>CAMRHE010000032.1:0-5712500 GCA_947044405.1 Leptodactylus fallax
TCTCTCTTTCACTTCAGAAGGTGACAAGATCTCTGTACTCGTTGTCTCAGCTGGGGGCACCTCTGTGGGTAGTCCTTCTTTAAGGCACAGCTTCAGACGGTTTCGGTGTACTACTTGGGGCTGTCTCCCAGGTTTAGAGATCTCATACACGTCGGATTCAGGATATGGTATGGAGATAACACTGTATGGTTCTTTCTCCCAGAATGGATCCAATTTCCCATTCCGATGGTTATTCCTTAACCATACACGGTCGCCAACTTTCAGGGGCGCTGCATGGGCGTGATGGTTGTAATCCTCCTGTTGTCTCCTACGAACCTCATCCATGCGCGTTTCAACTATCTCTTTAGCTTCCTCCATACGTCGGCGGTGTTCAACAACCCAGTCTGTTATGGGTAGTGGATTGATGATGTCAGGGACCTTCACACCAAGGGTTAAGTCTGAAGGAAGTTGACCTTGTCTTCCAAACATTAGATAAAATGGTGCGTATCCCGTAGATGTTTGGGGTGTGTTGTTCTAAATATAGGCCAAGTCCTTGATACGCTCAGGCCACTCAACACCAGGTGTAACTGCGGCTGTTCTTAGCATGCCGATGATCACTTGATTTGCCTTCTCGCACATACCATTCCCTTGAGGGTGATACGCTGTGGTTCGCAACTTCTTGCAGTCTTGGAACTGACACAGCTCACGGAACAATTGGGATTCAAACGCCGATCCACGGTCGGTGAGGATATGCTCAGGACAACCGTAATGGCGGACAAACTCTGCGTAGAAGGTCTCAGCCGTAGTTCTTGCTGTAAGATCTCTGACAGGCACGATGACAAGGAACTTGGAGTAATGATCCACCATTGTCAGAGCGTAGCTGTAGCCGGAACGTGTGGGACCCAACTTCACATGGTCCAGAGCAACAATTTCACACGGCTTTTGAGTCTTAATTGGATGTAGAGGGGCCTTCTGATCTCTTCGACCTTCCTTGGTGATACTACAGGCGGGACACTCTCGGCACCAACTCTCAATGTCACTCCTCATCCCAACCCAATAGAAGCGACGACGGATGGTAGCTTCGGTCTTTTGTACCCCGAAGTGACCAGATCTGTCATGATACGCCTCAAGTATCATCTGTGCGTCTCTTCTTGGTACGAGGATCTGATGAAGCCTTTCACCTGTGACAGGATCAAGAGTGTTTCTAAGTAGAAGGCCTCGTTGGACAAACAGGCGCTTCCTCTGTCGCCAAAGGCGTTTTAATTCCACGTCATGAAGACCTCTCTTTACACGGGTTGGTATTCTTCCTGTAAGCAGGAAATCTGACAATTCTCCTAAAACTCTGCTCTCTTCTTGGAACGTTTTCCACAGAGATGGCTCCTGGAGGGATTCGGCAGCTGTTTTCGCCAGAGATTCTCCTTCTACAGGGACACCAATAGCAACCTGTTGAGCAAACTTGTTGTAGAATGGTGGCATCTCCACCTCTTCCCAGATGTCTTCTCGGGGTGGTTCTTCTCCCACAGGCAACCTTGAGAGTGCATCAGCGTTAGCGTTGGACTTGCCACTGCGATACTTGACAGAGCACTTGTAATTCGCGAGTCTTGAGGCCCACCGTTGTTCAAGGGCTCCCAGTCGAGCAGTGTCCAGATGCGCCAACGGATTGTTATCTGTGTACACGGTAAAGGGTGTGGCAGCCAGGTAGTCTTTAAACTTCTCTGTCACGGCCCAGACAAGCGCCAGAAGTTCGAGTTTGAAAGAACTATAGTTCTGGTCGTTCTTCTCCGCGCCTCTCAGACTCCTGCTGGCGTAGGCGATGACTCGCTCTTTGTTGTCCTGAACCTGGGACAACACTGCACCCAAACCTTGGTGACTTGCATCTGTGTACAAGCGGAATGGCTGACTGTAGTCGGGATAGGCTAGAATTGGTGGTTGCGTCAGAAGTGCTTTAAGCGCTTGAAAGGCTTCCTCTTGACGCGCTGTCCAGTCTACCGGAAGCTTTCGGTTGTAGTTTTCTCTGGGACAACCGCGCAACAACTCGTTCAGAGGCTCGGCTACTTGGGCGAAGTGTGGTATGAAACGCCGGTAGTAACCTGCGAATCCAAGGAAGCTTCGGACTTCTTTGACGGTAGTTGGTCTTCGCCAGTTCTGGACTGCAGTGATCTTTTCAGGATCAGGTTGGACGCCTTGTGCGCTCACGACATGCCCAAGGTAGTGAACTTGGGGTTTCAACAGGTAGCACTTGGAGGGCTTCACCTTTAGGCCGTGCTGTATAAGTACCTTGAATACCTCGGACAGGTGACAAAGGTGTTCTTGGTATGTCCGGGAGAATACAATAACATCGTCCAGGTACAGTAGCACACTCTGGAAATTTTCATGGCCGAGGCACCTCTCCATAAGCCGTTGGAATGTGGCTGGGGCATTACATAGCCCAAATGGCATACTATTGAATTCAAAGAGTCCCATCTGGGTCATAAACGCAGTCTTTTCACGATCTTCAGGCGCCATAGGGACTTGCCAGTATCCACTGGTTAAGTCCAGGGTCGAGAAACAGGTAGATGATCCCAAAGCCGTTAGAGATTCCTCAATCCGGGGCAATGGGTATGCGTCTTTGTGCGTGACGTTGTTGAGTTTACGATAGTCCACACAAAATCGTAGGGTTCCGTTTTTCTTCTTGACAAGGACTAGCGGGGCTGCCCAGGGGCTGTTACTCTCCCGGATGACATCAGCATCTCGCATCTCTTGGATCAACTTTTTCACCGGTTGGTACATCGCTGGTGGTATTGGACGGTGACGCTCCTTGATTGGATGGTGGTCGCCAGTCAGAATGCGATGTTGTATGGTCGTGGTCTTACCAAAGTCCAATGGGTGTTTGCTGAATGCCTGTTGGTAACGCTTGGCCACATTGCGAACCCCATTGATGTGCTCTATAGGGGTATTGGCGTCTCCCACGTTCAATTCATCCCACCAGGACTTCGTGGCTCCATTCTGAATGTTCTCAGCAGCTTGGGTGGAACGCTGTGTGGCGGTAGAATCACCAGAGAGAATGTCTTCTGGTGCTAACCGGTGTAGCAGGGCCACAGAGTGGAACTTGTGGAGGTTCACTGGAGCATCGCCCAAGTTGACTAAGCGGACAGGAACACGTCCATTGGAAACTGTGACAAGGCTGCGGGCAGCCATGACAAGTGGTTGACCATCTATCTGTATGGGTTGTAGCAAGGCCTCGTAGTCCTGATTTTCTATGCCCGGACGGGCACGGCACCACACCATAGTTTCTGTTCCAGGCTGTAGGGTTACTGGACGGGTATCTTGGATCCGGACTCGACCAATTTCACCTTGTTTGTTGGCGAACTTGTGCTGGGCATTGAGTACACGAATGGCCCGCTGAATGGTCTGCTGGTCACTGGGAGAAGCTGTAAGGAGAGAGGCATGCAAGGCATCCAACACTTCTGCAAAGCAATGGCGTAAAACATTCATGCCTAATATTACAACTGCAAACCTATCATCCTCTACATCAGTGACAATTACACCCTGTCTAGGCAGTTTCAAGTCCCCAATCTGGATAGTGGGTTCCCAATAACCCTGCTGTGGTATGGGCTGTCCATTGCTGGCACACAGATTTATCCATGTGTCAGGTGTTCTATTCAACACACCTAAATCCCAATGTTCAAGGAACACCTGCTTGCGCAGGGTTGTTACCTGAGATCCAGTGTCCACCAACGCTGTCAGAGGGACGCCGTTCACCCGGATTGTGATGTGTGGGCAGGCTGAGACGAAGCGTGACAATGGCACTGAAGATTCACCTGGGCCCTTCTTCTTTCCTCCCGAGGGGCGGCCCGCTGCCTCAGGGGTGGCCCGTTTAACTGAAAACACTGAGGCCTGGTGTGTCCATATCTATGGCAATAGGTACAGTATGGCCTCTCACTCTGCGGAGGTTTCACTGAAAACGGACGTCTGGGTGGCGACTCAGGTGAGATGTTGAGACTTCGCAAAGGATCACTGGACGATGAAGACGGCTGGGTCAGACGATCTAGACGGACGGTGATCTGTTCCATGGCACGGGTCAGATGATCCACTCGGGCCAGAAGGTCATCTCTGGAGTCTGCTGGTGTAGTCTGCGCAGTTTGGGCAGCAGGTGAGGTACCCAGAGGTAGTGGCAGGACAACTGGAGCAATGCTTGTTGAGGGTCCAGGTGAGGGAGCACAGATGACTGGGCTCGGCTGGGGCTGCTCCTGTCCCAAGACCTGGATGGCAAGGGCCTTGAAGTCAGCAAACGTGATGCTGGGATGTTGTGCAGCAAGCATTCGCAACTGACTCTGGAGCAATGTGGTACCCGCCCCTTCTATGAAGCGGTCAAGCAAGATTTTATCAGAGTCCACGTTTTCACGTGGATCCACTTGCACCACAGCTCTGAACGCCTCTTGGAGGGATAAAGCATAGTCCCGCAGGGTCTCACCAGGTAGTTGTCGTCTGGAAAAGAAGTACATCTTTACCTCGGAGACAGATCGCACGTCAAAGTTCACCTGGAGTTTGTCCAGAATTTGCCCAGGGGTTCTTTTGTCAGAGGCAGGCCAGGATTTGACCTCCCTATCTGCAGCACCCTCAAGCTGGCCCAGCAGGATCTGTATCTGCTGTTCTGTATTCAGAGGATAGAACTGGAAGAGAGACAGCATCTTCTCACGAAAGTCCCTGAGGGTATGCGCCTCCCCTTTGTAGCGCGGCAGCCATGGTGCGCCAGGGTAAAATGGCATGGAGAATGGTAGGCTGCTCGCCATGGGCACTGCTGGATCACTAGAAACAGATGGCACAATGTCACTTTGCTCAGTCATGTTGTTTGCAGGTATGACTGGAATTAGGTCGCCGTCTCTTTAAGAAACTCAACTGCTTGCTGGCAGGGAATGGAGACTACAACTTGGAATGCTGTCCCTTTAAGAATGCTGTAGCTATTAACAGAGTCACTGTGATGCAGGCTGACGGTGTGCTCCCCCTCTTTAATGGTGGCACTCCCCACGGACACGGTACACGGAAAACACTCGCTGGGGTCGTGGCAGGACTGAAGACAAGGACAGGGAGGCACAGTACTCACTGACAGCAACTGCAGCGTGGACCAGAGATCAGCGGTGCACAGCAGGGACGGTGATGCGGCACCAGAGAGTCAGAAATGGCGCCAGCACGTTCGCCTTTCACTTTCTTGTATGGGTGCGCTGGAGCATTGCGCTCAGCATTCTGGGCTCTCCTAAGATGGCGGCAGATGGGTCTGCTGGCCTCATGGGCAGTGCTAAAAATCTCCCGCACTTTTGCAAGGTACAGTTAACCCTTTGTGGGCGTTCTTACACAGCGATGTGGCGCAGCAAACAAGTCCTGGGCGTTTTAACTCTTCCAGGGCTGTAAGACACTGAGAGGACAGTCTTTAGGGCTTGCTTCAGGGGTATAGGGCTCCCCCTCTTTGTGGCAAGCACTCTCAGGGAATAAACTTGATCTTAGCAAAGTCCACAATAAAGACCGATGCTCTGGAGACAATTTGGCGCACTTTTCGTGGTGACTTTCTCAAAATGGCACACACCCGTATCCTGTTCGTGACGCCAGTTTTTCTTGCGGTGACCAGATGGAAGGTAACGCTGCAGTTGGGATTGCGGGGTGCAAACAGCGCAGACTTGTCACGGTCTCTGGGCACGAGGGCGCAGGGCTGGTGCTGTCCCACGTTACCACCACTGGTACCGGTGATGAGGGGGCTGCACAAATGTTGGTGGTGATTGTTCCCCCGGGGCGCTTCCCCTATACTGTGCCGACTGGTGGTGTTTGGGGCGCCCTGATGTTGTCGGTGCAGAGTCAGACACAGAAACGGTTGTAAAGTTGAACTTTTACTTCCATGGGTGTGGAAGCACAAATGCTTAAACAGTTTCTTCAATACAAAACAACGGGGTACGCCTGGTGACACAGCAAAGTCCTGGGGTGCAGGGTAGACTTGATGAAAGGTGTTCCTAGCCCCTTATACTTCAGTGTTACAGCCCTAAGGTGCGTCTGGGCTCCTATTTGGCACATAGGAGGATGCCCACCATGATACTAGTACATAATATTCCCCACTCACGTTATGTGGTCCTGATAGCTCAGAGTTTCGGAGTGCAATAGTCAGGATGGCGGGATATTCCACAGGTCTGGCCTTGGCCCCTGGATCCTGTGATACTTGCTATGGAGCACGTGTTCCAGAATGTTCTCTCCACAGTCTCATGCTGACAAGATAATGATGCTTGACTTCCTTCAGGGCGATGGCTAGGCAGACAGGGGACAGGATCTTCTGAATAGCTGGAGTATGTCAGCTCTCCAACCTTCCTGGGCCTGTCTAGGACTGGAGATTCCTGCACTAAACTCACTGCTTTCTTCACAGGACATCACACTTATCTCCTCACCTCCTCCTCCTAACACTCCACACTTCTAACTCCTCACACGCAGGACCTTCCTGCAGGGGTGTTACCATGGGGACCCAGTGATCAGCTGACTCCTCCCCTTTTCCCAGGCAATGTCCTCCCATTGGACATTTGGTTACTATTCAATCCTATGGGAGGTGTAATGCATGTGTGAGGCTCACTAGGTGGCGCTGTGTTGTGTGAGACTCAGGACCCCCTGCTATGTCACACAGGCTATGAAGCAACAGGAAATAATACAATGCACAGAGATCACCCTCAGCCCAGCCATAGCCAGCTCTGGGATGCCACACATGGTGCTTTATATTTGCGGATTTACATACGGTACACCAGATAATGCTAACAGAGACCAACTAGTACAGTGGGATAGAGGGCCCTGCCCGCAAGGGCTTACAGTCTATGAGGGAAGAGGGATAGAGACAGAAGGTGGGGGTAGAGGCTGTACAGATGGAGGTGTGGTGACAGTAGTGTTATTGGAGGTTGTAGGCCTTCCTGAATAGGTGAGTCTTCAGGGCCTTCTTGAAGCTTGTGACTGTGGGGGACAGTCTTATGTGTCTTGGTAATGAGTTCCAGAGTATGGGGGATGCACGGGAGAAGTCTTGGAGACGATTGTGTGAAGAGCGGATAAGAGCAGAGCGGAGTAGGAGGTCTTTGGAGGATCGGAGGTTACGTGTGGGCAGGTAGCGGGAGATTAGGTCGGAGATATATGGAGGGGACAGGTTGTGGATGGCTTTGTATGTCAGCGTTAGTAATTTAAACTCTATTCGCTGGGCAACGGGTAGCCAGTGAAGGGATTGGCAGTGGGGAGCGGCCGATGAAGAACGGGGGGAGAGGTGTATTAAGCGAGCAGCACAGTTTAAGGTGGACTGGAGGGGAGCGAGGGTGTTAGCTGGGAGGCCATGGAGAAGGGTGTTACAGTAGTCTAAGCGCGAGATTATGAGGGCGTGGACTAGCATCTTTGTAGTTTCAGGGGTGAGGAAGGAGCGGATTCGGTGGATGTTCTTGAGTTGGAGGCGGCAGGAGGTGTTGAGGGTTTGAATATGCAACTTGAAGGATAGGTCAGAGTCTAAGGTTATCCCAAGGCAGCGGACCTGTGGGACTGGGGTGAGAGTGGTACTGCTCTAAATTCATATGAACTGCCAGGCTGGCCCAGCAATGGGACTGCCTGGAATATAACATGGATTGCCTTGGACTGCAATACAACATCATAGGCAGATCTCACTGGCGCGATCTTCTTGTGTTTGTCATGTCTGCTACATCTGCATGCAAAGTTTGTTGAAACAACATTGCCAATTTACATTCACAGTCTATATTCAAGCTTTGTTGGTATAATTTCCTAAACTAAAAGGTACAAAAAGTTTCCCCACAATCTAGTGGTATAAAGGTACAAATGCCTTTCTTCCTTTGACACAGTCATAAAGTTGCATGATAACGTTCTTACTGTCTGAAGCCACAACTAGGGAACTTGCTGCATTGGGATTCATAAAGCATAATCAGTGAGCCCCCCCTTGTGGTGAGAATTATATTAGTTAACTTGGATTCTCAGTTTGGGCACCAGGAAAGTCCCTTACAGATCAGATGTGTCCAGACTTATCAGAACTCCATTTGGCTTCAGGAATGCAATCTCTTTCATTTCAACACAAAAGCAAAACTACCTTAAGGGGCTGAAATTCACACCACCCCCCTCACACCTCCCACAGAGAGGCCGCACAGACACCAATAGGATAGTCAGTATTACACTTTGTGTTAACTTGTAACCTGTGTTATGAAACCATGTAGCATTCAGAAAAGTTGTTTAACTTGTGATACACACATCTAGATATCCTACGATGGATGACAGTAACAGACTGTAATAACAGTAGTGTGAACATACCATCAGTACTTTCTGAAAAACACAGCATGACAGCAATGCTAATACCTTCTAGAGATATGATAATGTATGTACCATCAGGGTAAACATACAACAGGTTGAGAACCTAGGACTAAAAGCATAACAGCAATCTCAGATTATTTCCATATATAATAGTTTGGAGATCTGCCAAAAGTTACATGTTCATTACAGCTACATTCATATTGCAGCGAAGGTCCGTTGTTCTGATCCCAAATTCATGAATAAAAAAGGAAGAATTTCCGTTCGTATCCGTCTTCATTCGTTTCAATGATAAAATAAAAATGGAATGTCCCTTACGTCAGCTTTCTGTTTTTCCGATAGTTTTTTTGTTTAAATGGTAAAAATAATTCTACATTCTGCATTATTTTTCAAAATATAGAAAATAAATTTAAGGGAATTTCCATTTTTCTTCTTCTTCTTCTTCTTCTTCTTCTTCTTCTTCTTCTTCTTCTTCTTTTCTTCTATCTATCTCTATTATCTATCCCCATATATCTATCTATCTATCTATCTATCTATCTATCTATCTATCTATCTATCTCTATTATCTATCTATCTATCTATCTATCTATCTATCTATCTATCTATCTATCTATCTATCTATCTATCTCTATTATCTATCTATCTATCTATCTATCTATCTATCTATCTATCTATCTATCTATCATCTATCTATCTATCCCCATATATCTATCTATCTATAGATATATATTTATATATAGGCTGATTTTTTTTTTTTACTACTGGCATATTGTCCGCCAGTCTTAATAAAGCCCCTGAATGCAGGGAACAAATGATTTATGAAGAAACTCCAGCTTCTTCATAAATCTGCCTTATGTCTCTACAGGAACTGGTGCAGATTTCCATAATAATTCACTCCAGAAAATTGGCATGAGTTATAATGAATATTTTGGGCTGAGACATCTCTGGCCTGCCCCGTTCTGTGCACATGTATACTATGTGGTGATGAGGTGCAGAAAACTGGCATAAAAGAGGAATTGATAATTGTTCTCCCCCAATGCTTTTATTGCAGAAGTCATATTGCACTGATATGAATTCATTGTACATATTTGTACTACTTTACTATTGCAGTAGGGGATTTATATCTCCACCTGCTGGTGGGTGGTGTTACTGCCGCCAATAGCATTAACTTATTCTGACAGAATTTTGTTGAAATGTTTTTTTGCACTTTCAGCCTCCTCTATTTATATTCATGACTTGAGTGGTTACTTCAGTGATTACGATTTTGGCAGACAAAGGAGAGACGACCAATTGTATAGAGCGTGGATTTATTTTTAACTCATGTTGGATCTCTTTCTCACTAGGATTATACTGTGTGGGGGCATTTAGGAGCATTATTCTATGTGGGGACTCTAAAGAGTATTATACTGTGTGGGGTCTAATAATTAAGCATTTGTTCCCCCCATACAGTACAATCTCCCGAGTGCCCCCACACAGTATAATGCTACTGAGTGCCCCCACACAGTATAATGCTACTGAGTGTCCCTCATACAGTATAATCTCTTGAGTGCCCCCACACAATATAACCCCCTACACCCCAGTATAACATCTTTGTCATTTTACCCCAGTGTACAGAATTAATATTTACAGTAGTCGGGAGAAACTCTCACCTCCTAACCGCTGCCCTATTAGCATTGCTACATTGTAATAGCAGTATCAGGGATCGGCAATCGTTCTGGCTGCCTACATAGTAGCATAGACATGTTACTTATCTGTAGGCAGCAGGGACGATTACCAATCCCTGCTCCCACTATTGTAAAGTATCAGGGTTTAGAGGACAGCATTGGCTACATGCCCAGTGTTATAAAATGACTACACCTAGAGTCAGACTGGAGGACTGTTAATCCCAAAACATTCCTAACTACAAGCAGAATGTATATCTAGGTTATGGCTCTTATACGGGAAATGTCCAAGTACTATTTTTATGAGCAGCGCAGAAAAAAAAATGAGTACATGCTGAGGATAATACATTAGTGCAAAAGTAATAGGGACATACACTGGAAAAAAATAAAGTAACATACAGGGTCACACACATATCTATCTATCTATCTATCTATCTATCTATCTATCTATCTATCTATCTTGTTATATATATATATATTTGGTTATATATATATATATATATATATATATATATAAAACAAAAACAAAAAAACAAAACAAAACAAAACAAAAAAAAATATATATATATATAAATATATATATATATATATATATATATATATATATATATATATACAGTGGGTACGGAAAGTATTCAGACCCCTTTAAATTTTTCACTCTGTTTCATTGCAGCCATTTGCTAAAAGCAAAAAAGTAAATTTTATTTCTCATTAATGTACACTCAGCTCCCCATCTTGACAGAACAAAAAACAGAAATGTAGATATTTTTGCAAATTTATTAAAAAAGAAAAAATGAACTATCACATGGTGATAAGTATTCAGACCTTTTGCTGTGACACTCATATTTAACTTACATGCTGTCCATTTCCTTCTGATCCTCCTTGAGATGCTTCTACTCCTTCATTGGAGTCCAGCTGTGTTTAATTAAACTAATTGCACTTGATTAGGAAAGGCACACACCTGTCTATATAAGACCTCACAGCTCACAGTGTATGTCAGAGCAAATGAGAATCATGAAGGTCAAAGGAACTGCCCAAGGAGCTCAGAGACAGAATTGTGGCAAGGCACAGATCTGGCCAAGGTTACAAAAGAATTTCTGCAGCACTCAAGGTTCCTAAGAGCACAGTGGCCTCCATAAATGGAAGAAGTTTGGGACGACCAGAACTCTTCCTAGACCTGGCCGTCCAGCCAAACTGAGCAATCGTGGGAGAAGAGCCTTGGTGAGAGAGGTAAAGAAGAACCCAAAGATCACTGTGGCTGAGCTCCAGAGATGCAGTAGGGAGATGGGAGAAAGTTCCACAAAGTCAATTATCACTGCAGCCCTCCACCAGTCAGGGCTTTATGGCAGAGTGGCCCGAAGGAAGCCACTCCTCAGTCAAAGACATATGAAAGAGTTTGCCAAAAAACACATGAAGGACTCCCAGACTATGAGAAATAAGATTCTCTGGTCTGATGAGATGAAGATTGAACTTTTTGGCGTCAATTCTAAGCGATATGTGTGGAGAAAACTAGGCACTGCTCATCACCTGCCCAATACAATCCCAACAGTGAAACATGGTGGTGGCAGCATCATGCTATGGGGGACAGGACGACTGGTTGCAATTGAAGGAAAGATGAATGTGGCCAATTACAGAGATATCCTGGAAGAAAACCTCTTCCAGAGTGCTCTGGACCTCAGACTGGGCCGAAGGTTCACCTTCCAACAAGACAATGTCCCTAAGCAGACAGCTAAAATAACAAAGGAGTGGCTTCAGAACAACTCTGTGACCATTCTTGACTGGCCCAGCCAGAGCCCTGACCTCAACCCAATTGAGCATCTCTGGAGAGACCTGAAAATGGCTCCACCAACGTTCACCATCCAACCTGACGGAACTGGAAAGGATCTGCAAGGAAGAATGGCAGAGGATCCCCAAATCCAGATGTGAAAAACTTGTTGCATCATTCCCAAGAAGACTCATGGCTGTACTAGCTCAAAAGGAAGGGGCTTCTACTCAATACTGAGCAAAGGCTCTGAATACTTATGGCCATGTGATATTTCAGTTTTTCTTTTTTAATAAATTTGCAAAAATATCTACATTTCTGTTTTTAAATAAAATGAACTTTTTTTGCTTTTAGCAAATGGCTGCAATTAAACAAAGAGTGAAAAATTTAAAGGGGTCTGAATACTTTCCGTACCCACTGTATATATCTCTTATATATATAAAAATGAGTTCCTGTCTGTCTGTCTGTTCTTTATGCGCGACCAAACGACTGGACCGATCCTCACCAAATTTGGCACACATGTACATCAGGTGTCCGGGAATATTATAGACTGGGTGTCAGCTCTCTTGGACTTACCGTTCCTGAGGTACAGTATTCCCAAAAAATGACCAGCATTAGTCTATACAAGCCTGCAAGTCTTTCACTCATATTCCAACTGCCATACACACGGTCACATGTCCCTTATCAGCCAATAACAGCTCGCAGGTGCTTACTCTCCTCAGGCACACAGGTTTCCATAGCAACCAAGCTATGTATGACCTGTATTAGTGAATAGCAGTTCACAGGACCTTAAATATTCAGTCATATCACATGTATCAACCAATATAAGTTCACATTTAATTTACCAGGTTTCCATAACAACACAGCCATAAATAGACTGTACCTATACTGGACTCAGTGGCGTAACTAGCAATGGTAGGGCCCCAAGGCGAACATTTGACATGGCATCCCCCCCCCCCGGCCCCCCCCCCCCCCACGCACAAACTGCATTTCTGCACACACTATTATGCCCCATAGTGGCCCCTGCATACACTATTAGGCCCCATAGTGGCCCTTGCACACAGTATTCTGCCCCATAGTGGCCCCTACACACAGTATCATAGTGGCTCCTTCATATAGTATTATGCGCACTTCCCGCTACTTCTTCAATGTTGGACCAGATGTCACGTGAGCCAGGCATGTATCGCAACGCATAATGACGTCGGACTGGCCCACCGACATCTGGGAAGCCACCAAGGAGGCCCGAAGCCTGCTGCAAAGACCCCAGAGTATAATGATAGCAGTGTTTGTGGGGTTCACGGCACACAGGCCTTACTTACCAATCCCCGCTCCTGTTCACAGCCGCCTCTGCAGAAGGTGAAGTGCAGGAGACCGTGAGCAGGGGTGGGGATCGGTAAGTAAATAGGGCCCGTTACCTGCTGGTGTTAAAAAAAAAAAAAAAAACATCAGAGGCCTGCCGGGTCCCCTAATGTCCTGGGTCCTGTGGCAGCTGCTACCACTGCTAAACCAGTATTTACGCCACTGACTGGACTGCCATACTGGATTTCAGCATTCTTATAAATTGAAACGTTTTTTAAACTACTCATGTCCCCTGCAGCAAAACGCATGCCTGCTGCTCGAGCTAATGAAAACTCTCAGCAGACCCAAGCCCGTCTCCAATCTGACAAAGCATTGTCAGCCACATGCACACAGCTGCACTCCAGGTTTCAATAACAACCCAGCCATTTTTCTTCACTGCTGTAGGTCAGCTTTAAAGGGGCAGGGCGCTGTGGATGACACTGTTACACAAGGTCACATACACACAGCTTTACTCCAGTTTTTCTATAACAACCGATCGCAAGGTTTTTCACTGATATCCAAACTGAGATGCACATGATCACATGACACTTATGGACCAATGGAAAATCGCAGGTTCAGTCTTGACATACACACAGCTTTACACCAGGTTTCCATAGCAACCAAGCTATTTATGTCCTGTATGAGTCAAAAGCAGTTCGCAGGTCCTTAAATATTCAGTCATATGACGTGTATTAGCCAATGTAAGTTCACATTTCATTTACCAGGTTTCCATAGCAACACAGCCATAAATAGACTATACCTATACTGGAGTGCCATACTGGATGTCAAGTGCAAAACTGGCCAATTCTTATGGGGTCACTACACAAACAAAAAATGAAATATACCCGTGCGAAGCCGGGTCCTTCCTCTAGTATATATATATATATATATATATGTGTGTGTGTGTGTGTACTCATATATACACATGCAGTAATACAGAAATACATATTTATGTATAACATACAACACCACATATACAAAATACAAACACACAAATGACATACAGATACATGCACATTCCATACACACACCTTAATTAAATGCACATTACATTTCCACACATTACGCATGCATACACATTTTAGGACTACCACAGTACATTGCATATACACATAGTACACACATACACATGTGGACAAAATTGTTGGTACCTCTCGTTTAATGAAAGAAAAACCCACAATGGTCACAGAAATAACTTGAATCTGACAAAAGTAATCATCTATATATAAAAATTCTATGAAAATGAACAAATGAAAGTCAGACATTGCTTTTCAACCATGCTTCAACAGAATTTTAAAAAAAAGAAAACTCATGAAACAGGCCTGGACAGAAATGATGGTTCCCTTAACTTAATATTTTGTTGCACAACCTTTTGAGGCAATCCCTGCAATCAAACGATTCCTGTAACTGTCAATGAGACTTCTGCACCTCTCAGCAGGTATTTTGGCCACTCCTCATGAGCAAACTGCTCCAGTTGTCTCGGGTTTGAAGGGTGCCTTTTCCAGACGGCATGTTTCAGCTCCTTCCAAAGATGCTCAATAGGATTTAGGTCAGGGCTCATAGAAGGCCACTTCAGAATAGTCCATGGCTTTCCTCTTAGCCACTCTTGGGAGTTTTTAGCTGTATGTTTTGGGTCATTATCCTGTTGCAAGACCCATGACCTGCGACTGAGACCAAGCTTTCTGACACTGGGCTGCACATTTCTCTCTAGAATCCATTGATAGTCTTGAGATTTCATTGTACCCTGCACAGATTCAAGACACCTTGTGTCAGATGAAGCAAAGCAGCCCCAGAACATAACAGAGCCTCCTCCATGTTTCACAGTAGGGACAGTGTTCTTATCAAGATATGCTTCATTTTTCCGTCTGTGAACATAGAGCTGATGTGCCATGCCAAAAATTTCGATTTTTGTTTTATCTGTCCATAGGACATTCTCCCAGAGGCTTTGTGACTTGTCAAATTACTTTTGTCAGATTCAAGTTATTTCTGTGACCATTGTGGGTTTTTCTTTCAATAAACGAGGGGTACCAACAATTTTGTACACGTGTGTATTCATACTAAACCTATTACACATAACATTTCACAGTTAGATATTTTTTATAAAACAAGCGAGTTATTTGCTGCATCTAAAGGCAGTTTCCAGACTTGGCCTTTTTTTCTCATAGGTGGACTTACCATTTTCTGGATTTCTGCAGGTGCATACAGTATATTGCAAAAACATGTGTGTTATCTTGGCTGGGTCTCTGAATGGACTTTTCATTTACCACATTTTCTGTCTTGGCAGGGGCAGAGTATAAAAAGGGTGAAATGTATGATGGCCTGGGGCCCAATGCTGAACGGGGGCCCAGCGTCAAGTAACTGCACATCTGCCCTCATTATAATCCAACCTCGTAATCAACTGTATTGGCATCCGGGGGTTTACTGGAGGTATTTATTGGGTGAACTTCGTGAGATTCATCTTGCGAATATGTTGGAACATGTCTGAACCGGAACTGCCATTATTATACTCTGGGGTCTCTTCAGACCCCATAGTACAATATGCAAGGTTCATGGGAGGTGAGTAAATATAAAAAACAGTGTTACTTACCTCCCCTGGGTTCTCTCGTGTCCTCTTTGGGCTTCTTCCGGCCTCCTGAATGATGTGAGAGATGACTGAGGCCTGTGAGTATTTTTTTGAGTATTTTAAATGCTTTTTCCATCCCCCTTTTCTATGTTTCTCCTTTCATCTCTATACTTGGTTAAAGGGACTGTCCACAATGTTCCAATATACTTTCAGTATCAATTCCTCACAGTTTTCGAGATCTCTGCTTGCTGTCATTGATTCTGCCTACTCCCAGTGGATAAAAATCAGGTTATGGTCATGTGATATACAGTCCATGGTCATGTGATATACAGTCCATAGTCATGTTATGTACAGTCCATGGTCATGTGATGAATACCATGGTCATGTGATGAATATACAGGTGTACAACTCATTACCAGGCAGATGTCTGATTACTAAGCTGTGACCATAATGAGCGGCAACTGTGTGTCCATCACATGACCATGGTCAGAGTTTTATCCACTGGAAGTAAGCAGAATGAATGACAGCAAGCGGAGATCTAGAAAACGGTGAGGAATTGATACAGATAGTATATTGGAAAATTGTACAACTTTTTATTATACAAACAATAAGATTTGTTTCTCAATATTGGTCCAAAACTGGCCAACCCCTTTAACCACTTCTAGACCGCCCATTGGCTTCCTTGTTCTGTAAGGATGTACCGGTACATTTTCAGCAGCTGCAGGATGAGCGTTGTATACACAACTATGGGCGCAGCCATGATGTGGCTCCCCTCTGACCACGTGATCCGCCAGGATCGGAGGCTGTAAGAGCTGTAAGAGCTGCTGGGTCCTACAGGACCCAGATCAGCTCTGTAGTTAGGGGCAGGAAAAAAAAATGAATAGAAAAGTAAAAAAAAAAAAATTTTAATAAAATAATTTTAAAAATAAATAAAATAATACGTCAATAACACGCCCTTATTACAGGTTCTAGCACCACCCCCGATGACACCATACAAAATAAAAATTACCGTAATGAACAGGAAAAACTATTTTAAAAAGTTTTTAGTAGCACTTTGTGTTATTAAATAAAAAAATAAAGAAAGAAAAGTGAAAAACAGACACGTTATCTCTCCTCTTTTGTTTATTGTTTCCTGGGTATAAAAAACATTAAAACACATGCAAAAATAAAAACATAAAAATAAAGCCGCATGTGTCACCAAAAAAAGATGCAGAAATTAGTTGAATAACCCAAATGATGAAATGTTATAGCCCTCAAAATGGAACATACAAAAGACACGAAAATGTGTCTGGTCCTGAACCACAAATTGGCCCGGTACTGAAGTGGTTAAGTGCTGACTCCATGTATGCACAGCACTCTGTCCTCAATGCCAGGCTGCGCATGTTGCTTACACACAGATGTGGTGCTCAATTCCGCCGGTGCCTGTGTGTATAGGACGGCGCTCTTGCTGTCTTATCACTCCACCTGGCAGCTCTGCTCTCTTTGGGCCTCCTGTTACAGGTAAATCCCTTCCCTTGTGCAGACTTGTTTTACTACTTCAGGGCTGCCTGGTTCCCTCTCCATTGGCAGTACTTCTTTCCCTTTTCTTTTCTTCCCCTCCTGCCTTTTCTTCTATTTAAGCTGGTTGCACACGACTGTTTACTAACCAGCTGCCGTGAATGAACGGCACGGGTGGCGCATGTCATGCGGATATCACCCGTGTATCACCGGTCCACCAGCCGTGCTTCCACGGCCCCTTATATTAAATGAATAGGAGCCACGGAAGCAGGGCCACAAAATCGGACAGGAATAGGACCTGTTCCATATTTTGCGGCCCGGACTGCTGACCCGCACACGTGACTGTGTCATTCAGGCCCATAGGAATGAATGGGTCAGTGTGCTGTCTGGGAAATACATGGATAGCACACTCTGATCAGACATACAGTCGTCTGTAAAAGGGGCTAAGTCTGTGTTTTTATTGCTGCATTTCATCTTGTTTCCTTACACTTTTCTTCATCTGATTCTGACTATCACTCACATATCTGTGCATCTTATTGCTCACCATTATTATGTCTATTATGTCCATATTTCCAGCTCTCATTTGGTTACTCATTTATATTACTTCTCTACAGATTAGACTTGAGAAAGGTCAACATTGACCAAAACGTGTATAATTGATCAGCATTAGGGACTGCTACCTATAGTTTACTGCAATGGATGGATTTCTTTATGGATTGTATGACATGCGATGTTCAGCTTTATATTGGAACTTACTTGAAGCAATTTTATCAGTGTGTGCTGTGGTATTCGAATACATGCGATTGGGCCTCAGTGAACCCTGACATGATTTAGGAGGTTGGCAGTGGCTTGAAGAGAATGGGGACTCGCACGCCGGAGTCCAGGTGAGGTGAATAACACTGTTTGTTAGGTTTACTCTCCAGCCCCGGGCCTCCACTTAATATACTCTGAGGTCTGAGTATAATAGTAGTTCGTGGGTGGTAAACCCCAAAACTTTTGTGTTCAGCCAAACCTGAAATTTTTGGGAAAATTCGCAACGAGAATCAGTTCTGTCAACCCTATGGATGTGCCACTATGATCCATTATATTCTATGGAGGGGCCACTGTAGGACATAATCCTGAGTGGAAGGCCATTATGGGACATTATTCTGTCTTTTTGGTGTAAATGGGAGGGCTTGAGCTTTCTGAACAGTCCGAGGCCCATGGTACCCTTAATCCGCCCCTTATCTTGGTCTCTGTCTTGGTTCTCAATAATGGACATGACAGTTACCTGACCTTTCGCAGCTATGTATATTCATAGAACACATGATTTATTTGCTGCATCAGAAGGCAGATTCTGGACTTGGTCTCTATTTTCACCAATGGTCTTGACATTTACCAGACCTTCTGCAAGTTAAAGGTTTTCACAAAACAAGTGAGTTACAGGTTAGGTCTCTGTTCTTAATAATAGATGTGTCAGACTTTCCGTATCATCATCAGTACTACATTTAAGACTATTGTCCTGACTTGCCCTGATGGGAATGTCTACTTGACACCTGGAATAAACTTAATAAAGAAGCCAGGGAAGAAACAAGTAGCAAACAGAAGTGTTTCTGAGTCTTTTAAGGATCTTCTCAGTACTTAATAGCCCAAAGGTTGTCAACCCATCACATTATAGGAACTATCTATCTGGTCCAAAAAGACGAACACACCAGTTATAGAATGGGTGTCAGCCCCAGGGACAGGCAAAAAATGCCTCTACGAACTACCTTCTCAAAAATAGGCAACACTCCCAAAAATAAGGTGAAAAAAGTGAGGGTGCTTTTATTACCTCCTAAAAGCAACGTTTCAACTCAAGACACTTGAGCTCAAACAATGTGATGGTAAGTGAACACAGTGTATAAAGCCTTCATCATGTAATTGATGTACAAAGTGTCAATTAAACAATCATAGGAATAATACATTATGATAAAATATTATCCACATCATATGTACTGTATACAGTATATATGCATAAGCAAGATGTGACAAAAAAGTGAAAAAAAAACTAACAACACTCTCAGAAATCATTTTCACCATGTTCTGTGATACTAATTACAGATAATTAGACATACAAACAATGTGTCAATAACATTTTGAAAAATAACATGGATGGTTCCAATATTTGTCATCCTAATATGAAGAGTGGTGAAATACAAGCATTTCGGTAACTGGTCCGTGACAAGAGTTTAACCATAAAACCAGCCGGTGCTGATTATGTATATCAGTTCCTATATGAAAATGAACAACAATGATCAAATACTAATATATATATATAGAAAAATGTTGAGCGATCCAAAATTTTTTATCATGAAATATATCACTGAAATTATGCATGCAGCTAGAGAAGCAGTCCCCAACCTTTTCTTCTCCACGGCCCAGCACCGGGGGCGGGGCAGGGAGCGGGGCGGGCAGGTTTTTTTAGGGGAGGGCTTTGGTCATATTGGGGGCGGGGTTATACACTAAACAGCGCTGTAGACCGGGGCGTGCTCGGTGTACAGCGGTGTAGACCAGGTCCTCGCCATTAGCTATGCTAGGAGCAACAACACTGTGGCCAGATCGCCGCACTTCCCCACATAATGTGCCGGGAGCCGCGTTTACTGAGGCCAGTCCGCCGCCCCGCGGATCGGCAAAGACCCCCAACGGCCCGGTGCCGGTCTGCGGACCGGTGGTTGGGGACCCCTGAGCTAGAGGAGTGGGTATCATTGATAAAGAAATGTCTAATTTTTTAATGGTCACACATCCTAGGACACCTGTCACACATATAGGTCACAAAAATACACAAATCTTTGATAGACCCACTAGAGCGACCTATTGTTTCCAGTTATGAGTCTATTTTTTTGAAACACTAATAGATAGGATATTGAGACCTTTCTCTATCAATACCTCATACATTAGAGACACAAATTATTTTTTGTTGAAATTGATGGATGTTGACGTACCCACACAGGAAGATGTTATTTTGGCATTGTTTGATGCAGTGAGCTTGTATACATCAATTGAACACACCAGCGGAATACAGGTGGTGAGAACCCATTTGAGGGACTCTGCATACACTATGGACTTTGAATTGTGAGTTAAGAGGATAGTAAGTGACCTAAATTTAATGAATGAAACAAGTTCGGACTGAACCAAACCGGAGGATCGCTTCGTCTGAACGCCGGATGAAACAAATCTTCAGAGATTCGGCCATCCTTAATCGTTATATGACTATGTATTCACTTGGTCTTGGGGCATGTCAATTAAAAAAGGAGGCAGCACATATAGAGTCGTCTTGTCTGGGTTTTGGATCAGACGAACTAGTGTCCTCTTTTCTGTTTGGGATACTCTCCCTGGATGGGGTTGAGGTCTCATTTTCTGATTTTAGACAAATGCTTTATATAGACCATGGATGTGATATAGCTAATACTAATGAAGCCATGTAATCTTTGTACCATGCTTATTGAATAACTATGTATTGGAGCGCAAGTGAAAACGTTTTCTAATATGGCGACAGTGGGTATTGTCGAGGTCAATACACCTTCTCTCGCACTTTGGATTGATGTGCACATGTGCAAACCTGTACCAATATGGTGATGAGGAGTATTGCTGAGATTAGTGCGCATGCACCTTTCCCATACATTGATCTGAGCTAAGACTGGTATTCTGATTCTCGCGCAAGTGCAATTGATTTTGAGAGCAGCTGAGTGCTTATAAGCGCTGATTATATCTTCTGGATTCTCTAAGGTGATTAACTTATTGACACATTGTTTGTGTGTCTAATTATCTGTAATTAGTATCACAGAACACGGTGTGAATGATTTCTGAGAATGTTATTAGGTTTTTTTTTTTACATTTTTTTGTCACGTCTTGCTTATGCCTACAGTATATATAGTATAAATGATGTGGATAATATTTTGTCATAATGTATTATTCCTATGATTGTTTAATTGACACTTTGTACACCAATTACATGATGAAGACTTTATACATTGTGTTCACTTACCATCACATTGCAGGGTGGGTTCACACTTGCGCCGGAACTCCGTCCGCCTCAAATCCTACCTAAATGTCGGAAAACTGGATAGGGAAAGGTTTGCGACGCTTTGCTTAAAAACTCATTCACTTGAATGGGATTTTAAAGCAATGCACGGGTGTGCACTTACACCCTCTGTGCTGTGAAGTTGGTCCTGCATGTCTGACTTTGTTTCCGACGAAAAAAAACGGTTTTGCGGCACAGAGGGTGTAAGCGCACACCCGCGCATTGCTTTAAAAACCCATTCAAGTGAATGAGTTTTTAAGCAAAGCGTCGCAAACCTTTCCCTATCCAGTCCCTATCCAGTTTTCCAACAGGTCGGATTCGTGGCAGACGGAGTGACGCTGCAAGTGTGAACCCACCCTCAAGCTGGTACAATGGAGCAAAACCCAGAAAAACTGTGGTGAATGTACAGCTTTCAGTGAAAAGTACAGTGCTGTAACCTGATGTAAACAATAAAGGGGTTGCAGTATCCCCTTTAAACAGCTGATCAGCAGGGGTGCTAATCTTTAGGATAGGACGTCAGTTTTAAAAAGTTGAATGACTTAAATGCAACATTCAAATAGCAAACCATAAAAGACACCCAATAGTGGGAGCTATATAACAACACCAATAGTATCAGGTATATAGCAGTGCCCATGTCCACATCATGGTGTCAGATACACTGCTGTGCCCATAAAATAAGGCTGCTTTCCAAACTTTGTCAAAGACAAATGATACTTAGGGAGGATTTACTAACATATATCACAAATGGATGCCATGGCATAGTGGCTTCTGAGTATTGTAGTGACCAGAGACCACAAGAAGTGTACGGCTGCCTCCTATTTCCTTCTATTGTCTCCAGCTTAATAATACTCTAAGGAGCATCTCCATACATGTCCCTGACTGTAACAGCGAATCCTCTCCTTGGCCCTGCGATTTCTATGTTTCTCTTTTATTTTCCATCTTGTGTGCACTTTACATATTTAAGGGAATGGGGCCAAGCCAAAATCTGCCAGTGTGCTTTACATGTGCTACTTTTCTGTGATATGACCTGGGAAGGGGGTACGGCTGGTGATATTGTATATGGGCTGGTAGGGTTTCTGTGCCAGTGATGATTTTTTTTTGTCCCAGTCCACCCCATAACCAGTCATCTCACCTGTAAGGGTTTTTATTCTGAAATGCAAGCATCTAGGACTACCAATAGTTCAACCACTCCAGAGTGAGAATGTAATGTGTAGAGATCTCCTATCCTCTGTGAACTCTTGAGCAGCTGCTGTGTTACTGTACCGTAACGCTCCAGCCATTTGGGGCTGACTACATCGTGATTCACTATGATGCAATGAGTTCCATTCACAAAGTCATGGTCAGTTTGGGAATTACGGCCTGCACATGGACCGTGCTTTCCTTAAGCCTTAAGGGGTTTTGTAGTTTTTCATAGTTCTGTAGCCACAGACTGGTTTATAGGAAATAGTGAAGCTGATTCATCTGGAAACGGCGGCCGATCCCTGTGATGCTGCTTGTCTAACCTGCCGTTATTCTAGGATTTGCAATAAGGACAGTTGTAACATAGACACATTACGGCGTGGGAGTGCTTTGTGGGGGTAAGGACATGGGTAATGAGTAAGCGGGAGGGAAAGTGGTAATGTGGTGGGGGGGTGACATTACTTGGCAGGCAGAGGAGGAAGACATGAAGTGGAATTGCTCTCTGATGATGAAGGTGGAGAAAGCAAAGGGTCATATCCTTTGGATGTGGTGGCAGAAAAAACTGAAAAAAGTATTCCAGGTAGAGGGGGAAAAACTGTGTGACTAGAGGCGGCAGGCATCAAGTAGGGTAGGCGGAAGAGTAGGTTGCAGGGTCTCTGGATGGATAAAGGGAGGCAATAGATGGGCTTGAAGGAAACACTGGGCAGAAGCGACTGACTCTGTGGGGTCAAGGAGAGGCAGTAGGTGGGGATGGGGACTTGGGGGTCTAGGGGAGACAGCAGGTGGTCTGGGGGGAAACAGTGGGTAGCAGAGGCTCTGGGTGATAAAGAGAGGCAGTAGGTGAGCTTATGGGAAATGATCCCAAATGATGGACTGGGCGGAATCAGTGGTTGCAAGGACTCTACGCGAAAGGGGAGACAATAGGTGGGCTAGGGAATTCAATGAGTGGCAGGGTCTCTCTGGGAAGGGTAATGGAGGGGAACAAAAAAAAGCAAACATTTCACTGATGCCACTGCCTGTAATGCACACAGGGAGGCAGCAGCTTCTGACTCTTCTCCCACAGTCAGTAAACACACAGAATGGCCCCAGGCCTGTCCTGGGCTACAGAGGAGTCCCTCAGCCCCTTCTTCTGGTTGTAGGGATCCCAGGAAGGTCTGGACAAATGCCGACCTCCCTCCTCCTCTTTCACTCCATATTTCAGTAGTCAGGTTCTCAAAAGCAACACGATCAGAATCACTTTTGTGATGCTGCCACCTACTGGACACAACAGTCATATCTCCTCTGAAGATATTACTGCAAGTTTGTACCAAAAAGCGACATGATGTCATAATGTAATACAATGGGCTCTACTGACTCTCCTAATTGCATTAGTTAACACAGGAGGCCAGCTAATACATACTATACTTGTTTCATTTGATTTTCAGGATAAGTTTCCACGTATACAGTACAGACCAAAAGTTTGGACACACCTTCTCATTCCAAGAGTTTTCTGTATTTTCATGACTATAAAAATTGTAGATTTACACTGAAGGCATCAAAACTATGAATTAACACATGTGGAATTATATACTTCACAAAAAAGTGTGAAACAACTGAAAATATGTCTTATATTCTAGGTTCTTCAAAGTAGCCACCTTTTGCTTTGATCACTGCTTTGCACACTCTTGGCATTCTCTTGATGAGCTTCAAGAGGTAGTCACCTGAAATGGTTTTCACTTCACAGGTGTGCCCTGTCAGGTTTAATAAGTGGGATTTCTTGCCTTATAAATGGAGTTGGGACCATCAGTTGTGTTGTTCAGAAGTCAGGTGGATACACAGCTGATAGTCCTACTGAATGGAGTGTTAGAATTTGTATTATGGCAAGAAAAAAAGCAGCTAAGTAAAGAAAAACGAGTGGCCATCATTACTTTAAGAAATGAAGGTCAGTCAGTCCGAAAAATTGGGAAAACTTTGAAAGTGTCCCCAAGTGCAGTGGCCAAAACCATCAAGCGCTACAAAGAAACTGGCTCACATGAGGACCGCCCCAGGAAAGGAAGACCAAAAGTCACCTCTGCTGCGGAGGATAAGTTCATCCGAGTCACCAGCCTCAGAAATCGCAGGTTAACAGCAGCTCAGATTAGAGACCAGGTCAATGCCACACAGAGTTCTAGCAGCAGACACATCTCTACAACAACTGTTAAGAGGAGACTGTGTGCAGCAGGCCTTCATGGTAAAATAGCTGCTAGGAAACCACTGCTAAGGACAGGTAACAAGCAGAAGAGACTTGTTTGGGCTAAAGAACACAAGGAATGGACATTAGCCCTGTGGAAATCTGTGCTTTGGTCTGATGAGTCCAAATTTGAGATCTTTGGTTCCAACCACCGTGTCTTTGTGCGACGCAGAAAAGGTGAACGAATGGACTCTACATGCCTGGTTCCCACCGTGAAGCATGGAGGAGGAGGTGTGATGGTGTGGGGGTGCTTTGCTGGTGACACTGTTGGGGATTTATTCAAAATTGAAGGAATACTGAACCAGCATGGTTACCACAGCATCTTGCAGCGGCATGCTATTCCATCCGGTTTGCGTTTAGTTGGACCATCATTTATTTTTCAACAGGACAATGACCCCAAACACACCTCCAGACTGTGTAAGGGCTATTTGACCAAGAAGGAGAGTGATGGGGTGCTACGCCAGATGACCTGGCCTCCACAGTCACCAGACCTGAACCCAATCCAGATGGTTTGGGGTGAGCTGGACCGCAGAGTGAAGGCAAAAGGGCCAACAAGTGCTAAGCATCTCTGGGAACTCCTTCAAGACTGTTGGAAGACCATTTCAGGTGACTACCTCTTGAAGCTCATCAAGAGAATGCCAAGAGTGTGCAAAGCAGTAATCAAAGCAAAAGGTGGCTACTTTGAAGAACCTAGAATATAAGACATATTTTCAGTTGTTTCACACTTTTTTGTTAAGTATATAATTCCACATGTGTTAATTCATAGTTTTGATGCCTTCAGTGTGAATCTTTACAATTTTTATAGTCATGAAAATACAGAAAACTCTTGGAATGAGAAGGTGTGTCCAAACTTTTGGTCTGTACTGTATGTGAGATATAACGCTATTTCTGGTTATTCTATTACTTCTGCAGTTTTTAGCAGTTTTCCCTTCTGCATGCTGTATCTGGAATTTATAGTTCTTTCTAACCTACTGGGTGGAGACTAGCTACCATACACTGTTGACAATTGACTCTCTCTCTCACTACAAAATGGCCCCAGAGTCATGCAGGACTTATATAGAGAAACACTGACTTATACTGATGTTGAACATTATATACTGATGTGGGGAAAGTGCTTTGGTTATGATAGAAAGTTTGGATTCAGCTCTAACATCAGTGTTAGGCCCCTTGCACATGACTGTGTGCAGACCGCAGGTTGTGATTGAACAGCATGGCCGGTGCATGGGCGGTACATGGTAGAGGGGGAAGGAATCTTGAAGAGAACTAGAGGACTAGAGGGGATAGAAGACAGGAAAGATAAACTAGAGGGAGAGGCGAAGGAGAGAAGAGCACCTAGAAAGGGGCAAAGGACAGGAGAATCTTCTTCCTGTATTGCTCTATGTAACTATGCAGTTTTCCCCTCCTCCTGTCTTTACAGGCTATGGGGCAGTCTCTTTATAATGTTACAGCATGGAAATGGGAATATCGCAGAACAGGAAGAGGAGACAGAGATCTGTATGGATCTTTCCAGCACAGCATGAAAGATACAATAGAGCTCTGCTTGCATCTATACTGAAGGGTAAGGTTTCGTTACCACTTCTTCTTGGACCCTGGAACACTGTAATGAGTGCAGAGAGGGTGGACTCCTCTTCCTGGTTGGCCAGTCCAATACTGTCCACAGCCATTGTATGTGTAAGTACCTTCTGTACCTACTAGGACCTGCACCTATGTAGCAGACAGGGGTCCTACAGCTATAAATCATTTGGTGAGCAGTTATCATTACATCTATTTATCTATCTATCTATCTATCTATCTATCTATCTATCTATCTATCTATCTTCCCCTGACTGTTTAAAACTTCTGAGCATGACATTCATGACTAAGCAAGAGGTTGAATTATTTTGTAGCTGTAATGTGGCTACCACCTCCTACGTTGGGCAAATGATGGCCAGATACAGTTAGAGGAACTAGACCAGTGGTGATCAGCGAATCTCTGCTCGCACTTCTCTTTCACAATGGGTTGTCTCCATGAGGCTTCTGGAAGTGTCCCCCGGGAATACAACCTGTGGTAAAGTATTGCTATTTACTTAGACTGAGATTGTTAAAAGGGTTTCTACAGTTTTATGATGTTTTCTCATTGATATTGTTTTACTAAGATTCCTATCCTGAGATAGACTGCCCCACACCATTGAGCCCCAGGAAGCTTGCAAACGTTATTCTTTTGCTGCTGAGAGACAACCTCCATTTCTAACCAGTGTTGACCTGTATCAATGGCTGAAACGTTCCCTATATTTCTCCAATAGTGGCATCATTGCAATGACCGAGTTTGGCTCTGAGAAGGGGACTTGAAGGCTACGGTTGTCCCATATTCAGCGGACTAGAGAGAGAGGGAGATAGGAACAAATGGCACTTCTGTGCATGAGCCATTTAAGTGGATTCCATAACAGAAGAGACTGAGCCTCCATGTATTGTATTGGATGTATAACCGCTTTATTGCTGAAATAAAGAGTGCCGCAAATGATGCCCATTAAACTGCCACAGGCTTCATGTCTTTCATTTGCACCTAACAGTAAGGACACCACGCCCATGAGCCAGGAGACTCAAAGGTTACCCCAGCGGAACTACAACCACCATCATCTACACCAGTAGATCCCACTCATTAGTGTGACATGCTAAGGTCTGTGGGAGGTTTTAAGGGGAAGGACACAGACAGATGTGACAGAATTAAAAAGACCAGTTTGGGGCCACCAACCATTCCCACCAGGTCATGCGATGCTGCAATCCCCTTTAAGAAATACAGTAGAATATTATTAGGTTGAATATAACCTTTGATAACCTTTGTTTTTCCGGAGTTGTTCATATCGCGTAAATGTCTTGGTAAGCAATGAGAATTTTTATAGACATAGAACTGCGTATAAAAGAAAAATACACACTGCTGCATTCAATAACACTGAATCAGACGTTATATATGATTTGTTGTTTGACAGACGAAAGAGGAATCGAACAGACGTCTATTATCAGGAGCTGCAAGAAACAGCTTTAAAAAGGCCTAGTAAAAATATAGGAACATTTAGAAAAAAAAAAACACAAAAACATTCAAAACTATTTTAAATATATTTATTGATATAATAGATAGAATAAATATCTTTTTATAACAAAGAATTTAGAATCGCACTCACAAAGGAAACATGTATATAATATAACCAATGACATAGATACAGAAGTGATCTGAATAACTTATGATTGACAAAACCTTTGTAATATTAACAAGTCATTAAATATGTTGTAAGCCATGAAATATCAATTGCTCAAAAATAAAGTTAGAGGTAACGTGTGGCCTTGGTATTTATATAATCATTTTTAATAAGATTTTTATACCCTATATAAAATCACTGACATTGAAGCGATGTACGCACTCACACTTGGACTGGCCCCAACACAATAATGGCCGCACAGATCCAGCAGAAGACAACCAAATATGGCGGCTATTAGGGTTGATGGGGGGTAGGCCCAAGTAACTTCAGTCCAACAGTGTACTCACTAATCTTAATGAGAAATTAAATCAATACCCAGCTCTATCAGAGCTTATATATATATATATATATATATATATATATATATATATACAGTATATAGAGATAATGTGATATTTCTTATTGCCGTATAGTTTAGGTCTACAGTGATAGTGGAAGGGTGAGCCCCAGCCAGACATTGTACTCAACACTATACCGTATATCAACATCCAGCTCTATTAGAGCACTGTATACAGTCCATAAGGTGTATAGAAATAACATGGAATTTTTTATTGCTATGTAGTTCACGCCTACAGCTATATTGATTCCTATAAGTGAAATTATATTGATAGAGATCTATGACCAACATATCAAAATCAAAAATAACATTTTCACATGACTGCAACCTGCAAACAAAAACTATACAAAATAATAAAAATTATACAAAATATTAAAAATTATACAAAATACTAAAAATAAGTAATAAAAATAATAAAAATTATACAAAATAGTAAAAAGCCTTCCGTGTTTTAAATCAATTTTGCATATGGCAATCCACACATTCACTGTCAGGCTTTACCATCATACATGGTCTTAAGGGTGTCCTATCAGCTTCTAGGGCATGTTTGCAGATGGAGCCCGTTGTATTAGAGGACCTTGGGCCTTATGCATACAGCCACATGGTGCCATACAGTCACAGCTGTAATACTATATGATGGTGTATGCTACTATTTTTTTTCCCATCGGAGCCTAACTAAACTAAATCTCTGTATATCTCAATATGAAATAAATACATATGGCAGTATAATAGAGTCCTATATATATGGATGTTATATTATAGATCTTTATAGTTTGGTAGTTGTATGGAGCTATAAAATGATCATGTACATGAGACTTTACTCTGTGCACAAAAGTAGTGGGATTATGGGATTACAGGTTTTCATATGCATATTTGAATTTTAAGGTCAGGTCCCACATAGCGTAAACGTAACGATTTTGCCGCGGTGGAAACTCCGCGGCAAAAACTTCTGCGTTTTCCAGCACCTGTAAAGTGGATGGGATTCTGGCTAATCTCATGCACACATTGCAGAAAAATATCCGCAGTGGACATGCTGCGATTTCAAAAACTGTTGTGTTTTTGTAAAACGCAGCATGTCAATAATACCTATATCGCTGGCATTTTCCATATAGGTATAACTGAAGCAAGAAGTCCACAGAGGAAAACTTCCTGCAGCGCTTTTTTGGCTGCGGTTTGCTACGTGGGGCCTTAGCCTCAAGGACATTAGAGATCATCATGATAAAAACTGCGATGTGGAACTAACATGGAGCTGGTAAATGTTCAGGCTTAAGGGTGGGGCCTACTAAAAAAGAAAAATGATCAGGCCCTGCCTTTTCTTGTCACATCCTTATTAATACAATGACTATATTAGGCTTTCTTTTCTATCTACCACACTGTGTTAAAGGGTCAGTATTTTATATTTAAAGAGGTCGCTTTGATTTTTAACTTTTCTAGATTTTCTTTTCGCCTTAAATAAATTTTGCCACTATGCTAAAATGTCAAACACAGAACTGCCTGGGAAAAGGTCAACGGAGCGGCGTCCCTGAGGAAGCGACCTGACAATCACTCAGGTATATGGAGCACGCTGAGCTCCTAATCAAACTTTTAGTGGCAAATGGTGTAGCTAGTGGTAACCATGGCAACCTCAATAGCAACCTTGATTGTATTCTGGGGAAACCACTATTCAGATTGACCCTTGTGGCTGTTGAGAGGACTCGCTTAATCACGGTCAGCTGTCAAAACCCCATCATTAATGAGAACTTGCTGTTCTATCGCTCGGCTTTTCCTCTCAGGTGCAGAATTTTTTTTTTTTTTTTTTTAAGAAATTGGGAAACATTAAAAAATTAATCTGACAACACAAATCTGAATCTAGTTCTAGATATTCTCCATGCTAGGACACATAACTTTATAGTACCAGGGGACTAAACAGTGAGCCAACATGGAACACCCTGTGCTACATATTTTCCTATCCATGTGCCCATTAGCTATTAATATGCAGAATATTTACAATAGTCAAACTAAATATCCCCTAAGGCTATGGCCCCACATTGCGGAAACGCAGCTTTTTTTGTTGCAGATTTTGTTGCGGTTTTTTGAGCCAAAGCCAACAATGGCTACAAAAGAAAAGGGAAATATATAGGAAGTTCTTATACTTCTACCTTCTGCCCAATCCACTCCTGGCTTTGGCTCAAAAAAACGCAACAAAATCTTCAACAAAAAAAGCTGCGTTTCCGCAACGTGGGGCCGTAGCCTTAGGGTGTATTGAGACAATGCAGTTGGGTGCATCAACAACAAAAAACCTCACTCATTTTTGCATTCGTTTTCAATGTTCAACTGTACAGAAAACAGCTGCAAAATTGCATGGGCTTATTTCCTATGTAATATGAGAGAACAACATACAATCATGGGTCCAGGAAGAGAACTCAAAAAGTGAACTGTACGCCTCTTGCAGACAACAGTGGCGTGGGTCAGTGTGTTATGTGGGTATTAATTTCTGTTGGTCCACGCACACAACCGTGAATTACACGGTCCATGTGCGGGCCGCAAAACTTAGGACGGTTGTGCTTCCGCGGCTCCTATTCATTGAATGAATGGGGCCGCAGAAGCATGGCCGGTGCACGAGCGGCACACAGATGACATCTTGTCGTGTGCAACCATCCTGAGTAGATTGTGAGGACCAGATTTGGCCACTGGTGAGAAGTCTAATCCAACCCATAGATGACCTATATAGGCAGCTGCTGAATTTCTTACTTGTTATTGTGGATCATGTGATCATTAGTTCATTGTGTTTTTGTAAACACAGATTTTCAACAACTTTTTTTCTCACAATGTACAAAAACTCATTCACTTTCCTGGTACTATAAAACGTACCACTTTTTTTTTCTCCCACATTCCCGCAGCCAAAAACTTTGTGTTTCTGCAACGTGGGGCTTTAGACTCCATGCCTATGACCATGTGCATTGTTAGTGCCCTAGTCGTGTTTTCACAGCTAGCACACTGACTCATTAGTTTCTATGGCCCCAAAAACACACCAGTGGATTATCACGGACATGTGTGTAGAGTTGTAAGCCCCGGGCAAAAATCAGGACAGGTCCTATATCTCTCTGTTTTGCAGCCTGGGCTCACTGAAGAAAGTGAATGGGTCATGGTCATCACATTACCATCATCCATGTGCCATCCATGCCCTTCAGCCATGAACCCGGGACATGTACATGATCATGTATTTGTAGCCAGAGCCTTAAAAAACATTTTTACAATGTGGCTCTTGAACGTCTGCCATCTTGGCTATTTTTATAAATGGCAAGCTCAAAACATGCACACCTTTTAGGATCTGTTCACACTTGCATTATTTTTAATCTATTTATTATACATAGTCTTTAGTTGCATCCCTTGGGCTGGGGCCCCACGTTATGCGGAGTTTTGGCCACGACAGAAACCTGCAAAGTGGATGGGATTCTGGTTAATCCTATCCACACATTGTAGAAATAAAACTGCAGCGGAAATGCTGCGATGGGGCTTCTGGGACTGTAATAAAAGCGTATGGAGTGCTGGTCATGGAAGTCCTATGGTGCTGGTTTAAAAGGAGGCTTTAGGAGGACTTTCGGTCCCCCATTCTCCTGATCGCTGGGGGATCCAGTATTCAGGACCCAGTGATTGGGCACTTATCTCCATTCATCATTGTAACCAGGGGCGTAACTTGAGGGGGTGCAGAGGGTGCAGTCGCACCGGGGCCCAGGACCCTTAAGGGGCCCATAAGCACTGGCATCAGTATTGAGATTGCAGCTTCCATCTGGCCCATAAGCCAAGGAGACCCTAAGATTACCCTAACCACACTAAGGTTGATTAAACTCTTTAGCACCCGTAACCATCACTAGCAAGAATTCGCTGTAGGGATGAGGTAGGGGGCCCCGGACAAAAGATTGCACCAGGGTCCCCAAGACTTTAGTTACACCCCTGATTGTAACCTGTGATTCCTTCCTATAAACCCATTTTCCAATTGAAGTTTGGGGAGAGCAATATATAATGTGAAATCCTTTCATATTAAATCAGTTTTCATCTCCATAGAAAATATTTTGAAAATGTGCAGTGACGAAAAGCAAATTTTGTTTCTTGGCAGGTTGCAGCGACATTCCTCTACAGTGTCTGGCAAGCCACTTCACAAGCACATTGTTGATACAATTCTGAATACATTCCATGGCTGAAAATAGTTGTTCAGGTAGGACTGTAGGAATGAGTAAACCAGAAGTCTTCTTCATTTTTAGGGAGGAGATTGAGTGTCAGGGATGAATCACCCACACTGATGTCATGTTAGCCTCATGAGAATTTTGTAGGAAATTATTTAACATTTACAACAACCTCATAATTCAGCTTTATGCAATGGCAGGACAAGTCTTGATGCCTAGAAAAGGGTTTTAGATTATATACCGCCTTCCGTGGTGCCTAAAGTTCAGCATGGTAACTGTCAGATAAGCTCAATCATCCTTATAGGGGTTATCCCTCCACAAATTGATTGTTTACATTCATGACCCATCCAGTCCACCATATAGTGGTGGTTCTGAGGAACTGAAGCACCGCTCCTATTACTTGAATAGGGGAGCCTGAGTGTTTTAACCCCCACAAATCATATACTGATGATCTATCCTGTGGATAGGTCATCAGTATGAAAAATTGACTTGGGTCTGAACAACCCCTTCAAGATGTTTGCGGTTCTCAATGCGTTGGACACAGTGTGGCAGATTAATAAAGACTTGGTTTTCATGGCCAGTATTCATATACCCTGCACCTGCACAGGGGACGCCATGGCCAAGGGCCAGGCCATGTGCCTGCACTGAAATTTTAGGGATCAATTACACCAGTTTACTGATTATAAATCTGGTGAAGCTTGTGGTCCCACCAAACCTTTTGCTAAGCCCCCTTCCTGAAAAGTGTTTAATGAGGCTCAAAACAGAAAAAAAAAGTCAGAATTTTTTTGTGGAAAAACTAATTTTGCATAAAAATTGCACTCTAGACTATTATCTTGAGTTTGGAAACAGCAACCAAGCAAACTAAGATATGATAAGACAGAGCAATTTTGATTTTTATATCTACAATTAGAAACCGCTATATCCTCAGTGGCAGCCACCTCGGTAATCTAACCCTTCCTGGTATATATAGTATTACGTTTTGGGGACTTTAGAAGCTGAACCTGTGATATAAGGACCATATAATAGCATAAAATAATTACAAAGATGGCTGAACACATAGCGGCCAAGGTTTACACCGGATACTCTCTTGGATAATGGGAAGTCGGAGCGGCGTGTACATAAGTACATTATTGGTTTATTTTACTTTAGTTTATAAAGTCTAGTCTTTCATGATCCAGAAAACCTCTTTAGGCAAAGGCTCCACTTTGCGGAAATGCAGCTTTTTTTTTGTTGCAGATTTTGTTGTGGTTTTTTGAGCCAAATCCAGGAGTGGATTGAGCAGAAGGTAGAAGTATAAGAACTTTATATATCTCTCCCATTCCTCTTTTAGCCATTCTTGGCTTTGGCTCAAAAAACCGCAACAAAATCTGCAACAAATAAAGCTGCGTTTCCCTAAGGCTAAGGCCCCACGGTGCGGAAATGCAGCTTTTTTGGTTGCAGATTTTGTTGCGGTTTTTTGAGCCAAAGTCAGGAGTGGATTGAGCAGATGGTACAAATATAAGAGCTTCATATATATTTTCCATTCCTTTTGTAGCCACTCCTAGGTTTGGCTCAAAAAACTACAGTAAAATCTGCAATAAAAGAAGCTGAGTTTCCGCAACATGGGGCCGTAGCCTAAGACCGGGGCCCCACGTTGCGAAAATGCACAGTTTTGGCTGTGGCTGAAACGCCACGGAAAAAAAAAACCGCTGCGTTTTACATTACCTACAAAATGGATGGTATTTTGGCTGATTCTGGCATGTCAATTATACCTACGGAAATGTTGGCATTTTCCGCATAGGTCTAATAAAAACAGACAGTCCTCAGGAAACCTCTGCGATCTTTCTGTGAAAAGCGCTGTGGGGAACACCACGATGTGTTCCCCCGGCAGTTTTTTCCACAGCACTTTTTGGCTGAGGCTTGCTACGTGGGCCCTTAGCCTAAGGCTGAGGCCCCACGTTGCGAAAACACAGCGTTTTTGGCTACTGTGGAAATACAGTGGAAAAAATATCACTGCATTTTAACAGTACCAGCTTAATCTCATCCACACACTGCAGAAAATAAAGAAAAGCTGCTTTTTCAAAAACGTGTGCATTTGTGAAAAACACAGCATATTAATTTTAGCTTCGGAATAGCAAGCATTTTCCCAATAGATTTAATAGGAGATGGAAAAAAGCAGAGAAAAACACAGCAAAAACTCAATGAAAAAGGCTGCGGTAAAAAAACTATGCGTTTCTGATGCGTTTTTTTCCCCAGCGATTTTTAGCTGCGTAGCACTACATGGGGCCTTATCCTAAATGTGTACTGGAACTTTCTAACCTGATATTAATTCTATTTATTTTCAAGCTACCTTCAAAGCTCCTATAAATAAAGAAGTCATCATTAAATCAAACAGGTTTTATGTCCTAAAAACATCGTATTCTGACATCAAACACAAATTCAGTCCCACATTCATATCTTAGAATACATTTTTTGATTTTTTTTTTTTTTTTTAAATACCATGTGGCTACTGATACTTACATACAAATAATGGAAGATTAGTGTTGGACATTTTACTATTTCTGTAAATCCCATATCCTTTAACCTATTAGTGGAAGAGTGAAGAAATCAGGCGATACCTTTTAGAGGCTGAGTATATAGTTAGCCTCTAAAAGGTATCGCCTGATTTCTTCACTCTTCCACTACTTTCAATGGCTAACATGGTACAACATTATACTACCTTTAACCTATTAGACATCCTTTTTCTAAAAGCTAGCAGACTGATACAAGAGCACTTTACCTGTATTTTCTATGGTTCTACAGTGGTTATAAAGTGTAGCAGTGCTTATGTGAACCAAATATCTTCATACAATGTACTCTTGCTACCTAGAAACAGACCTGTTACTTCTTGTTAACGTCATATGTGGTTTTTTGATGGTATTGTTAGTTGGTCATTCATTTCCAGGTAGTGGAGTATTCTTTAACACTGTATAGAGTAAGGTCTCGCGCCCATGGTAGAGTCTGTATGCCTGTACATGGGGTCAACACAGCCAACAATTTTATTATAATTTATGCTCAAAACTGGCAAAAATGATAGCTGATCTCTACACCAGCCGCTAGCAGACTTAGATTCCAACCAGTGTATCTCACTCCAGCAGGTTACTTTTACTAAGGCTGATGTAAGAAATGGCAGTCTTAGTCAATTGTCACCAATGGTTCAGTAATATGGCACAAAAGAGACACTAACGGTAGGAAGCAGTAGGAGCATTGTGTTGCCCTATACCCCATGTATATTATGAGGTGATCTCTATGGCCTCATGCACACAGCCATGTCTCTATGAGGTTGTGACATGCCTGTGTGCATGAGGCCTCAAAAAGAAAAGGAAAAAATGGCTGTGTGAGGGCTGTATTTCTTATGAAGATAACATTTGTCCATATACAGCAGGTTCTATGGATGTGATAGAGGAGTTCCTGAACTTCCTCTATGTGACAAAATAGAGGAAGGGGTTAGAGGTGCTTATAGTTGCATTGCCTTGTATTTGAAAAGGATTGTCTTCATATAACTATGTTCACACTGTCATTGCTTTCCATGGTTGTCATCTGTCAGAGGAGAAAAACGTGTACCTATCATTTTATATATCGTTTCATGTACAGGTGCATCTCAATAAATTAGAATATCTTTGACATGTTCATTCATTTCAGTAACTCAGTAATACAATCCATAATCAGCGTCTTCCATGATTGTGTGTCCTACTGAACCAGACTGAGGGCCATTTAAAGGCTTAGGAAACCTTGGCAGGTGACACTGAATTTACAATACTGAACTTTTTTTTACAATATTCTAATTTTCTTAGATTTGGGTTTTCATTACCTTTAATCCATAATCAGCATTTACAGAAATAAAACACTTGAAATAGAACACTCTGTGTGTAAAGAATCTAGAAAATATAGGAGGTCACTTTTTTAATTTAATTGCAGAAAGAAAGAAATGTTTCAAAGATATTCTAATTTATTGAGATGTACCTGTATCTCTTTAGGATAGGTTGTTATGTGTATTTACACGAGGAATAACACTATTTCGGGTCATTAATTTCCCCCCTCTGCGTGCTATATCTGTACTTTGCAGTTCTCTCAGAGCTGGGTGAAGGCTAGTTGCCTACAGGAGTCTCTCTCTCACTCATAAACTCTCCAAGGACCATATGTAAATAAGTACTACATTTACATCTTCATCCAGCATCAGACTAAGACCTTATTCACACATCAGTTTTTTGGTCAGTGATTTGCATCAGTAATAGTGATCCAAAACCAGGAATAGAGACTACACAGAGATACAGTATAATGGAAAGATTTGAACCTGTTTTTGACCTGCTCCTAATTTCAGCTTACGAATCTCTAACCAAAACACTGATGTGTGAACATGGTCAAAGTTGGTCTTTCTTCTCTCATTTCCTGCACTTCTTACTCACTCCACTCCCTGTTCTCTGCATAGACCTCTACAAATATCTATATACTGGCCTGCACCCTTACTTAAGATGGATATAGCAGAGATTTTCAGAGTGAAGCTCAGTTTATCAGAAGGAGAGGAAGCAGGGAAAGAGTATAAGAGCAGAAAGGGGCTCTTCTCTTTGCGCTTGTATCTGTCCTATTGCGTGTCATAATGTTAATATCTCTTGTGATGGAAAAAATAACACTGCAGTCTACAAAGGCAGTGTGAACATAGCTGTAGACATTCTATTTCACATACTAGCTTTAAAGGAGATGTTGTATGTTAAGATCTGCCATTTATAGAATGTACAAGAATCACAATGTCATATTATGTATTTAGCCCAAAAGAAGTACACGCTGAGAGTTTTTGAAGCTGTTTATGAAGCCAAAACTAGGAGTGGATTCTAAAATGAGAAGTGCCATTTGTCACTTATCCGCTCTCATCCTTTAAGATCCACATTTTGTTTTGACTTTAAAAAGGCATCAAAAAACCTTGACGTGTGTCCTTTCCCTTAATGTAATAGCGGAAGACGTATAAACAGTTTGATCTTCTCCATTTATACCCTGAATACCTCAAACACAATACTATCACTTAATGTCTCATTATTAAGCCATTCAGAAAAGCTTGTGTTGACAGACAGCTTGTCAGAAGCGTTCAGCTGTATGTGAAGACTGAAATGTTCCTCTCTGTAAACCCTGCAGGCTGACCTGTTGGTCAGTGAAACAGTATTCAGCACTTCATATACCGGCCGTCCATTCACCAACAAATATGTGTAAATGTCTTCATCATCTTGTACACACTTGTGAATGAGAAAGTGAAGCCGGCAATTAATAAAATATAGACCGCTACTTAGAATAATTAGATTTCCATCTTTGACTTGCATTTCATTTGTTACGATTCCTTCTTTCCACATTACTGTGTGCGAAGAGTTTTTCTTGGCACACCCTAAAGAAAAATAAAAGGCTTTTCACTAATAAGTCAACAACATATACATTAAAGCGGACTTCAACCCACCTTCACCGACTCCAACTCTTCCCATCCTTCAATAGGCGCTGCTCACTGATCCCCTCTTTGACATAGATTGAATGTGAGGTCTATGTAATGCAGTAGAAGATTGTAATGGCTGCTGTCCCTCCCTGTCGGTGCCCAGTCCATTCCTGACTCCTATCTCTCTCTATAAAATCTATCTATTAATTAAATCTATCTATTCTCTACTATCTATCTGCATCTGTATTTATTCTATTCTATATTCTATTGTATTTTATTTGTTTTCTCACTCTCTCTGCTGGCTGACTTCTGATCCTATCCTCTTCCTTGACTCTATCCACACATAGTGGCAACGTTCTGGTTGTACTGGTTATACATAGTAGCTATAAGTCATCAATGACCTCTCACATCTACAGTTCCTCATGACTGGCTGAGGGGCTGCCTTCAATGCATTATGGCGAAGCCCACCTGGTTCTCCAGGTCATATGATATGATCTTTCCTCTCTCTGCTTTCCATGTGGAGGTGGCCATTTAAGACAATTCATCTGAAACGAATTGCAAAGGTTTCACATTTGGCAGAATCTGAATTTTTTAAAATACTCGGGTCAAATCTGGTTTGTTATGAATTGGGTGAAGTGGAATGTGAACTGCAGTTCTTAAAGGGGTTATTCAAGATAAAATGGAATTTCTACACTAATCTAAACACCCTCCCTCCACCTACTTTCTAAATTACATACTTAAGCAAAAATGTATATTTACCCAAATCCCAGGGGCAGTCATGTGACTGCTCCACACACATTTTCTGATTAACCAATGACGTTCCGTTTCCCCATTTCCGGAAACAGAATGTCACCAATACTACTCCCCCATCCCATCATACTTACTTGCCTTCCTGTCCAGACTTCCTTCTGTGGGAGTGGCTCCTCCTCTTCTTTGACGTCTGTCGGCACATACGCAGGCCGGAAGAGCCTCCCAGGCCTGTGCACTAGAGATGGATTGCCGGCTGCAGCACAGTGACGGGACTATTGGGCACGCGGTGGTAGAGTCTAAGAAGAGGAAGAGCTGTCCCCGCAGAAGGAAGTCTGGACAGGAAGACAGGTAAGTATGATGGGGTGGGCTGAGTTAGTTGGGAAGGGCTAGTAGTGGGCAGGATAGCTAGGAAGACAGGGAGGGGCGGAGAGAGGGAGGGGGAGGGAGTAAGAGGGAGGTACTGTGAGTCAGGCTACAATTACCAGGATGCATTGCATGAACTAAGACAGCAGGAAGCTACACCATGTAAACAAATGCAGAGGATGCCAGGAGCTCCCAGAGAAACCCAGAAGTCACTCCAAACACTGCTAAAGGTATTTGGGTGCACTTATTAACCCATTAATAGCACTAACAGATCTTTAAAAAAAAAAAAAAAAACCTTTAAGTTTCGTAGTCTTTTCCTATTTATATTTTTAATATTTATATTGAGCTTTTGAACTTACATTTCAGTTGTGCATAGGTCGTACTCCTACAAGGATACTGTGGACATTTATCTGAAAAAAATATACAGGTTATATTAACATTGTTATGCAATATACACAACCGTTCAAAAGTTTAGGGTAACTTAGAAATGTCCTTATTTTTGAAAGAAAAGCACAGTTTTTTTCAATGAAGATAACATTAAATGAATCAGAAATACACTCTATACATTGTTAATGTGGTAAATGACTATTCTAGCTGCAAATGTCTGGTTTTTAATGCAATATCTACATAGGTGTATAGAGGCTCATTTCCAGCAACCATCACTCCAGTGTTCTAATGGTACATTGTGTTTGCTTACTGTGTAAGAAGGCTAATGGATGTTTAGAAAACCTTTGAAAACCCTTGTGCAAGTATGTTAGCACAGCTGAAAACAGTTTTGCTGGTTAGAGAAGCTATAAAACTGACCTTCCTTTGAGCTAGTTGAGAATCTGGAGCATTACATTTGTTGGTTTGATTAAACTCTCAAAATGGCCAGAAAAAGAGAACTTTCATGTGAAACTTGACAGCCTATTCTTGTTCTTAGAAATGAAGGCTATTCCATGCGAGAAATTGCCAAGAAACTGAGGATTACCTACAACGGTGTGTACTACTCCATTCAGAGGGCAGCACAAACAGGCTCTAACCAGAGTAGAAAGAGAAGTGGGAGGCCGCGCTGCACAACTGAGCAACAAGACAAGTACATTAGAGTCTCTAGTTTGAGAAATTGATGCCTCAAAGGTCCTCAACTGGCAGCTTCATTAAATAGTACCCACAAAACGCCAGTATCAACGTCTACAGTGAAGAGGCGACTCAGGGATGCTGGCCTTCAGGGCAGAGTGGCCAAGAAAAAGCCATATCTGAGACTGGCTAATAAAAGGAAAATATTAATATGGGCAAAAGAACACAGACATTGGACAGAGGAAGATTGGAAAAAAGTGTTATGGACAGACGAATCAAAGTTTGAGGTGTTTGGATCACACAGAAGAACATTTGTGAGACGCAGAACAACTGAAAAGATGCTGGAAGAGTGCCTGATGCCATCTGTCAAGCATGGTGGAGGTAATGTGATGGTCTGGGGTTGCTTTGGTGCTGGTAAAGTGGGAGATTTGTACAAGGTAAAAGGGATTTTGAATAAGGAAGGCTATCACTCCATTTTGCAACACCATGCCATACCCTGTGGACAGCGCTTGATTGGAGCCAATTTCATCCTACAACAGGACAATGACCCAACTCACACCTCCAAATTATGCAAGAACTATTTAGGGAAGAAGCCGGCAGCTGTTATTCTATCTGTAATGGAGTGGCCAGTGCAGTCACCAGATCTCAACCCCATTGAGCTTTTGTGGGAGCAGCTTGACCGTATGGTACGCAAAAAGTGCCCATCAAGCCAATCCAACTTGTGGGAGGGGCTTCTGGAAGCATGGGGGGAAATGTCTCCAGATTACCTCAGCAAATTAACAGCTAGAATGCCAAAGGTCTGCAATGCTGGAATTGCTGCAAAAGGAGCATTCATTGACGAAAGCAAAGTTTGAAGGAGAAAATTATTATTTCAAATAAAAATCATTATTTCTAACCTTGTCAATGTCTTGACTATATTTTCTATTCATTTTGCAACTCATTTGATAAATAAAAGTGTGAGTTTTCATGGAAAACACAAAATTGTCTGGGTGACCCCAAACTTTTGAACGGTAGTGTAAGTCATGTAATAAGAAAAAAAAAACATTATATGTATATTATTTAAAATGTATTATTATTTATTATTATATTATTTAAAAGGAGTCTAGCTCCTCCCCAAACATATTCAACTGCTACCACTGCATTACAGAGCACATTACAGTGATTAATATCATACCTTTGTTATGTCCCTTTCATAGTTTTAGAGAAAAACAACTTTGAAGTATTAAGCAATGAAGCTGACAGTGCACTGGGGTCAGGCCTTCAGCTCCCTGGAGCACTGGTCTTGTTGCTCAAATAGGATGAGTGATGTCACAGCATGGGGAGGTCAATTCCCACTGCATAAAATGCTGCAGGCAGGAGATGATAGGGGTCTTAGAAGGGATGGTAGAAGGCCTGCCCCATGTGACCAACTACCTAATTTGCATAACATTTCATATATAACAAAGATATGTTGTGTATGACTCTAATGTGCTCGCATTACTACTAGAATATTTTGTGTATCTCACATTCTCATGTGTATTTGCCAGCAATATATTTCAAGCACGTAAAAGCAGCAATATGGTTTATGGCTAATAAAAGTGTCTATGTAATAAACTAAAGGAGGGAGCTGAGAAAGAAAAATAATCATTATAGTCTTTACTTAGAATCTATTGTGAATATATTGTCATCTCACGGTATATATGTATACTGCTAATTCCTTTATTGCTGACATTTTCACATGTGGCCTTGTCATATGTACAAAAATGTTATTATCTGTACAATTAAATGTTATTGTACAAAAAACTTATTATCTAGTTATTTGGATCCTACCGAGTCCAGAAACATTATCAAAGTAGTTTGATAAGCGCTGTCTTGGAGGGAGATAGGCCTGATTTTTAGGCCACATAATGTTCTTTAGAGTTGACTATAAGTCACATGATAATTCTCCTATGAGAGTGATGTTGATTGTAAGAGTATGTTCTTATGGCTGGTTGTCAGAAACTTGACTTAAGAACCCCTGTTTTGGGACATTTTCCCAACTTCTCTGCCCTATCCGTGGTGTGTGTAGCTGCGTCTCTTTGTTTAGTTTATTATCTCTATCTATAATATTCTTTTTGCTGTAAACTCACTTCTAAATAAACTTTCATCTGCTTTTATCCACCTGAGAGACGGTTTATCTCTTGGTTTTGTGTCGAAGTATCCATAATACAAGGCTCTGCAAATAAATCAATAGGCTGACCTTAGAATTCACAGACACGGGTCCTCCGGAGAGAACCATTCTTTGTAGCCGCTCTGGCTAATAGATGAGGCATGTATGGTATGTATAGCTCCACTCTATCACATTTATAAAGAACATACTGTATGTGTAATGTAGACACCCCCTGTAAATGTAAATGGGAGGGTTACCTAAATAAATGTTTAGCAGCTTAAAACTCTTTAAGTCCAGGGCCCCACGTTGGGGTAAACCATAATCCACCATGGCAGAAATGCAGAGGCAAAAAACATGGTGTTTTACAGTCCCTGCAAAGTGAATCCCATCCACACGTTGCAGAAAAATACGCGCAATGGAAATGCTACGATTTCCAAAACCGTCGCGGCTTTTGAAATTGCAGCAGGTCAATATTGTTTAAGGAAATGTCGGCGGTTTCTGTACACGTATAATTGAAGCAGAAAGTCCGCAGCGGAAACCGCTACACACTTTCTGTGAAAAGCGCTGCTGGAAAAACCACAATGCATTCCGCTACGTAGGGCTTAGCCTAATGTTCGAAAACAGAATACATGTTTTCATTTTCAATTTGCAGGCTGATTCCCTTAAAATGACTGCAAGCAAGAATCTTTCCCTAGTTGCAAAGATTAAAAAGAAAGAGAAAGTCCATCAAATGGAACCTCTTTCATTTGCTTATGCATCAGTTATTATTAGGCTAATTATGGCCCTTAAAGGGGTATTCCTATCTCAAGGATCATACAGGTGCATCTCAATATATTAGAATATCTTTGAAATGTTCATTCATTTCAGTAATTCAGTAATACAATCCATAATCAGCGTCTTCCATGATTGTGTGTCCTACTGAACCAGACTGAGGGACCATTTAAAGGCTTAGGAAACCTTGGCAGGTGACACACTGAGTTTACAATACTGAACTTTTTTACAATATGCTAATTTTCTTAGATTTGGGTTTTCATTACCTGTAATCCATAATCAACATTTACAGAAATAGAACACTCTGTGTGTAAAGAATCTAGAAAATATAGGAGGTCACTTTATTAATTTAATTACTGAAAGAAATTCATTTCATTCGTTTCAAAGACATTCTAATTGATGGTAGGAAAGTATCCAAAAAAGGGAGGTATGGAGACCGCGCTTCACTAAGAATGCTTTTTATTGAACTTCAATTACACAACGCGTTTCTCTTTATCAAGTGTACTATGGATTATCTATTTTATCTATTTATTTATTTATTTATGAGTATAACTTGTCCATAAATATTTGTTTGTTTTTATTCAGTCCATAGTACACTTGATAAAGAGGACCCATTCCTCGAAACACGTTGTGTAATTGAAGTTCAATAAAAAGAATTCTTAGTGAAGCGCGGTCTCCATACCTCCCTTTTTTGGATACTTTCCTACCATTTTTTCACCTGATATGCCGCCTGGATCCAGGAGATCCTGACGCCCAGAGGTTCCGCAGCTCGCACATACCGTGACGTAAATCGGACAAGTCCACTATACTATTCGTGATCCCACGAAAAACCATATAAGGTGAGAGTACATCGATACTGATATCACTGTTCACAAGAGTGTTACCGTATGAAATGACCAATTGATGGGATATTGGTTCACACCAGACCCTGTCGGTGGTACATTCACATACTGTATACACACTCTCTGTGCCCACCAACCTACTCTCAACCTTTACTAGTGGACACGTTCTGGTCACCCTGCACAAACTACTTTTATAACACAATTCATACTGTGTAATTTAATACTATCACATGATAATTTTTATTTAAAGAAAACAGTATTACCCTATGTGCCGCTCGGCGTTATTGTTTTTCTCATTTTTTTTCATTAAAGCGCATTCTAATTGATGCACCTGTATATAATTATTCTACCTATATTACCTACATTATAATAGTATCACTGCAGACCAAGTCTTGGGTTTTCTGGCCACAAATAGGCTAAACAGAAGTAATTATCATCAAGCAGAAGCTGCAAAAGCAAATAAGTTTTTAGGATCTTTGTAAAGAGAAATAAATAGGATAAGTAAAAAATATTGCTCAAACTCAGGTCATAGGTGTCAATATTCTTCTTTTGTAGACACTGTTTCACTACCTTTCCAGTACTGCTCATTTGGCATTTGTATTAGGTTCTGACCTAGTCTTACTTAAGGAACTGAACTATATAAATTAGGATTTCTTTCTATTCTTCCTGTTCCTGTTTATTGTTGAAACATTGATATCTGATCAAATACTTTACTGCCCATCTCTTTATATACCTAAGTAGCTTGAGCTTGGATCACTTTATACGGTGTTTACTACTGGAACATACTGCTTTTCTTAAAGATGCTTTGTTATAATGTGAACAATCCAATAAAAAGAAATTAAAAAAGAAAGAAGAAAAAGAAAAGAGATAAAATATGAGATGCCAAAGTAATGTAACCCCTCACTTCCAAAATAAGTGACCTAGATTTGGGAATCACATTGTATAAATGATATAAGAGAGTGAGACAGTGTTCTGTGGCATACGACTAGATTATTAGATGCAATGGAAGGTTTCTCTTAAAATGATGGTGTAGAAAAAAAAAGATGCCCCAAAGGTGATTACATTTACATGTATAAATATATTTGAGGTCAATATACAAAGAATTGGCACATGATTTTTTTTTCTTTACAAAGACTTTACAAAGAACCAGGTAATATTCTTTATGTGTAGAGGAAAAACTATTTAGATTCCGGCAAACAAAAGAGTTCTTTACAGTAAGGTTACATGCACACAACAGTGAAAAAAATGGATATTAAAGGGTTTGTCCAGTTTCAGCAAATATATACTATTGCTTGTATAATGAAATGTTTGCCTGCTGTAAGGCTAGGGTCACAACTGTGCTCGATCACCATTCAGGGAAGCAAGCAGAACTTTTCTCTTCGCATTTTTCGTGTGGAAACTGGGTACAAACCCAGCAGAGCCCATTATAGTCTATGGGATCCGTGGGTTTCCGCGGGTAACCACTTTTTAGGCAGATGCAAACCTAGCGAAAACGACACAGAAATGACACATCCAGAGAGAACAGAAGCTGCTCAAGATACATATCTAGACCTTATTAGAGCTCAAAGATGAAAGCTGTATGCAGAGAGAGGAAGAGAAGAGAATATAGAGGGCCAGGAACAGACACTGAGTCATCATTCTGACCTGTGAACAGGTCTGTGACCTAGACAACCAGCTGAGAAGGAATTTTTAGCTGTATCTGACAAAATAAACAATATAGATAAAGCAATGTATTGTGTAAAACATATCAGTTAGTTTAAGCTACAAGTCTACATACAGGTGCATCTCAATAAATTAGAATATACTTGAAATGTTTATTTCTTTCTGTAATTAAATTAATAAAGTGACCTCCTATATTTTTTAGATTCTTTACACACAGAGTGTTCTATTTCAAGTGTTTTATTTCTGTAAATGTTGATTATGGATTACAGGTAATGAAAACCCAAATCTAAGAAAATTAGAATATTGTAAAAAAAAAGTTCAGTATTGTAAATTCAGTGTCACCTGCCAAGGTTTCCTAAGCCTTTAAATGGTCCCTCAGTCTGGTTCAGTAGGACACACAATCATGGAAGACGCTGATTATGGATTGTATTACTGAATTATTGAAATTAATGAACATTTCAAAAATATTCAAATTTATTGAGATGCACCTGTATATATACACATTATAGTTATATAGTTAGTATGGTTAAAAAAAAGTCATATGTCCATTAAGTTCAACCAGGGGATGGGAAAGGGCATGACGATCTATACATTTCCATAAGCGTCAATGCTATTTTTCTCTAAAAAGACATGTAAGCTTATTGTTGAAGCTGTCAGCTGTGACTGCTGTGACCAACTCCTGGGGTAGGCTATTCCACAGATTCACAGTCCTTATAGTGAAGAAGCTTTGTCGCCTCTTGAGAGTAAACCTTTTTTTCTCCAGACAGAAGGACCACCCCCTTGACTTTTCAGGGGATTTTACATGGAACTTGGATTCATCTGCCATGTTCTTCTTCATGTTTTCAGCTTCTATGTGTTTCTGTAGCATGAGAATTTGATGCTTTCTCAATGAGTAGTCTCAGTACCTACACTATGTTTAAGGCTCTGTTTACAACCGTACTGTAGCTGGAAACCACAATGCAGTCCAACAACTGTTCCACAACATTCACCAGTATCACTCAATAGACAAACTTAGAATTCCGCCAAGGTGCAGCGCTATTTTTCAAAAACAAACAATCTGCAAGGGAAGCTCATAGCAGGAACACCAACATATAAGTACCATAGTATTATAAGTTATAACATTAGTCGCAGGACATAAACAATACCACGCAATAGTAAAAATTATACAAAAACATGTGTAGTCATTTCCCAACAGGTAAACTGTACATCAATTGAAGCAGCAAATAGGAATTTTCAGTGTAAAATAGTGATCCACTTAACTACAAGCCTCTACAGGCTACCTGAACAAAGCAACAAGCATTAATACCACCACATTTCCTATATGTAGTAGCTAAAACATACCTAACCTTTCAAAAACCTTTGCATAAATAAGTGGTACAGTGGGGCAAATGTATTGTACGTAAGTCCTAATAAACGGCCTGACCGGCACAGGGACCAGTGTTGTAAATCACACCAGAAAACTGGTGTGAGTTATCATAAATCTGTCTGACCCAGGTACAGACACTTCAGCCCTCCCTGATACTCGCCGTGCACAGCCCAAATACACAGAACATCTGTCTTTCTCCTCTCACTCAACTCCTGCATCTCCTTCTATGTAAAGTTGTAATATGACACTTTTGTGAGCTTCTGTCCATCATGCTTCAGTAAGACAGTTTAAGCAGAGATTTCAGAGTGAAAGTCAGTTTAGCAGTTGGAGGGATAAAAAAAGATACAGATAAGTGTAAAAAGTATTGTTCTCTGATAAAATATATTGCAAAGTTCCTTATGCTTCTGTATAGAATTGAATTATGCAAAATTTGTTGAAAAGTTAGTGACCTTTTAAGCGCTGTGGGTTGACTGTCTATGGGTAAAATAATGAAGCAACTATGTACTGTACAATAACAGCATTTACATTAGTATTCGCATATTAATAAAAGTCTGGTTTATTATCTGCATGACATTAAAAATGCATGTTGTTTCTTGGCAAAAAACTACAAATTGTACCAACATTTTAGAAAAAAAAAGACATGGACTGCATATAACAGTATTATACATTGCTCTATGCTTCTCAGCAACATCTACACTTCATGGCGACCTCTGTAGAGTGGGTCCATACTCTACTGAGTACAATGCCACACAGCAACCACCAAGGCATGGACACCCACAGGGGGAACGAACCAGCAGCCCAACAATACCCCTGCTATTAGGCTAAGCACCGATGCTCTGGGCCACACTACCCAATAGACAGAGCACAACAACAATGGCAGACACCATACAGCACCGCAACATGTCAACAGATCTACCTTACCATATGGCCTCATTTGTCACTTTTCTTGTTACTGTTTATGTTGACAATGCAATCTTACAATCTAGTGTTAAAAGGAATCTGACTTGAAATTGCTTTGGAATCACTGGCAGTATTTTATAGAGCAGACATCATTTACATTCCTGCTCTTTTTATGCAATAGAAATGGCTCCAGAGAGAAGGGGCTCCCCCTATCAGGCACCAGCCCCCCTGCAAACACGATCAAAGGGTCCAGATGCCATGACATGGCTTCCAGGGCCTGATGAAGCCCCCAGATCTGCTTCCAGGGTATCTCTATTAATAGACAGCCTCTCAGTTTTTTATGTATGTCGGTATATTACGTAAGCAATCCCGGGATAACAAGTTCAAGTTCCCTGGTGGGAATAAAAAATAAAGGTAAAAAATAAATCCCCCATAAAAGCCCTTACACAATTCTATCAACAAAGAAATAATAAAGTCATGGATCATAGAAAGCAACAATGAAAAAAAAAAATTACAAATAAAGGGTTTTTTCCCCAAAATGTAGTAAAACCTTAAAAACTATAAAAATTGGTATTGATTTAATCATATTGACCCACACAAGAGTTTTTCTTAAAACACTAAAGAAATATGCTGAAAAAAAAAAGCTTGTTTTTAAGATTACAGTGTATTGTGAATTACAGTGAATCTGTAATTCTGATCCTATGATGGATCAGAACATTGGACTTGCATCAGAGCTGTGTGAACATGCCCATACTATTATACAGTCCATAGCTGACATAGCTCTGTTAGTCAGTCTCCCATGAATTCATATGACCATGTTCCTGCTGTTTATCTCACGCTTAGGTAGTGTCCCAATTCTTTGCACAGGTGGTTATCTCCCCTATCCTCCTCCCTGAAGTACTGGACATCGCACATCCTGTCCTTTTCCTGCTATTTTCAGAACAATTCAATGAGAAATTTCCTCTGCATACTAATGAACACATGAACTGGCCTCTATTTCTTTTTACCTTTCATGGATCTTAAAGCTACCATGGAGGCTAAAATATCATCCTGTGTGAATTGTGTCCTACACCTTACAAATGAGGGGTATGCTAGCAGCTGGAAATACAGACTATGACTATGAGAAAACAAAAGAATCATAGAAACTGTAGCCTTTTACATTGATAATGCCACTCAGAGCAAGCCCTGGCGGCATGAAAACTGTGCAGCACATAGATAGGTAAGATAAGGAAAAAATGCCGAGGTGGAAGGTGGGATCAACTTGAGTGTATTGAGAGATATTTATTTACTTCTCTTTAAGCTCTGAAAACCCCTTCAAGGTTTTATTCAGTCCACATTTACACCCAACAGTTGGCACATTGCATGTTGACCCCTATTGAAAAAAATATATACTGTATAGGATGCTTTTTTACTAGAATTCCGTTGCATGGAAAAAAATTGACTCTGCTTTTCAATACTGTAAAAATAGCTATTATACCACCAAAATGTGGCAAAAGGGCATTCTTTTGGCAGATAAGAGATTAATTAAAGGCTATAAATTAATTTATTCTATACATAGTAGGGGGAAAGTTATCAACCCATCTATGACAGTTTTCTGGCATACAGAAAAAAGTAGAGAAAAAAACTGGGATATTATGGTTGAGCGCTGCAAGTAAGGGTATATCAATAAAAAATTTGCAAAGAGGATGTTTGTGAATAAAAACATACGTTTTATTGGTTCCACACCAGACGTAAAACAATAGGCTACGCGTTTCGACGCTGTACTAGCGTCTTCATCAGGCCATAAAATATAGCAGAGTCCAGGGCAGGAAGGGAACCAAATTGACCAAATTTCTGGCATAGATGGGTGTACACATGGTACATCTTTGGCGCACTGGCTTTTCTTGCTCCAATGATGTACCACATTCCTCTTTCTTCACCTCGCTCATCACTTTTTGTGAAAGTGGGTGGAGTGGGCCAGGGGCACCACAGTCTGACATATTTCTTAAAATTCACGCCTGAATGCTGATGTGAGTTATATAGGAAATCTGACTGGCAGTGATACCGTCTCCGGGGTACAGGCATGTGCCTGATTATTTAAGCATCTTATTCAGGTGCACCTTTAATATCACTGGCGTAAGAAATGCCAGTCTTAATAAATCCCCCCTTTCCTAGTATTTCCTAGTGTTTATAGTGAATTTCCACCACACCGTAGCCTAAGTCACCTCGCCACTATTCCCGATGCACTGACATTTTTAGTGTTAGACTTGATTCACCAAGCTCCTGGCTTTAGAACCTGAACAGTAAACACACAGGCAAAAAAACTAAAATCTTAGGAGTCTGTTCACATGGCAGTATTCTGTTCAGCATTCTGCATTAGCATTTGTAAGCTGAGTAGGCCCAAAACACAGAAGAGGTGGCAATGTTTCCATTATACCTTCTCTTTGTAGCATCCATTCCTGATTTTGGCATAAAAATACTGACGCAAAATACTGAGCAGAATCCTGCTGTGTGAACATACCTTAAAAGTTTGATAGAGACTTTATGTATTTAGAAAATTCGACAAAATGTTTTTAACGTGAGGGAGTTTTCTATTGAGCAAAAAGAACATGTAATAATCTCCGTGGAATAAAATGATTTCAGTAGCTGTAAGAAGCAGAGTATAAAAGGCACTATGCCTCTAGAATGACTTCTTAATATTCAAGGCAGATCATGTTCTTGTTTTTGCAGGTTTAAGCTCATGAAACAAAGTTATTATTTCATTGCTCCGTTGATCTTACACTGAGGTTTTGCCACCTGTTTCTTTAATTCGATGACTGGATGAAATCTCGGTGGAAATCAAGTGCAAATTTTGACTTAAAAAAAAAAAAAAAAGATAGAAGTGATTCTTAACTGTAATAAACATCTCCCCCTGCTGGATTCACACCAGAAATTACAGCATTGTATTTTTCCCTGTAATCATAATTGTTCTCGCTTTTGTCACTTATGAAAAGAACTGAGCAGTGAGGAAGGAAGCCATTAGTGCTTAGAAACCTTTCTCACACAATGGAATGAATGCTGCCAAGCTAAGAAATTGCGCGCCTCCTGTATTACCTTTTAGAAAAAGTGATTTTCGCAGTCAGGTTATACCAATATTATTTCAGACAAGGATTTTTTTTTAGGCAGGCTCATAATTAATTGCGTTTAGTTGTTGCTTTGTGTTCCAATCATTGTCTGGTATTGCTGGCGACAAAGTAATATGGCTAAATAAAATCTGAAGTGATACAATATTGGAAGGATAACCATACCCTGCTGTTTAATTGGCATATAGTCTATAACTGGGTCTAACCATAAGCAATGCAATTCCTAATACTGGAGTCTGAAGTGGTGAAGAGAACTTGGAGCTCCTCTAAGCACTCAGGACCTGAGTACCAATGACATTACACCCACTATGGTTAGGTATGACCCCATTTGTGAGATTAATAGAATAAAAGATACTAGGAAGGTAAATACAAAAATAAAAGAAGAAATGTACTATATGAACAGGTCTTTGCGTGTATTTTCCTGTAATACTGGAAGGCACAGTATTTCCTGTATTATTGGAAGGTACTTGTTCCATTAGAAGCTTACCCACGTGGACAAAATTGTTGGTACCCCTCGTTTAATGAAAGAAAAACCCACAATGGTCACAGAAATAACTTGAATCTGACAAAACTGGAATCTGCCAAACTACATGTTGACAAGCCTCAAAGCTTCTGGGAGAATGTCCTATGGACAGATGAGACAAAAATCGAAATTTTTGGTTAAGGCACATCAGCTGTATGTTCACAGACGGAAAAATGAAGCATATCTTGAAAAGAACACTGTCCCTACTGTGAAACATGGAGGAGGCTCTGTTATGTTCTGGGGCTGTTTTGCTGCAACTGGCACAGGGTGTCTTGAATCTGTGCAGGGTACAATGAAATCTCAAGAATATCAAGGGATTCTAGAGAGAAATGTGCTGCCCAGTGTCAGAAAGCTTGGTCTCAGACGCAGGTCATGGGTCTTGCAACAGGATAATAACCCAAAACACACAGCTAAAAACACCCAAGAATGGCTAAGAGGAAAACATTGGACTATTCTGAAGTGGCCTTCTATGAGCCCTGACCTAAATCCTATTGAGCATCTTTGGAAGGAGCTGAAACATGCCGTCTGGAAAAGGCACCCTTCAAACCCGAGACAACTGGAGCAGTTTGCTCATGAGGAGTGGCCAAAATACCTGTTGAGAGGTGCAGAAGTCTCATTGACAGTTACAGGAATCGTTTGATTGCAGTGATTACCTCAAAAGGTTGTGCAACAAAATATTAAGTTAAGGGAACTATCATTTCTGTCCAGGCCTGTTTCATGAGTTTTCTTTTTCAAAAAATTCTGTTGAAGCATGGTTGAAAAGCAATGTCTGACTTTCATTTTTTCATTTTCATAGAATTTCTATATTTTATTACTTTTGTCAGATTCAAGTTGTTTCTGTGACCATTGAGGGTTTTTCTTTCATTAAACAAGGGGTACCAACAATTTTGTCCACGTGTGTATATTGTACAGTAATGCCTGGATTACAGCTGCAACATCTAAACTTCTAATGTTGTTTTATCATCTTCTAGTTTGTTTGGGGCAGCCACTATGCAACTGTCTGGCATCTGATTCATCAGTGGATCAGCTGATCACTTTGCTCAGCTCTTCTTTTAGTTATTCCAGCCAGTCCTTGCTTTTGAGACTTGTTTAGCTTCGTTCCTGTTTATATTTGTCTTGCCTTGCTTCTAGTTAAGGTCTAATGGTTGGTTTTCTTGGCTCTGGGTCCTAACCCTAATCTTCTTTATATTAGGCTCAGTGTGATGGCGTATCATGTGTAGTTTTTTGGGTTTTTTAGCCATGATTTAATGTTATAATTTTTACTATAGTTCATATTTCTACTGTTTGCATGTGAGTATTATACTTGCATCCCGATAGGTGTCCTGCCCACCTAGTCTGCCAAACACAGTGGTGAGAGATAATTGGATCATCTTAGCTTGCCCATCCACACCCTTGCTACGTGATTTTAATGCCTCCTTGTAGAGAATTGAGGATGTGGACGTTTAACATGTTCTGGGCTTCACATCTGTGACATCTGCTTGTCAAGATATTGGAGACACTCCCTGCAGTGCCATATTAATGAATGCTTTGCTTTCTTTTTAGATATAAGCAGGGGGTGCAAGGGTAACAGTTGGCACCAAACCCTGGACCCTGGGAAGGCCCTAAAGGTCCCCCTGCAACATAAAATGTTACAGTATTCTAAATGCCGCAATGTAGAAAAGGGTCCCAAGACAGATTTTACACTGGGGCCCAGAAACTTCAAGCCATGCCTCTGGATATAAGGACTTAACCTAAGAATGTACATGATATACTCCAGCATGTAGACCTTAATGGGAGCTGAAGTTAAGGCCAGCACCCTGAGTGATAGAGAAAGAAGAAATCTGAAGGCACCCTTGAAGATTAACTGTCTGAAAAAGTTATCTGCATGAAGTGAAGAGATAAAGCTGAGGAGCATCATGAGAAATACTGGCAAAGGACTTACATGCAGATCCTTATAGGATAGAGGAGCTGAGGTTGCAGCAAGAAACTCTGAAGAATATTGGAGAGATAAATGTTACTTTGAGAGACTTGATGTTGGATCCCTTATTGGAGAGAAGATGCTGTTGCTTCTGCCTACACCCCTAAGGGATACAAGTAGAAAATGCATTGCTCTTATTGGTTTTTATGTTGGATGGACGAGTTGCTGCTAAGGTTAACACACCCTAGAGATACTTTGGTAGCCCATGTAACTAGAGATTACTAAGTGGAGGTCTCCTGGTTAGTATATTCCTTGAGCCATATTTCCCGACCTACTATATTGTACTTTTTTCTGTGGGCGGTGTTTATTTCTTGTACTGGTGTAATTTGGCACAATAAGCTCTGTCCGTGGTGTTCCCTCCTCTCCCGCCTGTTGATCTTGTAATAATCTAAAGAATCCCCATCACAGTCCACATTGCAGATCAGGGTTTACATTAAAGATATATTTATGGACAGTGAGGGTCAGTGGTGTCTGGTGTTAGGGTTAGTTTTCAGTGATAGATATACAGTCTTTTTTTGTACCATTTTCTGACTAGTTCAACCACCCGTCATTACTCATTTAGCATCAATATATGACTCATATTATCTATTTTCTACTTTTCTAGTTTCTATCTTTTTGCATTTCCTATTGCCTGCTATGTGGAAATATGTTTCGCAGTATTGCTCTTGCGACTGTCTGATTGTTACACTATTCAGCGCTACTATAAGTCCTGGAGTTATCTGAAAACATGGAAACACTATTAGTATCCAAGAAAGGTGACGGCTTTAGGTGAAGTCCAGTTCTGTTGTCTACTGTTGGTGTTGTTATACATGAGACATATTTGCTTTGAGTTGTTTAGGACCTTCTCAAAGTAATGGCAGATCACCTGGAATACTGACAGAGAAGGCATTTTTTTTTTCTTACTGACAGATGCCAAAGGACCAAAAGTAAATAACCAGAGAACATGGAGCTTGTTTGCCCTTAGGGTTTCTGTCTAAGGTTTATGTGCCTTATGCAAGAGTACTGTACTTGCTGCCAGGTCATGGAAGAGCTGTTCCTTTGGTACGTCAAATGTAATCTTCTCTGCCTCCCTGGCTGCTCTACAAATCTCTGCTCTATCCAAGAAATATAGCAAGATACAGATGATATCTTGTGGTGGATCTCCTGCTGGTGGACATGGTCATGGGGATTTGTATAACCTCTCCACTATCACCTTGAAGACTTCTCTCTTCTCCTATGAGCAAGGTGAATATCTGTAATATATCTTGGGACAAAGCTTCACTTATTCTACAATGCCTCACAGTTGCACATTGTTCTGGCTCTGACCTTCCTGAAATTCTTGATGGAGGTACATAGAGTTGAGTAGGTCAGTGATAACAATGGTGTTTGGTCCTCCTCAAGCAACATCACTCTGTGCCTAATGTGATTCATCTGTGACTCATGTCGGAAAGCTCTTTTGTGACAGGAGATAGCATCTGTATCAGCATTTTTTGAGGAAGGTGCGTGATATGGGTAAAGAATCACAGTCCCCTATGTTATCAGATTGAACACAGGAACTGTCATTGTCTATGTCATATCAGTGAAATCTGGCAGTGGCTTCTTGCCTCTTCCTGCTGTAGAACTTATCCATTTCAGGCTGATTTTTAGAGCTTTGGCGTTCCCTGGCTTGTCTTTCCCAATCATGACCATATTCCTGGTTCAGAATGACTGGATTGCTGGAGAACTCAAGTGTCTGGTAAGGAGCTTCAGGAACACGGAGCCATCACCTAGTGTGACAAACTCTGCTCTCCCATATGGTCTCTTTAGTCTTTAGTCATGTACTAAATAAAGACGATATCTCTCCGAAGGGCTCTCAAATTGTCCCTCCACTAAATTCAATAAATGTAATCTATTTATCAGTCAAAATGTATTTATTGGGAAACTGAGTCAAGTCCAGAATTGAAGTCAAGTCCAAATCACATGTCCAAATATCACCCATGAATCTGGAATTAGAGCCAAAGGGGAATATCTCTACAAAGATCTCCTCATGCCTAAACCTCAAAGATCATTCATACTGGACACTATTTAGTTTATACTTATCCATAACATCTTTGGGGTTTTGATGGGTGCATGTACAGACAAACTTGGGCACTGCAATGGGGGTGCAGTTCACCCCAAGTTTTGCAAATCTATAAATAGGCATTTTTAAAGAGACCTACATACATGATAATTACATGGTGGAAAAAAAGAATGTGCTCTAGCCCTATAAAACCTAATTGCATAATCTGGGAATAATAGCCAAGCCAGAATAACCCCTCCAAAAAGAAGGGGGGGTCACATCTGCAGACATCTTTCAAGGTTATTGCCTAGAGCACATTCCTCTTTTCCACCACGAAGGTCTTATTTGCATATTTGTTACCCAGAATTCCTGGTGGGGTATGCATTGACTGATAAGTAACTGTACTAATCAGACATAGAACCCCTTCTGACCCACAGCTAGACCTCTCACACAGCCAGCCACTACCCTGCTCTGCTGTGTGTCAATAACCTTGTGACAGCTGGCTATGAATGGGTTCCTGTTTTTTTAGAGAAGTCATTTTAGCTTGGCTATTATTCTCATATTATGCTATTAGATTTGATGTTAAACCATGCATTAATCTATAGGGAGCTACCTTCAAAAAGGTGGTGCTAGAGCATGTTCCTCTTTTCCATCAAGGAGGTCATATTTGCATATTCCTTATGATATTCCTCTTCTTTTTTTTCAATACCACCCTATGTCCAACATCACATGTCTCCTATCTCCACTACTCTCTGGCTCTGCCCTTCCCCTTTGTCCTACAAGGGATCATGTTTTACATGCTGGGCAGCAGATTGTGCAGTCATCAACAAACAGTACAGCTGTGTTCTGTGTGAAGACAGTGTGTAAATATAGCACTACTTTGTAACAGGGTGATATGCAGGCAGCTGTAAAGGTTATATCTGTGAGAGGGGAAAGGATATATGCAAACTGCAGGTTTTTTGCATGGTAAGGGTATGTATTTTGCAGGCTAAAAAAATCTACTTCAGGAATTCTGAAACATTTTTGACAAGTTTTTTTTTACAAACACTAGTTTTTTTTAATGCATTTTTAAAAAACAAAACAAAACAAAAAAAGAAAAATCAGAAGCCGCGTCAAAAAACTGTGTCGCATTATTTCTGCCTCCCATTGATTTCAATGGGTTTTTCAAGGCGAAATCTGCCTGAAGATAGCTTGTGTCACTTTTTTTTTTTCGTCTAGCTGATTTTTTCTGCTACTGACTCCCATTGAAACGGAGTCACAGTTACCCACAGTGAAAGTAAAACAATATTTATCTATTGTGGCATCACTTGGTGAACATTAAGAACATACGGTATATAATAATTTTTTATGTTTTATTAGTTTGAAAAACCCCTGTAACATATTCTGGTCACTGCCAGCAAACAACAGGTACAAATGGCCGTTCATTAGAGAGTCTGAAGCATTATTCACAAGGGGAGAAAAACCGAAATTTATACTTAATACTGTGTGACACAAAATCAAAGGATTTACAAGAAACATTGAGGAATATATTGACGTGAGGTTGACTGGAAAACAAATATCAGATCACAGTTTAGAAAGTAGTCTCATTCTGCTTTGAAGTTTCCCTTTGGAGTTAAGATAAAACAGATGGCACAGTAAAGGAAAATCTAATCTGTACAGGGTGAAATACGCCAAAGTTGGCCAAACGTTCACCTGTTGTGATTGTGAAAAAGTTGATATAATTCTAGTAAATGTGTTATCTAATTTGTAGTCATGTCAGTTGATGAGTTCCCCAAGTCTCTATTATTCATATTCCTCATGTTACTGCACAGCAACCCTAATGAATAGTGGCGTAACTAAAGTCTTATGGGCAAATTTTGACTAGGTCCCCCTCCCTACAACGTATTCTTGATATTGGCGGTTACAGGTACTGCAGCAATATCTCAGATACTTCAAAGGGATACAACTATAGTATAATGCATTGTAGAGACCTCACCCTCACAGTATAATGTTCCACATTGTCCGCCTATAGTATAATATGCTCCCAACATTGGCCCCACACAGTATAATGCTCCACAGTGGATCTACATAGTATACTATGCTCCACATTGGCCCCACACAGTGTTATGTTCCACGGTGGCCTCACATAGTATACTATGCTCCACAATGGCCCCACATAACACTCCACAGTGGCCCCACACAGTATAATGCTCCACAGTGGCCCCACACAGTATAACACTCCACAGTGGCCCCACACAGTATAATGCTCCACAGTGACCCTACATAGTATACAATACTCAACATTGGCCCCACACAGTATTATGTTCCACAGTGGCCCCACATAGTATACTATGCTCCACAATGGCCCCACATAGTATAATATGCTCCACATTGGCCCCAAACTATATATTGTTCCACAGTGGTCCCACACAGTATAACACTCCACAGTGGCCTCAAACAGTATAAATTGCTCCAAAGAGTGCCTTCCCCCTCTATATGCTCTGGAAGCTCGAGCAGCTTCAGGCAAACCCCACAAAATGTGTTTCGATGAATATTTGTGAGGTTTGGCCCTCCAGTTCATTTTAGTGCTATTATTATACACAAGGTTCTCCTCAGACCCCAGATTATAATAAGTAGAGGCCCAAGGAAGGTGAGTAAGAATAACAAACACTTATACTTACCTTTCACTGGGATTTTCTTTCTTTCCTTGTTTTCCCCTTCTTTTTGTTTTTTCATCTCCACCTACTAAAGCTTCATGCAAATGACCAGTGTAAGCCAACTGTGTTCCAAGTTCATGTGTCCAATCCGACCAATCTGAATAGGACCTGCTCTAAAAGTGTCGGAATGCAAGGCACTCGGATTGCACACTCAGTGGTGTGCATGAAGCCTAAGTGTCACATCAAAAACTGTCATTTGAATTTTCTTGACCAGAAAATGTAAGCCTCAGCAATGAATATTTCTACCACTAGATGGGGATGCAGCACACACTTGAAAAACTTTGAGCCCCTTGGAACAGATAAATTGTCCATGAACACATTTTCCCTTGTGGCTAGACTTAGAATTGCATGTAAAAGCTATCAGCACGATATATACAGCTTAATAAGTATATTATTAAAATGTGATATTGTTAATTTAATGCCAGTTAATTTTTGCTTTTAGATGTATTCTAATCTTTTTTCTTGCCTTCTGTTTTTGTTTAAGGCCCTGATCTGACTGGCACTGTTTATAGGGCAAAGTAGTTAGAGTTAGAAGAATTCATTCCAATAATAGATCATACTGACTTCCATCAAGCTTTAGCTTGAACTGTGCAATTCTAATGGAGTTTGCACTGTATAAGGTATAATACACCACCAGCAGTGGTACAGGGATAGTATTTGTTTTTTTGCTTTATGCAGTAAATCAGTTCTGTCTCCTTTTGAGAAATTAATTTGATGTATAACTGTATAATGTGATGTCTGTTAAAGAAAACCGTTCCCAGCCTTTATGTCCTATGGCAACACAAAATATACCTGGTAAATGTATATACGTGTGCATCTCAATACATTAGAATATCTTTGAAACGTTCATTCATTTCAGTAATTCAGTAATACAATCCATAATCAGCGTCTTCCATGATTGTGTGTCCTACTGAACCAGACTGAGGGACCATTTAAAGGCTTAGGAAACCTTGGCAGGTGACACTGAATTTACAATACTGAACTTTTTCACAATATTCTAATTTTCTTAGATTTGGGTTTTCATTACCTGTAATCCATAATCAACATTTACAGAAATAAAACACTTGAAATAGAATACTCTGTGTGTAAAGAATCTAGAAAATATAGGAGGTCACTTTTTAAATTTAATTACTGAAAGAAATAAATGTTTCAAAGATATTCAAATTTCTTGAGATGCATCTGTAGTATATACTGTGAGTATTCAGTGATATTCACCCATTAAGGTGTAAGTATATACAGAGACCATTTGCCATCATATCCCTTTACTAGCATTGCAAAGGATGTTAGTACAATACATATGTATTTTGGGTGGTCTTAGGATAGAGTCCATAGTGTGGAGAGAAACAACCCATAGGAACTCTGGGGCAGTATCTCTTTTCCTGCTACCCCTGAATATGCACTTACATCAGGAAGAGAATAAATTATGTACAGAAGCATCATTGCTTACCTTACTCCTTGGTTGGACATATCAAGATATGTATGTCATGAGATGGTTAGCTTTTCAAGACAATATATCAGATTTACTAATTGCGCCTGACTTTTAGACAGTGTAAACAGGCAGCCTAAAACTCCACCATATTTATCACAGTGACTAATATTGAATGATAAATCGGGTGTATCTTTAGACTGTCTGGTCTACATTTATGTCACTTATAAATCAGTTTAGTGTGAACTAGAATTTTGCTTCAAATTTTGCTACATTTTGTTGCATCTTAAGCTGTGACCCTTTTCTTTTTAAACCACTCCCTTTTGTCTCCTCTTCCACGTTCATAAAAAAATGTATCTCAAATTAGTTATGCCACATTTGGGCACAGTTTACGAGAATCTAGTTGGAACTATAATAGTAAATCTGCTCCAACATTGTTTTACAATGTCGTATCACAAAGTGATATCCCATATATGTCTATGTATACGGCGGCTGTGTTGTGAGTTTCAGCATTTCAAGGGTTTTTTTTTTAACACGTCATAATATAATATTGCATAGAATTGGTTTAATGGTAAATTGGAAGTCATTTAAGTGTGGACATATTCACACATATAAAAAATAGAACTCAGTTTTCAGTGCAGAAGTGTCTACCCAATATAAATTCGCTCTCCATTATTAACGTCAGAGATTTGTTTTAGAATATCCAGCTACTGGACTTCCTCCCTCGGCATACAGTATAGTACCAAGAATCGCTGCATAAATCTTGGGTCACTTATTTATTATCTACAGTACAGTATGTGCACATATATCTATGGACTATACATACAGATGTGACCAAACTTAACTCATCTCTAGTATAACTAACTAAACATATTCAACACAATATCATGACATGCCAAGAAAAGTTTTGAAAGGCTGCAATACACACCTCCCCCCACTGGGTGGTCACACATAGGCACCAATAGGATAAATAGCATATCTCTTTGGGTCTAGGGACGGACAGTCTTGGATCTGATTTTGTACAGATTAAGCAGGACTGTCTACCACTGGGCGAAAATTGTGATCAAGTAGGGGCAGCTCCTTGGTTCATTGCGGGTCCATAATTGTTCCCAGAACTCCTAAGTGGAGCAGGGCAGCTGGTCGAGGGATAGCAATATACTCTCCCTCCCAGTCCCTTAGCTTCAAGTGGGCCCTGATGCCATTCAGAGTCAGGACGTAGTCTATGGGTAAACCCAGAACTAAATAAGATCCAGAAGAGTAAGTTTTGTATCTGTAAGGCTCTTATCTGTGGTCTGGTTATTTAAGTGGGGTCTGACACATTTAAGGAATTTGATATAGAGCGATATTTCCTACTTCTCAACATACAGAGAGATGAATATACTGTATAAAATTAGATTATACAAATAATAACGGGGTATCACATGTGGCCGTGTGGTCAAACCAATTACCCTACGTTAGGTGGGTCAGAAAAGGTCAGATTGCTATCTAGTTTTAATTTGCACTTTTTATTATTACTCATAATAAACCTGATCTATTACTGTCACTAAATTTACTCCATGTTTACTCATCTATTGTACAGCATGTCTTGACAGAAATTGTGCTAAGATGACAAAAGGTGTATATGATTCATGGCAAAAGTTCTCTTTCACTTCTTAACTCACATGATTTTCTTTTTCCTCTTATGTAAAATATTCTGAGTATAATTTTACTTTTGTTGCTGTGTAAGTTTTATTTCTGTCGTTTTACAATTATATATTCAGTATACACATTTAAAGGGGTTATTCGGTTTCTCATACTGATCCTTAGGATAGGCCATTAATATTAGTTGACCTGTACCGAGACAGTGTGGCTCTCGGTAATGTTTACCTACTCACTGTACAAACTGTACGTGCTGCAGAGCTGTTCCTAGACTTTAATGGGACTGTGCTGCAATAATTACAATCGCCGCTACAGTTTGTGAGCAGTGCGGTTTGCGGTATGTCAACGGTAAAGCTACGTTTTCTCAGTAAAGGTGATCTGTGTTGGTCCCGGATTGCCACACATAGATGTGTATAGGATGGATGTCACTTTGTTATATATTATGAAAAGCTGCTTGTCTTCTGACATACATATCTGGACTTGTCCAGCCAAGAGGAAAGGATACATATATACCCCATACCCATTATTTTCTTAAAGTAGACTCTCAGTACAGTATATTTTGAAAATAGAACCCAATGAAAGCCCAATAATGGGTGTTTATATGGTTAAAATTCTGACAAGAGCCAGAAACACTGAGTAATAATAAGGATTCTGGTTATGCAGCTCACATATGTGACTATTATGTGAACATGTCCATATCTTCACATATTTACCAGAACTAACTAAAGAGATTAAAAAACTTCATGATTTAAAGGTAGAGGCACAGAGTTGCCAAATGTCCGAATTATGTAAAGTGGGTAAGTAGATAAGAATCGACTTATCTTCTCATTTCTGTAGTAGAAGGGCTCACCCTAAGTGTGACCTTCAGAGGATGCATATGTGATCTGAATGGTGAAGAAGGGTGATAACATGAAGCCACATATAGTGTGTAAAGCCATAACATAGCACAGGCATCAATGGCACTGAAAAGGTCAAATTTTGTAGCCAAAATTGATTCATAGTTGGTTAAACTACAAATGAATAGGAATACATATACATTACACAGTATACAAATTAGAATATTTGTTTGCTATTATTTTAGTAGTAACTGAGTGATTTATAATTGATACAACACCATTGTCACAAGGTATTGGACACTAAACCACAATGTCTGATAAGGCAGCAATAAGAAGGAAGCCACAGACCACAAAAGTGATAGTGGATGACGAAAATGTGATGTGTATTTCTAAATGAAAAGAATATCATATAGTACTAGAAGATGACATCATTACTCATGGGGTGGATGTTATCAACTGCAATTTATGGATTTTGTTACCTTCTACTTTTTTTTAATTTCATTTGTATGTCTGGTTCTAACATGGATCCATACAGCTTCCATGAGCTTCTGTACTGGCTCATTTGGGCAGTATATGAATGGATGAAGTTTCCCTCTACCTCTCTATATATGACATCTAGTGGACCGTGCTCCAAAACCACTGCCCCAATAACCTACAGTGCAGCTAACTGACAATGCTGAGTGACGGTCCTGTATATATAAGACACATATAAAATGTCACATCTCAACAGACAACAGAATACAATGCTTGGTAATCTGGGTCTGTCCGAGGCTGACCATAAACATAAGAGCAAAGTCATCTAAACCCCACAAATTCAATGGGACCGACCAACTATCTAACGCGTATGGGGGTGTGCCAACTCATCTCCAACACATGATATTGGGAAAAGCTGAGTACGCATTTGTATGGGGAAGATGGGAAGAATTGCTGTCATCTGTACAAGGGTTCAACTGACGGCTCTGAAAGGTAAGCAGAGCACTATCTTCTTTGATGGTGCCCAGTGCAGAACCTCCTCTGGTGTCCTTTCTTTTATGGTGCACCATAAAGTATAATGTCCAAATAATACAGTTTAAAAATGCTGTAAAATGTCCAGATAACTGTGCCAGATAACACACATCCATCTATCTATCTATCTATCTATCTATCTATCTATCTGTAATACATAACAACAGATTTAACCCTACTTTTCAAAAAGGTTCATTTAGGGAGATGTTTTTGCTTCTAATATCTTCTGGTTTCTCCAATAAAAACATCAGATGTAGAAGTTCTACTTCCAACCTCACTAGAGACACCCTACAAAATCTTGTTTGCAATCTGAATATTATTATAAAACCAGCACATAATGGGGACGAAGTGTAAGTCTTGATAGGAAGGTTTAGAGTGCAGAATACATACATTTCCGCTGTAACAAAAACTATGATAAGTAGCGTCTGCTTATGAATGGTGAATTTTAGGTAGTCTTACCATTACCAATTTCCTAAAATACAAAAAAGTATACTTTTTCTTCCAATCATCTTAAGTATTAATTCACTAGCCAACTGTTGCTTTATAATGTTTTACAACTCATCACAACTAATTGAAACAGGTACCATAGAAACCAGGAGATAGCCGGTAGTCGTGAACATTAAGGAACTGTATACAGTAATACAGTACCTCGTACATTCGCGAGGTTAGGTTACAGAGCGGGTCGCGGATCGCGAGGAATTGCGAATGTTTGGTACAAGCGCTTAGAAGCGCTGACAATGCCGATTTCTAATGTTTAACCCCTAAATATCAATAAACTTTACCCTACAGTACTGTACAGTATACTAAAGTATACTAAAGTATACTGTACAGTACTGTATATTAATACATTCATTCATTTTTCTTATACACTCACAGTAAAATGAAACTAATTACCGGGTACGTAACGAACAGGACGCTACTACCCAATAGCGAAGGTGTTTTTTTTTTATTAAATTTCACAGATCTGAGAAAAAAAGAGCAAAATCTATATATGTTAGTTGCCAAAAAAATATCGCGAATCTGTGAATTCGCAAATTCGGAAACGCGAGTGTACGAGGTATTACTGTATTAATATTCCACATGACTTGACGTGATGTCTTTAGATCATCTTAAAGGTATTTGGAATTAGGGGCTATGAGAGGACATCTCCAAGACTTTGATGCTTCTTTTCTGAAGCCTTTCATTAGTTTAACTGTATTATCAAAAACCTGAAATTACTTTCAGCGTCAGATATTTTTATGAAGGCTAACATCTGTTATCTGGAAATTTGGAGATATTTATGATGTCAACTTGTCCCAAGTGCAGAGAAGAAGCCTTTAAGCATGATGCTGTCATGAAGATATGTCACAGCAGACATGAGTTTCTTTTGATGATGAGCGGGAATGGCCTTGGCCTAAAATTATCTTTTAGAATTAAGGCCGTACATACTGTATCAGACTTGGTCTCATGAGATCATTGCACATTTTAACATATGTTTTGTACTGATACAATGTATTCCCATCAATAACCAGGTGGAGAGGACGAGAACATCTGGTAATTCTTTGCTACCTTTTCTCTCTGTCCTTTAATCACCATGGGAAAGATTTGGTCATCCCACTTCCTTATGATAATAGTCTTCACAGTGTCCCATTTATTGCCTCTAAAGTCTTTTATACGGTACCGTTGACCTTAGTAAGACTATTCTGATTGGGATTAATGAGAATTATGTTTATGGCTAGAAGGTGTACACTGAAGACATTATTAAAGGGAATGTGTCACCTAGCGTTTTACATGTATTAGATTTACATATTTCTATACATGATTATCGGGTAGTCATCAGTCATCAATATCCTAAGCATAGACCATCAATTGTACTAACCTGGAAAGCCCTAAATAACTTGAGTATTTTCCTGAACTTGCAATTGTCTCATATTCTTTCCTCATTCTAAAGGACTTTTGTTTGGCATAGAAGAAAAACAAACCAGTGCAATGAAACAACACATTGATATTTAGTTACGTAAAAACAGTCATTTAATTCACCAATGCATTATTGGTCTATGTTCAGGGGCGTAACTACCGGGGTAGCAGCGGTATTGGCTGCCACAGGGCCCGGGACATTAAGGGGCCCGGCGGGCCCCCGATGCTTTTTTTTTTTTAATAGGCTATTACCTGCTGGAGTAACCCCAGCAGGTAACGGGCCCTATATACTTACCGATCCCCGGGGTCCTGCTCACGGCCGTCTGCGCTTCCCATTCCGAGGAGGCGGCTGTGAGCAGTAGCCGGGATCGGTAGGTAAGGCCGCGGGCCGAACTTTCCAATACCTACCACTGTGTTATTGTGTACTTGCGGTGGGTAGTGAGATAAGAAGGGAAGCTCTGGTACTATTTCTGCACTGCTTTTTCACCTACTAAAATTGGCACATCTATTAGGATCGCGGTTTTTCCCACAGCGCTACGTTTCCGTAGGTATTATTGATACGCTGCGATTTCCAAAACCATTGCAAAAATCTGTGTCTGCAGCATGGATTTTCCCGCAATGTGTGGATGGGATTTGCAGGGACTGTAAAACGTTGCGTTTTTTTCCACGGCATTTGCGCCACGTGGGACCCCAGTTATTTTTTCTGGACCTTTAGAGCCCTGTAGTATTAGGAGCCCATGAATGTAACACAGTCTGGATCCCTCATAGGATTGTCTGGTACCTTGCATTCATAGTCTGATCCTGATAGCAGTAAAGCACAGGATAGTGTCTTTTTTTCCCATTAATCTTTTTTTGGGTCTTTATTAATATTGTTTTCCTTGGTATAATTTGAAGGCTTTCTACAGGATAAGAATAGCATAGCTACATTCTACCAGAAGAGTGCCACCACTGATAGCAGGTTGAGCCTTGTATTGCAGCTCAGCTCTGCTATATTGAAGAGGCTGAAATGCAATACCACATAAAGTTTTAGAACTGGAGGAAAACAGCCATATTTTTCTAAACCTGTATAACCCCTTTAAGGTCAAGTTAATAAAAATTGGATAAAGGGTACAGATAACATTTTGTCTGTGTTAAATAGAATTGGTTTCTTTTGACATTCCCTGGGGGGCATACAGGTACTATCAGTGGGCACTGCAGGCGTACTATGATAGAATGATAGAATGATGCAATAGCATATGGCAAAGCCTATACAAATTAGTACTTAAAGGAGCACTCCAGTTAAAAGAAATTTAGTTTGACCACGTAAGCAATAGGGACAATGTTGGGCAACAGTTAGGAACAGTTCTCTAGAGCAGTGAGTGAAGCTGCAGTAGAAGAAGAAACGTCCCTAAAACCCCTTTTAGCTAATTTATATAAGGAAAAAACTGATATTAAAAAAGTGAGCCACAATGCAGAATAAGAAAGGCATCTTTGGAAAGTGCACAAGCAGCCCTACAAAGTAATGTTATTAGTTTGATACCATTTTCCTGCTAATCGATTCCCTTTAAAGGGGTTGTGCCATTAATAACACTTGTCCCCTATCTGCAGGATAGGGGATAAGTGTCCGATCGCTGGGGGCCAGACTGCCACATCCCATTGCGATCAGGAAAACAGGGGATTGAAAAACCTCCTAGTGAATGGCCCACCAGTGCGCTTGCATGATCAGTGCTTTATTTACTGTAATGAGGCTGCTGGGAAAGTAATCTCCGGCAGTGGCTGCAGTCCCATAGAAGTAAATGGAGCATCAGTCATGCAAGCGCAATGGCACTCAAATCACAAGGAGGCTTTAGGGGGAATTTCAGTTCCCTGTCTCCTAATTGCTGAGGGACACAGCAGTGGAGTTTCGAGTGATCAGACACATCACTTATCCTGTGTATAACCAATAAGTGTCGTTAATGGCACAACCCCTTTAACTTCTGCTTGACAAGCGATCTAAAAAGCAATTACCATTGTTTGCTCATATACAAGGCTCAGGCGCCCACACACCGATTACCCAATGCATTAGAATCACTAATAGTGCAAACCATACCCCAAAATATTAGAATTCAGACATAAACCCCTCATAAAATTCAGACTCTATAACTCAAAATAAATTCAGACATAATACTAAAGAAATACAGACCTCAGATAGACCCAGATCCATAAATACAAACTCCAGACCATCTAAACTAATACAGACCCCTGACATTTACATATAGAAATCCACATTCTGACCTTCTCCTCCTCTGTGAATCACTACTGCTCAGTCCTGTATCTATAGAACCTGCATAAATATGGTCATGTGAGTTTACGTTTCGCTCCTTGTACAGTAATAGGTCCTCCTATTTACATCGTTTATGCCTTCAGTAAGGCAACCAGTTGTAGAAGGAGCCCTCCCCTCTTCTTTCTCTTCCATATAAAGACTTGCCAAATGAAGCCTCAACCTGCTTGCCAGTCAAAACTGGAAATGAAAATGAACACTTATTTTAGATTTATCAAGACCATTTGTTTCAGGAGGAGATACTGTATAGAAAATCCTGGCAAACACTATGGGCAAGTTCATCTTATGTTTACTAGAGACAAACCTCTGAAGATTCACATCGTATCAGGTTCAGGTGGTTCAGTCCACAGATTTGTTTTGGGGCTGAACTTGTTTGTCACACACCAGAAGTGCTTTTATTGTACTCTGCGATCTCTTCAATAATAAGAGGAGAAGTAGAAACATAATAAACAGTTATATTAACCTTTTATTATGTTTCGATACCTCCACATGTTATACTCTCTGAGAACATCCCAAAGCATAATAGTGATTTGTGACAAAACCCCCAAAAGTTTCAAGTTCCTGTTCCATAAATGAATCAGATTCACATTGGTCAGATTCTAGCCAAGTAATAATAAAATACCAAAGCTATACAAAATAAACACAAATAGCAGATATGTTTGGTGCAGTCTCAGTGAAGGCCAATGAGTGGTGAAATGTGAACGATTCAAACATTTTGAGCTAATCCCTCCCTAAGTTTAAATTTCCCCTTTGGGTTGTGCCTATATATCTATTGGCAAGCAGAGCCCCCGCGTACCCTTAAAGAGGACCTTTCACCACCTCCACCAATTCAAGTTTTTTGCATCTGTTAATAGGCGCCACTCCACTGATTCCAGCACAGTTGGAATTTTCTCTCTAGCCCCACCATTCACGGGCCTTTAAGCTCTGTAATGTCAGAAGGGCGGTGTCAGGAGGGGGGCATGATTCAGAGCTCTATTCAGAGGCAGCCAGTGTCAGAGCTCAGAATCACACCCCTCCTACCTGACACCTCCCTTCTGACAGTACAGAGTCTAAATAGCATATCAGACACCAAAACTAACAGCATTGATTGCTCGGGAATGGTGGGGACTAGAGAAAAAATTCTAACTGTGCTGGAATTAGTGGAGCAGTGCCTATTAATTAATGTAAAGAGCTGGACTTGTTGGAGGTGGTGAAAGATTCTCTTTAAGCACTTGTGCCTTCTATATTTTCTCACTCTCCTTCTTTTATAATCCTCACCATATGTAATGTTCACAATTACAACCAAATATATAATAAATGTTTTGTGGTTTTGAATGTGTTATCATACATGATGACATTTCTTTACAAGTATCCAAACTACCAATTTCCGCAATAATCGAAAATACAACACAATAGAATAACTGAAAATACAACACAGTAAAATTACTGGAAACACAACACAATAGAATATCTGAAAACACAACACAATAGCATAACTGAAAATACAACACAATATTACTGGAAACATAATACAATAGCATAACTGAAAATACAACACAATAAAATTACTGGAAACACAACACTTATTAAACCTTTCAAAAATTAGGCAAAAATCAAGATCTTGAAGGACTTGTTTGACACTGAAAAAACATGGCTGCTTCATTCATAAACAGTAGCATTCTTCTTCAGGGACAGTGTCTCCTTCACTAGAATGGGACTGTGCTGTAATACCACACACAACCAATGAACAAGAAAAAAAGCAGCCATATTTCTACAATCTTGGAACCATCGATTAGGTCTATGTTTACAGTGGTTAAACCTGCTCAATGTTTTACATCTGATAATATATTCCCTTCCAGAAAACAATGCAATGTTGTAAACGTGTCAGTAAAGGAAGCTGGTCAGTGTTATAGTACGTCAAGAATGTAAAAGAAGGGAAGCGAAACTGTCACACTGCCTACACACTTAGTCACATGAAACTGTCAAACTTATAGTTATTACTGATAAAGGGGCCTCCCCGAGACGGCAAATGCTAACATCAGGATTCAGGATCTCTTACCTTGTGTCTGTGATTGATGATGCTGTATAATCATTTCCGTAGATAAAATGTGCATATAGAAAAAGAAAGAAATGAGTTAATATATATGAATGACTGTTAATACAAGAGAATATAAGAATAGATCTTTCTCCTCCAAGTCCGAAGTCTCTATAAAGGGAGACATATCCCTAGTAAAGCATCATTATACAAAGCAATAATTGACACTAAGCAGGAGGTGATTACAAAACATGTGCTGTCATTCCGGGGTGTCTTCACTTACATGATATGAGATTATTTTTTAATATTAGATTTTTTTGGTGAAGACACAATACGATTGTTTTCTAGGGCACCTCAGTGATGTCACAGTTTCAGTGGTTAGGGTCACAATACAGTCAGCTACTGCAATGTGTGCAGCTTTGTGGTTTCCTTTGTTTTCTACTTTTTAAGTTATATACAGGGTGTGAAGAAACAAGTCTTTACATGAACCTGAAGCCCGTGTACATGCCGGTACATGTAGTTTAGCCTTCTACAGTACAAAGCTTTCGGTTTCTATGCAGTTTCAGATCAGAAGAAGGAGAAAAGTAACCCCAAAGGGGAGTTTAACACTTTCCAGAAAACTTTCATTAGTGCTAGTGAGACACATTTATGATATTTGTAAAGTTAAAAGCTATTTTATAGGGAGACTGTCAGCAGGAAATCCGGTATCAATCTAATGACAGTACCTTGTAGAGCTGATTCTACATTTTCCAAAGGTGCCTTTCTTATTCTGCATTTCACCTCCTTTTCCATAAAAATCAGGATTTTATTCTTATGCAAATTGGCTGAAAAGTGCTTTAGGGTCATTTTGTCTCCAGCTTTGCTCTCTGCTCTAGATAACTGCTCTAAATTACCCCATGTCACATTGTGTGAGTGGCATCTGCCACTTTGTCACATGTTAACTAGCAAATGGGCCAATATTACCGAACAAATAACACAATAGTGGAACAAGTATAAATATACCACTAATACAAAACAAGTCCACGAAAAATTATATAAAAATGTCATATTTATTAATTACAAAACTATAAAAGAACACATATAAGGACACAGATGGGGGGAATTGTCACAGACCCAGAAAACACCACAACACAAAAGGAAGAAGCCAAGGGGGGGGAACGGCGCCCCCAAAAAACCCCCGGGGAAAAAAAACCACCCAAAAAAACAAAAAAAAACAAAAAAACAATGCATCCCAACACTTACCTACCTGATACACAAGTACCCCTGGGGCAACATATGGCTTTGGTATTGGTAGCCTTTCTTGTTGTGAGGCACTGTGCTATATATTTATAGGCTGTGTTTATGTGAAGCCATGTTGTAACCATGGGATTATATACTTCCTGGAGTAACACAATGTTCCCCTCACTTGGCTACCCGATCACATTTCTATGTGGTAGTTTTATGGATCATGTGACAATTTCTGTGTCATTATATGTGTTCTTTTACATTTTTGTAGTTAATAAATATGACATTTTTATATAATTATTTTGTGGACTTTGTTTGTATTAGTAGCCCTTTGTCACATGTTGCTGACATCTGCCTCTGTCTGAGTCTGGCCCCCCTGCTCTTGCCTGGCGCCATCAGAAATGCACAGTATAGTCAGTATTGTGCTTGCTACGGTAGATTCCATTGATGAGTGCAGGACAAGAGATGTCACTCGAACAATAGGGATAGTTGGGCGGGAGTTAGAGGCTGCTATCTGGAGCCACAACAGGAGCACAATCGCCCCTAAAACACAGCTAATTTGCATAAGAACAAAACCTCTATTTTCTTGAAAAATGAGCTGCGATTCAGAATAAGTAAGGGACCTTTGAAAAGTGAGGAAGCCGTCCTACAAGTTACTGTCATCAATCTGATATTTATGTTCCTGCTGACAGACTCCCTTTAATTATTCAATAGCAAGTTATCTAGAAAATCATATAGATAAATTTGTTCCGCTCTGCATTTTCCTAAGCCATTTTGGTAATGACTTGATCTCCCTACTTGGTCAGATCTAGTGTGCCATTCACATTAAAGGGTTATTCCCATCTCTACCCTTCATGGCAGAGATGAGAACAGCCCTGTCTCTGCCTGCCTAAGATGGTCGGGAGTTACCAAGACAGTAGAACATGGCTGAGATATGGAAATAGTGTAGCACACTGCACCCAACTCCCTATTGGATAAGTAAGCAGCCGTATATTCCTAGGCTTATTCATTTCCAGTCATAGTCCCTATTAGGGAGGGGTATCATCTCTTTAGGGGCTTACAAGAGCAGTAACACTGTGAAAGTAAAACCAAGTAACCAAGTAAGAACTTGTGAAAAAGTTGTCAGATGTCTGTTATAGATATGGTCTAACAAGTGGAGATTTCATAGATATAGGGCCTATAGGGAACATTTCAAATTCATCTTGAACCCTCTGATAGTTGGGTTTATACTGTGGTTAATAGAATCCTGTTCATATCTAAAAAAATATTTACCAGAAACTGGAAGAAAAAACATCTGTGTCCAAATTTCCAGCCTGGAAAGACGCCTTTAACCATTTGGTTTTGTTTTTCAAAAATTTCCATATTTGCGTATGAGAAAAACTGGATTCCATAAAATGTGTGACCCATGGATTCATTTGTTAGATAATGGCTTTTTGGAAGTGAAATATTGGACAGATCTTTAGTGAAGAATCACTGACAGTCCATTTCACTTATGTTTACTCTGACTTCATGGTTAATACTGAATATAAACTAATTTTTCCCTTCTTCCTTTTCTGTCTATATGGTTGCATTAGAGAACTATTCTATGTATAAAGTAGGTGGGATGATAGTCATAGCTTGTAATTTTTTAAAATTATTATATGGTTTTCTAATATATATAACTGTATTTTTAATTGAAGTCTGTTAAATTTTAGGCTCTGGTCTGAGGTCTGAATTTATTTAGGGATCTGGTCTGGGTTCTGAAATAATTTAAAGGCCTAGATTGGGGTCTGAGCTTATTTATGGGTCTAGTCTGGGATTTTATTAAATTAGAGATCTGGTCTATAGAGTGAATTTATTCAAGTGTATGGGTTTAAGCACAACAATTGGGTTTAAAATTATTCTACGAGGCCCTGCATGTTCTAGTTATACCTGTACTTGTATTTGTACTTGCAGTTAGTGCCCGCCCTTGGCTCTGACCACTATAAATATATATATATATATATATATCTATATATTTATAGATATATATATATATAAGGAAATTAACTGGGGCAGAATTTAGAATCTACTTATATAAAGAACAAAACTACATGTTGTTCAAGGGCAGTTGTTGCTTTTAAAGTAACTTAGATCATAAGTCTACATTCTGGTGTTTAGTCTGAACGACAAACTAAATCCCTCGGTAAGATATTTGTATTGGAGAGCAGATGTACACATGTATGTAATAAGGTGAATATTGTATGATACTTTATAGCATTATTGATAGATATAGCACTATACACTGATAACAAGAGTAAGACATCCTACAGCTTTAGAATGCATTGTCGTGTGGTCACAGCCATTCTAGGATTCAGTAAGCCTAAATAAATGTAAATATCTTTTTCTTGTATTGTTCTTGTGTACTTCATTTCATATGTTACTATGTCAGTGAACTTTTTAGTTTGCTGTATAACAGCATTGTATTTTTTCTGATACTATCATTCTTCAAACCACACAATTTCTGCCATTTCTATACATTGTAATGCACAGCGTGCACAGATTTGCTATTCAGACATACTCCCACATCTTAGCCCCCTTCCTTTTTGAGACATTTTGCATTTCTAAAAGACGAGTCTAATGACTCATAGCAAATAGGTTAATGAGGAAAACTGCAAAATCTATGGAAAAAATCAGGTAAATGTAACAATTGTATTGAAATTACCCAGCTCATTCTATACTCTTTAAAATCCAATAAATATCTTCATTTCCTTTCTATGTATTGCAGAAACTTTAAAGCGGTATTCCTGTCTTCAGCATTCATGGTATAACCACAAGATATTATATAAATGTCTGACAGATGGGAATCCCAATCGCCAAGATGGTCAGTTCTGGAGATAGGTGCGTGTCATAAAGGCTGGACTTTTATATCATATCTCCAGGCTTATCATAAGTGTTGAAGTTCAAGGAGTTTTCCAGTGAAAAATGTCATTTTGGAAAGATAAACTTCCCAATATACAGTCCTTAGAATTCCTACTCTGTTTGAGCCCTGTGTCACACCTATCTATAAATCACAGTTACATTAGCTATCAGAATGAAGGGAGAGAAAATTCCCTTAAAGTCTCTTAGCTTGAACATAATCGCTGATGTGTATGTTATAGAGCATGAGGAGCTGAGAAGATTGATATAGGGATTTATAGGACAAGATTCAGTATATTATGTCATCACTGTTCTTTCTGGGCTTAGGAGTCCAGTGGGCAGTCCTAATCAGTCTTTACAGCTACTTCAATATACACAGTCATACAGGGAATCCTGCCAGGTACTGAATAGGACTTCTCAGTTAGAGGAAGAATTGCACAGAACAATATATTATTCATCTCAACCCCTCCTGCTCTATGCTATATGTGCCAAGGATTATACATTTGATGCTTGGTTCACACTACCACTGTCTCTCTGTTGTCCGGATTTGTCGGGGGACCAGAACAATGGAGAGGCGGACTGCTAAAACAGCGGATACACACGGAGCCAGGTGGACCGCATCGACTATAATGGGGTCCGTCCAGTGTCCATCATACTTACAGGACTTTTTCCTCCACCGATTTTTGTCATCCTTACAAGGCAAGTAAACTGTTAGAAGAAGTCTACTATCTCCCTTAAGAATATTCTACAACCATGGTACAAATCACATTACAGTGATATGTGTTTTTTTTTAATGTCGCTTCTGTAGATTTGAAGAAAAGCAACTTTAAATTCATATGCAAATGAGGCAGTTGGTGCACTGGGGGTGGGCCTTCAGCTCCCTGGAGCACTTCTCTTACACCCAGACCCCTACCATCTCCTGCTTGCACCACCCAGTACCATAAGAGTTGATTCTCCCACTGCTATTACAACAGCCATCCTGCTTGAGCAGTGCTCCTAGTCCCATCTTCAGTGCACCAATTGCCTAATTTGCATAAGAGTTCAAAGTTGTTTCTCTCCAAATCTACAGTAGTGGCATACATAACAAATATATGAGGTTTATCACTGTAGTGTGCTCTGTAACATGGTGGTAGCAGCTGAGTATACTTGGGGGAGGTGATAGACTCTCTTTAACCACTGTAGTCTGTAAACCAAATAGTTTTTTTCATACAATGAAATTCAGAAATCCAATCAATGTGTAAAGAGACTTTAGTTCCAGAAACAAATTTGTGACAACAGAGAAGACATTGACTAAGTAAAAGTTTTATATTTACCTTTATATTGAATTTTTGGAAAAAATATTTTTTACTATAGAAAGTCTAATACAAATCATATGCAGTGCTATGTTAAGAATCAGCAATGTGCTCGAACATCCAGTCAAACTGCTGAGACATGTAATACAAGGGTCAGGTAAGTCATTTATGGATCGTTTCACCATTTATAAAATGATCCCAATTCTTGTGGCCCATCCACACCTCACATTGTTAAGAGCTGAAACACTTTTGGTGAACCCTACACAAAGTATGTAGGAGAGTCAAATCTGTCAATGAACTTTTTTCTTTTTTGCATAATAAGTTGAATAAAGTATCAGGTTTAGTATCTGATACCATGGTAATATCATAGCACCTCAAATAATAAAAAAACTTTAAAAAAAATTTTGTGTTTTTATCATTTGTAAACCAAAGTTTCTTCTATGTCTAGAGGTTCTAAGTACAGTCAGTCTTACCGTGCAGAGGCTTAGGAAAAGTGCGAGTGTGGTAGCAAGGCTGACTAGACACAGTGCACAGACAGTGCTGCTGATATAGCACAATCTCCTTTTGATAGCTTGCAGCTCACGACCAGCGAGATCTTGTGGTTCCATCGTTTTCTGCTTCTGAAGGTTTTCTGTGTTGCAGGAACTGTTTTGCAAAACATAGAGCAATTGTATTTTCATCATATGAACTCCCACACTATATGTTATCTAGTCAGATCATTCACTGTTAGAAAGAAATCAGAACACCTTTTCCTTATTGGTTTGCTCCCCACTCGTTCTCAAAAATTCAGCATCTACAGTAGGAAGCCACTAATACAATATTCCGACCTATGAGTAACCTTACCACAAAGGAAAAGGAGAATCATAATGACCAGAACACAATATGCTCTCTAAGTGACTTTCTTTACTGAATGTTTTTTCCATGTTTGTTTGTGATCTACTTTGTGTTTGTCCTTTGATGTGTCATATTTAGTACATTAGTGCCACAGGTAGTGATTCATCTCCTTTACTGTCTGTTGAAAGCGACCTTGTTTATTGTATATTTGTATTGACCATTTATATTATCCTAGATTCATACTTCAATTTCATAGAAGTTATAGGTTTTAATATTTGTGTCGGAATATGTAACGTGGACTTGCCCTTTTTCCTTACATGTCTGTTTTTCTAAATACAGTATGTACTTGTATAAATAGAAGTAAGTATTGTTTGTGGGAAAATTCTGGAATTTATAGAAAAAGATGGACACTTCATCATCCAGACTAAAAAATCATAAGACAATTATCTGTTTAGCTTTTTATTCATAAGGCCCCCCCATTATTAGTTCATCATTTACTCCCAAAAATCTCATGTACATAAAGACCTATTATGACCAAAATCCCAAAACACCTCTCAGTAAACTAGACCACAGCACATTGTACACATACCACTTCAAAAAAAAGTGTGATCAGAAAAAAGTGTGATCAGAAACTCAAATATCAGACCAAAGTCTATAAAAATATAATATTTATTAGTAGGAAAAATGTCATCATAAAAATAATGATTATATACAGCAGGGCGGATGGTGTAAAAGCCAACACAGAAACCACAAAAACCACAAGAAATGAGTATAAGGGACAATACTCAGCTTGAATATCCAAATAAATAGGTGTAGGGTTATATTACATGGCTACGTAATGGGAAAAATACTAACTGCCAGCCTAGGGAATAACAATACACAAATTACTTGACTAGTACTATGAAATGTTATTATATAAAAGTCCCACAACACATGTATATAGGAAAATTACGATGGATATTATATGCATTACTATAGGTCACCTCCTGAGAAAATCTTATTGGCGAAACGGGTTTTTACGCATACTTTCAGTGTATTTTGGGGCTCCTGCTTTGACTCTTTCATGGATACAGGTAATTTCATCACTGCTATTACTTCTTCATTCTTTCAGCCTTGATTTTGTCTATCACATGGTCAGGATGTGCTGAATATACAGTGTGGAAAAAAAGTATTTAGTCAGCCACCAATTGTGCAAGTTCTTCCACTTAAAAAGGCTGGCCTGTAACTGTCATCATAGGTAGACCTCAACTATGAGAGACAAAATGAGGAAATACTGTATATCTAGAAAATCACATTGTTTGATTTTTAAAGAATTTATTTGCACATTATGGTGTAAAATAAGTATTTGGTCAATAACAAAAGTTCATCAATGATAGAGGTCAAACATTTTCTGTAAGTCTTCACAAGTTTGGCACACACTGTTGCTGGTATGTTGGCCCATTCCTCCATGCAGATCTCCTCTAGAGCAGTGATGTTTTGGGGCTGTCGCTGGGCAACACGGACTTTCAACTCCCTCCAAAGGTTTTCTATGGGGTTGAGATCTGGAGACTGGCTAGGCGACTCCAGGACCTTGAAATGCTTCTTACGAAGCCACTCCTTTGTTGCCCTGGCGGTGTGCTTGGGATCATGGTCATGCTGAAAGACCCAGCCACGTTTCATCTTCAATGCCCTTGCTGATGGAAGGAGGTTTGCACTCAAAATCTCACGATACATGGCCCCATTCATTCTTTCATGTACATGGATCAGTCGTCCTGGTCCCTTTGCAGAGAAACAGCCCCAAAGCATGATGTTGCCACCCCCATGCTTCACAGTAGGTATGGTGTTCTTTGGATGCAACTCAGCATTCACTCTCCTCCAAACACGACGAGTTGTGTTTCTACCAAACAGTTCTATTTTGGTTTCATCTGACCATATGACATTCTCCCAATACTTTTCTGGAACATCCAAATGCTCTCTAGCAAACTTCTGACAGGCCCGGATATGTACTGGCTTAAGCAGGGGGACACGTCTGGCACTGCAGGATCTGAGTCCCTGGCGGCGTAGTGTGTTACTGACGGTAGCCTTTGTTACGGTAGTCCCAGCTTTCTGCAGGTCATTCACTAGGTCCCCCCGTGTGGTTGTATGATTTTTGCTCACCGTTCTTGTGATCATTTTGACCCCACGGGGTGAGATCTTGCATAAAGCCCCTGATCGAGGGAGATTATCAGTGGTCTTGTATGTCTTCCATTTTCTAATTATTGTTCCCACAGTTGATTTATTCACACCAAGCTGCTTGCCTATTGCAGATTCTTCCCAGCCTGGTGCAGGTCTACAATTTTGTTTCTGGTGTCCTTCCACAGTTCTTTGGTCTTCACCATAGTGGAGTTTGGAGTGTGACTGTTTGAGGTTGTGGACAGGTGTCTTTTATACTGATAACAATGTCAAACAGGAGCCATTACTACAGGTAATGAGTGGAGGACAGAGGAGCCTCTTAAAGAAGAAGTTACAGGTCTGTGAGAGCCAGAAATCTTGCTTGTTTGTAGGTGACCAAATACTTATTTTCCACCATAATTTGCAAATAAATTCTTTAAAAATCAGACAATGTGATTTTCTAGATATGTTTTCTCATTTTGTCTCTCATAGTTGAGGTCTACCTATGATGACAATTACAGGCTTTCCTCATCTTTTTAAGTGGGAGAACTTGCACAATTGGTGGCTAACTAAATACTTTTTTTCCCCACTGTATATGTATTAATTGCTGAAGCAAGTTAACTTTTGGGGATTATCCACATTTATATTTTCCGACATGTTTGTAGCATCAGGAATTTGTTTCAATAATGCATATAGTCCATGACATTTGGGGTGCATAACATTTACATATTTGGTATACTTGTGGTTATATATCCCCTTTTTGTGATACCTTATTATTTTTGGCAGTTGCTCAGGTCTTGTTAAGCATAAATAGTGATAGTTAGCTATAACTATGGCCTAACTATTTAAGCTTATTGTCATAATTTTGACTGCTTCAGCATATAGTGTAACCATTGTGATTTTCCTATATACATGTATTTTTTTCCTTTTATATAATAACATTTGATAGTACTGGTCAAGTAATTTGTGTATTGTTATTCCCTAGGCTGGGAGTTAGTATTTTTTCCATTACATAGCCATGTAATATAACCCTACAGCTACTGATATTCCAGCTGAATTGTCCCTTATACTTATGTCTTGCGGTTTTTGTGCTTTCTGTTTTGGCTTTTACATCGTCCGCCCTGCTGTAATTTTTTAACTATATAATCATTATATTTATGATTAAATTTTTCCTCCTAATAAATATTAAATTTTTATATACTTTGGTCTGATATTGGTATTTTTGATCACACCTTTTTTTTGAAGTCATAATGACCTGTTAACCTAAGCCAAAGGTGGAAGATATAAAATATGTCTTGAGCAATAAAAAAGTAGAGGTCAGATGACTCTACAAATTGTATTGGCTTTTTTTTTCTGTTTCATTGCATAACTTTATGTACTTTTTCTTAGCAGCATACCTTTTATATTAAAACTTAAAACTTTAACCCATCGGGAGCCATCTTCCAGAAGGTGATGCTAGGTGCACATTCCTCTTTTCCACCAATGAGATCTTAATTGCATGTTACCCAGAATTCTTAAAAGGGCATGTATGGTCTAATAAGTCTCTCCCTAATGAGAGACATTACCCCTCCTGATCTATAATGATAGATGCATACAATGTACAGTGCCGACACAATAGTAATGACCAAATAGTAATAAAAGTGGAAAAATCAAAATGAAAATATGGTTGTCAAATATAATGACTTCATTCTAGAGAGAATTTAGGAAATGATGTGTTTATATGATGGGAAGCTGCTCCAGATGTTGAAAGACATAATAATGAAGACATTAGTCTATTCTTTTATAACCACAATTTGTATTTGAAAATATTCATAACATACAATAGGAATAAGATAGGAGACAAAAGAGAATGTGTCATTGAAGCAGTACAACAAACGTTGTACACACAAACCAGTGCAATAAGTTGTATGCAAACAACAAGGTTATGTATTGTAAATGCACAAAATAGAAAAGTAAAGCTAAGATAATGGCATAATGGAAGGGAATACAATTATCGAAGCAACATAGAATGATGTCAACATCCGAAAGCTTATGTAGTTTAAATAAAAGAGGTGGGAAAACATAGGACACAAGTCCATGGGGAGGCAGATAAGATGGGAAAATGGAAGGGAAGAGAGAAATGAACATAGTTGGTCCATGGCAATTGGTATCAGGGGCATTAATGGATTCTTAGTACAATCGCTCTTCAACTGTCATACACAATGCACACGCAAATTACGTGTATGAGAGAACTTGTCACAAAGCTAGAGGATTGCTTTACAAGCCTTGATAGATGACAGGGAAGCAATGATAAAGCCTGTCTATAAAAGTCACATTTTGATTGTGTAAACCATACTGTCTCCGGTCTACCTACATTAACAAGAAATGTCTTAGACACCTTACAACTATCTGACACATATCATGTCTCAAGCACCATAACAAGAACCTTATCAAATGTATGATAGTTATTGTCATCCTTATAATTCAGGTAGTTCAAAAAGAATGCTGCAGAATTATAGTGTCAGTATTCATAACCGTGAGAATATAAGACAGAATTCTTAACATGAAAAGACACATCCTCTATCCAAATTTTATCCATGCACTAGAAACGTTCAATGTGATTTCCTTTGATGACACGACAGATGTCTAGGTGGTAGTCCATTTCTTTTCAGCATATCCTTGAATATGAACTTCAAGTCTTCAGTGATGCATCATCTCAGGACGTTCAGATCCTGTTCTTTTGGGGACAGATATTCTGAATCCTAGATGTTCTGGTAGAATCTCATTTTGTCCACATGCAAATGGAAATGTGGAGGTCCACCATCCTATTGACAGACATATGTAGCTCTATCTGTGGCAATAACCTGTCCTTTGAAGGGAGTCTACCACCTCCCCTAAACATATTCCACTATAACACAGGTGTGAAACACAAGGCCTCCTTGTGTTTGACACCTGTCCTGTCCTCCATGTGGGGGTCAAAAAATGGAGCCATATACTATATAGGGGTAAAAAGGGGGTCATATACTGTGTGAGGGCAAAAAAGTAGGGCCATTTATAGTATGGGGCGGTCAAAAAAATGGGTCCATATTATGTGTTGGGGGCTAGTAAGCCACATCACATGACATGACTGTTCTGTCTTTGGCCAGAAGGTCCTCAGTACTGTGTAGCCGGGGAGTGCTGGGGACCTTCTAGCCAAAGACAGAACAAACAGCTATAGGGTTTCACAGCAATCACCCTTGCGACTGGGCCTCTAAACTTCATAGGCTCCCTCACCACACTACTGTCTCCAGGTGTAGGGAATATCATACTTACCTCTTTTTCTTGCAAATCGATGACGTGGCACTGAGCTGTGCACCTCTTTTCATGTCCATCCAGCCATGCTGTGTCCCATACTATGATGTTGCTTGCAGTACTATAGCACAAGTGACAGGATAGCTGGCAGGACAATAGCGCTTTGCAGGAAAAAGAGGTAAGTATGAAATTCACCAGAGTTGTGTGGCCTGGACTGTATGTGATGTAATTTGAGGTGGGGAGAACTATTACTTGTGGGGGTCACTAAGATCTATGTGGGGGGACAAATAGGACACTATTACCTATGGGGGCCATATTACCTGTGGGGGGGATAATTAGGGCACTATTACCTATGTGTATTAACAATATGTTAACATCGGCCTTATGGTTGCCTTCAAAGGGCTATAAATGTAACTACAGCTAACTGGCAAAGCTACATTTATACAGTCATCAAATTACTAACAGTGTTTGAAGACAACCAATAAGGCTGATGTATCCTCACCAAAAATGAGTTTGACACCCCTGCACTATAACCACTAGAGATGGGAAATTGGTTTGTACTGAGCCGGGTTTGACCCAAATATTCCTAATTGTTGAGCTTTTTACGAAACAAATGGAGATTCGTTTTTGACAAACTAAAATTGCCACCGCATTATACTCTGGGGTCTCTGGGCGAATGACGTCACAGAAGAGTATCAGACATCACCAGGAGAGTGCTAAATGTCACGAGGAGACCCAAAAGAGGTAACAGAAGATGAGTGTGAATGTTTTTTTTTGATTTATTACATCTCTCCTGGGCCTCCAGGGTATGATAATGTCAATTTCCGATTGACATAAATTTGGCTGTGTTTGTCTTAAAGTAGTTCCATACTAGCCAGCCTAGTTGTCTTTCTCTGAATATGCTTGTACACGCCTCAAATCCTGGTCACAGTCTCACCCAAAGTCTTTGGGCAACCTGGACTTTTCTCATAACATAAACATCCAATGCAATTTCTATGTGGAGCACATCTACCAAAGTTATTCTGAAAGTTTTGCTGTTCTGTCATTACAGGTCCTGTATTTGCAAACTCCTAGACCCACAAAAACTTGTCCTTGCTCTGATGCCGCCATCTTATGTCACACTACGTAAGTACATCTAAAATTTAGCTCTTGAAAAGTTGTGCTGTGGTTGGTTACTATGGACTGTGATTTTTTGCTATGGGTTGTGGTTGTTTGCTATGGGTAACAAAGCTAGTTTTGATTTTTTTTATTTCACTGGCTATTTACCACTGTTATAATTTTATATACAGGCCATTGCTTTTGCATCATCATTTTTGCAATACTCTGTATATGAAATATTGGTAATTCCTTAAAGATCTCCCAGATTGCTTCTTCGTGTGTTAGTGGCATTAGTGGTCTTATCGCACTCCATTGGAAATAACCAGCTCTGTCAAGCCACTTGGACTTTCTGGCCAGGATCCTGTAACATCTGAGCAGTGATCCACCTGACAGCTACACTCAGGAATGAGATTGACTTGTTATGGGACATTTACTGGATTAGACAAGGTCACTAAACACAGTTACAGTATATACCATTCCTTTAATTTTCACATTGCCTCACTGTTATGGATTATGGCTCTTTCCTCCTTATCCCCTCAATCTGCTTATTTTCCACTCAATTTGTCTTTATGTCTACTACTGTCTTCCATTTCTCTCTGCTCTATTCTACCTGTATTTTATTTCCAAGGATGGATACATTTTTATTACAGAGATGTTTATATCCATTTACTGTTGCAGCATGTCTGCTGTCCTGGGTGTACAGTGGGGAAAAAAAGTATTTAGCCAGCCACCAATTGTGCAAGTTGTCCCACTTAAAAAGATGAGGCCGGCCTGTAATCGACATCATAGGTAGACCTCAACGATGAGAGACAAAATGAGAAAACAAATCCAGAAAATCACATTGTCTGATTTTTAAAGAATTTATTTGCAAATTATGGTGGAAAATAAGTATTTGGTCAATAACAAAAGTTCATCTCAATACTTTGTTATATATCCTTTGTTGGCAATGACAGAGGTCAAACGTTCTCTGTAAGTCTTCACAAGGTTGGCAAACACTGTTGCTGGTATGTTGGCCCATTCCTCCATGCAGATTTCCTCTAGAGCAGTGATGTTTTGGGGCTGTCACTGGGCAACACGGACTTTCAAATCCCTCCAAAAATTTTCTATGGGGTTGAGATCTGGAGACTGGCTAGGCCACTCCAGGACCTTGAAATACTTCTTATGAAGCCACTCCTTCGTTGCCCTGGCAGTGTTCTTGGGATCATTGTCATGCAGAAAGACCCAGCCATGTTTTATCTTCAGTGCCCTTGCTGATGGAATAAGGTTTGCACTCAAAATCTCACGATACATGGCCCCATTCATTCTTTCATGTACACGGATCAGTCGTCCTGGTCCGTTTGCAGAGAAACAGCCCCAAAGCATGATGTTGCCACCCCCATGCTTCACAGTAGGTATGGTGTTGTTTGGATGCAACTCAGCATTCACTCTCCTCCAAACACGATGAGTTGTGTTTCTACCAAACAGTTCTACTTTGGTTTCATCTGACCATATGACATTCTCGCAATACTCTTCTGGAACATCCAAATGCTCTCTAGCAAACTTCTGACAGGCCCGGATATGTACTGGCTTAAACAAGGGGACACATCTGGCACTGCAGGATCTGAGTCCCTGGCGGCGTAGTGTGTTACTGACGGTAGCCTTTGTTACGTTAGTCCCAGCTTTCTGCAGGTCATTCACTAGGTCCCCCCGTGTAGTTCTGGGATTTTTGCTCACCGTTCTTGTGATCATTTTGACCCTCACGGGGTGAGATCTTGCGCCTTGGTGCCCCTGATCGAGGGAGATTATCAGTGGTCTTGTATGTCTTCCATTTTCTAATTATTGCTCCCACAGTTGATTTCTTCACACCAAGCTGCTTACCTATTGCAGATTCAGTCTTCCCAGCCTGGTGCAGTTCTACAATTTTGTTTCTGGTGTCCTTCCACAGCTCTTTGGTCTTCACCATAGTGGAGTTTGGAGTGTGACTGTTTGAGGTTGTGGACAGGTGTCTTTTATACTGATAACAATGTCAAACAGGAGCCATTACTACAGGTAATGAGTGGAGGACAGAGGAGCCTCTTAAAGAAGAAGTTACAGGTCTGTGAGAGCCAGAAATCTTGCTTGTTTGTAGGTGACCAAATACTTATTTTCCACCATAATTTGCAAATAAATTCTTAAAAAAATCAGACAATGTGATTTTCTGGAGTTGTTTTTTCATTTTGACTCTCATAGTTGAGGTCTATCCTATGATGACAATTACAGGCCTCTCTCATCTTTCTAAGTGGGAGAACTTGCACAATTGGTAGCTGACTAAATACTTTTTTTCCCCACTGTATGTTTGACTCCCCATAGTTAGTCACTTCCATGCCCGTTCCATTTGCACATCAACACATCTCCTAAATCCCATTTAGAATACCCCTTAACTTATTGCTCTCACCCACAAAGCTCTCCACATTCTTATGTTTAATTTCTTCTCTCTGCCACCGTACCCAGTTTCTACTAATGATCTAAGAGTAATACTGTCTATAATCTTAATTTCCCACTCCCACTTTTCTCAAGCTGCACCAGTTCTCTGGAATGTGGTACCCCTGAGAATTAGATTAATTCCCAATATTAACAGTTTCAAGTATGCCCTAATATCCAGAATTGTTATGCACTAAGCAGAAGGAAAGCTAAGTCTGGTGGGTTCATTGCATATGTGACCCAGAACTAGCACAAATTTGCTGAATCCCTGGGTTGGGGTGACACCCAACCTTAAAGGCTGTATTCCCCTTTGATTACTCAGATATCTATCTGGACAACTTTGATGGGTGGTCTCTGTCCCTAGTTACACTTTAGTATAATGGTGCTGTATTATATGTGTATTTATAGTCATGGGTGAAGCACGTTGGGATGCAAAGTGGAGGTCGCAGCTATCTATGGAGTTTTGGCCAGTTACAACTTTGGTTGGTAATTTAACTTGTACACATTAGTCTTTTTGCATTATTGCATCTTATGCAGTGGAATGTTTGTATCACTGACTTAAACTGTTTATCATAGATTATTGAATATTATGTATACTAGACATTTGTACCATTACATTATTACACTAGGTTCACGCTTTGGCATAGGTTTCTGTTCTTTGGGTCTGCTTGGGGACCCGAAGAATGGAAACCTATTCCGCTTAAAAAGCAGTTACCCACAGAAACCCGCGGACCCCAAGACTATATTGGGGTCCGCCAGCTTTCCACCCGAAAAGCGGATTCAGGTACAGAAACCCGGAGGACCTGCAGGTGTGAACCCAGCCTTAATGATATATGTATAAGAGATTTTTTTTTCAATTTATTTATTGATTTATTCATGAAGCTAAATTATTATATAAAGATTTTGTTATATTTTTGTATATATCTACTTGGTGTGGCAGTAACTTATTTAGGACTATATACAATATATGGAGATCAAAATTAGAGAACAATGTATAAACACTTGACTTTTTCATACATAATATAATCTACATTGATCAACATTTGAAGGATTTTTTGTAAAGGGTACAACCATGCCACTAGAACAGTGTTTTACATAATAACCAAAGTATATCAACATAAAACCTTTATTTTGCAAAAAACGTGATGATCAAAATTAGAGACCAGCAATGACTGTAGCACAGAGAAAGATTCTAAGTAAATTTTCTGAAGGTTACAACAGTCACCAGTCAGTAGGAAGTATACAGGAGAAGTATACAACCCTTTTCTTTGAATGACTTCAGCACATCTACGGCCACAGGACATCACTAGTCTCTCACACTGCTCTGGTGTGATTTTGGTCAATTCTTCTTCCAGTCTCTTCCACAGTTCAGTGACTGCTGTGGGTTTCTTGGCCATAACTTAGTCACCAAGGATTTTCCAGAGGTTTTCTATTAGGTTTAGATCTGGACTCTGGGCTGGCCATTTCATTGTTTCAATCTTTTCAGATTCAAGGAACTGCTTTCCCCGTTTTGCTGTGTGACAGGGGGCATTGTCCTGCATTAAAATTGCTGGCTGATTGAGCGATGAACGCAAGGAAGGAACCATGTGTTCTTGAAGAAGGTTCTGATACACACTTGTATTTACTCTACCATGTAGCTATATGAGAGGTCCAACTCCTGCTGCAGAAAACATTCCCCAAACCATGACACTTCGTCCTCCACTTTTCACTGAAGTCTTTATACACTTTGGGTTCAGTCTTTCCCCAGTTTGTCGACAAACATAATGTTTCCCATAAGACCCAAATAAATTAAACTAGCTTCCATCACTAAAATGAACTCTGGAGCACTTCTCCTGTGTCTACACGACATGCTCCTCGGCAAAGGTAAGTCTAGCCTTGTGATTCTGTCTGCTAATGAGAGGTTAGGTCACTGCAGAGTGGGCTTTCAGTCCATCGAAACACTGTATGACAGTGAGACAGATCCTTACCCTGTTCATTGCAGAACTGGCCAGCAATTCCAGCTGCAGTGTTGAAACGATTACCCATGGAGATTCTCCACATTATCCTGTCCTCTCTTAGATTTGTCTTTTGAGGGCGACCAGCCTTCTTGGGGGACTTGAATGAGTTTGTGATGTAAAGATGCAATATTCTAGAAATCACAGACTTGGAATGACCAACTTCTCTTGCTATGGCTGATAGGGTCACCCCTTTGGCTTTCATCTGGACAACCTGCTGCCGGAGGGTTTCAGTCACTTTGGAATGGCATGCCATTTTTGTAAAGTCAGTGAAAGCTGGAAAGTTAGGCTGCCTGTTAAATAGGGTTTGTCAGATAATGAAGGAAATTGGTACCGGGGCCAGATTAACATCAAGAACTTGCAGGTATCTGAAAGTGTTCTCTCATTTTGATCAGTGTTCTTTTTCAATAATCTAATTTACATTTTTATTCTGTGCTTTAGAATAAATACAATTTATGAAATAAGCTTAAAATACTTCTATTTTACTAATGTTAGGATATATTCACATAGGACTACACAATGACCTTAACATTTAGGAAATTGTGTGTTTTTCTCTAATTTTGATCTCCAGTGTATGTAGGTTGTTATATCTTGTATAGTATAAGGTCCTGTGATATTCACACCACCTTGAGTAATTCATGTCTAGTGGTCCATCAGCATTCGTACGCGTTCCAATGAACTGTTGTGTTGGTCTCAGTGAGTTTACCTTCCAGGGGTCTGTCTCTGCCCACCAAATGGATTTTCCCTGTGTGGAAACAAAAGATGAAACTGAGCAGCACACTTTCAATGTGTTTGCAAGAAATTTGGACAATCGTGTGCCATGTGTTCATGAGTATCTAAGGGTCTACATGCGAATTTTAAATGGACAATGAGCAACTTTTTGTACTTGTGAGAGACCACAATAAACAATTCACAATATGCTGCTCTTATGCTGAATTGTATCTGAACTTACTAAAGTAAACTACCAGTTCTACTTGTGACAAGTGAATCAGAATATGCTTTCCTGGCTAATGTATTGCCGACTTCATCGTGCACCACACGAGCTATTACTATATTGCAGGGATTGAGTTAAGAGCAGCCAATGGACCCTATACCCATACTGAAATAGTGCTTTACATATGTACAGGGAACAACTTTATCCGGGTCAGCACATTGCTTACCAACCTTACTACGGAAGGAAGTTGTCTATGCAGCCTCCCTGGAATTCATCCATTATGCTGTGCACATCAATATGGACTTTGCTGCCGAAAGACTGCCAGGACATTACCTACTGAGGCGGTCCCAGGATTGGGAGCAGCTGGCCCAGGAGACAAAGAGATGCCAATGCAAAGATGGCAGGCAAGAGAATAGTCAGGTCCAGACAGAGGGTCAGGGCAGGTGGCAATGGTTCAGGAGTCAGAAACTAGCAAGTGGCCAAGACGGGCATTACCTCTGTTTCACACTATGCAGTTTCTGCCTCTCCTTGCTGCTGTGTACTTCCTTCTGTTGCTGCACTTTATCCTGCCCATAGATCAGACACAGCCTTCCTCCCTGCAACTTGAAGGCCTAATGTGTATACCTGTGGCATTTCTCAGCCATTGCCACGGAGTCCCTGCCTATTTATATCTGCTGTGCCCTCAGTATGGCACCTGAGCAGTTATAGGTCCAGAGCATTTCTAGGTACTATAAGATTTACCCATGGCTAGGCCTGTCTATTTACAGTTTACCCATGTATAGACCCTGGGCATTGTTCCTCACTCTTCATCTGTCTGCTCATCCTAATCTGTCTGATATCTGTTACCACTTTAGACCTGACCATCTTCAGGGGTGTATTGGGACCTAAAAGTGGCCCTGGAAATTTTTTTTTTTAAATTGGCCCATTTTATAGGCAGGCTCAGTGCAAGTAGGCGGAGTCCATACAGGTAGGCAGAGTCAGCACATGTAGCTCCTCCATGTAAAGCAGTCCTAAAGTAATTTCTCACAGGACTGCTTTGCATGGAGGGAGAGTCAGCAATCCTATGTAACTTACCATGTGAGACTGAAACTGTAACTTCCATAGGACTGCTGCCTCTCCTCCATGTAAAAGTGACATTTCTGCTACACAGGGTTGCCTGCTTTATATGTAAAGGCAATAGTCCTATGTAAGTAAAGTTATAGACAGTGGGGTCAGGGTGGCCATTAAACTGTAGGTGCAGCAGCCGCCATCACACTCACAGTCCACCGACTCCTCAACATAGGCTCTCAGGAATTGGGCTAACTGTAGAGGGGCTGGGGGCAGGTGTAACATAAAAAAAGAAAAACATATTCCCTGGTGCTCTGGTGTCCACTGCCGCAGCCTGTCCTCAGAACAGATGCACCCCATGTGACCACTCAGGCCAATCAGACGCCTCAACAGTCGCTGGAGAGGGACTGGTGACATATGTGAGTGACATCACCGATTCCTCTCCAGCAACTGCCTAATTGGCCTCAGCGGTCATGTGGGGTGCAGGGAAAATGAGGGAAAGTGCATGGCCGAACAGGCTGTGGTGTCACACACTGGAACACTGGTGACATCACAGTGTCATTTTTTCTTAATGTTACTCCTCTTTAAGAATACTTTTCCATAGTGCACACAGTATTATGTCCCACATTGGCCCTCACACAGTATAATGTCTCTTAGCGGCCCCTTCACATAGCATAATTTCCCATAGTAGCCCCATCACACTTTATAATGCTCTACAGTGGCCCCTCCACACACTATAATGACCTATAGTGCCCCTTCCACACAGTACAATGCTCTATAGTGGACCCTCCACACACTATAATGTCTCATAGTGGACCCTCCACACACTATAATGTCTCATAGTTGCCCCTCCACACACTATAATGCCCCATAGTGGCTCCTCCACACACTATAATGCCCTATAGTGGCCCCTCCACACATTATAATGTCCTATAGTGGCTCCTCCACACACTGTAATGTCTCATAGTGGCCCCCTCCACACAATATAATGCCCTATGGAGGCCCCTCCACACAGTAAAATGTCTCACAGTAGCCTCAGGCGACGCCTCATGGAATAAACTGGGGACAACGTTCTTTTTTAATCGGCTGCTACATATTGTATTATTGCAACAGGTAGTGGCCGATAATTTTACTCACCTGTCCATACTCCTGTCCTGGCCACCCTCTGCTGCCGCCTCTAGGCAGTGCTGCACTTACGTCCCAATGCAGATGAACGTGTATTCTACAGCACACCCTGAAGGTGGCAGCGGAGGACGGCCTGGACAGGGTCATGGACAGGTGAGTTAAAATTATCGGCCACTACCTGTTACAATAATACAACTAGTGGTGTAACTGTGTGTTTGGGGGTGTAAAAAAGGGGGTCATATAATGTGTGGAGGTCATAAAAAGGGGGATCATATATTGTGTGGGGGCCATAAAAAGGGTCATATACTGTTTAGGGGCCATAAAAAGGGGTCATATACTGTGTAGGGGCAAATAAGGGGGTCATATACTGAGGGAGGCCATAAGAAATGAGTCATATACTCTGGGGCTAGCATAAGAAGGGCTCGTATACTGTGAGAGGCCATAAAAAGCAGGTCACATACTGTGGGCGGAAAAAAGGGGGGTTATATACCATGTGGTGGGTTAAAAAAAAGGGAGTTATATAACATGTGGGATGCCAGAAAAAGGGGGTCATGTACTGAGTAGTGGGACAAAAAAAGGGGATGTTATACTATGTGGGGGCCAAATAAGGGGATTTTTTTGATCTGCCAATGGGAAGCGTGTCCTATTTAGATGGGGCCCCATTTTTTGAGGGGGTGTCTTTCTACAGATCACCGCAGGCAGCAGAGAGGCTAGGGTCATCCCTGATCCTGACTCTGCATTTGTCTGTTCATCCTGAACCTCCTGATATCTGTTACTGACTTTGGCTTGTCCTGACTACCACTCCACTACCCTATTGGTTACTGAGTTTCTATATATGGCTAGCCATTGGGGCTTCAAATATCGTTTCAGGTTTTCATCTTTATTATGGTTTAGAAAGACTTCCGTAAGGCCTGAAACATTGCTTTTGTATATGGCGCTGGATAAATAAAGAAGACCTTTTCTCATTGAATGCTACAGCCACACATTACCTATTGGCTAACCTGGACAGGGTCTTCTTAAAATACGTAAACCAAATATATTTAATAAGAGTTAGGAGTTAAAATGAATGTGCAGTCAATTCATTGAAAACCACATAATATATCATCTAATAAAAAATATCACATAATCAGCAAGCATGTATGTAATGTATCATATAATTAAATGAGTAATGCCCAAAACTACTTGATATACATAGCAAATTTCCGTCAAGCAGCTTTTCTCACAGAACGACAGACTAAGATTAATGCAATAAAATGTAAAGCAATAAAATACCTGTGCTAACATAGTAGATAAAGAATGAAAAATGGGCATTATAAAATGTAGAAAGAGAACCTTATTTTCTCTGAGCAATACTGATAAGAAAACTATATATAATATTAAAATAAAGACAAAATAAAAAAAAGACAATAAGTGCAAAAAAATAACATGGGATAATTTATTAGGATATTTCTATCCGAAGGTACATATACATAAAAATCTGGTGATAGAAAGATTATTCCACAATATGGAATAAAGGGATACATTAAAGTAAAGAAAAACAGCAAACATCGAGCGATGTTTTATTTATTGGGAGAATAGCAACAAAAAGGAAGAATAGAATACAATATACCCTCTAAACTTATCAACCTATAAGCAGTCTTTAGGTGACGATTTCCACCTACCTCTCTTTATATATACTGTAAAAAAAAATGAAGAGTAGTGTTTCAAGGATATATATACAGTATATGTAATATATTATGAAAAAAAGCTGCATTGTATCCAATTGGTTTAAAGCTTAAAGTCTACCAATCTAGTAAAAGGCAACAATGTCAGCTCTGTAAAGCCTTATACTAGGTTCTTCAGAACTGCTTGGGGACCCAAAAAACGGAAACCCAATCCGCTTAAAAAGCAGTTACCCGCGGAAACCTGTGGACCCCCTGTGTGACAGGTGTTTTGTAACGACAGTCACACAGATGTTTTTAGAACACATTGATTTCAATGAGTCTATTCACATGGTCTTTTTTGACTTGAAAATGGATGCAAATTTGCTGTGAAAAAAAGTATTGTACCTCCAGTTTTCACAGCCATCTTTTCCACGACTGTTTGAATACAGCCTTAGTAAGGTGGAAAAAAAAGTGTGTGGGTACTTTATTTACCTCGAAACACATGAAGCTTCATCTCATAGACTGGAGCCTCTATAAAGCTTCCCCAAGAGTACACTCATAAAACCAACTCTACCAGTTTACCAGGGAATATGTTATGTTATATATTTATTTAGTTTTGGCATATTTGTTACAAACTGTAGAGCAGCGTCCATGTCAAAACCTTTAATATACATAAAATATTATAGATTCTTACAATCCACTAACATAATGCAAATGTTAAGCAACAATTACCATTTATACCAGCAATAAAGTTTTCATTAAATACCTTAAAGGGAACCTTTCAGGTGAATCTGGGACACTAAACACAGGGGTGGTTTTAGACAAAATGTGGCCCTAGGCAAAATTAAACATGGGGCTTCCAAATGCAAATATATCGTACCAACAACAGTCACATACTATACACTTTAGTCACAGTCACTACATACATATTACCCTTGACACCACTATAAAAGTAATAAATAATTCTACCATACCATGACTACTAACATCACCAATACATAGGGATTCAATAATACCACCATACCGCTACTGAATAATAACCACTATACAAAGATTAACATTACCAACATATAGTAAATACTAGTTCTACATAGCCGCATTTCCCTATCCTGCTGGTGCTCCTAAATCTGTGCTTGTTGCTGCCCTATGTGTCCCATTACTGTACCTGCTGAGGCCTATGATTGGGCCTTCCCTCAGCAGTTACAGGTCTCAGCACTGAGCCTAGGCACGTGACCTCACAGAAGAGTGCCAGATGCCGGCGTCCGTTTGAGATATCACGTGCCTGGAGGAGGAAGAAGCAGATTGCTGGATGCCACGAGGAGGCGCGAAAGAGGAAATTTATCACAAATCATGTCACAGTGGCCACTTTAGTTTGCTCGAGATGGATCCCAGATTGTTCGGTTTTAGTAAAAATTTTATAATTTGGAATATCCGGGATGAATCCGGCTCGTTGCGAACCCTATCCCAGCAGGTGTGGTGCCCCAAGAGGGATTGCAAAGGGGGAGACTGTGCATGAGTGGTGGATGTTGGGAGTGGTAGTCACGGTGCAGGCATCTCCAGGTTCTCTCCCTCGGGTACAGCACAGTGGTGGGGGAACGCACCTGGGTGGTCGTTGTACTGGGCAGGTTCCCCGGGGTACTTCCTCTGGTGAATGATGGGTGTAGTAGTGTGGACTGGCCCAGGATGTACCCAAGATGGTGGGTGGTGCAAGTTAGCTTCAGACACACACACGGAGGGAAGATGAATGGTGAAAGTAGTGCCAGACTTTACTTAGTGCAAATAGCTTCCAGACAGCCAACATCAGGTATACAGTACAAGCAGATAACTCTCTCCCTCAATATGGAGGTACACAGAAAGGTAGTGAAGAATATGTGGGTTCCTCTCATATATAAAGTACAGACCAAAAGTTTAGACACACCTTCTCATTCCAAGAGTTTTCTGTATTTTCATGACTATAAAAATTGTAGATTCACACTGAAGGCATCAAAACTATGAATTAGCACATGTGGAATTATATTATGGTTTTGGCCACTGCACTTGGGGACACTTTCAAAGTTTTCCCAATTTTTCGGACTGACTGACCTTCATTTCTTAAAGTAATGATGGCCACTCGTTTTTCTTTACTTAGCTGCTTTTTTCTTGCCATAATACAAATTCTAACACTCCATTCAGTAGGACTATCAGCTGTGTATCGACCTGACTTCTGAACAACACAACTGATGGCCCCAACCCCATTTATAAGGCAAGAAATCCCACTTATTAAACCTGACAGGGCACACCTGTGAAGTGAAAACCATTTCAGGTGACTACCTCTTGAAGCTCATCAAGAGAATGCCAAGAGTGTGCAAAGCAGTAATCAAAGCAAAAGGTGGCTACTTTGAAGAACCTAGAATATAAGACATATTTTCAGTTGTTTCACACTTTTTTGTTAAGTATATAATTCCACATGTGTTAATTCATAGTTTTGATGCCTTCAGTGTGAATCTACAATTTTTATAGTCATGAAAATACAGAAAATTCTTGAAATGAGAAGGTGTGTCCAAACTTTTGGTCTGTACTGTAGGAGTATGATGTACTTTGGAGTTGCAGTAGGTATCCCTCCTTATGTAGGCTTGAGTGTGGCCTTGTGCTCTGTAGCAGTCTAAATCCTCCTGCTCTTATAATAGACTGTACCTGGACTCCTGAGACTTGTGGTACTCTACTCTGAACTGTGTGTTAGGGTCCTGTTGGTCCAGCAGTGGCCAAAAGCGTGGCAACTATCTTCCTCCTTAGACTACACTCCAACTCACTACTTCACGGCAGAACTAACCAGACTTCCATAGTGTGCCTAAACTACACCCAAGTGTCCCCATCTCCTTTGTCCAATGAGGGCTAAATGTTGGGCACATGTGCTGTGAGGCGCTGTGCATTAACCTTACTAGTGCTGGCACAGATGCATGGCTGATGCAATACTTCTTAAAAACATAACATATTATATACACATTACATGTAAATATAATAGTACCCTGTGCTTCAACATGAACACATCCCTGACTCAGCCTTAAGGGAATACAGTACCTAGTACTGGGGTATTACACAGGAACCTGCACCTCACCAGTCAGAAAGCCGTGCTTCACACTTTGAGAAGCATTGCTATATAGTACGTGACCGCTGAGGCCAATCAGCGAAGGGCCTGCAATGTCACTACCTGTGACATCACAGGTCTTCTTCCTGAGGCTGCCGATTGCTTGGACAACCCCTTTAAGTATAGACGTGTCCCTTCTTAGACGTCCTCTTAGCTGAACACATTCAATGGTAAGTTAACGTGTATGTCCAGTTATAAAGAACTTCTCATAAATGAATAATACAGGTGAAAATAAACAATGTAATACATCTTATTAAGGAGATCTGTTTCATGCTCTTGTTCTCCTGCGCCTTATCTTCAATCTAACTGTTGTTTACATTATATCTGTCTCTGTCTTCAGCCTCACACATAGACCTCTATGGAGAAGGGAGAGGAGAAGTGGAATTCTCCTGCCAGCTGGTTAAATGATGTATTATCTCATTCTGTGTACTAGTAGCCTCTCATCTACAAACATAGCATTGTTAAATGTGTACAGAGTAGTAGAGTGTACGGGAAGCAATTATATAGAGTGCCTTTTCTTAACCCCCCTCCCCCAATTCATAGACCGATATGTATAAAGTAACTCTGCATGAAAAGTGAAAAAGAAAAAATATTTCTCCCATTCACTTGCACATCCCATGGATGTGCGGGAGATAGCTGTAGAAAAGCGGGTTTGTCCATCCACCAAGCAACATGCCTACATTGACCACAGCCAGGCTAAATGCGCAACAGAGGGAAAACACACCCTGAGTGATGGGACGTCCGCCAATCAGGTATCTATCCTCAATCCTACGGAGGTAAGAACCCCTTTAATGCAAACTGGAACTGTAGTGTCCCAATATGACTATAGTATGCCTGTCTTATGTGTCCACACTTAACTCACCTCCGATTTGGTTAAAGATTCCAATTTGCCTTGAAACCAATTCAACACCATACAATAAGCTAACTAAAACCTTGAAAGGCTGCAATTCACACCCTCCCGCACTAGGTGGTCACACAAAGACAGAAATAAGATAGTTGTCATATTACTTTATGATAACCTGTCAAAAAAATCATGTTTTGTCTAGAATAGAAGCTTAAAGTATACCTCCAGTTATAAACAGCTTTGCATAAATGAATAGTCCAGGTGAAAATAAGAAACTTTACTTTGGCTATCTCCGGGACATCCATTGAAGTGAATGGGAGCTTCATCCACCAAATGACACCCCTACGTTCATCATGGCTGCAGTCAGGCTGAATTCACCACAGGGGAAAACTGCCCGTGTTCTCTGGATCGGTGGAGGTCTCAGCGGTCAGACCCCCACCATAGAGTATTAATAATCCTTTTTGCGGCATAACCCCTTTAACAATATAAAGCTCCTATTAACTGTAACTAGCTGAAAACACATACCCACATAGACCAGATAAAGCATAACATATAATGAATTCTCAATAATAATAATAATTATTATAATTGATGTTTGTTACTGCTTCTTTCATTAAATTAACATATGACCCATGGGAAAAAACTTGGAAGTGCTAAGAACACATGATCATACACATGGGATAACAACAAACTGTATAAGGAATAAAACAGCAACATACTGTAATATTCCCTGTAGATACATACCGTATGTACCAACAAATGTCAATTTTCTAATAACAAGGGTTAGGTGAACCTATTTGTATCAGTTAGTATTTACTCAGCAGAGGTCAAGTAAGGTAAACCAGCATAAAGGGGGACACTAAGCTTTATTTAACCTTCAAGGCATCTAGAAATGTGTAAACGTAGGCAAGAAAGCAGGAGGGAAGTGGGGAATGTCTCTGTGCAGTGCTAGGCGACACCTATGCCTAACAGTGCCATCTGCTTTAAAGCTTTTAGATGCAAATGATCAACCAACTAGTACAATGTTTTCGCAGAGAAGATTCATTTCTGGCTTGTAGAATGGCAAGTAATTTAACAGTCTAGCAAGCAATGTTTTTTTTCCGTGTTTTGGTGAAAATATTGTTGTTAAGGGATGGCAAAAATTTTGCATGTGGTGAATGCAAATTTTAAATTTTGATGATTTCTATTATGACCAGAACACATTCAGTGGAAAAAAAATGTTCAAATTCTAAAAAAAAACATCTCTTTTTTTAGCGATGGAAGTTCTCATAATGCGTATATAGGTAAATTAGTCTGTTGAGCCTAAATTTGTATGTGTTCAGGTAAAAAAATTAATTGATGATAAAAACTCAATTTTTTTTATAAATCCAAATTATTACAATATCACAACATGATATGCCCAGAGAAAGCCAGAAAGGTGAAACCCTGGGGTGTGATGAGGGGAAATGCTGTGATCTGTTTTTACGTGCTTGCTATTATCACTACTCCATCAGTATAGCAGAACTCCTTCCTTTACACCACACCTAGTAGTATGGTGTTACATTATGTTGGAAGCCTGATCCATGTTTTCCGTTTCTAAGGATTGGTTGCCACTATAAAGGAAGCGTGCTGTGAAGTTGTATTGTGAGAGTATTAAAGGTGGTTGTCCAATGGAGCAACCTGTGTGGAGGCTGCTGGGGGAGGTGTAAAATAAAGAAAAAAAGCATACTCACCGGCCTCGGTGAGTTGTTGTCTGTCAATTGTATGTTGTATATTTTTTTGTCTTGCCAGAAGACTTGCACCCCACGTGACCCCTGAGACCAATCAGTGGCCTCAGAGGTTGCTCGTAAGGAATCGGTGACATATGTAAGTGACATCACCGATCTCTCTCCAGTGACCGCGGAGGCCACTGAGCCATCACATGGGGCACAGGACTTCTGCCAACAAGGCACCAGCACAAGCCTGAGCGGACACCAATGGAAGATAATAGTGTTCCAGGGACAGATGAGTATGATTTCTTTTTTCAATTTTACACCTAACCCAGCCTTCACATGGGTTGCTCCAATTCTTGGACAGCCCCTATTATTGAAGATTGTGCTCCAGTCTTGATTGTTCGAAGAGAAGGATCTGTGTAGTCTATGGTACTGAATTTTAGAATAGGCCTCAGCCACTAAGGGATGAGGCCTACATGACAGAGGGGAGGACAAGGGAGTGAGAGGGTTAAATTAAAAGTTGTTGTTGAGCGGGAAAAAGAGTGGAGGGGCCAGAGGGCTTAAGTTAGGTGCAGGGATGAGACAGGGGTCAGTTTAGAGAAGAAGGGACAGTGGCCCACCCTCCCGACCATTACTTTGTGGTTTTAGGGTTTGCTTTTTGCGGGGGTGGTAATGGTTGAGAGTCCTAAGTATTGGCTTTGGTAGGATCTCATCGGAGGTATGAAGATCTGGATGTTAAGTGTTAAGGCCTGGGAAGTTCCCTGGTTGGGCTATGGTCCCTCGTGGGGTTCATGTTCAAGGCCTTAGAGGTTGAACGGTTACCCGAGGTGGGGTCTTGCGCCTGAGTAAGGGAAGGGGTGCCTCTCCCCTAGATACGGGTAGCTTACTGCACTTTCATAAGGGTTAGTTTGTTAGTGTGTTATTGTTTACAAGAATGTGTTAAAAAGTTATATTTTATATCGCCCCCCTTTTAGGGTGGAAAATTATGGTTTCGTGTTTACAGTGTTTTATGTGTTATCTAATAAATCGGCCTGACAGGCCAATTTTAAAATCCATACAGTTGTCCTGGTCTTTATTGGAACAAGGTATGTGGGGGTGGTATGTTGGGTGAGTATAACGGGCGATAAGGACTAAGAATGGACTGTATTCCTCCTCTCACCGTCATGATGTTGCGCACTGGATATTACGAACTGTTGGATATTGCAGCGTTTATGTCCACTTAGCAAATGAGATTCAATGTCGATAAATGAAAAGTTATTTATCTGAGTACTAATAATTTTCATGAAACATATATCCTAGGTACGGTAAAACTTCCTCTTGTTGAAAAAGCACAGAGTTTTTTCATCGTGAATCAGAAGTATAATGTGGCATGCCCCATTGGAGTATTTTATCTCGAAGACATAAAATATTGTTAAAGTGAAGTAGATTCCAGGTCTGAAGCAGCGTTGGGAAAGAGACCTCAAATTTTACCCTGCTAAAACACATAGCGGAAACCCACAGTAGAACCAGGGTGGGATAGACAAAAATACCTTCAAAGGCTCCCCAGAGATTTTTGCCTCTAAACATAAACCACATAGGTGAGCACATTTATACTAAACAGGAAAGAACCCTGTCTTAAATGATATTTCCCCCAAGCGGTGGCCTATTTTCTCTGTTTTCTAAGTGACATGCCAGAGGCATTTTACTGCATATTTTTTTTTCTACTGTATACTGTTTTCTCAATGCAACTAATATCACAAAGATTTGTTTTTACTCTGGTTTCTATGGTTATGCCCAGGTTAATATATCCATGTCTATTTTACGATTTTCTTTAAATTCTATATAGATATCAGGAACAGATACAGTAAATGCTCTACAATGTAGCCATGGCAACCTGTATGAAAACACGTGAGCCTTAAATTACTGGTCAAAGACAAAAAAAATAGAAAAATCTACATAAAGTGTAAAATATTTACATAAAATTTATCATAGACATCAGTGGAAAGAAAAAAAGACTAATGTCTAAAAGTAATAAAATTGCATCTGCATCCTGTAACTTATTCTGAGTAATACCAATCTTCCTCCTTACAGCTAAAATAAAACATTCGAAGTTGACATAGTTGATTCTGAGAAATCCAAGCCATAAAACACATATGAATATACATGTTACACGGTTTGCTAGAGAATTTACTGGAACATATTTTATCTCACCCTCAGCATCAAATTTTATGCATAAATGTACATGGCTCTCAGCAAAGATAAAGTTTCCTTTGGCAGTTTAGAAAACATGAATAATAAAATAATAACATTGAATTCATATTAATAAACTGAATAAAAGGAAAGTTCTATATGAAGTAGTAAACTTAACGTCTTCTGGATCGCCTGTCAACTATGTACATTCCGGTGGTCCACTTCTCCACGGTGGTCCACTTCTCCACGGTGGTCCACTCTTCCACGGTGGTCCATGCCTTCCCGATCGCTGTGTACACAGCATTCAATGAGCGTTCATCTAATCCACCGAGGACCGAAATCAGCTCTGGAGGCTATATTCCTTAAGTAATTGGGGCTAATGTATCAGCCTCATTTACAGGGAAAATCAGAAAAAAACAAAATAATAATAATAATAATAATAATAATAATAATAATGTTAAAATGCTTGCTAAAGGTCTGTTATAACCTTATAGGAGGTATAATGTATAAAAATACATACAATTAAAAAAAAAATAAAATAACGCCTCTACCATGTCGATGTCAAAGGAAAACTACTTCAAAAAATTTTTAGTAGCACCATTAAAAACTAAACATGAAAAATGTTTCCCCTACTTTTTGTTTACATTTTTAAAATAATTTTAACAATTTTAAAATAAAAAATAAACATGCAAAAATAAAAACATAAAAATAAAGCCCTATTTATTACGGAAAAAGATGCAAAAATTATTTGAGTAACCCTAAGGAAAAAATGTTATCGTCCTTAAAACTGCATGTACCAAAAATTCCAAAATATGTTTGGTTCTGTGCACGGGAAAATGGGCGATCCTGCCCTACGCGCACCAGGATGTACATGTACATCCTGGCGCCCGTGACTAAGTATGACATCTTCACTGACACAAAGTGGACGCACTAGCTGCCAGCAGCGTTGCCTGTGATCAGAGATGACTCTGATGACGGATAGTTAACCACTCAGATGCCGTGGTCAAATGCAACCACGGCATCTGATTGGTTACTTTCACTTTCCATATCAATTCGGTTAAATGGGGCAGCAGCCCACTCACGCCACGGCGTGATTGCGATGGCTGTTATTAGTCATACCTAGATGTTCTTTTGCTCTGGTGCCAACGATATAGTTCAGTTTGCCACCCCAACCCAATCTAAATAGCTTGGCCAAGGAAGAGTCATGTGTTGCTGCCTGATTGGCTACCATCACCTGTGGCACATGCCCAATGCGCCTCTGCATTCAACACTTTGGCTATCCAACTTCCTCTAACTACAGTAATACCTCGTACATTCGCGAGGTTAGGGTCCAGAGCGGGTCGCGGATCGCGAGGAATGTTTGGCACAAGCGCTTAGAAGCGCTTACAATGCCGATTTCTAATGTTTAACCCCTAAATATCAATAAACTTTACCCTACAGTACTGTACAGTATACTAAAGTATACTAAAGTATACTGTACAGTACTGTATATTAATACATTCATTCATTTTTCTTATACACTCACAGTAAAATGAAACTAATTACCGGGTACGTAACGAACAGGACGCTACTACCCAATAGCGAAGTGTTTTTTTTTAATTAAATTTCACAGATCTGAAAAAAAAAGAGCAAAATCTATATATGTTAGTTGCCAAAAAAATATCGCGAATCTGTGAATTCGCAAATTCGGAAACGCGAGTGTACGAGGTATTACTGTATATGATTGCAGGCTGAATCATTTACTGAGCTCCTAGATGTTGTGTCCACAGGGTAACACAGGTCATTATCAAGACCTCCATTAAGCACAAACCCATGTATCTTACTTACCAGCTCATAAATAAACAGCATTATGTAAAAATGAAGTGACACCAAAGCTTCTCTTGTAGGAAATCCCCAGAATAGTGAATCACAAGCTTGTCTGCAGGTAGCTGCCATGTATTCTGTCAGATAAATTTTCTGCCTGGGATTTTTGAACAAACCAGACAGTAGGCGAGTTCTGAAAAATATACAAATAAAAGTTCATATGCAAATAAGGAGCAATTTTGACTCTAAATATCTAAACTTTTAAAAGTTTATATAGCAAGCTGTTGGGGAGGGTGGGAGCAGTAATACTTGCAGTGGTCACGATGGCTAGAAACTCGACCAACTCCTCCATCTCTCCTCCTGCGCTGATGCAGTGCTGAGAGGGTCTGCAGGGTACTGGCCTAATGCCATGTCAATGGATTCCGCCTCCAATAGTCAGACCCTTATTTATGTTCCTGTTGAGGTTTTTACAGGAGTCCCTCTATCAAGTTTAGAAAATTCTTTCAGTAAGGGGTTGTCTAAGAGTAGCCACGTGGAAAGAACCAGAGGAATAGAGACCGAGAGAGAAGAAATGATGAGCAAATATCACCCATGCACTCATGTTAAGTAAGTGGATTCTGTAACCAAAATGACTGAGCCTCCATGTTTGTTATTGGATGTACAACCATTGCTGCCTTGAGTCGGACATAAAAAGTGCCATAAGCTATTTCTGTTAAACTGCTACATATCTCCTGCCTATTATTTGTACCCAACATCAGGGGCAACCCACCACCCCTCAGCTATGAGATTGCCACGAGGGAGTGCTGCTGGAGACGGTAAACCACCATCATCCATAGATACTCCAGTGTATTCTCCTTATTATTTTACTGCCCCAGAGCCTGTAGAAGAAGGTATAGAAGAAAAATACAGAGCAGCAACCATGAAGAACCAAAGGTTAGAGTCACCACCTTGGACCTAACTCATTCTAAAGTCCCACCATTTTCCTAAGGGACACTGGGTCGCTAGATATGGGTTTTGTGTATAGCTGTAGGAAACTTACTGTACATATGTAAGAATATTAAAGGCAAACAAACAAGTTGATTTATTTAATATATGTAATGAAATAGGCAACTTTGAGATGACCTAATTGCTAGATGTAACTATAGCAGTGGTCAGTAGCAAGATCTTAGTGTCCTTTTTCTCTAGCAGAAAGAATGTTTCAATATCAAAATTTTATTTTTAATTTTAGTTTTTTCAGTGAATTTAAAAAGATGTTTCTGACCCTTTCTTGAACACATGCAACTTATGCGCTGTTTGAGAAACCGACCAAAAGCAAAAAAACAAAGAAAACAATTGAGTATCAAGGCATAAAATGTAAAATAAACATTTTCCACTAAAGCAGAGAGGCCTTATGTGTTTTGGAAGATCTACTTGATGAACAGGACTTGACACAAGTACGTAACAGACTTATTGGAAAAGAAAATCACAGAAATTTCCATCTTTATCAATGTGTCAGTTGGTGAATTTATTTGTCAAAGGAGTTAGTGATGGAGTCAGTTCCAAACATATCTTTGAGGCGCTCTTTGGTACCTGAACCAACTATACCTCCAGGTAGGCCAATTATATCTGTTTGTCTCCATATGTAAATTTATGTTAAGCAAACTTGAAGAGATTCCGTAGGAGAATGGGTGCATGTTGGTCACCTGCGACGTTGAGCCCCTATACACAAATATTTGACATGAGGATGGAGGAAAAGCTTGTTCCTTTTACCTTAGCATGAGTATTATTATACCATCATTGTCTCATTTATTGATTTCTCTACTAGATTTTACAATAAAGAATAATTTCTTTTAATGGGTCCCTCTACCTATAGCTCTAGGACACAGCAATGGGGGTGGAATGAGTTCCCTCATATGCTAATTTGTTCTTGGGGCTGTGTGGGAGGGACATATTCACGTCAGAGAGGGGCCCTAAAATGGACCGGAGCCTATTTTGGCCTAGGTACATTGATGACGTGCTCGTGATCTGGCATGGCACGCACAAGGAATTGCCAAAATTTTTGGAAAGGCTTAATGACAATGCTCATAATATTCATATATACAAAGCTTATTGGAGAACAAAAAGTACATCTAGACACCATGACCCTTTTTGCACAATCGAATAATAAATTGGTGATCGTGTGATAAGGTAAGGCTGCTTGCTAACTACTACTTACAGTGGAGGGTAATGAGAGGCTGTATTACTAAGTATTCCCCCCCCCCCCCGGCCCCTAATATGGCTTGACCCAATATTGGCCCAATATGTTGACTCCTTTCCATCTATAACAATAAGACGTTCAGAACATGCTACCGTGAAGACGCACTCCTGCAGAGCTCCCGGACCTTGAGCGCTACCTACCACCACTTAAGGGGAAAATTAACCCAAAAGTGACTCTGAACGGCTCACCCGCAATGGTGAAGCGACCAGGACACAGGGGGACCTCCTCCTCTCTAACGGAGCCGCACATTGCCCATTACCTGCTCTCCACTCCTTCCTCCCTCCAGGCGGAGGGAGCCAAATGGCGCCGGCGCGCGCTCCCACTGCCTCTGCGCAGCTAGCGGCGCTTCCTCAAAGTCCAGTGGACCTTCCAGGCTCACAGGAGAAGCCTGACACGCAGCTCTCCTCACCGCTGCCGTCCCAGCCACCAACAGAGGAGATTTCAGCGATCACCCGGCAGGTACCGGTCCCCCTCCCCCCCCCGCTCCCAAAATGGCGGCCCCAGCAGTGTCCCCACGCTCCAATCCTCACCTCTCACTGAGGAACTGTTAACCCCTGAGCTCCTGCAGCCTCCCTCTTTTAATGGAATACCTGGCCCAGCTGGATCTGGTGCAAGCTTGCAGTCTCACTCTCCCATGCCTTCTATAATACAATCAGGGTCACTGCCCTATCAGCCTATGACCTCTCAGAATATAATACATCCTGCAGAGACCCCAGATGTTCAGCTGAAAATGGATCTACATATGGCCAGGCCCTCTCCTGGCGGTATCCCGCTGACAACAGGAGCAACTAGAGCATCCCATAATGAAGCAGACCCACGGACGGGGCCCGTGGCCCCTGGTGCCTTAGACCAACGTGAGGGTCTGAAACCTGACCTCTCTGGCACCCTGATAGCCCCTCACTCTCCAGCTTCCTCTGACTCATCTGACTTCTCTGGGAGGGATGCAGCCTCACTCTCCCACCGCCGAAAGCGTCCTAAACTAATGGACATCTGGAACCTTCTTAGCAATATGCCTACTAAATTGGACCTGGAAGCCATGGTCCGCAGAGTCGAGGAAAAACAAGAGAAAATCATTTCTGAGTTTAAAATGGAACTACAGACTCTATCTACACAAGTCTCTACTCAACAACAGCAGGCGGCTTCGCTGGATCAGCGCCTCACTGCCGTAGAAAATTTCCAGTCTATGCAAAGAGACCTCAACAGATCCATCCTTCTGCAGGTCGATGATCAAGAAAATAGAGGTCGTCGAAATAATGTCAAACTGAGGGGTATCCCTGAAAGTCTTCCCCCCTCGGAGCTCCATTCTGCCGTGACCTTGATTTTTAACACAGTCCTGTCTCGTCCTCCGGATTCGGAGATCACCATTGACAGAGTCCATCGGGTGTTGGGTCCTAGGCGTAGGGACACTACGGAGCCCAGGGATGTTCTTTGCAGAGTCCATTTCTTCAGGGAAAAGGAAGATATTCTTCAAGAGGCCTGGCGTGGTGGCCCGGTCCCATTTATGGACACCCAGGTGCATCTATTACCGGATGTTTCCCGACGTATCCTAGCCATGCGCAGAATCCTTAAACCAACCTTACAAGCCATCCTGGACTCTGGGGCCACATATAAATGGGGTCACCCTTTCCATGTCCAAATCCGTCGCAACGGAGCTACCTTTGCACTTCACTCTCCGGAACAAGAGAATTTGCTGGCGAAGTTTCTGGATCTGCCTGAGCTCTCCCTCCCTGACTGGCTGGTCTACCCACTGCCACCTGTGCCTCCGGGGGGCGCTCGCCTTTCTTTGCCCTGTCTCGGAGACGACCTCGAGGGGAGGGTGCCTGGCGGAGGTCTACTTGAAATGTGATGTATTTTTTTAGGATGTTCCCCTTTAACTCATATATTGGTTAACGAATGGTAGGCCCCTTGGTGTGCTGTAGGCGAGAGGGGGCACCTTGCGGGTCTCTAGTTTTTATCTCCTCTTGGGGGGTGTATAAGGGTTCTCAATACAAAAATGTGATGTATTTTTCTAGGGTGTTCCCCTTTAACTCATATATTGGTTAATGACTGGTAGGTCCCGTGGTGTGCTTTAAGGCGAGAGGGGGCACCTTGCGGGTCTCTAGTCTTATCTCCTCTCCGGGGGTGTATAAGGGTTTTCCATATAACAGAGGGCAGCTAGAGACTTTAATCTAAAAGTAATTCCCCACCTCCCTTCCTTAGCTGTTGAGCTTCGTGTGCCTTGGCTCCCCATACCCAGTTGTAAGACATACCCTCATAGGGGGTCACCCCCCCATTTGATCTGCTGGGATTACTATTTTTTAAGAGTTCAGCCCCCCTTTCTCTCCACCCTTAGTAGAAAGGTCTTGGTCACATTTTTCATTCTAATGCTCGGGGAAAGGGTGGCAACTAGATTTGAGTTTTTACTTTTCCCCCAATAGTCTAGCTTAGCAGCTCTCTGGGCGTATACTGCAGTGTGCTCCTGAGACCTGCCTAAGTGGGTTATCCCACTGTTTTGTGTTTACCGCTCTTGGTCTAGCCTTGAGTGTAATTAATTTGTGGTATTTCTTGTTTTTTTTTTTTTTTTTTTTGGTCCCTTCCTTTGTGCTCCCTCTTTCCCTCGCTTTATCCCCCTTCCCCCCCTTCTTCTTCTTTCCTCTCTGTGAGTCTTGTGGTCTTGTGTGCGTTGTCTGTTTGTTTTTTGTCTTTTCCCTTTGCAGGACCCCGGCCCTTCACCATGGACTCTCTGGTGTTCTCCTCCATCAACGCTAACGGTCTCAACACTCCCGAGAAGAGATCATCCCTTCTCCGCCTTTGGAGTAGGAGGGTCCAGGTGGCCTTTATCCAGGAGACTCACTTTCGAGAGGGGGCGGTCCCTACCTTTTCCTCCCCAAGATACCCAGACGTATACCATAGCTGTTTTCCGGAGTCCAAGTCCAGGGGGGTGAGCATTCTTATCGCACGTTCTGTTCCCTGGAAGTATAAGGCAGCCTTGCGTGATGATTCTGGTAGATTCCTGTTTGTAAAGGGGGAATTAGCAGGCTCTTTGTTTACTCTAGCCAATGTCTACCTCCCCAACTCTAACCAGGCGGCCGCCTTAGAAGGCATTCTGGCTAAGTTGGCCGATTTTGCGGAGGGCACTCTTTTAGTGGGAGGAGATTTCAATGTAGCCCTGGACCCTTCGGTAGACATCTCCAGGGGCTCGTCCTACATACCTAAGCAGGTCCTCCGACGTATCCGTCGACTGCTTTTTTCTCATCAGTTGATAGACCTCTGGCGCACGGTCCACCCTGACGCGAGAGACTATACCTTTTATTCACATGCTAGAGATGTTTACTTGAGATTGGATTATTTCTTCATTAGACACGCAGACTTTCCTTTAATAAACGGAGCTGAGATTGACCCTATCACTTTCGCAGACCATGCGATGGTCCATGCTGTCCTGACATCCCCCCGCCACGAGGCCCCGAGCCTGGCAATGGCGTCTCAACGAGTCGCTGCTCCAGGACATCCCCACATCTCAGGCTGTCTCCTCTGCCCTGGCTAATTACTTCCAGGAGAATGATACAGCGGAAGTGTCTCCCCTGACACTATGGGCCGCTCACAAATGTGTGGTTAGGGGGGTGCTGGTACAGCTAGGGTCCCGCATCAAAAAGGAGAGGTCTCGAGAGATAGCCGCGCTGATTGCCGACGTGGTTTCCCTCGAGCGGACCCACAAGCGCACTCACGCCATAGATACCCAGTCAGCCCTTTTAGTAGCTCGTAAAAAATTACGAGAACGCCTAGATATACGTACAAAATATCTCTTGGCTAGAGGACGGCGCCATTTCTATGAATTTGGAAATAGATGTAGCCGCACGCTTGCCAGGTCCCTTAGGGAACAAAAGACACGCAACTATATCCCTTCGATCACTGATTCGACGGGAAGGCGCCATACTGACCCACACTGTATTGCAGAAGAGTTCGCTGGGTTTTATCGTACCCTCTACAACGTACCGTCATGTCCCCAAGAGTCGAATGGCCCCTCCCTGGCCTCTGCTCTGAAACAGTATATAGCAGACTCCGGAATGCCTAAACTCCCGGCGGAGGCCCAAACTGTTCTTGACTCACCTATAACTAAGGAGGAATTAGCTCAGGCGCTTCAGACAATGCAACCTAGTAAGGCCCTGGGCCCCCGATGGCTTCCCAGCCTCCTACTATAAAAAATACTCGTTAGAGTTCTTGGGCCCCCTGGTGCGTGCCTTAAATTCTCTGTCGGCGGGAGCGACTCTCCCCCCCGGACATGACTAGGGCTCATATAGCAGTAATACATAAGGAGGGTAAAGACCCTGCGATGTGTGCCAGTTATAGACCAATATCACTCCTTAATGTTGACTTAAAAATCTTTTCTAAGGTGTTAGCCTCTAGCCTGGCCCCTCTATTGCCTGATCTAGTACAGTCCGATCAAGTAGGTTTTATCCCCACACGTGAGGCTTGGGACAATACAGTAAAGGTAATTAACGCCATACACTACGCCAAAACCCATGACCTCCCACTTTGTCTCCTCTCTACTGATGCTGAAAAAGCATTTGATAGAGTGAGCTGGTCTTACCTATTTGAGGTCCTGGATCATGTGGGGCTTCGCCCGATTATGAGATCCTGGATTCCTTGTATTTCAATCCATCAGCCTCTACGAGAGTTAACGGAACTATTTCATCTCCCTTTCCGATAGGGAATGGCACGCGTCAGGGGTGTCCCCTCTCTCCCCTAATCTTTGTCTTAACTCTAGAACCTTTGCTTAGAAAGGTCAGATCTAACCCGGACATAGGCGGCCTAAGGGTAGGCAGTAGAGTCCTGAAAATTGCAGCATATGCAGATGATCTCCTCTTCTTCTTGCAGGATCCGGCCAAATCCCTCCCCCCCCCTAATGTCTGAATTTAGCAAGTTCTGTCATCTTACTAACTTTAAAATTAATTTTCAGAAATCTGAGGCCCTCAATGTTTCGCTTCCGCAGGGTATTCAGTCCTCTCTGGAGACCTCCTTCCCCTTCCGATGGTCGAGAATAGCTATCAAGTACTTAGGGGTTATGATAACCAAGGACCTAGGTGAACTCTATGACAAAAATTACCTCCCCCTTCTGCGGGCTATTAGATCCGACCTCAAAAGATGGTCCATAGGTACTTACACATGGTTTGGCCGCTGCGCTATATACAAAATGAATATTATGCCCCGTCTGCTATACCTCTTCCAAACTTTACCGATCCACATACCCCCTGGTTTTTTTAAGTTATTGTATAGTGACCTAATCAATTTCGTGTGGCAGGGTGGACGTGCTAGGCTGGCGCGCTCTACTCTCACGTTACCTAAACAATGGGGTGGTCTGGGTCTTCCTGACCCTCGAAAGTATTACGAGGCCTCCATGCTCCAAAGAGTGCTAGACTGGTGCTGCCACGCTCCTTACAAACAATGGGTAGCCCTGGAAAACGTATTCGTTGACGCCCCCCCTGGACTCGCTTCCCTGGTTAGACTCACTACGCCCCGGGGCCCTGAGACCCCACCCTACCATAGGTCCCACTCTCCGGGTATGTAGGTCTCTCTTTTGTAGGGAGCGGATCTCCCCCTCCCCCTTCACCTTTACTTCCCATCCTGGGAAACCCTGCCTTTATAGCGGGTTTATCTCAAGGGCCATTCCGGCAGTGGCGATTGGCGGGCAGACTGAGGGCCCTACATTTTTGCTCTGGTGGTGAGTGGATGTCTCACCGAGAACTACTCACCGCACCAGACCTTCCGGCGCTTGGCCCATAGCGGGTCTTTCAACTTACGCACTTTCTCTCTTCATTACCTAACTCCCCGGGCTATGACAGACAGCCCACGAGGTTTGAGGAGACTTGCATGGGAAGGGGCCTGCTAAGACACTCCCTTTCTGATTTCTATTTGCTCCTGGTGTCCCCTCCTCCAGGCCGCAGACCTTCCTACTTAGCCAGATGGGAGGCTGATTTGGCCATGACCTTCTCTGACCAACAGTGCTCCAGAATTTTTGAGTTTACCCACAAGAGTTCGATGGCTAGCAGATATCAGGAGGCGGGATATAAAATCCTGACTAGATGGTACCATGTTCCGTCTAAACTACACAGACTCTTCCCGTCCTCCTCTCCCACTTGTTGGCGCTGTGGCTCAGAGGAGGGGACGCTTTTACATATTTTCTGGGAGTGCTCGATATTGAGAGATACTTTTGGGAGGGAGTACATAGGGTGCTAGGTCAGATATTCCAAACTTCCATTCCTAACACGCCAGCCTTCTTTCTCCTACACCTTTCGGACTGCCCCCTGCGTACCTACTGCAAGTCTTCCCTACGGCACATGATCAATGCCGCTAGGGCGTGTATCCCAGCGCTATGGAAATCGTCTAATCCCCCCTCCCTCCTCCACTGGGTTCGCAAAGTGGAGGATATTCAGTACATGGAGGATCTCACGGCATCCCTTCGAGATACGAGGGAATCCTTTATGGCGGCCTGGACGCCGTGGATTCTCTTTCAGGGATCCCAGGCCTATAAAGATCTGACGGTTAGACCTTGATTGAAGGTTTACGCAGCCGATATGGAGGAGTCGGGGTCCTTGTCTGTTTGTCTGTTCGTCATGTGTGTGTCAATTCTTGGTTCCCACATTTGTCCCCTCCTTGTCTTTCTTCCTCTCCCTCTCTCTTCCAGTCCCTCCTGCTTCCTTCCCCCCCTCTGTCCCCTTTTTTTTTTTCTTTTCTTTTTTTTTTCTTCTTTTTCCCTGACAACTGCTATGATCAGCAGAAGCTGATGTTCTAATTTATCTATTTCATGTTACCATGTTATTATGTATGGATGTTGATATATGCCTTGATCCTTGAGGTCAGGCACTTGTTTGGCTCACGCCATCTTTGTTTGTTGCTATTTTTGTACAACTTCTAAAATAAAGAATTTATAAAAAAAAAAAACAATAAGACGTTCAAAGGATCTTAGGGATCTGTTGGTTTGAAGTCAAGAGGCCAGCAATATTTGTTTGGATCTAAAGATCCGGAATGGGGCTCATACTCTTGTGGCAAATGCAAGACCTGCTCTAATATGGATAGAGCTACAAACATGCAAAATGATGATCACCCTAAAACCTATATCATTACACATTATATCACATGTGGTATATTATGCCATTTGTTCTTGTATTAAATATATGTCAGTCTGACTACAAGAGAGCTGAGGATTCGTGTGAGGGAACACATATGTGATATTATTGCTGAAAAGGAGATTTCTGAATTGGAAACACTCAAACCAATCCCTAGGCACTTTAAAATCTGCCATGGATGTAATCCTTCCTGTTATATTGCGCGAGATATTGACCGTATTCTCCCAAGTATTAGGGGAGGTTATACCAGTAAATGTTTTTCACAATGTGAAGCCCGATAGATATGGACTTTAGATACTATGTGTCCAAAAGACCTCAATCAAGCTTTGAGCTTTGCTCCATTTCTCTCATCTAATTTAGTGGTGTTTAATTTTTGATATTTGTCTATTTTATTATGTTTTTATAAATTTGTTTGTTGTATTATTTGGTAACTTGGTGTTATGTCTTTCTTTAAGGTTTACATATTGCTCCTTTTTGTGTGTATCTCTGTATAGCGAAGCTGCAAGGACCCCTTCTATCTAACTCAAGTTTAGTTGTTTTTTTTTTTCAATGCCTGCGGATTTATTTGTTACATGAAATGTGAATTTTTTTTCACATTTTTTTTACACCAAAATTTATTATATTTGTTTTGTCTCTTTTTAACATCATATTCACCTCTCTCACCAATACATTTACACTTTCATATTTATTTAATTATTTTTCATATTCTTCCTTTTTTAGCTCACACATATAAGTATTTTTTGTACGTACAGTGGGGAAAAAGAAGTATTTAGTCAGCCACCAATTGTGCAAGTTCTCCCACTTATAAAGATGAGAGAGGCCTGTAATTGTCATCATAGGTAGACCTCAACTATGAGAGACAAAATGAGAAAACATATCTAGAAAATCACATTGTCTGATTTTTTAAGAATTTATTTGCAAATTATGGTGGAAAATAAGTATTTGGTCACCTACAAACAAGCAAGATTTCTGGCTCTCACAGACCTGTAACTTCTTCTTTAAGAGGCTCCTCTGTCCTCCACTCATTACCTGTAGTAATGGCTCCTGTGTGACATTGTTATCAGTATAAAAGACACCTGTCCACAACCTCAAACAGTCACACTCCAAACTCCACTATGGTGAAGACCAAAGAGCTGTGGAAGGACACCAGAAACAAAATTGTAGACCTGCACCAGGCTGGGAAGACTGAATCTGCAATAGGCAAGCAGTTTGGTGTGAAGAAATCAACTGTGGGGGCAATAATTAGAAAATGGAAGACATACAAGACCACTGATAATCTCCCTCCATCAGGGGCTCCACGCAAGATCTCACCCCGTGGGGTCAAAATGATCACAAGAACAGTGAGCAAAGATCCCAGAACCACATGGGGGGACCTAGTGAATGACCTGCAGAAAGCTGGGACTAACGTAACAAAGGCTACCGTCAGTAACACACTACGCCGCCAGGGACTCAGATCCTGCAGTGCCAGACGTGTCCCCCTGCTTAAGCCAGTGCATATCCGGGCCCGTCTGAAGTTTGCTAGAGAGCATTTGGATGTTCCAGAAGAGTATTGGGAGAATTTCATATGGTCAGATGAAACCAAAGTAGAACTGTTTGGTAGAAACACAGCTCGTCGTGTTTGGAGGAGAGTGAATGCTGAGTTGCATCCAAAGAACACCATACCTACTGTGAAGCATGGGGGTGGCAACATCATGCTTTGAGGCTGTTTCTCTGCAAAGGGACCAGGACGACTGATCCGTGTACATGAAAGAATGAATGGGGCCATGTATTGTGAGATTTTGAGTGCAAACCTCCCAGCAAGGGCATTGTAGATGAAACGTGGCTGGGTCTTTCAGCATGACAATGATCCCAAGCACACCGCCAGGGCAACGAAGGAGTGGTTTCGTAAGAAGCATTTCAAGGACCTGGAGTGGCCTAGCCAGTCTCCAGATCTCAACCCCATAGAAAACGTTGAAGGGAGTTGAAAGTCCGTGTTGCCCAGTGACAGCCCCAAAACATCACTGCTCTAGAGGAGATCTGCATGGAGGAATGGGCCAACATACCAGCAACAGTGTGTGCCAACCTTGTGAAGACTTACAGAAAACGTTTGACCTCTGTCATTGCCAACAAAGGATATATAACAAAGTATTGAGATGAACTTTTGTTATTGACCAAATACTTATTTTCCACCATAATTTGCAAAGGCATTGAATATTGTACCACATAAAACAGATGCATACAAGAGTACATACAATGAGAATACTAGGATTAGGGTAAAATATTTGCAATGAGGTTATTAATGGTATATACTTAGACTGGGTTACAGTCACCCAGTAAAGGGTTTACAGAGAAGAATCTCAATACTTGAAGATGAAGCTCTGTAAAGTAGTTAACACAGAGGAGGACAGTGTAATATTACAGAGGGATTTAGGGAAGCTGTAAGCTTGGGCAGAGAAATGGCAGATGAGTTGTAATGTGGATAAATGTAAAGTTATACACCTGGACCATAAAGCAAATGTTATAATTATGTATTAAATAATAAAACACTAGAGAAGACTGCTGCTGAAAAAGGCTGGGGGATATTGGTGGACAGTAAACTTAATTTTAGCAACCAATGCCAGAAAGCTGCTGCCAAAGCAAATAAAATCATGAGCTGCATTAAGAGAGGAATAGATGGAAAATCACTGGTAAGGTCACATGTAGAATATTGTGCACAATTTTGGGAGCCTGTACATAGGAAAGATATAGTTGAAGTGGAACGGGTGCAGAGGAGGCGACCAAAATAATTACAAGGATGGGTGGATAAGAATATAAACAAAGCTTACCAAAATTGTTCAGTTAGGAAAAAAATACAGCTTAGAGGTGACCAAATTACAATGTACAAATGTATGAATGGACAGTGCAAGAGCTTTCCAATAATCTCTTTATATCAAAGTCTGTAACTGTGACAAGGGGGGCATCCTCTATATCTAGAGGAAAAAAGGTTTCACCATAGTAATAGGCTGGGCTTCTTTACAGTAAGAGTGGTGAGACTACAGATAACTGATAACTTGTGTGGGTTCAAGAGGGGTCTGGATGCCTTCTTGAAAGTAAAGAAAGTTCTGGATGCCTTTCTTTAAAGACGATCATAGGTTATGGGAGACAGAAATTTTTGAGATAGGATATTCCGCCCGGGACTTGGTCCTTTTGCCATATTTGGAGATGGGAAGGAAATTTTTCCCCTAATGGAGCAATTGATGTCAGTCTCATATGGTATTTTTTGTCTTCCGTAGATCAAATTGGTAGGTTTATAGGTTGGACTTCATGGACTTGTGACTTTATTCAACTTTATCTACTATATTCTACATTACCTCTCTTGTCATTTCACAACTTACTACTTCTCACGTAAATACAGTAGTATGATTTGGTCTTCTTACAGCTGTTCAATTTCTGACTTTTTTTTTTAAATTTTCCCCTGCCAATTTCCGACCACAGCCTTCTTTACTTTGCTATCAAAGGCTTTTGTCCTTCTTAGACAACACCTACTTATCCCACATATAGGAATGTATGCACTATTAAGACTCAGAAAGTCTCAGACACCTTACAATTATCACTGTCCCCATCTATTCTATCTCCTGTTATGATCTTGTCACCAAGAACTACAAGACACTCAAAACTGCCCTAGATTAAGTAGCACTCCCACCCTCTGAACCTCAAACACAGACAACAGTAACCTTGACACGTGCCTTAAACCTGTTTTCTTCAGCTGTACTCAAAGCTAGAACTCTGCCCTTCCTCTCGCTAAACAAGTTGATTTTGCAAATCTCATCTCCTCTTTCACTAATAACCCAAAGGGACTCTGATACCTTTCACTCCCTCCTTACTCATAAGATGCAGGCACTTGTCACGGACCTCAGTGCTCAAGACCTGGCCACTTACTTTAAAGATGAAATTCAGAACACCGATCAGGAAATAATCTCCAAGTAGCATCAATCCACCTCTCTCTCCTCCTTGAGAATGCTTAACCTTTGACCCAGTAACAGAAGTCTTCCAGCTCCATTCCTCTTCTCACCCTATTACTTGCACAAGTGACCATATCCCCTCACATCTCCTCCAGTCTCTTTCCTTGACTGTCACCACTTGACTTACTAAAATTTTGAACCTTTTTCTTCTGGAATCTTTCTCTCCTCTTTTAAACACGCTGTCATAACTCCATTATCGAGACTCATCCTGTGCTACTTTTTACAGACCTGTTTATTTTCAACCGTTCATCTCCAAACTCCTGGACTGCTTGGACTATTTTTGCTTAATCTACTATCTCTGTGCTGTCTTCTTTGCTCCCTACAATCTCTTTTTGTGTTGGTTTGATCCCTTACAATTTGGTTTACACTCTACTAAAACTGTCCTTACAAAACTTTCTAATGATCTCTTGATATATAAATCTAATGACAACTACTCCATATTCCTTATCCTTAATATCTTGCAGTGTTCGACCCAATAGACTACCTACCTCTCCATAGTATGTTCTACTCTAATGGCTTTAGGAACAGTGCTATCTCTCTCGTTTTCTTTCTATCTTTTTGACCATTTGTTTAGTGCATTATTTACTGGCACTAAGTCGTCCCCTCTTCTCGTTGCTGTTGGGGTTCCCCAGGGTCCTAGGTCCCCTCCTCCTTTCACTCTATAAAGTCATTATTAGACATACCACACTGCAAAATACCAGTGATTGTCTGTCTGCTGTCTCAGCATCAAAAAATAAACTTCTTGTGTTACCCCTATCTACTAGCTGAGCTAACCCCGATATCTCCATTTCATTCTGTCTTACCATGAATCCAAGACAGCATACCTGCTCTCATGGAGTTATATTTCACTCAGACCTCTCATTCAGCTCACATATTCAGTCACTTGCATGGTCATATCACCTGATCAAAAACCTCTCCAGAATCTGTCCTTCTGTGTGGAAATGACAAAAACCTCTCTTGTTTCTCTGATCCACTCTCACTTTGACTGTTTCACTTTGACAGTACTCCACTACTAAACTCTGCCTTTACAATATGTCCTAAACCAAGCAACCAGACTCATCTTTCAGTCAGACCACTTCACAGAAGCATCTGCCTCTTGCCAGTTGCTACACTGGTTGCCCACCCACCACAAAATACATTTTAAATTCATTGCACTCTCATAAATCCTTTCACAGTGCTGCACCGCCCTACATCTCTCCCCTCATCTCTGCCTTCCACCCTATCTGTCCTCTACGTTCTGTCAATAACTTTAGACTTGTACCCTTATTATCCAAACATCCTGCTGCCTCCTCAAAGACTTTTCTTGAGCTGCACTGGTTTTCTGGAATTCTCTACCCCACACAGGCAGATTAACACCCAACTTCTGTAGCTTCAAATGTGCCCTAAAAACACATCTTTTTAGGCAGGCTTATCACATGACTTGATCACACTTTTCTACACACTAAGCTAATGTTTCTTATCCTACGCTATGCATTCTACTGTATTTAATTGGAATCTGCCTCCACTGGAAGACAATATAGTATTAAGAACGATATTAGTTATAACTCCACCAATGTGGTTTGTTATAACATACAAGGAGTATAATTTGCAATTTATAGGATGCACGGCAGGACCTTTAAGCTTTACATATTTCTATACCATCAAAAACACCCAGGCGAATTATGGGAATTGTAGTTGTATTCAGTTTCTCAGTGTCAAAAAAAAAAAAATTTGTAAGTGAAAAAAACTGACAGCGCATTACAAGACACTGAGAAAAATTTGGCATGCTCTATTTTTTCCTCTTTTCTCTAATAGTCATCTGTGCTGCCCTTATTTCATATGGTTTTTGCATATTTGTTGGTAGATAAAGCATCAAAAGTGAAAAGGAAGGGGCTCTTGACGTACTCACAGCATCAGAGGAACTGCAGAGACGTATTCCAGCTTCCAAAAACCATGTAAAAATGGTAGCTGTTTATTCACCACAAAGTAATTCGGATCGAAGCAAATTTTTTTGAAACTTCGAATCGAACTGCCGATTCGAACATTTGAGAAATTCGCTCATCTTTAGTTATCAGTATTGGATTGGTGGGGGTCTGATGATCTGGACCACCACCAATGAGGTATTCATGGGATAGGTCAGCAATAATTTAACACCGGACAGCCCTTTTAAAGTTTTCTACATCTCTACAATGAACCAGATTGAGGGCTCAAAGGAATGGCAATACAAAAACCAGAGAATAACAGACATTCAGAACACTTGGGTGATATCAAGCACGGAGATAAGAAAACAGAAACACAGAAAAGGAGATGAAATACCCAGTAGCTTCTAGAATAGTCTGGAGGGTAAAGAAAAGAGTTGGAAAGCAGACGTTGCAGGTAGGAGTGGATCTGAAGCCTCAAGGACCCTGGTTCAAAAGTTAAGTTTGAACCTCTTCACTCCCATCAGTATGACCCATAGAGACCTTTCACTAGCATTGCTGAGTCACTTAAGGAAAGTATTTCAAGAGAAAATGACATAATGTTTAAAACATGTTTTTGTGTTCAACATATTTTTTTAGGAATATCTGATTCCTAAAAATCCTATAAGGTAACACAGTAATAGATAACACAAAATAACACCTATCATTGCATCCACTACTGACAATAGATTATATCACAATTTAGCTACTCCCCCTCCCTGCACATGGCATGCCTAGAAAACTTTCCTATATACCTCAGTAAGTCACCTCCAGCTTATTACTGCCTAAGACGAAGACTATACTGTAAAGCATATCACTGAAAACTTTTAACAGAGTGGAGGAGAAACTCAGGCAAGACAGCAGTCCTGAAAATCCCGGGACTGAATTGTACGAAAATTAGAATAAAAAAAAAATGTACAATCTGAACAGAAAAACAGATTACAAAATGCAGTAGATTTACTATCTGGTTTTAAGAAATAAATTGAAAAATTATTGATACATTCCCTTTACCATATAACATTAGCATACAGGTGTATACAGGTGTATGCATGAGTAGTAACATGTGCTACTCATAACTGCAATTAAAAATTTCAGGCAATCCATCAGTAAAAAAAAGTGCTATGTAAACCAAGCCTTATTTAGTTTTTGAAGTGAAAAGCAGGTGTAGCTCATAAAGGGGGAAAACATATTAAGAACAGATGGTACTCCCTTTTTTAACTCACTCCTGGTTTTTACTAAAGATGAACGAATCTCAGAAGATTAGTTTTGTCCTGTGTTCAGACAAAGCCATCCCCTGGTTTGGTCCAAACTGATGAAGTCATGATGATCAGCATACTCATAGTACAGCTAAGGCCCAATCACAGGCCTCAGAGGTGACCCCTGGGGGATGACGTCACATAAGAGTGCTGGATGCCGCGAGAAACCAGAGACAGAGTACCAGATGCCACACGGAGGTCCAAAAGAGGTAACAGAAGCTATAAAATGTTTTTTACTTTTGTCACTTCTCCTGGGCCTAAACCTATTTTCATTCAGACCCCAGGGTACCGCAATCAATTTTGAAGCTGCCATTTTTCATTAAAAAACGAACATTTTAAATATTCAGGTCGAGTCATTCATTACTAACCAATTCCCCCATCTCTAGAATTGACATAAAAAAAAGTTTACAAAAAAAACCGCAACAAATATGTAAACCCAGCCCTTTGGATTACACCCCACTCATCCATGGAAGCACTGCATGCATATCCTGTTTCAAATCCTTTATGCCACCTCAATGGGATTTTGACTAAGATATCACTTATCGCAGATGACCTGGCCACTTATTTCCATGATAAAATTGATAAGATCCGTCAGGAAATAACCGCCCAATCCCCAGGTGGCACTGACCCCCTCACCAGCCGCACTTCAGACTGTTCATTCTCATCTTTTGAACCTGTTACAGAGGAAGTATCTCAGCTACTTTCTTCTTCTCGCCCTACAACCTGTAGTAGTGACCCTTTCCCCTCACACCTTCTCCAGTCTCTGTCAACTGCCGTCACGACTTACCTTACTAAAATTTTTAACCTCTCTCTCTCTTTATTGGAATTTTCCCATCCTCTTTCAAACATGCTGTCATAACCCCACTACTGAAGAAATCCTCCCTTGACCCGTCCTGTGCTGCTAACTATCAACCTGTCTCTAACCTTCCTTTTAGCTCCAAAATCTTGGAACGCTTAGTTTATTCTTGTTTAATCCGCTATCTTTCTGCTAACTCTCTTCTTGACCCCTTACAATCTGGCTTCTGCACTCTGCACTCTACTGAAACGGCCGTCACAAAAGTCTCCAATGATCTCCTGATGGCTAAATCCAAAGGTGAATACTCTCTTCTTATTCTTCTAGATCTCTCAGCAGCATTTGACATTGTTGACCATCAACTCCTCCTCACTATGCTCCGTTCTGTTGGCCTCTCAGACACTGCTCTCTCCTGGTTCTCCTCTTATCTCTCTGACCGCACTTTCTGTGTATCATTTGGCTCTGTTTCTTCCCCTCTTCCCCTTGCCGTTGGGGTTCCTCAGGGCTCGGTCCTAGGTCCCCTGCTATTCTCCCTCTACACAGCCCCCATTGGACAAACCATCACTAGATTTGGCTTCCGGTAGCATCTTTATGCTGATGATACCCAATTATATATGTCATCCCGTGACATCACCCCTGCACTAATACAGAACACCAGTGACTGCCTCTCTGCTGTCTCAAATATCATGTCTTCCCTTTATCTGAAACTGAATCTCTCAAAGACTGAACTACTGCTGTTTCCACCATCTAATAGATCTGTCTCTGATATCTCCATTGCAGTCTCCGGCCTTACCATAACTCCTAGGCAGTATGCCCGCTGCCTCGGGCTTTTGTTTGACTCAGACCTTTCCTTCACCCCCCATATCCAATCACTTGCATGCTCATGTCATCTCCACTTCAAAAACATCTCCAGAATCCGCCCTTTCCTTACCACAGATACACTAAAGACACGTATTGTTGCCCTGATTCACTCTCGCCTTGACTACTGTAACTCCTTACTAATCGGTCTTCCACTTACTAAACTCTCCCCTCTACAATCTATTCTGAATGCGGTGGCCAGGCTCATCTATCAGACTAGACGCTACAGCGATGCCTCCGGTCTGTGCCGGTTGCTACATTTGCTGCCTATTCAATACAGAATACAATATAAACTTATCACCCTCATCCACAAGGCTCTCCATAATGCTGCACCTCCCTACATTTCCTCCCTCATCTCTGTCTATCACCCAACCCGTACTCTCCGTTCACTCAATGACCTAAGACTAACATCCTCTATTATCAGAACCTCCCACGCTCGTATACAAGACTTCTCCCGAGTTGCACCACTTCTCTGGAATGCTCTATCCCAGACTATCAGATTAACCCCCAATTTCCACAGCTTCAAGCACAAACTAAAGACATCTTTTCAGACAGGCCTATCACAATTCCTAATGTAAACCATTCTGTAGTTAGAATCCCTAAAACGTACCCTCTGTTCACGCTCCCACATTACCCCACAGGATATGATGCCGTATCAGACTAACTTTATATGTCCAGGCACCATCTGCACATTAAAGACACGACTGGTGACGGCTCATACAGATTTATATATGTGTAATGACAGTAACCCCTATTACAGAATTGTCTGGACCACTGTATAAGTAATGCTGCCTCCGAGTCCGCCCCTGCTACCTCCTGTGTCACCTCCTCTACCTCATAGATTGTAAGCTCTTGCAAGCAGGGCCCTCAGTCCCAGTGTGTGAATTGAATATTTCTTTGTAATGTATCTTTTTTTGTCAGAACTTGAACCCTACAAATTGTACAGTGCTGTGGAATATGTTGGCGCTATATAAATAAAATGTATTATTATTATTATCACTTGGCTTATCAGGAATATTAATGTTTCCATTTTTCTCAGCCTGTTTTGAGAGTTTTACTGATATATTTAGGGTCATAGTCATGTTGTGCTGTAGAATTCATACAGAGTTCTATGATGGTGTGATGCCCAGGCCATGATCCAACAAAGCAGATGGAAAGTGGAACATCTCCACCATGCTCTACAGTTGGCATCTGGTTCTTCTGGTGAAATGTTACCTTTGGTTTTTGCTAAACAAAGTCCTGGTTCCTTCCTAAGGGTCCATGTACAGACAATAACCTTAATCTACTGTTCTACTGGGGAGATAGCAAGAGATATCTGTCAGTTTCCTGACCAAATTCTTGAGTTTATGGAGACTTCTTACAGCATTTTGTGTTCGGTTCTCAAACTGAACCTACTCGGATGAAATAGCTTGGAAATGTTGACAGTCATAATCTGAAATCTTGTAGACTAGAGAAATCTTCAGACTGTGGAACGATTGATGTCCAGTTTACAGTCCTTTCTAAACTCATAGGCAACTATAATCCACTTTCAGAAGTTATCAGAGAACATAATCCCGGCATGTGGTGGTTTGTATCGTGTAGGTTTTTTTTTAGTTAATCAGATTACATCCTTCTGTACATATGACAAATATTAGACACGGTAACTTATAAGCATCATACAGTGACCACTCGAGCAGCCCAAACTAGAAAACCTGCAAATGCAGCCTACATGTCAACTTAAATTCACATTGATATGGATATGTTGGCTATTTTTATCAAGCACAAAGCAGTAATTATATTCATACATTTCCAGCACTATAAAAATATGCCCTTCAATCTGGTTTGTATACTTCCCAATACCATTAAACCCCAGGTCTCATAAATCAAACCTCAGGCATTACTCTAGGCTGATTAAATTTCACTGATTCAATCTATCACGAGGGACCACCAGTCAATCATAAAGGCAAATATGGCCTCCATAGCCCTGTGAAAAGCACAGCTGTCACATTGATTCACATCAGAGAGCTAACTGTAAGTTCTGAGTCATCGTAGCAAAGGCAGACAAAGCATTTCCCTCTCCTCATTTTCATTAGTTGTTGTTTGCAGCTCCTGGGCCACAGCCTAACAAGAATAATGCTTGTTTTATATCAAGCCATATAGCGTCAGGCTATCTTTCTTATATTTTTATACAATTTTATATGGCTATGGTATGTATATTAGTAAGGTGGTAAAGGTATGTCCAGGGACTTTAAAAAACACAGAAAATGCAAATCCTTACCACTTCCTACCTTCATCTCATCCATTCCCTGAACGGCCTGAACAGTATGCTGGGAGAAGGACGCCTAGGAATACAGTTATCTATGCTGCGCAGAGTCCCTGCCACATACTGTCCTGTACTGAATATATTACGGGACAGTATGGGTGCCAGGATGCCAAGAGAGGGGTCCTAACATAAGAGTTATCTATGCTGCTAGGAGTCCCTCTCTTGGCATACTATTAAGGCTGGTAAATCCAGCCAATACATGGACTTAGTCGTGTGAATGCGGGGTTTCACTTCACTCCTAGGCCAAGAAAAAGCAACTCAAACCTAAGCCTACTGAACCACTGAGCAATGTCATCTCCCCCCATCTGTCTTATGCGGACATCTCCATGGTTGTGGCAGCATCTAGAGAGAAACAACACATACAATATGAAAAAGCTAATATTAAAATTTTTCCAAAACTTGTCCTGCAAAAAATAAGTCCTCATATGACTCTATGAACAGAAAAATATGTACGAGTATGGCTTTTGGATATTGGGGAGAAAATGGCTTATTTTTTTAATCAAGTCTTAAAAACATTTTTTTTTTTAATTTGGTGAGGTTTTTAACATTTTACATGTTATTATTTATATATATAAAAAATTCCTAAAAATCCTGCAGTTCTGACTTTGTCCAAGAAACCATAAAACGTAACCTTTAATGTGAATTATAATAATAAATATTTAAGACGGTCAGAGAATATCACCAATTAATGTGCACAAAACAAACCATGCTCTAGGACCACTGCTGACACATATGCTCCCCTGCAGTCAGGGTAGAGCGTCCATCTGCACAGCCCTACAACTGGCAAGCTATGATAATACACAGTTGAGTAGCTGAAGGGCTTTTACTCTGCACTGGGCTTATATTTTGAAATCCCCTGAGGATTGTCCCTTCATCTGGTTGGGACATGAAACGCGTTGGAAAATGGATCTAATTTGATAGGGAGATACAGGGAGAGTTTTGGGACTGTCCTTGTTAGGACAGGAGTCATTGTGGGATATAGGTGAGAGATAGGGTATAATTATACCAGCCCTTCATCTGTAAGACCCGTTGAGTCCCCAACGTCTCTCAGTAGGTCCGGGTAAGACCGTCCCCTTTTTTATCTAGAGCACGGTTTGTTTTGTGCACATTAATTGGTGATATTCGCTGACCGTCTTAAATATTTATTATTATAATTTACATTAAAGGTTAAGTTTTATGGTTTCCTGGATCCTGTTCTTGTGACACTTGATTGTTGGATCATCAAGTTTGTTTGATAACGTAATTGTATGCTTTGGCTATCTGACTTTGTCCACTAGGCCATATAATATGCTGAGACTTCCTGTTTTCTGTAGGAGATTTCTTTGCAGCAGTTGCCTCACTTACAGCACACTGATGATCACAGCTATCATGTACAGTCATATGAAAAAGTTTGGGCACCCCTATTAATCTTAATCATTTTTAGTTCTAAATATTTGGGTGTTTGCAACAGCCATTTCAATTTGATATATCTAATAACTGATGGACACAGTAATATTTTAGGATTGAAATGAGGTTTATTGTACTAACAGAAAATGTGCAATATGCATTAAACCAAAATTTGACCGGTGCAAAAATTTGGGTACCCTTATCATTTTATTGATTTGAATACTCCTAACTACTTTTTACTGACTTACTGAAGCACAAAATTGGTTTTGAAACCTCACTGAGCTTTGAACTTCATAGCCAGGCGTATCCAATCATGAGAAAAGGTATTTAAGGTGGCCAATTGCAAGTTGTTCTCCTATTTGCATCTCCTCTGAAGAGTGGCATCATGGGCTCCTCAAAACAACTCTCAAATGATCTGAAAACAAAGATTGTTCAACATAGTTGTTCAGGGGAAGGATACAAAAAGTTGTCTCAGAGATTTAACCTGTCAGTTTCCACTGTGAGGAACATAGTAAGGAAATGGAAGACCACAGGGACAGTTCTTGTTAAGCCCAGAAGTGGCAGGCCAAGAAAAATATCAGAAAGGCAGAGAAGAAGAATGGTGAGAACAGTCAAGGACAATCCACAGACCACCTCCAAAGAGCTGCAGCATCATCTTGCTGCAGATGGTGTCACTGTGCATCGGTCAACAATACAGCACACTTTGCACAAGGAGGAGCTGTATGGGAGAGTGATGCGAAAGAAGCCGTTTCTGAAAGCACGCCACAAACAGAGTCGCCTGAGGTATGCAAAAGCACATTTGGACAAGCCAGCTTCATTTTGGAAGAAGGTCCTGTGGACTGATGAAACAAAGATTGAGTTGTTTGGTCATACAAAAAGGCGTTATGCATGGCATCAAAAAAACACAGCATTCCAAGAAAAACACTTGCTACCCACTGTAAAATTTGGTGGAGGTTCCATCATGCTTTGGGGCTGTGTGGCCAATGCCGGCACCGGGAATCTTGTTAAAGTTGAGGGTCGCATGGATTCAACTCAGTATCAGCAGATTCTTGAGAATAATGTACAAGAATCAGTGATGAATTTGAAGTTACGCCGGGGATGGATATTTCAGCAAGACAATGATCCAAAACACAGCTCCAAATCTACTCAGGCATTCATGCAGAGGAACAATTACAATGTTCTGGAATGGCCATCCCAGTCCCCAGACCTGAATATCATTGAACATCTGTGGGATCATTTGAAGCGGGCTGTCCATGCTCGGCGACCATCAAACTTAACTGAACTGGAATTGTTTTGTAAAGAGGAATGGTCAAAAATACCTTCATCCAGGATCCAGGAACTGATTAAAAGCTACAGGAAGCGACTAGAGGCTGTTATTTTTGCAAAAGGAGGATCTACTAAATATTAATGTCACTTTTCTGTTGAGGTGCCCATATTTTTGCACCGGTCAAATTTTGGTTTAATGTATATTGCACATTTGTTAGTACAATACCCATTTCAATCCTGAAATATTACTGTGTCCATCAGTTATTAGATATATCAAATTGAAATGGCTGTTGCAAACACCCAAATATTTAGAACTAAAAATGATTAAGATTAATAGGGGTGCCCCAACTTTTTCATATGACTGTATATGTAGATGAGTCAAGGAACCCTCCAGTCACAATAGGTGATTTCACAGCTTACAGTATCTATTCCCTTAACAATGGACTCTGTCCATGTCACAGAGCATACCTAGAAAACTCTCCCATACATGTGAATAGGGTCTACTCTACACCATTGTGTCTATCGCCCATGGTCCTTCTATATGAAACAGAAACCCACATAATATTCTGGGCTTAGTGGCACAAGTTGGAATTGCAAGATTTTTAGGATTTTTTTTTTTTAAATATAGAAATTTATTTGGAAAATTAAAAACAATATAAACAGATTGTATATTTTTTAAATTCTATTTTCTGTGCATGGTTATGGGGGCCCAGTATCTTGCCTGAGCTTCTCGACTACTTTATTAACAGCACTGAGTGATATGCCTAACAGCAGTCTCGTGGCAGAAATAGACTTCAGCAACTCATTGAGTTCTATGGGAGGAGAAGTCCATAAGCTGTGACATCATCTAATGTCAGTAGTGGATGCATAGTGTTATCTATAGAAGTGTTATCTTTTATTGTAATACTCTCTGTCTTTTCAGTGATGTAAATTGAGTGATCGCTGCAAAGAAAACCCCTACAGAATGGCAAGTCATTCTATTATTATGCTTAGCACCCAGTGTGAAAATTGCATGACTTAGTATTTAAAAAAAATATATAGCGACATAGAAAACGAAAAACAAATAATAATCCAGAATTCTTTAAAAATATATTTTACATAAAAACTTGATTTAAAAAATAAGCCGTTTCTTGGTGTCACATTTCCTTTAAAAGTGCTTACAAAAGGAGTTGAATAGTCCATAGAAAACGAAGGGTTTGTGAATATACTGTACAAATAAAGCAAAGTTTACCTTGACACTCACACTGTGGCACAAACCGTTTACTCTTTCAATGGCTTTTGTTCTGTTCTATGATAATAAGATATCAGCGCTGAATTAAACTTAGCTGCCACAATGTTTACTTTGGGGTTACAAAGGATTGAAGTGTAACTAAACCTTGGGACAACATTTGAGTTTCTCGCAGTATTTGTGTCATTCATAAATTTTGTAATTTACTTTATTAACACATTTTGTCTCCTTATTGTGAAATCTTGCATTTTTTTATTTGTTCCCTGGCTTCTGTATTGAGAGCTGTTCCTGCCTCTCACTGTGTATGGAGTAGGGGCTATGTAACATGTAGAAAAAATAAGAGAAGGGTCAGTTCAAACTGTTATATCTCGGTCATTATAAAAAATTACAAACTTGCTTTTGGTGTCATATGAAAGAGGAGATTCTCTTCTTTCATATGACTCTAAGGTTGCTATGACACATACACTACCGTTCAAAAGTTTAGGGTCACTTAGATTTTTCCTTATTTTTGAAAGAAAAGCACAGTTTTTTTCAATGAAGATAACATTAAATGAATCAGAAATACACTCTATACATTGTTAATGTGGTAAATGACTATTCTACCTGCAAACGTCTGGTTTTTAATGCAATATCTACATAGGTGTATAGAGGCCCATTTCCAGCAACCATCACTCCAGTGTTCTAATGGTACATTGTGTTTGCTAACTGTGTAAGAAAACTAATGGATGTTTAGAAAACCCTTGTGCAAGTATGTTAGCACAGCTGAAAACAGTTTTGCTGGTTAGAGAAGCTATAAAACTGACCTTCCTTTGAGCTAGTTGAGAATCTGGAGCATTACATTTGTTGGTTCAATTAAACTCTCAAAATGGCCAGAAAAAGAGAACTTTCATGTGAAACTTGATAGTCTATTCTTGTTCTTAGAAATGAAGGCTATTCCATGCGAGAAATTGCCAAGAAACTGAAGATTTCCTACAACGGTGGGTACTACTCCCTTCAGAGGACAGCACAAACAGGCTCTAACCTGAGTAGAGGGAAGCATGGGGTGAAATTTCTCCAGATTACCTCAGCAAATTAACAGCCCGAATGCCAAAGGTCTGCAGTGGTGTAATTGCTGCAAATGGAGCGTTCTTTGACGAAAGCAAAGTTTGAAGGAGAAAATTATTATTTCAGATAAAAATCATTATTTCTAACCTTGTCAATGTCTTGATTATATTTTCTATTCATGTTGCAACTCATTTGATAAATAAAAGTGTGAGTTTTCATGAAAAACACAAAATTGTCTTGGTGACCACAAACTTTTGAACGGTAGTGTATGTCATATGAAAGAAGAGAATCTCCTGTCCTGTCTCCTATCTAAAAGTTTAGTTACGCTTTAAAGGGAGTCTGTCACCAGAACAGGCTGTATTGAACTATAAGCACTGTCAGATAGCCGATGTTCACGTGAATCAAACCCTTTTTCTGAAATAGCAGGGAGCTAGCTCTTTGGTGCAATGAGAGCAATGGTGATGCCCACATTGCACCAAACATTCCATTAGAATATCAGAAAAAAACTAAAATCTCAGCAATGGTAGCACTTATCGGGAAGCAGAAAAAAGCACTTCATTCATGTGAACCCCGGCTTTCTGACTGTGCTTATTGTTCTATAGGGACTGTTCTGGTGACAGACTCCCTTTAACCTTACTGTATTGTTTTGCTCAATAATTATTGTGATAGCCAAACAAGTTATCATTTCTGCTTTATGGCATCTGCAGGTACCCATGGACCTCTTACTCACTGTAATTAAACCGTCCACGCTCTAGATCTTTGTATACAGATGTTTTTCACTCTGATATTAGTTTGACATTCAATAGCTTATAAGGTTCACAGACATCTATTTGAGCAGCTTGTGATTTGTTATGCAAATGTTGAACTTTACAAGTGAGGTTCACGCTCCGCTTTAAGACTAGGCGTGAATTCAGCTTCATGACATAAAGAAAACAAACATGTTTTTGTTGGTCAGAAATAAATAATTGGCATGGAAAATGTTCTTGCTGAACAAGCTTTTATCATCCCTGGCTGAGGTGCTCTACCTACGCTGTCAATATTTGCTGTACGTGTAAGGTGGAAACTTTCACTCTTTCGGTTTTCCAAACTGCATCATTTGGTTTTATTAACATTTAAACTTCCTGTTTCTTTTGAAAAAAATGTCACTTAAAAGTATTGCCCAGTCAACGTGGAAAACCTCGCTGTCACTAAGAAACTTCATGTAGTTCCAAGAAATTTTTGTGTAAGATCTTTTACTTTACTTTTGCATAATTTATTTTGGTCCCTTTAGGTACTTCTTCAGTTTCTGAAGAGGGGGGCACCAGGTACTCAATGACCACCACTAGTGTTGCCACTATTAGATCAGTTTATCACAGAGATGTTATTTGGTCACTATATATCAGTATTATTCTTAGGCACTGTATGGTGGTGGCATCACTGGATAGTAATACTATTTAGAAAAATGAATGGAAATTTTTTTTGGTGAATACTTGGCAGCTGTTTGGCCAAGTTATACGGCGCTATGAAACCTATGTTTATGTGTATATACACACGTGGACAAAATTGTTAGTACCCCTCATTTAATGAAAGAAAAAAACCCACAATGGTCACAGAAATAACTTGAATCTGACAAAAGTAATAATATATAAAAATTCGATGAAAATGAACAAATGAAAGTCAGACATTGCTTTTCAACCATGCTTCAACAGAATTTTTTTTTAGAAAAGAAAACTCATGAAACAGGCCTGGACAGAAATGATGGTTCCCTTAACTTAATATTTTGTTGCACAACCTTTTGAGGCAATCACTGCAATCAAACGATTCCTGTAACTGTCAATGAGACTTCTGCACCTCTCAGCAGGTATTTTGGCCACTCCTCATGAGCAAACTGCTCCAGTTGTCTCGGGTTTGAAGGGTGCCTTTTCCAGACGGCATGTTTCAGCTCCTTCCAAAGATGCTCAATAGGATTTAGGTCAGAACTCATAGAAATCCACTTGAGAATAGTCCAATGTTTTCCTCTTAGCCATTCTTGGGTGTTTTTAGCTGTGTGTTTTGGGTCATTATCCTGTTGCAAGACCCATGACCTGCGACTGAGACCAAGCTTTCTGACACTGGGCAGCACATTTCTCTCTAGAATCCCTTGATAGTCTTGAGATTTCATTGTACCCTGCACAGATTCAAGACACCCTGTGCCAGATGCAGCAAAACAGCCCCAGAACATAACAGAGCCTCCTCCATGTTTCACAATAGGGACAGTGTTCTTTTTAAGATATGCTTAATTTTTCTGTCTGTGAACATAGAGCTGATGTGCCTTGCCAAAAATTTTGATTTTTGTCTCATCTGTCCATAGGACATTCTCCGAGAAGCTTTGTGGCTTGGCAAATTCCAGTTTTGTCAGATTCAAGTTATTTCTGTGACCATTGTGGGTTTTTCTTTCATTAAACGAGGGGTACCAACAATTTTGTCCACGTGTGTAGGTAGCAGACTTAAAACAGGTGGCTGCCAGGCAGTTACACCTTTGGTCTCCTCTGTTTTCGCATACAGGGTCCACTGCCTCTATTGGACTCAGTGGTCACATGATAGCCAGGATTCCACTAGTAGGAGGTTGCGTGATAATAGCTACCGATACGGCACTGCATTCCTCTGTAACTGAATAGCTTAGGGTAACACTATATGGTTATCAAAAAAAATATATATGTTGCCAGGTTCACACCTGCGCCTGGGTTAAAAAGCGGTTACCCATGTAAAAACCTGTGGACCCGACAGACTATAATGTGATCCCCCGGGTTTCCGCCCATTTTCCGCCCGAAAAATGCTGAGAGAAAAGTCCTGCTTGCAGATTCAGGGACGGAAACCCTGAAGGTGAAGCAGGCGCAGGTATGAACCGAGCCTTATATTTTTTAAATAATGAACCTTCAAGTTCTTTAAAAAAAGACAAAAATTATGTGTATAAAGTGTTCAAAAATGCATACATTGTCTAAGCTATGACTGGTCATGCCGATTTTAACAGGAACATATTTATAACGCTGAACGCCGGTTGAATAACTGCATGATGGATATTTCATGGCCACGAAGCATGTGACAGGTTCCCTTTAAACACCTGACCTTTAACTGCAATGTCCTATCACTTTCATAATAATCTACGTGAAACTTATGGAAGCCAAACAGCAGTAGCAGTGCAGTGGATCAGATTTAACCCATTAGTGACTGGCGTATAGACTTTCTACGTCAGTCACTAATGGACCTTATACCACCGCAAGTGACATAGAAAGTCAATTGTGGCAGAATAAGGCCCATTAGTGACGATGGAGAAAGTCTATACGCCGGTCTATACGAAAGTATATAATGCGGGGTCTCCTGCATGCTCAGGTGTACTTGCAGCTGGGTATCTGCTTTTAATGCCTCCATCCCAGGAGTTTAACCCCTTAGGTGCTGCAGTCACAATCCTCCTGGAGGCATGAAATCCCCTGCAAATGAGATCACAGGGATCCAATGCCTTTACATGGCCGCTGGGCCTAATGAAGGCCCAGGGCTGCCTATGCATAATCCTATTAGGCTGTGCCATGTCAGAAAATGACAGGTAGTATAATGCATTGTATTACATAGGTAGTGCAATGCATTTTAAAAATCATCAGAAGATCACAAATTAAAATCTCCTCGTGGGACAAAGAAATAGTGTAAAAAAAAAATAAAGTTTTAAAAAAACACATTAAAAACACACACATTAACACATTAATCCCCCGTCCCAAATAAAAAATCCTGCAGACAGACAGACAGTGAGAGCAACTATATTTCCTGTTTACTTTTATCATTGATTCCTAGGTTTAGTGTTCCTTTACGATACAATACAGAAACTAAAAGTAAAAAAGGGACATGAATTTCCATCACTGAAGCACAGTTTCGTGTGAAATATCCTTGCAGACATAACCTACTTTTGATGCTAAAGAAGTGCTTAGGTTGCATTATATTTTTGTTTCTGGGACTACCCAGCTGACTATTGATAAAACGAAACTTCTTATCCCCTTCTTGGCTAAGAACAGTAATTTTTGAACTTTCAAATGACTCAGTAGGAGTTGTGGAGACATTTATTCCAGGGACCCACAAAATACTCAAAAAATACTGTAACCATTTACTCAGCAGATATGGTGTGACAGTCTTTGAAAATGTTTTTCCAGCAGAACAAAAATATACTTAAAAGGGCAATACATGGGGTCCTGACAACAAAATGCTACTCACCTAATATCCTGTGTTTTAGGAGACACAAGCGGTGAGATGAGTGAACCAGTTTGGATGGAACCAGATTCTACCCAAATTTTCAAAAAGTTTCTTCTTTAATACATATTTTATTTATTACTATTGAAATTACTTTAGACATAAGAAACCCAATAACATGGCGTACAATATTTCATTCACCCCAATGCAGAGATAATGGATAGATGTAGGAGTTGTGAACAGTGACTAAATTTTTGCTGCTTGGATACTAGTACTCCTGCTTGTGTGACATTGCTGTAACTATGGGTACTTAGTGTTGACACATCTCTTCTTTGGATCCTTTCCCACAGTACTTGTATCCTTTGGACTATTCCACAAGAAGTTCAATATAGCCTAGATTGGGTACCTGCATTGACGCTTAGGGTATAGGATTGAAACAGGATGGCTCCTGCCTTAGTATTCCTAGCACATTGTATGGGATTTATTCATTCCTGGAGGGTTATATTCATGTTGTAGCATAGGCTTAATAAGTTTTAGTAGCAGAAGCATATTGTTATTTCCATTGAATATTGAATAATTGAATGCAGTAAGTAGATCGCATACATATCTGCAGCTTCAGGTACTTTGACAAGTCGAGCATAAAAATAGAAACCAAACTCGACGTGGGAGGTAATGACAGAACATAAGAAAGAATAGCAATGTCAAAACTGGAGGAGAGATCGATACTATGGGGGAACACGTCTACTGTATCTGTCTGCAGCCCTGATCTCAGCATCATCCAGTTTGTCTGGGATTACGTGAAGAGACAGAAGGATTTAGCAAGCTTACCTCCATAGCAGATCTGTGCTTAGTTCTTCAATATGTTTGGAACAACCTCCCTGCTGAGTACCTTCAAAAACTCTCTGAAAGTGTACCGAGAAGAATTGATGAAAGACAAAGGGTGGTCACACCAAACATTGATATTGAAGTTACAAAGTACTCTATGTGCATACATATATATATATATATATATATATAGGGAGAGAGAGAGAGAGAGAGAGAGAGAGAGAGAGAGAGAGAGAGAGATGTATTAAGGCTCTGATTTGTAAAGAATCACAACAGGACACAAATACATGTGCATGGGACAAGGATCCAGACACATTGGGGCAAATTTATTAAGACTGGCGCTGCCGTAATATAATCATAGTTAAGGACAAGGACAACTCAGCACAATGCAACTGAACCCACTGTGCAAACACTCTGTACTGACATATTCACAGCAGAAGACATTATCAGTACATAAGAATTCAAATTATGGATATACAATACTATTTTAACATTACAGTCCAACACAATTAATAGAGACATATACACATTTTGTGACATCATTACAATACAAAGAAACCTATAAGTCTGTATATGTGTGAGTTTATCATCACAGAGTAGAGATCAGCGGACCTCTCAAGATTCGTTTCATGGTCGGGTTTGGTGGCTTTGGTGCCTGGATCATTTCGGGGTGAACAAACCACTCAAATTGACTTAAAACATAGTGTAGAATTCTCTTAGGGCTCCTAGGAACTTACCTATGAAACATAGTGTAGAACACTGTCAGGGCTCCTAGGAACCTATCTATAAAACATAGTGTAGAACACTGTCAGGGCTACTAGGAACTTATCTATAAAACATAGTGTAGAACACTGTCAGGGCTCCTAGGAACCTATCTATAAAACATAGTGTAGAATACTGTCAGGGCTCCTAGGCCTAACTGGTAGTCTGTCAGGGCCCTAGGAACTTATCTATCTTAACACATAGTGTATGACACTCTAAGGGCACCTAGGAACCTATCTATAAAACATAATGTATGACAATGTGAGAGCTCCTAGGACCCTATCTATAAAACATAGTGTAGAATACTGTCAGGGCTCCTAGGAACCTATCTATAAAACATAGTGTAGAACACTGTCAGGGCTACTAGGAACTTATCTATCTTTATACATAGCGTATGACACTCTCAGGACACATAGGAACCTATCTATAAAACATAGTGTATGACAATGTGAGAGCTCCTAGGAACCTATCTATAAAACATAGTGTAGAATACTGTCAGGGCTACTAGGAACTTATCTATCTTAACACATAGTGTATGACACTCTCAGGGCACCTAGGAACCTATCTATAAAACATAGTGACGACAATGGGAGGGCCCCTGGGAACCTATCTGACATATGTGAACCGAGGGCTCCTAGGAACCTATCTATAAAACATAGTGTAGACACCAGGGCCCAGGAACCATCTATAAAACATAGTGTAGAACACTGTCAGGGCTCCTAGGAACCTATCTATAAAACATAGTGTAGAGCACTGTCATGGCTACTAGGAACTTATCTATCTTTACACATAGCGTATGACACTCTAAGGGCACCTAAGAACCTATCTATAAAACATAATGTATGACAATGTGAGAGCTCCTAGGACCCTATCTATAAAACATAGTGTAGAACACTGTCAGGGTGCCTAGGAACCAGTATATAAAACATAGTGTATGACATTGTCAGGGCTCATAGGAACCTCTCTATAAAACATAGTATAGAACACTCTTAGAGCTCATAGGAACCTATCTATAAAACATAGTATAGAACACTCTTAGGGCTCCTATCAACCTATCTATCCAATTTCTAGCTCTGTAAGGAAACAAAGCCAAAGTGAAAAGTGACTTTATTATAGTCTGGGGTCTCTTCAGACCCCAGAGTATAATAGATGGAGGCCCAAAGGAGGTGTAAACAAAAAAAAAAAAACATTCATACTCTCTTTCCATTACCTCTCTTTGGCCTTCTTGTGGCATCTGGCACTTTCCTTGTGACGTCCGGTGCTCTTCTGTGACGTCATCAGCCCAGGAGTAACGGTTGAGGCCTCACACCGCAAGAGAAAGTAATGAAAGGTGAGTATGAGTGTTTTTTTTTTTTTATTTTTGTCACCTCCTCTGGGACTCAATCTGAAAAGACCCCAGAGTACAATGCGGTGGTCATTTTAGTTTGCCCAAGACAAACAGTTTAGTAAAAAACATATACTGTTCTGATATACAGTTAGGTCCAGAAATATTTGCACTTGACACAATCTTTCAATCACAATACTTTCAGGTGTAATGCAAGGGGTTAAACAAAAATATTCTGTGAAACGTTTAGGAGTTGCTACCATTTTTCTACAAGGTCTCCTCATTTCAGAGGCTGAAAAGTGATTGGACAAATTACCATAAATAAAATGTTAATTTTTTAATACTTTTGTAGAGAATCCTTTGCAGGCAATGTCTGAATTCTGGAACGCACGGACATCACCAAACCCTGGGTTTCCTCCTTTGTGATGCTTTGTCAAGTCTTTACTGCAGCTGTTTTCAGTTGTTGCTTGTTTGTGGGTCTTTCTGCCTTAAGTTTTGTCTTAAGCAAGTGACGGGCGTGCTCGATGAAGTTGAGATCTGGTGATTGACTCAGCCATTACACTTCTTTGCCTTAAAAAACTCCATAGTATGTTTTGGGTCATTGTTAAGCGCCGTCCAATTAACCTTGCTGCATTTGGTTGAATCTGAGCAGAAAGTCTATCCCTGTACACTTCAGAATCCATCCGGCCGCTTCTGTCTTCTGTCACATCATCAATAAATGCTAGTGAACTAGTGACATTGGAAGCCATGTATGCCCATGCCATCACACTGCCTCCACCATGAGAATGTGGTGTGCTTTGGATCATGAGCCGTTCCAAGCTTTCTCCATGCTTTCTTCTTCCCATCATTCTGGCTCAGGTCTCAGTTTCTTGATCTCAGATTCATCTGTCCAAAGAATTCTGTTTGCTTTTCGGCAAAATCTAATCTGGCCTTTCTATTTTTGAGACTGATTTATGGTTTGCACCTTGATAACCCTCTGTATTTGTTCTCATGAAGTCTTTGCTTCATGGTAGACTTAGATACTGATACACCTACTTCCTGTAGAGTGTTCTACACTTGGGTGGATGTTGTAAAGGAGGTTTTCTTCATGATGGAAAGGATTCTGTTATCATCCAACACTGTTGTCTTCAGTGGACTTCCAGGCGCCTTTTTGAGTTCTGGAGATCACCACTCTCAGCACTCTTTTTTTGCCAGAATGTACCAAACTGTTGATTTGGTCACTCCTAACATTTATGGGATTTCTTATTTTTTTCAACCTAATGATGGTCTTTTTTACTTCCACTGAGAGCTCCTTTGACCATATGTTGTGAGTTCACCACAACAGATTTCAGGTGCAAATAGCACACCTGGAATGAACTCCAGACCTTTTACCTGCTCAATTGATGATGGATTAACAAGGGAATAGCCCATGTAGTTCATTAAATAGTTTTTTTTAGATAATTGTGCAATTACCTTTGGTCCCTTGAAAAGAGGCAGCTATATATTACAGAGCTGTAATTCCTAAACCTTTCCTCCATATAGGATGTGAATATCCTCAATTTAAGGCTGAGAGGCTTCACTTTAAGCCTATACTGATTATATATCTGTATCTTGAATGTTTTGGTAAGCAGCTAAAATGCCAGAACTTGTGCCACTGTCCAAATATTTCTGGACCTAACTGTAACTACAATAGACCACAACATTACACAAAAAGAGCACATTTTTGTAATGCACCTTACTAGAGATTATATAGACCTGCTGGTTTGGTACACATTTTATGTTGGTCTGAACCAATGGGTAAAATGTAAAGTATTCAGGCAGAGGTCAGGGCTGGTGGAACTTATTCACAATGGTAGACAGACCTGATTTGAGGCTGGTTGAATTGTGGCCTAATGTTACGCAAACAATAAGTTGGGACAGGCAGCAGACAGAAATACCTGGTCACAAGACAACCCAGGTAGAATTTTAAGTATACAGAACAGAAGAACACCTTTGCAATTGCTGGTATCTAATGAACTTTATTGTTCAGTTCTAAAGTAATGGGAGAAAGTCCCTTATAGAAGATTTCCTTATAAAACCCAGGTCAGTAGATGATAGGTGAATGACTCCTTTAAAGAGGAACTTTCACCACCTCCACCAATTCTAGTTCTTAGTATCTGTTAATAGGCGCCACTCCACTGATTCCAGCACAGTTGGAATTTTCTCTCTAGCTCTGTCCATTCCTGAGCAACAAGCGCAGTTAGTTTTGGTACTTGATGTGCTATTTAAGCTCTATAATGTCAGAAGGGCGATGTCAGGCAGGGGGCGTGATTCAGAGCTCCAATCAGAGGCAGCCAGTATCAGAGCTTACAATCACACCCCTTGTCTGTTCCTGCCTGACACCGCCCTCCTGACAGTACAGAGACTAAATAGCATATCAGACACCAAAACTAACAGCAGTTATAGCTTGGGAAAGGTGGGGGCTAGAGAGAAAAATTCCAGGGGAGCAGCGCCTATTCATGGAAAGGGCTGGACTTGTTGAAGGTGGTGAAAGATCCTCTTTAAGAGGCCAGAAGCTTCAGCTGCAGGAGCAGAAGACAGAGACAACTACAGAATGAAGAGCAGATATGGCTGGAGAAGATTTAATGCACTTTTAGAGATAGAATAGGGCAGCCACTGAGAGCTTGGGTCAACCAGGAGCACTTGGGGTGGGGGTGGGGGTGGGGGGTAACAAAAAGCTTGTGCAGCACACTATTGTGATATTAGCCCATTTGAAAAGACCCTACAAATTCATAATATTTTAAGTTTAGTAACATAAACCTCATATAAATACACAGAAATAATATTGTGATCTAATAACCATACAGAGCAGTCTATACATGCACTCTATTGTGAAATCATTCCAATAAAATTAAATCTATAACTTAATAAACCCATCATGTGGACATCACACTAGCCAATAACCCATAACTATACATATACTTATATGATTTCATTACAACAGAGCAAAACCTATAAATGCACAAATCACTGTGACATAATTATAAGAGCAGTCTATAAATAAACCTATTAGTGTAACAATTACACAACAAGCTGCAGCCTATTAATACATGCAAATTAATAAAATCACTAATGTAAAGCACAGCCTAAAAATACTAGAACTTATGAAATAATCACAATAAAAAACTAGCAAAGTAAAATATAATAGGAAAGTAAAATAATTTTACAGCCTCACAGAGTCAAAGACAAATCTCACCCATAAGGCTTATCTTTCCATTAATAATCCACCATAATGACTATACAAGAACTGAACACTACAAATATCATAAAAATAAATGTGCGTCAATGAATTCTCTTGGGCTACTGATACTTCCAGTAGGAAATGACCTTCCATTTTTATTTTAACATTGAAGCGAATTAGGAGAGATACAATAGGACTGTCTTCCATTTGCATCCATTAATAAGGAAAACTTTAATCTGAGTTTTTATTCTCTGATGGACTTTCTGGTGATGTAAAAAAATGACACATGTAATCATGAGATCTTTATATTAAACATTATCATAAAATATATAAAGAAAAAGAAGTAAAATGGCGAAAGGTCACATAACAAAAAGTGCTGAGGCCATAATGTAACAAAACCATTCCATACTATACCAAGCCATAATATCAAACAATATTAACTACATAATAAAGCACATTGTATACAGCTGTTTATATATACTTTACTTTTTATTATAGGTTTTGTGTGTCATTTTTGGTGTTTTCTTTGTAGTGGGCGCACAAATCAATTTTGGTGATTGTTATGCTGTCATCTTGTGATCACACCAGGGGTGAACCTAGCCTTTCTGCTGCCTGAGGTGAACTATAGAAAGGCGCCCCCCCCCAAAAAAAAAGTACCCAGCTGTCTTTGGTTGCTTTATTAAAATTGTAGCACATGCCCCCCATTTGCAGATCAAAAAATACCCATATTTGGCCCCCGCACAGTACACAATGCCTTTTTTTGGCCCCCTCATAGTATATGACCCCCTTTCTTTGGCCCCTCCCCAGTATATTACCCCATTCCCCCCCCCAATTTATGACCCCTTTTTATGCCCCCACAGTTTATGGACCCCCCACAGTATATGATCCCCTTTTTTGCTCCCCACAATATATGAACCCCTTTTTTTGCCTCCCCACAGTATATGACCCCCTTTTCCTGGTCCCTACACATTATATGACCTCCCCTTTTGCCCCCCACAGTATATGGCATCCCTTTTTTGCCCCCCCCCCACATATATGGCACCCTTTTTTTGTCCCACCCCCACAGTATATGACCTCCTTTTTTATGACCCCCCCACAGTATGTGACCCCCATTTTATGAATCCCCAACATTATATGACCCCTTTTTTATGCCACCCTGCCAAATATATGACTGGGGGCAGCATTCTTTTTTTAATCAGTCAATACTTTTTACTCACCCATCCACGTGTGCAGGCCAGCTCTGCTGCCGCCTCCAGGGTGAACTGTAGCTGACATTGAAGAATGCCAAGACGCTAGACATAGCATCCTGACATCCTTCAGTGTCTTGACATAAGTGCAGCGCCTCCTGGAGGTGGCAGCAAGCCGGCCTGCACAAGCGTGTGGATGGGTGAGTAAAAAGTATCAGCCACTACTTATTGTAATATGTGGCTGATAAAAAGAAATGCCACCCCCCTCAGTTTATTCCATGAGGCGCCGCCTGAGGCCATTGCTCTCCTGATTCACATGGTCAGTGTTTCCCAGATCAGTGCCAAAATCAGGTGCAGGTTGAAAACACAGAACAGGTACAAATCTTTCTACTATACTTTATCTCTCTGTAGTTTCCACTCCTGGTTTTGGACAATGCCAAGATTACCTTCAAGAGGATTGGGAAATGTGAAAGAAGAACTTCTACTTCTCCCTCCTGCAGCAAAATCTGCAACCAAAAAAAAAAGCTGCAACGTGTGGCCTCAGCCTTAGATGACTTTTGGATGATAATTATCTCGATATAGGAAAATTATTTTTAATGTTTACATCTTTAAGAGATTAGAATAAAATTGTGATTTACTTAGTCTCATACTTTCTGTGACTGAGGGATTATGTTGAGCCTAGACAAATATTATGCACACATTTCAATTATTCAATATGGCAGGAATTATCAACGTCTTACAGTAATCATCGGCAATAAGAATGCCATTACTTAGATGTTAGCGGCATGAAGTCACATTATTAGAGTTATTAAAGGACTATAAGGCCAGTCTCCATATAGACAGACTCAGCTAAGAATTATCTGCACCGCACTCTGTGACATTTCTAACAGTCCATAGAATATCTAGAAATAGAAAAAAAAAGTCATGCACTCACCCCTCAATGGTACACTTTATTGAATTGTATCAGCCAAAAAACAGAGCAATGGCCTATTGCATATGTTGAGGAGGGTAGAAGGAAGTGAAGAGAGGCAGGAGGGCCAATGTGTCAGCATATATTTTGTTTATGGAAAATAGGAAAATACAGTAGACCACTGCATAACACCTATAGCACACAGTATAGTATACTATATACAAAATGTTTTTTTTTTTTTATATTGTGGTCAAAGTCTGCTACACAAATTGCACGGTCCACAGCAATCCTGCACATAGCTTCTGATAGAGGGGTATTTGACCAAAGCCATCCATCAGCGGCCTGAATTGATTAACACTGCACCTGCAGCACCTGCAGCAGCCTGTTGGCAGGAAGGCCAGGAGATTGGGAGTACTAGTAGCTGTGGTCACAGTGGCAAGGATTGTTACCAGGCCCTTCAGCACTCCTAGAGGGGGCCTGCAGGAAGTATATTGTTGTAGTAAGCCTCGTTTACCTGTTGGTGATTGTACTTTTATATCTGTTTTATATTTTCATATCTGCTGAAGGTGTACTGTGTGTAAAAAACATTGTTATCCTTAAAGTTGAATATTATCCTTATTATTATATTTAAAGTTGAATATTGTTTATGCTTGAAACTGAGTGTAATGTAATGTTACACTACCAGATAGTGTCAGCATTCTAAAATGAGAATCCTTTGTGTCCAAGAAGACGTGTGCTTAGCTTGCTGCCAGAAGACAGCACCCTGGATCACAGCACAAGACAGGAGATGGCTGACCATATATGGAACTGCTTATATCTGTTATCTATGCATTCAAGATATACTACACCAATTAGGATTGAACATGAGAACTTACGTTGCTATGTTAACCCTTTCCTATACTTGCTGCTATATGAACTTATGTTGCCTTAATAAAGTATGTCAGTGCGCTTCTGTATTCGGCTAAGAAAGAGGGTTCATACCAACTCTGTGTCTGGTGTCAATGCCTCGCCGCTAGCACTTAGCTCATATCAATAGGACAACGACAGTTACCTGGGGGACCTGGTCATCTGGCCCACAAAGGGTCATGACCTTATCAGTTGGAGTGCCCTTGATGGTGAATGCAGGATGAAGAGTCAGGAGACAATGTTGTAGACAGCCAAAACTCATGGTTTACTGATGGAGAACCAGTTAAAAACAGTGGAACTTCATCCATATGATGGAGGTACAGTTCCTGGGAATGTCCACTGGTTTTAAATCCCGGTCAGCAAGCGTCTCCTTTGCAGAGACATTCTTTTTCTTCCTCTAATTTCACATATTGTTCACAATGTTATTGAATGGAGGTTGCAGATCTGGTAGTGTGCCTCCATCTGCAACCATGTTTCAGATCAGAGTGCTTTATAGCATACAGAGTGGATTGTGATAACAAGGGGACATCACTTCTCAGAGGATGACATCACTGGCTGAGGTGTTAGTATATTAGTAAGAGGCTCATAATGCTGTGAAAAGAACATGTGGTCAACCCCTGTAAATGTATTATTGTTTCTGCTCCCTGTCCAGTGATGGCATGAAGTACATGTAGGGAACCTGTGAAGGGATCATAACACTAAACCAGCACTATGGCATCCCTCATTCTTAGATGTGGTAGTGCACCCTGATGAGAATGTGATGGTAAAACCTAGCAATACCCCATCACTTTCTGTAAAGGGAATAACCCTTAAAGTCAAGAGAATCTTGTCCATTATAGCTTTCCACCAATAGTCTTTTCTGTAATACAAAATTTACTGTTTCTGGAATTACAAAATAACTTGATTCTATTAAATACCAGAATTTTTCCTACTTGTAAAAAAAAAAAAAAAATCCCTTGTTGTATGCATCATACCTTGGGTATTTCCCAAGCTACCTTCAGCTATCTTACTGCATGTAGGTGATCATGGATATAGGGTGACTCATAAGGGGAAGTTTTATCTAGCACAGTCTAATGCACCATAACAAATTGGGCTGAGGCACCTTGTGTGTGTCACCCTAGTATTGTTGCATTTGTTGCCTATTTTTATACTCACAGACAGAGCATTTTGTTTTCTTTTTAATCTCAGTTTCCTGTACATCTATTTGGGACAGATAGTTCCGGCAACACTTCACTTCCCTAAATATTTTCAAAATTAAAAATTTACATTCTAAATCCAGAAATCTTATGTGTTTTATATTAAAAGTATTTTATGGGACTCAAATATTTGATTGGTGAGGGGGACAACCCCCACTTAGAAGAGTTAAAAGGGACTAAGCTTCAGTATCTGTGATGTGTAAACAGTGAAGAGGACATAGCGCTCTAGTCTTTTCGTTCTGCTACTTTCCCTAAATTTCTGTGAGTCACACCATCAGTGATCGAATAATGATAGTCTATCATAAGGCTAGGCCTTCTTTCTTACCTATATACTTTGTGTGGTCTAAAAAGTGTCATTTCAATGAGATTAGGGCTTCCAAGTAAAAGTCCTTCCTTTATATTTTCCACTCCTTTTGTAGACAGAGCAGGGTATGGCTCAAAAACACACAGGAAAATCTTCAACAAAAAAAAAGCAGTATATAGATAAAAGTAGAAAAGTAGATAAAGCTTCTGAAAATCCATCCTTTGCTTAATAGGTTATAGACTGCCCATTGACTATATACGCCTGGGCAGTTCACTCTTTAAGCGTAACTAGGGACAACTTTTGATATTCGTGTTATTAATAATTAATTTTGTAATATACTTTATTAATAAATTTTTGCTCCTTTCTGTGAAATCCTGCATTTCTTTATTCTTTCCCTAGGATATTATAAAACATAGAAACTTGCTTTTGGTGTCATATGAGAGAGGAGATTCTCATCTTGAATATGTTACTAAAACTATGTTACTATACAGTGCTATATCGTCTCTATCTCTATATACATTATTTCCAGAGATATGAACACACAGTCGGGATTAGGATATTTATACTGTATGCACTTACAAATAAATATCCCAGTCCTGACTGTATTTTCAGCCAGTGATATTTCTGCAAATCTTACAGCTAGAACTGCATCCTTAGTCTCATATGAAAATTTTATTCAAAAATTGCAATTCTCAGAATATCAGTTGTTCTGTGACAGATAGCCATACCACACACGATAGTTAAGAAATAACAGTTGTCATACTGTATATCTATAGTATTTTTATAGGGTGTTAGAAGGCTTATAGGTTTAGTAGCAATTTTTCAGATTTTCAAGATAAACTCTCTAAGTTCTAAAATTCTATTTTTAGGGACAAATCAGTTTTGAAATAATTTTAAGGGTCTATATAAAATAGTCTCCTAAACCTCATTCTATAAATTGCACCCATCAAATAATTCAAACCAGAATTATAGGAATTACAGCAAAACAGAAATTAAAGCAAAATGGAGGTGACATTTTTCAGATTTTCCATTTTAATCCATTATTTCCTGTAACACAGCAATGGTTAATAGCGAAACAAACCTCAATATTTATAATCCTTATTCTGCAGTTTTTACAAATATCCCATATCTGGCCCTAGCATGCCAAGTGATGTAAGGGTAGCCTGCCACCATAAAAACCACTTCTAAACTTCTAATATGCTGTAGGGCTGTTTAGTGGTATAGTGGTCATACCTTTCTTGTGTTAAAGTGCAACCTTACTGCTGAGAAATTCGACTTTTATTTCATATGCAGATTCCCTGTTTGTTACACTTAGGACTAGGTCAAAACTACAAGGGCACCCATTTTCTTTTTGTGGTTGCCATCTAGTCCCACCCCCAAAATAGAAAGACTGACATATCCCATGGACAGAAAATTTCAGAAAACATAAAAGAAAATGGTGCTACAGCATATGTGGCTCACCACATTACTTATTTTTTTCCAATAATATGTTTCTTTAGCCCCAAAGTTTTCATTTTCTCAGGAAAAAAAAGCACCCCTCTATTTGTTATGCAATTTCTCCTAAGTACAGAGATACCCAATATGCAGTGAAAACTGTTGCTTGGGCATATGGAGAGCTCAGAAGGAAAGTGGCATTTGGCTTTAGGAATGCAGAATTTGCAGAAATCTTTTTTGGACTCCTTTTGCAAACCCTGAGAATTGACAGTTTTGGAATTTACATGTGTATTTACAACATTTTAGTAGATTTTCAAAATTATTACAACAGCAACCTAAGAAAATAGAGAAGTAGGTAGAACAATTTACAAATTTGATATAATCTGGTTGACATGCTGACTTCTTTCTATTATAGAGAAGCTGGAAGAAACCAAAGAAATGAGGAGGTAAAAAGGAATTACAACCATGAGCTATCAGTTATGAGGATTCAAAGAAAACTACAGAGATATGACAGAGATATGAAGGCAAGACAGAACACACCAAGGGAAGGAAGGGGTAGTGTGGGGATGAGGGGAGGGAGTGAAGCTCAAGGGCTGACCGGGACTTGTTTGGGGGTGATGGTCTACAGTTGGCAGGTAATAGAATAGATATACCATAGAGACTAGATATTCTGAAAAGGTTCCACCTTATCATTACTGGTAGCAGCGAGATGTAGGGATGTCCAACCGCTTTGATCCTAATACACAGAATCTGTGTGCAATGTAGTATTTAGCCGCTGTTAGAACATAAAGCAGTGATTTTAAAGACTTTTTCCCAAGGAAGGTGCAGGAAGGTTGAGCAGGTAGGTTTGCAAGTCTAAAGGGAGGTCCAGGTCCAGTCCAATGAGGCTACAAACCTCTGACCAAAATAATTGAACTAGTGGGCAATTCCAGAAAATTTTAAGCAATGAACCTCTGGGGAGCTAAACTAGCAGCATGCAAGACCACCAAACAGCTATGTATATATGTCTGGGTGTGAGAATAATGGCAGACAACAAAGTAGTTAATTTCATAAGTGGGGGTTTATTAAGACTTGGGCTAGAGTTCTACAAAGGGAAGAATGTGACAAGTTCAGTGGTCCATGATGTCTACAAAGTTAAAAAGACTCTTCTCCATGCAGAATCTGGTTATCGTTGGGGTGAAATCAGAGGCGCAGCTAGGGGTTCAGCACGGGGGGGGGCAACATGTCCAAGTGGGCCCCCAACTTAGGTATACCAATATTATCACTATACGGTGACCATATAGTGGTATATATTGGCTGCACACAGGGCTCTGCAGGTACAGTACAGTAACATTTAGTGACTTAACAGTGACGTCTCTAACTAATCGTTCCCATTTCCCGTTTCTTCCATCTGGACCACCATGATCGCTTCTTTCAATCTCTGTAAAGTTTGCAGCATAGACATCTTTGGTTCCTCACTTTTCCAGGCACCTGACCCACATTGTCCTCACCTGCACACCCATCCTGCTGCTACCCCAATTGTAAAATATACAATATAACCCCCCCATAATGAATAATATCCCCAAGTGCATCTTTAAATTAATAACTTCTCTGTGTACCCCCTTTAAATAGTGTCCCTTATTAATAATGCCCCAGGTGTTTCCTAATTAAAAGGTAAAAGAAAATTATTGGGGTTCCAATAATTCCTGTGTAAGCGCCGTGACCCCCTTCTCTGTTTACATAGTGTCATTCATTTCATAGCGGCCATGTAATATAACTACAGCCTCGTCCTATACACATCTATGTGACAAGACTGTAACTACATCACACAATCACTATAAACAGACAGCGTGTGATATAAACAGGCGCTATAGCCCCTTCATACGGCTGATCAGGGGGATTCACTTATCTCTTATTGATGATCTATTGTGAGGATAGATCATCAATAAAAATAAACTGGAAAACTCATTAAGGCCGGGGCCTCACGTGGTGGAAAAAACCGCTGCGTTTTATAGTTCCTGCAAAGTGGATGGGATTCTTGCAAATCCCATCCACACATTGCGGAAAATATGTGGAAAAATCGTTGCGGTTTTGGAAATCGCAGAATGTCAATTATACCTATGGAAACGCCGGCGGTTCCCTATAGATATAATGAAAGCAGAAAGTCCGCAGAGGTGAAAAGCGCTGCAGGAAAAACTGCAATGCATTACTACAGCGTTTTTTCCTGCAGCGCTTTTTTGCTGTGGGACGCTACGTGGGGCCTTAGCCTTAATAAAGCCCAAGTGCCACCTTAATTAAATTAATTGCCCCCTTATATTATGACCCTGATTCCCCCTGAACTAAATACTGCACCCCTAATGACCCCTTATATAAATGACCACCCCCTTATGTTCATAATGCCTCCTAATGACCCCTTATATAACCTCCCCACCCTTGTATTCATAATGTCCCCTAATAGCCCTTATATAAATGACTCCCCTATCGTCCTAATTCTCCTTAATGAATCCTCCATTATAGTTATAATTTCTCCTCCTAACAACCCCTTATACTATTAAATTACCCACAGCTGCACTATAAAAACAAAACAAAAAAAGAAGGTTATACTCACCTACCTGTGATCCTTTGATGAATGGAGCCGCCACATCCTTCCTGTCCACGCACAAGACGTCTGCCTTTCAGCACAGGAGACGCGATGCTATGACGTCATCGCGCCCGCCTGTGCTGAGAAGCAGACATCCGCTGTCTGTGGTCTCAGCGTCATGAACAAGACAGTTATTTGCAGGATGCATTTTAACTAGATTGGTGTTTGCAGACACCCATCTAGTAAATAGTAAAGCATGTATTAATGACGGCCCTGGGGTGGGCCCTACAGAGTCAGTGGGCCTGAGGCAGGCGACCCCTCTGCCCCCCCCCCCCCCCGATAGCTACGAAAGCCACTAATAAATTGGATGGAAAAGAGAGAAGGAAAAGAAAGTAAGCGGGGATTGAAGGGAAGAGAAAGGAAATTTCCAAACGCAAAACTGTCTCAAATGGTTTCTGAAGGCCATGGAGCCCAACTTCTCCTGTAAGAATGGATGGTATGGTACATTCCGAAGAAGACAAATAGGATGGTCTGTGCACAGCTTCTCTATTTCCATTCACTTTTCATGAGTCAGAAAATTAGACCATGCTGGGATTCTGCACAAATAGTAGTCCGAGAGTAACAAGAGTAGGCCAGTAATAGAGGACAAGGTTCAGGACTGCCAAGTCTCTCCTCCATAATTACCTCTCCTCTTCTAAGAACTTTAAAAAGTCCTGACTGCATTGATCTGAGGTCTCTAAGAGGGACATGGAGCAAAAAGGTAAAGTAATTTGAGCAATATTGTGATTTTGATGACAGATATACAACCAGAGATAGTGGGGCATCAACCATTTAATCAGCAAGGTCCATATGTGGTGATATAAAGGGGAAAAGGTTTAAGGGGTAGTCAATTGGTTTCCTAGATATTTAAGGGATCTGTCTTGCCTATGAAAGGGGAAGTTGCATTTGAGCTAAGCTAGGATAGTTTGAGAGTTGTTTAGAGGGAGGGTCTCGGTCATGGTTGTGTGAATTTTATACCCTGAGAGTTGCCTAAACTCCTGTAGGAGGTGTGCACGTGGGTAAGAGTGAGGAGAATGCCCTGTACAAAGATTAACAGCTTAAATTCTCTGACACAAAATTTTCACCTTGAATATTGGGGTTCAGCTAGCAGCTCTATGTGGAGGACAAATAAAAGGAGCAATAAGGGGTAACCCTAGGCAATTGCCATTCTTGATGTATATAGATTGTAGTAAGGTGTGTGGTAGTTTGATGACTGCAGCTGGAGAGGGTTAAAGGTGCTCAGTCAACCCTAAGGAAGAGGGTATCTAGTCCAAATGGCCTAAGGCAGGTTAGCATGAAGGGCTACCCTAGGTGATAAATGCCTTTCAGCATCCAAACTTTAAGAGGGCCATCACAGCAGATCTGGAGAACCCACTTTGATTTTAAAGAATACCTAATCTGTGTCAACACTAAAGGGGTGTACTGAATAGCTGAATGGATTTGGATAAACAAAACACCAAATTGCTGAGGGTGACAGCTCACAGGTGACAGATAATGTACGTCATGGGGCTTTTCAGGCCTGCTGACAGGTCTTCTTTAATCTCAGAATGGATTCTCTATATCTAGTTGTGGCATCAGATCAATTCCCCTTGATCTCTATGTATTTAGAGTGTGGCTAACCAACAATTAACCCAATTGGCCAGCTTAAGATCTGTGTTCAGAATGGCAATTGATCTGTAGTTCCTACTGTATAAACAATCCTTCCTAGATTTGGGGTCTAGAGTGATGAGGGAATGAAATGAATTAGGATGTACTGGGCCCCCTGAAAGAAACCCATGAAACAAGGAGAAGAGCCAGGGAATTAGCTCAGGGATGAAAGTTTTATAACAGAGATATGTGAACCTTTCAGACACAATGACAGGCCTCTCTGGCCTCTGGTCATCTAGGCAGGTTATCTGGTGGAGTGTATAATTCAGAATAAAACAAGAGATAGTTCCTGGGGTATAGATGATGTGGCCATCCCTTCTCCAAAGGGATGGGGGGCATTAATGGATGTCTGGTCCTGTAATGCTTGGCTAAGAGGGTGTGGGGCTTGTTCCCTTTTTCAAAGTCATGCTGCTTGGTATAGAGCCACATTTTGGCCTTATATGCTGGTGTTAATTGCTGCTGTTTAAAGGTCCTCTTAGTGGGAGAAGTGGGTATTGTGGTCTTCAGAAGGTGAAGTTTACCTCTAAGTTCAAGCCTCAAAGTCTTTTTTCATTTGGGACACCTGGTCAAAGAAATGACCATACATCACAGCCTTATGGGCTTCCTATGGGGTGGCTTTGGAAGCAGCCTCATAGAAGTGAATGGAACACCGGTCACACTGGCACTGCATTCATAGGGAGGCTTTAGGGAGACTTTCAGTATCCTGTCCTCCTGTTGCTTGGGGGCCTGGGGTTTGCGTCCCCAGTGATCGGACACTAATCCAATGTCCTGTGGATAGGGGATAAGTGTCCATAATGGCAAAACCCCTTTAAACCTGATAGATACATCTAGGAAGCAACATAGGTCATTCCCATTGAACAGGTCACCTAAGATAGACCAGTCCAAGATGAGATATTTAAATTGGGAAGCAAAAGTTGCAGAGATTGCAGGGGAAAGCAGAAGCTCATTCAACCACCAGTGCTAGACTCTGCTGTAGACTTAAAGAGATGGAAATGATGATGGGGGGAGCAGATAGTACTTAGATTATACTGACTATAGCGAGATCATGTTTTGTAGGTTCACCACCTCCTTCTACAGATCAATACAATTAAAACCACAATACAACCAAAGTTTTTAATGATAAAGAAATGGGAAAAGGTAAGAGGGAGTGTGGGCGAGTGAGTGACCCATCTACCTACCTCAACATATCCACAATGTACTCAACAAATGTAAATGGTTCAACTTGTTCAGAGTCTCCATGAAATATATATTACATAAGCAAACAAGTATTTGTACCTTTACTCCAGTGGTCTGTGTTATCTGGATCAGAAATAAAGGTCCCATGCTGTGGAGGAAATGTAACCACCTCTGGGCAAATAAAAGGTATCCCAAGATCTCTGTGAAATCCCTGTACAAGCCCATCTGGAGCAATGTCTACTTGTTAGGGCAACCAAATGGGCTAATAGAAGGTGAATGTAAATGGAATATTGGGGACAATGTTTACAGGTTCTGAGGCGGCCGTAGAATGGGAGTTATCTTATGCGTGCCTAGGTCCTGATGGCTTGAAGACGCTTCTGTGATAGGAAAAAGCAGCGCAAGTGATCTGAGTGTAGCATCCTGTTTCTGTGGAAACCAAACGGAGGGATTGAATGGTTATAAAGGAACTTGCGATTGAACAAGATTGATTGAACCCCTTGGTATTTGGCTATATTAGATGGATCTGGAGCATTGTTTTTATACATATGTACATGAGGTATATCGTTATAGAGTGAAGAAATCAGGCGATACCTTTTAGAGGCTAACTGAGTATATTTATAAGTAAGCTTTCAGGAGTACTCGCTCCCTTCATCAGACATGGTGTTATACAAGAACTGAAGATTCACAGATTTTTATACACATGGTTTTCAAAGGATTTTAGAGTCCTTAAAAAAAACCAAAACAAAATGCAATCTAAGTAGAGAAGTTATTTACAACAGGTCAAAAAACAATCTGGAAAGTTGTGGTGCGTGACAGAGGGATCTGTTATCTTTTTGCTATCAGGAGGTGATTTGTGACCCTCACAGTTCATACATAGAGTGACATGAAGCTGGCATGAATATTGAGTTCAGTTCATGGTTCATACATAGTGTGACATGAAGCTGGCATGAATATTAAGTCCAAATTGCAGAGTTTGAAATTTTTGCATAAATTTGTACTCCCATTGTTTCCACGCCTCCTGCGTCTTAAAATGTCCCATTAAAACCACAACCCGCAAATCTTATAACGTATATCGTTATAGTCAGGCTGTGGGTGAAAAAGCCGCGTAGATGCTCTGTGGTTCACTTTCTGTTGCTATGGTGAGCAAGAAAACTTCTTGAATAGAAAAAGGGAACATAATGATCAAACGATATCAAATGTCCCCAATGAGACATTTAAATTGTATATGGATACATGTGAATATAGGGTATATATGTGAATATAGGGTGAATATTTTCTGTGTAATTATCACAGAGGGGGAAAAGAACCATGGAGGTTGAAGAGTTTGCCTCAGATCATCATTGCCCATAATGTCCCATAGTGTCCCTCCACATAGTATAATGCACCATAGTGGCCCTCCACATAGTACAACCCCAATTCCAATGAAGTTGGGACGTTGTGTAAAACATAATTAAAAACAGAATATGATAATTTGCTAATGCTTTTCAACCTATATTCAATTGAATACACTACAAAGACAAGATATTTAATGTTCAAACGGATAAACTTTAATTGTTTTTTGCAAATATTCACTTATTTTGAATTTGATGCCTGCAACACTTTCCAAAAAGGCTGGGATAGGGGCAACAAAAGACTGGGACAGGGGCATGTTTACCACTGTGTTACATCTCCTTTCCATTTAACAACACTCAATAAGCGTTTGGGAACTGAGGACATGAATTGTTGAAGCTTTGTAGGTGGAATTCTTTCCCATTCTTGCTTGATGTATAACTTCAGTTGCTGAACAGTCCGGGGTCTCTGTTGTTGTATTTTGCACTTCATAATGTGCCACACATTTTCAATGGGAGACAGGTCTGGACTTCAGGCAGATCTGTCTAGTACCCGCACTCTTTTACTACGAAGTCACGCTGTTGTAACGTGCAGAATGTGACTTGGCATTGTCTTGCTGAAATAAGCAGGGACGTCCCTGAAAAGGACATCGCTTGGATGGCAGCATATGCTACTCCAAAACCTGTATGTGCCTTTCAGCATTAATGGTGTCTTCACAGATATGCAATTTACCCATGCCATGGGCACTAACACACCCCCATACCATCAGAGATGCTAGCTTTTGAAACCTGCGCTGACAACAATCCAGACAGTCCTTTTCCTCTTTGGCCTGGAGGACACGACGTCCATGATTTCCAAAAACAATTTGAAATGTGGACTAGTCAGACCCCAGGACACTTTTCCACTTTGCATCAGTCCATCTCAGATGAGCTCGGGCCTAGAGAAGCCAGTGGCGTTTCTGGGTGTTGTTGATATATGGCTTTCGCTTTGCATGGTAGAGTTTTAACTTGCACTTGTAGATGTAGCGATAAACTGTGTTCACTGACAATGGTTTTCTGAAGTGTTCCTGAGCCCATGTGGTAATATCCATTACAGAATGATATCGGTTTTGCAGTGCCGCCTGAGGGATCGAAGGTCACTGACACTGAATGTTGGTTTTCAGCCTTGTCGCTTACTTGCAGAGATTTGTCCAGATTCTCTGAATCTTTTGATGATATTATGGACTGTAATTGATACTTGGAAAAAAACAATAAAGTTTATCCGTTTGAACATTAAATATCTTGTCTTTGTAGTGTATTCAATTGAATATAGGTTGAAGAGGATTTGCAAATCATCGTATTCTGTTTTTATTTATGTTTTACACAATGTCCCAACTTCATTGGAATTGGGGTTGTATAATGCACCAAAGTGGACCCTCTACACAGTATATTGTACTACAGTGGCCCCTTCACAAGGTATAATGTCTCATAGCGGCCCCTTCACAAGGTATAATGTCCCTTAACGGCCTCCACACAGTATAATGTCCCATAGTGGCCTCCACACAGTATAATGTCTCACAGTGGCCCCTTCACACAGTATAATGTCTCACAGTGGCCCCTACACACAGTATAATGTCTCACAGTGGCCCCTTCACACAGTATAATGTCTCACAGTGGCCCCTACACACAGTATAATGTCCCACAGTGTCCCATTCACATAGTATAATGTCTCATAGTGACCCCTACGGTGTTCATTTCAAATGCGGCAAAAATTTCGGGTTTGGCAGAACCCTAAATTTTTGTGGTTCATCACTCATGAACTATTATTATACTCTGGGGTCTCTTCAGACCCCCAGAGTACAATGATTGGAGGCCTGGAGGAGGTGAACAAACATAAAAAACTGTTACTTACCTCTCCTGGTCTCTGGCACCAGTCAACGCGCCTCTTCAATGATTTCAGCAGGTTACACCGGTTTCATGGCGCATAACGACTCTAGCGTGAGCCATCTGACTGCCAAGGCCCAATTATAGGCCTCAGTGGTGTATCATGTCATTGAAGCGGAATGAAGACCTGTGCCAGAGCCCAGGAGAGTTGAGTAACATAGATTTTTCTGTTTGATCATCTCCCCCCAGCCTCCGATCATTATACTCTGGGGTCTGGTGACAGGAGAAAGGAAGACATGGCAGTGGGGGAGCACAGAGTATGTAGTATGGGCCGGCATGTAGTTTCCTAAACAAAACTACATTGTAAAGAAGAATATATATATTTATAAGACCTGATACTCTATATCCTGCCAAAAATGTGAGACTGAACTTTCACATTTCAGTCAAATGCTCTTATATTACTGAATATACTGTACATCCAAGCTCAGTCTACCCAGATCAACATTGCCCTTACATAAGAGCATTTTCACATGGTCAATTATTTTTTGCTCTGTCCTACCTCCTGAAACCAAGGACAATAAAGAATAATGAGTGCAGATCAGTATATGATCAGTTTGCAGTCCGAGGAAGTCTTATCCTAAATTCACATGACTGAGTTTCATCCATGAAACTAGCTCTACCGGCCTGAACATCAAGCTGGGAGAGGGACTCCTAGTATAATATATAATGCTAGGAGTCATATTGTCCATATTGTCCTGGAGACCTCCCTAACCTCAGCTCAGTGGATTGACTGCTGCACCTTCATTAGCAAGGGCCCATGGCAGGTCACCCTTATGGAGCCGTGTGCCGTCTCTAAAAATTTTACATAAAACATATCTGGTCCCCTCTAGATTGCATGGTTTTTACCCTACAGTTTCACCCCTTTATTTTTGTGGCTGTAACGCTCTGGGTTATACTCTTCATGTTTGGTGGACCTGCCCTCTGGCCCGTGGCTTTTGGACGTCCATCCATAGGATGGTGCAAAGACTCCTAGGACAGTCTATCCCGTTGACTGTTCCATTTGCTTGGCCGCCTACCCTTCGATACACACAATATAAACTGCATCAGTATATATTGATGGCAGCGAAAATCCACATCGCTTCCAACTGGAGGAAACTGAGCCTATTCCTGATGGAGGTAATTGGCCGTGTCGACACTATCATGCTTCATGAAAAAAATCAACACCATTATCTCCGATTCTCGACAACATTTTGATAAGGTCTGGTCTCTTTGGGTCAATAGGTCCAATATCCTAGGTCTGACATATTGCCTCCGGCTTTAACATCCCCAGGGTGCGAGTGCTGTACTTTTCCTTAGGCAGGGTCTCCCTTTTTCCCCCCTCCCCGACCTGTTCTCCTTGGCACTGTAAACCCTTTTCCCTATTCCTTTATGTTTTTTGCTGCTTATAACCCTTTTTATCCCTTTTACTTCTAAGTCCTAATATTTTGGATTACCTTATTCTTTCTCTGTATCATACTTTGTACAATTTGCATTACCCTTGTTTTTTTCTACCTGTACATTGTAATTTTTGCTGCTATTTAATAAATTATTTTTCAACTAAAAATATGAATAACTAAATTGCTACAATTATTCCTCTCGATATTAGAGTATATAGTGCAGTAAAATACACACGGCCACACACATGCCCACAACCATTGGCCATCCTTACCTTCCATGGTGTAATGCCAAGTTTAGCTCATTGCTATTCCAGTTAATTTGCAATAGTTTGACGAATAATTTATTATCAGAGAAAAAGATTAAAATGACAGCACATATAAATGTAATCCACATGACAGATACTTATTCAAAAGCACTTGTCTTCTTGGTTCATTGAGCTATAAAAATGACTGCAGATAAAGTGCTTCATAATAGCGCTGCCTATCTGTTACCAGTGATAAAGTCAAGTATTATGAGTGAGTAGCGGACATCATAACCTACAAAACTGCCTGGGATATTCATGGATATGAAAGTGAGGAATAAGTGCTTTAGTTTTCAGCTCCCCTAAATTATTCCCATAGCATTATTGTTATTTCCCATCACTTAAAGTTATTTTCTTTTTTATATTCGTTTTGTAAGCCTATACTTACTTTATTCTGATTTATGTCAAGCTAGGTAGGGTCAGATTAGACTACCTCGAGCCCACCAGATGAGGAGAGACTGAGAACCTACCATCCAGTGTTAAGAGCAGACATACATGTCCTCTTTGAAGGAAATGTGTTGGCAGGAAAAGACCAATTGTTTAAATCACGCTTTTATGTTAAACATATTTGGTATTTTGTTATTATCTATATTTTTTTTTTTAAAAATTCTAAAAATCTTGCAATCCCAACTCTTGCCACTAAGCCTAAAATAGTTTGTGACTTCCTGTCTCCTGGACTATGGACCATATGGACTATGTGCTATAGACGCAGTGTTCTGGAGTCCCTATACTATGGGAGAGTTTTCTAGACATGTTCTGTGATCTCTGCAGAGGTTATTGTGAACAGAGTACAGTCATGGCCAAAAGTTTTGAGAATGATACAAATATTAATTTTTACAAAGTCTACTGCTTCAGTTTTTCTAATGGCAATTTGCATATACTCCAGAATGTTATAAAGAGTGATCAGCTTAACAGCAATTACTTGCAAAGTCAATATTTGCCTAGAAAATGAACTTTATCCCCCAAAACACATTTCAACATCATTGCAGCCCTGCCTTAAAAGGACCACCTAACATCGTTTCAGTGATTGCTCCATTAACACAGGTGTGGGTGTTGATGAGGACAGGGCTGGAGATCAATCTGTCATGATTAAGTAAGAATGACACCACTGGACACTTTAAAAGGAGGCTGGTGCTTGCCATCATTGTTTCTCTTCTGTTAACCATGGTTATCTCTAAAGAAACACGTGCAGTCATCATTGCACTGCACAAAAATGGCCTAACTGGGAAGAGTATTGCAGCTAGAAAGATTGCACCTCAGTCAACAATCTATCGCATCATCAAGAACTTCAAGGAGAGAGGTTCCATTGGTGCCAAAAAGGCTCCAGTGCGCCCAAGAAAGACCAGCAAGCGGCAGGACCGTCTCTTAAAAGTGTTTCAGCTGCGGGATCGGGCTACCAGCAGTGCAGAGCTTGCTGAGGAATGGCAGCAGGCAGGTGTGAGTGCATCTGCACGCACTGTGAGGCGGAGACTCTTGGAGCAAGGCCTGGTCTCAAGGAGGGCAGCAAAGAAGCCACTTCTCTCCAGAAAAAACATCAGGGACAGACTGATATTCTGCAAAAGGTACAGGGAGTGGACTGCTGAGGACTGGGGTAAAGTCATTTTCTCTGATGAATCCCCTTTTCGATTGTTTGGAACATCTGGAAAACAGCTTATTCGGAGAAGAAGAGGTGAGCGCTACCACCAGTCTTGTCTCATGCCAACTGTAAAGCATCCTGAAACCATTCATGTGTGGGGTTGCTTCTCAGCCAAGGGAATCGGCTCTCTCACAGTCTTGCCTAAAAACACAGCCAAAAATAAAGAATGGTACCAGAATGTCCTCCAAGAGCAACTTCTCCCAACCGTCCAAGAGCAGTTTGGCGCTCAACAATGCCTTTTCCAGCATGATGGAGCACCTTGCCATAAAGCAAAGGTGATAACTAAATGGCTCAGGGAACAAAACATAGAGATTTTGGGTCCATGGCCTGGAAACTCCCCAGATCTTAATCCCATTGAGAACTTGTGGTCAATCATCAAGAGACGGGTGGACAAACAAAAACCAACAAATTCAGACAAAATGAAAGCATTGATTCTGCAAGAATGGACTGCTATCAGTCAGGATTTGGTCCAGAAGTTGATTGAGAGCATGCCAGGGAGAATTGCAGAGGTCCTGAAGAAGAAGGGTCAACACTGCAAATATTGACTTGCTGCATTAACTCATTCTAACTGTCAATATAAGCTTCTGTTACTCATAATATGAATGCAATTATATTTCTGTATGTGATAAAAACATCTGACAAACACACATAAAAACCAGAGGGCAGCAGATCATGTGAAAATAGAATATTTGTGTCATTCTCAAAACTTTTGGCCATGACTGTAGATAAACTGTGAATCACCAATTGTGACTTGTGCATTATGTGTCTTATCTACATATATATGATAGCAGTGATCATTAGTGTGCTGAAAAGTGAAGTGAAAGTGAGGTGATAGCTGCAAAGAAATCTTTAGAAAACAGGAAGTCTCAGCACATTATTTGGCTTGGTGGCCAGAGTCAGAACTGTATGATTTTTAGGACTTTTTTTTTTATATAAATAATAACATGAAAAATGTTTAAAAACCTCACCAAGAATCATTTAAAGATATGTTTAACATAAAACTTGATTAAAAAAATAGGTAATTTTCTGGAGACATAATTGCATTATAGACTCTGTGCTTTGTTGTGAATTGGTCTCAAAATTATGACAGGATTGGGGAGACTCCTCTCGTCCTATGGTGGGCCTGTCCAACTTTGCAGTGCTGCAGTTCTAGCTTTGAATCTGACCAAGGACAATATCTACAAGGAGTTTGTATGTTCTCCCCGTGTTTGCGTGGGTTTCCTCCCACATTCCAAAGACATAGTGATGAATGTAACGTAATGTGAGCCCAATATGGGACAGTGACTGATAATGTCTGTAAAGTGCTGTAGAATATGATGGAGCTATGTAAGTAAAATAAATTAATCCTAAAAGGGATTTACAGCATGAAAAAGGGGTTAAATAAAAAAGACAAATAATGCTACCTTGCTGCTATTCTAAGGTTGGCTGGGTCTCCTGTGGTCTTTGTTGTCAAAAAGGAGGTAGGTCAGCACTGTAGTAAAAAACTGATGACCTCCCTGCATTGTTGAAGGCCACAGCAGCCTCTAACCATGGTCAGCCACATGGTCCTAATGCCACTCTGCTGCCCTCCTCACCAGGGTCCTACAGCACAGTTTACACAGATCAAAGCCCTTCAGCTATATGTGGAAAAGCATTTAAAGACACACATATATTTAGTGCAAACCGTCTTAAAGGCACACAATATATTATCAATAGGTGTATCTCAAATTAACCCTTAAATATGGAACAGGTACTTTCCATTATACTTTTTCACTTTGTAGCTTCCACTCTTGGTTATGGCTGATGCAAACAAAAGTGAAATATACACAGAAAATGTTACTTCTTAAAGGAAAATGTGTATATATAGATATCTATATATATATATATCTATATATCTATATATATATATCTTATATTAACCGTGCATATTTCATATTTATCTATCATCTATCTATCTATCTATCTATCTATCTATCTATCTATCTATCATCTATCTAAATGTATATATGTGTAAATAAAATATGCTAATAAATCAAATTTCATACAAATACTTACAAAATATTTCACTGCTGTGATAACAACATATCTGATGCCATATTCCTTGTCTATGTTGATATCATGGGGCCCCCCTACTGGCGGCACTTACAATAGCTTCTGTGAACAGATGAAATTGCCTATCTTGGGTTTTCACCTCACGAAATAGTAATGTGCTTCTATGACATACACACTATTTTAGGTCACATATTATGGCATCTAAAACCGTTAACACCCATGCAATACATTATGTGTTTGGAGCCATCAATAAGGAGAATCAGGAAGATAGGGCAATGTCACCTAGAGCATGGCTGTATATGCCATGATTTATAGTTAGTGCGATGGTTGGCTGGGCAGCAGTATGACCTGGACGTGTAGATCAACACACAACCTATTGGGAATTATTAATAGTAAATAGCTATTTATGCATGTATTTTAATGCATTTGTATAATCAAAGGGCCACCCAGCAGGACAATAACTATAAAACCCCTATCTATATCTCATTTCAAGGAGACCATGACCTTGCTTGTATTCATTATAAATCAACTAGGGATGCACATAGGGCAGGAAAAGCTCCACCAAAGCATCAGAGCAAGAGAGTAAAAGCATCAACTTTGACAACTGTGAGTTTTCTCCTAGCTAGTAATAGAATGTGAATGTCTCAGCTCTATCATCTCTTGAAAAAAAAAAATCTAAGTTAAAATCTGAACATATAATATGAAGATAATAAAGTGAGGAGTAGACATCTCCAGCTGCGCCTGCCCTCAATGATGTCTCATTGCAGTGTGTCAGTACAATGTAGCAAGTGTCTTAGACTATGATTTGCCTTATATTGCCACTGAAATGGAAGCAGTTCACTGAAGTTTCAGGGACATCATATGACATGACTACCAATGTGATGGTGCGTGCTATTGCAATGCTATTGCAAGGGATGCAAAGGGCTGAATATAAACAACATATAGAAAGATATTAGGATGCACCTCTTCATCAATGAATTCTGGTGTTTCATTCAGTCCCATTTCCACAGGTATATAAAATCCAACACTTAGGCATGTAGTCTGTCTTTACGCACATTTGTGAAAAATTGCTTGGTCTAAAGTGTGCACTGAATTCTAGTATGGTACTGAAATAGGAAGGTTATTAGGAATCTCAGTGTGTTAAACAGTTAGCTGCTCTTGTCTTAAGGTTATTTTCAGATCTCTGCTATGCTCATCCCATCAGCAGCTGAGGAGGGATATTTAATCCCTTTTCCTGCCCAGCCAGGTGCCTGCTATTAGTTTCTACTTTTGTGAGGCTCTGAAAGTTTGATTGTTTGTGCTAGATTGTTGTATTACTGACCATTAACCTGTTACTGGAAATCCACTTGTCTTCTGATTTTGGCTCTGACTATATCTCTCAGATTGACCTTTTGGCTTGGAAATGTTCATAGAGCGTTTTGTTATACTAGTTCCTATAGTGATAACTTGGGTCCAAATTCGGCACAAGTCCTTCTGGCTTCGAGGCTGTATTTTGTTAAAACATCTCTCTCTTAGCATTGTATGAGATTTAGATAGCTTATTCTTCTACTCTCTGTTGTCAGCCAGATCTTACAATTTTTAATATATGCTCCATTGATAATATCATAACAAAAGTTTTGTGAAATGTCTTCCCTTGAAGATATTCCATGATCAATGCCAGGTGAATGACTTCGTAAATGCCAGGAGAACATTACCTGTCTGACTGTATTGTGCCAACTGTAAATTTTGGTGGAGGAGGGGTTATGCTATAAGGTTATTTTTCAGGGGTCGGCTTAGGCCTGTTAGTTCCAATGAAGGGAGATCTTAATGCTACAGCAGATCAAGACATTTTAGAATATTGTAGCTTCCAACTTTGTGAGAACAGTTTGGGGAAAACCCTTTTCTGTTCCAGCATGACTGTGCCCCAGTGCCCAAAACAAGGTCCACAGATGCATGGTTGCCTGAGTTTGGTGTTAAAGAACTTGACGAGTCTGTACAGAGCCCTGACAACAACCTCATCATACTCCTTTGTGATGAACTTGGATGGAGATTGTAAGCCAGGCCCTTTTGTCCAACACAAGACTGACTTCACAAATGATATTCTGGGTAAAGGGGCAAAAATTTCTACAGATCCTCTCCAAAATCTTGTAGAAAACCTTTAAAGGCTATGTTCACAGTTGCGTTGGGTTTCTGTCTGGCGTATAACTGTCAGAAATCACCTGGATGAAAAAGTGCTAACATTTTTGTCCAGTGATTTCAGTTAAAATCCTGGACAATCGGTGGACCCCATTATAGTCCCTTGAGCTCTGTTTGTGTCTGTTATTTTTGGGGTATGTTTTTCTCCATTTTTCCATTCTTCTGGTCCTCTGATGGAGTGGGGCAACTCCATATTAATATCTATTTATCATAAAAGCTCCTGTAGGGGTGATGTGTAGGTGTCCCTTTTGCCCATTTAGTGTAGATATATTCAGCCCTGATATCTTATGGACCAATACATTCATAGTAAATAAATTCTGTGACTTCATCTGCCCGAGCTCACCCGAGGCCTATGAATGGACCTCAGCAGTGACATGAGCATGCCGAGCATCATGACCCAAGAAACCCCAGAGTATAATAATGTCAACTTTCACATTGACATAACTTTGGCTGTGTTTGCCTTAGAGAGCTAGAAATTGGACAAATAGGTTCCTAGGAACCCTGAAACTTGTGTTCTACACTATGTTTTATAGATAGGTTCCTAGGAGCCCTGATAGTGTTCTACGCTATATTTTATAGATAGGTTCCTACGAGCCCTGACAGTGTTCTACACTTTGTTTTATAGATAGGTACCTAGGAGCCCTGAGAGTGTTATACATTATGTTTTATAGATAGGTTCATAGGAGCCCTGAGAGTGTTATACTCTATGTTTTATAGATAGGTTCCTAGAGGCCCTGAGAGTGTTATACACTATGTTTTATAGTTAGGTTCCTAGGGGCCCTGACAGTGTTCTACACTATGTTTTATAGATAGGTTCCTAGGAGCCCTGAGAGTGTTATACACTATGTTTTATAGATAGGCACCTAGGAGCCCTGACAGCGTTATACTCTATGTTTTATAGATAGGTTCCTAGGGGCCCTAACAGTGTTCTACATTATGTTTTATAGATAGGGTCATAGGAGCCCTGAGAGTGTTCTACACTATGTTTTATAGATAGGTTCCTAGGAGCCCTGAGAGTGTTCTACACTATGTTTTATAGATAGGTTCACAGGAGCCCTGATAGTGTTATACACTATGTTTTATAGTTAGGTTCCTAGGGGCCCTGACAGTGTTCTACATTATGTTTTATAGATAGGTTCCTAGGAGCCCTGACAGTGTTCTACACTATGTTTTATAGATAGGGTCCTAGGAGCCCTGACAGTGTTCTACACTTTGTTTTATAGATAGGTACCTAGGAGCCATGAGAGTGTTATACATTATGTTTTATAGATAAGTTCATAGGAGCCCTGAGAGTGTTATACACTATGTTTTATAGTTAGGTTCCTAGGGGCCCTGACAGTGTTCTACACTATCTTTTATAGATAGGTACCTAGGAGCCCTGAGAGTGTTATACACTATGTTTTATAGATAGGTACCTAGGAGCCCTGAGAGTGTTATACACTATGTTTTTTAGCTAGTTTCCTAAGATGCCTGACAGTGTTCTACGCTATGTTTTATAGATAGATTCCTATGAGCCCTAAAAGTATTCTGCACTATGTTTTAAGCCAATTTAAGGTGTGATTTGTAATGAACTTGTTTGACCTAAAATGAATCAGAAACCGACGAACCCAAACACAACACAAATCTTGAGAGGTTCATCCATTTCCAGTTATATTTGCACAGTCACAGAGAACCTCATATACCAACCATTCAACAGGCCTTAACCCCCTGAGAATCTTACAGTTGTGTTCATCCCTAGATAAGCATATAAGTGTTGATAATGATGATACACATTAATATTATATCTCTGTGAAAATGAATTTAGGGGCCTTCTAACAAATAATTTAATCCCATATGTAACAATAAGTTTTTGGTATAGTAGTCATGTTAGTTTGTATATCCATAGCAATGGGAATGAATAAGCACCCTGTTGTATGTGAAGGCACTGGATTAATTTGGACTGTATCTTACTACTGTGTTTTCTGTTCCTGAGTGCCCAAACAGGAGTTTTTTTTAAATGATCCTCAGTATGTAAAGTGAGTGCAGAGTGCAGGCTTCCCTGCAGTGAGTGCAGAGCACAGGTTTCCCTGCAGTGAGTGCAGAGTGTAGGCTTCCCTGCAGTGAGTGAAGAACGCAGGTTTCCCTGCAGTGAGTGCAGAGCACAGGTTTCCCTGCAGTGAGTGCAGGCTTCCCTGCAGTGAGTGCAGAATGCAGGCTTCCCTGCAATGAGTGCAGAGCACAGGTTTCCCTGCAGTGAGTGCAGAGTGTCGACTTCCCTGCAGTGTGCAATATCATTGTAGCTGAAATAAGCTGTATTCTCACAAAAAAAACAGTACAATACATTTATCTGCAGAATTTTAAGCTGGTTATACATATTAGAGTTGCAAGAAAATGTAAATGAACCCTTTGGAACTTCCTGGATTTCTCTTTTGATTACCAATAAAATGTGGATGGATTGTTATGTAAGTCACAATTATAGTCAAACACAAGTACAAAACACTAATAACACAGCATTAGTTGTATTGTGCATGTATTGAGCACTTTCAATTAACATTTCCATTGAGAAAAACTAAGTGAACCAAGCTAGAAAATTGTGATACCCGAAGTGGTGTAGAAAAATAGCTTTATTATTGAGCAATATAAAATCTCATAAAAGCCACATTATTCTATCCAATAAAATAAGACATCGTGTTGACCACAGCAAAGTCTACACTGACCACTATAAAACATATATAATACTATAAATGCATAAATATCTCCACACATTATAATATAGTACAGATCACAATGTATTATCCAGGCATACAGAATCACAACACTGGCCAGTGTAAATACAGATATATTAGTAGTACTATAAATACAATCTAACAATGGGATTATCTCCACACATTGCAGTATAGATCACAATGATTGTATTTGCAATATACTGTAATTTAGAATGCTCATTACTCATCCACTTAGCAAGTGTCTATAGGTGACCATAGCAACGGCTGAACATCGCCCTGCGGGATTATACAATAATGGCCTTATTCATACATCAGACAATAAATACCACACAGATAAAGTGATTGATCGGGATAATATCAGATACCAATATTACATGTCCCACATTGCCATGTCAGAAATGACTGCACGCAATAACCAATGCTCATTATTTGATATTATTCCCACTGACTTTCCAAATAATACTGTTGCAGTGCGATATTGGATGTTTATCATCTTTGCTACCTGCTCTACTACACGTGCATAGCTGCTCAATGGTCGCATCATTTTAGGTGAGTGACTACAAATAATGGGGATCGGTTATTGCCTACAGTCATGGCGATTTGGATCATGTGATGTTGGTATCTTGTATTATCCCGATCAATCACTTTATCTGTATTTATTGTATGATGTATGAATATGAGCATTATTACAGAACCCCGCCGGGCTGCGTCTATGATCACCTACAGATACTTGCTATGTCTATGATTAATGGGTATTATAAATTGCGGATGACAGTATATTGTAAATTATACATTGCGATCTATATTATACTGTAATGTGTGGAGATAGCCCCATTGTGATAGTGCATTTATAGTATTATACTTGTATTCACACTGGCCTGTGTTGTTATTCCATATGGTCCTGGTTGACACGTAGATGTCTTGCTTTATTTGATAAGATAATTTGGCTTTTATGAGATTTTATATTGTTCAATAATAAAGCTATTTTTATACAGATCGGGGTAATAACATTTTCTAGCGTTGGTGTTTTGGAGTTTTTTTTTGTCTGTAATATGTTTGGGCTCGATGGTGTGGATACTTTTTTTGGTTTTGCAAGCAGTTTTTAAGACTGTTGTTACTCTCCCGAAGGCCAAGGCCCCACGTTGCGAAAAAACTGCTTTTTTGTTGCAGATTTTGCTGAGTTTTTTTTTTTAACTCAAAGTCTGGAGTGAATTTATCAGAAGGGTATAATATGAGCTTCCAATATATTTCTCATTCCTATTGAAGCCATTCTTGGCTTTGGCTCAAAAAACTGCAGCAAAATCTGCAACAAAAAAAGCATCTTTTTCTCAACACGGGGCCTCAGCCTAAGAGTGGGTGTTTGCTATTAGAGAATGAAAGATCCTGAAAAAGGGATGTGAGCTATTAGAAAAGCAATGAACACAAATTGTGGAAAGATACCACAAATAAAGAACTTACCCCTCTCATCCAAGACCACCTGACATCACTTAAAGGGGTTGTCTGGGATAAAATGATACTTTTACCCTAACTAAACACCCTCCTCCCGCCTAACTTCTAACTTACTTACTTTACCAAAAATGTATATTTACCCAGATCACCCCAGGCACATTTTCTGATTTTCCGGTGATGTTCCGTTTTCCCGTTTCCAGAAATGGAACTTCAGCAATACTACCCCCCCCCCAGCCCATTATACTTACCTGTCTTCTTGTCTGGATCTTCTGCTCATGGAACATTACTACCTTCAGGGGGGCCAGCTCCTCCTCTTCTTCACATCTGCCAGCCTCCCATGCCTTCTGGGAAAATGTTCTGGGAAAATATCAAAGTTTGGGGTGCTTTACTGCCTCAGAGTCTAGACACTTTGTGTTCATTGAGGGAATAATGAATTCTAAGGTGTATGAAAATATTTTAAAGGGTAATGTAAGGGTAGCAATCCATGACCTCAAACTAAAGAATCATTGGGTGATGCAACAAGACAAAGACCTAAAGCCCACAAGTAAATCACCTAAAGAAAGGTTATAAAAGAAGATTGGTGTTCTGGAATGGCCAAGTCAGAGTCCCTTCACCCTATTGAGATATCTTGTGGTATAGTTTGAGAAGGTTTGTGGACACGATAAACAAGGCATCCCAGAAATATTGAATAACTGAAATGATTTGCCAGGAGGAAAGGTCTAAACTACCTACTCGGTATTGCGCAAATCTTATTTTATTCTCCTGATGAAGGAAGGGGATTGCTGCTACGGATTTGCAGGTTGCTGCTGGGATCTACAGGTTATTAAAATCAAGGGTTCACATACTTTTTTTTTCTCTGGATTGTGGATCTTTTTTCAGTATTAGAGACAGACAAACTCCTTAGGATTCATTTAGTTTCGGGTGACTCGGGTCCCTGATTAATTTTGGTACAAATCACACCTTAAATTGGCTTTAAACATAATGTAAAACACTGTCAGGGCTCCTATAAACCTATCTATAAAACGGAGTGTAAAACACTGTCAGGGCCCCTAGGACCCTATCTATATAACATAGTGTAGGACACTGTCAGGGCTCCTAGGAACCTATCTATAAAACATAGTGTATGACACTGTCAGGGCTCCTAGAAACCTATCTATATAACATAGTGTAGAATACTGTCAGGGCTCCGAGGAACCTATCTATAAAACATAGTGTAGAACACTGTCAGGACTCCTAGGAACCTATCTATAAAACATAGTGTAGAATACTGTCAGGGCTCCGAGGTACCTATCTATAAAACATAGTGTAGAACACTGTCAGGACGCCTAGGAACCTATCTATAAAACATAGTGTAGAATACTGTCAGGACTCCTAGGAACCTATCTATAAAACATAGTGTAGAACACTGTCAGGGCTCCTAGGAACCTATCTATAAAACATAATGTAAGCATTGTCAGGGCTCCTAGGAACCTATCTATAAAACATAGTGTAGAATACTGTCAGGGCTCCTAGGAACCTATCTATATAACATAGTTTATAACACTCTTAGGGCTCCTAAGGAACCTATCTATAAAACATAATGTAAAACACTGTCAGGAGTCACTAATGGTTATTTAGCCATGAAAGTGCCTTACATTTTATGATTGTTAGTATATGTTGTCATATTCATACTGTACTTAGTTGTGAAATGTTTTCAAGCTATTGTTCTCTGGTATCACTTGTCCTGGTGAGTTGTGGTCCCTATAAGGTTAAATTTAGCACATAAGGTATAGTGGGTGGATCTGTAGCTGGACTAGGAAATAGTAGTATGATGTTGTACCGTGTTAGCCATTGAAAGTAGTGGAAGAGTGAAGAAATCAGGCGATACCTTTTTAGAGGCTAACTGAGTATATTTATAAGTAAGCTTTCAGGAGTACTCGCTCCCTTCATCAGACATGGTGTGATACAAGAACTGAAAATTAACAGATTTTTATACACATGGTTTTCAAAGCATTTTAGAGTCCTTAAAAAAAAATTGCAATCTAAGTAGAGAAGTTATTTACAACAGGTCAAAAAAACAGTCTGGAAACTTGTGGTGCGTGACGGAGGGATCAGTAATTCTTGCTGTTATCTGTTTGCTATCAGGAGGTGATTTGTGTCCCTCACAGTTCATACATAGTTTGATTTGAAGCTGGCATGAATATTGAGTTCAGTTCATGGTTCAAACATAGTGTGACATGAAGCTGGCATGAATATTAAGTCCAAATTGCAGAGTTTGAAATTTTTGCATAAATTTGTACTCCATTTCTTTCCTTTTCTCCTGTGTCTTAAAATGTCCCATTAAAACCACAACCCGCAAATCTTCAATAGAGTGGTTTTCTCCGGAGAAATGTGCGGCAACTGGGAGATCGGTTCTGCTGTTATTAATGGTGGATCTGTGTGAGTTCATTCGTTGACTGAGTCTCTGCCCTGTTTCCCCCACATAGAGGCCTGTGGTGGGACATTGCACACACATTATGAGGTACACCACATTGGAAGACCTGCAGGAAAATGTCCCCCTAATTCTGTGCACCTGTTGTGACTGTGGGATAGGTACACTGTCAGCGGTGTGGATGTGCTTGCAGGTCATGCACCTTTTATGTAGGCAAGGTGAGGTGCCATTTTCAGTTGGGGCCTTCAGGTCACTCCCGGACGATAATGCGCCTCAGGTTTGGTGGTTGTCGAAAGGAGAGGAGAGGGGGGACTGGAAATATGTCCTTGAGTCGTTGTCCCTATGTAGCACAGATTGGAGCTCCTTGGCAATCCTTTGTAGGATCTCCAGCTGTGGGTTGTAGGTGACAACTAGGGGCACTCGGGCATCTTTCTGGGTCTCTCTATATGTGAGCAGACTGTCTCTGTTAATGGCTGCTGCTTTGTTTAATCGGTTGTCCGTCACTTTTGGTTTGTATCCCAATCTGAGAAATTTCATTCTCAGATCCAGGAGGTGCTTGTCCAGGTCTGTTTTGTCGGAGCAAATACGATTGTATCGTATAGCCTGGCTGTAGATTATAGATTGTCTTGTGTGCTTGGGGTGGAAGCTGTCGTTTCTCAGGTAGGCCGTTCTGTCTGTGGGTTTGTGGTATATTGATGTGAGTAGCCGGTGGTCTTTAATGTATATTGTGGTATCCAGAAAGTGAATTTCACTCCCTGAATAGCTAAGTTTAAGGTTGATGGTCGGGTGAAAGTCATTGAAGTCATTATGGAATTGAAGTAGGGCCTCCTCACCTGCAGTCCAGATGACAAGGATATCATCGATATAACGAAGGTAAATCATAGGTTTGGTGGCGCATGTTGATAAATATGTTCCTTCCATTTCTGCCATAAAGAGATTTGCATATTGGGGTGCACATCTGGTCCCCATTGAAGTTCCCATTCGCTGTAGATATAGATCCTCTCCAAAGGTAAAATGGTTGTGGCTAAGGATGAATTGTATGAGCTGCGTTACTGGTTCTGTTGGGAGGTTTTGTTTTGCCAGGTGTACCCGACATGCTGCAACTGCATCCTTGTGGGGAATGTTGGTATACAGGGATTCCACATCCATGGTGGCCAAAATGGTACCCTCAGGTAGAGGGCCCAGGGCATTCAGTTTGTTAAGAAGGTCAGTGGTGTCCTGGATATAGCTTGGAGTATCCCTGACAAGGGGTTTTAGGAGATTTTCCACCCAGCCTGAGATGTTTTCTGTCAGTGTCCTAATGCCAGAAATGATAGGCCTCCCAGGGTTGCCATCTTTGTGTATCTTTGGGAGCATATAGAAGCAGCCCGGCCTGGGATCTTGTGGGAATAGTCATAGCAGAGAGAAGAAGTAGTATTCTGTAAGCAGACAGCCTGGGAAGAAGAAGCAAGTGGTTATTGGGCAGTAGTCATTTTTGTGGTTTAGATAATGTGTGCTGTGAGGAAGTGCCACAGCAGCAGCAGGGAGAGAAGCTGTGTTACAGCGCCCTGCATTACTATCAGTAAGAGGACAGGATTACATCAGGCTGGGCAGAACTATCCAATTTCTAGCTCTCTAAAGCAAACACAGCCAAAGTTATGCCAATGTGAAAGTGACCTTATATAATGTCTGCCGCATTATATTCAGGGGTCTCTTCAAACTCCAGAGTATAATAGGTGATGTGTACAAAAAAAAAAAAAAAAAAACATTCATACTTACCTTCCCTAACCTCTTTTGAGTCTCCTCATGGCATCTGGCGCTCTTCTATTGACATCTGACACTCTTCTGTGACGTCATCAACCCATGAGTAGGCCCAAAAGAGGTAAAGGAAGTTGAGTATGAGTGTTTTTTTTTGTTTTTTACACCTCCCCTGGGCCTCCACCTATTATACTCTGGAGTTTGAAGAGACTCCTGATTATAATGCAGCAGACATTTTAGTTCGCCCAAGACGAATCTCCATTTATTCGGTTTCATAAAAAACCCAACAATTTGAAATATTCAGGTCGAACCTGGATCAGTATGAACCAATTCGCCCATCTCTGCTCAGTATGCTCAATAAAAGACATGAATCATACAACCGCGTGTGTTATGAGTGTAGTTATATTGTAATCGGCTAGAATTCTGACAATATATAACAACAAGGTCACATTGTCTTAGCATTCAATGCCGAAATCCTGTTCATTCTATAGGGTTCACTTGCTTTTTCTTGATATACGTTGATTTTGGCTCATTTTAAATGTAATCTGCTATTTTGAAGGTCAGCTAATCCATTAGAATCCGCTCAGCAGCCTTGCAAACACATTATCTGAGGCCTCATGCACACAACAATGGAAACTGATGTGTGACAACCATTGTTAGAATGCATTGATTTCAATGGGGCTATTCACGTGTCCATTTTTTTTTAGCAGACACTTTTAGCAGTGCGTTACTTAAGGTGAACATACACGTATCAGGCAGAGGTCGGAGAAAATGTTTCATCTCAACATATCCAATCCTTTTGGTCCATAAGCCACTGCCAGACCCCCTGTCCCTATTGAGAGTATGTGTTTAAAGACAGAATGCATATCTATGGGGGATCAAGACACCGTAGAGAGCTCTCAGTCAAAAGAATCTTCATCTGACAGCTACAGTATATGTTCTTGTGGCTTCTTATTTTGTCCATGATCCTTCCACCTTAATTGTCTCTATAGAATACATAGATTATATTACATAGATTAGATAGATTATATTATAGATTAGATAGATAGATACATTAGATTATATAGATTATGAGTAATCTCTCATGTTAGCAGCTGTTCTCTCCACATCATACAGTTCTATGTCAGGCAGACCCCTAGATGATCCTGATGGTCTCCAACCTGGAACTCTCCATCTTTTGTGAAGCTATAAGACTAAGGCTACAGAGCAACTTCGCCGCAACTCCCATCGCTCAACCAAAGATCACCAGTAGAGATGAGAGAATCGATTCTGCAGAAGTGGAATTCGATCCGAATTTCAGGAAATCTTCGATTCTCCATGATTCCGGATTTCCTGATTCTTTGTTGTAACGAATATTTAGTAAGGACCTTTGTGACATCAGATGGTCACAAGATATTCTCTAGTGATGTGATTGGGTAGCCGTGTCTGCTTGTTAGCAGATCCTTCCACATAAAAAAAATTGTCCATACTGAAGAGAGAGAGAGAGAGAGAGAGACATGACCGCGGCATCCAAGGACTTTCGGCATTTTGCCGCCCACCCACCCACACTGGCTCTCTGCAGCCCGGAAATAGCTGTTTATTCGCTGCAAAGTAATTCAGCTCGAAGAGAATTTTTTTGGAATTTCGAATCGAACTGCTGAATCGAACTTTTGAGAAATTCGCTCATCTCTAATCACCAGGTCACCCTTTGACTCCTACACTAATGTTAGTGAATGGAGTGACATTTCAACCTGTAAAGTACTGTAACCCTGACTTGATGCTAAAAAAAGCGAGCAGTGTTTGGCACGATCGCAGCACGCTAGGGGTCGCAATGCCACTCCATTCACTAACATTAGTAAAGGGGTTACTGATGGTCATGCAATGAGTCACGGCCAGAGTTGCTGTACAGACTTAGCATAACTCCTAACATGCCCAATTACATAGATTTGGGCTTTACAACACCTGGAGAGCCACAGCGCGGAGAACCTAGTCCTGTACGATCCATCATTCGATCTGTATAAGTAATAATACAAATCATCAATGCATTTACCCTGTTATATAGTAAGAGCTCCACAGTGCATTAGCTTTCAGTGACAGCTTCACACACCATGGGAAAACTGCAATTCTTCAGACGTTTACTGGGACTGTTTATGCACCGTAAAGCAGCAGTATGCAGCAAGAATACATTCACATCAATGGCAATATAAAAACAGACAACGTCGTAGCCAGCCTGCAAGATAAAGAGCAGCAGATCTGTCTGGTCTGTCCATTCAGGTTATTTCTGGTCATTGCTTTCTAATTGCATAGAACGTATTTACCCCAAGTGTATGTAAATTGCTTTACAGTGTATCATTTTCTAATACTTTATGTTGGCAAATTATTCCAATCGTGTTCACTCTGCTTTCAGAGACTACTGTGATTATGCAGGTGCGCTTGCCTTATACATTAAATGAATATATTACTGTGACAGCGATTCATGAGACCTCGGCTGCCAAGCCCATGATGACCCTTCACAACTTGATAAGCAGCTCCGCGCCTAAGCTATTTAATATGGAGCATATGAGTGGTAGTAATTGAATGTAAGGTCATGCGATCCTGAATAATATGTAACCTCAGCTATGATATGAGTCATTAATGCTCGCATTATATTCACATAGACACGGGATGTCATGGCACATGCAGGTTGTTTTCCTCTATATAGCATGATCATTTGCTTGAATTTGCATCATAATAAAACTTCAACTAACTTGAGTTAACTCTGACGAATGTCACACGGGCAAACGTACGTGGACACCCAATCTAATTATTTGGACGCCCCTTCTAATTTTGTGGACACCCCATCTAATTATGTGGACACCCCATCTAATTGTGTGGATACCGCATCTAATTATGTGGACACCCCATCTAATTGTGTGGACACCCCATCTAATTATGTGGACACCCCATCTAATTGTATGGGCACTCATTCTAATTGTTTGGACACCCCTTCTATTTGAGTGGGCACCCCTTGTAATTGTGTGGGCACCCCTTGTAATTGTGTGGACACCCCTTGTAATTGTGTGGGAACCCCTTGTAATTGTGTGGACACCCATTCTAATTGTGTTGACACCCCTTCTAATTGTATGGGCACCCCTTGTAATTGTGTGGACACCCCTTGTAATTGTGTGGACACCTCATCTAATTGTATGGACACCCCTTCTATTTGAGTGGACACCCCTTGTAATTGTGTGGACACCCCTTCTATTTGAGTGGGCACCCCATCTAATTGTGTGGATGTTAAATACAAGTTTGCTATACCATAGAGTTTATGAATGGAAAGTTCGTGGGATGGAAGCAGAGCACTAACTGCACCTCACAGCTGCTCTCACTTTCTCTATTCTGACATACACTCTGTGTAACTATTTTCTTATGTTTCAAGTTAAAGTGTACATGGAAGAATGAATGGAGCCATGTATCGTGAGATTTTGAGTGCAAACCTCCTTCCATCAGCAAGGGCATTAAAGATGAAACGTGGCTGGGTCTTTCAGCATGACAATGATCCCAAGCACACCACCAGGGCAACGAAGGAGCGGCTTCGTAAGAAGCATTTCAAGGTCCTGGAGTGGCCTAGCCAGTCTCCAGATCTCAACCCCATAGAAAACCTTTGCAGGGAGTTGAAAGTCCATGTTGTTCAGCGACAGCCCCAAAACATCCCTGCTCTAGAGGAGATCTGCATGGAGGAATGGGCCAACATACCAGCAACAGTGTGTGCCAACCTTGTGAAGACTTACAGAAAATGTTTGACCTCTGTCATTACCAACAAAGGATATAAAACAAAGTATTGAGATGAACTTTTGTTATTGACCAAATACTTATTTTCCACCATAATTTCAAAATAAATTCTTTAAAAATCAGACAATGTGATTTTCTGGATTTGTTTTCTCATTTTGTCTCTCATAGTTGAGGTCTACCTATGATGACAATTACAGGCCGGCCTCATCTTTTTAAGTGGGAGAACTTGCACAATTGGTAGCTGACTAAATACTTTTTTTCCCCACTGTATTTTTACTTTTTTTGCTTTATAACTTTTGGTGATCTTCTTGTTTGTATTAAACATTTTAGTTTTTTCATCATACTTTCTTCAGAATTACTTTCACCAAACTCTGTCTGTTTTCTGGTGTCAAACTATGGCACTCCTTGTCTAATCAGACAAGAAGTGAAGGACAGTATTTTACAGTGGATGCCCCTTGTAATTTTGTGGACGCCCTTTCTAATTATGTAGACGCCCCTTCTAATTATGTGAACGCCCCTTCTAATTATGTGGACGCCCCTTCTAATTACGTGGACGCCCCTTCTAATTATGTGGACGCTCCTTCTAATTTTGTAGACGCCCCTTCTAATTTTGTAGATGCTCCTTCTAATTATGTGGATGCCCCTTCTAATTATGTGGACGCACCTTCTAATTATGTGGATGCCCCTTCTAATTATGTGGACGCCCCTTCTAATTTTGTAGACGCCCCTTCTAATTTTGTAGATGCTCCTTCTAATTATGTGGACGCCCCTTCTAATTATGTGGACGCCCCTTCTAATTATGTGGACGCCCCTTCTAATTATGTGGACACCACTTCTAATTATGTGGATGCCCCTTCTAATTATGTGGACGCCCCTTCTAATTATGTGGACGCCCCTTCTAATTATGTAGACGCCCCTTATAATTTTGTAGACGCCCCTTATAATTAGGTGGACGCCCCTTCTAATTATGTAGACGCCCCTTCTAATTATGTGGACGCCACTTCTAATTATGTGGACGCCCCTTCTAATTTTGTAGATGCCCCTTCTAATTATGTGGATGCCCCTTCTAATTATGTAGACGCCCCTTCTAATTTTTTAGACGCCCCTTCTAATTATGTGGATGCCCCTTCTAATTATGTGGACACCCCTTCTAATTATGTATACGCCCCTTCTAATTTTGTAGACGCCCCTTCTAATTATGTGGATGCCCCTTCTAATTATGTGGATGCCCCTTCTAATTATTTAGACGCCCCTTCTAATTATTTAGACGCCCCTTCTAATTATTTAGACGCCCCTTATAATTATTTAGACACCCCTTATAATTATGTGGACACCACTTCTAATTATGTGGACACCCCTTCTTATTATTTAGACGCCCCTTCTAATTATGTGGATGCCCCTTCTAATTATGTAGAAGCCCCTTCTAATTATGTAGACGACCCTTCTAATTATGTAGACGACCCTTCTAATTTTGTAGACGCCCCTTCTAATTTTGTAGACGCCCCTTCTAATTATGTGGATGCCCCTTCTAATTATGTAGATGCCCCTTCTAATTATTGGGTTTAGGTGTTTCACACGCCCTATGCACACAAGTGCCTAAAATGTGTCACTGTCACAGGCTGACACCTATTACTGATCTGTGACCCATCAGCTGCTATTATTGTGACCTGGAAGCATTTAGGAATAAAACAGCTCAGCCCTAAGCAGGAGGCCATGTAAACTAATGGTGTGTTGGCAAGTGTGACCCATGAAATGTCTCATGGTGGAAATGATCATATTGTTAAGGAGCGGAAGTGATGGACTGCCCTGATCCCCTGTGTCACTGTATAACACCTCTGGATGGACTGGGGTGTAACTATATCACTGTAGCAGTGGCAGACTTACACCCGCTGTCACTAGGTGGTCAGTCCAGCAGTACCACCAATGTAGAGGTAATGAGTCTTGTCTTATATAGAGGCCTATATAAGCACTGGACAGTGTGGTATATACAACATAGACTGATATCATTCCCCTGCTGGTCAGGCTCTCCTCCAATGGATTGAAAGAAAGCCTATTCCTTCCGCCCAGAAGGAGGTGAAGGTGTAACAGGTGCCGACAAGCAGTCACTGGCATTGAGATGGTGGCAATATGGTGGCTCAACATGAGCAACTCTTCCACACCCAATGCACTGTGTTCACCCGAGCAAAGATATGATGTTTATCACTGTAATGTGCTCTGTAACATGGTGGTGACAGCTGAATATGTATGGGGGCGGTGATAGACTACCTTTAACATGCGTGCTGAGAGTTGACCTCCACCAACCTGATATTGATGGCCTATTCTAAGCAGATTTTAGTCCTGTACATTCCCTATGACCTTTCTCTATGGTAAGTGTATTATATGGCAGTGTATTTGAGGCACCATGATCATTGCTTTCTAGAGTCAGATAATTTACACCTCCACGCCTCTGCTACCTCTCATTTATAGTTATAGCAGTACAGTGTGTCAGTATTTACTGTACTTATGACATTCTATTCATTTTATATATATATATATATATATATATATATATATAGACCCTACAGTGCCTACATGTCCAAATGCCTTATAAAAATTCCACCCCCGTGATCACCACATTATCTACTATTATTCTCCTTCCTGGAACTTATATTGTGAGCGATCTGCACCTTTGTAAGCCGTGCACAATAGGTTTATCAGTCATTAAATATGAACGCTCGCCTGTGACTGCGCCTGCAGCTTCAGGCCCTGTTATTAGTACCGACTTACATCTCTGATGTGGATTTCTGCAGTTGCCGATCTGATGGAATCGAGCCCTTACTTGCCAAGTCTGGATTAGATTTGTAAATGCAGCGTCTCCTCCTTTATCTTAAAATGAGATTTTATATAGAGCTGTAGCATGTGTCAAGTTGTGTCTCCACACATCAGGATCTTGTCATATTCTGTGTATCTGATAACAGGCTTCATAACATTTTGAGTATTATTAATGTTTAATATATTTAAAGTCGTTGGTAAGTCTCACTTGTAGTGATGTGCTGAGCCCCATGGAGCTTGTACATCAGCAGGAAAGAACAAGATGTGCTTTCATTCAGACAGGTTTGGTACTGCGTGCTTAACACTGCCATCTAGTGGTAAAAAGATTTGTTGCCTTTACATTTTCTGACGATCAAATAATAAGAAATAATAATAATAATACATTTTATTTATATAGCGCCAACATATTCCAAATAACAAATAATATACGGAAATACATTTTTTTAGACAAGGGTTGGTGACATTGATCAGACATAGTTGGTATCTCATACAAATTGTGTAATATAATGCAAATATAAGGAATTTTCCCTTATGATGGTATATCTCTAAGATATATTAAGTCACTTCATTCGTGGGTTGGTAGGGTTCTCAAAGATCAGGCCTCCACTGATCAGAAAACTACGAAATATTTTAGTGATTTTACACTGCTTAGCCTAAGGGTACGTCCGCATGTACCTCTATTCTGCAGCAGGTTTTCTGCCGTGGATTTTGCAGAATTCTCCATTACTACTTGTCACTTGTAACAGAATTTACCCTATGCAAAATTTGCAGCATAGATTGACAGCTGAAATTTTTAATTCCGTACATGGTTAATTTCCCTTGCAAATATTTTTTGCACTGTTTGGAAAGACTTGTTTCAGTTTTATCCACTTTGCTGCCACTTTTAATGCACTGCCCATAATTCCAGGATATAAGTCTGCTCTGTATGTGTCCTGTGTGGACAGACACTTAAAGGGAATCTGTCAGGCCAATCTGGGACACTAAACCACCCACAGGTCCTTATAGTCCTGGGGTTTAGTGTCCCAGATCGCCCTGTTGTAATGCAATCCGCAGGGGCATTAAAAATAAAAAACCTTTATACTTACCTAGATAAGGGTCCGATCAACGCTGTTTGGTGAGAACAGTCCGGCTTATTCATGAGCTTCTTTGTTGGCACGCCTCCTGGCGCCTGCGCTGTTCTTCAGTGAAGCCAAAGGTGGACACCCCGGCTTCACTGCTCAATTGCCGGAGGTACGGGGCATGCGCACTGAAGCAGGGTGTACTCCTCTGGCTTCATTGAAGAACTGCGCAGGTGCGGGGAGTACAGCTGCAGGGGGAGTATAAAGCTTTTTTATTTTTTTAATGCGGCCATGGATTGCGTTATATATAACATTGTGATTTGGGACACTAAACCCCAGGTCCATATGGACGTGTGGGTGGTTTAGTGTCCCAAATTGCTCTGACAGATTCCCTTTCAATTACAGATAGTTTTACATAAGGAATTCCAGATGTGGCCCCCAGTGTGGAGCTGCCAGACTATAGCAGAGGGGATGGAGACTACAATTCATTTAAGGGTTTGTGCCATTATAGAGGACAGGACAGGGGATAAGTGCCCCATCGCCAGGTCCCCCAGTGAGCAGGACAAGGGACTGAAAAGTCTGACTTTTACCTTATTCTCAAACCTGGTTAAGGCTAAGGCCCCAGGTACCAGGCCACAGCGAAAAAGTGGAAACGCATTGCAGTTTTTTCCACAGCACTTTTCAAAGAAAGTTCCCAGAGTTTTCCTTTGCAGACTTTCTGCTTCAATTATACCTATAGGGAAACCGCCAGCATTTCCGTAGGTATAATTAACATGCTGCGATTTCCAAAATCGTGATGGCTTTGGAAATCGCAGCATTTCCGCTGCGGGTATTTTTCTGCAATGTGTGGACAGGATTCACTAGAAACTGTGGCGCTTACGCCCATGGGGCTTCAGCCAAAAAGGGTTATCCATAAAAAAGATATTCATGGCCTATCCTTAGGATAAGTCATCAATACCAAATCAGTTGTGATCCGACACCCAAAACCTGCATCAACCAGCTGTTCTCAGCATCCGCTATAAGGAGTACGGAGCTGAAAGCAGATGGCTCTATCTCCATGTAGTGGTCGTGCGGAGTTACACAAAGGTTTAGCCAGAGGGGCTGTTGGGGAATTTTTTAGGATGGTCTGGGCCACTTTGCCTTGGCCAGGCTGTTTTACATGGAAGCTACCTGAATAGTTGCCACAGGGTATGAGAGCCCAACTACGAACCTGGAGGATGCATGATAGACACCTATATATTGTGTAGCTTAGTTATGGCACCCTGAAATCCTATGTACACCTGACCATAATGTCTCCCAATGCATGAAATAAATGATGTCATAAAGTTCTATACAATAATGGCATATATTGCGTGTTGGTATATCTGCATTGTAGGAGGAAGGTCCTCAGAGCAGACATTGTGTAGTATCACATCTTACTGCTGCTCAGTAACCTTCAGTGTTTGCTTTACTGTTTGCATACGACTAATCCGCTATTGCTAGCAAGCTGATTTACATTGATGAGTCTTGTTTCTTGGCCATCACCAATAAAAGCAATTATAGCACTGTGTGAACACTGCTCTTATTAATTCCCTTCCCTGCTTCATTCTTATGTGTGCTGTTTAATTAAAAAGAGGGAGTGGAGGAAATTGGACGGGGAGAGGATAAAATACTGACTCAATGGAGCACTGTTTTTACTGGTGAATAACAGCACAGCATGGTCAGAGAAGAACAGACGAAAGGGTCTAGTCAGAATGCTGTACTCGCGACTGTTCCTCAGTCCTCTTCTATCATTCTGTGCCTGTGTTCTTCATTACTATAGCGATGAAGGATTGTAAGACCTGCCGTCTGCCTGTCATATACTGTAATAGAATGGTAGGATAAATAGTGTCCTTGACTACACAGATTAATAGTGTGCACAGTGCCCGCATTGTGCTACAGAGACCTCAACAAATCCCATACAGAGCCTGGAACCCTAAAATACCTAGAAAAATATGGAGCACATTTCTAGAGGGTGCCATAATGTACTAAATAAGAAAAAAATCATTTATTGTATATGGTAATAGATCCATATGACATGCATAGTGCCTTCCTTACCCAGCTACACAGCACAGGCAGTGCTCAGATAAGTGCTATACCTTGCCCTATATTTGTGCATACATTTCACATACAGTGTTTAAAGCGGACCTTTCATCACTTTCAACAAGTCCAGCTCTTTGTATCAACTGATTCTGGCACTGTTGGAATTTTTTTCTCTAGTCCCCACCATTCCCGAGCTATCAATCCTGTTAGTTTTGGTGTCTGATCTCTACTGACAAATAAACGGGTAGCAATGTTTTGAACATTTGACTTCCATTCTCCATAGGGGTCAGCAACTATTTTAGTCTGGGGTGCCGATTTGGAAAAAAAAAAAAATCAAAAGATGAAGTAGTCAGTGTGCCATGTAATAATTGTAAGGGTGTCGCCCTCCTACATCAACAGGGGGCCTCAACACTCTACAAGTATTTAGAAGGATGATCCCATGCCTTTATGCAGTGTTATCTGCGTCCTTAGGATGTTTTTTGACTTTTGGTAAAAATTATTTGGTAGGGGTGCCCCAAGGATTTTTTTTTTCAATGGGGTCCCTGAGTCTGAAAAGGTTGGGAAACGCTGTCTTACCTGAAAGTCATAGAACGCAAACCATAACTGCAACCAGTTAGTCGATTGAGCTTACATTTCAATGTGATCCTTTAGCAAAATGATTCATATTTGGACTGGACATGGGGCTCAGTGTAATCTGCAGTAAGCCTGCTTTGTGGGGGCAGAGGGTGCCCATCACACAGCCCAGTCTGTTCCTTGTTGAAGAAATCCAAACAAATTTATACAGTCTTATTGAAATGAATGAAGGCAAATTTAGCTGCCATATTATACTTTGCACAGGTAATTGCTGACCTTTGACTAGGCTACTGGCTTGGACACAGACATTGGGCCTCATGTTCCCACCACCTCCCAGTACATCCTCCCATCCGACTGCATTTACATGGACGATTAGAGAGAGATTGCTACCTGGAGCAGAGAGAGTCCTGTGCCAGGTAGATATGCCTTGGGTGCCAACTCCAGCACCAGTGCTGACCCCTGCATACAGCTTCCAACGTGAGACTACTATAATTTTATAGACACTCATCTTGGCTATTTCATACATACTGTAGATTTGACTTGCAACTATTTAGCATATGATTAGTTATGCAGATTTTTGTCATGTAACTGCATTGTTACTGTTTTGCTCCTAAAAATCTAAATTTTAATTTTTATTATTTTGTAAATCCATCTTAGGCTTTCAACACTGCCTGAATCCTTCTGGGCATGCTCTCGATTAGATTCAAGCATGTCTCAATCCAAATCTGATCCCAAGTCTCTGATACACGTTCCCATTGTTGGTGCCTACTGGTCGACTCACTTGGGTATGAATACAGCTTTTCCTCTATCCACAAGTGTTCGATGGGGTTGAGGTCTGGGGACTGTGGGGGCCAATCCAGCACCATTTCTTCGCTAATCTTGATGTATGCTTCGGGTCTTTGTCCTGCTGGAACACTATGTCCTCCTTTTCATACCCATAGTACTCAAGTGTACGAAGTAACTCGTCTTGAAGGATACTCACATATAGCTCAGCAATGAGGCCACCATTCTTTCAACTGTCATGGCACTCACATGATGTAGTTTGGCAATTTTCTTGGCCGAGAGACCGCTATCGATGAGCTGGATGATGTGGTTACTTTTTTCTTGGGAAATCTTCTTTATGGCTGATCCTCGATTTGAATCAGTGACCTTTTGCTTGGGAATCAACCTAGTAACACACTGAGCTATTACGGAATGTGAGAACAGGTTGTAATTTGTAGTGTACAAGAAGAAAAAGATTTTTCCACAATCGTGAGGAAAACAGTAACAATGCAGTGACATAACAAGAATCTGCAGAACTAATCCTATGCAAGGCGTGTGATTCTGAGCTCTGACACTGGCTGCCTCTGATTGGAGCTCTGAATCGCACCCCTTGTCTGCTCCTACCTGACATTGCCCTTTTGACATTACAGAGCTTAAACAGCACAGGAACCAAAACTACCTGCACTTGATCCACACATTTCCAACTGTGCTGGAATCAGTGGAGTGGTGTCTATTCACAGATGCTAAGAATTGGTGTAGGTGGTGAAAGGTCCTCTTTAATAAGTGCCACTCCAAGAAGTGTGATTCTGAGCTCTGACACTGTTCATCTCTGATTGGAGGTCTAAGGCATCCCCCCTTTCCTCCTCCTCCAGCCTGACACAGAGCCTAAATATAATATGAATCACAAGAACTAACTACAATGATTGCTCAGGAATGGTGGGGGCTAGAGAAAAAAAAATCTAATTGTGCTGGAATCAGTGGATGAGGAACGATGAGACCGCCCCCAATCACGAGAACTGCAGACAGTCGAAGTACAGTACAGCTGAAGTATTGTAACCATAGCAATATCACTTAGAATTGTTGACTGGGAAGGGGTATTACATGAACACCATAGGAAGGCCTGATGAGGGAGGTGTTGTAAGCTTTTCTCCATATCTATGTGAATGGGTAGTGTAGGGGAGAGGTGGATGGCTCTTCTGAGTCAGTAACAAATAGACCAATCTAGCACATGAGCCTCACCAGGGAAATTAAATAAACAGACAATACATTACATAGTTTTTTGGGTATATTTCTTTAAAAATATTTTTCGTTCCATTTAAGCAGTAAATGGAAATTACATTTTAGTGAGTTGGATCTTAAAGAGGTATTTCAGGCAAAAAAACTTTAAAAAAAAAAAAAGATATTTTAATGCTATTAATGGGTTAATAAGTGTACCAAAATACCTTTAGCAGTGTTTGGAGTGATTTCTGAGTTTCTCTAAGAGCACCTGGCATCTTCTGCATTTGTTTACATGAGTAACTTCCTGCTGTCTTAGCCTACAACTACCATGATGTATTGCTGTTCACTCAGATCCCCTCTCACTCCCTCCCTCTCTCTCTCTCTCTCTCACCCCCTCACTGTTTTCCTAGCTAGCCCGAGGACTACTATCCCTACCTACCTATCTAACTCAGCCCACCCCCTACCCCATCCCATCATACTTACCTGTCTTCTGTGTCCTGAAGATCAGTTTCTTCTGTCCCGCCAGCTCCTTCTTCTGTGGACTTCTGCGGTGCCTGCACAATAGAGCCAACAGAGCTCTATTGCACATGTGTGGGAGACAGGCTTCTTCTCTTCACATCTGCCGGCAATTGCGCAATAGGCTCTATTAGCCAGGTGCCGGCAGAAAAGAAGGAAGTGACGCTTCACGCCCAGAAGAATGAAGACAGGTAAGTATGATGGAGTGGTGGGGAGGTAATGTTCCATTTCTGGAAACGGAACGTCACCAGAATATCAGAAAATGTGCCTGGGGTGGTCACATGACCGCCCCGGCGATCTGGGTAGTTATAGATTTTTTTTTAAAGTAAGTAAATTAGTAGTTAGGCGGGTGAGGAGGTTTAGTTTAAGGTTAAATTTTTATTTTATCCTGGACAACCCCTTTAATTCTATCAAAAAAGTGGAATGTATTTGAGTGAGAAAAGTAAATGGGAATCAGCTGCAATTTTGACTCTTGGAACTTTAATAGATTGCCTGGGCCAAAGGAAGGCAGATGTGGGTTTAAGGAGGCGTGCAACATCTGTCAGTGTAGATACACTAAGAATCTCTGATTTCCAAAACTGATCCATAGCTAAAGAACATCTTTGGCAACACCAAGAATCTAAGCGCTGCAATCACGTCAATGTTCAGAAACCTATAGCAAGTGAACTCAATTACTTAAGTAATTTTGATGTCCTTGAGATAGCCTAGGTAGCGACAATAGGAAATAACCAGGAGACTAATGGTGATGGCTTATCCCTGGGCCTGACTATCTTCTCCTAGCTCCTGGTAAGTCTATCCTTTACTTATTTGCTACGTGAGAGCAGTTTCACCAGTTGACCTGCGGTGCCTTAGATATTGGTTAAATATTGGTATTAATTGGTTTAATTGGTATTTCTCTCAGTTGGATTTTATACATGATCTTAGAGTTAAGGCTGAATTGCTCAAAAATTTGGAGTGCTGCAGGGATTGCTTGGTTAGCAGAATAACTATATCATCAGAAAAGGCAACTGTTATATATAGGAATGTTCCCAAATTTTGCACCTTAGGGGATTGCCTAAGTTTTTGGATCAGGGTGTCCATAATAATTACTTTATTACCATTTACCATTATTTGTAAGGATTGGTATGGCTACATGCCCGGATTTGTATATAATCCTGGCAGACAGGTTTCTGTAGCGAGAAAATATGGCAGTGATAAGTGCGGGGGGAATAAATCTTGTCAATGTGGCTCGCAAGTACCTCCAGATGACCCAAAAGCCTTTTTTTTCCGCAACTGTGCCAAGGACTAATGGAATTTGTTAATTTCTACCATTTTGTTTTGTCCAGAGACCAGTCTCACATCTGTACACGTCAACAGGTCATATTGTTGCAGGTAGGATTTTTTTAATTACTAAATTAATTATTTTATTTTTTATTTTATTATTAATTATTGTTTTCACCTTCTTTTTATGCTTTATTTTCTTCTTACATCTGATTCATCCTGTACTATATTACATTCACTTGAAATAAAACACAAACTACAGTCGGAACGTACAATCTTTTTTTTATTTTTCTTAATTAAAGGTTATGGTACATAATGCAGAGGGACACTTGGTTCTTTTCCATAGGATTTTCTTAATAGTTGGCACCATCTGGTTGGCACATGGACGCTTGAATTAACATTTTTTAATAGTAAAGGCGTTTGCACAGCATCGTCGTGCAAAGGCAGACAGGCTTTTGATGCCCTTAAAGAGTTACACATTGGATACTTTGTGTAGTGTCAATATGTACACCAATATATTATTCAACCAATTTTTATAAAATTACTCAGATATAAAAAAAAAATAGCATGCTGTCACGCAATCCTGCTGCGGAGAGAAACTGTAGAATCTTTTGTATTTTGATGTTTTTTGTGCTTGACAGAATTATTGCCCTTGTAACACATCTATATATACAGTACAAAAACATCAACTCTCAATTAAAGGTCACTGAATTTTTAAAAAATATATATTTCTTTAAAGATAACATTTTTTTACATCAACATTTTTCTGGTGATTGGGATATTCTGACGAACGCAAATCTGTAAGCAGCCAATGGTTTATAGTGACACGGGAAGCATTGGCAGGAAACTCTGAAGGAAACTTTGAGACCATCTTGAATTGGCTGAGATTTTTTCTCCCATAGCATTTGTCAGTGGGAGACAAATAAGATAGGTCAGGGGCTTGCCATGGATGTTAGATCGCTGGCCAATCCTGCATAAATCAGCAAGTTGGACATTTTGTGTTTTATGTTTTAAGACATGACCAATGGAGGACCTATAGAGTTCCTGACCCTAGAAGTAAAAAATGCCATAAAGTATGGTTGGGTATTGTCATTGTAGCATAGATAGGTCAGAACCCCAGTCAAACCTTAAAGTTTGGGTTGCTTGTGCCTCTCAATAGTAGGTCATGTGTGCAGCCATTTTAAACCATTAACACTTTCCATACATGACTCAATTCTAACAATATAGGGGAAGGGAGGGGCTTTATATCCTTCTAATAGAGGGTTTGCATCACATTGGGGGTGTGAGGTAGCACGTGTCTCACCAACTGATTCTGGTAAGGTATCTTCCCATATCTGTTAGCCCTGAATACTTTCTCGGCAAAAAGATGGATAGTGTAATTTTTTGAAAAATCCCTTTTAAGGTTGTTCTATCATTTTAGGCTCTTATCCACAATATACATGTGGTAGTTTATTAAAATGGAAACCTATACAGTTTCACAAGATTTTAAAGGGGTTGCGTAGGATTAGAAAAAAAACGAATCCCCTCCTCTTATCCATGGGCGGTGTTTGGTATTTGTGCTCAGCCCCGTTCAAGTGAAAGGGTCTGAGCTGCAGTACTAGGCACAGCCCATGAATAGAGATGGTGGTGTTACTGGGGAAAAATAGAAGAGTGCAGAATCTTTTATTTATCTCAGACAACTCCTTTAAGTATTATAATAGGGTTAAACAATTTTTTATTGTCCTTTGTTTTACACGAATGTATAATTAAATGTGAGGGCTGACAAGTCTCCGGCGCTTCCACAGACTTTCTATTTAAGCACTTAAATAATGACATTACAACTTTGAAAAAAAAATATTTGTCATGTTAAATTATATACATTATTGCAAATGACAGTGCATTTAGTTTGATTGCTTTTCTTTAAAATTTTCGACTTGTTTTGTACTGTATGTACAGTCCATGGCTGACAAAGTATCTCTGCCAATGTAGCAGAAATGGCACGAAATCACATTTTAATACATTCTTCATTGTTTGAACATTAGGCAGTAAGACACAAACTTATGTTTTTTTTGCAAGCATCGAGATTAAATAAATGTGAAGGTAAAATAACATTTGTAGCATATTTTTTCTGAGGTTTAATCTAGTCAAATTTTTGCTGTTCAATTTTTACATTACTCATATGGAAATCTGAAATCTTCTAGAGTCTTAAGTTATTGTAGGTTCACGTTTGTACACCATTTTACAGTTTATGTAATCTATAAAATGTTGGGGAACTTACTTGGCACTTTCACTGTTGGACCGATGCCTTAAATGTCCACAGCTACATTGAGAATACAGCTAGATGTGAGGCTGAAATCTGGTGTGTTTAGTATGTGCACATGGGGGAATTCATCAACCCCTCTAAGCCAGTTTTCTGGTGTACATGGATGATACTATGGCACACATTTTGCTCAAAGCACCAAATGTGAGTCACATACCCCATTGTGCGCTTTGCTTGCCAATTTCTACGAATGTGGGTGGGGCAGAGCGGGCAGGGACGCCTCAGCCTAATATATTCAATATCACTCGTGCCAGTTTTCTGGCCTGAGTTATACAGGAAATCTACGCCATTGATGTGGATTTCCATTCTGGAGCACGGACGTGTGCCTGATTTATTAAGAAGCTGGACCCTCTTGATAAATCAGGCACATCTTGCACTTGTCAGGGTCCTTACTAAGACAAAAAGCCAATCTTCATAAATTTGCCCCATTGTTCACAATATTATAGAAAGTATTGCCCTTATACCAGGCAGTTTGTAGTCATCTGACATAGGAATATCTAAGGCTGGCCATGCACACATGAATAGCTATCTCTCCCAGCCCCTTCCCTAAATACATGTATGCCAAGCATGAATGTATTAGTTGAAAAAGGGAAGTAAGCAGCTGAGTCTTGTCTTACTAGAGAACAAAAAGGTTGGGCATGTTGAAATCCAACCATCTAGGTGGTCAGCCAGACCACTGCCGAAATCTGTGGGTTTAGCCACTATCCATTTAATGTGTATGGTCAACATAACTCTCTAAAAATGTATTGTAGCCGAGAGGTTATATAGAGCTCAGTCAGGCTGCCGGGGGAGTGAACAAGTCAGTCTACAAATTCGTGACGTGTTCCACTAGCCAACAACCATAATCTGAGTCCAGCTCTTTGCTATGATATTGTATGTTATATTGTACCTACATACCAAGGGCATGGGTGACATAAACAGCCCAAGCACTGGCGTCTTTGAGGACCCAAAATCAGATAAGAAATCACTAGCACTTGATAGTTGAAGTCTCTGTCATGGATGTTTCACTGGGTTCTGAAATTTTCAAGCAATGTATATGTAAAGATATGAAGTATATCTACCGTATATTTAAAATGCAAAATGATCTGCAAAAGTGAACCCGCACCTTAACCATCCATTGTAATGCTGAAATCTCATAAAAATGATTCCTTATTGCAGCATACTGTATATATTATCTTCTTCATAAATAGTGACATCAGATCTTTGGGCAAATATCTGGAGGTTTTTGAAGACAGGATAGGCAATTCTCGGTATAACTCGGCTCTGTATGGTTCGTTAGAATTAACTTAATTCTATGTAATTGGCGATAAATGTTCCTTCCTTCTCTTTCCAAGCCCATTAGACATAGAAACAGTGCCACATCTGGTTACGGGTTGCATCTGGTATCACAGATGCGGCACTGTTTTTGGAAGGGATATCAGTAAGGGTCAACTTTATGTTTACCAAATTTTTTGAAAGGACTTTATTTTTTTCAATTGACAGTTTTCTTCCAAAAATATTGTCAAATTTCCAACCCTCAAATTTTTTTTTTCTTTTGATACATTTTATAATTAATATAAAAGCCACCCAACCCTACGAAATAAAAACAATTTACTTATGACAAAATATTAAACAATAGCTTTTTCAAGGTATGACAATTTCTAAATCTACCACTGTACACTTCATTTTTTCATTGTTCCTGTCAATGTTCAATCCCTCTGTTCCCTTTCTGTATCATTAGAGGGGAATGCTATAAGCATGCTTAGTTGCATCAGAAAGTCTTTGGTGTTGTTTGGACCACAAAACACCTTTAAGCAATGACATACTTAAGACACTGCGGCATTTCTGTAAGACACTTCTTTTTTTGGGGGTTGAGTTGTATAGTAAGGGGTGTAGACTGGCTGGTGTAATTCTCTATTTAAGTCAGTCTCCCCACTTTTTCTTCTATTTTTAATGATAATATATTAGTCTTTATGATCTCTTTCGTCTCCCTTCAAGATTTCTGAAACTGGCTGGTCTTATTTTCATTTCTGCATACTCAAGGGAGTATTCGTGACCCTTCCAGTGGAACCAGTTGACTCCCTACAAGAAATAAAGCAAAAAGAGTCAGTATAGGTAATATGAAGAAGACTTATCAGTCACATGTTTGTAAAGTTTGAATTGCCAAAGTTGGAACATATAATACCATTTGGGAATGCCCCTAAAATCGGCAGAATTCCCATCTTTTGTGGATCAGTTCCTGGAATTGTCCCACAAAATTGGACTGGTGGCATGCATTCACATCACTTCACTATACAAATGTTCTTACATGGTGGTAAGTAATGTAGCATTAGCACAGTGGTGATCAAACTGCAATATTCTGGGTCTGAACGAAGGTAAAATGTCATATCAATACGACAGTGTGACATCTCATCTAGTCCTATGTGCAAATGTTGCAATGTAACATTTGTCCTAATATGAAGCCTCAGCAAGCCTGATGGCTTACTTAATTCAATCATGAACACAAGCCTAATGTACTGTAAATAGGTACCAGTAAATTGCTCACAACACCAAGGACACCTTTTAATTTTATCCAGAGAAGCTTACAACATCATAAAGGGTTACCCAGTCAAGAAAAGTAATTGTTAACCTGGCTCAGAATGGTATACAAAAATAAAAAAAAGTGTCTCTCATTCCGACACACCCTGGTTTCCCTCCTGTCCCTCTTTCTTGCTGCCTCAATGATGCTGTGACACAATTATTGGCTGCAGTGGCCACATTACCCAGTGTTGGAAACGTCATTGCTTAAAGAGGACCTTTCATGTCCTCAGGCACATGCGGTTTTATATACCGCTAGAAAGCTGATAGTGCGCTAAATTCAGTGTACTGTTGGCTTTCCCATTATATACCCCGGGGCTGGAGATATCGGTGCCGTTAGTTTTCTGTAGTTTTCTGCCCATCGTCAGAAGGGCGTTCCTGACAGTCTAGCTGGGCTGTGAGGAACGCCCCCCCCCCCCCAACCGACAGTACAGGGCTATGTGCGAGTACAGTCGGGGGGGAGTTCCTTAGCGGCCAGTGATGCCACTGAGCGGTGAGGAATGCCCCCCCATTACAGGGCTCCTCACAGCGCAGCTAGACTGTCAGGAACGCCCTTGTGACGGTGAACGGTGAAACTAAGACCGCCGATATCTCCAGCCCCGGGGCACATAACGGGAAAGCCGGCAGTGCACTGAATTCAGCGCGCTGTCGGCTTTCTAGCAGTATGTTAAACCACATGTGCATGAGGATGTGAAAGGTCCTCTTTAAGCAAAAATCAGGAAGTGAAGGAACTGGAATGTAGGGAGATTAGTGAGGTGAGAATTACTTTTTTACATTTCTGTACACCATTCTGAGCCAAGATAATAATTGCTCTTTACTAGACAGCCCCTTTAAACTTTTATAGACAGTTTTGGTCACTTTAGCTAGGTTCACATCTGCAATCGATCAGCCTTCAGGGATTTCGTCCCCCATTCCATTTGAAAAAAAATTTCAGGTGGAAACCAGGCTGAAACCCATTATCATCTATGGGGTCCATGGGTTTCTGTGGGTAACCGCTTTTTAAGTGGATTAGATTTCCGTTTTCGGGTCCCCAAGCGGACCCCAAGAAAGGAAACCCCAACGCAGGTGTGAACCTAGCGTAAGACCTATTATTCTTTATTCACTTGAGGACTTCAGGGGTTAGAACCTCACCGGCCACATGTTAAAGGCCCATCCAATGGTAATCAATATAAACTCCTAGAAATACCTGTAAATTCCCTTAAAATATAAGCGGATTATCAAGAGCTTCTACTGGATATATAAATGTGTCATTTCATTGCAATATGAGTTGAAGAAGTTGTCTGGCTAGTAAAAATTTGCTAAAATACTGTAGGGTCAGAATGGCTTACATAATATGAGTCCTACTCATCTCAACAATCACTGGCCACTCCCATTACAATATTTTCCAGGTTCCCTGCCAGTCTCTACTTCCTGGTCCCTCTCAACACAGACACATGACCCCTCAGCAAACTACTGATGAGTGAGGGTCAGAATGGGAGTGGTAGGGAACTGTTGAGATAGGTATTACTACCGTATTTCTTATATTTGAAGCCATTCTGAACCTTTTTGGAAAAAAAAAATGACTGTACAACCCCTTTAATGTGTTTCACTCTAAGTATATCTAATCTATGTCTAGATGGGAAATCCCTTTTAGTAATGCCATGATTTCAGAGGAGAACATGCATTGTTGTATGGTTGAGGAGTCTCAGAAAGATGAATGACAACGTGAGAAAATATAATGGCGGACACAATAATCCTATGTTGGAAAGGCTGTCACTTACCTGACTGTGGCTGTTGTCACCATATCTACCCATGAGGTTTACTCTGTGACAATTCTTGTACCAGAAAGCTCCTTTATAAGACAGAGCACAGTTGGTAATAGCGGAATCGTTGTCCTTGTCATATGTGGAAAATGGACGTCCATTGTGATAAGTCATTGAGTCTCCTAGAATGGGATAAAATCCGAGTCTGTTAATGGTGTGCATATGACTGCTGATAGTGTATGTACAATATACTGTAACTTCAGAAATAGAGCAAATATTAAAACTGACAACAATATTATTATTATTACTATTATTATTATTCCAGTTTTTTATTACTTTTTACTTTACTTTTACTTAAAACATAACAGTTACATCAATTTAATACATTTGCTGTTTCCTTCACATCCACATCTAACAATATCATCTTAATGATAATGGAGGAAGTAATTAAATATCTAATTACAGTAGATAGCAAATGAGTGCATAAGAGCTGAGCCTATGTTATAGTGGAAGTGATGAATAAATATGATTACTAGGCAATCTAATGCAAAGATATCACTATCACCATTTTATGCGGCACCAGAACACAGAGATAATGGAGGGAATTTATTTATATATTATTCTATATGCCAGACTTGATCAAGTCCTTGGCTGGCGTGAGAGGTGCCTAGATTTTTAAGAAGCTCCGACCTCTTAATAATTCAGACGTACTCCTGTGCACCAGAATTGAAATCTACGCCAGTTGGGAACTGGCATAAACTTCAGGTATAACTGGCATAAACTTCAAGTATAACTGGCATAAACTTCAGGTATAACTCACTCAGCTTTCTGGAGTGAATTAAAGAAAATAAGTCCCCACCCAGGCCCACCTTGGCCTAGCTTCACTCACTTTCAGGCACAGAAGAAACAATGTGGCACATCTTTGATGTAAGAAGGGGCTGTATGCCAAAAATGTGCCACATTTACACCCATCTATGCCAAAAAACTATGATATATGGATTAGTAAATTCTCACCAATGTCTAAAAATTCATATAGACATTAAAAAACATACCTGTGGTGAATAACTACATATATATATGTATTTATGTATACATATATAATGCATACAATGTATACATATATAATATATACATACATGCAATCTACATGCCTGTTTTGCACTAATCTTAGGTTACAAAATGTCCACTGGTCATTAGTGAATCAAGTCTACAATTTTGGTGACGTGCACTTACAGATGTGTCTTTCCTTACCTTTACTCTTAGCTTAAAAGATTCCAGGATATGTGATACGATTATTATCCTCTATGTGTCTATATATGGCCACCTACTGGTATTAATGTGCATTGCAGCCTGTCAAGGGTTTTGCTAGCATTTTGTGATATTGAACCTACTTTACAGGAAATTGGAGTCTAAGGTAATGGTAGACACATCCACACTTTCAGCCTAGCTGAACATAGAATGCTTTCCATTATACTGCACTCTGAAAGAGATGAACTCTGCATTTTTCTTGAAGTTTTTTCTGTTTTGTTATTTTTGCAAAAATATTTCTATAAAATATTAAAAAGATTTTATGCCCTAAGCTGGCATCGGGTATCTTCCTTTTTAGCAATTTCTTCTAAGTTTTGACTACAGTTGCACAACAAAATCATAAGTCCTCTAGGGGCCGTAGATGTAGGGGTTGCAGAAATTGCAATAGTTTGCCTGCCCTGGTGCCAGAGAAGTCACAAAGGGCCCACAGCCAGAAGAAGATACTGGTATTAGTGTTTCCTTCCTTTTTATACAGATAGGTAAACTACATTGATGCTTAAAGTATCTGGTATACCAGTTATGTGTTATAGGATATAGGATAAACACCTACCTGCATTTCCAGAGTAACCATCAACCTTTAGCCTGTATCGACTCCTGGAATCGCCAACTCCAAATTTATCATAAACAGCATAGGCAGTTTCACCCCTGTCTCTAAGGTCAACGCGCAACTCATATTGTCCCTGGGATGTAATCTTGTGCAAATTCTCCAGACCTATAAATGATACAGGAGCTCAGTTTAGTTTCCATTGATGTCACAGAAACATATGAATATCATATGAATTTAAAGAATATTTATATTTATATATATATAGATATATATCCTATTCACGGGATAGGGGTAAACAGCTTATCAGGGAGAGTTTGACCTCTGAGACCCCCACAGACCCCCATCTACACCATGCAGAAAAATACGTGCAGCAGAAATGCTGCGATTTCCAAAAATATTTTGGAAATTGCAGCAGGTGAATTATACCTATGGAAACATTGGCGGTTTCCCTATAGGTATAATGGAAGCAGAAAGATTGCAGAGGAAACCTCTGTGGAGTTTCAGTGAAAAGCGCTGCGGAAAAAAACATGTTGCCGCCGTGGTTTTTCCAACAGTGCTTTTTTGCTGCAGTCCACCTTAACCTAAAACAGGTTTTCCAGGGTTAGAAAACCATGTATGCATTTCTTTATTCATATAAACAGTGCCACTTATGTCCATGGGTTGTATCTGGTATTGCAGCTCAGTTCCATTCAAGCAAATAGGGCTGAGCAGCAACATCATATGAAATAGACAAGCACTGTTTATGGAAGGGGGGGACTTTTCCTAATCCTGGGCAAACCTTTTAATTATGTTTCTGCAGGTGCCAACAGCTTCCTTGGTGTTATAACCTGACTCTGCAAGGGATCTAAATTTAGAGTTAGTTTTTTTTTCACTGAATAATCTGTTTTCCAATTTTATCAGCCCAATGAGTGGTCAGCTCTACAGCTGTCCCTTACAAACCCAGTGTAACCACTAGGAACTATACAGGAACTATATAAAGCCAATGAAATGCAAGAGTAATTTGTCAATATTGGATTTTTTTTCTCTTCGTCTGTTAAACAGTAACTGGTTTAGAAAATTATTCATAACCCATGAGCTTTGCTAATGATTTCTTAACTGTGTGTTAGTGCATGTAATTCTTGTTTTTAGCTGTTAAATTGGCTTTCATTTTGCTTTTTTTTTAAATAATTTGAACAGAATGAATCAATTTAACTGGATAATCTGGCATTATTACTGTTCTGTACGGTAATGGCAGTGAAATAATGACTTGTTTTTTTTTTTGGTTTTTTTTCTCAAAACATCATTTGCTGTTGCTAAAGTTAATTGCTTGTCTGATACTGTTCAACAAAATAACACATTTTAGACAAGAAAAAAAAAAAAATCCATACTATACTAAGCTGTTATTTTGTGCTCGGTACTATTATGTAAAGCCAGAAACCCTACAGCTTTAATGTATGTCTTTGTATTGCAGATCCTAAATTACTCAATAGAGTAGATACGAGCAGTACTGAATGACGGCAAACAGATTTTGAAATGTTTTTTTAGATATTCATTTTAGATATTTTTATGTTTGAAAATGTGAAGGTATTTTAAAGCAAACTTTTCATCGTAACATACAATTCAATCTTCCAGCAGCATATAAATGGGGGAGCCGAGCAGATTGAGTTTTGTGGGTAAACTTTCAGTATAATTTGTAATTTATTGATTTAAATACCTGCCCTTTATGGGCTTAGGAGTCCAGGGGGTGGAGTCACTCAAGTGACATTCTTCCCTGAACATGCATATAGAGATTACTGTCAGCCATGGACTGGACCATTCACTGGACTACTAAGCATAGAAAGTGCAGAGATTTCAGTAAGTTACAAGTTATACTAAATCTTTTTATACAAATCTATACATCTATTCAGCTCATCCTGCTCTATGGCATGATGTTGGTAGATTAGACAACTTGTTCAACATCACAGGTGCCCTTTAAGTGCTTAAGAAACCATCCTCGTGGATTTTAGAACACAGTCCGTCTCTGCATTTCAAAAGTCATAGCTTTTTTATTTTTTTCCATCAACATAGCCATATAAGGGCTTGTTTTTTATGTGATGACACCGTTTTGGGCTAAATATGTTTTGTTTAGTTTATATTACTGTTTGTTTAACAGTTCTACTACATAAAATCATTTGAGGGCACCATATTTTGAACCCCATAACCATTTTCTTTATTTTTCTTTGTCTGAGCTGTGTAGGGGATTGTTTTTTGTGTGGCAAGCTGTAATTTTATTGGTATAATTGGTATATGATTTTGGATCACGCTTCATTCTTATTTTTGGTAGACATTCTGGCATTGTGTATTTTTATGGTCTTTACTGTGCAGGATAATAGCAATATATTTTACTAGTTCAGACTTTTACAGGTGTTACAATACAAATTATGCTTATTATATTTATATGAAAAAACTTAAAATTTTTTTTACCTTTTAATTATTTTTCATGCTTAATATTTTTTAAATAGTTTTCAAATTAAAAAAAAGTCTCACTAGGGGAGTGGAACATGCAGTCACTGAGTGGGAAGGGATTACAGGGTAACTATTTTTTAAAATAAGGCCGATTTATGAAATATCTACCAATAAACTGTTAATGGGAAAAGCTGTAGTCAGTTTTACATTTCTTCTACTGGCTGAGCTTAACAGATTGGCAGTTGCTGATATTTCATTCCTAAGACTTCCATAAGCCTTAATAGGGCTATATGGCAATGGCCTTTTACAATTAATGTTTTTTTTTTTTTTTTTTTTTTTGTTAAAGCTTGGATATAGTGTATACTGGACAAAATTTTATTATATTCACTACAGGTGGGTATTGAACTGCTTTGATCCCTTTAAATACCTATTGTCCCAAAAAGTCTGATTACAATTTTTTAATAGAATTATTGAGGATTAGAAAAAAAAAATATTGTTTTTTTTTAAAAAAACAAAACAAAAACAAAACTGTTACTCTTGTCAAGGAGCAGTCTGATATAGCAGTCTGCACATACAGATCATCAAAAAAAATACTTGTGACTTCAGATAATCTAATATTTTTTTCAATTAAAGAGGATGTTTCACCATTTATATCAAATCCAATTCTGTGCATCCTTCAATAGGTTCGCTCCACTGATTCCGCTGAATTGGATTTTTTTTTCTCTATCCAAATTAGCAAATTGGGTGCTGAAATTAACAGAAATTGTTTCACGGGAATGTTAGGGGCTGCAGAAAAAAATTCCAACTGTTCTAGAATCATCAGAGCTGCGGCTTTGAAGAATGCAAAGTGTTGGATTTGGTGGAGGTGATGAAAGGTCTTCTTTAACACATTCTTTACTTGTTCATTCTGGTTTAAAGACTAAAAACTTAAAGCTACAATTTCTTGATGTTTCGTTACGGTAAGTAAATTTTTGACTGTAAAGAATGGCTTACTTACCTAAGAAAAACTCATTTTTGGAATCTCCAAATCCGGTGCTGTAAGCTCTCCAATTTCTGTAAAAATCTTCAGATCCATCAGTTCTTCTCAAAAACACCTAAATGGTAGAAAATAATTGTTCACATATTTTTATTTGTTAAGGTGTAAACTGCTTTTGTGACCACTTGGACACACAAGATTTACCTTTCATTAAGATGATTGACTATAACGTGCTGCGTATGAATCTTATCTAAAGTGGTCTGTATGGCGGTGGATATTTCTATAAACGCTGCGTTTTTAGAAAAACATAATACTTTATTTTGTATTGTCATACTCATGTTAATTTACAGCGGTAAAATCCCTTTTGCACATATAATACTTAGTTTCTTCTGAGGCCGTGCTGTAATGAACAGTCACTAATACAATAGATTCCCTCATAGATTACAATTGATCTCCAGACTGCCCAGCATTCAGAAACTATGATATAGCACGGTATATTATATATAATAAATATAATGTCAAAATTTTATGGTATTCTGACACCTTTATGAATAGTCACCTGGAGTCAGTTAAAATGATGGTTGCCCAGGGACTTGTTAGAGATAAGCAATAATCTGCTTAGTTTAGTTATGGATTTTTCATTCTTTGAAGTTTTCTTTACGTTCTTGCTCAGTCTCCCAGCTGCTCACCACATTCTGGATGAACATTCTCTTTTTAGAAGATTTATAATGTACTTGTATATATTATATATAGAATGTATATAATAGATAGATAGATAGATAGATAGATAGATAGATAGATAGATAGATAATATTTTTCAATTCTCATTCTAAACTAACAAACAAACAAGTATCTAAACTTTTTTCAAACACTGTTACATGTGACTTGACACTGAAATTTTGCCCTCTGATTTTACTACCTTCCAGGACAGACATGTGTAAAATGCATCCTATGGGCTCAGATTGACAAGTGATCTGGGCATTTTAGTGCTTTACACATTTTCTAAATGCTTCTAATATTTTTCTTAGTTTTTTAAAGCAGATGTTACAAAAAGCTATGAAATAGTTGAAAGAATATATGTGTATATATTGCATAGTTATGTATTTATATATATATATATATATATATATATATTTAATAACAATATGAATAATAATAATAATAATAATAATAATAACAATAACAATAATAATGATAATAAAATTATATAATGCTTTATCAAGCATTATATTTCTTATAAACCTTAAGAAAACGTAGAAATATCTAAATATATATTGTTAAATTTCATTCTGTATCATGGCAGGTATTCATACGTTATATTTTAAACTTTTTCTAGTATTAAAATTTTGATGGCCACTCCTAAGGTTAGACCATTAACGTCTGATCAGAGGGTGTCTGACGTCTGGGATCTCCGCCAATCAGTAGACTGGACTGATAAAGTTTTGGCCTCCAGTGGCCACCTTGGTTCTTCATTCTGAAGTGTCAGATCTTCACCAAACTTTGTCAGCCCATTCTACTTACACCCCGTCATAGTTACAATCACAAAATAAATATTTCCATTATTTGTTATTATAAGTCTAGAATCTATATTATTCCATTAGTATCCAGTTTACCTTTTTCACAAAAACAGATGTAGCAAAGTTTAAAGGGGTGTCCAATTCCTTTTTATTTATGAGTTATCCTCAAGTCATGAATTAGAGGTCATTGGGGGTTTGGTACCCTAGAGCGCCGCGTCCTCTTCACTGTTTACAATGCATGCCTTCTGTTTCATAGTGGTCGTGCAATGTAATTACAGCCTTGTTCCATAGACGTGAATTGGATGAAGCTGTAATTATATCTCACAGCTTCAATGAAACAGATGGAGAGGTCATGGCTCTCATAGAAGCAATGCGGCCCCTTCCAACAGCTGTTTTGGTGGAGGTCCAGGATGTTGGACATCCTCTGATCTCTTACTGTTGACCTATTGAGCGAGCTGGACAAACCCTTTAACTTGACATTGATAACTTGCTGCGGCATGATACCTTGCCACAGAAAACAACAATCTCAGTGCCGCAGTGTGTTAAAGTGTTAAGTTACACTTTGCTACATCTACTAGGGAATGACATTAAATAATTTACAGTATAGTTTTGTGATTACATTTTTGTCTTCTCCTATTTGGGACTGGAAATAGATGAGATTTTCAGATGTGTCTGCTCAAGCCAAATGTTAGGCAAGAATAGACATTGATATTAATGACCTATCCTTACTCCAACTCCTGGATCAGCAGGCTGAAGGGGCCGCTTCGCTTAAATGGGACTGAGCTGAATAAAGTACAAAATGTACAAAGTACAAAATGTACAGACCTGTGGCTTGTAAACAATGAAGGGGCACAGCTCTGGCAGGAGCGCCTTGGTTCATTCAGTCAGCTTGTTGGAGGGGTTTTGGGTGTCAGACCTCCAATAATCTGGTGCCTAGTTTAAACACTGACATTTTTTTAATAGAATTTAGAGTTTTTTTGTATAACAAAGCTACAAAAATATATTATAAAATGAATACCCATATGATGTAGGTCTAAAAACATGGTGTTAATACAGAGAAAATCCCTTTAAATGAACATTGTTCATTGTAAAATCATGGGGGAAGACATTGATCGAGACTTGCTATGACTATCTAATTTTTGATAGTTTTTGGGTGCTGTTGATGAAAAGCCTTTCATGCCAAACAGAAGATCAATGAAAGGTCAGACTAGGTCACAGATCATGGCAGAGATCGATAGTGATTTGACATCATGAGTTGTAGTTCCATCTCAGTATTTATGGCTGTATCACATTTATGGCTATATAGGATATGCCATAAATACCTAATAAATGCATTTCCCAGAGGTTGGACTCAAAGCTGTATTGACAATTGGGCATTATCTATTCATGAAAGTGAATGGAGAGAAGTTGTGCATGCACAACACCTCTCCATTCACTTTTAGGAACAGGCGTTACCCTGTTCTAGAAATAGATACATATATCAGGTTTTTAATGCATTTCCTATAAATACTTAGAAGGGAATACCCTTTAGGATCACAACCTTCTAAAGATAATCATAGATGACAAATCGTTCTGAAAAATGGTTTTTGTAATCCCTAATTTATGAACAATTTTATTGTCCTTTTCAGGGGTTCTGTGGGAAGGGCCTTATTTGTGTACTTACATTTTGTCTATAGACAAGGGAAATGGGAACAGGTAATGGTGTCCTAAAACAAGTCAATTTTCTTTCATTTTTGCTGCCTGTATTTAAAAGTATATTTGGATTTTCAGGACCTTTGTCTAAGATTTGTGAATTTATCTACAAGACATTTCCAATATGATGGGTGGGAGAAATAAGATTATTATGGTTTTAATACTCTTTATACTTCTACCAGCATTGCATCTCAATAGATAAATTTCAATTATTTGGTTTTCAATTGTTTGGATCATACGACATAAGTGGCTTTGTGAATCTACAGCAGATTTCATTGATATTTGATACTTACAATCCATCCACCTCCATCAACATTCATGTCACAGAATACATCCATAGGTTGTGACTGGTCACCATTCACGTAAATTGTGTACATTCCTGATTCTGCCTCTCCATTTAGAATGGCTTGAGAACAGTCTCTGGGGTATGGATACAGAATTCCAGCTAGAAAAAAAGGAATGGAAAGAGTGGATTAGGAATTCTGTTTGCACTGGGAGATAAAACATGGTCATAATACGTCCATATTATATGGACCACATTACCACCACAAATCTCAATCTATCCAAATATCTAATGATGTAAACTAGCAGCATCATAGGGATCTATAATCCTCTAAATTCAGGTAATTAGACCTGCGATCAGGATGAGATTTGGGGCTCTAATACGGTCCAGATAATATGGACATGTCATGACATCAATAGGGGTCAGTAGGGGATTGCTTACAAATACAATAAGTGAGTCAGTGGAAAGTATATCATCTACAATGTGACTTTATGACAGTAAATGGTACTGAAAAGGTCATTGAATTATGTACTCTTATTGTATATGCACTGGGAGGGACATACATAGAAATAACAGGACTCCATTACAAAATGGGTGCAAGAGCTCTGACAAAAATGACTTTCTGACGTCATTTTCTAATACTTTATTTCTATATACTGTAGATCATGACATTTTATGCTTTGCCTTTTAAGTAGAGATCACTCAATATGGAATTATAAAGCTATAGAAGCAACAGCAGTAACCTGGACAGTGAGAACCGCTACTCTAAGAACACAGCACTCCACGAGTTTCAACAATATTTCTATAATACAGCCTTTAGAATACAAAGTGAATGATGGCTATGCTATGGAACTAGTCAATATACAGTGAGCCATGCTTGTTCAGGTTAGCACTGCTACATCTTTACTTATTGAGCTATAAAACCTATTTGCAGTTCAAGGTTATAGCCAGACTATAGTAGGCTTGGAGGACCCATTGCCCCATTAGAAGACATAGTATTATAAATGCCCCCTGTTACAGATTTTGCACTGAGACCCATGAGCTTCAAGTTGTGTTTCTGATACAGTGAGCTACTTGTGGTGGCAACTGAAGGCAAACGAGGTGACCGTGTGTCAGGAAGTAGTAGAAGAAGTTTAATGCTGGACCACCATGGACTCGGAAGAGTCATTTAGTCTGCCTGTCTCTCTCTATAGAAGGTATGTCATTGTCTACTGGTTATAGTTAGGACCTTTATTTAGTTAATATGTATATTTTCATTGGTTTCTGTTCCACTTCTCACTTGAATTAGTTCTCCATGTTTTGAATTACTTCATTGAGGTTGACCCTGTCTCAACTGACCCGCGAGACACTCCGTATTGAATGACTTCTATCTCATGTATATAAACAATAAAAAACACATTTCTCAATAAGGACTGGTATTATTAGGGATTAGGTATTTTGATCATAATATATTGTATTTCCTAAATCCTCCCAGTTCTCTGGCGCAGACGTCTCATTCAAAGTCTCAGAAAATCTAATTCTTATGTGATGGAAAACAAAAGGATTCCAGTTCTAACACGGGAGATATGATTGTTGCTATAAATACGGTAACTGTTAAGCCTGAGCTTTAAGAGCAGGAAGAATAAAAAGACTGTAGCTTCTGTGTGTAACCGCAAACCCAAGGAGCCAATAATGATTTGCTATAGGGAATAAACTATCCTTCTCGATTCCAACGCAGGCTGCTTGGACTATGTGTTAGTCGCTGCCTTTAGCCAAGTTTTTTTTTTCCTATCAGAATGGCTTTAAAACATAGGTTGTTCCCTTTAAGGATTAACTCAGAAATGTGTCTGCTTTAGATTTTGGTGCAATGAAACCACCTGCACTGGGAGCACATCCTGTTCACTTGATAACCAGCCAGGGCGAGGTAAGTAGCCCAAAACAAATTCTTTGTCTAATCTTCGACTCTTTGTAGTGCGTCCCTTGCTTCCAGCAGTTACTAGTCTGGCTTCGCTCACTGTTCGCGAGTCCTTCCAAGCACATGTTTCCTTTCAAATATGAATGACTTTCCATTCAATAACTTGAGAAGTTAGGCACTCTTAGGTCATACTTAGGTCAGACTGTACAAAGTTATAGGACATTGAATATATATTTTAGCCAATCGTGTATGTAACCGTTTACAAGGTGAAGATCCATGTGCCAAAAAGATCACATTTCCCCAATACAATAACCTAATAGCTCTATGACATATAAAATATGCAATCACTAAAACTTAGTCTAATAGAGTCTACCTGGAAATGATTGGAAAATCAGATCTGTCACTGAAATACACATTTTACCCGAGAAAAGAGGTTTAATTTTCTGCTTGGTGGGGATGTGGAAAGCTTTTAATGCTGCCTTGACATTTAAAGAGGCGGAAGCTGGAACAACACTTGCAGTATGGTTCTGTCAGCAAAACTACTTATTTTTGTGTTATGCTTTTAAAGTGCTATTGCGAATAATTCAGCTGTGCTTATAGTATCGATCCGCTCTGTCTACCTTACAAGAATGCATGATCAGTCTCTTGCTTGAGATCTCAAAATCAAATATAATAGAAAGAATTTATTAAAACCTGCATTTCCTACACTGTTCTTAATCTAAAAGTGGATTTATTGGTGCGTAACTCTTAATAAATTTGGCACATCCTTGGCTATCCACATGCCATAAAATGAAACTGGCTATGAACTGATGTAAGTTAGCCCAATAGTTTATAGTAACATGGGGGCTCAGTGGTTAGAAGTTACTGTAGCCTTGCAGAGCAGGAGTGTTAGGTGTGAATCTGGCCAAGGATAACTTGTGTAAGGAGTTTGTATGTTTTCCCACACGCCAAAGACAGGGAAATTGATAGGGAATTTAGGTTGTAAGCCCTATATGGGACAGTAACTGACAATGGGGCAAATGTATTAAGACTGGTGTATCATATGTCAGTCTTAATAAACTGCCAGACTGGCGCAGGGACCAAGAGAATTATGAAAAGGCTCCAGCTTCGTGAAAAACGTGTCAGACGTTGGAAGGGAATGATGTAGATTTCCATTATTTAATAAGTCAGCCTGAGCCTGCCCAAATCCCTGTCCCGTAATGCCCAGATTTGCAGAATGTAGCGGGCAAGGCGGCAGATCTGGACTTGAGGCGCATTGTTGGTGCAAGAATTGGCCCTGCGCCAAACGAGCGCCTCAATATTATCCCTCTACGCTAGTTTTCTGGCATAGAGGGAATAATAAATTCCCCCAATGTCTGTAAAGCGCTGAAGAATATTCTGATGCTATGAAAGTAAGAGAAATAAATAAACTGGTAAATCTATTGTACTGCCTCACATTTTTGGCAATCCTTTTTTATTGTCCGAAGACTTTTCTCAAGCACTGATGTATTGCTATGAGAACCAGATGGTACATAGAGCACTATCTCATAAGGAAACCTTAACAGCTGGTATTAAAAAAAGGTTGTGTTCTCAGTGATTCACGATTGATAACACAATTGAATACAATGGGTAGTTATTTTCTATCATGAGATTGTCCATGCTTTAAGTTATGACACAATGCAAAGATGAATCAAATGCAATACAAAGGAAAAGTGGATTAGTTTGCTGCCTTCATTTTCCAAAGGACCATTGGTTGTGAGATATATTGGGTCACCACTTTAGTTAAATGCTATGGACATCTTTAGATATTTTTATTGAATTGCATGTATTATGGGCTGAAAAGTATTTTTGTTATAAGTTTTGCTGAACCATTTTGGACCTTGTATCTGCTACAGCTTGCCTGTATTACAATACATAAGAAGCTGCAGAATCCTGGCCTGTGCTAAGCTGGTTAGACAAGCTCTCTGATGGTCCAAAGTTCTTCTTTTTTGTTCTCCTGAATGGTCATAAAATTTACATCTCTTTTCATTTAAGTTTATTTTATTTGGTCGTAAAGATGCTACATGTCGTCTGACCACAAAACACGACATTACCACAATTTGCTATGTATTGTAATACATGCAAGCTGTGGGAGACAATCCGGCCAAAACTGTTATTAAAATAAGTGCAAAAATACTTTATAGCACATAATACATGCAATCAAATATGGATTATTGAGTCAAAGGTATCCATAGACTTTAAAGGATGTTTACCACCTTTCCCAACTACCAACACCAAATTACAGTATTAAACAACATCTTATGTATGTCACTTTTGTAGATTTGGAGAAAAATATCTGAAGTCATATCCACATGAGGCAATTGGTGCACCCAGGGCAGTCCAGAACATGTCTCTTGCCACTTGGTCTCCCTTCCTTTCATGTCTGAGCTGCCTTGTGCAGTGGGAGTTGAGTTTGCCAAGTGTGCATGTTTTATGTCATACCAATAAAAGGATCAACTCCCATTGTAAAAGGTGTTGGAGGCAGAAGAAGGGAGGGGCGTGCGGGGCAAGAGCGGTGCACTGGGAGCTAAGGGCACGCCTCCAGTGCACCAACCTCCTCATTTGCGTATCACTTTAGATTTTTTTTTTTCCAAATTTACAAAAGTAACGTACAGATGTAGCAGAGTTTAACATCACATGTAACATGTTAGCAACACTATGGCACAGAATGTTACCTTGGGTGTACTTTGTTGTTAAAATATCACATTGCAGCAAGTTATCACACCGCAGAAAGTCAAGGATAACCTCATGTACATCACAAAGGTAGGTTGTTTGTCACTGTAATGTGCTCTGTAACGCAGTGGCTGCAGTTATGCTTGGGGGAAGTGGTAGACTGAATAGCATAAACAGCTGAATAGCATAAATGCCTCATGTAATGTTCAGCAGTGAGAATCTGCTATGAAGAATAATTTACTCATATAATACATAGAAAGGAACAAGAAAAAAACAATAGAAAAGATAAACGGATTAAAGAAGTTGGGCTCTGAATTGACACTGGATTGTGCAAGCACATGCATGAATTCCAAAACTCCAAAGGTTCTTTAGTGAACTGGTTGTTCTGTCACTTATGACTTAATTTTAATTTATTATTTTATATTAATTTATTTTATTTATAATAATCATAATCAAAGCTATTTTAGTTCATTATATATTCATTAGTGTGATTTGCTGTTGCCCATGATAGTGTTATGGTCTATGGACGTGGCAATGTGAGTTGGGGATAAATTGGTAATATGGCAAGCAACGGAGCAAACACAATCGTTTCTTATGGAATCCATGAGTAAAAGTAGAGGCACACGGTGGTACATCCGGTATGGAAGATGCATTATGGTTTAGTACCACGTGGGACACAAAAACAGTACATTGCTAAACATCACTGTAAAAAGAATATAAAGGCTATAAAACATGAATAGCCTTACTTGTTGTAAATATGGTTTGGATGAATTTGCTCTTGATGTTTCCATTCAATGCCTGAAGTCTTACTGTATACTGAGAAGAGGGACTGAGGTCTTGCAATCTGTAAGAGGTGGCATCAGGTCCCAAAGCTACTTCCTGTTACAAGAGAAAAAAAAACATATATTATGTATAAAATGTATAAATATGTATAATATATATACAATTATGTGTTTGCGTGGGTTTCCTCCGGGTACTCCGGTTTCCTCCCACACTCCAAAGAAATACTGACAGGGAATGTAGATTGTGAGCCCTATATGGGACAGTGACTGTCAATGTCTGTAAAGCGCTGCGGAATATGATGGCGCTATATAAGTAAGCAAAATAAATAAATAATAATATATTCAATTTGATTTCAAAAATTCTATAGCAATACCTTTTAAAATGGAATAAAACTTATATAGACTTGCTATCAAGGCCAGCATCATTTCCATTCTAACATATGAAGATGCCAGGACTCACCGCACCCATGACCCATGACATATATGATCTCTGCTTGTCAAACCAAAAAATAGCGAACTCGCTATAACTATTGCACCCAAGGGCCCACATACACATGGAACAGGCCTTGGATACAACAAAGCTTATGTAGATATATTCATTCTCATGTAACTACTATGTTAAAGCGGATTACGGGGTGCCCTAACCTTAGGATAATCCATCAGTATTGAATTGGAGGGTGCTGCAGTGCTCTGCAGAGCCCTGTGGCCTTGTATAGCGCCATACATTCTGTAGTGGCTATGCCTGGTACTACACTTGAATGGGAAGGAGTTGAAGTAAAGTGCAAAACCACACATAACTGCTACAAAATGTATGGTGCAAGCAATCCCATGAAACTTATGGGTAGGGGTGCCAGGAATTGGATCCCAGCGATCTAATAATGGCGTCCTATGCTATAAAGAGGTTATCCATATTAACGTCCCAGAAAACCCATTTAAAGCCACACAATACACTGTACAAACATAATATTAACCTTAAGTATAAAATGCAAATGTAATGAATACAAATTTCAGCTGTAAATGCTCAGATGTTAATTTATGTAATAGAGTGTCTATGTGGTTAGCCCTGGTCATATTTCTTTTCTTTGGAAGGTTGTCAGAAGTAATTTGTAAATTCATTAAGCCCACACAGTTAGGTTAACTCGCTTAATTGTTACACATGTTTACCATATGCCACGTCCCATTAATAAAAAGCAAAGTAAAATATCAACTTTCAGGCTGTTAGTAATAAGAGACTCGAAATATCTGGAAGGAAAATTTACAGACACCACCAGTGGCTTGTATGGAAATCATTATAGGACATCAATCTTCTCAATTTGTTTTCACACTTAGTTTTTTCTTCTTACTTTGACTAGATGTGGATATCTCATGTTCTATTCAATGTTTAGTAGCTACGGAATAATTTGTAAATTATATCCCAGAATTTGCCCCATGTTCAATGGAGAATGACACATAGAAAATCATTAGGTAGGTATATTAGGTAAGTCTGCCTTTTCATTAAAGTGTAGCTACCCATTAAGCTACCTTGTGTGTGTACATGAGCAATAAAACCATTTTGACCATTATATAACATGTGTCTGCATTATTTTAGTAGGTTTCCCCTCTGCAGACTTTGTCTCTAATTCAGTTTTCCCTGAGCTAGTAGGGGTAAACTAGCCTGTAAGATGTCCTCCATAGACAGCACATGGAGAAAACAGGAGATCCCGCTCCCTATTTCTCATGCATACAGAAGCAGCATGGAACACATTATAGAAAAGCATTATAGCATCTGCACTATGTCTCTGTGTATCTCTCTTCTCTCTTACTCTCCTCCCCCTCTTCTCTCAATAGAATGTTATAGGCAGCAGTAATTTGATACTTTTGTGAGTTCACAGTCTGTCTCGGTCTCCCAAGACAGATTTAGCAGAGATTTCTGAATCAGTCAGTGAGCCAACATACACGTTTACTCAAGTATTGCTTGCGCTCATTTTATGTATAAGCTTTATAATGTGCCCACTGGGCACAATAAATTCACCCCTTTAATGTTTTTTAATCTTTGGGTTAAGGACCCTTTCAAGACTGGAAGATCATTTTTTTTAAGTAAAAATGAATGTGCAAAGAACAAATGACTTAACAGAGCTTGACAGCAGCACAATTCTCAATCTCTGACTCATAATGTTTGTATAATTACTTTGTAATTAAAATGTTTTGCATATTAACCTTTGAGTGTTTTTAAATTATGGTTCTAATATAGTTGAAGTACTCTGTTATACTTGTGTAAGAAGCGCTAATGCATTCAGCTTTTCAGATCTAACTTCTATGAACAGTATATCTCTCTAAATATCATCTATGAACAGTATCTATCTATCTATATCTATCTATCTATGTATATTTATTATCTATCTATCTATTATCTATCTATATCTAGCTATTATTTATCTAGCTATATCTATTATCTATCTATCTATATATATCATCTATCTATTATCTATCTATCTATCTATATCTACTAGCTATCTATTATCTATCTATCTATATCTATTATCTATCTATTATTTATCTATCCATATCTATTCATCTATTATCTATTATCTATATCTATCCCCATCTATCTATCTATCTATCTATCTCTATTATATATCTGTTTATATCCATTATCTATCTATTATTTATCTATCTATATCTATTATCTATCTATATATATCATCTATCTATTATCTATCTATCTATCTATCTTCTATCTATCTATCTATTTATCTATCTATTATCTATCTATTTATCTATTATCTATCTATCTATTATCTATCTCTATTATCTATCTATCTATATCTGTTATCTATCTATTATTTATCTATCTATATCTATTATCTATCTATATATATATATATATATTTATCTCTATTATCTATCTATCTATATCTATCTATGTATATTTATTATCTATCTATCTATTATCTATCTATCTATATCTATTATCTATCTATTATTTATATATCCATATATATTCATCTATTATCTATATCTATTATCTATCTATCTATCTCAATTATATATCTGTCTATATCTATTATCTATCTATTATTTATCTATCTATATCTATTATCTATCTTATATATATATATATCATCTATCTATTATCTATCTATCTATCTATCTATCTCTATTATCAATCTATCTATCTATCTATTATCTATCTATTTATCTATTATCTATCTATTATCTATCTCTATTATCTATCTATCTATCTATCTATCTATCTATCTATATCTATCTATTATTTATCTATCTATATCTATATCTATATATATATATATATATATATATATATTTTATCTCTATTATCTATCTATCATCTATATATCATCTATCTATCTATCTATCTATCTATCTATCTCATATCTATCTATCTATCTATCTATCTCTATTATCTATCTATTTATTATCTATCTATCTCTAAATTATCTATCTATCTATCTATCTATCTATCTATCTATCTATTATCTATCTCTATTATCTATCTATCTATCTATCTATCTATCTATCTATCTATCTATCTATCTAACTATCTATATGTTGCCACCAAGGTTTCATTTACTTCTTTCACTGAACCAACCAAAACCAATAGGGCTTGTAAGAGACTGATCTTGATATTCATGTGGTAGAACTGGCACACAGGAAATATATTTTGAGTACAAATGTGATCTAGACATCTCATAGGATAAAGAAAATTGTTCCTCTGAATTTGGAATTTTATCAGTGTTTTAACCATCAGGTGCCAACTGCAAATATTCAATCCTTTTATCATTTAGTGTAAGTCTTAGCATGTAAAGTCAGGAATAGAGGATCAAGCATCCCATGTGAAGAATTCTACTTGTCCTTTCTTGCTGAAAATAATGGTCATATTCATTTCTGGTCTTGTGGCCTCAAGCACATTTCCATAAAGCCAGCTGCACCTTTGAACATATCTTGTACTATTGCTAAATGTCTTTGGTACCATGGAGGCCCTGTGCAGGTTGGTTGGCTCCCTTAAGTTAAAGGGGCTTTCCAAAGAAAGTAAAATTTCCCTGGTGGCTGAGGCAGTCATAATAAAACAAACGCAGCCACCCTCACCCCTCCTCACATCTCTGTTGCAGAGCAGCAACTCTCTTTGTCCTTGCCGCTGGTGCTGCAGGATAACATCATAGACTCTACCACTTACTATGGCCTGTGACTGGTCGGGCTGGAGTTGGTAATGAGGAGATAGGAAGCCTCCACTCTGCATCAGAGGAGCCAGGAGGGGTGGGTATGGCTGTGTTTGTATTGTTATGACTGTCTCTGCCACCAGGGAAATTTTACTCTCTCCAGATAACCCCTTTAATTTGTGGAAAGGAACAGAGGCGTAGCTATAGGGGGTTCTGGGCCCCAAAGGACTCTCTGCCATATAAAGTATACCATTATTTTACATGGCACAAGGTATGTAGGGACCCCATTACAGATTTTGCAACAGATCTCTTCCACATAGGTCCTAGTATGTTAGCAAACAAGGGAGTGGGGAGTGATATTAACCATCACAAAAAGGGTCTCCATCTAAACCTTTGCAATAGCCCCCCTCATCTCTATGTATACCCCTGAGAAGGATTTGTTGGTTTTCGCTTGGTAAAAATATGTCACTATATTGGTTCAATTAAGGGCATCAATAGCCATCTCATGAACGGTCTCCATCTAAACCTTTGCAATGGGGCTCCCCCATCTCTATGTATGCCCCTGAGAAAGACCTGTTGGCTTTCCCTTGGTAAAAATATGTCACTATATCAGTTCAGTTAAGGATAGTATTAGCCATCTCTTGAAGGGTCTCCATCTAAACCAGGGATCGGCAACCTTCGACACTCCAGCTGCTCTGAAACTACAACTCCCAACATACTCCATTCACTTCCATGGGAGTTCCATGAACAGCAGAGCAAGAATGCATGATGGGAGTTGTAGTTTTACAACAGCTGGGGTGCCAAAGGTTGCCTAAACCTTTTCAATGGGGCTCCCACACCTCAGCTCTGAAACCTCAAGTATTGTAAATGTAATACTGGGCTATAAAACAGGCTGTAATTCTGTCAGGATAATGTAGTAAAGTTATTTAGCTATTTATGAAGACTAATGATATATGTACACTCTACAATGGTATAAGAAAGGATATAAATACATTAAGTAATTTCTTTTTTTCCGAAATAGATTTACTCTTGTGATTACAACTAGACATGATGCATCTTTGGCTCAATGTGGCTCATCTTTGGCATCTTGGAGCAACTTGTTTGGTCTAAAATTTCTCGTCTTGGTAGACATTTGAGTTTGGATTCTCAGGAAAAGGGGAGTGGCTTAGATGCGCCATGATATGACAAATACGTGCCAAGATTGTGTTGTAAAATTCTGTCTCAAAGTAAGCCAACTAAATAGTGGTTATGATTTAGTCTAGACAATGTAAAGATATGCCAAATTTATCATCCGGCATCAGCCACCATGATAAATCGGATGAAGGTTACAAAGGCCACCTATTAGTAAATCTGGGCTAAGCTTCTATAGCCTCCGCTATGAATATTAAGGGGAATTGACAAAATGTTCCAACAAAGAGAACTTGGTGACCTTTAGTTAATCATCAGGTAAATTCTTCTGAAAAGGCTAAGACACCTCCTCAGGTGACAGATTCACGTCGAAAGCTGTTTAAAGATTAGTTTCAACTTTATGTTACTCTGCTTACCTTGTATGCCTCTGTAGACAAGCTATAGTGAAATATTTCAAGGAGTTATACCTAAAGCTGTCAATAGCTGTCAGCCAAACAAGAACCCCTGTGGAACTCCCCATAGACACACACGCTCGGCTCAACATGGGTGAATACATTGCTGTCAGACAGCTCTGATGGTAGCGACGTATCTTTGGTGAGAACCAAAAGAGTAGCATGATGAAATTCAACATGCCCAATCCTTATTACCTTTGATATCTGCCATCTGAGTGAATGAGGCCACCACCATACACATTACATTGTTAGCCAGTCCTGACCAAATTGTCAATTTTCATCTTACGTGTATGGTAACTTTTTGTGAAATATAAAAAATTCTATAATTTACTCAGTTGGTGTTATGATATAGAATGTATGTATTAAAAAACTTGTCTTACTAAGATAACCTCAAGCATACAGAAGTTACAGTAAGGGGTCCCACTTTATGACCTTGAGGGACTAATAAATATTGGCCCTTTTTAGCAAAACCCAGTTTCCTTCCCAGGGCAGTAGATTCTCTCCAGGTGCCAGGTAGGGAATTTGTAGCCTCGACAGATCCAATAATACATTTATATGATTTCATTATCTTACTAAGAGGGGTAATAAGTATAATAAGACTAAGGGGGGGGGTAATAAGTATAATAGTAATATTGTTACAGTAGATTGAGGTTACCTTGACTGTTCCATCCACAGACTCATAGATGAGCAAGAAACCTGTGATGATTGATCTTGGTGGTCTCCATGTAATAAGAGCAGATTCTGACTGGATCTCACTTGCTGTCAAATCTCTTGGCGCATCTAAAGCTGTATAGTAAAATAGAAATAGTTAATTGAGTAAAAAAACATATTTGTAGCATTTGCTGGTTTCCTCCTGCTACAGAATACACTACAGAAACTTACAAATGGACTTGTGGATACAGACGTAAAAAGGTATCCTTATCCCTAACCTTATGCAGATCTAATATACACAGTAGCACAAGAAAAGGATGAATTTTGACAAATTATTTTTGATGTCTTTTAAAAAATTTTTAGTTTTGGTTGAGTTTTGTTCTGCTGAGTAAAATGTCCGTCAAGTTTATTAAACAGTTAATTTCTGTAATTGATTTTTTTTTATACTATTTTATTGATAAAGAAAATTAAAAAAAATAGTAAAATATATATTTTCTTAATCCATTTATACCTTCCTCTCCTTTTATCATATTTTGTCTTATTGAACTAAAAACTGTGAAATCAATAATTCCCCCTACTGGCAAAGCCCTACTCTGCTGCTCTGCTTAATGTAGAGGATCCAAGTAAGTTAAAGGGATTTCCCAGGGTTTGAAGATTTTAAGATTGTGAAAAAAAATAAAATGTAACTCCCCCATCGCTTCAACACAGCTTCTCCAGATGTCCTAGACGCAGGCGGTCTTGTTGACATCCTCACCTGACTACTGTATCCAATAACTAAGGCTGGGTTCACGTCTGTGTTTTGCTTTCCGTGCGAAATCAGTTTCTGAAAACATCTCAAAATCCTCAAAAGCTGATTTTGAACGGTTTGTTTTACAACCCATTGATTTCAATGGAGTGTAAAAACCATCCACAGGTGTGTGTTTGGAGCATTTCTGTCTGGTATCCGCTCTTTTGGGCAGAGAAAAAAGTTGGATTTGCAGGACTTTTTTCTCCGTCCAAAAAATAAGGATACCGGACGGAAAGCAACCAGTACGTTTTTTTTAACATTGAGGTCTATGAAAAGCGGATTGGAGGGGGGGGGGTACGAATTGGTTAAAAACGGACACAAACGGACATAAACGGTCAGTTTTTTTGAACAGACACCCATTGACTAATCCGTCTAAAAAGACGGATTCGGTATCCACTGTGTAACCATTTGGAATCCTTTTTGTATCAAACCGTTTTTTTTTTAAACGGTTTGCAAAAGGATACCGGGCGCAAGTGTGAACCTAGCGTAATCTGAGTGATCTCAAGTTGTACATACAAGTAAGTGCCCGTGTATGACATGTCGTCATTTTATGACAAATCGACAAGACCGGTGGGAACTACAGAGCAGTAATACTGTCTGTGATGTAAATGAGGTGACTGCTGCAAAGAAAACCCTTAAAGGACTGGCAAGTGTCAGTCTATTAGTAGGTTAAGTGCCAGAGTGAAAATTGCAGGATTTAGTACTTTTTTGAAAAATATAGATAGCCACATGGAGAAGAAAAAAATAACTAAAAAATTCTTTAAAAAATATGATTGACTAAAAAAACTTAGATGAAAAAATATTTAATTTTCTGGTGACACATTCCCTTTAAAGCAATAAAAGGACATGTATTACTCTGCTTATGCTGCATTTTTTCTTTAGTGGTGCAGTTCTCAATATCCTTGATGTCTAAAACTCGACACACACGCAAATCTACAGAGAGACGCTACCCTCACATATCTGCTCTCTAAAAATGTTGATGGATCATGTTTTGTGACATCTTTTTCAGTTCATTCAATGAATTGCTACTTTAAGTATATGCTTAGATCTGACAGCCATTAATAATTATATGCATCGAAGCAAACATCATAGATCAACAAGCTACAGATTTTACTCTAAAAGAAAAGAATTGTAGGTTTCCCTACTTCCATCTGTCAAACTGCGCTAATATTATTCTTTACCGTGGAGTCTTCAGACCTTTGTTAGTGACACCTGGTTTTATACATCTACAATTTATGTGAATGCAGCCCTTGAGCTCAGCCATGGTGTCAAGAGCTATATGACAAGTATAAGCCTGCATCTGCTTTTAGACAATAGTTAATCCCTTTCATCTACAAGAAACATTGATGTGGGATAAAGACCATTGTAACACCTAGCATTAGCATTTATATTATTACTTGCTGATTCTCAGGACAGATGCATTCAATATCTAAATTAACGTGAGAGCTTTTAGTGGTAAACCCTATGGTAGATGTTATGACTTGTGGAAAGGACATTCATAGCATGTAATTGTAGCTTTACTATACCTGTAGTGAATATAGTGGAGATTTCCCGGCTTCTAAGTGGTCCTCTTACAGCATAGATTTTTAATATGTATTCAGTAGCCGGCTGAAGCCCGATGATATCATTTTCGACAGTGTTGCCTGAGACTGTAACCTCTACTGCTGGAGCTGTAGCAAGAAGTGACAATTTTTGTAAAATGGAATACTAATAAAACAAAGAGATCTTTAGTAAGAGAGTGAAGGGCCCTTACCATTCCTAGCTGAGTAGGAGATAACATAATTATCCACAGATGCCAAAGATGGTTTCCACAATGCCAGAGCTTCAGAATCCGTGACGTTAATGGCTCTTAGACCTGATGGGCTGTCGAGAGCTATAACATAAATGATACTTGTCTTACTTAGAAATCTAAAATGGAAATTGTGTAGGATATATTTCATTGTACAATAAAGACAAAGACAGAAACCATTAGGACTTGTTATTCACAGTTTAGATGGCACATGTGTCATCTACTAGTCATCTAATTTTGTGAGGAGTTTTTTCAGCAGTACTGGTGTTCTATCCATATAACAATATAGTATAATGCCTGGTTAGATAGGTATACATGTGGCTGCCATCAGGGCAGTATAACTGGTAGTGATGTCTGGGGTCTGATCACTGCCATTCACTGGACCTTCACAGCTTTCGGGCCCATATACTTTGATAAAATCATTAACTCTAAAGTTAACCTCCTCATGTTGTGGTATGATGGCTACATACGAGGAGGCAGAGACTTCTTCCAGGCTGGTTGTGGCAGTAGGAGATATTAATACTGTACTATTGCATGGGCAAGAGCATAGCCACATTCTTGTCATGGTCTGTGACTATAGAAGCTGCTGCCTGTGTTCTCTATAGGTAACGGCTTCATTTCAATGATCTTTTTATGAGCCCCCTCTAACTCCCCCACAGAGAGCATGCTGCCTAATGTCTTTTCCTTACCCCTGACAGATCATCCCGTCCCACCTTCTCTAGCATGTGCCATTTGTCTTTTCCAGCTCCTCCACTTACTCCTTGCCATTCTTCTGTCCACCAGGTTGTGTTTTCTGTCACATTCTGTGACCCCAGCCCTCTTCTCCCTCCCTCAACAAAGCCCTGCTACTTTGTGGCACTTTACATAACCTTAAAGAGAGCACTGCCAGTTCATAAGGTGGTGGAAGCCACCACCAGCCACGAGTAGGGCTTTAGATGGGTGAAGGTTACTAGGACCTCATACACCCTAGGCTTAGTAAGTTTAGTGTACTGCTCATGCATTTAGATTGTACATGGTAACTGTGAGGTGTTTTACTGTGTTTTTACATGTCTTGCTTTAATTGTGATGACTCTTTGTGTGTTTTATGCCATGTTACTTTGTGGCTGAGTCATCGCACCTTCCTCAGTCTGGTATTTTCTGAAAAGAGGTCAGCGCAATGATTCTTCCCAACGGGTTTGACCCGATTGTGCCCATTGGCTGTGCAGCAGGTAATGTCATTTCTGTTCTGCTCAAGGTATAGCTTTTGCATGCTGGAGTCTGATGCATTGTAGTCAAGCTGGGTGGTAAAGTCTCCTATAAAAGGACATTTTCCTGTGCTTTTTGGGTCTTCTGTCTGAACCTATATTGTGACTCCTGCAACTTCCCGCTGGTGTGCAGTGTTTGAGTCAGTACAGGTTTGGAGCCCGGGCTTTACTTGAAAACTAGCAGAGTACATCTTGCCATGTTTCTGAGACCAGTGTGAACTGAGTGCAACAGAAGACTGCTGTGTGTGGCTGCGGGTCCACTGCTCTCACACTGTTAGAAGGCTGTGAGCATTGAGAAACTGCTCTTATCCTTTACAGTATTCTAAAAAACTGTCACCAACTCCTGCTGTGTCTAAGCGGCTACTGTTAACTTCTTCTGTACCGAACAACTACCTCAGTAATGTGCCAGTGACAACATGAGCTGCAAGGGTATGTGTACTTTCTTCTGCCAAACTTCTTTAAGTATCAGAGTAGCAGGGATCTCACTGCCTTGAGCTTGTGTAGACCGGTAAGTAGAGACGGGCAAATCAGTTTGTACCAAGCCAGGTTCGACCCAAATGTTCCACATTGTTCGTTTTTTTACAAAACCAAACAAATGGAGATTCGTCTCGGACGAACTAAAATGGCTACCGCAAGTGACCACTGGTGGCTCAATCACAGGACTCAGCGCTGGCCCCTGGGCTGATGATGTCAAAGCAGAGCACCGTACATCACAAGGAGAGCACCGTACTCAGGGAGGGGTCCCCAAAGAGGTAAAGGAAGGTAAGTATGAAATACCCTGGGCCTCGGAAGACCCCAGAGTATAATAATGTCACTTTCGCATTGACATAACTTTGGCTATGTTTACCTTAGAGTGCTAGAAATTGGACGGATAGGTTTCTAGGAGCCCTTACAGTGTTATGCATTATATGTTAAGCCAATTTAAGGTGTGGTTTGTACCAAAACTTGTTTTATCCAAAACTAATCAGGGATCCGAGTCGTCAATCGTTACCCATCTCTACCGTAAGTGGGCCACACTGGGGATACCAAGTTGCGTTCCCTTGAAGCTGCCCGCTTACAAGGCTTACAAGGTTGTGCCTCCCCATGCCACCCCTCAGAGCCCTGCCACCCTGTGTCCTTACTCTCTCTGGAGGGGGCAGACACGATTCCGGACCTTGAAACAAATATTCCTGACAGCAACCCATTGTACCATTAGTTAATATGCATTGCTCCCAAAATAAAGACTGTAATGATGGGCAGATATATATTACATTTATTGTGTCTGCAGCCTATTGTTATTATTATATTATGTAATATATATGTATATACGCAACCTTGGAGATTTGGATTAAACACACTTGTGTATGTATCCAAATTAATCTAATATTATATTATTGAATTAATATACAGACTATAAAATATATTGCGTACATTCATAGATCACAACAAAGCAGACAGGCAGGGGTTGTCTTTCTGATGCAAAGTCCTTCATGATATACCATATTATGAGCGTTATATAGTAACATACGTACCTGTTGTCAGGGTGTCAGAAGCTGGAGCACTTTCTTCACTGCCTTTCACGGACACAAGACTGACGCGGTACTCAATACCTGGCAGGAGGTTAACTAAAGTAGTTTGGGTTCTAGAGCCATCCACTTCCACTGTGGTACTAGCACCTGCAAGGTAAGAAGAAAAACTTACATATATTCATACATTCCTAAAAGCTTCCAAAGGCCAGGGTACGGAGGGGTAAGAGTGTTAGAGCAGGAGAAACAGAGGATCGGTATGAAGAATATTACTTCTTTTATTTTGTATGTGGTTTTTAAAACATTTGGATTCTCTAGATCTTCGGCTAAAGGATTTTTCCATGGCTTTTTAATTGTTGCCCTATCCTTAGAAAACATCACCGGTTTGAAGTTGCACCGGCCATTGGATGTCATATTCATTGGTCACATGACCTGATCACAGCTCAGTCCCATTCAAGTGAATGGACTGAGCTACAATACCAAGTACAGTAGCTATACAAATGTACGGTGCTGTGCTCGGTAAGTACTGAAGAGGCTGCAGCGCTCACGTGAACTCTGAAGCCTCTTCAAACAACTGACCAGCAGGGGTCCGGGTGTCAAACCTCAGATTATCCTTATTTGAGAACGTATCCTAAGGATAGCTCCTCAATCAGTAAGTCCCATAAAACCCCTTTAGGCTGAGGCCCCACATTGTGGAAATACAGTTTTTTTGTTGCAGATATTGCTGCGGTTTTTTGAGCCAAAGTCTGGAGTGGATTGAACAGAAGGTAGAAGTATAAAAAGCTTCCTAAATATTTCCAATTCCTTTTGTAGACATGCTTGGCTTTGGCTCTAAAAACTGCAACAAAAAAAAGCTGCGTTTCCACAATGTGGGGCCTCAGCCTTAAACTTATGGACCTATAGACCTATGGAAAGAAGTCATGCTCGCAGGAACGGTGACTATATGCATATAAAGAAGTGGACATTTATGGGTTAAACATCATACTGTATGTTTCTATCAGCAACATGCTACAGTCATATGAAAAAGTTTGGGCACCCCTATTAATATTAATCATTTTTAGTTCTAAATATTTGGGTGTTTGCAACAGCCATTTCAATTTGATATATCTAATAACTGATGGACACAGTAATATTTCAGGATTGAAATGAGGTTTATTGTACTAACAGAAAATGTGCAATATGCATTAAACCAAAATTTGACCGGTGCAAAAATTTGGGTACCCTTATCATTTTATTGATTTGAATACTCCTAACTACTTTTTACTGACTTACTGAAGCACAAAATTGGTTTTGTAACCTCACTGAGCTTTGAACTTCATAGCCAGGTGTATCCAATCATGAGAAAAGGTATTTAAGGTGGCCAATTGCAAGTTGTTCTCCTATTTGAATCTCCTCTGAAGAGTGGCATCATGGGATCCTCAAAACAACTCTCAAATGATCTGAAAACAAAGATTGTTCAACATAGTTGTTCAGGGGAAGGATACAAAAAGTTGTCTCAGAGATTTAACCTGTCAGTTTCCACTGTGAGGAACATAGTAAGGAAATGGAAGACCACAGGGACAGTTCTTGTTAAGCCAAGAAGTGGCAGGCCAAGAAAAATATCAGAAAGGCAGAGAAGAAGAATGGTGAGAACAGTCAAGGACAATCCACAGACCACCTCCAAAGAGCTGCAGCATCATCTTGCTGCAGATGGTGTCACTGTGCATCGGTCAACAATACAGCACACTTTGCACAAGGAGAAGCTGTATGGGAGAGTGATGCGAAAGAAGCCGTTTCTGAAAGCACGCCACAAACAGAGGCGCCTGAGGTATGCAAAACCACATTTGGACAAGCCAGCTTCATTTTGGAAGAAGGTCCTGTGGACTGATGAAACAAAGATTGAGTTGTTTGGTCATACAAAAAGGCGTTATGCATGGCGTCAAAAAAACACAGCATTCCAAGAAAAACACTTGCTACCCACTGTAAAATTTGGTGGAGGTTCCATCATGCTTTGGGGCTGTGTGGCCAATGCCGGCACCGGGAATCTTGTTAAAGTTGAGGGTCGCATGGATTCAACTCAGTATCAGCAGATTCTTGAGAATAATGTACAAGAATCAGTGACGAATTTGAAGTTACGCCGGGGATGGATATTTCAGCAAGACAATGATCCAAAACACAGCTCCAAATCTACTCAGGCATTCATGCAGAGGAACAATTACAATGTTCTGGAATGGCCATCCCAGTCCCCAGACCTGAATATCATTGAACATCTGTGGGATAATTTGAAGCGGGCTGTCCATGCTCGGCGACCATCAAACTTAACTGAACTGGAATTGTTTTGAACAGAGGAATGGTCAAAAATACCTTCATCCAGGATCCAGGAACTGATTAAAAGCTACAGGAAGCGACTAGAGGCTGTTATTTTTGCAAAAGGAGGATCTACTAAATATTAATGTCACTTTTCTGTTGAGGTGCCCATACTTTTGCACCAGTCAAATTTTGGTTTAATGCATATTGCACATTTTCTGTTAGTACAATAAACCTCATTTCAATCCTGAAATATTACTGTGTCCATCAGTTATTAGATATATCAAATTGAAATGGCTGTTGCAAACACCCAAATATTTAGAACTAAAAATGATTAAGATTAATAGGGGTGCCCAAACTTTTTCATATGACTGTATATTGCATATGGACTCCACATGGAAACCACTGTAACAACTGTAAATGTGATATATTACGAGCCATCCCTATGCAGATATACTGTATATATTACTTTTTTATTCCCCTGCTTTTTCTTTTCTAACATGATTTTACCTCCAGCCACAGGAACATAAGTGATCAGGAATTTGTTAACACGGATCTTCGGTGCCAGCCAGATGACTTTAGCAGAGTTCTCAGTAATGTTAGAGAAAGAAAGTCCTTTTGGAGACCCGAGGGCTGTAGAAATATAAGAAAAGCTACTTAGCCTTAATAGTTAAGCCTCCCTTGGGCATTATTGGAATGTTCTAAAATATTCTGCTTCCCACCTACCTGTAATGACTAATAATTACAAGACATATGGTACTGTGCTTTGCATAATATTTGACAAAATTGGCATAATAATGTTTACTAGACTCGAGTAGCTGTGTTGGCCTATTTCCCATAAATATTTCATAAGATTTTTACCATTGAATATATCTTCATTTTGAGGCTGTGATAAATTTAACCGTACTAAGCCGCACTTTCAGACATGAGATTTATTCAGGTTTAAAAGAGGTGTCACAAAGTCATGAGCAGCTTTATCTCTTAAAGAATATTAACATAAAGAGTTTATCTGTGCTACAGGGTAATGTATGGAATAATATAAGTAAATCCAAAATTCTGCTCTCATTGAAAGAGGTTATCGAGGTTACAACTTATCGCCTATCGACAAGATAGAGAAGAAGTCGCAGACCTCTGGAACCCCTAGGGGTAGGGGTCTCAGCCATAACACCATCACCAATCTGCAAATTATTCTGCTTTAGTATATCTTTTTTGTAACATAAACTTCTACATTCCTGCCCAGGCATATAGAGTTATAAGGGTTATTTAGGCTTTAAAACCAATGACCTATGCTTAGGCTATCAGTTCTAGATCATGGAGGTACAACCTTCGGCACCTTATTATGAAATGGGGTAAATGTGAAAAAACTGTGATACTCAAAACAAGTGCTACAAAAAGCTTGGTGTTCCGAGCATGAACTGGCCGGCAACTTAATGTTACTATAGAAGGGGCTGCGGCGCTCGCACAAGTGACATGGCCTTTTCATGCAGCTGATCAGTTGGAGTGATGACATTTGGAGTCCCAGTCATCTACTTTTCACAGTCTATCCTAAGTGATCCATTGTTAAAGGCTAGGTAACCCCTTTAAATAATAAAATTCTGACTGCAGCCACCACTAGAAGCTCATTGCATACGATTTATACCTATAGTAGAAGTTCTAGAGTGATTGTGATCTCTGCACGCTCAATATGGGATAAGCCATGTTTGAGAGATATGGGAATACACAGCTCCTTTTCCTGACCACTATGTCGTGAGTTATAGAAACAATCTAAAGTGGCTGTTCTATGTTGTTTCTGTCATTTCCATAGATGTATGCAGGAGTTACAGAAACTGCAACGCTGTTTCCATAACTTCCGTTACAGAAACAGTGTAGCTCTCCGCGCTATGGTGTTTCTGTAACTCCTATCTACCTCTATGAGGGTTGCAGAAACAGCAGTTGTCTCTGTAACTTCAGATAACCTCAGGGAGGCAGAGTTAGGGGTATTCCTGTTTCAGTTCCAAGTGACGCTAGGTTCACCCCTGCATTTGGGTTACCCGTGGAAACCTGCGGACCCCATAGACTATAATTTAATAATAACCGGGTTTCCGCATTTTTCAAGCAGAATGGGAACAGAATCCCCGAACAGAAACTGGATGCAGGTGTGAACCTAGTGTTAGTAATATGATATATATATGTATATGTATCATTTTATATAAATTTATCATTTGATATAAATGTATCATTTTATACAAATGCTATTAACTATTCTAGCATTTTTAGAACTAAAATGATATGAGTATGTGAATATAGTTAAAAAAAAAAAGCTCCAAATTATTATTTTTTAATCAAAGAGAACCTAGGACCACGTTTTATTATAAAAAGGCTTCATTAAAGGAATCTTAAAGGCTTTGGGATTGGTGGAGCCTTTTAGGGATTTTTTAATGTTTTTTTATTATCATTATTACTATACTCCATTCAGCTGCTATCCTATGTATTGTGTACAGCTCTGCAGGATGAATCACCTTATTATCAGCCGCTGTAAAAACGTTCTGTCTGGTCAATTAAGGGGTTAATGAGGCAGTTGTGATTGTTTTATTATATAACCGTGGCCAATAATACTCTCAGGTTCATAGGCTGATGCATTAGGATTTGTATCCTAGACCTGGTTCTGATCTCATAGAATGCTTTAGAAATAATTTAGATTTTACTAAATCTTCTAAATATTGGCCGACCCGCTAGAGTTTATGGAAAGCACAAAAGCAATCCCCGCCATCTTTATCTGTTTAGTAGTTAGTATGCAGCATCCAAACCCCTCAGCCCTAACAGCTCGAATATATTTGTTTAATATCTGTCCACAGCAATTTCTTCTCGGTTCCACCAGATATTTTGCAGCTTTCTTTAATCTGCCTTTTGATGAGTCTTTCGCAAAAGGGAGAAGACAGATTTTTTTTTTAAAATCTGGATAAATAGCCCACACAAGAAAAGTCCATTAGTAATGGCCGACAAACCCAAACAAGCCACATTAAAAGGTTTGATGGAGAACTGCCAGTATTAGAGAAGAGCAAGGGGTAAAATTGATTTGGAAAGAAGTAGTCAACAGTGAAACATACAAAAGATATTTGAAAGCTCCAAATCTTTCAGGTTCGTGCCAGGAGCAAAAAAGTGAAAAGAGGCGAGCAAAAACCAGACACATATTCAATGAAATCCTGAAGACAATAACGCTCGACTATTCTCCGTGTACGGAGGGCGGTGTAAATGTTAATGGTCCGCAGTTAATAAATTTAGATGAAATATCGAGTTATTTTGTTTCTGCTGAAGCATCAAAGCCAAAAGACACCAGAATAGGGCACTCTTTATGTTATTTATTACTAAATGCCAAGTGTCTCAGTGGGAGGGTACACTGGCATGAGTAGCCGAAGGCGTAAATTAACTGGGAAACTAAGGCCAAGATCAGTTACAGCCCCTTGCTAACTTTGTTGTCTTAAATGTCTCCATTCATCAATAACCTCATGGCTGAAACTAAATGCTACAGGGATGTTCAAGTGACTTTTGATGGAAAAAAAAGGCTTTTGGTCAACTTCCAGTGATAGTTAACTTGCAGCATATGGTTGGAGATAATCGGCCCAAAAAGTAAGACTTGGGCATGTTTTTGTTTGCAATGGTCAGAAGGTTGTCCATGACATTGTTTATCTTAGAAAGACAGGGTGACCATAAGGCTCTGTGTAGCCTTAGGCTAATAGCAATTTTTTTAACATTTAATTTAGTATGGAAACAAATTTTTGATTTAATTTTATTGCGTTTTTTTTTTTTTTCTTTCTTTCAGCCTATAACCATTGAACGGCGTGATTCATGTGAAAAGGGCTGCATGAGTCCAGGGCCAATTCTTTCCTAGAAGTAATACTCTGGCATATGTAATTTAGAGAACCAAAGCATAGTTTTTTTTTAGATCAACTGATAAAAAATCTTTGTATGCCTCTGAATTTCAATGTATATATGGATGTATATTAGGACCCTATAGAAGTCTATGAGCGTCATATTATGGCTTAGTACCACTAAGTAGATTACTAGGCAGGAACGCCTTGCCCTGATAGATTTAAGGGCCGGTTCACATCTGCGTTCGGTTTCCGTTCGGGGAGTCAACTTGGGGACCCCCCGAACGGAAACCTATACACATAGAAAAGCAGTTTACCTAAGGAAACCTGCGGACCCCATAGACTTTAATGGGGTCAGTGTGGTTTCCGCTCAGTTTCCACATGATGCAAGCAGCACTTTCCTCTCCACATATTTCCGCATGTTTCGTGCGGAAACCGAGCGTCAATCACACGGACCCCATTCTATGCATATAGGTTTCCGTTCCGGGGGTCCCCAAGCGGACTCCCCGAACGGAAACCGAACGCAAATGTGAACCGGCCCTAATACAACGTGTGCCACAAAGCTGGCACAAGTTATAGGTGAAATCTACAACAGTTTAGGACTGATGTAGATCTCTGTTCTGAGTCTGACATATGTGACCGGAGCCTCTTAATAATTCTGTGGAGAAACTTATTAAGGCTAAAGCCCCACGTAGCGGACTGCAGCGAAAAAGCTCTGCGAGAAAAACCGCGGCGGAAACGCATTGCAGGTTTCCTTTGCGGACTTTCTACTTCCATTTTACTTATATGGAAACCACCAGCATTTCTGTAGGTATAATTGACATGCTGTGTGTATTTTTCTGCATTGTGTGGATGGGATTCGCTAGAAGTGACTGTAAAACACTGCGGTTTTTGTTGATGCGTTTACGCCACGTGGGGCCCCAGCCTAAGACTGGTGAACAAAGCTTTGGTCTTAATATATCAGCCGCATGGCTACCTGCAAGGACCATTCAGGGAACTGCAATGTCAAATACACACGTAACACATGCAGATTTTGTAACGGATTTTATGCGGCCAAATCTGTTGCAGATATCTATGTCACGTGTGCAATCCCAGGCATACACAACCTGAGCGCTGTAAACTTTGGATAGCTGAAAGTTACTTAAATAAGCAACCCTTTTATAATCTAATATATCTAATTTATCAAAATCTCAAAGATAAAGCCCTTTTTTTTTCCTCCCAATTTCAAGGCTTATTAGCAGTCTAGGTTCACATGCACAACGTAAAACCTTCATCTAAAATTAAAAAGACAAAAGGAAGAATGCGATTAAAGCAAACACGTAGCTCCGGCGGCCTGGCACTAATAGACAGAATGAAATAATCTTTTGTTTTCACAATTCCTGTTATTACAATGCATTGCGGTTATAGTACCATCAGGCTGCGCAGAGATGATTTTCGGCATAGAGAGTAGAAAGAAAGGAAATGAAAAGAGAAAAAAACATTTAATTATATGTGACTGGTATCCAGCTGCCGGAGAGTGATAGTTATACAGCCACCTGTGGAGGAAAATTGTATGTTACAGGCGCATAAGACTAGAGAACAAAGCAACGAAGAGCTTGGGAAGATTTCCATAGCGGTGATGTATGCTGCAACCAACAAAGTGACAATTTACTCATGTATATACAAGTAGAGGTATATACATACATATTTGTAGCCAACCTACAAATAAATAATAGAAACATATGAGCGGTGTTAAGCCGTATATGGGATATAATGCTATATAGCTTAATATTACATGCTAGCATGCTAAAGAAAAATAATAAAAAAATGCAAGGCAAGGTGTAAGCATATAAATCATGAGCACATAGGCATGCTTGGTATGAGTCAGGTAAGAATTTGCGCAACTTAAAGGTGTCAATTATTTCAGTCCCGCCTTCACATGAGTGACTTCTGTCCACATAATTCACACTAAGTGTCCAATTTCATTTTTACTGGAGTAAGCTATGGATGGCATACAGAAAAAATACCGGGGCCGATTTATAACGTAAAGCCATGGTGTGCAAGATATGAAAAAGCGGCAATTTCTGTCCACAGGATAGTTTTTGCACAAAGTGTTTTATTTATTCTGCGCCCCACATGGCAATTTTTTAAAAAATTGGTGGAGCCAGGCAGGGACACCTCAGCCAGACAAATATAAGTTGTCCCAGAAATGCAGAAGTTATAGCTGAAGCCTACCCAGTCCCCAACTAGCTTAGCTTTCAATTCTAACTCACAGGACCTCCCGCAATACACCTGAATATTGCTGCTTGCACCAGCACAGAAAGCCAACAATCCTAATAAATTGGTCCCACTGTATGTAGGACGTAACGCACAATGCTTTCACTGGTGTCATAGCTTAAAGGGGTTTCCATTGTTTTCAGTGAAAACAGCTTAGCATGTTATAAAATAATAAAAGAAGATATACCCGCCTTACTAATCCCACCCCAGAGACTGCCTGGGCGGCACTAGCAGGGGAATGGCATGGGATCAGTAAAGTGAGTATTTTTTTCTCGGCTCAAAAAGCTCTTTAGGCCTAAGCCACACGTAGCATAACACAGCTAAAAACGTTGTGGAAAAAATGCAGCGAAAATGAGTTGAGTTTTTTTTTCCTCCAGAGTTTTTGCTGCATTTTTTTCTACATTTTTCTTGGACATTTAAATATATAGGGAAAATGCTTGCTATTCCACAGCTAAAATTAACATGCTGCATTTCTTTAAAAACACGTGTTTTTGAAAAACGCTGCTTTTCGGTTTTAGCGTTTTTGCCACAGTGGAAACGCCACAGCAAAAAAAAATGTGCATTTTACAGTACCTGCAAAGTGGATGGGATTCTGGCTAATCCCATCCACACATTGCAGAAAAAAATGTGCAGAGGACAAATCATGTCAATTATAACTGCGGAAACGCTGGCGTTTTCTGTATAGGTATAATAGGGGCAGAGGAAAACACTTTTTTTTTTTTTTTTTGTGCAGTGTTTTTTGCCTGTGTTTCGCTACCTGGGGCCTTAGCCTTCTGCAGCTCATTTTTCTGCAATGTGTGAATGTGATTAATGAATTCTCATTCACTTTGCTTACACTGTAAAATGCAACTTTTTTTCTTCTGCATTTCCGCAAAAGTAAAAAATGCTGCGTTTCTGCAACATGGGGCTTAAGCCTTAAGCAGAGAAACACAAATAATACTTTTAAGATTTATATATTTTCTTCTTCAGAAATGGAATGACTATATTTCCTTTTGATACTCTAAAACCTAAAATCAGGAGAAAAAAAAATATATCTATTTGTCTAGGGTTTGTCTGTTCAGCAAACAGCTTATGATTTTGACTTTTTGCTCTGGTTCATAGAGAAAGGAGGATTCCTCCCTATACGCACACAGACCATGTCCATGTGCCATAATAGGATGTAGAAACAGGGTTTGTCCTGATGGGGCAAATTCTTTCATTTGGACCACACTGATCCAGTGCCAACCACCACTGGCAAAGAGACCATAGCCCTGGAGGCCCACAGCATTATGGGCCATTATTGATGGCTTGCTTAAGAAGTCACTGGTTAACTCATCCTATTATTATCATCAATTTTTTTTTTTTGTTCACCATAATATCCCTTTCATGTTGTCATAAATTATAAACTCGACTTGTAGAAACAGTGTCCATCGTAAATGTGTATTTTAATGTTTATCCATATCTATGGGATCCTCTCTGAGTGTTCATTTGGCTTGCCCTAGTATATAATTTTGTTAAAACCACATATATACTTTTTTACATTACAGTAAAATATCATAAATCAGTGAGTAGATATAATGGCCACAAGGTCCTTGTTCCCCAGGGTGGCCTGTAAGTCATCAGAATTTCCATCGCCATTTCTGCACAGTCTGCACTTTTTTTTCTTGGTGGAAAATTTATGGGTTGAGCACAATCCAATTATCTTCACATTCTTGGTTAAGAATACTATTAGCGTCTCTAGTTGCTAAGTTGGAGGAAGTGTAATGCTATTCAAGACCCCAAGAACAATGAGCCTTTATGTCGACAAGAGCCACCAGTAAGACTTGAGGACTTGCTCTATTAGTAAGTAATAGTAATGCTGTCACATTACGTTTTCTCCCATCATGTTATAAAGGGCTAAATGTGATATCTAGGTAACAATTGTTTTAGAATAAAAAGGAACAATTTGAGTCTATGTTTACATCAATTTTCACTAGTATGCCTAATAGGATAGTGACACCATAGTGACCTGGTATAACTCTTCATTAGGCAGCCTTTATGACTGTTTAATGAGTATATATTGCCCACTATGTGCTTGCTGGGCAGTTCCCAAATGTGTTTGGCATGTGCCCTGCAACAGACACTGCTATCGGTGGATGAAAATGCTGGATACCCATGTCCTGGTGGTGATCTGGTTTTGCCAATAACAATAGAGATTAATTGGGTATTCCCATGAACATGACTATATATAAATCCATAGACAATGAAAACTTAAACATTTTTGCAAATATAATAAATTAAACATTAATAATTTTAGTGGTCACAGTCTGTTGTCTTGATCTGTTGCTAATGGATATGACCATAAATGCACTAACTTTCTGTAGTCTGGGACTTGTCAGAAACCCAACCATGATGTCCTTATTGTATCCAGGTTATCAAGGAGAGACACGACATACACAAGAAGATAATTCAGCTACAATATGGAAACCATGGCTGGATTTTAGGCCATAGAAAGTTCCTGCATTCATGGTCGTATCCATTGGCAACCAATCAAGACAACAGATGTCACCACTAACATGGTTAGAGAGAATCTTTAAAACTCTGTAAAATTTTTATTTATTTGTATTTACAAAAATGTTTCACTTTTTATTATCTTCAAATTTATATATGGTTATGTTTGTGGGAATAACCCTTTAAGGGCTGGTGTTATGTATTTATTTCTACCACCATTATGTATTTCATAGGGAAAGATAATCTTAGTCCTTAGCACTGGAATGGATTTTTTAATATCTAGTTAGGTAGAGTTGAAACGGGCCAGGAAGACACTGATCCATATTTATAAAGTAGTTTGTACCAGTTTTTGCCCTAAACTGTTCTGAAAATTTGACACACATCACGAAGTGTACCAAAATTGTATAACAATGTCAGCTATTTTTGCTCACAAACCAAAATTGTGAAACAATGTGACATATGGGCGTGGTCGTCATCGAGTGGGAATGGCCTCCGAGTCAAATGTGAAAGACATAAAATGGTGCAGTTTTTGGCACAAATTTATACATGGCAGACATGGATTTTATTGTTGGCTTTACAGTCTAAAATAAGCCAAATTCATCAAGGGGTATGCAAAAATTTTCCACAAATCATTAAACTATTACCTTTCTTACACTGATGTCAGACACATCTTAATAATTCCTGCCCAGTGTTCATAAAGGGGTTGTCTCATAAAGACAATCTCCATCCATACAGTATACCCTACTGGGGAAAATCCTTCTACCCCCGAACCAGAGCAGGGAGTCGCTTAGTAAGAGGACGGTTCCAGACCAATTTCTTCCTTGTTTTATATGGTTCTCCCTTCATCTGAATAGCAAGATGAATTATCACATTGCCAGACAGAGCAATAACCAACCAATGGTAGGAGTATGAAGAGCCAGACATGGGATTTTCTTCATAAGAATAGGATTATCATTTTGAATAGTGGGCTAAAAAGGAAATGTTTGGACTATATGGTTTATATCGTGGCTTCCAACAGATTACATACAGCTTATATATGGCACCGATAGAGCCACCGGTATTTCTTTTGGCTGCATATTATAAGACGTTATTTCTATTCTTATTCTTTCTAGCCAGCAGAAGGCATATGTTTATATCTAGGTAATTGACTGTGTTTACCTCTTATTGCATCTAACGCACTTTTGCCATTTATAGCAAAGAAGTGAAGGACTCGCTAACATCTGTAGCTTCTCTTGGTGAGAAATTATTTGGCCTTGTTCTACCATTGACATAAACACAAAGCACTTGCTAATATTGCTCCACGTACAACACGTTTATCATCTAATATGACGTTCTTTCTGTGCTTGTCTGCTTAGTGTAACTTATTGCTGTCAAGAAACAAACTACCTAGTGACATCTTCAAGGGGCATTTTACACAAGAGCCTCGCGGAACTATTTTCAACATAGCTCATTGGATTTGGAATGCGAGCCTATCCTTCTAAAATATTTCTTCTTTCATTGGGTTCATCAACACGAAATGCATTTTAAGGAAAGAAAGTTAAATATAATTTAAAGAGAACGCATTATTTTGTAAATGCAGTCTAATCTATGGGGTGCATGATATAGAGCAGGTGGAACTGAGCAGATTGAGATACGGATTTGTGAGAAAAGATTCAGTATAACTTATTTATTTATTTAGCCTACTTCCTCTGGGCTTAGGAGTCCTGTGGGCGGTGCTAATCAGTGATCGCCAACCTTTCCTGTATAAGCGTGCACACACAGATCGCTGTCAATCACTTAGTAGGACTTCCCGCTGGACTCTTATTTCCAATGTGAGGAGAGTTTTTAATGAATACATTACTAGTTCTCCTGGATCTATTCCCACAATGATGTATATCAATCTGCTCAGTTCATTTAGCTCTAAAACATGTTGCCTGCAGACTGGGATTCTTTTTAATATGGAGCAGGTAACCTTTACATGGACATGGTGTGGCGAAAACATATTTTATCCAAAGTAAGGGATAAAAATATATCAAAGCATTTTCTTCTGCATTGATTTAGAAGCAAAAGTTTTTCAGCCACAAGTGATTCGTCTATCCCAATACTGCCCCTTCTGTGGCGTTTGCCATTTTCAGCCTCCACCTACGCTACAACTGTCTATAGGCAAAGCTGGCAAATTGGGTCAATTCGCATAACCATAAAAAGATGATTCTTTTAGCATTGTTTCCTCTATTTGTGGAATTATGGACTTTGTAGACATTGGGTCCAGACTGACTGTTACTTGTAACTAGCAGTTCAATTGCTTTCTTTATACTTGTAGTAACAAGCTAAAAAATTATGGTGCACAGCCTATACTATTGGTATATGTTGGATATTTTGTTTTGTCATAGCATAGGCAGATATACATATAAATTTACTTTCCAAAAGAAAATAAAAAAGTTAAATTAAAAAAATAAAAAACTTATGAAATAACAAGTAGTTGCCAGTTTTTGCTTCCCATCCACCGTACTGTAACTTTCATGTCATTAAGTTGAAATACCTGTTGTTGCCTCTCCTTTAATTGGTGGAGAGTGCTGACCACTAGAAACGCCGTGTAGCTCAATTTCATATTCAGTGCCATCTCTTAGTCCTGTCACAACTGTTGAACGTTCACTGCCTGGCACTGTTAGTGTTATTGGCTCATACTGCTTTTTGTCATCTTGCATTTTAATAATAAAGTTGTCAAAACCATTTTCGTCAGCTGTCCATGACAGATGGAAACTATTTGGGGTGATTCTGGAAACCACAAGGTTTCCAACTTCAGGTTCTGTCTCTGGAAAAAATGCCATGGAAGGAAGAAGGAAATTGAGAAATATTGTTAGTACTGGAGTCCTGTTCTCTTCTGATAAGGTGCTGTATGCTGGGCTAAAATAGGAGCAAAGGTAGATTGAAGTTTTGTTAAAGGCTTTCTCCACACATAGTCTTTTTGTGACATTTTTTGTTGGCTTGTAAAAAACACTATGAAATTCAGGCGATTGTTAACAGTGTTTTTGCACATCTTTTGATAGAGGAGTTTATGAGAAAGCGCCTGAACTTCGTATACCTAGAGCAACGATTTACCAAAAAGAACTTTAAATAAAAAAAATATAAAGCAAAAAAAGCCACTACAAAAAATGCTTTTTGTAGGGAATTTCATAATTTCCCATTAAGTAATATATAAAATTTAGAAACAGTAATTTATACTGCAAAAAATACGTAAAAAAGTCTGCAAAATCTCCACGAAAAATGCAATATTTTTGCAAAATAAGACTATGTGTAAAAACAATGTAAAACACATTGAGACGTCCTCTGCCTGAAAAATAAATAACATCACATCAACACATAAAAAGAACACTTAGACATAACAAAGAGGAACTAGGTAGTATGAAAATAATGTAGACATAATAACAGATCTGTACGACCGTTTTAGGCAGGTGTGGAAAAGAATGTTTTCAAAAATAGATGTGTTAATAGTTTATTTCTGTCAATTAACAAAATTAAGCAAATAAACTAAAAAGAAATCTAAACAACATCAATATTTGGTGTGACCTTTGCCTTCAAAACAACATCAATTCTTGCTACACTTGTAGACAGTTTTGGAAGGAACTCGGCAGGGAGGTTGTTCCCACCATCTTGGAGAACTAAGCACAGATCTTCTGTGGATGTAGACTTGCTCCAATCCTTCTGTCTCTTTGTGTAATCCCAGACAGACTGGATGATGTTGAGATCAGGGCTCTGTGGGGGCCGTATCATCACTTCCAAGACTTCTCCTCCATACTGATGTCACATCAAATATTGATGGGATTTAGATTTCTTTTTGGTTTATACATTTAATTTAATTACCAAAAATAAGCTATTAACACTTCTATTTTTCAAGTATTTTCCATACCTGTTTAAAACTATCGTACATAATATATAGAATGATATACAGTACAGACCAAAAGTTTGGACACACCTTCTCATTTCAAGAGTTTTCTGTATTTTCATGACTATAAAAATTGTAGATTCACACTGAAGGCATCAAAACTATGAATTAACACATGTGGAATTATATACTTAACAAAAAAGTGTGAAACAACTGAAAATATGTCTTATATTCTAGGTTCTTCAAAGTAGCCACCTTTTGCTTTGATTACTGCTTTGCACACTCTTGGCATTCTCTTGATGAGCTTCAAGAGGTAGTCACCTGAAATGGTTTTCACTTCACAAGTGTGCCCTGTCAGGTTTAATAAGTGGGATTTCTTGCCTTATAAATGGGGTTGGGACCATCAGTTGTGTTGTTCAGAAGTCAGGTGGATACACAGCTGATAGTCCTACTGAATGGAGTGTTAGAATTTGTATTATGGCAAGAAAAAAGCAGCTAAGTAAAGAAAAACGAGTGGCCATCATTACTTTAAGAAATGAAGGTCAGTCAGTCCAAAAATTGGGAAAACTTTGAAAGTGTCCCCAAGTGCAGTGGCCAAAACCATCAAGCGCTACAAAGAAACTGGCTCACATGAGGACCGCCCCAGGAAAGGAAGACCAAGAGTCAACTCTGCTGCGGAGGATAAGTTCATCCGAGTCACCAGCCTCAGAAATCGCAGGTTAACAGCAGCTCAGATTAAAGACCAGGTCAATGCCACACAGAGTTCTAGCACCAGACACATCTCTATAACAACTGTTAAGAGGAGACTGTGTGCAGCAGGCCTTCATGGTAAAATAGCTGCTAGGAAACCACTGCTAAGGACAGGCAACAAGCAGAAGAGACTTGTTTGGGCTAAAGAACACAAGGAATGGACATTAGACCTGTGGAAATCTGTGCTTTGGTCTGATGAGTCCAAATTTGAGATCTATGGTTCCAACCACCGTGTCTTTGTGCGACGCAGAAAAGGTGAACGAATGGACTCTACATGCCTGGTTCCCACCGTGAAGCATGGAGGAGGAGGTGTGATGGTGTGGGGGTGCTTTACTGGTGACACTGTTGGGGATTTATTCAAAATTGAAGGAATAATGAACCAGCATGGTTACCACAGCATCTTGCAGCGGCATGCTATTCCATCCGGTTTGCGTTTAGTTGGACCATCATTTATTTTTCAACAGGACAATGACCCTAAACACACCTCCAGACTGTGTAAGGGCTATTTGACCAAGAAGGAGAGTGATGGGGTGCTACGCCAGATGACCTGGCCTCCACAGTCACCAGACCTGAACCCAATCGAGATGGTTTGGGGTGAGCTGGACCGCAGAGTGAAGGAAAAAGGGCCAACAAGTGCTAAGCATCTCTGGGAACTCCTTCAAGACTGTTGGAAGACCATTTCAGGTGACTAGCTCTTGAAGCTCATCAAGAGAATGCCAAGAGTGTGCAAAGCAGTAATCAAAGCAAAAGGTGGCTACTTTGAAGAACCTAGAATATAAGACATATTTTCAGTTGTTTCACACTTTTTTGTTAAGTATATAATTCCACATGTGTTAATTCATAGTTTTGATGCCTTCAGTGTGAATCTACAATTTTTATAGTAATGAAAATACAGAAAACTCTTGGAATGAGAAGGTGTGTCCAAACTTTTGGTCTGTACTGTATATCAGAAGTATTGTAAGCCTAAATTTATGGTATCCTCGAAAAACCAAGTGATTTTATAAAGAGCTGTGATAGAGTATTACAACTCTATCACAGAGCAGTGATATTCCTCAGTTGGATGGGTTTCCAATTACATTTATGGATTCATTAATTCTATATGATGTGACCTAATAGAATTTTGGAAATATTTTCATATTCATAGCTCCTCACTGACAAGTAGAGACAAAACGTACATTGGACTCTCACAATGAAGAACAGAAAAACAAAAAGGTCTAGCACTAGCTTAGCAAGATGGAGAATGGACTAATGTATGTGCCTCATGCAACAGTTGAAAGAACAACTATATCTATTTGAGCTGAGTGATGCCTACAAGTAGTTACCCTGTAAAATCAATGTCCAACCCATTAAAGAACCTTGAAACAAGACTAAAGATATCGGCCAATCCAGAAACAACTATATAATCCAGCTGTTCAGTACCATGCTCGGTACCGATGAGGAGTCTCTACTGTTTACAGATGAGTGACTGGTTTAGCTTATATCCCTGTTTCAATGCTCTTTAATGGGTTAGACATTGGTTTACAGGGTAGCTAGTTATAGTTGGCAATAAAAACAGTTTTCTTTCACATGGTGGGGCGCTACAGTCATTTTTAGATCTCTTTGCACCTGAATGTAGCAGAATTCCCTAAATGATAAAGATCTGTAAATTCCTATCATGCACAGGTAGCGCAATATTTTAAAGAGGACCTTTCACCACCTCCAGTTCCTTGCATCCTTATTAGTTGCTACTACCCCGATTGTGAAATAGTTAGAATTTTTTCTCTAACCCCCACCATCCTGGAGAAATCGATGCTCTTAGTTTCAGTACACTTATGTTCTCTGCTGTCAGGTGGAAGCAGACAGAAAGGGACTACCCACCTAACAGTGGAAATCATAATTGTTCTGAAAGTAAGAAAGATTATTGCTCAGCAATAGCAGGGACTCGAGAAAAAATCCCAACTGCGCCAAAATCAGTGGAACTGCGCACATTAAAGAATGCAAAGAGTTGGGGTTGGTAGAGGTAGGGAAAGGTCCTCTTTAACCTAAAGTAATGATTTTTACACTTAATATCATAAGAAAACTCATAATAAACTCTATTCTGGCCATGATTGTTGATTTGCAGATTTGTCTGCCCACTATCTTTGAGCAAGCTTAGAGAAGGTTGCCTCTTAACTATAGAAGTAACAGCTCTTGCTGCTGTTGCCTTCTGAGAAATCCCTGATGAACATCCAAGGAACCCTAAACTTCCGGGGAATCCTGGATGGCAAACACTGCTTATAGTAAATAGCTGGGTCCACTGTATAAATACTTCTACCTCTTGTGTCAACCCCCTTCTACCTCATAGGTTGTAAGCTCTTGTGAGCAAAACAAACCAGATTTCTGGCCTAATTGGAGCCAAAAAACAGTCTTGGTGACTTGGGTTTAGACACTTTTAGACTCTTGTTTGACTTGTACCAAAATGGGGTATAGCTTTGAAAGGATGAATATGGATTAAAAGAAGTGCGTGTGGCTATAGAAGCAATGAAGACAACATAAATAGTCAAGAGACAAGACAAACAACACCTGCACATCCGAAAATCTGGAAGCAAGACACTCTGTAAAAAAGAAAAAGTATATCTGTTAATGGCTGGAATGTCCAATACCTGTAGAGGTTGAACTACTAATAGGTTGTGTAGGTTGACCACGGACAATGCCATAGAGGTAGATGGTGTAGTCAGTGTTGGGTAGTAACCCTGAGATAGGAGTATTCCTGAGATTGCCAGAGACGTTTAACTTCACTGGCTCCAATAACCCTTCTGTATCAACGATTTCTATAACAAATCCATCAAAATCATCTTGTGTTGCTGTCCAGGACAGATCAAAGCTTTTGGGTGTTACGTTGGTGATGAACAACTTTTCAACTTCTGGCTTGTTTTCTGAGCAGGGAAAAATGTAATTGAATTAAAGACTAATCCAGCAATACCCACAAGTGCGTTTATTCAGCAGCCCTCATACCCTGCCAGAAGAAGAAAGCAGACGTCTGTAGCGTGTTTTTTAATCCGGAAGCTATGATCAAGTGAAGGTCTAACCAAGCTTCAATTATCAATAGCGGCATGTTTTTTTTTTCAACTTTTTGCATGCTTACAGGCATTGTATGATCCATCATGCTCTGTATAGCCATAAGCATGAATGAAAGAAGCTGATGAAGAAAGAAGCTGCTATCATAAATGTAAAAAGCTGCTTTAGATATGATATGCAACAAATGAGCCATGAGGAGAAAGTTTTGCTATGTCAGTCTATGGGACTAAGCTATCTCCAGCAGTCAAATAGGCTTTGAATGGATAGTAAGCGTGCATGCTTGAGCGCTACTCCATTCAAATCCCTGTTCATTGTGCTCTTGCAGTGTGGACTTTCTTTAAACAGTATCAATAAATCTGCTAAGGGTTTATTCACATGTGGCAGACTTTTTAGCAAAAATTTCTTAGACAGTTCCATTCATTTTTATGAAGCTTCCAAAAATGATTGTACTTGTTGTGAAAATGATCTCATTAAGATGATTGGAATTGTTTTTCCACTGCCAAAATTTCTTCAATGAAGCTGCTGCTTGTGAATATACCCTAAGGCCGTCTCACATTAGCGTATTCGATCCGTGAAATACAGACCACATGATGATCATTTTTATGAGACTGAACACTGGGCAGAGACCTAGAGTGTGAGCATCATAGTCATCTATAACTCGTGGAGTCCCTGACTAATGTCCCATACTGAAAACATAATTAGGCTAGGTTCACACTAGCATTTGGGTTTCAATTCTTCGGGTCTGTTTGGTGACCCAAAAAACGGAAACCCGATCTACTTAAAAAGCGGTTACCTGTGGAAAGCTGTGGACCCCACATGCTATAATGGGGTTTGCCAGTTTTTCGACGAATTTCCACCCGAAATTGGTGGAGAGAATGGGGGAATGGGGGACGGAGTCCCCAAACGGTCCACGAATGCTAGTGCGACCGTAGCCTTACAATATGGGACAGTGATGTTCTACTATCTGACTATGATTGGACTTGGAGTTTGGAACTATGCTCAGTGTTCAGTCCAGGAAAGAAGGCCAATATATGATCTGCATTTCAAGTGTTGAATATGCCATGTAAGCAGGGCTAAAAAAAAAAAAAAAAAAAGCTGAAGTAGGCAGAGATGGTGGCGTTGATGAAGCAGGTGCAAATCTTGTGATACTGCAACATGGATTGTGGGCAGCTGATGGAGCAGTGATGGTAAGACCATACTGAAACATTCCGAGGTACCTGTCACAGCTTCACCAATAAGAGGCTTAGTATTAGATCCCTGAATCACACCATGTAGTGTGATGAGATATTTTGAAGCCGGATTTAGATTTGGCACCTCCAAAGAGCGAAGTTCTCCAGGAACCACAATGGTTTGTGTATTTTCATCATCTTCAGTGTCCTGAACCTGAATCACAAATTTCTCATAGTTCTTGTCTGGAGCTGCCCACGTAAGTTTGAAGGAATCCCAGTTTACATGGGACACCAATAGGTTGCCCAGCTCCAAAGGCACTTCTGAATATGAAAATATGCTATTATTAGTCAGGGAAATTTTTGAAGGTAAACTAATAGTTTCTAAAGCGTTCAAGTGCATGAAAAGAAGAGGAAATAATAACATAATTGTGGCACATACAGTATTGTGCTCGCATACTTCATTTCATATGCAACAATATAGAATAATTAGGAAAAAAATCATTGGAGTTACACACTTTTGGAGCTGAATCAAGTCTCTAGTATGTCTTAGAGAAAAGATATAAATTAAATTGGGTTAAAGGGTTGTCCAACCTGTAACTTTTTTAAACAAAAAGGCTGATAATACATTAAACAATGAAAAAAAAAAAAATAATAATAATAATAAAAAATAATCATTATAATAAAACCTCAACAATCTTCCCCGCTCCTATTTCAGGGCTTCCCAGGTCCCCTGCTGGGCTCTTTATTTCCTGGTCTCACTTGACATAAAAATGTGGCAATGGATCATTGCTTCAGTAAGGTATTGGTTGGGAAGTTGCATATTTATGTAGCGAGGGATTAGAAAATACAGAGACGATGGTGGATGACCTGCGAAGCATCATCACGGAAGGGGCAGGGGATGATTCAGGTGACTACTTGTTCTAGCATGTACAGTCTGTATTCTGCAAATAATAGTGGGAGTCTATTTTGTTCTAGTGAAAAGACATCTGTGATATTGTAAGTTCAATTTAGTAGAACCACAAGAGTCTGGGTGTTACATCTGGAAAATGGACTTCACAAAGGGGTATAATATTTTCACCTAAATGGGACCTTAGCCTGAATATACTTGGAGATATATTCTAATTTAATATACTGAATAATTTGCAATAATTCTACAAATTAAATTTGTAATATATTGGCTAGAAAAAAATACAATAAAAGAAAAGTAAATAAGATAAAAGTAAACAGAATGTTAATTCTATTCTACATTGTGGTTTTTCCTATTTCTAGCCCCTGTTGCTTTCCCTCACATAAGGAAGAATTATATGATCTTATGAATAAATAAACCTACACTTTTATGAACACATTCCGCTGGATCATGAATACCAGTATTGTATTAAAAGTACTCAGCTGGGATTCCCATGCCAGAGTAAAATTTAAGATCGTCTTCCCCAAACACAAAGAATTGCTTCATACTTAAACTTGTTAAGACCGTCTTTAAATCTTAATCACTTTTTTCCAGTTTACTGCACAGACCGGTGACTCTCTTAGGACTAGAACCCCAGGGCATGTTCCTGGAACAAGGATGGAGGGATGATCAGCTCTGTTTGATTTGGATAGTCAGTATTTGTCTCACATGATGAATGCATCAAAACCAGATGAAAGAGATGAAATCACTAAACCAGCTTTTGCCTTCATAGTATTTCCTTATGTTCAATTGTTGGGAAATCTCAGCGTGACTCTGAAGTCTAAACCAACTAATTTTGCGGTTGGTAATATTGATTTTTTTTTTTTATATTGATACTTGGCTTTTAAGAGGATTTAATAAATGGGAAAAATGTATCTTAAAAGTTATGGTATGATTTTACAATAAAATGACTGGCATAGAAAAAGGTCTGCAGCAACCAAGTCATTGTATTAGGTTTCTTCTCTATTACCTAGAACTTGTGTGACTATTCAAGCAAGTCTTAAAAAGGCGAAGAATTTATTTACAGTGCCTTACACTGTAATCGCTATGGGGGAAAAATTGACCAAGGTTGGATCACACCTACTGCGGTAGAAGCAGATCAAGCATTATAACAGCAGTGCTGGATCTACGACATGGAAGCCACGGACTACAAAATAGTCCATCACATTTCTGTCATGTGTCTGTCATTTTTACCCAGATAAAATGATGCAGTTTAGGGCTAAGGCCACGTGTTGCGAATTGAAGCTAAAAAAACGCAACTGTGTTTTATATTTTAGCTTTCCCCACCCCATATACGTCTATGCAGAAAAATATCAGCAGCTGTGATTTCAAAAAATGTTGCATTTTTGTAAATCTCAGCATGTCAATTATACCTACAAAAATGCTGGCATTTTCCATATAGGTATAATAGGGACAGAAAGTCCACAGAGGAAAACTCTGCGGACTTTCTGTGAAAAGCGCTGTGGAAAAAAAAATGTGTTGCAGCTGCAGCTCACTACGTGGGGCCTTAGCCTAAAGGAGTTTTCTGAGATCAGATAAAAATGGCACAAAATAACAAAAGTATCATTCTTTGTGGGCGCTTCCCACTGGTGTTTGCTTACCTGGCTGCAGCGCTAACCTTATGTTTACAACATATGATTGCTGCAACATAGGTACCTCTAAGACCTTTGTCAACACAGCATCAGAACTACAGCCCGTAAGCAAACACAGGCAGAGACCGCTGGAGTAGAGGGATTTAACAGGTACAGTATGTAATGCTTGTCATGGTATTTTGTATCACCTACGGTCTTTGCCCCATTCAAACTTGATCTCAGACAATGTTTGCAAGGCATTAGGCACCCGGCAGAACCTGTATGGAGGCACGCAGAGTTTCTAGGGCTTCACAGTATGGATCAGCGGACACTTATGTGTGTCGACATATGGTGCCTTTATATTCAGAGGCAATCTCCAATAGCAGCAGCGCTTCTTATAGCACAAGCCACATATGGCATTGGAAACATGCAATGGCACAATAGGGAGTGGGAACCATTAAATTCTATAAGTAATATATTATGGCTTCTATAACTTAAAGGTTTTATACAGCTACTGTATAATATACATGTGTGGATCAACTTCTATGCATGACGATAAGACATCAAAATTAATAGAGAAAGAAAGAAAACATAGGATAAGGATCCTGGTCAAAAATAGGATTTACTCTGAATTCCAACAAAGTGTTCAGTTTCAGATGGTTATAATATGGTTTTATAGTGATTTTGGCTCAGCTCAGTAGGATCATTGAAAGTTTGGAAGGTCTTCAGCCATGATGAGGTCATATTATGTCATCTGAAACTGCCCTTTGACTCCCATCCTCAGCAATATGGAGGTTGATAATAATGAGTTAAACTATGTGACAAATACAAGAGCAAGCAGGGAAATAACAGATGGGATGACACTTTAAAGAACTGAGAAATTTGTAACTTCATCTGCAAAACAAAATTCAGATTGAAAGATAAAGGTAAGATAAAAAGAAGCAAGGGTTTCTTATACTTTGTTTGTGAAGCAAAGATGACATATTTATGTTCTGTGCAAAGGAGGTAAAAGCTAAAAAGAAAATCTTTGGATTAGAAATTCAAAAAGGATGAATATATTTATTCACTGGATAAAAGAATGGACACACTTTGTTTAGTTATAAGCATAGAGTAGACAAGAACTTGTGATCTATCATTCCCAATCTTCAAAAATTGCGGCTAGAGACACAGCTATTCTTTTATTTCACTTCCCATGCTAACTATAGTTCTGCTAAGGAGAATCAACACTTTCCAAGGGACTATGGTGAGTTACTTACCAGTACGTCCAACCACAGTTACTGGTTTGCTCTTGTATCTGCCTTTTTCTGCAACCAATGAAATGCTATATTCTTTACCAGGTTCAAGCCCAGTCAGTACGTAGGAACTGGCATCTCCGGGGACCTGGACTCCACTCTCAGAGTCGCCCCTGGTGACGTAAGTAAGACGGTAGCGCTCAAACTTGGCAATTGGTAATACCCATCGTAGATTTAGTGTAGTTTCAGTAGCATCAGTAACTTCCAAATCTTTGGGGGCATCCAAATCTAAAAGAGAACATTGACGTGATTCTTTCCTACTTCTCCATCCAACGCCAGTGGCATGTTGGCATGACTAATGGTTGTTTTTGTCTTACCAGTTGCTGCATTGATGGTGGCAGGAGAACTTTCTTTTTCCTGTTTCACTGCTGTTAGCCCTATGCCGTATTCAGTTCCTGGTCTTAATCCTATAAATCACATAGAGTTACCGATGATTATAAACACTATTATCTGAATCCATAGATCACTGAGACACACTCCAAATATTGCATTATTGATGTGAAAATTGTCTGACCTGTAAGAGTAACCTTGGTGGTAGCCTGGTTACTTCTGGGTACAGTTATTTCTTCATGGTCTCCTCCGGAGAGTGGAGCAAACTTGATCCTGTAGAAGTCAATCTTGGCCAAAGTGTTCTTCCATTCTAGGGTAATAGTGCTGTCGGTCTGTGACACTTTTTTCAAATTTTTAGGTGTGTCTAAATCTGTGTGAATTAAAAAAAATAAAGAAAGAAATATTTATACTTAACATTTTTGTATATTTGCAGAAAGAAATCAACATCTTTGTTTTCCACTGATCGTCTCTCTATTGTTATGCCTTTCCGAAAAGAAATGAGATCAGATTAGTAGTTATAGTAATTACTGAAGGTGGAGAAACCCAACTAGGAGTGTAGGGATGACTGCGTAAGATAAGACTAAATTTCAAAAAGACGACGTCTTGTCTATCCTAATAGCTGAAAAATATAGGTTTGGTAATTGGATTTGCATACCAGAACTGCATGTCTGAGGTCAAAGTATAAAGTTACAGGGGTTGTTGAGTTTAGAAGAACTTTTTTCATATACTCTGTAAGGGCATTCTGAGTTAATAGACCAGAAAGGACCCTGGCAGGTCATGCATCGGGTCATGCATCACATAGACAACCCACTGATTTCAATGAGCACTATATAGTTCCCATGTTGTGTTTATAGTAGTATAATGTTGTACTGTGTTAGCCATTGAAAGTAGTGGAAGAGTGAAGAAATCAGGCAATACCTTTTAGAGGCTAACTGAATATATTTGATAAGTAAGCTTTCAGGAGTACAAGCTCCCTTCATCAGACATGGTGTTATACAAGAACTGAAAATTCATAGATTTTTATACCCTATAAACATGATCTTCAAAGGATTTTAGAGTCCTTAAAGAAACCAAAACAAAATGCAATCTAAGTAGAGAAGTTGTGTTTAGACAATCATTTTTAATACAAATTCAAGTTAAATGGGTTATCAGGCCTCCGTTTTCTTAAACCTCTCAAAATGGGCAATGCTATAATATAGGCTCAGGCGCACTGTCTTGCAGCACTGGGGACCTGGGTTTGAATCCAGACTAACATATACATGGAGCTTTTTTGTTCTTCCTGTGTTTTTGAGTGTTTATTCTGTTCTCTTGCCACATAGGCAATTTATATTGTGAGCCCTGCTTGGGACAGTGAATGTTGAATGCTGTGGAATATGTTAAAGAGGACCTTTCACGTCCACTGGCACCCCCGATATTATATACCACTAGAAAGCTGACTTGAATTCAGTGCACTGGCAGTTTATAACACAACAGGTGTCAAGGGACGTGAAAGGTCCTCTTTAAAGCTATAAGTAAATAAGAAAGAAAGTAATGACAATTTCGAAAAAATGAATGCTTATCTTCCGATCTTCCATTGGTCACTGTTTTTCCTGATCTGTGATGATGTGTTCCCATGGACATATGACAGGATCAGGAATAACCGGCTTAACCAGGGGACCAGACTAAACAATTTAGGTGGCTGGACAACCCCTTAATAACCCAAGGAATCTTCATATAGTAGCCAAAGCAAAAAATATACTAGAGGACACAGTCAAAAATATGCATTACATGGACAGCCAATTGATTTAAAAAAGTAATCCTCTATTTGCTTAGTGCTAAAGGTGAATTACACACTTTCTTCCAGATCCTGCCACACCCAAAAGATTGGACACTGGGTGTCTCAATAACAGACAGTTTTAGAAGTTTTAGTCTTTTGTTATTCTACATAATTTTATACATATAAAAAAGTAGCAAAATTTTTACTTTTTGTTACCTGTTGTGAAGGTTTCTGACACAGGAGAACTGGTCATTTCTCCTCGGCGAGATACTAAAATAACCTCATACTCAGTGTCTGGTCTTAGGTCGTTCATAGCATACTGGGTTTCATCTTCAGAAAGTTCCACTGTAGTCCTGGGCTCATTTCCTGTTCCGTAGGTCACAGAAACTCCATCGATCTCAGCCACAGGTTTGTTCCATGTTATCAAGGCAGAAGTGTCGGTGACATCCTTTACATCAACTTCACTGGGAGCATCAAGTCCTAAAAAACATTGAACGTTTCATTCAAGTTAATGCTATGCATTTTTAGGAATTTAATGCAGCCAACAATGCAGGTCTAAATTTGCCTGTCTGAAGGATTTTATGCAAGTATCTTAATCCTATGAATGAGTTATTTTATCAAATGCCACTTTTTGAATGAAAGCGAATTTTGATATGATGTCATTTGCTTGGACAGCTTGAACAGCTTGTTTTGCAAAAATGATTTGTCATTTCAGCGTCTCGCGCTCACATTCCCAGTTCATGAAATGTGTATTTTAGGAATGGTGTGGGAGAACAGCTACATCTCTCATTGACCTTCTTGCTCATACTGTGTCTTTCTTAATGTCAAAAATGAAAGCAAAAAACAGGATTTAAGTAGCAAATTACTGAGATTACTGTTATTTTAAGTCAGAAAAAGTCTTCAACGAACTTAGCAAAAAATTATAGATAATAAAAATAATAATGTAATAAAAATAAATAATATGACATATAGGACTTAAACAGTAAACAAATTCATTATGAGAAAAATTGCACATATACGTGTGGAATGATTGATCTCGGCCCCATAAAAAGAGGATTTTCATGTAAAAAATTTATAGTAAGTCTGTTTTTGTTTATATACATAAGTCCTACAGGGATTCCATGAAGTAAGTATAGGGAGTTAAGGCAAAGAGTTTTGCAACAGAGTGCCATAAAACATGATGGATTTTCCAGGCACCATTTATGTGTTTTCGCCCCCCTCCTCTGCTCTCACTAGTCCTAAAAAGTTATTGATTTATAGCATTCATTTTCATTGACAAGTCTCTACAACTATGGGGGAGCAGACATGTTCTTGTTTAGTCTGATTATATGGAATGTGTCTGACACTGGAGAGAAGCGGGCATGATTGATATTTTTACACCGTGTGACGAAGCAGCTGGCTTGACTTAAGCATCCACCACCCTCTCTGTTGGTGCTTACAATCATGTGTTTCCAATTCCATTCTGGCCTACGGTCCTAACACTGAGGTCTTTGTCACAGAGACCACTGGTCAGACATGATGTGGGAAGAAAGATTTCTTGGGTGGCATCATAGCATTTTCTATTCAGTCTTGCCAGATTATGACATAAAGTTGATATAGTGATAAACAAGTCTAGTTGCATCCACAGATTCAGGTTCCCATAGTTATTGCATTGTTGATAGATCATTTGAAGACATATCATTGTTGAGTCTTATTGGTGTAAATGCTCTAAACAAAACCACCATGTAAGTATTGATTTTCTTACAATAAATATAATTCTAATTGGAAAATTGGTTGGAAGATGGTAGCCCTAAGCATAAGTATAGGATCACCTGCTCATGCCCAGGTAATGCCAATGACTATGAATCCAACAATCCAAACAATGCAAAATCCAAAGCACTCATCACCCTTGGTTCACTGTGGCGAGCATCTTTGCTCTACTCATGGACAGATGGTCGATTGTAAAGGTCCTTAGTCATAGTGGACCAAAACCTCCGATTGATTGTGACATCTCTACTACTACTAATTTTTTAAATATCGCCACGATCATTGCTTATTCGTGATTTTGTAATACAATATAATTGAAGCAAGAGTGATGAGTGCTGTGGATTTAGCATTATTTGGACTATTGGATTATCTCAACCAGAAGCACCTCCATATATGAATCCAACAATGGCTTGAGACTTCTAATGAAGTATATTGTATTTTGTATATATCATGTAAATGCAGTCCTATCAAATGCAATCTTATCTGTTGGCATTATAACAGTATAACAGACTGATATATAGCTCATCCTACTCCATAACATATTGCCTTGAATTTAGGGAACATAGTCCTTGTTACTCCATATTCTGAAGGTATAATATAGGCAATTCATGTGCTTCATGTGATGCCAACATATGAATTGTTTATGTTCTCCCCTAGAGGTATTGCCTATAGAGAATAAGGCCCCTTGCACACCACATGTGCTAGATCAGTATGCTATCCGTGTTTTTCCCCGATAGCACACAGACCCATTCATTTGTCTGGGACGCAAAACTCAGAACAGGTCCTATTCCTGTCCAGTTTTGTGGCCATGCTTCTGCGGCCCCTATTCATTGAATGAATGGGGCCACGGAAGCATGGCCTGTACACGGGCAGCATACAGATGACATCCGTGTTCCCCTCCTTGCACCGGCTGTGCCGTTCAATAACAGCCAGTGGCCTGCACACGGTCATGTGCAATAAGCTTAATACTGTGGATCAGTAATATGGCATCTGTTAGATCCATGCTTTTGTATGCACATATTGAAGCTAAGAGGCTCTAGATTCTTGATAAGGCGTCCCTTGTTCCTGTAGGATCCTTTATTAAGACATGCAAAATGCCAGTCTTAATACATCTTTCCCAATGTGTTTACAAGGCTGCCAAGTGGATTCTAATGGGTTAGTTGAACTTCCATATAGTTAATATAGTTAAGGAGAGGCTTAGAATACACATTATCAGATAGATGGTAATCCTGAGCATTGTACCCTGTTGACACTATTACATACTGCATTGACACGAACCACCCACTTCCATCATCCCTCATTTCAAAAACTTTCTGTTTTTGAATGAAAATCTCCCTTTTTGAAATTCTCAAAAATAGTTTCCCTATAGAGAAAATTTTACAACTTGTCCACATTACTTGTAGTGGTGAGCTTGGTCAGAGCCGGTCCTAGTGTATTGTTTTTCACGACCTGTATCGATACTTCGTAAGTTTCTCCTGGTGCAAGTCCTTGCTGCTCAAAAGATGTTACAGAGCTCTCCAAACTTGTGCTTATCTCTCCATTTTGTTTTTTCTGTAAAAAAGGAATATACTGTATTGTAGAAGATATCAGATATGTTTGAATAGATCTTAGCTGCTATTGCTATGCAAGAAAAATAAGTAAGAGATTCATGGTGAAGTCACTTTTTAGAAATAAAAAGCTTGCAAACGGATTCATCAGATTCAATGCTATTTTGGTCCAGGAGGATTTTTAGGATTTTCATTTGTCAAATGTTAAACTGACCTGTGATGTGCCGCTTATAGTAAGCCATGAAACATCGGTGTAGTTATTAAAAAATAAAATGCACCTCTCAATTCTCAAAATCTGTTATACCCTATGGGGCTAAACTATCTCCAAAGAACACATTTCATATGGAATGAATACTTTATTCTTCACAACTGATGTAGAAGTAGAACTGGCTGACAAAAGTGCAGAGCCATCATGTAAAAATGCTACACGTTGTAGCTACTGGTTTGCATCGACCCAGGACATTTCACAACATAGACTATTCTAAACTTTTAGAAATAACATTTTGTGTCTGAAACATTTCTTATCTACTATGAGCCATAACTCCTGTATAAAATATTCACTTATTTTTAAGGTATGCGATGGAAATTGATTTTGTGACTGGCCAGTTTCTTGACTTGTAAAATACAATAAGAATTTCTTATATAAATTGCGAATTAGTTGGTATTTTTCAGCTAACACTCTAAAACACTACAGAATTTTTTTTTACTTAGTCCTATTATTTTATCTCTTGGTTATGTAGACTATTGTATAAAAGGAGAACTAGACTATTAACTACATGTATATGTTTACACACATAGTAGTCATTTTATTGGAGACAGAGGAGGTGGAAACTCATTACTTAGCACAGGCAATGCTTTAAGATTTTTTCTAGCCAAAGTAGACCATACACTTGTCTGACTCTCCCATATACGTGCACACTTGGCTAAACTGAGAGATGCATGTGTGCTAATCTGGGACTGCGGAGAAAACCACAGTCAAACTCCTTATCGCCTTGACAAAAGGATCAGATAGTTAGAATACCCAATCCTTATCTTCACCAACATCTCCCACCACCATGGTAGAGGTGGGATGTCCGCATACATATTAAATGATTGGTTAAACATGGCAAAAATCCAGCTTAAGGGCAGGAAGTAACTTAGCAGTGGCAAAGAACTTTTGTCCCATAGCTCACACTGTAGAATCAGCTGTTCCAAGATCATCAACATCATATCATGGGATACCCAGGAGATTCTGCACAAAACAATCACAGCTGGCAGAGACAAACATTGTGAGTCAGGGAGGTATACCTAAAGCTAAATATTGTATGTACTCACTTAATATATCACTGTACTACTAGATTATCTACTACTTAGGTAAGGCAGAAACAGTATCTTCAGCAGCACTTTATGCAAGAGGGGGGCATACAGAGGAACACATGTAGATGATGATATAATAGTGTAGTTCACAGTCACTTCTCCACATAGGAGAGACTGACTTCTTCTCTACATGGGATACCAAGCCTTGGTCTGGGGGTTAGACTAGTAATCGCTTGACCTAATTATCCATAATGATTGGGTTCAGAATTATGGATACACATATTGGTGTTATGTTAACCAATTAAAAAATACAAATAAATAAGCAAATCTCTTACAATATTCTGAAAGATGAGTCTCCATGCATCAAAGGAAATGTCTAAAGGATCCCATTCTACATCAACAGAACTTTCCTTTATTGTTTTAAACCTCAGATCGTCAGTGGTAGGTAGGTCTAAAAAGATAATACATGAATTAATATATCAATAAAATGGGTAAGGACACATTCCATTAGCCATAGTGGACCTGCTAACCAAGAATAACTCTCACTCTGAAGGACTATCCCAGCCACCTATTACTCTATTGGCCATTTATTTAACATTAAATGTCTCCTATACTCAATTTTACTGTATAAATTCTCTTTGTTCATGATGTATTTTCAGATTTTCTTGTCTAAACTATCAGTTTTTTCTCTAAAGTCTCCTACAATCCTGATTATAGTATTGCTTTCATTAGTTGCTGGCACGTATGAGCATTTGCCTGTATGTACGGCAATCAAAAGAACAAGAAAAAAACTTACGTGTGGCAACCCTGGCGCTTACTGGAATACTCTTCTGGTCCCTCAAAATGGCATATACACGTACAAAGTATTCTATTCCGGGTTCAAGTTCTCTAATGGTTGCTGTTGTTTGGTCTCCAGGGACTCTGAAGTCAAATTCTAAACCACCAGGGCTTGTAGGAACATAGGTAATAAGATATTGAGTAACTTTGATTTTGTTGGCCCATTCAAGGTTCATGGTTTTAGTGGTTACATCTGTCACAATTAAATCCTCTGGGGGTGATACTGTCAAATTGAAAAAAAAATGAACATACAGTTAATAATCTTTGGAATCTTACCAGCGCTCCCCGAATGAACACATTCACATACAATATAAATTCAAAGTAGGCACAATTTACCGAAAACATCCACATCCGCATAGCTTATCAAGTGTCATTAGCTTTTGTTCGTACCCTCCATAAGGTGCACAGCAGCATAATAATCAAAGTAACAAAGTGCTCGCTCTAAAAGCACTGGATGCACTCAAGACATGTGAAAATGTAGAAAATATGTCTGTTTATAATTTGTTATATGTTTTTCTAAATTTATTATTTTTGTACATATACAGTGTGGACAAATGGACAAATACTGCAAAACATTGTGTGGTCAATACATTTGTTCCCAATGATCTCTGACCAAGAGTAGGATATGATCTAATTTCCTACACAAAAAAAAATGCATAAACAGGAAACCAAAGTGCCCAAAGGTATCTTGACCGAGTGTAAAATCAGTGTGAAATCTCTAAATGGTATCCTGCCGAAAGTCAAGTCCAGAGATTTAGAGCTACTACTGACAGATCTATCTATCTATCTATCTATCTATCTATCTATCTATCTATCTATCTATCTCTATCTATTTATCCCTCTATCTATCTATCTATCTATCTATCTATCTCTTTATCTATCTATCCCTACTCTCTATCTCTCTTTCTATCTATCTATCTATCTATCTATCTATCTATCTCCCTCTCTCTCTATCTCTTTATCTATCTCTATCTATCTATCTATCTATCTATCTATCTATCTATCTATCTATCTATATATCTTTCTTTCTATATTTGCAACAGTGTTCCAGAGTTCGGTTATAGGAGCAGAGCAATTGAAATAGCTACAGTACTGGATCCATGATCTGACAGACAAGAACAGCACCTAGCAGACCACATTGACTCTGGCAGACCACATCATCTCTGTCATGGTGTCCGCCATTTTACTAGAGAAAATAATACCATTTTGTTTGACATTCTATGGAGCCTAACGGAACATCTGAGGCAGGTGTGAACACAGCCTAGGTAGGAACACAGGGAGGGGGGTATTTATCAAGCCGTGTACAGTCAGTTCATGTTGTGCCAAAACGTTTCAAATGTTTGTGTCACTCACACCACATTTGCTATAAGTGAGTGAGTGGGACATGGGTTGAAAGTGTTACCTAACAAATTTATTATAATACATACTAGATACTTGGTGTAAATTATACAAATTTATATTAGCTCCTAGTTGGTGTATATTCCAGTTTCTGGCACACAGCTGGCCCAGAGATCTACCAAATTTATTAAGAGTGAAGTGGCACATAATATATTTTGTGCATCTCACTCCATTGGACTTCTTGGTAAGGCTGGCATATGATATGATATGATTAAGCAGCCTGTGGCCCTTTAATACAGAGCTAAAACGACAAGTGTATGACCGAACAGACTGTGCAAATGATGGGGAAAAGAGTTGTTACAAGTTTTGTAACTGGACTCTGGATTTCTAGGTATTACCCTTATATCTCGAACTATAATGTTCTTAGTACGATCCTGCAGTAGGAGCCTGATATTAGTTTCAGGTGACATGCTGCAGTTATCCTGTGGATTTCTCTTTGATAGTATACTATAAAGTGTATACTGTATAAAAGTGCACGCACCTTAGGAAAATGAAAACAGATGTGTCACATTGCAATTCAGTATCAAATGTGTAAATTGCATAGACCCCAGCAAGGCTTGTTCCAGGTGTGCAAGCCATGGTTCAGTGATTTTTATCATCACAGCTTCAATGGAAATGAGGCAAAAGCATAATATGATCCACTCGACAAGCTCTAACAGCTTGGTGCGAAATTTCTGCCTTTCAGTTTAGCATGAAGTGTGCATATTAAGTAAAAAATCAACAATGGTCTAATTTATGAAACTTTAGAAGAGAAAAAATATGTTGAAATTCAAAGATTATTTTACATAAATGGATTAACTGGATTTACTGTACCTTCAGAGCAGAACTCTCCAACAAAGCCTTCATCACAAACGCACTGTCCGTTCACGCAACGACCTTGATCGTGACAGTTGTTGAGACAGGTTAGTTCGCCACAGTTGTCCCCTGTGAATCCTTCATTGCACACACAGCGCCCATCGATGCATTGTCCTCGGTTATTACAGTCATCAGGGCAGCGAAGCTCACCACAGTCATCACCCATAAATAAATTATCGCATATGCATTGTCCATTAACACAGCGACCTCTGTGGTTGCAGTCATTAGGGCACCTTATTTCTGAGCAATCTTCTCCCATGAACCCCTCATCACATATGCACTGCCCATTAACGCACCGTCCTTTGTTGTTACAATCGTTGGGGCATCTTAATTCATTGCAGTCCAGTCCCATGAATCCCTCATCACACACACATTGCCCATCTACACAGCGCCCTTTGTTGTTACAATCATTGGGGCACCTAAGTTCACTGCAGTCCTGGCCCATAAATCCTTCATCACAAACACACTGTCCATTGACACAGCGACCTCTGTTGTTACAGTCATTGGGGCACCTCAGTTCACTGCAGTCCTGGCCCATGAATCCTTCATCACACACACATTGTCCATTGACACAGCGCCCTCTCTTGTTACAGTCATTGGGGCACCTTAGTTCACTGCAGTCCTGGCCCATGAATCCATCAGCACAGACACATTGTCCATTGACACAGCGGCCTTTGTTATTGCAGTCATTTGGACACCTAAGCTCATTGCAGTCTTCTCCCGTGAAGCCTTCCTTGCATACGCACACTCCATTCACACAACGTCCCTGATTGTTGCAATTGTTTGGACAGCTTAGTTGGCTGCAGTCATCCCCAGTAAATCCTTCATCACACACGCATAGTCCATTGACACATTTGCCGTTATTGTTGCAGTTGTTTGGACAAGCCAGTTCACCACAGTCGTCTCCGGTGAACCCTTCTTCGCAATAGCAAACACCATTTACACAACGACCACGGTCAAAGCAGTCATTAGGGCAGATCAACTCGCTACAGTCCTCTCCGGTGTAGGGCTCATCACATATACACTCATTGTCCACACAGCGCCCACGGTTGTTGCAATTGTTGGGACACAGGGGTTGGCTACAGTCCTCCCCAGTAAAGTTCTCTTCGCACACGCATCGGCCATTCACACACTTTCCGTATTCACTGCAAGGCACTGGGCACACCTCTTCACTACAGTCTTCTCCACCAAAGCCATCAAAGCAAACACAGACGCCATTAACACATTTTCCTTGGTCATTGCAATCATTTAGGCAGGCTAATTCACCACAGTCCTCCCCGGTGTATTCTGGATTGCAAACACATTTTCCATCTACACATATGCCTCTGTTATTGCAGTTTCCTGGACATTCTGCTTCTGTACAGTTGGGTCCTTTCCAGCCAGGCTCGCAAATACAGCCACAGGTCTCTGTGCTGTAATTCCCACGTCCATTGCAGTAAGGCTTGGTTTCCACTGTACCTGTACAGATAAACACATTGAAATCATTAAAGCTGATGTAGTCCAAATGAAATGGATAATGTTATATATACCAGGATGTTGAGTATCTGGACAATATAAGATGTTACTTCAACAATCTTAAAGGGATATTTCAACTATAGCCTTTAATAGTGTGTTCTGGATATGTCCTAAATGGGGCTGAAATGATGTCCTGGCACAGTAGGTGAATCATTTTGAAGCTTATGTCTTGGGCACCACAAAGGCTAGCCCCGTCTCTCAACTTAAAGTGGACCTATTGTCAAATAGTAATTCTGAAGCATCCTTACTTAGAACCCTGGGGGAAATTTACTATGCAAAATAAAAAAGAATTCTGGTATAATTTGTACCAAAAAACTGTCTAACATGCCTTACGCCACATTTATCATGTGTTGTAGACATTGTTTACACAGTCTTATGACTTGTACGAAAATAGGGTGTGACTTCATGCGAATGGTGACTTCATGGAAAGTGGGCGTATCCAACTCTGTATGCCAAATTTTGGAGCATTTTTTGGCGTAAATTAAGCCAACTAATAAGAGATGTAAAGTTTGACTAGACAGTCTAATAATGCCACAGATTTATCAAACATTTAGTAGTTGCAATTCAGGGATTTGCAACTATTTAACTCCACTTGTGACTAAAATAGTCACAAGTGATGTTTTTACGTGGACAGGACGTGGGCAGGGCCATGGACAGAGCATGGGTAGGACGTGTACATGGCCACCATCTGCACCATATTCTTTGCAAATTTATGCCAAAAAGGTGGAAAAAACAATAGCAGAATCTATAGTAGCCCCGGGAATGGCATAGATTTGCACCTGGGTGCAACTGGGCCAGGGAAATGCACTTAAGTCATCATGTGCTCTCTACACTGACACAAGGGACGTCAAGGTCAGTGTAAAATACGCCATTCTTGATAAATCCCATCCAATAAGAATAAATCTGCCTTATTGTGTTGTACTGTTCCTCTATTATTCCTCCTAGAAACCTATGGATAAATTGACAACTGGATGTCCTTACGCCAACAGCACTCATTGGACAATGTTATATGAAGTTAGGACACACCTCCAATGGTTAACACCCAGTTGTCAATTTCTATATGAGGTTCTAGAAGGAATAATAGAAGTAAAATACAACAAAGAGCTCCCCAAAAAAATGTTTTGCAATTAGGGGCCTTTTTGAAGAAACCCTTTCCTATCAACCATTGGCATCTATTCAGCTGGAATCTGTCACTAAGAATTTGTACAATAAAATCTGCATGTAAACTATATAAAATAAAATTATTTGCTATGACTAAAATAAAGAGAAACTGCAGATGGGTCAGCATTGTTGTTTTATGGGGAATGCAAATATTACTAAAACAGACATGCCAGGACGTGTTCCCTTTAAGTTATTTTACCTTCCTAATGCCCCTTGACCCCCACACACGGTTTTATCTCCTTATACATATTTCATTTATATGCCTTTGTGCAGCTGATGTTTATTTCCTAAAATGTTAACAGAAGCAATAAAGTTGTTTTTGTTTTGAAAGGATATTAACTTAAAAGCAAAAAGTTAAAATGCGATTTTTTCTCCCGATGTGTACAATGCCACATTTTGCAATACTTGGACTGTAAATGTGTGCCAGCTGATGAAAACTTCAGTCTCAATTATTGTTTCGGTTCCCTTTACTTTAAGGAACAATATTATTAGCTGATAGATTTTTTCCATTTTTTGTGGTTACTTCTAATGGCTCAAGTCTAGTGAGAAGTTATAAAAAAAAAGCAAATGGTAGACGGATAATTAGAAGATATTACAAGAAGGGCTAACCTCCTTCTTACAAAACAACCACATGCGTGCGAGGAATACGAGATGTTCAGCATCATTCTAATTACAGAGTAGTCTATAGGGAAGCATGTAATATTGGACGAGGACAACTCTTCTAATAGTTTTACCACTTAAAAGAGCAGCCACCAGAGATGAGGCAGACATGTGCGGTTACATAAAATCGCCAAAAACATAAAAGCTGAAATAGTTGCCTTAGACTTAATACGAATTATACATTGAACCTCCTAAACCCGAGGGAAGAATCTGCAACAACCCACCTACCATGTGTCATTTATAATGCTGATGTGACGGAGAAGCCTCTGAGCCCCCCAGGACTGGTTGTACATTTTATTTGTGCACCTTTGGCTGTTATGTTGGTACATTTTGTAAGTTAATTAAAATTGGGCCTATGAATGAACAAAAGAGAAATCTTAATCACATCAATATTTGGTGTGATCTTTTCCCCTTTGGAGGAGGAGTCCTGGAAGTGATGATACGGCCCCCACAGAGCCCTGATCTCATCATCGTCCAGTCTGTCTGGGATGACATGAAGAGACAGAAGGATTGGAGTATTCAAAGAAGATCTGTGCTTAGTTCTCCAAGTTGTTTGGAACAACCTCCTTGCCGAGTTCTTGCAAAAACTATCTGCAAGTAGCGAGAGGAAATGATGCTCTTTTCATGCAAAGGGTGGTCACACCAAATAATGAAGTGAATTAGATTTCTCTTGTGTTCATTCACTTCATTTACTTAATTGACAAAATAGACTATTGAGACTTCTATTTCTGAAAGCATTCTTACTTTGCAGGATTTTCTCCACCCCTGCCTAGAACTTTTGCAAAGTACTGTACATAAAGGAATTTTCTCTTTGTGTCCTAGGAGCATAGCTGTGTCCACCCTCCACCTCACTCTTCTGTGCCTGGCTGTAAGACAACTGGCTGGAGTAGTAGCCACTCTACTATGCTCTGTCTTGACAATAAAATCATTATGCTCCACCCCCTTGTCTAAGCCATGTCCTCTATATCAATCTACAGCTAAAGATGGAGCAGCTGAACAGTAACAAACTGTCAGGGCATTTTTTAATTTTTTTTAGTTATAACAATCATTTCAAGGGTTAAGGGACCTTTAAATGACTGAGGATCAGCTGAATTAACATGGTAGGAATGTTAGTTTCCGATTATTGCCCCATATAAATGGTCCACTGATCAGCCGACACTGTTCGTATCTATTATGTGGCCACAAAAATGTCTGTCCATCCACTGCATATATCTCAGTGGAAACAGAGTATGTGCTACTCACATAGAGTGACGTGCATGAGGGGGTGCAAGATATTGCACCCAACCTTGCAGTGTAAATGTAATTAATACCAAAGGCCAATTGACTTGCATATCAACTCTTATAATGGACCAGGAATCTACCCATGGAAAAGACCTTCAGTATTCCTTTAATTTCATGATGTCAGGATTGTCTCCATACAACCACTCTTTTATTTCTAAACCAAAACTCAGTATATTATTGCTAGGGACTAAAGTATTCTCACCTTCAGCAGTCTGTGTATTAGAACAGCACCCAGCCCCAGTCGTACACTGCTCTCGAAGAGATGACACCAGGCCTTCCAATTCTTCCAGTCTGCTTAGAAGGTCCTTAATATCTGGAGCTGCTGCACATCCACAGGCACGTCTAGGGATGTTGATGCGATGTGTAAAAACGATCTGGTTTTCCCCATTTAAAGTGGTTTCTTGGTAATTTTTCCCAAGCTCTGTCTGTGGCTTCACCTCATTTTCAGCTGTTCCTATAGGGTCAAGGTCAACCGAGCATAGGGAACCCATTGGAACTTTAATATTGTACACATGATTAAAGACTACGGGCTGGTTGTCTTCAGGCAAGGTGATGTTTAAACCAGCATCTCTTTTGTGTCGGATGATTTTTCTTATAAGTCCACAGTTCACTTGAGAACCCAGCATTAAAAGAAGACAGGCAAACACCTGTATGGGATACCCCATGGCTGTGTCCTTATTTGATGTTGATTTTTGTGCTTTTCCTTTGAAGTGTCAGTTGTATGTAACTTTGTCTGTTTTCTCTTCGGCGTTATTCTAGAGAACAAAGACATACAAAAACAATGATATAGAAGAGATTAGCTAAAAGATGATGATTACAAAAAATCCTACAATAACCAGTGGAAAAAAAGAGTGAATTTTGTTATGTTTCAGTGAACTTGGGATATCCCATAAGGCTTCAGTGCCCTGACAATGGCTACATTCATTGAGAATTAATGACAATAATGTGCCTGGCTCATATTTCTAATAGTTATTTCTAACAGCATACCTCAATAAGGTTATTCTTGGCTCCCACATACCATACATACATTTACATTGAAGGGCATCTACTGAAAGCCTATAATATAAACTCCTGTATATGGAGAACACGATTATACATTTTCTATTACAGTATCCAGTTTGGATTTAGTCCGGCCTTCGTTGTTTAAAACACCTTTGTAATTATGTATACGTTAGACAGATTTATTTCATATAAAACTTATATGGCGCCAGGAAATAGCCATCGTAACGCTATGTAGTTCACTCACTCAAACTTTGGTATATAATTCTAATATGACCCGCATGAAGTAAGCATGCAACTAGTGCAGTCCTTGCATAAGCTTTACCTTGTTGGAGACTGAAATAGCCAACTGGTAGGATATCCATTGTTTTTTTGTTTTTTTTTAGAAAAGAGCAGAATGGTAAAAAAAAAATTAAACAAGCATTGCTACCTACACAAATCCTGGACTATTGCCATTGCCAGGTCCTAACTAGTCGCTAATTCCTTTGCCCACCTTGGTGTCCTGCTTAAATATTTGAAGTAGTAGGGGACCCGAGAAGCAGTAGTAGCAGGGGATCACATAGAGGAACTAGCTACAATGGACTAATACCTATATATAGATGCACTGCTATAAAAGCAATGCTTTTCTCACAGAGACTCAAAGTGCGAGGAGCATTGTGGAGTAAGTGAGTTAGTGGCTGCCATAAAGACGCTCATCCCCAACACCCACAAGGATCACTTATTTGTACGGGGAGCCAATTTACCTATCATTAGATTTTTGACATATGTGAGCAAACCATGCAAACATGGGGAGAACATGTTGCCCTTGATCAGATCTGATCCCAAGACCCCAGCAATGCAAGGCAACACTGCTAACCACGGAGCCACCTCTTATTAATGCGTCAGCTCCGTGACCAAAATTTAGCACTGATGATAGGAAACTGTAAAGCTCACGTGGAGGTGAGGGTTGGGCATACTAGCTATAGAAGCCACAGCTGATATACCCCCATCCCCACAAACAATCACAAAAAATCATGTCTAGAAAACTCTCCCATAGATATCAATGAGTTGGCTGCATTCGGCCATGAGACTGCCGTAAAGCATATCACTAAATTGTTGGTAACAGAGCAAAAGAGAAGCTCAGTCAAGATGTCCGCCCCATAATCATGTGCAGAAAATAGAATAAAAAAATCTACAGCCAGAAAGTAAAAACATATTGGAATAAGAGATCAATTCCACTATCTAAATAAGAAAGTGATGATACATTCCCTGTCAGTCCAATGATGGGAATAAACATCCAAACCCCTGATACGCGATTTTGTTGTAAGCTTTTATTTTACACCTGAGCATACTGAAGTCCATCTGTTATCAGGGCAATCTTTGCCATACAATGAAGTGGTATTCCTGTCTGGTATTTCTTTTCATTAAGTATAATAATGAAACTTGAGACTGACCCTTGAACTCTTTGTATACATAATAAATAGGAAGACAATTCCGGCAGGTGAAAGGGATTTTTCCCTAGTGATCTGTAAACTCTTTAACTTTAGCTTTGGTGTTTGCTCAATAATGAAACCTTCTGACCCTATTAATTGGATGAAATTTTAGGAATTTATTGGTTTTGTCTTATGTACAGCTGACATTAAAAAGATATGGCACTGACTGGTCTGAGTGTGGAATTTTTTTCTGCATTTTTTCTATTTTGCACCAATCAAAAGGAAATAGACGAACATTTTAGAATCCTGTTCTTATAAGGCTAAGTACACCTCAGAGGGGTTTTTTAACAGTATATTTTAAAGAAGACCTTCCACCACCTCCACCAACTCTAACTATTTGCATCCTTAAATAGATGTCATTCCACTTAGTCCAATGCAGTTGGAGTTTTTTCTATAGCCCCTTCTGTACCCGAGCAATCATTCTTGTTAATTTCAGCACAGTTAGGCTCTCTATTGTCAGGTGGGTAGCCTCAGACTATTTGATCCAGCCCGAGACCACCCATCTGACACTCAAGAACTTAATTTGCCTATTGGGTGCTGAAAATAACAGCACCGATTACTCAGGAACAATGGGCTGGAGAAAAATTCCAACTGCACCAGAATCAATGTCATGGAGCCTATTGAAGATGCAAAGAGTGGAAGTTGGTGGAAAGGGTAAAAGACCCTCTATGATGTTTTTAGAGTACCATAAAATCTTCATAAAATTCTTTAACAATCTAAAACTGACAGCTATTCCTCCAATCCTCAGTCAAGCATGCATGTAGCCTGGATGGCAAATAGATACCTATATCAGTAGGTTATAACCCCGAGAACAAAAGGGCATGTTGAAATCCAACCCCATACACATTAGATACTCAACCAGTCCTACCAAAAACTACCCATCTATAGTCTTATGTGTATCGCCACCTATAGTCCAGTAGATTAGTGGTGGATCGAGTGCTGTGACTATCATCTGGACCATAAACTGTGGTCATATTTTCCGGGGCATCACTAGCGCCGGTAGGGCATGTACCCCTGAGTTCTGGCTTCCTGGGAGATCAACAATAAGCCACCCAGTCCTGGAAAGGGCATTTACATAATAGACTCTTAAGTCTAGCTAGAAGTAAAGTGAAGGAAAGCCTAAAGGTAAAAACAACTCTGATACGACCACAAGAGATTATTCATTCTCTATGACTTGAAGCAGACGCCAATGGACACTGGTTGCATCAGTAATACACTTATTTTTTTAAGGTTAATGGGTGACATATTGAAGCAAGAAAAAAATAAATATTAATTTGTCCTTAATAAGAAACAGGAGGTTCCAGCATCCCATGCTGTGTGTCTGCTTTATTGAATCCCGCCTCATATAGTTCAATCTGACGTTTGGACCCCATACAATAGCTGGGTCTTCTCACGCATCCAAATAAGACCCAGCCATTGTAAAGAGTTATTACATCACATTACTGTATGTGATGCTGGATCAGATAAAGCTATGTTTCTCTTTGGTTTACAGTATGGGCAGTGGAGAACATCCACTTTTGGACGCATGTGTATCCACCTCACTTCTTGGTGCTGTCCTGCAGGTTCATTTGTCTTTAGTTTTTGTTAAGCGATTGCAGAACACTAATACAACTAACATAAGGAATAAAAGGAAATCAGATTCCTGTGCGGAGAAAATCTGAGTTAGCTTATTCTGTAGACTCTATGACTCCTGAGAAGTATTCAAGGCCAAGTCTCTAGTTACTAGAGTTATTCTACAATGTAGCCAGAAGTATTGGATTGCAATGATATTCTCTATATGTATGTAGTAATATTGTTCAGATCTGATTAATATTTGCAATACATTAACACTTTCCTATACATAATATCCCTATCAGTGACAGCCAATACAACAGCCATATATAAATGAGTGCTATTGGGCATCTCCCATTTCTTACGTTTCCTACTATCTTTCAACATGTAATAATATGTGAGCACATTATGCTACTTATCTTGCACAGAGCCTGGTTTGCAGTGTGTATTACAATCCAGAGCTGAATTCACATCTGAACTGCCTTCAGCACGGAACTCTCCCAGCATTCTCTATTAGCTCAATGTCTGCATAGCACTTGCTCTAGTAATTTGCATTCTGAGATGCTATACAGTCATCAGATGGATGACTATGTATATATAATAGCCACACTTCTTGGCTAAGTCACTAGAAGAGTGGCAGATGACAAGTTTATTGAATTTCTAGTAGCAATATCAGAACTGTGAATGCAGCTTTGGACTAGCGTATCTCAGGATTAGTACAAGGCAGGGTATAACAAGATCTGGATCCAGATGCAAAATAAGTAATGGAGCCCATTTACCATCTCTAATGCTGGTGTCTTTTTATGTTGTAGAGTATTTTGGAATGCTGAGCCTCCAGGGACTGTAAAAATTGTCTCCTCTGCACCCCCTATAGCTACGCCCCTGAGAGTAACTTGATTGAGTTCTAAAGGGCTCATAAGATGTCTCTTTCCAATATGTGGAGTCGGGTCCAATAAATGATACATTGTAGTTGGGAGAGGCGGAATTGATTTTGCACTGGGGTCCAGGAGTTTCATGTTACCCCTCTAGTAAAAGATAAAAAAACGTGATGGACTCACAAAGTTACTCAGCTTTTTGGTAGATGACATTTATATATCAAGTGTATAATTGTGTTCAAAGAAGGATAGAGCCTTTAAGATCCCCTAATCCACCAATACAACCAATACTTTACAGCTTAGGCTATGTTGATTTACAAAAAGACAGCACGGTAGAGGTTTGGTAGAACTTTAGCATAATGTAGGTTTGTAAATATGAGCTATAATTTCCTTATTTATAAATATCATTTTCGAGCTATGGAATTCCCAACCATGGGATGTGGTGTGTGCAAATTCGGTAAATGGGTTTAGAAATCTTTTCTTCTAGGAAATTACGTCTGTGGTTATAATCAGTAAATACCATAACTGAGGTGACTGATCCCGAGAATTAACTCAATTGCCACGTACAGAATCAAAAAGTCAGATTTCCCCCAGGGAGCCAGTTGGCGGATGGTTTAGTGCATATTTGTCTTGCCTTCCTCTACATCAGTAATGCCAGAAAGTAAGAAACAGATTGATTTTAACTATCGGTTAAACATTTCTAAGGTAGTTTTCTAGAAATAAATAATAAGTCAATGGTTTCTTTGCACTCCTATGGAAAATATATTGTAGACTTTGATAAATGAAAAACTCAGCTCTGTTATATCTGTGTATGTGAAACAATTTAACAAAGAAATAGAGTATATGTAAGGTGAAGGTGAGGTCTGCCATTGGTTTCTCACCTATCATCCTCGTTCCTTGAAACTATTTTCATATCATTGGTATTCTAGGGATTTCCAGGCTACAAATATTGTTCACACATCCTATGGATAGATTGGTGGGGGTCTGACACCACCGCCAATTAGTTCTTCTCAGCAGTGGATACTCAGAGAATGGAACAGGAATTGACAGCGCCCTCCAAGTGAATTGGAGATGATCCGCAATACCCTGTTCTGGCCACCACAGAGAGGACAGAGCTGTCTGCTTCCTGCCTCATTCTCTGTGTATTGGCTGCTAAGAACAGCTGATTGGTGGGGGTACCAGGTGTTGGACCCCCACCAATATTGATGATCTCTCTGTAGGATAAGTAACCAATATTTTTAGCCAGAAAAAGTTCTTTAAAGTGATTTTCTCATGAAGGAGTTATCTCAAAATCATCTGTTTGGTGGGGGTACCAGGAACAAGACCTGGGCAAATAAGCTGATCAGACTGGTAAACATGTCCTGAAAGGGTATTATTTGTGATGGGACAGCCCCTTTAATCACATGTTGGTTATCCAGTAGATTTCTACTTTTTTCTATTCTTTGGATGGTTGCAGTCCCATAATTGTCACTTGTTGCTTTTGCTTATCGCAGGGGAATGACAGGACAGATGGAAATCTTGAACGTAGTGAAGTTAGTTTATTACATAGACAGTTTATTACATAGCCCCTAGTATGGTAGTGTGTACAAACTGGACTTTCTATGTCTAATGTCTAATTTACTTACGAGATAACCTACATTACAATACAGACTGTTTGCAGATGGTCCTCTTTTCCTTATGGAGAAATTTCTGTTGTGCCTTATATCCTTTTTCATGTTGCAAGGTCTGTTACAAGGTCAGACATTGACTTACAGAGTACTCTCAATAAGTGTCGCTAGAAAAGCCGTTTTGTTCCATTCTGCCACTTTGCATACTTTTTTCCCAGGAAGCATTGCCTGACTTGTAAGACTCCCTACTGTATTTCAGATCGGCAGTTTGTCGAAGGAGGAACATCCCCTAAACCCATTTGGAATACTGTGAAATTCTACTATTCTGCTAATGAAACACAAAGTGATGTTCCTAGTAAACATCTATTATAGCACTTCTCATAGTCCTCTCCATTCCCACATAAAGCCCACCATCTCCATATATTCCTCCTGTCTCTCCTTTCCTGGGCAACCAGTGTCTGTTAATAATTTCTATTCTTGCAGTGACCTTGTGGGAACCAGGGGAAGAAAGAGGAGATCTATAGAATTTTATTTCACACAATGTAGTCAAGGACAGAACGACTCGGAGAGGACTGAGTTTGATACATGACCAAAATGCTAAGAAGGTCTTTGGCCACAGTTGTACTATACTGCACCCAGTCACCCCATGAAATGTCACTGGATATATTTACTTCTCAATCCAATATTGAGATGCTAATGAAAAATGTCTCAACTTGTTAAAACCACCAGAGATTTTTTTAGCTTTAGCTTTCCATAAATGATGAGCTGCACACCCCGGCAATATCATGATATTTTAGAAAACAATCAGCTGCCACAATAATTGATACGGTGGGGGGTAGATTAAATTAGGATCTATCACTTCCTGTAATGGCCTGCGGGCACTGAGCTGTTTCACTACATGCTAATTGCTTTTAATATCACAGAGTAGATTTATACGAGCCATCGACATTTGCATGAAATAAAGACTGAGGAGGTAAAAACAAAGTATGTTCCCAATTTACCTAACCTCCTGCTGGACTTCCCCTCCAGAGTAATGACATTTCAAGCTGCTTTTTTCACTGCACTCTTTTCCAACAAGGAAGATAGATTTCCTAACAAACATCTGACCATCTGGCTCCCATAGCAAATGCTGAAATGGATAAGGTTGGCTAACAACTCACCTTTGTTCTATAGAGCGGGTTATATGCATGCTACCTGATGTGTAGAAGAAAGCTCTATCTATCTATCTATCTATCTATCTATCTATCTAACTATCTATTGATCTATCATCTATCCCTTTATTGCTCCATTAATCTATTTATCTATCTTTTTATAAATTCTTTAATGCATTAATATCTATAATATGTGTATGTTTGATATGTTTATTGTATTTATGTACATCTAGCATTCTCTATTTTTTAATGTCTAGCAAACTTTAACTTGACTCGGATAACTTGCAGCAAAGTCATTACTTACTAGTTAACACAAGAAAAAAAAAGAAAAGCCATTGGCAATGTCAAATTAAAGTTTATTGTATCAGTCTATTTACAATATCTGTCCTTCTATCTATCTATCTATCTATCTATATATATATATATATCTATCTATCAATATATCTCTTCTTATCTACTATCTATCTATCTATCTATCTATCTATCTATCTATCTTACTATCTCTATTATCTATCTATCTATCTATCTCCTATCTATCTATCTATCTATCTATCTATCTATCTATCCGTCTATCTGTCTGTCTATCCATCTATTGGTGATTTGTCTGTTTTACTACACTGATGACTTTGTATCACTCACGTACATGGTAAAAGGCAGAGCCTTTTAGGTGTCCACATGGAATATTAATCTATAATACTACTATGCTCTTTTATCACAAGTACATGCTATAACACATCTAAAACACAGAATAGCCATGCTGATCCTTAAAAAGACAAATAAAATTACCCAATTAAATATATGGAACAGTGACTGACAAAGTCAGTAAAAGCGCTGCGGAATATGATGGCGCTATACAAGTAAAAGCATAAAAATAAAATAATAAAATATGCACTAGAATTCACATTGTTGTCCTTCTCTACTATGGCTGCGGCTTACGTTCCTGTCTGGGCACTAGCTGCGAAAAATTTATGTAGTATCTGTGTGTTCATATTGGTTTTCAGCCAGGTACTCGAGTTTCCTCCCTAGTCAGAAGATGTACTAATAAATTCTGTGGGTGTATATGGTAGAGAAAACTGTAAGCTTTTTCCATGAGTAAAACTCGATATAAATATCTGTGTGGTACAGACACAGCATGCATCATTACTAAATATCCACCTACACAACACACCAGCGTTATATTTCAGCAAGTACCAGGGCTCTTTGACATAGAGTGCCAAAGATAGTTAACAAGAGACAGAAATACTAAATATATTCAGTCAAGATCAGAGCACTGTAAAGCGCTGCTCTAGAAATCAGACAGCAGCTGCCTGACATTGACCTCTAAGAATTCCTCCATTTTTAATAATCAACCTTGTATTTCCTGACAGGCATGATGTCCACATATTCTTAATTCACTGCAGAAATAACTAGTTTCTGAGAAGGTGAGAATGATGTGCAAAAAGTTACTGAAGAATTCGTGCAGACTCCCAAAACCGAAGGGTAGGGAAGCATCATTTCCTTTTTTCCAAACCATTTTCCATCTGTGCAATGCGTTACTACTGACTGTGGTTTACCAAGAAATCTGCCTTCTAAAGCAGAATGAAATTGGATGAAAAGTGACCACATCAGCAGTAAAAAAAGGAAGATTTCCTTAAAAAACATTTCTACTTTTTAGGCTATGTGAAAGAAATTAGTAGAAACGTTGCGGCAGTAATAAGTTAAAGACATGAACGTGGAGGCTCTGAAGTTTAATTATAAGCATTACCTCCTCCATGGGGATGAACTGTCACATCATAATGGGAAAGGTCATAAATAATATTTTATGGCCGGAACTCTGGCTCTTCAGTACAAAGCAATGAAGAAGTAATTGTAGAATCATAAATATAACCATAACCGATTAAACCTTAGCAACAGAACATGAATGGAATATATTATTGTATGTAATACTGTAGTAAAGACAAACATTTATCTTACATGGTAGGTAGAATAAAGACCTAAAGTCATCAAATTCAACCCTTATAAACCCAAGTTGATCCAGTGGAGCACAAAAACCACTCTGTTAATGGCAGAGACACGATTTGTCATAAAGTGGGAAAAAAATTCCTTTCTGACCCATACTTGGACAGATACCTGGATCAACATTCTGCATTGATACCAGTAGCCCTAAATATTGTAGCAAACATCTAAATATTAGAGATGGGACTGAACTTGTTCAATCCAAACCACAAGTGCTTTTATTATACTCAGGGGTCTCTTCAGATGATGTAGGATAATAAGCGGAGGATCAGAGAAGATGTGGTAAAAAAGATTGCTGATACTCACCTTTCCTAATCTTCCCTATGTTCCCCCTGGGGGATGGCACCTGCCATGTTTGGTCCTCTTCAGTCCTCTTCCAGCCTCTTATGTGATGTCACAGGTTCCAGGGGACCACTATGGCCTGTGATTGGGCCTCAGCTGTCACGTGGGGTGCGGCAGTCATGATGCTTGATGTCGGTGCACCCTGAGACCATATCACTCAGAAATCCCTGATTATGACTTCTAAGAAAGGCAGGAAGATGCCCAAAGTTGACCAAAGAGGCAAGGGAATGTGCACAAAATTATTGTCCATGTTATGCCTTCTTTGTACTAAGAATCTATAACAATATAAAATCCAAGCAAATTCTTTGGTGAATCCATGGCAAAATATTTAGTTGCAGATTTTTATGTATATTCACAGAAAATGTCATCTGAAGAATTGACATTGTTTAAAATTCCCACTACTAGTTAGTTTCGAAGTGGATTTTTTCATGAACATATGGATGAGATTTGTCAAAATGTCACCCACTTTGCTGCTACAGTAATATAGTGCAGATTTGCATGCAGAATGATTACCGTCTAGTAGCAGGCCAGTTTCTGGCACACAGACCTCCCAAGACATTCCACAATTATTCCGAGGCCTGTGGCGCCTGATGCCAGCGGACCACAGAATGTGCCCCATAGTTTCTAATAATAAATAACAACTTTTGACCAATTTTCCACAGGGCAATCTTAGTCTAAGTACCCAATTTTACTGGCCAGTAACCAGCTTTCTTAAATTTGCTTCACTTTTTTGAGTCTGGTACTAGAAGGAACTGTGCATGGGTGACAATGGCAGTCTCGATTTCTCCTTTTGTACATCTAATGCGATGACGGAAGTTGTGTCTCAGCTTACACAATTTATCTGGTTAGTGCAAAATTGTCTAAGTGCTGAGATATTTATACTATAAAACTACTTTAAATCTTTCTTTTTTTCTTTTGTGCTACATGTTTTTTATATGGACTTTTCATTTGAAATATTACTGGTAAGAAAGATGTTCTTGAAATCATTAGATCACTTGTTTGGTTGTCTTGAACATCTTGAAAATAATTATATGTATTTCAGAAAGAACAAAAGAATTGCGCTATACAAAATGTCAACAAATAATGTGTTAGGCTTAGTCATATTTAGAAGCTTTGTAAAGTAGAAGGCTTACGTAGACTTATGTTCCTTCAGTTTTTTTGACAATTGAGCCCTTAATGGAAAAATAATTCATCTGTTACCTATTACAAGCAGTGTAAGAAGAAGGGGAGGGGGCACTCTATGGATACAATGCCCAGTAACGTAAGACAGACTGGTTTGCTGCCAGAGTTTCTTAACCTTGTGTATTCTCCCTCCCAACCCTCAGGCTATACACTCTCTAACAAGAGCGTGTGTCTTTATTGCTTTGCGGTATGTGTATTGTGTAGCACTTCTTGGCAGAACCAGACAAAATAAGTTGTTAGTCTTAGAAATATGAGCGTGTGCTCAGAATACCAGACCCTGGCTCCTGCTTCTGTCTTATAGAGTGTCTTTAATGGGATTACCACTTCTTATTTTTAATAATAAATATTCTCCTTGTGGATTGCATTGGAAGATGCAGAGCTGAATCTCTTATGCTATAGTAACAGCCCATTCATAGGTAACCGTGATAACCTTTGTCCCAAAAGTAGTCAACATTAAGAAATAGCTAACTTTAAAGAGTTCACCTATGAATTCCATTTTCCCCCATCTATATAAGAGCGCATTACTTTCTTAATATAACTTGAAGATACATCCACACAGGACCTACTTTCCATTAGAAAAATTTGCAACAAATCCTTGGTGAATTTTGGATTGCATATGTTACTTACAGATTTATTCTGGATTTGCTGCAGAAAGGGATGAAATCCACAGAGAAAATCTGCAGCATAAATTGAAATGTTGCAGATTAGAAATATGAACCACAGGACATGGATTTTTTTTTCTGTACTTTTTGGATGAGATTTGGAAAAATTTGTTGCTATAAGGCTTCGGAAGTGTACCGTCTGGGGGCTATCCTCGCGCTGAGCTGTAAGAATGGCCCCTCTGACAGTGCAGTGATATCAGTGCCAAAACTAACGGCACCAATATCACTGCACATACTGTCAAAGTTGAGGGTACGCTTAATTCAGTGAACTGTCAGCTTTCTAGTGGAATATAACACCACCAATGTCATGAAAGGTCTTCTATAAATAATCTATAGTTTATTATATGGATATATAGGCCGATTGAAGTGTTGTATGTTACCTATCTGCATGTAATACAGTGAATTGTGCTATACACTGCTCATGTAGGGTGTGGGAAGGAAGGGGCTAGGGCCATCCTGACTCAAGTGTCCACTCTGGCTCAGGGGTCCACATGGGCATCCATCTGCTCCCATGTGGGCCAGTCCGTTTGTGTTGGAACTAGCAGTCCATGTCAGTAAAACTGAGTACTGCTCACTATAAAAATAGGTTGTGTAATAATCAGCACAGATTTTTGGGCCTAAAAAGACATGATGATAAATAGTGGACATTGACAAAAGTGTTGGTGTGGAAATTCTACAAGCAATGGCATTCGTTTCACAGAATGGGCATCTGAAATGAACAATTCTAAACCATCCCCAGATGTAACGGAGTGTATTAAGCTTGGTATTAATAATAATAAATGTATATTTAGCTGTTTTCCTACCATATGCAGCTTAATAGATATGTATGCAAATTTGTACTCGCTCATGTGGCAGATGTATCCCACCCACACTATTTGATTATCCATATTTCTAAGAAAATGAGATTTGGCATCCTTTTCATTAGAAATGGTGCAAAAAACATATCTCAAGAAATTACGCTCTAGTTTGGAATGCAATGATAATTTATGGAACTATGAAATTCAATTTAATTTTACTGCACAACGGCAATTTATTCACCATAGACAGCAAAATAACGTGTCTCTACTAATGGGCAAAATGACGCAGAGAAGTCTTCACTATTGGCTTTGAAGGTCTGAATTTTCATTTTCAAATTGAGGTTAAAAAACTTTCCCCCATGTTTATGACAGTTAAAGGGTTTTCCCATAAGTATAGGGGACCTCTGCCGACCAGATCCACAGGGTATTGGATCTAGCCCAATTCCATATACTTAGAAACTGCAAAAGGTACTGAAAGCTCATTAGCTTGAATGGAATTGAGATTTCAGTAGCTTCCCCAGTCGCTACACAGTGTACAGAGCTGTGCTATTAGCAGCTGCAAACAGGTGATTAACAGGGGTGAGTTGGACCCCACCGATCTGCTATTGATGACCTTTCCTAAGGATAGGACGTCATAGTGTACTCCTGGAAAACCCTTAGGCCGGAGCCCCACGTGGTGTAAACGTCGGGGTTTTACAGTCAATGGAAAGTGGATGGGTTTCTAGCGAAGCCCATCCACACACTGCAGAAAAATACGCGCAGCAGTATTTGGAAATTGCAGTCAATTATACCTACGGAAACGCTGGTGGTTTCTCTATAGGTATAATGGAAGTAGAAAGTCCGCAGAGGTTTCCTTCTGTGAAAACCGCTGCGGGATAAACTGTGATGCGTTGCTGCTGTTGTTTTTCCTGCATCGCCTTTTTGCTTATTTTTTTATGAGGGGCCCTAGCCTTAAAAAGGAATGTATTGTATAGACTCATGTATTGTGTAGAACATACAGTAGTTTTTCCTGAGTTGTACCATAGGAGAGGTTGTTTGTCTGACTCAGTGACGTCAGGTATCTAAGGGCCCATTTCTGTGTTCTCGGAGAGTGGGCTGGCTTGGAGGACAGCTTAGTAGGAGGAACATTTGTTGGAGTGGAGGACAGCTAGGCATGTGACCAACTTTGTTAAGCTATCTACAGCTTAAGAAGATGGCCTTCTACTTGTCACTTGGGTAATTTGGGGTGGTTCTTGGTGGCACCTCAGAGGAGAAGGCAGCATGAAGGCATGTTGTGGGGAGCAGCCTTAGTGTCACCATTAAACAACCCTGACAATTGCTTGTCTGGGGTGAACTTACAAGCCAACACATGAGCAGCATAAAAGATGCACGATCATCGGCAGTACGTCTCCCCATATAAGTGGGGGACATGTTGCTGACAATAATGTTAATGAACGAGTGTTCCAATGATCATTGATGGTGAACGATAGCTAATGTGACCGTTCATTACAGATTATTGCCCCGTTTAGAGTCATTCTAACAACCACTGAATGACTTGCTATTTAAGTCAATCCATGCTCATTGCGGGAAGTTTAACGCCCTGGTAAAGTGGTCTTTAGAATTAGTCTATATACAGGGATAAAAGGCTCTTGTGAGAATGAGAAACACTCAAAATAGCCCAAGGAGATTTCCCTACATGTTGGAAAATACCCAATTTTTCACAGAGGAAAGAAGCAATGGACACGCATAGTGTAGCAATAGTGCTATGGAGGACAGGTCTAAGAATGGTAAAATGTCTCAATAACCACAGGTGGACCTTGTAAGAAAGATCAACACTGTCACTATATTCATTGTTCTAGGCCACCCACAGAGATACCACACACTATATGCATATAGTATTAGTGTGAACATGCTCCGTGCAGTTGTCTTCACTTAATTCTCTGGATCAGGATGTTTTTAAGTAGGTGCCACCAACGAATGTTAAACTTTCAAGTAGTTTGAGGATGAAGACATCATCATATTATTCTGAGTTTTAGGTAGGTGTCTGAAACCCATTTTTCACTCATCAATTTACTCCACACTATTCTGGTTATGTGAAGCATTTTTATTCTGGGAGCTCGGCAACTTCAAAGTCAAGTGATATGGCTGCATACCAATGAAGGTCTCCGGCAGATAAACCATTCCACAGGGCTCTGCCTCTATAATATGGATAGGAAGCCTTTCATAATCAGGTTTCCATTAAAATAAATACTCTATTCATGGAAGAATGGAGTCAACTTAATCACTCCAGAATGTAAAGTGTTAACAAATAGCACTGAGGAATGTGACTAGTTATAACTTTTTATATATATATATATATATATATATAAAGTTCTAACATTTTGCATTCTTCTAACTAATTACATTTCTTTATTTATTTAGTACTCATTCTTGATGTTATTATTGGAAACAGTCAACAAGTGCTAGGTGATTTCAGCTCTGAAGTTTGCAGAATTTAGAGTGTATATGTCTATCTATCTATCTATCTATCTATCTATCTAATATATATGCTACTATTCAGAGCATCAATTTCATGTGGGTCTCATGTATTATATTTTCATGTGGATTTCATGTATTATATATTATATGTAAGAACATACATGGCAGCTTACACATCACAGAATTGGCACCCACTATGGTACAGCACCATTGACCCTTTTGCCCTAGTAGTCAATAGAGACCTTTGCACTCATAGCATGGCCCCCTTGTAGTCACAGCAGTGCCTTGCTGCTTCTTTCCCTAGAAGTCCCTGTAATGCTTTCCTACCTTCCATCACATAGACCATGAATTTCTATTGGAAAAGCCATCCCTTCCTAAACAGTAAGTCTCATAGACAATAGTATAAATTAACATGAAACCAGACACAGTTTCTGACACAGCAGACTTGTCCTTAAAAAATAAAAATAGGGAAAAATCTGTTGAATCAGGTAGTTCTGCCTGTCTGGCCAAAGCAGAAATTGTAACAATGTGGCATGTCTATAACGGGCATGCTTTCTGCTTACTGCATGGGAAATAAGAAGCACGTCTGGAAGGTGCTACCGGGCCAAAGACATCACACACCCAGAAACTCATGTTTTCTTCCAAGTCTTTAAGCTTCATTTGTCAAATGACTCTTTCCATTTTTACTTGCTGCTTGGCTTCCAGTTTCAGATACATTTTTATAGAATTCCCATTCACGGTTTATTCTTTTTTTCCAGAAGTTCATTCTTCTTTCAAGTGGATGTCAGAAATGATTATTTCAGGCTATACAGACAGACCTTATAGCTGCAAATGACTGTGCAAACATGTTTAATGTCATTCTTCTTCAATGCTGAGGTTATGAGCTGAACATATATACACTTGTCTTCCATGTCAAAGAGATTTCTGACAAAATTAGCTAAGAGAAATAGGATATATATAAAGGAAGATCAAATGTCTATAACTCTCTGCTACTGTATTTGCTGCTCTTACAGAGCAAGTTCTTAAGAGGAAGGTGGATCAGCTGTTCAAACAAAGTTACTTCTGCTTTTCATGCCTTAGGGATACGACTTGCAGACACTTGCGGGACTAACCTAATTCTTATGCAATGTTCCTCACAGCAGCAATAAAATGAATGAGAGTGTTGGGAGATTAATAAAAGGGTATATACAAAGTACTGATGTGTTGTAAAACTATTTTAATAGGAGTGTCTAAACCTCACACATGTAATGCTACGCCCTATAGTAATTGTACATAGTAGTTATACTATGACAATACATATGTACATTTCAGTGCCTTATACTACTCAACAATGACCTCATTCATTCTGCAGAAAGTTCTCATAGAGTAGTAGGTAGACAAACACCATTATGGTGGAAATTCAGCTGAGAGAGCTGTGCAAGGTATAGGTACAAGTCTAAAGTTGTATAGTTTATAGCTGTGTAGTTTCTAGATATAATGGAATCTCGTAAACTGGTTCACCCAGTACTGGAGTTACTGTATCCCCCAGTAGATAATGGACTTCAAATAGGGCCAAGTAAGCAAGTCTACAACCCTTGTAGGACAATACTGGACTTCTTCCACAGCACCGAGATGGTAGACAAAGTAATTGGAGAGCAACCAGCGCAATGACACTGGCTGATCATCTATCACATTGTCTACCAACGTAGCACTGTGGATAAAGTCTGGCCTTAATAGTTTTACAAAAACTTTTACATGGCTGAACAACCAGTCTAACTTTTTGAGACTTCGTTGCTTGGTGCCAGGAGGGTCCAACACACTTTTTCTTACATAGCTGAGATGGCAAATTGAATCTTTGCCCTAGGTGAAAAGAAGCCTAGTTATATCTTTGTTGTTGCTGTCTGTTGACGTATATTGGTGGTTTTCAGGCTAAAGAAAATTTTAATGAAGTGTTCAATGGAGTTACTTAAAGGAAGTCCAGTACGTGTGAACCTCCATGATGCCTAATTTATCTTACATGTTCCCAGTTTTGAGAGTTTCCAGAAACATTTACTTGCATATGTATAGATGATATTAAATGAGTGCCCAGGATTGGAAATAAGGGTCAGGTTTTTTCAGAAAATAATGCAACCCTTCTCCGTTGGCTGTAAACCTCAGACACGTTCAATCCAAACATGACGGTCCTTGTGGAGTAGTACAGTCACTAGATCTTTATGCCAGCTAAAATCTACATTGGAACTAATAATAATGGTTGGATTTTGCTTGGACAACTTTGCGGGGCGTGCACTTAAAGGGATATTCTCATCTTTGATATTTAAAGGCCACACTCGGACAGATTGCCAACTCTCTACTCACAAGCATGAGTGTCACCAGGCAGGATTATGGGTTGGTTAAAGTGGTTTTCCTTCCCCAAATAGTTTCCATACTGATGAGTTATCCACAGGACCCGGCACAGGTCAGCTGTTCCAGCAACCTCTAGGCAGCGGAGTTTGGTGCATGGGACAGGGAGCATAATAGGAGTGGAACTGGAACTCTCTGGAACCAGCAGAAGCTATTGGTGCTTAGAAGTTGCTGTTACAGCTGATCTGTGCAGGGTCCAGGTGTTGGACACCCAAAGATCACATACTGATGACCTATCCTGTGGCTATTAAAAAGAACCATCATATTTTGTTTACCATGCCACGGGGGATACTATCATATACTTTTTTTCTTATTTAGGAAGAGAGTCCTATTTCATACCTTATCTTAGAGCAAGTGAAACAGATCTGAAGTAATCGGAGTCAGGCGGCTGCATGGACAGCCTATTGTAATCAATGGCTGTCAGAAGCTAGAGGGGGGCAGAACATTCCTACTGCAGCTGCCACTTTATTTTAGTATAATGCCATTAATATCTGCAGTGGACCCAAAATATTTTCTCCTAAGATTTCTATCTGCTACAGTTTAGGTAGATACTTTTCATATTATTGCAATATGCTTTTGTATTTCTAAAGGCCTATGGTACGCTGTGTCAGAAATGATGTTTTATAACACACGAGTTAGTTCTCCCAGCCCACGACTATGTGGCATTTACCTTGGACTAGAGCTGGTGCTCACACTGCAGAAGTCCCAACCACATTCAGTCCCTATTTTGCAAATTTTATAGACAACAGAGTAGTGGTCAGTCCAGAATTCTTTAGTATTTTATTACCTCAGATGAACACTTGTTCATAGTTTAGTATTCTGTGTGAATGAGATTTTTTCTTGTGTTATCAAAATGACCCAGTCCAAGGAAAAAGCCCCTAAAAGTTTCAATATCCAGGAAAGAAAAGTTCAGATTAATGTATTATAGAACACGTCTGCTTGGGAGCCCCTTCACATAAAATAGGATGATTTGTTCAGAATTCAGATTCATTATGGCTACATTGGGTTCTTGCGAGCCAACCTATAAACCATCATTTGCAAACAGGATTCCGACTATAGACCACCAGTCTCTAATCTGTGGCTTCCCAGCTCTTACACAACTTCTAGCATCAAGAGTTTAGGTTTTCTACAGCTGGAGTGTCACAGGCTGGAGAACACTGTTGTAAAACACTCTCAAGAAAACTTTTCTAGTTTGGATTTCCACTAATTCTGTTAGAGCTCCTACATATTCATTCACTTCAGGGATCTGTATGGAAGCTATATTCCCCTTTCTCTTTTGTCAGTTTGGTGCCAACTAAGCTATGATCTGATCGGTCTGACAGACTAAGCCATGACTAAGCCATGTCAGACTGGTTGCTAATGAAACGCTTCCTAACAACCACAGTGTTTTCAATTGTGTTGTCAGGCAACAAATACTTAGCAACCAGCTTGTCTCACATTACTAAGATCTTTGTCTTAAGACACCGAACTGAGAAAAGAGAAGGGGCAATGAGAGCTGCCAGGACCTTCTGTACACTACTGTATGCCCTCTCTATATCATATTGCCTTATCAACTATATTTTGGAAAAATATTGTGAATTATTGTGAATATCTCATATTGTCATTCTATAAAGGGAATCTGTAACGTAGTAAATGGAATCCAATCTATGTGCAGCATGTTATAGAGCAGGAGGAACAGAGCAGATTGATATATAGTTATAGGGGAAAAGGATTCAGTAGAACATGTAATTTATTCATGCTCTTTATATGCTTAGGAGTCCAGTGGGTGGTCTTAATCAGTAATTGGCAGCTATTTCTGTATGCACAGTCATACAGGGAGGGTTATCAATCATACATAGGACCGCCCACTGGACTCTCAAGCATTGAGAGAACATAAAAAGTTATATAGAATCTTTTCCAGCAAAACTATATATCAATCTGCTCAGCGTCTCCACTCTAAACCATGCTAAACATGACAGATTACCTTTAATATCAGAGTCATTGTCAGCTTCTTTCTTCTTGGTCACAGTTTTAGATTGTTTCCTTAGTCCTGTGTCTAAATGCCCTGGACTTATTGTTTCATCTCCACGTATGTAGCGCCTGAGGCACACGCTCCACCAGTCCCCTCCCTTCACATAAAATATTAAGCAGGGGTGTGACTAAAGTACGTCCAATGTAGAGGAGAAAAAAACAAAGAAAGCTATCACCAAGTGATCACCAGTTGAGTCCTGGATCTAAATACTATGACTAAAGAAGAGTCACTTTTAGGCACACTTGACAACCAGCTCATGTCTCAGCCTTCTTCTAGCCATACCCTTCATGTGCTCAAAAATATTTGCAGGTCCAAATTTACTTTGATTCAATAATTCAGATTCCCATTACATCACACGATCACAGGAATTTGTATTAAACAAAACTGAAAAAAACTTTAATTTTTGGTCAACTTTTTTATTTTATTTTAGATGGTAAGCAAAAAATCATACAATTGTCTCAATGAGATCCACCACAACTAGTCACATGGCGTAAAAGAAAGAGATGTTTTATTTATAAACAGCAATGGTAACGGATATTGAGCCACATTCTAGACTGGGAATGCAGGTCAGTGACCAGCCAGCTATAAACAGTAAAAGCAACACTGCAACTGAATCACTCCCAGACCTGGACCACAAGGAGACTGTTCCAAAAATAAGTATGAATGAGTGACCTAAGAGTGATGTTCAGTGAGGTCTGACCATTGTGCACTACTCGCTGTTGTCTTGCTTGTTCAGCCTTGATACTGCATGTTCTCATTGACTTTTGTAGCTTCCACATGGGACCTAGTAATCCTATTCATTATTAAACTTTGTATAAACTTTATATACAGTCATAGTTATTTCAGGTCCTTAGCAGCAGCAGAGTAACACTGGTTACCAAGATTTCTCACATCAGAGTTTCCAACTTCGAAACTACTTAATATACTGTACAGAAGATAAACTTTTTTCTCCAAAAATATACCTGAGAATGCAGAGATCTCTCCATGTGCCCCGGGGCAAGATAGTAATTCTCACAGAACAAAGTAACAAGCTACATTCTGAAGTGTCATATAAGTGAATGGATCTCAAGTACATAAAGCAAGCTACTAGAAAAACATACAAAGGATCAATGAACTTCTTAAGACATTTCACACCGTTGACATAAATGATATTTAGCAAAAAGAGCAAAAAAAAAAAAAGTTATTAGCCATCTTTGTACTGACTAGCCTATGAACCTAGATTAAAAGTTGTACGATGGAGAGGGTGAGCAAAGGGATTTCATTTGGGAAATGTCATTCATGTACACCCAATTATGCCAAAGCCATTTAGAAACTCCACTCCCTAGTGAGACTGATCTTTTTATCTAAATGCCAGCCTTGGAAGAGGCATTAGTGCCACCCTCCTGTTTCAGTAAAAGGCTTTCTGCTGAGTATACAACTAAGGAATAATGTTCTTCTTGAGAACCTTTAAGTCAAGCTGTTTTAATTAAACTTATTTCCGCACACAGAAGACAAGTCACAGGTATGTATTATACAGCATCACAATAGAGAAGAAAGCATAAAAAGCAGCTGCACAACTTTAAGGTTCAATTTCCCATTGTTTGTATATGTTATAATAATAACTCAATCTAATTGACATGTAGAAAGACAAAAAGGATTGAAAAAAAAACAAAACATGAGCTGAAGTGAACAAAAAAGACAGAAAATATCCTCTATTATTCAATAGTAAAATATAAGTAAAAATTAAAATTGACTTTTTAATACTTAAAAAAATTGTCTTCGATTTTTTGGATGTTTTTTAAAAGTAAAAACTAAATTGATAATAGTTTTAATTCAAATGTCAAGCGTTTGGATGATATAAAAGACTTACCTTGAAAACTGTAATACATTAGGTCCTACAAGGCACAGCCATTAGATGAACGCAGGGAGGAAGCCCAGTGTATCTCCTACTGTTCTGATAAAAGTTTGGTACAGGAGTAAGGTGCTTGAATGAGTGAGATGCTTGGTAGGAAGAGGCTTGAGTGCTGAGCACATGCAGTCAGCTCAAGCTTTATATAGTTAGGCTGCCAGTCCTAGTGCGTCGCTCATTGCTTTGTAATGGGATGCCTTAAGGCAGGCTTTCCTTTCTTTATTAAAGGAACAGCTTCCACTTGGAGCTGCTTAAGCTTTCCAGTGTGGGACAGACATGCGAAAGGTATTTGCAGTTTACCATGTAAGGATACAGCAAATGAAGTTTCATTTAAGAAATGTAAATGACTCAGCTGTGGAACAGTGACACAGAGAAGTAATACATTTTCTTGATCAAATCTCTTAGGCATTCTGCATCTGTTAGAGTCCTAAGTGTGTTTTCTCCAAATCAGCCCCCCTATCCATTCCTTTGTTCCTACGATCATTGTGATATTTTATATGCAATAATCCTACTATGAAATTGTCCAGGAAGAGAGTTAGTGCTGGAATGTGGGGACTATCGATATGTTCTATAGTTACACACTACACCGTGTTAAAAGAAACCACTCTAAATAACCATCAATAGGGAAGGTTTAATATTACACACTCAGCATACTATAAAAGTGTAATAAAAAATATTTGGTGTTCATATTTGCTGGAGCCATCCTGTTTTTTTGGATCAACCCAACAATTTTTTCCCCTAAGCTCTTAGTTGGTAACCCTTATGTATTCTATATACTGTATAGCCCCTGCTTTCTACTATAACACAAGGACAGATGGGTTCTTACTGCCTGAGTCAATGGAGTGCAGTCATGTAATTTGTGTCTATTTGTTAAACCTTTTACTCTTGTCATTGTCTTACAATCTGTTGTAGATGGATGGTTTTCCAGGAGCAGTGGGAGTGTCGGAGTTACTATTCATCCCTTTGTCTCACGTTGGCAATACCTAGAGTACAGTAGAGTAAGGTTACTTTGTTTTCTTTGGTGTAGTTTAAGCTCAAAACTCAACATAAAAGAACAGTTACAGTTTGTATCGGTTTACAGAGAGAGGATGCCTCGTGTGAAGTGTTTTATATGACTACTCATTCGGATCAGGCTATAGCCAAGGCAAATTGCAACCATCTGGCTTTCATAGAACTAACAGCAGGACAGGCTGAGATACATAGTTCTACACAGATGATATCTCTTATTCATTCACCTCTCTAATCACATATCAGACCATTAAACATAGTACATAACAACCTGAACCAATATGGAGTCATTTATCACTGACCAGTAGAATATCATAAGCCTCCAACTTTATAAATTGGAATGTATTATGGCTTGCATTCCAGTGGCTCAAGGTTTCCTGATATGGCATAACTTCATTATGCTTTCATTACCTAATTTTCTACATATTTATAAATGTTATTCTGAATTTATGTGATATATGAATAGCTTTGCCAAGGGTATTACTGTACAGAGGACCTTTCACCATCTCCACCTCTTTGCATTCTTTAATATTTTCTGCTCCATTGATTCTGGCACAGTTGGAACTTTTTCTCTAGCACCAACCATTCATGAGCAATCAATGCAGTTATTTTCAACGCCCAATATGTGGTGGCCTCTCTACTGTCAAGTGGGCGGACCTCAGCAGTTGTATACAGCCCAGGACTGCCCACCTGATATTAAAGAGTCTTATTAGCATATTTGATATAAAATCTAACAGAAAAAACTAGTCAGGAATGGTGGGGCATAGAAAAATATTCCAACTGCACTGGAATCAGTGGAGTGACACCTACTGAAGGATGTAAAGGACTGGAGGTTTTGGAGGTGGCAAACAGTCCTCTTTAATGGGACTGTCCAGAATTAAAAAAAAATACTGAATGTTTTTGTGTATATATAGTCCAATTCTTGTTCACAGGTTGTGTCTGGTACTGCAGTCCATTCCCATTCACTTTAATTTTGCAATACCAGACATAATGCTAGGAAGGTTGTGGAGATATTTCTGGAAGAAAACAGTCATGTTAAACATGTCTGGTTTAACTTTATGGGAAAAACCAAGATGGAAGACCATGCCAAATTAGTCCCCAATCTGCACATACACCAAAAGAATATGGGGGAAGTTTATTAAAACTAGTGATCCTTCTGCCAGTCTTAATTCATTCCCTGCCAGGCACACAGCTTGCTAAAGTTACTTAGATGCTCTGGCCTCTTAGTAATTGTAGCACATTTAGATGCGCCTTATCGTAGATTTACGCCAGCCAGGCATAGATTTGGGGTAAAACACGCCAGTTTTCTTCTGTGAGTTATAGTAAATCTGGTGAACTGGGGCATCTCCATCCCGGCCCACTCAGGTTCATGTCCTACCTAAAAAAGTGGCAAGCGGGGCACAGAGAAAAAATGCACTGTGCCAGAGATGTGCCAACACATGTCACAAGTTTCCACCAGAATTTGGGCGGAAACAAAATAGTAAATGAGGGCCAATGAATTCAATCTTCTATGCCAATATCAAAAACAAGGATCTTCAAGGAGAGCATCTTCAAAAATACTTTACTTCAAAAATTGACAAACACATATACAGATGGAAAATTTCAACCCTTGGATAGGTAGATCTTTTTGAAGTTTAAGAAAAATGTAGGTATTTACTAAAACAGACATGTAAGGAGAGGTGAGAGGTCCTCCTTAAAGTGAACCATCATTAAAGTGACCCTTTATGACTAGAGCCCTCCGCTCTCCCCATACTGTCTCCATTCTGGTCCCCCAACAGATTCTTTTCTAGATGGCACAATTGAAAGTCTAAGACATTCCCCCTTTTACTGCTCTTGGATGGACCAGCTTATACCCATCAGAGGGCAAGGAAGCAAGGTACAGAACATACAACCACCATGCAGATGTTGCCTTTGGTAGAATTAGAACCTAGGGACGCTAGAGCACTGATCACTCAAGCACTATGCTGCCCACCCATTGTATTCCCCATTTGTATTCATCTGCATCTTATATGAAATCACAAAGTGTATAGCATGCTGTATTTCTGGTTCTGTTTAGGTCTTAGCTGGCACTTCAATATAGGATTAAAAACAGATATCCATACACTAATAGGGATGTCGAGTCTTGAAGCACCTATAATGTTAAACTGGACCACTGGTGATAAGGACCTGTAATGTTCTGTCCCTTGCCCTCTGATGGGTACACCAGATTCATAGCTGCTGGCCCATCCAAGAGCAGTAAAAACATTACAGGTCCATTAGTGATCAGCTAAGATCTGCAGGAGAACATGGCAGCAAGTTTATTTTTAATTCTCCTGTAGGGCAACCATCGGAGAAATAAAGTGATACAATTATTATTATTTTCTCACAAGAAGTAGATAAAATAGTAGAAAGTAGTGTCTTTAGATTCTGGGGCAGTTGTCTTCTATGAGTTTTGTACATGTAAGTAATATAAAAGTTAATGGCTCAGCTTGTATTGCACAGGCTGTAAAATATTGGGTACCTGTGAATAACTCATTGTAACGAAGCTGTAATAAGACTTTGCCATTGAATCTCTGGAGCCTGCTGTTGTTGGCATTGTTATACATCTAATGTTTCTCCGCTACAAGTTTTGCTTCTGGCTCCAGCAGTTCCATTGCAGTTAGCAGGATGTGTTTTTGTAGCTTTTTGTATTTTGCTTATGATGTACATTTTATAAAAGCAGGCAAGCTAGCTCTCAGTGTAATATTTACTCTACACGGATCTAGTTCACAAGACCCGACAATGAATTATATCAGCAAAGCTTGGCCATGATTATGACAATTGAAATCCTAAAATATCTTAAGCTCAGATCTACTTTCTCAGCGCCAACAGTTACTCAGGCCATCTGACTGTCATCATTACTTATAAAGTGAAATACACAAAGAGAATGTACTGCAACTAAACAGGACAAGGGTTAAAAGGGTTCAGGGTTAAAAAACAGAGCCATGGACTGTATCTGCTATACTCAAGTGAATGGGACTGAGCTGCAGTTCGAGAGACACAGTACATGGACAAGAGTGGCGACACTTCTGGAAAACAAAGCAAGCGCTTTATTCTAATTTTGGACCCGTCTTAAAGTGTAAGTAAACGTTTAATTATTTTTTTCATATAACCAACAAATTTTGCAATATATTTCACTAGAGAAAAGTTCTTAAAGTGCCTGTGTCTTTAAGTATTGCTCCTGCCTTTACTTCCTATCTGAGTGATTTAAATATACACAATGATGTCTATGGAGAGGGGAGGGGGTGGAGGCGAGACAGAGATATGAGGCCGTCTACAACTTTAAATGAGTCATTTCTGTCATTTGAAGGCCGGAGAGTAATTCCTGATACCTCTCCAGTTGTGTCCATTTTTTACAATGGGTAACATTATGGTCTAGGACGGAGTTATGCTGGTTGTAGTTTTAGTCTCTAGCTAATTTTAGGAAATACATTATCAGTAGCCTATGGTTTAGGCTAGGGCTACACAGTGACTTTTGGATGTGTGACATTAATATTGGAAATTTTGAGTTGCCAGTCATACTTAAAGTTTGGGATTGTGGGCAAAGTCTGTCGACTGTCAAGCTGTGGTTGCGGCACCATGCCGGTGTCAATGTTACCACGTTTCACTATCATTAGGCATTATGTATTAGTGATGCTGCAATGTTACAGAATGTCACCCAACTACATGCTGCCATGTAATCCTAGCACTAGATGACTAATAGAATAAAACTGAGTGGTCAAAGAACTGGAAAGTACAAATAAAATATTTTGTCTGATCCAAGTTTACAGAAGACTAAAACAGTTGGTTAGTGAAATGGTGGCATTTCTGGAGTAGAATATTTGAGCTACTGTACATGCAGAGAGAATATACACCTGGCAAGTCAAGTACTTGACTTTTTGTTACAATTATTTTGGAACGTAATTTGCCATTCATTCACTAAATGTACCTGGCTTTATCCAGATCACAAACATATTGTCCATGGTTATATAACTATATTTGTCCATTCATGTCATCGGTCGTGCCCCACATAGGGAGAACTTAGGGTACCATTGGAGACCTGCTGCTACAATGGAAGGGCAAATAAGGGGCGAGTAACTATTTGCCCTTAACTTTTGTTTGCTTTTACTTTTTTGACCAGCAAAATCCTTTACGCTTTAAGAGACCCAATTGGTTACTAAGTCTCACCCATTTTTAAAAGACTGTCGATAGTTCTGAAAATTCTGGAGGATTAATTTGCTTTTTTTTTCGTGGAATTTTACTGCTCTTGTCAATCAACTTGTGCATAGTACACAAAATACTAAAGCTAATAGTCATACTAAAACCTTAGCACTTACTGTATGTAGAAGCCTTAGCTATCATACAGAGATTCAGGAGGTACAATAGGTTACTCTGAAGGTGGGTAATCTTTTTATGCTTTTAGTTTTCTAATAAACTTTAAAGGGATATTCTGATGATATGAGGAGACAATTATGGCATATCTATAAGATATGACTGTAGTTGGGACCTTCAGCACTGGACTACAATGTAGAATAAAACCCATGTGCATCAGCAAATCACTGTGTACCACTTTCTCATCACCTTATAGTCAAGTTTTGTGGAGAGCTGAAGCATGGGACAGTATTGGAAGGCCCTTTTAAGCAATCCCTAACCCTAGTCACCTTTCTGAGCAAAGCTGTAGATAAACTAGGTAAGGTAAGCTACATGTATTGGTGGATCTTGAAACTTAGCACAACAGCCAAGATGGTGCTGGCGCCACATTCATTTTTACCTTTATCTTCTATTACTGATTTTTATCTTACGTTTCTGAGACCCCTTGGCTTCTCAGAACTCACCTTGAGAAATGCGGATAAATCTCAAATGAATAGTATTACAAGCTACATCTGCAAAAGTTCATTTGGTTGTACTTGATGTTTCTAAAGTGGTTCTGATAAGGTTATGACACCCTTTGTGGGCCAATTGACCAGGTACCCCAGGTAACTGTCATTGTCCTAATTGATATGAGCTAAGTGCTAGCGGCGAGAGATAGACACCAGACACAGAGCTGGTATGAACCCTCTTTCTTAGCCGAATACAGGGACGCACACTGAACCTTTATTAAGACAAAATAAGTTCATATAGCAGCAAATATAGGAAAGGGTTAACATAGCAACGTAAGTCCTCATGTTCAATCCAAATTGGTGTAGTTTATCTTAAATGCATAGATAACAGATATAAGCAGTTCCGTATATGATCAGCCATCTCCTGTCTTGCGCAGTGATCCAGGGAGGAGTCTTCTGGCAGCAAACCAAGCACATGTCTTCTTGGAGACAAAGGATTCTCACTTTGGTATTCAGACACTATCTGGTAGTGTAACATTACATTACACTCAGTTTCAAGCATAAACAACCACATCTAATATTTAACTTTAAGGATAACAATGTTTTTACACACAGTACACCTTAAGCAGATATGAAAATATAAAACAGATATAAAAGTATAAAATTATAAAAAGTTCATTATGATCCTCCACAGTTCCAACTTGAACTTTTGCATTAGCTTTCACATGTTAGTCTTCTTTAGATTTCAGCACCTGTGCACCACCCAGACACACTTGCACCTAATATCCACTTTTTGCGATCCCTTCTTGATGTATACATAGGTCTATTACACACAGTATGCTCCTTCAGCTTTTACCTACATCAGCAGATATTCTGCTGTTTGATGTGTGACTGGGAAACGTCTGGAGCCACAGTCACAGTATCTTGGTATCTGTGTGGTCAGCCTCAAGGTGTGTCTCGTGAGTGAGGATCTCTGTGAAGGTATCGTGATTTATATTCTAGTATATGATGTGGCTTGGATATATGATACATAATAATGAGATTACATAAACCGAGTTTTCAGAATATGTCCCACTAAACCCTAAAAAAATACTAATATTCATAGTGACACAACCACATGAGATGGACATATAGAGCATCTACTTTCATGGACTATATTTGTCCCCACCTGGTATAAACATAAGGATTTTCCTCGGAAGAGAAAAAAAGGAAGGAAAAACTTCTGTCTGCTCTATAGGGATATGATGATAAAGTACATAGCCTGCGTCTGGTTTTCCCTCAAAACCACATGCAGTCAGGAAATCCAGGAATTTTCTTTATAGCTGGCTGGACTGTGGAGAAGTATCTCTAAGCAAAACTGTCATCATCTTTTTAAAACTGATTAGAAGCTAAGAAAAATGTGGATTTCATAGAACATCCAGACAATGGAAACTTCTCAAGATGTCTGGGACTAAGCAGTTAAATGCACAGGACTGATTGAATCTGTCAGAAGCTAAGTCTGTATTAGAGATGTCGTTCAGAAGCCGTTCTGAAAACAAAGGATTCTCAACATATCATTTCATGATAGAAGTATGAGACGAGAATGAGAAATTGATGAGTAAGCGAGGGCAAGAAAACTCAAAGTAACCAAGAGAGTGCTAAGTGCTAAGAGAGGCTTTACAGATATGGTAGCTTGCACGTGTATCATCGAAGATTCGAAAAGTTACTCGAGAGACTTCTAATCGCTATATAAACATACTGGGCAGATAAACTAAAACTATCTAAATTTGACAGTGAATCGTTAGACTAGACGGTCTCAAACTACACTAGCTTTTACAAAGTGTCCAACGCTGTTTGAAAATCTTCCGTACTTTTTGGACTGCCTAGTCTAACTTTTCACCACTTATTAGTTGGTTTAGTTTGCAACAAAATTTCGGTGTAAAAATTTGGTGCAATTGCCAAAATTTTGATTTTACTTCCAAAAATTTTGGCACAACTTCTGGCTCATAGTTTAACTTATTAAACCACACCCCCTTTTCAAAACGCCCTGCCCATATGTCTCACGAGGCACACATACTGTTAGAAAGTGTCTAAAACACATAGAAAATAAGGTGTAAAGCATGTACATCATTTTTTTTTTATGTAAATTACACCAGAATTCTGGCACATAGTTATTAGTTTATCAGTCCCACGTAAAAATTCAGAAAGGCTGAAAATATACTTCATGGGCAGACAGGTTCAAAGGTCGGAGACACAAGCTACCTATACTGCAGAAAGCTGTTTTTGCAAGTTTTTGACCCAAGTGCCAGACCAAGTAAATGTAATGTTGGATTGGTAAACTTCAGTTTGTTGCATTCCAGTCTGTACCAAAGGCTTTGACACAGACTGTATGTTTCAGATAATATATAGGGATAATTGGTGTACTTAAAGGGGTTTTCTGGTTTTATGTATATAATGCCTAAAAGCAATCCTGTAATGGAGGTATATTGGTTCTTCTAGAGGAGCTCCAGCTGTTGTAGGAAGCCTTACAGGAAATGCTTCCTGGAGAAAAGTATGCAAATTAGCTCTCCTCCAGAAGGTAATAGATCGTGTCTATAGTGCCACCTGTAGGTAGCTACACTATAAGTCAATGTCTGACACATTAAAGAACCTTGAAGTGTGACTAGGAATATATGTCAAGCTAGAGACAGCGATTTATAGACAATTTTTTGCCAAAACACTAGAGGGGCAGTTTTCTTTTTTCTAGAGGAAAACTCATTTGGATGCTCAAATATTTTATAAATAAAATAACTTTCTAATACTTTTAATACCTTTGTGTCTCCCGCCATTTCAATATATGTGTTTGCCAGTCTCGGACCAGCCCACCAGTGTACCAGAAGATCCTTCAGTGGGTGCAGGCTCTAATACAATAATGGTTCAGCAGAAGACACCCAAGGGTAATATGGTCTATTTTAGGGTTTATTGAAGGGTGGGTCCCAGAATAATTTTATATAGTGGGCCCAAGGGACCTCAGTCTGACACTGATGTTTGCTTGGGATGATGTTTGCTGTCTGTGGATGTGAACACTAGATATAAATAAAAATGTTGTAGAACTTAGAGACTAATTTCAGATTGTGCAACCTTGTTCTTGGGTTTAGTTTTTTTTTTATTAGAAAACACTTCTCTCCTGAACCTTATTTATACCTTTAACTTATGTAAACGTTTTGGTCATGTCCCCCTTTTCCCTCCTTTCATTAAGGCTATTTAAGCCTCTCTTGATATATTTTATACTTCAGACCATTCACCATTTTTGCAGCCCACATTTCCACCTGTTCTATTTTATCTATATACTACAGTAGTCTGCCATCTATGCATGCAAATAAGAATGTTCTCATTCATTCACAGCAAATACACGTTCACATTTCTCCTCAAGTTACAGTGTTATTCTTTTTTTTTTTTTTGTGCTTAGCCAACAATCTCATATTTTTTTCACTCAAGGCATTTTTCCAACAAAGCAATGAGATAGGGGATAACTTGCAGATTAGTGGGGGGTCTGACAGCTCAGACTGCCACTGACCAGGGGAACAGGGGACTTTTGTACCCCATTCTGATTTGATCGGTGGATGGGCAGCATGAGCATCACTCCTTTCGTTTCAGTGGGAGTGCTGGAGCCAAACTACAGAGCTCAACTATCTCTGGCATTCCCATTGAAATTAAAGGAGCATTGTGAACATTGTTCTGCTGATCAGTGGGATCTGAGTGGTTGGATCCCTACTCATCTGCAGGTTATCTCCTATCCATAGCTTGCTTTGGATAACCTGCTTTGAAGTTAAAACTCCTTTAAATGGGTATTATGGTAATAACTGGTAGTGCTACACTGTGGTTGCTCTAGTGCTGGGATGTCTACTGATCATCAGGAGTCCTAAGTATCCCGCTTTAATGGAGAGGTGGTTAAGCATGGGCGGTACCACTACAATGATAGCCCAGCACTGTACTCAACTATCTTCATGAGTTACATAGACAGTACATGGAGCAGTAGTGTGCATGGGGAAGAGTAGTAAGATACTTGAATTATTGCAGCCCTTTACTTCCTCCCTGCTAATGGAGAAATAATCGAAAGAGAAAGAAAATGAGATACAGCTAAACTAACTTTAATATATTGTTCAAACGTCAATCATAAGTTGTTTTGTTAGTAAATTAGAAGAGAGGTGAGGCCTGAAGTTCACATTGCTGAGTCTTGAAGGAAAATACTTCACACAGGTTTTTATTATTCACTGGAGGTGCAATGCATGTTAAGGGATATTATGCATATTATGTTTTCTGCCATTAAGCAATCTCAAAGGAGTATGTTCCACAATTTTACAGTTTATACAGTAAAGTCATTCCGAACTTTGTAATGAAATTCCCCTTTCTGTAACCGTAAGCAGTGACCCCGATTTCTTTGTTCAGTTGGAAAAAATTATTTAATTATTTAATTCACCATTGAAGGACCATTTACATATGGATATAAAGATATCACATAGTTCCTCAGTAGAGATGGATGATTTGGTTTGCAACGAAGCGGATTCAACCCGAATAGTCCTAACTGTTTAGTTTTAAAAATAAAACGAGTAACTTGTGATTCATCTCAGATGAACTAAAATGCCGCCAGTAAATTATTTTACCCTCGGGTCTCTTCAGATCCCAGAGTATAATAGCTGGAGGCCCAGGAAAAGTTACAAAAATACTCATCTCCTTTTGTGTCTCCTTACAGCGTCCGTCACTCTGTCTCTGCTTCCTGCGGCATCCGGCACGTTTTTGTGACGTCACAGAGTGCCATCACATATAATAATTTCCCTTCTGGTTCTATCCAATCAAGTTCAAACCAAACCAAATCGGAGGTTCACTTCATCTTAACACAGAGCATAACAAATCTTCTGAGGTTTGCCCATCTTTACTCCTCAGCCTTCTCATCTTTAGGCTAAAGAAATTTAGCCCCGATAAGGAGGTAAGAGGGTATCTGCTGAAGGGGTGACAGAAACTGGGAGCTAAAAGAGTGGGGTAATTGGAAGCATTTGAACACCTCCTGTTGGGGCACCTCATAAGATTCCTGCAGTTCATGTGGCTGGTGGTGTGTTTCCTATTTGACCTAATAGAGTGTTGGAGAGTTCACAGGCTTTTTTGTCAATGGGCCCAGATGCCTCTTGCGTGAATCCTCTAGTCTTAGAGTACAATTCACATATTTTGTTTGTCTGTGGAGTACCATTAGCCTGTGTGCAAAAACTATAGACTCACTCTTGATCTTGCCTCTATCTCATTGTGTATACCCACACACAGTATGTTCTCCTGTTTTTGTTCTCGCTTTATATTCTTTTATCATTTGGTGTTTTTGCTTTGTTTTATTGTTCTGACACTTATTCTCAATAAAGTGGGTTAAAAAAGTAGTTTTGATAGCCTATTTCAATATCACATATTAATTTGGTTGGCCTCTCACCAGTTCTATGATGTCTTTTTATGAACTGGTGCCTAAACCTCGATGAAAAGCTCAAAATGTAGTTGCACCATTGCTTTAGAGACGGGTGCAAAAATGCTTTCCTAATACAGGACAATATCTTTTTGGCTTTGGATGCAGAAGACTGACGTTGCAGGCTCTAATTTAATATATTATCAACAATTACTCCCAAATATTTCTCCAGTAAACCATTAAGGATATAACTAGCATGTGTTTTCTTTAACCAGAATGTATACGTAATAGTACTTTCTCTATATGTGCAGATAAAATAAAGCTTTGTAGTATTTTAGATACAGTACAGAATGTCCAATCCCTACATAGTGACCTGGATAAAGTGGTCAAATGGGCAACAATATGATTGATGAGGTTCAATGTTTTAAAGGGAGTTAAGTACTATTAAAGGGTTTATCCGATTTCTGATATTGATGGACTATCATTAGGATAGGACATCAATAATAGATTTGGGGGGGTCCAACACCCGGGACCCCTGCAGATCATAAGCCTAGTCTTTGCATCATCTCTAAACAAGTTAAATAGCAATGGTCCCAGTACAGACTCCAGAGGAACTCCACGTATAACATCACTCTGGTTTGAGTGAGACTCACTTGTGACAACTCTTTTGATACAGTCATGTAGCCAGTTTTGGATCCAATAAGGATATGTTTTGCTGTCTAAACCAATGGACCTTATCTTGCGCAGTAACCACATGTGAAGAATGTGAGGTGTCAACTCCTTTAAAAAAATCAGAGTCACAGAACTAAGTTCTTTGAATGACGGATATAAATGACCAGGCCCAGGGGCTCTATAGACATTATTTTTTCCAACCCTATTTGGATCATTACTTCAGTGAGACAGGGCAAGTCAGTGATGATAAGTGATGGCTGAACCTTGCGAGATTCATTTTGCGAATACTTGCAAAGTTTGGCAGGAAGATTAGTTTTGGATCAATCTTGTTGTTTGGTCCAAACCAGTAGTAGAAGTATTAGACTCTGGATCATCTTCAAAAATAAAAGAAAAAAGCAACAAAAACATTCACCTTTCCTGGGCTTCGGAGCATCTTCTGATGTCATCTGCCCAGGTCACCACTGAAGTCTGTGATTGGGCCTCAGCAGTCACATGACATGACGCCTTGATGTCGGCAGTAGAAGCTTTTTTCATTGTTTATATATTTGAAAAATTTTGGAGATTCTTTTTACTCTCCTTAGCAATTTTCTTAGCAATTACAAATCTTTATTTTGAAGTCGGAGTCCTTTTTTTTCACAATATAAATTATATAAAGAACTTTTTGACCTCACCTGAAATACTGACAATAGTGGTCAGCCAGTGGTCAGCTGCCATAGTGGTCAGCATAATATAACAAACAGATGAAGATACTAAGAAACTAAGCACTGCTGTTGTGCTATAAATAATATTTTAACCAATTTCATTTTTATACAGCAAAAAAGCAAAATGTATCTGAAAGTCTATTTTAGTACCCATGTTCCTCTCTTAATGTAACAGCAACTGTAGGGAATACAGCAGATTTGTGGCATAATGGCATAAAAGCAACTTCAAGGCAATACAGCAAAGCATAATACACATAATTAGTAAAGTATAAGATCAGCTATTACATGTTACTTCACAATGCACTGGCTTTGATACATTGTAAATACATACTAATTTCCATTTATTTCCAGGCACATATGGGAGGGCAACATATGGGATGTATATTGTGTACAGTTTATAGTGCCAGAATTGGAGGCAATCTGAGAGCTTTGATTTATTTAGTACAAAATAAAATACATTAGTACAGAAATTCCCCCAAACAGCTGCAATTACATGTTCATCAAATGATCTAAGTGATGTTAAGGACCTACAAGTAAACATAAGACAAGGCCTGAATGATCATCTCACAAGTCTCTGCCAAACTGCTTGAATTTTACTGTATATTTTTTTATAGATATGAAAAGCCTCTATTTGTGTCTTTGTTATTGGCTTTTATGGTTCTGGTATTTTTGGTGTTAAGGATAACATAAACCTTTGAAGTGAGATATGTTGTCAAAAATGCCAGAACCCCCAACACAAACCCGACCAGCTTCATTATACATTAAGGGAATTGGTCATATAACTAGAATATTCCACTGTTTGGGCAACATTTATTATTTTGGGAGGTCTGCGGTGTAAAAGCCATCCATAGTATCGCCCAGATGAAGCTGAGCCAACAGCAGACCAAGTAGCAGCTGGCTTTCCTAGTACCACTGTCACATTGACTGTCACAACAATCACACCACGCAAAATCTGCAGCTTATCTACCAAAATCCACAATGGAAAAACCATAATAGTGCATAATATCTGCAAATTTGCTGGAAAATTCACCCTATTGCAATAGGTGAAAACTCTCAGTGAACATCTATAATATAAATGTACTAATAATAATATAAATATACACATGCTGCAGATTTAAGATTTTGTTTAATGATTAAAATCCAGCAAAACTGATGATAAATCACAAACTTTTGAGAATGTTATGGTCTCTTCATCAGGTGTAATGCAACATAAAGTTATATATTTTTTATGACAAACATACAATAAATATAATAAATTTGTAGGTTAAATTCTGTAAGTTTTACTGTCCTCTGACTGAGTTCTGGTTCCTTGGTTGTGAAGCTTCCTCAAGGTGTAGGGGACAAATTCTTTAAAGTGTACCCTTTAGTTTCAGGTAACTTTTCAGGATAAGGGTGGGTTCACACTTGCGCTTGAGTCCGTCCGCTGGAAATCCGAGTGAAAATCTCGGGAAACTGGATAGGCATCGGATAGCGACAGGTTAGCGACGCATTGCTTAAAAACCCATTCATTTGAATAGGCTTTTAAAGCAATGCGCGAGTGTGCGCTTACACCCTCTGTGTCGCGAATCCAGTTTTTTCATCGGAAACAAAGTTGGACATGCAGGACTTCATTTCCGACGAAAAAAAACTGGATTCGCGGCGCAGAGGGTGTAAGCGCACACCCGCACATTGCTTTAAAAACCCATTCAAATGAATGGCTTTTTTAAGCAATACGTCGCTAACCTGTCGCTATCTGATGCCTATCCAGTTTCCCTAGATTTTCACTTGGATTGGCAGCGGACGGACTCAAGTGCAAGTGTGAACCCACCCTAAGCTGTTATGTGTGTACATGAGAATTAACACTTTTTCTAGTCATTCTGTCACTTATTATCTGCAGCTTCTTCCCCTCTACATGTTGTATCTATAGTCTTTATTCCTCTCTGAGCTGGTGGCTGGAGACTAGCTATCATACACTACTCACAGTAAGTACAGGAAAATCTGCTCTATAACTACCTCTCACTCTGAAACAGTCACATGACCATAGAGGAGTAATGGTTTAATGAAAACTTAATGTTTATTGATGAATTATAAAATAAGGAGCTCCAAATGGTCATAAAAAAACAAAAAACTAACAAGTAACGGGATTAACAAGGCCCCGTGTTCACTCACTGTCAATATAAGAACACTGGTGGATGAAACATACGCTAGTGGAACCCCAAGTGGGTTAGGCATTACCACTGATACAAGACTGGGTATCCACTACATACAATGCCATCCCCTAATGGGTGATAACCAATAGGTATAATAACTTGTCTCAATATCCTTCTCCTTGACACATTTCAATGCTGAGGTTCATCTGGAGGAGACTCAAAGTATAAACTAGGGGGTGTCCACTTGGGTTTGGAATCAATTCCGGTCGCACACCTATCAGTAAGCACCAGAATTATGTGTTATCCACCAGTGGACTAAACGGACATAAGGGTGTATTCTATTAGTCTGTCCTCTAGAAGCATGATATGTGGTTGTCTTATTACTTAGTAGCTGAGGTGGCTGAGTCGGTTGATTAAACTCCAGTATGAGAGGAGCCAGTCAAGCACTGTATGTATCGTTCAGTGAAAATACCAATGCCAAAAGTTGGGGGATAAGCCTAAACTGCAGATTTCAGGGCTGTAAGGGCATTACATGTCTAATACTGTCCCTCTGAGGTTACAGAGGGATGACAAGCAGAGAGTGGTATGTCAGTACAGTTAGATATCCTGGTCAAATAAGCAGGTCTGGTAAGGACGATAAACCACAACCCTGCAAGACCTACGGAATGAATCTAAGACAAACAGTTGATCAGTATACCGATCGAACCAGTCGTGGTCTTGATCAGCAATCAGACCCTCTCAGCCCCACCAGAGCAGCCACACACACTACATAAATGCAGGTGGCAAGGAACCACAATACACCCTAATAGTGCAGTCAAAACTGCAGTTCCCAGTGCCCTGAAGGTGGGCACTGGTACTCCATATCAGCAGCGAGGAGAAGGATATTGAGACAAGTTATTATATCTATTGGTTATCACCCATTAGGAGATGGCATTGTATACAGTGGATACCCAGTCTTGTATCAGTGGCAACGCCTACCCATTTGGGATTCCACTAGCATCTGTTTCATCCACCAGTGTTCTTATACTGACAGTGAGAGAAGGGGCCTTGTTAACCCCATTACTTGTTTGTTTTGTTATCACCATTTGGAGCTCCTTATTTTATAATTCATCAATAAACGTTAAGTTTTAATAAAACCATTACATCTTTCAGTGACATATTCTAATCCCGAGTAATATTTCCCTCTGTTGCCATGATCATACAGGACATATATAGAGAAGTACTGACAGGGACTGATATAAATAAATCGTTTTTTGTCGTCATTAAACGTTTCTATTCAGTTGTAATGATGTAATGTGACTGTTTCTATTTTCCTCTGAACAAAAAACCTTAATAAAAATATACTTTCCACTTCGCCCCTCCCCCATAGACTTCTATAGAAATGAGTCATCTGAGTCATGTGACCTGCAGTCTGTCTTGAGATGGATAGAGCTGAGATTTTCACATTGAAAGTCATTTTAGCAGAGGGAGGGGGAGCATGGGAACAACCTGATAAGACCAGGAAGAGGGATTTCTTTATGATAAGATATACAATGTTTCTTATAATCTCCTGTGCTATTCATGTATGCAAAAGGTATTTATTCTATTTAATTAATGGAAAATTACATAATTCTATGAGACATATAAGTTTCTGTTCATACGATGTCAAAGGTTGTCACAATTTTTCTGGGACTTCAACTTTCCTTTCAAAGACAATACTTTCATGTCTATATGTGGTTAGGGCTGGAGAAATATTTTGCCACAAGTTTCTCTTTTATTGTGTGAAGAGAATTCATTCACATCCTGAACTTTTGTCCTGGTTCACCTACATAAAGACCTGAAGCTTGACATTGGTCCATTGAGCTCCTGGTAAAGAAGCCTAAGCTTTCTTAAAAGTTAGAATCTTTATTCCACCAAGCATATAAAAAACGTTCCAGTCTCGATAGCTAAACTGGTCAACACTCTAGAACTGCATGCAACTGATTAAACCAAGGGAATGCTATAGCGGTGCAGAGGTAGACGTCACACCCAGGTCCTGATGTCTGAGGGTACTCAAAATCTCCTGCCACATAAGAAGATGCCAATAATATAAATTGCAATTGGTAGGTGGGAAGACTGACAGATTTTGCTTTGGTGCTTTAAGGTATGACAGTGTGGTTAACATTCGATATGGTGCAGTTAAAGGTGCCCAGAATCTTGTAAGACTGTGATAGAAAATACCCTATTCTCAGAGAGAAATCATTGTCAGAAGCAGTTTGTCCTCTTCTTTGCAAACAAGAACATTTCCTTTTGAGAAAAATGTAAAACATGTCCATACATAATAACCATATCAGAATAAGCATTCCCAGCACATGGTGGTCTTATAGGATTATGGCCACCTACTGTACAACTGCAATAAATTTTGTTTACCAAATTTAGTGTACTTATCATCATGCGGGGGGTCTCTGTGTACTGTAGGTAAAAAAGACAGATGCTCGGGACAAGTGTTATTTCTCATTATTACATGGAAAGTAATCCACATACATAAAAGTATCGGTATTGAAAGGAAATTTCAAGTCCCAGAAAAACAGTGAGTCTGGGAATCCAACCTCATGACAATCTTTGGCACCCTCAGAACAGGAGAGATTGCGTCTCATGGATTTGTGTCATTTTTCATTACTTAAGGAATGTGTATCATAGATCTAGTGGGGGCTTCACAACCATGGGCCAGATCACTATCACAAGACAATGAAGCTTTGACACTTCTTATGACATTTTTGCTTCATCTATATACTCTTTTCTTGGCATCGTTTATGTATATTCTATGTCCTTTCATGTATGTATAGGTGATTCCTCAAATATTATGTTACACTTAAGCTTTGGCTATGATAAGTCATGCATTTTGTTTGCTTTTACTTGGCTACAATGTATCACAATATTTAAGATTTCAATTTGTATCAATTTTTTATCTACTGAATAACACGGCACAAAAAATTGTTTTTGTAAGAGAACATAAATATGTCATATAGTGTAAAAGTGTTATAAACATGCCATTATTTCTGCAGATGTACCCTGTAGGCAGTATTATGATGTGAGTCATGTGATGGTATCTTGAACTATAAATCATGTAGTCTGGCACAATAAGTGTCTGGATTTGTTCACTTCCACTTCAAATTGGACAAAAAAGTGACCTGAGTCATCTTGAATGTGCATGTCTGTATGTCTATAGATGCTAGCTGTGTAGGGTTAAGTCAAGACCCCTCTGGGCTTACCATACAAAACATTTTCATCAGGTTATGGAAAATGATGCAAAAGAAGTCCTAGGTTCGAATCCGACCAAGGACAACATCTGCAAGGAGTTTGTATGTTCTCCCCATGTTTGCGTGGGTTTCCTCCGGGTACTCCGGTTTCCTTCCACACTCCAAAGACATACTGATAGGGAATGTAGATTGTGAGCCTTATGTGGGACAGTGACTGACACTGTCTATAAAGAGCTGCGGAATATGTTGGTGCTATCCTAGTTAGAGACATAAATAAATAATGGCTTAGATTGACTTTGCAAACTTAGACAGCCAGTCTGAAAATTTGTCAGATTTATCAAGGTGGCTGGATGAGAAATCTGGCAAATCAACGTTTTCTAGTCTAAGCTTATACCACCAAGCATGGGGAAAAACATTTAGCCCAAACAAGTTGCACCACATGCCAATGTCTAGTTGTAACCATAATAGTAAATTGAAGCTAATGGGGGGAAGCATCATGCACCGGTATTAATATTGTGAGCACTGGCGTCCTCTTATTAGTTATGGTGCGCCACAGTAGGTTCTTTGTGCTAGAAATGAAAGGGACTGGCATAGATTTCAGACACAGCCCATGACATTTTCTGGTGTGAGATATAGCAAATCTGTTGAGCCAAGCCTACCTTGCTCTCCACCCTGCTCCACCCACTGTCTTAAAAATTGGTGAGCAGGTCAGTAAATAAGCAAAGTTACACATTTTTTGGCTCAAATGACTGTGCACAAAAGCAGGGGGTGATAACTTCAATAAATTCTTACCCTTAAGATCAGTCAACTATATAGATCATAGTCTCTCAATAAGCTGTAAATAACAGTGATAAGCAAAATGTTATCTCTCCATCCAAGCTGTCATAGTATGGATGGGTCATCGCAGCCGGCGAGTATAGTATGTTCTGTTGCAAACAAATGGTAAAGAAAAAAGTACAAGTCCAACATTAAAAATGTGCCCCTGAGGAATGGCTATAGATTGGGAAAAAAAGCATGTCCATCACTTTCATCTGTTTGAGACCTTGGTATTTGACCCAGTGGAAAGAAAAATAAACCCCCATGACCATGTTTGTCTCATGGGGATAAATCAAGATCCTTCCTCACCACCACAATATTGATGGATCAAATGCACTCCATACTTCACTGTCACACTATATTAGAAAAACGTCTCCTCCTTCTCCTCCACTGTTTTTCCCACAGTGCTTTTTTGCTGCGGTCCACTATATGAGGCCTTAGCTTAAAGCAGCTGTCTTCTGATAGGTATCGGATTTGTCTAATAAGAGTTCTCTTCCTTCTGGAGGAGAACTATATTGTTCATATAAATGCCTCTCACAAATGATGGAATTACCATTGGGAATAAGCTTTCCTAGCAGAGTCATAGCTCGGAGATAGGGGTAACAGGGGCATGTGCCCCAGGTGCTGAATGCAAGGGGAGAGCCAACATGTCACTTTGCCTTGGTAACAGTATTTAAATACATGGCTAGGCCAGCAACTTTATACTTTTCCCAGGGTGCAAGAAAGTCTAGCTCCAGCTCTGTTCCTAGGAGTGCCCATAATGGCCCTGAATATTGGGCTGCCTAATAGGATGCTTAGTCTATTATTTCATTATTGTCATGTGATTATATGTAAATTTATTGTTTGTAAAGTAGCAAAACTATATACACAAGATACAGGAAATCTGCACGATCAAGTATGACGGTCTTCAGAGCTTTCTCACTACATGGTGAGGCTAAGTCCTGGCCTCAGGACTTCCTGTATATATTCAGATTACTTCAATTCTCCTCACTTATGGCTGGCCTCCTGAAGAGAGATTGACAAGATCTACATGCTGGTATGAGCAGATGCTGTTTTCACTTTGCAGATGGGGGTCAGCTATACACTATCATGATATAAGCTCATCCCTTTTTGGATTATATTTAAGATGAATTTTAGAACAAAAGTAACTGATCAAATTGTTTGTGAAGTTTTAATGAATTTCAACATTTAACATACTATACTGTGTGACCTGTGCTATACCTATCCCATTATTTGCACTTTATGGTGAACTTTCTTTAATGAGTTATTTAATTATTATGGAACTTTAAGTAACCAAATGATGTATTTACTAAGATATGAAATAATTCCTGCATTATGGATTGACTCAAATGGTTTGCACCCAAGGCTGTAAGGTACTCCGGCTAGTTGGTCATTTACTTATGGACCTAAAATATCTGTTTATCTATTTTTATGGTTGTTTGGTTTAGTGAGGGTGAAATGTCTTGTGTTTAGTTTGGTTTTACCACCATGTAATATGCCGCAGATGTGCAATGTAATTAGTAGTATTAGTGCAATAATGCATTGCTAGGCATAGACATCTAGAGCACATATCGCACATGTACCATATGCTAATAATCATATACGCCATAATCATATCTAGAGAAGTAATAATGCCAGGCATATTCCAAATAATATCCATATTGTGCCCCAAGTACTATCATTGAACTCCGCATCTGAATCAGCCTAGGAATTTGTGGCAAGATCAAACAGAACACATATATTTCCAGCTTCCTGCTCCTATCTCCTATTGAAAACAAGGGGACGCAGAATATGCCTCTGATTTAGCACCAATTTAGCACAAATTCAGCACCAGATTCTGCCATGTGAACATACCCCTACACTGAAATAATACTGCAATGCAACACCTAATATAGTGACCTAATCTTACCTCCAAACACATCCAAACAGTAGCATCTTTGTAGCCAGGAAAGGTTCTCCTAGAAGCCAACTCCACCGGCCATAGCTCTGGATAACAGGTAAGAGTAGATCTTGCCATAGAAAATCGAGGAATGTCACCCAAACCCACAGATTTCAATGGGACCAACTGATCATATAATATATATAAGGGTCTCCCAACTCTCCCTCCGACACCAGACGTTACAGTAGATATAAATCGGGCTGATGGATTTCAACATGGCCAATCCTTTTGTTCTAAAGGGAAATAAGCCAATGTCAGAGGTGCTGGCAGAAGGTTTCTCCCCTTTCCCCTTATCTGTATGTGAGCATTAGGCTGATATCTAATGTGTACAGCCAACCTAATCTTATGGTGAATGGTGTCTCCACTACAGATGGGCAAACTGATTTGTTCCGAGCCAGGTTTGACCCGAATATTCCAAATTGTTCAGTTTAGTTCATCTCTGGTTAACTAAAATGGCTGCCACAACATGCATTGCGGTAAATTATGATACTCTGGGGTCTCTTTAGACTTGAAAGTATAATAGGTGGAGGCCCAGGGGAAGTGCAAACAAAAAATAAAAAGTAATTATACTCACCTTACCTCACCTCTTTTGGCATCTGGCGTCCTCCTGGTAATGTCATGACTCCATTACAAGGAGTAGAGACGTTTTTTAGGGTTTGTTTTTTTTTAACCAAGCATGTACACCTGCTTCTCTATTGGAAATAATCAGTAGGTGATCTGTGTTTTGAACTCCCATTGAAATGACTTGTATTACATATCTATAGCTGTGAAGTTGTGACACTAGAAGCCGCGCAACAATTTTTTTTAAGAAAGTTTTTTATCTGTAGTTCTTAGAGCCATTACAAGGAATGTCTTATGTATAAGACATATTGTACTGGTCCAGATGTTTTACCATTTAAAACAAGGATTAAAAAGTCATTACAATGGTCATGGATTTCCTTGGTACGACTTTGTGGGTAATATATATTTCAATGTTCTAAATAAAATGATCACTTTAGCTAAAGAGTATGTAAATATGATTCACTTTCTAAACATTTCTAAGTGTCTTAGGCTGGATACTATGGAGTATATTCACTAATGGGAGACACACTGTAAATACAGTGGGGAAAAAAAAGTATTTAGTCAGCCACCAAATGTGCAAGTTCTCCCACTTAAAAAGATGAGGCCGGCCTGTAATTGTCATCACAGGTAGACCTCAACTATGAGAGACAAAATGAGAAAACAAATCCAGAAAATCACATTCTCTGATTTTTAATGAATTTATTTGCAAATTATGGTGGAAAATAAGTATTTGGTCAATAACAAAAGTTCATCTCAATACTTTGTTATATATCCTTTGTTGGCAATGACAGAGGTCAAATGTTTTCTGTAAGTCTTTACAAGGTTGGCACACACTGTTGCTGGTATGTTGGCCCATTCCTCCATGCAGATCTCCTCTAGAGCAGTGATATTTTGGGGCTGTCACTGGGCAACACGGACTTTCAACTCCCCTCCAAAGGTTTTCTATGGGGTTGAGATCTGAAGACTGGCTAGGCCACTCCAGGACCTTGAAATGCTTCTTACGAAGCCACTCGTTCATTGCCCTGGCGGTGTGCTTGGGATCATTGTCATGCTGAAAGACCCAGCCACGTTTCATATTCAATGCCCTTGCTGATGGAAGGAGGTTTGCACTCAAAATCTCACGATACATGGCCTCGTTCATTCTTTCATGTACACGGATCAGTCGTCCTGGTCCGTTTGCAGAGAAACAGCCCCAAAGCATGATGTTGCCACCCCCATGCTTCACAGTAGGTATGGTGTTCTTTGGATGCAACTCAGCATTCATTCTCCTCCAAACACGACGAGTTGTGTTTCTACCAAACAGTTCTACTTTGGTTTCATCTGACCATATGACATTCTCCCAATACTCTTCTGGAACATCCAGATGCTCTCTAGCAAACCTCAGATGGGCCCGGATATGTACTGGCTTAAGCAGGGGGACACGTCTGGCACTGCAGGATCTGAGTCCCTGGCGGCGTAGTGTGTTACTGACGGTAGCCTTTGTTACGTTAGTCCCAGCTTTCTGCAGGTCATTCACTAGGTCCCCCCCGTGTGATTCTTGGATTTTTGCTCACCGTTCTTGTGATCAGTTTGACCCCACGGGGTGAGATCTTGCATGGAGCCCCTGATCAATGAAGATTATCAGTGGTCTTGTATGTCTTCCATTTTCTAATTATTGCTCCCACAGTTGATTTCTTCACACCAAGCTGCTTGCCTATTGCAGATTCAGTCTTCCCAGCCTGGTGCAGGTCTACAATTTTGTTTCTGGTGTCCTTCCACAGCTCTTTGGTCTTCACCATAGTGGAGTTTGGAGTGTGACTGTTTGAGGTTGTGGACAGGTGTCTTTTATACTGATAACAATGTCAAACAGGAGCCATTACTACAGGTAATGAGTGGAGGAGCCTCTTGAAGAAGAAGTTACAGGTCTGTGAGAGCCAGAAATCTTGCTTGTTTGTAGGTGACCAAATACTTATTTTCCACCATAATTTGCAAATAAATTCTTTAACAATCAGACAATGTGATTTTCTGGATACGTTTTCTCATTTTGTCTCTCATAGTTGAGGTCTACCTATGATGACAATTACAGGCCTCTCTCATCTTTTTAAGTGGGAGAACTTGCACAATTGGTGGCTGACTAAATACTTTTTTCCCCACTATATGTGGCATGCAATGCTTCAGCCTGTAAGAGATTGAAAATTGGGTCCACTAAAAATAAGAACTCTATCGCAAACACAATCCCACTGCTACACTACACTTGCTTTTACATCCTTTACTTTGGTATGGTTTACTTGAGATCCAGTTGTGATGGCAAACCTACCTGGTTTATATTGCTGTGTTTGTTATATTTCCCCATGTTTTACCATACTATTGTATGTTATACAGTATATATCCACGTTGTGTTATGTCTTACTTTGCCATACTATGTACTTCAAAGTGTGATGTTAGTAACACTGCAGTGCCATACCAGTAGGCATGAGTGCTAGGTAATGGATGCCACTGTCACTTTAATGGTTTATTTTGCATTGTGTTATACTGTACATTGTGGTGCCACAGAATAGAATTGCAATGTCAACTTAAAGGGATGTTGGATGATTGGCAAACCCAGGGTGGTTGGGAGTGGTGTAAAATAAAAAGTGATACTCGCCTACCCCCAATTAAAGATGAGCAAACTGGTTCGTAAAAAAACAGGTGCATTAAAAATTTTCCAGAAATTTGGTGGTTCAGCACCAAAGAATCATTATTACACTTTAGGGTCTCTTCAGGCCCAGAGAATAACAATCGGAGGCCCATAGGAGGTGCAGAATTATCATAAACAGCTATAGTTACCTTCCCTCACCTTTCCTGGGCTCTCTTGCAGCATTCTATGTTCTTTCCTAGGCGTTTTCTGGCCTCCTGGGTGACTTCAGTGACCCCACCCCAGGTAACTGCAGGTCTTACTTGACTGATCAGGCCTGAATTATATCAACACTTTAGAGAAAAAAGACATGGGCCGCAGATCCCAGTATTGTGCATTGGCCTCTGCTTCTCAGCAAAATATGCAAAAAAAGAACATGAGGTCCTTAGCAAACATTTTGATCTACTAGATATGTTGCTGCATAGTGAATGCCACCACCGCAGCTCAGTGTCCACTGTGGGGAGTGACCACAGCACCCATACAGCCAGGCTAGGCCCCCAGACTCTGAGCCACACCACCACACAGGCACAGCACCACAACAATAGTAGCCACCACATAGCACCGTATGTGGTGAGAAGCATAGATTTGTGTATTATAGTGGGAGATGTGGTCCATGTCTTTATACTTAAAAGGTAGGCCTGCACTATGTGATCACTCTCTCACTTCAGATAATGCAGTAGGTTTGCCTGCAATCCTATGCAATATTGTAATGTCACGAAACTAGCTGTGCTAGGTCTGCATCTGGGGATCCCAGTTGAAGTTCGGACGTGTAGGTTGCATTAATGGTAGAGAAAATCCTGAAGTTTGTGCTTGTATGTTATAATTCATATATTATTATGGCTCATCATCATAGACATAGATAAGAGATGTGATAACTTGTAGAACATAGTCATACTTAATGGTTGTATTAAGCCTAGCTGTCCATAGTAATATGCCAATAAAATTATTATTATTTTTATTATTATTGTTTATTTATATAGCACCATTAATTCTATGGTGCTTTACATTTTCGGATTTACATACGGTACACCAGATATACAAAACAGATAATGCTAACAGTGACCAACTGGCACAGTGGGATAGAGGGCCCTGCCCGCAAGGGCTTACAATCTATGAGGGAAGAGGGATAGAGACAGAAGGTGGGGTAGAGGCTGTACAGATGGTGGTGTGGTGACAGTAGTGTTATTGGAGGTTGTAGGCTTTCTTGAATAGGTGAGTCTTCAGGGCCTTCTTGAAGGTTGTGACCATGGGGGACAGTCTTATGTGTCTTGGTAATGAGTTTCAGAGTATGGGGGATGCCCGGGAGAAGTGTTGGAGACGATTGTGTGAAGAGCGGATAAGAGCAGAGTGGAGTAGGAGGTCTTTGGAGGATCGGAGGTTACGTGTGGGCAGGTAGCAGGAGACTAGGTCGGAGATATATGGAGGGGGCAGGTTGTGGATGGCTTTGTATGTCAGCATTAGTAATTTGAACTCTATTAGCTGGGCAACTTGGTAGCCAGTGAAGGGATTAGCAGAGGGGAGCGGCTGATGAAGAACGGGGGGAGAGGTGTATTAGGTGAGCAGCACAGTTTAAGGTGGACTGGAGGGGGGCGAGGGTGTTAGCTGGGAGGCCATGGAGAAGGGTGTTACAGTAGTCTAGGCGGGAGATTATGAGGGCATGGACTAGCATCTTTGTAGTTTCAGGGGTGAGGAAGGAGCGGATTTGATGGATGTTCTTGAGTTGGAGGCGGCAGGAGGAGTTGAGGGTTTGAATATGCGACTTGAAGGATAGGTCAGAGTCTAAGGTTATCCCAAGGCAGCGGGCTTGGGTGACTGGGGTGAGAGTGGTTCCATTAATTTTGACAGATGGGTCAGGTAGGGGGATCGTGCGTGGAGGGGTGAAGATTATGAACTCCGTTTTCTCCATGTTGAGTTTGATAAAGCGGGAGGAGAGAAAGGAGGCTACGGCTGCTAGACATTCTGGGACTCTGGACAACAGAGAGGTAATGTCTGGTCCAGAGAGATATATTTGGGTGTCGTCAGCATAGCAATGGTAATGGAAACCGTGGGATTCTATGAGTTGGTCAAGGCCTAGGGTGTAGATTGAGAACAGGAGGGGTCCTAGGACGGAGCCTTGGGGGACACCTATAGAAAGAGGGCGTGGCGGGGGAGGTGGTGTGTGAGTGGGAGATGCTGAATGTGCGGTTGGTGAGGTATGAGGAGATCCAGGAAAGGGCCAGGTCTGAGATGCCAAGGGATGAGAGAGTTTCTAGCAGGAGGGAATTGTCGACAGTGTCAAAGGCAGAGCAGAGGTCGAGGAGGAGGAGGACAGAATAGTGACGTTTGGCTTTAGCAGTTAGAAGGTCGTTAGTGACCTTGGTTAGGGCAGTTTCTGTAGAGTGATGGGGTCTGAAACCTGACTGTAGTCTGTCAAAGAGCATATTGGATGAGAGATAGGAGGCTAGTTTGGAGAGTGGATGTGTTGCTCTAGTAGTTTTGAGGCGTACGGGAGCAGTGAGATGGGGTGATAGTTGGCTGGAGAGGATGGGTGCAGAGAGGGTTTCTTAAGTATAGGTGTGACAGTAGCATGTTTGAAGGCGGAAGGAAAGGATCCATTGGTTAGGGATAGGTTGAAGTGATGGGTTAGGGCAGGAGTAATGTCTTCCAAGAGTTTTGGGATGAGATGTGACTGAGTCTTAATATTCACAATATGCTCCAGCTGTATACAAAATAGGGACCAACCAATAGAACTTTATTTTATCAAGACTGTTGAGTCCATCTCAAGACTCTACATTTAATGCAAGGTTAATAACATAATGTCTTTTCAATGTATACTCGATATACAGTATTAAATTGCACAATTCTATTACCCCTTGTATTCCCACCTACTGTCTGGGCCTCATTGTATACCATATTAGTTATATGTGTCCTGTAGTCTCATGGCCCAGCAGTATCACAACTGGTGGAGAAGATGCATGGGGACAGCAGAGGGTTCTTTAGGGAGTGACTGGGGCCCCCTACAATATCCCTACAGCCTATTCCTTATAGAGGTGGTTATGGGTGCTGCAGCAGTGTCCCATAGACTTGAAGAGGGCAACAGCAACAGTCCCTACAATAGAAGGATGCAGGCTCATGGTTGGACAGGGATTTAAAACCAGCTCTGGCAAGGAAACCCCACTAGTCAACATATAATATCCTCCATCTGGCAGAAATAGAGGGGCACATACTGAGGCAAATTGTGCTTTACTTGGTAGCACCTCACCATTCCCTTATACAACACAAATACCTCCCCAGAGTACAACAGCACAGTACATCATCCCTCCCCAGGAACGCCAAACACCCAAGTGTAGAACAAAACACCTCCCCAGAAGTGCCACACAAATACCCAAGTGCAGAACCACCAAATACCACAGTGCAACACAACATTAATCCCCATCAGTAGCAAACAAATACCACAGTGCAGTACAAAATACCACCGCAACAGAGCCAAACAAATACCACAGCACTATGCAAAATACCACCCCAACAGACCAAAACAAATACCACAGCGTAGTACATCATCCCTCCTCAGGAGCACCAAGCACCCAAGTGAAGAACAAAACACCTCCCCAAAAGTGCCACACAAATACCCAAGTGCAGAACCACCAAATACCACAGTGCAACACAACATTCATCCCCATCAGTAGCAAACAAATACCACAGCGCAGTACAAAATACCACTCAGCAGTGCCAAACAAATACTCAAGTGTAGAACAAAATACCACCGCAACAGAGCCAAATACCACAGCACAGTACAAAATACCACCCCAACAGACCAAAACAAATACCACAGCACAGTACGAAATACCACCTTAACAGAGCCAAACAAATACCACAAAATACCATTCCTGTAGAGCCAAACAAATCCCACTGTGTACAATACTAGTACAATGTAGTGTCCTACGGCTAAGGCCACATGTAGCAAAATGTGGCTAAAAACGATGTAGAAAAAATGCAGCTGAAAACAAACCAAAAATGCTTGCATTTGTCACAGCTTTCTGTCGCATTTTGCAGTTCTGCCTCTCCATATAAGTCTATGGGGGACGTTTTTCAGGTAAAAGTAATTTGCTGTGCTTTGCACTGGGTTTTCCACAATGTGAGGATTAGATTGAGTAAAATCGACCTCACTTTTCTGGGACTGTAAAACAAGCATTTTTTCTGTTGCATTTCCGCTATGTGTGGCCTCAGCCTAAAAGCAATACATAAATACTACAGTAGCTCCATTGGCGGCAGCATTGTCCCCAGCCCAACCCTTCATCACTGACAGTAGCATTGTCCCCCTCCCATGCCACCCCTACTGACTACAACTGCAACGTTGTCCCTTTCCCGCCAGTCCTCCATCGACAGCTACATGCTCTTTCTTCTTATCTCTTCCAGATGGGCAGAGAGCCCGCAGAACACTCCATGCTGAGATCTTCTAACCTCCAGACTCCATCTGAGCTATAGGGTGAAATACGAAGTATGATGTCCCATAGGTCCTTATTCCCTTATAGCTGTGGAAACGGCATGCACTGCTGGAATTATTAGTGCAGTCACTATTTTGAGAAGTGCTTTCCCTGACACCCCCTTCTGATTTTGCCCATGTAGGTGACTCACAGACTGGCTGGCCCACTGGAAACATCTCTGATGGGGTGGATGACCAGTTTAGGCCTGCGCAGAGACTCTCACCTCTGGTCACTCCCATCAGCCAAGCGGTGCAATATTCTTCTAGCAATATAAAATCAAAGTAAAGAATCACTAGCACAAAATGGATATAGATCAGGAAAAACTAAAGATAAAAAAAAATCCCAAAAAGTCTTAGTAACACATATATTTTATATATATATTAATGTTATGCTGTATGTGCACTTGAGAGACACAAATACCCAAAGAGAAGACGATACCTTTAGACTATTTATGTCTCTCAAATGCAAAAAATCAATGCATAATATTTTTCGGGCCATTTTGTCTAATAGAGGTGTCAAGTTCCCATACTAAAATGCCCTCGCATAGAAAAGCATAATCTAAGAGCACATCTGCTTCATAAGGGATATCTCTCCACAGATCTGATCGCCGTATCATGTTTCCAAAAAAACTTGGTCTTGTCAGGGAGAACTGCAGTCAGTCAGACATTTACCCTGAGGCAGTAATACAAGTACGTCTCAAGTCCACAAGAGCTACTTCTGATACACAAAGGAAGATCCCGAGCCCTCCTGGTAAGGTATATGGACAAGGCTTGCCTTCACCTCAAAAGACTCTTAGTGTCAGCTGAAGCCACACCTGTGATAGCCTCAGGCGGCGCCTCCTGGCATAAACTGAGGGGTAACATTTTTTTTTAATCGACTGCTACCTATAGGATTATAATTTACTAACTCATCCCGATCCTTTCCAGTCCGGCTTCTTCCTTCAAAGGGCACCTCAGTTTTCAGCATCTGCGCTTAGCAGAGGCCAGACGCAACAGGAGCAGGGAGCAGTGAGTACTGCCTGTGGGAATAATCCAGGGGGCAGGAGAGGTGAGTAAAAACAACAAACAGTTATACTCACCTCTCTTGGGCATCCATGGTCCCAAGTATTCCCTTCATGACATCATGATGCTAGGTGTGTCCCACATCAACAGGTCATTACAGTGACCCCGGGGTGTGTGACATCAGACAGAGGTTATAATAGGCCTAAAATTTTAACAAGGGGGGCCTCATCAATGAACCAAAGATTGCAGAGTCAGGTATTTTTGGGGGTGGGTTGGGGGGTGCCTTCCTATAGGCCGCATCAGGTTCACCCCTGGCTGAACCCACACAGTTTTGGTGTGATAGGCTGATAATCTGGTGTATGGGGGACTCTTGTTAGTTCTATGAAGGCAGGTGTCAGGGGCATGAAGTGTCAGCATGTTGGGAGTGAGATACGCCACAGACACTGGAGTCTGGAAGTAGCGTCTCTTCTGTTTCACTACTAATATAAACTTGTGATCTTCCATGCTGATCTATCCGTGTATGTTTAAGGTGAAGTCAGTATAGATAGCCACTGTAAACAAGAGCTTATACGACAGCTCTGTCCCCTCATCACACAAGCCAGTGAGAATTGGTTTTATCTATTATATGTAAAAAAATGTGAACAGATTGAACAAATACACCTCTGAGAGATATAGGCTGACAGGTATTCCTGTAACTCTCCCCCATCATACTGTATACAGTACATGCATGCTCAGCTTAGCCAAGCATTTAATTGGACAGTAGAGTAAACTGTTGCATACACCTCTGGTAGCTGCTTATCTCCTCTCAGAACAACAAGACTGGACATATTGAAATCCATACAGCCAATTTATTTCTTTTCCTCCATATCTGCAATCTGTTTATATAGTCATGTGCAAATCTTTTAGGCAGGTGTGCAAAAATGTTACAAAGCAAGAATGCTTTCAAAGAAAGAAGTGTTAATAATTTATTTTTGTCAATTAAAAGAAAGTGAATGAACAAAAGAGAAATCTAAATCCCATCAATATTTGGTGCGACCTTTGCCCTTTGGAGGAGGAGTCCTGGAAGTGATGATACGGCCCCAACAGATATAGCCCTGATCTCAGCATCATCCAGTCTGTCTGGGATTAAACGAAGAAACAGAATAATTGGAGCAAGCCTACATCCACAGTAGGTCTGTGCTTAGTTCTCTGAGATAGGGGGAACAACCTCCCTGCTGAGTTCCTTCAAAAGCTGTCTGCAAGTACCGAGAAGAACTGAAGTAAGGAAAAGGACAAAGGTCATTGATGGGATTTAGATTTCTTCATTCACTTTGCATTTTGTTCATTGACAAAAATAAACTATTAACACTTATATTTTTGAAAGCATTCTTACTGTGCAGCATTTTTTGCACACCCGCTTACAATTTTTCATATTCTTAGACAGTAAGCTTAAAGGGGTTGTCCGGGCTAAAATTTTATTTTCTGGTTAGGTTGAGGAAGGTTAAAAAATTTTTATTTTATTTTTTTAAACCAAAACATATTCACCTTCCCGAGGGCTCGGGTGCCTCCCAGCACGGTCCAGTCCTGCAACTTTGCTGTAGTCATGTGACTTCCCCGGGTCCCTTCCTGTGGCCACTGAGGCCACTGATTGGCCCCAGCAGTCACGTGACCACTGAGGCCAATCAGCAGCATCGTCGGAAGGGACCCGGGACATCACGGCCGGTGAGGAATTCCATTGCAAGAAGACAGCCCAGCAGAAGAACCGGACCGCACTGGGAGGACACCGGAGCACTGGGGACAGGTGAGTATATTTGCTAATTAAAAAATTATATTTTATCCCGGACAACCTCTTTCATTTTTGTGACCAGTGCCAGGCAGTTGCTGCTAAGGCAAATAAAATCATGGGGTACATCAAGAGAGGAGCAGATGCTCACGACAAAGATATTTTTTTGCACACTTTTGAAGGATATAGCTGAACTAAAGGTGGTGCAGAGGAAGGTGACCAAGATAATTAAGGGGATGGGTGGATTAGAGTATAAAGACAGGTTATCAAACTTGGAGTGGTTTGGAGAAAAGATGGCTTAGGGCTTTCCAGTGAGCTCTTTACACCTAGACCCGTAACTGTAACAAAGGCTATCTTCTACATGTGGAGGAAAAAAGGTTTTACCATAGTCATAAGCTGGGCTTCTTTACAGTAAGACTAGTGAGACTATGGAACTCACTGCCACAGGAGGTGGTGATGGCTGATAACATTTATAAGAGGGACCTTAAAAGTAAGAATATCATAGGTAATGGGAGTTAGAAATATTTGAGATAGAATGTTAAAAGGGTTTTCTGGGCAAAAAAATAATTTTTCAAAAAATATCTGTTGCTATTAATGGGTTAATAAATGCCACAAAATACCTTTAGCAGTGTTTTGAGTGATTTCTGGGGTTCTCAGTGATCTCATTGCATCTTCAGCATTTGTTTACATAACTTCCTTTCTGTATTTACTACAAGTTCCATGATACCTCACTTCTCCTCCCTCTCCCCTGACTGACCCCCTCTCTTTCTCACACATTCCCCCCTCCCTGTTTCCTTAGCTAGCCCGCCCACTACACCCTCAGCAGCCATCATTAGAATCCTAGATCTGAATAACCACATCTCCCTCTCACACTCACTGTCCCCCTCCCTTTCAAAACACTTCCCCTCCCTTTTTCCCTAGCTAGCCTGCCCACAACACCCTCAGCAGCCATCTTTAGACTCCTTGTATCAGCTGCAAGGACAGATATATATATATATATATATATATATATATATATATAATCTATATATACACACGTGGACAAAATTGTTGGTACGTTTAATGAAAGAAAAACCCACAATGGTCACAGAAATAACTTGAATCTGACAAAAGTAATAATATATAAAAATTCGATGAAAATGAACAAATGAAAGTCAGACATTGCTTTTCAACCATGCTTCAACAGAATTTTTTAGAAAAGAAAACTCATGAAACAGGCCTGGACAGAAATGATGGTTCCCTTAACTTAATATTTTGTTGCACAACCTTTTGAGGCAATCACTGCAATCAAACGATTCCTGTAACTGTCAATGAGACTTCTGCACCTCTCAGCAGGTATTTTGGCCACTCCTCATGAGCAAACTGCTCCAGTTGTCTCGGGTTTGAAGGGTGCCTTTTCCAGACGGCATGTTTCAGCTCCTTCCAAAGATGCTCAATAGGATTTCGGTCAGGGCTCATAGAAGGCCACTTCAGAATAGTCCAATGTTTTCCTCTTAGCCATTTTTGGGTGTTTTTAGCTGTGTGTTTTGGGTCATTATCTTGTTGCAAGACCCATGACCTGCGACTGAGTAAAGCTTTCTGACACTGGGCAACACATTTCTCTCTAGAATCCCTTAATAGTCTTGAGATTTCATTGTACCCTGCACAGTTTCAAAACACCCTGTCCCAGATGCAGAAAAGCAGCCCCAGAACATAACAGAGCCTCCTCCATGTTTCACAGCAGGGACAGTGTTCTTTTCAAGATATGCTTCATTTTTCCGTCTGTGAACATAGAGCTGATGTGCCTTGCCAAAAATTTCGATTTTTGTCTCATCTGTCCATAGGAAATTCTCCCAGAAGTTTGTGGCTTGTCAACATGTAGTTTGGCAAATTACTTTTGTCAGATTCAAGTTACTTCTGTGACCATTGTGGGTTTTTCTTTCATTAAATGAAGGGTGCCAACAATTTTGTCCACGTGTGTAATCTTGCACAAAACAATTTCTGCTACATTGTGCGAATATGGTCTGAACAGGGCGGTGACGCCTTGGTCTGACATATTTATTATAACCCGCGCCACTTTCTTGTGGTGAGTTGTAATGGAAATCTATGACAATTCATTTTTTATTTTTATTATTTTTTATGCTTACTTATATATCGCCATCATATTGTGCAGCGCTTTACATACATTGACAGTCACTGTCCCATATAGGGCTCACAATCTACATTCCCTATCAATATGTCTTTGGAGTATGGGAGGAAACCAGAGTACCCGGAGGAAACCCACGCAAACATGGGGAGAACATACAAATTCCTTGCAGATGTTGTCCTTGGCAGGATTTGCACCCAGGACTCCAGCGCTGCAAGGCTGCAGTGCTAACTGACATAGATCTAAATTCTAACATTTTGCTGCGTGCCTGATTTATGAGTATATAGTTACTATAGTTAGGTCCTCCATACAGCAACTCCATTTTAGCTGTCTCACTACAGAACTGACTAGAATGGAGTTGCTGCAGGTAGGTTCATGGTGTCACTGTATTCTGTAGTTACTATAGGTAGGTCCTCCATACAACAACTCCATTCTAGCTGTTGCACTACAGACCTGACTAGAATGGAGTTGCTGTAGGTAGGTTCATGGTCTCGGTGTACTCTGTAGATACTTTAGGTAGGTTCATGGTCTCGGTGCTTTCTGTGAATGTCAGCATAGGGTCTATATCTAACAATAAGCCTCACACAGCACATAGGCAGCAGCCCCCCAATGTCCAGATCACAACAGCATAAAGGCGGCAGCGCCCCAGGGACTGGAGCTCCCCTCCCACCCACCCCCCACAGCACACAGGGAGCAGCACCTCTCCTCCCAATGCATAGGTGGCAAGACCCCAGGGGCTTGACCCCTACAATACACAGGCAGCACCCCAGGGACCACCACCAGCAACCCGCGTGCACACACAGGCAGCGCCGCAGGAACCCCCCCACTTACATGAAGGTAGTACCCCAGTGACCTGCACACCACATGGCAGCACCCCTCGGACCTTCTGCCATATGCACACAGGTGGAAGTACCCAAGGGACCACCACCAGCACCTCCTCACACACACAGGTAGAAATTCATGGACCCCCAAACATGCACACAGGTGACAGCACCCTGGGACCACCTCCAGAACCCCCTCTTACACAAGCAATAGCCCAGGAAACCCACACACAAAATCAATACCCCATGGATCCCACACAGACCCTGCCCCCATTACATACCAGCAGCACCCCAGGGACCTCTGTTTCCCCTTTAGATGCCAGCAGCACCCCAGGGACCCCTGCTTCCCCTTTAGATGCCAGCAGCACCCCACAGATCCCTTCCCCCCCTTAGATGCCAGAAGCTCCCCAAGGACCCCTGCCCCCCTTAGATACCAGAAGCACCCCACAGATCCCTGCCCCCCTCCTTAGATGCCAGAAGCAACCCAAGGATCCCTGCTCTCCCTTAGATGCCAACAGCACCCCAAAGATTCCTGCTTCCCCTTTAGATGCCAGCAGCAGCCCACGGATCCCTCCCCTCCTTAGATACCAAAAGCTCCCCAAGGAACCCTGCTCTCCCTTAGATGCCAGCAGCACCCCACGGATCCCTCCCCCCCTTAGATACCAGAAACTCCCCAAGGACCCCTGCCCCCCCTTAGATGTCAGCAGCACCCCATGGATCCCTTCCCCCTCCCTTAGATGCCAGAAGCACCTCAAGGAGGCCTGCTCTCCCTTAGATGCCAGCAGCACCCCCTTGGACCCCTGCCCCCCATAGATGCCAGAAGCACCCCAAGGACCCCTGCCCCCCTTTGATGCTAGCAGGACCCCAAGGACCCCTGCCCACCCTTTAGATATCAGCAGCACCCCAAAGACCCCTGACCCTTCTTAGATGTCAGCAGCACCTCAGGGACCCCTGCTTCCCCTTTAGATGCCAGCAGCACCCCACGGATCCTGCCCCCCCCTCCCTTAGATGCCAGAAGCTCCCCAAGGACCCCTGCCCCCCCTTAGATGCCATAAGCACCCCAAGGATCCCTGTTCTCTCTTAGATGCCAGCAGAACCCCTGGCCAGCGGTTGTGGCTATTGCGCATGCGCGGGCCAGCAGCCATCTTAGTTATGGTGCCAGACAACTCACGCATGTCCAATAGTCCACACTCGCTCGGGAAGTCTATTGTGCATGCCCGAGTTGAACAATTACTGCGCACGCGTCATTGATGACGCCACCAGACAGGAGGAAGCCAGAAGGGGTGTACTGAGGAGAGGGGACAGGAAGTGAGGGGACAGGAGGGGAGGGGGTGGAGGTGGGAGGAGAGGGGAGGAGGGATATAGTACGTGACCCCTGTCTCCGGAAGCCGAGAATCAGAACGTCACAGGACACTCTGAAGATGTGACCACCCCAACGATAATGGTAAATATAAATTTTTGCTAATGAAAGTAATTTATAAAGTAGATGGGGGAGGGGTGTTTAGTGTAATGTTAAAATGTTGTTTTATCCCGGACAACCCCTTTAATCCAGGGACTTAGTCCAATGGCCATATTTGGAGTTGGGGTGGAATTTTTTTCCTCCGATGGGGCATTTAGTGGCATTTTAGGGAATTTTTTGGACTTGATAGACTTGTGTCTTTATCCAATCTCATCTACCACATTACTATGTTACTTTATATCTATACTGTTTCTAGCTAAAGAAAAAAATGTTTCAAAAATTCTGAGCTTCAGTTTGCATTTTTATTCTTAGTTATTGCTTGTCGGGTTCTACATCATTGCTATTATTACACAGAATGCAATCTGACTGACCTCCTGCACCGATTGATAGTAACTGCCTGCCCCTTGGGAGATACTGTATTTATCATTAGGATAAGGCTGGAAGTGTCAGGCAGAAGACAACTATCCTTTATGTGACACATGTAAAGGTCAGGTCTTGTTCTGTCGACACCTTTGTATGTATTCCTGCCACAGTATGTCTCGCTTCTGTATATGCACGTACACATGCCTGTGGCATAGATTTCAAGTTCCTCTGTTGCGAGCACGACTTGTGCACTAAAGAGACGCGGAGTCTATCTTATCTACCTTTGATGGGCAATCTATTGTGTATTATCACCCGTTTCAGGTTATGGGTTTTGAGGATGTTACTATATGGAGCATTCTATCTTTGATAGACCTTACGTAAACTGTTAATATATTGGTGATACTTCTCTTGACACAGCTACAACATATTGGGCAGTTCGACACGCAGGATACGCTTACTCACATCTATCTTTAGTGGAGGCTAAAGGAATGTTCCCATGTTAGATTTTCATTGTGGACTTCATATTCCACACTCTGCAGGCAGCAGGGATGGTTACCGATCCCTGCTGCCATTAAGGTATCAGGGCTTAGGGGACAGTGGTCAGGAGGTGAGTGTTTCTCCCAACCATAATGGAATGGCCAGGAGACAGGGGTCCGGAGAACTAGTGGTCGCAGTGCATGTTCAGACTTCAGTCTGTCTGTTGACTATCCTCGCCCTATGCTGAGAATAAGTTGCTACGATGGGAAATTCACTTTGACTTTTGAAAAATATCCAAACGTTTGTGAACTTCGTTGGCTTCACTATTGTTTCTTTTCAATAGCCTTGGGAATCCCATTGATTTTTTTTGCCCCATTCCTAAATTTCCTAACTGCTTGTAGTTGTGACATCTCCCCAGAGAAGCAGTCGATCATGTCAAGTATCAGGTGAAAGTTCAAATGTCATTCCCTCACCTCCCACACTCTCTGTGGGGGATATATAGAAAGAGCTTTGGATGACAATATATGGCAGTCAGTGATAATCTGTAACTAGTCTATTGCCTATACCATACTGACATACAACAGGAAGCACATTATTGACTGACTGAACTAATGGAACACATGGAAAAACAATAGGCAGGCCAGGGGATTCTGGTACAGTTTATACTAGACACAGAGACCACCCAAGCGGTCGTCTGAACAGAGAGAATTTCTATAAATAACTCCCCGGCTCCTTTCCCATAATGCCTTGTGATATGTAGATGCTAAGTAGAGGGCAAAAGGCAATTAAAATCTCTACACACCTTCACTGGTGCTCTCCTCAATGTGAGAGATTCTTGTCCCTAAGATAATGTGAGTAAGACGGAGCCTTACCTTCCTTATGATCAATGAATAGGATAAAATATAGTCCCTTACATATTATATTCATTACTAATGTTAGAATATATGATCATGTCATAGGAACTTAGGTGGGCATATAGGCAAATGCATAACTCTGTAAATACTTAGCATTTTCTTGCTGTGGTCTCAAGGATTTCCTCCACACATTTTGGATTTCCTGCTTGTAATTGGATTTTCCTTCTCTAACATGTTGTGTTTGGGTGTGATAAGAGTATTAGATTGTGGCTCTGCTACGGCACCGACAATTTTGCATTGCCATATTATAAAAAGGGATTTATTTTGTCTGTCTTAGTTTACACCAGAGAGTACCAGATCTTTTTGAGAGTACTAGACTTTTTTTCTTTCATGCCTGAACAGCTTCATTTATAAAAACTTAACCCCCGCCCCAAAAAAAAATAAAACACAAAGTATTCAATATACAATCATGTGATAAATCTACATCTATGTGTATCATACTGTATATAGATATTAACAATAATATAAAAGAAGATCCAACAATATCAAATGCACAAAAGGGCTTAGCTCTAAGGTAGAAGAGAGAAGGAGATACACAGGCAGAGAGCAATAAAAAAAAATAAATAAGCAGAATATATTAAACACCTAAACAAGTGGACAGTGCCCATATCAATGCATGTATGTAGTGAAGAAATAAACCTGGGGATCACAGCCCTATCCCTGCTAGAGATGGGCGAATCGTTTCATCACGAACCAGATTCAACCTGAATATTCCAAATTGTTCAGTTTTTAACTAAACCAAACAAATGGCGATTCTCTTTGGACGAAAAAAATGGTCGCCGAATTATACTCAGGGGCCTCTTCAGACCTCAAAGTATAATAGGTGGAGGCCCAGGGGAGGTGACAAAAAAAAAAAAAAAAAAATCATACTCACCTGTTTTGGTCCTCCTCGCGGTGTTTGGCCCTCTCCTGTGACGTCACATGCCAGTGGTCGCCAGTGGTCACATCATGACCATACAGGACATTATGATGCTCAGCGTGCCCATGTCACCACTGTGTCCCAATCACAGGCCTCAGTGGGAGCATGAAGTCACAGTAGAGGGTCAGACATCACCAAGAAGGCCCAAAAGAGGTAATGGAAAATGGGTATGTATGTTTTTTAATTTTTTTTTATACCAACCCTGGGCCTCCACCTATTATACTCTGGGTCTGAAGACCCCAGATTTTAATAATATCACTTTCACTTTGACATAACTTCAACTGTGTTTGCCTTTGCAAGCTAGCAATTGGACAGATAGGTTCCTGGGAGCCCTGACAGTGTTCTACACTATGTTTTATAGTTAGTTTCCTATGAGCCCTGACAGTGTTCTACACTATGTTTTGTAGATAGTTTCCTAGGAGCCCCGACAGTGCTATACACTATGTTTTATAGATAGGTTCCTAGGAGCCCTGACAGTGTTCTACACTATGTTTTATAGATAGGTTCCTAGGAGCCCTGACAGTGTTCTATACTATGTTTTATAGATAGTTTCCTAGGAGCCCTGACAGTGTTCTACACTATGTTTTATAGATAGGTTCCTAGGAGCCCTAACATTGTTCTACACTATGTTTTATAGATAGATTCCTAGGAACCCTAAGAGTGTTTTACACTATGTTTTATAGATAGGTTCCTAGGATCCCTGACAGTGTTCTACACTATCTTTTATAGATAGGTTCCTAGGAGCCCTGACAGTGTTCTACACTATGTTTTATAGATAGGTTCCTGGGAGCCCTGACAGTGTTCTACACTATGTTTTATAGTTAGTTTCCTATGAGCCCTGACAGTGTTCTACACTATGTTTTGTAGATAGTTTCCTAGGAGCCCCGACAATGCTATACACTATGTTTTATAGATAGGTTCCTAGGAGCCCTGACAGTGTTCTACACTATGTTTTATAGATAGGTTCCTAGGTGCTCTGACAGTGTTCTATACTATCTTTTATAGATAGGTTCCTAGGAACCCTAACATTGTTCTACACTATGTTTCATAGATAGATTCCTAGGAACCCTAAGAGTGTTTTACACTATGTTTTATAGATAGGTTCCTAGGAGCCCTAACATTGTTCTACACTATGTTTTATAGATAGATTCCTAGGAACCCTAAGAGTGTTTTACACTATGTTTTATAGATAGGTTCCTAGGATCCCTGACAGTGTTCTACACTATCTTTTATAGATAGGTTCCTAGGAGCCCTGACAGTGTTCTACACTATGTTTTATAGATAGGTTCCTAGGAGCCCTGACAGTGTTCTACACTATATTTTATAGATAGGTTCCTAGGAGCCCTGATAGTGTTCTACACTATGTTTTATAGATAGGTTCCTAGGAGTCCTGACAGTGTTCTACACTATGTTTTATAGATAGATTCCTAGGAGTGCTGACAGTGTTCTACACTATGTTTTATAGATAGGTTCCTAGGTGCTCTGACAGTGTTCTATACTATGTTTTATAGACAGGGTCCTAGGAGCCATAAGGGTATTCTACACTATGTTTTATAGATAGGTTCCTAGGAGTCCTGACAGTATTCTACAGTATGTTTTATAGATAGATTCCTAGGAGTGCTAACAGTGTTCTACACTATGTTTTATAGAAAGATTCCTAGGAGTGTTCTACAATAAATATTAAAAATGGATCAAACTCACAGCCTCATAGATCTGTACTGAATATGTTTTATTGTGCGGCAATATGTGATGCAAAAATTAGATTGTGAGTCCCACTGTGTGTAGGGGACTGATATGAATTATTATAATGTGTAGATTAGAAAAAGATATACTATATAACAAGCAGCTTTACTTTATTAGCAGAGATAGCATAAAAGCCATAAACAAATGCAATAAACCTACAATGTGGAGCCAGAATGACCATGTTATGAGTGGTCGTGTCTGGTTTGTAGTGCACATGTTTTCATTAAGGACATATGCTAACTTGCCGCTCACAAAGAATGCTTCATTCATTATTTGCCCAGTTCTGACCTCTCATGGGAGCAGCAATATCCGCTGTAACACAGTCACAGAAAGGATAACTGCTGCTCCCCGAGGTTTATTGCACAGCTATCAATTTTACACAATGGCATATGAGATCAAACACGTTGACTTTTCACCACAGTAACCATAGAGACAGACATTGTTTTTTAGCATAAAAGTCTCACTTTATCATGATAGAGTTTCTTCCCTATTTGCAAAAAGCTTTTGATTTGGTTTCCCTACTGTATTGCACTGTGTATGAATTCGCTATAGCAGGTTTAGACATTATAGCTGTGCTAATCTATGTCTTTAAAGGGGCTGTCTAGTCGATCAAATTGAACCCATAAGTGACAAGTATAGAATTTCTACCTTGGTCGCTAATGGGCCTTATTGTTATGCAACTAACATTGCAATGAAAGGCTGCAGGGTCTCCTGCACTGTGTGAAGCAGGGGCCTGGACTTTTAACCCTTTAGAGGCCACAGTCAATAGCAAGCACAACATTTAATTGGGTTTGGAGGGAGGTTTCTACCTCCATTAGGCATCGGAGCTTTGGTGGTGCCAGAGGCATGACCTAATAAACTGTCTGTCAGATTGCTATAGACAGTATAATACATTGTAATACGTACAGTGTTACTTACCATTATTGGCACCCTTTCATTTTTTCATAGACTGTACAATATCTTCACAAATAAATGTAAATGTACCAAAGTTATATCCTCAGGTTTTTTTAATTAGTCAAAGTAATACAACAATAAAATATTGTTTTTCAACTTACATGTTGTAATTTCAAAGAAGAAACAGCTTGTGCAGCAATAAAGCCCCCCTAAGTAATACTTAGTTGCACACCCTTTGGCATTGATGACAGCCTCCAAACGTTTCTTGTAGCCATCTATAAGCTTCTTGCACTTCTCATCTGGCATTTTCTCCCACTCTTCCTTTGCAGTTTGTTCAAGCTCTTCAATGTTTGCAGGGTTCTTTTTCCCAATGGCAAATTTCAGCTCACCCCAAAGATTTTCAATGGGATTGAGGTCAGGACTCATTGCTGGCCATTTTAAAATAGTCCATTTTTTCTTTTTCAACCATTTCTGTGTACTTTTGGATGTGTGCTTTGGGTCATTGTCTTGCTGGAGGACCCATGATCTTCGACTCAAACCAAGTTTTCTAACACTGGGTAGGACATTTCGCACTATAATCTCTTGATAATTCTCTGATTTCATGTTCCTGTGATATGGTCAAGGCTTCCAGTACCAGACGCAGCAAAGCAACCCCACAGTATTATGGATCCTCCACCGTGCTTAACTGTTGGTAGGGTGTTCTTTTCCTTATACGTTTCTTTGCACTATTAACAAACTGTTGCTTTGCATTGCCAAAAAGCTCGATTTTTGTTTCATCTGTTGACAGAACATTTTCCCAGAAGGATTGTGGTTTGTCAAGGTACTCTTTGGCAAAGATCAGTTGTTCCTTTTTATGTCTTTTCTTCAGCAAAGGTTTCTTCCTTGGCCTTCTTGCTTGGTTTAGTGTGCAGCATGTGGTACTTCTTGAAACGATGACCCCAGACTGTTCCAGGTTGGCCTTCAGGTCTTTGGATGTTTGACGTGGTGTTTTTTCCACCATTCGCACCAACCTTCGAAGACATCTCTTGTCAATTTTCCTCTTTCCCCCACGTCCAGGGAGGTTCTTGACAGTTCCATGCTTCGCAAACTTCTTAATAACATTTTGCACTGTTGAAACTGGGATACCACGATCTTTGGAGATAGCCTTATACCCTTTGGAAGTCTTGTGTTTCCTAATAGTAGCAGTTCTGATGTCCTCAGGCAGCTCCTTTGTCTTCACCATTGTGACAAAGGAACAGGGCCTAACATGTGGCTTTTGTAAAGACTTAAGTCATCATTCATTGGCTAATTCATGTCACTTGGCCACCGACAATTTATCACAGGTGATTCTAATTTATATTTTAACACAGGCGAGTCAAAATGTGTTTCCATACAAATTAAATGTAAAGGGTGCCAACACCAGGGTCACATCAAGCTTTACCAGTGTCACATCAAGTTTTCGATTTTTCTATTTTTCTCTCCCATAGTTTTTTTTTTAAATTGTTGTTTATCATTTGCTCTTGTGTATTTAACACAAGTGCTCGAAACAAAAAAGCTGTTTCACTTGATTTATTTTTTTCAGGAGATATTCCACATTATTTACTTAAACTTAATGGGTGCCAATAACAATGAGCAGGACTGAAGTACAATGTATTATGTGAGAAATCACAAGTTCAAGTCCCTTAGGGGAAGTAAATAAAATGAAATAACGTTTTATAAACACAAAAACCTAGTTAGGGCCGGTTTCAGCACTTTCCTCTATGCATGTTTCGTGCGGAAACCGAGCAGAAACCACACGGACCCCATTATGGTCTATGGGGCCCACAGGTTTCCTTAGGTAAACCACTTTTCTACGTATATAGGTTTCTGTTTGGGGGGTCCCCAAGCGGACTCCCCCGAACGGAAACTGAACGCAGATGTAAACCGGCCCTTAAATCTGAGAATGCAAAAAACAAGTCCTCATGTAGTTACATTGACAGAAAAATAAAATGTGAACTCCTGATGTAGATCCTGATGGTTTCTTAACTGAAGTTAACCTGTGTTGTGCCAAACATCATTTACTTAAGTAAATGCTGTTGACCATGTGCCTGTGTGAGTAGAGTGTATTTCTTTATACCATATTACTACACTCTAGAAGTGAGAAGTCTGGCTGTCTTGTCCTTGGGTAGGTTGGATTAGGGGGAAGTGAGCCTAGCCTAGTATGACGCTTAGTTGGAGTAGTCAGAGTGGGATATGGGTCCCTGGCACCTATAAGTCTACTATAACCTCAGTGATTTGCAAAGGTTAAAAGCTTATCATTATTTTTGTCTCCACACTGTGCCATGTGTCTTCTGTAACTTATAAAACAAATTACAGGGGTAATACACAGTGCATGGATAATCTACTTTATGATGTCATAGCTCATAATATAGGGAAAATGCACATGGTGATGTCTCGCTATGTTGATAAAACCACAATATCACAGTACGCAGACAATCTACTCGGTGATGTCATAGTATAGGGATAACACACATCGGAATGACACAGAACATGTATAATACACAATAATGTCACAACATTTTATGGTATAAGAATAATAAACACAGTGATGTCACACCACAGGGACAAGTCACTGTACAACTATAAAAAGTGATGTCACAGCACAGGAAAAGGCACATAATGATATCACAGTAACACAAGTCACAAGGCATTATGGGAAAGGAGCTGGGGAGCTCATACGCCCTCTGTTGGATGTAACAGATCCTCAATTTGCTTTTGACTCACCGAGTCTTGAGACAGCAAAAGGGATTTTAGCCAAGCCAATTTCACTTACCTGCATACAGCGCTGTTTCAGGATTGTTGTCCCTCATCAGTACAGAGCAAAGTGAACTGGCTGGCTTTGTGGGAGGCAATGAGTGGGTTAGGGACAAGAATCTCTCACATTGAGGAGAGCACCAGTGAAGGTGTGTAGAGATTGAATTGCCTTTTGCCCTCTACTTAGCATCTACATATCACAAGGCATTATGGGAAAGGAGCTGGAATTGGCTTGGCTAAAATCCCTTTTGCTGTCTCAAGACTCAGTGAGTCAAAAGCAAATTGAGGATCTGTTACATCCAACAGAGGGCATATGAGCTCCCCAGCTCCTTTCCCATAATGGCTTGTGATATGTAGATGCTAAGTAGAGGGCAAAAGGCAATTCAATCTCTACACACCTTCACTGGTGCTCTCCTCAATGTGAGAGATTCTTGACAGTAACACAAGTGCATTTTGCTGCAATGTGGGAATTGCCACCCCCTCCTTGGCTGTTGGACTCCAAATCATGCCTGTTTCCCTGGTAGTTACACCCAGGGATTTGGGAAAGTCAGGAAATTCACACTGATAACTATCAAGTCATTAACACAAAGATACAATCTCACACCAGAATTTATGACCCAATAAATGGACACACTTCACACCAGTATGTCAAGGCAGAGTCCTCCATATCTCTAGACTCATAAATCATCACTCCTTGTCCTCTCCATTGTGTGTTACCTAATCCCTTGTTTTATTGCTGTGATTTATCTTAATGATGTATCACCCTGTGTAGTGTGTCTGTCTATATATTTGGTGCTATTCACACAGTTACTCATTTGTAAACCTGCCTGACCAATGCCCTTTTTGCCTGAAAAACTTTCAAATATGTATTTTTGATTAGTAATAAAGATATTATTTCTATACTTTTTTGTCTTGTTGATATATAAGTGTTGTATGTCACATATATATGTTACAAAATATTGTGCAAATAAGTTCTCATTGACGGGCAAAGGAAAATTTGATAAATTTCCACCTTTTGGAAGGTAGCCCCTATAGATTAATGGCTGTTTTTCAAGAATTCTGGGGATAATTGTGTGAAATGTAAACTTTTTTGTTCTGAGCAACTTATTTATCCACAAGATGAGGGGCGGACACAGATTACAGAGGGTCTTGTGTAAATACAGTATATGGCCGTCTATAGCTCACTAGAGAGTATCACTCCTGATATCTAATCCACTAGAAATTGTGATGTACCTATGAAGTTCATTAACTCCATCCCTTACATGCAATCTAATAGACAGTAGAAAACTGGTTTTAAATTTTTATTTATGGCCATGGCCATGATAGGTGGGAGGGCCAACAGCAGCTCCTCCATGGATCAGTTGTACGGAGCCGCTTCCGACACCCATACTATACACTACATAGGTCCAAAGCAGTTGGTTCCATGTGCTGTGTAGTGGCCGGGCATAAGTACTGCAGCTCAACTCCCATTGAAGATGTCCTGTACAGCTGATCGGCGCAAAGGACAGCCTGTCAGTCGCCACTGTTCAGATATTTATGGCCTATCCTAAAGATAGTCTAAAAATTCCAAATTCCTGGATAATCCCTTTAAGGTAGTAGTGGCGTCGCTTAACTTTTGGACCCCTTAATAGATGCACAGATTGCAGATATGGTATCTCTGTCCCTACACAGGATAGGTGATACGTGACTGATCAATGCAGGTCTGACTGCTGGGATATACCATGTACCCCATTTCAATGACAGAGTGAATGAGAGTGCACAGCAGCTCCAGAACAAGTCTATGAGACAATGATAAATTGATAGCTTGGGAAAATCCTTTTAACTTAGACTAGAGAAGAAAGAGTTAAATTGCAGACAGATGTTCATATAAAGTAGGGGCCAAAGGTGCGGATAACCACTGTGCAGACCAGAAGAGTAGGAGGTGGACTTTTTGGACCTGTGCATGATTGAAGGATATTCTAAGGTCTTAATACGTTCCTGCTGTTTTATCTCTCTGTTGCTCTCCATACTGACTCAGCTCCTTCGAAGTAGACAGTATTATACAGACATATGTTGTCTTCATGGTGTGCCCGTACTCCCTGGCTCTTCATTAAAGCCCTGATGTTCTTTGTAGAGGGACAAGCTGGGAGATGTTGCTTTTACCATGACAAGGAACTGCTCAGGACTGAGTCATCTCAAGCTGACTTATTGTAGGAGTAAATTCCTTCACGCTGCCACTTGACCCATTAAGAAAAAAACTATTCTAGAACTTTAAAGGGAATCTGTCAGATCAATCTGGGACACTAAACCACCCACAGGTCCTTATAGACCTGCGGTTCAGTGTCCCAAATCTCCCTGTTGTAAGGCAAGCTGCAGGCGCATTAAAAATAAAAAACCCTTATACTTACCTAGAGAAGGGTCCGATCAACGCTGTTCGGCGAGAACAGTCCAGCTTATTCATGAGCTTCTTCGTTGGCACGCCTCCCGGCGCCTGCGCTGTTCTTCAGTGAAGCCAAAGATGGACACCCTGGCATGCACACTGAAGCCGAGTTGTACTCCACTGGCTTCATTGAAGAACTGCACAGGCGCGGGGAGTACAGCGGCAGGGTAAGTATAAAGCTTTTTTATTTTTAATGCGGCCATGGATTGCGTTATAACGGTGATTTGGGACACTAAACCCCAGATCCATATGGACGTGTGGGTGGTTTAATGTCCCAAATTGCCCTGACAGATTCCCTTTAAAAAAAATATTTTATGAACATACGCAAAACCTATTTTTTTGCATTAACATATTTAACTAGGCATATGTCACTATGGCAATGAGTAATGTACATATATACTGTATTGTATCTTAATAACCATAGCCTAAAACCTTATATGTTTTTATTTACACTGTAAAAAAGTTTACCCTATATTCTAATAATATACACTACACATTTAGAGAGCTGAGGAGCATTGTTATGACCACCAGCTAATATCCAGAGTAACTGCCATGTGCAGCAAGGGGAAGCAGCAATACGGGCTAAGAGTGACTCAATAAGGTGCTGGTAGGTTGTCTCAGGTATCTGGAGCCATGCTGACTGTAGTGAATGCCACATTTGCTGGATAATGTGTGGGGGACGATCCATAGAACATAGGATATTTGTTTTCTGATGTTTCTTGCCTGATACTTTAATGTCCATGCATTTGATGAAGCAGAAAACACGACTCATTGGAAAATGCAACCCCTTGCCTATAAGCGGTGGTCCAATTCTGATACTGGCATGTAAATTGAAGCCTTTCTTACCAATGCACTTTTGTTAGCATAGGTGCAGTGATAGCTGTCTACTTTGAAGCCCCATACGCAGTAGAGTTCACCAAATTGTTATTTTAGACACACGTCTAATAGCACCCTGGTTCATTTTCATGCTCAGCTACTCCACTGTATCGTGTCGTTCGGCCCTTGCACAACTTTGTAGCCAACGTTCTTATCAATAGCAAGTGGTGCTCTGCAGTTTCCTTGTTGGTTATTCCCAATTGTCCACTCATGATGCAACTTCATGACAGCAGCACGTGAAGAGTTAACAAACTGCACATTTTGAGAAATACTGCCACCCTTGGCCTGAAGCCAATAATCATCGTTTTTTGCAACTCTGATAAATTGCCTGTTTTAGCCAGGACAACAATGAGTGATTTGTGTTTAGACAACCTATTGCTCAACTTATACCAAGCCAACCCATGGTACGTCACTTCCTTCATGGGCAATATGCTGCCAATGTCAAAAGTAGGAGGTGGTTATAATAATGTAACTCTACTGTGCATATGTAAGAGGTGGTGATAATAATGTGACTCGACTGTGTATTTGCTAATATTTATGCCAGTTTTGTGCCATAATTGATCACTCTAATCTATACCAGCTACAAGCTGGAGAAGATCTCATCACAAGCACATTAACTCATTTATGAAGAGATGTCATATCCAACATAGCGGATATGAAGACTGGCATTTAGTATGCCAGCCTTCATAAATATACCCTAATGATTTAGTCAGACTTTTCATGATAAATGGTTTTGAATAGAAATAAGCAAGCCACTTCAGATCTAACTGGGTTAGCCTGGAGTTTTCCAAAAGCTGACCAAAACCCAAAACTTTTGAGGTTCATCACCAATGAATCACCTTCCCTCATCTCCCTCACAGAGTATGGTGGTTTGTCGGCATCCTGGCTGACATCACATTCATCTGGAGGATCACTTAGTCCTCCCAGGCTTCAGTGGGTACATAGGGGCATGTCAATGTCATGATGCTTGCGTTAAAGCGCCATGATGTTGGCGTGTCCCATCTGAGATCTGTGATTGGTTGAGTGATGTGACTGGGCTTCAGCATGTGACATAAACCAGGAGGCCAGAAAAAGACGCTGAGGGACCGCTGGATGCTGTGAAGGGGCCCAGGAGAGGTGAGACAAGGTGAGTATAAATGTGTGTTACTTTACCCCACCTCACCTGGGCCTCCACTTATTATACTTTGGGGTTTGAAGAGACCCCAGAGTTTACTAATAGCATTTCTAGTTCATGCCAAACAAGTTTGTCCTAAAACCAACAAATCATTGAATTGATTTTCGTGATTTTGCAAATCCCTAGATATGAATATCTAAAACATAACTCAAGCTTGAGCTATGGTTATTAGGACTATGGTTTAATGCAAATCATGTACTTAGTTTATTTCAATGCTGGACACTGACTTTTGCAAATGAAATTCAATGATTCCTGTGAATTTTCCATTGTTCTGGTCTGTTGGTGGACCAGAACAACAGACACATGAACTGCCAAAATAGCAGACACATACCGAGACTGATGGACCCCATAGACTTTAATGGTGTCCTTTGTTTTTTTAACTGAATGTACTGAATAAAAAAGGTGGACACCACAATGGAGTCTGTAAATGGAAGCTCTGATGAAGGTGTGAACATAGCCTAAAGCTAACTATAACCATACACACAAGGTTTGTACCCCATAGATTTAAGTAAAATCCATCAAAAAGGATTGTGTATGTGCATATTTTATAGGTTAGATCCTGTCAGATCAGATCTGTTGTTCTAAAAGGTAAAAAGTTTTTGGGGCCACTCAGGCTTCAGGTCTTGTATGCAAAAGTCAGCTCTTCACTGCCATTTGCACATATGTAGCTATACATAAATAAAATAGGTACCCAATCCCCATATTTATGAAAATGAATCTGATTATTAAGCAAACATTATTTTTTAGAGATGGTCATATACAGTAGATTTCCTTTGGGAAGCCATGCAAATTCCAATTTTAAAGGGATCCTTTGAAAATGTAACATGTACTGTATAGGCAGAGCCCAGCAAAAAGAAGTTTCATGGCTCAAACAAGATGGAATTTAATCTATCCAATCCTTTATCTACATCTAGATAATAAACCGAGCAAACATTATGGACACCAATACATATCAATGGAAACTATATGTTATCAGCCATTATAATATTATATATTATTATAAAAATATCTCCCCAGTGTTCTAGCCTTCTCCGAACAGATTTCCTATCTGTTTATAACTTTAATTTAATTATGAAAACAGAAATATTTTGTATCGGATCCAAATTTGATTTTGGGAAGTGATATATTCACATAGGGATCTTAGTGAGCTTCTAATAGAGATCAAGATGTTTTCCTTGGTTTGAATCAAAAGCATTTTCTTTTTCTTTTTCCGGTAACATATCCAAGGTCATTGTCATCAAAAAACCCCAAATGACCCAAAGTACTTAACTCAACAGTAAATCATTATGTTACCGTCACTAATGTCTTCTGATAAACAAACACAACAAGAAAATACAAACTAAACACAATATGGAAAATTTCCCATGACTAATAGTGTAAGGTGCTGGAGGAACCCCGGCCAGTTGTGTTTGGGACTGTTGATACTTGGCCAATTATTTCTACAGAGACTGAGTTTTTGCTTGGCTCATTGTTATGTTCAGTTGTGCCTAGTTTGTTTCCCACAGAATTAGAGAGTAGAGCCATAAGGTAGTGTAATGGAGTGAAAAAGGGGACTGTGAGGTGCTGTGGGCTAACATGGAAGATGTACAGAGCCAGTAGCTAACAGCCATGGTGAGCCACAAGGAATTTGAGAAGTGGCTAGAGGTGGGAATATCGCCTTAGAGAGAGGGAGCTGCGTCATAGACTCAGGGTTGAAAGCCACATTAGGTCTAAGAGAGGCCAAAGCAGATGTTAGGGTTGTGACGTCTGCTGTGGCCACTTTAAGACTGCTGGGTCCACACAGACGAATTCCCCTTTAAGAAATTGTGCTTTAATTTATGTGCCGGGTGGGTCTTTATAATCCCCTCCATTTCTCTCTTCCATGCTGGCTATTGGATTCACCTTGGTTTTGGCTCCCTGTTGCTTCCTGTTCCCTATTGCTGTTTGTGTTTCTCTGGCTCTGACCTTTGGATTGTGTACCTGGACTTCTCTTTGGATTACGACTCTGCTGAACTTACCATCTCTGGCATTTTGACTCAGGCTACGAACCTCAACTTCTCCTTCCGTCAGTTGCTCCTGTATTTTGTTGTTATCTCCACTGCTGACCCTGCTTGCGATTCTGCTCTCTGGCTTCTGCTCATGGTTAAAGGGGTATTCCCATGAACACAATCATATTTATATTTGTAGTAGTAGTATAATGTTGTACCGTGTTAGCCATTGAAAGTAGTGGAAGAGTGAAGAAATCAGGCGATACCTTTTAGAGGCTAACTGAGTATTTGTAGATAATGCAAAGTTAAAGATTTTTGCAAATATAAGTAGCTAAAAATTCTGCAGAGTTTTAAAGATTTTATCTAACTATGTCAGTGGTGACAGTCTGTTGTCTTGATCGGTTGCCAATGGATACGACCACGTATGCAGAAACTTTCTATGGTCTGGAACTTGTCAGGAACCCAGCCATGATTTCCTTATTGTATCTAGTTTATCAGGCAGGGACACTACATGTATCAGAAGATATCCCAGCTACAATAAGGCAAATCAGGGCTGATTTTCTAACCTTAGAAAGTTCTTGCATTCATGATCGTATCCACTGGCAACCGATCGAGACAACAACTCGTGACAACAAGATGTTTAGAGAAAATCTTTAAAACTCTGCAAACTTTTTAATCACTTATATTTGCAAAAATGTTTAACTTTTAATTATCTACAAATTTAAAAATGGTTATATTCATGGGAATACCCCTTTAATCAATTTGTGGCACATTCTTCTGTGTGGTCAACTCCGATTCTTCCAAGTCCATCTCCACCATTAGGAGCTCTGGTGAAAATTTCCTAAGATTAGCTTTGGCTCATACTGGGTGTGTAGCAGTTTGGTTACGTTTTTTCCGCTAGCAGTCGTTAGGTTCCATTCTGCTGCTTCTCTCTATTCTGACTATTCTGGACTCTGTGCCTGCATCTGAGCTCCTAACAGGAAATCTCCTTGCAAATAATACACCTGAGTCAGGGAAGAAAAATTGACAGAATTGTGAGAAAGGAGTGTTGCCATTTCCGAACAGTTATGTGTTCACTTGTACTCTACTGTGTTGTGTAACTTTGTGTAAGAACTGTGCCTCCAAGTCCGGACCTTGTTTCTGCCATTCTTCAGTAAAGTTGATTGTTTCCAAGGCTTTGTCTATGACATTTATCGTGACTGCTCCTTATCACTTGCCATATACTTGGCTCACAACTTTTTGATTGTGCAATAGTTTAGCAAGAATTACTTATTACTATGAGATTTTCGGAACCAGAGACTGATTTACTAAGTGATGAACATTACAGAACTGTGTTCTAATAATAACTGCCATATAGTTTGGAAAATATTTTGTCTTTTTTTCCTCCTACGCTTATTTCCATGGGACTAAAGCTAGGGAGACATGGTGACACAGTGATTAGTGTGACTGCTTTACTGCACAGGAATCAAAGCTCCAAATATGAACTAGAGCAGGGGTAGACAACCTTCAGCACTACAGCTTTTGTAAAACTACAACACCCAGCATGCATACTTGTTCTGCTGTTGTTGAAACTCACAAGGAAGTGAATAGAGCATGTTCGGAGTTGTAGTTTCACAGCATGTGGAGTTCCGAAGGTTGTTGACTCCTAAACTAAAGCGATATTTGCGTGAATTTGAGGGTGACTGGGAATATTTAAATGGTCACTTTAATCTTTTCAGACAACTTAGTCTCATTTAATAGAGCATGTCATTCTGGACAAAAATGTATGCGCTTTTTTAAAAAAATGTAGCTTTCTTCCTGCCTGAAAAACCTCTCTAAGACTCCTACCACTAGCTGTCTCCCTTCTAGTTAATTTGCTTTTCACTCCCTGATACTAGGGAAGTTCCATCCATAGATACTTGCTGGGGGGTCCTGAATTTCTTTGCACAGTCAATGAAGAGGGGAGGAGCTCATTTTCCTCACAGCCTCTACACGTCTGCAACAGCTTTCCCTGGTTATACACTGGAATGAGAGCATCTCAAAGCAAGAGTAAGAAAAGTCTTCTATGCACTTGTATCTACTTCTGGATACTTGTGTTATTATTGATGTGATGCTAGATCTCTTATATTTTGTCCTCTTGGACTTTCTCAGCTATTTGTTTTCTATTTTACAGCTACTTCTGGCAGAATTACATGTAGTAGAGGATAGGGGAGGAGGCATACTGCTCCTTATTGTACCCACCTCCAACCTCAGGGAAAAAAGTAAGATGTGCTGCAGCCATAATGAGGCTATTGGCAGCAGAAAAACTAAGGTTTTTCCTACTATGGTAGGAAACAATGTATAAAGGTTTATACAGCCAGAAAACAGGCTGCCCTACAAGACCTTGCACATATTTCAACTGTTCATGAAAATTCAAAGACTCAAAGCCTTTACATGAGAAATTGGCAAAAGAAAGTTTTGTAGCACTGCTGATTTTGATACCCAGCTGACTTATTGGCTTTTTATGCCACTGCCGGCCACTTTTTAGAAAATTAGTCATGTTCAGTGTAGGAATTACCATGAGGAAGTATGGCTTTTTACAGCGTGGAAGATTTGTTATGATTCATGCCAGAAACTGGTAAAAATTATAGCTGAAATTTAAACCAGCTCCTGGCTGGTATATATTTGACTTTCTGGTGCATGGTGGGCCAGCTATAACTTATTAAGACATATAGGGGAGGGGGACAGACTTATCCTTATTGTACCCACCAACAGCCTCAGGGGGAAAGGAAAAAGTCACATGTAGCTAACAATAAATAAAGGTAACATTTTATTTAACATGTAATAAACAATTACAAAATTGCTGGTTTTATACATGCTGCTCGGAGTACATTAATAAAATTTCATCAATAAGCTACATGTTTCCTAAAATGGTGCAGTATATAAAATACAACTCATTGTACAATAAAAAAAAGTATTTCTATGGCTACATTGACAAAAAAAATTAAACAGTTATGACTTTTAAGATGTGACAATGGAAAGTATCAAACTAGTCTGTGTCTTTAAGAAGTTAATAATGAATATTCCTTGCTTTCGAGGGCCTTTCAGAGAATATTTCACCAATATTTTTTTTCATTTACTTAATCCAGATAGTGAAATGTATCACTTTTTCTAAACAGTTTTTTTTTAATGAATGTAGATTTTTTTTATTGTATTTTCTGTACATGATTATCGGGGCTGTCATCTTGCCTGAGCTTCTCCTCTGCTCTGTTAACAGCACTTAGTGATATGCTTTACAGTAGTTTCATGGCCATAGGCAGCAATTATCTGGGGCTGACTCATTGAATAGATAAGGTAATGGATGTGACAGTGATGTTATCTAGAGGTGTTATCTTCTGTTGTAATACTATATATGATGTAAATGCTTATTACATGGTTATTATTATTATTATTAGGCTTAATGTCCAGTGTGAAAATTGTAAGATTTAGTGTTTGTTTTTTTAATTATAGTTAGTGAGATGAAGGATTATTAATCATAAATTCTTAAAAAAGATGTTTAACATAAAACTTGGTCTAAATAAATAATAAGTAATTTTCTGATAACACATTCCCTTTTAGCACTGTTTCTAGTAGTCTAACAAAGCTGATAGGTTGCATATTCCTCTTGAACCAGCATAGTTTATACAATAACACATATAGATGTGGATCTTTACCTTGATTTTGGTTAAGGCTGGGTTCACACCAGCGCTTAAACTCCGTTTGGGGTTTCCATCCCCGAACTCGTTTAAAAAATGTGGAGAGAAAAGCGCTGCGTGCTCTCCACATTTTCTTGCCCCTTTGGGACAGAAACCCAGCAGAAACCCCAGTTTATAGTCTATGGGGTCCACTGGTTTCCGCAGGTAACCAATTTTTTAAGCGGATTAGGTTTCTGTTTGGAGGGTCCCCAAGCGGACCCCCCCTTCCCGAATGGAAACCCAAACGCAGGTGTTTCCGTTCGGCGACTTTTTTCATATTTTCCTTCCCCGCCTTCCAAAATTCACAACTTATATTTTTCTTTCAAAATTGCTAAGTGAGAGCTTATTCTTTGGGGTACATATAATGTTTTGATTAGCTTTAATTAACTTTTTTGAGGGTCCATGTGAAGTAACACACAATTCTTTCAAAATTTTTTGCATTTTGTTTTCACAGCATTCACTCTGCATTAAAAATAACATGGCAACTTTGTCTGGCAGGTCATTGCGATTATGGCGGAACCCGCAACCTTATCGCCCCGCTATTGTTCAAGGCCTCCACAGGGTTAATCCGGCTAGTCTTGGACTGGAAGTAATGCTGCAGGCACAGCTCCTGTGCCCATGGCATTACAGCGCCGTACTTTATCTTTCACTATGCACTCAATATGATGTACAGTATTAGTACAGCTCTGAGCGTTAAGGGGTTAAAGAGAGTCTGTCACTGGAAAACTTGATATCAAACTAGCCTCACAACATTGTAGGCAGGGGTATAGCTATAGGGGGTACAGTCATAAAAGTGTCTATCGGGCCATGGACCCTGTCGGGGGGCCCAATGGTCTCTCTGCCAGATAAAATATACCACTATTATACAGTGGGTACGGAAAGTATTCAGCACCCCATCTTGACAGAAAAAAAAACAGAAATCACATGGTCATAAGTATTCAGACCCTTTACTCAGTATTGAGTAGAAGCCCCTTCCTTTTGAGCTAGTACAACCATGAGTCTTCTTGGGAATGATGCAACAAGTTTTTCACATCTGAATTTGGGGATCCTCTGCCATTCTTCCTTGCAGATTCTTCCTCTCCAGTTTCGTCAGGTTGGATGGTGAAGGTTGGGGTAGCCATTTTCAGGTCTCTCCAGAGATGCTCAATTGGGTTGAAGTCAGGGCTCTGGCTGGGCCAGTCAAGAATGGTCACAGAGTTGTTCTGAAGCCGCTCCTTTGTTATTTTAGCTGTGTGCTTAGGGTCATTTTCTTGTTGGAAGGTGAACCTTCGGCCCAGTCTGAGGTCCAGAGCACTCCGGAAGAGATTTTCTTCCAGGATATCTCTGTACTTGGCCGCATTCATCTGGTCATCCCAAACTTCTTCCATTTAAGGATTATGGAGGCCACTGTGCTCTTAGGAACCTTGAGTGCTGCAGAAATTCTTTTGTAACCTTGGCCAGATCTGTGCCTTGCCACAATTCTTTCTCTGAGCTCCTTGGGCAGTTCCTTTGACCTCATGATTCTCATTTGCTCTGACATGCGCTGTGAGCTGTGAGGTCTTATATAGACAGGTGTGTGCCTTTCCTAATCAAGTCCAATCAGTTTAATTAAACACAGCTGGACTCCAATGAAGGAGTAGAACCATCTCAAGGAGGATCAGAAGGAAATGGACAGCATGTGAGTTAAATATGAGTGTCACAGCAAAGGATCTGAATACTTATGACCATGTGAGATTTCAGTTTTTCTTTTTTTAATAAATTTGCAAAAATATCTACAGTTTTATTTTTTTTTCTGTCAAGATAGGGAGCTGAGTGTACATTAATGAGAAATAAAATGAACTTTTTTGCTTTTAGCAAATGGCTGCAATGAAGCAAAGAGTGAAAAATTTAAAGGGGTCTGAATACTTTCCGTACCCACTGAAAATGGCACAATGTAGGTAGGGGCCCCATTACAGATTTTGCATTGAGCAAAGCAGCTTCAAATTATGCCTCTTATTGTAGAGGGCATTATGCTAAGCATCATGATACCCTTAGATAGTCCACAATTCCAACAGAAACCTGCAAATGAGGCTCAAGGCCTCTAGTCTGATCTCACAGAACAGCTATTGTAGCACAAATTGCTGAAAAGGTAAAGCTGGTTAAGATAACCTGATGTATTATATATAGAGTAGCTGCAGACTTATCAGAGTGCTAACCATCCCTGAAAGAAATGGGCATTTGAGCCTTAGAACTGTTGTTCGGGTCCGCATGGGGAGCCGAAAGACGGAGACCCTGTCTGCTTAAAAACTGTTACCTGCGGAAACCCCCAGACCCCATAGACTATAATGGGGTCCACCAGGTGTTTGCCCGGTTTTATACTGAAACCGGCGGAGAGAAAAGTCCTCCTTGCAGGACTTTTCTCTCTGCTGATTTTAAGCGGAATCTACGATAGAGTCTTGTATGGAGACTGCAACGCAGATGTGAACTTAGCCTTACTGTGTTACTCTGTATAAGAAAGGATGACAAAGAAAGATGCACCAATGCATCCTGTCCTGGCATATGGGAGCATGGGATACTCTACATTCGTTGTGTGTGCCAGAAGCTCTATAAGCCCCTATGCCAAACCTAAACTAACACCATCAAAACCTAACATAATGTCGATTAATACAATGTATTACATACAGTATATGCAGACTTCAGACTGACTTGAGGGTTAACAGGATATTAAGATATTTGCAATGTGTTACTGATATAACTCGCTTGCCCTTGCTTCCCGCATCTGTGATTCCTACTCATCGCATTCTTACATACTGTGACTGAGGTTTCTCTGTACTGTACGTACAAAGGAAGACTTTTAATTTGGTAGGCTATGAGAACAGACAATGTTAGCAGCCAAACAAGGCTTATGTCATTATGCTGCACAGGCTTTTATTAGATTCTTATATAACTGAGTCAGCACTTGCAGCTCCTTCAGCAGACATGTCTGCGGAACCCTACACTTCACAAAAAAACATATTCATATAGCATTTCCTCATTTGGGACCAAGCCTTGGCTTTCTTCCATATGGCATGCCTCCTTCCTTTGTCTCGCACATGTTTTTTCGGTTGTACTAATGTTGTAATCAGGATGTTTCGCTGCGTATTAAGATCATCTCCATCCCGATACAATTATCCTGTGATGTCAGTCACACTCTTGGAATCCCCCTCTGGAATGCTGGATTTCCCTAGTGCTTCGCCTCTGTATTTCCGTAACTCCTACCATTGTCTCGCACTGGCTACCATTTTGTACATGATTCAGAGAGTCATAAGATTCCAGCATTGCTATCTTCATGGCTTAACTATTGTGTGGGATGAGGACAATGATATTCAGGAAGGAGGGTGTACTGAAGTTATAAAATTCAGAACTACTTGTTTCCATTGCCAGAGGTTCTGTTTTACTGGAATCATTTGGTAACCTAGAGGTTACTGGAATTTGGCAAGTTCAGACGACATGAGATCATATTTTGGTCTGTGCTTATTGGAAAACTAAGTGTGAAATAATTCTATTGTTCATTAAATAACTTGTCACCATGTTCAGAGCGGTGAAAGTCCAGGAGTCAAATACATGATATAGTCTGTACTGTATTTATGTAGATGAAAAGAAAAGTATGTATGTACATAGCATTGATGGGAGCTAACAAAATGTTTTTTTCTATGCATTACATGTGAGTATATACATATATATATCTCTCTCTTAGCGCTAACTTGGTTAAAGTGTACCAATTATAAAAAAAAATCATAAATGAATAGTAAAGGTGTATATACAGGTGCATCTCAATAAATTAGAATATCTTTGAAACGTTTATTTCTTTCAGTATTTAAATTAAAAAAGTGACCTCCTATATTTTCTAGATTCTTTACACACAGAGTTTTCTATTTCAAGTGTTTCATTTCTGTAGATGTTGATTATGGATTACAGGTAATGAAAAACCAAATCTAAGAAAATTAGAATATTGTAAGTTCAGTTCAGTATTGTAAATTCAGTGTCACCTGCCAAGGTTTCCTAAGCCTTTAAATGGTCCCTCAGTCTGGTTCAGTAGGACACACAGTCATGGAAGACGCTGATTATGGATTGTATTACTGAATTACTGAAATGAATGAACGTTCCAAAGATATTCTAATTTATTGAGATGCACCTGTAAGAAACTGTAATTTTCATATTAATCCTTTCCCAGCATCCACTTTGGTGGATGTCTGGTATTTAAAGGGAGTCTATCAATGGGATTTTAACTAAGCCTATCTTCATGTAGCTTTTAGAAAGGCTATTGTAGGCATACCTTTTCTTTCCTGATCGTTGCAACAAAAAAAAAAAATGTTTCTTGTTATGCAAATGATTCTTGTGAGAGCACAGGGGGCGCTACCCTTCGTCACACACTCACGTCATCATCCTTGGCCTTTTATCACCGTCCATTTCTTGCTTGTAGATCACTCCTTGTCCTCCTCTGCTTTGCTTCATTGTGCCGTCAGTGCGAAAGTAATCTTGTGCATGCGCTGCACGCTTGGCCACTTCGGCTTCGGGCCGAGTATATTGCACATATGCGAGATTTTGTTTGCGCCGACAGGACAATGAAGCAAAGCAGAGGAGGGGAATTAGAGATCTACAAGCAAGAAGGATCAATGATGATGACGCGGGTGTGCTCGGAGCACAGAGGTAATGCCCCTTGTGCTCCCAGAAGACTCATTTGCATAACAAGAAAACAGGTTTTTCGTGAAAGCAACTGCAACAATCAGGAAAGAAAATGTATGCCTACAATAGCCTTTCTAAAAGCTACATGAAGATAGGCTTAGTTGAAAATGTAAAATCCCAATGATAGACTCCCTTTAAATATAGCTGTGCAGCTGTCATAGCGCTGGTCTCCACTGTACTATATAGCAGAGACAGACGCTAATACCCGCAGTCAGTGCCTGCACTGATCCCGGTCATTAACTTCCAAAATACCTCGATCAAACCTGACTCAGGTGCCATTTTGCTGTGGATCGCTGGCCCTCAGAACGAGATCTGGGGCTGGCGATCCGTTGCTATTATAGCTGGGAACCTATTGAAGGCTCCCAGGCTTGTCTGGCATTGATTTGTATTACAGCCTGTAATACAAATGCTGTCATTTTGCAATGCATTAACAATGTAACGCATTCCATTAGTGATCAAGGTTTAATAATTACAGCAAAAAAAAAAAAGTTAGAAAACATTTTAAAAAATTATGTTGTTTTTTTCTTTTCAGGAGGCCAGAAGAAATTCAAAGAGAATAGGGACCCACACCGGACAGCAAAACAGATCCCAGCAGAGTATGACTGTTTTGGCCTTCACTTATACTTTGGGGTCTGTAGAGACTCCAGGATATAATAGTGTTTTGGGGGTGAAACAGAATTTTTGGAAAAATCCATAATGAACGGGGCTTGTAACAATAAGCTCATCCCTACTATACACTATACTGTATGTAGAAAGGCACTATACAAAAACAAAGACAACATTTTCTACTGTACTTACTTTGAGTCAATTATAGTACAGAATGTTGCTGAATTGTCACCTTGCATTTCAGAAATATCCTCAAGAAGAAATCATGAAAATTGTGAAGATAACATTTTTCAAACATTTGCCTGTCCTGTTAATATTTTAGGGATGACCTCAAGTACCGTTAAATCTTCTGAACTATGGTTAGTACCCGTGAACTGCACAGAAAGTATTGGACTCCCCAAATCTTCTGCAGGTATCAGGCACCAAACCATGATCAGCAGATCCTCGATGGATTAGAATTCTTTTTTAGCACGTTCTGAAGATGCTGGATCGGATTGAGGTCTGGGGAATTTGGTGGCCTTGAACTCTTTGTCATGTTCAATAAACCATAGCTAAACTTTGGACAACTTTTTATTTTCTGGCAGTATTTGTGGCATTAGTAGATGTTGTAATATACTTTCTTAACACATTTTGGCTCCTTTCTGTGAAATCCTGCATTTCTTTACACTTTCCCTTGCTTTTCTATTGAGAGCTGTATCCTGCTTCTTACTGTACAGTGAATGGGTTTGTGTGTAATAAAGGCTGGGGGGGGGGGGGTCACTTCAAAATGTTAAAAAGCTTTAGTGTCATATGAAAGAGTAGATTGTCATATTTCATACAGTTTTACCTGTGTTATTTCCAGAGATATAACTGGTTGAAAACACAGTTGGGATTGGAATATTTACATGCCCGAGATATAATTGCTTGAAGTGACCCCCCCTACCCTTATTATCCCAAGCCCATACACCATATACAAGGAGAAACAGGATACAGCTCCTAATAGAGAAGCAAGGGAAAGAATAAAAACATTCAGGATTTCACAGAAAGGAGCTAAACTTTGTCAATGAAGTATAATGCAAAATTGGGATAGGGCATCAATAATAGAAACAGGATAACCCCTTTAAGTGTAGACAGCTAGGAACTAGGCTAGATGAGCCAATAGACACATTTGTCTAACTTCTTGCATCTCATGGCTGCTAGCCAACACAAACTGTGACTTACTGTACTAGGAAGTCAAAGATAAAGAATTTCCTTAACCCCTTTCTAGATAGGTCATCACCATCAGAGTATATCAGTCATCATAGGCAACTAACACAGTAGCAGTTGCAATGGGGCCCAACAACTATGGGGGACCATCAACATTTATACTGTAAGGTGCAGTTAGTGATGGCTACACACAATGGAAAATTAAATAAAACACCTTTCTAGGTTTTGCTGTGGAGCCCCGTGGTTATGTGTATTATGAGTTCATTGTACCTGCATTATTCTTTTTAGATTTTTTTTTGCTTTTTATTCTGTCACACTAGACATGTGTATTCAAGAGATATAATTGTGAGTGTTATCCCTATACTGTGACATCTCTGTATGCATTATTCCTGTACTGTGACATCACTGTGTACATTTTTCCAGTAGTGTGACATCACTGTTTGCCACAGGTGCTTACAAGATTTTCCAAAGGTGGGGTTTCGGGTAGAAGTGGAGAGGGCATACTGGGGGGTATTGTGATGTGAGGCGACATATCAGGAGGGAGGGATTGTATTGTGGGAAAGAATACGAGGAGTTTGCCCCATACCCCATACAGCATAACACCACCTATGCTGACCCCCAGACAGCATATTCCACCCTTTATTGGCCCCATGCAGTATATTTCCACTTTACTGGCCCCCACACAGTATATTGCCTCCTCTATTGGCCCCCACACAATACATTTCACTCTTTACTGGCCCCTACAGAGTATAGTGCCCCCTTTATTGGCATCCATACAGTATACTGCCCCTTTTATTGGCCCCCGCACAGTATAATGCCCCTTTACAAGTCTTTACACAGTATATTTCCTCATTAATTGGCCCCATACACTATACCATCCCCTTTTTTTGCCCACACAGAGTGACACATTAGGTCATTAACTATTAGATTACTCCAACAGCCGATATTCGCATATATATTCACTACTTATCAATCCAGGCTCCTCTGCTTTGCCTCTAGCCTTCCGCTGCATACTGCATTCATACGCTGAACAGTGTCAGGACTAGTGTTGGGCAAATTGGCTTGCAATGAGCCGGATTCGTCCCAAATATTCCAAATTGTTCGGTTTTTATCGAAACCTAACAATTTGGAATTCGTTTTGGGTGAACTAAAATGGCCACAGCGACATGATTTGCAGTAAATTGTTATACTCTGGGGTCTCTTCAGACCCCAGGGTATAATAGTAGGCCCAAGGGTGGCGTAAAAAATAAAATACATTAATACTCACCTTTCCTTGCCTCTTTCGGGCCTCCGGCGATCTGTTTCTTCCTCCTATGGGCAATGAAGGAACTGAAGGGAGTATAAATGGTTATCTCAACATTTTAAGATGGTAATGCTGCTAATATCCGTGTATCTACAGAAACTTTTAATAAACAGTCTTAGCAAAGTGAAAGGTCATTAATATTTGCCCCGTGTGGACGTCTGGTGGGCACAGTAGTGTACATATGGTATACAGAGACCTGTATTTCTTTGTATAAAAATTTTTTATCGTAGCACGAGGTTAACAAACATGTAACTTGTCAGCTGCCCGCTAGCAGATGCAATTTCTGTGCCCTAGTATCAGATGTCTATTGCCAAAAGCAGTTCAAAGATTCACATAGTCTGCTGGGATTTTTTATTAATTGGTTGGCATCTGGGCAAAGCTGCAGTTACTGTCTTTTGTGCCATTGCTTTATGATAGGTGACAGGATTGCTCCTTCTGGTCTTTTGTAATGCCAATGACACCATGACAAAACCTCTTTTAGTGTTGGTAGTCGGCCATCCACTTCTATCTCCACATGGCAGTTCACAAACTGACAGATGTAGAAGGACAGCAGCTGAATACAGATCATCTCACAGATTGTATCTGCTACAGCTATGAAGGATCTCATCTAGTTAATGGCCTGTAATTCATGATTAACCTGTGGAGAATATAATACTAATCTTTATCGGAAACACAAGTAGATCTGTGTTATAGAGTTTCAGAATTTTCCTAGCTAACCTGTGTAACATGTACAGTGTAACCTCGGTCTAAGATTATAAGTAAATTATAAGTAATGTTATACATCTTATACTTATGAATATTATAGGATTTTACAGTATTTGCCAATTTAGACACCAAAATGTTAACACTTTTTGCTTTTCCTCAACTTGAAAGAGGACTTGTAACCACTCAGATCATTATATCTCTGTTTTAGTATTTCCCAATAAAAAGTGATTCTAGAACGTCTTTTCTTATAATTTTATGTTGTACCATTCCTCTATTTTTACTCATAGAAATGTATTAAAGCTTATACTTAAAGGGGGTGTCCCTGCACAATTTGCTGGTGTTAGGACTGATTGGACAGTGTTAGGGTGTGTTCACACGGCGGAAAATTTTCCGCCCCCGGAGTTTTCGCCGCGGTCTGCCGCCTACGGTATTCCGATGCAGTGCATCAGCATTCCGTCGCGGCATCCCACTCCTGATTAGGCCCGGATGAATGGGCCTAATCAGGAGCGCGTCTCGAGCCGTGGACACCGCGGGCGGAATCCGCGGCAAGATAGGTCATGTTGCTTTTTTTTTCCGCTAGCGGAAAAAAGCCACTAGAGGAAAAAAAAACCGCTACTGACTCCCATTGAAATGAATGGGAGGAGTTTTTTTCAGGCAGATTTTGAGGCGGATTCCGCTTCAAAATCCGCTGCCAAAAACTCCGTGTGAACACAGCCTTAGGGGGTGCTCACACATAGGAATTTGCCTCAAAATCTGTGTTTTAAAGATAAATCAAGTAGTAAGACTCTTTTCTGTTTGTTTTGATGTCCAACACTTTTAATTTGATAAACTGTAGTGCCTTAACATTACTCTTTATTGCCAAGGCAGGACATATGAAGCTGACACGTTGACCACTATTGTCTTTAGTAAAGGTCACTGCTTGAGTAACATCATCCATTGTTAACACTTTGTGTTAGGTGCTAAATAGCCTAAATCTAACCCCCCCCCCCCCCATTATTACTTTGCTACCCACAGCCACCAGAGGTGTCAGGAAGACATAGTTGCATGGAGCCCCCTGGAGGGCTGAAGTGGAAGCAGAGGTGGCCGTGAGCAGGAGCGGGAATCGGTAAGTAAGGCCACAGCAAGAGTTCGCAAGGTTTACCTGCGGATTTCATTCGAACCGAACACATTTGACCTGAAAATGCTATTATTATACTCTGTGGCAGGGCACATTAGTGGGCCCAGAGCAAAGGTTTCATAAATGGGCCCCTGATCACCACCTCTTAGAAATACCTGACCATACAGATTATAATGCCCTGTCAGTGGCTCCCACATGGTATAATTCCCCTAGTGGTCATCATACAATATAATGCCCCTAGTTGGCCTATCACACTATCAAATGTCTCTGCAGAGTCATCAGACATTAACAGGTTCCCCCAGTGCCCCCTCATATATTAACCTGTCCCACCCCAGGTTGCCCCCACAGTATAATTTCCCCTTTCCAGATTACCCCTCCATATCATGTTCCCTTTCCAGGTTGGCCCCACAGTATATTTACCCCTTTCCAGGTTTCCCCCTGTATCATCTCCCCTTTCCAGTTTGTCCCCACAGAGTATATTGGCCCCTTTCAATTAAATAAAGAAAAAAAAAACCTAATACTCATCTTTCCCTGTACCCCTGTTGTCTTCTGTCTCTGCTGCTGGCAGCTTCAGGGAGCAACAGACACAATGTAAGTGATGTCACCACATCACGCCACATGCTACAAAGCAGTACACTGGGAGCAGATACAGTGGAGCGGCCGAATGGTGATGCAGGGAGCACCATTGTGCTCCACTCATCTGTGCTTGGAAGACGCAGATGAGTCAGAGCTGTGAAGTATCGGGGTGGCACAGAACAGCGAGACAGAACTCTAAATGGAGGACAGTCCCCCTATCCCAAGGGACTCCCCGCTACCATAGAGTCTGATGCAAGTGCACTGTTGACCTCCAAGTATAATGATTGGAGATCCAGGAGAGGTGACAAACATTAAAAAAAACTGTGGGACTCACCTTTCCTTGGCTCCGGCACAATCCTTCGGACCTCATCAATGATGTCACGTGGGTCAGGCCAGCGTCACAACGCATAATTACGCCAGGGTAACCCACGTCTGTGACACCATTGAAGAGGCCTGATAACCCTTGCCGGGGAACAGGAGAGCCAATGCAGTTTCAATCCTAGGTAGGTATACTGTTGTTAGGTGCAGGATCTGTGTGGGGCTGACCACCTCCCCTCTTCAGGAAAACAGTTATTCTTCATGAAATTTATTTGCTTAACACTGCTTGTCTATGTTCACTATAATGCAATGTTTCGGGTTATTTACCCTTCTTCAGGCATCTGTTTCATATTGCTGGTGTCTTGTGGCCACAAAATACCATATGTTTAGTATGGCTGTGTTCTGTGGGCACCTGATAGGCGGCCCATGATGGGAGGTGATTTCCCAGAGTGTACTTTTTGTAGCCTTGAGAGAGAGGGCTTCCAGCGTTGAGCACATAAGAGGTGAGTACCACTAGTTTTTATGTTTGTCAGCTTCCCTGGGCCTCCGATCATTATACTCAGGGTTCTGAAGAGTCTTGTATGTCTGTAAAGCAACCCTAACAAAGGTTAAGGCTGCTATACATCCCTAAAGAATGTTTCTTAGGGCTACTGTACTGACCGCCTTAAGGAACATTTGTTAGGGACTCAGGGAGGCATTAGAGCCAAAAATTTTGGTTTTTTTGGTGCAAGAAATTTTTGAGAATCTGGTTTGCCCATCTCTACAAATAGACTTAGGGTTCAAAATAGAGTATAAACCCAAAGGGGGAAAATGTTGACCAAGGAGCCCTATCAATAGGTGCCTGAGTGCCATAATGACATCTCATCACTGTGCACCAGGTATTTATACAGTACATACCATGTTTTCACCAGCTCCAACTATCCTCTTATTTTAAGCTGTTAAAGATTTTTAATATTTTTATTTCATATGGTTTTGTCTTCGACTAATTCATTTATAATTGTAACTTTACTCAATGTAATATTAATGTAATATAGTGTTAGGCCATACAAAGACTGATTCAGGCATGGCAGCCAAGTCAGTACATTTATGCTCCATTTATAATAGAGTATGTGTAAGAGGCTGGTACATTTATGACCACATTAGGTATGCTTTATTAAAATAAGAGCTTATAAAACACATATATCATACAAGAAGTCAGAAATGAATAACACAAGCCCAGAACAGTTCATCTTGTTACTAAGGTTAAATGTATAACGTATGTCGAAATATGAACAATGGCTTAATATTCTAACATGCTTAACCAAGTTAGTCAATATAGCTGACCAGTAATCCAAGCAAAAGGTGACTACTTTGAAGAACCTAGAATATAAGACATATTTTCAGTTGTTTCACACTTTTTTGTTAAGTATATAATTCCACATGTGTTAATTCATAGTTTTGATGCCTTCAGTGTGAATCTACAATTTTTATAGTCATGAAAATACAGAAAACTCTTGGAATGAGAAGGTGTGTCCAAACTTTTGGTCTGTACTGTATATATAGCATATATATATATATATATATATATATATATATATATAAATAATATTTTTTCCCCACTAGCATAGTTGTTCAATGGCTCTTTTTTTCCTGTGGGACTAGTCGTACTTTAATACTTAATGGCACCACCAATTGTACCATGGTTATTGGGTTTCATTTTCTCAGAGTTTACTTTCTGGTAAAATGATATGTTAAGTTTATTCTGCATGTCAGTACGATTACATCAACACTAAATTTTTATAGTTTTTGTTAGTAATAATACTTTAAAAAGCTTTGTGTTGTCATATTCTACAGCTTTTTCACTTCTCAGTCAATGTTTTTGTAAGTTTTATTTTGTTGCAGTTTTGGGTACATGGGACTTTTTAATCTCTTTTTATACTTATGTTCAGGAGAAGAGGCGAATAGCAATTCCTTTTTTCTTTCTTTCTTTCTTTCTTTCCTTCTTTCTTTCTTTCTTTCTTTCTTTTCTTCTTTCTTTTTTTCTTTCTTTCTTTCTTTCTTTCTTTCTTTCTTTCTTTCTTTCTTTCTCTTTCTTTCCTTCCTTCCTTCCTTCCTTCCTTCCTTCCTTCCTTCCTTCCTTCCTTCCTTCTTTCCTTCCTTCTTTCCTTCTTTCTTTCTTTCCTTCATTCTTTCTTTCTTTCTTTCTTTCTTTCTTTCTTTCTTTCTTTCTTTTCTTCTTTCTTTCTTTTTTTCCTTCCTTCCTTCTTTCCTTCCTTCTTTCTTTCTTTCTTTCTTTCTTTCTTTCTATCTTTCTTTCTTTCTTTCCTTATTTCTTTCTTTCTTTCTTCCTTTCCTTCTTTCTTTAATTCTTTCTTTCTATCTTTCTTTCTTTCTTTCTTTCTTTCTTTCTTTCTTTCTTTCTTTCTTTCTTTCTTTCCTTATTTCTTTCTTTCTTCCTTTCCTTCTTTCTTTAATTCTTTCTTTCTTTCTTTCTTTCTTTCTTTCTTTCTTTCTTTCTTTCTTTCTTTCTTGATACTTTAATATTACTGACATTTTCAGATTTGGTGATACCAATTATGAGTTTTTTGCTTAAATCTTTTAAATGTTAAGGGGGAAAAGGGGGTGTTTTTCCACCTTTAATAATTGTGGTCTTTAACTTTTGTTTGGCCCCTAGGATACTTGTGGTTGCTTGATCACTTCTATAATACACTACAATACTTATGCAATACATCATATAGTGCATTTACCTCCATACTTTTAGACCTTCTGTAATTGCATTGTGTGGAGCTGACTGGGAGCCCTTTCCTTCTGTATAACCATGTAGAGTAATGACAGTGTAATGGCCCAGTAAGACACTACTAAAAGCGTTATTTGCTGTAGTAAAAACTGTTTGGGAAGTATAACCGACATGTTACTGATGTACTTATTTATGGCTATGTGACTTTAATTCTGGTACTGTACCTGAAGAAGGGGAGAGAGAACCTTCCTTCAACCTCAATATGTTCATAGAAAGTTCCAGCAGGGGGTTGCGTTAGACTATATAGACTTCCCCCACTTGTTGCTCCTTAGACTTTGAGGAGAATTTTCATAGGACCTCATAGCTATGTCTAGGTCTCTTTGAGCTCCTGGCCAGGCTTAGCACTCTTTTGCTATACCTACACCCCAAAGCCTAGGTATTGTGGGTAGTTTTTTTAGGGATTGGAAAAAAACACACTTTAGACAAAATTGAAGAGAAACAGGACCTGTTATCCCTGAGGAGGAACATCGCTTAATTCTGTGCTCTGTGCTCAGAAGCTTTCAGAAACTGTACCTCCATTATTGGACCAGTTTTTAAAAACTGTTAGAAGTTTGATGTGTCTTCCTGTCTACAGTAAAGAACCATGAGGTACTTGAAAGTTACTACTTTAACCCTGCATCAAACACCATCCACTATCACCCAGGAGACCTCACCACAGGGTGTGCCCTAGGGGAAAAACTACTACTACCACCACCCACATTGCAGGCCTCATCATCGCTGCATCAGCCTTAAGGGGTTGTCCAGGATAAACTTTTTTTTTTTTTTAATATTAGGCCGGGAAAGGTGAAAAAAAGTAAAAAAAAAAAACATACTCACCTGCTCTGGTGTTTTCTTCTGGTGGTAGTCCCCGCCACATGTGACCACTGTGGCCAATCAATGGCCTCAGCAAAGGACATGGAACATCACTACCTGTGATGTTCCATGTCCTTTCCTTAGGCGTCTGTGGTCGCTGATTGGCCTCAGCGGTCACGAAACCACTGCGGCCAATTAGCGGCCTAAGGAAAGGGACCTGGAACGTCACAGTGTGTCACCTTCCCTGGCTTAACATAAAAAAAAAAAAGTTTACCCTGGACAACCTCTTTAAGAATAATGACCAGACAGTGACAGACAACTACTACTGCCATTCTCTTGTCACTGCAACAGCATCTGAATGGTAACACCATGTATTTACGGTGGTTGTCCCCAACGGGTTAAACAACTCAACTCGCTTTATCAGCAGACTGTGCTTGTTCGTACCAACTTAGGTTCAGTTGCAATAGCACAACCACCTCCCCTTGTTCTTTACTTGTCTTGAGAACTCAGGCACTGAAGTCTTGTAATTCAAGGGCGTGCCTCAACACAAAAATATAGTATGCCACCCTTGTTGAGCAGGTCATCCTGCTCCTGCGGCCTCACATCTCTAGGCCATATCTGGATTTGACTCTCCTGGAGAAAGGAGGAGTTGAAATGTGCAAAGATGAAAGACGAAAGACAGGATAGTGCAATGTTATTTCATCTGAAAATATTTAGCCGTAGAGAATGGTGTGAGGTACGTGTACTAGATCAGTTACAATATGGGTAAATGTTAGTATTGTTCCGTGAACTCCGTGGTCAAGAGATCATTAGTAACTTTAGCACGAGCTGTTTTCTTGGAATGTGGGGCATGAAAAATAAGACCGTAAGGGCTCCAATACAGCACTCGCAGAAAGAAAGTTAATGGGATAAGTGTATGTATATCATCTGTTTCAGGGGCTTAGAAGTAAATGAAATGTTAGACATAGGATGATATTAAGCAGAGCTGATGGATCAAGAATTAGCCTGAAGGGAATGTGTCACCAGAATATGACCTATTTTTTACTCAAGTTTTATGTTAAACATATTTTTGCAAGAATTTTTGGTGAGGCTTTTTAAAAATGTCCTTCTTATCTATATTTAAAAATAAAATCCTAAAAATCCTGCAGTTCTGAGATTTCCTGTTTTTGGTAGGAGAATTCAGCCCCTCCACTTACAGCACACTGATGATCACAGCTATCATATATAGGTGCATGTACTGTATATGTACAGAATCCATCTGTCACAATAGGTGAATTCACTGTTTATCTTCTCCCCATTGTGTTCTTTTTTAGTAAATTTGGTGTATGGAAATATACAGCATAAAAAAGGCATTTTTTCAGCTAGAAATGCTCAAAACAAAAGCATATAATAATTTCCCTCTAAAGACTATACTATCCTATCCAAAACTAGAACTGCAGAGACCACAGTTATCCCCAAACCAATGATGACTCTCCTGCTACCCTATTTTAACACACACAACACCATGAAATATTTTGTTGAATGGGGGTCGGTCAAAGATTTTATGTACAAATCAATCATTAAAACTGTTAGCATACCATATAAACTTATCAATGGGGCAGAAGTGGTATGCCGGCCCTCGGACTACCAGCGAGGAAGTCCGGACATCCACCCCCAGCTGTGACTTGTCATAAGGAAGCCTCAAAGAGCACTACAACAAAACACATAATAATAATTATAATATATAACACAGAGATAACCCATCCTCCATAGGGCAGAAGGGCAAGCAAATTATCATTAAAGGGGTATCTTCCTCAGTTAGACACATAAGGACAGCTGCAGGGCTAATCATGGAGCATCATATAAAGAGGAGATAAACCTGGCTCTGCAGGCAGTGACACCTCCCCTAGATGGTTTGGTATCATTCAGAAGTGAATGAAGAAAAGAGAAATCTAAATCCCATCAAAACTTGGTGTGAACTTTTCGCAAAATATAGTTTTCAACAAAAAAACAGATTTTCTAAAAACTCTTCCCACTTTTTCATCATTTGCAACAGAACTTTGGCATAAATGATGGGAGAAATGTACGAGCTGGCCTAAATTTTCTTCCAGGCACACAGCCCTGCCTCATTCATGAAGAGGCGTGGACTTGTACTCTTCTCTCAGGCTATGAAGACTGGCATGGGTAACACCAGTCTTCACAAATCTCACCCGTTGTATTTGTTTCATGGTAAATAGATATCAATTCTTATTGACTATCCAACTTGGATAAGAATACCAAGAATACAGTAAGATGGCCAATTAAAGGGGTTGTCTGAAGATGAATCCTTTCTATGTGTCCCCTCTATGTATTAAGACTGTTTGGGACTCTAGCTAAACAATGAAGAGTCAATAAGTAAGAGCAGCCCCCCCCCCCCCCCGGTAGACCTGGACTATATGGGCATGACATGATCAGCCATTTATTTGAATGGTAAGATGTGGATTCTTCAAGTTAAAGATTTCGACCGTCCATCTGATTTCTACTTACAAAGACGATCAGGCTCCATCGATGGGGATTGTGAAGATTCTAGAAACATCCAGCATGGCTGTGCTCTCTGTAACAGCATTTCTCATAAATTCTGCATTCACTTCTGAGAAATTCCTCTGTATAACCTTATGAAATTAAAGGCATACAATGGAGGCCTATAGATATCTATAGGTGATGTATTGTAAAGATGTACAACATGAATCCCTGGTCTGCCCTAGGTTTTACATGAAAGTATGAAATGCAAATACACTTCTACTTCATTAGAATAATAGGATTTCTTATCTATGTCGCATTTCTATAACTTTTACATAAATAATATTGGAATATAATTTAGTTTTGAAATAGATTCGACATAATGTGATTCTCGGTTTTATTTTTTTTTATTTTTTTGTCTCTATTTCTATAATAAAAGCTGCTTTTGCAAATGTAATTTCAGATGATTTTTTTTTCAGTTTCCTCACTAAATATTTTATACTGTTTTATGCTTTTTGCTATGTTTTGCCAGTGCTGGATAGGAAATGAGTCACCATGTTACATAATTATTATTTAATACTAGTCTATGACCTCAATGGATGGAACGTATGATCCCGAACATTTGAACATTAACCTTTGAAATGTACAGGGTAATCCCTAATCCGTGAATAATTCTAATTATATCATTTCCCCTTTCATGAATAATTAGTTATTATGTTATTATGTAGTATTTTTATCTGTCTCCTTCTGATTCTGATTTGTTTCTGTTGTGGGAAATACATTTTAGTGAAGTTTCTGGATTTATGTTACTAATGGCTCACGCTCATGACCTTAGAAGGTCATTGTAAGCAAATAGGATTTTTAAAGGGAAACAGAGTATAATGAAAGACTCGCAACCAAGTAGAAAAGGGATAAAATTAGTTCAGGTCACAGTCTGGGGAGAGCTGTCCACGCTTTATTGTAGCTCAGAAGTAGGATCAGCAGTCTCTGAACAGAGCAATACTGCAGGAGTTTTGTTCCAGTTAAGGCCAACTAGCACAATAGACCATAAGGGTCCTAATACCAACTGTAACTGGGGAAGGGGCTTTCATGACTGTGTCTACCTGGGCGACTGGATATAATCATATATGGTACAAAGGCACAGGAATGTGTGCACAGGAAGAGGAATAAGGAGTAAACAGGAATAAACACATGGGCAACCAAAGCAAGACACTTATATATCTTAATAGGGGATATATAATGTATAACCATACAAGGGTAACAAAGGAATAAGAAAGAGGCTTGCATGTTATATAAGACTAACAAGGATAACAATATATGGTAACAAAGGATATGTGAATGGATAGATAGATGATAGATGCTTAAATACATGTATAAGACTAAATATTATATATGTGTATATGCTGCATTGCACTGAAATGAGACATAAAACCAGAGCCTCTTACAGAGGTATGGATCATTTAAAGCGTAACTAAAACATTTTTCAGGTGAAGTTAACACTTTGTAATATAGTTTAGATGGCTGTTTCTTCATTTATTTGTCTTCTTCTGCCATTGATCAAATCTGTAAAATAGAAGTCTATGGAGAGGGGAGGGGTAGGAAGAGAGAGCTCTTGAAACATGGGACATCTGCACCATAGAGAGACTGTTCTTTTTCACAACATAGCTGGGTTGTCAGGAATTACTATCCAGACTTCTCTTGACACAAATGATTCATTTAATGCTGTAGACGGCCTTATATCTCTTTCTCCTTCTCCTCCTCTCTCTCCCCTGTCCATAGAGTCCATTGTGAACTCACATTGCTTGTGTACGGAGTACAGACAAACCCACACAGATAAGAAGTAAAGACAAAAGCAATGCTTAAAGACACAGGCATTTTTCTTTAGTAAAGTATATTGCAAACTTTGTTCTCTTCATCTGCACAATAGATTTGCAAAAGGATAAATATAACTTTACTTGCACTTTAATAAGGAGTATACAGCCTCCATGCACAGTAATGGGACTCCATGTATATGGTCATATTCTTCCATAAGAGCAATTTGTCTAGGGATAAATGTGTCCATACATATGGAAAACCAATATCCACAGAAGATTTGTTTGCTTGGAACAACCTCCCTGCTGGGGTCCTTCGAAAACTGTCTGCAAGGATACCAAGAAGAATTGATGCTGTTTTGGATGGTAAAGGGCAGTCACACCAAATAATGATTTTATTTAGATTTTTAATTTTTTTAATGTTCATTCACTTTGCATTTTGTTAATAAAGAAAAATAAACTATTAACACTTCTATTTCTTACTTTTTAGCATTTCTCCTGCCTAAAATGTTCACACATGACTGACCTCTCATATACATGCACATTTGACTCGAGTGTGCATGTCTTTTTAAAGGTGAGAGTGGACGGAGCCACTGCCAGACACTTCTGATGGCAGCTTATCTCCGAAGAGAACTAAAGGATCATTCACAAAAATTCAATAGGCCTTCATATCTGGGAAGAGTTGGGAGGGTGCATGGTAAGGCCCTGCTAAAATCAAGGAGGTTTGATCAACTTTGCTGTAATGTGTATAAGGATCTGTAAAATTACCTAATAGGCTAATTGAAATGTACTGATCGACAAAAAAACCCAAAACAAACAAAACCTGTATTCATTGCTAAAGACGATATGGTTTCAGGCCATAGCATTCCAAGCTACTCATTCACAACACCAAAGCAAACTAATGCGAATTGTGGGTGGCTGTCAATGGCAGGACATAGAATGGATACTGTGACACCAAATTTACTTCTGCTACGGGCCTGGAAATGGTCTGGGCAGAGACAGGGGAGTGTACCGAAGGTGCCACCTGTGTCTAGAAGGCGGACAAGCTGAAATGTTCCTCTCTACTGGTGGTCTGCCAATCCAGACCCTGTTTACTTTGTGTTTCCCCTCATGTAACCACTGCTGCCAACATCTCCTAACAGCTAGGTCAAAATGGCCTGGATGATGGGCAATTTGTTGAAATGACCATCCTGCTTCTCTAAGTCTAATGATACACTTCCTCTTATAGTCTGTCAACTGGGCAAAATATCTTCCAGTACATCATAGAGGCATATCTATCTGTCAACAATCTCTCACCAAGAGGTACACTACCCAAAAGTAGCTTCTAAGGGACTTTTTATAAGGCAGAGGAGGAAGCACTTTTACACCTTCTGGGGACCAGACTCAATATCTTTTCTGGCCACAGCTGTAATCATTTACATATATGCCCTAGTTTTGCAGCAATCCGACATTTCTATCTGAGTTCGCAATTTTCGTCAATAAGTGTAGTCTAAAAAATACTCTCGATAGTAAATCAATGATAAGTAAAGAGTCATTTTATAGTTTTGGATAAGTCAATGATGTCAATAACAACTTAGATAGACTATTTCTAACCTGAAAACTTACAGTCACAATTACATGATAAGCACCCACACATTGGTACACGCACAGGCATGCCCACCCACTGCTCATGTATCCCAGTATCAAGATGAACACATAGGGAAACAGTTCTGTCATTCATATAAAAATAACTCCTTTATCCTTGTATTTACTCAAAATGAATGTGAACAGAACTTATCATACAACTTCTAGGAATGATAGGGTTACTTATTGTTTATAGATGGCGTTAGATGTATCTGAGAAGGAAAGGGCTGTGTTACAGCGACTGCTTGATCTGATGGACAGGGTTTAGAAGAGAAACCTTATATACACTGTACAGGCCCAACATTGGATGATTTTTTCCACTTTCAACTGGAATCAGAAGGGAAGAGGGTTACATAGGCTAAAGCTAGATCTTATTGGATAAATGTTGATGGACATGTGTATGGGGCAGACCAGCTATCTGTAGACAAATACAAATAAATATGGAAATAATAATAATAAAAATAATAATAAAATAATTAGAACTCCCAATGCTATTTGTTATTATATAAGTATGTAGCCCCTTTTTGAATAATATCATAGTATTGGCCATCACTACCTTTTGGAGTAGGACAGTCCATAGTTTGAGTGCTCTATCTGTAAAGGACCCTTTTTATATAGAATTACATATTATTTGCTTTTGCATCTGCTGCTTGACATTGAGTACTGCTGCTTAGTTTATATGTAATCCTAGTCTCCCATTTGTTCTGGTATGAGCAGTTGAGTTAAGCTCTGAAGCTTTGACTACTGTATTGTGGTCACCTTTGCTATTAAAATTGGCTTGTCTCTGTGTTATCAAGGTAAACTGCCTTGGTATGTTGAGGCAGCTGAAAGTATGCCTCCATGATGATATTGGCTGGTTGACAGATACATGACAGCAGTCTGCATGTCATGTGACTTCTTCATTCTCTTCTTCAAGATCATGAAGGCAGCATGGCAGCTCAACTCATTTCCTCGTCCTTGAGGCACATATCTAACGGTATTGAGTCATATGGCCATGAAAGACCCATATTGGTCCCAGACCATAGTTACTGCTGGACATCATCATCACTACTTCTCAACATCTCTGAAGCCTCATAGTCTTCTTTATTAAAACCCAGGTCTCATGTCCTTAACAGCACATTACTTTCCTTCTCCATCTTAAACTCACTCATTAATCTGAGGACTTGACCCTTTGTCCACCCCTTGATCTCAAAAGGAAAGAAGCATTAACATTGCCTATTCCAATACCTTCTATACCATTCCCACATCTCCTATCATGGGTGATGATACTGACACACTAACATTTACAGATGACATCAGAAAGTTAATGAATATGTAGGTGCATATTTAGTATTGGAATCTATTTCCTCCTGCCAGTGCTTCTAACCATGGATTAATTCTTATATTCCCAGGGGCCTCCTTCGCTGTAAAAGACCCACAGATAAATTGTAACCCTCTACGGCAAACACTACACATACTGCAGCTGCTCTCATTCCCTGCTCCAACAATTGTCTCAGCAACAAAGTGAGTGGGCTGATGTTTTGTAGAGAGATATGTGCTGTGCCTAGTTTAACTCTTCATGTTGTACCTCATATTGAAATATATATATATATATATATATATATATATATTTCTATACTTTACAGAGATCATTTTCACACCTTCAGGGACCCCTTAGGGGCTTACTAGCTTTTTCCCCATGATTCCATGACTCTGCCATCTCCTTGCTGATGTTGCAGCCTTGTTGGTACTTGGTGGCCATCCACCAACCATCCACTACTCCATCCTTCTGGACCATCCAGGGTTGTGCGGCATTCATCATTAACAAGACTGTTTCAAAATCAGTCTTCATGTATGTCCGGGCCCACTTCAACCATTTCTGCTTCTGAGATCTGTTTAGGGGTGGCCAAATAGTAGGTTTATGCACAACTGCAGTTTCTACATCAGTTGTTCTCATTGTTGCCATATGTCCACAAAAGAAAAAAACCCTCTCACCACAGCAGTATACAAACAGTTCACAAACTGCAATGTTCAGAAATACCGCCAGCCATGGCCCAAAAGCCAATAATCATCCCTGTTTACAACTCTGATAAAGTTCCCCTTTTACCCATGACAAGAACAAAGGTATGTGTTCAGTCTATCACATAACTTATATACCCACCAAGCCAGCCCATGTCACGTTACTTCTTCATGGGCTACATGCTGCCAATGAAAATAGGAGGTGGCCATAATAATGTGACTCGGCTTTGTATTGCAAAGTGTCTTACAATTGCCTATACTGTTCATTTAAGCAAAGTTTGTTGAAACAACAGCGCCTACTTAAGGTGTGTATTACAATTACATTACAAATTCTTGTAATGATTTACAATCTAGTACCTTACATGTTTTTAGGTCATTGGCAAATTGACACTTATAGTACTGTATATACAGTATGGTATGTCCATATTAAAGTTGGAAAACAACAAAATCCTGAAATCTGGAGCAAAATGAACATAATTAGAATGTTTTAATGGTCAAGATATAAATGAGAGAATCTAAATTCCTGTCTAACTATAAGGAATACCCAAGAATATCCCACTATAGTGATATTCTGGAATTCCCTGATATAACTTCCATGGTGCCTCATATTGGAACAATTTGGGAATGAACTCACTGTCTTGTATTTAGAGTCAATGTTTCTCATTCTGACTAACTGGAGAAGTTGGTTATTATATTGCTGGTCTCTTCAGGTCTTCATGTCCCAGAGTATAGTAGGGCACAGAGGGCACGGTAGGTGTTTCAAAATAAAAAATGACATTAGTTACCTTTAATGGACTGCTTCATCAGCTCTTCTGGTGCCATCTGCCAATTTAATGACATCATTCAACCCGACATGTCACCACTGAGAATAGTAATCGGGCTTTAGTGGTCAAATGGGGAGCCACACATTTCGCTCACATGCGCCATATGACGTCATTAAGATGGCAGATTGCCCCAGAAGTAGACTGGTACCCTGGAGGATGCCACGGAGGGCCAAAGCTGACATCTTGCTGGATCCATGCAAGTTGAATCTCTCCACCAAACTTTACAGTTGGCCCACAGCAGTCAATGTTCTTCTGGCAATTGCCAAACTTAGACTTATCCATCAGACTACCAGATAGAGAACCGAAATTTGTCGCTCCATAGAACATGTTTCTACTGCTCCATAGTCCAATAGTTGAGTGCTATACACTTCTGCATCTCACTCTTTACCTTGTGCATGGTGATATAAGGCTTGGAAATCCATGTCATGAAGCTCCCGGCACACAGTTTTTGGGATGATGTTAATGACAGAGGAGGTTTGGAACATTGCAATTATTGGGGCACCTTTATTAAAATTCGATACCAGTTTTATGGAGCAAAAAATTGCAATCCCAGGGCTTGTGATTTTTTAAATGCCACCTGCGGTAAAATGTGTTATAAGTGGTGTTTTTGGCAAGATGCATGTGGTGGACAGGATCACCAGCCCTAAGCAGATTTATGATACACCAATTTACTAGCGCAAGTGATGTATGAAATATACACCTGCTATGAGCTGGCATAAATTTCAGTGCAGGCACACAGCCCCACCGGCGGATGAGCCTGGTTTATGAGAAAGCATGTGTATTGTCATAAGTAAGGGAAACATCCAAACATCCACATGATAGATCCATGCTGCAGAGGGATTATCAAGATGAGCATACTAAATGCCAGTTTTGATAAATTCCCCCCATTAAGTCAGCAGAGCATTGGCACTTGGTGATCCCATCTGTTATTTTACATGCTCTGCCACTTTCCTGCTTAGTTGTTCTGCTTCCACTTTTCATTAAAGAGGTTGACCAAGATAAAAAAAATTTTTTAAATTTAGGCCAGGGGAGGTGAAAAAATGAAAAAAAAAAAAAAAACTCACCTGTCTCTGGTGCTCAGGTGTCCTCCCAACACGTCGTGGTCCTACTGCTCTGATGTTTTCTTGTAGAATTCCTCGACGCCTGTGATGTCCCAGGTCCCTTTCCTTAGGCCAGCCTCAGCGACCTAAGGAAAGGACTCGGGGATGTCATGGGAAGTGATGTCTTTCATTGAGGCCACTGATTGGCCTCAGCAGTCACGTGCGGCAGGGAGAAAACACGGGAGCTGAAGGACCGGACCGCACTGGGGGGCATCAGAGCACCGGGGACAGGTGACTATGGTTTTTTTTTTTTCGTTTTTTTTTTCACCTGTCCTGGACTAATTAAAAGTTTTTTTTTTAATCCCGGACAACCCCTTTAATACTATTCATGGTTCATGGTGGAATATCTAGGAGGGAAGAAATATAATAAACTGACTTACTACAATGGTGGCATTACAATATCTTACTATAATTCAGTGAGTGCTTTTTTTTTGATGCGGTACGCCACGTGGGGCCGTAGCCTAGAGGTAGGTCATCAAGGTGCCGAGTTGTATACACCTGTGGCAATGGGACTGATTGAAACACCTGAATTCATCAATTAACCCTGCATTCACACAGCCAAGTTTCTGCTGTGAAACTTGATCCATGTGTTGGCCGGATTTACTGGTCTGAACAGTTTGTCGGGAGAGGAACTCCTAGCAGTATAGTTATCTATGATGTTAGGAGTTCCTGCCTGCCAGACACATACTGTCTTGTACTATAATAAGTACAGGAATGTATGCCGCTGGGAGGTAGGGACTCTTAGCAGCATACAGTTGTGCTAAAAAGTTGACATACCCCGGCAGATTTTTTGGTTTTTTGGCCTTTTTTCAGAGAAAATGAATAACACAAAAACTTTTTTTCCACTCATGGTTAGTGGTTGGTTGAAGCCATTTATTGTCAAACTTCTGTGTTTTCTCTTTTTAAATCATAATGACAACCAAAAACATCAAAATGACCCTGTTCAAAAGTTCCCATTCCCCAGTTCTTAATACCGTGTATTGCCCCCTCTAACATCAATGACAGCTTGAAGTCTTTTGTGATAGTTGTGGATGAGGTTCTTTATTTTCTCAGATGGTAAAACTGCCCATTCTTCTTTGCAAAAAGTCTCCAGTTCCTGTAAATTCCTGGGCTGTCTTGCATGTACTGCGCACTTGAGATCTCCCCAGAGTGGCTCAATGATATTGAGGTCAGGAGACTGAGATGGCCACTCCAGAACCTTCACTTTCTTCTGCTATAGCCAATGACAGGTCAACTTGGCCTTGTGTTTTGGATCGTTGTCATGGTGAAGCTTCCTGGCTGATGAGAGCAAATTTGCCTCCAGTATTTGCTGATAACGTGCTCCATTCATCTTTCCTTCAACTTTGACCAAGTTTCCTGTGCCTTTGAAGCTCACACATCCCCACATCATCAGTGATCCACCTCCGGGCTTTACAGTAGGAATGGTGTTCCTTTCATCATAGGCCTTGTTGACACCTCTCCAAATGTAACATTTATGGTTGTGGCCAAAAAGTTCGATTTTTGAACCATCACTTCAAATTACCTTGTTCCAGAAGTTTTGAGGCTTGTCTCTGTGTTGTTTGGCCTATTGAAGGTGAGATTCTTTGTGGCATTTGCGCAGTAATGGCTTTCTTCTGGCAACTCGACCATGCAGACCATTTTTCTTCAAGTGCCTCCTAATTGTGCATCTTGAAACAGCCACACCAATAGTTTTCAGAGAGTCCTGTATTTCAGCTGATATTATGTGTGGGTTTTTCTTTGCATCCGGAACAATTTTCCAGGCAGTTGTTGCCAAAATTTTGGTTGGTCTACCTGACCTTGGTTTGGTTTTTACAGAGCCCCTGAGTTTCCATTTGTTAATCACAGTTTGAACACTGCTGACTGGCATTATCAATTCCTTGGATATCTTTTTGTATCCCTTTCCTGTTTTATACAGTTCAACTACCTTTTCCCGTAGATCCGTGGACAATTCTTTTGCTTTCCCCATGACTCACAATCCAGAAACGTCAGTGGCTGGAGGAAAGATGCAACAGTCTGTCTGGATCCCAGAAACTCACTCAGCTTTTAAGCAAACACTGATTACAAGCAAAAAGGTCACAGGTGAGGATGTTACATTTAGTAGCCATTCAAACCCCTTTGTGTCAACTTCTGGGCATGTTATCAGGCCAAAATCACCAGGGTATGTGAACTTTTGGACAGGGTCATTTTGATGTTTTTGGTTGAGTGAAGTAATCAGGCGATACCTTTTAGAGGCTAACTGAGTGAATTTGATCGTAAGCTTTCAGGAGCACTAGCTCCATTCATCAGACATGGTGTTATACAAGAAGTAGAAAATTCACAGATTTTTTATACCATGGACATGGACCTTCAAAGGATCTTAGAATCCTTAAAAAAAACAAAACAAAATGCAATCTAAGTAGAGAAGTTATTTACAACAGGTCAAAAAATAAACAATCTGGAAAGTTGTGGTGTGTGACAGAGGGATCACTAATTCTTGCTATCTGTTTGCTGCCACGTGGTGATTTGTGACCCTCAAATGTTTTTGTTTGTCATTATGATTTAAAAAGACAAAACACAGACATTTGACAATAAATGGCTTCAACCAACCACTAACCAAGAGTGGAGAAAAAGTTTTTGGTTATCATTCATATTCTCTGAAAAAAGGCCAAAAAAACAAAAAAATCTGCCTGGGTATGTAAACTTTTTAGCACAACTGTAACTATACTGTTAGGAGTTCCTCTCCTAGCATACTGTTCAGGCCAGCAAATCCGGCCAACACATGGACCAAGCTTACGGGTCAAATTCGGTGGCGTGAATGTGGGGTAATGTGTGACAATAAGAATTTCTATATTTTTATCTTCTCGAATCCGTGCTTTGTGTATATAGATACAGTATTGCTGCGATTCACACAATGTCTCAATATTGTAGCAAAAATGTGAAAATGTTTTGTATCTTTTTTGCTGTTTATTGCATTTTTAACAGAGAATTTAAAAACGTTCATCATACCGAATACTTACAAGGTTAGAGTGTTCAAATATTGTAACGTTTTTCTAAAACTGGAGTGGATGGATGAACAGAATGTCGGAACTAGGGTGAAGACAGACCCTGACACGGGCGCTATGCTTTTATTCTGCATGTTTTAGATCAATAATGTTGAAGAGGTTCAAGCGGAGCGTCATAACAAAGAGCTGGGACAGATGAATATTTAATGTGTATGTACCGTTCAGAGAATGCTTTGTATGTGCTGGAAAAATGTCATCATTTACTTTTACTGTATCTCAGCACACATCGGCTTTGTAAGTATAATGCAGTTTGTATATATTAGAAAGAATGACATGTATGGTTTGGAAATAATGTCTCTTCAATTCAATAAACATTATGATCATGTCTCTTTCATTACAACAGGTTCAAGGACATAAGGAATAGTGTGCTGAGCTGGGAATGGATGCTCTGCATGTATTTACAATGATTTTTGCTATGAATGTACCCAGCACAGATGCCCCTGCTCATACGCCCTTAGGCTTCATTCACAGATGTTGGTCCATTGAAGCCCATTGAAGGCTAACACAAAGCCATTTAAAAATAAGAATGTGTTTGAGTCTATTCACATATTTATCTTTATGTCAAAATGGACAAAGATAAAGCATGTCAGTTTTTTGATGGCCTTGAAAAACAGCCCATAAATAAAACAGACATGTGAATAGACACATAGACATAGGCCTAACTGTATGCCCATACTATATGAATATCACAAAAAGGCCGAAATATATGGCCCCTACTGATCGAGACAATGAGGAAGTGTTGTACCCTGTTCTGAATGGTGCGATGGTTGGGCAGTGTGAACACTGCTCTATTCGTTTCATGGGAGTGCCAGACAAAGCCAGAATAAAGTGTTTGGCTATCTCCAGTGCTCCCATTGAAATGTGAGTGTGCGATATGTGTGCTATGCTTGTGTCATTTGTATTTGTGTGGCCTGTTTCAGGTCAGTGTGACCACTTGTGTAACCAGCACTTGTGTAATGTGTTTTTGCTGATGTTCAATGTATGTACAATATGTATATCACTTAAATGGGTTGTCCAGGGTTAAGGTTTTTATGACCTGCCCTTAGGATAGGATATACAGTGGGGAAAAAAAAGTATTTAGTCAGCCACCAATTGTGCAAGTTCTCCCACTTAAAAAGATGAGAGAGGCCTGTAATTGTCATCATAGGTAGACCTCAACTATGAGAGACAAAATGAGAAAACAAATCCAGAAAATCACATTGTCTGATTTTTAAAGAATTTATTTGCAAATTATGGTGGAAAATAAGTACTTTGTTATATATCCTGTGTTGGCAATGACAGAGGTCAAACGTTTTCTGTAAGTCTTCCCAAGGTTGGCACACACTGTTGCTGGTATGTTGGCCCATTCCTCCATGCAGATCTCCTCTAGAGCAGTGATGTTTTGGGGCTGTCGCTGGACAACACGGACTTTCAACTCCCTCCAAAGGTTTTCTGTGGGGTTGAGATCTGGAGACTGGCTAGGCCACTCCAGGACCTTGAAATGCTTCTTACGAAGTCACTGCTTCGTTGCCCTGGCGGTGTGCTTGGTATCATTGTTATGCTGAAAGACCCAGCCACGTTTCATCTTCAATGCCCTTGCTGATGAAAGGAGGTTTGCACTCAAAATCTCACGATACATGGCCCCATTCATTCTTTCATGTACACGAATCAGTCGTCCTGTTCCCTTTGCAGAGAAACAGCCCCAAAGCATGATGTTGCCACCCCCATGCTTCACAGTAGGTATGGTGTTCTTTGGATGCAACTCAGCATTCACTCTCCTCCAAACACGATGAGTTGTATTTCTACCAAACAGTTCTACTTTGGTTTCATCTGACCATATGACATTCTCCCAATACTCTTCTGGAACATCCAAATGCTCTCTAGCAAACTTCAGACGGGCCCGGATATGTACTGGCTTAAGCAGGGGGACACGTCTGGCACTGCAGGATCTGAGTCCCTGGCGGCGTAGTGTGTTAATGACGGTAGCCTTTGTTACGTTAGTCCCAGCTTTCTGCAGGTCATTCACTAGGTCCCCCTGTGTGGTTCTGGGATTTTTGCTCACCGTTCTTGTGATCATTTTGACCCCACGGGGTGAGATCTTGCGTGGAGCCCCTGATCGAGGGAGATTATCAGTGGTCTTGTATGTCTTCCATTTTCTAATTATTGCTCCCACAGTTGATTTCTTCACACCAAGCTGCTTGCCTACTGCAGATTCAGTCTTCCCAGCCTGGTGCAGGTCTACAATTTTGTTTCTGGTGTCCTTCCACAACTCTTTGGTCTTCACCATAGTGGAGTTTGGAGTGTGACTGTTTGAGGTTGTGGACAGGTGTCTTTTATACTGATAACAATGTCAAACAGGAGCCATTACTACAGGTAATGAGTGGAGGACAGAGGAGCCTCTTAAAGAAGAAGTTACAGGTCTGTGAGAGCCAGAAATCTTGCTTGTTTGTAGGTGACCAAATACTTATTTTCCACCATAATTTGCAAATAAATTCTTTAAAAATCAGACAATGTGATTTTCTGCATTTGTTTTCTCATCTTGTCTCTCATAGTTGAGGTCTACCTATGATGACAATTACAGGCCTCTCTCATCTTTTTAACTGGGAGAACGTGCACAATTGGTGGCTGACTAAATACTTTTTTTCCCTACTGTAAATACATGATCGATGGGTGTCCGAAAATTGGATCCCACCGTTCAGTTGTATGGACCTGCTTCCAGCACCTGTACTATATGCTATACATGGCCGGAAGCAGAAATTTCCATCCCCGGTATATTGTCTGACTTCAATGGATGCTGAGTTTTAGTCATGGTGCCCGGCCGCTATATGGTGATGGAGCTTTCTGCTTCTGGCCCTGTATTGTGCATAGTAAGCAGCTCTGTACAGCTGATGGGTACAGGGCCCGGCTTTCAGGTATTTATGGCCTATCCAAACCATAACCCTGGGCAAAACATTTAAGACATGGGGCCCATAAACAATTCTTCGGGCCTTTTGCATTTAGTGTCAGTCCCCTGCAATCAGGATTGATTATTGCACTGAAAATCCTAAGCCTTGTAGTACTTTTTACATGTGGTGCTGCTAAGCAATTTCTCATTACAGCAGCTGCAATAAACTCTAACCATCACTATATAGTAATATGGGGTTATTGTGCTGCTTGTTACAGTATTGGTGAGCTTTTATTCTGCACCCTATCAATAGTGCAGTGGGCTGAGAATGGGTACAAATGTAGCTATAGTCAAACACGCAAGACTAAGCCTACATGTTCATGAACGTGTGCATGTGCGGGATCCATGGTAAAACAGCATGGACAGAACATGGATTATATCCGTGTGCCATCCGTGACCCCCATGGACCCATAGATTTTATTACTGGTCCCGACAAATAGGAGTAGGAACTGTCCTGAGGTTTACTCCTGGGCTCACTGCCCCATACATGGTATCATGGGTCCATATAATGGGTCTGTTATAAATGTGGCTAGCACACTGACAACACGGCTAGCACACCGACAACACGGCTAGCACACTGACAACATGACTAGCACACTGTTCGTGTGCATGGAACCTAAGACAAAATGTATACAGTATGTCAGGAATGAAACAACTGGAACCCCTATCCATGGATGTACTGAACCAAATCCAGATCATCATAGTTTGGTTCAGTAGAATCTCAGGTGGCCTGAGTATCTAAGCCTTAAGGGGACAGCAATTATTAAATAGTGTAAAGCGTGTTGATTCTGTCATTTCAGTTTTGTGCCCACTCCCATTCTCACTACTGAGCCCCCGTAAACCAGCTGTGCAACACATTTATGTATTATTTTTGTGAGCGTTTCCAGGGAGATCTTTTCATAGTGTTTTCATTGACAATTTTTATAGGATTTTTAGAAATGCTGCAGGTACATAGTAAAACATGGTGATTTGTTTCATCTCAGTGTTGTAGAGCACAGGCACATCTTACACATGTTACACATCTGGTGGACATGTCCGGTGGTGACCTCCTTATGGTCCCAGCCACTGCGAAAACATCTAACCATTCCTCCAAACTAATACAGCATATCCTCTTGGCAGCAAGAATTCACGCCTCAAGGTGGTAATTTCTAGAATTAATTCCTCCATGCTATCTGAAAAACTCAATGGACCACGTCTACCAAGTGTGGCAGCCATGGATCTCCTCCTCCTACGTCCAAAACTCTGGATATTATATTAGTCTATAATAATAATGCCTAGCTCTGGATGTTGACCCCTACCTATCTATTGAACGCACCTACTACTCATATGTATGGCATATTTCTGTATACCTTTGATAAATATGGTATACACACGTGGACAAAATTGTTGGTACCCCTTGTTTAATGAAGTCCTGCATGTCCGACTTTGTTTCCGATGAAAAAAAAGGATTCGCAGTGCAGAGGGCGTAAGCGCACACCCGCGCATTGCTTTAAAAAACCATTCAAATGAATGGGCTTTTAGCCAATGCATTGCTAACCTGTCGGTATCCGATGCCAATCCCATTCCCCGAGATTTTCACTCGGATTGGCAGCGGACAGACTCAAGCGCAGGTGTGAACCCAACCTTACTCCATTCTCCCCGTGAGAACAAATGCATGTTTAACTGAGCTGATCATACATATACATGTGGCATCAGGAGGGCTGTTTGTCAAATGAACATTTGGCTGACAACTTCTAAACTGTATAGCTATCCTGCTGTATTCTCTGACTTCCTTATCCTAATATAACCATCCAAGAATATTATAATAGTAATAATAACTTTATTTATAGAGCGCCAACATATTCCACAGCACATATCAGAGGGGACATGAACAGACAATATGAGACATTACAATGTGACAAAGAAATGAATGCATCAAACAATAGGAGTGAGGACCCTGCTCACAAGAGCTTACATTCTATGAGGTAATAGGGAGACAACAAGAAGAAAGAGGGCTTGTTTGATACAATGGTCCAGCCATCTTTTAATAGAAAAGGTTATGTAACTGAAGCTGTATGAACCGTCACCAGCCGATAACTGTGAATAAGCATACACTAAGTGCAAGGAGTGCAGTGTAACTTCTAGATGGAGGGGACAGGTTCTAAGGAATAGAGTAGGAAGGGTAGCTTAGGATAATAAATGTTAGCTTAACGTGTGGAGGTGTAATACACTGTGATCAGGTCATGTGATAAGCCTGCCTAGACAGATGTGATTTTAGGGCATGTTCGAAACTGCCATAGTTGGGTATTTATCTGATTACCTGAGATAAAGTATTCCAGAGCACTGGTGCAGCTCGAGAAAAGTCTTAGAGATGGTAGTGTTCAGATAACAGGGGATGCAAGTCTAAGGTCATTGGCAGAACAGAGAGGATGGTTAGGGAGGTAAACAGTGATGAGAGAGGATATATAGGGGGGCGCAGCGCTATGGAGGGATTTATGGGCAAATGTGATAATTTTATATTGTATTCTGTGGTGAATGGGCAACCAGTGCAGCGACTGGCACAAGGTACCGTTTTGACAGAAAGATGAGTCTGGCGGCTGCGTTCAGGACAGATTGTAGAAGGGAGAGTTTAGTAAGAGGAAGCCCAGAAGACAAGTGCAATATTCATGACAAGAGCGACAATGAGGGTTTTTGTGATGTTTTCACAGTGAGAAAAGGGCAAATTCTAGAGATGTATTTTAGGTGCAGGTGGTAAAAGCGTGCAAGTGTTTGAATATGTGGGGTGAAGGTGAGATCAGAGTCAAATACAATCTCAAGACAGCTGGTGTACTGCCTCAGTGTAATAGTAAGATCACAGAAATGGAGATATCAGGGTTAGGTTGGTTTGTAGACGGAGGGAACACAAGAAGTTCTGTTTTAGGCTAAGGCCCCACGTGACGTCCCGCATACCTATGGGGAAACCGCCAACGTTTCCGTAGGTATAATTGACATGCTGCGATTTCCAAAATGAGCCAGTTTTGGAAATCGCTGAGTATTTGCAGCGCGTTTTTTTCCTCAAAGTGGGCATGGAATTCACTAGAATCCCATCCACTTTGCTCTGACTGTAAAACGCCGCGATTTTTTCCGCGGCGCTTCTGCCGCGGGCAAATCCCGGCGTTTACATCACGTGGGACTTTAGCCTTAGAAAGATTCAGTTTCAGATAGAGAGCAGACATGATGTTACAGACAGTCACTGGTGTTCTGAATATCGACATGCATAGCTGGTTGAATTTTTTTATTTTTTTTTGTTTCTTTTTTTTCAGATTCATGTTGACAACAGTTACTGAAATACTGTATATCAATATATAAAAACAAGAATAAAATAAGTAGATATTAGAAACTTACATTAAGTCTAAAAGTCACAGTTGGACTAACAAAAAGTGCAAACCCTGTAGCTGTCAGAGATTTCTTTCATTAGCAGCTTCGTGACTCTCATCTCATATATGTCATCTCTTCAGATGCGATGTACCTTTGTGATAGAGCTCTGATAATCTCCCTCTGACATCTCATTATATAGTAAAACTACTGTTCCTTATGCTTAATGAATGTACATCTGAGAAGAGATGCAGGGTAGGAGGACAATCTCTCTTCATGCCCTTGAAATTTCCTTCACTAATTATGTAACTTTCTGTTCCAGACATTCTTATCCTTTTTCCATCTTCACGTTCTTCCTTGCGTTGCTCTCTAACCCTTTCTCCTCTTTATATGACTGGTATGTAAATATTTGTGATGCAGCACAAACTTATGACTTCATTCACTACTGTAAATCTGACTTTAGCAGCATATCATGTTTGTAGGATGTGTTTTGATCTTCAACTTTTTTTCTTCAATGTCTCTAAAGATTTTTTTCAACCAGGTCTTGATTTCAAATCTCCTACCGTTTTTTGACTGCAGCTCTTCAGCAGATCTATGTGTTTCCATGGTACCAGTCTACAACGTTTGCGTAGTCTGATGCGGCCATCTGTCCCCTAACAAATGAAGAGGACAGGTGGCAATGGCTATGACTGTAGGGTGGAGTCGCATATACATGCGTAGATCCTGTACTAACATAACAGTAAAGTTATATTCGGACGTCACATGGCAGCATTAAATTCAATTCAAGTGAGTGGGGGCTGTTCACATGACCGTTGTAATGGACTGTCAAAATATAGGACATGTCCTACTTTTGTCTGGTTTCATGGACCCTGTATACACGCAAATGTTTGGGCGATCCGTGAAAACGGGTGGCACTTGGGTGCAAGATGGGCGTTGCTCACTGCTATTTTGCACCGTGGTCATGTAAATGTAGCCTAACGCTTATTGCACACTATAGTGAAAAATGAATGTGTAACAACACTTTCTTAATGTCCGCTACATGTCCATTTTTTAAATGGACCATTAAAAAAATTAAACTTGTGCTGTTTTTGTCTGTTTTCACGGACAGCCAGACCAATACAAGTCAATGAAATGCAAATCCATTTTAACGGACATTAAAAAATGGAGAAGTCGGTTGGGTAAAAAAAAAAAAAAAAAAAATAGACCAATAAAGTTCATTTGTTTTTTCATTGACAAAACTGATGCAAAACGGTTGTTAAACTGGACAGACAGACGGGAAAAATGCTGTAAAATAAGTGTCAAACTGATAGGAAATGGAGGTGGTTTTAATGTCCATTTGTTACACTGGCATGTGCGTGTAGACAACGTTGTTTGCAAAGCTGCAATAATTCTAATCTTTATTTATTTAGCGCCGCCACATTCATAAGTACTTTACACCTGGGGATGTAGCAAAAACATGCACAAATAATCAAAGCAAATGAGCAAATAATGAGAAAAAGGAGAGACGTTCCTGCCCATAGGAGCTTCCAATGTAATAGAATGGGAGATGTGACATAATAAACCCAGGGGTGTCCAGATGTGTCACTGTATATTTAGATATTATAGAGCACATTAATAGATCATTTATCCTATAATAGATGTTGTATACGTTTATATATTTTTTTCCTCGCACTGATAAATTCCATGTAGCGTTTTTAAGCGGACGATATTGTGTAATATTCACCACATTTATTGCTATGGTGAAAACTCATTACTTTACAGTGACAAAAATGCCCGTACATGATCATTGACAATATCTGTCTGCTAAACAACAGAAGTATTAAAAATATTATACAATATTTACGATGAAATATAATACTGAGTTAACAGCAGGTACTGTATAGAGACACAAACACTGAAATAAATCATACAACAAGCTAATTCAAATATCAAAATGTCAAATATGCCATGTACAATAAATATAGATAATAATATGAATAATCATATATGAAGATACAAATGTAGCCGGCCTAAGTATACAAGGGTAAATAATAAGGTGAACAATAAAGCTGGCTATATATATCAGATCCACCGATTACGTATATGTGGGCCAAAGCTCAGGAAAAGATGGGACACAAATGGTATATTCACACAGAGGAATCTGGTGGATCAGCACCAGATTCTGCCTACCAAGTAGAGATCAAAGCAGACAGCTGAAAAAATAAGTGTCCTGCTTTATTTTGCCATCAAGTCATTGGCTCATTCAGCCACAGAATCTGTGGCAAATAAAACTTAACATTTAATAATCATCTAAAATATAATTAACCCCAATGATTGAATGGTATAAAAATCAGAAAATAATTGGAACGCTCTTACCCGTTCCAGATGAAAAGTGTCATACCCCACCTTTAGGGCCACAATTTATCCAAACGCAAAGGGAACCAAGGATGGGTGCAGGAGATTGACCCTGTGCAACCCTGTCACCCTTAACTCACGCTCTTACAAGGGCGGTCCCAATACTGACCCTAAAATTGCAAGAGCAACCATTTTTGGAATCCAGTTCATGGTAAAATCTGCAGCTGCTTTTCTCTACTAGAATCAGCTTACTTGTCTGCCTGTTTCTAACCATAGCAAAGCTTGTACAAACTGTAATGGAAACATGAACAGGATCTCTTCACTCATAGACTGGACCATGCTCGATCTATTATGGTTTATAAAGAAAGTTTATGATGCTCTGCCTTAAGGAAGCAGGATACATGATTTGCAGGTCCTGTAACAGGCACATCGCTCCGGCTACACAACATGAGAGATAAAGTATAAGGGACAAGTACAGAATGTTTGCTAACAGGAAAAGTCTTCTGGGAATAATCTAGGGTTGATCTGAAACATGGAGTGTTATAGACCACCAGTATTAGCATGACCTACCAGATCACTACCATGTTTAGTGCTATGTATGTATCCCACTTCTTTGAGGTTAAGGCGCCAAGTAGCGAAATGCAGCTGAAAAATGCGTTTTTTTTTTTTTTTTTTTTGCATTAAGTTTTTGAGGTATTTTATCTTTGCATTTTTTCCTTACTAAATCTATAGACAAGCGCTTGCGATTCCACAGATAAATTTAATATACTGCATTTTTGGGAAACGCACATGTTTTTGAAAATGCAGCTTTTTTTTCCTTATTCACTTTGCTGGTACTGTAAAGCGATACCTTATATAGTTACAAGAAAAATGGCCAAACATCATCTGAAATGGACATACAAAACTATACACAATGGCCTAATATAATCAGACTATTATGCTGGGAGAAGCGTCCAAAAGATATTTAATCTCAACCACAAAAAAGGAAGCTCATCCCAAAATTAATCAAAATATATCAATTTTATTCAATACAAAGAATATACATACATAATAGCATGAGGACCACAGCGATTTACTGGTGAACACATCCGCAGCAGATATTTTTACAAATAATGGGGAACATGGCACTCAAAGAGGGATGTCTAATAATAATAGAACAAATATAACAACCAGTCACATAGTATACAAATAACAATAACCAATCCTATGCACTAAAATAAGTAAATAACTCCCATTCTCTTACCCAGTGTAAGAAAGTATGTCTGCTCACAAATGGCACCAAGCCCCAATGCACGTTTCAGTGCAGAATAAGAAGAAGGCTGCACCAAAACATGCCATTTTTCCCATTAACCCTGTACGCTAATGCTTGCCGACTTTTTTTCAGATTTTCCTTCCCGCCTTTCAAAATCCATAACTTTTTTATTTTTCTGTCGACATAGCTAAGTGAGGACTTATTCTTTGCGTGCCGAGTTGTACTTTCATTTTGCACCATTGTGGGGTACATATAATGTTTTGTTTAGCTTTTTTTAAGGTTTATGTGAAAAACCCACAACTCTATCATAATTTTTTGCATTTTGTTTTTACGGAGTTCACTCTGCATTAGACATGACCTGGCAGCTTTGTCCATCGGGTCATTACGATTATGGTGATACCATATTTATATTGGTTTCCTTACGTTTTATCGCTTTTACAAATAAAACGTCACTTTTTGAAAATGAATGATTTTCCTGGGGTCGCCGAATTCTGATGCCTATAACCGTTTTAATGTTTTGTTGTTGGAGATATGTCAGGGCTCTTTATTGTACTTTTTATTGTTACCAATGTTTAGTGTGTATGACTTTTTGATCACTTTTTATTGCTATTTTTGGGGAAAGCAAGGTGAAAAAAATACGTTAATTCCTCATTGCAGCATGTATATTTTTTTTACAGTGTTCACTTTACGGGATAAATAACGCTATTTTTGGATAGTGGTGACTCTGATCCCCAGAGCAATGTACTCTAGATAGGGTCACTATGTGTGATGGGCATAGGCAGCCAGGAGGCCATTGCTCGGCCTCCTGGCTGTCATGTGCAACTCCTTGGGTTCCGCTATCTTATTGCGGGGAATCCGAGGTGTGGCGGGGGGAAGTGATCTTGCTCCTGTACCTCCTGAATGCTGTGATCGCTATTGATCACGGCATCTAAGCGGTTAATCCAAGTATCTTCAGACTCAGCAGCTAGTCCTAGGCCTCAGATATATAACACAGCTGAGTGGCATAAGTAATGTGGCAAGCTACTGTGCCTGCGGCATTACAGCAACAGAATTGTAATCATGGCACTCCAATAAAGCGATGTTTTCTGGGGCTCAGGAAGGGTTTCATCCCCTTAACCAATAAAGTAGAATCCAGGCACTCGCCAACTTGAGTATGTGTGCACAGATTATTCATACAAGATATGCAATCCATAAAAGTGTCATGTGAACATTTTTGGTCCCACAAGGACCTTCATCAGACCCTTGGATTGCCTGAGGTATGAAGAATAGAGGAACGGAGCTTGATGAGTAATGTGGAAGGAGCCACTGAAGAAGATGCGGCTCCTTCAACTACTTACCATGCTTCATTTCTCTATTCTTCATACCTCAGTAAACCCTCAAAAACTGCAGCATTTTAAAGTACCTGCAAAGTGGATGGGATTTTAGCTAATCCCTTCCACACATTGCAAAAAATATCTGCAGTGGAAATGCTGTGATTTAAAAAACCGTTGCATTTTTGTAAATTGCAGCATGTCATTATACTGTACCTACGAAAACATTGGCATTTTCCGTATAGGTATAATAGAAAAAGAAAGTCCACAGAGGAAAACTCTGAAGACTTTCTGTGAAAAGTGCTCCAGAAAAATACACAATGTGTTTCTGTCGCAGTCTTTTCCTCAGTGCTTTATGGCTGCAGCTCGCTACGTGGAGCCATAGCCTAAAGGGGAATATGGTCTGGCCACTAGGGAAGGTATCCATGTGATGCATTTGTTCTGTCTCAAGTAGCTTTTCAAATTCTTATCCCTACTGGCAGAGAACCTAAATCTAACATTTTCCCAGATCAGGGATGTCTATGCTACAAATGGGCAGGAAGATACGGGTCAAAGAAGCAGATATGAAGCCTATTAAATACTTTTTGCATCGGACCATCAAGGTACAAATATGGCACCAACAGTGTTTTAGATAGCTCCATGGACACCTGAACTATCATCACCTCCAGATAACAGAAAACTCCAAAGCTCCTTCAAATGATGACAACCAACAAGCAACAGAACAGAAAGCAGCATTCAACTCACCTGTTTGACATGACACTCTGCTGACATTCTTTCTTGGAGGTGGATGGCAGCATGTCTCCTTTGAAGCTCCAATCTAACATGGGCTCTGAAACTCCAGTTCTCTCCCTAGGTAGCTTCCAGCAGTTCAGATTCCCCTATCAATAGCCTCTAGACTATACCTGACATGGAAAAAGCAGCCTTATCTTCATTACCAGACCCAGTAATCCCTCCAACTCCATCTTTGCTGACCCCCACAAAGATTTTTCCAAAATAACACTATCTTTCCAATCAACATTAAATGAATTAGATTGCAGAGTCTAAAGTATAGAAAATAAAATGGCTGCCTTTGCCATACTAGGCTGATAGACACCCACAATGCCTTTGAAGAAAACTTTGGAAAGCTGTAAGTCAATGCTGTCAACATTGAAGGCAGACACAGTCAATCCCATGCAGTTACAGCTACATACTGTACCTACCTGCAGGAAGACATTAAATCTCTGTCACCTAACTTGGTTACCTATGAGCTTTGTATAGCTAGAGCACATAGAATGCTAAGCTAAAAATTCCAGGAATGTTCTTGATATACCAATGTAGCCCTATTTGGGGGGGGGGGTATGAGTATTATCCCTCCCGAAACAGACTCTGGCGCTGACCTGTGTGTATAATGGGACCTGAAGCCTTCACTGAAGGGAAGAGTGGGAACATATATGAAATATATCAGTGCCTCCACCCAGGATAGAGCCTCTGTATTACAGGGAGGATCTCTTCCTGGGACTTACCCATGAAGTACAGTTAGTAGCCTTAACAAGGATCACTGTACTAATCTCACAGTCTGAAGAATACATACAGATACCACATAAGGTTATAACAGTAGCTTTATAAGAATCAACAGGGTAATAATACATACATAAAATATACTCAGAACACAGCAGTACTACAACAACCAGCAAGTCCTCAACCGTCTTAGGTTATATACCCGGGTATATATATAGATATATACCCTGTTTCCCCGAAAATAAGACAGCGTCTTATATTAATTTTTGCTCCCAAAGATGTGCTGTGTCTTATTTTCAGGGGATGTCTTATTTTTTTTTCAATGAAGAAGAATTCACATTTATTGCTGATCAAAAAAATGAACATTTATTATATACGGTACTGTACAGTAGTTGTCATCACAAACCAGCATAACCAGACAAACTGTGAATCCTATCAAGAATTTCTTACTACCGTACCATTATTTCCATGTACAACAATTAACAATATGGTACATTTACCAATATTTACGGTACGAATAGAAAGTAAAATTTATTCAATGACAGTTATGTCATCATCTTCTAGGACATCATCATAACAATCCAAACCATTAATTTCCCTGCACACAGTATCATGTCCCATAGTGGCCCCTGCACACAGTATCATGCCCCATAGTGGCCCCTGCACACAGTATCATATCCCATAGTGGCCCCTGCACACAGTATCATGCCCCATAGTGGCCCCTGCACACAGTATCATTCGCCATAGTGGCCCCTGCACACAGTATCATTCCCCATAGTGGCCCCTGCACACAGTATCATTCCCCATAGTGGCCCCTGCACACACTATTATTCCCCATAGTGGCCCCTGCACACAGTATCATTCCCCATAGTGGCCCCTGCACACAGTATCATGTCCCATAGTGGCCCCTGCACACAGTATCATGCCCCATAGTGGCCCCTGCACACAGTATCATTCCCCATAGTGGCCCCTGCACACAGTATCATGCCCCATAGTGGCCCCTGCACACAGTATCATTCGCCATAGTGGCCCCTGCACAGTATCATTCCCCATAGTGGCCCCTGCACACAGTATCATTCCCCATAGTGGCCCCTGCACACAGTAGTTTGCCCCATAGTGGACCACCCATGAACAATTATTATACTGTGGGGTCTTTTCAGACCCCAGAGTATAATGATCGGAGACCCAGGAGAGGATAGAAACATAAAAAAACAACGTTGCTTACCTGTTCCTCGCTCCGGTGCATGCCCGTGCGCTACTCCGGCCTTCTTCAATGTTAGACCAGGCCGCGTCACGTGATCCGGCAGGCGTCGCGACGCAAAATGACGTCCGCTGACGTCTGCGACGTCACCAAACAGGCCCGAAGCCTGGAGAAGCGTAGGACAGGTAAGCACATAGTTTTTTATGTTCGCTCACCTCCCCTGGGCCGCCGATTATTATACTCCGGGGTCTGAAAAGACCCCGGAGTATAATGATAGAAGAGATTGTGGGGCTCTCCCGCGGCCTCACATATCGTATATACCGTATGTTCTGTTCGGGATCATACGCCTTACTTTCGGGGGGATGCCTTATATTAGGCAATTCTCCGAAACCTCTCCTATGCCTTACTTTCGGGGGGTGTCTTATTTTCGGGGAAACACGGTAGCAAGAGTCCAGTGCACAATACCTCCAGGCAACAGAAGAGATGCAGGGGCCCCTGTGGATAACTGTGGATCCTCCGATTCTTCCAGGAGATGACAGACAGCCGATCAGGAGATGATGATGATGGTGAGATTCTTCACAGGCAGCAAACAGGGCGACGGTGACGGCAGTAGATGCAGGCCTGACTACCCTAACACTGAGTGCTTAACCTGCCAGCTAAACTACTAGTGCCACCGGGCCTCTAACTAGCTAGTTGGCCTTCGGAAGCCTAACCTATCACTGCCCTGAACTGTATATATATATGGATCCCTAACTACGGTTACTAGCTAGGTCCTGTGAGTATATAGGGGGTAACACATACCTAACTATATACTGTGAAGTAAAGAGGAACAAGTGGCTCTTAGACTCCCCCAGACATAACATGTCTGTCTCAGCAGCTCTGCTCACCTCTCTCCCCCCAGCAGCTCTGCCTCACATGTGTCTGACTCACTGTATTTACAAAACAAAACTTGCACTGAATGCCTGGGGTCTCTGAAGCCGAACTGCAGGGGCAAAGAAGCCAGATACATTATATACTAGTAGAAATGGCAGTTCCCTACACCAGATACACTTTTTATCATGTAAATGAGTGGTTAATGGCTAAATCCAAGAAATAACACCCTATTACCTAACTTTCATATCACATTGTTGGAGATCTCTCTGCTGCTACTTGCTAGCAAGAAGAAACCTGGGCCCAGCACACAACTCCTCAGGCAAAATATCATTCTCTACAAGCAACGACATCCCACAAAGAGCCTTATCAACAGACAAAGTAGTATCTATCCAGTGAAAAACCTCACCAATGGCTACTCATAGATGTGTTGGAGCATCAGGCACCTACTCCACCTGACAAGACACCACCACATCCACAACAGGGATGGTTTTGAGTCGCATGCTTGTTAGCATACTCATAGCGAGTACTAGCAACTGTTGGGACTTGGCTTTCTTGTCAAACTATTCCATGAGTACTATGGTTACCCCCACTTGGCTCATGCTATAGACCTACACAATTTTGGACTGTAATAATATTTCTTTAGATTTATTGCTGCCATTTAATGTTTATTTTTGTTCTGCTTTACTGGACTGCTCGAGAATACCTGTACGAAGATTTCCTTTGCTCAGTATTGACTATGACTATTGTAATCATATTGAGTAAAGCCAAAGAGAGTTACAACCTATTTAAAAGATCTTTAATGTGACAAGAGGCTACATACCACCATAGGGATATACTTTGTGTCCAGGAGAAACATTTTTTCAGAATTCTCAGCCTGTGGTCAAAAACAGAGATAACCCTATTATACACATGTCTACTGTAAAAAGAGTGGGGTTTATAACCTTTAAATCTACACTGGCCTTACAAATACATTTGAAAATAATACATCCTCAAAGTAGATTTATTATAGGAGTTTGTACTACAAATAATGATGACTACACCATTGTCAACTTGCTGCCCCCATTTCAAAACCAGGCACTTTTTTGGGCAGACATCTTAAAAGACATATCAAGCTGAGAAAGGTAGTCCTTCTCTCTGTGGATATTTTAACATTGTTAGTAAATCTATCCATGGACTCAGCTTTGACTGTGCATTTAAGTTCTTTCGTGTTAACCAGTTTTAATTGTCCAGTTATAGTCCATCATACAATATGTGGTGTCTACATCACTCCAGAGAATGTGACTACCCATTTTATTCTCCTGTCTCATGTACTGTATTCTTCAGACTATAAGACGCACTTTTTTTCCCACAAATTTAGGAGGAAAATGGGGTTGAGTCTTATGGTCCGAATGTCAGTGTTGGGGGGTCGCAGCGTTGCCCCACTCCTGCCACCGCTGGCTTCCTGCAGTGGAAAGAGTGGGGCGATGCTGAGTGCCCTGGGCTGAGAGGGTGTCCCGGCAGTGTGAACCTCTCGGCATCCACCGTGCGGATGCCGGGTCTGTGAAGATGATGGCAGCCGCTTTGCTGCAGAGCTGTTGCCATAGCTCCCGGGTCTCCATATTATAGAATACACTCTGATCACGGACATTGCTACATGTGAGCCCCCTGAACGTAGTAAAGCTGCCCCCGGGGCCGGTCCCCACCAGCCCCGTACCTTTCTTTTGCAGGACGGCTCCCGTGCGGCGCGATCGCGGGAGCCGTACTGTTCCTGTGACAGCTGGGAGCCTTATGAAGGCTCCCAGGCCTTTCATAGGAATATTACTATTGCGGCTGGTCATAGACCAGCCGCAATAATAATGTACAGAATCTCCCATAGACTGCAATACACTTGCATTGCAGTCTATGGGACTTGCAATCAATTGATTGCAGGTTCAAGCCCCCATAGGAGGGGCTAATAAAATAGTAAAAAAAAAAAAAAAAATTTAAGTTCTAAATCACCCCCTTTCCCTAGAATACATATAAAAGTAGAATATTACTGTGAAACACATACACATTAGGTATCTCTGTGTCCGAAAATGCCCGGTCTACAAACTTATAAAAATATTTTTCCCGTAGGGTGAATGTCATAGCGGGAAAAAAAAATCAGTTCTGGACCGCCGTTTTTTTCACTGTTTATCCTCTGATTTGAATAAAAAGTGATCAAAGTAATAGACATTCCCCAAAATGGTATAACTAAAAAGGAGATCTGGCCCCGCAAAAAAAGATGCCCTATACATCCCCGTACAGCTGCAGGAATAGCTGTCAATGTGGCCTTGCAGCTGTTGCAAAACTACAACTCCCATATATTGAATGTTTTACCACATTTTTTTGCTTCAAAATTTTTTTTCCCTATTTTCCTCCTCTAAAACCTAGGTGCGTCTTATGGTCCGGTGCATTGTATAGTCTGAAAAATACGGTAGATTCTTTACTAATATAGTAACTAAATCAGACATCGGACTATAGAATGGTCAGATCACGTACCAGTCAATGTATCTCTTTCTGAACAATTCCCTAAAACCAACAATATTATGTGGTGAGCTAACTCATAAAGCAATGCCTATGGCATTCATTTAATGATAGAACAAGCTACCTAGGAATGCTTTCAGCACAATGTGACTCCTGACATTAATATCTTTTCTCCTTGGAACGCCCATAAGGTGTACATTAGAGGATCTTTCATCAAATTGGAAACCCAGATGAAAAAAGTAAATTAAAAATGTGATGGACAAAATCCAGGCTTTCAAAGCTCTTAAGGAAAAAAATTCCACAATCCTCTCTCACATGCTTGCAAGTTTCCCTTACCCCATTACTAGCATGTTTGTTTATAGGAATAGATCAATTTCCAACCAGCCATAGGATTGTTATTGTGCATTTATTAATGTCGACCAAACTAGTACTGGCTAGACATTGGAAGTCTAATGCGAAACACCACATAAATGACGTTCTGACATGTGAAAATATTATGTGTGCCTATGAGAAAATGTTCACTTGAAAAGCAGTGTACACCATCAATTTATCCAACAACAGGAATCCTGGATACAGAATCCACATTATTTACCTTAACACCAAATGCATGCTGGTTAATTGTGGAAAAATCAATTAGTATATTGCATTTTTCTACAATAGTTTACAATTTTTTTGGGGGGGTTTGTGGTGTTTTTTTGGGGTGGTATTTGGTGGTGGTGGAGTTTTTGGGGTGGTTTTTTGGTGGTTGTGTATGGTGGTTGGGAGTGGTGGTGGTGGTAGTTGGGGTGGTGGGATGGTGTGGAGTGGAGTGATGGGGTGGTGGTGGTTGGGGGTGGTGTGGAGTGGTGGGGTGGTGGTGGTGGAGTTTACAATTTTTCTTTGTACTGATGCTACTTTACATAAAAGTGATAAGGTACCTAAGCATTTAAAATCTTGACCAAAAATTTGATCTGTCGCCTTCAAGTTTCATTCAGTATCTTAGTAGATATTGACTAAGGGTTGGTTCACAGTAGCGTTCAGTAGCTTTTATCTCCACCGATTTTAGGTGGAAACCAGGTGGACCCCATTATAGTCTATGGTGTCTGCAGGTTTCCGCAGGTAACTGCTTTTTAAGCAGATAGGGTTTCCATTTTTCGGGTCCCCAGAAACCTGAAAGCTAGTGTGGACCTAGTGTAAATAAATTTATGATCAGTTAACAGAGCTAGGTGGGAGTAGGAGTGGGGTAGTGGTGGGACATGGTGGGAAGGGAAGGCATTGGTGGCTAATTCTTGTTACTTTGGAAGAGAAATTGGAGGCAGTGAAGAGATATATTTTGATCTTTGCTATAGGACCTCCTCTTTGTATGTGCAGAACTTCATGGAACATAGAAGCATAAAGTACCTGCACAAAATGCAAGCTTGTACAGTGTATGATAAGGATAATATCTCTATCTGCCACTTACAGTAATTTGCCTTAACTAAATGAGAACAAAATACACAGACTGCAGAGTTTCAGACTTCGGGTGGCCTGGTACTTTCACATTAATCTTTGTCTCCGCTCTATACTAGAAATGCTATTTTACCAATGAATTTGGAAATGAATAGACTATATTATTATAAATGGTGTGTCATTATCCAGTCGCTTTATTTATATACTTTCACGTATTCAGTCATGCTTGCCATTCTTATGAATAAATTAGTTATGAATAAATTGTTCGTTGATTCAAAGTAGCTTCCATAATTAACTGGCTTTTTATGATACCTCTGCGGAAAGGGAACCCTAAGCATAAGGGATTTATCTTGCCTTGTTACACCTCTGCACTTAATTTTCAATTCTTTTCTCCTGTATAAAGTCAAAAGATTCATGGTAAATGCAAATATTAATATTGTTCAAGTTTGATATGAGGAAGTTTTTATTGCGCCAGAGAATGGAAAGCCACGTTATTTTCACTGTAACGTGAGCTACAGATTGGAAACACGGAAGCTGTCTTTGGACTGGTCTTCATGGCTAAGAACACCAGGCAGATGTGAAGTATTTCTGTCTTTGGCAAGAACCAATTTAGTACATCTGATACAAAAGTATAATGTATCAAGTCTTAAATAGATAAAAGAACAATTATTCTATCTTGAATTTTATGATAATGGAAGTTTCCAACAATTGTCTGGACTGAATTTAGAAAAGGAAGCCTTCCAGACGTCTGACAAGTGTAATCCCTGGAATATGGACGAGGATACAGGCTTTATCGTCTTCTCCATATTCCCGACACATGGCTGTGATGTAACTATACAAGTCCAATGTCTGTATCATGCCTAGTAAACATACACTATGACTTCATTGTAAAAGTATTCGTGTATTAAAGAGATGTGAAGAACAATATCATTGATAGATTGTCTTAACCACATTTCCATGTGAGTTCTGGAAACAACACTCACCAGTTGCAGCGGGTAATTTAGCCATTAATGCATCAATCACTAATCATCACCAGAATTCCATAAGGAATATGTTGAGGAGATGAGACAAAATGTTATCCCAGGATAGCTGAAGAGAGCAGGATGTGTGGTTTATGGTGGAGACATAAGTCAACATCTGACACTCTTAGAAGGCAGCTGTTCCTCACTTCATATTCTTGGAATTTCTTAAAAACATGAAGACTCCGTTCTCTGCTCTTGGGTTTACATTATGTTTGTTATTACTTTGATGTTGATACAGTAACTTGGTGACATCACTGATAAAAGACTTCATAACATGGAAAATACACCAGATTAAAACAATCTTGAAATATTGTTGAACTCACACAAGGTGTTTATTGGAAACATTATCAACAGAACTGGAACATCTTGTCTGTATTTTATTAGGATTTAACACTATTAAAGTTCAACTTTTATAGAAATTACTAAAATTAAGCTATAGTCCCATTTTCTTAAACTTACAAAAATCGAAAGAAATAGTCGCTATGCCACTAACAGCCTCTACAATGGCAAATAAGTGATTAGATGAGGTTTTGGTGGTGGTAGACTCCCTTTAAAGGGGTTGTCCACTTTCAGCAAATAAATGTTATTGTTTGTATAATGAAAAGTTATACTTTCTGTATCTATTTTGCACGGTTAATGCCATTCTTTGTTCTTTTTTCACTTCCAATGAATAAAAACCAGTGATATAAACTTCATGGTCATGTGATGTAGAATCCATGGTCATGTGATGTACAATCCATGGTCATGTGATGGACACACAGGTGCATGGCTTGTTACAACACAGATGTCTGATTACTGTGCTATTACTGTAACGAGCTGTGCATCTGTATGTCCATCACATGTCCATGGACCGTATACCACATGACCGTGGATTGTACATCACATGTCCATGGACTGCATATCACATGACCATGGACTGTATATCATATGATCATGGACTGATTTTTATCCAATGGAAGTAAACAAAAATTACAGCAAGCAGAGATTTAGAGAACAATGAGGAATTGATACAGAAAGTATATTGGAAAATTGTATAACTTTTTATCATATAAGGGGGCCCCAATCTAAAGTTTTCTATGGGGCCTAGTTACACCCCAGTCAGCGGGAATCCCACCAATTGCCAAAACACAGGATTGTGTTCCTTTGTTTTCAACAGCTGCAAGATGGCTGCCAGGGGGAGTTGAATAAATCGCTAGTTGATCATGTACCTAGAAGTAAGTGTGTAGGTTGTCTGTACAATGCCACAAGGTGTCCTATGTTCTCAAATCACTGAGCCGAAGACGCTCGATGTAACTTCAGAAATTGTTTTCATGTAAAATTGTATCAATTTAAAAAGAAATGACAGTAATGGAATGTATATAATATAGATTTTTTTGTTATTTCTAATTATACCGCCTTATAAAATATGTAACAGATTGCTGCTGATTATCTATCTGTATATATTGCAGTAATCTGTCCATATTTGACAAGGAAAATTGCTGCAAGCAGCTTACACTAATGACAATGTGTAACAGCTGGCTAATAACCAGCGTGAAACAACACAGTGCATCTGTATGGAAGAATACAGAAACAACACACACACCATCTTCTAAAGCCGCATGTGTTTCAGTGTAAGCACATGTTCTATAGCACATGGAGGGCTCATTTATTCTGTATTAGTGCAGACATGAAAAATACCAGGTGTTGGCATAGTGTTAAAGTGTAATCCACGGTCTGCTGAATGTGTCTAGTGCTACACATTATGTGTTAATGTGCTGTATTATCTTAGAGGGTACCTGAGATTTCATGAAAAGTTGAAATATCTGCAGGGTGTTGCTGGGCAATCTGTTCTATGACAGTATAAGTCTTCATACATGATGTCCTATCAGTTTTTCTGCTTCTAATAAGCAAATTATGGCTGAACCACAGTTTATATTTGTCTCTTAGTCGGGGGCAGGTTCAACAAGGAGCAGACTGACCCAATCCCCTATCCATTATTGATAATGTTCTGCTATTCCGCGAGGAGTAACTATACAATGCAAACAAATACCTGAGAAAATCCCAAGTGACCATAATACAGGAACACTGGGGTGTAAATACATGGCAAATACATGCAACCAAGAAGATAAAACACAAGAAAAAAAAAAAGCATTCTGCGAGTACAGTCAGTAAAGCACCCTGTTGTCTGCATAGCTCCCAACCATCCCATTAAACTGGGGGCAGATGGAGGGGGACATTAAACTGGGGGGGCTGATGGAGGGTGACATTAACCTGGGGGCAACTGGAGGAGGACATTAAACCATGGGGGGTAGCTGGAGGGGGACATGTCTGCCTCTAGTTGCCCCCAGTTTAATGTCACCCTCCAACTACCCCCACTGTTTAATGTCCCCCTCCAGCTGCCCCATAGTGTAATGTCCCCCTCCAGCTGCCCCAGTTTAACGTCCCCCTCCAGCTGCCCCAGTTTAACGTCCCCCTCTAGTTTCCGCCAGTTTAAACTAAACTGTGGGCAATTGGAGAGGACCATTATAATGTGGGGGGGCATATGGAAAAATAGATGAGAATGGGCGGAGTCAATGCAGAAGTGGGTGGAGCTAAATTTGCTGCGGCGCGCCACATATTTTGTCCCTGTTTCTGTCCTTTGAAAGTTGGGAGGTATGTGTCTGTGAATAATATTCCATCTGTAGCTACATAAGCAGCCAGAAGTAGATATAAGTACATAGAAGACTGTTCTTACATTGTAAACTGTGAGATTTGCAGAATTCTGTCTTTTGCACACAGAAACAGTTTGCAGACATATCCGTGCAAGCTGTGAGGAGAATTAACCCCTCCCCTCTCCATTTACTGTGTGAAGAGAAAAAAGGGCAGCTCTCTACACTCATAGTGGCGTAACTAAAATCTTTTGGGTCCCAATGCAAACTTTGACCAGAGCCCCCTATCGTCTCCCTACAGTGTATTCTTGATAGCGGGTGGTGCAGCAGTGGTAGAAGGGCGCTGCAGTGATATCTCAGATACTTGAAAAGTATACAGCTATAGTACCCACAACTGCAGTTATCAAGAATTCAGTGATTGAGCAGTGTCTGGTATGTGAACAATGCTGGGAGCTGTGTGCTCCAGGAAACAGCTGATCTGTGGAGGTCCTGGAAGTCTAAGGGATAAGTGGGGGTCCAACATCCAGGACCCCTGCTGATCAGCTGTTTTACGGGACTGCCGTTCTTTTGAGAGTACAGTGACCCCTTTACTATTTACATTGTACATTATCTGCTTTATAGTGACCATGCAATGTAATTACAGTCCATAATAACATTACATGGCTGCTACAAAACAGATTGCATGTGAGGTAAATATTGAAGGGGCCACCCACAGTATAATTCTCCCCAGAGCCCCACCCACAATATAATGACCCATGAGCCCCCTCAAAATGCAATGACCCAAGAGACCCCCCCCCCACAGTATAATGATTCACAGTGGCCCCACACAGTATAATATGATCCACAGTGGCCCCTACACATTATAATATTCTCCCCACAATGACACCACACAATATAATATTCTCCTCAGAGTGGCCCTACACAGTATAATATGTTCCCCAGAGGCCCCACACAGTATAATGCTCCAAAGTGGTCTCACACAGTATACTATGCTCCCCACAGTGGCCCTACACAGTATAATATGCTTCCCACAGTAACCCCATATGGTATAATGCTCTACAGTGGCCCCACACAGTATACTATGCTCCCCACAGTGGCCCTACACAGTATAATATGCTTCCCACAGTAACCCCATATAGTATAATGCTCCACAGTGGCCCTACACATTATAATATTCTCCCCACAGTGGCCCCACATAGTATAATGCTCCACAGTGGCCCCACACAGTATACTATGCTCCCCACAGTGGCCCCACACAGAATAATATGGTACCCAGAGGCCCCCCATTTTTGTTATTGTACTCTGGGGTCTCATCACACCATAAAGTATAATAAGTCGAGGTCCAGGGAGGTGAACAAAAATAACAAACACTTCTACTCACCTTGCCTCACCTCTCCTGGGCATCCTTGCTGTATCCGGCTGTCTCTAGCGTTCTCATCGGGCCTCTCTGGCCTGCGACTGACATCATGTGTCCCAGGGGTCACCCATGGGGCCTGTGATTGGGCCTCAGCTGTCATGTGGTGTGTTCCGGCATCTTGACGTAACATTAGTCACAGTCAGAAGAACCCTGAAGAGGGTGCTGGAAACAGCTGGATGCAGCAAGAATGCCCAGGAAAGGTGAAGTAAGATGAGTATAAGCGTTTGTTATTTTTACTCGCTTCCCCTGGGCAAGCATCTATTGGAAAGGGGCCCAGCGGCATGTATCTACATCACTCCTTTCCTTTAACGGTGCTATCCATAGATGTGTGCCAATCTCCGCTGCCTGAGATGTATAGCGGAGATAGCGGTCAGGGAACCAGACTTTCCCCAAGCAATGTCATGGTGTTACGGGACGCCAGCCATCTCCAGCTGGAGACCTACCCCACAGACCCAGTCATCCACGATCTTTATACCACGTCTTCTTTGGTAACGAAAGAAGAAGTGGAGATACCTAGTGGCAGGAACTTTAGAGAGGTTTTTCAGGCAGAACACAGTCACATTTTTAATTAAAGTGCATTACATTTTGGTCCAGGATCACATGCCCTATGAAATGAGACCAAGTTGTCTGAAAAGTTAGTCACCATTTAAATTATAAAATAACATTGTCCCCTCAAATTTACGTTCTTGCATTACTCTCTTCTGTCATTTTTTTAAGAAATCTATTGAGCTGTTTCTTGCTTATGATTATAATGGGGCCACATCTGTCATTTGACATCATTATGAAATCATAGTGTGTTATATTTGTTATTAATTGATGGGGGTTCAACCACTAGGCCCACCATGGGCAGTGACTGCATATGACTGCCCCATTCAATGAGACTGATGAAAAATAGAAGAGTACAGTTACTATCCAGGTCAAAGTATCTGGTATGAGATTATAAAGGGATGAACACAGCCACAGTAATACACAAGTGGCTCAGTGGATATTGAGAGACCCAAGGTGTGCCAATTAGCTACTTTAAGTGACCAAGGCTAACCCATCTAAACCTGCCAATGATAGCTGTAAGCTGAGTATAACCATCATGGCCTGAGACAGTCGTTTTTGCAACAGTTGTCCCACAGCCAGTTTAAGAAAACATTGAATTGAATGGAGAACATTTATCAAGTAATGTCAGCATTTATTTGGCATAAGATATGCCTTTTGGGGGTTTATTTGCTTATTGCACTTTATTATTATTTATTATGCCTTTTTTCCATATGCTTTTAGGGGAGGAAAGGGCCAAAGTGGACTTTCTTTTCTCACCGTATTTATGACTTGCGTCTTTTTAAAAAGGCACAAATGCACTCCAGTACATCAGTAGCGTAAAAAAGTCTGTCATGTCACACAGCATTGGAATCACAATTCCAAGTGGTATATTTTGTAAAAATGTATTGCCCCAATGCACCTTTTTTTTGGCTATGTGAACTTTTTGCGTAATAAATTTTGTGCAAAATGTATCACATGGAATGTATCACGTGCTCAACATTTTTCAAGGAACTGCACCTATTTAATAAATATCCATTACCAGAGAAAAGGGTGCAATTAATAAATAACCCCCAATGTGTATATTCACAAAGCTGTTTTTTTTTGATGACCTGTTTTTCATGACAATCAAAAAAACTGACATGCACTATCTTTGTCTGTGAAAATGGAGATAGAAAGTGTCATATGAATAAAACCAATGAAATTCATGGATCTATTCACGACCATGTGACAGCCGTTTCAAAAACAGCCGTCGCATGGTCATTATTCACCACGGCTGTGTGAATAAGGGCTGTATGTGCACACTCACACAGACATACACGGCTGTTTTTCACGGACACCAAGTCTGTGAAAAAGGGCACGGTCATGTGCATAAGGTCTAAGAGACGCTCTGCTGCATGCCGTGGTTGTAGCACAAAAACTTTTCTTAACATACTGTTACCATCAACTTACTTTAGACTGGAAAGTCTCATCTATCCTCTCACATTCACAAGGTGTTTTGCTGACAGAACTGGAAGTTTCTGGATGTTTTCAAAACCCTTTCCTAAAAACTTTACACACTACTGTGAATGTGAAAATCCACAGAGATCTACAGTTTCTGAGATAAACCAAACGCCATACCTGACATCAACAATCATTTCATGGCCAAAGTCATTGAGATCATGTTTCTTCTACAGCATCATGTTTAGCCCGGACATCTGAACCTGTAGACCATTTTGGCATGTGTTCATGCTTACAATGACCTCCATATGATAACATATAGTATGTGCATTATTCATTACACATATAGGAGTAAAGCAAAAAAGCTGCCACTAGGGGTATTTTTGAGAAAAGTTATATTTTTGTTATAAATATGTAGAAGAAATTCTAAACTTTAAACTAGTGGAAGAGTGAAGAAATAAGGCGATACCTTTTAGAGGCTAACTGAGTATATTTGATAGTAAGCTTTCGATAGTGCTAGCTCTCTTGTATGTCTGAAGAAGAGAGCTAGTACTCTCGAAAGCTTAGTATCAAATATACTCAGTTAGCCTCTAAAAGGTATCGCCTGATTTCTTCACTCTTCCACTACTTTCTATGGCTAACATGGTACAACATTATACTACTAAACTTTACACTATATACATAAAGGTCTGATTCATGTAATAACTGCGGGCAAAAAACTGTATTGTCAGCACAATTCACCTATATTCACCTATGGTCACGACCCCAGGGCTTTAGTACCCTATGCATGTCTAGTGTTTGATTTCCTAGGATAAGGGAAGGTTTGGAGGAATGATATGATGAAATGTGGTCAGGCAGCTCAACAAAACTAAAAAAAGGAAAAAAATAGAGGAAATGTAAAAAATAGCAAAAATTGCATTTTAACATCCCGTGAAAACCCTTATCTTCTTAGCTAAGTTTTGGGAATTGATATACAGGTGAATAAAAACCTCCGCTGCCTGTGTTCTTTCCGAATTTAATTTACGTCACAACCACAACAATTGGACAATAGAACTTTTTGTAGCCTGAGAAAACGCTGAATTACACACAATGACTTGTACACAGTAGTATATATTTTTCTGTGTGAACAGAATGTTACTTGGCACATTGGAAAAAATGAGGAATACATAAGTGAATCATCCCCTGCTGGTTTGGCCCAGATTTCCAGTAAATCACATATTTTGGATGGTAAAATTCCTGATGGACTTAAAAGGAGAACACCAATTTCTTTTGTAGAATATCCTTATTAATGTCTTATAGACAATAACAGACATAGAAGTGGAATGGAATTAGTATAACTTTATTGGAACCAGTCTACAAAACGTTTTCCCATGCTATTGAGGGTGAGTCAGTCTCGCCCTTTGTATTTGTTTTCATGCTGCGTAGATTAGATTATTGAACACATTTATTTTAGAACAAATAGTGATTTTCTGCAGGTAAACAGACTGGCGATGTACTAATAAAAAGGCCTAATACTTCACTTCGTTGTAAACAAAAATGTAATGACAAAAATTTCAACCCTTCCTCTATTTTCCAATGTTAGACCGACACATCATAAATATTATAATGCTTACTTGTTAGTTTCTATAGGATGGCACAAATTCCTACTGTTCTATCTAAAGGCAAAGTAGCCCTAAAGAGTTAAATCAGACACAGTTATACATCTGGAGATGATAATAGGAGGGCTCTTTTCAGAGTATCCTTGAGATCAGCTGAATAAAATATTAACAGAATAAAATGATCGAATTGTATTTTCTATACTTAAATTCATGTAGCCTTTTCGTATGCAAAGTATAGAAATTATCAAAATGTATATAGTCGATACACATACTAGAAAATAAATAATTCAGTGTAAAGCCAATTAAAACTTGAAATGGTTTTGCGGCACTGATCTTTAAGATGGTGGTCAATGTTTCATATGATCCCCTGTAAAATCAATAGAGTGAGAGAATCGATAGACTGTGCCTAGATATACAATGACGCTGGGGAGTCACAGTACCCGCTTTCGGAAATCTGTGTTATTAAGTCAGAATGAAAGCAAGAACAAAAACAAGGAACAAGACTGTTATAGAATACCCAAATGACAGGCAGTCCCCGCCGCAAATATGTACAATGCAATATAGTCAAGTATATAGGTTATAATTTTCTCTCTATTAACTCAACCCCTTCCTCCCACTGAAAGCACACACATCACATTGAATAGAAAGGTATCAGTATTTGGAACATCACCACTAACTATAAGTCATGACCTAAATTAAAAAACATTTTTTTAATAGAAGTTGTGTCACTTTACCAGTCTCTGCTATAAGGTCTCCTTCACAGGACTGTACTTGTGATTCACAATTACAGATATACAGTTGCGGATCATAGTATGGACACATGTATTTCTATGGGACTAGACAAACAACTGCATTTTTTGCGGCCGTTTGTCCATGCCATTTACAACGTCCGCAATGTGACATTATACTGTGTGAAGGGGCCACTATGGGACTATAGACTATGTGAAGGGGCTGCTAAGGGACATTATACTTTGTTGAGGGGCCGCTATGGAACATTATACTGCGTGAAGGGGCCACTATAGCACATTATACTGTGTGTAGGAGCAACTATGTGACATTATACTGTGTGCAGGGACACTATGGAATATTATACTGTGTGCAGGGACACTATGGGATATTATATTGTGTGGAGGGGCCACTATAGGACATTGTACTATAACAATAATAATAACTTTATTTATATAGCTCCAACATATTCCGTAGCACTTTACAAATCAGAGGACACATGAACAGACAATATGAGACATTACAATGTGACAAAGAAATAAACATATCAAACAATAGGAGTGAGGGCCCTGCTCACAAGAGCTTACATTCTATGAGGAGATAGGGGGACACAAGAGGTCAGAGGGCTTCTTTGCTACCATGATCCAGCCATGTTTTAATAGAAAAGGTTGTGTAACTGAAGCTGTATGAACCCGTCACCAGCCAGTATCTGTGAATAAACATATACTAAGTGCAAGGAATGCAGTGTAACTTCTAGATGGAGAGGACAGGACCTGAGGAACACAAGAGGAAGGATAAAAGGTGTTATTGTTCTCCACCTCCGCACACTACACTGTGATCAGGTCACGTGATAAGCCTGACCATGTGATTTTAGGGCAGTTTTGAAGCTGCTGTAGTTGGGGATTAATCGGATTGTCTTGGGTAAAGCATTCCAGAGCACCGATGCAGCTCGAGAAAAGTCTTGGAGATGGGAGTGTGATCATCGGATAACAGGGGATGCAAGTCTAAGGTCATTGGCAGAACGGAGAGGACGGTTAGGGTGGTAGACAGAGATGGGAGAGCAGATATAGGGGGCGCAACGCTATGGATGGATTTGTGGGCCAGTGTGATAATTTTATATTGTATTCTGTGATGGATGGGCAACCAATACAGCGACTGACACAAGGTAGATGCTTCTGTGTACCGGTTTGACAGAAAGATGAGTCTGACGGCTGCATTCAGGACAGAATGTAGTGGGGAGAGTTTAGTAAGAGGAAGCCCAATTAAAAGAGAATTGCAATAGTGAAGACGAGAGAGAATCAGAGCGACAATGACGGTTTTTAATGTTTCCACGGTGAGAAAATGGCGAATTCTAGATATGTTTTTAAGGTGCAGGTGGCAAGAGTGTGCAAGTGTCTGAATATGTGGGGTAAAGGTGAGATCTGAATCAAATACAACCCCCAGACAGCGGGCATGCCGCCTCGGAGTAATAGGCCACAGAAAAAATGGAGATATCAGGGTTAGGTCGGTTAGTAGATGGAGGGAACACAAGTTATTCAGTTTTTGAAAGATTCAATTTCAGATAAAGAGAAGACATGATGTTAGAGACAGCAGAGAGACAGTCACTGGTGTTCTGTAGTAGTGCAGGGGTGATGTCACGGGATGAGGCATATAGTTGGGTATCATCTGCATAAAGATGGTATTGAAAGCCAAATTGGCGAATGGTTTGTCCAACTGGGGCTGTGTACAGAGAGAAGAGGAGGGGACCTAGGACCCAGCCTTGAGGAACCCCAACCGCAAGGGGCAGAGGAGAAGAAATATCACCAGTGAATGATACACTAAATGAGCAGTAATAGAGATAGGAAGAAAACCAAGAGAGAGCGTTATCCCTGAGGCCAATAGAATGGAGCATAGTGAGGAGGAGTTTGTGGTCTACAGTGTCAAATGCTGCTGAGAGATCCAGAAGAATAAGTAGTGAATAGTTCCCTTTAGATTTAGCAGTCAAGAGATCGTTGGAGACCTTTGTGAGGGCCATTTCTGTAGAGTGTAGTGCACGAAAACCTGATTGTAAGGGGTCCAGAAGAGAGTTAGCAGAGAGATAGCGGATTAGGCGGGTGTAGACCAAGCGTTCCAGGAGTTTAGAGATGAAGGGGAGGTTAGAGACAGGCTGGTAGTTAGCAGCACAGGATGGGTCAAGGGAGGGTATTTTCAGTAGTGGGGTTATAACAGCATGTTTGAAGGAGAAGGGAAAGATTCCAGAAGAAAGAGAGAGGTTAAAAATTTTAGTAAGGTGAGTTGTAACAGTAGGGGACAGAGGCCGGAGGAGGTGTGATGGGATAGGATCACTTGTGCAAGTAGTGGGGCGAGAAGAAGAAAAGAGCTGGGAGACTTCTTCTGTTACTGGGTCAAATAATGAGAGTTCACAATGAGGAGCAAGGGAGGGAAGGGAACTCATGCTGATTGGAGAATGGGTTATTTCCTTATGGAGGAGGGAGTGAAAGGTGTCAAAGAGTCGTTTAGGGTTATTGGAGAGAGAAGAGATGAGAGAGGTGAAGTAAGCTTGTTTGGCGAGGTGAAGAGCAGAGTTATAGGCTTTGAGCATAAACTTGAAGTGAAGAAAATCTGCAGATGTGTGAGATTTTTGCCATAGCCGTTCGGCACATCTTGAGCATTGCTGAAGAAAATGTGTTTGAGGTTGCCGGTGTCTGTGTTGGGATTTTAGGATGGTCAAGGGTGCTACTTTATCCAGGGTGGCTTTGAGAGTCACATTGCAGAGTTTGGTGGCCAGTTCAGGACAGGAGAGAGAAGAGATGGGAGAAAGTGATGACTATAGGGTATCAAAGAGGTGCTGTGTGTTTACAGCCCGTAGATTTCTGCATGTGCGGTAAGTCAGTGTGTTTTGTGCAGGACAAGAAGCTTTAATGTTAAAGGAAAGAAGGTTGTGGTCGGAAATTGGTAGGTGAGCGTTAGTGAAGTCAGAGAAAGAACAGAACCGTAAGAAGACAAGATCAAGGATATTACCATCTTTGTGTGTGGGAGAAGAAATAAACAGAGAGACCAAGAGAGGCGGGTAGTGATAGAAGGCGAGAGGCAGATGTAATGACAGGGGTGTTAATAGGAATATTAAAGTCACCCGTAATGAGAGTAGGAATTTCACAGGATAGGAAGTTGGGAAGCCATGAAGAAAAGTGATCTAAGAACTGGTAGGGAGAGCCAGGAGGACGGTAGATGACAGCTACTCGCAGGGAGAATGGGCGGAAGAGTCTGATAGTGTGGACCTCAAAAGAGGAGAAAGAGAGTGATGGTACTGGCAGAATGACCTGAAAAATGCATTGTGGTGATAGAAGGACACCAACCCCTCCACCTTGCCTATTCTCAGGTCTAGGGGTGTGTGAGAATTGGAGGCCATCATAACAGAGAACAGCAGTGGTGCGGTGTCAGACTGTTTAATCCAGGTTTCAGTGATAGCCAGTAGGTTAAAAGACTTTGAGATGAAGAGATCTTGAGTAATGTCAAGTTTGTTGCAGAGTGAGCGGGCGTTCCAGAGAGTACTATGTGAAGGGGCTACTGTGAGACATTATACTGTGTGGCGGGGCCCCTATGGGACTTTATACTGTGTGAAGGGGCCATATGGGACATTATACTGTGTGGAGGGGACACTATAGGACATTATACTGTGTGGAGGGGCTGCTATGACATATTATACTGTCTGGGGGCCACTTTGGGACATTATAGAGTATATAAATGGAGCACTATACTGTGTGGGGTCCAGGAACGGGGGGTGCTATGCCATGTGGGAGTAGGGGGCTCCAAGTTAAATGTTTGCTATATAGCCCAGTCTTTGTTAATTATGCTATGGACTAATTTGTATCCACTGGGAGTAAGCAGAACGAACTACTGTACAAAAAGCAGAGATCTGGAACACTGTGAGGGATTGATACAGAAAGTTTATTGGAGAAATATATAACTTTTCATTATACAAACCTTACCATTTGTACCCCTTTAAGTTACTATGGTAGCAATATATAGTCATTGTTTGTTGATAATATTGGTAGTAGAGTAGGTTTTGCTTAGTAACAGTGTGGTGGTACTACTTGATCACTATATGGTGGTAATATTTGGCTGCTTATATCCCATATATGCATCAGCAGTGGTAACATAGGACATGACTTAAATCTAAAATAAGCGACTTGTAACTGAATGACACTTCTTTTATGTTCTGGGGTAAGAATATAACTCATATAACCATTGTAAACTGGTGTGAAAATGTAAATCATTACAAAGATTAGGTGGGAATCGTAACATTGACAAGATATTTATATTTCTCCATGAAAACTATGTTATCCATATGTGAGGTGCAGCTCATAAATAACCCTTACAACATCCAGACTTTGTCTTGCTGAACGCCATGAAATGTAATACAAATTCATTTCATACAGATCCTTTCTTGTATGGCCATTCAAACACCTCATTGTTCTCCTGCACCAGAATTATTTACATTTGACACAAACAACCATCTTCTCTATAGCGTTGCCTCTGGCTGCGGGAAACGTAACATTTTTTCTGATTGCTCTAAAATGTCTTTTGTAATTACATTCTGATAGGCTGCCAACGTAGCAGTAATGTATTTTACATAAAATGTGATGTCAGGGCAGGATGTGTATCCAGTTTCATTTCACTCTCCTTCTTTAGATTCATGTTGTTTTCCATTATTTTCACTTTTTATCTCATAACTATAGCATCCTATAACAAAGGTTCACGTGAGGGCATCCCTTGTTATATTCCGACTCACTAAAAAAAAAAAAAAATACATGCACAATTATGTACGTACACAGAAACATGGAAGGTTTTTTTCACGTCTGTACTGGTAACTCCATTGTAGATTCGTTTGTACTGTATGTGATAGGAACAATAATGTTGCTATTTTTTCAGTCAAAAAGGTAGATACCTCAGCGGAACCTGAACATGACGAACCTGAACACGACAAACATCAGTAAAAATCAATGGAGTCCATTGGGCATCTGTTCTATCTCTGTTCTATCTCTTGAATGACAGATCTGTCAGTACATTGTGGTGTCCATTATTAATGTAAACCACACTGGAAGATCGGAATTGTTGCAGGAATCTGGATAGAGATAGCAGTCCCCTGACATGGTCTGGTCACAGTGTTCACACTGTTGCTAGAATTTACTACCAAATTTCTCTCACTCCCAGGGCTGTCACAGGAAGAAGGTGATTGCATTTGTGATAGTGATGGTACTAGTCCCACAGGGTACTCCATGTGTAGTGTCTCCTGGCTGGTGGGAGGTGGGGGGTCCTTGATGTTAGAAAGCATTAACATGGAGGAATTTGGAGCTGGTTTTGAGGTGAATTCTACCTCAAAATACACTCCAACTAGAATGGAGTGGAATTCCATCGAGAATCTGCCACTTATTTAATTGGAGACAGCGATTAATTATTCTGTTATGGTAGAGTTCCAGAACAAATATCAGCAAATAGCAGGGTCTGGCTGATAACAGAGAGCAGTAGAATTAGCTGTTTAAATTCTATACAGTACTGAAAGATAGGCCCAGACACCCAAATGCCTTCACCATTGCCAGATGGACTTTGCTGAATTTGGGTTCCAAGTTATCACCACCAGAAACCGTACCAGAAATAAACGCTACACTAACTGAAATCAAAACCAGAACTCAGGATTAACTTACACAGCAGATCAGAATCAGGAAAAAAATGGTCCAGGCCAATGGTCAGTACCAGGAGGTCACATCAGAGGCAGAATCAGGAGACAAACAGATACCAAGTATAAAGCCAAGGTTTAGTTTTGAGAGGTCACATCAGGGGCAGAATCAGAAGACAAATGGATAATCAGAAAACAAGCCAAGAGTCTGAATAAAGCTGTCCAATACACACAATAAGGCTTAGAGCCTAATTAGAGTACAACTAAATTAGCAGGCACCTAATTTAGGAGGAAGGGGGTTTATATTTTTTCTTCAGATGCTAATTGGATAAGCCCAGAGAACTTCTGATACTGCAGAGTCTTCTCAGTTTGACATGGTACATTTAAAGGATTAGCAGCAGAACTGATAGTCCTGTCAGCTTCTTTTCAGGATGCTGAAAAAAGAACAGTCCAGCTTGATCTTGCTACTGTTTCCAGGACTGATTCAGCCACAGAACCCACAAAGTGAGGCTCAGACTGAACATCTCCTTAGTCTATGAGGCTGCTCAGTGAGCAAAGCCACAGCAGAAGGCCGAAGCTCTAGATGCAGTCCCCAAGCTTGAGGGCTGCACAATTACCCTGATCGTCCTTTGTGAAATGAGCATTAGTACACGTGTTGGACCCTCACTCCATTCACTTCTGAATGACTGACAAAGTGCTGCACTCAGCTATCTATAGAAGTGAATGAAGTGGTGGACACGCATGCACACTACCACTCCATTCACAAAGGCCAATAATCAGTTGAAGTCCCAGTGGTCAAACCCCCAGAAGTCAGACACTTATACTCTATTCCGAAGACTGTTTTTATCTGAGATCATAGCAAGTTCATTGTGATATATGTCTTTTGACTCGGGCCAGGGTATGATGGCTCCCTCTGTACCTCCACCTCCTGCTACTCCTTGCCCCACAAGACAGGAATATTCTATACAATTTTTCATACTATCACCTAAGAGATATATCTTACGGACATGTATAATTCTTCCTAAACAAACATCCCTACAGGATTGGTGATCCCATAGTAGTCATAGTAGTTCTACTTTGTCTTGTCCATTCCTATATTTTATTGGTTTTTACTCCACATATTATGAGTTAAGGTATAGTTTTTATTGCTGGAAAAATAATCCAATAATGATAGATTTGGAGCTACAGGAATAAGACAGGATCTCCAGCTTCTTATACAGTAACTAGCATTCTCCCTATTACTCATAACAGAAGTGACTGCAGTATATCCCCATAGGAGCTGAGCCACAAATTCTCTTCTCGCTGTGTGGGTGTCTGTCACTGCCAGGTTATGATGTATGCCTTCTATTGAACATTTGCAGCATGTTTCCCATCTTGGGCTCACACACTGAGGTCAGTCGTGTGGTCTGAGAAACATTCCTGAACCATGAAGTGCTCACTCCTCACAATTACTGATTGTAATGAGATAGGAGTCTTGGGATTAAGACATATTTTTTTTTCTTTTCCTTTGCAACTTCTTGACTTAATAGTGAGATGGCTGATCTAACATGACTTGAGGACGGACCACTTCTTATGCATTGTAATTCACGTTTCTAAACTACAGTAGGTTCTTTATCAATGCAACAAAAATGTAAAAATTGTATTTTGCGTTTTCTTTTCCGTTCCTTTCCTTAGTTTCAAAAGCAGTACTGTAAGTAAAATTGTCTGTGAAAAGGCTCAGATAAGCTGCTTCATCTGCGTTTGGTGGCAGCTTAAGGGTCCAGGCATATCACGTTTTTTACATCATTTCTGCTTAAAGGGTGCAAAAATAGACGCAAAAAAAATAGATGGTCATCAATTGAAACAGAAATCAATGTAAAAAACAAAAACAAAAAACAGATCAGTTTCCGGGCATGGTATTCTCCAAAAAAAAAACCCCAGAGAGAAATGGATTTTACAATGATATCTATGTAAAGGGACAGACATTCATTTGCCCCTGTTTTTGCATCCACTAAATAGATCTGCTAAAGACAGATCTGAATGGAGCCTAAAAGAGTATTGTAAAACCATTGAAATTCATAGGAAAACTGCTTATGGCTGAGGCCACACGTTGCGAAAAGCTGGATTGTGTGGCTGCAGATTTTTCTGCTGTTGAGCCACTTCAAAAGCAATGGGATTCTCATACTTTTATCTCTCTCAGAGATGCTCCTAACAGCGTGTGTGTTGGGAGGGTTGGAATTGAGGAATGGTTTATTGCAAGTTTGTAAGATTTTATTTGCGGATACTGGCGCTGCCAATGGGTTAGAGGTGGAAAAGGGGAGACAGTATTTGCCATTAGCAGAAGAGATTAAACTTAAATTAAAAAAACATAAACAACAACGCCGAGCGGCACATAGGGTAATATTGTTTTTAAAAAATGAATGACACAATGTGAATTGTGTTTGGGGATATGGGTATGGAGTGAATAGGGTGACTAGGATGTGTCCGCTACTAGAGGTTGAGAGTTGGTAGGTATAGATGGAGAATGGGTCCACAGTGAGTGAGCATACTATTGAATGGGTCTGGTGTATACCAATGCCCCCTCAATTGGTCAGCTTCATATGATGACAAGTTGTGGATTGACCCCGGTATCGATGTGCTCTCACCTTAAATAGTTATGTGTAATAACATATGTTGTAGTGGACTGGTCCAAATTATGTCACTAGATGAGGGAGCTGCGGAACCTCTGGGCTTTAGGATCTCCTGGATCCGAACGGTATTTTTAGGTGCAGGAATGGTAGGAGTGACTCCAAAAAGAGAGGTATGGAAACCACGCTTCACCAAGGATGCTTTATTTGACTCAAAAACACAATGCGTTTCGAGGATCAAAAGTCCTCTTTATCAAGTGTACATGAGACAGCCTGGAGGGGTCGGCTGTAAGAGCTGAAGTGCAGAAGAGAAGTTTGGGCGGCACTGTTGCTTCCAGTCATGCTGTACTGTGTTGCTTGGTGCCTCTCTGTAGGTATTGTGTGCTGCACAGTGGTATTTGTGCCACCTCTGGGGAGGTATTTTCAGCAGGATGCTGGTATCTGGTGCTGTTGGAGAGATATTTTGTGCTGCAATGTGGTATTTGGTGTTTTTAGGGGTATTATGTGTGCTGTATTATAGCATTTGTTTGGTGTTGGTATTTCTTTGCTGCTGAGGCTCCGGGATCTAGACTAGTGAGGCCAAAGTCAAAGAAGTTTAAGAACTCCTGACCTACAGTGCAGGAGAAATCTACTTTAGAACTGAACAGAAGTTAGAAACCATAGGTTGCCCATAGAATTATTTGACAGAGTTATTTAATCCAGACCAATACCCACCATTGCTATTAATGAATACTCAAGCTGAGACACATTATAAAAAATGTACTATATGTGTTTAGTCTTCCAGTGAATGTTGTCAGAGACTTGACTCTTCTTTGATATTAGAAATTATCTAAGTCTCTACATCTTCCAGCATGGTGGTGGTTGTAGTCACAGGTCATAGATCACTTTTCTAAACATTTTCTATTTTACTTTCAAACTAATACTGTTCATTCTATAATCGTTTTCTGCAAAATTTATAAAAATACATTTAAGAAATATTTTTCCTCTCTTAGAGAGTCTCAGGTGAATTCATCTGCTATTAAGAGAAATGGAAGGTTGCAATAAATTATGTTTTTTGTATTCTGTCATCACTTTATACTTTGATATAATGGTCTGTTACGATTTCATTTTCAACTTTGGTTGTGATCTAGTCTTATTTTCCTTCTCCTGAATGTTACTAATGGCCCATGAAGTATGTAAAGCTCAGAAGGGTGAAGAAAGGTACCAGTCACAACAGTCATTACATGGGTCAGGCTAAAATATTCCGTACATTTTCTGTACACAATTAAACAGGCACAGTTTGTAGAAGTTAAACAACTTCTTGGTAAGAGGTGAACCCATACTCTCTGTTCTTGTAACCTCTTAAAGTAAACCATACAGTTACTATTGAAATGGATATCTTAAAGAAGCATTGCAATGATAACATGTTGGTCAATAGACAATACAACATGTAGACTGAAGTCTAATTGGAAATGGTCTGGTCTTAGAAATACTCTATATCCTGAATTTCTGAACTCCATAACTATGATCTAATGAATATGTTCTCGAAATTTCTGCCAATTTAAATGGATTGTTCAGTCTAGAAAGATTGTTTTGAAAAACAGTTCTACATTGTGTAAAAAAAAAGTTTAAAAAGGTTGCTATCTATATTCCTTCACATATTTCTACCCATCCTGGTCCACCACTAGTCTCTGTACTCACAGCTACATAGATGACATCCCATGGACATAAGACCTGCATAGTCAATAACTGCATGCAAAGGTGACTTTCTCCACTACAGTAGAAAGTGCAGAGACCCATGGAGGACCAGGAAAGTTCAGAACAGGAACTTGACTTTTTATTATTTTTTTACACCACTCCAAGCTGTTTTTTTTTTAAATGTTTTTTGTAGCTTGGCAACCCCTTAAATGAAAGGTATTTTACATTTTGGACAATGTTTTTGGACGGTATCCCATCAATAAATCAGAGGCGTAGCTAGCGGGGGGCAGAGGGGGCAGCTGCCCCAGGCCCACTGACATTGTAGGGCCCACGCCGGGACCGCCATTAATACATCTTTTACTTTTAACTAGATCGGTGTCTGCAGACACCGATCTAGTTAAAACGCTAACTGCAACTTGGCTGTCCTGTAAACCGCAAGCCACTTCAGGCCTGATTTTTACATGACAACGAGAACACAGTCAGACGTTTGGATCCAGGCACAGGCGGCGCGATGACATCACAACATCGCACCTCCTGCGCTGAGACGCAGACGTCCTGTGCGTGGAACCTGCGCACAGAGCGCGGGTCAAGAAGAAAATGCGGCAACTCCATTCATCATGATCGCAGTTAGGTGAGTATAACTTATATTTGTTTTAGCTTAGTTGTGGGTATTTTAATTGTATAAGGGATTGTTAGGAGGGGGAATTATAACTATAAGGGAGGGGGTATTATCAACATAAGGGGGGTCATTTATATAAGGGTTATTATGGGGTATTATGACTACGAGGGGGAGGTTATTTATATAAGGGGCCATTACGGGCCATAATTTATATTAGGAGGCATTGTAAACATAAGGGGGTGGTCATTGATATAAGGGGTCATTAGAGGTGCAGTATTTATGTCAGGGGGAATCAGGGGCATAATATGAGGGGGCAATTAATTTAATTAAGGTGACACTTGGGCTTTATTAAGACTAAAGCCCCATGTAGCGGGCCGCAGCTAAAAAGCACTGTAGGAAAAACCGTGGCAGTAACGCATTGTGGTTTTTCCCGCAGCGCTTTTCACAGAAGGTCCACAGAGGTTTCTTCTGCGGACCTTCTGCTTCCATTATACCTAAAGGGAAACCGCTAGTGTTTCCGTAGGTATAATTGACATGCTGCGATTTCCAAAACCGCAACGGTTTTGGAAATCGTAGCATGTCCGCTGCAAACATTTTTCTGCAATGTGTGGATAGGATTTGCTAGAATCCCATCCACTTTGCAGGAACTGTAAAATGCCTTTTTTTTTTTCCTGTGCCGTTTTCGCCACGTGGGGCCCCATCCCATCCCCACTTTGCGGTAAAATAAGCGCAGTGGACAACAGTCGTTTTGGAAATCATAGCATACCTATGGAAACGTTGGCGGTTTCCCTATAGATATAATTGAAGCAGAAACTCCGCAGAGGAAACCTCTGCGAACTCTCTGTGCAAAGCGCAGCAGGAAGAACAGCGCTTTTTTCCTGTGGGACGCCATGTGGGGCCTTAGCCTTAAGGAGTTTTCCAGCTCATTTTTATTGATGATCTATCCTCAGAATAGATCATCAATAAGAGATAAGTGATTCCCCACTGATCAGCTGTATGAAGGGGCTATGGTGCCTGTTTATATCACACGCTGTCTGTTTATAGTGACCATGTGATATAATACCAGTCTTGTCAAATAGATGTGTATAGGACGAGGCTGTAGTTACATTACATGGCCGCTATGAAATGACACTATGTAAACAGAGAAGGGGTCACGGCGCTTACACAGGTACCATGGTTCATTCAAACGGCTGATCCTGGAGGTCCCGGGTACTGGAACCCTACTAATTATTTTTACCTTTTGTTTATTTTTTAATTAGGATACACCTTGGGCATTATTAATAATGGGCACTATTTATGGGGGTACACAGGGGGCATTATTAATAATGGGCACTATTTACAGGGAGTACACAGGGTAGTTATTAATTTAAAGATGCACTTGTGGGTATTATTCATTATGAGGGCTTATATTATATATTTTATAATTGGGGGTAGCAGCAGGATGGGTGTGCAGGTGAGGACAATGTGGGTCGGGTGCCTGGAAAAGTGAGGAGCCAAAGATGTCTGTGCTGCAAACTTTAGAGACTGGAAGAAATGGTCCAGATGAAAGATACAGGGAATATGAACGATTAGGCAGAGACGTCACCGGTAAGTCACTAAATGTTACTGCCCTGTATTCACCTAAATCGTCTGCAGAGCCCTGTGTAGATCCGATATATACCACTATACGCTCACCATATAGTGATAATATCGGTATACCTAAGTTGGGGGCCCACTTGAATATGTTCGCCCCCCGTGCTGAACCCTAGCTACGCCTCTGAATAATCTTATTGCAAGTTGTTACTTTGCTGAAACTTCCAGCACTCGCCAGTGATTTGTAGGGGAACAACCAAGTTTTTACTCTGCAGCACAACCAAAAGTCCCTTTTTCCGTACCACCTTTCTTCTCTGTCATTACTAGACTTACAGTTGCATTTTTAACCCTACTTGGGTTTAGGTCAATGCATTTTGAGGAAGCTTTGGTGATTATAATAATAATTTAAAATAGCTCACATCCATGGTGGAAGATTTGATAATGAATTTAGAATACAAAAATGTCAGGAATTTGGATTAGATGGGCCTGGTACCAATTACAGTATGATTGCTTTCAGAATTTCCTATTAATGTTACATTCAGCATTTATTATACTCTATATTTTTTAATTATACAAATGTATTCAAAATTTGTCAGTACTAAAATTTGCATATCAATTCCATAACAATAGGTTAAAAATTGTTTCCATCCATAAAAAAATCAAGCCAACTAAGGTCATCTTAGACATCCTTATAAAAAAAAATAGTTGAAATATCTATTGCACGGTACATTATCAAGAAATAAAGTAATGCCTTTTTCTAAAATACTATATTTATTCATTTATCCTTTTTTTACTCTGACACCTCCAGCTCACATGTTAGACAATTATAATATCTTTCAGACATCCTAGAAGACAGCATTGGCTACTTTCCAATAGTCATCCTTGCAGTACATTAACGAATTGTAATTATAATTCAGTTTCTTTCTTTTATCCTATCCTAAAGCAGCCTTTAATCCCCTATCCCTACCACAAAAACTTCCCTTTCTTCTCTCTTCTCTCCCTCCATATTATACTGTTTATTACTTTTTGTCTCCATATGCTTGAGCTCAACATAGGTAACAAAGTCTAAGCACTCTGCACCGTACCATTGTCTCACACTGAGAGTATAGTTAACGCTCAGCGCTGTAATAGTACGGCGCCGTAATGCCGCGGGCACAGAAGCCTGCAGCGTTACTTCCGGTACTCGGCTGTGTTACACCAGCTGCCAGAGGGACCAGCCGCCAGAGTCAGAAGAGACTCAATAATCAATAGCAATCACAGCATCTAGGGGGTCCAGGAGCAAGATCGACCCCCCACAATAAGATCATGGGTTCCAAGGGGTTATTATGGCAGCCAGGAGGCTGGGCAATGGTCTCCTGACTGCCTATGCATAGTTCCCATAGGAACTGAGGTGCGATGTTCTGCAATACTATGCAGCATCCCAGTTTCAAGTCCCCTTGTGGGACATGTAAAAAGTGAAAAACAAACAAAAAAAAACCCACATAGTTTACAAAAAAAAAAAAAAAAAGTTAAAAATGAACACCTTTAATTTAAAAAATACATAATGTAAACAAATAAATAAACAAACATGTTAGGTATCCCCACAAGTGAATATGTCCCCACTATCCAAAATTAGTGTTATTTATCCCGTCCGGTGAACACCGTAAAAAAAATATACCCCGAGGCGCAAATTAGCATATTTTGATCACTTTGCTTTCCCCAAAAAATAACAATAAAAACATGATCAAAAAGTCATACATACCAAACACCAAAAAAGTACAGCTTACCCCGCAAAGTTATAGGCGTCAGAATACGGTGGAATACCCCAGGAAAATTATTTTCAAAAAGTAACGTTTTATTTGTAAAAGTGGTAAAACATAATAAAAACCAATATAAAAATTGTTCTTGGCATAATCTTAATGACCTACCGGACAAAGCTACCAAGTCATTTTTAATGAAGAGTGAACGTATAAAAATAAAATGAAAAAAGGATTAATTTCAAAGAAGAAGATTTTGAAAAATCTTGCATGCCTTCCTAAATTTTTTTCGAAAATAAAGCTAATGCAATAATTCCTGTATCATGAGCTATTGAGACTAGAAGAGTCAATAAAGTACTCAGCATCTTTGTCAGAGTACTGTATGTTGGGCTTCTAATTTTATACCAACATTAGTGTTCACAAAGTTCTCTGGGACCATAAAAAACTTTATTAAGCAAATAGTGTGCTTACACTTTGTAAAAAGTAAAACATTTGGTTTATGTAGCTCTGGTCCTTAAAATCTGTGCCTAGATCAAATTGCTACATAGCGTGACTAAGCACATCCTATTTTTTCCATTGATTTTATATACATATATACAGTGGGTACGGAAAGTATTCAGACCCCTTTAAATTTTTCACTCTTTGTTTCATTGCAGCCATTTGCTAAAAGCAAAAAAGTTAATTTTATTTCTCATTAATGTACACTCAGCTCCCCATCTTGACAGAAAAAAAAATAGAAATGTAGATATTTTTGCAAATTTATTAAAAAAGAAAAACTGAAATATCACATGGTCATAAGTATTCAGACCCTTTGCTCAGTATTGAGTAGAATTCCTTCCTTTTGAGCTAGTACAGCCATGAGTCTTCTGGGGAATGATGCAACAAGTTTTTCACATCTGGATTTGGGGATCCTCTGCCATTCTTCCTTGCAGATCCTCTCCAGTTCCGTCAGGTTGGATGATGAACGTTGGTGGACAGCCATTTTCAGGTCTCTCCAGAGATGCTCAATTGGGTTGAGGTCAGGGCACATTTGAAAAAAGGCTTGTCCCGAAATGCGTTGTGTGTTTTATTCAATTGGATTAAAGACTACATTTATTCTGGACCAGCGCTCATCTGCCTCCTCTTTTCTACCTGCATCTGGATTGGGTATATACGTCCGGAAGATGGTTGTCTACTTCTGCAAGGACGTAACACTATGTCCAAGCAGAACTCATCAGCTACACAAAATCATGCAGCTGCTGAAATGGAGCCAGCTGTAAGTTTAGCCGGAGCTCCCAGAGAGAAGACAGGGAAGGTTTATTACCTTCCCTATCGCTGTGATCAGCGCCAAGAGCGCGATACACAGCAGCGGCGGCCACGCGGCCCCCTCTGACCTGGCGGCATGGACCACGGGGCAGCAGGACCCAGACAGCCATAAGCCCATAGTTAGAACAGGAGGCGACCCCGCAACTGGGGCAAATGTACCAGCCCCAGACAGGTGAAATCAGCCTCCCCCACAAAAAAAGGTCTATTATGACCTTATGGGGACAAATGTAAAAATAAAATAAAAATAAATAATAGAAAAGAAAAAAAAAAAGTAAATAAAATAATTAAAAAATAAATAAAATAATATGCCAATAAACGCCCTTATTACAGGTTATAGCCCCACCCCCAACTACACCATAAAAAATACAAATTACTGTAACGGAGAGTAAAAACTATTTTATAAAGTTTTTTTGTAGCACCTTGTGTTATTAAATTTAAAAAAAAATGAAACTTGAAAAACAGACAAGTTTTCCCTCCTCTTTTGTTTATATTTTCCCGGATATTAAAAAAATTAAAACACATGCAAAAATAAAAACAACATAAAAATAAAGCCCTATGTGTCACTGGAAAAAAGATGCAGAAATTAGTTGAATAACAGAAATGATAAAAATGTTACAGCCCTCAAAACCACACATATAAAAGAACATGAAAATGAGTCTTGTCTAGAAGGGGGGGTAAAGCATCTGGTATGGAAGTGGTTAATGTAGATTTTTAAATATTTCCACAAATTATCTGAAAAAAAAATAATTTTCACCTGGGTCAATAAAGGCAATAAACTTATTAAGCCAACCAAGTTCATTGACCACTCACAGTGAGATTAAAACTATTAAAATGAATAAGCCTTTGCACACATCTGTGCTTGAGCTGCCATCCTGAACCTTTATCCTTATTAGACACATTTGTTGGAAAAAAAAATAGCACTACATGCAACTATTTTTCTCGGCAAAACGACGGATACCTTGATAGAAGTTGATGATCCCAATTATAAGTCAGTGGGGTCTTTTGCGGGTTGTTAGTGTCTGTCACGTGACAAATCCATTACTGCATTGTGGTTTCTGTTATAAATAGAATGTGAATGAAACCTATTAGATCCAACCACATAAGACTACACAGGTGAAAGGTGTCCTCGTACGAGTCCTCTTGGCCAGTATCTAACACTAAGAAAGTTCATGTTAACTGATTTGCATACGGTGCGGGGAATCATTTTACAATGGCCTGTGGGACTGGTTCTACTTATATTATGTCTCTCAAGTCTAACAAATTGTCAGACAATCTTTCTACATAAACTCAATTTGCCTTAGCAAAATAAACCAAGTATTTTTATAGCCCTCAAAGCAACAATTAAAGACAGTGTTGTCAAGCTGTGAGATGGGACTTCCTGATAAGGTGCCCCCAGATTATGGAACATGAGTGGGTACGTAGTTTTTTTTGTATATGTATAGTTTAAGAAATTACTATATATACATGTTACAGGGCCACAGAGTATACCTGAATTATGACAATAATAATTGGGTACTGTAGGTGTGACGAAAAAGTTAATGGATCCAGGGACCTCAACCTAAGAATGGAATCTTATCCCACCAGATTAATATAGATACAGTTATCTCACTTCCTGGCATCTGATTCCCTCATTGGGACTTATTGTTCATGTATGAGGTTGTAATGCTCAGTATCCATACATACAATATTTGCGCTAATACAGTAGTTTATGTTAAGTTCCTCACTAAAGCCTCCTTCATTGTATAGTTCAGAGACGTCTGACATCTTAAAGCTGAGTGTAGCAGAAAAGAGGCACTGTATAATATTGCCACATCTGTACTTAATCCCAAACCAAGACTCTGCATCTGGATCCTTCATGTAGCGGTTTATTACTTATATCACCTTTCCTTTGAAAGAGGTGTCACTTTGTCAATGTCATGAACAAGGGACCTTTGGGAATTCCATGACAGCTAATTATATCTTTAGCTTTATGTGATTTATTGTGTTCATTTAAAATGTTATGCACATCTTTCACAAATAAAGAAGGTGCAAATTAAAGGAGTCAGTGAAGTGGATCTACAGCATTTAATCACCTGCTAGGCCCTATATATCTATAGCCTTAACTATATGCTAAGAAGAAACAACAGAACAGAAATGTCAACATATACATGATGTATTCTGCATGTAGTCATTGGGAAGGTTTGAATAATTTTGTGAAAAATAAATTTTGGAAGCAAAAAGATATGTCCATGTCATCTTTTAGTGGACATATTTGCTGATCCCGTTGAGGCTCGGTTTCCATATTGTCATGCACTGCACCCGAGCTGAGACTGAAAATCTAATGGTTATTGTATTAATGCAGCTGAAAGCCAATGGCCAAAAGCCATAACTTGTGACTTAGAGGGTGTTCACACTACCGCAGGTGACTGTCAGTAGTGAGATTTTAGCAACGGACACTAGCAGAACCGTCACAAATCCGTTAAAATTTCCATTCATTTCAATGGGATTTTATCTTGTGTCCATTACTGACCGTTAGTGTCCGTTATATACCCAATCCGTCACATGTCCGGTTTTTTTTCGCGGACTAGAAATTCCTACATGCAGGACTTTTGTGTCTGTTAAAAAAAAACGGTTTTATGACGGACATCAAGTGTCCGTTATTTTTGAACATTAAAGTCTATGGGTAACGGACAGTAACGGATGGGTGTCTGTTATACTGTCCATTATTACTGTCCGTTTTTTCACTATAAAAACTGACACTAACATTAAATGAAGCAGTTAAAAAAATGGACACATCATCAGTTAGTGTCCGTTAATGTCTGTCATGATAAGTGTCTGGTTTTTTTTAACGGACACTTTCACAATGGATATCCAACAGTAGTGTGAACCCTGCCTAAGTTAGGTGACATTCTGTTTCTGGAAGGGGAACAAGTTCCCCGTAACATCACGGAAAAATCGGAAAATGTGGCTGGGGCGGTCACATGACTGCCCCGGCGATCTAGGTAAATATAGATTTTTGTAACTGTAAGTCATTTAGAAGGTAGGGGTGGCAGGGGGAGTTTAGCTTATTTTAAAATTATAAATTTATTCTGGACATTCTCTTTAACCCCGTCACGCATTCTCACGTACATGTACATGGGAGAATGTGGTTAGTTTCCGCATCCCCACGTATAGGTACGTGACGGTGATCGAGCGGGCTCAGAAGCAGAGCCCGTGTGATCACCGCGGGAGCCCGGCTGTATTTGACAGCCAGGCTCCCGCTGCAACAGCGGGTACCAGTGATAACACCGATCCCCGCTGTTTAACCCTTAAGATGCCGCGGTCAATAGCGACCGTGGCATTTTAAGTGTTTGCTAGCGGCACTGAGTGCCGCGAGCGGCATCGGGAGAGGGTGTTAGCTGTAACTGACAGCTAACACCCTGCTCCTTAACCTCCGATCGGCACTGAGCGCCGATCGGGGTTTTTAACCCCTTGGATGCAGCGGTCAAACATGTGGCGGCGAGATCGGGGGGTGCCGATATCTATAATATGCAGCCCGGGGTCTGGCCAGTGACCCCAGGCTGCCTGAAGCCCCCACTACCTGGTTGATCCTGCCGGGACCTCTGGAAATCAGCCTATGTCTACATAGGCTGATTTCCTGTATAGACTGCAATACACGTGTATTGCAGTCTATAGTGCTGAATCAGCGATTAGACTATCGTTGATTCAGGTGTCCTAGTGGGACATAAAAAAAATATATTTATTAACTTATTTGGGTGGTATGACTATCTGTTTGAAAAGCAGAGCATTTCACATTTTGAAAATTGCGATTTTTTTTTTTCTAAATTTCCATCAAATTTCCTATTTTTTTTATAAATAAATACAAAAATATTGATCAATGTTTACCACTAACATGAAGTACAATGTCTCATGAAAAAACAGTCTCAAAATCACTTGTGCAGGTTAAAGCGTCTTAAAGTTATTGCCATATAAAGTGACATATGTCAGTTTTGAAAAATTAGGCCTGGTCTTTAACGCACTTTTGGGCTCAGACCTGAAGAGGTTAAACACAGAATATCAGACACAGCAATGTGATACTTTCACTGTAAGATATATGTATGATCCTGCCTAGCTATTATGTTTATGCCTAGTTCACTTTACTCAAAATGTAATATATATAGGATAATACGGCAAAATTGTGTCCATCAATTAATGTCTAGTGACATTTTAGCTGTCATCCTCTACGTTGTTAAGGTCTTCCTGTAATATGTTCCAGTCATGTAACATTTGAGTAATTTCTGCAATATCTATCTACAAATTAAATAACAAGATATTGTAAGCTAATCTATGTTTTCTACCCTCAAGCAGTTATTTTTCCATGTACCATTCTTGTCCCTTCATCCTTACTTTAACTCCTTCCTGACGCAGCTATTTTTTCACTTTTTGTTTTTTACTCCCTTCCGTCCAAACGCCTTAACATAATACAAGGATTTAATCGTTGTGGGACAAATTGTACTTTATAATGGACTATTTAATATTCTGTATGATGTACTGGGAAGCTGGAAGAAATTCAGAACGGGATGGAATTAGAGGAAAAACTGAGTTTGAGTGACTTTCTTATGGAATTTGTTTTTGTACACTTAAAATGAAATGTCACTTGTATTCTATGAGGTTTTTTTTTTTTTGTTTTAATTGCTTTAAAAAATCCAAAACTTTGAAAAAAATATTATTGGAGTCATATTCTGACTTCTGTAATTTTTTTTATATTTTTGTGTATGGGGCTACACAAGGCATCTTTTTTGCAAGGCCAGGTGTACTTTTCATTTATACCATTTTGGGGAATGTCTGATGTTTTGGTCGCTTTTTATTAAAATTTTTATGAGATACAAAACAGCGAAAAAACGGCAGTTCGGCTCTCTAGCTTTTCTCTCACTACGGCATTTACCGTATAGGAAATATATTTGTAGACTGGGCATTTTCTCACAGGGATACCTAATATGTATGTGTTTTACATGGTTTATTTTCAGATCTGATCTAGGGAAATAGGGGTGATTTAAACTTTTAATATTTTTTTAAATATTTTTTTACTACCATGTTTCTTTGATCCAAAAGATGGGTTAGGGCTTATTTTCATGGGATATCTTATTTTTTTCCTTGAACAACAATCCACTCACCAGACCCCCTTAGACCACCCAAAAAAAAATAGAGTTGGAAAATGCCAAAATGGTGGATGTCAAAGGTCAAAGGCGTGTCACTGTCAGGTCCCTGGTGGCTACAGCAGTGTTCCACTGCAGCCAAGTGTACTGGTTGGCTCCCCTTACCGACTTCTCTGACCTGAAGAAGCCTTAACACTTGGGCTCAGAATAGGAGTGATGCCAGAGGGAATACCCTATCTGTGTGTGAGAGCCCGGCACTACCGGTACTCAATACTTATTGTGCAGAACTATCTCACTAGTGCCATCTTGTATTAGTGCCATCTGATTCTTTTGGGGGTGTCTGCTTTCTTTTGGGGGAAGTGATTCTTTTGGGGGTGTCTGCTTTCTGTTGGGGATGTGATTCTTTTGGGGGTGTCTGCTTTCTGTTGGGGATGTGATTCTTTTGGGTGTGTCTGCTTTCTTTTGGGGGAAGTGATTCTTTTGGGGTGTCTGCTTTCTGTTGGGGGATGTGATTCTTTTGGGGGTGTCTGCTTTCTGTTGGGGGATGTGATTCTTTTGGGGGTGTCTGCTTTCTGTTGGGGGAAATGATTCTTTTGGGGGTGTCTGCTTTCTTTTGGGGGAAGTGATTCTTTTGGGGGTGTCTGCTTTTCTTCATGGTCTACTGTATCTGTTCTTCTGTATTCCATTTGCTTTTTTACATGTATAACTGCCAGGAAACTTTGTCTAATGAACTGTAACTAGGGCTTCTTTTTGGAGTAGGGCTTATATTTCAAGCATACTCCAAAAATCCTGAAACATCATGCTAGGTCTTATTTTCAGGGAAACACAATATATTTTTACTTTTATTTTTAGACTTCCTAGAGGTCTGATCACTTATACAATGCATTGCAATGCTAATGCATTGCAAAATCACTATACCTCTATTACGGGAGAGGGGATCCACGCCAAAATGGTGATGCCCATGCTCTACCAGCAAAATGGTGGTAAAGAGGGTTAATACCCATAAACAGTTTGGGCACTGATATCAGGCATATTATACAACAGAAACCCGGCCACAATATTTAAACATCCAACATCCGCTATAATAGTATGGCGGATGTTGGGAAAGGGTTAAAAGGAGTTACTCAGCACATCACCCCACAGACAGGTAGATTAGGGTCACCTGACTCAAACGGTGTTTTCTCCGTGTGAATCAGTGCCTCCGTTGCCAAAATATTTCTGCTTTTGTTAGTATTCAGCTTTTTGGAGCAACGGAGATCTTGACAAAAACAGCAATATCTCAGCAATGTAGACAATGACTCACAAAGAGAAAGCACTGTCTGATTCAGGTGACCCTATCCTAGCTATGTGGGGAAATGGGTTGACATGTCTATTTAAGAAAAGGTAATCCTTAAAACTTAGTCACTGGAAAATATATATTCCTTACAAAAGGAATACTTGACATGTAATAAAATTGTCCTTTGGACATTAAAAAAATATTTGTGTTCTGGATCTATTCTTATAAAGCATTAAAGGGATATTTTACCACCAAAATTGTCCAACTGAAAGGATTGCCACCAATAAGCAATATTTAAGTGCACATTGCTCCTCTGGTACATTTCCTTTAATCCCCAGGACTCTCTATTTCTGTAAAATGACCAGCAGATTTTCAGACTACTCTGTCTTGGCAGGACCACCTAAGAGTAAGAGAAGCGTCTCAGACTACCAAAGCACAGTGTGAACAGAGTAGTCTAAGAAGCTGAGGAGACCGGAGTTACAGAACCAGAAAGATTAAAAAGGAGGACACCAGGTATAATAACTAAGTATTATGTGTTTATAGTGAAATTTGTATTGTGAACCAGAGGGTCACTTTAAGACTTTAACCAATATGTGAACAAGTGTTAGCTAAAGGATTTTGCTTTCTAAGCAAGTTTGACCCATAAGACTTTAGAAAACTACTACACGAATGTGGTTATGATATTCTAAGAAATAAAATTCCAGGAATACATTTTAAATCAAAGATCTTTACTAGCAGGAAACACTTCTCTTGTCTTATTTTCTATCACAGAGATTAGAGTTCAAGGATCCAGTGATATCTATTATGTGCTGCCTGAAACACCTTAAGCCTGAACCTTTTATTTATTCCAGAAATACATGAGTGTACATCTGCTAAAGCAGAGTAAAGGAGAAGTAGAGGATGATATATGTTATAAAATATATCCATGGCTAGTTATACATCTGGAAACAAACTCAATTAAGTTACTTGCAGGAGTAGTTTAGGCGGTGGCAAACTGGGCAGCTGCCCATGGTCCACTTTTCCTAGTAAATCTTCTAAGGACTTGACCCACAATCTGAAAGTGTGTCCATTAAGTGCCTGATATAATTGGGGACTTCATTATTTACTCAATATTGTCAATGTCTTAAAATTGTTTGGTAGTAATAGGGGGCGTTCACACGACCGTTGGTGACCTTCAGTAGTGTCCGTTGCTATTGTCTGTTACATGATTTTAGCAACGGACACTAGCTGAACCGTCACAGATCCGTTAAAATTTCCATGCATTTCAATGGAACTTTATCTTGTGTCCATTATACACCCAATCCGTCACATGTCCGTTTTTTTTCACGGACAAAAAATCCAACATGCAAGACTTTTGTGTCCTTTAAAGAAAAACTGTTTCATGACGGACGTCAAGCATCCGTTATTTTTTAACATTAAAGTCTATGGGTAATGGACGGTGACGGATGGGTGTTCGTTATACTGTCTGTTATTACTGTCCATTTTTTTTGGGCATGTTCAGAAAGCAGAAACAAAAAAAAAATCAAAAAACGGACAGTAACTGATGCTAATGTGTCCATTAAATGGATCAGTCAAAAAAAATGGACACATTAACATCAGTGAGTGTCCATTAATGTCTGTTATGATAGGTGTCCATTTTTTTTTTAACGGACACTATCATAACGGATATCCAACGGTAGTGAGAACCCTGCCTTATTTGGGTATTGAAAGGCAGTATTGCGTGGGGAATATATGGCGTTATTTGTACACTGTGTGGAAGTATCGTAAGGGCATTGTATAAAAATATTATTTGGCTTTATAAGGCATTATTCATATATCGTTGCCCAGGATTACTGTTTCTATAGCTCATCCCTGAATATCTGAAAAAAATCTTTAGAAAACCAAGCTGTTTTTTTCGCATTGTTTAAGTCCTTATTCTCTTAAAATAGTTAAAAGTTTGTTTCATTATTTCTGCATATATCCAGATAGGAAATACCAAACTCATTTTAAGCAGAGGAGAAACTTCAAGGATTAAAAATCAAGAGAACATTTGAAACATATGAAGGTTTAATGTAAACGTATGTGATTGTGTAATCATGGCCGAATCTGGTGGATATTGTGAATAACATAAGCTGTTGTGTCTAGACAATGTGTTCTTATGGCTGACAAGCCTGTAATTGTTTTAGTAAATACAAGAAACCCCAGAAAACTCTTGGATAATTAAGTTACGGTTTGAAGATAGCCGGGGGCCAGTATGACAAAGCAGATGAGCAGAAGAATGCTCTTTTATTTTTCCTATTGTCTTCTTCAGCTGAGTAGTTGTAAATTTCACCTGAGGGAATTTGGATTAGCAATATTTTATCATAAAAAGCCAAGTTTCCCCACTTAAGTAAAACTTCCACATAGCAGGGGATATAATTGGGGCCCCGTCATGTCTCAAAATCAAAAATTTTCAAACTTATTTTTTCCTGTTCACAGTAATTCATTTCTTACACTAAATGATCTATCAGAAGGAAATACATTGAAAAGGAACTACATTTGGAGCTTCAGTTGAAGGAATTGTCCAGTGCTGGAAAACGTTTGGGAAAGGGCCCCAATACAAACCCTCCCCAGGTCCCAACTGGTCTCTACTTCTAGGTCATAACTTAATACACTGAACATGTTAAAATCTCTTTCAACAGAAGAAGAAGAAAAAGACACAGGTCCATCATGCCCAATCTATAACCCTACAATGTTGACTGATTTACTATGTGTTGAGGTGAGACTAGGAAGTAGAGACTAATGGCGGCCTGGGAAGCACAACTATTGCTTTTTTTTTTTTTTTACTTGGTCTGAAACCTTTCACAAACATTGTCCCCAATTGGAAAACCCCTTTAAGTCATCTAACCATCAGGTTAAAAAGGTAAGGTAAATATCTCAGTAGACCAGCATTAAATACCACAGTGCCGCACCCCGTAAGGACAGCAATATGAACCTGAAACATTTAAGAAATTTCACACGTGTTTACATTTATTCTTCCAAACATAAAAGTAATCCTTAATGGCCTTATCTTCCCTTAGTTTCTAAGTCATGAAGTAGAGATCTGATAGCTAACATTTTTGGACTAATTTATTTGACAACTGCTCACTCCTCCAGTTCTTCCGGGCAGCAAGTCACAGTGATAGGTACTGGACATGCTTTATGAAACCAATGCAAAATCAAAGTGTGTAACATGATTTATCCAAATGTTTAGTTGTTCGTTGGAAAAGATTTTCCACCTTAATTTATGAGATTAAACACACTGAAAAAAAAATATAGCCTCAACAGTCTTAGTCTCAATCTCTTTAAACAGATACAGATGGCCCGGTCGGCATTGAAAGGGGTATTCCCACGTACATAACCATTTTTAAATTTGTAGATAATTAAAAGTTAAAAATTTTTTTCAAATATAAATAATTAAACATTTTGCAGAGTTTTATAGATTTTTGCTAAATATCTTGTAGTCACAGTCTTGTTGTTGTGATTGGTTGCCAATGCTTACGATCATGAATGCAGGACCTTTCTAAGGTCAGAAAATCAGCAAAGATTTCTTTATTGTGTTCGAGATATCTTCTCCTACATGTAGTGTCCCTGCCTGATAACCCAGATAGAATAAAGAAATCATGGCTGGGTTTTTCACAAGTCCCACACCATATAAAATTTCTGCAACCGTGGTCGTATCCATTGGCAACCTATCAAGACTACAGGCTGTCACCATTTAGATAGTTAGGGAAAATCTTAAAAAATTTGCAGAATTTTTAACTACTTATATTTGCAAAAATGATTAACTTTTAATTATCTACCAATATAGATATGATTATGTTCATGGGAATACCCCTTTAACACTGCAAAAACATACCTATATATCCTTGCATAAGCTCTGCAGTAAGTGATAGAGGGATGCATTAATCCTGTAATTGGGGCTCATGTATCAGCCTTAATTACACTGGAAAATAGCAAAAAAAAAAAAACAAATTAATTTTAAAATGCCCCCCTTATGGGGGTACAATGTTAAATTGTATAATAAAGTAATAATAATAATAATAATAATAATAATGAGACAAAAAAATTAAATAAAAAAAACAACATCATTACCATGCCCACATCACAGGTTCTACCCTCGCCCACAGCGACACAACACTATGTGTCACCTCCGTAAATATCACCATAATGGATAGAGAAAAGTAATAAAAATAATTGTTTCATAATTTTGTGCTGTTAAAAATAATCTTGAAAAATGTGAAAAACAGATACACTTCTCCTTTTTTTAAATTTTCCCATATATAAAAAAATATTTATTGCCATAAAATGATGTAAACATTATTTAAAAAACCCAAAATGAAAAAAAACGTTGTAGCCCTTCAAACCACATGTATGACAAAAATGTGTTCTGTCCAAAAATAGGGAAAATGGCCCAGTTGAAGTGATTAAACACAGTTAAAAGAGTTTTCCCATCTCCCTCTCTCTCAGCGGTTTTCCTCCTCTCTCTCCATCTCACTTCCTGTATTCTTCAACAAGCTAGTGGATGGCTTTGACTGTTTGATGGATAGGACACAATGAAGTACTTCAGTAGATATAGACATTGCCTTTACCATGAGAGATTATGTATTATCAATAATAGATATCTAATATAAATGCAGATCAAATATGCACAGCAAATGCATATTACATTACACAAGGTTGGAGAGAAAAAAAAAACTTACATGCTGCAGAGGAGAGAATGGACTTTCAGTAAACTCAATGTTCTCTTTGTGTTTACATAGAGAGATAACAGACAAAGCTCCCAGAGCCTTTATCAGCAAACTACAATTAGTTGACCTGGTTGCCTAGACAGAAGAGCAGGAGATACCAGTGACCTAAGATCAGATAACAGGTCGGGAGCCTTGACAACAATGTGTAAACAATAGGAGGAATAATTTCATACAACAGGCAAACAAAGCAGCATTGCTAAAGGAATTCATTTCTTAAATTTACATAATCTAGCAAAATAGATAGGAACCTTGAGATGGGAATACCCCTTTAATTCTACTACAGGACTTATATAACAGTAGGGTTAGGGAACGGTCATGCTATGTTAGATTTGAATAGTTATGGTAGCTGAGTTGTGTACTTTACATACTGCAAGTGGAAATGCTATATTTGCACTTACTGTACCTAGACACACACTTACATAAATACCTAGTTTCACAAACATTCCAAGATTTACAGTGTCATAAAGGCGCAAGTCTGTAAACCCCAGGAGATCAGCAAAAATATCAAACACTTGTTCTTTTCCATGGGCAGCTGAAGATTTCTGGAATGTACTTTCTGCTTGTAAATGTCTTACACATCTATTAAATCACATGTAATGAATACACACATGCAGTAGGACACCTTTTACAAGGTTTTTTTTTAACAACCAATGTCAAGTCAAGGGATGTAGGGTAAGAAAGCTCACATTTTAAGGAAATGCAAAGTGATGAATTTACAGGATATCATGGCTGTTTACATTTGGGAATTTGGAAATGCATAGATACCTGGAAAAAGATGTAATTTGTCTACAGTATTATCCATTCTTATGACATTTCCATGCTACGCCATGTTCTGTTCTTTATCTCCTGCAATTCTAATAGTTGATGTCAGTACAGGATATCTGATGACATGAAGCTATAGGAGGAAGCATAGCTGTTACGGGGCTAAAAAAACTGGGGAGCTCATACAGAGGCAAAAAGCTACTGAAATGCAGGTACTAAACAGTATCCACTTTAGTTTCTCTTTGGCACTTCCCTATGTAGAGATTTAGATGGGGATCAGCTTAAAAGAAGAACTGTCACCTCTCCGGACATGTCTATTTTAGTAAATAATGGTAATCCTGAAATATTTTGGAGCATTTTTTATTAGAACTCTGAGTTGCACTATTCCTCTGTTATTCCTCCTAGAAATTTATGGATCACCATATAGAATCCAGTATTGCGATCACTGATTGGACAGTGTCAGACTATATAGGGACACCCCCCAGCTAATTCTGCCATTTTACCTAAGTACTCTAACCTAAGAAAATAAATGGATATCTCCTTTAGGCTATGTGCGGAAGGGATTCGCTGGAGACACGCGTTTCTTGGGACTCTGGCCCAAGTTGCGGAAACGCAGCTTTTTTGTTGCAAATTTTGTTGTGGTTTTTTGAGCCGAAGCCAGGAGTGGATTGAGCAGAAGGTAGAAGTGATTTCTATATGTTTCACATTCCTTTCGTAGCCATTCTTGGCTCAAAACACAGCAACAAAATTTGCAACAAAAAAAAGCTGCTTTTCCGCAACTTGGGCCAGAGCCCCAAGAAATGCCTGTCACTAGGAAATCTCATCCACACATTGTGGAAAAATATGTGCAGTGGATATGCTGCAATTTCCAAAACCATCGCGGTTTTGGAAATCGCAGCATGTCACTTATTCCCCATAGATATAATGGAAGCAGAAAGTCCACAAAGGAAAATCTCTGTGGATTTTCTGTGAAAAATGATGCAGGAAAAACTACAATGCGTTGCTGCAGCAGTTTTTCCGCAGACCTTTTTTGCTGCGGCAAGCTACAAGGGGCCTTAGCCTTAAGGGGTTGTATGCTAAATTAATTTTTTTTTTTTTATTAAAGGTACAGAATGAGTTAAATTTGGTTAAAGTTAGAATTGTGATAACAAAAGTATCAGAGTATCAGATATCTATGCTTACTGTGCAGTGAACAAAAAATATTAAGTACAATTCTAGCTCAATATTCATTTTTAGTATAAATTAAAAAAATATAACTAGAAATGAGATCTAAAAATACTTTCCACTTTCCATATCTTTAACATACCGAGGTATAGTAGGATCATGAATATCATTCTACACGGGAATTAGTCTTACCTAATATGACATTCAATAACAGCTTTTTTCAGTCAAGGTTTACATGAATTTTTTTTTCTCCTTTCTATTTCTGTGGTCAGGTCTGTTACCAGTATCTGAATCTGAATGAGCCTCATTGTGTTTATCCGTCTTTGTTAATATTTTGTTAGGGTGACTAAGTTGATTCCTCATGGAGATGACTCTAGCCTTTGGCAGACGACAGATGGAAATCTTATATTTATTTTCCCGAGACATTGCTCTAGAGTTACTTAGTCATGAGCTATGCCTCCTCAAGCTTGGTCAAATGGCCTATCACTGGCAAGTAATACATTATATTTGTTGGCTCTGGCTGTAGTTGTATGTGCACGACATGTAAGAATATCCAGAATGAAGGCAGTTTGCTTAAAGCTTTTATCTTTTTGAATTTTTGGGCTATAATGATACAAAAGCATAAGGAGACTTAGAGGCAATGCAATTCCCCCCTGGGAAAAAGGTATGCAAATTAGCCCAAAGCAAAACAAAGCTGTGCCTCTAGCACCACCTGTTGGAAGGCAGAAATCCTACAAGACAATGTCCGACCCTTTAAATGGTCAGTAACTTTTTATACAACTTAGTCTCATTTCATAGAGTATGTATTCTGCACCAACATGTAATACACTTTAATTAAAAATGTTGCAGCTTCTTTCCTGAAAAATCTCTCTAAGGTTCCTGCTTGGGGTGCCCATGTGCCCACAGGCCTCAGCAACGTGCATGAGTCCAGACACTGGGAGAAGGCCCAAAAGAGGCCTTTTTATTTTTTCACCTCCCCTGGGCCTCCACTTATTATACTCTGGGGTCCTAAGAGACCCCAGAGTATAATGCAGTGGGCATTTTTCTTCGTCCGAAACAAATCACTATTTCTTCTGTTTTGTTAAAAACTAAACAATTTGGGTCAAATCAGGTTTGTGATGAAGCGGTTCACCCATCTCTAGTGTTATAATATGAGGGGGTCAATAAAGGGGGTAATACAATTTGAGGGACGGTAAAGGGTGCGTTATACTGTGAGGGGGTCAGTAAAGGGAATAATATATCGGTGGGGGCAAGTAAAGATGGGTCAGGTATTTTTTTTTGGAGGGGGCGACTTTTGTAAGTCGCCTCAGGCAGCAGAGAGGCTAGGTTCACCCCTGAAGCACCTTGATAAATTAGGTGTTCCTTGCATCCGCTGAGCCCTTTATTAGGAGTGGTGTACAAAATACATTACCAAATCTGCCCCAATATGAGACAACTTATCATACAGTGATATGCTAGCAATCCTAATTGTCTCTGAGGAGGTTACACATGGGGATCTCTGCTGAGGAACCCCTCAATAAGCTAGAGCCGAAGACACTGACAAGCAACAATTCTCATCCTGGTGACAGACTCTGGCCATTTATACATTACATGGAACATCATTCACCTGAATGTTCACCGTGTAAGTCTGGGGCTACATAAAGATTGCAAAGAGTCAATTACCACATAAAATATACCACTATTTTAAATGGCACAAGGCAGGTAGAGGAGGCCCCATTACAGATTTTGCATTGGGGTCCAGAAACTTCAAGTTACTCCTCTGTGTAGTTTGAATCTCCCTTGTGACATGTATAATGGGCATTGCAAATCCTAAATTGCTAATTTGTACCAAAATCACATCCTAAACACAGAATCATAAGAAAAGATCATCAGATTGATTATATCATGGGGAATACAAGAATTGGGAAAGTCGACAGATTCTCTTTAAAATGATCCTGTAAGCATAAAAATGCACTAAAATCTGCAGACGTCGGAGAGGTTTATCATGAAGGGAAGTTTTAAAGTTAGTTTTGCTGCAGTTGCAATGGTGTCGCCGAGGGGACTAGCAAGGTCAGATGCAGCAATTGTCTAGACTTGCTGAAGCTCAGGGAGCCTGGTAGAGCAAGAATATGAAAGCCATACAGCAGAAGCAAATTAACAGGCCACTCGGTGGATCTGAAGTGGCGGAGAAAACTGAACAAAGGCCACTTGAGATAACATGAATGTAAATGTAAAAGAAGTGACCAATAAGATATCTAAGATAAATGAAGCAATGCAAGGTCCACTTGACATAACAGAGCAGAGGCCAGAATAGCTGGGATCTATGTATCAAATCAAAAGTCCGCTTGATGATATAGCAGAGCTGACATGGTATGGCCATTGCAGGAATATGGGAGGAGGGTTAATGCCTACAAGACTGCCAAACACATGGTTAAATACAATGAATTTGTCTTCATGTACAAGCAAGAAAAGAACTCATATAGGAATCTTAACACGCTCTTTAAAGGGAGTCTATCATTAGAAAAAACACTTTTAAGCTAATGGCACATTGGAATGGCCTTTAAAAAGGCCATTCTTCTCCTACCTTTCATTGTTTTCTTCTCCCAGCCGATTCCAAGATAATTTGTTTCTTCATGTATGTAAATGAGCACCACGGAGCACCCGGGGCGCACCTTCTCTTCTGCGAGCACCCATCGTGTCATCACTTCTCACCACCCCTTCGGCCATTGTGGTGACTCCCCTCTTGGTCTTCTTTCTTCTCAGTTCTCGCTGGCAGCGAATTCTCACAACTGCGCATGCGCAATCGGGCTGCCATTTTCCGGTGGACTGTCACAAGAGTGTGGCAGAGCCGATTGCGCATGCGCACAGCTTAGAAGAAAGAAGATACAGAGAAGACCAAGAGGGGAGTCACTGCAATGATCAAAGGGGCGGTGAGAAGCGATGACGCGATGGGTGCTCGCAGAAGAGAAGGTACGCTCCGGGTGCTCTGTGGTGCTCATTAACATAAATGAAGAAACTAATTATCTTGGAATCGGCTGGGAGAAGAAAACAAGGAAAGGTAGGAGAAGAATGACCTTTTTAAAGGCCATTCCAACATGCCATTAGCTTAAAAGTGCTTTTGCGAATGATAGACTCCCTTTAAGGCTGAGGCCCCACTTTGCGGAAATGCAGATTTTTTGTTGCAGATTTTGCTGCGATTTTTTGAGCCAAAGCCAGGAATGGATAGAGCAAGGTAGAAGTATAAGAGCTTACACTGGGACTTCTACAGGTGCATCTCAATAAATTAGAATACCTTTGAAACATCCATTAATTTCAATAATTCAGTAATACAATTCATAATCAGCGTCTTTCATGATTGTGTGTCCTACTGAACCAGACTGAGGGACCATTTAAAGGCTTAGGAAACCTTGGCAGGTGACACTGAATTTACAATACTGAACTTTTTTACAATATTCAAATTTTCTTAGATTTGGGTTTTCATTACCTGTAATCCATAATCAACATTTACAGAAATAAAACACTTGAAATAGAAGACTCTGTGTGTAAAAAATCTAGAAAATATAGGAGGTCACTTTTTTAATGTAATTACTGAAAGAAATAAACATTTCAAAGATAATTTATTTAGATGCACCTGTATATGACCAGTAAAGTTGTCGATTTTTCCTATTTGCTGTCCTTGTTATATTTAAGCCTTGACATCTTTATTTGCTGTTTTACCCTTGTTGTCCCTCCTTTTTTCCCACAGATTTAGTTGGATGGCGTAATTTGTGAGCTTCGGACTCTATGGTAATTTTTTTTTTTTTTTTTTGCTTGTTGCTCTATCCTTTCTGGATCCTTGTAGATCTGGACTTGTCTTTATCCGTGTTTATGCCTTATTACCCATTGTCTTCTCTACTTGTTTACTATATTTATATTAAAAAAAAAACATATTGAATAATAAAAAAATATTTTTCCTAAAATTGTTTTAAAAAAAAAAAAAAAAAAAAAAAAAAAAAATAAGTTTTTTGGGTTGGAGTTGCACTGGAAAAAATTGTATTGACTCAGTGAATACATTTATCAGGTTATGTAAGCCGCACAGTGAATGGCGCAAAATTTATAGCAAGAAAAAGGAACGGAAATATTTTAGTATTTTGCTATTCCTTTCCAGAAAGAGATAATAAAAGTTAATGTTATTATTTATTTATTTATTTATTTATTTATTTATTTATTTATTTATTATGCTTACTTATATAACGCCATCATATTCCGCAGCGCTTTACAGACATTGACAATTGAGGTATATCTACCCCAAAATAGTGCAATAAACTCTACAACTTGTCGCACAAAAAAACATGCACTTATACAGTTACATTGGCGTAAAAATAAAAAGCTATTGGGCCTAAAACAGGCCGGTCACTAAAGGGTTAGAGAAACAGTTGGAGCAACTACATCCATAGAATGAACTATTGTATAGCTGCAGGTCAGGGGCAGGAAAAGCTGGGTGAATAGACAGAAGTCAACAATATAGTCATGTTTGCCAGCGACAGGGTGGGGAACAAACACAGATTGTATATCATTTATCATCATTTTATCTTCTAACTTATTTCATCTTTATAAATCATGAAAATTTTAGTTCTGTAATTTTTTTCTACATACGATAACTTTCCTTATCATTGCACAGGGCAAATGCAGTATCCTCATTCTCTGAGGATTTCATGGCCTAGTTTTTGGTCTAAAATTAATGAACAGATGAAATTGAGAACCTTTAGCATTCATTAGTAGATTCTATAATGACAATAGCTTTACTATTTATCCCCTTCAGTACCAAATTTTGGTTTGTATTCAACCCAAAAAGAAGCCAAGACTGCGAAGCATCCCATTTGATCGATGGTGGGATTCGTTGTATGACTGATCCGACCACTATCATTAACAACTAAACGGCCTCAGATGGGTCCATTTATTTTATAAAACAAACAAAAAAAAAACGCAGTGACTCTGTGCAAAATGGCTGATGAATGGCTAAAAGTGTCAATCATTCCAAATGTTCTCATTTTCGGTCCAACATTTCCAATATGGGCGATCTGTTCTTGGCCAGGAGAACGGTGGTTTACTGCATTTTATAGACAATCATTTAACTTATGTGTATGACCAGCTTTTGTTTACCCCTCCCAAGTGTGGCCTTAGGCTATATTCACACAACCATGTCCATTTCTTAACCTTAAAAAAATGAATCGGTCAGTTTTTAATGACCATCACTTATCCGTTTTGCCATCGTCCCCTGTCCGTTTGTTCGTTTTTCATACCTGGGTTGCATCCGTTTTCCATTTGTTTTTAAAGGACCATTGATTAAAAAAAAACAGATATTCTTTGTATTTAGTTGTAGGTTGTGCATTTACCTTGCATTTTATTGAATATGCTGATATCGAATAGTTACGTATGGTGGGAAGCCATGGGAATAAAATTAGGAATTTTCCAACGTTTTTGGGTCTTCTGTCTGGACCTCAGTTACTACTGGACAGACATTCTGTACAAGCAGAGCAGTTCTGGAACAGAGACTATTGTTCCAAAGGCTAGCATTCCGAATCTGTTGTGAGCCTAAGAAGTGACTACAATGAGCCTTGAGTGCAAACGTCTATGAGAACTGAGCAATTGCTGTGTGTATCACGGGACTGTCATTCTCACTCCAAGCTACTGACGTTAACCTGCGTTGTGCCAAAGATCATCTTCCAATGTTTCTCAATGAGTAGTGTGTATTTCCTGGCTGCAATATCAGTTCATTACACTCTAAGATCAGGAAGTCCTGCTCACCTGTCCTTGGGTAGGTCGGAGAAAGGTGGTGAACCCATCCCAGAGGGAGACTTAGTTGGCATAGTAGGAATGGGTCCTTGGCCCCTGCAATGTTGTGACAAAGTCATATGCTAACTATTCGATATGATCCTATGTCTTCTCTTTGGGGGAAGGTATGAGATATAGCCTTTAAAGGATTTCGTTAGCTTATAGTGATAGTGAGGGGAAATTATTAAAGGTTTTTTTCAGGCTTAATAGTTGATGACCTATCCTTGGAATAGGTCGTCAATTGAAGATCCACAGGGGTCCAACACCACCTCTAATCATCAGTTTGAAGAGGCCCTACAGTGTTCAGGTGAGCGCTGTGGTCTCTTCATTACATACCAAGCATAGTGCTGTACATGTGTATAACAGCTGTGCTTGGTAGGACATATGACATGATATCACATGGACTGTGAAGAAGAAACTAAGCTCAGGGAGCAATGCTATCATTTCACACAACTGATCCATGAGGGTCCTGGATATCAGACCCCCCATGATCTTCAATTGATGATCTTTCCTAAGGATAGGTTATTAATTGATATTTTCTGGAAAACCTCTTTAAGACTAGTGTATCATGTGAGCGCTGGCAGCAGATGTGCCAAAATTATTAAGAGGCTCTGGCCTCCTAATACTTCTGGTGCATCTTGGGTGGTACTGTGCACCAGAATTGTAATCTATGCCGGTCAGGAACCGGCATAAATTTCATGTATAACTAACGTCAGTTTTCTGGCATAAGCAATAGTAAATCTGTTGGACCAAGGTATCCCCATACTGCCCACACTAATCCCTGCTATGCTCCAAACATCGTAAATAGCTGATCCATGGGAACCGATATCTGGGGCCCCCACAGATCAGCTACTCAAACTGGCAGTGGCATTTGGATGAGTGCCACTTCCATATCACAGGCAAGTGACGTCACATTCATCAAGAGGATTGTTTGCAGCTTAGTCCCATTAAACTGAATGGGACTGAATGGCAATACCAAGCACAGCCCCTACACAATATACGTCGTTGTGCTTGGTATGCATTGAAAAGGCTGCAGCACTCACCTGAAGGTTGCAGTCTCTACAAACAGCTGATCAGTAGGCATCTTTGGTGTCAGATCCCCACCAATCAGAGAAAGGATTAATATTACAATTCTGGAAAACCCCTTTAAGTATTGACACATCAGTACTTTCAATTATAAAACAACTTTCATAAATGGATAGCCCACATGAATCTAAGAAACTTGCAATATATCTTATTAAAAATATGATTCTTTCTTTAGCAGGGATTGCTTTCCTCCCCCCTTTCCTTTACTCAGTCTGTTATCACTAATGCAACTTATATTCAGAGAGTGGATACAGATGAGTTACTTCTAACCTAGAAGTCTATGGAGAGGAGAAGAGTGAAAGAGAAAGTTTTTAAGCCACTTTGCAAATTAGTGTAAAATTGCCCCAAAATACAGAAAGGCATGGAGGTCCAGTATGTGAGGGAGCCGCCTCAATTCCTTAGCTAGAAGACGTCTCTGTTTCAGATGTGAATAGTGGTCAGGTGGCCATATCTTCTTGACATTGTGAAGTGTTCATGTTATGGGTAGATAACATGTGGTGGCTGGCGGCGAATAGCTTTCAGAATTTTATATTGCATTGTGAATAGACTATAGATTGTGAATCTCCGTTGCTGAGATATAAGCTTTTTCCTGATATGCTAATAAACTGGAGTGGCGTCACCATCTCTCTCATAGCACAAAAAAGCCACCTCCCTGCTATGACTGATAGGACCAGGCAGTGTACAGTACATGTCAATCATGGCAAGGAGGGATGGAGGGAATGGGTGCCGGGTTGCATAGCTCTTTGGTCGATGAGAGCAGTGGTAACACCCTTGTTGCACCAAAAAGCTCATTAGCATATCAGGAAAAGGCTAATATCTTAGCAACAGAGGAAAGCAGAAAAAAATATTTTATTCATGTGACTACCTGACTGTGCTTATAGCTCAATTGGGACTGTTGTGATGGCAGACTTCCTTTACTTTCTCTGACATGAAGAAACTGAAGAGTTAATTCTTGGTTTAGTGCCTACAAGGTGTAGTTAGGTATGAGAATATATTATTTTCACATTGGATATTTATCACATTTATCACCTACAGCTGGAATAAAGAGGAAGGTTATCTTGTGCAACTGGAAGGCACAAAGAATAATGAGGACAGCTCCAGCCTCACCTGTATGCCTCGTGGCTGTGGATGACTTCATGTCTCCTGGATACACTTACTGTACATCTATGGAATTTCTTTTTCCAATAACTTGAATTGCTGACTTACGACTTAAACAGTTTCCTCACATTTATTTTCACCTGTGTCTTATATTGCATAAGGTTCTAAGATATATTTATCAATGTCTTTACACCAGATTTATGGCTTAAACACAATTAACCCCATGTGGGGATTCATGAGCTACGTGATATAAATTCCTGCACTGGTATCAGAAAAACCTCCTCCATTGCTAGGCTTTTTGCACACTGCAGAGCTTCGCAAGGACAGCCAAAGATGAGACAATTATTATTATTTTTTTTTACCAAGAGGTGTGCACATTTTAATAAATGTGGCGCATTTTACTCCAAAATACTTTTGATTAAGACTGGCACATGGATGTCGTTCTTAATAAATCCTCCTTTTTGTGACTTGCCATTTAGGGGGAAGTATTCTGATGTGAATCCATAAGAATGTACAGTAGAATCTCACACACTTTTATGGGTGTCATATTGAAACTTTAAAGTGGACCTTTCACCACCTGAACCAATTCAAGCTCTAAGCACCTATGAGTAGGCTCCGCTCCACTGATTCCAGCGATGTTGGAATTTTCTCTGTAGCCCTCACCATTCCCAAGCAATAAATGCAGGTTGTTTTGAAGCCTGATGTGCTATTTAAGCTCTGTAATGTCAGAAGGGCAGTGTCAAGCAGGGGGTGTGGTTAAGAGCTCCAATCAGAGGCAGCCAATGCCAGAGCTCAGAATCACACCCCTTGTCTGCTCCTACCTGACACCGCCCTCCTGACAGTGCAGAGCCTAAATAGTATATCAGGGACAAAAACTAACAGCAATGATCACTTGGGAATGGTCGGGGCTAGAGAAAAAATTCCATCTGTGCCGGAATCCGTGGAGCTGTGCCTATAAATAGATGCTAAGAACTGAAGTTGGTGGATGTGGCAAAAGGTCCTCTTTAAGTAGGGAAAGATAAGAAAAGGAATGACAGAGCTCCCATACAGTAGTATGGCAGAAAATCAAATACAAGTGATGGACCCTCACCCTGCTCTCTTGTAGGTGGGAACCCACCTTGTCTGTTTGTGCCCTTGATAGGTACAACTCAATTATATGTTTAATAAATAGGTTCTTTGATGGTCCCCAGCTGCTGGTTTGATAATTCTTCTGAAGTAGACAGCCATCCAGTGAACCTGAAGATGTACTTGGGGTCCAATGAGGAAACGGAGGACTAGATGCCATGCCAGGGAAGTATGGAATTCATTTGTTAAGGCAAATCCAGTCATTTGGAGTATATAGCCCTCCAGAGAACTAGAAGATGTGCGTGGGTCCCAGTCAGTAAAAAAGGAGGACTAAATGCTGAGCCACAGAAATGAAGAACACATGTGCGAAGGCACATCCAGTCATTTTGAGTAGATAGCTATCCACTGAACTCCCAGTCAGAAAAAAGGAGGACTAAATTCCGGACCAGGGAAGTGAAGAATTCATGTACGGAGATGAATCTGGTCATCATGAGTAGATAACCATCTAGTGAACTTGAAGATTTATGCATCTTCTAGTTGGGAAAAAGGAGGACTAGATGCCACACCAGGGAAGTGAAGAGTTCATTTGCGGAGGCAAATTGGGTCTTTTGGAGTAGACAGATGGCCAGTGAACTTGAAGATGTACATGGGTCCCATTTAGGAAAAAGGAGGACTAGATGCTTAGACACATGAATTATTAGCTTCCCTTGTCCTCCTTTTTTCCAACTGGGACCCACGTACATGTTCATAGAGGTGCTAGAGAACTATATTATACAATACTGAAGTGCATGAGACCTAATGGTAAATTATTTTTTATTTTAATAGGATATATAAAGCTAAATCTCTAGTAACCTGAATCTGGTTCTTTTTGGCAAAACACAAATGCTTTTTAGTACTCCTGCTGTGATGTGCTTTGGCTGTGATGCTGCATTCTTGTGGAAGTCCAAAATTCTGCCATGCAATATTCTGGAACATTCCTTTCTTGTCAACCTTTATATGAAAAAGCATAGTATGGAGAACCTTAGTCCTGTTCTCAATTAGACTGTTATACTATACTTTAGAGCAACCTTTTTTGTGGTAAAAGCACAATTGCAAAATGTTCTATACAGGCAGTCTTTTGGGGCAGCAGAGAATATAGCAATGTAGTTCTTTGTCTCTCGGTACTTGATTGCAAATTTGCAATTGTTTCAAGTTTCCACATAGCTGTATTGCACAAAATATGGTTTAACTTAAATTTATGGAAGTTTGTAGCGATTTAAAGGTATAGGGTCAGGTTCACAAATTGTGGAATAACTCGTACTGGAGGGTAAAATAAAACTTTTCTTCTTAATGGCTATCATGTATATGCATTGGATTGCTCTTATTACTCTAAAGGGGTTTTTCAGGATCTTTTTGTACTGATGAGCAATCCAGAAGAACAGGATAGCTCTTCAGTATGATCTATAGGGGTCCAACACATGGACCCCTTATAGATAAGCTGTTCTGGCACCCTCAGGGCACCAGAAGTTCATGCAGTGGACATATAGTTTGTGCAGGCTGCTCCTATTCATGTAGCAGGAAAGTTACTGCAATTCCATGTGACCACCATTATACAGTGGATGGGGCCTCTGCGCCACTCCTATTACTTCAATAGAAACAGCCTGCATGCGCTCCCCATCCACAGCAACAGCTTATGGTGCCCTGAGGCTGCCAGTACAGATGTTCTGTGCACGGTCAGGGTGTTCAGGGTCCTTAGTCTGAAAACTCCATTGAGAGCCGGAGACCCTCTTTAATATTGAAAAACTGTTCAAAAATGCAGAAGAACTCAACTATTATGTAGTTATATTAACTAAGACTTGAGTGTGTGCATTATCAGCATACTTGCCGTGCTTTTCATGGATAGCACACTGACCATTAAATTCTAATGTGCACATACACAAGTCCATTTTAGTTCGCCCGAGACTAATCCCAAATTGTTCGGTTTCGGCAAAAACCGAACAATTTCGAATATTCTGGACCAATCCGTCATGTTGCGAGCCAGTTCGCCCAACACTAATGGTAAGCATAATATGGCTGAAATACACTTTCCCAGAGGTGAGTCATTATAGTGTTGGTCCTTATCTAAAGAGGTTGTCTTGTCACTGTCAGTTCGGGTTATACATTTTGATCAAGATGTTAAAGGGAGTCTATCATTGGGGAAACGTGTTTTTAACTGAAGTAATGTTGGAATAGCCTTTATAAAGGCTATTCTACTCCTACCTTTACTTTTCTTCTCCGCGCTGCTGTTTGTCCAAAAAAACATTTTATTCTCATATGTAAATTATGCTCAGGGAGCACCGGGGACGTTCCCCCAGTGCTCCAAGCACTCCGCGTCATCGCCGCAACCCGTCTCCAGCACTGTTTTTTCACACCCCCTGCATCTTCTTTTGTTCATCTTTCATCTACTTTCTCCATTGGCCATTTTTCTGAAGTACACTGGTGTAAGAAACTAAACAAATATGGCCGACAGAGCATGCTCAGTCGGCTCTGCCTGAACTCAAAGTGGCTCCGGCGACCATTTTTGTTTAGTTTCTTACACCAGCATACTCCAGAAAAATGGCCGTCGGAGCAAGAAGCAGATGCAAGATGAACAGAAGAAGATGCAGGGGGCGTGAAAAAGCAGCGCTGGAGGTGGGTTGCTGTAATGACGCGGAGTGCTCGGGGCACAGGGGGAACGCCCCCGGTGCTCCCTGAGCATAATTTACATATGAGAATAAAATGTTTTTTTTGGACAAACGGCGGCAAGGAGAAGAAAAGTAAAGGTAGGAGTAGAATAGCCTTTATAAAGGCTATTCCAATATTGCTTCAGTTAAAAACAGGTTTCCCCAATGATAGACTCCCTTTAACCAATAACCCAATTTTCATGTATTTTTATATACAATAGGTATTAGCCATAATGTTCTTGGTCCTAGCAAAGTGCTGTTGCAATTTTTTTGTCTTTGCATTTCTATTGCAGCCATAGCAACATGCACCTGCACATTTAGTTCATATCATTCGGCAGTGCTGACTATTTGTTGTGTTAGTTGCAGTTTGCAATGTGGTTTATCTGAGCGGCGCACAGAAGAGCTTGAAGTGTTTATCAGGAGGAAGTCTGCCTTGAATGAAAAACAACTTGACTTGTAGATACAGAAGTGTAATAGATTGAAATCTATGATGGGGCAGTTGAGTAAAGTTTGCAGAGTTCAGTAGTAATCCAAGAGTGAACAAGAATACAGATCTAGTAGAGTGAAGCTTGTAAAGAACATGTATAGTAATATAGGAGTTAACAAGCAAATAAAACTAAAGCTCAATAGAAACAACAGGAGACCTAACTAGAAACAAATTCTATAACTAGGAAGCTTCTTCATGAAATAACACCCACATCCACTAGGAGTGCTACAAAATGTGTATAGTTTGTCTATGTCTATGTTGAAACCTATACATAGTTTGCATATAATGTAAGGTTTCCATCTTAAATGGACTGTTGACGCCTGGAGAAGAGGTTTGGTATAACCTTGGCAGTTGGTTCCGTAAAGGAGGAAAAGAGACAGAGAGACTGAGCTAGGCCCCTCACTGGCCTGAAGACCAGGCTTCTCCAAAATACACCTGAGACTAAACAGGAAGAGAAAATTCACCCATGTTTGGGCTGAGTAATTTATGGGACTTTTTGGGTGAAAAAAGGACACTGAATCCAATGAAAAGCAGCCTTAGCAGGGTAGAGCACAGGCTGCCATCCAGATGTACCAACTGCCAGCTCAACGCCATCTCAGTGCTAAAGTTGCAAGAAGTGTACCTATATACTTGGAAGCTTTTCTGCTGTGTTCCACCTCAAGTAAAGTTGTGTAAACTATGTAAACTTTGAGTCTTATTCCTGTACGACCATCATGGGCACTCCAACTCACATCAGACTCAGGAAGGCTGACAACTAGGAAGTGCCCTGGAATAAACACTACCACCACCATCAGGTACCCTGAGGCCATCTCAGCATTGTAACAGCCCAGGAGGAGAGTTGGAGGAGTTGGTTGAGTGCATAGCCACCGTGACAAGTTCATGTACTACTATTCCCAGCCTCTGGGCTTACTCCATTGGGTTTCTGCACCAGGTACCATAGTAACCCAACACTGCTAGAAGCAGGAGCAGCCAAGGTAGGGGTTGGAGGCAGCTGACTGACATTGCAGAACCTTAGAGAGTTGCATACAAATAGTGTTTGTGTTTACAGATACTGTGTAAAATATAAAGAAAATATAAAAGAAATGCAATAATTAGGAATTCTCATTTAACTATATTGTATTAATAATAGAGTATAGAACACACAGAAGGTGAAAGGTTGACATTTTTCCATTTCATGTCTAACTTTCACCTTCTGATATGTGTTCTATGTTCTATTGTGAATAAAATATGGTTACATGAGATTTCTAATTCAAATCATTGTTGTCTTTACATTTTACACAGCATCACAACTATTTTTGGAATTGGGGTTATACATTGAATCCTGAAATGTCAAAAAAAAGTCTGAAATTAAAAGAAACACAGCAATCCAAACAATGTGATCCTTGTCCCCTTCTTCACAAAGTAAAAATAATCTATCCTTCTTATGTGACTATCAAAGCAAGTGATGCGTGTGTTTGGCTATTAATCACTGTGATTGTGTTTATAGAAATAAGTGATCGGCCTCACTGCTGTAACTACTGATTATTTATAAAGTCGTGCCTTCACATTCACATTCATTGGAAGTGAGTCCCAAAGGATAAAAAGCTTATAAATGAAGCAGCGAGCAATTTACGTGGAGACCTTCAGAAGACCTATGTGTTTAGATAACCTCTGCTGTATGTCAGTGGCGGGCTGGTTAGCATGCTTCCATGAATTGTATTGATGGGAAGGATATGGCCACTTTGTACCGATCTAATTAAAGTGATATGTACAGACAAGATCACCAAGATGACCGCGGGCGGTGAGCAGAAGTACATGTTGTGTGTCTTGTAGACTAAACAAATTGGAATCTATAGAGCAATACAGATATACAAAGTTTTAACAAAGAGTTCCCATGCTGTAAGGAAATTGAGAATAGAGGTAAATATTTAACTGTTTTCAGCCCTGCATTGTGCATGTATTTCATTGTATGCAGTTCATTGGGGGGAAAGGGGGGAGGTAAGGTTACACATGGACAAGACCCAGCTGGTATATAGACTGTTATATTTTCAGGCGTGCCTTGTAGTTAAATAGTAGCTCCTCTCAATAAGAAATAAAACTAAGGTATCTCATACCAGCAAACCAAAAACCCCTCCAGAAGGAAGAGAGACCCATCTACGGACAGCAGTTTTAGGGTTCCTTTTGGCTGGTTGAAGTGCCTTTGATGCAGCTCCGGTGGTTCTGCTAAACCAGAAACTCCTCCAAAAGAAAGAGGAGGAAGGGCGGGTTCACACATGCGCCGGCACACCGTCCGCCGCAAATCTGACCTAAATGTCGGAAAACTGGATAGGGAAAGGTTTGCGACGCTTTGCTTAAAAACCAAATTCACTTGAATTAGTTTTTAAAGCAATGCGCGGGTGTTCGCTTGCACCCTCTGTGCCGCGAAGCCGGTTTTTTCATCGGAAATGAAGTCAGACATGCAGGACTTTGTGTCCGAGGAAAAAAAAACGGCTTTGCGGCACAGAGGATGTAAGTGCACACCCGCGCATTGCTTTAAAAACTCATTCAAGTGAATGGGTTTTTGAGCAAGCGTTGAAAACCTTTCCCTATTCAGTCCCTATCTAGTTTTCCGACATTTAGGTCGGATTCGCGGTGGACGGAGTGCAGCCGCAAGTGTGCACCCACCCTAAGGTGTTCATTCATGCGATATGACACAGTGATGCAGATAAACTAATAGATATTGATGATAATTCTGTTGTATTTGTACCAAAAAACCTGGCCTACATGCTTTATATCTCATTTTCTGTGTATTTTAGGCTCTAACAGTATCTGCGCCTTATCTGATTGGAGTATGTAAAAAGGGGCTGTGCGTAATATGCAAAACTGTGCACCAAAAACGCACCAATATTTGGCATGTTTGTTGTCGTAAACTAAGCCAACTAAGTGGTGTAAAGTTAGAGTAGACAGTCTAAAAGTATACCAGATTTTCTAACAATATTAAACAGCTTGGAAAATCTGCCTAGATTGTCTAGACCTAGTTTGCAGTGTCTAAAACTTACACAAGATTATTAAATCTTTACAAGAGAAATTTAAAGGAGAACAAATCTGTATGTACAATACGTGATTATAAGAACTGTGTCCAGTGAATAAGGCCTATTGCAACAACCCATTGGAGGGAACCCAGAGGCTGGGAGTAGTAGTTAAAGCAGGAGTTGTCATGGAGTCTTGTTAACTCCAATTCCTCCAGTTTTCCAGTAAAGTTTATATTGTGATTCGGAAAAATCCTTAGCTCTCCATATCCTTAGGCCTCCATACACATCTACTACTTGCTTAGATTATCTAATTATCCTTGTTATTTAGGGGTTACGTCATCACAACTCTTGTCTAGATGTGTTAAGGAGGTCAAACCCTGTCCATATACCTTATAAAGTAGATGGAGATATAGTATTACATGCGATTCCACAGTGAACAACTGATGACCGATGACTGTTTCTGACAGTCCAGGATTGTCCATGTATTCTATGTAATGCTGTTTTTCTTCTTCTATCTGGCATATTTACGGTATTAGAATCTTGGATGATTGTGCCGTATGAAATTTCCATTTATTTGTAGGATTGACACATACTGCTACAATCTGTTTTGCATAAAATGCATGTTTTATTTTCCACCGCTTTTATTCTTTTATTTTTTATCAGACTCTTTGAGGCTCATGTTCTTTGAAATTTGAGGAATTTATCACTTTCATGTCATAAACCCTTTACAAGATTTCCTATATTAAGCTGATGTTTTACATTGTTGAGTGTATTGAATCCATGTGCTATAAAGAAAGAACAAAACGCGAAGATGAAACGGAACGCAGCTGACAGAACATTTAATAAACACTCAGTTATTAGCCCTTCTGTTTCTGAGAAGAATACATATAACCCTATAATTTAAAATCTTTTTCATGAAAAGTTTTCTTAATCTTTTTGTTCAGATAATTGAAAAGTTCAGACTATTAACTCAGCCCTGGCTTTTCCACTTATATTAAACAAAACAGAATGAAAACATATATCTCAACATTGCACATGTTCTTTCCATATCTTAAAGGTGTTGTCCAGGATTTGGAGTAACCCAGGTGGAGGCTGGGAGAAGTGTAAAATAGTCATCTGTCCCTGATTCTCTGTTGTCTGCCATCGGTGTCCACTCAATCTTGTGCCGGTGCATCGATGTTGGAAGTACTTAGCCCCACGCAACCAATCTGCATTTGGTGGGGAAAGACTGGGAATATCTTTCACATAAGTCACAGGTTCCTTGCCATAAGCCACAAGTCACCGACCATTGTTTGGTCTCAGCAGACACATGAGGCTGAGGGCTTTGGCATGAATGCTCCAACATGAGACCAAAAGGACACTGGTGGCGGATGATACAGTACCAGGAACATGTGAGTCTGCTTTATTTTTTTATGTTGCAACTACCTCTGACCTCCACACCGGTTGCTCCAATTCCTGGACAACCCCTTTAAATATTATATATTATCAAAGAATAACATATTATGCAAGTCAGGTTTTTATTATACACACATGGACAAAATTGATGGTACCCCTCGTTTAATGAAAGAAAAACCCACAATGGTCACAGAAATAACCTGAATCTGACAAAAGTAATAATATATAAAAATTCTATGAAAATGAACAAATGAAAGTCAGACATTGCTTTTCCAACCATGCTTCAACAGAATTAAAAAAAAAAAAAAACTCATGAAACAGGCCTGGACAGGAATGATGGTTCCCTTAACTTAATATTTTGTTGCACAACCTTTTGAGGCAATCCCTGCAATCAAACGATTCCTGTAACTGTCAATGAGACTTCTGCACCTCTCAGCAGGTATTTTGGCCACTCCTCATGAGCAAACTGCTCCAGTTGTCTCGGGTTTGAAGGGTGCCTTTTTCAGACGGCATGTTTCAGCTCCTTCCAAAGATGCTCAATAGGATTTAGGTCAGGGCTCATAGAAGGCCACTTCAGAATAGTCCAATGTTTTCCTCTTAGCCATTCTTGGGTGTTTTTAGCTGTGTGTTTTGGGTCATTATCCTGTTGCAAGACCCATGCCCTGCGACTGAGACCAAGCTTTCTGACACTGGGCAGCACATTTCTCTCTACAATCCCTTGATAGTCTTGAGAATTCATTGTACCCTGCACAGATTCAAGACACCCTGTGCCAGATGCAGCAAAGCAGCCCCAGAACATAACAGAGCCTCCTCCATGTTTCACAGTAGGGACAGTGTTCTTTTCAAGATATGCTTCATTTTTCCGTCTGTGAACATAGAGCTGATGTGCCTTGCCAAAAATTTCGATTTTTGTCTCATCTGTCCATAGGACATTCTCCCAGAAACTTTGTGGCTTGTCAACATGTAGTTTGGCAAATTCCAGTCTATCTTTTTTAAGTTATTTCTGTGACCATTGTGGGTTTTTCTTTCATTAAACGAGGGGTACCAACAATTTTGTCCATGTGTGTATCTCTCTTTTGCAAACAACCAAGCAGTCCCGCGCACACGAGATGGAATCATTTCACCTATAGCATGGTGTTTCCATGGCTTCAGTTAGGGTGGATATACTTAGCTGACCTGAACTTAATGTTCATGCCTCCAGTCTGTCCAGTGGTTAATTCCCAGGAAAACGTTTCACAGGGGAAAAATCACATCAAAAGACATACATGAAGGAAAAATTGTTATGGGCAATAACAATTTGCAAGTCTTAAATGTTTATCTCTTTAACAAGGAGACTGGAACAGAAATTTATTCAGGCAGTCCAAAAGTCTGCACTGGGAATAAGGTAAGCCAAGGGTTGGATAACAGTAGTCAAGCAGAAATGGATATGTGGTTTCACAAGAGGCTGTTGAGGAAGGTAGTCAGATCAGCCAAGAATTCAGTATCCAAACTAAGCTGGATGTGTGCTACTGTAGGAACAAAGCACAGGAGGTCAAGCAATCCAGCAAAGAGCTGGAGATATATTACAATGTAGCAATAAAAAAGCAACCAGAGGAATAAAGTGCATTTACAATGGTCAATGAGGTTACTTTATTTCCAGCTCAAATGCAGAGTCTTAATTCAGATTGACCAAACAGCGGTGCCCTCAGAATATGACTGCCCAACATTCCTGGAAGTCCAGCTTGTCAGTTTTTCCATGTAGAATGTGACAGATTCAGCATAGCTATCTCAATGTCATCAGAGGGCGGGGAATTTAATGGCAGAGGACAAATCTATTGATCTGCGGTAGGTTAAGATAATGTAAGAAAACAACACTATATAAGCACAGATGCATTCACCCTTAACGTAGCTCAAATCTAAATAATGACTCCAATTTCTTGTTAAACCAATTCGATACAATATTGTGACATACTAGCAAAACCAGGCTACAAAGCACAACACACAGCACAACACCTATAGCATCTTGTGACACACTGGGGTAGAATTTATTGATACTGTTTAAAAGAGATCTGTCATATTCTTACATTGTCTAGACTAACTTTACACCTCCTAATTGTTTGCACCAGAAAAATGTGATAAAATGATGGCACTTTTTTGGTGCACAGCATCAACACCTCTTTTGGCAAAGCCATACCCATTTTCTGTATATATCGTAAAAGTTTCTGAAACATCTGATAAATGTGGTGCAAAGCACGATTTCTGGTGAATTTTGCTTGATAAATCTTCTCCAATACTTTAAAATCATGGTGTCTTGAAAAGCTAGGTATCATGTCCAATGGAAAGGTATGGAGGTAAGAAGGTAAGCTCAACTGCTTCTTATTGATATAGTGGAGGCTGTTGTACATCATATCCGCTTGAAGATTACATTAAAGGGATATGCCTGCTATAAAATATATATTTAACTGAGTTCAGAATGGAAACTCTAACAGAAAATTGATGCTCACCTCTCACAGATGTCTAGCTGCTCCAATTCTGGTGCTCTCCAGGTTCCTGCTGGTCTTTATATCCTGGCATCTTGCCACAAACACAGGTATCTTGGTCCTTCTTGGCAAAAATGGTAAGATGGCTTCATGAATCTATTCACTTATTTTCTATTTTCCTACTATTATTCACTGGCCTCTTTAGCAGTTGGCTACATTACTGGTTCTTCTTGGCACAAATGCTAAGATGATCTCATGAATCTACCCACTTATTTTCCTACTATTATGTGTTGCCTGTTGTAACCGTTGACTAAATTAATGGTTCTTCTTGGCAGAAATGGTAAGATGGCTTAATGAATCTACCCACCTATTTTCCTACTATTAGACATTGCCCTTTACAACAGTTGACTACATTATTGGTTCTTCTTGGCACAAATGCTAAGATGGCATCATGAATCTACCCACCTATTTTCCTATTAAGCATTGCCGTCTGTAGCCGTTGACTAAATGAATGGTTCTTCTTGGCACAAATGGTAAGATGGCTTCATGAACCCACCCACCTATTTTCCTACTATTAGGCATTGCTCTCTATAACAGTTGACTACATTAATGGTTCTTTTTGGCACAACTGGTAAGATGGCTTCATGAACCCACCCACCTATTTTCTTACTATTAAGTATTGTCGTCTGTAGCAGTTGGCCACATTGATGGTTCTTCTTGGCACACATGATAAGATGGCTTGGTTTCTGTAACCACCAAGCTATCTACTATTACCCATTGTCCTTATGGAAATATCCCAGGAACCATACTCGGATTTGTGGAATCAAAGCTGAGAAATATAATGCCAGAGACATTATTCTTTTGAAAAGTAGATTTTTGTCTTAGTTATTTTTGGCTAAAGTCAGAGTTCAGTAGATATCCATTAATCCTCATCTGTGGAGAAGTCTACCTAAACAACTTTCTTAATTGAGTCTAATAACATTTGTTCCTATTCTGCTGTTGTACCTTAATATATCTCAGGTTTCTATACATTCAGTATTCTGGCTGCAGTCCGGTCATCTTAGATGTTACAAAAACAACTGCTGGAAGATAACTGTTTATGTGACGCCTACTGTTTTCATAGTTCATGGCTAATTTACTGAATGTGGCCTCTGTAAGAAGCTCAGTGTTTGTCCTCGGCTATTTTCTGAGATCATGTTAACTCAAAGAATAAAGACGGTTTTGTGTGTTTTAGCATCACTTTATTATGTTGACATAGTTATGCATTGCCAGCTATTTTAATGTTAACTTTGGCTAGGAATGTCTAGTTGAGATGAAATTCTGGTTAATTTTGTTGAAATACATTATTATTTCAGTTTCTTAAAAATGTGCCTTGGGAGTTTGACAAGTGCTATGTCAAAGCCCTGTTCCTGACATATATAAAACCTAAGTTCCTTGCTCCCATGTAAAGGTTATTACTCTTTTTAGGAACATGGATGCAAATAAAAACAACCTGATGTAACACAAACAGAATTTACACAATGAAACAGGAACAGAATTGCAATGACCTAATAGTCTATTACTAAGAAAATTGCTTAACAATGTAACTAACTTTATAAAACTGTATATTATTTTATACCAATATACAATAGTTGAATCACTGGACCGAAGATGAAATTCAGAATTCTCTATATATAAGAAATAGTGGGCCTCATAGCTTCCAGGTGCCAGGACTGGTTGCTGTGGACTGAAAAAGTAGTCTCCAAAGTCTCCACACCTTTACCTACTTGATTTTTTTGTAAGGGAAATTACAATCCAACTACCCAAACTAAACCACCAAAAAATAAGGCAAATTTTGCATGCAGATAAGGGCACTTTCCAACAGCTGTGTCCGATTGGCCAGGCATGTCAAGATATGGGTATCAGAAACTATGGAGGTTTCCTAAAAAAAAAAGACATGGATTTTTGACAAAGTGATACGCTAACTATCCTATTTGTGTCTATGTGTGACCACCCAGTGGGGAGGATGAGTAACCGATTTTCAAAGCTTTTGTTACCAAGTGGGGATATGACATTGAAGATATTTTAAGACATACTGAAATCTTTAACCAAACTAGAGATCAGTGTAGGTAAGAGTAGGTACATATGTAGTTCAGCAGAAAGTTCTGGATATTGCCACCATAGTACGGACACCAGAATGCAACCTTATTATGGACAACTAAAAGTGTCAGAACACTTGGTTTATTAACACAAGTCCACCATGAGATGGAGAGATGAATCCATATGTGTAAGGAAGAGCAACCATGTATAGTATGTTTTGTGAATAAAGTTCCTGTGAAAATGAGACCAAGCCACTTGAATCACCTTGTAGACTATGAATTATTTGATATGGTTAAGTAAAATCATCCAATGTTTTAATGGATTTACATGTACATAGTTATGGTGTCACTTGTTCAGTAGATGGATTCCTTAAAACTATATGCACATTTTATTTATTTATTTTTATATTTGTTTCCCAGAATTCTTAGCAGGGCATGCATAGTCTAATGAGTCCTTAGGCAACATCTCTTTATTGAGACATAGATCCACTTCTGACCCACTCCTAGGGCCTCTCAGCCAGCCAGCACAATGCAATAACCTTAAATCAGCTGTCTATGATTCACTTCTAAGCCTTTTGACTAAGATGAAGTGTACTGTCTGTTCTTATCAGTGGTCAGTAATAACCTCTGCCAGTAGGAGAGGAGACCCATTTTAGGGTGGTAACAGAATATCATTGATGGAGAGCAGAGAACCATAAAGCAATGGATAGTGAGCGATAAATCCTGAGGTGCTGAACTACCTGGGGATGACATCTATCTGAACCCGTTGCACTGAACTGCACTTCTCCTTTAACAGCTTTTGAGCACTCACGATTATTTGCTTCCCTTATAATGAGGAATTTTTATAGATCCAACGGGAAGACCAGTCTGGTTTTCACAGCATTCTTCTCACTTATTTAATTTATTTGTTTTGTTACGTGTTTGTCACAAAACCTAGGGATGTAGATGACCTTTTGGGACCCTCCTGAGGTTTAGGGGGAGAAGTTGCATGTCCATCAGATTCCCTTTTCTCCTGCAACCCCCAGTCAACCTCTGCTTCTGTGGTGGTGGGTGAACCTAGTTGCAGGCTCCTTGGTGGACACTGAGGTGAGAGCCCAGATGAAAACCAGGAGCAAATTGGGTCTCCCTTGCTTTGGCATGAAGCGACTAGAGTTCCTGACCCTCTTAGGGCCTTCTTGTCATAGACTGCTTCCTTGTGCACTTTTTTACTGGGGCACTCCCTCACTTTTTTGGCACATGATAGAGGAAGGCATGATCTGGGGCTTTAAAACAAACAAAGTTTCTTTTTCCATTTGGAAGAGTTGTTCTGACTTGGTTATATTCCCAGATTATGCCACTGGGTTTCAAGATAACTAGACATTGATCTATAGGTTGTACGTTACCTTCCAAAAGATGGTGAGTTCCCCTTTTCCTCCAAGGAGGACTTATTTACATGTCATTTTTTCAGAAACAGTGCCACATCTGTCCATAAGCTGTTTCAAGTGAATGAAGATGAATTGTGATGCCAGAAACAGTCATGGTGCTGCTTCTCAAGAAACAGCTGACAGCCCCCTTTTCTAACTTCTGTTTCAGGCATCGATATCCATTCATTTATTCATTTTCAGATCCCCAGTTTGTAATGTGCTCTTAGTTTCAGACTTTTATTTTTTGTTGAATTTCCCTCCCAGTAATATATGATGGATGTGAGGTCTGTATGCCAGGGATATTGCGGCCTCTCTCTCCTGTACACAGCACAGCTTCCTTTCTGTACTGCTGTCTCTGTCTACACTCCATCAGGGATCTATTTTCACTTGTGCTGACAGATATTGATGCTGAGAAGTTGGTGATTTCCCGCTCCCTCCTCACGCATAGTCTGCAGTGAGCCCTGTACACATATATACTGCCTCTGTGATTCCTTCCTCCCATGTAACTGTATATGTTTTTCATATCTATCTATACTCTGATGCAGTACAGTTTCTATGAACTGTTTGAAGACTTCTTTATACAGTGAACAACTGCTTATATGTATAAGGCCCTGATCCAGTGGTGTAACGACCGGGCCCGGCAGGGTATGTGGCCCGTGGCCAGCTGGAGATGGCCGGGGCCCCGGACCACTATACATACTGTTATTGGAAAGGGGCCCTGGCATATTGCAGGCCCCTTTCCGATAGATGGCAGAGCACCTGGGGAGGTGACTGAAAATAATAAATACATATTCTCACCTCTCCTGGGCACAGCGTTCTCTCCGGCGCTCTTCCATCATGTGACTGAGGCCTGTGATTATGCCCCAGCGGACACATGGGGCGTGGCAGTGTAATGACATCAGTGTCCCCCCACGTGACCGCTGAGGTCCAATCACAGGCCTATGCAGCAATGTCATAAGAGGGCCTAAAGATGGCAAGATGGAGCGAGGATGCCAAGTAAAGGTAAAGCAAGGTGAGTATGAATGTTTGTTATTTTTAATCACCTTCCCTGGGCCTCCGATTATTATACTCTGGGGTCTGAGGAGACCCCAGAGTATAATAATAGCACCGAAGTGGAGGGGGGGCCGTTGGGAGCATATAATACTGTGTGGGGGCCACTGTGGAGCATATACTACTGGATGTGGGCCACTGTGGAGCATATAATACTGGGTGGGGGGCACTGTAGAGCATATAATACTGGGTGGGGGCCACTGTGGAGCATATATTACTGGGTGGGTGCCACTGTGGAGCATATAATACTGGGTGGAGGGCACTGTAGAGCAAATAATACTGGGTGGAGCCCACTGTGGGGGGCATATAATACTGGGTGGGGATCACTGTGGGAAGCCTATAATACTGGGTGGGGACCTCTGTGGGGAGCATATAATACAGAGTGGGTCCACTGTGTGGAGCATATTATACAGCGTGGGGTCACTGTGGGGAGCAAATTATACTGTTTGGGGCCCCGTAACCGTCACTATCAAGAATTTGCTGTAAGGAGGGGGTAGGGGGCCCCGGACAAAAGTTTTCACCGGGGCCCACAAGAATTTAGTTACACCACTGCCCTGTTCACAGTATATGTTCAGACTATATTTGTTGTATATGCCAGGTAAAGCTCCTGGTATATAAACTAAATACATACATAGGGCTCTTCATACACTAGTCTCCAGAATAGTTCACATAACCATCTCCAGGATTACCCCTGCGCATCACACTTACTCTGAATCTCGCTGACCCAAATCATTAGGCTGTCCCTCACATCAACCTAAAAAGCACCTCTTCAGGAAAGCCTATGGCCAACAATAACTCTGCATCCACTACAATGCCTTCACCTACTGTCTCCTTCTCCTTCCCTTATAGTTGTAAGCCCTCAATAATAGACCAGTATTCACAACAGTATTCTTTTAGATTATACATAGATATAATTACACATTGCTCTGTATTTGTTCATCTGTATAAAGTAGAACAATGACTTGATATATTCAAGATTCACTATGACTCACTCAGTTCACGGAGAATCAATGGAGATGATAAACATTTTACTCATCTCTAGTCTAGTCGTCATATTTAAGTCACAGTTTATTTTAACAATTTTTGGTCATCGTGACAGACATCTTACAAATTATGTTCAAAAGGACTGGAAAATAAGGAATGCCAAATGTCCATTTAACAAGGTTTGGCCAAGTCTGAGACAAATCAGAGACGTAAGGGAAACATAAAGTACTTTTGTGCAAAATTTTGGAACTATTTTAAATATGTTCTAAACTGCAATAAACAGATCTTTAATAAACCATCAAAATTTTTTTACTGACTCATTGAGATATTTAGCTTGACTATATAAGCTGAAGGTGGATGTGAGATAAAATAAACTGAGACAAATATTAGACTTGAGTAATAGGTAAATGGGTATGTTAAGCTGTGTCTCTCATTAAGAAAACTTACCATTAGCTAGGTCATTAAAAGTAATAATAGTAGACTCACTGATCCTTGTCTCACCCCACCTACTATTTAGGGGCCTATAACCAAGTACAACAAACGAAATAGCTTAATATTAGCAAATTCAACCTTAACTTTTAGCAATCTCACAGAGGGTTCTACACCATTCCCTATTACTTCATATCTCACAGAAAATAAATGGTTTCAAACGATAAAACTTAACTTTTAATATTTTAAAAATAAAAATTGCACAAAGGACGTCCACTAATCTACTAAAAGACAGATCAATGTGGTCTGTGCCTGCCTATTCAAAGTTTATTCAGGATTTAAATGTTAGACAGTATTCACACTCTCCAACTTTCCACTGGACCTAGGGTGTAATAAGATACTTTCACCACCCTTAGACTAAGGTTATAGTATCACGGCTGCATCATGCAACAGGTCAGTATTTTGTCAGTTGCTCTTAGTACTAGGAAAACCCAAACACCTGGTCCCCACACACATAATTTGTAAAGCCTCACTGACTAGACTCCTGCACAGCCATGATATACCTCCACAACCCTAGTCTGTAGTATGTACATATGCCAGTAATCTAGGTACAGGTCACAGTAACTTCATTTCCTGTCATTAAAATGTTATGAACATAAGGGAAACTATGATATTCTGACCCTTATACTCAATAAACCCTTATATTGCAGCCATTACTGATATCCCCTATGTTGACTCCAGGGATATACAGCTACCATTTCCATTAGTGACTCAAGTTCCACCAACTAATCTCCAGGCTACTCAGACTGCCCCAGTCTCCTGTCAGTCCTTCATGCCCCCAAGTGGTATGGCTTGTGGTCAACTAACTCAAAAATAGAAAATAGAAAATAAACTTGCTCTACGCATTTCCCCTGTGTTATCTATATCAGGTTCATCAGGAGCCAATGCTAATAAACTTATCAGTTGGTCTAAGCTGCTATAAATTTTTTATCAAAAATGCAGTTACAACTGCAGTTCCTGGAGCACTGATGGTGTGCTCCAGTGTATAGAGTAGCCGACGCCACACTGAGCCTTGCCTGCTTTATAAAGGTCAGCCCATTCATTCGGTGCCACCCCCTTTCCTAATGCTGTCTGCAGTGAGCCAATAGAAATCACTAGCTCACTCCACCAATCATGCCTCCTAGGGGGTGTGTCCACCTCAGTCCTCTACTGTGTTCATGTGACTGCCGATCATGTGACCACTGAATGTAAACAATTACAGTGATCCAGCGCTAGATGGTGAATCTACTGATTCACATTTGATTTTCACCTCATCTACACAGGCTGCTGATCATCTGGCTGCTGCGTCTCAGCCATTCCGATGATCAAGGGCCAACTGGTAATTTTGTATACTTAACCTCCATTCCTCCATATACCAGGTCATAAACCCAGAGGGGAGATATCCAAAACAGAGTTAAATCCGGATCCATAGTATCCTATCACAACCGTACTCTAAAGGAGTCGGAGGTTAGGTTTAACCCCAGACCGTGACAGCGGATGGATCATAAATCTACCTATCATAGTTCACATACAGTGGGCTCTCCCTTATTGTTCCCCAAACTATAGATAACCTAACCATCCCACTCAGATCCATTTGCATACCTCCTAATGGTCAATCCCTACAACTCTAACTCTTTTCTATTTCTCAACCCTCTGATTGCGTACCAAAACTACCGTAAATCATAGCTACGACCCATCAATCACCACAACATTATATTGTAAATCGTACCTCACCACCTAGATTCAGGCAATGCAAAAGATAACGGAAGAGAGACCCCTAAACGTCTACCCATCTAAATACGGGGCGATAAATGACACGATACACCTCCCATATTTCTCACCCCTATTTATCTTTCTTCAATAAATGGCGCAAAGGATATCAAATCATTGAGGCCTCTAGGTTTGACACAGTTAAACCTAAATATCCATTCCGCTTCCTTCCTCAAAATTGCCCTATCCCAATCTCCTCCTCGTGGTGTTTGGGTTTTCCTAGCACTAAGAGCAACTGACAAAATACTGACCTGTTGTATGATGCAGCCGTGATACTATAACCTTAGTCTAAGGGTGGTGAAAGTATCTTATTACACCCTAGGTCCAGTGGAAAGTTGGAGAGTGTGAATACTGTCTAACATTTAAATCATGAATAAACTTTGAATAGGCAGGCACAGACCACATTGATCTGTCTTTTAGTAGATTAGTGGACGTCCTTTGTGCAATTTTTATTTTTAAAATATTAAAAGTTAAGTTTTATCGTTTGAAACCATTTATTAACTTTTAGCAGATGAAAGGCTGTTGGAACAGAGTCCTGGCTTTATTTGCTCAATCAGATCTGACTAAGTAATCTCACCAAATAATGGTCCCTTCTGCAAGTCATGGAATAGAAATTAAGGTTTATTAAGTCCATTTTTGTCAAGTGTCAGTGACAGAACCAAGCATAACTGATACGGAACAAAAGCAAATATCTTCTGAAAGTCTGCCTCCCCATGTTGGATTATTTTAGACATGGGCAGATGGTACGTTCCAAACAACACTTTTGCATCCTATCAATCAGGGTCGCTTTAATCATAGGGAAAAGGGTGCATCAGTAGTAGTCGGAGCCCCCTCAGCTGACCCAGATCAATAAACAGCCTGTTTTGCTTTCCTGTGCTTGCTCATTCATTAGGTGATTGCTGCTTTCGGAAGAACAAAAATAATTATCTGCCGGCTGCACATGGTCCTGTGTAATAAGGAATGAAGGTACATTATTGCTTTAGTGATGGTTTCTCCTACATCGGACTATGTAATAGGTTGGTGCAGAACATGCGCTGATCGAAATGTTTTGTACTGATCAGCGCTTGCTAAAAAAATATCTTTTTGTCTAATAAAGTGTAAGAAATTCCCTTATAGTTGTTGTTGACTATAATTAATTTATCCTGCAGAAATTTATTTCCACCAAAGACAGAATATCCTAGTGACAATATATAAAATAAAGTAAGATAAAAAAGAATTGATGTTTCTGCATGTTTGATAATGACCCAGTTTATTGCTTTAGCATGAGTTCACAAAGCCTTAAGCCTAAATTCCATAAGAGTATGCCTTTGGAGTGTGGGAGGAAGGTGAAGTACCTGCAGGAAACCCACACAAACATGGAGACACGCAGATGTCCTTGGTGAGATTCACAGTAAAGCAGCAGTGCTAACCACTGAGCCACCCTTCTGTTACCTGCTATGTTATTCTATCTATTTCCACGTACTATGTTCTCTCAATGGGGATGAATAATTAGAATGCATTACATTGTATTACAGGTATTGTCCTAAAGGATGAGAGGATGAGAATTATTTATTTATTATGGTTACTTATATAGCGCCATCATATTCCGCAGCGCTTTACAGACATTGACAGTCACTGTCCCATATAGGGCTCACAATCTACATTCCCTATCAGTATGTCTTTGGAGTGTGGGAGGAAACCGGAGTACCCGGAGGAAACCCACGCAAACACGGGGAGAACATACAAACTCCTTGCAGATGTTGTCCTTGGCAGGATTCGAACCCAGGACTCCAGCGCTAAAACAGTAAGATTGGAAGTTATTGCTTGATAGGGTTATACTGTCTCTGTACAAAACCTACAGATGAGCTACAAATTAGAGATGTTCTTCTGAATGCAAACAGCAAATACACTTGTACAAAATAGTCCAGGGACCTTTTATAATACAGAACATATAAATCGGTGGAACTGGTCCACCAACTGAATCAAGGAACTCTAAAGCAAAGAAGTCCAGAGGAAAGAGATAAGAAAACGGAAAACAGCAGAGCTTGGGGATTAAGAAGAAAGAAGATTAGTACTAGCCCCTGATGTACCTAGCAAATACACCAACTACTGAAAACATATCTATGTTCCAGAAAACCAAGAAGCAAAACTCATAAAGCATATGAACGTGATGTGTGGATCTCAATCTGCATAAAAGGTGGGACATCCGCCATCATCTCCTGCTTTAATCTGTCCCATGTGCATTCAATGAATTCAAGGCCTACACCCATAAAGAAGAAGAGGGAGCGATTTAGGATATAGGATTTGGGTGTGGGGTAAGACACAGGAATTGTGCCACTTTTCTTTTGTGAATTAGCATGAGTTGAAGGTTGGAGGTTATAAAGAGCTATGATGATGAAATTGTGGGTTAAAGCCAAAGTGTAATATACAGGTTGGTTAGATATCAGACCATTTTCTGACCTGCAAATTACAAAAAGTGATTACTTTAAGGTCAGAGCCCCACGTTGGGCTAAGGAGCCTAAAGGAGGTTTCCATGTCTTTACAAGTGATGATCTATGATTAGGATAGGTCATCAATATCATATGGGTGAGAGTCAAACTCCCAGCAACTCTCATCAATCAGACCACCACAAATCTATCCTATGGAGAATAAAAAACAATGACGTGTTTGCCTCACACAAAAATATAGCATGGCCTCCTAATGTTCCATAGGCAGTGTATTAGTAGCTGTATGACTCTGTAGGAAGCCCATGTATGTTCTCTTAATCTGAAATAGTTAAAAGATGAGATTTTTCTGACCTATTTTAGAGTTTGGATATAATAAAGCATTGTATTTCCGATTCTGTGTGTTTCCTATGAGTTTAGTCATTTTGAAGCTATACAATTTATATTTGTCTATGCTCTGTTCAGCTTCTTTCTTTCTCATTGCTAACCTATTCTTCTCCGAGTTCCCCTCAGGTTAATCATTGCATTTGTTTGAAGGCTCTGGGGGAGTTCTACTGCTGAGAAATAGATGAAACCATTTAGTGGAAAATGCTATTGAAGCGTATTTTCGTCATTACATTTTTTACATAACTTCTTTTTATTTGGCATATTATGATTCGAACTCTGCAAGGGATATTGCAAAGAATATTTGTCCTATCCAAAGAAAAAAATTTGACTTGCATATTTGCAACAACCATATGTTCTTAAATCTGTAGTCGATTGCAAATCACCCCCAGGAAGTCCCTCCGAAGCCATAATACATGCCTGTGGCAGAAGGATAAGCTTTGCTACAGTTCTAATATCTCATTGATGTTTTCGGGGATGTACAGTTCACTGCACTAACCGCTTGCATATGGTTTGTGACATGGAGAGTATAATTTATCCTGGTCTCAAGCTGCATTATTTCCTTACCAGTAATGACAGCATTATCATTAGATTTTACATAGTACAATTTGTATACCTTTTATGCTTTGTTACAGTCAATTGTATAGTAATTGGCCGTACAGCATTGAAAATATCATCAAATACTTACCATCAACTATGCAAATCAGCTCATAGCCAAGCCAGAGACTTCTCCAAAGGGACGCCTACCTTTTTGGAGGAGTCTCGGGCTTGTATGAGCTAATTTGCATAATTTTTCCCAGGCAGCACCATCTGTGAATAAGTCTGATACTGCTGGGACTCTCCAATGAGAGCTAGTACCCCCTCTAAACTAACATCAACTATCAATGCGGTTCTTTGGCCATAAGGTGATCTCTGGTATTAAAGTTCTGACATAGTCTCACCAAACACATTTCTGTTGGCAACTGTCTACTGCGGGGTGGACAATTCATACAGGGGGGCACATTTGCTAAAAGTACCTACATTTTACAATGTCTAATTTCCTATTTACTTGTCTATATATTCTACTCATTTACTATCAAGATACATGCTTTTTAGAATTTTCGAAAAGTTTCAGGTTTGACCTCAATCTGAAACTTTTTGTGTTCGTCACCCACAAATCACTATTATACTCTTCGATTAGAGATGAGCGAATCAAAGCTGCAGAAGTGGAATTCGATCCGAATTTCAGGAAATCTTCGATTCACCATCATTCCGGATTTCCTGATGCTTTGTGGTAACGAATATTTAGTAAGGACCTTTGTGACATCAGACGGTCACAAGATATTCTCTAGTGATCGAATTTTTGAATACTTCGCTCATCTCTATCTGGGATCTGTTCAGACCTCAGGGTGTAATAACTGAAGGCCAGTTACTATAGGACAGACATAATAAACTGTTATACCCATCTTGCCTCTCCTAGGCATTCCCCAGCATGCGGTAGACCCGTCATGGGGCATCATGATGTCACCATGTACGATATCAGTCTAAAATGTGCTGTGTTTAATAAAAATAGACACTTTCTAATTATTAATGAATCAATGATGTCTGTGATTTTTGTGCATTTCTGGGCCATCTTGAAGAACACATTCCTATATCAAAGCTGTGCTTTTTCTTTTATGCTTCTATTAAAATGTCCGTACTTGTACTGATATTTCAATGAACTAACTTATGAGCATTGTCAAATTTGCATTAAAAGAAGCATTTCTATAAACCTTCTTAATTGTTAAAACTTTTAAGTATTAAAATTGTTAAAAAAAAATTGGAACAATTTTTGACGCATTTTACAGTGCAGCATTATTTCACCCATTACCACTGCAAGCATTTTTTAATTTTCATTTTTGACTCCCCGCCTTCAAACCCCATAACTTTTTTTATTTTTCAGTTCACAGAGCCAAATGAGTGCTTAATGGACAAAGGACAAATTGTACTTCATAATGGTGCCATTTATTATTTCATATGATGTACTGGGAAGTTGGAAAAAATTTCAGAATGTGGTAGAATTGGAGAAAAATTGTGTTTGTTTAAATTTCTTACGGGCTTTGTTTTACGGCGTTCATTGTGCAGCCAAAATGAGATGTCACCTGTATTCTATGGGTTGGTATGATTCTAGCAATACCAAATTTTTATAGTTTGAATTACATTTTAATCCCTTAAAAAAATCCAAAACTTCGCAAAAAACTTTTTTTCTTGTAGTCATCATATTCTGATACCCAGAACTTTTTTATATTTCTGTATACAGGGATGCATAGGGCATCTATTTTTTTTGCCAGGGCATACTTGTTAATTATACCATTTTGGGAAATGTCTATTATTTTGATCGCTTTTTATTCAAATATTTATGAGAAGCAAAACAGCCCAAAAAAAAACTGTGTTTTAGCTCTTTTGTTTTTTTTTTTCCGCCACAGTGTTCACCATATGGGAAAAATATGTTTGTAGACTAGGCATTTTCAGACACACTTAATGTGATACCTAATATGTATGAATTTTACAGTATTTTGTTTTACTTATATGTGTTCTAGGGAAAGGGGGTGATTAGATTTTTAAATTCCCTATGGTTTTTTTTTATATTTTTTATTTTTATTAGTGACCGCCATATTTAATACCTGACATCTGCCGTAATAGTTCTTCAGATTTGGCTAAGGGTTAAAATATGCATTATAAACCATGTATTATAAAGAAATTTTATCAAAATGTTAACCAAGAACCTCTTTTCATGCATTTTGATAAGCAGTAGGTATCGGTAATAATGCTCTTGGTGCTGGCAGAATGTTTTTGCAACTTTTTGTATTTGCATTATAAAGAAATACTTGTATTCACTTCTTTCAGAACAGGTAGAGGATGAAATATTTTACTGAATAATACACATACACAATCCTGAATTAAACAGTGAGACATTTTAATCAATGTTATTTTTGACACATTCATAACTATGTATCTATATGTATAATGTAACATACCAGTTTATTCTTTATTTAACACTTTTGTGCATTTTATACCACTTTCGATTTGGTCTGTGTAGCAGCACCCCATTTTACATGTGAGCCACTCCAGTTTCAAGTTTTAGAAGGGAAAGTATCAACTAAGTCGCACTTCCCACTACTTTTTTGTATCTATGTAACAAAAATTGGCGCCAAAATTTTGGTGCATTTTATGACTCAAAAGTTTTGTAACTGTAATAGTAAATGTACCACAGTATGTGCCATTTATGTACAGAGGATAAAGTGGCTCACTGCTAGCTTAAAATCAGCTTTCTACTTTTTACAATTGCATGTACAGCGCTGTGTGATTTGCAATATCTTACAACTGGTGGTGGATTGTTAGGATATTTTCATATGGCAAAATTTGAAGCAAATTTTTTCCACTTGACCAAAATCTGCACCAAATTTCATGTTAAATTCCACACCTGCTAGGCAGAATTTTCTACCTCCCAGTCACTTCAATGGGAGTTGTCTATCTGAATTCATCTGAAGAAATTTTTTTGTGTATTATTAATGGTGTACTAATGTGTTTTACTTGAATCTCCACCACTTTTTTCTGTTTTCTATTGGTCAAAAGTTTTGGATAGTGCCTGGTTTCTACAGGAAGCGGCTCCATACAGCTGATCGCCAACTGTCCCCAAACCCATACACCCACTGATCAGGGTAATTAATGTCACTAGGTGGCACTAAAGCGGCAGCTTCCTACCGTCTAAGAGAGGACATGTAGCATGTAGAGATGTTTTACTTATACTTTTCACTTGAAAAATAAGCAAATAAAACATGTCTAGTGCCTCTTCATTGAAACTACTGTGTTTGTAAAATAGAACATTTTAATCACTTCAAGAGATGTTCCCGGTAGGTGTTTCTAATTAAAAGCTATACAATGGGTACACAATATCCAAGGCACACAGCACTTTTTCTTTTAACTTTGTATATAAAGAGATAAATGTAGGGAAACAGTATTTGATGTAGGGCTAGGTCTACGTTTAAGGATTCTGTTAATAATTCTACTTACATCACCTACTGTCAGTTTTGACATTTCTTTTTTTCAAAATCTCTTTGTATTAATAATATAAAAATGATTATAGAGGAAAGAAGACGTGAAGATCAAGGTGTGATCACGCATTATCAGAGGACACACAGGCCTACAAGGTAACAAGTGAGTCACAGATAAAAGACACTTTCATGATCCTCTGAGAGAAAAATACGAAATTAAATAGCAAATGAAAAAACAAAACTATTTGTATAGTCCCATGGAATTTAGGGGAGTCTATGGGGTACAAAATGGCACCCAAACCAAAAATTGGGCTGTGAAAGGTCCTTTGATAGGAGCAGAGACATACCCTTGAGACTATAAACTGACAAAGACAAGTATAGAAGATTAACATTGTGACTATCTGGTACAGTGGAATAGAGGGTCCTGCTCCCAAGAACTTACAATCTATGAGGGAAGGGGATAGAGACAATAGGTGAGGGTAGACGTTGTTCAGATGGTGGTGTGGTGACAGTGGGGTTTTTGAAGGTTGTAGGTTTTCCTGAAGAGGTGAGTCTTCAGGGTATTCTTGAAAGTCGTGAATGTCTTATGTATCGTGGTATTGAGTTCCAGAGTATAGGGGATGCACGGGAAAATCTTGGAGGCGGTTGTGTGAGGAGTTAATGAGAGAAGATCGGAGAAGCAAATCTTGAGGGGATCGGGGATCACCTATGGGGAGGTAGTGGGAGATTAGGTCAGGGATACATGGAGAGGACAGGTTGCGGATGGCCTTGAATGTCAGTGCAAGCATTTTAAACTCAATTCACTGGCCAGTGGATAGCTAGTGAAAGGATGAGAAAAGTGGAGAATGATGCAAAAGAGTAGAGGGGTGAATGAAGCGAGCCGCAGATTTGAGATTGCACTGGAGGGGTGTAAGAGCATTTGCTGAAGGTCCACAAAGAAGAGTGTTGCACTAGTCTAAGTGGAAGAAGATGGTTAGCACTGCAGCCTTGCAGCGCTGGAGTCCTGGGTTCAAATCCTGCCAAGGACAACATCTGCAAGGAGTTTGTATGTTCTCCCTGTGTTTGCGTGGGTTTCCTCCGGGTACTCCGGTTTCCTCCAACACTCCAAAGACATACTGATAGGGAATATAGATTGTGAGCTCTATATGGGACAGTGACTGTCAATGTCTGTAAAGCGCTGCGGAATATGATGGCGCTATATAAGTAAAGCATAATGAAGAAGAAGATGAGGGTATGGACTAGCATTGGATTAGCAGTTTCAGAGGTGAAGAAAGAGAGGATGTGATGAATGGTTTGGAGTTTTGAAACGGCTGTGTGATGTGGTGGGAAGATGATAAATTTTGTTTTCTTCATATTGAGTTTGAGAAAGTGAGAGGAAAAGAAGGAGGCTACGGCTGTTAGACACTCTGGAACTCTGCAAAGCAGAGTGGTAAAGTCTGGGCCAAAGTGATATATTTTAGTGTTGTGAGCATAATAGTTGTATCAAAAGCCATGAGACTCTATGAGGAGGCCTAGACCAAGGGGATAGATTAAGAAAAGTAGGTGTCTCAGGACAGAGGCTTGAGGGACACCTACAGGGAGAGGCCATGGTGAGGAGGTGGTGTTTTTCTGCTCCTATTAAAGACCCCTTTGTGGCACTTTTATTGCTTTGGCAAGATGTTTTGCATGTGACAGACTCCCTTTAAGCTGGCCATACAGGTTTCTCTCCTGACTTCCCCATACCTATGCACACTCAACTCGGCTGTGTCTTCATGTTTTCCAAATGAGACAGGAGTAGTCCTGCTGAAAATGGAGTTTTAAGCTGACATAGTTCAAATGGTTTAGGCCTAATTCACACATTAGTGTGAGCAGAGACTACACCGGGAGCCAGTATAATGGAAAGATTTTCACGTTTTGTGTTTTTGACTCACTCCTGGTTTTTGGTCAGATATACTGATGAAAATCATTGACATGTGAATAAGGCCTAATAGGAAGTGAAAAGGATATTGATAAAAGTAAGGAGGTAAACTCAGCAAGAAGTCAGAGACCTTGACCTTTTTTATGCCACAGCCCAGATGGAGGGAACTGGAGGATGGAAGTAGTAGTGGCGAGTGCTGTGCCACCGGATAGGCCAAGTGCCCTCAACCACTCTCACTAGCTCAGCTCCTAGGCCGGACACTTAAAGAGGGGCACCTACTGTACTACCAGATGTTGGTGGTAGTGATTCCTTGAGGCGCTTCCAGTTGTAGAGGGAACCTCTACTTTGAGCACGTGTGATGGTGTTCAGAAGGGCCCTAATGGTAATTGCATGAACCTATCAGGAGGCAGCAGTGCAGTTGAAACAGGATTAAACTTTACTTAGCAACTGTAAACTGTGAACCATGCAGCTTCCAAATGCGGGTAGTAGTCTCCGACTGTAAATTTATTCCAACCTTGCTCTTGAGGGGTGCCCAGTGATGATAAGGCTCTAGTGCCGTATTCCACTCCAACAAGACTATCTCCACACCTCAGCCATCTTCAGCAGAGAATACCAGGGACTATACTCCTAGGCAGTCCTTGCAAGGGTCTGGTTACCTTTAGTAGAAGGATAGGTCCTCCTAGCACAGGACTCCTTTTCTTCTCCTGGCACAGTGTCCAAATATTAGACAGCAGGAATTCTCTGACTCAGGGCTGTCTTTAGAAGAGCCTTGGGCTGAATTCTCTTCTCTCAGGGGCTGAATGGAAACCGTTGAAACTCAGAGTGCAGAGCTGGCTTGCTCTTTCTCCAACTACACTCTACTGACTCCAAACTACAACTACTCTGAGGCCCCAATGGTTCCCCTAGAGACAAAAGTCTCCTCAGACCCTGCGCAATGGCCTCTGATAGGCCAGGGCTGTACCAAGTATGGGGGGAATTAGACAGTAGGGAGAAACAAACTGGAAAATTACAAAGGAGGAGCAGCAAACAATATAATACACTGAACATAGAACATATAGACAGGGCATACAAACATACCAACAGGCACAATGACAAACGCAATTAAAGCAGGAGCACTCTTGGATGCTGCATTTACACCTTGGTGGTACTTATTGAGAATGTGGAGTAAGTTTTGACATTTCTTTTTGATGCTTGGTAATTCTATGTCAGTACAATGGCAGGGAGAACAATGTTTCAATGCAGTTCATGTTCTGAAATAATTAAATGCATATTTCCATTGGTATAAAACATTTTCTATTTCTTCAGTTCCCATATTGTTAAGCTGTGAATATTGCACAAATAGGAATGTGAATGCCAGCAATGTTTTTGTAAAGATTGGGAAATGTAGCAACATCATAAGCATCCAAGTGTCAAGCCAGTATAATAGTAAAGTAAGGAAACAAAAGAAGTGAAAGCTGTTGCTAATTTAGATATTGTTAGAGCAAGAACAAACATCTTCTGATCACTTCTGTCAAAACTTCCTTCCCATCTGTGTCTCATCAACAACCGCAGAGTCCTTCACTGGTCCCAGATCACACTCTCACAGTTTGGCATCATTATGCAGAAAAGATGAGTGCATAGAACATGTTTGGAGCCATGTGCCGCCATACTTCAGTCAATAATGCCTCTTTCTGTGACTCAACGACAACAGGAGGGTGTCTCACTAATCTCATCTCATAGTATGACATCAATGTGCAGTAGAGACATGTGTAAACAGTCTGCAAAGAACCATGTGCCACCATATTGTGCTTCCACGTGGCACCACACTACAGATATTTTGCCCTAAAGACAATGTTTCTAGGCAAGAATACATTGTAACAATTTGGGGAGTTATCTCCTGAGATTGCCATCTCTTGGATCAAGATGGCTGGCACATATAATAATAATAATAATAATAATAATAAATAATAAAAAATTTTATTTATATAGCGCCAACATATTCAGCAGCACTGTACAATTTGTAGGGTTCAAGTACTGACAAAACAGATACATTACAAAGAAATATTCAATTCACACACTGGGACTGAGGGCCCTGCTCGCAAGAACTTACAATCTATGAGGTAGAGGGGGTGACACAAGAGGTAGCAGGGGCGGCAACAGACCTAGCATTGTTTGTACAATGGTCAGACAATTGTGTAATAGAGGTTACTGTCATTACACATACAGTATATAAAGCTGTATGAGCCATCACCAGTCATGTCCTTTAACGTGCAGATGGTGCCTGGACATATAAAGTTAGTCTGATACGGCATCATATCCTGTGAGGTAATGCAGGAGCGTGAACAGAGGAGGGTATGTTTTAGGGAGTCTAACTACAGAAGGGTTTACATTAGGAGTTGTGATAGGCCTGTCTAAAAAGATATGTCTTTAGTTTACACTTGAAGCTGTGGAAATTGGGGGTTAATCTAATAGTCTGGGATAGAGCATTCCAGAGAAGTGGTGCAACTCGGGAGAAGTCTTGTATACGAGCATGGGAGGTTCTGATAATAGAGGATGTTAGTCTTAGGTCATTGAATGAACGGAGAGTACGGGTTGGGCGATAGACAGAGACAAGGGAGGAAATGTAGGGAGGTGCAGCATTTTGGAGAGCCTTGTGAATGAGGGTGATAAGTTTATATTGTATTCTGTATTGTACAGTCCCTGACAAAAGTTCTGTCGCTTATCCATGTTGTGGAATCAAAAGCTTATAACCTGACTTTAAATTCATCCATTGGTTTTAGAAATGACTCATATGAAAGCTGAAACCCTCCCAAATGATTTTTTGGTTAAGAAAATAAATTGGCTTCACTGATGAAATGTTGATCATTTAATGAACACAGAAAGGTCAGATTTTGGCAAGACAAAAGTTTTGTCGCCTTGTCATATAATGCACCCAATCCTAGTTTAAAGCCTCACCTGTGCTCACTAATTGATCGGTTAATTAGTGGATGTGTATAAAAAGGACTCCAGCACCCCAGACCTTCACTTGAACTGCAACTTCACCTCTGACAACATGCCAAAAATCAACCCTGTGACCAAAGCCTTGATTATCAAGAGGCTGAAGACCAGATCCACTGCAGAGGTGGCTGGTACCTTTAATGTGTCTCTGCATCAAGTACAAAGAATTAAAAAAAGATTTGAACAGACTGGAGATGTATTTGACAAGCCCAGGTACGGCAGACCCCGCAAGACAACTGCTCAGCAGGAACGTTTGCTGGTTAGAAAATCAAAAGCCAGCCCCTCTTCCACTGCAGCAGAGCTCCAACAGGCCTGGTCACCTCAAGTCCCTGTGTCAACTAGAACAGTTTGTAGGATTCTGTCTCGAAATGGCCTCCATGGTCGAATCAGTGCCCAGAAGCCAGCACTAAACAAAAGGCAATTAAAAAAATGTGTGCCATTTGCCAAGGCCCACAGCCTGCTAAATGGATGGACGCTGGAAAAGTGGCAGAAGGTGGATTTCTCAGATGAATCTTCAGTTGAATTACACCACAGCCACCGCAAATACTGCAGGAGACCTACTGGAGCCCGTATGGATCCAAGATACACCCAGAAAACAGTTAAGTTTGGTGGTGGAAAGATCATGGTCTGAGGTTACATTCAGTATAGTGGTGTGCAAAACATTTGCAAGGTGGAAGGCAATATCAATAGCCTAAAATATCAAGAAGTATTAGCTTCCTCTTACATTCCCAATCATAAAAGGGGTCAAATTTTGCAGCAGGATGAGGCTCCATCTCATACATCCATCTCTACATTAAAGTTCCTCAAGGCAAAGAAGATCAAGGTGCTCCAGGACTGGCCAGCCCAGTCACCAGACATGAACATCATTGAGCATGTTTGGGGTAGGATGAAAGAGGAAGCTTGGCAGACAAAACCAAAGAATCTTGATGAACTCTGGGAGGCATGTAAGACGGCATTCTTTGCTATTCCTGATGATTTCATCAATAAATTGTATGAATCATTGTTGAAACGCATGGATGCAGTCCTCCAAGCTCATGGAAGTCACACAAAATATTAAATATGGCTCTGATAGCACCACAACTTCATTCACCAATGTTATGAAACATATCTTTGTTTTTGAACAGAATTATTGGTTTGATTTTCACATTACTTTATGTGTGCGACAAAACTTTTGTCTTGCCAAAATCTGACCTTTCTGTGTTCAGTAAATGATGAATATTTCAGCAGTGAAGCCAATTTATTTTCTTAACCAAAAAATCATTTGGGAGGGTTTCAGCTTTCATATGAGTCATTTCTAAAACCAATGGATGAATTTAAAGTCAGGTTATAAGCTTTTGATTCCACAACATGGATAAGCGACAGAACTTTTGTCAGGGACTGTATAGGCAGCCAATGTAGTGAACGGCACAGACCGGAGGCATCGCTATAGCGTCTAGACTGATAGATGAGCCTGGCCGCCGCATTCAGAATAGATTGAAGAGGGGAGAGTTTAGTAAGGGGAAGACTGATTAGTAAGGAGTTACAGTAGTCAAGGCGAGAGTGAATCAGGGCAACAATAAGTGTCTTTAGATGTTTTTGAGGTGGAGATGACATGAGCGTGCGAGTGATTGGATATGGGGGATGAAGGAAAGGTCTGAGTCAAATTAAATTCCAGGTCTACACAGAGGATTATGTTTAAACCTGACTTAGTAGCTTTATTCTGTTAACATAGCAAGCAGTGTTACTACACAATACAGTGCAGAACTATTGAAGAAAACACAAAAATAAAGTTCTGGCTGTCTGACCACTAACTACACATTAGCTTCCCTAGCTAACATGGCCCTGAGCCTACTGACCAGTACTTCAAAAAAAATCATGGTTTCCATACTATCACAGCTGTGACTCCCTCGGACTTGTGACATAGCCTAGCTTTCATCAGAGTGCTGGCCTTGTGGGAAAGAAACACCTCTTACATGAAGAGCTTTACCATCTGAAAGCAAATTAGACAACCAAAGGAGACACACACCTCATAACAGACATGTTGTGACATAAATGCAATGACCTAGGACTATCAGTGTGGAGATGAGCTGGAGGAGGTCCAAGATGGTGACTACTCACTCCTTCTTGTGTCATAGTGATTTTGACACCAAATTCCCTTCCAGGTCTGGGGTGGAACAGTGTTAAGGGGTGGGGTAGGGTGGTAGAGATGTTTTCCCCAGGACACTCCCTGCTTTGGGTCTTCTAGATGGTGGCATTTCTAGGTTACCCTGATGCTGGGTGCAAATGAAACAAGAAAGACCCAGTGACCCAGTGCTCTTCTCTTCCTCTTCTAGTCTTCTGTCCCTTTCATCATGGCATCTAAGCGGCAACCCTTAGTCTTGGAAATGCAGGGTTCATCTCAGCTATGGATACCAGGTTTCCTGACTGTTAAGCTTGGGAGATGTTTTCTTGGCACAAGGGGTTATTTTCTGCAAACTATGGGGCCTGATAGCTTGGGGCAGCCTTATGCCACACAAATTGCGTAAATTAGTTGATGATTTGCGACTATTTAATGGCACTAAAATAGTCACTAGTGGTGTTTTTGCAGCCCCTTCAACACTTTTACACAAGTGGGAGAGGTCAGGGCGTAGACATCAACATTTACTCCACAATGTAGATTTGCACCTAGACACAAAGGAGCAGTTCCTTGCAATGAAACAGGGGATGTAAAGACTGATATATTTTACTCCCCATCCCCACCCTTACATACAATGTCTTTAGACCAAAACTAGACATCAAAGAGCATGTGCCACTCCCATTTACACAGCAGCATAGGAATGGCTCATTTCCCCTCAAAGAGCCAGCATAAACTTAGAAAAGTGCAATAAACACCATAAAACAGATAGAAAACATGTGAAACAATAACACTAACAACTGAATACACATGTATATACATGTGGAGTCCGATGGAATCAAACAACTTGAATATCTCGGAAGTACTGTATTGCCCCTTAGACATCTATGGGTTTTCTATTATGTCTCTATACAAGTTGTAAACTGGCCACCAAATATTAAATAACTCCAAGCGAAATTCTTGTTCTCCCCCAACCACATCCATTCTTTGCAGCCTTAGCTACACAATACTTTAGTACCTGTGATGAAAACCTTACTTGTATATACTATCAGTGAATTGTATTGCTTAGTTAGCCTTTGAAGACTAGGAGTATCAGACTTACATTACAATGGTCCATGATGATGTGATGGACACACAGGTGCACAGCTTGTAATAGTCACAGCACAGTAATCAGACATCTTCTTTGTAACGAGCTGTGCACCTGTGTGTCCATCACATGACTATGGGCTGTACATTTCATGACCATGGATTGTTGTAAGCAGAATGAATGACAAGAAGCAGAGATCTAGAAAACTGTGGGGAATTGATACAGAAGATATATTGGAAAATTGTACAACTTTACATTATGCAAACAATAACATTGGTCTGAAAGTAGACATCACCTTGTGAAAGCACTAATTGATTATGAGCTTTTACTTATTACTGGCAGCACCATAACCTGCAAAACTGTGTGGTCAGTAACCATGGCGTAGCTAATGGGCCCTGGTGCCGGAGTTCAGCTCGGGCATCCTCCTTATTATGACATCCCAACTGCCAACTTTACCTGATGCCCACTCGTCTCACCATGTTGAACGTCAAAGTAGTCAGTGTTGAGCTCACATAGTATAAGGTCAGAGACAGGTACCCTGCTCATCCTCATCCTTCATCTCCACATCAAGGAAAGAGCTGCTTATTGACTGCTGGGAAGCCCAGCCAAAAAGCTCCCCCTCCATAAACTTATCGAATCACAACACCAGGCTACACGAGTTTATGGGATTCTGTGGGAGCTGACACTTGTCAATTCAACTACAGGATATTGCTATTACTGCTTTAACATACAGTGTATAATGAGGGCCCTGTGGGCCCCCTTGCTTAGGGACCCAGCCACAGCTGCGCCTGCTACGACCCCTATAGTTATGTCACTGGTCAGTAATGAGAAGAAGCAGCTAATCAATTAGTGCTTTCAATGACATAAGTTAAAGCACCAGTGGCCCATCCTACAATGTGGCTACAGACAGTGCCATATGGTACATGGTGTGATAGCAGCCTTACATCTGTCTAAGTGTAGTGATCATTGTGAGCATGTTCGGACAATGGGTTTTTCGCTCATTCCTATATAGTTTACATTAATGTCGGCAACAAATTTACTGTTTACACAAAGGGATATACTACTGACACACAATATTCTTCATGTAGATCTATATGTCCACATACAACATGTCGAAATCTCATATCAAAATCATTTGATTCATTGTTTGATAGCTAGACATGTAGACATCGGGCAATGATTGGGAAGAAATGTATGTGCTAAAGGCTGTTCAGGCTTACTGGCTTGTGTAAATTGACCTTTAATGAATTATTTGGGGCCATTTCACATGGCCATGATTAGGCCAGGTAAAGTAATCTCTTATCTATTAGGGCTGCTAGCCTGAATGCAGTTTAGCTTAACTGAACTGCTGAATTTAGTGACAGGCAAATCGGTTCATAAACATCCGGGCTCATTACAAAAAGTTGAAATTTCGGGTTTTAGTGAGTGTGAAATGTTGAGGGTTTGCCTTACATGAGTCCAGCAAAATGGCAGTCAGATATCCATAATTTTTTTTTCCTGTTTTGGGGAATCACTGGAGGATGCCATGCGTAGCCCAGGAAAGGTTAATAAAAGTTTTTATTATTAATATTATTTTTACACACCTTTCCTGCCCTCTGGTTATTATAATCTGAAGCCTAAAGAGACCCTACAGTATAATAATCCACTTTTCCCAGCAGATCGAACTTCCATTCAGACCAAACTTAAAATTAAATTTTCCCAGTCAATGTTCAGGAAGTAAATCTTGCAATGGTTGCCCATCACTAGCTGATTTCGGTTCAGCCTTGCCATGTTGGGGTCAGTATATCTGTCTAATACATAGATTGTTTTTCTCAGCAGTGTGAAGTGACTAACAATGTATAATTGACATCAGCTTTCCTATATTACTCCTATATTACTCTAAGCAACAGGCATTGCTTAGACAACAGACGTAAACAACAATCTGATTGCATAGATTTAGTATTTGAGATTTTGTTTGCTTGTTTACCATTCGTATATCCATTGAACATTAGGTTATAATCACCTTGGAGTTTTCATCTGGGTCTTCTAAACAAGAGACAGATGTACATATGTGCCATCTGGAAAGCTTTCCCACAAACTTTACAATTGTTTCTAATTAACTATGTCAATGCACTGATGCTGCTCCAAAATGCCTCATACAATAATAGGGATGTCCAAACCTACCATGATATCCAGATCCTTTCCAGGATAGTAAAACTGGAAGTAGTAATTTCTGTTTGTTGATGGGATATTTATTGCCTACTCTAGTACAATTAATGGGTCCCATACTAGTAGTTATTTGCTAAACTGGATTGCAATAACATCATATGGATGGTGAGTGATAGCCTATGGAGTGCAATACTTGTATTTACCATTCCTTTGACCATAGTATCATGGGAACCATTTGTTCTATTCAGCCAGAACATAACAAAATTGTAGCATAAAACATTTTCCATTTACAAGTAAACACTGAAGCTGTTTAGGAAGCGTAAATCATCCCATCTTACATCATGTTTGTCAGGAAGAAAGTTTCATACTATTATTTCTCCTTAATGATGTTGAAGTTTAAAAGAAATTCCATTGTTATAAGAATTTCAGATGGTACAATCTTAGTAAGACTAAGTAAGACTGAGTAAGGCTAGGATAAACACCCGCCTTGGATACCGTCACAGACTGGAGTCAATGGAGTCCATTGAGTGTCATTGATGTTCATCATCATGGATCCCTCACAGCTTGAATTCTGTCTTTTGCTTCTCTGACATAACAAAATGCAGATGTGAATCCAGCAGAAGTAAAACGTAAGTCATAAAGTTCTCAAACTGACAAAAGACCCAAAGTGAAGTGAACATTTGATACTTAGCCGAAAGTATTTACAATCCATACATTGTGTATATATGCTTCTAGGTCCAGTTGAGTCTTAGGGTATGTTCACACAATGGAATTTGCCATGGATTTGAGGGAGGATTCTGCCCCCAAATCCACGGTAGATTCTGCCTGGAATCCGCCTCCCATTGTTTTCAATGGGAGGCAGAGATCGCAGCAGGACGCAAAAAAAAAAGAAGCTTGAGACTCCCTGCTTATTAAGCCCATTCATCTGGCCTGATCACCAGCGGAAAGCTGTGGCGGAAATGCCGATGCACTGCATCAGAATCCCGTCCCAGCTAGACCACAGGCAAAAATACCGGCAGTGGAATTCCTCTTCATTTTCCACCTCGTGAACATACCCTAAGTGTTTCACTTATGACCTTGATAATTATGGGTGATGTCCTCTCATGTTGGTTTTTACTTTCCTTTCTTCTCCGCCATTTAGTCTTCTTTCCAATACAGAGTTTACCACATGGACATCAATGGCTCTATTCTTTCAAACCACATTCTTGCTCACTTTGGCAACACCAATTCACACTTTCTAGTAGCAGATATTGTACAGAATATAGTTGATCACAATGCAAAAGAAAAAGAGGAGATACAGCTAGAATTTCTTTACAGTCTTTAGATAAAAAAGGGAAAGCGCCCCTTACCAATATATAGATTACTTATACAAAGATTGCTTACTCACTGGGGTTAGGGTATGTTGCAATCCCTCCACCACTTGCCACACTTTTGTGGCCAAACTCCACACATTAAAATTCCATTATTGTATGTGCAAACTCATGGCCGCACGTTTCTCCTCTGCTCCAGGTCCTACAGTACTTGGCATAAGAATGAATCAATCATAAAAAAGAACAAATGCATATGGGAGCGCCAGAGGGTAGTGTACACCAAGAAAATCTTTAGCAAAAGTGAGAATGATAATCACACTCACTTTGTATGAAGAGGGGAAACTTTGAAATTTACCCCCTCCCCCTTCATCCCTTATCCCTTCTTGTCCTCTGTACACCTTCACTACAGCAGTAATGTAATCACATCAGGATTAGTTTATCATGGCGATCCATTCCTATTAGATAGATGATAGATAGATTAATAGATAGATAGAAAGGTCATAGTCCCAAATTCATAAACTAGCTCTCACAATCCAAAGGTATACACACAAATTGATTTAGTAGAGTTCATCCACAACATGTTTATTCGCTAAAGGATGGCATACAAAAAAATTTGAAACATAGCCAAATATAATAGTTGCCTCAAGCAGGAAAAACTCTCAACAAACTGATTTGTACACACAAAAATATCCAAATGATAAAAGTCAAGATAAATATCAATATCCAATAAAAATATTAATAGCTCAACGCGTTTCTGGGGATAACAATCAATAAAACCCCGTTCTGAAACACATTGAGCTATTCATGCTTTTATTAGATATTAATATTTATCTTGACTTTAATCACTTGGATATTTTCATGAGTACAAATTGGTGAGATTTTTTTCCTGTTTGAGGCAACTGTTGTATTTGCCTTTACTACATTTACTACAATTTGGCTGTATATACACACGTGGACAAAATTGTTGGTACCTCTCGTTTAATGAAAGAAAAACCCACAATGGTCACAGAAATAACTTGAATCTGACAAAAGTAATTTGCCAAACTACATGTTGACAAGCCACAAAGCTTCTGGGAGAATGTCCGATGGACAGATGAGACAAAAATCGAAATTTTTGGCAAGGCACATCAGCTCTATATTCACAGATGGAAAAATGAAGCATATCTTGAAAACAACACTGCCCCTCCTAATACATGGTGATCATTCTGAAGATTTTTTTTTTTTGTTGTACATTACCAAGTGGCACTCCCCAGATATATATTTATTCTTTTTTTATGATTTATTCACTGTACAGAATATAAATACCACAGTAGCTCATTAAAATACCAACTATAGTAGGAACTACTTATATAGCAATTATATCAATTTTTTATTTTTCTATATTTTGCACACTGATTTTTAGACTTTTTAAATTTTTTTCTTAAAACTATTTTCTAAATATTATTTGTCTGTTTACTGTAAACACACAGGTGGTCAAGAATGATCACAGCATCTAAGGGGTTAAGGACCTTTCTAACTTTTTGAAGGATTCCTATTAAACATGTCTATTGCTCAGACAGGAGGGATGAGGTTAAAGACAGACAAAGATGCAGTAATATTTATGGCAGGTCATGGAGGGCATAGAGTGGAGGTGGGGAACTACAGAGACCATGTGTAGGAGAATCAGCCCTTACTTCCTCTGTACAAGAAAGTTCAGAAAACACAGTGAAAAATACACAATCTCCATGGATATGGGAAAAGAACAGTTAATTTCCTTACACAAGGATAAGAGCCATGGACCTGGACCCAGACTGAAGAACATTTTATTACTCAGTAAGCAAGCAAATTGACCAGGACCCACAGTTATCTCCTGTTAGTTTGTGTTGCCAGGAGAAGTTGCTGGGAGACATGTCTGCTACAAATTAGGAGCTCTCCCTGCAATTAAACTGATGGATGAGCTGGAAACCCCAAAACTGTATTCACTTTTTCCAATCCAATGAGTCCTGCTCGTTGCAATTAGTAGAAGTCTTAAAGGGGTTGTTGAATGAAATTTTTTTTCCTCCACATGGTATAGAATATAAATTGCTGATCAGTGTGTATCTGCCTGATGAGACCTTCATTGATCCTAAAAACTAAGGGTGTTTTATCCCCATTGTGAATGTATCCGCAGACGCATATGCATGTAGTGGATGCAGACGCAACCCTGCTCCACTCATTTCAAAGGGAGTTTCGGAGCTAGCTAAAGTAGAGCACTTGGCTATCTCCCTTATCTCCATTGAAATAACAGGAGGTTGGTGCCTCTGTGTCCACCATATCTACTGGAGCTGTGTCACAGGATGGGTGTAATCAGCACTTAGGTTGTCTGAAAGTGATGGGTGCACATTCTAAGAGGGGCTGACCACCTCCCCTCTAAATATCATAGAATAAAGGAATTGGAAACACACTCCAGAAATGGTTATGCTTCATAGTAAAGTTTTCATGGTGTACATAAATACAACATTTCAGGTTGTTACCCTTTGTCAGGCAATTATAAATACGTAGAGTATAAGACATGAATGGTAGCCCAGTTGGTCAATTCTGCAGACCGCAGTAGAGACGTAACAGATATCAAGTCAAAGGAGTAGGTCCATTGGAGTAGAATCCAGATTGGTAGGGCTGGTTAGCTTTCAATTCCTTCTGTACTTCCTTCTGTATGGGATTATCACAGGGTCTGTACGGACGCATATGTGAGGTCTCCTGGTAGCATGTAGCAGGGCTGACACATGCTCTCAGGACACCTCACATAGGAGTCCATACAGACCCTGCAATAATAATTAAATTGAAGGCTAACCAGCCCTACCGATCTGGATTCTACTACGATGGACCTACTCCTTTGACTTATCTGTTACCTCTACTGCGGTCCACAGAAATGACCGACTGGGCTACCATTCATGTCTTCTACTCTACGTATTTACAATTTCCTGATGAAGGGGAACAACCCGAAATGCTATATTTATGTACACTATTAAAACTTTACTAAGAAGCATAACCATTTCTGAAGTGCAGTTCCAATTCCTTTATTCCACCATATCTACCTTCACAATGGGGTTTGAAACTTCCCACATTCTCAGGATCATGTTTGGTCTCAACAGTCGGACCCTTACTGATAAACAATTCATTATCTATCCCATGAATAGAAAATAAATAATTAATTTTTAGTAAATAATTTTTGTGGCATAATATATCGTAAGGCTAGAGGAACTAGGCAGAAGATGTAGCAAATATGCCACTGAGATGCCTGCTGTTTGATAGTATTGGCACATTTTAGACTCTTTCTCCTCTTTATGCTATCTCTTGGGTGATATACCTCAGAACTTTATTTTGCTCCAAGAAACTGATGCAAATAATCAATAAATCCAGTATATTTTAGGACTAGACAAAGTCAAGCCCGCATTCTAAGTATACGGCCCGATGTGGTGAGCATGTTGCAAGTTAAGAACCAAAATAAATATAATAATAATAATAATAATAATAATAATAATAATAATAAATAATGCAGGAAATACAAAATGAACCAAAAGTTACTACAAGTCAGAATAGAGACATAACCATCATTATACATCTGTCCCATTTTCCCCATAACAAGGATACCCATCACATCCTCATCCACTTGCCACACAGAGAATCACCCAATAGACTGTATATACTTTAGAAAAAAATATAAATCCTGGAGATATTACAGTATCTGAAGAAGGGGTGAGCAGTGTTCCAAAACATGTTATATGTTTTTAGACAATAATGTTATTTCCCTAACATTGATGACATACCATTCCCTTTGAAGTCCTATGAATTTAAGGAAGTCGACCCCATGAGTCGAGCATACTGTTCAGATGGCTGAGGCAGGTCACCACTCACACCAGTGGCTGGGCCTTTCCAAGCATTTCCATGTGTCAGGGACAACAAAAAGTGAAGAACAGAGAGAACCCCTGCAGTGTCTGGATCAGGGCGAAGTGAGTAACATCTTCTGTTAGGTGACATGTTTAGCCTTATTAAGCATATTTTATACTTTTGGAAAACCCCTTTAAAATACTTTAAAAATGTGTCAAAATCCAGTAATCAATTTCATTTTATTCACTACCATAAAAAGTTAGCAAACTTATTACATCAAATTGACTCTTAATCGTTTGATACAACAATGACTCTTTTAGCACTCATGCCAATACTAATCTCCATTTCCAGACATAAACGTGTAAGTTGCCACTCAGCACTCTTGTGCAGCTTCACTGCCAGTGGTCTCAACTGATGCCAAGTTGTATGTTTAAAAAGAAATTGGCAGACGGTATCAGCAGCCAGTACATTTTATATATTCCACACCTTTCTGTTTGACATAGTGTAGTGAGTTAAACCACTCAGTATGTAAAACTCTACTCAATAAGGTTAATTTACAGTAAACAGTAAAATCGGCAGTCGTTTCTCTGCCAAACCAAAAGCCTACACTTACACAAGAGCACCCAATTTACCAAAATACCTGGAAATGTAGGATACATATACACATACGAGTATCTTGAATATGAGGTGACTTACTGTATTCTTAAAGGGCTTGTCCAGGATTGCAAAAATATAGCTGCTTTCTTCCAAAAACAGCATCACACCTATCTTTGAGTTCTATCTGGTAGTGCAGCTCAGCTCTATTGAAGCAAATTGCAATACCACAACCAACCTGTGGACGGTGTTACTGTTTTTGGAAGGGAGCAACAACATTTTTCTAATTCTGGTCAAAGCCTTAAAAATACCCCAAGGGCACAGCTAAAACTCACCGAATGAGAATGAACTGTATGGCTGCGCACTCTTTACAAAACATATTCATGGTAAATGGATTGTTAAGCAACTGTCCCTGGTGTGATTCACACAGTATAGTATATGTTTGGGTGATATTGGTATTAGAACATATGTTCTATGCCCATTGTGATTACTTTTAGTATTTTTTATTCACACATTTTTGTTTCTAAGCTGTCTGAGTGATAAATCCATTTACCCTTTTACATGTGCCATCTGTTTGCATATGGAACTTATTTGTATCTAGAGATAATATATTTACCCCTTAGAGTATTCTTATAGTCTACACATATTGTACTTAAATACATTATATTTGTTGAAGTTTTTCTTTTTCATTTTGCTTTTACGTTGCCTTTTCAGAAATGAATAGTACATGTGAATATAAGAAACTTTTTTCTATATCTTATAGATATCTTAAAGAAATCTGCTTCTTTCTCTGCTTATTGGGCTGCTCTCCTCCTCCTTATCTTTGCTTAATTTGTTTGTGTACATTGAGATCCGTCTTTGTATTCATCTTGTAAACAGAACTCTATGGAGAGGGGAGGGAGGGAGGGAGGGAGGAGGAGAATGCTATTGGTAAGTTACTTGATTTATTGCCTCATTCTATGGAGTGATAATGTCTTATCTTGAAGATTTTCCAGCAGCCTCCTCCTCCCCCTACCCTCTCCACAGACTAATAGGTAACAGGTAGAAGTAACTCAGTTTCAAAAATGGAGAAAGGAGCACATTTGTCTTTTATTCACCTTTACTATTCATTCATGACATTTTTTTTTACTGGAAGGATGCAGTATATAACAAAACATGTTTTTTCTTTTGTTAATCTGACATTATCTTTAAAGGGAACCTGTCAACAGATCCCAGCATATCAACCCAGTCCTAAAGATAGATAGGTTAGGTTTACCTAATCACACAGTGTTTTCCTCTTGAGAATCGGGGCCTCTGTTCACTTTTTTGTGAATATGCAAATCAGCTCTTTGAGGGTGTTGTAGATTATCTGTTTGAAGCAAGGACAACACTCTCGTTGCTCCAAATAGCTAATTGGCATATTACAAAAACATTGATATCTCAGCAACAGAGACACCAATCCACAAAACACTGATTCAGCTGACCCTATCCTAGCTATCTGCAGTGCTGGGTGGATATGCTAGGCTCTGGTGACCGACTGCCAGCGCTTGGTTGAGCACATAGCAACATGTGTAGAAGTATATTTATGGAAATTCACAGAATCTTCATTGCTGAGAAAATTAACTTTAATCTATTATGTAAATTAGACAGCAAGTGCCAATCTTTCCGATATCACAGCAGTTACCACAGAAATGTTGCACATGTGCCCTTCATTTTTGGCAACTAGAGCCAGTGTGACAGTCCGTGACACTGTAAAGGCTGGTGCTGTCTATCAGGACACAGAGGGATGTTAGACAGGGCTAGAGATGTGGAGCACTTGTCAGGAATAGAACTTGTCACCTATTAATAGATTGGAACAATATTCTTTGAACTTTTTTAATTTTTCCATGAACCATTCCATTGTGGGGTATATACAATATATTATATAACTTTTATAGTTTTCGGGGGGGGGAGGGTGTGCGCGACACAGCATCACACCAATTCTGCCATTGGTGTGTTGATAAATCTCATGATAACTTTTTGTTGCTATTACGGTGATACCAACTTAATACAGTTTTATTTTGGGGTACACGTGACTTTTACTGCATTTATGGGAGGCAGGATGAAGAAAAAAAAATTGTCATTCATTTTTTTTATCTTTTGATTTCCAACATTTACCATTGGGCTAAATATTGGGTCCATTTTATACTGTTCATTATAGATGCAGCAATGAGAATTGTACTTTCTTATTTTTATTTTACAGTAAATGTACTTTTTCTGTGAATAAAGGAATGTTGTGGCCTGGTAACTGTATACAGGGGAAATCTGGTCTGTTGTATGTATAAAGGACTGGGATCTATAGCTATATTTAAGGGATGTATTCATTTTGGGGTGTACTGAAGGGGTTCATATGGGATTCTAACACGTTGTGGTAGTGTCTTATATGTAAAAAATATGGAAAAAAAAATGGATGCTTTTTTCCCCCATGCTGGCAAGTAGAGAAAGCGGGTGTCTCAGATCAGGCTTTTAGAATATTATTACGTCTATTCAGGTAAAATGTTAGATATTCACGATTTACATGATTTATGAAAAGTTTTGTGCTTACCTGGATTTCTGTTTCTCCTTCACATTCCAGTCACCTACATCTAACCTTCTGGTTTGGGGGTGGCCGACATTGTCCTCTTTCTGGACCTCTGATGGGTCCTCAATAGAATTAATGAAATAACATTTTGACCATCTGCACAATTTCCTTGCCGCTGCCATGAATTTATAGCTGAGAGTTTGGATGCGATTTCTAATCTTTTGCAAGGGCAAACAAAGACAACAAGCACTAGAAAAAAATTAAAGCTCCAAACAAAAGCAGGACATCATTTCTACACCACTGGGGTTTTTTTTGCTTTTATTTCAGATAAGTTTTAAACTCATGTAAAGTTGCATAATTAGCCATTTGTTTGGCTAATTTGTGGCCAAATTTTTTTGCTAAAATTTCAGCGCAAAATGCTTTTTTTCAAGACCCACCTCTTTCTGCTAAGTTGTACCCTCTTTCATCTAAACCATACCCCTAGGAAAAAAAACTTACAAAACTAGATGCACCAGATTTTGCATATTTTACGCCAAATTTCTGTTTATAAATACATTAGCACTTTTGCCCCAATAAATAATTTAAGCTGCTCTTTCGCTGACAGTGCAGAGTCCATCCTGTAAGAAGAGAGCAAAAACCCATGAAGTTCACATGCAAAGTAGTGTGGATGTCCATCATAACAAAAAAACCTGCTTTCAGTTTTGACTGTAAGTGCTGCCTTTTTTGTAAAAAAAAATTAAAAATTAACTTTGACAAAATTATCTGTGCACTAAATATACCATCGGAGATGGATTTAGTGTGAAGTGACTACCTGTTTAAAATATTTCCCCTGTCTCCTCTCTGTTAGCACGCTGGGATTATATCGTTCAATTGAATTCATTTATTTTTTTTTATTATTTTGCTATTTTTCCCTATAGTTTTTTTTTTTTTTTTTTTTTTTTTTAGAGATAATACTTTTTCTTAAAGTGGAAGTGTACTTCAAGTCATATGCGAAAAGACTAAAACCGGTAAAGGTTGCATGCTTGTAAAAAATAGTCAATAGTAATATAGTGATCATACAAGGGTGTAACTACAAGAGGCCAGGCCCCAGAGTTTTTTTTAGCAGGCCCTCCATCCTCTTGAGCATGAACATTACAAGCCATAATGCACACTATTGTTTGAATGAATTCTAAATCTTATAGAGAGCACCTCCTGTGTTGTTTTTATTTTTGTCCCAAAATAACAACTAATTCACTGATAGATAAAAGTTCTAATTCATCAAATACCATTTCCCTGAAAATCGAGCTAGCACAGAGCTAAAACCTAACTTTTAATGAAAAATCTCATTAATAACCACAGTCCTGTAGGGATCCCTAATCTATGGTGTGATATTCTTGTTATTAATGAGATTATTCATTAAAAGTAAAGTTTTAGCCCTGTGCTAGCTCTCTTTTTAGTGAAATGGTCTTTTCGCCCACCTAAGTTCATGGTGAGAGATTCAGCTGGCAGATCAGGCAGTACTGTTGACAAGGCAAGCATACGATACCCACAGGCTGAGATTACATCTGCGACAGAGTCCGTCACAAAAACCAGCAAGAATTGGAAGAGAGGAAAGTACTTTTCTCCAACACTGTTACAACTAGAGATGAGTGAATTTTTCAAAAATTCGATTCGGCCGGTTTGCCGAATTTTCAGAAATGATTAGATCCAAATTAATTTACAGTGAATCACGTTAAAAAACAGCAATTTCCTGGCTGCTATGACATCACAGGGCTGACTGGCTGCTGATTGGCTGCACGCATGGCATTGTGGGTGATCCCGCGTCTCCAGAGTTCCTTGCCCCATGTCCTAACATGTGCAGCAGCCATTTTAGGAAAAAATGTGATTCGTTACCAGTATAGGGTTGAAACAATATCGACAGATCTATCTCAGCTTTCAATGTTTCTGGCAGAAGCAAAAAACGGCAGCAACATAGCAACAGTGGAGGTTGCCTTTAACAGAGTTTTCTGGAAATGTTAAATGTTAGCTGAGGAGGATGTACTGCATCCTCCATTCTTTTGTCCGATTGTGTGCCAGGTCAGGAGGTTGGGCCCTGACTTATACTGTGGGCCCATAGCAAGTGCTATGGCTGCTACAATGATAGCTACTCCCCTGCCCTTCTACTATCCATGTTATCATCCTACTCCCCTGCCCTTCTATCATCCATCATTAAGGGACTGAGTGGGACCAATGGGGAAATGGGTGGCATGGCAAAACACAAACAAATGAACCGTCCTTTGTATGCCCATGATACAGATGTTTAATTTGATAACATAAATAGCACAGGGGTGTTACATTGCTGCATAGCAAGTCCAGGCAGTCATGTTATTGCAGAACTTCTACCTCGTGTCACCCGTCTATCTCGTAGATTGTAAGCTTTCGCAGGCAGAGCACTCACTCCTATTTTGTGAATTGATTTTCTACTCTGTATTGTCTTATTTTGTCTATACATTAAAGAAGACCTTTCATGTTCTCTGACATTGGCCATGTTATACACTGCTAGAAAGCTAACAGCACCGATTTATCTGCACTCGGGGCACATACTGGCCAAGTTGACAGTGTACTGCATTCAGTGCACCGTCAGCTTTCTAGCCGTAAATACCACCGCCAATGTTGGAGGACATGAAAGACCTTCTTTAAAAATATGATTTTTAAAGTGCTACAGAATATGTTGATGTAATATAAATATATATTGTTATTATTATATAATCTGTATGTCTTAGGGCGAGTTCACGCTAAGTTTTTTGCAGGAGGATTCTGTCTCAAAATTTTCCTCAAAATTTGTCTCAAAAAACTACCTCCCGTTCATTTCAATGGGAGTCAGCAGCAAATAATTTCCTCTAGCTGATTTGTTCAGCTAGAGGGAAAAAAAAGCGACATGATCTATCTTCAGGAGGATTCCGCATTGAATTCAATGAGAGGTGGAAAAAATGTGATGCAGTTTTTTGATGTGGTTATTGATGCGGTTCTAGGAAAAACTGCATCAAAAACTGCTAGTGTTTTTAGAGGGGATTTTACAGGTCCATAAAGTGTGCTAGAATAAAAAAAAAAGTATCAAAAAACACATCAAAAACCTCATCATGCAAAAAAACGCATCAAAGAAGTTTCCTTTTTCCTGAAGCAGATTTTTTTTTTCAGCCTGCAAAAAACTCAATGCAAACAGTATTTAGTATGCTGCATTTCTAAAGCAAAGTAAATATTCACAAATCAACTCCACAGTTACATTGTATAAGTACAATTGTTTGTATGCTTCATCGGAAGAAGAGATTTCAGGCTACTCGTGTAATTAGCTTATATTTAGTTGGTAAATATTTGAGTATTTGTAGCAGAATTTGAGAAAACTAGAACCACTGGAATGTAGCAGTAAATTAAAAAAACAAGGTCAATAGGAATTTGACACAGTAAGCATGTCGGTCTGAATTATATTACTGCTTCACTAAGGTGTCAGACAGATGAAAGATTTAATCAGGGGTGCAGATGGAATATTACCTATAGCCTGACCTCTAACTCCTAACCTTCAAGCAGCTGCTACAAGAGAAAGTGTAAATCTTAGAGCACATTCTTCAAAAATATACACAGGACATCTCTTACTAGTGGAAAATGTCACCAAAGGTTGAGTGTTAATAGGATAGTTCAGTTCAGAGTGTGTATTTACTTATCTGATGCCCTTACTTATTACTGTTGTTTTCACTTGGCATTTTATGACTGTCTAAGGTACTATGGACGTCATTTATCCACATAGGAATATCCAGAATGATTGATAGCTACCATAAGAATAAAGGTCCTATCTGCAGATACAGGCTGAGAATGAGCCGACAGACGCTACACATGGACAGACACTTGTTTGCATCGCTATCGCAGTTATTTCACCTCCATACCACTGCATTGCTTTTCTGCAGCTTCTTTATGTCTACTCATGGTGATGTGCAGCCCATGATCTATAATCTGCATCACTTAGATGCAAATAGAAGGCAACAAGTGTTTGCTCATGTGATAGCTCTTCGATGCCATTATTAGATGATGATTATTGGCCTGATATAAGTCCACATGTAGGCAGTAGTAATGCAGATGCTTTTTTGCCCCTATATTATGCACTCATTAACTGGACCTTCCACAATTCATCAGACATTGAGTTACCACATCTCAATTGCGTTGTTCCATAAAGGACTCGTATCCCCTATCCACAGCATAGGGGCTAAGTGTCAGATCGCCAGGGTTCCAACTGTCAGGTTCACCCATGATCAGAAGGACAAGGGACCGAAAGTCCCCTATACCTACCATGGCCCCTGCACACGGTATTATGTCCCATAGCGGACCTTGCACATGGTATTATGTCCCATAGCGGCCCCTGCACATGGTATTATGTCCCATAGCGGCGCCTGCACATGGTATATGTCTCATAGCGGCCCCTGCACTCGGTATTATGTCCCATATCGGCCTCTGCACACGGTATTTGTCCCATAGCGGTCCCTGTACACAGTATTATGTCCCATAGCGGCCCCTGCACACAGTATTATGTCCCATAGTGGCCCCTGCACACGGTATTATGTCCCATAGCGGCCCCTGCACACGGTATTATGTCCCATAGCAGCCCTTGCACACGGTATTATGTCCCATAGCGGCCCCTGCACACGGTATTATGTTCCATAGTGGCCCCTGCACACGGTATAATATTCTAACTTTTATAATATTCCAATTTGTGCCACTCACTAGCTATTATTATACTGTGGGGTCTCTTCAGAAAGTCCCCTATACCTCCCGTTTGTGAATGGTGTGCCAGTGCATTTGCATTACTACCACTTCATCCACTGCTATAAAACTGCTAGTGCTGCCAGAGATTGCAGTACTGGGAGCCCCAAGGCACTGAATGGAATGTCATGCAAGCGCACTGGTGCTCCATTCACAAGAAGGGGGTATGGGCCGTTCTTCTGTTCATTGGGGGCCTGGTAGTCGGACTCCTGTGGATAGGGGTTAAGTGTTCGTAATAGGACAACCCCTTTAAGTTCTAATGAATCATGGGCGATATGGGTATCATATCTGTAATCCAAGTGCAAAAAACTGACTGTATTATGTCCCTTTGAAAGCAGCCTTAGGCGTTCACACATCCACATTTTGCAGGCATGAGATGTCTATGAAAATCATGAACTGCATGTGGACCCATTTATTTTTTCATAGACCAACAGATATCATATCCAATGTATGGGATTCCAACAGCCAGCCCCGCATGGATCAGCTGATTGAGGTTGCTTAACATCTCCTTACGATACAGAACAAGGAACTAGAAGCAGATAGCTCCATACCCTGTATAGTGGCCGAACACCATTATTGCAGCTCAGCTCCCAGTCACATCAACGGGATCAGTACTGCAGAAATGGCACCCGACCGCTATACAGGACATGGTGCTATCTGCTTCTGGCTCTGTGTACTGTATAGTATGTGTATTAGAAGTAGTATGTGGGGGTCATTTGTATGACCTAAGGATAGGCCATAAAAATATCCTTGCCAGTTCCTTTAACATAAGTGGCGCATCAGGGAATTCTAAAGATAAGTACCGCTAAATTTGTTTTTTTAAGTTTGCACTGCCTATACACATTTTATTCTTAACCCCTTTAAGATTACTTTTTCTATGGCTTTTCAATGGGTTTTGATGTAAGAGATATGCTATCTGCTTGGACCAATGAAATATCCCCTCCTCCTGCTGCTCCTTATTCTCTGACAACATAGAACTTCTCACAAAATCATTATAACAAAGTATGTTGTTTTTTTAAGGAAAATGCAAAGACTTTACTTGTAACATTTTAGTCTATTTCCAACATAACACATCATTATTAATGACAGGGGGAGTCCAATACAATATTAATAATTCCTGATGGTTCACCACTTATGCACTAAACGGTCATTATGGTGCAGCACAGTCAATCTCTTAAGGAACACGGTTATTTATATGTGCATAAAAGATAGCTAATAAGCGGAAGGAAGAGAATCACAGCGTTCAATGTTTTCAAAGCTTTATGTGAAAGTTAATTTGTTATGACGCTAAAAGTTTTTAACGTAATAAAAAAGGTGAAGTGTTTAGTTAGCAGAAGCAAGGTACAAAATGTCTCAGCTGAATTATCCGGCTTCCAAAATAAGCGCTGTCTGGATTCTTTCTTAAGCATTTACATTTTTTATATCTTTTTGTTGTTATTGGTTCAAGCTCTGGAAATGGTAGTAGAATTTCAATAAATGGGCACTAACTATAGAAAATCATTGAGTGTAATAGAAATACAATACAAGTTGACATAAAAAACTAGCTGACACATTGGACGAGGCGAACTGATGTATTTGTTTAGATATAAATGCATATTTGGGGGTCAAATTTCTAATTAAGATCCATGGATCTTCTCAAAGATGGCTGGAATCTATTTTTGTAATCATAATTTTGAAGGAATATAAAACCTAGAAATAATAAAAAGTAAATATATTTGCCCCAACTGCATATTTTTGCATGATTCTGATACGATTGACAGTTTTGTAAAAAAATCTGCAGAGAATGCAAATGATAATCTCCTGCTGATCTGGTCCAGTTTTGGCTCCTGGGCAGAATGAGTGTAAAGCTTAACAATCCTATTGTCCTTGTCCTATTGTAGATAGTACAGAGTGGAGAGGCTGCTGCTCCAGTCAGTAGTCTTACAGCCAGACACAGCATGGTGAGGAGGAGAAGGGCAAACATGGCTAAGTCTTAATCTTAATGTTTATTTGTTACAACTCTACTGATGTGTACTTCCTTACCCATCCTCTTGGTTGGAAATGTCCAGATTTGTGTATCATAAATTAAGAAACTAAAGCAGGGGTAGGCAACCTTTTTAGTTCGGAGTGCCGATTTAAATTGAAAAATCAAAGATGAGGTGCTCGGAGTGCCGGTCAATAATTGTAAGTTTGATGACCCCTAAACTAAAATCATATATCACAAACCATAACACAGAAGTGCTGCCACCAGATGCTTTAGGACGCATGCGTTTACTGCTATTTCCTGTGGCGCTCCTGTACTTTCCGATTAGAAGCAATGAAAGTTCATGTGCAGACCTAAATTAGTGGTAAATGTATGTGTCCAGGAGCACCGTATGGCAGCACCTTTTGGTGAAAATACACTATTTATCTGGATGCAGCTATATTCTTAGGCCACTGGAACTTTTACTTCAATGTAAAACTGGTGCATTTTTGCACAAAAAAAAAAAAAAGCCTGAGTTTTCTGTGCAAAAACACATCCTTAATACAGAAAACACACCGTTATACAGAATAATGTCCTATAGTGGTCCCTGTACGTGGTATTATGTCCCACAGCCATAGCAGTCCCTGCACACGGTATTATGTCCCATAGTGGCTCCTGCATATGGTATTATGTCCCATAGTGGCCCCTGCACACGGTATTATGTCCCATAGCAACCCCTGCACACGGTATTAAGTCCCATAGTGGCCCCTGCACATAGTATTATGTCCCATAACGGCCCCTGCACATTGTATTATGCCCATAGTGGCCCCTGTACACGATATAATATTCTAACTTTTATAATATTCCAATTTGTGCCACTCACTAGCTATTATTATACTGTGGGGTCTCTTCAGACCACAGAGTATAACAAGTGGAGGGCGAAGAGAGGTGACAAACATAAAAAAAACAATGTACTCACCTTTTCCTGTGCTCCGCAGCCACTCTGTTCTCTTTGGGTGCTTCTGCCTGTAGTCAGTGACCGCTCATTGGGTCTCAGGGGTCACGTCACGTCATTATGTATAATGACGTCGGACGTGACCCCTGAGGCCCTGTCAGCGGTCTCTTACTTCAGGCAGAAGCACCTGAATAGCAAGTGCGGCTGCGGAGCGTGGAATGGTGAGTACATAGTTTTTTATGTTTGTCCCCTCTTCGGGGACTCTGCTTATTATACTCGGGGGTCTGAAGAGACCCTACAGTATAATAATAGCAGTTTCGTTTCGGCCGTATTTGGTCCGATCGAAACTGCTGGGTGAGGACTCGGGCTGTCGTGTCAGACCCCTGAACTAAAGGCTACATGAATTTGTGATAAATTATCTCCAGGTAATATGCTAACTATCCTATAAGAGTCTATCTGTAAAAACACATAATGGGTGTATAACTTGCATTTTTTTTGTTAGCATGTCGTGATTTTATGTTGACTTGGTGCCATGAGAAATTGGGGATGAGCTAAGTTTACACATCTTTATGTCCATGCAGATAAGTTGGAGCATATACTTTATTTGTGCTGTTTATGTTGTGTCATCATGGTAGTCTGTACATAGTCTGTATATAATGTGTGCTTATACATTGAAGTGGGCTGCACCACTATGAGGCAGGGAGCAAAGTTTTGGTACAGCCCATACAGTAAGTGCTAAAAGTAGGAGGAGACTGAGACTTTTCTCCTAGCTCTGGTAAGAGTTAAGCCCTGACTGACCCAAATGGCAACCAATATTCCCTAGACTTATCCAGATACAGCCAGGAGAAAGAAATTCACCCCTTGGTAGGCTAAGGAAAAGCAGAAAGTGTGTGCCAACCTGTTATCTGAGGATAAGTTTTATAAGGGACTCAGAGCAAGGACCCTGTATGGTCCATAGGACAGACTGGGCAACCTCACCCTAGAGAGGACTGTGGCAAAGACGAGATGAGACTTTTTGTGTAAGAGAGAAGGTGACACTCTTAATGGTACATCCAGCCTAAGTGAGGAGAGTGCACCAACTGCCAACTTGGTTCCTACTCAAAAGGGTAAACTTGTAAGAAGTGTACCTCCATATTTAATGCTTTTGTACTGCACCCTACCTCAAGTAAAGCTGCCAGTTACCCTTTTCTCTGTATACCTGTCCTTGAGCCTCATGAGTCTTATGCCTGCACAATCATCATGGGCATTCCAATTCCCATCAGGCTCAGGAAGGCTGAACACAACTGTTGACCCAGGGAGATAATATCACCACCATCAGGTACCCTAAAGCCCAGAAGAAGGACTGGAGGAAATTGGTCAAGTTTAAAGCCACTGTGACAAGATCAACATCAAGTACTACTACTCCCAGCCTCTGGGCTTTCTCCAATGGATTGCTGTAAATAAAAAAAAAAAAAAAAAAAAAATAAAAAAATAAACAATTTTCCAAAAACTTAATACATGTGGTGCACAGCATATATACCATTTTTGGGGATTAATTTAAGCCTGAATTTTTCATCATTTAACTTACTCTCTCCCACAGTGAATAGTTTATTCTGATAAATCTATTTCAGTGGTTCTAAAAAACGCAGTTTTACCACCAGCACATTTCAAACCAAAAATAAGATAACATGCCTAATTTTCCGCTATGCAGGCAACCTGCAAAACAGCTACCTTACTGTTTTAAGAAAGCATTTAGAGAAATATTGCATCTCCTTTAATGCTTTAATGCTACGTGTCAGCATGGAACTGATGAATCAGTATTACTGATTCTTTTCCAGTTGTAAAATAACTAGCACGAAAAGCTTTTTAATATTATGAACCACGTTCCTGCTCATGCCAGACACCGCGGGTGAAATTTGATTAAGATTTCAAAATGTTATTTTAATTTTGGGGAATAAGGACAATTAGAATTTCTGGGGTCTCAGGTTTCTCAAGTGCGGTCCTACATTGTGAGCTTTGTAAATTGGGGAAAAGCACTATGCTGCTCTGAGGGTTAGTTAGTTTAGACCTCACAGTCAGGTAGAGTCACGTGATTATTCTCTGGGGTTATGGGGTCAAATACCAAATTAATGGGGCCTTAAACGTGACCAAAGGCATGACCTAATAGGCTGCCGGTCAGAATGTGGCAGGCAGTATAATACATTGCTCTACATATAGTGCAATGTATTATACAGCTGATTAGAAGATCCACTATAAGGACTAAAAAGGCTTTATAAAATAAAAAACACAAGTAAAATCTTAATAAATCATTATTCTCCCCATCCCAAATTTTTCAGTATATAATGGGCGGCACGGTGGCTCAGTGGTTACCCTTGCAGCGCTGGAGTCCTGGGTTCGAATCCTGCCGAGGACAACATCTACAAGGAGTTTGTATGTTCTCCCCGTGTTTGCGTGGGTTTCCTCCGGATACTCCGGTTTCCTCCAACACTCCAAAGACATACTGATAGGGAACGTAGATTGTGAGCCCTATATGGGACAGTGACTGTCAATATCTGTAAAGCGCCGCGGACTATGATGGCGCTATATAAGTAAGCAAAATAAATAAATAAGTATAATGAAAACTTAAAACATAGCACACATATTGAGCATTGCCGAATCTGTAATGAACCAAGCAATACAACTGTAATGTTATTAGCCCGCACACAGTAAAAGGTGTAAAAACAAATCCATAAAAACAATGCCAGAATTATTCATTATTAAAAACGTTACAGTGCTAGAATTACTAAGAAGATCTGGCCTCTTAATAATTCTTGTGCAGGTAGGTGCACCTGAACTCGAATCTATGTCAGTCATGGATTGGCGTAGATTTCTGGTATAACTCAGACCAGTGTTCAGGCATATAGTAAATCTGACAGATCGGGTCATCCCCGCTCCAGCCTGCCAAGATTTGGGTGCAGCTCTGGTCACTGTCTAAAAAAGTGTGAAAAGGGTTTGCCTTCTTTATACATTGTACTAGTTTAGGCAGACACATCTCCCCAAATAAGCACTGAACGGTGAGGTTTACTAGGGTATGGTCATCAATATCTAAAACCCTGGAAATCCCAAAAACCAAATTTGTACTAAGGCACGGTTATACACATGAGTAGTCTGATACGGTATGGGAAGCATCATCACTAGTAGCTGTATTGGAGTTATTTTAACAGTACAGTGTGAGCTTATACCTCTCCAAACATCCCAGTACTGCACACATTCCTAATATAATGTAATATGGATTTCACGTCGGAGCTTAGGTTTTCTAGCATGTTTATACTTAAGCTATACTCCTTAAAGCCATCTACATCAGACATCTGTTTCATCTGTCGAAATTTAGCTCCTTCATTCCAGGGTATGCAAATCCAAATCATATTCCTGTAGAACAGAAAGGTGTCGGCTAGACAAGTAACAGCTTTACATACAAATAGAATAGAATTACCTCCGTTTGACATATCAAGCTCCAATGAGAAACATAAGTTTTATTAAAACATTGCATTTACCAGCGTACGGAAAAAAATAAAGACTTTAATTTGCATCCTTTCAACTATTCTTAGAAGGGAATGCAGTCAGGATGGTTGGGGTTTGTAAGAGACAAACTTGGAGGTATTAATATAAACAGCGTACTGGTCTGAATTATGACTTGGCCTGGAAGGCCTTGAATACACCAGACAATACTAAAACTTTCCCTATATACAATAGGAATGAAAAAAGAACAGTCTTGGGAGTAATGGCTGTTTATTAAGATGGTGAGTGACAGCTAAGTATTCATGTCTTTGCCGTGGATACAGAGGCAGATTATAATAAGGGAGAAATGGGTTGCAGCCCATGCCTAATGGTACAAGGGAGCCCAATGGCAAGTAATTTCCCAATTGCCTCCATTATAATCATTCCCCATAATCAACTGTATCAGCATCATACTGGAGGTGAGGAACAGTAGTGAGGGTTGTTTTTGTTGAAACTTTGCGAGATTTGCGACATCAATAATTGCGAGGTTCACGGATAGTTTCATTTAGCCGGAACGTGTCCGAACAGGAACTGCTGTTATTATACTCTGGGGTATAATATAATTTGGGGAGGCTCCGGAGAGATTAATAAACATGACAAACAGTCTCACTCACCTCTGCTGGGCTTTGTTGAAGCACCTGGCATGGCTCTGTCGCGGCATCCTCTTCAGGCTTTTTCTGGCCTCCTGATTGGGCCTCAGTGGTCACATGGGGAACACCAACTTCATGATGCATAACTGCAAGTGTTATGATGTTGGCGTACGCCATTTGACCGTTGAGACCCAATCACAGGCCACTGTGAAGCCCCAATGTGTATAGCCACTATGGGACATTATACTGTGTGAAGGGGCCACTATGGAACATTATAGGGGTTGGCCACTCTTAAAGGGATTTGTCACTCTGAGCACAAAGTGACTTTTTATAATGTCCCAGAATATCTGCGCAAGTGCATCTGCTTTTCATGCAGCTGCCCACTTGTTTATACCAATCTATATCCTTGGTTGTTCAGTATATCAGTTGCAGCATGGCTAATGATGGAGTGTCATGTGACCCGACCTGTCTAAAATCTCATGTGCTGTGTTATTCAATGGAGACTGCTGATGGATGGGTCTGATCACATGATCCTCTGTCAGTGGCCATGATGAGACTGGAAACTGTCCATCAGAGGCTCTTAATGAAAAAGCGCTGTGCATAGCAAAGGAAACAAGGGTATGGGCAGTGCCATTCAATAATTCATAATGTGATGAGTTGTACTGTTATTTGGCACCATTTTGGGGTAAATATAATGTTTTCATTAGCTTTTATTAACATTTTTGGGGGGCTCCTTGTCAAAAAATCCCACAATTCTATCATTATTTTTGCATTTTGTTCCTATGGCATTCACTCTGCATTAAATATGACACAGCAAGTTTGTCTAGTGAGACATTATGACTATGACAATACCATATTTATATTGGCTTCTTTAAGTTTTACCATGTTTACTAATAAAACGTCATTTTTCGAAAAAGAACAATTTTCCTGCGGTCACCTTATTCTGACATCTATAACTTTGTTACTGTTTAGTTAACAGAGATATGTCAGGGCTTTTTATTTGCGGGGTAAGTTGTACTTTTTTTTGTACCAATTTTTGGTATGTATGACTTCTTCATCGCTTTTTATTTCCATTTTTGGGAGAAGCGAGGTGACCAAAATTAATTTGCGCATTGTGATATATTTTTTTTTACGCATTCACCGTACGAGATTAACCGCACAATTTTTGCATAGTGCGGACTTATACACGCATAGGGATACCTAACATGTTTATTTTATTTTGTTTACATTATGTGTTTTTTCAAATTAAAAGGTTTTTTTTTATAATTTATTATTTACTAATTTTTTTTTATAATTTATTTTTAACTTTTTAAACTTTTTTTTTTTCTTTTTCCTGACCCACAAGGGGACTTAAAACTGGAATCTGGTAGGGTCGCCAGGGTCCTTTCTCCCACTGTACTGGTTGGTCACAAAGTTATTTTTTTTTTTTTGCTCTTATGTATGTAAACCCTCTGCAACTATACAGCATCATGGAATCAACAGTGCTCTAAAAGTAAATGATAATGTTTTTTGGAAAAAAAGCAGACTTTGTATCTACTATAATACAATCCCTTTAAGAATAAAATGGTCCCACTCATTGTGCTGTTTTCCAAGGTCTTGTTCTGATACAAGTGGCTTTATACAGCTGCTAGAAGAATCAGATGATACCGCTTTCACTAGAGGGTCTTAGCATAGACTCGTAAATTAGGCTGAATGACATGGCTCAGGAGAACATGTTCTATTCAGGTTAAACTTGCATTTCCTGAAGTTTAAAGCATAAAAGGAGATAAAAATTAATTCATAGGCAAGACAAGTAAAAGGGGCTTAGCGGGGGAATAAATGTTAATGCCAATGTTTATCAGTTGTCTTGGAAACTGAGTAATCACAAGGGGCTGGAGAAGGAAACTATTTATTAAGCTCATGCAAGGGGGAAGAATTGGCAGACAAGTGTGTAATTTCAATTTCAATCTGCACATGTTTAGGACATTTCATGACGGGAACTGTATCACTGCTATTACCTGATGCTCAGTGTCTTCTTCCTTCCTGCTGGTGTCAAGGAGGCGTTTTAGCCTGATGGATGGAGGAAACATCCTGGGCCTTCTAGTGTCTGGCTCTAGCACTAAAAGAGGAACTACAGTAGGTGAGAAACTAAACCTAAAGACAAAGTGCAGGTTGTAAAAAGCAAATATGTCGAACATGTAGGAGTCAAATGAGACTCTCAATCAAGGCTCATAACGCAGTTTGGAATTTGCCTTCAGGTTTTCTACATTTTCCATGTAGTGACAGCGAATTTACAAAGGTCCAGGTACTTTCTACTGGTAGGATCCATGACAGTTAACCCTCAAGGGTATAATTATGGTACTTGAAAGGGCAAAGAATTTTCCATAGAAGAAAAGGCAAGTTTAAAAATGATTCTTCCTACAAACAGAAGGGAATTTGACCCTGAAAACCTGAAGATCTTTTTGGCACAGATGTTCTGGTTTTGAACAGAGTTTGACAGAGTTATGTTCTCTGACTTTTCACTTAGTACTGTTTTAGACATTAGAATGCCAGATTATGGGACATACTGTATATATGGTTTATGATGGGCTTTCATGAAGTGGTCTTTATGTAGCAATTGCTATTCGGTCTATAAGACTTACATAGTCACACAGTATGGTTAAAAAATATATAGCCATTGGGTTCAATAAATGTGAGGAAGGGGGTGGAAGAGGATGTTGATGAAAGGAAATCATAGAACTTTGTTTCCCCCTTACTTATCCAGAAGGCAAAGCACCTGAGACCTAAAGACCTCCATGCACAAAGCATACATACACACAGCAAGAGGAAAGTTGATAGAAATTGATGATGTGGGCAAGGTCAAGTCTTATGTGTATGTCAGAGCTCCACATTTTACTTGACAGATGATGTTATGGAAAGGAAGTATGATAAATTTTATCATGTCTGATCCTTTCTTTCCCCCAGAAGATAAGTCCCCTCTAGAGGTGACTGTCAGCATCTTACACTCATCTCTCTATTCAATACACGCTCAGTCAAACAGAGCATTCATGTGCATCGGGGAGTGGGGAGGAATAGCTGTTGACCGAACCAGAGTTTGGCTGACAGCTATTAAAGGTGTATGGGGTTTTAAGTCAATCTGCCCTGAAAGGGATGGTGAATTATGTACATGAAACTAAGAGAAGTGGCTCAATGGGGAGGGAGCAGCTGTGCTGGGGAAGAAGATGGCTAGAAGGTTGGAGGGGTGTTTAAACTAGGGACCAGGGGGAAGGCATGAATAGTATAGAAGGGGAAGATAGTGTAGATAGTGGTATGTGGTTAAGGAAGGAAACTGGGGGAGGGGGGCAGAGCGTAGAGTATGACTAGTTAGTAAGGAAAGAGGAGTAGGGAAAGAACCATAAAGTGAATGCACAGTATGTTAGTGCCAGAAGCCTCCCTAACAAGATGGAGGAATTAGAACTGATAATGTTGGAAGAGGAATATGATATAGCTCGGCCTGGGGTGTTTACTTAAAGGGTTATAGTCAACTTAGAAAAGAGAGTACAACTAGAAAAGGGAGAAGGGTTGACTTATACGTAAAATCCCATCTCAAGCCTATCCTGTGTGATGACATCTACGAGGATAATGGATATGTGGAGTCCCTATGGGTGGAAAAATGGGGAGGGATAAAATATAATACACTAATAAGAGAAATACACGAGGTCATAAAACATAATGAAGTCATTATTATGGGGTATTTCAACTACCCAAATATAAATTGGGAGGCAGAAACCTGCAGGTCCAACAATAATAATGGTAATAAAAGACAACTACCTTTCACAACTAGTGCAGGATAACTAGTGAGGACCAGAGGAAAGGCTTTTTAAGGACCTAAATTCAGGAAGGTCAGTTTTCACCTGTTGAGAGGACCTTAAAGGGGTTGTCTGGGAAATTGAGATTACTTTAACTATGGTGGACTTGGTAGGTTTATAGGTTGGGACTCGTGTCTTGGTCCAAAAATATCAATTATGTTGGGACACCTCACTTTACTGTGCATGAACCCCATGTGCAGGCATGTATAATTCAGAGGAGCAGCTGGAGATATGTCCTGGACTTATCTCCAGTAAGTTATTCATTTATTTTCTAAAGATTGCAGAATCAGATGGTTTTGATATGAACCGGTTTAGGACCCTTAACCCCATAGCGTAATGCTGGTGGTTCAGTGGTCCCAAGCCTTGTGACTTTAAGAATTCCTAAAAGTGAAATGGGTTCTGACTATGAATATGGAAAGTACTCTGGTCATTGTAATGTTTAGATTTGCTAGTCCTAAGATCATAACTATAGTAAATACAATGGTACAACTAGAATGTACCACCAATATCTAATCCTAAGAGGTTCAAATATTGTGATTCATATAACAGAGTAGCAACTAGAGATGGCGAACCTCCCAAGATTTGCTTTGTTTTGAGTGGCTCAAGTCCCTGATTTGTTTTGGGTGGAACAAGTTTGGTACGAACTGGAAGTGAAATTTTTGTACTCTTCAGACCCCAGAGTATAATAGGTGGAGGCCCAGGGGAGGTGTAAAAAAATAAAAAAACATTTATACTCACCTTCGCTCACCTCTTTTTGGGCCTCCTCACTTTGTCCAGTGCTCTCTCTCTGGTTCACAGGCCTCAGCGAATCACAGCGATGAATCACAGGCCTCAGCAGTGGGCACACCGTGCATCATGACCCATGGCCCAATCATAGGCCTCAATTGTGACCCCAGGCACATGACATCACCAGGAGGGTGCCAGATGTAACGAGGAGGCCCAAAAGAGGGAAGGTGAATATAACTGCTTTTTATTTTTTTCACCTCCCATAGACCTCCAACTATTATCTCTTCAGACCCCAGAGTATAATAATTTACTGCAATTCATGAAGTTAAAAAACAAATAATGTGGAATATTCAGGTCGAACCCGGCTCAAAACAAATCGGTTCTCCCATCTCTAGTAGCAACTAACAGAGCAAAAAGTCATGCCACTGTCTCCTGTCTGTTTCACTTCAGATGGTGCATAGTTGGTCAATTATGGTCAGTAGTAGAGTTGTGGGGCAACGCTTACTTATTTATGCTATCACATCTGTACAGTGATCACAGTGATCAGACCACACAGATTTTAGTGCATTTTTTTTTGTGGCTGACAGTTTTAGGGTGGGAGTGAGGACTAACTTGTACACAGCCCCCACTAAGCCAGCCAATTCACTTTGCTCTGTACTGATGAAGGACAACAACCGGAAACAGCGCTGTATGCAGATAAGTGAAATTGGCTTGGCTAAGATCCCTTGCTGTCTTAAGGCCGGTGAGTCAAAAGCAAATGGAGGATCTGTTACACCAATAGAGGGCGCATGAGCTCCCCAGCCCTTTCCCATAATGCCTTGTGATATGTAGATGCTAAGTAGAGGGCGAAAGGCAATTAAAACTCTACACACCTTCACTGGTGCCTCCCAATGTGAGAGATTCTTGTCCCTAACCCACCATTGCCTCCCACTAAGCCAGCCAATTCACTTTGCTCTGTACTGATGAAGGACAACAACCGGAAACAGCGCGATGCAGATAAGTGAAATTGGCTTGGCAAGATCCCTTTGCTGTCTTAAGGCTCGGTGAGTCAAAAGCAAATGGAGGATCTGTTACATCCAAAGAGGGCGCATGAGCTCCCCAGCTCCTTTCCCATAATGCCTTGTGATATGTAGATGCTAAGTAGAGGGCGAAAGGCAATAAACTCTCACACACCTCACTGGTGCTCTCCTCAATGTGAGAGATTCTTGTCCCAACCCACCATTGCCTCCCACTAAGCCAGCCAATTCACTTTGCTCTGTACTGATGAAGGACAACAATCCGGAAACAGCGCTGATGCAGATAAGTGAAATTGGCTTGGCAAGATCCCGCTGCTAAGGCTCGGTGAGTCAAAACAAATGGAGGATCTGTTACATCCAATAGAGGGCGCATGAGCCCCCAGCCCCCCATAATGCCTTGTGATATGTAGATGCAAGTAGAGGGCGAAAGGCAATTAAAATCCACACACCTCACGGGCTCTCCCAAGTGAGAGATTCTTGTCCCAACCCACCATGCCTCCCACTAAGCCAGCCAATTCACTTTGCTCTGTACTGATGAAGGCAACAATCCGGAAACAGCGCTGTATGCAGATAAGGAAATTGGCTTGGCTAAGATCCCTTGCTGTCTTAAGGCTCGGTGAGTCAAAGCAAATGGAGGATCTGTTACATCCAATAGAGGGCGCATGAGCTCCCCAGCTCCTTTCCTATAATGCCTTGTGATAACTTGTACACATACAGCATATTATTAAAGTGTGCGACACTCTCTCTGCCAACAAAGGGAGTAGCAGCAGTAGTAGCAGCAATGCCAAATATGTCACATTTTTGTGCATTTGGCACACATCACGTAGCAATTTCACCAGTGAACAACTCTTAGCACGACAGCACTTAGTGTAAATGCTCCCTAGTCTGTTTGGGTCAATAAACATTCCTTCACTTTGTGTAGCTGCTTTATACTGTAGGGGGGTGACTACAAATCAAATTATGGCATACAAAACCAACATCCATTATTTTAATCATTTCTCCTAAGTAATAATTGATAATTGACACCAGATGCAACTTTTAAAGCACAAAAAAGAAGTAGGAACGTGATGTTTTATTCATAAAGTTCAATATATGACTATATTACAATATTTATGTATGTGCTGCTGTTCCATGACCATTATATTGGCATTATTCAGATAGCTGTTTATGCTTTACTGGAGCTTGAATTCACTTTTAACCTTCCACCTTGGGTTTTCCTTCATCATTTATTTAATGGCTACAGATGTTGTATTAAAATGTACCTAGCTTTCATTTTTTTAAAAGGTCTAAAAGTCTGTGCTGATTATTTTCATACAATGTCTAACATTTTTAATAGTTAGGCATCTCAAACTTAGGGATTGTGAACATGCGCCAGATTTATCATCTTATCATCACATATCAATAAAGTGCTCCACCACCTTCATTAGTCCCATAGACTTTGAAAGGAGCAGCAGCACCAATGTGTGACTGCCATACTATACAAAACCCTCATTTTCATGATTGCTAGTCTCAATATGCAGTGATGGATTCAGACAAAGAGGAGAAGGAAAAATATCTTAAAACAAAAAGGCTTTAGTTGTGCACAGTAAGGGACAATATGAAGTGATTAAAGAGGATCTTTCACCAACAAGTCAAGCTCTTTGCATCATTTAATGGGTACTCCTCCACTGATTCTGGCACCAATGGCATTTTTTCTCTAGCCCCTGCCTTTTCCGAGTAATAAGTGCAGTTATTTTTGGTGCCTGATATGCTGTTTAGACTCTGTATTGTCAGGAGGGCGTGCAGGCAAGGGGTGTGACTCAGACATCGTTTTCCTCTGATTGGAGCTCTGAGTCATGTTCCCCTTGCAAGCTCCTGACTGACACCAAATATCAGGCACCAAAACTAACAGCATTGATGGTTCTGGAATGGTGGGGGCTATGATGTGGGCTAAAGAAAAAATTCCAACTGCACTGAAATCCATGGAGTAGTGCCTTTTAAGAGATGTAAAGGAGATGGTGGAGATGGTGAAAGATCCTCTTTAAGTCTCAGTAGCTTTGGTCAAGAGTAATTAATAGCTATGGTATATGGGTTGCAAAGATTGCAGTCACACCCCGATCTGGGTGTCTGAGAGGCCTTCTGTCACTTGAGAAATTAATATTATGAATGGCACATACTTGGAAGCCCTTTACAGATTTTGTATAAGGTCCCAGGGGTTTAAAATTTGTGCACACCTCTGTATAGAGCCATAGGGAGACCATGTGCTGTGGTTTAGCCTCATTGAACTCTTGTAGTCCTTTCACATGGCCGTATCTAGGCCAAGAAATATGATCCATGTGTTGGCAGAATTTCCTTCCCCAAATGTGGCTCCTCTTAACTGAGCATGATACTGGTTTATGATGCTTCAGAACTACTGTATTGCGGCTTTAAAAGGGTTATCCAGTTTGTATGCAAACATTGCCGGGAGTTGCACTGTCTTCCAACTACAGATCTTTGTGGGTATTGGCTATCAGAGCCCCACAGAACTAATATGGACGACCTATCCTAAGGATAGGCCATCGATATTATAAACTGGATAACCCCTTTAATGTCTGTGCTGTGAGAAAGAGCCCTTAGACTAACGCTGACAATAATAACAAGTAGAAAAATAAGAAAAAAAAATATGAGTCTTGAAGACAGGAACAGCGATGCACTCTCTGGAAATATAATTATCTGTCATTATGCAAACATTATCTTTATACTCCCTGTTTTTCCCTTATAAATTGTGATAAACAACAATTAGCCAATTAAGTACATAATGTAGCAGCCAATTAATGTGATTTCCTGCTGGATTTGTTTATTTTCCTCTAGAAGTTGGAGGGCGCTGAGCACCTCTAATCACAGAACTATTTCCAAACCCATCTCTAGAATAATCCAATTATTACATTCAGTGCATAAATATATCAGTTCATTAAGTAGTATGCTACAATGTAAAATATAACTACAAGATGTAAATAGGATTTACAATATATTCATTTACAGACCCTGAACTGTGCCCACGATGACCAGTGGTCACCCAATGTTAACCATTGACTCCCGCCAACCCCTATGTCCTGTTTCAAACTTGCAAGAAGAAGGTCCATTTGGTTTTTAGACTGCTACGGTATGTTTGCTGCTGCTTCTTTCTACATTTATTATGATCCAACTTATTTTTTGACTTTGTTCTGTTGCCTACTCATCCCATCAATGATATTTGCTAACAATCGAACTCTGTTTGCCTCAACCAATAATCTATCTCACTACAATGTCTGTCTTCTCATCTGGTGATTCAGATTCAACAATGTGCATGAGTCAAAATTGTTGATAACCGAGAATACACCATGGCTAGTCACATGGGAATCTCCTGTGGGAAAGTTCTTCCTACCTTGTGGGCGGTTTAAAGGTGAAGAACACCATGTTTATCCTTAAGTCAAATCCACTTCCAACCTAGATGTCCACTATTTCAGTTCAATGGCAAACTATATTATTTCTTACCATTTCTTTTGGCTCAATGGGGGATATGGGGCTAGATGACCAGCTTTAAAAATGAACATGATTTCTCAATGTTAAAATAAATATATATACATATATATATATATATATATATATATATATAGCCACCTAGTTGTTGTAATGTGGATTGCAGCCTGTTAAGGATTATTTTGCTTTTATGTACTGATATAGTATTGGATTTGTTTCCCAAAAAATTGAAGACCTTAACCAAACTTGAGCAAAGGTAAGGATGTACAAGGAATGGTTTGTCACTGTGACAGTCCAATTCAGGTGATAAAGGCAAGCTTTTAAGCTCAATAAGTCACTAGATACTAGATACCAATGGTGAAGCTACCATCAACATTTCCTAATGTAATTTCATCCCTGAGTGCTGAATTTATGATTCTACATCCTGACATTGCTCAAACCAGTGCCCAAAGTGTAGCCCCCAAAGTGTAGCCTAAATAAAAAGGAAACATACCAGAATCTAGAAATAGTAAAGCTTTAGGAACATAAGCTATATAAACCTTCATCAATTGAGTAACTTTAACTTTTCACTGAAATTTTTTAAAGTCATTAATATGGATGAGCAAATTCCACCTGAATTTTTCAAAAGTTTCGGGCTGGACACAAACCTGAAACTTTTGGAGTTTGTTACCCGTGAAACACAATTATACTGTGGGATCTCTTCAGATTATATTCACCTCGTCTCATCTCTCTTAGGCTTCCTTGTGGAGTCTAGTAGCATCCTGCGGTCCCCTGGCGTGCTTTTCTTGCCTGGGTCAGAGTCATGACGTCAGAACACTCCACGTGATTGCTGAGGCCCAATCACAGTCCTTAGTGGTGACTCCGTGGTGCGTGCCATCAGCCAGAGGCCAGAAAAGAACCTCAGGGTGCTGCCAGACATCACAAGGATGCCCATGAGAGGTGAGGCAAGGTGAGTATAACTGATTTTTTACTCACCTCCCTTGGGCCTCCGCGTATTATACTTTAAGGTCTGAGGAGATAATAACAACACTTCTGGTTTGTGCCAAACAAATATACATCAAAACTTCTCTTCTTAGGCTCATCCATCTCTAGTGATTAATTGACTTACTAAACATTCTGAATGCCTTACATTGTCTCCAATGTCTTTAGAACTGAATTCGTAGCCTAAAGTCGCCACTACACATTAGATGAGTGTCGGCCGAACTGGTCAAAATGCCTGACATCTAATGTGTATGGACGCCCTGAGAATAAAAGGATTAGGTAGGTGAAATCCGACTGACAAATACTCATCTATCTGATTTGCCCTTGGGGAAGATAAAGATTGGGCAGTTGGATTTCATCTTTTGCCAATATCAGAAATGTTTGGCAATGGCCTTCTCTCCTTTCCAACTTATAACAAGGAAGGAGAAAGTAGATGGGCATAGGAAAAGAGAAAATGGCTGAAAATGGCTGCATACACTTGCTAGATATTTGTCATCCGAGGATTTCTATCTTATAACAGCCTTGCACTAGGGCATTACTTTGGCCACTAACCTATAAATATTTCGCCATTTAGCACATCTGTTTGGCAGTGGGATTTTTCATTAATATACCACAATCTATAAAGTAGGAGCTACACAATTATTTATTACTATATTGCTATGTCCCTTGATATATAGCGGGAGTTGATATTATATAAATTAGGGGCTCCAATACACCTCTGTATCCCTCCTTTACCTATCCCATTATGTATATTTAATATTTTACATGGTATAGATTGTAATACATTATTAAAAGTGAAGTTTTAATATAATTTCTTCCTCTTTTAGGCCCATCTGCTCTCTCCTTTATTTTTATATATTGAACTATTTGCTGGTGTACACCTGGGCTATACATAGGATATATTGCTGTACCCTCTAGGACATTATTTCCCATTTGGTGTACATGCACTGCTCGGCTATACCAAGCATTCATGTGTATGGGGTAATCGGGTGAGACATACTGCACTAATAAAAAAAAAAAAGTCTGATGTCTAGGGGTTGGCTGGCTTACCTATGCTAAGATTCATTTGGTGATGTAAAATGTCAACAGTAAAATGAGCTTCGAACCCCAAACTCCATCCCTAACTTACTGCTGGCAGCAAATAAAAGTTTATCACTATCTCTGACCAGGATCTGGTACGTGCTTCAGGGGTAAGAATGTTTCCAAGCTGCATGGCGTAGTAGAAATTAAGAACATTGAAGACGTTTTATACAGAACTGTTAGTGGACGGTCACCAATCTTTTGACGGCACTTTAGATTGCCATACATCAAATACTGTGTTAAAATGTTTTATTGCCGAATCTGAAAGATGATTGAATAACATTGATCATTAAACAAGGACATTCTGTTCTGGAAAGGCTCTGACTTCCATACTAAAACACGTCTTTCACTAAGCTTGAGGTTTTCTGTATAACGTAGGAAAAGAAGAAAAGATTGTGTTTACTTTCCAGGATGAATGATATTGTGTGCTTTAATACCTTTCGCGGATTTTCCCTGAGCTGAAATGTGCTAGCGTTCACTTGGCATAGGTATAGGTTTATCAAGAAGACATTGGTAAATGTGTTAGAAAACCACAGAACCATAGATGAAGAGACAATCGATTGTTAGGTTTTCTTTTGTGCATCAAGGCTCATTATATTGTCAAGGACGATGATGACATTTCACCCAATATCAGTACTATGCCATTTAATCATGACATTTACAGTGTAGATTTGCATTTCATGATCATGTATCTGTATATAATTTGTATATTACACAAAAAAGTCGCCTTTGGCTTATACCGGGAGGATACATCTGTATCCAGCACGAGATGTGCAGTACATATAGTACAGGATATCCAAGCAGCTGGTAGGTGTACATTGTCTGGTACTGTGCTTTAGTCATGTATGACTTTAAATTGTTACTCTGCTTGTACAAAACAAAGCAGATAATAGCTCTACAGCCTTCCCCTTATCTCTTCCTGGGTGCCCTCCCCTCATTCCTAGAGCCTAATTAAAGGGGTATTCTCATCTTAGACATCGGGCTGATTTGTGGGGGTCTGTTCACTGGATCACCCACCAACTGACTTGTACCCACAAATGAATGGTTTGGTTGGAAGGACATACATGGCCAGTCCATTCACTTCTATGGAACTGACAGAAACAGGAAAGCATCCCATAGAGAATGAATGAATGAATGAATGAATGGATGAATGAATGAATGAATGAAGCATGTTGCTCTGTTCTTGTGATTGATGGGGGTCCCAGTTGTTGGACCCCCACCTATCAGCCCAGAAACTTATTTGTAGAATCAATGTTTCTCCAGGAACCGTCTATTTATCATACATAGTAACATGGTAAGATATGTAGTTTGCAAAGCTGAAAAAATACATACATCTATCTAGTTCCAGACTCTAGATATGTCAAACAGAATAGACACCCCACAACCCATCTCCTGTTATCCAATAATTATAACTTGTAATATTGTTACACATAACAAAGACAACCAGGCTCCTTTTGCACTCGAAAAATGATGTCCTCTTATGGACAGCTCCATAGTCTCATTACTCTTACAGTAAAGAATCCTTTTAGTTGGTGTGAAAACTTTCTTTTCTGTAATGACATTTTATACATTTTATAACTTTATACATAGTTTTTATGTCATCCCTCAACCACCTTTTTTACTAAACAAACAGTCCTAAATTTGATAACCTTTCTAGGTACCACACATCACCCATTCCATTTACTATTTAGGTTACCCACCTTTAAACCTGCTCAAGCTGTACTATGTCTAGTCTGGCTAGTGATTTAGTAATGGGGTAGAATTATGTTCTCATAATGTGCACCTATCAACACCTGATCTTATTTGCCTTGGCAAATGCCTGGCATTGGTTGCTACAGTTAACTTTACTGTGAATTCATATTCCTAAATCTTCCATATAGTCTTCTTTACCCAGTATTTTCCCATTTTGTAAGCATTGTTGGCATGGAGATATTTTCCCTTCCGCATGTCCTAATATTTGCCCGACTCTATAAATGGTACCACAATCATTTTTTTACATTTCTCCCAGGAATCCTTGCCAGATTTCTTCCTACTTTCTTGTTGGTTCTCTTTCAAAGGAAATTGTAAGGCCATATTGGTTCCAAATTTCTGATTCATGTATTTTCACTTCAAAGGTTTAGCGCTCATCCTAAAATGCATGTGGATATTTAGATTAGGTGATGGAAGCCGTCACATTAAACTAATTTTGCAGATGTGATTCTGTAATCATTCCAGACTTCTATAACACAGATGGGATATGCCCATTCACATGTAGGTACACTAATGCCATGAAGGGACATGCAGGCATACAGTTTTCATTTAGTAATGTAGATATGGACACAGTTGCCGAAGGGGTCAATGAAAAGCACATACGGCAGATTTTGTGTTTTACAACCACTCTTTCATCTTTACATTATAAAATCTCTGTCCAGGCATTAGGTAATGCACTGAAAATGACATAACCACTTTGTCATCCTGTGGTTTATATAGAGCTGGAGCACAGCTGGTAGGAGAATTTATAGACTTGCACATTTTCAGGGCAATTGTGTCCATCTCATGTACAAATCACAAGGGGTGAAGTCTGTTGTAAAGCAGTTACTTTATTATGATAATTTCCTTAAGGATCTTGATATAATGATTTAATGTAAATGTTATTTTTAGCGTATACGTATAACTAAATTACAGTTCAAAATGAGGTTCTATACAAAGGTGGCCGGGGACATTCAGATGCACATGCTGTACTGTATTTCTGCCAAAAATATATTTATACATTGCAAAAAGCATATTTCTATAAAAAGGCATATGTAGAGATGGAGAAATGTGATATTAAAAGTGTCATTTATTTTACAGTACAGGAAGTGAAAGAGTGTACCCAAAGAGTGTAATACATGTGTACCCAATGGATTGCGTCCTGTATGTCTTATTAGTGTTGACTATGTCAGACCATGTTGAGGCACACAACTTTGATGGCAACTTCTGATGTTAATATCTTTATACATTTCCAGGATAAATAATAGAAAAACAGCACAATGCAGGGATCTAACGAAAGATAATCCAGAATTGTTATATTATGACGAATACAAGTATTTACTAAAACAGTCATGTCAGGAGATCTGACAGATCCTCTTTAAAAAGGGCCTTATCACATACGTCCAGATATAAAACAACTTTTCATAAGTGAATAGTACAAGTGAATATAAGAAGCTTTGTTTCACTTATCAAGCTGCTATCCTTCTGATCTTCACTCAGACCATTTGTTTACATAAGAGTCTATCTACCTGTGTCTCTCCGAAAATAAGGCAGGGTCTTATATAATTTTTTTATGTGAAAAAAGGGCTAAGGCTTATTTTTCAGGCACTGGAGCTACTCAGAATCTTTTCTGATTCGCTCTGGACCAATCTTGTAAAATTGTTAGAGTTAGTAAGCCTAAATTACATTCACAACTGATGGCGCAGTGTTAGTGGGTTTTAAACAAACTTACTGGCACTCTCTCTAAACACTTTATGTGGCAGTGGCCCCGTGCCCTCTCCTTTACACTCTCCTTTACACTAAGAGGGAGGTGCTATAGCGTAGTGGCTGCATCTGTGGGAGCAAGCAGGGGTGGCACTTGATGTTTTGTCATGTAGGTAGCCAAGCCCACAGCATAGTAGCAGCCGGAAGGGAAGACCCAGGAGGCAGACTCGGGAAACAGGAGGCGGCACTCTGGAGTGAGTGAGCGGATTTTGCCCTGTCATAGCGGGAGGAACCAGGGCACTTGTCCAGGACGGTTGGGAGCTACGGTATTCCTATTCTCAGTCTCCATGATGTCACGTGAAATAACCTAGCAATGGAGGCGCTGACTATAAATAGAGCTTATTTTTTGGCGTAGGGCTTATATTTCAAGTCTACTCCAAAAACTCTGCAAAATCAAGCTAGGGCTTATTTTCGGGGTAGGGTTTATTTTTGGAGAAACAGGGTATATTTATCTCACACACATAACTCTATGGAGATGAGAGGGGGCAGGAGGAGGAGGCTTTTAATTAATTTATTACTTCATTCTGTGGAATAGTAGTCTTATCTTGAAACATATCAGTGTTAAAAAAATTCCCTAATCGATAATGTAGTAGAGTGTAGCAGCTGCAGTTATTTGTATGTTTTTTCCATCAGCCTCTTCTCTCCCTCCTCTCTCTGTAGACTAATATATAAAAAGTAACTCTGCTTTATAAATTGAGAAGGAAACAGATTTCTTAAATAAGAATACTGTATATTATAAAGTTTACAATTTAATAAAAATGAAAAAGTCATACCTACCTGGTTCTGAAGCTTCTGAAGTCTCCCACAGTTTCTACTTCTTGGCTGGTTTGACATTGAAATGTGTCTGCTCAGCCACACATTGGGTGCAGCAGTGTTGCCCTCAGCCAGTGACTGGTTAAGAGGTCACGTTTCAGGATTAAGAGGAATAATGAAGTAAAGATGACTGGGAGACCTGTGAAGCATCTTAACGGCAGCAGTGGAAATTGGCAAGATAAATATGACTTTTTAAATTTTCTTTAGGCTATTCTGATCTTTAATAAAATTCCATCTTAACAACCCCTTTGACAACATATTTTCTGTACAGTAGACTGAAATGAAAGGCTTCTTCTATCAGTCCAGTTAAGCTTTCCAGTCTGTACTGTTTTACCGGGAGAGAAGCAAACAACACATATTAGCTATTAGGGCTTGAAGAAGTAACTCATCGTAGAGTGACTCAATGGTTGGCTCTGTTGACTTCTCACACTTCAGTCTTGAGCTCAGAACTGGCCAAGCAACACCTGGAAGGAGTTTTTATGTTTTTTCTCAACTTACTGTATTTTTTTTTTCAGTTCTTCCATTTCACATGACCTCAAATCATATTAATATGTCATCTGACTTCTAATGAAGTTGGCTCTATCTTGTAACATCTTTATGTGTCTCTCATAAGGGCGCCACAAGAATGAAAAAGGTCATCTTCTCCTGCTTGGGATGACTTGGAAAACTTCTGTATAAGCCAGTACACACAAAAAATAAGAATGAAATCATTTGGCAGATGTAAATAGTGGCGGTCCAAACAGAAGGAATGCAAAGAGGGAAAAAGTGCAAGAAATAAAAAAACAAAAAAATATCACTAAAATGCATCACATCAGAACTGCAATCAATAAAAACCCATTGAATTACATATATCTGGAAATGGCAAATTATTTAACAAAAATAAAATGCTGAAAAACAGCAAAAAAACAGAAAAGCAGTCTGTGAATCTATTGTGAATTATGAAATCTATTCATCCATAGTTGGATTTGTCATGAATAATGTTAGCCTTAAAGGGGTTGTCACATCATGATGACGTCCTTTCCTATTGCAGCATAAAAATTGTTTCAGGACAATATATCATTTGCCATATTGAAATAAATTTCTTAAAGGGTATTATAAATGGAAGCAAGAACACAAAAGTGAACACAGCCTTGAACTGCTATAGCATATCAAAGCTGTACTGTGAAGGGTTGTTATGGGCAACAAGGCCTGTTTTTCGAAGTCAGTTTAGATAAATCGATCCATTGACTGTGTTCTATTTATTCAGGAGTTTAAATTCAACATTTGTACATTTTTCATACATGAGCAGAGAATAAAGTTCTGGAGTAATTTTGTGACAGCTTAGTAGGATATGGCTTTTTATGCAGTTCTCCAATATTTCACATGAAAGGCTTCTAAACTAGAGGTGTGATTGGCAAATATCAGGGATCTCAGGGATTGTTCAGTAACACATTAGCATGGTAATATAGTTGATAAGGTGGAATAAAGACACAAGTCCATGAAGTCCAACCTATAAAACTATCATATTGATCATGAGAAAGGCAAAAAAACCACACGCGGCAAACACCAATTGACCCATCAGAGTAAAAATTCTGACTAAATTCTTGGATCAACATCCTACCCAAAAATTCTAGTTCCCATAACTTGTGATATTTTTGCTTTTAAGAAAGTCATCCAGGCCCCTCTTGATTTTGTACACGTTTTCAATACTATATATAGCCATTAGATACATCTAAACAATAAGACTATATAGTCATAAATGCTAATTTGCTGGATAGGTATCCCCATCTTTCTATACAGAGGTAAAGAATGTTCCCTAGTCAATAGAAGGGAAATAAACTGAAGCATATGTGTCTTCTAGTGGTCTATCTGCCAGAACAAAAGGCTGGACATGTTGAAATCTATTGATTTCCCTGGAACTAGTTGTAAGGGGAAACCTGAAGTTACTAAGAGAAAACGTGAAGAAACATGTTTGTATTCATTTAGCAACACCAGTGTGCAATTTCAACTGAAGAAGGGCCAGGTCTGGGCCAGAAACACTGTCTAAACAAGCCCTGTACTGTACTGTATTGTGACTGCGGTTCGGCGCCAGCCAAGGAAACTGACCACAGTTTCTATGCCTACAGGTCACACTCTAGCTGGGTCTGCAGACAGTCACAGCTCTGAGTATCTGAGCGAATCATAGTTCTGCCTCATTGTCCAATCCTGAGCTGAGGCAGGGTATCTATGCTCTGCATTGAGGCTATTCAGGTGCCTGCTATTGACTGTAGTTAGGTTTGTGTTCTCAGTACTTTCCTGTTTATCTACTGATTCCCTGGTTACTGATTTCTTGGTTTTATGTTTTTTACTGTTTTGACTTTATCCATGAACTCCTGGATTCAACCCTGGCTTGGACTCTGTTATTCTTCTGCTACACCTTTAGATACTCCTGTGCTGTCCTGTTTTTTTCACAGGTTCCATGTTACACTCTGTAAGTTTGCTGGTTTGCACTTTAGTCTGCAATTGCAGCTATTCTTCTGACTCTAGATTCGATGGGTAACCTGGGTCTCTGATCCACAAAGCCCATACTGCCTTGTGCCAGAACTCTGGTGAAAACTTCAGGGGTGCCTAAGACTCTATCCACCAGAACAATAATGGATTGTAGATAGCTTGTTTTGCTTGCTATCCTTGATCTGCCAGTTTTGTGCAATTCCATCACTTGGGAATGGCTCAAGTGGCAATTCCATCACACAGGGGTTTTTCTATATCACCAGCCCTCTCCATAGTCTTGTGAATATTAGAGGAAGGCAAAACAATACTTTTTTTTTTTTACCAAATCAAGCCTGTATTCCATCTTTACTCTTTATAGCAGTTGAATTAATTATATATAATTAACTTTATCATTATAATAGGTGACTCGTACATAGATAGGCTTGTCCAGGACCAGAATGATGCTGATTTCTAACATGATATCTCATGTATGCAAAATGTGCTGTAGCAAACTGAACGATAACACAATAAAAGCTTGTAGGCTGTATATTGCTTTAGCCTCATGCAAAAAGTTTTTGTTATTTGCATGTCTATTGCTTTTTTGCTTTCCTCCAAAATATAGAGCCAATTGTAATTGTCAATGGGGCAATTCACACATCTGAGTATTTTCATGACCCTATTTCCATACAGACTTCACAATTCAATACGCAGCAGGCACCATTGACTGCCATATAACAGTCATAATCCCTCCATGAAAGTCAATGTAGCCTGAGAAAGGATCAGATGCATATAATATCTGTGTATGATGTCTGTATTATGGATCATTATGGCTTATTCATTATGTTTATCTGTAATATTTGAGAAAATAAGAACACAGAGCTTAGAATACTGTACTGGCATAAATGTTGAGTACAATGCAGAGAAAACCTCTATGCTTCAAGTCCTATATAGCTCAACATTTTATTTTCATTTCACAATGTCTGTGTGCATAAAGTCTTATGTTGACAATGCAAATAAAGATTTACTTTTGAGAAATGAGATGATAAATGGGGAAACAATTGTTAATAAATTGTTTGGATAAAAGTGTGAATGACAACATATTCACATGCCAATAAAAGTCATAGTCAGAAATGAACGTGCACATCCTCAAGAAAAGAAATTAGACATATCTATATCCTGGCAATCCAAGGGAACTTGTGAGTTACATTCGCATAAAAAGGATTTTTCTGCAATCAATATTGGATGTGCCGTAACTTTGATTTATAAACATGTTTAAGAAAAGAACATCCAGAAACCTTTTCCATCTTCTGGGAAATTAAAGATTTTGTTTGATCTTTTGCTCAAAAGTTTTGTTTAGCAAGTGACCTCTTCAGAAGTAATGGTTATAAGGGCAATGTTTAACAAGCTGGAGTGGGTATATGAATATCGGCAAAAATGCATATATGTCACGATGCCCCAAAAGACAGCTAGTGAGCAAAAATAGGTAGCTAACAGGATAAGTCTACAGTCATGGCCAAAAGTTTTGAGGATGACACAAATATTATATTTTCACATGAAGTCTGCTGTCCCTGGTTTATGTGTGTTTGTCAGATGTTTTTATCACGTACAGAAGTATAATTGCATAATATTATGAGTTCCAGAACACAATGGCAGAGAAGAGAAGCAGCAAGCAATATTTGCAGGGGTGGCCCCCCCCCCCCGGGGCCCCCCCCCCCCCCTGTGCATGCTCTCAATCAACTTCTGGACCAAACCGACTGATAGCAGTCCACTCTTGCAGAACCAATGCTTAAATTTTGTCTGAATTTGTTGGTTTTTGTTTGTCCACCCGCTCTTGATGATTGACCACAAGTTCTCAATGGGATTAAGATCTGGGAGTTTCCAGGCCATGGACCCAAAATCCTATGTTTTGTCCCTGAGCCATTTAATGTATCACCGTGGCTTTATGGTGTAGTGAACATTGATCAGCTTTGTCAGCCACGAGAGACATGGGAGAACAACCCCCCACTAACTGGTTCAGGATGCTTTACAGTTGGCATGAGACAAGCTGAGGGCCATCACACAGGGCATTACACCTGGCAGTAGTGGCTTCAGCCCCCCTTGACAGTGCAGCCCTCCGGAGTCTCCGATGACATGCGGCAGAGCACTCACACCTGCCTGCTGCCTTCCTCGCAGCCCTGCCTGCGGGTGGCCACCCGGGCGGCTTTGGCGGCGGCTGGGTTGGGCCCCGAAGTGTGTTGATACATGGGGCAACCCCAAACCTCCCAGCCTTTGGAGGAATGATGATGCACGTGTTTCTCCAGACCCAAACTAACAGAAGAGAAACAGAGTGGCAACACCAGCCCCCTTTTTAAGGGCCGGTGGGGTGTTTTTTTCCTTATCTCACTTAGTCTCAAGCCCTGCCCACAACACCCACACCGTGGGAACTGAAGTGTTAGGGGGCTTTAAGCAGGGCGCTGGGAAAAAAGTGCCGTGGGAAAAACAGCGGTGGCAAATGCCATTAAGTTTTTCCCGCAGGCCCCGGAGCCCCCCCCCCCCCATGTAGACGTGGTGGGAGCAGCGGGGGGGGAGGGGGGGGGGACGGGGGAGGGGGGGGGGGGGGGGGGGGGGGGGGGGGGGGGGGGGGGGGGGGGGCCCCGAGAAAAAAAAAAAAAGGGGGGGGGGGGGGGGGGGGGGGGGGGGGGGGAAGGGGGGGGGGGGGGGGGGGGGGGGGGGGGGGGGGGGGGGGTGGTGTGGGGGGGGCACAGAAAGTGCACAGAGGATTCCTCTGCGGACTTTCTGCTTCAATTATACCTATAGGAAAACCGCCAGCATTTCCATAGACATAAATGACATGCTGCAAATTCCAAAATCGCAACGGTTTGCGAAATCACAGCGTGTCCGCTGAGCGTATTTTCACTAGAATCCCATCCACTTTGCAGGGACTGTAAAACACCGCAGTTATTTCCGCAGCATTTCCGCTGCACGTTGGTTAATAAGATGCCATGGCTTGAGAGTAGGGGATGTGACTTTGTTGCAAGGGCATGTGGCTTAATATGCACCAACGTTTTGGCACATTTCTGTGACATAGTTACAGTGGGGAAAAAAAAGTATTTAGTCAGCCACCAATTGTGCAAGTTCTCTCACTTAAAAAGATGAGAGAGGCCTGTAATTGTCATCATAGGTAGACCTCAACTATGAGAGACAAAATGAGAAAACATATCCAGAAAATCACATTGTCTGATTTTTTAAGAATTTATATGCAAATTATAGAGGAAAATAAGTATGGAGTAGGGTTCGGGTGTCGGACCATGACCAATATGATACTGATGATGACCTATCCTGTGCATAGGTTATCAATATCCATTGCTTTTTGATCCTGGATAATTCCTTTAACCAGTCAGAGCCATAAGATAAGGGTGAACACATCTGTAGGCCAATGGAATGTCCATCTTACTCTTTGGTCATTTGGTCAAGTGGTTACCATAATGGCAAGAGGTAGACATGTTTTTGCAAAAAGCAGCTAGGTGGATTAGGGTAGACTCACATATGGCAGATTTGTTACTTCAAATGAAAACCATTTTGAACCTGGGGTTGCTTTGGCAGCTAGCACATACCTTTCTTCAAGCCCCACTCAGATGAATGAAACAGACATATACATTTATGTAACATATCTATAATGTGTAAATTTTGTTAAATTACTCCTGTCTTTAAGCACACCCGGGGGCCTCCTCCATGTAATTGGTGTGGATATTCAGTATCAAGCTTGCAGGGGAGCACAGCGCCTCGACCTGCGTCTCCATGTCCACACACAGTACGTAGATATATGATGTCCAGCTCTAATGGTATTGTCATTTTGTTCTCCTCAGCAGGAATTTAGTAGTTGGCGTCTTCTTTCCATTACGTCTTATGGCTATCCACTTACAGATGTGAAAGCTGAAACTTCTTGCTTTCACAAACTCTGCAATCTCCCCTCCATTCCTGGACAGAGAATCCATTTTGGCCTAGATTGACTGTAACAAAGATTACAATGTTTCTAGTCTGCATTACTAATTATTGTGATTGTAGAGACAGAGCGAGACCGTGCCGTCCAATGTCTGCCCACCACCTTAGCTTTGCCTACACTTCGGAAACATTACGTAGTAAGGAGGGAAATTGCTGCTGTTAGCACTTTTATAGTTCTGTGTTACAGTCTGATCAGATGGGAAAGATTTGCTGTAGGCCAAGAAAAACCGCAGAGCAATCCTGTGGCAGACAGGAGACTCTGCCACCGCAGTGCGAACGCCAAGAAAAACCAGAACATGAGAGGAAATGCAGTGCTGAGCCAAGCCCGAGCTCTGCTAATGATACAGTCATAGATTTCCCTGCCTGAGCACATCCAAAGCGAAACGACACAAACTATTCATATTACACACATTTCAGAAGAAATTATCTTATTTGTGATGAGAAACACCCGGCACATAAAAAACTTTCAGCTTACACAAAAAACACTGGATTTTATGCAGTGGATTGTATACAATGCTCTCGAGTAGTCTTTACATGCTGTTAAAGGGGTTGTCCAGCAAGGAAAAAAATTTTTTAATAACGTGCTCAGAATGTGTTAAAAACATAAAAGAAGCTGCAATCACTCGGCCAATTTCCTGCTGGTTTTACTCCTATGGTGTCCAGATACCCTGCCAGTCTCTACTTCCTGGTACCTATTGACACAAAGGAAACAACCACTTAGCCAATCACGGGCCCCAGTGATTGTGATACAAATGTACATATTTGTTACATTCATTTTTAACTAGTTAGGCTCTGTTTGCATTTCTTCACATGCTACAAGTCTCTACTGACAGCGGCATACAGTGCTGGCCAAAAGTATTGGCACCCCTGCAATTCTGTCAGATAATACTCAATTTCTTCCAGAAAATGATTGCAATCACAAATGCTTTGGTAATAATATCTTCATTTAATTTTTCGTCAATGGAAAACCACAAAAAGAATTGTCAAAAAGCCAAATTGGATATAATTCCACACCAAACATAAAAAAGGGGGTGGACAAAAGTATTGGCACCCTTTAAAAAATCATGTGATGCTTCTCTAATTTGTGTAATTAACAGCACCTGTTACTTACCTGTGGCACATAACAGGTGGTGGCAATAACTAAATCACACTTGCAGCCAGTTGAAATGGATTAAAGTTGACTCAACCTCTGTCCTGTGTCCTTGTGTGTACCACATTGAGCATGGAGAAAAGAAAGAAGACCAAAGAACTGTCTGAGGACTTGAGAAGCAAAAATGTGAGGAATCATGAGCAATCTCAAGGCTACAAGTCCATCTCCAAAGACCTGAATGTTCCTGTGTCTACCGTGCGCAGTGTCATCAATAAGTTTAAAGCCCATGGCACTGTGGCTAACCTCCCTAGATGTGGACGGAAAAGAAAAATTGACGAGAGATTTCAACGAAAGATTGTGCGGATGGTGGCTAAAGAACCTCGACTAACATCCAAACAAGTTCTAGCTGTCCTGCAGTCCGAGGGTACAACAGTGTCAACCCGTACTATCCGTCGGCGTCTGAATGAAAAGGGACTCTATGGTAGGATACCCAGGAAGACCCCACTTCTGACCCAGAGACATAAAAAAGCCAGGCTGGAGTTTGCCAAAACTTACCTGAGAAAGCCAAAAACTTTTTGGAAGAATGTTCTCTGGTCACATGAGACAAAAGTAGAGCTTTTTGGGAAAGGGCATCAACATAGAGTTTACAGGAAAAAAAAAAGAGGCCTTCAAAGAAAAGAACACGGTCCCTACAGTCAAACATGGCGGAGGTTCCCTGATGTTTTGGGGTTGCTTTGCTGCCTCTGCACTGGACTGCTTGACCGTGTGCATGGCATTATGAAGTCTGAAGACTACCAACAAATTTTGCAGCATAATGTAGGGCCCAGTGTGAGAAAGCTGGGTCTCCCTCAGAGGTCATGGGTCTTCCAGCAGGACAATGACCCAAAACACACTTCAAAAAGCACTAGAAAATGGTTTGAGAGAAAGCACTGGAGACTTCTAAAGTGGCCAGTAATGAGTCCAGACCTGAATCCCATAGAACACCTGTGGAGAGATCTCAAAATGGCAGTTTGGAGAAGGCACCCTTCAAATCTCAGGGACCTGGAGAAATTTGCCAAAGAAGAATGGTCTAAAATTCCAGCAGAGCATTGTAAGAAACTCATTGATGGTTACCGGAAGCGGTTGTTCGCAGTTATTTTGTCTAAAGGTTGTGCTACCAAGTATTAGGCTGAGGGTGCCAATACTTTTGTCCGGCCCATTTTTGGAGTTTTTTGTAAAATGATCAATGATTTGACTTTTTTTTCATTCTCTTTTGTGTTTTTTCATTGCAAGTAAAATAAATGAAGATATTATTACCAAAGCATTTGTGATTGCAATCATTATCTGGAAGAAATTGAGTATTATCTGACAGAATTGCAGGGGTGCCAATACTTTTGGCCAGCACTGTAGCTATAGTTGGTGCAGAGGTAGCAGCTGCTACCAGGCTTGGAGATTGAGGGGGCCCAAAAGCCCCCAATATAATAGATTACCAATATTACACATAGCACATAGTAAGTGGGCCCCTGTTACAGATATTGCATCAGGGCCCAGGAGCTTCTAGTTACATCTGTGTTCATTGGCATTTACTTAGCATGGAGCACTATTTGTGCTGTCAAAATGATAGAATCTCCCAATAGATAGTTATAAGTTCATTCGGGTGCATCAATAGCTATAGCACTGATGTGAGCAGAGCCTCGTACTTATTGCCTATGGTTACAGTATTTTGCTTGCAACTAGATGAATCAATGGTTCAGGCCAGTTCAAGCTCAACATATTTTTCTTACACTATCATTAAATAATAGACTTGTGTCTTGAAGTCGGAATGGGCAACATAGCCAGAACAGTAGTAGGACTTGCAGGCAGACTTTATTATGGCCATAATCCAAAAATGTTAAAATATAAAATAAGAAGCTGAATGAAGCTGCACCATAGTATTACACTGACAGGTCACTGACTTCAGAGGGAACTGTGTAAAGCTTTACTTCACCTGTGGTGACACTGCAGGGTACTTCAACACTTTCTGCAAGGTTCTTCCACAGCTCAGTTAGAGAGAGATTGATGAAACTATTATTTTTAGGGTGGATTCACAAGTTTCATTTCTTTAAAGAAGTGTTCCAAATTAGAGATGGGCGAATCGGTTCGTACCGAGAAGAGTTCAACCCAAATATTAATAATAATACATTTATATTTATATAGCGCCAACATATTCCGTAGCACTTTACAAATCAGAGGACACATGAACAGACAATATGAGACATTACAATGTAACATATAATTAACATATCAAACAACAGGAGTGAGGGCCCTGCTCGCAAGAGCTTACATTCTATGAGGAGATCGCGGGACACAAGAGGTCAGAGGGCTTGTTCGGTACAATGTTACAGCCATCTTTTTGTAAATAATAACTGAAGCTGTATACACCTGTCACCAGCCGGTACCTGTGAACATACAGATACTAAGTGCATGGAGTGCACAGTAACTTCTAGATGGAGGGGTCAGGTTCTAAGGATAGAGTAGGAAGGGTAGCTTAGGGTAAGAAAAGTTAGCTTAATGTGTGGAGGTGTAGAACAATGTGATCAGGTCATGTGATAAGTCTGCCTAGATAGATGTGATTTTAGGGCATGTCCAGGGTAAAGCATTCCAGAGCATTGATGCAGCTCGAGATAAGTCTTGGAGATGGGAGTGGGATGTTTGGATAACAGAGGATGGTTACGGTGTTAGACAGTGACGAGGGAGGAGATGTAGGGAGGCGAATTCCTATATATGGATTTATGGGTGAGGCCCAAGGGAGATGAAAAAAAAACAAAAAAAGGCATTCATACTCTACTTCCTTTACCTATTTTAGGCCTCCTTGCGGCGTCCGATGCTCTCCTGGTGACATCAGACCAGAAGGCTGCAAAAGATAAAATAGAGACACTACTTCTTTAGGGCTAAATGTGGATGATTCCCTCTAAGTACTGTCTCAATAGAATGCATCCAGACCTGTATCTTCATGGATTATTGAAGAGGAACATTACAACTCTTCAGACGAAGAAGGTGGTCATAAGCTAAATCACTGATGGTTTTCACCCTAAGTTCTGAAGGAATGAAATATGGTAATATACAGACCACTGTATCTAATATTTCAGGACTCTCTAGAAAAAAAGGATATGTCCCACAAGTTTGGCGTATAGCAAATGTTGTGCCAATAAATAAAAAGGGGTAAATCAGTGATCCCGGAAACTATAGGCTGCTAAGTCTAATCTCAGTGGTAGGTAAAATATTTGAAGGTTTTCTAAGAGATGTTATCGTGGAGTATCTCAACGAAAATAACCTTATAACACCCATCAGCAAAAAGTTTATGAGGAATCGGTCCTGTCAGACTAATCTGATCAGCTTCTATGAAGAGGTCAGTTCTAGACTGGACATGGGTAATGTGGTAAATGTAGTATATCTGGACTTTTCAAAGGCTTTTGATACTGTACCACATAAAAGGTTGATATACAAAATGAGAATGTTGGGACTTGGGAAAAATATATGCATTTGGGTTTACAACTGTGTCAGGCAAAGGAAACAGAGGGTACTTATTAATGATAAATATTCAGACTGGGTCACAGTCACCAGTGGGGTGTCACAGGGGTCAGTACTGGAGGGGTCACAGTCGTCCAGTGGGGTGCCACAGGGGTCAGTACTGGAGGGGTCACAGTCGACCAGTGGGGTGCCACAGGGGTCAGTATTGGGTCCTCTCCTGTTTAATACTAATGACCTGGTAGAGGGTTCACAGAGCAGGGTGTCCATATTTGCAGATGATACTAAACTCTGTAGGGTAATCAAATGAGAGGAGGATAGTAGAATATTACAGGGGGATCTAAGGACGCTGGAAGCATGGGCCGAGACTTGGCAAATTAAATTTAATGTAGACAAATGTAAGGATATGCATTTCAGTTAAAGAAATAAAATGTATGATTATGTAGTTAATAGTAAGCTAGTTGTAAATAGTAAATTAAGGACAGAACAAAGACCATTCTAATGATCTCTTTACTCCTAAGCAAGTGCCAGTGACAAGGGGACAGCCTCTACTACTAGAGGAAAGAACCAGCATCATAGATGGGGATTCTTTACTGTAAGAGCAGCGAGGCTATAGAACTCACTGCCCCAGGATGCAGTCATCATGGATTCATTGTGCAAATTCGAAAAGGACTTGGATGCGTTTCTTGAACAGAAAAATATTACAGTTTACGGGTTTTAGATTTATGGTATAGAAAAGATGATCCAGGGTTTTAGTTTGACTGCTGTATTTGCAGTTGGGAAGTAATTTTTTTCTCCTGTTTTTTTTTTCCTTCCCCTAGATCAACACTGTAGGTTTATAGGTTGGACTTGATGGACCTGTGTCTTCATCCAACCTCATGAACGATGTTACTAAGTTACTTAAAATCTCTGAAAGCAGCTACATTCATTCAGGACATCTAGTCAGAGGACCAAGAGACCACCAAAGAGAGAATAGAGTCACAACCCCTAAGGGGCCAAGCACCTGGATAGGTCATCAGTATCCAACTTTGCCAGGTCCTGGGCAACCTCTTTAAGTCAATGGCCTGCTACAAATGGAGTTTTCTCCATGGTTTAGTAAAGGTTTTTTTGGATGTGTGTGGTCCACAGACTGCAGCAAGAGTTTGAGAAGGTTTCTAGTCCTTCTACCATTTAGGACCACATTGCTGCAGTAACTGCTTACCTTAGAACTTGGAGTTTATCCACTGGCATACTAGTTCTTGTAAAATTGTATGATCCTCCCTTGAGGTTAACCACCCTAGCTAAACCTCTGCAGAGTAGGCAAATGTAACATTCTCTGGACTATCCAGAACCTTAAATTCCATCCAGAATAGGTCTCTACCATTATTCAGCCACAAAAGTATACTATCTACTATAACTAACTAATAATTTCCTTTACGGTTGTCCAGTCTGACAACTGTTCTGATCATTTTCAGTGGAATTCTCTTGTTATAAATAAATGCATGTGCTACTATAGTACCTAAGAGAACCAGCTTTAAAAAAAACCCATCCAAGCAAGAGTTGGAGAAATCCTTCTAAAATATTCATACCTGCTGAAGTAAAGAATCAATTTGCTAGACTTACATTTGAATAGATCACTAAAGTGTGATGAACTCCACAAGATTTGATGAACTCTCTCTGTGCCAGTAGAGAAACATTGCATGGTAGTCTCTTAGACTTCTTATTCTTTTCATTACTCTTCATAAATTATTACATTTTTAATAATTGCACACATTAAGGTGAATATAAGAAACACAGTACAGGTGAATATAAGAAACTTTGTAAAATATCTTATTAAAGAAACATGTTTCATTCTCCACTTACCAGGTTTCCTCTATCCCTCACTTCAGTATTCAATATTATTTATGTCCATATCCAGCTTCACACACAGAAGTCTATGGAGAGGGAAGGGGGCTGCTGGCTAGTAATTGATTTATTGCATCTTTTTTGTACAGTGTTAGAATCTTATCCTACTAGAAATTGTGGGGTTAAAAGAGTTATTTCATTTACCGAGTATAGTAGAGTTTAGCAGTTGCAGTATCCATGCATTCTTTTCCAGAAGTTTCCTCCTCCCCCTCCCCTCTCCATAGACTAACATGTTAGATGTATCTCAGGCAGATAAATGGAAAATAAAGCATTTAAAAAATAGAAAGCTTCTTAGATTCACTTGCACTATTTATTTATGAAAAGTTGTTTTATAAATAGAGGTACTCTTTAAAAGACACAAGAAGGGGCACCTTACACTAGTGTATAGGTGTTCATTATGTTATAGAAAATGTTATACAAAACAGCCTCTCCTTTGCCTAGATACATTTTTTTTAGCATTGCTGCTTTGTTTGCCTGCTATGTGAAATTATTCCTCCCCTTGTTTACACATAGTTGTCAAGGCACCTGGCCTGTTATCTGATTTTAGGTCAGATTACGTGACTCACTCACTGATCCCTGGAGCTGTTACTTACAGCTCTTCTGTTCAGGTAATCAGGTCAGCTAATTGCATTTGTGTATCAATCATCTCTCTATGTAAACACAAAGATAACACTGAGTTTACTACAAGTCCCTTGTCTGTGTAAGTGTTCTCTACAACCCTGTGTAATTTACCATGCATATTTGATCTGCATTATTATACATTTCTAGTAATCATAATAAATAATCTCTCATGGTAAAGGCAATGTCTATATCTACTGAGGTACTTCAAAGTGTCCTGTCCATCAAACAGTCAAAGCCGCCAACCAGCTTGTTGAAGAATACTGGAAGTGAGAAAAAGAGACAGCAGGCAAATTGCTGAGAGAGGGAGATGGGAAAACCCCTTTAAGTCAAATTTCTGGCAACTATTCATCAGACCATCCCCTTACAGTCAATGTCACTCTAATAGCAGAAACAGCAGAATTATACATGTTACAGCTTGTTAACGCTAAAGACATCATGTGGCCCAAACATCAGGCCTGTCTCCATTGTTATCTAACAATACATTTCCAAAACAAATCTTCACACAAGGTTTGGGCACGATAGGTTCTAAGTAATTAGTTCATAGGTGAACATTCTTGCAAGGAACATAGTAGAATATCAGTCCTAAAAGATAAACTATAATATAATGCAATACAATATTTAATATTGATTGTTCATTAATAAAGCCAATAATAATGTATTTCTTTATCAATTAAAATTTCCATCTGTCCTATCATCTTGCAGAATGGAAAATCCCCATTTATTATTCTGCTGATGGGACTAACGTAAAATAGATCAACATTTTGAATGTGGCACTTTTTTCAATAATGCTATATCGCAGAAACGCAGACATTTTCCCCATATATTGAGTAGAAGAAGAAAAAAAAGCACAATGCATTTTCCCTGCATTTTTTTTCCCACATCATTTTTTTAGCTGCATTTCACTATATGAAGCCTAGCATAAAAATTGCCAAAAAGGATTTTTGTGACAGACATAAACGGATTTTAATGCAAAACAGTAGAGAAATATTTCTTTATATTTGTCTTTCCATTTGGATCCTCTTCAGCCCTTTGTCAGAAAAAAAAATAATCAAAAACTGCAAATGTGTAAATTCAGCCTTAGTGTATTCGTAATCTGCTCCCTTTTCTCTCTTTATTTCTTATTCTACAGGTCATTTGATAGCGCCAAATGGAATTTATACCAAGGAGTCAATGAGTTAGGTGGGATCTCTTTCCTGAAACCTGAGAACTGCATGTCACGGATAAAACAAAAGCTGATTTAGAACTGGAAGCAAGAATATTTAAAAAAAAAAAAAAAAAAGAAACCTGTTGGACTCTGAAATGCATCTGGAACATTGCCAACAAGCAAGTGCAATCTGCAAAGACAATTCTAAAATCACAATATGTCAATACTATCTGAATTCCTATGTGGTCTTTGTTGTTTTAAACACGAACAAGATGGCTTCCAAATTAAACAAAAATAGCCAGGCTTGTTAAAGATAAAGTTCAAGAACAAAGAGCAACCTCTACTGGTTGGCATTCAGAATGCATCATAACAAGATGCCTGCAATCTCTAGTGGTCAGCAGTGGAAACAGCAAGAAAAAAATCCAAACATTACTTCTCCCCTTTAACAGAGGCTACTTAAAGGGATATTCCAATCTCAAGAATAATATTGAGACTTGTAGCTTAAGCTAATTGAATGGTTTTAACCAATGTATTGCTTCATCTATTTTACGCTGTTTGCCAGATACAGCTAAATATTCCTCCTAAGTGACAGACCACTTCTCTGGTTGGACAGATGACCCTCTTTCCCTCTCTCTGCATATTGCTTTCAGTTTGGACCCCTGATAAGGGCTAGTAAAGTTTCTTGATCAGCACCACTGTTATCTCTGTATGTAAATCCAGAGATAACTGTGCCATTTACAACAAACAGGAACTCTCTGCTGGACTCATGGAAAATCAGGCAGTGGAGGGGAGAGGAGACAGGAGGGCAGCTGAAATCCTGAGATGGAAAAACTTCTTTAAAGCTTGAATACTTTAACCAATTGACAACTATTTACATTGCTGACAGATTCCCACAGGTTCTTGCTGTAATATTGTCTTTTCAACGTGAATGGGAAAGCAAAAATATAATATAAAATACATTAGAACAGTTCTATGCTGACCAGTTTAATATTCTAAAATTGACCAAGCAGTCTCTGGCCAAGTTTTGCTTAGGAAAAGTAAAGTTTGAGATTTTTGGTGGAAAATAACCACACATAGTATCAAACAAGGTGTTTGAGAATGAATTATAAATATTAGATCTCCGAGGGTCTGAGACAAAGGGCCCCTACAGACCAGCTGGTCCCAGACAGGGTGGCTTCCAGTAATGTTTACATGCCAGGAGCTGCGGTGCTCACTTGCCATGTAAACTGTAGCAGTGGCATTAGGTACGGCAGCGCTGCCACATTGAAGTCTATGGGACAGAACTGCAGTATCCAACATGTAAACATTACCATGAGCCACACTGTCCTGAAGCAGCTAATCTGTGAGGGTCCCGGTTGTCGGACCCTCACAGATCTAATATTGATTGCCTATCCTAAAGAAAGGCCATTATTATTAGAAAGTGGTTAACCCATTCAAGAGAAGGAAAACTGATGCTACACACGTCACACGTACAGGACGTCACATGACAGCATTAAATTGTGTGTGAATGGGGGCTATATACATGACGATTATTTTGACAGTCTGTTACAATAGTCAGGTCCTATTTTTGTCTATTTTAATGGATCCCTCCATACACTGTAATGTATGGGGGTTCCATGAAAACAGGTACCCCTCATGTTCAAAAGGGCCGTGAAAAACTGATGTTTTCATGGCCGTTTTGCAGTTTGGTCATGTGAATGTAGCCTTAGAGTGTACTTATAGCTTAAAGGAGTTTTCCGGGCAAAAAATGTTTTTTTAAAAAAGGTCTGTTAGTGCTATTAATGGGTTAATAAGTACACCCATATACCTTTAGCAGTGTTTTGAGAGATTTCTGGGTGTCTCTGGGAGCTCCTGGCATCTTTTGCATTTGTTTACATGGTGTAGCTTCCAGCTGTATAGCTTCCTGTGTAGCTTCTACACTATCTCCGTCTCACTGTCCCCCTCCTCTCTCACTCCGTTCATCAGTGGAAATCCATTCAATTTACTTATATTTTGCAGATTTTAAAGCCTAACACGAGCAAAAAAAAAGTGAACGTTGTAATATGAGCACAAAACTGTTCCCAATACTTCATAGTGTACACAGAGAATACAAACAACAGTAGAACGTACAGAGCATACGAAATGTCAGACACTGCAAGAAAGCAAAATTTTCCCTAAATACAAAGAAAGATCTTTACCATGACGTCTTGATGATTTTTAGAATCATTCTAAATTGAATTTAGCCATACAGGTTCATTTTGTCTTCTTTAGTGCGTCTTAATAGTTTTCAGATACTTTTAATCTTGTCTGAATGGATTTAATTTCCTAAAATGAATCAATGTAATTATTTCAGGCTTCTGTCAGACTTAGCTGCCAAGGATAGAATTCATTACGCTGACGTATAAAAACTTTTTACAATACATACGGTATTCTCCAGTATACGTTCTCTTGTGGAAAAGGGGTGATGTATAGGGATCACATGTAAAGGAGGATGAACTTACATTGAAATGAACCCAGAATAAGAACCATTACATGTTGTATTTTCAAGTACTGAGTTAACCAGAGATGGGTAAACTTTCTGAGATTAAGTTAGATGAATATTCGAGATGATCTTCTGCCTGTTTGGTCTGAACCGGAAGTGCTCTTCAGACCCCAAAGAATAAAAAGTAAAAGCCCACACTCATACTCACCTCTCTTGGGCTCCCTTGCAGCACCCAGTACTCCCTCTGGTTCATATCTGGTTGTCTTCTGACCCTTTCTAGCTTTGTGTGTGACATCGCGGGCCCGAGGAACCGCTGAGGCTTTTGGTAGGGAGCACCAATGTCATGGCACTTTGATGCAAGAATCATGACATTGACACATCCTACAAGACTGCTGAGGCATTTTGGAAAATTTGTATCATATCCAGTTCATTATGACCTAGTTCGCTCAAAAATAGGTAACCCCTTCTTGCCTAAGCTTTCAATTTTGCATTTGTGTTATTTGCTCCCTGATTTGGAAAAGCCATAGCTTTTTTAGTTTTCCCATTGACAGAGCCATAAGAAGTCTTATGTTTTGTGAAAGAAATTGTAGGTCATAATGGCACTATTTAATTATTTGTGCAAACCATTTTCTTACGGTTTTGTTTTTATTACTTCATTGTCAGTTAAAAGTGAAATGTTACCTATATTTGGAGGTCAGTGTGATCATAGTGATAACTTTACAGTGATACATGTATATAGTTTTTTCATGTTTTATTACAATTTAAAAAAAAAAAAAACTAATATTATTTGAGAGAATTTGATGTAATATAATTTGAGAGAAGCAGAATTTGTTTGCATCACCATATTGTGACACTGATAGCTTATTTATAAATCCATGTACGGAACAGATTGAGACATAATTTTTTTGCAGGGTAAGATGTAGTTTTGGGAGGTAAAATGGAGTGAAAACAGCAATTCAGGATTTTTTTGTTTTCTTTTTACAGCTACAATGTTATGGGATGGAATAAATAATTTTATATGTTTATAGTCATTTCTGATGTAGGCATGCCTAATGTGTATATTTTTGTTTTTCTATTTTTCTATAAAAATTCACTTTTCTCTGCAATATATGTAATTCCCTGAAACCACAGCTATGCAGTGGATGGGGATGCTGTGCCATTCCTATTACTTGAATAATGGAGCCTGCATGTGGTCGCTATCCACTAGTAGCTTACAACACCTAGAAGCTGCCAGAACAGTGAATCTGTGCGGGGCACGGATGTTGGACCCCATCGATCACATGCTGTGGTTGGGTCTGGGTTGATAGGTCATTAGTATGGAAAATTGATCTAGGGCTCACAAACGGGTTGAGACCAGTACGAGCTGGACCTCAGCTCTACAAACCTAAGATTTTGGAAGATGCCTGGTGTCTTGAATACCTCTACTTCTTCTGTAGTGGTGAAATACCTCTACGAGCTTCACAGGTTTAAAATAGTGCTGGTAATCCTACAACTTGTAAGTTTTCCATAGGGAAAAAGATAATAAAAAGACAAAAACATACAGTTTGGTGGGATCTAGTAGGGATCTAGGCATGTCATTGCTATGAGGCAGGACAGGAGGTGAAGTGCAGAGTGAGTTCATGGCAAATGGCAGAAAATGGTGCTATGGTGCTTATCCTCAACTGTGTTTGCCCTTGTTTGTAAGAGTATAGTTGTTCAGGCAGCTAATAGAGTTACATTCTATTCATGTATGTGACCAACATAGTTTACACCAGTGATTCCCAAAGTGGTCCAGGTGGACCCCCAGGGGTCCATGGGAGACTCGACGGGGGTCTACGTTAGATCTAATCTTCACATTTTTTGACGAGTTTTGGGAATATGGTAGAAATGTAGCAGCAGGGGGTCCACCAAAACCAGCAAAATTTTGAAAGTGGTCTACGAGAAAAAAAAGTTTGGGAACCTCTGGTTTACACTATGGAACTGTGTTTTTGTGTATATGTGAAATTGGACTATGAGCCCCCATGCAGTGTGTACTAAACCTCACTTCTATACATCTGTGCAAACCCTTATACAGCTGCAAGGAATAGAGTTAGCAAACAGGTGCCCAGTAAGTCTGTTTCACATACTGGTGAGAAGGTTGCAGGGTGGCTTCCAGCTACAGACTGGATTTACATATTATACAGCTTGTGGGGTTTTCTATGCATTATAAATTATTATTATAAATGATCTTCCTAATAATTTATCTCCACTAAAATAAGGAAATATTTGATTCAGAATCTTTTATTGCTCCTGTACAATTCAATATTCACATTTCCTTTGCTATAAAAACAATAGCAATTATAATATTAACCCCTTCTCACCACGGTATTGTATAATCCTGACAACTGTGTCTGGATGCTAAGAACTGGATTTTTACAAACGAAAAGTCAGAAGAATGTAATTAAAAAAAAAAAAAAAAAAAATGATAGGCACCCCATCCATCCCCTGCCTCTCCTGTTCCAGGGCTTCCTAGGTCTCCCCCCGCTCCTTTTCAGTATACAGAAAATCAGCACTCAGGGAATCCCTAGCCGACTGGTCACTTCCTGTGAGTCGAGAGTGATCAAGAAGTAGACACAAGTGAAGGACTCAGGAAACATTAAAATGAGAGCAAGGAGGATTAGTGAGTCGAAGTTCTTTAATTTTTTTTATGTTATTCCAAAACTTAAAAAAAACAACCTGGACAACCCCTTTAAAAAAGGGAAGCGAGGCTGTACATAGATATGGCTTGTTACGACTTCATACGAACAGGCTACAACACATTGGAATGAATAGTTCTAAAAATAAAATAATAAAAAAAGCTAAAAAGTTTGAAAAAGCTTTAATAAAGTTATATAAGTAAAAGAAATACATAAAATTAATAATAATAACAAAGACAACATATTTTGTATCTCAATGATTGTAACCCCCTATACAACAAAGTGAACATTTTAAGGGAGTCTATCAGCAGTAAATTGTTTATAAACCTAATTCTGATTCTACAGTTTCCAAATATGCCTCTGTTATTCAGCCCCATTTCTATTCATATGCAAATAAGGGGTTGCTTGGGGGTGTGTCTTAGTATACCCAGGCTTTGGTCTCAGCTCTAGATTACTCACTTACTTACAGAAAAGTATCCCCCCATCTCATATGAATAAAACAGTGATTTACTTGTGAAAAGTGGACTCCGAAGCTGAATAACAGATGCATATTTGGAAAGTGTAGAATCACCTCTACTGGGGTTAGGTTTATGACCAATTTACTACTGATAGACTCCCTTTAAGGAGTTAAGGGGTTACGAGGAGAAATGGTAGAATTAATTTGTTAGGCTCAAGAATCACAGTGACTTGTACTTTGGAGGATAAGTGGAGAACAACATTTTAAAGATTTGCTTTTCTGCTGAATGGATTCATACAAGATTTGCTGCAAATCAGAGAGATCTGCACTGTGTCGAATTAAAGGAGAGGGGAGTTTTTGAAGATTCTCTCTTCTCTAATGGAAATCCATGTCCTTTTCAGCTCTTTGTTGAGATACTGTTTCATAGACGGGCTACTAATATGAGCTAAGCATATGGCTGTCTGTTTCAAGAATTTTCCAAGCTTTGAAGAGAAGACAAAGATAACAAGTATTGAAAGACAGATTGGTAAGCGTGCATGAATTACTAACTCTCGGGGTTGTTAGGAGCTGAGATACCCAGGGAGCCCCTATTGCTGTGTTTTTCCATTTTGAGTTAATGGAAAGAACAGAAATGTGGTATTTTCTTCCTTATGTATTGCTTTCCTCAACTCCTCAACCCAGGGAGCCTTGGCACCAATCCAAAACCAACACTTTACCTTTATATTCTGAGTCAGTGGAAAAACAACATGACCTTAGACAGTTTCCCTGCTGCACAGCTTGCCTCTGAAGGATGCTACGGCTCAGCAGGTATCTCAGCGCTGCAAGAAGAGTCAAATATTCATTCATCTTCTGCATTATACAAAGTTGGAAAAATCCACAATCTTTCAATGACTCAGAGAATACAATTTTTTAAAATTAAAGAAAATAAGACTTTTTTATTTCTTCCAGAGTTCAGTACCAGTATAAATATATGTGTTCTGGAATTTAACTTTTCTGAAATTTTACCTGTTTAAGAATAGCTGAAATTTCACGTAACTTGGCAGAATCGCAAAAGATATTGATGATTCCCGGATTAGCATTCCTGGCACTAATGTACTGGCGAAATGATAAGACATAGTTAGTTAGATGGAGAACCAGGCGTGCTACTGACTGCGAGGCTAATGAAGCCTGAACCAGGGCATTTATTTCAGGCAAACTAGAATTTCTATGAAATAAATATGTTGTTCGAAAGCCCTCCAGGAGGTAGATCAGAATCGATATTTTGTTTTGTGGAGTATACTGGATAAGGTTAAAATGGTTAGCAAAGAAAACTTATGTATACCTACAGACAAAGACCTGAAATAACTGAAATGCATAAACTCGACCCTATTATCCTTTCCCCCATGGTGACCCATTTCCATAAGGAAAAATTTTCATGTTAAAATTTATTTTTCTACAGAGCAGAGATCTGACTTGAGATTTCATTCATGGGTCTTTTTCTTAAATAGTTATTAGTGGAGCGTCACTTGGATCTATGGAAATAAGTCAAGTAGCGAGTGTCCAGTGGTTTACTCACTTGGTCAGGTTTCAGAGCTGTATGGTGTCTGAATCACTGGTCTACAACTAGGCTGTCAGTAGCCAAGAGTGCAGCTATCTGGCTATGTGGATGGTCATGGACAGGAGTTTGGTCACTGGCGCTCGTAGGGACAGTCAGGGTCACTTGTAACATATACAGTAAATAGAAACAGATACAGACGCACACAAAGTATGGATGCGTATTTCGAGGGGAAATTCTGAGAAGCCATGTGAAAAGCAAAACACAGAATTTCTGAAAGAGAACCTGTCACCAAGCACAAAATGCTAAATGAGATACCTCAATTCATAGCGTTGCGCTCCTGAGCAACTTGGAACTTATTTTTAATCAACCAGCCATGTCAAAAGATGTGGCCCTGGAAGGTTATATGTAAATTTGGTCCTTTCCTCCAAGTGGGCAGTAACCTTTTGTTTTCTAAGAGAAAATAGAAAGATACTGCCTACCTAGAGAATAAATTTACATATAACCTTCCAAGGGTCATATCTTTTGAACAAGTGGACAGATTAAAAAAAAAAAGTCAAATTGTTCAGGGGCAAAGCGGAAATCAAATGAGATATGGAATTTAGCATTTTCTACTTGACAGAATTTCTTTAATATATTCCTAATTATTTAGTTAGACTGTGCCCCCAAACACTGTTAACTTGATGTGTTCACAATTGCAAGTAGTTGACGCGACTCCTTCATCACACCACAAAATAAATACAGACCCCAAAATAAATACAGAAAACAGACTCCAAAACACTGACCATAGTCCAGAACTCAAAATAAAAACAGACTTCAAGACACAGGCCACAGTCACGATCCCCAAAACAAGTCCAACCCCAGAACAAACCCCAGAATAAGCACAAACCCCAGACCTCATAATAAATACAGACTCAAATGCACATAATCCAGACCAGACCCCCAAAGCAAGTATATCCCCCAGAACAGGCCCTAAGAATAAACACAGACTCCAAAACACAGACCCCAGTGAAGACCCCCAAAGCAAGTCCAACACCAGAACAAACCCCATAATATACACAGACCCCAGTGAAGACCCCCAAAGCAAGTCCAAGCCCAGAATAAACACAGACCCCAGACCTAACAATAAATAAAGACTCCAAAACATATAATCCAGACCAGACCCCCAAAGCAAGTATAACCCCCAGAATAGGCCCCAAGAATAAACACAGACTCCAAAACACAGACCCCAGTCAAGACCTCCAAAGCAAGTCCAAAACCAGAGCAAACCCCATAATATACACAGACCCCAGTCCAGATCTCAGAATAAATACAGACTCCAAAACACAAACACAACAGACAAGACCCCCAAAGCAAGTATAAACCCTAGAACAAACCTCAGAATAGATACAGACTCCAAATTACAGACCCCTGGCAAGATCCTCAAAACACAGGCACCAGACAAGTCTCCCAAAGCAAGTTCAGGATCCAGAAGTAATGCAGAACCTAGACCAGACCCTAAACACATAAATGTGTGCAGGACCTACATAAGGACCTGGCCATATGACTATATATGTGTTCAGATCCTGAAGCCAGTGGATAGGTTTACAAAGTTATACAGGAGTACTGGTCTGGAGGCTAAATTTTCCACTGCATGTGGCAACATACCTAGTTCTGACTGAATCTGTGCCCATTCTGCAGGTACAGCAGGTAAATAGGGTATTTTTACCCTTTCAAAATCAGTTCAGATTAGGAAATCTACAGCATATTCATTATTGCTGTGAATTCCCCATAAAAAGGTTATGGATTGACCCCACAATAGGGCTAATCCACATACTGATCTTTTGACACATCCATGGCGGAATTCCAAGTTTCAGCCTTGAATTTCTGGCTACAAATTCTTTGAAAAATACCCATTATGATTTATCTATGACAAATCTGTAAAATGTGAACACAGCCTTAAGCATTTAAGAAGAGTTTACAAGTTTAATGAAGGCATAGAAGTATAAAAGCATAAACTGTCTACAACATGCAAAAGAAAGAGAGTTAGATTATGTATTGTATATTAAGCAGGTTGTGTCTTTGGGGCATTGCCACCTGTCCAACTGAGATGATACATTTTTTATGTAGGTGTATCTGCTACATCATATGAAAAATGGTAGATAGATAGATAGATAGATAGATAGATAGATAGATAGACAGGTGTCAGAGCCCCCTGGCAGGTTTCCAAGGCACTCTTGTCTAGCTTCTGCTCCTCCTCTTTTAGAATGCAAAGCAAAACTCTCCTACAGAACTATAAGGGTACAACATCTTATATCGCCAATCTCATACCTACCAATCCAATTATGCTCTTCTTCAGCCAATGTACTACAGCTCTCGTCCTCGTCTATATAGATGAGCGAACCAGTGTGTCAACATCATGAAGCTTGCGCTAAAGTTTCATGATGTCGACACACCCCACGTAAACACTGAAGCCCAACCACAGGCCTCAGCTGGCGACCTGGAGCCCTTGTCGCCACCCAGGAGGCTGGAAGAGGAAGACACCGCAAGGGAGTTCAGGAAAGATGAGGGAAGGTGTGAAAGTTTCTTATTTGTCCGCACCTCCCTGCGCCACCAATTATTATACTCTAGGGCCTGAAGAGATCTGAACTTGCAGGTGAACCTCATGAATATTTGCAAAATGAAACTCCCAAGACCCCTCCATCTCTACTCTCTAGTCTAAAGGGTCTTTTACATGGTCCTATAATCAAGATAATTATTGAAAAGAAGCATTCCTAGGAAAGCTTGTTCCAAATCATTGCTTTGTCTAAGGCCCCACTTTGCAGAAAAGCCACTTTTTTATCGCAGGTTTTGCAACAATTTTTTGAGCCAAAGCCAGGAGTGGAATGAGCAGAATGGAGAAGTATAAGAACCTCCTCAACAGCTTTTCTGCAACATGGGGCATTAATCTAACCCTATATTCACATGAATGTCATAATGGCTGTGTGATGCTCATTTTCCTAGTTTTAAGCATGTCTTGAAAACTCATTTTTTTTAAAGGAGGCCTATGTGTTCCTGGCTAACCTGTGCTTCCATAGCAAAAAAAAAAAAATAAAAAAAATAAGTAAAACCTAAAAAAAAGTTTAAAACAAAATAAAAGGTGAAAACAATGGAAAAATAAAGTATAAAATGCGAACGCCCCCCCCTACAAAGTAACGTAAAAAATTCAAAGGCCCCCCCCTTCCCACCACCACCAACACACACACACAAAACAGCACATATCTCTTCAAATCCTCACCCACAATATTAGACATTCTGCATAAAATGAATACTTTTTTTTTGTCATGGGCATAAGATTTCTGTCAGGCAGTACATTCCTCAAACTTAAGATAAGTATCCGTGAAAATTCATGAAAGGGTTAAATTCCCCATACGGCATAGCTACAAGAAATGAACTTTACATATGTTAAGTGATGAATACTATTATTACAGTAAATCCTGAAAAAAGATGTTCTGACAAATTGATAGCAATTGGTGAACATGGAAGTCTTGTATTTATGTGCCGAGTGATGTCATGTGGAAGGAATGGAATATCTAAAAAGTGATATCCCTATCTTCACCTGGATCTTTATTTCTAGAGTGGCTGACCGCCTTCTGAATTGTGGTGTTAATTGAGGACATATGCTTGGCTAGAGGAGAGATAACATCTGCATCTAGGAATATAATTAGTACACGGATTGAATAATTCATGTACATACATAGAATAGATTTTTACAGGAATCGAGCCAGAATGTAAACTGGGCAATTCTTCATGAAGTTTATAACCAACACATTCAGTCATGTTTTTAACTTATGTTATGCTTAAAGTGTCCATATTATACCATATTACAACACCCTCAGATGTCAGAGTCAGACATCACATTTATGTAATTGGAAACAAATTTTTCACCCTCACACTTGACTCCGAAACTTGACACTTGAACCTGACTCTGACACATAAGTCTCAAACTCCTCGAGGCTTGAATTCACTTTGCCCTGTTCACGTTGCTGTCAGCGTTCATCCATGACATATAAATAAATAATAATCCTTGACAACGTCCGCTTTCTCTCGTGTATCACCCATCTTTTACAAAATGGAAGAAGGTCCATCCTGCTGAAAAGGTCACAATTTTCAGAGCATCTCCTATTAAGTTTCCTTAAGAAAACATCTGTGTGCTGTCCTAATTTTTTACAGACCCATTGTCTTGCATGGGCTTGTTTAGACTAAAAAATGAACAAAATCTGAATAGACATATAAAAATCAATGACTCATTGTGCTTCATGGAAAACCCTGACACCACGCTGACGAAAATCCTAAAAGCCCACACATGAAAGTCACTGACATGCTGTAATGCTCTATTTACACGAGACTCCGTCATGCAAGATCTGTTTTTTAAATGGACCCTTTCTCCTCAATGGGGGAATCGAACATGCCCTATTTTTTCATGGATCACAGACAGCGCACAGCTAAGGAAGTCAGTCATGTGAATAGGCAAAAACTCTAATATTGCGCTTGACACTAATATTTGATACTTGGTTTTACCATCTGACACTTGACGGGTGTGTGCTGATACAGCTGACTCTGACAACTGATTCTGACAGCCGACCTTGATACCAAAGGACTTATTTTACAGACCTGTGATGTCTTGATAATGACCACATGCCCCTGTGTAATTTTGGATTCTGTGCTGCCCATGTTTTATGGCATCCATGTGCTTTTCATGGACTCATTGGAGCACATTTATTAATCAACTTGTGCCTTTATTGGGCATTAATTGCTCCTTTTTGGGTTTGTTTGCTCATTGTGCTTTATTTATGATGCATTTGCGCCTTTATTCCAAATTTTTTTTCCCTCACCACTTTTGCTTTTTTGCCACGGAAAGGGGATGTGGCCAAAGTGGAGTTTCTTTTCTGGTTGTATTTATAGCTTGCACCTAGTTAAAAAGGCGCAAATATGTTTCTCTTGTGAATTGTACCTCATTTGTAACTTGTGGAAGAGTGAAGAAATCAGGCGATACCTTTTAGAGGCTAACTGAGTATATTTGATAAGTAAGCTTTCGAAAGTACTAGCTCCCTTCATCAGACATGGTATAATACTTGGAAGTTTTCCCTGGAGGAGGGCAGTATGTGTCAGCTGGTGCATGTATTACACCACATATGACCTGAGTGACACTGATAATACTGCAGCAAGATGCAACTATAAAATGATATACAAGCTGAGAGCCCCCATACTGTATAGGCATATCACACATACTGTATATGGGGTACCCATCATAAGTTATGACTTATTCCCTAAATATGTCATATCTCTCTGAATTAAACGCATGGCATTATCCCGCCCAGGCACTGGTAGGTTCCAGGAAGTGGCTGGTTTGGAGCCCTTTTATAAGGGGATGAGGTACATTAACTCTTGGTCAGATTCTTTGGAGCCACAGCCTAGTGTGTAGTCATGCCATTTCTTCAACAGTGTTCTACCGCCAGGTCTTCTTTTTATTGCATTCCTTTTAATGTTATATTATTTACATGTATATGTCTTTTTTATGACATATTTTCTTGGATGTGTGCAGATGTGGGGTTGCTTCACTCTTGTCTAGCCTAGTGTGACAGGTGAATGTGGAAGGGACAGTTGAAGAAGGGACCCGCTTTAATCTGGACATCCAGGGTCAAACCTTGATCCCTGACAGAATTGGTTGATCACGAGTAAGATATATCTTTAATAAGATCGATTTGTAAAGTCCCTTATTTAGCTATACATATAATGGAATCTCAAGAACTTCATTCCAGTTTTAAGCCAATAGTCCACCACTGCTAATTGTGTGGATTCCAGTTTGGTCCCCAAAAGGTGGGTATATAGGGCTGAGATTAACCCCCATGGGCCTTGAGAAGCAAAAATTCCAATCAAGTATTATTCTGATATTGGGCATGTCAGGAAACTGCCTCCAGAATAAATGTCTCTGTAGGTATCTATAGAATAAAGTATGTGGCGTCTGGAAAGCTTCTTGTAGTTGTGAGAAGGATCTAAGAACTCCATCACTATATGAATCACCCAGGACTAGAACACTATGCCATGCCTCTCTGCGTTTTGGGCCTCTGTAAATTGCTTACACTCGGTTTATGTCTTAAGCTCATTCACATGAAGGAAATTATGATAGAATTTAGTCGATTAAAGATGAACATAGGAACTGTGCCTGCACCATGTTCTAAGAGGTATAAACTTTTGAGAAGAAGGGGCATTTTAATTAAATTTATATGGCCCAGTATGCATCAAAGGAGGGCCCCCCCCCCATACTTTACACTTGAACTCTATGTAACTCAGGAGAGGGTATATATTCTTCTGATGAGACATATTAGCTGTTTTGGTAATATTTATATATATATACAGATATACAGTGGGGGAAAAAAAGTATTTAGTTAGCCACCAATTGTGCAAGTACTCCAACTTAAAAAGATGAGGCCGGCCTGTAATTGACATCATAGGTAGACCTCAACTATGAGAGACAAAATGAGAAAACATATCTAGAAAATCCCATTGTCTGATTTTTTAAAGAATTTATTTGCAAATTATGGTGGAAAATAAGTATTTGGTCACCTACAAACAAGCAAGATTTCTGGCTCTCACAGACCTGTAACTTCTTCTTTAAGAGGCTCCTCTGTCCTCCACTCATTACCTGTAGCAATGGCACCTGTTTGACATTGTTATCAGTATAAAAGACACCTGTCCACAACCTCAAACAGACACACTACAAACTCCAGTATGGTGAAGACCAAAGAGCTGTGGAAGGACACCAGAAACAAAATTGTAGACCTGCACCAGGCTGGGAAGACTGAATCTGCAATAGGCACACAGCTTGGTGTGAAGAAATTAACTGTGGGAGCAATAATTAGAAAATGGAAGACATACAAGCCCACTGATAATCTCTCTCGATCAGGGGCTCCATGCAAGATCTCACATCGTGGGGTCAAAATGATCACAAAAACGGTGCGCCAAAATCCCAGAACCACATGGGGGGACCTAGTGAATGACCTGCAGAAATCTGGGACTAACGTAAGAAAGGCTACCGTCAGTAACACACTACACCGCCAGGGACTCAGATCCTGCAGTGCCAGACATGTCCCCCTGCTTAAGCCAGTACATATCCGGGCCCATCTGAAGTTTGCTAGAGAGCATTTGGATGTTCCAGAAGAGTATTGGGAGAATGTCATATGGTCAGATGAAACCAAAGTAGAACTGTTTGGTAGAAACACAACTCGTCGTGTTTGGAGGAGAGTGAATGCTGAGTTGCATCCAAAGAACACCATACCTACTGTGAAGCATGGGGGAAGCAACATCATGCTTTGGGGCTGTTTCTCTGCAAAGGGACCAGGACGACTGAGCCATGTACATGAAAGAATGAATGGGGCCATGTATTGTGAGATTTTGAGTGCAAACCTCCTTCCATCAGCAAGGACATTGAAGATGAAATGTGGCTGGTCTTTCAGCATGACAATGATCCCAAGCACACTGCCAGGGCAATGAAGGAGTGGCTTCATAAGAAGCATTTCAAAGTCCTGGAGTGGCCTAGCCAGTCTCCAGATCTCAACCCCATAGAAAACCCTTGGAGGGAATTGAAAGTCCATGTTGTCCAGTTAGGGACAAGAATCTCTCACATTGAGGAGAGCACCAGTAAAGGTGTGTAGAGATTTTAATTGCCTTTTGCCCTCTACTTAGCATCTACATATCACAAGGCATTATGGGAAAGGAGCTGGGGAGCTCATGCGCCCTCTATTGGATGTAACAAATCCTCAATTTGCTTTTGAATCCCTTTTGCTGTCTCAAGGCTCGGTGAGTCAAAAGCAAATTGAGGATTTGTTACATCCAATAGAGGGCGCATGAGCTCCCCAGCTCCTTTCCCATAATGCCTTGTGACATGTTGTCCAGTGACAGCCCCGAAACATCACTGCTCTAGAGGAGATCTGCATGGAGGAATGGGCCAACATACCAGCAACAGTGTGTGCCAACCTTGTGAAGACTTACAGAAAATGTTTGACCTCTGTCCTTGCCAACAAAGGATATATAACAAAGTATTGAGATGAACTTTTGTTATTGATCAAATACTTATTTTCCACCATAATTTGCAAATTAATTCTTTAAAAATCAGACAATGTGATTTTCTGGATTTATTTTCTCATTTTTTTCTCTCATAGCTGAGGTCTACCTATGATGTCAATTACAGGCCGGCCTCATCTTTTTAAGTGGGAGAACTTGCACAACTGGTGGCTGACTAAATACTTTTTTTTCCCCACTGTATATACCTAAAAACCTCGACCACTTGTAAATTTTATTAGACATTGGGCCGCCCACAGTCCCAGAAAGGCATCATGGCCGATTTGTTCCAATAGTTTAGCCATAAATAGTACAAGATCATTTGTGTATAAACCTACACAGTCTCCCAAGCTAATCCTTCGGTATATGGGGCCTTGTCTCACACGAATGACCGGGGGCTCTATTGTAATAGCAGAGAGAAGTGGCAACAGACGGCCCTCAAAGATAAAAGAAAGAGGAACATTGACCATTGACCAGCAGATTTGCTCCAGGTTTTTTATACAGAGCAGACACCCAACTGCTGAAACGAGGAACGAGGCCAATTCTACGTAGTACTTCTAGTAAGTATAGCTACTACACAAAGTCAAAGGCCTTGGTCACATCTAGTAAGGCCATCACTCTCCACTGGCCTTGTGCACCTGCGAGAAAACCACTAGTCTCCAGAGCAGTGGAAACATATTCTGTGGAGTGACGAATCACACTTTTCAATCAGGCAATCTAAAGTACAAGTCTGGGTTTGGTGTATGCCAGGACAAAGTTTCCTGTCTAACTGTATTGTACTATTAGTAAAGTTTAAAGGAGGAAGGATAATGCTATGCAAGGGTGTAGCTATAGAGGGTGTAGAGGTAGTAACTGCTATCGGGCCCTGGAGCCTGAGGGGTCCCAAAAGCCTTTCTACAATATAAGAAGATACCAGTATTAAGGATAACTTATATGTGTATAGGTGTGGCCATATGGTGAATTGCAGCCTGCTCAGGGTTGTGCTAGAATGTTGCAATATGAAAATGGAATTGGTTTCATGAGAAACTGGAGTTCTTAACCAAATTAGAGCTACAATAAGGAGAGGGGGCATATCTGTAATTCCTGTTACAAACATAATGGAACATAAGCAAAGCTGGATTCTTCATATCATGGATACTACTGACACCCAATGGATCCCATTGGCTTATATTGCGATCCATTGTTTTAACAAGAAATCTGCTGGCACTGCAGATGGAGACTCTGTGGGCTGTGCAACCAGCCACAATTTCTTAAAAATCACAAAAACTACAACCAAGCAGATACACAACCATGTCCTTAGAATTACAAGATCAGTTTTGGCCAATGTCCAGTGAACAATTGACTATTTTCTCAATCGTACATTTTTTTTTTGCATTTTCAACCGAAGCAAAGGAAACTTTGATATTTTTTAAAAAATATATTAATTTAAGATCTCACATTTAAAAAAACATGTGAATATTTTTTATTCTGACGCCTACTATGTAAGGAAACACTTTGTGACATTCACAATTCATACAGTACATGCTATTTTTATTAATGTGGGTTTGCACGCTATGTATTCTGCATACAATGTTCACAGAACGCAGAGTATCTGCAGAGTGTTTTTGATGCCTGTAGTGTGCAAGATTAATAGTTGTGGAAATGTCAGTTTCTTGATTCCTTATACTCCAGGGCTTAATGTACTATTGTGGCATAATGAGTAGATGTAACGCAGAGCTCACAAAATTTAATTCTTGGAACGTTTGTTGCTCAAGATTTGATCTTTGTATTGCTGAATGGTTCAAAGGAACCTTAGTGATAAAGTCAAAACACTGTTCTTGTGAAGTGACAGCCTAGGGCCTGTCCATGGAGTAGGTGTTGGGGGAAAGCATCTGGAATAGGTATGATGAGGATAAACATCCCGATGGAGGACATTTACGGTTCGTTTACGGTTACTCATCACTTTTATCACTTTCATGACAATCTTAGATATCCTAACACCAACTATAAAGTTTAGAAAACAAAATTGATAGGTTTCTGATGTTAACAAGGAACATGCATTCCTTATTCATAAGGCCCAATGTGGAAAAAATAGTAGTCAAAGTCAATGCACTACTCCTGCTGTGGGACTTGTCTTTTTAACGCATTCACGCTCCATTGACTTTAATAAGGAGCGTATATTTTTAACCCCCACTCATCTAAAACAAATAACCATGGCAAACAATATTGTGGCAAAAAAATTGTGGCACTAGTCAATTTTAATTTACATCATCATATAGCACATTTGGGTGAACCATCGAATGTGGCACCTCGCAGAAGGGGTCAGGTCAGTTGTAGCTTTCAAGATTAGAACTGTACAAATAAGAGTTAAGTTATATACTTTACATAGCTGTCAACTATCTGGCACAAGTCCCTCATACACTTGCACACTTGGCATGTGTACTGAACAGGGGGAGGGGAGAAAACAGCGGCAAGGCTCTTTGGATGGCGGCTTATCTCCCTCAGTACAAAAGGATTGGGTAGTTGAAGTCCATCTGTTGTCAGGGAAGAGTAGGAAGGCCCCCATTTAGCTGAACCCATCAAATCATCTAATGTGTAAAATCAGATGCAGAAATAATAAACTAGGCCCCAAAATCAGATTTTATGGGCCAGTCCTGGTTAGTTTCAAGGTGAGCTTTAAATGAGTTTATCTTCTGTTGTACCTTTAGGGCTTCATTATTGAGTTCCCTGGAGGATCCTCACTTCACTCACCACCATATTTGTAGGATTGACTAAGCCTGCCTAGTTTGTAGACAGTCTTAAAATTCTCAAGATTTATCAAAGTGACTGATGCATGATAAATCTGGTGTATCTTCAGACTATCTAGCCTAGGTTTGTCCCACCTATTATTTTGCACCAGAATTGTGTGACAATATTTAGGCAATTTTCTGCTTATTTTCCCACCCTTGTCATACAAGTAAAACAGTTTTTAAAATAAAAGTGTCTAAAGCTGGGATTACACTAGTGCTCGGTTTCCATTTGGGGATTCCGCCCCCCATTTTGCTTGAAAAAGTGGAGAGAAAAGGACAAGCAGGCCTTTTCTCTCTGCATTTTTTGGGTGGAAACCCGGCGGACCCCGTTATAGTCTATGGTGTCCGCGGGTTTCTGCGGATTTGGTTTCTGGAAACCCGCGCGTATGTGTGAACCTAGCATAATACCAATAATAAATGCGGTAAGAAGCATGTTTGCCAGTTATGTAGTGCAAATTAGGGCAGAATTCTGGCACATTTACTTTAGTCAATGCAAAAATGTAAATCTGATTTACATGTACTTCAAATACATTTTTTATAGAAATGACCAACATTTCTGTACTAGAGTTAGAATATTCCTGAAGTGAGTGAATGGATTGTTTGAACAAATCCAGACAGAAAAATAATGAAACAAAACAGTTAGGCAGACTAGACCAAAAGATAAGGGGCAAACAAGGCAAACTAAAACATTCTAGGCAGGAAGTCAGAATGGGCAGAGTGGAGTTGGGAGAACACATAATTCAGCATCAATAAATGAAGATGTGCTGGGTAAAGACATTCAATCAAAGAGGAGTTTATCAAGTTGTGCATCATTGCCTCCGCATCTGCTATTTACAGGATCCACTTGCCAACGCTCCCAGCCTTAATCGACATGCATCTGTTATTCAATTGTGACCATGTGCAGCAGAAACCACCCTAAGCAGCACAGGGCATATCTATATACAGTGCTGCACTTGACTGGAGCAGAATGGGATGTGTTCTGCCAGTAGTTGGTACATTGGTGTTTATTCTGTAGTTTTAGGTGATGTGATTGTAAAATTGTTAAGAATATTAGGAAATGTGCATCTGAGACTAAAATGAAGAAGAAATCTTAACAAGTCAGGGTCAGGTGTGAGTAACCAGCAGCACAGGAGTCAGGCAACAAGACTGGGGTCAAAATCAGGTAGTCAGACAGAACATGAGTGAAATGTACCTTTATAGGAACTATCAAACTAGTACGGTAGAAGATGCTGTAAAGAGTTCACAGGTGTAGGAGATTGCCTGAGAGCAAAATGCAAGGTTTAGAGTTTCTTAAAGTACCAACACATTCTAAACGGAAGGACTGGAACAACATGCCGACGGCCAGGAAGAACAGAGCAGTAAGCAGAGAGAGGAAAGAAGGGCCAGGCGGATCAAAAATGTAAGAGATATAATGTGTGTTTTTCAGGAGTAGTAGTGTGCAGATTTGTCATTAGATTATGTCAGTTAAATATTACAAAATAACAGGTGTCCACCATATTTATAGAGTTTTGTCTATCTATCTATCTATCTATCTATCTATCTATCTACTGTATCTCTCTCTCATTATCTATCTATCCAGTGTTAAAACACACACACACAAATACACACACACACACACACACACACACACACACACACACACACACACACACACACACACACACACACACACACACACACACACACACACACACACACACACACACACACACACACACACACACACACACACACACACACACACACACACACACACACACACACACACACACACACACACACACACACACACACACACACACACACACACACACACACACACACACACACACACACACACACACACACACACACACACACACACACACACACACACACACACACACACACACACACACACACACACACACACACACACACACACACACACACACACACACACACACACACACACACACACACACACACACACACACACACACACACACACACACACACACACACACACACACACACACACACACACACACACACACACACACACACACACACACACACACACACACACACACACACACATACACACACACATACACACACACATACACACACACATACACACATACACACACACATACACACACACATACACACACGCACACTTAGTATCCCACAAGAAAACTACTTTTGAGAAACTGTTTTCTAATGTTTTAGCACTTTGCACTTGGTGGTCACATATAGACACATATGGTATAAACAACTCCTGACAGAGTACTGCAAAAGAATGTTTTTTTAAAAGCTTGTCATCTCACGCACATGCCATATGGAATATGTCAAGCCAATATTAAAGTTAAGGAAGGACACAGCTGTACATTATCTACACTCAACGCTACTGAAAACTGTTCATTATTTTATTTTTAAACATTGTAATGCCATGACTAAGGGCATGGCCTACTTAATAAGTGGAGTATATGTCACCAGAAAATATGTCCATACAATTCCTGAAATGTAAATTCACTGAATAGAAGAACTTTTATGCTTAATTCAAGACAACTAGCTATAGCTAGGGCATCATAGCTGGTACTGCCGTCAGGGGCCCAGAAAAGTTAGGCTCTAAATAAAAGGTTCCTCCACTTTCTCCTCAACTGTAACCTTCCCCACACTGATCTACTTAACAGTGTTCTAACAAATGTATGGTGCGAGACTTATTCATAGTGCTGTAGCATGCATGTGCCAATAAATTAGATGTATGTCCAGGTACAGAAGGTGTACAAATGCATGTAGTGATGCCATTTGCAATAGAGTTTCGGCACATTCTGTGTAGCCTCACTGATCTATATAAGATCTAAAAGATTTTAGAATCCCACTTTCTTTCTACAGGGCACCAAATAATGCATAAATACCCTTTCACATTCCAGGTACAGTGAAATGTAACATGCTCTTAGCATTCCAAATACAAGCATGTCAAGCCTACGCATCAGGCATGTTCTCTTATTAGCTGGAACTGGGGATTTACATTTCTTTCTTTCAGCAGCCAGGGCTTCCTTTCCTGGCATCAAGAGCCTCAGCAATGTCCCTAAAATTGACCACAACCACATTAGTGTTTTAATTACCTCCCCCTTACTGATATTAACTCTGCCCTCTGGTGGCACTTTAGAGGTTACATGTGTTCATCTATATGTATTAATGTAACAAACACTATTTATTCTTACTGTTCTGCAGGTACAGTTAGTGATCGCATACAAAAATAATACAGAAAGAGTAAGTCTGATAAAACTGCGGCTTCTAAACCCTACACATGATGGAAAATTACAGATGTTACATGGAGGACTCCATCTGAACCACAACCTATTTCCCAACAAGTATTTTTTATAAACCTTTAATATAAATATTTCTATAAAACTCAGACGATAATCTCACCCATGAGCATCCTCCAATGATACATCCTATACAAGGGGAGTCCTGTCCCACCCCATGTATAACATCTGGGAGATTCTATCATAGATGCAGGTGGACCTCGTTGACCTCGAGCTTTCTTATGTAGTCAGAATCTTTATGCAGTCATTGAAGTAAATGGCACTTGAGTGTTGTCCAGCTTTTTGATTTCCAGTAAAGTGAAAATTCAGAAGAAATGATCACAGATGGATTGTGTTGTATAAGCAAAACCACATAAGCGATGGATTATGGAAAGTACTGGATGTGGTAATGAAAGGTTCACCCGTTACTCCCATTATTACTATAACTGTTAGCATTACCTCATAGTTTCCCAGCATCGGCTGCAGAGTGTGCATTTATACAGGTCATGGCTCTCCGGAGTAATATTTTTAGAGGGGTCTTCCCCTGTTGGAAGTGATGGCTAGAGATGAGCGAATTGATTCTGAATAAGTTACGAATTCTTCAAATATCTTAGATTTGACCAAACCAGAGATTTTTAGGGTTCACCACCCAAGAATCTTTATTATACTCCATTGTCTCTTCATATAGGCAGAGTAAAGGCATGTCCTGGCTGACATAACGGACCCGCGGGACTGCAACATGTGGGGTGCGGATGGATGATGCTTGTGTCAAAATGACATTGAATTGGTGAGCCGAGCCCAATCACAGACCTCCTGAGTGTACAAAGCCTCATGATGTCACCCAAGAGGCTGGAAAGACCACTGCAATGGAGCACCGGATGACTTGAGGAAGAGGTGAGGAAAGGTGAACAAGTTTAGTTTGAAACAAAACTGTCAGGCAACCCTGGTGACTCTCAAATGCAAGGTTCACCAATCTTTAGCCATGGTGCATTGCTTGGACATTTTGTCACTTGTTGATGGGCAGGGACAAGACTGTCTGGATCCCCACCTACAGATGTGTCCTTCCTTACCATTACTTTCTACTCAACATATCCTGAAACGTGTGACATGATGGCCATTTTTTTCCTTAAAGAAACATGATATTTTGATACTCTGTCATGAGATTTTTATCCTACATGTGTCTATGATTGTGTTATGAGTTGCAGTCCGTCAAGGTCAATGTCATCCTTAACTAAATTATGGCAGCAGTAAGTATAAAATTATATAGGATGTGGGAATGTATTATTTTCCTTCTGGGCAGGAAAGGGTCGGCATAGTTTTAGAAGAAGGACGTGGCTTAATACATGTGACAACATTTTTGTGCAACACTGTTCTATGATAATCTGGCACAAAGTAGAGCCAACCAATATATGATGAATAGTGGGATAGAAGTATCTTAAAAATGTATTGCCCAGTTTGAGCCACTGTGACAAACTTAACTCATCTTTAGACAGTCTAGTCTTATTCTGTCTAAATATATTTGGACCGGAATCCCATAGGAATGCATAGAGAGACTGACTTCTGGTCCATGCAAAAGCATTTTGTGATTCCGAGAGTCAGACCACTGGTCATATGGTACACCTTGAGAATGGAGGCTCAAAAAATCAGGAATAAAGCATATAAAAAGAGAATAAATGGCAATACTAATATTTACCGTATTTGCATAAAAATTGCACCAAAAGAAAAAGCATTGAGTGTACAGTACTATTTCTCTGGTATGCACTGCTTATGCTTAAGCTGGTGGTAGGAGGCTGGGAGCCCATCAGGGCATTCACCTATACCCCTGTGGACCAGTCCGAGTCTGTTCTTCTCTACTTTCTGTGTGTAAGTATATGGGACACATTATAGCAACTAGTCACCACCCACCAGCTCAGGGACAACTGAAAATCAGAGAGAGAGACTGCAGAGAGAAAACGGATTAAAAAGAATGTAAAATAAAACGTATAATGGCCAGAAATAGCGTGAGGGTGAATTCATGCGACCAAGGTTCAGCTGTACTGTAATGGGTCTGGACAGTATGTCATTGGGAGGCAGCGACTCCTCGTAGCATAGATAACTATACTGCTAGGAGTCCCTCTCCCGTTATAAGGTACAGGCTGGTAAGGAGTTTCACGCCTGAACTCGACCATGTGAATGTGCCCTTATTCCTCATGGTTACACACTGTACTACTGGTTAATGCAAAGTTTTTAAAAGGTTAGGTATGCTAGCCGCTTGTCAAATACCAAATTGTTTTTTTACAAAAAAATTTTTTAACCTAAAAGACCAGCCCTGTTAATATTCAATATTTCATACAGAAATAGGAAATCTTGACTTATTCACATATATTAAATTAACATTACACTTAAACACTCTAGCAGAAGACGTTACAAGCCAAGCATGACATCAGCTGCACTGTACACTAAATATAGCAATTCCTTTGTTTTGATTTATGTGACATTTTTAATCTCTGTGTTTAAGGATATTAGACAGATAATCTATCTCCTGACCAGACATGGGTTAGCAGAGACCTTTGCTCTGTGACATCATTACAATTGTACATGAGGTTCTTGTGTGAATCTATTTGCCGTATGGTTGAAAATGACAAAGTTCTTAGTCATTCTAAATGGAATATTATATTTATACAAACTGCTTAGGAAAGGAGCGCAATCTTTTGTGTCTAACACATATCCTATTTTTTCCATCATATTACAGTTGTGTTGTAGAGTCACTTATTGCTACATTATGACATTTATAGGGCCATTTGTGTATTGTCATTAGATAAGCTTATAATCTGTTTGCAGACATTTACCATACATTCAGTATAAGAGTGCTGAAATAGCACACAATACTCCTGTACAAATATCTCTCAGTATATTAGCTGAGAATAAGCCAAACCAGCATAAAAAAGAAAAAATTGTTAAATTTAACAGACTAAATGTGAAGTAAAAACTACACAGCTGGGGAAACATCAAAATAGCTTTTTCTAAAGAATATATACCAGGACTTTTTTTTTTTATTTTTTGTTTTTTAAAGCAAATAGTACAATCCACTTTCTAGCCCAAAATATAAAGAAACATTAACAGTTAGGAGAGAGTGCTAGGACAAGGGGTAGCCAAAGTAGGCAGCTGCCTATGGCTTCAATAAAAGGGAGTCTTTGTGGAAAAGGATTTCACAATGTGAAAATACTATGGAGTGTTGAATGAGAAGAAAGAAAGAAAGAAAGAAAGAAAGAAAGAAAGAAAGAAAGAAAGAAAGAAAGAAAGAAAGGAAGGAAGGATGGAAGGAAGGAATGAAGGAAGGATGAAAGGAATAAAGAAAGGACGGACGGAAGGGAGGAAGGAAGAATGAAAGAAAGAAAGAAAGAAAGGAAGAAAAGAAGGATGAAAGGAAGGAAGAAAGGAAGGAAGGAAGAAAAGAAGGATGTAAGGAAGGAAAGAAAGAAAGAAAGAAAGAAAGAAAGAAAGAAAGAAAGAAAGAAAGAAAGAAAGAAAGAAAGAAAGAAAGAAAGGGAAGGAACATAGAAAGGACGGACAGACGGAAGGAAGGAAGAAAGAAAGAAAGAAAGAAAGAAAGAAAGAAAGAAAGGAAGGAAGAAAGGAAGAAAGAAAGTAAGGATAGATGGAAGGAAGAAAGGAAGAAAGAAAGAAAGAAAGAAAGAAAGAAAGAAAGAAAGAGAAGAGAAGAAGAAGAGGGGAGGCGGCGGGGGAGGAAAGAAAGAAAGAAAGAAAGAAAGGGTAGAAGGAGAGAAGAAAGAAAGAAAGAAAGAAAGAAAGAAAGAAAGAAGAAAGAAAGAAAGAAAGAAAGATGCATAGAACAGGAAATGGCGAACAGATGAATAACTGTTCATATGGTCATCACAATGGACTTTAGAGATTGGGTTTGGGGACACTTTCTGAAACCCTTGTCTTGGGTACCACAATAACTTTTTGAGCTTCAGAATATAGCACAGGCAGTGGCATAAGCTGTTCCCCAAACATCAGAAGACACGCTGTATACCATATTAAAGAAATAAACATTATCTTAATCCAGAATCAAATCTCTTATACACTCACATCACTGAAATCAAACCGACCCATAATATCACTTATGTCGATGGGATCCTAACTAGTCATAAATGGTCAAATGAAGGTTCTGAGAAGGTGGACTAAAACTATGTGGTTAAACATTTATCTCCTGCCAACATCAATGTGCTGCATACAGTAGATAACTTTATATTTCATGGCCAGATATCATAACAATTTTGCTAAAGGAATTTCAAAGCCAAACTCCAAATTGTTTATAGTATTTCTTCTAAAATCAAATGAATTCTTCATCCAGAAGAGTAATCTCCTTCAAGGACTTTGGGTTAATAGAAATGAAAACATGTCTTGGTTTTGCAACTACATAATAACTTTTGATCCAAAGGGGGACATTACTGTCAGTTTTGGAACCACATATAATAGGTTTTACAGGTGGAGCAAACTATGGTTTAGAGGTTTCCATTAAGGCTGGTTAGCAGAAAACATCTGAAGGACATCCTCTATCATTTTATACTTACTGCAACCGAAATATCAGTGAAACCTCAAAATGAGGTGCTAGACATTTCAAAGACTTGACATTTACTTATAAAAAAAAAAATTTCTGAAGAAGTCATCTAATTTAGTTTCTTCTTACCTAAATGTTTTACAGTAATAGGTAGACATGTGGGCAAGATTACTGAACGCAATCTATTACTAAAAATGGACAGTGTTAGATGTTGCTCAACTGATGGTTTTCTTTTTTCTACTATTTCAATTTTCTCTGTCTTGCTTATATACTGATATTGCACAAAAAAGTAAGTGAACCCTCTAGAATTATTTCTACAATAAGTACTAATAAAATGTGGTCTGATTGTTTAGCTAAGCCTCAGTTATAGAAACACACTATTGAGGTGCCTAACTCAGGGGGAATTGGTATGGGATAGGAGGCTAAGTGGAAACAGTTGGCCCAAGATGATGGTTGTTCTCTCATGGTTTTCTCTGTTCACAAACTGAGAGTGGTGCACATCCAGTGAAGATGGGGTTGTACAATATAAGATGATTGAAGTCGTCTTTCCACTGGGGCACAACATAGTGTCTGACTCCTGCCAGATGGGAAATTGGCGTGCATTATAAATACAACACAGGAGGCAGTTGAATAGAGTCAGTTTGCTGTAGTCTTTACTTAAAGGGGTTTCCAGGCTGAAAATTTGGATGATTTATCCTAAAAATAGCTCACTAATATCAGATCTACAGGGGTCTGATACCCAAGTCCCATAAATTAGCTGTTCTCAGCTGCTGATACAAAGAGGATGGAGCAGGAAGCAGACAGCTCTGTTTTCTGTGTAGCGGTGGAACTGAGTGACTGCAGCTTAGATTCCATTCAAATGAATAGGAGCTGATCTGCAGTACCTGGTCTAACCACTACACAAAGAACGGAGCTGTCTGCTTCATTCTCTGTGTATCAGCTGCTAGGATCAGTTGCTTGGTGGGAGTGTAGAGTGTCAGACCCCCACCAATCTGGTTTTAATGACCTATTCTTAAATTAAATCAATATTATATTAACTTCTTTAATTCTCCAAGATTTCAGTTACAATGTGCACTAATAAAATGGAGACACTGTCTCTTATCAATAAACACTGTCCTTTCAATAGCATAGTACTAGATCCAGAAATGGCTTTGTCACTCACTCCCTGTTCTCTCCAGATTCTACCTTCAACTTAATGTAAAGGTATAGCTGACCCTGAAAAAATTCACAAACCCTCAGGTTTCTACCTGGTCTGGCTCTGTGGCAAATCTATGGTCTATGGCTGAACCTCAGGATCTAGGCCAGATGCTGAGGGGCAGCCTGTTGTAAGGATTTATTTGCCACAGGTTGCTTAGAACTCCAGCTCTGATACTGCTCTTAACTCTAACAAGACTCCAACTCAACTGACCTAACCAACTATGGGGATGGCTAAGCCACTTTCCTGAACCCCTCCCAATCCTGAGAAAGGATTTTACTCCCATTGAGAATGTAAGAAAATTCACATTTTTCATGGCCATTTTGCATCCAAGGGGTGCCTGTTTAATAATAGAATATGTTCTATTTTTTGATGGTCCATTAAAATAGACCATCAAAAAAACGATCATGTGTATAACACCATTCACGTGCGTTGAATTTAATGCAGCCGTGTGACACGGCCCATATTCACTGTTCACTGTTCTTGTTTTACAAAAACTGGTTTGCACCAAACTTTTCAACTTTTTTTACACAAAAAAATTGACATAGAGGGATGATAAATTCCATTCAATATGTTTACAGTGTACTTATATGACTGATGTATGTTAACCTAAAGATAAGCATATGTATGAATTATTTTCCATAAGTCAGTCTGTGATTCCTAAACCATATTCCCTAATTTTATATTGTTTTCAGAAAGTATCATACCACACCTAAACTAAGCCAAACAGAACCCAAAAATTGTCAAACTGTGGCTACATATACAAATGGTGCCTATATGCTATCAGTTATCATACCCATACTTTTCCTAAATAGTCAAGTTCCCATGTGTCAAAGAGTGCCAAAAACTTTCCGGAGTGTCATACTCAACTCACATAGTCAGATGGTGTATAATGTCCATGTATGGTAGTGATCTGCAACACAATGTATATGGGTTGATATGATTTGCTCACATAAATATTGCATTGTATCAGTACAATCCCTATTGACATTGTGTAGCCTATCATAATACAACCATCCCCCCTATCCTGCACTGTGCTGGAGTATTATGTTGCCCTCTAATGACAGCAGCAAGGTATTAATATCTAAAAAATGTTTCCAAGTCTAAAGGAGCTACAGGATTAAACAAAATAAGTATACCCAGGACAGTAGGATACCCCCAAAATCAGCCAGTATACTGCTGGGATCAAGCACTCTTAGCGGTTTAGCCGAAACCCTTTAAAAATTACACATTTTTGATACTTTGTTTTGTTTCTCACGTCACCATTTATACAGTAAGTTATTGCAACCGTGACATTATAATTCGAAACATTTTACTTTGTTTATCATGTCATGAAAATATTTTGTACTTGTTAACTACATTTGTATCTTGTTCGGTAACATTGTTACAAACTACTTGGAAATGCCATTTTACCAGTATTTTCTACTAAAACAAATCATGTTCATATTTTTACCTACAGTCATATGAAAAAGTTTGGGCACCCCTATTAATCTTAATCATTTTTAGTTCTAAATATTTGGGTGTTTGCAACAGCCATTTCAATTTGATATATCTAATAACTGATGGACACAGTAATATTTCAGGATTTAAATGAGGTTTATTGTACTAACAGAAAATGTGCAATATGCATTAAACCAAAATTTGACCGGTGCAAAAATTTGGGTACCCTTATCATTTTATTGATTTGAATACTCCTAACTACTTTTACTGATTTACTGAAGCACAAAATTGGTTTTGTAACCTCACTGAGCTTTGAACTTCATAGCCAGGTGTATTCAATCATGAGAAAAGGTATTTAAGGTGGCCAATTGCAAGTTGTTCTCCTATTTGAATCTCCTCTGAAGAGTGGCATCATGGGCTCCTCAAAACAACTCTCAAATGATCTGAAAACAAAGATTGTTCAACATAGTTGTTCAGGGGAAGGATACAAAAAGTTGTCTCAGAGATTTAACCTGTCAGTTTCCACTGTGAGGAACATAGTAAGGAAATGGAAGACCACAGGGACAGTTCTTGTTAAGCCCAGAAGTGGCAGGCCAAGAAAAATATCAGAAAGGCAGAGAAGAAGAATGGTGAGAACAGCAAGGACAATCCACAGACCACCTCCAAAGAGCTGCAGCATCATCTTGCTGCAGATGGTGTCACTGTGCATCGGTCAACAATACAGCACACTTTGCACAAGGAGAAGCTGTATGGGAGAGTGATGCGAAAGAAGCCGTTTCTGAAAGCACGCCACAGAGTCGCCTGAGGTATGCAAAAGCACATTTGGACAAGCCAGCTTCATTTTGGAAGAAGGTCCTGTGGACTGATGAAACAAAGATTGAGTTGTTTGGTTATACAAAAAGGCGTTATGCATGGCGCAAAAAAACACAGCATTCCAAGAAAAACACTTGCTACCCACTGTAAAATTTGGTGGAGGTTCCATCATGCTTTGGGGCTGTGTGGCCAATGCCGGCACCGGGAATTTTGTTAAAGTTGAGGGTCGCATGGATTCAACTCAGTATCAGCAGATTCTTGAGAATAATGTACAAGAATCAGTGACGAATTTGAAGTTACGCCGGGGATGGATATTTCAGCAAGACAATGATCCAAAACACAGCTCCAAATCTACTCAGGCATTCATGCAGAGGAACAATTACAATGTTCTGGAATGGCCATCCCAGTCCCCAGACCTGAATATCATTGAACATCTGTGGGATAATTTGAAGCGGGCTGTCCAGCCGGCGACCATCAAACTTAACTGAACTGGAATTGTTTTGTAAAGAGGAATGGTCAAAAATACCTTCATCCAGGATCCAGGAACTGATTAAAAGCTACAGGAAGCGACTAGAGGCTGTTATTTTTGCAAAAGGAGGATCTACTAAATATTAATGTCACTTTTCTGTTGAGGTGCCCATACTTTTGCACCGGTCAAATTTTGGTTTAATGCATATTGCACATTTTCTGTTAGTACAATTAACCCATTCAATTCTGAAATATTACTGTGTCCATCAGTTATTAGATATATCAAATTGAAATGGCTGTTGCAAACACCCAAATATTTAGAACTAAAAATGATTAAGATTAATAGGGGTGCCCAAACTTTTTCATATGACTGTATCTCACTGTAATTCATGGCATTTTTACCACTAATTTCTACATATATTCATTTTAACCAGTTCACATCTGCGTTCGGGTTTCCATTCGAGGAGTCCACTTGGGGACCCCCCGAACGGAAACCTATATGGATAAAAAAGCGGTTTACCTGGGAAACCCGCAGACCCCATAGACTATAATGAGGTCTGTGTGGTTTCCGCATGAAATATGCGGAAAGGAAAGTGCTGTTTCCTTCGTGCGGAAACCACACAGACCCCATTATAGTCTATAGGGTCCGCGAGTTTCCCAGGTAAACCGCTTTTTATGCGTATAGGTTTCCGTTCGGGGGGTCCCCAAGTGGACTCCCCCGAATGGAAACCCGAACGCAGATGTGAACCGGGCCTAATAAAGACAGGTTGTTGCTGAAGAGCTGGACTTTAGTCTGGCTCATAAAGTGGACCCCAAACAGAGAATCCCCCTGTATGGTATATATACCGGTAGGTTCACACCTGCGCTTTGGGTCTGCTTGGGGACCCAAAAAACGGAAACCCAATCTGCTTAAAAAGGGGTTAGCCTATAATGGGGTCCGCCGGGCTTCCACATGGTTTCCGGAATCAATCGCAAAGGTGAACCCAGCCTACCTTATATAACTTACTTGGTCATTATGTGTCTAGTTGTGAAGAAATCACAGCACTATATTACTGTATTCAATAATGGGTAACACAAGCAGTGTTAGCCAAGGGAAGTTGTAACTCCATTTCTTTCAACTGTATCTGGACATAGAATAATAATTGCTACATTCTATGGATACGCTTCACAAACAAGGTAAGCATCAAACAAATATAATGGAGGTTATGGCAATTATTGTACCTCAGGTGATGGGAATTTTTTCTACCAAAATGTACATATCTTCCCTTCTAAACTTAAAGTGGTTTTCCTATGAACATAACCATATTTAAATTTGCGGACAATTATAAAGCAAACATTTTTACAGATAAAAATTAAAACATTTTCAGAGTTTTAAAAATTTTCAGTTGTCAATGGATATGACCATGAATGCAGGAACTTTCTATGGTCTGTGAATTACCAGAAACCCAGCCATGATTTCCCAGGCCTGAGTTTGTGTTAAGGAGCTATAAGGAGTTAACTAGAAACCTAGAACGTCATACATGACTTCTTAAGGCAATTTGTACTTCCAATTCAGAACAAATTGATGAACCAGACCCAAACCAAATCTTGCAAGATTTGCTCATCTCTAGTTACAAGTATTACGTACTTGAAGCCTGATTCCTCCTACAACTAACTGGAATCTGGTACACATTGTTCTTGAAGCTACTGTTTGTTTTACAATGTTGGCTTATAATTTAGTACTAAATGATGATAATTGGTGACATTTCTTGGAATTACAGAACTCATAGCACACCTGCAATATTCATAACTGAGCAATTAGTGTCAGCGCTCTGGTAGATAACAGTTATTATTTTCCTAGAAAAAAAAAAATCTTTCACTATATTTACCTGACAAATTTTCTATAGAATAAGTAATATCTGCAGATGTAGCAAATTTTAATTTCCGATAACACTGTGGAACAAAACTTTAACTCTTTCCCCCCTCAGCCATTTTTGATTTTCGTTTTTTGCTTCCAACCTTCCGAATGACATAACATTTTATTTCTCTGCTTACAGAGCCGTATGAGGGCTTAATTTTTGTGGGACAAATCGTAATTCATAATGGTGCCATTTAATATTTCATATGAAGTATTGGAAAGCTGGAAAAAATTCAGAATGGGGTGGAATTAGGGAAAAACTGTGTTTTTTGCGATTTTCTTACAGGCTTCAATTAAAACGGCATTCACTGTGCTGCCAAAATGACAGGTTACCTGGATCCTATGGGTCAATATGATTGTGGTGAAGCCAAATTTATAGGTTTTTTTTATGCTTTAACAACTTAAAAAAATTGAGCCCCGACATTGCTGCTGGGTCTCCACTCTATCATAGTACGTATAGTATATAGTATAGTATGTAATAAATTGCCCCAATTACATTGGACAATGTGCATCTGCATCTTATTTATGCTTAAAAAATACGATCAACCAACCAGCGAGCGTTTACATAGTGGTCAGCTAATCGGCAGCACTATCAGACAGGGCTATTATCAGTAATGAGAGTTTCTAGGAGCTCTCATTACCCATATTAGTCCTGAATATCGGTTTGTCCAATAGGGACTTAACTCAGCTGTTTTATTGGCTTTTAGTATCTTTTGTTGTGTTCAGCAAGCATCAGTGTCAACTGGTGTTAAAGAGGACCTTTCACCACCTCCATCAATTCTAGTTCTTAGCATCTGTTAATAGGCGCCACTCCACTGATTCCAGCACAGTTGGAATTTTCTCTCCCCACCATTCCTGAGCAACAAGCACAGTTAGTTTTGGTGAACAATGTGCTATTTAAGCTCTGTAATGTCAGAAGTGCGGTGTCAGGCAGGGGACATGATTCAGAAGCAGCCAGTGTCAAAGCTCAGAATCATACCCCTTGCCTGCTCCTGCCTGACACCGCCTCCTGACAGTACAGAGCCTAAATAGCGTATCAGGCTCCAAAACTAACAGCAGTGATTGCTTTGAACATGAACCTAGAGAAAAAAATCTAACTGTGCCAGAATCAGTGGAGCTGTGTCTATTGACAGATGCTAATAGTTGGTGGAGGTGGTGAAAGATCCTCTTTAAACTTGGTGTTAGTTAAATCTGTGCCTGCATTTCCTTCTGAAGATTCATAGTTTAGATAGTTTTAATACACCTCTGATTTTACATGATTACAGAACTTATATTTCCAGGTAATATCCAAAGGGAAGAACTATAAGGATGATCTATAGGTTGGCAATCAAAAATATTTTTTTCTCAGTATAAACTCTTTAAAAAGACCACTGGAGCATCAATTCATATGCAAAGTATTATCTGCTATGATGCAAGGTTCTCAAGAAACTTTGCATGCATGAATAGCACAGATCACGGATGATTCTAAGAAACTATGTAATATATCTTATCAGAGAGAAATGCCAGATCATGCTCTTATGAGGCTACTTACTAGCTCCCCTTAACTCTATTAAAATGACCTTCGATATAAAAATCACTTCTTTATCCATCTCGAAACAAACTGAAGATAACATGTCTCCTATTTATAGAGGTTTATGGAGAGGGAAGGCAGAACTAGTGAACAGGAAGTAGAATAGAAACTTTCAATCACAACCAAAGGACATTTCTCACATGGGTACCTTCAGTACTTCTCTATATAAGTCCTGCATGATACTGGGGCTCTGGCTGAGTGAGTGAGACAGTTATAGACAGGCTTCTCCTGTACTCACTGTGAGCAGTGTATGGCAGCTAGTCTCTACCTTCCAGTTTAGAAAAAAACTACAAATTCCAGATACAGCATGTAGATAGGAAACTGCAAAAAACTTCATATAGTGACCAGACATTTTATTCCTCATATACACACATGGCAGCTTGCTCTGAAAAGTCACCTGAAATGATAGGTATGCTTTATGTTGGTAGAGCCTTGGTAGAATTTAAGAACCTTTAATGGAGTACTATGGGATAAAAATATTGATGACCTATCCTAAACATAGGTCACTAATATCCGATTTATGGGAGTCTGAAACCCGGAACATACATCACCTGTTCTCAGCAGCTGATACACAATTGAGAATGGACCAGGAAACAGACAGTGCTGTTGTGTAGTGGCCAGACAAGGTAGTGCAGATTAGCTCCCATTCACTTGAATGGGACATAAGAGTTCTGCCACTACACAGAGAACAGAGATATCTGCTTCCTGCTCCATTCTCTGTGTATCAGGTGCTTAGAACAGGTGATCAGTGGGAGTGTTGGGTGTCAGATCCCCATAGATCGGATATTAGTGACCTATCTTTAGGACATGTCATCAATATTTTTAGCCTGGGAAACCCTTTTAAGAATTTGGCTAAAATCCATTTCTTCTTTCCAAGCCAAGATACCGGTCCCTAACACAAGATTGTAAGTGCTGTTCTGAGGTGTTTTTTTTCTGTTTGAACAGGTTTTCAAAATAACATGATTTGGTGACAATTCCCAAATGATTGAATTGGTGTTTAAGCAATTTCCAAATATACTGCAGGAAACTGGCAGATCCAAGACAAGCAAAACCATCAACCTATAATCTAACACCATTCTGGTGAGTAGAGTCTAAGACACTTCTGAGGTTTTCACCAGAGCACACTCACTGAATTTGGTGTTAGACGGATAGGTCCACTTGCAGACTAAAGATCAGACTAAAGATCAGACCAGCAAGCTTACAGCAAACAGAGTGTAACATAGAAGCTGGGTCAAAACCAGGAGACCACAGGAGTATCTAAGAAGAATAACAGTGCCCAAGCCAGGGTCAAATCCGAGAGTTCAAGGATAAAGTAAAATCGGCAATTAATCGGATAACTAGGAAAGCAAGCCAAAATCTGTAACCAGGGATACAACAAGTAAGCAGGTAAGTACTGAGAACACAAACCTAAATACAATAATAGCAGGCATCTGAGTAGTCTCAATGCAGAGTATATATACCCTGCCTCAGGTTACGATTGGACAGTGAGGCAGCCCACTGGTTGGCTCATCATCTCAAGGCTTGGACTGGCTGTGGATCCCAGCCAGAGTTTGGTTTAGCAACCTTAAAGTGACGGCTGTTAGCAGTGCTGCACTGAAAAGTACAGATAGGATTACACATATTGAGATTCCTAACAGTGTAGTCTGTCAAAGGTTTTGCTAACATATTGCTATATTGTATTGGAATAGCTTCATGTGAAACTGGAATAATTCAAAGCTAGGGTAAGTATGGACACATCCAAAAATAAGCTCTGGTTGCTATTGGTAACAAGGCTACTTTTTTGTTAGACAATTTTGATAAATGATTCAAAGCATTCTGAAACTTAAGACAAAGCCAAAAAGTTTTTTTTTTTTTGCTTGATGATGAATAGCTGAAGAAACTGAATGTCTAAATATTTTGCTTCTTTCATTCAATGACGTTCGAGCCAGGAGTTCTGAAGAGTGATCTGCATATATTCAACACAGGTGTCACATGTTTGCCAGAAAACTGCAAACAGTAATAGTATTGTAATAATAAAGCACACAATACACAAGAAACTAGCAATGTTCATGAAACAAAACTTCTAGATATGACCTCACTGCACTTAATACTGGTAAATATGGAATCATTCCAGTCAGAAAATTAACACATGATTTCACCCACTTCTAACTATTTTTTTTTCCATAAACGTAATATGGGAAAAATGTTTCATTCTAAATGTGATCTCATACAGTTCAAGACTTGGTGTTCGAATAAACCAAACTATCTTCAATTTATGGGCCTCACGTGGATGAAGATTGTGATCTCATGGGGATCATCAGATGTCCACCTGGACAATGTGGTTGGCTACGGTACGCTAACGTTCATGAATACTAGACAATATATTCTATGTCTCTGGTGGTATTTTTAACCTGTGTAGAGATATTTTCACAATTCCAGGCAGTTAACCACTCATACGGTAGAAAGTCAATTAACAAGATATTCCGCCTTTTATTATATAATTTACTTGTGTGAAGAACAAGACATCACACTCTTTTCTTATATAGATAAATTAAATGTTTTGCTCACATCATCAGTGCAGTATCCTGCCTCTAAAAAAAAAAAAATAAAAATGGTATGGCCACTTTTAGTCTCCTGTGAAATGTATCCACAGGAGAACTGAAGCAGACTAAAGGTGGAGTCAGCTGTATGACCATCATGTATCATGTGATCCCTGGCCTTCAGTTAAATATCCAGGTAAGTAACAGTTGAGTAGTTGTTTACTGAGGAGCAGAAGGAACAAGCATACATGCAGCATTACTATAGTAGAATTTCATCCTCATGTCTGACAATCTACTACCTTGATAGTAGTATAATGTTGTACCGTGTTAGCCATTGAAAGTAGTGGAAGAGTGAAGAAATCAGGCGATACCTTTTAGAGGCTAACTGAGTATATTTGATAAGTAAGCTTTCAAGAGTCTAGCTCTCTTCTTCAGACAGTGATTTCTTCACTAATCTACTAACTTGACTTTCTGCTGAGGGATAACTTGTTGCAGCATGAAATCATATCACAGAAGACACCCAAAGCCTTTCTAAAGTCATTGAAAGAGTGTACTTATCACTCTGTGTTGCAGAGTTAACATAAGTGTCAAGTAAAGCTTTGCTACATCTGCATACACAGTATTACTATAGCAACATCTCATTGTCATGTCTATCAGTGTATGTACAGTATGACTATAGTAGCAGCTCATCATCATGTGTTAGTTTACATGCAGTATTACTATAGTAGCACCTCATCAAGTATTACTACAGTATCATCTCAGTATGTCAGTTTATATACAGTATTACTACAGGAATTTTCACAGTAAAAGTCATTATCACATTGAAGGGGGGCAGGAAACAGACATTTCTCTCTGATAAAATACGTGCTGTACTATTCAGTTATGTAAAGCTCATTGAACCAATGCCTACTTAATTTCTAGTTAACCTTACTAATGTTCTTCTTTGTAGGCAGATTACCTAATAAAAAATGTGTACATTTGTCCAAAGCTCACTGGAACCCATGGGGAAAACATTGTGCCTAAAATCCATTATAGGAATTCATTTATTGGAAGTTCCACTCCAAAAGAAATGGAGTAATCACATGTTTCAGCCTGATATAAGTTCGAAATGTACCACAAAAAAATCTCTTGGGATGAAGTACGGCAAAGTTCTTAGCCATCATATAGTATAGTCAAGGAAAACCTACGCCAATATACATTAGATAGCAATAAAGAGCGAGTGGTCACAATAATACAACTTACATACTTTTTACAGAGCACATAAATATGTATTATTATTTATAGAGCACCATTACTTCCATGGTTCTGTACATTATTATATTAATTCCATGGTGCTGTACATTATTATATTATTTCCATGGTGCTGTACATTATTATATTAATTCCATGGTGCTGTACATTATTATATTATTTACATGATTCTGTACATTATTATATTAATTCCATGATTCTGTACATTTGAGGGTTTTCATACAGTTTACAAAATATACAAAATAAGTACAATACTAACGGAGACCATCTGGCACAGTGGGATTGAGGGCCTTGCCCACAAGGGCTTACAATCTATGTATGTCTGAGGTAACGGCCTTTCAAACTAGTCAATGAGAAAGAGAGTGGTTGCACTTCTTCCACCTCCTTCCAGTTGCTAAATACCTTTAGAGTGTGGATTTTCCAGGGATTTGTTATCAGAGGTTATTCCTAAGTAAAAATGTAAATTTCATGTAAGTTTATACAACTTTAAGTTTGTTCCATGGTTGTTTTTTTGCCACTCCTGCCTTTGGGCTGATTCTGATATCGCAACTTTTTTCTAATAAAGTGAATTTGTCTCAGTTGCAATTCCACAAACCCCTATGAACAGGAGAGATGCTGTTTCTGGAGGAAAAAGGAGCTTCTGCAACTGCGGTGTCAGTGGAACCTCTATTAAAGTGTAGTGTGTAACAAACTGACAAAGGGCTCGGTCTGCGTATTTGTGAGTAACACTAATAAAGGACCTTATCAATACCTGCTACATGCATTCATGGTCTTTTGATGCAAACCAAATCCAGGATATTTAATAAATACCATGGGGCAGATTTATTAAGACTGGTATTTTGTATGTCAGTCTTAATAAAGGCCCTGATTGACTCAAGGCACGCCTGAATTATCAAAAGACTCCAGCCATTCCGTCAGACACTGGTATAGAATTATGTAGGGCCAAGGTGTACCAACCTGGTCTGCCCACATTCACGGAAAATGACAAGAGAGGCGCTGAACAAGGAATGTAGCACAAGAAAGGACCTTGCACCAAAGATGCACCACATGATCACTCATCTTAAAGAAGTAAACAAATGTAGAGTAACTAAACGTGCTCAAATATACTATCAAAGAGAAAAAATAACAAACTAGCTCTAATACCTAAAATATAACCTTTAATAATCTGATTAAAAAGTGTACAATGCACTACAAAGAAAATGACGTCTGTAGTGTTGCTGCATATGGCATTAAGCAGACAACAGCACATAAGTAGCTTTCACAATGTCCATAAAGCCTCTGTTTGAAAAACAGCTAAACTAAGTGTTCAATAATCAGCAGCTGTGAGTGGCTTTATCACAAGGTCAATAGAGCCCCTGTTTGAATAGATCTATCTTAAGAGGCTTAACAAAATGTAAACACAGCCCTTGTTTGTATAAAGATATCCTCTAAGAGGTTTATAACAATGTCCACACAGCCCCTGTTTGTATATAGCTATCCTCTAAGAGGCTTTAGCAATGTAAACAGAGCCCCTATTTGTATAAAACTATCCTCCATAAAGCCTCTGTTTGAAAAACAGCTAAACTGTTCAATAATCAGCAGCATGTTTGTATATAATATCAAGCTTACTGAGATAATTTGCAGTAATAACTGCAGTTCCCAGTGTCCTGATGGTGGACACTGGTACTAAGAGAGCCGACGGTTATTACTGCAAATTATCTCAGTAAGCTTGATATTATCTTTATCTTTACCTTCTCCTGATGAACCCTGCTTATCTCTGGGGGAAACGCGTTGAGGATAGTTTTATACAAATAGGGGCTCTGTTTACATTGCTAAAGCCTCTTAGAGGATAGCTTTAACAAACAGGGGCTGTGTTTATTTTGAGATAAGCTTCTTAGAGGATAGCTATATACAAACAGGGGCTGTGTGGACATTGTTATAAACCTCTTAGAGGATATCTTTATACAAACAAGGGCTGTGTTTACATTTTGTTGAGCCTCTTAAGATAGATCTATTCAAACAGGGGCTCTATTGACATTGTGATAAAGCCACTCACAGCTGCTGATTATTGAACACTTAGTTTAGCTGTTTTTCAAACAGAGGCTTTATGGACATTGTGAAAGCTACTTATGTGCTGTTGTCTGCTTAATGCCATATGCAGCAACACTACAGATGTCATTTTCTTTGTAGTGCATTGTACACTTTTTAATCAGATTATTAAAGGTTATATTTTAGGTATTAGTGCTAGTTTGTTATTTTTTCTCTATGATCACACATCTACGCCATAAAACCGCCATAATGCACTGATAAATTCCTCCCATCGAGTTATTATTTTTGCTATTACTTACAGTATTTCATGCTTTCTCTGTGACTACATTATGCATGAGTGTGTGATTGCTAAAATATGTTCAGCCTAGCACATAGCACACTGCATGCTTTATACTGTATGTATATAATATCTAATAATCACACTTCACCACATCTGAATTGACATGAAAAATGAGAGGCTGGAAAAAAGAAGTTAAGCCCAGAGTCTGCTGCAGGGAGGATGAAACTTAAGCGCTACTTTTCCTAACCTAACATTTAACATTCAGAAGCCGAGCTAATTTATGTTTGGTCTACAATACTATACATAAACTCATACAATCCAAGGGCCCTGTCTAGGCCAAACCAAAGTCGCTCTGGCTTATCAGCTCCTGGAGGATTTTTGTGTTTTCACTGCTCTCTAACATAGAGCGAGGAGTCCCCTTTGAAACCACGAGCTGCCAAGTTTTTTTTGTTTAAAGAAAAAGCAATGCATGAATTTCTGGTGAAGTAGTGGAAAACATGACATCATGCTTAAGTGTTTTTCCCTTTCCTGTTCTAATTGAGCTCAGATGTCTCAGTCTGAAGAAAGAAGTGGTCTCCAGAGAAGGAGAAAGAAGGATCCCCATGGCTACTGTTTGTCTGGAGCAATGTTGACTCAGCGGACTTCCCATCCAACTTTTAGGAAAGCCGCCTAAATGAAGAAGTGGGAATTTAATGTATGTGGAAGAGTTAACTACAAGGCTGAAATGGAAAGGCAAATTGGACGTACAACACGGGCTAGATGTGCAGAGTATTTTATGTATTGTATCACTTACATGTAGATCATAATTGAGAGTCATTATACTTTGTCAAAGTGAATATACATTTTATATTACAGATGATGATGGTTACTAAATATAACACAGGAAGCAAACTTGGCAATTTTAATCTACAGCAGAGGTTGTTAAAATCTATATTCTGAGGGATGATTGACTCTTCAGATAAAGATACATTTATTTTAGCACTGATAATATTAACCTCTTCCTACCACAGCCATTTCTTGTTTTTGAATTTTCATTTTTTACTACCCACCTATCAAACGTCATAACATTTTTATGCTCATGTTCATACAGCTATGTGAGGGTTTATTTTTTAAAGGGATAAATTTTACTTTATAATTTATTAATTTGTAAAATGGACTGCAAAGCTGGAAAAAAATCAGAATGGGGTGGAATTTAAAAAATTGCCTCATTTTCTTATAGGTTATCCTTTATACATTATGAATTACCCATTCCGTACATTGTGTGGGTCCGTATGATCACAGTGATGCCATACTTTTGTTGTTTTATTTCATAATGGCTTAGTGACATACAGTACAGACCAAAAGTTTGGACACACCTTCTCAATCCAAGAGTTTTCTGTATTTTCATGACTATAAAAATTGTAGATTCACACTGAAGGCATCAAAACTATGAATTAACACATGTGGAATTATATACTTAACAAAAAAGTGTGAAACAACTGAAAATATGTCTTATATTCTAGGTTCTTCAAAGTAGCCACCTTTTGCTTTGATTACTGCTTTGCACACTCATAATGAATAGTTTTCATTTCGGGGGGATTTGTGACATTTTGATAATTTTCTATTCAAAGTTTTTTGGGAGGTGAAATGGTGAAAAACTGATGATTTGGGCATTTTAGTTTAAGTACCTGATATCTGGTGCATTATTACGGTGGATGTTGGGAGTTTTCCCATTTTACACATTCCTGGCATATCCATAAGACATGCTATAAATCTCTGATAGATGTGTGGCCTGCACCTATCTCCAGAATGTGTAATGCCAACCCCTGGCCCACCTGTCAGTAGGCTGTTGGCTACCTCCTCCAAATAAATGAAGGATGGGTTGAACTGCATGACTTTTGACAGAGGTATTGTCAGGTAGGGGTACAGTAACACTATCAAACTCCAAAGGATAAACACAGAGTTCTCAACATGTAAGCTCATGAAAGGTTTTTATGGAAAGACAATTAATTTATTTTTTATACAGATAAAGGCGTTTTCCAGTTCTTAATTATACTGCATAGCTAGGTATAACATAACAAATACTATATATGTATGTCCTTTTGCCTGGGGATCGAGTGGAGAGTCTCTGTTTAGGTCCCTGGTGTTCCTGACCTTTGGCCTGCACAGGAGCCCGTCAGCCAATCAGTCTTTGAGTAGTGATGATCTGTTCAAACAGAGAATTAGCACTAAGCCACTGATTGGCTCAAAGACTTCTGCGCAGGCAGAATATCAACAAAGACCAGTGACCCGAATGGAGACCCTGCACTGGATCCCCGGCCAAACGGACAGGTAAGTATACAGTACTTGTTATTTTAAGCCTAACTATCCAGTACAATTAAAGGGGTTGTCCACTTTCAGACCAATATTGAGAGACAAATCTTATTGTTTGTATAATAAAATGTTGTACAATCTTCCAATATACTTTCTGTATCAATTTCTCACAGTTTTCTAGATCTCTGGTTGCTGTCATTCTGCTTACTCCCAGTGGATAAAAATTAGTCCACGGTCATGTGATGTACAGTCCATGGTAATGGGATATACAGTCCATAGTCATGTGATATACAGTCCATGGTCATGTGATGAACACACAGGTGCACTGCTTGTTATAGTCACAGTACAGTAATCAGTCATCTGCCTGGTAACAAGCAGTGCACCTGTGTGTTAATCACATGACCATGGACTGTATATCACATGACCAAGGACTGTACATCACATCACCATGGACTGTATATCACATGACCAAGGACTGTACATCACATGACCATGGACTGTATATCACCTGACCAAGGACTGTATATCACATGACCAAGGACTGTACATCACATGACCAAGGACTGTACATCACATGACCATGGACTGTATATCACATGACCAAGGACTGTACATCACATGACCATGGACTGTATATCACATGACCAAGGACTGTATATCACATGACCAAGGACTGTATATCACATGATTTTTGAATGGTCTCTCGGTTTGTGCAGGCAAAATTGCAGCATGCACTGGTTAAGCCTAATTTTGACACTAGACTCACCCATTCAGACAGATGGAAAAAACAGATGAGCAGGACATACTTGGAATAGAAACTTGGACATATTTGGAAAATAATTAAACACTGATGTAAAATCAACTGTTTTTCCCTGACTAAACACAGAACAGTCTGCCAATTTCTCACAGTTTTCTAGATCTCTGGTTGCTGTCATTCTGCTTACTCCCAGTGGATAAAAATTAGTCCACGGTCATGTGATGTACAGTCCATGGTAATGGGATATACAGTCCATAGTCATGTGATATACAGTCCATGGTCATGTGATGAACACACAGGTGCACTGCTTGTTATAGTCACAGTACAGTAATCAGTCATCTGCCTGGTAACAAGCAGTGCACCTGTGTGTTAATCACATGACCATGGACTGTATATCACATGACCAAGGACTGTACATCACATCACCATGGACTGTATATCACATGACCAAGGACTGTACATCACATGACCATGGACTGTATATCACATGACCAAGGACTGTATATCACGACCAAGGACTGTACATCACATGACCAAGGACTGTACATCACATGACCAAGGACTGTATATCACGACCAAGGACTGTACATCACATGACCAAGGACTGTACATCACATGACCATGGACTGTATATCACATGACCAAAGACTGTATATCACATGACCAAGGACTGTATATCACATGACCAAGGACTGTATATCACATGATTTTTGAATGGTCTCTCGGTTTGTGCAGGCAAAATTGCAGCATGCACTGGTTAAGCCTAATTTTGACACTAGACTCACCCATTCAGACAGATGGAAAAAACAGATGAGCAGGACATACTTGGAATAGAAACTTGGACATATTTGGAAAATAATTAAACACTGATGTAAAATCAACTGTTTTTCCCTGACTGAACACAGAACAGTCTGCCATCATTTGCCAACAGCCATAGGTCTTATTCACATTTCCGTGTCCAAACAGTCTAATTTTCATGAATGTCTGTTTTTCATGAAAGTCTGTTTGTTGTATTCATGTGTCTGTTATATTTTCTTCTCTATGTATATTTTTATGCATGTAAACTGAAATCAACGAGCATGTTCTGATATCCAAAAAATGGACAAAAGCAATGTATGCTTACTTTATTTCATGTGGAACAATGGACATCTGAATACAAATACGGAGTTAAATGGGTCCATATGGTGCCCATGGAAAACACAGAAAAATCACTCATATGGTATGCCTAGGGTCACTGTCACGTCATAAGAGAATTTTGTGCTAAGCTTCAATTTTGCAATAGATGGTTTTGCATTATCCTCAAGCACCCTCAATGAAAAATTCATAGTGGAGACTATGACGCTGAGCTGCCTAGAACCTAAAGCAGCAAAGCAGCTGCAAACCATAAAAATTCCACCACCATGCTTTACAGTTCATATCATGTTCTTTTGGTGAAATACAGTATTTTTGTTTTTCACAAGCATGTCTTGTGGTACTGTGGCTAAATAATCATATAAACAAAGCACATTGGGGCCAATTTATTATGCCTTGTAATCCAGTTTTCTGGTGTACAAAGCATGAAAAAGTCTCAATTTTTGTCTCACATGGCTTTATTAAAATTGTAATTTTTCCCTTTTATGTGCCCTGCACGCTAATTTTTTAAAAAGTGAGGGGGAGCCAGGTACTAGAAATGAAGGCAGGCCAGGGACACTTTGGCCCAACACATTTTTTAGAAGTTAAAGGGTTTTTTTTTTTAAAAAAAAAAGGTCTGTTAGTGCTATTAATGGGTTAATTAGTGCACCCAAATACTTTTACGAGTGTTTTGAGTGATTTATGGGTTTCTCTTGGAGCTCCTAGCATCCTGTGCATTTGTTTATATGGTGTCCCTTCCTGCTGTCTTAGCTCATGCAATGCATCATGGTAGTTGTAGGCTGACTCACACTAACTCCCTCCCCCTCTCTCTCTCGATCCCTCACACCCCTTCCCTGTCTCACTAGCTATCCCGCCCACTACTAGCACTTCCCATCTAACTAATTCAGCCCACTCCCCCACCTATATCATACTTACCTGTCTTCCTGTCCAGACTTACTTCTGTGGGGCGGCTCCTCTCCCTCTATGACGTCTGCCGGGGCATGCGCAATAGCCACAGCATTGCACTGTAGCCAGCACTCTGGCCTCTCACGCCTGCGCAATAGAGATGGAGTGCCTGCAGCGCAATGCCTGGACTTGTAAGTAAGACAGGTAAGTATGATGTGGTGGGGGGGGGGTAGTATTGGTGACGTTCCGTTTCCGGAAACGGCAAAACAGAACATCACCGGATAATCAGAAAATGTGTCTGGAGCGGTCACATGACTGCCCCAGGGATATGGGTAAATATACTGTACATTTTTGCTAAAGTAAGTAACTTAGAAAGTAGGCTGGGGGAGGGTATTTAGATTAGTGTAGAAATTGCAGACAACCCCTTTAAGTTTAAAATTGGCATAGGTTTCAACTCTGGCGCGCGGGACCTATAGCATTATATCTGAATTATTAATAATAATTCTGGCACATATAGCGTCAAAGCACAAAAGTTCAATGCAAAAAACGTAAGTCTCAATAACTCAACTTTATTGTTCCAGAAGTCCTGGTGTTTGTTTACGTCTTCACGGGCATTTAGTTTGCCTCTCTGGACTGCAAGGACCATGGTGTGAATTAAGTTAGTGATTTCATCACATCTTAAAGAGGAATTCCTATCACAAGGATTCTATCTAAACTGCTAGCTTATATCAAAAGAAGAGTTTTCCTAATTACATTGCTTTACAAATGCTGGTTTATTTACCTGCTATAGCAGATTATTCCTTCCCATTGTCGACAGATTGTTACCTTGGTCTTAATCTATCTAGGAGTTTGGCCTTAATCACTCCCTGCTCTCAAGAGGGGAGGGGGACTGAGTTCTCCAGAGTGCTCCTTCTCCCATAGCCAGTTATCTCCTGCTTTTTTCTCTACTCGGAGGTAAGTCAGCTATCAGGTCAGCTCATTGTAGTTTGCTGATAACCTGTTAAGGGCTGGGACTTGTTCAGTGCCTGTTATCTCTGTATGCAAATGCAAGCCCACTCTTTGGCAACTTGGAAGTTTTGGGAAACCCCTTCAAGGCGTAGAAAAGCTGGAAATTTTGGTGTGTGCCACATTTACACTAAAATGCGTGACTTTTTTCTCCTCTTACCTCCTGGGAAGAAAAGAGTTTAGAAAAATGGGCCAGGTTAACCAGGAGTTGGTGTGGTAACAACTATTCAACTATACAAAGTGATAAAAATTGTAGCACATATCTATACCTACTCATGGCAGGCATAGATTTCGTTTTAAGTCGTTAGAACAGTCCCAGATGCACCAAAAGTTTTATGAGGCGTACAATTTTTTAATATATTTTCGTGTATTTCACGATGAAGAATTTCAGTGTAAAACTTGCGTGAAATTCCAGCCTCAATAAATCTCTTCCCATATGACTATTTAACCTTATTTCTTAATGACATTTGGTTTATGCTACCTTGTGTAATAAAAGAGGAGATAAAGTTGTTAAGGAAAACAGCAACAGCTTGGTTTACTTCTTCAGCAAGGGTGGAAATTGTGCTAGTGGGTTGGAGTGTGTATTGAAGCTCTGGATGTTCTGGACCATGGTTCATAGTAGCAACCAGGGAACGAAAAGGGCATAATGCAAGTAAAGACTGGTCTATGCTATGATGGTCTAGGTTATGATGGCACAATAACATATTACACACTAAACATGATACATGGTAAAGTCAATTTAAGGACAATCAAGACAAAGAACTTTTTCCTAAACCTTGTCTGGCTTTCCTGGCAAATTCAGTGTCCTTAACATAAAAGGGCAAAAAGGAAAGAGGATGCAAGAATACTTCTAGGCAAATGCCCAGTAACCAAGTGAACCAAGGCTCACCTTAGAAGATTGTGCAATAATAGGCACAACACTAACAACAGCCTGTAAATTGGGCAGAGCTGGGCTATTTCTTTGTACAACCAACTATATTTGAACAACATCTCCCATTGTTGCTTTTTTCGAATGCTACAATCTTCAACAAACAAATTTTTGCACACTTTTGGCAGTGATTCTGACCCTAGATATGGTCATACATGTCAAATATTGGTAGCCAACTCTTCACAAGCAGGCTTGGTTTTTCTGAATAAAAAGAATAAAGGTGCCCATTCACTTAAGATAGCTGTTGGCCAAACAAGCATTTGGCCAACTGCTATTCCTCCCAACCTCAACATACGCAGCAACAATCATGGCCAAGTATGCATGTGTTCTCAATGGGAAGAGAGAAATAAATTGATGCCAGACACTTCTGCTAGTGACCTATACAGTCATGGCCAAAAGTTTTGAGAATGACACAAATATTATATTTTCACATGATCTGCTGCCCTCTGGTTTTTATGTGTGTTTGTCAGATGTTTTTATCACATACAGAAATATAATTGCATTCATATTATGAGTAACAGAAGCTTATATTGACAGTTAGAATGAGTTAATGCAGCAAGTCAATATTTGCAGTGTTGACCCTTCTTCTTCAGGACCTCTGCAATTCTCCCTGGCATGCTCTCAATCAACTTCTGGACCAAATCCTGACTGATAGCAGTCCATTCTTGCAGAATCAATGCTTTCATTTTGTCTGAATTTGTTGGTTTTTGTTTGTCCACCCGTCTCTTGATGATTGACCACAAGTTCTCAATGGGATTAAGATCTGGGGAGTTTCCAGGCCATGGACCCAAAATCTCTATGTTTTGTTCCCTGAGCCATTTAGTTATCACCTTTGCTTTATGGCAAGGTGCTCCATCATGCTGGAAAAGGCATTGTTGAGCGCCAAACTGCTCTTGGACGGTTGGGAGAAGTTGCTCTTGGAGGACATTCTGGTACCATTCTTTATTCATGGCTGTGTTTTTAGGCAAGACTGTGAGAGAGCCGATTCCCTTGGCTGAGAAGCAACCCCACACATGAATGGTTTCAGGATGCTTTACAGTTGGCATGAGACAAGACTGGTGGTAGCGCTCACCTCTTCTTCTCCGAATAAGCTGTTTTCCAGATGTTCCAAACAATCGAAAAGGGGATTCATCAAAGAAAATGACTTTACCCCAGTCCTCAGCAGTCCACTCCCTGTACCTTTTGCAGAATATCAGTCTGTCCCTGATGTTTTTTCTGGAGAGATGTGGCTTCTTTGCTGCCCTCCTTGAGACCAGGCCTTGCTCCAAGAGTGTCCGCCTCACAGTGCGTGCAGATGCACTCACACCTGCCTGCTGCCATTCCTCAGCAAGCTCTGCACTGCTGGTAGCCCGATCCCGCAGCTGAAACACTTTTAAGAGACGGTCCTGCCGCTTGCTGGTCTTTCTTGGGCGCCCTGGAGCCTTTTTGGCACCAATGGAACCTCTCTCCTTGAAGTTCTTGATGATGCAATAGATTGTTGACTGAGGTGCAATCTTTCTAGCTGCAATACTCTTCCCAGTTAGGCCATTTTTGTGCAGTGCAATGATGACTGCACGTGTTTCTTTAGAGATAACCATGGTTAACAGAAGAGAAACAATGATGGCAAGCACCAGCCTCCTTTTAAAGTGTCCAGTGGTGTCATTCTTACTTAATCATGACAGATTGATCTCCAGCCCTGTCCTCATCAACACCCACACCTGTGTTAATGGAGCAATCACTGAAACGATGTTAGGTGGTCCTTTTAAGGCAGGACTGCAATGATGTTGAAATGTGTTTTGGGGGATAAAGTTCATTTTCTAGGCAAATATTGACTTTGCAAGTAATTGCTGTTAAGCTGATCACTCTTTATAACATTCTGGAGTATATGCAAATTGCCATTAGAAAAACTGAAGCAGTAGACTTTGTAAAAATTAATATTTGTATCATTCTCAAAACTTTTGGCCATGACTGTAGATGTGTCTTTCTTTAATTTTCCTCTTGGGCGGGCATGTCTAGGTTTAAGCAATTTTGCAATATAATATCACAAACTGATATGATATCTATCCTATATGAGTCTTTATATGGCTACCCAGTGGCTATGTTGTGGATTATAGCCTTTCAAAGGTTTTGATAGCATGTTGAAGCATTTTATTGAATTGGATTCACAAGAAACGAATGTCCTTAAAGGGGTTCTCCAGGACTTTTAAATTGCTTACCTAATTGAAGATCCGAGGTATTCCAACCCCTGGGATTTTGTGGATCACCTGTTTGAAGTGTCTGCTTCTGCTTCCCACACCGAGTGACATCAAGTTCCTCAGTCACATGGCCTGACCACAACTCAATCCTATTCAAGTCAATGTCCTGAACTGTACCTTAAATGTACTGCATTGTGCTTGGTAAGTACTGAAGAGGTTGTAACTCTCATGCAAATGATGCGCAGCTACTGTATGTCAAACAGCTGATCGGCCAAGGGCCTTGGTGTCGGACCCCTGCCAATCTTTAATTGATAACCTATCCGAAGGATAGTTCATCAATGAATAGGTACTAGAAAAATCTTTTTAACCATATACATAGTATGTATTATTATTTTTTATTATTTCTGGAGGGCACAACTGTGTATGGTTACTCATTGACCCAGAAGTTGTTACATGGTGGCACCAAATTCTGTATCTGGGGTGTGTGGACTTTGTTGGATCAGTCAGCAGTCTACCGTAGGTAGCCTGTGGGAGCAAAAGAGATTAATTAACCCTTGATAGTTTTATATCTCTATATATATCCCATTCTTCAAATATGTAAGTGACATGGAAATGATACCAAAACATACAGTAAGATGAAGATATGTGTTTAAGTTTCTAATGTTTAATTCACTTTATGTTTTCCAGACACTGTCTCCTTATTTTCGATTGTTTTAGTGTCTTGTCCTGTATGTTGCTGCAATACAGTCACTGACTAGCAAACAACCATGTTTTCTGTATAGATTACATAAACACTAGCCGTTCTATGTATTCAGCAGGCTTTGAGGACATCGAGCATCCACTCACGATGTTCATTTATATAAATATTGTTATGTTTGCTTTCAGTTGCTATGGCCACAAAAAGAAGTATCAATGCGATTAAAACGGAAAATAGTTGTAATTAATTTTAATTAAGATCCATTACATTGTTTATCTTTGTAAAGTAGCCATTACTGTTAAACCTAGTTAATCAGTAATACTGAAAGGAGATTTTCCACAACCAAATGTTTGATGTTTCGCTAATGTATTGTAGATTTTCATAAACCGTGATTATGTGCTGCAGATTAATAAAATAATAACAATAATAATAATATTACTCGAAAAAGCATTCAAGGCATGACCTTAGTAAAAAATAAAAAAAAACTAAGTAAGAACATTTGAACAATTTAGTTTGTCTAAAAACTTTTGAAGAGCTTGTCTGAAATACTCAATGTTTTAGGCTGAGGTCCCACGTTACAAAAACATAGCTTTTTGTTGCAGATTTTGTTGCGGTGTTTTGAGCCAAAGTCAAGAATGGCAACAATAGGAATGAGAAATATATCGTAAGTTCTTATACTTCTCCCTTCTGCTCAATCCATTCCTGTCTTAGGCTCAAAAAACTGCCGCAAAATCTGCAACAAAAAAAGCTGCCTTTCCGGAACGTGGGGCCTCAGCCTAAAGGAGTCTGTAAATTGATTTTTCAGACTAATTAGAGATGAGCGAATTTCTCAAAAGTTCGATACGCAGTTCGATTTGAAGTTCCAAAAAAATTTGCTTCGATCCAAATTACTTCGCGGCGAATAAACAGCTATTTCCGGGCTGCAGAGAGCCGGGGTGGACGGCAAAATGCCGGAAGTCCTTGGATGCCGCGGTCATGTTTCTCTCTCTCTCTCTCTCAATTCAGCACGAACAACTTTTATTCATGTGGAAGGATCTACTAACAAGCAAACACACACCTACCCAATCACATCACTAGAGAATATCTTGTGGCCGTCTGATGTCACAAAGGTCCTTACTAAATATTAGTTACCTCGAAGCATCAGGAAATCCGGAATTATGGAGAATCGAAGATTTCCTGAAATTCGGATAAAATTCAACTTCTGCTGAATCGATTCGCTCATCTCTAATACTAATAATCCTAAGGATAGGTCATCACCAGTATGTGATCTGTGGTGGCCGACACAAGGATGAATTGGTGCAGTGAATGGAGAGTGCATGCAGGTTGCTCCGATTCAGCTGCAGCCCCATCCACTGTATAGCAGTGGTTCTGGATAATTGCAGCATCGATCCTATTACTTGAACTGCACGTACCTCCATCCACTGCATCAACTTCTGGTGTCTGAAGGCTGACGCAACAGCTGATCTGTGCCGGGGACAGGTGTTGTGTGGATAGGTCTTCAGTCTGAAAAATCAATTTGGGGCCAGAAAACCACTTTAGGCTAAGGCCCCACATAGCGAGACGCAGCAAAAAACACTGCGAAACACGCCGGTATTTCCATAGGTATAACTGACATGCTGCGATTTTCAAAAACACAAGCGTTTTTTGCAAACATAACTTTTCCACTGAAGATTTTTTTCTGCAATGTGTGGATGGGATTAGCCAGAATCCACCCTTAGTTTAGGCAATGTCGCCCAAAGATATTCCTAAAGGATTGTAGAAGTAGCAGTTGCATCCACGTTCTAGTGGTTTCTCTGCCAAACGTAAAAATATCCCAAGGTATGGAAAATAATAATTTGGTATGGGTTGTTGATTCAGGGATTTATTTATATTGACATATTTTGTGTCGGGGAATAATATTTCCCCTATATGAGGCAATTGGCCGCTGCCTCTATGGGTTGTTTTCCTTTTCTCTAGATCCACATGGTAAAAATATAGGTTAGACTTAATGACTTGTGTTTTTATACAACTTTATTAACTATGTTACTATAATACTCTGGAGCTAGAATTGGCTCAAGTAGCAAAACTTATTAAGGGAATGGTCCACAAAAGAAACATTTATCACATATCCACAGGATGTCCTGCAATTCTAGTTTATTCTACAATTAAACTCAAAGAATCATTTTCTCTGGTAGGATATGGGATCCTCAATCTAAAGCTAGACAGGTTCCATTTACATTTTGGTAAGATGGTATCACATGGTGCCATTATCAATGTTATTCTGCCATTATTTTGTAAAAAAAAAAAAAAGTCACCCATTCTTATCTATCTTCAGTTTATGTTTTTGGTCTTCACCAGGAACCTCTGGTGATGATCTGTGAAGAATGTCTGTCACTCCCTAGTACACATAAACTACAGTATATGCAGAGGACTTAGATGAGAAGAGGTCAAGGAACCTCTGGGGTTAGTTGATCTGGCCAAGGAATGCTTGTTTTGGTTTTTAAATCCTGAGAATTGTGGATATTGTAGCTTTCATTTTGGTTTTCATTGATGGAAGAACCGAAGCATCTATAAAATACCCTACGATCTTCCTGGTTGTAAAGTACTGTGGAATTTGAGTATAATTATTACTTATGTTTGATTTATGTTGTGGATTTGGAGTCTGGAAGAGATACGCAAAGAATAAGACATATTATATGTCTGAAAGTAGAATGGGAGAATGTGGTGTTTAGCATCAGTTTGAATGGAGCTTTGTTAGGAAATGCACCCCCCTTCATTTCAGTGGAACTGCCAGGGATAATACTGCGAGTGCAGTACTTTGGCATTCCCATTGAAATGAATGGAGTGGGGGCACACATTTCTAACCACCATTCCAATCAACCTGGGGTGCAAAACACCATCTCAGGATTGGTTGGAGCTACCAGTATTCAGACCCCCATGAATTAGATGGCTTCTCCATATCCTATGTGTAGAGGTAACCTTGTTGTGACTGGAATACACCCTTTTAATAACTGTGTTTGTACAAATAAAAGTGCTTTACTGTACAGCCTACATACTGTGACCATTACCACATTCACCACAATGTCCCATTGGTGGAGTTGTTCTCTCTGGTTCCAGCTATGTTCTGTCAAAGCAATTGTTAATGTTGGTGGTCAGGGAGTTCTCGTCAGGAGCAGTTAGACCATAGGCCCCCTGAGCAAGCCAAATGTGGTAAGATTGGATTGATAGAGTACCCAAAATAGCATTATCAATAATCCCATGACGTTGGCATTTAACTTGTTTGGAGATGGTTTGTTTACTGCATGCTTATACTTCTATGGTGTTGCTGTCATACAGTACTATACAGTCCTGTAATTGGGTAGGTACCTACTCATCATTGGCTTATGAACAAATCTCCCATCATACACCAGCAGGGCAGCTGGGACCCCACTTACTCTGGTGCTTGCTAAGGTTGGCCAAAGAAATCACACACAACTGTAGGTCTGTATATCACTAGTACTTTGCACAGTGGTGGTTAACAGCAGTTGCTCAGACACAGAATAAGTTAAAAACTATTGCTTGAATACTTTGCACTGACAGGTGGACACAATGATCTGAAATGGAACTCTGAATGGAAGATTTGAAAGGTGCAAAAAATCCTGTTTTATAAGAGACCTTTCCACTTGGCATGACTACAAGGCGTCAGGCTGTAGTATGCAAAGGCTGTAATTTGAGCAGCGTGCACTGCCAATAGGAACAATCAGATTCCCTCAGTTTGGAAGAACCATCACGCCGCCCTTCCAGAAAATGGTAGATTGTATAAGGCGCTATGCGCTCAGCAACAAAATACTTAAAGTGACAATGGCACAAAATGCCTCGTGCACAGACAGGAGTGGATGTGGCTTTTCACCCCTTCTTCAGTCCTCTGATCCTTTTTCACCATGGTTATCTGGGACTAGTCCTTGTTTCCAACCACTATTAATAATAATAATAATAATAATAACTTTATTTATATAGCGCCAACATATTCCGTAGCACTTTACAAATCAGAGGACACATGAACAGACAATATGAGACATTACAATGTGACAAAGAAACATATCAAGTAATAGGAGTGAGGGCCCTGCTCGCAAGAGCTTACATTCTATGAGGAGATAGGGGGACACAAGAGGTCAGAGGGCTTGTTTGCTACCATGGTCCAGCCATCTTTTAATATAAAAGGTTGTGTAACTGAAGCTGTATGAACCCGTCACCAGCCAGTATCTGTGAATAAACAGATATTAAGTGCAAGGAGTACAATGTAACTTCTAGATGGAGGGGCCAGGATCTGAGGAACAGAGGAGGAAGGATAAAAGGTGTTATTGTTCTCCACCTCCGCACACTACACTGTGACCAGGGCATGTGATAAGCCTGACCATACAGATATGATTTTTAGGGCACTTTTGAAGCTGCTGTAGTTGGGGATTAATCGAATTGTCTTGGATAAAGCATTCCAGAGCACCGGTGCAGCACTATTGGGGAAATGCAGGCACATCTCGGCCGTGGATACCTAAGTTTGCACTCTGTTCCGTAGTGGATATGTTCATTAATCGGCTTGGTTCAGCAAGCTTGGGTCTGGTGACATGTGGCTGCCTGTTAGCCCTATCTGCTGCTACCTAACCTAGAGAGCTACAGGTGCTCTGCAAGAAACTAAACAATCCTCTACCAATATTAACTCTGTCTAACTCCCCTGAACAGAAAATCCCTAAAAACTGTGGGCAACTAGCAACTACTAAACTCCTCCCACCTGCAAGGAAAATCACAACATAAGCAACTACCACTTACACAGACATACAGGAATGGCACATTAATTCTTACATAAACTGCATAAACCTGAAAACTGCAAATAGCCAGTTATAAACAGTGAAAAACAGTATAAAACATTGTAAAACATGTTACTCACTAATACAACATTTTACTACTTGCAGTGACCCTTTTGGGGGAAAACTGCAGAGACACCTCTGCAACACAAGAAAATACACAAAACACATAGAGGACCAAATTTACTAATAGTTTGCCAGTGTAAATTCAGACAAGCAACTGAAAATGCACCAGATTTATCACAGTGGCTGTTGCTGGATGATAAATTTGGTGCATCTTTAGACCATAGCTCCCAACCGTCCCACATCTGGCAGGACAGTCCCGATTTTACACTGCTGTCCCGCGGTCCCGCATAGCTTACAGTTTGTCCCGCTATTCCCCTGAAGTGTTTTGCTGTTAACAAACTTAGGGTAGGGTAAAGGCTAAATGGAAGATGCTAAATCCTAGTGGCTAAATCCTTATGTCATATATGACATAACGGAAACATAAAGAAAAGCAATTGTGTCTGCTACAGGAGGCTTTGACATGAATCCTCCCATTCCCCTATTTCTTTATGATCTACGGTTTTGCATCTAACACAAAAGAGATCTTGTTAATCCCCTCAGTGTATTTTCCCCCTGACCCTGTAATGCTAAGCCTCTTTTCACCTTAAATTCTAATATGTCTATATACACTTGGCAATAACCTAATTATGATCCAATGTGATGTGTAACACATGTGAGGCACTGAGAGTACATTGAAAGTGTTGACATTTCAACTCTCTAATTTGCAAACTGCAGGTGCATCTTGGATGCAAATCCAACACTATCATAGAAGAAAGATCTTTCTAGTATTCTGTTCATCAATGGCCATTTAAAGGAGTTTTCGAAAGAAAATAACCATATGTAAATTAGTAGACAATTAAATGTAAATATTTAGCAAAATCTAAATAGTTAAAAAATTGTCACTGATCATCTTAGTGGTGACAGTCCGTTGTCTTGATAAGTTACCAATGGATACGACTTGTCAGAAACCCAGTCATGATTTTTTATTGTCGACAGGTTATCCTCTCTTGCACGTATTACCTCTGCCTGATAACCTGACCACAATAAGGAAATCATGGTTGAGTTTCTGACAAATGCCAGGTCATAGAAAGTTCCTGCATTCATGGTCGTATCCATTGGCAACCGATCAAGACAAAAGTCTGTCACCGCTAAGATGGTTAGAAAAAAATCTACAAATTTTGATTTACTTATATTTGCAAAAATTTTAAGTTTTAATTGTCTACAAATTTAAATATGGTTATGTTCGTGGGAAAACACCTTAAGGCTGAGGCCCCACATTGCGGAAATGCAGTTTCTTTTGTTGCAGATTTTGCAGCGTTTTTTTGAGCCAAACCTAGCAGCGGCTACAAAAGGAATGGGAAATATATAGAAGCTCTTATACTTATACCATATGCTTAATCCACTCCTGGCTTTGGCTCAAAAAAAACGCAACAAAATCTGCAACAAAAAAAGCTGCATTTCTGCGACGTGGGGCCTCAGCCTTAGGCTATGGCCCCACATGGCAGAAATGCAGCTTTTTTTTTTGTTGCGTTTTTTTAAGCCAAAGCCAACAATGGCTACAAAAGGAATGGGAAATATATAGGAAGTTCTTATACCTACCTTCTGCTCAATCCACTCCTGGCTTTGGCTCAAAAAACCACAACAAAATCTGCAACAAAAAAAGCTGCGTTTCCTTACGCTAAGGCCCCACATTGTGGAAACGCAGCTTTTTTATTGTAGACTTAGCTGCGTATTTTTGGGTAAAAGTCAGGAGTGGCTTCAAAAGGAATGGTAAATATAAAGAAAGCTCTTCTACCTCTCGCTTCTGCTTAATCCCCTCCTGACTGTGGCTCACAAAAATGCAGCAAAATCTGCAACAAAATTTTCTTCTGGCTAATTTAATCCACACATTGCAGAAAAATATCCGCAGCGGACATGCTGCAATTTCAAAAACTATTGCGTTTTTGTAAATCGCAACCTGTCAATTATACCTACGGAAACTCTGGCGGTTTTCATATAGGTATAATTGAAGCAGAAAGTCTGCAAAGGAAAACTATGCAGACTTTCTGTGAAAAGCGCAGTGTGAAAAAACACAATGCGTTTCCACCTCGTTTTTTCTCACAGCGCTTTTTGGCTGCGGCCCGCTACGTGGGGCCTTAGCCTATAGGACTATATATGGAATTTTACATTGATGGCCTAATCTTTGGATAGACCATCAATATCAGATCAGTGAAGGTTGAGCGCACACTCACAATCAGCTGACTGGAGGGGTTTAGACATTAGGAAAGTGCTGCATCACCATCACTGTTTACCAGGCACAGTATATTTTACAGTAGCTGCTAAAGTAGCTCAGTTATATTCACGCGAATGAATCTGCGGCGCACTGAGCTGTAATACCAGGCAAAGCCACAAAAAATGTATGGAGCAATGTCTGGTAAACAATGATGGCCTAAATGTCACTGCACCTCCCATCACTGATCACAGGGGTGCTGATATTGACCGGTACTAAAAACAGACCATCAATATCAGAGTCCTAAAAAAAACTGCTTATCTTATAGTCAATGTGCTAGTGACTATTTTTTCAATTAAACATACTGTATGTAAAGTAAAGTCATTAAAAAAAATCTTATGCTTGCCTGGCATAAACAAGGGTGAAATTACCATCTAGCTACTCAAAAACAATGTTAGGCCCCACATTGCTTTTTCTGTTGCAGATTTTGCAGCTTTTTTGAGTCAAAGCCAAGAATGGCTACAAAAGGAATCGGAGATATAAAATAAGCTCTTATACTTCTACCTTCCGCTCAATCCACTCCTGGCTTTCGCTCAAAAAAAACGCAACAAAATCTGCAACAAAAAAAAAGCTGCTTTTCTGCAACGTGGGGCCTCAGCCTTAATGTCCATACTGGCAATTTTCAGTATGACAAGGTGCCTGAAAACTTGTCCCTTGCTGTTTCTCCATTATGGTGCCTGTATATTTAGCAGTTCATAATGCATCACAAAACTACAGCAATTTATGGTACAAACATGTGATTTTGTCTAGTGGTTCTCTACCATGCAGCTTGTACAGGTAACGTACCATGTGTTTCACCTGTTCAATATGCACATCTGCTGAAATTTCCCAACTCCTATCTGCGGACAGCATGTTGTAGAGCGGGTTCTGCAGATCAGATGATATATAGTTTCTCAGGAAAAGTTCACTATAACTTGTACTTTATTTTATTATATATTATCTTATTTTACATTAATCCCTGCTCTTTCCATACGCACAGTCATAAAGAGACAGCTACCAATCATCCATTGGACTCGAAAGCATACAAAGAGCTGTCACTCAATGGAATGTATATATATATATATATATATATATATATATATATATATACTGTAACAATTACCACAAACCTACATATCAATATTAGATACCAAGTTCAACGCGCTCCCATCTTGCTCTGTTCCATGCTATTATGTGCATAACTAATGCTCAGCACTGTAATAGCATGGCCAGCTATTGCTTCCAGATTCGAGCTGCATTATAAAGCAAGGACATGGGGCTATCGGTGGTGTCAAAAAAACTCTGATTCTGGCAGCTTAAACCCTCAGATGCCATGATCAATGTCAATCAGAGCATCTGGGTGGTTAGGGGACAAGAGCACCCCCCTTCACACCTTTGGGTCCAACATAATGATATTGCTGGATTTGGAGAGGTTGCCAAGGAAGCCAGGAGTGAATGGGCAACCGTGCCGTTTTTGGAAATTGCCACGTGTCCGCAGCGCATTTTTTTTCCGCAAAGTGGGCATGGCATTCACTAGAATCCCATCCACTTTGCTCTGACTGTAAAACGCCACGATTTTTTCCGCGGCGCTTCCGTCACGGGCAATTCGTGGCGTTTACGCCACCTGGGGCTTTAGGCTTAAACTACTCCAATCATTCCTTTCCATTAACTTTAGAGATCTGAAAAATAGCAACATAAGCACTCATCAGATGATCATGATGCCTTCCTCTCCTATATGGGATTGTTAGGATTTTATATGGGTTTTTTTTAGGATTTATGTTTTACCTATTATCTGTACTGATTTATAGTTATGCTCTATTTTTCATTTCTCTTTACTCTTCTTCACTGACAACAAGGCAGGTTCTGTTTCCCAGTCTGCAATTCTTTTCCTTTCTTGCTGAGTATAGTTGAGATACATTTCCCAGGGCAGACAATTTGGTTTCCATCGTCAGACACTCACATTAATTTACTTCCAACAGGAGTCACGATAAATGGCCACCCACTGTTTTACTTTTCAGGCTACTGTTGAACAATTGCCCATTATTCTCCTATAGTGGCAGGGAGGACCATTAATGCTTAACAAGCCCATACTCTTTAGTTTGCTTATGTGGTTTATATATAGCCCTCTACAAATGATCATAACCCAGAACTTAGCTTTTGCTTTAAACATGTTTCCCCTTATGTTATTATTAGTTGGATTTATGGCCTTTATGTATAATAACTACAGTATACACTGGATACATATAGTCCCAGTGTGCACAGATACAATGCACATATTATGTTCGGATATTTTATATTTAATATACCAAGAGAGAGATTCTAGCAAAATACTGTACATGTCATATTACCAACACTGTAAACTGAGCTATGAAGTCAACATTTGGAAAATATGTATTATTATGGTCATCCAGGGCTCCATGGCAATAATATGCTCCCAGTCTTCTCCCAGTCATCAGACGCTCTAAAATAAGTCTAGGGTAGCATAGTAAATAACATTGGTGTAGAAGAGAATGCAGCTGCAGTTTCTCTCTTTCTCTCTGCCTGTCTGCATGCAAAGAGAACGACCCATAAATGGGGAGACCATTGGCTTGGTATGTAAACCCATCCATTCAGCGGGGCTAGGAGGGAGAAAATATTTTCAAAAAGCTTACAGAGATATGGAATAGACTTAAAAAACAGCTTAGTACTGCAGATTACAAACATAACTAATACATACCTACTGCTGCCTAAATATATATACCAAGGTATACAGATGTGTCCACCCTTAACTTAGTTCTAATTTAGAATACAGCACCCAACCTTTCAACAAACATTGCATAAATGGTGTGTACTACATTGGGGGGGGGCACTATTTCTGGCTATGACCTCTGTCTGAGATGGTGGAGACTAGTGGCTATGATGTTTCCTATATACAGCACAGATGACGTAGATGAAAATCTGGTCTATATCTCTCTTACACTCAGAAGCTGCAAGAAGATTATATAGTGCAATATAGAGAAGAACTGACCTGTATTGATGTGAATAATGCACTTAGAGTAAGATAAAACCTTCCAGTCTAGCTGCATGCAGTCTCTAAATGTGCCTGTTTAAACCTTAGCTATGCCTGTCCCTAGAATTCTATTGTGAGTTGTAATCTGACAACTAAAGAGATTTTTCATAGTGAAAGTTAGTTTACTTGGGTGGAGTACAAAAGATGAGAGAGGCCTGTAACTGACATCATAGGTAGACCTCAACTATGAGAGACAAAATGAGAAAACAAATCTAGAAAATCACATTGTCTGATTTTTTAAGAATTTATTTGCAAATTATGGTGGAAAATAAGTATCTGGTCACCTACAAACAAGCAAGATTTCTGGCTCTCACAGACCTGTAACTTCTTCTTTAAGAGGCTCCTCTGTCTTCCACTCATTACCTGTAGTAATGGCACCTGTTTGACATTGTTATCAGTATAAAAGACCCCTGTCCACAACCTCAAACAGTCACACTCCAAACTCCACTATGGTGAAGACCAAAGAGCTGTGGAAGGACACCAGAAACAAAATTGTAGACCTGCACCAGGCTGGGAAGACTGAATCTGCAATAGGCAAGCAGCTTGGTGTGAAGAAATCAACTGTGGGAGCAATAATTAGAAAATGGAAGACATACAAGACCACTGATAATCTCCATTGATCAGGGGCTCTACGCAAGATCTCACCCCGTGGGGTCAAAATGATCACAAGAGCGGTGAGCAAAAATCCCAGAACCACACGGGGGGACCTAGTGAATGACCTGCAAAAAGCCTGGACTACCGTAACAAAGGCTACCGTCAGTAACACACTACGCCGCCAGGGACTCAGATCCTGCAGTGCCAGACGTGTCCCCCCTACTTAAGCCAGTACATATCCGGGCCCGTCTGAAGTTTGCTAGAGAGCATTTGGATGTCCCAGAAGAGTATTGGGAGAATGTCATATGGTCAGATGAAACCAAAGTAGAACTGTTTGGTAGAAACACAACTCGTCATGTTTTGAGGAGAGTGAATGCTGAGTTGCATCCAAAGAACACCATACCTACTGTGAAGCATGGGGGTGGCAACATCATGCTTTGGGGCTGTTTCTATGCAATGGGACCAGGACAACTGATCCGTGTACATGAAAGAATGAATGGGGCCATGTATGGTGAGATTTTGAGTGCAAACCTCCTTCCGTCAGCAAGGCCATTGAAGATGAAATGTGGCTGGGTCTTTTAGCATGACAATGATCCCAAACACACCACCAGGGCAACGAAGGAGTGGCTTCGTAAGAAGCATTTCAAGGTCCTGGAGTGGCCTAGCCAGTCTCCAGATCTCAACCCCATAGAAAATCATTGGAGGGAGTTGAAAGTCTGTGTTGTCCAGCAACAGCCCGAAAACATCACTGCTCTAGAGGAGATCTGCATGTAGGAATGGGCCAACATACCAGCAACAGTGTGTGCCAACCTTGTGAAGACTTACAGAAAACGTTTGACCTCTGTCATTGCTAACAAAGGATATATAACAAAGTATTGAGATGAACTTTTGTTATTGACCAAATACTTATTTTCCACCATAATTTGCAAATAAATTCTTTATAAATCGGACAATGTGATTTTCTGGATTTGTTTTCTCATTTTGTCTCTCATAGTTGAGGTCTACCTATGATGTCAATTACAGGCCGGCCTCATCTTTATAAGTTGGAGAACTTCCACAATTGGTGGGTGAGTAAATACTTTTTTTCCCCACTGTATATAGATATATATATATGTATACAGTATATATATATATTGGCATGTCCAGAAAAGAGGAAAAGTAAGCAAAGATATATCTGGCACTATTTAATAGTAGATGGAACTTCTTTAAAAGTCTATTAAAAGACTGTAGTAGACACATTAGCTGTATCATAAAGATATCTGTCATAAAGATATACCATATGAGGCAAAACAAAGATGGATATCTGAAATTATCAACAAGAAATATCCTTATAAGTAGCATTGTTTACAGTAGTAGTGAAATGAACCCCCTAATATGTTTTTGTTCAGGTAACCCTTAAATATCCCAGCAATGGACATTTCTGTTTGCTAAGTGCTAACACTTAAGTGTTAAATACTGTAAGATTAAAATGTCACACATGTGATCTTGCAATAAAATATAATGCTAATAGAAGAATTTTTGGTCAGGTAAGGACTAGCTGATCACAGAGTGCCCCTTTAAAAAGCAGTTATCCAAAAGACCATCCTCACTGAAATGAATGGGTGTCCATGTAAGGAACAAATTCCAGAGATACAGCGAAGTAGACAAAGTTTCTGCAGAGTCTCTGCTCGGACTTATACTAGAAGGTTCTGATTGGAGGTTTGTATCGATTACTATCATATGAACTAACACTAGCTGAACCGTCACAAATCCATTAAAAATTCCATTGATTTCAATGGGATTTTATCTGTTGTCCGTTAGTGACCGCTCGTGTCCATTTTACACCAAATCCGTCACATGTCCATTATTTTTCGCAGAAAAAAAATCTTACATGCAGGACTTATGTGTCCATGAAAAATAATGGTTTCATGATGTCAAGCATAAATTATTTTCTAACATTAAAGTCTATGGGTAACGGACAATAACGGATGGGAGTCCGTTATAATGTCTGTTATAAACTGTCCATTTTTTTTCTGCGCTTGCTCAGAAAGCAGAAACAATAAGAGCAAAAAAACAGACACTAACTGATGATAATGTGTCCATTAAATGGATCAGTTAAAAAAAACGGACACACTAACATCAGTTAGGCAGGGTTCACACTACCGTTGATGTCGGTTATGAAGGTGTCCGTTAAAAAAAACCAAAAACAAAAAAACGGACACCTATCATAACAGACATTAACGGACACTAACTGATGCTAACTGATGTTAATGTGTCCGTTTTTTTAACTGATCCAATTAATGGACACATTAGCATCAGTTAGCATCAGTTAGTGTCCGTTTTTTAACATTGTCCAGTTTTTTTTTCTCCTTTCTGAGCGTGCGCAGAAAAAAAACGGACATAAAATAATGGACAATAACTGATGGCTATCAGTTACTGTCCATTATAAGTCCGTTACGCATAGACTTCAATGTTAAAAAAATAATGGACACTTGCTGACCGTCAAGAATCCGTTATTTCAAACGGACAAAAAAGTCCTGAATGTAGGATTTTTTGTCCGCAAAAAAAAACGGACTTCTGATGGATTGGGTGTAAACGGACACTAATGGACACAATATAAAAACCCATTGAAATAAATGGAAATTTTAATGGATTTCTGACGGTTCAGCTAGTGTCCGATGCCAAAATCCTGTAACGGACAATAGCAACGGACTCTACTGACGGTCACCAACGGTAGTGTGAATGCCCCCTTAGTGTCCATTAATGTCTGTTATGATAGGTGTCCAGTTTAACGGACATCCAACGGTAGTGTGAACCCACTCTTAGTCCGTACTGAGAATGGTCCAAGTTAGAACAAATGGTAAACCGAAATTGACACGGGAGTCCAAAACTCTTTGATGGGTGTGCAATAGGTGTTCATTGTCTTGTGTCAGGATATCATCGCTGGATCAGGAAGCAGAAACTAGTATGGGACCAGTAGACCACAAAGACTGGTGAGTATGATCTTCTTTTTATTTTAAAACTTTTTAAGTTGTTTTATAATTTTTTCCCCTTGCTGGATAACCCTTATAATGAAAAAAATAAACGTTATACATGAGGCTATGACTATGAATACAATAAAGTGCAATATCCCAATATCTCAATTTCCATGCTATGTTCATAGAGTTTTCCTGCCTCCCTCATTCCCCTATATCAATAGTCAGCATATATATTCAGGAAATAGATTGGCTTTTTACAATTATATTATCACTTAAATGCTTAATGGGCGAACTGTCTCTTCTCCTGTGCAAACCACTTTATCAATTTTCATAAGAATAATTCATCATGTAGATCAATGGTTATTGAGGATTACTGAAAAAGGGCATGCTAATTTAGTGAAAATTGGTATTCATTCACATCAGCTAGTGTATATAGGCTCATGATTCTAACCCATATAATATTCATTATTCTATATTTGTTTTGCTTTGCATTATTACTGTTGTTACTCGTTTGTCGTTTTTATGACATCCATTTTGGCCATACATTGGTTACTATATCTTTAGATTTATGACGAAGGATCGTTCACAATAAATGAAATTCTAACTTAATTTGGAAAAATTAATTAGAAATTCAATTATGGTGAAGCTACTGGAATGCTATTCTGCTCGGTATTTCAGAATGCTGAGCTCCTGTTTCTCCAGCAGCTCCCCCTTCTCCTACCTACTAAGAAAAGGGTAAATTGTGCTGACCTCTAAGTAAACTCCTCTACATCAAATGTAATTCATTCACCATTCCAGCAGCAGGGCTGTAATTTCATTTTGCTGTTTAAGTCTCCGTTTTACCCTTCGGCCCTTCAGTACCATGACATTGTATGTATTATCAACATCTGCAATAACTTGACAGTTTAACTAGTTTTAAAACAAGGTATTTAAATAAAAAAGCTTAAAAAAAAAATCCATGAACTTGTTACTTCCAGTTATTTCCTTAAGCTTTGGGAATCATAACCGTGTCCCATCTCATAAAACAGAACAGTTCATTGCCATCTGTAAAAATAGGGCAATGGCCATCAATTACTCGTCTCCTTCTCTTGCCCAAAATAAACTTCCCATGATGTCCGTATAAATTCCCTTTGAGATTTTATAGGTGGTCTAGTTTAGAAAACCCAACGTCAAATACCTTATTAGGTGATTAATAGAGGGGAGCTACCCTCCATTACTTACTCTCTTTTATTAGCCACAGACTAGAGAGGCTATAAAAAAATTTCACTCTGGAGGACCCAACAGGTCTGTGTATTACATGGACATGGTATTGATTTCAATAGGTGTTATGTAATGCTTTGTTTCCCCTGTAGAGGCACTGCAGAGTAATTAAATTCTTCCTTCCAGGCCTCCGTACAGTTTACAGCTGATCTTTTGGGTTCCCAGCAGCATTATACTTTGCACAGCTTAACATCAGAGAGACGTCTAGAAAGAAGACAACCCCTTTAAGAAACTTCAGATCTTCAGATCACAGTGTTTGTTCACAATTCTGGACATAATATACAATAAAAGATTACAATGTTTACATAGCGTCCATGGAATACCTATGTATTCATGCATTGTGCGTGCAACAAGTGCAGAGTATGAGTGTGGCATTGTTTAAGCAGCCGACGCTCATATTACAAAAATATGGATCCAATCTGTTAGTATGTCTAGAATAACAATTTGATTCCTGTGACATCTAAATCTGTTCCACGTTGACTTCATTACAGCAGTCTTGGTATTCTTGCTGAACATCAAGAATTCTTTGATTCTATCTTGCTTCTCAGTCAATTTTAGAGATTAAACTATGCCATATTGTTAAGGTCTTCTTAAAGGTCATAGTAATAAATGAAGTGTCACCAAAACTAGACATTGTGCACTTAGTTTCAACATTAATATTTATAACATATTAAAATTTTGTATAAAGGATGTACAGTATTGCATATCAATGTGTTTTTCTGGAAGAGAATGGAAATGTGATGGACAGTTCCTCCCTTGAAGGTAGTAGTTGTTTTTGGGGAATAAAAAATGTTTTGAACCAAAATTGTTTTAATACAAATACAGTATCAAAAATCAATACACTATAAGGACTCATTTATTATTTTTTTATGTTCCTTATATAAGGCCAACATATTTTGCTGTACAGATTGTCACCATTCACATAAATCCCTGCGATGGCTGGAGACATTGTAGTTTCCTACCTTATATCATACTAGGGTGAATTATATAAAAAAAAAAAAGAAAATTGACCTATCAGTATATTTTAGTTGTATGATTTTTTTTTTTCTAGGAAAATTTATTATAAGCAATCTCTCTAGTTTCCTTATCTGACAGTCTGAGCACCTTGGATACATACCAGTGTTGACAAAAACACATTATTAATATATTGTTTCCATTACCATTTTCCATAGATTATCTCTAAACTTTACATATATGTATGTAAGCAATCCTTTACCCTGTCAGATTACAGCTGATCTACACAATATGTAATGGTAAAGGCATTTTAGTGACAAGATTAAAAAAAAAAAATTATAATAAATTGTACCAGATTGAAATTGGCCATTTAACTTATAATTCATCCTCCCTTTCTATGGTGGGGTCTTGGGTTAAAGTAAATGCTTCAAGCACCTAATTTTAGTTACATTATTAGAAAAATTCCAGGGCTGGCCGTATTAAAACTAAAATGCTTCTATGCTTATACACTTAGCAAGGTACAAGGGCAACAACTACAAGTGCCATATACTTATAACCCACTATAAGGATTCGTGAACTCAAATATACAATGTGCATCTACTATTCCCAACACACTCCATGGATAGTTACGCATAGGCACATATAGATATCTTGTAACAGGTTATGACGTAATCATGTTGTTATGAAAAGCTGTTCATCCTGCGATACCCGTATCTGGCTTGCCCATCCAAATGGAAAGGTAAGGTAGGTTACATCTGTATGTTCCTTTAATGGTGTAGCTCCTGCTATTAATGCACAAATAGACACATATAACACATTGTAGAATAAACCTACATGTATTGAAGATCTTTGTCCAATTCGCACGGTACACTATTCCATTACTGCCTAGATGAATAATGTTATTGTTAATTCAGTTGGATATTAAATAAAACAGCAGTTTTTCATCACTACCAATCTTGGTTGATGACATGGAGATACTTCAACTGTAGCGTGCACCACTAACCAATCCATCGTGGGTCACATTGATGTCACTGGAGGTAATATGGATGCCAAATTGCTTCCTATACATTATAGAAAAACATGTTATTCTTTTTTCAGGAAAAGACAGCAATCATCTTTGTCTACCTTTCTTTTAAATACACATTGGCTCTATTGTATCCTAAAGCTCTCATTGTTTAGTTCATAAGCCTAAACAGTAATACTGGCAAAATGGTTCTCTCTGCTCCCAGGATTCCTGTATTAAGGGATTTTTAGTTCCAAATCACTCCTTCATTCTGCACATCTAAAATTCTAAATAAGAATGCAATGTCTCACTGACCTGAACACAGGGTCATGCCATAAAAGGCTCAATTGTTATATCCACATGATACAGTTTGAAGTTTACATTTTATTATCCCATCGAAAACTAAAACACAAAATGAAATTTCTAACCATTCAAGTAATTCCAAGAGATTAAATAAATCTGTATATATATATATGTATATAATGTGTGTATAATGTGTGTTAACTATGTGCAAAGAACTCAATTGACCAAATAAGACCATTCGGGGTAAGGGTATTAAAATTAAATTGGATTCTACCCCATTTTTCTAATCTAGTCCCCTTTTGTCTATCCTGTATAGCTCTAATCTAAAGTCAGAAGTCCCCTTCAAAACACCTCTGTCCTTTATGTTTATCCATAAAGTGTTTCGATAAGTGATAACCCAAAAATTTGTTCAAGATATAACTAAAGTGTTCACCTAATCTTTATTGTAGTGGTCTTTTTGTGTGATACACATGCATTTTATTGCAGGGGCAATGGATTGCCTGCTCCTTGGTTAGCACTGCAGCCTTGCAGCGCTGGAGTCCTGGGTTCGAATCCTGCCAAACTCTGCAAGGAGTTTATATGTTCTCCCCGTGTTTGCGTGAGCTTCCTCCCACACTCCAAAGACATACTGATAGGGAATATAGATTGTGAGCCGTATATGGGACAGTTACTGTCAATGTCTGTAAAGTGCTGTGGAATATGATGGTGCTATATACAGTGGGGAAAAAAGGTATTTAGTCAGCCACCAATTGTGCAAGTTCTCCCACTTAAAAAGATGAGGCCGGCCTGTAATTGTCATCATAGGTAGACCTCAACTATGAGAGACAAAATGAGAAAACATATCCAGAAAATCACATTGTTTGATTTTTTAAGAATTTATTTTCAAATTATGGTGGAAAATAAGTTTTTGGTCAATAACAAAAGTTCATCTCAATACTTTGTTATATATCCTTTGTTGGCAATGACAGAGGTCAGATGTTTTCTGTAAGTCTTCACAAGGTTGGCACACACTGTTGCTGGTATGTTGGCCCATTCCTCCATGCAGATCTCCTCTAGAGCAATGACGTTTTGGGGCTGTCGCTGGGCAATACAGCCTTTAAACTCCTTCCAAAGGATTTCTATCAAGTTGAGATCTGGAGACTGGCTAGGCCACTCCAGGACCTTGAAATGCTTCTTACAAAGCCGCTCCTTCGTTGTCCTGGCGGTGTGCTTGGGATCATTGTCATGCTGAAAGACCGAGCCTCGTTTCATCTTCAATGCCCTTGCTGATGGAAGGAGGTTTGCACTCAAAATCTCACGATACATGGCCCCATTCATTCTTTCATGTACACGGATCAGTCGTCCTTGTCCCTTTGTAGAGAAACAGCCCCAAAGCATGATGTTGCCACCCCCATGCTTCACAGTAAGTATGGTGTTCTTTGGATGCAACTCAGCATTCACTCTCCTCCAAACACGACGAGTTGTGGTTTTATTATGACATTCTCCCAATACTCTTCTGGTACATCCAAATGCTTTCTAGAAAACTTCAGACGGGCCCGGATATGTACTGGCTTAAGCAGGGGGACACGTCTGGCACTGCAGGATATTAGTCCCTGGTGGTGTAGTGTGTTACTGATGGTAGCCTTTGTTACGTTAGTCCCAGCTTTCTGCAGGTCATTCACTAGGTCCCCCCGTGTGGTTCTGGGATTTTTGCTCACCGTTCTTGTGATCATTTTCACCCCACAGGGTGAGATCTTGCGTGGAGCCCCTGATCGAGGGAAATTATCAGTGGTCTTGTATGTCTTCCATTTTCTAATTATTGCTCCCAGAGTTGATTTCTTCACACTAAGCTGCTTGCCTATTGCAGATTCAGTCTTCCCAGCCTGGTGCAGGTCTACAATTTTGTTTCTGGTGTCCTTCCACAGCTCTTTGGTCTTCGCCATAGTGGAGTTTGGAGTGTGATTGTTTGAGGTTGTGGACAGGTTTCTTTTATACTGATAACAATGTCAAACAGGAGCCATTACTACAGGTAATGAGTGGAGGACAGAGGAGCTTCTTAAAGAAGAAGTTACAGGTCTGTGAGAGCCAGAAATCTTGCTTGTTTGTAGGTGACCAAATACTTATTTTCCACCATAATTTGCAAATAAATTTAAAAAAAAATCTTTTTTAAAAGTTTTCTCATTTTGTCTCTCATAGTTGAGGTCTACCTATGATGACAATTACAGGCCGGCCTCATCTTTTTAAGTGGGAGAACTTGCACAATTAGTGGCTGACTAAATACTTTTTTTCCCCACTGTAAGTAAGCATAAAAAAAAAAAAAGAGTGAATTTAGTACCATCTGTACTCTGTACCAACATGTGGCAGTTTGCTGCAATTTTACATGTAATGTCTAGAATGCAGAATAACTCCTACAAGAGACTAAACTTATGGTTTATACCAACCAGTTTGCTTTTTCTGTGGTTTTTCCCATAGTGGGTGCTAGACTATTAAATTACGAATTGTATTTGCCTTTGTGAAAACAAAGCTTGACCTATCTGGTAACCACGCTCCATAAAATATATCCGGTTTTAGGGGAGGGCAGCACTTTTTTTTTTTTACAGTTTTATTAAACAAATTCACTTGGTTTTTGTATTGAGTTATGATTGGAACATTTACAGTGGGGGAAAAAAGTATTTAGTCAGCCGCCAATTGTGCAAGTTCTCCCACTTAAAAAGATGAGGCCGGCCTGTAATTGACATAACAGGTAGACCTCAACTATAAGAGACAAAATGAGAAAACAAATCCAGAAAATCACATTGTCTGATTTTGTAAGAGTTTATTTGCAAATTATGGTGGAAAATAAGTATTTGGTCACCTACAAACAAGCAAGATTTCTGGCTCTCACAGACCTGTAACTTCGTAAGAAGCATTTCAAAGTCCTGGAGTGGCCTAGCCAGTCTCCAGATCTCAATCCCATAGAAAACCTTTGGAGGGAGTTGAAAGTCCGTGTTGCCCAGCGACAGCCCCAAAACATCACTGCCCTAGAGGAGATCTGCATGGAGGAAAGGGCCAACATACCAGCAACAGTGTGTGTCAACCTTGTGAAGACTTACAGAAAACGTTTGACCTCTGTCATTGCCAACAAAGGATATATAACAAAGTATTGAGATGAACTTTTGTTATTGTCCAAAAACTTATTTTCCACCATAATCAGTTGGTAGCAACAACATTTCAAGGGGTTGTGCAGGACTTAAAGAAACATGGCTGCTTTCTTCTTCTTAGGAAGTGACATCATGTCCATTGGTCACATGGCCATGCTGAAGCTCAGTCTCATTGATTATAATGTGATGGAGATGTAGCATTGCCATGTGATCAATGGACATGATGTCACTTCCTGAGTGACATGCAGGGGTGCACCTCTAATGAGGCGAAGTGATCTGTGTCAGTTAGGGGGGTGGCATTTTGACCGACCTAAACCAGCCCAAGACAGGCCGCTTTAAAAAACATGCTGAGTGGGACCTGTCCTGGGCTGGCCTAGAGATGTAGGCAGGAGAGGAGAGAGATAGCTCATGTGGAGACAGCGCTGCGTCAGCACTCACCTATTGGCAGCAGCGCTGCTCCAGCGGTCCACCCTCAGACGTTCACTTGGCCTGGTCCTTGATGATTGCGCTGCTCCTTGCCTGGGCTGCGTGCATCACATCATGCCGCTCTATAGTATATTGACCTGACGTGACCACTTCTAGGATACGCAGTGTGGCTCCTGCGCGGTCTCCTTGTCCCTGCTCTCTGGAAGGATTTTAGCGCTACTGTTGGCCTGCTTCTTCCTGGATACAGATTCTACCTGTGCCCCCCTGGCTCATCTCCAGCTGAAATAGCTTAAGTAAGTGTTTTATATTAATGAAATATTGCTTTTCAAAGGGTGTGGTGGTGGGGCTTTGGGGGTTGTGCAATTGTGCGGAGGGGGGGTGTCACGGGGGATGGGGGGGTGAGGGGATGTGCGGGGGGTTTTGGTGCAAGGTTTGCCATTTTGTGTGTCTGTCTGCTGAGAACCCCAAGACTGAATTTCCAGTGGGGAAAAAAGACCCAATTCTCAGGCTCAGTGGGAGTTTCAGCAGATGCCCAGTCTACAAATTTATAAAAATATTTTTCCAGTATGTTAAACGCCGTAGCAGAAAAAAAAAAAAATCAAAAGTACCAAACCGCCATTTTTTCGCTGTTTCGACTCTGATAAAAAATTGAATAAAAGTTGATCAAAGCAATAGACATAACTAAGAAGTACACCTGACTCCGATTTGTTAAATGATTAAAATGTAAATAAAACCATATAAATTTGGTATCCCTAGAATTGTACTGAAACATAGAATACAGGTGACATGTAATTTTGGCTGCAGAGTGAACACCGTAAAAATAAAGCCCGTAAGAATGTTGCACAACTGCACTTTTTGTTCAATTCCACCCAATTCTCAATCTTTTTCCAGATTCCCAGTGCATTGTACAGAATAATAAATGGTTCCATTATGAAGAACATTGTCCAAGAAACATTAAGCCCTAATATGGCTAGTAGCATGTAAACTCTTTTTTTTTTTCTTTTTTTTTTTTTTGGGGGGGGGGGGGGGGTGCCGTGCTATAGTCTGCCTTAGGGACAAGAATCTCTCACATTGAGGAGAGCATAAGCAAATTGAGGATCTGTTACATCCAACAGAGGGCGCATGAGCTCCCCAGCTCCTTTCCAATAGTCTGCCTTAGTCAGCAAAGAGGCTAGGTTCACCCCTAGTGACATGTTTTTGAATTCCTCACAATCCCTTTAATGCCACAGTGGAAATTTCTTACTATTTTTTAAGCTGAACATGTGCATGTATGGGTTGGTGAGAGAACTAGACTAATAGATGGTGATGATATCACCGTGCCACCCATGCCCTCCACGGACCCATATGGGACAGTGACTGTCAATATCTGTAAAGCATTGCAGAATATGATGCCACTATATAAGTAAGCATAATCTCTTAAATATATATAAATGAGTTTCTGTCTGACTGTTCTTTATGCGTGACCAAACGACTGGGCCGATCCTCAAAAAATTTGGTACACAGGTACATCAGGTGTCCGGGAAGATTTTAGGCTGGGTCTCAGCTCTCTAGCACTTACCGTTCCTGAGATACAGTATTCCCAAAAAATGACCTGCATTAGCTAATACAAGCCTGCAAGTCTTTCACTCATATTCTAACTACCATACACACGGTCACATATCCCTTATCAGCCAATAGAAGCTCGCAGGCGCTTACTCTCCTCAGGCACACAGGTTTCCATAGCAACCAAGCTATTTATGACCTGTATGTGTCAATAGTAGTTCGCAGGTCCTTAAATATTCAGTCATATCACATGTATCAGCCAATATAACTTCACATTTAAATTACCAGGTTTCCATAACAACACAGCCATAAATAGACTGTACCTATACTGGACTGCCATACTGGATGTCAAGTGCAAAACTGGCCAATTCTTATGGGGCCACTACACAAGCAAAAAATGAAATATACCTGTGTGAAGCCGGGTCCTTCTGCTAGTAAATAAATAAAAATAATAAATGTACAGTACAAGGATAGGTATAATGTACATCAGCATTTTCTTCTCCCTTTTTGCACTGATATTGATGACCCAATGAGAGGGAATATGGAGAAAAATGTCAACATTTGCCAATGATACTAAACTGTGTATAGAGCAAAGGCAAAAAAGCAAAGTCTTATATTATACTATAGATCGATTTGCAGACTTTAGGATCTTCGGGAAGTAAAATGAATGTTGCAGTCACATACTAATTGGAAAATACTGTACGGTAGTAAACAGTGCCAAGAAGCTGCGCTCGAGGCAAAAAGATTATGGGGTACATGAAAGGAAAATCGTTCTTGCTCTATACAAATCAGATCACAAGTGAAGTATAGTATTGTGTACAGTTTTATGCAGTGTACAGGATACATTACAGAGTAATGAATGAGCAGGCTGTCAAAATATGCAGTTATTTAGTTTAGGACCAAAAGGTGGCTTAAAGAGGTTGTCCAGGCATAAATGGACAACCCGTGTACTTTATAAATGAGCCGGTGGCAGTGAAAAAAAAAAAAAAAAAAATCATACTCACCTTTCCACGGTGCTCCGCTGCCTCCGAGTGCAGTCCTGTCTTCTTGGTCCAATGGTGAAGTGTGGTGGAAGTGACGTGAAGGGCAGGTGATGTCACTGCCTGTGACATCATGGATCTCTTCCTGAGGCCTGCTGAGGCTGCTGATTGGCCTCAACAGTCACGTGACAGTGAGCAGTTTCTCTTTGATAAGCCTCAGGAGCAGAAGGACTGAAACGCGCAGGGGAAAACACCACAGCACCGGGGACAGGTGAGTATGATTTTTATTTTTTTTTTACCTCCCCCGGTTGTCCAGGCATTAAAAAATTAAGCTTGGACAACCTTTTTAAGCGTGATCTAATTACTACCCTTGTTTCTCCGAAAATAAGACAGGGTCTTATAATACTTTTTTCATCGAAAAAAGGGTTAGGGCTTATTTTCGGGGTAGGTCTCATTTTTCAGGCACCAGAGTGAATTATAATCTTTACTGATTAGCTCCAGACGAATCTAGAAAAATGATTAGGGTTAAAAACCCTAACTTACATTCACAATTGATGGAGCAGTGTCGGTGGCTCTTAAACAAACTTACTGGCACTGTCTCGCACTAAACACTTTGACAGTGGCACCGTGCCCTCTCTATATTCTATCTCCTCTCGTTTATGCTCTCCTTTGCGCTAAGGGGGAGGTGCAGTAGTGGAGCGGCTGCATCTGTGGGAGTGAGCAGGGGTGGTCAGGAGGCAGAACCCAGGAGGCGGCACTCGGAATGTAGACTTGGGAGTCAGGAGACGTGACTCTGGAGTGGAACTCAGGAATGGGTGAGCAGATTTGGTCTGCTGTGGCACTTGTCCAGGACATTTGGGAGCTACAGTATGCCTATTCTCTTTTTCCATGACGTCAGTGACATCACGTGACATAGCCTAACACTGGAGGTGCTGACTGTAACTAGGGCTTATTTTTTGAGTAGGGATTATATTTGGAGAAACAGGGTATGTGTAAGTATATAAAAGACAGTGCAAAGATCTCTCTAATGACCAATTTACACTCTGGACTGTAACTATAAAAATTGGCTATCCACTATGTCTAGAGATGAGAAAGTTTCTCCCCTAAAATAGTAGGGCTTCTTTAATGTGATAGCAGTGAGTCTGGAATTGTTTGCCAGAGGACATTGACATGGTTAAAAGGATTGTCCGGCAACCAAAATTATTTTTCATACTTGCGATGAACCAACCCTCAGTTTTATATCTTTCTTGAAAGTGTGTTTTACTTGCTTAGGTCAGTCCTTCCCCCACTTGGAATGCGGTGCTTTAGTTGAGTCCACATTGCTGGACGATACGCTTCACTGGTTTTATGTGTGTTCATTGGAGATGGCTTGCTATAGCCAGGCACTTTTATTATCCCTGGCCAGATGGGATGGGGGATAGCAAGCCTTAACTTCACCCTTCTCTCCGAGGGTTCTGCAAAGGTGGGAGAAGGGGGGCTGCCTGGGTGCAAGGGGTGGGTGGAGCACTAGCCATATGCTGTGGGCAGACCTGGATTCTGGGGTCATTCAGCAAAGAGGCAGTAAGGAGCTCTGATCTGGGAGAAGATGAGAGGGCCTGCCCTACTGAGGAATGCTTTGAGGGCCTAGCAGTGAGGCCTGAAGCCTTTCACTAGTTCTGGACAGCATGTAGAAGGATTGTTTTATGCAACTTGCTTAAGCTTGCGCCCTAGGCCCAAAACTCTGCTGTGGCCTAGAGAAACGGACTACGAGCCTATGCCGGTATTTTCTCTATTTTTTAATTCCCCTGTTTATTTTTGTGTATTGTATCATCGCTCCTTTGCTTGTATGTTTATGCTTGATCGTATTAATATTGTATATTTCTGTATATGCTATTAATTCATACCGACCCACTTGGGTTATTAAACATATAAAATTTATATCGCTCATTTCGTTTTATCCTATGACCCGGTCTACTCACGGTGTGTGAGTGGGAGGTTAAGAAAGAAGTTTGATCGCAGGCGTGCCAAGCGGCTGGGCGAGGCGATATTCTTCACAATACTGATGACCTATCCACAAAAAAGGTCATCAGAATGTGATCTGACACCCAGACCTTGCAAATATCAGCTACAGCTGCTTCTATTCATCTAATAGGAGGGGAGCAGGAGCCTCATCCACTACATAGCGGTGGTCCAAGGAGTTGCAGTGCTGTTTCTACCACTTGGAAGGACCTGCTGCAGCATTCCACATCCACTGCTGTAACTGTTGGCACCATGAAGCTGATCTGTGTGGGGTCCGGGTGTAGGACCTCCATACGTCATATACTGATGACCTATATTGTGAATAAGTCACCAGTATGGAAAATCATTTTGGGGTCGGACAACCCCTTTAATTCATTAAAAATTCTCAAAAGAACCTGGATGGCTTTCTTGAAAGTAATGATATTGCAAATTATATGTACTAGATTACTGGAAATGGGGACTGTTTCTCAGTATTTATTCTGATGTCATAATGGAACTTGGGAAAGAATTTTCATTCCACAGAGGAAAATTACCTTCATTTTTCCTCCCTTTGGATGAAAACGGCAAGAAAATAACTTGAAGTAGATGGACTTATATCTTTAACCTTATTATGTTACTAGGTATTGACTAGCAATTAAAGCAATTGCTCCCGGGTTCTACAAGGATATTAAATATCAAGTAGAAATCAAAAAACAAATTTTATGCCTCGAGCTTTTTTTTTTTTTTTTTTTGCTAAATTTCTCATACACTATAGCTCACATATTCTTTCATTTTAATAATTATACATGAGCAGTACAGTTTCTATGGCAGAAAATAACCATATCTGCTACTTACTACTCCAGGCTACATAATGTATATTGATTACAACGTGATGATAAAACTGAATTAATTTCAGGGGCCTTCCATGAGCTGTTCATAACAATTCCCATCAGAGATCTGTTACCATGTAAAATGAGACTCACCATTCAATCCATGGATGTGAAAGACTATTCAATACAATCCACTGCTCTCAATCAGAATACATTCCTGCCGCTGTGTAATAACCTCTTGATCAGATGAAATAATAATCAAAAAAAATGTAAATAACATTAATATTCTGTTGACAGCTTTATGATATTGGAGGCCCCCTCAACATTTCACTAGAACTTCTCTTTTTCCAGCACAGGTTTTGTTATACCTTAACATATTCTATTATGTTTGAATTCAACATTAAAAGCAATTTTTTTAGATGTTTTTTCTCATATTTGCGCATATTTTTAAAACAGAACAATATAGCACAAAAAGGAAAATTAACAGTGGCACCTATTTTAAGTTTTGCCTTGGCACACTAGGAGTCATTTGTATGCTCTTGCATGTATTTTATTTTTCTGTTATGCTAGGTTTACACCTGCATTGGGGTTTCCGTTCCCCAAGTGGACCCGAAAAACAGAAACCCAATCTGCTTAAAAAGCAGTTACCCGCAGACACCTTAGACTATAATGGGGTCCGCCCGGTTTCCACCTGACTTTTCTCTCTGCATTTTTCAAGCTGAATGGGGGATGGAATCCCCAAACAGTCACCCAACGCAGGCGTGACCGTAGCCTTAGTGAAAAATCTATTTCATTACACATGGCGCAATTTACATTTCATTACACATTACTAATAGGGGTTGACCAGACCCCTGAAACATTTAGAATTATATAAAATGGCAGACTGAGTTATGCTTACCTTACAAATCCTCCACCACTCTTTCAACCACTTCGCAGGTCACTGGCAAGGCTCTATATCATGACTACCAGCTATGACATTTCAACAATAACATGGCTGCAGCGGATATCACTGAGATCAGTGATCCAGCCAATAACTTGTCACGCTGCAATGTTGTAACTGAAGACTTGCTATTTTAGACCTGTTTTTGGTGAAAAAAGTTAAGGGGCTGGAGAATACCCTTCACTACTCTCTTGGGTATGCAAAAAGATAAATGTGTAACCTAATAAGACTTATACAATTGAAGCTACAGACATAGATATGTCCTTTCTACTTGTCTTCTTGGTTGGACATGCCCAGATATGTGTATCACAATTTAACCCCTTCCCTCTGCAGAAATTTTTTATTTTTTCATTTACAGAGACATATGAGAGCTTATTTTTACAGTGTTCACTATGTACATCACATGTCACCTGTATTCTATGGTTTGGTACGATTCTAGGAATACCAAATGTATAAAAAAAATTTTTTACATTTTAACCCCGTAAAAAAAATCCAAAACTTTGCAAAAAAATAAATTTAATTTGTCCTATTTTTTGCCCTACAATATCTCCTATCTCCTCAGTTTTGGGTGGTTCTCAGGGGATAATTAAGGAGAGATATATAGTCAAACTTTGCTCAAACCCTCTTCATAGGGGAGCTCTGGTAGTCTTACAGGCAGTCTCTATTTTTAGGACAAAAATAGGGAAAGTAGTGGGACCGCCCTTGTAATGGTGGGAGTCATATTTTGGGGTGCCAGGGTGTTAATAGAGTAATATCCCTCTCTGGGCTCATGTTTTGACTCCCGCTGGATTGTCTGGTCCCCTCTGTCTCCTTTTCTTTCCATTTGAAACATCAAGTGGTAAGACGGTTCTTATTTCTATATATTTGCACAGGCTGTTGACTCAACTATTTTAATAGACTTATTAAATGTGATGTTTTAAGTATTTTCACTCATTGGGAATCGCGCTTTAAGTTTGATTGTGCCCTAGCAATTCTAGAGGGACGTTCTATTGGTATCCCTTCTGTTGTGCTCCTATTTGGTCTTCATAATCGCTAAGGCTATGTTCACACTAGTGCTCGGTCTCTGTTGGGGGTTTCCATCCATTATAGTGTATGGGGTCTGCGGGTCTCCACGAGTAACTGCTTTTTAAGCAGATTAGATTTCCGTTCTTCGGGTCTGCTTGAGGATGGAATGCCGAACAATAGTGTGAACTTATCATTAATCTAAAACCACAGGGATCGTGGGGTAAACAACAGATATGCACCCAAAATTCAAGAAGAATTTCTTCCTGCATTTTGCTGAATCAATGCCCTGTATAATTGAGGCTGTTCAGAGGGCAATATCTAGTATTAGAAAGGTAAATTGTACCCAAGCACCCACAGAGCGTATATAAACCAATTAATTACTTTCATTCTAACTAATTTCCAGTTTATGTTTGTTGCTTATTTAACATATTTAAGTAAAACTGACTCCGATGTTTATCAATTATATTAATTATAGAAGCCGAGCAATAAAATATTCCCAGTGTTCATATATCTAGGGCATGTATTGGTTGTGTGCATAGAAGTACTGGCAGAGAACACGGTAGCCCGGGGCTCACAAATTACTGGGATGTTTAATAAAATGCTTTAAAGACCAGAAGGGATTTTCTATCCCAAATAGAAATAGGCTGCTCGGTTATAACAGAGCTCTGAAAGTACATTTTACAGTTTAGGTCACTGTGTAAATGTGAAATCGCATCACGGGCAATACTCTGAAAAATGGTTCTGTATATTTGCTTACCCATGTAAATCAATAAAACAGCTTAAATGAAAGCATTGACTACATAGACATCTAGTCAGCAACAAAATTGTGAGCAAATCCAACTCCCTTATCCATATAATATTAGGCCATCTATGAAAGCATTGAAATGAGAGCAATTCTATATTGGTAATGTGCTCTGTCAGTGTCACAGAAGAATGAAAAATATTTTACATTAAAGTAATTAAATTAAAATACGCAATTATATTCCCCCTGTAGAACCGACACTTCCTAGGCTTACTTAAAGGGGTTATCCGGTTTCTAACATTGATGGCCTATCCTTAGGTACCGAGACACTGGTACCGATATATAGCTGTTTGCGGTATTGTTTACACACCGCGAGCCATGCTGCTCACTCGCCATACAAACTGTAGAGGCAAGTGTAGGTACTGCAGCGCTGTCCCATTGAAATCTATGCAGCAGCACTGCAATACCTACACTCGTCGATACCATTTGTATGGTGAGTGAACGCATGTAAACAATACCGTGAACCGCGCTGTTTCGGTACCGGTGATCTGTGGGGGTCCCAGGTGTCTGACCCCCGCAGATCTAATATTGATGGCCTATTCCAAGGATAGGCCATCAATGTTAGAAACCCCTTTAATTTTCATGCCACCCTCCCTTATGGTTACCAGCCAGCTGTTTTGCAGCCAGCTACCTTAGCTTGCCTTGGTAGCACTGCAGGGCATCTTACCCTGCCATTAGGATAACCTACAAAAGCAGAGGCATATAGATAACATGTATACATTCATGCCCTTTCTTAACATTCCTCTTGGCTGGACATGTCTAGATATGTGTGTCACAACATGATCAGCTTTTTCAAAATATTTCAGTTTTGCAATACTCCATGATGAGACATCTATCCTATATGGCTCTACATAGGGGCACTGATCACAAACTAGGTTTTCTTGTGGGTAGCATTCCCTGGGCTTCCGCCAAACCTTGATTTTTTCACATTATTTCAAGCAAATGATGATTTTTCACACCAAAGTATAAAGTGCCACTGTTACAAAGTCCAGGAGTAGCCTGCTTTACAATATTCCAGCCGACAGTCAACATTGCACATGGTGATCTTTGGCTAGTGTCTATAGTGCCCTTGCTTGATCCTGGAAACACATATCAAGCTTCTGATGCACAGATCTGGTGCTGATGTTAGCTCCAGGGAGTCTTTGTAATTTTGTAGTGAATGATGCTACAAAGGAAAGGAGATGGGAAGGGCTTCAGCATTTTATGGCCCCTGCTCGCTGAATTTCCAGGACTTATTGTTTCATGAGTGAGATGTTATTACTCTAAGACACTTGGACACTTCAAAGTCACATGCATATAGTAAGGACCACAAAAGCGTAAAGGAGCTATGGGAGTGCAAATCTTGGACAACCGGGCACAGTCAGTTTCGGTAACACCTTATTCAGTCGACCAAATTCATTGGCTATGTGGTGCCCATGATCTGTGAAAAAATAGTGCATGCGACAAACTATCAGGGTCAGACTATCTTAACTGCTTTGACGGACATTTAGGTGAATGAGTTTATGAAAAAAAAACAGGTACCACATGAATTCTGCTCTCACATGGCTAGGTCTCAGCTCAGTTGTGTGAATACAACCTTACGGTACAGATTTTCCACATAGTCAAACTGAGAATGCCTGGCTTATCTGTAATGTAAAGGACATAACTCCTTACTGCCACCAACATCATGGTCATCATCACTTTTTTTTTCACTTTAATTATGAAAACTGCACCTAAATGTTTAAAAGAAACAAAGGTTACTTGCAGAATACACCAACTCGGCACAAATATGGCACTTTGGTGTTAACATAGAACAAAAATGTAAAAAATTTGATTCTAAGAAATGATTATACATCTTTAGTAAGATAAAAAGCCACAAAGACTACTAGCAAATATCATTTTGATGTGGTCATTTATTACATAAGTCATTGAATGATTTCCCAACTAATTAGGTGTCTATGAATGACCTACAATCAGTATAACTAAGATAGTGACAAGACTACAGTTGTGCTAAAAATTTTACATACCCCGGCAGATTTTTTGGGTCTTTTTGGCCTTTTTTTCAGAGAATATGAATGATAACACAAAAACTTTTTCTCCACTCATGGTTAGTGGTTGGTTGAAGCCATTTATTGTCAGACTTCTGTGTTTTCTCTTTTTTAAATCATAATGACAACCAAAAACATCAAAATGACCCTGTTCAAAAGTTCACATACCCTGGTGATTTGGGCCTGATAACATGCCCAGAAGTTGACACAAAGGGGTTTGAATGGCTGCTAAAGGTAACATCCTCACCTGTGACCTGTTTGCTTGTAATCTGTGTGTGCATAAAAGCTGAGTGAGTTTCTGGGATCCAGACAGACTGTTGCATCTTTCCTCCAGCCACTGATGTTTCTGGATTGTGAGTCATGGGGAAAGCAAAAGAATTGTCCACGGATCTATGGGAAAAGGTAGTTGAACTGTATAAAACAGGAAAGGGATACAAAAAGATATCCAAGGAATTGATAATGCCAGTCAGCAGTGTTCAAACTGTGATTATCAAATGGAAATTCAGGGGCTCTGTAAAAACCAAACCACGGTCAGGTAGACCAACCAAAATTCCGGCCAAAACTGCCGAGAAAATTGTCCGGGATGCAAAGAAAAACCCACACATAACATCAGCTGACATACAAGACTCTCTGAAAACTATCGGTGTGGCTGTTTCAAGATGCACAATAAGGAGGCACTTGAAGACAAACGGGCTGCATGGTCGAGTTGCCAGAAGAAAGCCATTACTGCGCAAATGCCACAAAGAATCTCGCCTTCATTACACCAAACAGCACAGAGACAAGCCTCAAAACTTCTGGAACAAGGTAATTTGGAGTGATGAGACAAAAATCGAACTTTTTGGCCACAACCATAAACGTTACAGTTGGAGAGGTGTCAACAAGGCCTATGATGAAAGGAACACCATTCCTACTCTAAAGCACGGAGGTGGATCACTGATTAAGATCCAACATGACAACGATCCAAAACACAAGGCCAAGTCGACCTGTCATTGGCTACAGCAGAAGAAAGTGAAGGTTCTGGAGTGGCCATCTCAGTCTCCTGACCTCAATATCATTGAGCCACTCTGGGGAGATCTCAAGTGCACAGTACGTGCAAGACAGCCCAGGAATTTACAGGAACTGGAGACTTTTTGCCAAGAAGAATTGGCAGTTTTACCATCTGAGAAAATAAAGAGCCTCATCCACAACTACCACAAAAGACTTCAAGCTGTCACTGAGGTTAGAGGGGGCAACACACGGTATTAAGAACTGGGGGATGGGAACTTTTGAACAGGATTATTTTGATGTTTTTGGTTGTCATTATGATTTAAAAAGAGAAAACACAGAAGTTTGACAATAAATGGCTTCAACCAACCACTAACCATGAGCTGAGAAAAAGTTTTTGTGTTATCATTCATATTCTCTGAAAAAAGGCCAAAAAAACAAAAAATCTGCCGGGGTATGTAAACGTTTTAGCACAACTGTATCTGCTGAAGAACTGCCTGCATTCCACAGAACTCCATCTGAGAAACATTGTACTAACGCCTGTATGCCAACATCGATCAAATGTACTGTTTGTGTTCTAAGATGCGTATTTGCCAAATACTTTTAGGATGACATAATATTAATGAAGTAAGAAATTGGCTTAACATTTACCATTAACCATTAAGTGGAGTATGTTTATTTTGACCATTAGCTCTTAAGAGGCTTGAGGAGAGACTTTTTGCATTGATAGAGTAGTTTCCAAGTGATGATTGATCTCGAACAGTTCCGCTGAGTTGTTAGTCTTTGTGGGATGTTTAACTTGTTGTGATTTGTAATAGTAAAGTGTATAAGAGATGTGGAGTCAAAAAGTACTAAACTATAGTTTTTATTAAATACTATTAAAAGCTAAAGGTTCATCCATTGAATACTCATAGATACAGTGTCATAGATTGAAAACTAAAAGAAACATTCGGGAAGTCTCTATAAACAGTAACCATGTTGCTCAGCTACAAAGAGGATACGATGTGTAAACTAGACCAATCCCTTCTCGTTTATACATTGGGAGAGGGTATACGTGACTAAAGTAGTATCTATTGCTTGTGTATAATAGAGAGGGAGGGATGATTCTGATATGATATATATATATATATATATATATATATATATATATATATTCATATCATTATCAGTTACTGTCCGTTATAAGTCTGTTACTCATAGACTTCAATGTTAAAAAAATAACGGACACTAGCTGTCCGTCAAGAATCCGTTTTTCCAAACGGACATAAAGTCCTGCATGTAGGATTTTTTGTCTGTGGAAAAAAAATGGACTTCTGACGGATTGGGTGTAAATGGACACAAACGGACACAATATAAAAATCCATTGAAATGAATAGAAATTTTAACGGATTTCTGACGGTTCAGCTAGTGTCCGATGCTAAAATCTTGTAACGGACAATAGCAACGGACACTACTGACGGTCACCAACAGTAGAGTGAACGCCCCCTAAGTAATTATGCTGGACTGTTTCCTCCTGGTTATTATAGGGTTAAGTCCTGCATCTGGTTGCTGTATAGAGTACTTGGATTATATTATATTACAATTTTTAGAAGAACTTTTCAGGATAAGTATTGTTTAGTGTACACAGGCACAGTTCTATAGTCTGGCATAATCCAGCAGCAGAACTTTGAGCTTAAAAACACAAACATTGCCCTTGGATTGGTAGTGTGCATAATCGCCAACATCTGTTGCTATTACATTTTATCATAAATCCAGTCAAGTGGGATTTTCTTGTTTTCATGCTGCTGTAGTATGCATAGTGTTACACAATGGCAAAGAGCTGAATCAAAGTCTCTGCATCTAAACAAGAATATTTTCCAGTGTTTCATCAGTATTTTAACTCCTTACGGATGGGGCCAATTTGATTTCGAGGGTTAGAATTTTTTTTTTTACTTTTTCATCTTGGCATTCAAAAACCTTTGGCATTTTTTTTCAATTGGCATGACTGAATAAGGCCTTGATTTTTGCAGGACATGATGTCATTTCGATTTTTAACATTTTGCTATAGGCATATGTAAGCTTACAATTTTCACTATGTGATTTTGAGGGTACAAGCAAGAAAAAACTCAATTCAACATGTTTTCAATGAGAGTCAATTTTGTTAACAGCATAAAGATAAAGCTTCTAGTGAGAGTCTTGTCTCCTCACAGAAATGGATAAGGGTGGGTTCACACCTGCGCTTGAGTCCGTCTGCTGCCAATCTGAGTGAAAATCTCTGGGAACGGGATCGGCATCAGATACCGACAGGTTAGTGACGCATTGGTTAAAAACCCATTCATTTGAATGGGTTTTTAAAGCAATGCGCGGGTGTGCACTTACACCCTCTGCGCTGCGAAGCCATTTTTTTTTTTCGTCGGACATGAAGTCCTGCATGTCCGATCCCGTTCCCCATGATTTTCACTCGGATTGGCAGCGGACGGACTCAAGCGCAGGTGTGAACCCATCCTTATCTGGTGTATTATTATCCACCTCTGTGAAGAGAACAGACATGCCTCCTTATCTCTGTGCTCTCCATCTGCTCGTCCTCCCTCCCCAATCCCCTCTTCGTAATACAGACTCCAAAGTACATAATTACAGGTCACCATAGCCCAGCATTACAACCCAGCCCTGCCAATAGTGAGGTTAGGACCAGAGATGTAACTTTAGAGGGTGCAGTCACTATGGGGCTCTGGACCATCAGTCATCAGTATCTATATATCTATAAGTAGCAGAAGGGCAGAGATAAGTCTTCTTTCTTAGTTTTTAAACATTCGCACAGCTGTTCTAATAGTGTGAGTTGCTGCAAGGAGAGGCATTTGCTCCAGAGCTCCCTCTAGGGAGTGGAATCAGGGATCATGGCTTCAGATCAAGAAGGAGGTGAATAAAAATGGGATAGAGGATCTCGTATCTTCCAGGCAAGCTTAACCTTTAGAGGTGGGCAGAATCCTGATGAAGGTACTTCTTATAAGACAAAGTCTTGTGCTGCTGCTGGGGTATGGAGTAAAGTTATAGATACATATTTAAAAGATTATGTAGTGAAATGAAAAGAGATTGTTCTTAGGGGAAAAGAACTGAAGTGATATGAATGTGTGGATAATTTTATATGTAAACCCACTGCTATGAGAGGAACAATGGAAAAAGATAAGTGCACTGGCTAAAATACAGAACTAGTTTCCTTAGTGATGAAGAGAAACCGGGCAACAGGTGACCAAAAGATGCCGATGAAAAATAAAATGTTCCAGTATCCAAGGTAATATATGTTAAATATCAATCATATATGTTTACTTACTCATATTAAACCGACAGCATTATGAGCTCAGGTATATATAGCAGAATACATGACGTCAGTATCTCTCACTTGAGCCGCAAGATTGGAATGAACAAAAATAGATAATAATATCAATGATTAGTTAATAAAATACATCAAATCCTGACAAAGACTCTTGAGGATTTCACTTTTATTTAGATGTCAGATTGGACTTTTACTATTTGTGGGGTCAGAGGGTAATCCCATTACCCTGAGAAATACTGGGTGCTTTAGAAGCAGGATTTCTTGGTATGGTATACTGACATTTGGAAAGCTGAGAAAAGAAATGGTAATGTGATGAAAACTGTCAGGAGAAAACATGTGTATAAGTCCAGACTGAGGTGCAAGTATAATGTGCAGTATAGTATAGGAATACTATGAGTGTAACAACAGAGAGGAGGTAAGGTACATGAAGTATATAGATCGTAGGCATATGAAGGATATAGTATGGTCGAGTTTGTAAGAGGGTTGAAAACAAGCCCAACTCCCTCTAAGTTTGCATGACATAATTTGGAGCTGATTTAGAGGATGATTCCACATCAAAATCAGCTCCAAATCCCATCTGGAAGGATTTCAAAAACATTGAAAAAACAAGCGTTCTTGCCATGGATTTCATAGCTGATTCAACTGCAGAACCCACTGTAAAAGACACTGTGCTGATTAACCCCTTAGTGTCTGCCAGAGGGAGCCGCAAGTAATTGTTTGCCGCTACCTAGGTCAACTGTTGCCCCATTTGTGAACTTCGTAACCATCAAGCTTGTTCACTCCTTGTGAGTAACCTTCCACCAGTTACCCCCATGTCTGTCTTTGTCCGCCATCAATGAGTGTGGAGCTGTTCTAACACCATGGGGTATTGCAGCATATTGAAAGGAGTACACTAGTTACCCATATCTTGTGACTCCATTATAGCCTTTCATGGGAAAATGTACATTAAATAAAATGTGATATTTAGAAACACTTTTAGTAAATCTTGCCCACAGTGGGAATGGAGATGGAGACTAGAGAGCATTTTATATGTGAGTGAGGAAGTACTATCATGATCTCACACCTTTTCATGATGATCAAACCTTTTCTTCCAAGCAATGCCCCTTTGCCAGAGAATTAATCCAGAATTCTGCTGAATTTAACTTGGTAAATCTGCTTCAATATGTTCAGACTAGATGATTATCAAATACACTACTTTGAGTTAGATTACTGGTAACCCAACTCAGTCATTGAGTTAAACAGGATCTTTCAACACCTCTACTAACTCCAACTATTTGCAACATTTAATAACCTACCATCCACTGATTCCAGAGTAGTTAGAATTTTTTCTCTAGCCCCTACCATTCCTGAGCAATTAGTGCAGCTAATTTCTGCACGCAAAATGCTAATTAGACTATCTACTGTCAGGTGGGCGGTCTCAGAATATTTGCTCCAACCCAGAGTGGCAACAGTATTCATGCAACCCTGTGAAAATTGTTCAGCAGAGATGGTTGAACCTCACGAGATTTGCTTCAATGAATTATCATAGTATCTCCCATCTGGTTCATTTCGGGCTGAACTTGTTAAGTACAAACCAGAAGTCAAACTTTTATGCTCTGAAGTCTTCAGACCGAAGAGACTTCAGACCCCAGAGTACAATAAGTGTAGGCCCAGGGAAGGTTCGGCAACATGACACCTATACTCATCTTGCCTCACCTCTCCTGGGCTTCCCTTCAGCGTCTGGCCATCCCTCGGAATTATCTTCGTGCCTCTTCCGGTCTCTTGGCTTATGTCATGCACCTCGGGATCACTGCTGAGACCAGTGTTTGGACCTCAGAGATCGCATGGGATGAATCAACATCATTGTATGCAGGAACAGATTGCGTGCAGGTACAGATGGACACAGAAGTGTACAACCGGTTACTGTAGGCTTATTGGTTTTGTTTACTAGAAGAAAATTAAGGAAGAAGAACTGAGGACACAGTGAATATAAATTGTATAATTTATTAGCAATAACTTCAAGATACTTGTTACAGTCTACAGGTGAGAGCGCCTTCTGCAATTTTCTCTTTCTTACATGGCTCTCCAAGCTCATCTTCCTTGGTTAGCCTCTTTGGAAGCTACTTGGGCTTCTTCCTTGCTGTGTAGATGCCAACTGTTGGGGCCACTATCTCTTCCATTGATCCCGCCTTCAGTGACTTTATACACTGTCTCCACTAGCGGTAATATGACTGGTGTCTCTGGTGCCTCCTAGTGGTCTGGCTAACCTGCACTAAATGTGACTACTTCATGGTTATTTCTCGGTCCACTACTGCAATATGGGACAGTGAGGTCTGACAATAATATAGCCCTACATGAGAGCTTACTGTGTTCGCCGCATTGCCGTACTATTACGGTGTTGTGTGACATTCAATTACAGAACTAATAAGAAGTAATGAAATAGATGATTTGTATTAGCTATTTGCTCACACTAAAATGATAAATATGCACTTCTTGGACCTTTCGAAAACTGCACTGAGTTACTTAATGGAGATGAATGGCAAAACACTGCATGCGTACGATACATACCAATGAGACCTCAATACAAATTGCTGCCATCTACCTATAACAGATCTTCCATACCTTTGTTTGTGCTCTTGCCACTTTACTGGCAGTACATGTTGCTTGTAATTTTCCAACAACAGATTAATTCCTAGCATGGGAAGCAAAGAAATGTTTTCCTCTACTGCATTTATCATTACTGGAATATATCACTGGATCCCTGTCATATTGGCTTTCAAGGTAGGAAAAGAGAGAAGACTTGCATAAACTCATGGTAAGATATAAACTCGCCCAGAATTTGATATCTTTTGTCTATTGGATGAGAAAGTGCAGATTTCAGTCCGAGAGAATATTTATCGCTCAATAACATTTAATTTCCTTGCTATGTTTGTATTACTGGGTGTAGTAAGAAAAACAATTGTGCAATGTGCAATATTCTCCTAAATCCAGGGCGCGACATATGGTACCATAGATTATACGGTGTAAATACAAGAACCAATGCAGTCTTAAAACCATATTGTATTTGCAAGTTCCATAGCCCCCATTATTTGGGGAACCCTCCGGGCTTTTTAAATTTTCCAATAAAAAAGTAAAATTAAAAAAAGTTTTAATATTTTTGGTGTGTCTCAAATAAAAAAAAAAGCGGTTTATAAAAAAATAGGGGGGGGTGTGGGGGGGGGGTGTTGGGGGGGGGGTTCCCTCCCCCCCCGGGGGGCGATGTTGTTGTGTGGGGGGAAGGAGAAAAAAAAAAAAAAAAAGGTGTGTGAAAAAAAAATAATATGAAATTTTTTTTTTTAAAAAAAATATTTTTTTTTTATAATAAAAATAAATTTTTTTTTTTTTTTTTTTTTTTTTTTTTTTTTTTTTTTTTTTTTTTTGTTTTTTGTGAGGAAGAAGGAGAGGATAATTTTTTGGGGGGTTTAAACATGTTTTATTTGCTAAAATGTATATATTTATATATATATTGATAAGGGAAACAAAAGAGTGAAGTAAGCTCATTATGAGTTCCGGATCACATGTCTACACAGGATGCAGACATGATTATGTTTATGTTGCAAGGAAGCTAATCTTTGACCCCAGATGTCATGTGGCCTTGTGCTGACTTTAAGAAATGTACCTGTCTGACGCACAACTCTGAGACTGGTTTAAACCGGCTTTTGGACATATAGAACAGAGTAACAGAAGGCTAAATATAGATTATTGTGTTTCCTATATAAACTTGTTCTGCCAACCAATAAATCGAAGCATTCAACACTTGATACTTTCAGTGTCTGTGTCTGTTTCCCGAGCTCGTAATTTCTTCCTTATTTAATTAGAACTACGGCAACATAACCCAGGGGTCTTAGTCCCCACCTAACAACTGACGCCCAGAAACGTGGGGCATCGATAATCGTCCGATGTGCAGCCGATAGTGTGCCAATCCACTCACCAACCGATTTGGAGACGGGGCCGGAGGACCTCAGATGAATAAAACAGCGCTGTAAGGTAAGGCCTTGTCTTGCCAAATAACTTATCTGAGTTCCTGCGTGTCTCTGATCCTGTGTGTCGATGAGTGAGGTTAGTTGCTGCATGTTTTTATGACGATCGGTGCCATATTATATAGTACGGAAGAACCTTAACTAAAGGGTATGTTGTCTGTAGTGGAGTGGGAGATAGTATACATCAGTCTTTGTCTATTGATCATACTGTCATTTAGTTGTTACATTTGTTATAAAGTGTATAAGGCAGCGCAGAAGGGAGAGACATTCTCCATCCTTAACCCCTAGAGTTGCGGACAAGATCCTGAAAGAAAAGTACTGAGTGATTGAAAAGTCCTTGTTTTGGAACACTAGCCTCCAGCTGTGCCTGGACGGTCAGGGTCGAATGAGACCCGAGTAGTAGCACGAAGGACTGAGTAGAATCCGCACAGGTACGTGCAATAATTCAGGTGTGTTTCGGTAAGGGGACACAGGCAGAAAGTTCAGTCTGTGGAAACCAATTGAGGTTTTGCCCTGAGCACTACACCAGAACTTGCACATTAAGAATTAGTTCAAGGAAAACAGAGTGTCTGTTTGGGGAGTTCCCACTAGAGAAGTCAAACGGACCCTCTATTGTCTTAATTGCCCTAGAGGAGTGGGAATTCACGGCTGATTAGCTACCAGCCAGTATGGGGAAGGGACTCTCTAAGATATGGTACACCCCATATGAACTAATAGAGACAGGGGAAGGGAAAGAAGTTGCCGTAAAAACGATCCTTAAAAGAGCAGGGGTTCACAAGACAGGACTGATTGATAGTAAATTTTGGGATCAATGGAGACTAGACCATGCAGGACAAATCCAGGAGCACAAATTACAAAGGGGAATATATGCTCTAATTGAAGGGAGCAACAGAGTAGAGAGGGAGGATTGGCCTCAAAAATCGGGTGATAAAAAGGTTACATTATATGCTTTACCCTCCGTCATGATTTTAAATCAAAAGGGACGGAATAATCCACCATCTGCACCTCCACCATATAGAGGTTCAGAGGGAAGGACTTGCAGAGTCTGTAGTCAACAGAACCCAGACTACAGAGAAACTTGTCTGGTGTGTGGAGCTCATCGCCCACACCCACAACAAGTAAAAATGCTACCACCACCCGATGATGAGATCCTTCCTCCACCACCCCCACCAGAGCCGGCACAACAATTATACCCAGTTTTAACAAGATCCCAAACTAGGAGAACTTCAGGTGTCCAGGGTCTCCGTACCACTACCGGTACAGAGGAGGATTCAAAAGAGGAAGGCACATCCCCGTCTCCTTCTAGAGGAGCAACAGGGGGAGGGACGGGTAGTCAGAATGTCATCACAACTACAGTTGAATGGCGACCCTGGACCCCTAGTGAGCAATTGGCTCTTTGTCAACAACTACCAGACCCTCAGTTAGAGCCTAGTGCTTTTCTTAGAAAAATGAAAATGATCCAGATGAATTATAAAGCCAGTTGGAAGGACCTTATGGCCCTTGCACAGGTTAAATGTACCGAGGGACTGATGGGGACCATTAATATTACTGCCTGGTTTGGTAGAAATGAGCCCCACAGTACAGAAACCACCAGGAGTGGGGAAGAATTCTTAGATAGATTGCAATTATGGTGTGAGAAACAAGCAGAAACTAGACGTACTGCCTTGACTACTTGTAAAAGGGAGAAGGGAGAGTCTGTTGAAGCATATTATGGCAGACTACTCACAAAGGTAGTAGATTCCGGGTGGGATGAGGCCCCTGTTGCCTTAAAGAACACCATGATTGCTGAAGCGTTTATACAGGGAATTGGATCTAATTTGGCTGAAAAGATTAAAGGCTGTACCCCAGATTGGAGACGTACAGACCCCGATGATCTATATGCCAAAGCTGTTGGTTTTGCAGTAGATGGAGAGAGAAGAAGGCAGCAGCCCCGGTAAAGAGTTACACCAACTCGGGTACCCTAAACCCGGGTAACCAGAGTAATCAGGAAAGACAAGGTACCCGCCCCACACAACAGGCACAGAGGGAAACCAGGAAGTGTTTTAATTGTGGAAAGCAAGGACACTTGGCCAGAGATTGCTGGTGTCCTAAGCAAAGTGACAATAACAAAAAACAGTCTAGAAGCTGCCTGCCTGTCCCTGATCAAGGTCAGGATAACTCACAATGAAGGTTAGGCCCTCCCGCCCCAGTGTCCCTCTTATCTTCAGCAGAGAGAGGTATACAAATTTTCCAACCTGTATTGATTAATGGAAAGGAGGTGCCGTTCCTAATAGACACTGGGGCAACAAAATCTTGTGTCAGTAAAGACATCGTTAACAAATTTAACCTACCATTGTCAGGAGACAGCCAGGTGGTTCAGGGAGTGTCAGGTTTCCCTGTTACCCTTGACCAAACAGACCCCATAGAGACATCATTTGAAGGATGTAGAATTCTAACTAGATACCTTGTCTCTGACACCTCAGACAATATATTAGGTACCGATGTGATGGGAGTGTTGGGTTGTAACATCATGCTGCACCCCTCTAGTGAGGCTTATGTACAAACCACACATACCAATCACAAGATACTTTGTTTAGTATCTGCGATAGTGAATACTCCACATTCGGTGTTCACTCTCACTGAAGAAGAAAATGTATTATTGTCTCAGGTCCCGGAAAGTTTGTGGGCAACAAGTAAAACAGATCTAGGCAAACTAGATGCCCTCCTGTTATGGTAAACTTGAAACCAGGAGCACAGCCACCTAGAATCAAACAGTACCCATTGACACACGTCCAAGAGGATGCTATAGCCGTAACTATAGTAGAATTGTTAAAAGCTAAGGCTTTAAAAGAATGTACATCAGTGGCCAACACACCACTGTTCCCTGTCAAAAAGAAGGGCAAAAAGGGCGAACCAGATACTTACCGTATGGTCCATGACCTGAGAGAACTAAACAAAGTGACCTTGCTAGAGACCCCGGTAGTGCCCAACCCTCATACCTTGTTGTCTGCAGTCCCAACAGGGACCACATATTATAGCGTTTGGACCTCTGTAATGCTTTTTTCAGTGTGCCCTTGCATACCGACTGCCAGTACCTCTTTGCCTTCACCTTTAGAGGTAAGCAATACACCTGGACAGTCCTACCGCAAGGAGCGCAAAATAGTCCAAATCAGTTCACAAGGTGTCTCACTCTGATCATGAATGCCTGGGGCCCTCCCTCTGATGATATTGTACTGTTGCAATATGTTGATGACCTTCTTCTTTGTGCCCCAGATAAACAGACATGTGAAGCTGCTACCATAAGCCTGTTGTGTTTCCTCTCCAGAGCGGTTGCAAGGCCAGTAAAGACAAGATGCAATTTTGCAAGCAAAAGGTGGTGTTTCTGGGTCACTGTCTCAGCCTAGGTACCAAACATCTTTCAGATGAACAAACCAAAGTGGTAAGAGAAATGCAAGTACCAACATCTCATGCTCAGTTGCGTACCTTCTTAGGTCTGGTGTCATACTGTAGGCCATGGATCAGATCTGCATCCCTGACCATGCAGCCCTTGTATGACTGTCTCTCCTCTAAACCGTTCAGTCTGACATCAGAGGCTTTGGATGCATTTTATCAACTTAAGCTCCAGATAGTTAGTGCACCTGTCCTAGGCCTGCCTGACTATCAGAAGCCCTTCAAATTTATGTCACTGAGATGATGGGACATGCTACTGCAGTTCTCACACAACAACATGGGGATAGAAAGCGTCCCGTGGCATACTATAGTTCGCGTTTAGATGCCGTAGCCAGAGGAACACCCTCTTGTGTAAGGGTTGTACTTTCAGTACAAGCCCTGCTTGAAAAGAGCTCAGACATTGTCCTAGACCACCCCTTGGTGGTATATACACCACATGACATCCATGCAATCCTCACACAGGTAGACAGACGTCATCTTTCCTTGGCAAGACAGAGCAAAATGGAATTTGCTCTGCAATCCTCCTCCAACATCTCATTTCAGCGTTGTTTGACCTTGAATCCTGCAACTCTTCTACCAGTAGGAGTTCATGATTCAAAGGGGGAGTAGATGATGAGATATTTTTAAACTCCCTCTCAGAAGATGAATTGTTTGATAGTCAACATGAGCATGACTGTGTGGCCCTCATGTCTCAAGAGACGGTGGGCTTCAGCCATGTCACGGATATCCCATTACAGAACCCTGACTATGAGATGTTTGTGGATGGTTCTAGGTACTTAACAGATGAAGGCAAATTTGTTACAGGGTATGCTGTAGTCACTACACACGACATCATAGTACAAGAAGCCCTTCCACCACACATGTCAGCTCAAGAAGCTGAATTGAAAGCCCTTACAGAGGCTTGCAAAATAGCTAAAGATAGCACAGCAAACATTTACACTGACTCCAGGTATGCTTTTGGCATTGCACATGATTATGGTCCTATATGGAGGTCTAGGAACTTCCTGACGGCACAGGGCAAGCCAATCAAAAATGGAGATTCGGTAAGTCGATTGATGGAGGCCATATTGCTCCCTAAGCAGTTGGCAATTGTGAAAGTCAGAGCTCACACAAAAGGAAGAAACCCTGAAAGTCTTGGAAATGAGAAGGCTGACACAGCAGCCAAAGCAGCGGCACTGCTGCCATGGAAGGGTCTCAACCAGGTGAGCAAAATGGACATTGACCTAGCAGACCCCAAGGGGCTGTACTCTAATGTAACCAGTGTGGAAACTGAAAATGGAAAAAGGCTGGTGCCAGAGAGTATGAAGGAACGTGGAAAATGGGGGATAGACTGTGTCTACCTGCAGCAGTATACCCCCAAATGGCTGGTTTGGCCCATGGTAAGGTGCATGCCTCTCGAAATGCCATGGAGTCATTAGTGGGTAAATTATGGTTTGCCCCAGGTTTTGGAAGGGCTGCTAGTAATCACGTAAAAGCATGTCACATATGTGCTCTACACAATCCAGGACAAGTAGTTAAAACACCTACCAAATGTACACCAAAATCCCTGTATCCATTCCAGAGAATACAAATAGATTACATACAGTTGCCTAAGTCTGGAACGTACGAATACGTATTGGTCTGTGTGGATTTGTTTTCAGGATGGCCTGAGGCCTACCCTGTGAGCAAAGCGACTGCACAGGTAACTGCCAAGAAATTGATGTCTGAGCTTGTGTGCAGATTCGGGATACCTGAGGTAATAGAATCTGACAAAGGTACACATTTCACAGGTGAGATAATGAAAGAAATAATGTCTGCATTAGGGATTGAGCAAGCTTTCCATACACCCTACCATCCTCAGAGTTCAGGCAAAGTTGAAAGGTTGAATGGTACACTCAAGTTGAAGATTCAGAAAGCCATGGCAGAGACAGGAAATCCCTGGCCCGAATGCCTGTCCCTAGCCTTATATTCAGTAAGGACTACTCCTAACAGGAGAACAGGGTTATCACCATTCGAGATATTGTTTGGAAGTGTGCCTAGGTTGGGGTTGTATTTTCCTCAGACTTTACAACTCAATTATGACAGCACTGCCAGCTATGTTCAGAGCTTGTGTCAAAGACTGAAAGTAACACATAAACAAGTGTTCTCTTCTATTCCAGACCGTTCTGATTTTTCAGGGACACATAGCCTGCAGCCTGGAGATTGGGTGGTTGTGAAAAGACACGTCAGAAAAACCCTTGAACCTAGATTTGATGGCCCTTTCCAAGTACTGTTGACAACTGCCACTTCGGTCAAACTAGAAGGAAAGCCTAACTGGATACACGCTTCTCATTGTAAAAAGGTCCTTGAACATGAGCAAGGATGAAGAAATGGACATTATTCATTTTGTGCCTTCTAAGAGGACTCACAATCGGTGAGACCTGGAAATCCCTTCAGGGAATTAAAGAAGTGGACAATAAGTTTATTAAACACCATCTTGTGATGGTGGAAGGGTTTAACTATACCCTCAAGGATTGCTGGATCTGTACACACTCTCCTATTACCTCCACTAGTTTACCCTTTCTGGCCATACCTGTCCCTATTGACGAACTACTGCAGTGGCCAGGGTGTCTAGATAATGTTGCAGATGACTTCAAGACCAGGTTATGGGCAAATGTCACTGTGGGGATACCAATAGTGGGGTGGACAGACTATCCGTGGTGGCAAGGTAACCTTACTGGAAACAATAAGAATATCCAATACGTGGCATATAGTGGGGAAAGATGGGTTTTTAGGAATAGATCCACTGCCACCATATTGGGTAAGATTCCCCAGACCAGAATACAGATAAGTTTTGGGGATGATGGACAGAAAAGAAGTGATTTCTGGGCACCTTGGGTCATAGAAAGAACAGTACACAACACTTCCTGGGAACATGCACACCTATTTGTAGAGGGAGACAATCATACGTGTAAAGGGATACCCGGGAACATAGAGTGTGTGAATGAGACGGTTGAAGAAAGGCTTTACAGGAAAAAGAACCTTTCATTTGTTTGTGGAAATCGAGACCTGGGGTACTGTGGAGCACTGGGTAAACTACCCTCTTGGTGTATGCTAAAGAATGTATCTGGCTTTGTGGATCTTGTGCACAAACTTATTACACAACACTCAGCCTTATTCGATTTACCTCCTCAGATGTATTGGGCATGTGGCAGCAGAGCGTATAAGTGGTTACCAGTAGGAGTGAAGGGCACATGTACAATAGTAAGACTCACTCCTGCTACCTTTGTTGTTGATAAATTAAATACAAAATCCATACCTAAACACACTCTATACAAGAGAGCTGCAGACAACACCCCTAGGAAAAGTGGTAGACCTCACTTGGTACAGTCAAGCACTGGGAATAAGATAGTAAGCACAATACTCATATATCCTATGATAATGCAGATGTGGGACAAGCTAGTGCAAAGTACTGACTATCTCGATGATCAAATATGGGAAATTCTGGGGATACTTAATACCACTATTGCAGTACAGAATCAATTGATAATAGTCACTAATCAACATACACTGGTATTAGACTATATAACTGCAGCTCAGGGAGGAATGTGCCAGATAGTGGGACCTACATGCTGCCACTACATTGACCCAGAAGGCAACATCAAAGAAAAAAGAAAATTGGAGGAAGTATACAGGCTAAGAGAAGAGTATGAGAGGATGAATGTTCAGAACAAAGACAGTTGGTGGTCTGAAACATTTTCATTCTTAAATCCAATCAATTGGTTTAAAGGTATAGGTGGGTGGGTGGCAGGATTGATCCAGATGGTCATACAAATAGCAATGATTATATTACTGATATATTGCTTTGTAAAAATCGTATTAATTTGTATTAATCACTGTAATCGAGATAGATATAAGTGGTAGACACCTAATGACAACTCCAATGGGGAATCCAGCTGGACTGGCACCTGAAAGGTGAATGTACTCATTGTAAAAGTTATTAGATGTCTAAAATGGGGGAGAATGTAAGGGTTAAACATGTTTTACTTGCTAAAATGTATATATTTATATATATATTGATAAGGGAAACAAAAGAGTGAAGTAAGCTCATTATGAGTTCCGGATCACATGTCTACACAGGATGCAGACATGATTATGTTTATGTTGCAAGGAAGCTAATCTTTGACCCCAGATGTCATGTGGCCTTGTGCTGACTTTAAGAAATGTCCCTGTCTGACACACAACTCTGAGACTGGTTTAAACCGGCTTTTGGACATATAGAACAGCGTAACAGAAGGCTAAATATAGATTATTGTGTTTCCTATATAAACTTGTTCTGCCAACCAATAAATCGAAGCATTCAACACTTGATACTTTCAGTGTCTGTGTCTGTTTCCCGAGCTCGTAATTTCTTCCTTATTTAATTAGAACTACGGCAACATAACCCAGGGGTCTTAGTCCCCACCTAACAATTACAAAGAAATAGTCAATTCACACACTGGGAGTGGGGGGCCGGCCCCCAAGGGGATTATATTAGGGGGGGGGGGGGGGGGGACAGGAGGGGGGGGGGGGGGGGGGGGGGGGGGGGGGTATTATATAGAGGGGGGAGAAAATTGTGGAAGAGAGGGTTGTTTTATAAAAAAAAAAAAAATATGAATGAGCACCCACCATTTTTTTTTTTTAGTGGGGGGGGGGGGGGTGGATAAAAAAAGTTTGTGTGATGGGGATATATTTTGTGGGGGGGTGGGGGGGGGAGGGGAGGGGGGGTGGGGGGTGGGGTTTTAAAATAGGAGGGGGGATGGGGGGGGGTGGGGGGGGGGGGTTGGAGGAAAAAAGTGTTTTTTTTGTATTTTGTTGAAGGTGTGGGGAGTGGGGGGGAAATTGGGGGAGGGGGAGAGAGGGAGGGGGGGGGGGGGGGGGGGGGGGGGGGGGGTGTGTGTGGGGGGGGGGGGGGGTTGGTGAAGGGGGGGGGTGGGGGTTGGGGTGGGGGGGGGAGGGGGGGGGGGGGGGGGGGGAGGAGGGGGGGGAAGGAGGGAGGGGGGGGGGGGGGGGGGGGGGGGGGGGGGGGGGGGGGGGGAGGAAAAGTGTTTTAATATAATATATTATTTTAAATTTTAAAAAATTTATAAAAAAAAAATAAATAAAAATGTCACCAGCCATCTTTGTCAACTAAAGTAAATCTATAAAATCTTGGATTTCAGCTTGATAATCGAGGATGAATCGTTGAAAAATCTCATCCATTTTGGAGCAACTGAATGATAAAAATGTTTAAAATAAGCTCCAAACTATCTGTGCAAACTACACCACAAAAGTGAAATAATCAGTTTAGTAAATGTTGGTCCGTGTGTCATGCCTACTGCAGGGCTTACAGGGATTCTATTAAGCTGCGGAATGTTTGGTGTGAATGGGGCTTGACCAGGTAACGTGCTGTTTTATCAAGTGTATAAATTGTATATAGTATATTATAGATCAGTCACTTGTTAGGATATTTGTTGTGTTAATTGTTATTTGTATTATTTTCTGTCCTTCTGTTTATGTTTTAATTGTATTAATAAAAGAACTACAGGGATTCAAGTGAGGTATAAATTGAAGCTCCTAGGCCCCAGTGTAATATGTAATGGGGCTCGGACTTACTATATGCTTCCTATAATACCCTATAATACTGGTGTCTTCTTATGCTGCAGAGGTCTCTGGGCCCTCTCAGGCTCGATTCACATGACTGACGTCCGTTCTTTTAACAGATGTCACACGGCAGCATTAATTTCATTGTCACGGACCATCAAAGTATAGGTCATATCCTATTTTTGGGTGTTTTCCCAGATCTCCACATACATAAATGCATGGGGGATCTGTGAAAATGGGAACCCCTCGGGTGCAAGACAGCCATGAAAAATGGATGTTTTCCATGGCCATTTTGCACCTCTTTCATGTGAATGTAGCCTCAGGCCCAGTAGCAATTGCTACCTTTGCACCGTCTATTGCTACGCCCGGATTCAAATAATTCAAATCCAGTCCAAAGTGAGAACCCTTATATTATGTCCAACACCACAGTGGGGCAGATTTACTATTGAAAAGATAAGACAGCAAACTCATTTGATAGGTTTCTTAGTAAATAGCAAAGTATTTGTATCTTATTATACACAAGCACTTGCTATATCTTTTCATCTAAATTGAACAATGATGGAACTTTGTGAATATGATTAAAGCCTTAAGGACTGATGGTATTGCTGATGGCTCAGGCACTGTTACTGTGCTGTGTGATCAGACACAGGGAAGCAGCTGTAGTACAAAGCCATGGTCTTGGTCTAAAGACGGAGATCAGAGGAACCAGTGATCTTTGCAGTTTATCTCTTTCAATGCCATGAATCTTGAGCAACTCTGATCGCGGCATTCAAAGAAAAAGATTGAGGGAAAATTCTGAGATGTGATCAAGTTCCATATCTAATAAAGAAAGGCAGTTAGTGATGTATTAAAGGAATAATAATAATAATAATAAAGACCCAAAGCATCATATAGAGTAGCATACACATATCTAGTATTATCACCAGCAAAATAATAGAGCTAATAAATTAGTAGCATCAATTACAGTACAGTGTTTGCCGTAAAACTAAATAAAACTGCAACAAATTTGTTTTTTTCAGCATTTTTGTCAAAATACACTTAAAACACTAATGTAAGTGTGGCAAAAAATGGCACCTACATAAAATACAATGGGGGTGATTTATGGCAAAAAGTAGTGCAAATGATGATAAATCTAAATCTGGTGGTGCAGGGCGCACGCCCTCACCCTTTCCCTTAACACGCCCCCTTTTAAAAAAGTGGTGACGGCAGCACAAAAAAGAAAAAGTCACAACGTGACTAGCACAAAAGTGTACAAATTTTTATGTTCTGAACACCAGATAACGGGTATACAAGGCATAGTAAATCTGCCCCAAAATGTCCCTCATATAGCTACACCAAATTAAGAATAAAGAAGTGATGAGAGCTAGAACGCAAAGCGAGAAAATCTAAAAATTATTCTAATCCGGATGGATGGCCATTGGTGTTTATAAGCCAAAACCAGGAGTATAAACTACACAGAAATAATGTATCATGGAAAGATTTGCACCTGTTCTGTGTTTCCAACCCATTTCTTTGCCTTGGCTAGACATATTGGTTTCATGAAAAATTTCAGTCCTTAATGGGAGTCTATCACCTCCCCAAAGCATATTCAACTGTCACCACGTGTTACAGAGCACATTACACTGATACACAACATACCATTTCTATGTACGTCAGTTTTGTAGATCTGGAGAAAAACAACTTTGAAGTGATATGGCAGTTGGTGCACTGGGGGCGGGCCATGAGCCCTGGAAGCACTGGTAGGATGGGTGATGTCATAGCACTGAAAGAATCAACTCTCACTGCAGGGGTGACACAGGTAGAACATGGTAGAGATCTGAGTGGCAAAGCAGTGCTCCATTTCTATAATTTGCAAAGTAGTTTTTCTCCAAATCTACAAAAGGGGCATACATAACAAAGGTAACAAGTTATATTGTTTATCACTAAAATATGCTCTGCAATAAGGTAGAGGAAATGAACTACAGGATCAGCCTAGACAGAGTTTGTAGTCTGTTACCATGGAGACACATAAGTCTGCATATGTGCTGTAAACACAAAACAGCAGCACATTTTATTATGATTATTTAGAAGGCTGCTTATTTCATAATAAGACATTGCCAGCATAATAAAATATACTTAAGATCTCCCGCAATATTCTTAGACCCAAACATGGGGATTTTATCAAAATGATAATGTTGGTAAAAGAACTTTATCTAGAGCCAAGAATTCCTCAAACAATACATCATTAAAAATGGTCCTAGTAATTACCAGACGTATAAGGACTATTAATTCTTCAATTACCTCTCAAAATGGAGAATTACTGTCATACAAGTTACTGGGCAGTTCTAAATATGATCATGTTGATAATAGATGTGACCATGTTTTATTGCTGCATCAAGGAAGGATAAAGGGAAGACGCTATTGATGTAATTTACATTACTCTGTGCAAATGGATAAGCAACATCATTATAAAAATGTCTCAACACGATATATTGTTGCTACATGCATAACAAAAGGGTTTGGATAGACAGATTGTACTGTACTCAACATAAAGCCTCGGTTCACACTAGTACCATGGTTGCAGTATACAGCAAAATCCATCAGCTTGTTACATATCTGGCTCCAGGTCATATCCAAGCAGTCACTCATGCGTTGGCGCAAATTTCTTATGGGCTTGGTTTTTACAGTCTTCACTGTGCAGCCAAAATGATAGGTTACTTATATTCTGTGGGTCATTAACAAAAAACAAAATTCTCAAAGTCTTCATATTCTGACAACCATAACTTTTGTAGATTTCCATATACATATTTGCATAAGGTATATTTTATTGCAGGGCCAGATGTACTTTTTATTTACACTATTTATACAAAAAGTTTTAAAAGGCAAAATGGTGAAAAAAATGGATATTTGGCCATTCATGGATATGGGAAAAATATTTTATATGCTTGTAGCTCAGCATTATCAGATGTGGGTATGCTTAATTTTTTTATTTATATTTTGTTTATTTAACTTTATGTGAGATGGGGGTGATTAGAATTTTCATAAAAACTAAGTAAAAAATCCCTAAATCCCTACAGAATCTATGTTATTGGTGAAGTTTTCTCTCCTCTAGATGTAGAGGATGTCCCCTTGTCACTGTCACCGAACTAGGAGTAAAAAGATCATTAGAAAGTTCCTTGTGCTGTCCTTTCATGTATTTGTACATTGTTATTAGATCTCCCCGTAGACGTCTTTTCTCTAAACTGAATAACCCCAAGTTTGTTAATCTATCGTTGTACTCCAATCCACCCATTCCACTAATAATTTTGGTCGCCCTTCTCTGCACTCTTCCTAGTTCGATTATGTCCTTCTTGTATACTGGGGCCCAAAATTTCGCACAATAGTCTGTGGGTGGCCGTACCATTGATTTGTACAGAGGCATAACCATGAGTGTCTTTGCTTATTTTAAAGCAACCCATAATTTTATTTGCCTTGGGGGCAGCTGCCTGGCACTGGTCACTAAAGGTAAGCTTACTGTACACCAAAGTCTTTTTCAGTGTCAGTCTTACTCAGTAATGTACTATTAAGTACATAATCATACATTTTATTTCTTTGACCAAAATGCATAACCTTACATTTGTCAATATTAAACTTCATTTACCAAGTCTCCGCCCATGCTTCCAGCTTCCTTAGATCCCCCTGTAATATTCTATTATCCTCCACAGAGTTTAGTATCATCTGCAAATATGGACACCCTGCTCTGTAAACTGTCTATCAGGTCATTAATTACCATATTAAACAGGAGAGGAAGCAATACTGACCCCTGTGGCACCCCACTGGTGACTGTGACCCAGTCTGTGTATTTACCATTAATAAGCACCCTCTGTTTCCTGTCTCTGAGCCAGTTGTGAACCCAAATGCATATGTTTTCCCCCAGTCCCAACATTCCATTTTATGTTGTACAGTATCAAAAGCCTTTGAAAAGTCCAGATATTCTACATCTACTGCATTACCCATGTCCAGATATACTACATCTACCACATTACCCATGTCCAGATATACTACATCTACTGCATTACCCATGTCCAGTCTAGAACTGACCTCTTCATAGAAGCTGATCAGATTAGTCTGACAGGACTGATTCCTCATAAACCCATGCTGATTGGGCGTTATAAGATTATTTACATTGAGATACTCCAGGATAACATCTCTTAGAAAGCCCTCAAATATCTTACCCACCACAGAAGTTAAACTTACTGGCCTATAGTTTCCAGGCTCATTTTTAGACCCCTATTTAAATATTGCCACCACATTTGCTATGCGCCAATCAAGTGGAACAGACCCAGTCATTAATGAATCCTTAAATATTAGATATAAGGCTCTATCTATCACCATGCATAATTCCTTGAGAACTCGTGTATGCCATCTGGACCTGGCGATTTCTCTATTTTAGTGTTTTGAAGGCAGTGCCACATTTCCTCCTGGGTTAAACAGGTGACATTTAATGGAGAGTTAACATTACCCCTAATCAAGTTGCTGTCCATTGGATTTTCTTGTGTAAACACCGTAGAGAAGAAGGCATTTAATACTTGTGCTTTTTCCTCATCCTCCTTCACCATTACACCCAGATTATTCTCTTATTATTTATGTAATTGAAGAATAATTTTAGATTATTTTTACTTTTCTTGCCAATTATTCTCTCATCCTTGATCTTCACCTCCTTTATTTGTCTTTTACACAATTTATTCTTCTCTTTATAGTTTTTTAATGCTGTGTCCCTACCTTCTTGTTTTAGTACTTTAAATGCTTCCTTTTTATCCCTCATTGCACTTTTTACCATTATAGTTACCTATATTGGTTTGATTGATTCAGCCATGTTATTTTCCTGGCTTTGGAGATTGGAGAGCCCAGAGGAGCTCCCATGTTTAATAATGCTGCTCTAGGTACTCATGTCGTGGACTGGGCTGCTGCTGGTCGTGGCTTTCTAATCCATAAGGAGCTCTGCTCAAAACTCCTGTATTGCATACCATTGTATAGCTATTTGCTGTTACAGTAATGCTGTTTCAGTATATAGTCAGTGTCACTGAGCCCATATGTGGAACATCCTAGCCGCAACATAGACATGTCTGGCCTTGTACTAAAGAAGCAAGCTAGCTAGCACATTAGCAATGCAGATGCCATTGCCAAATAATCTGCTCTGTTTTGGTCTGAGCTTATACTACATAAATACAACCATGAATGCTTTGCTGTTCAGCATGATGAATCGGGTGGGCATAGGCGAAAGTTGAGGTGCGGTAATGGAGGAACAATATGAACTCTTGCACCAAAGTTCCTGAGCCTTTAGCTTTTCCCCTGCAAATCTTACAGTAGAAAAAAAAAAATTGTGGCATGCACAATTGGATATTGTATATACTTCTACTGGGTAATGTCTCCACCAATACGGCACCCGCTGGAGCTTACACCAGGTTGTGTCTCCATGCAAACCCACTGTACAGCTTTCATGCATTGACATCCAGGTTCCCTGAGGCATAGGAGGCCACTGTTCATTTCTATTTAGAGAAAGATCAAGCTAGAGAAAAGAACAACTTATCTAATTTAATTCAGCATTAAGAGAACTATCATTTACAGATGTGCCCATCCCTACCATAGCTTAAATTTGGTTGAAAACTGGAATTTCTCTTGAATCCAATTTAATATAATAAGAAATCCCTTGACAGGCTGTAACCCATAACACAACCACTGTAATCCATGACACAACCACTGGATGGCCACAAATAGACACAGATAGCATAAATAGCTTGCAAAACAGTATTGCAAAATCACATTAAAAAAAATGGCCATCTTGCCCCACACAAATTGGAAGAACACATGTATTTTGGTACAAATTCTAGGATACTTCTATGGAAAACGGAATCAAATAAATATAAATTCAATTCACCTCCACTTTCTGTTTTCTTCATTCTTGTAAAGGAGATTCAACTAAATCGCATCTAAAACACATAAATTTCTTTCTGCTTCAGTCGCCTAAAAGAAGAGACAAGCGACCTTCTAGAAACATTACTCCATTATCCATTATAGATCAATGCTTTGGCAAGCAACTATTGCTAAGTAGTAAGAATAGTTAGATAACAGAAGTTGCTGGACTATTTATCCAAGCACAGCAGTTTCTTGCTGCAAATAAGATGGGTCAGAAAAGAGTGGCATGTAATTCAGTGTAGAAAATTACTCTTACCAGAGCAAAGTGAAGTTCATAAGTTTTTGTATAGAATTTCACACAAAACCATGCAGTAGAAGAATTTACATATTTTTAATTTTTTTCCTGGCATCCCTTGTTTTTTTTCATTTGCAGCAAAAAAAAAACCAAAAACGCCATGACCAAATGTTGGCGGAAAGTTAGACGGGATGTATAAAACTCACTGCAACTAGTATGTTCTGTTGTGCCATTTTTAACACGTTTGGTGTGTTTACACCTAGAAAAATGTAGAACATCTAAGAAATGTATGGACAAAAAAACACCCCACCAAAAAAGAACACTTTAAGGCTTCACGTTGCGCAAATGCAGCGTTTTTGACTTCTATGAAAACACAGCAAAAATGCTGCGTTTTACAGAACCTGCAAAATGAATGAGATTTCATTTAATCTCCCCCACATCTTGCAGGATATTAATATTGCAGTGCCTTGCGAAAGTATTCGGCCCCCTTGAACATTTCAACCTTTTGCCACATTTCAGGCTTCAAACATAAAGATATAAAATTTAAATTTTTTGGTGAAGAATCAACAAGTGGGACACAATTGTGAAGTGGAATGAAATTTATTGGATATTTTAAACTTTTGTAAAAAATAAAAAACTGAAAAGTGTGGCGTGCCAAATTATTCAGCCCCCTTAAGTTAATACTTTGTAGCGCCACCTTTTGCTGCGATTACAGCTGCAAGTCTCTTGGGGTATGTCTCTATCAGTTTTGCACATTGCGAGACTGAAATTCTTGCCCATTCTTCCTTGGAAAACAGCTGGAGCTCAGTGAGGTTGGATGGAGAGCGTTTGTGAACAGCAGTTTTCAGCTCTTTCCACAGATTCTCGATTGGATTCAGGTCTGGACTTTGACTTGGCCATTCTAACACCTGGATACGTTTATTTGTGAACCATTCCATTGTAGATTTTGCTTTATGTTTGGGATCATTGTCTTGGAAGATAAATCTCCGTCACAGTCTCAGGTCTTTTGCAGACTCCAACAGGTTTTCTCCCAGAATGGTCCTGTATTTGGCTCCATCCATCTTCCCATCAATTTTAACCATCTTCCCTGTCCCTGCTGAAGAAAAGCAGGCCCAAACCATGATGCTGCCACCACCATGTGTGACAGTGGGGATGGTGTGTTCAGGGTGATGAGCTGTGCTGCTTTTATGCCAAACATATCGTTTTGCATTGTGGCCAAAAAGTTCGATTTTGGATTCATCTGACCAGAGCACCTTCTTCCACATGTTTGGTGTGTCTCCCAGGTGGCTTGTGGCAAACTTTAAATGAGACTTTTTATGGATATCTTTGTAAAATGGCTTTCTTCTTGCCACTCTTCCATAAAGGCCAGATTTGTGCAGTGTACGACTGATTGTTGTCCTATGGACAGACTCTCCCACCTCAGCTGTAGATCTCTGCAGTTCATCCAGAGTGATCAGGGGCCTCTTGGCTGCATCTCTGATCAGTCTTCTCCTTGTTTGAGATGAAAGTTTAGAGGGACGGCCGGGCCTTGCTAGATTTGCAGTGGTCTGATACTCCTTCCATTTCAATATGATCGCTTGCACAGTGCTCCTTGGGATGTTTAAAGTTTGGGAAATCTTTTTGTATCCGAATCCGGCTTTAAACTTCTCCACAACAGTATCACGGACCTGCCTGGTGTGTTCCTTGGTCTTCATGATGCTCTCTGCGCTTTAAACAGAACCCTGAGACTATCACAGAGCAGGTGCATTTATACGGAGACTTGATTACACACAGGTGGATTATATTTATCATCATCAGTCATTTAGGACAACATTGGATCATTCAGAGATCCTCACTGAACTTCTGGAGTGAGTTTGCTGCACTGAAAGTAAAGGGGCCGAATAATATTGCACGCCCCACTTTTCAATTTTTTTTCTTTTTACAAAAGTTTAAAATAACCAATAAATTTCGTTCCACTTCACAATTGTGTCCCACTTGTTGTTGATTCTTCACCAAAAAATTAAAATTTTATATCCTTATGTTTGAAGCCTGAAATGTGGCAAAAGGTTGAAAAGTTCAAGGGGGCCGAATACTTTCGCAAGGCACTGTAGCTACAGAATCGCTAACATTTTCACTGAAGATTTAATGCAGCAAAAACTCAGTGAAAAATACTATGCAAAAAAACCACAATGCATATTTTAGCTTCATTTTACTAAGTAGAGCCATAGCCAATGGCCATATAGCCATATTTCAGTTATTTTGAGCATTTTGAAACTTTTTTTGCTGCATGCACTACTTTCCTTCCCACTTCCTTCATGTGGAAACCACATGGACCCCATTATAGTCTATGCTGTCAGCAGGTTTCCCAGGTAAACTGCTTTTTGATGCGTATAGGTTTCCATTCTGGGAGTCCCGAACGTAGATGTGAACCGGGCCTAAGATTGAGGATCTCCCAGCAACCTCCTGATTAATATTCACTGTGCTGAGGTGATGTCATAGTGCAGTGAATACTAATGAGATCACAGCCGAGTGAAAGAGACTATTCATCGGATGACTGGGTGAGGGGCCCTGAAAACTGGGAAACCCTGATGAGTTGGAAAAGGAGGAGAAATATCAATCAAATTCCTTGTATAGAAATGGATTTAAGATGCTAGATGCCTTCAGCTACCATTAGAGGGAGCAGATGAGCTTAGATTGTACCTTTATACATTATTACATGCTGTCTTGTTGAGTTCATGCTCCTACTCACTCAGGCTTCAGCTGACACTGGGAGCAGATGAGTCCCCAAGTGTGTCCCTGAGACAAGGTGGGCTCCCAGCTACATCATAAGTGCATGGCACAGTACACTTGCTGTAGTACATAAGACAGATTCACTGACAAATCCTCTTCCTCCATTATCAGAGACCACTACTATGTATATTAGGAAGGATAAATACAAATTTTCCCATTTATTTATAATGAATTAAAATCAAACAATTCTAAACCAGTCATTGCAAAACATCCAAAAATATCAGTAGTCACAATTGTGTGCTTATGTTACTCCCTGCAGTCTGTAGATGCTGTATACTGCTATAGTCTCTGCTATAGTCTTCTGTCTGCCGGCACCAACACCTTCTGCTCATGTCCTCCCGCATGGAGGACTTTTTTCCCTGCCAGCTTCAGTTTTAAAAGAATGGGGTCCGTCAGACTCAGTGTGTTACCGCTATGTTAGTTGTCCGTCTCTCCAATGTTCTGGTCGACCAACGGATCAGAACAATAGAGAGGCGACGCTAGTGTGAATCTGGCATAAACTGCCTGAACAGGGGGCAATTTTGTTGTTAACAAAAAAGGACTTTTTTTTTTTTTTAATCGCATTGTACTCATTTTAGTGTTTTGGAAAAACGCCACCTGTTAATTTTAGCCGTGAAAATGCCAATTTCTTCTCTGGGGATGTCAAAAATGCAAAACCCAGTGGAAAAGCATGCATTTTGCAGGTTTTTTTGATTTTGGTGCATTTAGTTCTGCAGCATTTTTTAGCTGCTACTCACTATGTGGCGCCTTAGCCTAAAGGAGTTCCCTTTGGTGTAAGTGGTTTTCGGGCATATGGACAGCACTCTTAAAATGAATATTCTTTACAAGGCTGTTATTATTATCAGGGAGGGTGCAAAGTGGGTCCTGAAGCCTGAGGGGGCCCAAAGGTAAGGTGGGGCCCCATTTCAGGTTTCGCATGAGGGCCCTGTAGCTTCAAGTTATATCTCTGTTTGTTATGCATTATTTCTTATACTGTAATAAAAAAAAAATTCCTCCCATTTATGTGGCCATGCACAGTAGCGTAACTTGAAGCTTCTGGGTCTCAATGCAAAATCTACCTACTGTGTGCTATTTAGAATAGTGATATATTTTATGTTGCAGAGAGACCTTTGGGGGCCAGGGCCTGGTAGCAACTCCTTATGGTAACACCCCGGGCACATAGTTTATGACAGACTCCTGAAGCAAAAATATCATAGACATCATACATCTGACAATATTGTCAATACCCTCTTTCTTAGACACCAGAGATGAACAAACCTTTAAATGTTACTTTCTCCATTATATTCAACATAATATCCCAGATGTTAGGCCTGGCTGATCAGTTCTACCATTTGTAGTCATCGGTTCTCCATTGTAGGGATCCTGGGCCGCTGCATGGCGATATACCAGTTATACGTAAGTGTTATTTACTAATTGTTTATTTAACTATGCATAATCTACAGGAATCGTGTAATGTTTTATAAATGGTTGTGGCAACAGTAACGTGATCTCCACACTGACCAGCAGATGTCACTGTTGTACAAGCATTTTGATTGTTGCAATCTCAAGTAATGTTCGCCATTTAAAACATGCAAAAGTGTTCTAAATGTAAAATATAATAACTACGGAGAAGCAATTATCTTCTTTTTATACATCAATTGTAACAATTTAAAAATCTGATGGCTTTTTACAATCGTGTACTTTTCAAAATCCAGTACATAAGGTAAGAACAAAAGAAACACATGAATAAAGATGCACTTCTGTATTAATATGTTTTCCTGTTTGAACTGGTACAACCTCATATTTCTTTCCTCCTCCATTTCCATGTAAACACGCTGAAGATTTCTGTGTTTACTCATCTTACTATAAGTAGATAAGCATTGATTCTCCTATCTCAGAACAAGTCGCTGATCTACTACACTTAAGCAGATTACATGACTTCTAGTTTTTGAGAGACTTCTGCGATTTCTTACAGGATTTCAATGATGAGTGAAATTACATCATTACAAGAGATGGCAGAATCTATTTGCCAGATCTGAGAAGTAAAGTGAATCCAATTGATTTGCATTTAGGACGATCAATGAATAATATCTAAAGAAATGTGAGCGTTGTGGGATATAACAGTTGGCGGAATGTGATGGCGTTTCTTGACAATTGTCGCCAGAACCAGAATATTAGGCCAATCCTGCAGATGGGTAGGTTAGGGACACCTGAATCAAATGGTGTTTTCTCTTGTAAATTGGCGTCTCTGTTACTGAGATCTCACTAAGTACAAAATTTGGGATGTGTAGTAATGCCACAATATACACAGAGGCGTAACTAGAGGACTACTGGGCCCCAATGGAAAATATGTAACAGGGGCCTTCTTATGTTGTAGAGAGGCCTTTGGGCCCCCTGAGGATCCAGGGCCAATGGTACATACTCCAACTAGAGGTGGGCGAACCGATGTGTTCCAAGACAGGTTCGACCCAAATATTCCAAATTGGTTTTTAAGGAAAACCAAACAATAGGGGATTTGTCTCGGATGAACTAAAATGGCCGCTGTGACATGCACTGCAGTAAATTATTATACCCTGGGGTTTCTTCAGACCCCACAGTATAATAGGTGGAAGCTTAGGGTCACATAGGCACGCCGAACGTCATGACACTTGCTGTGCCCACATGACCGCTAAAGTCCAATGACCACCCTCAGTGGTGACCCCTGGCATATAACGTCACCGAGAAGACCAAGAGAGAGGGTGGCGGATGCTGCAAAGAGGCCCAAAGGGGGGAAATACAGTATAAATGCTTTAAATGTTCTAATTTTTTTTTTACACCTCCCTTGAAGAGACCCAGAGTGGAATAATTTCACTTCCAAAATAACTTCACTGATTTGTCGTGAAATGAATCAGCGAACCGAGCCACCCAAACCTGAAACAAAACGAATGTTGGAAGGTTCATCCATCTTTGACTCCAATCAGGTCACCATTACTATTGGGGTTCTACAAGGACAGATGTCTGATTACTGAGCTGTGACTGTAACGAGCTGTGCACCTGTATGCCCATCACATGACCATGGACTGTATGTCACATGACCATGGACTGTATATCACATGAACCTAGACTGTATATCACATGACCATGCACTGTATATCACATGACCCTAGACGGTATATCACATGACCATGTACTGTATGTCCCATGACCCTAGACGGTATATCACATGACCATGCACTGTCCATGCGCTGTATATCACATGACCCTAGACGGTATATCAAATGACCAAGTACTGTCCATCACATGACCATTGACTGTATGTATATCACATCACCATGCACTGTCAATCACATGAACATGGACTGTATATCACATGACCCTAGACTGTACATCACATGACCATGTACTGTATATCACATGACCATGTACTGTCCATCACATTACCATTGACTGTGTGTATATCATATGAACATGGACTGTATATCACATGACCCTAGACTCGGGGGCGTAAATACCGGGGTAGCAGCGGTAGCGACTGCCACAGGGCCCGGGACATTAAAGGGCCCATAATCCTGTGGCAGCCGCTACCGCAAACCCCACAAACACTACTATCATTATACTCGGGGGTCTTTTCAGACCCCCGAGTATAACGATCAGGGGCCCAGGGGAGATGAGGGAACATAAAAAACAACGTTACTTACCTCTCATGTGCTCCAACAGGCTTCGGGCCTGTTTGGTGACGTCCCAGACGTCAGCTGACGTCATTATGTGTCGCGACACCGGCCTGGATCACGTAAGATCTGGTCCAACATTGAAGATGGCTGAAGTAGCGTCCCGGAGTGCATCGGAGCCAGGGAGAGGCAAGTAGCATTGCTTTTTTTATATTTGTATCCTTCTCCGATCATTATACTCTGGGGTCTGAAAAGACCCCAGAGTATAATAATTGTTCATGGGTGGTCCACTATGGAGCATAATACTGTGTGCAGGGGCCACTATGGGGCATAATACTGTGTACAGGGGCCACTATGGGGCATAATAGTGTGTGCAGGGGCCACTATGGAGCATAATACTGTGTGCAGGGACCACTATGGGGCATAATACTGTGTGCAGGGTCCACTACGGGGCATAATACTGTGTGCAGGGCCCACTATGGGGCATAATACTGTGTGCAGGGGCCACTATGGGGCATAATACTGTGTGCAGGGGCAACTATGGGGCATAATAGTGTGTGCAGGGGCCACTATGGGGCATAATACTGTGTGCAGGGACCACTTTGGGGCATAATACTGTGTGCAGGGGCCACTATGGGGCATAATACTGTGTGCAGGGCCCACTATGGGGCATAATACTGTGTGCAGGGGCCACTATGGGGCATAATACTGTGTGCAGGGACCACTATGAGGCATAATAGTGTGCGCAGGGGCCACTATGGGGCATAATAGTGTGCGCAAGAATGCGGTTTGTGCGAGGGGGGGTGTTGGAGGGGGCGGTCCGGGGGGAAGGAGCCCATGTCAAATGTTCGCCTTAGGGCCCAGCCAATCCTAGTTACGCCACTGCCTAGACTGTATATCACATGACCATGGACTGATTTTTATCCTCTGGAAGTAAATGACAGAATGAATTAAAGCAAGCAGAGATCTAGAAAACTGTATTGATACAGGAATTGATACAGAAAGTATATTTCATTATACAAACAGTAACATGTATTTGCTAGCACTTCACATCCCACTCTTGAAGTCTTGTTTGGCTCTTTTGGTGACCTATGGCAATAGTAAAATCCATCATTTTTAAAGGGTATTGCGGGTATGAGTGCAGGATTTTGTTATTTCTGTTTTTCTAAGGCTCTGTTCACACTAATTATACTTGGCATGTCTATAGTACGGTTAGTACTATATGCACATCAAATTATATACATTTTTACAGTGGGTTCCAGGGAACAACATATGTCACTGCATGTCTATATGATGCAGCATTCCATAGTAGGCATATTTGGGGAAAGACTTCTTATCTTATCTGATAAAATTTGTTCACCTATGACTTGCAGGGTGGTCAGAGAATCAGTCCCATTAGTACCCTAAAAAACTGCTCTGTACTGTCTATCCACATGTAAGGGGCTACACTTAATATATCACAATTACTAGTAGATTGTCACAAACCATAAATGTGGTGTTTTATGGCTAGGACCCCCATTATAATGAAATTAACAGTTATAAAACAAGGGTACACATGTAGTGCAGTACAGTCAGGCCGTGGAAGTCAGAGGTGATGCTTGGGCCTACCACAGCCCTGCTGGACAATACTTATAAGCAAGAAAATTCATCGAAAATATATTATAATTTAAAATAAAAGAATCTTTGAAATCCTCATTTTTTCTTGATTCCCGGAAGACTAATACTCCAATGCTCCAAATCTCAAAGCCGGAGCGTTCACTGTAGTGTAAATGTATTGTCACATATTTTCTTGGCTATCCCAAAGTTGGAGTCTTGTTTCTCAGTATCTCCACATGATGGCAGTACAGATCACAGAATAAGGCAGAGCCAGCGAGTAGAAGATAAACTTTACAATATCGTATTTGTTTACATGAAATGTCATTTTGACTTGCTGTGAAAATATCTAAATATATTAGATAGAGGCATCTGAGAAATGCGGCTTCGGGATTAGGGAAATTAGCTGCTATTTTAGGCTGATTCCTTCAGACTCTATTTCAAAACAAATTATGATTACCTGGCCCTTGTACGCACAACTGGCACTTGTTCACACTACTCAAACTTTCTAGCCCTTTCATGTTCTAATCCCAAATCAGGGATTAACCTTTGTTGTGCATGCTTTTTTTTTTTTTTTTTTATTCTTTCCGGCAGCACAAAGTTCTCCCTGTCTTTTCCAGCAGCGACTCCAAGTAAATTCACGCACCTGAACCTTTTATTTGGAGGAAAATATGCAGGTGTTTGTGTCTTTCTTATATTCTATACAAGTGCTGGTTCTGACCTCTGTGTGCATTTCCTGCAACCTTAAAGGGTTTTTCCTGGCAAAAATCTGTCTGTTAGTGCTATTAATGGGTTAATAAATGCACCCACATATTTTTAGCAGTGTTTTGAGTGATTTCTGGGCTTCTCTGGGAGCTCCTGGCATCTTCTGCAGTTGTTTACATGGACATCTTCCTGTTCTGTGTGTTCCTACAACTATATAATGATGCCTTGGGCTTCACTCAGAGCTGACTCACACCCCCCCCTCTCACTCCCTCCCCCTACCTTTCTCACTCACACCTCCTCCCTGTTTCCCTAGCTAGCCTGTCCACTACTAGCCCTTCCTAACTAACTCAACCCCCCCACCCCATCATACTTACCTGTCTCTGGAGTGCCATCATGCACAATAGAGTGTCCGTCACCCTGTGCGTCGTATGCTGGCCACTTAGTCTACTGTGCATGTCAGCTCTATTACGCAGGTGTGGGCCCAGAAGAAGTGACGTCCCGTGCCCAGAAGATCCAGACTGGAAGACAGGTAAGTATGATGGGGTGGGGGGAGTTGAATTAGTTAGGAAAATCCAGAAAAATTTGCCAGGGTAGTCACATGACTGCCCCGGCAAACTAGGTAAATATAGATATTTGGAACAATTAGTAACTTAAAAGGTAGGTGGTGTGTGTGTGGGGGGGGAACGGGGGTGTTTAGCTTAATTTAGAATTATCAGTTTATCCAAGACAACCCTTTTAAAGAGGATCTTTCACATCCTCTTTGATGTGCGCTATTATATATCACTAGAAAGCCGACAGTACTCTTCCATAGACTTGTACTGTCATAGGGGGTGTTCCTTACCACCCAGCGATGACGCTGAGCTGTAAGGTTTGCCTTTCTGACAGTGGGGAGGTAACAGTGCCGAAATTAAGGGCACCAATATCTTCAGCACCGGGGCACATACTGGGAAAGCCAACAGTGGGCTGATTTCAGCGCACTGTCGGCTTTGTAGCGGTATATAATACCGCACATGAATGAGGACGTGAAAGGTCCTCTTTAATGGCAATGTACAGAGATTGTCATCTTTCACTTCAATTCTTCATGGGATGAAATGTTGAGTGAAATAAACTCTTTAACATTTCAGTGTAAGCCCTATAAGCCATTTAGAATATGTTTGAGAGGTTACTCGATATACTTCACAGCAGTCTTGACCCTTTAAAGGGGTTATGTCATAAGGACAGCCAAATCTGAAACTGAAGCTACAAGTTGATATCCGATTGGTTTATTTTTATGTGACCTCACATTAGATTTATCTTTAAGGAAGCACTCCCCAAATGTTTTTTGACCCATCTCTAAATGTGAGTTTGAATTGTGCAATGCATGTAAAAAAACTTAGCAAGAGCTTTATTCTGTAGATATTGGCTATGCTCCAGAGCGCCGCTGTCCCATTGGACACTGTGTATTTATGGTGAACTGGAAGTCAAAGCTTTCGATGACATCTTCATTCCACAGGACAACCACTTTAAGGGTAATGTCAACACAAAACCACCCCACTGCTGAATTTTGGCCAGGGAAAGGTAACAGCAAGTTTGTTTGAATGAGCCCTCCATTAAAAAATGACCAAAATAGGGTGGCTTTCCCGGTGGCTTTTCAGAGTCCATGGTGGCTAATCTGCTGAAATTAAGTGCCATGTGGAACATGGAACTTCATGGACCTAGTGCCAAATCTGTAATGGGGACCCTATCTACCATATGCTATTTAGAATAGTGGTATATTTTATGTGGCATCTGGACCATTGGGGCACCCTCAGGGGGCAGGACCCAGTAGCAACTGCTACCTTTGCACCCCCTATAACTATAACCCTAAAAGTCATTCATCGAGGCACCTGTTGTAGTAATCAGGCAGCATGCCCCTCCATTATTTGGGGGCCCCTGATAAAAACAGTGCCTTAAGCCTCATACACACAACCATAGTTTATATTTGCAATTGTGGATAAAAGTATGATCCCATTCATTTCTATGAGCCCAGACACATGATTGCAATTTTTGTGACAGTGTGTCCATGCCATATTCAAGGACCGCAAATTATGCAGCATGTCCTACTTTTGGCTGCATTTGCAGCATAGACCAGTGTGGGGAACCATACAAGATCCGTGACTGCGGATGACATACTGATGCAATGTGGACATGTTTTTGTGCGGATTGCAGATCAGTATTCAAGTGAATGGGATTTTAAGCAATGCGTCACAAACCTTTCCCTATCCAGTGCCTATCCAGTTTTTTGACATTTAGGTCGGATTCGCGGCGGACGAGTGCCGTCGCAAGTGTGAATCCGCCCTTACTTTCAGAGCTGTTATCTCCTGCTCTGAGGTCAGGACAATCAGTTCAGCTAATTACAGTTTGCTGATAAAGACTCAGACAGTGTATATTATCTTTCTATGTAAACCCACAGAGTAAACATTGAGTTTACTCCAAGTCTGTTGTCAGTCTTGGGAGTGTACGTGTTCTCCAACCTTGTGTAATGAAATACACATTTACTGTGCATATTTGATCTTCATTATTATACTTTTCTAGTAATGATAATAAATAATAGTAAAGGAAATGTCTACTGAGGTACTTCATAGTGTCCTGTCCATCATACAATCAAAGCCCACCCACAAGCTTGTTGAAGAATACAGGAAATGAGAAGAAGAGACAGCAGTCAATTTGCTGAAAGAGGAAGATGGGAAAACCACTTTAAGGCTGAGGTCCCACGTTGCGGCAAAGCAGCTTTTTTTATGCAGATTTTGCTCCATTTTTTGAGTGAAAGTCAGAAGTGGATTAAGCAGAAGAGATTATATATTTCCCTTTCCTTTTGAAGTCACTCTTGACTTTGGCTCACAAAACCGCAACAAAATCTTCAACCAAAAAAGTGCTCTCTCACAACAAGGGCCTAAGGGCTCGTTCACACAGTGGAATTTTATGCTGCCAATTTCCGCCGTGATTCTGCCTCCCATTGTTTTCAATGAGAGGCAGAGATCAAAGCAGGATTCTTAAAAATAAGTGTCCTGCTCAATCTTTCTGCACAGTCCACGGCGTGAACTACTCTGCCGATTAGATTCATTCACCCGAGAAAGTTTCCGGAGGGATGGAAATGAAAGAGGAATATGAGGCAGAAGTCCACCTCTTCCATTTCCACTGTGTGAACATACCCTAATTCCATTGCGCTTATGTGCAAGAGGCCTGATGGCTATAGCTCATTGATTTATTGTGCTGTTTATTTAGCCATATACTATTGTATACAAGACGGTAATCGGAATGAAAAACAAGACACAGGCAATTTGTTACATTTAAGATCAAAACAAACCCAGGCCACATTTTACGGGAAACATTGGACCCAAATTTAATTGTAAGCCTGGAAATTCCCTAATTTTTCTATAAATAATAGCCAACTGCGCAAGATGGAAATAATTTGATTATTGTCGTTTCTACGCCATCCTTTCTGGCTGATAAAGAATACAATGCTGAAAGAGCAAAGCCAGACTTGAGTGTAGGCACATAGGCTGGTAAATAAAACATTATGTGATTGCTTTGAGGCTTTTAAGTACTGTTGCTACAAATCCATAAATACCTGTTATACTCCCTGACAGTTTCTATTAAAAGACTGTGAGACTGATCTTTCCACCCAGCTCACAAATGTATTCATGTGCCTTCCTAATCTGTATATTTCAAGCATTAATGCTGTGTTTATGTACTTTTAAACATTTTATAACTTTGGCTTGAATAATCCTTCTATAAAAGGTATTACCGGGGTCTTAATGAATATAATTGTTTACATAAGCCCTTTATCTTCAATGTACCAGGAGAGAACTATAAGTTAATATTTCAAATTCTGATCTGCTTTAATAAATTCCCGTAGGTAGCAGTGGCTTGTTATAAGCTCCTTGTTATGGAACATTTTGTATGACCTTCTACCTTACGTAACCTTTTGTTCTATGATAGCCCTCAATAGTCATCCCAACATGTGATTATTAAGTTTACTGAGAATTTGTACTTCTACAGTAAAGTGTCGGAGCAGTAACTATACTGCTATAGAGACTGCAGAGGCAGCAGTTACACATTGGCCCTAATCCCTGACAGCACGGGTCCACATGTCTCTCTAGTTATTATAATTGGCACAACACTGGAAAGGGCACTGCTTAAGATTTTGCATTGGAACCCAGGAGTGTCAAGTTGTACCTCTGTATATTGGTGATCTTTCAAATACCGAATCTAACCTGACGTATATCTTCGAGTAGCATGCATGTGTCCACGCTGCAAAGTGGATGGAATTCTGGCTAATCCCATCCACACAATGCAAAAAAAAAAAAAAATCTGCAGCGGAATAGCGCCGTTTTCAAAAACGCTTGCTTTGAAAATTGCAGCATGTCAATTATACCTGCGGAAACGCTGGTGTTTTCCATATAAGTATAATAGGAGCACAGAGGCCGCAGTCCGTGTTTTATTGCTGCGTCTCACTACATGGGGCCTAAAGAAGCATTTCAAGCTTTTATGTAATGAAATTTGAAACATTGCTTTCAAGTACTTACTATTGTGGCAAAAAGGTAAAGTAAGTACATGACAAATTCACATTTAAATTTGCATCTAAATTTGCAATGCAAGGTGGGAATATTTTGCAGAAACATTGTCTGTGGTATAACTTTTATGGTACATGTAATTCTTAATGGTGTTATCTGGATATAGCTTTTTTTTTTTCAGCAGTGAACAGACAGCAAAGGACCCCCATGCAAAAATGTTATCTGGGACAACAAAGCTATAGAAAGATATACAGTAATATATGCCATATTAGAGGCATGATGCCCCATATCCATCACTTACACTTAGGTTAAGGCCCCATGTTGCAGAACACAGCTAAAAAATGCTGCAGAAAAATGCATTGCATTTTTCCGCAGCGTTTCTCATTCCGTTTTTGCCGCGTTTTTCTCTGCTTTTTTTCCCCCTTACATAATCTATTGAGAAAATTTTAGAGTTTACATAGGCAAAATAGACATGCTGCGTTTTCCAAAAACATTACTTTTTTCCGCAATGTGTGGATGGGATTGGCTAGAATCTCATGAAGTTTTCTGGCAATGCAGCATTTTTTCTCTGCTGTGTTTTTGCAACGCGGGGCTTTAGGAACGCTGCCAAAAAATTGCAGTGGAAACGCATCGCATTTCATTGCGTTTTTGCAGCGTTTCCCCCTTTGTTTTTTCTTCCATTATTGAAACTGCAAGGAAACGCAAGTGTTTCGACAGGTAAAATTGACATGGTGCGTTTTTGACTGCAGTTCTGCTGCAGAGTTTTTTTCCACAATGTGTGGATCGGATTATCCAGAATATCATTCACTCTTCTGGTAACGTAAAATGCTGCATTTCCACAACGTGGGGCCTTAGCCATAAGTTGAGACTGACACAAATTTTAGATTACACACAGTTTGCTGCTTCACTGTTTTTAGATCTTTTAGTCAGATGTTTCTATGGCTACTGAAGTACAATTATAGGAATTTCAAATGTTTTCATACTTTTCTTGACAAATAAATGAAGTGTATGCAAAGACTCAATATTTACATTTACAATATTTATATATTTCTCAAGACATCTGCAATTCCCCCTGGCATGCCGGATATCATCTTCTGGGCCAAATCCTGACTGATGACAACCCATTCTTGCCTACCCAGTGCTTGGAGTTTACTACAATTTCTGTGTTTTTTTTGTCCACCTCCTTTTTGAGGATTGACCACAGGTCCTCAATGGGACTGATATCTGGAGAATTTCCTGCCTATGGACACATAATTTCAATATTTTTATTTTGAGTCTTGTGACATGGTGATCAGTGGTTCTGGAAAGAGCATTGTTCATCTCCAAATAGTTCCTGGATGGTTGGGAGAAGCTACTCTTAAAGGATGTTTAGATGCCATTCTTTAAGACAGTGTTCTTAAGCAGAATTATGAGTGTGCCCACTCCCTTGCATGAATAGCAACCCCACACATGAATGGTCTCAGGAGTCTTTACAGTTGGCATGATGCAAGACTCGTGGTAGAGCTCACCTTTTCTTCTCCAACCTACCATGGTTACAATGTTTTATTATTATTATTATTACAATTGTTGCAATCCCTTACACAAAAATACACACCAGTGCTTGGATTCCTTTTGGGGAGTCTGTCTCAGAATCCGCTTGAAAAATACGGAGAGAAAAGTCCTGCAAGCAAGAGTTTCTCTCCGCAATTTTCGGGCAGAAATCCGGCGGACCCCATTATAGTCTATGGGTCCATGGGTTTCTATGGGTAACCGCTTTTTAAGTGGATTGGGTTTCCGTTTTTCATGTACCCAAGAACCCGAAGAACGTAAACCCTTCTGATAGTGTGAACCTAGAGACACACAGCTATGTAGGGTGAGATATAGCTCTCATAATGTGGCAAAACAGAAACTTTTTTCTTTAAAGATTGTGCTTAACTCCCAAAAGTAAAAAAAAAAAATATATATATACATATTTAGTTTTGGCCTGTGCAAACACATCCTTAAAATAAAATAAAAATGTTCTGAAATATAATATAATGATATTTAAAGAATACAAAGAACAAAGTTCTTAAAATTTGAAGTTTGAGCTAACAGTGGTGACCAAAATTGTGGACACTTTTTGAAATATTTTTGCTCATTTATGAATAGATAGTGATGTTGTAAGGGTCTTGCCAAACGTAGCAACCCTGACACTACTGCAGCGGTCTGGGAGGAAGGACAGAGACAAGTGAGCCCTAATCTCACCCCAGCCACTGTCCCTTCCTACTTATCTCACTGTCCTAATGACAGGAACAACTTGGAGCCGGTCCCTACTCTGAACAAGTGACAACACAGAACACAGACAAGACAAAAACAACACAGAAGCAGAGTGAGCAAGCCAAGGGGTCAGTAACAAACGAGCAAAGCAGTACAAAGTCAAAATCCAAGAGAATAGTCAGGGGCAAGCCAAAGGGTCAGAGAATCAAGTAACAAAGTATCAAGGAGTATAGAGAGACAGCAGGCAAAACACAAGTGTAATAACCGGCAACCTGTTGAGAAATGACATCCTGTATATAGAAAGTCTGGGACCAGCCCCCAGACCTGATAGGTACACAGGCTGTCAATCACACAGGCCAGGAAGAGATTAACTCTATGCAGTCCAGAGAGAAATGTTCAGACACGGGTGGGGCCGGAAATCAATTACACTGACTAGGACCATGTTCAGACTGAGCAGCAAGAAACTTACACAAAGAATCAAACTGAACACGCCTCCTTCGCCACAGCGTGCGAGCGGAGGGTGGCGCCGAGACCCGAAACATCAGAGACGTTACAGTACCCCCCCCTTTATGAGGGGCCACCAGACCCTCACCAGATAAACCAGTTTTAGTAGGATCCAGTATTTTCTCTGCCTTTAATTCAGGGTCTTTTTGCACAACCACAGACACTGGTGGGCCAGGCAAACATTTTTTATTCACCTGGCATTTCCCACCTTTTGCAGCCGAGATAGTCTCTTCAGTAACACAATTTAAGGTGTGCAAAACAATACAGTGGGATGAGCACTGATCTCCCCATTTTACCAACTCCCTTTTACCCCAATCAAAAATAGGGTTATGGAGGTTCAACCAGGGGAGCCCCAAAATAATATCGGAAGACAGATGCTCCATAACAAAAAAGCTCATGACCTCTGAATGAGCAGAACCAACTTGCAACGTTATTAAGGGGGTCTTGAATCGGACCTTACCCCTGGCCAGTGGGGAAAAATCTGCTCCAGTAACCGCCAGAGGAGTGTCAAGTGGCAAAAGCTCAATGCCTAAAGCTGAGACAAACGAGAATGTGACAAAGTTTGCCGCAGACCCAGAGTCAACTAAGGCCTGGCCAGAAACAGATCTGTCCCCAGAGGACAGAGACACAGATAACAACATCTTATTGTTACTACTGGCAAATACCTGGTTGCCTGAGTGGTTCTTCTGATTACCACTCAGGCACTGAAGCTTTTCCCCTGGTGTGCGGGGTCTGGTGGAGCAGTCACGGATGAAATGACCGGAAGCACCACAGTACAGGCAGAGGTTGTTCCTGAGACGATGCTCTCGTCGCATCTTGGCGTCCATAACTCCCAGTTGCATAGGTTCCTCACCAGGAGTCATGGGAGAAATAACAGGTTTCTCAGGAGAGAGTGAGGGAGAGACAGAAAACTTGAAAGAAGCAGAACCTATTCTCTCTTTAACGTTTTCCCGGATCCTACGGTCAATACGGACAGCCAAAATCAATGGCCTGCTCAAGAGTGGGAGGATCTGGGTGACCAACCCAGAGCTCCTTAACACGGTCACACAGGCCTTGTTTAAAGTGGGCCTTTAGAGCTGACTCACACCAACCTGCAGTCACGCTGCACTTGCGGAATTCTGCGCAATATTCCTCAGCAGAGCGTTTGCCCTGCCGCATGGTGAGGAAGAGTTGATTCCGCAAGACCAATGTGGTCTGGCTCAGCATATATAGACCCAAAAGACAAAAAACATTTTTCAAAGTTAGTCCACTCCTCAGCCCCTGGAGGGAGTTTAAGAGCCCAAGCTTGTGGATCCCCCTGTAGGAGGGATATAACTACTCCAACCATTTGGGCCTGGGATGCATGTGGATTAATCCGAAAATACAGGTAACAGGACTCCCGGAAAGTCTAAAATTTTTCACGATCCCCTGAAAAACGATCCGTGAGTAACATCTTCACCTTAAAAGGGGCAGAAACAACTGGAGATGCTGCAGCGGCATCAGTGGCATCAGTAAGGGTCTGCACCTGTTTAGCAAGCTCATTTACCAGGACTGCCAAACCTTCCAACTTGGCTGCAAGGCCCTGAATAGGATCCATGCTGACCCTATGGGAAGCAATGGCAGAATGTATGGGCCGGTTATTCTGTAAGGGTCTTGCCAAACGTAGCAACCCTGACACTACTGCAGCGGTCTGGGAGGAAGGACAGAGACAAGTGAGCCCTAATCTCACCCCAGCCACTGTCCCTTCCTACTTATCTCACTGTCCTAATGACAGGAACAACTTGGAGCCGGTCCCTACTCTGAACAAGTGACAACACAGAACACAGACAAGACAAAAACAACACAGAAGCAGAGTGAGCAAGCCAAGGGGTCAGTAACAAACGAGCAAAGCAGTACAAAGTCAAAATCCAAGAGAATAGTCAGGGGCAAGCCAAAGGGTCAGAGAATCAAGTAACAAAGTATCAAGGAGTATAGAGAGACAGCAGGCAAAACACAAGTGTAATAACCGGCAACCTGTTGAGAAATGACATCCTGTATATAGAAAGTCTGGGACCAGCCCCCAGACCTGATAGGTACACAGGCTGTCAATCACACAGGCCAGGAAGAGATTAACTCTATGCAGTCCAGAGAGAAATGTTCAGACACGGGTGGGGCCGGAAATCAATTACACTGACTAGGACCATGTTCAGACTGAGCAGCAAGAAACTTACACAAAGAATCAAACTGAACACGCCTCCTTCGCCGCAGCGTGCGAGCGGAGGGTGGCGCCGAGACCCGAAACGGCAGAGACGTTACAGATGTGATAAGGGGGCAAAGACTAGAGTTATTAAATAGTTGTTTGCCTTCAATTCACCTTATTAAGATTCCTTAGTCCAAGTCTTATAAAGTCTGTCGAGACCAGACTTAGATGTTAAAGGAGACAATAAGTCTTGCCTAAGTGAAAAACCCTAAACTTACAATTCCTGTTCTAAATACAAAATGAGTTCAAAGGATTTCCAGCACTCATTCTGGAGATGTATAATGTGTAGAAAGTTTTATAGATCTCTCCTGCTGGACCTCTACTATTCCATGGCTGATGTGGCTTTTCCTTCTATCCACTATGCCTTCCACCAACTAATGAGGGAATATTAACTCATTAACATGGTGAGTTGAGCTCTTTCATGGAACGATTCAACAACTACAAAAAATCCTGGCCATTCTGGATAGTTCAATGAAGTTCTTTTTAATTCACACAAATGTATTTCCTCTTTCATTACACACCCTCAATAAACTTGTTCATACAGCTGAACTAATCCCCAATGCCTATTTTGTACGAGCTGCAGGTTAGAATGAAGAATAACAATGCAAATTAAGAATAAGTATATAATGGATAACGGAAATAAAATTCCTAAAATCACTTTTTTATATATATATATATATATATATATATATATATATATATATACTCTTTTTTTTAATTTTAGAATTTATTGCAATACATGACAATAAAAACAGGGGAAAAAAATACATAAATATATCCAAAACAACTTAACCCCTTGCCAAAAGACTGAATGAAGGGTAAAAGAGAAGGGAAAAACCTTTAAATAAACAGACACCTCTTTTTCTTGGTTGTTGACACTAAAAAAAAAAATTTTTTCCAGATTTTAACTGCATGCGAGTTTTCATACAATAATGTTTTTATGCTATAGTTCTTCCACAAAGTAATCTGATTCAAACACACATTCCCAGAATCTGTAAAGTTTTGGACAATGCCATAATAAATGTATAATTTCCATACCATCTCTAAGGCATTTTGGGCATTTATCATCAGAATTCTATCCAGTTCTACATAATAACTTTGGTGTAACATAACTCCCGTGCACATTAAACTATTGTGATTGAAAAAATGAAAAGTTTGAAGATGGTTTAGGCAAGTTTCAAAGAACCTTTCTCCACGAGGAATCTGAACCCCTCCCCATGTCCTCATACCATTTTTCTTCACATGGAAGCTTCAAAACCTTCTCTCCACTTGGTATCAACATATGATAAATTCTTAATAATGTACCTCTAACAATCTGTGTATTCATAAGATATTCAACTTGGACCGAGCTGCTTATGACAGTATTCAATATATTGAAATTCGAATCTCTTTTGATAATAGCTGAAGATAGCCATACTGGGTACACCATGCACCTTCTGAAGTCCCCCAAAAATGTTAAAAAACATCAGACACATTAAAAATGCAGAATAGATGCCAGTTGGCAGCAAAATCAAATCTATTAACAGTCAGAAATTGATTATTTCCTCATATTGGTGAAATAGTATCTGTCTTCTAAACTCTTTCAATACGAGACCAGACCTTATATAACATACAAGATATCAAAGAATGTTTACTTAGGGAATCAAGCAATAAACCTAATTCCATTTTAATACATTCTCGGCCATCCCATATAAAATCATTTATAATAGACTCCATAGCTTTTAGTATTTTAGAGTTAATCTAAACCGGGGGGAATTTTTAAGAAAAATAAAGGGTTTAGGCAAGATTTATACCTTGACCAAACTGACCCTAGACATAAAAGGCAAAATTAAAGGGAACTTATCAGATGTTCTTTCCAATATAAACTGGCCCCATTGTGTGCAGGATCTAGTTATTCCCTGCCCATTGTTACCCCTTTGGAATCTTTCTTTTACATGAAGGTGAAGTTATAAATGTTTGACAGCATAAAAAGTCATCATATGTAAATTACCCTAAATAGTCACAGTGGGCGGGACCAGCTGCAGCCTAGTCACACTGTCACCTTACTAATCATACCTCTGTGACTACTTAGATTAGTTTGCATATGACTTTTTATGCTGTGAAACATTTATAACTTCACTTTGCTACACCAGAAAGATTACAGAGGGCACCAATGGAAAAATCATTACTTGATCCTGCACATGATGGGGAGAGTTTATGGTGGAAAAACTGCCTATCAGGTTCCCCTTTAACTTTTCGTCAGATTTATGTCTTGTAAGATCAACAAGGAATTGATGTTTAGCCTACTATAGTCCTCATGGTTGCCAGGATATTGAATGCTAGATTTCACCCGAATAGCAGACATAGGAAAGATTGTCCATTCCCAGCGGCAGACTTACACCAATTAATCTCTAAACCAGGTTAGTAACTACACTGCTTCAATTTTTCTTCAACCCTAAGAACATTTCTAATGAGATCAGACCAATACAAAAGCATATCAACAGCATAAAGACAAATGGATTCGACCAAATCACCATCTGAAAAGCAGAAATCGAAGGAAGAGGAACATTCCTCATTAATCCTCAGTTTGGCTGTAGGGTGATTATGTAGCATCTAAGCCAACTAACAAACCTAGGTCAAAATCCAAAGGCCTCAAAAACACTCAAAATGTGCTCCCACTCACCTCTGTATGTAGCAAGTAGGCTCCTCAAAATACACATAAAATTCAACAAACAATCAAAGGTCCCTATCAGTAAGAGCTTCCAATCTAGTAGTATGACCATTTCTGGTTTTATGAGCATTATTGAATTGTTATGTCTGTAGTGTTGAAAAGGGTTGTCTGGGATAAAATTATATTTCTACTCCAAGCTAAACACCCCACCGCCTACCTTCTAAGTTACTTAGTTTACAAAAAAAATCTATATTTACCTAGATTGCAGATTTTCCAGTGACGTTCCATTTCCCCGGAACTTCACTTATACTAACCCCCCTACCCCATCATACTTACCTGTCTTACTGTCTGGATCTTCTGGGTATACAGTGCATGCCTGGAAGACATCAAGAAGAAGAGGACAGGAAGACAGGTAAGTATGATGGGGGGGGTGGGTTGAGATAGATAGATAGTTAGTTAGTTAGTTAGTTAGTTGGGAAGGGCTAGTAGTGGGTGGGCTAACAAGGCAAACAGGGAGGGGGTGTGAGGGAGTGAGAGAGGGAGGGGGGAGGGGGGAGAGAGTGAGAGAGGGAGGTAGTGTGAGTCAGCTCTAAGTGAAGCGCAAAAGCATCATGGTAGTTGTAGGAAAACAGAACACTCAGGCACTGAAGCTTTTCCCCTGGTGTGCGGGGTCTGGTGGAGCAGTCACGGATGAAATGACCGGAAGCACCACAGTACAGGCAGAGGTTGTTCCTGAGACGATGCTCTCGTCGCATCTTGGCATCCATAACTCCCAGTTGCATAGGTTCCTCACCAGGAGTCATGGGAGAAATAACAGGTTTCTCAGGAGAGAGTGAGGGAGAGACAGAAAACTTGAAAGAAGCAGAACCTATTCTCTCTTTAACGTTTTCCCGGATCCTACGGTCAATACGGACAGCCAAAGTCAATGGCCTGCTCAAGAGTGGGAGGATCTGGGTGACCAACCCAGAGCTCCTTAACACGGTCACACAGGCCTTGTTTAAAGTGGGACTTTAGAGCTGACTCACACCAACCTGCAGTCACGCTGCACTTGCGGAATTCTGCGCAATATTCCTCAGCAGAGAGTTTGCCCTGCCGCATGGTGAGAAGTTGCGATTCCGCAAGACCAATGTGGTCTGGCTCAGCATATATAGACCCAAAAGACAAAAAAAAATTTTCAAAGTTAGTCCACTCCTCAGCCCCTGGAGGGAGTTTAAGGGCCCAAGCTTGTGGATCCCCCTGTAGGAGGGATATAACTACTCCAACCATTTGGGCCTGGGATGCATGTGGATTAATCCGAAAATACAGGCAACAGGACTCCCGGAAAGTCTCAAATTTTTCACGATCCCCTGAAAAACGATCCGGGAGTAACATCTTCACCTTAAAAGGGGCAGAAACAACTGGAGATGCTGCAGCGGCATCAGTGGCATCAGTAAGGGTCTGCACTTGTTTAGCAAGCTCATTTACCAGGACTGCCAAACCTTCCAACTTGGCTGCAAGGCCCTGAATAGGATCCATGCTGACCCTATGGGAAGCAATGGCAGAATGTATGGGCCGGTTATTCTGTAAGGGTCTTGCCAAACGTAGCAACCCTGACACTACTGCAGCGGTCTGGGAGGAAGGACAGAGACAAGTGAGCCCTAATCTCACCCCAGCCACTGTCCCTTCCTACTTGTCTCACTGTCCTAATGACAGGAACAACTTGGAGCCGGTCCCTACTCTGAACAAGTGACAACACAGAACGCAGACAAGACAAAAACAACACAGAAGCAGAGTGAGCAAGCCAAGGGGTCAGTAACAAACGAGCAAAGCAGTACAAAGTCAAAATCCAAGAGAATAGTCAGGGGCACGCCAAAGGGTCAGAGAATCAAGTAACAAAGTATCAAGGAGTATAGAGAGACAGCAGGCAAAACACAAGTGTAATAACCGGCAACCTGTTGAGAAATGACATCCTGTATATAGAAAGTCTGGGACCAGCCCCCATACCTGATAGGTACACAGGCTGTCAATCACACAGGCCAGGAAGAGATTAACTCTATGCAGTCCAGAGAGAAATGTTCAGACACGGGTGGGGCCGGAAATCAATTACACTGACTAGGACCATGTTCAGACTGAGCAGCAAGAAACTTACACAAAGAATCAAACTGAACATGCCTCCTTCGCCACAGCGTGCGAGCGGAGGGTGGCGCCGAGACCCGAAACGGCAGAGACGTTACAGATGTGATAATGGGGCAAAGACTAGATTTATTAAATAGTTGTTTGCCTTCAATTCACCTTATTAAGATTCCTTAGTCCAAGTCTTATAAAGTCTGTCGAGACCAGACTTAGATGTTAAAGGAGACAATAAGTCTTGCCTAAGTGAAAAACCCTAAACTTACAATTCCTGTTCTAAATACAAAATGAGTTCAAAGGATTTCCAGCACTCATTCTGGAGATGTATAATGTGTAGAAAGTTTTATAGATCTCTCCTGCTGGACCTCTACTATTCCATGGCTGATGTGGCTTTTCCTTCTATCCACTATGCCTTCCACCAACTAATGAGGGAATATTAACTCATTAACATGGTGAGTTGAGCTCTTTCATGGAACGATTCAACAACTACAAAAAATCCTGGCCATTCTGGATAGTTCAATGAAGTTCTTTTTAATTCACACAAATGTATTTCCTCTTTCATTACACACCCACAATAAACTTGGTCATACAGCTGAACTAATCCCCAATGCCTATTTTGTACGAGCTGCAGGTTAGAATGAAGAATAACAATGCAAATTAAGAATAAGTATATAATGGATAACGGAAATAAAATTCCTAAAATCACTTTTTATATATATATATATATATATATATATATATATATATATACTCTTTTTTTTAATTTTAGAATTTATTGCAATACATGACAATAAAAACAGGGGAAAAAAATACATAAATATATCCAAAACAACTTAACCCCTTGCCAAAAGACTGAATGAGGGGTAAAAGAGAAGGGAAAAACCTTTAAATAAACAGACACCTCTTTTTCTTGGTTGTTGACACTAAAAAAAAAAAATTGTTCCAGATTTTAACTGCATGCGAGTTTTCATACAATAATGTTTTTATGCTATAGTTCTTCCACAAAGTAATCTGATTCAAACACACATTCCCAGAATCTGTAAAGTTTTGGACAATGCCATAATAAATGTATAATTTCCATACCATCTCTAAGGCATTTTGGGCATTTATCATCAGAATTCTATCCAGTTCTACATAATAACTTTGGTGTAACATAACTCCCATGCACATTAAACTATTGTGATTGAAAAAATGAAAAGTTTGAAGATGGTTTAGGCAAGTTTCAAAGAACCTTTCTCCACGAGGAATCTGAACCCCTCCCCATGTCCTCATACCATTTTTCTTTACATGGAAGCTTCAAAACCTTCTCTCCACTTGGTATCAACATATGATAAATTCTTAATAATGTACCTCTAACAATCTGTGTATTCATAAGATATTCAACTTGGACCGAGCTGCTTATGACAGTATTCAATATATTGAAATTCGGATCTCTTTTGATAATAGCTGAAGATAGCCATACTGGGTACACCATGCACCTTCTGAAGTCCCCCAAAAATGTTAAAAAACATCAGACACATTAAAAATGCAGAATAGATGCCAGTTGGCAGCAAAATCAAATCTATTAACAGTCAGAAATTAATTATTTCCTCATATTGGTGAAATAGTATCTGTCTTCTAAACTCTTTCAATACGAGACCAGACCTTATATAACATATAAGATATCAAAGAATGTTTACTTAGGGAATCAAGCAATAAACCTAATTCCATTTTCATACATTCTCGGCCATCCCATATAAAATCATTTATAATAGACTCCATAGCTTTTAGTATTTTAGAGTTAATCTAAACCGGGGGGGAATTTTTAAAAAAATAAAGGGTTTAGGCAAGATTTATACCTTGACCAAACTGACCCTAGACATAAAAGGCAAAATTAAAGGGAACTTATCAGATGTTCTTTCCAATATAAACTGGCCCCATTGTGTGCAGGATCTAGTTATTCCCTGCCCATTGTTACCCCTTTGGAATCTTTCTTTTACATGAAGGTGAAGTTATAAATGTTTGACAGCATAAAAAGTCATCATATGTAAATTACCCTAAGTAGTCACAGTGGGCGGGACCAGCTGCAGCCTAGTCACACTGTCACCTTACTAATCATACCTCTGTGACTACTTAGATTAGTTTGCATATGACTTTTTATGATGTCAAACATTTATAACTTCACTTTGCTACACCAGAAAGATTACAGAGGGTACCAATGGAAAAATCATTACTTGATCCTGCACATGATGGGGAGAGTTTATGGTGGAAAAACTGCCTATCAGGTTCCCCTTTAACTTTTCGTCAGATTTATGTCTTGTAAGATCAACAAGGAATTGATGTTTAGCCTACTATAGTCCTCATGGTTGCCAGGATATTGAATGCTAGATTTCACCCGAATAGCAGACATAGGAAAGATTGTCCATTCCCAGCGGCAGACTTACACCAATTAATCTCTAAACCAGGTTAGTAACTACACTGCTTCAATTTTTCTTCAACCCTAAGAACATTTCTAATGAGATCAGACCAATACAAAAGCATATCAACAGCATAAAGACAAATGGATTCGACCAAATCACCATCTGAAAAGCAGAAATCGAAGGAAGAGGAACATTCCTCATTAATCCTCAGTTTGGCTGTAGGGTGATTATGTAGCATCTAAGCCAACTAACAAACCTAGGTCAAAATCCAAAGGCCTCAAAAACACTCAAAATGTGCTCCCACTCACCTCTGTATGTAGCAAGTAGGCTCCTCAAAATACACATAAAATTCAACAAACAATCAAAGGTCCCTATCAGTAAGAGCTTCCAATCTAGTAGTATGACCATTTCTGGTTTTATGAGCATTATTGAATTGTTATGTCTGTAGTGTTGAAAAGGGTTGTCTGGGATAAAATTATATTTCTACTCCAAGCTAAACACCCCACCGCCTACCTTCTAAGTTACTTAGTTTACAAAAAAATCTATATTTACCTAGATCGCAGATTTTCCAGTGACGTTCCATTTCCCCCGGAACTTCACTTATACTACTACCCCCTACCCCATCATACTTACCTGTCTTACTGTCTGGATCTTCTGGGTATACAGTGCATGCCTGGAAGACATCAAGAAGAAGAGGACAGGAAGACAGGTAAGTATGATGGGGGGTGGGTTGAGATAGATAGATAGTTAGTTAGTTAGTTAGTTAGTTAGTTGGGAAGGGCTAGTAGTGGGTGGGCTAACAAGGCAAACAGGAAGGGGGTGTGAGGGAGTGAGAGAGGGAGGGGGAGGGGGAGAGAGTGAGAGAGGGAGGTAGTGTGAGTCAGCTCTAAGTGAAGCGCAAAAGCATCATGGTAGTTGTAGGAAAACAGAACACTCAGGCACTGAAGCTTTTCCACTGGTGTGCGGGGTCTGGTGGAGCAGTCACGGATGAAATGACCGGAAGCACCACAGTACAGGCAGAGGTTGTTCCTGAGACGATGCTCTCGTCGCATCTTGGCGTCCATAACTCCCAGTTGCATAGGTTCCTCACCAGGAGTCATGGGAGAAATAACAGGTTTCTCAGGAGAGAGTGAGGGAGAGACAGAAAACTTGAAAGAAGCAGAACCTATTCTCTCTTTAACGTTTTCCCGGATCCTACGGTCAATACGGACAGCCAAAGTCAATGGCCTGCTCAAGACTGGGAGGATCTGGGTGACCAACCCAGAGCTCCTTAACACGGTCACACAGGCCTTGTTTAAAGTGGGACTTTAGAGCTGACTCACACCAACCTGCAGTCACGCTGCACTTGCGGAATTCTGCGCAATATTCCTCAGCAGAGAGTTTGCCCTGCCGCATGGTGAGGAGTTGCGATTCCGCAAGACCAATGTGGTCTGGCTCAGCATATATAGACCCAAAAGACAAAAAAAAATTTTCAAAGTTAGTCCACTCCTCAGCCCCTGGAGGGAGTTTAAGGACCCAAGCTTGTGGATCCCCCTGTAGGAGGGATATAACTACTCCAACCATTTGGGCCTGGGATGCATGTGGATTAATCCAAAAATACAGGCAACAGGACTCCCGGAAAGTCTCAAATTTTTCACGATCCCCTGAAAAACGATCCGGGAGTAACATCTTCACCTTAAAAGGGGCAGAAACAACTGGAGATGCTGCAGCGGCATCAGTGGCATCAGTAAGGGTCTGCACCTGTTTAGCAAGCTCATTTACCAGGACTGCCAAACCTTCCAACTTGGCTGCAAGGCCCTGAATAGGATCCATGCTGACCCTATGGGAAGCAATGGCAGAATGTATGGGCCGGTTATTCTGTAAGGGTCTTGCCAAACGTAGCAACCCTGACACTACTGCAGCGGTCTGGGAGGAAGGACAGAGACAAGTGAGCCCTAATCTCACCCCAGCCACTGTCCCTTCCTACTTGTCTCACTGTCCTAATGACAGGAACAACTTGGAGCCGGTCCCTACTCTGAACAAGTGACAACACAGAACGCAGACAAGACAAAAACAACACAGAAGCAGAGTGAGCAAGCCAAGAGGTCAGTAACAAACGAGCAAAGCAGTACAAAGTCAAAATCCAAGAGAATAGTCAGGGGCACGCCAAAGGGTCAGAGAATCAAGTAACAAAGTATCAAGGAGTATAGAGAGACAGCAGGCAAAACACAAGTGTAATAACCGGCAACCTGTTGAGAAATGACATCCTGTATATAGAAAGTCTGGGACCAGCCCCCAGACCTGATAGGTACACAGGCTGTCAATCACACAGGCCAGGAAGAGATTAACTCTATGCAGTCCAGAGAGAAATGTTCAGACACGGGTGGGGCCGGAAATCAATTACACTGACTAGGACCATGTTCAGACTGAGCAGCAAGAAACTTACACAAAGAATCAAACTGAACATGCCTCCTTCGCCACAGCGTGCGAGCGGAGGGTGGCGCCGAGACCCGAAACGGCAGAGACGTTACAGATGTGATAATGGGGCAAAGACTAGATTTATTAAATAGTTGTTTGCCTTCAATTCACCTTATTAAGATTCCTTAGTCCAAGTCTTATAAAGTCTGTCGAGACCAGACTTAGATGTTAAAGGAGACAATAAGTCTTGCCTAAGTGAAAAACCCTAAACCTACAATTCCTGTTCTAAATACAAAATGAGTTCAAAGGATTTCCAGCACTCATTCTGGAGATGTATAATGTGTAGAAAGTTTGATAGATCTCTCCTGCTGGACCTCTACTATTCCATGGCTGATGTGGCTTTTCCTTCTATCCACTATGCCTTCCACCAACTAATGAGGGAATATTAACTCATTAACATGGTGAGTTGAGCTCTTTCATGGAACGATTCAACAACTACAAAAAATCCTGGCCATTCTGGATAGTTCAATGAAGTTCTTTTTAATTCACACAAATGTATTTCCTCTTTCATTACACACCCACAATAAACTTGGTCATACAGCTGAACTAATCCCCAATGCCTATTTTGTACGAGCTGCAGGTTAGAATGAAGAATAACAATGCAAATTAAGAATAAGTATATAATGGATAACGGAAATAAAATTCCTAAAATCACTTTATATATATTTATATATATATATATATATATATATATATATACAGTCATATGAAAAAGTTTGGGCACCCCTATTAATCTTAATCATTTTTAGTTCTAAATATTTGGGTGTTTGCAACAGCCATTTCAATTTGATATATCTAATAACTGATGGACACAGTAATATTTCAGGATTGAAATGAGGTTTATTGTACTAACAGAAAATGTGCAATATGTATTAAACCAAAATTTGACCGGTGCAAAAGTATGGGCACCTCAACAGAAAAGTGAAATTAATATTTAGTAGATCCTCCTTTTGCAAAAATAACAGCCTGTAGTCGCTTCCTGTAGCTTTTAATCAGTTCCTGGATCCTGGATGAAGGTATTTTTGACCATTCCTCTTTACAAAACAATTCCAGTTCAGTTAAGTTTGATGGTCGCCGAGCATGGACAGCCCGCTTCAAATTATCCCACCGATGTTCAATGATATTCAGGTCTGGGGACTGGGATGGCCATTCCAGAACATTGTAATTGTTCCTCTGCATGAATGCCTGAGTAGATTTGGAGCTGTGTTTTGGATCATTGTCTTGCTGAAATATCCATCCCCGGCGTAACTTCAAATTCGTCACTGATTCTTGTACATTATTCTCAAGAATCTGCTGATACTGAGTTGAATCCATGCGACCCTCAACTTTAACAAGATTCCCGGTGCCGGCATTGGCCACACAGCCCCAAAGCATGATGGAACCTCCACCAAATTTTACAGTGGGTAGCAAGTGTTTTTCTTGGAATGCTGTGTTTTTTTGACGCCATGCATAACGCCTTTTTGTATGACCAAACAACTCAATCTTTGTTTCATCAGTCCACAGGACCTTCTTCCAAAATGAAGCTGGCTTGTCCAAATGTGCTTTTGCATACCTCAGGCGACTCTGTTTGTGGCGTGCTTTCAGAAACGGCTTCTTTCGCATCACTCTCCCATACAGCTTCTCCTTGTGCAAAGTGTGCTGTATTGTTGACCGATGCACAGTGACACCATCTGCAGCAAGATGATGCTGCAGCTCTTTGGAGGTGGTCTGTGGATTGTCCTTGACTGTTCTCACCATTCTTCTTCTCTGCCTTTCTGATATTTTTCTTGGCCTGCCACTTCTGGGCTTAACAAGAACTGTCCCTGTGGTCTTCCATTTCCTTACTATGTTCCTCACAGTGGAAACTGACAGGTTAAATCTCTGAGACAACTTTTTGTATCCTTCCCCTGAACAACTATGTTGAACAATCTTTGTTTTCAGATCATTTGAGAGTTGTTTTGAGGAGCCCATGATGCCACTCTTCAGAGGAGATTCAAATAGGAGAACAACTTGCAATTGGCCACCTTAAATACCTTTTCTCATGATTGGATACACCTGGCTATGAAGTTCAAAGCTCAGTGAGGTTACAAAACCAATAAGTAGTTAGGAGTATTCAAATCAATAAAATGATAAGGGTACCCAAATTTTTGCACCGGTCAAATTTTGGTTTAATGCATATTGCACATTTTCTGTTAGTACAATAAACCTCATTTCAATCCTGAAATATTACTGTGTCCATCAGTTATTAGATATATCAAATTGAAATGGCTGTTGCAAACACCCAAATATTTAGAACTAAAAATGATTAAGATTAATAGGGGTGCCCAAACTTTTTCATATGACTGTATATATACTCTTTTTTTAATTTTAGAATTTATTGCAATACATGACAATAAAAACAGGGGAAAAAAATATATAAATATATCCAAAACAACTTAACCCCTTGCCAAAAGACTGAATGAGGGGTAAAAGAGAAGGGAAAAACCTTTAAATAAACAGACACCTCTTTTTCTTGGTTGTTGACACTAAAAAAAAAAAATTTTTCCAGATTTTAACTGCATGCGAGTTTTCATACAATAATGTTTTTATGCTATAGTTCTTCCACAAAGTAATCTGATTCAAACACACATTCCCAGAATCTGTAAAGTTTTGGACAATGCCATAATAAATGTATAATTTCCATACCATCTCTAAGGCATTTTGGGCATTTATCATCAGAATTCTATCCAGTTCTACATAATAACTTTGGTGTAACATAACTCCCGTGCACATTAAACTATTGTGATTGAAAAAATGAAAAGTTTGAAGATGGTTTAGGCAAGTTTCAAAGAACCTTTCTCCACGAGGAATCTGAACCCCTCCCCATGTCCTCATACCATTTTTCTTTACATGGAAGCTTCAAAACCTTCTCTCCACTTGGTATCAACATATGATAAATTCTTAATAATGTACCTCTAACAATCTGTGTATTCATAAGATATTCAACTTGGACCGAGCTGCTTATGACAGTATTCAATATATTGAAATTCGGATCTCTTTTGATAATAGCTGAAGATAGCCATACTGGGTACACCATGCACCTTCTGAAGTCCCCCCAAAAATGTTAAAAAACATCAGACACATTAAAAATGCAGAATAGATGCCAGTTGGCAGCAAAATCAAATCTATTAACAGTCAGAAATTAATTATTTCCTCATATTGGTGAAATAGTATCTGTCTTCTAAACTCTTTCAATACGAGACCAGACCTTATATAACATATAAGATATCAAAGAATGTTTACTTAGGGAATCAAGCAATAAACCTAATTCCATTTTCATACATTCTCGGCCATCCCATATAAAATCATTTATAATAGACTCCATAGCTTTTAGTATTTTAGAGTTAATCTAAACCGGGGGGGAATTTTTAAAAAAATAAAGGGTTTAGGCAAGATTTATACCTTGACCAAACTGACCCTAGACATAAAAGGCAAAATTAAAGGGAACTTATCAGATGTTCTTTCCAATATAAACTGGCCCCATTGTGTGCAGGATCTAGTTATTCCCTGCCCATTGTTACCCCTTTGGAATCTTTCTTTTACATGAAGGTGAAGTTATAAATGTTTGACAGCATAAAAAGTCATCATATGTAAATTACCCTAAGTAGTCACAGTGGGCGGGACCAGCTGCAGCCTAGTCACACTGTCACCTTACTAATCATACCTCTGTGACTACTTAGATTAGTTTGCATATGACTTTTTATGATGTCAAACATTTATAACTTCACTTTGCTACACCAGAAAGATTACAGAGGGCACCAATGGAAAAATCATTACTTGATCCTGCACATGATGGGGAGAGTTTATGGTGGAAAAACTGCCTATCAGGTTCCCCTTTAACTTTTCGTCAGATTTATGTCTTGTAAGATCAACAAGGAATTGATGTTTAGCCTACTATAGTCCTCATGGTTGCCAGGATATTGAATGCTAGATTTCACCCGAATAGCAGACATAGGAAAGATTGTCCATTCCCAGCGGCAGACTTACACCAATTAATCTCTAAACCAGGTTAGTAACTACACTGCTTCAATTTTTCTTCAACCCTAAGAACATTTCTAATGAGATCAGACCAATACAAAAGCATATCAACAGCATAAAGACAAATGGATTCGACCAAATCACCATCTGAAAAGCAGAAATCGAAGGAAGAGGAACATTCCTCATTAATCCTCAGTTTGGCTGTAGGGTGATTATGTAGCATCTAAGCCAACTAACAAACCTAGGTCAAAATCCAAAGGCCTCAAAAACACTCAAAATGTGCTCCCACTCACCTCTGTATGTAGCAAGTAGGCTCCTCAAAATACACATAAAATTCAACAAACAATCAAAGGTCCCTATCAGTAAGAGCTTCCAATCTAGTAGTATGACCATTTCTGGTTTTATGAGCATTATTGAATTGTTATGTCTGTAGTGTTGAAAAGGGTTGTCTGGGATAAAATTATATTTCTACTCCAAGCTAAACACCCCACCGCCTACCTTCTAAGTTACTTAGTTTACAAAAAAATCTATATTTACCTAGATTGCAGATTTTCCAGTGACGTTCCATTTCCCCGGAACTTCACTTATACTAACCCCCCTACCCCATCATACTTACCTGTCTTACTGTCTGGATCTTCTGGGTATACAGTGCATGCCTGGAAGACATCAAGAAGAAGAGGACAGGAAGACAGGTAAGTATGATGGGGGGTGGGTTGAGATAGATAGATAGTTAGTTAGTTAGTTAGTTAGTTAGTTAGTTAGTTAGTTGGGAAGGGCTAGTAGTGGGTGGGCTAACAAGGCAAACAGGGAGGGGGTGTGAGGGAGTGAGAGAGGGAGGGGGAGGGGGAGAGAGTGAGAGAGGGAGGTAGTGTGAGTCAGCTCTAAGTGAAGCGCAAAAGCATCATGGTAGTTGTAGGAAAACAGAACACTCAGGCACTGAAGCTTTTCCACTGGTGTGCGGGGTCTGGTGGAGCAGTCACGGATGAAATGACCGGAAGCACCACAGTACAGGCAGAGGTTGTTCCTGAGACGATGCTCTCGTCGCATCTTGGCGTCCATAACTCCCAGTTGCATAGGTTCCTCACCAGGAGTCATGGGAGAAATAACAGGTTTCTCAGGAGAGAGTGAGGGAGAGACAGAAAACTTGAAAGAAGCAGAACCTATTCTCTCTTTAACGTTTTCCCGGATCCTACGGTCAATACGGACAGCCAAAGTCAATGGCCTGCTCAAGACTGGGAGGATCTGGGTGACCAACCCAGAGCTCCTTAACACGGTCACACAGGCCTTGTTTAAAGTGGGACTTTAGAGCTGACTCACACCAACCTGCAGTCACGCTGCACTTGCGGAATTCTGCGCAATATTCCTCAGCAGAGAGTTTGCCCTGCCGCATGGTGAGGAGTTGCGATTCCGCAAGACCAATGTGGTCTGGCTCAGCATATATAGACCCAAAAGACAAAAAAAAATTTTCAAAGTTAGTCCACTCCTCAGCCCCTGGAGGGAGTTTAAGGACCCAAGCTTGTGGATCCCCCTGTAGGAGGGATATAACTACTCCAACCATTTGGGCCTGGGATGCATGTGGATTAATCCGAAAATACAGGCAACAGGACTCCCGGAAAGTCTCAAATTTTTCACGATCCCCTGAAAAACGATCCGGGAGTAACATCTTCACCTTAAAAGGGGCAGAAACAACTGGAGATGCTGCAGCGGCATCAGTGGCATCAGTAAGGGTCTGCACCTGTTTAGCAAGCTCATTTACCAGGACTGCCAAACCTTCCAACTTGGCTGCAAGGCCCTGAATAGGATCCATGCTGACCCTATGGGAAGCAATGGCAGAATGTATGGGCCGGTTATTCTGTAAGGGTCTTGCCAAACGTAGCAACCCTGACACTACTGCAGCGGTCTGGGAGGAAGGACAGAGACAAGTGAGCCCTAATCTCACCCCAGCCACTGTCCCTTCCTACTTGTCTCACTGTCCTAATGACAGGAACAACTTGGAGCCGGTCCCTACTCTGAACAAGTGACAACACAGAACGCAGACAAGACAAAAACAACACAGAAGCAGAGTGAGCAAGCCAAGGGGTCAGTAACAAACGAGCAAAGCAGTACAAAGTCAAAATCCAAGAGAATAGTCAGGGGCACGCCAAAGGGTCAGAGAATCAAGTAACAAAGTATCAAGGAGTATAGAGAGACAGCAGGCAAAACACAAGTGTAATAACCGGCAACCTGTTGAGAAATGACATCCTGTATATAGAAAGTCTGGGACCAGCCCCCAGACCTGATAGGTACACAGGCTGTCAATCACACAGGCCAGGAAGAGATTAACTCTATGCAGTCCAGAGAGAAATGTTCAGACACGGGTGGGGCCGGAAATCAATTACACTGACTAGGACCATGTTCAGACTGAGCAGCAAGAAACTTACACAAAGAATCAAACTGAACATGCCTCCTTCGCCACAGCGTGCGAGCGGAGGGTGGCGCCGAGACCCGAAACGGCAGAGACGTTACAGATGTGATAATGGGGCAAAGACTAGATTTATTAAATAGTTGTTTGCCTTCAATTCACCTTATTAAGATTCCTTAGTCCAAGTCTTATAAAGTCTGTCGAGACCAGACTTAGATGTTAAAGGAGACAATAAGTCTTGCCTAAGTGAAAAACCCTAAACCTACAATTCCTGTTCTAAATACAAAATGAGTTCAAAGGATTTCCAGCACTCATTCTGGAGATGTATAATGTGTAGAAAGTTTTATAGATCTCTCCTGCTGGACCTCTACTATTCCATGGCTGATGTGGCTTTTCCTTCTATCCACTATGCCTTCCACCAACTAATGAGGGAATATTAACTCATTAACATGGTGAGTTGAGCTCTTTCATGGAACGATTCAACAACTACAAAAAATCCTGGCCATTCTGGATAGTTCAATGAAGTTCTTTTTAATTCACACAAATGTATTTCCTCTTTCATTACACACCCACAATAAACTTGGTCATACAGCTGAACTAATCCCCAATGCCTATTTTGTACGAGCTGCAGGTTAGAATGAAGAATAACAATGCAAATTAAGAATAAGTATATAATGGATAACGGAAATAAAATTCCTAAAATCACTTTATATATATATATATATATATATATATATATCTCTTTTTTTAATTTTAGAATTTATTGCAATACATGACAATAAAAACAGGGGAAAAAAATACATAAATATATCCAAAACAACTTAACCCCTTGCCAAAAGACTGAATGAAGGGTAAAAGAGAAGGGAAAAACCTTTAAATAAACAGACACCTCTTTTTCTTGGTTGTTGACACTAAAAAAAAAAATTTTTCCAGATTTTAACTGCATGCGAGTTTTCATACAATAATGTTTTTATGCTATAGTTCTTCCACAAAGTAATCTGATTCAAACACACATTCCCAGAATCTGTAAAGTTTTGGACAATGCCATAATAAATGTATAATTTCCATACCATCTCTAAGGCATTTTGGGCATTTATCATCAGAATTCTATCCAGTTCTACATAATAACTTTGGTGTAACATAACTCCCATGCACATTAAACTATTGTGATTGAAAAAATGAAAAGTTTGAAGATGGTTTAGGCAAGTTTCAAAGAACCTTTCTCCACGAGGAATCTGAACCCCTCCCCATGTCCTCATACCATTTTTCTTTACATGGAAGCTTCAAAACCTTCTCTCCACTTGGTATCAACATATGATAAATTCTTAATAATGTACCTCTAACAATCTGTGTATTCATAAGATATTCAACTTGGACCGAGCTGCTTATGACAGTATTCAATATATTGAAATTCAGATCTCTTTTGATAATAGCTGAAGATAGCCATACTGGGTACACCATGCACCTTCTGAAGTCCCCCAAAAATGTTAAAAAACATCAGACACATTAAAAATGCAGAATAGATGCCAGTTGGCAGCAAAATCAAATCTATTAACAGTCAGAAATTAATTATTTCCTCATATTGGTGAAATAGTATCTGTCTTCTAAACTCTTTCAATACGAGACCAGACCTTATATAACATATAAGATATCAAAGAATGTTTACTTAGGGAATCAAGCAATAAACCTAATTCCATTTTCATACATTCTCGGCCATCCCATATAAAATCATTTATAATAGACTCCATAGCTTTTAGTATTTTAGAGTTAATCTAAACCGGGGGGGAATTTTTAAAAAAATAAAGGGTTTAGGCAAGATTTATACCTTGACCAAACTGACCCTAGACATAAAAGGCAAAATTAAAGGGAACTTATCAGATGTTCTTTCCAATATAAACTGGCCCCATTGTGTGCAGGATCTAGTTATTCCCTGCCCATTGTTACCCCTTTGGAATCTTTCTTTTACATGAAGGTGAAGTTATAAATGTTTGACAGCATAAAAAGTCATCATATGTAAATTACCCTAAGTAGTCACAGTGGGCGGGACCAGCTGCAGCCTAGTCACACTGTCACCTTACTAATCATACCTCTGTGACTACTTAGATTAGTTTGCATATGACTTTTTATGATGTCAAACATTTATAACTTCACTTTGCTACACCAGAAAGATTACAGAGGGCACCAATGGAAAAATCATTACTTGATCCTGCACATGATGGGGAGAGTTTATGGTGGAAAAACTGCCTATCAGGTTCCCTTTAACTTTTCGTCAGATTTATGTCTTGTAAGATCAACAAGGGATTGATGTTTAGCCTACTATATTTCTCATGGTTGCTAGGATATTGAATGCTAGATTTCACCAGAATAGCAGACATAGGAAAGATTGTCCATTCCCAGCGGCAGACTTACACCAATTAATCTCTAAACCAGGTTAGAAGCTAAACTGCTTCAATTTTTCTTCAACCCTAAGAACATTTCTAATGAGATCAGACCAATACAAAAGCATATCAACAGCATAAAGACAAATGGATTCTACCAAATCACCATCTGAAAAGCAGAAATCGAAGGAAGAGGAAAATTCCTCATTAATCCTCAGTTTGGCTGTAGGGTGATTATGTAGCATCTAAGCCAACTAACAAACCTAGGTCCAAATCCAAAGGCCTCAAAAACACTCAAAATGTGCTCCCACTCACCTCTGTATGTAGCAAGTAGGCTCCAAAAATACACATATTATTCAACAAACAATCAAAGGTCCCTATCAGTAAGAGCTTCCAATCTAGTAGTATGACCATTTCTGGTTTTATGAGCATTATTGAATTGTTATGTCTGTAGTGTTGAAAAGGGTTGTCTGGGATAAAATTATATTGCTACTCCAAGCTAAACAGCCCACCGCCTACCTTCTAAGTTACTTAGTTTACAAAAAAATCTATATTTACCTAGATCGCTGGGGCGGTCATGTGACCACCCCAGGCACATTTTCAGATTTTCCGGTGACATTCCGTTTCCCCGGAACGTCATTTATACTAATTCCCCCTTACTTTCTGGATCTTCTGGGAATACAGTGCATGCCGGCACTTCGATTCCTTCCCATTACGCAGGCATTGGCAGACGTCAAGAAAAATAGGACAGGAAGATAGGTAAGTATGATGGGGTGGGGGGTGGGTTGAGTTAGTTAGTTAGTTGGGAAGGGCTAGTAGTTGGTGGGCTAGCTAGACACACAGGGAGGGGGGTGTGAGGGAGTTAGAGAAGGAGGGAGTGAGTGAGAGAGGGAGGTAGTGTGAGTCAGCTCTAAGTGAAGCGCAAAGCATCATGGTAGTTGTAGGAAAACAGAACAAGAAGATACCCATGTAAACAAATGCAGAAGATGCCAGGAGCTCAAAGAGAAGCCCAGAAATTACTCAAATGTGGTTGCACTTATTAGCCTATTAATAGCACTAACTGACCTTTTTTGAAAAATTTAATCGTCTCATGAAAGTATATGGGTGCCCATTGACACCTTTCCACTACTTGTATGTAGGTTGTTTGGAGACCTAACATAACCATGTCCATGAGTGCCAAAAGACAGGTACTCCATTACATAAAATTAATTTTATCAACTTTTTCCTGTACTTAATATTATAAAATAATTCTTTATCTATCAAATATCTCAACAATGTGTTTAATACTATAGAGCAAGGTGAGAAATAATGGAATGTCATTTTCTGTAACTATGTTTCATCTTTTGACCTAAACAACAGAAATGCGTTTTGTGTGCATAAAAGGAGAAATTTAGTATAGACCAGTTCATAGAACAAAAGGCCATCTTTGTAGTGTAAGGTTTTCGAGCTTTGCTTCTCATTAACTCTCTTACGTCATGCTTTAACAGAAAAGTTCTTTATGAAAGCCTGAACTCAGCCTTTGAAATGAGCATCATATGTAGGAGAGGGAAATTCATTCACATTTGTTACAAGCCCTGTAAATGATTTATTATCCAACTATTAAATCATTCCTCCATATAGTTTATTTATGTAAGTGGAAATTTCTCTATGGTATAATGTTCACTGGTTAGGCAAAGCTCTGTGTAAGGTCTTTGATATAGCCTGAAGTGGCTCTTTACTATATTCCCGAAGGGCCAAGGAATGTTTAACTTTAGTGTGGTAGGAAGCAAAGGGGAACAGCAAAGAACTCTTAGTAAATAAATGAGTGAAATAACTGGTTTCCCTATAGTCTGTAAACACAGTAACATTGATTGTAATCTCAACTTCAAGTTGGTTTACTTTCACCATGAGGACCTCAAATGACCTTTCGGTAAACCTACAACTTCTGTGGTACTAATAAGGATTTCAGTCTAAACAACTAGTCAAACTACCAGCATTTATGCTCAATGTCAAATGTTCCTTTCCGAATTTTGTAGCCTATATAAAACATTGGGGAGAAGAAGTATATGTTTTGCTTACGTAGACAGTCCATTTTGTACGAGTTCTTGAAAATATCAGGATTTACCTTTCATATGTGTTTAGAACAGTTTTCAGCAATGCGGTTGGATCGTTGTAAAATACTGTAAAATGATTTTTGTGAACTTAACTTTCTCACTTTTGCTTTGAAGCTGTCTTTTTCAGTTTCAGGGCATGACCTCTTGTAGCAATTACATGTGTTGTACAAGCACCATCTGCTTTACATTTCAAGAAAGCATTTATTGCAAACTGTAGTATCCTTATGCTAAAACAGAGCATAGAATATCAAAATCTATACCTAGACCAAGCGGCATGGTAGCAATGGGGCCTCATCTTTGATCTCCTCGGAGTCCCTGCACATGATTATACTAGCAAAATATGCCCATAAGTTTTCAATTGAGGGCCATAACGCACAGGCTACATTGCAGGCTGCCACCATGTTATGGAGATCCCTTATTGCTAGACAACTGAAAAGAAATCACATACAATGAAACACAATTACTGCCAAAATTATTATGATAAAAGAAAACATTTTAATAATTTACCTATACTTTAGCAATTAGCTAAAAGTACTTTATTTTACTTCCTTCGTAACCCCTTCGTGCTACAGCCATTTTTCATTTTTGCATTTTCATTTTTTACTCCTTACTCTACAAAAACCATAACTTTTTTTTATTTTTCCATTCATATTTATATTTCCATTCAAAGCCATATAGGAGCTTACTTTTTGTCGGACAAATTGTTCTTCATAATGGTACCACTTAATTTTTGGAATGATGAACTGGAAAGCTGAAAAAATCCAGAATGGGGTGGAAATAGAAAAAAATTGCATTTGAATAATTTTCTTGTTTTTTACAGCAGCAAAAATCAGATATTACCTATATTCTGCAGGTTGGCACAGCAATCACAGCAATGCCGATTATTATTGTTTTTATTGTTATCTTTTAATACCTTTACAAATGTCAAAAAAATCATTATAAAATAGTATAAATTAGTGAAAAAAATTCTGAGATGCCATATTCTGACACCCATAACTTCTTTCTATTTACAGTCATATGAAAAAGTTTGGGCACCCCTATTAATCTTAATCATTTTTAGTTCTAAATATTTGGGTGTTTGCAACAGCCATTTCAATTTGATATATCTAATAACTGATGGACACAGTAATATTTCAGGATTGAAATTAGGTTTATTGTACTAACAGAAAATGTGCAATATGCATTAAACCAAAATTTGACCGGTGCAAAAATTTGGGTACCCTTATCATTTTATTGATTTGAATATTCCTAACTACTTTTTACTGACTTACTGAAGCACAAAATTGGTTTTGTAACCTCACTGAGCTTTGAACTTCATAGCCAGGTGTATCCAATCATGAGAAAAGGTATTTAAGGTGGCCAATTGCAAGTTGTTCTCCTATTTGAATCTCCTCTGAAGAGTGGCATCATGGGCTCCTCAAAACAACTCTCAAATGATCTGAAAACAAAGATTGTTCAACATAGTTGTTCAGGGGAAGGATACAAAAAGTTGTCTCAGAGATTTAACCTGTCAGTTTCCACTGTGAGGAACATAGTAAGGAAATGGAAGACCACAGGGACAGTTCTTGTTAAGCCCAGAAGTGGCAGGCCAAGAAAAATATCAGAAAGGCAGAGAAGAAGAATGGTGAGAACAGTCAAGGAAAATCCACAGACCACCTCCAAAGAACTGCAGAATCATCTTGCTGCAGATGGTGTCACTGTGCATCGGTCAACAATACAGCACACTTTGCACAAGGAGAAGCTGTATGGGAGAGTGATGCGAAAGAAGCCGTTTCTGAAAGCACGCCACAAACAGAGTCGCCTGAGGTATGCAAAAGCACATTTGGACAAGCCAGCTTCATTTTGGAAGAAGGTCCTGTGGACTGATGAAACAAAGATTGAGTTGTTTGGTCATACAAAAAGGCGTTATGCATGGCGTCAAAAAAAACACAGCATTCCAAGAAAAACACTTGCTACCCACTGTAAAATTTGGTGGAGGTTCCATCATGCTTTGGGGCTGTGTGGCCAATGCCGGCACTGGGAATCTTGTTAAAGTTGAGGGTCTGGATTCAACTCAGTATCAGCAGATTCTTGAGAATAATGTACAAGAATCAGTGACGAATTTGAAGTTACGCCGGGGATGGATATTTCAGCAAGACAATGATCCAAAACACAGCTCCAAATCTACTCAGGCATTCATGCAGAGGAACAATTACAATGTTCTGGAATGGCCATCCCAGTCCCCAGACCTGAATATCATTGAACATCTGTGGGATAATTTGAAGCGGGCTGTCCATGCTCGGCGACCATCAAACTTAACTGAACTGGAATTGTTTTGTAAAGAGGAATGGTCAAAAATACCTTCATCCAGGATCCAGGAACTGATTAAAAGCTACAGGAAGCGACTAGAGGCTGTTATTTTTGCAAAAGGAGGATCTACTAAATATTAATGTCACTTTTCTGTTGAGGTGCCCATACTTTTGCACCGGTCAAATTTTGGTTTAATGCATATTGCACATTTTCTGTTAGTACAATAAACCTCATTTCAATCCTGAAATATTACTGTGTCCATCAGTTATTAGATATATCAAATTGAAATGGCTGTTGCAAACACCCAGATATTTAGAACTAAAAATTATTAAGATTAATAGGGGTGCCCAAACTTTTTCATATGACTGTACATGTATGGAACTCTGTAATGTTTCTCTTTTTTGCAGCGTGAGTTGTAGTTTTTATATATACCATTTTGGGGATTGTCAGATGTTTTGATCACTTTTTATTCAATTCAGCCAGTCTGACTTTTTTCTATACAGCCTTCTATATGGTTATACTTTGAGCATTTTTGAATGCAGGGAAACCTCATGTGTGCAATGTCTCTGCCTGTTCGGGTCTCTGCGCCACCCTCCGCTCGCACGCTGCGGCGCAGGAGGTGTGTTCAGTTTGATTCCTTGGTTAAGATTCTTGTTGCTCAGTCTGAACAATGTCCTGGACTATGTAATTGAATTTCTGCCACACCCGTCTCCTGCACCTTTGTTTCTCTCTGCTCCTTTAATAGTTAATCTCAGCCTTGCCTGTGTGATTGACAGCCTGTCTACCAATCCAGTCTGGGGCAGGTTCTGACTTTCTATAAACAGGTTGTCAGCCCTCACATGGTCGCTGGCTATTGATTTTGTCTTGTGACTTGTCCCTGCTAGCTCATATTCTGCTATTTCCTGTATTCCTATTCCTGACCTCTGGTTTTGTCTTTGACTATTCTCTTGGATTGTGATTCTGTACTGCATTGCTCGACTGTTACTGACCCCTTGGCTAGCTGACCTCCCTTTGTTGTTGTTTGTCCTGTCTGCGTTCTGTGTTGTCACCTATATTAGGAAGGGACTGTCGACCAGTTGCTGGCTGTCGCCTAGGAAGATCAGGCAAGTTAGCCAGGGACAGTGGGGGGTTCAGCTTTAGGGTTCACTGTCTTGTTGTGCCCCTCCCCCCAGCGTTCTGCAGCAGCACTGGGGAATTGCTCAACTGGCAATTCCCTTACAATGTGTTATTTTTAAATACTTATTATTTTTATCTGTGACCTAGGGAAAGTGGATTGATTTGAAATTTTATATTTTTTATTTGTTTTTTCACATTTTTTTTCATTTTTTTTTACTTTTGTTTTTGACTTGAACCATAGGGGGTCTGATCACCCATACAATATACTTCAAAAGCAGTAATGTAGTAATGTATTGCAGTGTATTATAAAATACATTGACTTCTAGTAAAAGCTGCCAATGGCCTTATTTGTCAAAGGCATGTAAAGTAAAGAATGGCCACAATCAGAGTACCAGCTCTAAATCAGCAGAGACCCCGCAGTTATGATGCCCACTCATCTTCGGAGTGGAAGCCATGTTAAGTCCTGACATCCTAAGAACATGTACAGCCGAGAAGGGGTTAAGGAATTTAGCTAACATGGTGGACAATCTAAAAGTTCTCTTCATGATATTTCATAAATAGAATCTGTCACATTTAAGATGTCCCCAAAACAATCATAATTATGTTTAGGGACCTTTAATAGGGGCAGAAACTTATCTATGTGGACAAAAACTGATAAAGCAATGCAGAGATGGTCATCCTTTTTTTGGATATGCAAACAGCCTTAAGTGCATACAGACTGATTTGCCTATATACCGCTATAAGTTCTCTGAATGTCCTCTAGAACTGCTGCCCAATATTGTAGCAGTGAAAGACATTTTCTGGTTCTGCCTATCACAGATGTCTGTAGGCAGATCTGACAGATTGGGCTATCCCCAATGCATTTGCATGCTGCTTTTGCATATCTATTATATATATATATATATATATATATATATATATATATATATATATATATTATCTATGTATTGCTTATTTGGTTTGTGGATGCTCCTATTAAATGCCCCTACATGACACAATTATTAGTTTGGGAGACATTTTGAGCCTGATAGAATACCTTTTACAAAATCATTTAAAATTTTTCTTAACATCACTGACCAAAAAATACTGCAATTTAGTGTATCAAATATATAAATGATATTGCAAGAACTTCAGAAAATGAATTATTAAAAAATAGTTAGAAAAATGACAAATGTCCATCAAGTTCAATCAGGGCAAACCGAAACTTTCTTCATCCTGTGATCCAGATTATGTTTTATTTATTTATGGTATGCAGCACCAACTTCAATTAAAAAGTGCAACATATATATATACAGTACAGACCAAAAGTTTGGACACACCTTCTCATTCCAAGAGTTTTCTGTATTTTCATGACTATAAAAATTGTAGATTCACACTGAAGGCATCAAAACTATGAATTAACACATGTGGAATTATATACTTAACAAAAAAGTGTGAAACAACTGAAAATATGTCTTATATTCTAGGTTCTTCAAAGTAGCCACCTTTTGCATTGATTACTGCTTTGCACACTCTTGGCATTCTCTTGATGAGCTTCAAGAGGTAGTCACCTGAAATGGTTTTCACTTCACAGGTGTGTCCTGTCAGGTTTAATAAGTGGGATTTCTTGCCTTATAAATGGGGTTGGGACCATCAGATGTGTTGTTCAGAAGTCAGGTGGATACACAGCTGATAGTCCTACTGAATGGAGTGTTAGAATTTGTATTATGGCAAGAAAAAAGCAGCTAAGTAAAGAAAAACGAGTGGCTATCATTACTTTAAGAAATGAAGGTCAGTCAGTCCGAAAAATTGGGAAAACTTTGAAAGTGTCCCCAAGTGCAGTGGCCAAAACCATCAAGCGCTACAAAGAAACTGGCTCACATGAGGACCGCCCCAGGAAAGGAAGACAAAGAGTCACCTCTGCTGCGGAGGATAAGTTCATCCGAGTCACCAGCCTCAGAAATCGCAGGTTAACAGCAGCTCAGATTAGAGACCAGGTCAATGCCACACAGAGTTCTAGCAGCAGACACATCTCTACAACAACTGTTAAGAGGAGACTGTGTGCAGCAGGCCTTCATGGTAAAATAGCTGCTAGGAAACCACTGCTAAGGACAGGCAACAAGCAGAAGAGACTTGTTTAGGCTAAAGAACACAAGGAATGGACATTAGACCTGTGGAAATCTGTGCTTTGGTCTGATGAGTCCAAATTTGAGATCTTTGGTTCCAACCACCGTGTCTTTGTGCGACACAGAAAAGGTGAACGAATGGACTCTACATGCCTGGTTCCCACCGTGAAGCATGGAGGAGGAGGTGTGATGGTGTGGGGGTGCTTTGCTGGTGACACTGTTGGGGATTTATTCAAAATTGAAGGAATACTGAACCAGCATGGTTACCACAGCATCTTGCAGCGGCATGCTATTCCATCCGGTTTGCGTTTAGTTGGACCATCATTTATTTTTCAACAGGACAATGACCCCAAACACACCTCCAGACTGTGTAAGGGCTATTTGACGAAGAAGGAGAGTGATGGGGTGCTACGCCTCCACAGTCAACAGACCTGAACCCAATCGAGATGGTTGGGGTGAGCTGGACCGCAGAGTGAAGGCAAAAAGGCCAACAAGTGCTAAGCATCTCTGGGAACTCCTTCAAGACTGTTGGAAGACCATTTCAGGTGACTACCTCTTGAAGCTCATCAAGAGAATGCCAAGAGTGTGCAAAGCAGCAATCAAAGCAAAAGGTGGCTACTTTGGAGAACCTAGAATATAAGACATATTTTCAGTTGTTTCATACTTTTTTGTTAAGTATATAATTCCACATGTGTTAATTCATAGTTTTGATGCCTTCAGTGTGAGTCTACAATTTTTATAGTCATGAAAATACAGAAAACTCTTGGAATGAGAAGGTGTGTCCAAACTTTTGGTCTGTACTGTATATATATATATATCTGACATGAAATCAGAATAAACCTGTCTCGTTTTAGGTCAATTAGGATTACCAAAATTATTTATATTTGCCAAATGCCAGAATAATGAGAGAGATAATTTTTAAGGCATTTTTATTACTTTCTGCATTAGTGTATGTAAACTTTTGACTTTGCAGAAAGTAATAAAAATGCCTTAAAAATTCTCTCTCTCGCCTTCTTCTGGCATTTGGCGAATATAAATAATTTTGGTAATCCTAATTGACCTAAAACGGGAAAGATTTATTCTGATTTCATGTCAGATAGTGAGAAAAACCTGCATATGTGTCTTTTTATATATATATAGTGTATGTAAACTTCTGGTTTCAACTGTATACAGACGTGGACAAAATTGTTGGTACCCCTCGTTTAATGAAAGAAAAACCCACAATGGTCACAGAAATAACTTGAATCTGACAGACTCGAATTTGACAAACTACATGTTGACAAGCCACAAAGCTTCTGGGAGAATGTCCTATGGACAGATGAGACAAAAAAAAATCGAAATTTTTGGCAAGGCACAACAGCTCTATGTTTCCATACGGAAAAATGAAGCATATCTTGAAAAGAACACTGTCCCTACTGTGAAACATGGAGGAGGCTCGGTTATGTTCTGGGGCTGCTTTGCTACATCTGGCACAGGGTGTCTTGAATCTGTGCAGGGTACAATGAAATCTCAAGACTATCAAGGGATTCTACAGAGAAATGTGCTGCCCAGTGTCAGAAAGCTTGGTCTCAGTCGCAGGTCATGGGTCTTGCAACAGGATAATGACCCAAAACACACAGCTAAAATCACCCAAGAATGGCTAAGAGGAAAACATTGGACTATTCTGAAGTGGCCTTCTATGAGCCCTGACCTAAATCCTATTGAGCATCTTTGAAAGGAGCTGAAACATGCCGTCTGGAAAAGGCACCCTTCAAACCCGAGACAACTGGAGCAGTTTGCTCATGAGGAGTGGCCAAAATACCTGCTGAGAGGTGCAGAAGTCTCATTGACAGTTACAGGAATTGTTTGATTGCAGGGATTGCCTCAAAAGGTTGTGCAACAAAATATTAAGTTAAGGGAACCATCATTTCTGTCCAGGCCTGTTTCATGAGTTTTCTATTTTAAAAAATTCTGTTGAAGCATGGTTGAAAAGCAATGTCTGACTTTCATTTGTTCATTTTCATAGAATTTTTATATATTATTACTTTTGTCAGATTCAATTTATTTCTGTGACCATTGTGGGTTTTTCTTTCATTAAACGAGGGGTACCAACAATTTTGTCCACGTCTGTATATATTTGCATATTCTTATATCCCACAATCCTTAGCAGGGTATATATTATTTACGTGGCCTGCAAAGGAATGCATTATGACCCACGTCACATCTGTGACTACTCACATAACCAGTCAGTACTCTGATTTGCACTGTCAAAGAGATATCTGCAGATGAGTCTTCCTTCCATTTGGAGAAGATATTCTGGTTTAGTTTTCATCCCAGGTATATACATAAACATCAGTACATCATAATCAGTCTCCCTGAGTCAATGTGTTCATCCAGTATATATTTTCTTTGTTTCCTTATTTTATTCTGGTCAGTTTAGACACCTCAAGGTGGTGCAGAAATGTCAGTCATAAATGCCATATATAATAAGTGTTATTGCAGTCTGGATTCACAGAATATGTAAAAGCTACGCTGTATAATACATAGCTAGAGTTTAGATCCTGTTGGGAACAATCCACATAAGATGTCTTGCTCCACAAATTTGGACTTTGGTGCCCTTGTATTGGTATGGATAACAAATGGTAATGGAATGCATTGTAATATTTTGCAAGAGAAAAGTGGACTGAGCTGCACTGCTAAGCATAACCACTAGTAAATATATGGTAATGTGCCTGGTAAACAGACAAGAGCAAAGAAAGTGTGTATGGTGGGTGTGGGTCGGGTATTGGGATCTACTCTGTTCCTTTAGCCAAGATAGATAAAGCAAGTATAATGTTATGTTTTTCAAGACATATCATCAACCCTATAAGGACTTATACTTGCTTTGTCATTCCATGTTCAGGTTTTTGTCAATGTTAACAACAGAAAACTAAAAAAAAAAAAACTAAAAAATTAAACTGGATTTAGGGGGAAGAAGAATTGTGTCTACCAGCTTTTAATATGTTGTGCCAAGTGGCCAGTGTTATGCCAAATTAGCATTGGTTTGTACTGTGTGAACTGTCACTACACAATGGTGAAAAAAAAAATCTCTGTTCCAGTAGTGCCCTTGTATCTGACCTCATTGATCAATTCTACCTTATTATTACATTCCAGATCTTTTTTAACTTTTGACAGCCCATGTTTAATGAAGCTCAGCCCACACCCCAACAATTTGGAATACTGTAGTAGAAACATAGAAAAATCTGTGACATAAACTCTGTACTTCATGCTCAGGTCCATAAGCATGGGCTAAACAAATGATAAATGCAGGACAAGATTTTTCCGTTCCACTCTAATTTGCTCAGCATGAATTTGTAAATTATTGGCCGTATATAGAATTACTGTTAACCAAGTGCTTATTTAGAAGTGAGAAAAATATATGTTAGGTATTGAATTTGTGATGAATACAGTTTTCTGGTAGAAAACTGACTGAGTAATAGAGAATTCCTGGACATACATAATTACTAAATCTGTAGGAAATCAGAAAACACCTGCACAGTGAAGACATGTCTTCTGTGATGATTTCTCTACATTGGGCTTATAGTATATTGAACAGTTGCAAGAAAAGTAAGTGAACCATTCAAAATTACGCGTATTTCTTCAATGACTATTATTATAATGGGGTCTAATTGCTATCTACAGAAGTTACTACAGAAGTCATTAAAGAAAAACACAATCTAACTAAACTAATAACATTAAAACAGTTGTTAGAAATGGGCAAACCAGCTCGTAATGAACCTGGTTCAATCCGAAATTCACAAACAGATCTATTCCCAAGGAAATTGAAACTTTTGTGATTCATTTTGGACAAACCAAAAATGGCTGCTGCCATGGGAAATATAAAGAGAGAACAGGAGGATCACATGATCTGTGACCAAGATGGGCTTTCCAATAAGCCTTTGCATTAGCCTCCCAGCCAATCATGAGGGGCTGTGGGTGGAGAAGTCGCCAATGATGTCATAGGCAGTAAATAAGAGAGTACCCAGAGAGGAGCCATTTTGTGGATAAAGCAAAGAAAAAACAGGGACAGACTTCCGGTAGCAGGGACCAGTTGAACAAAAACAGAAAAATAAAAGCATTACTACAAAATTACAGATACAAACATTGGAAAGCGAAAAGAAGAGGACAGAGAGAAAGAATTAATTTAGACGGCCATTTTTAGTAAGAGACCATAGAATTTAGTGTATCACAGGACAGGCCCTTTCTGAGTAAAAGAAGGGACAAATTCTGTGAAATCAACAGCGCTTTTATTTTTACATAATCTGCCGTAATGTGTCATGATCCCTTTCTGTGCTCTGTTTCTAAAAGTGACAAATTCTGTGAAATCGCACAGCTACTGTGACCCAGTCTAAGTATTTTCCATTAACAAGCACCCTCTGTTATCTATCACAAATGAACCCAAATGCATATGTTTTCACCCAGTCCCAACATTCTTATTTTGTATAGCAACCTTTCATGTGGTATACAGATACATCACGTCCACCGCTTTACCTATGTACAGTCTAGAACTTATATCTTCATAGAAGCTGATCGAATTAGTTTGACATGACATTAGTCTGATTGGGTGTTATAGGGTTATCTTCATCGAGAAACTCCAGGATAGCATCTTTTAGAAAACCTTCACATATTTTTTTTGTCGACCACTGAGGTTGAACTTACCATCTTATAGTTTCCTGGCTCAGTTTTTGATCCCTTTTTGAATATTGGCACCACACTTGCTATGCACCAATCCTGTGAAATCGACCCAGTCATTACTGAATCCTTAAATATTAGATATAAAGATTTGTCTATCACTGTGCATAATTCACTCGGGGGTTGAATGCCATCTGGACGCTGCAATTTGTCTATTTTATTATTTTCAAAGCAGCACCACACTTCCTCCTGCGTTAAACAGTTGAACTTTAATGGAGAATTCACATAATCCCTCATCATGTCTTTAGTTATTGGGTTTTCCTGTGTAAATACTGTAAAGAAGGAGGCATTTAATAAATGCCTTTTCCTCATCCTTCTCCACCATTACTCCCAGATAATAGTTGAGAGGGCTCACATTGTCAGTTTTTAGTTTCTTATTATTTATGAAGTTGAAGAATAATTTTGGGTTATTTTTACTTTCCTTGGTAATTATTACCTAGATCTTTATTGCCGTTATTTGTCTTTTGCACAGTTTTTCTCATCACTGCCTTCTTGTTTTAGTACTTTATATGCTTGGTTTTTATCCCTCATTGCATTCCTTACCATTTTAATTAGCCACATTGGTTTTTTATGATTTATGACACATGTATTCCCATATGTATGCAGTTGTGCTAAAAAGTTTACATACCACGTCAAATTTTTTGTTTTTTTGGCCTTTTTTCAGAGAATTTGAATGATAACACAAAAACGTTTTCTCCACTCATGGTTAGTGGTTGGTTGAAGCCATTTATTGTCAAACTTCTGTGTTTTCTCTTTTTAAATCATAATGACAACCAAAAACATCAAAATGACCCTGTTCAAAAGTTCACATACCCCAGTTCTTAATACTGTGTATTCCCCCTCTAACATCAATGACAGCTTGAAGTCTTTTGTGGTAGTTGTGGATGAGGCTCTTTATTTTCTCAGATGGTAAAACTGCCCATTCTTCTTGACAAAAAGTCTCCAGTTCCTGTAAATTCCTGGGCTGTCTTGCATGTACTGCGCGCTTGAGATCTCCCCAGAGTGGCTCAATGATATTGAGGTCAGGAGACTGAGATGGTCACTCCAGAACCTTCACTTTCTTCTGCTGTAGCCAATGACAGGTCGACTTGGCCTTGTTTTTTGGATTGTTGTTATGTTGGAATGTCCAAGTATATCCCATGCGCAGCTAACTGGCTGATGAGTGCAAATTTGCCTCCAGTATTTGCTGATAATGTGCTGCATTCATCTTTCCTTCAACTTTGACCAAATTTCCTGTGCCTTTAAAGCTCACACATCCCCACATCATCAGTGATCCACCTCCGTGTTTTACAGTAGGAATGGTGTTCCTTTCATCATAGGCCTTGTTGACACCTCTCCAAATGTAACGTTTATAGTTTTGGCCAAAAAGTTTGATTTTTGTCTCATCTCTCCAAATTACCTTGTTCCAGAAGTTTTGAGGCTTGTCTCTGTGCTTTTTGGCGTATTGAAGACGAGATTCTTTGTGGCATTTGCGCATTAATGGCTTTCTTCTGAAAACTCAACCATGCAGCCAATTTTTCTTCAAGTTCGTCCTTATTGTGCATCTTGAAACAGCCACACCGATAGTTTTCAGAGAGTCCTGTATTTCAGCTGATGTTATGTGTGGGTTTTTCTTTGCATCCCGATCAATTTTCCAGGCAGTTGTAGCCGAAATTTTGGTTGGTCTACCTGACCGTGGTTTGGTTTCTGGGAATGTTATCAGGCCAAAATCACCAGGGTATGTGAACTTTTGAACAGGGTCATTTTGATGTTTTTGGTTGTCATTATGATTTTAAAAAAGAGAAAACACAGAAGTATGACAATCAATGGCTTCAACCAACCACTAACCATGAGCGGAGAAAAAGTTTTTGTGTTATCATTCATATTCTCTGAAAAAAGGCCAAAAAAACAGAAAATCTGCCGGGGTATGTAAACTTTTTAGCACAACTGTATTTTCAAGATATTTTGGAATTATCCCATTTACTTTGTGTTTCCTTCACTTTGAAGACATTGTCCCAGTTTAAGCTGTTAAGATCTGCTCTTAGCTGGTGAAAATTGGCCTTTGTCACGTTTAGTGTTTTTGTATCCCCTCTACTAAACATCTTATAAAAGTGTACATGAAAACTGTCCTGGAAAAGCTGATCTGCAGAGGTCCTGGCTGTCAGCCCCCACAGATGTAATATTGATGGCCTATCCTAAGGACTGGCCATCAATATTAGAAAGATAAATAAATCCTTCAAAGAGGTTGTCCAGGAATTGGAGCAACCCATGTTGCGAGTAGGAGGTGTAAAATAAACAGAAATTTAAAAAACTTACTCACCTATCCCCGGCACTCCGTTGTCCACCACCAGCGACTCCTTGCTGGGAGTTCTGCACCTCATGTGACCACTAATAACAATTAGGTACAGGATTTCCAGAAATGAGGGGCTGTCATGAGACCGAACAGACACAAACGAGGGACAACAGGGTGTTGGGGACAGGTGAGTATGCTTTTTATTAAAATTTTTAAACTTCCCTGGCCACCACAGTAGTTGCTCCAATTTATAGACAACCTCTTTAAAGGGTTTGTCTGGGCCAAATTTTTTATGGCCACTTCACTGGTCCACCCATACAGTGTCCTCTTCACTGGTCCCCCATATTGTATGGGGAACAGTGATGGGGCCATTATATTGTGTGGGGGCAGTGAGGGGGGCTAACATCATGTGGGGGGGACATTAATTAGATAGGCCATAAATACCTGATTGCTAGGGGGCTCACACATGGCCCCATCAGCTGTACAGAGTCATTTCCGGTGCCCATTCTGTACATACAGGGCAGGAAGCAGAAAGCGCCATCTTCTGTGTAGCAGTCCATACAGTAGCCCCTTCACTGGTCCCCCTATAGCAGTATTGGGTGATTACTCACCTGTCTGCTCCTTGGTCCCGCTCCTTCTTGCTCCAGGCGCACTGACTCTACAAGTCTATGAGTGGTAGAGCAGGAAGCCTGTGGCTTTCTTCTCTACTAGTATCAGAACCGGGTCAGCCGCGGCACTTCTCCCTGGTTTTGCAATCCGGTTCTTAAAACCTTATCACAAAACCGGGAAGAACCTGGCTGCATCACTTACCTCTCCCCGCTCTGGCTCATGGCCTCTCCTCTTTCCGCAACAGCCTAGGCCTAGTGCACCGCACATCATTTCGCGATGACGTAATGTGCAGCTTGCGGGGGGCCCCCTAGCCAGGAATGGGGAGAGGTAAGTGAATAGGGGCCATTACCGCACCTCTCACTGCCTATTATAAAAAAGCAGTGGGGGTCTGGCAAGCCCCCCAAAAGGCACGGGGTCCACAAGGGGACCGGTGAATGTCCCGGTGGGCCCCGTGCCTTTAGGCACACTGGGTGCACGTCATTTGAAGAGGTATACCCCTACTCATAAATGAGGAGCATCAACTGCTGAATCCAGGGTTATTAAGAACTATTGACTCTTTCATGCCACCGCTATGTTCCTAGCAGTTATCCTTCCTCCTATCTAAAAAAGCTGTATGGCATGAGACCAACAATTTTTTATTTGTTTACTGAAAAGTAAAATGGCTGTGTTTTTAATTGTAGCTTGTCAAGAATTTTGCTAGCAGATTGTAATATTATATTGAATTTGTTTCATGACAAATTGGAACCGTTTAACCAAATTAGAACTAAGGTAAAATTTGGCACAACTGTTCGATAGAATGCTTCAGGAAGCCAAATTGGCAGCAAGAAGACAGAGTATCTACCCTTAACTTAGCTTAAATTTGGTTGAGAAATCCAGTTTCTCATTTAACCAAGCTAACAAAATCTTTGACCGGCTGCAATTCACATCAAAAGCACTGGGTGGCTGCACAAATACACATATAGGATATGACTTTGTGATCCCTTACCTCTCTTCTTGGCTGGACACATCCAAAAATGTGTATCATAAATGAAGCAGATTTTCTCAACACAATATGATTTTCATGCCAGGCTATCACAACTTGATATGCTGATTATCCTATTTATATGTGTGAATGTGTCTGGGATGAGGAATTCTTAAAGGGTACCTAAGTTTTCAAAATATGTGCATGGTCTTGCAGGGCACTCTGTTCTCTGGCTGCATAAGCCTTCATACATGTTGTCATATCAGTTTTTTTTGCTGCTACTAGCCCCATTATATCTGCAGCACATTGGATTGGGACTAAGTTGTCAGAAATGTTAGAGACCATTTAACCAGATCAGTTACGTCTGGACACATCCATATTTGGACATGTCCTGCCAAGAGGAAGTTTAAGAAAGAATATATCTGTACAACCTTATTCACAGTAGGAAAACAAGACATATAGCTTAAATCTTGACCAGTCAACTCTCCACTGTAAAAAAAACAAATTACTCTCCATGAAATACCAGCCAAGAAGATTCTTTGGACATCAATTAGTTGAATTACTGAAGGAGTTTCTTTCATCAGGAAAGGATCTTCCAAATATTCAGAAAACAGAAATATTTTACTGATTCATCTTTTACTGACTCATGGTGGATCTGGGAGAAGACCACAAGACAGATATTTACCCTTAAAGGTAAACCATGCTACATGGAAAATCACGCTACTTTAAATTTCAGGTTCTGCCATTTGGTATCTCAACAGTTTTGGACATATGGATGACGAATGACCCAACAGTTTTCCATATCAATAAAACAATGGACTTGAGTTTGAGAGTTTTAATAAACTAATTCAGTTATTTCAGCCCCAAGTAAGTCCTTTTTGGGATTTGCTGCAGATTCAAATAGCCAGACTATTAAATTGAACCTTATGAGGCTGGAGAGATAAGTGGTTTCATAAGAGTAAGATCTGCATCTTTCACTCATTTTGTTCTCATGTTAGTCTTGATCAAAACAGTTCATTAGGCCAGAATGCAAATCCGGAACAAGATCACTTGAACAAGATTTTTTTTTCCAAATGGAAGAAAAATGTCATCCTTCAACATGACCTAGATTTTATCCCAGAACAGAGAGCAGATCATAATTTGAGTGGTGGGACAATCCAACCAGTGTTAGATCCTTCATGATGGTAGAGCAGACAAACATCTCCATGTATGCCACACTGTGGGGCTTGGAGACCCAATATGGGATCACTGAGAGCCCAAGGGGCTTGGTTCAACCACTAGAAATCCAATTACTCCAACTGAGGGAACTAAGGGAAGTCAAAAAAGCAGTTCATAGATTTGATAGTGGTTCATGTGAACAGATTCACAAACATCATTACAAGCTAGCTCAGTGGGGTCAGAGTCTCCCATGAGAATAGAGCTTGAAGCAGAATTTCTTTCGGAAGATCACCAGCAAGTGCCCATCAACTCTTCCAAACAGGATGATGTTAAATAGTTCAAATAGATTTTTTTTTTGTATCAAATGATGAGATTAAGGTATTACACAGTAGAAGTGCAGGTTTTCTGTCTGCATTCATTTAATCAGTACTTAGTACTGTAAATATGACTGTGTTTAAACTGATGGAAGGTTCACAGATAAATTACCTTTCAATTACCTGTCAAACATAAAACATTTAATATGGCTGATGTATAGGGATTTCCTGCACATCGAAGATTACGTTTTCAGGAATTCTGAAATTGATGAGTCATTTTATTACCTTGTAAAGCGTCATAAAATATATCCAAGAAGGCTTTCATTTTAGATGACGCAGTTTCAAAATCATTAAGAGTAATTGCCATCACAAACAATATTTTATTTAGAACAACATTTTAGTCTTAACGCCAGACCATATGCTTCTTCATTATTGATATGAGTACTATCCTGCTTGGCAATGTTTTCTGATATTATCTCTGCAGCTACAAAGTCATGATAGTATTTCGGCGGTGTGACGGGTTCCATGACATGGGTGAAGTCTCTTGAGACAAAGGCATCAAAAACATTCCAAACACAGAATTAGTAACAGAGTCTCCTACCTGCAGTGTGTTTGTAATATTGGTGACTATCTATTGGTGACTAACCATATAGTGGCATCTTCGAAACACTGTTAGGTGGGGTTCATATGATGGAAAGTGAAGAGGGATTTGAGACAGTCTTCGTCCTCAGATTCCTCTTCAAAATCCAGCTCTGTGTATCCTGAAATGGCAGAAGGTCATGTTTGTCAGACACCTCCAATAGGCAATGATATAAAATTATGGAGGAAGCAGATATGATTGTGGAGTATAACTGTGGAGTATCTGTCTCACTCATCTCAGTCACAGCAGGATGATGACAGTGACAACATGGCTTTAAGCCAGTTTTCAGCAACTCCTCCACCACTGTAATAGATAAATATCACCATATCACAATATCTGTATTCCATCATCAACTGAGTGTGCTTTTTTACCTAAGAAGAGACAGCACTGTAGGCCCTGAGAAAGATATTCCTCAAGATAATGTTCCAAATTTTGCTCAGTTTAATGAGAATAGTCATCAATTGGACTGTGTAATAGAGAAGGGCCAGGACATGACTGTTGTTGCTGTTATTAGTGGAACTTATAGCCATGGTGATAGCTGCGCTGGCATGGGCACTAGATACAAATCTAGAAGTGGAAATCATAAGGGGGTAAAAAGCCCATGGTCAGGTCCGTGATGTATCACATTCTGAAAAATGTGCAAAAATGATGACAATGACACTTAAGACACTTAAAATAATGGTTATGTGTTGAAAAAGACATCGTAATATAGATGGATGAATCCTCAGGATTCATTTCAGGGTTGGCCTGTTTGGGTTCCTGATTTGTTTCAGGTCGAACAACTTTGGTACAAATCACCTTAAATTGGCTTAAAACATAGAGTAGAAGAATCTCAGGACTCCACGGAACCTGGCGCTCCTGTGAGCAGATGCTTTGGCACTAAATTCAAATGAGCCAATCACAGGAGAGCCATTGCCACTATTGAATTAAATAACAGCAGTGGCTCTTCTGTGATTAGTATAAAATTGGAGGAACTGGTGAAAAAAAGCAAAATTATAGTAGATCTGCCACCGCTATTGCCGGCAGTGGCCCTGCTATGTGTAGACACTTTGGCCATTTCAATTTAGTGCTAAAGCACCTGCTCTGGTGCTAAATTGAAATAGGATAATCACATAGAGCCGTTGCTGCAATTGAATGCAATAATGGCAGCAGCTCTCCTATGATTGGCCCATTTGAATTGAGCACCAAAGCAGGTGTTTTATCGTTGAATTCAAATGGGCCAATCACAGGAGAGCCACCGCTCTATTGAATGTAATAGCAGTAGTGGCTCTTCTGCAATAATAGCTGTGGTGGTCCTGCTATCATCTATTCATCTGAGATGAATCCCAAATTGTTCGGTTTCATTAAAAACCGAACAATTTGGCATATTCATTGCGAACCAATTCGCTCATTTCTACATGGGAATCGGATCAGGGTGACAAGGAATAGATAAATGTGAATTGCAGGAGAAGCCCTGCAATGTTACCATTAACATGATCCACCTATGATCTTAATGACTGATAAATCTGTGGTGGAAAATGTTGGGTGCCCCTAGAAATTGTCAATGTATAGTAAGGTGCACACCACTGTAGACAAGTGTAGCAACATTTATAGTAAGGAGCCAAGGATGTCTGTGCTGCAAACTTTAATGTTACTGCCCTGTATTCACCTAAATGGTCTGTAGAGCCTTGTGTAGAGCAGCTATCTACCACTGTATGGTCACTTTATAGTGATAATATTGGTATACCTAAGTTGGAAACCCTCTTGCACGTGTTTTCCCCCCCTGTGCTAAACCTCTAGCTACGCCTCTGCTCACTGGTTTAATGTTTTAAGTGACAGTGCACCACCAAAACAATAGCTGGTGCTAGAAGTGACCCCTCCATATTTCTGCAGTCCTAGTTTCAAGTTTTCTGTCACCTGTTGTCTTACAACCACATCCTTCAATTCCTCCTCTGTGGACATCTTTCTGTCCCCATCACCAGCAGCAACAGTGTGGCACAGTTGCTTCCAGTCTTCCTCACTCCTTCCATGTGTGTGATCTGAACCACCGCCATGCTGTCTTACAGCTGAAGAGCCTGGGTGAGAAAAGCCACCGAGCAGAGGTATGGTGATATGGAGCTGCACAGATTCATCTTTACTTTAGACTCACAGTAAATGTATAATGGGGAGGAAAATTAGTCAGAGAACTAAAATCAGTTTTTAAGGTGGGCTGTCTTCTCAAAGGGAAGGATATAATGCAGTGGACATAGTCCCACAGTTTAACTGAACTGTTTTGACTTGGCACTACCCCTCAGGTACCCTGTATTAGAGGTCCATTGGATTTCAACCTTTAATCCCATATATGGATCTAGACATCGCTGTTGGAAACCACTATATTGCTACCCATAAGAGTAGTGTCAGCTTAGGGCAGCTTACCGAGGCAGGTCAACAGACACCAGTTCGTGGCACCAAAGGGACAGACAGAGATGTGGTCTAGCAGAGTTCCTTCATTAAAGTATTCAGGCAAATGGTCATGGTAGCCATTGCCACGTCGCTTCAGTAGTCAAGTAGAGGTCAGGACAGTAAGAACAGGTTTAGAGTCAAGAAAACAGGAAATAATTACAACATAAGTAATAAGAGTACACAGTGGTTATGAACCGTCACAGCTAGCTACTACCAAGCTAGGAACCTTACTGCTCAAGCACTTCCCTGTGGGGGAAGGTGTTTCAAATAACCCAGGTTCACAGATGAGTGGCCAGGACTAGATTTGAAAGTGCAAATGCTGGCCCTTTAAGAACATGGCACAACATGTGTGTAAATTCTAGCATGTACTAGCAGTGAAGACGGCCACACATTTGCAAGACAGGTGAGCAGAGATGCCAGCAGCTGCAAACCACTTGGATTATAGGGGAAAGAGGCTGGCAGCTCAGAGCCCCCAACACTACAGGTGGTCTTCTTGGGTCATTTCACTTCATTTTTTATACGATTGGCCTTCAGCTACCTCCTGCTAATAGTATATCCTACTATATGCACAGTATATTGGTTCTTTTCTTGGAAACGACTACCTTTCTAGAATACAAGTATTGGCCCTGGTCATGTGGTTGCGAATAAAGTGTTCTTTGTAAAGTTAGCACATTGAAATGGTAAAAGTGAAATATTTGTAGGGTTTTTAAAGGGTTACATGGGTTAAGCATCTTTAGATATCTAGAACTTCAAACTTGAAACCATATCAGACCTATAACAACGTTAAACTCAATTATAATCCACTGAAGTCAGAAGCTAAGTTGCAGAGCAGGATTTTGGAATCCTTGTTGATTCCGGGCACTTGACTCATTTCACCACACTTATTTATGTGATAAGTTATTCCAGTAAAGCTAGAGAGTCTTATCATTTTATGCAATATCATTTTCTTGTTTATCTACTGAAACAAATCAATAATTGATATAAAGCCAAAAATTTCAGAGATATCTGTGACACAGCCATTACCATCTGTCTTCCTGGAATTCATTGTGTGTGGACACCTTTTTAAGTATAATTGATAGTATATATTGTTTTGTGTAATTACTATGCAAATCTGTATTTTCACCCATTTTTCAGTCAGCAAGCATACAATAATTACAGATCAAAAGTATACAGAAAAAGAAAGAAAAACGCGTGAACCGAGCCCCAGATAATTTGTTACTGTAGTCTAAATGAGCTGAAAGGCAAATAAAAAAAAATCTTAGACTCTGTTCTGTTCACTAATGCGCCACTTCAATTTGATCTTTCCCTTTGAGTTTCCTTTGCTCTTTGACAGAATAATGTGGAATGCTACAATATTCCATATGGGGAAAGAAAAACTTGACAAATGTATTGTAAGTCAGTGGAAGAAATAAAACCTGATTGTGTTTTGTCAAGATGGATCATAACAGATCATTCAAATTGGTCTAGCAAGTCCATTATAGATTCTCGAGAGGTTTGCTACAACACACCAGGCAGCACAATGGCTCAGTGGTTAGCACTGTAGACTTGTAGTGCTGAAGTGCTAGGTTCGAACCAAGGACAAAATCTGTAAGGAGTTTGTATGTTCTTTTCGTGTTTGTGTGGGTCTCCTCCGGGAACTCTGTTTTCCTCTCACACTCCAAAAGTGTAGATAGGGAATGTAGATTGTGAGCCCTATATGGGATAGTGATTGACAACGTCTGTAAAGCACCGCAGAATACGTTAAGTAAGCAAAAGAAGTAAGCGTTCATATGTATGGTTGTTTTATAGAGACCTGCAATCTCCAAATGAATATTGCAATATTGGCTTCTATTAGGCCCTACTGTACCTGATGTTAGGCTAGGTTCAAACTATAGTTATTTACGGTCCGTTGTTCTCATTCAGCATTCAGGATGAGAGAAATGGACATTAAATGACAGATGCAGATGGAGTTTTTTACTGTTATGATGGAAGAAAAAGTAGTGCATGCAGGACTTTTTCTTCTGTTACAAAAAGAAATCAAACATGTCTATGTCCGTTACACTGCTACAGTTAATGTCTGTTGCCGTCGTCCTATGATGGTTGACAGCAAGGGACATTTACAATGGTAGTGTGAATGTAGTCTAATGCAGACCAAAGTAGTTGTCCAGGGAATCTTTTTTAACTTACATGGAGCTCCAGGGAGATTTAGATGCTCTAGCTAGGTGTGCCAGCCTCATTCTGAATCAAGGTCATGTGATTGTAACCACCACCGGCTCCCAGGTTGCTGCACTTCCTTCCTCCTAGCCCCTATACACAAGTATGTACCTGTGCTATGGGGCTGGCTGATTGTAGTACAGCAAGCCCCCATGAAAACAACAGGGGGGCAACAGGGGGGGGGGGGAGGGGGGGCCGGGGGGGGGGGGCCGGGAACACCCCGGCGCCGCCGCACCCCCCCCCAAAACACAGGCCCACCCAACCAGAGGGGCCCCCCCCCCCCCCCCCCAGCCTAGGTAGTTTGGATACTTGATGTATTATTAAAGCTATGTAATGTTAAAAGGGCAGTATCAGGCAGGAGGGGGTGATTCAGAATGCCAAACAGAGGCAGCCAATGTCAAAGCTCAGAATCATACCCCTTGTCTGCTTCTGCCTGACACCACCCTCCTTAAGTCCTACAAACCAAAAATGGCAGACATCACAGTTCAGGTTCAACTATCCAACATTTACTATGCAGTTTTTTCTTCTGATGGAAACAATACACAAACATTGCTCAAACAGAACAGTCTCTTACAATCTTTGGAGTGGATTTCCATTCGGGTGCAGGGATGACCGACTGATTTATGAAGAGGCTGCAGTCTCAATAAATCTTTCCCATTGAGTACGTAATTAAATAAATGTCCATTCAACAACTATCATGTTAAACTTTATAGATGGGGTTGTGTTCTGAAACCCATGCTTTTGGCACAGAGATTGATCACCCCTGCTTTCTTATACCCCTAGCACTGTTGTACTTCTCTAATGGATCTAACAGCGCTAGGTCCACAATTATTGCTTATAGCATTTGGTTACATTCAAGGTCAAAGTAAAAATGTTACATCAAGTTAAAGAGGTTCTGTCACCTCCACGTCTGAAAATCCCAATGACATACGTAGAGATGGGCAAATCAGTTTGTTATGAGCCTGATTCAATTCGATCCCAACATTCTAAGTTGTTAATTTTAAATGAATCCGATAACTTTGTGATTCATCTCAGGCGAACTAAAATGGCTGCAGCGACATGTATTGCACAGTGAAAATGAAGAAGAGCAACACGTGTGTGATATTCTAGAAGCACCTGACAGCCTCTCAAGTAATAATGAGTGGTAAGTAGAGACCTTACAGTGCTGATGTCACAGACACAATATAAGATGAGGAAGAGAGCCATTTTGGGATATTTTCAAGCTAAGAGATACATGTGCTATCATCGTCACTGCATGAATTAGCACTTAATGAATAAAGTAACAAGCATTACAGGACTACTGCTGACACATATGCTCCCCTGCATTCAGGGTGGAGCGTACATCTGCACAGCCCTACAACTGGCAAACTATGATAATACACGGTTAAGTAGCTTGAAGGGCTTTTACTCTGCACTGGGCTTATATTTTGAAGTAAGTACATTGGCTTTGCTTTTAAATGAAAGTTAATTCGCCACAATCCAGTATTGGGAGAATGTCATATGGTCAGATGAAACCAAAGTAGAACTGTTTGGTAGAAACGCAACTCGTCGTGTTTGGAGGAGAGTGAATGCTGAGTTGTATCCAAAGAACACCATACCTACTGTGAAGCATGGGGGTGGTAACATCTTGCTTTGGGGCTGTTTCTCTGCAAAGGGACCAGGACGACTGATCCGTGTACATGAAAGAATGAATGGGGCCATGTATCGTGAGATTTTGAGTGCAAACCTCCTTCCATCAGCAAGGGCATTGAAGATGAAACGTGGCTGGGTCTTTCAGCATGACAATGATCCCAAGCACACCGCCAGGGCAACAAAGGAGCGGCTTCATAAGAAGCATTTCAAGGTCCTGGAGTGGCCTAGCCAGTCTCCAGATCTCAACCCCATAGAAAACCTTTGGAGGGAGTTGAAAGTCCATGTTGCCCAGCGACAGCCCCAAAACATCCCTGCTCTAGAGGAGATCTGCATGGAGGAAAGGGCCAACATACCAGCAACAGTATGTGCCAACCTTGTGAAGACTTACAGAAAACGTTTGACCTCTGTCATTGCCAACAAAGGATATATAACAAAGTATTGAGATGAACTTTTGTTATTGACCAAATACTTATTTTCCACCATAATTTGCAAATAAATTCTTTAAAAATCAGACAATGCAATTTTCTGGATTTGTTTTTCTCATTTTGTCTCTCATAGTTGAGGTCTACCTTTGATGACAATTACAGGCCGGCCTCATCTTTTTAAGTGGAAGAACTTACACAATTGTTGGCTGGCTAAATACCATTTTCCCCACTGTAACTACTGTCTTGTGACCACCTCCTAAATGCATGCTAGAGAAAGCAAACCTTGTGTTCATGTGAAGATCTATGCAGCAGAGACCCTAACATAGATATTCGCAACTTACAAGTAACTGGTCACTTGTATGTTATATCCTGGTCATTTCATAACAAAATATTGTCTAAACTCAGAAAGAAACTCTCCCAGACTTGGACACATATGTTCATTGGCTTATATTTCTTTATGTCTTTAGAAGCTCGGGGTTGTGGCTAATGGTTATATGACAAACTTGTGAAATGGTCAGTCTTGTGGAGATAACTAACTTGCTGCCTGTGCCAATTAACCCCTTTAATGCCTTGTAAAACACATCCAGTGTATCATAGAGCCATATAACTCATTGTGTGAACTTTACTGAATATCTTCATGCTTTATTTTCACTGTCATGTGCATGTAGCTTAAGGCTATATTCACATGACCAAGGTGAAAAACGACGATGCATTTTGCATCCAATGGGCGCCAGTTTTCACGGATTACTCATTCATTCAGGCACATGAACATGTTATATTCTTTGACAGCCCACTAAAGTGGAAGTCCACTCCATTAAAAATCGGTGAAACAAATGGACATTAAAAACAGATACCCCCATTGACTCTTGTCTTAAATTGGACATATAACGGAAGTTAAGAAAACATCTGTTACATGACCGTTTTTCACATTCGTGTGCATGGGGCCTTACTCTACTTGCTGATGCCTGAAAGTAAAGATTTTTAGAATTTGTGGTTATCTGCTCTTTAGTTTGTCATACATAGGTTTTAAAAGCAAAAATTAACATGAATAATAAATGTACTGTCTTACTGTCTCTTACTGCCTTACTTACTGTCTCCTACAGGTGTGAAGGGGGAATGGTTTCCTTTGGGAAGTTACAGCAATGATCACATGGTGGCTCTCAGTCATAGTACTGTGCATAAATACAATAATATAACTATGTTGTAGATGTCCTCATAGAATATGCCAGACATACATTAATGAAGAAATACTCTTTATTTAATAAGTAATAGATTGGATGTAACAAATACAGTATCAAAACAGTTTGGATGTCTCATAAAGGCTCTAAACAAAAAACCAAAAAATCACAAATTACATCATTATATATACATATACCATAGCTTCATATTGAAATGACGTGCAGTAAGACCTATGTACGAAGAACTAAATGACATATTTAATCAACATTTGACCTTTGATCGTGATGTTTATTACATATTGATAACCTTGTTTTTAGACTCATGAGTACAATGCAGCAAAGGAAACTGAAGATGTAATCATTACAGCAGAGAGGCCATCACATTGATGAGATAGGGCTATGTCTGCAGCAAAATGACCTCATCAGCTTGACTCAGCCATTAGTCATCTCTACACTTACTGAAATATCATTCCAAGATTTCAATCAGCAGATTTCAAGAACAACAATGTTACCACTTTTCCTTCATCTTGGCATGATCTTGGTTCAATCCAAGCTGCAAAATGCACTTAAGTCACACAATTCTGAACTATTACTGTCACACCGAGAAGCTCATTACTTGGTTAGCTGACATTACATTAGTTCGGCACTATTAGGATTGGAATAGGCATGTAAACTCAGTGATTTCCTATTTTGATAGATAGGAATTTTATCATATCCGGAAAAGCAGTCTCTGATGAAGATTTATGCACGGGAGGGCTAGACTGTCACAAAAACATTTCTATGCTGATTTGCCATAGCATTAACTAAAATGTCTAACGTTTTAATCAAATACACTGGATCCGATAGATAGATAAGATTAGAATACTTTTAAAGAAGATCTTAAAGAACTTGTCATATTTATTTTGGTTTACTCTTTGTGAAGTGTGTGACATCATATTGCCTAGATCCAAATAGATCTATGATTGCTCAGGAATGGTTAGAGACAGCAGATTCCAAATAAACATCCATGTTAATGGAAATCACAACTCTCTGGAGTATCTTCTGAGGTGCTTAAAGTAGGTTACCAACTCCATTGATATAGCAAGGAAACTCAGGAAACTCATTTGCAAAGGAAGTGAATATTTAAAGGTAGTCTACCACCTCCCCCAAGCATATTCAACTGCCTCCACCATGTCACAGAGATCACTACAGTGATAAACACCATACCTCTGTTATATACAGTATGTCACTTTTCTAGAGTTTGAGATAAACAATTTTTCTCCTGCCTGCACCACCCCCTGCATTGAGAGTTGATCCTCCTACAGGTATGACATCACTCATCCTACTTGAGCAGCAAGAGCAGTGCTCCCAGGGCTGAAGGCCCACCCACAATGCACCAACTGCCTTATTTGCATAACACTTTAAAATTGCTTTTCTCCAAATCTCAAAAGTGACATACATAATATAGGTATATCGTATATGACTGTAATGTGCTCTGTAATGCAGTGGTGATAATTGAATATGCTTGGGGGAGGTGGTAGACTCCCTTTAATTCAAGCCATAAGATAATCTGTATAGTAGTGGTTAACATTTTTAGTCATATGACCTTCAGCAGCCAATTCAGTTATCCCATGTGTTGTTGTATAGTGTGAATCAAGTTTGTAGGGTGTCAGTCTGTGTATAAATGGAGCTATCTGTACACTGACTTTACACTATGTGATGTTGTTATAAATATATTATGTATGTTCTTTGCTGCTTACTCATTTTGCTTTGTCTGCCTAGCAACAGTGAGGTAGTAAGGGAGGAGGAGCTGAGCTAGGAGGAAGAATGCTAGACAGGAAGCCTTGAAGGGAGCATGAAATAAAGAGTTCAGATCCATATAAGTCATTATCGCATAGTAGACTTATTCCAGGTGGCCTGCATCAAAAGTGCAAAGGATAATTGTTCTGAAGAAGGTCATATGATGAAAATGTTAATCACTATAATCACTACTGTACACATAACCCTATGTCTTGAATTGCGCATTCACTTCCTTTGCATATAAGTGTGCTGAGTTTCCTTGCTAAAATGATCAGCTCCACCTCTATGGAGCATGCCCACACTATTTAGGTAATGCACCATTCATACAATTAGTATAAAAATGACACACTATGTAAATAGCATAGAGTGACATAGCCTGCTACAGATTTGTCCTTTCTTACCTTTGCCCAGGTAAAAGGCGAAATGTGTGAACAGCTTTGAGGAAAAAAACATGATTTTGCAATACTATACCATATAGATATCTATGTTATGTTTCTATGTGTGCCCATTCAATGGTAAAAATGTGAATTGCAGCCTGTCAAGGTTATTGCTAGCAAGTCACCATATTTTATCAAATTTGTTTCATGAGAAATTAGAGTCCTTAACCACTTCAGTACCGGGCCAATTTCTGGTCCAGGACCAGACACATTTTCGGGTTTTTTGTGCGTGTAGAAGGCTGTAACATTTTTATCATATGTGTTATTCAACTAATTTCTGTGTCTTTTTTTGGTAATACATAGGGCTTTATTTTTATGTTGTTTTTATTTTTCCATGTGTTTTAATATTTTTTTTATATCCGGGAAAATATAAACAAAAGAGGAGGGAAAATGTGTCTGTTTTTCACTTTTCATGTTTTTTTTTAATAACACAAAGTGCTACTAAAAAACTTTAAAAATGTTATTGGTGTATTACCTACTCAACCCAACCCCGACCCCATTATATACTTACCTTCCTGCGAGACGGCTACTCCTTCTTTACTGATTCTGCATGTGCACACTCTTCTCCAGCACTGCTCTGTTCTCTGCAGCGATGATCCACTTCTACTGTGCATGCAGTAGACCCCAGTCATGGAGATATTTTGCCTCATAGGTGTCACTTATGGGACAATTGGTACATCTCATAGTATTACCGGTGAATACTGACCTTTATAGATAGTAATAGAGCAGTCGTTCACATTGGTGCTTTTCAGGTGGATAATTCCATGTTGGATTTCTTTTCGGGTAAACTGAGCTGCAATTGAGTTTTCCTGGATATCTATTCTGTGTCTGGAGGATATTTACAGCATACTCATAGTGAAGCATATGCAAAAGTGAATAACTAAAGTCTATAATAGACTACTTTCATGTCACCAGAGAAATAGTGACTTTTACTCAAAGCAGATTTCCGCTATGTCATTGTCTACATGTGTCAAATTACAAGTCTTCAAGACAATATATATGAGCTAACATGTATCAGACTTCCAAGTTGTGTGTGCAAAGCAACAATATAGATTTGTGACTAGTTCATAGTACTGGACGTCAGCGCATGTTAGCGTGCAAAAATAAGTAGTGTCGGAAGTCAACTAGTAGCCAACTGTGGAAAGCTGTAGAACCTAATAGAAAATGCAGAACAGACTACCCTCTCTAGATCTGTCCCTTTAATACTTCTAATAGTAATACAACAGAGCCAGCCTAGATCTTTAGGCTACTTCAGACATTGCGGATTTGGTGTAAACCATGTGAAGTTTTGCAAACCTTATATCCATATGTAGTGGAATTTTTTTTTTTAAATTGGTAAAACAAGCAACATATTTTCAGATCTGAAGCATGTCAGGAATATTGTCATGGGTTTTCAATGTGAAATGTACCCTTTCGATCTATAAGGGTGAAAATGGCTGTGAATCTACAGCATAGTCTGTCATAATATGTCACATATGGAGATCAAAACAACAATAACATATATTGAAATAAATACTATGCAGAAACCTTTATGTGAGAGCCAAGGTGGATCCAGAAGACACCACAATTTATTATGACTGTCCTATGAGATCACTGTATTTATTATTATAGGCAAGCAGTCATTAAACTACAGTTTTGGTATTACTATATATTTATTACCCCTGTTCTGTGTCACCTCCCGCTTTTGGTGGTCATATCCCTACCATCTCCTATCTGCATGACCTTATTGCACTGGCAGATGGTTCTTACGCTGCTATGACATCACTCATCCTACTTGAGCAGCAAGAGCAGTATTCCAGGGAACTGAAGGCCCACCCCTAATGCACCAACTACTTAATTTACATAACACTTCAAAGTCGTTTTTCTCAAAAAGTTTCATACCTTACACAGATATGTTGTTTATCACTGTAATGTGATGGCAGTAGACTCCCTTTAAAGAAGACCTTTCACCATTTCCCTCTCTTTGCTTCCTTCAATAGGTGTCACTCTACTGATTCCAATGGATTTGTAATCTTTTCTCTAGCCACCACTGTTCCTGAGCAATCTGTGAAGTTAGATTCAGCACCGAATAAACTAGTTTCTCTACTGTCAGGTGGGTGTTGCCAGACTGGAGAAAACAGGCAGGGACTGCCAACCTGACAGTAAGGAGCCTAATTTTACAGTGGATGTTGAAACTATCAGAACAATAGGGGATACAGAAAAAAAAAAATTCAGACTGGACTGGAAGCAGTGGAGTGGTACCTATTGAGGGATGAAAAGAGGTGAAGTTGTTGTTGGTGGTGAAAGGTCCTCTTTAAATAGTATAGACCTAATTTGCCATAAAATGAAGAACAGTGGGACAGATCCCTGGATCAGCATTCTACATTAATTGGTTTTTCACACTAATGACATTCATCCATTGTTCATAGCACCTGAGAAGATCAGAACTTATTTTCTACAACTACAGGGGGTTACAATAACCCCTTGTCACTGAGTAGAGCTTTTGCCTAACCCCAATAACAGCAGTACCATAGGTAACCTGTATGATCCAATATCTGCTTGTTGCTATCCTATCTTGTATAGTACCACAACTTTACAGGAAAATTTTTGAAGGAAAATTACTACCAATATAATATAATATAATATAATATAATATAATATAAAGGGATTCACTTGGGAGCATAAAATCCAATGTGGATCCCTTCCTATTATTTGATATCATGCCATCTGTGAGGATATCCCTTTAATGATGGAAGAATAGTAGAGATATCACTTAGAAGCACAACCTTTTTAGGTTATAAGACTCCATGTGCCAGTGTGTCCTGTACTTTGCCCCTTTCCTAGCAAACACCTTGTAACAAATTAATTTTCTCCTTTACACATTTTTTTTTCCCTTTTTTTTTAAACTCAATTAAAAATATAATTCTTTTCAATAATTTTTTAAAGATGTTTAAGACGTACTTTTGGGAGTATCTGTTATTTTGTGACATTCTGTATGGATTTTTCATTGCATTTTTTAAATTCTAAAAGGATGAAAAAAAAATCATACAATTTTAGAGGGAACAGTTCACCATCTAACACGCATGTGTGTACATGTTCTGACTCTCCTATGATGATAGATGACGGGTCAAAGAAGGTTGGCAGCAGAGAACATGTATGTGAAGCTTGAGGTTGAAACGTATATCTGTCAGTCAACAGCTATGAAGGGTGGATGGCCACCATTAACCCTTTTCCCCTTCAGCCACCTTTCATTTTTTTTCATTTTTGTTTTTCACTCACCATCTTCCAAAAGGTAGTACGCTTCTATTTTTTCCATTCACAAAGCTGTATGAGAGCTTATTTTATGTGGGACAAATTGCTCTTCATAACAGTACCATTTAATATTCTGTACTATGTACAGTCATGGCCGTAAGTGTTGGCACTCCTGAAATTTTTCTTCCAGAAAATTATTGCAATTACACATTTGTTATACACATTTTTATTTCCTTTGTGTGTATTGGAACAACAAAAATAAGACGGAGAAAAAAAAATGGACCTGACAATATTATTAGCAACTTAATATTAGGTTGCACTAATAACTGAAATCAATCACTTCCTATAACCATCAACAAGCTTCTTACACGACTCAACTGGAATTTTGGACCACTCTTCTTTTGCAAACTGCTCTAGGTCTCTCAAATTTGAATTGTGCCTTCTCCCAACAGCAGAGGTCTATATAGATAGTGTTTCGTTTCATTCAAATGTCGATGGATAGTTGGTGCAGACACTGATGCACCCTGAGTCTGTAGGACAGCTTGAATTTCTTTGGAACTTGATTGGGGCTGCTTATCCACCATCCGGACTATCCTGCGTTGCAACCTTTCATCAATTTTTCCCTTCTGTCTCTGTCCAGGCAGATTTTCTACAGTGCCATGGGTTGTAAACTTCTTGATTATGTTGCACACTGTGGACAAAAGAACATCAAGATCTCTGGAGATGGACTTGTAACCAGTGGCGTAACTAGGAATGGCTGGGCCCCAAGGTGAACATTTAACATGGGCCCTGCACACACTATTATTCCCCATAGTACCCCCTGCACTGAGTATTTTTCCCCATAGTGACCCCTGCGCACACTATTTTATGTCCCATTGTGGACCACCCATGAACAATTATTATACTCTGGGGTCTTTTCAGACTCCAGAGTATAATGATCGGAGACCCAGGGGAGGATAGAAACATAAAAAAACAACGTTGCTTACCTGTTCCTCGCTCCGGTCCACTCCCTGCTGCTTCGGCCACCTTCATTGTTGGACCAGGCCGGCGTCACGTGATGCGGGCAAGGCGTCGCGATGCAAAATGACGTCGGCTGACGTCTAGGACGTCACCAAACAGGCCCGAAGCCTGGAGAAGCGCAGGAGAGGTAAGTACATTGTTTTATATGTTCCCTCACCTCCCCTGGGCCTCCGATTATTATACTCCGGGGTCTTTTCAATTCCCCAGAATATTATGATAGCAGTGATTGTGAGGTTCGGCCCGTGGCCTTACCTATCGATCCCCGCTCCTGCTCACAGCCGCCTCCGCAGAATCGGAAGCACAGGTGGCCGTGAGCGGGACCCCAGGGAACGGTAAGTATATAGGGCCTGTTACCTGCTGGGGGGCCCTCGGGGCCCCGTAATGTCCCAGGCCCTGTGGCAGCTGCTACCGCTGCTACCCCGGTAGTTACGCCCCTGCTTGTAACCTTGAGATTGTTGATTTTTTTTCCCCCAATTTTGGTTATCAGACAGTTCTCTTCTCCTCTTTCTGTTCTCTATGCTTAGTGTGGCACACATACTGCAAATATTGAGTTAACTTCTCTCCTTTTTATCTGGTTTCAGGTATGATTTTTAGATTGCCCACACCTGTTATTTGCCACAGGTGAGTTTGGACAAGCATCACTTGCTTGAAACAAAGATATTTAACTAACACTTTTGAAAAGATGCCAACAATTATGCCCAACCCATTTTTGGAGTTTTGTGTGAAATTATGTCCAATTTGCCTTTTTTTTTCTCAGTTTTTTTGTGTTCTTCCAATACACACAAAGGAAATAAACATGTGTATAATAAAACATCTGTAATTTCGATAATTTTCTAGGAGAAATACTTCTGGAAACTGTTCTGATAAAATGTCAGGGGTGCCAACACTTATGGCCATGACTGTACCAGAAGCTGATAAAAAAAATCAGAATGAGGAGGAGCTAGAAAATACAGAATTTCCACCATTTTCTTATGGGTTTTGTTTTTATGGCAATTATTGTGCAGCCAAAATGACATGTTAGCTATATTCTGCTGATTGGTAAGATTACTGTGATACCAAATTTATATAGTTTTTGCCATTAATCCAAAACTTAAAAAAAAAAAAAGTTTCTTTGAGTCTGTAAATGTACATGTATATGGTATTTTTGTGGGGCAAATTTTATTGTTTATTTACTTTGATTTTGGGGAAGTTTTGATTGCTTCCTATTCAATTTTTTGAGAGAGGCAAAATAGTGGAAAAATGTGTGTAGGCAATTTGGATTTTTTTTTTCCTGCTACACTGTCCATGTGGGAAAAATGTATATAATAATAATAATATTAATAATAATAATTATAAAATAAGGGACTAAGGGACTTGACTCTTAAAGGATTTGATCACCAGTACAATTTTCTGCAGTACAAATATACTGCAATGTATTGTAAAGCACATTCACAGGCAGATTATAAAGGAAGTATACTGAAGACAAGTCTGGGGACCTTCAAAAGACTCCCAGCTGTCATGGAGACAGATTGCTTCTTGTATGGCAATAGTTTTCAATGTACAGAGGCATCTGAAGGGTTAATGAGGCGGCTGATGGCAGGCATTTCCGCTGTGTCTCACCTGTGTAATACTGTGGAGACCCTGAAGCTAGGATGGCTCCCGCCCAGCTCCTGAGTGGGCACCATATTTACAGTGCACATATCAGCCATATATTACAGCAGATGTTGGGAAGGGGTTAATTATGACAGCAAAAATAGAAACTTATTGCATAAGTACATTTGTGTTTCATTTAGAGACCTGGATACCAGTGAAATCTATTTATTAAAAACCTCCTTAAAGGGGTTTACCATGTAAATGATATTGGTGGCCTGTCCTTTGGATAGGTCATCAATATCAGATCGGTAGGGGTCCGACACCCAGATTCACCACCAGTCAGCTGTTCTCAGCAGCTGCCTATGGAGAATAGAGCCTGAAGCAGAGAGCTGTGATCTCCATGTAGTGACCGCACTGAGTTACTGCAACTCAGCTCCTACAAAAGTGTATGGGCGCACAATGAAAGGATCTCTCTGACCAAAAGCTTCAACTGTGGGTTACTTTACATGTGTAACGTATTAGTATATAGAAAAAAAAAAGATAGACAGATAGATAGATAGATAGATAGATAGATAGATAGATATTGAGGATATGTTCCCTGCTGCTTGAGAGGAGGGGCAGAATCAGGAGTAGTGTGGAGTTGGGCAGGGTTTAACACAGCAGTGGCCATGACTGCAGTAATACCAGAAGGTAATACCAGATAAAGGTATGCGCCGAAATTTGCGTTGGGGTGGACGCACCATGGTGTGACCTGTATAATGAGCTAGTACTCTATATTTACATTTTATTGCTCCCATTTTATTTCCACTTGGAGATCTATGACAGGTGATCAATTGTTACTTGGTTTTTGGGATTATGTGCACATATATGTTTACTTGTTACTTAGGGATATTCCTCCAATATTTTCTCATATATTGATGTATCCATATCTATTTACCCTTGTGATACTGCTGTAATTATTAGGTTAACTGTGAATGTATTTAATGCTATGGAATTACTATATTGACACTATGTGCATTATTGCTATCATTTACCTGGCCCATGGTGTTGTCCTTTTTCTTTGGATTTTTTTGTCATGGAACCTGTATTTTTAACATGTTTTTGAATAAAGTACATTGGACTTTGACATTGTCATGTTTTTTGCATTATTTGTCTGTTTTGGTTTGAATAATACCAGAAGAAAGTGGAGCATATGAAAAGAGAGCTGTACCAACCTCTTCTGGTATCAGATCAGCCATGGTGACTGCATTGATACACAGCCTGAACAGAAAACATGGCTAGCCCTACCTGACTTCACCTCACCCCGCCACTTACTCTTCCCCCTCCCCTTCAGAAACAGAGAACCCATCCACAATGGGTTTTAAACAGAGAAGGGCAGGGGTGGCCATTTTTTAAAAAGGCAAAATAGGCTCATGCTCATCTTTTACCAAGACAATGTAGGTAGGCATAAGGACAGGTATTATGACATTTGTTTTTGGGACTATCCCCAGAGAACCCGTTTAGTCCTGCGGCACAATTTATCAGGGTATCTGTTTCTCATATATAAGAGCCTGGGTTTGAGACCCAGGAAAGTCCTAGTGAAAAAATAAATAGAACTAAACATTAAATGGATGGGAAACACCTCTAGCAATTTAATATATATATATAGTAAATGACTAAAACCGGAATTACTATAATACACTTCAGTAATTGATCGTCACAAAACATAGACATATTAGGTATCGCAGTAACTATTATAATCTGCGCAATAATATTAACACAATATTTTTAGTGAGTACTAAATGAAATACAAGAAAATAGTACAACTGTTTATTTGATTTAACCAGTTATACTATGGGGTCTGAATATACCCCATCGAGATTGTGAACACCTATAAGTACCTGGGTTTGCTCCTTAATAATAAGCTGGACTGGGCAGATCATATGGAGGCCCTGAAAACGGGGCACCACAAACCACACAAACAAACAAAACACCCCAAAACACAAAAAAAACCATCATTATAGAAAAAAAAAAAAAAAAAAAAAAAAAAAACAAAAAAAAAAAAAACCCCCCACAAAACAAAAACAAAAACAATATACTCAAAACCACGAGAAACACCAACGGGCATATATGGAGGCGACAGGGGCCACAGCAGGCTCTACCTGCTTAGGAAGCTGAGAGCCTTTGGAATCCGGGGGGCGCACTTCTTAGAACTTTCTTCAACTCGGTAGTGGCATCAGCCATCTTCTTTGGAGTGGCCTGCGGGGGGAGCAGTATATCAACCAGGGACAGAAATAAACTTGACAAGCTGATTAGAAGGGCCAGCTCTGTCCTGGGGAGCCCCCTGGACCCAGTGCAGGTGGTGGATGACAGAAGGATACTGTCCGTGGTGAGCTCCATGCGGGAGAATAACTCCCATCCCATGCATGAGACTGTGATTGCGCTGGGCAGTACTGTCAGTGACCGACTGCTCCACCCTAGGTGTGAGAAGGAGCGCTATCGGAAGTCTTTCCTCCCCGCTGCGGTTAGGCTTTACAACCAACACCGACCTAAGCGGAGATCATTATTACACACAGAGAACTGAAATATCTCTCTGCCTGTTAAATCCCCCCCCCCCCCCCTCCTCTGCTACGTCCTATCTGTCTGTCTGCTATTAATGTAATGCCTCTCACCTTGGAACATTCCTGTACATGTTGTATTTGTATTTGTATCTGCTTATCTTTGCTGCTGTAACACACTGAATTTCCCCATTGTGGGACTATTAAAGGACTATTATTATTATTATTATTGTTGTGTCCATTTATATAGAAAAGGTCACTTCCGTTTCGCCACAATGGGTGAATCACTCTTGGATTTCTGAATAAACTAATAGAATTCTAAAGTCTTTGTGCTGTCCATGGAAAACACTAAAAGTACATGGACAGAATCATTGATGTATGAATGAGGCCTAACCTGAGCATCTGTAATACAGCCAAAATACCTGGAGTCAATTATTTGTGGAGGGGATACATTTGGGGACTGTAGTAAATGAGACCTTCTTATGGGCAAGGGGTTCTTTGGGGATATATATCTGAAGCGTTATAGAAATGGCCACCACTGGTGGAGTCAAAGGTGGGGCTTACAACGTTCATTTCTGTTCGGGCTGTGTATCAGGATTGTTATGGCGCTGACTATGCCTGTACTACTACCAGAATATAGTAGAGTAGCTGAGAAAAGAAGCTTCATTGCTCCACCATCTTCTGTCATGGTCAGTTGGGTTTTGAATAGAGAATAGTAATGGCAGCTTTTTTTTTTTTTTTTACAATCATAAGTAAAACAAACTGCTGCATCCCACTAAGCAGATGAAGGTGTGTATTAGGGCAGATATCCTGACATTTTTTTAGCTTTTAATTTTTAGCCAAGTCCTAGAGAATCTCCTTAAGAACCTATATTGAGACCGACTTGGATAAATACTGTTTTTAATAGAATGCCTCAATATTTTTGGTGCCCTTTATTTGATAATAGGACATGTAGTATATTAAGTATAACAACAATTTCTGTTCATACCTTTCATAGTACTGTATTTCTTGTTACTATCTCTGTATATTCTTGTAGGCAGTTTGAATGTTGTTTTATGTCCATGATATTTATCACTGATATTTGCCACAAGATGGCATTGCAGATCTAAACAGAAATTTGCATTTCAAAAAACTCTGAATAAACAATGTTAATGTTCTGTACAATTAACATTTCTCAATTGTCACCTTACATATTAGCATTACCACCAACAAACACATGAAAGGGAATGTGTCACATGAAAATTATCTATTTTTTTTACACCAACTTTTTATGTTAAACTTATGGATTTTTAAAGAGTTTTTGATGTTTTTAATTTTCCATATCACTATCTATATTTTAAAAAGAGTACTAAATCCTTTAATTTTCATTCTGGCCACTAAACCTAATAGTAGATTGACACTTGCTAATTTTTTACAGGTTCTCTTTGAGGTAGTCACTTCATCATCATCCTCCTGTCTAGGAGTCCCAGGTCTTCCACCAAGATAACCCAGACAAGGTCTTAAAACTGTTCTTCTTCCATCCCTCATTACATATATAAGTGCTTCCTGTAAGGTATATATTAAAGTGATGACACCACTTATGGTACAGTTGTCCCTGATTACAAATTAGGTGACTTCCTCAAAGGGCTTCTGAAGGTGGCACACTTCCCTTATTAGCCTCTAAGGGCATATGTTAAAAGAACACATTGTCCCTGTTATCTGTTGCATGCAGTAATGACCCTTCTGCTGCTCACACAGATGCTAGAGCATGTGCCACATGGAATTCCAGTGAGTTGGAATGTCTGAGATGTGTGAAGGCAAGCCATTTGAAGCTGCAGGGTGTTCTTATCCACATAAGAAATGTACAAACATGTTTGTGGTCATGATCTATAAGCCACTATATGGGTTTCATAAAGCGTTGCGCCACCAAATTTAGCACATGCACAAAGCAGGAACAAGGTGTCATTCTACCCAACTGCAGTACAGACAAAATATTAATGCCACTGTTGCTGGCAACACTCTCCAGATGTAACTGGCAGAAAGCCATTCAGTGGGATACTTGCGGCAGAATACAGCGGAGCAGTTTCATTAGTGTGACCTACAATCCGCAAAAAAACACTGACTTCTGAATAAACACATTGAAATGAATGGGTATCGGCAAATGAAAGGTGTCTGCAAAAAAATGCAGATGCCACACAAATGTGAAATGTGGACTTAGTTACATAGTAACATAGTATGGTTGGAAAAAAAGAGATATGTCCATCAAGGTCAACCAGGGGATGGGACATATGAGTAACTTGTAAATAACATGACTTGTGAATAACATCCATGAAATGGGAATGAGGAGTGTCTTTTCTGTCTTCACACAGTGAATAGTAAGGGGAGGGGCTAATTTTCCTCACATTCTCCACCCTCATCTGCAAATAGTTTTCTCTGCTCGTCTCAAAGCTTACAATGTAAGAAAATTCTACTTCCGTACTAGTAAAATGTGCTGCAACCATAATGGAACTGTTGTCAGCAGAAAAACTTGAGGGCTCATATAGCCAGAGAACATACTGCCCAGCAAGACCCTACAGATAATTGCATTTTTTATGAAAACTCAGGTACCCTTTAAGTAGTACAGCAGGGAGAGAGGAGGGAGGGAGAGAGGAAGGGGGGGGGAGTGAGGTGAGAGGGACCTAGTGTGGAAGCTACGTAGCAGGAAGCTGAACCATGAAAACAAATGCAGAAGATGCCAGGAGCTCCCAGAGACACCCAGAAATCACTCAAAACATATATGGTATGTGGGTGCACTTATTAACCCATTAATAGCACTAACAGACCTTTTTTTTTGCCCGGAAAACCCCTTTAAAGTTGACCTGGCCATTCCTAGTTAAGGACTTATAATTGATGAAAGAGCTTTACTTTTTATTGGTTCCATTCTGTGGTACAAGTATCTTTTTGATCATTAGCTATTCGGATGATTTTTCTTATGGTGTTTGCTGTGGATTTTAGTTTTTCATATTTTGAAACATTTTATTTCTTTTAGACTTTACAATCCTCTGATTGCTGATAGAATACATTGCAAAACTAAAGTATTGCAGTGTGGTTTGGCTGTCAACATAAACACTAAATCTATTAGAAGACTAACTTTTTTTTATAGTCTCACCAAGTAGAATAAACAACATTATTTTTTTTATAGTAAGGGTCTTTAGAAATGCAATGATTGTTATGCTTGTTTTTAAATTTTCAACCTAACAAAAATTTTAAAATAGGAAAAGAGAAGGGATTTTATTTATTTATTTATTTATTTATTTATTTTTTATAATTTTAAACATTTTTATTTATTTTTGCATGGAGTAGAAGCATGCATGCTAAACCTCCTCTCCATTCGAGCCATGAGCATAGGACCTCTGTTGTTTTGACCAGTGGGGGTCCCAGTGGTATGATCATCAGCAATCAGAATTGAACAATGTAACAAACAGGAAAAATGCTCAGCAAATCAATACTAGGTTTGATCTTCAGACACCTGGCCTTTGCAAGGGAAGTGTCGATTTACTTCACATGGAGCATAATTATCATGAAAACGGCCACTTAGTCCTCTGGTATTGATCAGGTATTATGTGAAACTATGTCTCCCTATTCTATCCTTGCACACTAGCATCCAAGATGACGACCTTCTATTATATGGTCATCCTGACATCCCATTAGAGTTTATGTTGCCACCGCTGTCATTGGCACTGTATTTGGGTCTGCTTGTCTTGCTCCATCTCTGGGAAGTTAAACTAGGTCTACCTCTGGCCTGGCTCTCCAGCCCCACAGCACATCTTTGCTCTCTGTCATCTGCTTGCAAGCTAACTCGTGCTTCCATAGTGGTCACGTGGAGCCTCCTCCAGCCTGTCCAGAAGCCCGAGCATCTATCTGATGATTAAGACTTATGGGATCAATGTCCTTTAATGGACTAGGGGTAAATCCTCTCAATACAGACTAACAATACTATGTATTGCAGGACATTGCACTGGGGATCTGAGATCCCAGCTTCAAGTCCCCTTGTGAGACATGTAAAAAATAAAAACACACAAACACATAGAAAAACACACAAAAATAATAATAAAAAGCAAAAAAAACCCACCTTTATATTGAAAAAATACATAATGTAAACAAAAATAAATAAACAAACATGTTAGCTATCTCCACATGTTTATAAGCCCCACTATCCAAAATTAGTGTTATTTATCCTGTACGGTGAATGCTGCAAAAAAAATAAAATAAAATAAAAAATATATATATATACCGCAATGCGCAAATTAATGTATTTTGATCACCTCACTTTCCCCAAAAAATAACAATAAAAAGTGATCAAAAAGTCATACATACCAAACATTGGTACCAATAAAAAGTACAACTTGTCCCGAATATAAAGAGTCCTGACATATCTCTGTCAACAGAACAATAAAAAAGTTATACAGTGACCCCAGGAAAATCGTTCATTTTTAAAAAATGACGTTTTATTTGTAAAAGCTGTAAAATGTAATAAAAACCAATATAAATATGGTATCACCATAAACCATGAGATGTAATAGCAATGGTTTATTAACAGAATCCATGCAGGACTTTTTCTTCCATTCCAAAAGTAAACAAACATGACAGAAGAAAGCCTTGGTCATGTTCTTTAATAGGAGAGTGAATGCAAACAGACTCCAGATGAAGGGGGCTCCATTTGTGTCCATCACTCTCACTTACTGTTAAAGTCCGTTGCTGTCATCCAATGACAGATGAGACCAATGGATGTTCACAATGGTAGTGTGAATGTCCCCTTACCTGGGAACCTGATACAGAGGTGACAGGTACAATTACCCAATGATGACACTATGTAACACAAATTTTGTTCCCAGGTTTTAAATGTTATATTCCAATTGCTTATGTCTAAAACAAATTAAAAATTGCTTACATTCATCATAAACTTCGCTTTTGTGACCACGGCAATGAAAATTATGCATTTTTACTATAGAAACAGACGATTTTGCATCTTCTCATTTATACAGTCAGACTAAGAACACTATATGCATTGCAAATTTACACAGATTGCCAAAAACTGTTCAGAAGTGTGCGGTTTTCCGAGATTTATGACTATACTGCAAATCAGTTTCACAAATCAATCCCCAAATATAGTCGCCCATCATGTTTTCGTTATATTGTCCTTGGTAACGACGTTCAAAGTTCATAATGTCCTGGTGAAAGCGCTTGCCTTGCTCCTCTGAATAAGCTCCCATGTTCTCTTTGAACTTATCAAGATGAGCATCAAGGATATGGATTTTGAGTATAGTAGTATAATGTTGTACCGTGTTAGCCATTGAAAGTAGTCGAAGAGTGAAGAAATCAGGCAATACCTTTTAGAGGCTAACTGAGTATATTTATAAGTAAGCTTTCAGGAGTTCTAGCTCCCTTCATCAGACATGGTGTTATACAAGAACTGAAAATTCACAGATTTTTATACACATGGTCTTCAAAGGATTTTAGAGTCCTTAAAAAAAAAAAAAAAAAAATGCAATCTAAGTAGAGAAGTTATTTACAACAGGTCAAAAAACAATCTGGAAAGTTGTGGTGTGTGACAGAGGGATCTGTTATCTGTTTGCTATTAGGAAGTGATTTGTGACCCTCACAGGTCATACATAGAGTGACATGAAGCTGGCATGAATATTAAGTCCAAATTGCAGAGTTTGAAATTTTTGCATAAATTTTTACTCCCATTCTTTCCTTTTCTCCTGCATCTTAAAATGTCCCATTAAAACCACAACCCGCAAATCTTCAATAGAGTGGTTTTCTCTGGAGAAATGTGCGTCCACTGGGAGATCGGTTCTGCTGTTCTTAATACTGGATCTGTGTGAGTTCATTCGTTGACTGAGTCTCTGCCCTGTTTCCCCCACATAGAGGCCTGTGGTGGGACATTGCACACACATTATGAGGTACACCACATTGGATTTTGAGTGACATCCTGCAGCCCATTGCAGCATAGTTCTTTATCAGAGTCTGAACCAGTTGTACATAGTTTTCATCTTTATGATTGTCTAGGAAGCCGCGAACCACTGCGACAAATCTGTTCCAAGCTGCTCTCTCCTTCCTATTCAGCTTCTTGGGAAATTCACTGCACTCTATGATCTTCTTGATTTGTGGTCCGACAAAGACACCAGCTTTGATCTTTGCTTCAGACAGCTTAGGTAAAAGATCTTGGAGGTAATTGAAAGCTCTCGACTCCTTATCTAGAGCCCTGACAAATTGTTTTATGAGCCCCAACTTGATGTGTAGTGGTGGCATCAGCACCTTGCGTGGGTCCACCAGTGGCTCCCACTTTACATTGTTCTTCCCCACAGTGAACTCTGTCCGCTGAGGCCAGTCCCGCCTGTGGTAGTACGCTTCAGTATCCCGGCTGTCGCAAAGGGAAATAAGTGGAAGAGTGAAGAAATCAGGTGATACCTTTTAGAGGCTAACTGAGTATATTTATAAGTAAGCTTTCAGGAGTACTAGCTCCCTTCATCAGACATGGTGTTATACAAGAACTGAAAATTCACAGATTTTTATGCACATCATCTTCAACAAATAAAGGAAGGATACTTAGTAAAACCACCTTGGAGGCCTATCAGGAATGACACCATTTTGAAATCTCCGATAACTTCCCAGCCGTACTCATCATACTTCAAGGCACCTAGCAACATCTTGACACTGGTGTATTCCTCTTTCAGGTGCAGTGAGCTACAGGAAGAGACGAATACTTGTTCCCATTGTGAAGCAGCACGGCTTTGAGGCTCTTGCATGAGCTGTCTATGAAGAGGCGCCACCCATTCGGGTTACAGGTGATACCTATAGCCTCGAATAGACCGGCCACATTGTTGCAGAAGCACAGTCCATCTTGATGACTGAAGAAGATGGAAAAAACTTGGTGACGCTTCCTCTGATCTGTGACTTGGACGCTTTCATCTAATAAGTTCCATTGCTTGAGCCTTGATGTCAGAAACTCAGCGTTGGACTTGGTGAGACCAAGGTCTCTGATCAGATCGTTGAGGTCTTTTTGGTTAGGGTAGTATGGCTTCCGCTCCTCATCTGCATATGAAGAGAAATCGTGATCTTCAACGTCTTCCTCGATGTCTGACCTGCTGCTTTCTTTTGAAGGTGGTGTGGCTCTGTCTGGAGGTGTTGGTACAGGAAGTTCAGGGCAGTGTAGTACTGGGGCAATAGATGACAGAATGTCAGGATACGTTACAGGCGGTGCATTTTTGCCAGTGCGACGTTTGGAAGGGTCCACCATGCAGAAGTAGCAATTTGTTGAGTGATCAGTCGGTTCATGCCAAATTCTTGGGATAGCAAAATGCATGGCTCTCTTCTCTCCCCTGTACCAACCTATAAGCAAACAAAATAATATTTGGATTGAGAATTTGATTTAGGCCTATTTCACACTAATGACTAGTGATATTTACAATATTAACACAGTTAATCTGCTATTTAAGAGAGTAGCATTTATCCACTTACCTTCAAGAGTTTTTTTGCAGTGCTCACATGTGAAATGAGAAGCCCATGGTTTGTCTTGGTCACCAACAGGCATGCCGAAGTATGCTTTGTAGGCCTCACACATCTTAGCAGATGCTTCCACAGAGTACTTTTTCGCTCTTGTCTTTATAAACTGGCCACATACGTAGCAAAATGCGTCTGCTGGATGTATGCAACCTCTTGATGCCATCTAAATTGACTAAGTTGCTGTGAACTGTAAGGAAAAAGGATGTCTCTCCAAACTTGATAAAAATGGTCTTTATGCCATGCAGTATTAAAGTTCAAGAGTGTACTGAGGATTCAGCAGAGCAAGATTGATTACCCTGTACCAGAGTAACACACAATATATACATTTACATTCCTAAGCTCCTCCTGTAATGGGTGTGGGGTGAAGTGTGAATACTGTCGTTATCAGAATCTGAATAGATATTGAATTCACACCTGTCTGTCTAGGTCAATTCCCCTTTGTCTGTGATGGCCATTGCCCACTTACTATGCAATCCCAATCAATTAGATCCTGTCTCTCCGTCTCTCAGGAAGGGCTATAGTGGCCCTATATAACTGTAGTTATACGGCTACCTACAATTCTGTACAGTCCCAGAAAGTTCTAGATAATTCTGGGCAGTTCTTGATAGTTCTCACAATTCCAGAAGCTTCTTAACTATCTTGAAATATTGCGAATATCCTTAAAAATAGATCAATTTCAAAATATCATTGTGCTGACCACAAAAGCAAAGTTTACAGGGAATAATAACTTTTTTCCATTCATTTAAGGTACAAACAATCAGGAAAACACACTTAACAACTGGGAACAAATATTTTTTTGAAAATTGTTACATGGTGTGATCCAAGCGGTTGGCTACCTAGACTTTTTACTTGTTTTTTTAGGGGTGAAGGGAGCACTATTTAAATTTTCGTCTCAAAAGCACAAAAGCTAGAATCGGCCTTGGAAGGCAATATACAGTTCCTCCATTTTAGGAAAGACTCTTATGTACAGTATGCATTGGTTGATAGTAAACCTCCATTTTAGAAAGAATAATATATAAGTTGAAGCAATATGACTCTAGTCTAGTGAGACTGTTATATATGTAAGATCAGGTTAGAACAATAAACCTCGCCTATTATGTAGGCTGGAGCTTACTGGTGTCTTATCTTCTCCTTTTCCCGTATTAAGAGTAGATAGTTAGAGGTAAACATCATGTCATGGAAGGTGAGAAGTTTAGGTAAGAGGCTGAAAAGATTTACTTTTGATACAGTGCCTTGCGAAAGTATTCGGCCCCCTTGAACTTTTCAACCTTTTGCCACATTTCAGGCTTCAAACATAAGGATATAAAATTTTAATTTTTTTGGTGAAGAATCAACAACAAGTGGGACACAATCGTGAAGTGGAACAAAATTTATTGGATATTTTACACTTTTGTAAAAAATAAAAAGCTGAAAAGTGGGGCATGTCAAATTATTCGGCCCCCTTAAGTTAATACTTTGTAGCGCCACCTTTTGCTGCGATTACAGCTGCAAGTCGCTTGGGGTATGTCTCTATCAGTTTTGCACATTGAGAGACTGAAATTCTTGCCCATTCTTCCTTGGAAAACAGCTCTAGCTCAGTGAGTTTGGATGGAGAGTGTTTGTGAACAGCAATTTTCATCTCTTTCCACAGATTCTCGATTGGATTCAGGTCTGGACTTTGACTTGGCCATTCTAACACCTGGATACGTTTATTTGTGAACCATTCCATTGTAGATTTTGCTTTATGTTTGGGATCATTGTCTTGTTGGAAGATAAATCTCCGCCCCAGTCTCAGGTCTTTTGCAGACTCCAACAGGTTTTTTTCCAGAATGGTAATGTATTTGGCTCCATCCATCTTCCCATCAATTTTAGCCATCTTCCCTGTCCCTGCTGAAGAAAAGCAGGCCCAAACCATGATGCTGCCAACACCATGTTTGACAGTGGGGATGGTGTGTTCAGGGTGATGAGCTGTGTTGCTTTTACGCCAAACATATCGTTTTGCATTGTGGCCAAAAAGTTCGATTTTGGTTTCATCTGACCAGAGCACCTTCTTCCACATGTTTGGTGTATCTCCCAGGTGGCTTGTGGCAAACTTTAAACGAGACTTTTTATGGATATCTTTGTAAAATGGCTTTCTTCTTGCCACTCTTCCATAAAGGCCAGATTTGTGCAGTGTATGACTGATTGTTGTCCTATGGACAGACTCTCCCACCTCAGCTGTAGATCTCTGCAGTTCATCCAGAGTGATCATGGGCCTCTTGGCTGCATCTCTGATCAGTCTTCTCCTTGTTTGAGATGAAAGTTTAGAGGGACAGCCGGGTCTTGGTAGATTTGCAGTGGTCTCATACTCCTTCCATTTCAATATGATCGCTTGCACAGTGCTCCTTGGGATGTTTAAAGTTTGGGAAATCTTTTTGTATCCAAATCCGGCTTTAAACTTCTCCACAACAGTATCATGGATCTGCCTGGTGTGTTCCTTGGTCTTCATGATGCTCTCTGCGCTTTAAACAGAACCCTGAGACTATCACAGAGCAGGTACATTTATACAGAGACTTGATTACACACAGGTGGATTATATTTATCATCATCAGTCATTTAGGACAACATTGGATCATTTACAAAAGTTTAAAATAACAAATAAATTTCGTTCCACTTGACAATTGTGTCCCACTTGTTGTTGATTCTTCACCAAAAAATTAAAATTTTATATGCTTATGTTTGAAGTCTGAAATGTGGCAAAAGGTTGAAAAGTTCAAGGGGGCCAAATACTTTCGCAAGGCACTATATGACTACAAAACTATCACCTAGTATTGTGTATCCACAAGAGATGTACAGTACTCTGTCCTGCAGGATACAGTTACTGCTCCATCTGGTCTACTTACAGTCATGGCCAAAAGTTTTGAGAATGATACAAATATTAATTTTTACAAAGTCTACTGCTTCAGTTTTTCTAATGGCAATTTGCATATACTCCAGAATGTTATAAAGAGTGATCAGCTTAACAGCAATTACTTGCAAAGTCAATATTTGCCTAGAAAATGAACTTTATCCCCCAAAACACATTTCAACATCATTGCAGCCCTGCCTTAAAAGGACCACCTAACATCGTTTCAGTGATTGCTCCATTAACTCAGGTGTGGGTGTTGATGAGGACAGGGCTGGAGATCAATCTGTCATGATTAAGTAAGAATGACACCACTGGACACTTTAAAAGGAGGCTGGTGCTTGCCATCATTGTTTCTCTTCTGTTAACCATGGTTATCTCTAAAGAAACACGTGCAGTCATCATTGCACTGCACAAAAATGGCCTAACTGGGAAGAGTATTGCAGCTAGAAAGATTGCACCTCAGTCAACAATCTATTGCATCATCAAGAACTTCAAGGAGAGAGGTTCCATTGGTGCCAAAAAGGCTCCAGGGCGCCCAAGAAAGACCAGCAAGCGGCAGGACCGTCTCTTAAAAGTATTTCAGCTGCGGGATCGGGCTACCAGCAGTGCAGAGCTTGCTGAGGAATGGCAGCAGGCAGGTGTGAGTGCATCTGCACGCACTGTGAGGCAGAGACTCTTGCAGCAAGGCCTGGTCTCAAGGAGGGCAGCAAAGAAGCCACTTCTCTCCAGAAAAAACATCAGGGACAGACTGATATTCTGCAAAAGGTAGAGGGAGTGGACTGCTGAGGACTGGGGTAAAGTCATTTTCTCTGACGAATCCCCTTTTCGATTGTTTGGAACATCTGGAAAACAGCTTATTCGGAGAAGAAGAGGTGAGCGCTACCACCAGTCTTGTCTCATGCCAACTGTAAAGCATCCTGAAACCATTCATGTGTGGGGTTGCTTCTCAGCCAAGGGAATCGGCTCTCTCACAGTCTTGCCTAAAAACACAGCCATGAATAAAGAATGGTACCAGAATGTCCTCCAAGAGCAACTTCTCCCAACCGTCCAAGAGCAGTTTGGCGCTCAACAATGCCTTTTCCAGCATGATGGAGCACCTTGCCATAAAGCAAAGGTGATAACTAAATGGCTCAGGGAACAAAACATAGAGATTTTGGGTCCATGGCCTGGAAACTCCCCAGATCTTAATCCCATTGAGAACTTGTGGTCAATCATCAAGAGACGGGTGGACAAACAAAAACCAACAAATTCAGACAAAATTAAAGCATTGATTCTGCAAGAATGGACTGCTATCAGTCAGGATTCGGTCCAGAAGTTGATTGAGAGTATGCCAGGGAGAATTGCAGAGGTCCTGAAGAAGAAGGGTCAACACTGCAAATATTGACTTGCTGCATTAACTCATTCTAACTGTCAATATAAGCTTCTGTTACTCATAATATGAATGCAATTATATTTCTGTATGTGATAAAAACATCTGACAAACACACATAAAAACCAGAGGGCAGCAGATCATGTGAAAATATAATATTTGTGTCATTCTCAAAACTTTTGGCCATGACTGTACATAAGACGCGCATCCGTTTTAATCCATAAATCTTTTTCTGTTAAATTTCAAGGCGTACATCAAGTTATATTTCTCTCCTGTTCAAGTACAAGATTCTTCAGAGTGTAGGTGTTTATAGGTGATACTTGTTTTTTTCTGGTAGGCAATTTTTGTGTAATAAAAATTAGTAATATTAACTAATTTTCTTATTTTTTCATATCTGTTTTTCCTGCCAACTTCCAGAAGCCACAACAGCAATTTGGCTATTTTGATTTTTTTTTTTTTACTGCTGTGTTGTTTGCCATATGGGATAAATATTTTTATAGTTTGGGACTTTTTGAATGTGGGGATACCCAATTTGTCAATGTTTGTTATTGTTTAATTTTATTTGCTATTTATGGTTTGATTTAAATTTTTATATATTTTTATAAAAAAAAGATTTTTCAAAACATTTTCAAATTGCTTTTAACTTTTTTTTTTTAGCTTCCATAGGTAGCTTGAACCTGTGATTATTAGATTGCTTGTACCATAGACTGCACTGCAACAGGTCTTGCACTCTGGATTTGTCATTTGCTAATGTACAAAAAATTCCCATTTGGGAGATGACTGCACGTAGCTGCTGCTGCTGAAACCAACAGTAGTTTGAAAAGTTTCTTCCAGTGATACCACCCAGGGGCGCACCGCTAATGAGGCGAAGTGAGGCGGCTGCGCCAGGCGGCACTGTCCGGGGGGCGGCATTTTTACTATTTAATGTAGACCAGCCCAGGACAGGCCGCTTTAAAAAAAAAAAAAAAAAAAAAACAGAGCTGAGCGCGGCCTGTCCTGGGCTGGTTTACAAGACGTCGCATCTCAGCGCAGGCGGCGATACAATGACATCATCACGCCGCCTACGCTGAAACACAGACGTTGCGGACAAGAAGAGGAGGCGGCGGCTGCATCAAGGCATCGCAGGTGAGTATAGCTTTTTTTTTATCTATATAAATAGGCCGTAACCTGTTGGAGTATCCCCGGCAGGTCAGGGCCTATTTATTTACCTACCCCGCGTCTGCTCGTGGCCGCCCCCCGCTTCCCATTCTGCTATGGGCCGCAGAAAGTGAAGTGGATTCCGCTGTGAGCGGCCGCGGGGATCGGTAAGTGAGGCCGCGGACCGCAAATACTACTATTATTATACTCCGGGGTCTATTCAGACCCCGGAGTATAATAATCAGAGGCCTAGGGTTGGTGAGGGAACATAAAAACCAGTGTTACTCACCTCCTGCGATCCGATGTAACTCCGAGCAGGCGTGAGGACTCTGGTAACGTCATCAGGTCGCGTCGCCGACCTGATCACGTAACGTGTGTGCGCAATTAAACAGGGCCGAAAGCTGCAAGGAGTGCACCGGTGTCCAGGATAGGTAAGTAACTCTGGTTTTTATGTTTGTATTCTCCCCTGGGTCTCCAATCATTATACTCTGGGGTCTGAAAAGACCCCTATAATAATAGTTCATGGGTCGGCCACTATGGGGCATAATACCCTGTGCAGGGACCACTGTAGAGCATAATACCCTGTGCAGGGGCCACTCTGGAGCATAATACAAGTGCAGGGGCCACTATAGAACATAATGCCGGGTGCAGGGGTCACTATGGAGCATAATACAAGTGCAGGGGCCACTATGGAGCATAATACCAGTGCAAGGGCCACTATGGTGGATAATACCAGTGCAGGGGCCACTATGGAGCATAATACCAGTGCAAGGGCCACTATAGAGCATAATACCAGTGCAGGGGCCACTATGGAGCATAATACCGTGTGCTGGGGCCACTGTGGAGCATAATACCGTGTGCAGGGGCCAATATGGAGCATAATACCGTGTGCAGGGGCCAATATGGGGCATAAAACTGTGTGCAGGAGTTGCTGTGGAACATAATACCGTGTGCAGTGGCCAATACGGGGCATAATACCGTCAGCAGGGGCCACTATGGAGCATAATACCGTGTGCAGGGGCCGCTGCGAGGCATAATACAGTGTGCAGGGGCCGCTGCGGGCCGTAATACTGTGTACAGAGGCTGCTGTGGAACATTATAGTGTGTGTAAATGGGGTGCTATAAACATGGGCTATGGCACCTGTTTATATTATACGCTGTCTGTTTATAGTGACCGTGTGATCTAATTGTAGCCTTGTCACATACTGTAGACATGTACAGGACGAGGCTGCAGTTACATTACATGGCCGCTATGAGATGAATTACACTATGTAAACAGAGAAGCGGTCACGGCGCTTACACAGGTACCATTCAAACAGCTGGTCAGTGGGGGTCCTGGGTTTTTGAACCGCACTGATTAGTTTATTAATGACCTGGAAAACCTTTTAATTAATTAACACCTGGGGTATTATTAATAAGGGGCACTATTTATACAGGGTACACACGGACATTATTAATATAAAGATACACTTGGGGGTATTATTCATTATGGGGGGTTATATCATATATTATATAATTGGGGGTAGCAGCAGGATGGGGGCTTTGTGTAGGTGAGGACAATGTGGGTTGGATGCCTGGAAAAGTGAGGAGCCAAAGATGTCTGTGTTGCAACCTTTACAGAGACAAGTCACAGCTGGAAGAAGTGGTCATGGCGGTCCAGAGGGAAGAGAAGGGAAATGTGAAGGATTTATGTCAATTTCCAAAAATGCAGAAACTGGCAGATATCAGAGAGCAAAATAACAAGTAACCTAAATCCTACACAGCGCTGGGAGATAGAGTCTAAGGTTACTCAGACGACTTCACCAGAGTCCATCGCAAGGCTGGATGGTCTTTTCAGGATCTGAGGCCCAGTTTATTACCCCAGAAGCTTAGTGTAAAAATTGATGCTTCTGCAATCTGAAATCAAAACCAGTAAATGTATGCAGGCTGAGGTTAATACAAGAGTTCACAGTTAACACCAAAATCAGAAGACAAGGGAATATCTAGTAAACAAACCAAGGTCAGTATAACAGCAAACAAACAGGCATGAACAGAGCTCTGGAGCCTAACTTAATACAATTAACAGCAGGCATGTGGGAAGTTAAGAACTGACTTTAAATATCCTTCCACAACTGCTGATTGGTTCAGTGTAACAGAGCCCTGATAGCTGCAGAAAGCTTCATATGATGGCATAGCAAACTTAAGGCTACAGCAGCAAACAGTGCTGTACACTGAGATTCCGAACATCACCACCCTCTTCCTCTAATGTCACCCTATCACCAGGACCATTTGCCAGATTTTATCTGCAATAGAATCATCATCAGATTCAATAATTTCATCATCTTCCCACTTTTTTGTGACTCATCATGGCAATGGGGTTTTTGGTTTTGTTAACAAAGCCTGGTTTGGACCAAATAGACTTACCTATGACATTTTTTAAAAGGTGTTTCAAAGCATTTGTATTTGGGGAAAACATTTTCAAAAATACTCTATACATCTATATTTAGTACAGAGATCAGATGGCATGTGTATATGTAAATGGTAGCATCTTCTTACAATTTCCGCTGAAGAGAAGGTCAAGGCAGGGGTGCCCTCTGCTCTATTGATTGCTTTAATAATCAAGCAGTCATTTGGCAGAAAGGTTTTGTAACTATATCAAAGTCAGATGGTTTGAATATGAGAAACATTCCAAAAAATATTGTTATGCAGAGGATATTTTAAGGAGATAGAAAGAGATCACATGGTTCAGCAGCCTTGCTGGAATTTCTATAGCTAATTATAGAAGCACCAGAAAAAACTGGTATTTTGCTCTTGGATTGAAATAAACCATTGATATGTAACTTTTCTATTTGTGAAACAAGATTTATGTACAGATGTATCATCCCTTACCCTTCTTCTTGGCTAGATATGTTCAGAAATGCATGTCACAAGATAACATTTTAGGACAATACTGTTTCACGATATTGTAGCACAAAGTGACATCCCAGATGCGCCTATGAATGTTTTGTCAATTGCAGTTGTTCAAGGATTTTGCTAGCATACTACAATAGTGTCTTGAAAAATAAGGGGCCTTAACCAAACTGCTAGCGGTGAGCGAACTTTTCAAAGTTATTTTTTTTCCTATCTTCTGGCTTGGTGCTAAACTTCAATTTGGGTCTTGACCATTTTTTTTTCCTTTCTAAAAGTACAAAATGCCTCAAAAATTTGTGTATGGCATCTGAGGGCTCCTGGAACTATAACACCTTTCAAACTTTTTAAAACAAACATAGACTTAGTAATATCAAAGTGACAGCAACAGGTATAGATATGACTAAATGGATGATAGCAGATGGTAACAAAAAGGCTGTTTAAAAAAATGCTTTTATACTTTTTAAAATTAAAAATGGTCCAAAAAGTATCACCATTTGGGATTAAATGCCCGCTGGTGTTTATACATGCACTGTGGATAAGAAGCAATGAGTTTTACAAGTGGTCCAAAAATTATTTTTGGTGAGAAGTAACAGGTTTAGCACTATTTCAAAGAAAATTTTTAAACTTTCAGATTGGGATTGTAGTAATTCCACTGGGCTTTGCCTCTCCAGATTTATTAAAATGTATTTAATGAATCATCATTTGGATAAAGTGACTGAAAGTAAGTTAATAACCCTATATAAATGCAAGCACCCACCATGAGTATTTAAATTAATTTATATTTATGTGATAATCAAATTGTCACTTGGACAAAGAGACTGTTTTGTTTGATTCTACTTTTGTACAGTCAACAGCCTTAAACATTCTTACTACAAATTGTGGAAGAATGAAGAAATCAGGCAATTCCTTTTAGAGGTTAACTGAGTATATTTCATGGTGAGCTTTCGAGAGTACTAGCTCCATTCATCAGACATGGTGTTATACCTCACTTGCGCAAAGGAAATGAAAGGAGGTATACAGACCCTGGCCCTTATAGATGCAGGCAGCCACAGGAGAAGCTACCTTAAATCTAAAATTGACAAACCATCACATAAACAAAGCATCTGAAAGGTGGTCCACAGTACCTGGCCCTATAAATGCTGGTAGCTACCTGGAGGATCTAAATTATATGTAAATTTGTTTGACAACTTGTTAATTGGACAAAGTGACTGAAAGGAGGTATACAACCCCCGGCTACTGTAAATGCAGTCAGCCACCAGGAGAATTTAACCTAAATGAAATTAACATATATTAGAAAATATATTGTCACTTGGGCAGTGAAAGATGTAAGTTATTTGCAGTGTGGAACATTAGCAGCTTTGTGTTTTTTAGGGAATAAGGAGGGAGACTGACATGACGTTTGTATATTTGGGCTTGCCATAGAACAATATGCCATTACACCAATTTTTGATGGCACTGTATATAAAAAAAACAAAAACACTGAATTGAAGTGTATTCAATGGTGTATATAAAAATGCACTAAATATACGGTTACTATAATTATGGGTTGCATTATACTATGCAACCCATAGTAGAACCATATTATGTAAGTAAATGTAACAAGATTGTGATTTTATCTCTTACTTGTTTAACACCAACATATTGAATATTCATAATGCAAGTATATTTATATATATACAGTACATATATATTTAATTTCATAATCTGTACAGTGAAGATAATACTTGCTGGTGGGACAACCCCTTTAAATGAGTATCAACTGCCTTGTCTCTTGAATATATGCACTATGCAAATGACTTCTGTTCCAAGAAGTCTAAGTTTTCTTTTTCAATAATGTTACAGCATATCAGGAACATACTTCTAGCCGAAGTAGACTACACATCCCTAAATTATAGAGGTCTTCTCCTCAGTGCAATATGTTTATTCATTTGTATCTTATACAGTCATATGAAAAAGTTTGGGCACCCCTATTAATCTTAATCATTTTTAGTTCTAAATATTTGGGTGTTTCCAACAGCCATTTCAATTTGATATATCTAATAACTGATGGACACAGTAATATTTCAGGATTGAAATGAGGTTTATTGTACTAACAGAAAATGTGCAATATGCATTAAACCAAAATTTGACCGGTGCAAAAGTATGGGCACCTCAACAGAAAAGTGACATTAATATTTAGTTGATCCTCCTTTTGCAAAAATAACAGCCTCTAGTCGCTTCCTGTAGCTTTTAATCAGTTCCTGAATCCTGGATAAAGGTATTTTTGACCATTCCTCTTTACAAAACAATTCCAGTTCAGTTAAGTTTGATGGTCGCCGAGCATGGACAGCCCGCTTCAAATTATCCCACAGATGTTCAATGATATTCAGGTCTGGGGACTGGGATGGCCATTCCAGAACATTGTAATTGTTCCTCTGCATGAATGCCTGAGTAGATTTGGAGCTGTGTTTTGGATCATTGTCTTGCTGAAATATCCATCCCCGGCGTAACTTCAAATTCGTCACTGATTCTTGTACATTATTCTCAAGAATCTGCTGATACTGAGTTGAATCCATGCGACCGTCAAGTTTAACAAGATTCCCGGTGCCGGCATTGGCCACACAGCCCCAAAGTATGATGGAACCTCCACCAAATTTTACAGTGGGTAGCAAGTGTTTTTCTTGGAATGCTGTGTTTTTTTGACGCCATGCATAACGCCTTTTTGTATGACCAAACAACTCAATCTTTGTTTCATCAGTCCACAGGACCTTCTTCCAAAATGAAGCTGGCTTGTCCAAATGTGCTTTTGCATACCTCAGGCGACTCTGTTTGTGGCGTGCTTTCAGAAACGGCTTCTTTCGCATCACTCTCCCATACAGCTTCTCCTTGTGCAAAGTGTGCTGTATTGTTGACCGATGCACAGTGACACCATCTGCAGCAAGATGATGCTGCAGCTCTTTGGAGGTGGTCTGTGGATTGTCCTTGACTGTTCTCACCATTCTTCTTCTCTGCCTTTCTGATATTTTTCTTGGCCTGCCACTTCTGGGCTTAACAAGAACTGTCCCTGTGGTCTTCCATTTCCTTACTATGTTCCTCACAGTGGAAACTGACAGGTTAAATCTCTGAGACAACTTTTTGTATCCTTCCCCTGAACAACTATGTTGAACAATCTTTGTTTTCAGATCATTTGAGAGTTGTTTTGAGGAGCCCATGATGCCACTCTTCAGAGGAGATTCAAATAGGAGAACAACTTGCAATTGGCCACCTTAAATACCTTTTCTCATGATTGGATACACCTGGCTATGAAGTTCAAAGCTCAGTGAGGTTACAAAACCAATTTTGTGCTTCAGTAAGTCAGTAAAAGTAGTTAGGAGTATTCAAATCAATAAAATGATAAGGGTACCCAAATTTTTGCACCGGTCAAATTTTGGTTTAATGCATATTGCATATTTTCTGTTAGTACAATAAACCTCATTTCAATCCTGAAATATTACTGTGTCCATCAGTTATTAGATATATCAAATTGAAATGGCTGTTGCAAACACCCAAATATTTAGAACTAAAAATGATTAAGATTAATAGGGGTGCCCAAACTTTTTCATATGACTGTATATATATACATATATATACATATATATATATACAAGCGGTAGCTGTAAAAAAAAAAATTTTAAATTATACTGGAATGTGTTGTAACAAGAGCAGAAGACAATCCTCATTATCACTTGTGAGGCCGTGAGTTATAAATGGCAGGAATTGTTTGCTGGATATTAATGGCTTTAAATTTTGTTTCTTACCAGATTCCCAAACTAATTCTGCTTGAATCTGAAATGTATTGACTCTGCTAACCTTTTATACCTTATGCTATCACAGCAAGCGCCAAAGCTGAAGCACAACTTGAGAAATGTAACATTTATCCACAGCATTAATTTACAGAATTGGCCATTCTGCTAATAAAAATGAACTTGGGTTCTATATTGCAAGTTCTCACAAGCAGAACACTTACCAAAAACCTATTTGTATCAATGATTGTTATTACTTCCATGTCATTTGTGTTTGCAATTATTACTTCCGAACTGTACTGCCATTGTAAAATGTTACTGCGCTATATAAACAACTTGACATTCAAAAGAACCTACTCAGGCGAATACATTTCTTTGATTATTCTCTAATGGGTATGTTTGTTTTCAGACACTGGCTTAGTTAACCATTCATTGCACGACATACTGAAGTGTCTAACTCTTCTACAATAACAGAAAATGAAGCTAATAAGCTGAACCACCATTGCATATGCAATATCTTTTTTTTTCTGTTTATATAAAATTGACCATGTTTACCTCTTGCGCTTCAGTCTGACAATGCATCTGTTTTCTGTAGAACTTGTTATACAGGATCCTTCTGTATAAAAAATCTGCTTTGCATCCTCATTTATTAGCATGCGAGTCACTCAAAATTACAAAAACAAGAAATATGTTTTAGTTGTTGTGGTTCACTGTTTTTTTTTTCATTCTACTAATTTGTAAAATATACTGAGTTTTTGTTTCCCTTTCTGTAGAAACTTGATTAAATCTTCAGCCAAAACTCAGTCTTTCCAGATGTCCAAGCAATCTGTTCTAAACGTGGACAGAACTCTGTATTATTCATTTATCGCAATGTTGCTGTCCATCTTTGAAGACAATTTTATAGTTTATGAACTGTACATTCACACATGACACGTACATGCCCCAAAAATATTTGACAAATAACGTTAACATGCCCATAACACATTTAGACACATGCGATACATCACACACATTAGAAATATTGATGCATAAACACCACATAATGCACACAGGTCAAAGACACCATAGACAGTGTTTACACACTACACATATTGGACACATGCCACATATAAGTCTGTCTGTTTCCCTCTCCCATAAACTTGCCTGGCCTTATGTAACCACCTTTCCATTCTGTAACTGGCTGTATGTGCCCATTTCGGGCTGTCATAGAAATTATATTATATTATATTCTCCTTGTGATTCCGGTAGATACACCATAAATGTTAAAAATGGAAAAACGAATGTTAAAACTTGAAATAAGTGATAAAGTTAAACATTAGATACGCACCGCATGCTCCTGAAACAAACAGTCTTGTAAGAAACCTGGATTTATCTCCTGCTGATCTGTTCTATTTCTTATCAGTGAACCTGCTGAGGGGGTCAGACTTAGCTAAAGAAATGGTGTGCATAGATATTTGGGTCCTACTGCATACAGGGCAGAGGGGAGAAACTCCTGCCGCAGACAGCTATTTTATAACAAGATATAGAATAGTGAGGAGACGATGAATGGCTGATCTCCTGGGACAAGAAAACTAGATGTATTTATTTATTTCTCCGGGTTAAATTACAATTTAAGACAAAACAGGAATCAAGGGGATAAAGAGATCAAGGGGGGATTACAGTGATTTTTATGTTTAGGGTTCACTTAAAGAGGTACCCTTAAAGTATTACATCTTTTTATCGCACAAAGGGCTTTAATTTTAGGTTATTTTTATTTTTGTATGTTTTTAATTTTTTTTTTTATATACAGGGACATGCAAACAAAAAAGAAAATAGTCTTCCTATGTTACAGTAATTTGTATTTTTATGTAGATGCAAGGATGTACCAGTATATCCTGGAAGGATAAAAAGTGGACTGCCTGGACATATATAGTCAATGGACGGTCCAAAACCAGTTAAGGAGCTTGGATAGCTGTAGAGTATTAGAAAAATATGGCTACTTTCTTCAGCATACAGTGTCATACCTATCTCCATATTTTGTATGTAGCTTAGCCTTATTCATTTTAAAGGGGATGAGTGACAATATCAGACACAACTTACGTTAGGTTCACACCTGCGTTCGGGTTTCAGTTCTTTGGGTCCACTTGGGGACCCAAAAAACGGAAACTCGATCCACTAAAAAAGTGGTTACCCGCAAAAACCCGCTGACCCCATAGACTATAATGGGGTCCACTGGGTTTCCGCACAGTTTAAGCCTGAAAAATGCTTGCAGGACTTTTCTCTCCGCATTTTTCAAGCAGTATAGGGGACGGAATCCACAAACAGAAATCGATCGCAGGTGTGAACTTAGCCTTATGGACTGGGGCGGTTATAATTGTTGAAGCAGCCATGTTGTAATCCTACACAACCAATTTAATGTACCCATAGACATTCTCTACACTATTCGAGCCTTTCAGCATATGACACTGGCTTGCACTAAGGTTATGGTTTATGTAGCCCATGTAAGTTCAATACTGTAGGTCTCCGCCTACATGAGAAGGCCAGAATGATAAAGGACATATGATTTCAAATTGGAGTCCAGAAGATTCAAGTTATAACTTTTCCAAAATTTTAATGTTGACAGTACAAGGAATCCCTGCAGGGAATATTTATCTGATGTTGAGTATTTTTATACTGTGGCTTTTATATATCATGTGATTGTCAAATTCTACTTCTATGGCTGAAACAAGCTCCAAAATCTTATTTATGCTAGAGATTCCCTGTATATAAACACTTGTAGTAGAATCTCCTCACATGTTTTGAAGAAACAAGTTCTAATACTTAGAATCTGGACACTTTGCAATTTCCATGATTTGCTACAGACATCATTAGATTGACCTTAGCTGGAACCCTTAGTGAATCCACCCTTCAGTCTGCATTAGAGATATATAACAGACATGATGTGAAACTGTGTTTACAGCTTGGAATTCGTACTTCTTCACACTTTCCTCTTGAACTAGGTCCATTTACCTGACATTTTGTTACAGTCATGAATGGTCCATGTGAATTATAAAGCCCTTCTACAAATGAGTAGTCTATACAATCCGCATCTCCATCTGTGTAATTACATTATCATCTTTCGAATACGAGGGCTGGAATCTTGGCAATCTCTGGGGCATGAGATGAAGTCCCAGCTACGCTGACAGTCAATTTGATTATATAATCCTTGTTTACCAAAACATTTCTCTCAAATAAGTTGGTAGAGATTTTAAGGTCAGCGGATTGTTCCTTTCTAAGTTTCTTAGAGATATTCCTAGAATTCATTGTCGAGTCTATGTATTTTTCCTATTTTTGCTTTTTTTTTTTGTTTAAATGGTCACATACTGTTTTTGTGTGTATGGGGTATATGAATATATGTCAGTATAGGGCATTAGACTGGCTATTTATAATTCATTAGGAGTATTACTATAATATAAGGGGTTATGTGGTTCAGAAGAGTTCTGAATGAATAGATGCTATCTCCAATTCAGAGCCTACATACATATTTAGTTCTTTTTTAATTTGAATCTGTTAAGACGTTGCAACATGACTCAGGACAAAAGTCATTAGTAGTAATTAAAAAAGTTACAAGGGCTGCAACTACTTATGTAACTTGCTGTCTGTCAAGTTAAAAAGGGCTACATCTGTGTTTGTACACTAACAGCCTATTGATTTTGTTAAGAACTTTGTAACTCTTAATTTCCAATGTTAGTGATGTTGCACTGAAATTAAAAATTTCTTGATAGGTTTCCCATACAGAGATAGAACTGATCTCTGGGTGCCCCCGCAGGAAAATTAAGGGATTATCCAAAGCTGACAACACCTTTGAAATAATTTAAAAGGGTTTTCCAAACTACTGTAATTTAATATACAGATGTGTCCACATTTAACTGAACCAGTTTAGTTAAGGACTGCAGTTTCTAAGGAAACTACTGTTATTCAATACAATATTAACAATATGTTAACAAAAGGCTGCAATTCATGTGTTTTTACTGACTTCCCATAGGCTGACCATACATAGACACAAATAGGATAGTTAATATAACCTTTTGTGTTAACATATAAACATTTCTTTTAGAAAAGTTGCTTGATTGGTAATATACATATCTGTAAATGTCTGGTCAAGAGTATCAGTATGGAAGTATATATATATATATATATATATATATATATATATATATATATATATACAATATATTTATATGTGTGCTGAATGTTCACCAGGTTATGCAACCATACAGCAGTTCAGAGTAGTTATTTAGATTTATATTATCGTGCCCAGCTCTGCACTGCACTTTTGTTTTGATTCTACTAGGGCTTGAACTGTCCAGAATTACCATATAAAGGACTAAAGGTTGCATAATTCCTTTCCCATTTCAAAGACATTTCCTCTATTTAGTGATATTCACATGGTCCTGTATTACAAGGTGTAAGGTAGTCAGGTACTTAATCACTGTCCTCACACACATTTCTCTGCTGCTCTACTGCCCCAATGAGAAACATGAGCCCTCAAGAGAAAGAAAAAGAACCTTGAAGACACAGACTTAGGAGGAATGCGATGCATGTCATACATTATGGAGAGGGAGAGTGGAAATGGGAATATAACCACATGTTCACTTCCACACAAACAGCAGGAACAGTGCCTTGCGAAAGTATTCGGCCCCCTTGAACTTTTCAACCTTTTGCCACATTTCAGGCTTCAAACATAAGGATATAAAATTTTAATTTTTTGGTGAAGAATCAACAAGTGGGACACAATCGTGAAGTGGAATGAAATTTATTGGATATTTTAAACTTTTGTAAAAAATAAAAAACTGAAAAGTGGGGCGTGCCAAATTATTCGGCCCCAGTTAAGTTAATACTTTGTAGCACCACCTTTTGCTGCGATTACAGCTGCAAGTCGCTTGAGGTATGTCTCTATCAGTTTTGCACATCGAGAGACTGAAATTCTTGCCCATTCATATCGTTTTGCATTGTGGCCAAAAAGTTCGATTTTGGTTTCATCTGACCAGAGCACCTTCTTCCACATGTTTGGTGTGTCTCCCAGGTTGCTTGTGGCAAACTTTAAACGAGACTTTTTATGGATATCTTTGAGAAATTCCTTTCTTCTTGCCACTCTTCCATAAAGGCCAGATTTGTGCAGTGTACGACTGATTGTTGTACTAAGGACAGACTCTCCCACCTCAGCTGTAGTTCTCTGCAGTTCATCCAGAGTGATCATGGGCCTCTTGGCTGCATCTCTGATCAGTCTTCTCCTTGTTTGAGATGAAAGTTTAGAGGAACAGCCGGGTCTTGGTAGATTTGCAGTGGTCTGATACTCCTTCTATTTCAATGTGATCGCTTGCACAGTGCTCCTTGGGATGTTTAAAGTTTGGGAAATCTTTTTGTATCCAAATCCGGCTTTAAACTTCTCCACAACAGTATCACGGACCTGCCTGGTGTGTTCCTTGGTCTTCATGATGGGTCTGGAAGAAGTGGTCATGGCGGTCCAGATGAGGAGAGGTGAAGAATGTGAATGATTACAGTCAGAGATGTCACCTGTAAGTCACAATATTTTTCCTGTACTGTATTTACCTAAATGGTCTTCACAGACCTGTGTAGAGCCGCGATCTATCACTATACTGTCACTGTATAGTGATTATATGTGTATACCTGAGTTGAGGGCCCACTTAGACGTGTTCGCCTGCCTGTGCTGAAGCCTTATTTGCACATCACTTTTGAGACCTAGAAAACCCATTTAATATTGCTTTTGCTAATATGGCTATGAAATGTACTACATCATACAAACATTCAACACCATGCTAAGTCTATATGTACCCCCAACCGGTCAAAAGGTGTAATTGTTAAAGTATAATAAATTTACTGTTCATATTCCTTACAGATTCCTAGAATCTATTGCTTACAGGATATTCTGTTAACTTTTTTTGCATGACGTTTGCATGAAATCTAAAGTTCCCACAGCTATTTGGTGTTGCAAGTTATCTATAAACAGACTCCAACCTGTGTCTATACTAAGACTGGCGGTACTTGGGCCCATCAGAGGAAATGATCCTGAGAGCTAGCCTAAATCTACATAGAACATGTGCATATCCATTTTTCATCACATCAAAAACTTATTATTGATGCACCCAGGATATCCAGTATCATTAATAGTCTACACATTTATTTATGAATGAAGCCTAGAAAATAGGCCCTAGTGACAGGTGATTGACTTTAATGTCAGCTCAAAAAGGTGTTGTATTTTTTGCTCAGCAATTAGGATATAAAAAGACTATGCAGTGGTGGGAAGCGGATTAATGGTTAAAGGGGTATCTCCATCTCCTGCATCATATTTACACTTGTAGCTTAAACTAACTGAATTGTTTTACCCAAAACATTCCTTTATCTGTTTTGCTCCATTTGCCAGATATAGCTAAATATATCTCATCAGTATTTACAGCTTGGATGCCTAGGTTAAAGACCACCCCTCTGGTCAGGCCCCTACTCCCAGCTCATATATTCTCTTTTCTCCCTCTCTCTGCATATTGCTTTCAGCTGCTGAGCCCTGCTGAGTTTCTTGATCAGTGCCTCTATTATCTCTGGATGTAAATCCAGAGATTATGATACAATTTAGAAACAAGCACAAAGCAAGCTGCAAGACTGAGCTAAAAACCAGCAAGTGGAGGGGAGAGGAGACAAAATGGTTGGTGAAATTCTGAGATGGGAAAACCCATATATATATTTTTTTTTTATTTAGTGCCTACATATTCCACAGGATTTTACAAATCAAAGTGTACACGGACAGACAATATCAGACATTACAGTGTAACAAAATGATTAACAATAAACAATCAAAAAATAGGAATGAGAGCCCAGGAGGTACTTTACAATCTATAGGAAAGTAGGGTGACAGAAGACGTAAAAGTGTTTGATATTAATCCATTTGTCCGGGATAGGAATGGGAGCAGGACATTCAGATTACAGAGGATGCAAGTCTAAAGTCATTGGAAGAATGGAGAGGACGAGTAGAATTATAGACAGAGACAAGGGAGGAAATGTAGAGAGGTTCAGCACTGTGGAGGGATTTGTGGCGGAGTGTAAGAAGTTTCAGTTGTATTCTGAGACGAATAAAGGCAGTGTGTGGCACAAAGTAGATACATCTGTGTAGTGGTTGGACAAAAAGATGAGTCTGGCGGCTACATTCAGGAGACAGGAAAGAATTTAGTAAGTGGAAGATGGATTAGTAGCAATTAGAATTACAATAGTGAATTAAGAATGTATCAGACGCCAATGAAGGTTTTTGATGTTGTCACATTAAGAAAAGTGAGGATTGTGCAGATGTTTTTAAGGTACAAGTGACATGAACGTGTAAATGATTAAATAGGTGGAGTGAAGAAGAGGTCTGAGTCAAATATAATCCTGAGACAGCTGTCATGGGGCCTAAGAGTTATGGAAGGATTACAAACTGAGATAGAGATGTCGGGTTTAGATGGTGGAAACGAGGTTATTGAAAAATTGAGTTTCAGATAAAGAGACAACATGATGTTAGAGACAGCAGACAAACAATCACTGGTGTTTTGTAGTAGTGCAGGGGTAATGCCAAGGGATGAGGTATGTAATTGGGTGTCATCACCATAGAGATGGTACTGCAAGCCAAATATGCTGGTGGTTTGTCCAATAGGGGTGGTTTGTATATAGGGAGAAGAGCAGGGGGCCTAAAACTTAACCCTGAGGAACACTGAAGGGGAAGAGGAGAAGTAGCACCAGCAAATGATACACTAAATGAACATTCAGGAACATAGGAAGAAATTCAAGAGAAAGCAGTGTCTTTAAGGTCAGTAGAGTGGAGCATACTGTAGAGGAGTTGATGATCTACAGGGTCAAACATTGCAGAAAGATTGAGGAGAATGAGCCTGGAATAGTTGCCAGAACATTTAGCTGTCATGAGATCATTGGAGACCTTTGTAAGGGCAGTTTCTATGGAGTGTAATGCGGGGAAACCAGATTGCAAGGAGTCAAAAGGAAAATTAGCAGAAAGATAGCAGATTAGGCACGAATAGGCCAGGAGTTTGGAGATTTACGGGAGGTTACCAATGGGTCAGTAGTCACCAGCACGAATAAAGGAAGGGTTTTTCAGTAATTTGGGAACCTGGACCTTCAGCAAGGTAAACCATGGGATTACTGGTATCCATAGATCACCTTCCTGAGATAATTAGTTTTGGTAGCAAGTTTTCTCCCCGTGGTAGTAGCTGGGCAGGCAATGTCTATTAGATCTCGGGGAATGTCTTCCCTTTGACCTAGTGGCAGGTCAGGATTGGTTGCCGGGGTCATAGGAAAATCACCCACCCTTCCAAAATGGTTATTTGTTTGTAAATAATTTCATTGGATTATTAGAAGAGGGCTAGTTGCTCATTAATGGGGTTGTCCAGTTATGGACACTTATCCCCTATTCACAGGGCAGGGGATAAGTGTTTGATCACTGGCGACTTAATTGCCAGGTCCATCCAGTGACCCCCCCCCCCCTTAAACCTCCTTGTGAATGGAGCACCATTCACTCCATTTACTTCCAAGGGGCTGAAGGCGCTGCCAGAGATTACTGTCCAAGCAGTCCCATAGAAGTGAATGGAGTGACAGCTCACAAGTAGGATTTATGGGGACTCTTTCTATGTTATTTATTTATCCATTTAATAAAGACCATGACCAAAGTCAATTTCTCACCACCAGTTAAGTTGTCATGTCTGGTTATTTATTACATGAAAAGGTTTAGTTAAGGTAAATATGTATGCCATATAATCCCGTGGTGTTATGGCAGTAGGTTTAAAGAGGAGGAAAAGATACCAGACGAAATGGAGAGATTAAATATTTTTGTAGGGTAAAATAGTGATGACCAGGGGAAAGAAACTGGACAAGGTGTGAGGGGACAGGGTCAAAGTAGAATAAGAAAGGAGATGGGAGATGTATTCTTTTCTTATGTGGTCAAAGATTGAGAGTTCACATAGTGGAGTGAGGGGGATTATTGCTGCTTAGAGACTTCATGATACATTCCTGATGGATGTTGTCAATTTTGTCTTTAAGATAAGTGACGAGGTTTTGAGCTCTGGGGTCATTTTAGGTTATTGGAGAGAGTGATGAAATAGTGAAATTCCTTTGTTTGTTGAGGTGAAAAGCAAACCTATAAGTTTTGAGCATAAATTTGAAGTGAAGGAAATCTGTAGATGTGTTAATTTTCCCCACAGGCACTCAGCACACCTTGAGTATTGCTAAAGAAAGAATGTTTGACTTTGTTGCTTGTGTCTGTGTTGAGAGGTTGCCTTGAGTAGCTTGTAGTAGTGCTTGGTGGCCAGATTAGGACAGAGGAGAGAAGAGATAGGGACAAAGATAACGCTGAGTATTAATAGTAGCATATGGATTCTGTATGTGTAATATATAAGTATCTTCTGAGAAGGGCAAAAGTCCTTGAGAGTAATGGAAAGAAGGTTATGGTCAGAAATTGGTAAGTAAGAGTTAATAAAGTGCCATAAGACTAGATCAAGTGTATTACTGTCTTTGCATGTGGGAGAAGTAGATTATTTCTTATATTTTTTTATGATCCATACAACATATGATATTTTAAGGTGAAACAACAACTATAAATTGAATTGACACAACTGAAAACAGTTTTTAACTGAAATTCTTTTATTAGTTTTTATATGAATTTTAATTTGTCTATTTCATGTTTTACGTCCGAAATATTTTAAATTTATTCAAAGTATCATTTAATATCCTTGTGCGTTCAGCATTGAAAGGGTACCTCTCGCACTAGGGTAGTAATAGAAGTACGCAGTACGCTCTCATGGGCTGTGCTCACTTTGGCTTTTCCCAGCTTCTTTGCAAAAATGTTTATTTTCGTAAACATTGCTTTCAGGGGAGTGTGGAAGCCAAATGAGTTTATAGCAGCCCTCTGGCAGTGACTGTCGGAAATCATTCTTGTAAAATAGTCCAAAACAAAGTGTATTCATTCCCTGCCCACATCTTAAAGAAAGAAAAAGCTGCTGTCTGTTTAGTCCACAATCCATGGCACTTCCCCTGCCGCCAAGTTCTATGTGACACATAAGACTCTCTAGAGCAAGTCTAGCTTCCTTCCAGCTGTCTTAATGGAGAGGTGTGACCTCATCATAAGGGAATAATGACATTGTGCACACACTTCTCCACATGTTTTTGATGGCTTCATTGTTTTCTTCTTACATTATCGAAATAATTATACAGGAATACTAGTTAGATATTTATATGATGGAATATATTAATAAGAACCATTAGTAGTAGCAGTCACATCCATATCTAGAAGCAAAAGGAAGCAAAAACCCTGTCGGTTATTTCTAGAAATAAGTGAAATGATTTAGCGTGAATCAAATTAGTTATGAATTTGCCAAGTTTTAGATTTTTAAACTTTTGGGATTTGTCAAGCACAAATATCTTAAAATGACGACTGGTTATAGTGAGCCATTGCCTTCTAAAACAGACATCACGGACATGACATCTCTCATTGTTATGCTTATATCTGTCATCAAAAATTTACATATTGCTTCAGCACCAAGCTGTAGATCAGTGCCTTTATACTTTGGTTTGTCTCCAAGTGACTTTTATTAAAAAAAAAATATATATATATATATATAATTTAAGTCCTTGTGCTGCTGATAGCATGCCTCTGCCAGCTGATACAGACCTCACAGACATGATGCCACTCAATGTTTTGCATATATCTAATAGTGCCACCACAAACTGGCATATTTTCTGAATCAAGCATTTATATAGCTCTGTTATATTTTAGTTTGTGTCCAAGTGACAAATACATGTTAATTTAAACTGAAATCCTGGTGCTGCTAGTGTGCCACCACGTGTGTATAGACTTCTACGGGCCTCTGCCTCAAAAATGGATAAGTCATCATTTTTACTAATATAATTGATATTTTTGGCCAATTTTTTTAATATAAAAAAATATTAAAACCTGAGGGAGCTGGGTGCTTTTTAGTGCAGGCTGTTTGCTACCACTGGCTACCATCCATTTATCCATAGCCATATATTCATATTTGGATGTCACTATTACATTATTATTTGACATTGATGTCTTGGCAATGAAGAGCTTCCAAGTGGTTAGACATAGTCCTAGGAAACCTCACAGTGTCATCCCCAACTTTTCAGGGCAATTGGTACTTCTTGGGATTTCCCAAGAAAAGAGAAACACCATCATCCAGCTCATCGATAGAGGCCAAGAAAATTGCCAAACTGCACCACGTGAGTGCCATGAAAGTTGGAAGAATATGAAATGAAGTCCGTCCATCCATTCAAAAGCCAAGAGGTGGACGTCCAGGAAAAAAAAATCAGAGACAACAAGTCGATTCATCACAAGGTCTATCAGTTCTGACGCAACAAATATTGCAGTGGATGTGGCTCATATGCTTTGTAATAGGGAGATCACAAACTTCCATGGAAGCACTGTGCGACGTGCATTAAACACAAGTCTGGAATGGTGGCCGAATAAAGGTGAAGAAGCCTCGACTTCAATATTGTCATAAGAAGCGTCGGCTCGAGTTTGCAAAAAAATACGAAAAGTGGACAGTAGAAAATTGGAAACACGTGATTTGGAACGATGAGGTGAAAATCAATAGACTGGGCCTTGATTAGTGCAAATGGGTCTGGAAGTTACAAGGGAAAAGGGACTAACGGATCAAGAAATTGAAGGAACTGTCAAGTTTGGTGGAGTAAGCCTGATGATATGGGGTTGTTTTACAGCCAAAGACATTGGATACTTGTCCAAGATTGATGGTGGTGTCAATACTGAGCTATATGTGAGTATCTTACAAGACGAGTTACTTTGTACACTTAAGTACTATAGGTATGAAAAGGGCGACATAGTGTTCCAGCAGGACAACGACCCAACGCATTTGTCAAGATTAGCCAAGAAATGGTTTAATGACACTGAATGACCACCACAGTTTCCCAGACCTGAACCCAATCGAACACTTGTGGATAGAGTTGAAGAAAAAGCTGTATTCGTACCCAAGTGAATTGACCAGTATGCACCAACTTTGGGAACATGTAGAAGAGACCTCGGTTGAGATTTTGGTTGAGACATGTTTGATTCTGATTGAGAAGATGCCCAAAAGGATTCAGGCAGTGTTGAAAGCTAAAGGTGGATTTACAAAATACTAAAAAAATAATAAAAATTAAAATTTAGATTTTTGGGAGCAAAACAGTAACAATGCAGTTACATGACAAGAATCTGCATAACTAATCATATGCTAAATAGTTGCAAGTCAAATTCATGTATAGCCAAGATGATTGTCTATAAAATGATGGTAGTCTCACATTGGAAGCCTGAAAGTCACAAGTTCAAAACATTGTTACCCATTGCTCATCAATGTGTATAGGCTGCATATATCATAAATATTTATAGCACAAAAGATTTAAGTATATCCATTCAGTATGTAAGGTATGTAATACAGCACTCAGAATACTGTCATGGGCATATGTTATCCACATATGACTTCACTTTTATAAATTGTGATGTGGTCCATCCCATTCCACTCTAGAATCATTGCTTTAGAGTAGAATGGTGGTAGAATGTGGTAGCACGCAGAATCATTTCTTCTGTTTTGTTGGTCCACCATTGATTTTGGTATAGTGTACTGTACCCACAAAAACAATATTGATTGAAAAACAGCAAAACCTTTGCACCTCTAAAATGTGAAGCATTTCCAAGCTATGAAATAACTTGGAAATAAGTTCCCTCTCATGTGAGTACATTTTTAAGAAAAACATTTATCTTATTTTTATATTTCCTTATCCTTATCTTCTTTTTGCATTCTTCCTTTACAGTTTTTTCTTCCTCTTCAGCTGTTTTCACATTCAACCTCTTGCTTGCTTTGTTAGATTTGATTACTGAATACACTATATACCGTACTTACTAAAATCATCACATTTGATTTCAGTCTCTATACTCAGTAAATGCAAAGCCTTCAAGGAGTTTTAACATTTTCATGATTTTTAACCTACATCTGGTGTGTGTGAAGAGTGGACAAAAATTGCCAGTTTTTACATGGAAACCGACAAGAATCTATTATTTATACTAAGAAGAGATACCTCATAAGAATAACAGAAAATATAATGGTTAGGTACTGGTCAGATTGTTGGACTAATTCAATGTCCAAGTTTAAAAGGGCTATCTCACAATATGATAGGACAAGTCCAAGTGATACATATGCACACCAACCAATACAGGAAACTGAGTACTAATAAACTAGTACTAATACAGTAAAATAATTTCTTTATTATTAAAGGAGTTATCCAGTTTCTTATATTGATGATCTATCCATAGTAAAAGCCATCACTACATAGATTGGGAGCCATGCTGTCCCGGAGCAGATGATCTTTGGAGGTTGCGAATGTCGGAACCTCACAGATCTAATATTGATGGCCTTTCCTAAAGATAACTCATCAATATTAGAAAGTGGATAACTCCTTTAAGTATGTGAAAAAAATTATATGTGCAGAGTGCTGTGTATCAAAAATGAGCCACAAAACAGAATATATGGCCATCACTAGGGAAAGGGTTATATTTATTTGTCACAATATAAATAGCATATTCTATACTAGTTTATTAGTCATAACTAGAGATGAGCGAATCGAAACTGCAGAAGTGGAATTCGATCCGAATTTCAGGAAATATTCAATTCGCATTGAATCCGAATTTCCTCACGCTTCGTGGTAACGATTTGCATTTAGTTCAAAATGGCTGCTCTACATGGGGCAAGGAATTCTGGGAACGTGGGATCACCCACAATGCCATGCATGCACCCAATCAGCAGCCAGCCCTGTGATGTCACATCCCTTTAACCCCTTTGCGAGCACACACGGCATGTTTAACCGCTGCATCCAAGGTGTTAAATCCCCCCAATCGGTTATGGGGCAGGGTGTTAGCTATAACTGACAGCTAACACCCTGCTCCATAACCGATCCGGGGTTTTAACAACTTGGATGCCGCGGTCAAACATGACCATGGCTTCCAAGGGGTTCCGTCATTTTGACGACCACCCGCCCACCCCGGCTCTCTGCAGCCAATAAATAGCTGTTTTTGGTATGCGATTCACCTCGATTTAATTTGGATCGAATAGAATCATATTGCGAAATTCGGCAAAGTTGCCGAGTCGAATTTTTGAATACTTCGCTCATCTGTAGTCATAACATACATAACATAAAAAATGTACAAATTATGCATACAGATGTGTCCACCCTTACTGTATCCAGGAGCAGACTTGGCATTTTGGGGGCCCCCAATCAAAATTTTTAGGCCACACTTTATCGGAACTGCCTCCATTTGCAGGTCAAAAAATTTGGACAAAATACTGCAGCATGCTGTGCTGTCTTGTTCAGTAAAATGCCAGGCTACCTATGCTATACCCCTCCATATGTCACACTGGACTGCTCCACACAGTTTAACATCCCCTTTACTGTCCCCCACACAGTATAATGTTCCCTTTATTGTCCCCCACATTGGATATTGTCACATTTTTTGTCCTCCACATTGTATATTGCCCCATTTTTGGACCAAATATTGTATATCATTCCCTTTTTCACCTCCATGAATATTTTCCTCTGTATTGCTCCCACACATACAAACACTAATCCATAAGACCCTTACCAACTGGAATATTTCAGCAGATAACAGGGGATATTTTATTCACTGATCCTTGCTCCTACTCAGGCCTGCCTCTGCTTCGGCCTTCAGGGGGTGTCGCGCACTACATCCAGATGTGTGTAAGACATTGTGGCCAAAGCCACCCCTGACTGTACCTGTTAGGGGGTATTGGGGCACTAAACCACCAGCATGTTCTTATGGACTGTTGGCTTAGTATTCTAAACTTTCCTACTGTAAGCCTGTCGATCCTGGGGTTGTCAAAAAAAAAAAAACCTGTAATAGTGACCAAAAGTTGTGTTTCCAGGACATTTCTCCACTGAAGTTGAGGTGGTACATCGCGGCTTCACTGCACTGAGGAGTCAGATGAGAACATGGGATTCAACCATTTGTCCTAAATACCTTCTTTATTTATCAGTAATTTAATCTGGTGTATGTGTTCCATCCATAACTATGACCTCCAAGCTCCTAGTCAAGGTAAGTTGAAACCCAGAGACTGGAAGTCCACTGTAACAAATTAGATTGCAAAGTCCAAACTTTCAGTCCACTACAATTTCATGTGTTCAGACGTGTTTTTAACACAAATATTTCTATACATTATTGATAACATTCATCCATAAGATTGCACAATGCATTAGTAAATTATTTCTGCCAACATTTTACAGCCCAGAATGTATACTACTGAGTGGTATACTGAACTATAATTAAATTGCATGATTTAGTCATAAATTAGTCGCATGCAGAGAATATATGGAATATGCTACTGCAAGCATTTGCTTTCTTAACGTGAAATTGTATTTATGTTGATATAGAATTATTTACTGTGTTGATTTTTTGACATGTAACCAAGATATATCTTTAAATAGAGATAGACTTTATATTATCTCACGAGTCTTAAAGCACCAAGAATCTCAGCAGTCAAAAATTTACCAACCAATATACAACACATAAATAATGTAGCTCTCAATCTAAAAATGTCTTACAAAATATGACAGATTATACATTTATATCTAGTATCTAGTCAATATTTAGGGTAAGCACTTTGGGGTAGAACTGGGAGAGGCAAGAGTAATGTGCCTGACTGTATTGTGCACCAAGTTGGCACAATACAGTCAGGCACATAACATACTCCTGGTGGTCAGTAAACCCACATTTATCCATTAGACTGCCAGATAGAGAAATGTGATCTGACACAATACAGTGCACTTTATATCATTCTATCTAAAGTTTGGCATTGTTTTTTGTGTTGTAAGTGCTACATGTCGCTGATCAGCCATGGAAGCCCATGTCATGAAGCTCAAGGAAACCAATTTTTGTGCAGATGTTAATACCAAGGCTTAGAACTGGAGCCTTATTATGGTGGTGTTGCTGCAGTACCTAAACACTTTCTAATTTTAATAATATCACTTGTAGTTCACTGTGGTATATCTAGGATGAAAAAAAATTCACAAATACAACTCTGGTGCGCCTAGTAATGTGTCCAAATGCACAACTTATTGTTCTTTAGCATAGATAGACAATAACCACAGTGGACTAGTTAGAGTGCTGTTGCTGTCTAAGGGAAAAATAAAGGCAAGACTCAAGTGGGCAAAAAAGTTCAAAACTTGGATAACTGAGCAGTGGAAAAATATTGCCACATCATGTTTTTGTTTTGTTTTTTTGCATCATTCTGGTCAGAATTTGCCACTAACATTATGAAGTGACGAACCCATCCTGTTGGGTGGGTGTCAACAGTTTAGTTTGAAGTTTTTTTTTGGCACTCATTAGGTCCTCTGATACCTGTGGGTTACGGCTGTGTATGCCATGAGAAGTATCCAATGTGGTACTAGATGTGAGCTTTTGATAAAGTATATATTATCTCAGAGATTCTAGCTTTGCTCCTTTCTTCACATCTTTTCAGCTCAGATTATGCAAGGTTGTAGAAGCCACGACCTACCACAAGTACAGCCTTAAGTGGGATACTGTGTCTAAATCCTCTCTCATCATAGGCTAAGTATGCTGTATGTACTGTTAATGTGAATGTGTTTTGGCTGTACATTGTAACTGTGAGTTGCTGTATTGTGCTGTGTATTTGCATACCATGCTGTGAATTGCGATAACTCTTTACTATTTTATGTGCCTGAATAAACTGGCTGTCATGTCTTTTATGTTAGGGAATTGCCACTAGAGCAATTCCCAAGAAATGCAGGAGATGCCAGATACCAAAAAGCAGTAGAAAAGCAACCTAAATCTCACACTGTGCTGGAAGATAGAGCTAAGGCACTCCAAACATTATTCACCAGAGCTCGCTGCAAAGCCAGTTGAACTTATGCTGAATTTGGACCCAGTTTATGGTCCCAGTAGCTTAGCGCAAAAAATATATTCTCTGCAATCTGAATACGAACCAAGTCCCACAGTACTACTTACTAGGCAGATCAAAATAGTAGAGCTGAATCAAAAGAGTAAACATATTCAGGCTGGGGTCAATCCAAGAGGTCAGAGTCAACACCAAAACAGAAGGCAAGAAAATATCTGCTAAACAAGCCAAGGTTGGTATAAGAGCAACAAACAGATATGAACAGAGTTCTGAAGCCAAACTTAGTAATAACTAATAGCAGGCACATGAAATATTGAGAACAGACCTTAAATATCCCTCCTCAACTGCTGATAGGTTCAGCATAGCAGAGTTCTGACAGCTACAAAAAGCGTCATGTGTTGGCATGATAACCTTAAACCAGAATCAGCTATCAGAGCCACACATTGAGATTCCTAACATTTTAGGTGGTTGGGGTAAGAGTGGGCCACACCATGGTCCGCATGTGGCTTCCCATAGAGGGCCCCTTACCACTCCCCTACTTCTTGCTGGGAGCAGGTCATCATCATGCACCATGTAAAACAAGTTTGGCAGAGGTTTGCGACAGAAAACATAACGGGTTGTGTATTAGAAAAATATAATTTAAATGGGTTGTTTGACTAGCTGATCATTGTGGGTATGGCATCTCTAACTCATGTTGATCATCTGTTAACACTTGGGAAAGGCCGGGCTGGGAATCAAAGTCTCTTACGGAGAAGATCTCCATTCGCACTCAGACTGTGTGTCCCAAGTTGTAATGTCATATACATTTAACAGAGCATATATGAGTTATCTTAAAGGGAGTCTACCACCTCCTGCAAATATATTCAACTGTCACTACCATGTTACAGAATACATCACAGTGATATACCACTGTTATGTATGCCACTTTAGTAGATTTGGAAAAAAATAAGACTTATTCAAGACTTATGCAAATGAGATAGTTGGGGCACCAGAGCAGTGCTCCCGGGATCTGAAGGCTCGATCCTAGTGCACAAACTGCCTCATTTGCATGAGACCTCATTTTTCTCCAAATCTACAAAAGTGACATATATAACAAAGGTAGTGTAACGTCTCTGCCTGTTCGGGTCTCTGCGCCACCCTCCGCTCGCACGCTGTGGCGAAGGAAGCGTGTTCAGTTTGATTCCTTGCGTAGGTTTCTTGTTGCTCAGTCTGAACATGGTCCTAGTTCCCTTGCTGTGTAATGGATTTCCAGCCACACCCATGTTCTGAGCATTGTTTCTCTTTGGACTGCATAGTGTTAATCTTTTCCTTGCTTGTGTGATTGACAGCCTGTGTACCTATCAGGTCTGGGGCTGGGCCCAGACTTTCTATATACGGGATTCACTTTCTCAGCAAGTTGCCGGTTATTGCACTGTCTTTGTCTGCTCTCTTTGTTATATCCCTTGCTGCTTTGTTACCTGATTCTCTGATCTTTGGCTAGCCTTGTGACTATTCTCTTGGATTGTGATTTCGTACTTCATTGCTCGTCTGTTGCCAAACCCTTGGCTTCCTGACCTCCCTTTGTGTCGTTTGTTTTGTCTTTGTTCAGTGTTGTCACTTACTCAGTATAGGGCTCGTCTTCAGGTTGTCCTTTTACCGTTTAGGGTAACTGAGGCAATAGGAAGGGACAGTGGCTGGGGTGAAATTAGGGCTCCCTTGTCTCTGTCCTTCCTCCCAGACCCCTGCAGTAGTGTCAGGGTATTGCTACGTTTGGCAAGACCCTAACAGGTATGTTGTTTATCACTGTGATGTGCTCTGTAACATGGTGGTGACAGTTGAATATACTTGCGGGAGGTGGTAGACTACCTTTAATGAGACAGCAACATTAAAGGAATTGTACCACAAATTAAGTGGATAGGAGGTAAGTGACAGACTGGTAGGGATCAAACCACTGAGTCAGTCATGAGAAAGAGGTTTCTGAATCCTTCTGTATGATTGGTGCGATGGTCACTCATGCATGCTTGCCACTCCATTCAGAAATTTATGCCCTATCAATGAATACAGGATACATTTAATTCTTAGTTAAGGTGATTCTGTTGGAAAGCTTTTTATTTACAATATCTATTTTTTCTCAAAAAAGCACTAAATTAATCTCACTGCATAATATAAAAGCACTACATAATCCCTGTGAAAAGAGGAAGGGAGCCATCAAAACCAACCTTCATTTGGCCCATGCACAGATAGTTGTAAAAGCTGAAGTGGTATGTCAACAAAAACACCTTCAGAAATCATCTGCAAATAATTTTTCTTTAGACTTAATTTAGCAGTACGAAATATAAAATCCCTAGTTTATAATGAAAAGCTGTGTTATCTTAAAATGATAGATAGTTGATGAATGAAGAGTAACAAATAAACTCCCTAGAATTATGGCATGGACAGCATTCGACCATGTGAAAGTCATCTCTCTTACAGGTGTAGTTTTTCTTAGCTGACAAAAACTACAATAATGTTAAAGATCTTACAATGTAATTGGCTTCCTTAAAGCACAGATTTGGCTTTGTCTTAGTTTGTCTGGAATTTAAACTTGTTTTTCTTTCCAGAACAGTCTAAAGGGGATGGGGTGGGAGAAAAGTCTGTCACTCAATTCTGTATCCTTAACCCACCCTAGCTTTGTTAGTGTGTGCAGACTGGACAAGTAGTGAAAGAAGGAAACCAATACAATGATAGGAGTAGACGCTATCAGGCTGGAATATTGTATGAAATTTGATTTCCTTTCTACTATTAGAACATAAATTATTAGGATAAAAATACTAGGCTAACATTTGCATGAACAATTCAAGTTGTTAATGTGTTACAAATATAGAATACATAGAATATATAGTTCAACTATTCTGCAAATAGTATTAGAATCTATAATATTAGATTATAATAGAAGGAATGTAACAATATACTTTAATTTTAAAAACTACAGCAGCCTCTGAAGTCTGTACAGATATTTCTGCTGCGCATAAATGGGGTCCTTGCATTTTCTAATAAGGTTTATTTATTAAAGGGTATGTATTTTAAATATTTTGTTGAAGAATGTCTAATAATACTTTGACACTTCCTGTTCTGTAAAGATCTCTTTTTGCTATTTTTACTATATTTTTACTAATCGCTAAATGGCTGTTCACAGAATAGCCGCCGTAATCATATACAGAAAAAAACTGGATGGAAATCAGATTACAAATTAAGAAAATGCTTCAATATCTGGTTTTATTTAGTTAAAACAAAAATAATAAGTGATGTATTGCCTGTAATGTTTCCAATTATTTATTTAACAACTGATATGTGGACCAGTGCTACTGGCCAGACTAATGTTACTATACATGAAGGTGATATCAATAACTTATCCTTAGGATACAAATTTGTCCTTCTGTACCCATCTTCTTGTCCTCTTGACAACCAGAAATGTGTATCACAAGTCAAGCAACTTTTTTGAAAGCATGAGTTCTTAATAAGTTAAAGGGGTTATTCACTTTTCTACTTAACATAGGCCAAAATTTTAGATCTTCAGCTGGGATCCCTCACAGATCAGCTGTTCGGGACAGCATAGCTCCGAGTAATGTTTATATTCATGCTACCACTACACTTTGTATGACGACTGAGCAGCGCAGCTCCTGGCATGAATACATTACCAGGTTTACAATGTCTAGGAACAGCTGGGACCCAGCTGTCAGTCCCCCACAGATCTAAAATTGATGGTCTATCTAAAGGATTAGCCATTATTAGAATGGTGGATATTCCTGTAATGCAAAGTGATATGTTAATTATCCTAATTGTGCTGGGTGTGGCCACTGTAGGGGGGTGAAGATGTGATTTCAAGTCTTTTAGGGCTCTTTTTAGTATGTTGTGACATTGTGTTGAATCGGTTTTATAAGAAATTGTATTCCTTAATGTGTGGACATATCTGTAGATCATCAATAACTGATCAGTGTGCTGTCCAACACCTGGGACTCCCAATAAGTTATTCATAGCAGTCACTGGCACTGGAACCATGAGCCAGAAGCAGATGGCTCCATCCACTGTGTAGTGGTCATGCCAGATTATTGCATCTCATCTCTACTCCGATGAAAGTGAGCTCAGATACAATACATCAGCATGACCACTACACAATGGATGGAACTGTTTCCTTTCAGCTTTGTCCACTGTGTAGTTCTGTCACCAGAAGGCTGCTGTGAACAGCTGACCAGTGGGGGTGCCAGGTGTTGGACTCCAGTGATCTGACATTTATGGCCTATTCTTAGGGGTGGTCATCAATATTAAGAAGTTGGACAGCTCCTTTAATATGTGAAATGTCAGAAAAGTATGGCTTGTCACTAAGAAGTAGCAAAACCATGACGTTTTGTGTCAGGACTCTAGCATCTGAGGTAGTGAAAGTGAACCTACTAACAGAGGTGGATTTATTCAAAACAATTGGTGTGGGGTTGTCCCTGGGCACTTGAATCTCCAAGTATCTCCAATTGTTACAAAAAACACAATTTCTCAGCTTTGGAGCATGAGATCACAATGAAAAGGGCACCATTGGAATTTGGGTGAACTACACCATTGTGATAACTGATTGAATAGCTGAAAGGCTTCCGTAATTAGAGATGCGCAAACTGAATCAGATTGAACTGGATTTGACCCAAATTTTTCAAACATAATCCCGAAACTTTTGGAGTTCATCACCCATAAATCATTATTAAACCCTGGGGTCTGTTCAGACCCCAAAGTATAATAAGGGAATGCCACACTTCTTCTGGGAAACCTTCCAGCTTCTGGCAGTCAGTCCCTGGCTGACATCAACCAGGAGGCCAGAAGAAACTAGAAGAGGATGCCAAGGGACCACTGGACACTGGGAGGATGCCCAAGAGAAGTAAGGCAAGGTGAGTATAGCATTTTATTATATTGCTGCATCTCCCCTGGGGCTTCACTTATTATAATTTGGAATCTGAACAGACCACAGAGTATAATAATAGCTCTTCTGGTTCATGCTGAAAAAGTTTGACACAAAACGAACTGGAGGGCCGAACCTCACAAATATTCATCAAAACAAATCTTGTAAGGTTTGCCCATTTCTACTGGTAACATAGAGTGAGGCGCAGATCTTATGCCAAAAAACAAGCTCTAGAGTACATTAGTCTCTCAACACAGGTACATTTGAAAACATTGTGGATATGCGATGATTTAGATACACGTTTCTGCTTCTGTAGTAATGGTATATTACTCAGCTGGCCAATATGGCCAACTCAATGACATCTTGTGAGGTCAACAGAATATCACACATAAAAAGCAAACAATAACATGAATACACATAAAACAAGAATATTTTATATTAGGTTTGTATTTTTTATTTGTTTTCATGTAATTGTATGTTTTTAGGTGTCATGTTGCATTGATTTTATGGACATCACAAGATGTCATTGATATTGGCTTCTCCTAATAATTAAAATATTGCCTTTATATAATAGTTCTGCTGATGTGTGTTTAAAAAGGAGGCACATAGATATAGCACTGGGCTCAGTTGTATACACATTCCAGGTCCTGATGTTCCTCTTTTCTGGCTTGAACTCCACTTTTTTATCTGTGTGTATTGATCTTTTTCGAACTTATGGGCGAGGTTCAGATATACTTGATTATGAGGAAGTTCTGAATAAATATGGCCATTAATAATTCATTTGTATTCTCTGGGAATGTCTATTTCTATCCCTTTACATGATATGAAGCCATTAGTATATCCCAAACTTTTTACACTCAGGGCACCCCTAGAAAAAAAAAAAATGCCAAACAACAAAATACACCCTAAGGACAGATAATGTTCCATGAAGGCATGCGGTCATCTTCGCAACCAGTGTGTTGCAGCCCCCTGACAGTTTTCCAAGGCACCTTTGTTAGGAATTGCTGGTCTAGATAGGTATTTGATTGTTGAGATATAGATAGTGAGCATGCTTGTTTTCCTCTAGTATTATGGCTTCCCAGGATTGAACACATCAGTGTATGAGACTGCCATGATCTTCTTGACCATTGTATTGAATAGTTTTTAGCACTCCTACACTACACTCAGTGTCAGACATACCCAACAGAGCAGCAGGAACACTGAGGAGCCAGTATGGCACTTCATTGTTTTTTTTTTTTTTTGGCGGATTATTATAATTTATTAATTCTGCACACGTACGTTATGTATTTTTAATAAACTAGTTAACACTTGTACATATATATTTGGCACAATATATGAAATGAATGGTATATGAAATGTATTTATTGTGAATTGTAATTTGATAATCTTCCCTATGTGGTAACTTGTAATATTATGATGTGAATTGTCACATAGTTATTTATTTGTTATATTTAGAGTCATGTCAATATCAATCGATCAAAATCGGAATATTAAGTAGGGTAATTATTAATATTTATCACTATTATTTATATGCAATAGAACAAAATCTCATCTATTACATTTCTGGCCTTTTTGCCCACGGCAACCGATCATAGGGCAGAATAAGTATTTCTAGTGCACAAACAAAATCTAGTTGGTTGCTTTCTGTTAGACATTTTTATAAATAAGACGCTCAATTCTCTTTCTAAAAAGTAAAGAAAAGTAAAGTATTTTAAGTTCCTATAAACCATATTAAACAGCAGATAAAAAATATCAATATGTTTGTGTTAATCCTCTTACTTTTTGCATTGTTCTTTTTTTTTTACACTGATAAAACTTTTCTTCCTGACCGCATTAAATATACTTTATAAACACCTGGGATGGCATGGAAGATAAATCTGGTTATGTCTACTGCTTATTTAGAGTCGTGAACCAGGCAGATGTTCAGTAAGGCAAAAGAGTTTAATGTCTGGCTGAGAAGCTGTAATTATTTGCACTGCTAGCTGTACCATTGACGTATGTTATATTTGTTATTCCCTTTCTGAACCTCTTTGGGCTCATACTAGAATATCGGGTCCCATGTTTATGTAAAACCACACACGGCCTGACACGGGAAAAAACGTCCTCTTCCTGGAATGTAGCAATGACGTCACCCACGGCTAATTTAAAACCCCAAATCTTTCCTTTTCCTAGAAGGCTAAGATAACATGTCTGTTTCTGACTGCTCGAATAGTTGAACTGATGAGACGAGCGAGCTGTAACTATAGGTATAAATTCTTATATATTGTTAATTATTAATTACATATATTACATTCACGAATTTGTTACCTTTGCATCTGTTATATGATATAAGAGGAAATGGAAGATGAATTTAAGCCTCAGGCATAAATACCCCATCTTATTTTTTTGCATTAGAACTAGAGGCAAAGAGAATATTGAAACATTGCAACATACCCTCTGCCGAAAGGCCGTTCCAAATAATATTATTCATTTTCCTTCTGAATTGCCTGCCTAAACTCTGTTTACCTTTTCACATACACAAATGTATCTTTTAGTGGGAAAAAACATCTAGCAGATGGTAGACTATTCCAAACGAACACGTCCAACGCAATATGTTACGTAGCAAAATACACTCCTATCGTTAATCTAGATGGCAATGTTTGACGGCTATTGTACTGAAACAGATTGTTTTGTCAACTTTTTTAATGCGATGCATGTTTAATGTATAATCCACAAATGTGTGTTTAATGTATAATCCAAAGCACCTATGTTCTCAAGGAATTTCTGTAAAAACCCACGTCATGTTTCAGCTAGTGACGTGCATCCAAGATTCAGATTCATCTTCTATGTATTCATGGAGATGACAACCAGGCATTGACATAGATTTTGCTTCAGGTCTGATATTTACCTGCAAACTATGTTTAAATTATAGTGGAGGAGTTCACTGCTGAAAGTGAGGAATGTGCTAAGTTACTGCTAAGGCAGGAAAATTCAGGATGATGTGAATATATCTGAAGATATAATATTTAAGAAGAGTCATTCCAAATGTATTACATATGAAGTAAATCAAGAACATTGCAGAGTAGATGAACACACTAGGGGGGATTTATTAAGACGTTTCCTCCACTAGTCTTAGTTCATACCCCTGCTGGCGCATGATGAACTTCTTCATAATTCTGTTGTGTCTTGCAAGGTTCCATGCACCAAAATTGAAATCTATGCTAGGGCAGGGTTGGCTCAGACTTCTGGATTGAGTTATAGTAAGTGTGTTTGGTTGACAAAATTAATATCATGTGGTAGAGCGAAAAAATGGTCCTCACCCCAAGGTTGGTACTATATGTTGTAGAAAAGCTGTGTGTTTTGTTACAGATTTTGGTGCAGTTTTTGAGCCAAAGTCAAGGGTGGCTTCAAACTATATGGGAATATATATGGGAAATATAAAGGCAGCACCTATACTTCTCCCTTCTGCTAAATTCACTCCTGACTTTCGCTCCAAAAAAAAAAAACCCACAAAAAAATCGGCAACAAAAACTCAGACTTTCCACAACATGTGACCTCAGCCTCAGCCTGGTTTCAGACGGCTGTGTTTGATGACTTTTCCAGGATTGAACAATAAAGCAAGGACTCAGACTACCATGTCTTCAGCAGGGTCAGTGGTCCCAGGGGGAGGAAGGGATTCCTAGGTAACTATGATGTCTCAGTGTTTGGAATGGGAAATGTGGCTGACATAAGTTCCTATTTCACATACTGAACACAGCTGTCAGAAACCAGCCTAAGTCCTACATATGTGCACAACTACAATAGAGGAGTGTATTCTTAGTACACATATAATAGAATAGGAACCTTGCACTCCTTAAATATTGCAGTTTAAGTAGGTAGGTTTACAACAGCCCTCACCTTATCTCAGTACACATATCATGATGCCGGCTGCTTGGTGTTTCCATACTGACTATAGGGGTTAAAAGTATTGTGTGAACATAATCTCTAATGTTCTCAGTAAGTAAAAAGAATGCAGCACAATCTTATGTGAACAACAATGACATCACCAAGACAAGAGTGATTCATTTTAAGTCAAAACAGTCACCTCTTATATAATGAGTGACATCACCTACCTCAATACAATGGCCAGACAAGTCTCTGAATGGGTTATTATTCAAAAAGGAGTTTTCCAAGATCAGCATGTGTTATCAGTCACAGCCATAACATACATATATAATACAATATTACACATATGTTAAGTATACCTGTGCAGCATATCACGCTAGATGTATGCATAGCATGTAGACTCCATATTAACCCATTTTTTAGTATCGATTGATAAGAGGGATATGAACGTTTAAGACATGGATAGTACTGTAGATGGATGTTAACATCTGTCCCCATCAATTGGTGGAAGGAAGTAAATAGAATATCAGTAAGAATTGATCACTGATACCAGGTATATACAGTAACTACTATTATAGTTATTGTATTCAATATTTCCGCCTAATCATTTTCACCATGAAGTAAGAAGGACCCTAATGGGTCAAATGCCACCGAGGATACCCATGTTCAGCTGAGGTGACAATCTGAAAACCACTCATAGTGCCAAGTAATGACAAACAAGAACACAAATAAATGATGCCAATGATAGAGCATCTTTCAAACCCAGCTGTTTCATACATGGCATTCCAAGGATCCATTGGGCTTCTTTATGCAGCAGTCTCAAGTCCCCCATCTTGGAGAGGGATAGGATTGCTAGGTAGGGGATGATGGCTATTGCATGTCAGCAAGCCGTTTGTTACCATGGTCATTCTGAACATGGTAGTAATTATTCTATTAATGTGATGTTACTGTGATATCTGTGTATCAATGGAGATGAGGAGGTCCAAAAAACTAATTTTGGGGAGTTCAATTTGTGCTGCGAATTTAAAGTGTACCTCCAGTTATAAACAACTGTTCATAAATGAATAGAACAGGTGAATATAAGAAACTTTGTAATATATCTTATTGAGGAGAGCTCTGTCCTTCTCTGCTTATTAAGCTGTTCTCCTGCTCCTTATCTTCACTCTGACTGCTTGTTTACGTTATAGTCATCACCAAATTTATCCTAACACATAGAACTCTATGGAGAAAACATGGGTGTAATGGGAATCTCCTGTCGACTTGTTAATTTAGTTATTGCCTCATTCTGTGTACTAGCAGCCTCTTATCTACAAACATAGCAGTGTTAAGAATGTATTTTGAGTAGCAGATTGTAGGAGCTGCTATTATATAGAGTGTTCCCCTCCCCTCTTCATAGACTAATATGTAGAAAGTAACTCTGCCTGAACAGTGCAAAAGAAACCATATTTCTTTAATAAGATATACTACCAATTGTCTCATTTTCACCTGTACTTTTCATTTATGCAAAGTTGTAATAACAAAGTTATAACTGGAGGTGCGCTTTAAGGTCAATGTTATTGTTATCCAGACCTATAGCAAAACTCAAAAACATGTCGCTAGTGCCAGTCCAAAGGATGAGGTCTTTGTTAATGTACCTCAGCTATCGTCGTAAATACTTACCATTCTTTTGACCAGCCCAGTAAGAGATTTGGGTTCATAGAGACTGCTGAACTCCCCATTGTGTTACCTCTAAGCTGCTGGAAGAAGCATAATGATCATGTCTAGTTAAATGAGTACCTCTTATACCTCCCCTCATGGGGTATGGGGTGGTAGAATGTATCTATGTCTAAACTGGCCAGAAATGCGCTAGACATCATTTGTATGTCATCAACATGTCTGAACACATCTATGGTATTGTAGACATAGGACAGGAAAGTACAAAGGAGTCAATGTGGTATCGGCATAAGTACCGATGTCTTGTGTGATACTATTGTAATTAATGAGTGACCGTTTTTGCAGTCACCAGGCCTCCTTTTGTTATGCCAACTGCCCAAGGATCAGGGCACTTAGTGCCCCACTCTAACGCTGTGTTGCGGCAGGGATAAGCATGCAGGGACTTGCAGGACACAGTGTCATCAGGCACTTGAGGTAGTTTCAGGTACAGATAAACTTCACAGTCATTTGATATTATAGAAGAACATCATAGTAGTTTGGCAATGGTCTCACAACAGCTTGTACAAATGTAAGCAACAGCCTTCTCTGACAGCATTTGTGTCGCATGGTTATCAAAAGCACAGCACCATTCCTGATCGCACAGGGAATCTACGCCAAGCTCACACAGACCTCCAAGGGACAATCTGTAGGTGAAGCAGAGTTACACCTGTTGAGGAATGTTCTCAATGGCTCTTTTATAGAACCTGATGGAATGAGAAGCGGCACAGTAGCAATGAAAATGACAGTGACACTCACAGTGACACAGCCAGCCAGTAGCCTGCTCTGCACTGATGAGAGACAACAACCTCATAATCTGTCTGTGAATGGAAACCTCTTCCTTTTGGAGGAGTTATCCTAGCTTGGATATTATTCCTAGATTATGCAATAGGTTTCTTTGCAAACCAGGAGTTAATCTTTAAGGAGCTTCTTTCCAAAAGGTGGCTACAATGGAGAAAAAAAGTATTTAGTCAGCCACCAATTGTTCAAGTTCTCCCACTTAAAAAGATGAGAGGCCTGTAATTGTCATCATAGGTAGACCTCAACTATGAGAGGCAAAATGAGAAAACAAATCCAAAAAAACACTTTGTCTGATTTTTAAAGAATTTATTTGCAAATTATGGTGGAAAATAAGTATTTGGTCAATAACAAAAGTTCATCTCAATACTTTGTTATATATCCTTTGTTGGCAATGACAGAGGTCAAACGTTTTCTGTAAGTCTTCACAAGGTTGGCACACACTGTTGCTGGTATGTTGGCCCATTCCTCCATGCAGATCTCCTCTAGAGCAGTGATGTTTTGGGGCTGTCACTGGGCAACACGGATTTTCAACTCCCTCCAAAGTTTTTCTATGGGGTTGAGATCTGGAGACTGGCTAGGCCACTCCAGGACCTTGAAATGCTTCTTACGAAGCCACTCCTTCGTGGCCTTGGCAGTGTGCTTGGGATCATTGTCATGCTGAAAGACATCCTGGTTCCTTTGCCTAGAAACATCCCCAATGTTGCCACCCCCATGCTTCACAGTAGGTATGGTGTTTTTTGGATGCAACTCAGCATTCACTTTCCTCCAAACACGACGAGTTGTGTTTCTATCAAACAGTTCTACTTTGGTTTCATCTGACCATATGACATTCTCCCAATACTCTTCTGGAACATCCAAATGCTCTCTAGCAAACTTCAGACGGGCCCGGATATGTACTGGCTTAAGCAGGGGGACACGTCTGGCACTGCAGGATCTGAGTCCATTTTGGCGTAGTGTGTTACTGACGGTAGCCTTTGTTACGTTTGTCCCAGCTTTCTGCAGGTCATTCACTAGGTCCCCTCGTGTGGTTCTGGGATTATTGCTCACCTTTCTTTTGATCATTTTGACCCCACGGGGTGAGATCTTGCGTGGAGCCCCTGATGGAGGGAGATTATCAGTGGTCTTGTATGTCTTCCATTTTCTAATTATTGCTCCCGCAGTTGATTTCTTCACACCAAACTGCTTGCCTATGGCAGATTCAGTCTTCCCAGCCTGGTGCAGGTCTACAATTTTGTTTCTGATGTCCTTCCACAGCTCTTTGGTCTTCACCATAGTGGAGTTTGGAGTGTGACTGTTTGAGGTTGTGGACAGGTGTCTTTTATACTGATAACAATGTCAAACAGGAGCCATTACTACAGGTAATGAGTGGAGGACAGAGGAGCCTCTTACAGAAGTTGTTACAGGTCTGTGAGAGCCAGAAATCTTGCTTGTTTGTAGGTGACCAAATACTTATTTTCCACCATAATTTGCAAATAAATTCTTAAAAAATCAGACAATGTGATTTTCTGGTTTTGTTTTCTCATTTTGTCTCTCATAGTTGAGGTCTACCTATGATGACAATTACAGGCCGGCCTCATCTTTTTAAGTGGGAGAACTTGCACAATTGGTGGCTGACTAAATAATTTTTTTCCCCACTGTACATGGGCATGCTCCTTTTATCCACCAGTGAGTTCTTCTTTGCATATTTCTTACCCAAGATTGTTGGGGAAAGCCTCTACTTTCTATAAAGAATATAGCAAAACAACTTAATATTGCAAAATTGTATCTGAATAAACCCCTAGACTTCTGAAACAATGAGAGACATTTGCTAAACAAAATGTGCCAGATTTCTTGCATCATTTGCACCAAAATCAAGTGTCTTAGACACTTTTTAGAGATTTTTCCAACTTGACTGAAAAAGGGGTGTGACCTCACAGGAAAGAAGTGTAGCTTTGCATTTAACGGTGCGGTTCAAGTTGAGAGTCTGTGCCCCAGCAACAACTTTTAAGCCAACTAATAGGAGATGTAAAGTTAGACTAGGCAGTCTAAGAATATGCCAGATTTATCAAATAGCATTAGACATTTTGATAAATCTGGTGCAGTTTAAGTCAGTCTAGTCTAAGTTTGCACTGTCTAGCTTTTAGACAGTATTAGTATATCTCCCACAATGTTGTTTGGATAGATAAGACCAAAGTAGAGATGTTTGACCATTATGCACACATTTGGGGAAAACCAAACACAGAATAATAGCAGAAACACCTTATAACAGCTGTCAAGCATATTGGTAGAGGGTTGATGATTTGGGTTTGACTTTCGCAGCCACAGGATCAGGGCACCTTGCAGTCATTGAGTCAATCATGAACTCCTCTGTATACCAAAGTATTCTAGAGTCAAAGATGAGGCCATCTATCCAACAGCTAAAGCTTGCCAAAACTGGCTGAAAATGGCTCAAAAAGAAAAGAATCATGGTGCTGCAATGGCCAAGTCAAAATCCAAACCTCAACCCAATGGAAATGTTATTATGGATCCTTTAGAAATCCGTACATATACAAATTCCCACAAACCTCAATGAACTCAAGCAATGTTGTAAAGAAGGATGGTCTAAAATTCCTCCAGAAAGATATGAAAGACCATAAAGTCATACAGAAGTGATTAATTCATGTTAGTGCTGGTATAAGCTATTGGTTCTTGGGGTGGACTTAGTTTATCACACATGGCTTTTCCATTTGGATTTGTTAAATAAATAATAAAATGGTGGAATCTTCTAATATATACCTCCAGATATGTACCATAAAATTCAAAGAAGGTATATAATATTTCTCCCATGACTGTGTACAGTGAACACTTTATTTCTTTCTCTTATTTAGTGCCAACATATTCTGCAATGCTTTACAGTTAGTGCCACAAATAGGGCTACCAATCTGACTTCCCTTTATTAGCACAACACATAGAAGTACAGTGCGACACAGAGAGGACAAAGGCAGGCAATAAGGGATAAGGGTACAAGATTTTCCTGCTGATGACTTATGTACAGGATAGGTCATCAGTATGAAATCCATTGGGGTCTGACAACCCACACTGTTCCAGAAGCCTTCAGATACTCATATTCAAGCTATAGGAGTGCAGCTACAACCCTGTCTAATGCATAGTACTGGTTCTGTTGTATTGCAGCACTGCTCCTATTACTGGAATAGGAGCAACCTGCAGGCGCTTCCACTCCACTGGAGGCTGCCGAAACAGCTGGTCTATGTGTGGTCTAGATCTTGGACCTCCATGGAACACATACCGATGACGTATCCTGTGGATAAGTTATCAGTATCACAAGTTGATTTAGGGCTGGAATACCCTTGTGGATTGTGTCTCTTATGTACCTTCAGTAAACAGTAGAAAATTGTAAAGATCAAGTTTGACAGGCCTATGTTGATAAAGCTCTTTTTTTCTAATAAGTTGGTCTTGTAAATCCTGTTGGAGTGCTGTTTCCCGTTCATAAAGATCGTAGTGGGATCTGGTTCAAGGACCTGATAGCAATCTTCATGAAAGGGGATATCAAGGCACATCTGTTTGTGCTGAGATCTGCTTAACCAAATGTTACCAGCCTTATTGATTATAGAGTCACCTCTCTCTAGACCTCGAGGTGCCCTAATATGTGCTTTGCTTATAAAATGATCTGCTTTAGATCCCTACTTCTCCACCTTTATTAACCCCTTGACTACCAACTCTTCAAAAATGTAAGTATGGCTGCAAAAGGCATAATCACTTGCTAACTGCAGTTTCAATTGCAAGTAATATTGGTCTTGTAGTGCAGCAGTCACTTCCCTGGTCCACTAGAGAGCTAGGGTGAGCTGGACTCCTGGTTCCAGGAATGCCTAAGATTTATAGAGTAAGAGTGAGCCAGGGATTCCTGTTTGGCATCGGCAAACAAAGAAAAAGAAACAGAGACGCCAAGCTCCTCGCAAACCAAGTAGACCCCAGAACCCAGATAACAAGGCCAATCTACAGTATTAGGAACAAAAAGGCCAGAGATCATACAATCCAGCTAAACAGGCTAGATACAGCAAGGGTAACACAATGAGCCCTTGACAGCAAGGAAGACTCCATCTTGCTCTGTTTTTGAGTACTTTCAAGTATACTACAATAGACCTATCTGTTATATACTGTTATTTACTACACCAAGGGTCTCCAAAGTCTGTCTCCACTGCACCTGCACAACATTATAGTCTGATATAGGCTTATCTAGGGACTTGCAAACTGCAGTCATAGCTGATGTTGGGTTCTGTGATCTGCAGTGATATTGATTTCATAGACCGTAGTTTTAACTTTTACTGGTATTTTTTATCTCCATGAATCCTCCCACCACAGGGTTGGGTGAAACATCTTGAGGTGAAATACTATATATTAAGGGGTAGGTATTTGTGTTGTATTTGTCAGCAAGCAGTCAGCTATTTATTAATGAGCTAGGTAGTGAAGGGTAAATGCACTCCCAAAAAGTTGCAACAGCACTCTGCTATCTCTAAGAGCATTACAGCTACGCCTACTGTATATATCAGGGGTAGTGAACTACTGTTAGGAACACCCCCCCTGACAGTACTTGTCCATAGACTTGTACTGGGGGGGGGCGTTCCTCACATCTTGGCTATGGACGAATACAGTCGGGGGGGGCGCTCCTCACAGCCCAGCTAGACTGTCAGGAACGCCCTTCTGACGATAGGCAGAAAACTAGCGGCACCGATATTTCCAGCTCCGGGGAACATAGCGGGAAAGTCGATAGTACACTGAATTCAGCGCACTGTTGGCTTTCTAGCGGTATATAAAGCCGCATGTGCCTGAGGACATCAAAGGACCTCTTTAAAGAGGAAACCGCTTTGTATCTCTTTTGGCAGCGCCTCTTTGCACAAGCTGTATTGGAGATTAATATAGAATAAAGTGTATGCTTCTCTTCTTTCTCCTTATGCACTCTGTATTTCAGTCTTTTAATACAACTTGAGGTCTGTGATCTCCCCCTACAATTTAATATTTCCCAATCCCCATCTGACATCACTCTTCTAAAGGCTTGTTGATTGATTTTTTTTGTGATGTATTGTGGGGGAACCCTGTGCTATACATTATGCTGGTGTAGGTTGATAAAGCATTTATTGTATTATAGTATATACAGCTTGAATGATTCCAACAACTGATTGTTCAATTAAAAACAACAAAACTGTACTACAAATATATGACTCTGGGTTAGCTGATACCCACATCATAAAAGCTCTTTATAGTCATACATTGAGAGGCTATCTGACTCATGACTGAGCCAGTACCATCACCATGATCTAATGGTATAGCAGCTCACCTGTAAAGTCTCCTGACTATGATGTATTGTTTGTCATGAAGAAGGAAGGTGTTATATACTAGTGCATCTCAATAAATTAGAATATCATCAGAATTACCCTCCTTGTGGATTGTGTCAATGACTGCCTTCTGGACATCTGTCAAGTCAGCAGTCTTCCCCATGATTGTGTCGCCTACTGAACCAGAATAAGGAACTTTTTTAAACGCTTAGGAAGCCTTTGCAGGTGTTTTGGGTTACTTCTTCTAATTTTCTGAGATAATGACTTTTGGGTTTTCCTTGGCTATAAGCCATAATTATCAACATTAACACAAATAAACACTTGAAAAAGTTCACTCTGTTTGTAATGACTCAATATAATATATGTGTTTCACTTTTTCAATTGAATTACTAAAAAAAAAACAAAAAAAAACTTTTTGATGATATTCTTCTCCGTCCTCTCTCTGCACACTGCAGCATCAGCACTATGAGATATGTTCTTTTCCTAAAAGGAGAAATATTTGCCTGCAAAAGTTCCTGTATCGCCCCTCTGAGGTCACTTGAGGCTGTACAGGTTGACGTTACCAAGCTGTAATCTTTCTTCTGTTACTTGCAGCTCTCTATCTTAGCCTTATAGTAACAAATCCAGAAACTTTTCATGCAGCATCTTCAAACAAGGGCTGCACCCCAATATTGTACCCAGAATATCGAGCCTGGTATCACCCTGAAGCTAGGATTCTAACAAATAGATTTTAGCTTGCAAATATTTTTGTTAGCAATTTGCTATCACATTGTGTCTATATCTCCTATGCAGACCTATGTGTAATTTCATCCTGCAATTATGTTGCCATCCATGTATACCCAAATTTTTGCTCAGTTACCGAGTACACTTTGAGGACGAATTTTACAACTTTTTATTTAACTCTTAATGTGTCAAGTTTTCTACTTTTTCACATTTTTCATAATTAGATGCAATGAACAATGATGTGGAGGAGGATATTGAATTTGGCTATAATTGACCCAGGAAACAACTAATCCGGGGGGGGCCAAGACGCGAACCCCCATGATTTGATATTGATGGCCTAGAATAGCACTTTACTAAAGCTCCTCTTTACATTTTGTTTCTATTTTAAAAACATACAGAAACTGATTTTTATTCTTACAGAAATATAATAAATAAACATATATTTTTAATGTTTTTTATAATTATTAGGTATTTTAAATCAAACAAACTGAACTATTTTAGATATTAGTTTTACTGATATAATATATAAAATAATGATATATGATATACTATACAGTCCTTTTCTATACAGTAAACATGTTTACAACCTTTCTGTGCCCTTACTAAGGGAAATAAGAGATTTAGGATGCCAAATTGAATCACATAACTAAATTCTATTCAGAAGTTTCAAGTAACTTTTACTACAAATAAGATTTCCTAGAAAGGGAAGTCTAGTGCTGAGAACAGCATATCCACCATCTGGTTCCCCTGGAAAAAAGGAAAAAAAAAATGACTACTTAAGACAGCGCTGTGCTTTGTCACTGAATTTCTTGGAAAGTCTCAAGCTAACCCCTTCCCCCAATTCAGATTCTCTACATCCTGAAGCAATAGATCCTGAGAATCGCTTTCCATTAAACAAAATTCATATTACGATATTACCTAGAACAGAGTCAAATGCCATCTATCTGCATCCTAGCAACGTAACAAGATGGAATATTGGATATGTATTTTTTATCTGCACACAACGCTTGTTTGTAAAATTCGCTGGTAAACTAGCAATGTTAAAGCTATTCTTTTTAGTAAGAGCAATATTTGCTGAGCAAGAAACAAATTCTTTAAGGAATACTCTGCTTAGATGGTGCTCAATGTATACTGATGACTAACCTCCATTGTAAGCATGATGTTGATATACAGGATACAGTACAAGTGAGGCTCAAGAATGGCACAGAATATACCACTATGCTTAAAGAGGTTATCTCACAAAATCAACCCCTTTGTTAACAGAAGATCAAAATGTATCCAGAAGGGTGATCAGCTAATCAAAATGTATCCAGCTTCTCTAACCCCTGATGATCCACTGTTATCTCTGGTGGAGGCAGCATCTGGCCATACGTGTAGTGTTACACAATGTCACTTTTAATATCAGGACCACCTCTTGGACATCAAGATGGCCTAATAGGGTATATGGAAAAGGGTTGTCTTCATAATGAACCCCCTTTAATCCTCTAGTGATCACATTTACTATAGACCAACTAATAACCCAAATTGTATCATTTTGAAATATGAACCCTACAGATGAAAATTTATAGGCTTTGTGTCTTAAAGGGAAAGTTTGAACAAGAAATTACTGAGATGGGCAAACCATTCAGGATTCATTCATGTTTTGGTCTCGGCCGGTTTAGGTCTCTGATTTGTTTCAGGTCAAACTAGTTCGCTACAAGCCAGACCTTAAATTGGCATAGTGTATAAAACTCTCAGGGCTACTAGAAACCCATCTGTCTGATTTCTAACTCGCTAAGGCAAACACAGTCAAAGTTATGTCAAAGTGAAAGTGACTTTATTATACTCTGGAGTCTCTTCAGACCCCGGAGTATAATAGGTGGAGGCCCAGGGTAGGTGTAAAAAATTTAAAAAAAAATGCATGCTCACCTTCCCTTGTAACTTTTAGACCTCCTCATAGTGTCCTGGTGATGTCCAACGCTCTTCTGTGACATCATGGGACCGATGTGACCACTGAGGCCTGTCATTGGGCAACCAGCTGTCACATGAGCACATGACATCATGAAGATCGGTGTGCCCATGTCTCCGCTGAGGCCCAATCACAGGCCTCAGTGGTGACCCCGGGCCCATGATGACGTCACAGATGGGTGCTGGACATCTCCAGGAGGGCACTGGATTCCGCTAGGAGGCCCAAAAAAAGGAAGGTGAATATGAATGCTTTTTTTTTTTTTTTACCTCCCCCGGGTACCTTCCCCTATTATACTCTGGGGGCTGAAGAGACCCGAGTATAATGCGGCAGCCCCTTTAGCTCTCCCAAAACTAATCTCTATTTATTCTGATTCATAAAAAAACAGTTTCTTATGAAATGATGAGGTTTTTTTGTTTTTTTTAAATTTCTGGTGATGTTGCTTATAATTTTCCATGTTATTATCCATATTTAAAAATCCTAAAAATCTTGCAATTCTAACTTTTGGCACCAAGCCTAAAATAGTATGTGACTTCTTGTCTTCTGGAGATTAACCATGGGCCATACACACAATGGGATTTTTTAACATATAGTTAATGACATGTAAAATTAGAAACCAAAGATTCATTAAAAAATAAAAATCAACATAAAACACGATTAAAATTATAGGTAATTGTCTGGCAAGACATTGCTTTAAAATAAAAGTAACAGATTATGTAAACTTCTATTTCTTAATGTATCGTATTGCTTCCTATTGCTTGCCATCTTCGAGCATATAAGGATCAAATAATGTAAAAATATATCATAACAAATCTCAATATATCTTGAAGAAAAATAACTAAGTAGACAAAGTGTACCTATTGTTTTAATTTTTTTCGCCCATAAATAAATAGTGAAACGATAATAGGTTCTCAGCTACAGCTGAATATGGCGTTCAGAAGCTCTGTACTCACTGAAAAGCAATGTCAACTATTCAGTTATACTAAGACACCATATTATATGCCTATTTATTGAAATACATTGCAGGGCACGAAATAGCAAAAAAAAGGACCAGTGCATGATCTGAAAATAATTGTTGCCACTCCAACTATTGCTTTGACACTTTTAATGACTGTATACTGTGCTTGGATTTATACTCATGACAATATTTGACTTAGGCCATGGGAAGAAGGACATCAAGTGATACCCTCATGGCTCCTATGTGTACATCTATGTGAACATCTGCACATACTTATGTAAGTTACCTCTTCCTCTGCATTTTATTATTGTATTGTTAGGTAGGCGGTGTCAGGCAGGAGCAAGAAAGGTGCGTGATTCAGTGCTATAATCAGAGATGGACAGTGTCAGGGCTCAGAATCACACCTCTTGTCTGCTCCTGCCTGACAGTCACCACATGCCTGACAATATATAGCATATTAGGCACCAAAACTAACAGTAGTTATTGCTTTGGAATGGCGGGGCTAGAGGAAAAAAATTTCCACTGTGCCAAAATTAGTGGAGCAGTACTTCTGAATTTGGCAGAAGTGGTGAAAGGTTCTCTTTAAATGCTGGTGCTTGCAATTCCCTTCTGCCCAACAACCCCCCATATATCAGTGCCAATTTTCTGGAATAGAAAGAATAGTAAATGTCCCCCACTGTGTGGAAAAATGGCATGTTAAAGGGGTTTTCCAAATGATATTAAATCTGTCCCAGTGCTAGTGAAAGTGTTTAACCCTTTCAGGACCAAGCATCGATAGCAGCACGGTGGCTCAGTGGTTAGCACTGTAGCCTTGCGGCGCTGGAGTCCTGGGTTCAAATCCTGCCAAAGACAACATCTGCGAGGAGTTTGTATGTTCTCCCCGTGTTTGCGTGGGTTTCCTCTGGGTACTCCGTTTTCCTCCCACACTCCAAAGACCTACTGTTAGGGAATGTAGATTGTGAGCCCTATATGGGACAGTGACTGACAATGTCTGTAAAGCGCTGCAGAATATGATGGCGCTATCTAAGTAAGCATACTAAATAAATAAATATTGCTCCAATGCTCAGGCCAAATTTAGCACTTTGGTATGCATTGCTTTACATCGCAATACCTGATTAATGGCTTTGCATTTCTCAACTATTTTTACCATGTTTTTTTCAGGACACATAAGGCTTAAAATAAGTAGCCTTATTTGTTAACCAAGTTTACATTTTTTTTCGCTTGAAGTGGAAGAATGTTATAAAATGTGAAAACAATGTAAATTTTGCTTCTTTTACCTAAAGCAAGATAGTTTTTATATACTATTGCATATAAACATATTAAAATTAGATTTTCTAGTTCTTCTGATTACAGGGGCTACACATTTATATAGTTTTTCAACAAAAAAATAGGTTTTATATGAGTTTATATTCAGCATGGATTATTTTTTGGACCCCTGGTCCATGTGTAAATTAATCAGTAGCTTTGTATAGTAGAGGGCTGTAAACTGCTTGTGTTATCTCTAGCTAGGCTCCCTGCTGAGACAGAGCAAACATCCAGGAAGTAGGTGATGGTGGGGACTGGCAGAGGAGCAAGTTCTGCTTGCACAGTGTGCATGCAAAGGCAGTTTCACTTTACTATGATCACTATAAAGGGTTAAATTTTGTTGATAAAAGTGATGATAAAAGTCCTAAAAGGTTCCCTTATCACAGTGTAACTCCTGGACAGGTGTTTGACATAAATTAACGTGACTGCAGCACTGGGTATCAGATAAAGCGAGGTAAGTAGGCAGATTAGTGACTTCTAGGGGTTAAGTAACTAAATAAGTGATACTCACCAGTTTTCTTTCCCTCCTCTTTAGCGCTGCAGTCTGGTTCTCTTCTCTGGTGTTTGTTTATAGGGGTGCAACAGTGATGTGCCAATATACACCTTGTGTCCTCTGCAGTCAGTATATGGGTACATCATCACCACTGCAGCCAACCACTGCTGACATGGTCTACAGTATATGAGTACATCATAACCACTGCAGCCAAGAAGATGGCATCATGGAGCAGCTGCAGGATCAGAGTTCAGCACTGGAAGCAGAAGGGGAACATCATTTCTTTTATTATATTAACATACTTACTATCACTGGGAGACATTTTATAATTTTTGTGCTGTGTCACCACTTCAAAAACTTATCTTTGTGTCTCAGTCCCATTATTTATTTATGTATTTATTTATTTTATTGATGGAGGGCTTGTTCTTTGTGGTCCTCTACTTTTTATTGGCACCATTTTGGGGTACATAAAACTTTTTAATCATTTTTTAATCTAATCTCTTATGTGTTAAATTGGAAAAGGGGATGTTTTGGAATTTAACCCTTTAGGAATGCAGAGTAATTTGTAAATTGATGCTCTGGGACTTTTTTCATATTTTCCTTCTCTGCCTTCCAAAATTCATTACTTTTTTATATTTCTGTTGACATACAGTGGCATGCAAAAGTTTGGACACCCCTGGTCAAAATGACTGTTATTGTGAGCAGTTAAGCAAGCTGAAGATGAAATGATCTTTAAAAGGCATAAAGTTAAAGATTAAACACACTTGTCTATAATTTTAAGCAATATCAGTGTATTATTATGTTTGAGTACAATTTTAGAGTGAAAAAAGGGAAAGGAGTACCTTGCAAAAGTTTGACCAAGGTCTCAGACCTTCATTAGCCAGTTAGGATTATGGCTTGTTCACTGTCATCATTAGGAAAGGCCAAGTGATTCAAGTTTTACAGCTTTATAAATACCCAGCTTCCTTTAACCTTGTGCCAAAAAACAGCAGCCATGGGTTCTTCTAAGCAGCTGCCTAGCCCTCTGAAAATGAAAATGGTGGAGGCCCACAAAGCTTGAGAAGGCTATAAGAAGATAGCAAAGCGTTTTCAAGTTGCCTTTTCCTCAGTTTGAAATGTAATTAAGAAATGGCAGTTACAGGAACAGCAGAGGTCAAGATAAGGTCTGGAAGACCAAGATCTGAACATCATTGAAAATCTGTGGCTAGACCTCAAAGGAGCAGTGCATGCAAAACAACCCAGGAATCTCATAGAAGTGGAAGACTTCTCCAAGGAAGAATGGATGAAAATCCATTCAAAGAATTGAAGGACTCTTGGCTGGCTACAAAAAGCGTTTACAAGCTGTGATACTTGCCAAATGGGGTGCTACCAGGTACTAACCATGCAGGGTGCCCATACTTTTGCGTCAGGCCATTTTCATTTTTTGTTATTTTGAAAATGTAAAATATGCAAAAAAATGTTTTTCCAGAAAATACATTGGGAATGTGTCATCTTTAATGTCATGCCTTTTGAAGATCATTTTATCTTCAACTTGCTTAACTGTTCACAATAACAGTCATTTTGACCAGGGGTGTCCAAACTTTTGCATGCTACTGAAGCTAAGTGAAGGACTATTCTTTGCGTGATGAACTGTACTTTTATTTGGCACCATTTTGGGGTACATATAATGCTTTGATTAGCTTTTATTTTTGGGTGCCCCTGTAAAAAAACCCACAATTCCATCATTATTTTTTACATTTTGTTTTTACACACTCTGCACTAAAAATGACACATGGCAACTAAGTCCAGTGGCTCATTTTGATTACGGTGATATATATATATATATATATATATATATATATATATATATATATATATATATATATATACAGTACAGACCAAAAGTTTGGACACACCTTCTCATTCCAAGAGTTTTCTGTATTATCATGACTATAAAAATTGTAGATTCACACTGAAGGCATCAAAACTATGAATTAACACATGTGGAATTATATACTTAACAAAAAAGTGTGAAACAACTGAAAATATGTCTTATATTATAGGTTCTTCAAAGTAGCCACCTTTTGCTTTGATTACTTCTGTTGGTTTAATTTACTAATAAAACGTCATTTTTTGTAAATGAACAATTTCCCTGGGGTCACCGTATTCTGATGCCTATAACTTTTTTATACTGTTTTGTTGACAGAGATATGTAAGGGCTCTTTATTTACAGGGCCAGCTGTTTTTCTTGGTACTAATTTTTGGTATGTATGACTTTCTGATCACCTTTTATTGCTATTTTGGGGGAAAACAAGGTGACCAAAATACGTTAATTTGCACATTGCGGTATATATTTTTTTTTCAGTGTCGACCGTACAGGATAAATAACACTATTTTTGGATAGTGCAGACTTATGCACATGGGGATACCTAACATATTTGTTTATTGTATTTTGTTTACATTATGTATTTTCTTAATTAAAAGGAGGGTTTGTTGAACTTTTTGTTATTTTTATATGTTTAATACTTTATTTGGAACTTTTTCCTGTTCGACAAGGGGACTTGAACTTGGGAACTCTGATCCCCAGCACAATATACTGCAATACATTATATTGCAGCACATCGCACATTGGCTTCCTGTGTGTGATAGGGCAAGGCAATCAGCAGGCCATCGCTCAGCCTCTTGGCAGCCATGGCAACCCCTTGGACTGCACAATCTCATTGTGGGGAATCCGAGGGGTGGCGGGGGGGGGGGTCAATCTTCCCCTCGAACCATCTTGATGACGTGATTTTATTTATCATAGCATCTGAGGGGTTAAACTGCCAGAGTGGTAGTATTTTCTGACTCTGTCCCATGTCTCAGCTCCTGTGTCTGTGGCATTATCTGCGTAATAGTGCGGTGCTGAGTGTTAACTGTAAGCTTAGTGCCTTAACCTTTTCAGGACCACCCACTGTATATAAACGTCGGCGCTTGCTGGGCTTTGTGCAGAGCCGACATTTATAAACTGACCCTGCTAAATTGGGGATCGGGTCTCCCCAAGTGTCAGGAACTCTGTGAACACAGCAATAATAGCTGCTGGTGTTCACAGAGACATGATCAGGACCTGATAGGTTCAGGTCCCGATCATGTAGCCACCATATCAGGGAAAGTTTGTTGCAGTAACAGACTTTCCCTGATATTAGCGGACAGCCGTCCGCGGGCGGCATCGGGAGCGGGTGTTAGCTGTATCTGACAGCTAACACCCTGCTCCGTATCCTACGGTCGGAGCTGTGCTCTGATCGGACGTTTTAACCCCTTGGATGCCGCGGTCAAACAAGACCGCGGCATCCAAGGGGTTCCGTGATGCCAAATGAACCCCCCCCTCACCCCCCGCGGCGAGATCGGGGAGTGCCCATATGTGTCTTCTGCAGCCCGGGGTCTGGCCAGTGACCCCAGGCTGCTCGGTGCCCCCAGTACCTGGTTGATCCTGCCGGGAAGTGAGAAAGTCAGGCTATGCGTCTACATAGAACTGACTTCCTCTATAGACTGCAATACACGTGTATTGCAGTCTATAATACTGAACCAGCGATCCCTGGTTCAGGTGTCCTTGTAGGACAAATAAAGAAATGTAAAAAAAAAAAAAAGTGCAAAAGAAATGTAATAAAGTTTGTGAAATAAATAAATGAATAAAGCCCCAAAATTCCCTTTTCCTATATCAAATGAGTTATATAAAACAAAAACCTAAAAATTAATAAAAAACAATACATATTTGGTATCGCCACATCCGTAACAACCTGTACAATAAAACTGAAACATTATTTAACCCACATGGTGAACGTCAGAAAAAAAAAAAACGGAAAAAAATCCTCAGTAAGTAATGATTTTTCACCATCTCACCCTACAAAATATGCTATAAAAGTGATCAAAAAGTCACATATACCCCAAAACAGCACCAATAAAAAGCACAGGTTGTCCCGCAAAAAATAAGCCCTCAACTATCTCTGTCAACCGAAAAATAAAAATGTTACGCATCTCAGAAGATGGCGATGCAAAGATAATTAATTTCCTTCCCCAAATGGATTTTTGTTCTGCAAAACTAGTAACGCATAAAAAAACAATATAAATGAGGTATCTCCGTAATCATACCGACCCAAAGAATAAAGGTCACAGGTTACTTATGTTGTACACTGTGTGGAAAAAAATTAATAGGTAAAACACAATGCCAGAATTGTTGAGGATTTTTTTAAATCCACCAAGAAAGTGTTAATAAACGTTAATCAATAAGTCATAGGCACCCAAAAATGTTGTTAAAAAATACATCTCATACCACAAACAACAAGCCCTCATATGGCTACAGCACCAGAAAAAAAAATATATATATATAGCTTGTTCAATGTGAAGACAAAAACCCCAAAAATCGCCAAATCATTAGAACACAACTGGCTGCAGCAGGAAGGAAATGTATAAGCGGTGCGAAAGTGTATCAGGGGACAAACCAGATTTAGAGCTTGCGAGGGAAAATAAACCAGAACTGACCCCCAAAGTGACCCCTCCCCCAATCATACAAGCTACTGGGGATATAGTAGCAGTAAATTTCGTGTTCCCCATGTACTCCGCACAGCTTACATATTCACTCTTCATCCGCTGTGCAGTCACGTCTGGGATACTAATGCTTACTCCACCCCTTGATAAGTTCTTTGAGGAGTGCAGTTTTTAAAATGGGGTCATTCCCTAGGGGATTCCACTTTTCTGGTACCTTAGAGGCTCTGAAAACATGACATGGTGTCCAGATACCAAACATCTAAATGTGCGCTCCAAAAGCCACATAGCGCTCCTTCCCTTCTCTGCCCTACTGTGTGCCCAAACTGCAGTTTATACCCACATGTATGACACTGGTGTACCCAGGGTAACGTACTTAATGTCATATGTGAGTATAAATGGCTGTTTGGGCACAGCCGGGCACAGAAGGGAAGGAGCGCTATTTTGGTTTTTGGAGCACAGACTTAGACGGTTTGGTTTTTGGACACCATGACACTTTTTCAGAGCTCCTGAAATGCCAGTAAAGTGGAATCCCCTGATATGTCACCCCATTTTGGAAACTACACCCCTGAAGGAATTTATCCAGGGATACAGTAAGAATTTTTAACCCCCAAGTGTTGCCTTAATTAATTTTCCAGAAATGAATACACAGCTGATGGTGGAAGATGAAAATGACACTTTTTCCAGGAATACATAATTTCAGTGCGTAATACGTTGTGCCCGGCTTGTATCAGAGACGAATGCTCCAAAAGCTGTTGTGCCCAGAATACCCGCTTAACAGTTTTTGGAGGTTGTGTCTCTGGTGACACAAGTTGGGTACAACATATCAGCACTGAAATGGCGTATCTATGGAAAAATTGCAATTTTCACTTTTCATTATCAGCTGCACATTCATTTCTGGAAATGAAATTAATGCAACACTTAAAGTTTAAAAATGCTCGCTACACCACTTGATAAATCCCTTCAGGGGTGTACTTTCCAAAGTGAGGTCACATTTCAGCGGGTTCTACTTTACTGCCAATTCAGGGGCTCTGCAAAAGTGGCATGACATCGAAAAACCAAACTGTGCTCCAAAAACCAAAATAGCGCTCCTTCCCTTCTGTGCCCAAACATCAATTTATACCCGCATATGACATTAAGTACGTTATCCTGGGTACACCAGTGTCATACATGTGGGCATAAACTGATGCTTGGGCACACAGGAGGGTGCAGATAAGAAGGAGCGCTATGTGCTTTTGGACCGCTGATTTAGTTTGTTGATTTTTGGATGCCATGTCACATTTATAGAGACTCTAAAATTGCCCCTACAAAATGGGGGTCACTTCTTGGGGAATTCCAATTTACTGGCACCACCAGGGCTCTGCAAAAACAACATGGCATCCAGAAAATCTCTCCAAATCTGTACACCAAAAGCTAAAAAGCGCACTGCTCCATCCCTTCTGAGCCCTGCTGTGTAACCAAGCAGCAGTTTACACCTACATATACAACTTCTTTCTACTTGGGATAGCCCAGTTAATAGTTTTAGGAGTGTATGTCTCTGATGACACAAAGTGGGTGCAACGTATTGGGCACTGACATGGCATATTTCTTTAAAAATTAAAATTTTCACTTTGTACATTAATTTTCAGGAAGCACTCTTAGGGTCAAAATTATAATACCCCTTGATAAATTCCTTGAGGGGTGTAGTTTCTAAAATGGAGTCACTTTTTGGGGGTTTCCATTGTATTGGTACTTTAGGGGCTCTGGAAATGCGACATGGCATCTGAAAACTATTCCAGCAAAATCTGCCCTCCAAAACCAAATAGCGCTCTTTCCATTCCGAGCATCACCATGCACCCATACAGCAGATTATAACCACATATGGGGTATTCCCATGTTCAGGAGAAATTGTGTAACAAACCTTGGGGAGCTTTTTCTCCTTTACCCTCTTGTAAAAATAAAAAAATTTGGACTAAATTGACGGTTTATTGAAAAAAAACTAATTTTTCATTTTCACGTCCCGATGTTAATAAAATCTGCGAAAAAGCTGTAGAGTCAAACTGTTCATTATATCCCTTGATATGTTCTGTGAGGGGTGTAGTTTCCAAAATGGGGTCACTTTTGAAGGTTTCCATTGTATTGGTACTTTAGGGGCTCTGCTAATGCGACATGGCACCCGAAATCTAATCCAGCAAAATCTTCCCTTCAAAAGCCAAATAGCGCTCTTTCCATTCTGAGCCCTACCATGTACCCATACAAAAGATTATGACCACATATGGGGTATTGCCGTATCCAGGAGAAATTGTGTAACAAACCTTGGGGAGCTTTTTCTCCTTTATCCTCTTGTAAAAATAAAAATGTTTGGACTAAATTGACAGTTTATTAGAAAAAAAGTAATTTTTCATTTTCACGTCCCGATGTTAATAAAATCTGTGAAAAAGCTGTAGAGTCAAACTGCTCATTATATCCCTTTATATGTTCTGTGAGGGGTATAGTTTCCAAAACGGGGTTACTTTTGAAGGTTTCCATTGTACTGGTACTTTAGGGGCTCTGCAAATGCGACATGGCACCTGAAAACTATTCCAGCAAAATCTATCCTCCAAAAGCTAAATAGCGCTCTTTCCATTCCAAGCCCCACCATGTACCCATACAGCAGATTATGACCACATATGGGGTATTGCCACGTTCATGAACAATTTTTTAACAAACTGTGGGGTGCTTTTTCTCCTTTAACCCCTTGTGAAAATAAAAAATTTGGGGAAAAAGTGACATTCTAGTAATTTTTCATTTACACATTCCAATGTTAATAAAATGAAAAGGCTGTTGGGTCAAAATGCTCACTATACCCCATGATAAATTCTGTGAAGGGTGTAGTTTCCAAAATGGGGTCACTTTTGGGGGGTTTCCTTTGTACTGGTGCTTTAGGGGCTCTGTAAATGGGACATGGCACCGAAAACTATTCCGGCAAAATCTGCTTTTCAAATGCCCATTGTCGCTCCTTCCCTTCCGTACGCTGCCGTGTGCCCAAACATCAGTTTACACCCACATGTGGGGTATTTCTGTGCTCGGGAGAAATTGCATAACAAACTGTGAGATGCATTTTTCCTTTAACCCTTTGTGAAGGTGTTAATTTTAGGGCTAAATGAATGTGTTACTGAAAAAAAAAAGAAATGTCTAAATTTCACCTCCATATTGTTTTAATTTCTGTGAAATCCTTAATGGGTTAACAAACTTCCCAAATGCTGTTTTGAATTATTTGAGGGGTGCAGTTTTGAAAATGGGGTGATTTATGGGGGGTTTCTAATATATAGGCCTTCATAATTCCCTTCAGAACAGAAGTGGTACCTAAAAAATTAGTTTGGGAAATTTTCTTGTAAATCTGGAAAATCGCTGTTACACTTGTAAACCTTCTAACATCCAAAATAAATGAATGGATGATTAAAAGATGATGCCGATATAAAGCAGAGATATGGTAGATAATATTTATTAATGTATTTTTGTGATATGACTATGTGTTTGAAAAGCAGAGCATTTCACATTTTGAAAATTGCGATTTTCTCCAAATTTCCATCAAATTTCCTATTTTTTTTATAAGTAAATATAAAAATATTGATCAATATTTACCACTATCATGAAGTACAATGTGTCACGAAAAAACAATCTCAAAATCACTTATGTAAGTTAAATTGTCTCAAAGTTATTGCCATATAAAGTGACACATGTCAGATTTGAAAAATGAGGCCTGGTCACGAAGGCACTTTTAGGCTGTGTCCTGAAAAAGTTAATAGTACAGCCCTGAACGGGAAGGTGTTAAATATTTCAGTTTCTTAAAACTTTTTCACCCTAGATTTAAACATGATGGGGGTCTTTAGGGCACTGACAGCAGTTTGTTTTACCATAAGCCGGAAAAATACAGAAAAGACACATTTCTTTGGAGTCAGCGTGATGTTCTAGCACAACCTAACATCATCTGACAGACCCTCAGCCAATAGACAGCGGTAGGTGGGCATCTTACAGTGCTGATGTCATTTACACTGTGAGGAGTATCAGTTCTGATGCTATAGCTTCAAGGTTTCCGTGCCGATCTGAGAAGCCTCTGTATGTCAGAGATTCTCTGGTCTTGTCCAATCACCACCAAGGACGCCTATGTAAGTTTCCTTTCTCCTCACCCACCTGCCTGCAATTGTTTCCTGTTTGGCTTTGAGACCTGTTTCTCCATTTACCTGTGTTCAGATTGATCTCCTGGAATATTGGCCTCTTGGCTTTAGTTATTGACTCCAACTTGTCTTCTGATTCTGTCCTGATGTGACCTCCTGGTATACCGACTCCCTAGCTTCTGTTTCTAGATACAGCTTGTCTTCTGATTTTGTCCTGACGTGATTTCCTGGAACTTTTGGCCGGTTATTGGATTCCCGCTTTCTCCTGGCTCAGACATCTCTTCTGACAGGCTTCTACCTGGAGTATACCCTCCACATCATCATCCTGGTCCAGATATTCTCAGTAAGTAAATAGTAATTTCTGGATTGTTTTCAGTATGTGGAACATTTATTACCTGCACAGTTACTGGTGGTGACAATTCGGATGCCCAAATTTTGCAAAGCTCATATAGCCTTGCGGCTAGCGCAGGTTAAGGTGTTTGGGGTCTGTCTCTTGCTCACATTGCTGTACTGGTTTTAAATAGCTTGTTTGTTCTACTTGCTATCAGCCTGTTATTTTGCCAATCGAAGTTTGCTCTTGGAACTCAACCATACATACACTGTATAAGATGCTGTAAGCTCGAACAAAAGGCATTGCAATAATGGTGGGTGTAGGGAAGGGTCTGTGATTCATCTCACTGCATCATATAGAGCATCCTGCTCTGAAAATCTTACAATTAGACATGGATCCATGAAGATTTTCACATAAATCTGGCTGATGCCTCCAAATAGTGGAGCCATCATCTCCCTGTATCATGATGTTCAGTTTACTGTACTGCTGATGCTGCCTGCTACTCCTAAACAGCTACCACCACTGCCACCACTTAGCTGGACAAGTCTAGCTTTTTGCAATGTAACCGCCATGTGTGTTTAAAACCATGGGCAAGCACCTTTCCCACTAAAAAGGGTAATTTTTGGAGCATTTTAAATGTTAATGTAAAAGGGAGACATCATAGCAGATAACCTTTACACACCAGCTCTAAGGCAACAGAGAATTAGAAATAAAGCATGCAGAAGAGACAGGTATGGTATTTTTCATTTTCACACACAAGACACCTTATCTTGAAAAGTAATCGGAAAGAAAAGCAATGACAGCAAACAGAGATCTAATATTATACTGTGAAGAGACTCCATAGTATAAAAATAGCACTTACACTTGACAAAGTAGCAGGGTAAAATTCTGTTTTTTTTTATGCGAGAGAGATTTTTAAATGTATTTTAGTAGCAGTTCTACTTTAACCCTTTCCCAACATCTGCTGGGTCTCCGCTGAGGCTCCATTTTGAGGTTGATCACTGATCTGGGGCCATCGATCCATTGCCATGACAACCAAGAGCCTATTGAAGGCTCCAAGGCTTGTTTGGCATATACTTGTATTACAGGCTGCTCTATGTAATACATGTGCAGTGATTTTACAGTGCAATGCATTGATAAAGCACCACAATGCATTGCAAAATCACAGCACTTGTATAACAGGCTGCATAGTGTTCTAGACCACAAGGGGGGGGGGGCTAAAAATTACTGTTAAAGATTAAAAAAAAAAAATTCTAATCCACCCACCTTTCCATACAACACATATAAAGGTACATAAATCACGTGAAACACATAGGTAGGTATTAGATGTCTAAAAATATCTAGCCTACAAATTTCTAAAAATATTTTTTCCATACTTTTCGTCTCCCATAAATGTATCAATTTTAATTTAAAAAAAATTATAGCAATAGACATTCCCCAAAGTGGTATAAATAAAAAGTATATCTGGCGCCACAAAAAAAAAAAATCTGCCTTATACATCCCCATACTTGGAAATATTAAAAAAAAGTTATGGGTGTCAGAATATGGTGACCCCAAGAATTTTTATTTTTTTTGCAAAATTTTGGATTTTTTAAGAGGTTAAAATGTGAAAAAAAACAATTATATAAATTTAGTATCTTCATAATTGTATGGACCCATAGAATATAGGTGACATGTAATTTTGGATGCACAGTGAATGCCATAAAAACAAAGCCCTTATGTTTTTATAAATGACACCTGACCATATGTTTATAAAGTATAGTTTCCCTGGATCAAGCGTTCCTGGTCTGCCATCCTGCCTTCAATTATAATTATTATTAGTGAGTGGGAAAACCTGACCCCCTTCACAATCCAAGATTATACCATAGGCAACAGTGCTGCTACCCTTACATTTGTTTCAGTTTGTTCATTGCAAACATTTTTATTATACAGTTAGTTCTCTCTTTTATAACTCCTATTTCACTTTTTTTTTCCCCTCTACATGCTTTACGTATTACATTTATTGCTCATATAGCCTAATATGTATATCCTCACCAGATGTTATCGCATATACCTCTCCAATTGGATCCTAGACTACCTCACAAATCGACCTCAGTATGTGACAGCTCGGGACTGTGTGTCAGATACCGTGATCTGTAATACGGGGGCACCTCAGGGTACAGTTCTTTCACACTTTCCTTTTCACACTGTACACTGCAGATTTTAGGTGCAACTCATCTAGCTGCTACTTGCAGATGTATTCTGATGACTCTGCAATAGTAGGCCTCATTACAGATGATGAAGACAGGGCGTACAGAGAACTGAACCAGGATTTTGTGGACTGGTGCCAGCAGAACCACCTTAGGATTAATGCTGGGAAGACCAAGGAGATGGTGGTGGACTTCCGTAAATGCAGATGCCGTCCTAAACCAGTAGACATCCAGGGGATGAGCATCGAGGGCACTTCTTAGGACTTTTTTCAACTCTGTAGTGGCATCAGCCATCTTCTTCGGAGTGGCCTGCTGGGGGAGCAGTATATCGACCAGGGATAGAAGTAAACTCGACAAGCTGATTAGAAGGGCCAGCTCTGTCCTGGGGAGCCCCCTGGACCCAGTGCAGGTGGTGGGTGACAGAAGGATACTATCCGCGGTGAGCTCCATGCGGGAGAATAACTCCCATCCCATGCATGAGACCGTGATAGCGCTAGGCAGTACTGTCAGGGATCGATTACTTCACCCTTAGTGTGAGAAGGGGCGCTATCGGAAGTCTTTCCTCCCTGCTGCGGTCAGGCTGTACAACCAACACCGACTTAAGTGGAGATCATTCTTTACCTGTACCTTTCTATCTGTCTGTCTACTACCAATGGGATGCCTCTACCTTGGAACGTTTTGTATATATTGTATGTGTATTTGTATTTCTTATCTTGCATTGCATATCCTTGCTGCTGTAACACATCAAATTTACCCATGGTGGGACTATTAAATGATTATTATTATTATTATTATTATTATTATTATTATTCTTGACTGCAGTATCTGGACATTTTGACTCTTCACCAGCCTAAGCCTTAACTGTTCTATAGTATAATATTTGATAGTTATTCCAACACTGCTGTAATGTTTTTCATGATAAGCTTGTATTTTACACTGTCATTCAGTAAATACCTTTGAAACTAAAACAAAGTCTGTAAAAAAAAGTGTTTTCCAGCTTCCCAGTACATCATACAGAAAATTAAATGGCACCACTAAGAAGTGCAATTTGTCACTTAAAAATTAAGCCGTCATATGGAAATCTGAACCTTTTGGAAGGTGGGGAGTCAAAACCCAAAAACGAAAAAATGGCTGTGACAGGAAGGGGTTAAATTACCTTTCAAGTTCCTTATGTACTTCTTGAATCAGTTTTGCACTTCTAAAATATGTGGCTCAGAAAATTTTTAAATACATCCTGTCATTTGACTTCCACTGTTATAGAATGGGTTAAGTTCATGTATGGTAATAGGTTTTCAGTTATCTATATTGTATCTCAAGTGTTATTTAAGATAATCATTTAATAGTCCCACCATGGGGAAATTCAGTGTGTTAGATAATACAGATACAAATACAAAAAAGCTCCAAGGTAGAGGCATTACAGTGACAGTAGGTACAGATAAAAAGGTAAAGGTAAAAAAGTAGTAGAAGGGATATCACAACTTAAGATCTTTCAGTTCTCTGTATGGACTGATCTCCGCTTAGGTCGGTGTTGGTTGTACAGCCTAACCGCGGTGGGGAGGAAAGACTTCTGGTAGCGCTCCTTACCTTTTCTGTAAGACACCTAAAATTTAGCATTATCAAGATTATCAATTTTTGTGTCTCCAAATTTTAAAACCCTTGGACATTGACAACCATGTATTATTATTGTCCTCATGGTTTATATCCATTAAAGTAAGGCTGCGTCAATAGCTTCTTCCTTTAGGCATTGGCTCCTCTACGAATGAGATTGCAGGGGTCTGATGCCTTTACATAGCAGCCAGGAGTCTAATGAAGGGCAGCCTATAATCCTATAAAAAAAATGTATAATTCCATAAGACTGTGTCAAAAGCATGCCAGAATTACTATTTTTTGTGTGTCATTTACTGAATAAAGTTCTAAAAAGTGATCAAAAAGCATCATTTTCCCTGAAATGGCATCAATAAAGAGGCCAGGTCAGGTCAAAAAAAGGCTCTCGTGCAATTCTGCTAACAAAACAATAAAGTTTCAATGAAAAAAAAATTCCAAAAGGCTTTTTACTTTGCAAAAGAAAACTAATTAAAAAAAACTATACAAATTTGGCCTCAATTTTATTATATCAACCAAGTAAATAAATTTAATAGGATATTTAAGCACCACGGTGAATGGTACAAAATATATAGCATAAAAGGCAATGTCAAAATTGCTGTTTTTTTACATTGCTTCCCAAAAAGAATTCCTAAAAGTTAATCAATGAGGCATATTTACCCCAAAATAGTGACAGTAAACACTGCAACTTGTCCCGCAAAAAACATGTCCTCATACAGTTACAGTTAAATAAAAAAAGCAATAGGGTTTGGTGTGTGACGACGCAAAACCGGAAAAAAATAGTTTCCTCATCAAGATCTAAAACAGGTTAGTCACTAAAGTGTTAACTGCTGTTTACATGGCAGTGGACATGAGCAGAAGTTTGAGGTAAGAAACTTTTTGCAGAACATATCATGTGATCTGGCTATGAACTTGTTTAACCCAATGTATTCACAGAAAGAGATTAATACAGACACTTATGATTGAGTATAGAAGGTTCTGCTGCTCCTTCTTTTCCTAACCATCTTATTCCACTCCTGATACTTTTACTTCAGATTTCATCATCCATAAGAAAACTGCAAACAGATTTTCAGCAGTGTTTCTTAGAAAACAGAAATCTGCCTCTTTTCAAACAAGTTTGAACATGTTCAGACATGTTGCTTCGAGCTAAACATAGATTTTTCCTCATCTCGATTTTTTTTTACAGAGATTCTCTGCAGTCACTTTTCAGAAAACGTTTCTATTGCTGGAAATGAATAATGTCTTGAATATCAAAGGAAATTTATATTCTGTATTAATTCTAAATATCATGATCTATTTTATGTCGTAAATTTCTATAAATTGGAGCTTGTCAAGGTTCTTATAATTTCTTTGTATGTCCATATCCATAAAAGTAGAGTCCTATATATTTACATCTGCAAATAAAGCAGCATAAAATAGGAAACTTTCTGCCGTGTGACAGTTTCATTAGTTAAAGAGGGACCGTGAACTCTCCTGTTATGTCTGTTTCGTAAATACTTGCATTTCCTGTGAAATATCAAACTCTGACACCTTTCCTGATAACTTTGTGTGGTGCTGTTCCTCTGTTCTTCCTTCTATGGCTGGGTTTAATAGGAAGGCGTTATAGGCACTATATAGTTAGCTACCAAAATATTATACATAAAACTAATTGGTATCACAGCACACAAGCTATTAAAATGTAACATTATCACATAACAATATAACATATCATATAATGTAACATAACTTGCTAAATGTCATAATGAAAAAATTAGAACGCCATAATCGCTACATTCATAGAACAAAAAAGTTGCATGAACGCCAATACGGATCCCATCTGGTATCTCTGTAATCATACTAGCTGAAAGAATAAAATTCACACTTATTTCTACGTCATTATTATTGCTACAGAAACTAAACCAGAAAAGTAATGGCGCAATTACACATTTTTCCCACAAATATATTTTTTTTACAGTTTCCATCACTTTTGAATTTTTTTATGTTGACATAGCCATGATTCTGAGGAAACTGTACAGTACGTTTCTTCCGAAACATGGCTATGTCAACATAAAAATTAAAAAGTGATGGCTCTTATGAGGAAGGAGAAGAAAAAAAATTTGAGAAAATTCAAATTTTCCGCATCCTTGAGGGTTTAATTAATACACATTTATTGTCGCCCAGACATACTGTTAATGTGAGAAGATAGAAGATACATATAATACAATCACACAGATCCTGCCTTAAAGAAAAGCTATCACTATGAGAGATCTCTTAAATAAAAATCTGCAGTGTAATACCCTTGTATAGCTATACTGATGAGTGTAATTGAATCCAATGAAGAGCTTGTTAAAGTGTCAAACAAGCAGGGTGAAAAGAAAACTTCCTAGTTGTATGGGGTCATATGATGTGTCAGAAGATCCTTTCAGCTAGACATCAGCTCTGGAGAAGAACACGCCAACAGTGACTGGTTCCAACAATCATGGAATGTGATCCTTTTTGTAGATGCAAAATGATTTTCAATGATGTACATAGAATAGAGGAAAACAAGTTGCAAAGATCAAAATGGAACTCCTATTATGGTACCAAGTATTTTCTGGAACAGAAGAGCTTGAGATTTATTTTTCCCACCATGGGTATCCATAACCCTTGGACCAATTTCCCAACTTCTTATTTGCTAACAATGTCCGTTTGCATCACCCGGAAGCAAACTGGTTACAACCAATGTGGCATATCCCCTCACTCGAAGGATTTCTAAGCAGCCTTATAATTTGTCTGTATGTTTGTGTCTAGAATGGAGTGGTTTAAATCAGGTGGATCCAGGAGGTGGCACTGTTTTGGCTCTGGGACTGCCAGCCCAATCACCCACCAGCCCATTACAGCTAGCTCACCAGGAGTATTGGCATTTTTGGGTGTTGCACTAGTGGAGTAAAGGCTAACTATGCCTCTCCTATATGCATCCCTAACCCTCCTGGTTTGACATGGATACAGCAGGTGGTGCCAAAAAACTAACAGTCACAGGAAGCATTGCCACCTACTGGATACACAGCATACCAGGCAGAACCTGATTTTACCCACGCCATTCTAGCATCTACCCTGTATGGTAAGTACTATACTGTATGTTCTTGCAATGACTATTAGAACACTGACATCATTATTTCTTAGGTCTGCCATAATGACAGGTTCATTATCCCAAACTGTCTAAGGCTAGGTTCACAACTGTGCACAGGTCTCCATCGATCGGCTCCACTGGGGAACATGAACAACGGAGAGCCGGACCGTTAAACAGAGGTTACTCATGGGCACCTGCAGACGCCATAGACTATAAAGGGGTCCACTGGGTGTCCATTCGGTTTACACCATTTTGATACTGAAACCAGCGGAGAGAAAAGTCCTCCATACAGGACTCTTCTCTCTGCCAATTTTTGGCGGTTTCTGCGGCAGAGTCTCCAGCGCAGATGTGAACCTAGCCTAACTCGTATAATACTCAGGACTGTAGACTAAAATAATATACCAAGGAATATATAATATACTGAGGACTGTAGCTGTTTCTGCAGAAATGAATGCAGTAATGAATGCTGACACAGTGCACAGTTGCCAGCACAGTATTCCTGTGCACTGGTTGAATTGCGATACATGATTGGAGCTTTATACTTACCTCCTCAGAAAGTGCGATCTGTGTCTTTTGGGTCACATAATATAATACATTATACTTTAGAGGCTACAATCGCCATTCTTTGAGCTGGCGATATATATGAGTTTGAAGCCCTGCCTATTTGCACACGGCTCATTACACATCAATACCTGGGCGTAGTGTAGTATAAACATAATATCTGTCCAGAGTATGGATTAGGGGACCTCACACTCATTGGGTTTATTCATCCCATTTTGCTCTTATATTGTACATTTTATAATGATGAGCCTTTTTGGCATGTGAATGAATTAATAAAGGTTATGTATTATTTATACAGTAAAGATTATTATTTTTCTTTGCTTTTTCCTTGTTTCCTTTCTTTCCCCCACAGTGGCTAGAATAATTGGGGGATATATACAGTGATAGTGTAAGGGAATCACTAGAGGAGCGATTCCCCAGTAGCTGCTGGAGAACTTAGGGGGGAGGGGCACAACAAGACAGTGGACCCTAAGCTGAATTCCCCCCACTGTCCCTGGCTAACTTGCCCGATCTGTCCTAGGTGACAGCCAGCAACCAGTCGAGAGTCCCTCCTTATAATAAGTGATAACACAGAACGCAGACAGGACGCACAACAACAAAGGGAGGTCAGCTAGCCAAGGGGTCGGTATCAAACGAGCAATGCAGTACAAAATCACAATCCAAGAGAAGTCAAAGGTAAGCCAGTGGTCAGAAAATCAGAAGAGCAGGTAACAAGGAACAAGGAGTATAGCCAGTAAGCGAAATGCAATAGCAGGCGCCAATGGGAAAGTGAGCAAACAATAAATAGGGAGAAAGAACCCGCCCCAGACTTGATAGGAGGACAGGCTGTCAATCACAAAGGTGGGACTAAAGTTAACTCTTAGTGGAGCAGGGGGAGAGCAAGGTGAAGGAGAAGGGCGTGGTGGAAAATCAATTAAGGAGGTGAGGGAATAGGACAGTGTTCAGACAATACACGAAAAACCCAAAGGAAGGAATCACAACTGGGCACGCCTCCTGCGCCGCAGCGTGCGCCCGGAGGATGGTGCCAAAGCCTGGACAGGCAAGGATGTTACAGATAGCATAGTAGTATATTACATTAATATATAATAAGGAGGCATCCCCTACATCTAGAGGGTCTTTGCCTATAAGCATATATGAGGATTCTTTACTGTGAAAGTAATGAGACTATGAAGCTCTTGGGATGATGTAATGGTTAATGCTTAAAGTGACCCCCCCCCCCAATTCACAATAAAAACATGTCACAATAGATGAGTAATTAATGTGGTTCCTCCGATTCCCAATTCCCTAATTATTTCTGTAAAATGGACGCCAACTTCTGGGACTATTCTATACATACTGTTCTTTGGTAGTCTAAGACACTCCCTTCAGCTCCCAAATGTTTCATCCAAGAGCAGAGATGGAAGTGTCAGACTGAAGTGCATAAGGTCCACCAGTAAAATTCATTCTGCTACTTGCAAATGAATGAATGAAGTAACTCAATCTAATTCCTCAAACTATGCCACATATTTGTTTTAGTAATAAATTTTTGCTTATTCCTTGCCTTGGACTGATAATAAGGGGCATTATCAGAAGTCTGACACTTGACTTAAACTAGCAGGTAGTAGGAAGATGCTGCAAGATGACTGGCTATTGGGGCCCCGCAGCAATTTTTAGAAGGTTGTAGCTGAGGATACTGGTTGGTCTGCCTATGTGCCTACACGTCATCTCATCTACCCATTGTGTATATGTAATCATTACCTGGGTAGTTAAAATAATCTACCCATTAAGGGTAGGGTTAGGGTTTCCAATCTATATGTACTATAGTACAGTGAGTGTACAGTGCTGTGCGCTGCTAATGCAGGTGGTTGGGAGCTGGGAGTCCACCAATGCTCAGGGACTTACTGGAGGATTCACCTGTACCCCCCTTTGGAAAATCCAAGCCGGGGGGAGTGTCTCAGACTACCAAAGCAGTGTGCATAAGTTAGCCAGAGGTACTCCCCACTATTCTTGTATGGACAATCTGAGACCATGGGGAGTTTTTCAGATTAACAAAAACTATGTGCACACTGCTGGTAGCCATTTAACAGAAATGGAGAGGGGATTAGGAAACAGCACTTGTTGAATCGTGGCTTTCTAGAGCTCAGTGGACAAAAGGTCAGGTAGGTGTCATGTTATGGCTTACAATAGAAATTTCTGCAGAGTTGAGGGTGAGAAGTGAGCAAGAGAGAAAGGAAAGACAGAGGCATAGAAGAGACAGCAAGCAGCTCAATTGCAAGTTTCTATCTCACTTCAAGTTCTTTACTCACATCAATACAGGTTAGTAGTTCTGTAGATCTTTTATGACCCTGCTGCAGTTGCTTTGAGAGATTGAGAGACTTATGAAGCAGATTCTCCTCTACTAACTGTGTGATGATAAGATTCATAGTGGCTACTCTCCATCTACCAGCTGAGAGAAAACAGCAGATAAAACATACAGCAAAAAAATCAGCTAAAAATGCAGTAATACAGTCATATACTTACCTGAAATAGTGTTACTCATTGTGTACACACACTGTACTTTTGACCTATGAAATGTTTTATGAAAGGTTAAATACACTTTAGAAAGGAATACACCAATTATTTTAACTATGTATTCATAGTAACATTTTTACTATAAACCAAGGGTTGCTTTAACCTTTACAAGGAGTCTGGGTGTCCTGTTTTAAAGTAATAACATTATAAGTTAAATGTGTTAGGCTACTGAAGAAGTATCATTGATCCAAGGATTACTTGTGATTGCTCTCTCTTGATTGAGAATAATTTTTTCCCCCTAAAATTAAGAAAATTGGTTTTGGACTCAAGCAGTATTTTTGACTTCCTCTAGATCAACCCTGCAGAATTAATATGTTAAGTTTATGTTTTATGTTACCTTTATTAACTCTAAATGCAAAATGGCAAGTTATACTGGAACATGAAATGGAAATATTTATAGGCCCCCGAATCCCCCAGGTTGGGTCATTGGTACCCAACAAATAGGACTATAATAAGAAATTGATTTACAATTGACTATTAACTATGCTATTACAGTAGCTGTGTTAGCGGAGAGCACTGGAGTATTTATAGGTTAGGCATCTGTATGCGGGGTATAAGGGAAGATTATTGGTGTATATTGATGTCGATTCAATTCAAAGGTTTGAGTATTCTTAATATTCAAGGTAAGTATGGTCATCTAGAGCTACAAGAAAGGAACTGGAAAATTGTCAACTAGGGTTTTAAAAGGATTAACCTTCCTCTAGTGTTAGCTTTCTGTTACTCTTTCTTATGTTAACGGGTCGGTTTTGACCCGTGTCTTAAATCACCCCTAGGATACCCTAAAAACAGTTATTTATGATCCAATTTGTTTCTTACCTCTTAGTTACCTTGTTAGGGTTTCTCATCCATGGAAGGATTGATTTTAATATTTTTGTTGTGGCCCCCTGGGCCTTTCATTTGAGAGCGTACCCTTCATTTTCAATATAAAAATATTGTCAAATGAACCTCAAGAGATAATATAAACTTAAAAAAGTTTGTTTATTACCCCGCGGCCCCCACCGCCCTAAAATATAGAATTTGGTAGAGACTCACGTATAAGACTACCCCCCCCCAAAATAAAAAAAAGTTTGCTTATATTTCACCTGTTACTATTACTAAGAAACACAGGACGAAAACAAAACCCAAAAAAAAAGAAGACCCGGGGCCCCCCGCCCCCCCCCCCCCCCCCCCTCGCCCCCCCCCGGGGGGGGGGGGCGCCGAAGCGGCTCTAGACCGCGGGGAACCCCACACATTTCCGGCGTATAAGACGACCCCCACTGTAGCCATTATTTAAGGGGTTAAAAAGTCGTCTTATACGCCGTATATACGGTATATATTTTATATTATTAACTCTAGTAACATCTATGGTGTTACGGGTCAATTTTGACCCATATCTAACTACTTTATGAAAAAGGCAAAAAACAGATTTTTTTTTTTTTTATAGAACTTTAATACAAATAAAAGATGAAAATTATATTAACAGTAATAGCAATAATAATAAAAAGTAGCTTTTCTAGGTCAAACAAACAAACAACAATCAATCAAGCAAATCAAATCAACAGAAATCAAGTACTAGTTTTTAGATGCATTAGTATTTAGATGCATGTGTGGCAAAAGTGACACTTTTTGTGTGTTCTTTGCAGAGGTATTTTTTGCAGGCAAAGCATGATGTGTTTGTCTTTCTGTCCTTATTGCTAGGGCAGACCTGACACCTCTTTCTTTTAGAATCAGGTGGTCTCACTAGGGTTGTGGCTGTTGTGGTTGATGTTGAAGCAGGGCTGGTTGAGGAGGATGCTGGTGATGATGCTCTTTGTGTTGCTGTGGGTGTGGGCGAAGCACTTGTTGAGCTCTGGAGTTGTCGGACCAAGGTTGCAGCGGCTGGGTCTCGGGGCACCCGTTTCCTTTGGTCAATGTGCGCCTTGACAAGGGATCTTCCTAGTTCCTCAAGAAACATCCTCCGCTTGTTTTTTTTCTTTGAATTCCATCCTTGGTGAATGTGGGTCCACAACACAAATGCATTGTATGCTGACACATCAAGGATGTTGGAAAATACAACCATTGGCCATCTCCTAGTCATTCGCTGGCAAGTGTAGGTGGCAGTCAGCTTGTCCAGGTTGTCCACTCCTCCTTTGTTTTTGTTATAGTCCAGGATGATTCTGGGCTTTTTGTCACTTTCTGATGACACAGCTGCATCTTTGTGAAGTGTGGACATCAGTACCACATTCCGTCGTTTTTTGGGTCAGTATGAAACAGCAGTGGTGGTGTCTGTAAAAACAAACTTTGAGGAAAGTGGAGCCCTGTCCTTCATCTGCAACAATTCAGCGGGCAGCTCAGGTTTGTTTTTTTTCACTGTGCCCACCATGGTGATTTTCCTCCTGAGAAGTTCTTGTCCAAGGTCATAGCTGATAAAAAAATTGTCACAAGTAATGTTGTGACAATTCAGTCCAGTAGTCATATCGAGGACTACACGTTTTCCTTGTTTTTTTTCAGGGATGCCGTTTGCAGACTTGCCTATGTAAATCTGTAGATTCCATGCATAGCTAGTTTTTGCATCACAGGCTGCCCAGATTTTTATGCTGTATTTGCCTGGCTTACTTGGCATGTATTGCCGGAAGGGGCATTTTCCTCGGAAAGGGAGAAAACGTTCGTCTACTGTCACCTCTGGCCCTGGGTTGAACATCAGTGGAAGGAGCTGCACCCATTTCTCCCAAACATCCCTGATGGGAGCAAGTTTGTCAGATTTTGTTCTGGTGTCTCTGTTGTCAAATCTGAGGACTCTTGATATCATTTGAAACTTTTGAAGTGACATTGTTGCCCGGAAAATATTCCTGCCTGTCGATGCGTCCCAGAGACTATCAGTGGCCTCATTGCAGGATTTGTACACTCCAGCAAGGAGAACAACACCAATGTAGGCATCCAGGTCATCATCATGAAGGTCATTCCACATGTTGCCGTGGACTTTTTTTTCCTTCAAGGTTTGTCATAGCAATAATGACTTTTTTTATTGACAATGGCATAAACAGATCAAAACATGTCTTGATGTCACTTACTCTTGTCACAGCAAACCTTGTGATCCCAGGGGTCATTTTTATGACATTTTCAGCATCTGCCCTGCCATGTACATCTGGAGGTACTGAGCTCCAAATGATCTTGCCACTTTTGGATTTGAATCTTTCAGCGGGAGCAGCTTCAGCACTGGTGACCTCCTCATCAGACTGATCAGAACTGTCTGTGTCTTCCGGTTGATACTCCACATCATCTTCCTCCTCAGAAACCTGTTCATCTGTATCAGTTTGCTGCTGTGTGTCCTCTGATTCATTATCATCCAAGATATAATCCAGAATTTGGCTTGCATCTAATCTTCTCCTCATTGTTGCATGGTGTAAACTGAAGATGTATACTCTGCAAAGTACCAACTGTAAGCTGATTTGGCCATACATGCCTGGACATGTCCCTAACTCAAGTTGTTGGAGGTAGAGCTGTTGGTTTATATTGTGTTTATGAGTTCAGTTTTGGGACTTATTATTGTTTTTTTACTCTTATATTAGACCTGGGTCGAAATTGACCCCAACAACACAAATGTTATAATTTTAAAAAGAGCATTTTACAATTTAGTAAAATAGTTTTATTTTATTGTATTTTGTTTAAAAATAAGTTCCTGAAAAAGTCAAAAAGTCTTGATGCAATAAACAAATGTATGTAGAATTTGTATGCATTTAAAACCTAAAACGGGTCGGTCACGACCCTAACACTAGAGGAACTGAAGAGCTGTTTTTTTTAGATGTTAATGGAAAAATATTGATGTTGCAGTAGATCCTGCTGTCACTTAGAAATCACTACAATATCAAGCCCCCGCCTTTAAACACCAGAGGGGGGTTGTTTACGATGAGCCCTTGAAAAGCAGAGGATTTTACATCTTCCAGTCACTAGCTAAGATTTCCTAGTAAATGGAATCTCTTTCTAGAAAAATGATGTCTGTTTATATCCAGGGAACACAACTTATCATAGTGGAAAAGTCATGTCTCAAAATTAAGTGGTCTTAGAAAAAAACAGAAATATTATTTGTCTGGCTATATATTTACATTGGCTACTCATCATGCTCCCCTTAGCCAGATGAGTCAACAGAATGATAGCAATTTAAAAGCAGATTATTTTGGTCTACAATCTTTAAAGTTACATATACGGGATTTAGAGAATACAGGTGTGACGTATATTCTAGCATCTATAGCTTAGAAAAAGTTTAACATCTTTACTTGTATTGAATTGCTATTATTTAATTGAATTTATATATATATATATATATATATATATATATATATGCATCTAATATAAAAAGTGAAGAAATTGCAGACCTGTGTCTCTCTATGGTTAAAGCCCCTCTGTAGTTTGATCCTGCAGTCATACTCCCTTTCAAGGCTCAAAAAGGTGCTATGTCTCATTAAAGAGACATTGCCTCAAAGAGGCCGCATTGCATTGTACAGAGACTTATTAGACCGTGTATGCCCTTCTAAGAATTCTGGAAAAAGAAATATACAAATAAGTCATCACTGGTAGAAAAGGGGAACCACCTTATGCTACTAGCTTTCAGCAAAACCAGGCATTAAAGAGGTTGTCTAGCCTAATTGAAAAAAAAAAATTAGGCTGGGAGAGGTAAAAAAAAAAAAGAAAAAAAAAAGACTATACTCACCTGTCCTGATGCTCCGGTGTCCCCCCAGCACAGTCCAGTCCTGCTAGTCAGCTGTATTCTTTTGCCGGAAGCCTTCGCCAGCTGTGACGTCCCGTGTCCCTTCTGCTGAGGCTGCTGATTGGCGTTAGCGGTCACATAGTGTTGTCCCATGTTCTTTGCTGAGGTCACTGATTAGCCTCAGCGGTCACATGTGGCGAGGACTTCCACTAGAAGAAAACAACGGAGGACTGGACCGGAGCACCAGGGACAGGTAAGTATGTTTTTTGGGGGGTTTTTTTCACCTCCCCAGCCTATTTAAGAAAAAATAATTTCTCCTGGACAACCCCTTTAATCTATAGGGAGCTACCTTCCAAAAGGTGGCACTAGAGCACGTACCTCTTTTCAACCAAGGGCTTATTTGCATATTCTACTCTTTTTCAGTTCTCTTCTACTGTTAATATGCATTAGATTGGGTTGGCAATAAGTAGCAAACAGTTACAATGCTTGTTTATTCAGTATGGATCAGCACACAGTGTATTAGCACTTATTGATACTGATAGTATTTGATTCATTGCAAAGACTTTGTAATTTGTAACCAGTCAGTTTTGTAGTATTCTTGAGATATAGCTATTACCCTACAGTCCTTTGTATAGGACATACCAATTCAAGAACCCGCTTGATCTACAGTAGTTACTGTAACTTTAGTGATACAGATGTAGCAGTTTAACTTTAATGTGATAACTTGCTGTAGTGCGGTATCACATGACAAGAGATTGGAAAGCATTTACAGAGTTCAAGTTATTGTTTTCTGCAACTGTTTATTTAACTTGTTAAGTGTCATGTTAAATTGTGCTATATCTGTACCTCTTAAAGTATTCCTTTATCTACCTGCATACATCTGTATATTTGCTTCTATTAAGTCTGCAGTATTTTCTGTTACAACTTATATTCTGTTTGGCTTCTCCATAAAGAGGTTATCAAAATCTGTATGTATTCTGTAGATGTTATTGAAGCACTTTATCACTTATTTTGGGGCTCTCTAAGCTTAATCTATCCTATATACACGATAAGGACTAAAGTCAGAGGTCAAAACCAGCAACCAGTGCTGAGGACTACTAGCACATAGCAGAGGAGCAGCAGGAGAAGCAGAGAAGTTTGGGATGGTGAAAAGCAGAAGTTCCAGCAGATATTTCTATTGCTTCACCCTTCCGCTGTGCTGCATTATGAGAATTCCCTCGATCCCTTTTGCCTAAAGAGAGCTTGATCTCCATAGATGTGAGACGTCTCTAGCGATTATCACTGCTGGAGCTTGTCTGACAGTGTCCGCACTGATTGGACACTGACAGAGGTTCCCGCCCTTTGACACTTTGGGCATTTAGTTGTTCATTTACTCATTCATTTATACATCAGGAACAGAAAATAACTGGACAAATTGCTAGGAAAAAGGGACAGAGAAGGAGAAAAATGTATCTAAAATCAGGGGACAAGCAGCAGGTCAGGTTTTGTAGCAGTTTAACTTTTAGGGGGGACAAGATAGGTCCTCATTAAAGGGATATTCCCATCTCCAGGATCATATTTAAACTTAAGCTAACATAAGTGTTGTACCCAATACATTACTTTATCTATTTTGTCCTGTTTGTCAGATTCTGGTAAATATGTCTCCTCAATATATACAGCTTGTTCCCTTGGTTTCTAACTACCTCTATCTACTATCTCTAGAAGCAATCGCTGGGCTGGTTATGTCACCTCTATTCTCTTTTATTTCACTGTCATTGACAGCAAAGGCTAGGTCTGCATTGGATTGCAATCTGAATTGGAATCTTTGTAGGTGACTCCAACGCAGATTCCACCTAAAATTGGTGGAGAGAAAAGTCCTTTTCTCTCCACTGGTTCAGTATAAAACCAGCGAAACCCAACACACATAGGCTATAATAGGGTCCACAGGTGTCCCCACCATTTAGCTGAATGGGTCTCCATATTTTGGGTCCCCATGGAGACCCAATCGACAGAAAGCAGAACTCTAGTGTGAACCTAGCGTCATGGATCAGTCTGTCAGCTCTGCAAAGTACACTTAGCTGCTGAGCCCTGATAAGGGCTAGGACAGTGGGTTTTATCAGTGCCTCTGTTATTTCTATGTGTTTCTGTTAGTCTTGGAGCAGATGCTCACCTGAACTGTCATATAGGATAAGCCCACCCACCAAATTGTCACTAACTTCAGTAAGTGGAGGATAGAGGAAAACAAGTGAAACACTTAGATGGCAAACCTTTTTAAGACTCGGTGTCAGTGGCGTAACTAGGAATGGCTGGGCCCCAAGGCGAACATTTGACATGGGGCCCCCCCAAGCCGCCGCCCCCAACCCCCCAAGTCTCCGCCCCCAACCCCCACACACACACAAACCGCATTTCTGCGCACACTATTATGCCCAATAGTGGCCCCTGCACACGGTATTATGTTCCATAGTGGCCCCTGCACACAGTATTATGCCTCATAGTGGCCCCTGCACACGGTATTATGCCCCATAGTGGCCCCTGGACACGGTATTATGCAGCATAGTGGCCCCTGCACACAATATTATGCCCCATAGTGGCCCCTGCACACAGTAGTTTGCCCCATAGTGGCACCTGCACGCAGTAGTTTGCCCCATAGTAGCCCTGCACACAGTAGTTTGCCCCATAGTAGCCCCTGCACACAGTAGTTTGCCCCATAGTGGCCCCTGCACACAGTAGTTTGCCCCATAGTGGCCCCTGCACACAGTATTATGCCCCATAGTGGACCACCCATGAACAATTATTATACTCTGGGGTCTTTTCAGACCCCAGAGTATAATGAACGGAGACCCAGGGGAGGATAGAAACATAGAAAACCCTGCAACTTACCTCTTCCTCGCTCCGGTGCACTCCCGTGCGCTACTTCGGCCATCTTCATTGTCAGACCGGATCTCGCGCTATCCAGGCCGGCGTCGCGACGCATAATGACGTCGGCTGACGTCACCAAACAGGCCCGAAGCCTGCGGAGCGGTGAGTTACAGTGTTTTTTATGTTCGCTCACTTCCCCTGGGCCCCCGATCGTTATACTCCGGGGTCTCAAAAGACCCCGGAGTATAACGATAGCAGTGATTGTGGGTTTCGCGGTAGCGACTGCCACAGGGCTCCGGGCCCCGTAATGTTCCGGGCCCTGTGGCAGTCGCTACCACTGCTACCCCGGTAGTTACGCCCCTGCTCGGTGTAAATCTGACCAAAACACAGTGCTAAATTTTTCCCTTCATAACATGGGTACCTCATCGAGCCCTCATGGACATATAAGAGCTTTGATCTAAAGAAGATAAAGTGATACAACAGGAGTAAAGTACTAATTTTGTAAGATGGACCAATAATCTGAATATAGGGGGATACAAGCAATTCTGCATGAATCAGTTAGATGGGCAATATCTAAAGCTAGCCATATACATAAAGTCATGGCCAAAAGTTTTGAGACTGATGCAAATTTTGTTTTTTCACAAAGTTTGTTGCTTCAGTTTTTATAGTCCATAGTGAATAAATTGCACAGTCATTGCTTGCCATGAAAATTAACTTAATCACAAAAAACCAATTTCCACTAAATTTCACCCCTGCCACAGAATGACTTGTTACTGCTAACATCACTTCAGTGTTCTCCTTAGCACAGGATATTACTTTGTCATGATGACTGAATTCTAAGAACAGACTAGTTGAAATAGTTTGCTATCAGTAAGGATTTGGCCCTGAAGCTGATACCCAGCATGCCAGGGCAAGTTGTAGAAGTCTTGAAGAATTAGGGTCAACACTGTAAATATTGAGACTTTACATCAACTTGGCGCATTTGTTAATAAAAATGTAAAAACTTTCCAAATACTTATAATTTTTAATTGCATTTCAGTATACGATAGAAACATCTGACTAAAAGATCTAAAGAAGACTCAGAAGATACTTTTCAAAAACCTAATTTTGAGTTAGTCTCAAAACTTTCGGTCATGGCTGTAGTATAATACTCATTCGGCTGACCACTGTCTTGCCTGAGTCCTCCATACACATACGCACTGATATCAGCTGTGCATTGCATGTGTCTTGAATATACAGTAAGTATAAACCACTGCCAGATACACACGTGGACAAAATTGTTGGTACCCCTTGTTTAATGAAAGAAAAACCCACAATGGTCACAGAAATAACTTGAATCTGACAAAAGTAATAATATATAAAAATTCTATGAAAATGAACAAATGAAAGTCAGACATTGCTTTTCAACCATGCTTCAACAGAATTTTTTAAGAAAGAAAACTCATGAAACAGGCCTGAACAGAAATGATGGTCCCCTTAACCTAATATTTTGTTGCACAACCTTTTGAGGCAATCACTGCAATCAAACGATTCCTGTAACTGTCAATGAGACTTCTGCACCTCTCAGCAGGTATTTTGGCCACTCTTCATGAGCAAACTGCTCCAGTTGTCTCGGGTTTGAAGGGTATCTTTTCCAGACGGCATGTTTCAGCTCCTTCCAAAGATGCTCAATAGGATTTAGGTCAGGGCTCATAGAAGGCCACTTCAGAATAGTCCAATGTTTTCCTCTTAGCCATTCTTGGGTGTTTTTAGCTGTGTGTTTTGGGTCATTATCCTATTGTAAGACCCATGACCTGCGACTGAGACAGAAGCTTTCTGACACTGGGCAGCACATTTCTCTCTAGAATGCCTTGATAGTCTTGAGATTTCATTGTACCCTGCATAGATCCAAGACACCCTGTGCCAGATGCAGCAAAGCAGTCCCAGAACATAACAGAGCCTCCTCCATGTTTCACAGTAGGGACAGTGTTCTTTTCAAGATATGCTTCATTTTTCCGTCTGTGAACATAGAGCTGATGTGCCTTGCCAAAAATTTTGATTTTTGTCTCATCTGCCCATAGGACATTCTCCCAGAAGTTTTGCGACTTGTGAACATGTAGTTTGGCAAACTCCAGTCTGGCTTTTTTAAGTTATATACCTACAAGGTATATGACCAGTATGCTTGTAATGTATGTCTTGCTCTTTAAGTTTATCTATACAAAGTTTTTGCAAAGTTGATCAAAAATGTCTGTACATTCAAAATGTTTAAAGAGATTCTGTCTGGTCTAAAATGCCTCCCAAGCCAATAATATTGTCATGAAAGGGCCTTTAACAGGAGCAGAAACATATCTTTGTTCCCAAAAGTCAATGCACAGATAGTTATCTTTTTTGGATATGCAAAATTGTCTGTGAGTGCACTTAGGGCGGGTCTGACTTGCAAGTGCTGTGATTGATATTTTCCGCCTCTGCCTGCATCACAGCTGTCTGTGGGCACATTTAGGTCCCCTCTTGCTACACTTACAGGATGATTTACATATCCATAAAAAGATAATTTTGTGGCCAAAAGAGTATGTTTTTGCTCCTATTAAATCTTTCTGACCACAGCCATTTTTGGCTTTTTCATTTCCGATTTTTAATCCCCGACTTTCAAAGCCATAACTTTTTTATTTTTCCATTTCCTTAATGTTTGCTTTTGTTTATTTATTTTTATTTTGAGATCTAGGGAAAAGATGGTGATTTAAATTTTTATTTTTTAAATGTTAATATTTTTAGCCCCTTGGGGAGCTTGAACCTGTGATCATTCGATCGCATGTGCTGTACAATGCAATACAACTGTATCACAGCCTAAGGCTAGCTTCACATCTGTGTCGAAGTCTCTGTTGCAGACTCCGCCACAGAATCCACTGAAGGAGGATCCGCCTGTTTCAGTTTCTAAACAGCAGAAACCTGAAGGACACCAGGCAGACTCCATAGACAATAATGGGGTCCACCAGGTGTCTGTCAGGTTTCCGCCATTTATAAACTGAAACTCTGAGCAGGACTTTTCTCTCCGACAATTTTCCGCGGATTCTGTGGTGTCCACAGATTTAGTGTCGGATTCTGTGCCGTTCGCAGATTCTGCAATGTCCGTGGGTAATCGCTGTTTTAGCGGATGGGCTCTCTGTTGTTTGGGTCCCCCAGCGGACCCAAACGATAGAGAGCCCAGTGCAAGTTTGAACCTAGCCTCAGGCTAAATCACTACATAACTATTAAGTCCCGCCACAGGCAAGTCTCAATAGTTATATATCGATTACTGGTATATAACTGTTATAGGATCTAAACGGCTCCTGCAATCTTGTCATATAGGAGCCATCCATGAACAATAAAGGTAGTGGAAGGGTAGGGGCTGCCACCAGGGGTCAACAGAGGGGGCACAGAATGTATTAATGACAGAGAGAACTCTAATTGTGGGCATTAATGATGGATCTCTAATGTGTAAAACAGGGGAGACCCTCCGGTTATGGTGCCATATTCAAAGTACCTACATCTGCATAATAGCATGGTGGATGTCTGCAAGGGGATAAATGAACCGACACAGCAATCTTACTGGTTTGGGAAGTATTTTAGACCTTACAAACTCCCTTTAAAGAGGACCTTTCATGTCCTCAGGCACATGCGGTTTTACATACCGCTAGAAAGCCGACAGCGCACTGAATTCAGCGCACTGCCGGCTTTCCCGGTATGTGCCCCGGGGCTGGAGATATCGGCGGTCGTAGTTTCACGGTTTACTGTCAGAAAGGCGTTCCTGACAGTCTAGCTGCGCTGTGAAGAACGCCCTCCTTGACTGTCCATAGACTTGACTAGGGGGGCGTTCCTCACAGTTCAGCGTCATCGCCGGGCAGTAAGGAACGCCCCCTCTGAGAGTACAGCGCTATGGACAAGTACAGAGAGAGGGGGCGTTCCTTACCGCCCAGCAATGACGCTCAGCTGTAAGGAACACCCCCCAGTACAAGTCTATGAACGAGAACTGTCAGGGAGGGCGTTCCTCACAGCGCAGCTAGACTGTCAGGAACGCCTTTCTGACAGTAAACAGTGAAACTTACACTGCCGATATCTCCAGCCCCGGGGCACATACCGGTAAAGCCAGCAGTGCGCTGAATTTAGCGCACTGTCGGCTTTCTAGTGGTATGTAAAACAGCATGTGCCTGAGGATATGAAAGGTCCTCTTTTAAAAGTAACATTTCCTTCTAATGAAAAGTTGGCTTGAAAATATGAAGTCACGATGCAATGTGCAGTTATCAGAGGCTGGCAGTATATATGAGGATTCATTGAGCTAGCTCTAGGTCATTACTTGGAGAGTTGATTTATCATAAACATTCCATAAAGAAATTTTGGAGAAAGTCCTTACATTACTGAAACCTAAACAAATGATTTGTATTCTGTATCATTTACTCTATTTATTAGGAGGTCTGGGCTTTCTGTATACTTTAAAGGCATATATTTCATAGACTGAGTAGTAGATAAGACAACGCTGTAGAATTAGGACATAATTTTTCTCACTTGTGATGCAGGTGAAGCAATGTGGCTCTGATAATGCTTTCACTATATAAATAATATACTGGGAAGCTTTATAGCTGAATCAGTGATATAGTAGGTCTAAGATTTATTTATAATGAGGAGCAGATAAGACAGTTGCTAAAATAACTACAAGGGGATTATGTGGGATTTTGCAAATCTGTTTTAGGCTAAGGCCCTACGTTGCGAAACACAGCAAAAAAAAAAAAAAAGGCTGCGTTTTCGCAGAGTTTCTGCCCTTATTATACCTATACGGAAAACACCAGCAATGCCGCAGGTATAATTGAAATGCTGAGATTTTCAAAAATGTAATCATTTGTGAAAACGCATACTTTCCGCGGTAGATTTTTTTCTGCAATGTGTGGATGGGATTACCCAGAATCCCATTCACTTTGCATGTACTGTAAAACGCAGCATTTTCTGCCACGGGGTTTCAGCCTTAAGGGGTTTCTGTCATTCATAAACTAAACTTGAAGATGTTTACACTGTATGATAACTATAGTTGAGCAAATTTTGTGAAATTAATTTTATATCTAATTCAGTAAAATTGGCATTGAAATTAGGTTCAGTTTGGTTTGAATAAATTCACTCTCACACAAAAGTGCCTCAATTGCCCTGAAAAGTTGTATATGGCACGTTTCGGTTCCCAACACTGACTAAATAGTACGTCATGGGGCAGGAGCTAGATAAGGGACAGATGCCTGCCAGTGCTCATACATACACATTGGTAATGGAAGAATCAATGGCTTTTTAACAAGCCCTCATAAATGATCCCTTGTTTCAGATGTTATATCATCCAAGCACCTATCAGCGCAGCGCTCTTATGTGATACACAGCAGGGAGAGGAGCAGCGATTGTCTCCTTCCATCACACTCTGTATGCTCCGGCCATCGGCTGAGACCCCTTCCCCACTGCCACGCACTACTTCCAGAAGATCACTGGTCAGACAGGAGGTAGGAGAGATGTTAAAAAAGAAGCACATCTTTTAATCTTCAATATTGCTGTATTTGGGGATCTAGGGAGAGAATCATAAGGTCATAAAATACAGCCTATGTGACGTTGCTAAGACATAAGGAGCAGTTTATGTGGGGGGGTGTTAAGGTGTAAGGAGCAGTCTATATGGGGGCTGTTAAGACATATGGAGCAGTCTGTGTGTGGGATGTTAAGGCATAAGAAGCTGTCTATGTAGGGTGTGTCAAAGCGGTTGTTGGGGAGATTCATTTTTCCTTACTTTCTCCCAAATTTAATGAAGCTGGATCTGGGAGTTCTGTCCATGGGACACAGCACCTGGCCCCCAGGAGGCTCCATCTCCTTCCTTCTCTCCTGTTTTCACAGGTAGATACTGTACATGTTTATAGGGGGCCTAGCTTTACTATAGTCTGCCAGCCCATAGCTCTAGGTTCACTGATCATCCAACTTTGATGGAGCTTCGCCCAGAACCTTTACTACTCCGCTCAGCAGCTGTCAAGTCTTAGAGGAAACATTAGCGGTAGGTAGCATTTTCAGCTTTACCTGCATTCTTAGAATGCAGATAAAGTTGAATACAATGGTAGTACATGGAGATATTATCTCTGTGCTCCCCCATTCAGGCTTTGGCTGATGATGCCTGCGGCAGGGAGGTGCAGTGACCACCAAGGCCAAAGGCATCAGTACAGCTGGAGTCTACAGGCAACTTCATGGGAATCGATTAGGTGAGTATAACTAAATAAATACTTTTTTTATATATATATATATATATAGTAATATATTGATTGTAAAATCACTGAGAAGGCAGGGGGCATTACATTGGGGCTACTAGAGAGCACGCTATATTGTGTGGGCTACTTGATTAACTTATGTGGTGGCCACTTATGAAACCTTTAAACTGGTCCCACTATTGTGTTAAAATGACCCTGGCCACAGTAGAGTTTGGCACATGATGGACATACAAGCAGTGGCATCATGGCAGACCTATTCATTGGCATAAAGCGGAGGTGTGTGAAAATCCTCATGGATCTATGTCTGATCTCATTTATACACATGTGGAGGAAAATATTGTCTGCTTCAGTGTGACAATTCCACCTGCTCATGGCAAAGTGGGCCAATTCCTGCTACTGGAGAAAAGTGCATATACAACTGAACTTTGTGTTCAGGCTGTGCATATTTTTTTGCCGATGTGACCCAGGTTAGTGCAGTGGATGAAAAAGTGTTCTATCATGTTCTGCAAACTGTATTGGCTGGTGCTGTTTTTGCTACTTGCTGTCCGGATAGGCGGTAGAATGCTGACTCAGTAGGCAGCAGGGAGGGAGTGTTAAACAGCATGGTAAGGGCCATAGCTAAAGGCTCATGGAACTTGGTGTAAGAGTCGAGCTAGGCCCCCCTCCTCCTTACCAATCCCCAATCCTTTTGTATCCACTCTTGTCTGTGGCTCAAAAAAATGCAGAAAAATCTGAATTATTTTATTGCATTGTCAGCTATTTGTGAAAAATTTCTTAGGGATGGAAAATCCCTGGAAACTGAAAAAGTATGTAAAAATAGAAGAAACAGAATTTTTTCAATATATTTAATTTTTTTTTTTGTACATGTAGAGGATATGAGCAGTTGTGTGTAGCTTTTTAAGGCTGAGGCCCCAGGTTGTGGAAAAGCTGCTTTTTTTGTTGCAGATTTTGCTGCCGTTTTTTTTATCCAAATCCAAGAGTGGCTACAAAGGGAATTGGAAATATATAGGAAGTTCTTATACTTCTCCCTTCTGTTCAATAACCTCTTGACTTTGACTCAAAAAACTGCAGCAAAATCTGCAACAAAAAAGCAGTATTTCCGCAACGTGGAGCCTTATCCTAAAGGTTTTTTTTCAAGACTTACATATTGATGGCCTACCCTTCATATAGGCCATGAGTATGTGATTGGTGGAGTCTGACACCCGGGACCCCCATAGATCAGCTGTTTGAACAGGTCTTTGCCATGACATGACATTCACCACTCATGAGGTATAGCACTAGCTTAGTTCCATTCAACTGAATGTACTTGAGCTGCAATATCAAACAATGCCCCTATGTAATGTACAACTGTGTTCTTGGTGTTGAGTAAAGATACAGCAGTGACTGTCTCTTCATCCAGCCAGCTGATCTGTGGGGGTCCTGGGATTCTGAACCCACTGATCACATATTGATGATCTATCCTAAATATATAAAATGAATGGAACATGTTAAATATGTAACTGCATCATAAATACAGCAGAATAACAGAAAAAGTACAAATATACCAGACATTGATTAACTTTGTCCCTCAGAACCCCTCAGGGTCCAAACTTTTTGCCCCACTGCACCCATTTTGCATGTATTAAACTTTTTTTTTCTTGTCATTGACACTGCTAAGTGAGGTCTATGTATTCAGTCCATGCAAAATACTATATACATGTATTTAGCAGAATGCAAAAAAATACTTCAGTGCCGCCAATGTTCTTGGTTTTTTTACAATGTGCTTCAAAATACTTCAGAAAACTTATTATACAGATTCTAATTATGTGTATTTTTATGTTCTTTTATAGTTATTTGATAGAAATGTAGTTTATTCTTCATTTCTGTATGCTTCACTTGTTTCATTAAATTGTATTTTCTATTGTTCCCTATTCCCTATGGACTTTTATGCTTTAACATGTTTTATAGTGCACTAGGAAATCTATGTATTTCATTGCCTTAATGTCTGTTCACGTAAAATTCAGTCAGCTGTTATGGCATACCTCAAGTACATGCCAACCAGGATTATTTCAGGACTGTGCCATTGTAGCCTATAAAACCACAGAGCTGTCCCATGAAACAGTCAGCCCCATTAATCATTATAATTAGGGCTGATGAAAGGGGAACAAAGGATTGCCATTGATTCCAGCATCAGAAGAGTTAAATGGTATCAGAGTAACCCTCACTGTGACTGTGCACTACTATAACTGTAAGGAGGAAATAAGGGGTTGCGAAACATGGTGCTGAGGTCAACATGTTATAGAGAAAGGGTAACCAGAATGGAAGGGATATTTGTGCAGCATGGTGATCAGCATGGGTCTCAGAGCCTGAAATCTGCCATACTATAAGGTCCCCTTGTAATATGTATTCCAATCATTTTATATCATTTGTTAATTTGCTGTAAATTGCTAGAAAGCAGGGGATGCGGGAAAATAATTCAACTGATGAATCCCCCACCACTATGGTGGTCTCCACCAGTTTTGTTGACTTGTCATGCAGGATGCCATGCTATACTGCACATGTGGCCACTGCAGGCATGTCCTTGCCTCTGTGTTCATCACAGCATGTATGGCACAAAACCACTGAAGTCATGTGCAAATGTATGGCACGTCTGAGTACAGGACAAGATGATTTGCTAGATGAATATCAATAATTTTTTAACTTTATCACATTCTACAATTTTTACAAATTTAAAAAAATCTGGACAAACTGTTTCCTTTACTATAACAATATTCTCTTGACCTGATAAATTGTCCAGAAATTATAAGACCAACAAAAAGTTGTCCAAGGCATTGGTTTCAGGACTCATCCCATCCTGTGACCTTTTCTTACTTTTCTTCTTGGCCTGACATATCCATAAATGTGTGTCACAAGATGAATAGCTTTCAAGACAATGTTGTTTGAAATATTATTTCAATACTGTCGATCTTTGCACTGAACGGAATTCGTACTTTTAAACATATTTATGATTTTTTCCTATAGACCTTCATAAATTTTGTGCGGTGTCCGATGTGCCAAAATTCTGTCTCTTTTTCGACATGCCAAAAAACTGTCTTACTTTCTTAATTGGAGGGTCCTACTACACAAATGCAACAAATCCGGTACTATCCGGAAAATATAAAGAGAGAAATTCAGAAGTGGAGAATCGCTGTGAGGGAAGATCGTTTTACTGCATGCGGGCTGCTGGGGGATGTAGGGGAAGATAGTGTACTATGTAGGGGCCACAGGAGTATGTTTTAATGCATTGAGGCAACAAGCAGATATTACAGAATGTTTAGTTGCCAGTAATGAGGTCATTATACTGCATATTTAGCGTACTATAGTAAGTATCGGACATAATAAGTATAAACTATACATTTATACAGTATATATATCTACAGTTGCGCTAAAAAAGTAAACAAATGTAGAGTAACTAAACGTGCTCAAATATACTATCAAAGAGAAAAAATAACAAACTAGCACTAATACCTAAAATATAACCTTTAATAATCTGATTAAAAAGTGTACAATGCACTACAAAGAAAATGACGTCTATAGTGTTGCTGCATATGGCATTAAGCAGACAACAGCACATAAGTAGCTTTCACAATGTCCATAAAGCCTCTGTTTGAAAAACAGCTAAACTAAGTGTTCAATAATCAGCAGCATGTGAGTGGCTTTATCACAAGGTCAATAGAGCCCCTGTTTGAATAGATCTATCTTAAAAGGCTTAACAAAATGTAAACACAGCCCTTGTTTGTATAAAGATATCCTCTAAGAGGTTTATAACAATGTCCACACAGCCCCTGTTTGTATATAGCTATCCTCTAAGAGGCTTATCTCAAAATAAACACAGCCCCTGTTTGTTAAAGCTATCCTCTAAGAGGCTTTAGCAATGTAAACAGAGCCCCTATTTGTATAAAACTATCCTCAACGCGTTTCCCCCAGAGATAAGCAGGGTTCATCAGGAGAAGGTAAAGATAAAGATAATATCAAGCTTACTGAGATAATTTGCAGTAATAACTGCAGTTCCCAGTGTCCTGATGGTGGACACTGGTACTAAGAGAGCCGGCTCTCTTAGTACCAGTGTCCACCATCAGGACACTGGGAACTGCAGTTATTACTGCAAATTATCTCAGTAAGCTTGATATTATCTTTATCTTTACCTTCTCCTGATGAACCCTGCTTATCTCTGGGGGAAACGCGTTGAGGATAGTTTTATACAAATAGGGGCTCTGTTTACATTGCTAAAGCCTCTTAGAGGATAGCTTTAACAAACAGGGGCTGTGTTTATTTTGAGATAAGCCTCTTAGAGGATAGCTATATACAAACAGGGGCTGTGTGGACATTGTTATAGGGGCTCTGTTTACATTGCTAAAGCCTCTTAGAGGATAGCTTTAACAAACAGGGGCTGTGTTTATTTTGAGATAAGCTTCTTAGAGGATAGCTATATACAAACAGGGGCTGTGTGGACATTGTTATAAACCTCTTAGAGGATATCTTTATACAAACAAGGGCTGTGTTTACATTTTGTTAAGCCTTTTAAAATAGATCTATTCAAACAGGGGCTCTATTGACCTTGTGATAAAGCCACTCACATGCTGCTGATTATTGAACACTTAGTTTAGCTGTTTTTCAAACAGAGGCTTTATGGACATTGTGAAAGCTACTTATGTGCTGTTGTCTGCTTAATGCCATATGCAGCAACACTATAGACGTCATTTTCTTTGTAGTGCATTGTACACTTTTTAATCAGATTATTAAAGGTTATATTTTAGGTATTAGTGCTAGTTTGTTATTTTTTCTCTTTGATAGTTGCGCTAAAAAGTTTATATACCCTGGCAGATTTTTGGGGTTTTTTGACCTTTTTTCAGAGAATATGAATGATAACACAAAATCTTTTTCTCCACTCACGGTTAGTGGTTGGTTGAAGCCATTTATTGTCAAACTTCTGTGTTTTCTCTTTTTAAATCATAATGACAAACAAAAACATCAAAATGACCCTGTTCAAAAGTTCACACACCCCAGTTCTTAATACTGTGTATTGCCCCCTCTAACATCAATGACAGCTTGAAGTATTTTGTGGTAGTTGTGGATGAGGCTCTTTATTTTCTCAGATGGTAAAACTGCCCATTCTTCTTGGCAAAAAGTCTCCAGTTCCTATTGAGGTCAGGAGACTGAGATGGTCACTCCAGATGGCCTTGTGTTTTGGATCGTTGTCATGTTGGAACGTCCAAGTACGTCCCATGTGCAGCTTCCTGGCTGATGAGTGCAAATTTGCCTCCAGTATTTGCTGATAACGTGCTGAATTCATCTTTCCTTCAACCTTGACCAAGTTTCCTATGCCTTTGAAGCTCACACATCCCCACATCATCAGTGATCCACCTCCGTGCTTTAAAGTAGGAATGGTGTTCCTTTCATCATAGTCCTTGTTGACACCTCTCCAAATGTAACATTTATGGTTGTGGACAAAAAGTTCAATTTTTGTCTCATCACTCCAAATGACCTTGTTCCAGAAGTTTTGAGGCTTGTCTCTGTGCTGTTTGGCATATTGAAGGCGAGATTCTTTGTGGCATTTGCGCAGTAATGACCTTCTTCTGGCAGCTCGACCATGCAGCCCATTTGTCTTCAAGTGCCTCCTTATTGTGCATCTTGAAACAGCCACACCGATAGTTTTCAGAGAGTCCTGTATTTCAGCTGATGTTATGTGTGGGTTTTTCTTTGCATCCCGAACAATTTTCCAGGCAGTTGTGGACGAAATTTTGGTTGGTTTACCTGACCGAGGTTTGGTTTCTGGGCATGTTATCAGGCCAAAATCACCAGGGTATGTGAACTTTTGGACAGGGTCATTTTGATGTTTTGGTTGTCATTATGATTTAAAAAGAGAAAACACAGAAGTTTGACAATAAATGGCTTCAACCAACCACTAACCATTCTCAGTGGAGAAAAAGTTTTTGTGTTATCATTCATATTCTCTGAAAAAAGGCCAAAAAACAATCTGCCGGGGTATGTAAACTTTTTAGCACAACTGTATATATATATATCCATAGTGCCGATCTCAAAATTCAAAGTTTAGAATATAATTATTTCAGAATCATTCCTAGTATAGTACATTTATACTTTCTGTAGTACGTAAATCTTCCTCAAGTTTACACCATTTTGTACTTGGTCTTGTTTGCACCAGAAAATCTGCGTCATAATCGGGCTTTTCAAGTTCATAAATATGTTGAATAGTTATACGAACCTTAGCCATGCCCATCTTGGTCACACATTTGAAAAGTGTCTAGCCAGTCTTACGTTTCATTTTTTTTTTTTTTTTTGGTGCTCTTTATTTACAAGTATGTCATATTTTGATGCAAAAACCCCCCCGACAGGAACATGTTTTACTTTTTTTGATAACTATGCCCCACTATGTCACAAAGTGATTTCCTAGATGTGTCTACATGGGGCCATCCAGTGTTGTGTGTCGGAGCCTTTCAAGGGTTTTGCTAACATGTGACAATATTATGTTGAATGAGAATTTATAAGAAACTGGAATTTGTAACTAAATAATTTGTAAGTAAGGGTGGATACATGGAGCACTATACAGGGGTACGTAGAGTGCCTAGAGCTTAATACTAGTATGAAGTTACATGTGCGTCTTATGTCTTAGTACAGTCTCATTGCTATATGCATGATTCTTACTATGAGAAAATGGTATTTTATAAAGCGTTTTGAGATAATCAACAATTGTCACACATCAATATTATATCAATAGCTAAAATATACCCCAACAGAAAACAATAAATGGATTTTAAAGACTAAAAAATCACTGTGAGTAGGCCCACACCTACAAGTGAGCAGGTAACCTTGTCCCTGGCATTAAATATTGAAGCTGCTGATTCTATTTTCTGTCTTATCTGGCAGTGAGGGGATGAAATGGGGTTAACTTAGAAATGAGGGGCCTCATGATCTATGCACTGAGGATTTGGCTTGGCCAAAAATGCAACTTGCATTTGGGGAGGGGAAGGCCAGCAGATCCGAGGCTTGGACAGCTGTGTATTGGCGGGAGAGTGGTGTCATTTGGGGTGGAGGAAAGCTTCCTCTCAGTTAGCGCTTCTTACAGAAAATAACCAATCACTACCACGGTACCCTTTCTGGACCCCAAAGGTTATGAAGCATCCCAGAGGCACTTTGGCCGAAAAGTTTAGAGAAAGGAAGCAAAGAAAACAGGCAGCATTACTATCCCATGAGTGTTTGAGTTTCATTCTTAATTCAGAGCACATTTCACTCTTGCATAATAAGAGAAAAATAAGAAACGAAAAATCATCACAGAAGAAAATAACTCAAGATCCATAAAAACAAGAAATTGAAAATGTAAATATAAGCAGAATCTGTGAGATACCAATGTGCCTACTTACCTAGTCATTCACCCAACGGCCCATCTAATGTCTGGAACAGAATATGTTCACAATGGTCAAGTCGATATTTTCATTGAAATTCCAGATTCAGTCAGTTCTTTTTGTTTGTGTTATAAACTAAAACAATAAACTTTTTTTTTCCTTGGGAGAGAACACTTGCGTAACTGTAATACTCAGACATCTTCTGTGGATTGTTAGATGAGAAAGACATACAGTACACAGAATACAATGACAGATTATTATCACAGTATATAAAAGACTTGCGGTTTGCCAAGTCCTGGTCTCAGTTCAGAGGATATGCTGCTTGTTTTTTATGTTGCTAATTTTCTAATATAAGTTTCTGAAGAGTATTTTATGGCTATAAATGCAACATGTCATCAAATTTTGTACAATGATGACTATTGATATAGAGAAATGGAAACCAGAAGAAGATGCAGCCTTCAGGGCATGCTTGGAGTTGTAGTTTTTCAGTAGCTGGAAAGTTACAGGGAAGGGACCACAAACTTAGTGCTAGAATCTGTCAGAATTTGCTTGCATTTTAAACCATATTAAATAAAATATGCTTGTATATATAATGCAAACTCACCAACAATTCTCTAGCAGTGGGATCTGTTTCCTCCCAGCTCAGTTTTATCCATAAATTTTGAAGCATTCTGACTACGAGCCCAAAGTTTTACCTATGTGTAGGACTTGCCGTGTACTACAGGATTACATCAGAATCAAATACTCCTTGACAACTCTCCAATCCCTCAACACCAACTTTCACCTTCCCTGTACCTCTGCATGGCCCTCTAGTGATACAGAACATATAATTTCTGCCTTGTTTAATGGAGAAAAAGAGCAGTTATATAGTAGGTGATCCCTATAATAATAAGTTGCAAAGTTATTACCCACTTGGCTCACAATGCCTGTCTCTGCAATCTGTGAATGCTGTGTGCAAAATGTCCTGTGTATCCTATGTTTCCTGCTTCTAAGAGCTGATAGACAGAACATAAGAAAAAAAGGAGTCAATGGGTCATATATGGCACATCAACTAAACAGCTAGACCCAAGGCATACACAAACTTTTTTGCATGATAATTATTAGAGATGAGTGAATCAAAGCTGATGAAGTCGAATTCGATCCGAATTTCAGGAAATCTTCGATTTGCATTGAATCCAGATTTCCTCATGCTTCATGATAACCAATCACATTTTTTTCAAAATGACTGCTGCACATGGGGCAAGGAACTCTGGGAACGCAGGATCACCCACAATGCCATGCGTGCAGCCAATCAGCAGCCAGCCCTGTGATGTCACAGCCCTTTAACCCCTTCGCGAGTGCCCACGGCATGTTTGACTGCTGCATGCAAGGTGTTAAAACCCCCGATCGGTTATGGAGCAGGGTGTTAGCTGTAACTAACCGTGGCATCCAATGGGTTCTGCCATTTTGCCGCCCACCCCGGCTCTCTGCAGACGAAAATAGCTGTTTATTCATCGCGATTTAATTGGGATCGAATAGAATCGTATTGGAAAATTTGGCCAAGTTGCCGAATCGAATTTTTGAAAACTTCGCTCATCTCTAATAATTATCATAAAAATGATAATGATGTTGACCCCTATATAATGTACACCATAGCAGCAACCAATTAACTGTGATTGGGAAGATGGGGCCCAGGAAGGAAGGATCCTGGTTGGCTTGACTCTGCATCTAGATGTCATCTTGGTCACCCAATGTGCTCACAGTATATAAAAATAAACTGGATAGTTTCTTAAATTATCTACCTGGTACATTATACCCATACATAACCTGGTTGAGATGCCATACAATGAGTACCTTTTTGCCACACAATGAGTGTACTGTCACTCCAGGGTGAGTTGGGAATCCTCCTGGCTCAGGGGCCCACCCGGGGATTATCTGTTCACTTGTAGGCAAGTTCGAATATGTACTACATAGGACACCATTACCATATGGCTACTAAATGGCACATATGGAAAGGTTATACCCTCATTCAGATGGCCCATGAGCTTTAAGTGATGCCTCTGATTAAGGTAAGTCAGAATAATTTCTATGGTTTCTGAATATCTACATGTACTTTGTCTTGTTATATTCAGAACTAAATCTAAAACATACTTTTATTTTATATCAGTCATATTGAGATTTCAAATTTAGAGTAAAAAAAAAAAAAAATCTACAAAAATTACCATATTTATACAGCGACTTAGAAAATAAATGTATCCTCCTCCACTGTGCCTTAAATAAATGGTATATCATAAATCATGGCGGATATACACAAATAACCTTCTCTGATATAAAAAGCAACAAGATCTTCAGACAATTATACCACACTAAAAATTGACTAGACTTGGCAATAAAAGGTAGGCATGGCTATTCCATTACTGCTACTGTTATTAAACAAATAGCTTACACTTTTCTTTCTCCCTTCAGCTAATTCACAAATGACTTCAATGTAGATGAGCTATTGACATTTCACTACTGTTTTTAGAGACCATTTAGAGGAAGAGCTATCATTTACCTATTTTCTCTCATCCTTCTATTTACAAGGAGGCAGCTTCAAGCTAAGTCGAGTCTGGGCAGCTTGAATGTGCAATACTTGCAACCGCAAAGCAACCTTGGCTGCAAACCCTGGAAGGAGGTTGCTTGTCTGATAGCTTTCTTCCGTCTAGTGTACCATCTAAAGATAGACCTGTGGTTACGATGACCTCTACGTAGATGTTCTGTAAATAAGGGAAACACCAACTTCTGTAACTGAAGGGATGTGGGAAGGGTAACCTTACTGGGTGGAAATACATCACTAGCATGTTATTGTGGCCTTTATTTAGGCAATCTTACCTAACATTACAAAAAAAGCAGAGCTGCTTAAAATACATGTCAAGGCGTATTTGAAGATGCAGAACAATAATATGCATTAGATGAGAGTTTTGACAGGAAGTTAAATTTTATTTGATCAGTAAAAATATCTTGCATTTCCTGTTTTATGTTTGTTTTAATGTAGAGCAAGCACAAATAATGTATGTTGTTTTCACTACTACTTAGCACTTAAAGCGGTTTTCAAGCTAAAAATATTGATAACCTACCTTAAGGATAAGTCATCAATATGAGATTGGTGTGGGTCTGACAACTTTCACCCCCACCAATCTACTGTTCTGATCAGCTAATGCACAGAGAAGGGAGCAGGAAGCAGACGGCGCTGTTCTCTGTGTAGTGGCCAAACCAGGTTACCGCAGCTTAGCCACCATTGAAGTAAAGGGATCTGATCTGCAGTTACCTGATCTGGCCACTACATAGAGAACAGCACTGTCTGCTTCATGCTCCATTCTCTGTGATACAGCGAATAAGAACAGCGGATTGGTGGGGGTGACAGTTGTTAGACTGTAATATTTTTGTAATCTGTTATTAGTCATCACTATTTTTAGCCTGAAAAAAAAAACTCTTTAACTATAACATATGATACTTAAATCAGTTTTCCATAGATATAGCATAGCATTCTTAGCATAGGTTTTCAAAATCAGATTGGAGGAGTCTGATATCCAGCACCCCTACCAAGGTGATACAGGCAGCCACTGTGCCAGGAAAAACACAGTGTATGGAGGTGGAAGCTAATAACGCTGTACACTGTGGAATTGATAGTAGCAGGTCAAGAGGCACCTGTTCATGGCACCAAGGGGAACAAGCAGAGACATGGTCCATGTACAAGCCAAGGTCAGGGCAGACAGAGTTTGTTCATCATAGTAAAAAGAGCAAAGAGTCAATATGGTAATCAGACTGAGGTCAGAACAGGTGGAACAGGTTCAGAATAAGGTAAACGGGCACAGGTCACAACAAGGACCATTATAATAACAGTAAAAAAAAAACATACCTATACAGGAAATAGCAAGCTAGGAACCTTATTGCTCAGGTACATTTCAGTGGGAGAGGTGCCTTAAATAGACCAGAGGTGCAGTGGATAGGGTGAGAACATATTACAAGATTTGACTTCCTTTAATGGCTTTTGCTGGCATGTCCTTATATTGTATTGAATTAGTTTCAAGACAAACTGGAATTTTTAATCAAATTGGAGATTTGTGGATTTATAGTGTGGATATATTTGCAGCATGATAAAACATGTACACAAAATATTCCGACAGCTGTATATTAAAATAAACACAAGTCATTTCTCTTATTGATTCCACATGGTCCCAAAGCTTCTGTAGCAAAAATGAAAATATCCTCTGTAGGCTCATAAATCCCATCATGTGACATCTTCACCGTGTTTTCCCTGATATTATTAATAAGTCCTCTTGTTGACAATCCCAAGAAAGTTGTCATCCCCTTCAGAGACTTAGAAGTTAAACCATAACATAGACATAATAGAGTGGTGAGATGACTTTTTATAGAAGTTAGGAAACTCATGGGGCATATCCATACTCATGTCAAGTTTTATCTGACATGTATGCAAATAACATCTGAAGAGTTGACACAATCTGATTGCAGAGTGTTCACAAATATTACAGACTATAGTTTAGTAGCCATGGACTTGCCTGTCAAGTCCAATCATCTCAAGAAGAAGAAAAAAAGTAAGATGATGTAATTATTGATGGTGGTATTTGGAAGCATTGGTTATTATGGTATGGGGGATCTGTGGGTATTAACTCTAGGAAGGGTAATATATCAGGTACACTGTGGGGTAGAGGCGTAGCTAGGGTTTCAACAAGGGGAGGCAAACATATCCGAGTGAGCTCCCATCTCAGGTATACAAATATAACCACCATGTAGTGACCATATACTGGGTTTACACAGGGCTTTGCAGACCATTTGAGTGAAGACAGCACAGGAAAAATTTTGTTACTTACAGGTAACATCTAGGACTGTAACAGAGGTGACGTGTACAACTGTAACTCAGTTGCAGAGTGTACTGTACATAAGTTCAGTGGATTTTTTGGTGCCTGGCAAAGAAAAAAAAAAACATCAAGCCAATTTTTCCTGTACCACATTGATACAACAAAAAGCTCAGTCCAGTGGCATTAGACAAGGGCAAAAAAGCCAAATTATTCCAGAAACAATATAAAAGAGTGTTGTGCAGCATGACTAAACTGCTCATGGTCTAGGCCTTACTACAGATTGAATTTGAATGTTTTGACTCTGAGAAATGTGATTGATACAGCTGCTATAGTACACACAGCCTGCGCTGCTGGTCTAACACTATTATAAACAGGCACAGTGGGGCAAATTTATTAAGACTGGCATTTTGTATGCTAGTCTTAATAAAGTCCCCAAAACCCATAAGGAACTGGTGATTTATGAAGAGGCTCTGGCAGCAAGGAAAGTACATCTTGTCTCACAGAAAATAAGTCCTCAACTAACTCGGTCAATAGAAAAATAAAAAAATTTATGGTTTTTAGAAGACGGTAATACAGAAACAAATGATTTTTCACAAAGTCTTTTTATTGCATAGCATTAAAAAATATCTATATAAATTGGGTAGGGCCAGAACTGAACTGATCAGAAGAATAAAGGGAATATGTTATTTATGCACAAAATTTTAAAATTAAAAATAATATCCCTGGCTTGGTGTTTTTCCCATCCCACCAAGAAAAGGTTAATAAAATGTAGTCAATAATTTAGCCACCCAAAATTATGCCAGTGAAAAATGCAAATTATCTTGCAAAAAACAAGCTCTCAAACAGCATCAATGGAAAAATAAAAAAAACTTGCCTGTGTACTTAAGGAACTAATATTATCTTTATTAATCATTTTTATTACTGTAGCTTTTCCCTAATAGTTAGAAAACAGTCCTGGTACACTAGTCCATCTGTTATTTATAGCATTAATATCTCATTTTGCTCTGTATACCATTCCCATACTAATAATAGTAAGTTTATAGTAATAATAGTTTTAATGAATATTTCAGTTTGTACATCAGATTTATAAATTAACAGAATTTTACTATCAAAAGTAAAAGTTTCTTTTAATGTACATTGTTCCAGAATCAATGACAGTGTATCTATCTGAAAGTCATGTTTTTGTCTAACACTTGTCAATGTCAAAGTTGATATTGTAAAAATACTTTAAAAAAATTCTTATGGGACTTCAGTATGATGTCCTGGTTTGCTCAGTCTTTTTCAGATTAAGATTGTAGTGTAACATGGGTAACATTTTCACATTTATCCTGATGTAAGTTAGTGTAAGTGTCCTTCCATTGGATACATTGAGACAGGTACAGAAAAAGAAACAGGAAAATTTTATATTGTGCACCAATAAATGCCTATAACTAACCCTACAGTTTTGGACTCAGTAGTAACTGAAGAGGAAGATCCTGGCTGGGTAGTAGTTAAATATTTTCTATTACTTACAATGTCTACAAAAATCAGTAAAGCTCATACATAGCTAAAAACAAAAGAACTTAAAACATAGACTTTACACCTATATAAATAAAATAAGCTAATAAATATTACTGCAAGCCACAAAAAATAACTAAATTTTGATTTCTATATTTCTATGAAGAAGATAAACCAGGGAAGTTTAAGTTTAAGATGAAATTTGCAGCAGCACCTGCAGATGTGTCCACCATTAACATAACTTGAACTCAGCAAAAGACAGGGCCCCGATCCTCTCTCTGCTTCTCAAAGACAATTTCCTGCCCTCAACAAAGACAAAAACTCTGTGACATAGAAAACATTTTTTTTTTCCTATTTTACGGGAAAACTTCTTTCCCGGCAATTTTATTCTAACCAGAATAATTCCCTGCAGCATTGTCTTAACACCAAACATTTAATAACTGTAACCAGGTACTATTGCTGGTCTCCAAAAAAATCCAGACCTTGAAATTTTTTAGAGAATTACCCATTACAACTTCAACTGGAAGAGAGTTTCATATTCACCCTGCTCTTACAGTAAAGAATTAACTTCTCTGTCTTTGTAGAAACCTTTTCCATTCTACCCAGTTAAAGTCCTGGGTATAAAGAGATCCTGGCAGAGATCTCTGCACTGACTAATGGTATATTCTGTACCTAGTTATTAGGTTGACCCTCAGTCATCTTTTTTTCTATTTATTTTATTTTGCTTTCTAACAAATAATACTAACAAATAATCTCTCTGGGTACTGTAGCCCACCTGTTCCATGTACTACTTTGGTTGTCTTTCTTTGAACCCCCTCAAGCTCTACTATGTCTTTCATATGTACAGGTGTCCAAAACTGTACACAATATTCACCCCCATACTCGCCCCACCTCGCACGGCCCCTCTAAATGACCCATCTCTCAAAATTGATGGAACCACACTTACCCCAGTCCCTCGGATCCGCTGCCTTGGAATAACCTTAGACTTTGATCTATCCTTCAAGCCGCATAATCAAACCCTCAACACCTCCTGCCGCCTCCAACGTTAGAACATCCATCGAATCCGCTCCTTCCTCACCCATGAAACTACAAAAATGCTAGTCCATGCCCTCATAATCTCCTGCTTAGACTACTGTAACACCCTTCTCCATGGCCTCCCAGCAAATACTCTCGCCTCCTTCCAGTCCACTTTAAACTGTGCGGCTCGCTTAATACACCTCTCTCCCCGTTCTTCATCGGCCATTCCCCTCTGCCAATCCCTTCACTGGCTACCCACTGCCCAGCGAATAGTGTTCAAATTACTAACGCTGACAAACAAAGCCATCCACAACCTGTCCCCTCCATATATCTCCGACCTAATCTCCCGCTACCTGCCCACACGTAACCTTCGATCCTCCAAAGACCTCCTACTCCGCTCTGCTCTTATCTGCTCTTCACACAACCGTCTCCAAGACTTCTCTCGTGCATCCCCCATACTCTGGAACTCATTACCAAGACACATAAGACTGTCCCCCACAATCACAAGCTTCAAGAAGGCCCTGAAGACTCACCTATTCAGGAAGACCTACAACCTCCAATAACACTACTGTCACCACACCACCATCTGTACAGCCTCTACCCCCACCTTCTGTCTCTATCCCTCTTCCCTCATAGACTGTAAGGGCCCTCTATCCCACTGTGCCAGTTGGTCACTGCTAGCATTGTGTTTGTTTTGTATATCTGGTGTACCGTATGTTAACCCTCAAATGTACAGCACCATGGAATTACTGGTGCTATATAAATACATAAATAATAATATTCCAAGTGAATGGTAAAGTGCCAGAACTATGTTCATATCATGTGTATTTATACCCCTTTTGATGCACCCCCTGATCTTATTTTCCTTTTCAGCAGCTAGTTGCTACAGTTAGGTTACAGTTAAAAGGGAACACCGGATGTGTGCAGGGATCTGGATGTCAGACCCACACAGATCACACAGTGATGACCTATCCTGTGGGTAGGTCATCAGTATGAAAAATCGATTTAAGTCCTTTCCATGTCAGTTTTACCAAGCTTTTTCCCATTTAGTAATTTTGGATGTCCTTTTCCATGTGCATACCTTTACATTCACCAGTATTAAACCTCATTTGCCCCTTCTCTGCCCGAGCATCTATCCAGATCCTTTTCTAACAGTATACTGTCATCTATCGCATTTATCACTTTGCATAGTTAAGTATCATCTGTAAAAATTTATATTTTACTGTGCAAACCTTCTGTAGGATCATTTGTAAATATATTAAAGAGAATATTCTTTATAGAAATCTTATATTAGAAATAAGGGTCTGTCTATTACATTACTTAATTCTCTTAGGACTCGGGGGTGTATACCATCTGGCCCGGGTGTTTTGTCCATTTTAATCTTTTTAAGGTGGCTCTGTACTTCACCCTGGGTTATACAGGGGACATTTAATGTAGAGTTTACTTCGTCACTTTGCATTTAACCTGACATTTTGTTTTCCTCCGTGAATACTATGGAAAAAAATGTTTAGTAAATTTTCTGTTCATCACCTTCCACGATTTCTCCCTCATTGCATTTTAAAGGGTCAAACTTTTCAGATTTCACCTTTTTACTGTTTATTTAATTGAAGAATATTTTGAGGTATCTTCTGCTCTCTTTGGCAATGATCCTCTTTGTCTCGAACATTGCTGCTTTTATCTGTTTTTTTTTACATAATTTATTTTTATCCCTGGAGTTTTTAGTGCTTCTTTACTGCCTTCCTGTAGTTTTTATCCTTTCATTGTATTATTAATGGCTTCCGTTGCATTTTTATTTATCCACTTGGGTTTTCTCCTGTTTCTAATCCTTTTTTTCCCATAAGTTATGTACTATACTTCTCTCAATGAAAATTTAAGATGCTTTTAAAGGTATCCAAATGAGTATGTTCAAGGACATTGTCCAAATTAATTAGGTTAAAGCCCTCTCTAAGTTTGTCAAAGTTGTTTCTGAAGTTCAGTGTTTTTGTGACTCCCCAACCAATCACCCTATTGAAAGACAAATGGAATTGTATTTTGTGCCCCCCAACCTGTAGCTTTGCTATTCTGTCAGGTTTATTTATTAAAGGGGGAGTCTGTCATCAGGAATGATTCAATGGAAGTAAACACAATTGACAATTGATTAATACTGCTATAAAAAGTCCCTCCGGATAATAAGAAAATGAGAGAAAAAGAGGTGTGTGTATGTGTGTGTGTGTAGGTGTCTGTGACTATATATGGTACACATGGGAGTAGGGAACTACTGTCTTTGGACTGAAGAAAAGAAAAATTGCAGTAAGCAAATTTTCTCTTTCCTTATCCCTTAAGGGCCTTGAAGAGCAGTAACTGAAACGGGAGAGGGACATTAGACTCCATGCCACTAGAAAGCACTTTTCTCCCAAAGGTTGAATCTTTTCTTTCCTGAAGCTCTGACTGACCCCGATATCTCCAGCTGTTGAATAGAGTAGCAGAAGGAGCTAGAGTTCTTTATCAAATTGACCAGGCTTGATTTACTGACCTTACTACTTGGCTTTGTTTCCTTAAAACTGTACAACTATCGGGAGAGGATCTGAAAGAGTTTGATTTTTGTAAGTTAATGGAGATCCATTTATATCCAAGTACTATTTCACTTCTTCCCTACATGGAGGTTTGGAAAAAAATGGAAAGAAGATGAACCTCTTAGTTGATATTGTTTTTTATGGAGACTTTAGGAATGAAATGAGGTGTTGTCCTTAAATGGGTTATCCAGGATATACAATTTTCCACAAGGAGGATGGGAAATGTGCAAAATAAAAAAAAAAAGAAAAACATACTCAACTGCCCTCCGTGCTCCGGTATCCCCCGCTGCTGTCTGGTCCCTTAGGCCACTGATTGGCGTCAATGGTCATGTGAGGTAAAGACTTTCGCTAGAACAAGACCCCAGGAGCAGTAGGACTGGACCGCAGTGGGAGACACCGGAGCACCCGGGACAGGTGAGTATGTTTTTTTTTGTTTTTTTTTACCTTCCCTGGCTACCTTGTGAAAAACTGCATATCCTGGACAACTTTTTTAATATGAGACAGTCTGTTTTAAATCTGATTTAATGCTCTCTACAGGAGAAAGCTTAGAGTTCAGAGATTCTTTTAGCCAATGATATGTTTCCAAGCGTTGAGGTTTCCAATAAAGACATTATAAAGAGGCATCTTTTAGAGGAATCCTGGATCTGTTCGGATGATTACCAGTTTGGAAGATCTTCCATATCCTGCAAAAAACTTTACATATATCAGGCTTTCTAGATACAAGAATGGTGTTAGTGAGTCTGAAAGACGTTTGGATTTTAATCGCTGTTTTTTTTTTTCTTTTCCAGGCTATAACTTGCAGGATCTCTGGATAAAGATACAGAAAAAATCCCTGATGAAGGTCCAGACGGGCATTTTGTTTCCATAGAATGAGAGGAATCGAAGGAAACTCAAGCTGAATGACAGTGTATATATTTTTTCCAGGTTCCCTGCAGGAATAAGAGAACAGAATCTCTTCAACTTGGTGTTTGTGGCAGTAGCCATCAGATCCATACGAGGGCTTCCCATCTGTTGTGATGTGCTGAAAAAAGCTTGATAATGAGCTTTGAAATCTCAGACATTGTACTGAGCTCAGGACCTGATTATCTTACATTGGAAGGTTGGGGAAAGACCAAGGACTGGACTACCATTACTTAATTTTTAGTCAAGTGCTAGGAAAATTGCCCTCCCTTGCTCCTGGTGAGACCATCTCTTCACAACCCAGCTGTTAAGGACATGGACTCCCCAGTTTGTGGAGGAAATATTGGCAGTCACTGTGATAGGAGGAAAATATCAGCGAGATTTCCCACGGGAAAAGTTCTTGACCAGAATACACCCTTCTCAGTTCCTGATGAGTTTCTGGATTAATGGACATTACTATAGGTAACAAGGGAGGCAATTCCATGACAATAGAATGTTGGCTTGAAGGATTGTGTATTTTTTGTAGTGTCTCAACAAGACACTACAGAAAGTGTCCTATGATGTTTTATTATTGCAGTAATTGTACTGTAATGTTTGCTGTAAATTTTAAACCCTTCCCGAAATAACCATTTTTTGATTTTTGATTTTTGTTTTCTTAATCCCCTCGAAAGATTTTTTTTATAACTTTTTTTTCCATTCACAGAGCTGTATGAGGGCTTATTTTTTGCAGGACAAACTGTACTTCGTAATGGTACCCTTTAATATTCTATACAATATACTGTTGAGCTAGAATAAATTCAGAATGGAGTGGATTTAGAGAAAAACTACTTTCTTATGGGTTTTGTTTTTACATTGTTCACTGTGCAGCCACAATGAATTGCTACCTATATTCTGTGGAAAAAATGTAAGCAGGGATCCCCATAATTATTAAAACTTAAAAAAAACAAATCCATAAAAAAAAAATGGAACAATCTTACCATATGGGTAGTCTAATGGGATACATGTGTGTGAAGTTAATCTTTAAAGAGAATTTGGCTTTTGGCCATATCTAGTGCTCTTTACTATACCTACACCTCAATTCCTGGGTCATTGTAGGTAATTGTTGGACTCTGGAGAAAAAAAGAACGCTTTAGGAAGAGTAGAAGTAAAACTAAAACACATGGACCTCCCTGCTGACCTTTAGGAGAAAAATCTCTGATCCCCTTGTCCAGCCCAGGAGACCTAATAAACTGTCTCTCCATTACTAGAAGATTTTGCATTCATTTATAAGATATGCCTTCCTGGTTTCAGTAAAGAACTCTGAGTTATTTTAAGTTACCACGGTCTCCTGACTACTTAATACTAACAATCTGGACAAAGTAGAGCCGCAGAGCAGAGTGTATTCTGTCCATTAAAATGCTAGGATCCCTATGCTGTACTCTTCTATATTTTACACAGGACTGTTGCACAAACCCTTCATATTTTATATGTATATTGTATGGTGCCACTTAGAGTCCTCTAAAAACGTATTCCTTCTGCTTGTGCCCAGCTGCAGAAAGCAGGGATTGCAAGGTGAATGGTGGAGGAAGCAGATAGAGTTGAAACTGAGAAATTCTCCTTGGGATGGCTGGACAATGGAGACATTTGCTGACTCTTCCAAGAGTGCAGAATATCTCTCCATTTTTTGGAAGCATCCCAGAAAACTTGAGAGTTTGCAAGGATGGAATTAATGTATATATAAAATAATCTTGTTTGCACAATTTTACAAAAATCTATTCACACTTCTGTTATTTGTTTTCATTTTTGATATTCAGAACAGGAAACTGTGTCTAGAGAGAGGGAATGAAGGGACAGAAGATATATTAGCTATATCTGCAACTCTCTCCAAAAGAGGATACAGCATTTACAGCTACATCTTGTTTCAACCATAATTCCAATGCTTACCTCTGTGGTTTGGTCACTGTGACTAACAGTTACTAACTTTAGGTCTTACCCATACTGGCAGTGGATAGTTACCTCAGTTCCTACTGGAATAGCATTTCTTTTTCTAATATATAATCCAAAGAGGAAGTGAGACAGCCAGTTACCCCTGAACTTGTCATCTGCAAAGTACATAAGGACGGCTATCATTATTTGTGTCACAAGCATATATCCATTTACTGTAAAACAAATTAGCACCTACTGTGTTCCTTTCATTGGAAATAAGGTTGGAAATGTTAAATATATCTATATTGTAGGCACATAGTGCAAAAATAATAAAAAAGATATAATATAATATAATATAATATAATATAATATAATATAAAAAAATAAAAAAAATAATATAAATAAAATAAATATAAAATGCATGGAATCAGACTGATTTCACAAAGAAAACCTCAAAGAGTAAGGCAAGAAAATACTGTAGATTTTACATACATTATTTTTTTACTGGTCATAGAGTAAGATAGACACTTCGAGAACCCTTGTAGTGTAAAAGTAACATTTGCTACTTCTAGTAGTTGGCTACAAAACATCGCTCAAAAAAGTAGTATTGTTCTGAATGGAATGTTGGTCGGCCAGTTCTCAGCTCCATTCATTTCAATGGGAGCGCAGGATATAGCCAAGTGCTGTACTTTGGTCATCTTCGGGACTACCATTAAAAAAATAGAGTGCATGCTCTAGTCACAACAGGGGGCAGAAGACCTTCACTCTCCTGATTGTTGGTGGTCCCAAAATCCAGACCCCCACCAATCTGCAAGTTATCCCGTATCCTGTAAATAGGGGATAGCTTGCTCAGATGGAATGACCCCTTTAAAATATGGGTCCATCTATATATTATTTGTTAATCTCAGCCCACGTGTATTTTTCATAGCTATTTACTCATACATGGCAGTAATAGTCATTCTTTATATGGAATCAATATCATTACTATATCATACAAAATACAATTACCTGTACTATAAGTGTTCAGTGTGAGTTGTTGCTCATGATTCCCTTATTACACATTCCCCAGCACTGTTTGTGGTAAGATCCTGCCGCATACAAGTGGCCTTTCCTCCTTACAAGCTGTTGGAATGCTTCAGCCTCTTCAAATAGCTGTTCCTTGTGCTTGTCAGATGTCTGATATTGAAGACCTACTGTATCCTAAGGATAGGTTATCAGTATCAAATTGCTGGATAACCCCTTGCAATACAACTAAGGAGCAGGAAAACGATTGCAGTTACTGCAATTTAATCGAATCTTCATACCAAGCAAATAGAATTTTAAAGAGGACCTTTCTCCATCTCATTGCATCCTTCACTAACTCCATTGCAGTTGAAATTTTTCTTTTAGCCCCATCATTCCCGAGAAATTATTTCTATTAGTTTCAGCACAATTATTCACTCTGCTGTCAGGTAGGTGGTGCTTCACTGGAGCAGAAATATAGGGACCGCCCACCTGACAGGATTGCTCAGGAACAGTGGGGAGAAAAAATTCCACCAGCTCCAGAATCAGTGGAGCAGCACCTATTGAAATTTGGAAAGCGTTATAGTTGGCGGATGTGGTTAACGATCCTCTTTACGATGTACTGTAGTAAATACAACTAGTGCAAATCATAAACTACTACCAAAATTCTTCATTAATATAAAATAGTCAAACTTGTAGAATGTTCTACTACAAGGGATATTCTAGATGTAAAAAATTAATTAAAGACATACTGTAAAAACTATGGACATTTAGTAGAGGATATTTTGAATCAAATATTTGGGTCCGTAAAATGATGAACTTGACTGATGTGACTTTTCGTCCTGTGATGCTTACAAAATATACTTCTAAAACTCAGTCTAGACCCATCATCAAACATCTACCTGCATATAAAATGAAATATAATCTTTACTCTAGGCTTCACATACATTGTGTTTTCCATAATGATTAAGTCAGGGGGTTCCTTTTTTTCTATGCAAACTCCCTATATTGACTCCTGGCCGTACTGGCAGTATAACTTCTGCTATTAATACCATTAATACTCATAGAAAGCAAAATGAGAAGCATCATATAATAAAAAGCCAAATGTCAAACCAGGGATCTGAAATGGATGCAGTCTCAGCTTTATCACCCCGGGCTAGTTAATGTAATTGATCTTGTTAATTACTGCCCCTACAGAAAGGGCAAACATAAGATTGTTATAACAACAAACTTCTGTAAGTACAACTAATTCCACATGGGTATCTGAAGTTTTATTCTGAGAAATACAATGTAAGCATCTGGAATTACTCAGAGAAGGGTTCTGCTGTTAGTTTTGCATGAAGTATGCTCCTGGACAAGCCTGTTAAAACAAGATACTATGTATACTGTCGATGACCTATCCTACCAAGAGCCAATCTTCAATGTACCGGAACTAGTACTTGTTTGCATTGTATCGGTACTAGTGTCACTCTGCACATTTCACAGTGGGCAGGAAAAGTAATACAAGCTCAGTCCCATTGACTTGATTGTGTCTTAATGTTACAAGAAAAAGAAAAGAAAAATATCATATGTACAGAGATTTTGGGGCACAAATCCATATGATGTTCTAGTTGAGGAGATGAAAATACTGTAGTAGCTGAGCACTTTATTACCATAATAACACAAACTAATGTCCTCAGAGGTAATCCTTAAAAAGCACTGTACATTTACCTCTAAGGGATCATGCAATTGAGAGGTTTGTTGTGCATGGAGAAAATTTAGATTCTTTGACAGCTTTAGGTCTCATGCACATAGCCACTTTTAAAGCACATTGCTTTCAATGGGGCAATTCACACGTCCATTTATTTATTCGTGCACATAGCCTTAGGATGGATGCACTAGCAGAATATTTAATGCTGAAAGTTTTGTGGATGAGAATCTGTTGCTTGAGTGTTTTCAGAATTGTGATTAAGATAATGCATCTGCAATGCATTGTGCACTAACAAATCGCTTACTGGCACACACAGTGTGATAGACAGACAGAAAGAGTGACTCCTATCTGTCCCTATCAATTAAATCAGTCTTATTCTTCAGTCCTAGCACTACACTCCAGTGTATTATCTGTGTATCATTTCCTATCTATCTCTGTTTACACGTCTGAGACCCTACCTCTCTAATCTCTCCCCACAAAGCAGATACTTTCTCTTAATGCCTGGGATTTTTTACTGTATACGAGTGATCAGTAACCACTAATCTATAGTACATTAAGATTGGCTTTTCCCTGGCATGAAAGCTGTTTGCAAGGCATGATGGTGAAGCCTGTCTGATCCTTGAGGTCATGTGATTCTTCTTTTCTGTCTTCTCCTTGCTTTTACATGGCAGCTGCCATTTTAGACAGTTCAGGTGAATCGAACCCCATAAAATTCGGGATACAAAATTCTTGGAAAATTTTGGCTGAACCCGATTCATTTCAATCTGCTTCGCTCATCTCTATTCGGAACAAAAACCATAGCAAGTAAAACATTGCCATAGCCATGGTAAAACACTATTGAGCCTGTAAATGTTTGAAGGCGGTATGGCATTGCTTCTGATTTATGAATTATATTATCTTACTATATCTTAGCAACATTTCAGAAGAATGCAGATTATTCAATAATAGGGAAACACTCCATAATAGTCACTCCAGCAGTGTTTCTCAAAGACAGACTAAACTCCAGAGGAAGGTATCAGCTAACTACTGTATTGTGTATACAGCATGCTAGGTTTTCCATTTATTATAATTATTATATCTGATTATTATATTTAGTACAAGGTGCTACTTGTGAATGTAGTATGCCATTTGTGTATTCTGAGACAAGACACTTGTGCTTCATCCATTATCAAAAAGATCCTTAGGAATAAAGACCAATCATATTGACTGCTATGAAAAATACCCAAAACCCTGATAGAAAACCTGTGAACAAAGACCTAAACATGACAATATAAATGACTATACAGAACCATGACTGAATAAACACATTTTAAGGCATTAACTAGAAAACAAATTTTGTTGAGTTTAGATTAGAAAAATAAGGATTGAAGTTTAGTTTAACTGTATTTATTGCATCAGTCATCTATGTATTTTATCTATACCAGTCCTTAAAGGGGTTGTCCACTTTCAGACCAATATTAAGAGACAAATGTTATTGTTTGTATAATGAGACGTTGTACAATTTTCCAATATACTTTCTGTATCAATTCCTCACTGTTTTATAGATCTCTGCTTGCTGTCATTCATTCTGCTTACTCCCAGTGGCTAAAAATTGGTCCATGGTCATGTGATATACAGTTCATAGTCATGTGATGGACACACAGGTGCACAGCTCGTTACAAGACAGATGTCCGATTACTGTGCTGTGACTGTAACAAGCTGTTCATTATACAAACAATAGCATTTGCCTCTTAATATTGGTCTGGAAGTGGCCAACCCCTTTAAGTAGGTAACTAGATGATATTAGATGGTGAATATAGTATTGTATTTACAGTAAATGAATAATATCTCGCTATTACCATTACATCATTGGTCATTGTGTATTTTACAATAATCCTTCTGATTAACATAGTACGTGTGAAAGAACCCAACAGCACATTTATTAAGATAAGAGCATAACACATTCCTGACACGCTAAGTAGAATAAGCATTTGGCTTTTATTAGTTACACATAAGAATGATCCCTGCACCCATACCTTTTCATCTGTAAATAATGCTTTATTGGACTTTACCAAATGCTAAGTATTTTGTATGTATCGTATTGAGTCCTGTCTCTATTACATAACTATGTAAAAAATGTCTACTCATCTCTTCTGTTTTTCTCCTTTCCCTTGTAGACTATAACCCTACACGGTCAGGGACCTATGTCCTCCTTTTCTAGCATGTCACTCAGGAATCTCACTTTATTTTTTTATAATTTATTTGTGCTATGTAGATATATTCATGAGAAAAACAAAGTGTATTCTGAGTTCTATGGTTTTATCTGTCAGGACAAAATAATATCTGGTTCTTAGAAGGTCTTAAAATTAAGTAAATGCAAACTTAGATGAAGAATAACACACAACAGATACCACCATTTCATTATTTGTTTAACATAAATGAAGCAAAAATGTTAAAGGCATTTGTGAGAATTAAAGTACACCCTATGAATCAATAGCTTGTAGAACATTGCGTCGGTTCATCGAGGTTTTTTGGTGGGCATTTGTATATGAGAAGCTCTCTTAAGGTCACAGCTAGGGAAGGACAAACCGATTCATTTAGAACTGTATTCAACCCAAAGCTTCCCCAAAATTGGATGATGAACTTTTGGGATTCATAACCCACAAACACTATTATTCTCTGGGGTCTCTTTATTAGTATAATAAGTGGAGGTCCAGCGGAGGCGAGGGAAGTACCAAACACTTATACTCACCTTGTCTCACCTCTCCTTGGTGTACGGCAGTCCCTCAGCATCCTCTTCAGGCCTCCAGTTGATGTCACACACCCTGACGTCATGATGCTCTACGCATCCCATGTGACCACTGGGTAAATCACAGGACTCAGCGGTGACTCCAGGTGTGTGAGGTCTAACAGAGGCTGGAGGAGGCCTGAAGAGAACACTGGGGCTGCCGGAAGGTGCAAAGATACCCATGAGAGGTGAGGTGAAGTGAGTGTGTCTCCACTTAGTATACTCTAGGGTCTGAGGAGATCCCAAAGTATAATAATAACATTTCTTAAACAAACCAGAAGGCCAAACCTCATGAATATTTGGAAAACAAATCTTAGGAGGCTCGCCCATCTCTAGTCACAACAATTCAATTGGATTGAGTCTGGACTTTCACTGGGCCATTGCAACACCTTGATTTTTTTTTTTCAGCCATTCTGTTGTAGATTTGCTGATGTGTTAGATCCTTTTGCATGACTCAATTTTGGGTGACTTTTGGATAGATGGTTTCACCTTTTAGTCCAGAATACTTTAGTATACAGAAGAGTTTATAGTCGACTCAATGACTGCAAGGTGCCCAGGTCCTGTGGCTGCAAAATAAGTCTAAATTATCACTTCTCTTCACCGCCCTTTTATTAATTTGTTATGAATTGTTTCTGCTACTATGGCCAAACATTTCATCTTTGTTTCATTTCTCCATTGTTTCAGAAGTCTAGGGGTCTGTTCAGATACAGGTGTTTTCATGAGTTTTCGAGTGAAAAGTATAAGTCCTTATATGCAACGTTAGCAAACCCCTGCTAGACCGATAGACCAAGTACAGCATCAGCAGAGTAATACATGACTTCAACTGAATGAAAAAATCCAAAACATAACTAGACACATAATTTGTACAGTATGATACTGATATTGATATTGTACAGTAAGATATTTCATCACACACAGACTAGTCAAATAAGAGTCAGAATCGTGGAGTTGGAGTAAGTTACAGTATATTGGAATATCATTTCATAAGAAATCAGGAAACTTTAGAAATCATATAAATATCTGTTATGTTCTACCAATGTAAGGCCCCTATATAAAAGTTATATAGACAACAATTTCTTCCAGAGCTTTCTTTCTTTTATCACCCAGTTGTTGAAGTTTCTCATAAGATGCTTCTATCTTTCCCTATTCTGATTCTGTCTGGTGTCTTCTGAGAGTCATGACTGTTCTGTCTTGGGGACATTGAAGCTTCTTTTTTGTTATCTTTTCCTCTCTTGCATTACCATCACAATCATTGACTTTTTTCCTGAATTAGAGGAGCTCCTGTCCACAACCTAACCTAAGATTACTATATGTATATGAAACAGTGGAATACTGGTCAGATGTTAACAATGTCATCTCTACAGAAATTCACTGTAACGTTTACCCCATAGAGTGTTCTGTTACGGGCTTGGCACATAGTAGCACATTAAATGGAACTGGGATAACCAGTAAAACTGATGGAGTAACTGCGAGCAAAATCGCTAGTATTTCAACAGCAGACATGTACATTGATCATTAGTAAAAAATTGTTGGAACAAAGGAAGAGTAGCCATCAAGTAACATATAGGCAGCCAAGAGAACATCATAAGTCAGGCAGCCATAAAGATACTTACCAAAACGTGGCAGATAGTGCAGGATTGTCCAGATAAGTACTGTGATGTAGGGCTTGGCAATATTTCCACGGACTGTGCAATATTAAATAGATAAGCAATGGATCCTCATGGGAGCTGAGACAGTCATCTGCATCAGTTAATGTGTTTAACAACAGGGCTTTATTGTTGTGGACAACTTGCAGGCAATCTAGAAAGGCCATGGTGAATGGAAAGCTATAGGTCTTGCAGAAGCTTCTTGGACACAATGAAGGAGGTGCTGGGTGTCCATAGGGTGGCAGAGAAACTTGGAAATCACAAAACTGGAGGATTCTGAAAACTGATGGTGTCCTTATGTCTCGTAGTCTGGAGAAGGTCTTCTCTGTCTCTTCTGCTGTGTAGTCTGGCAAGTGTAGGATGTGGCAGGGCCTCTGGAGGTGGTGGTCACGTAGGTATCTTCAAGAAAGTTGCCTTCAAGCAAGGAGCCTTTAAATAGGCACTATTGTTTCAACAAACTTTGCAACAAAAAACAGGTGGCGGGAAACCAATGAGGGAAGCCCCCCCCCCCCCCCCCCCCCCTGCCCCCCCCTCGGGGGCAGGTATGACCAGAAAGACAGCTTTTAATCTGACCCTGTAGCTTTATTTTACATCAGTACTGGTCAGTAATCTCTATGCATGTCGTAAATGGTCCTTGGCTGTTTCTGAGCAAGCGAGAGAGATAGAAAGGTTATAGAGCAGATTACTTCTCTACTTACTGTGTACAGTGTATGGCAGCTAGTCTATGCCCAGCAGTTCAGGGAGGAATGCAATTTTCAGATACAGTATGAAGAGGGGAGAGTGCTAAATTGCTGAGATTGCTGAATATAAGTCATATAATGATCAGAAATAGTGTTACTTTTCATGTATACACACAACATCTTATGTTGAAAGTTAAATGAGATGATAAGATGAAAAAAGTACAGGGATAATCTGTCATTCTGGCGTGCCCAAAATTCTGATATTGTACCAGGGCATTCAGTCCTCAAGATGCATTCTAGTTCAGCAACCTTTGTTGGGATTCAAGTAGTGATATCCTCAAGTTGGGAGAATATAAAGCCAAAAGAGGCCAGCATCTAACTTTATCCCCATGATTTTTATAGCCATAGAGTCTTCAATATTGACCAGCAGTTGAGCTGAGATTTGGGATAGTGTTATTTCTGGTTCCTAATTAGAATTGATATCTCTTTATGCTGCATCAGGGTTGTCTGCTGGTGGTGGGAAAGTGTCAGCACATGTTGTGATCACAGTGTATGATGCCCCATTGTTGCCCCTTGTGCACACTATGATGCCCCATCATCATGCTGTGTATAGGGGCCAACAATAGGAATCATACAGTGTATAGCAGCCTACAACAAGGCATCATACTGTGTATATGGGCAACAATAGGCATCATATTGTTTATAGGGGCCAACAATGGGGCATCATAATGTATACATTTTTTACTTACAATGGAAGCTTCTAACAGAGTATCCAATGCACATATTTGGCCAGGTTCACACAGCTGTAATACTGAGGTAATCTCCTCTCTGTATTACAACTGTAAGACCTGCTATAATGAAGTTTATGTAGGGGCAGACAACATATGGCACACCGGTACCTCATCCTCAAGAGTTTGCCTGCCCCTTCTCTATGAAATTACTGAATCATACTTTCATAAAGAATAATTTGCCTTATACACATGCAGTAGCCTAATGCTAGCATACAAATGACCATATAATACAAGCATACAGTGATCAAGTAATACCATACAATGACTATATACAGTAACAAAACAATGTAGAGGACAAATAACAGTGTCACGCTAAATTCACACCTGCGTTCGGGTTTCCATTCAGGGGGTCTGCTTGGAAACTTAATCCACTTAAAAAAGCGATTACCCGCTGAAACCCACAGCCCCATAGACTATAATAGGGTCCGCCAGGTTTGTGCTGGGTTTCCGCCCAAAAATGGACGAAAAATGCGGAGAGAAAAGCGCTGCTTGCAGGACTTTTCGCTCCACATTTTTAAAGTGGAATGGGGAATGGAATCCCCCAGCGGAGAGCCAGCGCAGGTGTGAACCTAACCTCATTCTGGCAGTCATTATATTGTAGTCTGAAGAAAATAACTCTCCCATCCATATCTGTCAGGAAGACTTTTTACAACAAAGGACAGCACACTCTTTGGTAATATATATCTCCCCTTTAACATTAATAATTGTTATATCTACCACAGTGAACTATTAAAATGTCAACTACTGTACAGACATAGTGTCCCCATAGTAATGACAGCCATGCTCCATCCATAACTAGGATCTGCCACATGGGCTGAAAATACTCAGCAAAACCCATCCCCAGCAGGGGCTTTGGAACAAATCACTTGTCATTAGAATGTATTTTCTTCTAAGCTGATTGACACATAATGTATCTGACCTTTTCAATACTACGTCCTGTGTGTGCAATAGTAACAACAACATTTATGATGCCATTAAAGGTGGATGTGAACGTGTTCTATATTGATGGCAGCTAGACCTTCAGAATCATTGTCTCTGGGGGTCGAAGGAGCACTGGGGGGGATATGTGAGCCTGCTTATGTATCTGTGTAGATGAAGCTAGTGTTGACATATGAATCTAATTTTGTAAATTCGATTACACCACAAAGTCTGTGCAATCCTATTGATAAATGTCCTCAAAGAAGATAGTAAGTCTCATCTGAAGGACTTTGTTGTTGTTAATTTCATACTCATATCATATTCAGCATATTACAACTCCAATTCCAAAAAAGTTGGAATGCTGTCAAAATGTAAAAAAATTAGAATGCAATGATTTGGAAATCTCATATAGCCATATTTTATTCACAATAGAACATAGAACATATCAGAAAGAGAAAGTTAGACATGTTTCCATGCCATAACATTTAGATATTGATGACAGCAACACTCAAAAAAGTTGCGTTTGTCCCGCTATCTTCTTTAATCCCTATAAAAACAAGATATCCATATAGACTGTTTAGACAGTAGTTGTACAGTAGGTGTCTCTGCTTTACAGTAACTTTCTCTAGTTTCTGTTCTAGCTAATAAAGGAAACACGCTAGTAGCTTTATAGGGTCATTACCCCTTGGCGCCATCCACCATAAATTAATGGCAGTAGCGCTATGAAGTTAACACCAAGCACTGTAAATGTATTGTGCGGGTATAGTGTAGGAGCAGCATCTGCACTGTACGGAGCCTGTGTCAGGTATACATCACAGCGCACACACTGCTGTCATGGGCAGAATTGAAGATAACTCCAATAATTCTAGTGAGTAGAAATAAGTGAATCAATTCATAGCAAACCAGATGAACCAGATTTGACCCATTAAACATGGCAACAAAGGTCTATAAAGTCTGATATGTGTCTCTGGAGGGAGGGGGGGCACATGCTCTCAGAGTGAATTTGTTGTGGCTTCTGGGAAGATTGTCAACTGTCTTGAAAGTTTACTTGTGAATAATCGTTTCCACCGTAAAATGATGGAGTTCAAAGTGTTTGGAAATGGCCTTATAACTAGAGATGGGTGAAATGATGCATCAAAAGTCGGGCTCGACCTGAATATTCCAAACTGTTTGGATTTTAAACCTAATAAAAGTTAATTCATCTTAGACAAATTAAAATGGCCACTGCCACTTTTATTGCACATTTAAAATATAGATGAGACACGTGTCTTGTTAGTTACTGTGATATTCTGTCACCACCTGGCAGCTTCTCAGCCAATAGTCAGTGGTGGACACCTTACAGTATTGATGTCATACACAGTATATAAGATTATATGGACTGGCATTTCAGTGATGGTGGAAGTAGGAGATGGATGTGTTATTCACCACTCCATGATACAGAGTGCTTCAAAGCTTGAAATATACAGTAACTAGCAGTAGGAGAATTAGAGCACAGTTTAGTCAGAGTTAATCAATTACAGGCAGATTAGTGATAGAAATCACAGATAGGAGTGAGGGAGAATAGCTGTATCATATTATTCCATGCTGTATTGCCACTCATGCTGCCACAGCTACCACCACTGCCACCACTCAGCCAGACATGCCATGTGGCCTGGTCCATCACATTCCATACACATTCTACTATACTACACTGTTAGTGCCACACATTAAAAACCCAAACCATTTTGATTTTACTTCTGCTCCCATAAAGGGATAATTTTTTTTTTGTGGCTTTTTTTTTGAAGAGCCAATTCTTTATCCCTTTTCAACATGGCTTACAGCCACAAATTTGCCTCCAAAATAACAATAAGCCTGTAGCACTTACAAGTTCCTCCCCTTTCCAAAAGGGTAACTTTTGCAGTGGTTTAAATGTTAAAATGTATAAAAGCGAGTGTCGGAGCAGTTTGTATCCACTGCTTACCATCGTTTTTTTCATAGACATACATGTCACTTTCTCTTTGACATAACTTCGGCTGTGTTTGCCTTAGAGAGCTAGAGATTGGATAGATAGGTTCCTAGAAGCATTGACAGTGTTTTTACACTATGTTTTAAGTCAATTTAAGCTGTGGTTCGTCCCAAACTTGATCGACCTAAAATCTTGGTCCCAAAGTCTTGCAAGGTTTGCCCATCTCTACTTATAACCCTTTGCAGATTGATGGGCGACAACAATAGCTTCTGTGAGTTCATTGCTGATGTCTTTCCTCCTTGACACATCTGAATGCTCTAGACCAGCAAATTGTCAAAACTTCTGCTTTTATAGAGGTGGTCAACCTCAGTTCATCAAGGGAATTTGATCTGCAGCACCATGACTGCTACATACCCTCTTAACTCATATGGACGCAGTAAGGGTGTACTTAATTTTTCACACATTGCTTCTGCATTTTGATCTAGTTTGCATTAAATAAAAATGACATAGCGTAATTTTACTGTTCATCTGAGATTGTATTTACCTAATTTGAAGACCTTGTTCCTTACCTCCAAGCTATGCAATTGATAGAAAGGCTACCACCTAGGTTGTCGACATTAAATTTCATAATCTCCCATGAGAAGATCATATTTAATACTTTTCAGAAGGGTTCCAGATTCTGGTATATTCAATATTATGTATTTGTTACGTGTTGAATATTGATATATTCATGGATATATATATACTGTATATATATGCAGTACATTTTTGTATAATAGGGTTCTTCTTTTCAGTTTTAGTTGTTGGAATTTCTAATGACATTTATCTCTCTGTAGTGATAAAGTTAAGACCAGCAAGCTTTGTAATTAGCACAGCTCTTGGTACAAAACGCCCCTTTAATCCAGCTCTTATTTATACATGTATTAAAATGACACATGAATTGATACACTTATGCACCTGCTTTTACTTACTGAGAATTCTTTAACATTGTGTCTAAACAGAATTTTCAAAGCATATTCAACACAATATGACCCAGGATATATGCTCCAGCCACGCTGCTCACATGTCTGTTCCTTATCTGGAATGGGATTCCTTAATAATGTTGATGAATACAGCATGCTGGAAAACTAGTTTTTTTTGTTTTAAGACAAAAGGAAAGTAAACTGTAATTCAACTTGTTCCAGTTCCTTCTTATGATGTTTTCATACTGTAAATTGACATTAAGTATATTTTATATACTGGATTTTTACAGGAAGCAAGTATATAAAGTACCTTATTGGAAATATCTTTTGCTCCAAATGGTGCTTGATTAAATCCACATTGCCTATGTTCCCTGCAGTGAGAGGGGAGATCCACTGTCAGAGTGAAAGATACAAGTGGGATGACATGAATTATTGCACACTTCATTCTTTGCCTTAGTTTATTCCTTGTGCCTGCCACAGGCTGGAATATTTCTGGGAAACCTGAAAAATAGAATGTTAAGAATGAAAGGATTACATGAAAGAACTACACATCACATGTAGTCAAAAATTGATATGTTCTGCATGTTTCTTGCTTGGATGATTCTCTTGGGATAGCTCTTGTGTCTTTAAAACGGTGGTGAACTATGTATATATCTTACTGTGTAGTTATTAATTTGGTCTAATTCTGTTTTCTTTACTCATTGTCATTGTAGGATTTTGGTTCAATGTCTTAGGAAGTCTGACTGAATAGAGTACAGCTCCTATCTATTGTCATTTCAATCCACAAACCAGGATACAGATGGTCAATTAGGTTCCAGGTATTAATTCTATTGTGGAGAATCTAATTAGCAAGACTTTTTGTGAGGGACAGGGGAGATGATAGCAGGAGGCATGGAGCAGGGAATCTGAGGTTCTGGATAAAGGACAATGTAGCAACATGACATCAAAAACATTTATGTCAGTATTCATGTTTCATAACCATCCATTTATAGGAGTGTGGTTCTGGGGCCCACAACCCTATCAATGACATGACAAGTAGGATGATGCCCCTTCATGCCTTGCCAAATTATATATTATCTGTATGAGGGAGTATAATTTAATCTTCTTGTTTGGTTTTGTATCAGGTATCATTAAGGGATTTATTTGTAGGTCTTGTTTCAATTTTGAGTATATCATGTAATACAGGAAATTTGTAGGGTTATCATATTCATGTTTGGTATGCCTGGACTGGTAAAAATGTTTGGCATCACTTGCCTGGCATATCATAACTCTATGTGGAACCCACCAAGAGTTATGGCATATTCACAAATATGTCACATCTCTCTGGATTTTGCTAATGCCATTAGTCCACCCAATCACAGGTGGGGGGTTCCAGGAAGGTGGCTGGGGTTAGGGGTTCTTCAAAAAGGGATGATGTACATGAACTCAGTGTCAGATACCTGGATATGTCGCCCAGTCTGTAGATCTGTCCAATCCTTCCTACTGAGGCGTACAGCCAGGCTGTAGGTCTGCTTTATTTTATTCCCTTTTTATTTTTGTATTGTTTGCTTGCATATGTCTTTTTAATACATCTTTTTTTTCTAAATGCTGTACTTTTTTGTGTATATTAAATGTAAAATGTAATAAGGTTGTCCTTGGCTCTAAATGTTTCCACATTTCCGAATAGAGCAAATATCCCATCTTTTTGGAAGTTATTGTGTGCCAGAGGGTGCAGGGGGGAGTAGTCTGGGTATATCGGTGTCTCGCCTACCATAAGTGTTTGGTGATGGAATCTATTTGTGTGGTTGCATGCAGATGTGGGGTCACTTCAGTCCTTTGGTAGCCTAGGGTGATAGATGAAAGTGGAGTGTATCACATCCAGGGTGTGATAAGAGGGTATACAGTTTCCTGACAACACCAACAGATAATTTTCACCAATAATTTCATAAGCAGTACATGTAGAGAGTTTGATGATTTTCTTTAAATGGGTTGTCCAGAAATCGGACCATCCCCTGTAGAGGTTGGAGGAGGTTTCCACCCACTGTGTTCATTGTGATGTGGCCTGGATGCCAGGAGTCCTGCAAGCACTGGAAACAATCAGTGGCCTCAGCCTCTCTTTCTCTTTCCTTACCACACACATGCATCCATTTTTTTTTCCAAGAACAACAATCCACTCACAAGACCCCCTTACACCCAAAACAATTAGAGTTAGCAAGTGGCAATGGTGGATGGGCTATCACACAAAGATCTGCATCACTCGTGTCAAAGGCATGTCAGGTCCCTTGCTATGGCACCAGCGTTCCCCTGCAGTCAATTGTAGCGGTTGGCTCCCCCTGGTGAAAAGAAGCATCCACAACGCTCGGACTTAGGAGTGGAATGATGCCAGCAGGACTACCCAATCTGTGTGAGAGTCCGGCACTATTAGTAGTCAACCCATATTGTTGTGGAGAACTATCTCACTAGTGTCATCTTGGACAGATAGCTCCCTTAAGGTCATTATCAGATTCTTTTGGGGGTGTCTGCTTTCTTTGATGAAGGGTCTACAGCAGGGGTCCCCAAACTTTTTACACAGGGGGCCAGTTCACTGTCCCTCAGACCGTTGGAGGGCCGGACTATAAGAAAAACTATGAAAATCCCTATGCACACCACACGTATCTCATTTTAAAGTAAAACAAAAAGGGAACAAATACAACATTCAAAATAAAGAAATAGTAAATTTAAGTCAACAAACTCACCATTATTTCAATGTGAAGTATGGGCCTGCTTTTGGCTAATGAGATGGTCAATGTCCGGTTCCATATTTGTCACTGCTAGCCGTAACAAGTGAAGCAAGTGCACATCGGTTAGTCTAGATCTGGTTGGAGATTTCAGATGTTTCATTCTGGAAAAAGTCTGTTCACAAACATAAGTGATGCCAAAGATTGTTGCCATTTTGAGTGCATGATTCCTGAGATTAGGATAGGTCTCAGAGGAGAGAGATGCATAGAAGTTAAGCAAGCTGCTTGCCTTCTTACATCTCCAACCAAACAATCATATTTATCTTTATGTTGAGTTTGATAATGTCGAAGCAAATTGTATTCTTTGAACACAGCCACTATATTCTGACATATCAAACACACAGCTTTTTCCTTGTACTGCATGAAAAAGTAATCATAAGTCCACTGTTCTTTGAATATCCTACACTCTGAGTCAATTTTTCTCTTTTTTGACGTCATTGTTTCCTAGGGATTCCAAATTGCCATTAGTAAAATACCAATAGATATATATACAGCCCTACAAAAACAATATATGCCAACAATAATACTGTACACACACTGTACCTCAGATTATAACACTTACATACACTGTACTCCCCAAATACAGCACAGTGCACCTCTGAAATGTGCTTCTCTCTTCCCGTAAATAGGTCCAGCACTCTACACAAGAACGAGACTTCCCGTGTAGCGCTCGGTGGGTTATTTCAATTGTAAGCGCCTGTGCCCTCACAATTGAAATAACAAAAGGAAATTGCGACGCGGGCCGGGTGCGGATGACGAGCGCCGAGCGTCTACACAGGAACGAGACTTCCCGTGTAGCGCTCGGCAGGTTATTTCAATTGTAAGCGCCTGTGCGCTCACAATTGAAATAACACAAGGAAATTGCGACATGGGCCAAGTAAATGGCCTCCGGGGCCCGGATGCGGCCTGCGGGCCGTAGTTTGGGGACCTCTGGTCTACAGTATCTGTCCTGCTGTATTTACTTTTTTACATATATAGCTGTCTGGACACTATTATAATTAACTGCAACTAGCGCTTATTTTTGGACTAGAGCTTATATTTTAAGCATACTCCAAAAATCGTTGAAAAATCATGCTAGGGCTTATTTTCAGTGGAAGGTCTTAGGTCTTCACAATAGACATCAAGAACAGAAAAAAATCTAAACATGTATTGTATATAAAAACAGATCAATTAGAGTTCATGAAGGTCAGAAATAAAAGTGTCATTCTTTTAATGAGTGTTCCAAAGCATTTACAGGAAGGATTCAAAAATTTAATGCTGACAAAAACTAATCATGCTAAGCAATATGAAAAGTGGACAAATGAAACCAAAATTTTAGTAAAGTGTAGACAAACTGAAAAAATCAGTAAATAGATCTGAAGTCCATGTGTGCTCAATTGCACACCCTTTTAGGGATCAAATAAGTTAATACTGTTGTCTTCTTATGTTGTAGAAAGCCCTTTAGGCCCCCTGGGGCTCCTAGGCCCAGTAGCATCTGTAGCACTGTGGGCATCGAACCAGACAATATGGCCTTTCCTTCCCACAAGCATTACCACCAATAATAATAATAATACATTTTATTTATATAGCGCCAACATATTCCGCAGCACTGTACAATTTGTAGGGTTCAAGTACAGACAAAAAAAGATACATTACAATGAAATAGTCAATTCACACAATGGGACTGAGGGCCTGCTCGCAAGAGCTTACAATCTATGAGGTAGAGGGGGTGACACAAGAGCTAGAAGGGGCGGCATCGGAGGTAGAATTGCTTATACAATAGTCAGACAATTTTGTAATAGAGGTTTCTGTCATTACACATATATAAAGCTGTATGAGCCGTCACCAGTCGTGTCCTTTAACGTGCAGATGGTGCCTGGACATATAAAGTTAGTCTGATACGGCATCATATCCTGTGGGGTAATGTGGGAGCGTGAACAGAGGAGGGTATGTTTTAGGGAATCTAACTACGGAAGGGTTTACATTAGGAGTTGTGATAGGCCTGTCTGAAAAGATATGTCTTTAGTTTGCGCTTGAAGCTGCAGAAATTGGAGGTTAATCTGATAGTTAGTCTGGGATAGAGCATTCCAGAGAAGTGGTGCAACTCGGGAGAAGTCTTGTATACGAGCGTGGGAGGTTCTGATAATAGAGGATGTTAGTCTTAGGTCTTTAAGTGAACGGAGAGCACAGGTTGGGCGATAGACCAAGGAGGAAATGTAGGGAGGTGCAGCATTATGGAGAGCCTTGTGGATGAGGGGGATAAGTTTATATTGTATTCTGTATTGAATAGGAAGTCAATGTAGTGACCGACACAGACAGAGAGGCATCGCTGTAGCGTCTAGACTGATAGATGAGCCTGGCCGCTGCATTCAGAATAGATTGTAGTGGAGAGGGTTTAGTAAGGGGAAGACCGATTAGTAAGGAGTTACAGTAGTCAAGGCGAGAGGGAATCAGGGCAACAATAAGTGTCTTTAGTGTATCTGTGGTAAGGAAAGGGCATATTATGGAGATGTTTTTGAGGTGGAGATGACATGAGCGTGCGAGTGATTGGATATGGGGGGTGAAGGAAAGGTCAAACATGACCCTGATGCAGCGGGTATACTGCCTAGGAGTTATGGTAAGGCCGGAGACTGCAATGGAGATATCAGGGACAGATCTATTAGATGGTGGAAACAGAAGTAGTTCAGTCTTTGAGAGATTCAGTTTCAGATAAAGCGAAGACATGATATTTGAGACAGCAGAGAGACAGTCACTCGTGTTCTGTATTAGTGCAGGGGTGATGTCACGGGATGACGTATATAATTGGGTGTCATCAGCATAAAGATGGTACCGGAAGCCAAATATAGTGATGGTTTGTCCACCACCACATTTGTAACTATGTTACTAACTATATTAGTAACTATGGTGAATATCAAAGCATTGTAGAAGTGATGAAGCATGATGAAGTCCCCTAGTTGAACTTTAAAAATAAAATACATAATAAAATAGGGTTTATTAGCGAAATGCACAGGAAAGAAAAACATTTATTCAACAAAAAAGGGTTTTTTATATTTAATTCATTATTTAAAATGCATGGTGAACAGCATAAAAATTAAAAAAAAGTAAAAAAAATTAAAAAGACAGTCAATAATCAATAATTTATATACAATTCAGAATGGTTTTATTGATGAATATGACTCATCCCACAAAAATAAACCCACATATGGCTGCAGTACATAGATAGAAAATGAAAAGGGTCATAGCTCTTGGAATGTGGCAACATAATTTTTTTTTACATTACATGAGCTTTTATTGTGCAAAAGTAGTAATACATTAAAAAAATGTTTACATATTTAGCATCACACATTCATACTAACCCATAAAATAAAGCTTATTTATTATTTATACAATGGAAAACCTAAAGCATAAGAAGAACAATGGCTGCCTTCTGCATTCTCTTTCCATAAACAATGAATAAAAGTTAATTAACAAGTTATATGTACCACCAAAATAGAACTACTAAAAATTATAACTGATCCCACAAAAAGCAACCCTTCATATATCTATTACAATGGAAAAGTAAAAATGTCAGAGCTCTCTGAATGTAAAAACAAAAATAAAAAACTCCTGTGATGCTAGCAAAAGGGTGGGCGGGGGTTAAATTAAAAAAATGTGTTTTTGGAAAAAAAATTTTTTTTTTTTCTTTCATTTTTTAAATAAATTTGGTACTGCTGCAATGATAGCGACCCACAGAATAAGCTAAAAGCTAACTTTTTACCGCAAGCTCAAAAAAAAAAAAAAAAAGGTAGAACAGTGTTTTTTCACATTCCACCCCACAAATAATTCCTCTATAGTTTCCCAATACAATATATGCAATATTAAGTGGTGGTATTAAAAAAAATACAACTGATTCTGTAAAAAGCAAACTCTTCTACAACTATGTCTATGAAAAGTGTGGAGGAAACAACAAAAAATTAACATTGGCTGTGTCCTCAAGGGGTTAATATACATAATCAACTGGTAAATAGAAATACATCTCTATATACATTAACAGTAGAGAAAATAAGAGAAAAAAAATGACAGCACATTTTTAATAGACATTTTTAAATACTGCTTATTTAACCCTTTAAGGATGCAGGGTAGTTTGAGAGACTTAGCAATATTTTTCATGTTTTTCATATCCACCTTCCAAAATTCATAACTTTTTTATTCTTGTGTCAACAAAGCCACATCAGGGTTTTTTCTTTGCGAGATGAGTTATACTTGCTGGCACTATTTTGGGGTACATATAATATTTAGATTAGTTTTTTATTAATGTTTGGAGGGTAAAATTCTATCATTTTTCGCATTTTTCGCATTCTGTTTTTACAGCGTTCTCTCTGCAGTACAAATGACATGGCATCGTTATACAAGTCATTATGACAACAGCTATACCATATTTTTATTATGTTTATTGCTTTTACTAAATAAAACACCATTTTTCATAAATAAATCATTTGTCTAGGGACACTGTATTCTACGTCCATAACTTTTTTACAGTTTTTTTATGGCGCTATGTGAGTTTGTTTTGCAGGGCATGTTGAAACTTTTACTGTTATCATTTTTATGTACAAGTTTTTGATCACTTCTTATTACTATTGTTGACCAAAACACATTTTTTGTCAGTGCTTCCCAAACTTTTTGAGACTGGGACCCACTTTTGGCTCTGACTTTTGTTTGCGACCCCCATATACAGTACCAGACAATGCCATAAAAAAGAAAAGAAAGAGATAATAGAATAGAATAGAAGCAAAGCAAAATAAAATAGAAGCACATGGTGCAACAATGGCACTAAATATTCTGTCTTACATGCCTGCATTATACATAACTAGGGGTACTGGAGTTTTCTGGAAACAATTCAACAGTAAAGTAAAAAAAATAAATAAAATAATGCGAACTATGTGCCTGTTTTTCAGAAACTAGCTTCTCAAATCTGGGCTCTGCATTCGATACACAGAAAATTATATCAATTTCAAGGTCAAGGTGATTTCTTGCTTTTATTTTGATGACGGTCATAGGTGAGAAAATTATTTTGCACAAATATGAAGTTACAAACGGTCTAAAAAGTTTAAGAGCTTCTTTCGCAAGTTCAGGGTATTCTTTCATTCTTTTGATCTAAAATTGGTCTACACTCTGGGGAAAAACTTCTTTCAGAACTCCATTGGTACTTATTTCAATGAGTTTTTCCTTCATATTTGCTGGAATTTCTGCCATTTAAATGCAACCGTCTATAAACGAATTCGGTATCCATCTGTGGCTGTCGTAACTGTTTTGAGTTTCTTCCGGGAAATATTCAAGAAGCTTTTGTTTAAAACTGTGCAAAACTTAATTGTATTTCCTCATGAACAGACTCAGAACTTGCTGTATCAGGCATAGCTAAATCTTCCACGAGTTCTTGAATACATTAGAATGAATGAAATTCCTTTTTATCAAGTGATGTCAAGCAGAAATCAAGTTTCTTTATAAATCCATTGATTTTATCCCTGGCTGTTATTATGTTAATATCTCGACCTTGTAAACTATTATTCAAAGTGTTTAAGTGCTGAAAAATATCAGCAAGGAAGACCAGTCTAAGAAGCCAAAGAGAATTGGAAAATAGACTTGCATATTCTGATTCTTCATCTTGCAGTTACATGAAAAGTTCTGCTTTTAGCTGAAAAACTCATTTCAACACATTACCCCTGGAAAGCCATATTACTTCTGTGTGATACAGAGAATTTCATACAACAAAACCATGTCTTTGCAGATTTTTCTGGAAATACGAGTTTCCAGCGTTCTTCCTTTGATGGAATTTACTACTTTAATGACAGATCCATTTTGCACCCATTCCATATTGTTTTTCCGTTTTTGATAGCCAAGTGTCATCAGTTTTGCATCAGTTTTTAACTGTCAGTAAAAAAAATAAAAAATGGATGAATTTCATTGGTATATTTTTTTTTTTACCCAACCCACTGATCTGTTTTTTATAATCCATTTCATGTCCATTAAAAACGGGTCATAGACTTGCATGGAGTAAAAAAAATGGACATGTGAATGGACACATTCACGCCCCTCCCAGCTGCCAGCTTTGCATATGATTCACTAAGACAGACTTCTGGAAGGCGCAACCCCCAGAGTCTGTTACACGACATCCCCACGGGACCCTTTGGAGAGCGGCTTCCAGGTAGAACAGTATCATTTTTGGATTGTTTATACACACGGGATTCCTAGTATTATACTTATAGTATTATTATACTTTTTTTTTTCACTTTAATGTTTTTTACTGTCCCACAAGGGGACTTGAGCCTGGTATTGCTTGATCCCCCTGTGCAATTGTTCTGCAGTGCTTCTGTATTGTAGTACATTGTACATATGTTCCCTATGAGTAATATGGAAAAGCCGTCAGTAGGTTGTTGATTGGTCTCCCAGCTGTCATGGCAAACCCTTGGACCATATATCTCATTATGGGTGACCCATGGCTGTGTAAAACAGCTTGAATCCAGAAGTCATGTAGCAGTCATACTTATAATATCCCTGTAGCAGGAAAATAATTAAAAGCGCAAATTGCTTTTGCTTTCCATAAAAATTTGAATATAAGTGATGAAAATATCAGACATGCACCAAAAGGGGTATAACTAAAAAGTACATCTGGCCCTGCAAAAAAAAGTCGCTTTATGCATTCCCATATATGGAAATATAAAAAAGTTACAGGTGTCAGAATTTGGCAACGCCAAGAAAGAAATTTGTTTTGCAAAGTTTTGGATTTTTTAAGGGGTTAAAACTTAAAAAAAATATATAAATTTAGCATCCCCAGAACCATACTGACCCATAGAATACAAGTAACATGTCATTTTGGCTGCACAGTTAACATCGTAAAAACAAAGCCTTTAACAAAGTCACACAAACACGGTTTGTCTCCAATTCCAACTTTTTTCCAGCGTCTAGTACATTTTATGGAATATTAAATGGTACTGTTACGAAGTACAATATGTCCGGCATAATCTAAAACTTGTATGTATATTTACCCATATGCCATAGGTCATGTGACCGCCCCAGGCACATTTTCCTATTTCCTGTTGACGTTCCGTTACACTGTTTCCAGAGATGGTAGGTCACCACTACTCCTCTCCAACCCCCCAGTACCCATCATACTCACCAGTGCTCCTGTCCTCTTCGTCTGTTGGGCATCGCTTCCTTCACAAGGTATCCAGCACCTGCGAAATAGAATGCTGGCAGAAGCAAAGAGAAGCAGCGTTCTATTGCGCATACGTGCTTCCTTCGCTTCTGCCGGCATTCTATTGCGCAGGCACCAGCATCCAGGTGCGGGCAGAAGAGGGGACAGTGGCACCGATGAAAGTCATCTCCAGGACGAGAAGACAGGTAAGTATAATGGGGTGGGTGGGGAGGGGGGTTAGGGGACTGTGTTAGTTTTTATCATATGCGTTACTCAACTAATTTCTGTGTCTTTTTTTGGTGACACATAGGGCTTTATTTTTATGTTGTTTTTATTTTTGCATGTATTTTAATACTTTTTTTTATATCTGGGAAAATATAAACAAAAGAAGAGGGAAAACGTGTCTGTTTTTCACTTTTCATTTTTTTTTATTTAATAAAACAAAGTGCTACTAAAAAACTTTAGAAAATAGTTTTTCCTCTCCATTACGGTAATTTTTATTTTTTTATGGTGGGGGTGGGGCTATAACCTGTAATAAGGGCATTTTATTGGCGTATTATTTTATTTATTTATTTTAATTATTTTATTTACTTTTTTTTTTTACTTTTCTATTAATTTTTTTATTTTTATTTTTTTTACATTGTGTCCCCATAATGTCATAATAGACCTTTGGGGACATCTGATTTCCCCTGGTACATTTAGCCCCAGTTGCAGGAGGAATGCAGCCTCCTGCACCTTACTACAGAGTTGATCTGGGTCCTGTAGGACCCAGCAGCTCTTGCAGACATTGATTCCGGCGGATCACATCATATACACAGCGATCGGGAAAGCAGACATGGTAATAAACCTTCCCTGTATTCTCTCTGGGAGCTCCGGCTGAAGTTACAGCCGGCTCCCAGTTTCAGTAGCTGCACAATTTCGTGCAGCTACTGCGTTCTGCTTGGACGTACCGGTATGTCCTTGCAGAACTAGACAACCACCCATTGGACGTATATAGTCTATGGGTGGTACGGAAGTGGTTAAGCCCTCATATGGCTCTGTGAACGGAAAAAGAACAAAGTTATGAGGTTTGGAAGGCGGGGAGTCAAAAACAAAAATCTAAATCAAAAAATGCCTGCAGTGGGAAGGAGATAATTCTCCAACAAATAAATCCAATCCAGCACCGGAATAAGTGGCAATTAAAATCCTGTCTTTATTTCTTCATATTAAAATCAAAGAGTCCATAGATTTATCAACGGCTTACGTATGTTAAGGCCCTCAGGCCTCTTACTCCTAGCTGGCGCTAAAAGTTTTTTGGAATAACCATCCACCAATGTTATGGCGGGGCCCCACGTAGCATAAACTCCGCAATTTTGCCGCAGAGGAAATACTGCGGCACAAACCGTGGCATTTTACAGTACCTGCAAAGTGGATGGGATTCTGGCTAATACAATCCACACATTGCAGAAAAATATGTGCAGTGGATATGCTGCAATATCAAAAAACGTTGCTTTTTTCGTAAATCGCAGCATGTCAATTATACCTATGGAAATGTATTTTCTGTATAGGTATAATTGAAGCAGAAAGTCTGCAGAGGAAAACTCTGTGGACTTTCTGTGAAAAGTGCTGAGGGAAAAATAGCATTACGTTTCTGCCACGTTTTTTTTCCGCAGCGCTTTTTGGCTGCAGCTCGCAATGTAGGGCCTTAGCTTAAATAAAGAAAAAGTCACATGTTATGGTGACATGGCTCAAGACTACACTAGCAACAATGCTGAAATAACATAAATAAGCAATAAGATGCAGAAAGCTTAAATGAATGTATTTTGTGATTCATACAGATTCTAACCTCCTATTAGATGTAAAAAAACACAACACATATATAACTGATGAGCTAAATTACTCCTTAGTGACATACCAAGAGAAATTTCACCATTATAACACGTAGAAAGAATTGTGGAATCCCGTTGCAATTGTGCCACCATAAATCATGATATAGTGGGAGTAATAATACAGAGTCATTATATAAACACATATTGCAACAATGTCCACTTGAACTATTTCATTGCAACAGTAACAATTAATAGTATAAATAAATAAGAAGATGGGGCTATTCACACAATGCTCAGTACAATAATAATTGAAAACAATGGCAGATCATACATAAGAATAGAACTGTTCACACAGTTCATTTATTATCCATAATCAGCACATTAGTTAAGGATCCCGCATCAGCATGCTATGTCAACATGTGTTGTGTAAACTTTAATGATGTATAGATGTGTCTCACTCTGTGCAATGTTCCTACTGTGGTGCTTCACAGCCAAGTGTTACCAAATATGTTGACCATCAACCTCCATAAGGCATACCTCCGGACTGAGTATCATGATCTGCCCTTCAAGGTAAGGCATATATTTCCAATGTTTCATCCAAACTAGAAACTGGTGTAGTATAAAAACCATGACAAAAATGCATTGTTGTCAACACACAACACCAACATAAATTGTATAAATGGTGACAGGGATGCGTTCATGCCACAATCTGTGCAATATCTCAACTGGGGCAAGCCACTACAACAGGGGTAGGAAACCTTCGGAACTCCAGCTGTTGTAAAACTACAACTCCCAGCATGCATATGTGCTCTGCTGTTCTTGGAAGTCCCATGGAAGTGAATGGAGCATGTTGGGAGTTGTAGTTTCACTGCAGCTGTAGTGCTGAAGGTTGCTGATCCCTGAACTACAATGTTCAAAGACAACATATTAGTTACTACCATGATATCCCCTATCCACCTACATAAGGAATACTTCTAAATCATACTGTACATCATGACTTGCCTATCAAAATCTAACACAATAAAATCACATTTTATCCAGTCCTAAAATGAATGTGGCCTAAATTTTTTCTAATAATAAAAACTCACCTAGCACATTTAAATATATCACACTGAGCGATACCCCATATTGTATACAGACTCGTCCCCATTACCAATAATGTCATGCATAAGATCATCATACATATGTCCAGCCATAGTCCTAATATAAATACAACAGGTCCAATCTAATATGGAATCCTTCAGTATCTAATTGGAAGCTCCAAAAAGCCTTTCATATCAATAAAAGTTTCCGTCAATCTCTTCCTCTTAAAGGGGTATTCCCATGAACATAATCATATCTATATTTGTAGATAAGTAAAAGTTAAACATTTTTGCAAATATAAGTAGTTAAAAATTCTGCAGAGTTTTAAAGATTTTCTCTAACCATCTCAGTGGTGACAGTCTGTTTTCCTGATCGGTTGCCAATGGATACGACCACAAATGCAGAAACTTTCTATGGTCTGGGACTTGTCAGGAACCCAGCCATGATTTTCTTATTGTAGTTGGGTTATCAGGCAGGGACACTACATGTATCAGAAGATATTCCGGCCACGATAAGAAAACCATTGCTGATTTTCTGACCTTAGAAAGACCCTGCATTCATGGTCGTATTCACTGGCAAAAGATCAAGACAACAAGACTGTGACCACAAGATATTTAGAGAAAATCTTTAAGACAATGCAAAATGTTTAATTACTTATATTTGCAAAAATGTTTAACTTTTAATTATCTACAAATTTAAAAATGGTTATATTCATGGGAATACCCCTTTAAGGGTCTCATAATCTGTTCAAAGGCAAAGTTTACAAGCAGAGCATCTGATGACAGAAACAACATGTGTGGGGTTGTAGCTCAAAATCCCCTTAATATTATACAATCGTATATAATATGTGTAAAAAAAAAAAAAAATTTTGGGACGGTTTTGCAAACATGCAGACTTGACCTTCGGAAACCACACCTATAAAATCCACACAAATTTAGCCATGCATCAGTATTCTTTGAATTGCTAGTGAATAAGCCTGGGGGCAAAATAGATCCCAACGAGCTTCCCGGTATTTATATGACGCTGATTAATTTTTAGCATTGTGCCCTGAGTTTTATGAAAATTAATTGAATTCTTTTTCTAAAAAAAAACATCTCATGTTACATTCACCAAAATTTCGCTACATCAAAAATATCCAACTACAAAAAAAACAAACCTATGAAAAATAGATTATATAGCATTCACCATAATTCATGTATTTTAGATGTTGTCATTAAATGAGTAATCTATACCCCATCTAGTGAATGATTCATCCCTTAAACAAATAGAATCCCAGCTGTTATTGCAGCTTCAACTAATTTAATAAATTTGATACATTTTAAGTCCAGGCTATCTGCAGAATAAAAGTATAAGGTTAATGTGTAATTTTAATTAAAAATTAATAAGTGACAAAGAATAACTGGCTGCGAAATGTCAATATAAAATGCAATTACTATAAGTGCTGGAACAAAATACAACATGTGCTACAAGGACAATAAAGACCTGTCAAGTAATTTTCTATTTTTACCAAATGTCTATAGTGTTTTAATATGGTGGCCAGACTGTTGCCCAGAATCATCCATTAAACGCTACTCATTTGTTATATTATGATAGCTAAGCAGTCAGCATCAGCATTAAGTGAATGATTAAATACTAGTACAAGTAATAGAATGAGTGGAGAATTTGCATAATGTGCATATTGTTATATGACTTTTATTATTTGTTAATTAAATAATGACATCGGGATAAAAGTCCTCTAGGGCCATTATTAATTGCAAACCCATTGTAAGGGTAAAATGGAATTCTGCAAGGATATAAAGAATATTTATATGAAATCTTAAGAGCAAAAAATATTTTCAATATTTCTTCAAATTCTCCATTGGAATTCAATATATTTTTTTTAATTATGTCAATCTGACTTGTACTGTTTTATTGACTTTCATTTTCACCTTATCAACATGTTTTTTGGAAAGCAAAACTGGTTAGTCAGAGGCACGGCTATAGACACAGGTGGCAAACATCCTAGGACCTGGTGGTGCCTGAGGGGGGCCAAGGGCTGACACAAAATAAATTTTATACCACTTTTATAAATGGCACATAATAGGTGTGGGCTCTGTTCCAGATTTTGCAGTGGGTCACAGGAGATTCATGTTACGTGACTTATCCATCAGTAAAATGCTGGAGAGAACAAAATCTGCAGAAGTTGAGTGTGTTTCTTGGCCACATCTCTACAAACATTCAACGGGAACATGGCAATGCCGTCCTTGGGTAGGTTGGAGTGGAGGGCACATTTGGTCTTTTATAATCTTTTGGTGTAGTCAGTTAGGGCCTGGTGTCCTTACATTAAATTTTGGTGTTGTCAGCACAGCAGGATCGACAAGCATTCACCAGAGACTGTTGATGAAGGAGAATATCTAGACTATAATAGAATGTTGGAACTGAAGCGTTAGTGAGCCGGGGCAATTGAGAGAGTCTAGTTGATTGTTGGGTTAAAGGGTACTGTTCATACCCATTTCATTTGATGCTTCTGAAGAGTGGAGTGATTGTTAGGGACGACAACCAGTAACTATAGGGTATGTAAAGTGATGGAAGCCATCCCCTTCATCAAAATAACCTCAGGTGGGTAACTTTGTTAGGTCCTTACCCACAATTGGCATGTATCACTATTTAGTATATTATTTATTATGCTTACTTATATAGCTCCATGATATTCCGCAGCTCTCTTACAGACATTGTCAGTCACTGTTCCATATAGGGCTCACAAGACACATTCCCTATCAGTATATTTTTGGAATGTGGGAGGAAACCCACAGAGAACATACAAACTCCTTGCAGATGTTGTCCTTGGCAGGATTCGAACCCAGGACTCCAGCGCTGCAAGGCTAACCACTGAGCTACAGCGCTGTCCATATATATGTTCAGGCTTTATGCATTATTGTATAATATGTATTGCACTTTACGTTGTGAATATACTGGCTTATGGCACTGTATGATGTGTCATTGTTACTTTAATGGTTCTGCTGCTGAGTCATTGTGCCATCTTCAGTCTATTACTTATGGAAAGTGGGCAGAACGATTGTAACCAAATGGGAAGAACCCAGTTGCACCTATGGTTAAATTGTATCTGAAAGTTAGCGAAGCAAGCCTAACATGCGTCTCCGAAGAAAGACCCATAGAATTTGAGTACAAACCCCTGTGAGAACTGCGCAATTGTTGTGTGTTGCATTAAAATCTCTGTGCTCGCATAAGAAAGGTTGCTGTGTGTACAAGAGAATTTGTTGTCAAGTTGATCTATTGTCAAAATAACTAAATTAAAATCAAAACTTTTTTTTTTAACAACCCCCAACTCCATTTCCTTTAAGCCCTGCACCCACTCAAAAAAGTGGCTGAGGCTGAGGCCCACATTACGGAAAAGGTAATCATAAAGGAAGCACTTGCATTTCTATCTTCTGCTAGATCCATCCTTGGTTCAAAAAAGTTTAGCCAGTTTAGCCCTGGCATAAATGCCGCAGGAAAAACCCACAGAGTTTAACAGTCTCTGCATATCAATTATTCCTACAGAAATACTGGCGGCTTCTTTATAGGTATAATTGAAGCAGAAAATCCGCAGAGGAAAACTCTGCAAACTTTCTGTGAAAAACCACAATGCATTTCCGACGCGTTTTTTTCCCGCAGCTCTTTTTTGCTGCAGCCCGCTACATGGGGCCTTAGCCTAAGGGTGAAGACATACTTTGTGGAAAGGAGTTTGTATGTTCTCCCCGTCTTTGTGTGGGTTTCCTCTGGGGTACTCCGGTTTCCTCCCACACTCCAAAGACAAACTGATAGGGAATTTAGAATATGAGCGCTATATGGGACAGTGACCACAATCTCAATAAAGTGTTGCAGAATATGATGGCGCTATATAAGTAAGCTAAGCTAAATAAATAAATAAATAATTATTATTAATAATAAATAAAGGCTGCTTTTATTCTTGCAGTTGGTTTCAATATGAAGCGGAAATATAAAGAATCCTGTTATTCTAATTCCTTCTTTTATATCCACTCCTGGTTTTGGCTCAAAAAAAACACAGCAAAATCTGCAGCACAAAACGCAGCTTTTCTGCAATGTGTAACCACAGTCTAAAATCTGCAACAAAAAATGCTGCTTTTTGCAGTGTGTGGACTCAACCTAAAACATATAATAAATGTGGTGCTCAGCGTGTACGTTTATTGGTGCAAATAAAGCCGGAGTTGTGGCGCATTTAGCTTACTAATTCTGCTCCAATATGTTCAACCTTTTCGTTTTCCCCATTACAATAATATGGACCAATTGCAAATTGTGACAGCATTTTGTAAAAGATAATAGATATATATGTAATGTAATAGATCATAAGTTTATGGATATACAGAACAGGAAGTGCTTCTCAGAATGCAAAAAGAGTTAGAGATGGGAAATGAGCAGGTCACATTAATATTTTACTCAAAAATGAATTTTTAATTTTAGAGCCTTAATTTGAAAGGGAACAAGATGTGTGGTTGAGAAGCGCATAAACTTCTTAATGATTTAGAGAAAGTGTTTGCCAGAGACACTATAGTACATTATCCCTGTATTCTGTGCTGATCACAGGATGTTAACCTTATTTTTCTCTAGAGTGAAGTAAAGAGAAGGGAATCCTAACATAATTATTTACTGTAAAGGGATTTAGAGATTGCAAACTTGTTATCACACACAGTAAGTTTATAGGAAAATGCTGAAACCTCCATAGAAACTCCCATAGAAATGAATATACAGCCAGCTCTCCATTGACAAAAGTTGTGGGTTGGGGGTTCCTGACCCTAGCTATTGAGACAAATGCAGGTCCCAGTGGTGGGAACAACATCTATAACTCATTTATGTGGATAGTGAAATGAAAAATCCAAATGTTAAATTCAACTCACCGTGCACATGGCCATTTCATTCTTCTCTGCACGAACCTAGTGGTTGCTTCATCCGGCAGTAACACAAAATGATCCTGATTCAGATGAAAGAATAGCCATGACTAAGGACCCAGTAGTGGAAGAGTGAAGAAATCAGGCGATACCTTTTAGAGGCTAACTGAGTATATTTGATAAGTAAGCTTTCAGAAGTCTAGCTCTCTTCTTCAGACATGGTGTTAACACTATGTCTGAAGAAGAGAGCTAGACTCTTGAAAGCTTACTTATCAAATATACTCAGTTAGCCTCTAAAAGGTATCGCCTGATTTCTTCACTCTTCCACTACTTTTAATGGCTAACACGGTACAACATTATACTACTAAGGACCCAGTAGTGTCTGAAATGCATTAGAGTTTTTTCCAACCATTGTGTCAGGTGGATATAACTTTTAGGCTAAGAGCTCACGTCGCATCCTGCAGCAAAAAAGCGCTGCAGGAAAACGCAATGGTTTTGGAAATCACGTGTCCACAGCGCGTATTTTCCCGCACTGTGGGGAATGGGAGTCCTTCCACTATACAGTGACTGTAAAACGCCATATTTACGCCTTGTCGAGCCCTGGCCTCAAAGCACTTCAAAGAACTTCAAATATTCTTTTAGTCAAAGCCGGATCATTTTGTGTTACTGTTATATGCTGTGGCTAAGCCATAAATTTTGGAGAAGTATAAAACCCATTTAAGGCTAAGGCCTCACATAGCAGGCCGTAGCAAAAAAGCGCTGCAGGAAAGATCTTTGTGGCAACACATCGCGGTTTTTCCCGCAGCGCTTTTAACGGAATGTCAGCAGAGGTTTCCTCTGTGGACTTTCTGCTTGAATTAGGGAAACTGATGGTGTTTCTGTAGGTATAATTGACATGCTTCAATTGAAATTGCAGCATTTCTGCTGCACATATTTTTCTGCAAGGTGTGGATGGGATTCGCTTGCAGTGACTGTAAGATGCCGCGTTTTTTCCATGCCATTTAAGCCACATAGGGCCGTGGCCTCAAGGGGTTGTCCAGACTCTAATAGTTTTAGGAAATTGGAGACTTATCCATCAGGTGGGGTCCTGACACCTGGACCCTGCACCAATCAGCTGTATTGACCAGCCTTCAGCATCAAACAATATTCGGCAGAAGGCATTGTATAGCAGGGGCACCAGAGTCTTCAGCTCTGCTCCCACTCACATGAATAGGAGCAGAGCTGTAGTAGTAGTTTGGAGCCATCACTATACAACAGACCGGGCATTCTGCTTCTGGCTCCATCCATTGTATTAGTGCAGGGTCTGGGTGTTGTACATCTCATGTGATATCATATTGAGAAAGACTGCTTATCTCAAGATACATATATTTGGACATGTCCAGAGAGAGGTAAAGGAGAACATGTCTGTAATTTGGCTGTAGTTCAGCATGCAGGAGGGACAAAGCAGGAGCGATATATTATATAGATGTAGCAGTCATTAGACGAACATTCGCATCGTGTTAACGAACATTCATTTTGCACTAAACTTATATTTGCTCATGCACTTTGTATTACAGCTGTTATATTGTAATGCTCCATGGCGCGAATATGGAGCAATGAACATTCATTTAGCGCAAGCTACATCTGTATAGGAACCTCAGTGTGCACATTAAAATAAAGCTTTAAGTCATTTATGTTATTTAATAACTTCACTTACGTGCAAGCTACATGCATTCATCTCCATGTGGGACAGAAGAGGTAGAGAATTAAAATACTGCAGCTCTCCTTGCAACTAAAGAGAGAAAGAAAATTATCACATCATATCAAAGAATTGAAGGGCAAGGTGTTTGTGTATATGTAGAGAGAACTTGCAAATTAATAAAGTCCTGTGATCGCTGCAGCATAGACAATGATAACTTCCTGCAAGTATATTAGGAAGACAGAGAGGCCTGTAACGCATTTAACCCTGAAGGGAAATAATTTACATGATCTAGCAGCACTTTGAATGCAGATATAATTAATTGGGGGGAATTTATTAATACATCTATGCCAGTTCTCTGGTGTAGGTGTGTAATGTATGTTGTGCATCTTTTGAACAAGGGCTTCTCTTGATCTGGCCTAACTCTGCACTTTCCACGATTGAGGCCCGACATATTTATACTAACTCGCACCAGTCTTCTGACATGAGTTATACAGGATCTCTAAGCCAGTCCCATGATGGAGGCGCGCTTTGTGCCAGTTTGGATCTTTATTAGAAATGGTGTATAAAACATCAGTTTTAATAAATCTGCCCCATTGTGTTTCAGAGCTTGATCAGACTGATCTACGTATATAAACCTTATAAATTTTAATTTTTTAGAGGATGTTTTAAATTTTGCCTGTGTAGGAAGTAACCTGCTGCAGATATCATAGTCAATCTTGGAATATAACTACAGTATTCTGCCAGTCCATTGGTACCAGATAAATGTGCAATGAGTGTTTACATGTTAGAATCAACGATTTGGCTGTAACTGAGCTATGTTTTTTGAGGACATGTGGAGAGAAGCCATCTGCTCCAGGTGCTTCATTCACATTAATTTTGTCTAAGCATTTTTGGATCCGCACTACTGTCAGCCACAATGGGACATTTGTTATGTGTTTTTTATATAACATATCAAGACAAGTTTGTTCCTTTAAATACACAGAGGAAAAGAAAATATTTAATAATTCTGCTTTTTTTCACTTGTGATCAAATTGCTATAATTTCATCTTGTTTTTAAATGAGAAAATTATGTGAAGTCTTTGACTTTCTATATTTGATATACAGATGCGGCAGTGCAGAATATGTTATTTATCACAATATTACTTAGACACAATATTATTATTCAAGTTTATTTTCACTGCATTAATATCTTCTCTTGTACAATATGGCATACATATGGAATATATTAATGTACAAGTACAACAAAGATCCCAATATATGAAAATACAGTTTAATTTCTTTCATATGATAGTAGCATCACTTTCTCTTGGTAATATTCAAAAAACTTATTTTTTTTTATTCTTCTTTCATGTACAATAACTGTATGAGAGCTTGTTTTTTGTGGGATGAGCTGCATATTTCAATGGCTTCATGAAATATAGATTATTTATATTGATTAACCTGATTTTTTTTTGTGGTATCGTTGTTGTGTGGGTAATTGTGACAATACCACACAGTAACTACTTTACTGACCAGGACTGGCAGAGGAAGAGGAGCAGAAAGAGATGAGCTCTTGTCATTTTAAACAATTTGCTGCTCCATATTATTAAGTCAGAAAACCCCTATAATCATGAAGTCACCATAGGAGAAGACTGTGTAGTCTGGACCAGTCCCTTACCAGCAGGTTTTTTTTTTTTTTTATGGGGGTAATATTGTAATTATTCTATGCTTCTTTTATTTTATATATAAATTGATATATTACTTTATATTTTTAAATAATAAAGGTAAAAGTGTGCGTACAAAGATACCCATAATGGCACCTCCGAAATATGCAGTACAAACCCTCGGTGGGGTATTGGTGATAGCCTAGGAGGTAACTGAAATGTTCCTTGTGGTGGGTGTCGTAAGCTGCAGCTCACCCCAGGATCACTTGAACGAAGGTCAGTGGTAAAAGTACATATACACGTAGGGTTAAAAAGGGTAAGGGACTAACTGAGCGCTACTGTACCCAGATGGAATATGCAGAACTGCAATAATGAGTAGAAGAACAGTTGTGGTTCCAATAGCTTTTATTCCAGTAAAAAGGCAACGCGTTTCCACACTAACAGTGTGTCTTCATCAGGCCAACTGAGTAATAAATGACAGAGGCAAACATATAAATAAATAAATACATAAATATATGAGTATATAAAAAGAAGCATAAACATAAAATCCAGTAGTCGAATAAATAAGTCAATGGATATAAAACAAATATAAAATACAAAATGTGGTAGCCATATATTGGTGTGACAAATAATGTCTACAGAAATTAATAATTAATGAGGGACTTATGCATAATAAGTTGTGTGAGATGGTAATACATGAAGGTTATAGTACAGCTACCAGCTACGATTCGGGGGATATATATGAGAAGACAAGCAGTGATAGGTTAAGCGGGATAGAGTAGAGCAACTGTGATAGTGGTAATGATCAGATGGGGTAAAATAGTGATATTTCTTATAGGGTAGTGATAACAATAGCGATCAAAGTAATAATAATGACGTAATTACATTACAAAAGAGAGTGATGCTGTACAAAGGATGATAGTTGGAGATTGAGTGCTGAATGGTAAATGTGGACCAATGTGGGGTAAGATGGGTGTGTATGAATATGAAGGGATGAACGTGTGCATGAATGTGTGGGATTGTGTATGGTGGAAATGCAAGTGATATAATGGACTGATGCAAGGATGATGTTATAAAATAAGAGTGGCGTAGGCTTGATAAATAGCTAATATAATGCACCCAAACATATAGAATGTGTCCAAACATGTAGAAGATGGAAGGTCACTTACCCAGAAAATGGAGCTGTGTGGGACAGAACTTCAGACTAGAGGTAAGTACTGAGAATATATAGGGAAAGGGGTGGGGTGGGTGGGAGAGAGGCTGGAGCATGTGCAGATGCCGGCAGAGTGGAGCACAGGTTCAGAAGCTGTGTCCACTCAAGTGTGCGCAATAAGTGGTTAGTGAGGGCTGCACATGTCTTGTTGCAGTGATCAGAACAGTGTGTGTATGTGTGTAAAGGGGAGAGGGAGTGGAAAAGGCGGAGAAAAAGAGAAGGAAAGGAAGCAAGGGGGATAGAGAGGGAAGTACAGAGAAATGAGAAGTATGAAGGGTATTGGTGAAAAGGGATAATTAATAATAGAAGAAACTAAATAGCCCCCTCTCTCTCATAAGTATATGATTAAGTGGTCTGGGGCTCTGTATAGGCAGATCTCACCTGGGCAATGGCAGATTATTTGGTCTTGTGCAGCTAAGTTCTCTACATGTATTACTTTCCGCAAGACCCAGTATAAGTTACTTATGCATTGGTATCACACCCCTGCCTTGCTTCATTCTCTTAATTCTAGCATTCCTTCCATATGTTGGCACTGCCAGGCGGGGATGGGTACGCTATGCCACATTTTTTGGGAATGTCCGGGGATACGCCCCTTCTGGACAGAGGTCAGATCCCTTACTGAAGCCCTTTTTGTTCAAGGTGTTCCCCTAGATCCCTTTACCTATTTGCTTAATCTTCCCCCCAAACACTTAGGTAAGCAGACCTCCAAATTGTTTCTATACTTGTGTACTACCGCCAAAACCCTCATCACTCACCATTGGAGGAAGACTTCTCCTCCCACTGGTCCAGGGCTTATTGCTCGAGTGAAAGACGTCCGTAGTATGGAGTATTTGACAGCTTCTCTTAATCATACAACGGAAGCATTTACTGCTGTGTGGTCATCCTGGGATGCATATTGTATTTTACATGGTCTCTGACTCCTCCCCCTTCTTCCCTCCTCCTCCTTCTTCCCTTCCTCTCTTTCCCTTGTTGTTACCCTCCCCCTCCTGCCTGTGTTCTTTGTGTTGCCATTGGACGATTTGTCATGTATACTTCTTTTTATTATTATTATTTTTTTTTCCCCTGTTTATTTTGATTTCATCTCCCATATTGTTGATATGTAATTTATAAAAATGTCAATAAAAACTACAGTTTAAAAAAAAAGAAGAAACTAAATAAAAGATAATAAAAAATAATAAATAATCAATAATTAAATAATAATTGGGAAAAAAAAAAGGAGAGTGGAGAGAGGTGATAGGAAAGGGAGGAACAGAAAGGGAGAGAGGGGAATGGGAGAACAAAAAAGAGGACCGTAGAGAAAAATATACTCATATATTTATGTACTTATTTATTTATTTGTCTCTGTCATTTATTACTCAGTTGGCATGATTAAGACACACTGTTAGTGTCGAAACGCGTTGCCTTTTTACTGGAATCAAAGCTATTGGAACCACGTCTGTTCTTATACTCATTATTGCAGTTTCTGCATATTCCATCTGGGTACAGCAGCAGTCAGTTAGTCCCCTTCCCTTTCTGAACCCTACATGTATATGTACTTTATATTTTTAGCATTTGTAAATGATAATGAAATTTGTTGTACATCAAGTCATGAAAATTTGTAAATTTTTTTATTTTTTATTTCAAATTCCATTCATCCTACATAAACTCTAGTGGATGGTTCAAATACATAAACTTAAAGTCAAGTTTCATAAAGCAAACAACTCACTTGCATATTTAGGTGTTTCAGAGAAAACCAAAATGTCTGATAAAATCACACAAGTAAAACTTTCAAACTTTCTTAGGCTGACTTGAAAGATATTTAGTACAGAAGTGAGCTTAGATTACCATGCAGTTGTATAGTGATCTAAATTCAGTTCAATAGAACCTTGTAGGTTCCAGGTGTTAAGTTTTTACTATAGATATCTAAATGTGGCCATGTTACAACTATCTGAAACCAGCCGTCTTGTAATATCATATAGTCGTAAGTCGTAAAACCATAAAGTCATATAGATATATATAGATAGATAAAGCCTATACTACATGGTCCAAAACTGCAATAAATCTGAGTGATTCTCATTTTGGAGAAAAAGCTGTTTTTTGTTGCACATTTAACTGTATATTTTTTTTAGTCAAAGTCACAAGTGGATTTAGCAGAAGGGAGAAGCAGAGGCATAACCTGAAGTTATTGGGCTCCAGTGCAAAATTTGTCATGGGCCCCTAAGTACCATGTGCCATTTAGAATAGTGATATAAGTGGCAGAGGCAACTGCTACCTCTGAACCCCCTATAGTTACATCTATGTTTATATTTCCCATTTATTTTTACCCACTCCCAGCTTTTGCTTAAAAAAAAACAGGAAAATCTGCAACAGCAAAAAATGCAGCTTTTCCACAATGTGTGGTCTCAGTCTTAAAGGGTTTTCTAAGACTGGTAATGATTAGGATAGGTCATCAATATCAGATAGGTGGAGATTCAACAGCTGATACTGTGATCTATGAGCTCTGTACACTGTGTAGTGGCCATGCCATGCTTATGCAGTTCAGTTACCCAAGGCTGGCATTGGGGAAGGGGCAAACCAGCAATTGCTAGGGCCCCATAACGTAATGGGCCCCCTTCCTTCAGCACCTTTAGCTGCTCATCTGTCCACCTATATAAGAGAGTGAATAGGTGGGCAAGCAACTGCAAGGGATTAAGAGAGATGACTTGCTGTAGACTACAGTCTAACTGTGGTGGCTTGTAGTGGCCTAACTACTCTACTCCAGCCTGAAGTCTGGTTGGGGACGTGGGTGCAGCAAAACATAGCCAGTCTGATTTAAGGCACACAGCAAACAGCAGCACAACAGACGTACCAATAACATATGTACTGTCTGTGTCCTGACTTCTGGCACAGTGTACAGGGGTCCCCAACGTTGTCTTATCAGAAGTTAGTACACAGAACACTAGAGCTGTATATGGTGCTGTTGCGCCGAAAGCTAGTGGGAGAAGCCACAGCAGTTCTAAGGTTTAGGTCCCCTAAAGATGGCCATTCAAATTTCATTTTTGCCAGCCAAAAAGAAAACTGGCTGTGTTTGCTATTTTGTAAATGGTTGGATGAAAATATCAGTTCTTGGCATAATCAGCCAACTTGAACAGAGTCGTTGCTTTTTCTTGCCTGATCGGGCAGTTTAGTTGTTAAAGAGAATCTGTAATGCTAGGTTCACACTAGCGTTCGGGTTTCCGTTCTTCATGTCCGCTTGGGGAACCACAGAAAGTCTGCAGAGTTTTCCTCTGAGGACTTACTGCCCCTATTATACCTATAGGGAAACTGCCAGCGTTTCTGTAGGTATAATTGACATGCTGCGATTTATAAAATCACAAGTGTTTTTGAAATCGCAATATTTCCATTGTGGATTTTTTTTCTACAATGTGTGGATGGGATTAATCAGAATCCCATCCACTTTACAGGTATTGGGAAAAAAACGCCACGGTCTTTGCAGCGGCATTTATGCTATGTGGGCCCCAGCCTAAAACAGATTATAAATTTGGTGCACAACATGTAGGCCAGTTTTTTGGTACAAATGAAGCCATTTAATTTGGTATGTTATAAAGAATAGAAATTATGAATTTTGCTCATTTCTATAGGATTTAAGATTTACTGTATTTTGGATTCCTTTCCACTGTTGAGAAATGTTGATCCAGAGGACCTCTGATTCTTGTTGTAGTTTTCCTAAGCTTCTTTACAGTTTTTGTGGAAAGTTTACCTATTTCTGCAATGCTATTGAAAATTCACGATAAAAAGATTTTAAAAAATGGCCAATTTAGTAAACATTATAACTATTATATTCAGGAAACCTACAACAATGTCAGCCAGTCACTGCCACCACAAACAGCCAAAAATATTACTGTGATGACAATGTCACTGACTCATGGGAAGAACGCAAAGTCTGAGTCACTTATTGCTGCCTTATTGTCCTTTTTTTCTCTAAGAAGATGATCACATCTAGACAGTTGATAAGTGTCTCTCTAGACATCTCAGAGCTGCTCATCTCAATAAATTAACACAGGCTGGTCTCACAAGTTGCAATACTGAGTAAATAATACAATATTTTTTTCTTGTAAATTTTTTATTCATTTTTCTGCACAAATAATATGTTGCTGCTATAAGAAACAGCACAGCTTGTAGTTGGGAGAAATTCTGTGACTAGTTCGGTGATTGACAAAATTATATTATTGAAATTTAATATCAATAATAAAGTTGGTAAAGTCAAATCCTCTTGAGAATTCCAGTTCAAGAAAAATGAATGTCAAAGAAAATGAAACAGGTGACATACAAATAAAGAAAGTCATTACATAACGTTTACTTTTCTACTATCCGAGGGGTTATTTGTGGCAGGTGTACTTTTTAATGGCAAAATTTAAGGCATATCTTTGCATAAGTGAACAGTTCAGGCGGATATAAAAAAAAAACTTTATTTACAGTATATTATTAAAGAAATATGTTTTCTTCTCCATTTACATACAAATAAGTCTATGAAGAGGGGAGGGGGAAGAGAAGGCTGCTAGAAAAGATACTCAAATAATTGCTGCTGCTGCACTCTGCTATTCCATGCTATTCTAACATTGCTAGGCTTGTAGATAAGAGGCTACCAGTGAACAGAATGAGACAATAAATCAATTAACCAGCAACCTCCTACTCCACCATGGAGGTCTGTGTGTGAGCCTGATCTTATGTCAACAAGCAGTGAAATTGAAGATAAGGAGCAGGAGGACAGCTTAATAAGTGGTGAAGAAAACAGATCTCCTTCATAAAACACATCACAAAGTTTCTTATGTTGGAATGCACTATTCATTTATGAAAAGTTATAACTGGACCTACACTTTACGCTAGGTTCACACCTGCATTTGGGTTTCCGTTCTTCGGGTCTGCTTGGGGCCCCGAAAAAAAGGAAACCCACTCCACTTAAAAAGTGGCTATCCGTGGAAACCCACGGACCCCACAGACAATAATGGGGTCCGCCAGGTTTCCGCCCAGTTTCTGCCCGAAGCAGATTAGGGAAAGGAAACCCCGAACGGAGAGCAGACGCAGGTGTAAACCTAGCCTTATTGTTTCATGTAATGTATTGAGGAACTGTAAGAAAAATTATTTGTGGGATGCAAAGAAAAAAACTAAATTTTGCATTTCTCATTGTTTTTTAGGTTTCATTTATACAGCATTCACTGTGTGGTAGAAACAAAATGTATACAGTGGGCTAGTAAGATTATGGTGATGTCAAATATAGTTTTTTGCTATGCTTTAAATATATTTAAAAAAAATGTAAAAAAAAATGTATATTATTTGCGTTGCTATATTTTGACACCCAGAACTTTTAATATCTCTGTAAATGAAGTTGTGTGGTGAGCTGCAGGTGAATTGTAGTTTTTATTGGCACAGATAAATGGCATTTGGGCATTGTGGGTTTTTTTTTTCTTACGGCGATCATTAATCAGGGTAAGTTATGTTATTTCAGACATTACATATGTAGTGACAACTGATTCTTTTGGTGTTTTAAGACAAATTAGGAAATGGGCTATTTTGAATATTTGGTTCTTCTGTTTTAGAGTTTTTAAAAACTTGGTTTATTTTTATTTTTAGTTTTGCAATGCATAGTGCTTGCAGAGGCAGGGCATCATAGGAATCCAACTATGGCAGGTTTGGGAGCTTTCACAGGGCCCATCCGCCATGACAACCAGCACCCTGGGATGTCATTGAAGGAGGGCCAATAAGGGGTCGGAGGGAACCTTTATCTCTGACTAACTACTTAGATGTTGTGGTTATGCGGTGACCAGATGGGAGGTAACGCTGCAGTTGGGATTGCGGGGGTGCAAACAGCGCAGACTTGTCACGGTCTCTGGGCACGAGGGCGCAGCGCTGGTGCTGTCCCACGTTACCACCACTGGTACCGGTGATGAGGGGGCTGCACAAATGTTGCTGGTGATTGTTCCCCCGGGGCGCTTCCCCTATACTGTGCCGACTGGTGGTGTTTGGGGCGCCCTGATGTTGTCGGTGCAGAGTCAGACACAGAAACGGTTGTAAAGTTGAACTTTTACTTCCATGGGTGTGGAGGCACAAATGCTTAAACAGTTTCTTCAATACAAAACAACGGGGTACGCCTGGTGACACAGCAGAGTCCTGGGGTGCAGGGTAGACTTGATGAAAGGTGTTCCTAGCCCCTTATACTTCAGTGTTACAGCCCTAAGGTGCGTCTGGGCTCCTATTTGGCTCATAGGAGGATGCCCACCATGATACTAGTACATAATATTCCCCACTCACGTTATGTGGTCCTGATAGCTCAGAGTTTCGGGGTGCAATAGTCAGGGTGGCAGGATATTCCACAGGTCTGGCCTTGGCCCCTGGATCCTGTGATACTGGCTATGGAGCACGTGTTCCAGAATGTTCTCTCCACAGTCTCAGGCTGACAAGATAATGATGCTTGACTTCCTTCAGGGCGATGGCTAGGCAGACAGGGGACAGGATCTTCTGAATAGCTGGAGTATGTCAGCTCTCCAACCTTCCTGGGCCTGTCTAGGACTTGAGATTCCTGCACTAAACTCACTGCTTTCTTCACAGGACATCACACTTATCTCCTCACCTCCTCCTCCTAACACTCCACACTTCTAACTCCTCACACGCAGGACCTTCCTGCAGGGGTGTTACCATGGGGACCCAGTGATCAGCTGACTCCTCCCCTTTTCCCAGGCGATGTCCTCCCATTGGACATTTGGTTACTATTCAATCCTATGGGAGGTGTAATGCATGTGTGAGGCTCACTAGGTGGCGCTGTGTTGTGTGAGACTCAGGACCCCCTGCTATGTCACACAGGCTATGAAGCAACAGGAAATAATACAATGCACAGAGATCACCCTCAGCCCAGCCATAGCCAGCTCTGGGATGCCACAGTTACTATTGACATCAACTTCTGAGGAGTTACTTATCAGAAGCTAACAGAGACAGGGACATAGCTGTAGGTGGTGCAGCGGTAGCAGTCACTACTGAGCCCTGGGACCTAAGGTTACTCAGCCAAATAAAATATACCACTAAATTAGTTACAGGCCCTATTAGAGATTTTGTATTTGGGCCCAGGAGCATCAAGTTATCTTCTGGCCAGTGGGTGTCAGCTATCTAACACAGCCAGTACCCACAATGTATGGCAAAGCTTAATCTCTGAACAACATTTACCCTTCTAAATTCTGCCATACATCTAAGATGTGTATTGTCGGGAAAGGGTTAGTTAATGAAGTAGGAAACTCCAGGTCTGTTTCTCAAACTGCAGACTTATTTCCAGCATGTGTCCATCAAGTACAACCAAGGGATAGGAAAGGACACAGACGAAGAGAAGGGGTGTTGCAAGAATTCTGTACATCATGTTGTTTTGTTCTAAGAAGACTCTATTAAGAGCCTAAATGTCTTTCTCTTTCGTACTGATGAGAACAAGTAGTCCGATGTTTCCTGGCAATCTGCTAGATGTAATAGCCTTTGTGTTAAAAATCAAAAATGACATCAGCAGGATTCTTGAAAAAACCTGTTTTACCATTTTTCACCCAGAACTGAACTTTGGAAAGGGCAATATACTCTGTGCCTTTAAAATTGAATACTGCATGCAAAGAGGCTGCTATATGCCAAATGGTGTTTGCCATAAGCTACCAAACATAGCTGAACAGGTTGAAGATGAAAACAATAGAAAAGGTAACAGTAATAGAGTCCTACTATATCATTTTTATCTGCAATCCAAAACAGTTATCTCCCATGGTTTGTGGATGAGCCGACTAGATGGACATGCTTTTGTCAAGAATCTCTTGCTGAATAGACCAGATACTGTACAAAATTACATGTGCAGGTCTGAACTGTGTCAGATTAGGGTGGCAAGATCACACCATTCTGAAGATAAGGTGTGAAGCCATATGTAAATATTACTTGCCTCCATTGCAAATCCCTAAAACTGCTGCAATGCATATTTTTTTTAGTACCAAAGATACTTTCTTCTACAGTTGGAGGCCACAGGTAGCAAAAAGATGCTGTACGATGGTTGGTGATGGGGGCCTCTATAGTGACCTTCAAAAGATGGGCCCATGTGGAAGGATACTGGATGGCTTACCTCTGCACCTAGATACTGTCACAGCCAGCCTCTGCATTTACAGGGGCTGACTTGGCAGTTTGGGATCTCTGGTTTTATATTTGATATTAATCATTATATACAGTAAATTAAATAATATAAATTGCACTTCAATTTATCACCACCAAAATCACTTCTAAACCACTTATATGCTGATATAGGGCTGGTTTGTGACATAGTGAGAATATCTTTCTTGTCTCAATTTGCAGCCTTGTTACTGAGAAACGTAACTTCTATTCCATGTGCTTATGACCTGTTTGGTGCACTCAGGGTGGGGCTACTCTTGCTGATGCACCATATTGGGGTCCGTGTGGTTTCCGCACAAAGCAAGCGGAGAGAAAAGTGCTGCAAGCAGCACTTTGTTCTCCGCATGTTTCATGCGGAAACCACACAGACCCCATTATAGTCTATGGGGTCCGTGTGGTTTCCCAGGTAAACCGCTTTTTATGCGTATAGGTTTCCGTTCGGGGTTCCCCAAGCGGACTCCCCAAACGGAAACCCAAACGCAGATGTGAACCGACCCTTACTTGTACATAGAATTTCCCAGCATCATGATTGCATTTTGACACAAGATAGGTATATGCTATATGAGCTGAACAGCCTGGACTCCAGACTGAGACACTTAGGGCAGATTGGGGTAAACTAATATTGTTTAAATTTTAGACAGTGAAAACTAGTGCAAAGTTAGACTAAACAATCTTAAACTGTACTAAATTTTCCAATTGCATCAAATTTTCCAAACTGCATCAAAGCCTCCTTGTGAATGGAACACCAGTGTGCTTGCGTGATCAGTACTCCATTCACTGCTATGGGGCTGCTGGGACTGAATCTCTGGCAGTGCCTGCAGCCCCATAAAAGGGGGACTTTTGATCTCCTAAATGTTGGGGCACCCTGTCCTGTGAATAACAGATAAGTGTCCTTAACAGGACAACCCCTTTAATTTTACACCACTTACTAATTGGTTTAGTTTCTGACAAAATTGTGGCCACTGTCCAGATTATCTGGTGCACAATTTTGCTCCACCCCCTTTTCAACAAGCCCCAACCACCTATTGGTCAAGGTGCAGAAACTGTTGGAAAGTGTCACACATACAAACACATAGAAAATGTGGTTCAAAGCATATACGCTAGTTTTTTGGTGCATATTACACTAGAATTCTGCTGCATTTTTATTAGTTTATTTGCCCCACTGTAGCAAACTAATGGAGATTTTTACAGAAGCTAATAATGTCATTACCTTAAAGAGGTATTTACAATTGTTTTACATCTCAGTTGAGAGCAGCACTAGGTCTACACTGGAGATGAGAGAATCGGTTCGTAGCGAACCGGATTCAACCTGAATATTTCAAATAGTTTGGAATTGTTGCTTAGCTTGCCTATGTCACTGCTGAGGCCCAGTCTCAGGCCAAAGCGGTGACCCTGGACGCATGACATCACAGCATCATGCCAGACATCACCAAGGAGGCAGAGCGCCAGACGCCGCAAGGAGGCCCAACATAGGTAACGGAAGATGAGCATAAATGTTTTTTTATTTTTACACCTCTCCTGGGCCTCCACCTATTATACTCTGGAGAGACCCCAAAGTAGAATAATTTCACTTCTGGTTCTATCTGAACAAGTTCAAACTGAAACGAACTGGAGGATCGCTTCGTCCGAATCCAGGATGAAACTAAGGTTCGATCCTTTCTAGTCTGCACAGTTTTGCAGTCTTAAGCCGGCCATGTGCATTTGACTTTTTTATTTTTCCATAAATGGCCGACTAACTATGTAGATGTCAAAGCTAGCCAATAGCAGATTTTAGTCTGAAAAAGGTCAGCCATCACTGCCGAGAAAGATCAGCCATGTTGGATATCATCGTCCAGCTGTTGGGTGTCGATCATTTGTGCAGACTCCATGGGAGGAATTTATTAAGATTGGAATTATGTATGCCAGTCTTAACCCATTCCCCAGCTGGCTCTAAGGCTGGGTTCACATCTGTGCTTGCATTACGCTCGGGGATTCAGTTCCCCTCGCCGCATGAAAAATGTGGAGAGAAAAGTGCTAGAAAAAGGACTTTTCTCTCCGCATTTTTCCACTCTTTTCGGGCGGAAACCACATGGACCCCATTATAGTCTATGGGGTCCGCGGGTTTCCTAAGGTAACCCCTTTTTTATGCGGATTAGGTTTCCCAAACACAGATGTGAACCTAGCCTAACTGCCCCTGAATTATTAAGAGATTTGACCTCTTAATAACTCAGGTGGACTCTAGTGCAAAATAAAACTAAACTTTTAATGCATGAACAAATATATAAAAAAAAAAAAAAAACGGAGATGAATCTCCTACAAAATACAGGTGCAGGAACCGCTTAAGCATTTCAGGGAGACAGTCCCTTTAGTCATAGCATAAAAACAACTACTGTATGATGATTAATTAATTCATTATGATGTCATAGCAAACAAAGATGGAGCAAAATAAAAAAACAAAAACAGAACCAAAATAAAAGCATTTCATGTATCAAGTACAGAAAACAAAAACAATGCACACAATTACACATAGCAAACCAGTGTATGTCAACCTGATAAACAAATATACAATAAACGGAGACAGCATATAGCAAAGCAACTGCCCCTCCGTAAAAAGTGCATGCACATATCTATGTGCTCAACAATACTGACATATACCACATATAATGAACAAATACATATACATAATTTTGTACACATAAAAAAACAAACATGAAAATTGACCCTATCTGAGAATAGTCTATGTTCATACCAAAGGAGAACATGAATCCTCTTTTAAATGGAAATACATGTAACCGCTGTTTATAACCAGGTTGTTTTGGGCAAAATAGAACAGACAAAATGAGAAAAACATCTCTACATATCTGTATGTCATGTCACGTAAATAGCTTCAATACTCCTAGAGGCCAGAATGAACTAGCACTGTGCCCTCAACAAAAATGGCGTCCAACAAAAGAAAAGTACAGCGCATGTGCCAGATCTTGACAATTAGAAGAGCCCCTCTCTTATATGATTTCATATCTACTCATCACGTAACTCCAAAATGCTATCTGATTGGTTCTAAGTGTCCCAACCTCTAAACAGCGGAAGGATCAAAATATAAAAGATGTATAACCACTGCTTAACATTTTGTATGCCCCTCCACAATTAAGAGAACAAATGTATCCTAAATCAAACACAATAATGATAACAATGATGTTGATGAAAAATGATGGTAGTGGCAACAATCCGGAGGATTGTAATCAAACTCAATTGTGATCAAATATTTTTATTCCAGTCTCCAGACTGTGATCACCACCATCACACCCAAATATAAGAATATCAATAGAAATATGATAGGTCCGTTCTAAAATTCATGCCCATAGGGAATAGTGTAGCTAATTTAAAAATCCAAAAGGCTTCCCTCTTGAATAATTTTCGTTTCCAATCCCCACCCCTAAGTGGTCTGGATACCTGTTCGATGGCTTTAAACTTAAATGTTGTCAAATTATTTGCCAATATGCCAATTTATTACTTCCACTTAGAATCCATAATATCGAAACAGCATAAAAAATTTAGTTAAAAAATACATCAGTGGAGCTCCCTGACGCATTTCGGACTGTAGCACCTTCAGTCCTTAGCATGCCAAATATGCCAAATTTATCATACTGGCTGATGGTGGATGATAATTCTGGTGAATCCTTAGACGTTCTAGTCTATGTTTATACCACCTTTTATTCGGCACATTTTTTGGCAAATCTTGGAACATTTTAGCACATTTTACTTAAGCTCCCTTTTTCTAAGAAGTCATAACCACATATCAAAAAATAAAAATAAAAATTTAGTTCAATTTAATGTGCTGTTAAGTTGTGCCAAAGATGCGCCACAATTACCAAAATAGTAAAACTGAGCTTATGTATCTAAACAACAGTGGGAGATTTTATTAACCCCAACACTCCATGTTGTAGACTTAATATCATTAGCACTGGTAGCAGGTTTGCGAGAACTATTAAGAGGCACATCATGGGATGTCCCATATGGGAGTATTGAAATCGTATGTCAGTCAGGGACTGGCATAGATTTCAGGAATAACTTATGCCAGTTTTCTGAATGAGTTATAGTAAATCTGTCAGATGATGTGTTTCCACCATGGCCTGTCTTGTCCAGCTCCTTGATCTGCCATCCTTGGAAAAAGTGACAAATGTTTTGGGTTAGGGTTTAGGGTTGGGTTTAGGGTTGCACACTAAAAATGTGCCAGTTTTGCACCAGAAGACAGGCATGACCATGCTAGTAAATTGTGCCCAGTGCTGTTTTCACTCATGTTAATGCATGTGCATGACTAATTCTGATCATAAACACAAAATACATGTGGAATTTCAAGAAACGCATACGTTAATGTGAGTAAAAACAGCATGAGTAATAGCAACCTAAGGGCTTTCAGCGGACTTGTGATGTCCATATTATTGATGGACTCCATGCAAACCCATTGATTTTAATGGCCTCATGCAGACATCCCATCATTTTGAATGGCCCAAAGAGACATGCCCTATCTTGGTAAGTTTTGCACAACAGGGATGCCCATTATAGTCTATGGACCCGTGAAAATTATGGACAACGCATGGAGGATGCCATCACCATTTTCTTTTATTATTAAAACCAGATAGTGAAATACACACGTGGACTAAATTGTTGGTACCCCTCGTTTAATGAAAGAAAAACCCACAATGGTCACAGAAATAACTTGAATCTGACAAAAGTAATAATATATAAAAAATTCTATGAAAATGAACAAATGAAAGTCAGACATTGCTTTCCAACCATGCTTCAACAGAATTTTTTTAAAAAGAAAACTCATGAAACAGGCCTGGACAGAAATGATGGTTCCCTTAACTTAATATTTTTTTGCACAACCTTTTGAGGCAATCACTGCAATCAAACGATTCCTGTAACTGTCAATGAGACTTCTGCACCTCTCAGCATGGTTTTTTGGCCACTCCTCATGAGCAAAATGCTCCAGTTGTCTTGGGTTTGAAGGGTGCCTTTTCCAGACGGCATGTTTCAGCTCCTTCCAAAGTTGCTCAATAGGATTTAGGTCAGAGCTCATAGAAGGCCACTTCAGAATAGTCCAATGTTTTCCTCTTAGCCATTCTTGGGTGTTTTTAGCTGTGTGTTTTGGGTCATTATCCTATTGCAAGACCCATGACCTGCGACTGAGACAGAAGCTTTCTGACACTGGGCAGCACATTTCTCTCTAGAATGCCTTGATAGTCTTGAGATTTCATTGTACCTTGCACAGATCCAAGACACCCTGTGCCAGATGCAGCAATGCAGTCCCAGAACATAACAGAGCCTCCTCCATGTTTCACAGTAGGGACAGTGTTCTTTTCAAGATATGCTTCATTTTTCCATCTGTGAACATAGAGCTGATGTGCCTTGCCAAAAATTTCGATTTTTGTCTCTTCTGTCCATAGGACATTCTCCCAGAAGCTTTGTGGCTTGTCAACATGTAGTTTGGCAAATTCCAGTCTGGCTTTTTTATAATTTGTTTTCAAAAATGGTGTCCTCCTTGATCGTCTCCCATGAAGTCCACTTTTGCTCAAACAATGAAGGATGGTGCGATCTGACACTGATGTTCCTTGAGCTTGAAGTTCACCTTTAATCTCTTTAGAAGTTTTTCTGGGCTTTTTTGTTACCATTTGTATTATATTTCTATTTGATTTGTCATCAATTTTCCTCCTGCGGCCATGTCCAGGGAGGTTGGCTACAGTCCCATGGATCTTAAATTTCTGAATAATATGTGCAACTGTAGTCACATGAACATCAAACTGCTTGGAGATGGTTTTATAACCTTTACCTTTAACATGCTTGTCTATAATTTTCTTTCAAAGCTCCTGAGACAACTCTTTCCTTCGCTCCCTCTGGTCCATGTTGAGTGTGGTACTCACCATGTCACCAAACAGCACAGTGAGTATCTGTAGCCCTATATACAGGCCACTGACTGATTACAAGATTGTAGACACCTGTGATGCTAATTAGTGGACCCACCTTGATTTAACATGTCCCTTTGGTCACATCATTTTCAGGGGCACCATCATTTCTGTCCAGGCCTGTTTCATGAGTTTTCTTTTTAAAAAATTCTGTTGAAGCATGGTTGAAAAGCAATGTCTGACTTTCAGTTATTCATTTTCATAGAATTTTTATATATTATTACTTTTGTCAGATTCAAGTTATTTCTGTGACCATTGTGGGTTTTTCTTTCATTAAACGAGGGGTACAGGGGTACTAACAATTTTGTCAATGTGTGTATATCATTTTTCTACTCTGTTTTTATTTTCTGACCATAGATATTAAGGCTGCTTACTGCTATCCTAAACTCTTGGCACAATACACTTTGCACTCACGGGATTAGCAGGATGTACTTAATGGCCAGCACCATAAATTTAGATCAAGGGGATGGCATGAGCACAGGACACTCTGTTGTAATGCCCAACATATAGTTTTCATTTATGGGGTGTTGCCTATTAGACAACCAATTCTGAAAAAGATTTTTAGACTGTAGGAAAAAGTGTCAGCCTAGTATAGTCAACTACTGTCGTTGCATACTTGACACCATATTATTACTTTTGTACTGTATTCTAAGTTGAAATAGAACTTATTTTATTTGTATAGTAAAATGTGTAATTTAGTGCAACCTGGAAATGAGTAAAACACATGTCAACAAAGGGATACAGTTCTTGAAAGAGTTCTGGCTTATCCAAGTACATGATGATTAACGTATGTATGATTTCATTGTAATATACTCAGGCTGGTTGTTTACGGGTCTGATTCATGACCTAATTGCTATAATTTACCATTTGTGATGATGCAATTTGCCGTAATCTATTCCAAAGTATCCATGACTATATGTAACCCTGCCAGTGTTGTAGTGACATAACATGGCATACACTATACGATAGAATAAAGGACAGGAAGCAAAAACGGGAACCGCAAATGAATATAATGCTTTTTCATGTCTAAACCAACCAGACTGAGGACATAAACTATACACCAGCTCAGGATAATGTGTAAATGAGCCCCTGTAGTTCTGTAACATGTAGAATTGTATGTAGTTCTATACATTATAATTGGTATAGGGGCCCATAGGGACCCATGCACAGGGCTGTACTACAGATCTGTGTTGTATGGTTCCATAATAGGGCACCCATAGACTGTTCTGGGTCCATACTGTACCTACTTACAGTGCTGGCCAAAAGTATTGGCACCCCTGCAATTCTGTCAGATAATACTCAATTTCTTCCAGAAAATGATTGCAATCACAAATGCTTTGGTAATAATATCTTCATTTATTTTGCTTGCAATGAAAAAACACAAAAGAGAATGAAAAAAAAAGTCAAATCATTGATCATTTTACACAAAACTCCAAAAATGGGCCGGACAAAAGTATTGGCACCCTCAGCCTAATACTTGGTAGCACAACCTTTAGACAAAATAACTGCGAACAACCGCTTCCGGTAACCATCAATGAGTTTCTTACAATGCTCTGCTGGAATTTTAGACCATTCTTCTTTGGCAAATTTCTCCAGGTCCCTGAGATTTGAAGGGTGCCTTCTCCAAACTGCCATTTTGAGATCTCTCCACAGGTGTTCTATGGGATTCAGGTCTGGACTCATTGTTGGCCACTTTAGAAGTCTCCAGTGCTTTCTCTCAAACCATTTTCTAGTGCTTTTTGAAGTGTGTTTTGGGTCATTGTCCTGCTGGAAGACCCATGACCTCTGAGGGAGACCCAGCTTTCTCACACTGGGCCCTACATTATGCTGAAAAATTTGTTGGTAGTCTTCAGACTTCATAATGCCATGCACATGGTCAAGCAGTCCAGTGCCAGAGGCAGCAAAGCAACCCCAAAACATCAGGGAACCTCCGCCATGTTTGACTGTAGGGACCGTGTTCTTTTCTTTGAAGGCCTCTTTTTTTTTCCTGTAAACTCTATGTTGATGCCCTTTCCCAAAAAGCTCTACTTTTGTCTCATGTGACCAGAGAACATTCTTCCAAAAAGTTTTTGACTTTCTCAGGTAAGTTTTGGCAAACTCCAGCCTGGCTTTTTTATGTCTCTGGGTCAGAAGTGGGGTCTTCCTGGGTATCCTACCATAGTGTCCCTTTTCATTCAGACGCCGACGGATAGTACGGGTTGACACTGTTGTACCCTCGGACTGCAGGACAGCTAGAACTTGTTTGGATGTTAGTCGAGGTTCTTTAGCCACCATCCGCACAATCTTTCGTTGAAATCTCTCGTCAATTTTTCTTTTCCGTCCACATCTAGGGAGGTTAGCCACAGTGCCATGGGCTTTAAACTTATTGATGACACTGCGCACGGTAGACACAGGAACATTCAGGTCTTTGGAGATGGACTTGTAGCCTTGAGATTGCTCATGCTTCCTCACAATTTTGCTTCTCAAGTCCTCAGACAGTTCTTTGGTCTTCTTTCTTTTCTCCATGCTCAATGTGGTACACACAAGGACACAGGACAGAGGTTGAGTCAACTTTAATCCATTTCAACTGGCTGCAAGTGTGATTTAGTTATTGCCACCACCTGTTATGTGCCACAGGTAAGTAACAGGTGCTGTTAATTACACAAATTAGCGAAGCATCACATGATTTTTCAAAGGGTGCCAATACTTTTGTCCACTCCCTTTTTTATGTTTGGTGTGGAATTATATCCAATTTGGCTTTTTGACAATTCTTTTTGTGGTTTTCCATTGAAGACAAATTAAATGAAGATATTATTACCAAAGCATTTGTGATTGCAATCATTTTCTGGAAGAAATTGAGTATTATCTGACAGAATTGCAGGGGTGCCAATACTTTTGGCCAGCACTGTATGCCTCCAGTCTTTTACAGAGTATTATTTTCCCTTTTTGTCATGGATTCATTTGCCAAAAAACCATGCATATTACACAGCGTACAGAGCACAATATGGACACACTCAGTGGCAGAACTACCGCCGTAGAAGCCGTAGCAACTGCTACGGGGCTGCAACCTTAGTGGGCCCGGTCAGCCTCTTGATTTTTTTTTTTACCTGCTGGATTACCATATGGGGGCCAGGAAAGTGGTGTTATACCGTGTGGGAGCCATTAAAGGAGGCACTATATAATGTGTGGGTGGGGGAAGGGGCCCCAGTCAAAAGTTTACTATGGGGCCCAGTCTTTGCTAGTTACGCCACAGGATACAATATGGATACACTTGGATTAATTTCAGATGAATTTCTCAAAATGGAGACCATTGAAATTGAAAATAGTTGGTCCGAATCAAAATTGCTCTGAAAAGCAACCTTCAGTGGCCGTGAGTTACCAATCTAAACCAGCCAATGACAGTATGACTGTAATCTGGCTTTCACGTGGTTTGGAAGGTTGCTTTCGACCACTGAACCAAAGTCATTGGGGCAGATTTATTAAAATGGTTGAAGCAAAACTGTCAAATTTAATCTGTCGGACAATCTGAGTAGATCTGACCCAGGAGATTTGTTCACCTTTAATGGTATTAGAGATTAGAGATAAAATGCAATCTACAGTAGAAATCTACACTGAATATACAGTAGCACATAGAGCTGGGATGCTATATACTACATTGAAGAACACAAGTTGAAAATATTTACTGATATAAAATTATTCATTGAGATAGTCAATTGGAATCAAAATCATCTGTAAGGTGGTGAAAGCCACCGCCTTCCACAAGTGTGGCCTCAGATGGGTGACTATTGCTGTGATTTTATTGTTGCTTAGTGTTGTTTTACTGTGTATTTGCTTTCTTTGCTGTATTTGTGATAACGCTTTACTGCATTATGTATTTTATGCCACTGTCACTTTAAAGGGGTTGTCCAGGACTATGATACTGACCTCCACTTCTTCTGGCCAGTGACATGATGTCCATTGGTCAAATGAATCGGGCTGAGCTTCAATATCAAGCACAGCCGCTATTCCATGTATAGTGCTGTGCTTGATAGTGTAAATATTATAAGGAGCCGAAGCAATCCATTTAAGTATTTTGTTGCTGAGCCATCATATCATCTTCTATCTGGTACTTTCTGGAAAGAGTGCAGTGCAATGATTCTCCAAAATGGTCGGAAGCAGGTGATATCATGTTTGCACTATGCAAGGTATAGCCTTGGTACACTCCACCTGACACCTTGTAGTCACGCTGAATGGGAAAGTCTCCTATAGTAAGATGTTTTTCCTTACCTTTTGGTGCTTTTGTAGACATCTGTGTGAACACGGTGACTTCTGTGTGTTGCCACAGGACCATGCCCTCACCCTGTTAAAAGGTTGCAGAGAAACTGTTGTTAGCTTGTGCTGTGTTCCAGCAACAGGTGTTAACTCCTGCTGCGTCCGAGCAACTGCTGTTACCTTCTACTGTACCATACAACTACCTCCGTAAAGTACTAGTGTTGGCGTGAGCTCCTGGACAGCCTGTAGAGCTACTTGGCAGCATCAGATGCACTGATTTGTAATGTCCCAGAGGTTGTCGATTGGATTCAGGTCTGGGAAACATGAGGAGCCAGTCATTGGCATCGATAATGAAGCAGAAAAAAGCCAGCTCATCTGCCTGGTGCTCAAGTCCAAACCAGTTTCAAGGTCCTCAATAAAGACAAAAAGAAAATAGTAGAACTAAATAGGTTTAGTATAAAAGTTAAAAGTCCATTTATTTATTGCAAATCCACATGATAAAACAGGGCATCCACAACCGAAACAAAGGACAAAGTGTCCACCTCTGGTGCATTTCCATTCTTTATAGACCCTTTGTCATAAATAATTAAGGGTCATCTATTTCCTTTTTGTCTTTAGAGTGCCTGCCTACATACTTGGTCCACATTAGGCTGGGCAAAGCCTATTGCACCAATGTAAGGTCTGACAATGGCTCTCAGGATTTCATTTCAATAACTAGCAGAAGTCAGGGTACTGTTGGCTATCATGTGGAGATTTGTGTCACCCTGCGCATGTGCCTCCACAGGTCAATGGTGGAAATGCAAGTTCTGCTGTTCTCTGGTGAATGTGAAAGTTGTAAAGTGCTGGGCTGTGAGTATAGGTCCCAAAACAGTATGTCAGGCCCTCATGTCACACTCATAGAGTCTGTTCCTGAAGGTTTGTATAGACACATGCACAGCAGTATCCAGCTGGAGGTCATTTTGTGGAGCTCTGGTAGCGCTTCTCCTGTTCCTCCTCACACATGCAAGCAGATGCCTCCTGCTGGGTTGATGCCCTTCTATGGCCCTGTTCAGCTCTCCTAATGTAATACCCTGTGTCCTGGTATCTTTTCATTGCTCACATATATCTGTGAGACTGCATTTGAAGACACAACAAGCCTTCTTGCAATGGCACATATGGATTGGAGGAGCTGGACTACCTGTGCATCCTGAGTATTCTGCAGGTAGTTTATCGCGCTACCAGTTGTGACAGGAACACTAGCAAAACTAGAAAGACATCAGTCAGGTAGGACTATTTCTTTTTGGGCGTTGTCTTGCTGTTGCCTCTCCAGTGCTCCTTATGTAACTTTGATTTTCAAAAAAGAAGGTAAAATATACACACACACACTCACAAACATACATACACACATATGAACACACATACGTACACAAACATATACAGACATACTGTACATACACGCATACCTATACACAAGCACACATATACACACATACATGTACTGTACATACACATACATAAACCCACACATATGCACATACATACTGTACATACACATATACCCACACATACGTGCATACACACACACATAACAGTAGTGTTACATGACATCATCTGTGTATTGGAGTTACATAGCATTACTGTCTGTCTCAGATGATTTACTGTAAAACACAAAGCAGGGAGAAGAATACGGAAGCTGACTCCCCACTGACCCCGACAGACATGATGAGAGGATAATGACATGTTATATGTTCAGCCCCCTTTAAACTACTATTCTCCTGTGACATAGTTGGCCAATGGCACCAGGGGTCTCATGATATGTGTGCTTGGTCACATGACTGACTCTATCTTTAGTCCATTCTATGGGATACACTTCATGCTGCAGGGGTATCAGAGAGGTATATCACAACTGGATGGATTGGTATCCTTGAAGTTTAATTGACTTGGGGTCACTGTGATACTTAAGTGTTCCGCAGGGCTGGTTTTAGAGAAAATGTCAGCCCTCAGCAAAATTAAAAGATCCCAAATGCTGACACCAACAACAGAGTCATATTCAGGAAATGTAGAAGGCAGCAACATTGCTAGGGTCATATATATACAGGACCCCATCAGCTCTATAGTAACGTGCAGGTGGCTGAATTCCTCCTGCAACTGGGGTTAAATGTACCAGCCCCAGTTACAGGGGAAATCAGCCTCCCCCCGCAAAAAAAAGTGATCAGATCTATTATGACCTTATGGGGACACAATGCAAAAAAAATAAAATAAATAAAAAAAATTAATAGAAATTTAAAAAAAAGTAAATAAAATAATAAAAAAAATAATAAGCCAAGCCAATAAAACACCCTTATTAAAGGTTATAGCACCCGACGACACTATACAAAATAAAAATTACTGTAATGGAGAGTAAAAACTAGTTTTTTAGTAGCATTTTGTGTTATCAAATAAAAAAAAATGAAAAGTAAAAAACGGACACGTTTTCCCTCCTCTTTTGTTTATATTTTCCTGGATATAAAAAAAATTAAAAAATATGCAAAAATAAAAACAACATAAAAATAAAGCCCTATGTGTCACTGAAAAAAGACGCAGAAATTAGTTGAATATCGCAAATGATACAAATGTTACAGCCCTCAAAACCGCACATACAAAAAAAAAACATAAATGTGTCAGGTCCTGGACCAGAAATTGGCCCGGTACAGAAGTGGTTAATTAAAATAGGGATTGAATAATACACCCTTTCAGCCCGCAAAATAGTAATATCAACCTCCTTTTTGGGGACTGTAGTGCCCCCTTATAAATAATAGTGATAGATTGTAGATTAGATTGTAGATTAGATAGATTGTAAGCCCTTGAGGACAGGGCCCTGTATCCCTTATGTGCCAGTCGGTCACTGTTAGCATTGTGTTTGTTTATATTTTGTGTACCGTATGTAAACGCTCAAATGTAAAGCACCATGGAATTAATATAATAATATACAGCACCATGAAATTAATATAATGTACAGTAATAATGTATAATGTATAATGTATAATGTATATAAATAAACAATAATAATAATAATAATAATTATAGTGCACTTTAATCAGTTATAGTACTCCCCTTTAAACAGCGGTGCCTCCTTATCAGTAATAGTGCCCCTTCTAAAGAATTATAAATAATAGGGCTCCCTTATCAGATAGTGCCTTCTTATAAATAATAGTTCACTTTATTAGTAATAGTGCCCCTTTATAAATAATAGCACACATTATAAACAATAGTGACCCCTTATGAACAATACTGTCTCCTTATAAACAGTAGCACCTTTTATAAATCGTGCCCCCTTATAAACAATAGAACATCCTTATAAACAATAGTGCCCCCTTATAAACAATAGAACATCCTTATAAACAATAGTGCCCCCTTATAAACAATAGAACATCCTTATAAACAATAGTGCCTCCTTATAAACAATAGAACATCCTTATAAACAATAGTGCCCCCTTATAAACAATAGAACATCCTTATAAACAATAGTGCCTCCTTATAAACAATAGAACATCCTTATAAACAATAGTGCCCCCTTCTTCGTAATTAGTTGCACAATGCTGATGGCAGGGTCAGAATTCTGTGCAAGCAGCGTGAATCTGTGAGCTCTTCCTTTTGGGTATAAATAGTTTATGTTGGAAGACAAGGAGTAATGTTGTTGGTGTTGAATGTCTTCTTGGCACACTGTGAGTACTCCGATACCTGTGAATTATGCTTGTGTATCATGCCACAACAAGGTGTGGATATGAAGACAAAATGAGATAATGAGATCCAACACGGTACTAGATGGGTGTCTCTAATAAAGTGAAATACCATATGATATTAAAATGGCATCCATACAACAGTTCTCTGTGTGCATAGACAGTTTGCCTGGTACTGTGTTAGCGGTAGCATTACACTGTGTTACAGACAGTTTTCAGTTATAGGGTCATACAGTATATATTTCACTCATACAGTATATGGCCCTAATAGAGGTCCGTGTGATGATACCTACAGTATGTCTACAACAACATTAAAACTGGATGCCAGCCCTATGTGGTGATATAAATCAGGGTATTTTTCACCACGATTCCTGCACTATTTTCAGTTTTATTGATCAGTTTTTAGATTTTATTATTATTATTATTATTTTTTTTATTTATTTATTTAATAAAAGTTATATTTTAGAGATATTTGTTCAAAATCTATGAATATTTTTCCCTTTCCACCATATTACATAAAGTTGAAGTTGCACAAAAGTGGTTAATTGTAAACTGCTGTGGAAATCTTTTACAATCTTCAAATGGTCTGTGAAAAAAAAGACATTAGTATTTACTGTTATACGATAGCTTTGAGCTGTATACTGCAAGGGGAAACGCAGATTTAGCATCCCTGCAGTTCTGACAGGTTTTAGAGCATGCATATGTACATAACATAACGCAGGCAGACTGGACATATTTTTAGGGAGCTATTTTTGTGAAATCTACCAGGGTTAGAGTTCCACTGTAGTAGCAAATTTAGTAGTAAAACATGTGTGTGTCATTTTTACATAAAAAAGGCTACGTTCACATACGTTGGAGACTCTGTCGCAGTCTCCTCTTCCGGTTTAAGTTTACAAACAATAGACACCTGACGGACCCCATTATAGTCAATGGGGTCCGTCAGGCTCCATGTGTTACTGCTGTGTTAGTGCATTTTTTATGTGATTTTGCTTCCTCTATTGAATCTATAGGGAAAATACTTCCAATTCCGCAGCTAAAATTAATGTGCTGTGATTTTCAAAAATACATTCGCTTTGAAAACACCCGCAATGTGTGGATGAGATGAAATAAAATTGAATTTACTTTGCTGGTACTGTAAAACACAGCTTTTTCTGCTGCTGTGTTTCTTCAGAAGCCAAAAACTGCATTTCCTCAACATTTTGTTTGTGTTTTTTTTTGACATTTTGTAAGCACATCTGAAAAATGCATTTTGCACCTTTTGTGGGTACAGGGCCATTTACATGGGCCAACTAGCAGCATTAAGATGTACCTATTAACAATTCAGATTGATGATCAGCCCCCATTTAAAGGTCTTTATTCAGGCCGATGCATACTGCTGGGGGAAGACTGATCATCCGATCCATGCATTGTGAATTCTCTTGACAGCTCATTCTCTGTTTACAATGGGAGATAGACCTGTCTAGGGAGCATTTTTAAAGGTCCCTTTGACTAGGTCCACCAAATCCAACTTGTATCCTTCAGTATTTGCCTCTTCCCTGATTCCCACACAGTTTAAATTTTTTTCTTGTTTGTATGAATTTAGCAGTGGCTGTAAATAATATCACTGAATGAGACCACTGTAAGCAATAGGTTGTCTGCTTTCAGGAAATATAGTATACTAGCAGAAGGACCCGGCTTCGCACGGGTATATTTAATTTTTTGTTTGTGTATTGGCCCCATAAGAATTGTCACTAGTCTATTTTGTGTATTGTTTGTGTGTAGTTTAAATACGTTTCAATTTATAAGAATGCTGACATCCAGTATGGCAGTCCAGTATAGGTACAGTCTATTTATAGCTGTGTTGTTATGGAAACCTGCTAAATTAAAAGTGAACTTATATTGGCTGATACATGTCATATGACTGAATATTTAAGGACCTGCGAACTGCTACTGACTAATAGAGCCCATAAATAGGTTGGTTGCTATGGAAACCTGGTGTAAAGCTGTGTGTATGTGAAGACTGAAGAACCTGCGAGTTTCCATTGGTCCATAAGCATCATGTGATCATGTGTATCTCAGTTTGGATAGCAGTGAAAAACCTGCGATTGGTTGTTATGGAAACCTGGAGTAAAGCTGTATGTATGTGACCTTGTGTAACAGTGTCATCCACAGCACCCTGCCCCTTTAAAGCTGACCTACAGCAGTGAACAAAAATGGCTGGGTTTTTATGGAAACCTGGAGTAAAACTGTGTGTATGTGACCTTGTGTAACAGTGTCATCCACAGCGCCCTGCCCCTTTAAAGCTGACCTACAGCGGTGAAGATAAATGGCTGGGTTGTTATGGAAACTTGGAGTAAAGCTGTGTGCATGTGGAGACTAAGCGCCTGTGAGCTTCTATTGGCTGATAGGGGACATATGACCGTGTGTATTACAGTTGGAATATGAGTGAAAGACTTGCAGGCTTGTATTGGCTAATGCAGGTGATTTTTTGGGAATACTGTATCTCAGGAACAGTACATCCTAGAGAGCTGAGACCCAGTCTAAAACCTTCCTGGACACCTGATGGACCTGTGTGCCAAATTTGGTGAGGATCGGTCCAGTCATTTGGTCACACATAAAGAACAGAAAGACAGAAACTCATTTATATATATACAGTATATATATAAGAGATATAGTTTCATGGTACCATATGCCATAAAAGCTAGGGTTTACTTTTACATACATATATTTTCATCTCCATCATCATCATTATTGTTATATATTTTTTCATGCAACTTTTGCAATGAAATCCACTATGCTACAATGTTTCATCAAGTTAGCCATGACTGTAAACTTCTAGGTATTTTACATTCTTCAAGTTCTTACAGTGACTTATTTGCATATTTCTTTCCCAGAAATCTTCATCCCTGGTCTAACGAGTCCCTATACAACTCACAATTGTCTCATATTGGCAATGTTTCTTTAATGAGACGTAGTACGCCTTATGACCTGGGTTTAGGACCTCTCAACTAGCCAGCCAGTGCCCAGATTTGCACCGATGAGAGCCAGTAACAGCTGCCTGGGTTCTGGGTTCTTCTTCTATTTGGATGGAGATATTCTGGCCTGGCTTTAATCCTAGATTTTAGCTTTCAGGAAAAGCAAGCATTGATCTATAAGGAGCTACCTTCCAAACTTTGGTGCTAGAGCAAGTTCTCCTTTTCCAACATGGACAACTTCTTTGTATATTTCTTTTCAGGTTCTCTCCGATATTGTTCAACAGTAAACAAATTTATGGCGGCTCCAATTCCTGAGTTAAAACTTGTAAATTTGCAGTTTAAAAACTGATTTTTGGTCTTATTCGTTCTGAAGATCTTGTGAAGAAGCATGTATGAACTCTGCACATGTTGAATGTTTATTTTTAATGTGTAGTTGTGCATCAAAGGCCAGGGTCACATGAAACTCACCGAATGTTGACATGCTGTGATCTACAATAGCACAATTGTGGATGAGAACTAGTCAAGTCAATTACTGCTGTGGTTTTCACCTGTGGCTTTTTGTATATGATAAAAGTTGCAATTGTTTCTGCATGCCCATATTTGCACAAAATATCGCTATTATTCCCCCACTTGGACTGCATGGCCTCAAGGGGTTAATCAGAGGTTAATAATTGGAATCTCATTCCAAAATCTGTAACAGGACTTTAATTTACTATATCATTTACAACCTTGGTGCCAAAGGGGCTTTTGTCTCTCCTCAGGCACGAGACCAGGCATAACTGCTACATTTGCACGGTATACAGCTATACATAGGTGTCAGGTGTTATACTTGCCAATCCTTCGCAGAAATTTTAGGTAGCTCTGCAAAAAATGCTGCATAGTAAGAATGCTTTCAGGAATAAAAGTGTTAATATTTTATTTTTGTCATTTCACAAAATGCAAGGTTAAAGGCATTATCCCATTATGGACACTTATCACCTATCTACAGGATTGCTGGGTCCCCCAGTGATCAGGAGAACGGGGGACCAAAAAACCCCCTAAACCTCCTTGTGAATGGAGCAACAATGTGCTTGTGTGACTGGGGCTCCATTCATTTCTATGGAGCCATGGGTGCAGCTCCCAGCAGCCCCATGGAGATGGGGTTGAGGTGGAGAGAGAACAGAGAAGTGGCTATCGATTCGATACGTTGTGACCCGCGTTCAACCCAAATATCCCAAATTGTTCGGTTTTTAACTAATCCAAACAATTGGGGATTTGTCTTAGGCAAACTAAAATGGGCACAATAAGATGTATTGCAGTAAATTATTATACACAGGGGCTCTTCAGACCCCAGAATATAATAGATGGAGGCCCAGTAAAGGTGAAAAAAAAAAAAATAAGAAAAACATTTATACTCACCTTCCCTCAACTCTTTTGGGCCTCCTCATAGCATCTGGCGCTCTCCTGGTGACATCATGTGTCTGGGGTCACTGCTGAGGCCTGTGATTGGGTTAAAGCATTGACCCCAGCCACATGACGTCACCAAGGATGCCCAAAAGAGGTGATGGAAGGTGATTATACATTTTTTAAGCATACCCTGCTAAAAAATCTGGGAAAGAAATATTCAAATAAGGTCTCCTTAGTGGAAAAGGAGAGCTTGCTCTAGCACCACCTTTTGGAAGGTAGCTCCCTATCGATCAATGTCTGGTTTTACTGAAACTTAGTAGCATAATCTGGGAATAAAACCAAGCCAGAATATCTCCATCCAAAAGGAAGAGGGTCCCAATTGAATACAATTGGTGCAAAGTTATTGCCTCTCATCAGTGCCCTGTACACCTCACGGTGGCCTCATAGAGGCAACATCTACTTAATTAGACATAGTACCCCTTCTGATACTTGTCTGGGACCTGGTACCCAGCCAGCCAGTCCCCTGTTCTGCACTGATGAGAGGAACAACCCAGAAAAAGATTACCTTCGCATGGATTTCCCCTCCTTTTGGATGGAGATATTCTGGTCTGGACTTATTCCCAGATTAAGGCCCAGTTCACATCTGCATTTGGTTGCCGGTTGGGGGAGTCTGCTTGGGGACCCCCTGAACGGAAACCTATACGCATAAAAAGCGGTTTACCCGGGGAAACCCGCGGACCCCATAGACTATAATGGGGTCCGTGTGGTTTCCACTCGGTTTCCACACGAAATATGCAAGCAGCACTTTCCTCTCCGTATGCTTCTGCATGTTTCGTGCGGAAACTGAGCGGAAACCACACGGACCCCATTATAGTCCGCGGGTTTCCCAGGTAAACCGCTTTGTATGCGTATACGTTTCCGTTCAGGGAGTCCCCAAGCGGACTCCCCGAACAGAAACCCGAACACAAATGTGAACCGGACCTAAGCTACTAAATTTCCCGAAAACTAGACATCCATCAGGGGAACACCTCCAAAAGATGGTGCTAGAGCAAGTTTTCCTTGATTCAGAAACGGTGGTTTGCTAAATGGCACAAGGTGGGTAGGGGCTCCATTACAGATGTTGGATTGGGGCGCAGGAGTTTCAAGTTACACTTTTGTTCCAATCAATGAGGATCCAGTGCAGGCTGATGATGATGATGACTTCTTCTCTTGCCTCTCTTCCTCTGCTTCTCACACATCACTACTGCTGGAGATGTGTGCACACTCCTCTCACAGAGTCCTGAAACTTGATTCTTTTCTGCAAATAACATTCTTTATCCTTCCTTCCCCCTTACTTTTTAGGTTCTTTAAACTTCCATGACCCCCTCCCTACCTGGGTTTACCCCTCTTCTTCCAGTTCACTTGTAGTGGGCAGAGTTTGCATCAAAGGGTCCCCAAAGGATGAAGAAAGTGATTACCTTCGTCCAAAGAGCTGCTGACTGGAGAAGATCAGGGCTCAGGCTGATTTTATGCACTTGGTTGAGTTAGATATTTTATTTCAATGCAAAAAAAGTCATTATGAGCAAATTAAAAAATCCCCCCCCCCCCCAAAATGTTGATTCCCTATGAGGTGTCCTCCCTGTGTGTCTCCTATGTTTGCAGCACAGGTAATAATCTCCCTTGCTTGCTGTTTTTTTACTAGATTAGGATGATTTTTTTTTTTTTTTTTTTTTAACTCATGCTTGTATTCCATCTTCACTCATAAAGTGATCTCTGCAGCTCCCCCTAATGGTCAAACATGGAACTGACTGTCAGGAATCATATTATTTTTAAGTACAATCAGTATATGATTTAATATATATAGGGGGAGGTGAAATTCAGTTTGGATTGGATTTTGTTAGATTAGGTGGGATTAAAAATCGCAATGGAGTCCTGTTCTATTAGAATCATTTATACATGGGGGCGTGGCTAGCCAGCAAAGTGACTGGACGCCTGTTTTCTTGCTCTCTTTAGGCCTTCATCTAATCTGCCGAAGATCTTTGCCATCTCTCTCTCTCCTGCTATCCTAACACCCAGGGGCTTTGCCCCAAGCCCGAGTCTGCCTATTCCGGGTGTTAGTACATAGCTACAGGGCCCCATACTGGCCCCACCGGCTTTGAGGCCTACACCTCCTTGTTCACCGGGGACCACCATCTTGATTCTGGCCCTTCTATATTGCCGGCTGCCATCCAGCCTGTCAGTGCATTCCTCATCTTGCTACCACTGACATCAGCACCGCGTGGCTCCCGACGCACAGGCCTGCGGCCTACTTGCTTTTCTACAACGGGGGCAGCCATCTTGGGGCCTACCTCCTTCAACTCCTGGCCAAGCCTCTATACATCGCGGCCTGACATCCTCCGCAGTGCTCTCAATGGCCCAGCGCAACACCAGTGCTCCCAAGAGGTGATGAGTTTGCCCCCCGCTGCTTGTCGCCTCCACACTGGGATCCCTCAGCTAACTTCTCCGGGAAGGCCATCTATTTCCTGAAGCCCAGGGAGGGGGGAGTGCTGAGACCCTTCTCATACATCAGGGGGACTCCTCACCCCTCCCTGGTGCCACCACTGGACAGCCCTGTGGGTTTTTCCTGCTCTACACTGGGACTGGACACGTTTTGCACCGCTACTGAGATAACTCCTCCTGGCACGACCATATACGTCTTGAAAGCTGCCGGGTGGGCCTGTAGCTTTTCCTGCTCTGAGTTGAGAACAGACACGCACTGCACTGCTAATGAGATAACTCCTCCTGGCACAGACATATACATCTTGCAAGATACCGGATGGCCCTGTGAACGGGGATTGACTTTGCACTGCACCGCCACTGAGATAACTCCTCCTGGTACGGTTGTGTCCATCTTGCAAACCACTGGACGGCCCTGTAGCTCTCACTACTCTACTCTGGGACTGCACTCACACTGCATAGCTACTGAGATAAATCCTCCTGGCACAGTCCTATACATCTTGCAAGCCACCGGATGGCCCTGTTGCTTTCATGCTCTGGAATAGGAATAACCACCTACTGCACCGCTACTGAGATACCCCCTCCTAACATGGGCTTATCCATCCTGCAAGCCACCGGACAGCCCTAAAGCTATTTCTGCTCTGAGTTGGGACTAGGCACGCATTACATCACTACTGAAATAACTCTTCCTGGAACGGCTTTATACATCTTACAAGCCGCCAAACGGCCTTGAAGTTTTTCTGGCTCTGAGCTGGGACTAGACAAGCTTTGTGTCACTACTGAGACAATTTCTCCTGCCATGGTCTTATACCTCTTGCAAGTGTTTCCCGCTGACTTGTATGGACTAGCACTTACTCCAGTACTGTACCTCTGTATCCCCACCTCATCTGTCCTTTGCTAATTATTAACAAACTGTACCTCCCTAGGGGGTCGCCCCATCTTTCATCTGATGGCAATATAACCTCTTGGGCCTAGTGCACCACTTAGCGACTCAATGAGACTATAGCCTATTTAGCAGTGACCCCTCTTCTCTTCTCTGTATTGCTACTGGAAAGATACTGCTTCATAATGGTGAGGGGTAAGAAGTTTCTTCGACGGCCAGACAATATCATAACAAATTATCTTCCGTGGGATCGCAGTTGGGATGGTGTATTGGGTTGCATCTCTCCTGACCCTATAGCACTGGCTCCTCCATCACCCGCGGCTGCTACGTTCAGTCGTGAAGAACTCCTTGATAATGTTGTCACTGACACATGGACTCTACCTTTGCCTCCTACCCCTGAAGACATCCGTTCTACAGTACAGAAACTTAAAACTCAAACATCTAGACCCTCCATGAACCAAAGCAAGCCACACAGAGTTCCTTGTCTCCAGATCCCAACCCGATGGAACAGAGGCCCTGCATGGACCTCCCGGTCACCCCCGACCAAATGGCAGAGCGCTCTTCCTCTCAAGCCCTCTTGCAGCCCCCGGTGGGTGACCTAGACAGCTTCCTCACATCTAACAGCCCTCCGCAGCTCCCTTCCCGCAGACTTGACGCAACTGCTTCAGCCAATTCATGCATCTGTTACCGCTCTAGATCGCAGAGTGACCCACATTAAGACCAAGATGGGCGATTTGGCTATCTCTTATAACAAGGTCATTGATGCCCATAACAACTTGGCTGAGGACTTTGAGAATCTTAACACTAAATTGGCCACTATAGAGGACTGCTCTCACAGGAACAATATTAAATTTAGAGGCATTCCGGAACAAGTTGCACCGGCAGATCTGCATTCTTATATTCAAGACTTTGCCAAGTTCCTACTGCCTACTTCCTACTCCTCGCCGACAGATCTCATCATTGATAGAGCGCACAGAATACCTCGTCCCCGTAATCTTGGAGACAATGTTCCACGAGATGTACTTGTAAGATTTAATTTCCTCCATAGTAAGGAACAGGTAATGAGCACGGCTCGCAAACAGAAGTCTTGGCCTGCAAAATTCCGGGATGTCCAGCTGTACACCGACCTCTCTGCCATGACTCTACGCCTCCGCAGGGAACTGTTTCCTGTTACAACACCTCTTCGCAAAGAATTCCATACAAATGGGGCTCCCCGGTGAACCTCCGTATAACCAAAGATGGGACCATATACAACATCCACAGTCTAGATGAAGGAAAGGCATTATTATCTTCATGGAATATACAGTTGTCTCTTCCTCAAGATGCGGATGACCCTATTCCTCATTCCCATAACAGGTGCGGACCACAATCTGGCCACAAATGACAAACTCAATTGGCTATTACTCCTTGAGGCTGGTGCACTAGCCTTATATGTTCATTGACATATCAGCTAGCCTACAACCATTCCCCCACCACAATACAGTATTCCTGTACTGTTTGTTCGCTTGTTTTCTCCTATTCATCACCATCCTGTTTTGTTAATACCTACCAACCCTTTTTCCTTCTCCGCACCCTTTGCTGAGTTGGCCATGTTCTCTGAACATCTATCTAATGAGTCGCCATGGTGACCAAAGTGGCATCTCTTAATACCCGAACCTTCAGTAGCTCTCAGGAACGCTCCTTCCTACAGTAAGAAGTTCTCTCTCTTCATGCGGACATACTCTGCACTATTGACACACATTTTCTGCAACAAGATGCTTCCTATATGATTCACTTTTCCTTCTTGCCATATTCTCTGCTTACTCGGAAATCCGACCCTCACAGCGGATCATAAAGCTCGGATGCCAGTAGACTTCCATCCAATTCCTCACCGTAGCCTTAAAATTCGGCTCCCCTACTTTGTCCGCCCTTACTTTTTAATCCACTGTCACAGCACGTATCTATCATCGGGCACTATTCCCATCACATCTCTAGAAAGCAACGAGCATCGCACCTGTCTTATGGATCAACTCATTTCCAGGGGTCACCAGTTCACCTACTGTATTTGCCTTGGCTCGGTCTCTTCGACTCTCTTAGGTATCTGGATCTTGTCTACTATTCTATTGGCACAAGAATTAATAGGTACGGCAGAGCGGACTTAGCATCATGTACGAATTTGGTCCAGTGGAGTGTCTAGGGACACTGTCTTTGACAGCAATTGACGTCCATGGATGTACCACGAATACTGGGAACTCGCTACCATCGGGACTGATCCTCTCAGCATCCATATTCTTCACCCCGATTCCTTATGATGTCTCCCTGGGACTTTTCTATGATCTTTTACAACTACTGACCTCGCTATTTGTTCCCGATTGTCTTCCTTGCCCTTTTATATATTGATATAATTGCCTATGTTATTTGCCAATTCCAAACTTGTTCTTTATCCCCTTATTCCCACAGCCTTCTCTGGGTGGCGCAATTGTTTGCCTTATTTGTTACTGAGTTATTTTTGAAAAATAATAATAAAAAACTTATTGTCTAGAATGATGTATACATGATATATTTGGTAAGGCTCTGTTCACATCTACACATCTAGAAATACTGTTAAGGATTACATCATCTTTAACACTTCATTACCGGCCATTTTCCTTGTTTCATGACTGGGCACATTTTCGCATATTTTGGGGTATATGGTTTTGAAGGATATACATTTTATTTTTTTGTTATTCAAAGAATTGTGCACCTTTTTTATGATACATTGCGGTATATTTTTATGTCATTTATATTTTTGCATTTTATTGTTTTTCTTAATATTTGAGAAAATTTGAAAAAAAGTGGAGAAAAATATGTCTACGCTACAAAGTTATACTAAATTTTTGGAAATAGTTTTTTCTCTTCATTACAAAAAGTTTTATTCGCCTGGGGCAGCACTAGCACTTGTGAGTGGGTCTGGTAGTGGCACACTTATTTTACAATTTATTTTAATTTTTATTTTACTTTTTTACGCATTGTGCCCCAATAATTATTTTCCTGTTGATTTCCTCTGAAACTGTAGCTGATAGATTAGAAATACAGCCTCCTATACAGTGCATAGCGGATCCAGGTCCTCTAGGAAGGTTCTTGGCCCCCAGTGATCACAAGTCCACTGGCCCGGGAAGAAGCTGCATCATGGCGGCTCCCATAGCTGTATACACATAGTTCATTGAGCGTTGTGTATACAGAGGTTGGGGACAGTAGACGGTAATAAATCAAACCTGCCTTCTCTTTGGGGAGCAAAAGTAACTTTATTTGAAGAAATGAAATACTGTTAGTAAAGTTAAAAATAAATTCTATATTTTGTAAGGCTTTGTTCACATCTGCATCAGAAATTCTGCTGCAGGTAAATGGGAAAAATAGCTTTGCATGCAGTACTATTTCCCCATCAAAATAACAGACACATCGGTAGAACCCATATAACTGAATGTACTGTAAGTCAATGGGGCCTGTGGGGTGATTGTGGTGTCCATCAATGGGGTCTGTAGGATGATGATTTGGCAAAATGTTTTGGCTCTGGCTCAAAAGGAATCTGCAATACAGACCTGCAGTATAATGCTACCTATAATTCCTGAAGATATATATTAGGTTCTATTCACATCAGCCATGAACCAGTGTGATCGTCACACGAGCAGGACAGACATTTATTCCCTGGGAGTAAACAGTGAAGATTCACATTCAATAACTGTAATCAGAGATTTGGAAAATCATGAGGAATTATTGCGGAAAGTGTATTGAAGTAGTGCATAATATTTTGCCTGTTTAGGCCGGGGCACCACATGGCGTAAACACCGCAGTTTTGAAGAAAACGCTGTGTTTTACAGTCACTGCAAGGTGGATGGGGTTCTAGTAAATCCCATCCACATCTTGCGGAAAAATCGCCGCATGTCAATTATACCTACGGAAACGCCAGTGGTTTCCCTATAGGTATAATGGAAGCAGAAAGACCGCAGATGAAACCTCTGCAGACTTTCTGTGAAAAGTGCTGCTGGAAAAACTGAGATGCGATGCCGCAGAGGTTTTTCCCGCAGCGCTTTTTTGCTGTGACCTGCTATGTGGGGCCTTAGCCTTAGACAGGAATCTTCCTTTATATCTTCTGATATTGATAATATACATATACTAAAAGGCGTTATCTGGAATGATACAAACAAAAATAGTTAAAGGGGTATTCTGGCAATTTGAAGCTTAAACAGTCTGATAAGTGGGCATCCCATATCCTGTGAATACAAGAAGAGGAGTCAAATTCTCCCCTCTGAATGCATCGGCAAGTAGCTCATGCATGCTCCTGCTCCATTCTTTATCTATGAGGTGGCTCATGTACAACCAGCTGCTCCATTCGGGGGTTTAAAGGACCGCCATTCTCGTATCCATAGGAGACACCCCCAATCAGACTGTTATTTCCTATCCAGTGCATATGGAATAACTTCAAATTACCAGGACAATCTTAAATTACCAAACTTTAAATGAGTTTTCCAACGAAAGACATTTATGGCTTATCCACAGGACATGCCATAAATGTTTGATACTTGCTCGTCCCCCCTAAGGTACCCCCACCTAGGTCTAAAATGAGCCATTTCTCCAACCCTCAATACTTACCTTGCTGAGAAGACTTTACGGAAACAGCGTGACAGCTATGCTCTTCCATAACTCCCATAAAAGTTATCGGGAGTTACAGAAACTATGTAGCTTAGAGCCATATTGTTTCCGTAATTCCCAACCATAGCTGAAAGCCTTCTTAGTGAGCTCATGGTTAGGTAAGTACTGAGGCATGGGAGGGCTAAATCTAGAGATAGGTGTGGGTACCACAGGTCTGGATATGCCATAAATATCTTCCGTGGGAGAACCTCTTTAAACTGAAGAACGGATGCTCTAAAAGTTAATATTGTCATATGTGTATTTAACTCTTCAGAGCAGAAGGATTGTAGGATTTTCTAGATACAGACTTTTTCCATTGTATCCACAACTCTTAGGGGGCGTTCACACTACCGTTGGTGACCGTCAGTAGTGTCCGTTGCTATTGTCCGTTACAAGATTTTAGCGTCGGACACTAGCTGAACCGTCACAAATCTGTTAAAAATTCCATTCATTTCAATGACTTTTTATATTGTGTCCGTTTGTGTCCGTTTACACCCAATCTGTCAGAAGTCGTTTTTTTTCCGCGGACAAAAAATCCTACATGCAGGACTTTTTTGTCCATTTGGAAAAACAGATTCTTGAGGGACAGCAAGTGTCCGTTATTTTTTTAACATTGAAGTCTATGGGTAACAGACAGTAACTGATAGCCATCAGATTTGGATCAGTTAAAAATCGGACACATTAACATCAGTTAGTGTCCGTTAATGTCTGTTATGATAGGTGTCTGGTTTTTTTTGTTAACGGACACCTTCATAACGGAGTCCAATGGTAGTGTGAACCTTGCCTTCATACTGCTGAATTTTTCCTGGCTGAAAAACTCAGCTTCAGTAATTTGAAGCTGAATTTTTCTACATTCTCCTAATTTTTGACCAAATTCTGTCGCAAATTCTACAGCGGATTCCGTGGCAGAACTTGCCAATTCCGCACCTGACAGGAAGTATTTTTCTACCTTTCATTCATTCACTGCAATGGAAGTTATTAAAGGGATGCTATTATTAAAAAACAAGTTTTAAACTAAGAGCACGTAGGAATAGCCTTTACCTTTATCTTGAAGGTCCATGCCGCCATTTTTGAATTTTTATTCATTCTTCATTGTGCTGAGAAAGCACAGGGGCGTTCCCACTGTACTCTGAGCAGAGCGTTGTCGTCCAATCTAGCGCCGCCTTTCTTCTACTCTGTCGGCCATTCTCCTCCTCTTCTTACAGGAGACCACCACAAAATGGCTGACAGAACAGCCGAATGCGCATGTCCGTCGGCCATTTTGTGGTGGTCTCCTGTAAGAAGAGGAGGTGACTGGCTGACAGAGCAGAAGAAAAGCGACGCTGGATTGGATGACAACGCTCTGCTCAGAGCACAGGGGGAACGCCCTCAGCACAATGAAGAATGAATAAAAATTCAAAAACAGCGGCGTGGACCTTCAAGATAAAGGTAAGAGATGAATCACCTTTATAAAGGCTATTCCTACGTGCTCTTAGTTTAAAATGTGTTTTTTAATGATAGAATACCATTAAGCAGAATCCGCATGGTGGTTTAGCATAACGCTTATTATTTCTGCTAGCTGAAAAAAATCAATGGAGACTGGTTTCAGGCTCAAATTCAGCACCAAATTCTGTGAATATACCCTTAGCCTTCAATATTGTCGGTTAATGTGCTCTCCAATTTTTTAACATAGCACACAGACCTATTCTTTTCTATGGCACCATACACATGACAATGTTTCTCACGGATACGCATGAGGGCTGAGAGACCAAGCTGAAAAACCTGAGCAGGTCCTACTGCAGTCCATTTTTTTGTAGCTCGGTCTTCTTTATTCAAATGATAGGGTCATCCATGTACCATCTGTTCTGATTCCACGAATCCACGCACGACTACAGTCATTTGCACGTAGAGTAAGTCTGTATATAGAAAACTCAACAAGCACAGTCCTCATTTAGCAATGCATTAGATGTCAGTACAGTCCACTGTCCCAAACAGCTGAATAACACATATGGCAATATTAAGTTTTAGCAAAATGGTATACTGGTAATTTAATTGTTATCCCCTATGTACTGCATAGGAAACAGCTGTCTGAGCAGAAGAGACCCCTATCCACTGGATATAAGAGTGAGGGTCCCTTGTACCCCTGAGTGATGGAGCAGCTGGTCATACCTGCATGGTTACTCTATTCACCTCAATGGGACTTCCGGAAATAGTCAAGTCCAGTACTTGGCTACCCCCGGCAGTCCCATACAGAATGAATGGACCAGGAGCAGGTATGATTGACCTGACTCTCCATTCCAAGGGGGGAACAGGACTCTTGTTCTTATATTCGCTGGATAGGGGACCCCCACGTATCAGACAGATATTAGGCAGATAAAATTGCCAGAATACCCCTTTATCTGTTTTTGTCTGCATCATTCCAGATAACACCTTTAGGTATATGTGTATTACCAACATCACAAGATTTAAAGGGGGATTCCAGTTTCATGAAGGAAAAGTTAGTTGTCCAATACGCTATCTGTGACAATTTCTCATGATTTTCGAAGTCTCTGCCTACACTCACTGAACGAGAATCTTCATTTCATTGTTTTTTTTTTCCAGGGAATAAAAATTTGTCCTGGTCATGTGACCATCAGACTGCTGCATGGTAAAATCACTAACTCAGATGTGAACAGGGACTAAGAAAGTAAATATCCTCCATGATCAGAGGTGGAACTGAACTGAAGAAAAATGATGTTACTGTTAGGGCCGGTTCGGTGCAAGCAGCACTTTCCTCTCCGTATGCTTCATGCGGAAACCGAGCGGCAACCACACGGACCCCATTATAGTCTATGGGTCCGCAGGTTTCCTTAGGTAAACCCCTTTTCTATGAGTATAGGTTTCCATTTGGGGGGTCCCCAAGCGGACTCCCCGAACGGAAACCGAACGCAGATGTGAACCGGCCCTTACATGGTTGACATAGTCACATGTTATAGCTAAGTCTCTGTTCACATCTGTATTGCAGCTTCGATTTAAGATAACACTGTAAGTCTCAACAATGTGCCAGATTGGTACCCTACAAACGGACACCAGCAGAATCCCACATACCCTATTGACTCATAGTATAATAGGGTTTGTGGGTTCTGCCTGTATACACTATGACTATTCCTCTTTAGCACTTTCAGACCGCCCATTCACTACATACATTCAGGCATTCAGCTATTAACTATGTAAAGACATATCAATATATCATTGCAGTGTTAGCCGTGGCATGAGAACATGTACCTACGGGAGCGGAGAGCCAACGGTCAGTGATAGCCAGACTCCCCAAAGAGAAGATAGGGCTGGTTTATTACCGTCCATACCTTCCCGATCTCTGTATATACAATGCTCATTGAGCACCTTGTATACAACTATGGGAGCTGTCATGAAGAGTCATGTGATCAAAGGGTTTCAGCAACCTACATCAGCGGCTGAGTTCTAGAGGACCGGGATCCGCTTTGCACTGTATACTAGGAGACTATATTTATTCTGTAACTGGGGCTAATGTATCACCTCCAGTTACAGAGGAAATTGGGAATCAGAAAAAAATCTCCATAAGGAGGCACAATATGTAAAATAAAAAAAAAAAAAAAAAAATTGGGACCAAAAAAATGTAAATAAAATATAAAGAAGAGTGCCACTACCACGGTCACTTCTCAGGTGCTAGCCCTATCCCAAGAGGGACAAAACTATGTCAAACTTTTCATAATGGAGAGGAAAAACTATTTCAAAAATTTTAGTATAACTTTATATTATTAAAAAGAAAACACTCAGAAGAAGTGTGATAAACAACCTTTTTTTTTTTAATTTTCTCACATATTAAAAAAAGAACAAAATGTAAAAATATAAATGAAATAAATATAAGCCACAATGTATCACAGGAAAATGTGCAAAAATTATTTGAAAAACCCAAATAAAATTTTTTTAAAAATTGCATTAAAAAATACATATACCAAAATAACTGAAAATGTATCCGGTCGTGAACCAGGGAAAATGGACAGTCATGAAGTGGTTAAAGATGATATAATCTGCAACAGAATTTCTAATGCAGATGTGAACAGAGCCTTACCACTATGTCGTGTATACATAATTCTAATAGAACAGGATTTCATTGCGACATTGAATCTCACCCAATCTAACAAATTACCTTCCCCTATATATTAAGTCATATACTGATTCCAGTTGATAAGACTATGATTCCTGACAGTCAGTTCTATGTTTAGCCATTAGGGGGAGCTGCAGAGATCACTTTATGAGTGAAAATAGAATACAAGCATGAGTTAACAAGGAGAAAAAAAAAACGTCCCACTCTAGGAAAAAAAAAAACAGATCTACAAAACGGCAAGCAAGGGAGATTATTACCTGTGCTGCAAACATAGGAGACACACAGGGAGGACACCTCTCACACAGACTCAACATTTTGGGAGGGGGGTTGATATTTTTTTTTAATTTGCTCACAATGACTTTTTTTTTTGCTTTGAAATAAAATATCTAAGTCAACCAAGTGCATAAAATCAGCCTGAGCCCTGATCTGCTCCAGCCAGCGGCTCTTTGGACGAAGGTAATCACTTTCTTCATCCTTTGGGGACCCTTTGATGCAAACTCTGCCCACTACAAGTGAACTGGAAGAAGAGGGGTAAACCCAGGGAGGGAGGGGGTCATGGAAGTTTAAAGAACCTAAAAAAGTAAGGGGGAAGGAAGGATAAAGAATGTTATTTGCAGAAAAGAATCAAGTTTCAGGACTCTGTGAGAGGGCATGAGGAGTGTGCACACATCTCCAGCAGTAGTAGTAGCTTTTCCTCCCAGCCAGGAGAAGGAGGGGGGAGCAGAAGAACCAGGAATGTGTGCTGTGGACAGGGATGAGCATGCAAAGTGGGGAGGCAGCAGGAAAAGAGGGGACACTGCCTGCTCACATCTCTGTTACCTGAATGGATGTGATGTGTGAGAAGCAGAGGAAGAGAGGCAAGAGAAGAAGAAGAAGTCATCCTCATCATCAGCCTGCACTGGATCCTCATTGATCAGACATGATCCTGGCAGTTTAATAGGAATCATTCAGTGGGGAATGGGAAGGTGGAGCACCCTTGAGTAGATTAGCATATTCTTGTTTACTCATCCTAGGAGGGGGCTTCTCTTTCATTTTGTAAGGAGGAGAGAGGAGGGGGCTAAGGGGACAGTGTGGGCTTAAAGCTTATAAAGAAGGCAAAAAATGTTCAGCTGAAGCATCCTTTGGAGGGGGTGGACTCAGCATCACATTGTGGGATATTGGGGGTCTCCTTAATTCTAAAGAGAATAAACTGACTGGAATCTACTGGATGAGGAGATCAAGACACCTTGTTTGGTGATTCCCACATCCTGCACCAGGACAAGTGCCCTGCCAGGAGGATAGCGCCCAAAGCTGGCAGATCGGGAGAAAAGAGTGGGGTGCAGGGGGGGAACAGTTGGAGATGCTGCTCTGGACTTTACTGTTGCCTCTCGGGCTCCTATATGCAGCCTTGGCAATTGCCTCTCAGTGTGGCATGGAGGAGCGATCACAGCGGGCACGGAGGACAGTGCGGAAGAGTCGCAGTTTGCGCAGCGTGCAGGAGGGCTCCTGCGCTACCAGCCTTGCCCGAGGCCGCCGGTCCCTCACTAGCTTAGAACACCTGAGACTACATCATCATCGTCATCATCATCAGCCAGAGGGGCATGAAGGTGCTGCTGAGTTCATGCCCCCCGGGAGAGCTCTCTATTTCACTGGGCATAGGGACCAGCTGCGCCTGAAGGCGGGTAATGAGTTGCCAGGGGACACGTTCACCTTACAAGTTTGGCTCAGAGCCGAGGGAGGGCAAAGGTCCCCAGCAATTATTGCAGGTAAGTGCCAAATATTATAAATTATAGATGCAAGTGTTGTGTGTGCCAGAGGGGCTGCTTACATTTAATATTATGACTAATACTTCGAATATTATTATTATTATCTGGTAGCTGGTTATGATTGGAACAATTTCCCTTTATAGTGACTCACATGCGATACTTTCAGAGTGTCCCATAAACGAAACAGTTATAAGTAACCATGTGAGCAATTTCATACTCGATTGTAAATCCATGACCAGAATGTTGTGAATTACATCACGGCAGGTCACAACTACAGAATTATCATTTACAATCGATTGTATCCATACACCTAACCCTTATCTTTAGCAATGATGTCTCAGCCCCTCTGTAATACATGTAAACAAAAATTTGACGCATGTGTTACGTAAAAAGCCGTATCTCTGACTGCAACGACAAGTTCTCCAGATCATTTCTGCCAAGACTTTGGCAGCATGACCTCACCTTTAAAGTATAGTAAATATTAATGGGATTGAAGATGATTCCGATATCCAGTGTTTGCCTACATCTTAGTGCCTGCAAAGCGCTGCTGCATCTTTACATTCGTGAGAATGACAGACAGATGTCACTTATACACATCAAGATTAAACCAAGGCAGTTTTCAATGTGTACTTGTCTCCTGGCCAAAAAATCTTTACATGCGTAACCATCTCTAGTTTACAAGGCTGAGATTGTATGTTAAGGAAATGGTCTGAAAAGTTTCAGCTAAACTGAAAGGCAGGTGCAGAAAGCTTTCCGAGCTAAAGCGTTCTCTAAGACATCAGTAAGTTTTACGGTAGGGATGCAGGGCGAATCATCACAGACGGGCAACTTTCTAACAGTGGAAATTTGATAAGACTTTTGCTGTAATTTGGGGGAATGTCTGGAATGCTGAACTTTTGCAGTGGGTCTGTTTTGGTTGCAGTCTCCCCAGCCAGTGTGGTAATGTAGTTTGTAGCTCTGCAGTGACTACATTGCTCTCAGGAAATGCAGGTGGATAGATCTTTAAAGTACCCCTGCCATTGAAAGTGTGGACGCGTGAAAGCCGGACATAGATGTAATGATCCCGTAATTTTTGATCAGCCCATGAAATTAACCGAATGTTCCCTAAATGTAACAATTATTCCAAACGATGCAAGTAATGCGCTCACGCTCCCCCATGTGCTGAACATTCGTAGCCAAGTATGTTCACTGAGCCTCATGTCAGATTGCCAAATACAGGTCACCATTAGGAATCACAATCTATCCCTCTGATTCTGTTAATTTCAGGAGGTCTAATTGGATTGTTTGTTCCATGGATGTAACCATTAATTTGTTGCAATTGGTTGTATTATGACATCACTGACTACGGTCAGTCAGTAGTGATGCTACCGTGAACTTTAGGCAGCACGCTGGACACTATACGAGATCCCGATGAAAGACGATCTGTTATGTTGATGATTAGTAAAACCAAAACACGATTACTTCATCTTTGATGTTCCCTGCATTTCATGTGAGAGTAGAAGAATGTGCGTAGACTACAGGGATGGGACTGTTATTCTATTTACAATATAAACATACAGGCGTCGTGTGTACACTGGCAAACACAGACCTCTGAGCGGGTTGTTGCTTAGAAAATGCGGCTGTAGGAGGTGTGAGAAGGGAAATCCTAGACTTTACGCAGAAAAGCTAACATATAGCTTCCATTGATGAGAAAGGAGTTTGCAATTTGTACTGTTTCCATTACGTTGAAGTGTTTGCCCTTAAGTCAGACAGACCTAAACAATATGATTGCTATTAGTTCTTGCTGGACTGTGACAGGCTAGTGAAAGTAAATGTTATCTATGGGGCTAAAAACAAATGGTTAATACAGACATTATTCCTCCCATCTTAGTGAGTAGGTTGTGTTAGAATCAGCCATAGACAATATGTAACCATCAGATCTAATGCTGCCTACACGATACTGTATACTATTACTACTACTACATCAGATCTAATGCTGCCTCCACGATACTGTATACTATTACTACTACTATATCAGATCTAATGCTGCCTCCACGATACTGTATACTATTACTACTACTATATCAGATCTAATGCTGCCTACACGATACTGTATACTATTACTACTACTATATCAGATCTAATGCTGCCTACACAATACGGTATACTATTACTACTACTATATCAGATCTAATGCTGCGTACACGATACTGTATACTATTACTACTACTACATCAGATCTAATGCTGCCTACACGATACTGTATACTATTACTACTACTATATCAGATCTAATGCTGCCTACACGATACTGTATACTATTACTACTACTATATCAGATCTAATGCTGCCTACACGATACGGTATACTATTACTACTACTATATCAGATCTAATGCTGCCTCCACGATACGGTATACTATTACTACTACGATATCAGATCTAATGCTGCCTACACGATACGGTATACTATTACTACTACGATATCAGATCTAATGCTGCCTACACGATACTGTATACTATTACTACTACTATATCAGATCTAATTCTACCTACACAATACGGTATACTATTAATACTACTATATCAGATCTAATGCTGCCTACACGATACTGTATACTATTACTACTACTACATCAGATCTAATGCTGCCTACACGATACTGTATACTATTACTACTACTATATCAGATCTAATGCTGCCTACACGATACTGTATACTATTACTACTACTATATCAGATCTAATGCTGCCTCCACGATACGGTATACTATTACTACTACGATATCAGATCTAATGCTGCCTACACGATACGGTATACTATTACTACTACTATATCAGATCTAATGCTGCCTACACGATACTGTATACTATTACTACTACTATATCAGATCTAATGCTGCCTACACGATACTGTATACTATTACTACTACTATATCAGATCTAATGCTGTATACACGATACTGTATACTATTACTACTGCTATATCAGATCTAATGCTGCCTACACGATACGGTATACTATTACTACTACTATATCAGATCTAATGCTGCCTACACGATACGGTATACTATTACTACTACGATATCAGATCTAATGCTGCATACACGATACTGTATACTATTACTACTACTATATCAGATCTAATGCTGCCTACACGATACGGTATACTATTAATACTACTATATCAGATCTAATGCTGCCTACACGATACTGTATACTATTACTACTACTATATCAGATCTAATGCTGCCTACACGATACGGTATACTATTACTACTACTATATCAGATCTAATGCTGCCTACATGATACGGTATACTATTACTACTACTATATCAGATCTAATGCTGCCTACACAATACAGTATACTATTACTACTACTATATCAGATCTAATGCTGCATACACGATACTGTATACTATTACTACTACTATATCAGATCTAATGCTGCCTACACGATACGGTATACTATTACTACTGCTATATCAGATCTAATGCTGCCTACACAATACTGTATACTATTACTACAACTATATCAGATCTAATGCTGCCTACACGATACGGTATACTATTACTACTACTATATCAGATCTAATGCTGCCTACACAATACAGTATACTATTACTACTACTATATCAGATCTAATGCTGCATACACGATACTGTATACTATTACTACTACTATATCAGATCTAATTCTACCTACACGATACTGTATACTATTACTACTACTATATCAGATCTAATGCTGCCTACACGATACGGTATACTATTACTACTGCTATATCAGATCTAATGCTGCCTACACAATACTGTATACTATTACTACAACTATATCAGATCTAATGCTGCCTACACGATACGGTATACTATTACTACTGCTATATCAGATCTAATGCTGCCTACACAATACTGTATACTATTACTACAACTATATCAGATCTAATGCTGCCTACACAATACGGTATACTATTACTACTACTATATCAGCTCTAATGCTGCATACACGATACTGTATACTATTACTACTACTATATCAGATCTAATTCTACCTACACAATACGGTATACTATTACTACTACTATATCAGATCTAATGCTGCCTACACGATACTATATACTATTAATACTACTATATCAGATCTAATGCTGCCTACACGATACTGTATACTATTACTACTACTATATCAGATCTAATTCTACCTACACAATACGGTATACTATTACTACTACTATATCGGATCTAATTCTACCTACACAATACGGGATAACTATTACTACTACTATATCAGATCTAATGCTGCCTACACGATACTGTATACTATTATTACTACTATATCAGATCTAATGCTGCATACACGATACGGTATACTATTACTACTACTATATCAGATCTAATGCTGCATACACGATACGGTATACTATTACTACTACTATATCAGATCTAATGCTGCCTACACGATACTGTATACTATTACTGCTACTATATCAGATCTAATGCTGCCTACACAATACAGTATACTATTACTACTACTATATCAGATCTAATGCTGCCTACACGATACTGTATACTATTACTACTACTATATCAGATCTAATGCTGCCTACACGATACAGTATACTATTACTACTACTATATCAGATCTAATGCTGCCTACACGATACGGTATACTATTACTACTACTATATCAGATCTAGTAGTACCTACACGATACTGTATACTATTACTACTACTATATCAGATCTAATGCTGCCTACACGATACTGTATACTATTACTACTACTATATCAGATCTAATGCTGCCTACACGATACGGTGTACTATTACTACTGCTATATCAGATCTAATGCTGCCTACACAATACTGTATACTATTACTACAACTATATCAGATCTAATGCTGCCTACACGATACGGTATACTATTACTACTGCTATATCAGATCTAATGCTGCCTACACAATACTGTATACTATTACTACAACTATATCAGATCTAATGCTGCCTACACAATACGGTATACTATTACTACTACTATATCAGATCTAATGCTGCATACACGATACTGTATACTATTACTACTACTATATCAGATCTAATTCTACCTACACAATACGGTATACTATTACTACTACTATATCAGATCTAATGCTGCCTACACGATACTGTATACTATTACTACTACTATATCAGATCTAATTCTACCTACACAATACGGTATACTATTACTACTACTATATCGGATCTAATTCTACCTACACAATACGGTATACTATTACTACTACTATATCAGATCTAATGCTGCCTACATGATACTGTATACTATTACTACTACTATATCAGATCTAATGCTGCATACACGATACGGTATACTATTACTACTACTATATCAGATCTAATGCTGCCTACACGATACAGTATACTATTACTACTACTATATCAGATCTAATGCTGCATACACGATACGGTATACTATTACTACTACTATATCAGATCTAATGCTGCCTACACGATACAGTATACTATTACTACTACTATATCAGATCTAATGCTGCCTACACGATACGGTATACTATTACTACTACTATATCAGATCTAATGCTGCCTACACGGTACGGTATACTATTACTACTACTATATCAGATCTAGTAGTACCTACACGATACTGTATACTATTACTACTACTATATCAGATCTAATTCTACCTACACAATACTGTATACTATTACTACTACTATATCAGATCTAATGCTGCCTACACGATACTGTATACTATTACTATATCAGATCTAATGCTGCCTACACAAAACTGTATACTATTAGTACTACAATATCAGATCTAATGCTGCCTACACGATACGGTATACTATTACTACTACTATATCAGATCTAATGCTGCCTACACAATACTGTATACTATTACTACTACTATATCAGATCTAATGCTGCCTACACAATACTGTATACTATTACTACTACTATATCAGATCTAATGCTGCCTACACGATACGGTATACTATTACTACTGCTATATCAGATCTAATGCTGCCTACACAATACTGTATACTATTACTACAACTATATCAGATCTAATGCTGCCTACACGATACGGTATACTATTACTACTGCTATATCAGATCTAATGCTGCCTACACAATACTGTATACTATTACTATACAACTATATCAGATCTAATGCTGCCTACACAATACGGTATACTATTACTACTACTATATCAGATCTAATGCTGCATACACGATACTGTATACTATTACTACTACTATATCAGATCTAATTCTACCTACACAATACGGTATACTATTACTACTACTATATCAGATCTAATGCTGACTACACGATACTGTATACTATTATTACTACTATATCAGATCTAATGCTGCATACACGATACTGTATAGTATTACTACTACTATATCAGATCTAATGCTGCCTACACAATACGGTATACTATTACTACTACTATATCAGATCTAATACTACCTACACGATACTGTATACTATTACTACTACTATATCAGATCTAATGCTGCCTACACGATACGGTATACTATTACTACTACTATATCAGATCTAATGCTGCCTACACGATACTGTATACTATTACTACTACTATATCAGATCTAATGCTGCATACACGATACTGTATACTATTACTACTACTATATCAGATCTAATGCTGCCTACACGATACTGTATACTATTACTACTACTATATCAGATCTAATGCTGCCTACACGATACTGTATACTATTACTACTGCTATATCAGATCTAATGCTGCGTACACGATACTGTATACTATTACTACTACTATATCAGATCTAATGCTGCCTACACGATACTGTATACTATTACTACTGCTATATCAGATCTAATGCTGCCTACACGATACTGTATACTATTACTACTACTATATCAGATCTAATGCTGCCTACACGATACTGTATACTATTACTACTACTTTATCAGATCTAATACTACCTACACGATACTGTATACTATTACTACTACTATATCAGATCTAATGCTGCCTACACGATACTGTATACTATTACTACTACTATATCAGATCTAATACTACCTACACGATACTGTATACTATTACTACTGCTATATCAGATCTAATGCTGTATACACGATACTGTATACTATTACTACTGCTATATCAGATCTAATACTACCTACACAATACTGTATACTATTACTACTGCTATATCAGATCTAATGCTGTATACACGATACTGTATACTATTACTACTACTATATCAGATCTAATGCTGCCTACACAATACTGTATACTATTACTACTACTATATCAAATCTAATAGTACCTACACGATACTGTATACTATTACTACTACTATATCAGATCTAATGCTGCCTACACGATACTGTATACTATTACTACTACTATATCAGAGCTAATGCTGCCTACACGATACGGTATACTATTATTACTACTATATCAGATCTAATGCTGCATACACGATACTGTATACTATTACTACTACTATATCAGATCTAATGCTGCCTCCACGATACGGTATACTATTACTACTACGATATCAGATCTAATGCTGCCTACACGATACTGTATACTATTACTACTACTATATCAGATCTAATGCTGCCTACACGATACTTTATACTATTACTACTACTATATCAGATCTAATGCTGCCTCCACGATACGGTATACTATTACTACTACGATATCAGATCTAATGCTGCCTACACGATACTGTATACTATTACTACTACGATATCAGATCTAATGCTGCCTACACGATACTGTATACTATTACTACTACTATATCAGATCTAATGCTGCCTACACGATACTGTATACTATTACTACTACTATATCAGATCTAATGCTGTATACACGATACTGTATACTATTACTACTACTATATCAGATCTAATGCTGTATACACGATACTGTATACTATTACTACTGCTATATCAGATCTAATGCTGCCTACACGATACGGTATACTATTACTACTACTATATCAGATCTAATGCTGCCTACACGATACGGTATACTATTACTACAACTATATCAGATCTAATGCTGCATACACGATACTGTATACTATTACTACTACTATATCAGATCTAATGCTGCCTACACGATACGGTATACTATTAATACTACTATATCAGATCTAATGCTGCCTACACGATACTGTATACTATTACTACTACTATATCAGATCTAATGCTGCCTACACGATACGGTATACTATTACTACTACTATATCAGATCTAATGCTGCCTACATGATACGGTATACTATTACTACTACTATATCAGATCTAATGCTGCCTACACAATACAGTATACTATTACTACTACTATATCAGATCTAATGCTGCATACACGATACTGTATACTATTACTACTACTATATCAGATCTAATGCTGCCTACACGATACGGTATACTATTACTACTGCTATATCAGATCTAATGCTGCCTACACAATACTGTATACTATTACTACAACTATATCAGATCTAATGCTGCCTACACGATACGGTATACTATTACTACTACTATATCAGATCTAATGCTGCCTACACAATACAGTATACTATTACTACTACTATATCAGATCTAATGCTGCATACACGATACTGTATACTATTACTACTACTATATCAGATCTAATTCTACCTACACGATACTGTATACTATTACTACTACTATATCAGATCTAATGCTGCCTACACGATACGGTATACTATTACTACTGCTATATCAGATCTAATGCTGCCTACACAATACTGTATACTATTACTACAACTATATCAGATCTAATGCTGCCTACACGATACGGTATACTATTACTACTGCTATATCAGATCTAATGCTGCCTACACAATACTGTATACTATTACTACAACTATATCAGATCTAATGCTGCCTACACAATACGGTATACTATTACTACTACTATATCAGCTCTAATGCTGCATACACGATACTGTATACTATTACTACTACTATATCAGATCTAATTCTACCTACACAATACGGTATACTATTACTACTACTATATCAGATCTAATCCTGCCTACACGATACTATATACTATTACTACTACTATATCAGATCTAATGCTGCCTACACGATACTGTATACTATTACTACTACTATATCAGATCTAATTCTACCTACACAATACGGTATACTATTACTACTACTATATCGGATCTAATTCTACCTACACAATACGGTATACTATTACTACTACTATATCAGATCTAATGCTGCCTACACGATACTGTATACTATTATTACTACTATATCAGATCTAATGCTGCATACACGATACGGTATACTATTACTACTACTATATCAGATCTAATGCTGCATACACGATACAGTATACTATTACTACTACTATATCAGATCTAATGCTGCCTACACGATACAGTATACTATTACTACTACTATATCAGATCTAATGCTGCCTACACGATACGGTATACTATTACTACTACTATATCAGATCTAGTAGTACCTACACGATACTGTATACTATTACTACTACTATATCAGATCTAATGCTGCCTACACGATACTGTATACTATTACTACTACTATATCAGATCTAATGCTGCCTACACGATACGGTGTACTATTACTACTGCTATATCAGATCTAATGCTGCCTACACAATACTGTATACTATTACTACAACTATATCAGATCTAATGCTGCCTACACGATACGGTATACTATTACTACTGCTATATCAGATCTAATGCTGCCTACACAATACTGTATACTATTACTACAACTATATCAGATCTAATGCTGCCTACACAATACGGTATACTATTACTACTACTATATCAGATCTAATGCTGCATACACGATACTGTATACTATTACTACTACTATATCAGATCTAATTCTACCTACACAATACGGTATACTATTACTACTACTATATCAGATCTAATGCTGCCTACACGATACTGTATACTATTACTACTACTATATCAGATCTAATTCTACCTACACAATACGGTATACTATTACTACTACTATATCGGATCTAATTCTACCTACACAATACGGTATACTATTACTACTACTATATCAGATCTAATGCTGCCTACACGATACTGTATACTATTACTACTACTATATCAGATCTAATGCTGCATACACGATACGGTATACTATTACTACTACTATATCAGATCTAATGCTGCCTACACGATACAGTATACTATTACTACTACTATATCAGATCTAATGCTGCATACACGATACGGTATACTATTACTACTACTATATCAGATCTAATGCTGCCTACACGATACAGTATACTATTACTACTACTATATCAGATCTAATGCTGCCTACACGATACGGTATACTATTACTACTACTATATCAGATCTAATGCTGCCTACACGGTACGGTATACTATTACTACTACTATATCAGATCTAGTAGTACCTACACGATACTGTATACTATTACTACTACTATATCAGATCTAATTCTACCTACACAATACTGTATACTATTACTACTACTATATCAGATCTAATGCTGCCTACACGATACTGTATACTATTACTATATCAGATCTAATGCTGCCTACACAAAACTGTATACTATTAGTACTACTATATCAGATCTAATGCTGCCTACACGATACGGTATACTATTACTACTACTATATCAGATCTAATGCTGCCTACACAATACTGTATACTATTACTACTACTATATCAGATCTAATGCTGCCTACACAATACTGTATACTATTACTACTACTATATCAGATCTAATGCTGCCTACACGATACGGTATACTATTACTACTGCTATATCAGATCTAATGCTGCCTACACAATACTGTATACTATTACTACAACTATATCAGATCTAATGCTGCCTACACGATACGGTATACTATTACTACTGCTATATCAGATCTAATGCTGCCTACACAATACTGTATACTATTACTATACAACTATATCAGATCTAATGCTGCCTACACAATACGGTATACTATTACTACTACTATATCAGATCTAATGCTGCATACACGATACTGTATACTATTACTACTACTATATCAGATCTAATTCTACCTACACAATACGGTATACTATTACTACTACTATATCAGATCTAATGCTGACTACACGATACTGTATACTATTATTACTACTATATCAGATCCAATGCTGCATACACGATACTGTATAGTATTACTACTACTATATCAGATCTAATGCTGCCTACACAATACGGTATACTATTACTACTACTATATCAGATCTAATACTACCTACACGATACTGTATACTATTACTACTACTATATCAGATCTAATGCTGCCTACACGATACGGTATACTATTACTACTACTATATCAGATCTAATGCTGCCTACACGATACTGTATACTATTACTACTACTATATCAGATCTAATGCTGCATACACGATACTGTATACTATTACTACTACTATATCAGATCTAATGCTGCCTACACGATACTGTATACTATTACTACTACTATATCAGATCTAATGCTGCCTACACGATACTGTATACTATTACTACTGCTATATCAGATCTAATGCTGCGTACACGATACTGTATACTATTACTACTACTATATCAGATCTAATGCTGCCTACACGATACTGTATACTATTACTACTGCTATATCAGATCTAATGCTGCCTACACGATACTGTATACTATTACTACTACTATATCAGATCTAATGCTGCCTACACGATACTGTATACTATTACTACTACTATATCAGATCTAATACTACCTACACGATACGGTATACTATTACTACTACTATATCAGATCTAATGCTGCCTACACGATACAGTATACTATTACTACTACTATATCAGATCTAATGCTGCCTACACGATACGGTATACTATTACTACTACTATATCAGATCTAATGCTGCCTACACGGTACGGTATACTATTACTACTACTATATCAGATCTAGTAGTACCTACACGATACTGTATACTATTACTACTACTATATCAGATCTAATTCTACCTACACAATACTGTATACTATTACTACTACTATATCAGATCTAATGCTGCCTACACGATACTGTATACTATTACTATATCAGATCTAATGCTGCCTACACAAAACTGTATACTATTAGTACTACTATATCAGATCTAATGCTGCCTACACGATACGGTATACTATTACTACTACTATATCAGATCTAATGCTGCCTACACAATACTGTATACTATTACTACTACTATATCAGATCTAATGCTGCCTACACAATACTGTATACTATTACTACTACTATATCAGATCTAATGCTGCCTACACGATACGGTATACTATTACTACTGCTATATCAGATCTAATGCTGCCTACACAATACTGTATACTATTACTACAACTATATCAGATCTAATGCTGCCTACACGATACGGTATACTATTACTACTGCTATATCAGATCTAATGCTGCCTACACAATACTGTATACTATTACTATACAACTATATCAGATCTAATGCTGCCTACACAATACGGTATACTATTACTACTACTATATCAGATCTAATGCTGCATACACGATACTGTATACTATTACTACTACTATATCAGATCTAATTCTACCTACACAATACGGTATACTATTACTACTACTATATCAGATCTAATGCTGACTACACGATACTGTATACTATTATTACTACTATATCAGATCCAATGCTGCATACACGATACTGTATAGTATTACTACTACTATATCAGATCTAATGCTGCCTACACAATACGGTATACTATTACTACTACTATATCAGATCTAATACTACCTACACGATACTGTATACTATTACTACTACTATATCAGATCTAATGCTGCCTACACGATACGGTATACTATTACTACTACTATATCAGATCTAATGCTGCCTACACGATACTGTATACTATTACTACTACTATATCAGATCTAATGCTGCATACACGATACTGTATACTATTACTACTACTATATCAGATCTAATGCTGCCTACACGATACTGTATACTATTACTACTACTATATCAGATCTAATGCTGCCTACACGATACTGTATACTATTACTACTGCTATATCAGATCTAATGCTGCGTACACGATACTGTATACTATTACTACTACTATATCAGATCTAATGCTGCCTACACGATACTGTATACTATTACTACTGCTATATCAGATCTAATGCTGCCTACACGATACTGTATACTATTACTACTACTATATCAGATCTAATGCTGCCTACACGATACTGTATACTATTACTACTACTATATCAGATCTAATACTACCTAAACGATACTGTATACTATTACTACTACTATATCAGATCTAATGCTGCCTACACGATACTGTATACTATTACTACTACTATATCAGATCTAATACTACCTACACGATACTGTATACTATTACTACTGCTATATCAGATCTAATGCTGTATACACGATACTGTATACTATTACTATTGCTATATCAGATCTAATACTACCTACACAATACTGTATACTATTACTACTGCTATATCAAATCTAATGCTGTATACACGATACTGTATACTATTACTACTACTATATCAGATCTAATGCTGCCTACACAATACTGTATACTATTACTACTACTATATCAGATCTAATAGTACCTACACGATACTGTATACTATTACTACTACTATATCAGATCTAATGCTGCCTACACGATACTGTATACTATTACTACTACTATATCAGATCTAATGCTGCATACACGATACTGTATACTATTACTACTACTATATCAGATCTAATGCTGCCTACACGATACTGTATACTATTACTACTACTATATCAGATCTAATGCTGCCTACACGATACTGTATACTATTACTACTGCTATATCAGATCTAATGCTGCGTACACGATACTGTATACTATTACTACTACTATATCAGATCTAATGCTGCCTACACGATACTGTATACTATTACTACTGCTATATCAGATCTAATGCTGCCTACACGATACTGTATACTATTACTACTACTTTATCAGATCTAATACTACCTACACAATACTGTATACTATTACTACTGCTATATCAGATCTAATGCTGTATACACGATACTGTATACTATTACTACTACTATATCAGATCTAATGCTGCCTACACAATACTGTATACTATTACTACTACTATATCAAATCTAATAGTACCTACACGATACTGTATACTATTACTACTACTATATCAGATCTAATGCTGCCTACACGATACTGTATACTATTACTACTACTATATCAGATCTAATAGTACCTACACGATACTGTATACTATTACTACTGCTATCACTACTACTAATAATAATAGTAAATAACCAATGCGCTAGAGTAAGGCAATGGACAGGAGCGATGCCAGCCTCTTCCTTTCCTTATCAATCACTACAATACATTTCTACTGCTTTGCAATGTGAAATATAATTATAAAAATAATTAGATTGTAAATAATAAAAATAGAAAGAGTACTATAAGTCATATACTGTATGCATCAGATATGGAAAGATATTTCATGCTACGATGTGGGTGAATATTATTCCAGTTGTGTGGCAGCTCTGGGTGGTGCCCCTGTGTGGGTGGTGAAGTTATGATGTGGGGGGAGGGGGCGTCTTACCTCATGAGGGTATGTTCCACTATGATGACCCACTAGTGTAAGCATAGCCAGGTTTAGCAGCATGAATAAACACATGGTTTTCTTCCAAGAGGTTTTCACTTGGAGTCTCTCTTGGCAGCCCTGAAGATTTACAATAATAGTGTAAATAGGGCCATACATTTTGCTTTAGGGCACCATTTTAAATATGTTGATTCTTTGCTTCTGCCCATTATTTTTTTCTGTTAATTTGGACCATATTTTACAGCTACCAACTTACTGCGTCGAGCCAGAATTTTGTTTTGCGAAGCTGAATTCGGTAGTTGTGATAATTATAATTGTTGTCAGCTGTACTTTGGCACGGATTTGATCAGTGTAGAAGCTGAACTCAGATGATCTCAAGTGTCTGTTATGTATTATCGGAAAGGGATTCACAACGTGAGTGTGCCTTGGGTGAAAAAGTGATTAGTTCAGGGATAATTTGCTAAATGAGTGCCACTATATACATATGGAGTAATGTGTGGCGCTGTGATTGCGCCATGGAATCCTGCCTGTCAATAGACATGGGACTCGCTTCTTCTGTATCAAGCCCCGTGCTGAGTGTAGCATCTCCATCTGTTTGGATAGGGATCACTGATACCTGTAGAAATCATTGACAGTGAAGATAAAGCAAATAGGATTTGATCCCTCAGCTGAATAAAGTTTTGTCATTACAGCTAAAGATAGGAGCGGTAGGATTAGTTAGTGGTTAGTTTCCTAGGTGTGAACATGTGTAATGTGGTTGTCACTCTAGTGAAGGAGCTAAGATGGCTAAAGCATTTTTAGACTTTGATGTCACGTGTTTATAGGTTTAACCTCCACTTATTCTTGTGATGTCATATAGAAGTAAAGTAAAAGGCCATTTACGCAACTTAGTCATTGCTAAAGAGATATTCAACAATGTTAAAATAATTTTATGCTGATCACATTTAGGGCCCGTTTCGATGGCAGAAAATGAAGAGGAATTGAGGTGGAATTTTGTCTTAGATTCCGCTTCATTTTCAGGCCCCCTGGATCCCCACGGTGAAAAACTGAACCTCTGCTTCTGCTTTCTGCCACGGCTGTCAGTCGCTGATCAACCCCAGATGATCAGTCGTAGAATCTGCAGCAAGATACAAATGAAATGTAAGCATTGCCCTTGGTTAGACTCCATTTCCAACCCCAGACCCCATTGCTGCAAGGCAACTATACCACTAGTGCAGCTCAACTAAATGGGACCTGAGCTGCAATTATCAGCAGTGGCTATCGCAAAGAAGACGGAGGATTCCGTTTCCAGTTCCATACACTCTACGGGTCTGGTGCTATCAGATGGTCAGTGGTGGCGTCAGGTATTCAAACAACATCAGCCTAATATTGATCGCCTATACTAAGGCTAGGTCATCAATATCTTTTGCTTCAAAATGTATTTACACATAGTATGATTAAACAGATTTGGCCACCTGAATCAAACTCATGTCACCTGCACCTATAAAGCGTCTCCAAAAATCACCCTTTTCTCACAGTGCAATTGGCTAAAACCCTTCCCATTGCCCTGAGTCATTCTTGTTTTCATTATTGTACCTTACAAGCAAGCAAAGAACCACAATTATATGACAAATAAAACTTAACATTTAATAATCATCTAAAATATAATTAACCCCAATGATTGGATGGTGTAAAAATCGGAAAATAATTGGAACGCTCTTACCCGTTCCAGATGAAGGGTGTCATACCCCACCTTTAGGGCCACAATTTATCGAAACACAAAGGGAGCCAAGGATGGCTGCAGGAGATTGACCCTGTGCAACCCTGTCACCCTTAACTCTAGGCCTTGCAAGGGTCGGTCCCAATGCTGACCATAAAATTGCTCTGTTAATAACTCCTTCCCTACCGACGCGTTTCGCATCCTTGTAAGGGCGGGAGTTAAGGGTGACAGGGTTGTACAGGGTCAGTCTCTTGCACCCATTCTTGGTTCCCTTTGCGTTTGGATAAATTGTGTCCCTAAAGGTGGGGTATGACACCCTTCATCTGGAACAGGTAAGAGCGTTCCAATTATTTTCCAATTTTTATACCATCCAATCATTGGCGTTAATTATATTTTAGATGATTATTAAACGTTAAGTTTTATTTGTCATATTATTGTGGATCTTTGCTTGCTTGTGTAGGGAACTGCCATTTCTACTAGTATATAATGTATCTGGCTTCTTTGCCCCTGCAGTTTGGCTTCAGAGACCCCAGGCATTTAGTGCAAGTTTTGTTTTGTAAATACAGTGAGTCAGACACATGTGAGGCAGAGCTGCTGGGGGGAGAGATGTGAGCAGAGCTGCTGAGACAGACATGTTATGTCTGGGGGAGTCTAAGAGCCACTTGTTCCTCTTTACTTCACAGTATATAGTTAGGTATGTGTTACCCCCTATATACTCACAGGACCTAGCTAGTAACCGTAGTTAGGGATCCATATATATATATATAGTTCAGGGCAGTGATAGGTTAGGCTTCCGAAGGCCAACTAGCTAGTTAGAGGCCCGGTGGCACTAGTAGTTTAGCTGGCAGGTTAAGGACTCAGTGTTAGGGTAGTCAGGCCTGCATCTACTGCCGTCACCGTCGCCCTGTTTGCTGCCTGTGAAGAATCTCACCATCATCATCATCTCCTGATCGGCTGTCTGTCATCTCCTGGAAGAATCCGAGGATCCACAGTCATCCACAGGGGCCCCTGCATCTCTTCTGTTGCCTGGAGGTATTGTGCACTGGACTCTTGCTATATATTTATATATATACCCGGGTATATAACCTAAGACGGTTGAGGACTTGCTGGTTGTTGTAGTATTGCTGTGTTCTGAGTATATTTTATGTATGTATTATTACCCTGTTGATTCTTATAAAGCTACTGTTATAACCTTATGTGGTATCTGTATGTATTCTTCAGACTGTGAGATTAGTACAGTGATCCTTGTTAAGGCTACTAACTGTACTTCATGGGTAAGTCCCAGGAAGAGATCCTCCCTGTAATACAGAGGCTCTATCCTGGGTGGAGGCACTGATATATTTCATATATGTTCCCACTCTTCCCTTCAGCGAAGGCTTCAGGTCCCATTATACACACAGGTCAGCGCCAGAGTCTGTTGCGGGAGGGATAATACTCATACCCCCCCCCCCCCAAATAGGGCTACACTTGTATTATGAATTTTTGATCCATGAAAAATTAAGACCCTTTTTCTCATTTGTGCTATTGTACATTGTTGTACCTTACTTCACATTGATTTTCCCGTCTTTATTCTCTCCCCTCTCTAATCTAACCTGCAACCAGGCTCATTTTTCTGTCCAACCACTATCCCAATACTGTTCCCTTTGCCATTCACTTAACTGGCTGCCCATTGACTTATTCACAGAGTTAAAATCACTGTCATCCACAAGGCAGCCCACAGTGGTGCACCACACTACATCTCCTCCTCTATCTCTGCCTACAAACCTCCTCCATAATCTGCACCACCCACTGCCATCTGCAAGACTTTTCTTGTGCTCCATCAGTTTTATGGCAATCAGATTAAAGAGGTCATCTGAACAGAAGAAATGAAACCAAGTTATTCACAGGATAGGGGGTAACTTGCTGGTTTGTGGGGTGACTGCTAGGACACAACCAATTACGAGAACTGGGGTGTTTTTCATGTTGAATGGAGAGACTGATCGGAAATGTGAACCACCACTCCAATGATCTCAGTGGGGACCACCAGAATTAGCTGACCTCTGTACTTTGGGATGGAAAAACATCACAGTTCTGGTGGTGATATACTTGTTTTTAACTTTTTGTGACCAAACAGCCCTAACAGTTTGTGACCGAACAGTTTCTATACAATGAATGGATCTGATTTATTATAATGTTTATCATTGTGATCTGAGGCTATCAGAATTGTATTGACTGTCGCAATGTTGATGTGCATTCTTCTTATTCCGCACCACTTTGTACTTATTTGTATGTTTTTGTACACCCTCTGTTGCACAGTAATAAATCATGATAATGAAAAAAAATTACGTCAGGTTCCATCCAAGAGACAATAGCCTGCTTTATTTCAGAACTTTAACATAAGGGGGCTGAGAAACATTGTGAATCCCTTATGCTGTGAGGCTTCAGTTCAGGTGCAGATGGGTTCCTCTGTCTTTTGGAGTAGTTAATCTGCCTTGGCTTTATTTGCAGATTATACTACTAGGTTTCAGGAAAACAAGCATTGATCTATAGGGAGCTATCTTCCAAAAGATGGTGCAAGAGTTAGTTCTCCTTTTACACCAAGAAGGACTTATTCGCATATGCCTTTCTTGAAATTCTTAGCAGGACATGCATGGTCTAATAAGTCCCTGTACACTCCAGAACGACCTCTTTAAGGCAACATCTCCTTAATGAGACATGGTATCCTTCTGACATACATTGGGCATCCTCTACACCAGTGGTCCCCAACCTTTATTGCACCAGGGACCTGCTGCTGTTGAGGATGGCCCGGCAGGGCGGGTCGGGGGTGGTACGGATGGGGCTTTGGTCATATGGGGGCAGGGTTATATGCAGGCTTCACCATGTGGACGAGAAGAATCTCCGCTGGGATGGTAAGGTAAGCGACACCGAGGCTGGATACTTCATGCTAGGCCACGTTGCTATGGTAATGTGTAAACTATCGGGTAGCGCGGCATCCTTAGCAGCTACAGGACGTTGTGCTACCTGATAGTTAACACGTAACCATAGCAACGTGGCCTAGCGCAAAGTATCCAGCTAAGACTGAGGCCAGCCCCCGGACCGGCAAAGAACCCCCAACGGCCATGTCCTGGTCCGCAGACCGGTGGTTGGGGACCCCTGCTCTAGATTTACATCCATAGAATATGTCTTATGTACAAATGCTCCTGTTTGGTCTCCCAGTATAGTGGATAAGATCCTAAAAAGGAAAAATATATAACTAAAAATATTTGCTTTCAATATTTTTTTTAATAATTAAAAAATAATCCAAAAAATATGAAGGGGTATTTGGATCCTGCTGAATCCTAGTATAAATATTTTTAAGTGGAAATACTCTTTAAACACTAGAATAGATATTTTTGGATGACAGAGAGTAACCTAGGAATGTTGCCCATTGTACATTTTAGCTGGATAGAAATTCAGGCATGTATTTTCGCATAGGGAGATCAGGAATGTCCAAACAAGAAGTCATTAAAAAACCTATAATATTCCACAAAGTATGTTTTTGGCATCGGTTTTCTATGACTTAACATATGCAATGAAAATATTTGTGCTTAATGAATGAACATGGAACCTCATGAGTATAAAGTATGAACAAGATGTGCAGGGCAAGTAAGCCGTAGCAGAGGAATATGAGCGATTGTGCCAGAAAGAGGCATTTTATTTGTCCATGAATCACTAGGGGATTATTCACCAAAGTCAATAAACTAGTAAAATGTCGATGTGTGTTGTGCAGTAGGTTTGTCGCAGTGTCTGTGTTTGTCATTAGTGTGACTGGAATATAATTTAAAGCATAAATGTAATGAGAAAAATGTATTTTGTTTATTGATTTTCTGAAAGCAAATGTTTTCTTATTTACATACCTTTTCATTCATGTACAATACGAGCTTGGAAATTTTTAAAGCAAAACCCCATAGCTGTTTCATATATAAGGAAGAGCCCTGGAGACAAAAAAATGTAATACAATTCTGAGATTTAAAAAGTCCAAATTCAGAGATAAAGAGTAAAAATTATGAGATGTCAGAATTTTTATTTTCCATCCCAAAGTTTTTACTTTTTATCTCAGAATTCGGACTTTTGATCTCAGAATTTGGACTTCTTATCCTAGAGTTCTGACTTCTTAGCCTAGAGTTTTGACTTTTCATCCCAGAACTTTTTATCTCAGAATACTTTTTTTTCTTTTACATGACTCTTTAGTAGATCAATTGTTCGTCAATTCATTTACAGATAAATTGAACATATAAATAAACAATGGAAAGATAAATGTTTTCTCAGTCCCTTCTAAAGTTCAGGAGTATTAGCATAGATAGATAGATGGACAGGAATACATTGATATTGTGAGACCTTAAAGGAGTACTGCAGCATTTTTTGCCTGTACAGTGCATCATAAGCCATTATTAAACAATACTTCAGATCTGGGTTGTCTGCCATCTTGATTCCATCATTTTCCTAGGATATAGTTTTACTAATGCCAACTACTTTTTCCATTATAATTCTGGAATCCCAGAGTCTCATCACACTGTACTTGCTGTGCTCTAAATCCCATCTAAGCAGTCAGTCATAGATCTGTGGCATAGAACGTATGTCTCCCAGCTCACACCCCAGAGTCTCAGTGTATTTCTATGAGATGCATCTTCAGTTTTGCCCCAAGCCTCCTGTTTGTGATATACTCCTCCTTGTCAGCTCAAGCAGGATGCTATCACACTTGCCCATTATAATCACAAAGCTAGACCCTTTCTTTTTTTGTGTACCTACAGTGACAAAGAAAGGGGCTGGTTATGGTAATACAATGAGCGAACCTTACAGCCTCTATAGTACATGTCATACCAAGCAAGGGGACAGAAGGAGGAGGAAGCTAGGTGCTGGACAGCTTGGAAGCCTGAAGCTCTGAAACTGCAAAATCTAGGTTGGAAACTGGTAACTCTCAGTCCCTAGATAACCTCTTTAGATAGTACCATTCACCACCTCCACTAACTCCAGCTCCAGCTTCCGTTAAAAGGTGCTGCTCCTGTGCCGTTGGAATTTTTTCTCTATCTCCCACCATTCAAGGCATCACTTAATTTTGCTATATGCTACTTAGGCTCTGTCAGGTGGGTGGTGTCAGGCAGAAGCAGACAAGAGGGCATGATTCAGAGCTGCAACCAGAGGTGGACAGTGTCATCCCCCCATCCTCCTGACAGTACAGATCCTATATAGCATCAGCCACCAAAACTAACAGCACAGTGAACAGTGTTCTGTTAGTTTTGGTGGCTTATACTATATAGGAACAGTGGGGGCTAGAGAAAAAATTCCAACTGTGCTGGAATCATTGGAGTAGCGCCTATTAAATGATACAAAGAGATAGACTTGGCAAGGGTGGCAAAAGGTCCTCTTTAAATGTCAAGTTAGGGTGGGTTCACACTTGCGCCGGCACTCCGTCTGCCGTGAATCCAACCTAAATGTCTGAAAACTGGATAGGGAAAGGTTTGCGACGCTTTGCTTAAAAACCCCCTTCACTTCTATGGGTTTTTAAAGCAATGCGCGGGTGTGCGTTTATACCCTCTGCGCCGCAAAGCCGTTTTTTTTTCGTCAGAAATAAATTCGGACATGCAGAGGGTGTAAGCGCACACTCGCGCATTGCTTTAAAAACCCATAGAAGTGAATGGATTTTTAAGCAAAGCGTCGCAAACCTTTCCCTATCCAGTTTTCCGACATTTAGGTCGAATTCGTGGCGTACAGAGTACCGGCGCAAGTGTGAACCTACCCTTAAAGTTTGATACATCTATGCTTGCTACATCACTGCACGCCTTCTCCTTAGGGCAGAAATCAGTAACAATGGAGTGACATGCAGAGGAAGAGTGAGGATGGAGGTGGGTTTAGAGGTATCTCAGAGCTGCCAGGAGAGTTTTCATAAAGCATGATGTAATCCTATAATTCATAGGAAGTTGTCAAACAAAGGAGTCTGACATCCACTAGATCTGATAGACAACTGCTGGTGAGTTAAGGAGCACTTGTTTAAAATTTTATACAGATATTATTTGCTTTAAATATTTTCAGTATTTTTAATTTTTTTTAATGTCAGGTGTATCTTTTTGCTTTAACAATAAGCAAGGAAACATGACTATCAATGTGGGGATAGTTAAAAAAAATAGTATATAGCAAGTTGACAGTAGACTGTTCTTATTGTAAACTTGATCCCTGTGGGGAAGATATGAAGTCATAATATGTGCCCCTCTCCTTAGGGCACAGTATCTAGTACTAGAAGTGCCCAATGGCTCTTCTTTCACATGGCCCATGAAGTTATATCTCTGAGGAGAAACTAGATGACTCTTCTGAACAGTTTTTTTTTATATGAAATATGTCAAAAAAATAATTGAAGTAGTAGCAGTAATGAAAACATATCCAGTTTCTTCAAAATTTTTATCTTTTTATGGTATAATTAAGCAAAAAATAATAGCATTTTCCTGACAAATTAGACAGTTCCCATTTAAGGGAAGGTAAGCTAACACATTTACTGTGGTACCAAAAGTAAAACTAATTTTTCCTACATCGTTGCATATGATAATCGTCAGTAGGAAGCCTGGGACAAGTATAGACATGTTCATGAGTCTGACTTCTGTACTCGCATGCTGAATAGGCAGAAAATGTAATGCTTATGGAAAATAATGTATTTAAATAATAGAGTCGTGTGTGATGGAACGCGCTGGTCATAAAATCCTAACAGTTAACACTGAAATTTTATTTCTAGTGGTCATGGACAGTTTTTATAAAGCCAAGATATCAGACAAGGAAAGTTATTTTGAGGATAGAGTCATTTTTTTCTATAAATTGTACCTTGTTGTGTACTACTATATTGACAGTGTTATACTAAATGGATCCCTTTTGAAACTTACTGAAATGAAGGATATATGTTTTGTATATATATATATATGTATATATTTATATCTCCAACATAGTTTAATTATGCAAGAGATTGTGTGAAATTCTATTCTATTATACCTAGAAAAACATGGCTGTAGTTTAGTTGTTGGGGTAGCCATGTTCCTTTATATGTTGTCTGCATTCATTGCCATTTTAGCACTTCCTACCAACCTAAAGAGGACCTGTCACCAGGTTTGAAAAGCCCAATGACATACTTCATCTGATAGATACTGTCACGCTGAGCTTTTTGCCGTTTTATTTATCCACACTGTATAGCTATTCCAAAGATAAAAGCCCCTTTAGCATTGACGCAAATTAGGGTGTTCTAGCCAAGTGGGCAGTAACATTGTGATTTCTCTGGAGGTGGGGACTGTGTGCTATATGTCATGCAGTGTTACCCCCACTTGGCTAGTATATCCAAATTTACATCAGCATTTAAAAGGGCTTATATCTTTGGAATAGCTGAACAGATTTGGATAAACAAAACACGAAAATGCTCAGATGAAGGATGTCATTGTGTCATACCTGGTGATGGCTCCTCTTTAAAGTTGCCCATATACTTTCAATAGCTGTTAGCCAAATGTTTGTTCAACACTTTTGGCAGTGGCTTATTTCCCCTGGGAAAAAAAAGATCAGGTATTGAAATTCACTCACCTAATTCAGGAAGCCCCCATACACAACCCGTCTTCCCAAGATTGTCAGGTTTGACAAATCTTGATTGAATGTGCAAATGGTCTTAAGACTCAGCTTGGTATAGACTATATACACACGACCGTGTGCATGGGCCCACGGTGTATTCCCTAACAGTGGCCTCAAAGAGGCAACGTCTCCTTAATGAGTCATAGTGCCCCTTCTGACCCAGGCTTTAGTGAGCATGCTCCAAAGCATAGAACTTGATTATTAATGTATTGTAAGTGCTTCACTGATATATACCAAATATACTTTGCTACTGAAAACCTATACTGTGATCAGCTCTTTTCCAAAAACTATACGGCTCTGTACACTTGGTAGAATATGGCAAATGTATTGCCTTCACTTGAACACATAGAAGTTATCTGATTTTTGATCAAAATTGTTACAGCAAAAAAACTGTTTGCAATGGCTGACATCACTCACATACGTTCCTTTCCTCTGGGCACCGAAGTCATTGATTGGCCTCAGCAGTCACATGCAGTGTAGGATTTCCGCTGGCAAAGGCACGGCGCACACTGGATAGGACAGCAATTGTTGGACACCAGAGCTTGGGTTCCACAGCCTCCTCCCCAAGTTATGAAATTTAGAGACAACCCCTTTAAAAATGCACCAAAAATCTTTAGTGAACTCTGGCTCCTTCCACCTAGAGAATTGCAACAAATTTATGAGCCAGCAGTTAACATTTTGATAAATTTGCCACAAAAACACACACTAAGAAACAGCAGCTTATCTCTTCTGAGAACAAAAGGATCAGGCATGTTGAAATTCAACAGCCTTTCTCTACCCTGCCATCAACGGACAGCGCTAACTGAGCATACATATCACCGCTCCATTCACACAGGAAACTCACGTTCCCCCAAATATATGGTCAGGTGGTGTCTCAGCCATCAACCTCACACCAATCACAAGCTATCCTGTGGATAGGTGATACTAGACAGAATAGGGTCAAAGGAGAAAAGGATGTTAAGGACAGAATTACTGGATTTTTAAAATGTATTTGTAAATTTCTTTGATACTTAATAGTACTTTAAATGTTGGGATATTCTGAAAGACTTTGGATATTTCTTGGTTGAACTACCCAGACACGTCAATTACCATAGCAGCCTAGCCTAGGCAACCAGTTCAGAGGTGTCCTAAATGTAGGTGAACAGCCCAACACCATTAGGTCATTAGAGCATGTAGAAGGTTAAATTCCAACTTATTACTTCTGTTTTGCTTCAAATCTTGCAGCTGCTATTACAAAATGATAAAAATGTGTATTATTTTTAGAATATTTTGGACCACAACATTATTGTATGTGCCCAGTCGTAAGTCACAGTTAATGTTAGCTTCATTATCAAAAATTACGAGGCCCTACAGAGAATTTAAAGGTGTGACTCATACAATATTTTGCAACAGGCTGGCCATGATATGCATCTTTTGGAACCCAATATTACATAATGCAGCTTGCTTGTCGCAGACATAGTTATGTGCTGCAGAAGAGCATGAGTTCTGTTTAAGCTATCATATCCATTAGGCTGTCTTGCTCATATAGTCCTTTTGTTGCTTTGTCTACATATTCATAATTAAGTGGACATTTGGAATAAGGGCATTTTCAGTGGTCCTAATGACTTTGGCTTTAACCTCCCAGTACATTTGGAGAATTCAGGTCGAGAGAAATAGAATCAATCATAATGTCAACTAATCTGCAAAAACCATGTGTAGAAATGGCAGCTATTGGGCACTCATCCAATAACAGCATAGCAGTCATGGCTCTTATGGTCTCTTATGCAGCAGGATGCCTTCTGTCATACCTTATTCCTCTTGCACAACATTGTTTCATGGATTAAACTATGTGTATTAATGTAACTCGCTTCATTTCTATTTACCTCTGAACATAAGGCGTTTTTCAATAGCAACCTTACCATTTCGGTACTTGGATAGAGATATCTTCTAGTCTCTCTTTCCGATCATCCAGTTGCCCAAATTTTTGTACAAATGCCCAAATACTTACATATAACGTCCCCATACTCTATGGACAGTGGTATCAGGAAAATTGTTTCACACATTGCTAAATCCAGAAAGAGTTTGTATGTCCGCCATGTTCTTGTAGATGTTTCCTTCTATATATTACGAGTACTGATCATATTGGGTGGAATTTATTATCCCCTCTACGCCAATTTTCTGGGGCAAGGCCCTTTCTTGTGCCAAAGACACATCCCCTGTTTTGTGCCTCACTCACCACTTTCCACAAATGTGGGCGGAAAACAGGAAAGGGACATATTCATTATAACTCATGCCAGTTTTCTGACATAAGTTATACAGTAAATCTACTTCATTTCAGGACTGGCGTAGATTTCCATTCTGGCATATGGTCGTACTCTTGATTTATTAAGACGCCGGAGCCTCTAGATAAATTAGGAGTGCCTTGTGCCTGTCAGGCCCTTTATTAAAAAAACTGTCAGAGACTACTAAGGCCTGTGACTGGGCTTTGGTGGACACGTAGCATCATGACGTAAAGGTGCAAGTGTGACAATGTTGGTCACGCTTGCGATTTTGAGTCACGATAGCCACGCACTGCTGAGGCCTCAGCGGATACTGATGTTATTCAGGAGCCCAGAAGAGGAAGATGACCAGTACTGGAGCCTTGGGTAGTTGAGTAACACTATTTTTTATGTTTGCTCATCTCTTATGGGCCCCCTGTAATTACGGCCTAGGGACTGACAAGAGGCCAGAGTATTATAATAGCAGTTTTGGTTTGGTCGCTATCGGTGCAAGCAAAACCACTGGTGTAACCTTGCAAGACGAATTTCGTGAGATTCACCCAACACATACTCTAAAAGGGGCGTGGGTTTTAAAAAGTGCATGGCCTAAATAATCTCCATTAATTGTAATCAAGGTAAAATGCTTAAGTAATCTTAGTTTTTATTTATGTCCCAATCGCCCAGCACTAGTGCCAGCTACTGCTTGAGAATTCTTCCCTATACTCTATCCATATTACTAGATGTGCTGAGGTTGACACACAGGATCAGTCTTTTTTGCTCTCCTTTCATAAGAGTGTTAATAATAATAATAATAATAATAATACATTTTATTTATATGGCGCCAACATATTCCGCAGTACTGTACAATTTGTAGGGTTCAAGTACAGACAAAAAAGATACATTACAAAGAAATAGTCAATTCACACACTGGGACTGAGGGCCCTGATCGCAAGAGCTTACAATCTATGAGAGTGCTTTTTCAACCTTTTTCCGTTCAAGAACCCCCTAGTGTCAAGAAGTCTGTACCCACAAGAAAGTGTTAAAGGAGTTAGCCACTTTCAAATATTAATGGTCTATCCTTAGGTTAGGTTATCAGTATTAGACCTGTGAGGATCTGACACCCAGTACCCCAAAGATCAGCTGCTTCTGGACAGCATGGCTCCCGGTAATGATAGCAGATACTGCAGCACCGCCCTATTGAAATCTCTACATGTAAACATTATCAATACCTGCCCTTTCCCGGAGCATCCTGGATATCGGACCCTCGTAGATCTAATTTTGATGACCTATCCTAATATTAGAAAGTGGATTACCCCTTTAACAAAATAATGCTATGCCCACACTTGTGTCAGAGGAACAGATTGAACTCTTTGTTGCCAGTTCTTTCAAATTTAACAAGCATGACCTATTAGTTTAAAGGCTATTATTTTTGCAGGACAAGCTGTAGTTTTTATTGGAACCATTTTCGGATTAGTGCCATTATTTGCTTGCTTTTATTTAGTTTTTTAGGAGGTGGGATAAGCAAAAAGAGCAAATCTGGTGTTGATTTTCTTGTTTTCCGTGTAATTTAAAGTACATGATCACTTTTTTTTTTTCTTGTTACGGACATAGAAATAACAATTTTGTAGCTCTTTTGTATTACATAATAAAGGGGAAGGGTTATGCATGTTTTTCTCCTTGTACTATGATGTAACAGTATATTGATGTGCAGAAATGACCCTCCAGCTATTATAAGGGGTTAGTGTTGTTTGTCGCTCCAGAAATGTAAAGAAAATTGCAACTCCCAACAGTTCCTGAAGGTCTGTTGTGTTGCTACACAGGGCATGCAGGGAGTTGTAGTCCCCCAACAGTTAAAAGCAGAAAGGGAAGAAATGGAAAATTAACACTTTTGTCTTATTTACAGTATCTGTGCACACATTATTTTGGCAGGGTGCCCATGGTCATATTTCTTGTGGTAGAGCCCTTTATAAGCAAGAACTCTGGATGCATAAATCCCACCAGGCAGCGGAGATGTGGGGACCACAGTGACATTGTGGAGGCGGGCGCATGGAAGGAGGAGACGTATCCTGCAGGAGTCACATCTTGGCCACTGTGTACACTGTAAACTGGGTAGTTTATTAAATAAACTTTTCAGTTTACAGTATAAATGCAGTGACCAAGGTGACAGCTTTGTATGTATGCATAATCTGTGGTGTTTGAGAGAAGAAGATGTAGGTAGAGGTGGTGGTGCCCTTCGCCCTGGGAGCCCTGGTGCGGTTTCTGCTAAGTAGAGAAGCCTGCTTGTTGGTTTGAGGGACCTTAGTGGGCTATGGCCTAGTTCTGGAGGAGACTAACGTGTAGACATAACTGCTGACAGATCTGTGTTCTGGCACCTTAGTGGGCCATGGCGTAGTTCTGGAGGAGACTAACCTGTAGACATAACTGCTGACAGATCTGTGTCCTGGCACCTTAGTGGGCCGTGGCCTAGTTCTGGAGGAGACTAACCTGTAGACATAACTGCTGACAGATCTGTGTCCTGGCACCTTAGTGGGCCATGGCCTTGTTCTGGAGGAGACTAACCTGTAGATATAACTGCTGACAGATCTGTGTCCTGGCACCTTAGTGGGCCGTGGCCTAGTTCTGGAGGAGACTAACCTGTAGACATAACTGCTGACAGATCTGTGTCCTGGCACCTTAGTGGGCCGTGGCCTAGTTCTGGAGGAGACTAACCTGTAGACATACAGTCATATGAAAAAGTTTGGGCACCCCTATTAATCTTAATCATTTTTAGTTCTAAATATTTGGGTGTTTGCAACAGCCATTTCAATTTGATATATCTAATAACTGATGGACACAGTAATATTTCAGGATTGAAATGAGGTTTATTGTACTAACAGAAAATGTGCAATATGCATTAAACCAAAATTTGACCGGTGCAAAAATTTGGGTACCCTTATCATTTTATTGATTTGAATACTCCTAACTACTTTTTACTGACTTACTGAAGCACAAAATTGGTTTTGTAACCTCACTGAGCTTTGAACTTCATAGCTAGGTGTATCCAATCACGAGAAAAGGTATTTAAGGTGGCCAATTGCAAGTTGTTCTCCTATTTGAAACTCCTCTGAAGAGTGGCATCATGGGCTCCTCAAAACAACTCTCAAATGATCTGAAAACAAAGATTGTTCAACATAGTTGTTCAGGGGAAGGATACAAAAAGTTGTCTCAGAGATTTAACCTGTCAGTTTCCACTGTGAGGAACATAGTAAGGAAATGGACGACCACAGGGACAGTTCTTGTTAAGCCCAGAAGTGGCAGGCCAAGAAAAATATCAGAAAGGCAGAGAAGAAGAATGGTGAGAACAGTCAAGGACAATCCACAGACCACCTCCAAAGAGCTGCAGCATCATCTTGCTGCAGATGGTGTCACTGTGCATCGGTCAACAATACAGCACACTTTGCACAAGGAGAAGCTGTATGGGAGAGTGATGCGAAAGAAGCCGTTTCTGAAAGCACGCCACAAACAGAGTCGCCTGAGGTATGCAAAAGCACATTTGGACAAGCCAGCTTCATTTTGGAAGAAGGTCCTGTGGACTGATGAAACAAAGATTGAGTTGTTTGGTCATACAAAAAGGCGTTATGCATGGCGTCCAAAAAACACAGCATTCCAAGAAAAACACTTGCTACCCACTGTAACATTTGGTGGAGGTTCCATCATGCTTTGGGGCTGTGTGGCCAATGCCGGCACCGGGAATCTTGTTAAAGTTGAGGGTAGCATGGATTCAACTCAGTATCAGCAGATTCTTGAGAATAATGTACAAGAATCAGTGATGAATTTGAAGTTACGCCGGGGATGGATATTTCAGCAAGACAATGATCCAAAACACAGCTCCAAATCTACTCAGGCATTCATGCAGAGGAACAATTACAATGTTCTGGAATGGCCATCCCAGTCCCCAGACCTGAATATCATTGAACATTTGTGGGATAATTTGAAGCGGGCTGTCCATGCTCAGCGACCATCAAACTTAACTGAACTGGAATTGTTTTGTAAAGAGGAATGGTCAAAAATACCTTCATCCAGGATCCAGGAACTGATTAAAAGCTACAGGAAGCGACTAGAGGCTGTTATTTTTGCAAAAGGAGGATCTACTAAATATTAATGTCACTTTTCTGTTGAGGTGCCCATACTTTTGCACCGGTCAAATTTTGGTTTAATGCATATTGCACATTTTCTGTTAGTACAATAAACCTCATTTCAATCCTTAAATATTACTGTGTCCATCAGTTATTAGATATATCAAATTGAAATGGCTGTTGCAAACACCCAAATATTTAGAACTAAAAATGATTAAGATTAATAGGGGTGCCCAAACTTTTTCATATGACTGTAACTGCTGACAGATCTGTGTCCTGGCACCTTAGTGGGCCATGGCCTTGTTCTGGAGGAGACTAACCTGTAGATATAACTGCTGACAGATCTGTGTCCTGGCACCTTAGTGGGCCATGGCCTTGTTCTGGAGGAGACTAACCTGTAGATATAACTGCTGACAGATCTGTGTCCTGGCACCTTAGTGGGCCATGGCCTTGTTCTGGAGGAGACTAACCTGTAGATATAACTGCTGACAGATCTGTGTCCTGGCACCTTAGTGGGCCATGGCCTTGTTCTGGAGGAGACTAACCTGTAGATATAACTGCTGACAGATCTGTGTCCTGGCACCTTAGTGGGCCATGGCCTTGTTCTGGAGGAGACTAACCTGTAGATATAACTGCTGACCGATCTGTGTCCTGTCACCTTAGTGGGCCATGGCCTAGTTCTGGAGGAGACTAATCTGTAGACATAACTGCTGACAGATCTGTGTCCTGGCACCTTAGTGGGCCATGGCCTTGTTCTGTAGAAGACTAACCTGTAGACATAACTGCTGACAGATCTGTGTCCTGGCACCTTAGTGGGCCATGGCCTAGTTCTGGAGGAGACTAATCTGTAGATATAACTGCTGACAGATCTGTGTCCTGGCACCTTAGTGGGCCATGGCCTAATTCTGGAGGAGACTAACCTGTAGATATAACTGCTGACAGATCTGTGTCCTGGCACCTTAGTGGGCCATGGCCTAGTTCTGGAGGAGACTAATCTGTAGACATAACTGCTGACAGATCTGTGTCCTGGCACCTTAGTGGGCCATGGCCTTGTTCTGGAGAAGACTAACCTGTAGGCATAACTGCTGACAGATCTGTGTCCTGGCACCTTAGTGGGCCATGGCCTAGTTCTGGAGGAGACTAACCTGTAAATATAACTGCTGACAGATCTGTGTCCTGGCACCTTAGTGGGCCATGGCCTAATTCTGGAGGAGACTAATCTGTAGACATAAATGCTGACAGATCTGTGTCCTGGCACCTTAGTGGGCCATGGCCTTGTTCTGGAGAAGACTAACCTGTAGACATAACTGCTGACAGATCTGTGTCCTGGCACCTTAGTGGGCTATGGCCTAGTTATGGAGGAGACTAATCTGTAGACATAACTGCTGACAGATCTGTGTCCTGGCAATAAGCCATTAAACATTTATGGTCACTAGGGCAGTAGAGTTTTTTTTTCCTCAGCCGGCATGCCCCCTGAGACTGCAGCATGTATTATCCAGAATCAGCTACATAAATTGGCGTGTTTTAAAACTGTCTAAGGCTGAGGCCATTGCAGAAAATGTTTTTTTCCCGCAATGTGAGGCCCCACTCTGCCTGACAAGGGGGTGTGGCTTAGAGGATAGGGCTGCATGCAGGGCCGTCTTAATGCATTGGGGGCCCTGTACAAACTTTTTGAAAGTGGGCCCCCCAATGCCCCCCCATAATTTAATTTCCCCTGCCCCCCTCAACAACCAATGTTACATTCACAAAAAAAAAAAAAAAATAATACTCAGGCTTCGACTGTAATGTCTGTGGCTCGGTGCTCATTGCGCTTCCCTGCCGCAGACATTATCAGCCGAAGGTTGAGGGGCTCCGTGCTCTGCCATAGTATTCAACCTCAATCTGTGTCCTAAGGACACAGATAGAGGTGAAATCACTGCCTGCTGCCCGAAACAGCGGGACTGTCCCGCTCGATCCGGGGCGGTTGAGGGGGCCCCCACAACCATAGGGCCCAGTGCAGCTGCACCCTTGCACGTATGGTTAAAGCGGCCCTGGCTGCATGTGCTAACTATTAAGTTAAGGCCCCATGTTGCAGAACGCAGTTAAAAAATGCTGTAAGAAAAAATGCATTATGTTTTTTCTGCAGCGTTTTTAATTGTGTTTTTGCTGTGTTTTTCTTCCCTTATTAAATCTAGAGGGAAAACGCGGGTGTTTCCTCAGGTAAAATTGACATGGTGCGGTTTTTGTTTTAACAAACTCATACGTTACTGAAAACGCAGTTTTTCCACAGAGTTTTTTCCATGATGTGTGGATGGGATTAGCCAGAATCTCATTCACTTTGCTGGTACTGTAAAACGCTGTGTTTTTTCTGCTGCATTTCCGTGGGGCCTTAGACAGTTTTAATAAATCAGCCCCTTAAAACCTAACCATAGTTACATCCAGGTATTATTGAACCCACTAACATTTCTAACATTTTATTTATTACATCCAATCGTTAGACATGAACAAAAATATTTTTTCCAATAAAATATTTTGCAAGCAATGATATATGAGATAAAACACAAATGAAGGGGATGTCCAGCCCATAAATAATTGTTTGCAAGAAAAAATTTAGAACTCTGTAAAATAACCTAATAACTGTTCCATTACTGCCGGTACACGGGTCGATCTGTCTATCTTGGTCTCCAGTGATGACGTTTCAATACAGTTAGGGGGCGTTCACACTACCGTTGGTGACCGTCAGTAGTGTCCGTTGCTATTGTCCGTTACAAGATTTTAGCATGGACACTAGCTGAACCGTCAGAAATCCGTTAAAATTTCCATTCATTTCAATGGGATTTTATATTGTGTCCGTTAGTGTCCGTTTACACCAAATCCGTCAGAAGTCCGTTTTTTTTTAGTGGACAAAAAATCCTACATGCAGGACTTTTTGTCCGTTTGAATAAAACGGATTCTTGACGGACAGCAAGGGTCCGTTATTTTTTTAACATTCTATGGGTAACGGACTTATAATAGCCATCAGTTACTGTCCATTATTTTATGTCCATTTTTTTCCTGCACATGCTCAGAAAGGAGAAACAAACAAACAAAAAAAAAATGGACAGTGTTAAAAAACGGACACTAACTGCTGCTAATGTGTTCGTTTTTTTAACTGAATCATTAATTGGATCAGTTAAAAAAATTGACTCATTTACTTCAGTTAGTGTCCATTATGATAGGTGTCCGTTTTTTTTTTTTTTAACGGACACCTTCATAACGGACTCCAACGGTAGTGTGAACCCTGCCTTAGTTATTTCCTGCAGTCATGGCTATCCGTGTCAAAACATCATCGCTGGATGCCAGGATACAGACAATGGCAGCGTCCTGTGCACCAGTGGCACAGAAGCCTCAAGGTCCAGAAGATGAGTATGACTTTGTAAGAAAGCTTTACAGTGCTGTAAAATAAACTAAGAAGTTTTATTATCTGGACAATCCTTTTAACAATCTTTTGTGAAGGTTCTGTAAACAAATAGTGGCACCGCCACTACAATGGGAGACGCACTGCAATATGCAAAGTACAGGGTTGGAGCAGAGGAAAAGGTATCATTATGGCTTAGTGAGGCATGCATGAAGGTAATTGGGGCTTATTTATTATGCCTTGTTTACCATACAAAACATAGAAAGTCACAATTTATTGTGCAAATTGATTTTTGGACAGAAAAAAGAGAGACACTCCTTTTTACACCACTTCCCCACTTTCTTAAAAGGGGGCATGACCAGGGCTACCATCCCCACCAGATTTACTTGTATAAATGACCCCTGAAGTCTACACCAACTTATAATTGTATTTCCTTCTTTCTTATTTCCCACCTTGCCTGCAGTACAGTGCATTGTACTTGAAGTTGAAGGTGTGGTAAACTTGAGAGTAGGCACTATCATAAGATGCCCTTCATCTCTATTCCCTTTTACAGCTGAGCTTTGCTAGACTAATAGGTACAGGAGAATGGTCTACCCATTAAATATCCAGAGCATATCCTATGCGCAAGCATTAAATATCTTTTGTTAAAATACTGCTTTAAAGCAGTTATAAATCCACTTTTTATAAATGAATAGTACAGGTAAATTTAAGAAACTTTGAGATATATCTTATTAAAGAAATCTATTTCCCTCTTCACTTATTAGGCTGCTCTCCTCTTCTTATCTTCACTCAGTCTCTTTATTCACATAGAATCTATCTCCATACCCAGCTCCAGAACACATAATTCTATGGAGAGGGGAGGGGGAGAAGATGGGAGTTAATTGATGGATGTATTGTCTCATTCTGTGTAGTGGTAAAGTCTTATCGTGAAACAGAGCAGTGTTAAAAGAGCTACCTAACTCACAGAATAACAGAGAGTAGCCGATGCCGTTTTTTTGTGTGTTTTCCAGCAGACTCCTCTTCCTCCCTCGACTCTCCTTTGACTAAAATGTAAAAAGCAACTCAGTAGATTTCTTTAATAAGATATATTACAAAGTGCCTTATAGTGGAAGAGTGAAAAAATCAGGCAATACCTTTTAGAGGCTAACTGAGTATATTTGATAGTAAGCTTTCGAGAGTGCTAGCTCTCTTCTTCAGACATGGTGTAATACTAGAAACTGAAAATTCACACTATATATACACACACAAGACGTGGATCTTCAAAAGGATCTTGGAATAACAAAATGCAATATACGTAGAGAAGTTATTTACAACAGGTCAGGAAATAAACAGTCTAAAATTTGTGGGGCGTGACAGAGGGATCAGTAATTCTTGCTGTTATCTGTTTGCTCTCAGGAGGTGATTTGTGACCCTCACAGTTCATACATAGTGTGACATGAAGCTGGCATGAATATTAAGTCCAAATTTCAGAGTTTGAAATTTTTGCATTAACTTATATTCCCATTCCTTTCTCTCTCTGCGTCTTAAAATGTACCATTAAAACCACAACCCTTATATTCACATGTACTATTCATTTGTGAAAAGTTCTTTTAATTGGAGGTACGCTTTAAGGGCCCTATTGGCTAGTGGGCCTTTGGCTCAGAACTAATGTTGAATAATTGGGGTTTTCCCAGGAATATAGTCTTATTAAAAGGCAGTCTTTCAGCAGCAAATTGATCATAAATCTAATCATAGTACCTTGTAGAGTTGATTTTACAGTTTCCAAATATGCCTCTGTTATTTAGCTTTGTAGCCCCATTTTAATGTAAATTGCTGTTTTACTCATATACTAAGGGAAAAAAATGTTTTGCCCAGGAATATAGATTTGAGACCCAAGCTAGAGTAAGCTAAGGCACACCCCCAAAATACTTTTCCCCTCATTTGCATGTAGATAAAATGGGCATTGATATGAAAGTAGGGCTCCAAAACTGAATAATAGGTACATATATGGAAACTGTAGAATCCCTTTAAATTTGTGGACAATTAAAAGTCATACATTTTTGCAATAACATAAAATAAAAAACTTTGCAGCTTTTTAAAGGTTTAATGTGCAGTCTTTTCATGATCTAGCACTTTTCAGAAACCTAGCCAGAAGATTAAGGCTGAGGCCCCACATTGTAGAAACGCAGCTTTTTTTGTTGCAGATTTTGAGGGTTTTTTGAGCCAAAGCCAAGAATGGCCACAAAAGGAATGGGAAATATAGAGGGAGCTCTTATATTTCTACCTTCTGCTCAATTCATTCCTGGCTTTGGCAACCGAAAACCTCAGCAAAATCTGCAACAAAAAAAGCTGTGATTCCGCAATGTGGGGCCTCAGCCTAAAGGAGACAATGACTGGGATTCTGACAAGTCCCAAACCATGGTTGAATCCATCGGTAACCTATCAAGACAAAAGATGTCACCACTAAGATGGTTGGAGCAATTGTTTAGTGAAGGACTGGGCAATTGGATTTGAGCATGCCTGAGCGTTTTGTTTCAGGGAAGATTAGCCACCACCAGAGGTGTTTACCAGTCTTTTACTATTTCTTTTAGAACATATGCACATGTGTAAGAGAGGGAAAAAAAAGAGATAACTATCACTTGTGTGACATCTTAAAGAGGACCTTTCATGTCTTCAAACATTGGCTGTGTTATATACCACTAGAAAGCTTTGCCAGTATCTGCCTCGATTGTAGAGATATGAGTCCCGTTTCAGCACTGATATCACTGCACTGTCAGAGGGGCCGTCCTTACAGCTCAGCATCATCACTGGGCGGTAGGAGGAACCGCCCCCGATGGTACTCTTGTACTGTTGGGGGGAGGGCGTTCTTCTCTGCCCAGCAATAACACTGAGCTGTAAGGACGGCCCCTCTGACACTGCAGTGATATCGATGCCGAAACTAACGGCATCTATATTTCTGTAACCAGGGCAGACACTGGTATTGCTGACAGTGTGCTGAATTCAGAGCACTGTCACCTTTCAGCCGTATATAACATGGCCAATGTTAGAGGACATGAGAGGTCTTCTTTAAGTGTATGGCCAGCTTTAGGATACGTCATTCATCAATAATTGATGGGGTTCTGGGGCAGATCAGAAACTGACTGCAGTGCTTTCTGGAGTGCTGCAAACCTTATACTGTTGTGGGTGCAGCAGTCTTATGTTGAGTTGGTGGTAGATGTAACTATATATTTGGCTGTATTGCAGCTCAGTCTGTGCTCAGCCCATTCACTTCAGTGGTGTAGTACCAGATATTGCTGCATGTATAGTATAGATGTGGTGATATGTCTTCAATGATATTGGATATTCAACGAAAAACTGCTTATTGAAAGCTATGAACATCCAATATTTGGAGCAGATGCCTGTGGTTTTCTAAAACTGAGAGCTGTGGTTGACGTGGCTGTTTGCTTTGGTTAATGGGTTATTCCCAAGCAGCGGATTCCCTTGTTTTAGTACTTCATGCCCCAATACAGCATATTGGACATCTGTATATAATAGAAAAGCCAGGGGTGTAATTTGAGGGGGTGCAGAGGGTGCAGTCGCATCGGGGCCCAGGAGCCTTAGGGGGCCCATAAGCGCTGGCATCAGTATTGAGATTGCAGCTTCCGTCTGGCACAGTCTCTAGTGTATTCTTCTGATATAATTAGGGGTTTTTGTGGTAACACAGTTTATTATCAGCACAATATAATGGCGGTGTCCACGTGAAACAGTCGCTGGTTTATTATTAGTACAATATCATGGAGTTGTTCTGGTGACAGTCTCTGGTTTATTACAGCAGTATCATGGAGGTGTCCTTTTGACATAGTCCCTCTTCCTGGTCTGTTTGTACAATATAATGGAGGTGTCCTGATGACGTAGTCTCTGGTTGATTAGTACCATATCATGGGGTTGCCCTGGTGACACAGTCTCTGGTGTATTAGTGCGGTATAATGAAGGTGTCCTGGTGTCACAGTCTCTGGTGTATTAGTGCGGTATAATGGAGATATCCTGGTGACACAGTCTCTGGTTTATAATTAGTTCAGTATAACAGAGTTTTCCTGGTGAAACAGTCTCTGGTTTGTTAGTACTCACTACAGTCTAATGTCACTTGGCCGGTTCTCACAGCTCACTACTTGTCTTTTAGATGAAGCTTGACTGTCCTTCCAGTTCCTGTGAGTGAACTTGAAAGAGTCTTTTTCTGCCTCCAGTGACCACAGGAAACTTTCCTTGTCTCTATCACACTCTACAACCATCTAAAACTAGATTAGTCTAGCCAGGACCAGAGCTAGCATGTGATTGGCTCACCAATCATCTTCCTGTTACAGAGCCCCCTGTACTTCTGAGATATGTAGTTCATAGACTACTTATGATGTTTATTGTAACCACCCCAGCAGTCAGCAGTAATAGTAAGATAAAAGTATGGTTTCTCTTGTCAGATCAGATCAGAATGTAAGAACTCATAGGGTGCTACATTAAGATATACTGTGTATCTAACGGGTCAGGTTATAGGGTAGCAGAGGTAGCAGTTGCACCCTGACTGTGGTGCTAGCAGGGGTGTAAATTCCGGCGTAGCAGCGGTAGCGGCTGCCACAGGGCACCGCGAACCCCACTAACACTGCTATCATTATACTCTGCGGTCTTTTCAGAACCCTGAGTATAACGATTGGGGGCCCAGGAGAGGTGAGGGAACATAAAAAAGACTGTAACTTACCTCTCCGGCGCTCCGCAGGCTTCGGGCCTGTTTGGTGACATCCCAGACGTCAGCCGACGTCATTATGTGTTGTGATGCCGGCCTGGATCACGCGAGATCTGGTCCAACATTGAAGATAGACGAAGTAGCGGACCGGAGTGCATCAGAGCCAGGGAGAGGTAAGTAGCATTGTTTTTATGTTTGTATGCTCCCTTGGCTCTCCGATCATTATACTCTGGGGTCTGAAAAGACCCCAGAGTATAATAATAGTTCATGGGTGGTCCACTATGAGGCATAATACTGTGTGCAGGGGCCACTATAGGGCATAGTACTGTGTGCAGGTGCCATATGGGGCATAATACTGGGTGCAGGGACCACTATGCTTCATAATACTGTGAGCAGGGGCCATGATGGGGCATAATACTGTGTGCAGGGACCACTATCCTGAATAATACTGTGTGCAGGGGCCAGGTTGGGGCATAATACTGTGTGCAGGGACCACTATGCTGCATAATACTGTGTGCAGGGGCCACTATGGAGTACAATGCTGTGTCCAGGGGCCACCATGGGGCCTAATACTGTGTGCAGGGGCCACTATGGCGCATAATAGTGTGCGCATGAATGTGGTTTGTGCGGGGGGGGGGGCGGCGTTTCGGGTGGGGGGCCCCATGTCAAATGTTCGCCTTGGGGCCCAGCCATTTCTAGTTACGTCACTGGGTGCCAGGACCATAGTAGGTGATGGATTATGGATTTTGTATTGCGGGCCAGAAATTACAAATTGTGTCTCTAAGGGGTAAACATATAGGGTCCCTGTGCAAGAATGGTATATGTCCAATAGCTCATTATAGACCAGCTCTCTGACAATCCATCAGTAATTGTGAGCCATTACATTTATTAGCATAACCTTTTATATGTAATTTAATGCAGGAACTTTTTATGATGTGACACTTGTCAGAACCCAACCATGACTTCCTTATTATGGTTATCAGGCAGGAACACTACATGCATGAGAAGATAACCCGGCCACAATAACGAAATCATGGCTGGGTCTCTGACTAGTCCCAGACCATAGAAAGCTACAATCATTGTCAAGACCACTAAGATGGTTAGAGAAAACCTTTAAAACGCTGCAAACATTTTTTAATTGTCTACAAATTTAAATATAGTTATGTTTATGGGAAAATCCCTTTAATAAATAGCAGTTGAAAGCAGTTTAAGGTGACCCCCCCCCATATCCATTATTGAATGGGTCACAAACAGTTGCACATGTCACGAATATTGTATGTCCGCCCCCTCACCCAGCCGTTAGTGACATTGGGAATTTAATGCAAAGTTGAAGAGATGGAATAAGATAACAAAAATAAGTAAAAATAGAGGTTTTCTGGAATTTTCCCAGTTTATATAGCATTTTGCATAATTTTATATTTTTATTGGGTTTTTATAGGAATTTCCAGCTTTTGCAGGACTTTATACGGTTCCATTTATACAGTTACATTTCTTTATTGGGGTATTTTAGTTCTGTAGCATGGCATTGCAGCACGGCTTGTCAGCCTTCACTCTGAAAAAAAAAGGAGAGAAATGGTTTAAAATTGCATTTTAATTGAAACTAGCGAGACCTGCCAATTGGGAGTAGGGGAAAACTCTTCACGGCCTGGCATGATTTTCTGCACAAGGGAAAAAATATTTATTTTGGAGGAAAGTCCAAGCTTGAACATTCATGCCATGAGTTTCTTCTCAGTTTATGGTAAACAAAACATTAAAATGTTACACATTTCGGAGAATCTGCCAGTTTCGCTCATGCTTTCTGCTTGATACAATAGCTGTGTTATATACATAACATAATTGACTGTGGAGCACATAAGAGGCAGCCAAGAGAGATTGGCATAGCGTACGTGGATGAATGGACCTGATATGTCCCTCTTGTTAAATAAGGATTAATATAAGATTGATATTTTTTATTTACGTAAGCCCATGCCATCAATTTTTCATCCAGGAATTAAGACTCTGTTACAGTATTTCCCCCTTGACATGGCCTGTGCCACACTGAGACCAGAGCAGCCCCAATGTGTCTAAGCGCATTACTTTCCACCTGACAGATAAAAGCTTTTCATATAGATTCTTGGAGAATATCTGCTCTCTGGAGCGTTTGTCTACTGCTTTGATACTTGACAATTAAAGCCAGGAATGGCAAGGCACACCCCCTCCCCGAGCTCTGTGCGCTGTGGCTAGGGATTGACCTTGAATTCCCTCTTCTGTATGAAATCACCTCACCTGCCCCCGATTTCTGTGTGCAGGAAGCACAGAGCACATACTGTACATAGAGCTACAACCAAATCCAGGCCCGTGGAATACAATATGCATTAAGTGGTGTGGAGCGTTAATTGGCACCATGCAGAATGGCATTGCTATGTGTCAGATTGCTGCAGTTAAAGCCTGGCGTGGCTCACTCCTGCATTCCTCACATCCTGCACTTTCATTAATCAACTGCCAAACTGCTTTCAGAATATTCTACAAGTTGGAGGGATCGTACATAGCTATGTTTAAATGGATATTTTGGTGCCCAATACCCTTTTTATCTTCTTTACTTTCATTTGGAATCCAGTGTAATGCTAGGTTCACACTAGCATTTGGGTTTATGTCCTTCGGGTCCACTTGGGGACCCAAAAAACGGAAACCCTATCCGCTGAAAAAAACAATTACACGAGGATTCCCACAGACCCCATAGACTATAATGGGGTCCACCAGGTCTCCACCGATTTCATAAGGAAACTGGGAGTGAGAAAAGTCCTCCTTGCAGAACTTTTCTCTCCGTCAATTTTATGCGGATTCAGTGGCGGAGTGCTCAAACGCTAGTGTGAACCTAGAGTTATTATGTATGTTCTTTAAAGGGTTGTCCAGAGTTTGGATGAACCCATGGGTATAGAAGAGAAAAAAGACATACTCACCTGTCCCCTGCATTCTTGTGTCTGCTCACAGTCCCCTTTCCGCCATGTGCCGGAGCTCGAAGCCCCGGAATCAGTGAGGCTCACTTGACCACTGAGATCGGGACACTGATTGGTCACAGCCGTCATGCAAACCTCACTCCTTCCAGCATTGTGAGCTCCAGCACATGACAGAAGGCAGACTGGAAGGCGACATCCCTGTACTGGGAACAGGTGAGTATGACTTTTTTTCTTTTACACCCACACTGCCACCCCACGGCTTGCACCAAGTCCTGGACAACCCCTTTAATAAAGTATTGACTGACCCATTTTACCCTATTATGACTGAGCCATTTTTTGTGATTTTATGTCATCACATACTAAGAGCCATAACTTTTTTATTTTTCGATCAATGTAACTGTATAGGGGCTTGTTTTTTGCGGGGTGAGGTGTAGTGTTTATGTTTAATCATTCTTTATTGAGGTTTTTGAAAATATGAGCAAGAAAAAGCAAAGCCAAAACAAAGGCATCAAATAAGGCAGTAGGGGGCATACAGGCTGCCCAATCGTAGAAAAGTCACAGAGGAACAGTTAGCGTAAAGGACAATCAATGCGAGAAACCAGTAACGGGTAGCACAATAACAACATGAGAAAATGTATCATTGAGAAAGGTGGTCGAGAAAGCTATAAGGCAGTAGGGAAGTAAGTTGTAGCGTTTAATGACACAATTTTGGGGTTCATTTATCTCATTGAATAATTTTTATTAACTCTTTCATGGAGGCAATAGAAAAAAAAAATCACAATGCCACCATGTTTACTTCTTAAATTTTGGGCTGTATGCATACAGCTTAAACAGCATGACAAATTCATACTGTTCCATTACTACCTTTTTTAAGCTTTACTACTTTTGTACTATATTATATAAAAATAGATTTTTTTTTTTCATACCCGCTTTCCAAGATTAAAACTGTTTTATTTTTCTGGCAACAGAATTGTGTGAGTGTTTTTTTTTTATTATGGGAGGACCTGATGTTTTATTGGTGGCATCTTAGGGAACGTAAGACTTTTTGATTACCATTTTTCACAGACAAAAATCAGAAATTCAGGCATTTATTTTTAATTTAAATTTTTATTTATGTGAAAGTGATGTAGCATTTGTATTGTTTTTCAATTTGCAAAATATTTTGGTGGGGGAAATTAATGTTGCTTTTTTTTTTTTTTTTTTAACATTTTAGATTTTTTTTTTTTTTACACTACTTTTTTAGTCCCACTAGGAGACTTGCACTTGCAATCTTTTGATTGCTTACATGATACTTTGCACAACTTATATAGTGCAATGTATTATTCTGTCAGTATGAAACTGACAGGCTACCCCGGCTGCCATGTAACGGAATTGGCATCCTATGATGACGTTCCCACGGGGCTGATGCCTGACAACGGGTGCCCCCTTCCCTCTTAAACCCTTTAATGCTGCAGTTGCTCCTGTCCATTGCATCTATGGAGATAAACTCTCAGGATCAGAGATTTTCCAGTCCCTAGCATTATGAGCATTTGCCCAGCTTTGAGTACACAACCAAGTACTAGCTTCATCCTGCACAAGCTCCGATACCTTCATTGTAAAAAGGTCTTTGTATTGGAATCCAGACCCTTAGTGACGGCCGTAAAAAGCCGCATTGACGGTCACTATGGAGTTAACAAGGACCTGGCATCTCTCCTGACATGTTTGTTTTAGTACATTTTTGTATTCCCCAAGAAATAACAAATCTATCTGGAGCATCTTTTCTTATAACTCTACATTGTGCCATTCCTCTTTTATAGATCCTATAAACTGCTTAGTAAATTGACAACTGGGTGATACCATTCAGCTTGTAAAAAAAGTGTCCCTACATAGTCTGGCAGAACTAATTGGACAGTGTCAGACTCTTTATGGACACATCTCCAACTGGAAATACCCCCTTTGTTATTCTTTTGAAAAATATATTTTAAGGGGGATAACAGAGGAACAGCACAGAGCGTTAAGAAAGAAATGATTCAGAACGGATATTTCATGGTGAATATAAGTATTTACTAAGACAGAGAAGTCAGGAGAGGTCCTCCTTAATATGGCATATTACAGCAGCAAGAGGTGATTTGTGCTGTGTCTTTTTATGCATATAGTTTTAACTGGTTGTTATACAATGCAAGTATATGCATTTTTAGGAAACAGAAAATTGTGGTCATTGCTGTGTTCCTTCTAATTTTCAATGTGAAAAGCTACTTGTGTGAGAGACTGCCGAGTGACTGGCAGTTCTGTGCTCAGGTTCGATTCAGTCACAAATCTGTCTTGGGAGATAATTTAACATAGTCTGCATTATTGTGCAATTTTGGAATACAATGTAGTTGTAGTAGTAGTTCACCTATGCACAGTGCCACTATAGGTGACTATTAGAGATGAGCAAATCGAAACTGATGAAGTGGAATTCGATCCGAATGTCATGAAATATTCGATTTGCATCAAATCCGGATTTCCTCACGCTTCATGGTAAAGAATCGTATTTTTTTTTTTAAATGGCTGCTGTACATGTTAGGACATTGGGCAAGGAACTCTGGGAACACGGGATCACCCACAATGCCATGTGTGCAGCCAATCAGTAGCCAGCCCTGTGATGTCATAGACCTTTAACTCCTTCGCGAGCGCCCACAGCATGTTTGACTGCTGCATCCAAGGTGTTAAAACCCCCGATCGGTTATGGAGCAGGGTGTTAGCTGTAACTAACCATTTTGCCGCCCACCCCGGGTCTCTGCAGACAGGAAATAGCTGTTTTTTTAACGCCATTTGCCGCGATTTAATTCGGAACAAATAGAATCGTATCGGAAAATTCAGCGAATCGGAAAATTTTTGAAAACTTTGCTCGTCTCTAGTGACTAAGGGGAGTGATGGGATGCCCAGCCACTGTATGGGGGACACTTGTGGGTGCCATTTAACATTCATATGGGGCCAGTAATGGGGACTATTTTACTGTATGGGACTACTGATAGGGGCCATTTTATTGTATGGGCCACTGGTGGGGGCCATATTACTGTATGTGGCCAACATAAGGGATGTACCCCGTCAACTTCAATTGTTTTCTATATACATTTATGCTGCTTAGTTTCTTACCCCTGCTGTAAAGCAATATTCAACTTGACTCCTTTCTTCAGATCTCTGGCACAAAAAGGAAGTTATATGTGATTGTTGAGCATGGCTTGTACCTTGTGGGGTACTATGACTGCCACTTTCTAGGAGGTGTTGCAGCTGTCACTGTTAAAGAGGTATTGCAGACTGAACTTTTTGTATTGTTATGGCTGACAGTGCTGAATGTTCCCCCATAAATAGGTAAAGTTTATGTTTCCTAGTAACTTGACCTACCCCTATGTACAGTAGAGTGCCCACAAGGGTATGCCTGTCATAGGTGCCAAACAGTGTGCCCCCATTATTATTGCTAGCATGAGCGTCAGAAATAAAACAGCCAGTCAGAATGCCTTAAAAGTGACACCCATCATTTATATAAAGAGTAAAATACTAACCTCCCTGCTCAACAACTCTGTCTGCCTATAAAAAGGTAAAGAAAGGGGCGCTAGTACTTATTGCTGCAGCACCCGGCTGTGCGGAGAACTGCAGCACTCCATTCGCCAAGGCTACATACACTCTTTGTGGATTATCACATGGATTTTCATGCATATATCGATGGGTTGTCCTGCCCCAAAATGATTTTCATACTGATGACCTGTCCATAGGAAAGGTCATCATAGGTCATCTGTGGTCTGTGACCCTGCACAGATCAAGCTGCTATTGAACAGTGAGTGTGTGCAGCACCGCTCCTATACAAGCAGTAGGAGTGATGCAGCAGCCCCGTCCACTGTATAGTGGTGGTGTCAGGGAACTGCAGCACTGCTTCTATTGCTTGAATAGGACTGGTGTTGCATGTCCTCCCGTTCAATAGCTGCTGATCTATGCAAGGTCTGGGTGTCAGTATGAAAAATCATTTTGGGGTCAGACAACCCTTTTAGTCTCAGTTCAGAAGATTCACATGAATAAGACTGAGCTGTGAACAGGCCTTGTGATTGCTTACACTTCAAACAGCTGATCTGCATGGGTCCCATCAATCAAAAGGGACTGAAAAGCCCTTTTATGAAACTAAAATTAGGACATATATACAGTATGTACTGTGCATATATACTATATATATATATATATATATATATACATACATATATATATATATATATATACATATTAGCCAAAAGTCTTGATTTTCAAAAATCCACAAATCCTACCATATTGTGTTCAGCTTGGCAACTCTTAGCAAACATGTTTATAAGACATTCCGATAGACATATGTGGATACAAGAATTCACGGTCACTCGGACCCTAGGCTACATGACGTCTGCATAGATTGTAACTGTGAAGAGTGGAGTAGTTAGCCTCCCATTACAGTGAGTTACAGGTCAGGACGCATTCTGTAATTCTTCATTATTAGCCTGGAATGAAATAAATGTTTATTAGCCAGAGTTAGTAACATGTACTAATGATATTGTGACATGTTTATGGCCAGTCATCCCTCAGATCGTGGTGTACGATCCGCAGTGTGATATGTTTATAGGTCAGTAGACTCTGCAGACCACACTGTTCTGATGGCACGGTGACATGTTTAAATAATTGTGGGAAGCAGCTTTTGTTCTTATTTAATTTTTTTTGTTATTTTTCGTTATTTTTGGCAGTAAATTCCCTTCAATATGAATCAATTTGATTGCAGTTGGCTACAAAATTTTATAAAGAAAAAAAAAAAGAATTATCTTGAATGTTGACAATAAATAAAAAGAACATATAGTTAGCTTCACTATGCATTAAACATAAAATAATAAACAGATGGAAAAGAAATTTTTGAACCGTATATACAAAAGTACTACTATGCATCATTAAAGAATATATATATATTCCACACTTTAACATTATTTCTTTGGCAATTCATGAGTTAAGCAGACGTACATTGAGAATTGAGAAAATAAGGCACAATTATACATTATCAACTGATTGAATAATCATGACAATGACGCAACATGCAGTATTTTAGTATTTTGAGAAAACAATAGCCTTGACCCTGACGTCTTCTTGTCAATGGATTGTTGTGTGATTCCTCGCATGTCGTGTTTGGACTGAGGTAATCATATTACCTAGTGTCCTAGCCCAAAAATGATAGACTGCAGCTGGTGTACTATCAGTCCAGGCGAAATAACTAAGGAAAAACTACAATAGATTATGTTTGTTCACATCATGCTAGAGCTGTATACCGTGGACAAGCTCTCAGTGTATCTGTTAGAGGTATTACCTCACAAAAGCATATAGTATGTCAGCCTTGTATATATGGGTATAGTGTCTTTGCTGTATAGAATAGTGTAGTAAACAAGTTAAAAGCATATACAGAGTTTCTTTTCAACATGATAGCATATGGGTGACATGTGCCCCGTATGCCTTCTCAGTGACATTCGTCGTAGTCTTCAGTAGGCGGTATCTATCTGGAAAGCTTCCTAATGTATACATCTGAAGAAACACTGAAACGTGATGTAAAGGGAGGCTTAGCTCTTTTAAAATATAAATACTCTCATGTGACAAATCTCAACCCATAAAACTCCACATACACATAATACTAGGAATAGAACATCAAACATGTTTTTCTCATTGTATTTGTTGTTTTTTTCACATAATAACACATTTTTTTAACTAGTTAAAAGGTGATTTGGGGGGGGATTTAAAAAATATATATTTTGTAAGCATTTTATCGATATTTTTTAAACTTTTTTTTTAAGTTCCAGTAGGGAGGAAGGCATATTATGTCTGTCAACAAATCGCTAACAGCTTTCCTATTAGGTCCTGCCGAAGGCTAAGCGTCATGCCAAGCTTGCAAATGGCAGACCCAGGGACGTCTATAACTCCCCCAACACAGTTGAACTTTTGATTATATTTTGAGGAACCCCTTAAATGCCATTGGCCGCTATTACCATGACTGTTATCTTGTGCTCTGCCGCAAAGTGTGAACTGTACGTTACAGCTGACACCCGCTGTTGATGGCACTGGCTCAGTTCCTGTACATGTATCTTTCAGGCTAGGTTCACATCTGCTGGACTTCTAAAACTGCGGTTATAAGCGGACACAGGCAGACCACCATTAACTATGTCATTGCCAAGTGTCCCGTTTTCATACTTAAAGCGGTGGAGAGAAAAGTGCTCCGTGCAAAACTTTTCTCTCCAACAGTTTCTGCGGCGGAGTCTCCGGTGCAGATGTGAACTTAGCCTTAGTTTTCAAGTTAACAATATTTATTCTTATAACACTTGTGGTGTGCTATTCTTCTTGCCATTTTTCTACAATGTGGTAGTGTCTATGAATACTCCCAAATGTATTCAAAGATTTCTAGGAGGAATAATAACAGTACATCATAGAGTTTGCCCTGGGAAATACAATTTGTTACTAAAACGCACATGAAGAGAGAGCTGGCAGGTCCTCTTTAAGGCAAAAACCAAGACCAGGAACCAACCAGGGCTTACAAACTAGGCCTTTTTCCATCTGTCACTACTTTTTTTTGTAAAAATACATTTATTTGGCACACCACTGTTATTCGATAGAGCCAGAGATTGCTTGTCATCTAAATAAATGTAGAACATACAGTAGAAATTTTGAAATACAGACATCACATGTCTGTGCATTAATAAGTGTAAGCAAATGTTCACAACAGCTTGTCCCAAGTAAGCCTGCACACTTTGCATATACAATACACGATACTACTAACATACATGCGAAAAGGCAATGCTTCTTCAGCTAGAGTACATAGGAGGCTCTGGGAGAACAAAGCTTATCTCGCATACTTGACATCTGGCTGTTACTAGGCTTCAGTGAAACCTCATGTGTGTAGTGTAATAGCAGCTATTTGAGACACATTCCTTCCTAACATATTTTACTAGTTTACGTTTTTGGGGAGTGCCAAATATTCTGTTTATTAAATAAAACATTTTGACATCATCACCTTTCTACTCCAGCAGTGATAAAGTTTATCCCATGCGATACCGACTGACCGGGCAACATCAAATGTATGAGCACAGACTGGGCTAGATCCATGTGTGATCTATAGACTAGAGTTCACACTAGCAATACAGTCAACCCGCTTTTTGGTCTAGTTAAAATAGGAAGTCTTTCAGTAGATTTCGCGTCTTAAAGGTCTTGTCCAGGATTTAAGGGCAAACACAGAGGCGGCTGGGGTGGATGTAAAAAAGAAACCAAAAAAAAAATACTTATCTATCCCCAGCAAGTCATTGTCTGATCCCAATCCCCTCTCTTTCATATGCCAGAACTTGTCATGCCAGAAGTAGAGGGGGGTCACATGACCATTGAGGCCAATCACTGGCCTCAGCGGTCGTCGGTAAAGAAACGGTGACATATGTAAGTGACATCACCAGTCTCTCAAGGGGACTACTGAGTGCTGGGGATAGGTGAGGATGCCTTTGGGGTTTTTTTTTAACAACCACCTCAGCCACCCCTTTTTTTACCCTAAATTTTAGACAACCCCTTTAAAGCTGCTGAACAATTCATATGTAAGCATTCATATGTGCATAATCATGATCAGATTGCAGCTCCATCCAATGGAGGTTTTATGGTGCCATGATATGGACATGTACATGTTGCCTTGTATTACTTTTAGGTCTAATACAGACAGCCAAGGGTACGCCCAAGAGTGTTACGATGTTCTGTTCTGTTCCGATATTTTATAGGAAATGCTCTATAAATATCGGAATGGAACATTGGAACCAAGTATCGGAACACACTTGGGATGTGCACTCCGTTGTTTGCTTGAAGACTTAGGCAGCTCCTAAACAAGGATATTATAGTATCTGCATTACAGCCACAATACCTAGACCTTCTGCAATTCTAATGAAGCGAACTTAGAGTTCTGTGGTGATCTAAGTTCAGACCAGTAAAACCATCGGAGGTTCTAACATTGTAAAATGCAAGTCCAGCCATCTGAAAGCAGCGCACAACTGGATTTTAGTTTTAGAAGAAGAAATATATATCATATAAAATGTTTATAAATACATTTTGCTGACATTTTTCATAGCATGTGTTTAACAAAATATGTTTCACAAAAAGTATGTATTACTCTTATTTATATGTTTTTCTTTTTTGGGGATACATAGGACTTTATGACAAATGTACTTATACTTCTCATGACCGTGGATGGGTTCTTGGAATTGAGGCCATGAGTGACCAGGGTACAAGAGATCCACGCTATTTCTTCTCCTTAAAGACAGATCGTGCTCGCAAAATGACGACCATCACTGCTCATCGCAACTACCTCCCGAATCAGTGGATTCATCTGTCTGTAACTTACAATGGCCGCATATTGAAACTCTATGTTAATGGGGCACAAGTGGCAACAAGTAGTGAACAAGTTGGCCCGATCTTCAGCAATTTTGCCCGCAAATGTAAAACTCTAATGATTGGAGGAAATGCTCTAAATCAAAACTACAGAGGTTATATGGAACAATTTAGGCTCTGGAAAATAGCTCGAACCCAGAAGGAAATTTTGCTGGATATGGGCCAGGCATTTCATGGACTGAGCACTTCTCTACCTCAACTTGTTCTTCAGGATAGTTTTGAGAATGTGAACACCAACTGGTTTCTCGTAGATGGTAAATATGGTAAAATGCCACAAACAGAAAACATCTATCTCCATGTTTCATCATTGGACACAAATTTAGATCTTCCCCAATGTGGGCAAACTCTTTGTGACAATATGGAGGTGATATCTAGCTACAACAAAGTAGCCGGATTTCGGCGACCTAGAATTGTACGGTATACAGTGGTCAATGTGTTTGATGACAACCATGAAAACCCAACAGTAACCAAAGAACAAATCGAACTTCAGCATAAGAAGCTCAACAATGCTTTCAACCCATACAATATCACATGGGAATTAAATGTGTTAGAAAGGAATGACTCCTTTTTACGATACCGACTCATCCTTACTAACTGTGACATTACAAAGATCGGTAGCACTGAGTGTGATCCAGAATGCAATCATAAACTCACTGGATACGATGGTGGGGATTGTCGTGGACGCAGCTCTTGTCTTTACTCCAGCCGGAAGGAAAACAGCGTTTGCGATATGGATTGCAACATTGAGGAATTGGATTATGATGGCGGAGCTTGTTGTAATCCAAATGTTACAGATGTCACAAGGACTTGCTTTGATCCAAAGTCACCCAACAGGTAAGGATTGCTATTGCCATGTAATACTGAATACAACTTGGATAACTTGTGTTTTGTGAACCAGTATAAGTATGTTTAAACACTATTATATTAAAATGTACCTATCATTATTAATAAAAATCACAACCCCTGCCACCCCCCAGGCAGTTGTACATATTTAGTAAATGTTGTGCCTTACCAGCATATTTTGGACCTCTTAGTACTACTGGTTCCAATAATTGGTTCCAATTGCCCGTTCACAGGGTGGAATTTCACATGATTTTGAGGTGGATTCCGTCTCAAAATCAGCACCAATGGGAGGCAGGATGATGAAAATAATAAGCGTTCTACTCCATGGCTGATTTACTGACAGAAACCGTAGAGCAAGCCACTTTGCCGATTAGGCTCATGCATCTGAGCTTGATCATTGGGAGAAAGTCACAGTGCAGTGCTGATGCTAAGCTTCTACTCTCCACCATGGAAGGTCAGAAGGAAAAAAATTGAAGATGAATTCATGTTATTGCATGTTATCATGGGATCTCACAGACACAAAGAGAGAAACTGCAGCTTCATCTCCCTCCTCTATTGTTTACTCTACATTTATGCTTTGGTAACTGAGGAGGGTTCTGAACATTTACATAGATCCTATTGGCCAGTCAGATCTCTCCATTTTTACTCCCCCTCCCCTTATTATTATTATTATTATTTGCTTACTTATATAGCACCATCATATTCCACAGTGCTGTATAGATATTGTTGATACTGTCCCATATAGGGCTCACAGTCTAAATTCCCTATCAGTATCTCTTTGGAGTGTGGGAGGAAACCGGAGTACCCGGTGGAAAACCCACACAAACACGGGGAGAACATGCAAACTCCTTGTTATTTTTATTCCGGTATACTGCTAATTTACGTGAAATAATAATGATAGGTATGCTTTACTTTTGTTATGAAAAATTGTATTTTCCAGTTGTTATAATTTTTTTTACAGTAAAAGATACTAAACTATGGTTGCTTTGCCTTCAAAAATTCCAGTCAAAGCCTTCCTTACAGAATCATCTTACTCTTTTCTCGCTGCTTGCCTCTATATAAACCCATTAGTCCAAAAAAGAAAAGCCATCTTCTGGAACTGACCCATTCTGTATATAGATGAACATGATAGGAGTCATTTCTTGTATGAACGCTGCCAACAGCCATATTGGTTTTAGGATGGTCTATTTTTCATAATCTAAGAAGCATGTAGCTTTAATAAAACAGGATTATGTAGCATGAATTAGGAAAGTGGCATTGTGGATCATTGTCTCAGTAGGTTAGAATAAGATTTTCTTACACTTTTTCAGACACCAAACCTGTACAGTATATATTTTCATATGATATGTATGGAAGCATAAATCATTTATCATGTTATATGTTATACTTGATCTACCTTAAGAAGCTTTTTTTTATTGTTTTTTTTATTTTTTATTTTATTAGATCTCTTTTTGCTGAATTTTTCTAAATGTAAGAGATTGCGTCTGAAAGTCATTGCTAACTAAGGGCCGATTCACATCTGCGTTCGGTTTCCGTACAGAGGAGTCCGCTTGGGGACCCACCGAACGGAAACCTATCCGCAGAGAAAAGCAGTTTACATAAGGAAACCTGCGGACCCCACAGGCTATAATGGGGTCCCTGTGGTTTCCGCTCGGTTTCCGCACGAAACACCGCTTCTCTCTGTGTATAGGTTTCCGTCCGGGGGAGTCCCCAAGCAGACTTCCCTGTACGGAAACCGAACGCAGATGTGAACCGGCCCTAACACTTTTGTTGTACCAAAAGCAGGTGTAACAATTACTGTTAGATTTCTTAAAGGGAATGTATCACTTTTTTAAAACTAATTAAAAGTAAACAGTGAAAAGTTTCATTTTTTTTACTATTCTGATATTATTCTGTGATTGTAGATTTTTATTTGATTTATTGAACATGCCTGAGCTGCTGTTAACTGCATTCCAAATCAGCTTTACAGCAGCCACATGGCCCATAGATACAAAAATCTTGAGATGCTCACTGGGATGTATAGGAGAGTTTTCTAGGCATGCTCTGTGCAGCGAATGGGGTGTACAGTGCTGGCCAAAAGTATTGGCATCCCTGCAATTCTGTCAGATAATACTCAATTTCTTCCAGAAAGTGATTGCAATCACAAATGCTTTGGTAATAATATCTTCATTTATTTTGCTTGCAATGAAAAAACACAAAAGAGAATGAAAAAAAAGTCAAATCATTGATCATTTTACACAAAACTCCAAAAATGGGCCGGACAAAAGTTTTGGCACCCTCAGCCTAATACTTGGTAGCACAACCTTTAGACAAAATAACTGCGAACAACCGCTTCCAGTAACCATCAATGAGTTTCTTACAATGCTCTTCTGGAATTTTAGACCATTCTTCTTTGACAAATTTCTCCAGGTCCCTGAGATTTGAAGGGTGCCTTCTCCAAACTGCCATTCTGAGATCTCTCCACAGGTGTTCTATGGGATTCAGGTCTGGACTCATTGCTGGCCACTTTAGAAGTCTCCAGTGCTTTCTCTCAAACCATTTTCTAGTGCTTTTTGAAGTGTGTTTTGGGTCATTGTCCTGCTGGAAGACCCATGACCTCTGAGGGAGACCCAGCTTTCTCACACTGGGCCCTACATTATGCTGCAAAATTTGTTGGTAGTCTTCAGACTTCATAATGCCATGCACACGGTCAAGCAGTCCAGTGCCAGAGGCAGCAAAGCAACCCCAAAACATCAGGGAACCTCCGCCATGTTTGACTGTAGGGACCGTGTTCTTTTCTTTGAAGGCCTCTTTTTTTTTCCTGTAAACTCTATGTTGATGCCTTTTCCCAAAAAGCTCTACTTTTGTCTCATCTGACCAGAGAACATTCTTCCAAAAAGTTTTTGTCTTTCTCAGGTAAGTTTTGGCAAACTCCAGCCTGGCTTTTTTATGTCTCTGGGTCAGAAGTGGGGTCTTCCTGGGTATCCTACCATAGAGTCCCTTTTCATTCAGACGCCGACGGATAGTACGGGTTGACACTGTTGTACCCTCGGACTGCAGGGCAGCTAGAACTTGTTTGGATGTTAGTCGAGGTTCTTTAGCCACCATCCGCACAATCTTTCGCTGAAATCTCTCAATTTTTCTTTTCCGTCCACATCTAGGGAGGTTAGCCACAGTGCCATGGGCTTTAAACTTCTTGATGACACTGCGCACAGTAGACACAGGAACATTCAGGTCTTTGGAGATGGACTTGTAGCCTTGAGATTGCTCATGCTTCCTCACAATTTTGCTTCTCAAGTCCTCAGACAGTTCTTTGGTCTTCTTTCTTTTCTCCATGCTCAATGTGGTACACACAAGGATACAGGACAGAGGTTGAGTCAACTTTAATCCATTTCAACTGGATGCAAGTGTGATTTAGTTATTGCCACCACCTGTTATGTGCCACAGGTAAGTAACAGGTGCTGTTAATTACACAAATTAGAGAAGCATCACCTGATTTTTCAAAGGGTGCCAATACTTTTGTCCACCCCCTTTTTTATGTTTGGTGTGGAATTATATCCAATTTGGCTTTTTGACAATTCTTTTTGTGGTTTTCCATTGAAGACAAATTAAATGAAGATATTATTACCAAAGCATTTGTGATTGCAATAATTTTCTGGAAGAAATTGAGTATTATCTGACAGAATTGCAGGGGTGCCAATACTTTTGGCCAGCACTGTATGTAAGCTGTGACCATCACCTATTGTGAATGGTGATCTTTTTCTGATTGTAGTTTGTTATTTGATTCTCTGTACATGTTTATGGGAGATTGCATTTTGCGTGAGCTGGTGTTAGCTCCAGTTTTGAAATATGCTTTACAGCAGTCACATGGATCATAGATACAATCGTCTAGAGCTGTACCTTTATATCACCAAAAACTGTTTGAGGCTGAAGCCCCACGTTGCAAAAATGTTATGTATTTGTCGGAACGGAAATGCTGCATTTTACAGTACCTGCAATGTGAATGGGATTCTGGCTAATCCCATCCACACATTGCAGAAAAAAAAACTGCAGCAGAAAAGCTGCGATTTCAAAACCTCCCGCATTTTTGAAAATCACAGCATGTCAATTATACCTGCGGAAACGCTGACATTTTCAATATAGGTATAATAGGGGCAGAAAGTCCACAAAGGAAAACTCTGCGAAAATGCTATTAAAAACGCTGCGGAAAAAAAACGTGATGTGTTTCCAACATGTTTTTTTCTGCATTTCGGTACTTGGGCCTAAAAGTGTGCTGAGCCTAAAACATTGATATAGAAAATTGATCATTTTCTGATAACACATTCCCTTTAAACAGATTATGAAACAGAACCGTCTAGTGACATCACCGCACCTGGTGTAACCACTTAACATGAAACACTTAGCTATGGCTCAAGTGAAGTTACTTGGATGGAAATCTGTTCTTCTAACATCTTTAGGTTATGGGTACCCAGTTGCTAATTTTAGGTGGAGTCAAAGTCGTAGTCAGAAAAACGTTTCCAACTCAAAATAAATTTTTAATATTGTTTAATTAATTAATTAATTAATTAATTAATTAATTAGATACATAGATTGTTGGATATTTACTTTCATAGGAATTCTGTCACTAGCTTCTTAATGAATTATATGAGATTTACTGTCGGAGTTGAAGTGGAAAAATAGAGGAGTCAGAAATGGAGTCTATGGTTTGGACTACCAACTCCCTAACCCTGCAAAAAAAAAAAAAAAATCACACTTGAGACCAAATTGCTTTCAAACTTCTCTCTGGCACAGGATAAATAACTGATGGTAGAGTATATCAATACATTCTGGCAGACCTTCTGCTTAAAGGGGACCTGTCAACATGTCTGTTTTAGTAAATAATTGTATTCCAAATGAAATAATAATTCTGACGGATTTTTTCCTAGAACTATTTGCTGTTCCGTTCCTCTGTTACTTCTAGAAATGTATAAATAAATTGACAGCTAGATCTTGCCAGTTGGGGTAGTGTCTCTATATAGACTGACTCTATCCAATCAGAAATTTTTAGAAGGAATAACAGAGGATTGGCACAAAACAAAGTTCTATGAAAAGTGATCAAGAATTTTTCTTTTATGGGAATGATAAATCAAAGAGTTGACAAGTCGTCTTTAATAGTTGCACTCTTTGAGATCTGTCAGAGTATGAAAATCTGGTGATGTCACTTTCTAACTGTGGCACAAGTTAGAAAGCAAAAGGCTGAATATTTTTAAAGAAGTACTACAGCAAATACCTTGTTTTACATTCCTGCACCCCACACATTATTGCCTTTCACACTCTGCACTTCTTCTATTTGTATTGCACTTATATCCATGTAGTTCATCATTCTGTCTTCTCTGATCAGACTCCATCTTAGATGTTCACTATCTTATGTTGTATTAATAGTCCATTCCATGCTGATCAATATTCTAAATTACTCTCATTACAAATAATGCCGTTTTACCAGGGAAAAATTATTTTAAAAAGTCTGCCACTAGGGGGTTCCTATTCTTCAAATTTGCTGTTCACTCCCAGTTGCTATGTGAAGTCCGTCTCTAGAAGCAGATGACTCAAGACAGAATACACGAAGTTGGTGGGCATGTCTCTTTACTCAGCTTCTTCCAGGCGGCTCAGTCAGATAATCAGCTTCTGACATTCCTTACTTGCTGCTTTCCTCTACAGACCTCTGTTTGTGCTCCCAGGCATCTTCCTCTCTAAGCTCACTGCTGCAACTGATCATGGCACCTTCCTTCAAGGCATCCTTTCAACTCTGCCCTAAGTGGGTAAATCAGACATGCCAACTCTCCTGGATGCTCCAGGAAACTTCTAAAGAAAGAGGTGACGTCCCATACTCCTCGAATAGTAGGCAGTCTTCCGGGTCGCTATGGGAAGCAGTCACTTTTGTCACTTTAGAGGGCGTGCTAAGCACATGTAATGCCCATGACACAAAAGGGAGTGTGGTCACTCCCATAGGAGTATGACTTTGCCCAAAAATTTTCACTGTATGCAGTGCAGGTTGTTTGGGACAACCCCAGGTGTCAGGCTTTACAATGGTGCATCGTGGTGATTGGAGATGGGCTAATTCATGCTCCAGAGTGAGCTGCAAAGCCTCATGCTAAGTGATGGAAGGGAAGTCTTACACAGTACACTACTGTCAGACGTCCATACTATGTGCGCAACCCATGTCAGAGAAGAAGTGAAATTGTGGTGCTGGCATAACAGGGCAAATATCCATTAAATTTACAAATAACTTCTAAGTGCTCTGGCTGCTCCTGTACAGTATTCCCAGTTACACCCGGAATTAATTTTGGGTTCCTTTGAAAACTCAGATATTTTTATATTTAAATGTGACTTTCCTTTGCTCTGCTACCATTCCCATTATGCACAGCATTACATGGTTATCTAGAGACAGTACCATCCCTGCCTGCTGGGTACAGTGTATAAGTATACAGCCAGGGAGGCTGCAATGTGATATCCTTCATTATAACTGTGTGACAGGAACCTGTCTAATCATCAGTGGGAGCTATTAATAAAGTGTGTGTGCCCCTGTGGAGAACCTGTGTGGTACAGTCCATGCAGAAAGATCTGGTGACCCCTTGGAGAGAACAGAAAGGCATTTTATATTTATTTTATAGAACAATCTCCTACTCACCATCCATTGGTCCTTAGTCTTAATCTTTCCATCAGGACAACCCCTGTCCATGTGCAAACCCTCTCTGAGGCAGGGGCTCTTACTTTGGTGTACTTGGTGACTCAGGATGTTTATGCTTTACACGGATGGCGATTCATTTGAATGGATAGCGCCAACATATTCTGCAGCACCTTACAGATATTGTCACCACGCACTGTTCCAAGTAGGGGTCACAATGTAAACCCCTATCAGTATGTTTTTGGAATTTGGTGACATTTTAATTTGTTATATTGGATATTTTGGGCTGATGATTGTCTATGCACTGGCTGATTATTCAATATATAATAGAGTTTCTTTTTTATTACTTTTTATATATTCACTGGCATTTATCTCAGTGTAGACTGAGTATACGTGACTGGTCTCTAGTGATTTGATATAATTCTCTTAAACTGCCCATAAACATTAGACATATATCAGCCGAACCGACTCATTTTGGGGGCCTGGCCAATTATATAATGTGTATGGGGGCCTTCCAACTGTTCAGTGTCAGCAGATGTCAGGGAAGAGAAGGGTTAGGTATTCCCTAGGTATTAGGTATTTTGTTCTTAGGGAAGTACTGTAGGTAGGAACACATGGATGACACCATAACCATGACTAGGCTGGGTTTTGGGCGCATTTTGTTGCCGCCCCAGGTACCATGAGAAATGATGAGGTATGACTGCGTCTCATTTATCATGATTTATTTAGCTTATTTTGTACCAACATATTCTGTAGCTCTGTAAGGATATTGTCACCATTCACACCTGACTGTGTCCCAGAGGAATGATTTACCCACTAGGACCAGTTACCGTATCATCATGTTTTTTGTGTTTTTGAAGCCTCTCTCCTCGAAGCCTCTCTTCTGTTGGTGCACATAAACAGGGGCGTAACACACCCTGGAGGAGAAGGGGGCCCTTGACCCGTGGCCGGGGCCCCACAACATCAAGACAGAAAGCCTGATACCCTGACTGCTGTCTACCTTGTAAAGACAATACACCTCCGACAGCAGAGATCGGCACTCATCTCTGCTGCACGTGGAGGTTACTGGACTGAACTTCAGGCAGAAGAGATAAGTGCAGATCTCTACTGCTGCTGAGTTATTGTCTTTACAAGGTCAGGGTATGAGGCTTTCCATGACTGCTGTCATGAGGCTGGAGAGAGGACGACCTCAGTGGGTTATTCCAGAAACCTGCCATTGATGGCTTAACCTGAGATAAGAGATCAGTAGGGGTACAGCTGATCAGTTGTATGACCATGACATTTGCGACCCCCTAACTATTTACTTCACTCACTGTCTGTTTCATAGCGGCTGTGCACAGTTACTATAGCCTCGTCCTATAGATGTGAACAGGAGGCTGTAATTACATTGCACAGCTGCTGCAAAACAGGTGGCATGCATTGTAAATAGTGAAGGGGTCACAGTGCCCGCAACCCTTCAAACAGCTGATCAGCAGAGGTCCCAGGTGTTGGAGCCCCCCCCCCCAAGGAGTTGTAATAACACTTTAAAGGGGTCAGCCACCTATTAAAAATTTATGGCCTATGATAAAGATATGTGGGTCCGACTGTTAGGACCCCTGCAGATCAGCTGTTTACCAGAGAGGCAGCTCCCAGCATTGTTTACATGCCGGGCATTGCACTGCTTACTCACCATATTCTTGATAGATAGGTACTATAGCTTTATGGCACACCACTATAGCACACATAACCACCACTATCAAGAATATGTCATAGCGATGGGGTAGGGGTCAAAGTTTGCACCAAGACTTTAGTTACGCCTCTGCACGTCAACTAGATTTTGCATTGTCGTGTATAATGTTTGGAGTCTCACTATAAATGAGAACATACAGACGTTTAGCTGAAGGCTCACTGAACAAGCAGCAGAACCTGACAGCCGCATGAAGAACCCCAATAATAAAGACGCGCTGCTGAATCTGCCCGTTCTTGCAAAGTTTCGCTGCCCAGTTTTCAAGTTTTGAAAGTCTGAGTTTTTTTTCTTTTAGTGACAGAGCTAGCGTAAATGGAAATACCCTTTGCTTTACACTGCTCTAAGCATTTCTTTCTCCTGTCTCCAGTTACAGGGGGCCTCCTTTTTCCGTTTCTTGAAACTGGCAACAGTCTTATTTAATCAGTGTGCTGAGACAGACAGCCAATAGGTGCTCTGCTGTGTGATGTCGGCCCCCGTGTGGGTTCAGTGGTCCGCAGCTGTTAGCATGCTTGATTTCTAAGGGCTCTTCAGTAATAAAGATAGTAGTAAAAGCAAACCAAAACATAGAACCTGTGAAGTTATCGCAACGGTGCAAAAGACAATGGAGAATCTGTGCGTCCAGTTATAAAAATGATCCGGTTTTTGTTACAGTAGATCTACAGTATCTATAGATCTTAGATAAGATTGTCTTCAGCCAGTCAAGCACCAATGGACCCTTCTCTATAGAGAAGCCTTCCAATAGTGACATCAATATTGGGATCATTATTATTCGACAGCCCTTTCCCTGGGCAGAGTGTAGGTGTTACTGCTCTGGTTTAGGCTACATGCGTACAACAATATGTCATCAGTTTTTGGGTCGCATATCAGTTTTTAATGTCCATTTGTATTCGTTTTGCATCAGTTTTTCTCTCCGCATTTTTCGTACGGAAACCACACGGACCCCATTATAGTCTATGGGGTCCGCCGGTTTCTAAGGTAACCACTTTTTTATGCGGAGTAGGTTTCCATTCAGGGGGTCCCCAAGCGGATTTCCCGAACGAAAACACATGCGCAGATGTGAACCGGGCCTAATTTCACATCTGCTCTGGATGTCCTTCTGGTGCAGATCCTTCATAAATTGCTGAATAAAAAAGTGCTGTAAGCTCAACTTTCCACCCAGTGATTTCAATAAAAAAAAAAAGCTGACATCCGATGGACACCCGACGGACTCCATTATAGTCAATTATTTTTGTGGTCCGTTTTTTGTTCTTCTGGTCCTCCAACAGACCAAAATAATGGACTGCCCAGTGTAGGTGTGAACATAGTTTAGCTCATACAGATTTTGCTGCAAATGCATGACAAAAATACTCAATGTACTGTATGTCCCATATGGACAGAGTTATATACAATTGACCATTAATTGTTTGGCTACACATAAGTCTAGGTTCACATCTGTGCACAAGTCTCTGTTGTTCAGGTCCATCGGGGAACCGAACAACGGAGAGCCGGACCACTAACACAGCAGTTAACCTCAGACACCCGCATACCTCATAGACTATAATGGGGTTCGTTGAGTTTCCATCGTATGTCTGCTGTTTAAAGGCTGAGACCCCACGTTGCAGACACGCAGCTTTTTTTGTTGCAGATTTTGCTGCATTTTTTTGAGCCAAAACCAAGAATGGCTACAAAAGGGATAGGAAATATATAGGAAGCTCTTATACTTCTCTCTTCTGCTCAATCCACTCCTGGCTTTGGCTCAAAAAACCGCAGTAAAATCTGCAGCAAAAAGAGCTGTGTTTCTGCAATGTGGGGCCTCAGTCTTATACTGACTTTTCTATCTGCAGATTTTCTGCGGGTTCTGCGGTAGACTCCGGCGCATGTGTGAACCTAACCTTAGTGGTAATAACATGTGATTACTATGGACAGACAGCACCAAATACTGGCACCTTATAAAAGGGGGTTGTATAGGATTATAAAAAAATTGCTGATTTCATAGAAACAGCACCACACCTGTCCACAGGTTGTGTGAGGTATTACAGCTCAGTTCTATTGAAGTGAATGGGGCTGAGCGGCACCTGCAGACAACCTATGGACTGATATGGCATACGTTTTGGACCTAAGCGGACATATTTTTGTAATGCTGCGCAGATGTTTTAACTTTCAGCCACATTTCTCTCATTACCAATTTGAGAATGTTCTCTATTGATCATATAGTGTATAAATTGTTAAACATTTAGTTTTTTATGTCTTTTGTGTATATTATTAAAATAATGATTTCGTCCTTTATGTTTCTTTGGAAATAAGTTGCTTGTTAAATAATGAAATGAAATGTTATATTACCAAAAATTTCAGCTGCCATTGCCTGGTGGTGTACAACCAGCATCTCTATAATATTCTGTAGAGATGCGATGCACTTTACTAATGACTCGGAGGAGACCTTTGATATCTTTCCAGAATTCCACTCACTCCTTTGATATGTGATTTTGGCACCGCACTCCTAGATTGGAGGTCGTTCTATATTTCGTATGCTTTGGTCTTCAATTCCTCCGTTAAATATTCCTTTTTTTTTTTCATTTAAAGGCTTATTGAAGCTCTCAAAAATTTTAGATTTATATACAATATTAAAATTTATCTATATAAAAAATGTTTCAAAACATCACATTCTACAGTACTTGAGGTTGGCTGTGTTTTCACAAATGGAGCCACCACCTAAGTCTCTGTGTACACATTGGTAAGATTATGGGAATTTTTAGATATGAATACCTTAGTCTGGTAAAAATTAAATTTGGGTCAAGTGGAGAGACAGCAACAAATACTGGTAAGACCTTTCATTATCTTCACCAATTCAAGGTCTTAGCATCTGTTAACAGGCGCCGCTCCACTGATTCCAGTATAGTTGGAGTTTGTTCTCTAGCCCCCTCCATTCCCAAGCAACAAGTGCAGATAGTCTTGCTGTCTGGTGAGATATTTAAGCTCTGTAATATCAGAAGGGCAGTGTCAGGCAGGGGCGTGACTCAGAGCTCCAATCAGAGGCAGCCAGTGTAAGAGCCCTTATAGCATAGGTAATTAATTACCTGTGAGATCGGGGAAGGAGGGAGTGGACAGAGAGACCTGGGGTCAGAGCCCCTGAGGGTCAGAGTGCTACTTCCAAACACTTGACCTGGGTATTGTGACAAGGCTGATACCCCTGGGTCCATCATCATCATCTGCTTTATCAGGTAAGTTTATTTAATCTGTCCGGACAACACCTTTAAGACTGTCTAGTCCAGCAATCCCCAACAGAAGTGCACGTCACCCAGGGGCACCTTGGAAACCCACTAGGGGACTGTGACACTCTGGTTGGGAACACTGCATGCTTTCATACATCATTATCCATTTCCTTAGGATGTTTTTAGGTAGGGGTGCCCTGAGGAAATTTTTTTTTTTCCAAGGGTGCCCTGAATCTAAAAAACTTGTGACATACTGGTCTAGTCTACCTTTTGTCTGAAAGATAGACAGTATCAGTTTATCTGCCCCTGAGCATGTTTTCAAGTTTTGACCCATAGAGGGGTATTTTTCATGAGGCTCTTGAAAATGTAGACCTCTGTAGACCCCTTTGTGGGTCCATACATGGCGTGCAACATGTAAAGTCTCAAAGTAAGATTTTCTGTAAAAAAAAAAAAAAAAAAAAAAAGATGCTTTTGTTTCTGGATGTTATAAGCCTGGATTGGACCCCTGATGTATCAAAAGTACCGAAAAAAAAATACTGATCTGCAGTAATAACATAGCAGCATGGCAAAAATGTAACTGATAAGGAGGAAAGGGCAATGGAGGGGGATGTTTCGGCAATATCCTGAGCTACCATTCGGCCACAATCCCTACTTTTTTATTACCGAGCACTGGTAGGTCAGTGTATTGGAGTATTTTTTTTTACTGCTTATTTGTCACATAGTAAATGCTTTGCAGTGAAAGCTCTCTGAATTAGGGATGTATGCAACATTAACAGCTCAATTTCCTGAATGCGTTTGTTTTCAGATAGAACCTTAAGTGTATTTGAAGAATATTAGATTAACATTGATAGCCATCAGTCATTTGCTTTAACTATAGATTCTAATATGAGCCGCTATTTCCAGGCCCTTATAAACCCAGCTTATTGCAACAGTATGGAAAAATGGTGTTTTGAACACAGTCTTTCTTTGGGAGTCAAATTTTCAAGACTAGGGCCACATGGATTAAGTCTGAGGAAATATTTACTCTGTCGTTGCCTTTTCCCCACATGTTACGTACAAGCTTCGCACACATCCTTTAGACATGTTTTTCCTATATGGATAGGCACCTGACCAAGCAAGATGTGTTGTTACATCATAGGTAGAGGAATCTAGATAAAATCTAATGACTATTGGATATACTGGATGGGAGAACAAATAACAAATACAAAACTTCTATTCAGTTAAAGGGGTTGTCCAGCAGATCCAGGGGTTGTCCAGCAGGTCATATAATTTTGATAAAATGGGTTACTCTATGCTCACATCTGCACTGTCCTATCGCAGGACCAGAAGATTGGAAAAACAGGACAGCAATGGATCCCAGAAGTGACAGATAGCAACAGATCCCAAAGGACCTTATTGACTATAATGGGGTCCATAAAGTGTCTGTCAGGTGCCATCTTCATAGCGGTTCTGACGTCTATACACACTTTGACTCAATCTCTTCTATATCTTCGGCAATCCAATCTCTGAGACCGAAACGTCACGTGTCACATGTAGTAGTACTGTTTTGCATATAAATCGAGTGCCGGAATAATTTATACTATTAAATGTATGAAGCGAGATCCTTTCTGGGTACCATAGGTTTTTTACACTTAAGTGCCATACTATTAGCAACTAAAACCGATATGGCAACATCCCTAAGGTTCTGTATTACCAAGCTTCACTGTGTGTGCTGAATACAGTGCCTCCATGACGTGCCATATTCCCTAGACTAGGAAAGAATTCCTCAGTAACACAGATTGTAATAACATGTCACATATGGAGGCACACACAGTACTCATAGATTGTTCCCGTAGATTTCTATGGGTGTCGTATAGCAAATGTATGCAACACAAACTCATAATCTGGATTATCATTGAAGTCAATGAGAGATTGAAAGCAATTATGGCACATGATGCAAAGTTATGTCAGTCTTGAACTCAGTGTAAGATTTGTGTTATACTTAGGTTGGATTTTATACTTTTCCAATTTTTTGAAAAAAAAACAGATTTCTGAAAACATAAGAAAATAAATGAACTGAAAATTGTAAAATAAACTCATGGAGAGGGCAGATATCAAAGTCATGAAGTTAGATTTAGATATGGTTGAGCATGTATGTGATTTACCAAAATCTGCAGTACGTGTTCTGCTTGGATTATGAGGAAATATCCTTAGGTTTACACTACACTAAGGCAAATGCGTTAAACCATAAGGACAAAATTGCTGCTTGGATACTGTCGAAAAGAATTTTCGTTTGATGAGTAGAATAATAAGGAGAACCAATAATTTTGTGACAGTTTAATTGTTCCAATCCTCTAAGGGAAGGTGAGAAGTGATATATGGACAGATAAGTATGTAAAGATACAAAAATTCTTATGCAAAGATGACTTAGTGACGTCAAGTATGGAAAATTGATAACAGGCACAAAAGAAAATAAACCTGACATCAACATAAATGAAAAGCTCTGTAGCCCATCAGAGAATGTTGTTGAATGCAAAACATCAAGTAATATACAGTACATGTATGTATATGGAATAAATACACTTGATACATACGAAATAGAGAAATACAGATCTGCAGAAAAGATAGCTCAAGAAAATAGAGAGAAAATCCAGTGTTAAAAATGGTGCCGTTTTATTAAATATACAGTATAGTATGTAACTGTATGACAATGGGCAATTGACTTGCTGCAACGGCTAAGAGGGGCGGTTGGACTTGATAATAGGGTGTTTTATCAGTAGCTCCAATTCAGACGTGATACAGGTTCGGTCCTGCATGGTAAATTCAGCTAGAGGTGAAATGGGAAGAGGATGTTGGTCCTTGCTGAAAGAGGTGTGGGAAAGTTGACAGCCTCATCTAGTTCTCTATCCATCCATGTAGCTCAGAAAAGATTGCAGTTGGGGAGCCACCCAGAATCGGGGGAGGAACAATTTGATAAACAATAGAGTCAGTGGCTGAAGTACCCGATATTGGTGGCACTTGAACTACTTAGGAGTGTGATATTTTATATTGCCAGGTTGTTCCCAGGATTGTCTTGCATGAGAGATCACTCCCTGAGGTGTGATGAAATGGGGATGTACCAAGTACCTCTGCTCTCTATGTGGAATATTTTCCTAATTGTTTTATGGAACCACTGTAACCAAGGAGGGTGGTCTTGCTGTATGAGGAATAAGCATCAACAACTCTCTTTCCGAGGTCCTCAGAAATCTCCTTTGTTGGTGCCATGATACACTTACACAAACATGTCTTGTGTAGGTCAGCCTGCTCTTTAAATAAAACGGGTCACACACTCACACCTGATTGTCATCACATTGAATGACAACACCTGACACCTAAAGGTTCACATACTTTTGTCCCTCACAGATATGTGATATTGGGTCATTTACTACTGTGAATAAATGACCAAGTCTAATATTTTTTACTCATCTGTTTTAGGTAATATTTATGCAAAAAATAGAAAATTCTGAAGAATTCACAAACTTTCAATCACCAATGAAGAGTTGTAGTTACTATAATCATATATAGTTACTATATAGTCAATATAGTCCTTATGAGAGACAGTGCCTTTAAGATTGGAGCCACTGTGGCAACCATATGCTGCGACAGCAGTTGCAAGTGAAATGTAGTATTATGTGACAGTCATCCATGTAATACTTAGATGGCTTGAATTCACCATCTTTAGCTTCTTTTCAGATAGTCAGTGAATCAGCAACATGGTCATTGGTGCCCAAGATTCATTGCTGCTCATAGGTAATGAAGACTATGTCAGTATTGGTTATGGCAGAAAAGTGTCAGAACACACATGGCATCACAGCTTGGTGCATATGGGACTGAGTTGCAGACTAGTAAGAGTGCCCATTGTGACACTTGTCCACTATCAAAACACTTATGACCACCAGGTTTAACCAAGGAATGGGAAAGGGCATGCCTGAAAGGAAGAGTGAAGGAAACAAAAATTCTACACAAGGCATCTAAGCCGTTTTTGAAGCTTTGTTGCTGTGACCAGCTCCTGGGGTAGGCTATTCCACAGATTCACAGTCCTTAGAGTGAAGAAGCCTTGTCACCTCTGGAGACTGAACCTTCTTTTCGCCAGATAGAGGGAGAGCCTCCTTGTTGTTTGGCATCTTCCAGAAGGGTAGAGTTCTCTTCTATACAGCAAAAAAATAGTTTGTGGAATATGACAAAAAAAAATTCAAGGGCCTTCCAGAGAAATGTGATTAGGAGGGCCTGGACGCGTTCCCCATCCACTGCTATAGCTTACCCAGAATTGCCAGAAATGCTCATCTGTGTGGGGCTCAGGTGTTGGACCCCTCATACATCACATAGTCATGACCTTTACTATGTTTTGGGGTCATCTGCAGGAAAAATTGATTTGTGGCCGGACAACCCCTTTAATCCAATCGTATATTTTGTAAAAGCAAATCCAGTCAGTGGATTTTTTTGCTAACATTTTGGTGTCAGATGCCAAAGGACACCTCCAGAGATTTTGTGGAGTCCATACCTTGATTGGTCAGAGCTGTTTTAGGACCTTCACATTATTAGGCTGAGGGTATTAATAGGATGGTTCATCAGTATTAAAAAAATATATATGTGTGTGTGTAATATGTGATGGAACTGAATAATATTGAGAGTGCACTGATCGGAGGTAAGAATCAATATCAAATCTATTACAGACAGTAGACGGTCAGCAGCAGCCGCCAGGAACCACAGTGCTAACCATCATAACAACATTAGCCCACCTTATTTATTCAGTGGGTGTGAGACTACCAAACTCTTCTTGAAATTTCCTTTCTTGAAGCAGGTGGAAAGTTCCAGTGTCCTCTACCAAAGTCTAGCTTAAGGCAGTACTGTATCATGATACTTGGCTCCTATTGAATGGAACCAAGTCTAACATACAGTATTGTATATATATTATCATATACAGTGCCATGCTCGGGAGGTACAATATATAGCAGAGATCAGCAACCTTCGGCACTCCAGCTACTGTGAAACTACAACTCCCAATATGCTCCATTCACTTCCATGGGAGTTCCAAGAACAGCAGAGCAAGTATGAATGCTGGGGATGTAGTTTTACAACAGCTGGAGTGCCGAAGGTTGCCTACCCTTGATATATAGTTTTCTTGAAAATGTGTGAGGGGTCCATTGCATACGACATTCTTGTTCAGTTTCATTGGCCATGTTTTTAGTGGTTTTAAAGGGGTTTTCCAGGATAAATAACAACCTAGGGGCGGCCACAGTGCTGTAAAACAAAAAAGAAGTGATACCTACTGTGCCATGATTGGGGGTAGGTAAGTATCTTTTTTTTCACCACTTTAACCACGCTTGGCACGCTTTTTTTTTTTTTTTCATTTATATGGACTAGTTTATTCTTCAGTACCATACAAATTTTCTATATAAGAGAATATCTGTTTTGGAAATTATTTACGTTCCCCATAAGATAGTAATTTTAGGTAGCTTTTTTTTTTTTTTGTAAAAAATGGTGCTTTTCATGTGTTAGGAATTATATGAATAAATTGACAACTGGGTGTTACCTTTCCCCTTGTGAAGGGTTGTGCCTCTGCACACTCTGACACTGTCCATTCCATTCTGAGAGTGTTAGGCTTTATTCACATGATAGTGAAAAACTGTCACATGACGGCCATTTATTCAATGGGTATATTCACATGGATACAAAAACAGACATGTGAATACACTCATAGATTTTCATGGGTTTTAAAATGGCTGTTAAAAAACATGTGATGTGAATAAGGCCAAAAACGGACTGATGCATGTGTTTGTCACAGACAAACTATAGAAAACAGAATGGTCATGTGAATAAGGCTTTAGAGTGTGAATGTGTGCCCACACTATTAGGGGGGATGGTTATATGCAGTTTTCAATTTATTTATACATTTCCAGGAATAATAACAGAGGAACTACACAGGTCTGAAATTGTTATTTCATAGGGAATGCAATTATTTCCTAATAAAGATATGGGAAGAGAGGAGTTTTTTTTTTTCTTGAAAGATGCAAGATAGCTCAGGGTTGCTTAGTAAGTTGTACTTAAAGGGGTTGTCCAGGAATTGGAGGCCAGGGAGGTGGGAGATGTAAAATTAAAAAAAATATACTCATTTGTCCCGTTGCTTTGTTGTGTACTGCTAGTGACAGTTCGGTCTCATGCCAGAAGTTTGACACTCCATATGACTCCATGTCACTGATAAGGAACAAAAGATGTATGTGAGTGACATCACCAAACCCTCTCCAGTCACTGCTAATGTCACTGATTGGTCTCAGCAGTCACATGGAGGGCGGAACATCTTGCAAGAAGATTCTGGCATGCGACCAAATGGTCACCAGCATTGGACAACAGAGCAATGAGGACAGGTGAGTATGCTTTTTTTTTCATTTTACACCTCCCCAGGGGTTGATCCAATTCCTGGTCAAACCCTTTTAGATGAAAGGTAGGTGAGTATATTCTTGGAGGTGTTTGATAAGTGTGGAGGACAGCAGCAGGTCACTGGCATAATGGAAATCTCTGATAGAGTGTTAATGATGAAAGAACAGATGTACAGAGAGCTGCAGCCTACTGGAAAGTCTACTGGAGAGTCCTGCAAATGAGAACCAGAAGTCTGAACTGGATTCTGGAAACAGTTATCCAGTGCAATGAATAGCAGAGAATAACAGCATTACTAAATCAGTCTGATGAAAAAATTACGCCACATTCCATATATATCGAGGAGGAGCCATCTCTGTAAGAATGAGAAATTAATATGCAACATTAATGAAAAGGATGGATGAGAGCAGGTATGTCAGTGATGTGGTCAACACCACATACAAGAAACCTTACTATAATCCAGGCACATTGGCTTTGCAATGAATTGAACCTTAGGATGTTCAAACACTTTAAGGTTGAGGCCCCACGTTGCGGAAACGCAGCTTATTTTGTTGCAGTTTTTTGAGCCGAAGCCAAGAATGTCTACAAAAGGAATGAGGAATATATAGGAAACTCTTATACTTCTACCTCCTGCTCAATCCACTCCTGACTTTGGCTCAAAAAACCGCAACAAAATCTGCAACAAAAAAAGCTGCATTTCTGCCACATGGGGCTTTAGCCTCAATGTGTAGACATTTCTAACATATTCCCCATATATGTGTTTTCAATGTGGAAAGTGAACCAAAACACTGCTAGACACCTCTGGTGATAGCTTATCTTTGGTAACATCAAATGTCCCTTGGGAAAAAAGGGGTTGGGCATTAAAAACAGTCAGGTAGCCCCCATGGAAATCTGTGGATTCACCTGAAATCCCTTTAAGGTATATAGCCATACATGAAAGACTGGACGGAATTAGGCTCTATTCCTGTGTTTATCGGATGCCAAACACACAGAAACGGATAGCCATCCATTTATGTAGACATCAGAGTTAAAAAAAAAAAAAACGGATCCGTTTCTGTCTTTTTTTTTTTTGGCAAGATATAAAAGTATGGTACACTACGTAAAAAAAGGACAGAAACTGATCCTTTGTTTTTTAATATTGATGGATAGCCATCCATTTGTTGTATCTGTTAAACTTGACCTGAATGGAGCTTTATAATGTATGAACATATGACTAGAGGCAGATGACATCCCTGCAGCTCCATATGGTGCCATTGCAGCAACCTGTTGGAGGATATCCAGAAGCTCGGAGTAATAGTAGCAGTAATAGGAGTTGTCAAGATGGCTAGTAAACTCTTTACCTAAAAGCACTACATGGTCTGAACTCTAAGGCCTGAGATGTAACTTTCCTCAGATTCCACAAAATGGCACTAAACCTCTCTAAGCTACTCTCAGCAGTTGTAGGCAGCCTACTTCTCCTTGTCTCAGGGCTGCAGCACGGTTGCACAAAGCTTTAGGCACTAGTTTTGTTCTCACAAGACCTCTCTCTCAGTAAGTTGGATGAAGACTCCCGGATTCCTCCTCCTTTCCAGAAATCTCTTGGCTGGACTATACCATCTGCACTTGGCTCCCAAACCCCAGTGGGAAAGCATGTTTAAAGAGCAACATACAGTTTCATATATAAATCTATATATACTGTGGCACAGGCACAATAATAAACAGTTTTGCAGTGTCTACTGGGATAGTACATCATTTTATGGATACAATCATCCCCGAGAAGCAGTGCCTCTAGGGAAGAATAGCGCCATAATAAGGAATCACGGAGCTTACCACAATCTTTGGCAGAAAAACATTGTTTGTACAAACCGTGTTTTGTACAAACTTTTCAATAACTTTGGGTTCAAGCAAGTCTGAACTTTTTATGGTTTGATTCACACAGACTAACCAAAATGGCAGTCTCAAAATGAAAGCATGGAAAAAAGCAGATGAGAAGGATCATGTGGTTTGAGGTATCATACAGGCTTCCCCATAGTGCCTTTCAAGCAGCCCTCATGATATGGGACAGAGAGTCAACAGGAGCTATAGGTCTGAGATCACTGATGACTCCTAGGCATTAAAAAAGCCGAGGTATTAAAAAAGCCCAGGTAAAATGAAAAAGTGCTAATTTTTGTGGGGAGAGATTAGACTGATAGGAGCAAAAAGTCAACCTAAAAGAGATAGGAAATAATACACAGATAATAAAGTGTGGAGATTCTGGGGAAGTGAAGTGTACTTAGGGCAGAGAAGAGTACTTTAACTGATAGAGATAGGAATCTGTATGACTGTCACAATATTACAGCAGCAGTACAGGTTGTGTGCATCAATCACAGTTCTCGGTGAAAACATCCAAATTTGTTCTGTATTGTATCCAAGACCAAGAACAAACAAATTAGTCACGTTGCACACCATTCTTTTTGTTCATATCTGGTGTAATTTGTTTTGTTTTTTTTTCTTGCCAAGCACCAAAACCCAGTGAAGTTATATACACTACCTATTTAACTCATTTTTGTTAACTAAAAATTAAACTAATTTTGTCTGGTTTTTCTTTGCCAAACATCCAGTGAAAGTTTAAAAACTGCAGTACGGACAGTGCTGTATGTTGGTTCAGTGGTTTGGGCTCTTACCTTGTAGAGCTGGGGTCCTAAGTTCGAGTCTGACAAAGGGCAACATCTGCATGGAGTTTGTATGTTTTGTGTGGGTTTCCTCCGAGTTCTTCAGTTTCCTCCCACATGCACAGAAATATACTAGTAGGTAAATTAGCTTCCTGTAGCACACCTGACCCTTGTGGCTGTTGGGGATGAGTGACTGTATGGCAGCCAATAACTCCCCTACTCCGCAAGTTCCCAAGAGAAAAGCACATTAGAAATATTAGTCACTGTTAAACAGTCTGTTGCAACCAGCTGCCATCTACAAAGAGGTTCAATAGTGCCCTAGGAGGCTTCAAATAGTCATATAAGGCTATTTGCACCGGATTGGTTCGAAACAACGTTTTGATGTGAACCAGCCGAACCCAAACTGGAACAAATTGTAAGGTGCGCTGATCTCTAGCCTTCTACAGAAGTATGCAGAGTCTTTTTTTAGGGGGTGGGGGTTAGTTAGATTTTGTATGAATCTGGCAAAAGAAAACTCATAGAATGCTCCTCTGTATGTTGTATTATGGAAATATCCTCCGGCAGAAGAATTGCTTTCTTGGGGGGATGACCCTGTACTATGGCAAACCATATACCCATATATTTTGTATGCTGCCATACAACCTAACTGGATGGTGCCCTATGGGTGCTGTTTAACAATGTTTAATATATAACTATAACATGTTTCATGGAAACGTCTGTACATTAGATCCAAATGTATGAACAATCCGCCAACCGAGAAGCAAATTTTTTTTCATAAAACCCGGTCAGGTTCTCAATATGAAGACTTAAGGTGTTTTGTTGATCTTGTTTCTTTTTGCAAATGTTTATGGGGTTTACTGTATATTCATTTTTTTTATTTACTTATCAACTCCTTCATGTTTTCCTAACAGCAATCCGATACATAATTGCCCTCAAGCTGATAGGACAATAAAAGCCCTTGCTTTACTGCATTTCATTATAATGTAGGTCAAGGGGCCTGACTTCAGACCCTCTGCTACAATAAGAGAGCTTTTTTCCTTCCCTGAGGCCAATGTCAAACATAAGAGAACAGCGATAGTCTATTATACAACACAGCTATAATCCAAAGTAAATAAAAGGATGGTCATCTTGTAAGTGTTTTACAGAAGCCAAGAAGCAAGGCTCTCCTTCTGAAACTGCTGCTGGAGATTGTGGGTGGTAAACAAAACAGCAAAAGCCATGTATCATATAACCTATCCACATAGATCCCATCAACACATCAATAAATACATTTTAAGAAAATAATGTCGTGTCCCTTATACTTTATTGTTCTTTTTTTGGAGGAACTTTTCTTTTTCAGTGCCTCATGAGAAATGGGACAACAAACATGTCCAACGTATGCCTTTGGAAGACGTCCAGCAGCCCATCCATAGTTGATTGACTTTTATCCTGTTTGTATGGCCAACTTTACATGTTAGTTGGGCTACTACAATGGATTCATCCATAAAAAAAATCCATTCTGAGATACAAATATCCTCTTAAGTTAGGGTCCCACACTGGTTATAAAGACCACTAGAATGCAAATTCTGCAGCCAACATAAGCCAATAAAGGGTTGTCCCACCAGGGCAAAGTCTTTCCATATGATCAACTGTTGTAAAGGAAATCGTCAAAGGGGAAGGCCACCTTGGAGTCCATTATATGAGTCAGAGTAGAATACTAGAAAAGAGTGGGCCTGTTGTGAAAGATTTGCCATGCCAGTGTATTATATTGTTGTGTGCATTTCGATAGGCTTTCCACTACCAGTTGCCTCATGATTTGCACAGTTGGTTATTGGGAACACCCACCAGGACTCGTTCACAGGATCTTACACATCATGGAATGTTGTCCTGAAATCTTTATATCGACGTGGTATTTGATAAGACAATAAAAGTCAAGAAGCAAATCTACATTGGTGTTTAGTTCTACTCATTTCTGCTCTAACAAAATATCTATGAGAAAATGGTCGGCCGCACATTGAACATGTACCCTATCATCTACAACTCGTAGCAGAGTGCTGTATATAGGACAACCTCCCTTCTGAGGACGTTAACGCTCACTATGTAGTCATAGCGCACTTAGTAGGCCAAAAAACCCACACACTTTCTGCAGGAAGCCAGTATTCTTGCTCACGTGGTTCAGCAATATAGTAACAACAGTAGTACGTTTACACAAGCTTCACCAGAACAGCATTTCTTCCTGACAGCAAATAAAAATGTAAATGGGCACACATAACATATAAAGTCTCCGAGCAGTTGTCCTTTAAGCAGTATCCCTTAGATCAGATCATCTACACAGCTCTTTTTGGCAAAAACTTCAAAAAAGTGTCTCTGGCAAAATACGTTAGCAAAGTTAGCAATGTTCAGGATTGGGCACCAGAACACCTTCCAGAGAGGTGGTCACTTATTTAGGCATGTGTGATGCATTGCCTGCTCCTCAGAGCACAGTGGGGAGGTCGGCAGATGTAGAACTGCCGGATTTGAATTGCCAGAGCGCCACACAAGTACCCCCACTTCTAGTACTGCCCACTGCCTAAGACCAGTGTACAGCTGTAGCTACACAGGGTCATACTATAGAACATGCCCTAACCAAAAAATAAAAAAAAGAATGTCACTACCTCGCTCACATCACAGGTTCTAGCCTCACCCCCAGAAACACACCTACATAAAAATCTCTGCAATCTAGAAAGAAAACTATTTAAAAAACTTGGTATCCCTTTCTGCTATTAAAAAAAACATGTTTTATTATCTTGTAAACCTTCAATGATGAAAGCGAACTCTTTTAAGGTGCCCATACACATTAGATGGATGTTGGCCAAACCCTCCAATTTTGGAGGAACCTACCAACATGGGGTGTCCTGATTCTCACTTGATAGTAGATATCTGGGGAAAGAATGATGGGGCATATTAGATTTCAACATTTCTGTTAGGGGTTGGCAACAGCTTAACCCCGCTCTATCCATTGAGAACACATGTATGCTCTGTCAGGCTGAGCTTATATGTGTATGAGTGATATAGCTGTTGGCTGAATGTGCATTCAACTTACTAACGCTAGGTTCACACTAGCGTTCCGGTCTCTGTATGAGGAGGACTCTTCTCTCCTCCGATTTCAGTATAAAATTGTCGGAAACCTGGTGGACCCCATTACAGTCTATGGGGTCCATGGGTTTCCAGGTGTAACCACTTTTTAAGTGGATACAGTGTCCATCCTACAGGTCCCCATGCGAACCCGAAGGATGGAAAACCGAATGCTAGTGTGAACCTAGTGCTACCTCCCAACAGACCAGTAAATCCAGAAATCCGTCTTTATCTGACCACAGTCTGACCTTCACACGGGCCCAGGTGAGGAAGGAGATGAAAAAGATCAAGGCGAGGAAAGCCGTGGGGCCAGATGACATCAGTGCAAGGCTAATTAAGACTTGTGGGGACTAGCTGTGTGGTATAATTACATATATGCATAATATGAGCCTGAGTCAGGAAATAGTCCCTGAATTATGGAAATCTTCTTGTGTGGTACCAGTTCCAAAGAAACCTCACCCTATGGACCTCAACGACTACAGACCTGTAGCACTGACATCCCACTTGATGAAGATCTTAGAGAGATTGGTTCTCACACATCTCTGCCCACTAGTGAGCCCCGCTATGGACCCTCTCCAGTTTGCTTATCGGCCGGGAATTGGGGTAGATGATGCCATCATCCACCTTCTGCACAGGGCTCTGTCTCACCTGGAGAAACAAGGGAACACGGTGAGAATAATGTTCTTTGATTTCTCCAGTGCTTTCAACACCATACAGCCCAGGTTACTGAGAGACAAGCTGGGTCTTGCTGGAGTGGACCACCACCTCTCCAACTGGATCCTAGACTACCTCACAAATCGACCTCAATACGTGAGAGCCCAAGACTGTGTGTCAGATACCGTGATCTGTAATACGGGGGCACCTCAGGGTACGGTTCTCACCCCTTTCCTCTTCACACTGTACACTGCAGATTTTAGGTGCAACTCGTCTAGCTGCTACCTACAGAAGTATTCTGATGACTCTGCAATAGTAGGTCTCATCACAGACGATGATGACAGGGAGTACAGAGAACTGAACCGGGATTTTGTGGACTGGTGCCAGCAGAACCACCTGAAGATTAACGCGGGGAAGACCAAGGAGATGGTGGTGGACTTCCGTAAATGCAGATGCCCTCCTAAACCAGTGGACGTCCTGGGGACAGGCATCGAGATTGTGAACACCTATAAGTACCTGGGTTTGCTCCTTAATAATAAGCTGGACTGGGCAGATCATATGGAGGTCCTGTACAGGAAGGGCCACAGCAGGCTCTACCTTAGGAAGCTGAGAGCCTTTGGAATCCGGGGTGCACTTCTTAGGACTTTCTTCAACTTGGTAGTGGCATCAGCCATCTTCTTCGGAGTGGCCTGCTGGGGGAGCAGTATATCAACCAGGGACAGAAATAAACTTGACAAGCTGATTAGAAGGGCCAGCTCTGTCCTGTGGAGCCCACTGGACCCAGTGCAGGTGGTGGGTGACAGAAGGATACTGTCCGTCATGAGCTCCATGCGGGAGAAGTCCCATCCCATGCATGAGACTGTGATAGCGCTGGGCAGTACTGTCAGTGACCGACTGCTCCACCCTAAGTGTGAGAAGGAGCGCTATCGCAAGTCTTTCCTCCCCACCGCGGTTAGGCTGTACAACCAACACCGATCTAAGCGGAGATCAATACACACAGAGAACTGAAATATCTTTCTGCCTGTTAAATCCCCCCCCTCCTCTGCTACTTCCTATCTGTCTGTCTGCTATCAATGTAATGCCTCCTACCTTGGAACATTCCTGTACATGTTGTATTTGTATTTGTATCTGCTTATCTTATCTTTGCTGCTGTAACACACTGAATTTCCCCATTGTGGGACTATTAAAGGACTATTATTATTATTAGGTGTATGGATTGGCCACCTCTAAACTCAAAAACAGATGTAACTACCTTTTCTATACCAGAAAGACTCATTCAGTAAAGATAACTGCACAATCCCTGAATACATGAAATTATTTGCTCCTCTTAGTCTTTTACATTTAAGACTTGTAGAATATTACACTGAAGAGCAAATGTAATTTTTTTGTACGCTCCAATCATACTTCTAACAGTTCTTGATCATACATTTTGCCTGGGGAAAGCTTGAAAGAGTCAGTATTAAAGGGCCTCCTAGTATTAAAACAACATATATCAAGACAGACTTGTGTTTTCCTTTAAAATCACTGAATAACGATAATCAGGCGGCATTTCCTGGCCATTTCCCGGATTTGAGAGGTAAGTAAAAGAAAACAGTTTATCACGGAAAGCTGAATTGTACTGGGGAGGATGCATTTCAAGAGAAATCACGGCTTTAAAGTGGTCCTAGAAAATTTCAGCTTTACATGTTTCATATACTGTAACGTCTTGTGTTACAAAGCGTTCTATTTTCCAGTAAAAATATGTATGTGTCAGCGGGATTACATTTAGTTAAGGAGGTCGTCTCATCTGGACAATTCCTTTTGTACACGTTAACTTCTCCGATGGTGGGCTAAGGGTGGAGGATCCCATTGCTGTAACTCCTCCTTGATTGGTTGTCGGGAATGCTGGATCCAACCAATCAATGAAGGAGCAGAACTCTGTACTTTTTACATCTTCTTTGTTTTTACAGTGTCAGTGACTCCTCAGGGTCATCTGTAGAGAGTCTGTGTGGAGGTCAAGGACTATGGAGCTTAGGTACTCTATATGCTGCTGTATGGCGCCTTTATATTGCAGTGGTTGATGAAGATGTTCTCTTCTAGAAACAGTTTCTTTTTCCTGTATTAAGCATATAGGGGTACAGTAGAGCGCCCTGCACCTCTGTGTGTATGGCACTGGCTGTATTGAGCAGTGTGAATGAATCCTGTGCCAGGACTCTAAATCTGAATGGCTGGTGGTGGCAGAGACCGAACTCGAAGCTTCTTGGCCCCAATGCACAATCTCTAATTAGGTCCCTACCTACCTTGTGCCATCTAGAATAGTGGTACATATTATGTGCCAGGGGAACTGTTGGGGCCCCCTCAGGGTCGAGGACTGTTACCGCTTCCCCCCTATAGCCACACCTCTGACTAGGGGCTTGTTGTATAATGCAGTTATATATTCTTAAAGCGTTCGATACACTTTAGATCGCGGTTGGCTGGCAGCGATTTCTCTCAACCCCCCCATACATATGGATGCTTGGCTCAGCCAACCTTACATGTGTTCTGAGTGGGAAGAGGGAAGTAAACATTTCCATATGTTCTGTCAGGGCACATGGACATTATAGAAGGGATATGTTCCCACTCTGGAACCCATTGTATTAGTCATAGTAAAGAATAGGATAGAATTAATTTTACAGTAAGCCAATTAAGTTGGCCATACACATTAAAGAGGTTGTCCAGGCATTTTTTTTTTATGTTAAATATGCCAGGGTACTTCTGCTCTGGCTTCTTCTCATGGGTCTCTTCCTGAGTTCTGCTGAAGCCGCTGATTGGCCTCAGTGGTCACGTGACTGCTGAGACCAATCAGCAGCCTCAGCAGGCTTCAGGAAGAGACCTGTGATGTCACAGCTAGTGACATCGCATGCCCTTCACTAAGGCCGCTGATTGGCCTCAGCGGTCACGTGTGGTGTGGACTTCTGCCACATGTCATCAGTGGACCGAACTGGACCGCGCTGGGAGGCACTGGAGCACCATGGAAAGGTGAGTATGATTTTTTTTTTATTTTTTTTCACTGCCTCCGTTCGATTTAAAACCTAAACGGGTTGTCTATTTTTGCCTGGACAACCCCTTTAACTGGTCAGCCGGTTCCACAGCTGCATATGGCCAGCTTAACTGCATTGCTAGCAGAAATGCCTTTAGCTGGTCATATGGCCAACCATCTAATGTGTATTTAGACCTCCCGCCTCTCCCCTTTCAGCAGATGTTGGATTTCAATATGCCCGATCTTTTTGTTCTTAAGTGTCTAGCAGCAGCCTCTCCCCATTGAGGACACATGTACACTCGACTGAACTGAGCATTCATGTGTGTGAGGGTATTGGGAGAAATTGCTGTTGGCTATATAAGCATTATTTACCTAATGTGTATGGCCGACTTTCTTCTTTGTGAACAGTTCATTGTGATACTGATATGTTATCTTTAGTTTTCCAAGGTCTTCATAGAAATCTATTGAGTTATCTTAGTGTACAAAAGAAACAGTTAACTAGCAGATTCATCCCTGCTGCATCTGTACATTCATAAAAGGACATGGAGATAGGATTGTGAGTGATTTGTTAGCAAAGGCCGAAGAATGTGACAATGGACGTAGTCTTTGTTGTAGGTTAGGGGCCAATGTGCAGCATATTGTTTTTATAGCAAGAAAAGCTTCACTGGAGAAAGTCACAAGGGACGTTATGCTCAAAAATATTTGTAGGAAACTGACTAAAGCAGGCAGCAGAAACACAACCAGAGAAATACAAGTATGTTTTCCATTGGGGTGTACTCAAGGGAAGGCGAGAATGATCTGGTACACGTCCAGCTCAACTCCAGCCCCCTTCTGGGAAATAAGGCCCCTCAAAGTATGAAAAGGAGCATTTAGAAATGGAAATGTTACTGAATGTTAGTGAATGTAGAGCGTGAAACATACCATGGTATCTGTGAGACAGACTATCAGCGAAAGCAATGTCATTCCGAGCAATTCTCCTACGGAGACAGAGTTTTTTGGACACACTGGCCTCTCGCTCTCTAACCCTTAGCCTTACAACTAGTGAAAGGGGGAGTTCCCACGTTAGTGCTAATTCTGTAAAAATATGTCACATTGGAAAACATGAGTCTTAAGTTCCTATAACCACAAGGGAGATCTCGTCAGCTTGTAAGTCTGGGTGGCAATACGCGGCTTGCTTGGCTTTTATTCCTATGAAAATTAGTAAATGCTTATTAAGATAAGAAACAATGGCGTACAATGAGAAACAAATCCTGGCACACCCAGGGGATTACGCTAAAGCCCTTCTGTTTCATCTTTAAAAGGTGCTAAGGGTTAGTAAAGTTTACGGTTATCGTAAAACCAGATAGGAGTGGCTGAAGATTCATTTTAGTGTCTTGAGTATGAGAATATAAAAGCACGCTGTACAGGTCCTATAAACACTTATAGGGATATAGGCTGATACGCGCTCATGACATACACGGCGTACAGGTCCTATAAACACTTATAGGGATATAGGCTGATACGCGCTCATGACATCCTTCAGTAGGATACAAATGGTTTTGTAGGTTCAAGGAGAGGATTCTCTGCTCTGAACAATATTTTCATGATCTGAGGATTTAATATTTCACAATAGGATTTTGCACGAAAAACAGGTGAATAAATAATGCATTGCAGCTATGTTTAAGGAGAGGCTGCAAAAGGAAGAAACAACTCAAGAGTGGAAAGTTACTCAGTTAGGGCAAGAAGTGAAGACAAGGATCTGACCACTCGCACAGATTTATCCTAAATGGTAAAGGAACGGCAGATTTTAAAATTAGATCCTGGACAGAAAATGTGCGGAAGCCCTGAGCGGGGTGAACTGAGGAACTGCACATTGTTATCACAGTTATGGTACGGACATAGGGCTGCCTTAGAGGAGCAGGAGGCCTCTACTGTACATCTGTATGCCTTCATACATTATGAATGCGACAAAAAAATGTGGACTGCTTCTAGGAGAGAATACATGGAGTCTGCACAACTCCGCACTACGGCTTCCATGCAGTACAGGGTGTGCATGAGCCCTTACAAAGAGCAATACTATACAGGATCTCCTGAAACCTCTATTTTAGTATTCCCTAAAAAATAACCTCTTTTCTTACAACTTTGCGTTCCTGCTAGATATTTATTAGTTATGACAAACATTTGTAATGCACGGAGACTCAAAGCACAGGGAGCATTGTACATAGTGGCTGCCATACAGGTTCCCCAAAACCCACAAGGGTCAACTGTTTGTATGGGGAGCCAATTTCTTAGTATATTTTGGCATGTGGGAGGAAATCTATGCAAATATCAGGAGGACATACCTACTCCCTGGTCAGACGTCAGGGGTATCAGAATGCCAGCGATAACCCAGGACCCCAGCGTTACCAATGAGTCGGCGGGCTGCTAATAAACTGACTACTGGGTTTTACCAGTTGAAGGAGTGTCCAGATGTCCCTCACATTCCGAAATATGCAACCAATGCTAACATTACTAGACCATGTAAAGACACACCTCTTTGACAAGGGGAAGAGCAACGCCCACTTGTCATTTTATTCAGATTTTTCCAGGGGGTATGGCACAAGGTAGAATTATTTCATGAGGTATATACCTATTTACTGTGTGCTGTTTAATGTATCCCCTTTTATTATTTATTAACACCAGATAATAAGATCTATCACTGTGTTCTAATTTCTGTCTATGACTTTGGGGGCGGCCATCTTACCTGAGCTTCTCCTCTGCTTTTTTAACAGCATTTAATGTTATACGTTACAGCACTCTCATGGCCATAAGCAGCAACAGACCAGAGCCAACATATTGAGGTCTATGGGAGAGTTTTCTCAACATGGAAAGGAAGTAGATAAGCTGTGACATCATCTATTGTCAGTAGTAGATGCATTGTAGTGTTATCTATTGTAATCCCATCTGTCTTGTTTGTGATGTGAATGAAATAACTGCTGCAAAACAAACCCTACAGAATTGTCAAGTGTCAGTCTATTATTAAGCTTAGTGTTTAAAGTAAAAATTGCAGGATTTAGTACTTTTTTTTTTCTTAATATAATTTTTTTCTTAATATCGATTGTGGCAAAGAAAATTGACAATTATAAAAAATCATCAAAAATTCTGAAGATTTATTTGCATCCTCTAAATGGGTATGGACTAGTCGATCTAAAAACAGTGGTGAACAAACAGTAGATAATGATCTATAGGTAGACCTCAGACCGGTAGACCTAGATGTAATGCCATCCTAGCTTTAGAGTGTCTGTCACCATCAATGAAAGGCTCATTGACAAATCATACAGGCGTCAGTAAAATGTGAGTAAAGCTATTAGATGGTGCAAGTTTTTACATACTCCATGAATTCCAAGACACATCCTAGACAGAACAGAACATGGAAGAATAAATACATGGGTGCTTATGATTAGAGATGAGTGAAGTTTTCAAAAATTTGATTCGGAACTTCGCCGAATTTTCCGATACGATTCTATTCGATCCGAATTAATTTGCGGTGAATAAACAGCTATTTCCTGGCTGAAGAGAGAGCCAGGGTGGGCGGCAAAATGGCGGAAGCCCTTGGATGTCGCGGTCATGTCTCTCTCTCTCTCTTTCTCTCTCTCTCTCCAGCACGGACAACTTTTATTCATGTGGAAGGATCTGCTAACAAGCAAAGATAAGCCTACCCAATCACATCACTAGAGAACATTTTGTGACCGTCTGATGTCACAAAGGTCCTTACTAAATATTAGTTACCGCAAAGCATCAGGAAGTCCGGATTCCATGCGAATCGAATATCATGAAGGAATAGAAGGCATTGCTCTGAAGCATGTGGATGAATGTGAAATATATCTACAACATATTGACTTGTAAAGTCATTGTTGGAGGGGTATAAACTGTTTTATTTATTTTAATATGTATTACATTGAATTTTTATGGGACTGTGTGTTACTGCCACTTGCAATGTTTATTGCAGTGTATTCAGTGCTTGCTAAGGCTGAGTTCACATCTGTCTCAAGCGCATGTCCTTGAGAAATTGCTGGACAAACAAGTCCTGAAAGAGTGACTTTTTCATCCGGTGATTTCAGTTAAAAAGGACCGATAGCCATCAGACCCCTGACGGACCCCATTCTAGTCAATGAGGTCCCTCTGGCTCTGTTTATGTCCGTCATAGAACAGATCAGTTTTTATGTTCGTCTGATCTGGACCAGAAGAGCGAAAACAACTATGCAGGGTTGAACCTAGCATAAAACTACCCAAATGTACTATAGATAGATAGATAGATAGATAGATAGACAGAAAGATAGATAGATAGATAGATAGATAGATAGATAGATAGATAGATAGATATTGATTGGTACAACAGTTGATACATCATGGCCGGCCATATATGTGAACCCATTGGCCAAATGTACTTGTATGTACAAAAACTATCACTTCCAATCCTCCATGCACATGCACACTAGGCTGAGCATGTCTGTGCTTTTAATAGAGGAATAGAAATCTGCCAGACATCTCCGGCGGCAGATTATCCCTCCAAGAAAAAAAAAAACCCTTCTCGCCCTTGACATTTGCAATCCAGAGAGAATTGGGGGGCACCATACACATTAAAGGGTTGGCTCATCCCACCAAAATAGTTCTTGAAAAACAGAATTAGCTCACTGAGAATTTTCTCATGGTATAGAAAATGCATTAATACATTGAATGACAAATATATGGTAGCTGCATTCATATATACAGTATGAGAATGGAAGGTAATCCTGTAAAATACGTATGTTAACAGTTTATATGTTTTCCATAGCTAGGGCAAATGCATAAAAACTCTTTCCCATCAGACGATCGAGGAGATACAAAGAGTTGTACACGGTGTCCAACGAAGGAGACATGTATGACGCCGTTTGCTCTCTAGAGTGCCATATAAGTGCTTGTTGTAAAAATAAAGAGTCTCGGGAAGTGTTCAGGTCTTGCACAAATGTGACAAACATTTAAAAACTGCGTTTATGGTTAACTGATTTATAATCTCGCCACATTTTTGTTTATCGGAAAAACATAAATCAGGACCACTTATCTCTACTGCTGCAATGGAGCAGGCTGTTTTATAAGCAGCATATTGTTACCATGTGGCTCCTCGTACTGGCAAATATGACCTCTTTCAACTTTTTCTGAAAGTAGAAAAAAAGAAAAAAAAACTTACAATTTCTGTCCTGTTTTACTAAATTAATAAGCAAACTGTTCGTAAACTGCTACCTGAGTTTTTCCGAACATAAAAAAGGGTCTTATATTATTTTTTTTCTAAGAAAAAAGGGCTAGGGCTTTAGGCACCGGAGTGAATCAGAATCTTTTCTGATTCGCTCCAGACAAATCTTGTAACATGGTTAGGGTTAGTAACCCTTACTTACATTCACAATTGACGATGCAGGGTCAGTGGGTCTTATACAAACTTACTGCCACTCTCTCTATACACTTTGTGTGGCAGTGGCACCGTGCCCTCTCTATCTTCTCTCCTTTATTTTCTCCTTTCCACTAAAGGGAAGGTTCTATAGCGTAGTGGCTGCGTCTGTGGGAGCGAGCATGGGTGGCACCTGATGTCTGGTCTCGTAGGTAGCCAAGCTCACAGTATAGTAGCAGCCAGGAGGCAGCACTCAGAAAGGCAGACTCGAGTGGCGGACTCAGGAGACAGAAGAGGGAACGCTGGAGCGGGACTCAGGATCAGGTGAACAGATTTTGCCCTGCCATGGCAGGAGGTAGCGTGGTACTTGGCCAGGATGATTGAGAGCTACGGTATGCCTATTCTCAATCTCCGTGATGTCAGTGACGTCATGTGGCATAACCTTTCGCTGGAGGCGTTGACTGTAACTAGGGCTTATTTTTGGAGTAGGGCTTATATTTGGGGCAGGGATTATTTTTGGAGAAGCATGGCACAACTCAATAATACTATATACTTTGGGAAGTATTAGAAAGGACTCGGAGCTATCTCACTATGCGGCATGTTATAAACTTTGCCAGTTAGCTTTCAGATAAAGGTATGTTCACATCTGTGTCAGAGGTTCTGTTTGGAGCCTTCATCGCAAATTCTGTCAAAGGTCAGGATGAAAAAGTCCTTCATGCAGCATTTTTTGTCCAATAATAGACACAATAATGGAAACCCAATGAACCCCATTATAGTCATTGGGGGCTATCATGATATGTTTGTGCCTATCATATGACAGATCCACCCCCATCAGGATTGACATTTTTCCATTCCTGTAATGGAACAGAAAAACCGAAATCCCGATGTACATTTGAACACAGCCAAAATTTTGTTTATTAGACTTTGTGTATTCGTATCTGATGGATTGACTGTTTTGCGAATATACAGTTGTTTCTAGAGAGTAATTATTTACATTAATCACTTTCTATCATCCCACGTGTGATACATTCACAGATGGCTTTGAGAATGAATTTAAACTTGATATAAAACTACATATGCAATCTTCCTTGTTTGTTATATTTTAACTATTTTGCAATAATTTTTATAGTACATATATCTTTATTTATTTTATTATTCTCCTGAATTTTTTTTACATTGATATCCTACTATATCTAGAACTATTTTTATCTTATCACACTGATCACAAATTCTCACCTCCATTGGTTGTTTTTGCAGGTTAGGGCCAGTTCACATCTGCGTTCGGTTTCCATGTGGGGAGTCCGCTTGGGGTCCCCCCCCGAACGAACGGAAACCTATACGTGTAGAAAAGCGGTTTACCTAAGGAAACCTGCGGACCCCATAGACTATAATGGGGTCCGTGTGCTTTCCGCTCGGTTTCCGCACGAAGCAAGAAGAGAGAGAAAAGTGCTGCAAGCTGTTATCGCATGTTTCGTGCGGAAACCGAGCGGAAACCACACAGACCCCATTATAGTCTATGGGGTGCTCAGGTTTCCTTAGGTAAACCGCTTTTCTATGCGTATAGGTTTCCGTTTGGGGGGGGGTCCCCAAGCAGACTCCCTGAATAGAAACCGAACGCAAATGTGAACCGGCCCTAATAGTGGTCCCTGTGAATACTGGTTTTCCGCGGTGAACAATACACTTCTGTACTGCATTGCCATGAAAGATCAGTATGAATATCTCACTGTAACAGAATACTGTATACTACAATTGTACTACTCCAGAGTAATTGAAAACAAGTAGTCATTGCAATTATTTTATTAATCTGGGTCACAAATTTTCTCTAAAATGAAAACACTATTTCATAAAATAAAAACAAAGCAAAATTGTTGCAATACAGCAAGTTCAAGGGAAATTGTAGCCAGCAAATTACTTATTTTTTTAAGTCATTTTTTATATTAAACATATTTTAGAAGAAATTTCGGTGTTGTTTTTAATTTTCCATGTTATTATCTATAGTTTAAAAAAATCCCAAAAATCCTTCAATTCCAACTCTTGCCACTAAGTCTAAAATAGTTTGTGACTATTTTAGACTGAAGATGAGTCTATGACCCATGGTGTGAATCAGACCCTATTGACTTCTATGACACAGTTTTCTCGGCAGGCTGTGACCTGTGCAGAGGTCATTGTGCAGAGATGGGAATGGATAAATGCATGTATAAGGGTTTTTACTACAAACTCAAAGCTGAAAGCTCCAGCAACTGGTTTGTGATGCGTGAAACATCCTGCACAAGTGTTGTGTGTACAGTTAAAATGTGATAGTAATAAAGAATGAGGCCGAAACTATAAATTTAATCATTTAAAGCCATTAGGAGCAAGCCGTTGAAAGGGTAAATCCATTGGAAGTCTCGGGAATTTCCTCAGTAGAACTGTCATATACACAAATCCCTAAAAGAAAGCAGGTTACTTCTTTGGAACAAAATACATTTTTGAAATTAAGAAATTTCCATCTGGAAACAACTCAATGGCACAGACATTCCACAAAAATATACTCTATTAGAATGCCACTGTATGTGCACAAATAGTAGACAGTCAGATGCTTAGATAACCAGTTAACAGTGGTACTGTGTTTAGGAAATAAGGACATGTTCGTATATGCAGACCTCAGCAGAAATCCAACGCTGACCCTTGGTTATCTGCCACCTCTTTGCAATGCTTTGACTCCACAACTGAATTAGCCCCATTCACTGAGGCTAATCTATGTGTGGTAACCTGCCACAGTTTATTTATGGGATCCCCTTGATACACCCTGATATCTGTGTGAAACTTCCATTGTGTGTCCTATAGACAAATTCAGAAGACCATAAAGTGGTCATATTACTATATAAGGTCCATATTATGTCCACAAAGGCTGGTGACCCGAACTAGGAGCATCATAGGGATATATGACGCTGTAAATTTGCGTCATTAGAATAATTGTTGAGACAGCATGGGTGTACAGGCTCTTGAATAATACAGGAAAGCTAAGATGGTGGTGGTGGGAGGGGGGTTAATTTCAAACAGTTACATCTCATATTATAAAACCTAGAACAGTGCTTTGGTGTCACATGAAATATGAGATTCTCTGATTTTATATGACACCAAGATTTCAGTTCTATGTTTATTATTTGCAGAGGTATCACCAGTTGAAAAGAGTCATTCTTCCAGATGTGCCAAACATTTTGAAGAGAAAATAACTTTACCCCCGTTCTCTGCAGTCCAATTCCTGTATGTCCTCCAGAACATCAGTCTGTCCTCAATGATTATCTTGGGGAGAAGTGGCTACTGGAAGAATGATTGTCCAGGGTAGAAAAGAACCTTTTTCATGGCAACAGTAAAGCTTCCTGAGGCCATTCATGTGTGAGGTTGCTATTCATCCAAGGTAGTGGGCTCTCTCACAATTTTGTCTAAGAACACTGCTATGAATAGAGAATGGAATCTAAATATCCTCCAAGAGCAACTTTTTCCAACCATACAGGACCAATTTGGTGATGAATTGTGCTTTTTGCCAACGTGATGGAGCACCATGTCAGAAGGCAAAAGTGATAACTATGTGGCTCAGTGAACAAAATACAGAAATTTTGAGTCCATATCCCGGAAACTCCCAAGCTTTCAATCCCATTGAGGACCTGTGACCAATCCTCAAACACAAACAAAAACACAAAGTGTGATAAACTCCAATTACTGGGTAGGTAAGAATGGGTTGTCATCAGTCAGGATTTGGCCCAGAATCTGATATCCAGGAGGCCAGGGCGAATTTGCAGATATCTTTAAAAAAAAATAAGAGTCAACACTGTAAATATTGAGTCTTTGTATAAACTTGATGTATTTGTCAATTAAAGTGTAAAAACTTAAATTAAATGCTTATAATTGTACTTTAATAACCATAGAAACAACGGACTAAAAGAACACTGAAGCAGCAAAGTTGTGAAAAAAAGAATTTATGTCAGTCTCAAAACTTTTGGCCACGACTGTATGTTCATATGTATATCACATATGGCTTTGCTATATGGTATTGTGTAGCAGTGTATAAAGCTTTTGGCAGCGTAATTTGAGTGCTAAACGGTACTGTTTGAGTTTTTCATTGGCAGTATTTTTTTTTTTTACCATTGAAGGTATTACACAGTGCTTTTATCTGTTTATAATGGTGCATAGTAAAGTATATATTAACTAAATTGACATGAATTACCCTTAATGGCAGTATAAGGTTGAGTTCACATCTGTTTTGAAGGATGAAAAAGTCTTGCAAGCCTGACTTTTTGTCTGGTGATTTCAGATGAAAACAACGGAGACCCAACAGATCCCATTATAATCAATGCAGTCTCTCAGACTCGTATCTGCTACTTTTGTGGTCCATTTGTTTAATTGTTATTCTGGTCCTCCAACAGACCAGAAGAACAGACACAAGGCGCAGATGTGAACTAAACGTCAGGCAGTTTTGGCTGTAAATACATGTACTGTATATGAACGTATATAAAGTCCAACTTTTTACTCAACCCTAGTCATCAAGGGGGCGTTCACACTACCATTGCTAATGTCCGTTGCTGTCTTCCATCATAAGCAACAGATATTAAACTGTCACAGAGAACGGTCACATTCTGTGTCCGTTCCCATTGACACTAATGTCTGTGACAGTTTAATGTCCGTTGTTGTTATCCTATGACGGAAGACAGCAACTGACATTAGCAACAGTAGTGTGAACTCCCCCTTACTGTACTTTATTTCAATGAGAAGATCCATCTGGTTAGTTGATGGGCCCTAAAGTAGCTGTTATTTATTTTATTCTTCTCTAATTAGTGGGAATTATTCGGGGTATTTGTAGTACAAGTTCTGTCAAAAATCCCAAGCCTTGCTTTTACATCCAGGAAAATGACAAACAACAAAATGGACCCATTACAGGTAGTAGGATCTGACAGGCTCCATTGGTGGTAGGGACATTCCATTTTGCTATTCCTATGATAAAACATGTAAATGGAATAAACACTGTAGATGTGACCTTAGCCTAATATTCTTGTGGTTCCTCTCTCTTCTCTCATTTTGTTTTTTGTTTTTCAGTTATTTTTTTCATTTCTTAGAAACATACATTAGATACCAAGTTGTAATTGGAAATGACGTCTATACTGTATGTTTATTGTTTGTAGTAGTTATTTATTTGTGGTTTTGGATTGCTATAGACCCCCGATGGCAAACCTATGACACGCATATCACAGGTGACACGCCAAGACATTTTGGGTGATACACATCGGCAGCTACTTATTGTGCTATTGCAATAAGCAGCTGCCGATAATTTTAAGTCACCTGTCCATGCTCCTGTCCTCGCCGCCCTCCGCTGCATCCTCTAGGCGACGCTACACTGATGTCACAATGCTGAAGAACCCCGGGATGCTACGTACAGCGTCCTGGCCTTCTTCAGCGTCGGCAACAGCGCACCCTGGAGGAGGCAGTGGAGGGCGACCAAGACTGGAGTGTGGACAGCTGAGTAAAAAGTATCAGTCACTACTCTGGGTGGGGGTGGGAGGATAAAGGGGGTCATATGCTGTGGATGGGCTTTAAAAAAAGGGGTCATATACTGTTGGGGGGTATAAAAAGGGTCATAAACTGTTTGGGGGCCATAAATAGGGGCATCATATGCTGTGTGGGGGGTAAAAAAAAGGAGGTTTATATACTGTGGGGGGCAAAAAAAGGGGGTCATACACCGTGTGGGGGCTAAAAAAAGGGGGTCATACATTGTGTGGGGGCTAAAAAAAGGGGGTCAAATACTGTGTAATGGGCCAGGAAAAGGGGGTCATATACTGTGTGATGGGCCAGGAAAAGGGGGTCATATACCGTGTGATGAGCCAGGAATAGGGGGTCATATACTGTGTCGTGAATCAGAAAAAGGGGGTCATATACTGTGTGGTGAGTCAGAAAAAGGGGGTCATATACTGTGTGATGGGCCAGGAAAAGGGGGTCATATACTGTGTGGTGAGTCAGAAAAAGGGGGTCATATACCGTGTGATGGGCCAGAAAAAGGAAGTCATATACCGTGTGATGGGCCTCAAATACATATAATACTAATACACATATCAAAAATATAACTCTTTTTTATACAGAGCTACAAATATCGCAAAATTATGGATATTTCTAGATGTGACACGCCACCTGAGTTAAGCTAGGTTTTTTTTATGAATTTTGACACGCCGAGCTTAAAAGGTTAGCCATCACTGCTATAGACATTGCATCCCCAAATGTAAAGAGAAGTAGACTCTGAAGAAACTGCATAAATAACAATTGTTATAATTGAGAATATTCTTCATTTTATGATTATTATCACCAAGGGTGGCTATGAGCTGTGTAACAAGGGTTGGGTTGCATAAAAAATGTGTTTTGTATACATGTATAATAAAGTTAATTGAAGCCAGAAAGTAAGAAACAAAAGCAGAACATCACTTCACAGGGCAGATGCTGCAGCTCCATTCCATTCCCCTTAAAAAGATCCAAATTTAATAAAGATCAGCATGAGTCAGTGCTTTATATAGGTTGTCTCATGAAGACAACCTGGTGGCTCAGTGGTTAGCATTGTTGCCTTGCACTGCTTGAGTTATGTATTTGATGGGGCTTATATGTTCTTCCTGTGTTTGCGTGGGGTTTCCCCCAGGTATGCTCCAAAGATATACTAATAGGGAATTTAGATTGTGGGCCCTTGACAGCGACCTTGGTGGTTACAGGTAAACCTGCCTCAGTAGCAGCAACATCTCTTTATTTTTGTGTTAAAGTGGTTTTCTCACCCCAAATTGATTTTTCATATTAATGAAGGATCGGATCGGTCATCAGTATGTGCTCTCTGTGGGTCCAACACCTGGACCCTGCACAGATCAGCTGTTCCATCAGTCTCCAGTCTTGTGGACAGGCAGCATGTGCAGCACTGCTCCTATTCAAGTAAGGCCCGGTTCACATCTGCGTTCAGGTTTCCGTTTGGGGAGTCCCCTTGGGGACGCCCTGAACGGAAACCTATACACATAAAAAAGCGGTTTACCTGGGAAACCCGCGGACCCCATAGACTATAATGGGGTCCCTGTGGTTTCCGCTCAGTTTCCGCACAAAGCAAGCAGCACTTTCCTCTCCGCATGTTTCGTGCGGAAACCACACGGACCCCATTATAGTCTATGGGGTCCACAGGTTTCCCAGGTAAAACCGCTTTTTTATGCATATAGGTTTCCATTAAGGGGGTCCCCAAGCGGACTCCCCGAACGGAAACCCGTGAACCGGGCCTAATAGAAGAGTCATAGCTGCCCCATCCACTGTATAGCGGTGGTTCTGGGGAATTTCTGCGCTGCTCCTGCACATGCTCCCCGACCCATAGCAGCTTCTGGTACCCGGTGGCTACTACGCCAGCGGATCTGCGTGTGGTCTGGGTGTCTGTCCCCCACAGATCACCTACTGATGAGCTATTCTGTAGCTACGTCATCAGTATTAAAAATCAATTTGGGGCCAGAAAATCCCTTTAATGGTTTCTGCTTTTTTTCCCCCATCAGAGATAGGTTTTACATAAGGAGTTGTAATTGGTAAAAGCTTGTGTTTATTGTTTGTAGGCATTATTTGTTTGTGTGTGTTGTTTCTTACTAGTTTACTGCATCCCCCAGTGGCAGAGCACAGCGGACTCTGCAGACTTTATATAAATAAAGCATATTATCATTAGATGAGTCTTTTTATTACAGTTACTAGCGTCATTATGGTTAGGAATGGTTCGGATCTGAGTAAGATGGGTTGTGTTGTCACAGTGTTTACAGAACATGTGCTTTGTAAACATTTGTCGTAAAGGCAAGAAGTTAATTAAAGCCAGAAATAAGGAAACCAAAGCATAACCTCAGTTCCCAGTGCACATGTTGCACTTCCTTTCCACTCCTAGATATCAGACTGCAAAGTCGGGCATGAGTAAGTGCATTAAAGGGAACCTGTCACATGAAAAATGCTGTCCCATCTACAGGCAGCATGTTATCAACCAATTTGGTGTATAGATGTGTTCAAAAAGATTTGCCATGTATCCAATGAAATCTCTGCTCTATGATGAGAAGTCAAGGAGATGGTTCTATCAGTGATTGACCGCCTGCTTGACTTCTTAGCAAAGAAAAAGCACAAATTTCAATAGATAAATGACAGGTTATACTGAATCTTCTCCCACAAAAATATACTTTAATTTACTCAGATCTGCCTGCAGCAGTTTCCATGGGACAGGTTCCCTTTAGGCCCGGGGCCCCATGTAACATAAACACCGCAGCGTTTTACAGTCCCTGCAAAGTGCATGGGACTCTAGCAAATTTGATCCACACACTGCAGAAAAATACCCGCAGTGGAAATACTGCAATTTTCAAAACTGGCGCGCTTTGGGAAATCGTAGCCTGTCAATTATACCTACGGAAAGGCCGGTGGTTTCCATAAAGTGATAATTGAAGCATAAAGTCCGCAGAGGAAAACTCTGCAGACTTTCTGTGAAAAGCATTGTGGGAAAAACGGTGATGCCTTTCTGCTACGGTTTTTCCCGCACCGCTTTTTCGCTACACCCTCCTACATCGGGCCTTAGCCTTAGAGGGATTTTCCATAGACAATTAAAATTTTTGCAATATAAATAATTAAAACTTTTTCAGAGTTTTAAATATTTTCTCTAAACATCTTAATCTTTTATCTTGAACGTTTGCCAATGGATACAGCTTTAATGTGCTTATAATTTCTTTATTGTGGGCAGGTTATCAGACAGGGACTTTACATGCAAGAGAAGATAACCCGATCACAATATCTCTTTACTAGGTGGAATGAGTCTCAGCAATAAGTCCATATTGTTATATTGTCTCCATAGAGATATGGAGCAGTGCTAAAGACTAAAAAAAATAAAAAAGGAGCCTAAACAGTATAATGTTCCCTAGTGACCCCCACACAGTACAGTGCTCTCCAGAAGTAACCAGACACTCAGTATAATGCTTTTCAGTGGATTCCTACACAGTATAATGCTCTAAAGTGGCCACCCCCACATACAGTACTATGCTAGTCAGTGACTGCCCACATGTACAATGCTCTCCAGTGGTCCCCGCACACATATATTGCACCCCAGTGACCCCACACACAGTAAAATGCTACCCAGTGCCCCACACCCACTGTATAATGCTATCCATTGGCCCCACATATGTATAATGCTCTCAGGTGAGCCCACAGACACAATATAATGTTACTCAGTCGCCACCCACACAGTATTATGCTCTCCAGTGACCCTCCTACATGTATAATGGACTCCAGAGGCACAACCACATGTACAATCTTCTCCAGTGACCCTCACACACATATAATTCACCCCAGTGGCCTCACACATAATATAATGCAACCCAGTGTCCTACACACACAGTATAATTCTCTCCAGCTCTCCACAAAGTTGTTCCAAATAAATAAAAAAGGTAATACTTACCAAGCCCTGTTCCCATACAGCTGTCTGCAGAATGCAGATCTCTGACTACTTGCAGCAGATCTATGCCAAGGCACAAGCAGTTCTAATGGCAGCCTGAATAGTGGAGCAGGAAGCTGAAGTCTTCCTGCTTCACCATTGTATTCAACTATATCTGTGTCCTAAAGACGCAAATATACTTGATATGATGTGTGCTGCAACTGTCTGCTTCTTTTTTTCTTAAAGAGACAGCGCAGCAATGGGGCTAGTCATAAATGGAACTAAGGCTCTTGCAAATTCTTAGTTGCATTGGCGAGTACATATGACAACATATGTTTCAGCTGTAATGCTTTCAGTTATTTCAACCATACATTTAGCCATTATGTTCAAATGTTATCCTCACTATTTTACACATGGATTTTGACCTTGTGTTTCAACATTACTGAGTGTTAGTTAGTGGTAGGAACCTCCCTAGATTTGGGTCAGATGGAAGATATTTTATATTAGCGTTTGACAGTAATCCCTTTGATGTGAATATTTGAGTAATGATAATGGTGACCTTCCTCAAGGTCAATGAGCAAGCTTTCTTAAAAGAGATGGTTTATTTGATTATCATTATCAGTGTCACATTGAACAATTCATTTCTGAAGAGAAGGCCATAAAACCATAATAATGTTTATGTTGCAGGGCTTACTTAGATTTAAATGAGCTGAAGCATCGGCTCAATGTGACTGGATCAACTCAGCTAAACATATTCTTCGCAAACTCATCAGAAGAGGAGCTGGCTGGGGTTGCCACATGGCCTTGGGATAAAGAGGTTCTCACTCATCTTGGTATGTTGTATTTCTTAAATACGTATTCTTAATCTTTTTGTTATTACTGGATAAAATATCCATTGCCATGCCATGAGGAAAAGAATCATCATTCTTGGACACTGAGCAGAGAGACACTAATAGTCCCTCTCCTCCCATAGTGGCCAACTATGCTTCAGAACTGCTAAGTACACATATGGTTTAGTATGTACAGTGCAATGTTTTCCAACACACTTACAGCTGCTTCTGGCTTCTTAGCCTTCATCAGTGCAAGCTATTAAAACCATGACTTTCAGGGGTACCCATACCATTGGTGCACCCTTTGCAGCCGGACAGGGGCTCAGTAGGTAGGGGGGCCCACTGTCACTTCCTGTCACTGCAACAGTGAGAGAAGAAAACAGGTGCAGTAGCAGGCATGGACGTGCATCGAGAAGCTTATTTGCATAAATTAAAAAACATTTTTACAGGAAAATGAAAGATCCTTCTGCAACAAGGAAATTATGTTTGCACTGAAGTTAAATTGCCCTATACTTGTAAGGAGATTAAGGAGCTGATAGACTCCCTTCAATGTATATGCCCACCCTATAATGAAATGACAGCCTTCCTGTTTCAAAATGATTGAGTAAAGGGAAGTTTTGGCTCATTTTAGCCCTTCTCACGGATACCTGGATTCTTATGATATCATGTTTTAAAGAAGACCTTTCACCACCTCCACTAAGTCAAGTTCTTAGAATCTGTTAATAGGCGCTGCTCTACCGATTCCAGCACAGTTGGAATTTACCTTTATCCCCCACCATTCCTGAACAACAATCGCAGTTAGTTTTATTGCCTGATGTACTGTTTAATCTCTGTAATGTCAGAAGGGTGGTATCAGGCAGGGGGTGTGATTCAGAGCTCCAATCAGAGGCAGCCAGTGTCAGAGATCAGAATCACACCCCTTGTTTCTCCTGCCTGACACCGCCCTCCTGACAGTACAGAGTCTAAATAGCATATTAGTCCCAAAACTAACAGCATTGATTGCTCAGGAACTGTGGGGGCTAGAGAAAAAATTTCAACTGTGCCACAATCAGTGGAGATGCAGCTATTAATTACTGTTAAGAGCTGGACTTGTTGGAGGGGGTGAAAGCCCCTCTCTAATCTGCTGAACATTAACCATGTTACATTTAGATAATGTACGCACCTTTTCAATTTCATAACTAGGCAGAACAAGTATAATGCAATATCATCACGTCTTCCTTTACATATGTGACATTGTTAAATGGCTTTTTTTTGCATGGTGCTTAGAAATGGACTACATTATAGTCAGGTAGTTGGTAATTACTACATGTGGTGGTTTGGACAATGTAGTATTTTTGCTCAACTTTTCTAATAATGTTCTGATTTGTATGGATAGGTGTAGGAGCTGAATCACATATAAAATAAAGGTTATTATTTTTTACTGTTATAGGTGGCATTGTTATGAATCCATCTTTTTTTGGAGTTCCTGGTCACACACATACCATGATCCATGAAATCGGACATAGCTTGGGATTGTACCATGTCTTCCGTGGCATTTCAGAGATTCTCTCTTGTAGTGACCCCTGTATGGAAACAGATCCTTCCTATGAAACAGGAGATCTCTGTCGTGATACCAACCCATCTCCAAAGCATAAAACATGTGGAGATCCTGTCCCTGGATCAGGAAATGACACCTGTGGCTTTCAGACATTTCTCAACACTCCTTATAATAACTACATGAGCTATACAGGTAGGTAATATCATCTAAACAAGAACAGATGTGGAAAAATTTAACTTGTCATTGATTACTTTAAAACTAGCTTTGTACTGTTCATTGTTTTGTTCCATCAGATGATCAGGACAATGATAGTAAATCTGCAGAATGACTGATACAAGTGCAATAGGTTCTGGGAACGTCTCATCAGCATCAGTCTGGTGGTAATGAGGCTGCTTTCCTACAGCCAGCATTGCACTTCTTTGTGGCCAACACACCACTTCCTGGCATTCTCGTCTTGTCTGCCACCAGACAATTACCGTTTCAGGTCACACAAATCTTCCCACCAGCTAGGAAAGATACAAACACTCCCTCACTCACTGAATTCCTCTTCACTGAAGTAGATGGCATTTCTCCTTCCAAGCTGTCCTACTTCCAGAGAGCATGGGAATATGTCCAAACTAGCTCTCATATGGTACCAGAACCACTTTTCTAGGTGGCATAAAACTGGAGATACAGCCATTTGAAGTGGCCACCCTCCTTTGGCAAATGCTACAGCTCTACGTACTGACAATACAAATATGTATGGATTTTCCCTGGCAACAGTTGGCTGAGTTAGAGGATTGCTAGGCAAAACTTTACAGCCTGTTTTCTATTAAAAGGTGGTTAAATAAATTAGTAATTAAATAATTGGTATATTACGAAAATGTTCTCCAAACACCACCCCAGCACAATAGTAGAAAAAACAGCACTTAAGTTAAACTGTGCTACATATAAGTATGTAATATATGTAGGTAATATATTGTGCTTTGCAATAATGAAAATAACATTCCATTTAACAGTCATAATATGCAAATTGATATTTATAGGATTTATAATAGGCTGACATACGGATGACAAAGCATACATACATACATACATACATAGTTCAGTTGAAAATAGACTTATGTCCATCAAGTTCAACCAAGGGATGGGAAATGGTATGGCTAAAGGGACAAGTTTGTAAAGAATGTGTTTTCATGAACACCATTGTTTTCTTATTAATGTAATTAAAATGTTGTGTATGTTCATTTTACTTTATAGTGGTTGGAGCTCCATTTTTTAACCCAGAGTACACCACATATAGTTTATACAATACATTCAGGGTTCCATCCAATATATACAAAAATTCAGCACTCCACTAAACCTTAGCCATTTAGAAGAATTTAATTTAGTAAGATAGCAATCCTAAGTCATCATGAGTAATGTTTTGGTCTGAAACATAAACCTTCTGAATGCTAATAAGGTCTACATGCCAGGAGAAAGCAAGTCAAACACACAGTGATACTTTCCCACTGCGAGTTCTCCTGGCATGTAGATCTTATCGGTTTCCTCCTTTCTGGGTGCAATCTATGTCTGATGAAGGTCTATGTTTCAGACTGAAACGTTACATATGGTGACTTAGGTTTGCTATCTCATTGAATACAATTCTTCTAAAATGCAAAGACTCAATGGAGTGCTGAGTTTTGTCTTTATTCGATCTTAGATTACTCTAAAGCGTTCCTGCCCCATTTGTCCTTCCAGTATAAGCTGCCATGCATATGTAGAAGTGCACATGAGAAGTAGCTCTATTTCTGGCCATTATATGACTTAGCTTATGCAATTTGAATTTTGATTTGTATATCTGTGTGAGCGTGTGGATGGATACTAAGTGCCGTACACTCCATACAACAAGTAGAGGATAATCTCATCCACAATTGTCTCTTTATAACTCAGAAACAGCCCCAGATCATCTAGGGCATATATAGGGAAGTCCTGCCATGTTTGATGTTAATAACATACTTTGTAATAGAAAGCTCCTATGTAGCTCCAGCATCATACTAAACCTGTGTTTCTGCAGCTGCTTATGCTCATTCCTCCCCCTCCATAGACTTCTATAGACATGTGTAATCTGAGTTATATGACCTGCAGTCCGCCTACACATGGATATAGATAGCAGAGATGTTCAGGATAGAGTTCGTTTAGTAGAGTGAGGGGAAGATGGGGAAACAGCCTGATAAGAGACTAAAGAAGTATTTTTCTCTGACAACATATATTACAAAGTTTCCTGTCCAACATTTGGACATATGAAGTAGATAGACTACAGATTAACAGCAAATAACAAGTGGAATGGATAATGTCAGAGGAGAACTCAAAAGGCATAGAACAAGATGGATTCTTCCCAGCCAAAAAGCTGAGCAGCCTCTTGGCAAAAGGCTACACTGCTAGGAAAACAAGGTCATGGGATGGAATCCCCACAAGATCATTACAGGAGGTGTTTACAGCAAGCGTGGAAAAATATCTACAATATTTTTTGACAAACAGAAACTCTCCTGAAGAGAATAGAGTACATAATAAATATTAGGGGTGGACATAAAAAGGACTGGAATGGCAATAGTATATTTAGTTACTTAGACAGGCATATTATGTGCATGAGCACCAACTGATGACATAAAAATTGGATAAAAAAGGAGATCTGCTGTTGACCATCATCATTTTTGGGGCTTACAAAGTAGCATTTTACACATGGAAATGAGTTTGGGGCTAGTGTTTGACTGAAAATTTAAAAAAAAATACAAGGATGGTTGTTTACACCAGAGAAGGATCATAGGTTTAGGCTAGAGACGGTCAGAAACAGAATGGAACAAGGTCGGACCTGGTTTAGTAAGCCCAGGAGTCCCCAGAAAATCCTAATGGTATGTTCACACGGAATTCCTCTTCATTTTCCGCCACCGTATATTCAGCCGCGGTCTAGCAGCGACAGCTTTCCACTGCTGATTAGGCCCAGATGAATTGGGCCCAATCAGCAGGGAGTCTCGAGCCGCGGAATCCACAGCAAGATCAAGCAGGACACTTTTTTTTTCCACGTCCTGCTGCGATCTCTGCCTCCCATTGAAAACAATAGGAGGCAGATTCCGGGTAGTATCTGCAGCGGATACAGGAGGGGAATCCACCACCAAATCCACAGCAAATTTCACCATGTGAACATACGCTAAGAGTAGAAATTAGGAGAGTGTGTGAGATACTGCTACTCTTGCAGTTATCCACAAAGTGGATTTTGTAACTGAAAGAGACAACTATATTGCAGTGTATGGGAGTACCACTGTATAACTATTGAGGCCTGCCACAAGTAAGGCTTAATAGTTACATCTTTATGACAGCCCTGGGAGCCTTCAGAATGGTCCCGAGCGTCATACACACAATCATAGACATGGTGGATATGGCGTCCGCTCTGTTTCTGAGCGGGCACCTTATTTAAAGGGCCAACATCTGCCATACTATTACGGTGTATGTCAGGAAAGGATTAACAAACCAGATGGTACTAGAATGTATGGGAAGAAGTCAAGCTAGTGGAGGCAGTGTGATTTTGGGAGCCCTGGCATTCATTGTTACAGCCAAGAACAACCTCTTATGGCAAACAGATTGCTTAATGGCAGACCTTTCTTTTAGCAGCATAATGTAACCTGCTGCACTGTAAAAATTGTTCATGAATGATTTGAGGAACATGACAGAGAGTTCGAGGTGTTGACTCAGACTTGAAATTCTGCAGCTCTCAATACAGTTGATCAACTGTGGGATATGTAGTGAAAAAATAAGTCTTGGTGCCAAATAACACCAGACAAAGTTGGTACCTGCAGTGGTCACAGTTGTTTTGGTGGCACAAGAGGGGGGCAGTTATATTTTGCTTCCACTTCTTCAATCATCAGCAGTGCAGTCAAGTTTCCTCTGTTCATTCTAAGCTCTTATTTCCCCTTTAACAAAGTTCTGTATGGTAACTCATTACTTATACAGTGTTTCTTCAGCGCAGGGATCTTTATGTCTTATTTCTGCTTCATGATGACTATTAAAGGTTTTTAAGTGCTGCTTTTCTTGGCAAATACTTATGGCTTTTTACAGGACACTCACATAAAGCACATCAATTATTGAGGAAATTCTGGAATGTAGCCTTAAAGCTAATGACAAAAATGTTTAACATCAATGACAGAACTCCTTGCAAGTAGAGCTGCTAGATGCGTCCTGACTGCACTTGTATATTTCCTTTACTTTTAGTAGGTTAAAGCCATTTTACTATGTGGACTGGGAATTTATAGCTAATGAAATTAACTTTTAATGCCCTGTTCTTCTGAAGATGCTTAGTATTATACAATAGCATTAACTGGAGATTCCCATGACAGTGCGAATCACTGGGCTAGGTTAACTGCACACATTTACAGGCCTAAGTGAAGTTGGAAGTGACTGTTTGCTAGGTTGACAAAGAGATCAGAGATTTAAGTACCTCTTCTGAGAAAAGCTTTGTGAATTATCACGAACCTTGATATGACCTCCAATTTCTCAGGTTGGATTCTGCACTTTGAGAGGAGGGAGCGAGATCTTTCATTTGACTGATCCTGCAAAAGTGATGACTGAACAAACTTATTCACAGATCATTAACTCTAAAATATTTCAATATCTGCAGGCTCCGTTTTCATTCAGGTGTTTAAGGCGGACCGTGCCACAACAATGCTTATATCCATTTCTTGGTTTTCATTTCAGATGATGACTGCACTGACTCCTTCACTCCCAATCAAGTTGCTAGAATGCACTGCTATCTAGACTTGGTGTACCAAGGCTGGCAGCCATCCTTCAAACCATCGCCAGTAGCCATCGCTCCACAGATTGTGCAGCACGCCTTTACCTCAGTCACCCTGGAGTGGTTTCCACCCATTGATGGATACATCTTTGAAAGGTGAACATTTATAGAAAGTCATGCAATACAATAAAGTAGCAGAGTCATTTTTAAACAGGTTCTCAAAATCCATTACAGCAGCACTCCCACAATTCTTTTATTCTTTGGCCCTTTACAAAGGTACATGATGTACGTTGATGTTAAGGTCATTTTCTTACTGGTCGCTGTGTTTGTGAGTTATCCATCTCCTTTGGTCCTCATCTGTGTCATGTGACCAGTACTCTGACTCTCCAACTGACGCAGCATCTTAAGGACAGATGGTCTGTTTTTCTACTCGTTCCTTTGAGGTTCAAAAAGGAATGAATAGAAAAACAGACATAAGAGGCTATGTAAATTGGAAAGTCTTATTGCTGGTCATGTGATGCAGCTGAGGACCAGAAGGGAGTGGACAACTCACAGATACAGTCACAGGTAAGAAGACTACCTTTACTACAGTTTAAGCAAGAATCTACATGGGTAAATCATCATTATTTTGCTGTTTGACCTCCCGAAAAAATATAAATAATAAAAAGTGATCAAAATGTCAAACATTCCCCAAAATGGTATCAATAAAAACTACAACATTCCTAGTAATAAATACACCTTACACAACTCTATACATGGAAATGTAAAAAAGTTATGGATGATTTTTTTTTTCTTTATGATTTTTAAGCTTTTTTAAAGGGGTTATCCACTTTCTAATGTATCCCTTTAAAGATATAAAAATATTGCTATTTGATGGGTCTGGCTAGTGGATGTCACTTAACTTGTGGCTAGCACTTCACCAGACTCCTTACATAGTCCCTTACATAGTCAAGTGATTTTTAACAAAACTTTTGCCATTTAACACCCAATATAACTTGTGTGTATTTATTTCTGTGGCTTGGATGATTTTGCTTAGCAGTAAGGTCCATCCAAAATTGTCAGCTGATTCTTTGACCTTCTAGGGTGTATTGAGCATTTTATAATATCAGTGTTATGTTATTATTATTATTATTATTATTATATAACACAATTGTTATTATATCATTATTATATAATACCAGTATTAGGCATATATAATACTATCCTGTGTATATATACCGTACAGGATTAGCTACAATACCAATACCACACCACCAATACTGCTCCAATAATACCATTTGTTAAGCATATATAATACTAGAAATATTGCAAAAAAACAATTTGTTGCCAACAGTCCTGAATTGCTGCAACTGCCCCAATTTTTAAAGGGCAGTCCTAATATATACTTGTCACAGGCACTTTTTTCCTATGTTGCTTATTCACTTTCTAATATTGATGGCCTATATTGAGGATGGGCCATCAATATTAGATCTACGAGGGTCCGACACCCAAGACTCCTGCAAATCATCTACTCCAGAACAGCCCAGATCCCAGTAATGTTTACATGCCCAGGTCCACTCTGATTTGTATGGCAAGTGAGCAGCTCAGCTTCCACCATGTAAGCATAATCAGGAGCCATGCTCACTCCGGACCAGCTGAACTGTGGGGTCCCAGGTGTTGGACCCTCGCAAATCTAACATTGATGGTCTATTGTAAGGATAGCGTGTTCTCTGTTCCTAGTTTATAAAGGCCAAAATGACATTGACTGTGAGTTATTGTAGAATGAAACTGCACTTTAACATATTAGGCAATAGTATTTTGAGTTATTTCTTAAAAACATCTGTTCTCTCTGAGTGGAAGTGATTCAAGTAGAACTGCAGCATGGTATTCAGATTCCCCATAGTGGTCCTCCTGGCACCATCAGCAGAATACAGGAGCTGTTTACATCAGTGTATTGCGTAAGCGAATTTCTACAACCATTCCAGTCTTACCATTTACAGAATACAGGTGCTGTTAGCTTATTTCAATTATCCTCTGCTTATTCCTATTGCAAAAATCACATATATACAGTATAGAGAGTGATGTGGCTAATAAATAGATACAATAGAATTCCCTAATATAGAGAGTCATAATGACCAAAAACTATAGTACGCATTAGCTGGAAAATAGTAAGAAATTTGGTGTCTTGGTTGTTGAGCCCTTACTTAACAGCTTGCACATGCTATATCTGCCGGCAACTACTGGTTATACAGTGTAATAACTTGGTGCCACCTGCTGGGAGATAATGAAATATAAGTGCCTTGACATATAGCTACGTATACATCAATACTTTATTGTAACCCACTTGAGTTTTACTTTGTCGTGGATTAAACTGCAGTATCTGACACTTTGGCTAACTTTTTTTGTTTTGTAATTTGTATGATGGTTATTTGTTATCTTATTTTGTTAGAGATTTGGGATCAGCGTGTCACCTGTGTGTGGAGAAAATGATCTTGGTTCAGTATGGGTCAAATGCCTCTTCTCCAGTGCCCTGTAACCCATCTGGTCATTGGAGCCCAAGAGAAGCTGAAGGTGAGATACATAGAATTCGGAACTAAGTATTACCGGTGTTGGTACCTTGTTTCATCACGTTAAAAAAATCCAGAGACTTTAGGTGGTGGAGGTGGTGAGGTCTTCTACTTACTGCTAGAAATTATTATGAACAACAAGGTCCTAAAGGTCTAGAGACTGTCACTGCCCCACAGCTTAGTCTACTGTTACTAAATAGCATAAAGTTATCGCAAACATATGCTTATTATAAATCCCATAACAATTTCTGATTGCATGATGGGAGCCAAAACCTTACACATTGGGCAGTACATGACTTCCACTGTATGGGAGCATAACTCTGCAGTACATCATCAGTCATAGTAGTATAATGTTGTACCGTGTTAGCCATAGAAAGTAGTGGAAGAGTGAAGAAATCAGGCGATACCTTTTAGAGGCTAACTGAGTATATTTAACATAGTATTACCTTAAATCTCCTTGGAACTTCTCCCCAGACTGCCAGTACTAGAGTACCAACTGAACAAATTATATAAAAAATATCTACAAAATAATCAGTTAATCTAAATTTATACACATTTCCTATAGAAGGATTTCTCAGTATTCTGCATCTACTTCATTGCACCCACGTGATGAGCCATATACGTAAAGAGCAAGACAAACATGCAAACCAAGGCAAACTTAGATGTAACTAGTGTAGTGGCACTTACACTTTAAGCTGAGAGTTCCATTGTCTTATAGCTCTTACAGTAAGTATTCCCTTTTATGTTGGTGTAGAAACCTTCTTAGTTTCAGCCGTAGGCTATGCCCATTGGATACTGTTATAGTCCTGGTATAATACATGATTAGGAGATCGCTGTATTAACTTTTGATATATATATATATATATATATATATACAGTACAGACCAAAAGTTCGGACGCATCTTCTCATTCCAAGAGTTTTCTGTATTTTCATGACTATAAAAATTGTAGATTCACACTGAAGGCATCAAAACTATGAATTAACACATGTGGAATTATATACTTAACAAAAAAGTGTGAAACAACTGAAAATATGTCTTATATTCTAGGTTCTTCAAAGTAGCCACCTTTTGCTTTGATTACTGCTTTGCACACTCTTGGCATTCTCTTGATGAGCTTCAAGAGCTAGTCACCTGAAATGGTCTTCCAACAGTCTTGAAGGAGTTCCCAGAGATGCTTAGCACTTGTTGGCCCTTTTGCCTTCACTCTGCAGTCCAGCTCACCCCAAACCATCTCGATTGGGTTCAGGTCTGGTGACTGTGGAGGCCAGGTCATCTGGCGTAGCACCCCATCACTCTCCTTCTTGGTCAAATAGCCCTTACACAGTCTGGAGGTGTGTTTGGGGTCGTTGTCCTGTTGAAAAATAAATGATGGTCCAACTAAACGCAAACCGGATGGAATAGCATGCCGCTGCAAGATGCTGTGGTAACCATGCTGGTTCAGTATTCCTTCAATTTTGAATAAATCCCCAACAGTGTCACCAGCAAAACACCCCCACACCATCACACCTCCTCCTCCATGCTTCACGGTGGGAACCAGGCATGTAGAGTCCATTCGTTCACCTTTTCTGTGTCGCACAAAGACACGGTGGTTGGAACCAAAGATCTCAAATTTGGACTCATCAGACCAAAGCACAGATTTCCACAGGTCTAATGTCCATTCCTTGTGTTCTTTAGCCCAAACAAGTCTCTTCTGCTTGTTGCCTGTCCTTAGCAGTGGTTTCCTAGCAGCTATTTTACCATGAAGGCCTGTTGTACACAGTCTCCTCTTAACAGTTGTTGTAGAGATGTGTCTGCTGCTAGAACTCTGTGTGGCATTGACCTGGTCTCTAATCTGAGCTGCTGTTAACCTGCGATTTCTGAGGCTGGTGACTCGGATGAACTTATCCTCCGCAGCAGAGGTGACTCTTGGTCTTCCTTTCCTGGGGCGGTCCTCATGTGAGCCAGTTTCTTTGTAGCGCTTGATGGTTTTGGCCACTGCACTTGGGGACACTTTCAAAGTTTTCCCAATTTTTCGGACTGACTGACCTTCATTTCTTAAAGTAACAATGACCACTCGTTTTTCTTTACTTAGCTGCTTTTTTTCTTGCCATAATACAAATTCTAACACTCCATTCAGTAGGACTATCAGCTGTGTATCCACCTGACTTCTGAACAACACAACTGATGGTCCCAACCCCATTTATAAGGCAAGAAATCCCACTTATTAAACCTGACAGGGCACACCTGTGAAGTGAAAACCATTTCAGGTGACTACCTCTTGAAGCTCATCAAGAGAATGCCAAGAGTGTGCAAAGCAGTAATCAAAGAAAAAGGTGGCTACTTTGAAGAACCTAGAATATAAGACATATTTTCAGTTGTTTCACACTTTTTTGTTAAGTATATAATTCCACATGTGTTAATTCATAGTTTTGATGCCTTCAGTGTGAATCTACAATTTTTATAGTCATGAAAATACAGAAAACTCTTGGAATGAGAAGGTGTGTCCAAACTTTTGGTCTCTACTGTATATATATATTCATATTTATACAATATATTATATATAGTTTTTTTAGGTCATCATCAGAGTTAAGCACCATCCTATGTCTGTGGATTATATTTAGAAATCTCAGCAAATTAGGCTATACACTTTAAGCTGAGAATTCCATCGTCTCACTGCCCTTACAGTAAAGTATACCCTTTTATGTTGTGTAGAAATGTAACTTTCAGACATAGGGCATGCACCTTAGTTATTGTTATAGTCCTGGTAAAATAGATCATTAGGAATCTCTGTATTCACTTTTGATATAATTACATATATCTATTTGTAAGGTCATCATCACATCAACACCATACTATGTCTGGGGATTATATCTAGATATCTCTACAAATTGGGCTATATACATATGTATATATATATATATATATATATATATATATATATATATATATATACATAGAGAGAGAGAGTTAAATGTTTCATTTACTATATTTTGTATAGATAGATAGATAAATATATAGATATCAGAATCTCTGCAATCACTGAAAAAATATAAAAAAGACAGTAAGACATAAACGTCTTTTTTTTTTTTTTACTGAGGAATCAGATTACACAGAGCAGAGAGACTGTGTTGAGAGGGAGGAGAGAGGAAAGCTGTATGTAGATATGAACACATAAAACCCATGTGCTACACCGATTATCTTATTTATTTAGCTTACTTACTGTATACAGCACCAGTATATTCAGCAGATACAGATATTGTTGTCGCTCTAGTTCACAGTAGAGCTCACAGTAGAGCTGTGCGCTCAGAGTAGAGTGTGGGAGAAAACCAGAGTACGCTGTGCTAACCACTGAGCCAACATGCTGTGTAGACCTGATAACACTACCCAGTCTGCTCAGTACTAAACTTTAGTGTCCTATAACACTGTGCTGCTAAAACAAGGGGAGAAGGGGTTCTTCTGACAGACTGTGACTTCTCATGTGCCATGAACTACTGCCATTTCAGCAAACTTTGCATAAATGAATAGTACAGGCAATTATAAGAAGCTTTGTAATATATATTACCAGATGAAAATGCTCTTTCTGCTCTTATTAAGCTGTTTATGTGCCCCCTTCCTCTACTAAAATTATGTCACAGTGAACTTCTCTGTTATACCTGTCTCAGAATCGAATTTAGATCATATGACTCTGATGACTCATTCCTATAGAGGTCTATGGAGAGGGGAAGGGGAGGAGTGAGCAGGAGGAGCAGGAGTTCAGAGAAGACAGACATAGACTGATGATGGAGCCTAACCTAAGCATTTTACTCACATCAACACATATCAGTACTTCTCTATATATGTGTTGCATGTATGTGTGAGAGAGAAAGAGAGAGAGAGACACTTACTATGTGCAGTGTATGGCAGCTAGTCTCTACCCAGCAACTCAGAGAAGAATAAAATCTACAGATATAGCCTGCAGTGGGGAAAAGTGCTAAAAACTTCAGATTATAAATCTGCATATAAAATGGACAGATATAGTGTTTATCCTCATGTACACACATGGCAGTTTATCCTGCAAAGTCAAGTGAATTGACCTGTACGCTTTAAGGAATATACCCAAAACGTCCCCAGAAAGCTTCTTCATCCTTGCCCTGGTGTTGCAGGGAATATTTGGCCATTTTCAATGACTGTAATGGCCAATATGGCATAACACGCGGTCAGCATGGTGGCTTATTGGTTAGCACAGTTGCCTTGCGCTGAGACGTGTGCTAAAATCCAGCCAAGACAATATTTGCATGGAGTTTGTATGTTCCCCCCATGTTTTCAAGGATTACCTCCCACACTCCAGAGACATACAGTTGGTTGTCAGCCCTTCTTGGGACACAGAGTAATGACTATATATGTAAAGCGCTGCCGAATATATCTATAGGATAGGATATAAGTGTCTGCCCAATCCCCTTTAAGGGTAGAATAGCGACTAGTGACCACCTCTTGTGGAGTAGAGCTCATGAGAAACTCACTGTGAGGGGGAAACTACTAAAATAGTATAATTTTCCTTGTAGCAATGTAATTCCTACTTAAAATATGTTCAGTTTAGAGAATAGTGAAGTTGTGAATGAATTAGACACATAATAAATATTCTGCCACAAAACGCTATACAGAAAAATTCCTTAAGTCTGCTACTTGATGGCTTGGTTTCCACAAAAAATAATCCAAAAGTCTGTTTTAATCTGAAATTATACACTGATCTGGAATTTTCCAGATCCAGAGAAAGAAACCCAAGTGGCTAAACGTCAGGCAGAAAATCTCATGGGTTGATTAATGTCAATAATTTGTAAAATAATAATCTGGCAAATGATGGATTACTGGAATGTTCCATGGATTTTACAGTTAGAGCTGATGACATTGTTGCCAAGGTTAGAGATGTGTATTCTCAGTTCCTGGAATAAATGCAGTATGAAATAGAATATGATATCATGTGGAATCTGTATTGTGTAGAAGCTTTGTATTGACTTGGGGTTTATTGTACTGAACATGATTCTAGGTGTCTGATGGCAACACACAAACTTTTGGCTAAAATACGCCATTTCTGTCGTTTGTAAATGCTAATATTGTACTTTAGGTGAAAGGCTTGGTGCCACTGTATGATGTTATCTTTAGCTTTCTCAGACATATTGATCCATTTTATTACTCCATTGGCTGAAATCCATAATGCAGTTCCTTGGAATTCCAAGACTCTTGTTAACAATAACCAAAGATTTTTCAGAAACAATAATGTTTTGATGAGAGAAAGCGCCACACCAGTCACGACTCTTATACATATAGACCCCCCTCCCCACCAGGCTGCCATGGGCACAGTTCCAATTACATTTAATAAACAGTGTATTTTGTTATAGTCTTATCTTCAGTAGTAGACGCCTTGAAATTGTCCAGATTTCATATGCTGGTAGATTTGAGTGATCACTCACTTATCTGAAAAACACGGTTTATAGAACTTATTTCCTACCTACAATTGCTTCTTTGTAGCTTACACAGTATTTTTTTTACATTTTACTTTACAGTGGTTTTGGGAATATAAGAAAAATTTTAACCACAATGTATACTCTATTAGGACTGGTGCACGTGACTCTATTATGACTCCATAATGACTCCCATTAACGCTCTTTTACATCAGACTGAGCATATAGTTAACACTTAGCCCCATAATAGTATGGCACAGAGCTGCCATATCACGGCATCTGGGTGGTTTGAGGGGTTGCCATGGCAGCCAGGAGGTCGTTAATTGCCTTTCCCATCGGCAGTGTACTGCACACAGAAACATTGCAGTATATTGCACAGGGGATCAAGCAATTCCAAGTTCAAGTCCCCTTGTGGGGCAGTAAAAAAAAAAATGCAAAAAATATAAATAAAAAATAAAAAGTTTAAAAAATCCCTTGAGAGTTTAAAAAAATAAACAATGTAAACAGATAAAATAAACAAACAAATTTGGTATCCCTGTGGACGTATATCTGCATTACCCAAAAATAATTTTAATTTTCCCGTATGGTGAGTACTGTAAAAAAAAATTGTGCAATGCGTAAATGAATGGTCACCTTATACCCCTGAATAAAAGCTGTTATCAAACAGCTGTACATAACATAAAATGGTACTAATCAACGCTAACCTGACAATTGGTGGAACAGAAAGACTCCTTGAGGCAACGTTTCCTTAAAAGTGGCATTTAGCTAGATGGCAGTTGGGCACGGTTATCTGGAGTGGCGAGCAAAGTCCTGGCAGAAGAAGAAACACCCCTAAAGCCATTTTCAGCTAACTTGCACAAGCATAAAATGCTGATTTTCATAAAAATGGAGCTGCACTGTAGAATAAGAAAAGTGTCTTTGGAAAGTATAAAAGCCGCCCTACATCCCCCTAGTTTGATACAATTTTTTTTTTGCTGACAGACTCTCTTTAATGAGACATAGTACCCCTTCTGACCCATTTCTATGACCTCTCACCCTGCTTCACACTGATGAGATGCAATAAACTCAAAACAGCTATCTGCAGATGGGTTCCTTTTCCCTTTGGAGGAGTTATTCTGACTTGGCTTTATTTGAAGATACCAGATTTCATGAGAACCAGGAATTGATTTATAGGGAGCTACCTATAGGGTAGCACTAGAGTAAGTTCCCCTTTTCCACCAAAGAGGACTTATTCACACATTCCTTTTACTACATGACATTGGACCTATCCCCATGTTCATTAGTACTCTGGTCAGAGGAACACCCAAATGGACCAACAAGAGTCATGCACATTTCACATATTTTAAAAGTTTCTCTGCCCGGTAACTTTGCTTGTGATTCCTATTAAATGGAGCAGGTGTTTCATAATTCGTAACCTTCCTGTTTGAGTACTTGACTCATTGCACTTAAGGAGATTTCGGAAAGTTTTCAGAAAATGGTAGTATTGGTAGGTTAAATGATTCTTTGAGAATTCATAAATAATTTGACCACCATGTAAGATTTTTTTTCCCAGTATTTTATACTTTTGGTCTTTTCAGCATTAGGTCCATTTCTTTGGCTCACATTATCTGTATACGTGACCTATAATTATTCAGAGCTGAAATTTCTATGATTGATTTCTATGATTTATATGGTGTGAAGTGTGAAAAACATAATTGGATATAACATGATCTGAATATCTAACTCCTATACATGACTATGTGTGCTTTTTCTCTTTCCATATTACAATGTATTTCTATCATTCTATTATTCATTCCTCAACATTCAAATTGCAACACCAAGAAGGACAAGCTGTAAGGTTGTGCAAATGAAGACGTAGCTGGTGTTGCTAAGATCTGCAAATAATCACATTTTCAATCACCTAGGTCCAATCTGTGGAAAAGTTTTTACCCTCAAAAAGTGGATCAAGTAGTGTTTGCCTCCTGTTCGTTCTTGTGCCAGTTACATTCCAAGCAAACTGTGTTAACACAAACCATCAAAAGACATTTGAACAACATTGGGCTACGAGCCAGACCTCCAGCTGCAGGTCCCATTTACCTCACGTTAACACTATTGAAGGCCATCATGGTGCAAAAGAAGATGGCAATGAAGGCTGGAATGGAGGTCTGTCGTTCTCAGCTTGTCACAAACTGAAATGCACAGAATCCTTGAACTGAGAGACCTTGTTTTATCACTCAGATCACTACCAGCCTAGACCAAGATGTCAGTACTATTCAACATTTCAATGATGAACTGCAATGACAGCAAGAGGTATGTGGAGCTGAACCTCTGCATTGATGGATAGTCTGATTGAAAGAATGGTGAACTGTGATCTATTCTGAGCTGCAGGTGAAATTGCACATCACATTCCAAGCCTAGAGAAGCAAACTGTGCTGACATGAACCATCAGAAGGCATTTGCACAACACTGGGCTACAAGCCAGAGGTCCAGCTACAGGTATTCCATTAACCTCACACCACCGTTGTGGAAAGCTATCATGGTGCAAAAGAAGATGGCAATGAACGCTGAAATGGAGGTCTATCCTCTTCAGCAGTGAGTGCTGCTTTATCCCCAGAGGTGCAATAATACTCAGAGATTGGTCTGAAGACAGCGTAGGTAATGCCATGAAGAGCTCTTCACAGTCCGGACCACCCTAGTCTTCATTTCAGCTTGGCGCTACATTGATTTGGTCATGGAACCAGTGGTGCCAACATTTCTCCAAGGTGTCCCAGGAGCTGTTTTTCTAGAGGACAACACAAGGCCATATGGTGCTTGTACTACTGTGATCAGTCTGTGGATCCTAAACATGCTACCATGGCCTTCAGCATCTCTGGTCAAGTCTCCCATCAGTCACATCTGGGAAGTCATTAGTTGGCAAAGGGAGCTGCAGCATACCCAAGTATAGCATAGCATAACATTTCTCAGATAACCACCAATGACCTCATTGATATCATGCCAAGACATGGAAGTGCAAGTATTTCTGCATGTAGCGTTCATACTCTATACTGAATAAATCAAGATGTTTTGTATAATTTATTTCCATTTTTTATAATTTGCATATCATTATCATGTCTATCAATCCTGTGATTTCCAGAACTTCAAGACGTTTCCATCTTAGTGCTGCAGTTTCACTGTTGAGGAGTAGGCAGCTCACCCTGAGAGTAAAAATAATAGGTCATTTTGTGCACAAAAACTCTCTGCTATCTAGAGAGAAAAAAACGAGGGTACGTAACTGATTGAACAGGACGTCTTATATTTTATTGAGTAGAAATGTATTATATTACAATTTATTTAAAAAAATATATATATAAAATGGAAAATAATACACATAAGCATGTAAATACTAGGAGCTACGTATGATAAACTATGTCACATATCTGAAATAAAATTATAGTAAAATTCAGAAGATTTGGACTGAAGATATGGAGCTACATGACATCATTTATTATTATATGTTGTTGCTGTTATTTTCCATTTATTATATTTTTTAATATACTGCAGTATAATGGTAGATTTCTTCTGAATGCAATAATAAGACATCTTAGAGCCAATTCGATCAACTCTCTTTCTCTAGGGTATCTATCTACCGGCCTCTGTTTTTGTTATTTTTGTTCCTGATATTTGCTTACATTTGAGTACTAAATATTTATGTGTATAAACTCCACTACAATTTCCATGTACAGATTATCGTGTAATTTAGGAAAAATGTCTGCAATATTAAAATTTTCTGTTTGATGAAGGGAAGCAGTCAATGTCTGAGACATGCTTTTTCCTCATATTTATACAGCTGATATTTTGCTTGTCTGAAATATGTGCTGCAGAGGAATGAATGAGAGTAGTGTATATCGATGAAGACAAGTAACTTGCCTAATAACAAGATTTGTGTGTTCTAGCTGCTAAATAGTGGAAATGAATAACAAGGATAGATGTTGAAAGTTTTGAACCTTGCCTTCAGATGTCAAACTGAGAGATCTATGTCATAGTGTTTCACCTTAGAATCTACTTAAAGATAATGCATGAAAGTGAAAATGTCAACAAAAAAAGCTAAGTTTGAGATAGACACTTATTTGGCAGCGCAGGATTTTGTAATTAAAGGAATTCTAGGACATCATGTATATGACAGAGTTGTGGGCATGAGGTCTGTATCACAAAACAGAGTCCTTGGCATGATCTGTGCCGCTGTACTTGTGTTGTTTTATGGATATCTGAATATATTTTCTAAGGGGGAATATCCCCATAATAGACATCTGATAGAGAATGCCGCAGTTGCTTTCCATAAGAAAGCAATGCAAACAGAGATACAGTACGGTCCCGAGTACATGTATAGATGTTGTACTGCATTCACACATCTTAAAATCTGTACAGAGCTATAGTATGGTTATGTGCCTGACGTGACCTAATGAGAAAAAAGTTGCATAAAGTAGATGTCACACGCTCTTTTGGACCTTATATACCGTATATGTGTCCCAGTAGAATATTGTTAAAGGGTTAATATTTGATAAGGGGTTTTTTTTCACTTTTTTTTTACTTGTTCTGAGTGTTATATGCCTTTTTTATTTTCTGTAATTTTAACTGGGACTGGACCACTGTGGCTGGATCTGGAGACAGCAAAAGAACTTCCCCTCTGAGCTTGGTACAACCTTAAGTGTGTTTATAGGTTTTCCTCACCTATGACCTTATGACCAGGCCTTGCAACCTTGTCTGAATCTGCACACTGCAGTCTGGACATTACAAGTAGAGAAAGAGCACACTATAAAAAAAAGAAAGAAACTTCAGGACAAGGGATCAAGACCTGCTGATCCAGGTCTCTAGTTCCCTGCTCCAGCCAAGTGGTTATAAGAAGCTGTTGGCTAACTGTTTTGGAGGTTGATGTACCTTACTGATACTACAGTAAAAGAAAAGTGATATACTTGCAACTTTACCTGCTGCCTCTTGAGTCTTTTAATCCTGCACCTCACCATCAAGGGCACTTCAACTATCTTGAAACAGGAGACAAAACCATATGGTATGCCCCGGGGAACTGCTACCACAAACATACACACCACAGGTCCCTGCATCACCACACCAGCTCTGAGTAATGCAAGAGGATTTGGTAAAGACCAACCCAGCCACCATGAACATAACCGTGACAGACTACTAGTACTCCCATCTGCTCCAGCTTCCTTCACCAAGTTGCTGCGTATGTACAAGTCAAAGTAAACAAATGCACATATCCCTCAGTAATCATTTTAGTATGGCATAAAACTGTGGATAACAAAACAACATAAGGACTTGAGTATTAAGTTTACAAACAAGCTAAGTAGTACTCAATGTCAAGTAGCAGCTACAAAAGAAGCACATAAAAATAGAGATGAAAACCTGTAATCCCAATATAATATAATTCCTCTATGAATCCCTCATTGTCGGATTCAGTTATGGTCTTCACATTGCAGAAAGACTATAGAAGCTACTATATATATATATATATATATATATATATATATATATATATACATTTCTGCTTCCTCTCCTCTCTCTCTTTCACTGTCATACTGAGACAGACAGCGTGCAGCTTCACTCACCTCCTTTCTACATCTTTTTCTAATTGTTTCATACTGGGAAGATTCCTTTTGAGATTGCTGAAAAGGGTCTATGAATATATTTGTATTTCCATATTTGGTGTCTAACACTGTTTTTCACCTTTAGAGGTTTGTTTTATGCCTTTCTCTGAATCAATTCCATATGGTAATTATTGGCAACAGTCAACTGTAAATTCATTTCTAAATGTTAATTTCCATGTTTTGAAGTGATTTCAATGATTTTGTGTACTTCAGGACGCCCTGATGTTGAGCAGCCATGTGAAACAAGTGTACGGACATGGAGCCCTGGAGCAAACGACAATTCTGTGCCTCCTGCTTGTACTGAGCCACATGGATGCTATCTGCAGATGGAGTTTACCTACCCAGTGATTCCACAGACTCTTACAATTTGGGTAACATTTGTATCTACAGATTTAGATACAAATGGAGCTGAGGTGGAAGTCAAAGTCCTTTATGTCAATGGGGAGAATTCATCACTAGGCACTCAGAGTATTTTTTGTGATGTTCCTCTGACCATCAAGTTAGACTACATTAAAGTTGAAGTATACGCCATTCAGATCTACACCAAGGATAACCAAATGGAGATTGATGCTGCTATGATCACCTCAGTGCCTGACTGCCCCTTGTGTGCAGACTGCAAACCAATCCACTACAACGTTCTTCGTGACCCACCTTTTCCACCTGGTACGTCTTCTTTGACCTCCAGCCATCAGAGAAGGTACATAGACAGGTAGGTGTTACTATGTAAGGCCATAGGAGTGGAATGTGATAAGTTAAATAAGCTCTGCATGCGCTAACAGAAGATGTACTGCATATGAAATGTGTATTGGCAATAGGAATATTAGGTAAAGTGTATTCAGAAAGATGCAAAGTCATGTCTATGCAGTGTTGGGACACTGACATTTACTACATCTCGATCTGACCTTTTTGTTACCCACATTTTATAGTTCAGAGGAATTAGATTATAATGTAAAATGTTGTATTTTTTTATCAGAAGTTAATAATGCAATATCAAAATATTTGTAGGCCTAGAAAATTAATACAATTCGTTTTCTGGTTGTCTTGTATGGAAGCTCTAACTTCCCTATTCACACAATGGGTGTAAAAGTAAGCTAAATTTGTCATAAATAGGAAACCCATGAAAAACATAAGAAAAATTCTGTACATCAAGTAGGGCTTTTATTTAGCCAGTATGTGGATGGAAAGTGAAATAATTGGGAGAATGACCAAGGAGATTGCACAATCCAAGTGAGTATATGTGGGGAAGCAGGGAAGAGAAGTCGGTGTGCAGGATTAGTCCCAATATTAATTCCATTGCCAGATCAGACCTCAAAATGATATCAGACCTCAAAATAATCCCCTAACTTAACTGAGACCCAAAATCCAGACTCAAAGTTATATCAGATCCCTAGTTAGATCCCAAAATTAATTTACACTGGGACCTGAGCTTTTTTTTACAAAATACAAACTAGCTTCCCCTTTATACAGAACCTGGACCAGCTACCCCAGAAAACTACTTCAAGATCAACCACCCCTTTAACAGACCCCAGACACTATCCCCAGACCAACTACCCCTTTATACAGGAATTGACCAATTACCCCTTTAACAATCCCCAGACCGTAACCCCCTGAAACATACCCTAGACCAGAATACACATTTATACAGCCCCCAACCCAGCTACCTCTTTTAACAGACACCAGATCAGACATAAAGATACTCGGCCCTCCCTGCATCTTGTGAGCAAGGTCACAGCGCTGTTTGTTTTGGAGAAAGGAATTGGTCCTGCAACGTGATGAAGATAGTTCCTTTCTCCAAAAGAGGTACCACCGGGGTACAAGGCAGCAGAGGTAGAGGCAGACTGGCCCTTTCTTTTATCCTTTGTGACCGGTCTCCTGATAGGTAACAATCGTACTGTGCTGATAGCAGCCCCTTACTTTGCGGGCTTCGTAGCAATTGTTATGGCTGCTATGGTGGTAGCTATGCCACTGGTCTTGGTCCATAAGAATAAGCAGGTACGAAAATGCCTGACTAAAGATAAGTGAGGTCCAAGAGGGGGTCAAGGATAACACTTCTTAAATTGTGTGAACAGTTAAGATGTTTCAGGTCTGGACAAGACATCAAACATTTTATCTGAGAAATACTCCAATCCAGAAGTCCTCCATGGACATCTCTTCTTCTCCTCATCCTGGCTGTGGCAGCAGAGTAGTCATCCATGTCTACCTTTCTATTCCCACTTATTCAGAAATATAGGATTGAAATGGACTTATATCTGAGAGGAAAACAAACAGCAGGACTGAGATATTACGGTAGAGTATGGAATCTCAATGTATCATACCGTATGTATAGTGACTTGATTTAAAATAGCATCCAGGAATTCCACCTCGCTGTACGGCCAGTGAATTCCTTATCATATTCAGCCAACTGATTGAATTATTATGGAACTTCCCAGCAGATGTATCAAGGCTTAGTACAGTAAATATATAAAAGTATTTGAAAGACACAATCTATGCGGAGACAAGACAATTCTCTCCGCAGGAGGGCGAAGTGTCTGCTTTATGTATAGAATCTGATCTTTTGAATGTAGATGAAGGTGGAAACGTTTGGTTTGTCTGTTATGAAGCTAAATTCTGTCTATGTTATAGGAGAAGGATAGTAATGTTCAGACGTCTCCACAGTGTTTGGCAGGATATTTCTCACCTTAAAGTTCTTTTTGAGGCCTCATGTATAAGGCATAGCTGTACTAGTCCCTGCGGCTCTATACTATACACTTATATGTCTAAGATATCCTGCACTACCAAATAATGCTGCTACTGGAAAGTAACTTTGAAAAATGGCATCCAGTAGAATGTGAATCTGTCAAATTCATGCAGAATCCTACAGCAAAAAAAATTAAAGGGATTGTCCAGTTGCAGACAAATATTGAGAGACAAATGTTATCCATTGTATAATCAAAAGTTGTTCAATTTTCCAATGTACTTTCGTTAACTATTCCTCACGGTTTTCTAGATCTCTGCTTGCTTTCATTCATTCTTTACTGGATAAAAATTAGTCCATGGTCATGAGATGTACAGTCCATAGTCATGTGATATACAGTCCATGGTCATGTGATATACAGTCCATGGTCATGTGATGCACACACAGGTGCACAGCTCGTTACAGTCACAGCACAGTATTCAGACCAATGCCTGGTTACGCGCTGTGCACCTGTGTGTCCATCACATGACCATGAACTGTACATCACATGACCATGGACTGTACATCAAATGACCATGGTCAGAATTTCATCCACTAGAGGTAATCAGAATGAATGACAGCAAGCAGAGATCTAGAAAACCATGTGGAATCGATACAGAATATATATTGCAAAATTGTACAACTTTTTATTATACAAACAATAACATTTGTCTTGCAATATTTATCTGAAACTGGACAACCCCTTTAATATGGACTCGGAGGCATACAGAGGTATATTGGGGCCCCACAGGAATCTATAGGTGCTGTATTACAGCTTCATGCAACTCGTAGGTTCTATGTAGCCATAATACGTTCACGTGCATGAGCCCAAAGTATTCTGCATTTCTATAGCCGCTCCAGCATCTTTGGATATCCATTATTTACAAATTTTGGTTGCTTAGAAAGTGATCTGGTGAATCTATTGGGAACAGAGAAAGAACGTAACATGGTGAACGCTATCCTGTGACAGATATGGTTTCCTGCATACAACTGCTAATTGCTGGTTTTTCAAGGATTCTTGGCTGGCAAAAGAGTTAAAACAGAGAATCCTCTTGTGAGGTTTGAATTATGAAGAATTCCTAAGAGATGACTTTAACCAAAAAAGTACAGACGGCCCCCAATATTCTCCGACATTCTTTCACCAGGCTTCAATACGTACAAATATTTTTTTTTTTTTTATTGTAAATGACTTTCAGACTTGAACTGAAGTTGAAGTAACAAAATGACATTCCTTACAGATCAGACTCGGCAGCCCCCTTTATCGTTCTGAAATTTGAGTTGCAAACCCTTACCCAAATACTTCTGACTCGCATGCACTTATTTCTCTTAATGCAGTGAAATAGCAGATTCTTCTTATTACTTCATACCATATAGTCTAGACAGGAGAGTAGATAAAAACGCGCTGGAAAAGTCTGAGCGGGGCCCTCCAACCTGTCAGATACTGCTGGTCAAACACGTTGGCCAAAGCCATTGATTTTAGCATTTCTGGTCGACCAACTATGTGTATAGGGATCTTCTGAATCTTCTGCCATTGGAAAAGAAAGGAATCAGGCTGTTGTATTTCAGAATGCCTTAGGTGAGACTAGAAAGTTGTCACCAGAAGTGTCTGTCTAACACCACCAATTGGAGGGTAACATCGTTATAAGTCACTGTCCAACTTTAAAAGAAGTCTTGTAACATGACTTAGGTTATAAGCCAAATCAGAAAATCTCTTCCAAAAGTAAAAGACACCTATATACAGATTAGGGGTTCTTTATCCATTGTCTGTGCAGAGCAAAGTACTGGTTGGCTAGGGGACTGCTGTCTCACTTGAATGGGCACCATTCAAAGGAGGAGAAAGAAACAGGCAATATAGTAAATTTTACAACAAACTGAGACAAAGCTAAACGTGCGCTAGAGGTGTACTACCTTTATAGTATGTCTAGAGATGGGCAAACCTCACGAGATTTGTTTCGTAAATATTCGGGAGGTTCAGTCCTCCGCTTTGTTTTGTACAGAACTTGCTTGGATAGAACCGGAAGTGCTTTTATTATACTCTGGGGTCTCAGCAGACCCAATAATATAAAAAGTGGAGGCCCAGGGACGGTGAGAAAAAATAACAAATACCTTGCCTCACCTCTCCTAGGCGTCCAGCGTTCCCCTTCAGGTCTCTTCCTTCCTCTGTCTGACATCATGTGCCCCTGGGTCACCACTGAGGCCCAATCACATAGGGCACGCCGAGCGTCATGACACTCCTCTGGTGTCACTGTGAATAGAAGAATTTCCAAAGCTTCCATAAAATCAGTGCGACCAGCGCACCCATTCCGCTAGAGTAGAGAGAGCGAGTGCCAATGGGTAAGTAGATTTACATTTACTGCTGCAGCATATTCAGTGACACTTGGTTATTGATGGGATTGCTCATAGGACTGCAGTAACTAGCCGTACAACCGCAATATATGACTTGAGGTGGTGTCACCTCCCTTACTACACACATCCCAGTAAGGCAGCATGCCTTTTTTTTCTTTTACACCCAACCCGACAAGTTGCTTCAAATTCTGGACAAATACCGAGATGAAATCCTCAAAGCCACAGTCAGATCTTTCTCTGGTGCAGTTGGCCCTCGGTTCCTCCTGGTGTAGGACAATGCCCAGACTCATGTGGCCAAGTGTGTAAGCTGTTCATAGATGATAAGGGCATTGATACCATTGGCTGCTCCTCACATTCCCCCAACCTGAATCCAGTGGAGAACCCCTGGGACATTATGCATCAGTGCATCCAATGCAATAAGCCGTGGCACAGACTGTAGGAGCTCACTGATGCCATGACCTAGGTCTGGGAGGAGATCCCCCATCTGCTCAGAAGTGCATGTAGACACGTAGAGTCACATTATAAGTTACACATCTGACGGCTTTTTGCTTTGAATTTGGGGTGATATAAAACATAGTTTATATCAGTAAAAATTTTCAGTCTAAATCTTTTGTTTATCAGGATCGGATTTGTGATTTATGTGTTCGCTCAGTTTATCTGAGCACTGTATTACATCTCCATAAAACTAGACCATAGACGATCAAAGATCAAGTGCCATCACAGCAACGCATGCTAAAATATGAAAGATCAATATCGAATTTCAGTATCAGTTCTTTGGTTTGTGATTTTTGAGACTCTACAAGATACAGCCGTGATAGTTGCAGCTTCATTTCTGCATTGTTCCATGTTCTTCAGTAATAGTATTTCAGAAGAGATTTACGGTACAGCTCAATATAATCCACCAAATTGCTGCATCCTATAGGTTTTATTGGATGGAGAAATGCATGATAGATGGCCAGGACAATCCTCTACAATGAATATGTCAAATATCTTGCAGGATTGGGCTGCTGAGCAGTAAAAAATACTGCATGATGTCACCACTACATCTGGATAGGTGCCCATTGTCATTAGAATACAAGTAGAAAATATTCAGTAATGATTCTGCTGAGAACGCAGAGCCCGCTAACATTCCAGGAGTTAAGTTACAATGCAGCACTTCTTCCAGTCAGTAAATCTTAGCGCAGATATTTTTATGGACACTTTCATGGGGTTCATGTAGTCTGGAACAGTATACATAACACCATTAATTCTGCCTAGTCTAAATATAAGGATATATTATAGTGGAGACAGTAGACTACAGCATAGCTTGCCGTATCTACAGGACTACATAATATCTGTATGAGACTAGACACAGGGGCAATATACAAGACAGCTTCACTAGACTACATGGTTATGTTTAGTTTGGTCCTTATTTTTTTTTACCTTACTTATGTAGCGCTAACATATTCCACAGCGCTTTACAGATATCAGTCACTGTCCCATATAGGGCTCACAATCTAAATTCCTTATGGTATGTCTTTGGAGTGTGGGAGGGAAGCAGGGTTCATAGATGAAGTTCTCAGCAGGCAAAGTTTCCTAGAAGCATAGACTGTGTATCCTGCTGTGTCTACCCCTGGGGAACTGAGTTTATATATTTTCATTTTATGGATTGGGGTAGAGATATTGTAGATACCGCCGTGTGTACTGTACACCCATTACCAGACATATCATTTTGGTTAGTCCTACTTGAAATCTTTGGTACAGACACTTTGTGCCCTTGTCTAAATACCAACTATGAGGGGGACCAATAACTGATGGACTCTCCAAGGATTAGAGGGCCTGGGCAAAACAGGACTTGTGAAATCCTGGAGAGAGCGACTCCTGTTGTGGATGGACCACTGGCTTCTAGGGCAAGGGTGTACACAAACCTCATAGGAACCTTATAGCAAAATGTAGTAAAAGCGACTTGATGTGTTTAGAAACTCAAAGAATTGTGTTAAAAAAAAATAAATACACTCCCCATCCTTCAGGAATGGCTCTAATTATGAACACCGTGGGGCAATTTATTAAGACTGGTGTATAGTATGCCAGTCTTAATAAACAGCCATATCAGAATGTAATGCCGCAAAATTATTAAGAAATTTAAAGGTAATTTTGGCTCCTTGGGAACCAGAAAATAAAATCTACACTAGCTAAGCATTGTCATAGATTTCATCCATTAAACTATTATATGCACAAGTAAATTTGTTTGGGTGTGAATCTCCATCCCCTCCCTGCTCTTTCAAGAAAAGTAGCTCACATACGTGACCGATCCCTCTCCATGTTAATCAGCGGCCTCAGTGGTCATGTGGGGCAAAGGGCATCTGGGGGCTGAGGCACGGTGTGCAGCAGAACGATCTGCGGTGGCCAACACCAGAGCACCAGGAAAACAGGAGTGTATAATTTTTTTTTTATTGTTACAGTTGCCCCTGGCCCTCCAGAGTTTTTCCAAATTCCTTGGCAGCCCCTTTAAATGCAATGGAAGCTGTAAATATCTCCTTACATTGTGCTCCCCTAGTGGTGACTTCAGAAAAATGGAGTAAATTAGGAGTAAGTAGGAGAAGAGCATCAGCACTGGGCCCCTCACCCAACGGGCCCTATAGCAGTTGTGTGGTCTGTTTGCATGGTAGGTAGCCCAGCATGCTAGGGCTAAGTAATGGAAACTTTATAATGCAATGAAAGTATGCATCGAAGATTGTTTTTGTATTTTCTGCTGTCTTTAGACAGATATGTTGAGAAGATTCTATTGTCTTTGTGACTGTATAGAAAGTATCACCTTGATGTGTCAAATGATGTGTGTGCCCCCTATACTCACGCTCTCTTCCATATACGCAGAACGCATTGAAATATCCCGTCACACAAATGTATCCAGGCAAAAGTCCATTAAAATGTCCATGTTTAAGCTCTCTCATAGTGCCCCCATAATAGAGTAAGCTTCCCATAACTACCAGCCAGGGGCACCATAAGTTTCTGCCATTATCCCTATAAATGCAAGCCAATATTTTCCCATAATTGTCTTGGAACAAAGCTAAAGGGTATCAAGTAATGTTATTACATAATTATATAATATAGCTCTATGAAAAGGAGAACATTCTTCATAAAATAGATACTCAAGTGGTAAATGGCATGTGCAAAAACAATTCCTCAGTTGTTCTTGTTTTTACCTAAACTAGATAAATTGACTTCTCATATTTCTTGTTTCTGTTCATTCAGCCGTAATGTAACATTTTAGCTTGCTTATTACGACCCCCAGAGGTTCCACTAAACCAAGCTTGAATCACTGTAGGCTCCTATGGTAATCTAAGCCCAGTTCAGAAGATCTGTGGGAGGTCCGAGCATGTGGATGCTAAAATCCAACAGTGTTATGGCTGTGTGAACCCAGCCTTAGTCCAGAAACATTGCTTTCGTGATGAAAGTCTTGGGGAGTAAAGACTTGTTTGCCACTTTGATGCAAACAGACTATGGCTTATGAATCCACAATAGGTTCAAAGCTAATCATTTCACATTTTTAACAATTTATTTGTGTTGGTGGTCTTTGGCTTTTGTTAGGTTTTCTGGCGGCCTTCGCTGGCTTGAGAAGCCTCAAAACACAATCGATAATTGATGGATTCACATTGTTTTTGGAACAACTTCTATTTCAGCTGCCATCTGCCCAAAGATCTTTGTTGGAGATCTTCAGATAACTGCCAGATAGTCTGCAGATGATTGACCAGTTGATATTTGCATATTTGTAAGATATATTTAGTACTGTTTAGAGTTCTTTTATACTTTTGTGTTCCAATCTTTATACAGTCATATGAAAAAGTTTGGGCACCCCTATTAATCTTAATCATTTTTAGTTCTAAATATTTGGGTGTTTGCAACAGCCATTTCAATTTGATATATCTAATAACTGATGGACACAGTAATATTTCAGGATTGAAATGAGGTTTATTGCACTAACAGAAAATGTGCAATATGCATTAAACCAAAATTTGACCGGTGCAAAAGTATGGGCACCTCAACAGAAAAGTGACATTAATATTTAGTAGATCCTCCTTTTGCAAAAATAACAGCCTCTAGTCGCTTCCTGTAGCTTTTAATCAGTTCCTGGATCCTGGATGAAGGTATTTTTGACCATTCCTCTTTACAAAACAATTCCAGTTCAGTTAAGTTTGATGGTCGCCGAGCATGGACAGCCCGCTTCACATTATCCCACAGATGTTCAATGATATTCAGGTCTGGGGACTGGGATGGCCATTCCAGAACATTGTAATTGTTCCTCTGCATGAATGCCTGAGTAGATTTGGAGCTGTGTTTTGGATCATTGTCTTGCTGAAATATCCATCCCCGGCGTAACTTCAAATTCATCACTGATTCTTGTACATTATTCTCAAGAATCTGCTGATACTGAGTTGAATCCATGCGACCCTCAACTTTAACAAGATTCCCGGTGCCGGCATTGGCCACACAGCCCCAAAGCAAGATGGAACCTCCACCAAATTTTACAGTGGGTAGCAAGTGTTTTTCTTGGAATGCTGTGTTTTTTGGACGCCATGCATAACGCCTTTTTGTATGACCAAACAACTCAATCTTTGTTTCATCAGTCCACAGGACCGTCTTCCAAAATGAAGCTGGCTTGTCCAAATGTGCTTTTGCATACCTCAGGCAACTCTGTTTGTGGCGTGCTTTCAGAAACGGCTTCTTTCGCATCACTCTCCCATACAGCTTCTCCTTGTGCAAAGTGTGCTGTATTGTTGACCGATGCACAGTGACACCATCTGCAGCAAGATGATGCTGCAGCTCTTTGGAGGTGGTCTTTGGATTGTCCTTGACTGTTCTCACCATTCTTCTTCTCTGCCTTTCTGATATTTTTCTTGGCCTGCCACTTCTGGGCTTAACAAGAACTGTCCCTGTGGTCTTCCATTTCCTTACTATTTTCCTCACAGTGGAAACTGACAGGTTAAATCTCTGAGACAACTTTTTGTATCCTTCCCCTGAACAACTATGTTGAACAATCTTTGTTTTCAGATCATTTGAGAGTTGTTTTGAGGAGCCCATGATGCCACTCTTCAGAGGAGATTCAAATAGGAGAACAACTTGCAATTGGCCATCTTAAATACCTTTTTTCATGATTGGATACACCTGGCTATGAAGTTCAAAGCTCAGTGAGGTTACAAAACCAATTTTGTGCTTCAGTAAGTCAGTAAAAAGTAGTTAGGAGTATTCAAATCAATAAAATGATAAGGGTACCCAAATTTTTGCACCGGTCAAATTTTGGTTTAATGCATATTGCACATTTTCTGTTAGTACAATAAACCTCATTTCAATCCTGAAATATTACTGTGTCCATCAGTTATTAGATATATCAAATTGAAATGGCTGTTGCAAACACCCAAATATTTAGAACTAAAAATGATTAAGATTAATAGGGGTGCCCAAACTTTTTCATATGACTGTAAATTGAACCTAAAAACTGAACGGTCACCAGTTCACAGATCCCCACAGATGTCAAAAGATTAGTAAGGCGCAAAAACTATAACTCTCATGTATAATATACCTCTATGAATGAAGCCACCGCAGTACCTCTACACCAACACTGTGTCTCGATCAAAGGAGGTTCTAGAAGTGATACAACGTTGCAAATTCTTCACTAAGACAGGACTTCAAAAATGTTTGCCGAAAAAATAAGCATCATGCTCGATCTTCAGGTGGATTCCACCTGATAACTCCCATTGAAGTGAAAGAGAGGAAAATATCTGCCTGGCTGATGCAGAATTTTCAAATTCTGTTGGGGAATTTGGTGCAGAATTTGCCGTGGAATTAGATCAAGTGGAAAAATTCATGTTACTAAAGCTGAATTTTTCAGCTAGGAAAAATTCCTAAAGCTGAATTTTGAATCTAGGAAAATTTCCCCCGTGTGAACATACCCTTATAGAACTTTATTCTTTTCTGCATGACATACACCAAACAGAGACCCCACCACCAAAGAAACCACAGTATTAATTGATTCAACCCAAATTTTCCTAAGCTTGAGGTTTGACCCAAACCCAAAACTTTGCAGGAAGTGAATTTACTATACTCGGGTCCCTTCAGACCCCAAAGTATAATAAATGGAGGCTCAAGGGAGGTGTGGAAACATAATATATAGTTATACTCACTTTCCCTCACCTCTCCTGAGTATCTTGACATCTAGTGCTCCCTTGGGATCCTGTTCCAGCCTACTGCGTGACATCACATTTCTGGGGTCACCACTAGGGCCTTTGATTGTGCCTTAGGGGTCACATGTGGTGTGCTAATGTCATGACACTTAAATGCAGCTGGAAGAGTACCCCAAGGTATCACCTGATGCTGCAAAGATGCCAAAGGGAAGAGAGGGAAGGTGAGTATAACTGGACCTCCATTTATTATACTCTGAGGTCTGAAAAGATATCACAGTATAATAATTTCACTTCCAGTTTGTGACAAACTTATTCACCCCAAAACAAATCTGTGGACTGAACCATCTGAACCAGAAACAAATCTTCAGAGGTTCACCCATCCCTATTTATAGTGGTTGATTTTTTGTATTGTTGTTTTTTTGTGTTATTTTTTGTGATGTTTTCTTTGTTGCTCCTGATCGAGCTCTTCACTTTGCGTGATATTTACATTTTTGTCACTAAAGATTGAATACACAGACATACATTTTTTAACACCAATTTTCTGCATATTTCTTGAGCTTTCTAGGATCTTCTTCTTTTCAAGTAGAGCAGATATACAAGCAGGATATCCTGCACCTGTTCCGTAAACATCACAAGAACGTCCCATCCACTAATTATTATTTGCTCTTGGTATGAAAACAACAGACAAAAAGTAATGAAAACCATTCTGATGGAAAGGCAGAGCTCGAGGGGAGGGGAGAAAATGTTGGACCGTGTCCTAAACTGACCTCAGCAGAGCTGTAATAAGAGATTCTGGTAAACGTAAAATGAAAAATCCCAAGGGAGCCAGAGAGTAAGAGAGGGAAAGAAAAGGAGGAAAGAGAAGCAGATAGATCTTGAGGAGTATAATATCCTGTGAAATTGAAAGCAGCCGCTATTATCGCTTTAGAGTAGAAAGAAAACTTGAACGTGATGTTGTAACATAATGCTTTTATCAATCAGCCCTGCCGTGCAAATAGAGGTGACATTTCAGAGGAGCGCATTCTATTTCAGTAGGATAGAAATCTCTATAGAAGCAAACATTGGATTTCATTACTGCAGCTAAATGATAGTAGCGTAGTGTTATTGTTTACCATTAGTAACTAGTACAAGAGACCAAACAGTTGTATGCGACTAGAAAAGTGTCAGTGAAATACCCAACTCAGTCAGTGGGCAAGGGTGGTGCTATTTCGGGATGAAAAAACTCTAATCCTTTTTATTGAAGACCCATAGATAGATAGATAGATAGATAGATAGATAGATAGATACAGTAGAGGCAGGTTTGGTCATAACACAACGCACACAATTGTTTGGGAGCAAGGAGATCGAGGAAGCCCCACGGCAGTGGGTTGCGTTATGGCGTATGACTTTTTTTTTTTACTCGCCTGCTACCTGTTGGATAATGCCAAAAGATAGTGACCGATGTTTCACTCACCCATCCCAACTCCTGTTCAGGAGACTGCACAGGACAACCCAACGTTCTTTAGTGCCAGAACATAATATGTGGTGTCCTCTGGAGATTAAAGCAGAGGCAGACCTGGATAGCAGCATGGATGGGGAATCTGCTACCTGATGGAATAACCCAGACTACCGTGTCACTGTGTGGAGGCCAAGAACATAGGGGTAAGGCTACATTCACACAACAGTCACACGACAGCATTAAATTTAATTTTAGTGAATGGGGACTATTCACATGACCGTTATTTTGACTGTCCATTGTAACAGACTATCAAAATATAGGTCATGTCCTATTTTTGTCCATTTTCACAAATCCCCCCCATACACTCAAATGTATGGGGGATCTGTGAAAACGGCTGCCCCTCAGGTGCAAGACAGTTGTGAAAAATGGACAATATCCATGGCATTGCTCCTTGATCATCTGAATGTAGCCTAAGAAAGCCTCTCACTCTAGTGGAGCCAGTATGCAGGCATTAAATGGACAATCATCTACATGTACCTGCTGGTTAAGGCCTAGTCATGCCTAGTCCCAGCTTACATAAATAACATCTAAATGCTGGGGTTTAGAAAAGACCATCTTTGTGTTGGTAAAGCAGTGTTCCTCAAATTCCAAGTGTCTACTAAAAAAAATATAAAGACATCACTAGTCTTTATACAAAGTCATACACTACTGTATTAAAATGCAAGTAGATAGTGCCAGGATCCCCAAGAGCAGTATAACATATGGTGTTAAGACACACTAGAACAGATTTATTTAGACTGATGCCAGTCTTAATAAAGGCCCCAACTTGTACAAGGTGTAACTGAATTTTTAATCTTAAAATTAAGCGCTTGTCATGTCCCAATTTCTAAATCTATAGCAGCCAGGAACTGGCGTAGATTTCCTATATAACTCATTCGAGAAAACTGGTATGAGGTATAATAAATATGTCGGGATGAGGTATTATCCCTGGCCAGCCACACTCCACCCACAATCGCGGATAGTGGCCAACGAGGTGCAGAACTGGGGATGTGATGCATTTTTAGCACAGGAAAGGGCCTTGCACCAAAGATGTGCCACATCATCAGGGCAATAAATATCCCCACTGAATAGTAAAAATAAATAATAATATAGTAAGTGAAAAATCCTATTATGTACACAATCCAGTGAGATGGCTTTCACATAAGGCTACGTTCACATCTGCACCAGAGTCTCCGTTTGACACTCCGTCGCAGTGTCTGCTGAAAATCATTGGAGGAAAAAGTCCTGCATGGAGGATTCTTCCTCCGCCGTTTTCAGTTTAAAAATGATGGACCCCATTATAGTCAATCTGGTCCGTCAGACCCGTGTGTTAACACTGTTTTAGTGGTCCATCTCTCCATTGTTCGTGTCCTCCTATGATCCAAACAATGGAGAAGCGAAACTAGTGTGAACTCTATGACACCCCTGGTGTCACTAGTAAACAATTCTGTAGTTTGCCACATTTGCTCCCAAGCCACTAGTTGGGGAACGTTTCCCTAGAGACATGATGTGAACCTCCTAGGGTACACATATTAAAGGTTACGCACCCTTGGGGAGCTAAAAATAAAGCTATAAGATATGTCAATAGCAGATATTCTTGGATCGATTTTATTGAAGTACAGATTTTGTTTTTGGCAACACTGTATAGGGTTTAAAAATGGAAAATAGATGAAAATAACTAAAAACCTGCACATCCATCCATATGTACTTGGTGAATATACCTCTCTCTGGAGCTGTTATTCTGATTTTACAGCCTCTATTCTGCAAGATTTTGGAATGTGGCTCCTGAGACCCTTCTATTCAGTCATAAGACTATTATTGAGGTTGAGCACAATTTGCATTCCAATTCATCCCAAGGTTGCATGATGGGCTTTAGGTCAAGCCTTTCAGCAAGCCATAAAGTTTTTTAACACTAAACTTGGCAAAGCATTTTTATAGTCCTTGCTTTGTTCACAAGTTCATTGTCATGCTGAAACAGGAAATTGTCTTCTCCAAATTGTTTTCAGCCAATTGTATGGTCACTGCATTCACCCCACACAATGAATAACAACCCAATCCATTATTACTCTCCCACCAAAATTTACTGTCTACACAGCAAATTTTAGTAGAAAACTTTCTTCTGCTACCCTTCAAACTCAGACACCTGCCATCAATTGATGAAACTTTTCTGATCCAGAGTCCAATGGCGATGTCATTTAGGATGCTTCAGATGATGACTGACATTGATATTGCACATGGTGAACATAGGCCTGGTTGTGAATGCTAAGCCAACAAAAACTAATTTAGGATGCCCCCTAGAAATGGCAGTGACTATAGCAAGTACAGAGGAAGCGATTCTACCCGGATCTAGGTGCCTAAGAGTGCCAAAGGCCCCTCTGATATATAGAAAGATACCGGTATTATGCAAGTGGTAGGCGGTAGGCTCTGTTATAGAGTTTGCATTTGGACCCAAGAACTTCATGTTATGTTATTGCCTATATGCATACTGCATCTTATGCTGATGTTTTTTAACTTTTTAAAAGCTGTAGTGATTTTAGTATTCACAGCTTTTTTACATTCTATGCTTTTTCACACTGAATGGTCTTATTCTGTCAACTTATGTTGGCGACCATTATACAGCCCTATTGTTGTTGCTTGTAGATGTTTTTTTCTTCATAGAATATGAAGAATGGGATCATTAAAATTAAGTCATCCTGTGACAGTTCTTCACACTTGGAGATTGCATGGTTGCACAGCTGTTTGCTTTATTTCATGCAGCTGTTGACTATAGTGGCCGAATCCATTCTTTAGATGGGTTGCCAACAAATTTTTGGACATGTGTAATAGGGATTTTGTCCTTCCATGGTATCTTCTGCATATACTCACATTATATATATTTAAGTAGTTTCTTAATCTTATGATGCTGTTTTTTCTACTAGAATATTATTGAATTGACTATATCAAATGTATATTTTGTAGAGACCTGAAACATGGACGTGTCTACAAATACCAGATTGTGACTGTCACTGCCAATGGAGAGAGCGAGCCATCCCCAGAACTGGTTTATCATCATGGCAATGGATACTGCGGGGATGGAATAATCCAAAAGTAAGAGGCCCATAAAGGATGGGACATGTTTCAGAGGTAGCCATTTATCTTGTCTGATAGTCCATGGATTAAGGTCCTCTTTGGACAGGGTTGTTCATTTCCAAATGAGCATCAGGGGTGTCCGTAGCTGGACCCATTGTGCACCTGTGGTGAACACTGTACTAAAAATGTGATATTACATTGCACCCTACACATTCAAAAACAAGGTTGACCATGAAATACATGTTTAGGTTGAGTCCTCGAGTGCAGGAGCTGTTCTATCAGTGGCTTTCCACCTTTATTAAAAGAAGTGCCCCAAGCAGGGAACCCTTTTCTATGACATCTATATCTATATGCCTTAATATGGTATATGGATAAGGGATTCTCAGTACACTGTAATCAGTTAGAGCTCTTTGGCAGTGTGAACAGTACTTATTGAGTGCACTGAGAATGAATGGCTTCTTTTGGAACTTTCAAGACTTTGAATTAAAATGGTATATCCTGAAAGAAGAAAAGTATAGTATGCACAGAATGTCATCGAAGTCATGCACAAGCAGACCCAGGATAATCTATGAAGTATGAAAAATTAATGTTACAAGGAAACAGATAGCTGAAGTGGATGTATTTACTTAACAGAACAAATAATGCCGGATCAATTCACTACATATAAATATATTAATGTACTATGCAGAAGCAAAAAAAGTAAAATAATACTTTGGAGAATGGACATAATGGTGTCTCAGGAAAACAGTATGTACTGTACTGCTGGTATTGATGTGCACATAATACACTATGTACATCCAGCTTGTAAACTACCTCCTCCATTACCTTTGAATGGCTATACTCTCATAAGATCTCTATTTAGATTGCATTGACTGTCCTAACTATAATATATGCTCTATAATATATGCTCTTTATTTCTTCTATATATAATAACTACCATAGAGGTATTATACTGGCTGTGGCACAACATAATTTGCCAAAATTGTATACACACTAAATTCCATTTTTTTTAGTAAGATAGTATTAAGTAATGGCAGCAAATGGTCAAAGATATGTTCAAAGAAATGGCAGAAAATAATAATAATAATAATAGTTATCATTATTATGGAGTTTTATAAGAAATTCATTTTGGCAGATAAAAAAGTGGACATGATGTCCTAAAGCAGCTGCTTTGATACTTAGAACTGCTTTACCAAAGTGTAACCAGGATTCTAGTAGACCTTCAGTTCTACAATAGGTTTTACTATTCATGATGTTGAAACTAGCCATATTTTTTTTAGCCAAAATTAATTTTTAGCTAAAGTGCTGTATTTTTTTATATATATATATATATATATATATATATATATATATATATATTAGATTTCTCCACCTATGTGTTAATTCTAATCCATCTATCTGTTTGTCTGTCTTTATCACCTTTTGTCTTCCAATACATACCTGAAGCTCATACATAGAGCTCAAACAGACACACAGTATGTGAACATATTTCAGTTTTAAGGATCCAAAACACAGAACATCCTATTAACTGATCTGTCTATTTCAGAGGTGAAGAATGTGATGATATGAATAAGATAAATGGTGATGGCTGCTCTCTCTTTTGTCGTGAGGAGGCATCTTTCCATTGTTTAGGTAGGTAACAATACTATGGTCCCTATGTCAAATATGAAGCCAGGACTATTCTACAAAAGTTTCATTGCTTTCCCCTGGAAGAAAATTGAACCCCAGATCTCAATACAAGGTACCCATACACCTCCCCCAAGCATATTCAACTGCTACCACCGCATTACAGAGAACATTATAGTGATAAACATCATAACCATGTTATGTTTTTGTAGATTTGGAGAGAGAACTTTGAAGTCTTATGCAAATGAGGAAGCTGGTGCACTGGGGGCGGGCCATCAAGTCTGTGAGTTCTGTTCTTGCTACTCAACAAGGTTGGGTGATGTCATAGCAGTGGGAGGATCAACTTCCACAGCACAGGGTGGCACAGACGGGATGGTAGGGGTCTGAGTGGCAAGAGCAGTGCTCCAGCTGCCTCATTTGCATAAGACTTTGCTTTTCTTCATATCTACAAACGTGACATACATAACAGAAGTATATTTTTTATCACTGTAGTGTGGTCTGTGAATTGGTAATGACAGTTTAATATACTTGGGGGATAGATTCCACCAATTTTAGCATGACATGCAGACCATCTATCTGATGTGCATGGGAGTATCCTAACTCTGTCCCAGCAGATGATGTGGAATGAAAGAAGAGTCGGTCATGTTGAATTTTCCAAGCCGAGTACTTTCTCAATAGCTACAGTTCGGTGAGTGAGCAGCACGTCTTGTGGTATGTCAACATTACCCAGAGCCGCGCTGTCTCAGTACAGGGGTGGGGTTCCCAGGTGTCGGATCCCCACAGATTTAATATTGATGGCCTATCCTAAGGATAGGCCAACGATCCTAGAAACTGAATAACCCCTTTATCATTTCATGCTAGATGCTGAATATACACTGTTCTATTCTGAGACCATGATGTCTTCTGATTAATGGTTGGTTGGTAGGAACAGTACAATACTATAAAGTAGAAGAGAGGAATATGTTGCAGAAATATTGTGGAACTGAAGTCACAATCTGTGTAACCTTCGGGGGGGTGCTTCAGACAGAAGGGGGTCACGTGCTAAACCTCTACTTGCACCCCTATCTTCAACTATTTTGAGAGGTGGGATCTAGTTTTACTCAAGGTATTTTATTAATGTTACTACTGGTTTTCCAACATTAGTAGAGAGCATAGTAAATGACTAAGTCCTTGAGAATGGAAATATCCATTTAACTCATGTCATATATTATATCATGGATTAAAGAAGCAAATAAAATTCCAATGTACAATTATGATTCTGAGCCATTACCTTCCTTAGCATTTACTTATGCATTCTCTTAAATGAATATTTTTTTTTAGCTACAGTATACTAAACATTATGAAAGCATGTAAGCCGTAAAAGTGGAAGACTACGGTTTACAGAATGAGTGATTGAGTGAGCTGTCATTTGCTTTAATGAAGGAGGACAGATAGAAGGAGGGGTATTTCACTGGTGGTCTTTCTAACTGTGGGAAATCCTGAGGAAAGGAGACAAGAGGAGCAATAAATCTCAGACACTTACACTGGGCATAGCTTCCTAGTGATGCAACTGCTGAAGTGTGAATGACAAGGTGAATTAGCAAAATAATAGGTTTGTGAATTGTACCGTTAGCCTAACAACCCTATTTTTAGATTATTTCATTGAATTTGTTGCATTACATTGTAGTTCCTTAGTATAACTCATGCACTAAAGCATAGTGGTTCATAATCAGATGTATAATGTGAAGATCCTTGCCCCCAGTACAAACAGGGTGCACACCATGCTCTATGTATAACACGTTGCAGATGGACCTTTTGGCCCCCTCAGTCTCCAGGGCCCAGTAATGAACCTCTCTCTGCCCTCTGCCCTTGTTCCTATTTTTTCTTAAAACAACATTTACAATCCCTGAAAATCATTACTTAAAAGAAAAGAATTATAATGCAGGGTAATAAAATAACTAGGAAGAAATATTTCAGATGAACTGATACTTTATGATTGATTTAATAGGCTTTATTGGAACTAAGCGATTCAGCTGCGCAGCAAAGGGATTGATGGAGCTCATGTGATCAGCTCATCCATATGAGTGCAAATAAGAAGATAATCCTGCCATGTGATCTAAAGTTCAAGAGGCAGAATTGTCTCATGTTTGCTTAGCTGCAGATCTGAGGTTTGGTCCAAGAACCCAGAGCAAAAACAGTATAAATAGAAAAAATCATCCAAGCCTAGCACCTCAACGTGTTGTTCAAGTCTTAGGCCTCATGCACACAGCAGAATATGGAGGCTGACAGGACACGCAGAGTGCTTGAATTTGGTGCCTCACAATGCTATAATATAGAGTCCAGTGAAGCATGGCATAGCAGGAATTGGAGTCATACAAAGTTGCAGAAGGGTTCCATAGCTGTATTATGGCTTCAGAAATACTACAGAAATGTAATGTGCTTCTGTACACCCATACCTAGAAACATGCCCTTGTCTAGTCATTCTCAAAGTATGATGCAGTGCCAGGACCTCCAAAGCAGAAACTGCACAGATAATGCCTGCTCTGCATATTTCCAGTGGCTAGAAAGAGTGAAGGACCTGAGGTGACATCATGGTAACAGGTCCTGCACATAGGGAATAGTGCAGCAGAAGTCCGGAGACTACAAAGGCAATGCAGAGGAGGTAAAATAGTAGCCCGGAAAGCTCTCCTGGTACTCTCCCACCACCAGCATTACTTGTGCTTATGTTTTAGTAGAAAATGCTACTAAGAGTGGAAGGTGAAGAGAACGCTGATGTTGCTGCTAGTGGGGAAAGGTGGAAAGGCCGAGAATGTAGCTGCCATTAGGAGAAAGGCTGGTTATGGGATACAGTGTTGTTGGTAGTAGGGGAGGAGTAGGAATAAGACAGTGCTGTACCCAGTGGGGCGGGGAGGAATGCAGCTGCCAGTGGTGCAGGGTTTGGAAGGAGGACAATGCTGCTGCCAGTAGTTGGGGGTAGGAAGTTGGACAAAGCTATTGCCAGTGGTGGAGTGGTGTAAAGGGGACAATTCTGCTGCCAGTGAGGGAAGCATTGGAAGGGGTAAAATTCTTTTGCCATAGTTTTGGAAGTGCTGATTCCAGTGGTGCTATACTATGTTATTTGTTTGGCACTTCCTGGGAGACATTTTGTACTGCACTATGGTATTTTTGGCACTTCTGTGGAGATATTGTGTGTTGCACTGTGGTATTTGTTTGGTACTTTAGGGGGGCTATTTGGAGTTGCGTTGTGGTATATGTTGCTATTGGGGATATATTTTGTGCTACACTGGGGTATTTGGTGCTGGTAGGACATAATACAGTGTTTGTGCTGCATTTGTTTCCTACTGCTTTTGGGAGTAATATATATGCAGTATTTGTTTGCTGGTGAGGCCCTGGCATCCCCATGAATTAAATGAGTTGTCTAGGATCATAAAATTTAATGCTGGTGATAGAGAAGGGCTAGAAAATAAAAACTCATTCATACTAACCTGCTTCCTCAGCTGTATGCTCCTGAGACCGGTGTTTGGCTGCAGCGTTACTGTCAATGTGACATCACTGCTGCAGCCACTGTGTGCAAACAAATCAGCGGTGGTGATGGCCATCTCAGAGCAGGAATGGAGGGGAAGATGCAGGTAAGTATGTATCAATTATTATTTTCTAGTTCTCTCATATTGCCTGCATTTAAAGAGGAACTTTCACCACCTCCACCAACTCCAGCTCTTTGCATCCTTCAATAGGCGCCGCTCCACTGATTCTAGTCCAGTTGGAATTTTTTTTTCTCTAGCCCCCACCATTCCTGAGCAACCATTTCTGTTAGTTTCAGAACCCAATATGCTAGCAAGGATCTCTACTGTCACGAAGGCGGTTCATTTTGGGTGCAGAAACTAATAGCAGCAATTGCTCAGGACGGGTGGAAAATAGAGAAAAAAAATCTTACTGTGCCGGAATCAGTGAAGTGGCACTTATTGAAGGATGCAAAAACATGGAGCTGGTGGAGGTGGTGAAAGATCCTCTTTAATTTTAAGATTCCAGACAACCCCTTTAACTGGTGAGGCCAAGGGAGAAACAGTTTGAGAGCTCTGCTGTAGACTACACCATAGCACATACTTTGTTACCAATGTGTTCTTTTACCATTCAGTACTGGCTTAGTAAGTGAAAATGTAAAACACACGTAGGGAGTTCTCTTCCTGCATATTCGGAAATCTGCTATTGAACCTTGCCGGTTTGAACATGTAGCCTTTGGTTTGATGCTTTGTTTAAATATGATGAAATAATCACTTTTTTAAGGCTGAAATGCCTGTTTCCTTTACTCGATGCTGGCAATGATGATGGACTAGAGGGCCCACTACAAGTAGCCAATTTTCTCACATTCTTTTGTCTCAAATATAAATTTTTTCAATGGGAATGGGAGATAAAACAGGATACGTGTCTCAACAAGTTTATACTTTTCAGCAGAAAATTTATCTCTTCTTTTTCCTTTTAGTCACTACTGTACTGTCACTATTACCGTTGTCTTTCCAAACATATTATGTAGCAGAATTTTCCATCATCGGCTGTAATACTACCAGCATCACTTCCAATATTATCATATATTACTTACTGTATGTCATCTATCTACAGTATTTTGGACGAAGAGGTGCCCACACATAACATGACGGGGTGAACATACAATAAACTATTAATATTTAGTAGTGTATTAAAAGGAGTCTATCAGCAAATTGGTAATACACGTAATCCCAGGTCCTTGTAGAGGCGAGTCTACAGTTCCCAAATATGCCTCTATTATTTAGCTTTGGAGACCCATTTTGATGTAAGTTGTAACCTCATCTATTATGTTACTATGTAAAATGTATTAAAAGCAGGAAATGTAAAATAAAAAATATATATTTATATCTTTGCTGCTTTGGCGTTACTGCTCTGGTGCTTTCCGCCAATCTTTCACTTGTCCTGTAGTAATGACTTTTTTTAACTTTTTTTAGTCTTGGACAATTCCATCATATTGCTTAAATATTACTCACATTTGATATGAAGAGAGACCATAGACATGGGTCAGAAGAGGTCCTATGTCTCCTTACGGAGAGGCTAACAGACCATGCTTGCTCTACTAGGAATTCTGTCAAAGGAATATGCAAATAAGTTCTCCTTAATGAAATAAGAATGAAAACTTGCTCTAGCTCTAACTTTTGGAAGGTAACTCTCTATAGATCAATGCCTGGCTTTCTATGAAACCTAGAGACATTGGGGCAGATTTATTAAGCCTGGCATATTGTATACCTGTCTTTATAAAGACCTCAACTGGAGCAGGCAATGAAAGATTCATGAGAAGGCTGACATCTCTACACTAGAATGGAAATCTAGGCAGTTAGGAACCAATATGTGCACTGGTTTTATGGTGTAGAGGAATTGCTAAATCTGTTCCATTGTCTGGGAATGAAGTCAAACCAGTACATCTCTTCTACAGACAGCTCTTTCGGGGTTATTGTCCCTCATCAGCGCAAAGCATGGTACTGGTTTGGCTGAATGATAACTAATTTACATATTTTTTTCCCCAGAATTCCTAGTAGAGCATGCAGGGCCTGCAAAAGTGTTGTCTCCCTAAGGAGACATCGTACCCCATCTGACTCATGTTTGACATATAAGCATGAGGGGCCTAACTAAAACCCTTAAATTCATTCTTCATGGCTGAAATAATACAAATGCATATATGTCCATGAAAAGCGACAATAAATATCCTAAGAGTACAAACAGCCCAGTAAATTGACCTGATAGATAAAGAGATAATTTTTTATTCAATTTAGTTAAGGTCATCAACTCTCAATCGGATGATGGTTAAGAGTCATACAGCATGCCCCCTCCCAGGCCTTCTCTGTCTCTGTTGTTGACAGGTACATTTCGTCTTATGCCTTGGCTATTTTCTGTGGATAGTTTACAGACCTTAGTGACTGTAAATTAATTAGGATCTTTTGTGTTTTCTCTCAGTCGTACTTTAATCAGATAATGCTGCTACAAACTATCCAAGAAGAAGTATATTGACTCAGTCAGGCTGCCCTGGCCTTTCGAGAACACAGCGCTAGGGAAGAGGAAATAAAAGAACTGAGATTGATCATCTTTATTATAATTCCACTTAAGTAAACTAGCGGTAAAACATTGCATAGTAATTATTAAGATGCATGCTACGGGTAGGTAAATGGATGAGATGAAATTAATGTAATAGTCATAATCAGAAAATAGTATCTTACGACATGGTCAATACACAGTAATGTCATTTATATTTGTATATTATCAAAAGGGCTTATTTTTCTTATCTATAAAAACACATTGGCAACCAATTGCAACCATTTGACCATTTGATTTCTGCATGTGAAAGGTGCAAAGGAAGTGGAGTAATCAGACTACACATAGTGCGTGTCTGTAGTCTGTTACCATGGAGACACATAGCACTGCATTATACTATTCAGTAATATCAAAGGTTTTTACAAAGTCGATTTATTTTTATTTTAGATGTGCTGGAATAAAAAGTGCACATACCCAGTAAATGTAGACTACTCTTACTTTTGTGTTTCTCTGTGTTACATTTTAGAGAGATTCATCAACATATGAAAGTTGAACTTTTTTGAGCGGTGAGGTATATTATAGCCTAAATCTATAAATATGTTTCATTATTATTATTATTATTATGTTAAAAAAATAGAAATTCAAAAAATTTAACACTGATCCCATAACCACAGGAGATAAGGGCTGGATGCCCCACTGATCACGGGAATGATCGACCTGCAATCACAAATGCCACTCCATTCAAAGCCTTTGGGACAGAAAGAGATAACTGATAGTGCTTTGCTCTATTTGTTAAAGGGGTATTCCCATGAACATAACCATTTTTAAATTTGTAGATAATTAAAAGTCATTTAATTAAACATTTTGTAGAGTTTTAAAGATTTTCTCTAAATATCTTGTGGTCACGAGTTGTTGTCTTGATAAGTTGCCAGTGGATACGACCTTGAATGCAGGACCTTGATAATATCAAAAAATTAGCTATGATTTCCTTATTGTGGCCGGGATATCTTCTGATATATGTAGTGTTCCTGCCTGATAACCCAGCTACAATAAAGAAAATCGTGGCTGGGTTCCTGACAAGTCCCAGACCATATAATGTTTCTGCATTTGTGGTCGTATCCATTGGCAACCGATCAATACAACAGATCTCACAACTAAGATGGTTAGAGAAAATCTTTAAAACTCTGCAGAATTTTGAACTACTTATATTTGCAAAAATGTTTAACTTTTAACTATCTACAATTATAGATATGATTATGTTCATGGGAATACCCCTTTAAATCCATAGACTTTAAATCAGCATTTCATGCACGACCACTGCTTTATTCAGACTGGGGTCACCTGGACCACCCCCAGTCAGACACTTATCAGCTATTCTGTGGATAGATGAATAGTTTTGGTTATGTGACAACTCCTTTAATGTTGAATGGATTAATGTTGAATTCTAGAGCCGTCTATCTATATATAGGATCTAACTGTTCTAGAAAGAACTTTAGTAAATATGAGTCTGCAAAGTACGTGTAATACTGAGTCACAGAAAACTTGGTGGTAATATAATGGTTGTTTGTGTACATGAGAGGGAAAATGATGCCGGTGGGCTGTGCAGGAATGTAAGGTATGCGCCAGTGGAGATGAAACAGATTAAGAAGACCCTTTTGGAAGAAAGTTCCTCTGGGGTACATTGTGGTTTCTGTAATTCTCTGGAGCACATTTTTTTCAAATAGAGATAAAGAAGAGTCAACTTTGTTAAGAACTTGTCCAAATAAAGCTCTGATTCATTCCGCCAAAAAACTTGGCATGAAAACAAGATCACAAATTGCCATCTGGATATATGCAAGAGTTATTCTTTAGGGTTAAGTATGCTCGAAGAATTCAAATACCTAAAACAATGCTTGCACATATTTGTCCTGTCTTTTTCTCTCGGATGGATTGTGATGTGGCATGAAACTTGTTGTTGGAGCTCTTCGTTCAAAAACAGACATGCTCAACAATACCGTGTTTTTGTCTGGCTTTGTACAAATGGGTGTGCAGTTTTATGAAAATGCATGCTCATATAATCTAGTTGCTTCCATATTTAGGGAAGGATAACAGGAACTGGTTTTCATCACAGTGCCGGGGCAATCAGTTGTGAGTGATATCTGGCCCACATATGTTGGTCTTGTGCTCTCTATGGAATTATGCCCATGTCACCTCGGTTGATATCCTGACTATCTGGTTCCTGTAGTTGAATAATTCTTTTGACCCTTGTATGGTAATTACTGTGCATTCTTCATCATTTTCTTATTACTGGGGGCCTGGTAGGAGTATACATTATTGGTAAGGATTAAAAAAAAAAATGTTTTTGAAAATAGCAATAGTTATGTTTAACATGTCAAAAGGTCCTGTGGAATACACATTGTGAAACTAATTTTCAAGCTAAATTACTGAAACAGAAGAGATTTTGACATTTCTATCTTAAAATGCCTGGCCATGGATGTTACTTTTGCACAACAAATTGTTAAATCACTTCCATGGAGAAGTCTCTAATAACATCTCCTGATGGTTCCCAGATGGTATTTCCAAAGAGTGGTACTAGAGTCTATCAAAAACTGTATACATCTATCATGAGGTCAGGGTGGGCACCCATCACAAGTTAAAATCAGAAAACAGTCTGGGTCAAATCCAAAAAATTTGGGGAGAGCCAAACAGTGAGACAAGGTGAGGGGTGTTGGTCACACAGATAGTCAAAGAAGCTCAGTCAGTCCTAGCCCAACAGCGCATGAGTGTCATATAGGGCTTTCCAGGTTAAAAGTTTGCTATTGGTTAGAATGGGTACTATGTCTCATCAAGTAGATGTCGCCTCATGAGGTTTACAGGCGCTTATTAGACCATGCATGCCCTGCTAATCATTCTAGGACAGAAATATGCAAATAAGTCCTCCTTGGTGGAATAGGTAAACTTGCTCTAGCACTACCTTTTTGACAATACCTCCCTACAGATCACTGTTGGCTTTTCCTGCTAGGGTCCTCTTCTTTTTGGATGAAGGTATTCTAGCTGGGCTGTATTCCCAGATTATGCTTCTAGTTTCCAAGAAAAGTAGACATTGAACGATAGGAAGCTACTTTCCAAAAGGAAGCACAACAGCAAGTTCTTCTTTTCCACCAAGGAGAACTTATTAATTGGATAGACATGGCCGAAACTAGGAATAAAAATAATCGCCTTAGTATAAGGTATAATATTCTAGCAATATGGCAACATTCCTGTCCTGAGAAGTGGCCACATATACATTTTTGCAATTTTATTATGTACTTTGTATGAGCTGTTCTGAAGCATTCTGTTCTAGGAATATTAAGTACACTAATCTATTCCTAAAGAGGAAACCCAAAAACATAGTGCGCTAAGCCAAGTACTTGGACGATCTCTTTCTGTAGTTATCCTCCCTAACACTTTGCAAACTTTGGCAGGCATTTTTATTGGGGTCTTAGGCAAAATTAGGAACAAATTAGCCTCCTTAGAGATCAAATTGTAGTTTGACTGTACCATTTTGTTAGTTTTCGAGATCAGTCCTTTCTTATTTTTCATTTTGGCTATTATGGTTATATTTTTGATGTCCATTACTTTTTTCTGAAGCTTTACTGTTACTAACTAAAAGGTAATAAATGGTAGGCCAACATTAAAAATATCATTATTAGTAGTAAAACTGGTGTCTGCCAACCCACCAAAATAGCAGAAAAAATTCCATGGAGAAAATTATTATTCATAAAAATAGTCACCTATTGGGGTATTTTTACATTTCCTACCTTCTGTCAGGGGTTCGGGTATTTTTTGCTGTAAGTAGTTCTAGAAACCTCATGGAGACTTGACATAGGCTATGGTACCATTTAATGGGATCTGTAAATTTCTTGTTGAAATCTGTTTGTAGAAGGATCCGTCATATGTAGTGGTATTGGCTCTGGTATGAGCTTTAATGGACTCTTTAGTAATCACACAATTGCTATAATTGTTTTTGAGGTTTTTCTTTTTTAATTCTTTTTTACTCATGGCCCAGGATAGGGGAAGGGGGTTCAATTCAGATTTTTTTTTTTTTTTGCCCTATTATTTCTGGGACCACTGACCACTCTGTCAGTGATTGCCATACTTTAGTGGTAAAACAGTGAGAGTGATCTAAGGTAAGTTCTGTGCTTTATTGATACTGTAACATACACAACAAGAAGTAACGAGTACTTGTTTTGGGCCTGAAAATTTATCTTAAAGTGGTTGTCACATTAGGACATGTGGACATTACAGTGGGCATCCGCCTTCAGAACTCCTTGGCCAGCAGCAGCTTCTGACAGTGGAGATGACTAAACACTGCCGATCTATGGCAATCATCTGATCACCAGCAAGTTCTTTATTTAGATAATGGTTTGTCCTGATGGTACAACCCTTTAATTATTTTCCCGCTACTGAGCTTCCCATACAAACTATATACATGAATTTTAAGAGTAAGTTCTTTGATACACATTTTTTGACAGATGAACCCAGTAGATGTTATTTCCATGATGGCGATGGTGTCTGTGAAGATTTTGAAAAGCAGACAAGTATTAAAGACTGTGGTGTATACACTCCCAATGGATTTCAGGATCAATGGGCATCAAATGTTACAGTATCACACCATCACGATCAAGAGTGTCCAGGATGGGTAGTCATTGGTCAGCCTGCAGCTACTCAGGTAAGCAGCCAAAAATGTTAATGTTTTTGAAGTCATACAGTTGTAGCAAGTGCCAACTATATAAATGGCATGATACTCTGTGTAAGTATTGTGCATTTAATGTATTGAAAAGTTGTGTATTGGAAGAGATACTGCAGCTTACTATTGTATGTTGCTAAATACCTTTTACGTCCCTAGGCCAACCGATGTGTATCAGAGACAGTGGCCGAGGCTTACTAATAATTAGACAGAAGAAACCTAGACAGACAGTCTGAAAATGCGCCAGATTTATCACAGTGAATGAATCTGGATGATAAATCTGGCATATTTTAGACTGTCTAGTCTACATTTATACCACCTTTCAGTTGACTTACTTCAAGCCAGAATTTTTCAACCCTATTTTGCCACATTTTTGATGCATTGTGGTGCTTTTAAGCCACATACCTAATGTGTCAAACATGTTAGCCCAAACCAGATGTGCCACATTTTGCCAAAGATGTGCCATTGTCTACCATAGTAAATCTCAGCCATAGTCTGTCTCAATATTCAGACAGCTGTCTTAGACTGGTTAGTAACTATCAGTGATTTTATCAGTGGCTCTATGGAGTGAGAGGAGCTTATGGATCAACCTAAGTACTTGCCTTGTAAATAATCAGGCATTAATAAATTGGATTTTTGTGACCGGTAATAAAAACACATAGTCAGTCCATTGACTACGAGACACATACCGGTTAAAAAACGTAGGTGACAGCTCACAAGTTATACAATGTGATAATGGGCTACAGCTAGTACAGATACGGTTGATCTCCAACTATTCTAATATCCTGCTTGGCGGTATCTCTACATATTTATCTTAGAACACTGAGGCCCCCTCATACAGCTGATCAGAGAGTCGGATGCCCAACACTACTAAGTATATGCCATCAGTTCTAAAAAGCGGGATCACGTCTTTAAATAATGTACAAATGTGTGTCCTTCTATGCCTTTTTCTTCCCTTGCATCTCTTGAAGTACGTCAAGAGATGAGCAGCTTTTCGCAATATGATATGACAAAGTGATATGACAACACAAAGCGATAAATTGCCTGTCATATATGTGTCTGCGCCATGTCTGCCAACCCATTGTTTGTTTTATGAATAGCAGCCTTTGGAGGGTTTTGTTAGCGTGTCACAATATTATATTGAATTGGTTCATAAGAAATTGGCTTCCTTAAAAAAATAAGTTAAGGGTGAACACATCCGTAATTCAGTCTGTCAACCACCTCAAGAGGGGGTGTGGGGGCTTAGGGGCTTATGGCACCTCAGACATTCAACTCAGCGGTAGAACAATATGGAATTGCAAAAAAATAATGAGTACAGTGTTTTACATAAGAGATGTGGTATTGATTCAGTAGATGACCATTCTGCCGGTAACAGTTACAATACATGCGTTTATGTGCATATTCAATACTCTGGTTATGTATAAGGCCTCCTACTTTCTTTGCTTTGTTTAGTGCATTGTCAATACTGAATAAATCTTAATAGTGTATTTTTCAATTCTCTGTCGTGCCTGACACTTTCATCCCCTCTTGATACATACTCTTCCTCTGGTCTGCCTGCCTCGTAGACTAAACATTAAATTGACAGTTCACCTTAACTTATATATTGGAATTTGCTTTTACAACATCTCTCTATTATCTGAATTGTTTCCTTTACAAGCAGCAGCAATTCCGGTAACAAGTGAAAGCAGTTGTAGGTAAATCATATTCTTTGTGGCAGCTCTCTTTGGTGCCAACAATAGAGTGGGCGTTTATGGCACTATTGTTGGGTCAGTGAAGAATCAAAGGGACTTCCTTGATGGCCTATCATGATAGCCTTCTATTCAAAAAACGCCTCTGGAGAGTAGCCATGTAAGGATGAGTGCATGTACAGATATACAGTCATATGAAAAAGTTTGGGCACCCCTATTAATCTTAATCATTTTTAGTTCTAAATATTTGGGTGTTTGCAACAGCCATTTCAATTTGATATATCTAATAACTGATGGAGACAGTAATATTTCAGGATTGAAATGAGGTTTATTGTACTAACAGAAAATGTGCAATATGCATTAAACCAAAATTTGACCGGTGCAAAAGTATGGGCACCTCAACAGAAAAGTGACATTAATATTTAGTAGATCCTCCTTTGCAAAATAACAGCCTCTAGTCGCTCCTGTAGCTTTTAATCAGTTCCTGGATCCTGGATGAAGGTATTTTTGACCATTCCTCTTTACAAAACAATTCCAGTTCAGTTAAGTTTGATGGTCGCCGAGCATGGACAGCCCGCTTCAAATTATCCCACAGATGTTCAATGATATTCAGGTCTGGGGACTGTGATGGCCATTCCAGAACATTGTAATTGTTCCTCTGCATGAATGCCTGAGTAGATTTGGAGCTGTGTTTTGGATCATTGTCTTGCTGAAATATCCATCCCCGGCGTAACTTCAAACGCACTGATTCTTGTACATTATTCTCAAGAATCTGCTGATACTGAGTTGAATCCATGCGACCCTCAACTTAACAAGATTCCCGGTGCCGGCATTGGCCACACAGCCCCAAAGCATGATGGAACCTCCACCAAATTACAGTGGGTAGCAAGTGTTTTTCTTGGAATGCTGTGTTTTTTGACGCCATGCATAACGCCTCTTTGTATGACCAAACAACTCAATCTTTGTTTCATCAGTCCACAGGACCTTCTTCCAAAATGAAGCTGGCTTGTCCAAATGTGCTTTGCATACCTCAGGCGACCTGTTTGTGGCGTGCTTTCAGAAACGGCTCCGCATCACCTCCCAACAGCTCTCCTTGTGCAAAGTGTGCTGTATTGTTGACCGATGCACAGTGACACCATCTGCAGCAAGATGATGCTGCAGCCTTGGAGGTGGCTGTGGATTGTCCTGACTGTTCTCACCATCTTCTTCTCTGCCTTTCTGATATTTTTCTTGGCCTGCCACTTCTGGGCTTAACAAGAACTGTCCCTGTGGTCTCCATTTCCTACTATGTTCCTCACAGTGGAAACTGACAGGTTAAATCTCTGAGACAACTGATCCTCCCCTGAACAACTATGTTGAACAATCTTGTTTTCAGATCATTTGAGAGTTGTTTTGAGGAGCCCAGATGCCACTCTTCAGAGGAGATTCAAATAGGAAAACAACTTGCAATTGGCCACCTAAATACCTTTCTCATGATTGGTACACCTGGCTATGAAGTTCAAAGCCAGTGAGGTTAAAAACCAATTTGTACTCAGTAAGTCAGTAAAAGTAGTTAGGGTATTCAAATCAATAAAATGATAAGGGTACCCAAATTTTTGCACCGGTCAAATTTTGGTTTAATGCATATTGCACATTTCTGTTAGTACAATAAACCTCATTCAATCCTGAAATATTACTGTGTCCATCAGTTATTAGTATATCAAATTGAAATGGCTGTTGCAAACACCCAAATATTTAGAACTAAAAATGATTAAGTTAATAGGGGTGCCCAAACTTTTTCATATGACTGTAGTAGAGACTGGCTTTTTAGACTTCTGTGATAAGATATCACAGCACATAAAGTTATCAGTCAAGTTAAACAGTGCTGCATCTGGCAATCTGGAGGTATTCTAGATGAGTACATTGGATGTCAGAAGCTGTATGAATTGCACATAGCATACTCTCCAGTATTATATAGGCTGAAATAGGGTACGCTACAGACCTATGGGCATGGCACTGGACCTGTCAACTAACCAGACTGAAAACTGTTGCAGTGAATGTTTTTTTCTTACAGTCACACCAGTTGGAAACTACCAAAGATCTTAAGACATGAACACATTCTAAAAGGAACTGATGTATTTGAGAATATTTTTGTAAATTTCTGCAAATCTCTAATATAGAAGCGCTGTGAACCTTCCCTTTAATATTCATCCTGTTCTCTTTCCAATAATAATTTCACACTCTGAATGATCCAGAACTTCCACTCACCCCTCCCCAGATTAATCTCTGAACTATTGCTATGCTGTACATGGCTACATTTCTTGTTATGAGATTCTTGTCATGAAATAAACACCTTCAAGGCCAGATGGTTCTGTTGTTAGTTTTCCTCCACTGGTGACCTCACAAGCAGTAGAGAAGGCTACAAAATGGTTGAAAACAATGGAAATGACATCTGTCGTCCAGCTGTGAGTTTGTGTATCTGCAACATGGACATATGTTTTTGAGATTTGTTCTATGGAATAAACAAGGTGTCTTGTTGTTCTAACTTTACGTTCTAATTTTTGAAAACATTGTGAAGGTTCAAACTGTGCGAAAATCATTTTTGTAGTTATTACATTCCGGATCTGGTATATAAAAATCTGCATCAATTCCATTATGTTGAGCTGTAAAGTGTGAAATACAAAGTCGTATATGTTTTCAGGGTTAAAGGGGACCTGTCACTGTTTCTGACAACTCTGTTTTAGAAAATACTTGTATTCCTCGTGAAATAACAATTCCAAAGCATCCTTTCTTATGACTCTGGGTTGTGTCGTTCTTCTGCTATTCCTTCTAGAAATTTAAGAATAACTGAACTGGGTGTTACCATTCCCCTTGTCAACGTAATAGCCAGCTGTCAATTTACACTGAAATTTCTAGTAGGAATAACAGATAAACAGTATAATGCAGAGCTATAAGAAAAGATGCTCCAGAATTGCTAAAACAGACATGTCCAGAGAACTGAGAGGTTCAGGTTATTAAGTGTAGCAACAAATACCATGTAAAAAGAATAGAGCTTTCCTATCAACTTTTAAACCACACAAAAATTCTACCACAAATCCTGTTATTTATCATTTATTTGGGGTGAATTTGACTTCATAATAAAAATTAGTAGTTACAGTAGTTTATATATTAGGAAGTTGCCTTTATTGCAGTATCTGCAATAAATAATATTCCCCATTATAGCTCTCCATGCAGTCATTGACATAATGTACAGATGTGCCCACTATTAACTTAACTCGAATTTGGTTGAAACCAAGGCAGTACAATATCATGACATGCTACTACAACGGCTCGGAACAGGCTTCAATTTGCAACACAAGTATTAAGTGGCCACACATAGACACATAGGATATCACTTTGTTCTACATATCTCAAAATCATGTTGTCTTGAAAAACTGATTATCTTTTGTGACATCTGTACATGTTCAGCTAAGAAGAAAGGTACAGAAGCATACATCTGTAGGTCTATGGCACCTCTGCGTATACTATCAAGTGAGAGTAGCCTTATTTTGTCTGTATTTAAACAGAGTAGATGTCATAAATATTAAAAGAGCTAGTCCGATGATCGATTGTCGTAGGTTCTACATAAGCATCAGTTGTTATCAGGGTTGTGGAGTTGGGAAAGCCATACCACCAACTCCTCTATTATTTCACAGCCGACTCTGATTCCTTCATAAATGACAGCCATGGTCAATCAGAAGCAGTAAAAGATCCTTTAATTCAGTAAAAAACTAGTGATTGAATTGCTGTAAAACTAAATATTTAACAAGTTATGCATCTAATTTTTTCTCTAGCCCCCACCATTCCTGAGCAATCAATGTTGTTAGTTTTGGTGCCTCATATGCTACTTAGGCTCTGTACTGTCAGGAGCAGACAAGGGGTGTGATTCTGAGCTCTGACACTGGCTGACTCTGAATCACACCCTAAAACAGCACATCAGGCATCAAAAATACCTTCACTTGTTGCTCAGAAATGGTGGGAGCTAGTGAGAAAATTCCAACTGCACTGGAATCAGTGGAGCTGCACCTATTAACAGATGCTAAAAACTTGAATTGATGGAGGTGATGAAAGGTCCTCTATAAGGACTCCAGTTTCTGATTATAGCAATTCAACGCAAAGTCATTGCATTTAAGCATGTCTTGAACAGCAACAATTCACACCATCCCACTGGGTGGTTGCACATAGACACATGTAGGATAGTTAGCATATCAATCTGTGATAATGTATCATGAAACCATGATATTTTTAGAAAAAGTTTCTAAACTTGTGATACACATATCTGAACATACCTAGACAAGAGGACATGTAAGGAAGGAAATATATGTATTATATGCCATCTGAGTGGACTGCCCTATGTATGTCCTTATAGATAATTCTTGCCATGGCAATTTTTTTTATTATTATTTTTAATAGTTCACCGCACAAGTGTTGGTTTTAGAATCAGTTCATTCTATTTGTTTCAGTTGCTCTTCTAAGTAAGATAAATGATTGACTGACTATAAATAAATGAAATGTTCCCTTCTTGCACTAGAGACCTCCTTCCATACGTACATAACCTTTCCCGTGTTCATTTTGATTATTTGTTCTTTCTGCTGTCTATCTTTGGCGGCTAGGGAGACAAAAATCAATGTTTTCATTTTTGTAAGACAATCAAGTGTTTTGAGATGAAACAGAAGTGTCCTGAGATAACCCTGACTGAAGACAATGCATACCATAAGTTTTTCCCATGTAATTAAAAAAACGATGCTCTTTCCCACTGAGAAGACAGGAATCGTTCTCATTGTTTAAACTATGGCTCCATACAACTCCACTACTTATATGATCCTGTTTATTTGATCCTCTTTCATTTAACTCTATGGAATGTGATATCTTATCCATCACTGCTAGTTAGCTTGATTTAGATTTGGCTCACCAATATATACATTTATAAATCCGGATATATATATATATTTTTTTTTTTTTTTTTTTTTTTTTTTTACAAACCCCTATCAGACTTCATGCAAAATCAGTGACTCAGAAATCCAGACTGTATGGTCAACTTCAGGTTGGGTGTTGTAAAGCAGCAACCTTTGAAATTCATTGATATTGAGAAGCGCAACCTTTGTGCCAATATATGTGGTGCCAGAATATAAGAATATATATGGACGCAGCTCCACTGTGTACTAGAGATACGTGCTTCAGAAAAATACTACACATGATGACAGACTTTGACTCAGTCTTGTAAAGTTCTTCGATAATTCTCATTTGGGAAAACATTAAAAGATAGGATCCAACAAAAGCAAAATAGTGATAATATAATACTAGCAAGGGAGGATGTTAGTGGTGAGCTCCGCCAAAGGAAGTTTGGTTCTTGCTGAAAAACTAGTAATAATAAAAAAATAAAATGAAAAAGTATAGCATGCAGTTCAACGCTGTAGATACATTGTGGCTGAAAAGTATTCCCCTTGGGCTTTTTCTTCTTTTACTGTGTAACAACATTGGCCATAGTTAGGATTTCTGATACCTATCCACAGAAAGATACAACGTTATTATCCTAAGGTTATTCTGTGATAATGTCTTCTAGGGCGTACATTAGGATGCCTGCAGATATAGCTATCCGTAAACTTAATGCTCTGGTATACTGAGAGAATCCATATCCTATATGGTTAAGACATAACAAGCAAAAAAGTGACCTAGGGATACAATTAGAGATGAGCGAATCGAAGCTGACCAAGTGGAATTCAATCCGAATTTCAGGAAATCTTCGATTCGCATCAAATCCAGATTTCCTCACGCTTCTTGGTAACGAATTGCATTTTTTTCAAAATGGCTGCTGCACATGGGGCAAGGAACTCTGGGAATGTGGGATCACCCACAATGCCATGTGTGCAGCCAATCAGCAGCCAGCCCTCGGATGTCACAGCCCTTTAACTGCCTCGTGAGCGCCCACGGCATGTTTGACCGCTGCATCCAAGGTGTTAAAACTCTGATCGGTTATGGAGCTGGGTGTTAGCCATAACATGACCGCTGTATCCAAGGGGTTCCCACCCCAGCTCTCTGCAGACAGGAAATAGCTGTTTATTAATTATTTAATTCGGATTGAATAAAATCATATCGGAAAATTCAGCGAAGTTGCTGAATCGAATTTTTGAAAACTTCGCTCATCTCTAGATACAATAAACAATAGAAAAAGAAGTACAAAATGTTTCAAAAAAGTTTTAGCAAATAGACATCAGAAAATAGTAAACAATATAATTTATGCTGTTATTTATGTGCTGAGAATGGCACAAATTACTTAACATGTCAAAATAAAGACAAATGTGGATAATTCTTCTGCTCTGTATGGTCAGAATTAGTTGTGTCTTTAATTTGTTAACTCATTTATTAATAACATTTTAGTGCTTTTTTGTATTTTGGCAGCCTTTAGTCACAACTGCTTGGATCTTAAAGGGGTTGTCTGGGATTTTAAGAAAATTGTCTAAAAGCAGACAATGGTAAAAAATAAAAAAAAATCTTTACTTACCCAGCTATGCTATGAATGTCCAATAGATATTGGTCTTACCTATCTTTCTGCTATGGTAAAATATAATTCTGGCCAATCTAAAGATATACAGTATACTGTAGTATTATGAAATTAACATGGAGGGAGGGTTTTATCAAGGCCAGTGCTGCCCATGCCAGGTTTTCATATCCCCTGCGGTAGCAGAGAATGCACCTTATTCATGATGAGTCACAGGCCTTGTCATAAATTAGGTGCATCCTCTGACAATCCATGTGCCCATACTGAGGCTTGTAGCTGGCGGAGATGTCAATCATCATTCAAGCCAGAAAACTGGTGTAAATGATAATAAATCTGGCATTGCCAATGGCCCTACCTATAGCTCTCGCCATGTTCTCTCTTTAGCAAGTGGCAAGGGTTGGGTAAAAATGCCAATTTTTGTCGCAAGTGGCCTTTAAAGAGTTGAAAACCAGCTGTTTGCAACTTTTTGTCCCAGAAAACTGAGCTGGGGGCTTTGATAAGCTGTCACCAAAACAACATGGTGGACAGTCACTTTAAGGATTAATCTCCATTGTATACAGTACTTCTTGTTTGCTTGCCTATAGAAGTGTAACCTACATTGGAGATATTAGAAGGCACCCGCACAGAGCTTACAGCTAATAAACACGTTGATGTTCATATACCTGTCTCAGACTTAATGGAAAGTAATGTTATGCATGATGTATGATTCAGAAATGTTACTCTCTGGATGATTTACATTACAACCTAGACATTCTCTTTGATGTGCTGCTTGCTTAAAAGATCTCCCAAGATTCATGCCCACCTAAGTCTAATATTTCATAATTGAAGGAACTGCACTCGATCTGTCATGTATTCCCTGGATAAATCAGGAATAATATTCTTCTATTAATGGATACAGTCCCCGTAATAAATATTTACTTATAAAACAGGATTTCAAGTAGTATTTATGCATTTTTAGAAATTTATGTCAAATTTTTGCTCAGATTCCTCCACATGTATTTAAATAGAACAGCATATACCAACATATGAATTACCCTAATCTGTAGATAACCTGATTTATCAGACACCGTAGGGCTAAGAAGAGGTATACATACATTTGTTGGGGGGCATGAAAATATAAAAATATATACTGTAGCAGAGATATAACATATTTCGCCATTTATGCCAACTTAAAAAAAACAATAGACACAGAACTGAGAAAGAAACAAAGGATTTAGATGAAAAAAATAAAAAAATCCATAGAATTTCCATAAACAAACCTTACATACCATTTACATACTCTTATGCGTAATAGGAGGCGCAGCTTTCTCATGCAGTAAACAATGAGGTGGGGCAACGATTTATAATACAATAAATAAAAGAGGATAAATAGTCAAAAAACATTAAGTATTATCCTCGGTATTGATAAGGCTTTTTTTTTTTTTTTTTTTTTTTAAATATAGATAAAATTGAAAATGTTTAAAAATCTCACCAAAAATTCTTAAAAAATATTTTTAACATAAAACTTAATTTAAAAATATTTTCTTTACTGGTCACATATTCCCTTTAAGAATGGAAATGTGAACTTAGCCTTAATTATATAACAATGACCTATACAATATATGATAAAAAAAAATACATAACAGAGCAATGCAGGAGGAGCATGCAATTCCCGCCCAGCAGAAGTTGTCTGTGACTCCTTCTCCTGAGACAAAAGGAACTGAATGCTGTCACCAAAGCCGAAAGCAATAGTTGTTAAATGCATGTAGAGCAGGAAGCTAAAATAATATTTAACGTCACCCTGAACGAGCGCTCTCACCAGTCTAGGTGTACTGTATTATAACATCTGGACATTGTGGTTACATTCTGCAATGGCCAGAACACACAAATAGTTAGCTTAGTCGAAATTCTCAGAAGTGCCTTTACATAATAAAGCCTTTGCACCTTTGAGTAAGAATGTGCCAAAAATGTTGAAAACACAGAAATGAGATTTTCTAACCGTCTAACAGTCCGCTGTATGATGTCCAAGCCAAACTGTTTCCATAACAAAGCCTTAACATTAGGTCTGATTGATGGAGTTGCTTTACTTTGTTTCATTCACAGAGAACTCCTTGGAGACATGAAATAGACCTTTTTCTGGTTGCGATTAGCATATTAGGTGGTAACATTGTCTTCTCGCCAGGGCAGGAACAAGGTTGGCGGTAGCTCCTAGGCAAAAAAATTCTGTGATAGTGCCCAGACACCATCTGACCGACCATCTTAGTCACATATAGAAGTGGTGCCCATTTATGTGTATAGCCCTTTCCACAGAAGCTTGTAGGATTTCTACAGGCAGCCTAGTCCAGACACAAGCATGGTCACTTCCAGTCCTTCTAGGCTAGATAGGTGGTGGTGGAGGCGTCAGGACACATGCCCCATGTGCCTTCCCTACAACCTTAATATATGTGCCAAGTTCCGGGGAAGGGAAGAAACTCTCAACAGAAGTATCGCTCTGGTATTTTGCAGGCTATTTTCAGCCAATAACTTGAGAGGTAAGTATGTACAGTGGCTGTTTTAGGTTTGTAAGTCTTCAGTGGAAAAAATTTGTATAGCATAGCTCCAAACTGTAGGGCTTATTGATTAGACCATGGGAGTTACTTGCAAAATGCAGCAGAATTCTGGTGTAGTTTATGCCAGAAAACTGCTTAAATTACCTTGCATCACATTTATCAAGTGTTTCTGACACTTTTTAGACACTTTTATGGCTCTTAGAAAAAGGGGTGTGGCTTAGTGGAAAGGGGCATGCCTAAGTTTGTCAAAAATTTGCCAAAATTTTATCATATTTTTCTTGTCAACTAATAAGTGCTGTAAAATCTAGCACAGTATAAGACTGCCTTTTAGATAGTTTTAGTAAACCTCCCATTATGTCTTTGATTCAATGGGGCAGATTTACTAATCCTATGTTCATTTTTGGACAGTGAAAATTTAGACTAGACAGTTCTTAACCACTTCAAGACAGAGCCTAAAAGTACCTTCATGACCAGGCCTCATTTTTCAAAACTGACATGTGTCACTTTATATGGCAATAACTTTAAGACGCTTTAACTTACACAAGTGATTTTGAGATTGTTTTTTCATGACACATTGTACTTCATGTTAGTGGTAAACATTGATCAATATTTTTGTATTGATCAACAAGCCCCATCTATGTGTTGATGCAAACTTGCCAGAGTTCTAGTACACTAAGCTCAGTAAATCCACCCCAAGATAACCCTAATTCATCATTTCTATTCAAGTGGCATTGCTATTATAGTGAATTTTTAGCCTTATGTTATCAGTGCAACATGTGGGCAAGAAGTTTAATAAAGAATAATTTATATGAGCCAATGCCTGGCTACAAACAGAACAGGGGTATTGCCAGTTTACAAAAACATAGCGTTAGCATATGCCATCACTTTATGATCGGTGGGGGTATGACCTTTGGGACCCCTACCGATCCTTAGAATGAAGGGAATCCATCACTGGTTTAGTGCTGCTTTGCCTCTAAGTATTCCCTGCACAGCAGATGACTAAGTACTGCTATGCAGGTAAAAACAGTGAATTGGACTGAGGACTAAACCACTGCTACATTCCTTCATTCTTAGGAACTGTGAAGGTCACAAAGGTCAGACCCCCTTGAATCACAAAGGCTTATCTTGGCCTTAATGTCCATGCCCATGTGTTTTTTTAGTGCACATGGGTTTATACAGTGATATATACTAAATGTGTATCTCTCTCTCTCTCTCTCTCTCTCTCTCTCTCTCTCTCTCTCTCTCTCTCTCTCTCTCTCTCTATATATATATATATATCTCAATTTGTAGTCTTTCCATGCAGTTTATGTATATGATGTATTTTATTTTTTGTACTATTTTCACAGAAACTCTTATTTTAATGCCATTTAGTTCTTGGTCTATTTAGACACAGCAGCTCTCCCCAAAACCAACACCTGAGTATTAGTACATATATGACATTTTATATATATATAGGTTATATATCTCTGTATTTGTATTTATATTATTCCTTTACCTTTTGCGGGTAGACAAGCCACTGTATATTGTAAGAGCTTTATTATAAATGTCATCCATTCATTTGACAGGTGTGTCAAACTAAGGTGATGAAATTGAATCCTACCGTATCTCAATATGCTTGGTATCCGTGCAGAGCAACCCCCGATGTCATGAACTTATGGTTAAAGGTAAATCTCTCTGATCAATTTTATGGTCTATAATAATTGTGCATATAAAGTGTTTTACTGGAAATTATGGTCAAGACTTCTGAGGATAGTGAAAAGTAAAGTCTTGTCCACATTCCTTATTAGTACATATGGACTCTGTAGAGTTATGGTTCGCCTGCACAGGGCACCTCTTCATGAGCCCGAATCAAGACCTGCTCTGTAAGTTTGAATGGATAATATGCAATGCTACATTTTTTTATTCCCATTGCAGTTTTCAACCTAAAAGAGTTGCCTTTGATGAGACAACCCCTTTAAATACACTGTACCTTTTTATGCCTCCTACCTTCTTATAGCCACCTAAAAAAGGGTCTTTGGCAGGTTTGTCCACAGACAAAGAGAAAGAAATCAAAATTGTGGTCATTTCTTGGTGGCGACAATGTTTGTCTACATATCACCCTATCTGGGTACAATTGGGTGAGCACATTTCCTACTCCCCTTCCATTACCTGTAAGACAATAAAATGGCATTGGCCTCCTCGCACCTTGTTCACTAATATCTATCAAAAAGGGAATCCCGTGCAAACTGAAGAGGATGCTTAATGTACCTAGGTTGATTCCTCATCCCAACTACAAGGAGCCCATATCCTGACTTACACATGTGTATGATCACCTGAACTAACCTATGAGGCTGGTGGTTCAGAATCAGACCTGCTGTCGAAGGCAAAGTATTCCCATGAAGTGGATGCCAATTGCCCCATATTAAGTAAAAAAAAATCCTTTCCAAACACAAAAATGCCAATCAGAAAAAATCTCCATATCAACATCCCATCCGAAAATAATAATTCCCATAACTTTCTTGTTACATGCAAGAAAGCAATCCAGGCCCCTCTTGAACTTTTACAAGTTATCAACCACCACAACATCTTGTGGCAGTGAGTTCTATAGTCTCACCATTCTTACTGTAAAGACGCCCAGTCTATGACTATGGTAAAAGTTTTTACCTCCAGATATGGAAGATGTCTCCTTGTCATGGTTGCAGACTAGGTGTAAAGAGATCATTGGAAAGATCTCTGCACTGTTCATTATATATTTGTGCATTGTTAGTAGATCACCCCATAGATGTCTTTTTTAAAACTGAACAACCCCACGTTTGATAACCGGTCTTTATACTCTAATGATATCCACCCATTCCCTTCATTATCTTGGTAGCCTCCTCTGCTCCCACTCTAGTTCCACTCTATCATCCAACGTAAAGCAACTATGATAATTTATATATATATATATATATATATATATATATATATATGATAAATATATCTGATGTCCTCTAATTGTCCTATAATTGATCCTTAATAAATAAAAGAGAACAGAGCACCACCTCCACTTAAAAAGGTTCCCCCCAATGGAGAAGGTATGAGAAATACACATAAATATATTCATTGCACTTCAATTAAGAACATAGCGACTGGGCTAACAAATCATACACTATAATGATCATTAAAGGGGTTGTCTGCTTTTGGATACTCCTACTAATCATAAGGGTTCCTTAAAGGGGTTGTGCAAAATTCAAAAAATATGGCTGATTTCTACTTCTCTGGAAGCGATCACACTCCATTTAAATGAATTGACTGAACTGCAGCATGGCCATGGGACCAATGGACATGATGTCACTTCCTGGGAAGAAGAAATCAGCTATGTTTTTTAATCTTGTGCAATCCCTTTAAAAGGGTTTTCCAGGACTTGCAAATTAATGAGCTATCATTAGGATAGGTCATCAATATGTGATCATGGGGTCTTACATTCTGGACCCCCATAGATCAGCTGATTGAAGAGGCCACTGTTTTTGGGTGAGCGCTGTGGCTTTTTACATTGCATAGGGGCTGACCTTGGTATTGTATCTCATCTACGTTTACTTAACTGGGACTGACCCTTTTTTTTTACAATAAGCTTAATTCTATTAAGTGCTCTCTCTTTATAGGCTTCTTTCACAGCGCCTTCACTCTTACCTATAAGTAAATAGTAAAATTATGAACTATGTTAAAATTAAAAATGATGTTAATACTGAAGTAATAGTAATTATATGCCATTACTTTCTTTTTTCTACAGGCCCATTTTTCTCAATATGTAGTTGTTGCTGCAGTTGTTGTGCATCTGGTGACGGATGGGACATCTTACAGTTACCAGAAGCCAGAGACCATCAGCGTTCATCTGATTGATGTCAAGGAACAAATGCATGATCTTGGTAAAATCATCAGCATTACATTTTTTCCTTATCTATAAAAAACATTTTTATCGTTAGAAAGGATCTTTCACCACCTCCGTCAACTACAACTCTTTCCATCCTTCAGTAAATTCTGATCTACTGATTCTGAGGCACTTGGAATTTTTTTGCCATTCCTAAGCAATCATTTATGTTAAGTTTCAGCACCCAGTATGCTATTTAGGCTCTCATCTGTCAAGTGGGCAGTCCTGGGCTGGAGCATACAGATCGGGACCACCCACCTAACAGTAGAGAGCCTAATTAGCATATTGGCTGCTGAAACCAACAGAAATGATTGCTCGGGAACAGTGGGAACTAGAAAAAAATCCCATTTTCTCCAGAATCAGTGGAGCTTACCGAAGGATGTTGGCAGTGTAGATGCAGTGGAGGACATGAAAGGTCCTTTTTTAATAGCATGAATGGTGCCCGTGTTATTGGTTATTAAATAATAATACAATAATCTGAGTATAAAACATTCAATTAGGCCATGTTCATATCTCCATTGGGATTTCCATTTTTCTGTTCCGTTGTGGCATCAAAAACATGTAAAATCCCAATATGGATGGATCCATCATATGACACATGTGAACAGATCCTGATGGAATCCATTAACCATAACAGGTTTTCATTATGGTGTCCATCACTTTGCTGGAAAAAAGTCTTATATTCAGGATTTTTTTTTCCACTATTTTTGACAGAATCTGCATCAAAGGATCCTAATGAAACCTCTGATGTAGAAACCTGTTATGCACCTAAAACTATAATTTAACCATCTATTACCTATGTGAAGTATAGTTACCTCATACCCTCCCAGCCATTGTGTCCTTGTTTCAGAGATCAATTCAAAATGGCACAGGTTAAAAAGTTGTAAATTTATGGCAAATTTTTAAAACTTGTCTTCTCAATCAAAAAACGAAAAAAAGTTCTAACATCACAGCAAATGTTCTATTAGTAATACAATTGTATGGCTGCTTGAAGGGCTTCACCAACAAACTTAAAGGGGTATTCCCATGACAAAATCATATCTATATTTGTAGACAATTAAAAGTTAAACATTTTTGCAAATATAAGTAGTTAAACATTCTGCAGAGTTTTAAAGATTTTCTCGAACCATCTTAGTGCTGACAGTCTTGTTGTCTAGATCGGTTGCCAATGGATACCACCACGAATGCAGAAACTTTCTATGGTCTGGGACTTTTCAAAAATCCACACATGATGTCCTTATTGTAGCTGAGTTATCAGGCAGGGACACTACATCTATCAGAAGATATCCCGGCCACGATAAGGACATCATGACTGATTTTCTGACCTTAGAAAGGTCCAACATTCATGGTCGCATCCACTGGCAACCGATCAAGACAACAGACTGTGACCACAAGATATTTTGAGAAAATCTTTAAAACTCTTTAAAAATTTTGAATTACTTATATTTGCAAAAATGTTTAACTTTTAATTATTTACCAATTTAAAAATGGTTATGTTCATGGGAATACCCCTTTAACTATATTTCAATTTGCAAACAATTAAAAGTGAAACATTTTTTCAAATGTAAATAATTTCAAAAATTTGCAGAGTTTTAAAGATTTTCTGTAACCAACCAGGGACCCGAACAACAGGCTGGGTGTCCAGCAGGTTTCCACCGGATTTATACTAAAACTGGTGGAGAGAAAAGTCCTCTGTGCAGGAATTTTCCCTCCACTGATTTTCAGCGGAATCTGCGATCCGATGCAGTTGTGACCGAAGCTTTAGCGTGACAGCCTTTTGTCTTGGTCAGGTGCCAAAGGATACGACTGGTAATGCAGGAACTTTATGATCTGGGACTTCTCAGAAACCCAGCCATGATTTCTTTATATTGGCCAGATTATAAGGCAGGGACACTACATGTATGAGAAGATAATCCGACCATAATGGTTAGGGAAAATCATTAAAACTCTACTAAATTTTAAATATGTATATTTGCAAAAATATTTCACTTTTAATTGCCTAAAAATATGGTTATTTTCATGGGAAACTCCCTTTAAAGCAGGCGTAGAAGGAGATTCGATTGCTCAGACAATTTCAATGCACCAGGTTTATTGAGAATTTTGTGTTTTTTGATACTTAGGTGCAATACTTACCAAATACTTTCTCCAATTCCATTGGTTCATAATACACCATTATTAAATTAAATTATTAAATATGTGCCAAATAGATTTTTACTGTACAATCTAATATTTTTTTTTTTCCTTAAATCAGTTCAGTGTTTTGGAATTTTTGAAGGTGGGCATCAGATTTGGGAAAGTAGTCTTTTAGATTTTAACTATACAAAGAGGGTTGCGCATACTCTACTTTTCCTTTAACTGGCAGGCTTCTCTGTGTTCTCCATCTTCAGCCGTCTCCATGGTTCAGTAGTCATCCCACCTAGGACAAGCAGTGGTACAGTAGTACAGGAAGGCAGGAGAGTGAGGGCTAAGAACTGCACCATAGAGATGACTGAGCTGGAAGACAGAGAAAACTGGCCAGGAAAAGAGAGAAGATTAAACTGTAGATGATAGCTCTGGACCTTCTGCAAGGTAAGTTGTAGAAGAAATAGTTTTCACACCTCTGCATAAATTTAGTCCTTATTCTTACTGACCATTTTTATGTAAATAAAGCTTTAGCGGGATGGTGACTAGCAACTTTTGTTACTAAAAATTTTAGAAAACTCAGTTTTTAAATAGTAATACCTCACCATTTACCCTTTCGCAGGTTCCCAACCATTTTTTTAAAGCATTCTAAGCCTTTATGCTAAAAGTTGTCAAAAATTGTCCTGTTCTGACAATATTAAACTGTTGGATGAGCCATTTAGTTTATTAATATGGCATATCCAGTACTTTTACTATTGTTGAAACCAGACAGCTTTTAATCATATGGTTAGACTGGACCAGACTCAGTAATAAAGCCCAGATGTCCATTAAAAAACTACCCCATTGGGAGCTGGACTTGGAGTCAATCACTTTCTAATATTACTTATGTCCAATTCCAAATTCCATTCAGTCACATGGACAGTCAGTTTGACAGTCCATGTGACTATTCACTGTTTAACCACTCGAGGATTCTTTTTTGTACCTTTAAATATGATGTTAATTGTTTGATAATATAGTTTTAATAATTTTAGATACAACACATTGATTTAAGCTTCTTTGATCAATCTCTTTTGTAATGGTAATTTTTACCTTTCGTACTTTCCCCATGGCAGGTGTTCATATTCTTAGCTGCCGCAATAATCCTTTGGTGATTCCTGTGATGCATGATCTCAGTCAGCCTTTTTACCACAGTAAAGCTGTCCTCGTAAGCTTTTCGTCCAATTTGGTGGCCATCTCTGGGGTGGCTTTGAGGTCTTTTCATGATTTTGACCCAATCAAAATTAGCAGCTGCCAAAGAGGAGAGATTTACAGTGCCATTGAACAGAGGTGAGTAGGTTATCAATTTTACTTTGCTGATGAACTTCTTTAATAATTGTTTGCAGACCAAAAAGGACCCTCTTTAATGACATCCCTATAATGTAAAAGTAGATTAATGGGTTTTCTAGGCCTTATAATTGATGACCTAGTCTTAGGATGAAGTTCGGCAGGGGTCTGTTCGGATGAGTGCTGCAGTCTCTTCAGTATGTCAGTGGCTATGCTTGGTATTACAACTCAGCTTATTCATTTGAGTGGGACTCGTCGGCGATCAGACCATGTGACTGATAAACATGACCTGTGAACCGCCGTTGCCACTTCAAACAGCTGATCCATAGGGGTCTTGGGTTTCAAAACTCCATGAATCTCCAGTTCATGACCTATCTTAAGGACAGTCCAAAAAAGACCCTTTAATGTATTCTACAGCCTTACATGGTGCCCTGCAGCTCAAAATATGAATAGTTGTTTGGTGTTGTTTTCACCATAAGGCGGCTTTAGCTGTCACTTGGGATATTGAAATCAGCAAAATCAACCAGAATTTTCATTCCGAGCGCACATTAAGTGACTCGTTTTTTCATGTTATTTCATAATCTCCACAATCTCCTTATATTAAAGCTTTTTGGATCGGCCGTAAATGTCTATGGGTCTATTGACAGGTCTGTTTTTTGATGAGCCGCTTTTTATGGCAGTCAAAAAACTTGACATGACTTTTGTCTGTTTTGATGGAAATAAAGATATCCATGTGAATAAGCCCCTTCAACAGGCTTCAATGAGTTTTTCACGGACGTTAAGTCACCGACTATAATAGGCAACTGTTCTGTGTCAAGAGGAACCACAAAATACAGAGACCAATAGGGGTCCAGGAACTGTCAGAGCAGGAGTGACTTGGAGAACAGTAAGGTAAGTATTGATTTTTCTATTATTTAATCTATTCTGATCAATTTTTAACAAGAAAAAAAAAAACAGCCAGACAGTCGCTTTAACCTTATCCCTATGTCAATACAGGTTAGAATTGTAGGATAATCCTATCATAGGCAAGTAGGCCAAACAAAAATTCTCAGTTGCAAACATTTGAACCATTGGACGCAAAAATAACTAAAATACAAGGTATCTGCAGTCAACATGTAGGTAAGTTTAGATTTTATCTGCCTGCCCATACCCAGGCTGATGTCATTTATGCCAACACCAGGAATATGAGCACAGGGCTCTACTTGGAGTAGGGGAGTTAGTGGATTTGTAACGTTAGTTGGCTTCCTATATTTCCTCCAATTCCTCAACACCCCCTTTCCTTGTTATAGGCACTGGGGTAAGAATAAAGCACTATATTCACTAGTATAGGGAGAGGGGTTAAAATATAAGTTTATTTTTTTATTATTTTTTTACGTTTTTGCTTATTTTGCTGCAATAAAATCTAAAATTTTGATATACATGGTTGTGAAATATTTGGCTTAACATGTTATCTAAAATTATCAGTGTTGTAAGAAGAGTGAATACCATTCATGATACGACTTTCATAATGAATTACGGGATTTTTGTTGGTGATTTGCCATATTTCTCAGTAGTAGGGCCTTTTTAATAACTTTATAGGAATGCATATCAATGTTGACGTTGTGTTCTGTACTTTGTTTCTTAAAATGTACATATGGCCTGTCTTAAGAAAACAATTTCCTCAATGAAAATTCTTCCAAGTCTTTGGCAGTTTTTCATAGAATGAATTTAGATCCCACAGTCACTATGGCTCTCTTTCATACTGGGCAAGTATTATATCATGTTAGGAATATCAAATGTTAAACGTCTGGGCTTTGATATAGAGGAGGCAAAAAAAATATTAAAATTTTAAATTAAATGTTAAAAAGTATTTATCCTCTTTCCAAAAGATAGAGGATAAATACCTGATTGTGGGTGTCTGACTGCTGAGATCCCCACCGAGCATGGGCAAGGGGGTCCTTTACCTCTGCTGCACATTCAGCCTCACCGCAGTCAAGCTGAATGTAGACATGACTGGTGGTGGACAACGCTCCTGTTCAGCTCAATAGGAGCATGGTTAACCACGAGTCATGCCTTCATTCAGCCTGGCTGCGGTGAGGCTGAATGTGCAGCGGCGGGAATGGACTCCCATTCCCAGGATCGTGGGGGTCTCAGTTTTCACACATGGACACAATACTGCAGATCCAGTTTAATAGGAATTAAATTAAGCAGACTTGTCACCTCTCCTCACATGTCTTGGTGAGTATTTGTACTACCTATAATGCACTTCCTATAGTGGGTGGTAGTGTGTCCATGTGTATTTGGAATAGTCAAATTAGATTGTGCTCCATTAGATTGTAGCCCATCATATTTGCAACTTCAGTGTCCAACTCCAAGAACATTGCCAGCAACAAGCCCCTAAACCCAAATACCACAGTGCAGAAGACTTATCTCTGCCAATCTACCCCTCCCCTCTGCATACCCTGGAAGGAGAGTACTGCAATTGGTCAGTCAGAGGTCTTCCAACATAAGAGGAAGTAAAAGAATAAGAGCTGTAAAGTCATAGGCACACAGTTGTGCATGAAAAGTGAATAAATTCACGTTTTATGTACCTGGTGTAAAAAAAAAACAAAAAAAAAAAAAACGACACATACCTATTATGTGCATTGCTTCCCATACATTCAGCAACCCTTATTTCCTAAGTAAAATCTCTTCTATGTTCAGACTTTTGACTCAGGGTCGATGCCCTAGTACTGGTCACATGATCTCTGCTCTGTTTTAATTTCAGGTGCACAACTTCAGCTCAGCTCTCCCCCCCTCCTTCTTCACTGTCTAGTTTGCATAACTATGCGCACACAGCTTTATGTTTGAGTTTGAGTTGGAGTTGGAGTTGGAAGGGACCTCAAGGGCCATCGAGTCCAACCCCCTGCAAAAGCAGGAATTCCTAAAACATCCTAGCTATATACCTATCCAGTTTCCGCTTGAAGATTTCAATTGATGAAGAACTCACCACCTCCCGTGGCAGCCTATTCCACTCTCTCACTACCCTTACTGTTAGAAAGTTTTTCCTAATGTCTAATCTGAATCTCCTTCCCCTTAGTTTCATCCCATTACTTCTCGTGCTTCCTTCTGCTAATGAGAATAGGGTAGATCCCTCTGCACTGTGACAACCTTTCAGATATTTAAATACTGCTATTAAGTCTCCCCTTAGCCTTCTCTTCTGCAAACTAAGCAATCCCAATTCTTTTAGCCTCTCCTCGTAGGACATGGTTTGTAGACCTTCCACCATTTTGGTTGCTCTTCTCTGGACCTGCTCCAATAAATCGATGTCTTTCTTAAACTGGGGAGCCCAGAACTGTACACAGTATTCCAGGTGGGGTCTGACCAGGGCAGAGTACAGTGGAATAATTACCTCTCTTGATCTAGCTTCAATGCTCGTCTTGATACATCCTAGAATTTTATTAGCCTTTTTAGCCACCGCACCGCACTGTTGACTAGCACACAGCTCTCTGCACACTCTCTATGGCATTCTGGAGTATTTTTCCTCTAACTCTCTGTTGTACCATTCCTGTGTTATTTCTACTAGAAATGTCTAACTATATTGACAACTGAGTGCTAACATTTGAGCGGTATGACCTTACACAGGGTGACATCTGTGTGCAATCTATGCTGCCAGTCATAGACTGGGTATGGACACATTGCTTTAACATCCACTTGTTAAATTATTCATGTATTTGTAGCAGGAATAACAAAATAATGTATACAGCATTATTGGAAAAGATTCTCCAGAATTGTTATTTCATGGGGAGCATGGATATTTACTGAAACACGTCAGGAGTATGGTTGTGTAGTGTGGTAGGAAAATGAAGTGCCCAGAGAAAACCAATGTATTACTTGGAGGACATACAAACCCCATGTAGTTGTTGTCCTAGTGCTGCAGTGCAACCACAAAGCCCCTTTAGGTTATATTTTACAGGGGTCACTATGGCTAGTTATATTATAGGCGCACTTATACTAAAGTTAAAACTTAGATTAAAGCTCTATTACTGCCTGTGTCACAAGCCCAGAACATGTCTGACTGCAGTCTTGGAGATACTATATGTGTTGAGAAACACTGACTTGAAAAGTGGTTTGGTGGAGAAATAACCATTTTTTAGCAGACTCTATGCATACACCATGGCTATTTTTTTTCATGAACTAACCTGGTTGCTCCAACATGTTTTACTTTCATATAATATATGTATTGTAATGTTGATATCATTACTAAAAACAAGTTTATAACTCAGGGGCAGATGTTACATTCTCTGTCTGTCCAGGCAGGAACTTTAGTCCTTTTGCTTAGAGACATGTCTGGAGGGCAGAAACATGCCACTGAAGCGTTCACATGAAACTGGCAAAGCTTTCACTCTCGGACGTTCAGCTGCCACAGCCAGTTTTTTTTTATGTATTTCCTATTTATTTGGCTGTGCTCTGCAAATGCTGTGTTTTTCCTACAATGTTATTTTTGTTGGAAATTATTCTTTCATACACCAATAAATAAAGACAGGAATGACTCGATTTTGGAGTCAGCACACGATTGTGTGTATTTTAGACCTGTCTGTAGTTTGTTTTGTAAAGGATGTGCTACAATTTCCTTTGTAAATTTTAAATTTCAACAACTTCTACAATATGAAGTTGCCTTAAAAGGAGGGGGGGGCATAAAGATGTAAAAAACATAAGAGATTGTATCAAACTTTCAAAGAGCAGGGGAACAACCAGAAAGACAGAAATTGCGGCTGTCAGATGGGTTGTCACCCACCTTCCAGACTCCTGCGCTCTACAGTAATATTTCCATAACATATTATCTGGGTTTTAGATTGAGAATGCTGACAGCATTCAAGACAGCATGCATTTTGATATTTAGGGCCAAAATGGGACAAATAGAAAATAACATGGGCCATAATAAAAACCTACATGATAAGCACTGCACCTCCTACAACTAGTCTCTGAATTTACATTGCTAAAGGGTTTTCCCATTAAAGCAAGTTATCTCCTATTCATAGGATAGGGGATAACTTCAAGATCAATGGTGGTCCAACCATTCAGACCCCCACTGATCTGGAGAATGAGAGACTTTTGACCCTATTCCTGAATGGAGGTCAGGCAGCGCAACGTACAGCGTTGGAAGTGCCGGAGAAAGCCAAAGCACAGCGTTTGGTTATGTCTGGCACTCCCATTGAAGTGAATGGAGAAGTGCACATGCTACTAAACCATCACCCCATTCAGAATGGGGAACAAAGGTCCCTCGTTCTCCCGATCAGTGGGGGTCTTAGTGGTTGGACCCCTACCAACCTGCAAGTTATCCTCTATGCTATGGAGAGGGTTTGACCCTCTAAGGAAGCCTACTATATACTTCCAATTCATTCTATAACAACATAGTGAAAAGAAAAAGATAAATCTATGCCTTAAAATGTTATGGAGTTTAACATTTCTCACTGCAACATGCCATAAGAGTCATACAAGTTTGGGGTTAAGTAGAAATGGAGCCAAGCTCTGACTTTAATGGATCTGTGGCCAGCCACGCATGTTCCACCCCCTCAGTTATATCAATGGGAACAGCAGAGAGACCTGCAGGTGGGATCCCTTCTAATGTGATTTCTACTACATAGCTGATTGACATGTCTACAAGTTCTACCTTGAGAAAACGCTGCTACAAAAATAAAATTATTTCATCACCCACAACTCTTAGCATTTATAATTGAAGGAATCATTTTCTGAGTACTTGGTTACGCATGGTTAGGGTCTGAGTCATAAAAACTTCACAGCTGCAACAGATGGGCCAGCTCTTGATGTGTAACAGCAATGCATCATAACTGGGTAAATTAAGGAAAAAAACCTCTGGTTACATCATTTATATAGTATGATGACATCAGACTTGGATTATTAATGTACAAACTATTATGTATTACAAAATTACAGGGACAAACAGTGGGACAGATTTATTAAAGAGTGGGGTATCGAAAAATTTCATAAAATTTTTTTTTTTTTTTTTTAGTTTTTTGTGTTTTCTTACCCTATTAAATCTATAGGGAAAATGCGGGAGGTCCTGCAGCTAAAATGAACATCTGTGTGGATGAGATTAAATGGTGCTGTACAATTCCACAGCAGCCAAAAATGTTGCATTTCAGCAACGTGTTGCCTCAGCCTAATGGACGTTTCAGTATATTTTAATATATCTCTAGTTGTACAGTCAGAACAATGTAACCGTCTCTCCAAAGAGAGCGGTCCACCCAGATCTGCCCCATCACTCTTAGTTTAATTCTTTGGGGAGGGGCATTAAAGGAGAAACAATATTATTTCCTTACTAAAGGGATCTGACTGCCAAATGTTCTCAAACTGAGTGGAAATACCCAGAGGGTGAGAAATAGAAGGGAGAGACTGAAAATAGCCATACATTTGAAGCAGATGAAATTGTTTTAGCAGCATTTAAATTTCCCTATCCTCTATCTGGACCCTCTGTCTGTGCACACAAGCTTCCCATAATTCCCATACCCTGTCGGGGGCCCCCACAAAGAAATCATTCTCTTTCTTTTTTTTTGTGCCACAGGCTCCCCCACAGAATCCCTTCTTGATTATACTGCTGACTATCTGGGGGGTTTTTTACCATTAAATGGTTAATTTTCTCCTTCCTCAAAGTGGAAGGCTGTGTATCATAAATCTTCTGCCCAAAACACAGGGTTAAAAAACGTATGGTGCCAACCACTAAAGCAAATAAGAGATTAAAGATGTTTACCCAGCCCTAGTGTGTTAAGGGTGAAACGTGGGCCCCCCTGGCATCTGGGCCCAGCCACAGCTGTAACTACTGCAACCTTTAGAGTTATGCCAGGGCTGGAGCCACCAAGTATAATTTAAGGGAACAATAAAAAAGCACAAATAGAATGTTCTCATTATAATAATAAGTTGCTATTACTTTCATTCTTAAATAGGGGAGTCTCATATCTTGTAAGATTCTAGATTGTTCCAAATCATCAGAATTTCTGTCCTATTGTACGCTGGATTATGCCTGTGTAATATACTATTCCCTTTAATCAGGATTGTCATTACCTTGTGTCTAGTACATTATGTCTGTGATCCAGGTGGTGTCAGTAACATTTTTCTTACTTCATCTTAAGACATCTGTGTATGCTTTGTATGAGTCTGAGGACAGCACAAATTGTCTCCTTATGTAGTCTTTTCCCCAAAGTATTTGTGTTCTTCTCAGGATCATTATTACTTCTAGTCTTCTTTCATTCACATTCAGTTGTGTTGCTTTTTAAACTCTGTCTTCTCCTGTGATCAGCCTTGATCTCTGGCCTTAAGGAAAGAATTAATAAAAAGATGCGATAGAGTACAATCCTAGTTCTGTTCTAACCAACATCAATGATCATATTTCCTTAATATGCAAATCTGTAAAATGTTTGCATTTCCCTGTTATTATTACCACTGAGTCTCTCTCTATTATCTTGCGTTATTTTTGGGTTAGAGGACTGTAGTATAATCCAGAGCTTTACTTGTTATTTTGCAAGCTTCGGAGCTGAAATCTCACAGTGCTCCTTGTTATTTTTTCAAATAGCGGCCATGTTGGCATTATATGTCCCTGTCCCAGCACAACAATGACACTTTATCTTTTTGTCATGTGACCTAGAGCCAATCTCTCGCCCTAATTGTGATGTCTTGTAGCAACTGTCAGCACCAATGCAGCCAAAGATTGACTAAGGATCATATAGACCTCATGTTATTGCTGTGCCGTGCTGACTTGTCCTAGTCCTAGTCAGGAGACTACGACTAGGACTATGACTAGCACACATAACCCTGGCATAGTGGCATTTTAAGCTGTTTGAAGAATTTTGCCCCCCTTTAATTAAACCATGGAATCCCCCATTAAAAAGCACATAATATATAATGCTAGCTCAGCTGCATTAGTCTAACACTGTAATTTGTCTACTTACAATTCAGTTGCTTTCATACATTTTGGGCCACTAGGTAATAAGTATACTACACTGGTCATATGATTGGAAAAGTGAGCTTCCTTGACACATACTAATGGCCTATGCTATCTGTGAGTGCTGTATGTAGAACCTCCTGTGTATCCTATGAGATGTACTGTGGCTTAATACTGCTCTCCCCCCTTTGGGTGGTAAGAGCTGATCGGTGGTATAGAAGCAGGAAACAGGGAAGACAGGTTAAATTTGTATCACATAGGAATATTATGTACGTTAATTGACTTGACTTATAGTAATGGCCTATATTATCTGCTAATGCTGTGTGTAGAACCTCCTGTGTATCCAAAGAGATGTACTGTGGTTTTATACTACTCTCCCCTGTCTCTGGGTAGTAAGAGTTGATCGGAGGAAACCCATCGAAGTAGGAAACAGGGAAAACAGGCTAAATCTGTATCACATAGGAATAACATGTATGTTAATTGCCTTGACCCATAGTAATGACTATCTGTGAGTGATGTGTATAGAACCTCCTGTGTATCCTATGAGATGTACTGTGACTTTATACTGCTCTCACCTGCCTCTGGGTAGTAAAATCTGACAGAGAGAAACCCATAGAAGCAGGAAACAGGGAAATGGACTAAATCTGCATTAGACAGGAATACCCTGCATCACATAGGAATACTGCATCGCATAGAAATACCATGTATGTTAAAGGACTGAGGTTTTATGTCACCGATCTGTCACTGCTGCCCTTAGATGAGACTCAAACCATGTGCAGTGCGAGTGTGCCCCTTTTGACTCTGCATAGCCAGAGGCATTAGAGGAATATGGCATGTATGGCATATACAATAAATATATGGCATATACAACAAAACAGGTATATACACGGCATACATAAGTGTATCTAAATTATTCTTTCATAATGGCCTATGGTATACTGTGTTATGTAGGCAAAAGAAAAGTTCTGGAAAGCTTCTATAGTAAGTGACTATTGTATATTGACTATAATTTTTCCAGGTAACTTAGATTTTGAGATATCGAAGCTCTTCCGAATTGTTTTCTGTTCCTAACCTAGATTAATGATTTTGCCACAAAATAAAATTACTCTCAAGCTTATTTCGACATAAGAAATAAAAGAAAATAAAAGTGTTTGCTTTCTCAGGCTCTAGTTAGTCTGGTTTTATAACCTTGTTGTAAACAGCAAGGGAGAAAATGTGCTGCAGTTGTGTTGTTTCTTGTGGATCTATGTGTACATATCCATTACTCTTCACATGCTGGTGTCTTTTAAACAAAGGTACAAAGTTTTCATGCAAAGTTCCTATTTTGAACAGTTTAGAACAGATGTGAACTTTAAGCAAATTCATTACATTCTGTGCAAGAACGCGCTGAGATCCCATGAAGCATGATAACTGCAAGCACCTTCCTGCTCATTTAACTTCTGTGCTCCTTCCAACAATGTCTGTGAGCCAGAATCAACACAATTCTGCTTTTTTTTTCCTGCTTTGTATGGACTGTTCTGGTTACAGCAATATGGATTTGTTTAGCTAAATCTGTCCAGTATGCTGCCTCTTCTTTCATTTAGCAAAAAAAAAGACATTTAAAGGATCCTGGGCACCAGCATAGCGCAAGTTTTACATTTTAGAATTGGGTCTTATAGAGTGGGCATGGTACATTTGTAGGGTTATAGCGCAAGCCGAATTAGAGGCATAAGTTCCTGGGCCTCAAGGCAATATGTACCACCATGTACCATATTATTGGTGTATTATATATGGCAGAGGAGCCTTTGAGCCATCTCAGTTTCCAGGGCTCTGCTACAACTACTATATCTATACCCCTATAACTATACTCCATATGCAATTTTATATATGGGACTTCTTATATGTCACAAGATGGTGGACCACATAAACTAAAGTACCTGCCAGTCTTTAAATACAGTGTATCAAACTATGGAAATCTGTAGCCAGAGCTGATAAAGAGATGGAGAGGTCCCCGCAACTACTTTCAGGACCAAACTGAGAAGGTGTATCTTCTTCTCAAACATCGGGTATGCAAAACCCATTGTCATGCACTTATTTAGCTATTTCTGAGTTAATAGAGGGGTTCCCTGTTCACAATCCTCATGTAAAGAGAGATTTGAAATGAGTTAGATTAAGGATAGGCTATCAATATTAGATCTGTGAGGGTCTGACCCCCAGGACCCCCTCAGATCAGCTGCTCCGGGACAGTTCAGCTCCCAGTAATATTTATTCACTTGCCATACAAAGTGTAGCATCAGTTCTAGGTACTGCAGCACTACCCCATTGAAATCTAGGGGACATCACTGCAGTACCTAAAGCCGCTGCTACACCTTGTACAGCAAATGAGCAGCGTGTCAACATTACCAGGAGCCGAGCTGTCCCAGATCAGGTGATGTGCGGGGTCCCTCGCAGATCTAATATCTGTGTCAGACCCTCACAGATCTAATATTTCTGGCCTATCCTTAGGATGGGTCATTAATATTAAAAAGTGGATAAACCCTTAAAGAGCATGTCTTACTCTGGGCAGTCTGTCCTGCATTACACAGACAATTCATTGATTTATATGGACACTGTAATGATTCATGAAATTCTGTAGAGAAATTAATACTTACAGACAGATAATAGCTAAACGCTGAGGGTCTGGGGGCCCTGGCAGGAGACACAGGATCAATGTATTATAAAAGGGATTGCTCAAAGCAGAGAACCGCATTGACACAGTAAAATGAGGTCAGAATTGCTTATCAATATTTCATGCTACAAAAATTACATTTAAAAGTCAAAAACAGCTATTTCATGTTTGTCATGTGGCTGGATCGTATTCTGCTCTGGCACAGTGTCAGTAACAAGGTACACCATGCTGCCATAAGCAGGAACATTCTGCAGCTCTGTATATACAATAAGTATAAAGGAAAAACAAATGTACCCTGCAAGGTCATTTTAAGAGCACTGGAGGGTTAATGTGAAAATTGTGTTGTGAAATGTTACAGGGTTATTGGGTTGTGCACCCAATTGGAGAAATGTGCATATATTACAGTACGGGGGATGCATTTGCTTAAAGAGAGTCTGTCAGCAGAACCCAGCATATCAACCCAGCCTCATAGATAGATAAGTTAGGGTCACCTGATTTAAAGAGTGTCTTCCCCTTGTGAATGGCTGCCTCCATTGCCGAGATATCGCTGTTTGTCAATAGGCAAATTGGCGATTTGGAGCAATGAAGTGCATTGCCGTTATCTCTTTGGAGCTCAATTAAATATTGACAAATCCAGCGATATTTTGGCAATGGAGTCAGCGACTCACTAGGGGAAGACACTGTTGGATTGAAGTGACCCTAACCTGTCTATCTATGGAATAGAGTCAGGACCCACTTTGTTGAAGATAGAAAATCTACGCTAAGCAGGGTTGTTCAGTAGAGATTCCCTAACAGCCACACAGGTGCTCTGTCCACTGGACCTACAGTGGGTCCTGATCCTATTCCTGATATATGTCTTTTGGCGTCCAGAGCTCTGCGGCTTGGCTACCCAGGAATTATACCACTGGCTCTTTTAGGGTGTTGTGACTTTCTCACAACCCCATAAGGTGAGCACGACATTTATTGATTTATACAGCTATATTGGTTGTTAAAGAATTACATGAGGTGCTGCTCGATGTTACTTTTATCTTTTGCATATCTGTCTATCTATGGGGCTGGGTTGATATGTTGAATTCTGGTGACCGAATGCCTTTAAGGCTAAGGCCCTATGTAGCGGGGCTGCAGCCAAAAAGCACATTATGTGTTTTTCCGCAGCACTTTTTACTTTCTGCTTCCATTATACCTATACAGAATCCTCCAGCGTTTCCATAGGTATAATTGACATTCTGCGATTTGCAAAAACGTGAGCATTTCTCAAATCACAGCATTTCCGCTGCGGATTATTTTCTGCAGTGTGTGGATGGGATTAGCCAGAATCCCATCCACTTTGCAGGGACTGCAAAATGCCGCAGTTTTTGCTACGTGGGCCCCCCGACCCCGGTTAAGCCTTGTTTTACCCCAAACAAGGCTTATCCCCTACTAAGAGGATAGGTGATATGTTTCTGACTTGTGGGAGTTCGAATGCTGGAACCCCCACCGATCATGCCTATGGGGGTCTCAAGTCCCTACTTTGAATGGGGCAAGAAAACCTTATACACTGTGTTACGCCCAATACCCTGCCCCTCATACCCTGCACTAGGCTGTATAATATGAGTTTAGTATGGAGAATAATAGGTCGCTGCAGAATGGATTACACATATTGTAAAGGTTCTCAGAAAAAAGCCATGTTCAATGATGTAAAAGGTGAAATGTACAACAACAGGGAACTTAAAGGGTTCTTCAATTGTAGCATTTGTTAGTTGTGGGCAGTTAGAAAATAACATGACAGAGATGCAAGAAATTCCTCGCTGTCTTTTTGATCTGCATCCCATTGATTCCCTCAGTGTTTTTTTGTTTTAATTTCTCGCAGCCAAAGGGATGGGGGATCTTGGCAGGCTGTGCGGGGATGCAAGTGCCAGCCAGACTACATATGCTGCCAGCCCTCTCTTTCACCTCCCCAGTTTCTCCCTCCTCGACCCTGGCACCGTGCTATTTCCAGCTCCCCTACTGGATGTCCGTAACAACTGTAGTCTGTCCATGTAAAAAAAAAAAAAAAGAAAAAGTCTTTTGGGTCGGTGCGTTACCTCTTGTTTTTAGTTATCATTACTTTCGTCAGAACAGTTACAGAAGAAATTGTTTTCACATTTGCTTTCTATTCATCAGTTTGCCCATTTTAAGTCATATCTGGCCGGCATAAAAAAAAAAAAAATTGTGCTAGTTCACAACACATCACAGCCTTAGCCATGATAACCCCTGCGAAAGAACAAGCACATAAAAGACAAAGCTTTTATGTTGTCCTTCCAAAAGCTGCAATGTTCATGGTCCCCGGATACAGAGCGTAATTGATGATGATGACTCATGTATCATGATGGTACTTCATATGTGACCTTTAGAATAACGTATGCCGGTGCGGAGGTAAACAACTAAATAGCCGCTAAACAAGTCTTCTTTGTATGGGAACGTTCTCTTCAAATGTTCAGTCCAGAATTGTATATGGCTCATTCTTTCATGAAGAACAATGCAAAGCAGATGTCCTTCTCTAAAATAATTTATCAGTCACAAACATGGAAAGTAACAGCCAGTCCCTTATACCGAGAATGTAGAAGCTCAGCAATGTCATGTATTGGGTGTCAGCTGAAAGAAATACTACCTAACCATGCACCCCAGGTGTGCTGCCAAATCATGCATAAATAATTTCCTAATATAATGATGTCATCAGAAGCAAAGTCTGTATGTGCTGACAGGTCTGTCAGGAAATTCTATAGACTTCCTATTTTATGGGATCCTTTCAGTCCTGGATGCAGAGGTGCTACAGTACATGGAGCTCCAGTGCTGAGCCCTGATGCAGAATCTGAAACAAAACCCCAGCAATAAATAGTGTTCTCATATGGGCCAGAAGGTCCCTTTGCATACTCCCCTGCTTTAAATGTGATAAAATTTAGTCTATCAGTAAGGAAATTGGTTTCAAACTAATGACAGTACCTTGTAGGACGGCTTCTACACTTTCCAAATATGTCTTTCTTATTCTGTTATTCTGTATTGCAGCTCCATTTTCAGGAAAATCAGTGTTTAATTCTTATGCAAATGAGCTGAAAAGGGCTTTAGTTGGCGTTTCTTCTTTTACCAGAGCTTTGCTCTTCAACTATAACTAACCCTAAGTGCAGACAAAGTGGGAAATGTCAATCAAGCAGTGGGGGTGGAGCTAAATGCCAGTTAGGGGTGGTTATCTAGAGTAGAAAGTGAATCCCCGGAAGGAAAAGAAAAGCCCATAAAGACCTTTTCAGCTAATTTGCATAAAAATAAAACACTGATGAAAATGGAGCTGCAATGCAGAATAATAATGGCCTCTTTGGAAAGTGTAGAAGCCATCCTACAACGTACTGTATTCAGTTTGAAATCAACTGACAGACTTCCTTTAAGTTCTGCCCCAGAACACCTTCCCCAGGAGCACCCCCAGCTGCCTCCAAACCACACCTTCACCTTTTCTTTCAGACCAAGGGCATGCCCAAGTTCATCAGGGCTGTTTCAGAAAATCTAGGACAGTTGGCGGCTATGCCTTTCAAGGTTGGGCTTTTGTGCTTCTTTCTCCTGTGCACTCTGGTCTGTATTCTCTGCTATGCCCATACCTGGATGCTACCAAAACAAATAAGATTCCTACTTCTGCAGTCTCTCATATATTCTAAGTGGAACTTTAAGGAGATGTCCACAGGATAGGCAACATAGGTCAGACAGCTCATGGTCCTACCACTGGAACCCCTACTGATCATGGAATTGGAAGTCCTGTTTCCCCCAATTGCATGTAGTGACAGTCATGAATGCAGACTGTCATCCCATTCATTCTTTATGGGACTGTTGGGGAAAGCAGATCCATTATTAAACTATCTTTGGAAGTCCCATAGACTTTGTAGCTGTGTATATGCAACCAGTTCTCAGCTCAGATGTGGGCACAGAACCTCTGTTCTCATGATCAATGGGGTCCCAGTGGTGGATAGATGGTAAGTTATTATTGTGGTACAGTCCCTTTAAAGAAGATCTGTCACCATCAGATGGGGTTGGGACTTTTGTGTGATTCTTAAATGAACAAAGTCAAATGAACCCAAAAAGTTGCAACTTTTTGAATCCACAACTGAGATCTTGATCATCTCCACCATGGAGTTTCAGATACTCAATGCACATACATATTTTATCACCCAAAATGCTTGTGAAATTGTTGATTCTCTTTAAATAAATAACAGTTTTTTCACTTTACGTATGTCCTCACATATCAGTCCTATAGATGATACATTAGTTGTTGGAGGTGAAATGCCAACCAATGTCATGATCAAATGGGCCATAGAACAAAAATCCATTGAACATCTTGGGGTTGATCATATACCATAACCGGGATCCTAGAACCCAATATCTTCTGAGTGCCTGAATAACATTTCTGAAGATATTAATTGCAGGATTGAGTTGTTTATTATTATTATTATTATTATTATTATTATTATTATTATTATTATTAGTAATAATAATATTAATTTTTATAATTAATAATAATAATATTTATTTTATTTTTAAGTGTTATTTTTATTGTACCATCACATATGGTAACTTATTTTTATATGATTTTATTAACTTTTTTTTTTCAAAAGCGCTTAATTTTTTTTTCTTAAAAGGAGTTACAAAAAGATATCCGCAATTAAAAAAAATAATAACCAATTATTTAACCCTTTGCTTATAATATTATCAAATATTATCTAATAATATTACAATTAAATTAAATTAATATTATAGTGTTATATAATATTAAAATTATAATTAAAATTAAATTAAAAAGCATTAAAGCATTTTCTAGTATAGATAATTTCATCTTCACCGTGGATCTTCAAAAAGATGTTTTTATCCTTATAAATGAAAGAAACATACAGTACCTGGGAGACATCTGGAAGCATTCTCAGGGCATCTGAGATAGCTAATAGGCAATGTTATTCTGTCAGCCTTGAACTTCCACCTGTACAACATTTTCTTAGATGCAAGACTTCACTAGGGGATTCGGTGATATCACCTACACTACAACCACCACTTTAAGCTAAATTTGGTTCCCTCTTTGGCCAGTTAGGTTTTACTTTATTAGACAGTGTTCTTCATATTCCTCATGGATCTGCTCTGACCCAGGGATCATTTGAGCTTAGTCAGCATTACCATCTGTACAGCTGACATTCCAGATGGAGAAACTGTTCCAGGATAGCTAAAAACACAAAGTAATAACAAAGGAAAAATGCATTGTGCTCCAATGACAGATATTATAGTGATGTACTCTGGAGGATCTTTACTTCTGTAGCGTTAAAATAAATCACGTAGAGGAGGCAAACAACATGTGGTGTGCAGTAAATATATAGGCATTCAGGCTATCGAGTGAGGATATGCATTGTGAAATAATTAAATATACCATATTTGCAATTGAATAAAATATATTTGGTATATGGTATCTAATATAATGGAGGAGATGAAGCTTTCAAGAGCTTAAAATTAAAAAAGGTCCTTAAAAAGACTTTGCATGACCTGGTATATGCACCACCTGTTCCCAGTCCACTGTTGGCTCTTGTTTACCTCCGTACGCATGGTCATCTTTTCCTCACATGACTCTGGTCAATCTGTAACAACAGCAGTGATGTCCCATACCATAGGCTGACCATTAAAGGGATTCTCTAGAAGGTCAACGCTGATAATTTTGCCCAGCTGTGGCGTAGCGATCCAATTGATGATGGAATTGTGGTGTGAGCAGTCCCATTGTCTACATTAAGAACTAAACTGCACGATCGGGAGGAAGTTGGTTTGTTAAAAGAAAGCCAAGCACAGTGAGCCTTTGAAAGTTGGCTGATGATAGGCTGCTTTTGGCTGAAAATGCCAAATACTGATATTTTTGGCCATTCACCAGCCAAAAATATCCAGCACAGCCATTCTTTTTTTGGCCGTCACAAATGGATGTTCACGGTATTTTCATGGGCGATCATTGGCCCAATAACCACATATACAACATCTTATGGCTTCAAACCACTGGTACCCCTCCCCATCACACATATTGCACCCTATGGTTCTCTCCTCTTTCCCTCAAACACAGACTGCACATACTAATATATAAAATCAGATCATGTCCATAATTTTCAATCATCCCCCCGCCTCCTGCCGAATCTGTGATATTCCAGAAGCAGAACACAATGGTGAGGGAGTCTCTGCTGTTGTGGTGGAGGAGTTCAGTCTTTTAGGTGACGAATGAACGGAAGAGCTACCCAGCAGACAGATGCAGGAGTTTGAGGATTATGCTGTCCACTTGCCAGTCCGAGTACCACACAGAGCAGCACTTTCATCTATTGCAAAGTATGGGAAGGACCATTGTTTGGCTCCTTCACTCAAACTCTGCCTTCTGTGTCATCTGTCTGTTAGTATCCCCATCCTCTAGTCACACCCATGACACCACTGCTCTAATCCACAGCCCTACTCCCATTGCGTGTACCATTTCTGAAGATCAGAGGTAGCCGGAGGCAGGGTGAAGATTTGAAAAATGGAAAATAGTGGCAAATTCAGGCCTGGTCATGGAGGGGCTCAGCACCTGGACCACACATCAGAACTTCCGTAATGGCTCTATTACATGTCAAAAGTTTTGTGAAATTCTGTCAAGGAAATTATTTCCTGTGAGTTTTCTTCTTGGAATTCTGTGTCCTGTGCTAGAGACCAATAGCCAGGTCCTGTGCCTGAGGAAGATATTGGGCCAACCTTCAAATATATAGTACATCTTATAAATGTTTTAGCTTGCACCACATTGGTGGCATTAACTGGCAATGCCTGCTGGATCCTGCATTTTGTGCTTTGGTGGAACTCCCAAGAGATATCCTGGTAGCATCAGAAATGGTAACTAACTTGGGCAGAATATTACATTATAATATTATTGATAAGAATATTCATTGTCCTTATAATATTATAAGAATATGTATTAGGGAATCAAAGGATGACAAGTGAACTAATAAAACAGCATTTTTTTTTTTTTTACTATCCCTTATAATGGATTACATTGATTTTCTTTGTCTGATGTGGAGATATATGTTTTTGTATTTATGGAAAAGTTATTTCATATAATCCTATACTATAATTCATACATTACATGCTATCAAATTATATAATTATTTGATATCATATTATTTATGCTTTCCTGCACTGGATAAGATAAGCTTAACTACGAAAATATATGCAGGTCCCTTGTTGTCCCCATTCTTAGTTTGCAGAGTGCAGTGGAGTGCCGGAAGTCTCTGTACTCAGCTTCTTCTGCTGACACTACAGCTCTCTACTGTATTATGTCACCAACTCTGCTCTACTCCTGCTGCTTGTACATAGAGTAGAGTGGGGATGGTCACATGACCAAGACTCGGTGTATCAGCAGGGAAGAAAGAGGAAGAACATTTCTGGCCCCCCGCTGCGCCATGCAACACAAAGAATGGGAACAATGGGGGACCTGCATATATATTAGTAAGTAAGCTTATTCAGTGCAGGGAATCCACTAGTAAACTTTTTAGTTTTCTACACAGTCTTCTAAAGAATAAGTATGTTGGTTTATGTCACATGGATTAATAGTCTGCTTCCTTTTCTTGTTAGCTGTATTCATTACTCTTGTGAGGAAACTGACTGTCAAGAGTTAAAGATTGAAAATGCGGCACTTAACTGTACAAATGGGCACTACAATGGGGCGCAATGTGAGGTAACCTGTCACACTGGTTATAGGCTGAAAATACACAGGAATCACAGGAATGAAGCCATCTTAAAGACACAGGTTGGTAATATTCCTTTATTTTTTTTAAATATATTAAATTGATGATATACAGTATTTTTATTAGTGTGAAGATCAACTGAGAAACTCCGAGTCCTGGCATACATGTGGATGTTACTTTGAGATATATCAACTACCTAAGTATTGCTAAACATCAAGTACATCTCTGCATGGCAGTGGTATTCCCTAATGAGTAAGGCCCCATTTATTAAGATAATGCACCTTGCCACTTTGCAATGGTTTGAGAAACATAACAAGGAGTTCACTTGTCCTTCAAATTCCCCAGATCTCAGTCTGATCAAGCATCTATGGAATATACTGGAAAAACAAGATCAGCCCATGGATGCTCCAACTCTCATTTTACAGGACGTATATCTGCTGGTGATGTCTTGGTTCCAGAAACCAAAAGACATCTTCAGAGGTCTTAAGGAGTCCATGTCTTAAAAGGTCAAAGCTATTTTGGCTACATAAAGGGCCTCACACAATATTAGGCAGGTGTTTGTAATGTTATGGCTAATTGTACTTGTCCATCACATTGAGTTCCCTATAAATTTGTTAGTCACAGTCAGTAAAAGACATCCTGAAGAAGGCTGTAGTGCATCCATTTTTTACTAACTGTATTACAGCTGCAAATCCAATACTGAAAGCGAGTTAAATGACTTGAACGTACAGCACTATAGATCCTTATGGTTAGGACAAGGTTCACAACCATTATACTCCTTAGGACTCTGCAGGAGTCCAAAGATTATTGATACTCCAATTGAAAATACCAGAGTTTGATCTTAGCTGTTCTATGTAGAAAGGGCTATTATACAACAAGAACTCCAATTTCTAGTTAAACCAGTTCAATACAATATAACAACATGCAAGCAAAACCTTTGGCAGCAAGTCACAACACATAAATACATAGAGGATGGGCATCTGATAGCAAAATATACATTTTTATATTTTGAAAACCTGGTCATCTTATGATACATATAGCTTGACATGTGCAAAATCAGGAAGGACACATCTGTACTCGAGGACCAGCTCCTTTAAATCTGTCCAGTGCTTTATGTCCATTTTTCTTTTTCTGTCTACATCTAGTGACCAGATCAGATAGAGTGAACAAAGTCTATGCCTGGTTTAATGGCTTTGTAGACAAAACCAGTGGTACAGTGGCCAACTATGGTAGTCTAAGGGGTTCAATAATATCCATTGTGGTTCAAAACTGTAAAAGTAGCACCACTGGTTATTCAATGGTCAAATATTTCTATTGCTCTTAAAATTGTAAAATGAAAAATGTTTGTAAAGGTTATGGCCAAACATTTATGCACATAGCTCACAGAGCCTTGAGATGGCACATCAAGTTATTCATGATTATATTCACCGCAAATATTGTATGATACCTATCTAGTATTATTTTGTATGAACCAGATGCATACAACTATTATGGTTGTGATCGTATGTCCATATTACAGTATGACTCTTTACAACTTGCAGCTTGAACACACCGGTAATATAGCCTTGTGGTCTAATGTAACATAATGGGGTAGATTTATAAAGACTGGCATTTCATACGCCAGTCTTAATAAAAGCCCTGGCAAGGATGGCTGTTTTATGATGAGGCCCATGCGTTAGAATGGAGATCTACGCTAGTTAGGAACTAGTGTAGATTTCCGATAGAACTCATGTCAGAAAACTGGCATGAGTTATGATAAATATGTTGGGCTGAGGCATCCCTGGATTGCCCCAAACACTTTCACAAAAAGTGGCAAGTGTGGCACAGAATGGGGGATGTGTCATATCTTTGGAAAACTGGCATGAAGAGATGATAAATTCCCCCCAATAAGTTTGCTGGCTATGCCAAATTCAATGTAATAATGTACACTAAGTATTGCTGTTCACATTCTGTATACAATAGTATCGCTTTATTAATCTTAGAAATATACGCCTGCATCATATATAAAACATGTAACATATTAACATGGAGCTGTGCTATATACCTGCACGTGGTTACCTGACCAGTACACAGTACTGATTTTGGCAAATATTATATTTACGATTATGCATAATGTATCTATTCTCTTGTGAAGGTTTATATGTATTTCTCACATTGGCAAAATGTCTGGGTTTTTTTTGTTTTTTTTGAGGGGGGGGTTGCCATGATTCAGAACCCTATTTCTAATGATGATAAAACTTACAGAGAGCTTGCTCTGAATCTCACAAAGTCTTCACAACTGTCCGTCTGTGTATCTTCTCTTCGGGAATATTTAACCAAATGCCTGAGGTTGAGCCATTAGCGTAATTGTTGTTGGTTCCAGATTAAAATTGTGTTTGAAGCTAATTTACTGTAGGTACTTGCCAGGTCAGCAGGACTTCCAGGAAACCGGGGTCCGAACTAGAGGAATTTGACTGATTTTATGGATCTGTATTAATCCTAATATCATTTGGGAAAAAAAATTGAATTAAGCCTTTTACTTTGCTTGGGAGAAATAAGTAATTATTGTTGATCCTTCTACTGGGCATTAGAAGCGAAATTACATTTTAGTTAATGAAATCATGAGAGTAATCATGTACACGAGCTTTAATATATGCTCTGTCCATATTTTACCCTGGGCTTTCCTGTAGATTACACTATATACATATACTATATTCATGGCAAAAGACTATTTATAGAAGGGGTCTTTTTTTTCCTCCTTTTATTCTCGGCATGGGTCTTCATTTTTTTATGGCAAACCCTAAACAGGTTAATACGAGATCCAAGAGGTCCAGGCAATATTCATAGTGTAAAAAATTTGTAAACTTTTTATCAGATGATTATTATAATATAGTCCAAAAGGCAATATTTATTTGATAAGTCTAAAGGAAAAAAAAAAAGTACACAAAAAGCAAAGAGTCCCAGCACGTCCTTCATGTCCTTATGACTTTTTTTTTTTTATAGGTCCTATTTTGTCTCCTGGATCTTCATGATGTTATGACAACCCCTAAATAGGTTAATACGAGATCCAAGAGGTCCAGACAAAATTAATAGTGTAATAAATGTGTAAACTTTTTATCAGATGATTATTATAATATCCAAAAGGCAATATTTATTTGATAAGCGTAAAGCAATACTAAAATAAGAAATGAACAAAAAAACAAAAAGAGTCCCAGCACTTCCTCTATGTCCTCATGACTTTTTTTTGTGATAGGTCCTATTTTGTCTCATATTACTACTGTAATAAAAACTGAGAATGATATAAAGAATTCTTCTCTATGTGTCAAGGAGCTCAACATTGCTCTGCTTCTTGTCCTTAGTGTCCTGTGCCTGGCTGTAAGACAACTGGCTGGAGCAGGATTCTTCCTACTGACTGCAGCAGAACAAAAGCGTGTTAAAGGGATTTTCCACAAAAGTTAAACATTTTTGCAAATATAAGTAATACTATTGTATACAGAATTTTAAAGATTTTCTTTAACCCTCCCCTTAGTGGTAACTTCTTGTACATGTAGTGTCCCTTCCTGATACCATGGCTGGGTATCTGACAAGTACCAGCCCGTAGAAAAATCCAACATTCATTGTTGTATTCATTGGCAACCAATCAGGACAACAAACTGTCACCTCTAAGATGGTTGGTTATCTATATTTGAAAAAAATGTTTAAATTTGAAGTTTAAATTTGGTTCTGTTCATAGGAAAACCCCTTTAAGATTTGCTTTTTGACTAGACCTTGCCCCATCAGTCAGTTCCCAGCTGACTAACCCCCATGTTCTGTACAGTATTTCTATAAGACTGTTTCAAAGTCATTTAGAATGTTACTTATACTATTCATGCTAAGTTCGGGGCTCCTTTATTGCTAATTTAAAAGGATTGCCCCTTGAGGACATTAGGTAATGTGGATGTAAAGGAGGAGGTTTCAGAGTTGAGACCCACACATATAATCTAGAACAGAGAGCCTCTGCAAAAAGCAACTTTCATTTGGAGGACTCAGAGCAGCCATATACAGTCATATGAAAAAGTTTGGGCACCCCTATTAATCTTAATAATTTTTAGTTCTAAATATCTGGGTGTTTCCAACAGCCATTTCAATTTGATATATCTAATAACTGATGGACACAGTAATATTTCAGGATTGAAATGAGGTTTATTGTACTAACAGAAAATGTGCAATATGCATTAAACCAAAATTTGACCGGTGCAAAAGTATGGGCACCTCAACAGAAAAGTGACATTTATATTTAGTAGATCCTCCTTTTGCAAAAATAACAGCCTCTAGTCGCTTCCTGTAGCTTTTAATCAGTTCCTGGATCCTGGATGAAGGTATTTTTGACCATTCCTCTTTACAAAACAATTCCAGTTCAGTTAAGTTTGATGGTCGCCGAGCATGGACAGCCCGCTTCAAATTATCCCACAGATGTTCAATGATATTCAGGTCTGGGGACTGGGATGGCCATTCCAGAACATTGTAATTGTTCCTCTGCATGAATGCCTGAGTAGATTTGGAGCTGTGTTTTGGATCATTGTCTTGCTGAAATATCCATCCCCGGCGTAACTTCAAATTCGTCACTGATTCTTGTACATTATTCTCAAGAATCTGCTGATACTGAGTTGAATCCATGCGACCCTCAACTTTAACAAGATTCCTGGTGCCGGCATTGGCCACACAGCCCGAAAGCATGATGGAACCTCCACCAAATTTTACAGTGGGTAGCAAGTGTTTTTCTTGGAATGCTGTGTTTTTTTGACGCCATGCATAATGCCTTTTTGTATGACCAAACAACTCAATCTTTGTTTCATCAGTCCACAGGACCTTCTTCCAAAATGAAGCTGGCTTGTCCAAATGTGCTTTTGCATACCTCAGGCGACTCTGTTTGTGGCGTGCTTTCAGAAACGGCTTCTTTCGCATCACTCTCCCATACAGCTTCTCCTTGTGCAAAGTGTGCTGTATTGTTGACCGATGCACAGTGACACCATCTGCAGCAAGATGATGCTGCAGCTCTTTGGAGGTGGTCTGTGGATTGTCCTTGACTGTTCTCACCATTCTTCTTCTCTGCCTTTCTGATATTTTTCTTGGCCTGCCACTTCTGGGCTTAACAAGAACTGTCCCTGTGGTCTTCCATTTCCTTACTATGTTCCCCACAGTGGAAACTGACAGGTTAAATCTCTGAGACAACTTTTTTTATCCTTCCCCTGAACAACTATGTTGAACAATCTTTGTTTTCAGATCATTTGAGAGTTGTTTTGAGGAGCCCATGATGCCACTCTTCAGAGGAGATTCAAATAGGAGAACAACTTGCAATTGGCCACCTTAAATACCTTTTCTCATGATTGGATACACCTGGCTATGAAGTTCAAAGCTCAGTGAGGTTACAAAACCAATTTTGTGCTTCAGTAAGTCAGTAAAAAGTAGTTAGGAGTATTCAAATCAATAAAATGATAAGGGTACCCAAATTTTTGCACCGGTCAAATTTTGATTTAATGCATATTGCACATTTTCTGTTAGTACAATAAACCTAATTTCAATCCTGAAATATTACTGTGTCCATCAGTTATTAGATATATCAAATTGAAATGGCTGTTGCAAACACCCAAATATTTAGAACTAAAAATGATTAAGATTAATAGGGGTGCCCAAACTTTTTCATATGACTGTATGTTATAGTATCTCATTCATTTGAATATAAGCCTTGTAATAATATATTTCTCCTGTAGTGGCCACTGCAGAAGGAACGTGCCACCAATTTCAGCTTTCTCTAGTGATAACAGTTGATCGCAAAAGTTTTCAGTTGGTGGAGGCAGAGTGGAAAGAGGCAACCCCTGTAAGATTTTTTCATTGTTGCATTCTCGGAAGTGAAAGATGTTATCTTGTGTTGACATACATAGTGTGAGTTTGATAAAAGTTTGAGAACTATTCCTTTAAGCAATGTTGTAAATACTCTTCCTCTGTACAGTATCTGTAATCCTCCTTCCCAGTGAGGATTAGGTGACTCATACTTATGCAGAGCATTCAAAGAATGCTGTTTGGATTGGTGAAATTCTTCTTGTTCGGCCATAATTGCCTTTAAACACAATGTGACTTTTGACTGCTATTGTTTGGAAATGTTGTGGGTGACACAGTTTGTAATAAGCGGCAAGTGTCCCTTTCACCCTATGCCTGGTATGTCTGTATTTTTAAAATGGTTAGTGTGGAAAGACTCTTCGTGGCATGGAATGTTGGTTACGACTGAAATACATTTAAATTACATTTCATCTAATGTGTGTTTATCTGTGCTGGGTTAAAATGTAAAAGCTTTCCATATCATGAATAAATGTGGAGAGTTCAAAGAACATCATACAAGTAAACATTGTTCTTACGGATAGAAAGTATCTTGGTTCGGTTTTATTATCCTTGGAAATCTAAAGTTATGGAGGTAATAACAATACATAGATATGTCACCCGCTATACCATAAAACTATAGTAAGAATAAACTGTACTCCTGATTCATGACTGAGTCTGAGACTCTGGATTCTGATAATAACAAGACTTTATATGTAGACTTGCCCTTTGGGAGTCCTTTCAAAATGGCAGCCCTGCAGAGTCGGAGACAGTCATGTGTTAATAGTTTATAGGTAGCAGCAGGGGCATAACAAGTAACCAAGGGGTGCCATAACAAAACTTGCAATCGGCCCCCACTCTACCATGACCACTGGTGGCAGCAAGTTCAGAACTTTAAAATTATTTTGGTCTCCTTTTCACTCAGGTATAATGGAAATATTGATCTTACAGTACAGATAATGCACATAGTGATGTCACATTACAAAGATAATATACAGTGATGTCACACTATAGAGTTAATGCACACATAGATGTCACAGTACAGGGATAATGCACACAGTGATGTCAGAGTACAGATAATGCACACAGTGATGTCAAAGTAAAGGGATAATGCACATAGATGTCACAGTACAGGGATGATACATACAGTGATGTCACAGTACAGGGATAATGCACAAAGTGATGTCACACTACAGGTAATGCACACAGATGTCACAGTACAGGGATAATACACACAATGATATCACAGTACAGGGATAATACACACAGTGATGTCACAGTACAGAGATAATATACACAGTAATGTCACAGTACAGGGATAATATACACAATGATATCACAGTACAGGGATAATACACACAATGATGTCACAGTACAGGGATAATACACACACAGTGATGTCACAGTACAGAGATAATATACACAGTAATGTCACAGTACAGGGATAATATACACAGTGATGTCACAGTACAGAGATAATACACACAGTGATGTCACAGTACAGAGATAATATACACAGTAATGTCACAGTACAGGGATAGTATACACAGTGATGTCACAGTACAGGGATAATGATCACTATGACATCATAGGGAAAGGGATAATGCATACATTAAAAGAACATTGTGTATGCTGTAATATCACAGCATCTGAAGAAATTAAATTTGATGTCACATGCAGGCATTATGATGTCCCAGTAAAGTAATGGAGGCACATTCAAGTTTTCTATATTCCCTTCCATTATCCATAGTTATCAATAATTCTACCCTAGGTCTCACTGAAAATGGGATCCCTTAAAAGTTGGGCCCCATAGCATCTGCTGTGTCTGCTACCCTGGTTGTTACGCCCATGGGTAGCAGTTGATGCTGGGCCATGGTTTCTGAAAGCAACCAAAGACCCAGGAAGACACCAGTATTAAAAATGGCACATGGTAGGGGATAGCTGTTACAAATGTTGCAATGGAGGCTCTTTATATTGACATTCTTTCTGAAACACTAAGTTATAAATGAAACACAGGGTTGCGATATATTCTAATTTATTGTTGCCTCTTGAAGGGTTACTTTTTAGGATAAGCTGTTATATGTGTACATGAGAATAACACTATATATGGCCATTATATGACTTATGTTATGCAGTTTTTAGCAGTTTCCTCCACTGTATGCTCTATGTATAGTTTGCAGTTCTCTCTGAGAAGGTGGGTGGAAATTAGCTACAATACACTGAAAACAGTAAACAGAAGGGACTCTGTTCCAATCTGTCTCATTCAGAAATAGCCCAAGCAACATGCAGGACATATGTAGAGATGTACTGATATGTTCTCATGTGAGTTAAGCAATTAGGTTGATAGAAAGCTCATATTTAGCTCTAGCATTAGGTTTAATCTTGACTTTCTTCTCTTATCTCCCGCATGTCTTGCTCACTTCTCCCTCAGCCCTCACCATTGATTTCCTATGAGTCCTATGATATGCAGTCTGTCGTGAGGGGGATAAGGCAGAATTTTAAGAGCGAAACTCAGTATATCAGAGGAAGGTAGAACATGGAAACAGCCTGATAAGAGTAGAAAAAGGGATTTGTCTCTGATAAGATATATTATACAGTTTCTTATAATCACCAGTACTATTAATTTATGCAAAATGTGTTAACATGACAGTTCCTATTTAAGGAATATATATATATACAGTCCAGACCAAAAGTTTGGACATACCTTCTCATTCCAAGAGTTTTCTGTATTTTCATGACTATAAAAATTGTAGATTCACACTGAAGGCATCAAAACTATGAATTAACACATGTGGAATTATATACTTAACAAAAAAGTGTGAAACAACTGAAAATATGTCTTATATTCTAGGTTCTTCAAAGTAGCCACCTTTTGCTTTGATTACTGCTTTGCACACTCTTGGCATTCTCTTGATGAGCTTCAAGAGGTAGTCACCTGAAATGGTTTTCACTTCACAGGTGTGCCCTGTCAGGTTTAATAAGTGGGATTTCTTGCCTTATAAATGGGGTTGGGACCATCAGTTGTGTTGTTCAGAAGTCAGGTGGATACACAGCTGATAGTCCTACTGAATGGAGTGTTAGAATTTGTATTATGGCAAGAAAAAAGCAGCTAAGTAAAGAAAAACGAGTGGCCATCATTACTTTAAGAAATGAAGGTCAGTCAGTCCGAAAAATTAGGAAAACTTTGAAAGTGTCCCCAAGTGCAGTTGCCAAAACCATGAAGCGCTACAAAGAAACTGGCTCACATGAGGACCGCCCCAGGAAAGGAAGACCAAGAGTCACCTCTGCTGCGGAGAATAAGTTAATCTGAGTCACCAGCCTCAGAAATTGCAGGTTAACAGCAGCTCAGAATAGAGACCAGGTCAATGCCACACAGAGTTCTAGCAGCAGACACATCTCTACAACAACTGTTAAGAGGAGACTGTGTGCACCAGGCCTTCATGGTAAAATAGCTGCTAGGAAACCACTGCTAAGGACAGGCAACAAGCAGAAGAGACTTGTTTGGGCTAAAGAACACAAGGAATGGACATTAGACCTGTGGAAATCTGTGCTTTGGTCTGATGAGTCCAAATTTGAGATCTTTGGTTCCAACCACCGTATCTTTGTGCGATGCAGAAAAGGTGAACGAATGGACTCTACATGCCTGGTTCCCACTGTGAAGCATGGAGGAGGAGGTGTGATGGTGTGGGGGTGCTTTGCTGGTGACACTGTTGGGGATTTATTCAAAATTGAAGGAATACTGAACCAGCATGGCTACCACAGCGTCTTGCAGCGGCATGCTATTCCATCCAGTTTGCGTTTAGTTGGACCATCATTTATTTTTCAACAGGACAATGACCCCAAACACACCTCCAGACTGTGTAAGGACTATTTGACCAAGAAGGAGAGTGATGGGGTGCTACGCCAGATGACCTGGCCTCCACAGTCACCAGACCTGAACCCAATCGAGATGGTTTGGGGTGAGCTGGACCGCACAGTGAAGGCAAAAGGGCCAACAAGTGCTAAGCATCTCTGGGAACTCCTTCAAGACTGTTGGAAGACCATTTCAGGTGACTAGCTCTTGAAGCTCATCAAGAGAATGCCAAGAGTGTGCAAAGCAGTAAACCAAGCAAAAGGTGGCTACTTTGAAGAACCTAGAATATAAGACATATTTTCAGTTGTTTCACACTTTTTTGTTAAGTATATAATTCCACATGTGTTAATTCATAGTTTTGACGCCTTCAGTGTGAATCTACAATTTTTATAGTCATGAAAATACAGAAAACTCTTGGAATGAGAAGGTGTGTCCAAACTTTTGGTCTGTACTGTTATATATATATATATATATATATATATATATATATATATATATTGGCCAACTGGCATTTTGAAAGGGTAAGTTTTCTGATAGTGGAAGGCTGTGTATCAGAAATCACTCTAGCTCACCAGAGGGCAGAGATCATACATTTACAAACCACAGACTGCTGCAAGACTGAAAGAAAATCAGAAAGGAGATCAAAGATGTTTATCCATCTCTAGTGTGTTCAGGGTAACATGGGGGCCCCTTGGCTTCTTGGCTTGGTTGCAGCTGCGACCACTTCAACCCCTATAGATGCAGCGCAGTTATTCCAGTGTTTTTATGTGTTTGTGAGGGTTTTGTCAGAATATTCTGGTTTCCTCCCACACTCCAAAAAATATACTGAGAGGTTAATTGGCTTCCTATGAAACCACACCCTAGTAGATGTAGGGATGATCGTGTAGATGGCAGCCACTGACTTCCTGGCTCCACTACTCTCTACACGAGAGAGAAAATTGTATTACAAATGTTTGTTGTCATGTCAATGAAAAAGTGAGGTATGAACAGTGCCAGAACAGAGCCTTTGAATATTTACAAAAGTTTAGTAAAAAAAGATCATGAGTTTTCTTTTGTAAGACATTTCTAAAATAATTCTACTCTTGAATGGTAGACCTTGGTACCAGGAGCCCAACCACATGACCTCATGGAACTAATCCAGGACAGTGAGCCACACATTCCCTAGTGGATGAAACTATTGTGTTACACTATAGTAAAAGATTTTTAGACTACTGGGAGAAAACAGAAAGACTGTTCTGAAAATAAAACTGTTATATTCCATAGGTGTTGTATATTCTATAGGTGCTACATTAGAGTTGTATTGTCTACAGTACCTGGCCAAGCTTTCTTATTGCTCATGTCAGCAGCTTTAGAATGAACACAATTATCCTTGGTCCTCGAAGTCTGTCATGATTTATAACTAAGCTTTTTATCAAAATTTAAATAAATTGAAACTCCCCGCCATCAATAGTGCCATAGTCTACCTGCTACACTGCCTACCCCCCACCTCAGCCATGATGTTAGCCCATGCAAATGTCACTTAATGGACAACAAAAAAAAGCCATTTTTCCACCACATGGGGCCTTAGCCATAATGCCGCAGTCAATTTCGACTGTGTCATCTAAGAAATTGTAGCACAGGGGCACCGCTATATTGGATTGAATTGCTAACCCCCAGAATGTGATAGGGGGGCAGCAGTCATTTGTCATCAGTTGTCATGGCAGCCAAAAGCCTATCAACAGCTTGTAATTAGATAAGTGGTAGGTGGCAATGAGGCAGGATGTAATATAAGTGTAGTATATATTGTATGCATATTGCAGTACATATATTGTATGAGCATTCAATACCTCCTATGGTTCAAACCCCCTAGGGGGTGGGGGACTGAAAATAAGGATTAAAGGAGGTAAAAGAATAAGAAATATAATAAAACAAAAATAATAAATTCTCCCCCTTTCCACATTTTACAAATAAAAATTACCCAAAAAAATACATTAGATATCACCATGCCTTAAAATGCTAGACTTTCAAAATATAAAAGTCTTTATGTATGGTAAATGCCGTAACAGAAAAAAAAAATCTGTTTTTTGGTTACTTTTTCCCCCAAAAGAAATTGAATAAAAGGTGACAAAAAAGTCTTATGTACCATGTAATGGTACCAATAAAAATACCAGCTTATCCTGCAAAAAATAACCCTCATGCAGCTCCAATAAAAATACCAGCTTATCCTGCAAAAAATAACCCTTACGCAGCTCCTTAAAAAAAATTAAGCAAGTCAGAATATGGCAATAGAAAGAAAATTTTGTTTTGAAAAAAGTTTTAATTTTTTTAAAGGTATAAAAACACAATAAAAACTATATTAATTGGACATCACCGTGATACTGTACAGCAGAATAAAGGTAACCTGTCATTCTTATCACATGGTGAACACTGCAAAAACAAAAACTGAAAGAAAATGGCGCAACAGTTTTTTTTTTTTTTTCCAATTCCACTACTTTAGAATTTTTTTCTGACTTCCCAGTATATCATGTGGAATATAAAATAGTGCCATTAGGAAGTACAATTTGTCCTGAAAAAAACAAGCCCTTTATACAGCCATATGAAAGAAAAACTCTAAAAGTTATAGAGTCCAAAATTGGCTGCAACGGGAATAGGTTAAGGTAGTGATAAATGAATTGGTGTCTGGTGTCTATCTGGTGTATCTGACATCTATGTGAGATCTTCCATTCGAATCATACTAACATTAATCTGACATTTCAGTAGCATTTAGTGCAGGGAAAATGTAGTAACATATGGTTCACAGGGTAAAACAAATGAGCATTCAGCATTTTTATATAGATACACCAGTTGTTCTCTTATGGGGACTGTTAATCAAATAGACACTACGTATTAGGGAATGGGAAATTTAGCTGGCACACAATACAATACAAAATATCCAAGAACAAACATGCATAAGCAATTCAGCTGCACAAACATAAAAACCAACACACATAATCAGTCTATAGTGAGTAATTTCTGCACACAGGAAAAATCAACGTTCTCATAAAGTGGCAGACAAGAGGAGACACTGAGACACAATGTAATGGATTTAGAGGTTACTCTTTTACTGCACAGTTCATAGCCTGCTCTTCTTAAGCTGACCGTACACATTAGACATATATTGGCCAAAACGGCTATTTTAATGGGACTAGCAGACCATCTAATGTGTAGGGAGGACCTCTTGGCGCACACTTGATAGCAAATGTCAGAGGAGAGAAGGATCAAGTACGTTGGATTGTAACATTTATGATTTTTTGTTCTCAAAGAGATAAGGCTATGCCAGAGGTGTCTGACAGAGCCTTTTTCCCTTCTTCCCATTCAGACCTTCAAAATATACGGAAGCATTGCAGTTTGTATATTGTATGAGCGATCAAACCACCTAAGGGTTATAAAAATAAAGGTTAAAGAAGACCTTTCCCCACCTCCAACTATTTCCATCCTTCAGTAGATGGTGATTCACTGATTCTGGCACCATTGGAAATTTTTCTCTAGACCCCACCATTCCTGAGAAATTGGTGCTGTTAGTTGCAGCACACTATATGCTAAGTAGGCCAGCAATCCTGGATTGTTTGCTGGCCTGAACCTGGGTGAATACAGACTGGCAGGAGAGAACCTAGTTAGCATATTCCTGCTCAGGAATGGTGCCAACTGTGCCAGAATCAGCGGATCAGCTCTATTGAAAGATGCATAGAGTTGGAGATGGTGGAGGTGGTGTAGAACTTCAAAAACATGACTGCTTCCTTCTTCTCAGGAAGTCACATTATGTCTGTTGTTCATATGGCCATGCTGCAGCTCAGTCCCATTCATTTTAATGGGATGGAGATGTGGCATCGTCACATGACCAACGGACATGATGTCACTTCCTGAGAAGAAGAAAGCAGCCAAGTTTTCGAGTCTTGCATGACCCCTTTAAAGGAAGTAAAGTTTAAAATATGTATATAAACAAAAATAATAAAATTTCAATTGACCCATTAATTTTCCACAATGGTCATATTGTCAAATGAAATGGCATAGACCATTGTGTGGTAGCAGGGGCCCCCTTGGGACAGCGGGACAGTCCTGCATTTAGAGTGCTGTCCCGCTGTACCGGGCTGCCTTGATATGTCGCTGCTGATGAGCACATGATAGGGCGTAGAAGATGAATGTAGGAACTTCATTACACTTTTGGAGGGCAGCTTTGCGTTTTTACAGTCCCTGCAAAGTGAATGAGATTCTGGCTAATCCCATCCACACATTGCAGAAAAAAAATCTACAGCGGAAATGCAGCATTTTCAAAAACACTCACATTTTTGAAAATCGCAGCATTTCAATTACACCTGTAGAAACGCTGGTGTTTTCCGTATATGTATAATAAGGGAAGAAAATTGAGTAAAACTCAGCAAAAACGCAATGAAAAATACTGTGTAAAAAAACCGCAGTGCGTTTCCATAGCGTTTTTTTCCACTGCATTTTTTAGCTGCGTTTTGCTTTGTGGGGTATTAGCCTCAAAGGTGTTAACAGCGTACAGATCCAAAGGTTGAAAACCACTGCCCTGGAAGTGCTAGATATAGTGAGTGCCCAGGTTGTGGGACTCTCAAAGGACTATTGCCACCCAAACCACCCACAATGTTAGAAGGGCCCAAACCCTGATTGAAGTTAACAGAACATTCATCGTGCTAACAATTGTCACATTTCATTTATATACATATAAACTCCACAATATCTTTAGAAAATTCTATAAGGTTTCGCCCTACATAGCGAAACGCAGCAAACAAACGCTGCGGGGAAAAACGCAGTGGAAACGCATCATGTTTTTTTTTTACTGCAGCATTTTACATTGCTTTTTTGCTGAGTTTTTCTCCCCTATTATACCTATAGAGAAAATACCAGCGTTTCCGCAGGTATAATTGACCTGCTGCGATTTTCAAAAACGCGGGCGGTTTTGAAAAAAAAAAACGCAGCTTTTCCGCACCAGCTTTTTTTCTGCAATGTATGGATGGGATTAGCCAGAATCGCATTCACTTTGCAGGTTTTCCGCAGAATCACATTCACTTTGCAGCATTTCTGCAGCGGCAAAATGCCTTGTTTTTTCAACATGGGGCTTTAGCCTAAAACAGATGAGTGAATGGCAGATATCAGGTCAATCATTTCTGTAGCACGGCAACACACAAAGGGTATACCTAGGAACCCACCGCCAACTTCGGTGCAGTAAAATAGTGCAATGCTGTGCAAGTCAGACCCTCGAATATTATAGGGCTTGTTTGGAAACAAGATTGTAAAAGGAAAGAGGAGTTTCCTGGCTTCACATTTATTCCTGTGTCTGACGCTGTACATTGTATCGCACTTGGAACCAGTTACGTCTAATGGCACAGTATGTCAGTGGCATTACTCTGATGTCAAATGTGTAATTTTGTGCAATGTGATACAATAATGGGAGCTGCATCTGTACCATGTAGAGTATTAGTGTCCACCCTTTTTCTTTTTTCTTTAGCGTACTGTACTATTTCAATACTGCCATCTGCTGCACTTTACTGTAGCTACAAGTATCACTACTAATACGCTTCTATGAAAGCACTTTCGGAGCAAGCAGCATTCTAACATATAGGGAGAAAAAAGATGCAGGTCCATCAAGTTCAACCTATAATCCTACTATATTGACCACATAATAGACTACACATAGTGCAGTATGTCAGGCTGAATTATCCAGTGCTCCATTATATAGCATAGTCTTTCTTACCAAGGGCTACAGTGTATGTGCATAAGATGTGGACTGTGTCTATATAAGTGATAGCGTCTTAAAGGGGTTTTCTGGTTTATGTTCTACCCCGTAGAGAGGCTTAAAATAGCGCATACTCACCTGTCCTTTGGCCAAGGATCCATTAGAGAGTCTCCGTTCGGATCCCCAGTCTTTGTTTACTTCCTGACTATGCACGAGCCCTTCAGCCAATCAGTGGCCAACGATGAACAGATCATGAACAGATCCTCAGAACTGCTCTCAGCCACTGATTGGTTAACATGCTCATGTTCAGGTCAAAGGTCAGGGAGACCAGGGACCCAAACTCAGCTGGATCCATGGCCAAACCGACAGGTGAGTGTGGTACTGTTTATCATTTTAAGCCTCCAAGGGGTTAAAAAAATTAATCTGAATACCCCTTTAAAGGGATCAGATATTTTCACATCTAGTTCATCTTTTGCTTTTTTGTAAAACGCTTTTGGCCACTAAACTATAAAAGGAACAGACAATTGTTTAAGGATATGGATTAAGGATATTTTGTATGTTTTTTTTTTTTTTTACTTAACCCTCTTCCTTTGAATAAAAGGGCATTTAGATTAGATATTTTACAAAACTCCCTCCGATCTTTGCTCTGCTGTGCAATGTATTGGACACCCTCACATCGCAGAGGCAGGTACAATATGTGATTGTGTACACCAGTGATTGGCTGCAGTGGCCACATGGGGAACCATTGATGTCATCGCTGGATCGCTGAAACTAGAAACTGGCAAATCATTCTGGGGCCCCGTTACTTTAACCGTTTCCATTCCCTCAACCAATTTGTTGGTCACATAGTAACATCGCAGATGGGGTTGGAAGAAGTTCCAGGTCCGTCAAGTCAGTCTATAACCCTACAGTGTTGATCCAGAGGAAGGAAAAACCCGATGAGGCTGATTCCAAATGTCTAATTCCGGCAACCAGTATAAAACCCTGGATCAATTTCTCTTCTCCAAAAATGTAATACCATAACCTGTAATATTTTTCTTTTTGAGAAAGGCGCCCAGGCCCCTAACTTGTATAATGAATCTACCATAACATCAGTCTGAGGCAAAGCATAGTCTCACTGTTCTTATAGTAAAAAGATCCCTGTCTATGACACTGGTGAAATGTTTTTTTCTAGAGGATGTTTCTTTGCCACTGCTACGGGCCTAGGAGTAAAAAGATCATTAGAAAGTTCTTTGTGCTGTCCCTTCATGTATTTGTACATTGTTACTAGGTCTCCCCATAGACGTCTTTTCTTTAGACTGACTAACCCCAGTATTGTTAATCTATCGTTGTACTCCAATCCACACATTCCCCTAATAATCTTGGTCGCCTTTCTCTGCACTCTCTCTAGTCAGTTATGTCCTTCTTGTGTACTGGGGCCCAAAATTGCACGCAATAGTCTATATGCGGCCGTACCAGTGATTCGTATACAGGCATAACTATGTTCTTGTCCTAAATCTCTATACCTTTTTTGATGCATCCCATAATTTTATTTGCCTTGGCGGCAGCTGCCTGGTACTGGTCACTAGAGGTAAGCTTACTGTCCACCAAAATCCCAAAGTCTTTCTCAGTGCCAGGCTTACCTAGTAACTTACTATTAAGTACATGTTCATACATTTCTTTTGTTATTCCCTTTTTGTTACAGTCAGCTACAGGGAGGTCCTCAACACTGTGAGTGCTCTGTCAAACAGCTCCTCATGTCTCAGCTTCCTGGATCTTTTGCCATAAGTAAGATGAATTGCAGTTAAGAATAGTGTTAGGCTTTCAATAGAATATATACACATTTCACAATAAGACTGGAGACACGAGTTTATGTTGCATTTTTGGTCCAGACTTTGCTGCAGTTTTTTTTTTAGCCAAAGCCAGGAGTGGATTCAAAAAGAACAGAAAATATAAAGGAAGAATTTATACTTCCCTTTTTGGTTGAATCCACCACTGGGTTGGTTTATAAAATAACAGCAAAATCTGCAAAAAAAAAAAGAGAGAGCTGTGCAGGGACAAATGCCCTCTGACCTTGGTGGACTGAGGTAACGTTGTGGACAGAGTGAAGAAACAGGCGAACCAGAGGCAACTGAGAATAAAGAAGCCAGGAGACTCGCTCCCTTCATCAGACATGGTGTGATACAAGAACTGAAAATTAACAGATTTTTATACACATGGTTTTCAAAGCATTTTAGAGTCCTTAAAAAAATTGCAATCTAAGTAGAGAAGTTATTTACAACAGGTCAAAAAAACAGTCTGGAAACTGTGGTGCATGACGGAGGGATCAGTAATTCTTGCTGTTATCTGTTTGCTATCAGGAGGTGATTTGTGACCCCACAGGTCATACATAGTGTGATTTGAAGCTGGCATGAATATTGAGTCAGTTCATGGTTCAAACATAGTGTGACATGAAGCTGGCATGAATATTAAGTCCAAATTGCAGAGTTTGAAATTTTGCATAAATTTATACTCCATTTCTTTCTTTCTCCTGTGTCTTAAAATGTCCCATAAAACCACAACCCGCAAACTTCAAAGAGTGGTTTCTCCGGAGAAATGTGCGGCACTGGGAGATCGGCTGCTGTTATTAATGGTGGATCTGTGTGAGTTCACGTTGACTGAGTCTCTGCCCTGTTTCCCCCACATAGAGGCCTGTGGTGGGACATGCACACACATTATGAGGTACACCACATTGGAAGACCTGCAGGAAAATGTCCCCCTAATTCTGTGCACCTGTTGTGACTGTGGGATAGGTACACTGTCAGCGGTGTGGATGTGCTTGCAGGTCATGCACCTTATGTAGGCAAGGTGAGGTGCCATCAGTTGGGGCCCAGGGCACCCGGACGATAATGCGCCCAGGTTTGGTGGTGTCGAAAGGAGAGGAGAGGGGGACTGGAAATATGTCCTTGAGTCTGTTGTCCCATGTAGTACAGGTTGGAGCTCCTTGGCAATCCCAAGGACTCCAGCTGTGGGTTGAGGTGACAACTAGGGGCACTCGGGCACTTTCTGGGTCTCTCTATATGTGAGCAGACTGTCTCTGTTAATGGCTGCTGCTTTGTTTAATCGGTTGTCTGTCACTTTTGGTTTGTATCCCAATCTGAGAAATCATCCAGATCCAGGAGGGCTTGTCCAGGCTGTTTTGTCGGAGCAGGTCTCCCTCCTTTCGACAACCACCAAACCTGAGGCGCATATCGTCCGGAGTGCCCTGAAGGCCCCAACTGAAAATGGCACCCACCTTGCCTACATAAAAGGTGCATGACCTGCAAGCACATCCACACCGCTGACAGTGTACCACCCACAGTCACAACAGGTGCACAGAATTAGGGGACATTTTCCTGCAGGTCTCCAATGTGGTGTACCCATAAGTGTGTGCAATGCCCACCACAGGCCTCTATGTGGGGGAAACAGGGCAGAGACTCAGTCAACGAATGAACCACACAGATCCACCATAATAACAGCAGAACCGACTCCCAGGGCCGCACACCCGGAGAAAACCACTCTATGAAGATTTGCGGGTTGTGGTTTTAATGGGACATTTAAGACACAGGAGAAAAGAAAAGAAATGGAGTATAAATATGCAAAAATCAAACCTGCAATGGACAATATCATGCCAGCCATGTCACACATGTTTGAACCATGAACTGAACCAAACATGCCAGCCAAATCACACAGTGTGACCTGTGAGGGCACAAACACCCCGATAGCAAACAGATAACAGCAAGAAACGACCCGCAGCACCACAAGCCAGACTGTTGACCTGGAAAAACCAAAAGCTTGAACAGGAAAAACGAATGTAAAAGCGATGAAGGGAGCTAGTCCTGAAGCTACTATAAATATACTCAGTAGCCTCTAAAAGGATCGCCTGATCACTCTTCCACTACTCAATGGCTAACACGGTACAACATTATACTACTATCAACTTGAGGTAACGTTGTACAGAGGGGTGGGCCAGAATCCCTCCAGACCAATGTGAGAGATTGATAAAGTTGTCCAGAATACAACAAAAACATAATTCCAGCCTAAAAGTCTCCATTATCTCCATTGTGTAGTAGCAGCCTGACCTGAGATAAGTGATTCTAAGGCTTGTAATGTTCCCTCATAAACATTTTCACACGTCTTATAAACACGCCGGCCCTACTTGTGAAATGACTTTTATGATAAACACTAGAACGCGCTGGTTCTAGAAACATCCTGGCGTCCATGTGTAAGTGATCAGCATGTTATGTTTGTGTGTGGCACATCTTAGGCTAAGGCTTGCCATTACGTTCTCTAAAATAATCCTTTATCAAAGCCAGACAGGTCAGAACTTCTGTGGAAGCCATTGAGGTGTTTTGGCATTGAAGCCATCCAAGTGCTTTGATGTAAGCTGAAAACTACTCCGACGCCTTGAACACACATATGGCAGAACACGGAAATATTCTACTACATTGTCATTGCTCTAGAATGCTCCTGGACGCTGAATGCTGGGAGAGCACGAAGTGCGCCGTTCTGCCTTGTAATACTTTCATCTTCATATTATTTCAGTCTCCATCTCATGTCACCAGTATCCCACATACTGTGCAAAACTTATAGGCATGTGTGGGAAAATGCTGCACGGTAAGAATGCTTTCACAAATAAAAGTGTTAATAGTTTATTCTTGTCCATTAACAAAATAAAGTCAATGAAGAAAAGAGAAATGTAAATCCCATCAATATTTGGTGTGACCTTTGCCCTTTGCCTTCCATAAATTCTTTTTGGTACACTTGCACAGTTTTTGAAGGAACTCGGCAGGGAGGTTGTTCCTGCCATCTTGGAGAACTAAGCACAGATCTTCTGTGGATGTAAGCTTGCTCCAATCCTTATGGCTTTTCATGTAATCCCAGACAGACTGGATGATGATCAGGGCTCTGCGGGGGCCGTATCATCACTTCCAGGTCTCCTCCTCCAAATATTGATGGGGTTTAGAGTTCTCTTTTGTTCAGTTACTCCATTAGAGTCCCTGGTCGGCTTTCGGGTTGGTTTACCATGGTGTATCTGTGCAGTGACATCACTACATGATTTTTTTAGTGGTGTTGTTATATGAAATGCGAATCCTACGAATTCCCCCTATAGAATGGTGCCTATAATACCTATAATAATATAATAGACCAAAAACATGTAAGCTGCATGTGAAGTTGAGTAATCCTGTTACATATTTTGCATGGGCAGTGCAGCAGCGCGGGTGCATTTTATGGCAATGGCAATGAATGGGAACAAATGGTCAGAAAAGCATTAAATAGCTTATAATTCCAAATCTGACGGAAATAATGACAAGGAATGACCCTTCACTCTTTGTGTTACTGTACATGTATAAGTTATAGAAAGAAGAAGGGGGCTCCTTGACATGCTAAGATTGTTTTCTGGTTTTGGTACTCCTAGTGGCAGGACTTGGAATAAGCAGGGATTCCTTGGCAAGGAATGTTCAGAATGGAGCCTTTTGGCAAGGAGATTTAGAGGTGGAATATAAGGATTATCTGTTGACAAAACTAATGTATTAATACTACAAAATACTCTATGAACAGCTGATTTTTATTTTCCGACACATTTACTATTTTATTTTTCTTTCTCTTTAGATTGATTCTCAAATTCTAATAACATGCAGAGATGGGAAGTGGAGCAGGCAGGTGACCTGCGAACCTGTTGACTGTGGCCCACCTGACAAGAACCACATCTACCATGCATCATTCTATTGTCCATATGGCACCACCTATGGAAAGCAGTGCACATTTCAGTGTTACCACCCTGCTCAGATGAGAGGTAACAGAATTATAATCGTTTTTGATATCCGGAATTGAAGTAAAGCTTCTGTTAACAATCACCAGAGATCATCTTGCTAGGAGTCCTGTGACCCTTTGGCTTCAAGTCTGTTGATTCCAGGAAAGGAAGCCTATTATCTCCCCAAACATATTCAGCTGTGACCACCTTGTTACAGAGCACATTACACTGATATACATCATACCTTTTTTATATGTCACTTTTGTAAATTTGAAGAAAACCTTTAAAGCGATCTGCAAAATGAAGCATTTGCCTTCTTCCCCAGAGCATTGGACCCTAGCCTTCTCCTTCCATTGTCACCTGATGCAGTGCTATGATCCTCCCGCTGCTATGATGTCATCCATCCTACTTTGGAAAATCAACTTGCACTGCACAGGGAGAGGGGAGGGGTCCAAGCAGCAAGAGGAACTGAAGGCCATCCCCAAGTGTTCCAGCTGTCCAATTATTCATTTGCATAAGTTACTTTTCACCAACAGTACAAAAGTGACAAACAGAACAGAGGCATGATATTGAAGTGAAATTATAGACTATCTGAATCTACTTTTTTTAGCTTGGACTAAACTCCCTCCTTATTAGTTTCAGACTGACATTGCTTCATTGAGATCATTGGCTATATCTCTTACTATCAATTATTGGGTTTTTTTTCGCCACTGTCATTCTGATGTCCAGCCACACATTGTGGGGGGGATGTAGATTGAGGGAGAGGCAATATAGGGGTTGAAAAAAAGAACCATTCTGAATATCTTTATATGGTTAATTTAGGTTGTATTTTCCTACAATTTATTAAAAAAAGGGAGTCTGTCAGCAGTAAGTTACCTTGTAGAGGTTCTACGGTTTCCACATATACCTCTGTTATTCAGTTTTGGAGATCCATTTCCATGTAAATTGACATTCATTCATATGCAAATCAGGGGTAACGTGCCTTAGCTTGCCTAAGCTCATTCACACTCATGCAGTTATACTTCGCTCCACTCACTATGCCTCATCTCTTCTAACATATGGAATGTAGGAGATGGAGTTGATGGAAGGAAAGTGTTTGAGAAGCCGTATAAGGATTGTTATACATACTGGTTAGACACAAGTATGGGATATTATGTTGAACTGCAAATAATTTTATTCATTGTTGTTTCTTCCTAGGTACTAAAAATGTGCTGACATGCTTGGAGGATGGGCTCTGGTCCTTTCCAGAAGCCATCTGTGAGCTTATGTGCATGGCACCACCACCTCTGCCCAACGCTGATCTGCAGACAGCCCGCTGCCTTACTCATGGCCACAAGGTGGGCACTTCCTGCAAGTATAAGTGTAAGGTGGGATATTATGTACCTGACACCACAAAGAGGATAAGGAAGTAAGTGAGACTTTGTTATTTAACCCTGTATGTTTCTGAGGACAGATGTGTTCCATGTGGTTACCGTACTCACATTTGCTTATGCTTTTATTTTCCTTTGGGAAAGGAAGGCATTTAAAATTCAGTGCACTAAGGATGGGGACTGGAAATTTACAGAATGTGTCCCTGTAATGTGCGAACCTCCTCATATCAAGTTCATGGGACTTTACCAGTGCACCAATGGATTTCAGTACAACAGTGAATGTAGACTTCCATGCAATGACGGCAATAACCAGTCGGTGAGTCTTTAAAGCATATTACTACGGATTGGAATGAATGATGGCTTCTATATATATGATTGCTCATATATATGATGGCTAAATTAAAGGGGTTAACTGGGATTGTAATACTGAGCTCCACTTTCTCCTTTTAGGCAATAACATCACATCCATTGGTCTCATGGCCATACTGTATAATAATTCAAAAAAATGGGGCTGAGGTGCAATACCAAACACAGCCACTATATAATATATGGATCTGTATGCAAATGAGTTGTTCAGTGCCGCCAGGGCATGGCCACATCTACCGAAACATTTTCTCCTGTTTTTGCTGCACATTAGGACCTGTCAGTCTTTATGTTAGGGAAAGGTACTGGGTAGTGATCGGAAGGTGAAAACTGGTGACCTGGCAGGTATGGCCATGCCTCAGATTCATCAAACATCTCATTTGCATATGGATTAGGAGTTGATTTTCCCTGCAAAAAAAATTGCACAAAGTATGTTCACGATGTGCCCAAGAGTCCCTACAACAGCATGTACAGTTAGTGGTTTACAAGTCATTTTGGTGATGGTAAACTAGGAAGATAATATCTCCTGACCTCTTCACAAACAGGGGCGTAACTGAAGTCTCATGGCCCCGGTGCAAAAGCTCAGTGAGGGCCATCCTGCATAACATCTTAGCAGCGTTTACATTTCCCTATATTTCTGTATCTGGACCCGGACTACCATGAAGACTTGTTCATAACTTGTCCGCAAGCACCCAAGCTTCCCATCATTCCAATACCCTCTTGGTGCCCCCCACACAGTAATTATGCCCCCTTTTATGCCATAGGCTCCCCTCCAGAATTGAGTATATGCTGCTCACCAGTTGCAACAGCTTTTGCCATTAAAAGGTTAATTTTCTCCATTCTGACAGTGGAAGGCTGTGCATCATAAATCTTCTTCATGTGTCTTAATCCAGTGCACCAAAGGGCAGGCGTCATAAATTTATGATACACAGATTGCAGGAAACCTGGAAGGAGATCAAACCAGTTTAGTAAGCCTTAGTGTCGTGAGGGAAACCTGTGCCCCACCCTATTATATAGGCCCTGTCGCAGCTGTGACCCTGCTGTGCCAGTGCTTATACACATACTGTATGTACTTACCTAAGTAGGAAGAGGGGAGAATGCCACTGTCAGACTTCGGTGGAAGCTTATGTCCTCCAGAACAGAAGGATTGGGGAATTAGGTTCCATCTATGATCAGGAAAGTTATACATAAAAGATTGAATGTGTATGAGTATACAGCAACTTAATCTGTAAGAGTAACAAAGTACATGCCATTGTGCAGCACAGGTTTACTGATCAAGGCCCGCTATGCCATGTATAGAGCTAAAGAGGATTTTTCATGTATAGGTTCATCCATCATTTGTGAACAATATAGTGGAAATAGCATAGAGTAATAATTAATAAATGTCTCATTGCAGAACTTTGGACATAATGTTATCCGCTGTCAAAAGGATGGGACCTGGAGTGGTAGTTTTCAATTGTGTGATTCCATGAAAGGACCTTGTGAACCTCCCCACCTTTCTGCTATTGACCCATTGGTGATTGAATGTGCACAAGGATACGAAATCGGTATGTCCTATTGCAATCTCTGAAATAAAAAGGAAATTTCAATTAAGAATGCAGGTTATAGATTCTCCTACTCAGTATTTGTATGTTATAATAGGAAAAGGAGAAAGGCGCTATCATGTAGTCTTATGCTGTGAGAGGGGAGAGGGAGCTGCAGAGAGAGGGAGCTGAATTGTCAAGTACACATGACCGTGCTTACATCAAACCTGCCAAATACTATGAAAATTAGATGTCTAAAATAAAAAAAACTGTCTCATAGCCAAATCAGAGACTCTTCCACAAGATAGAGGGGCCATCTCTTTGAAGAGCAGCAGTGCCCCCCGAGCTGCTTTATTCTGCTTTGTACTCATGCAGTGTAAGCTGCCTACAAATGGGTTCCCCTTCCATTTAGAAGTCTGGCTGGCATGAAATAGTTTTAATAAAATCTTCTGGATGAGAAAAAGTTTGCATATTTTATATCCCATGAAGCATTGTCTGAATATGAGTCTCCACACAGTACACCACCTGGAGCTCTTAAAATGAGAAGCAACCCCTAGAGAGAAAATGAACCAAAATCATGGAGAAATAACAGGACTATGCAGGCTATATACGTCTCTGGCTGAACTACATCTATTGCACAAAGATTGTTTTTTTCCCAGAATGCTAGGTATGCTTTAATGCAATGCTCAGATTTTATTACATTACAATTCTAATAGCAAGAAAATCAAATTATAAAGTAAAATGAAAATCTTTGCAAAACATGAATTTACTTCCGAAATGATATTTTTGACTTTTTTGTTGGTATCAAATACAACAAATATATTTTGCTACCCAGTGACATAAGTAGGAATGGCTTGTCCCGATATTATGATTGAAAGCAGGTGGAATTAAGAAACGCTATTTATATGAGGGTTTTGCCAAGTAAAAGGCATTATGTGCCTCAAAGCACAGCTAGTTTTCAGCCATTATTATTTCTATGCTGTAAATGCACGCCTCACAAATTCGATTGTATATCTCTCTGGAGGGTAGTAGCTGAAACCTCGATGAGCTCAGTGTGCGGTAATAAAATGGTGAGTCACAAAAGTGTAGCCCTGGTCCTTCCATTTACGCAGCACCTATACATAACACTAGATTTTTCCTTTTTCATAATGACACGCTAATCTCATTAATCATATACCAGGGAATTGTAACTTGTGAGCCCGGAACCAAAAATTGTTCCCTATGGAATACTTGTTAGATGCCTATAATCGGATTGTATGCTAAACTACAGTATAGTATAAAGATGAATACCTAATATATACATCAGCAGGTGATAACAAGTATATGGGAAATGAGAAATTCTAGTTGACAGAACCGTTATATAAGATACAATATGAATGTCACATAAATGAGAACATCTATACGGAAAGATTGTTACTTACATATGTTTTGTCTGCATAAAAAGGAGTCGAATGCAATGTCACTTGTTTGGAGGATGAAAAGAAAGAAGTTGTCATAATGCCACCCAATGTCACCGAAAGGATCCTGCAGCATTGGATGAATCCAAAAAGGGTGCAGGTAAGTCATGAAGACGTAGAATTCTCTACAAGTCATTGATAGATTCATTAATTTGTTTAATACAGTTCGATAGAAGAAACGTTATTTTGTTGGTGTCCTGGTTGGGTTTTAGGTCAACTGCTTCGAGATTTTTTAAGAGGTTGATCTCGTTGGATGGGACAAAAGCGTTAGGCTATGTATGATCCTCTGTAGACCAGGTCAAGGCCATTCTCCTTTCCTATTCCCATGTGATGACTTGAAATACAACTGGTAATATAGTGACTTCAACAGTAACAACTTACAATACCGTAGTCCACATAAGTTGGTCCTGGGCAAAAATATACCCAACAAAATATGGTGTAAAATTTGTACCAGTGAAAACTAATGTTTGCTAAGAAAAATCCTTATTCATGTCATAGTGATAGAAAAGATGACTATCCACTCTTAGCCCTAATATGTTCAATATGTTGAGCATTGTATTAAAGAGATTGACAAGGAATTAAGACTTGTGAAACATGTACAAATAATGGCGGTATCAGCAAGTGTCTTATTCACTCACTCTAAAAAGATCCCTGTGTTCCCTTGATCTAAGTACTGGTAACATAACCAAATCCAGAACCAATTTCACTGTTTCCAGTGACATCAAGTGTCCTCCTACAAGACGTCATCTCTGGCCATAGCAAGGCACAACGCGTCACCAAGGATCCGAGCATACCGGGGATTGGGCAGATGTTCCTGCACTATGTTAAATTCCACCTCTGATCCCATACACAGGAAGGACCATTTTAGACCCACATTCTGGGTCTGAGGAAAGAGGAACTGCGCTTCGCCCAAATATAATTTGAAGCAAAACTTTATTTTCTAATCACTACGCGTTTCGGGATATAAACCCCTTTATCAAGTGTACAGGAAGAACACAAAATACAGCGCTGAACATCACATAGCAAAAGACAGGTTTAAATAGTCTATACAAGTGACTGGAAACGCCCCCATACACAGAAAAAAGGGGGCGTGGCCAGTTTTTTTTTTTGTCTCTTTTGAACCTCTGATCCCATGTCTTCATTCCGCCTCCAGCCCAGTTCCAGGTAGAGAGAGGGGCGGAAGTCAGAGAACATAGTGTTGAAGGTCAAAAGAGTGGGCATGATGCTGTGGAAGGAGTGGGGCAGGACTAAAGCAGTATTCTCAGTTATATCAAGGGATAATAGGTTTGGTTAGCAAGAGGAGCCCGAAGAAGCTCAGACCAAGGTATATGACAAACTAATATAATGTGTACCTGTTGTGTGTATATATGAGCAATAGCAATATCTTTGGCTGTTATATTTTTTACCAGCTGTCCTCTAAGTTAGGAATTTTTTTCTGGGCTAGTGGGTGGAGACTAACTGCTATAATGTTCCCCGTGAACAACCCAAAGACAAAAGGAGATCTTGCGTCTCTAATACTACCGTATCTTGCAAACACATAAAAGCAGCAGCAGTGTGGAGGACATTATACAGTATACTCTGGCAGTACTGAGCAGTTTAGCTGTGAGATATATCACGTAGTAGTGTCTTCCACAGCATCTCTGCCTCTCTTTTACACTGAAGCTGCTTCCTCTGCCCCTCTGTGTTATCCATAGACTTCTATAGGCAGCATGTAACCTGATCCCACAAGACAAATTTAGTACTAAAAATTTAATAATCCAGTTCTTGCCTCCATCAATGTCCCTTTCCATTGTAATGTGATGACTTGACAATAGACTAAACATCACTGTAGTCAGTGGAGCCACATGACTTCACGTCTCTATAACTAAAAATGGGCGAGCCTCACGAGATTCGTTTCAAAGAATATTTGTGTTTGTTGTGTTGAGTTCGTTTCAGGCTGAACTTGTTTATCACAAACCTGAAGTACTATTATTATGCTGTAGGGTCTCCTCAGACTCCAGAATATAATAAATTGATACCCAGTGAAGGGGCAACAACATAACACACAGTTATAGTCACCTCTCCTGGGCTTGGTCATGGCATCCGGCTGTCCCCTGGCATTCTCTTCTGGCCTCTGACTAATGCTTGGTCAAAGTGTCATGACATTGGTCCACCCCATGTAAATACTGAGGTCCAATCACAGGACTTATTAGTGACCGGGACGCGTGATGTCAGTCAGAGGCAAGAAGGGGATCCTAAGGAACCACCAGATGCAGCAAGGATGCCCACAAGAGGTGAGGCTAGGTAGGTATAACTGTTTTTTAGGTATCTGTACTTCCCCTAGAACCTCGAGTATAATAGTGTTTCATGGGCGACAAACCCCAAAAGTTTCTGGTTTGGATCTAGCTCAAAGCTTTTGTTACATTCGGTCCAAAAGATATGAAAATAAATGAAACCAGAGAAATGATCCAATACTTTCTGCACTGTACAGTAAGGGATGACGTAGTGGCATTTTTAGGAAATACAAGATTGTCATAAGTCCCTGTGGCACCTGGCATAGTTCTAAATCTAATGATGGAATTAGATTCTTTCACAATGCTGATGTCATCCTACAGTATAACAGGATCTGATGTCTATTACTTTCAGACACTGGACAGCTTGAGTGGCTGCATGAGAATAAATGAGGTGCAACTTGCTGTGTCGCGAAGGGAATTATAATGCATCATAAGTCGTCTGGAGACACCCTCCTCACTGACCTTACTTGTTCTCATTTATTCTATTCACTTACAAAGAGTTAGTGATGTGGTGGTATGCCTGACTCATAAAGGGCATATCAATTTCAATGATTAAGTACCAAATATCATCACTGCAGTATCTACACTAAGACCTAAGAGCCGAATAGAGTCACACTATATTTATATAGCTGAACATTGTCATATGAATTGGTACAAAAAGATACTTATTATATCCAACTTCTGCCCCGGACTGGCATTTATAATCGCATCTGCTTTGATATGGGGGCACTCAATCTGACTGTGTGTCAGGGGGTCTACAAAGGGTTTTCCGTTAATCCCTTATTCAGATGTAGGCGAAGGAAAATAAAATCTTCCTCTCTTACTGAACTTTTGTACAATACATTACCCAGAATGCCTAGCTACAATATGCTTTGGTAGGGAGCTATTTATGTCATGGTTGAGGGGCCGACCACTGTGGGGTCACACATGGTCATTAATGATCCATTGAATCTCTATGGAACTGACTTATGTGAGTACATTGGTATCTCTGGCAGTCCCATAGACTTTGAATGGAGCAGTAGTGTGCATGACCTCCATTCCACTCAAATGGCAGACCCCTGTTCTCGCTGTTCTCGTGATGGGTGGGAGTTCTAGTGGTTGGTCTCTCTGTGGTCATAGATTTTTCTCCTATCCTGTGTGTTTTAATAGAAATATCAATGGTGATTTAATGGTAAATCTAATATTTCTGCTTCTGCACCCTAATAATATTCATTAGCAGCTACAACAGATGCTACATTAATTCCTAAAATGTTTGGTTGGCTGTATTCTGTATGGTGCTCTGATCCCTTTAGGGCTAGATTATAGTCATTAAACATCTATGTCACAATATCTAGAATACTGCACCATGATGAAACATACTATTTCCCAAAGATATATATATATATATATATATTATTATTATTATTCATGTTTTCTGGCGTAAGTTATGCAGGAAATCTACACCAGGTCCTAACTGTTGCAGATCTCCATTCCGGTTCATGGGTGTGCGCCGGATTTATTAAGAAGCCAGAGCCTCTTGATAAATCAGTTGTGCCTTTTGCTTATTGGACCCTTTAGTAAGGCTGCCATACGAAATGCCAGTCTTAATAAATCTGCCCCATTCTGCCGAATCACACAACTCTCCATCATGGATCAGTCTGCTAACCCAAGAGACGAAAAATATCAGGGTCTTTCATGAATTCCTGCCGTATCTATTCAAAAGACTCTATATGATCATAAGATCTCCGCCATCCACATAAGGCAGAGGAGTTCTGCCAGCCAGGCTAACATGGGAGGGCCAAAAGTAATGTAATGTCCTACTACAATTGGTGATAAAGTGAGGGACAACAGGACTGGCCAAGGTCAAGATTGGGCACCTCTCCATGTATACAGTATAGATGATACTGACTACAGTCATGAATTGCATCCCACTTGCAAATCCCAGAAAAAATCACAGATGCATACCAGAAATTCTTACAGGCTTACAGACTTTTATTAGCAATTCAAATACAAATTCAGTGTTTGCAAGAAAAGGGGGCTTGTCTGGTGCTCGTATGTCAACTAAACCGGGGAAGTTCTCTAGATCAGTGAAGGTGGAAATGTTTTTCACTTACAGTATTTGTTAAACTTGGCAATGTGGGAAAGAGGGATGCCGTTTTTTTTTTATTTCTTTGCCAGTTTGTACTCCAGTTATTATTTTTTTTGCAATATAATATATTTTATATTTCGTAACTTATAGTAATTTATAATTTGTTGTTGCTATTGCTGTGTCTGCCTGAAGTTTGTCAATTGGAATAATTTTTTTATATTTATGTGCCGATACACAAATTTTGAGGATCCCCTATACGAACAGCAGTGTCTAGTCTGTTAGACATATTCCTAAAAATGTATATTACAAATATGTTATATAAAACAACCCCATACACAATATTACAAATTGCATGAAATGACAGATACATGTTAAAGAATAAGTCAACTTTTATTTATTTTTTTCCTAATTTCTTAGTGCAGGAGAAATGAACAAACTTTTCAATATACTTCACTAAAGAAAAGTACCTGTGCCTTTTCCTATTATTCCTGTCTTTACTTCTTATCTTAGTAATTTTGGTCCATAGCCAGAAAATGTTCTGTGTGTTAGGGTAAAGCACCACGTTGCAGAAACGCAGCTTTTTGGGGGGTTTTTTGAGCCAAAACCAGGAATGAATTGAGCAGAAGGTAGAAGTAGAAGAACTTCCTACATATTTCCCATTCCTTTTGCAGCCATTCTTGGCTTTGGTTCAGAAAACTGCAACAAAATCTGCAACAAAAAAGCTGTGTTTCCGCAACGTGGGGCCTTAGCCTTAAAGAGTAATATATTTTGCTTTCCAAAGTATTCCTGGGGTATAAAGGATTTTTATTTTGTCAAATCTTATAATTCTGGTTCTCAGTTATATAACTTATAGGTTACAATATAAATATCCTACTTTTTTACAGAAAATTATTTGTACAGGAAGGAAGCAATGGTACCCCCTCCCAGAAGAGCTTCGCTGTATCAAGAGGTGTGAGGTACATTGACTTTGTTTGTTCTCTTTATGTATTGGAAATATTTCAGATGAAAGAAGTCATATTTATGCCTAGAATGTTCTGAAGATTAAGGCTGCGTCCACATTGTGAAAAATTAAGAGGAATTTAAGGCGGACATTCACTTCAGATTCCTCTTCATTTTCTGCCCCCAGGCTCCCCATGGGGCAGTATTCCACTTCTGATTAGACTCAGATGGAAAACGATTTTTTTCAGCATCTTGCTATGAGCGGTTTTAGGCAATAGGAGGCAGAATCAGGGCGGAATCTGAGGCTGATTTTTGGTTGGAATCCGCTGCAAAATCCGGAGCCTAACAGTATATTCACACATAGCAGATTAGTTGTAGAAATCTCTGCCACTGCAATTCAGCTCCATGCAGCTGAATGTGGTTGTGTTTATGGCACGTGTGCATTTCTCTAAGCCCTATTCAGATCAATGGGGCAGTCATAGAAATTGCCACAACAGATTTACTATGTGTGACTTTATCCTTTATTCTCATCCTGGGGTCTGCTTGTTTCTATTGCAGTTAGGGTATATTCACACTTGAATGAATTTTTACAAAGATTTTTGGGACTTTAATATTCATCTGAATGAGGATTGGATAAAGCACATACTGCAGAAACAGCCCATTCACATGTATACAATAGATTATTTAGTCGCAGAAATTCTGCATCAAATCTGCTGTTAGTGGAAAAACCTTTTATGTATTTTGATTTACAGTAAATTAAATTAAATTATATTTCTGCAAGAATAGAAAATGCTGTTTAACAAAACCTCGGAAATATGTAATAAAAGCATTAGCGTTCTAGACCATTAGGAACAGTCAACTAATCGTGTTTTATTTCTTGTTATATGACAGCCATTTATTGCAGACAATTATTGTGATGGGGGAAACAACTGGGCTTTTTGTGACTATGATGGCGGAGATTGCTGCACCTCCACTGTGAAGACGAAAATGGTAAGGCACAAATTTTTCTATTTTCAATTTATTGCATCTTTGTGTAATGTGTAAGCCATGTTCTTGCATCTTATACTTATCATTCAGCAAAGATGCTGAAGGAAACGTGTCTATCTTGTCTACAATAAGACAAAGTAATACTAAGTTAAAGGGTTGGCTAGGGTGACAATATTGATGGCCTATCATTAGGATTGGTGGGGGTCAGGCTCTCAGTATCCCAAGTGATGAGCATATTGAAGCAAGGCATCCTCTCCATTGTTTAAAGCATTTTCACCTACCTGTTATATAGTAGCGGCAGTGCAGGGTGTTGCAACTTCATCCCAGTGGTGATGCATTAGGTGCAATACTCTGCATCACCACTACCACAATACGTAGACAATATACAGGTAGACAGACCAGTGTAAGTAATGAAAATGCCATAGTGTAGAGTTCCTTCAAAAAGATAATCAGTGAGGTTACCAATAGTTGGACCTCCACCTATTTGGCATTGATGATCTATTAAAGACCATTAAAGGGGTAGTCCAGCCCCAAATTGCGTTCACTATGTCATCTGTGAGGATCTGATACCCAACACCCACCTGTTACTTGTACAGGTTCTAGGTCTCAGATCCCCACAGGTCCCCTACTGATGTCCTATTCTGTGGATTTGTGATCACTATGAAAAATCGACTTGGGTCCAGACAACCCCTTTAGTATTGTGATCCTAGAAAATTCTTTGAAAAGGATTTTGGAGTGATAGCAGGTAATGCCATCTTAGTAGGATGCTACAGGACATATTCTCACCTTCTTTCATGGTGGTCTAACTACAATGAATACCAAGGGTTCTTTGAACTTTTTCGCTATCTGGATACTGTGCAGACACAAGAATTCACCGATCTGCCAGCGTAGGTATGGCATAACATGATGCAGTCACTTGCTAAGACTGGAATAACCCTTTGAAGTGACTGGTAAAATTCCTCGTACACCATCCCAGCTGAAGCATCTTCTGCCTGTATCCTATGATAACCTACAAGTGTTTACTACTCGGTTCTTTATCTTCACGTTCTGCAATTTTTTTTTACTTTTCTTCTAATTGTAATTTTATGTATCTCCCTAACTAGAAGAAAACATTTCAGAATGTCAATAGAATTTCTGCCAACTGGCACCATTATAAAGCACCTGCATCTGTAACCGTTCTCTCAGCTTCCAGGCAGCTCAGGGCTGCTTCTTTCATTGGAAGAGGACAGATTAAAGTATGGTCATTTTTACTTGGACCAAATATCAGTGTTTACTACCAGCACTGCATGTTTTTTATTAAACTTCTTTCTGTAAGGGCGTATCTGCTGGAGTGTTCTTGTTTTCAGAGGGATTCCTTATAGACAAAGATAAATGAGAAACAGAATGTTGTCTCCTGTTCCAGAAATTTTAGTTTTTCAAGACCACACAGTATTCTACAGATTTGTGCTGAGGAACATGCTACAGGACATGGTGGAGGCATGCTCTAGGCATACAAGATGTGCTTACATATGTTAGCAATGTGTAGTGGAAGTGGCGCGATTATCTGATCATCTGAGGGGTGAAGGAGGATTACATTGTTATCTTGGGGGCCGTTCACATTACATTTTTACCATCCATTTAGATTAATGTTTGAATTTAAAGAGTAACACTTGCTTATTATTTATTCTTTGGTAAATGGATAGTTCAGGTGAATATAAGATAAAAAAAAATTAATCAAAAATTGTACTAAATCTTATCAGAGGAAAGTGCTGTTGTCAGCTCCTCTTCTGCCTGCTCAATTTACTGAGAGATCCCTGTCTTCACTGAAGACAGGCTGCAATTTATAGAACTCTATGGAGAGGTGAGGGGGAGATGGAGTCAGTGAGAAGCAGAGAGAAATAGGTACCCCCGAGCAGATTACAGTAAGTTGTTTATCTCACCAGGGCTCACTCTTGCTAAGACCTACTATAAAAAAGTGTTATAAAAGCAAGAAATATTTCAGTTTCATGTAGCAACTAGTATCTGTGCTTGCTTCTCACTCAATTGGTTCCTCCTCCCCCTCCACTACCTATAGACCTCTATGTAGCTTAGTCGGAGTGTGAGGACAGAGATGTGCATCACAAAATGACCAGCTTTTCAAAGCAACTTGATTTTTTGATACTCTGTCACAAGATGTCTTTCTGATATTGTATCTGTATGTGGTCAACAAGTGGTTCAGTTGTGAACTACCTCCTGTCAAAGGTTTTGCTAGTATGTTGTGAGCTGTATTAAAGAGAACATTTCATGTCCTCAGGCACATGTGGTTTTACATACTGCTAGAAAGCCGACAGCATGCTGAATTCAGCGCATTGCCGGCTTTCCTGGTCTGTGCCCCGGGGCTGGAGATATCGGCGGAGTAAGTTTCACGGTTTACTGCACGGCGATGACGCTACGCTGTGAGGAACGCCCTCCCTGACTGTTCTCGTTCATAGACTTGTACTGGGGGTGGGGCGTTCCTCACAGCTGAGCGTCATCGCCGTGCAGTAAGGAACGCCCCCTCTGACAGTACAGGGCTATAGACGAGTACAGAGAGAGGGGGCGTTCCTTACTGCCCGGCGATGACGCTAAGCTGTAAGGAAAGCCCCCCAGTACAAGTCTATGAACGAGAACAGTCAGGGAGGGCGTTCCTCACAGCGCAGCTAGACTGTCAGGAACGCCTTTCTGATAGTAAACCGTGAAACTTACACCGCCGATATCTCCAGCCCCGGGGCATATACCGGGAAAGCCAGCAGTGCGCTGAATTCAGCGTGCTGTCGGCTTTCTAGCGGTATGTAAAACCGCATGTGCATGAGGACATGAAAGGTCCTCTTTAAATTAAGGTTAGAGCAGATACATCAGTACAGACTTTCTTAATGCAACTGAAAAATATGGTCTTCGTATCGTCATTTTAAACATTTGTGAAATATTCACAGGCTAAGCCATACATGCATGATATGTGTGAGTTCCACCCATAATACCTCATCTATCAGAGGAATGGTGGTCCTTTGACCCTCTGTTTTCTGATTCCTGACACTCCAGTCTCCATAGCATTCTATGCAATTGTTATCACACTTGCAAGCAGCCTCCTTCACTTGGAATTGAGTATAACTGAACTAGTACATCAGATTTCTCATGTTCACTTTTCCAAATGATTTATGAAATGAATTTGCCTTATCTTATTCTCTACAGGTAATCCCATTTCCTGCAGGTTGCGATATACAGGAAAAGTGTGCATGCCTGGACCCCAACGCAAAGGAAAACAATCCGAATACTCAAAGTCCAAACCACGGATAGCATTCTGTACAGTTCGCATGACCACAACTGATGGCAGACTGGAAAACATGTCACATTCCCTCTGTTATTTTTATAATAGCTGCTGAATTGGATTGCGTTTCTCCATAAGAAACCATTGCATACTGACCAGTCTGATATTTTTCTATAGAAATGAAGAGGTGCGATTGATGCATTACGATATGAATGCCTAAGGAACAAACACAGAAATCGTATGTGTTAAGCTGTGGTATGGCCAGAAGAAGACAAAATACAAGCCATAAACACATTGATTTTCAGCCAGTTAGACTGGACATTTCAGTCCTCCTTTTCTCGCGCAGATGGTAGACTGTGAAGATTTCAAGGTGAAACAGGAGTGACAGATGAAACTAGAAGATGATGTCTCGGTTTGCAGTCGATGCAAGCTTTAGTGTTTCTTTCTCCATCAAACCTCGAGCTGTGCACTTTTCCTGTTGGAAGGTCTGTTAGGGATGACATCTAACTGCCTTATAACAGACATACATCATTTATCCCAATGCCACCAAAACCCAACACTAGTTGTTTGAGCATAACCGTTGCTGCTATTCCTGCTGCTATGTCCCATATAGCCATTCTCCTTACTGTGTCAGGTCAAGTTGAAATCAACCTAAACAACCAGTCTGCCTTAAATCTCGTCTTTTAGCCTGCCATTACACCCTCAGGCCTCATCCTTACAAAACAAATTACAGGGACCAAAACTATCAGCTACTTTGAGATGGGTTAGAACCTCCTGGTAATGTCTGACGTGGCACTTCGAGACCTGAGATGTTTGTAGTTGTCTTAGAGTCAATTCTAGATTGGATTGAGTGGAGTCTCCTAACAGCTGCTCAATTGGGTTTTAGAGGGTCTGTAAAAAGAAGTGGGTTGTATCAGTATTATATTTAGGCTGCATCCATGAAGACTTTATTTATGGATTTCTTATTTTTAGAGAACACTGCCCTTACTCATTTCTTCAAATTTTTTTTTTTATCATTTTCTTTTATTTCACCATTGTATCGTTCATTACATGTTAATAATTGTTAAAGATGACATGTGCTAGTTGTTATCCTTTTACATCATACCATTTGCTTTGTACTATATACGGTAAAACATGTACGTAGGGGGCTCCTAATCCTCGAGTAGACCGGTGGTAGATAAGGCTGGGATTACAACCATATTTTTTGTTTCTTTTTGTTCTATTTTATGATAGCCTGAACCGTGCTGTTATGAAATAGTATTGGAGGGCCAGTCTAGCATATCGATGCTAACTGTATGCTGCTGAGAAGTCTCCGTTCAGTTGGGGTACACATCAAAGTCATTTTTTTCACGTGGGATAGATACTATGTTCTAGCTGCTGCTGAAAAGATAAGCGTCTGTTTGTTAAAGCACTGTGTAGGCAAGAAAATGATTCTGAGCATGTCAAAGTAGAGGTCTTGTGGCAAAAGAGATGGGATTGTCCTGGTTCAGGATCTATTTAAGACGGCAGCTTTTTACCTCTTCAATCCCTGAAGGATTAGGGCATTCCCTGAGGGTGTTTTCAGAGCAGGTTTCAGCTACCTCCTTTCTGGTTTCAATTTCACTGGCTTGAACTGTCAGTTTTGTTTAGTTCTTTTTCCTGTGTTTAAAAAAAAGGCAAAACAAAAAAAAAAAAAATACTATATAAGATTTTTTGCAACTATTTTTTTTAACTGCATGGTCCAAAAATAAGATGCAAAGTATATGTTTTTAAAGGGACATAATGTTAAGTAGTTGCAAAGCAGAGAGCTATACCCACCCTGCCTGCGTGGTGATGGCTAAGAGCATGTCTATTGATCTTGTATATCTTTCTCAATGTGTGAGATTGATTTTCGCTACAAAATATTACATGTGCATTTTGCTTTCCTCAGTACACAAAAAAATGAAGACAAAAAAAAAAAAGATTTATTTTTTATCAGTAATTTACTAAGTTCCACCTCTTCATGGCTGCTACTTGCATACTGAAGAATGACGTAGACCCTTCGCTACTGCTCCATTCCATAAAAGCTCTATATAACCTGAACAATATAAGCTCCACTCATTTTTATATATATATATATATATATATATATATATATATATATGCTTCATTTCATATTATAAAACAAAGGAGTGGTCATTTCTGAGTGAGTACAAGAATGAAATATGAAATGAAATGGATGAGCACACGGACCTGCACTGACAAGCTGTATATATGGGCAAGAATACCAGTTGATAAAATTTGGTTTGTCCACATGTCCACCCAAGACATGCCTTCTATTAGCCAGGGTAGACAGCTGCTTATAAAAACCGTATCTTGCTCTGGCAGACGCTGCTTATTTATATGTTATATGTCCAGGATGAGAACAACATGGCTGCTTTCTTCCACAACAGCGTCACACCTATCTACAGGTTGTGTATAGTTTTGCAGCTCAGCTCTATTGAAGTAAATGGGATTGAGCTGCAATACCTAGACATGTGAGGTGCTATTTTAGGAAGACAACCATTTAATGGGGTTGTCCTCTAATCCTGGACAACCCCATTAAATGGCTGCTTGTTTGTTGCAGTGGCCAGCGTGGAGTACTACAGCCACTGCTGAAGAAATATAAGGCTGGTTTGGATGGCAAAATCATCTGTTCGCTGGAGCTCTCGGGAGCCAGATTCATGATGATCTGTTGATAGATATTAGCAAACGGCAAAAGTAATACCTTGTTTATAATACTTTTCCTATATAGTTGATGTTGGCTTAAAGGGGAATTTATACCGTTTTGGTTAGTCATAAAATTTAGAAATTTTATATATAAGTATCCTAATGACAACAACTTAGTGGGTAAACACTGAAGACCTAATACACTACTATGTAAGGGGCATTAAAGAATTTCCTTACACACTAATTCAAAAATAGACTTTCCCGCCATAGCTTTAAAGGTGTTAATAAAGCTTAACCATTCAATAATGAAAATAATACAAAAATATACAATTTTCTATATCATTTCTTTCTTTTTGTTCAATTTCTTGCCATCTTACATGCTGTCAGTTAACAAAAATAAAACGTATTTTCTTCCAGAAGGTAAAACTCCCAAAAACTTATATAAGTGGTTTCTACAATAATTCTGTTCTTATCAATCTTTTATGAATGGGAACAACCCAACGGCATAAATGGCTTTCTATTCTGGAACTGACAACTGAAGGTTGTCCTAGAATGTTAGTCCATTTCTTAAAAAAAAAACACAAAAATAGTTGCCACTAACGGTCTAAAATAACAGAAAAAGTAGTCATCTCTTCAGTCCTTCATCAGTCCAGCACAGATGCTCCAGTGGTTCTCTCGCCAGCTTCGATCTTGAGCACTGGGGTCTCGGACACTGGCATATGGACTTGTCAGAACTCCTGTAGAAGTAAAAGTAGACAGCCATGCACGTACAGACAAATCTCCATTCACAGACCCCTGATCCCCGTTCTTGAGATAGTTTATTATGTAGTATCATTTATGGTATTTTGTGTTCTTTACACATTGGTTATATTGGTAAGTTTTCCCACAATGGCCAATTCAAAAAAAAAAAAAAAAAATCAAAGCCTAAGAATCAAAAAGTTTCATTGGCCTATATTTTTGATTGTTATATGTGGTATTGTTTTATAGAAGTATCTTTCAGCCTCAGCCTCATTTTACGCTTTGTCACTAAAACAAAAGACTAGTCTCATATGCCTGAAGAATCTCTTTCAGTCTTAACCAAGCCAATGATACATTAAATCCATCAATGTCCAAATAATTTCCTCCCTTTTAAAGCTTCCATTGAATCACATACATATAATTATTATAAAATGTCAAAAAGTGTCAAACAATTGTAAGGTAAAATAATATTCTGTACAAGTGAACAGGCCATTAATAACCTTTACAGTATGTCCTGCCCTCCATAGAGTTAAAGGGAATGTTCTGCCGGTAAATACAGTTCACAATAAATGGATATAAGCAGCAATGCTTACGTTATCCATCCCTGACACTGCCAACTTCTGGGTCAAACTGGCATTTTTTGAATGTGTGGACATCTGTGCAGGGGTTAGCAGTAATCCATGGGTGCCCCTTTGAACCCCATTTTATAGTTTACATCACTTACATATTCTCATCTATAGACGTTCCTATATCCCACAGCAGATTTCCAATTCTGTGTGTTGCAGTTGTCAACAAATAACAGCTTGACAAGAGTTTGGCACTTGAGAATATTTTTCTACAGAATAAGTCATCCTAGACATGGTAGAGCCATGTCCTGGAGGCTGTACAGCAGCTCGCAGACTCACATGGACTCCATTCGTTGCTCCATGTGGCATCATATATCCTTAATGCACCATTCAAAGGAGCATGCCTTTGTATGGAATTGAAGGCAAAGCATGAGGCCTAAAAGAGTCTAGATACTCGATGGGGGTTGTCGACCATTAATCCCCTTAATATGTTATTAGCCACTCCCGAGACTCCATGTAGACAGCTGATTTTGCCAAATTTAGAGACATTCTTAATCCACCAGAAAATAAATACTTCTGCTTGTTAGTAGCTCTCTGTTCTGGCTCATAAAGTGGAGATCGAGACACTACTCTATGATGAACCCTTGCCCTAATAGGACATAAAGACTGGGGTTGTCCAGACTGGAATAAAAAGTTGTCTAACTAGTAAACTATTTAGAAAGGATAAGAATGGCTTAAAGGATAAAACAGTCATACAAAAGACAAAAAAGTAATACTGTACCTCATTTATCCTGCTGGTCTCTACTTCCTGGCCATTCTTGATATGACAATGTGGTTGCTCAGCCAATATCTGGCTGTTGCTGGTCAATGCTATAGCCAGTAATTGGACGAGAGGTGGCATTTTTGTGTCGAGGGTGACCAAGAAGTAGAGACTGGCGAGGAACCTGGGAAGCTTTGATACCGGAGTGGTGGAGATCAATGAGTATGTCTTTAATTTAACCATTCCAACCCTTTCTAAAAAAAAAATTCCCAAATACTGGCTGGACAACTTCTTCAACAAGCAGGATACACTTGGAGTTTGGAATTAGACTATATGTAGAGAGTAAGTAGTAAATTAAACCACCATTCCAGGGTGAATATACATACGCTTTATTATGTAAGGTATGATAAGGGGAAACAAGAGATGGAATCACTTTAGAATTCAGAAATTTATTCTAGCTTCGAAGACAGGTCTGAGTGCTCAATTCCAGTTTACACCAGCAGATGGTAAGTAATATTCGCCACATAAAGATTATTCTGAAATTACCTGTCTGTGTTAAGAATAAGATGTATATTATATATGTGTATCAGAGTGCTTGTGTGTATGAACACGGCTTTATGTATGTAGCCAGGCCCACTGTCAGTCGCTTCTCTGTGTATATTCCATGCTAAGTCTCAATATACAAACTGTGATCTCCTCAGAAGAAATATAATGTACGTCTATTATGGAAACTGCTCTTCCTTATTTATGTCTTGTAATGGAACTTTTATTTGTGATATTATGGAATCTGTTCACGTCTTTTTAATCAAGAACAACTGAAACAATGACCTTCTCTTAAGAACACGTCTCCATACCTACTGTAATTGTAATGTTCACTCCTCTCCTTCCTCACCCTTTCACACCTCATGTGTATTTGTGCTGCTCCGTATTGTTGTATTTTAGATTTTTTTGTTTCAGAAAAAAAAATATAATGGAAAACCTTCAAGCAATATATAAAGATGTAAATAGTAGAGCTTATTTATTAAGAATGTCATACATTTAATTTATATCTACACAATGTTATTTTTAAGTTATTTTTACTTCATTCAATACAGTTTTTAAATATTATTTTGTCATTATGTCATGAGATTTTTTTTTCATTACTCACATACTGTACACAGGTCAAAATTTTTAAACATGTATAAAAAAAAATTCATATTTTTCTGTTTGAATACCCTGTATGGTAATGTATATTACTTTGTATGTCTATTATTTAACTATTTAGATTACCTAATTGTTATGAGAGTTAAAGATTTTATGTAATGATCCAGGTATTTTCATTATAACGGTGTTAAACTTTGGCAGATTTACAAGACAATCTCCTACCAGTAGCTTTCAGATTAGTATCTGCTCATATGCAATGTGGCATTGCATGGTAAAACTAACATTTGGAATCAGCCATCAATGTATGATACTTCATTACATGCAATGCTGATATGTTCTTAAAGGGACACTACCACCAAAAAATAATATAAATAAAGTTATGTTTATTAATTTTATGTCTTTCAATTTAAAATATACATTTGTGTGGAGGCACTATTTTTTTTTTTACAGTTTTCATGTTTCACAAAGATTATATGAAGTGTTGCAATCGGAATGACACTTCATAAGACCAGGATATCATGGTGTCTTTTTTTAGTTTTGTCTCATGAAGTGTAATTAAACTGTGTGGGTAGCTGGTGGGCGGACATTCTACTGTGGGGGCATTTGGAGGGGAATGTTAACTGCAAGGGTAGCTAGAAGGGGACATTCTACTGTGGGCACAGCTGGAAAGGGACATTATACTGTGGGTGCACCAGGGGAGGGACTTTATACTGTGGGCACAGCTGGAGAGGGACATTATACTGTGGGCACAGCTGGAGAGTGACATTATACTGTGGGGGCAGCTGGAGAGGGACATTATACTGTGGGGGCAGCTGGAAAGTGACATTATACTGTGGGGGTAGCTGGAGAGGGACATTATACTGTGGGGGGGGCTGGGGGGGGACATTATACTGTGAGGGCAGCTGGAGAGTGACATTATACTGTGGGGGCAGATGGAGAGTGACATTATACTGTGGGGGCAGCTGGAGAGGGACATTATACTGTGGGGGCAGCTGGAGAGGGACATTATACTGTGGGGGCACCAGGAGAGGGACATTATACTGTGGCAACAGCTGGAGAGGGACATTATACTGTGGCAACAGCTGGAGAGGGACATTATACTGTGGGGGCAGCTGGAAAGTGACATTATACTGTGGGGGTAGCTGGAGAGGGACATTATACTGTGGGGGCAGCTGGAGAGGGACATTATACTGTGGGGGCACCAGGAGAGGGACATTATACTGTGGCAACAGCTGGAGAGGGACATTATACTGTGGCAACAGCTGGAGAGGGACATTATACTGTGGCAACAGCTGGAGAGTGACATTATACTGATGGAACATCTGGAGAGGGAAATTATACTGTGGGGGCACCAGGAGAGGGACATTATACTGTGAGGGCAGCTGGAGAGTGACATTATACTGTGGGGGCAGCTGGAGAGAGACATTATACTGTGGGGGCAGATGGAGAGGGACATTATACTGTGGGTGCACCAGGAGAGGGACATTATACTGTGGGCACAGCTGGAGAGGGACATTATACTGTGGGGGCAGCTGGAGGGGGATGTTATACTGTGGGAGCAGCTGGAGGTGGACATTATACTGTGGGGGCAGCTGGAGAGGGACATTATACTGTGGGAACAGCTGGAGAGGGACATTATACTGTGGGTGCACCAGGAGAGGGACTTTATACGTGGGGGCACATGGAGAGGCACATTGCACTGTAGGGACAGATGGAGAGGGACATTGTACTATGGGGGCAGCTGGAGAGGGACATTATACTGTGGGGGTACCATGAGAATGCCTTTATACTGTAGGGGCACCAGGAGAGGGCCTTTATACTATAGGGGCACCAGGAGAGGGCCTTTATACTGTAGGGGCACCAGGAGAGGGCCTTTATACTGTAGGGGCACCAGGAGAGGGACTTTATACTGTGGAGGCATACCAGGTCATGGTGAAGGGGCATTATTCTCTGTGAAAGAGAAATGGATGGGAATGGGTGGAGTCTAAGTGGAAGTGAGTAGCGCTAAATTTGCCACGGCGTGCTGCGCACGTCGTACTATTTGTACCTCTTTCAGTCCTTTGAAAGTTGTGAGGTATGCCCACTGGTGCTGACAGATTGAGGCCTCTGGTACTTTGTGACGTAGTAGGCTGCTTCCTGGGATGACCTGGATTGGACAATAACACAACTCAGTCAGACCGCCAAACCAACTCCCAAAAAAGACGCAAAGGCTATTCTATTCAAGTCCTCACCTTGGCATAACCTAGACATCACACTGCAGCCAGTGAAGGGTCATATCACAGGACATGCAAAATAACTCCCCTTGTTGTATAACACTTAGACGCAACCAAAGTTCCCCCTCTTTCACTTTACGGCACATTGGTACAACTCACTTATCAAAGATATTAGGTGTTGGCCTCACAGGTGTTGCTAACCTGTTTTAGGTAAGTAAACAATGGTTACCCAACTAAGGTTGCTAACCACAGAAGTTGTCCTTCACTCCTCTACAGAGGTAAAGTTTTTTTACAATTTTAGGCTGAGGCCCCACGGTGCGGAAACGCAGCTTTTTTTGCTGCAATTTTTTGAGCCAAAGCCAGGTGTGGATTGAGCAGAAGGGAAAAGTATAAGATCTCCCTATATATTTCTCATTCCTTTTGTAGCCATTCTTGGATTTGGCTTAAAAAAACCACAGCAAAATCTGCAATATAAAAAGCTTTGTTTCCGCAATGTGGCAGAAACACAGGCCCCATGCAGCAAATCGCTTAAAAAAAAAGCTGCAGAAAAGACCACGAAAAGATCAGTTTTTTTTTCCACAGCGTTTTTCACAGAAAGTCCACAGAGTTTTTTTCTGCAGACTTTCTGCCTCTATTATACCTATGCGGAAAACACCAGCATTAAGTATAATTGACATACTGCGATTTACAAACTTGCTAAGGTTTTTGAAATCGCAGAATTTCCACTGCAGATTTTTTTCTGTTTGAAACACGCTGCAGAAAAAAAACATGATGCGTTTCCACCGCGGTCTTTTCCACAGCATTTTTTTGCCGTGATTTGCTGCCTGGGGCCTTAGTAGTTTTTACTGACCAGATAGATTGCTCTTTTAAACTTCATGGTACTTCGCTGTTGAATATGGGCTTAAAGGGGGTTATCCACTTTCTAATATTGCTGGCCTATCTTTAGGCTGACAGATCCGCTGAACTGGGAGAGAGCGGCTCCCGGTAATGTCTACCTGCCTGAAGTCATGCTGTTAACTCATCGTATAAAATGTAGCAGCGGCTTTAGGTACTGCAGCACTTCTCCACTAACTTCAATGGGACAGCGTGGCAATACCTAAAAGCAATGCTACGCTTTGTATGGCAAGTGAGCACAGCGGCTCTCAGCGTGGAAACATTACTTGTAGCCGCTGTCTCCCAAATCAGATAAGGATAAGCTATCAATATTGGAAAGTGGATAACCCCTTTAATACAAGATCTCTAACAACTAGTATATTTGTGTATAAGATTGATAGGTTGTTGAGTGGTGAATTGATGCAGTAGGTCATGTGAGGCAGTTTAATTGGACAGGTATCCAAATATAAGCAGTGCTCGCAGAATTCCATAGCCTCATTGCTCTTACAGTAAAGAATCCTCTCCAGACCTTGTTACAGTTATAGTCCTGGGTATAAAAGAACATTAGACAGATATCAGTACTGACCAACATAATATGTGTATATAGTAATACGTTCCCCCTATACCTGTCCATTATTGTTTAACATAATGTAGGTCATTTTTCCCAATACTGCAGTAAACCACCCCTTTCATTTTGTTGCTGACAGACATTGCACCTGTCCTGGTTATAGTGTGCCTCAAAGAGAAAAAGAAAAAGCAGCTGCATCCCCTGCAGTCAGCATATAGGGAAGGGAAACTGCAGGTTGCTTTAAGTTTTCATAAAAAGTTGAAATATGTGCAGGGTCTTGCTGGGCAGTCTCTTCTATGACTGTATAACCTTCATACATGGTGTCCTATCACTTTTTTCCTATTAATAATCACATTATGGCTGCAGCACATTTTGCATTTATCTCTGAGACTGTGGGCATGTACAAAAAAGAGTAGTCTGCCCTCTGGCATTACATGTATTTCTGCTATTGGTAACTGTAAAATAGCAAACAAGTAACTGAAATAAGCTCAAGTGACTATAGGAGCTCCAGGAACACTGGACTGCAAATACAGGTAAATACATACAGGCATGCAACTAAAACTAAATACTATATATGAATACAGGCAGGAGAGCTGCTGCTGTCTGTAAATAATATCTAACTATAATAATACAAGCAGCCACAAGTAGATACAAGTACGTAGAAGACTTTTTTGCAAACTGTAAAATTTGCAGAATGTTCAGTCCTTTGTACAGAGGAAGCAGTTTGCAGACCTGCTAGGAGGAGACTGAGTAAAATCAACCCCTCCCCTCTCCATTCACTGTGTGAAGACAAAATAGCATCTTCCCCTCTTGCTTATCTAAGGACAGACCTTGACTAGCAACACGGAGTAAACTGCTACTTAGCTAGAAGGGAGACCTTCAAGATTGACATACATCGGACAAGATGAAACATTCCATGGCATTGCCAATAATGCAGTATATTGTAACTTATGTGGATATAGCGGCACAAACATAACATTTACTGGATATAAGTAACAAAGAATTAGAATGCAAAATTGTATTAATAGTAATGTGAATCTGTAAATCTAATATCAATATTGATCTGTGTAAGGTCTATATATTAAAATTGCAGGTCTGTGCTAATAGCAAAAAGGAACTAATAGTGGCGGAGTGAATATTCTTTCAGTGCTCCTATTAAAGGGGTTTCCAATATTGATAACTTTTCCTTAGAATTTTGTACCATTGCCAAGCACAGCCGCTATAGGATGTAGAGGCTGTAGTCCTTGTACACATACTGCGGTCTTTTCAAACACCAGACCTTCAGGAGTGCCAGATGCCGAACCCCCACCAATCTGATATTCATGGTATATCATAAGGATAAGCCATCAATATTTTATTCCTTTATTTCTTTGCTATCCCGTTAATACAGTATACACTGTAGACTTATACATAATTGCAACACTTTCATATAGTCTTGAATTTATATAGATTTTATTAACAGTTTGTTGCCCTTGCTGTTAAAGGGGTTATCCAGCTTCCAATATTATCTGCAAATTCATCCACAGCAGTGCTAAATCCTCACCGTTCACCTGGTGCACCGTTTGCTTGGCTTTCTTTTACTTGCTGCTCCTTGGATTACTGTTATTTACATGCAGTGAATATGTGGACAAACTACATTTCCCATGATTCATCTTTCTGCTTTCACTCTCTGTGTGCCGATCCTTTCTCCACTCTCCCCTGCAATGAAATCACAGGTAATAAATCACTCCCACATCTGAGGTCACATGATGCTGTGATGTTTCATTTGCTGCCTTAACTGCTGACAGTAGGGGGTAGTGAGCCTGCAAATGAAATGTCAGAGCTGTGATCTATGACCTGAAAATGAATCAAACGGTGCTGAATTTAAGCAGGATATCTATTAGGAAGTGTTTTGTACCGATGCATCCTGTTATATGGATATCCCAATTGGATAACCTCTTTAAGACTTTGGCAAGGATATGGACTGCAGAAATCAAACAGAAAAGGCACCTCTCCCCCACCCCCAACTATCAGCTTCGAGCTCCCTACATTATTAGTACATTCTGACTTAACCTTATGTGTTATCTGCAATTTGTTGCATTGGCGAAATAAGAAGACCCTTGAACAGCAAATATTAATTAACAAATGAATACATAGTTTAATGGATTATTTGGAAAACATTCAGGAAAAAGACTTACCAGAATCTCAGACCTCAGAGGCCATCTTGGCTTCCCACCCATTATAGGTTACATATAACAAAAGTCATTTGGTGATTAAACACTTTTGTCATTTGCAATGGACATTAATAATACAAATTGTATGAATTATGGAATATATTTCATCCTGCTACATTATTTTATTCCATTAGACTCGATCCATTATTTAAGACGTCTTTTATAAAAATAAAATAGACAAGCTCAGCAATCCTTTCTTGGGGATTCATTTTGCCAGCAGTCAATGCTGTGAAGAAACATACACAGTGACATATGTGGTAGAGTGAATGGAGCACATGGTCTTTGCTGCACATAAAGATACTGGGGATATCTACTGGTAATAATTCTGGGGATTTGTTCTAATCTGTGTTCCTCCATTTTTTTTTTCTTTCAAAAATGAGTTCAAGATCCAGGAGGACGATAACAAAGAAGTTACAGACTTTTGTAACTAGAAAAAAAAATACTCTATATTACTGTTAAGACTGGTAATGTATTTTTTAAAGGGCCAGAATGGCTTTTAAAAAAGTGTCTATACCTCTTGATCCCTCTTGCCATGGGAATGTGACAGCTCACCAAATCACCAGCTGAGGTGGATTTCCCAACATCTCCCATGTTCAGTCGGAAGTGGAGATCAGCAGGGAATCTGGGAACCATCGGGGAAGAATGGATAGGTGAAGCAATTCTTGCTTTTATTTTTTAAGCCATTCTAATTCTTTAAAGGGGCATTCCAACTCATTTTTAATAGTAATGCTGCTAGGGCTACTAAAATAAAAAAAAAAACTTCACCGTTCCCAAGACCTCTGTTTCCAGTGGCAGAAGCTGCAGCCCTGGCTGACATTAGCAGTGACATACTGCTTGTTCCAAGTGACCACTGCAGCCAATCACAGCTAGTGTGGGGGGAACCTTGTGAATATTTGAGAGTTTCGCACAGCAGTTTCATTTTGGTCTGAACCAGAACTGCTATTATTATACTCTGGGGTCTCTTCAGATGTCAGTGGCCCCCGAGGGTCATGATCTCATTATGCCAAAGCACCCACATTATGCCTAAATCACAGGCCTTAGTTTTCCTCTGGGGCTATTGACATCATTCAGAAAGCCAGACGAGAATGGAGTCCTGAACCAGACCCCGCAATGGAGCACAGGAGACGTGCATAAGACTGTTAGATTTACTCACCTTCCCTGGGTCTCTGCTTATCATAATAGTGGTTTGTGGGTGCTTAACCCCAAAAATGTGGGTAAAATTCATACTGAACCAGACATATGCCCTTTGGGAAGAGGTCACTGCTGAGGCCTGTGATTGGCTGCAGTGGTCACCTAACACGAATGGGATGTCATGGCTTACATCAGCTGGGGGTCTGTAGAGCCAATGGACCTGAAGAGTCAATTGGGTATGGAGAACCGGGGCTTGTCTTACTTTTTCAATGTTCAAAATTATATCTTGTTCACCCAGATGTCTGAAAGATGCACTTCTGACTCTGCATCTCAGATGCGGAACTGGAGTCACTAGTAGAAAGCTGCAACTCTTCAAAACCGTAATCCAGAATTTCCGAAAGTTAAAAACATTGTTTGAATGTAATAGAAATAATGTTAAAGGCATCAAAAACATTTTGAACTTGGCTTGAGAACTTCAGAACCTTCCAACATATTTAACATAATCATAAACCAATCCCCTGGTTTATGTCTGACAGTAAAGTTTTCAAAATTACATTTTCAAAATTTATCATGAAATATACAAAAATCCGCTAAACTGAGCCAATTGAGCCAGTTCTAAATATAAGCATTTTGGTGAATGTGTGCCGAGAATCACAATCTAAAAAGCCTTTATTTGATAAATGATGCAGCAAGCCTTCATCACATGGACGTTTAATAGCACTCCAAGTGCTAAGATTAAAGGGATTTTCCAAATTGTCAAAAAAGTGTCCAATGAGGAAAAATATGATAAAATAATAAATTAACCATTATATGCCTGTTTATTCCAGTGCCATTCCAGCACTGTTGCTCTGGTCCAACCCACATTGTTTCCTGGCAGTGGTGTGGACATAACTGTATACCCATGTGACTGTTGTAGCCAACTCTGGAACCTCAGTGGTTTCAATTGCAGTCAGCAATTTATTGCATCACTACTCAAGCCAACTTTTTTTAGGTTGTCAGCCATTTTCAAATATAGCAGGTAGGGTTGAGCTATAATGGGGAAGACTTACTAATACTGTCTAATGGTTATACAGTGCAAACTAAGACTGGACATTCTTACAATGTGCCAGATTTATCACGGTGGCTGATGATGGATGAAGACTGGGGCATTTTAAGATTGTTTAGTCCAAAAATTCTACTTTGCGCATTTTGCAACTAATGTCAGTCTATGATCCTGTAAATTCTGCTTGTGACCACCGGTGGTAAATATTACCCAAGCATCCTTTGGCTTCTCATTTGCAGTCTTCTGAGATGTCTCACAATGAATTGTCAAGGGCTTGTATGGCCAGTAAAAGTTGGTTTCTTTGCTAAACGTTTGTCTCTTTTTCCAAATAACAAATAATCCTCCCCGGATTTCATTTTGGCAATATATTTTCCTCCAGGTCATAATTTCATGCTTTATCCACTATCTATATAATCTGATACTCATTTTCATAATTTGTGGATACTGAGAAATACTTTTTGGCTTGTATGTATTCCCCACTAGGATGTTTCTATTTACAGGTTGTGGAAGACAATGGGAAGCATAGAGTGTAGTATGACCCAGGAATGGTTTATGTGTATCACCTCTTTGGGCAATACCCTTTGTTAGAAGTAAATCCAAAAAACAAAGATTGAGTTTTAATCATAACTAATATACTAGATAATAGCACTATGCCCGACACACTCCCAGTCCCTAGCAGAGCAATAGACAAGTCTGTGGCGTCAGGGTCTGTTTTGGGTGGAATTAGAGTGAGCAAAGATAGAAGAGTTGGAGTCAGAGTTCCGCTAGGTAAGACTATAGACTATCATGGGGTCCGCCAGGTTTCCGCCCAAAAAGGGAGGAAAATGTGGAGAGAAAAGTTCAGGACTTTCCTCTCCGCATTTTTAAAGCGGAATGGGGAACAGAACCCCCGAGCGGAGACAGGGCGCAGGTGTGAACATAGCCTTAGAAGTTTGTTTTACCAACTCCATAGCCCAGGTAGGAGGAGGTCATTGATGTAGCGACCACATTATCTCTTATATATATAAAAATGAGTTTCTGTCTGTCTGTCTATCTGTCTGTCTGTTCTTTATGCGCGACCAAACGACTGGACCGATCCTCACCAAATTTGGCACACATGTACATCAGGTGTCCGGGAATATTTTAGACTGGGTCTCAGCTCTAAAGGATGTACCGTTTCTGAGATACAGTATTCCCAAAAAATGACCAACATTAGCTAATTCAAGCCTGCAAGTCTTTCACTCATATTCCAACTGCCATACACACGGTCACATGTCCCTTATCAGCCAATAGAAGCTCGCAGGCGCTTACTCTCCTCAGGCACACAGGTTTCCATAGCAACCAAGCTATTTATGACCTGTATTAGTCAATAGCAGTTCGCAGGTCCTTAAATATTCAGTCATATCACGTGTTTCAGCCAATATAAGTTCACATTTAATTTACCAGGTTTCCATAACAAAACAGCCATAAATAGACTGTACCTATACTAGACTCAGTGGCGTAACTAGGAATGTTTGGGCCACAAGGCGAACATTTGACATGGGACCCCCCCTGCACAAACTGCATTCCTACACATACTATTATGCCCCATAGTGGCTCCTGCACACACTATTAGGCCCCATAGTGGCCCTTGCACACAGTATTCTGCCCCATAGTGGCCTTACACACAGTATCATAGTGGCTCCTTCATATAGTATTATGTGCACTTCCCGCTACTTCTTCAATGTTGGACCAGATGTCACGTGAGCCAGGCATGCATCGTGACGCATAATGACGTCGGACTGGCCCGTCTGGGACGTCACCAAGGAGGCCCGAAGCCTGCTGAAAAGACCCCAGAGTATAATGATAGCAGTGTTTGTGGGGTTCACGGCCCGCAGGCCTTACTTACCGATCCCCGATCACAGCCGCCTCTGCAGAAGGTGAAGCGCAGGAGCGGGGATCAGTAAGTAAATAGGGCCCGTTACATGCTGGTGTTACGGCCTATTAAAAAAAAAAAAACATCAGGGGCCTGCCAGGACCCCTAATGTCCCGGGCCCTGTGGCAGCTGCTACCATTGCTACCCCGGTATTTACGCCACTGACTGGACTGGAATACAGGATTTCAGCATTCTTATAAATTGAAACGTTTTTAAACTACTCATGTCCCCTGCAGCAAAACGCATGGCTGCTGCTTGAGCTAATGAAAACTCTCAGTAGACCCAAGCCTGTCTCTAATCTGAGAAGACATGTCACAGACAACAGCGAGCTGCTGAAACAACCCAGCAGACCCAAGCCCCTCTCCAATCTGACAAGGCATTGTCAGCCACATGCACACAGGTGCACTCCATGTTTCCATAACAACCCAGCCATTTTTCTTCATTGTTGTAGGTCAGCTTTAAAGGGGCAGGGCGCTGTGGATGACACTGTTATACAAGGTCACATACAGTCATGGCCAAAAGTTTTGAGAATGATACAAATATTAATTTTTACAAAGTCTACTGCTTCAGTTTTTCTAATGGCAATTTGCATATACTCCAGAATGTTATAAAGAGTGATCAGCTTAACAGCAATTATTTGCAAAGTCAATATTTGCCTAGAAAATGAACTTTATCCCCCCAAAACACATTTCAACATCATTGCAGCCCTGCCTTAAAAGGACCACCTAACATCATTTCAGTGATTGCTCCATTAACACAGGTGTGGGTGTTGATGAGGACAGGGCTGGAGATCAATCTGTCATGATTAAGTAAGAATGACACCACTGGACACTTTAAAAGGAGGCTGGTGCTTGCCATCATTGTTTCTCTTCTGTTAACCATGGTTATCTCTAAAGAAACACGTGCAGTCATCATTGCACTGCACAAAAATGGCCTAACTGGGAAGAGTATTGCAGCTAGAAAGATTGCACCTCAGTCAACAATCTATCGCATCATCAAGAACTTCAAGGAGAGAGGTTCCATTGGTGCCAAAAAGGCTCCAGGGCGCCCAAGAAAGACCAGCAAGCGGCAGGACCGTCTCTTAAAAGTGTTTCAGCTGCGGGATCGGGCTACCAGCAGTGCAGAGCTTGCTGAGGAATGGCAGTAGGCAGGTGTGAGTGCATCTGCACGCACTGTGAGGCGGAGACTCTTGGAGCAAGGCCTGGTCTCAAGGAGGGCAGCAAAGAAGCCACTTCTCTCCAGAAAAAACATCAGGGACAGACTGATATTCTGCAAAAGGTACAGGGAGTGGACTGCTGAGGACTGGGGTAAAGTCATTTTCTCTGATGAATCCCCTTTTCCATTGTTTGGAACATCTGGAAAACAGCTTATTCGGAGGAGAAGAGGTGAGCGCTACCACCAGTCTTTCTCATGCCAACTGTAAAGCATCCTGAAACCATTCATGTGTGGGGTTGCTTCTCAGCCAAGGGAATCGGCTCTCTCACAGTCTTGCCTAAAAACACAGTCATGAATAAAGAATGGTACCAGAATGTCCTCCAAGAGCAAATTCTCCCAACCGTCCAAGAGCAGTTTGGCGCTCAACAATGCCTTTTCCAGCATGATGGAGCACCTTGCCATAAAGCAAAGGTGATAACTAAATGGCTCAGGGAACAAAACATAGAGATTTTGGGTCCATGGCCTGGAAACTCCCCAGATCTTAATCCCATTGAGAACTTGTGGTCAATCATCAACAGACGGGTGGACAAACAAAAACCAACAAATTCAGACAAAATTAAAGCATTGATTCTGCAAGAATGGACTGCTATCAGTCAGGATTTGGTCCAGAAGTTGATTGAGAGCATGCCAGGGAGAATTGCAGAGGTCCTGAAGAAGAAGGGTCAACACTGCAAATATTGACTTGCTGCATTAACTCATTCTAACTGTCAATATAAGCTTCTGTTACTCATAATATGAATGCAATTATATTTCTGTATGTGATAAAAACATCTGACAAACACACATAAAAACCAGAGGGCAGCAGATCATGTGAAAATATAATATTTGTGTCATTCTCAAAACTTTTGGCCATGACTGTACACACAGCTTTACTTCAGGTTTTCCATAACAACCGATCGCAGGTCTTTCACTGATATCCAAACTGAGATACACATGATCACATGATGCTTATGGACCAATGGAAAATCGCAGGTTCTTCAGTCTTGACATACACACAGCTTTACACCAGGTTTCCATAGCAACCAAGCCATTTATGACCTGTATGAGTCAATATCAGTTCGCAGGTCCTTAAATATTCAGTCTTATAACGTGCATCAGCCAATATAAGTTCGCATTTCATTTACCAGGTTTCCATAGCAACACAGCCATAAATAGACTATACCTATACTGGACTACCATACTGGATGTCAAGTGCAAAACTGGCCAATTCTTATGGGGTCCCTACACAAACAAAAATTGAAATATACCTGTGCAAAGCCGGGTCCTTCTGTTAGTTCTATATAAGGATTACTTTATTGACACAAGAAAAGCCTCTCCTTCCATGTCATATACTTACCAGTACGCATTTTTAATCTGGAGTACTTACTGTGTTTGGTTAAGTAATATCATAAGATATTCAGGCCATTGTCATACAATAAATACAGAGGCAAACAAAGTGGTAGAAGACTTTCCTTCACCCAGGACCAAAATTCTATTTGAAATCTACCCCCTTATGGCGTCCAGTGTCCCATTATGGCGTCCAGTTTCTGAGGGTTTATTAGTGTCCCCTTATGGCGTCCAGTGTCTGAGGGTTTATTAGTGCCCCCTTATGGCGTCCAGTGTCTGAGGGTTTATTAGTGTCCCCTTATGGCATCCAGTGTCTGAGGGTTTATTAGTGTCCCCTTATGGCATCCAGTGTCTGAGGGTTTATTAGTGCCCCCTTATGGCATCCAGTGTCTGAGGGTTTATTAGTGCCCCCTTATGGTGTCCAGTGTCTGAGGGGTTAGCACTTCTGACAGACCACCCCCTTTCCCCAGAAATACATAGTACCCATTGATAATATACATTCTATCACATTGTATGTATAGTACTTACTGTAACCTGGTACTCTGAGACTGTTGGAATAATTTACTAAGTGTGGGGTTTTTGGATTCTGAAATGAAGAACTTAAATCACAAAAAGGGTTAAACTTAAAGAGTGTAGAGAGTTTTGAGGGGCAGATTTAGTGATATAAATGCCCTACAATTCTGGCTGACACTACATTTATTAAAGGAGTTTTACCATCAATACAATATGCATTTTAGAGTAACTTTGTTCCTCACAGGAATATCTGTTTTTCTGTTTTTGCTGTGTTTTTCTATTCATTTTTTTCTTTTCCTATTAAATCTATAGGGAAATCACTCACAATTAGGCAAACTAAAATTTTTTGCAGCTTTTTTCCACAGTAGGTGGATGAAATGAACCAAAATCTCATTCACTTTGCTGATACTGTAAAATGCAGCCTTTTTTATGCTGCAGCCAAAAGTGCAGTGTTTCTGCATCATGGGGCCTAAGCGGATGTTCACACATAGGAAGTTGACGTGGAATCTACCTCAAAATTTGACTCAAGTTCTGCCTAAAGTCATCCTCCTATTCATTTCTATGAGAGGCAGTAGCTGATTTTTTCCACTAGCTGATTTTTTCAGCTAACAGAAAAAGTAAGCGTCCTTCTCGTACTGCTTGACAAATTCAGCGTCAAATTCCTATGTGTGAACACCCTCTTAGCCTTAGACAAGGCCTATGAATGCTTTTTCTCTGTAATTATCCTGATTATCAGGTTGCATAGCAGGCACTTAATTATAAGGCCTTATTCACACATCCACATATCATGTATGTATGCCATCCGCAGTTTTAATGCCTTCATTCAGTCATCCAGGTTGTTGTTTTTTTGCAGAGCTTTTTTCATTAATGCTCATGCATGACACTAATGAAATTCTATGGAAAAAAACAGATGACATGACCTAGAGACATACAAAGTATAGAAAATTAAGCTTTAAAAAAAAAAAAAATGTGAAAAGCAGGGTGGGGTGCAGTCCGTCTGTGAATAGCATGGACCTCATATGTCTATGTATGGATGCAGATGTGTAAATGAGGCCTTAGGTAGCGTTCACACAATGCTAAGAAGTGCAGCATAAACACATCAGTTTTTTCGCAGCATTTTGCTGCATTTTTATTTACCGTATTAAATACATAGTGAAAACACTTGTGATTCCGCAGCTAAAATAACCACGCCCATGTTTTGCAGCTTTTCCGCAGCTCTTGTTTTTTCAATATGTGTGGATGAGATTAATGAGATCTCATTCACTTTGCTGGTGCTGTAAAATGAAGCATTTTTTTTTCCACTGCATTTCCTCAGCAGCCAAAAACACTGTGGTTCTGCAATGAGAGGCCTTAGCCTTAGTCAGGATTATTAAATCTGCCCCAATGTATTTTTACTGAATTAATTTATAATATTTTCTAATATTAATTTTACATTCATTTTTTTTCCTTTTAATAAAGGGAGTAGCTAGTCACTTTTTGAAATCCTGGATTACAGTTTTAGGCCGGGGCCCCCTGCAAAGTGGATGGGATTCTATAGCAAATCCCATCCACACATGGAGAAAATATGCGTAGTGAACATGCTGTGATTTCCAAAACCATCGTCATTTTGGAAATCGCAGCTTGTCAATTATACCTATGGAAACTCTGGCGGAAAAAACCGTGGCGGAAATGCATTGCTATGTGGGTCCTTAACCTAAAAGACTTTCAGATTTTCAAGATTACCATTGTGAAATGTCAAATCTATGATCTCTTTTACACTGATGCTTTAGTAAAAACCATGACCATTCATATACAAGAAAATGGAAAGCTGTATAGACCAGGAGGCCCATGAGGCGTAAACGCTGTGGTTTGGCCGCTTTAATAATGCCGCAGAAAAAAAACCCAGCGCTTTACAGTCCCTGCAAAGTGGAAGGAATTCGATATACATTGTGGGAAAATATGAACAGTGGATATGCTGCGATTTCCAAAACCGGCGCAGTTTTTCCTGCAGCGCTTTTTGCTGCGGCCCGCTATGTGGGGTCTTAGCCTAAGGCAAAAAGAACCCTCCTGCTTTTTTGGGGGGCATAATACTGTGTGCAGGGGCTGCTATGGGATATAATACCGTGTGCAGGGGCCACTATTGGACATAATACCGTGTGAAGGGGCCGCTATGGGACATAATACCGTGTGAAGGGGCCACCATGGGACAGAATACGGTGTGCAGGGGCCGCTATGAGACATAATATGATATGCAGGTACTGCACCATGTGAACGCAGTTTTACATTGAAGCAAAAGTTCCAGTGGCCTAAGAATATAGCTGCATCCAGATACATAGTGTGTTTCCACCATAAGGCTGCTGCCATACGGGGCTCCTGGACACTTACAATTACCACTAATTGGGGGCTGCACATGGACTTTCATTGCTTCTTATCGGAAAGTACAGGAGCATCCCAGGAAATAGCAGTAAACGCATGTGTCCTAGAGCATCTGGTGGCAGCACTTCTGTGTTATGGTTTGTGGTATATGACTTTGGTTTAGGGGTCGTCAGACTTACAATTATTGACCGGCACTCCGAGCACCTCATCTTTGATTTTTTAATTAAAATCGGCACGCTGAACAAAAAAGGTTACCTACCCCTGGTCTAAAGGAAGAATTCAAGTCAGGGTAACAGCACTCACAGCGGCCACTGTGCAATCCAGCCCACCACCACTGCTGGCGAGCAGTTGCACAGTTTTGATGGTAATATCTCTGTAACCCAAAAAATCCTGTGACCACTGACCACCAAAGGTGGTCAGGGTATCACTTAGATATGGTTAGACGTACCACATCTTCTATGTGTACTATTACACTTACCCATTAAAATCTGCACTACTCTTTGTGTAGTCTCCTTAGATGATAGCAAACACTGCAATTGACGCATTTACCATTAATAACTAAAAGTTAAAGGATGAATTTGTATTTATTGGGAAGATTTATAGTTTTTAGCGTGAAACACAGTGGCCCATATTTATTAAGGCACACACACCTCGAAAGTGGCCAAAATTGCGCCTGATCTTGGCACATTTTGGTGCATTGTGGCACATCTCAGTCCCTGCACCGTACTCGCCATTTCTTTAGACAATGGGTGGAATGGGACAGGAGTCTAGGCAGCCTGGAGCACCCGGGTCCACCAGATTTACTATAACTCACACCAGAAAACTGGCTTGAGTTATATGACAAATCTAAGCCAGTTCCTGTCGGATTTGTGATCAGGCACATCTACATGCACAAGAATTACTCAGAGGCCTCAATAACAATAATCGCCAGTCTTAATAAATTCCCCCAATCTTATTGTCTTGTCCATAAACTGTGTTCGGTATTACACTTTATTCTCAATTATGGGAATGGAGGTGACCTGCAATATCAGACGCAACCCCGGATAACCGTGGAACTGTTTCTGCAAAAAAATAACAGGTTGTTTTTCACTAATCTTGGTGAACCCCTCTATCAGTAAATCATCTGATTGACAATCTAAGGATAATTCTATGACCATCTTAATATAATATGACTATTATGTCACATATTTTTAGACAAATACTGCTCTTCTCCTTAATACATATGCAGTAGCAGTAGTTATATGATCACAATCCATATCATTTCACCAGGTTTCTTTCCATGGACCAATACTATCAGTTTTATTCATTTATTTGACTCTTTATTCACTTGATAAAGTTTTTTAACAATGTTTTTGCTTTCTTCGGGAATCGGTTTATAGTCCTGATTTCCATGATGCATCCTTGTATTCCTTTCCTTGTAATTTCCCAATCACATTTGTGATATCTGAAACACTTAACACAATGGAGTGAATACAGTTATATGAGCACTGTGACAGTCAGGGTACACATGGTATGTACCGTAATACGATGTGTAATGCATACAGATTGTTGGACGATACGCACAAAAAATGAGCAGGTTAAGTGACCTATAAAAGCAAGAAAAATATAAAAGTCCCTGCATCATTTCCACATTAATTGGAAAACCAAAAGGAAAACTAAAAAGGTTAGATCTGAAAGAACTCCATCCAAGGAGTAAGTTGTAGAGCAGTGCCTTGCTGGTACTCTTCTTGGGGTGTCAACCAAAAAAAAAAATGTCTTAAGAAAAAAAAAGTCTCTCCCTAGGAAAGTTTTTAAAAATGGATGTGTTTTCATAGCACCTTATCTGTCCCAAGTTTATAAAAGTCGCTATGATTGGTTTCTTGGCTGCTTGTGACAAAACGCTGGCATGACCATTAATTCTCTATCAAAAACATCTTGTAGAGGTTGGAGTTACTTCACCGTGTTCATCGTCCTTTTGAGTCTCCGTATGTATTGCGAGGCATGGATACCATTTTCTCTTCACATGTAAATTTGTTGTCCCTCAAAATGCTGTACAAAACAAAACCCGATGTTCGAAGGTCCTCACTGTGACAGATTAGGTACGGAATGTTGTCTATCCGACGCTGGATATGCGCACTCCGCAGAAGTCCTGAACAATGGCTGCTTACCTTCTCTAGTCTTCTGAGAACCAAGTGGGCTTTCCTAAAAAGAAAAGAATCACATGTCATTAAATTATGGCGTGAACAACTACACAAAGTAATAAAATATAATAATAATAATAGTGCCCTAGTAAGAGCACCATGTAGGTATTATACACAGGGGCGGACACCTGAGGATCCCTGTGTAAGGACAGTCATGGGCCCCTTGTTTTACAATATCTCCCCTTACATCTCTCTAACAATCCACCAGTAAGTATTTATTAGCTTAGGTAAGGTATTTATCTGTAATCTAATAGGCAGTATAAAGCTGCTGTTAAGGTTATAGGGCCCCCTGTCCTACAGAGCCCCTCTGCAGCTGCGCAGGTTGCACCAATGGTATTTCCGCCCCTGATTGTATATGGATGCAGTAATTTATCACCAAATAACAATAGGCCCCTCATTATGGTGACAGGTTTTTCCAGCTAGGAACTCCTGTGAATTTTAAAAAAAAATTAATTATGTGGTTAGTCCGCCAGGATATACAGAGAGGTCAACATGGGAGAGCTCTTCACAGGGTCAATGACGGCAAAAGTGGGATCGGCCTTTATAAAAGGACATAGTTACATCTATTCAGACCTCATATAATAATATTAGTCCCTAGATTGTTACTGACATACAAAATAGGGCTATATGTAAATTACGGAAACAAGCGTGTGCTCATAATAATACATAAACAACAAATCGTAACACGCATACAATTATATTAACAAGTTTCCACTTTATTGTGACAACATAGTAGTAAAAAATACAGAGAGAAGAAGCCAACCATAGAAGAGAGAACAAACTCCCCCAGGGACAAATGTAATACAGTTAATAATACATGTATCATAGATGTTCTGCCTAATACACTGCACACATGGACGTCATCAAGTGTAAAACAGCCAAAATAGCTGGAATACATAGCAAGGTAGAAAAATGGCAGCGATATATAAAAATATCATAAATACTCAGCCTAATAGACTGCACACATGATGTCAAGTAAAAAACAGCCAAAATAGCTGGAATACATGACAGAGTCAAAGAAATGACAGTGAACAGGCAAAAACACAACTTACATAGTCAATGGAATAGAAGAGTGTATTAGGCAGAACATCTATGATACATGTATTATTAACTGTATTACATTTATCCCTGGGGGAGTTTGTTCTCTCTTATATGGGTGACTTCTTCTCTCTATGTATTTTTTACTACTATGTTGTAACAATAAAGTGGAAACTTGTTACTAGTATTGTATGTGTGTTGTGATTTGTTGTCTATCCCAGATTGTTACTGGTTAAATAAAATAAACTATTGATCTCATAGGCTCTATTAGTTTTAATGTGTGTGTTTTTTCTCATACCAAGCTTTTTTCTTTCCCTGCATATGTATGATATATAGAGAAATCTCTCTATACACCAGTACACTGTGTGCTTAGAAAATATATTTTAAGCATATAATGTACTAGCATATATCTCTGTATGCCAATACATTATGTAGGGACAGTACCACACTATTGCAGATTAATAGAGTCTGTGGCTCAGTCAGTAGGGTAACAGCCCCCTGCAGGTAGATATACAGTAGTATAGCCTACAGCTGTCCTGCCGCATCACATAATTCATAGCAAATCAAAGAGAAATATAAAAGACAAGATGAAATCTGATCAGGGGCTGAGGAGAAGCTGGATTGTAGCAAGTGACAGGTGATGGGAGCAGGGATGGAAAAAAGTGTTTTTGTGGGAATTCTTCTTTAAATCTGAGCCACTGTATCTAAAAGAACATTCAGCATACATTGTCAGTGACAGTCCGGATCTGTGACAGGTGACTGATTTGCAGCCCATCAGGTTTGGTGTTCACCAGTATTTGGCTGCATAGTAATGTCTGTATATGGTACAGTATAGTATCACATTCACAATGGGCACCCAGGAATGAATGAAAGGGAACCTGTCAGGTGGTTTTTCCACCATAAACTGCCACAATCATGTGCAGGATGAAGTACTTTCCTTTCCATTACTGCCCCTCTGTAATCTTTTTGTTGCAGCAAAGACAAGTTATAAATATTTGAAAGCATAAAAAGTAATTATATGTAAATTACCCTTTTGTTGTCATGGGGGCGGGGAGGAGCTTCCACCTAGTCATGCTGTCCATTTGTTACTCACACCTCCTAGACTTGATTGACATCTCCCTTATGATGTCAGGGAGTGAGCAGACTGTGACGGAGATGTCAATCATGCACGGGAGGTGGGATTAGACTGAGGCTGTCCGCCCACTTGTGACTACTTAGGTTAATTTGCATGGGGGCGCTCCAAGAGGGCTACCAATGGAATGTTCAGAAACTACAATAACTATAAAAACAACACTTATAAAGGTTCAATTCACTTTCTACATTACTGTAATTGATAATGAAAACCAAAGCCATGTGGACACATAAGACTGCTGTCTCTTGTTTGTTTCCATTCTTATAGTATTGGACCATTCAGCAAGTAACTGAAATCAAACACATAGTAACTATGTGGGGTGAATCACGGATTAGAGATCTCTAACTATATCTACTCTATATCTACTGATACTCTTTAGAACATTTCTCTCCAAGATAAGTTTTATCCCAACCTGCTTTGACTCTTAAACCTGGAAAAAATTCCACTTACTATCACTTACAGATGTGTCCACTCTTAACATAGCTCTAATTTGGTTAAGGACTAATTTCTGATCAATTCAATTAAAAAAAACCCATGGAGGCTAAGGTCCCACACTGCGGAAATGCAGCACGAAAAGATGCTACGGTACCAGCAAAGTGAATGAGGTTTCATCAATCCTATCCGCACATTGAAGGAAAAAAAGAGCTGCATAAGTGAAATTCTATATGTGGCTATCCATTGTTCATTTTGTGCACTGCAGCCTTCCAATGGTTTTGCTAGGATGTTGCAATATTGTATTGAACTGGTTTAATGAATTGTAATGTAATTGTGCTGAATTGGTTTAAAACTGTGTTTCTTAACCAAAATTGAGCTACAGGAATGTTAATGGTGAACACATCTGTAGTGCGTCTGACAACTAAGAGTACTTAACATGCATCATCTGGAGTGATAATTGCCTTATTGACTAAATCAGACATGGCAACTTCAGTGGTAGTTAGTTTAGCATATTAGGTGCCATGAATGTGACCAAGGGCTCCATACCAGCAGCCAATAGAGGGCATCTTGTCTTGGAAGTTCAGTAAGTTTGGGAGCATCTGCTGGATTGTTTTTCTTAGGACATCTGTTAGATGACTAAATTAAAGGAATCTTTCCTGGTGACAGATTCCTATAATTTTATGTCCTTTCATTTTAACAACTTCAGCTGTTCTTCGCTAAATCTGTCTTAGAAATTAAGAGAACAATAATAAATATTCTCATTAAGTTCATGTTGTGCTGGAATCACTTTAATTTCTACGGTAAGTAGAGTATTTGTAAGATTTGTGGTGACTTAAAATGGGAGATGTTTCTGCTTGACCTACAGCTTAGACTCAAGAAATACTGCAGCTTTTTCTGTGATGAGAACAGTTGTGTGACAACCAAGGATAAGACGGTAAAGACAAAGTAATTATACAAGACGTGGGCAGAGGATGGACTGCATCAGCCACTATTAGTCTTAAGGTAGACTTTATAATGTAGTTAATATCACAGGTAAAGTTGGGACTTTATATTATATTAAGTCAAGACCAGAATTATGTAGTCACGCTCATTGCATAGAATAAGGAAAATTCCTTACATGGGGTATTTGGGACTTAAGAATTAAAGGCTTTTATCCCTAAGATATGGCATCAAGATTAAATCATAAGGGTAGGTTCACACTACTGTTACTAATGTCCATTGCTCTCATGCGTCATTTGACCTACACTCAGACCATCATCCAAACTTCCCACTACAGTCTACAATACTTTTCTTGCGCTGCATCGGTTCTCCGGAATGCACTACCACAGACAAACAGGAAAATTCCCAATATCCCCTGCTTTAAGCATGTACTGATAACACAATTTTAGGCAGGACTGTCCCATTCCCTAATCGAGGTCCTCCACATTTACCCCCTTTCCTTCTATAATATTCCTTACTAGAATATATTAGGGATTCCTTCACACTCTTTATTAAAGAATGGGTATATTGCTCACTATAATGAATATAGGCTGGTCACATGTATTTATACTGTAAGCGCTATGGTAATATCTGCACTGCAATGCCAAAGAAAATACAATCTTTTCTACTACTGCAGAATGGATTTGAACTACACACGTGGACAAAATTGTTGGTACCCCTCAATTAATGAAAGAAAAACCCACAATGGTCACAGAAATAACTTGAATCTGACAAAAGTAATAATATATAAAAATTCTATGAAAATGAACAAATGAAAGTCAGACATTGCTTTTCAACCATGCTTCAACAGATTTTTTTTTAAAAAGAAAACTCATGAAACAGGCCTGGACAGAAATGATGGTTCCCTTAACTTAATATTTTGTTGCACAACCTTTTGAGGCAATCACTGCAATCAAACGATTCCTGTAACTGTCAATGAGACTTCTGCACCTCTCCACAGGTATTTTGGCCCACTCCTCATGAGCAAACTGCTCCAGTTGTCTCAGGTTTGAAGGGTGCCTTTCCAGACAGCATGTTTCAGCTCCTTCCAAAGATGCTCAATAGGATGTAGGTCAGGGCTCATAGAAGGCCACTTCAGAATAGTCCAATGTTTTCCTCTTAGCCATTCTTGGGTGTTTTTAGCTGTGTGTTTTGGGTCATTATCCTGTTGCAAGACCCATGACCTGCGACTGAGACCAAACTGGGCAGCACATTTCTCTCTAGAATCCCTTGATAGTCTTGAGATTTCATTGTACCCTGCACAGATTCAAGACACCCTGTGCCAGATGCAGCAAAGCAGCCCCAGAACATAACAGAGTCTCCTCCATGTTTCACAGTAGGGACAGTGTTATTTTCAAAATATGCTTCATTTTTCCATCTGTGAACATAGAGCTGATGTGCCTTGCCAAAAATTTTGATTTTTGTCTCATCTGTACATGGCTTGTCAACATGTAGTTTGGCAAGTTCCAGTCTGTCAGATTCAAGTTATTTCTGTGACCATTGTGGGTTTTTCTTTCATTAAGCGAGGGGTACCAACAATTTTGTCCACGTGTGTATGTGGCATAGTAGCCAGAAGGGCTGCATACAGGAACCGCTGCTAGCTAGGGTCCTTTTTTGAAGACATCCACTTTTTGTTTGGCTTAGTTCACATCTGAAGTCTGATTTTCTCTTCCGTCACTGGAACAGAAAAAATGTAATTCAAGCTGTGACTGATCCATCACACAATGGTCATCAGTGTCGCCTCAATGGACCCCACTGACTTATAATAAGGTATGTCGGGTTTCCTCATGGTGTGCGTTATTTTGCTGGAAAAAAGTTGCGCCGCATGCAGCAAACAGAACGGAATCTGCATGTCTTCTGACAGAGCCTCCAATGCAAATGTGAATGGATTCTTACATTATTAGAATGCAATATAAATGTTTATTTTATCATTCTGTTCATTGCTATGTTATACACTTCAAAGTCACACGAGATAATAGTGTGTACAAAATTGTTAACTTGTGTACATGGAAAAACATCACAAATAATGTAAACATAGTAAAAACTTCAATTTTTTAGATTTTTTTTTCTGTAAACAGTAATGATCTGCATGGAAAGTGTTCAGATTCTTCTTTAGGAGTTACAGTACAAAGTCTGCAATGCTCACTGTATATTATAAATACAGAAATGAGTCAGATGTACAGAAAAGAAAAAGGTGTGACCTGAATGTAAGAAAATGACCTATGAAATCATTGAATGGACTGCATGTCAAATTATGGATGAGACGGTCACGGCAGGACAGAGAAATTAGGGAGTTTGGGAAGAGGAGACTTACTGCTTTGTAACTCTTTCCAGCTCACTGTTATGATAGGAAAAGGAGGGCCACATGGAAAGTAAAGAAAAGCCCATTCAAGCCCAAACATCTGGAAACACTTTCTCTCTTTGTGAATAACATATATGCAGTCATTCTGCAGGTTTCCCAGACCCCAGTGTTTCTATTTAGCTATAGCGGAGATCAGAAAGAACGTGGTGGCAGCAAGAAAGAGCGTATCTGCAGAACTGGGGACTCTTCAGTTAGAATTACAAAAATAACAAAAATCACATGTCTATGGACAATCTAGCTTTTAGTAATTTTACATTCTATAGCAGAGAAAATGAAAGATGTAACAAAGGTAACAGCTGGTAACAATATAGTACATGACACTGTCTGCTCGCAGGAAATCTCCTCTAATTGTCATACTGAGGTCTGGAATAGGTAAGAAAAGATAGAGAAAGCAGCTCAATATGCAATTCCTTGTGAGAGTTTATGTAAAAATATTTGATTAGTAAGTGGGATACCTGTGTAATATGTGAGATACCTGTGTACTGTGTGACTGATATGTGGGATACCGTGTGTGACTGATATGTGGGATACCTGTATGACTGGTATGTGGGATACCTGTGTGACTGATGTGGGATACCTGTGTGACTGTATGTGGGATACCTGTGTGACTGATATGTGGGATACCTGTGTGCTGTGTGCTGGTACGTGGGATACCTGTGTGACTGATATGTGAGATACCTGTGTGGCTGATACGTGGGATAGCTGTGTGACTGATATGTGAGATACCTGTGGCTGATATGTGGGATAGCTTTCTGATATGTGAATACCTTGTGATATGTGGGATACCTGTGTGCTGATATGTGGGATACCTGTGTACGGAGGCCTGTGTGACTGATATATGGGATACCTGTGTGACTGATATGTAGCATACCTGTGTGACTAGTAAGTAGGAAACCTGTTTGACGATATGTGGGATACCGGGACAGAAGAGGAAACCTGTTTGTATATGGGGATACCTGTGTGACTAGTAAGTAGGAACGTTACCTGTGTGACTGATACTATGGGGTACCTGTGTGACTGATATGTAGGATACCTGTGTGACTGATATGTAGCATACCTTGCTATATGTAGCCTACCTGTGTGACTAGTAAGTAGGAAACCTGTTTGACTGATATGTGGGATACCTGTGTGACTGGTAATGGGATACCTGTGTGACTGATATGTGGGATACCTGTGTGACTGATATGTGGGATACCTGTGTGACTGATATGTGGGATACCTGTGTGACTGATATGTGGGATACCTGTGTGATGATTATATGGGATACCTTTGTGACCATTATATGGGATACCTGTGTAACTGGTAAGTGGGATACCTGTGTGACTGATATGTGGGATACCTATGTGACTGGTAAGTAGGATACCTGTGTGACTGATATGTGGGATACCTGTGTGACTGATATGTGGGATACCTGTGTGATGATTATATGGGATACCTTTGTAACCATTATATGGGATACCTGTGTAACTGGTAAGTGGGAAACCTGTGTGACTGGTAAGTGGGATACCTATGTGACTGGTATGTGGGATATTTGTGTGACTGGTATGTGGGATATTTGTGTGACTGATATGTGGGATACCTGTGTGATGATTATATGGGATACCTTTGTGACCATTATATGGGATACCTGTGTAACTGGTAAGTGGGATACCTGTGTGACTAGTAAGTAGGAAACCTGTTTGGCTGATATGTGGGACACCTGTGTGACTGGTATGTGGGATACCTGTGTTGTGAATGTTCTTGAATTTTTCCATGCTTTCCATCAAGAAAGTCTTCCCTTAAAATGAAAAATACAGCAATGAAAAAGTTGGGCACCCCATAATCTTAATCATTTTAGCTAAATATTTGGGTGTTTGCAACAGCCATTCAATGATATATCTAATAACTGATGGACACAGTAATATTTCAGGATTGAAATGAGGTTATTGTACTAACAGAAAATGTGCAATATGCATTAAACCAAAATTGACCGGTGCAAAAGTATGGGCACCCAACAGAAAAGTGACATTAATATTTAGTAGATCCTCCTTTGCAAAAATAACAGCCTCTAGTCGCTCCTGTAGCTTAACAGTCCTGGATCCTGGATGAAGGTATTTTGACCATTCCCTTACAAAACAATTCCAGTCAGTTAAGTTTGATGGTGCCGAGCATGGACAGCCCGCCAAAATCCCACAGATGTTCAATGATATCAGGTCTGGGGACTGGGATGGCCATCCAGAACAGTAATGTCCCTGCATGAATGCCTGAGAGATTTGGAGCTGTGTTTGGATCATTGTCTTGCTGAAATACCACCCCGGCGAACCAAACGTCACTGATTCTTGTACATTATTCTCAAGAATCTGCTGATACTGAGTTGAACCATCGACCCCAACTTAACAAGATCCCGGTGCCGCATTGCCACACAGCCCCAAAGCATGATGGAACCCCACCAAAACAGGGGAGCAAGTGTTTCTTGGAATGCTGTGTTTTTGACGCTATGCATAACGCCTTTGTATGACAAAACAACTCAATCTGTTCATCAGCCACAGGACCTCTCCAAAATGAAGCTGGCTTGTCCAAATGTGCTGCAACCCAGGCGACTCTGGGGCGTGCTCAGAAACGGCGCACACCTCCCAACAGCCCCTGTGCAAAGTGTGCTGAGTGACCGATGCACAGGACACCACTGCAGCAAGATGATGCTGCAGCTCTGGAGGTGGCGTGGATTGTCCGACTGTTCTCACCACCCTCTGCCTTTCTGATATTTCTTGGCCTGCCACTCTGGGCTAACAAGAACTGCCCTGTGGTCTCCATCCTTACTATGTCCTCACAGTGGAAACTGACAGGTTAAACTCTGAGACAACTTGAACCCCCCTAACAACTATGTTGAACAACTGTCAGATCATTGAGAGTGTTGAGGAGCCCAAGCCACCCAGAGGAGATCAAAAGGAGAACAACCAAGGCCACCTAAATACCCCATGATGGTACACCGGCAGAAGTCAAAGCCAGGAGGTTCAAACCAAGCCAGAAGCAGTAAAAGAGTAGGAGTATTCAACCAATAAAAGATAAGGGTCCCAAATTGCACCGGTCAATTTGGTAAGCATATGCACATTCTGTTAGCAAAACCCATCAACCTGAAATATTACTGTGTCCATAAGTTATTAGATATATCAAATGAAATGGCTGTTGCAACACCCAAATATTTAGAACTAAAAATGATTAAGTTATAGGGTGCCCAAACTTTTTCTATGACTGTAAATGTATTTGGTGAAACTGGAGAAAGAGGAATACTTCCTAGACATGAATACATAAATCCATCATTTGAGGACCTCTTCATAATCTCAATCTCAACCACAACTACTTCTTGCCAGGGAGCTACTGTACTGGAGCAATAGCAAGAGAGGGAAGTTATCAGGTACAAGTGATGGGGCTGCATCTGTGCATGATGTTCTTCACATGGAAAGTACAGGTGTGTGGCGGTAGCACATAGCGCATGCAGCTGTGAGGCACTGTGCAAAGGCATCCTTAAGGGGGTGATGCCACTAAAAGTATTTAACCTCTATCTATAGGACAAAGGACAAATACATGATCGGTTGGGGTCTGACTGCTGAGACCCCCACTGATCCACTGCACATTCAGCTTGACTGCATCCAGGCTGTATGTAGGTTTGTCACTTGGTGAACAGCATTCCGATTCACTTCAATAGGAATGCTGGAGATAGCCAAAGTAAAGCCCTCGGCTATCTCCAGTGTGGGTTCATCCATCATACCAATGACAGGATGTATGCAAAGTGGGGGGAAAACACCCCCTTTTCTCGGGATCGGTAGGGACCTCAGTGGCCAGACCATCACCGATAGGATATTTATCGTCTATCCTATAGACAGAGGATAAATACATTTTATGACATAACCCCTTTAATGTTATTTTCTACATGTACATGTGAATGGACCACAATTCTTTCATTAATGGCTCATCATTTATTAACCCATGATATATTAATAGAAATAAGTAGTAATGAAGCAGACGATGAGAGCTTTACATGTAAGCGTCTTCACGATAGACTAAATATGGAAGCTAAGCTACAGTATCAATTATGTGGCTTCATGAGAGACAGTTATCATGGGAATGAAACATTCCAATTAGCACATGTGTTAAACAAAAAGAATCTAATAAATCTAAGCTGTATCACCTAATCTGGGCCTTCATGGCTGGCCCCAAAGCATGAAAACATGATCACTGTCCTCAAATGGCATAATTACTGTAGCTTTTCCATTGTGACTCATGTGGAGAGTCTTGTCATATGGTAATGTGTTAATTCTCCCTTGGTGCACTCTGCAATTTTAGTTTGTTTGATGCTGAAATCTGTATTTTGAAAATCCCTTAAACCTATATCTTAAATAATAGAATTAAAATAATGTGAGAAGTTTCGGTCTCACAAATCAATCCTTCTCAATACAGAAGTTACAGAGACGTAATTCTTCCTATAAACAGGATATCAAAGCTTAGTATAAAAGTAAAAAGTAAGTTTATAGGACGTATTATATTGTGTTTCGGAATTAGAAGGAATTAGACGGCAAACGGTGGCACACATTACAATAGATGGGTTATAATCCTTGAGAAGATATATGAATAATACTTATTGTGATTTATTAATGAATAGAAAGTTCATTTGTTACTTTTATTGTTTGGTGTAGGTTTTGATGTAAGTACTTTTTAACTTATAGTATTATGTAAAATGGAAGCTGTCATAAATCTTTCTTTTATGAAAGGATAGTTATTAGGCTTCTTAGGAATGCTTAATCTCTTATTACGTAATGCATCCTCACTGATAATAATAGTAAAATGAAACAGGGAAGCGGATATTATTCAGGAATTATGTATGTCATGTGAACAATGACAATAATAGTTACATAGACGCTCATTATGTTCTCTCTTTTTCACATTGATTATGTTTCATTCATTTCTGAATAATTAGAATCCTCAATACCGTATGTCATTAGGTACATAGCTAATCCTTTTAATACTTTTATAGTATTTATATTGTTACTTCTTGGGGCAGGGCATCCTATGGGTGGAGTATGGGTACAGGTCAATCTAGAATTTGATTACTGTAACTGTAAAGATCACTTTACTATTTTGTTGCCTTCACTACACCCGCACATAATGCTCATTGCCCTTTACTGTTGTTGGCATGAATAAATCATGTACCAGCCATTGTAATGACCACACATATACACTTTATTATAATCACCCCTAAGATATCTTTTTTTTTCTTCAGGAGGAACAAGTCCATTTTTTTTAGCTCTTATATATATGTTTTCCCATTTGGAGCCCAAATAATGTTAAAGATGAGATATGTATACACCATAACAACTTTTGCAGCTGCTGCTTGACATTGAGTACCCAAACCTAAAACTTTGGGGGTCAGCATTTGTGAACCGGAAGTGAAACTAATATACTCTGGGGTCTCTTCAGAGTGTGTGCTCTGCTGTCATGATGCTTGCATTAAAGTGTCAGGATGTTGGCGTTCCCCATGTGATGGATGAGGCTTGTGTGACTCCAGAACACATGGCGTTATCCAGGAGGCCGGAATATAATTCAAAGGTATCACCAGATGCCAGGAGGATGCCCAGGAGAGGTGAGGGAAAGGGAGCATAGATTTTAACTATGTTTCCACACCTCCCCTGGGCCTCCATTATTATACTCAGGGGTCTGAAGAGATCCCCTAGTATAGTAGTTTCACTTCCAATATCTGGCAAACTTACTTGACCTGCAGCAAATCATTGGGCCGGATCATCTGACCTCGAAACGACTCTTCAGGGGTTTTGCCCATCTCTAGTGTTTACATATTGCATTAAAGATAATGGATGAATCCAGAGTGATTTTATGATATGACATTTCATGGAAGCCCCCTGCTTAAAGTGGTTGTCCAGAAGTTTCATGAAAAAACACAATGTTTAGGCCTTTCGCAGCATTTAGGGACAAGGAATGTTTCACCAGTCATGTTGTGAGTTGGCCATCAGACCTGTAGGTGAGAGAGTGCAAAGGCCAAGCAGTGGAACTGATGTCTAGCTAGGGACATGGTCAGTTAGACATTTATTATCCATAATAGACTGGTTTTCCAGAGAAAGAAGGCTCCATTGTCCAAAAAATTGCATGCTACATGTGTCAGTGAGGAAAAAATTTATTTTAAGAAAATAATTGTTATCCAATGATGAAAATTTAAAACATAGTCAACTTCTTTCTAGATGGTGATACTCTTTTTTTTTTTTAGTTAGCTACATTGATCGTTCATTGTTAAATTTCATCATCTTGGGTCTAAGTGTATGGCCACCTTTAGAAGAGATGGATGATCTGTATACAATGTAGTTGGACTTTTGAAACAGTATCATATTAAGATCAGATTTTTTTCCTACCGTGGTCCCAGCTCATCTTCACTGCGCCACACAAAATCTCCAAACTTCTCATAGAGAGTATTGTAATGATGCTGGACTCGAAGGAGCATTGAAGCAGATACTTCCATCAGGGTGTTGTATGCCATCTGCTGCTCCTTACCACTGGTGTATCCATTGTATAATGTATAAATTCTATCAGCAATTTCTGTAATGAAAAGTTATTAGCACAGGAAATTAATTGTCACATAATTCTAATCAAACTACCAAGGAGATGTCTGAAATTGTCTAAAAGAAAATCTGCCATTTTGCCAGTAGTAACCAATCTCAGTGCAGATTTATCTTCCTATAGTGCTCTTGAAAATATAAAGATCTTCTGCGATTGCTCGCTATGGGCAACCAAGACAGTTTTACTTTCAGACAGTTTCCAAATACTACGCCTATGTCCTTTTCTCTGTATGCTTTAATCAGTTTTATTGTAATATACGAATGTTACAACGTTCTACTTGACCCTAAAAAAGTTAAAGGGATTGTCTAGTTCATAATTTTACTCACCTGCCCCCCAGTAGGTAGCCCTATTGGTGTGTATACATGTCAGCTGCTGTTTTTATGAGGGGACCGCTGAAGCCAATCACAGGCCTCAGCAGAAACCTCTTCACAAACAGCACGTCACAGCAGTCACATACATTTTGTGAAGAAGTCACCGCATGGAGGCACAGGGAGAGGCAAGTACTCATTTGTTATTATCCAGAGGCAGTCCTATTAAATTGTAAAAATCTAAACTGGACAACCCCTTTAAATAAGCAAACGTTAACTAGACTGTTTCAATGGTTTTTGCTATTCCGACTCAACATTAAAATTTCAACACTAAGAAGTTATAAAGTTATGTAAATCTTGGAAATAGCAGGAGTCACTAAGATCTGTAAATGAACATATTTTCAAGCCCCTAGCTCCAATCTGTGGCATGTGAGAGGGTATAAAAGCCAGACTGAAAGCAAAGTTTTTAGGCACATGGAACATTACAAATTGGATCAAGTGGCGTTGGATGATTGTGATATGCCTCCTGTTCATCAATGGGCCAGCTATCACCACTTGTCCACTTATCACCACTGAGAGACCGTGGTTGTTCAAGTCGTTTGCTACACACCTAGGCTGAAAGATGTCAACACTGTTATATGTTGCGTGTCCCAGTGGTTGGGAGAACAATGACAAACTGCAGATCATATGATTGTAAAAATGGGGCACAGTAATCCATTCTGTACTGCAAGTGAAATTGGATCTGACATCCCGAGCCTAGGCAGTGTTGACACAAATTATCAGAAAGCTACAATGATGTCCAGCTACAGATGTCCTACTGACTTCACATCACTGCTCTCAAAGAGTGACATGGTGCACAGCAATATAAGAATGGAGGCAAGAATAGAGGTCTGCTAATGCACTGAAATGCACTAAAGGGCCCAGAAACACATTCCTATTGATTTAAATGAGAAAAAGCAGCTGTAAAAGCGTTAAAAGAAGTATTGTTTTGGAATCGAGATATCATGATACTACACTAAGTATTGGTCCAAATTCTGGCATTGTGACAACAATTTAGAACACTTAAAATGATACATTGTTCCATAACATAATCCTTACCTTCAGCTTTACTGTCATCCACTAAAGAGCAAGCAGTACGCAGTGTCACTAAACTTTGTGCTGAATGCCGTCCATGAGTATCTACAGCAAAAAGACTAAACCTGTAGGGCAGAGAGACAGTGAATAAAGAATGAACATAACTATAACACTTACAATTCAGAAGTGCTTGTATTAAGAAACTCAGAAACAACAATTAATTGATAGACAGATTTACATTACTTAAGACTGAAGAACAATATTAGATGTTACTTACCTTGTCCAGTTCTATCGGTGAGTCTACACAACAAGGTGCCTCCTCCTCTCACTCTCCTATACCCTCCTGTTGTTTAGTAACAGTCCAGCAGTGTAGATGGTGATGTACAATGTGCTTTAAAGGGTGTCTACCATTATGAAAATCAGATCCACACCACTTATATGTCATTGTATGGACCGTTAGTGACATAGTGAAGTGAACATAACTTGTTTGTGTTAAACTACTACTTGCAGCCAAAAAAAAAAATTTTTTTTAATTTGCCTGGATATGAGCTATTTAGTACATGATATGGCTGAAATACACTTGTCCTTAATTCATGGGAGGCCAAGGCCCAAAGAGAGGTCATTTTAGTGTAGGGACCCATTTACCAGAGGTCAACTTGTCACTGGCAGATGGGCTTATATAGTTTTATCAAAATGTAGACCAAGAACCTCATTTTTCACTATATATATATATATATATATATATATATATATATATATACAGTAGGTATTTGTAGCAATGCTCTTGATGCTGTTGCAACTTTTTGGTTTTCGGTACACAGCCCGTGGTTGCTGCACAACAGCATATGCCAACCTTCATGTTAGGAATTGGAGCAGGGAACCACAAGTGAAAACGGGTGCTCTTGGCATCCATGCTCATGCCTGGGTGCACTGAACAGCTCATTTGCATACAGAATAAAAGATCATCCTCTTGGCAGAAAGACTGCACTTTGACACAAAAAAGGTATGTTCACTATGGATTAAGGGTGCTTTCACACCATTTTGATTCCAATTCAAGGTTGTCTCCAGGGCAACAAAAATTACACCAATTATCTTGCCAAACAGACTTCTCCTTGTGATTCTCTCTATAACACCTTCCAGTAGATTAACCCCTTAGAGCACTGAAAAATACTGGTTGGGAGACTCTCTCTTACCTTATTGATTACATCGTGGGATTCCAAAGTAGTTGCCATAACAGCCAGGAGGCTTAATAATACAGACTCCCATGTCGGCACAGCTAGAAACAAGACCTAATAGGCATCTGCTAAAATATACAATATATTGCAATACTAAAGTATTGCAGTATATTGTACATGCGGTGAAGCGATCAAATATTCAAATCCCCTTGTGTGATTGAAAAAAAAAAATTAAAAAAATCATAGTTTTTAAAATATTAAAATTAATGTTGAAATGTTAAAAGTAGAAAAACCCTTCGCCCATTTCTTATTTAAATAAGATAAGCAAAAAATAAACATTTTATTTCTTATAAATATAAAGTTATTTATCCCTTGTCAAGAATGGGAAAAAAGCTAGGCCAGAGCTGTTTTTTGCTTGCCTCACTTCCCCCAAAAATTTGGAATAAAAAAAGTGATCAAAAAGTCACATGTACTCATCAATGATACCAATAAAAAGGTACAGATCACCCTGCGAAAAGCAAGTCCTCATACAGCACTGTAAAAACGTAAACTCCATTGAGCGTTTTTTTTTATTTGGAAAAGTGATCAAACATAACAAAACTTATATAAATTTAAAAGGGGTTATCCAGTTTCTAATATTGATGGCCTATCCTTAGGCCATCAATAGTCGATTAGCGGGGGGTCCAACACTTGGGACGACTGCAGACCGCCGGTACTGAGACATAAAACTGGTGGCAGGTACTGCAGTGCTGCCCCACTGAAGTCTATGCAGTACCTACAATTGCCGCTACAGTTTGTACGGCGAGCAAGCACATCGGTTCGCGGTATGTAAACATTACTGAGAGCTGCACTGTCTCGGTACAGGTGATCTGCAGGGGTACCTAGTGTTGGATCCTTGCAAATCTAATATTAATGGCCTATCCTATTCTTAAAGAAATAAAGGTCATTGAGTACAGAAAAAAAAGTTTCATCAATAGAAACAAAACACATAAAGCACAATAAAGAAACAGGTTTTGCTACAGGAAAGGCAGGCCAAGACACCAATATGCTGTACAATATGAGCTTTAAATATCAAAGGGATATCCCGGTTACAGTAAATTACCCCCTATCTAAAGTAAGCACTCTGCTATTTCTGGTAGTGGCCACTCAAATGAATAGAGTGATATTTTCTGTACAACCAGGTCAAAACTGAAGTGCCAATCACCTTAGTTCTTGAGATCAGTGGGGGTCCCAGTGGTAGAATACCCACCGATCAGCAAGTTACCACCTATACTTTGATTAGGAGGTCACTTGTTCTAACAGGAATACCCCTTTAGAATCACTAATCTCAGAGAAATGTCTACAAACAGGACATCAGACCAATGGGAATCCGTTCTGTAAGTGTCTGATAAGTCTGTATTTCAGATATTTGGTTCCAGCAGTCTTCTTTTCATGATATACAGAGAAGGTTAGCAGATGTTGTTTGAATGTATGACTCCCATCATGAGTCATGTGGGAGAAGGTGTGATAGTGTGGTGATGCTTTCCTACTGACACTTTTGGCAAATTATTTACTAGAGGCACAACTAAGGAAAAAAATTACCATCGGAAAATGGTGCATTGATTAAATTCATGATAAACAATATAAAACATAGGGACAGATAAACTAATGAAAACAAGCCAAAATTCTGTGCCTTGTCTGACAAGTGGATGGAGATTGTCAGGAAAGGGTGGGCTTATCAAAAGGAGATGGGCTTAATATGCAACACCGTGCACCAAAAAATGCGCCAACATTGTGTTGCATTTTTTCTTGAAAACTAAGCTGGATTACAATGAACAGTAACTCCCTTATGATAAAAGAGGAGAGAGATATTGTGCCTGCCGTAAAGTAAATCTTTAGAAGTGCTGTTCACAACCCAACAAAAGAGAGCTGCCCCCTTAAATCATATAAGGAAAAATAATTATGTATACAATAAGAAAATTAAGATATTAGAAAAACAGTATGCTTCATTGTAGTTCTTAATAATAATTATAGTGATGGATACCTGACCTAAACCCTAACCTGAAGAATGAAAGAAAAGCAACATAGTACTTAGCATATGGTAACTCCTTGAGAATGATTGGTTCAGAGAATATTAGCAGCGTTTTGATGTACCTTTTTTTGGCCTCTGTATAATCCCACAAAATACAGCACAGTTCCCATGACTATGGGAGGATTGTTGTTGTTGGGTCTTTTAACAAGAATTTGTTAAAGTTGTCTGCAGTGTTACAAATGAAGTAGGCTCTTCAGCACAATTGTTTATACGGGTCTGCTAGTTCATATTTCACTTACCACTCCTTCCTGTCATCCACATTGCTGTGACTGTTTCCGTGAAACAATGCAGAGGCTGCTATAATCACAGGAATTTATTAACTAGTGGACTCCCTCTAGAAATGCACAACTTACAATTGACAACCTGCAATTCCCTGTCTGAGTAAGATATTCAAGCAAATTAAACTCTCTCTCATTCACTATCTTGAAATATATGAGGCATGCTGTCTGTGTGTGAATGAAGCTTATAAAAAGCATGGCGTACTCGTACTTAAAAGAGAACCTTTCAACACCTCCAACATGTTCAGCTTTTTGCATCTGTTAATAGGTGCAGCTCCACTGATTCTGGTGCAGTTGGAAATTTTTACTCTAGCCCCTACCATTCCTGAGCTATCAATGCTGTTAGTTTTAGTCCCTGATATGTTAGTCAGGCTCTGTACTGTCAGAAGGGCAGTGTCAGGGAGGAGCAGGTAAGGGGTGTGATTCTGACCTCTGACACTGGCTGCCTCTGATTGGAGCTCTGAGTCACGGCCCTCTGTCTGACACCGCCCTTCTGACATTACAGAGTTTAAATAGCATATCAGGCACCAAAACTAACTGCACTTGTTGCTCAGGAATGGTGGAGGCTAGAGAAAAAATTCCAACTATTTATAGATTCTAAGAACTTGAATTGGTGGAGATGATGGAAGGTCCTCTTTAATTCTACACTTGCATCTTTAAAGGGGTTGTCCAGGATTCAGGGCAATCTCAGGGGTGGTTGGGGTGTGTGTAAAACAAACAAACAAGACATTTACCCCAACACTCCTTTGTCCAATCCAGGTCCCCTTTCCCTTCTGTGCCAGGACTCACCAAAGCAGAGAGGCCCAGATGACCCCTGATAATGAACCGGTGATGTATGTGAGTAATGTTACCAGTCCCTCTGCAGCGACCACTAAGACCAGTGATTGGTCATTTGAACTTTTTTGCTTCCATCCCTTGGAGTCCTGGCAAAAAGGGCTATACAATAAAGCACTTGGGATAGGTAAGTCCACATCTGCGCTGAAGTCTCCAACTCCACCGCAGAAACCGCAGAAAATCAGCAGAGAGAAAAGTCCTGCACGGATGACTTTTCTCTCAGCCACTTTCAGTATGAAAAATAGCGGACACCGGGTGGACCCCATTATAATCAATAGGGTCCACCGGTGTCCACGGGTAACTGCTTTTTTACCGTTTTACACCCACCCCGACCTCCCCCGAGTTTGTCCTGGACAACAATTGTATGTTGCAGTAGACTTTGCACATAAGGTGTGGCTTTAAGGAATACTGATTTTTCTAAACAATAATTTAGAACACTTTAGTACCAGCCTTTTGCATTTACCAGTGAAAACCAACATAAAATTTTAATTGTTGGAAATCTGCAATTTAGAGAAATCTGCATTGTCAATTAGCTACATTTAGATGAAAATGTCTATGGCACTAAGCAACAATAACTGGAGCCATGCTGTGCTTAAATGTCTAAAATATGGATAGTGTTTCATGTAAAAACATATTGTATGTTCTTAAAATCCTACAGCTAAACTGGCAATACATGTTAGGCAGATTTATTGGTGTCTGGATATATGATTTATCTTTTACATGATCGTGAGTGAAACACTAAAGCTGGCCATACAAATGAGATATTTATCTGCAGATCATTGACAGATCCAGCTTATTTTAGTGTCTGCTGTATACGACCATCATAGACAACAGATTCTCAGCATATTTTGCCATATTTAGCTGGATCTGTCAAAGTTCTGCAGTTATATACACTGTGTGTATGGCCAGCTTAAGAGCTCTTTAACACGAGCAGATTTCTGTCTGAAATAAGTGTTGATCAACTATACAACTTGTCAATTGATACTAACCCACTATGCACTACAATAGCAGTGTAATATATGGGATTTAAGCAAATCACATTGAAGGAAAAACACGCAGTGAAAAGTGTCTTGTTCTGTGGGTTTTGAATATGCAGAATGTCAATTATTGGTTTGCGATGCAAAGGTTGAAAACCCGGACCAGTCGCCAAGGTACTGCATCTGGAAACCACTTCCAAAACTAGCTTTTCTTTTGCTTTCGGCAGTGGCGTACATACCATTTAGGCTGACCATACATTTTTCAAGGGGAACCCCTTTGGGTTGAGGGCCCTGACACTAATCATCTTCTGCTTCCCAACACAGATTCGCTGTATTTTCCAGCAAGTACCATTACACCATTTTTACAATTACAATTGGGTTCTTCTTTTTAAAGGTGGGCAGAGAGGAAGCAGGGTTTCACACCCCGACAAATTTACTGGTGTAAATGACTGAAATCGACATCAGCCCCTAGCTGGCATAGGTCAATTTCTGGTGCATGGACCACCAGAGATGCATCAAAATTATTGGAATTTTCTCTCTAGCCCCCACCATTCCTGAACAACAAGTGCAGTTATTTTTGGTTCCTGATGTGCTATTTAGACTCTATTGTCAGAAGGGCAGGGGGTGTAATTCAGAGCTCCAATCAGAGGCAGCCAGTGTCAGAGCTCAGTATCACACCCTTTGCCTGCTCCTACCTGACACCGCCCACCTGACAGTATAGAGTCTAAATAACATATCATGCACCAAAACTAACAGCATTGACTGCTCAGGAATGGTGGGGGCTAGCGAAAAAAATTCCAACTGTACAAGAATCAGTTGAGCAGCAGCCATTAAATGATGTAAAGAGCTGGAACTGGTGGAGGTTGTGAATGGTCTTCTTTAAGGCATGCACACTATATGCCAGTCTTAATAAATCAGTCCATTGGTGAATGCGAATGTTTATTATAAACTTCCTTGACTTTGTGGGGGGCCTTTACTACATTGTACTATGGGGCCCTATGATATCTTTGTACATCCCTGACCTCAGGCGGATCTGCTGCGGACCTGAAATATGTGGCTTTAGCCTTAGTCAGTGTCCACATCCAAGAAAGGGGCCAACCTGAGATAATAACGATTGTGCCCATGTGATATAGAACCATAGCGATGAAATGTTAATGCGGTCAAACAATCTCATATTGGAGAAGCTATAACTTGTAATAAATTAAACATTTAGACTGGCTACATGGCAGACATCTAAAGGTCAGTGCTGGACAAAAATGATTCTCTGCAGTGAATTAACAGAGTAGAGGCTTTTCATAGCCATGAGAAAACCCCCTGCTCCAACATCAAAGAAACATTCCATAAATGTTAGCCAGAGCTATATTTTGGCTGAGTTTTGTTGACTTCTTTGCCTGCCTTAACGCCAAGCATTTTTGAGCAGCCTGAAATCAGTTTGCAATCCCTACTGGGAAAGTGACAGCTCTTAAACTCATAACCAGCTAGCATGGACCACCGGGTTTAGAAAATTTATTATAAAATATTTTATGTATTGCAATGTTTTAAATCAGATTCAGATCGGGTCACATTTGGGCCAAGAAACATAGCAGTAGAGGTTTATTAGAGCAAGAAGGAACATAAGAAACAATTAAAGCAAACCTGTCAACAGCCTTTGGGCCATGAAGCTAGCACATGGGTCTTGTGGGACAATACTGAACCTACCATTGTGTTTATCCTCTTTAAAGAATAAATAGTTTAAAAGGAACATGTTATTCTGAATATGGAGCCTATAGTTTCTGGAAAATGAGTCAGTATAATTATTCATTTTTGGGAAGGATTCAAAATATGGCAGCTTTCTCCTTCTCAGGAAGGGACCTCATGTCCGTCGGTCACATAGCAACTCTACAGTTCAATCCATTACAATGAACTCGACTGAAATGCAGCATAGCAATGTGACCAACGAATGTGATGTCACTTCCTGAGAAATAGAAAACAGCCATGTTTTCTAACCCTGCACAACCCCTTTAATCCCTGCTCATTGTGTCAACATAAAGAGGAGTAGATCCCTGTATTAGTGCCGCTAGGTAGTTCAGAGATAGTGACAAGTGTTCACTGTCAGAAACTTCTGGAAAGGACAAGATGGAAAAGTCCATGATATTCCATATTAGCTCTCCATAGTCATTTGTGGTCCCCATCTTTATCTAACAACCTGTGGGGAAGGGGGGGGGGGGTTATGGGTAAAGGAAGGAAAGGAAATTTAGACCATGTCCTATTTTTCTGAAGGTCCATTAGAATGTGCCGTCAAAAAAAAAATATTGTGTAACTTTCAGACAGTGTAACGTTAGACTAGATAGTCTTAAACTGCACAAGATTTTCCACAGTGTCTGATGCTATTTGAAAATTTGGCGTACTTTTGAACAAGTAATAGACATCAGCACTGACGTTATGGGGCAGATTTATTAAGACTGGCGTTTGCAGAACAGTTTTCATAAAGGACCTGACAAGCGCAAGGCACGCATGATTTCTAAAGAGGCTCTGCCTGTGGGCCAGAATTGAAGTCTACACCTGCAAGGGACTGGCTTAGATTTCCTGTATAACTCACGGCAGAAAACTGTAATAAGTTATAATAAATGTGTTAGGCCGAGGGGTCCTCGACCAATCTCACTCTCCAACCACATCCATGGAAAGTGGTGAGCGAGGTGCAGGACAGAGAATTTGGCACAATAAAGGCTTTCCGCAACGTCATCACCCATCAACGCCAGAAAACTGGCATAAATGGGATAATAACGTTCCCCCTATGAATCTTCTAGCCTGTTACACTCCCCCGATGACTCCCGGAATGTAATTAGAATAAACCCAATGCCAGCATTAAAGGCCCACCCCCAGTGCACCAACTGCCTAATTTGCATAAGTTTTCTTGTCTTCAAATCTACAAAAGTGAAAAGGTACATTATTTATCATTGTAATGTGCTGTGTAATGCAGTGGTGGCAGGTGAATATGCTTGGGGAGCTGATAGACTCCCTTTAACCGATTCCTGGCAGTCTGGTATTTAAATATGGTGGCTGCTATAGCCACTGGGTCTCTCCTGTATTAGTCAACATTAAGGCCCCTGGTGCTTAATGGTCAAAGCTGACCATTTTGGAGAGTAACACCAATCCCTATAACGAGATTCAGCTCTGACAATCTATTGACATGACACCTCGGGGCCTATTGAAGGCTCCCAGGCTAGTTTGGCATTCACTTCTAATGCAGGCTGCTGTAATGATAGTGCCAGCATTCTTCAATGCAATTAGCTTTGTAATGCATTCAGACCCTTAGCGGGTCTAAAAAATACAGTAAAAAAAAAAAAAAAAAAATATATATATATATATATATATATATATATATATATATATTACATGGAATTGAAAATTCAATTCCACCCCCTTTTCTTAGAACACATATAAAATTAAAAAAACAAAGTGAAACATACACATTAGGTATCCCTCTGTCTAAAAATGTCCGGTCTACAAACTATTTTCCCATATGGTTAACACCGTAGCCAGAAAAAAAAAAAAATCAAAAGAGCTGAAACCCATTTCATCTCTCTTAAAAATTCGAATAAAAAGCGATCAAACCAATAGACATTCTCAAAATGGTATAACTAAAATGTACAACTGACCCCACAAAAAAGACACCCTATTATGGTAACTTTGCAATTTTATTGAGCACTTTTTAAACATATCAATACAAATTCTTTTTGTCCATCCAAATGATTATGTAGTGTCTGGATAGTCGGCATTCTTTTTGTTGTTCCTTAAATGTTTATCCTTAGGAGTTAGGTAGTAGCTAGTGCCCTCCACCTCATGCTGTAAGTCATACGCTTGCCCTGTCTTTTTGCTGGTCTAATAGGAGTGGGGTTGAGCACAGTTCAACAAAAGTGACTTACCTACAGAACAAATGTTTTAAAAAGGCTTACTTACAAATAATACATGTAAACCCAAGTTTAAAAATATCCCATATATCAAGGCAGCATGGCTTTTCCCAACATCTACGGTACAGCCTGTGCAGCTGTTCTCAACAATATATTTAGCTTATTGATTCCTTTTTATAATTGGTCTCAGCTTACTTGTAAATACTGTCTGCTTCCAAGCACTTGAAAATGACAGAGTAAAGATTGCTGTCTGAAGTCCCGCCATGGCTTCTCCCAGCTGCAATGCAAGCCGTCCCCAAACCAGACAATAAATCATCGGTGAGGCTGAGGGACTCTCCTGGCAACAGACAAAAAATAGAAAATAAAAAAATAAAGCAAATTCATTGGGGATTATAATGATGCATAATGGACAAAATAATAAGTCATTAGAATTTCAAGTGTAAGATTTGTGGGGTACAGATGTGTCCACACTTAACTGATTTCCAATTTGGTTAACAATTCAAATATGTTGTGAAACTAATTCGACACAGTATCACAACATGCTAACAAAGCCTTTGACAGGCTGCAATTTACACTCCGCACTGGGTGGCCGCACATATAGGTTAGCATATCCCTTGGTGATAATTTATCATGAAATCTTGTTGTTTTTAGAAAAACTGCTTGACTTGTGAGGACAGGTAATAAAGGATACATCTGTATCTCAAAGAAATGGTTAAATGTATCAAAAGGGGCTACACAAACAGCGTGGCCACTAACATAAAACAAAATAAAATTAATAATTCACCCGATCTCTACAGTATATCGCATATAGTTCATCAATGTCACTGCACATGACATAAACCACATCATAAATCTGCAATACCGTTTGTCCTCTATGTACTTACCATCTATGTAAATCACAGACATACATTTTTTTTTCTTAAAGCTTAAAGAAGCTCCCGGGATCACATTAAGGAATTCATTATATATTATATATATGTAGATACTGATATAATATAGATTATATTTAAAGGGGTGTCCACTCAAAATCCTTTTTTGTGGGAACAGTTACTTGACAATAAGCTGTTGTGCCACCATAGATTACATGAAAGGGTTTTTCTGGACTTTAATATTATATGGAATATGGTTATTACCTTTGGACAGGCCATCTATGTCTGATCAGTGGAGGTCCAACTCCAAGTACTTCCACCAATCAGCTGTTCAATGCCAGGCACAGTGCCATCCATTATGTCATGGCTGCGCCTGGTATTACTCCTATCTAAGCTTTAGTATCACTAAAAAATGTACAGCACTGTACCTGGTAAGCAATACTGCACCCTGGCCAATTCAAACACATAAGCTAAGGCCACCAGTTTTACAGTGCCATTAGGGCCAGTAAAGCCCTCTTAATAGCAAATTCATTAAAACTTAACTCTCACCGTATAATATAATATGGAGAATTTAGCTAAAAGCCATTGGTATTCATAAGCTATATGGTGTGGCTAGTCTGTAGTTATCCACACTTTGAAAGTGAATATTAATAGAATGGATTTTAATGTCATTTTTAAGCTTTCATCAGTATAATTTATCACCTTTTAGTTTTTAAAATTGTTAATAATAGATGCAGTAAAAGTTAAGTTCTAACATATTTGTTGCTAAGAGGGCTTTAGTGTGTCCAAATGGCAATTTGGAAATATGACATATACATATCATTAAACAACAAATAGGGCTTTTAACGCCCCCTCCTTTGATTGCCCTGCTTAAAGGGGTATTCCAGTTTTTTGCTTTTTTTTTTTAAAGTGGCGAATAGGTGCAAAAGCAACAAAGTGGTGCGAGAGTGGCACAAATCACTTTCTTTCACTACCCAGTTAATAATTTTTCCCTAATATTCTGGAGATTTTCATTGGGAGAGTTTTCCAGACTTGATCTGTGACCTGCACAGAGGTCATTGTGCAGTGTAGATACAGGATTCTCTGTGACCACCGCTTACTGTAAATGGTCGTCCCTATGTAGAAAGGTGATTCTGTCATTATGATCCTGCCTGTGCTGATACTGAGGTGACTGCTACAAATAAATCTCCTACAGAATGGGAAGTGTCAACTTTTTATTAAAGGGGTTGTGTAGGATTTCAAAACATGGCTGCTTTCTTATTCTCAGGAAGTGACCTTGCATCTATTGGTCACATGGCAATTCAAATGAATGGCACTGAGCTAAAGCAAGGCCATGAACCAATGAACATGAAGTCACATACTGAGAAGACATCAGCCATATTTTCTAATCCCGCACAACCCCTTTAAGCATATTGCCCAGGCGAAAATTGTAGGATTTTTTTTTTTTAATTTAGATATTAACATTTTTATAAAATCACCAAAAGTTCTTAAAATATGTTCAACATAAAAAGTTGATTCAAAATAGGTAATTTTATAATGACACATTCCCTACAAAGTTTTTGTAAAAATAGGAATATTGTATTAAAATGAAAAAGTTAATAACTGCAATTGCAGCAAACATACATGAATAACATCAGGGGACTGTAAGAAACGTTGTAATACATCTTATCAGAGAAATGCTTCATTCTGATCCTAACAGGCTGTTTCCTCTCTCACCTTCCCCTACTAAACTGAATTTCAGTATAAAAATCATTGCTCTGTTTTTCTCAAGATGGACTACAGATCACATGACTCAGATGACCCATCTCTAGAGAAGTCTATGTAGTGGGAAGGGGGAGGAGTGAGCAGGAAAAGGTCAGCTCTGTACTTCTTTATATATGTTCTGCATGGTCACGGGGTTGAGTGAGAGAAACAGTTATAGAGCAGATTCCTCCTGTACCTACCATAAGCAGTGTATGGCAGCTAGACTTCACCCACCAACTCATAGAGGGATGTAAACTATACATATGAAATAATAAAATGTCCTATTGTTCTCCCATTAGAACCTTTAAGCAAATAATATGCCCCACAAGATGTTTTTTTTTTCAAAAAATTCAGCATATTGTTATTGCCATAACTTGGTCAATAATTGAGCAGGATGATGTGTTATTCAGAGCATGGATCCACCATTATATAGTGATAAATAACGCCTGCATGCACTCATTTTCCTGTCACTCTCCTCTGTTGGTCCTCCAATGCCCACATATGTATACTGTTCTCTGGGTTCCTCTGTACTTAATGCAAGCTTCTGCGAGTAGCATCCCCAGCCGGAGGTTTGCTCTTACGGTGTTTCTCCAAAAATAAGACCTACCCCGAAAATAAGCCCTAGCTACATTTTCCAGGTTTTTGGAGTAGGCTTGAAATATAAGCCCTACTCCAAAAATAAGCCCTAGCTAATTTAACCCCTTCCCGACATCTGTCGTGCTATTACAGCGGAGGCCGGGTCCTTAAAGATAGCGGTTGCTCTGCTGCTGAGCGGCTACCATAGCTGCTGTACCGGGTCTCCACGGAAACCTGGAGTAATGCCCGCGATCAGTGTCTACCCTGATCACAGGCATTGTTCAGCGTGACCCCCATTCCTTCCCATCAAAGTAGTACAACCCGGAGTTAATGCCCATTATCAGAGTGGACTCTGACCGTGGGCATTGCTAAGTGTGACCTCCGCGCTTCCACCCCCCCCCGCAGTCGATAGGGCCGGTCCCAACCGCCTATATCTACTATACTAAAGCTACAGTCCCTACAGCCCCCCCCACCAAATCCACCCCCCCAAAGCAGAGCAACTATCCCCGAAGTACCTTTCACGTTGCAGGTCGGCTCCTGTGCGGCGACATTGCAGGAGCCGACCTGTTACTTTGACAGCCGGGATCGTTATGAAGGCTCCCAGGCTCCTAGGGGACTTGAACCTGCAGTCTATGGGATGATTGCAGGTACAAGTCCCCTAGGAGGGGTTAATAGTAAAAAAAAAAAATAAAAAAGTTAAAAAATATTAAAACAAAAACAATAAAAGTTCTAAAAGTTCAACCTCCCCCCCCCCCCACACTTTTACTAGAATACATTTAAAACAAAAATATTACTGTGAAACATATACACATTAGGTATCCCTGTGTCTGAAAACGCCCGCTCTACAAACTTATAAAAATATTTTACCTCTATGGTGAATGCCGTAGCGGAAAAAAAAAAATCAAAAGTGCCGAACTGCTGTTTTTTCGCTGTTTCACCTCTGATAAAAGTTAAAATAAAAAGCGATCAAATGTGTGATTGTTGTTCATGGAAAAAATTAAGACCTATCCCGAAAATAAACCCTAGCCCTTTTTTCGGAGCAAAAAATAATATAAGTCCTTGTCTTATTTTTGGAGAAATATGGTACTAAAAGAAAAGTAAAATCTATAGCTGATGGATGATGTCCCCATTTCACTGGTTGGCTGGTTAAGATAGTGTTCTCCTTCCTTTCTCCTCCTTATATAGTACTCCATACAGACTTCACTCCTCCTGCATAAATGTACTGATGGGTATTGTAGTTCCATATTATATACACAGCAGCAGATGAGTGTAAGTGGACACTAAGGTCAGGTTTTATTGTCAGGGTTGCAGGTGTACAGAAAATAAAACACAATAGGAACAAAATAAAATCCTTCTCCTGCCCAACACTTACTAAACATATAATACTAGCTAGCAGCTGGAGAGCTTTTCCCTGCCAACTTCACCAACCATAACCAGCAACCTCTTGCTTACATGTTTCTGTCACACAGACAGGCTTTCTGTGACAACAGAAATACCCGCCCTCTCTGAATCAACTATTTAATTAGTTAGCAGGTGAGGGTCTGTGTCTGCTCCATCTTATATAAAAGGAATTTAAGGGAAATATACCTCCCCTAAATCACCAATCCAGCATATATTATTAGAAAGCAAAAAGCTAAAGTACAATTCCCATTTTATTTATTTTTTTCTCTATTGTGTTGGGGGTTGGGAGGGGGTTGATCATTTTGGTAATATACTTTATTAACCTATCTGACTTTCTTTTAATAGAAACAAAGGCTGTAATTATGTTATTAGATATGCTCTAACTAAGCATTGCCAGAGAGACTCTGGCCATAGACTTGTACTCAATGCAGCATATAAAGCTGAAGCACTTACCAAAGGGGGCTCATTTGAAATGGCTGTATCTCCAGTTATACCATCTAGAAAAATGGTTCTGGTATAATAAAGCTGAAATTTTAACTCAGATTTTTAATTAGTGATCTCTCAGGTTCTGTTGTAGCTACTACCTGGCAGCATATGGAAGCAGAGAATCTCAGCTTTCTTTTGATACCACAACCATTTTTCTAGGAGGCATAAAACTGGAAATACAGATTTTTGTAGTGATCATCCCCCCTTTGGTAAATGCTTTGGCACTTCTTATTCACAATACAAATGTGTATTGCTAAAGAGAATGTTGCAGCCTGTTATCTATTAAAAAGGAAGTTAGATAGGTTAATAAAGTATATTACAAAAATGTTCACCAAACATCCCCCCCCCCCCGACACAATAGCAAATAAATAAATAAAATGTGAGTTTCACTTTAAATTGCACTGTTTAATCCTGTTGACATGCCAGGACCAAAATTTTAGCAATTCCACCCACTCCAGAGACTTTGGGATAAATTATAGATACAGCAAGAGAGGAAAACTGGTAAAAACTGCAGAATACAAGTCATATAATGACCAGATATAATGTTACGCCACATGTAAACACACATAACAGATTACGCTAAGTTCACACTGACGTCGCCTCTCTGTTCAAGTCCATTGGGGGACCCGAACAATGGAGAGGCGAACCACTAAAATAGCGGTTACACTCGCAACCCGGTGGATCCCATTTATTATAATAGGGATTATTTGGTGTCCGACGTTTTTAAAATTAAACAGGTGGAAGAGAAAGTCCTCCGTGCAGGACATTTTTCACCGCTGATTTTCGGAGGACACTGCAACGGAGTACGGCACAGATGTGAACGTAGCCTTAGCTGGAAAAGTCACTTGAAATGACTACTGTGATTTAAAAATAAAAATAAAATAAATATATATTTAGTAGTCACAGGGAACTTTTCACCAGGTTTGGGGCCACTAAACAACCAGAATGTCATGCAAATGGTGTTTAGGTTCCCAAACCTGACAATACCCTTCCTATCCATCGGTTTTGAAGATTGGTAACTCTTAACCTTCCTCGGGTTTTCTTTGAAAACAATACACTGAAATCTATATAAAATAAAGAAATAAAATACATACAGTATATATAGAAATTGATGCGTTGTAGCTACAAACCTACTAAAATATAACTGTATCCCTAAGCATTTGCTATACCTTGTTGCTTTCCTGGGACAATGATGTGCATACTTCTTTATGCCAACAGTGTTTTGCAATCCTTTCACTATACACCTAACTTTTTTCCACATACAGTACAATACCTCATTGGTGGCAGATTTGTATTCTTTGCAATGGCGTATTTTCATGATTACCGTTAGTAATTCTCCATTAGCTTATTAGTTTATTGATTTATGTATACAGTTTTTAAAGCAGGTTACAGTGGCGCCAGCTACACTGTGACAATATTATGCAGGTTGAAAAAATATACGGCCATCAAGTTCTTGTTATCATTCATCAATATGATCCATCACCTATTGTGTAACTTTTATTACCTTGTCCTTTATTCACTTGATTTCCTGTTAGTATAAAAGTGTGCTTTGTACTTCCTATTGTATTTTGTAGCTGAAATATGTAAAGGGGTATTCTAGTTTTAGCAAAAAAAAAAGAAAAAGATATTTTGTCTAAAATGGAAAATTAGACGATTTTTCAATATACTTTACTTAAAGGGGTTGTCAGGTCTAAAAATATTAATGACCTGTCCTAAGGATTGGTTATGACTATCAGATTGGTGGAGCCCAGCACCCCCATCGATTAGCTGTCCTCAGCATCTGATACACAGAGAATGGAGCAGGAAGCAGACAGTTATGTTCTCTGTGTAGTGGCCAGCTCAGGTACTGCAGATCAGCTGAGCTCCTATTCAATTGAATAGGAGCTCAGCTGCAGTGACTCAGTTGCACCACTACACAGCGCTGTCTGCTTCCTGCTCCATTCTCTCTGTATCATCTACTCAGAACAGCTGATCAGTGGCGGTGTCGAGTGTCACACCTCCACAGATCAGCTATCAATGATCTATCTTTAGAATAGGTCATCAATATTTTTAGCCCAGAAAACCAACTTGCAAAACAATTGGAAGTGCAGCCATATGGGTTCTCGCCTTTGAATTAACTAAGAGCAATGACAATTTAATGTTAAAGGGGTTTCCCACAGCATAGAGGAGAAGCGTCTAATCGCAGAGTGTCTAACAACTGGAACCCTGAGATATCATGAGAACAGGGGACCTCAAGTTCGCTGTTTGACTGGAACAGTAGTGCACATGCGTGACTACCACTCCATTTAATTCTTTGGAACTAACAAGTACAGTGATCTGTCAGTCCCATAGAAGTGAATGCAGCAGTGGTCAGGCATGCATATTGCTGCTTTATTCACACAGGGGACTAGTGTACCCCATTCTCATGATCAAACAATTAACCATTAACTTTTGGGCAGGAGATAAGTGTTAGTAGGAAAACCACGTCAATTGAAAGAGATTGTCCAATTTAATTGATAAACCACCTGCAGGAGGGGTTAAATAAACAGACTGAACCATACTTACCTCCTGAATCCCTCCACACCTCAGCAGTCAGTTTCGGCTGCTCCTCACTGGTGTTTGCTGAAGGAGCTGCAGCGGTGTCATCACATTGATGGCATGTGACTATAGCAGCCCATCACTGACCCTCACCAGTACACCAATGACTCCAGTTATTGTCTGCAGTGGTCACGTGTCATTGACATAACGTCATTGCTGCGTTGCTGTCAACACAAACCGATGGAAAGCAGTGGAGAATAAGAGCAGGAGCAGTGGGGGATTCAGAAGGTAAGTACCATCAGTTTGTTATTTTAACCCCTCTCCTGCTTTTGGCTAGTCTTTTAGTGAAACTGGACACCCCCTTTAATGGTGAAAACCAATACAGTCACTCTTCCGGCTGTCACTTTACAAAAAAAAAAAAAAAAATGTCCGACACAACTGATGTCAATATCACAGTATTTATGCAAATAAAAAAAAGTCTGCTCCAGAACGGCCCGAACTCTACTGTACAAGACTGACAAAGCTGCTCCACTGGGGAGCTTGCTGCATCATATCTCACTATACTGGGTTTTCTCCGGGTACTCCGGTTTCCTCCCACACTCCAAAGACATACTAATAGGGAATATAGACTATGAGACCTATATGGGAAAGTGACTGTCAATGTCTGTAAAGCGCTGCGGAATATGATGGCGCTAATATAATAATAATAATAATAATAATAATAATGCAGTGAGTTCCATGCACACCGTCATGGTCAGTCCAGGAATATGGCCCTCATACGGACCAGGTTTCCGGGATGGAATACGATCACGAGCAGAGTTAGGGTTCAAGTTACAACCCTACAACTCTGCAAAAATGTTAATAATTTATATTTGCAACAATGTAACTTTTAATTGTGTACAAGTTTAAGTATGTTTATTTTCACGAGAAAACCCCTTTAAGCTCCAGTTCCAGCTCAGCATTGACATAATAGCTATTAAATTCATCTTCATTTCCATTGTTATAGAAATTAAAGTCTGTCACTTTAACTTCTCATTAGCTTGCTGTTCTTAAAAATTATAGAAATGCATTTAGTAGAAGAAGCTTACAGCTTCTAATGATAAGGATATACACTGAGAGCAAGGCCAGACACCCAGTCTAGGGCAACATGTCCTAGTGGACTTACTTGTTTAGAAACTTTCTGTGAGCTGTCCTTCGAAGAGTCTGGAGATTAACACTGCTTACGCAAACAGCCCCCAGCACGTAGCTGCGCAATTTCTCCCCTCAGATGTGCAATGTAAAACAACAGGTCCCAGCCATGCTTTGCATTACGCAGCTCATAGCACTAATATACTTTGATTATTGAGATGAGTAAGGAGGTGTGTCAAGACCCCCCCCCCCCGCTAATGGTCAATCAGGTTAACCAGTTTTCACGCATGCTCTGTTATAATTCAGAATTATTTACTGTTCTCTATAAAAGCTTATGCTATGTTTTTAATAAACACAACTTGCTTAACACCGACTGAGCGTGTCAGGCTGGTTCTTTCTCTGTGAGCTCACAGTATATATATACCAATATGGATTATAAATAATTTGGCACCACAAGGACCAACCTGTTAACCCACCAAGCCCGAGATCTATCATGAGATTATTGGCACATCTGAATGGACAGAATAGCAGCGCTGCAAAACGGTAAGAGTGTTTCTTGGTAAAATTCTGTCCCTTCCGTTGTATGTCAGCTCAAGATGTTGGGTGTTGGTGGTAAGTAAAAGGGAAGTTACATTTGGTTGGTCCTTTGTAAAAAGAATTCTGTTTTTTTCCCTCAGATATGAAAGGTGATTGTCAGATGGTTTGTTTTGGTCAGAAAAGGTCATGAGTGTAACAAATGGTTGTTAAAGATCCTTGTTCCTTGTTTTGGATAGATGCCATGTAGGAATTATATATGTACTGTGCCTAAGCTGGTGGAGAAACTCTTTTGAGGACTGGACTTATTGTATTTGTAGTGTTAAATGCTGATACTGCTGTACCACACCCAGAACACTGGAAGGAAACATCATTTGAGAAATTGGTAAACAGGAGAGACCACATACCTGATCAGAAGGGAATTTTATTTGTGTGAAACACCCTTGGATATTGTGAAGTGTTGAAAGTGATTTGATTTTTTTTTTTTTTGGTGGTATTGGGCCAGGGAGAGAGTAGGAGAGGGAGAGAACCCCCATATTTGGTCGGACAAAAGTTTGGGTCTGACTTTAACGTGCATCCTTTGCTGGAAAAATTCTCTGGCCAGAGTGTGGTTGTGTATAGAAACACAAAAGCAGCAAAGATGGGGGGTTCCTCCAGTAGTGAGCCCAAACCAGGCTTAACCCCTGCAGAAATTGTGGTGCAGAGGGAGGGAAAAGAAGCCATAAAGAATATGTATAAGCTCATGAAGGGGGTGGGTATGCCAGAAGATGGTAGACTTTACCCAGAGAAATGGGAGCAAATTGAGAAGCAATACAAGGGGTGGTTGAAAGACAGTGGCTTGAATGGGCAAGCCAGGATGTGGTCTAAAGTGTTCAAAGAATCAGAGGTAGATATTGATGTACCATCTTCAGTAAATAATTCAGAAGGTTGGGTGTGTCTGGCGTGTGGACAGCAGAATCAAAATCCCATTTGGAGGGATAATTGTATAAATTCGGTCATCCTGTCACAGACTGGAAATTCACCCAACAATCCTATTGTGACTCCTCAGCAGACATCCCCAGGTGTAGTGGCCTCAGTGACAACCAGAACTAAATCAAAGTCTGGAAGTGATAAGAACCAGAAAATCATAGTGACAGAAGTTTGTGACATTTGTGACAATTGTGACAGACATGAGGAAAGACGACCCGACAGCTCAACAAGACAGACAGACTGGACTAAGGTTGATTTCTCTGACTCTCCACAAGAGACTGAAATGAAACTTCCCCAAAAAGAAAGGGTTAAGACACATGTATCACCTAGGTTTTCTGATGATTTTCCACGGTATACTGTACTGGGAGGTGAACTGACAAATATGGATAACAACAGAGAGATGCAAGAATCAGCAGGGTCACCTGAAATTATTGATAGAAGTGGAGGGGAGAGCGAGGACACGAAACATGTGGTTGTAGAGTCTTTGTGTAAAATGGCTCAGCCTCCAGTGAGACAATATCAGGTGTATAAATGGTCCCCGACTGACATGATGAGGTTGCTCAAAACCTTGCCAGACCCAGAGATTAGACACCTGCCCTTCGTAAAAGTACTGTCTCAAATACAGACAAGTTATGGGGCCACATGGAATGACATGAAACAGTTGGTTGAAGCTAAAATGACTAGTACCATGTTATGTGATGTTATGTTAATGGAAAAGGACTATTTGACAACTAAAGTTTTGGACAAGACTATGTTGCTCTATTGGAGAAATGTGCAAGAGACTGACAAAGTGAATTATCAGTCAAGTTGACAGACCTGACACAGGGCAGAGGGGAAAGTGTAGGAAAATTCTACAACAGAGTGTGCACTGCATGGAGAGATATGGGGTATGAAGCAGATAACAAGATACATGTGAGGTTGTTAGCCTCTGCCTTCATGGAGGGGCTTGTAAGGCAAGTAAGAAATGCAGTACAAAAATCCAGGCCAGAATGGAGGACAATGGATCCAGCCACTTTGTGTAAAATTGCTCAGGGTGTAGAATTGGATAGTAGACCCCGCAAACCTGCAGTGGCTGGCATTGACCCCTGTTATGGGATGGGTAATCGAAAGGTGATCTACTGCTTCAATTGTGGGAAACCAGGACATGTGAAAAGGCAGTGCAGAACTCCAAGAAGGAAGGTCAAAGTGGATGATAATTCAGGAAATAATGAATCACCCCCACCTCACTCCAAGAATCAGGCTTGAAGGGAGACGTCACCCTTCTCAGTATTATTGTTTAATATAACCCATCTTATCTCCCAGTTCTGTGTGAAATATTATTTACCTTAACAAAACACTCAGAGAATCTGATATAGTGCAAAGAGAAAAACTGTACACCATCGGTATGATGTTTATTGGATTATGTATTATATATATATATATATATATATATATATATATAGATATATATATCTATATATATGTCAACCTGTATTTGTAATATTCATTCTGTTTATATCAATGCCAGGATTCAACTTTCATGCTTTTTGTAAAATTAAATCCGCTTTCAGGGAATGTCCCCTAAAAAGAAGAAACTAGGATAGTGTGATGTTCCACAGGGGTTCAACTTTTGGTTGGAATCCAGTGAAGAAAATTCTAAAGTCTGGCAGTTTGCCCTTAAGGTAACCTGAAGTACAACTCAGGGGTTTTGAACACCTGTGGTAATGACAAAAGGTGGGGTTTGGAAAATATTTGAAAATTGTACAAAAATAGTAATATGTAATTTTGGTGTCAGTATTAACTGCTATCTGCTTGAATTGTATTTCTGTATTCTGTTGTAGCGCTCTGCAGATGTTCTGCAGGGAATAACCAAAACATTAATTGACTGCCAAGTAACTCCAAGGACGTTGTATCTGATGTGATGGACACGCAGAAAATCACGAGCTGAACATGATGCTGTGTTACCCAATAGTGTTACATGTCAATTATTACTAAGTGAAACTTGGCTTTGGGCCTCCGGGGTCCGCAGCCTGTGTATGATGACTATTTATGCCCAAAGGGAACATATTTTGATAAAAGTGTTAGCCTAAGGTTAAATGAAAAAGTAAGGTACAATGACAATATATATATAATATTGTGTAATATATATGTGTAAAATATTCAAGAAAGTATTCAAACATATGAAATTATGTCTTGTATTATGTTATGTGAATTTATTGTCTTGCCTGTTATCACCTAAAGTAAGGTATCTGCTAAAAGAGCAAAAAGGTGGCAGTGAAAGATTCTGGATCTCCACAGCGTGGGTATGTTGGGGGCCATGAAGGGGAGAGAAGGGCCCCTCACCCACTCCATTGCCAAAGCAGCCCACAGCACGGGGTTTGAGAATCTTTATTCTAAGGTGCCTAATCCCTAGTGCAAGAATTCAAGGCACAAAGGGATTATGGGAATATTACAGGGAATATTCTGAATATAATTGCTGTGTTTATGTATCTATGTGTTCATCTATTATCTACATAATTTGGTTTACAAAGACATTTGCTAGAAGGTGACACAAACCTGGGACAGTGGGACTACAGGTGTAGGGTGGTTGGTTATACTACCAAACGTGATGGTGAAGAGATGCCTCTAAGGGTGTTAGACTGATAGGTATGTAAATGGTATAAACATATTCATGGGGAATGAGGTGAAGTTTCTGGAAAAGTCCTCAGGATCTGACTAGCAGCTCCTAATGTACCCTGAGTATGGGTTATATCATTTACAGAGGTGGGAGATGTGAGTGATGCCGCTTGTCTGTCTCCATCTTACATTCCATTCTCAGGCGCTGTCCAGAGCTCATCCCCTCCTTTACTGAAAACTGTTATCCATCATGTTCTGAACCTTCTTCGTGTTTTATCCAATAGTTATGTGTTAAAACTTATGTTATAACTTTATACCCAATCATGTTATGTTAATGATACTAATCGCACATTCTCTATGTTTCAGCAATGTATAACCAACAAGAGATTTTGTGCTGTGTTTTTGGCCTCCCATTTGGTTTATTGATGTCCTGGATTATGTGAAAAGTTTGAAGGATAGGTTGCCCCATCTTCCGTCTTCTCCAAATTGTAGTGGAGGAGAATGTAGCAACCCAGGGCTACTGTGTGTGTCCGGGATATATCTTTCCAGGTTCTGAACAAGGAGCTGCACTCATTAACACTCGGTGTGGGAGAATTTGCCTGGGCAGTGTGGAGCTGATCCCAAGAATAGAGAAATTTCAGTTACAGAGATTGGAAAAGTAAAAGAAGATGCTGATGCAATGGAGAGGTACCAAGAAAGTGAGATAAGATAGTGAGACAACATAGAGGTTAAGAGACCACGGGTTAATAGATGGGGCATGTATGTGGCAGAAGGTGTCAGAGGAAGTGCAGGAAGGAGGGTGTAGAGAGACAGAAGGAGGTAATAAGTACTATTATCAGTGCTTTGATAGTGAGAATAATAGGGAAAAAGAGGAAAGTGATTCTAAGGAGAAGGAGTGGAAGAAAGTGATTCAGAAAAAGTGATTCAGAAAGAGCAACGAAAAGCAGTAAAATCTCCTAAGTACCCAGAGAAAACACCAGCAAACAGCAGTGTAGAAGGACCTGCAGAGATTGCGGTCAACAAAACCCTGATTGGAGAAAATTCTGTGCAGCTTGTGGAGTTCCCCAACCACACCCGCATCCTCCAAGAGCTGGTCTGTATCCTGTGGTAACATGGACGACCCGTCCGTGGTCCCTCAAGTGAACAAGGGTTGATTTAAGTCAATTGAGAACACATAAAGGATTTGGTGCCAATGTTTGTTTTGTATGCAGGTGGAAGCGCTTCAGCATCATCTTTGATTTAAATAGACGGTTAACCAGCTGGCCGAACCTGCCTGCCTTAGATGTAGACAGCAAAATCTATTTCATTTTGTTACTTTGTTATGAACCGTGCCCCAATTGTCCCCCATTGTAGAAAGAATGTCATGAAGACTTAGAAAATGAATAACGTGTCCCATATTTCCAAATTTGTGAACATATATGTGTACATTGGTTAATCAAAAGACGGTTATGTGACAATGTTTTTTTTTTTTTTTAAGGAAAAAAAGAGACAAATTTTTGTGTTTCATCGCTAACTAAGTGAATTAGAAGTCACTCACATATCTGCTATGCTGTAATGTCTTTTTGTGTATAATTTTGTGAACAGGGGCCTTCTCTGTTGATATATTCTGAGAATTTACTAACCTTATTGAATATTCTATTGAATATATATTGAATATACTAACCTTATTGTTTGTAATTCTGGAGTGTGTAGAAGTAGTAGAGAGGAAAAAAAAAAAAAAAAAGAAAAAAAACTCCACACACAAAAGCCACTGGCCCTTTAAAAACTATGTATTGCATGATAAGAGAACTTGATTTTGTCCTTGAGAGTCAGAACGCAAAGTAATTTAATACATGAAGATTCATTATAACAAGGTTAAGAAAAAATGTGGAAGACCAAGAACCATTGGTAATGCAGATTTTGAGTTTTGGTAATATAGAATTATAATATGAATTCATTCTTGTGAGTGTCCCAGGTCCAGCTTAAATTCCACTGGCTGGACAATTCAGACTACAGTGTGCCTTACTTATGCCTCCTCATGTCACTTTTGCACGTCACTAAAAATCCCTTTTCACCTGTTACCAATAGGTTCAGGGGGGGAGAAAGGCACAAGTATTTTCTGCTGACAATATGTTTTTATGCCACAAGAAAACTTTGATGAACCTATTGCTAACCCTGATTTTGCTAACCTTGATTTTGAGTTCTTTTATAGATGGCTCTCGATTTGGGAAGGATGGTAAATTCTACAATATTATTCTATGCCATGGTCCCTGAACACGAGGTGAAACAAGCAGAATCCCCCTAAAAGCACTCACTGAAACAGTGTAAAATGGCTGAGGGTAAGCCTGATGGGCTTTCGGTTTAGCAGGACTATCGTCCAATCTGTGCGTTTAATGTTAAGCCTAAAAGAATGTCCAGGCAATTCAGTAGGTTTTGTAGGACTTGCTGCAACCCGAACAGGTGGGTATAATCAAAGTCAAGGCACACACCAAGGCTGATACAAAAGAAAGTAGAGGTAACATGTGGGCAGATACTGCCACCAAACTAGCTGCAGAAAAGCCTAGGGAACATGGCTCAGAACAGGGGGTCATCATACTGGACCAAAACTCTCAGCTCTCTTTTCAGGTTCTAAAAATACTGCAGGACCAAAATGGCCCAGAAGAAAAGAAGATTTGGAAACTGCAAGGAGGAAGGAAAAAAGGATGGACAAGTCCTGATGGCCAGTTGTAAGAGAGTATGTTACTGAGAGCATTGTTCCCAAGGATGGCGCAAGCAGCTCAAGTGCATCACTCAGAAGTAGCCATGTGTGACCTGGTGAGCAGATGACGGGTAGCTGCAGGATTTAGCATCACTGCAGTCAGATACGTGTAAGCCTGCATAACGTGTCAAACACAATGTAGGCCAGAAGGTGAAAGGTTTCTTAGAAACACACCCCGAAGTCCTTGTACCTGTTTCAGAGATTGCGGGTTAACTATATACAGTTACCAGAGGTGGGAGGGTATGAGTACGTGCTTGTGTGTATTGATCTCTTTTCAGGATGACCTGAGGCATTCCTGGTGCAGAAAGCCACCGCAAAAGGAACTGCAGATAAACTACTGAAAGAAGTAGTGTGCAGGTATGGGATCCCCGAGACCATCTAAGAGATAATGGAACTCACTATACAGGACAGGTAACGAGAGAAATCATGGAGGCTGTGGGGATACAGCAAGTGTTCCTTACCCGTACCGTCCCCAGAGAAGTGGAGAATATTGTCACTTGTATTTGTCTTTCTGTAAGGTACACTCCTGACAGAAGGATTGGCCTCAGCCCCTAGTGTATTTGGATTAGATTTTTCACAATTGTTCCAGATGGAGTATGGTGTGCAGACTATGTGATTGATTGCCAAGAACATTTGACTAATGTACACTCTCGAGTTTCCTCCTTCCTTACAGATCCTGAGTTAGTGGAAGGATATAAGAGGAACCTATAAGCTACAGCCCAAGGATTGGATGGAGATAAAGAGCCATGTGAGAAGGGCCTCGATGTAACGGTCCCTTCCTGGTCCTGGTGACAACCAGTACAGCTGTGAAACTACAAGGAAAACCTTGTTGTCATGGTGGTGTCCCCACGGGATGATGTTCTTAAAGACAAATGGGACAATAAACTGTTAAAGAATATGGATCCTGAGAAGAAAACCTAAAGACTATTGGACTGATGGATTTGCACCCATAATCCTGTTATGCTTCTATGCAATGTACAGACTGATCATATGTATTGTAGAGAAATGTACTCCCTGTAAGAAAGGGACATATGTGAATATGACCAACACTGCAGACGTGTATATCCCACTCAATGTGTACAGGAAATCAGAATGTTGTGATGTTTAACACAATAGTATGTCCACATGACCTGGAATCTGGTGAAGAGAATTAAAGTCCAGCAGTTCTAGAAACTGAACGTACAGGCATGTATTGTGTTAAAAAAAAATCACAAGAGGTGGGATTATGTTGTAGAAATTAAAGTCTTTCACTTTAACTTCTCATTAGCTTGCTGTTCTTAAAAATTATAGAAATGCCTTTAGTAGAAGAAGCTTACAGCTTCTAATGATAAGGATATACACTGAGAGCTAGGCCAGACACCCAGTCTAGGGCAACATGTCCTAGTGGACTTGTTTGTTTATAAACTTTCAGTGAGCCGTCCTTCGAAGAGTCTGGAGATTAACACTGCTTACGCAAACAGCCCACAGCACGTAGCTGCGCAATTTCTCCCCTCAGATGTGCAATGTAGAACAACAGGTCCCAGCCATGCTTTGCATTACGCAGCTCATAGTACTAATATACTTTGATTATTGAGATGAGTAAGGAGGTGTGTCAAGACCCCCCTCCCGCTAATGGTCAATCTCCCGCTAATGGTCAATCAGGTTAACCAGTTTTCACGCATGCTCTGTTATAATTCAGAATTATTTACTGTTCTCTATAAAAGCTTATGCTATGTTTTTAATAAACACAACTTGCTTAACACCGACTGAGCGTGTCAGGCTGGTTCTTTCTCTGTGAGCTCACAGTATATATATATATACCAATATGGATTATAAATAATTTGGCACCACTTGACAATCAGGATTTTGAACCCAGTTTGGGTTTCGATAACACCATATTACCTGTTCCTTTTACTTTTATGAGTTGCTCCTGTAAAGGGCCAGTGGGCTTTAAGCAGTTATCAAATCTTATTATTTAGTGAGAAATCTCTTCCTGAATATAGATACAGCTCGTAGTGTGAGCATGAGTGTCCTTATTCTTGATGGTGGGTGGAGTAGGTGACTTCACTCTTCTCTGAATATTTTTTTGGGTGGCAGTGGGTAGATGACGAATATGCATTGTTTTGGATTAGGAACTGAAATGTCAGAAAAATAGTAATAAAGCTGCTGAGTCGTGATCTGAGGAGATCGTGACTCATCTTATTTTTTGTTAAAAATGGATAAGTTATAGACATATTGTTTGTAAGTTTAAAAAAAGACGTCATCTAAACTCATTATCATGCAATCCTGATCCCGAGAAGTGCAAAACGAACCCATATTAGTAGTTGCTGATGTCATACACTCAGTGGGATAATTTGTAAGAGCGATGTGCATTATAATGTTTGTAAATGTCCCCTTGTATGCCTGCTGTCTGTGGTGAGGTGGCTTATGTCCTCTGTATGTGAGTGTGTGTTCCCCTCTTTTACTAGCATGGCTATGTAAGGTTGTGCAGTCCGAGGGTGTTCTCACTGCAGGCTGAGTATGTCCCAATGCTCCATTCCAATGTTCTGTTCTAATATTTACAGAGCAGGTTCTATAAAATATCGGAACGGAGAATCAGAACATCCTCAAGTTGCACACTCGCTTGTGTGCACGAAGACTTTGTGCAACAGAACTATAGATTGTTGGCTCCCTGTAGTGTGTAGGAAACCTAAATATCTGAGTCCCTGACAACAAGTGGAAGGAGAGCAAGATTATGGTTCTCGCGGGGGCAGGTTGGACTTTTGCAAGTTCCCTGAGTTAGACTGTTCAGTTTAAGGGGTTGTCCAGCTTCATTAAATAAAATTTTCCCATATACTTTCTGTATCAATTCCTCATGGTTTTCTAGATCTCTGCTTGCTGTCATTCATGGTTTGCTTCCAATGGATAAAAATCAGTCTGTGCACCTCTGTGTCCATCACATGACCATGGACTGTCCAGCACATGTTATCCAATCCATGGCCGTATGGGGTCACCAGGGCTGCAGTGGTCACATGGCACGGTCATATTTCTGGACCTGAACACGCAGACCGATCAGCTACCAAGCGATGTTAAGACAGTTATGGAAGAAGGAGTATCAGTAAGGTGAGCATGTCATTTTTAATTATTCTAGACTACGTTAAGCACCTACATTTTGACATGGGTATCCAGGTGGTGTTGGCTGACTGCCTCCCCTTCATTGTCTAGGCAGGCAGTGGATTGTGGATCCATTGTGCTAACAAACCGGTTTGGCTTGGGGCCACCTCTGTGGGCATTAGCTCGGCAGACTTCCTGTTCTTCACTGTTTAACCCCCATACCGGGATATGGTCTTCGCTGTGGAGAGTCCGCCAAGCCGCTACCTCATATGGTGGACCTGGTTTGGTAGCAGATTAGAACACGAGGTGCAGCACACCACCAAAACAGATAAAAACACAATGTGTGAACAATGCTAAAATAAGGACAGGTGTACAGACTAAAAACAGATAGGGACACTGTGCTGGAACAGAATATATAGAAGCCAGGTCTAACAGGTATCAGGACAGGACATAACACAGCGAGCAGAAGGCACACAGTCACAGGTACGCAGGAACAAAAAAAGAGACCAGGACTACAAATAGACAAGGCAGACAGACACGGGTATAATAGACAAAACAGAAACAGACCAGGAGCACAACACAACACACACATTGCTCAGACTAAGGTTGAGGCCACACATTGCAGAAAATGGCTTTTTTGTTGCAGATTTTGCTGTGGTTTTTGAGCCAAAGTCAAAATTAGCATTGAAAAGAATGAGAAATATACAAAGCTCTTATACTTCTCGCTTCTGCTAAATTTGCTCCAAGCTTTGGCTCAAAAAAACGTAGCAAAATCTGCAGGTTTTTTGCAATGTGGGGCCTTAGCCTAGGAGTAAATACACACAGATTGGCAGGAGGAAGTAAAGCAGGTGAGCACTAATTCTTAAAGTGACAGGAGCACACACAGAGGTAGCAGACAGAAGGCTCTGCGGGAATGCAGAATGCCAGTGAATACAGAGAGCTGGCGTTACATCTACCATGCAGCACCAAATATTTGATGGCTGCTTTGCCTGGTGCTACAATTCAGTCCCACTCAAATGATAATACCAGGCACAGCCACTATCCAGTGTACACAGTTGTACTTGGTAAACAATGAAGGGGGGTGCTGAATTAATAAACTCTGTGCAGAGTGGGGTGCTAAATTGATATTGAAGTATGATTTATTTATTTTCCTTGTTGATATAGCGGCAACATATATCACATCGCTTACAGACATTGTCAGTCACTGTCCCATATCGGGCTCACAATCTAAATTCCCTATCAGTATGTATTTGGAGTGTGGGAGGAAACCGGAGTACGTAGAGAAAACTCACACAAACGAGAGAACATACAAACGCCTTATAGATCTGGTCTTTGGCAGGATTTGAACCCAGGACTCCAGTGCTAACCACTGAGCCACTATGCTACCTATTAATATACAATATATGCCATTAACTTTATAGTTCTAGAAAACCATTTTAAATAAATACAACAATCATTTAAAATATTTCCTACTTTTTACCAAATTCTCTGTGTTTAAATTTAGTCAAATAGACCCCCCCATGGGAAGTAATAATACCAGTAACAGTATTCACAAAGGGCTTATTGTAAAGCCAATATGTTATTTATATAACCAATAGTCTGGCGGGTTCTAAATATTACAGTGACCATCAAAATGAACCATACATTTTTAAAAACTTTTATCTAAAATAATGTAATTATAATACCAGGTTCTACCATTGTATTTTAACACAGACCTGCAATTGTTATTCCTGTTCCTAAAATAATGAAACCTCTGAAGCAGAAATAGCAATAAAAAAAGAATAAAAATTAAGTATTAAAGGAGCTGTTCAGCTGAAAAAATATTTGACAAAAAAATCTGAATGGGTTAAAAACAATAATTTAAGGAATACTTACCTCACTGATTCCTTTGTTCCCGTTCTGGCCCTATCTGGGTACCATACCGGTCTCCGATTCTTGGTCCTTCTCAACACACAGAAAATGACCGCACTGGCTGCAATGGATGTATTACAACTTTTTTTTTCTCCATATATGTACATATGTAGCAGAGTTAACCTGAATTTCTGCAATTGGTTAAACGGCTGCAGCGTGATACTGAGATATCACAGAAGATACTTTTTCTTTTTACAATCACTTTTCATTGTTTTTGTTGCCTTCTGTGATAAAGCCGCAGCAGTTTAACCAATTGCTGAAGTTTGGTTTAACTCTGCTATCTCTGTAGATATATATAGATATATATATATATATAGTATGTATATTATAGTGCCACCGCAGAGAAGTAAAACATGAAACCATGTCTAATAAAATCAATAGACCATCTATGCAATGTATGGACCCTACAGTATTTGAGGCTAAATTTAAGCTGACCCTTAGGCCGGGTGCCCCATGTAGCGTAAATGCTGCAATTTGGCCCCAGAGTTTTACAGTACCTGCAAAGTGAATGGGATTCTGGCTAATCCCATCCACACACTGCAGAAAAATATCCTCAGCAGAAATGCTTCGATTTCAAAAACCGTTCTGTTTTTGTAAATCTCTGCATGTCAATTATACCTACGGAAAAGCTGGCATCTCCATATAGGTATAATAGAAGCAGAAAGTCCATAGAGGAAAACTATGCGGACTTTCTGTGAAAAGCGCTGTGGAAGAAACCGCGATGCGTTTCCGCCGCTGTCTTTTCCGTAGGGCTTTTTGGCTGCGGCAATAGATTACCAATATCCACTAAAATTTTTTAAAATTCTAAAAGTTTAGACAAAATGAACATGAACAGGGTCGGTATGGTGGCTCAGTGGTTAGCACTGCTGCCTCGCTGTGCTGGGGTCCTGGGATTGAAATTTGCCAAGCGTCACATCTGTTATCTGTGTGTGTATATATGTGTGTGTGGGGGTTTCCTCTGGGTACTCCGGTTTCATCCCACATTCCAAAAATATACTGATAGATAAATTGGTTTCCTGTGAAAGCCAGCTGACCCTTGTGGGTGTTGGGGATGAGGGCCTATATACCGCAGCCACTAACTCCCCTACTCCACAACGCTCCCTGTGCTTTGAGCCCCTTGTGTGAGAAAAGCACATTACAAATGTTTGTCATGGTCATAAAGGTGACTGACAGCCAAGAGACACCCAAGCGATGGCATCCACAGCAATTTGCTGCCAAAAATTGTGACTCTGGCCAACTGGGGTGAACAACACCTTTTATCTGGATACACCACATGCTTAAGCTGTTGCAATGTAATAGATGTTCTTTTTTCAGACAGATTTTCATAGGAGGTGGCTATCTCACGAAGCTGACAGAAAGAATGCCAAGATTGCCTGAGCTGTCATCAAAGCAGAAGGGGGCTACTTTGAAGAATCTAAAATATAAAACATATTCTGGTTTGTTTAATACTTTCTTGTTTACTACTTAATTCCATATGTGATCCTTCATAGTTTACACGACTTCGATATGAATCTACAGTGTAGAATATAAAGGAAAGAAAACCCTGGAGTAAAAAGATGGGTCCAAATATTTGACTAATACTGTACAGCAACTTGAATTTACACACTTGGGCAGATTTACTAAGACTGACATTTCGTACTTTAGTCTTAATAAATGCCCCGACTAGCGTGAGTGAATTATCATGAGGCTCAATGTAAATCAGATACACACCCATGTGTCATAATAGAAATCTACGCCAGTAAGGAACTCCTGTATAACTCACGCCAGAAAACTAGTGTGAGTAAGGCCAGGAGCCTACGTTGCGAAAACATTTACATTACCTGCAAAGTGGCTAATCCCATCCACACATTGCAGAAAAAAAAATCTGCAGCGGAAAAGTTGCGATTTCAAAAACGGTTATTATACCTATGGAAACGCTGGAGTTTTCCATATAGGTATAATAGGGGCAGAAAGTCTGCACAACTCTGTGGACTTTCTGTGAAAAACGCTACAAAAAAAAAACAAAAAACGCGTGTGTTTCCGCAGCATTTTTTGCAGTGATTTACGGCATGGGGACTTAGCCTTATAATAAATATGTCGGATCCAGGTGTCCTCAGTCCAGCCCGGCCCCGCTCTGCTCACATTCACAGAAAGTGGTGAGCGAGGCACAGAACAGAGCACAGAGAACTGGCCTAGATACATTGATAACGTTTCCCCCACTATGTGGGTCACTAGAAGTATGTTTTAATGACCAACGCAAGATGGTGAATAAATAAAGCTTAAAGTAGTAAATATGTCTAATAAGAAGCCAAAACTTTCCCCACATTGAGAGAAATCCTTTGGCTTAGTTCACAGATACTACATTGAACACCCCTCTTGACCTTGATGAACATCACTAATAGGAATAAGCTGTTTCATCAGGTTTATTGTGTTTTGTTAATGGGAGGGTCTGTTTTGTGTTTTCCCCCTTCTAATAAGAGGAAGGAAGTGAAAATGATAAAACCATATTGAGCTGTAATGCTGTTTGTATGTAATGAGCGTCCGGCGTCCCAGCGGCATATTATCATCATGCCCTCACTTCATGCAGTCATCATATTGTCTGTGCAGCTTCTCGTGCCCATTACATCAGTGGCGTACAAAGGCTTGTATTACAGCCGGAGAGAGGGTGTTTGAAAGGAATCAAATAATGTTTAGTTAGTGGGATTTGTGTTCCTGAGCTATCAGACACAGCGAGGGAGGGGAGGTGGGGGGACATTTATCATGTGCAGTTTTTTTTAGGCTATCTGGCCTACAAAAAACGTTGCAAATGATAACACACAACGTTGATAAATTTGTCACATCTTAAAATTCTTACACCACCCACTTACTGCTAGAAATGTGCAAAAATTTTGCAACATTTAAAAAAAAAAAAGTTACTATTCATAAGAGGTATGAAGTTTATTGGTTAGCCAGCCATAAAAGTGATGAGTGTGGTTAAAAGAAACAAAATGAATGAAAAAATGTAACAAACATAAGATTCTACACAAGTTGAGTAAACTATGCCAGAAAACTGGCGCCAGTCCAAGAAATTAAATGGTTTTTTTTTTTGTTTGTTTTTTTAGTAATCTACCAGTAATCTCAGGCCTCATTCACACAAACATAGTGGTTTTTAGTGTCAGCAAACATTGATCCGCATGTCATCTGCAATCACGGATCTCCCAAAAGACTTGTATGAGCCCCTACAACGGTCTGTGCCACAGATGCAGGCAAAAAGAAGACATGCTTCATAATATGCGGTCCTTGTATGCGGCACGGACACACGGTCCACAAAAAATGTGGTCGCATGTCTGGGCCCATAGAAATACAATTGCGGATCAAAAGTATGATCGTGTAACAAAGGCTTCAGTAATCAACCAGTAATTTTAGTAATCTACCAGTAATCTTAGTAATGTGCCAGTAATTTTAGGACTCTACCATTAATTTTAGTAATTTAGCAGTAATTTTAATAATCTACCAGAATTTTGGTAATCTACTAGTAATCTTAGTAATCTACCAGTAATTTTGGTTATCTATCAGTAATTTTAGTAATCTACCAGTAATTTTGGTTATCTACCAGTAATCTTAGTAATCTACCAGTAATTTTAGGAATCTATCAGTTATTTTAGTAATCTACCAGTAATTTTAGGAATATACCAGTAATTTTAGTAATCTGGCAGTAATTTTAGCAATCTACCAATAATCTTAGTAATCTACCAGTAATTTTAGGAATCTACCAGTAATCTACCAGTAATTTTGGTTATCTACCAGTAACTTTAGGAAACTACCAGTAATTTTGGTTATCTACCAGTAATTTTAGGACTCTACCAGTAATCTACCAGTAATTTTGGTTATCTACCAGTAATTTTAGGAATCTACCAGTAATCTACCAGTAATTTTGGTCATCTAGCAGTTTTTAAACATAATACATTTTGATTATATCTAAAAATGAGCGTGTCATTCTGTTGCTCTGCCGTATCATTAAATGCCAACACTACTAAATCAATGGAACACTCCATCATGGTATTGGGTCAACCTGCCAACAAGTGTAAGACATTCATAAAATCAGAGATGTCCTTTTTATACCCTTTAAGTCCAAATATTAGTACACAACAGCAAATCAAGAAAAACTCTGAGATGAAATTCAAAAACACTGACCTATTCCTCAATCTGTGTATCAAAAAGAGAAAAGGAGATAAAAAAAATACAACAGTGATAAAATTGGACAAGACCTGAAAGCAAAAAAACAGCGGTGGAGTCTTTAATCTACAGGCTGAGGTCATAGTAACACAGTGAGGTTGGAAGGCCATTCAACCCCCTCCCATCAATGAGGCAGCTGTCAATTTAACATCCCAGAGGGAGGAATGGCCTTGTGAGCCTTATAATAGTAATCAGGCTAATGCAGGGATCAATCATCCAAATTATACCGGGAACAAATTACAGGTTCAAATACGGTTTCTAGAAAAAGGGGCAACAAGATAATGTTAATGTATCGTGCAAGTCTACAACTAATTCTCCCCAAAGGAGGTCTAAAGCATGACAATGTGTACTGTCATAGAAATAAGTTTCTGTGATACAGGAGAAAACATTTCAGTACTGTAGTAGGTAGAAGTCAGCCTCTCTGCAAACCAAAGTGGCTGCTCTGTACTATTAGGGAAGAACATGACAAGGATGGTGATATTCACTAATGGAAATCTACCCTGCAAACCCTTGGCAAAATTATCATCATTTCAGAAAACTCTGCCCCTTCTAAATTTTCTTCTGCTTAAATAGTCACTGCCCAATCTGGGTGAACCTGATTTGCCTAACTCTATCCCTCAGTAGGGAACATGGCGACCATCTCCAGTAAACAATCCACTGTCAAACTGCAGACCAGCTGTAGGTATTTCAGCTGGTATCACTTAAAAAAATGTGTGGTTACATGGGTTTTGCCACCACTGTAACTAGTGATATTTCATAGGTTATGCCACTTACTGATCTGTGGAGGTTTTACCAATGGGACCCTCACCAATCTTTAAAACAAAGAAAGCTTTGAGAAGTATATCACTGACTGACTGGTTTCTATTTGTAACACTGCTTCTTAACAAAACGTTTTATGCATGAGGTCCAATGTCTCTACAGTAAATGTGAACATGATGTGCTGTCGTGAAATAATTTCTGCACAGCGGCTTCAAATTTTGTGTCTGTAAGGTTGGCCATTCACATTACATAGCTCTTTTAGATATTACGCTTGAATATCCCATCACATATACACATACTTAAAGGGGTTTTCTGGCCAAATGGAGTTTTCATACTATAGCACAGGGTAGGTAATCAGTATGTGGGGGTTCAATACCCAGAACCCACACAGATCAGCTGTTCTGGCAGCCTCCAGATGCCAGAAGCTGGTGCAGCAAACAGGGAGCGCACAAAAGCTGCTCCTTTTCAAGTGCTGCAATTCACTCCTATTACTTGAATTTTACATACCAGCAAACTGAATTTCATTTAATCTCATCCACATATTGTGGGGGGAAAAATCTGTGAAAATAGCATTTTAATTTTAGCTGTGGAATCGCAAGTGTTTTCCCTATAGATTTAATAGGGAAAAGAAAAACGCAGAGGAAAATGCAGCAAAATGGAAAACACAGGAAAAAAAGAACAACACGTTTTCATTGTAGTTCCCCCCCCCCCCATTTTTTAGCTGCATTTTGTTATGTGGGGCCTTAGACTAACTCTACTGACTGATCATTTGTAGCACAGAAGAGAAAAACTCCAAATGGCGGCTGCAGGACCCTGAAATTCTTAGGAGAATTTTTGGGGAAAAAAAATAAGGGACATCAAAATGACTCCTAAGAATTCTAAATAGTTAAAATTAACTTATATAATAATAATTATATTATTATATTATATAATTATATAATAATTATAATTTTATTATTATATTATTAATAATAATATAATAAAGATAAGGGTTGTTTTTTTTAATGATTCAGTTTTTTACAAATAAAAATAACACATTAATATTTACTGTAGGCTTGGATTTTCTTTGTACTGTAAATCTTACTGTATATTGTAACTTATACTTTAATATAAATATATTTTAATATCTTAATATAAATATACACTATATGGCTCTATATCAATACAATTTTGATTACCATTATTGTTGTTATACAAAAGACACCACAAATGCACATTAGCTGCCAACGTCATGCATGCTTATGTTCTATTTAACGTAAGGCGAAAATATTTCGATTTCTCCATTGAGGGGAAGGAAAGCTGCCTTGTGCGTTTGTTTGTCTTCATTGGGGTGAGCACATGTGCTCTGTGCCGTCTGCATACTGAGCAGTGCTAATAACAGTTCACAGAGGGCTGTATGTATGCTCTGCATCAGACGTGTTTGGCCATTATTGAAGGACCCCTTCCCCCTTCTGCTACTAATTCTCTCTGGCTCTGGTTTCACTTGGTGTCCTTAAGTGACTTTCTCCTTTAGTAAAACCCCCAGCGCTATGTTTGCTTTTTAAAACAGGGATGGAATGAGTCCCCTCAGACTGTGCCTGGCCTGAGAAGCTATGAAGGAAAGCTAGTCAGCAATTCTGTGTGTAACCAGACCCCTCCCTACTGCTCTATCTCACAGGGGAGGTCCTGGGCTCTCTGTTTAAGGTAATATAAAAAAGGGGAAGGGGGCATGAATTGTGGATTTGTTGTGCCGTATTACTGGGGGCATCCTTTATTATGCAGCATGTCACAATACCAACCATTAAAAACCTCCAAACCTACAGATGAAATGTCTTAAGGCCGCTGGTCCTTCTGTTATTTTCCCCTTCCTTTTTATGCATGGTATTTTTGCTTGACATTCTTTACACCTTGCAGCTATGCATGCAGCTTTTCTACCCTTTCCAGGTGCCTCCTCTTCTCTCCATGGCTAATATCTGAGCTGCTCTGGAAACACATAAACTGTGGAATAGAGATCAGATGGCAAGGAACAAAGTATTAGTTGCTTTGATGGAATATCTGATGCAGGAGCCCCCTCTCTTGGCCACAGGTTTAACTGTCGGACCTATCCGTGAGGGACTGAAGTGCACAACTAAATGGACAAGTCACGGTTACAGGATTACAATAATGTTGTAAAATGTCTCTAAGCATAGTTATTTAAAATAAAAATTGTACCAAAAAAGTTAAATCTCAATATCATCAGGGTGTTTAAAGGGGTTGTCCAACTCCATGTTGGAAACTAAGAATCAACTTTACCAATCCCCTGCTGCTCCCATGCCAAGGCTTGCTAGGTCCCTGATGGTCTCTGTTCACAACGCTCCAACAATGACGTGTTAACACAATATGAGACTGTTACAGAAAATCACTTTCTGCAATGGTGACATGTTAATACTACCAAGTTCACTGCTGGGGCCAATGGTTGGCTTTAGCTGTCATATGTTGTGTCTCTGCACAGAGACCAGCAGGGAAGCAAGTCAGTGTCAGCATGGGAGCCTCAGGGACTGGTAAGGTGAGGATTACTGAGTGACGTGTTCATCAAATGTGTTGTCACCTAAAGCGACTTCCATTAGAGTCTATTTTCCGCTATGTATATACAATACTGTAAATGGTATTCAAATAATAGGAGGAAGATGTCATAATACTGACTCACCTTGAGGAATTCATGACAAAAAGCAGTTTTATAGCTTCAATTATCTGTATAAAATACTAGTCATTCACCAGGTCTGCTGATTCACAGGGCTCAAGCACTCAAGCTTACTGTATTAAAGATCCAGACAGCCTTTCAGTTATACAGCGCAACAATACAATATCTATAGATGTCTATGGGCCTAGGGGTTCTCAGCTGATTCCGACCCAGGGGCACGTGATCAGAACCAGCGCCCAGGCCCAGGTTTGCTCTGCTTCTTTCCTCATCTCCCATTTTCACCACATTCTATCTATGTGGGCTGGTAGAATATAGTAAGGCCAGCCCACACAGCATAGGTAATGGCGGTGAAAACAGGAAATGAGGGAAGAAGTAGAGGAACCTTGGGGCCAGGTGCTGGTTCTAACCACATGCTCCAGGGTCGGAACCAGCCAGGAAAGCCCATGGTCCAGCATCTAAAAGCCCTAAAGGAAGTAAGGAAAAATAAGACTCCCCAGAGAACCCCTTTAATATATAGGAATGCTGAGATTTTTTTTTTCACATTAATCCTGCTTCTAGGGTCGCTAACTCCATACTATGGAGACATGCAGTTCACGATTTTGCAGCACAGAGTGGCTGTGACTCTGTAATGTGGAGTCACAGAGACTTACTGTGCTTCCATGCCTCCCTTTTTTAACTTTTTTATGGTGGGGAGGCTGCAATTCGGTGATTGTTTTTGGAGGTTTGGTATTTTAATGTTCACTCTGGTAAATATGACATTGTCACTTTTTTCAGTGGGTCATTACTATTACAACAATACAACATATCCATAGGTTTTGTTATGCTTTAACACTTTTGCAAAATGAAACTCCTTTTTGAATAAAAAAAAATGAGGGGGCACAACATTCTGTATTGCTTTGGTTTTATTTTGGGGGGGGGGTGATGGGACCAAAAATTCTGGCACTGTGTTTTTTTTTTATTTTTTAAAGGTGTTCAAGATACAGGATAAATAAAGTAACATCTTAATAGTCCAAAACTTTACTCATGAGGCAATACCAAATATGGGTTTTCTGGTTGTTTTGTTTATTTTGTATGAAAAATGGAAAGGAGTTTTTGACACTTAGTTTTTCTTTTTTTTTTTTTTTTAACCCTGCTGTTCTGTTCGGTCAAAAATGACCGAATTTGAAATTTGATATTTTTTAAAATATTCATTATGCGGTTCTGAAACTTGTGGTTCATTGACTTTTCCTCATTTGAGGGGTTCTTACTAATAGCAGTTTTTATTTATTTATTTTTTGTTTACTTTTTACTCCACGTCTTTTTTTACACTTGTACTGTTCAGTCAAAAATGACCGATAGCCTTTTATACTAATCTCCAGCCATTTTTTTTTTAAATAAAGGAGTTATAATCTCATTTTGGTCTATATAGTTCATCTACTACTATTTATCAATTTATCTAGGTCCTTTTGGTCCATGCAGAGTTACACATACATACATACTCATAGGCACTTACACCTGTAAACGCAAAACTAATCGGCGGCCAATGGTGGTTTTTTACAACATTCTTGATGTGTCGGCGTACAATGCATTTGTGTTATGGCGTGAAATAGACCCAAATTGGAACAAAAATAAACTATATAAAAGAAGAATTTTTTTTAGAGGAGTTGGGAAAATCACTGGTTAGCCCATATATTGAACAAAGAAAAGTAACACCCAGAGATGATGGAGCTGCAGCCATTGTCCACAGGATCCAACAGCATGCTGAAGAAAGTGAACCAAGGGCTTCCGCTAACACTGCGACGATACCCACGGCCTCCACCAGCAGTGCAACCAGCCTAAAACGGAAACGATGCGCCTTCTGTCCAACATCAAGTAATCACAAATCAAATGTGATATGTTGCAAATGTGCAAAGTACTTATGCAAAAGACATGTAAATTATACTTGTTGAATGCAAACAGTAAATTTAGCACCTTGAACCTTATTTCACATTTTATATAGAAAAAACTAGACTTTTTTTTTTTTTTTTTTTTTTTTTGAAAAAAATATATTTACATACAGTTTGATGTTATTAGTTATAGTTTACAGTTTTATAAAGATTTTTTTTTTTTTTTTGTGCAAATGTGCAATATGCATGAATAATGCAATAAGGCCATGTAACATTTTTTGACACAAAAAAATAAAAATTAAGTTTTTGATTTCATTTTTCATTTGTTTATGAACAACCATATTCACATACAGTATAATAATGCAAAAGAAATTCAAATAAAACACTTAAATTAGTTAAAAATCCAGACTTTAATAGGCCCGGTCAAAAATGACCGGAACATTATATGTGTATAGTAGAACCGAACAGAACAGCAGGGTTAAATGTATTCACACTTTCAAATTGTAGTCCCACAAAGAGACTTTTATAATATACTGCTATATTTTTGAATCACCAAAATTACATTACTGGGGATAAGTACATATATTGCTAGATACAAAATATAAACACCCTGAAAAAAAGGAGTCATGTACTATTAAATTTTGCATACAAATAATACACCTTTTCTTTAGTTACATCTTTAACATGCAGTATACACAAAATCAATATTCAGAATGATTGTAGCTCGAAGGTAGGGGTTGGGAAGCTGTCTTTCAATGAAGAAATGGGATAATGTGGTCAAATGGTTAATTTTCTTGGAGTACAGGAGAAGGATTTCATTTTCTTGGCTTACCAGAGAAGGGGCTCATTTTCTTGGAGTACAGGGGAAGGGACTCATTTTCTTGGAGTACAGGGGAAGGGACTTATTTTCTTGGCTTAAAGGGGAGGGGGTTCATTTTCTTGGAGTACAGGGGAAGGGACTCGTTTTCTTGGCTTACCAGAGAAGAGGTTCATTTTCTTGGAGTACAAGGGAAGAGGCTCATTTTCTTGGCTTAACAGGGAAGGGGTTCATTTTCTTGGAGTACAGGGAAAGGGGCTCATTTTCATGGAGTACAGGGGAAGGGACTCATTTTCTTGGCTTTACAGGGAAGGGGTTCATTTTCCTGGAGTACAGGGGAAGGGGCTCATATTCTTGGAGTACAGGGGAAGGGACTCATTTTCTTGGCTTACCAGAGAAGGAGTTCATTTTCTTGGAGTACAGGAGAAGGGGCTCATTTTCTTGGAGTACAGGAGAAGGGGCTCATTTTCTTGGAGTACAGGAGAAGGGGCTCATTTTCTTGGAGTACAGGAGAAGGGGCTCATTTTCTTGGAGTACAGGAGAAGGGGCTCATTTTCTTGGAGTACAGGGGAAGGGACTCATTTTCTTGGCTTAACGGGGAAGGGGCTCATTTTCTTGGAGTACAGGAGAAGGGGCTCATTTTCTTGGAGTACAGGTGAAGGGACTCATTTTCTTGGCTTAACAGGGAAGGGGTTCATTTTCCTGGAGTACAGGGGAAGGGACTCATTTTCTTGGCTTAACGGGGAAGGGGCTCATTTTCTTGGAGTACAGGAGAAGGAGCTCATTTTCTTGGAGTATAGTGGAAGGGGCTCATTTTCTTGGAGTCTAGGGATAGGGGTTCATTTTCTAGGAGTACAGCGGAAGGGGCTCATTTTCTTGGAGTTCAGGGGAAGGGACTCATTTATTTTTCAAATAGGTTATCTAATAGATGAATTGTTTTCATCCCTTGACATAGAATGAGCATCATCAGCTGGAATTAGTCGCTGTAAAGTTACACATGTACATCACAGGAATCAATAGTGAGAGAGTAGATGTGACTGACACCTGTGCTCTCACAATAATGTGACACTTGTGCTCTCACACTAATGGACGTGATCAGAAAACAGTCAGGGTGCTGCTGAGCACTCAGGGAAAAAAATATTTTTTCTAACCTTGGTGACATTTGCAAAAACAAGAAAAATGCTCTTTTATTGCTAACTGTATTAGATAATAATGCTAGGAACGGTATCAAAAGCTTTAGAAGCGTATTATATTAAAAATATGTTCCCCTCTTTGGAAATTGATCCTCTCATACATAGTCATTTCCAATAAGGAGATGCCAATGTCTCTCAGGTGAGGTCATTTTACATTGCTTCCGACATGTCACACTTTGCATGCGGCATAGCATTTATTAATCCAGAACCCTCAAATTGCTGCTCTTAAATAACCTCCATGTTCACAAACTTTAATTTATCTCCTATTTCCCTATGACCACCCCTTCCCCTCTGTTTTCATATACTGTTGCTGCATCAAACTGTTTTATTAGTAGCTACTATTGATACATATTGGTACACTATTGTGCGCCGTATACTGTAGATTCATAGTTTGTGGGTCTGCCGACCTGTATGCGGTTTTTAAAGCTGTATCCCTATACCTTGTCAGTTTTCTATGTAACATAACATATAACAATAAAAAGATATTTCAGAAAAAAACAATGTTCCCTTTCACTGTTTGTTTCAGAGAAAATCCATATGATCATTAAATTATCATCATCATCTTGGAGTTTGACAGGGGCAACAAATACCTGCAAATAGCAGCCCAAATGTAAATAATTGTTAGGATGAAAACCACTTTGGCCATAATTCCTTATTGATTCATATATATCTTATATATCGAGCATTTAGTCACTACATACATGTATAGATAAATGGAATCTGTCAAGACGACAGGCTCCTTAATTACAAAATTCTTACAGATCCTCTACACAAACATGGAGAGACATTTGAGATGGTGTTCCACCTCAAAATCCTCTCCAAAAACTGCCCCTATATAATTCGGGGGACAGTGCTGAAAGATGTCCGTCACTGTCACACATTAAAAACAATAAGAGGCCATTTAGCATCACCACCTAGAAAGATGGCAAGTCCACTAACTGCACTCTCCAGGCACCTTGGAAGGATTCTGTGCTACCTTTAACATTGCGCCACAAAAGTTACTAGACTGGGATCTTACTCCTACTACTGCTTGGCCACAGGTACTTCCTTCCAGACATCAACAATGGATGCCAGAAGACAGATGAGCCAGTTCTGCGCACTAACAGACCTGACCCTAGGGAGAACCTAGCAGTATATGGTGATTGAGGGCTGAAGCCAATTACTGGCTGCAGCGGTGATGTGGTGTATAGTGGTATATCACCTATGCACTTTATGCATGACCTCCACAGATCAGCTGACTGAAGTGGCAGTAAATGCTACTTCACCTCTGTTGTCTCATTCATTTGTCTGTATGCAGCTCAGTGCCATTCAAGTGAATGGGACTGAGCAGCGGTATCACACACAGCCTCTATATATCCAATTTACAGTACTGGCACTGTACTTGGTGAGCAGTGAAGAGGCTGCCGCGAATGCGGCAGTTTCTTCAAACAGCTGGTTAGTAGGATAACAGGCATCGGACCCCCACCAATCTAATACTGATAATACTATCATAAACACAGGTCATCAATAACTTAGTCTCTTAATAGCTCTTGAACTGGACGGATTCATGTATTACTGGAATTATATATTTTCGCTAATATAATTCTATTGCTACAATTCTTTCGTTTGCCCAGTGGATTAATATGAATTGAGGTTTTAGGTGACCCCTTCAAGTCACATGGATGTTTCTGTTTTTGAATGCACAACAAACAATACAGTAGATATTTATTATCATGTATGCAATTCTAATTAAAAAAAAAAATACAAATTACAATAACTTGTAGAATTACTATCGCCTTACCTGTGTATAGCTCTGTATCTGTGTATTCATCTACTTTCTTATGGTGGAGAATATAATCTGATACCTTGGTCCCTATAGCAGCTTGGACATCCAGCCATTCAAGAGCAACCACAGTGCTAGAAGGTTCCATGTTGGGAGACAGACGAAACCTGCCAAAAAAGGAAAAAAAAACATAAACATGTAAAATCTGACAGTGCACAAAATAATGGACTCATGTAAGATGGCTCACTTGGCAGACTTGGGTAAACTGTTTGGTGACATATAGCGAATAGGTTCTCGTCTGTATGTTGATTCAATTAACTCTGCCAAGTAATTGATGGAGTTGCCACATCACATGACGCATCCGCCTCTATGTGAAGAGCTGGTCAAACACGTCAGTGGTGGGGTATCACAACAGCGAGCGGCCTCCCAGTGTCTATTAGAAGACTTTATATGGCTCACTGCTCCTGCCACTAGTGGCCCAGGTCTCACCCCAGAGGGGACAGTTACTTTAGGTTAAATTTAGGTTATTAGCTTGTCATTGGCAAGCATAGTGTTGACCTAGTACCATCCATCTATTAATGAGTTAATGACATGGGCTTGTTACAGTTTCTAATACTTACACCGGTGGTGGTAGGGGACTGCAGTTTGGTAATCCATTCTCATCGAAAGCAGTAAGATCACATCGACACCAATCTTCAATGACTTCCCCCTTTCCAGAACACCAATATAGGCTCATGAATGCATTTTTAAGCACCTGCAAAAAGGATTACATTAGTTACAATAAAATGCCTGCGAATCCCATCCACACATTGCAGAAAAATATACACATCGCAGTTTTGGAAATCGCGCCATGTCAATTATATCTACGGAAACGCCAGCAGTTTCCCTTTAGGTATAATGGAAGCAGAAAATCTGCAGAGGAAACCACTGTGGATGTTCTGTGAAAAACGATGCAGGAAAAACTGTGATGTGTTTCCAGCGCGTTTTTTCTCGCAGCTTTTTTTGCTGTGGCCCGCCACATGGGGCCTTAGCCTTAAGAGCCATTGCATCAAAATTTAAAGTGTGAATTGGATTGTATGGTGGTGAAAGCAACCCCCTTCCACAGGTGTGCCTTGAAGGGGTAGTCCAGGATATATTTTTAAATTTATTTTAGGCCAGGGAAGGTATTAAAAAGAAAAACAAAAAAAAAAAAAAACATACCTGTCCTCTGTGATCTGATGCCTCCCAATGTGGTCCGTTCCTACAGCTCCGGCGGAAGTCCCCGCTAAACGTGACCGCAGAGGCCTCAGCGAAGGACATGGGGCATCACTACCTCCACGGGACACGGGATGTCCAGTGTCCTTTCCTTAGGCCGCTGATTGGGAGGAACTAGAGCATCCGGGGACAGGAGAGTATGTCTTTTTTTTTTTTTTTTTTTTACCTTCCCCGACCGAATTTAAAAAATCATTTTTATCCTGGACAACCTCATTACGGCTGAGGCCCAATGTTTCAGAAACGCAACTTTTTTGCTGCAGATTTTTGAATGAAAGTCAGGGGTGGTTTGGAAAGTAATGGAAAAAATAAAGAAAGCTTTTAGACATTTCCCTACCATTAAATCCTCTCTTGCTTTTGGCTCAGGAAATTGCAGCAAAATCTGCAACAAAAAAACGCTGCGTTTCTGCAACATGGGGCCTTAGCCTAAAGGGAATATATCATCAAATGAGAATTGAAGGAGGTCCGACACCTAGGCCCCCTACTGATTAGCAGATTGAAAAGACCACAGCATTTGGAAGAGTGCTGTGGCCATGTCACACAAAACTAAGCACAGCACTATACATCTTACAACCGCTGTGCTCAATAGTCACTGCTCAACCACATTAACTTGAATGGGACTGAGCTATGAACAGGCCATGTGATAAATGAACATGATGGCACAATGCCTGTGAAGTGGAAGCAGCCCCTGGGGCTTCAGACAGCTGATCTGTGAGAGTCCTGTATTTTGGATCCCCACTGATCTTCAAATGATGAACTATCCTATAGGATAGATAATCAATTGATAAGTTCGGAAAACCCCTTTAAGCAGAGGACTTTTGGTTTATGACAATGAGCACCCACTAAGGATAGATCATGTACTAATATCTGTATGTGTTTGTGTTGTATACATTATGCTTTGGCTGTGTATATAGTATGATTTGCTAATACTGATGACTGATACACCTGCATTATAATACTGTGTAATTTTATTATGTCACTTTAATTGCAACTGCAATTCATTGCACCACTTCTTGTTTTAGCAAGTCCTTGGGAAGAGGCGGTGTAATGATTCCCCTGCAGGTGGCGCTCTGCTGTACCTATAGGTTATGCTGCAAGCAGGGCTTGGTGTTTCTGGCACACTGGGGCAGGAAAAACTTACTATATTAGGAGTTTTTCTGCACCTTTTGGAACTTTGTTGCCAGGGTTTGATTCTGTGCGTAGTTTTTGTGGTAGTCTGTGAGTGAGGAAAGAGGTAGGAGTCTGGGAGTCAGGCCAGTGGTAGGCCTGGAAGCATCCCAAAAAACAGCAGAGTGAACTGAAGCAAAGGCCTTGAGCAGCAGGTCCTGTGTGAGCTTGGCATGCATTTGCTGTAAGAATAGGAACACTGCTGGGCTCATGCGGGCCTTGCGATTCCAACACTGTCAGATAAGGCCAATAGTAGTGTTTGATGAAGCTGCTGTAAAACTACTGATAAACTGCTATGAAGTACTTTGGTAAGTGAAACTATCTCAAGTAGAGTGCCTGGTGACACCGTGTCCTGCGAGTCTCTGCATGCTTATTCGGGCACAACACAGTAAGTAGCACAGAGTGACAGCGGGGCAGTAGCTGCCTTGATCCTTGGCTAGTTGGCATAACAATGGGAGGCCTGGCAATTGTAAGATTCGGGCGTTTATCTGTTATTTTAATTAGGTTGTACCAAGTTTTAAAACTTCAGGGTCCAACACAAGAATGGGGGCTCCATGTCCAACCATATGCTTTAAATGGAGCATTGAAGCATTTACTGTCTCTGACAGTACCATATGAGTGGAGCAACAGCTTTTGTACTAGAGCTGCTACTCCATCCATTCTTCCCAGTGGTCAGACATCCACTTGTAGACACCCAGGTGAAATATTTAAAACTTAGTACAACCCTTTTGAAGAGAACCTGTTCCTAGGGCACACATTTAGGCTGGACTCACATCTGCGTCGGAGTCTCCATAGTCTGCAGATACTGCTTAAAATAGGTGGAGAGAAAAGTCCTGCACAGAGGGAAAAGGCTTCCATTTTAGTGGAATCTGCAGTGGAGTCTCCTCCGGATCCCATTATAGTCTATTCGGTCCGTGGGTTTCCACTAGTAACCACTTTTTAAGTGGACAGGGTATCAGTCTTTCGGGTTCCCATGCAGATCCAAACAATGGAGACCCAAGCATAAAGCCTAGCATAAAGGGGTTATCCCTGGGTCCTCAGGGACCTTTCAGCAGCTTTCACTGCACAGGTTGCTGCAGCAGAAGGTAATATTAGATGATGTACATTGAAATGAATGGGTGCACTATAGAGAGCCACTCTTTGTGACCCTCCACATTGGTTCACAGTGGGGAAAACCACAGTGGGCCACTTCTCCCTGTGATATCCACATGCCTTAACCTTCGTCAGGCTGCATAATTTTACAACATTAACAGGCTGCAGAGGAATAGGTACAATTGTACCTACTCAGCCGGACGAGGGTTAATGGGGCAAAATAAACTGGGTTGTTGAGGCCCCACATTGTATAAAAGCAGCTTTTTGTGTTGTAGATTTTCTGCAGTTTTTTGAGCCAAACCCAGGAATGGCTATAAAAGGAATGGGGAATATAAACTAAGTTCTTATACGTCTACCTTCTGTTTAACCCACTTCTGACTTTGGCTCAAAAAAACGCAGCAAAAAAAATCTGTTTTTCCGCAATGTGGGGCCTTAGCCTTAAACTAACAATAAAGATACCAGATTATTATGCCATCATACACACTCTCTCGTTCCTTTGATAAGTTCTGAATCTGCCTTAAATAAATCCTACAAAACAGCTAAACAAACTATAAAAGTATTAGAATAACCCATTTAGAGAGAACATCCATATTTCATTAATACCCAGGGTGGTATGGAGATACCTGAATAAATGGATAATGGTGGGAAACGCTATCCTGTGTGTGGCATATTGCTAAGGGGAAGAGGGAAAATCTGTGTGGGGCAGTGGGTGTAACAAAACTGCTACAGATGAAGTTTAAATGGGTATTCTGGTTACAGCAAGTTACCCCTATCCTTAGTTCGATAGTCAGACAGCCCGCAAGGGTGCTTTCAGTGGGACCGGCTGAGATAACCGGTGCTGTGATTTGGTAATCTTCAATGGTCTCCTTGAAATGAATGGCTTGGACCGCGCTGTTCAACTGGTCGCGCCATTCACAACACCCACCAATCAGCAATTCACCCTTAGGTAGGGGTCACTTTCTGTGAGCCGAATAATCCCATAACATTTAGTTTGTAGTGGATGAAATACTAAGTGCCATGCTTTTATATGTCATGTGTAATATGTACTGTATATAGAACACTGCCATCATGTACTATTACATAAATCACACAGTGGTTCATGCACCTGGTTTACCTACAGAGATAACCTCGGTCACCTGCCAACTGTATATTGTATTTGTATTTGTATCTGCTTATCTTATCTTTGCTGCTGTAACACACTGAATTTCCCCCATTTTGGGACTATTAAAGGACTATTATTATTATTTTATTATGATTATTATTATTATACTGTATTACAGGGAAAAACCTAAGTGAAGTTTACATTCCCATTACATTGCTTACTATCTGCTTTGGGCTCTAAAACGCAAAAACTAACTTCTCATCTGTAACATATAACAACATTCCACATCTAAGGTACAGATATATACATACACAAAGTGGTCTTAGTTCTTTTATATAGAACAAGGGGCCAGTATGACAACAGAGGGACAACAGCACACAGGGGACAGATGTGTATGCTTTTTCTTAAAATTTTACACTTCCCCAGCCTCCACATGGTTTGGTCCAATTTCTGGACAACCCCTTTAAAGGGTAAAGACACAATGCGGAGCCAGTGGCATGCCAGTCCGAGCTGCTGATGTTTCTACTCACACTGGTAAACATTTTATGGTTATTATTATTACTGCCACACTTTTTATGGTTAAATCTGCAAAACCACATATGGCTGTTAACAGTATAATAAGCAATAACCTACTACTGTACGTAAATGAAAATGCCACAGTCTGGTGCGGCTTCGAAAATCTTCACCAAAAGAGGCTGTCTGACAGCAGAAGTTAAAGAGGCTGTCTGTCTGTGTGCCCTATCTGGGCACATGGACATCTTATTGCGGTCTACCCTGCTTGGAACACCAGCTGATCGCCCTGGGAGGAGGAGCAGTCTGAAAAGGATTTTCTGATAGGACAACTCCTATAAATTAAATTCAGCATGTTGTAAAACTGTATAAGGCTAAAGCCCCACGTGGCGTAAACGCCGCGTTTTTTGTTGCAGATTTTGCTGCGTTTTTTTGAGCCAAAGCCAAGAATGGCTACAAAAGGAATGGGAAATATATAGAAAGTTTTTATACTTCTCCCTTCTGCTCAATCCACTCCTGGCTTTGGCTCAAAAAAATGCAGCACAATCTGCAACAAAAAAAGCTGCGTTTCTGCAATGTGGGGCCGTAGCCTAAAACAAATTACACACCTGTTACGTTCCCCACCACTCCTGTGCCAGTGTCCCAGGCTTTACTTTCCAGGAGTGATGTTGTGGTATACACGCACATGACTGCTTCAGCCCATCACTGTGATATACTGTAGTGGTCATGTACATGTAAGGAACAACATGGCTCCAGAACAATAAACAAAGGCCAGTGGGAACCATTGGAGATGAAGTGACAGGTCGATTAACAGACAAATAATATTTGTTCCTTATTTATTACCATTTCCGGGAACTAGTTTAATTTCTTCAGCTGTGAGAAAAATGAATGGGCAGATGTTGTCATGAGATCCTAGCCGCAGAGTAGCCTAAATCCTGCCAGACACATTAGACTTCGGATGGCCGTCATGTGGTAGTATGATAAATGATGGGGACTGTACTTATGAATGATCCAACCATCAACATTAGCAACTATACTCCATGATGTGGAGGGGGGGGGGAGTTAAAAAAAAAGGGCTCAGAGTTTGTACAAGTTGGCTTATAATTGCCCAAAACATGACGCATTTTCAGCAGGCCATAACAGATATGTAACAGGGCTGATCATCTTTTGGCAGACTGCCATTGGCCAGAATCACATAACAGTTATAGTATTTTCAATGAAATGCAGATGAACTAGTGTTAGGCTTGAGTATGTTATAGTATTACCTCTGGTAGATTATACAAACCTACTCTCTTGTTTTTTATATACCAACAGAGGAACAAAAAGGTAATTTAGTTTGTGATTGATGTATCTCGGTTCCTGAGGTGACTTACCTAACTTTTTACAGGGTTTATTAGTCTTCAAAATTCACCCCTTAGGCCAGAGAAAATTCTACAGTGTGTTCCTCTGCGAGTCACCATGGCTAAAAACACTCAAAATAGGTTTCTCCCCACAGAGGTTAGCAGGTCTTCATCACACCATGTGAATATTTACAGTATTTCTATCTCATCAACCATGCTGATATTTTAGATCGCAGCGGGTCATCAGTTATCAGTTTTGCATTGGTTGACCTGCTGCAAACACAGGACCATCAGGGTACATTCACATGGTGGCATCTGGCACTGATTTTGAGGTGGATTACACCTCAAAATCAGTGTCAGAGTCTGTCCTGATTTTGCCTCCCATTGTTGTCAATAGGAGACAGAGATTGAAGCAAGACGCTTTGAAAAAAAAAAAAAAAAAAAGTAAGTGTCCTGCTTGATCTTTTTGCGGATTCTGCAAGTGATTTAGCCACAGAGTCCGCAACACAAAACATTGACCCCATTCATCTGAGCCTAAACAGTTAGGAAGTTGCGAGGAGTCGGAGGCCCGAAAATTATGAGGGATCTGAGGTGGAAGTCTGCCACAAATACCTCTTCATATTCTACCATGTGAACCCGGCCTTACTGAGTGATCATGCAGTGAGCAGTAGTTTGAATGGAGACTATAGGATTGATGGAGACAGAAATAGCTGCTGCATGAGAATTAGCTCTTTGTGAAACTAATTCATACAGTCATACAATACCTCAAAGATATGCTCACACATGGTGGACACATTGTCAAAAGCAACACTGCAAAACAACAAACATTTGCCGTAAAACTGTGTTCAGTGTTTTCAGCAAGTTACTCAAACACTACATGTATGGGAATGCCGAGGCAATGGTGTATCCTTCTAAAGAATAGTATTCCATTAAAGATTTATTTTTGAGAGGCGGGATAAAATAATGATGATCTGTCCATAGGATATGTCAGCAATACCAGATCATGGGACATCCGAAATCCGGGCCCCCACTCAGCGCAACATCACATGAGCAGCTAGAGACAACAACCTCTAAAGGAGGCTCACTCCAGTGAGTGCTTCTGAAGCTTGAACGGCCATGTGACATTACATTCATTGGTTCCTCCCAGCATCTCGTTGATCAGCTGTTTGCAGTGTACTTTGGCTAGCACTGATCTGTGTATTGTGGCCAGGGATTTGACTTCAAGCACTGTCCCACTGACTTGAATGGGACTGGTACAGTAATTTCTCTGGCGTGCTATCGAGTTGGCCAGTTCTGGTGCCAACAGCTGATCGGTGGGGGTGCCAGGGTCTGCCCACAGCTGAACAACAATTTCAATGTTGCCTTTAAATCTAGAAAATGGAGACATTCACCTCTCGTGTAGCGTTATCCTGAATAAGGTTGTACAGGGGAGTGATCCGGTTAATTTCCAGTAGCACTGGGATGGGGCTGACTTGCTCTTTGCCTGCTCTTCGGCACAAGTGACAGCTGGATGGACAACGTCCCTTTTCTTCACAGTGGATTTCCACTCCCATGATAAGCTGGTCATCGGATAGCATCTGTGCTGTCAGCAAACCTGAGAGGTATGTGATGAATGGCATGGACTTCAGCTCCTTCTTACTGCCTAGCTCTGTGGTTTCTACAAAGAGAGAATGGAGAACTATTAAACATTAAGTAGATGTAGGTTATACATTGTAGGTTATACATGGTAAGTACATAACAATTGCGAAGGCATGAGTCAGTGATGACAACAGTGTTTTACCCACTTGTACATCCAATAACTATGGGCAGGTGTTTAGCACCGCCGCTAGCCCAAATCTAACCCGAGCAACATCTAGATGAAGCTCCTATACTCTTCTTGCTTGCTGGGTTTGTCTTAAAGAAGCATTCTGGGGATTTACCTTTCAGCATAATAAAACAAATAACTACATTTTCCACAATTCAGGCAGCCCTTACTAGTATAGCTCGCTCTGTTACAATCGGCAGGCACTCTGTGACATTATTTGCTCTTGCTTTCTGACACAGAATCAGTCCCCCCCGCCAATACTAGATGATTAAGGAGGCGGTGTATGATGTGTTCCCAAACCCCAGCTGCTACAGAGAGAACAGTATAACACAGTGGGTCACCATAGCCTCACATGACCCAAAAAGAAGCCATGCATGTTTCCAGGTAAAGAAGCCTCTTTAAAAACTTAATTCATTCCACTACTTAATTTGTTAAAGCATTTTTTCCAGGATCAACCTTTATCGCCTTTCCACACTATAGGTGATGTGTCTGATGGCTGAGGGTCTCACTGCTGTGCCCCCTACCAGTCATGAGAATGGGGGTCCGATGTCTGAAATTGCTTCCCAATAAGGCAGTGATGAGTTAATTGGAGCAATGGATGAGCATCTGCCCTGCCAAACCATTCAAAGTCTATGGAGCAATGGAGATAGCTGAGCGCTGTACTTCAGCCGCAGTGACGCTGACTGGAGTGACCGGGCTCATTCTTGACTGCCACGCCATTTAAACTTTCCCTCGCTGCAGTCATGTGGTGAGAAGGAATGAGGGACTTGGGAACCCCATTCTTGTGACCAGTCAGACCCCCAGCCATCAGGCACTTATCACCTGTCTGAGCATACTTAATAAATCTTGATTCTGAGAAAACTCAAATTTAACAGTCTTAGGCTACATTCACATCTGTGCCGGAGTCTTGGAGACTCTGTAACAATGACTACCTGAAAGCAGCAGACTAAAATGTTCTGCACAGAGGACTTTTTCCTCTGCTGATTTCAGTGTTAAAAAGACGGACACCCGGCAGACCCCATTATAGGCTCCCTGTGCAACTGATATTACAGTGGTCCAACTGTCTGTTGTTCTGGTCCTCCGATGGAAAGGCGACACTAGTGTGAGCCTAGCTCAATATGACATAAGGAATAAGACAGAGAGCTGATGGGACTGCATTCTTCCTTGTAAACCTGTACAATAAGTTAATACTATTTCAGATAATAAGAAGGTTGAAGCAACATTCAATTTATATGGAGAACTAGTAACTAAAGTAACACAGGTCATTCCTCGAGTACTTGTCATGTTCACAATAACACTAAGGTCAGAGGGTGAAAGCCAGCATTCTGTCCATGTGGTGTTCTGCTGCCATCTATTGGTGGGACATGGGAATAAACATGAAGTAAAAGAAAGCAGATAAATGAACCAAGACTTGTCTCATGCCTCCCCTCTCATCTGGGACACCTTCATGTCTAGAGTGTTCCTCGCTTCCCCTGACCTCTGGTATCTATTTCCTATTCCTTACTGAAGACCTACCAAATGTATCTTGTAAACATTGTCTATTTGTCTGGCGCACACTGTCTCCCCGATACTGTGCTATGTAAAGTGCTACAAAAGTAGATGTGCCATATAAATACATTATAAAAATCTAACATCCCTCAAGGATTGTCTATCACACGCCACACTTCTTGCATGTACATTGTACTCATGTGTACAATATAGTTTCCACTCTGATACCTTTCTCTTTCTGTGCTGTCATTGCCATGATGCCTCAGTATCGCATGCACAGCTAGAGACAGTAACATCTCTACCTTGGCATATCTATTCCCTGTCACCACCACATTACAGAGCACATTACTATTATGTATGTCATTAGTGTAGATTTGGAGAAAAAAAAACTTTGAAGTCTTATGCAAATGAGACAGTTGGTGCACAGGGGGCGGGCCTTCAGCTCCCTGGAACACTGCTCTTGCTGCTCAGGCTCCTAGCATCTCCTGCCTCCACTACGCCATACAGTGAGAGTTGATCCTCCCACTGCTGTATCATCATCTATTATACATGAACAGTAAGAGCAGTGCTCTAGGCAGCTGAGGAGCTGCCCCCAGTGCACCCACTGCCTCATTTTCACAGGTCCTACTCAGCTTGGACTATTTAATTAAATAAATGGGTCTGTGGAGTGCCAGTTTCTCGTGCACCCATACATGTGCATGTAGCCTTATCTTATAGAGATGTGCAGAGCCCGACTCTAACTTCTTCACAAATGACTGACAGCCATGGTCAGTCAGTCAGCAGCAGTAATAATCCTCTAATTCATTAAAAAAAAATAGTGATTGAATTCCTATGAATGTATATACAGTTCAAACCAGAAGTTTACATACACTATTTAAAAAGACACATATGCAGGTTTTTCTCACTATCTGACATGAAATCAGAATAAACCTTTCCCGTTTTAGGTCAATTAGGATTACCAAAATTATTTATATTTGCTCAATGCCAGAATAATGAGAGAGAAAATTTTTTAAGGCATTTTTATTATTTTCTGCAAAGTCAAATGTTTCCATACACTAAGATTACTATGACTTTAAACAATTTGGGACAGCCTATATGATGATGTCATGTCTTTGGAAGCTTCTGATAGGTTTATTGGCAACATCTGAGTTAATTAGAGACACACCTGTGGATGTATTTTAAGGCACACCTGAAACGCACTGCTTGTTTGTGTAACATCATGGGAGAATCTAAAGAAATCAGACAAGATATCAGGAAGAGAATTGTGGACGTGCACAAGTCTGGTTCATTCTTGGGTGCAATTTCCAGATACCTGAAGGTGCCTCGTTCATCTGTACAAACAATTATATGCAAGTACAAGATGCGAATGTCCAGCCATCATACCGCTCAGGAAGTAGATGGGTTCTGTGTCCCAGAGATGAATGTGCTTTGTTAAGAAATGTGCATATCAACCCAAGAACAAAAGCAAAAGACCTTGTGAAGATGCTGGCTGAAGCTGGTAAGAGTGAAACGAGTACTGTATCGACATGGGCTGAAAGGCCACTCTGCCATGAAGAAGCCATTACTCCAAAAGAAACGTAAAAAAACAGATTCATGTTTGCAAATGCAACAGGAACAAAGACCTTAATTTTTGGAGGCATGTCCTGTGGTCTGACGAAACTAAAACTGACCTGTTTGGCCATAATGACCATCGTTACATTTGGAGGAGAAAGGGAGAAGTTTGCAAGCCTAAGAACACCCTCCCAACTGTGAAACACAGGGGTGGCAGCATCATGTTGTGGGGTTGTTTTGCTGCAGGAGGGACTGGGGCACTTCACAAAATAGATGGCATCATGAGGAAAGAACATTATGTGGCAATACTGAAACAACATCTCAAGACATCAGCCAGGAAGTTAAAGCTTGGGCGCAAATGGGTCTTCCAAATGGACAATGACCCGAAGCATACTGCCAAACTGGTTACAAAGTGGCTTAAGGATAACAAAGTCAATGTTTTGTCGTGGCCATCACAAAGCCCTGATCTCAATCCTAGTGAAAATTTATGGGCAAAGCTGAAAAGGCAGATGCGAACAAGGCGGCCTACAAACATGGCTCAGTTACTCCAGTTCTGTCAGGAGGATGAGCCCAAATTCCTACCAACTATTGTGAGAAGCTTGTGGAAGGAGATCAAAAATGTTTGACCCAAGTCATACAGTGTAAGGGCAATGGTACCAAATACTAATGAAATGTATGTAAACTTTTGACTTTGCGGAAAGTAATAAAAATGCCTTAAAAATTCTCTCTCATTATTCTGGCATTTGGCAAATATAAATAATTTTGGTAATCCTAATTGACCTAAAACGGGAAAGGTTTATTCTGATTTCATGTCAGATAGTGAGAAAAACCTGCATATGTGTCTTTTTATATAGTGTTTGTAAACTTCTGGTTTCAACTGTAACAAACTATGTATCTAATTAAATATATATTATATAATAATTGTATAATATATTTAAATCACAATAATCATTTTATTTTGACGCTGGAGTCTAATTTTTTTCCAACACCATAATTGGCGCTGACTCCACAGCTCTGGTTGTGCAGGCACAATATTTAGGGATCCCAGCATGGCAGATAATCCCTCAGCCAGACATCTCCCAGGATATGCAGGAGGGGCACAATGGAGCACACACATTAGTCATATGGTGGTCCAACCATCAAATACTGAAGAGTCTGGTTTCTGTATAGGCCTTTATTCAGTCAGAGTGACGTGTTTCAGAATAGCATCAGGACATAACTGCTGAGGATATCTGCCAATCCTCATATGACCTCCTCCTATACTCTCCTCTTATACCCACTTCACACATCCATCTCCAAGATTTTTCCTGTGCGTCTCCATACTTTGGAACTCACTACTCCAACACATCACACTGTCTCTTTGAACTTATTGGACGAGGTGGAGCTAGGGGCAAATTCCTCTTTTCCACCAATGAAGTCTCATTTGCATATTCCTTACCCAGAGTTCTCAGCAGGGCATTCATGGGCTTGTAATTCCCTGTACCTTCTCTCCCTTATGAGACATATTAACCCATCTGACTCACATTGAGACCTCTCACACATCCAGTCAGTACACTAGTCTGCACTAGGGAGGCAACAAGAGAGTCAACAACTGTGAAACAATAGTGAAAAATAGTGTTTTCACTAGACTACTTCTTTATCAAAAAAAAACCCCAAAAAAATTGCTCCATTTATAGCTTTTTGTTATTATTTTTATTATGTTTTTTTGTATGGCACATCTACTTTTGTAGCACTTTACATAGCACGGTATCGGGGAGACAGTGTGCGCCAGACAAATAGACAGTGTTTACAAGATACATTTGGTAGGACTTCAGTAAGGAATAGGAAATAGATACAAGAAGTCAGGGGAAGCGAGGAACCACTGTAGACATGTCTGCTGGGGGCAGAATATTGTTTAGGTCCTTTGTTGGCCAGGTTGTACTGGATGCTTGTCACCTTCCCGACCTATGAGGTCGATAAGAGCACTAGAACCTACAGAAATACTGCACCAGTCTATCCAAGCAGAACCCCGAGAGTAGCTCGCACACCCAATAGCAGCAATGAACTGAAGCCGAATTTAATCGACGATGTCCAAAGGCCGAATGTGGAGGGTACCCAGTAGCTCAAACCTTTCCAGACCAGCAGGCAGCAATCTGATAAGAACAGATACTACACTTGATCTTAGCCAAAAGGCCGAGAAGTGATCAACTATTTTAGCTGTTAATATGAGTGGCTTCCAACCTCACCTATTGTCTCCATTCATCTTCCTTTGCAGGTTATAAGCTAGTGCTTTCCAACCTTTGTAGACACAGAGCACCCTGTAAAATAAATTTTCCTTGGGGAATCCCTACCAAAACATTTTTACCAAAAGACAAAAACCGTCGTAAGGAACCATAATGTTACATGAAGACATGTGGTCATCTTCCCAACCCTGGTGGGTCTCCAAGGCAGCCTTGTTGGGAATCGCTGCTATAAGTGCAAGCAGAGTCCTCCTTCCCACTGCACCAATTTACAGTGCGTTGCGAAAGTATTCGGCCCCCTTGAACTTTTCAACCTTTTGCCACATTTCAGGCTTCAAACATAAAGATATAAAATTTAAATTTTTTGGTGAAGAATCAACAAGTGGGACACAATCGTGAAGTGGAACGAAATTTATTGGATATTTTAAACTTTTGTAAAAAATAAAAAACTGAAAAGTGGGGCGTGCCAAATTATTCGGCCCCCTTAAGTTAATGCTTTGTAGCGCCACCTTTTGCTGCGATTACAGCTGCAAGTCGCTTGGGGTATGTCTCTATATCAGCTTTGAACATCGAGAGACTGAAATTCTTGCCCATTCTTCCTTGGAAAACAGCTGGAGCTCAGTGAGGTTGGATGGAGAGCGTTTGTGAACAGCAGTTTTCAGCTCTTTCCACAGATTCTCGATTGGATTCAGGTCTGGACTTTGACTTGGCCATTCTAACATCTGGATACGTTTATTTGTGAACCATTCCATTGTAGATTTTGCTTTATGTTTGGGATCATTGTCTTGTTGGAAGATAAATCTCCGTCCCAGTCTCAGGTCTTTTGCAGACTCCAACAGGTTTTCTTCCAGAATGGTCCTGTATTTGGCTCCATCCATCTTCCCATCAATTTTAACCATCTTCCTTGTCCCTGCTGAAGAAAAGCAGGCCCAAACCATGATGCTGCCACCACCATGTGTGACAGTGGGGATGGTGTGTTCAGGGTGATGAGCTGTTTTGCTTTTATGCCAAACATATCGTTTTGCATTATGGCCAAAAAGTTGGATTTTGGTTTCATCTGACCAGAGCACCTTCTTCCACATGTTTGGTGTGTCTCCCAGGTGGCTTGTGGCAAACTTTAAACAAGACTTTTTATGGATATCTTTGAGAAATGGCTTTCTTCTTGCCACTGTTCCATAAAGGCCAGATTTGTGCAGTGTACGACTGATTGTTGTCCTATGGACAGACTCTCCCACCTCAGCTGTAGATCTCTGCAGTTCATCCAGAGTGATCATGGGCCTCTTGGCTGCATCTCCGATCAGTCTTCTCCTTGTTTGAGATGAAAGTTTAGAGGGACGGCCGGGTCTTGGTAGATTTGCAGTGGTCTGATACTCCTTCCATTTCAATATGATCGCTTGCACAGTGCTCCTTGGGATGTTTAAAGTTTGGGAAATCTTTTTGTATCCAAATCCAGCTTTAAACTTCTCCACAACAGTATCACGGACCTGCCTGGTGTGTTCCTTGGTCTTCAAGATGCTCTCTGCGCTTTAAACAGAACCCTGAGACTATCACAGAGCAGGTGCATTTATACGGAGACTTGATTACACACAGGTGGATTATATTTATCATCATCAGTCATTTAGGACAACATTGGATCATTCAGAGATCCTCACTGAACTTCTGGAGTGAGAGAAAGTAAAGGGGCCAAATAATATTGCTTGCCCCACTTTTCAGTTTTTTATTTTTTACAAAAATAAATTTCGTTCCACTTCACAATTGTGTCCCACTTGTTGGTTCTTCATGAAAAAAATTAAAATTTTATATCCTTATGTTGGAAGCCTGAAATGTGGCAAAAGGTATAAAAGTTCAAGGGGGCCGAATACTTTTCGCAAGGCACTGTAGGTATCTAATTTAGTGTTTATTGTACTTGTTTTCTCGCTACATATGAAAACTGCTTTTTCAAGCGCCATGGAGTTAGGGTGGGTTCACACCTGCGCTTGGTGTCCGTCCGTCGCCAATCCAGTGAAAATCTCGGCGAACTGGATTGTCGTCGGTTACAGACCGGTCAGCGGCGCATTGTTTAAAAACCCATTCATTTGAATGGGTTTTTAAAGCAGTGCTGTGGGTGTGCGCTTACACCCTCTGCGCTGCGAATCCTTTTTTTTTTCGTCGGAAACAAAGTCGGACACACAGGACTTCGTGTCCTACGAAAAAAAAAAGGATTCGCAGCGCAGAGGGTGTAAGCGCACACCCGCGCACTGCTTTAAAAACCCATTCAAATGAATGGGTTTTTAACCAATGCGCCGCTGACCGGTCTGTATCCGACGCCAATCCAGTTCGCCGAGATTTTCACTGGATTGGCGACGGACGGACACCAAGCGCAGGTGTGAATCCACCGTTAATGGTACTCCTAGATCATAAGGAATATATAAAAAATATTCTGCTCGAAACGAAGGAAAGGGAACATAGCCTCGCCATCCAAAACATATATTTGCACACTCAAAGACCTGACATCCTTATCAAGGGTGGAATCTAGGTTGCCATGGTGATAAACATTCAAAATATCTCCCAGAAAGCAGGGCACTTATGTCCACACCAGCACACATTAAGAACATTCAGTAAGCAGCTGGACTCTGTCAGTTCACATAATGTTTCTCAACATGTGGTTTGATAAGAAAAAAGAATCATCAAGACACTGGAAAGAAATGTGAGGTATATATTGGTTTTTTGTAAGGGTATAATAATTCTTTATTGTCTCCACTGCCGTCATTCCGGTTTTATTACTCTGGCAGTATAATCGCTTATCTCAGTGGTCATCCTGATCAGTGTCATTCTCAATGTCAGAATGTCAGCACATAGAAAGTGTAGTCTATTCAGAGGTCGCTCGGCGATCTCATGACCTGCCTGGATGGCTCTCCGCAAAATAAATTAATTTTTCTTCGTCTGACTGAAGGTCACTTGTTACACCTTGAGATGATATTTCACATTGCCATCACTTGCACTAACTAGATTTCTTGTAATAACTTTAATAACTTGTGACTGTCACCATGACCTATGTAACATCTGGAAAGAGCGGACTATTTTAGTTGGTAAATTCTAGAAAGGGATGCACTCTTGTTTTATACCATTTTTGTGTTTGTAAATGAATGGATCAATAAACTACCAAATATTAGGTTGTGTAGCTAGTGGGCAGCAAGGAGGGTCAGTGTTTAGCAATGTTAAGGCCCTCATACACATTAAAGTTGACCAATCCTGCAGATTTCAGCGGAAGCAACTAACTATCTTACATGTAGAAGGTCTTTCTGACTCTCCCTTGACAAATGGAGATAGGGAGTAGTGACTTTAAACATCCAATCCTTGCCAAGCAGAGCATGCATGTGTATAGGAGGCATATCTGTCGACCAACAGAGCATTTAGTAACAGAAGGTATAGGGAACCTTTACAGTTAAAGGGATTCTCCAGGGAGTTTGTGAGTACTTACTTCCTCTAGAGTTTTCAGGGAATAAACCCATGGGTATTAAGCTTGTTCCGACCCTAGGTTGTGTGGTCAGAAGCAGCCCCCGCCCCTGAGTCGCTCCATCTCCTCCCTCCTCTCCTGTGTTCACAGCCAGTTAGTTACTTGTGCTACAAGGACTGGAATAAAACCTTATTAGGCTAAGGCCCCACATTGCGGAAACACAGCTTTTTTTGTTGTACATTTTGCTGCAGTTTTTTGAGCCAAAGCCAAGAATGGCTACAAAAGGAATGGGAAATACATAGAAAGTTCTTATACTTCTACCTTCTGCTCAATCCACTCCTGACTTTGGCTCAAAAAACCGCAACAAATTCTGCAACAAAAAAAGCTGCGTTTCCGCAACGTGGGGCTTTAGCCTAATAGTAAAGCTGCCCCCAACACCACAGGTGACTACTTCTGAGAGGAAGTAAAGTGACTCGGCCCAGGGACGATTTGTGAATCTGTGACCAAGGGTCAGAACCAGCCTGGAATCCTTGGGTTCATTGCTTAAAAACTTTGCAAAAAGTAAGTACTCAGCGACTTCCCAGAGAACCCCTTTAAAAAATTACTATGTGATCCCAAAATTATGGCATTTAAAAGTTCAACACATCCCGCAAAAAATAAGTCCTCAATGAGCTTTAATGAAAAATAAATTGCCACATCACGAAAGCTAAAACTGAATACGTTCCTTATGGGTTAAAGAAAGAGTTCTATAAAATATTGGTAGAACTGATTCTATAGGAAAAAAAAAACTGCATAATCTCAATCCCTATATCCGCTGTAATGGTGCAGCAGGTGCTGGGTATTAAAATATGGCAGTCACCCAAGAGCTGAACAAGCATTAACCCCCATTTTCCCTATGCGCTGCCATTTTATTTTGGGTGGATCGGTGGCCCCCGTAACGCATTGTATTAGTGATCAGACCGCCTGGGGTTCAAGACCCCCTAGGAGGTCTAATAAATACAGTAAAAAAAAAAAAAAAAAGTTAAGCAAAATATAAGAAAAAAAAAAAAACTAAAAAAATAATAAAAATTGAAATCACCTTTCCTTAGAACACATATAAAAGTACTTAAAGTGAAACACATACACATTAGGTATCCCTGTGTTTGAAAATGCCCAGTCTGAAAACTTATAAAATCATTTTTCCCATATGGTGAACGTTATGGCGGGAAAAAAAAAAAAATCAAAGAAGCGTAACTGTTTTTTTGCGGTTTCGCCTCTCATTAAAATTTTAATAAAAAATGATCAACGCAAAAGACATTTCCCAAAATGGTATAAGTAAAAAGTACATCTGGTCCCGCAAAAAAGTCACCTTATGCAGCCCCATACACGGAAATATACAAAAGTTATGACCCCAAGACATGTATTTTTTTGCAAAGTTTTAGATTTTTTATGGGGTTAAAATATAAATAAAACTATATAAATTTGGTATTTCCGGAATCGTTCCGACCCATAGACTACAGGTAAAATGTTATTTTGGCTCCACATTGAGTGCCATAAAAACAAAGCCCGTAAGGAAGTCACGCAAATGCAGTTTTTCTCCATTTGCACCCCATTCTAAATTTTATTCCAGTTTCCCAGTATATTGTACAGAATAATAAATGGTACCATTGCAAAGGACAATTTGTCCCACAAACATTAAGACCCCATACGGATTTTTGAATGGAAAACTAAAAAATTATATGGTGTTTGGAAGGCAGGGAGTCAAAAATTGAAAAATGCCTGCAGCAGGAAAGGGTTGATGTGACATCAATAGCCTCCTACAATCTAAAACAAAAACATTTCTACGCTTTGAAAAAAAAAACAAATGTAGGATCTACTAAAGTGGAAAAAAAATGCACCCACAGTTTACAAATCACACTAGTCTTTTACTTACTTACATTTAGTCTGTGTGCTTTATTACTTATAATACAAGAAATATCCAGAAGGGCAATAACTGAGTTATAGAAGGTGTAATAAACTGGTAAAATAGTAAAATCAAATTGGTCATGAAGGAGTCGCACAACATACATTAATGAGGTGGCAGCTACTCAGGTGGAGGAGTATTAATAGGTGGCCATTTTACCAGAGTACAGGATTTATAGCAAACATAATAGGCTATTATGGGAAGGACCCTACACTAAATTGGTGGTCTATGTTTCCATAGGGGATTTATAACAGCAGCAAGGAGTTGTAACATCCATCTCTGCTTCCTCTGAGGCCATCAAGCACAATTCTTTCTTTTTAAATAATAAAAGAATAAAAAAATACAGGTAGATTTTGAGATACTATTGTACTGTAATATGTAATCATGTAAGATCCCCACTTTAGGGTGAAACCTCTCCATAAGATTGTCTCTTAGAGGGGATCACCCCTATACTACACCAGATTTTTCAGTAAAAATGTACTTGTATCTTATTTATCTGTATTTACACCACTATAAGAATATTGTCATGGTTGTTTCACCGTAATGGGTATAGTGTGATGTACAGTACATGGTCATGTGATGGTCACAGAGGTGCACGGCTCGTTACAAGATGGAGCTCTGATTACTGACGCCTGACTGTAACAAGCCATGCACTTGTGTGTCCATCACATGACAATATACTTGTGTGTCCATCACATGACCATGCACTTGTGTGTCCATCACATGACCATGCACTTGTGTGTCCATCACATGACCATGCACTTGTGTGTCCATCACATGACCATCACTTGTGTGTCCATCACATGCCCATCACTTGTGTGTCCATCTGAATTTTAGCCAGTGGACATAAACAACAGATGCCAACAAGCAGAGATCTAGAAAAACATGGAGAATTGATACCGAAAGTATATTGGAAAATCTAAAAAACAATAAGATTATTTTGCTGAAACTGGAAAGCTTCTTTAATTTTGTTGTTTTATATATTTGCTTATTTTCCACAGAACCGTTGTCTCAGAAGGTGGAGATGACGGAGGAGGAAGCTTTTCCAGCTGTAGACTGAGGGACATGCTAGTAAGTCGGACTGTTAGTGTTTTTGGAATACTACCCCTGGACGTTGCTAGTGACAACTTCCCTGTAGCTGATCAGACTTGCTCATGTGGCCTACGTAGTGAGGTTACCCAGTGGGTTAACCATGGATTGTGACAGTGAGGCCTGGTGACAGGTCCTGGCCAGTAAGAATCAGGAGTGTCACTCTATGACACCCCCTGGTTTCCTGACAGGGCAGTATGGCTAGGGATCACTGTAGCGTTTACTATGTTAGCACAATAATGCCTGGACCAAGATGGTGTGACGTCGCACGTTTTGGATGTGGTCTGGTATACAAATCTGGGGTGTCTGGCGCCAAAATGCCAAAGAATGTAACACAGTAGAATTTACTGGAGAACAACTTAAAGGACGTGTGAGCCTGACGTTGGCAAAGTAGTGAGGCTATCCAGGCCTGGGGGACAGTGGAAGCGTGATGTTAGGGAATTGCCTGTTGAGCAATTCCCCAGTGGCTGCTGCTGAAACCTGGGAGGAAGGGAATGACAGAGACAGTCCTAAAGTCACCCCAGTCCCTGTCCCTACCTACTTGCCTCACTACCCTAGGCTGTAGAGGACAACTGGGCGACAGTCCCTTCTCTAGATAAGTGTTACACAGAACAGGACAAGTCACACAACACAGAAGAGGAGTCAGCAAGCAGAGGTCAAACTAAAGAGACAAAACAGTACCAAATCGCAATCCAAAAAGAGTAGTCAAAAGCCAAAAAGCAGAGGTTAGTAATATAAAGCAAGAGCAAGGACAAACGCTTAGCAAGGTCAGAGCCACAATAGCCAGCAAACGTGTGGGCTGATGGCCAGTTTATAGGAAGTCCAGAACCCGCCCCAGGCTTGATTGGTAGATAATCTGTCAATCACAAAGCACACAAAAGTAACCCTAACAGTGTCAACATAGAATGACCAGAGTCCAGGAGCAGGTAATCATGAGCGTACACACCTCCTGTGCCGTACAATGCGGCCAGAGGACGGCGCAGGAGTTTGAACGGGTGAGGACGTAACACGTGACTCTATTGAGAAAAGAACAACGATTGCTGTGTGTAGTGTAGAGACCCAGTGTCATATTAAAAGTGTCATACTACTACAGAAGATGCTGGAAAGGGGTTAGAAACAGGACCTACATGTTTCAGAACACTAGATAGGTTCTTATCCGTGACATAACCTCAAGGTGTATAATCCCAACATATAAGCCCTACCCCCTCATGCGGTGGAGTAACCCCGAAAGAATATGATCAAAGATAATTCCAGGTGCCATGTCAGCACAGGAACATAATGCATAGACCGTGTCTATATACAATAAAGTAACAGGGATACAGATATACTGTACATTCAATAAATATACAACTAATCTGTCCTAGAACTCCTACCTTTCAGATAAGGAATATCCAAACTTTTATTCAGAACGCTCAGCCCTCACTTCCTATCTTAACTACTACACACGTCCGCAAAAATTGCCGAAATTTCTGGGTCCGTAATTTTATCCGCAATTGCGGATAAAATTACAGTAATGAGAGAGAGAGAGTCTTAGGGGACTTCCAGTTCGAAACCAACTTTTAACGTTCTACATATTTAAAAAATAAATAAACAATTTAAATAAAAAATGGATGACTTTTTTCCCACCATTATAATTTTTTTTTTAAATACTAAATTCTGCCATTTTAACTCTGGCCATTAAGCCTAATAATAGACTGACACTTGCCAATTCTGTAGGGGTTTTCTTTGCAGCAGGTAACTCATTTACATCACATTCAGGATTACAATAGAAGATAACACTACTGGCCTATCATTACATCCACTACTGTCAATAGATGATGTCACAGCTTATCTACTTCCTCTCCCTGCACAGAGCATGTCTAGAAAATTCTCCCATAGAACTCAATGACTTGTGTCCAGACTATTGCTGCCTATAGCTGTGCTGTAATGCATACCACTAAATGTTGTTAACAGGGCAGACGAGAAGCTCAGGCAGGATCATGTACCAGAATCATGTACAGAAAATAGAATCTAAAAAGAGAAAATAAAAGTTTTTAAAGGGGATGTCCAGGAATTGGATATATTACAGGAGGTGGGGAAAGGTGAAACATAAAAGAAAATCATGCTCACCTGTTCACGGCAATCCCATGTCCATCAACGTTGTTTGTTTGGGTGTGTGCTGTGCCTTTGCTGCTGGAAGTCCTGCAGCACACATGAAAAACTGAGACCAATCAGTGGCCTCAGTGGTGGCTGGTAAGGACGCATGATGTCACTCGCTATGTCACTGGGTTCTCGCCTGAGGTCACAGATTGGTCTCAGTGGTGATGCGTGGCACAGGACTTCCAGTGGAGAAGTGACATATGTGAGTGACATCACAGGTCCTTTCCAGCCACTGCTGAGGCTACTGATTGGTCTCAGTGGTCATATGTGGGACAGGACTTCCAGCAGCAAAGGCACAGCACACGCCCAAATGGACTGTGGTCACGGACACTGGAGTACCAGGGACTAGTGATTTCTGTTTTTAATGTTTCACCTTCCCTAGTCAATTCCTGGATAACCCCTTTAATATATATATATATATATATATATATATATATATACACACACACATACACAAACATATATATGTATATATACATGGCAATACATTCCCTTTAAGCATGATAAACTACTGATAAACTTCCGGTCTCTAGACATTTTTCTGAAAAACGACATACAGTGGATGAGTTACGTTTCAAGGTGTTGGATCATATCCCACAGAGACGTAGAGGTGGGGATCGTCAACATGAACTGAAACGTAGGGAGCTAAAATGGATCTATATATTAAATACCCTGCAACCTATGGGTTTGAATGCTGACTTTAAGGTACTAGTCCATATGTAGAGTATTGCTAAAAATGAGTATTCCCCTTTAAACTTTAGACTGTTTCTTGAGTAAATTTTGTTACTAATTTTTAATTCTTGTTTTTTGTTTGTTTTTTAGTTGGGTGTATCAAGTTTGGTGGATGTATATGTCCTGCTCAGAATCATGATGCCTCAATGCCTGTAAATTTAAAGGAAAAAGAAAATAGATCCCCATTGTGTCAATAGTACCACATGGAGAATGGGCACCATATGGACGTCGATTTTTGTATTAGACTATAGATTTCATTAATAAAGAATATATTTGCCTATATATTGATGTGATTTTTCTAACAAAATTAGGGGGATGGTTTGGATTTTGTGCGGTTAGGTCTGAGTGCAGACAGGCCTGTTTTTGGGTGTATTTTTGGTATACTTGAGCATAGTTATTTACCTACCTTTTTCTGCCCCTTCTGTCCTCTTATTTTTGTTATATGGATTTCCTTATTGGAATGGAAAATGATTAAAATATTTATAAAATGGCAAGAAGTAAAAAAAATAAAATAACGAATTTTTTTTTTTTTTTTGCCTGCTATAGTGTATCAATTTTGGCATAGTTATATATGGGATCTTCAATTTTTCTATTTTATGGAAGCTTCTAAGATATTTCTCCGTTTGGATCTAATATGACATAAGTTAAAGTGTTTTAGATAGCGGTGGTTTTCCACTGTGGTATGGATCTATGATGTAGACATAGGTGGGGCATCTGTTAGGTTTGTGCACTGACCCAGGTGATTCATGTAGTCATATGAGAGGTTTTTTGTTTTTTTTTGGCACGCCAGACTAACATGCAGTAACTGAGCAGGACATTATATATCCGTTGGCAGGTAACATGGTGGCTATAGCCATGGTTTGATGCACTATATTATGTATGTTTATATTTATATCTTAATTTAGGTGGTTTTAATGAGTATATATGTATAGAATTTGATGTTTATAGGAAACTAATGATTGGCTCTTTGTTACAAGGGCGGGGATTGGTGGTTTCTTGTATAAATTGCACTGAAGTAGATGTGTTTATTTGCACTTGAGAAAGGTTCCTGTGAGAACTGATACGTGGTGTATTGCTTTTCCAATAAAAGGACATTTTCCATCTCTACAAGTTGCTGGCAGACTGGATTGAGTTTTTTATATATATATATATATATATATATATATATATATGTATATATACATGGCAATATATCCCATTTAAACATGATAAACTACTATATACAGATAAGCAGCTGCCAGGCTCTGTCCTGTCTCCCGCTTTTCCGGCTAAATTTGTTGAGCTTGTTACTGATAAATAGTGACTATCACTGCAAATCTTAGACAGGTGGTAAGTATATACCTTTAGGCTGGGCCCCCACGTGGCGTAAATGCCACGATCTGGGTGCAGCAAAAACCGCAGTGTTTTACAGTCCTTGCAAAGTGGATTCGATTCGCTAGAATCCCATCCACACATTGCAGAAAACTACACGCAGCGGAAATGCTGCGAAATCCAAAACCATTGTATCAATTATACCTACGGAAACACAGAAAGCGCTGCAGGAATAACTGCCATGCGTCTCTGCCGCGGTTTTTCCCGCAGCGCTTTTTCGCTACTGCCTATGTGGGGACTTAGCCTTAGGCTCTGTTCACACCAATGCATCAGTTTCCATTTTTACCCACTAATTGAGCACTGCAATGCTGCATTTCTCCTGTGGTGGCGGCGCTGTAATTCAAACTTGCTTGCAAATACCCCAAAACATCACAGCTTATTGCTGGGGACCCTTCTGACAAAAAAGAAACGGGAGCGGAGGGACACTTTAGTTTAGGAAGGTCACAGCTGCCACTTCTGTGGGAATATTATTCTTTAGGTATATATCCAGCTCATCCCTACACCACAAAATATACCGAGGCGGCCACACAAGCATCAGCAACACTTCGCGGCATGTCTGACCACGTGACCGATCTACGCTTCAGCTACAGTTTCCCGCTTTTTTCTGCGGAACCTCTCAGAACTACATCTCCCATGATGCCTTAGGAATAGAGCGGAAGTGTCGTCAGCGCATGCACTCTGACCCTGTCTGGGGAGTGGCGCAGTACAGATGCAGGTGAGTGGCGATCCCGATGTGTGATATGTGAGTGTGCGAGTCATGTCACGTGACGTGTGCGGTGCGGCTGCCGTAGTGTGAACGCTGTCATCGTCAGGTAATACGCAGACAGTGGTGTGATGTGTGCTGGGTAGTGGAGATGGGCAGGATAGAAGCTGGAACTTGTAGTTCTCGTCTTTTGAGTAGATGTATGCATATGGACAGATGCAGTGAGCACACACGGCCAGGCTTGTATATGGCACATATGTATAGTATAGTGTGACACCACATAACACCTATAAGGAGGTCTCCTGCCAGTCGGGGCCATGTTTAGGACACAGTCATGTGATGCTGGAGACGCCAACAAATACATCTGCTTCTTTATTAATAATAAAGGGGCGTCACTAACAGCAAATGACATCACAAGGAAAAGGGTAACTGCGGAGACCCCTCATAGTCACCCCCATCCCAGGGCATCAGCACTGCACATGCTATCGCCCCCTGGAGGCAGTGAGGGATTTTCCCACTAATAACCCTTAAGCTGTGAATGCTGTATACGTCGCGGCAAAAAAAGATGTGTATTACAGTACTTGTAAAATAGATGGGATTCTGGGTAACCCCATCCACACATTGCAGAAAAAAAATCTGCAGCGGAAATGCTACAAATTCAAAAAACGTTGCGTTTTTGTAAATCGCAGCATGTCCATTATACCTACAGAAACGCTGGTGTTTTCCGTATAGGTATAATAGAGACAGTGAGTGAAAGTCCTGCCAGAAGGGCAGAAACTGAGCAATTACGAGGCATGTGGCCGTACCCCCTATGCTGGGGTCTCAGCAGTCACGTGAGGCTGATGACTTCTGACATAGATTTTTCCGCCTGTCCAAATTCCACACCTGCCAGACAGTATTTTCTACCTCCCATTCACTTCAGTGGGAGTTATTAGGCGGAATGTGCTTAAGGGTAAGGCCCCACGTCGCGTCCCGCAGCAAAAAAGCACTGCGGGAAAAACCGCGGCAGCAGCGCATCACGGTTCTTCCCGCAGCGCTTTGCACAGAAAGTTCACAGACATTTCCTCTGCGGCCTTTCTGCTCCAATTATATCTATAGGGAAATCGTTGGCGTTTCTGTAGATATAATTGACATGCTGCAATTTCAAAAACTGCAATAGTTTTGGAAATCTCCATGTGTCCGCACCATGTATTTTACCGCAAAGTGGATATGGGATCCACTAGAATCCCATCCACTTTGCTGTGACTGTATATCGCCGCAGAGGGCCCTGGCTTAAAGATCAAGAATGATCCGCTACTTGAAAAAATCCACATCTGACTCCTACTGAAATGAATTCCTCCATGTGAACATACCCTTAAAATATTAGGTTATTTATCCCTCATAGTGAGGGCCCTTTACAAAAAAAAAAAAAAAGCCTTTTTGACTGATCTGAACACACATGTTGATGAAGGGATTTATGGGCCCGCTAAGCTGAATTTCCCCCAAAATGTCTTGCTTGTTTAGGTAACATAGAGAGGCTGCTCTATGGAGATGAACAATCCACATTCAGTCTGCATTTGTTGGCAGCGCATGTCCTGTTTTAACAGGGTGATGTGTTCCCGACAAACAATGAATTTAGGTTCCATATAAAGTATGCGATCACCTGACAAGTCATTGTTCCCGGTCATTGGCCTGTGTAATAGAGCCTTCTCAGCAATGTACTGAGAACAGATGTAAGGATAATGAACCCTCCCAGTAAGCAGTGCAGCAGAGAGCAATATATCAGGGTAAGTGCTTATTCACACAACAGGGTCTTCCAGCCGTGTGCTAGGCATTGTATTCACGGTCTGAACATGGCCTCATAGACTGGATTTAGTCACGCGATCCATGTGATCGATCTGTTAAATAATAGAACATGCAATTTCCCAGGTTATTTTCACAGATTTTTCAATAGACTCAAGTTTATGAGGGATCCGTGGTTATTGGGTTACTTGTTCACAGCCAAGTTCACAGCACTTTCGTCTGAATGTGCTCTGGGGCTACTTTCACGCTGGTTTTCCGTCTGGCACAGATCCATCAGAAATCACCAGATGAAAAGCCTGATTTTTTTGAAATTTTATTTAGGTTTTTACATCTGGAAATTTCAGTAAAAAAAAAAAAAATCCATTGTAGTCATTGGGGACCCTAGGGCTTAGTTTGTGTCATTTTCAGTATCCACGGTTTTCTTTTTCCATTTGTCAGGCCTTTCAATGGACCAGAAGAATGGAAATAAAAATGCTGGTGTGAACACAGCCTAATTTGACACTCCATTTTGTTTGTAGAAATTGTTGCAACTGAAAATTCATTTCATTTCATCTGAATATGGTTGTTTTTTTACAGAATGTGCATATTTTTCCGCAAGCATCATGCAGATGAATGGGACATTTGATGAAATTTTTGCTACAAATCCTAAGGCCCCATGCACACAGGGCAATCCGGACTGAAAAATCCAATCCATACTTTAGCTAGATTTCCCAGCCTGAACCTAGTCATAGATCACTGCTATGCAAGGAGTTCCGTCTCACAACTAGGTTTGGAAAAATCGATGTACAGATTGGATTTTCCAGTCTATACTGCCCCCGGTATGTGGATCCCTGAGTGCAGCACAGCTAAGAGGCTGAGCTATATGTGTCAACAGGCTCTTATAGAGCTGTAAATACCCTGCAGAAATAGATAAACTTGGAGGTAGAATACATTTTCAGTCTCAGAATATTCTGCAAGAAATTAGCATTTTGGCAAATTACTCTTCCGCTAGGTTCACACCCGCATCCGTGATTCTGTTCCTCTGGGAACATTAGAAGAACGGGAAAATGGATGACTGACACAAGCAAAGACTGAGGGATAACATTGAGAGACTATAATGGTGTCTGTCGAGTGTCCGTCAGATGTCTGTGCTATATAACTGGTATCGGCAGACGAAAAAGTGAGGCTTGCAGGACGTTTCCATCCAGCGATTTCTGATGGATCTGCGCTGGAGACTCCGAGATAAATGTGAATGTAGCCTTAAAATGCCGATACACTGTAGATGGCGATTACTCCAGCCCTCCCCATACATATGCCTGCTGTCAGTAGCTTATCCCTAGCACAATAAAGGATTGGGCATGTTGAAATCTACTTTCCCACAACTTCTGCAATCCCCATACACATAAGATAGCCAATAGCCATTAAATCAATGGGCTGTCAACCTATGGCACTAATATGTATGGTAGGGTAAAAAAAAAATCTTGACAAATTCCAACAATTAGCAGAGATTTGCTTGACTAAAGTGATTTTTTTCATGAGGATTTTACGCAGTTCCTGCCTTTCTGTGTGGTGCTTTGTGATTTTTTTTTTTTTTTTGGTGTAAATTTTGTAGTTGAGTGATCTGTCTTTTAGCCTAAGGGCAGGTTCACAAGCAGCAGATTTGTTGCAGACGTTTCTGTAAACAGGTTGTTACCATATAACAATGGGATCTGTTAAGGGGTGGGAAATATTAGGCAGCGAGTGAACGTTCAGTTCTTGGAGGTGACTTAAAAGAAAAATGCAAAGGAAGGTGAACTGGCAGCAGGGTCCTGGATACATAATGCTTACTCTAGGTTCACACCTGCGCTTGGGGACCCAAAAAATGGAAACTCAATCCACTTAAAAAGTGGACCATAATGGGGTCCGCCAGGTTTCCGCCAAGCATTTTTCAAGCGGATTCAGGAGCGGAATCCAAATGATGGTGTGAACCCAGCCTTACAGATGTATATGGGCAGCAATGGTCTAATCTTACAGAAGCGCTACTAGCACACTGAGTAATAAGTCTTATCCGATGTATTACCTGCTTACTTCTGTACTTTCCCGGTTCCAGTTCATTACTTTTGTGGAGGAGGCCAGAACTCTGGTTCTTTAGTCGTCGTCCCTGCAGCTGCTCTGAGTCTGTGACAGCCCCATTAGATTGGATTGGCCATGTGCCCCAGAGTTGGAGTGGCTGCAGGGGGACAGGAACAGAGTTTAGCCTTCCCCAAAAGTAATAAATAGGGCTCTAGCCTTGAGGGGTGCAAAAAAAGTTTAAACAGTGCAGAGGATGCATTGGTTAATGGCTTCTGAACCACCCATTGACTATCTATGTCCAGGCGGTCCACTCTTAACACTGCAAGGACATAGATATAGATAGATATATATAATGTTGCAGCTGCAGAAGCAAAAACTGGCACATCTACCCTTCTTGTTTGCTTAGATTTCTCTGATATAAAAATAATTAAAAAAATATGGAAAAATAAAAAACATAAAAATAAAGTTCTATTTATCACTGAAAAAAGGCACAACCATTATTTGAATAACCCAAAGGAAAAAAATGTCATAGCTCTCAAAACCACAAAAAAAAACTGTTTGGTCCTGAAATGGTTAAAGGAGTTTTCTGACCCCAAATCAATTTTTCATGCTGTTGACATATGTGATTTGTGGGGGTCCCCGGACCCCGCACAGATTAGCTGTTGCAGGTGATTGCAGCTGAGATTCTTTCATATGCTGCCAAGACTGCAGTTTTGGCTATAAAATAACCTAAGATATGACTAGTTAAAACACAGAGGGAATTTGAGCCATTTTTCTAGGTAGTATAAAACCAGAGATACAGCCATTTGAAGTGACCCCCCCCCCTCCTTTGGTAAATCCTACATCTCTGCATACTGCATTGAGTACAGGTGTACGGACAGTCTCATGGCAATGCTTAGTTGGAGCATTGCTAATGGGAACTTTACAGACTGCTTTCTATTAAAAGGAAGTTAGATAGGTTAAATAAGTATATTACAAAAATGTTTGGACCAAAGCGTTCAATGTGCATTTCCCCCATCCAGTGTTTGGGGTTGCTATTTCCAAGTCCCCTTGTAAAAAGGACATGTGGGCAGCACTCCTAGATGACCGGCTTGTCAGTAAGCAGCAATCCTACAGTAAATGGTGTCTAGATGGTTCTAGATGTTCTAGATATTTCACTACATTTTGAACTATTTTCCTCGTCATGGATAGAAATTGATTTAAGGGCTTTCCACTAGTTTTCTGCATAAATGTCAAAGATGTTGGTGTCATTTTTGTTCAATAATTTATGACTTTTGCTCTCTGCTGTGGAGATGGAGTCTAAGGCAGGGTTCACACTACCGTTGGAGTCCGTTATGAAGGTGTCCGTTAAAAAAAAAAAAAAAAACGGACACCTACCATAACGAACACTAACTAATGTTAATGTGTCCGTTTCTTTAACTTATCCAATTAATGGTTCAGTTAAAAAAACGGACACATTAGCATCAGTTAGTGTCCGTTAGCATCAGTTAGTGTCCGTTTTTTAACACTGTCCGTTTTTTTTTGGGGTTTGTTTCTCCTTTCTGAGCTTGTGCAGGAAAAAAACGGATACATAAAATAACGGACAATAACTGATGGTTATCAGTTACTGTCCGTTATAAGTCCGTTACCCATAGACTTCAATGTTAAAAAAATAACGGACACTAGCTGTCCGTCAAGGATCCGTTTTTTTAAAACGGACCAAAAGTCCTGCATGTAGGATTTTTTGTCTGAAAAAAAAACCGGACTTCTGACGGATTGGGTGTAAACGGACACTAATGGACACAATATAAAAACCCATTGAAATGAATGGAAATTTTAACAGATTTCTGACGGTTCAGCTAGTGTCCGATGCTAAAATCTTGTAATGGACAATAGCAACAGACACTACTGACGGTCACCAACGGTAGTGTGAACGCCCCCTAAGAAAAAAAGTTTCCAACTCCCACTTTAAAACAAAATGATAAATAATTTTTACTGACATTCCTAATTGTATACTATAATTAATACAGAGCATAGCTTGTTACATAGCGGTAGTGACTTTCATAGGTATTGAGTCACTGCTAGTTAGAATATTCATTACTTATCTGTCTGACCATGGCTATCCGCCATTTATGAAGGCGTCGGTGACTCACAGCCCTGCTTTTGCCCTTTTTCTCAGAAGAAAATTTCTGCGGCCTCCTGCAGACTGACAGATTTACCACAATTTTTGCTAGAAATTGGTTGAAATCTACTGACTGAAGTCTATGCCACCTCACCACTGGTACCAATATTTTTTTGAGGTTCATCACAAGACCTGAGGAACGGATTAAACAAATGGATCTTTCTAATGACCTATAACAGGGACCCCATTGACTACATCAGGTCTGGGGTCCATCTGTTATCTGTTCTCACTGACATCGCTGGACAAAAAAAGTCAGGCCTGCGGGACTTTATCTTAGGGTGACACTGTGCCGGATAAACTCTGACACTAGGACTGGCGTATAAAATGCCAATCTTAATAAATTCTCCCAAAGTCTTCTGGTCCCCTCTCCTGCAGCTACGCCGCTTCCGTCCAGCGGCAGACTTGGCTATGATGTTCTAAAAACCTCATTGCAGAGTTGTTACCCAACCCGCTGGGCATTTAGAGTTGTCAAGTAGTCAGCAAGCGGTTAATATGTATGTTGGTCAGGTAGACACATAAATACGCTATTATGACATCGTTGCACTGGACCCTTCCTGGGGGAACGTTTCTTGCTTATGCAAGACTGTCATAAACTCTACGTGAGATGTTTCTTTTTAGCAACACCAGCAGTTTACCGAATAAAGACGTGTCATTAATTTAGGTGAAGCGACAGAATTCTTCAGTAGGACGGCGCTTGCTTCTGCACACATTGCTAATTCTAGGCTCCAGGTGATGCACAGTAACAAGCAAACATAACAGGTCACGTATTAGTTATGCACGGCTTGTATGTAATTCCACAGCTGGAGAGCGCCCACAATATTAACACGTTTCCTCGCGCCGTTTCCAAAGCATGACCTGAGGTGAACAATTTATCTGTTAGCAAAAAGGAATATTGTAGCTGCCAATAGATCTCTTGTTTTGAGCTCTAAATTATGTAGCTAAATTGCTGTTATCGCATGGAGCTGCTGGCAGGGTAGAGCTGTAAGTGTTCAACTGTGAGATTAGCTAAGACGCAGCTATGCATTGCTTCTCTCTATTAGTTTTGCCTCCATCTTTCTTAAATTGTCACTGCATACACCGCTTTCCATGATCTGAATTCTCAAATAGCTTTGTTAGATTAGCTATTTAAAAGTAGGTACTCATGCTGAATCCTCAATGTCACCCATTCCTCCCAGTCCTGCTGCTGCTACATTTCCTGACAAAGTTGCGATGCCGTGAGAACATGCACCTCTTTGTGTATGTATCTGTATGTGTACACGTGTATATATACAACTACAGGGTGGGCCATAAGTATGGATACACACAGGTGGGCCATAAGTATGGATAAACCCAGATACCATTGTTTTTCTTGTGCAATTCTCCATGTGTTTAATGTGTCACATGTTTCCCCCCTCCCATGTACTAATATGCCACAAACGGTAAGGTGATATCAGCAACCACTTCCATTTTATCTGGGTGTATCCATACTTATGGCCCACCCTGTACACATAACAACTACAGGACATAATATATTGTTGGTTGCACCTTTGCAGCTAAAACCGATTTCACTCTTCTGGGAAGGCTTTCTACAAGATTCTGGAGTTTGTCTTTGGGAGTTTTGACCATTTTTCCAGAAGAGAATTTGTAAGGTCAGACATTGATGATAGATGAGAGGCTCTGGCTCGCAATCTCTATTCTAGTTCATTCCAAAGGTGTTTGATGGTTTTGAGGTCAGGGCACTGTAAAGGTTAGTCAAATTCTTCCAAACCAAATTCACCCAACCATGTCTTCATGGATTTTGCATTGTGCGTTGAGGAAAGCTTTGTTGGAACAGAAAGAGATCTTCTCCAACCCTTCTTGCATAGCTGGAAGTATACCGTTAAGATTTCCCTTCATTGGAACTAAGGTGTCTAGGCCAAACCCCGAAAAACAACCCTATAGCATTACCCCTCCTCCACCAAACTATACAGTTGGAACAATGCAGTCAGGCAACTAATGTTCTCCTGCCATTCACCAAACACAGACTGGTCCGTCAGACTGCCAAATAGAGAAGCGTCCATCACTCCACAGAAATCCTGCATTTCTTCCCCTTGCTTCTCTATTGAGAGCTGTACACGGCTTCTCGCTGTGTATGGTGTACGGGCTTTTGTGTAAGGACGAGAAAATAAGGTGGAGGAGGGTCACTTAAAACCGTTATATCTTGGTTATTAAAACACAAAGAAATGTTACAGGGTTACAGTTCTAGCTGTATTATGTCCAGAGATATCAGCAGCTGAAAGCTCGATTGGGATATTTATATGCAGCTAGTCCCAATTCCAAATGTGTTTTCAACTGCTGATATTTCTGGTAATAGCGCAGGTGGAACCTTAGTGTCCTATATAAGATGACAGTCCCCTCTTTCATATGACACTAGAATCACCTTTCTATGTTTTATAATGCCTGAGATATATCTGATTGAAGTGACCTTTGCCCACCCTTATTTTCCCTACATTACAGACATGCCCATACACTGTGCAGTGAAAAGCAGGGTACAGGTCTCAATAGAAAAGCAAGGGAAGCGATAAAGAGATGCAGGATTTCACAGAAAGGAGACAAAATGTGTTAATAAAATATATTATAAAATGTATTCATGATACAAATCAAAAGTTGTTCAGAAGTTTAGTTAAACCTAACTGAGCGTGAAATTCTATTACAGCACTGAATTGGGGAATGTAACCTTTGCTTTCCCTGACAACTGGTATAGGGAGAAAGCTGGAAGTTACAGTAAGTGTCCTTCAAAGTGTGCTTATGTGTTCTAGTACATTATGTATATAAATAATCTACATAAAATGTCAATTATTTTCAGAAATGCTTTGCATTACTCCTGTTATATGGATCCTGAATTGCATTCTGTATTATCCTCACAATTGAAAGCTGTTTTGTCTACAGACACATTCCAAATGGTTTAGCGAAGTTCTTATAATATTACAGGGACAATGTTTGTCGTCAGACTACTGTATAATGTAATGCAATCTTAGGGAAGACATTGAGCTAGCAAAGAATGTTTAATTCTGAAACCTGCAGAATTGTAAATGTATCTACAAAGTTAACCAACTGTTTGTGAACACATTCTAGATGGAAACTAGGAAGTACTGTTCAAACATTTCAGTTTATTTCAGATGTGGAGAGACGGTTGCCTTTCTTTCCCCACCAACCCCTGTATTCACCAGAGCTGTGGACTTGGTAGCCCAAACTGCTGACTCTGACTTCTCTATTTTTTAAATCCTATCTAACTTCCTTTTTATTATAAAACAGGCTGTAACATATTCCTTACCAACTCTCTAACTGAGCTATTTCTATATTGTGAATATGCAGAGCTGAAACATTTACCAAAGGGGGGGGGGGGGTGGTCACTTCAAATGGCTGTATCTTGGGATTTATACCACCTATATGCTGCTGAAGTACTAGCTATAACAGCACCTGAGATATCACTAGTTAAAAACGTAGTCAGGAAATATTCAGCATCATGTTGCATATAAAATGACATTCCCGACTGAGTTTTTAACCAGTGATTTCTCTAATTCTTTTATAGATAGTACTTCAGTCTCAGCTTTCTTGTGAAACCAGAACCATTTTTAGCCCAGTTAGAGCTAACTTTACAGCCTATTTTCTATTAAAATGAAGTTTGATAGGTTAATAAAGTATATTACAAAAATGTCCCCCCCCCCAACACAGTATAAAAAAAAAATAAAAAATAAAATGGGAGTTAAACTTTAACTATATCAATCTCTTGTCTATGGCAACGGTTTGAAAAAAATCACAAACAATACTCAAAAAAATCTGTCTCTCTCCTCAGGAAACCATGGCTTCTGCCCCATGTGTGAATGTCGATGGCCTTCGAGAAGTGCTTGAGTGCCCCATATGTATGGAGACCTACACTGAGGAACAGTTGAGGCCAAAGCTCTTGCAATGCGGCCACACCACATGTAAACAGTGCCTTGACAAGCTTTTAGCCAATACTATTAATGGAGTGCGCTGTCCATTCTGTAGCCGGGTAACCCGTGTCACAAATTCATCTCAATTGACTGATAATTTGACTGTTTTAAAAATTATGAACACTGCAGAACTGGGCCAGGCCGTCATGGGGTTAATGTGCAAGATGTGCAACCAAAGGCTGCCACGGAAATATTGCAAAAATTGTGCTGTAGTGATTTGTGAAATGTGTGGAGAAGAGGCACATCTTCCTCCAGATCACATTGTAATTTCAATGGCTGAAGCTGCAAATGAGCGTCGGCAAAGCATTCAAGAAAAGCTGTGTAGTCTCAGACAGTCCATTCAGGACCTGCAGAAGAGAAAATCCTCTCTAGACAGTCTTTCCTCACATGTAAAGTGCAAGTACAAATTAGTTATGCAAGATTATAGTAAAGAGGAAATCAATGTGCAGGAGGAGTTGGCCCGTTCACGCAAGTATTTTACCTCCTCTTTGTATGAGGTAGAAAAATTCAACAATCAGGTCCTGGATGAGCAAGCGTACCTTCTCAACATAGCTGAAGTACAGATTGTGTCAAGGTGTGACTACCTTATACTAAAGATGAAACAGGCAGATTTAGCTCTTTTACAAGAGTCTATCGAAGAAGAGGAACCCAACTTAGTAGCTAATTTACCACAAAACCTTATACTACAAGATGTAGAGTTTCTCAAGGTGGGGCATGTTGGTCCTGTCCAGGTAGGTCAAGTGGTCAAGAAGCCGCACAATGTAAATTTAGATGACCCTAACCCAGATGGGTTTCCCATGGCTATGAGCAATGATGTGGAGGCATTGCCTGTAGATGTTAGCCATGTAGAACCTTGTACATCAACTCCTATTGTCCAACTTGCAGATACTGCATGTAGTTTACAACAATGCCAGTTTCTGAGGAAGATGGGATCGAAAGGTAATATGCCAGGAATGTTTAATCTCCCGGTCAGTATCCATGTCACAGCACTGGGGGAGGTGCTTGTTGCTGACAGAGGTAACTGCAGGATTCAGGTTTTCAACAGAAAAGGCTTTTTGAGAGAAATAAGACGGAGCCCTACTGGAATCGATACTTTTGTGCTAAGCTTCCTCGGAGCAGATCTTCCTAACTTGATTCCATTATCAGTAACTATGAACTGCCATGGACTAATAGGAGTGACCGACAACTATGATAACTCGGTAAAAGTATATACAATAGAAGGGCACTGTATTGCCTGCCACAGAAGTCAACTAAGCAAACCATGGGGAATCGCTGCCATGCCTACGGGTCAGTTTGTGGTAACTGATGTAGAAGGAGGCAAGATATGGTGTCTGACTGTAGACCGGAGCCTAGGTGTAGTCAAATACAGTCGGCTTTGTAGTGCTGTGCGGCCAAAGTTTGTAACGTGTGACCAGCAAGGGACTGTGTACTTTACTCAAGGACTAGGTCTGAACTTGGAAAATCGTCAGTATGAGCATAATCTTGAAGGAGGGTTTTCTATCGGCTCAGTGGGAGCCGACGGTCAACTGGGTCGTCAGATTAGTCACTTTTTCTCGGAGAATGAAGACTTCCGTTGCATTGCAGGAATGTGCGTAGGGGCTCGGGGAGATTTAATAGTGGCCGATAGTGGACGGAAAGAAATTCTTCACTTTCCTAAAAGCGGAGGGTACAGTGTTTTAATCAAAGAGGGCTTGACCTGTCCTGTTGGAGTGTCTGTGACTCCAAAGGGACAGCTATTGGTGCTGGATTGTTGGGATCATTGTATTAAAATTTACAGTTACCACACCCGCAGGTATTCCTCACCTTGAAGCAGACTGCTACAGGTCCTGTACACTGTAGATAGTCTAATATGGCAATTTGCTTTCAGGCACTTTAAAAAGAAAATGCCGTCTATGCACACCACCCAGCATTTTCCAATTCACCTACAAGTCCTGCTCAGAAGGAATCGAAATTGTACCATATAACCACCGATGGACGCAGAACACATTCATCTCACACCACTAAAATGAGGCTTTTAACATATAGTAGAGGCTTTCAGGTGTCATCACTTGAAAGAAATCAATAATCTTGTCTATTGTAGGTAGTATTGCTTCAACATTATATTCTAGTTTACGATATCAGCTCTTATCGTGTCAGCTATTCTTTCCATATCGACTGGTAAAACATTTCTTGCTAACAGAGGAAAAAGAGCAGTTCTAAAACCATCAATGGGTTGACCTCGTCTTTGTTCCTGGCATAAAGGAAGAATAGTTGGTGTCTGGATTTTCCATTCAGTGCTTTGTGTATCAGGTATTTTTCATTCTTAATTTTGCAGTGATTTACATCCCAGTGAGATGTATACAGACAGTAAGTCTTCTGTGCACTTTACCGTATGTAGAAAATAAAATGGATAACGTTTGTTTTCATGGTAGGGCTAGGTTCACATTGTGTGATTGCCACTACTTTTTTTTTTTCAGTGCTAAAAATGGGATTATATCCTAAAGAGATGAGAAGTGTCATTTTAAAGGAAAAATGTATGTGGCATCCAAGCGGTGTTCACCATTCTTGTAGAACTAGCAGCAGTGCTCTAATCTATAAATGTTACTCTGTATGATGACTATGTATGTAAAAATGTAACAAAGAAGCTGCCATCGGAGTCGTGAAAACCTTCTTGTGCTTGATTTTTCTACGTTTCAGGTTGGGTTCCTTTATGTATCTGGACATGCCCCTGAGAGGCATTGGTGACATTAAAGGAACACTAAACAGAGAGGTTCAAAAAAACATTAAAATATCCCATTAATACTACCTTTAATTTCCTATTCTCATTTTCTTCTGTTAGAAATAAAACTTAGAAATATGTATAGAAATCTTTAAGTGCCCCCAAGATCTTAGCCATGGTCCCTCACATTCCTGTATCTGGCTGTGAGACAACTGGCTGCAGCAGGAACCTCTCTCCCCTGGTCTGTTTGCACTAGGCACTGGCTCTCAGCACGTTCAAATGTATGGGGCATGTTTACTGTAGAGTTTCTTTCCTTTAAGGTTTTAGCATTCATTTAAAGGTACAAATAACTACTTTCTGGTATTGGAGGGAGCAGGAGTGGTGGGCATCAATACATATTTAGCCCCCCTCCAATTGTTTCTGACTCCTTTCTTGTTCAGAACCACCTTCTCTATAAAGTATACTATTACGGTAATTGGAATATGTGATTCAAGCCTGTATTACTAACCTACTACGTACCTCTTAAGCCTACAACGTAGGGGTTGTACAGAGCTGAAATACGGTTATGTGCATGAGCCCCATGTTTTGTAGATCCGTAATATGGCACATTTAGAAGTGCATAGGGCCCTACTGTGTTCCTCTGATGAAGAGGGGTGAATACTTCAGTAAGGGTAAGTTCACAATACTGTTAATGTCCATTGCTCTCATCCATCATAGTGACTAATGCAGATGGAGCCCCCTCTGTGTGGTTTATTTTTTTTTTTTTTTTACTTTTTTGACTAAAGAAATTCATCCATGCAGGACTTTCTGTTTCTTCTGTTAATAAAACTTCTGTCATGTTCTTTATATTAGTCTCTGGGAACGAACACGGAGGGAGGAGGACTCTGTCTGTGTTCGTCACGCCTATGATGGATGAGTACAATGGACGTTAATAACGGCAGTGTGAATGTTCCCTAACACGTGCATGCAGCCTGCACAGATATTTGGTATGCATGACCAGATGACTGGATTTCTTTGCCATAGAAAATCATTGGAGTTGCCTTTTTTTACGATGTAGTCAGTGCCACTGTGCAGAAATCAACTGTGCGAGGGACGCAGTGTTAAAGTAGTGCTGGGGCCCTATCAATCCCTAGGACTGTAACTGCATCTCCTAGCCTTATGCTCTCACGTTTTCTGATGGGAATAACTGTTTTAGGTTTAGGGTCCTACATCCCTACCTACTTGTATGTGACTGTGATCGCAGGGGGGCTCAGAAGCTGTACCCGTGCAAGAACCAGGGTGTGACTGACAGCCATCCTTCCGCTGCAAAGCGCAGTGTTAGAGAAGGGGCGCGATGGTTTAATGTGGCATCTGCAGCAGATTTCAAGATCTGCCTCTTATGCCATCCCAGACATGGCATAAATACTCCATACTGTTATAGTAGTGATCAGGTGATCGCTGCTTCAGGTCCACAAGGGGACCGAAAAGTTGAATGACCTGTATAAATAAAGTAACTGCTTTTTATTACCATATGGTAGTGAAAACCGTGAACAATAGCGATTTCTTTTTTTTCTGCTTTTCCAACAAATTGTGTCAAAAATTTACACACCCAAAAATCATGCCCCAGAAAAAAAAAAATACAGCTTCTCCCACAAAACAAGCTACATCAGTGGAAAAAAAATAAAAAAATCTCTGATCTCTATATCGGAATGTGACAACGCAAAAATAACTTAATAAACTACAAAATAAACCATTTTAAACAAAATAAAATTTGAAATATTGTATTCTTTTGTTGTTTATTTCTCCCACACCCAACAAAAATGTGTAAGATCTGATCGATACATTATAAGATTTTTTTTGGACTATAAGTAGCATCTGACTATAAAATGCTAGGATTAGGCAACAAACAATATTATACATATTTCTTGTATCGCTAACTTTTAAGTTTATAGCAGATGGGGAAGTATATCACCTTATTTCTAAATGTTTTTATTTTCTGATTGTATATTAAGTACATAATTATGGGGCGACCATCACCTCCAAATTTCTCTTCTGCTCTGTTAACAGCATTTAGCAGTATGCTTTACAGCATAGTCATGACCATATGCCACAATAGAAGGAGGAGACACACTGAGGTCCCCGTCCAAAGAGAGTGGAGGGGTCAGTGCCACTTACTTTAGTATTCTAGGGTAGGAAAGAGGGTTATTAGCTAATGGTCTGCTCCTGCGGAACACACTCAAGTGGACTCCCCGAACGGAAACCCGAGCGCAGATGTGAACGGGCCTTAGATACTTTTATAACTGGTACGAAAAGGAGTCTGATGTGACAGATTTATCAAACATTATTAGACACTTAAATCTGGTGCAGTTTCAGACTGTCAAGTCTGTTTGCATTGTCTAAATCTTATTAAATTTGCCCCATAGTGTAGATCAACCTTTTCAAGCCAAGTATCCCCTCATGCAAAAAGTTCCAACCAAGTACCCCAAGGGACATTGTGGTGGCCATCATCTGACAAATTCTGCTCCTGATCTCAAGAGGGGAAGTAAAAAATTGTGTGCATAACGCGCTAAGCAAATCTTTTTGCTTATGGGGGCATTTGTGGCAGACACACTAAAAGCTCTGAAGGTCTTTTAGCTTCTGACCAGCTTTTCAATCATCAGATGATAAATCAGAAGCTATATGTCTATTCATCACAGACTACCCACTGCTGCAGAGGAGTCCGTCCCCTTAACCCAATGCCTTCTGATGCCTGCATCTGCTTTGCAGCCACTATGCCTTAGTATGGTTTGGACAGCACTAGCCCCAGGAGCTTTGGAACCTTAGCACTCACTAAATCTGCCACTTCCAGAGCGCTGATTTTCAGCCATGGCATGTACTCCCTGGGACTGTGTGGCATACACTTACCATAGGTTGAGAACTACTGGTGTAGGACACTAGGAGGGTTAATTGAGTTTCTACAGCCAGGGAATCGGTAGGCCAAGCCACCAACTCTGACACCTCTATTTTTCCACAGCGCAAATCTGACTCCTACGCTGGGTTCACACCTGTGCATGTACTACATTCGGGGATTTCGTTACCCTCTCTGCATGAACAATGCGGAGAGAAAAGCGTTGCAAGAAGGACTTTTCTCTCCACATTTTTCCACCCTTTCGGGCGGAAACCACACGGACCCCATTATAGTCTATGGGGTACGCGGGTTTCCTAAGGTAACCGATTTTTATGTGGATTAGGTTTCTGTTTGGGGTGTCCCCAAGCGGACCCTCCCGAATGGATACTTGTGCGCAGATGTGAACCAAGCCTTAGATGGTTGACAACCATGGTCAGGTGGGAAGCAGTAAATCATCTCTAATTCTGGAAATAGCCAGTGACTGCAAAAAACTATAACTAATTAATTACATAATATTAATGTTGTATAATATACACATTGGATCATTTTATTTTAAACACCATAATAGCATGATCACACAAAAATTATAATAAAATATCATTTTATTAACATAAATAATGAAACAAACATATATGGGGAGATAAATAATGAAGGTACACCATAATAATGATAGGGAGGGAAATGGGGGCCACAACAATAATAATAAATAGGGGGGATATACACCGCTGGTACAAATAAATATGTGTAAGGATGGCTGAAAACAACCTATATAGCACTATATATGCATAAACATACCATAAACAGTATAATAGCCCAAAGAAATCTAGTGAAAACTTGAAAAATGGAAATAAATATGAACATAATAAGCCACCATTGTAACCTCACCTAGTCACACTCGCCAGACGCCCCCTTGATGAAGCTGTCTGGCGAAACGTTCGTTGGGGTGGAGTGTGACTAGGTGAGGTTACAATGGTGGCTTATTATGTTTATATTTATTTCCATTTTTCTAGTTTTAACTAGATTTCTTTGGGCTATTATACTGTTTATGGTATGTTTATGCATATATAGTGCTATATAGATTGTTTTCAACCATCCTTACACATTTATTTGTACCAGCGGTGTATATCCCCCTATTTATTATTATTGTGGCCCCCATTTCCCTCCCTATCATTATTATGGTGTACCTTCATTATTTATCTCCCCATATATGTTTGTTTCATTATTTATGTTAATAAAATGATATTTTATTATAATTTTTTTGTGGTCATGCTATTATGGTGTTCTATGGTTTCACATGATCTACAGAGTTTTTCATGCTTAGCTATTAGCCCTTTTTTGTGTTTGATCATTTTATTTTGAAGCCAAAGTCAATAAGTTTATTTCAACGTACCAAAAAATGGCCCTGACTCTGACTTCACAGCCCTGCCTGCACATGTTTAGTACACAATCCTCTCCTGCAATGCTCAGACAGATCAGGGTCGGGCAGGGAGGGAGAGGGATATACAGCTGCACATCTTTCTGTGACTGGGCAAAGACCTTGGTCAGCTCTTCCCTAATCACTATAAAAGCAGTGAGGGGTGTATGGCGCTACTGGAACTTTCTACCTGCAGACACAGGGGCTTTCTAGCAAGATGTTTTCTTGCTATATGAAATAGAAGTTATACTATATCGCTTTCCACAAAGTTCTAAATTTGCTTAGTTCCTGCTGCTCTGACATTCGGACTGCACTGCATCTTCATGTGACAGGTTCACATTGTGCAATCGCGTCAAAGGCTGGATTCTGAGATTTTCATGGCATTTTTGTTGACTTTTTATCTTTTTTTTTTTTTTTTTGGTCAAAAATGGTGCAACCAGATATTCCTTAAGCTAAGGACCCACGTAGTGAGACCCAGCAACGTAGGGCCCCAGTCTATAGTAAATTATTGAAAAGTGGCATGTGCAATGTTGGTTGCAAGAGGTTGGTGGCAATATCTCATACATATAGATATAGATTTGTGTGGGGGTGCCATAGTATGCATACTTGAGGTACATGGAGCTTGGTATGTGCACTGAGTTTAGCTCTAAAGTGCACACAGGGGTGCGTGGAATTTTGTAGGGGGAGCATATGCACCTTTGGGAAACACAAAGTGTTTCCAAAAACGCATATACAGGTTTTCAGAGACGTGGGTTTTGTACAGGGGTGAATTTACAGTATTAACATTTCCATCTGGCTGTCGGCCTTTCTGAAATATAGTGCTTTGTAGTCTCCTTCATCTCCTCCTCCTCCTCCTCCTCCTCCTCTCTCTTTCCACTTTTCACCTTCCACCAGATCAAGTGACCTGAGCTCATGCTCCTCCCACAGGTCACATAGGCCACTCCCCCCTCACTTCCTGTTTGTCTCTCCAAGTGCTTTCCTAGTTCCTTAGTGAAGCTTGTGTTACCTTTCCCACATGCAATCCTGCTATTAACTACTGAAAAGGTATACATCTATTATGTCATATATTCATACATACAGGTATATCTCAATAAATTAGAATATCTTTGAAACGTTCTTCATTCATATTCAGTAATACAATCCATAATCAGCGTCTTCCATGACTGTGTGTCCTACTGAACCAGACTGAGGGACCATTTACAGGCTTAGGAAACCTTGGCAGGTGACACTGAATTTACAATACTGAACTTTTTTACAATATTCAGATTTTCTTAGATTTTGGTTTTCGTTACCTGTAATCCATAATCAACATTTACAATAATGAAACACTTGAAATAGAACACTCTGTGTGTAAAGAATCTAGAAAATAGAGGAGGGCACTTTTTTAATTTAATTACTAAAATAAATAAACGTTTCAAAGATATTCTAATTTATTGAGATGCATCTGTATTCTTTATGTGCATTGTCCAGCTTGTTTTTATGTATATTAGACAACTATTTATGTATCATCATGTGGTTGGTCCATTTTTTTTTTATGGTTTCCTGTGATGTGAGGATACTCCTACCCACTGGGTAAAATTTGCCCACAGAATGTATTTAAAGTTAGTTGTATGCTGTTCATATCCATGCTCCTCTGAGGAATGGGCTGGTCATGTTGATGTTTCATCTAATAAAGTTCGATTTGGCAAGCACTGGCACAGGATTTTGTTCTGGCTGACATCACGGCCAACCTCTGGGACTTTATTGACATATATCCGGTCTGATCCTGTGGTGGCTCCTCTGATACCCACAGCTTTGGATGCCAAACCTGTGGATAATATCTTCTGCGTTTATTGTTGTTGTGACTTATCACGACACAAGGTGTCCAGTGCTCCGGTGTCCTCTCGATGCGTTCCGGTCCTTCTGCTCTGGCGTCTTCTCAAAGTGAAACTGTTCACTGGCTGTGATGTCATGGATCCATTCCACTGAAGCTGCCGATTGGCCTCAGCAGGCCTCAGAAAGTTGCTCTGTTATGTCACAGGTAGTGACATCGCATGCCCTTCGCAGAGACCGCTGATTGGCCTCAGCAGTCACATGTGGCTGGGACTTGCTCCACACATCAGTACAGGACCGAGAAGACTGGACCGCACAGGCAGGCACCAGAGCATCATGGAAAGGTGAATATGAATGTTTTTTTTTTTTTTTTTTTCACTGCCCCCTGCCTATTTAGAATTTAAATGATCCTATGCCTTTAAGATTTGGCATAGGATCCCATTTAGGTAAAAAACACAAAGCAGGCAGGACTCCAATCAGTGCTGTTCATTTTTTTTTTTTTCCATTATTGCAGCTTTTTATGTTGTGTTTTTTTTTTTTGTTTGTTTTTTTGGAAAAATTTACTTTAAAGCATGTTGTATTAAAAAAGAAAATGTCACTGACCCCAAAAATGCAAAATGCCTAAATGCTATTTATCTACTTCACTGCAGATTTTAAAATCTTGTTTGCAGCATTTTATATTAAAGAGGACTTATCATTTTCTCATGCATATGCGGTTTTATATACCGCTAGAAAGCCGACTGTCGGCTTTCCCATTATGTGCCCCTGAGGCTGGAGATATCGGTGGCGTTAGTTTCGGCACCGATCTCTGCCCACTGTCAGAAGGGCGTTCTTGACAGTCTAACTGAGCTGTGAGGAACGCCCCCCCAACAGTATTCATCCATAGACTTGTACTGGGGAGGTGTTCCTCACAGCTCAGCGCCATCCCTGGGCGGCAAGGAGTGCCCCCTTCTGACAGTACAGGGCTATGAACGAGTACAGTCGGGGGGGCCTTCCTCACAGCCCAGCTAGACTGTCAGGAACGCCCTTCTGACAGTGGGCAGTGATCGGTGCCGGAACTAAAGGGTCGTGTACATGGGGTCTTAAGGTGAATTGCTTTACATATGTTTTTGCAGCTGTCACATTCATTTAGATATTGGGGACTGATTTTTAGTTGTAAAAAATTCTCCAATTAATCTCCTGTGAACCTATCCCAACAGTAAGCGTATCTTCACATGGAGTAAATTTTCCTGGCTGAAAAATTCGCTTTCAGGAATTAGAAGCTGAATTTTTCCATCTATCCAAATTTTGTGGAGGAATTCGCAAATTCTGCACCAGTCAGAAATTTTCTGCCTCACGTTTACTTCAACGGGAGTTATCAGGCAGAATCTGCCTCCAGAATGAGCATACTGCTTATTTTTTCTGCTAGCTGAAAAATTTAGTTTGTCTCCCGTTGAAATGAATGGAGGCTGGTTTCATGCAGAATTTGAAGCTGATTTTGAGGTGGAATCCAATTTAGGGCGGGTGGGGGTAGAAAATTCCCTGAATCCTATGGGATTCTAAGGCTTTAATAGACCTTCATTGTGTTTAACCTCCTGTGCATCAGAAAAGCAGAGGAAGTCAGTACTCCGGAGGGGAGCACATAACTTTACGATAAAGCTGTTAATATTTTATTTAATAACATTACACTATACATGTTCATTTTCAAGGGTAGAGGATAAAAAATTTTTCACTGGAGTGCTTCTTGGAATTAACCTCTTTATCTACTTGCCTATGTTTACTAGGGAAAAGCAACACTTCTCATTGTCTCATTAGTTTTCCCATTTATGGTCCCTTGTGGTCTTCCTCATTAGCCAGATTGTGCGAGTACTCATCATTGATATTAATATACAATATGAGTGTGAATTATTTCTAGTAGATATAGAATAGTTTAACCTTTTGTAATATATTTTTGTAAATAAAGTCATTCCTAATAAATACATCTAGTTAATTAAGTTTTCCAAATGGTAATTATGAGACTGGTAAGGCGAAAGCTACACAACAATATGTACAGTATAGCATAAGTGAAAAATGCTGTGTACAGAAAAATAAAGACAGCTAATCATGTTTAGAGCCCGTTGTACACAAGCCCAAGGTAGGTGGAACTACAGTGTGATTTACTGGACTCCGTACAGTCTGCTTGTTTGACTGCGCTTATCCCACTGAAATTTATGTTGTAGAATACTATAAGGATTTAGAAAACTGGCACATTAGATTTTCTACTGCCTACAGAAAAGTGGGAGAAAAATGCAAGTGTGGGACAAAATCCTGGCATTGTAATGAGCAGGAGAATGGGTGGAAATCACCAGAAAGCCACCATATCTAACAAGATCTGGATCTAATTTTTTTTTTCTCTGAAGGCAACTTGGAAGTGCAGTGAGAAGGATTGCACCAGCCAAGGGTGCGCCATCCATATATGACGGGTGTTCAACGACAGAAGAAGAATAGTCTTGGGCCACACATTATAGTAACATAAACTGATGAGCAAAAAAAATTAAAAATTTGTACAAAATTTTTGTAATATCCATCACCACACATGTGATGAGGTGTGGAAGTACCCGTAATAATCGCATAAGAAAATTTACATGACATCTAAATAACATTTAACGCCAATGGTGGTCGAAATATTATGAATAATCGAGAGAAGTTGTAATGATGGTGGCAATTCTACTGTCTGTGCTTGGACGGTATCACACCAATGTAAATGTGAAGCCACGTTGCACACACCTATCGAGAGCATACATACGTTTATCTTATGTGACACTGCGACACAAAATCTCCAAAAAAACTTGGGAAATTTATTTCATCTATGCAAGAAAACTGGTGATAATGTGGTGTGCATTCAGTGCAAGGCCATTTCTTACACCATATTTGTGCCACATCCCCTTTCCGTGAATGTTGGGAATGCCTTAGCCCAATATATTTATTATAACTTATGCAAGTTTTCTAACGTTAGTTATACTGGAAATCTACACCAGTTCTTAGCTATTGTAGACCTGGGGCGTTTTGATAAATGAAATGCATCTTGTGCCTGTTGGGGACCTTATTAAAACTGGAGTGGGAAATACCAGTCTTTATAAATTTGCCATATAATGTTTTAACCTGTTCCACCTGTTGACTATATATGCCCGGGCAGTCCACATTTAACTCTACAGGAGTGTACCTGTATGTGCTTGCAGAGATAACCAGCTGCATAACATCATGTAGAAGCAGGGAGTTGGCTGTTAAAACAGTAGGACCTCCCATACAGAAGTGATCGCTTCTCGATCGCTGTATACACATTGGTCGATAAGCATTGTATACACAGCAATGGAAGCCGCTATTATGGGGCTCCCCTTCTGGCCTGGAAGTCATGTGCTCTGCCAGGAGCTGAGAACTGTATGAGTTACTGGGTCTTAAGAGGAGCCAGGTAAGCTCTGCAGTGTAGCTAATGTATCAGACCAATTACAGGGGAAATCAGCCAAAAAAAAAGAAGTAATGTCGAAGGTGTATTATGACCATGTGGAGGGCATAAAAAAAATACAAAAACTATATAAAAATAAATAATCCCACTGCCACCCCACAGATACTAGTCCTGCCCTTGGTGACACAACAATATGTGTCAGCTACATAACAATTACCATAATGGAGAGAGAAAATTATTGTGAAAAATTTTTAGCAACGATTTATGCTATTAAAACAAAACCTTCAGTCCTTAACCAGGAAAAATAGCCAAGTCCTGAAGTGCTTAAAGGGAGTCTATCATTCACAAAACCACTTTTAAGCTAATGGCACGTTGGAATGGCCTTTCTTTATTTTCTTCTCCCGGCCGATTCAAAGATAATTTGTTTCTTTGTTTATGTTAATGAGCACCCGGGGCGTTCCTCCTCTTCTGCAAGCACCCACCTCGTCATCGCTTTTCACCTCCCTTTCTTCCGTTTCGGTGACTCCCCTCTTGGTCTTCTCTGTATCTTCTTCCTTCTAAGTCCTCGTACGCAGCGCTGTGTGCATGCACAATCAGTTCTGTCACAGAACATTCTTGTGACAGACCACTGGAAAATGGCGGCCCGAAGTGGCACAGCCGATACTGCATGCACACAGAGCTGCGTACGAGGACTTAGAAGATACAGAGAAGACCAAGTGGGGAGTCACCGCAATGGAAGAAGGGGCGGTGAAAAGCGATGACGAGGTGGGTGCTCGCAGAATAGGAGGAATGCCCCGGGTGCTCCGTGATGCTCATTAACATAAATTAAGAAACAAATTATCTTTGAAGCAGCTGGGAGAAGAAAACAAGGAAAGGTAGGAAAAGAATGACCTTTTTAAAGGCCATTCCAATGTGCCATTAGCTTAAAAGTGGTTTTGCAAATGATAGACTCCCTTTAAGTATGTTTACGATTGTGGGTTGGACAACCCTGATATATGATTACTTTTCTTGGAATTCAAGGACTACTCTCATATATACCACAATCGACAGTCTCATCACAAGATCAAAATTGCCGCTAAGGCCCCACTTAGCGAGCAGAAGCCAAAACGCGCTGCGGATAATGTGGATGAAATGCGACGCATTATTTTCCGTAGCACCAGCGTTTCCATAGGTATAATTTACATGCTGCAATTTACAAAAATGTGATGGTTTTTAAAATTGCAGCTTTTCAACGTCGGATATTTTTCTGCAATGTGCCAGAATCCCTTCCACTTTGCAGGTGCTAACCATTGTTTTCTTTTTTTCACTTTTATCACTATTGAGCTATTCTTATACTTGAAAAATGTAATAAAAATAATTGAAACTCTTATCACAAAAAAAAAATCCACTTATCTGAATACATACCTAACATACAGTATATTTCTCCCTATACGTTTTTCCCTTCCATGTATGTGTGACTACCACAGCCCATACGTGCTGCGAGCGCAGCTTTAATTGGTCTAATGTCTGTGGTGTCCTCTGCAAGTGGCGGAATCTGGGAAGCAGTGATAAGGAACAGCAGCTTCTCAAACTGAGCAAACACCAGGGACTGAAGACAAATTAAACCTATTAATAACCAGTTAGGAAACACACAGATAGGTAGAATTAACAGTACCAAGAGACCCCTAATGTTACCTTATTTCTCATACCTCGCTCATTTCTGCACATGTTCCTTCAATCCTAGGGATTATGCTTAACGGTACCTAAGACAAAGTGTGCTAAAAATCCAGAGACTTCATTACTGTTGTCATGGCTTATGTATTATCACATTAACCCTGCAGTAACCTGACAAGGTATTATGCTAAAACCTTTCTCCTAAAGGAGTATTGCAGGGATCCAAAAAGATTCCCCTTTAGTGACCCGCTGCCTTTTTTCTAGTCTCATGCCATATCTCTGATGGGCAGGAATGACTCTGCAAAATTGCTGTGGTTTTCTCAGCCGTCCCACCCAGAGCCCACCACTTCCTGACGGCTCTACCTTGTGCAGTCGGAGTTGATCCTTCCACTGTAATGACATATTCCTAGGACTGAAGTCATTTGCAAAGACTTCAAAGTTGTATTTCTACAAAAGTAGCATACATGCCAAAGGTATGATGTTTATAATGTGCTCTCTAACATGGTGGTGGCAGCCACAGCCATAGCTATAGGGGATGCAGCGGTAGCCTGTGGATTGGATATAAGTGTATTTAGTGGCACAACCCCTTTCAGATTGGCACTCGTCTTAATTATGACAATATTTATCAATATATAATAATGCCAGAGCAGCAGATTAAGAGTATAATGCTATGATAATGGTGTCACTTAACAGATGTGCTGTGTGCCAGAACTGAAGCTCATTTAAAGGGGTGTCTAGGACACCCAAATCCCAAGCTGATCAGCTGATGCAGCCATCGGAAGCCATAAACTGAGTGTACAGACTGGAAGCAGCCCTGCTCCTATTCAAGTGAATGGGGGCGCTGCTGCAATTCAAGGCGCCATCACTAACGTGTACAGAGGTCTATACAGTATAGTGGTGGCACCTGGAATTGCACTTGAATAGGAACAGGACTGCATCCAGTCCATATACTTAGTATATGGCTTCCAGCAGCAACATCAGCCGATTGGTTCGGGGCTTGGGTGTCAGACTCCGACTGATCTGTGGATAAGTGATCAGTATCAAAAATCTTCAGGACCTGGACAACCCCTTTAGGTTTCAGCTATAAGTTATGGCAGTAGTAAATCTGCCCCAGAGTTTCCACGTCAGCTTAAAGTCTGAGATTCTGACAAGTGCCAGACCATAGAAAGTTCCTGCATTCATGGTTGTATCCACTGGCTAAAGATCAAGACAACACCCTGTCACCACTAAAATGGTTAGAGAAAATCTTTAAAACTCTGCAAAAAGTTAGATTATTTATATTTGAAAAAAATGTTAAACTAAAGCACTGTGGGAATGCAGCATTTTTGCCTTTTGCAGAACAAACTCTGTGTTTTACAGTCCACGCAAAGTGAGTGAGAATTATTTAATTTTATCCCCACGTTGCAGAAAAACATGTTAATTTAGGTATGAAAATGCTATGGTATAAAACTGTTTTTCCCATAGATGGGGGAAGGCAAAAATGCAGCAGAAAGCAGCATTTTTGTTGAACTGTATATCTTTCCGCTTCGATTTTTTTCTGCAGCATTTTTTAGCTCTGATTCACTATGTGGGGCCTTGGCCTAAAAAAGAATGCTCTGAAATCTGCTGCTTATTGCAGCTCTGGCTTCCCCGTTTGCCCATACTGAGGACAGGCATGGGAAATGTAGTGTAAAATGATCAGCCATTCATTCAACTGGGCACCATGTAAAGCAGGTCAAGTATACCAGAGTGAGAGTTGTCCCTTTCTTAGTTACTCTTGGCCTTGCCTTAAAAAAATGAGGTTCCTAAGCAGGGACCTCCCCAACTTTGATGTTGCTATGCCCTAAAGCCCCTTTAAAGAGGACTTTTCATGTCCTTGCAGATGGGTGGTATTACATACTGCTTGAAAGCTTTGCAGGCATGCACCTGGGTGCCAGAGATATAGGTGCCATTAGTTTCGGCACCAATATCCCTCCATTGTCAGAAGGGGCTGGCCTTGCAGCTCAGCATCATCGCTGGGATGTGAAGAACGCCCCCTGACGGTGCTCTTCCATAGCCTTGTACTGTCAGCTGGGGCATTTCTCGCATCCCAGGGATGACACTAGACTGTAAGTCCCACCTTTCTGCCAGTGGAGGGATATCGGTGCTGAATCTAACTCCACCGATATCTCTAGCACCCGGGTGCATGGCTGCAGTATGTAATACTACCCATCTCCGAGGACATGAAAGGTCCTCTATAAGTTCTCATTTTAACAATTTTAAGACTTTTCTTTTTTTTCATTTGGCTTATAAACATTATGGCTGTGTCTGCTTCTTCTTTCTGTGCTACCTGCTGACGGGTTCTGACACAGAAGGGTATAAAGCTAAAAACTAGTTGTCATGGTGCAGTATTTTACGGAAGGTATCTCTAGAATCAACGGATAGAAATAAAACCGTTGTATCCAAGTCAGCACAAGTAAGACCAAACAGCGATGTCCTGAAAGTCACTGAAAACTCTTTATCTGTGCGGCAGAGATAATTATTGAAAGGAAATATGCGGCACTACAGTCTGCTGATACTGAAGACGACTTTAATTAATCAAAGTTCGGAGACGACTGACATGTCTTTATCGAGACATGCCACTATGGGTACCGCGTCTTGATAAAGACATGCTAGCTTTCTGAGAACTAATTAAAATGGTTTTCGGCACAGAAAAGACCAGAGAGCAGTGTAAATTCTGACAGGCCTAAAGGAAAAGAGATGTAGAGAACCATTAAATGTAATGGAACGCTCCTTCACCCTAATCTTATATACTTATTCTAATTATGACCGCAGGGCCTAAGTGCAGATGCTCATGCTCTCAATATGCCTGGACTGTCCCTGATCTCAGTATCAAGAGACTGTCACTCGTATTGTACCTCTGCAATGTGGGTTGTGAAACTTAACTTTTGGATTTTGATACAATAAAAACATAAACCAAAAAATCTATAATTTACTAATAATATAGATGCAGCTAAGAATACTCATAGATGTATATACCAAAAGTGGATAGTATTACAACATTCATCTCCGAACTCCATCTATAAATACTATACCTCCACCTGCCCCACAGTTTCTAATGACAGGCCTAGTAGTTGGCTGTCAGTCCGTTTGCAACACCAAAAAGTTGTAAATTATATGGGTAACACTGAGTCATGGCCTTAATAACTAAGCAGGCATTGGCCAACGCGGGTGACGTTTTTGGCTGTGTGTAGCCTAAATTTAACTTTTTCAATAATATGGTCATTTAGCTCTAAAATATACTCATTCCCAAAGGGTTAAAGGAGAAACTATTTTATCTGTTTCCGCAAATACCCCACATGTTGAAGTAAACTGCTGTTTGGGCACATAGCAGGGCGCAGAGGAGAAGGAGCACTACTCGGCATTTGAAGGGCAAATTGTTGGGAACCGTTTTTAGGAGCTATTTCTCATTTGCTCAGCCCCTGGGGAACCCAAACAAAGGACCCCATTAAATAATCCCTTTTAAAAATTATACCCCTCAAGAAATTTATTATTGGGTATAGTGAACATTTTGACACCACAGAATTTATTAACATTGGAATATGAAAATTTTAATTTTCCAATATATTTTTATATTTTTGCTTTTGCCCCAAATTTTTCATTTTCACAAAGGGTTAATAGGTAAAAAAAAAAAAATACAATTTCTCCAGAATGCAGAAATGCTGTTATATGGGTGTAAACTGTTTTGGCAACACAATGGAGCTTGTGAGGAAACGATAGTGCTATTTGGAAGGGTTTTTTTTGATTTTGCTGGAATAGTTATTGGAGGACATATCTCATTTTACAGAGTGCCTAAAGTAGCAGAAAAATGGAAATTGCAAAAAAAAAAAAAAAAAAAAAGACTATTTTGAAAACTAGAACACTCCTGAAACATCCCTCGAGGAATTATACCAGGTATAGTGTGCATTTTGACTCTACTCTTCATGGAATCTATTAATACCAGGCTGTGGAAATGACAAATTACATTGTTTGCAATAAAATGTCGTTTAAGCCCCAAATTTTTAATTTTCACAAGTGATTAAAGGAAAGAATGCACCTCACAATTTGTTATGCAATTTCTTCTGGGTTCGGAAGTACCTCATATGTGGTGGTAAATTGCTGCATGGGCATACAGCACGGGGCAGAAGAGGAAGAGCGCCATTAGGCTTTTTGAGGGTATTTTAGGGGCCATAATGCATTTGCAGAGCCCCTAAGCTTGCAATGTAGTGGAAACTACCAAAAAGTGACCTCTTCTAGAAACTACACCCCTAAAGAAATTTGTCTAGGAGAATTCTGATAATTTTGACCCCAAAGTTGCTATCAACAAATGAATGCACAGCGGATGGTGCAAAATGAAAACTTACATTTTTCCAGATGTAAGTCATTCCAGTGCCCAATATGTTATGCCCAGCTCTAATGGAATTTCTAAATGGGGTAGATAATTCTGTCCCCAAGAGCACTCCCAATAATGTGCAGGGGGTGGTGCAAAGTGAAAACTGAAATTTTGAAAGAACTATGCAATTTCAGTGCCCAATATGTTGGTCTCAGCTTGTGTCTACAGAGACACATACAGTACTCCAACACTGTAAGGGTGGGTTCACACCTGCGCTTCAGTCCGTCCGTTGCCAATCCGAGTGAAAATCTTGGGGAACGGGATAGGCATCAGATACCGACAGGTTAGCGACGCATTGGTTAAAAACCCATTCATTTGAATGGGTTTTTAAAGCAATGCGCGGGTGTCCGATTGCACCCTCTGCGCTGCGAAGTCGTTTTTTTTCGTCGGACACGAAGTCCTGCATGTCCGACTTTGTTTCCGACAAAAAAAAAAAGCAAAGGCAGGAGTAAAGTACTCACCAAGAGGACTCCATACCCAAACCCCAACCATTGTTGCATCCCAAACAGAACCTAGATTCGTTGCTAAAGATGTTAATCCGTAGCAGTCCAGAGTTCTCATTCATAACACCACTGCAATTGAAGTTGACAGTGCCTGGCTGTCAATGGTAGAACAAGTAATAAGTGCCACTATTCCAAATTTCGTTCTGCCAAGTGCCTGGAAATGGTCCGAGCAGACACAAGGGTTTGTAATGAAGATACCACCATTGTCTTTATGATGGACAAGGAAACAATGGAGCTGGTCATGCTTGTCGGCAGATCAAACAATCCACTCTGCTGGTGGTCTGTCTGTATGTCGTGTGTGCGTACCCTCCTATAACCACTCCTTACAACACCTCTTAGCAGCTAGGTCACAATTTCCTAGATAGTAGGCAATTGTCGAAATGATGATCTTGCTTCTCTCAGTCCAATAATGCACTCCCCTCTCAAAGTCTGGCTGAAAACTGGGCAAAATGTTTTCGAGTGCTTAGTAGAGGCTTGTCTAACAATTCATGAACTCTTACCAATTGCACAAAAGTAGCCTTTGATAAGTTTCTTTAAAAGGCAGCAGGGAAGCATTTTTACGCCCTCTTGTGGCAAGACCACAACTGTAGTCATTTACATATCTGCCTGAGATATAACTGCATGCAAAGTTTTGCCAGCAATCCCAGTCCCCTGCATTCCCGGCAAAGCCATTGGTACCAGTGCACCTTCACTAGCTTCTCCCCAAGCTACCGCTGTTCCACCCTGCCTAACCTTTGGGGTTGCTTGAGCCTTCCCGAAACCAGGGATGTCCTGCACAACCTGAGACAACAGCCAAGTATCAATACCATACAGTTGCATGCGCTTCCTGTCCACTGCTATAACTTCTGGTGCCCGAAGGCTGCGACGACAGCTGATCTTTGTGGGGTTCGGGTGTTGGACCCCTACAGATCACATACTGATGACCTTATCCTGTGGATAGGTCATCAGTATATATAACTATTATGTTGGGGTGGTTGTGCATCTAACACCTGCACAGAGATAGAAGCTTAGGAAGCCTGTCTCCATGCATGTAGCAGATGCTGTAAACTGTACCTATCCTTATAGCTACCTATTTTATAACATTTTTGCTCCATTAACTATAATACTACACTGTAAATCAGGTCTACCATGTCATAAAGATAATCAAAGGTTTTGGCTGCAAATTTGAGACATTTACGATCAGAAATTCTCTTCTAAAGGGAACAAAAAAATCTTCAGAAACAGATCCATCCTTTTGCATAAACAGTCTCGGTATTATTATAGTATGCATCAGACTAAATGTAACATAATACAAGTAATTAACATATTCAAGGGAGCTATCACCACTCAATTATGAGGACACTTGAAGTCAAATAACGTGCGCACTGCCGAAAACATTACAATACGAAACTTTATTGAACATTTAGACTCATAAAGGGAAGTGTGGAGGGATAAAATTACCCACTCGCATTCTTAAAAGCATAACATCAAAGAAGCCGAGCAAGTCTATGATCATATATTAAAGTAGATAACGGGTAATTAAATTTCGAGTGGTCGTACCAAGGATGAGATTTGTATATAAATATCAATATTCCTAGCAGGTCATTGATATAGTGAATATAAAATGTGGGAAATATGAGAAAATCAGTAAAGGCGGTTTATCTCTGCTATTAAATCGATGACATTGAAGCAAGCAAACAGCAAATAAGTTAGAAAGCGCTACCTATTAGTATTCATACTTATTAGGCGCGAGAAGAATGAAGGATATAAAAGTAGACAGGGGAAATAAGAAGAAAGCAATGTTTAATTCCTTAAGTGCCCTCCAACTGATTTCAGACAGAAGACAACCAGCGCGCTGAAAAGAAACATTTCATGGGCGGCTGAAGTCATGCCGCAGCTACCATGCACATAATAATGCAGCAATCATTTCATTTGTTAGATATATTTGCATTAGGAGCTTCAAGGTCTGGGAATGTCAATTCTGGATGACCCCGGTCTGCATCTTAAATGAGAACTCTAAAATATAATGCAAATGATTGGTTTTTGGCTGGCTGAGTCTCACAGCTGTGTAATGCAACTAGGATTTATGGCTTTTATCTGGAGCTGTATCCATGCTGATAAACTGGCACTTCCATATGCATGGTTGGCCAAGTGGCAACTAAAGGGATATTTATATGTCTTTACTCATAGATAAAGAAGATTATAGCTGGTGAACAGCTGGGCTCTTAAAAATTATGTGGACATCTTTAGCCATAGGTAGGGCTTCCATGTTATATATTTTCTTCGGTGGAGCTGCTTGGCTAATTTTTACCCCCACTCTAATGAAATAGAGTCTAAGATGATCTGAAATCCCCCTCTTGTCTTATTACTGTTATATTATTCCCCATAGTGTACACTGCAGCTCTGCACACTGTCTGCTGTGTATAAACCCATGCTCCCCAGGAAATCCGTGCATTAAAAGCTCATTATTATTACATACGAGTCAGAACTATTATAAGATATATAAATGTCATCTGTCCGAAACAAAAAATGACGAGGTTAGATCCACGTATCTGTCTGTTCTATCATAAGAATGGAATGTAAGCTGTGGGCAGACATGACCGACATCAACTGAGCCTGACATAGCCAGTGACTGAAACTGAGTCCATCAGGTTTCTGCTATGCTGTCCGTCATCTTGCCGACTGATTTCTCTGTGGGCTGTATGTCACGCAGTGTTACCTCCCACTTGGCTAGTACAACCTAAATTGCATCATACACTAAAATTGCTCATATCTTTGCAATGTCTGAACGGATTTGGATAGACCAAAATGCTTGGAGACATCACCTGTCAGATGATGTATATCATAGAGCTTTTCATACCTGATAACAAAGGACGATAAAGGAGGTTGTCTTACTTCTTAAAACCCTATTAAATAATTTTAAGTTAATTTATTGGAGACCCTCTTCTAGATTCTTATCTATTTACCAGAGTGGAGAGTGGTTGCAAAGAGCATCTCTAGGTCTGGAGGATCCAACATAATCTTGCTGTGTATGTAGAGTGGGAACTGTGTAATACCTCATTTTTCCTATGGAGGTGCTGCAGAAACATTGAACACTTGTCTGCTTTCGCCACAGTTTACAACTTAAAGAGATTCTCCAGGCATTTTTTGTTTTATATATATGCCAGAGTAGGTGAAAAAAATAATAAAAAAATCATACTCACCTGTCCCCAGTGCTTTGGTGTCCTCCCAGCACGGTCTGGTACTTCTGCTCTGGCGTCTTCTCACAGGTCTTTTCCTGAGTTCCGCTGAAGCCGCTGATTGGCCTCAGCGGTCACGTGAGGCTGGGACTTCTACCACATGTCATCACTGGACTGAGAAGACCGGACTGCGCTGGGAGCACCGTGGAAAGGTGAGTATGATTTTTTTATTTAACTTTTTTCACTGCCCCTGGCTGATTTAAACATTAAATTTCTGCCTAGACAACCTCTTTAATGTTGGTCCCAGCATCAACTAACATTAGAGGACCCTTTTAGTTTCACCACAATGATCAACTATGCTTTCTACTGTCAGGTGGGTGGTCCTGGGTTGGAACAGAAATACAGGGATCACCCACCTGGTAGTAGAGGTCAGAACTGTGCTGAAACTAACAGCAATGATTGCTTAGGATTGGGGAGGGGGGGTAGAGAGAAAATTCCAACTGCACCTACAGTGGGTATGGAAAGTATTCAGACCTCTTTAAATTTTTCACTCTTTGTTTCATTGCAGCCATTTGCTAAAAGCAAAAAAGTTCATTTTATTTCTCATTAATGTACACTCAGCTCCCCATCTTGACAGAAAAAAAACAAATGTAGATATTTTTGAAAATTTATTAAAAAAGAAAAACTGAAATATCACATGGTCATAAGTATTCAGACCCTTTGCTGTGACGCTCATCTTTAACTCACATGCTGTCCATTTCCTTCTGATCCTCCTTGAGATGCTTCTACTCCTTCATTGGAGTCCAGCTGTGTTTAATTAAACTGATTGGACTTGATTAGGAAAGGCACAGACCTGTCTATATAAGAGCTCACAGCTCACAGTGCATGTCAGAGCAAATGAGAATCATGAGGTCAAAGGAACTGCCAAGGAGCTCAGAGACAGAATTGTGGCAAGGCACAGATCTGGCCAAGGTTACAAAAGAATTTCTGCAGCACTCAAGGTTTCTAAGAGCACAGTGGTCTCCATAATCCTTAAATGGAAGAAGTTTGGGACGACCAGAACTCTTCCTAGACGTGGCCGTCCAGCCAAACTGAGCAATCGTGGGAGAAGAGCCTTGGTGAGAGAGGTAAAGAAGAACCCAAAGATCACTGTGGCTGAGCTCCAGAGATGTAGTAGGGAGATGGGAGAGAGTTCCACAAAGTCAACTATCACTGCAGCCCTCCACCAGTTGGGGCTTTATGGCAGAGTGGCCCGAAGGAAGCCTCTCCTCAGTGCAAGACATATGAAAGCCCGCATAGAGTTTGTCAAAAACCACATGAAGGACTTCCAGACTATGACAAATAAGATTCTCTGGTCTGATGAGAAGAAGATTGAACTTTTTGGCGTTAATTCTAAGCGCTATGTGTGGAGAAAACCAGGCACTTCTCATCACCTGCCCAATACAATCCCAACAGTGAAACATGGTGGTGGCAGCATCATGCTATGGGGGACAGGACGACTGGTTGCAATTGAAGGAAAGATGAATGCGGCCAAGTGCAGAGATATCCTGGAAGAAAACCTCTTCCAGAGTGCTCTGGACCTCAAACTGGGCCGAAGGTTCACCTTCCAACAAGACAATGTCCCTAAGCTAAAATAACAAAGGAGTGGCTTCGGAACAACTCTGTGACCATTCTTGACTGGCCCAGCCAGAGCCCTGACCTCCACCCAATTGAGTATCTCTGGAGAGATCTGAAAATGGCTCCACCAACGTTCACCATCCAACCTGACGGAACTGGAGAGGATCTGCAAGGAAGAATCGCAGAGGATCCCCAAATCCAGATGTGAAAAACTTGTTGCATCATTCCCAAAAAGACTCATGGCTGTACTAGCTCAAAAGGAAGGGGCTTCTACTCAATACTGAGCAAAGGCTCTGAATACTTATGACCATGTGATATTTCAGTTTTTCTTTTTTAATAAATTTGCAAAAATATCTACATTTCTGCTTTTTTTTCTGTCAAGATGGGGTGCTGAGTGTACATTAATGAGAAATAAGATGAACTTTTTTGCTTTTAGCAAATGGCTGCAATGAAACAAAGAGTGAAAAATTTAAAGGGGTCTGAATACTTTCCTTATCCACTGTAAATCATTGGAGTGGCACCTATTAAAGGAGTTGGAGTTGGTGGAGGTGGTGAAAGGTCCTCTTTAAAGGAAAGATGTATAACAGAGAATCCCTTTATTCCATAATTGTAGCTACTGTCATGGCAAACAAAGTACAGACCTATTGTGGATATAGTGTACGGAAATTAGAAACAATGGTGAATACAATACTGGGAGTTGTGGTATAAGGTATCATGTATTTTGCGGTACATTTCTGCACTCCTTAAATTTGTTATATAAGCAACAATATTCAACTATTGTTAAACTGGAAGATTGCAGCTAAAAAAAGAGAAATGCATAAAAATCCTGTATTCCGGTGGAGATATATAAAAAGGCATGTAAAGGAAAAGTTAAAGTGTTCCCCATAGAAATTAGGTTGCTGCTTTCATTTTACAACCTGCATTTAATGTGCGGCCTTGGTTGGGAGTCACTTTAAATATCATCATCAGCAATTCCCTAATATGTTATTATGGGAATAACTCTCTTTTACTAGCAGGAGCAATTGCAGTACCTATAAAAATGTATTTAACCCTCTGGACTTTTTCTTATTTTATAACACTGACTCGCAGTACATTTTATTAGGCATTTTTTACACTGATCGACAAATTGGAGACACATTTCTAAGATTAATTAAAGGGGTATTCTAGCTGTTAAAGGGGTTGTCCACATCGGACAATCCCCTGTGGAGACCTGGGGAGATGTAATGAAAAAAAAAAGTACCCAGAACAGATGCTACTAAAAAAAAAAAGTGTTTAGTATGAACAGTATCTGGATCTGACGTATTCAAGGAAGAGGACGCCACATTTACCCAAGCAGCGTAACTCTTTCAATCAACTGATTGTTAGGGTGCCAAGTGTCGGATCCCCACCAATCTAAAATTGATGGCCTATCCTAAAGATAAGGATCCTGGTATTAAAGGGTTTTTCCAATTGAAATAATCATATTTAAATTTGTAGACAATTAAAAGTTAAACATTATTGAAAATATAAATAATAAAAGGGGTCATCCAGTTTAAAAAAAAAACTATGGGCCAAATAACAGGATGCATCAATACAAAACACTTTCTAATATATATTCTGTTTAAATTCAGCACTGTCCATCTGATTTATTTTCAGGGCATTGACCACGACTGTCACGTTTCATTTGCAAACTCACTACCCCTCCCTATGAGCAGTGCAACCAGCAAACAAAACATCACAGCAGCCGTGACCTTCGATGTGGGAGTGATTTATTACCTGTGATTTCCTTGCAGGGGAGAGTGGAGAAGGGAAGGGTACACAGAGAGGGAGAGCAGGCAGATGAATCATGGGAAGTGTAGTTTTTCACAGATTCACTGCATGCAAATAACATGGAGCAGCAAGTAAAATAAAGCCAATCAAATGGTACACAAGAGAACAGTGAGTATTTAGCACTTCTGTGGATGTATTTGCAGATAATTCTCGGAAGCTTGATTTTGTAAAATTTTGCAATTTCAAACATTTTCACTAACCCTCTTAGTGGTGACAGTCTGTTGTCCTTATCGGTTGGTGATGGATACGACTACAAATGCAGGAACTTTCTATGGTCCGATGCTTCTGAGAGTGCCTCTGGCTCATCTGTTTTTATATATATTACATGGATGTATGTCCTGCTTCGAGTCTGTCAGGTCTATAATGGCTCCCAGATTAATAACTGTGTAGTTTAGGGGCCTTTAATAGGAGTAGAAACATACCTTTAAGGCCAAAAACCAATGAAGTAATGTAGAGAAAATCAATATTTTTTATGGATATGCAAATCAGCCTGACAGTGTCATGGGGGCGGACCTCATTTGCTAGATCGGATTTGCAGATTTGAGATTTGATTTGTAGATCGGGGCTCCTGCTCTTCTCTAAAATTGCCACTGAATGCTTGGATTGACATTTCCATCCTCTGCCTGCATCACATCACATCACATCTGAAGGGAAATCTCTAGCACTTGCAGTCCGATATTACTATCCATAAAAAGATGATTCGCTGTACTTAGCTCATCAGTTTGTGGGCACAAAGATAAGTGTCTACCCCTATTAAAGGCCCCTACACGGCACTATTATTGGTTTGGGAGGCATTATGGACCTGATAGACTCCCTGTAATCACTTCATGACTAGGTCTTTTTCTCCAGTTCATGATCAGACACATTTTCAGGTTCTTTGGTACATGTGCTTTTGAAAGCGATAAATTTTTTTACAACAGGTTATTCAAATAGTATTTGCATCTTTTTTTGATGGGTTTAGGGCTTTATTTTTATGTAATTTTTTTTTATTTTTGCATGTTTTATTATATAAAAAAGTGTGGAGGAAGTGTCTATTGACAGTTTGTTTTCGATAGCACAATCATAATTTTTATTTTTTGTAATTCCTTTCCCTCTCTGTTACAGTCTTTTTATAGAGTTGGCTCATTGTTTTGTGTTATCGGAATCAGGTCTAGAATCTGTGATGTGGACTAGTGCGGCTTTTTAAATTTATTTAGCATTTTTTAATGTTTTTTTTTTCTTTTTAACATTGACGGAGCAAATCAGCAATAAAAAATAATTTAATGTTTGGGGAAAGTTTTAAAGGGATACTAACATTAAAAAACATGTTTTAAACTAAGAGCACGTAGAAATATCCTTTATAAAAGCGATTCATCTCTTACCTTTATATTGAATGTCCGTGCTGCTGTTTTTGAATTTTTATTCATTCTTCATTGTGCTCAAAATGCACAGGGGGTGTTACCCCTGTGCTCTGAGCAGAGCGTTGTCATCCAATCCAGCGCCGCCTTTCTTCTGCTCCGGCCATTCTCCTCCACTCCCTACAGGAGACCACCACAAAGTGGCTGATGGAACAGCCGACTGTGCATGTCCGTCGGCCATTTTACAGTGGTCTCCTGTAAGAAGAGGAGTGAAGACCACTGCAAAATGGCCGACGGAACAGCCGAGCAGAAGAAAGATGGCGCTGGATTGGATGACAACGCTCTGCTCTGCATTTTGAGCACGGGGGGAACGCCCCCTGTGCATTCTCAGCACAATTAAGAATGAGTAAAAATTCAAAAACGGCAGCGTGGACTTTCAAGATAAAGGCTACGTGCTCTTAGTTTAAAATGTGTTTTTTAATGATAGAATCCCTTTAACAATGACTTATTTTTTTATTGCTGCGTTGGCCTTTAACAGGGGCTGATATATTAGCCCACGTTAAGGGTAAAATACAGCCTCTTAACATCACTGCAGAACTGATCTGGGTCTGCCAGCAGCTCCTGCAACCACCCCGCACATGGAATATCATTGAACTGTATACACCACATTCATTGAGCAGTTATCAGGAAGCCAGGGACGGTAATAAACTGGCCATGCCTACTCTAGAGGGAGTCCAGCTGCAGACTCTGCAAGGACTAACCAGTATGTTTGCAGAGTTAAAGGGTTATTCCCATTTTGGCAAATTGCTGCTGAGATGGGAATAATGGCTTCTAAGTGCCATTCCCTAGGGTAGAACTCACCTTGAGTCAGGCAGTGCTGCTCTATGCTGTTTCCATATCTCCCACAGTGGTTAGAGGGAGCTGCGGAAACAGCACAACACATTGGGCTACACTGTTTCCGTTACTTTCTGTAACTGACTCTGCTACGCTGCTTTGTAGCCACCATTTACCTCTCCGGGAGTTACGCAAACAGCATAGAACAACTACGTTCAACTGTTTTTGTAAATGCTGACTGCCCAGACATATACACTGTATGAACTGTTGGCAAGTGGTTACACATGGGGATTTCTGAAACCAAACCTGCCTCAATCAGCTGATCCAATTTATGTCTTCATTAATTTTACTTTGGACACGATGGGGCAGACTTTTTAAAACAGGAGTTTTAATATAGGGCAGACAGCCTGATGTAGCAAGAGGCTCTGGGTTCTCTTAATAAATCAGGGGCTCACCAGTCAGGAATAAACATATTGGGCCAAGGTGTCCCCGCACAACCTTGCTCTTCCCCCACATTTGCGGAAAGTGGCAAGTGAGGCAAAGAACAAGGTATGTGTTGTATCTTTGATGGCTGTGTGGGCCTTGCGCCAAAGATGCATCACATCATCACGCATCTACGCCAAAAAACTAGTGTACATGTGCTGATGATTCCCCCCCCCCCCCCGAATGCTTATGCATCCAACTGGCAAATTCAATGGTGCATGGTGCTTTAATGTGGTTAAATGTCAATTTAAGTATCTGGGTGCTAATAATCTGAATGCATTATATGTAATGGTGGGGGTAAAACTGTGGGAGTGCTAAATAACAGCACAATGTCAATCAGCTGCTTCTAAAACCAGCAGAATATTGTCATATATTAAAAGAGATATGGAGGCAGGATAGGGGCGAGCAGTAATATTACCACTTCACAAAGCAGTGGTGTGGCCTCCTATGCAGGGCAGTTCTGAGCTCAGAGTTTTAAAGAACATGGACGATCTTAGTTATTAGGAAAGATTAATAGAATTTCATCTATTTAGTCTTGAGATCAGATGTCTAAGGGTTGACATGACTAACTTATAGAAATATATAAATTCTTTGTACAAAAATATGGTGAATTTGCTCCATGTAAAAATTACCTAAGGGGACACTTAAACGCCTTCTTAAAATAAAATGACATTAAAGCTTAGATAAAGTATAGAAATCTGATCGCCACTCTTCATGGCAGCTTGGCTCATGCCTTTTTTTTTTTTTTTTTAACTTTCCTCTGGGTCGGGAGGGGATGACAAATTTGTAATGTTTAGCGAACCCCATCCTTTGATCCAAATATATAACTGTGTAACTATGACAACATTCTTAAATTCTGTTGGCCAATGTAGAGAATCATTTCATTAAATCTGACCTGCCAGGTTTATGCTGCCCCGCCTGAAGGCACTACAGGATAAAGCTTGGGTATATATCATTATATATGGTATTATTTGATGGTGTATTTTCATACAGCGGTGTAGACACTTGCTCAGACTCATGGTGTTACTCATTGCGTCATTGAGATCCAAATGTATTCTTAAATTTTGAGATATATATTTCTGTACCGTACCTTTTTGATACTGAAGCCACAGTTGCTGTTGAACTTTCTTGCTGGGGAATCGAATGGTGCAGGTAAGCTCTGATCCATAAAGTGCCTCAGAAATATAATGAGAGCCATACATCTGTAGTATACTTTGTAACTCTTCTCGACTACTGTGGGGACTTATCATCTTCAGCACGTTGGCAAACCCTGTAAGAAAACGTCTATTATATGTAGCACAATATAATAATATTTCATAATGAATCTTCTTTGTAAATCTCTCAAACCACATAAGAGTAATATGTCAGACTGGAATATTTGTGAGAAATGGACTAGATTCAGAAGACTGAACATTACCAGTAACATTAAAGGAACACTGAAGGTAAAACTAATATTCTTGGTTGTTCCTAATGCAGGTCCGGAGTGGGCAGTGAGCATCGAACACTCTCTACAACCATTAGCTGCGTTCCATCCATATTATTTAGCATCATTTACATTTTTCTTTCGTTCTCTGTCAGGGCCCAAACCCCATAATGACTTGTTCACAACATGTCTTTGTTCACAACCTTCATTCCCATGCTCTATCGATGCACCTCACATAGTAATCATACCCTCTTTCGTGCTAGATCTTCCCTCAGAGAATACCTCCTTAAAGGGATTGTCCCATTATGGACATTTATCCCCTATCCAAAGGGGTCCCCAGTGATCATGAGGACAAGGGATCGAAAGTCCCCCTAAAGCCTCCTTGTGAATGGAGCACCAGTGCACTTGCGTGACTGACGCTTCACTCATTTCTGTTGCCGGGGATTACAGTCTCGGCAGCCCCATAGAAGAGAATGGAGCACTGGTCATGCAAGTGCACTGGAGTTCCATTCACAAGGAGACTTTAGGGGTCTTTCGGTCCCTTGTTCACCTGATCACTGGGGAACCTGGCGAATGGACCCCCAGCGATCAGACATTTATCCCATGTCTTGTGGATAGGCGATAAGCGTCCATAACAAGGCAACCCATTTATGCAAAATTTTGTATAAAACCTTCAGAGAGGAGTGGAAGCTGATCAACTGTTATATTTTTGCCATAAAAGTATTAATTTTCTTCTTTCTGACTGTGGAAGGCTGTGTTCCAAGAACAGGATGTAACTAACAGCTTCTGTTCTTAACCCCTTAAAGAGGACCTGGTAACCTGGTGGTGGAGATATCAGTGCCGTTAGTTTCGGCACTGATATCTCCCCACTGTCAGAAAGGCGGGCCTAGCGACATCATGGTAAGGAATGTTCCCCCTGACAGTATTCTTCCATAGACTTGTACTGTGAGGGCATAGCTGGCACTGATATCTCGACCACCAGGGCACATACATGGAAAGCCGAATTCAGCATACTGTCGGCTTTCTAGCAGTATATAATACCACACATCGATGAGGTCATGAAAGGTCCTCTGTAAAGGGAACCTGTCAGATCTATTTGGGACACTAAAACACCCACAGGTCCTTATGGACTGGGGGTTTAGTGTCCTTAATAGCCCTGTTCTAATACTGTTTGTGCCCAGATTTTAAAAAAAACAAAGCTTTATACTTACCTCACTGGACTTATCTCTGGTGCTGCTGATGCTTGCACAGCTGTTCAGTGAAGCCAGGAACATACACCCCCACTTCACTGAAGACATGTACAGCCAGGAGCAAAGTGCTGGGTAAGTATATGACGTTACAAAAGGGCTATTTGAGACACTAAACCCCTGGTCTATAAGGACCTGTGGGTGATTCAGTGTCTCAAGTCTTCTTGAAAGTCGTCCTTAAATGCTAACATTCCACCAGTTATAAAGGGGCACAGGTATACTGTGCCACCCTGGAGGGAATGCTTATTACACCCTAGTTGATACACATCTGAAACCACATATTTAGAATATTTTTTTTTTATCCATATTAGTCGTTTTGTTGGGTGTACTAAAAACACCACATGCGATAACATGAGTAAAAACAGCACGTGTAATAGCTCCCTAACAGCTAGGAAGGGAAGAACAACAAGGACCAGGAAATAATCAAAGTGAACTCCCTACCATGTTCCCTGGTGATGGTATCAAGGACTGGGGAACTCTGTGCAGTCAGCCCTGGAGAACTAGAAATAACTCATTTTCCCTCCTGGCCTCTGGCTCAAGCTGTGGCAGCTTTGTCTGCAGGTATGCAGGTCATTGGCTGATGCAACCTATGATGTCACATGCTATGGAACCGCTGCAGCCAATCCCAGGCCTGAGTGGTGATCTCTTCATAAATGAGCTGTGACTGCTTTGATGTGCCGTTTGTGAAGAGGTGACCGCTAAGGCCTGTGATTGGCTGCAGCAGTCACCTGGCACAAACAGCATGGGGACCTGTATACAGAACGGAGCTGCTGGCACTAGAAATGGAGGTCTGGGGAGAGATGGGTACTAGTATGTTACGTTTCAGGGCCCTTCAGCAGCAGTACTAAATAATAAAATAATAAGTCGTAACAACCCTATTCTGTAATGTGGAATGGGAATGATCTAAGAACTAACAAATAAAACATGATGGATGTCACTTTTTTTTATATATCCAAAATTGAAAAAATAATATACATACACTACACAGTAACTTATATGCACCCTACACAGTGCCTAAATATATAAAAGAAGATCCAATACAACCAGGTCAATGAAAAAATAAATAAAAATTAATAAGTTTACATAACGTCTTATAATCTTTGTTCTTTTCAAGGTTCTTTTATGTAAAACTCTGAGAAGAATAATCATTAAAAGAGCTGACCTGTGGACAATGAAATTGAGTTGAGCTTCACTTTATATAGGTTGCTGCGTACTCTCCATTGCTGCACAACAGGATATCCCATTGCTTCATTATATCTCACTTCACCTAATAATGGTAAGCAGAAGGAGTGTCAGAACATTACAATCATACGGCACTTTTCATGAATTTTTATTTCTTGGTGATGGATATATGATGAATGACATTTTTTGCATTGTTGCTTTGGATTAACTGTGTGCAACTGTTGGCAGAAAATGCAAAAACATTCTTCATCCATGGTCATGGGTTCCACAGGGCATAATACAGATACCTCAGATAACAGGAGAATGAGTATATCAGATAAGTGCAATGTCTATGTGCATGAGCCTTAAGGAGTTGTCCTTCAGGTGGGTCATCGATATCAGATCAATGGGGGTTTGACAGCTGGTACCCCCACTAAACATCCACTGGTGCTGGTTCTACACAGTGGACAGAGCCAGGAGCAGTCAGCTCCATCCATTGTGTAGCTGCTACGTTGGGTTACTACAATTTAGCTTCCATTGAGTTGAATAAGAGCCAAGATGCAGCAACCCACAACACAATAAATGCTATGAATGACTCCAGATCCATCAACTATGTAGCTCACACCAGTAGCTTCTGTGAACAGCTGATCAGTGGGATGCTCAGCCCCTACCAATCTGACATTGATGACCTTAACCCCTTCCATTTGCAGCCATTTTCCGCTTTTGTGTTTTTAATCCTTGAAGCCATATACGGGCTTGTTTTTACTTTCGAAATAGATTTATTGAATGTCAGGCAGTCATAGAACAGTAATTGTAAACCAACAGTGTGCATATTGCAACATATACCTTTTTTATTACATTTTTGGAGGAGACAAAGTGGCAAAAAACATCAGACAGATTTCAGACTTTTTTTTTTTTTTTCTGTTACGGCATTCACCATTCTGAATAAATATTTTTTTATTTTAATAGTTTTTGCATTTGTATATTTTTGTATTTTAATTTTCTATTTTTATTTTTATTTATAAAATTGAGAAAAGGAAATTATTTCAATATTTACTTTCTATTTGTTTAATTTATAGATTTAAAAACTTTTTTTTTACTCTAATTTTAGTACCCCTAGAGGGTTTTAATATGAAATCATTAGACAGCAATACAATAGTATAGTATTGCAGTCAATGGAAAAATAGGCAGAGCTTGAAGTAATTTAGAATTGGCAGGCTATGAAGTTTCCACAGCAAACAAACAGCTCTCAAGACAAATAGGGTGAAGGGCCTGGCGAAACTGTTCAGTTGCCAGAAATGGCCCATCAAAAGAAAATGACCTCTCAGGTGCATCCGAGAGATTGTCTATGATTGAAGTTGTGTCAGATCATAGACAATGCAGGTTGATCTCTGCTGTGTACATTTCCTGAGCCATCTTTAGAGACCTGATCTGCTGCACATGTACAGTGAATGTTGGTAAGGTATCAAGGATGGGTTATCAATATAAAACTGGACTAAATGTTATAAGCAAGTCAAATTTCTCAAGTCAAGTTTCTGATGATGCAGAAATTTGACTTAAAGGGGTTTTCCATGAGCATAACCATATTTAAATTTATAGACAATTAGTGGTGACAGACTTTTGTCTTGAATGGTTGCCAATGGATATGACCTTGAATGTAGGAACTTTATGTGGTCTGGGACTAGTCAGAAACCCAGCCATGATCTCCTTATTGTGGACAGGTTATCAGACAGGAGCATTACACAAGAAGATACCCCGGCCACAACAAGTATATCATGGCTGCTGACAAGTACCAGACCATAGAAGATTCCTGCATTCATGGCCATATCCATTGGCAACTGATCAAGATTTTATTTATTTATTAGGCTGGGGAGGTGAAAAAAAAAAAAGAAAACCATACTCACATGTTCCCAGTGCTCCAGTGTCTCCCCACGCCGTCCTGTCCTCCAGCTCTGTTGTTGTCTTCCGGCGGAAGTACCCAGCCCTGAAGCCAATCAGCAGCCTCAATAAGGGAATTGGGGACATCACTACCTGTGACGTCACTACCTGTGACGTCTCCGGCTCCTTTCCTGAGGCCACTGAAGCCGCTGAATGGCTAGTCAGCAGCCTCAGCAGTCACCAGGGAGCCGGGATGTCACAGCAAGCAATAAATTCAACAGCAAGAAGGCAGCCGAGCTGCAAGACCGGACTGCCCTGGGAGGACATCGGAGCATCAAGGACAGGTGAGTGGGGTTTTTTTATTTCTTTCACCTCCCTCGGTCTAATTTAGAAAATATTGTTTAGGCTGGGGCCCCACATTACAGAAACACAGCATTTTTCTGTAATGCACACATTGCAAAAAAAAAATCTGCAGCAGTTTTTGAAAATCACAGCATGTCAATTATACCTATGGAAACGCTGGCATTTTCCGTATTTGTATAATAGGGGCAGAGAGTCCACAGAGGAAAACTCTACTAAACTTGCTGTGTAAAAAAACGAAATGCGTTTCCACCATGGTCTTTTCCGCAGCCTTGTTATGGCTGCGCCTCGCCACGTGGGGCCTTAGCCTTAGGCAAATGAGCCTCCTATTATGATATGCACTGAACCTTTCTACCCTTCTAATTCAAATCCCTAATATATACAACTTTGAAGAAGTGTTTGTATGTCTTAGGGCCATTGGTTTGGAATATGACCTTACACCTTTGAATCAAACAGAGTAGCCAACAAGTCTACCAAAACAAAGCTAGAATTGAAGTGGAAGATAGAATTAACTGTTTCCAATACACAGAGCTATAGGTATTAATGTAGAATGTTGAGCCAGGGATCTGATTGCCAACAGGGGTCAGGAAGGTTTTTCTTCCCACTTAGGGATTGTGCCGTAAGGGAAGAACGGGAGGTCCTTTCCCTCACTACACATTTAGCCTATGATGGGTGGTGGACAGCACTCCCATTCACTTTAATGGGAACACCAGAAATAGCCAACTGAAGTAAATGGGAGTGCAAGGGATAGCTGAGTGCTTTACTTCTGCTGTCCCCCATGCTCTCTTACAATTGAATGGGAGCGCCGACCACCACATTCAATCTGGCTGCGGTGAGGCTGAATGCGCAGTGGGGAAAAAGGACCCCACATTCTTAGGATTGGTCAGACCCCCACCAATAAGATATTAACCCCCTATTCTTTTTAATGGAGGATACTTTTCGTGGAATGACCCCTTTAATAGTGAATAGCTTCTTTCATTAACACAGTGGTTTTTGAGTTCCTCTGGATAAACTTGGCTGAATTTGAAGGACCTCGGTTTTTTTTCAACCCACTAAGCAACTGTCAGTAAAAGGCAACCCCTTTAATTTTAAGCCTTTTCTTTTCATGGTTGACTAAAAATATCCCAACATGTCTGCGACAGAACAAACTAGATCTAGTAATGAGTAATATCTTGTGTAGGAGGCAGGGCTGTCAAACAAATCCATGGATCTATATTAGGGTGTATTTAGTGCTACCTTAGAATCAACTACATAATGGCAGGTTCTATTTTAAGTGGAGCATACATAGTGGATTTCATTGTCAATGGGTTACTGTGAAGTCAGGGAGTGAGGGGACTGTGAGGGAGATGTCAGTCATGCCCAGGAGACTTTATTAGCATGCGGACAGTGTGACTAGGCTGAAGCTTCTCCCGGCCATCGTGACTACTTAGAGTAATTTACATATAATGACTTTTTATGCTGTCAAACATTTATAAGTTCACTTTGCTACAACAGAAAAAATATAAAGGACAGCAATGGAAAGGTAAGTACTTGATCCTGGACATGATGGGGCCAGTTTATGGTGGAAAAATCACCTGATGGGTTCCCTTTAAGATGAATTGGGACTATACACACTTTTTATATAGGGACTCTCTGTTGTCTGTGACCAACCCTGTAGTAAAGTAATTGATTGAAAGTGGGCAGAACTCTTTAAAATCCTCATAATTTATAACTGTTTTTGAAATTTACTGTATAGAATTAAATATATTTGTGCCAGAGGATAGATTTTCATGGATGTGTTACTTCTATGTGTATTATCACCTAAAATTACACAAATGATAATTACTGAATTTCAAATGATTTCTATCAGTTATTGACAGAGCAAACATATTTATTTCTAGGTTTATATTATAAAATGGTTAGCCACATACAAATGATTCATCTGTTGTTGTGTGTGACAGTGCATATGGTTCCAAATCTGGCGTTCTTTTACGTACCCTTCACTGTCTACACAAACAATATTCCTACATTTCAAAACTTTACTTATTCTTGGCATCTATCTAAAATAATTTACACACCTTCCCTACATATTTAACCCCTTGGAGACATTCAACACATATTACAGTACTACAGTACAGTACTAGTGCTATGTTATAAGCAGCAAGGGGGTGGTATGGACTCAGAAGATGTTTTACTATCTGGGTCACTACCTGCATGACACCGATATTTTTGAGGTTGTTATAATTATTACTATTATTAAGTACAGTATTGGGGGCATTTTACTATATAGCAGGTATATTAAATTGGGCATTTTGAAAACAGCAACCTCACTAATGTCGGAAGCAGTAGGATGGTATTGTTTAAGGGACAGCAAGATGGCAAATAAGTGTACAGAGGGGGGAATAGATGAAGTGGGTGCTGGAAATGCAGAGAGCCGAAGATGTCTGGGTAGCAACATCAGCAAAGATAAGTCATGGTTAGAAGAAGTCATTATGACGGTCTGGGCCACATTGAGAAGAAGAGAGTAAGTAAAGGAGCACCTGTGTAATACTGATATTTACAGTACCGCTATATGGTCACTATGCTATTACATGGACTGTATTATTCAGAGTTATACTATAATGCATAGATTAGTTTTTATATGCAGATCACATGGAGGCAGATCTTCAAGAGTAAAGGTCTAGGGTCCTACAGAGCTCATTTTTGTTATATACTGTAAATGTATATGTATGTACAAGTAAACCGCTCCCAAACACTACCTCTTTGAGAAGACCACCCCTTTATCTAGACCATATTGTATGTATATATTATGAATATTGGCCGTCTTCACTAGAAGACCACTTTTAAATACAATTTTCACTGTATGTATATAAGCTTTGAGACTTGTATGTTCCCCCAGAACATACAATATCTGATCACTTTTATTCATTAGCATTTCAATTTTTGTAACTTTTTTTTTTTACCATGAACGTGCAGACTAGAAATATTGCAAGTGTCTAAATAGTCCTTATTTAAACCCCACCCACAAATATTGTGCAAACTACAGAGCTCCACTTCTTTCTACCTCTTCAACATCATAGCCATGTTACTTTATTTTAGTATGACATCCAGGTTGAAAATGGTTTCAAAAAATTGTACAAAGCAATACATACTAGTACAGGTGTATGCTGGCCAAGTGTATGACACTTTTTTGGCTTAAAGGGATATTACAGTCATATCGAGTTTCATATCAAGGTTGGAAATGTGTACTGCCACGCCATTCATTTCCAAGGGATCAGCTAGTTACCTCCAAGGGATAGCTAGTTTTGACAAGAATTCCCCTTTAAGCTTGCTCATAATACTTCCACTTACTTAGCACATTAGATGTATACAACATACAGTGCTGGCCAAAAGTATTGGCACCCCTGCAATTCTGTCAGATAATACTCAATTTCTTCCAGAAAATGATTGCAATCACAAATGCTTTGGTAATAATATCTTCATTTAATTTGTCGTCAATGGAAAACCACAAAAAGAATTGTCAAAAAGCCAAATTGGATATAATTCCACACCAAACATAAAAAAGGGGGTGGACAAAAGTATTAGCACCCTTTGAAAAATCATGTGATGCTTCTCTAATTTGTGTAATTAACAGCACTTGTTACTTACCTGTGGCACATAACAGGTGGTGGCAATAACTAAATCACACTTGCAGACAGTTGAAATGGATTAAAGTTGACTCAACTTCTGTCCTGTGTCCTTGTGTGTACCACATTGAGCATGGAGAAAAGAAAGAAGACCAAAGAACTGTCTGAGGACTTGAGAAGCAAAATTGTGAGGAAACATGAGCAATCTCAAGGCTACAAGTCCATCTCCAAAGACCTGAATGTTCCTGTGTCTACCGTACGCAGTGTCATCAAGAAGTTTAAAGCCCATGGCACTGTGGCTAACCTCCCTAGATGTGGACGGAAAAGAAAAATTGACGAGAGATTTCAACGAAAGATTGTGCGGATGGTGGCTAAAGAACCTCGACTAACATCCAAACAAGTTCTAGCTGCCCTGCAGTCCGAGGGTACAACAGTGTCAACCCGTACTATCCGTCGGCGTCTGAATGAAAAGGGACTCTATGGTAGGATACCCAGGAAGACCCCACTTCTGACCCAGAGACATAAAAAAGCCAGGCTGGAGTTTGCCAAAACTTACCTGAGAAAGCCAAAAACTTTTTGGAAGAATGTTCTCTGGTCAGATGAGACAAAAGTAGAGCTTTTTGGGAAAAGGCATCAACATAGAGTTTACAGGGAAAAAAAAGAGGCCTTCAAAGAAAAGAACACGGTCCCTACAGTCAAACCTGGCGGAGGTTCCCTGATGTTTTGGGGTTGCTTTGCTGCCTCTGGCACTGGACTGCTTGACCGTGTGCATGGCATTATGAAGTCTGAAGACTACCAACAAATTTTGCAGCATAATGTAGGGCCCAGTGTGAGAAAGCTGGGTCTCCCACAGAGGTCATGGGTCTTCCAGCAGGACAATGACCCAAAACACACTTCAAAAAGCACTAGAAAATGGTTTGAGAGAAAGCACTGGAGACTTCTAAAGTGGCCAGCAATGAGTCCAGACCTGAATCCCATAGAACACCTGTGGAGAGATCTCAAAATGGCAGTTTGGAGAAGGCACCCTTCAAATCTCAGGGACCTGGAGAAATTGGCCAAAGAAGAATGGTCTAAAATTCCAGCAGAGCATTGTAAGAAACTCAGTGATGGTTACCGGAAGCGGTTGTTCGCAGTTATTTTGTCTGGTTGTGCTACCAAGTATTAGGCTGAGGGTGCCAATACTTTTGTCCGGCCCATTTTTGGAGTTTTGTGTAAAATGATCAATGATTTGACTTTTTTTTTCATTCTCTTTTGTGTTTTTTCATTGCAAGCAAAATAAATGAAGATATTATTACCAAAGCCTTTGTGATTGCAATCATTTTCTGGAAGAAATTGAGTATTATCTGACAGAATTGCAGGGGTGCCAATACTTTTGGCCAGCACTGTAAGAACTTTCTGGCTTCTACACCAAGCATAGCATGTGTGTGACCTTATTCCTACCTTCCAAGAACAAAAGTGCTTATTCAATAAGAAAGTCAGGTAGACTGTTTAGAAAGGTCATCAAGAAAACCGTAAAGAAAATCCCCCTTCTGACCCAATATAATTCAGAACATCTATGGATTAGAAAAGTTTTTCAGGTACATTGGTCAATATTATTGAAAGATCCAATACTTGGGAATATCCTTACGTAAAATAAAACTTGGTTTCACTTTCTGTAGATCGCCTACTATTTAAAATATATTGGCTTCATCTCACACAAAGAATAAGAATTTGGATGGGATTTGCGCTTTAACTAGTACGCAGAGACAAGAGGAATTCCACTGCAAGAAGACCACTGAGCAGCAGGACCGGACCGTGGTCAGGTGAGTATATATATATATATATATATATATATATTTTTTTTTTTTTTTTTTTTTTTTCACCTTCCCTGGCCTAATTAAAAATACAATTTAAGCCTGGCCAACCCCTTTAAGGAACGTATGCAGTATAGTGTATCAAAACTGTCTAAGCTTTATCATCATTTTGATGCGAGATGTTTGAAAATGATGTGAAGGGTTTTAAAAAGAGTCTCTTACCAGGTTAAGGCATATTACACCAGCAACATAATAATTATTTCACGATATGCAAATAAGCAATCTTGATCAGTGTGGGTCATAGCAGTTGAGAGCAATGGAGCTGCACTCAGTGTTCCAAACTGATCATTTGCATATTGTGAAATAAATTAATAACTCGGCAACGGAGGAACAAGTTTTCCTTGGGGGGGGGGAAGGTGTTACATTGAGGTGAGCCTAACCTATCTAACTGTGTTGCTGTTTAATATGCTTATTGGTTATGAACAAGGGTTTATATTTTATGTATTTCTGGATGTAACACAAGCCCCTCTTTTTTCATTAGTACTAAAATTATTTGATCGTTTGATCATTTTTTATTTTGATAATTAAAAAAAAATATTTTAATACTAAAATTAATATAATACTGAAATGAATTGTGTATCCCTATATCTGCCAAACTTCCAGTTTGGATTTTGGGTTTGCGTTTCAACAACATCATCTTTGTCAGCTCATAGTTCAGAGTAGAAGGTGTTTTGTGTGTTACTTCTGGCAGCAGCCGCCAGACTACTTTGTGGCGTGGATAAAGATGGAGGCTTGGATATAAAAGTAAGTTTGGAATATACATTATTTATGTGCAGTATTTATGTACTGTATGTAATTTTATTGGCCTGAGAATGGGGATTCTATATGTATATTCTCCAAAACACATTGAGCTCTCTTTTGTGCTGGTGGAGTAAAGAAGTTATTGGTGACCAAATGTCCATTATTTTATTTATTTTGCTTATTTATATAGCCCCATCATATTCCATAGCGCTTTACAGAGATATCGTCAGCACTGTCCCAAGCAGAGATTACAATCTAAGTTCCCTATCAGGACGTCTACCTAAGTGTGAAGGAAATCTTAAAGTGTTTCTGTATTTGAGGAGATAAGGTTGTATTTCAGCCTCACCCCTCTAGCTTTGAGCATTTCACATTGTTATACACACGTGGACAAAATTGTTGGTACCCCTCGTTTAATGAAAGAAAAACCCACAATGGTCACAGAAATAACTTGAATCTGACAAAAGTAATAATATATAAAAATTCTATGAAAATGAACAAATGAAAGTCAGACATTGCTTTTCAACCATGCTTCAACAGAATTTTTTTAAAAAGCAAACTCATGAAACAGGCCTGGACAGAAATGATGGTTCCCTTAACTTAATATTTTGTTGCACAACCTTTTGAGGCAATCACTGCAATCAAACGATTCCTGTAACTGTCAATGAAACTTCTGCACCTCTCAGCAGGTATTTGGCCACTCCTCATGAGCAAACTGCTCCAGTTGTCTCAGGTTTGAAGGGTGTCTTTTCTAGACGGCATGTTTCAGCTCCTTCCAAAGAAGCTCAATAGGATTTAGGTCAGGGCTCATAGAAGGCCACTTCAGAATAGTCCAATGTTTTCCTCTTAGCCATTCTTGGGTGTTTTTAGCTGTGTGTTTTGGGTCATTATCCTGTTGCAAGACCCATGACCTGCGACTGAGACCAAGCTTTCTGACACTGGGCAGCACATTTCTCTCTAGAATCCCTTGATGGTCTTGAGATTTCATTGTACCCTGCACAGATTCAAGACACCCTGTGCCAGATGCAGCAAAGCAGCCCCAGAACATAACAGAGCCTCCTCCATGTTTCACAGTAGGGACAGTGTTCTTTTCAAGATGTGCTTCATTTTTCTGTCTGCGAACATAGAGCTGATGTGCCTTGCCAAAAATTTCGATTTTGGTCTCATCTGTCCATAGGACATTCTCCCAGAAACTTTGTGGCTTGTCAACATGTAGTTTGGCAAATTCCAGTCTATCTTTTTTAAGTTATTTCTGTGACCATTGTGGGGTTTTCTGTCATTAAATGAGGGGTACCAACAATTTTGTCCACGTGTGTAACTATAGACCATCTCCTTGTGCGCCTCCTGGAACAAACTTTGTCTCTCTATATTCAACCATGTGGCACCTTTCAGCACTGACCTGTAAGCAGCAGTATGTCCGGTCGAGGCTCAGATAGAACACCTCTACACTGTTCTTCCACCGGAAGTGGGATTACAAGCAGTCCATCTGCCAGTTGTGGGAAATCTTTGATGAAATTATTTTCTCTATAAAAGTCATAGGAAAAGTCATTAAATATACATTATTATTGAAATATAAGGGGACTGTATAATTAAGAAATACAACTATGTATATAATAAATAAATATTATGTAAATAAAGGGGAACAGTATAATTAAGAAAAACAAGTAGGCATACAATAAATTAAATTATTATTAAATATAGGGGATATATATTTAAGAAATACAAGTATGTATACAATAAATAAACATTATTATTTAAATATAGGGCAACTGTATAGTTAATAAATATAAGTATGTACTGTAAATACATACATAATCATTTAAATATAGGGAATTGCATAATTAATAAATACAAGCATATCTGTAATAAATAAAAATAATCATTTAAATATAGAGGACTATAATAAATATATACATTAAATATAGGGGACTGGATAATAAATACAAGTATGTATGCAATAAATAAATATTATTTCAATATAAAGGACTGTATAAATAATAAATAGAAGTATCTATTCAATAAAAAAAAACATAATTATTTAAATATAAGGGATTGTATAATTAATAAATACAAGCATTTATGTAAGCACTATGTTATCAACAAAACTTTTTTTTACAATCTGTGCATCTTAGCAGGGGCATCAGTCACATCCCTAGGCCTAAGTACGGATGGTTTGCACAGTGCCCTGAGCTGGCAATCACCACTTTCAATTATCTTATCCTTTCTCCAGTAAACCAGTGCCATAAGATGCCCAGAGTGTTTTCAGCATCTAGTAACAATAGAGCTGCTAATTTGGGTACCAATATTGAATAATGCTGTAAGTTGCACCTTGAGGTGATGTGTGAGTCAGAGCAAGCTGAAATATTAATTTCTGCAAAGTAGAGATATGGGATACTTAAAGTTAACCTAAACTTTCAAACAACTTTAGATTTTCTGACAGCATTTGTGTCATGAATAACTTTTACTTTTAAAAAATTAGTAAAATTTACTTTACTAATGAATTACGTCTCCTTTCAATGAAATCCTGCGCTGAAATCCACATTTTGTCCCCTCTGTATTATTTCCCCATTATAAGGAGCAGAAATCCTCACTGCTTCTGACTGTGAGTACAGGTAAGTAGGGGTGTAATTCAGAGAGGTTAAGGCTGGAGAGGGGGTAACTTAAATCACTTACACCTCAAGCAATATACAACATAGAACCATGGTTCTGGTGTCACATGAAAGATTATCTTTCATATGACATTAAGATTTCGGTTCTACTTTTATTATTTCCAGTTGTATTCCCAGTTTAGAAACACAGTTACCTTTGTATATTTAAAGAAAACCTATTAGGTGATTTCTGCTGCCCTATCTGAAAGCAGGCTGTTATAGAGAGATAAGTTGAGCTCTGTGACATATAGGTTTACAGTGGGGAAAAAAAAGTATTTAGTCAGCCACCAATTGTGCAAGTTCTCCCACTTAAAAAGATGAGAGAGGCCTGTAATTGTCATCATAGGTAGACCTCAACTATGAGAGACAAAATGAGAAAACAAATCCAGAAAATCACATTGTCTGATTTTTTAAGAATTTATTTGCAAATTATGGTGGAAAATAAGATTAGGTAAGCTTTGTGCTGCCCTTCAGAGCACTGATGCCCTCGCTGATCCTCTGATGCACACAGTGCTTCCTGTATGAACAGATCAGACTTATAGTTGAGTCTATGGAAGTCTGAGAGAACCATTAAAAGATTTTGCTGTGTTGTGAGTTTAACCTCCTGTTCATACAGAAAACACTGTGTGGATTAGAGAACAAGAGAGGAGGTCAGTGCTCCAGAGGGGAGCACATAAATTTGCAAGAACATTGTCAGTATGGTATCCAATAAATTTAAACTACACACGGACTTATTTTTAAATGGCAAGGGAGCAAAAGAGTTGCAGTCCTGGGAAAACCCCTTTAGGTTAAGGCCCCACGTTGAGGAACGCAGCTAAAAATGCTGTGGAAAAAAACGCTTCAGAAACGCATCAAGTATTTTTTCCACAGTGTTTTTCATTGAGTTTTTCTCTGCGGATTTTCTTCCCTTTTTAAACCTATAGGTAAAACGTGAGCGTTTCCGCAGGTATAATTGACATGCTGCATTTTTCAAAAAGGATTGCATTTTTTGAAAATGCAGCTTTTCCGCAGCGTTTTTTTTTTCTGTAATGTGTAGATGACCTTCATAAGCCACATTGATCGTTACAATCATACAACCTGGACTCAATGGTGGATCTTCTGATGCCCAAGTGTAAGCCTACATATACCTGTGACTTTGGACACCATTTGGAATGTTTTCAACTTTATAATGTATACAACATTGTTTTTCTTTTGTCAAGATTCTCTATCCGGCTGCTGCACCTTTAACATTACCTGGACAACCTGGGAAGCTTTTGCAGTTTCAGAGGCTTCCTGGCTTGGTCTAGTTAGCAGCAGAGGAGGCCTATATAAGGCCATGCCCTCCTGACTCATGTGCGGACTATTAGCTCTGTTTGTTATCTGCTAGTTTGCTACTTCAGTTTGTTCCTGACTATGTATTGACACTCCTATATTGACCTCTGACTACGTTTTTGGATTCCTCTCAGTCTGGCAATTTGGTTTTGGCATTCCCGATCGGATTTGACTTTTGGTTTGTTTACTGGACCTGACTTCGTCTCTCGATTTGGTTCCTCGTTGCCCTCTTCAGCTGCTCACTTGTCATTTGATGACCATTCTGTGTTCTCTGTCCCTGTGAGTAAGTGTATGGATTTGGTGTTTGGTTTCTGCTGCGGTGCATCTGTTTGTAGTACACTTTTCTGTTTTGCTGACAATACTGGTCTTCAGATTCAGCAAAAGTCCATCTCTTCTTGCGAGGCGCTCTGGTGAAGGCATCTGGGGCTGGTCTTGGCTTGCAGAGGTGTATTGCGTTTAGGTAGCATATTTTACTGCTCGCAGTTGCCAGCCCATTTCTGCTGCTGCTCTCCTAAAGCCTGTTCTTAACCAACCTTGTTATTGTGCCCTTGCATCTGAATACTAACATCTGTATTGACAACGAGCAGAGAACTGCTGCCGCCATGTGTAGTTTGCAGTAGATTGTAGCAACTAATGTAACAAACCTACAGCTGTGAAAAGTACTAACGTAGGAGTGATATTCAACCTCAGTGTAAACAATGCAACTTTCCATTCACTAGAAGCAAGCAGAGTTCTTAGAAATGGTGAGGAATTCTGAAACAGTACAGTAGAAAGTTGCTGGACTTTCTAAACAGCAGACACAGTAGAATTTATTATGGGCACTTGTGCGTGTTTCTAGACCACCGCCAATTGATTATTGTCTATGTGACCAAGCTCTTTAATGAAGTAACTAATACATAATGTATGATGGAGAATGTGATCTCTGAAGACAAACATGAATATTATTACACTGTAACTAATGGGAGACGTCTCTCCAACCGAAAATCTGAATACCTAATGCTAAGAATGGTAAGGATGCGCTGTCTTCTAATTGATATTTTCCTCAGTAATTATTTTTGTTTTCTTTTGCCTTTTGGGTGTAAACGGCATCTGTGCTTTTTGCAACAGGATAAAATTGATTTCATTATCCTGATAATTCTGGTAACATTAATATACACAGCCAAGCAACAACATGGTCACAACTCCATAACTATATACAGTATAACAGATAAAAAAGGGAAAGGTAAGGAACAGATGTAATCACGCAGATATTCAGGGCTAAAATGCCTCTGTCTTGTAACCTCTTGGGGCCACCAAAGGGGAGGATGTATTACTAGTGCAACTTGTGCAGATGCACGGGGCTCTATCATGGGGCTCAGCGGTCATGTGCGACGGGGACTTCCACTGGAAGAAGACACCAGAGCAGCAGGACCACACCACGCTGGGAGACACAGGAGCACCAGGGCAGGTGAGCGTTTTTTTTTTTCACCTTCCCCAGCCACATTTATCCCGGACAACCCCTTTAACAACAGCTTTCTACTGTCTATTAGATTGTAGGTAAATGCCTAAACTAATGAACTTAATGGCTAATATTTTCTGGTGGATTGTTAGAGAAACATAAGGGAGGGTGTTTTATATATCATTCCATTGAATCTGGGAATGAATAGGGGTTTTTTCCATATTCCCCACCGTTCCTGAGCTATCAGTGCAGTTAGTTTCAGCACCTAATATACTAATTAGGCTCTCTATGGTCAGGTGGACAGTCCCTGTCTGTCTGTTTCAGCCCAGAACCGCGCACCTGACAGCAGAGTGGCTAATTAGCTAGAAACTAGAAACACTAACTGCTCAGGAATGGTGAGGGCTAGGGAAAAAATTCTTTGGCGTATTCAGCTGCGGCATATTAAGTGCAGGAGAGACTATTGAAGCATCTAGTAAAGCGGAGATGGTGAAAGATCTCCTAAAAGATGTCAGTGTCTGCCCCTCTGCCCACCAAGATCTGCTATCCTCTGTTGTATCACACATGACAGAGTTCCAAACCACCCCTGGAAGAAACATCAGAAAAAGAACTGTACGTTGGGAGCTTCACGTAATAGGTTTCCATGGCCTAGCTGCACAATAGCCAAAGACCACCATGGATAATGCCAAGCTGAAGTGGTGTACAGAACACCACCACTGGACTCTGGATTAGTGTTAATGTGTTCCCTGGAGCAATAAGTCTATTGGTCTCAAGTCAAATCTAAGTTTGGCAGAAGCCTGGAGAACTGTACCTATCGCAATGCATAGTGCCTACTGTAAAATTTGATGGTAGGGGAATGATGACACTGGAAAAACTACAGGGGTCACAGTGGTCAGCAGCTGCAACTGGGCCTAGAAGTCAAAGAGGCCCACAGGATGCCCTCAACACATCAAGGCTGGATAAACTTCTTTGATCTTTTTTCTGATTTCCTTTGATGGTTGGCAGTCTGTGCATCTTAAATGTATTCCCCCTGCCCTCTGGTGAGATGGAGTAAGACGTTTATGGTACACAGCCTTACATTGTCAAAAAGAAGAAAACTAACCCATTCATGGCCAAAAAAATGGCAGCATATAATCTAGGAGGGATTCTGTCGGGGAGCTCATGATTACTGTCACGGGGGGAACTAATAGGGAATGGGAATGATGAGAAGCTTGTGTGCAGACAGACATGTTAGTCTAGGCCAAGATAAAGAAGGATAGGAAAACGTAAATGCTACTAAAATGTACAAATGAGACACGGCTGATGCTTGTGAGGAAGTCACTCAAGAAGACACAAGCTGAGCTTTTGCATCAGGACCTGAGAGTCTTTAGTTACGCTCCTGAATGATGGGTATGGGGCTGTTTTACTGTACAAACTTTGGGCTAGACCCAGGGTCGGACTGGCCCACCGGGGAACCGGTGAATCCACCGGTGGGCCCCGAGCCCCGACTATTAGTCCTCATGTCATGGGGGCCCGATCGAGATCCTGACCATCCCGATCGGGCCCCTGACAAGTGGCGTTACGATCGCGGTCGAAGGGGGCGCGACCGCGACCGGACCCGGCAGGGTACGGGGCCCGCGGCCAGCTGAAGATGGCGGTCGGGGAAAGCCGACCTGGTTCCCCGACCGCTATACATACTGTTATTGGAAAGGGCCCTGGCATATTGCAGGCCCCTTTCCAATAGATGTCAGCCCAGGGGAGGTGACTGAAAATAATAAACACATATTCTCACCTCTCCTGGGCGCAGCGTCCTCTCCGGCGTTCCTCCGTCATGACTGAGGCCTGTGATTAGGCCCCAGCAGTCACATGGGGGCGCGGCCGCGTAATGACGTCAGTGCGCTCCACGTGACCTCTGAGGCCCAATCACAGGCCTCAGCAGTGACGTCAGAAAAGGTCCTGAAGGCGCTGAAGACAGCAGGATGGAGCGAGGATGCCAAGGAAAGGTAAGGCAAGGTGAGTATGAATGTTTGTTATTTTTAATCACCTTCCCTGGGCCTCCGATTATTATACTCTGGGGTCCGAGGAGACCCCAAAGTATAATAATAGCACCAGAGCGGAGGGGGCTATTGGGCGCTTATAATACTGGGTGGGCGCCACTATGGAGCTTATAATACCGGGTGGGGGCCACTGTGGGGCTTATAATACTGGGTGGGGGCCACTGTGGAGCATATAATACTGGGTGGGGGCCACTGTGGGGCTTATAATACTGGGTGGGGGCCACTGTGGGGCTTATAATACTGGGTGGGGGCCACTGTGGAAATACTGGGTGGGGCCACTATGGAGCTTATAATACCGGGTGGGGGCCACTGTGGAGCTTATAATACTGGGTGGGGGCCACTGTGGGGCTTATAATAGTGGGTGGGGGCCACTGTGGAGCATATAATACTGGGTGGGGGCCACTGTGGGGCTTATAATAGTGGGTGGGGGCCACTTTGGAGCATATAATACTGGGTGGGGGCCACTGTGGAGCTTATAATACTGGGTGGGGGCCATTGTGGAGCTTATAATACTGAGTGGGGGGGCCACTGTGGAGCTTATAATATTGTGTGGGGGGCCACTGTGGAGCTTATAATACAGGGTGGGGGCCACTGTGGAGCTTATACTCCATACAGTGGCTCCTTCATTTTTTTTTAATTACGCAGGGGCAGGTGAAAAAAACAAAACAAAAAAACCCCCCACAAACTTTCTTTCCTGTCCCCAGTGTTTCCCAGTGCGGTTCGGTCCTGCAGTTCTGTTGTTTTCTTCCAGCGCAAGTTCCCTCTGCACGTGACTACCTGTGACATCACGTGACCCCTGAGGCCAATCAGCGGCCTAAGGGAAGGGACCTGGGACGTCACAGCCAGTGAGGAATTCCGGCAAAAAGAAGACAGCAGAGCTGCAGGACCGGACCGTGCTGGGAGGACACCGGAGCACTGGAGACAGGTGAGTATGTTTAGTATGTTTGTTTTTTTTTTTGGGGGGGGGGGGGGGGGGGATTCACCTCCCCCGGACTAATTATAAAAAAGAAAAAAAATTATACTGGACAATCTCTTTAAAGTGTGGCGCATTAGGGGTGTATATTAAAGGGGTTGTCCAGGCATAATTTGTTATGGTTTATCCTCAGGATAGGCCACAGATACCTGATCTGTAGGGGGCTGACCCTGAACCGATCAGCTGTTCGGAGCCACTTCTGATGCCCATCCTGTACACAATACAGGGCCAGAAGCAGAAATCTCTGTCCTCTGTGTAGGGGCTGGGCACCTTCACTGTATTTCAGCACTTATTGAAGTCAGTAGGAGCTGAGCTGCAGTGAAGGCGCCGGGCTGCTATACAGCGGATGGAGCTTTCTGTTTCCGGCCCTGTGTTGTGTACAGAATGGGCTCCGGAAGTGGCTCCGAACAGCTGATGGGGTCGTGTGTCAGCCCCCTACCGATCAGGTATTTATGGCCTATCCTGAGCATAGGCCATAAAAAAGATTAACCCTGGACAACCCCTTTAATATGCCCCACACAGTTTAATGTCCTCCCCACAGGATGTTAGCCCCAATCACTGCTCCCACACAATATAATGACCCTATCACTATTCCCCATACAGTATGGGGAACCAGTGAAGAGGCCACTATGTGGGGGGACCAGTGAAGTGACCATAGAAAAATTTGGCCCAGACAACCCCTTAAAAGAGGTTGTCCATACACTGGGGCGACCACTGTGTCGCCAGGGGAGGTGTAAAAATAAGAAAATTTTTAAAAAAGCATACTCCCCTGTCCCCAGCACCCCGTGTTCCCCTGCCTGTGTCTGTTCGGTCTCATGGCAGCGCCTCATTTCTGGAAATCCTGTACCTAATTGGTCTTAGTGATCACATGAGGTGCAGGACTCCCAGCAAGGAGTTGCCGGCATGAGACTGAATGGACACTGGCAGTGGACAACGGAGCGCCGGGGACAGGTGAGTATGCTTTTTAATTTACTTATTTTTTACTTTACACCTCCCGCCAGCTACATGGGTTGCTCCAATTCCTTCGACAACCTCTTTAAAGGATTTATCCATCTTCCTAATATTGATGGCCTGTCCTTAGGATAGGCCATCAATATTTACATCTACGATGATACAACAGCCAGGACCTCTGCAGATCAGCTTTTCCAGGACAGTGTGGCTACAGGTAAAGGTAACAATTCTAGGAGCCACGCTGTTCACTTGCCATACAAGATGTAGCAGTAGGTTTAGATAGTGCAGTGGTGCACATGGTATAATGGGTGAGCAGCATGGCTCCCGGCATGTTATTACCTTTAGCCGCCCTGTCTCGGTATCGCTGATCTGAAGGGTTCTGATGGTGGGCCCCTAGAAACAATTCCACTGGTGGGCCCTAGACATCCCAGTCCGACACTGGCTAGACCTGTTATTTCCTGTGAAGTGTAATGTCAAAGCATACAGCATATATTTTGGACAACTGTATGCCTCCAACATTGCGGCAACAGCAGCCCCTATGCAGAAAGCATGGCCCATAAATACATTAAAGGCTATTTACAACTTTGGGATCATTTTTTTTATTATTTCAAAATACTTTTATTGTCTAAAAAATTGTTTTTCTTAAAAAAAAATTGCTTTCTTTGTCTTCTGCCATTCAGTTTGGAGAAGACAAATCATTGTCTTTATTAAGTTGATGAAGAAAAAAATTATAAAAAAGTTAATAGAATGTAAGGTAGAAAAAAGTGTCCAATATTTTCCGGCCCCTACACAGCGGTATTATTGGTTTGGGAGGCATAGTGGGCCTGACAGACTCCCATTAAACCTACTTAAGTTATATGGGAACAAAAGTTAATTCACACATAAACTCCAGATTTAAGGCTTTTCATTTGGTAATTTTCACGGGGAATATTATTTATTCAAAAGACCTTCTTCTTCCCAACTGTGAGCTTTAATAGAAATTGCACAGGATGCCTCAACATTTTCACTCTTATCAAGGTGTGGGGAAATTGTGTGATCTCCACATCTTTAATTCGCTGTAATGTTGTACCCGCAGTGTATTACCCTTGAAAGTCATGTCCTTCAGTATGAAAAGATAATTCATCACCTTGCAGGAGAACAAAACAATGCATTTAGCACTTGCAGGCAATAATTCATATGGCCAATTAAGTTTAAACACCTGCAAGAAATCTGACCCATCCTCAACGTCTTACAGATATGCTGATGATATCACACCCTGTTTTCATCCTGCACCCAGGACAAGCAATTCAAACAGTTTTTTGTTCATAATGATTAAAATATACGACTGCAAAGTTAACCCCTTAAGGACCTTAACAATTTTCACTTTCACGTTTCAGTTTTTTTTGGCCCCGCATTCTGAGGGCCATAACTTTTTTATATTTTTAGTCACATTATGGTTTATTTGTTACGGGACAAATTGTACTTCATAATGGCGCCATTCAAATTTTGTGTAATGTACTGGGAAGCTGGAACAAAAATTCAGAATGGGGTAGAATTGGAGAAAAAGCCAACTTACGTTTTATATTTGCTTTATATATAGTCTGTGGGTCAATATGATCACTATGGTACCAAATTTAAGTTTTAATGCCTTTCAAGAAATAAAAAACTTAGGCCGGGGCCCCACGTGGCATAAACGCTGCGGTTTTACCGCTGCGTTTTACAGTCACTGTAAAGTGGATGTGATTGTAGCGAATCCCATCCACACCTTGTGGAAAAATAACCACAGCAGACACGCTACAATTTCCAAAATCATCACTTTGGAAATCGCAACCTGTGAATTAAACCTACGGAAATTCCGGTGGTTTCCCTTTAGCAGAAAGTCCGCAAAGGTCTCCTCTGTGCAAAGAGCTTCGGGAAAAACCACGATGCGTTGCTGCCACGGTCTTTCCTGCAGCCATTTTTTGCTGCGGCCCACTACGTGGGGCCTTAGCCTTAAAGAGGTTGTCCAGGATAAAAGAAAAAAAAACATACTCACCTGTACCTGATGCTCCATTGTCCTCCCAACACGGTCCTGTCCTGCTGCTCGGCTGTCTTCTTTAGCTGGAAGTCCTCGCCGGCTGTGACGTCCCTTTCCTTAGGCTGCTGATTGGCCTCAGCGGTCACGTGCGGTGGGGACTTCCACCGGAAGAAAACACGGGAGCTGCAGGATCACACCATGTTGTTAGACACTGGAGAACCAGGGACAGGTAGGTATATGTTTTTTTTGTTTTTTTTTTCACCTTCCCCAGCCTAAAATAAAAAAATATATATATCCTGGACACCCCCTTCAACTTAAACTTTTTATTAAAATTTTTGGCTATTTTGATTTTTTTCCCCCACTCTGATGTTCACTATATGGGATAAATATTTTTATATCTTAATGTCTGGAAATTTTTGGATGTAAGAATGTTTATTTATTTTAGATGTAATCTAGGTAAAGCGGGAAATCTGAATATTTATATATTTGAATTGGGAATTCTACACTAAGTTTAAGGCCCCCACGTTGCAGAGCACAGCTAAAAAAGTTGTTGAAAAAAACTCTGCTGAAATGCAATGCATTTTTTTTTCTGCAGCGTTTTTCATTGCGCTTCCGCTGTGTTTTCTCTGCGTTTTTTCTTCCCTTATTAAATCTATAGGGAAAACGCTAGCATTTCTGCAGGTAAAATTGACATGTTGTGTTTTTCAACAGCATTTTTTTTTTCGCCGCAATGTGTGCGTGATATTAGCCGTAATCTCATTCACTTTGCTGGTACTGTAAAACACAGCATTTTTTCTACTGCATTTCTGCAACGTAGGGCGTTAGTCTAAGGGGCCGTTCACACACAATATACTGCAATACTACTGTATTACTGACTGACAGCCTTCCCTACATGTCTGTGTATGCTGTCAATTACTGAATAGGACCTCCTACTGGACCCCTAAGTCTAGAAAAAGAAGGGATAATTCAGTTATTGAGAGTATTCCCCATAAAACTATAAACACAGTTTTAATAAATGCAAGCTGACTACCATGACTACCATGAGATAAAAAATTTAAAAACACAGAGAACACTCAGACCTATTATGTGGTCTTTCGGTTAAAAAAAAAAAAAAAATGAAATTTCAAATTCAACATCTTTGCATTTGGTCTTACCTGAAACTCATCTGAAAAACTTGACCTTGATTGACTCTCTGAGTCTTGTTGTCAAAGCCATGAAGCATCTCTCCAAACAATGTGTCATTCAGGTGCCCTTCCGGGCGTAGACACTTAGAGCCTTCACAAAGATCTGTCACCATTATACAAGATCTGCCATCTGGTGCTAGTCGGTATTCATCCACACAGCTAGACATAAAAAGTAAGTTTACTAATTACCAATCTGATATATATTGAAATAAAGAGAATTAACAAAAAAACATTTTTGTTTTTAAGCTAGGACCTCTAGTGGAAACCAGTGCTGTGGAGTATGCTGAACAACTGGCTCTCTATTTTTCCACAATCTGACTCTCTACCTCGACACTCTCTACTACCCTACTCTCGACTGTTCTAACTCCTTCAATAATGACTGACAACAACAGCTATGGTCAGTAAAGAATCAGTAAAGCTCCTCTAATTCAAGAAATAACCAGTGATTTAATTCCTATGAAAGTATATTTCATATATAATTTTATAATATATTTTATAATAATAATTTAATTTTAAAACCAGATTTGGAGTTGGAAACTTTTTTCTGACTCCGATTCCACCCAAAACTGGCCCCAACCCACCATACCCATCTCCTTTACCTTGGTTTCCCTCTGCTCCTCTAATAGTTAATTTTAGCCTTACCTGTGTGATTGACAGCCTATCATCCTATCAAGTTTGGGGTGGGTTCTTCCTTCCTATTTATTGTTTGCTCACATTCACATTGGCGCTTGCTATTGCCTTGTGCATACTGGCTTTTTACTCTTGCTGTTTGGTTACCTGTATTCTTATTCCTGACCTCTGGCTTTAACAACTTTCCAATTTTACCCATAGATATAAAGCTGCCGCCGCTTTACTGTAGGCTGTAGCTGTCACTTATAGCTGTGCTACATAAAGTCTCAATGGACCCTCAGAAAAAAGCGTGAGGTTGACCTGTCCATCATATACAACTCCTTAAAAATGTGACATCTCATCTTATCTTGGCCCTTTAAATTCACTCACCCACAGAACATATATATGGCACTCTCATTTGGATCATTTGGGAGGGATATCATCTGTTGTAAACAAAGTTGCTCACAGCCTCCATTGGATCCATCTGAACAGTCGATTCCTTTGGTGTAATCATAGCAGCCACTTCCATCCTTCATTGGCTTTAATCCCTCAGGACACTAGTAAAAAGGGTGTAAATAACAGTCTATCATTGTGCTGTCCACACATTTGTGGTTACAGTGCCATTATCCATTATTGTTACTAGCCCCAAAAAATTGAAATGTATGGTAGTATATAAATGATCAGCCAATAAAAATCTGCTTAGACATAATACACTTTGAAAAAAATTTAAATTAAAAAAAAAAAACCCTTTCCTAAAATTACAGGATTGTGTTACAACTTACACATGAAATATAATCTATACAAAGTACCAACAAAATATACCAACAATATAAGTAGAAATAGCACACTGCACAGACACAAAAGAGTAAAAGGGTACCCTTATAGACTATAGCGTCTGTGCACTGTACTATATATCACCATGAATATTTATAAGGGCGCTGCCCCTGACTGCTGTTTCAGCTCGTAAATTGTCACACCCTCATCAACCATAAGTGATAGTAGACTGTATCTTACCAATATGTGATGTCCAGACAATACAGTGCTGGCCAAAAGTATTGGCACCCCTGCAATTCTGTCAGATAATACTCAATTTCTTCCAGAAAATGATTGCAATCACAAATGCTTTGGTAATAATATCTTCATTTAATTTGTCTTTAATGGAAAACCACAAAAAGAATTGTCAAAAAGCCAAATTGGATATAATTCCACACCAAACATAAAAAAGGGGGTGGACAAAAGTATTTTGCACCCTTTGAAAAATCATGTGATGCTTCTCTAATTTGTGTAATAACAGGTGGTGGCAATAACTAAATCACACTTGCAGCCAGTTGAAATGGATTAAAGTTGACTCAACCTCTGTCCTGTGTCCTTGTGTGTACCACATTGAGCATGGAGAAAAGAAAGAAGACCAAAGAACTGTCTGAGGACTTGAGAAGCAAAATTGTGAGGAAGCATGAGCAATCTCAAGGCTACAAGTCCATCTCCAAAGACCTGAATGTTCCTGTGTCTACCGTGCGCAGTGTCATCAAGAAGTTTAAAGCCCATGGCACTGTGGCTAACCTCCCTAGATGTGGACGGAAAAGAAAAATTGACAAGAGATTTCAACGAAAGATTGTGCGGATGGTGGCTAAAGAACCTCGACTAACATCCAAACAAGTTCTAGATGCCCTGCAGTCCGAGGGTACAACAGTGTCAACCCGTACTATCCGTCAGCGTCTGAATGAAAAGGGACTCTATGGTAGGATACCCAGGAAGACCCCACTTCTGACCCAGAGACATAAAAAAGCCAGGCTGGAGTTTGCCAAAACGTAACTGAGAAAGCCAAAAACTTTTTGGAAGAATGTTCTCTGGTCAGATGAGACAAAAGTAGAGCTTTTTGGGAAAAGGCATCAACATAGAGTTTACAGGAAAAAAAAAATAGGCCTTCAAAGAAAAGAACACGGTCCCTACAGTCAAACATGGCGGAGGTTCCCTGATGTTTTGGGGTTGCTTTGCTGCCTCTGGCACTGGACTGCTTGACCGTGTGCATGGCATTATGAAGTCTGAAGACTACCAACAAATTTTGCAGCATAATGTAGGGCCCAGTGTGAGAAAGCTGGGTCTCCCTCAGAGGTCATGGGTCTTCCAGCAGGACAATGACCCAAAACACACTTCAAAAAGCACTAGAAAATGGTTTGAGAGAAAGCACTGGAGACTTCTAAAGTGGCCAGCAATGAGTCCAGACCTGAATCCCATAGAACACCTGTGGAGAGATCTCAAAATGGCAGTTTGGAGAAGGCACCCTTCAAATCTCAGGGACCTGGAGAAATTTGCCAAAGAAGAATGGTCTAAAATTCCAGCAGAGCATTGTAAGAAACTCATTGATGGCTACTGGAAGCGGTTGTTCGCAGTTATTTTGTCTAAAGGTTGTGCTACCAAGTATTAGGCTGAGGGTGCCAATACTTTTGTCCGGCCCATTTTTGGAGTTTTGTGTAAAATGATCAATGATTTGACTTTTTTTTCATTCTCTTTTGTGTTTTTTCATCGCAAGCAAAATAAATGAAGATATTATTACCAAAGCATTTGTGATTGCAGTCATTTTCTGGAAGAAATTGAGTATTATCTGACAGAATTGCAGGGGTGCCAATACTTTTGGCCATCACTGTATGTGATCGATGATCATAAGGGATAGTAGACTGTATCTTATCAATATGTGATATCCAGACCATATGTGATTGATGATCATAAGTTCTAGTTGACTGTATCTTAGCAATACGTGATGTCCCAACAATTTGTGATCGATGATCATACGGTAAGTGATCATAGGCTATACCTTAGCAATATGTGATGTCCAAACAATATGTGTCCAAACAAAAATGAGATGAATAGACAAACTTATCGATTGACAATCTTATTTGTATACAGCCCTTCTCACTCTCCAATGACAGAAAATTGTCGGAGAAAACACAGTATCATTAGGAATATTGGTTTTTAACGTGCTCAGTCTTTTGTTTCCATAGGAGGTAAAGAGATAAGAGGTAAACAGATTAAAATAAAGAAACATTCTTGGGAACATGGAGTATGCCTGTTTATGGGGTAGTTGGGAGAGCTAGTTGTTGGCCAAATGAGCCTCTGTCCAACAGTTATTGCATGTCTATGGTCAGCTTTACTTTAGTAGTAAAATCCCATTAACCAGGGGCATAATTGAAGAAACACAACCCCCAAACAAAGTCCATCCGAACCAATCAGCAGCATTACTGGGGGACCCAGACATGCACCAATAGCATCCAGGTTCATTGCTATACATGTTTCGAAAAGATGAGAAATGTCTCTAAAATAGAAGCGACTCAACTCTATGTATGGTAGTATACTTCTATAATGCAGTCATCAAATAAGGGCCACATACATAAATATAAGACAATGACAGAATTGCTGTTTTTGCTTGTTCTATGTTCCAAAAAAAAAAAAAAAGAAAGAAAAATCAACAAACTGTGTATACCCCAAAACGTTACCAACAAGCTAAAACTTGTCCTGTAAACAAGTAACCCCCTAACAGAACTCTTTGACTCCAGTCTGTCTGTGATTACATGAAGATACAGAAGGATTGGAGCAAGCCTACATCCACAGAAGATCTGTGCTTAGTTCTCCGAGATGGTGGGAGTTTCTTTAAAAACTGTCTACAAGTGTACCGAGAATTGATGGAAGGCAAAGGGCAATGGTCACACCAAATATTGATGAGATTTACATTTCTCATTTGTTCATTCACATAATTTTGTTTCCTGACAAAAATAAACTATCAACACAGCCATAAAACATTCACTTACATGAATAATTCCTTAGGCCTTAATATGGTTCTCCATTACAGATAAAACAGCTTTTTCTCTTCTGGGAAGGCTTTCTACAAAGATTCTGGAGTGTTTCTGTAGGAATTTTTGCCCATTCATCCAGAAGAGCGAAAGATGTTGGTTGAGATGGCCTGTCTAGCAGTCTCCATTCTGTTTCATCCCAAAGGTGTTCCATGATGTTGAGATACAGGCTCTTTGCCCAGTCAAGTTCTGCCACACCAAACTCACTTAACCATGTCTTTATGGGCCTTGCTTTGTGCACAGTCATGCTTTAACAGAAAAGGATTTTCCCCAAACCGTTCCCTCAAACTTTGAAACATACAATTGTCCGAAATGTCTTGGCATATTGAAGCCAGTGCTGCCATCAGAAATTTCAGGCCCCCATACAAATAAATCTTGAGCTCCCCCCAGCATATATTACCATTTCCTGTCTGAGGTAGGCTGGCTATATGACTGGGGCGGTGGGGTTAAGAGTGGGCACCCCTTGTACTGGACAGGTGGGAAGGACTGAACCTTAAGAGATGACAAACCAGTATTTCCAACCATTTCAGACTTTCCAAAAAATTTTCATGAGGCATCTTTACGAAATAATGACTGTATTTAAATCTGTAACATCAATAGTGGTCGTGGTCCCATACAGTATTACAACTTGGACCACACTCACAGTATATTACTCCACAGTGACCCCCACACAGTATTATACTCCACAGTGGCCCCCACCCAGTCTAATGATCCCCATGGCCCTAACACACAGTATCATGTTCCCAGGGACCCTGCGTGGCAGCACTCCAATAATGGTGAAAAAATGGACTTTATTAGCCCAGGTTTATAAAAGTTTGTAATGAACTGAAATCTTGCACTATTGCTATTAAAGTAAATTTTGCATGTGTTTCTGCATTTTCTAATTTAATGTTTAAAAAAAAAAAAAACATAGTGGTGGGGGCAGAGAGGTGAAACACAAGAGACAGTGATAACTTACCTAGGTGGCATCCAGGTGGCAGGTTGATGGCATATTAGGAGGCAGAGTTTTCTAGAGCCTGTTGTATTTCCTTTCTTTATGGGCATACACAGGGCAAAGTGGTGACGCACAGAGGACAGTGATGACTTACGTAGGGGCATGAGCGGTGGCATCCAACCGGCAGAGTTTTCTCTTGCCCATTGTATTTTTTTCACGTGTCTCTTATTGCTAGTCTGAAAGTACTTGGGCACAGGAAATAGGTATTTGTGTACAACCATGACAACAGAAAAATCCTTTATGTTGAAATTTTTATTGTATTAATGGAATTTGTAACAACACTGTGTTACTATTTATTACATACTTTATTATGAATGCAGCAGTTTAACATCTACTATGGTATCTCAGTCTATTGAGTTATGTTGGACAGCAGAGCTGCCTCAGGCTGTAATAGTAATGTCTGCTTCTTATTTTAATACTACCCTTGGGGGAATATCTGTAGCATCTACATCTACTTAATTTGTGATTTCTAGTTGTTTTTTTAATAACATTCATGAGTCATTTGGTGTATTTTTAATTAGGATATAACATAGACTTTCCCAAGAGATCTAGCACATCATATCAAATAAGAGAAATCACAGGCCTCATCTTATCAAGACTTGCCAGCTGAAGAGGTGTTGAGTGCGGAAAAAAGGCAATAAACCTAAATAGTCAATAATAATGAAGCTTCAGCATGCCGTAATTCTGGACAGCCATTGAAATATATATATATATATATATATATACATGTATAGATAATTTTTAATTATAATTTTTATTATAATTTTTTTTTTCTTAATATGGCTTTCTTTTTTTTAACTCTTGGATGATCTTGAGGACATGAACAGTTTTGCCTCTGCATTCTGGTGCTCAGAACTTTATTATTATAGTCAATAATAATGAATCTTCAGCATGCCATAATGTTGGATAGTCATTGCAACACATAAATACATTTTTCTTTCCCAAAATATGTCCTTGTGTTTTTTTAACTCTTGGGAGGACCCTGAAGACATGAAAAGGTTTTCGATTTTGCCTTTGCATTCTGATGGTCATGACTTTACATTAAATTTGTTTACATGATGCCTTTTTATGTAACTGCTTTTTTTTTTTTTTTTACAAATATACACTTAATTGTACACTGTTAAAATATATATATATATATATATATATATATATATATATATTTTTTTTTTTTTTTTTTTTTTATTGCATACCACAATCTTTCTTACATAAGAATACCAAATACATGTATACTTTAAATTTTTTGTTACCATAGCAGTAAAGATTATGGGCTCTTTTATTAAACCTTTGGCTGCCTGTTCATGCTGGGCATGAAGACCCAATTATGTCACAAGGATTCCTTATGTAGGTCAAAGGATAAGGAGGGTCTGTTGGTTGTGAAATTTAAGGCTATCGTCACCTATACATATTATACCAGTGCGTCTACAATAAGGAATGAAGAAAAATAAATATTTGCACATAGGCTTCATTTAAAATCGCCTACTTTTTAGTGTATAAAGCCCGTACGTAGACCTATGTAACGTATCTCCATGGCTGCTCAACAGAATCCAGCTTTACTGACTATGACTATACTACAAGGTGGTTTTACATAATGGGAAGGAAGAGGGGGATTCAACATTGTGGTTACTGCACTTTTGTGGCGTAGAATATTTGCAAATTGGATATTTGTAACTATTTAATGTCACTATCAACAGAAATCAGAGAGGCATTGTTGTAGATGAGAGGCGGTCATTCTTCTGAATGTGGGTAATGGAGGGGCCGCCACCCGCTCTGTATGTATCATCATTTATATGTAATATAGTATATATAGTATAATGTTATTAGTCCATTAACTCATGTGAGGATGGTGGTGTTATTGGATTAATTCACTTTTCTCAGATAAAGCACACCTGCCCCCCCCAAAAAAAAAAAAAATATGATTACACTTTTAATGATATAAAATGGGTTAAATATAGGTTATTATTTAAGATCATTAATATAATGATGAAATGCAAATGTAAGATCTGACTCACCACACATCCTGTAGAATCGACCTTTCGCTCTGAGACACACTTGAAATTACGGGAACAGCCGCCATTACTGAATGAGCAATCTCGTACTGGGCCAAAGGATGAAAGAAGGTCATCGACTGATTCAAAGTGTGTTGCCAAAAGAGATTCCTCCCTGTGTATGGGATAGGAGTGTCATTATTCCTGTGCTGTGACGCTGTCACATTCATTGCTTATCCCAGAAAACCATGTAGCGCTCTGTAATTGATATCCATTGCACAAGTGCCAGAAGCAGGCTCTTCATTTAACTATACGCATATTACAACAATGAAACATTTTACAATGTAACACATTGGTCACTCCAGTTACATTACATTACAGGCTAGAAAATTGTCAACTTCAACTTCAATTGTCAACAATGGGTTTTCTGGACCCTTTTCAATTAAATACATATTTTACTTACCTTATTGCTCTTGGGCCCATGTAAGTGGCTAGTAGACAAAATAACACATGTACCGTACTGCTCTCTACCTGTACTATGATCATTGCCCTATTTGTATGTATGTACTGTATTGCTAACTACATATACAACATGTACTGTGCTACTATTTATCTGTACTATAAGTACTTCCAGATTTGTACTCATGTACTGTACTGCTAACTACATATACACCAAGTACTGTACTGCTCTCTACCTATATTATATGTACTGCCCTGCTCTGTAATCATGTACTGTACTGCTAACTACATATATGCCATGTACTATACTGCTCTCTACCTGTACTACATGTACTGTACTGCTAACTACATATAAACCATCTACTGTACTGCTCTCTACCTGTACTACATGTACTGTACTGCTCTCTACCTGTACTACATGTACTGTACTGCTCTCTACCTGTACTACATGTACTGTACTGCTCTCTACCTGCACTACATGTACTATACTGCTCTCTACCTGTACTACATGTACTGTACTGCTAACTACATATAAACCATCTACTGTACTGCTCTCTACCTGTACTACATGTACTGTACTGCTCTCTACCTGTACTACATGTACTGTACTGCTCTCTACCTGTACTACATGTACTGTACTGCTCTCTACCTGCACTACATGTACTATACTGCTCTCTACCTGTACTACATGTACTGTACTGCTAACTACATATAAACCATCTACTGTACTGCTCTCTACCTGCACTACATGTACTATACTGCTCTCTACCTGTACTACATGTACTGTACTGCTAACTACATATAAACCATCTACTGTACTGCTCTCTACCTGTACCTGTACTGTCTGCTCTCTACCTGTCTACATGTACTGTACTGCTCTCTACCTGTACTACATGTACTGTACTGCTCTCTACCTGTACTACATGTACTGTACTGCTCTCTACCTGTACTACATGTACTGTACTGTTCTCTACCTGTACTACATGTACTGTACTGCTCTCTACCTGTACTACATGTACTGCCCTGCTATGTACTCATGTATTGCACTGCTAGCTACATATATTACAAGTGCTGTACTGCTCTCTATCTGTACTATAAGTACTGCTCTATTTGTACTTATTTACTGTACTGCTAACTGCATATACTTCATGTACTGACCTGCTCTGTAATCATATACTGTACTGCTCTCTAACTGTACTAAATGTACTGCCCTGCTCTGAACTCATGTACTGTACTACTAACTACATATACTACATGTACTGTACTGTACTGCCCTGCTCTCTGCTCATGTACTGTACCGCTAACTACATGTACTGTCCTGCTCTGTAATCATATACTGTACTGCTCTCTAACTGTACTAAATGTACTGCCCTGAACTCATGTACTGTGCTACTAACTACATATACTACATGTACTGTACTGCTCTCTACCTGTACTACATGTACTGTACTGCTCTCTACATGTACTAAATGTACTGTACTGCTCTCTACCTGTACTACATGTACTGTACTGCTCTCTACATGTACTAAATGTACTGCCCTGCTCTGAACTCATGTACTGTACGGCTAACTACTTACTATAGTACTGTACTGTACTGTACTGTACTGCCCTGCTCTGTAATCATATACTGTACTGCTCTCTACCTGTACTAAATTTACTGCCCTGCTCTGAACTCATGTACTGTACTGCTAACTACATATACTACATGTACTGTACTGCTCTCTACCTGTACTACATGTACTGTACTGCTCTCTACCTGCACTACATGTACTGTACTGCTCTCTACCTGCACTATATGTACTGTACTGCTCTCTACCTGTACTACATGTACTGTACTGCTCTCTACCTGCACTACATGTACTGTACTGCTCTCTACCTGTACATGTACTATACTGCTCTCTACCTGCACTACATGTACTGTACTGCTCTCTACCTGTACTACATGTACTGTACTGCTCTCTACCTGCACTACATGTACTGTACTGCTCTCTACCTGTACTACATGTACTGTACTGCTCTCTACCTGCACTACATGTACTGTACTGCTCTCTACCTGTACTGCATGTACTGTACTGCTCTCTACCTGTACTACATGTACTGTACTGCTCTCTACCTGTACTACATGTACTGTACTGCTCTCTACCTGTACTACATGTACTGTACTGCTCTCTACCTGTACTACATGTACTGTACTGCTCTCTACCTGTACTACATGTACTGTACTGCTCTGTGCTCATGTACTGTACCGCTAACTACCTGTACTGCCTTGCTCTGTACTCATGTACTGTACCGCTAACTACATGTACTGCCCTGCTCTGTACTCATGTACTGTACTGCTAACTACATATACTATATAGAATGTATTGCTAATTACCCATACTGTCCTGTTTTGTACCCATACTGTACTGTACTGCTACCTGTCTGTGCTATATGTAAAGAGGTGTCTACCTTAGCTCAAATTTGGTTAGCAACTCCAATTTTTCATTAAATTCAATAAAATATTGCAACCTGGTAGCAAAATCCTTGCTAGTCCACATATTATAACCACACATAGGCACATATAGGATGAATATCTGGATTTTTTTTTTTTTTTTTAAAGCTGGTTATCTTGTGCCATGCATCTCAGGTTAAGCTAAGCCAAGAATAAATGTAAGGGATGACACATCTGAACTGTAGTGATGTCAGTCTGTACCACGACAAATTGCATCTATGGACTCTTTGGTGAATATTGTTCCATTTTTGTACACAGTGGGGCATATTTAGCAATACTGTCAAATCCCATTTGTAGTTTTATACATATCTGTGAATTTATTGTATGGACTTTCATAAATACAGAGTGTTTCTAGAAGCCCCCAAATTCGGATTCATATACAGACAAACTTATGGAGCATGCAGCAAATATACTGTATATACAGTCATATGAAAAAGTTTGGGCACCCCTATTAATCTTAATCATTTTTAGTTCTAAATATTTGGGTGTTTGCAACAGCCATTTCAATTTGATATATCTAATAACTGATGGACACAGTAATATTTCAGGATTGAAATGAGGTTTATTGTACTAACAGAAAATGTGCAATATGCATTAAACCAAAATTTGACCGGTGCAAAAGTATGGGCACCTCAACAGAAAAGTGACATTAATATTTAGTAGATCCTCCTTTTGCAAAAATAACAGCCTCTAGTCGCTTGCTGTAGCTTTTAATCAGTTCCTGGATCCTGGATGAAGGTATTTTTGACCATTCCTCTTTACAAAACAATTCCAGTTCAGTTAAGTTTGATGGTCGCCGAGCATGGACAGCCCGCTTCAAATTATCCCACAGATGTTCAATGATATTCAGGTCTGGGGACTGGGATGGCCTTTCCAGAACATTGTAATTGTTCCTCTGCATGAATGCCTGAGTAGATTTGGAGCTGTGTTTTGGATCATTGTCTTGCTGAAATATCCATCCCCGGCGTAACTTCAAATTCGTCACTGATTCTTGTACATTATTCTCAAGAATCTGCTGATACTGAGTTGAATCCATGCGACCCTCAACTTTAACAAGATTCCCGGTGCCGGCATTGGCCACACAGCCCCAAAGCATGATGGAACCTCCACCAAATTTTACAGTGGGTAGCAAGTGTTTTTCTTGGAATGCTGTGTTTTTTTGACGCCATGCATAACGCCTTTTTGTATGACCAAACAACTCAATCTTTCTTTCATCAGTCCACAGGACCTTCTTCCAAAATGAAGCTGGCTTGTCCAAATGTGCTTTTGCATACCTCAGGCGACTCTGTTTGTGGCGTGCTTTCAGAAATGGCTTCTTTCGCATCACTCTCCCATACAGCTTCTCCTTGTGCAAAGTGTGCTGTATTGTTGACTGATGCACAGTGACACCATCTGCAGCAAGATGATGCTGCAGCTCTTTGGAGGTGGTCTGTGGATTGTCCTTGACTGTTCTCACCATTCTTCTTCTCTGCCTTTCTGATATTTTTCTTGGCCTGCCACTTCTGGGCTTAACAAGAACTGTCCCTGTGGTCTTCCATTTCCTTACTATGTTCCTCACAGTGGAAACTGACAGGTTAAATCTCTGAGACAACTTTTTGTATCCTTCCCCTGAACAACTATGTTGAACAATCTTTGTTTTCAGATTATTTGAGAGTTGTTTTGAGGAGCCCATGATGCCACTCTTTAGAGGAGATTCAAATAGGAGAACAACTTGCAATTGGCCACCTTAAATACCTTTTCTCATGATTGGATACACCTGGCTATGAAGTTCAAAGCTCAGTGAGGTTACAAAACCAATTTTGTGCTTCAGTATGTCAGTAAAAAGTAGTTAGGAGTATTCAAATCAATAAAATGATAAGGGTACCCAAATTTTTGCACCGGTCAAATTTTGGTTTAATGCATATTGCACATTTTCTGTTAGTACAATAAACCTCATTTCAATCCTGAAATATTACTGTGTCCATCAGTTATTAGATATATCAAATTGAAATGGCTGTTGCAAACACCCAAATATTTAGAACTAAAAATGATTAAGATTAATAGGGGTGCCCAAACTTTTTCATATGACTGTATGTACTTAGGAGGCAAATATGTGCACACGCCGAAATAAACTAACGTAAATTCATAAGTTTACACCATTTTAAACTTGGTATACTTTACACAATAAAATCTGCACCGTATTTGTTCTGTTTCATATATGCGTCATAAAACACCATTTGTGCACCATTTTGGTCAAACCAGTGGTAATTTTTTAATTTTTCCGGTTCTTTCTGGCGCACACTGTTTATAAATATGTTGTAAATTCTGCACACCATAAATTTTTGGGGTAAATGTAGACAGAAATATGTTGGTCTTCTATTGATATATAAGCCCCAATGTACTCTATAGGACTCCCTGTATTAGTTGTCACTTATTACTCTTTACTTTTCTATTCTTAAACATATTTTAGGTGCTTTGAAATATATATTATATATTAGTTTTACATAATGTTATGGTATTAACTTACAATATAAAAAGAGAAAAAAAAATTACAAATATGACAATAGAGAATCTAAAAGAAAATAATATAATAACTTGAAAGTGGTATCGGCTGATGATTTGATGGTTATGGGGACCACACTACCGTCCCCTAAAAGAAATAACCTCAGTGTTAGTTTGGGTTTTTTCATGATTTTCTGAATGATTTGTGAACAAGTCCTATACCTGGTCCCATTCCTGTTTGTTTTGTGGCTTTGGCTATCATCCATGCATCTGAGCTGTTTTATTTTGTGTGTATGGAGTCTAAGGCTGGATTCACACTTGCGTAGACTCCGCCATACAATCCGCTTAAAATCGGCAGAGAGAAAAGTCTTGCAAGGAATAAACTGGGCAGAAACCCAACGGACTCCATTATACTCTGTGGGGTTCGCGGATTTCCACAGATAACCACTGTTTAAGTGGACAGGGTCTCTGTCTTTCGGGTCCCCATGCAGACCCCAACAATGGAGACCCGAACGCTAGTGTGAACCTAGTGTAAAGATAACACTTCTTACTGAGTTTCACTGGAGTTCCAGGTCTCTATAAATGACTTTTAGGCTGAGGCCCCGCGGAGTGGGAGTGGATTTAACAGAAGAGAAACGTCTAAGTGCTTTATTTATATTTTCCATTCCATTTCAAGCCACTCCTGACTTTGGCTTGAAAAACCGCAGCAAAATCTGCAACAAAAAAGGCTGCGTTTCCGCAACGGTGGGCCTTAGCCTTAGGTAGATCATCCCTTCTGGAATTTCCTTTTGTTATGCATAGTGTAATACTTGTCGAGACCCTTAACACTGCTGAACAGGATCTATCTAGACTGTGGTTTTGGCATGTTTTTTTTGGTGCGTTAAAGGGAGTTTGTCATAAAGATGATTATCTCTGCTTTGCTTCATCGGTTTCTGGCCACATAGGCATGTTGCTGGTACTGTTAAAGGCTCCTACATGGTAGGTTTGGACCTGACAGACTCCTTTTTTAAAAAAACCATATGCTTAAAGTGTGGCATAAATGGTGTATGAACCCAGCCTTAAAATGGGCTATACAGTGTTCAACAATACATGGCTGCTTTCTTCCAAAACAGTGCCAATTCTGTCTACAACCCCATTAACTTCAATGGATCTGATATTTAATACCAGACATGGCCTATGGACAGGAGTGGCACTGTTTCTGGAAGAGAGTAGCCATGTTTTTCTAATCCTGGCCAATACCTTCTATAGTGAGCTACCATGCAAAAGATGGTGCTAGAGCAAGTTCTCCCTTTCTACGAAGGAGGAATTATTTGCATATTCCTTTCCTGGAATTCTTAGCAATGCATACATGGTCTCGCAAGTCCTTGTAGTCCATCAGATGATGTCTCTTTAATGAGGTGTAGTATCCCCTCTGACTAACTGCTTGGAGTGATTCCTGCCTTATTTGAAGTCTGTGTCTTATCAGAAATATGAAATATGGCAGCACAACCTGGGACTGGGCAACTACTTTCAACCATTGTCATGTCTACAAATTATGATTCTGATGCTGACTACTGTTTGTAGACCGTGTATTTTAATATTTTGCCAAATCTTCTTTTAGTTAGAATAGATACCCTTTCCACATTCAGTAACCTTTTAAAGCGCTACCTTTGTTAATACCGCCCTTTATGTTTTCCTTATACCATACAAAGCATGATGGACTAGGTTCACACTACTGTAGTGTTCGGCTCTTCGTCATTCAGGTTCGCACGGGGACCCGAAGGACAGAGAGCCTGTCCGCTTAAAAAGCTGTTACCCGTGGGTCTCATAGACTATAATGGGGTCCGACGGGTTTCTGACAGTTTTATACTGAAACTGGCGGATAGAATAATCCTCCTTGCAGGACTTTTCTCTTCATTAATTTTAAGCAGAACCTACAGAACCTCCAATGCAGATGTGAACCTAGCCTTAAGGATGCTGCATGATAGGATGATGCTCTACAATTGGATATAGGGTATACATGTTCTTCCTTATCTTTCCTTTTGGCTCAACATATCGCAATATGACCAGCTTTTCAAAACAACATGATTTTGTGGTATTCTTTCATGAGATGTCTATCTTATATGTCCCCATGTGTGGTCACCCAGTGGTTGTGTTATGAGCCAGGGTTAGTCAATGGTTTTCTAGCAAACTGAGATAATGGTGATAACGTGGAGCATCCTAGGTGCAAAGGCCTTTCTTGCCCCAAAGATACTGCACATGCCCCATTCTGAACTTCACTCAACCATTTTCCACAAATTTAGGAGGAGCAGCAAGGAGAGTGGGGTGGGCCATGGAGCTGATGCATCAGTCCAAAAACTGGAGTGAGTTATACATGAAATCCAGTACCTGACTGGCATAGATTTCCATTCTGGTGCATGTGCCAGATTTATTTTGAGGCTGGAGCTTCTTGATAAATAGGGTGTGCTCCTGTTGGGCCCTATCTTAAGACAGAATGTCTTCATAAATCTGCCCCAATGTATTGGATTGGTTTTATGAGAATTGGAGTCCTTCACCTAATTCAAGGTAAGTATGGGTGGGTTCACATCTGCGCTTGAGTCCGTCCGCTGCCAATCTGAGTGAAAATCTCGGGAAACAGGATAGGCATCGGATACCGACAGGTTAGCGACGCATTGGTTAAAAACCCATTCATTTGAATGGGTTTTTAAAGCAATGCGCAGGTGTGCGCTTACACCCTCTGCGCCGCGAAGCCATTTTTTTTCGTCGGAAGCAAAGTCGGACATGCAGGACTTCATGTCTGATGAAAAAACGGCTTCGCAGCGCAGAGGGTGCAATCGGACACCCGCACATTGCTTTAAAAACCCATTCAAATTAATGGGTTTTTAACCAATGCGTCGCTAACCTGTCGGTATCCGATGCCTATCCTGTTTCCCGAGATTTTCACTCGGATTGGCAGCGGACGGACTCAAGCGCAGGTGTGAAACCACCCTAAGAGTCGACACGTCTGTTTGTTTTATGTGCATCTAGAGCTTATATATCAGAACAGTTTCTTGTAAGTTTTTAAGAATCACCTGCAGACTTTTTGAAAACATGTAGCAATATGAAATGGAAGTAAGTGCCAAGACCGCAACCGTATTGCCTAGGGATCCCCTGAATAACACACAAGTTGTACAGAGCCCCTGGTGCAGAGGACTAGCTGAAGTAATCCTGGCCAGTGACCAAATTCATTATATGCTTGCACCTGAATACAATGAAAGCGCTGAATTACATTGATTGACTGTTGGGCAATTGACCTGCATTAATTCAATAGTGTCCTTCTCAGGACAACAAAATTAACCCCCAGAGAATTAACCATTTTATTCCGCCAAACCTGGGAATGGAGATATGTGTTGTAGTTTTGTCTCTATGGATGTAATGATTCATTTACTGCATTCTATACAAACTCTTTGGGAAAGTGGATTTATGTATTCAGTACCGTACAGCTGCTAAGCTTACTGCTTGATCATACGAAGGTGGGTGTGTGAAAAGTGACAGGCTTTTTTTGCAGCTGCATGTAGTCTCCCATAACACACTCCTATGGGAGTTGCAATCAGCATATTTCTGCTTTTCCCACTTCTTATACTATGCAAATTATAGAGAAATTACAGGAAAGGTGAGAATCAACAATTCACTCCAAAGTAAGAAATAACATTCTGCCATATCCAGCCTTTATTCATTTTATTATGTTAGAATTCACGTACACAAAGTTGAACAATTCTAATTGTATACATCACAACAATGTGGCATTTGACACACAAGCTATTCAAAACCATGTACAAGTATTACAGAGTAGCTAAAACTTCCATTTCACCACAATTCAATAGTAGGAGGAAAAAGGAAATGTTTTATAATAAAACCCCAATTCCAAAAAAGTTAGAACAGGGCCATGTCTACTATCATGTAGCATCCACGTGAGGAGACCACTGCTGGAGTTTTGGGAAGGGAATGTTGTCCCATTTTCCCATTTTCTGTTGGTAAAAGCAGGAGCGTAACTAATGCCATAGCAACCGTAGAAGCTGCTATGGGTCCCTCAACATTAGGGGGCCCGGCCAGCCCCCCCCACTAATTTTTTAATAGGCCATTACCTGTTGGATTATGCCAGCAGGTAATGTCCAATATTCACTTATCCCTACTCCTACTAAGGGCCCCCCCTGCTAGGCCTTCAGCCTTCAGGTGGCGCCGCGCATTACATCCTGGATATTTTGTCCTAGCAAAGGGCTGAAGGTGAAGTGGGGGAGTCCCTGGGCAGGCGGGAATCGGTAAGTGAATATCGGCCACTATCTGCTTCAGTAATCCAGTAGGTAGCGGTGTAAATTCACTCTATGTGGACCAGTATATTGTGTGGTGGCCAGTGTAGGGGGACATGCACTGTATGGGGGTCAGTATGGTGGGCCCTTACTGAATGTGGGCATTTAAAATGTGCAATATACTATATGAGAGCCAGTATACTGTGTGAGAGCAAATAAAGGGCAATTTACCATGTGGGAAGGGGGGAGGTCAGTAAAGGGGCGTTATACAAAGTGGGGGGCCAGGAAAGGGATGTTTATACTGTGTGAAGGCAGAGATGACCCAGTCAAAAGCTTCCTAGGGGCCTGGTCTTACCTAGATATGCCCGTGGGTGGAAGATCGGGACTGCAGAAAGGCCAATTCACCATCAGGACACTTGTAACATGCTCCATGTAACATGCTCTATGTAACATCGCAGTCGTGGGATGAAAACTGACTCTCCAGCTGTTTTTCTTTCGTACCACTTATTTTTCCAGCCTAATGTTAACCCTGTCCCAACTTTTTGAGATGTGTTACTGCCGTCAATTTCTAAATGAGTGATGTCTAAATGTGTACTTCTGACCTTCTGGAACATATTCCATTGTGAATAAAATATGCTTAGATGAGATTTCCAAACCATTGCATTTGTGTTTTCCCAATTTTTTTGGAATTAGGGTTGTATATCTTATTACAGAAGGTCTTTGACTGATCACTTACTCTGAACTTGATAAAACCTCTATACAGAGGTCCATACAGGGATGGGATTCAAATTTTTAACAACAGGTTCTGTAGGGGGATGCCTGGGGGGGTTGTAGAAGGTGGCACATGCAGCGCGGAATGAAAATTTTCAGACCACGCCCCCTTTGGAGCGAAACCCTTTCTAATATTGGTGCCTAATGTTAGGATGGGCCATCAATATTACATCTGTTCGGGCCTGACACCCAGGACTCCTGCAGATCAGCTGTGGCTACCAGTAATGTTAGCATGCCGGGAGCTGCGCTGTTTACCTGCCATACAATGTGCACCTTTGCAGTTCCTAAACCCACCACTATGGGAGCAGCAGGGAATATGTGAGGTGAATATCCTTAAATGATTTTTTTTAACCCATTCTAAGCCTTTAGTAAAATTGTTTGTAAGATCTTGCGAGCAGGGCCCTCAGTCCCATTGTGTGAACTGACTTTTACTCTGTAATGTATCTTTTTGTCTGTACTTGAACCCTACAATATGTAAAGTGCTGCAGAATATGTTGGCGCTATCTAAATAAAATGTATTATTATTATTATTATTATTATTATTATGTTTTATCCGCTGAACAATTCTTTTACGTACAACTATAGAATATACCTAAGAACTTTTTTTCATAAAGTTGAAAGTACTCATCTGTGTAGGTGACCAAGATAGAACCAGGAACGTTATGATAAAATACAATTTCATCAGCAAGAAATAAGAAACAATGTATTTGATTTTTCGGTAGAAAATAAATGGAAAAATAAGATTTGTGTTAGGTTGGCTTGTCTGGTTTGAAATAGAAAATAACTACAAAGAGCCAAAGACATTGCTTATACTTTGTATAATAAATTCTAGGAGACTCTGAGGTCTATCAGCCATTTATTATAGGTCCACAGACGGCATCTAATGACAGAAAATGTAACAACATCTTATAATATCACATAATATATTACCTGTGACATCTATTTCAGCATCAATAACACATTATCATTTAGGTTAACTGTATTATAGCTGCCATTTTTAATCCGTTATCCACTTGACTGGCAAAGAAATATGGCAGTGAGCCCATAAAACTTACAAAGATGACGAAAAATTAAATACACCCATTCATGCATTCTGCTGCATTCGGAACTTTTCATCCCTCTGTCTGCCAAAGAACACTTAGTAATGGCACTAGTCCAAGGCCATTCTCCATCACATTATTGAGTGCTACTTTATATGGACACAATCTACGCGGCTTTGTTACTCTTTGCCATTTACATTTTCATCAAATGTATCTGTATGAATAGACTTTGTGCCCCTCTAAAAAAGTCTTTATATACAATTCAGTTCAGATTTAGCCATACGAGTTATGTATCACATGGCAGATCTGCTGCTTTAAATATATCCGTCAAGGAGACATGTTTATTATGAGCTCTCAGAGCGACCGGTTTCTTGCCATGAACTCTGCCCTTTTCCTGTTCGTTGTCCTGTTTATGTGTCCCTTTTTTATTATTCTCGGATATCTCCCTGGTTCTTGGATCCCTTTCCTTTTTATTTTCTCATCTATCTTATTTATCTCCCTCCGACCTTGATCCAAATTAATAACTTCCTTGGCTCCTCTCCTCTGTCTGCTTTGTTTGTGACTAGTTTTCAGCTGTATATGTCACCACTGCCATCTCTGAACTTTAATTCCTTGCTGATCTTCTTCCACCAGCGCTATGTGTGTGTTCAAAAAATGCACTTTTTATATAAACCTGCTGTTTTTTAATGATTATTTTCACAACAATTATTTCTAATAAAAATGTAGAAAAGCTAAGACCCTGTGCACATGACCGAGTGTGCATTCAATGTAGGGCCGAGTGCATTCCCTTATTCATTCATGTCTATGGGGGCTTTGCAGTCATTCCGTTCTGATGACACAGATGATTATAGAGCAGGTCCTATCCTGCTCCATGTCATCGGGACGGAATGGATCCAATGCCCCCATAGACGTGAAAGAATAACAGAAACTCTGCCGCATATCGGATGCACATTCAGTCGTGTGCATGGGGTCTGTTAGAGATAAGATAATACTAAGAGAGTATCATCAGTAACATGAGGGTAAGGACTTTCAGCATCCAAGGACCACCATGAGACCAATTGGACACCAATGGCAGACAACGGATCGCTGGGGTCAAGTGCTATTTTTTTTTTTTTTTAACAGACATCACATGGCGGTATTAATTTCACTGTCAGTGAATGGGGGACTACTCACATGACCGTTATTTTGATGATCTGTTGTCACGGACTGTCACAATATAAGTTATGTTCTATTTTTGGCTGTTTTCACAGATCCCTCCATACACTGATGAAAACAGGTGCCCCTTGGGTGCAAGACTGCTGTAATAAAATGGACATTTTTCACTGCTGTTTTGCCCCTCTTTCATGTAACTCTAGCCTTAGTCCAATTCCTGGACAACCCCTCTAATTAATACAAGGGTAGATTAAATTGATCTAGTACCAGTAAATACTCTTTTACTATTATCTTTCATTCCTGGACAACCGCTTTATTATGACCTCTTTTTTTCAGCAATATGAAGTAAATTGAATCCTACTATTTGTGACTTGTGTTTCAGTTCCAAAGAGATAGAAAAATAAATAGAAATGAATATGAATCAGTTAAAGGGGTGGTCCATCTATTAAAAAAATATATATATATAAAATAATAAAAAGTCAAACTCTTCTTGTCAGTATTCCACTGTTTCCATTTCATTGCTGCCTAGTTCCCCATGAGTCTCTGTGTACTGGCCACCAGAGATGATGTCTTGGTCATGTGACTACAGTAGCCAGTCGCTGGCAATAATGATGAAGTGTCAGCACCACTGAGGTCACCGGTATGGCAGTCACATATCTCTGTTGGGACCTCATCTCTAGAGACCAATATACATTGACCGTTTGTGGGCAAGAAGCATTGGAAGGGGAGCAGCGGGGAACGGTAAGATGAGTGTTATTATTTTCTATCATTTTAGTCTGGGGCCCCACAAGGCGTAAACGCCGTGGTTTGGCCACAGTGGATCCCATTCACACATTGCGGAGAAATACATGCAGTGGACATGCTGCGATTTCCAAAACCGTCATGGTGTTGGAAATCACAGCATGTCAATCATACCTACGGAAACGCCAGCAGGAAACCTCTGCAGACTTTCTGTGAAAAGCTCTGCGGGAAAAACCACAATGCGTTGCTGCCGTGTTTTTTTCCACAGCACTTTTTGGCTGCGGCCTGCTACGTGGTGTTTTTTCAAATATGTTCATTGTGTGGACAACCCCTTTTATCATTAAAGGGATAGGTTATTCATAACAGACATAGATTTCATTTTTCAACTTTAAGACAGACTAAAGTGGTTTCAAATATGCTATACTTATACAATATATGACATAATATATTCTTACCGCACATCAGAAGGATCTTCAGTCACCAGTACATCTGTTTTGCAGCTGGCCAATGGACTGATTGACAACTCCATAGGGGGCACAACAAAGCTTTTGCTAACTGGAAGCCATACTCCTTGTCCCAAGCTGTAAGTGGACCTGTCATAAACAGAAAAGTAGTTAAAGGTATGTTTCGTGACATATTTACTTATAGAGACATGTCACAAAATAACACCAATGAATGTTCTGAAGCAGATGTAATCATTTGGTGTCAAAAGGAGATCACATTATGTGGAATTTCAATGGTCTTATTGGTTCTTAGTGGTTCTGTATCATAATCACCTGAAGTTATATTCTGATAACTCAGAAGATACACTTAGACCAACCTCCCAATGGTGGACATGCCATATGTAGAGAACCAATGTTCTAGAGTGGCCCTTTAGGCAAGACTACCACTACCATAAAAAATAGAAGTTGTGTCTTGTTCAACTAGTTTGTACGCAACAAACTGCATTGATGATTCTCTTGTGATATATAAATGTCTCAACATATACTGAAATGTGTGGAGCGAGATGACAACATTTTAGAAAACAGACGGTTTTGCAATACTCTCACAATATGTACAGCCTATGTTTCTGTGTGTGTGGCTGCTCAATGGTTCTGTTGTGACTTGCAGCTTGGTTTTTCTAGAGTTTTGTGATATTGTATTGAATTTGTTTCCGAAGAAATTGGGAGTCCTTAAAGAGGTTGTCTCTTCAGAGGCAAAAAAAAATATTTTTAAAATAGGCCAGGGGACGAAAAAAAAAAAAAAATCATACTCACCTGCCCCCGGTGCTCTGGTGTCCTCCCAGCGCGGTTGGGTTCTTCTGCTCTGGTGTCTTCTAGAAGTGAAACCCCTTGCCGGCTGTGACATCCTGGATCCCAGCCACTGACTGGCCTCAGCGTTCACATGTGGCGGGGATCGGCAGGACAAGACCGTGCTGGGAGGCACCGGAGCATCGGGGAATGGTATGATTTTTTTTGTTATTCTCTCCTCCCCCGGCCTATTTAAAATATAAAATTTTTGCCTTTAACCACATTTGAGGTAAGGTAAAGGTAACACATTTGTACCAAATGAATGAGCACAATGGTATATGATTTGGTAGAGAACCAATAGAGACGACTGCCTTTTGGCAAATCAACTGTTGGACAAAGAAGTCCCTGTAGTGGACCTCTCTTCTGCCTACGATCCCTACTCCATTCAAGGGGTTTCCAGGAATCAAAAATGTAGGTCTTATTCTTAAGGTAGGCCATAAATATGGGGGCACAGGCTGCTCTAATAAGGATGAGCTGTCTGGGGACACTTCTAACACCCATACCATACACAACATGGAGGTGGAAGCAGCTTAAGCAGATGCCATAAATTTCTCATTCCTGGACAACCCTTTTCAATATACATTAAACATTCTTGTCCATCTAGTAATAAGTATACTACCGCATAATCTGGCAATCCCACTAATCTGCTGTGCATCCACAATAGTTCCAAGCCTAACACTATTCCTGACTCATTTTTCTTCTGTTCATGCATATTCTGTAGTTAATTCCAATCTTCGCTCTGCTTGGGGCTAGGGGTTTGTTTAATGCGGCAATTAATTTGTTGTCATTTATACAAAGCGCTGGTTAGCCGCATAAATTAACATTAAATTTGTGGTGCGGACTTGTAATGAAAATGTATGGTAAGATGGAGTCTTCTGAGGATATTAAAAGATTAACCTGGTGACTAATCAAGGGTAAAAACATATGTAGAGCCCGACCTCCGCTAATACATATTCCTAGGAATCTAATACTATTGTGGAAAGGAATCGGAGAAGTCACTTTATAATATAATACCCTGTATAAAAGCAATCGCAGATAGTGCCGACATCTATTCCTCAGGCTGTTTCAATTACTGTCTTTGCCGCGTACATACGCCAAAATCTCACAATTAGAATGAGAGTTCAGCCCAGGTATATTAGTTATGTTAGGGTCTACAGGCAGTGCATTTAAAAGTGATTTGGACACCTTTCTGACACATAGTGCTGGATTTTACACAGAGGTTAGATAGTGTTACAAGGTTGTTTGACCCTGGCATCATTTTTTGGATGTTTTATGAAGTTGGGGATAGTATCTTCTTGTCTACAAGGACAAAGTGGTAGGTTTTATGTTGCCCTCATCTGGATAAAGCCAGCCAACCATTATAATGAGATAACTTAATTGGTTTAATCATTTTAACCTTACTGTCTATGTAGCTGTGATTATTAAAGGGTCACATAACACCCATTGATAAAATGCGGCCTATTATACTAAATGAAGGGGTGTTCCCACTGCAGGACCTGATAATGACTGTAAAGTATTCAGAACCTGTTTGGAATTCAATGTTATTTTTAATAATCCTGAAAAATGTCATCATACAGAGGGCATGGCATAGATATCATTGGGATGCATAATAAGTCATTAGCAAATCATTATAAAATATTTATTATGTATTATATTGCCAGATTTTCCCAGTGTTGTATTTAAGCACTTAAATGGGTTAGACAGTTTTTTTTTTTTTTTTTTTTTTTTAAATATGGCCAAATAATAGGATGCATCAATACAAAACACTTCCTAATATGTATCCTCTTTAAATTCGACACTGTATATCTGCTTTATTTTCAGGTCTTGTGACCATAGCTGTGACATTTCCTTTACAAGCTCACAACCCCTCCCTGTCAGCAGTTCAGCCAGCAAATGAAACATCACAGCAGCACGTGACCTCCTTGCTGCTTGAAGCCACTCATACTGACCTCAGAACTGTGAGTGATTTATTACCTATTCAGATATGCGGTGCTGAAAAAAATGTGAAACAACGCACAGTTTGCACACAGTGTGGGTGTCCTGTGATTTCATTCCAGGGGACAGTGGAGAAGGGAGGCTCATACAGAGAGCAGGGAGATGAATCATGGGAAATGTACTTTTTACAAAGATTCACTGCATGTAAATAACAGTGATACAAAGAGAAGCAAGAAAAAGTAAAGCCAAGCAAAGGGTGCACAAGGGAACAGTGAGGATTTAGCACTGCTTTTGGAAGTTGGATAACCCTTTAAGGCTAAGGCCCCATGTAGCGAGCCGCAGCCGAAAAACGCCGTGGAAAAGACTGCGACGGAAATCAGGTTTTTTTTTCCAAAGTGTTTTTCACGGAAAATCTGCAAAGTTTTCCTCTGTGGACTTTCTGTCTCTATTATACCTATACGGAAAACTTCAGAGTTTCCGTAGGCATAATTGACATTTTTTCAAATAGCAGCATTTCTGCTGCAGGTTTTTTTTCTGCAGTGTGTAGATTGGATTAGCCAGAATCCCTTCCACTTTGCAGGTACTGTAATATGCATTTTTGTTTTTGACACAGTGTTTCCGCTGTGGCCAAAATGCTGTGTATTTGCAACGTGGGACTTCAGCCTTAAATATTTTTTAATACTGATGATCTATCCACTCCCTTTAATGCCTGGGATAAGAGATTGACCCATTCTGGCCTAGACTTCTTTAGGAAGAGATCCTGTTGGCAACATCTCAGTCTTAGAACTGAAGCATTCAGAGTAGCACTCACTGTTGTGAAAGGAATTACGTTTTAGGTTGACTGATTGGATTATTGATTGGACAGTATTTTGCTATATCTTATATATTTTATACTGTGTTCCACAAAGGGTTGAGCTATGGAACTCATGATCTTGTCTAGCAGAAGCAAAATGGGAAACTCACTGAATAGGCAGGATACATTTATATTTAAACCAAAGTAAGTCATAGTCATATGCAATGAAAAACATCCTGTAGACCAGTGGTGTCAAACTTGGCTGGGCAAATGGGCTGCACATAGAAAAAAAAATCAAGTTAAAGGGTTGCATTTCTTCCATATTCTATACAATACATATTTATTGCTAAATAGCCCTAGCAGTGACCTCGTACAGTTTAATGTCCTCCGGCAGTGTCCCCATACAGTTAAATGTCCCCCAGCAGTGACCTCGTACAGTTTAATGTCACCCGGCAGTGTCCCCATACAGTTTAATGTCCCCCAGCAGTGACCTCGTACAGTTTAGTGTCCCCCGGCAGTGTCCCCATACAGTTTAATGTCCCCCAGCAGTGGCCCTGTACAGTTAAATGTCTCCCAGCACTGACTCCCTGCAGTTTAATATCCCCAGGCAGTGGCCCCGTACAGTTAAATGTCTCCCAGCAGTGGCCCCATACAGTTAAATGTCTCCTAGCCGTGACTCCATGCATTTTAATACCTTAGGCAGTGGCCCCGTACAGTTTAATGTCTCCTAGCCGTGACTCCATGCATTTTAATACCTTGGGCAGTGGCCCCGTACAGTTTAATGTCTCCCAGCAGTGGCCTCACACATTTTAATGTTACCCCACCAGTGGCCCTACACAGTTTAATTTCCCTCCAGCAGTGGCCCATTATACTTTAATGACCCCACCAGCAGTGCTCCCACACTATTTAATGTCCCCTCAAAGTGGCCCTACACATTTTAATGTCCCCTTAGCAGTGTCCCCAGTACTTACCTTCCGATCGTGCTCTCTTCCCTTGCTCCATACATCCCAGCAGTACACCGGAGCAGGGGAAGAGAGCAGGAGGTGCGGACATATAAGTATCAACACTGCAGCTGTGCCTAGCTTGTAGGCCACAAGTTTCGGCCTAACAGCTCGGGAAGTTTTATAACCAGGTCAGCGGTTCTTTGCTCCCCGGTTCTTCCCCAACTTCCATATAGGTGTGAATATGGTTGGTTAGTCAAAAGTTATAGCCTGTAAGGGCAAGGCCTCAGAACTTTACTATTAATAAAGCATGTCGAGGGGCCACACCCTGAGACAGCATCTTCATTGATCATACCTTGGAGTCAGTGTCTTGCTTTCTCTGAGAGAAATTTGCTAACCATATTTGAACCCCACAGACAAAGAGGTGAAGTCCCCAAACTTTTTAGACTTTGCCTGCAGCAACACTGCCCTTTTCTATAGACCCACCAAAACATCGCCTAACATTAACACAGATTAACCCGTTGGTGACTGACACAGACTTTTTACGTCACTAATGGGTCTTATTCTGTTGCAACTGACTTTCTATGTCAGTTGCATCAGAATGCTGCTGGGCCAGTCTCTAGTAATTAACCCTTTAGGTGCTACAATCAATAGCGACCCCAGAAATTAAAAGGTTTTGGAGGAAGCTCCACTCCTCTAGGCATTGGCACTCCTGATAACATCATCGCAGTGTGACAATGCCTTTATTTGGCAGGCAGGGGTTTAATAAAGGCCCCTAGGTCTACCTTCTGTATGTTGCCAAAATCATGGGCTAATAGACTGCAGTATGTATCATACAAATGAAAGAAAACATTGTAAGTTCAAGTCCCCACGAGAGAATAAAACAATAAACAATGAACCCATTTCTGCTTTGTGCCATATTAATACGTCACGCTCAGCACCATAATATTACCACACTCTCATGTCGCAGGTACACGAGCTGTGTCTGTGGCATGACTTCCGTGTCTCGGCTGTATTACACAGCCAAGACCCGGGACTAGCCACCAGAGTCGGAAAATACTCCTTCTTCAGCGGCTTAACCCCTCAGCATTTGGGTAGTTCGGGGGCAAGATCATCAAACATATAACGTATCTCCATGTGTGTAGAAGTCCGCAAGATCCAAAAATTGCGTTATTTATCCCATACGGCGAACTACATAAACATATATTGTGATATACAAAATGTTATGTATTTTGGTCCCCTCACTGGCCCCTTTAAATAGCAATAAAAAGTGATCAAAAAGTCATACATACCAAAAATTGGTACCAATAAAAACAAATTTTCCCTGCGAATAAAGAGCCCTGACATATCTCCGACAATTAAACAGTAAAAATAGTTATAGTTGCCACAATATGGAGACCCCAGGAAAATCGTTCATTCTTGAAAAATGACATTTTATTAGTAAACCTGGTAAAACATAATAAAACCAATATAAATATGATATTATCGTAATGACCCACCGGACAAAGCTGACATGTCATTTTCAATGCAGAGTGAACGCCATAAAAGCAAAATGCAAAAAATAATGATAGAATTGTAGGTTTTTTCACACGGACACCAAAACATTATATGTAACCGAAAATGGTGCCAAATACAACATGTCCCGCAAAAAAATAAGCCCTCACATAGCCACGCTGACAGAATAATAAAAATAATAAAAAAGTTATGAATTTTGTAAGGCGGGCAAGAAAAATAAGAAAATAAGTCGGAGAGTATAAATGTTCAAACTACCCTGCGTCCTTAAAGGGTTAAATAAAGTTTTATATTAAAAATATTAACCCCCTCATCTGAAATGTTTAGTAAATAAGAAAAACATTACACACATATTGCTGCGTCCGTAACTATCTGAGCAATACAACTGAAATATTATTTTCCCGATATATGGTGAGCGGCGTAAAAAAAATGTACAAAAACAATGTCATAATTGCTGCACAAAAAAATAGCGACTTTTTATGCCTTATATGCCAGAGAACTGACATACATGGCATAATAAATATGCCCCATTGTGTTAACTTAGCAAAAGTAGAAGAACTTTCGCAAAACAGAGTAGCACAGTGGCTTGCACTGTCGCCTTACTGCGCTGGAGTGCTGGGTTCAAATCCTGCCAAGGACAACATCTGCAAGGAGTTTGTATGTTCTCCCCATGTTGAATGGGTTTCCTTCCACATTCCAAAGACATGCTGATAGGGAATGTAGATTATGAGCCCTATATGGGACAGCGACTACAATACCTGTAAGGCACTGTGGGATATGTTGGAGTTATGTACCAATAAGTAAGCTAAATAAATGCACATGGCGTGGTCATGAAGGCCTAAAACAGGCTGGGCACTAGAGAGTTAATAAGTTGCGTCATTGTAAGAGGTAGATTTATTGCTGCGCTATAAGATTCTATGGATCCTAGAGGACTGAAAACCTACACTTCATTTTCTGCCTAATGATAATATGTCTTTGAATTTACGGTAAAAATGAATTCAGCCTTGTATTATAGAGGGATATGACTGGTTTTGTTCCCGATAACTGCTCCTGTTTTCAGACTGATAGGAGCTTTTATTATAAGAACAAGGCGCTGCTCTCCAAATAACACAGAGGAGCCGCACACCTCCTAACATGCAGTGTGTATTTGGCTGATCTCCCCCAGTCTGTCTTTTTTACACCTGGGCTCCCTCTTTTCTATAAAGAATGAGCATTTATAGAATTAATGAGTTCCCAGCTGTCTACTATTTTAGACACAAAAAGCAACATAGACAGAGACTAGCAAAATACAATGAAATGTGCTAAAAGAAGTATAAGTACCTAATGAAATGACATAAAAACATCTTTGGTCCTATTATAAGCTATCAAGCAAATTCATCCAAAGAAGGTGCAAAAAGCAACACAAATGACTTGTAAAACATAAAAAAACAAATAACAATGACTATTGCAATAAAACCCTGATGGATTAATTGTATAGAATGGTAGAGAATATGTCACGGCGCTATCAGGATCCTAAGGATACTGAGCTGTAAGCCATGCATAGAAGGAAGAGTAAAGAGCAAGTCTCCTCCGCTCTCACTAATGATTCCATGTATCAAAGCTTTAAGCTCATAGGTGGGCACATGGGAAAGTAGGATTATACAAAGGTGCAGGAATGGTGCAATGACAGCTAGTCACACAGTAATATCTTATTACACGGGGCAATCTTCTCTCACCCCAGTCCCACCCGCTGCCTTGGGATAACCTTAGACTTTGACCTATCCTTCAAGCCACATATTCAAACCCTTAACACCTCCTGCCGCCTCCAACTCAACAACATCCATCGAATCCGCTCCTTCCTCACCCCTGAAACTACAAAGATGCTAGTCCACACCCTCATAATCTCCCACCTTAACTACTGTAACACCTTTCTCCATGGCCTCCCAGCTAACACCCTCGCCCCCCTCCAGTCCACCTTAAATTGTGCTGCTCGCCTAATACACCTCTCCCCCCATTCTTCATCGGCCACTCCCCTCTGCCAATCCCTTCACTGGCTACCCGTTGCCCAGCGAATAGAGCTCAAATTACTAACGCTGACATACAAAGCCATCCACAATCTGTCCCCTCCATATATCTCCGACCTAATCTCCCGCTACCTGCCCGCACGTAACCTCCGATCCTCCAAAGACCTCTTACTCTGCTCTGCTCTTATCCGCTCCTCACGCAAACATCTCCAAGACTTCTGCCGTGCATCCCCCATACTCTGGAACTCATTACCAAGACACATAAGACTGACCCCCACAATCACAAGCTTCAAGAAGGCCCTGAAGACTCACCTATTCAGGAAGGCCTACAACCTCCAATAACACTACTGTCACCACACCACCATCTGTACAGCCTCTACCCCCACCTTCTGTCTCTATCCCTCTTCCCTCATAGATTGTAAGCCCTTGCGGGCAGGGCCCTCTATCCCACTGTACCAGTGATCACTGTTAGTATTATCTGTTTTGTATATCTGGTGTACCGTATGTAAATCCGCAAATGTAAAGCACCATGGAATTAATGGTGCTATATAAATAAACAATAATAATAAAAAAAAAAATAATAATCTTACCGAATAAATGAATATATTATGAACAGTTTTACCCTAAGTTTCTGAGCAGCCATTGCTGAAGGCATATTGTAGATCTATATTCTGACAGATACATTCTCTACATGCTCAGCAAACTCATTGGGGGACATTTATCAATAGAAAACTGGCATAGAGGGATGATACTGTATCACACATTTGATGCAAGGCCCTTTCTTGTGCCAAACATGTGCTACAACCCCAGTCCTGCACCTGTGCCAGTTGTGGCCTTTATGAAACACCAGTCTTATTAAATCTGTCCCAACACTGTGCTATTGAGCCCTTACTCACACTCTTAAATTATTTATTATGCTTATATTATGCTTATATTGTATATAGCGCCATCATATTACGCAGCGTGTTACAGACATTGTGGTCACTGTCCCATATAGGGCTCACAATCTATATTCCCTATCAGTATGTCTTTGGACTGTGGGAGGAAACCGGAGTACCCGGAGGAAACCCACGCAAACACGGGAAGAACATACAAACTCCTTGCAGATGTTGCCCTTTGCAGGATTCGAACCAAGGACTCCAGCATTGCAAGGCCACCGTGCTGCCCATATCTTATCTTAAAGGAGTTGTCCAGTTTCAACAAATAAATTATTGTTTGTATAATGAAAAGTTATATATGTATGTCGCCCTATTAGTTTATCTGCCACAATAAGTCTTGCAGAGGAGAATGTATATTGGTCCTAAATGTACATTGACCCGAAGCCTTTCCCACACTACCACATACCTAGTTCTGCCTGACCCCCTTTACCAACCATTGCCTTTGAAGATACTCTCTGGAACCCCAACTCATTGAGCCCTTCAGTGGTATTGTTTTGTTGTCCAACCCATTCTCAGTGGGGAGAATTTAGTATTCCATCTACATCAATTTTCTGGAATAGATGGTTTCTAATGTGGCGCATATTTTGCTTAAGGCCCTTTTTAATGCCAAAGATGTGCCATATCCCCCATTCTGTACCTCACTTACCAATTTCTGTGTACGTTGGAAGAGAGGGGTGGAGAGCGGGGCCGGCCGGGGCGCCTTGGTCCGACATGTTAATTATATCTCACAAGCACACAAGAGTTATACAAGAATTCGGAGCCAGTTCCTGGCATAGACTTCCATTCTGGGGCGCAGGTCTGATTAAGCGGCTTGGGCCTTCTGATAATTCAGGCGCGCCTTGGGCCAGTTGGAGCCTTTATTAAAACTGACATACAAAACACCAGCCTTATGAAATCTGTGTCTAGTTTGACGTCTGCTAGACTTTCTCCAGGAATCATTGGACCAACAGGAAGACTGAACACTAAACAACGTAGATAGAAAAGGGGAAGTCGCAAAAGTGAATTGTGCCATCCAGTTGATTCTTTACCTGGGTTTTTCCAGTTGAAATATCTTAGGAATACAGTAAAATTAAGGCTGGTTTCCCATGTTCAGGTTTTGGCACACATTTTGGGAATTAAAAAACAGAGTAGGACTAGCACCTGTCCTTTATACTTTCTCACCATGTATGATCCATACCTGGATTTGGCTTCAAAAACTGGAGGACTAAGAACAGAGCGAAAAGTGAAGAAAGATTGAGAAATGCTCAGGAATAAATAGTAGAGATCCAGATGCTCAAATAGGAAGCAAATTCTTGATATGCAAATTCCAGTGCTTGAAGTGCACAATATAACTTAGAAGTGATAGCAGTAAAGCAGCTAACAATGTTATATGCCAAAGATGTAAAGTATCAATTACAGTCTGTAAGTTCTTTTTCTCTAACCCGTACCTTGATTTTATTTTTCCATCAAATGTATTTTAATGAAAGAATAGCACATTGGTATATAATACTTGTACTGTAGGTAAAACAAGATGCATAGTAGAATATGAGTCATAAAGCGGTATTGAGCAGACAAACAAAAAATCCAAAAGAAACTAAAATAAACAGAATACAACAGAAAAAGACATAATAACACTGCAATGTCAGTACAAGTATTAGATTATACAGCGAAAAGAGGCAAACAGCATATGCTATCATAAAGCAAAAATATATCTAAAAATCTAGATTTCCATTAAAACCTCTGTAACCAGACTCAGAGAAAATGTTGATAAAAATAGGATTGCCAACTTGGAAGCTCCTCTAGGAAAAATATCTGGTGTAACCTGCAGCTGTTCCCACCTATACCTGATCTTAAATTTACTATATTTTTGGACTATAAGACGCACTTAGGTTTTAGAGGAGGAAAATAGGGAAAAAAATTTAGAAGCAAAAAAATGTGGTAAAATATTTAATATTTGGGAGTTTTGCAACAGCTGCAAGGCCACATTGACAGTTGGCCCTGCCGTAGTATGGGGAAGCATAGGGCATCTTTTTTGCAGGGCCAGGTGTACTTTTTATATCATTTTGGGGAATGTCTATTGCTTGGATCACATTTTATTCAAATCAGAGGCGAAACAGTGAAAAAAACGGCGGTCCAGCACTTTTGATTTTTTTTTTCCCGCTATGACATTCACTCTACAGGAAAAATGATTTTATAAGTTTGTAGACCAGGCATCTTTGGACACAGGGATGCCTAATGTGTATGTGTTTCACAGTAATTTTCTACTTTTATATGTATTCTAGAGAAAAGGGGGTTATTTAGAACTTTAAATTTTTTTTTAATTTATTTTTATATATTTTTTTTTAAACTTTTTTTTTTTTTTTACTATTTTATTAGCCCCCCTAGGGGGCTTGAACCTATAATCAGAGAGATTCTGTACATTATTATTGTGGCTGGTCATAGACCAGCCGCAATAGTAATATTCCTATGACAGGCCTGGGAGCCTTCATAAGGCTCCCGGCTGTCGCAGGAACAGGATGGCTCCTGTGATCGCGCAGGAGCCATCCTGCAACAAGAAAGGAAAGGGGCCAGTCCCTTTACTACCTTTAGGGGGCTCACAGGTAGTAATGTCCGCGATCAGAGTAGACACAGATCACGGGCATTAGCTCCGGGGACCCAATAGCTATGGCGACCGCTCTGCAGCAGAGCGGCCGCCATCATCTTCACAGACCGGCATCCGCTGTAACAGCACAGCGGATGCTACGAGGTTCACTAATTCCATGGTGCTGTACATTATTATATTAATTCCATGGTGCTTTACATTTGAGGGTTTACATACAGTACACAAGATATACAAAACAGATAATACTAACAGTGACCAACTGGCACAGTGGGATAGAGGGCCCTGCCTGCAAGGGCTTACAGACTGTGAGGGAAGAGGGATAGAGACAGAAGGTGGGGGTAGAGACTGTACAGGTGGTGGTGTGGTGACAGTAGCATTATTGGAGGTTGTAGGCCTTCCTGAATAGGTGAGTCTTCAGGGCCTTCTTGAAGCTTGTGATTGTGGGGGACAGTCTTATGTGTCTTGGTAATGAGTTCCAGAGTATGGGGGATGCACGGGAGAAGTCTTGGAGATGCTTGTGTGAAGAGCGGATAAGAGCAGAACGAAGTAAGAGGTCTTTGGTGGATCGGAGGTTACGTGCGGGCAGGTAGCGTGAGATTAGGTCAGAGATATATGGAAGGGACAGGTTGTGGATGGCTTTGTATGACAGTGTTAGTAGTTTGAACTCTATTTTCTGGGCAATGGGTAGCCAGTGAAGGGATTGGCAGAGGGGAGCGGCCAAAGAAGAACGGGGGGAGAGGTGTATTAGGCGAGCAGCACAGTTTAAGGTGGACTGGAGAGGGGTGAGAGTGTTAGCTGAGAGGCCATGGATAAGGGTGTTACAGTAGTCAAGGCGGAAGATTATGAGGGCGTGGACAAGCATTTTTGGACTTTCAGGGGTGAGGAAGGAGCGTATTCGATGGATGTTCTTGAGTTGGAGGTGGCAGGAGGTGTTGAGGGTTTGAATATGCGGCTTGAAGGATAGGTCAGAGTCTAAGGTTATCCCAAGGCAGCGGGCTTGGGTGACTGGGGTGAGAGTGGTTCCATTAATTCTGATAGATGGGTCAGGTAGGGGGGTCGTGCGTGGAGGGGTGAAGATTATGAACTCCATTTTCTCCATGTTGAGTTTGAGAAAGCGGGAGGAGAGAAAGGAGGCTACGGCTGCTAGACATTCTGGGACTCTGGACAACAGAGAGGTAATGTCTGGTCCAGAGAGATATATTTGGGTGTCGTCAGCATAGCAATGGTAACGGAAACCATGGGATTCTATGAGTTGGCCAAGGCCTAGGGTGTAGATAGAGAACAGGTGGGGTCCTAGGACAGAGCCTTGGGGGACACCTACAGAAAGAGGACGAGGCAGGGAGGTGGTGTGCAAGTGGGAGACGCTGAATGTGCGGTTGGTGAGGTATGAGGAGATCCAGGAAAGGGCCAGGTCTGAGATGCCAAGGGATGAGAGCATTTCTAGCTGGAGGGAATGGTCGACTATGTCAAAGGCAGAGGAGAGGTCGAGGAGGAGGACAGAATAGTAACGTTTGCTTTGGCAGTTAGAAGGTCATTAGTGACCTTGGTTAGGGCAGTTTCTGTGGAGTGATGGGGTCTGAAGCCTGACTGTAGTCTGTCAAAGAGCATATTGGATGAGAGATAGGAGGACAGTTCGGAGTGGACGTGTTGCTCCAGCAATTTTGAGGCGTATGGGAGCAGTGAGTTGGGGCAATAGTTGGCTGGAGTGAATGGGTCAAGTGAGGGTTTCTTAAGTATAGGTGTGACGGTAGCATGTTTGAGGGCAGAAGGGAAGGATCCATTGGTTAGGGATAGGTTGAAGAGATGGGTTAGGGCAGGAGTAATGACTTCAGAGAGTTTGAGTTCATTTGAAAGCTATGAGTCTCAGCTTTCATATATCACTATTGTAGCTTTATCACCTTAGCTGTAAATATGCAGCATATGAAAATCACATTCCAGACTTGTTTGTAACTAGTGATTTCTCTGTTTCTGTTATAGCTAGAGCTACAACACCCCCCCTTTGGCATTGCGATATGTGTATATATACAGGTTGAATATGAGATGGAGATGGACCTTTCTAGCAACACTTACGCTAGGTTCACACTGGCGTTCGGTTTTCCATTGTTCGGGTGCGCATGGGGACCCGAACGATGGAGAGAGCCTGTCCACTAAAAAAGCGGTTATTCTGTTGGTTTTACTCTCCGCCGATTTTAGATGGAATCTGCTTTGGATTCTCCTTTCATCTGTCCTTTAATTCTTACTATCATACATTTGAATAACAAGCAAGTAGTAAGGGGGTCAGATGGAAAACTATATGGGAATGTACTAAAAGGGTCCACTAGTTTTCGGGGCATTTTTGAGGCACAACCAAAAAAAGTGCCAAAATGAACTACTTTCTTCAGTTTCCGAACATTTTGGCACTTTTTAGAGAGCTGGGCAGAGCAGGGTGTAAATGAAGGCAGGTCAGAGTAGGGATACCTCAACACGTCAGAATTGCTAAAATGTGGATGAGTTCTACCTGAAATCTACATCAGTCCCAGACCTTGCAAGATGTCAGAGCCTGTTAATAATTCAGTCTTGCACCAGCGAATAAATGAACTAAGACTGCCAGAGGATATGATAATTTTAATAAATTTCCCCCTATGACTGTAGGATCAGATTGTATTGGGTTAGTTTTTTGATGGTTACAAAGGAAACATATAGGCCTATATAGGAGCTGTAACACTGCAAGGTTTTCCAAATTCATTAATTTTTAATTTGTTGGTCGTGGGGTTTTCCAGGAATTTGAGGTAGAAAATAAAAAATTAGGGACTACTCACCTGTCCCCGACACCCCGATGGTCCACACCCTGTGTCCATTCGGTCTTGGATGCCAGAAGTCCTCAGCCACATGTGACCATTGACATTGCTCAAATATATCAACAGTTCCTGAGGTCTCAGTGGTCACATGATGCTGAGGACTTCCAACATCCAGGCACTGGCATGAGAGTAAATGGACACCTCTGGCAGACAATGGAGCACTAGGGAAAGGTGAATATGCTTTTTTTTTTTTTTTTTAAGCAAGGCAACCCCCCACCTGGCCTCTTGACATTTTGCTTCAATTCCTCAACAAGTCCTCTTTAGGGCGGATTGTCTTGGTCGGCATATGATCTCAATAGTTATAATTTCCACCAACTAAGTGTTAACAAAAGAACTTCTTGCAAGTGTAGATTAGGTGTTATAAGCCATATTTTCCACTGTGACTCCCACCGATCCCTACAACCACATAAGAGCATCATTCAGCATTGTGCCATTCTGACCCTTCAGTGCTGCTTGACTTCTTTGGGCCAGCTTTGTAGTCACCCCTTTAATATTGTTTTTTAATGTGAGTATTGTTGTAATACTATTGAATACTTTATGACAATTATGAAAATATATTTAGTCTGTAAACAAGGTTATATTTTGGCAACGGCTTTGTTTGTATCCATTATAAGGCTTTTATATTACAGGACACCTGGCACCATTAAATCTATGGATATGTGCCAGAGCATCCTCTTCATTAAAAGTTTTATTTTCAGCTTAAATGTAAGTACATTATTTATAAAATGCAGTAATATGTCCAATATAGTAGGGAAAATATTCATATTACCAAAATGTTCAGACTGGTCAAAGGATTTCAGATACCTCCGCTAGCCCACTTTATAACTCTAGCATCTGGCTGACTATATCATTTATTTCTACTCGCCGCTAATATGCTGAAACTTATTTTTTCAATACTACATAAAATGTGCTAGGACTGTCTGATGGCCCATAGTGGGAGTTTATTTTATAATCTTTTTATTGCTATAATGTACATACAATGCAAAAGTAGATATTATATTACTGTAACAAAGCTAGCCTTTATCCTACTTTATTATTTTTTTTATTTTCAATGTGGTAACTTTGTATTATTACTGTGTTATTAAAATTATTTCAGATGAAAATAATTAATTAAATTTAAATTAAGTTAAATTTCAAATAAAAAAAACAGTTTTACCCTCTTTACCTTTGCAGACATTGTCATTAGTCTTTGTAATCAATGGGATTGACCAATTAAAGAGAACCACCTCCAACAAGTCCAGCTCTTTACATCCTTTAATAGCTGCCGCTTCACTGATTCCGGCACAATTGGATTTTTTTCTCTAGCCCCCACTGTTTCTGAGAAATCAATGCTGTTAGTTTGGTACCTGATATGCTACTTAGGCTCTGTACTGTCAGGTGGGCGGTATCAAGCAGGAGCAGACAAGTGGTGTGACTCTGAGGTCTGACACTGGCTGCCTCTGATTGGAGCTCTGATTCACGCCCCCTGTCTGACACCGCCCTTCTAACATTACAGAACTTAAATAGAACATCAGGCACCAAAACTAACTGTTCTTATTGCCCAGGAATGGTGGGGGCTAGAGAGAAATTTCCAACTGCGCAGGAATCAGTGGAGCGGTGACTATTAACAGACTTGAATTGGTGGAGATGGTGAAAGGTCCTCTTTAATTTCTCTATTCTACACATATAATATATAAACTGTGGCCAATTTCATAGGAATCCAAGTAACAAATCAGCAGTGGAGGACCATATGGAAGTTCAAGCAAACACGGATAGGACATACTGTATAGATTTCTTGCATATGTTGCCCCTGATTGGATTTAACTTTCTGGTGCCAGAGGTTTTCGGATATTTTGCACCACTGGTAGCCAGGGCAATTTTCATACTTCTGAGAAAAATAAGACCTAAATTAGGCAGGGTTCACACTACCGTTGATGTCTGTTCTGATAGTGTCCGTTAAAAAAAGAAAAAAAAAACAAAAAAAAGGACACCTATCATAACAGACATTAACGGACACTAACTGATGTTAATGTGTCTGTTTTTTTAACTGATCCAAATAATGAATTAGTTAAAAAAAACGGACACATTAGCATCAGCTAGCATCAGTTAGTGTCTGTTTTTTAACACTGTCTGTTTTTTTTTTAACACTGTCCGTTTTTTTTTTTTCTGCTTTCTGAGCATGCGCAGGAAAAAAAACGGACATAAAATAATGGACAGTAACTGATGGCTATCAGTTACTGTCCGTTATAAGTCCATTACCCATAGACTTCAATGTTAAAAAATTAACAGACACTTGCTGTCCGTCAAGAATCCTTTTTTTTCAAACGGACAAAAAGTCCTGCATGTAGGATTTTTTGTCCGCGAAAAAAAACGGACTTCTGACGGATTTGGTGTCAACGGACACAAACGGACACTAACGGACACAATATAAAAACCCATTGAAATGAATGGAAATTTTAACGGATTTCTGATGGTTCAGCTAGTGTCCAATGCTAAAATCTTGTAACGGACAATAGCAACGGACCCTACTGACGGTCACCAACGGTAGTGTGAACACCCCCTTTGAACATTAAAAATCACACTAACCCCCCCATACCTATATATTTTCTGAAAGTAGACACATGCCACATGTCAAAATGCCAAAAGTGTAAACCAAGCAAAAAGTTAAATGCACCACACCTCCTAAAAATAAGAGTTCAACATGTCCAGAGGTCATTCCTGCACACATCTTCATAAAATCACCAGAAGCGGAAGAAACAAAAATCTGCTTTTAAACTGGAAATATTAAAAAAGTATCAATCTATAAAAGGGATTACACACAGTGAAAAGTTAGTGCACCCCTAAACCCCATATATTTTTTGAAAAAAAATTGCTCATGTGATCTGCCATAGAGGGAACTGTATGAGCTGCTGGGTCAGCTCTTCAGTGAATTTTAGGAGGCTGCATTCCTCCTACAACACCCACATCACAGGTTCTAGCCACCACCCCCCGGGGCACAACACTGTGTGTCACCTACATAAATATTACTGAGAGGGAAAAGTATTTGAAACATTTTATTTAGTAGAACTCTGCTATAAAAAAAAATGCAAAAATAAAAGTAACTTAAAAATAAAGGTCTATTTATTACAATAAAAGACACAAAAGCTATTTAAATAACCCAAATGAAAAAAATGAATGAAAAAAAAAAACAAATATGTATCCAGTCCTGAAGTGGTTAAAGAAGACCTCCAGTGGAAACAGTTTCCAATCACTGCACCCCAAATGACTGTCACACTTTGGACATTTTTGATGTATAGTGCACTATAGGCTTATTTCACCTGCATTCTCTGGTCTCTGCTATCATTCCCATGAAGCCTCAGCACAGCATGACATGGGCAGTTGGAGACAGTGCTATCTCTGCCTTCTGGGAGTATAATTTGATTATCTTTTCTTCTATATTCTCCTAAACAAGCTAAGAGTCCATAGGTATACAGTCAGGAGACTCAGATGTTACCTTTTCTGTTATATCTATATGGTAGGAGCCAGTCTAGTCATCAGCAGTAACTATGATAGGAGATTGTGTCCTTCTCTATGGAGAGCTTGTGAAAAGCAGCCCATGCAATTTCATTACACAGGACCTCTGGTGCCTGTATGAGTGTGACATAGATCTCCACAGACTCAAGTAGAAAAGTGTATCACTGGAGCCTGATTGACATTATTCCTATACAACAGAGCCAGTGTGATATACAGAGATAACAAGAAAAAGAATAGACAAGAGACTGAAATATGGAATTACTTCATAACACACATAAGTAACTTGGGTGGAATGTCCCTTTAAGTCACTGGCTATCAGTGTAATGCATGAAGGTCCCTCAGACAGTTGATGTTTGTAGGGGGACCTCATTTTTTTTACCCTCTTGTAGAAGCTTCGCGGTGAAATGCATGTTGGAGTGTGAGTTGGAAGTCACATTACAAACGATACAGAATAGTACAAGATATACCGTAGTATAATGTGACTGTGTACTTGCTTTTCTGGCGAAATGGGAAATTTCCAGTTAGTGGGGCTATCTACAGTATGATACCCGCAGCTGTCACTATCAAGAATATGGCAAGTGAGCATTGAAGCACCCACCATGTAACTAAGGCTGGAAACTGCACCCCCAGGGGAACAGCTGCTCAATCTAAAATTGATGGCCTAACTTGAGGACAGGCCATAAGTTTTTAATAGATAGATAACCCCTCTAATGTATTTCAGGGGTAAATACAGAACACATAGCTTGAGGTGGTTCTCATGTGAACCATCCTAGTATAGCAGATCTGGATGTGTTATTGAACATTTTCCTTTTTGCATTTGATAACCACACACTCAGCTTTGCTACATCTGTATTTTCAGATAATATTTAATGAAGTAATTATTAAGAACCCGAGAGATCTTTAATCCAATAGTCCTGCTGCTAGATTAATACAAGTTGTATAAGATGTATAAGAATGTCTAAGCATATCCGTCTATATCAGTACATGGAGATATGCATGTATACCCACATGGTACAAATGTATGATGCTGTCTGTTTGCAGCAGCGCTGTGACTTCAGACCACAAGTCTTCTGTAATGTGATTTTTATTATTTACTCTATCATTATGTCAATATTCAATTTTCCAGCTTAAATCATATTAATTACCCGTTATCGCCGATTTCCAGCAATGCACAGGCGTATTTTGCTCTGCTAAGGCCTGGACTTAACATTATTTCTGTTCTTTCTCATCTTGTTGATGTATTGGATGCACTTGCTAAATTCCATATATGATGTCTTTCGTGCTTTGAAGATGGTGATTGGTGGCCGCAGAGTTTACAGAGGAACGGGATAAGCAATTAAATTGTTAATGGAAAATAACTTCATAGGATTACAGGTTGTCCAGGAATTTCAGTAATCCCGGATGAGGCTGGGGAAGGTGAAACATAACAAAAAAAATCATACGCTCCTGTCCCCGGCCCTTCGGCGCCCGCTGTCCATTTTGGAACACACTGTGAAGCTGCCGTGGTCCTGCATCGCATGTGGCCACTGTGGCCACAGGAAAGGAACTGGTGATGTCACTTACATATGCTGATTGGCCTCAGCAGTCGCGTGAGGCGTAGGAATTCCTATCCACAGGATAGGTCATCAGTATGTGATATGTGGGGTCTGACACCTGGACCCTACACAGATCAGCTGTTGCAGCAGTGTCTGTATGCTGGAAGCAGCAGCAGTGGAGAGAGAGTACATGTAGGCTCTCCTAATGAAATAATAGGAGATACAGTAATCTGGTGCTGCAATTTCCCATAACCACCACTATACAGTACGGCAGTGCTCCTCATCTGCTATTATAGCTTCACGGTGGCTCAGTTGCCCAGTTGCTTTACAGTGCTGAAGTCCTGAGCTTGAATCTAGCCAAGGACAATATCTTCAAGGAGTTTGTATGTTCTCCCCATGTTTGTGCGGGTTTCCTCCCACACTCCAAAGACATACTGATAGGGAATGTAGATTGTGAGCCCTATATCGGACAGTGTTGGCAATATCTGTAAAGCGCTGAGAGATATTATGGGGCTATATAAGTAAGTATAATAAATAAATAGCTTTCAGTGCCCATACACTACTGGGGCAGCTGATCTGAGTGAGGCTCTGTTGGGCCCCCACAGATCACATCCTGGCGATAGCTCATGAGAATGAAAAATTGATATGGAGCCAGAAAACCCCTTTAAAGATTACCTGCAGCCACAAAGTGTCCATGTTGGTTAACACTAAAGACCTCTCCTTATAAAAAAAAAAAATCCAACATACTTTATAATGTAATCATTATATGTTGGTGCAGAATGTTATATAATAAAATAAGTCGTACTTACCTTACCACTCCTCCAGTCCTGTTCCAATGCTGCCCATCTCCTGCTATTGTCTTCACTATTTGCCCCAGCAATAACCCAACATTGCCCAAGACTTTGTTTATTCCCCTCACTATTATCCTCCAAGCTTAGGACTTCAGCTCCCTGCTCCTATTTCAGACTTGCCAACTCTATTGGAAGCTCCAGGCGGCTCCCGAAGAAAAGGGTGACCTCCTGGATTCCGAGAAGAGCAGGCAAATCTCCTGAGGCGCCAGGGGAGCAGTCACTTTTATTTGTGACTTAGGCAGTTTATGCACTGTCACATCTAAAAAGGGGGCTGGGTCAGCACATTTAGTAGCCCAAGTCACAAGAAGACCATACCATAGGTGGTGTGGCCACTCCCACAGGGGCGTGGCTGTGCCCAGAAAAATTCTCACTAACTAGGCCAACCAAATGTTGGCAAGTATGTCCTTTTTACACTTGATTTTGATAATTGACACTTGATAATTTGGTCTTGCCCCATTTCCCCACTTCCTGCCAGGGCCCTATGTATTAAAATATAAATGCCTGTTGGAGAGGGAGTCACTAAGTGCAAGTGAGTGTGAGTATATGTGTGCGACTGTATGTGAGTTAATGTGCAAATAAGCAAGAATCTGAGTGTGAGCATAAGTGAGCATAGATGAGCATTTACAGACACAATGTGAATGTGCCCTATGGCTGAATCCACATGTCAATTTACCCCCGTCTTGCTATTGAAACCCCAAAATGATCAATCACAGTCAATTTAATAAAAATAGATAAATATAACTAATCGGGTACAATTTTTTTTTCAAATGTTAAGTATATTTTTCAATTATTTAAATAATAAATGCATTTAATAATTTTACTAAATTAATAATTACTAATAATGATAATTAATAATTAATAAATACATTTAATACAACTTAAAAAAATAAAGTGATATAATAAGGATGTCTTGGTGTGGTGTTAAAGAGTCCTTTAAGTAAATGATTTTATAGAAATATGTAGTCACATAAATACTGTAAATTTAATTGCAACTGTTAGTTAAAAAACTAAAAACCCATGGTTAACCCTTGTGGAATTAAATATGATTTTATGAGGTTTATCCAATAAGATTTACTACCTAAAGCAAATAAAACAAACAACTTCCTGTTTTCTGGACTCGGAATACAGTAAGTTGTTCCACACCACAGAAGCCGAATATCTCTTGGGACTAGTGATTAATTTTCACTCTCATTAAACCGTGTCAAGGAGATTAATGTTCCAAACCTCAAACAACAGGATTAAATTGTAACATTGGGCTAGTGAAGGAGATCATTGCACTAAGCACCACTTTGCTAGCAATGGCAAAAAAATTGTGTAGTAAGGACATGAGATTTTACATAGATTGCTGCATTTTCCTACATCTGAAAGTGATTATTAATGGACCAAACCAAGAATGACTCAGTTACAAGTATGGTGCCGCAGTGGTGAGGATTGCCCTCAGTTCTTTCAAGGTGAAATATTTCATAGATGGTCTACGGAATAAAATGCCAATATTTGTAGACAATGCTAGGTGAATGTATCTACATGAAGCAGAATCTAACAATCAGAATAGAATGGAGGTGGCAAATAAAATTTAATGTTAGTCTAGGTTCGCACTTGCGTCGTGCTCTTTGGCGTTCATATCTGCTGTGGGACCTGAACAATGGAGAGGCTGCCCGCTAAAATAGTGGTTACCCCTGGACCACATAGACTATAATGGGGTCCACCGGGTTTCTGACGGTTTTATACTGAAATCAGCGAAGAGAAAAATCCTCCATGCAGAACTTTTCTCTCCACCGATTACCAGCAGAATCTGCCATGGAGTCTCCTACAGAGACTCCGACGCAGATGTGAGCACAGTCTTAGTGACTCCAATAGGAAAACAAGATATTGGGAATATTAGCAAACACAACTTTACAATCAGGTCCTTGGAAATCCCTTACTACTCCAGCTCATTGACTGGATTGCATCAATAATGTGACCTTAATCCACAAATGACCTCTGCAGCCAGTTACTGGCCTCGGAGTTTACATGCCAAACAGGCTAGTGTCACCAGTGAGGCCAGCGACTGGCTGCAGAGGACATGCTGGCATGTACAGTCATGGCCAAAAGTTTTGAGAATGATACAAATATTAATTTTTACAAAGTCTACTGCTTCAGTTTTCCTAATGGCAATTTGCATATACTCCAGAATGTTATAAAGAGTGATCAGCTTAACAGCAATTACTTGCAAAGTCAATATTTGCCTAGAAAATGAACTTTATCCCCCAAAACACATTTCAACATCATTGCAGCCCTGCCTTAAAAGGACCACCTAACATCGTTTCAGTGATTGCTCCATTAACACAGGTGTGGGTGTTGATGAGGACAGGGCTGGAGATCAATCTGTCATGATTAAGTAAGAATGACACCACTGGACACTTTAAAAGGAGGCTGGTGCTTGCCATCATTGTTTCTCTTCTGTTAACCATGGTTATCTCTAAAGAAACACGTGCAGTCATCATTGCACTGCACAAAAATGGCCTAACTGGGAAGAGTATTGCAGCTAGAAAGATTGCACCTCAGTCAACAATCTATCGCATCATCAAGAACTTCAAGGAGAGAGGTTCCATTGGTGCCAAAAAGGCTCCAGGGCGCCCAAGAAAGACCAGCAAGCGGCAGGACCGTCTCTTAAAAGTGTTTCATCTGCGGGATCGGGCTACCAGCAGTGCAGAGCTTGCTGAGGAATGGCAGCAGGCAGGTGTGAGTGCATCTGCATGCACTGTGAGGCGGAGACTCTTGGAGCAAGGCCTGGTCTCAAGGAGGGCAGCAAAGAAGCCACTTCTCTCCAGAAAAAACATCAGGGACAGACTGATATTCTGCAAAAGGTACAGGGAGTGGACTGCTGAGGACTGGGGTAAAGTCATTTTCTCTGATGAATCCCCTTTTCGATTGTTTGGAACATCTGGAAAACAGCTTATTCGGAGAAGAAGAGGTGAGCGCTACCACCAGTCTTGTCTCATGCCAACTGTAAAGCATCCTGAAACCATTCATGTGTGGGGTTGCTTCTCAGCCAAGGGAATCGGCTCTCTCACAGTCTTGCCTAAAAACACAGCCATGAATAAAGAATGGTACCAGAATGTCCTCCAACAGCAACTTCTCCCAACCGTCCAAGAGCAGTTTGGCGCTCAACAATGCCTTTTCCAGCATGATGGAGCACCTTGCCATAAAGCAAAGGTGATAACTAAATGGCTCAGGGAACAAAACATAGAGATTTTGGGTCCATGGCCTGGAAACTCCCCAGATCTTAATCCCATTGAGAACTTGTGGTCAATCATCAAGAGACGGGTGGACAAACAAAAACCAACAAATTCAGACAAAATTAAAGCATTGATTCTGCAAGAATGGACTGCTATCAGTCAGGATTTGGTCCAGAAGTTGATTGAGAGCATGCCAGGGAGAATTGCAGAGGTCCTGAAGAAGAAGGGTCAACACTGCAAATATTGACTTGCTGCATTAACTCATTCTAACTGTCAATATAAGCTTCTGTTACTCATAATATGAATGCAATTATATTTCTGTATGTGATAAAAACATCTGACAAACACACATAAAAACCAGAGGGCAGCAGATCATGTGAAAATATAATATTTGTGTCATTCTCAAAACTTTTGGCCATGACTGTACAGCACTTCATCATCACCCACAGGCCAGTAAACAGAGTGGGGGCCACTAGAGTTGCTGTCCTGGCGTGGTCAGGACTAAATATTCTGATTTTTTTAAATATTTTCTGCTTTTTCGAATTTTTTGAAAAAATTCCAGACAAGCCTTAACGCAGACACCAATCTAATAATACCTAGATCTGTAACCTAGGCCAGAGGCCAGTCACTATTTAGATGTTATAATCAATGCTAAAAGCTTAAAGGGAGTCTGTCAGCAGAAAAATCGACCAAAAACAAATTCATGCTCACACATAAGTAAAAGTCCAATCATATAATTTATTAAGGAATTAATTAATTTGCTATACGTGGTTTCCTTAGCACATATTTTATATATTATATCATGATTTATGGTTCATTTCCTTATAGTTCTTAGGTGTATTTTTTACACAAAGATCTTTAACACCCTATTTATTAAGAGACATATATATATATATATATATATATATATATATATATATATATATAGTGCCTTTTTTAGGATCTTCCATGTACTTCTACTATGTGATTTCCTGATTCTCCTGCTTTTGTATATGCTTATTTTTCATTTGGTCTTTTCTTGGATTCCCCTGAGGTGTTTGTTACTTAGGTGGGGTTTTTTTCAGGACAATTTATTCATGCTATACGTGGTTTCCTTAGCACATATTTTATATATTATATCATGATTTATGGTTTATTTCCTTATAGTTCTTAGGTGTATTTTTTACACAAAGATCTTTAACACCCTATTTATTAAGAGACATATATATATATTTTATATTGTGCTTTTTTGGATCTCCCATGTACTTCCATTATGTGATTTCCTGACTTTCCTGATTTTGTATATGTTTATTTTTCATTTGGTCTCTTCTTGGATTCCCCCATGTGTTTATATGTTGTTGTGTTTATTAATTCCTTAATAAATTATATGATTGGACTTTTACTCATGTGTGAGAATGAATTTGTTTTTGGTTTATTGCTACTTGTCTCGCACATACTTTGTAATTTAGCTAATTGCCCATTAGTTTTCTGTAAGCAGAAAAATCGGTATCAGACTAATGACAGTACCTTGCAGGGCGGCTTCTACCCTGTCCGAAGATGGTTTTCTCATTCTACATTGTACCTCCATTTTCATGAAAATCAGGGGTTTATTCTTAAGCAAATTAGCTGAAAAGGGCTTTAGGGACATCTTTGGAAAGTGTAAAAGCCGCCTTACAAGGTACTGTCATTAGTTTGATACTGATTTTCTTGCTGACAGACTCCCTTTAAACAAAATAACTTGCCATGCAGGTGTCAAACTGAGCAGATGGAGACTATTAAACACATAACATATGTACAATCCATACACTCTCTTTTTATAGAAGAATTTCTCACCTGAGGGTCTTCTCAGGAGCTTGCTGTCCTGTCACCAGATCATAGCCTCTTTCCAGGGTGTTATATGGCCATGGCCTGAAATTAAAAGGAAACATTTAACTGAGATTCTGCCATGGATCCAATACATCATTATTCTCATTGGGGGAGATTCCTGTCTAGATCTCCTCTCTGGCACATATGCCAGTCTTTATAAATCTGCCCCTATTTAGTAAGTAACACAACTTTACTGTTTATCATTCACCTTGATGATACATTTTTGTTTATTTTTGAAACACACTTTTACTGTGGGATTTTATGGTTTTATGTAAATGAATTTTAATCACTGGGTAAAAATGGTTAGGAAGTGAAGACGTACACCCATTGGACCCCATTATAGTCAATGGGATCCATGAGACACTGTGTGTTACCGCTATTTTAGCGGTCCGTCTCTTTGTTGTTCTGGACAAGAACAATTGGGAGGCAATGCTAGTGATACCCTAGCATAAGCAGTGGATACAATTGTATCCTATCCAGGCAATGCTCTGTGAGCTACATCCTATACATCTTCATCAGCTGCACAAATCTGAGAAATAATTTGCTACAATGGTCCGGATTTACTAGTGTGGTTACAACTAGACACTGGTGTAAATGTGGCATATCTTTGGCGCAATGTGGTGCATTTAGTTTGGGTTACATTTTTTCAACTTGCTAGGCACATGAGTTGGGATTTTCATGAAAAAGGCGGCGTGGCTTAAATGTGCCAACATTGTGTGGTAAAAATATGGCTTAAAGTCAGTCAAGTAAAAGGTGGTATAAGTCTGGGGAAGGTGTAAAAATAAAAAAAATAAAGCATACTCACCTCTCCCCGAAGCTCTCACCAGTGTTTGTTCGGTTTCATGCTGGTGCATCGCTACCAGATGTCCTCAGCTTCACATGACCACTGAGACCAATCAGCGCCCTCAGTGGTTGCTGGAAAGGGGCCGGTAAAGTCACTCACATACGTAACTGATTCCTTGCCAGTGAACACCATTGGATGGGCTCAGAAGTCATGTGCGGCTTAGGACTTCCAGTTTCGACGCACTGGCAAGAGATCGAACGGACACCAACGGCAGACAAAGGAGTACAGGAGCGTATGCTATATGCTATATATTTTTATCTTACACCTCTCCCAGTCTCCACATAGGTTGCTTCTGGACAACCCCTTTAATTTATCTGGTAGTAAAGCTTAATTTCCATAAAACTGGAAAACGTTTTCATTTCTCTTCCACAGTATATATGCCAGTGAAAGAAATGTATATATTTTATGGGCTAAGATAATGCAGGGCAGAGAGACAAAGACCAAACTGATATTTCTCTTTGTTGCTTCCTATAGGTTCCATTAGTGCCAGTCACATATAGCTTGAAAATGTCAGTTTCCTGTCCAGGAAAGATACTTCTATATCTCCAGGCTCAAAACTACAGAACCATCAGAACAACTTGCAAAATTGTATACAATGTTGGATACAGTATTACACCGTATTCATATGACTGAGTCTATGATGAGTTTCAACCGTGAAAGTTGGTCCACGTGTTGGCCGGATTTCCTGGCCTAAATAGTAGGTATAGTATATAGTATAGTTATGTATGCTGCCTCCCAGTGATATACTGTCCCATACGAATCAGTAGAGGACAGTATATAGCTGGGAGGCAGGGACTTTATACTGTTAGGAGTCCCTCTCCTGGTGTATTATTCAGGCTGGGAAATCCAGCCAACACATGGACCGAGTTTCACAGGGAAATCTTGGTGGTATGAATTTAGGGTAACTCTGCATGACAAAAAATATCTACAGTATTTGCCATTCAGGGTCAGTGAAAAGCCTAAAACAAATATTCCATCATGTCTTGATTATATACGTATATATAAGCATTATAGGTCATCATGCATTTTAACTTGCTTTGAAAAAACATACCCTTGGCTTTGTCCCCAGTCACTTCGCACACACAAATGGGGATGATTCGGATCAGGAGAGTAGCCATCATGACAACTGCATTCACCTATGGAAACATTTATAACACAAGTACAGTGAGTGAAAATAGAATTTCAACCATTTAAATCCAGACAAAAAGTTAAAATGCTAGGAACAAAATAGTTAACAAATATAAATCTATAAAATAAAAAATAAATATCAGCATGAACAACTTTTTCTTCTAAAAAGAAAACTTTTTACTGTTAGATTTGTGGCAGAATCCACTGACTTGATCGTTCGTGAAATTTAACAGATTTTCGTTTCAGTTGGTAAGTTCTAAAACCTTCATTAGATCTGGTCTACAAATAATCTTTTCATGGAACATTCCAAAAGGGTCACAGAAACATGGTTCAGCCTTTGCCTGGTGTTAACTAAGCACTGTATGGCTAGTTTAAGGATACGGCTATTGTAGGATAGACTTCATTGGGGCAATGCTGCAGTACCTTTATTCGCCAGATCTAATATTGATGGCCTATCCTAAGGATAGGCCATCAATCAAAGAAAGCGGATAACTACTTTAATCACATGACCATGGACTGTATATCACATGACCATGGACTGTACATCACATGACCATGGACTGTACATCACATGACCATGGACTGTATATCACATGACCATGGACTGTACATCACATGACCATGGACTGTACATCACATGACCATGGACTGTATATCACATGACCATGGACTGTACATCACATGACCATGGACTGATTTATATCCACTGAAAGTAAGCAGAATGAATGACAGCAAGCAGAGATCTCAAAATCTGTGAGGAATTGATAAAGAAAATATATTGGAAAATGATATAAATTTTCAGTATACAAACAATAATATTTGTCTCTTAAAATTGGTCTGAAACTGGACAACCCCTCTAATTACTTTCCACAACATGTCACTTTATATGGTAATAACTCTGGAACACTTTACCGTACCTAAGTAATTGTAAGATATTTTTTGATGACACTTTGTACTTCATGTTGGAAGTAAATTTTGGTCAATATATTTTGTGATTATTTATACAAAGAAAATCAGAAATTTGGTGAAAATGTGGAAAAATTTGCAATCTTCAACATTGGAAATGCTGTACTTTTCGGGCTGATAATTATACCACCCAAATTAGTTTATAAATATTATTTACCATACAGATGTAGCCAAGTTTAACATGACTTTTGGCTCATTAAGCAAATAACTGCTAATCTCTTTAACTCAACTTTTTCTATTGATTTCAGAGACTTTTGTTGTCTATCGTAGAAGAATGACCAATTAAAATATAACTTTTATTAATAATTACCTTAAAAGACCAAAAATTATAACCATCAGCTCAAAAGACAACAACATAAATGTCAATAAGGGGTTAGAAAATGTCAGTACAGACAGTATGGTACCATATACCATCCAAACAATCCCTAAGACATATAGTCCCCATGGGCAGCGAGATAACAAATCAAGTTGAAGACGGCTGCATCTGTTTTATGTTGGTATAATTTTTTAAGTCCTTTAATTTTTTTTTTTTTTTTTTTGGCGTGAGAAGGTTTTCAAGTTTAACAGCAAATTTTGCATTTTGTCTAGAAAATTTTTAAAAAAGATTTTAGGTACCTATTCAGTTCTGAGGGGGCTTTTAAAGGGCTAGATATTAAAATCACCTCATTTTAAAAACTGCACCCCTCAAGACACTCAAAACATCATTCCATTTTCCACAATATATTCATTTATCCCTAAAATACCCATTTACAATTACATCCACAATTTGTTGAACAATTTCACCCGAGTGAGGAAAAACCCCACAAGTGGATGCAAACTGTTGTATGGGCACAAGGCAGGGCGCAGAAGGGAAGGGGTGCCCCGATGCTTTTGGAGAGTAGTTTTCTCTGGAATCATTTTCAGGTACCATATCACATTCAGAGCCCCTGAAGTACCTGTACGATGGAACCCCCCAAAAAGTGAGCATTTTGATCACATAGGTGTTTCATAGAATTTTTTTGTAACTCATTTATTGAAGTAAAAAAACATTACAAAAATAAGAAGTTCAACCATTTGGGATAAATTGCAGATATCTCTGTACAGTAATTTAAACCTCAGGAAATGCGATACAGTTAACAATACACATGGTGGGAAAGATATCATATTCAACACATAGATTGATTTCCGACAGTGTTAGTTAATGTTGTAATATGCAGGATCATTCCCATCAATAAAGCCGTAGAAGCCTCATCTCTCATTCAGGTTGTTATGTAATGGAACGTTTTAACTACCGAGGGAGAAAATTATAGTTGCAACTCTGAGAGAGCTGAATTCAGCAAGTTGTGGTACACATGTAATGTACATAGAGTGTTAGGGGAGTAACCCCAGCTCCACATCTTGTGAATGTGTTCAAGGAAACCTCTGTTCTTTTATAGGGTGTTATAGGCCCAATACACAAACTTCAGGGGTCAGTGGCATCTGTACTGAGACCACCGACGTAAGGAGATCAGTGACCTCAAATCAAAAAGTCTGGACAACGCACACTTTTGAAAAATGTGCACCAGGATGGGCGCGGTGTAGAAGTGTCTCACGTTACGATACAATTATGAAACAGAAAAGAACGAATATGTTGCAGATTTTCTTGGGCAAAGTAGACCAAGTGTAAAATGGTGTAATGAATTTAAGACAATTTACTTTGTGCGCATTAAATTCCTGTTGTACGCAACATATTTGTCTCCTCAATAAGCAAGAGATGATTTGTGTCTGCTTATGTTGTGCCAAACATGTTTTGCACCAAATATTTTTCTACATTTTTTGCATAAAATATTTGTCACATGGTGAGTCAGAATTTTAGAGCTTCTTGAAACGATCCATATTTATGAAGGTCCGTGTGACAGATTCATAAATATGTCTAAAACTATGAGAGTTTGTCTGAACATAGTCTGTTGTTAGGGCACCAAGGGGTGCTTTTTGGCTTTCGGAGCACAGATATAGAGGGACTGTTTTTTGGGTGCTAGGTCGCTTTTGCAGAGCCCTGGAGTTGCTCCATTTTTCAGAAACAAGGGGCATCGTGAGAATTTTTATCTGTCAATTTTTGCAGTATTTTATAAACATGAATGTGCAGCTGAAAAGTGAAAATTGCAATTTTTGCAGAAACCATTTCAGAGCCCAATATTTTGTGCCCAGCTTGTGTCAGCAGAGACTGTTAAGCGGGTCATCCCGGGTACAACAGCTTTTGAAATGTTCATCTCTTTTGACAATAGCACAACATATTGTGTACTGGCATATTTAGGAAACATTACGGTTTAACTTTTCACTGACAGATGTGCATTTATTTCTGGAAAATATGTTAATGCAACACTCGGGGATTCCACTTTACAGACACTTCAGGGCATCTGCTCCAAAATCCAAACAGCGCTTCTCCTCTTCTGTACCCGACTGTTCCCAGACAGCAGATTATACCCACATATGAGACATTGTTAAGTGGGTTATCCTGGTCATATATTTGGGCATAAACTTCTGTTTGGGCATACCGCAGAAAATGAGTGCGATTTGACAAAGCACAGATTTAGATTCGGTTTTTTTTTGGGGGGGGGGGGGAGGCATGCTATGTTTACAGAGCCCCTGATATGGCAGTAAAGTGGAATCCCCTAGGATTTATCAAGGGTGTAGCGAGGAATAATTTACCAGAAGTGAATGCTTAGTGGATGGTGAAAAGAGAATATACATAATCTGTGCAGAGTACATTGGGTACACCGAATCCCACGCTATTTTCCCACTAGGATGGGGGCATTTTGGAGGATCATTTCTGGCGTCTGTTCTCTTGTTAATGCTAAATCTGGGGTTTACCCTGTTACATGCTTGCACAACTTATACATTCCCTTTCCAGTGGCTACCAGTTTTTCCCTAATGCCTTGAGACGGTTATGGGGTTTTTCATTGTCGCATTGTACAAGTTATAACATGTTTCCATTTATATAGCAATATGAGGACTTGTTTTTATGGTATGAGATGCATTTTTCAATAACACAATTTTGTGGTACTTATAACTTGTTGACTTTGTTGGAAGGGAAAAAAATCTATTTTAGCATTTATTTTTAACATGTGTAATTTTTTGATGTTTACTGTACAACATAAGTAACGTTATTTTTATTCTCTAGGTTGGTATGTTTATGGCAGTGTCGAACAACACTCTAATAAAAGTTCCAGCGTTGGAGAAAAAAGCAAATCTTCGTATGTATATATGAGTCAGTGACTGACAATGTCTGTAAAGTGCTGCGGAATATGATGGTGCTATATAAGTAAGAACAATAAAATAATAACTAAATAATAAATATAAAAATTAACTTTTAATCCTTATAGTATAAAAAGATTAAAGTGGTTGTCAGGCATAAATTGAAAATGAATCCCTAAACTAAACCCCCTTCCCCTGCCTAACTTCTAAATGACTTAATAAAAAAAAAATGTATATTTACCTATATACCTGGGGCCTATACCTGGACCACCCCAGGCACATTTACTGATGATCCAGTGACGTTCCATTTCCGCATTTCCGCACCCCCCCCCGTCCCCATCATACTTACCTATCTTCAGTCTTCTGGCATGAAGCGTCACTTCCTCCACTTCTGCCGGCGCCTGCGCAATAGAGCTTTATTGTACAGTCACCGGAAGAAGTGAAGAGCGCATACCACACATGTCCACAGAAGAAGATGCCGGTGGGACTGAAGAAAATGATCTCCAGGACACAGAAGACAGGTAAGTATGATTGGGGGGGGGGGGTTTGGGGCTGAGTTAGTTTGGTAAGTAAATAGATAGAGCTAGTAGTCCGCGGGCTAGCTAGGGAAACAGGGAGGGGGGTGTGAGAGGGAGTGAGAGGGGGATCATGCGAGTTGTGGGCTAGGGAAGCAAGTTAGCTATGTAAACAAATGCAGAGGATGCTAAGAGCTCCCAGAGAAAGCCAGAAATCACTCAAAACACTGCAAAAGGTATTTTGGTGAAAAATTATTAACCCATTAATAGCACTAAAATACCTTTTTTTGCCCTGAAAACTCCTTTAACATCCTTAAACAGTCCATATAACTGCTTACGCGTTTCAGGACTGATACCCCTTACTCATGTGTAACGTTTATTACACTGTTGCTCTACATTTCCATCTCACAAGTTCAGGAAGTGTTCCGGGCATCAAGTTTAAGTGTCTGAGTAATTTGAAGGTGAGCTGTACTTGACTCCAGCATTTCCGTACATATAATTGACATGCTGCGATTTACTAAAACTCGAGTGTTTTTTAAATCGCAGCATTTCTGCAGCTGCAGATTATTTTCTGCAATGTGGTGATGAGATTAGCCAGAATCCCATCCACTTTGCAGGTACTGTAAAACACAGCGGTTTTTATCGTGGCGTTTCTGTTGTGGCCAAATCATGGCATTTAAGCTACGCGGGTCCCTGGCCTTATACAGTTTCTGGGAAGAGAGAACTACTGCTTCTCCCTCCTACCAAGAAGTATTGGTGCTCCTTCAGAGACCGAGAAATGCAGAGTACCTTAATGCAAAGCTTTAATTCTTTGTATAGTGTTGCTATCCTGTTTTATAAATAATTTGTGTGCTCCATTGGCTAGAGGGAAAACTAAAATACTTAATTATTTTAGGTGAATACATACAGAAAATGTCATTTTAAAATGTATATACAAGGATGTAACTATAGAGGGTGCAGAAGTAGCAAACGCTACCGGGCCCTGGAACCTGAGGGGACTCAAATGCCTCTCTACAACTTAAGAAGACATCAGTGTTATAGATAGTTCAGGGTAAGTGGGGACCCCTATACAGATTTTTCACTGGGGCCAATGAGTTTCAAGTTACGTGTATGTAATAAACACTATTTAAAAGGGGTTGTCCAGTTTCTGACCAATATTGAGAGACATATGTTATTGTTTGCATAATGAAAAGTTGTACAATTTTCCAGTATACTTTCTGTATCAATTCCTCACGGTTTTCTAGATCTCTGCTTGCTGTCATTCATTGTGCTTACTTCCAGTGGATACAAATCAGTCCATAGTAATGCGATATACAGTCCAAGGCCATGTGATGTACAGTCCATAGTCATGTGATGTACAGTCCATAGTCATGTGATGTACAGTCCATAGTCATGTGATATACAGTCCATGGCCATATGATGTACACATAGGTACAGAGATATGTAGTTCTTCAACTAGTGGCAGCTGTAAATACTATTATTCCTCAGGAGCAGGTGGGATGCCATGGTTATTTTTGGGATTAGGTTCAAAATGATATCTCTGATTTTACGACACTCTGTCATGAGATGTCTATCCTACCAATGGCCACCCAGTGGTGATGTTGTGAACTGCAGCCTGCCAAGTGTTTAGCTAGTACACTGTGATTTTGTAAAGGTTAGGGTGGACACATCTACATATTCTCATTATATTTAGCATATCCTTTCACTTCAAAGGTGTTCCAATAATACATATCTGAGAATATATAAATGTCCTACAGACCCATTTGTGGATTACAGGTTGTCTTTTATGGCAGTCAGCGAGCTTGCAGATATAATAGCCTGTGTCGTCTGATAGGTCTATAGAACAAGTAGGTGAATTTAACATTCCCTTCAGTATGTACTGATAAAACTTTGGGGCCAAATGGACTGATCCTGAAAATAGCATTCTATTCCTCCCCATGCATTTCTGTAATGTGGCTCCAGTGCAGAGCTTCACTTAGGGCAGAGTAATTATGGAGATGTGTTTTACACGTGGGTGGCACAAGCAATGCACCGAGGGCACATTTGTCTATGATGTTTAACGTAATATGTGATTTTAGGGCTAACTTTTGCACTGTATGTACTTCCATTTGGCACGTATTCCTGCTGAGATCACAATCTTAAACATCTACTGTCACATATAGATTGCTGCCTACTTCTGTTCCAACAAACATTTCCTCTCCTCTCCACAGGAATCATAAAAACTCAATTTCTGTGCAGTAAGTGGAGAAAAATCTTACCAGTCTGACAGTGAGCAAATCACAGCCAAGACAACCTACACATTCTATCCTATGTTCATCTATATTATTTTTCCTGTTACTGTTTTTACATACATATTTCATTTTTCTAATGCTTTGGATACTGGCAGAGCAAGAAGCTTTGTAATCCTGCCTGTTGTTGATTTATCGGCCACAAACGCAAACTGTGACTTCAACTTGTCAAAATTTTAGCTTCTGCCAAAAAGTTTCAACTTATTTTCCCCTTTTTCATAACTACCATTTCTGTAACTTATGTATTTTCAGTCTTTCCAGACACTTTAATGACACAATTCTGAATCAATAACATAGTATGCTAAAGTTGCTCTAAACCTGCAGTACAAAAGAGAATATGGATTTCACATGGATTCTGCACTGGAAGTCTGCAGCAATTTACACAACAAAAAACAAGGATAGTGTTTATAAAATCCCATTAAAGGGGTTATTCAGGGACTTGAATTCAACTTACCTGGTCTGGAGGTTTATTGCAGCTGGATCGGAGGTTCTGGGCTGGTTTTGACACTAGGTCACATTATCGCAGCCAGCTCCTATACTTTCCCGTACTATGGGGACTGACTGCCTATAGTAAAGCTAGCCACCATAGGACAGGTAACTACCTGTGCAAACAAGAGAGGAGGGAGAGGGCATAGTGACCTAGGGGACGGGGGGTTGGTTTTGATCAAGTGACTTGGGATCAGAGTCAGCCCACAACCTCCAGGTCCTGCTGTAACAAATGGACAGACCAGGTAAGTTACATTCTTTTGCAACGTAGAAGTTAAATTCCCAGCAAGTCCACAACAAAAACTACATACAGATTTGTGGTGGAAAAGTCTGCAGCTTATGGACATACTGATATAATAGGGTTCCCTAACCAGCGTCTGTTGCCCCAGGCATGTAGCTCTTCAACTGGTGGCAGCTGTAAATAATATAATTCCCCAGGGGCAAGTGTGATGTCAAGGTTATTTTTACCCTAAATTGGGATTAGGCTCTAAAGTATATCACTGACTGTTAACACTAACATATGAGCCATGCGATTTGGTCATATCTTTAATAAACTTTATCATTTTTAATGCCCAGTGTAACACCATCTGCCATATCTAAGGTGACTTCTGAAATTCTTCTGAGCTTGGGATGGTTGAGGACCACAGGTATAGCTTATATGAATGACTGGTTATATACATACATACATATGTAAGTGTCCCCAGATGTTCTCCCACAGTTATGTGAGGTAAAGTACTTAATATGAGGACAGATATTTTTTTGGACTCCTGACATCCCATTGAAGAACACTACAGCCACCCTGTCTCCAGCCTGAACCGGAGAGCTTATTTGCAACCGTCCAGCTGCTTGATTGTGCCATTAAAATGACATGAAGCCAGAAAAGGCTTAGGTTGAGAATTGGGTTGAGTCTAAAACCCATAATAGTGTCTGGTTGTTGGAGTTGCGGGAGAGATGGGTGGGCCCATCCAGTGGCAGGTCCTTTATGAGTCATCTGCGAGAGTTCCTTCACGTTAAGTGTGAACCTATCTAACAGGACTCCCAAATATGGGGATGAAAAGGCTTTATAAATGCCTATTGCAGTCACAACCATGATGATAGCATGAACTGTTTTTATTTTTAGGTAGTAGGGCCTCATAGTGAGGGACACTGTATGTGTTTAGTTAGACTCTAGACGGCCTGTGTTGTGACAGTTTTTTTTGCCTCATATGAAGAAATAAAGCTAGTTGCGAACAGTCTTAAACCTTATCCACTGTGTTGGAGTGAGACTTTCTTTATGTGCTACCAATCTTACCCCAGAGATGGCAATCCTGCAGGATCCAATTCCCCTGACGATGTCACAGATTGTATTAGAAAATAATGTGAAATGTTTCTCATGAATATTCTGGAAGAAACTACGACAGAAATGACCTATCAATAGATCTACATCACGTGTATCCTGCATAGCATTCACTGGTCACTAAGTTAAACATTGCTCTTGACATTTATTGAGCCTTTGCTTGAGCTAAGGTTGTGTAGTAAATTGTGTGCCGCGAAGAGCAGTAGAAAAGGTCGGGGCAATTTCCAGTATTCGAAAGACAGTTAAAAGGGTCCTAATAAAGTTCACTCTAAATAATAACATAATAAACATATTTTACAGCACTCGTGTAAGGTAGATCCACAATGCTCCGTATTAAAAGGTAAAAGAGTAGGATTCAAACCAATGCATCCAAGTAGTAGGAACTTTACAAAAATAAGATACAGAAATCAATATCTTTGAGCTCACTGAGAGCAGGGGCATAGATATAGGGGGCGCAGAATTAGTAGTTGCTACTGAGCCCTTGACCTAGAGAGGGCCCCAAAGGTTCCTCTGCCACATAAAATCTAGAAATGGCACAAGGTAGGTAGGGGCACCATTACAGATTTTGCATTGGGCCCAGGAACTTCAAATTACGTCTCTGACTGAGAGATCTGGCTGGGAGAAGAAGTTCTGACACTGTCTGGGCATACTGGACTTTGTCAGAGTAATTATGGAACCAACCCCGTTAGACCTTCAGATGCCCCTTGCACATTGTTGATATTTTAGGCATTGATTTACATAGGAAACTTAAAAATTAATAATAATTCATAATGGGGGAATATGTCCAAGCACTGGCTGGGCATAACCAATACAGATTGAATTGGAGCTTTGAGTGGAGTTGCCAGAATCTCCGTAAAGCCCTATGAAAGAAGATTTCCATTGTAATAGTTGGCAGACTGGTCAATAACTAAACATGTCCTGTGATTATAAAGACTCTGCATAAGAGTGGGGGAGACACGGAGTATAAATTCAGAAGGCCCTTAAACTTCTGTGAAATTACATTTGTGGAATGTTCAGATATTTGTGGTGCTCACAGACATCCATTGAAACCAAGGGGGCCACATAGTAAAAGTTAGAACTGGGCCCTACAATGCAAAATAGCAGGGTACAGAAAGGCATCGGTTGTAAAAAAAAAAAAAAAATGTATTTTCTCTTGATATTTCTGAATTTACAGGGGCTCGTGGACAAATCCTAGAAGACTGCTGGACAACCCCTTTAAAGAATAGGAAAAAAACTATACACATAGTCTGCCCAGGGGAGGTGAGTAAAAATAACAAACACTTCTACTCACCTCTCCTGGTCTTCCAACGATCCCCTGGAACCTGTTCAGGGCTCTTCCAGGCCTGTGATTGAGGCCAGGCTGTGATGTCATTGGCGGGATGCATGATTGTGCCGCAGCAGTCACGTGGGGCGCACCTGCGTAATGATGACATCGCAGCCCATGTGACCGCTGAGGCCCAATAACAGGCCCCAGCAGAAGACCCCATGTATAATAATAGCACATGGAGCATATTATACTGTGGGAAGCATATTGTACTGTGTGGGGCCACTGTGATAAGCATATTATACTGTGTGGGGGCCACTGTGATGAGCATATTATACTGTGTGGGGGCCACTGTGAGGAGCATATTGTATTGTGTGGGGGCCACTATGGGAAGCACAATGTATTGTGTGGGGGCCACTGTGGGTAGCATATTGTACTGTGTGGGGGCCAGGCGTTGCAGGCACGTTAGGAGAAGAAAGCCACCTGTATGTGCCTCCATCACGTGACTGATGTGTCCCACATTAACATAGGCAAATTCCACTGCATGGCCACCTGTCAATGTGGCCCTGTACCTGTTGCAAAACTACAACTCTCATCATGCTTGGACAGGTTGGGATGATGGGAGCTGTAGTTTGGCAACAGCTGCAGAACCACACAGGTTGTGCAATGCTGCTGTCCACATACAAGAGTGTTACACAACCTGTGGCCCTACAGCAGCAGATCCCCCCTCCCCCATAATTTTTTTCTCCTATTTTCCTCCTCTAAAACCTAGGTGTGTCTTATGGTCCGATGCATCTTATAGTTTGAAAAATACGGTACCTGTCAGTTTGTAGCACAGGCTCACTGAAGCAAATAAATGGGTCCATAGGAGAACCGGCGGCACAAACATATCATCCATGTGCCATCCATGCTGTTTTACCAAAGACCCAGCAAATTTGTGTTCATGTAGCCTCAGCATCTTTAAAGCAGATTATTCTGCAAAATGGTTTTGGCTTGTGTTTGGCTAATGAAAATATAGAATGGCAATATATAATGACAATGGACATATATGGAAGTAAAAATTACCAGTAAATACACACAGAGAGCCCAAATGTGGTGTGACCCAGGCCAGACTTGGGGTGGGTTAGTAGGACAGATACTCTGAATGAATTTAGGACTGTAGTAAACAGGTCAGGCTCTAGTTTCTAGAAGCCACCACTTTTTTTGTCTATGTATTTATTTTACCTAGATTTTTTTTCAGTTGGGCTTCCAGAAATAAGTTTGTTCAGCAGCAGTAATGCACTTGGATATATTGAACTGATTAAATATGATAACCAGCGATAGATTTAATAAAGAACATTTTCATCGAAGTATAATTTTACTATGCATAACTGTGAAATATTGTTTTGTGAATTGGAGCCATTATCCAGCATATCATTGTGCCTACCTCGCAGACATGAAAAATGTGTCCCATTCACCCAAGTCTGGCCATTATCCGGTGCACAGTTCTGCTCGTTCAGCATTACACTATGCATATCCGTGTGCCGTTCTATAAAAATAGTCTGTAAATACACTCGGTGACTTGCAGAATCTGATTTGTCAATAGAAAGACAAGGAGAGAAAGCCAATTTCGGTGCCTCAGTATTAGTTCATACACTTCTTACACCTATTTAGTTTCCAGGCAGCAGTAAATGTCAAGGCAGTTTTCGCCTTGGCACTTTGCTTTTACACTACTTTATTTTTGTACTGTTGTAAGTAGGAATTGATAGATATTTCCTGTGGTTATTGCTAGTAAAAATTCCCTGTGCTATTACCTACCCGACCGCTTAGTATTTTTCAGGTCAATGTGGAGAAAATACAGAAGCAATGAAGCATTTGAAGAAAAATAATATTTATTCCAATATAAAAAAACAAAACAAAAAAAAAACATTACACTGTAAATACAATAAGAAAATCTCAGTTGAGATGAAGGAACTTCCTTGGGTATCTTTCTGTAAATTTATTTTGCACTTTAGTTACATTTACATCTAATCAGCCTTTAGTACATATGCTATTACCGCCAATTGCACTTCTATGAAATTGTTGCACGGGGAATAGCGTGCATATTTGGAAGTATTAGACCTAGGGCATGTTTTCAGTAATGTTAACACTCTCATCATAATCAAATATATTTTTATGTGCTATAGATTGGCTTCAACAAAACCAATAAGAAGCTGCTTATGTTTATAGTTTGTCTCTAAAAAACAATAGAAATATGTGAGGTTTGGCAGAAAAAGCAAGTTGTTGTTGGCAACCTTGTGTCTAGATTACAGGAACCTGACCTGTAAAATGGGATTTAAGAAGTTAACTGGGAATATCATCTTCCAAGACCATTAGCAATGTCTTGTCAATGGTAAGGCGGTGAGGTTGGGCGTTTTTGGGTCCTCACCACTGTTGCCAATCCATCTAGTATGAAGAGTGCTCAGGCTTAGCCTTTCTATTGTTTACCCTAATATGTATCACTGAGCACAGGATCTCCATTACTACTCTTCTCTTGGAAGCAGCACATTATGCGGTACATTTTCTAAAATGGCTATAAATAAATGGGCATAAAATATTATTTGGCACCCAATTAATGATGATCATTATTTGAAATAAAGAACTTTTTGCAGTTTAAATTTCAACATGACCATCTGGAGAAACAATGGCAAAAATAAACCTCTATAACAGGGGTGGACAACTAGGTTTAGTAAAAGTCCTCTTACCTGGGTGTGCAGTCAAGTGAAGATCCAACATGAAAACCAACAGTAAATATGTGTTCTTGTTAACATTTCAAAACTTTTTAGGACTATTTACAGCAATATGCATTATTTGTTAGTAGTAAACCAGACCTGAAAGGAGTCCTAATCTCTGGCAATACATGTGTAGTCATTTTGCTAGCCCCTTATATATGGGTATTTTGCTGCTTTATGAGGGCTGTGGAATCCGTGGTCCAAACCACTGACCCTGACTCCTATTTTTTCCATAGCTCAACTCCGACTCTATAAATGGTCGACAGTCATGGTCAGTCAGAAGAGGTAAAGCTTCTCAAATTCATTAAAAATAAAAAGGGACTGAATTCCAATTAAAGTAAATACTGTATGTAACAAACTATACATCAAATTAATTATATAATATTAATAATCGTATAATAAACTTTAAAATAATCATTTTATTTTGAATACAAAATCAGTAACTTTTTTCCGACTTCACTCAAAATTGGCCCCAACTCTGACTCCAACTCCACAGCCCCGCTTATTTTGGTGTTGTCTGTATTTATTTCACTTTTTCTTGTGATTTGCATGGGGATATTTTGTTATTTCATGTCTCAGTGTAGGCTCTTGCATCCCATTTTATTAGTTATACGGTATGTAGCATGTAATTATTTCTTTTGGCATAAGCTCTGTTTTCTTATATACTGTATGTTGTATAGAGTAGCACACATTATATATGCTTTTGAGTAGTGTTGTCTAAGCAGGGCTTAATGCTATATTATAACTGCAGCCTGTATTTGTTCTTTGTACTTTTAAGAGTTTTTAATTATATGAATTTGCATTGAATATCTTTGTAATAAAAATGTATATATTTTTTTAGATTTGCTCACTTCTTTCACATACTTCTATTTTATCCTTTGTGGATATTCTGACTTTTTATTGTTTTTAGGCCAATCATTCTGAGTGGTGTCAGCCTATAATCTGTTAAATTTTCACAACTTTTTAGAATTATTTTAATGAATATTCATTATTTACTTGTTAGTAGGAAAACCTGTCTAGAACCCTCTCATTCATAAACTCATTCAAACCCAAGGTCAGACCCTTAAATTCATTTAGACCCCAAATTAGAGACCCCTGTAATTAAATTATAACCCAATTCAGACACCTAAAATTAAATCAGACCCAAGACTGGATCCACAAAATCAATCTAGACCTTAGAACAGCCAGATAAAAGCAATTCACAACCCATACCAGCCAGTAATACGAATAAACACTGACTTATTTTGAACCAAATCCCTTCAAACTAATCAGACAACAAACAGCCCAAAATAATTTAGACCCCATACCATGTAAAATAATAGAAAGTTATATACTTACTGCATCTACAGTGGGTTCTTTTAATTTCCAGGACCTGCCACAACATACTAACACTAGCTAGAGTCCAAACCTGGTGTGCTGAACCCTAGTAGTAGTTTCACTCCTGATGGCAGGTCATTGGAGGAGACAATTCCCTAATAAAGTACAGCTATAAAATTCAGCTAGCAATATATTATTTAGTTAATTCTTTCGATCTGAATTATTCTCTTCAGTAAGGTCATTTCACTCTCACTCTGCCGCAATACAATGTACATGGAAAGATGTAGGAGCTAAAGTGACCTCCTGTATGATGGACTGGACCACACAGGCTCTCCACAGGGGGAGAAGAAAGTTCTGTCACTAAATACTAAAGAGGAGATAGTTCCTGTCACAGAGCTATGGAGTAGGAGCTTCTATACTTATAGTCTCTTACATTATTTAAGAGACTATAAAGAGAAAGACAATTACACTGCCCCCTGAAGGTAGATATAGTACTGTATCTAACTGTCCATGTGATGCTGTGTCAATGCATCAAGTGACTGATAGCAGAGCAAAGAATAAGAGAAATATAATAGCCAAGATGGTGTCTGCTCACAAGCTGAGAAGCTGGATTGTAGAGATAAGAATGCAGTATATATGAAAGAAGTTTAGAGTGTGACAGACAATCAGTTGATGGGGTAGAGATGGAAAGAAGGTTTTTTCTGCAGTGCTTCTTTTACTCAACTCTACCATTTTGTTGAAAACTATAATGTTCCATTAGTTGTAGCGAATAACAAAATATAATAAAAATGTTTTGGCTCTTTAATGAGGCTTAATATTTGTGACTGTTTTTCTTTTAATTTATCTACAACACAGAAAACTTTTAACTCTGTACAAAAATATAAAATTCTACATCTTCATTTCATTCCCAATAAATCTAAGTAATAAAAAAAAAATACATATTTTCTCCATCTTAATGTGTAACTAAATGTTTTGTGTCTCGTTGTGCCGCTGGTCAAAATATACAATAGAACTCTATGGAGAGGGGAGGTGGAGAAGAAAGCTCTTAAAAGCAGAGAGATATCTTCACCATAGAGAGACAGTTTTCCATAACACAGCAGAATCTCCAGCCTTCTCCTTACATTAGTGACTCATTTAATGCTGTAGACAGACTCATATCTTTGTCTGTCTCCTTCTCCTCTCCATAGAGCCCACTGTTCATTGATCTGCTTTGTGTCCGAGCACCAAATAAAACCACTCAGATACGAAGTAAAGAGACAGGAGCAATAGTTAAAGGCACAGGCACTTTCCTTTAGTGAAGTATATTGCAAAGTTTGTTCACTTCACCTGCGCTATAGATTTATGAAAAAGTAAATGTTACTTCCATGTTAATAAACTGCGCACCCACTGTAATGTGAACCTACACAGTGAGAGAGAGAGTACCTCATTGTCACTACTCCATCAGTCTCCTTATAACTCCTCAGGAGTTATCACAGTGGCTCAGTGGTTAGCATTGTAGTCTTGCGGCACTGGAGTTCTAGGCTTGAATCCAGCCAAGAACAACATCTCCGAGGAATTTGTATGTTCTCCCCGTGTTTGTGTGGATTTCCTCTCACATTCTAAAAACATACTGATAGGGAACTTAGATTGTGAGCCCTATAAGGGACAGTGTTGACAATATCTGTAAAGCGCTGCGGCATATGATGGCGCTAAATAAATAGTTTATCCAGCGAATGTCCACCAATCATTACTTGAGAACTGGCAGTATATTTAATATCAATATAATAAGGGTGAACACATATGAAACACAAGAGGGAATAGATATATTAGAAGCAATTTCTAAGCCCTTCTATACAGTAATATCTGAGTAGACTTGCCCCAGGCATCATGTATTATGCATAAGTGAATAGTTTTTCTTCTCGTCACTCCTAGGAGATTGAACCTTGACTCACCTGTTTCTGGGTCGCAAATCTGCTCACAAGCATCAATTGTTCTTTGGCCACATAGATCCCGCACCCATGGAGAACTGGCATTTGCTTGATAGTAGAGGAACAGTTGGGCAGGGTTTACCCAGTTTGATACATCGAGAAAGCTTCCTTCACTTATCACAAAGCTGCTTCCTGCAGAAAAAAAACAATGAAAACAAAAATGATCAAAGACTTCATAAGGAGTCACTTCTTGTCCAAAAACAATAAAGCTGTGAGGGGTATGAGTTTATTTTCATTAAGATGACACTCAATTGGTAAAAATCCAAAACTCGGTCAAGGAATAATGAAACTACTATTAGTGTCAAAATGGCCCCAATACTTAAATATCCAATAAATAAAACTTCACCTTTATTGATAATTATTAAAACCTCAATGAACAAATATGTCACAAAATAATCAACTTATGCCCATTATTTCATAACCTCATAGTAACGGTATATAGTACAGAGCGGTATTAGAGAAACAACTCCACCGTTCACTGTCATTATAAAGATATATAAACTATCTCCAATAGAATATACAAACTGGAGGTAGCAAAGATAGCGCTCTTAGAGCTTTAACTAAGGTTAAGATGAAAGGCATATATACAGCAAAGGCGTGCCTATATAGATGCTAGGTACATAGGCCACACAAAGAACATATTGCCTTATATAGGTAGGGGTGCGCTAAATATCTGATGATCGGTGCTCGATCCCCCGACACCATTGATGTGATATGCTCTGTGCTATCCCCGCCTATTAATCTCCCATAGGTAAGTAAGAGCTTATTCTTTGCGTGACAACTTGTACTTTCATTTGGCACCATTTTGGGGTACATATATTGTGTTTTCATCAGCTTTTATTAACGCTTTTATTAACATTTTTTGGGGTCCATGTAAAAAAAAACACAATTCTATCATAATTTTTTGCATTTTGTTTTTACAGCATTCACTCTGCATTAAAAATGACATGTCAACTTTATCCAACATATCACAGCGGCTGGTCCCAGCCCTCAGCTGTATAACACAGAGGTAATGCCGCAGGCAACGCTCCTGTGCCCACAGCCTTACAGTGCCATACTATTACGGCGCAGAGTGTTAAGTATACACTCAGAACACTGAGTGGGAAGGTGTTAAAGGAGGTTTTCCAGACTTGATGGGGTTAAAAAAGGTCAGAATGCTGTAAAATATTAACAAAAATCATAGTGGCCTTACCAACCATCTGCCAATTCCATTACTGTGCCTCCTTTCCCCTACTGATCCTTACTTCCTGGTCCCTCAACAAAGGAAGTGTGATTTCTCACCCAACAGTATGATGACAGTAACTGTGATCTGCCTTAGGCCTTATTCACACATCAGTGTTTTAATCAGTGATATGCATCAGTGATTGTGTGCCAAAACTAGAAGAGGGTCGAAAAACAGGTTTTCATTATACTTTACCTCTACGTAGTCTCCACCCCTGGTTTTGGCGCACAATCACTGATACAAATCACTGGTTGAACGGTGACATGTCCATGTTGAGAGGGACTAGGAAGTAGAGACCATCAGGGGGCATGGTAAAAATTGGAATGGGGGATCAGTGAGGTGAATGTTTTTTTTTTTTTTTTTTTTTTTATAGCAATGTAATGCTTTTTTTAAAAAGTTTTTTAGCACCTGGAACCCCTAACACAAAGCAAATTTGATCTAATCAAAAGTTAGCCTAAATCATAGAGAGTTCATATGTTCTCTGCGTACCACACCACACAGCCTTACCTAATATTTTGCAGAGTAAAGATTAGAAGGGATTTTTATTAATGCTACAAAGTATAGTTTCACCTTTGATGAGTCGAAGGTGAATCCACACTTGATACTGCATGTACAGCAGTCCCTTGATATACTTCTATTACTGGAATCACTTAGTTCGTGAGTTGGAGTATTCTAATAATATCCCAGGGAAGCCATGGGAAATGTGAAGAGCTTACAAATGCTTAGGTGTGTTGTCTGCATTATAATGTAGTGAGGCTCACAGTTTGTGGTCAGAGGTTTCTTCAGATTTGTGTTGATACAATGGCATGGTATGGTATATAATGCGTTATCACCAAGTATCACAATGCATGATCAGATATTAGTAGTTTCTTTTACAATTCCCTGAATAAATGAAAGTAAACCATGCCACATTTTTAACTTTTTTATTGAAAGACATGTACACTACTCAAATGGGGCTGTCCAGTTAAAAAAAAATACAAGGCTTGGAATGCTGTAAAAGAATCTCAAGAATCCTCTACGGCTTCCTGGGTTCCTTGTTGTTCTCTCCAGGAACTGTCTCTCAGCCAGTCACTGGTTCAAGTGGGTTACTGCTATGGCCGGTGACTGGCTGAGCAGTCCTTCTCTGTGTGTCAAGAGGGAACAGGAAGTAGAAACCAGTAGAGGTAGGGTTAAAACAGGAGAAAAGGGGAACTGGAGAGGTAAGTATGATTTTACATTTTTTATTGCCTTTGGAGCCTTTTCAAAATATTTTATAGGCTGGAAAACCTCTTTTAACTTTAAATATACTACCAGTAGAAGTACTAATTCCAATAATCACATATATTAGAGGATTTGAGCCACACTGACTCCTAAATTCCATATTTACTGTAGTTACACCTAGGCACATTAGGAATACATCTACATCTCTAACAGAACAGGTTCACCTAAGGTACTCACAAGACCTAAGACTCACTAGGCCCAAGCTACTTATGGGACATAAGACACACAAGGCCCATGCAGGCTACTCATAGGACCTAAGACACACCAGAGGATCTAAGACACCCAAGGCCCAAGCTACTTACTGGACCTACAACATATGAGGTCAAAGCTACACATAGGGCAGCTACTGGCCAGGGACTGGATAACTAGTAAGCCATTCAACCAAACCCCATAGTACTGGCATCTTCCCTTAGTCACCACTATACAGGATGGCTATCTAACATGAAAGCCACTAAAGAAATCAACAATTTACTATCTCTTCACAACACGGTGTCACTCCTTACTCACAGGATGCCAGTTCCAGCCCACAACCAATCACTATACAAAGATCTAGAAACCCACAGCAAGCTGAACCCACGGGAAAATAAGCAACCTCAACTCAGTCCACATGGGGGGCACTGCTGCAGCCTCCTCTAAACTCTCTCCTCATTGGGCTCTGTGGACAAGGAACCAAACACACATCAACAGTAGAAGTCATTAATGCCCCTTCCTCCTCGGGAGCCATGGCTGCCAACTCCCACCTGGAGGACATTATTTACCGGCAGCCTTAGTTTGTCTGCGGCTGGCATGTTCCTCTCTCCTGCTCCTCCTCCTGTGACAGACAACACCTAACCAAATGTCAGTTGACAACACCTAACTACATGTCTATGCATTAAGCATACAGTAGACATAAATCAGAGGAGAGAAAAGTCCTGCACGGAGAAAAGTCCGTGCGCAGATGTGAACCTAGACTGACCAACTTTCCTATTTCTCTAGGCAACTTTACCTACTGTACAAGCCTCAAAGATCCTGTACCATGGAACTCCTTTATCTGTCCTTTTGTTTCTAGGTTGCAGATATACTGTATACAATGACAGAGAAAACAAACCAAAATGTTAAAAAAAAACATGAAAGCTTGATTTTATAATAGGCCATATTCTGACAATATGATCCCTTTGACTTGTGCTGTGCAACTTATTTAAAGAGCGAACATGTTTGAAGTGTCGCGTAGAGCAGAAAATCTGTCACCAGGTCATAGAAAATCTTAGGATTCCTCCAATAACCCTGTATTTCATGACTCATCATTCTGCATGCACCTACTCTCTGTCTCAGGTAAGATATTTATTTTTTACTTTGGGCTAACATTTTGGATGTGCTGGTACTGACATTTATCCATAGACTTGTAGACTCTCTTGCACTTTGCAGTGCTGGATCTGGTACAACTAATAATAAAAAAGTGAGATGTCATTGTTTTAATAATCCAATAGAAAAATACTGGGCAATCTGGGATATTTTACCAAGAATTAAAAAAAAGTAAATTCTGCTTCTGAAAACACAGCTTTGCACTTTTTCTGTATTGTACCTCATCGCTATTTCAATGAATGTGGCTTAGCTGCCATATCAGACGCAGCTCATGGACAGAAGTAGTGCTGTTTCTGGGGGAAAAGTAATGATGGACAACCACTTTAAAGCTGAGGCCACACATATCTCGGAAAAGTTGTATTTTTTTGTTGTTGCAGATTTTGCTGCATTTTCTTGAGCCACTCTTGACTTTGGCTTAGAAATTCTGCAACAAAAAAGCAGCTTTTCGTAAGCTTGGCCGCAGCCCAAAAACTGCACTGTCCAGAATTATTTCTCAGCACAACATCACATAACCAGCTGGAGTTAGTACCATCTCTGGCTGCTAGAAGTACACTGTGATTATCCTCCCTCTCTATACTTGCCTAGTAAGCTAATAGACCATAAATAAAGATAAGGCTGTTGGGCTGTAGGCTCCTTCATTATAACTGTGTGACAGTAACCTGTCTAATCAACAGCAGTAACTGTAATAGGAGTTTGTGTTCTCCTCAGTGGACAGCTTCTGTGGTACAGTTCATGTAATTTTACAATATAAGACAATCTGGTGCCTGTAAAGAGGAACACATAGATCCACATAGATTTAAAGGGGTTGTCCAGGCAAAAATGGACAACAGTTTTAACATTTAAATCAGCTGGAGGCATTGAATAAAATAAAAAAAAATGTATACTCACCTGTCACCGTTGCTCCGGTGTCGTCCCATGCCTCTCGGTTCGTCTGCTCTCCCAGGTCTCGGCGTTGTGCTGAAGCCGCTGATTGGCCTCAGTGGTCATGTGACCACTGAGGCCAATCAGCAGTCCCAGCAGGCCTCAGGAAGAGTACTCGTGATGTCACAGGTAGGGACAATTAGGCGCGGGAGGACACCAGAGCATCAGGGAAAGGTGAGTATCCATTTTTTTTATTTTATTCACTGCCCCCCGCTGGACAACCCCTTTAAGTAAAAAAGCTTACCACTGGAACCTGATTCATACTGCTACTAGGCAATGGCCTAAGAGGCTGATGCACGCAAAACCATATTGGAGGACATAGGAAGGTTTAATTTTGGGTGTAGTGTCCCTATTATGTAGCACAATTTTGGTTACGGACTCACAATTTCGCATGAAACTAATTAAATACAATAACAGAACATGCTAAAAACACTTTTGAAATATTGCAACAGACACCACAACCGCTGGTTGGGTGCTTATAGATACATGATATATAACATATCACTCTGTGATACAATATCGCAAATCAATACTGTTTCTAAACGCATATTGACACACATAACTGGATATATCCAGCCAAGGGGAAAGCTAAGTAAGGACATATCTGTAGTTCTGTGACTTGAGACTGTGTTATTTGTTTCGGATCATTTAGTGTTCATACACTGCTGTTTCTTGTAACTTTCAATGCATTGCCATGCTTTACAAGGCTTGACTCTTGGTCTCTGCCATCTCTTTTAAAATATTAAACTATAAGAGTTCTTAATTCCCTTTGTCCACACAATGGCAATATTTCAAGCACAATCACATTATCCCTAAGTTAATTATGAGCTCTATAGTTTTGACTGAGCCACCTATCCTGAGAGTGAGATTTATAAAATATACTGCACGGGCAGCAAAAGTAATTAATGCTTTAAAGCCTCATATAATATGACAGTTCTGCACACTAAGAAATAATATGTAATCATTAAAAAGTAATTGTACAGAAAAGTCTTGAAATGAAAAAGGCTTAATTACCTATAAAAGGACTCTGTATCGTGTGTAAAATGACGTCTAGGTTAAGTCCGATAATTATCAAGTAATTTTTTTGTTTTATTCATAAATATTGCTGTGTATTAAAACAATAAAGAAATTAGTGTAATTAAGCATGTTCTGACCAATACTAATAAAGTGTTCTTTTATTCAAATAACAGAAGAAATAATATTGCACAAATATTGCACTATTTTTGATTTTCGTGTTTTACTCTCCGCTTTCCAAAAGCCATAACTTTTTAATTTTTCCGTTTACAAAGCCGTGTGAGGGCTTATTTTGTGCGGGACAAATTGTACTTTGCAATACTGTGATTTAAAGAGGACCTTTCATGTCCTCAGGCACATGCGGTTTTATATACCACTAGAAAGCTGACAGCGAGGCTTTCCCGTTATGTGCCCTGGGGCTGGAGATATTGGTGCTGTTAGTTTCGGCACCGATCTCTGCCCACTGTCAGAAGGGTGTTCCTGACAGTCTAGCTGGGCTGTGAGGAACGCTCCCCCTGACAGTACTCATCCATAGACTTGTACTGGGGGGGGGGGCTTCCTCACAGCTCAGCGTCATCGTTGGGCGGTAAGGAACGCCCCCTCTGACAGTACAGAGCTATGGACGAGTACAGTTGGGGGGGCGTTCCTTACAGCCCAACTAGACTGTCAGGAATGTCCTTCTGACGATGGGCAGAAAACTAACGGCACCGATATCTCCAACCCCACGGCACATAACAGGAAAGCCGACAGTGCACTGAATTCAGCGCACTATCGGCTTTCTAGCGGTATATAAAACCGCATGTGCCTGAGGACATGAAAGGTCCTCTTTAAAATTCTATACAATATACTGGGAAACTAGTTTATAAATTCTTTATTTAAGTTTTACAAGAACAAGAAAAAAAGATAAAGAAAACAAAAAAAGGGCAGGTAACTATAAAGCGATTAGTCAAACAACTAAGCAGGCATCATGAAGGTGCGCATTACCAGATCAACAACTATTTACAGTGGGGGGAAGTAAAGTGAGGCACAATGATATATAAGGGGGGCAGGACAGTAACAATAAGGAAAGAGGTGGAAAAATAGGGGGGAGTCAGGTACAGGGAAGTCGGAGGGTGTATCGGTTGAAATAAATAGTTCAGAGCAGAGGAGGAAAAGGCATAAGTAAAAGGCATAACAAGTAATCTGATCCAGGAACCAGGGGTGGGAAGTGGCCTTTCACCCTCCCCACAGACTATGAGGAACTGGGTTCACAACCCTTCAAGTTTTCATGAGGTCTCTGTATTTCTTTGTACCCTGCAGAATATCCTCAACCCTATGGAGCCAATGAATCAATGTGGGAGAGATGGTGGATTTCCAAGAAGGCTGGGATACAAGGGACCTGGCAGCATTAACAAAGTGCTTGAGGATTGACCTCCGTTGCACCATTTTCTTATGAGTTTAGTTTTTACAGCGTTCACAATATAATCTACTATTGATCGATTTCCAATTTCTTGTATGATAGTTCAAAAAGTGTTGTACACAGCTGTTTTACACTCTTATAGCTCCTTTATAGAATGGTTATTCAAAAATAGCTGTTGTGCACTCTAGGAGGTTCCCCCGTTTGGTATACCTAACTGGGGAAAATCAATCACTAGAGGCCTTCTGATAATCTGTAACAGAGTTGAATAGAACGTCTTTGCCAAGTACAGACTGTGAAAGAAGTTCTATCACTACAGACATTGATGACAAGTTTCTTTAGATTACATCAATATCCAACATTAAGAGTTTGATCCTTGCGACCCCTATCAATCACTAAAACAAAGTGACAGAGATACTAGGAAAGGGCCATGCCACTTCAGATACGGTCAACTTTACTTGACCCCTCTTACTCCTGAAAAAGGTTGAATACAGTAGAGAAAAGGAGTCAAAGTGTCATGGTGCTTTCATGGCCAAGGATTGAGTCACAGAAGTCAAACTGTAACTGATTTAATCACATATTCTAGCAATGGCGGTAGTGACACAACCCCCTTAACCAGTTCAAGACTGGGCCATTTTCATGATCACACACATTTTCAGATTTTACATGAAAATGATAATGCATTTTTTGTTCAGTTATTCAAATAATTTTCACATCTTATTTCAGTGATACATAGGACTTTATTTTGAAGTCATTTTTGATTTTTTTGTTTTATATATTCATAAAATATTTTTAAAAGGGTGACCCTGTTCTCTTTTTAGGGCATAGGGAGACGTTAAATAACAAGCGCTATAAACACCTGTCCATTTGACTGGGGATCCAGCAGCATGTCTCTGTTTGGGTTCCCGATCTTCCTGAGCTTTGGCTTGCACAAGGTTAGAGGGCTGAGTGCTCAGTTACTGATTGGCTGAAGCGCTCGTGTATAAGCACAAGGTAAACAAAGACCTGAACTCTCTGCTGGATCGCCGGCCGAATGGACAGGTATGTATATAGTATTTGTTATTTTAGCCCTCTGTATGACCAAAAAAAGAGAACTAGAAGTTCCCTTTAAAAAGTATCTGTTTTTCACATTTTTTTCTATTTTCCTTAAATATCACAACATTCCACTAGAATACTTTTTACAATTGCTTATCCTTTTCATTGCGGTAATTTTTACTTATAGTATATTCAGTTTTAGCTGTGGCGTGGGTTATGGGTGGGGTTTTTTTTTTATTTTCTTTTTCTTTCTTTATTTATTCTTGTTTTAGACAATGCACCCTCATGAAGTCTTAAAATACCTTTGGGGGTCATTTCTCTTGTAACTAGGGGTGATATATTAGCCTCAGTTATAGGGAAAATAAGATACACTGTAGAGCTGTTCTGGGAGGAAGAAGGAAACATCATGTCACCTTTCTGATCAGTGTTCACAACGCTCAGTGTATATATGACAATTAGGAATGCAGGGACAGTAATTCCATTCTGACTTGGACTTTAGAGGGCGGTCTTTTTCTCTATTCACACAATGAATGGAGAGGGGAGAGGTTGATTCTACTCACAGCCTGCACAGACATGTCTGCAAACTGTTGTTGCGTTGGAAAGACTGATTGTAATCTCACAGGGTAAAATGTAAGAAAAGTCTTCTCTGTACTTGTATCTACTTCTGGCTGCATCTATGGTTACAGATGGGATATTATTCACAGAAAGCAGCAGCTTTACCGACTGCGCTCATAAATTGTTTTGTTTTTTCTTGTATTTTATCTGCTTGGTTGCATGTATTTGCTCTGTATTTGCATTCCAGTGTTCCTGGACTTTTGGTCTCTTGGGCTTCCTTGATATTGTTGTCACTTGGGCTTTTCCCTGGCAATTTTATAGTTATTCCTTGCAGAATGACAGAACATTATCAGCCATTGATAGGGGAGGGGTCATCCTGCTCCTTATTGTACACACCCACAGCCTGACACATAACAATACAAAATGTGTTTCAGTCATAATCTGATTATTAGCCACAGAAAAACTAATAGGACATCATGTGTGAAGGCTTATACAGTCATAGAACAGACTAGCCAGCAAGACATTGCAGATCTTTCAACTTTTTATGAAAACTCAGGTACCCTTTAAGTAAGTGGTTGACAAGCAACACCAACGGTAATTTTTAATAAGAGTGGACGATCAAACAGGGCTACCCAAGTGATATCTTCAAATCAACGGAAGACCAACCTTATTCTCTCCCATCATCTCTACGCTGGTCCCTGATACCTCAGTCTATGTTATACTGTGATATATTCTTCACTTGACTTTAAGAGTTGATACACGATTTTACTTAAAGCAGTACATTGGAATGATCACTTTTGACAATTCTTCTAAACATAAACTGGCACAAAAATTGTCCAAATCTGAGTTCTTAAAACGTCTTAGAACTTCTTAAACTGTTTCATATTTTTTGCAATTTTTTTTTCATTTCTCTACAGATCGATAAAAGTGGTTTGACATTTTTAAAAATGTCATAGAGTAAAAGATTTTAACTTCTGAAAAAATATGTATCTCCTCTGCATATAGTGCGCCTTAATAAACTGTACTACAGACTAACAAAACATTATGACTGTATATTGTATCTAAAAAAATACTTAAATGGAGTCTGTCAGCATGAACACCACTAAGGCTACATTTACATGACCAAGGTGCAAAACGACTGTGAAAAACGTACATTTTTCACGGTCGTCTTCTACCCACACATTCAAGTGCCCCTAGTCACATACATTAAATTTAAAGTGGGCATGTCGCACAGGTGATATTCACTTTGGTGCGAAAATAGGGTTAGAAAGTAGCACATAGTACTGTGGGGCAGTTCACACAGATTCTAATGGTATCTTTTTATTCTCATCTGTTGTTCCAACGCTGAAAACTTCAGTTTTTGTAAATATGCAGATGAGCTCCTTACTGCTATATGGGATGTTTCCTCTAATACCTGGGACACTTGAATCTAAGTGAATGCCCCACTTAGGACTTGGGGACTCATTTGCAAACTTAGATAAAGATAGCTGAATTTCTCAGTATTGGAGAACTGGATCACAATGAAAAGATACCACTGGAATCTGTGTGAACTGTCATACAGTACTACGTGCCCTACAGCATTATGTGTCATTCCCATCTTGACCATTATGAGGCGATGTAGGGAAAACATATTTATTATATTACACACCAAAAAAAACTAACAGGCGTAGATCTCCATTCTGTCAGTAGGTATGCACCTGATTTATGAAGAGGCCAGAGTCTCTTGAGAAATCAACTATTCCTTGTGCCTGTCAGGCACTTTATTAAGATCTTAATAAATCTGTCCCAGTATGTGGACTCTAGAATCTAAGCACCATATAACATTAAAAATAAAACAGAATACTCATTTTACGATATTCCATTCAGTGGTACCGGTCAACCATTTAAAGGGGTTGTCCAACTTATTTTTTTAAGATTTAAAATGGCTGCTGATGGTGACAATGACATAAAAAAAACATTACAATGAGCATTCAGCAGCTATCTAAAGCTATCTAAGGCTGAGGGACCACGTTGCGGAAACGCAGCTTTATTTGTTGCAGATTTTGCTGCGGTTTCTTAAGCAAAAAAGCTATTGAGGCTGGTCAATAACTATGTAACAAATCTCCCATAGACTGTAATACAATTGTATCAAATGATTGCAGGTTCAAGCTCCCTAGGGGAGCTAATATAAAAAAAAAAAAATGTTTCAAAAAATATTTAAAAAAAAAAAAAAAAAAAAAAAATCAGCAGTTCAAGTCACCCCCCTTTCCCTAGAATACATATAAAAGTAAAATATTCCTGTGAAAAATATACACATTAGGCATCCCTGTGTCTGAAAACGCCTGGTCTACAAACTTATAAAAATATTTTTTCCGTACAGTAAGCGCTGTAGTGGGAAAAAAAAAAATCAAAAGTGCCAAACCGCCGTTTTGTCACTGTTCCACCTCTGATAAAAATATGAATAAAAAGTAATCAAAGCAATAGACATTCCCCAAAATGGCATAACTAAAAAGTACACCTGGCCCCGCAAAAAAAGACACGCTATACATCCCCGTACACGGAAATATCAAAAAGTTACAGGTATCAGAATTTTTTTGCAAAGTTTAATTTTTTGTTAAGGGGTTAAAATGTAAATAAAACAATATACATTTGATATCCCCCAACTCATACCAAAACATAGAATACAGATGGCAGGTCATTTTGGCTGCAGAGTGAACGCCATAAAAATTAAGCCCGTTTGAAAGTCGCACAAATGCACTTTTTCTTCAAATCCACCCCATTCAAAAAAAATTTCCAGCTTCCTAGTACATTGTACAGTATAATAAATGGTAGCATCATGAAGAAAAATTTGTCCCACAAACATTAAGCCCTCATATGGCTCTGAGAACAGAAAAATAAAAAAAGTTATTGGAACTGGAAGGTGAGGAGTAAAAAACGAAAATCAAAAATATTCCTCCGGTGGGAAGGGGTTAAGTGAAGTTCTTTAGTAATTTCTTTTTGTATTATTGTGTTGAATGCTTTTATATATGACATTAGTGTTGTACTATACCTACATGGAAACAATGGAAGTTGTAAAAACATTTTTTTAATGTAGGCCACACTTTTTACTATTTATATTCTTGAGTACATATAAATTATTGTTTAATAAAAAAAATCATAATTATTTTTTATGGAGAAAATTAAGCTTTTTTTGTGTTTTGTGACCTTTATTCCCTAAAATGTATTCTGGTTGTAATCATATTTATTCATTTATTTTTGGTTTTGTGTCTTTATTATAGTTATTGGAACCAATATAGCCATTTTCTGCTTTATTTTGGTAAAAAATGTAACAAAAAGTTGAAACTAAAACAGAACCAAAATTGCAAAAAGTTGCTCAAAAGTTTGTAATGCTTAGTTCACATTTGCACTCGGTGAGCGCTCGGGGATGCCTTTCTCCATTCCACTTTTCACCACATTTTTTGGGTGGAAACCCAGCGAACCCCATTATAGTCTATAACTGCTTTTAAAGCGGATTGGGTTTCCGTTCCTCGGGTCTCCAAGACCCGAAGAATGGAAATCCAAGCACAGATGCCTAAATTCTCTTTTTCAATCAAAAAATAAAACAGATGAAAAAAATAAAATCATCCATGGTTAGTCCATAAAACAGCTGTTAGTCCTAGTGAATATCTCCCACAGGCAGCTGGATACTGGTACATGATACCACAAGGAGTTAGAATTGTTCCGTCACTTTTAGTTAATAACTTAGCTGATATTCTAGTTATTTATCCACTTTGTGTCATTTTCTTTTTAATTAAATTCACAATTATGCTGTTTTCATAAGAAAAGTCATTATGTTATACTGTAAATTCTGGAGTCAGAATTTCCTAATTTTGTTAATAGGGCTAATATTTCATCTCATAAATGCTGGCGCCATACATTTTGTACTACTTATGCTATATTATTTGATAAACATCCACAGACTGTATCCCTGTCCAAGGCTATGGATGCCTTTGAGTTTTAGAAGCTAGATAATGTACTGTGCCTAAAATATGGTATATACTAAAAAAGATATGTGCATGATGTAAGATTTCAGGCCGTCCTGCTCCCTGCATCAATGTCCTAGTGACAAATACAGCACTTACGTTCGCCTTGTTTAGCATTTCGTGTTCTATGGGGCTGGTCCTCCTAGCTGCTTGTCTTTTCAGGCGGATCAGACTGACACTATGTCAGCTCGATCTCATTCATGGTAAAGCACTATACGGCACAATCTACCATTAAAGTGCGAAAAACCATATATATAGGTATTTCCATTGAATCTGTGACTATAGGTGGACTGTACTCTTCTGCCATGCAGGTCAATATTCTTTACAAAGTTGTATCAATGAATTTATGTCCGCATGAAAAAAAAGCATTGAAAAGAATGTTTTTGTAGTGAGCAGCATATGTATACGGAAATCTCCAGCACCACTGGAGACGCATAGTGGGAAGGGTGCCAAATTGTGCCAAAATAATGCCATGCACCCCATTTATCGTGTATTAGGCTGAGGCCACATGTTGCGGAAACGCAGCTTTTTTTGTTGCAGATTTTTGAGCCATATCTAGAAGTGGACTGAGCAGAAGGGAGAAGTATTAGAACTTTCTATATATTTTCCATCCATTTTGTAGACACTCTTGGGTTTGGCTCAAAATAATACAGCAAAATCTGCAAGAAAAAAAAAGCTGTGTTTCCGCAACATGGTGTCTCAGCCTTACGCCGGGGCCCCACATTGTGAAATTCCTGCGTTTTGGCCAACGCCGCAACAAAATAATGTCACGTTTTATAGTACCTGCAAAGTGGATTGGATTCTGGCTAATGCAATCCACACATTGCAGAAAAAAAATCCGCAGAGGAAATGTCAATTATGCCTACGGAAGCGCTGTGTGTCTTAAATCTTCCAAAGTGCACCAAGAATTTAGACTAAGGCTGAGGCCCCAACACAGCTTTTTTTGTTGCAGATTTTGATGTGGTTTTTTGAGACAAAGAAAAGTGGTTACAAAAGAAATTGCAAATATATAGGAAGCTTCTTATACTTCTACCTTCTGCTCAATCCACTCCTGGCTTTGGCTCAAAAAACGCAACAAAATCTGCAACAAAAAAAGCTGCTATTCCGCAACGTGGGGCCTCAGCCTAAAAGTTATGCACCAAATCTATCATCCAAGAATATTAAAATATACAAAATACAATAATGCAACACAATTACAATAGCACAGTAGGAAAAAAAAAAACATAATATGTACTACAATACAACTGGTCTAAAGCGGTTATAGTGATTATAAGACCATGTTCACACAGCTCAATGTGCACAACTAAGGAGTCCATATACTAATGGTCCATATTCATTAAGATAATGTTACAACCAAAATGTTAGTAGATCCAGTTGGTTAAAAGCTTGCACACACCTTGAAATAGCAATACTGTAACTTGCAATAGCGATATAGTGCGTGTTACCATAATATGCATGAATATTAATACCGCATTAATAATAAATAATATTAATACCGCACTATTGAATTGTGTACCACTGACTGATTTAATGTTGCTGTCCAATGAGATACTGTCTATGCATATACTGTATACTAATAGCAGCGATGTGAACAGCAGTGGAATATATGGTAATGGTATATATGCTAATAGCAGTATATAGCGGTATATATAATTAGATGGTAACCTGTTCCAATGGAGGGAAAGGTCTGCACTGTCCACTGAATATTTATAAATTTGGGGAATAATCCAAATGGCGGATCAGATCGGACCACACATCTAGATTTTCCTTTTTTACAGTTATTTCTTCAGTTATTTGCACTCTTCCTCTAGTCATATATATTTTATTTCTCTGATTTTATGTTATATATAATTTAATCAGTACTATTTGAATGCATTTACATGGTGTTTGATCTGTATTTTATGTGTAGTTTGATCTGCTCTGTAATTTAGATTATTCCCCAAACTTATATTCAATGGATACTGCAATGAAAAGCTACTATATGTACTGCAATTGGAGTGTGGACATTTTTTTCTACTAAGGCCAGACAGTCTATATCCATAAGTAATCCGGCTTGTATCTGCCGCTTCCAGAAATCAACCAACCATCTTCTGTGACCAGCGACCAATCATCTGCTCAGGCACATCTGGAAGACACACAGACACGCGCCTTAGTGACAGCTGGCTAGACAGTGTGTGCAGGCGCATTCGGAATTGTTAGATGTCGTGTTGAGGGCAGACGCCATGTTGTGCATGCTTAACTATGGCACGTCTTAAGTTTCAAGACTATGTACCAGACATTGGGGACAGCACAGGTCAGTTGCAGGCTTTCCTATACTCTTGCGTAATCATTTGCCACATTATTATATATACCACTGCTGTCAGTATATATACCATCTCTATTGTTTACATCACTGCCATTGGTATACAGTATATACTTGGACAGCATTTCATTGGACAGAAATATTAAATCCATCAGAGCTGCGCAATTCAGTAGGACAGTATTTAATCATTCATGCACTATAGGATAGTACGATAACAATATTGCTGTTATAAGGTACGGTATTGCTATTTGTAGGCATGTACAACACCAACTGGATCCACTAACATTTTGACGCTAGGTTCACACTAGCATCCTGTCCACTTAAATAGCAATTACCCGCGGACACACTCAGACCCCATACACTATAATGGGGTCCGCCAGGTGTCCCTCAAGTTTTATCCTCCTTTCAGGACTTTTCTTTCTGCCAATTTTTGGCGGAATCTGTGGCGGAGTCTCCTACTGAGACTCCAACGCACATGTGTACCTACCCTGACTGTGACATTATCTTAACTAATATGAACCGAATTGACATATTATTTTTTTTTATTATTTTTTTTATTCTCTTATAGTAAATGCGTTGCATTATTGTATTTTGTATATTTTAATATTCTATTAATCCTTGTATAATACATTTAATCTCTATCATATACACTTCCCTAAGAGCCCTGAGGATTGGCTATGTCTTCTATGTCACGCCTCATATTTTTATAGCCCACTGGATGCCGGGCTGACAGCCAGCTATCCTTGGCAGATTCCATATTTCACCATTATGGTGGGCGGCCCTATTGATACTCATTTACAAATTTATTATGCGGCATGATGATACATTTGGTGCATCTTTGCATCACAAGGTGTCACTAGAGGAAGGAGAAAGAGGTAACTCCATCTATTTTCAGACTATTTTCCCAGCACTGTTGTATTGACAAGTTAAATACTGCTACTTATTATGATCAATACATTGATATATAGGATCAATAGTAACAGTGACATTTATATAAATGAATATGATGCTGAAATTTAATGCCTGGATTTGTACTAAAATCTATTGGCCTGACTGTATATATTTTTTTGCTATTTTAGAAAACAAATACAAGTTGATTTATTACTAAATATATAGCATTTAGACAGTCCATTGAGTTGTTTTTCGATTCTGCTGTTGCCAAGATAGATCTATCTGTCACGAATGATGAATTCTATCTATGGATAGATCTACTTACTAGATATTAGATATATACTCTATTTCCTATATTTAAGGCACTCTCTTTATCAGTTATTGTGCTTCATACAATATTCATTGATACACCATTTATGAATAAAATATTCCTTTTCCAGAACTTATGCTGGATTTAAAACGCGTGCGGATTTATTTTTGGCCTACTAAAGGATGTATTTTTTCTGAACTGATTTATATGGAGCATGGATTTGGCATTTACAGTTTAGCAGATGAGCTTATTCAATAAACTGTTGGTGTACTGAATATTTATGGTATTGGATCAATGTATCCTCTGTGTAGCAGCCATGCGTCACTTCTTTTCATTTATGTTCTTTGATTTTATCCTATTACTTTCCTTTTATTGGTATATTATACTGATTTGTTAAAAAAAAAAAATCTTCACATATTAATAAAAATTTGGGTGACCTTGGAACACTTAACCAAAATCACCTGACGGGTTCCCTTTAAAAATATGTCGAATTTAAAAAAAAAGATTAATGCTCAAGTTCAACCAATGGATGGGAAAGAACATGGCTGCAGGGAAGGGGAGGAAAACAAGAATTCTATACATTTCCTTAACCATCTAGGCATTCCACAGGCATCTGGAAGCTGTCAGCTGTTGTTGCCGTGACCAGCTCCTGGGTAGGCTATTCCACAGATTCACAGTCCTTACAGTGAATAAGCCTTGTCACCTCTGGAGATTAATTCTTTTTTTCTTCAGACGGAGAGAGTGCCTCCTTGTGTTTTGAGGGGTTTTTACACAGAACAGCTTTTCCCCATATTTCTTGTATGGCCCATTTATATACTCGTACATCCTCTATAGACTGCACTGTACTACATAGCTTAGTGTTATCTGCAAAAGTAAAGACATGAATGCAGGAACTTTCTATATTCTCAAAGCCATGGTTTCCTTATTGTGGCTTAGTTATCTTCTCATACATGTAGTATCCCTGTGTGATAACCTGTCCACAATAAGGAAATCATGACTGGTTTTCTGGCAAATACCAGATCATAGAAAGTTCTAAATATGGTTATGTTCTTGGAAAAACTCCTTTATAATAAATAAGGTGTAACTTAAAGCTCCTGAGCTCTAATGCCAAATTTGTAATGAAGCCCCTGCCTAACTTATGCTATTTAGAATACTGGTATATATGTGGCAGAGGGACCTTTGGGGCCCCCTCAGAGTCTAAGCCCAGTAATAACTGCTACCTCTGCACCCCCTATAGCTATGCCCCCTGGGTATACCACTTAAACCTGTCAAAGGCAAATTTGGGGGCTACTTAATACTGCCCCTTTATTACCCTCACAAGGTATAATTCCTCCTTAGTGCTCCCCCCACACAGTATACTGCCTCCTTAGTCCCCCACACAGATTATAATGCCGCCCTAATGCACCCACACAACATAACGCTCCCTTTATGCCCCATACACTATGGTATCCCCTTAATGGTCTCCACATATCAGCTGTAAGGCTCTGGTTCTGCCATCATGACAGCATCAGGATGTCGTATGCAGGAGTATGTTGGACTGAAGAGGAAAAGCCAGGAGCAGGGAGAGGTGAATATTTATTAATACCAGCTGTTACCTATTGAAATAATCCAATAGGTAGCAGACAATTTGAAAAAAAAGGTATGTGAGAATCAAGGGGCCCCCTGAACTCTGGGGCCCCATGCAGTCACTTGGGTTGTATGGTGGATGACATCACCATTCCCTAATAAGTGGGAACTATTATGTGCAGGAATCACTGACCATAACTTTCTGGATACGATCCATCAGCCAGTTTTTAATCCAATTATAAACTATATTTCTAAACCCATTGACCATATTTTACCCATGTCTAAGGGGAATAGTATCAAATGTCTTTGCAAAGTCCAGGCCCACTGTATGCAAAGCTGCCCCTCTCCCCAGGCTTCTACTCTCCTCTTCCTAAAAAAAAATCAGGTTTGTCTGACAACGTCTGGCTTTGATAAAACCATACTGTCTGTCATTTATAATATTACATACAGTCAAATACTGCTGTATATAATTCCTTAAGAGCCCCTCACACAGTTTCCTCATAATGAATGTTAAAGAGGACCTTTCACCACCTCCACCAATTCAGGTTCTTAGCATCTGTAAATAATCGCTGCTCTACTGATGCTATCGCAGTTGGAATTTTCTCTCTAGCCCCCACCGTTCCTGAGCAATCATTGCAATTAGTTTTGGTACCTGATGTGCTATTTAAGCTCTGTAATGTCAGAAGGGCAGGGGAAGGCAGGGGGGCGTGATTCAGAGGTCCAATAAGAGGCAGCCAGTGTCAGATCTCAGAATCACACCCATTGTCTGCTCCTGCCTGACACCGCCCTTCTGACATTACAGAGCTTAAATAGCACATCAGGTACCAAAACTAATGATCTTGCGCTTTTTTCAATGTCTATATTGTACTTAAGGGATTTGTTTTGCTTCCCGCAGCCACCAGTCTTTCATTATGTATTTTAGCCAATTAATTTCCTTTTTATAGATTTTATAAGTGCTTGCCATTTTCTAAGGCTACAACTGACCCTTCAAATTTATAGTTTTTAAATTCCCTTTTTGTCATTTATTGCTCTTTTAACAGTACAGCCGCTGTAATCCTTGTGTGGTCCAAATGAAGACATTCATAATTGTTTCCAGTAGGAATACATTTCTTAGCATAGGTATCCAAAATAGATTTAATGTGAATGCAGGGTGCAGGGGGACAACCATTCTGCTTCTGAATCACTATTTGACTAGCCTGACATGCAGCCCTTAATTTGGGGACATTGTCCTTTCTAAAACTATATGTGTTCCCCGTCTGGCCTGAGTTTGTTTTTACAGGTTAAGTAGAAAATAATTTGATTTTTGTTGTTGTTTTCAAGGTTTTCACAAACATCGACATTTGCAGTTTTGCCTTGTTAGCAATGACCAAGATCCAGCAGAGCATCACCTCTAGTTCCTGGCCTTCTAGATCCCCTCTACAACTTGGCCCATAAAATTACCCTGCAACAAGTTGAGACATTTTCTCTTCTTCGCAGATGAATCAGTTCCATGACCCAAGTCAACAGCTGGGTAGTTAAAAGCTTCCAAAGAAGGGCAACCAAAATTATTAGGGGAATGGGTGAATTGGAGTACAACGATAGATTAACAAACTTGGGGTTATTCAGTTTTAGAGAAAAGACGTCTACGGTGAGATCTAGCAACAATGTACAAATACATGAAGGGACAGCACAAAGAACTTTCTAATGATCTTTTTACCCCTAGGACAGTGACAGTGACAAGGGGACATCCTCTACGACTGGAGGAGAGAAAGTTTCACCAGCAACATAGAAGGGGATTCTTTACAGTAAGAACAGCGAGGCTATGGCACTCTCTGCCCCAGGAAGTGGTGATGGTGGATTCATTGAACAAGTTCAAAGAGGGCCTGGATGCCTTTCTCAAACAGAACAATATTATGGGTTATGGGTTCTAGATTTTAAGGGCATGTTGATCCAGGGTTTTATACGGATTGCCAGATTGGAGTCGGGAAGCCCTGAAATGGGGCAATTGGCATAAGCCTCATGTGGTTTTTTGCCTTCCTCTGGATCAACACTGTAGAGGACTGTAGGGTTATAGGTTGGACTTGATGGACTGATGTCTTCATTCAACCTCATCTACTATGTAACTATGTAACATGACCTCTATACCCACCTGTCTGTACCGCCTGCTCCATTTGTTTATAGAGCTGACCTATCTCCTCAGTAATAGTTGGGGGGCCAATTCTAACCTACAGTCATGGCCAAAAGTTTTGAGAATGATACAAATATTAATTTTTACAAAGTCTACTGCTTCAGTTTTTCTAATGGCAATTTGCATATACTCCAGAATGTTATAAAGAGTGATCAGCTTAACAGCAATTACTTGCAAAGTCAATATTTGCCTAGAAAATGAACTTTATCCCCCAAAACACATTTCAGCATCATTGCAGCCCTGCCTTAAAAGGACCACCTAACATCGTTTCAGTGATTGCTCCATTAACACAGGTGTGGGTGTTGATGAGGACAGGGCTGGAGATCAATCTGTCATGATTAAGTAAGAATGACACCATTGGACACTTTAAAAGGAGGCTGGTGCTTGCCATCATTGTTTCTCTTCTGTTAACCATGGTTATCTCTAAAGAAACACGTGCAGTCATCATTGCACTGCACAAAAATGGCCTAACTGGGAAGAGTATTGCAGCTAGAAAGATTGCACCTCAGTCAACAATCTATCGCATCATCAAGAACTTCAAGGAGAGAGGTTCCATTGGTGCCAAAAAGGCTCCAGGGCGCCCAAGAAAGACCAGCAAGCGGCAGGACCGTCTCTTAAAAGTGTTTCAGCTGCGGGATCGGGCTACCAGCAGTGCAGAGCTTGCTGAGGAATGGCAGCAGGCAGGTGTGAGTGCATCTGCATGCACTGTGAGGCGGAGACTCTAGGAGCAAGGCCTGGTCTCAAGGAGGGCAGCAAAGAAGACACTTCTCTCCAGAAAAAACATCAGGGACAGACTGATATTCTGCAAAAGGTACAGGGAGTGGACTGCTGAGGACTGGGGTAAAGTCATTTTCTCTGATGAATCCCCTTTTCGATTGTTTGGAACATCTGGAAAACAGCTTATTCGGAGAAGAAGAGGTGAGCGCTACCACCAGTCTTGTCTCATGCCAACTGTAAAGCATCCTGAAACCATTCATGTGTGGGGTTGCTTCTCAGCCAAGGGAATTGGCTCTCACAGTCTTGCCTAAAAACACAGCCATGAATAAAGAATGGTACCAGAATGTCTTCCAAGAGCAACTTCTCCCAACCGTCCAAGAGCAGTTTGGCGCTCAACAATGCCTTTTCCAGCATGATGGAGCACCTTGCCATAAAGCAAAGGTGATAACTAAATGGCTCAGGGAACAAAACATAGAGATTTTGGGTCCATGGCCTGGAAACTCCCCAGATCTTAATCCTATTGAGAACTTGTTGTCAATCATCAAGAGACGGGTGGACAAACAAAAACCAACAAATTCAGACAAAATGAAAGCATTGATTCTGCAAGAATGGACTGCTATCAGTCAGGATTTGGTCCAGAAGTTGATTGAGAGCATGCCAGGGAGAATTGCAGAGGTCCTGAAGAAGAAGGGTCAACACTGCAAATATTGACTTGCTGCATTAACTCATTCTAACTGTCAATATAAGATTCTGTTACTCATAATATGAATGCAATTATATTTCTGTATGTGATAAAAACATCTGACAAACACACATAAAAACCAGAGGGCAGTAGATCATGTGAAAATATAATATTTGTGTCATTCTCAAAACTTTTGGCCATGACTGTACAGATATACCCCACTACCCTTCCTTTTTACCCCTGTCTTTACAATAGAGTGTAAAACTCTGAATATTGACTGCCCAATCATGTCAGAAGTCTAGCAACATCAATGTGTTCTTTAAGTACCAGGACATGAAGTTCCCCCATTTTCCTTCCTAGAATTCTGGTATTTGTGAACCTACCGTTTAATTCACTGTTCAGTTTTCCATACTCAGTTTCAAGAATGTAATTTCTTTAATTTTTGTGGGCACATTTGTCTTTAATGTTAATTTGTAACTCCATAAATACTCAGCTACCTTTATTAGAATTTTCTACCCCAGCAGACCTCATTCTATTGAGGTGCGAAATATCTGTGGAAAACAGCCTGCACCCCAATTAAAAATTGGCCTAGTGCTTTGGGAACCCAAACAATTCTTTACTGTACTAAGCCATGTATTTAATTTCCTAAGTTCCCACTGCCTTTCCTATGATGTACATGGTACAGGTAGTATTCCAAAGAATACAACCTTGGAGATCTTTGCAGAGGTATACCTAGCGGGTGTGCAAGGGGACACCCGCAACACAAGCTACATATACATCTGCATTGGCATGACACAAATACAATTGAAATTATAGTAGTGGAGTGAGCCTCTTGCTTCCTGCTCTACTATTAAAAATAGCTCATAAGCCACCTCAGGCCTACAGTCTACAAGCTGTCCTAAAACGGGCGCAATGACGTCCCTGTCTTGTGCCTTCTCTGTAGTGCAGTGAATAGCAGCAGTGGCAGAAGCTCCTCTTCTGTGCACCAGGGGAAGATGAATATAATTTGTATTTATTTTTAAAAATTCAGGCATTTTAATACAAGGGAAGATATTATATATAAGAGGGCAATTGGGGGAATTGTAAATTTAATGAAGGTCCTATAGCAATATAAGGGGACATAAATTATATAAGGGGGTATTAGGGGACTTTAATAAACTGGGGGTATCATTTATAAAGAGAGGTCAGTGGGGGAAGTATAACTTTAGGGGCAATAACAATATAAGGGGACATTGGGGTAAAGGGGGTTTCTAGTGAATAATAAAGGTTACTGGGAAGCACTGGTAAGCTTTAATACAGTATTCCCCAGATAACCAGCTTAAAGGGCTTGTCCAGAAATTGGACAAATCGCAGAGGAGACTAGGAAAGGTAAAACATAAAAAAAAAAATCATACTCACTTGTCTGGGCAATTTTTATATCATATATTTTATAATTGGGGGTAGAAGCAGGATGGGGACTTTGTGTAGTTGAGGACAATGTGTGTCAGGTGCCTGGAAAAGCAGGCAACCAAAGATGTCATAAACATTACAGAGGCAAGTCACGGCTTGAAGAAGTGGTTATGGTGGTCCAGATGGAAGAGATGAGAAATGTGAACGATTATAGTCAGAGACATCACATGTAAGTCACTACATTGTTCCTGTACTGCATTTACCTAAATGGTCTTCACAGACCTGTGTAGAGCCGCTATCTATCACCATACGGTCAACGTATAGTGATAATATCAATATACCTGAGTTGGGGACCCACTTAAAGGTGTTTTCCACCCTGAGCTATGCCTCTGGGTCCTTTCCTTCAGCTTGGAGCCTACATCATTAAAATTATTCTAAAGTGGTCTTCCCTACCATGTATTCTGTCATTGGTTCCCACATGGACCATACCAATTGGGTCTTCCCAGGCTCTCCCAGTAATTTACCCAATCTTTCCACCATATGAGTAAACCATTCAGTTGAGGTGGTCTTCGCAATAAATTATTTTATCTGTCGTCCCCTATAACCACTGTCTTGGCCTACCTACACTACGATCCATACTATACTAGCTGGGCTCTCCTCCCGGCTGGTGGGGACAACCGAATCTGCTACTGCTGCCATTTCTGAGAATGACATCCATGCATCATTACCATGCTTGTGAGTGTTCCTTGGAAGCACAGCAACAGAATTAGCCTTCTTCCTTTCCTTCAAACCCTTTCTACCACTACTATTTGTGTTACCCAGCTCCATGCCTGGTCCTCCTGATATTCCTTCATTTCTCCAACCTCCATATCTACCCTACTAACTCCTGCCCAGTGAGCAGCTCTGCTCAAAATTTTCAATCCCCTCCAGACTTTCATTTTACATTTGTAGATCTCTAACATGAGCTTCCAGTCAGGAAACATGCCTTCCGCCTTGGAACTCCTGCTTCTTTCGTGCATACATACAGCAGACTGCGCACAGTAGTAAGCCTCCAATCTTGCTAGCCATTAACCAAGGTACAAACAATAAAGACAACTTACTCATTTTCTGATAGAAGAGAGCCATAGCCATGGCAATGATGAAAAATGTCAAAAAAAAAAATAAAAATCTACTGATTGTACAGTAACTATTGTATTTAATATAAACCTATGCAAGATTATAAGATTGGTTAAAAGGTTATGTGATCTTGACTGTGAAAAGAACATATTTTATCACTATCTCTTCACATCTCCGCCAGGAAGGTTGTTAATCGGAGGAGCAGAAGAACAGAAAAAGGATCCATCTTATGACAGAAATAATGATGGACAAAAACGGATCTCGAGGCAGCCTATAGACTATAATGGGGTCCGTTGGGTCTCTGCTTCTTTAACTGAAATCGCCGGACAAAAAGTTGGGCTTGCACCTGACGGATCTGTGCTGGACGACACCTGACGTAGATGTGGACGTAGTCTATCCTTGCAATGTATTTTTCTAATTTGTGTACATTTTATGAAAACTAACTTTCGAGTCCCCAATATTTATTTGACAACTTAATATACCACAGAATAGTATCTAAAATCAGCTAGAATGGGAGCGTAAGGTGTGCTGCTTATTAATACTGGGAACACTTATCTAACTACCCATTAAAATAAGGGATGTAGGCAAGACTGACTTGGTTACCATTCATTAGGAACCCCACTGCTTTTTTAGTAGGTACCCATTTGTATGATTGCAGCACTCATTGAATTTTTTTTTCCCTAGTAGTCTAATCAGTTATCGTAGATGGATGAGAGTAACAGAAGTACTGGCAACTGTGAAACTAGGGCAAATACGGGAATATGTAGCTCTCACAATATGTAAACTTGTGTAAACTTATGTAAAAAGTATCCAAAAATGCTACACTATTTTTTATAATGGTTTTAATCTCAAAACATACTTTAATGGGGTCGTCCATGAATTACAGAAAACTTTGGGGTGGCTGGGGTGTAACACACCAAAAAAGTAAATATAGTTGTGTTTGGCACTTTGGATGGTATAAAGTAGGGTGCTTAAGTAGAGTCCCAACCCCTAGTATCGCCAGATACAGAACCTCAGCCCTCCATAAATATTACGTATTGAAGTGATTTATTCATCCACAAAACATTTTCGGTTCACTGGGCCTTCATCAGACTCTCAATTTTTTAGTAAATGAAAGAAACATCACAGTATAATGCCCACGTCAGCTCCAGCTCCTGGACGGTACTGATCCTGGATTCCATTACTGGGAGTACTCCAAAAGACTTTTCTTCTTTCATTTACTAAAAAAATTGAGAGTCTGATGAAGGCCCAGTGGGCCAAAAACATTCACTACTTTCTCTATAATTTCATATTTGTGGACGATTACAAAAAAAAAAGTAAACTCACCTGTTTCCTCGGCTCTATTGTGCGGTCCTGGTCCTCTTTCCGTCACATGGTGGGATTCACTGGGCCGGAGACGGAGAGGCTCACATGACGTCACTCACATACGTCATTGGTTCCCTACCAGAGACCACTGAAGGTCATGTTAGCCTCTCTGCTTCCCTGACATGTTAGACAAAGGGGACCAGGACCTTACAACATGACGGGGACAGGTGAGTATGACTTTTTTTGCTTTATATCCCCCAGAGTTTTCTGTAATTCATGGGCAACGCCTTACATAGCAATACTTTGTCTACTATCAAAGTTGGTGTTCTATCCATGTACCCTTTGTAATTTCTTTCCTGTCCTGTTGGTAGTTCCTGCCTAAAGTGTAACAAAAGATTTAGCAATCAGCTGAATTAAACATAGATCTTCAATAACATAGTTACAGCACATTGTTCATTGATGTCAGAGTACCTGAGCAGGATGAGCTGAGCAGATTAAAGGGTTTATTCATCTTTATCATAGTGATAGCTTATCTTTAGGATAGGCTATAAATATTAAAATTGCGGGGTCCGACAGTCAGGACCCCCACACATCAGTTGTTTTAAAACAGTGTGGTAATGGTAATGTTTACATCCACCATTAAAGTCTATGGGACAGCGCTGCAATACCTAAAACCACTGCTACACTTTGTAGAGCAAGTGAGCAATGCCTGTAGACATTAGCAGGAGCTTTAATGTCCTGGAACAGTTAATCTGCAGGGGTCCCGACTGTCAGACCTCCACAGTTCTGATATTTATGGCCTAAGGATCAACCATCAATATTACAAGGTGGGTTACCCCTTTAATATAAAGATTTGTAGAAATAGACTCAGTATAATGTGTTACTTATTAACTGACATGTCTTCTCCTTGTGGGTGTATGAATCCCATGGGTGCAATGACTGGGAATGACTGTCAAGCTTTTCTGTATATGCATGAATGCAAAGATATCAATCAATCATGGAGAGGGCCCGCCTACTGGACTCCTAAAGTCATAGAGGAGGGATTTAAAGAAACAAAATACAAGTTATACTGAAACTTTTGCCCACAGATCAGACATAACATGTATAACATAACAGGAAATGTCTAGATATATTTTTATTTTCCATTTTAAAGGTACAGATGGTAATGTCCATGATACTGAGAGGAAATGTGTAAATGTACTTTAAGGTGTATTCCAAGAGTTGAATACTGATCATCCATCCTTAGGACTGTCTAGCCAATTAACTGTAGGAGCAGTGGTATATCTGAACTAGCATAGCCATGTGCATTGTGTAGCTCTCAACACAGGTACTGCAAAGTCAGTTCCACTCACTAGAATAGGACTGAGCTTCCAGTACCTTTCCTGACCACTACACAGTGTACTGAGCTGTGCCAGTTCTGGCATATTCTGGCTCCACTGAACAGCTGATTGGCGGGAGACATGAAGTCGGACGACATCCGACCTCATTTTGATGACCTATCCGACTGGTAGATTATCAATGCTATAGTCCTGGAATATCCCTTAAAGTCAGACTTTGGTCCATTTTTTTATTTTATTTTTCAGCCCAATAACACTGGGCCTATTGACCTCTGAAGACGGGTAAGCTTCTTATACGGCTGCCGAACAGGTCCCCTGTGAAGTCATGTCATTGACAGACTGACCTGCCAATTCCTAAACAGTAAGTCTCTGAAAACCTGGCTTAGGCTACGGCCCCACGTTACGGAAACGCAGCTTTTTTTGTTGCAGATTTTGCTGCTGTTTTTTGAGCCAAAGCCAGGAGTGGATTTAGCAGAAGGTAGAAGTATAAGAGATTACTATATATTTCCCATTCCTTTTGTAGCCATTCTTGGCTTTGGCTCAAATAATTGTAACAAAATCTGCAACAAAAAAAGCTGTGTTTCCGCAACGTGGGGCCTCAGCCTAACAAAGACTTTTACAGAAAAGCCTGCAGATCTCATAACCTCACAGGAGACCCATCTAGTTTGTAAGAAGTATAGCATTATTTTTGTAATTGAGATGGTATATAGCTGCATGTGTTTTTTCCTTACTATATGTATAATAGTACATGGTACAGTGGGGAAAAAAAGTATTTAGTCAGCCACCAATTGTGCAAGTTCTCCCACTTAAAAAGATGAGGCCGGCCTGTAATTGACATCATAGGTAGACCTCAACTATGAGAGACAAAATGAGAAAACAAATCCAGAAAATCACATTGTCTGATTTTTTAAGATTTTATTTGCATATTATGGTGAAAAATAAGTATTTGGTCAATAACAAAAGTTCGTCTCAATACTTTGTTATATATCCTTTGTTGGCAATGACAGAGGTCAAATGTTTTCTGTAAGTCTTCACAAGGTTGGTACACACTGTTGCTGGTATGTTGGCCCATTCCTCCATGCAGATCTCCTCTAGAGCAGTGATGTTTTGGGGCTGTTGCTGGGCAACACGGACTTTCAACTCCCTCCAAAGGTTTTCTGTGGGGTTGAGATCTGGAGACTGGCTAGGCCACTCCAGGACCTTGAAATGCTTCTTACGAAGCCACTCCTTCGTTGCCCTGGCGGTGTGCTTGGGATCATTGTCATGCTGAAAGACCCAGCCGCGTTTCATCTTCACTGCCTTTGCTGATAGAAGGAGGTTTGCACTCAAAATCTCACGATACATGGCCCCATTCATTCTTTCATGTACACGGATCAGTCGTCCTGGTCCCTTTGCAGAGAAACAGCCCCAAAGCATGATGTTGCCACCCCCATGCTTCACAGTAGGTATGGTGTTCTTTGGATGCAACTCAGCATTCACTCTCCTCCAAACACGACGAGTTGTGTTTCTACCAAACAGTTCTACTTTGGTTTCATCTGACCATATGACATTCTCCCAATACTTTTCTGGAACATCCAAATGCTCTCTAGCAAACTTCTGACAGGCCCGGATATGTACTGGCGTAAGCAGGGGGACACGTCTGGCACTGCAGGATCTGAGTCCCTGGCGGCGTAGTGTGTTACTGACGGTAGCCTTTGTTACGTTAGTCCCAGCTTTCTGCAGGTCATTCACTAGGTCCCCCCGTGTGGGTCTGGAATTTTTGCTCACCGTTCTTGTGATCATTTTGACCCCACGGGGTGAGATCTTGCATGGAGCCCCTGATGGAGGGAGATTATCAGTGGTCTTGTATGTCTTCCATTTTCTAATTATTGCTCCCACAGGTGATTTCTTCACACCAAGCTGCTTACCTATTGCAGATTCAGTCTTCCCAGCCTGGTGCAGGTCTACAATTTTGTTTCTGGTGTCCTTCCACAGCTCTTTGGTCTTCACCATAGTGGAGTTTGGAGTGTGACTGTTTGAGGTTGCGGACAGGTGTCTCTTATACTGATAACAATGTCAAACAGGAGCCATTACTACAGGTAATGAGTGGAGGACAGAGGAGCCTCTTAAAGAAGAAGTTACAGGTCTGTGAGAGCCAGAAATCTTGCTTGTTTGTAGGTGACCAAATACTTATTTTCCATCATAATTTGCAAATAAATTCTTAAAAAATCAGGCAATGTGATTTTCTGGATTTGTTTTCTCATGTTGTCTCTCATAGTTGAGGTCTACCTATGATGACAATTACAGGCCGGCCTCATCTTTTTAAGTGGGAGAACTTGCACAATTGGTGGCTGACTAAATACTTTTTTTCCCCCACTGTATATTAATATGATAACTGCATCAAGCACAGTATATTATAGAAGAGGTTCAATGAGAAGACTATTTCCCAGGATTCATCTAAAAAAGACATAATAATACTACTGAGGCATCAAACATGTCTTAAGTAATTGACTTTTTGTTAGGTATGTAAATAATTCCATGTTAATTGTAACATAATTGCAATGCACTTAATCCTTGGGCTTTCATCTTCTTTTCCCTTAAGTGATCGCGAGCAAGCAAAATATCAGAATATTTCAGTCAATAACAGCACAAAGAAGCATTTAGTTGTATTGAGGTCACCTTTTCTCTGTGATATTTCGTAGCTGAATGATAAATTGCTCAGTCAGTTAAATAAAGGTTGATGCTGTTGTTGAAGTTTCTTGAGATCAACCATCAATACTCTGTTCTAAACTTTTCCCCACAGCCAAAATCTCCTTCAATGAACGAAGTACCCATACATTGTGTCAATGTTTGTCACAACTAGATGCTATACTGTATATCCTGTGATGAATTGCCTTTAAGGAACATGAATGCTAAAACATGGTCAAGGTAAGAGGGGAAAACCAAACGTTACTTCTCATAAAACAAAAATAGCTCGGAAGCTTTATGGGAAAGTTCAGAAACACAAAACTTCTCCTCTCTGGAAAATACAACAATATGAAATTAAGGCTGAGGCCCTACGTTGCGGAAATGCAGCTTTTTATGCTGCAGATTTTGCTGTGGTTTTTTAAGCCAAGAATGGCTACAAAAGGAATAGGGAATATATAGGAACCTTTTGCTCAATCTACTTCTGACTTTGGCTCAAAAAAGTGGCAAAATCTGCAACAAAAAAAGCTGCGTTTCCGCAACATGGGGCCTCAGCCTAAAGTAGTATTCCCACGAAAAAATGTATTTTCTGGCCACTACATAATGTAAAATGGGATAGAGGGACAGTTATAGTCGTACTAGTGACTGTATTTCTGAATTACCCACTCTCTTCTGGTCCTTGCTAATGTCACATGACCAGCAAAAAGACTGACCTGTGTGAACGCAAAGTCTCTCTATTCATTCCTATGAAAGACTTGATGTGTGCCTCATAGGAAAGAATAGAGACACTGACTTGGTGTCCGTTCATAAGATGAGGAGTCACGTGGCACAGCTGTGGTTCAGAAGGGAGTGGATAACTCACAGTCAATGGTAAGAAGATGACCTGTACTTCAATTTACATGGACCTTTCTAACAGGTCAGAGAATAAAAATATTAGTGAGAAGGCTACTTTAAGATAAGGCCTCATACACATAACCGAGTCATGGCTCTGTAAATCCTCCAAATTGTGCAGATCTTTATTAGGATAGGAAAGAAAAATCATCATTATATTTATTATAGGCTTTACTAATAACCAATTTCTAATATATTATGTCCTTAAAGGGGTCATCCCACTACAGATACTTATCCCCTATCCACAAATGAATGGAGTACTGGTTACATAAGTGCACTGGTGATTCATCCACAGGGAGGATGCAAGGGGACTGATCGCTGGGTGCTCCACCAGTCAAACCCCAGCATTGTCACATGTCATCTTTTTTTTCAGGACTATTCATTTACGATCCATCTTGAGGAGGCCTCAATCAAAGGAGACGACAAAACCTTGTAGAGAGTCCAGCCTATTGTTTAGAACATATAATATTTTTAGGAATTAGTTGCATAATATATGTATCATTATACTAATTCTCCTACGAGACTGATGTTGATTGGAAAGAGACTCCATGATGGCATATACTCAGAAATTTGGCTTAAAGAACGCCTGTTTTTGTCCTGAGAGCATGGGTTGTCTTGAGAAATGGGTTGCCCAGGTAGTATTTATTCGCTTGCCAGGTCCAACAGAATGTTTTGATGGACCTGGGGGTTCTGTCCACGTCACGACCCCCATGTTATTTGATCAGAGTCAGCGTTCAGCTTCCCAGGTCGCCCTGGGTCGCACCACCCATTCCCCCCGATCTCACAGCTTAGCTCATCTCTATGGGAGTTATGGAAACAGAATAAAGCAGTACGGATCGCCTGTTTCCGTAAGTCTCGCCCCGGGGTCAGGATTTACTTTCACTAATTCCTGTCTTGGCAATGACTTGCTGAGATGAGAATAACCCTTTAGGTTTCATAATGCTTGTAAAAACTAAGACATAGTGGGAAAAAATCCTATTGTATGTAAATAAAAGCTGTGACTGTAGCCAAAATGTGGCATAAATTTTAGATTTATAATTCTGGTTAAATGGGTTGGCCGAATTTGTAACATTCCATAAATATAGGAGGCAGCGATCCCTAGGCCCATAGGAATAAAGAAGGCGGTTTTTCTTGGTGTCCCCTGGCTCTGAGCAGTAACATCTCATGCATTTGTGCCAATGGGGACTGAGCCAGATAACTGTGCATAACTCACATTACGGCTACCATCTTCATTGCTATGATGCGTAAAGCAATGCGTTCAATTATTACACACCCTATGCATGGGCAGCAAGGGGCCTGGAAATGAAAAGTTGACATAAGCAATGAGGAGTTTTAAAGCTCTCTCCCATATATGAAAACTGTGTAAGGCATATTAGAAAATTGGTCAAACACTGACTAACCCTTTTAAATCAGAAAATATGCTGATAAAGGGTTGCTTTAAGTCTTTGTGGGGGACTTCCGATTCTAACTTCAACATGTAGAAACGTGGGACATGGGAGCTCCAGGTATCTCCCATTATTCATACCATCCCCTTCACTGACAGTTGAATACTTTGAGCTACAGACCCACTGGAAAAAGACTGTAAGGAAATCAATGTCAGACTAATGCCAGTACCTTGTATGGCGGCTTCTACACTTTCCAAAGATGCCTTTCTTATTCTGCATTACAGCTCCACTTTCATGAAAATCAGCATTTTATTCTTATGCAAATTAGCTGAAAAGGGCTTTAGGGGCGTTCCTTCTCCTGCTGCGGTTTCAATCTTTTCTCTAGAGTCGGTTATTTAGAGCGGGGGACAAAGCCCTGGCAGGAAAAGACAAGCCCCTAAAGCCCTTTTCGGTTAATTTGCATAAGAATACAAGTATGATTTTCATGAAAATGGAGCGGCAATGCAAAATAAGAAAGTCATCATTAGAAAGTGTAGAAACAGTTCTACAAGGTACTGCCATTAGTTTGGTACCGACTTTCCTGCTGACAGACATCCTATAAAACCCCAATGCACATAGCAGAGGCAACTAGGCAAGCGATTATTGAGGTGATACTGAGAGCCTTTAGGTGCCTAAAAACCCCACTGCTCATGGAGGAGGGATCACTTTTGCTATTTCCAGCCTCCTCAGTGGAGCTCACCAGGAATAGTAAGGCTTTCAGTAAAATTTGCTCTGAACTGTATCAGCTACAGTAACTTGTAGCTCTAAGGGTGACCTACTCTGATGGCTTCTTACTATATTTCACAGACCTACAGGAGGCTGAGATGTGCAGAACTGGTTTCCTGCCACCAATGTCACCACATCAGGCTCAAGCACTAAGTTCCAAACACCACCATTTGTTTGTTTTGTTTGTTTGTTTGAGTTGGAAGGGACCTCAAGGGCCATCGAGTCCAACCCCCTGCAAAAGCTTTTGACCTCCCAAGCATCACAAAGACCAAGACAAGTGACCATCCTGCAATTCTACTTGCTCCCACTCATGAGCCCAATTGGAAATACCAACCACCACTACGACTACCTAAGTTAAAGCCCATTTTCTTTATATCTAAGAACATAAAACGTTACACTTCACCTGTTTTGTGTTCTTCTGCATATGACTGCATGACTTTATAAACCCCATTAGATCCTTCGGGCTATAGGATATATGGCATAAGGTCATACTACTGTGTATGAATCTCCTGCTACCAGGAATCACTCATTGTACTTTATCAAGATGGTGTTCACTGTCCACAGGATCAATTCTAAGGCAGAATACATGGGCACCTACAGTGCTGGCCAAAAGTATTGGCACCCCTGCAATTCTGTCAGATAATACTCAATTTCTTCCAGAAAATGATTGCAATCACAAATGCTTTGGTAATAATATCTTCATTTATTTTGCTTGCAATGAAAAAACACAAAAGAGAATGAAAAAAAAAAGTCAAATCATTGATCATTTTACACAAAACTCCAAAAATGGGCCGAACAAAAGTATTGGCACCCTCAGCCTAATACTTGGTAGCACAACCTTTAGACAAAATAACTGCGAACAACCGCTTCCGGTAACCATCAATGAGTTTCTTACAATGCTCTGCTGGAATTTTACACCATTCTTCTTTGGCAAATTTCTCCAGGTCCCTGAGATTTGAAGGGTGCCTTCTCCAAACTGCCATTTTGAGATCTCTCCACAGGTGTTCTATGGGATTCAGGTCTGGACTCATTGCTGGCCACTTTAGAAGTCTCCAGTGCTTTCTCTCAAACCATTTTCTAGTGCTTTTTGAAGTGTGTTTTGGGTCATTGTCCTGCTGGAAGACCCATGACCTCTGAGGGAGACCCAGCTTTCTCACACTGGGCCCTACATTATGCTGCAAAATTTGTTGGTAGTCTTCAGACTTCATAATGCCATGCACATGGTCAAGCAGTCCAGTGCCAGAGGCAGCAAAGCAGCCCCAAAACATCAGGGAACCTCCGCCATGTTTGACTGTAGGGACCGTGTTCTTTTCTTTGAAGGCCTCTTTTTTTTTCCTGTAAACTCTATGTTGATGCCTTTTCCCAAAAAGCTCTATTTTTGTCTCATCTGACCAGAGAACATTCTTCCAAAAAGTTTTTGGCTTTCTCAGGTAAGTTTTGGCAAACTCCAGCCTGGCTTTTTTATGTCTCTGGGTCAGAAGTGGGGTCTTCCTGGGTATCCTACCATAGTGTCCCTTTTCATTCAGACGCCGAAGGATAGTACGGGTTGACACTGTTGTACCCTCGGACTGCAGGATAGCTAGAACTTGTTTGGATGTTAGTCGAGGTTCTTTAGCCACCATCCGCACAATCTTTCGTTGAAATCTCTCGTCAATTTTTCTTTTCCATCCACATCTAGGGAGGTTAGCCACAGTGCCATGGGCTTTAAACTTCTTGATGACACTGCGCACGGTAGACACAGGAACATTCAGGTCTTTGGAGATGGACTTGTAGCCTTGAGATTGCTCATGCTTCCTCACAATTTTGCTTCTCAAGTCCTCGGACAGTTCTTTGGTCTTCTTTCTTTTCTCCATGCTCAATGTGGTACACACAAGGACACAGGACAGAGGTTGAGTCAACTTTAATCCATTTCAACTGGCTGCAAGTGTGATTTAGTTATTGCCACCACCTGTTATGTGCCACAGGTAAGTAACAGGTCCTGTTAATTACACAAATTAGAGAAGCATCACCTGATTTTTCAAAGGGTGCCAATACTTTTGTCCACCCCCTTTTTTATGTTTGGTGTGGAATTATATCCAATTTGGCTTTTTGACAATTCTTTTTGTGGTTTTCCATTGAAGACAAATTAAATGAAGATATTATTACCAAAGCATTTGTGATTGCAATCATTTTCTGGAAGAAATTGAGTATTATCTGACAGAATTGCAGGGGTGCCAATACTTTTGGCCAGCACTGTACATGCTGGACAAAAGTGAAGTCCCTGAGTGATAGTTTCTCCCACAGGAGATGCAAGATATGTTTTTGTTGTTTTTTTCTTTTACACTGCTGTTTTTCATGATCTCTGTAATGCATATATGAATTGTACCGTATGATGTTCATTGTTTAGAAGCAATGGCAATGTGATTCTTCTCAAATGACAACAGGACCGATGGGCATTGAATATCTAAATTCAAACAACCTCATATGAAAATAATGTCTTGGAACATAAATGTCATCCCATGAATGTTTATTTATCCTTCACAATCTTAAAAAGTTGAGAGTTGACCCTGTAAAACCTGTAGCATCAGACTTCCTCCTTACAGATACCTGGCACTATCACCATATTCCTGAGCCCATCGGTCCTGGTCCAGAACTGATTATATATTTGTAGGTGTCACTCTGCTGCAACAATCCGTAAAAGAACAATTGCTCATTTATGACCATTCACCAGTTTCGGTAGCAGACATAAATGAAGCACTGACTTCACATGGCATTTTCTGTCCTTCTTAGCCCAAGATGACTCTTTCTTACAATTACAATGAGAGCAATGGCTTGAATATGAATACCACAATGGCAGCTAACCCCCCCCCCCCCTATTTGGGAATCTGCCAAGGTGGTCATTAGAGGCAGCACCATAACCTACATTGCCCAAACTAAGAGGTACACCAGAGATCAATTTGACGCCAACAGCACAGCTGTCAGAGCTATGTATACAAATATTGGGACCAACCCCCATTTCTAACCCCCATCCCACATCAAGCACAGTTCAGGATGGATCTTAATCATAGGGAGAATTTTCAGAGATCATTGTATGATGTTGGTTTGTTTCTGCAATAGGTTGGGTCACATCCTTGTTGATGTCGCCAACGGTGCCAGGGCCTACTAAGATGCGAGATGACACAAGACTTTTGCGTACTGATCCTAATTAAACGCTAGACATCTTCTAGCAATACTACAAACAAATATATGATGAGTCTGAACCATACGACTAGTTCTAGACTTTCCTCATGGTCCTTTAACACCAAATGCAGTCCCATTATTCTCCCTCCTCAAAGGCACCAGATAGGGTTGACCCCTATCCCCCTTATTGTTTGACCTATCATTTTCCACACATCTCCTTACACGTTGAAATCAAAGTAGGCAAAACCACATTATTCAGGTATTCTGTGTCAGGTATTTGTATTAAACCTTCCAAATGTAAAATATTAGGTCTATACCCCCTGTTTAGGGCAATTCCTAACTGCTTTGTTGGGCCTAACAGCAGCTTTTACCCATGTTGAATACCTAGGCATGAAAATGGACAAAACATAGGAAACCTTGTAAAACTACCACAGTCTTTTACGTTAGATCAAGGAGAAGCTTTCAAGATAGGAACACCTTCCACGTAACCTTATAGGGTGATGCCTTATAAGCACCTAGTAAGAATGATGAGCTTTGCAATATGTCCTCTTTTCTTCTATATGAGGTATGACTTGTCCTGTATACTGCGCCAAATTTATCTTTTCTATCTCAATAAAATGTTATTTAAGAAATAGATAAAAAAGTGGTATTCCAGTCATTTATCATCTATCCATGAAGGAGGTTGTAAATGTTAGATTAATGGTAGTTTGGCCACTGTGACCTCCATAATCACTAGACCCCAGTCCAGTGGGAAATAGTTGGACTAGAGGTCATTTACTTCTTAAAAACTCTAAGGAGCTAAGAGAGCTTAGGAAGAAGTAAGGAGCTAGACTCAGCTGTTTCTCTACCATTAGTTGGACTCCCATGGATTTTTTGATAAATGTTTCTGGTTGGAATATAAAGCTTACATGAAACCAAATAACAAAACATAAAGATCAGGTTAAAAAATAACAAAATATACTAATATTAGAGAATTTCAAACAGTGATGTTAAATGCTACAGATGGTCCAACAAAATATGTAATTTAAAAAAAATCTGAAAAAAACAATGTGGTAAATTAAAAAGCATGTGAGCATTGAAAAAACTGCAAAATGTAAAAAAAAAAAAAAAAGAAACAAAAATAGTTCTCCATTTTAAAATTTATATGGGTGCTCCCAAAAAAAGCCAGCTTGTTGAATGCCTTTTTTTTGGAACATGAGGAAATGTCATAGGAAATGCTCAGTCAAAAATGTACTTTCTGTTAAATGTCAAGAGGTACAGAATCCCCAATGGGTCCAGATAGCATATACCTGGTGATTTGCACAGATCATTTACTGTAATAGGTAGATATTTTTTATTAATAATCAGATAATATACTGTACCTTAATATTAAACTCTATAGAGAAGGCAAAGGATTTTCTGTATCAAAAGAAATAATGGCACATTGCGGAAATGCAGTGTTTTTTGTTGTATTTTTCAGCGTTTTTTTTTTTTTTAGCCAAAGCCAGGAGTGGCTTGAAAAGGAATGGAAAATATACTCTTGACTTTGGCTCAAAAAAACCACAAAGTCTGCAACAAAAAACGCTTTGTTTCCGCAACATATAGCTTTAGCCTTACTAGGTACCATTGATTGGGCACGGTTGGGGTTTTTGTTTTAGCCCTCACTGGTCAACAAAAAAATAAATAAATTGTTACACAAAGTAGAAAAAATTATTAGTATTATTTTGTGCTCAATTGAGAGCTGCCTTTAGTTTTTATGTATTGCAAGTAAGTCTTAAGAGACACACGTGATTTCAAATTCCAAGAAAGGGTTCATTGTAATAACATTCTAAGTGTAATTGCATTAACTGGAATGCTACTTGGTTGACTTTTTAAAGCCTTTTGCCTTTGAGAGTCCAACAGTGATCGGCCAATACCCAGGGGCAGGGCAGAGTCTAGCAATCACACCTCCTAGTGTTCAAGTCCCAGTAAGGGTCTAAGTAAAAAAAAATAAAATAAATACAAAGCTCTAAAGTATTAAATAAAATTAACAGCATAAATAACCCTGTTGACAACCAATCAAGACAAATGGTTGGCCCTACTAAAATTGTTAGAAAAAAATCTTTTAAACCCTGCAAAATTTTCATACATTAATATTTGAAAAAGTATTTAACTTTTAATTGTCTACAAAACTAAATATGATTATGTTCGTGGGAATACCCCTTTAAGTATCAAACTAGGCCATAATCTTAAAGGGGACCTTTCACCAACCCCACAAACTATAGTTCTTAGGGTCTGTTAATAGGCACCACTCCACTGGTTCCAGCGCAGTTGGAATTTTTTCTGTAGCCCCCTCTGTTCACAAGCAATCAGTGCTCTTTGTTTTGGTGCCAGATATGCTATTTAGGCTCTGTACTGTCTGGAGGGCGGTGTCAGGCAGGAGCAGACAGGGGGCGTGACTCAGAGCTCCAATCAGAGGAAGCCAGTGTCAGAACTCAGAATCACTCCCCTTGCCTGCTCCTGCCTGACACCGCCCTCCTGACAGTAGAAAGACTAAATATCATATCAGGCACCAAAACTAATGGCACTGATTATGTGGGAATGGTAAGGGCTAGAGAAAATATTCCAACTGTGCCAGAATGTGTGGAGCAGCGCCTATCAAATGACACAAAGGGCTGGACTTGGCAGAGGTGGTGGAAAGGTCCTCTTTAAAGGGTTAAGATCCCATGAATTTTCAGATAACGGAAGAATAAAATAAGGCAATACTCACTGAATTATATATATTGGGAAATAAGTGGATAGGTAAATGGTCACTAACTTTTCAGACAACTTCATTTGATAGATGCATGTGATCCTGGACCTAAATGTAATACACTTTAATTAAAAATGTGGCTCCCATCTAGTTAATTTGCAGTAGCCCTCAAAATTGCATGTACCAAAAAACCTAAAAATGAGTCTGATCTTGAACCAGGGAAAATGGCCCGGTCCTGAAGTAGTTAAGAAACATTAGGTGTTTCACAACATAATTAATCTAATTATATGCTCAGTCGTCAGTAGAGAAATGATAATATCTAAATGAAAATTAGCAGAAGGCTGTAAGGTTACTGTTGATCAAGTGTGATCTGTTTGTGTGAAAGCTGCTCACTATGTAACCATGTATTGTGGTCTGTCACCCCGCAAAATAGTTTACAAAAAGATTTATTTATTGTATCCAAACTATGCATAATTGCCCCACAATGAAGATAAACATCTCAGGGGGGGGCATATTCAGGAAATTCAACCATTAGTCAAGACGCTTCCACAGACTAATTCTGTTGAGGGAATTAGCCAAGCAAGAAATTCATTAAGAAATGTTTGCAGATGCTGTATTGTTTATGTGCCGGCATACATTCTACCTGTTTAATTAGTTTTATGCAATTTAGATTTGTCTCTGGATGTAATATTGTTGCAGTTAAATCGGAAGTTTGAGCCAGGGTCATCTTTAGAATGGAAGGAGAAAATTGGAATGCAGATTACCCCTCCTAGTTTAATCTTTAAAGAGAACCTATCACCGGAAATCGGTTGTCAATTCAAAATCAAAATCCCCCTCCACTAAATTTTGTAAATATGAGACATTAATGTAAAAAAAAAAAACCAAAGGAAAAACTACTTTTTAGGTTAAAGGAGTTGTCCAGGATAATTTTTTTTTAGGCAGGGGAAGATGAAAAAAATAATAAAAAACATACTCACCTGTCCCTGATGCTCCGGTGTCTCCCAGCGCGGTCTGGTCCTGCAGCTCCCATGACTGCTGAGGCCAATCAGTGGCCTAAGGAAAGGGACATCACAGTCAGGGAGGACTTCCAGCAAAAGAAGACAGCAGAACAGCAGAACCGAACCACGCTGGGAGGACACCGGAGAACACCTGGGGAAAGGTGAGTATGTTTTTTTTTTCACCTTCCCTGGTCTAATCTAATTTTTTTTTTTATCCTGGACAACCTCTTTAACCCCTTCCTGACATCCGCTGTAATAGTACGCTCTACTCAGCTGCAGTGTGGCCACCATAGCTACCAGGTCTCCGCTGTAATGTACTCTGATCGCGGGCATTTCAGTCCAGGATCTCCCCTGAAAGTAAAAACAAAAAAATCACCTCCGAGGTCGGTCCCCATCGACCCTGTACCCAGTGAGATCGCAGGAGCCAACCTGTTCCCATGGCAGCCTGAAGCCTTATGAAGGCTTCCAGGCCTGCAATAGGGATATTACTAATGCAATAGAAAAAAGGTTAAAAAAATCTAAAAAAAAAAAAAACCTAAAAGTTCAAATCACCCCCTTTTCATATACATATAAAAAATTACTGTGAAACATATACATATTAATAATAATAATAATAGTCCTTTAATAGTCCCACAGTGGGGAAATTCAGTGTGTTACAGCAGCAAAGATAAGATAAGATAAGCAGATACAAATACAAATACAACATGTACAGGAATGTTCCAATGTGAGAGGCATTACATTAATAGCAGACAGACAGATAGGACGTAGCGGGGGGGGGGGGGATTTAACAGGCAGAGAGATATTTCAGTTCTCTGTATGTAATGATCTCCGCTTAGGTCGGTGTTGGTTGTACAGCCTAACCGCGGTGGGGAGGAAAGACTTCCGATAGCGCTCCTTTATATTAGGTATCCTAGTGTCCGAAAACTGCCCCTCTACAAACTTATAAAAATATTTTTTTCATACAGTGAACGCCATAGCGGGGTGAAAAAAAAAAATCAAAAGTGCCAAACCACAGTTTTTTTTTTTGCTGTTTCACCTCTGATAAAAATTTGAATAAAAAGTGATCAAAGCAAAATGGTATAACTAAAAAGTAAACCTGGCCCCGCAAAAAAAGACACCTTATGCATCCCCTTACACGGAAATATAAGAAAGTTACGAATTCAGAATATGGCGACTTTAAGAAAAAAAAAAACATTTTTGCAAAGTTTTAGATTTTTGTTAAGGGGTAAAAATGTAAATAAAACTACATAAATTTGGTATTCTGGAATTGTACTGAAACATAGAACACAGATAACATGTCATTTTGGCTGCAAAGTGAACGCCATAAAAACGAAGCTTGTAAGAAAGTCACACAAATGCACTTTTTCTCTAATTCTACCTCTATTTTTTCCAGCTTCCCAGTACATGATATAGAAAAATAAATGGTACCATTATGAAGAACAATTTGTCCCGCAAACAAGTCTAATTGAAGTCTAAATTATTAAAAAAAAAAATTTTCCAGCTTCCCAGAATATCATATGGAATATTAAATGGTGCCATTAGGAAGTACAATTTGTCCTGCAAAAAAACAAGCCCTCATATGGCTATATGAATAGAGAAATAAAAAAGGAGTGGCTTTTAGAAAGAAAGAAGTAAAAAACTAAAACAAAAATATGGAAATATATGCAGTCGGAAGGGATTGGTTAAAATATCTGATTCAGTTTTATTTTTTTCAGTTAGTCCTTGGGAAAAAAACACAACAAAGGCCATCATGTGGTAGTTCTTTTCCTGCAGATATTATAGCATATTCTGTATTTTTGAAAGGACAGATTTTTTTTTTCATTGCACGCAATAGAAACAACACAGAATAAATCATCATATCTCATATGAATCCACTATCTATTTGGCTTTGTGCCTATGTTCTCTTTTATGTGAGACTGATATTGTGACTCGAGGGTGATAAGTTTGGAGAATCTGAAGGACTTTAAAACAAAGGTTAATCAGTTTGTGAAACTGTAATCTATTCTCTTTTTAGGGGCAATGACAAGTATGAATGTGAAAGTTAAGGGTAATGGCTGTGTCTCGCTTGTAGTTTCAGGTTAGTGAGGTTTTAGTTAAATGTAAGTATTGCCACTTTATGTTATTTATGGAAAATACACATTTCATATTTATTTGGACATTTAGACGTGTGCCACATACTCAAATTCTAATTTTAGATTTTCTGTCCTCAGTCAGTTTTTTAGTATTTATATGTACATATGGCCATCATTTACTGGGTTGGCTTGGTTTGTCTACATTAGCAGTTGGTATTGTCTATATTTGTGATAATCTTCCAGAGAGTGGAATGAATGACTAACAATAAGACATTAACCAGTTCCTGTCCAGTGATGTGCTACCATGTCAGAGGTGGGAAACTGTTCAGGAATAATAGTTTGTTATGAAGATGAAGCTTGATGCAGAGATGAGCCAGTGCCATTGGGAGCTTGGTGCTTTTGTGTTTGCCCCCTCCCATCTGCCCCCCATGATGAGATGGCTGCCAATGCATTGTCATGGTGATGGATAAAGGTCTCCACATCACCATTCTAAGTAGACCTATAAAACTCTGCCAGAGGAGGGGCCTTACAGATTTACTTTCACCTTAGGAAAGTATAATACATTGCAACGCACAAGTACTGCAAGGTATTATACAGGAAATTGTGCCCCTTCAAATTGCTGTATGGAACTAAGTACAAACATTTGAAAAAAATCCAATAAATTATGAAAATATTATAAATTATGGAATGAAAAATTTAAAAATAGCCATTTTACCCAATATTTTTGTAACAGAAAAATAATAATAATAAAAATAGCCATATTTTGCAAAGATGCATCCGAAATAAAAATAGAATATTATTTATCCTGCACTTTTATGGTGAATGCCATAAAAGTTAATTTAAAAAAACAAACAAAATTACTGTATTTTGATCACATTGCGTCCAAAAAAAAAAATTAAACAAATATCAAAAACTCACATATAACCAGAATGCTACCAATAGAAATAACAGCTGATCCTGCAAAAACAATAAAAAAAATGGCTCTCAGAATTTGGTGACACTAAAACCTTAACTAAAATTATTTTTAGACTTATGGACGTCTATACAAATTTTTTGGACTGTGGAAGCGAGCTCTAAGGATTTAGGCATGATGAGAACACATTTTAGCAACAAAGAGCAAACTAATCTATATGCCTTAGATTTAAGGGTAAGGCTGGACATGGCAGCTTACCCAAGCAGGGTTATTCACAAAGCCACATGGTTTTGCATGCCACTGTGGTTTTCATTTAGATTTTTTTAAGATTTTTTTTTTTGTTTTGTGGCTGTTCTAATTTGTGGGTGATCTGATCCACATTATGGCCTCCACGTCTGTCTTTACTCTAAATATGACAGGTTCCTCAAACATCACTGTTCTGACTCAATAGCTTGGCTGCAAGTGTGAGGTTGTGAGAGTGTCCTGTAGTCTCTATGCTAACCAGCAATTTACACCAAGATATCTATCAGATAGTGTTCAACTCAACTGAGGAGGCGTAGATAAGATTCCAGATGCTTTAATCCAAGTAAATCTTGTAGAACCTCATACAGCAGTAGGTGAAAAATGATGAAATACCAGGAGCTGAGCAGACATGTTGCTTACAAAGAAGTGAAACTAAACTGAGAGAGAGAGAGGAGGAGCTACAGCATCACAGCTAAGGATACAGAGAGAGAAAAGGGACAAACTACAAAGACAAACAGTATCACAGATACATGTCAGTGAATTAAACCAAGTCCTGGGACATGACACTCCCCGCCTGAAATCTTTAGATTTCAATGAAAACAAACATTAAATGTCCTGAGATGTCCATAAAGTCCTCTTCAAACCTGAAAAACAAAAAAGAAACATGCACAACAAACAATAATCAACAGTTAGTCCAAATAAACCAATCTTCAGGTCGGGAAGCCGCAATTTGCCAACACCTCCACCGACCCACACTGTAATCCACAAGAACACGGTTTTAGTTCATGGAAGGAAGCTCCCCACCATGAGCTGTGAATGGTGTCCTTATCTTCTTTTATGTGACGTCTCCTCTTGGAAGAAGAAGCACCAGTTCATTAATTGGGCGGAAGAAAACTCGCACTGAGCCTCCCTTGGTTACCTTGACCTCCACTTTCCGAGTCTTCCCATCATCACTAGGGACAACTTTAGTGATGAGACCCATAGGCCATTCATTCCGATGGACTTCTTTATCCCTTAGAAGGACGAGGTCACCCACCTGGAGATTAGGTTTTGAGGTCTGCCATTTGTGACGGCTCTGTAGCATGTGGAGGTACTCTGTTTTCCAGCGGTGCCAGAACACATTGGACAGGTGTTGAACTTGTTTCCATTGGCGTCTGTAAATGTCACTGTGATCTAAGGTACGTGGAGAGGTAGCAGCAGTACCAATTTTCTGAGTAAGAAGCGTTGCTGGGGTTAAGATAATTGGAGATTCAGGGTCTGAAGATACTGGGACAAGTAGCCTTGCATTGATTATCGCAGACACTTCAGCAAGAAAGGTTATTAACGTCTCATGGGTAAGCAGTGTCGACTTGTGGTCCATCAACATAGAGTCAAGGATTCTGCGTGTGATCCCAATCATACGTTCCCAGGAACCTCCCATATGGGATGAATGTGGAGGGTTAAACGTCCAGGTGCACCCATTGTTGGATAAGAAGTTGTCTAACTGCAGTTCTTTGCAGGCTCCAACGAAGTTAGTGCCACAGTCAGACCTCAGTTGTTTCTCAGCAGGCAGTGGAGTGTTCCAGTCCATGTTCTCAGTGGTAAGCTGTCTTAGTAATATCTTGCCTTGAATGGTGATGGGAGCAATGAAACCAAGAGGATCATAAATGCTGTTCACAACAGATAAAACTCCTTGTTTGGTGAAAGGTTTGTCACAAGAAGACACTTGGAATGTGAATGTGTCTTGTTCAGTGTTCCATAGCAATCCTAGGCTGCGTTGCATAGGAGGAGTATCAGAACTGAGATCAAGATCCTTCAAGTTGATTGCATGATCATCAGAGGGAAATGCCTTCATTACCTCCATATTGTTGGAGATGATCTTGTGAAGTCTGAGATTAGCTACAGACAGCATTTCCTGTGTTCTAGAGAGGAGATCGATCACTTCTTCACTTGCAGGTAAGGATTTAAGACCATCATCAACATAGAAGTTCCTCTCAACAAACTGACGAGCATCAGAGCCATACTCTTTCTCACCTTCTTGGGCGGTCCTTCTCAGTCCATAGATCGCTACTGCAGGAGATGGGCTATTGCCAAAGACATGTACCTTCATCCGGTAATCTATGACTTCATTGTTGACATCATTGTCCTTATGCCATAGGAACCTGAGATAGTTTCTGTCATCATCCTTAACAATGAAGCAATGAAACATCTGTTGGATGTCGGCCATCACTGCAACTGGTTCCTGTCTGAAACGGATTAAGACTCCTATGAGGCTGTTGTTTAGGTTAGGACCAGTGAGGAGCAGGTTGTTGAGAGAGACGCCTTCATACTGAGCACTAGAATCGAACACGACCCTGATTTGGTCAGGTTTGCGAGGGTGATACACGCCAAATGATGGAAGGTACCAGCATTCTTCTCCTTCCTTTAATGGAGGTGCAGGTTCTGCATGATCTCTCTCAAAAACCTTCTGCATGAACCCTACAAAGTGTTTCTCCATCTCTGGTTTCCTCTTGAGGGTACGTTTTAAAGAGGAAAATCTAGAAACTGCTTGCTTCAGATTGTTTGGTAGTTTTGATCTCGGGGAGCGGAAAGGTAAGGGTGCTACCCAGCTGTTGGAATCATCTTGAATGAATTCCTTGTCCATAAGTTTGAGAAATTCTTTATCAGCTATTGCCGGTGCCAGCTTGTTGTCATCACTTGTTGTATTGAACACTGTTAATCCAAGGGTGTCGTCCCCAGGCAGGAAAGTATTCACGTTGTCTTGGTGATTATTCAGCCACTTACTGTTGCTTATCTTCTCTTTCACTTGGTAGTGATGTGGACATAGCTGAAAACAAGTGCTGCGACCATTTGGTAACATATGCGTCTTAAATGAAGAAATATTGGTGGGCCTTTTCATCCTACCTATGCACACGTTGCCAATGATTACCCATCCTAGATCGAGGCGCTGGGCAAATGGTGCATCATGTGGTCCATTAATTTGCTGGCGTATTTTGTGCAGTCTGAGAATGTCTCTACCTAGCAGAAGTAGAATGTCTGCATTTTTGTCAAGGGATGGTATTTCACTGGCTATAGCCCTTAGATGAGGGTGCTGGAAAGCCGCCTCTGGTGTGGGTATCTCTTCTCTGTTTGATGGTATCTGGTTGCACTCAACAAGTGTGGGCAAAGGTATCTCCAAATTGCCCTTGAGAGAAGCTATTACAAGACCACTGGCCCTTCTTCCAGAAACCTCTGATATGCCACTACAAGTACCCAAGGTATATGGATAAGTATCACCCTTTAAGTTAAACAGATCAAAGAGTTCTGACCTTGCAAGTGAGTGGTTGCTCTGGTCGTCCAAGATGGCGTACACCCTCAGAGCCCTTTCTGGTTGGCCCTTGGGGTATATATTGACTAGGCATATCCTTGCACAGGACTTGTCACAAAGGTCTTCTCCGCAGACTTCTGTACATGAGGAAGATACTGTGGTAGTATTTGCTGCTTGATCTGTGTTCTCCCCGCCATGCTTAGTTGGGAGAGGGGAACCTCTAGGTGGTGTGGCACTAGGCTGGGATGGATGAAGAGCCTGTACATGGTCCTCACTGCCACACTCTATACACTTAATAGCAATTTTACAGTCTCTAGCAACATGTTCAGTAGAGGCACAACATTTGAAACATATCCCTAGTTTCTTTAGAAGCTCTTTACGTTCCTGGATTGGTTTCCTCCTGAAGCCAATACACTTCTTGAGGGGATGAGGCTTCTTGTGAATAGGACACAGACGGTTAGGATTTTCTACCTTTTCGTCTTGGTTGCTGTTGCAACTGCTTTCTTCTGGTGCTGATGTAGGTATAGGAAGAATATCAGTCTTTTTCACTGAAACTGGGCCTCTGCGGTTTCTGTAGTTAGAATGTGAGCTGTCATACTTAATAGGAGGTGAACCAGGAACACTGGGATCCCCATAGGAAAAGCTTGGGTCATTCTTGGATTCTGCAATGTTCTTGATAAACTCACAGAAGTAGGAAAATGGAGGAAAGGAGACTCTATTCTCATTTTTGTATCTTGACCCAACTGTGGTCCACCTTTCTTGAATATTATATGGCAACTTGGTGACTATCGGGTTTACCCCACGAGCAGTGTCCAGGTAACTGAGGCCCGGTAGGAGAGTGTCCGCCTTAGCCAGTAGGAGCTCCATGAGTAGGTCACTAAGTTCTTGAAATTTCTGATGATCCTTACCAGATATCTTTGGAAACCCTTGCAACCGTTTGAACAGAGCATTCTCTATTGCTTCAGGACTGCCATAGGTTTTCTCCAGTCTTTCCCAAGCAGCGGTAAGGCCTGCTATGGGGTTGTAAATGTGGACGGATCTGAGTCTTTTAGCACGTTCTGTGGACTGTGGGCCAAGCCACCGGATAAGCAAATCTAGTTCTTCAGCTGCAGTAATGCCAAGGTCACTGATTGCAGTTTTGAAGGCACATTTCCAGCCTCTGTAGTTCTCAGGTTGGTCATCGAACCTTGTGAGTCCAGTCTTAGTAAGCTCACGGCGAACCATGTACCTTGCAAACTCTGACATGTCTGTTCTCTCTGACTTTAAATATTGAGTTGCTGGCTGAGTAGGGGTGATTACGTTGTTAGTGGGGTTCTGGTTAACAGAGGTAGGTAGTGTAGGGGCTGCGTAGGCATTCAGCCTAGGAGCTAGCTTAAAGTCCATAGGTTTAGCCACATATGGATGTGAGACTGGACGGTTGTTTGCAGTCTGGTAGTATGGTGTCACATTGGTGTTTACCTGAGTATCAGTATATTGCATTTGCTGAGGTGCAAGGCTTTGGGAATCCATGAAGGAAGAAGAAACTGGATGCTGGACAGGCAGGGCATTGTACTGACCTTGAATGCGGTGTGCTGCAGAAGATACTGTGCCCTGTTGCACTGGAGAAATGTTGTCCCTGACAGGAACATTTGTGACAAATAGGGATTCACTGCTTTGGCTTAGTACATAGTCTCTTGTGCGCTTGAGGGGATCCTCTGCTTCCACATCACACAAACTGGTGCTGTCACTTTCACTTCCACTGATGGCCTGTTCTAAAATGCTTAACCTTGCCATGGCTGCAGCATGCTCATACTGTTTCTCTAGAGCTTCTAGTTCTGCCCTTTTTTGAGCTGCATTAGCTTCCATTTCTGCTTTCTGTTGTGCAAAGGCTGCCTGTATCTTAGTAGCTTCTGCCTCTGCACGTGCTTTTATAAGTTGCTCACTGAGTGTGGAAGATTTTGAGGAACGTGACTTAGATGTACGCTTTGAACGCTTGGTAGACTCAGAAACATGGGATGCCATTTCCTGCAGTTGCGCAATTCTTGCCTCTGTCCTTAACTTAGTTTCATGTACTAAGCTGTCTCGTTCTGAATTGAGATGCTGGAAGCTTTGCAATTCAACTAAGGAATCGTCTGTATGAAGTTTCCTCAATATGCTTTCATACTCCTCAGCTTTCATTTTATAATGTCCATGCATAGCACAAAGCTGTCGCAGAGCTCCCTCTAGTGGTGATACATGGTATGCAGGCAAGCACATGGCAGATATCTTAGTCTGTATTTCCTGCCACCATTTTGAGAGTTCACAGGAAAGTTCATGCTTTAAACCTTCTAGATTGTCTCTAACCTGTTTAATTGAGCGTCTAGCCTTCTCACTGGGCTGCAGACTGAGGTCCATGCTACCTTGTGCTTCAGGGTGCCCTTCAGCCATGATGCAACACAAACAGGATAAATATAACTTTGCTGGAGAGAGATGGCTGCTTGCTAGAATCTTCTTATGCTGAGGGAGTCTGAGCTGCAGATGCAACTTACACAATGCTGATTCCTTCTGGCTTCAGGTAACTTGCAGTGACTGACTGTATGTCAGAAGTTGGTGAACTGTCTTACAGCCGTATCTGGCAGTCTTTATGCATCATTTTTCACTGTTCTGACTCAATAGCTTGGCTGCAAGTGTGAGGTTGTGAGAGTGTCCTGTAGTCTCTATGCTAACCAGCAATTTACACCAAGATATCTATCAGATAGTGTTCAACTCAACTGAGGAGGCGTAGATAAGATTCCAGATGCTTTAATCCAAGTAAATCTTGTAGAACCTCATACAGCAGTAGGTGAAAAATGATGAAATACCAGGAGCTGAGCAGACATGTTGCTTACAAAGAAGTGAAACTAAACTGAGAGAGAGAGAGGAGGAGCTACAGCATCACAGCTAAGGATACAGAGAGAGAAAAGGGACAAACTACAAAGACAAACAGTATCACAGATACATGTCAGTGAATTAAACCAAGTCCTGGGACATGACAATCACAATATTCTAATAGTTGGGCTTTAATACACTAAAAAATGAATCTAGAAGTATTTTCTTCCACAAAAAAAAATGGCACATATATAAATTTCTCTCTAAAAAAATTTTTTTTATATATTTTTTTTAAAAAAATTTATATTTAATTTTTTTTTTTTTTTTGAAAAAAAAAAATATTTTTTTAAATATTTTTTTCTTTTTTTTTTTTTTTTTTTTTTTTTTTTTTTTTTTAAATATTTTTTTGGGGGGGGGCTGTGTCACTCTATTACACTTGATGACACCATCCAGTATGACACATGCAGAATTTTGGTTTTATATAACTCTTTTTTTTTTTTTTATCAATCTTTATTTATTTATTGATTTTAGTTTTTGGGGGGGGGGGGGGGGGTCCAAAAAAAGGGGGGGGAGGGCGGCCACGGGGGGGGGGGGGGGGGGGGGGGGGGGGGGGGGGGGAAACAACAAAAAAACAAAGGCCGGCGGGGAACAAAGAGGCCCCGAAAAACCAAAACCCCCACCCACCCAAAAAAAACAAAAAAAAAAAACAAAAACCACAAAAAAGGGGGGGGAAAACAAAAGGGGGGGGGGGGGGGGGGGGGGGGGGGGGGGGGGGGGGGGGGGGGGGGCGGGGCCGCCCCCCAAGGGGGGGGGGGGGGGGGGGGGGGGGGGGGGGGGGGGGGGGGCCCCCCCAAGGCCCGTGGGATCAGGAGAACGGGGGCCCCAGCGGGGGGGCCCGCGGCCCAGAACCCCCCCGGGGGGGGGGGGGGGGGGGGGGCGGCCAAAGGGGGGGGGGGGGGGGCCGGGGGGGGGGGGGGGGGGGGGCCCGGGGGGAAAAGGGGGGGGGCCCAGCTTAGATAAGCCAGGTGATAAGGCATGACCGTTTGGGAGAAAAATCGGGAGAGGACGCCCAAATGAGAATGGTTTCTAGTCGCAGCTTCAATTCAACATGGCAAATAGACTTAATCTCCCCCTCAATCGCCTTCCAGAAGGGTCTAATCCTGGGACACGTGACCCAGATGTGGGAGAGAGATCCCTCAGAGAGACTGCAGCGCCAACATTGATCAGAAATAGAGGAGTTAATTCTATGGAGGAACACCGGGGTTCTATACCACCTAGTGAGCAATTTAAACGGGTTCTCCGGAATCCTAACACACCTAGAGAAACCATGGGAACCCAAAGGATATGTTTGACCTCGGAGGGTGAGAATACCAGTCCAACTCCCTTTCCCACTCCCCAACAAAGTATGGTTTGGGGGGAAGGGGGGGATGAGATTAAACACTATATATATAGGACATAGTTTTATGCCGGGGATTGGTAGAGTCAGGGATTTTCTCAAACCAATTGAGATCCCTAAGTGGAAGAGAGAGAGAGCAGGAGAAGGACCTGTAGGAGATTCGGAAGGACAGGGAGTGAAGGAAGGTCACTCTATGATGATCTCCTTCGGACAAGAGGGACGTCAGAGGAGGAGGGTCCCTGTCAGTCAGTGAGGAACAGACAGGGACGTGGAGGAGGTGAGTCCAAGGAAAACGGAGGTCTGGAGTAGAGGAATCCCAACTAGGAAGGAGGCCCAAAGGCATTCTGGGGGAAGGAGAAGCGCCTGGAGACAGTGTAGTAGAGAAGGCTTGCCATACACGAATGGTGCCCCTGGTGAGATCGCTAAGTACTGTGGAAGTATTGGGGGTATAACGAGAAGACCAGAGGAACCACTGGTAGGGAGAGGGTAGTAAGTTCCATTCCAGGGAAGTATGGATGAGGGAAGTGTCAGTGGAAACTAATTCAAGCCATCTCACAAGGTGGACAGCCTTATAGTAGGATTGAATGTCAGGGAGTGCAAAGTCACCTTGCACCTTGTGCCGGGTTAGGAGGGAATAGGCTAAGCAAGGGTGGGAGTTCCTCCAGATGAAATGAGATGAAGAGGCTTATATAACTCTTTAATGACGCAGGGTAGTTTTTACGCTAATGCTCAGTGACTTGTTTCATATTTTCCCTCCCCGTCTTCCAAAATTCATAACTTTTTTATTTTTCTGTCCACATAGCTATATGAGGTCTTATTCTTTGCGTGATGAGTTGTACTTTCATTTGCCACCATTTTGGGGTACATATAATGGTTTCATTAACTTTTATTTACGTTTTTTTGGGGGTCCATGTGAGATAACAGACAATTCTGTCATAATTTTTTGCATTTTGTTTTTACGGCGTTCACTCTGCAGTAAAAATGACATGGCAGCTTTGTCCAGCAGGTCATTACGATTCCAGTGATACCAGATTTATATTGGTTTTTATTACGTTTTACCACTTTTACAAATAAAACATTGTTTTTTGAAAATAAACGATTAGGCTGACGCCTATAACTTTTTTACTGTACTGTTGACAGAGATATGTCAGGGCTCTTTATTTGCGGGACAAGTTATACTTTCTATTGGTACCAAATTTTGGCATGTATGACTTTTTAATCACTTTTTATTGTTATTTTTTGGGGAAAGCAAAGTGACCAAAATACGTTAATTTGCGCATTGCAGTATATTTTTTTTACGCCGTTCACCGTTGCAGGAAAAATAACACTATTTTTGGATAGTGGAGGCTTATATGCACGTGGAGATACCTAACATGTTAGTTTGTTTATTTTTGTTTACATTGTATATTTTTTGAATATAAAGGTGTTTTTTTTTAACTTTTTATTTGTTTATTTTTGTGTGTTTTTAAAATGTATTTGTGTGTTTTTTTCACTTTTTACATGTCCCACAAGGGGACTTGAAGCTGGGATCTCAGATCATGGCTGCCATGGCAACCCCTCAGAACCCAAATTCTTATCACGTGGGTCTGAAGGGTGACGGAGGGGCCATCTTGCCCCTGGACCCCCTGGATGCCGTGATCGCTATTGATCACGGCATCCAGGGGGTTAATTCGCCAGAGTCGGAGTATCTTCTGACTCCGGTGGCTGGTCCCGCCCCTCGGCTTTGTAATACAGCCGAGAGCAGGATGTAATGTCGCAGGTACAGCTTCTGTGCCTGCGGCATTACAGCGCCGTAATAGTACTGAGCTGAGCATGAACTATATACATGCCACGACGTACTATTACAGCGCAGAGGGGGAAGGGTTAAAGTATGTTTTTTATGTATTATTTACTTATGTTGTGGTATGTTTCATTATATAAATAAAAACTGGTATCTGCTGTAGTTGTTCTGGTATTGATCATGTTTTTGGTAAATTTCTGAGTAAGTGGTATTGTACATGATTCTCTTTTTTTGTTCTCCGGCAGGTTTTCATTTTTGTAGTATATGCATTCCTATTTATGGCTTCTTGCATTGACAAACACTTCTGCCCTGAGTGCAACACTGAGAAAATAAAAGCCTGTTCTTCTTGTACCATTTCAGCTACTGGAATAAATTCAATCATGTATTTCTCTAAAATGTGAGAAGAGTAGGAGAAAGTTGGTTGTCTCACAGTTAACTGACAGGAGGATGGGTTTTTAGTACGCACTAGACAAAGAAAGTGGATCAGAGCAGAATTTTATAGAAAGAAGCCAATATTTTTAACCTTTTCCCACTGCAAGCATTTTTCAATTTTTGTTTTTGACTTTCCGTTTTCCAAACCCCATAACTTTTTTATTTTTCTACTCATATAGCTATATGAGGGCTTAATGTTTAGCCTTAACGAAGGACAAATTGTACTTCATAATGGTACCATTTATTATTCTGCATGATATACTGTACTAGGAAAAAAAAGGGGTGGAATTGGAGAAAAACTGTTTTTGCATCTTTCTTAAGGGCTTTGTTTTTACGGCATTCACTGCCAGCCAAAATGACATGTCATCTATATTGTAAGGGTTGGCATGATTCCGGGATACAGAATTTATATTGTTTTATTTATGTTTTAACCGCTTGAAAAAAATATTTGCAAAAAAATTATTTTTTTAAATTTCTGTGGTACCAGATGTACTTTTTATTTACACAATTTTAGGGAATGTCTTTTGCTCCGATCGCTTTTTATTTAAATTGTTATGAGAAGCGAAACAGCGGTTTGGCACTTTTCTTTTTTTTTTTCCCATATGGTAAAACTGTACCATATGTGAAAAATATGTTTATATACATTTACAGTATAGACCAGGGGGGTGTTTTTGGACACAGGGATAATGTGTATGTTCTTCTAAATAATTTTTTACTTCTATATGTGTTCTAAGGTAAGGGAGTGATTTGAATATTTTTCCTTTTTTTAAAAAAAAAATTTCTGTATTTATTAGACCCCCTAGGGGTCTTGAACCCCAGGGGGCCAATGCATTGCTAATTACTGGCATTTGTATTACAGGTTACATAGAGCAGCCTGCAATACAGATAAATGAGAGACAAGCCTAGGAGCCTTCAATAAAGCTGTCATAGCAACTGATTAACAACTCCTAATCTCGTTCTGGGCGCCGGTGATCTACAGAAAAATGGTGGCGCACATGCACATCCGCAAAAATCATGCCTTGGTCAGTTTTGACCGAGGCGCCGGAGGCCTTAATGCCCGCCATCTGTGCCGACACTAATTGCGGACATTAGCACTGGGCTTTTGCTGTAAGACCTGGTTGCTGCTCAACTCCTGTAATAGTACGGTGGATGTCAGGAAGGGGTTAATATGGTATATTACAATACTTATTAATATCACAAAAGTTGTTTTAAAGTTTAGTTACGCTTAAAGGATTTAGAACCACATCAAATGTTTAATTGGCCTTCGACTACTTATAGTCTCTTTGGATTTAGACAGCAACCTTGTGTGCTAAGTCAAACCTATTCCTATCCATCTGCGTCAGAAACTCCCTTGAAAAAGTCCTGCATGGACACATTTTTCTTCCGCCAGTTTCAGTTTAAAAACGTTGAATAACAAACAGACTCCATTATAGTCAATGGGGTCCGCCGGGCTCCGAGTGCTGTATCAGCTGTCCTCCTCTCTGTTATTCGGGTCCTCAGACAGACCCAAACAACAGAGAGGCTAAACTAGTTGTCTCATGACTTGTATAGCGCCAACATATTTTGCAGTGATTTACAGACATTGTCAGTCTTTGTCCCATATATGGTTCACAATCCAAGTTCCCTAACAGTATGTCTTCGGAGTGTGGGAGGAAACCAATCTCTAACTTTTTGCTGATTCTCTACTTTTCTTTGTCATAACTAGTAACTCTTGATTTATTAATTACTCTGTGTATTGTGTAATTTAGTTGAATTGAATCGATTTTCCCAGCAATAAATATTACACTTGTCTGTTAGATAACACAAAACATATGTTTTCAAAAATAATTCCAAAAAAGTCCACCTATTGTTCCCATTGCATACGTCACAAGCTTAGTAGCTTGGTCCTAACACCTGGATAGATTCCAACTATTATACAGGACAGCCAATAGGAATTAACTCACTTGAAGGGGCTTCTATTTACCGGCCCTGAACACATTAAGTGAATGTTCAGAAAGGGTATCAGAACTATGTAACAACAATAGCTACACAAATTTTTATTGTTTTAACAATTCCAATTAAAAAACTATTTTGTTGTGTGCGATTTAACAAAGAAATGTAACATTAAATCATGGGACACTCCGTAAATTGGAAGAGGCTTCCATAAAATCTCATACATGTATGTTAAGGTGATGGCACGGGTATAGGGGTTCTGTTGTGTGATCATCGCAGGAGCCCAGCTGTGACTGGGATCCCACTTTATCAGTTGGGATCAGATAAAACTTTGATCTAGGCATTTATCCCCTTAGAGGCCACAAACAATGCTGACCATGGAATCTAAGCGATTTATAGAGGGAAGGGATTCTCTCTTAGTCATCAGTCCCCACTGGCAATAATGTCGTCAACATAGTGACTACCGAATAAAGTTAAAATGATATTTATACGTCTACAATTTTATCTACAATTTTTTTCCATTCCCTCCAATAAAAATTAATCCGTTTTGGTTTCCAATAGATTATATGTATCTCAATATGGTGCTATTAAAAAAATCAACTCATCCAGCAAAAAAAAAAGACCCAATCCCTTTTAAGGGCTTAGTTGATTACAAAAAAGTGAGGCCTCACTGAAGGCAAGAATAAAAATAATAAATTGACTGCATCATCTAGTTTTTGGGGGTTTTTTTGGTTTTGGTATTTCTATTTTCTATGGAAAATGGTTTTGGTGTCAAAAAAAATTATCTGATTAAAAAAAAAAAAAAAGAAAGAAATCACTGCAACATGCAAACTGGCTGCAGCGGTAAGGACTTACTATAAGACCAGTAACATAAAATCTGTAAGAACAATTGCTTGCAGGTAATAACACGTCTATGTCCAGAAGGATGGATTTAAGCAACTGCTCAACTCCTCAGGTTCCTCAGGAGCAAAACATGAGGATTTAAGGACTGATATCTGTCAATCTTCCAGGTCAGGTATTTCTATGGCCAGATTAAGTAAAATTAAAATGAATGTAAGGTGTTCTACAAGAAAATGTTGTCAAGTCCCTTAATATTTATTTAATGTTCTTTTAGGTAGTGCTATCATAAGGGTATGTATGGATTCCACCTCAAATTCAGCACCAAGTTCCACCCTGAATATGCTCTCCTCTCTTTTCCATGGGAGGCAGAGATTGCATCCCATTGATCTTGTCGCAGATTCCGCAGCTGATCAGCACAGAACCCACCGGAGCAAAACAATCAGCTGAATAGCCACATTCATCTGCGGCTGATCAGTGAGTGAAACCTGCGACGGAAAGTTTAGAGCTCTGCTTTGGCTTTCCGTTGTGGGGAGCTGGAAGGCCAGAACATGAAGAGGGATCTGAAGCAGAAATCCGCCACCAATTCCTTTTCCGGGCTTCAAATGGTTAAAAAGATTGCAAAAGCCACATCTAAAAATTTGATTTTCTTAATTTCGGCTATTTTGCTTCACCATGGAGTATTTTCAATAACACTACTTTAAATTGTAGATGAATGTTAAAAGAATTCTGCATGTACATTATATTACTGTATCATAATAAAAGAGTCAATAATAATTTTTAATACATTTATTTATTCTGTTTGGAGCTTTAAAATAAAAATATTCTTAACAGCTTTTCTTTAGTGAAATGACCTTACGTGAATCCATTTACGTGCTGTATTGTGTCTAACAATAGCCGGGTACCTGCATCTTTGTGCTGTTTTTACATCTATTACGTTTTTTCTTATAAATAAATCATTGTTTATTGTAATGCAAAAATGACTCAGTAAGATAATAAAAAGACGCGCTTTTATAATGTGAATATTTTCCTATTAAACTGAAAATCTATTTTTATTTTAATTGTATTTATTGAAATAAATACTTTTAACAGAGACTTTTAACATTCACATGCCTAAGATGCAGATATTTTTATGACCACTTCTACCTGTAAAACTTTGTATTGTGTTTGCAGCAGTTTAGGTGTTGGCCTGGCAGAACCTCTAAATTCACGGAAATACGCCTAGGAGAAGGAACACGAGGATCAGTAGACTTCTAGCAATAGCTTTGTACATTGCCATCACAATCATCAGCATTTCGGAGTAACACATACTTCAGAATATTTGCATTCTCATTCACATTTTAGGCTGGGCCGCAGCAAAAAAAGCGCTATGTAATAACCGCGGCGGTAACATGTTGCGGTTTTTCCTGCATTGCTTTTCACAGAAAGTACTTTCTGCTTCCATTATACCTTTAGGGAAATTGCCGACGTTTCCGTAGGTATAACTGACATGCTGCGATTTGCAAAACCGCAACAGTTTTGGAAATCGCAGCAAGTCCACTGCGCATATTTTTCACTAGAATCCCATCCACTATGCAGCCATGTTGACGCCATGTGGAGTCCCGGCCTCACGCTTTGCCCCAATCCTCCACGAAACTCCCATAAAACATAAAGAAACACCCACTTTTATGCATATTTGCATAAGCACAGCTTTCTTAGTGGCCTAATTTACAAGACAGTCTCGAATAAATGGGATGGTTGAGGGGTACGGTAACAAAAATATCAGTGACCCAAATTTTTACCAGGTACATAGCATCATTCACCCTACAGATTAGTGGTAGCCTACGTAACCCAAACAAATAATGCTGTACAGGGCCAATGTTTGCACCCAAAAAATAGGGCAAGTGGTAGGGCCCCACTGCACGAGAGGGCCCACTTGTGCTGTCAGGGAAATGAAAAACTATGGTGGAGAAGAGAACCTACGGTATTCTGCCCTGCCAATAATTCACACAGGCCACAGACTTCATTTTGCCAGGCCCTTGTACACACAGAGAGGAGAAAGACTCCCAATCAGAACAGAACATAGTAAGGTTAGTATGTTTTTTTTTTTCTTAAAAAACATAAAGGGGACATTGGGAAGGGTTGGGGCATTCGTACTGAATTGAGGCACTAAAAGGAACCCAGGAGCACTGTTACTGCATGGGAGCACTAAAAATGGCACTTACAAGGTGGGACCTAAAAGTGACACTTATTGAATGGTTTATAAGGGGTATAAAAGAAGGTATACCATTACTGCATAGGGCTCAAAGGGTGGCATTATTACCATCTGGAGCACTATAGGTGGGAGTTTGTGATGAGAATCACGGGGGACATATTATTTGTAGGCTCCGCAGTGCAGAATTTTTTAGCAATGCTGAGGTGCTGTATCTAAGTCTATGATGTGTTGCACATGTTATTACATGTGGGGGTTCAAAAACATCAGGCATATTTAACATGCCAGGCCTTTTTTCCCCAGCAGCTCAGGTGTGGAGTCAGGACTACCCACACACATTAGTTGGTGAGCCTGTCCTGCTGAGATCACCTGATTCCGCCAACATTAAAGGGAACCCGTCAGGTCAATCTGGGACACTAAACCACCCACAGGTCCCTATAGACCTGGGGTTTAGTGTCCCAAAACGCCCTGTTGTAATGCAAGCCGCAGGCGCATTAAAAATAAAAAACCTTTATACTTACCTAGAGAAGGATCCGATCAACGATGTTTGGTGAAAACGATCCGGGTTATTCAAGAGGCACGCCTCCCGGCGCCTGCGCTGTTCTTCAGTGAAGCCAAAGATGGACACCCCGGCTTCACTGAGTAATTGCGGGGCATACACACAGAAGCCGAGGTGTACTCCTCTGGCTTCATTGAAGAACTGCGCAGGCGCAGGGAGTCAGCGGCAGGGGGAGTATAAAGCTTTTTTATTTTTAATGTGGCCATGGATTGCGTTATAACAGGGTGATTTGGGACACTAAACCCCAGGTCCATATGGACGTGTGGGTGGTTTAGTGTCCCAAATTGCCCTGACAGATTCCCTTTAAAGAGGATTGTGATGAACCGACCCTCAGTTTTATATCTTTCTTGGAAGTGTGTTTTACTTGCTTAGGTCAGTCCTTTCCCCGCTTGGAATGCGGTGCTTTAGTTGAGTCCACATTGCTGGACGATACGCTTCACTGGTTTTATGTGTGTTCATTGGAGATGGCTTGCTATAGCCAGGCACTTTTATTATCCCTGGCCAGATGGGATAGGGGATAGCAAGCCTTAACTTCACCCTTCTCTCCGAGGGTTCTGCAAAGGTGGGAGAAGGGGGGATGCCTGGGTGCAAGGGGTGGGTGGAACACTAGCCATATACTGTGGGCAGACCTGGATTCTGGGGTCATTCAGCAAAGAGGCAGTAAGGAGCTCTGATCTGGGAGAAGATGAGAGTGCCTGCCCTACTGAGGAATGCTTTGAGGGCCTAGTTCTGGACAGCATGTAGAAGGATTGTTTTATGCAACTTGCTTAAGCTTGCGCCCTAGGCCCAAAACTCTGCTGTGGCCTAGAGAAACGGACTACGAGCCTATGCCGGTATTTTCTCTATCTTTTAATTCCCCTGTTTATTTTTGTGTATTGTATCATTGCCCTTTTGCTTGTATGTTTATGCTTGATCATATTAATATTGTATATTTCTGTATATGCTATTAATCCATACCGACCCACTTGGGTTATTAAACATATAAAATTTATATCGCTCATTTCATTTTATCCTATGACCCGGTCTACTCACAGTGTGTGAGTGGGAGGTTAAGAAAGAAGTTTGATCGCAGGCGTGCCAGGCGGCTGGGCGAGGCGACATTCTTCACAAGGATGTCCAAGATTAGAAAAACATGACTAGTTTTTTTCTAAAACAGTGCCACACCTGTCTACAGGTTCCATGTAGTATTGCAGCCCAGTCATGTTTACTTCAGTGTAGCCTAGTTGCAATACCACACACAACTGTAGACAGGTGTGGTGCTGTTTCATGTTATTCCTTTACAGCTTTTGTGATTTTAAGAATTGCATTCTGATTGTACTACATAGCTGAAATCTCTGGCTTTATTCACAACAAATGCAGATTTACTGCTGAGTGTACACAAAGCATAGGGCCCACTGAGACTGTATTACCCAAGGGTCCACATAAACATAGAGCCGACCTTGTACTTGTACCAACAGAAAAGGAAGAGGGATAGAAATAGTTAGGGGACGGTCATACTACCGTTATGAACGTCCAATACTATAATCCGTAACAGAACGAAAGCATTGGACCTTTATGGTAGTAAAGTGACAGATGCAGAAGGAGACCCTTCTATCTGGGTCTATTCCCAGTGACTCTAATGTAAAAAACATGACGGACACTGTCTTTCATCATGTTTGTTTACTTTTGTAATGGAAAGAAAATCCTTCATGCACAACTTTTTCTTCCATCAGAAAAGTAAAAACATGATGAAAGAAAGCTTCTGTCGTGAATTCAGATGATCACAAGGTGGAGGGGGCTCCATCTACCTCAGTCACTCTACTTACTGCTAATGTCCACTGCTCTCCTTAGACAAATAAGAGCAACAGACATCAATTATGGTAGTGTGAACGTACACTTACAGTAGTTTTCCACCACCTCTGGGGTTTGCAATTACTATCAAGTTATATTCTCAAACTTCATTGACATCTCATGACATATAAAAGCAATTCCTCTTTTTCGTCACAACTCCCCCTGAAACTGGAAAATACCAAACAGAACAATAAGAGTCCATTGAACTATGGATACTATGGAATCCTTCCTCTGGATCAACTTGGAACTATGTCAGAGAACCTAGAAATATATTCTAAGAACACCTGAGAATCCATACCTTCATATCTGCTTTTTGGGCTGTGCGACTTACCCCTTTGATTTTGAAAATGTTCAACGTCTGTGTCACGTAAATTTGGAATATTGCTCCAGGGACTCTTTCTGTCCCCTAACTTTATATTAAACTAGAACTAGTAATTTTTTTCCTTTCTTATTTCTATCTGCTGCCTAGCAATCTGTTAATCTGTTCAAATACTATTTTCACTCTGTGAGATCCACCGATTCTGCATCCAGAATGGGATCAGAATCCATTAGCAAGAAAGAAAAAAAAAACTCTTTCCTTTGGGAAAAGATCAATCCTGATGTCATTTTTGTATAATGTAGACATATCGTCCACAGATTGCAAATATAACTGCGAGAATGCAGCCGAAGATTTTACGTTCAGCTGCATTTTGTGCTACATTGGACATGCTTGAAAAATTTGATCTTTTGCACAATGAATCTTTCATATTCTCCTTTGAACAGTAGCGATGTAAAGAGATAAGATATCTTATGTGAGGCTTTTCCAATATAATGTGCCCAATACATGACATTTGGAGACATAACAGAAAATATGTCTGACTGCAGATGGGATTGCATTCATGCTCAATTCCCAGCAGACTCTCAAAATCTGTAATAAACCCTCAAAGAACTAAAGCAGATAGCTAGGTCCAAAAATAATTCATAACACATGTGCTCCCCAAGAACCCTCTAAAGAGAGCTTTATCTTCAATTTCTAATACCATTTGGCAGCACAAGAACTTACAGGCATTAATAATCTTTAATTAATATATCTTATGACAGTCAGACACTGACTAATGTGACACTTACTCATTTACTAAAAAACAAGCTCAAAGAGTGGGCACCACTGTATAAATTATATAAACAAAAAATTAGGAGTGCTAATAAAGTATATCCAATATTAAGAGTTAATGGCTTCCCGGAGGAGCCATTTTTCAATTTTAATTTTTTAACCCACGCCATTCAAAAGTCCCACCTTTTTTTTTTTTACTTTTCCATTCGTAGAGCCGTGCGAGGGCTTAATTTTTGGGGGACAGATTGTAATGTAATGATACCATTTAATATTCTGTACTGGGAAGCTGAAGAAAATTAGAGAAAAACTGCGTTTGCGCAAGTTTCTTGCTGGCTTCATTTTTATGGAATTCACTGGGCAGCCAAAATGATGTTACCTGTATTCTATGGGTCAGTCCAAATGGGGCGATGCAAAAATTAATAGTTTAATATGTAATAGTTTTTTATGTTTCAACACTTTAAAAATGAATTGTAAACTTTGAAAAAGAAAATTCTAGAGTCGCCATATTCTGGCACCCATAACTTTTTAAAAATATTTTTGCATATGGGGCTTCATAGAGCATCTTTTTTGCAGGGCCAGATTTATACCATTTTGGGAAATGTCTGATGTTTTTATTGCTTTTTATTCAAATTTTCAAGGGAGGGAAAACAGCAAAAAAATGGCGGTTTGGCTTTTAATTTTTTTTTTCAAAGTTTGTAGGCTAGAAATTTTCAGACGCAGAGATTTGTTTTTATATCTGATCTAGAAAAGAAAGAGGGGTTATTTAAATGTTTAATCTTTTTTTTTTTTTTCCTTTTTTTTTTTTTTTTTAGACCCCCTAGGAGCTGTAAACCCCAAGGGGGTATGATCACTTATACAATACACTGCAGTGCTAATGCACTGCAATGTATTGTGAAATCCGCATAGCTCTATTACAGGCTGGAAAGTGGTGCCTCAGGGGAGTTTGATCAAGGCATCAGAGGGGTTAATGCCCCCAATTAGTGCGGGCACTGATCATGGGGATTGCTGCTGAGTGTAATATACAGTGGAGACCTGGCGGCTATGGCGGCCGCTCAGCTCTTGAGCGGCCACCATATTTAAAGACGTCAAGAGAGGAAAAAAGACATAAATTTAGATTACTGGGAGAATAAGTAATGGATTTTTCCTACAGAAGAAGTGTACATGGCATTAATGTGATCAGATGGTCTTTGTATTTATTGCGGAGTTTTCGTTAGGCTTTCCAATCAGCCATCTGGTACTTTTACTCAGTGATATAGCTAAACCAGGCCCTTTCAATCACGACATTGAAAAGGAGGTGTTTAAGAGGGAGGTATCAGAGGTACAGGGCAGGAAAATATTGTTCACTGAAACACTGAAGTCCCTACTCCAACCTGGAAATATGGCAGTGGCTCAGTTGGTTCAAGCAAGTACCTCAAAACAGATGATTAAAGTTTGGTATAGCCATCACTCATTTCAGCGCAGTTAGAATGAGAACTTATTTTCTGTAGGACAATTTGGATTTTGTTAGAGTTCTATTTAATATTCTATACCATATAGTGGGAAACTGTAAAAAATAAACCCCCTGTTACGTCCACACCGTTCGAACTCCTGCACCATCCTCTGGCCGCATTGTACGGCGCAGGAGGCGTGACCACTCATGATTATCTGCTCCAGGACTCTTGTCATTCTCTGTTGGCACTGTGAGGGTTAACTTTTGTGTGCTTGTGATTGACAGCTTATCTGCCAATCAAGCTTGGGGTGGGTTGCGGCAAATAGGTAGGGACACGGGGTGGGCCTAGTTTTAGGGCTCACTATCTCTATCTTCCCTTTCCCTAGCAGCTCCAATCACATGCAGCACTTAAAGAACTTTTGGGCCCCTGTTCCTATGGATATGGGATACATATCATTAGTAGGGAAAATCCATCAAACTGAAGTGCTATTTGGATCAACTCTGGGATTATATAAAAAAAATGGAGGTTCCTGGATATGTTCTTATGATATATACAGTATGATTTAGGTTTGTTAAAAAAAAACTAGAAAATTATGCAGCTCAAAAGATAAATTACCTGACTTTATCTGTGATACCCTATATGTGAACATATGGGATTGAAAACAATCTAATGTACATGACCTGACATAGAGATGATTGGATGAAATATATGGAAAAGTATGGATAAAATTGGAACTATTTTGGTCTCTGCCTTCTAGGAACAAGTAAGAACTTTTAACTCACAAGTAACAGTTTTCCACTTTAAATTACCTAATGTTTTAGTGCTCCTCAGGTTTTCTGATAATCTTGGTATATCTTTAATGGAATAAAGCTGCTGAATATTTAGTTGTCCTTTGTAGTTATAGAAATTACACATTTAGTAATAACACATTCTGAAATAGTTCTATCATTACCAATATCAAGAGGCAGATAACCGTACAAATATCACAAGTATCTGATGCACTACTGGACACTACATTACAAACTGAGAGAAGTGAGCATGAAATATCCTATGTTATTGTATTATTGTAGAATGAAGTATCCCCACACAATATTTACTGCAATGCAGCTCCAGACTGTGCATCATTAAATGTTCCTGGCAGAAGACATCAAAATGTAGGGTGTGAGCCAAACACATGACGCTCACATCCACATTATTCTGAACTGTTTGTATGTGAAAATCTCCTATTAAAACCACATCAACATTCAGTGAAGGCGAAGTATAGCCCTAAGGCTCATTCGATCTGAAAATGGATATCTGGTGCAATTCTTAAAACTGGCAGTCAATGAATTTAAGAACTAGTCAGCAAAAGTAAAGTGGAAGAAACAAGTGTTGCAAAGGAATCCAAAAAAAACCAAGGTTCTTCTGCTTCCTCTACCTGGAGGAAGTTATGGAGTATAGTTAAAGGCTTTATTAATTAGTCAAATTCCTTCTTCAGACCCTAATGATATATCACAAAACACTATCTCACATACATATATGTATACAAGACAATCCGGTTCATGTCCTCTGGGTAAAAGGTCACAGGAATCAATGGAGACTAACATATTATTCTAACATTTCCAACATCTAACACTCCCGTGAACTTCCCTAACAATAATTACAAAGTAAACACATAAAAACATTCATATGCAATATCAGCTGATGGATGTAAATTTTGTTGTCCTGGTACTTCACAATACAGTGACTACACCAAAGATAATGAAAGGCTGCCTATACAGTATATAACCCAGCCACACAATCGAACTGGAGTGCACCAAGATTGTGGTGCACTCATAGTGCGGCTGACCGGCTGACCACCAATCACAGCTGGAGAGTGGAAATAGAAAAAAGTTCTAGGAGTGGTGGCGAGGAGTAGGGCTTGGGGCACCTTCCAATCAATAGGACCATCTGCCTTCCTACCCAGTAGCGTTTGGAGGCAAATATAGTATAGGCTACAGGATTGATGCCAAGAGGTATGAGTTTGTACCTGTGCATCCAAAAAGGTGGCGCACATGCACTGATGCATTCACATAGACAGGTACCATGATGGTAAGGGGAAAGCACTGTTCTATGGGGTAGGACAAGGCAAAATTTCTGAATAGACATATCACTTCCTCCCTCAGTAAGAGGGTGGCATAGCCTAATGTTTTAGATGGTTTGAGCTTCAGTGGATGTGGAATCTTAACTCGGCGGTAAGTTTAAGTAAAATCAACCAGTGCTGTTCTAGAATGTTCCTTATAGCCATGGGACTGGTTATATGTTGTGATAAAAGTTGGTAGTTTATCTATCTTTTATTTTTGACTGCACACATTAAGCCTGGATCAGAGCGCGAGCCCATTCACAAGAGGAAGAATCCAATTTCCAGTGATAGTCTTTATTTCTAAACTAAGACTGCATTACCTTGCTTTAAGATCCTTGCTTTAAGTCTCTAGTACACTACCTTCTGAGGTTTTTGAACTCTTTATAGTGGCAACTTCTGTATTTCAGGAGACTGTTCCCATACTGTTTCTTGAAACAGTTTTGGTGATACTAAGGTCATTTTCATGACTCAGTGATACAAATGAGTTGCGATCCTCTTGTATTTCCCTCCATCGATATAAGGATGATACAGCGCCATCTGTGACTGCCAACAGCTGGAATAAATTAATACATTCTTAAAATCCCACATATACAAGCTTGAAAAACTAGGGGCAAAGCGAGTGCCCATAGCTGTACCTCTTTTCTGAAGATGTAAACTATTCCCAAAAATAAAAACATTATAGGTGACAATAAAGTGAAGAGTAGAGGTAGTGGTATTTTTTGTTGACAGGGCATATTGTAGTCTCTCTGTTAAACTTGGGATGTATATAGGATCACCATCTTAAGGTGACTATTACCATACAGAGAGGCCACATCCAAAGTCACCCAAATATACTCAAACCAGCATTCAAAGTCTTTCAGTATCCAGATAGTTGCATAGATGGATCGGTTAAAAAAAGACTTATGTGCATCAAGATAAGGCTAGTGGAATCCCTTAGGTAGGATAGATAGGAAACCACATATTTGTGAAATAGATTGTCCACAAATTCTAAAATATTATACACCAATTAAGTGATTTCCAATATAATGTGCACCCAGGAGGGTTCTTAGGGTGCTAATGATTCTTGAGAAAATGATAGAAAATGTCCATTCAAGGGTGTGTAACTGTTAGGAATTCCTGTGTGATTCTGTGAATTCTGATGTGATTCTTTCTAAGTTGGAAGATGAGGGGTGCTCCAACAATGTAATATAATATTCCTTCTAAGGTGTTTGGGCATTTTAAATGGAATTCTACCAGGGACGTAAATTTTCAATCTCCTATGGAAGGTAATATAATCTCGCTTCAGAAATTAATGGCATCCCTGGAGATTGGTTTCTTTATTCTGTGAATAGGATCACTCTCTGACCAAGGCCAAATGGTTCCAATCAAAAATACGAGATAGACAAACTACTAACTGTCAACATAACTCTATCACCACATATAGCCAGTCTCATGTGGTTATAAGGAAAATTCTAGAAGGGCATTTGACACCTACCTCCATGACAACATATATCCGTTTTTTTCAGGGCAGTTTTAAGCACAATAGACCTCTGTGTAAATGTTGTGGTAGCTTTAACAATAAGAGGGTTGTGTTACATAACAATACTACACAGAAATATATGAAATACAAACTGTTTAAAACTGTTCCTCTGATTTTGTTATATATTTGTTTTGCTTTAGTTTGAGGGTTTGAGGGCTCAATAATCATAGACAGAATGGGCTAGATAAATATATATATATACTGTATATACACCTAAACTCTGGGGTAATTTGCGCCAAAAAATCTACTGTACATGCTTTACACCTCATTTTCTATCTAGATATGTTTTAGATACTTTCTGCGCCTCCTATGATGAGTGGGTAGGCTTGCTAAAAGGGGCAAGGCTTAATTTGCATTGCTGTGAGCACCAACATTCTGGAAATTGCACCAAATTTTTGCGACAAAATTCTCTCAGAAGCTAAGCCAATTAAAAAGTGGTGTAAAGTTATACCAGACAGTCTAAAAATATGCCAGATTTTTAAACATCTATCTGTCTATCGATCCATCTATCTTTCATAATCCCTCTTATGCATGTGCCACCTTTTTGGACACATGCATCCAAACCTCCTGCCATCACTCCTGAAGTCTATTCCACCTCTGACCCCTCCGAGTGCTATTTGTTGGAAGGCGCACCAACCCATACCCCTATGTCTCATTAAGCCGACGTTGCCTCATAATAGCCTGCTTTGCAGCGTACAGCGGCAATGTCTCCTTAATGAGACCTAGTAACCCTTTGACCACTTCTATGACCTCTCACCAAGACAATATCCTGCTTTTTTGCACTGATGAGAGGCAGTTACCTAGAAACAGCTGTCGAAAATGGGTTCCTCGTGCTTTTGCTTTTGGAGGAGTTATTATACCTTGGCTTTATTCACAGATTATGCTACTAGGTTTCAGGAAAACCAGGCATTGATCTATAGGAACCTATCTTCCAAAAGGTGGTGCTAAAGAAAGATCTTCTTTTCCACCAAGGAGGTTTTATTTGCATATTCCTTTCTGAGAGTATGGAAAAGGTACAGAAGAAACCTTAGAGACTGAATCCTTGTTTGTGTGAAGAGCAGATGATAGGAAAGCTCTCCTCTGGGGAGGATGAGATATAATGTGTGAGGTGGAATCATGAGTTTAGGTCAGAGAGATATAAAAGGGAAAGGTTGTAGTCAGTCTTGTATGTTAATGTTAAAATTTTTGTAGGTATTAATGATACGGCACTCAGTATGGATGTTGAGGTGCTCGTAGAGGTACTGATGTCATTTAACAATGTAAAGAAAGAATCCGGCACTCTCAAGTAAGTATTTAGCATGAAATACACTCCAAAATGTAATCAATCCAGACAAAGACTGACGTCTCGGTCTGATAGACCTTCATCAGACATCGGATTGTATATAAAAAGTATCCTTACTCAGCCACCCAGCTTTTCTCTGATGCTGATTTATTTACATCACTCCTCTTATGACATACATTCCGATGTCTGATGAAGGTCTGGCAGACCGAAACGTCAATTTTTGTCTGGATTGATTCCATTTCGGAGTGTATTTACACTAAAGACTTACTTGAGAGTGTCGGATTCTTTCTTTACCATATTAAAATTTTAAACTGGATTTGTTGGCAATGGGTAGTCAGTGAAGGAACTGGCAGAGGGGAGAGGCAGATGTGCCATGCCTGGAGAGGTGGATTAACCAGGCAGTATAGTAGGGTGGTTTGGAAGAAAGCGAGAGCATTACATGGGAGGCTAGAGAGAGATATTGCAGTAGTCTAGATGGTGATATGATGGAGGTATTGACTAGTATTTTTTTTTGATGGTAGCAGGACGTAGTATATGGTTGGAGATGTGGTTTTATGTTTTTTATTATAACTGTTTTTATGAAAAATAAATAAAAATGAGATATAAAAAAGGAACAGGGTGGGAATAGACATAAATGTAGGTGAAATAAGGATATAGTACTTTATGTAGATGAACACTGAAAAGAGTAATCATCTTATTACGCTAGTTTCCCTAGAGCACATTATGGCTCAGTGCAGTAGCCATATTTAGAGCCTTTCTCAGAGAAGTCCTTGGCACTGAATATCTGGCTTCTGCTCTCCTTGGCATATCTGCTTTAATTCATACACACTGGCTAGTTTTAATACATGAACTGTTTTTTTAGTCCTCTATGGAGTTCAAGTCAGACTTTTGGCTAGGTCAGTCTAAAACTTTAATGTTCCTTCAGCTATAGAGATGTTCACTCTTGTATTTTTGATCATAGTCTACCTGAATAATCCAATTAAACTTCATCTTCACATTGCAGACAGATGATGTGACCCTAACTCTGTCAAACCGGGGACCTTTTGGAACAAAACATTCTAAAGCCAAATATTTTTTACAGTCTATACATCTTATTATGAGAAAAGTGGATAAAATATTGAAAAAAAGTCTTATATAGAAATTATTGGTAAAAGTGACCAAAGTGACAATGTGAGTGTTATAAGCTTATACAAAAATATACAGCTTAAAAGCCCCTTCTTGTGCTCCTATGGCCTTTGTGCTGTTTAGAGTAGGATGACGTTTTAGAAGCATAGTCGTCCAACCTTGAATATCTAATACGTTGAGGAGGTTTTTTTTTTAATTTTTCTTTTTTTTTTTTTTAATTAACTATTTAGAGGATAAACTGCTGATCAGTGGGGGTCTGACTGCTAAGCCCCCCACCAAATCTGAGAATGGGGATGTACTACCCCCGCTGTGAATGTATCCATGGAAAAAGCGACTGGACTCCTTAGTGGACGCAGACATATTCTTGCTCCCATTGACTTCAATAGCAGCGCAGTGCTACATTTCCAACAGGGAGTAGACACCCCCATTGTCAGGATTGGTGGGGGTTTAAGCAGTCAGACACCCACTAGTCTGCAATTTATCCTCTATCCTATGGGTGTGTGTAAGGTGCGTGTGGTAAGGACTGGTGAAATGCAGCACCCTAGTCCTTTGGCAGGTCATCAGTATGAAAATACCATTTGGGATCAGTAAACCCCTTTAAGGTTAAGCCCCAGTGTTGCAAAAAAAAGCTGCTTTTTGTTGCAGATTTTGCTGCGCTTTTTTTGGGGGGGACCAAAACCAGGAGTGGATTGAGCAGAAAGAAAGAAATATATAAGAGCCTTTTTTATAATTTCTTTTGTATATACTCCTGAGTTTGGCTAAAAAAAAAATGCAGCAAAATCTGCAAGGAAAAAGCAGCTTTTCTGTAACATGGGTCCTTAGCCTAAATGAATAGATATAGATATACTTTTTCAATACTTTGTAGCGCCACCTTTTGCTGCGATTACAGCTGCAAGTCGCTTGGGGTATGTCTCTATCAGTTTTGCACATCGAGAGACTGAAATTCTTGCCCATTCTTCCTTGGAAAACAGCTCGAGCTCTGCTATGTTCTGGGGGGTGGCTTTGCCGCATCTGGCGCAGGGTGTCTTGAATCTGTGCAGGGTACAATGAAATCTCAAGACTATCAAGGGATTCTAGAGAGAAATGTGCTGCCCAGTGTCAGAAAGCTTGGTCTCAGTTGCTGGTCATGGGTCTTGCAACAGGATAATGACCAAAAACACAGCTAAAAACACCCAAGAATGGCTAAGAGGAAAACATTGGACTATTCTGAAGTGGCCTTCTATGAGCCCTGACATAAATCCTATTGAGCATCTTTGGAAGGAGCTGAAACATGCCGTCTGAAAAAGGCACCCTTCAAACCCGAGACAACCTGTTGAGAGGTGCAGAAGTCTCATTGACAGTTACAGGAATCGTTTGATTGCAGTGATTGCCTCAAAAGGTTGTGCAACAAAATATTAAGTTAAGGGAACCATCATTTCTGTCCAGGCCTGTTTCATGAGTTTTCTTTTTTAAAAAATTCTGTTGAAGCATGGTTGAAAAGCAATGTCTGACCATTGTGGGTTTTTCTTTCATTAAACGAGGGGTACCAACAATTTTGTCCACGTGTGTATATATATATATATATATATATATATATATATATATATATATACACTGTATATATATATTTATCTATCTCCATCTACTAACACTAGTTAAATAATTAAATAATAAAATCACTTACCCCTGATGCTAGGTTCACACTAGCGTCGGCCTATCCATTGGTCTGGTCCATCCGAGAACCAGAACAACGGATACGCGGATTGCTACAACAGCAGTCACATACCGAGACCAACGGACCCCATTAACTATAATGGGTTCCATTGTGTGTTCGTTCCTTTTAGCTGAATCAGACGGACAAAAAAATGTAAGACTTGCAGTATTTTTTCGTCTGTTGATTTTCATCGCACACTGCAGATATGAACATGGCCTTAACTACCCTGTTGAAGTTAAAAAAAAAAAAAAATAATGATACATTTGCTTTACATGTTGGATACCAACCTTAAGACCTTAAGAGGCCGCACTGACTATAATGGGATCCATTGGGTATCTGTTATGGTACGTGTTAGTTTGTCGGATGGGACAATCCTGCATGCAGGACTTTTTCATTTGCAATTTTTAACTCACTCTTTAATGCAGATGTGAACACACTCTTAGTATAATGGGTAAATTTTACACTGGTGCATGTGTAACATGCCCCCTCCCCTTGAGAGACCACATACAGTATATTCTTCAGAATTGAGTTATTCTAAAAAATATCTTCACTCTCTGACAAAGTCATCCTGGTGTCAGTCTGAATGTCTTTAAAAAGTTCTATGAGTATTCTGAGCTATTCATTTAAATACTAAAGTAAGAAAATGACATCTGGAGGGAAACATAACCCTGTAGGAATCCGATTTAATAAAATGTATTTAAATTAAAAAACACTTGCATTGAAATGAAGATGTTTTAAGTTTTTTATCCTTTACTTTAGCTCCTTTTTAATATACCCTTCATTCAGCTATAACATTCTAAATGTCACATGGGGACCTGCTGAGCACCACTGCGGAGTCCCCCTTTTCAGATCTTAATTTTGCTGTTATTTTTCAACTGCTGCAGAACTTTTTGTTCTTTAATTGTCAAGTTGCTCATTTTTATTTGCATTTTGATAGAATTATCACATCTTTTCAACTATGCGTTAAAATAAGAATCATTTTCAGATTAGTATTGTTTTCACACGTTTTCCTATTTCATACTTAAATCCTTTGCTTGCTTAGTTTTATTGAATGCACAATTATCTTTCTAAAATATTTTATCCTGCTGCGCTTACTTAGTCATACCGAACCGATATCTCCATCTAGTATAGGTAGATAGCTCTAAAATGGGATATAAGGGAATTTAGTTAAGGCTGTCTACTTACTGTAGCAAGTTTGGTTAACAAGACCATCAACATATACATGGATGAAAGGAAAGTTAGAAGGATAGGTAAGTCCTATGGTCTTCCCATATTGATTTATAGAAAGGAAAAATATTCCCTAGCTCTAAATGTTGATCATACAAAATCCTAAATAGGATGATATATATATATATATATATATATATATATGTATATTAGCACTGATGTTCTGTTTCTAGAAATCATCTAAAGGTGGCCATAGAATTAAAGAGAACCTGATGTCATGAAAATGCAGCGTATAGAGCCGACAGTTGAGCGAATCGATATATAGGTTTATAGGGAAAGATGCAGTGTGACTTGTCATTTATCCATTTATGTCATTGAGTCCAGTGGGTGGTCCTAACATATCTTCAGATTACCCTGAGTTTTCATGGTGACAGGTTTCCTTTAAGACAGTGGTTGGTCGAGCATCAGTTCTTCCCATAGTTATTCCTCTGGAGTGGCTAAGTGTACTTTTTTTTTTGCTATTGGGAGTAAACTAATGAAAACAAGGAAGAAAAACCCAGGTGAGGTCCCACGGCAGAAAAGCGAGGAGCCAAAGGAAGGAGGGAGAGCAGAAGGTAGAAGTATAAGAACCCAAATTTCCATTCTGTAGCCACGGCCGGCCAAAAAAGCAACAACGCAACAACAAAAAAAGCATTCCAAACGGGAACCCAGCCTAGCCCAGGCAGGGTCACACACAGGAACTGTTATGATACAGAACACCACCAAACAGACAACGAAGGACACAACGAAGAAGGCCGTTTAACGACCAAAGGACGCAAGCACAGTAGGTCCGTTAGTACATAACGCCCATTTTTTTGCTTTTTTGTTCTGCTTCTGAGACGCAGAAAAACCACGCAGAAAAGGAAGCTAACGACACCCCCATACCCATACACCTAATGTAAAATCATGGATGCTTTGTCCGTCATACCATTTTTTTTAACACACTCATGGGACGGATTCAGGGGGTAACTAGTGGGGTGCAGGGGCTGCCACTAGGGCCTGGGAATTACGGATGCTTTTTTTTTTTTTTTTTTCCACTGCCTGCGCGCGCGGGGGGCGGGCGGCGGGGCGGGGGCCGGGGGACCCCAAACCGGGCAAACCCGGGGGGGGGGAGGAGACGGGGGGGAGGGGGGGGGGGCAGGGGCCACTATGGAGAATGATACTGTGTGCAGGGGCCACTCCATGGGGACATAATAGTGTGTGCAGGGGCCACGGGGGCGGGCGGGGCCACTATGGGGAATGATAGTGTGTGCAGGGGCCACTGTGGGGAAAAATACTCAGGGGCAGGGGGGTGCAGGGGCCACTTTGGGGAATAATAGGGTGTGCAGGGGCCACTGTGGGGCAAAATACTCAGTGCAGGGGCCACTATGGGGCAAAATACATAGTGCAGGGGCCAATATGGGGAATAATACTGTGTGCAGGGGCCACTATTGGACATGATACTGTGTGCAGGGGCCACACATGCACGTGGGGTGGGGCATGATACTGTGTGCAGGGGCCACTATGGGGCATGATATTCTGTGCAGGGGCCACTATTGGGCATGATACTGTGTGCAGGGGCCACTATGGGGAATAATACTGTGTGCAGGAGCCACTATGGCACATAATAGTGTGCGCAGGAATGCGTTTTTTTGGGTGGGGGGGGGGTTGAAGGGAGTGGTCCGGGGGGGCGATTGGGGGCAGCGGTTCGGGGGTGGGGCCCCATGTCAAATGTTCGCCTTGGGGCCCAGCCATTCCTAGTTACGCCACTGGACGGATTGGGTGTATAACGGACACTAGCGGTCACTAACGGACACAAGATAAAATCTAATTGAATTAATGGAAATTTTAATGGATTTGTGACGGTTCTGCTAGTGTCCGTTGCTAAAATCTTGTAATGGACAATAGCTACGGACACTACTGGCGGTCACCAGCGGTAGTACTTTTGTACAATAAAAAATATTTTTATGAAATATTTGTTTTTGCATTGCTATATTAAAATAGTTATAAAGTTTTAATTTTTCTATTGACCAAGCTGTGTAGGGGCATATTTTGAGCTGTAGTTTTATCTGTCCTCTTTTACATTCAAGTTTTTAATAACTTTTTAATAACTTATTTGGGAAGTGAAATTAACAAAATATAAATTTTGGTGGTGTTTCTTATTTATTTTCTTGCTGTCATATAGCATAAAGGGGTTAAAGAGATGCAGAACCTTGTCAGACCATCTCGACAATCTCCAAAAGTCTACGTCACAAAAACGGAGGGGCTGTATCTGATAGTATCTAAAAAAATGTTTCTTCATCCATAGTGAAAAAAAACAGTGACATTGACAGTCTAGCATTGGTTTTTTCGATTTGTAACTAATCCCACCACTACATAGCCTTTGGAAAGGCTATTCTAGGCATACCTGTGGTGAAGAAATCGATTCCGCTGTTTTGCCAAATATTTGTTTTTTTATTGCTATATTAAAATAGTTATAAAGTTTTAATTTTTCTATTGACCAAGCTGTGTAGGGGCATATTTTGTGCTGTACTGCTCCGAGAAGATTGAATTACATATACCCAAAAAACGTTTTTTGGTATATGTAATTCAATCTTCTCGAAGCACAAGGGGTGTTACCCTTGTGCTCCGAGCACACCCCCGTCATCACCAACGTTCGTTCCTCACTGAACGTACCGGTACATCCTTGCAGAACTAGACAACTAGTCTCTGGATGTAAAAAAACAATGGGCAGTTTGGAAGTGGTTAAAGGGGGCTCTCCAGTTTCAGCAAATAAATGTTATTGTTTGTATAATGACGAGTTATACAATTTTCCAATATACTTTTTGCGTCTTTTTTTGCAACTTCTCACTGTTATCTAAATTTATGCTTGCTAATATTCATTGTTTACTTCCTGTGAAAAAAATTAATCTATGGTCGTGTGATATACAGTCCATTGTCATGTGACAGACACACAGGTGCACTGCTTGTTACAACATCTCTGATTATTTAGCTGTGACTGTAACAAGCTGCGCACCTCTGTGTTCATCACATGACCATGGACTGTAAATCACATGACCATGGACAGATTTTTATCCACAGGAGGTAAACAATGAACCATAGCAAGAAGAGACCTAGAAAACCAGGAGGAATTGATACAGAAAGGACACTGGAAAATTGTACAACTTTTCCTGATATAAACAATAACATTTACTTACTGAACCTGGACAACTTCTTTAGACCCTTCTTAAAGCCCTAAGATTTACAGCTCTTATGGTGAAAAAGACTTGTCACCTTTGGACTTTAATTTTTTTTTTCTCTAGCCTCCTTTAGAGAGAGAATTTCACATGGGACATATTGTTTGTATGGTCTTTGTATATAGAAATCAATAATGCCCCCCTTAGATGTGTCAACTCAAGTCTAAATAAAAATTCTTTTAACCTTTCCTACTAAGATCCTCCATGGCCCTTATCCTATTTGTTCGTCCTTTTCTAACTCCAAGGCAGCCCAGGACTGAACAGTTTTGATCTTTGGAGGTAACACTGCTACACTTTGATTTTTATTACATCAAACAGAATCCATTTAGGTGAATATTTATCATTCTAAACCTTTCTGAAGACGTATATCAAACAAAAGCCTGGGTGCTTATAAAAAAGCAAAAAAAAAAAAAAACATTAAAAAAAAATTAAGAATGTTGAAGACAAACATACTTACTAATTACTATACTGAGGTATATTAGTGCTTTTAATTTGCTTGAAAATAACATATTTCATACAATATCTTTGTGTGCTCATCGGTCAAGGTACTTCAAATATATTACTCATATAAAAAGGAATTTTCAGAATGCATTATATATCAAACTATTAGAACAATGGATAGCTTTTAGGACAGTCAAAAATTCTCTTAACTTGAATATATCATCTGTAGATATACATCCCTACGTCAATGCACCATGCCTTTAGGTTGTGTATATATGTAATAAAGCCCTTATGTGTATATACTATCAGTGAGGTGTATTTTTTATCTGTGAATATATACAGACTTGGACAAAATTGTTGGTACCCCTCGTTTAATGAAAGAAAAACCCACAATGGTCACAGAAATAACTTGAATCTGACAAAACTGGAACTTGCCAAACTACATGTTGACAAGCCACAAAGCTTCTGGGAGAATGTCCTAAGGACAGATGAGACAAAAATCAAAAATTTTGGCAAGGCACATCAGCTCTATGTTCACAGATCGAAAAATGAAGCATATCTTGAAAATAACACTGTCCCTACTGTGAAACATGGAGGAGGCTCTGTTATGTTCTGGGGCTGCTTAGCTGCATCTTGAATCTTTGCAGGGTGTCTTGAATCTTTGCAGGGTACAATGAAATCTCAAGATTATCAAGGGATTCTAGAGAGAAATGTGCTGCCCAGTGTCAGAAAGCTTGGTCTCAGTCGCAGGTCATGGGTCTTGCAACAGGATAATGACCCAAATAACACAGCTAAAAACACCCAAGAATGGCTAAGAGGAAAACATTGGACTATTCTTTCATTAAACGAGGAGTACCAACAATTTTGTCCATGTGTGTATGTGGTGTTTAAAGAGTAACTAAACTTTCGGACAACTTTTGATTTTCTAGCAGCAGATTTTTTTTGTCATTAATACATTTTGTAATATACTTCATTAAGAAACGTTGTCGCTTTTCTGTGAAATCCTGCATTTTATCACTCTTTCCCTTGCTTCTCTAATAAAAGCTGCCCTTTTTCTCAATTTGTATGGAGTACAGAGCTGTGTGTAGTGAAGAGAAAATGAGAGTGGGTGAGGGTCACTTGAAACCTCTATATTTCAGGAATTATAAAACTTAGTATCATGCTTTTGGTGTCATATGCAAGAAGAGAATCTTTCATATGATACTAAGGATCCAGTTCTACCTGTATGATTTCCAGAGCTATCACTGGTTGAATATAAATATTTCAATCACAACTGTGTTTTCAACTAGTGATATCTCTGGAAATCTTCCATATAGAAGATTAGTATCATATGAAGGATGAGATTCTCTTCTAGAGACTAGATGGGAATCATGAATAGAGGGAACATTTCTGGAACATGAGCCAATCATTGCAAAAAGCTAGGTGGTGGCCATCATACTTCCAAGCTTCATGGAATCAGAAGGACTATAACTATAAGGTTTTTCAGTTTTTTTTTCTTTTTTTCTTTTACAACTGTTTTGCTTGTCTATGTCACCTTTGTTTGTCTTTTTTTTAAAGCACTAATCCTTGTGGTATTAAAGAATACACTTAGTAGTCCGGGTATACTCTACAGATTAATTTCCTTTTTAAAGTGTGTTTGACACCCACAGCTGTCTGACTGCTTGGAGCAGTGAGAGCGTATGTGTCCTGGAGTCCTATCAATCCTGAATGTGGTAGGTGGTGGCAGCATGTATCTATGGTGCGAGGACTGTGTTAGGTTGTGATTTACACTCAGTTTGTTGCCTTAGTGAATGGTGAGTGTAACACTGAGTGAGTGGAGTGAATTAACCCCTGAGAGCTGCACCCACTTAATGTCCGTATGTGACAATATACAGAATGATGTCTGTTAAAAATGGATCAGGAGGGATGTTTTTTTTTACTGACATTTAAAAACGGATGTGAAATGGATGACGCTCGGCCATCAAAAATGGAAAAATGGAACGGATTTGACGACAAAACGGCCATCAAAAACACTGTTGTCATTTGCATAGCCCCGCATTCACACAACTGAGTTTCACCCATGAAACTTGGTCTGTGTGTGTGGGGGATTTACCGGCCTGCACCTTATGCCGGGAGAGGGACTCCTAGCAGTATAGTTATTTATGATGTTAGGAGTCTCTGTCTCCCAGAGACATACTGTCCAGTAGTGATTATAGTATGGGACAGTATGTCCCTAGGAGGCAAGAACTCCTAGCATCATAGATAACTGTACTGCTAGGCCAGTAAATTCAGTGTACACACGGACCGAGTGAATGTGGCGTAAGGCCTTACAAATGTTAAAGAAGAAGTCAATTTTAATTTCATACTATTATTTCCCATGTTTCTGTATATCAAACTTAAAATTAATTTTTTATTTTTTTTATTTTGGTACCACATGAAAGCCCAATCTAAAGAACATAAAATATTCACCCTCGACAAAACTTGAATTTGGTAGTGAAAGAGTTAAAGGCAGGGTTCTAATCCGTTTCAGCGCTGGTGTCACAGACTTTATTGAGACAACCCCTTATATGATTGCCTTTTAAACAAGTTTAGAGAATCGAATCATTCCTTTTTATGCACAGAGGATTTAGTGCTGTGGAGCTTGACTGTCAGTGACTGCTGGAGGCAATCACTTTGGATTTTTCATTCTCCATATATACCATGCTTATATACCATGCTTAGTAGTCCATGGCAGTTCTTTATCATAAAAAATAAATAAAGCTAAACAAATTAAAATTCTGTTCCCAATGACATCATAACTTGAACTACTTCTCCTACCCACCACTAAGACACTGGTAAACACAATGTGGTCTGCCATTGAAGGAGAGTTATTGTATCATGTTCTTACTATGTTAATTGTAAGGTTTTTGTTCACACTGTCATTGTGTTCAACTGCTGTTCCAGTTTGGTGCTATTTTCCACCGGTAACCTGAGAGACCCAATTTTAAACCAAATGGCTCTGTCAGAATATTTGCGAAACCATTTTAAAACACCAGTTGTGGGTCCCTAAATAATTGAAACCATGGCAGCCGAAGGAAGGATGGAGAAGGCACAGGCTATTGGGGGGGATGAATGAGTACAAATACTACTGCTACTATCTATTATGTCCTCCCTTCAGCTCTCCCTGTCTGACGTCCCTCGGAAGAACACATACACAGCAGAGATTTTAGGGTATACTGTCAGTACTGTTATTGGAGTCCGTTGCTGTCATTCGTCAGGTAGTAGAGTCATGGACACAGCTGGAGTCCCCTGCATCGGTGTCCGTTCCCATTGACTCTAGAGTAAACAACATGATGGCCACTTTCTTCCGTCATGTTTGTTTACTTTTGTAACACAATAAAAAAAGTCCTGCACGCAGGTCCATTTTTTTACGTCAGAAAAGTAAAAAATATGATGGAAGAAAGCTTCTGACTTGTTTTGTATCTCTTGTTTAATGTCCGTTGCTCTCATCCTGTGACGGTTGAAAATAATGGACATTAAATAACACAAGTATGAACCCACGCTTATCTCGCCTGTGATGTATGTATATTCTGTTCAGGCAGGCGTACCAGGAATGAGGTACATGATGCAAGCCGTCCTGCTGGTTCTAGAGGACAGACACCATTTGAGCTATGGCAGTGACTGCCCCCTAGACAATGCAAGCAGGAATAAGTCATTAGAAGTATTTAGGAGAATATTTATCCTGGGGTATTATTTCAGTATATTTATTTTTTATTCTCACACAACCCCTTTAAGAACCAAATACTTCAGTGACTAAGGACGCACAACACAAATATAATCTCCTTACTATTGGCAGAAACCTAAGACTAAAATCTCACCTCACAGAAAGAGCCATCATAGCGTCTGACCACACAATCATTCTGAAGTCAAGATACCAACAAAATATGTTTGGATATCCATTTATCACCTATTTTAACATATAGATATCTATATTATTTTGGATACAAATTGATGGTTTCTAGTATTAGCCTACCCAATTTTATCAAATTGTAAAGTAATCCTACTATCACGGCTTGCGGTTTACAATCACACTTAAGAAAGTCTAAAGGCTCCTAAACTGTAGAATGTACAGATCTCTTGCAAATTTCCAGAGTCTCATAATTTTACGATACAGTACATTGGTCTCTTGTTGGCCTTTATTCTGCTTCTTCTGGCTCATGCAATATGTATCCATAGTTTTCCTTTTCTTACATCAGAAGATATTTTTCTGTATATTAGGATAGTATCTAGTTGTGGTAAACATTGACACATCATATATCTATAGCGACACAGGGTAACACAAGAAATATTGACTGTGGGGAAAGGTTTAGAACAGAATATTAATAGGATGTCTTAAACGTTCTTACGGCTGCATCTGTCCCTCCATTTCGTCACCTTGTTTCTTCCAATGCGTTAATAATTTGTTCCACTGTGTAAAACCTCACTCTTTAGTGCCCTTCACTCTCTCACCATCCGCGATGAAGTGCTCTGGCACATGTAGTGTGACCTTCACGGTGAGTGGGCAGGGTATTTGCGACCCACACACTACAGCCAACACGCAGGCACTCACCCCGACCAACGTCAGGGCTGTTCGGCTTAATGGACTCTTCAGAGTACCTGAAATTAGGATAAAAAAAAATAGTGTAATAAGACTATAATAGTATATTATAAGTCAGCAATACATAAGATCTGTTCTAAAAATGTAAATTTGCTTCCTGCATGTATCTGTACCCTGGTAGCCGAAACAATATACAAGAGATCCGAGGTCCAAGTACTCTCCAACATTTTTAATATTTTTTTTTTTTTTTAGGTACACCACATGGAGCATCAACCATGACACACAGCTACCTATACATAGACATACAGTTCCATATAACTTCATATACATATAATATAGTCTTTAACCACCTTACAGTTTTCCCCATCTCCTGCTTGGGCTTTGAGCAGTTGTGCCCGAGCAGGAGATGGGCAGGGAAACCTCACATGGAGCAGTTCCAAAAAGGACTTCAACTTTGCAGCTGTGGGGTCAGGGAACAGGGACATAACTACCACCATAGCAGATGGCACAGGGCCTGCAGTGTCAGGGGGCCGAGCCAGTTAGCCTGGGACAAAAACAGATCAAAGAATGGAGGATGCGCTGCATTATTTACATATGTAGTGTATACTGGAACTTCACCCTGAGCCTGGTCAGCGAAGAGAGTATGGGAGTGTACAAATGTGTGTTTGTATAAGTAAAATGTGTTCATGAATGTATAATATGTATATGTGTGTATAATATGTGCATGAGTGTATGTATTTAAGGGGGTATAATATGTGCATATGAGTGTATAATATGTGCATGAGTATATAAATGTGCGTACCAATTCTATAATATGTGCATATGAGTGTATAATATGTGCATGAGTATGTAAATGTGCCTACGAATGTATAATCTATGCATGAGTGTATGTGTGAGCGTATAATACCTGCATGAGTGCAATTGTGTATGATGAGTGTATATGTGAATGAGCGTATAAATGTGAATGAATGTATAACATGTGTATGAGTGTATAAATGTGTGTATGAGTGTACAAATTTGTGTATGAGAGTATAAATGTGTGCAATAATGTAAAAAGTATTGTTGCTAAAGTATGACAATAATGGTTTTGGCCTGTAATGTTCATGCCTATGGGGAAGGGGAGCCCTATTCAAAAGTTTGCTATGGGGCCCAGACTCTCAAAGTTATGCCCCTGGGCTAGAGGTATGATTTTTGTCTTGTTTTCATGGGGATACCATGGACTTTTGTTCATGATATCAACCCCCACATTATTAGTCAGAGAGCATACTTACCATATAACCCCATAGATCATAGGTGTTAAACAAGGCCCAATGGCCTAATCTGGCACCTCATGGCATGAGCTGAGGGTCGGCATTCTTTTTTTTAATTAGCTGCTGATTATTGCAATAGGTAGCTGCTGATAATTTATTCATCCATCCATGCTCCTGTCCAGGCTGGCCTCTGCTGGCACCTCTAGGCGGCGCTGCATGTTACGTCACGATGCTGAAGAATGTTATGACGTCACAGCCTGGCATTCTTCAGTGTCGGGAACAGCGCACCCTGGAGGTGGCAGCAGAGGCAGGCCTGGTCAGGAGCGTGGATGGATGAATAAATTATTAATAATAGTTAGTGACCTAACATATGACTGTGTGGGGGTCAAGAAATAAGGGGACCATATACTGTGTGAGGGCCAAAAAAGGAGATAATATAAATTGTAGTTGTGTGGCTTGGACTGTATGTGATGTAATTTGGGGTGGGGTGCGAAGAACTATTACCTGTGGGGGGTCACCAATATCTATGTGGGGGGACAATTAGGACACTATTACCTATGTGTGGGGGGCACTATTACCTGTAGGGGGAGATGATACACTATTACCTATGGGGGACACTATTACCTGTAGGGAGAGATAATTAGGACACTATTACCTATGGGGGCCATATTACCTGTAGGGGGAGATAAATATGACACTATTACCTATGTGTATTAACAATATGTTAACATTAGCTTTACGGTTGACTTCGACAGGCTATAAATGTAACTACAGCTAATTGGTATAGCTACGTTTATGCAGTCGCAGAATTACTAACAGACCCTTGAAGACAACCAATAAGGCTGATGTGGTCCTTGGTGGAAATGAGTTTAACACCCATGCCTTAGATATGCGGTCATTGCTGACAGCAGCACCTAAGTGGTTTTGTAGAAGAAAGTTAAAATAGACATTTATTTTCGCTTTTTAATGAAAAAAAAAATCACACAATTGGTATCACCACATCCATAACAACCCATAAAATAGCATTACACATTATTTATTCTACAAAATGAACACCATAAACCCTAAAATTCAGAGACAGAATTGATGTTTTCTGTTCATCTCACCTCTCAAAATCAAAAAGTAATAAAAACTAATCAAAAAGTTATATGTACCAACAAAATACAAGGTCTCATAAAGACATTGAAAACATTGAAATGTAAAACGTTATGAACGCTGGAATGCAGGGAGGGATAAAATGTTACTGGTTTCAGGCTAAAATGCCTTTCATAACTAAAGGGTTAAAATCCCCATAAGGAATCAGTTATATGCCAGCTATATTTATTTGAGCTATAAATTCAAAAGCTGCAATAAAAAATGGGATTTTTGGGGGGAATTTTTGCAATTTTGAGTAACACGGTTGGTCAGTGGTTAGCACTGCAGCCTTGCCCCACTGGAGTCCTGGATTCAAATCCTGCCAAGGACAATATCTGCAAGGAGTTTGTTTGTTCTCCCTGAGTTTGTGTAGTTTTCCTCTGGTTTCCCCCCACACCCCAAAAAAAAAATAAAAGGAAAAAAAAATTAGGGGCCCTATATGGGACAGTCTGTAAAGCGCTGCAGAATATAATGGTGCTATACAAGTAAGCTAAATAAATAAATAATCATTTCAATTTGATTCTTAGGGGGTTAAATAAAGTAATTGAATGATCCCTTAGAAGTAATAAAATTCAACACTGCAAACCAGAGCCCACAATATTTAATCCTTAAAAAAAGAAAATGAGAAAACAGGATGTTAGAGACCAGAATTAATATGTTACAGCCTTTTTGGAAGATTATGCTTGTATTAGATATCAGTAAAATAAATGTAATTTTATGAGGACATTTCATCACCTAAAACAAGTCCAGCTCATTACGTTAATTAACAGGCGCTGCTCAACTGATTCTGGCACAGTTGGAATTTTTTATCTAGCCCCCACCATTCCTGAGCAATCAGTGCTGTTAGTTTTGGTCCTTGACATACTATTTAGGCTCTGTACTGTCAGGAGGGCGCTGTCAGGCAGGAGCAGACAAGGGGTGTGATTCTGAGCTCTGACACTGGCTGCCTCTGATTGGAGCTCTGAATCACGCCCCCTGCCTGACACTGCACTTCTGACATTATAGAGGTTAAATAGCTCACCAGACAGCAAGTAACCATGCTTGTTACTCGGGAATGGTGGGGGCTGTCCTGAAATCAGTGGAGCAGCAGCTATTAACAGATGCTAAGAACTAGACTTGAAGGAGGTGGTGTATATAAAATATTACATTACTTAGCTAAAAAAGCGTGCTAAAAACAGGTTTCGCATAGGTAACATCCTATCTTTCATTCACCATCCTTCTCTATTGTGCAAAAGTACCTTAAAAGGGTTGTCCAGTGTGTAAAATAGATAAAACAGCTTAAAATGTTGTAAAATAACAAGGACTCTCATGCTACACCATACCTGCAGTCTGTATCAGTGCATTTGTTCTGTTGCAAAATTGTAAGCTGCTTTCTAAATATTTTTTTTTACTAGCTGGACAACCCCTTTAATAATATTTTGGTGTAGACATTTCAGTTACAACTTCTGATTGCAAATATTGATTGATTTAAGGCTTGCTACCTGAATTTTAAAAAGCATCAGATTAAGGGCATGTTCAGACATAGTAGAACATTTCCTGTGTATTCTGGATTGTAAAGGGTAAAATCTATGTGTGAATGGGATTTTATAATTATACTGCTGAGGCCCCATATACATGACCATATACAGGAGCATCTCAATAAATTAGAATATCTTTGAAACGTTTATTTCTTTCAGTAATTAAATTAAAAAAGTGACCTCCTATATTTTCTAGATTCTTTACACACAGAGTGTTCTATTTCAAGTGTTTTATTTCTGTAAATGTTGATTATGGATTACAGGTAATGAAAACCCAAATCTAAGAAATTCTGAATATTGTGAAAAAGTTCAGTATTGTAAATTCAGTGTCACCTGCCAAGGTTTCCTAAGCCTTTAAATGGTCCCTCAGTCTGGTTCAGTAGGACACACAATCATGGCAGATGCTGATTATGAATTGTATTACTGAATTACTGAAATGAATGAACATTTCAAAGATATTCTAATTTATTAAGATGCACCTGTAAGTGGCTGAAACAATATTGTGTCCAATATGTAGTATCAAAAAGGGTATTGTCTCTCATTAGGTAGAGACGGTACAAAGACTTATTAAACCATGCATGCCCTGCAAATAAGATCTCATTGGTGGAAAAGAGGAATTTGCTCATAGCACCACCTTTTGGAAGGTAGCTCCCTAAAAACTAATGCATGGTTTTCAAAGAAACCTAAGGGCATAATCTGGAAATAATAGCCAAATCAGACAACTCCTCCAAAAGGAAGAGGTTACCATCTGCAGACAGTTTTTTTTTTGAAAGCCTGAGTATGTGTGTCTGTCACCAAAAAAGTGCACAAGGATGCAGTCCATCGCAAGCCCTCTCTGAGAAGAGGAGGGCCTCCAGCCCCACCTAACCTCTGAGCCACAAGGCCATAAAAGGGAGACCCAACTTGCTCCTGCTCTCCACATGCCTTGCCGAAGTAAGGTCAGGAGCCTACAACAAGGTGCACCCACATAAACAGAAGCAGAGGTGGGGTGGGGAGCAGGGCAGAAGCAACACAACTCCTCACCCTCATAGAAGGCCACTTCAGAATAGTCCAATGTTTTCCTCTTAGCCATTCTTGGGTGTTTTTAGCTGTGTGTTTTGGGTCATTATCCTGTTGCAAGACCCATGACCTGCGACTGAGACCAAGTTTTCTGACACTGGGCAGCACATTTCTCTCTAGAATCCCTTTATAGTCTTGAGATTTCATTGTACCCTGCACAGATTCAAGACACCCTGTGCCAGATGAAGCAAAGCAGTCCCAGAACATAACAGAGCCTCCTCCATGTTTCACAGTAGGGACAGTGTTCTTTTCAAGATATGCTTCATTTTTCCGTCTGTGAACATAGAGCTGATGTGCCTTGCCAAAAAGTTAAATTTTGTCTCATCTGTCAATAGGACATTCTCCCAGAATCTGTGTGGCTTGTCAACATGTAGTTTGGCAAATTCCAGTCTGTTTTTTTTATATTTGTTTTCAACAATGGTGTCCTCCTTGGTTGTCTCCCATGAAGTCCACTTTTGCTCAAACAATGACGGATGGTGCGATCTAACACTGATGTTCCTTGAGCTTGAAGTTCAACTTTAATCTCTTTAGAAGTTTTTCTGGGCTCTTTTGTTACCATTAGTATTATCCTTCTCCTTGATTTGTCATCAATTTTCCTCCTGCGGCCACGTCCAGGGAGATTGGCTACAGTCCCATGGATCTTAAATTTCTGAATAATATGTGCAACTGTAGTCACAGGAACATCAAGCTACTTGGAGATGGTCTTATAACCTTTACCTTTAACATGCTTGTCTATAATTTTCTTTCTAAGCTCCTGAGACAACCCTTCGCTTCCTCTGGTCCATGTTGAGTGTGGTACTCACCATGTCACCAAACAGCACAGTGAGTATCGGTAGCCCTATATACAGGCCCACTGACTGATTACAAGATTGAAGACACCTGTGATGCTAATTAGTGGACACTCCTAAATTTAACATGTCCCTTTGGTCACATTATTTTCAGGGGAACCATCATTTCTCTCCAGGCCTGTTTCATGAGTTTTCTTTTTTTTTTTAAATTCTGTTGAAGCATGGTTGAAAAGCAATGTAAAATGTGATAGGTTCAGAAGGAGAGATTGTACAAGGGCCATGGATGCTCTAATAAGAATTCTGGGTAAGGAATATGCAAATAAAACCTCATTGGTAGAAAAGAGGAACTTACTCATAGTGCCATATTTTGGAAGGTAGTTCCCTATAGATTAATGCACGGTTCAAAATGTTGTGCTATGAGCAAGTTCCTCTTTCCCACCAAAGGAGTCTTACTTGCATTTTCCTATATGTACTATGTAATACACAAACCAATGAGGATTTATTTTAGATGTATGATGATATAATTGTGTTATTTTCAGTGATCCATCTTTAAACATGTCCTAATAATTTATAAATAATTTCCTTTGTCAATACAACTTATTCACGTTAAATGTCCAACTGGTATTTTATCACAAAATCCATACGTCCTACTCTCCCTATCTTGAGTATGCAGTTCAGTTTTTGGAACCAGTTTATAAGTAACAATGCCAGGGAATTGGAGACACAGTAGTACAAAGAAGGAAAAACAAAGTAACCACTTTCAGAACACCCATAGACTGTATACGCTTAGGCAGTCCACTCTTAACAGCTTAGAAGGCTGCATTCCTCTTGTAACTGAGGCTGATGTGTCACCTCCATAAGTGACACAGTACTCCAGGGAGCTATAGGCCCACCTCCAGTGCTCCAAAGACTTCAAAGTTGTTTTTCTCCAAATCTACAAAAGTGACCTCCATAACAAGGTATGATGTTTATCACAGTTATGTATTCTGTTACACGGTGATGGCAGCTGAATATTCTTGGGGAGTTGGTGGACTCCCTTTAATAGGAGCTAGGGAAGATCTCAGTTGTCAAAAATAAAGGTATTTACTCTAGAGAAGTGAAGGCTGAGGGGGGAAATTATATCTTTATATTTAGATGCCCCATATAACAACCTATATGACAAGTTTTCCCCGCAGAGAACACAGGATCACTGCTTGTGGATAAAGGGTACCTGTGCGGTTGAATATGGTGCTCACTTCCACATCTCCAATGCTGTGCAGGTTGGACTGGAAATGATTTTCTAACTGGATATTTTCAGACATGTCCTGTATGTTGAGGGATACCAGTAAATAAAGACTGGAGCTCCACACCTATCGGTGAGTATTACTTTTTTTATCCTATACCACCCTGAGCCTATTGAAAATGCAAAAATAACAGCTGGACAACTCCTTTAATGTAAAATATTGATGAAGATATCTATCCAAATGTTAGTAGAAATCAGGAAAAATGGACTTCACTTCATGTTCTGGTGTGGTTTTTTTCTTACCTCTGGATCGATTACAGTTTAAACTTACAGACATTGTTTTTTTCCACCACTAACTATGTACTATTCACTTTCCCGACCCTTAGGCCTGTGCTACGCAACAGCTTTTGCCACATATTTGTTGACAGGAGCCAATCGATATTATGCCTTAGGTTTTAATTACATTGTGCATTATTATCTGTGACCTGATGTCCATTTACATCGAGCACAACCAAACAAGCTTGTAATGTAAAGCGACGTATATAGGAAAGAAAACTCTGCACACCAAGTGGTTGCGCTTAAAGAGGACCTTTCACATCCTCATGTATATGCGGTTTTACATACCGCTAGAAAGCTGACAGCGAGCTGAATTCGCGCTGACAGCGAGCTGATCTTTAAGAACAGAGGTTTATTGGATATTGCTAGAAGCCCCAGCAATAGTTGTTAGTGGACGTCTGGGTCATATAGTCCTTCATCAGCTCACGTGGTAGTCAACAGGAATAGCACTGGAGTGAGGAGTAGAGTGCAGGCACACTCTGGGGAGGTAAGACCACCAATGGAAGGCCTTCCACTGTACGTCCGCACTCTACTCCTCACTCCAGTGATACGCCTATTGACTACCATGTGATCTGATGAAGGTCTATATGACCCAAACATTAAGTAAGAAGTATTGCACCCATCGTGCTGCTTAATCCTTCTGCTACTGCAACTGGAAAGTAGAGACCCCCTTGTGTCAGTAATAATCTAAATCCATATTTATTCTAAAGAATAACTATGCATTGGATTACCTATGCATTCTCCAAGGCAATTTTACCAGGTTATGTTTGCTAGCTGGGACTATATCTTCTTTTCCAATTGGCTCTGTTTATATTCCCAAATTGGTATGATTATCTTAACATCATCAGAATTTCAGTTCCATCTTTCCTGTCTTTGCCGCTATGTAATAACATATGCTTTTTATAGTGGCTCTCCAAGGTCCATCATTTCTAAGCATTAAAGTGAGTGCTCTATCTGCTTGGCATTGTGGAATATGATAGTTGTGCATACAAGAGTTTGGTCGGAACAACTATTGTACTTATTCATGCTGTTTATACTGTTTTTGTGATTTTTCACTCAAGTGACTCGAGATCCTTAGGTTTTCACTCTTACAGTGGAGTAAACAGTAACTAAATACACTCTCGTCAGATATTCTATAAAACCATTACTTATAATGATTGCTCTGTTTTATGTAAATAGCTTTATCAGTGCTGTTAGGGGATTAATTAATACTGTATGGTGGTTTGTTCCTCAGCAGGTTAGAGTTTAGGGGCTTAGCTGGGTTTTTATAATGTGTGGTGGCTGGGGGTATTATACTGTGTGGTACCTTAGCCGTGGCAAAGCATTACACTGTGTGGGGGTTGGGGGTATTCTACTGTGCGCTGAGCATAAGAGGGCACTACATTGTGTGGGAGGCATAAAGGGGATATTATACTGTATGGGATCTGAGTTGGGGGCATGTAAGAATTGTACTGTCTGTTGGACATAAAAAAAGCCTTATGTCATATGGGGCATAAAGGGGGCAGTATATTGTGTGGGGTCATACATGGACATTATCCTGTTTGTGGGGGCAATAAAGGGGACTTTATACCATAATATGGGAATTATACTGTGTAAAGGTACTTAGAGGAAATATACTGTATGGGGCAGTAAGGAGAGTTTTATGCAGTGTGGGGGCTCCAAAAATGCATTTTACTGTGTGGGGAGCTCTTCTGTCCAACCTCAAGGTGACCCCCCTCCAACCTGGAAAATTCTGCCTGGCCCCAAGATGTAAGAGCCATCAAGTGTTGTAAATTGCAAGGTAGGGATTTCATGGATATAATATGAAGGCCAAGACACCACCTCTAACTCCTTCTTATGTTCCTCAAACCATTCCCAAACAAATTTTGTATAGTGACAGGGCATATTATTCTGCTGAAAAAGGCAACTTCCATTAGGGAATACTTTTGCCATGCTGAAACTCTTAGGCAAATGGTATGTGTCACAGTAACATCCACATGAATACCAAGACCTAGGAATTCCAAGGTAAACATTGTCGAGAGCATCACACTGCTTCCATTGACTTTCCATCTTACCATAGTGCATCCGATTGCCATCTCTTCCCCAGTTAAGCACCATCTATCCATACAATGTAAAAGGAATATGATATATCAGACAAGGCCTTCTTTCATTGCTTCATGGTCCAGTCCTGATGCTCATCAATCCTTTGTAGATGAAGATAAAAATCCAGGCAGACAGAAAGCAGGCCTCTGAAAATATCACTAACAAATTCCTGGAATACCACAGGGGCATGGTAGAGACCAAAAGGAAAGATGAGGTACTCATAGTTACTATCAGGGGTCTTCCACTCACCACCCTCCCTGATGTGAATCGAGTTGTAATCTTCACGGAGATCCAAATTACAGAAGATCTTTACCCCATGGATTCTGTTGAACAGTTAAAAAAAAATCAATGGTGAGGGATGTATGACCTGTTCTTCACAGTCCCTTAAAATCGATGCATGGATGTAGAGATCCATTCTTCTTTTGTATGAAGAAGAGCCCAGCACCAGGAGGTGAAGAGGACTTCTTTATGAATCCTCTCTCCAAATTCTCTTTGATGTATATGCTCATAGCTTGTGTCTCTGGCAAAGACAATGGATAAACATGGCCTGGGGGAAGTAGGAAGGTGATCCAGGAAGCAGATTAATTGGGCAGTCCTATGGCCAATATAGGGCTAGAGTTTCAGGTTCCTTTTAACTGAAAACATCTGTAAATCTGGTGTAATGTGTAAGTGATGAGTGTGCGACTTGAAATGGATCTGTCATTGGTTGATAAAGTCACAACATGCCTTTAGATTCCCATCGAAGTGTGAAGACAGCCGCAATTGAACCGTGCAAACACAGTGCAGGCTGAGGACTAGGCAGCTGCCTGAACTGCTGCCTATGGAGACACCAGCATACACACATCCCCAGATGTGCCAAAATTCTTAAGAGGCATACACATCTTACTAATGTTAGCACATCTCATACAAGAAAAGTCAATTATTAAACTCAGTGTGCTCCACACCAGTCTTAATAAATCAGTCTCAGTTAGCCCAAAAATAAAAGGCGGACTTCACAGAGGCACACATGGCAGAAAGTATAAAGGTCTCACTTAAATCTAGAAATCGACAGCAGTAGGGCACCTATGGGAAAAAGTACAAGTACTCTGTCTACAACAATTTACAGTGCAATACATGTAGAAGAGATTAATCTGCACATAGAAGAAAAATTCTGAGTGGGATTCAGGGCATGCTTTCAAATGCACAGCATGCCCAGTCTATGGCAAATCTGCAGCAGAAAAATCTGCTATGTGTGAATGTTGACATTGAGTTGGAAACAGAGAATTAAAAAAGTGGAGGCACAAGCTTTGCAAGTAGCTTTACTCAGCAGTGATGCTGTCCTTAGGAAAGTAACATTGATGCAATAGTGGCTGCCAAAGGATGGAACATAAAAGGGCACAACAATGAAAGGACAAAGAAATCTAGAAACACCATAAAACTCATATTATTAAGCACCGACAAAGCAAAGACGCTGGGCAACATGTCCGGTGGGAATTTTCATGCCTTTATGTTGCAAAAGACTTTAGTGAAGAGCAATGCAGAAGTGCTTGCTGCAATATGAGAAAGAATACATGTATTAGGTCGACCATATGGAAAGGAATGATATTGTCCAATAGACCAGAGCCAATAGACAGATAATGGACCCACTAAGTTACTAATAGATTTGACTTGGGGCTAAACAGTCCAACTAGTGAATTGTATAAAGAATTTAAAGATTTATTGGCCCCTGACCGGACGCAGGTTTAGAGATTGTCTTTCCACTGGCAAACTTTTAAAATAATTCTATTCTTGTACTTTTGGCAGAAAATGGGAATCTGAAGGATCTAAAATACTGGGCTCCTCGTCTTACTTGAATACTGATGATAAAATATTGGCTACGATGTTATAAGTTAAGGGAACTCGTGAAGTTAAAGGTGATATAAAGAACTCTCTGCTGATGAAAGAAGTTGTGGCATATATTAACCCCTTCCTGCTCTGCACTGTATTAGTAAACGAGCACGACACGGTTATTAATGACTGTCATGTGAATAACCCGTTTAACAGGCTTTATTGGACCAGCATGGCCAATTTTCATGGACATTAGGTATCATGAAAAATGGCACTGTCGTGTGAATAAAGCTGTTGGGAGATAAACCCTATAGATGACACTGTCATTTACTGTGGCATCTAAATTATTAGAGAGGACTTATCCCATTTATCAATTAAAGAGGACCTTTCACCACCTCCAACAAGTCCAGCTGTTTACATCTATGCATAGGCGCAGCTCCACTGATTCCCGCACAGAATTTTTTCTTTAGCCCTCATTGTTCCTGAATAATAAGTGCTTTTCGTTTTGGTGTCTGATATGCTATTTAGGCTCTACAGTATACTGTCAGGAGGGCGGTGTCAGGCAGGAGTAGACAAGGAGTGTGATTCTGAATTCTGACGCTGGCTGCCTCTGATTGGAGCTCTGAATCAAGCCCCCTGCCTGACACTGCCCTTCTGACATTACATAGTCTAAATAGCACATCAGGGACCAAAATTATCTACTCTTGTTGCTCGGGAATGGTGGGGGCTAGAGAGAAAATTCCAATTGTGCTGGGATCAGTGGAGTGGTGCCTACTCACAGATGCTAATAATTGAACTGGAGAAAGGTCCTCTTTAAGACAATACAAAAAATGGATTCAATTGGAAATGCTGTATCCATAAAAGTTTGAACTATTAAAATATTGCATTATTTATTATGCTTACTTATATAGCGTCATCAGATATTGTTAGTCACTGTCCCATATAGGGCTCACAATCTACATTCCCTATCAGTATGTCTTTGGAGTGTGGAAGGAAGCCGGAGTACCTGGAGGAAACCCACGCAAACACAGGGAGAACATACAAACTTCTTGCAGATGTTGTCCATGGCAGGATTTGAACCCAGGACTCCAGCGCTGCAAGGCTGCAGTGCTAACCACTGAGCACAAACCCAAAAAATGATATCAGAATTGCAGTTTTTTTACATGCAGTACCCAAAAAGCATTACTAAAAGCTAAACAATACATTTTATGTATCACAAAATTATGCAAACTAATCATACAAGTTGTCTGACTTTAAATAAACCCTCACTATGTCCACAAAGAAATAAAAAAGTTATGGCTTTTGAAATGTAGAGCTGGAAAAACCTCTGTGTTATAAGTCCAAAATTATAGAACGGTATCCTGTGAAGTTACAGGTTACTATCTGCATCTGTACTTTTACTTCACTTTTTAGTCTTTGGGAGAAAAGACTTACTTACTGGGCTGCAGAAAATGAAGAAGGTCATAACTGGCATATCCTAAGGGCAGATAATGTAATCACTCTTATGCATAATTCACATTTCTTAAGATAGTTTTTTTTAACCAAGAATAGAACCAGATTTGCTGAAACATTAACAAATCGCAATGTACAAAAATGTGCTCATCTCTTCTAAGAAAACTCCAAAATCTGTGAAGCAGTAAGAATGTAACCCTATTTTGTGGGTGATTGATTGGCATTGATTGAAAATGGGCACAGTTATCACTATGCATAAAAAATAGAGATCTGAAATTGTACAAATAAAATAAACAAAAACATCATCAAAATATACTGGAAATACAAAAAGGGCAGGTTTACTAATGAAAAAACTAAAACATTCTGGAAATTTGAGATAAAAGCTGGCATACACCACATTTTTATTTGTTTTAGGCAGTGTTGTTTTGCTGGGAAAGGGAGTATGGTTTACAGTGTTAAATTCTGCACCAAAGAAAGGCAGCTAAGGCTGCATTCAGAATTGCGTTGGAGTCTCTGTAGTCTCTGTCACAATGTCACTGGGTCACAATGTCACTCTGTCACAATGTACACCTAAAATTGGTGGACAAAAAAGTCCTGCATCAACAGCTTTTTCGTCTGTTTAAAAACAACGGATACCCAACCCATTATAGTCAACGGGATCCATCAAGCTCCATATGTAACCGCTATTTTAGAAGTCCACCGGTCTGTTGTTACAGCTGACACTAATACTAACCCAGCCTCAAGCTAAGGTCCCACGTAGAAAAAAAACACAGCTAAAAAAACCTTGCAGCGAAAATGTGTTGCATTTTTTCAACAGCATTTTTCCCAGAGTGTTGCTGTTTTTTCCGCGTATTGTCTTCCCCTATTAAATGTACAGGGTAAACGCTTGTGATTCCGCAGCTAAAATTAACATGGTGCGATTTTCCAAAACATATGCTTTTAGGTACCGCAGCTACAGTCATATGAAAAAGTTTGGGCACCCCTATTAATCTTAATCATTTTTAGTTCTAAATATTTGGGTGTTTGCAACAGCCATTTCAATTTGATATATCTAATAACTGATGGACACAGTAATATTTCAGGATTGAAATGAGGTTTATTGTACTAACAGAAAATGTGCAATATGCATTAAACCAAAATTTGACCGGTGCAAAAATTTGGGTACCCTTATCATTTTATTGATTTGAATACTCCTAACTACTTTTTACTGACTTACTGAAGCACAAAATTGGTTTTGTAACCTCACTGAGCTTTGAACTTCATAGCCAGGTGTATCCAATCATGAGAAAAGGTATTTAAGGTGGCCAATTGCAAGTTGTTCTCCTATTTGAATCTCCTCTGAAGAGTGGCATCATGGGCTCCTCAAAACAACTCTCAAATGATCTGAAAACAAAGATTGTTCAACATAGTTGTTCAGGGGAAGGATACAAAAAGTTGTCTCAAAGATTTAACCTGTCAGTTTCCTGTGAGGAACATAGTAAGGAAATGGAAGACCACAGGGACAGTTCTTGTTAAGCCCAGAAGTGGCAGGCCAAGAAAAATATCAGAAAGGCAGAGAAGAAGAATGGTGAGAACAGTCAAGGACAATCCACAGACCACCTCCAAAGAGCTGCAGCATCATCTTGCTGCAGATGGTGTCACTGTGCATCGGTCAACAATACAGCACACTTTGCACAAGGAGAAGCTGTATGGGAGAGTGATGCGAAAGAAGCCGTTTCTGAAAGCACGCCACAAACAGAGTCGCCTGAGGTATGCAAAAGCACATTTGGACAAGCCAGCTTCATTTTGGAAGAAGGTCCTGTGGACTGATGAAACAAAGATTGAGTTGTTTGGTCATACAAAAAGGCGTTATGCATGGCGTCAAAAAAACACAGCATTCCAAGAAAAACACTTGCTACCCACTGTAAAATTTGGTGGAGGTTCCATCATGCTTTGGGGCTGTGTGGCCAATGCCGGCATCGGGAATCTTGTTAAAGTTGAGGGTCGCATGGATTCAACTCAGTATCAGCAGATTCTTGAGAATAATGTACAAGAATCAGTGACGAATTTGAAGTTACGCTGGGGATGGATATTTCAGCAAGACAATGATCCAAAACACAGCTCCAAATCTACTCAGGCATTCATGCAGAGGAACAATTACAATGTTCTGGAATGGCCATCCCAGTCCCCAGACCTGAATATCATTGAACATCTGTGGGATAATTTGAAGCGGGCTGTCCATGCTCGGCGACCATCAAACTTAACTGAACTGGAATTGTTTTGTAAAGAGGAATGGTCAAAAATACCTTCATCCAGGATCCAGGAACTGATTAAAAGCTACAGGAAGCGACTAGAGGCTGTTATTTTTGCAAAAGGAGGATCTACTAAATATTAATGTCACTTTTCTGTTGAGGTGCCCATACTTTTGCACCGGTCAAATTTTGGTTTAATGCACATTGCACATTTTCTGTTAGTACAATAAACCTCATTTCAATCCTGAAATATTACTGTGTCCATCAGTTATTAGATATATCAAATTGAAATGGCTGTTGCAAACACCCAAATATTTAGAACTAAAAATGATTAAGATTAATAGGGGTGCCCAAACTTTTTCATATGACTGTATTATCCCCTTGATATGTGGATGAGATTACATGAAATCTCATTCATTTCACTTTTTTCAAAAGTGAAGAGTGCGGTATAAAAATTTTTAATAATGTGAGCTGAAAAAAAGCCCTACTTTTGCAATTTTTTGTGCCAGAATTCTGGACTGCAGGGCTTGATATATTCACACTAGCGTTCAGGTCTACATCATTCTGTCCTGCATAGGGGTCCTCCTTGCAGGACTTTTCTCTCCGACGATTTTAAGCGGAGTCTGTTACAGAGTCTCGTATGGATACTCCAACGCAGATGTGAATCTAGTCTTAGACTTGACAGTCTAAAGAAACACCATATTTATCATTTTCAAAATTCACATCTATTAATAAATGTGAGTCTTTCGTTCACACCATTTACTGTTTGGCACAATTTTTAGCAGAATTTTGGCCTTTTTTTAAAGTAATTTTTTCCCAGTTATTCAGTTCTCAGCAGTACATTTTTCACATATTTTTATAAGAACCAGCTACATAGATCTGCCCAAGGCAGACACTGAGCATTTGCTATGAACCTCTTCTATCCAGTGCTTCCTGTGTAGCCCCTTTTGGCCATTTACAAAACAGACCACACCTACCAAGTACCATTTACAATACTTCTACAAGCGTGCAGCTGAACTTATGTCCTTTTATGACTTCAAATTAATACAGAGGCATAATAATGATATTTTCTGTCAAATATTATATACATAAAAATGAATTTCTGATGTATTTTCCTTATGCACGGTCAAATGACTTAACCAATTTACCCTATAATTGGCACACAGATAAATTGGCAATTCTAAAGGTTTCAGACTATGTTTCAACTCTGTAGGCTCTAACATTTCCAACGTATTCACAAACACAAACATAGCACCACTGGCTTCCACATCAAGGTCCTTCCTCCATATCACACGACATTACCCGTTTTAGCTAATAAAAGCAAGCAGGTTCCTCATGCTTAGCCTCACTGACATGCAACATTATCGGAGGATTGCAGCACACATTCACTGTTGTTTTCTGTTATCAACCATTATCAAACGCAATAGATACTCACAAGTCCTTCATTCTTAGCCTCAATGACATACACCATTATCGGAGGATTGCAGCACTCACTCACTGTTGTTCTCTGTCATAAGCTATCATCTGACACAATAGATACTCACAGGTACTTCATTATTAGCCTCACTGACATACACCATTATCAGAGGATTGCTGCACTCACTCACTGTTGTTCTCTGTCATAAGCTAACATCTGACACAATAGATACTCACATGTACTTCATTCTTAGCCTCACTGACATACACCATTATCGGAGGATTGCAGCACTCACTCACTGTTGTTCTCTCTCATAAGCTATCATCTGACACAATAAATACTCACAGGTACTTCATTCTTAGCCTCACTGACATACACCATTATCAGAGGATTGCCGCACTCACTGTTGTTCTCTGTCATAAGCTATTATCTGACACAATAGATACTCACAGGTCCTTCATTCTTAGCCTCACTGATATACACCATTATCAGAGGATTGCAGCACTCACTCACTCACTGTTGTTCTCTGTTATCAGCCATTATTGTTAGCCTCACTGACATACACCATTATTGGAGGATTGCAGCACTCACATACTGTTGTTCTTTGTTATCAGCAATTAGCAGAAGACAGCACTAACTAACCCATATTAGCCAACAAAATTTTGCAGGTCCTTCATTCTTATATACAGTTACAGGTCATGACACCACAGGATTGGCGGTTATAATATCACCACAAATATGACCTTTGTTACACCAGTAGAAAATCGGCCATTGTATGGAATAGACTTCAGGATTTTCAAGTTTTTATTTTTTATATTTTTGTTTGCCAGTAGCAGGTTGTGTACTTTACTACATAATCCTATATAGGAAGGTACATTGGAGTGATTGTCTATATTAACCAATTAGAGTAGTGGTTTCATTTTCAAAGGGGCCTTGGACAGATTATAGCTGGATTGGTTGCTATGGGCAACTGTCTCATTTTCCTTTTCCACCACTTTAGATAAATAATTCCCTTTATGTTTTAAGCTCTCTGGGCAAATATTAAAGTTTTCCGTCATAACTCTTGAAGAAAAGAGACAGCTGCCAGGTGATCTTGCTGACTGTGGTGGGATCCTATGGACCCACACTTTATACCCAGTTAACACCGGGTACTTTCTCTAGTTCTGTATAAATCCTACAAAACAAAATGACATGTTCCTTGGGGCTCTGTGTAAACAGTGAGGAGTGCATAAACGCACAATCTAGTGCACTAGTGTGATATGGTCCTACAATGCCAGATACAGTTATTAGCACAGGTCTGCAAGGTTAGGTTTACTAAAGCATTTCCTACAGGTGCATCTCAATAAATTAGAATATCTTTGAAACGTTCATTCATTTCAGTAATTCAGTAATACAATCCATAATCAGCGTCTTCCATGATTGTGTGTCCTACTGAACCAGACTGAGGGACCATTTAAAGGCTTAGGAAACCTTGGCAGGTGACACTGAATTGACAATGCTGAACTTTTTTACAATATTCAAATTTTCTTAGATTTGGGTTTTCATTACCTGTAATCCATAATCAACATTTACAGAAATAAAACACTTGAAATAGAACACGCTGTGTGTAAAGAATCTAGAAAATATAGGAGGTCACTTTTTTAATTTAATTACTGAAAGAAATAAACGTTTCAAAGATATTCTAATTTATTGAGATGCTCCTGTATATGGTCATGTATATGGGGCCTCGGCAGTATAATTATAAAATCCCATTCATACATAGATTTTACCCTTTACAATCCAGAATACACAGGAAATTTATTGAGATGCATCTGTATATTCTGAATTGATTATTCTACAAGATATAGGTATAAAGTTACAATAAAAAGCTGTATTTCTCCTTAGAGCAGTATTTTCAGCATTGCAATATTAGTAAACCAGTCTCACACACACATAAACTAATACCTTTGCTTCTCTGGTGGTTTTCATGCTGTCGTCCTCGAATTGTCAACTGTGCTTCATCACCAGTTTCTGATCCAGAATTCTCCTCTGACTTCAGATACCCTGTTGGATCTATGACAAGAAAACAAATGAGGAAATTTGTGCCAGCTTAATGAGTATGAGTGAAAGATTTGTAAGATTTTCCATTGCTATTCAATATTTTTAGTGTTTTTCTTACTAAAGTATTACTTTATGACCTTAAGTGTTCTCAAATACTATTTGCTGCAGCTCTTAAAGACTGAAAACAGTTTAGGACCTGCTTCAGGCCTGGTTTGAAGACCATAAACTCAAACCCAGAATTTTTGACAGAATTCATTATTTATTTCTGCCACTATTTGACATAAAAAAAAGTTGCAAACTGGTGTTATGTGACTTTTTAACACCACCTGTGTTGCAAGTGGTTTCTTTGCAACACTCTCGACACTTTTCTCAAAATCTGCAGGACGGGGCCATTGGCCTTGTCAGATTCCATTTATACCACTTTTGTGGTATAAATAATGATAGAAATCTACGCCAACAAGGAGACTCCTAGAAGATGCACCTAATTCATGATGAGGTGGAAGTGGGCTGCACCTCCGGCTCCGACAATCTGTGGACTGGAGTGTACGGTGGATATTATTTTGCCCCATGACCAGAGCCCAGTGAATTCTTAATTAGTTCGGAAAACCCCTTTTAAGCTCTTAAGCCCTTCTCCATTTAAAAAGAAACATAGATCATAACATATACAATGTAATACTTAGCAATATAGTAAATATCATGTGCTCAACATGTCAACATGCCTTATCCTGTGCTTTGGTGACATAAATGTACCCAACATTTAGATGGGGAAAAAAATGACTCCCTCACTTATGATTTTACCGTATTTAACTAAATTTCCATTCTAGAGGACCTATGAGGCATGCATCTATTCTTAGATTGATCTGTGCTCACTTGCATTGACCTATCATACTAGCTGATGCAAAATGCATGGGGAGAAATGATCACAACCTCCATTCAGCTGTATTGATTATTGGCGTATTGGAGTACATCATTTACTGATCTATCAACTGACCATCAGCACAAATAGTCAGGCCAGTTATTGTGAATGAGCGTTCCTATGGAAGCTTGTATACCAAAGCAGGTCTGATTATCTCAGGGCTGTGAAGTTGGTAGGCCAAAGCACCAACTCGGACTCCTCTATATTTCCACAGTCCTACTCAGACTACTGCTCTGACGCCAACTCCTTCATAAACCTGCTTTAATTCATAAAAAACTTGTCACTGAATTCCTATGAAAGTAAATATGCAACAAACTATACATCTCATAAATTATACAATATTAATAATTGTATAATATAATTATAGAATATATTAATAGACTCCACTGAATGGTCACACATAAGCATAGGCATATCTAGCATATCACATACCATGTTGTGCTTAGAAACGCTGCTTAAAAGGGATCTTTGATGACCTCCACCAACTCTGGCTCTTTGCATTCTTTAAAAGGTGCTCTGCCACTGATTCCTGAGCAGTTGGAATTTTTTCTCTAGTTCCCCCCTGTCCTGAGCAATCATTTCTGTTAGTTTTAGCACAATTATGTTCTCTACTATCAGGTGGGCGGTCCCTGTCTGTCTGCTTTAGCTAAGGACCTCCCACCTGAGAGTAAAAAGGCTAAATAACTCCTTTGATTACCCGGGAATGGTAGAAGCTAGAGAAAAAATTCCAACTGTGCCAGAATCAGTGGAGCAGCAACTATTCCATGATGCAAAGAGTTGGAGTTGGTGGAGGTGGTGAAAGATCCTCTTTAACCTCTTTAACTTGTGACACAGCTATCTAAATATGTACAGTCAAGAAGGTGGGTAAGGAAGGACCTCTATTTACAGAAAAGGTCATTTCACCCAGATTTGTTCTGGGTGACTACGACTTTTCTAGTCATCCAAATGGGGATCACCATCAAAATAACTCCATTCAAATTCAAGGAACTAATTTGCAGTCAAAGAAATTCTTGTAACAAATCTGCCGCATGTAATTATATGTTACTATACACTTAGGCTTCATTTCCACTGCTTGAACAGATTCATTACCGTATTCTTAGAGTTCCATCAGGCCAGCCATCATTTTAATGGGAAGAATAGCGCTGCATGCTGTACTATTCTTTCCATCAAGCATGACAAAATCTGCAGTGTACGGTCAGCTCTTGACAGAGCCTCCAACACAGATGCGAACACAACCTAAGTCTGTATAGTCGCTAACAGATTAAGAAAGTGCTGAAATAGTAGCTACTGAGGTTTGTGAAAAATGGAATTTCATGGTTTAGCTTTCCCAGAAAAAAGAAACTGTCACTTTAATAAGGCCAGATTCCCATGATGATGCCATGTTTAATGGACCCAACGTCTATGAAAAATGGACATATCGGTCCGTTAAAAGCCTTATTCACACAATAGGGAATAAAGGCCAAGTTTTTGAACACGGTTGTTTTAAAACCCATGAATGTTATGGGTCTATTCACATGTCTATTTTATGTCCAACAAAATGGACAAAGACAGAGCGTGTCAATTCTTTGACAGCCGTGAAAAACAGTTCGACAAGAAAATGGACACCTATGTAGACCCGTAGACATTCATGGGTTCTAAAATGGTCGTGTGACGGCAGATATTCACTGTTGTGTGAATAAGCCTTTACCGTTTAGTACTCATATTTTTTAAGTATACTAAGCTAAGAAAGTCATGTGTATAATAGAGATCATGTAACCTTACTACTGTTATACTCTGAGCAACCCATCCCAAAAGCCAGTTTCTGTAATCTCTGATTTCTCACGCTAATACACGCTGATCTGCTCCACCATATGGCACTTAATACTGTTCCAAATTCTGAATAATCATTTCATCAGGAGAGAGATTTTTATGACTTGGGGAAGAAATATTTTGCAAAGTTATAAAATAAACTGACAGCAAAATTGAGGTCATTATTGTGCTGAGATACTGATATATTACTGCACTACACGCCACTACTCCGACATACTTACCAGTAGTTTTCTAGTGTCAATTCCCGACCCAAAGTGAATCAGGACTGCAAAATAAAAACCTAAAGCATGGTAATATCATGGGCACGCTTCTACATAAGTAACATTTATAAATGACTGTGATGACTTGTATATATGTTATACTGTGTACATATGAATTTGGTTTACTTATAGTTTTTTTGTTCGTTGTTGTGGCCGGATTCTGGCTCAATGTGTCAGTAAGTCTGGCTGAACTGAGCATATCATACCTATATGTGGTACCCACCCGAAGTTATGGCATATTCCCAAAATATGTCATATCTCCTTGAAGTTGGCACATGCCATCAGCCCGCCCAATCACACGTGGGAGGTTCCAGGAAGGGGGGATAGGATGAGGGTCCTTAAAAAGTGATGAGGTACATGAACCCAGGCTCAGATATTTTGGAGACACAGCCTAGAGCAGGGGTAGGCAACCTTTTATGTATGGTTTAAACAAAAAAATCAAGGAGGGGAAACTTGGTGTGCTGTGCAATAATTAATGTCGTCAAACCCTACATAAGTTATTTGTGGAACCTGAAAAATTTCTAACCAAATAGTGAAGCAGAATGCCAGGACCCCTATATATATAGTACAATGCTCCTTATTGCCCCCAATACACAGTATAATGCTCTATATTGGCCCCCTATACACAGTATAATGCTCCATATTGGTCCTATACACAGTATAATGCTCCATATTGGTCCTATACACAGTATAATGCTCCATATTGATCCAATACACAGTATAATGCTCCATATTGGTCCTATAAACAGTATAATGCTCTATATTGGCCCCCTATACACAGTATAATGCTCCATATTGGTCCTATACACAGTATAATGCTCCATATTGGTCCTATACACAGTATAATGCTACATATTGATCCAATACACAGTATAATGATCCATATTGGCCCCCTATACACAGTGTAATGCTCCATATTTGCACCCTATACACAGTGTAATGTCCTACTATAAGTTTCCCACACAGTATGTTGCCCCATTTGTAACCACCCCACAGAGTATTAAGCCCTTTAATGGCCCCAATGTAGTTTAGTGCCCCACTCCGCCCCCATTTACTCAGCCTCCGACACCCGCATGTAGAGCTCTTGTCCATAGTTTGGTAGTGTGTAAGACCTGGTGACTGTACACGTCACTGAGCCTCTTCTATAGTACCACACTGCGCTCTACAAACTAAAGCAAAGCGCTGGAGGAAGCTGAGTGACGTGTGCTGGGTGTTGTCCACCCCTGGCCTAGTGTTCAATCTGTTCATTTCCGAGCACCAACAGGAAGAGGTTTGTTTTATTTTATTCCCTTTTATATTTTATATTGTTTGCATGGATATGTCTTTTCATTGCATCTTGTTACTTTTTTGTATATCTAAGAATCTAAAATTTATAAGGATGTCCTTGGCTCTAAACAGTCCCACAATTCCAAAGACAGAACAAATCGCTAAGGCTTGTTAGCTATTGTTGCTATTTGTGAGTGCCTTTGGCACTGGCAAATATGTGTGGATGTGGGGTCACTTCACTCCTCTGTAGCCTAATGTTATAGGTGAGAGTGGAAGGGAATGTGGAAGCGGACTCCCCCTTTTATTGCCACATCCAGGGTCACATCTGCTTGTTGGGTGAACAGAGCCCTGACATAACTGGTATGCAGTGAGTGGGATATATATTTATCAGCACAATTCGTGACAATGACTAATATTAAACGATGAAGCAAAAAGTTTCAAAAGCTTTTGTTTATTTTGTGTTATTCTGACCATTTCTTTATTTTCTATCATAATTGCTTCTCTGTCTATAGTTTATACAGTACAACGAGTGCCCTGTCATTATTAATGGACAGCCTTGGGTTTGTTTGTTAGGCTCCTGAATGTCAATATAAAACCATCGGCTTCAGCACTAAGCTCTGCTGATACATACAGTGAAACCTCTCCAGACTACTCCTTTGAGAAGACCTCTTCTTCTTTTTCAATTACCTATTTTCCTCCCATGATACCCTATAGAGGCTTTCTGAGTATAAGCAGACCAAGCCCTTATTTAATCAAAGGGTTACAAACATACATGGGGGAAAAAGTCACTAGTACTGGAGCAGACAGCCCATGTCATGGTCGATGCAGTCTGTCACTGAGGTGCCAAGCAAACGTGCCAATAGTTCCAATTTTGTCAGGACAATCTTGGGGACTAGGCCACAAAAGGGAGAGGTTTTGTCTTTTCACCTACAGTGGGTACGGAAAATATTCAGAGCCCTTTAAATTTTTCACTCTTTGTTTCATTGCAGCCATTTGCTAAAAGCAAAAAAGTTCATTTTATTTCTCATTAATGTACACTCAGCTCCCCATCTTGACAGAAAAAAAAACAGAAATGTAGATATTTTTGCAAATGTATTAAAAAAGAAAAACTGAAATATCACATGGTCATAAGTATTCAGACCCTTTGCTCAGTATTGAGTAGAAGCCCCTTCCTTTTGAGCTAGTACAGCCATGAGTCTTCTTGGGAATGAGATGGTTGGATGGTGAACGTTGGTGGAGCCATTTTCAGGTCTCTCCAGAGATGCTCAATTGGGTTGAGGTCAGGGCTCTGGCTGGGCCAATCAAGAATGGTCACAGAGTTGTTGCGAAGCCACTCCTTTGTTATTTTAGCTGTGTGCTTAGGGTCACTGTCTTGTTGGAAGGTGAACTTTCAGCCCAGTCTGAGATCCAGAGCACTCTAGAAGAGGTTTTCTTCCAGGATATCTCTGCACTTGGCCGCATTCATCTTTCCTTCAATTGCAACCAGTCGTCCTGTCCCCCACAGCATGATGCTGCCACCACCATGTTTCACTGTTGGGATTGTATTGGGCAGGTGATGAGCAGTGCCTGGTTTTCTCCACACATACCGCTTAGAATTAACGCCAATAAGTTCAATCTTTGTCTCATCAGACCAGAGAATCTTATTTCTCATAGTCTGGAAGTCCTTCATGTGTTTTTGGCAAACTCTATGCGGACTTTCATATGTCTTGCACTGAGGAGAGGCTTCCTTCGGGCCACTCTGCCATAAAGCCCCGACTGGTGGAGGGCTGCAGTGATAGTTGACTTTGTGGAACTTTCTCCCATCTCCCTACTGCATCTCTGGAGCTCAGCCATAGTGATCTTTGGGTTCTTCTTTACCTCTCTCTCCCACGATTGCTCAGTTTGGCTGGATGGCCAGGTCTAGGAAGAGTTCTGGTTGTCCCAAACTTCTTCCATTTAAGGATTATGGAGGCCACAGTGCTCTTAGGAACATTGAGTGCTGCAGAAATTCTTTTGTAACCTTGGACAGATCTGTGCCTTGACACAATTCTGTCTCTGAGCTCCTTGGGCAGTTCCTTTGACCTCATGATTCTCATTTACTCTGACATGCACTGTGATCTGTGAGGTCTTATATAGACAGGTGTGCGCCTTTCCTAATCAAGTCCAATCAGTTTAATTAAACACAGCTGGACTCCAATGAAGGACTAGAACCATCTCATGGAGGATCAGAAGGAAATGGACAGCATGTGAGTTAAATATGAGTGTTACAGCAAAGGGTCTGAATACTTATGACCATGTGATATTTCAGTTTTTCTTTTTTTAATAAATTTGCAAAAATATCTACATTTCTGTTTTTTTTTCTGTCAAGATGGGGTGCTGAGTGTACATTAATGGGAAACAAAATGAACTTTTTTGCTTTTAGCAAATGGCTGCAATGAAACAAATAGTGAAAAATTTAAAGGGGTCTGAATACTTTCCGTACCCACTGTACATTAAAATGGGCACTCTTGTGGTGTTCCCAGGTAGGCTTTACAGTTCAGATTTTGGCCTATGCTAACCTTGTCAAATATTGTCAGGGTTAGCAGTGAAGAGGGGAAATTGAAAGTGGAGCCATGTTGAGGTCTAGGAATGAGATGGGAACCATCCCAGGAACCAGGAATGAGAAGAGTAGTCATGCCCATGCGGTTTTATATACCACTAGAAAGAATTCAGCATCAGCTTTCTTGTTCTGATCTCTGCCCACCGTCAGAAGGGCGTTTCTGACAGTCTAGCTGGGCTGTGAGGAAGCCCCCCCGACAGTACTCATCCATAGGAGAGTACTATCAGAGGGGGCGTTTCATACCACCCAACGATGACGCTGAAATTGAGGAATGCCCAGCTAGACTGTTAGGAACACCCTTCTGACAAACTAACGGCACTGACATCTCCAGCCCAGGGGCACATAACGGGAAAGCCGACTGTGTGCTGAATTCAGTGTACTGTCGGCTTTCTAGCAGTATATAAAACCACATGTGTCTGAGGACATGAAAGATCCTCTTTAAAGACCACAATTTAAAGAGATACCATTCTGGGGACTAGGAATAAGAGGGGCGCCATGTTAAGGACCATGATTTAAAGGGCTATCATGCTGGGGACTAGGAATGAGATGGTGAGCCATTCTGATGATTAAGAAGGATAGGGGAACAAGATTTAGAAAAATGCCATGCTGGCGACCAAAATTATTGAACCATCTTGAACTAAGAAATGTGCAGGTCTCTAGGTGTCTAGGTGAGTAAGAATTAGTTGGGGCCCCCATGGTTATGTGTGTGGGTTGACGTGAATTGTGTAATTCCAGTCTAGGCTTGTTAATGTGATACCTGGTTCTGAAGCATAAAATACATGACTTTTGTCTCTTTCATTATTATCTGGGGTTTGGCGGGACTTGCTGGCTCCACTAGACACTTTAACATGCATTCTGTGTGCTTTTTCTTTGAAAGGATCACCCCTATAAAGACCATTTTTTCATGAAAATTTAGGAGAGTGGCTCAAAGAGGTTTCACCATATGTGGATGTAATATAGGAAGTTTTTCTCCATATGATCCTTTTATTGCCCCTTAAAAGTAACCATCTCAGTGGGTGAAAAAGCAATCTCCACACTTTCTTCCCAGCTCATGTATCTCCACAATTAGGTTCCGGAGTAATTTGTCATCTGAGCGCTCTTCAGAGGAAAAGAGTAACATTTATTTACGAGCTGGCAAGCTAATCACACCTCCGTTCTCTTAATAGACAGGCATTCATGTGTAATGGGGTGTGACCGCTGTCTATCAAGAGAGCGGAGAACGCTTATGAATATGCAGCTCATAAACAAGCATGACTCTTCTCCTCAGAGGAATGGCCAGGTGACTTACCTCTGCTGCTTTTCATACAGCACCAGAAAACATTAGAGCCTAATGGCAGAGATACATAGGCTAAATAGGAAGTGTGGAGGTTAAAGGTGACTCATTTTCCACCCATTTTCAGCCAGTAAAGCAAGTATGGGTGAGATGCTGGTAGAAATATAGAAGATTGATGGCAGAAAAAATCCACATGGTCCATGTAGTCTGTGCTTCTCTTAGGATAGACATATTTATCCCAACTATGCTTACATTCACTTACTATAGATTTCCCAACCACATCTGCTGGAAGTTTGTTCCAAGCGTCAACTACTCTTTTAGTGAAATAACATTTCCTAACATTGCTTCTGATCTTCCCCCAGATAATTTTACATAGTGCTCGATGGTGTGTTCCTCCCTCCTGAACTTTATTTATACCTTTAACATGTTAAAAGATGTTGATTACGTTCCCCCTTTCTCTTCTCTCTTAAAGACTATACAGATTAAGAGCATAAAACATTTCCTAATATGTGAATGTATGTGGATTTGGCTCTCCTTGGGGTTTTCACAGCTATTTGTTTGCTATTTTCCAGTTACTCCTGGCACAATTGCATGTAAACAAACCAGTAGTAGCAGTAGTAATGGATTGTAGGAATGTCAGACTGCTCTGTATTGTACACAAGCCCTGCCTCAAAGAGAAGTGAAACATAAAACGTTTCCTAATATGTGAATGTATGTGGATTTGGCTCTCCTTGGGGTTTTCACAGCTATTTGTTTGCTATTTTCCAGTTACTCCTGGCACAATTGCATGTAAGCAAACCAGTAGTAGCAGTAGTAATGGATTGGAGGAATGTCAGACTGCTCTGTAATATACACAAGCCCTGCCTCAAAGAGAAGTGCACAATATGTGGCCAAAATACCTGTTGAGAGGTGCAGAAGTCTCATTGATAGTTACAGGAATCGTTTGATTGCAGTCATTGCCTCAAAAGGTTGTGCAACAAAATATTACGTTAAGGGAACCATCATTTCTATCCAGGCCTGTTTCATGAGTTTTCTTTTTTTTAAAATTCTGTTGAAGCATGGTTGAAAAGCAATGTCTGACTTTCATTTGTTCATTTTCATAGAATTTTTATATATTATTACTTTTGTCAGATGCAAGCTATTTCTGTGACCATTGTGGGTTTTTCTTTCATTACACGAGGGGTACCAACAATTTTGTCCACGTGTGTATATAAGCGTGTAACAGACCACTGCAGAATGGCACCGAGCATGCGCAGTCGGCGTATAGCGCAGCGTCGGATGCCTTACGCAAGGCAGAAGATCAGAAGAACATGAAGAGGGGTGTAAACAGAACTAACTAAGGGGTGGCGACAGGTTATGACGCATGTGGTGCTTGGAGCCCAGGGGGAATGCCCAGTGTGCTCCATGAGCGTAATTTGCAAATCGCAATAAATGGATTTTTACAGAAACGGCGAGGAGAAGAGAATGTATGGTACGAGTAGAATGTCCTTTTTAAAGGCTATTCCAAGTTCCATTAGTTCAAAAGGTGATTTTCTAATGATAGACTCCCTTTAAAATAGCAGAAGCATAGTGCCGCTCTGTTTTTGAAAGAGGAGCGCTGGAGCGCATGTGTGAACAGCCCGGCTCGCTTGCGACTCGACTCACTCGCGGTTGCGCAACAGCTAGACACTTTGATATCTGGAGTGCGCCTGGGCAGGCTGGGAAGCCCTACGACTGCACTCTCCTGGCTTCTAAGCTGCCAGGCTTACTGAGGATGCGTGTGTACATGCTTCCCCAGCCCTCCTCATGACTGAGATGGCGGGAAACCCACTGCACAGGCGCAGTAGGTACCGCCAAACACCTCTATCTTTAAAGGTAATGTTTTATGGTAAAACTGAAACTGTTTGAGTAGTCTTTGGCAACATTTTGTGCTAAATGTCTTTACCTTTTTATATATGTTGCACAATTGTGCATTTTAGGCCTAGATTATCACAATTTCACGTCGTTTACAGATGAGGTAGACACTCCCTAGGAGTGTGTCCTCTTGTAAGCTCCTTCCTATTTAAAGGAAGTGTGAGGAGGCAATTGTTAAGACCTCTACCAAACATACATTTGATAAAGGCATGTCTGTACTCTGAAACGCGTTGTGTTTATGGTAGCCAATAAAGATAACCCTTTTAAGAAGATCCTGGGTAAGCGTGGATTCTTAGCTTCCTTCCTGGAGCGGACCCTTCAACGTCCTTGGATGATCGGAATCCTGCAACTCTATCACAACCTCAAAAGGTGAGAAAAAAAAATGAACACATTTTCGGTACATAATGGGGACTGATCCTCAACCTGTCCTCTGGTGAAATGACATCATACTCTTTCTTGCACTTTGTTGTCTTCATAAGGAAAATCAGAAGAAAGGTTTCTACAGAAAGAGACTTAGGACTTCATGTCCTTTCCTGTTACTCTAACACACAAACATTCCTTTTATTTTTATATACCTTTTGATTTTTCTAAGAACCCCAACAAGTACCATAATGGTTTTCTGCTAATAGTAAGAGGTAGATGGAGAAAATAGTTTCAGAGTTCAATAAAATGAACAGGTGACATTATTTTGCAGGGAAAGGTTTGTAAATACCTCCATAAGTGCTTCGATATATTGAATGGCTTTGTCCATTATGGCATATCACAATTTCTAATCATTGTTAACATGGTATTAGATTTGTTATTGGATAGAGCAAATAGAACAGATAGAACCAGTAGTGGAATGTATTGTAAAGGGTTCATATAGTACATCTCAATGATTCTCCCACTTCAAACAAGCTCTGTGTTGGGTTTTTTATGGCCTTATTTTAAGCCTTCTACAATGTCCTGGAAATGTCTGATACGTAAGGTATAAGGTCAAATTCCAAACCATTGACCATCAGACATGCATACATGCAGCTTCTAGAAAGTTCTATACATCAAGAAGGGGGGCTGGCAGGGACAATATAAATGTTCAATATATGCTATGCCAGCCAACCCATTTGACTCCAGACTTCTGCTTGGTGCGTATCATCTATTTGTCTGTATATCTAGGGGTGTCACTATACATGACTCATGGGTTCCCCAAATTGTCAGTCTTCTATCTTCTTTATTTTCTGTTACTTGCCTGATTGTACTTGCTTACTTATTTTCTATTCTTTTATTAAAATTGTCTAAATCAGTGGCGTGTGCCATTCCTGATTCTCACTACCCTGAGAACCCAGAGTATAATATGACATAGGCATGTTTCTAGAATATGAAAAACTGATCACGATTATTATCAGTGTCCTACAAACTTCCTGGTTTAGCTTTGTAACCTTGTTATCAACAATTTCTGAGTCAGTTTTCAGTGGACAGGTGGGTACAGTCTGTAATTAAAGAAGGGCTCCAGTAAAAAAAAATAAAAAAAATAGGCCTGTGTGTATTTTGTTATCTTTATTGTGAGTTATGTGCTCCCTTCGAGCACTGACCTCTTCTATGCTCGTCTGATACCTATTTCCTCTATTAATAGGAGATCAGACTCATAGTGCATGGGAGTCAGTTTAAGGCTCCAATAGACTTAAATTGTCAGACTTAACTCCTGTTCATATAGGAAACAATTGTGCACCAACTGAGCAGAGAGGAAGTCAGTGCTCCAGAGGGGAGCACATAACTTACCAATAAAGTTGTCAGTAAGTTATTCAATAACATTACACCACACACAGGCTCGTTTTCAATACAGAATGGAAAACATTATTTTACTGAAGTGCTTCTTTAATAGTATCCAATCTACTTATTATTTGGATTGTAATGTCTCTTGCTGCTTTCAGTTGTGTAAGCAGTATGACTGATAAAAGAGTCAAGCTGACTCAAAAAATACTAAGAGATTGAGAACATTTGTTGTACTACTACATCATAATTGTTTTAAAGGGAGTCTACCACCTCCTCCAACATCACCCCATGTTACAGAGCACATTCCACACAATATGCCTTTGTAATATATGTCACTTTTGTAGATAGATAACTTGAAGTGATAAGAGAGATAACTCTGAAGTGATATGCAAATGAGGCAGTTGGTGCACTGGGGATGGGACAATCTTCTGGAGCACTGCTCTTGCTGCTCAAATAGGATGGGTGATAGTGATAGTGGTAGGAGGATCAACTCCCATTGCACTGGGTTATGCAGGCAGGAGATGGTAGGGATCTGAGTGGCAACAGCAGTGTTCCAGGGAACTGAAGGTCTACCCCCAGTGAAACCAACTTGTATAAGACTTCAATGGATTTTCTCCAAATCCTCAAAAGTGACATTGATAAAAGAGGTATGTTGTGTACCACTGCAGTGTACTCTGTAACATGGTGGTAACAGCTTAATATGCTTGGGGAAGGTGGTAGACTCTTTAAAGTTGGTGCCTTTAAGGTTGGTGGCTTCAGACTGTAGCATAGCTAAACCTGGGTAAAAACTGTTGTGTCTCATCAAAAACTGGGAATGCCTCACCATTGAGGCCAATCTCGTAGTCTAAGACAGTCTACAGAATACTGAGCTTTTAGCACACTATCCTCTGAAGTGGGCCTAGGGCATGATCCGTTTATGCAGGAGCAATTGTGTCTTCTCATGCAAGATAAGTAATGTGCACATAATGAATTACTACCTGTAATTCCAGAAGCTTCAGGATCTCTGTCAGGTAATAAGTTATCTCATGTCAGGACTGCATGCACAACAGGAGATGAAATTGATAAAATTGGAATATGTCAATGGTTTACTTACTGCTAAACGTGCTGTGACCACTAATGATGTACTAAAGACTCAGAAGCTTATTTTGTGTGGGTATACTCAATGACATTCATGGAGGAGTAGAGTGTATACATAGTACATAGATAGTAAGTAAAGGTTGAACAATTCTGCACATTTACCAAGTTTTACCTATCATCATACAGCTTTGATGGCAAAGACAGAAGAGAAAGCCAAAAATCCTATGAGGTGGATGATAATTACTCTATATAGGGGAAAAATAGTCTCCCAACTCCAAACATGGCAATCAGAATAAATTCCTGGATCAATATCTTGTCTTTAACAATCTAATATATAATTGGTAATAAGATTAATTATCACACCAATGTCATTAGTAATCGGATAATGTAAGCATGAAGCCATTGTTAGAATTCTGCCATGGTACATTGGGTACGGAAAGTATTCAGGCCCCTTTAAATTTTTCACTCTTTGTTTCATTGCAGCCATTTGCTAAAAGGAAAAAAGTTCATTTTATTTCTCAGTAATGTACACTCAGCTCCCCATCTTGACAGAAAAAAAACAGAAATGTAGATATTTTTGCTAATTTATTAAAAAAGAAAAACTGAAATATCACATGGTCATAAGTATTCAGACCCTTTGCTCAGTATTGAGTAGAAGCCCCTTTTGAGCTAGTACAGCCATGAGTCTTCTTGGGAATGATGCAACAAGTTTTTCACATCTGGATTTGGGGATCCTCTGCCATTCTTCCTTGCAGATCCTCTCCAGTTCCGTCAGATTGGATGGTGAACGTTGGTGGAGCCATTTTCAGGTCTCTCCAGAGATGCTCAATTGGGTTGAGGTCAGGGCTCTGGCTGGGCCAGTCAAGAATGGTCACAGAGCTGTTCCGAAGTCACTGAGTGCTGCAGAAATTCTTTTGTAACCTTGGCCAGATCTGTGCCTTGCCACAATTCTGTCTCTGAGCTCCTTGGGCAGTTCCTTTGACCTCATGATTCTCATTTACTCTGACATGCACTGTGAGCTGTGAGCTCTTATATAGACAGGTGTGCGCCTTTCCTAATCAAGTCCAATCAGTTTAATTAAACACAGCAGGACTCCAATAAAGGAGTAGAACCATCTCAAGGAGGATCAGAAGGAAATGGACAGCATGTGAGTTAAATATGAGTGTCACAACAAAGGGTCTGAATGCTTATGACCATGTGATATTTCAGTTTTTCTTTTTTAATAAATTTGCAAAAATATCTACATTTCTGTTTTTTTTCTGTCAAGATGGGGTGCTGAGTGTACATTAATGAGAAATAAAATGAACTTTTTTGCTTTTAGCAAATGGCTTCAATGAAACAAAGAGTGAAAAATTTAAAGGGGTCTGAATACTTTCCATACCCACTGTATGTACAACGTTACTGTTTCCATGTACGTAAAGGGGGTAACAATGAAAACAAAAGAAATTGCTTCCTACTAGCTATTCCCATCACCCATGATAACTGGACATGGCTGAATTAGCTAAAGACCCTACAACAGACCCTATAACAAGCCCCTCACTCTTACCAAATCAGCTGCTGATATTCCTTTTTTAATCTGGTTTTACTTTGCGATTGTTGATTTTTTTTTATTCTATTTTCAGTACAAACAAGAAAACTGCAGAACATAACTTGGACAAATATGTTATTTCCATAATCTTTATTGAGCAAAAAATTAAAACATATATAAAAATATGAACCTGTCCATGTTAAATATAGTTGTTCTCCTGCCTGTATATAAAAGCATCTTCCCAAGATTGTATACACAGCAACAAACTGCAAACAGACTGTACCATAAAAAGTTCACAAACATAACAGTATAAAATATTTATGCGGAACCATAGAACTATGAGAGAGACGCAGACAAAGAGAAGCTGGGTACAGATCAGAAAGCTAGGGACAAGGTTCCTATGCTAATGTATGCTGAAATCTTGCCTGAGGTTCTATTAAATGGGGGTTTCCAGCCCCAAATGGATTTTTCATACATCAGTGTATGCAGCAAAATCCCTTTAACAGTATTTAGAGATTAGGGTGGCAATAATTTTATCAAAATGATCACATCACTTTTCTGGCAGACAAGGGGCAAATTTTTTGGAGCACAGCCATGATGCTCCAAAAATGCTCCTCTTTGTTCCATTCCTGGCACTATTGTAATGTCAGGCTGGGAGGAGGATGCTTTGGCTCTACAGATTTGAGTAGATTACAATTATAACACACAAGACCTCCCGAGATGCACCAGACTTATTAAAAAGCCTCTTAATAAGTCTGGCGCATTTCAAGTCATTGTCTGAATTGATTAAGACTGGAGTAGAAAACCCCAGTCTTAATAAATATCCCCCATACTTCAGAGCATTTTTCTGCTTTGGTGTTTTTGTGAACACAGTTTGGCTGGCAGGTTTTCCCTATAAATAAGTCTATAGGAAAATTACTGAAATAAAAAAAAAACACAAAACCCTGAACATGCTTCATATTGAAAAAAAAAAGCCAGTAAAATAGCTAACAATGGTAACCCAACTCCCCATCAAAAAATGCCTTCTTGGTATGACTATAATAAAAACCTGTTGACCATGTAACATCTGAAAATGGCATTTTTCTGCATGGGAAAAAAAAAACCCACTGTCAAAAGTGCCCAGAAAATATTTGTGTGCAACCCACTTTAGTTTGTCAAAATATGTTAGGATACTAGGCCTTGTAAAGTCTTACATTACTCAGAGCCTGTTCTTAAAGTGTAACTAAACGTTTGGACTTTTAATTTTCTGGCAGTATTTGTGTCATTAATAAAATTTGTAATATACTTTATTAACAAATTTTGGATCCTTTCTGTGAAATCCTGCATTTTTTCACTGTTCCCCTTGCTTCTGTATTGAGAGCTGTTCCTGCCTCTCACTGAATGTTACTGTGTATGGAGTATGGGGCTGTGTAGAGGGTCACTTCAAACTGTTATATCTCGGACATTATAAAACATACAAACTTGCTTTTGGTGTCATATGAAAGAGGAGATTGTCTATGGTATTGTTTCCAGAGATATCACTGATTGAAAATAGTTGGGATTAGGATTTTTATAAACAGCTGTATAAAATATATGATATAAAAATCCCAATCCCGACTGTGTTTTCAACCAGTGATATCTCTCATAGGAAATAAAATAATCTCCTCTTTCATATGACACCAAAAGTTAGTTTGTATGTTTTATAATGTCCGAGATATAACTGTTTGAAATGACCCTCCGCTCCCTTCATTTTCTCTACATGTTACACAACCCCGTACTCCATACACAGTAACATTCAGTGAGAGGCAGGAACAGCTCTCAATACAGAAACGAGGCAAAGAATAAAGAGATGCAGGATTTCACAGAAAGGATCCAAAATCTGTTAGTAAAGTATATTACAAAATGTATTAATGACACAAATACTGACAGAAAATCAAAAGTTGTCAGAAAGTTTAGTTACTTCAAGTCTGGCTTTACACGGTGTGTTTTTGCACAAAAATCTCATGCATGTGTTTTTCAAAAATGCACGCTTTTTTTTTTTTTACATGAAGTTTTTATATGAAAATGCACTGTGTAAACTCAAAGACTGCGAACTATACAATAAAGTTTTGCGCAATAAGTGTATATTTTATATATCATCATTATCATATATACTTAACTATTTTACTTACACTTATAAATATATCTCTAACACTTTCTTGACGCGGCTTTATTCAGATGATCAAGTGAACGTCGTGTGATGAAAGTTAAAAATAAAACCACTTGACTGTTTCCTCCAGCAATTCCTCCTACACAAGATATCATACTGTCCCACACTGTCAGTCAAGCAGCCTGCAGTCATATTACATAGACTAAAATATCTGATGACAGAGCAGAGTTATTAAAGCAGAGTGCATATACAGTAGCCATGTGAATCATTAGAATTATATATATATATATATATATATATATATATATATATATATATATAATTTTTAATAGGTACCTATCAATTTAACAAACTTACTTCTGACAAACTTTTGCAAACTGAGCGCTGACTCCTCTGTTTCTGCTCAGTTCTCTGTGAAGAGTTGAGAATCTGATATATGGATCCATAGAAACCCATCAGAGTTTCAGGCTATGGCCTCTAACCTAGCCAACTAGTACCCTGCTTCACACTAATAGCACCAATATAGCTGTCAGATCTCTCTTTCCATTGGAAGAGATATTATGGGTTGGCTTTATTCCCAGGTCATAATGGACGAGAAGAACAGGACACACACAAGCCACCAAAAGAAGGGAGAGTAAGTGCACACCCACTGGTATGAAGAATAGGAGAATATCTTTATTATCATATGACACCAAAACCAGAAAAAGACCATTAAAATGGCAGATAAAAGTGGGGTGTAAATATAATACATGTCCACCCCTTAAGGATATCAATATGACAATGGCCAATTGAGGCAATTCCATACTCAAGGCTGAAGAAATAGCTAGAGAAGAATATAAGCAAGTCAATATCATAACAGGCACATTATTATACGACGATAAAGCTATTTAAAGGGGTTATCCACTGTAATATTGATGCTATCCATAGGTTAAGACATCAATATTAGATCTGCAAGGGTCCCCCACAGATCAGCTGCATGGGAACATGGTTGTTGGTACTGCAGCAATGTCCCTTTTAAGTCTAGGGTGCAGTGTTGCAGTACCTAAAGTTGCCACTACTACACTATGTACGGGATTTATGGGGGTCCCAGATGTCAGACCTTCGCAGACCAAATTTTGGTTACCTATCCTGACTCAGCTTTCTAGCGGTATGTAATACCACCCATCTCCGAGGACATGAAATGTCCTCCGCAATCAAAATCCTGTTTGTTTAATATCAAACATAAAATATTGCAAACTCTTCCCAAAAACACTTAAGAAAAATATCAGAATTTTTTTTTCAAAAGCCCTTGAACAATAGAGTAAGTCCACCAGATATGTAACATAGATCCAGTTTCTCCACATCCTTCATGGTCTGGATATAATCTACTTCATTTTGAAGATTTCAGATCCCGTATGTTCTATGTAACACTTTCAATAAGGAGTTTTGTCTACTACCCCGACCTAGTTCTGTCGCAGTCCTCTGCAAAGTTTCCAATGAGACGTCTGACCCTAATTTCATCTCACATAGATATCAAACCTTTTTGTAGAGGATCATACACAAAAGGTATAACCAGGAACACCAGATTCAGAGTTTTTCTTCAAAAGATGTAAAATATGGCTAAACCTAAATATCTCACAAGCACTATCTCAAATATATTAATATAGTCTTCCGACTTCAGTCATTTTCCATCAATTAAAAATTGGTTAACTGAAGTGAGATCTTCAGAGATCCACTCTCTGAATCCTGTCTTGTACAGGCCTGGTAAATAACCTGGATATCCAAAAATATTTAACAGTCTAGAGGGTTCAGTTTTCAATTTCACGTTCCTCTTTACTTCTTTCAAGATTTGTAGCTAATGCTTGCAGCACTTTTTTCCAGCACAGATGTGAACGTAGCCTTAGAGAAATGTTCATGATTGTGTTAGCGTTGTGAATCAATATAGCAAGTAAACTGTGACATGTCAAAAGTTTAGATCAGTGGGGATCTGGACCTGAGACCTTCAACCGATCGCAAGAACAAAAAATTAGAATCAGTGATTGGCCCCATTATTCTGTAAAAGATGGAAAAAGTCTTTACTCGGACTGTAGGATGTGTAGTGCACTGACACAACTGAAGTTTTAGAATTTTATATTAGGTTACATTAGGTAAAGCCAAAGACCAGTCAAGTATGGGTCCCATAGACTACAATAAAGTGAACTAAATTTTTACTACATTGATCTACATGGAAAAGGCAATTGAACTGATATGGAAGCAAATGTGGGAGTCATGGAGCCCCCATTCTTTCAATAGGAGAGTGAGTCAGAGATGGGACCCACAGCTATTAAATATTGTACAATTGGGAATATCTCTTTAAATAATGCACACAATGTTTGTGCCATCTGCGACAGTAAAAATATGGCTCCAGCATCCTGGCTACAGGCAGGATTACAGAGAAAAAGTCAACTTTGGAACTGAAAATAGCAAAAAATTTTTAAAAAGGGCAAAACAAGATATATTTAACAATGGATGGGTATAAAGTGTATTGTTGACATAGAAGACTATGTTTGAGGTATCTGGATCAATGAGGAATATGTCTAACATGTACAGAGCAAATTAAAAGGTTCTATTGGGCATAGTAGAGGAAAAAGTAATGGTATCAAGCTGCTTTGCTGAATAGGAGACTTACACAAAGAGGGTTATTACTAAGACTACCCACCATTATTACAATATCAGGTCATACCCAGGGGTCAGACCCTAAAGACAACATCCAGAAACATGAGCTGGAGATTGTCGACAACTAATACTTTGTTCACATCCATGATGTGGTTTCCATTTATAAGAGAAGCCACAATGCTGTGCCAGATTTGTCACACAACAGATATTAGAGGCACCTACGAAACCCCACTGATTTATAATTGGGTAGAACAGAGTCCGTAGAGGTGTTTATTGCTAAGGCTACATTCATATCTGCCTTGGAGGCTTTAGTGCAGATCTGTTTTAAACTGGTGGAAAAAAGGGCTTCAAGCCCAACTTTTTCTCCCACAATTTCAGTTTACAAAAACGGCCAAAACATACTTGATGGAGCTCATTATGTCAGAATCCTGGTGTATTTTTCTAATCTACCACCAGTGGCCGCTGTTTCTCTCACTCTGAACTATTGTGTTGCACTTCCACTCCTCACCACTGAAGGCTGCAGTGTTTATCCTAGGATTTGTTCTTAACAAAGATGACCGATGTGAGCCAATCTGACGCCATCTTGATTCCTGTTTGGGCCTATTTGTACCCATGAGGCAATTCAACCATTGTTCGAGTATTGTGACTTGTTCCAGTCTCCTGCTCCTCAGAACTGTCTTTCCCAGACTGTTTCTACTCTCCGCTGAATTATCACCTTGCGATCCACACTTCAAGCCGCACCACGGACTACAATTTTACTATTCCTAACTGCTCCTGGCTTATTCCATCTGGCTACCGGATTCCATCCGTGCCTACCAGCATCGTAACACATTATAGGCAACACAATCCTTCGGGCTCTGTTTGTATCTGTCATAGAGCGGATCCATTTTTCTCTGTTATCCGTTCTTCTGGTCCTCTGACGAATCAGAACGATATGTGAATGAGGCATAATGTGATCCAATAGACATCACTGTGATTGATGTTAATGATAAACTGTGATAAAAACCGTACTTGAATATACTATTAGTAAGTTGTATTGTTTATGTAGCTTTCTCTGGTCACAGGAGAACCCTCTGTGGTTTTGTCACCCATGGTCTGTGTATAGAAAATTCCTTTGAAGTCAGTGCTAGAGGTGTCTAGTACAGGGTTACCCCCAATTGAGAACATATGTATGCTTGGTGTGCATGTGTATGGGGGTGTTGAGAGGAACAGCAGTTGGCCAAACAAAATATCAAGAGCATATGGCCAGTGTTGTATTGTGTGAACATCTCCCACTTCTTCGTTAGTCACCAGCTGTCGCTATGACATCAGACTTCTTTAGCCCATAAGCAATAGGTGAATTAGAAGTCCAAACCCTCCTCCAGAGACTGTGCTGACGTCTAATATGTTTTGAAAAGTACAGATAAGCAGTGATACTGAACTGCACTGCTTTATGTCTTAATGCTTTCCTATTAATCCCACTAGATCATTCTCTTTCTTACTGTGCTATCATAAACATTGCCCTTAGCCGAAGCTTGAGAGCCTGAGGGTCTGAATGTTATTCTGCAATGTTCTGAGATTTCTGAGCATACCTTAGAGTAATGCAGACTCTTCACTCCTGAGAGGACTTACTAATATTCCACATCTTCTTATTCATTTTGGGATAATGTCCTTTCCTGTTTGGCTTTGTAAGAGTGACCGTACAGGGTGCAACTAAGCCTACATGCACACAAATGGCACATAGATGATATTCATGTGTCACCTGTGTCTCCACAGACCCAACGATTTCCTTCAGTGAGCCTGGGCTGCAATACGGACAGGTATAGGACCTGTGCTGAGATTTGGGTATGTATGGGGCCCAGATCTAATCAGTGACATCAACCAAAGGCATCTGAATATCATCCTGAATACATGTCTGATTCATTTTTACAGAAGTCTCCTTCAGGGTGAAAATGCCACCTCCTCCACAGCATACCCTCTCTGACATTACACAGGAGGCTGGACATGACTCAAAGCAAACTGGGCCAGTTCTTGCCACTAGTCCAATCTGCTGCTTCTAAAGTCACTCAAATTAGGACTAATTCTTCCGGTATCTGCTGGAGTAAGGAAAGAGTCTAGTTGGCTCACCATGTTGTCTGACCTGTGTTGGTTGCTGTATCTGCTTGCACTGGCAAAGGTGGTGGAGTCATGATGGACCTATCAGACAGACATGTCTCTGGCACTGGCAGGTGTCTATTGAAAGCTGTATTAGCAGTGCTATCTACAGAGCATTCCCTTGTATTGCACTAATTTTGCCTCCTTTTTGGTTGCAGGAAAATAGTCCACCATTTTGTTTTGGCACCCATAGTTTGTGCGTAGAATTCCTTTTGAAGTAGCACAAGATAGATAGACGGGGCTTAAAGCGCCAGAAACAGGAACTTCTTCCTGGACATAAGAGAAGGATGGTGGAGAGTTCTGGGAGAACCCAGATTTCCCTGGCAAAGAGGAAACAATTCAAACCCCACTTCTTAAAGGCGGGCGGGGGTGCCCTGACAATGTAGCACCTGAACTAGATAGGACTCATGAATAGAGGGGGAATATCTGAACATGAGCCAGGGCGTCTCATTACAAAAACTGTTGATACAAGTAAACTTGGTTACACCTTTTTGGAGCAGCACACGGCTAGGTACTGGCCATCTGAGATTCTTTCCAAGCTCCATGGAACCAGAAGGACTATAACTTACATGGTTTTTCTGTTTTGCTTGTCTATGTCACCTTTGTTTGTTTGTTTGTTTTTTATATAAGCACTGAACCTTTGGGTATTAAATCATTCAATTTAATGGTGGTCCAGGTATGTTCTACAAATCCATCCACTGACTGTTAAAGAGTGGGGTTCCTAACTATCCTAAAATCATTAGTGTATGGAAGCGTCTATCTAAGGTGTGTGGACTGTGTTGGGGTTTGAGTTACACTCAATTTGCAGCATGAGTGAGTGAAGGATAAGTGCAAGACTGAACGAGTAGAGTGAATTAACTCCTGACAGCTACACCCACGTCACATGCTATGATGGTCCATACATAACATACACCTATCAACACATAAGCAATAACGCATTCATCTTGTAAAATTTATGACATGCAGTAGGCATGGAGACATCCAGTGGGAAATTTGCTGCTCGATGCAGAGGAACAACTACCCCATTGTCTGGCTTTTTCTCTCAAGCTCATCAGCCTGGCATGGGAGTGCTTCAGCTAACACATATGGAAGGAGGGAGGGGGGATGGAAGCAACACTCTGCCCCGTTGCCGTTGGGGAGTGGGACAGAGAGATGTCCATTAAGGAGGAAGACTCTAAATGGGCCTGCACAAACATGGAGGTGTTACTACTTGCACCTGGCCTTGTTACGGTGCTGCTGCTTCTCAAACATTAACCCAGTGGGCCAAGAAAGACATGTACTATCCTTGTCCATAAGTGTTGCTCCATGGGTTGATGGTGGTGTGCACTTTGCATGGAGTTGCCCACATTATCTGCCACGTGAGAGTATAAGGCAGGGACACCTTTCCTAGAGAAATAATGACAGTCAGGTATCCTATATCGAGGCTAAGCACATGCCATCAATTGCCTAAAGGCAATGGAGTCCATTTAGTTGAATGACAGCAACCGCATCACCAGCAGCTTGGGCAGATGTAAGTTAAGTTGGATGAATCAGTTGGATGACTGAACGTATAATGTTATTTGTATTCAGTTATTGATGGTGACTGAAGAAGAAACTGAATAGGATGATGAAGACCTGAAGAAGCAGACAGTGATGATGATGATGATGATGATAATGATGATGATAATGACAAAACATGTACTAGTTGTGTTCATGGTCGTGGAACAAAAATAACTATTGGGAGGATGGTCTCACTCACATGCCCACTCCTGCCACTGCCAATATGTTTTCCCATATGACCTAGTCATTAGCTATGAGTTACATATGATTAGTGTCCGCCCATTCTGGCAACAAGTTCAATTCTGGTCTGAACTGGTTTGTCAGGCTTGTCAAAGTGACAGCAGCTATGACTATTGGAAAATGGATGGCAGTCGATGTAACAAACACACAGAATTTTTTTCCAAAACCCATAATAGTACTGTGTAGGAACCTTTAATAGGAGTAGAAACATAACTTTGTGGTCACAAACTGATCAAGCAATGCAGAGATAATCATCTTTTTGTGGATATGCAAATCAGCCTTAAGTGCACAGTAGGTGGGACCAGTTTTTTAGATTTGCATACAGACAGTTGCGATGCAAGCAGAGGCTAAAAAAGACTTTGGACAGCGATTTCAGAGGACATTCAGAGCACTTGTGGCAATCTGTAGGCAAATCTGGTGAATCAAGCCTGGTTTAACAGTAGAATTCTGGACTTCATTTTGGATTGACTCTAAATAGGTTTAGACACCACCTCCTTTGTCTGCACTCCTTCCCGTGACTGTTAGTATTTGGTACAACCCCATGTCCAATTCAAGCAGGCAGGTTGGGGTTAGAGTTCCATCCAGGAGTGTCATATTTACTTATTGTACTTCGTCCACACTGCAGCAACATATGCCAAGGTGGAGAATGTGTTAGTTGTGACGGACCAGAGACAGCGCCATCCACTGGATCAACATCAACTCAAAACATCCTAGTGGTCCACACAATCTAGCATCAACCAACTCTGTACACAGGAGATGCCTGAAGGAGTTACTATAAGGTAAGTGTATGATTGTGCATCTACGAATGTGCATGGGTGCTGTATAATATACGCTGTATCTGTCCTTGTTCTGTATTTAGACACTGCAAAGTACCACTTCTCACTACACAGCATGACTTCGATAGTCTTATATATAGACACAGCACAGTTTTACTTCTATAGCTCTATATATAGACACTACAAAGTTTTACTTCTATAGCCTTGTATATAGACACTGCAAAGGTGTAACAGAGGGATGGCACAATCCAGAGTTCTATAAAAAAAAAAGGTGCCCAATCATTTCATGGGGAATACTAATATTGACTAAAATAGGCATGGAGACAAGTCCCCTTTAAGGGGCTATTCCTTTTCACAGGCATTTATGCTATAACTAGAGTATATGCAAAAAAAAAAAAATTATCTGATAAGTATGGGACCCACCTCTGGGGTCCACACCTATTTCCATAACAGGGGACCCTTAAACATCTTCCACTCTGGTGAAAATGGAAATATAATAATCCTTATGTGAGCTACGTAGATACCGGCTTAAAGTAACATTGTCTCTTCATCTTTTACCTGCACTATCTTACACTATAGCATAGCTAACAATGTAAGTTAAAAAACATGATGTGATGTCCAGACTTTATGGTAAACCAATACGTTCCTTCTCCACTCAGAGTGCAATTTTGCTCTGGCAACATCAATATATATTACATGGTTGTAATCCTGCTTGCATCCCTACCAGCAAATGCTTGCCAGCATAGGGTTAAATAGTTTTCAGAATTTTGAAAGGAGTCCAATTCCTGGCAATGCCAGTCACTATAACCAGCATATTGTTTGCATAAATATTTTTTTTTGTATCTTTCTGCTTTTAATAAAATAATTTTCCAAAATTTCCTGAATTTAGAATTTGTCACTTACCTCTTTTTTGCATTTTTCTCTTCTCTTTTCTATCATGTGTCATTTGCTTTGTGTGATCCAGCTGATTCCCTCGCTCTGTACATCTGTGAGCTTCTTCCTCCTCACAATCATAATCATCCAAAATAGGGGTCTCTCGTATGGACATTCTCAGAACTGAGCTGTGAGGTTGTAACTTAGAAGACCTGAAGTCCCGAGATGGGGGTCCTAGCAGAACAGATGGGATGTAGTGAATCTCATGAGTGGCTTCAGTGCTGGCACTCTTCTGTGGAATTCTTCTCCGCTTGTGCCAGCGCCGCTGAGCAAACAATGCAACTGAGAAAATTAGCAGAAGTAAAAGCAGAGCGATCAGTCCTCCCTGCACAGAAAACAGACAACACGGGCCATAAACACATATGCAGGGACTGGAGTCTACTATTAGTTAAATGCTTTAAGAAAGTCAAGAACTCTACGTGAAATGTTACAAAAACTGTGCCAAAAGAAAAGTACATACGTAAAATATCTATATTCTATAGGAACACTATTACAGGGTCATGGCAAAACTGGGATTATCAGATACATAATATCACAAAGTCAGGCTGCGCAATTCCCCTGTGACGCTAGGTTCACACTAGCAGTCGTCGTTTGGGCCCGCAAACCCGAAACATGGAGAGCCTGTCCGCTAAAAAAGCGGTTACTCACAGACATCCGCAGCCCCAATAGACTATAATGGAGTCCACCCATTATACTGAAACCGTCTGAGAGAAAAATCCTCAATGCAGGAATTTTTTCTCTGCCGATTTTGGACGGAATCTGCGGCGTAGTCTCCTACGGAGATTCCCAAGTAGATGTGAACCTAGCCTTACACTGTATTATTAGATTAGGAACTTCTTAGCAAAAGATGATCTGGTCATACTGCCATTTGTAACACAAAAGTATGCAAAATATCACAATACAAGAAAATCCGTAAAAGGGAGTCTGTCAGGTCCAAAATACCTCCCAAACCAATATTAGTGCCATGTAGGGGTCTGTAATAGGGATCTGCTGAAATATACCTTGGTGGCCACAAACTGATCAGGCAGTGCAGAGAACTCTGCAGTAAGTGATAGGAGGCTGCAAATGTATCAGCCATGGTTACAGGAGAAATCGGCAAAAAAGAAAACAAAAAAATAAAGTGGAAAAAAAAAAACTATCACGCCCACATCACAGGTTCTAGCCCACTCCTAGGACACAACAATAATTGTCACCAACATGAAAATTACTGTAACAGAGAGGGAAAACTCCCTCTCTGAAAAAACCCTGCAAGTATGAAAAAAAAAACCGAAAATGTGTCTGGTCCTGAACCAGGAAAAATGACCCAATTCTGAAATGCTTATAAACTATCGGCATCTTTCGGGCATTTTTTATTGTATTGCCAATATTAGGGGCTAAAAAAATATTTTCCAAATAGGCTTTTATTTAAAAAATTCTTAAACTTTTTTTTTTTACTCTGCAGCCAGCATTTTTCTCATACTGTGCAGACTGTTGTGTCCCGTTCAGAGATACATCCATTGGAGAAGCTGTTTGACGCTAGGTTTGTGCCCATATCTCTCAGTCAAGCACCCGTTAATTTGTAAGCTAGCTGTGGATCTACCAGGCAGTAATTGGACCCAAGATATAAATTGTTCCCCTGGCCCAAATGTCCTCACCACCTCCCATAGATAAACCCATTCAACACTGTCGAAGACCTTGGCACACAGCCAGTTATCCACTGGAAGCTGCATATTGAAAAAGAGTCTTCTAATGTTAACTGCTGTAGACCTCGAGAGCATGAAGCCCAATTGATCCATATGTATAATAGATTTTACCACAGTGGACAAACAAGAGACTAGTACCTTTATATCCTATTTTCATATTTGTGGGTAGCAGTGAAATAGGCCTATATTAGTCTGGTATTAATGGGTCGGTCTTTGCTCAGCTTAGGTAACAGTAATCTTACTGCTTTCTGCTTTAAGGCAGAAAAAGTCCTTACCTCTGAGACATCACAGAGAATCTCTGGGGAAGTAATACCTCCCCAAAGTGTCGGACCCAGGGGGATTGAGGATACTGCCTCCTCCAATGCAAGGCTAGGTTCATACATCTGCAGTTTAGTAGGTTGTTCTGATCCATTATAGAATCAGAACAATGGACTGATTCTATAATGTCACCTGAATCGAACAATGTTTCCCCCTGTGAATCGCTGCCGCCGCTGTCAAGATGTCGCTGTATTTTGTCAATATGTAAATGAGTTCCTTGGAGCAATGAGGTTATTGCTGCATACCTCTTTGGAGCAATAGCAACACCCTAATTGCTTCAAAGAACTTATTTGCAAAAAGACAATATCTTGGAAATGGAGGCACCGATTCACAAAGGCAAAACTGTATGATTCTGGTGACCCTAACCTAATTCTCTGTGGGACTAAGTTGATATGGTGGATGCTGTGTTCTGTTGACAGATTGCCTTTAACCTATTACTGACAGCCACCATACCATTACATGTCTTTAACATGGCAGCTGCTCAGATGATCGTGGGCATTAACCCTAAAGATGATTGGATCAAACGTGACCGAGGCATCTTCTTACCAGCGGCTCCATGTTAGTGACAATCGCTATTCCCCTGAATGAGATAGAGGGGCGGCGATCCATTCCTATGACAAGTCTGAAGGCTCCCGTGTTTATTACTGACTGTTGTGAGCAGCCTGTAATAGACTTCTATGGATTTACCAATATTGTACTACTGATCAGACCCCCTGTGTTCAAGACACGTAGTGGGTGTATAAAAAAAGTTACAAAAACATACAAAAATAAAAAAACAAACTAAAAGTTCAAATTACTACCATTTCCTTAGATCATATATAAAAATAAAAACAATAAAACACATATACATTAGGTATCCCCAAATGTCCATACTACATCTACACAAAAAGAGACGCCATATGCAGCCCTGTGCCTGGAAATATAATAAAGTTACAGATGTCAGAATATGGCGACTCCAAGAATTTTGTTTTTTCAAAGATTTGTATTTTTTTAAAGAGTTAAAACATTACGAAAAGTATATACATTTGGTACTGTCATAATTGTAATGACCCGTAGAATATAGGTAACATGTCATTTTGGCTGTATAGTGAACACCATTAAAACAGAACCCTTAAGAAAGTGGTGCAAATGCAGTTTTTTCTCTAATTCCACCCCATTCTGAATTATTTACAGTTTCCCAGTACACTGAATGGAATATGAAATGGTACCATTATGAAGTACAATTTGTCCCACAAAAATGAAGCCCTCACATGGATCTGTGAATAAAAGTTCTGGATTTGGAAGGAGAAGATAAAACAATGAAAATAAAAAAATGGCTGCAGTGGGAAGGGATTAACATCAATTATGAACTGTCTGCACATGACATTATATGACACTTTCAGTCTGTTGATCTGATCCTACAAAGGATCTACATAGAGGAAGTATGATCCTAGTATAGGAAGCAATCTGTTCACTATTGTGTCAAATGGTATCAGTAAAGGTCCGGTGGAGAAGGTATTAAACAATGGAAAAATCAGGGAACCATCATACATTGTAGCTCCTTCCCCATTTCACAGTGCGAAGACGTACAGAGAACCCAATTATGTGACACCCTCCAAGCGTCGGGCAATAAGAACCACCTTTCCCCACAAACTCCCTCTCTGTTTGTTGGGCACCAGGTTTATGTATTGACTATGCATTATGCATTGTTAGATTTTTTCTGAACTGTAGGCTTGCTTTAAAGTGTAATTGTCTTTTTATTTTATTTTTTTTTAATAGGGGTGGGCTACTTTAATGAAAAAAGTTTCTCCCTAGCAATGCTCAGTTAGAGCCTGTACACACATTGAGCTCACACACTGAGAGACTCAGGAAGATAAGAAGTGCTGTTAACATTACAGTTCACAGGGACAGTGAATAAACGTTTAGATTCATCATAAAAATCACTTAATAAACTGCATAGTACAGATAGAGCGTGGAAAGAGTCTCTGCATGTACAGTAACTGCAGCTGTACTCAATGGCTCAGATAGATAGACAGTGTAAACTTAGGCAGTCTAAAAATGTGCCAGATTTATCAGAGTAGCTAAAGTTGGATAACAAATTTCATGCATCGTTATACTGGCTAGTCCGTAGGTCTCAAACACGTGGCCCATGGGTAGCATGTGGCAACTGAGGCCCATAGGTAAGGGTGGGATGGAGCTGGTTCTCCCCAGTTCTGCTAATCCAGTTGTTAAAAATGAAGCTGGATCCCAAAACCGGCGATAAGAGGAGCCGAATCCTGGTCCTGAAACTGGCAGAGCACAAAGCCATAGCCCCCTGCCCTACCACTTTCCAACTTGTAGACTACAGGCCCCCAGTGATCAGCAGAATGGGGAACTGAAAATCCTCCTTGTGAACTTGAGCTTGTGTGCTTGCTTAACCAGCGCCCCCAATTGCACCATTTGTTTCACTGGATGCTACCATTCACACTCAAAACTAAAACAGATCTCTTAGCCTTATCCATTCAAGTCATTCTAAGCCTAGGCTCACATCTGTGTTGGAGTCCATCAAAAATTGGCAGATTCCATCAAAAATAGGCGGAGAGAAAAGTCCTGCATGGAGGACTTTTCTCTCTGCCAATTTTATACTGAAACTGGCGGAGAGAAAACTCTGGCGGACCCCATTACAGTCTATGGGGTCCATGGGTGTTCAGGGGTAACCACTTTTTTAGCGGCTGGGCTCTCCGTCTTTCGGGTCCTCATGCAGACCTGAAACAGGAGGAATGCAGCTCTCTGGGCCACACTACAGGGTTAATCTGGATCTCCTAGGACCCAGCAGTTCCTATAGTTCCTGGCCTCTAGTAGTTCACATGACTGCCAGGCCTGACGGGGAGCCGCATCATAACAGCTCCCATAACTGTGTACAAAGAGTTCACTAAGTACATTGTATAAAGCAATTGGGAAGGCAGGGGCAGTAATAAACCATCTATGGGATGTCTGGCTGTTGTAACAGATAATATCCCATAGTACTATCCAACAGATAGTATCCCATTGTATGGGATGTCTGGCTGTTGTAACCCTGCTTTTGCAGCTGCATAACATCATACAGGTATATCCTTGCAGCAGGGTTAGGAATGGATTGCCCGGACGTATATACAGTCAATGAGTGATCTGGAACAGATACATATACAGATACATAAAATTCAGTCATTGCATTAGCAGCATACACTACAGTACAGTACATACAGCCTTCTATTACTTCTAAGCAAATTACAGAACAATACATTACTGCACATTTCAGATGCTTTTAATGCTAATTTTTCTCTTATGGCTAATTGACAGCTATATTACTTATCCTTTCAGATCCTTACCACTGAATTATCTTTTCACTGTAGGTCTGTCAGAAAACCTTTGTCTTTTTCAGCCTTAAGAGTTAACTAGATCATGTATAGTTTGTAGAAGTCATATTTTATAGGGAACCTGCTAGGTTGCAAATGCAGTACAGTCTGCAGGCAGTCTAAGATAGAGAAGGAAGAGACTGATGTATAGTTTGTAGGTAAAGATTAAGTATAAAGCTACATTCACATGTGAGCCAGATTTCCATCCAGCGCAAATCCATCAGAAATTGCCAGAAGAAAAACTGCAGCAAGCCCAACTTTTCTGTCTGGTGATTCCAGTTATGAGTTATAGTCAGTGGGGTCCCTCGAGCTATGTTCAGATGTGCTTTTATCCACTTTTCGGTTCTTCTGGACGGGTGAAATGAAGCTCAGATATGAATGCAGGTTCATTTGACATTTAGAAATTTCATTCCCTGCTCATTACAGGTTTAATAGTCATGTGGGTGGTCCTACAGGGAAGGCTGTCAATCACTGCATAACGCTGTGCCACCTAAATAACCACCTATATAACCAAATTACTAAAATACTGTATATTGCATTGAGATAAACTAATCCACTAAGATGGGGAAAAGATCTGATACATCATGGAAGGCCTTTCTACAGGACCCTGCTGTGGCAGCAGGACAATGTCACCTTTTAGCATCGGAAATCTATTGATGATGGCATACATGATCGGAAAGCTGGGTAGGAGGTGGGCTGTCATACTGAACCCATCACGGAGATGTGCCTGGGTAATGACCTGTTCCCCTATGTCACATCATAAAAAGGGGAGCTGTAAAGAACTATGTATTATATTGTTATGAGTTGTGTTTAGCTGTGTTTTAGATTTTGTGTGAATTGTAGCAGACATTTAGATTCCAGGTCAGTCTGGAAAAAGTGAACCTCCAGTTATAAATAACGTTTCATAAATGAATAGTGCATGTAAATATTAGAAATTTTATATATTATTAAGGAGATCTGTTTCCTTCTCCATTTATTAAGCTGTTCTCCTGCTCCTTAGCTTCATTCTCACTGATTGTTTACATTATATCTGTCTCCGTATTCAGCCTCACACATACAACTCTATGGAGCAGGGAGGGGCTGAGTATAATTCTCCTGTCGGCTGCTTAATTGATTTATTGCTTCATTCTGTGCATTATCAGCTTCTTATCTACAACCTAGCAGTGTTAAAAAAGTAAGGAACAGCAGATTGTAAGAACAGCAATTACTTGAATGTCTTTTGTAATCCCCATCCTCTCTGCATATACTAAAGCTGGGTTCACACCAGCGTTTGAACTACATTTGGGGTTTCCGTCCCCGAATCTAATTGAAAAACGTGGAGAAAAAAGCCCGGCAAGCAGGACTTTACTCTCCGCATTTTTCAGGCGGAAACCGTGCGGACCCCATTATAGTCTATAGCATCCACTGGTTTCCGTGGGGAACCGCTTTTTAAGCTGGTTAGCTTCCGTTTTTTCGCTTCCCCAAGCAGAAATGGCAACTATTTGTGTACATGTGAGAATGTGTAGGGGACGCTTCACTCCTGTGCAGCCTAATGTGATAGGTTAGTGTGAAAGTTGAGTTCCCTTTTTTAAGCTCATGTCCAAGGGTCAAATGTGTGTGTGTGTGGTAAGGTGTATAGATACCCGACAGAATTGCTTGGCATCAAGATAGATATTTCTTGTATGAGACCGATCCGTGATATGCATACTGAATACTGAACTAAATCTGAATATTTCCATACTAAATTATAAATCAATCTGCTTCTTCCCTGTTCTATACCGTACTGTCTGCAGATGCCATGTTCAATGTGAAAAATCCCCTTTATTTTTTGTTTGTAACTCAATATTTAATACATTTTATGTATTATTCTGATAAATATTTAGCATTTTTCTAACATCAAAACATTTAAATTGTTACTTAATAGACATTCAGCCTGGAAAAGAAATTACCCAAAGGATTTTTTTTTTTGAGTTTTGCAAAAAACTGAATGCAGTGTAGTTTACAAATATTGAAAGCAATGGAGAACAATATCTAATAATATATTAATTTAATAATATAATATTATTATATAATGGTTCATAAAAGATATTGAAACTGTAAAAAAAAAAATCTTGGGTGGAATATAGGTTTTGCTTTTACAGGGTTCAATATTCTGTAAAAATTACATCTTCACTTAAGGAGGAATTTCAGAACTCGAAGAGAGGGTAAAACATTAAATATAAAACATACTCACCGGTCCCTGGTGCTCCAGTGTCTGCTACCGCTGTCTGATCCAGCATGCATTGTGCCCAATCAGTGGCCTCAGCGGCAACAGGAAGGAAACCGAACTGGACTTCTGCCAGCAAAGGCACGGTGTGCCCTGGACCGGACAGAGGCGGCAAACACAAGAGCACCAGAGCAGGAGAATATTTTTTTTTTTTTTTAAGTTTCACCTTCACTGGCCTCCTCCCCAAGTTCTCAAATTCCCAGACAACCCCTTTAATTCTGTGGGTCAGTACGATTACAGCAATACTGAATTTACTTCTTTTAGAAAATTAAAATCTTTGAAAAAAAATGTGACTTGTATTGCTAACACAGATAATTTTTTTTTTATTTTTGTCTACAAAGTGGTTCAAGGCTGAGGCCACTCATAGTGGAAAGGTTCCTTTATATTTCTAATTCCTTTTGAAGCTAATGTTGCCTTTGGCTCAAAAAACCACAGCAAAAAAATCTCGGCCTTGGGCCTCCTTCACATGAGTGTGTTCAGTGTACGGGTCAGTAAAAACGGCACGGATAACGCAAGGATTGGTGTCGTGCGTTTTTCACTACATTGAATTTAATGGAACGAGCTGCAAATACAGATAGGCATAGAACTTGCTCCATATTTTGCAACTCTTAACTATGGCCTGGACACACAGCTGAAAAAACTACGAATGTGTTTATGGGCCCATAGAAATGCATGTGTCCATACTTTGATTCACAATTGCAAATCAAAAGTACAGTTGTGTGAAGGAGATCTTAGGGATTGTTTTCTGCGAGACAAAGGCTAAGGCCGCATGTAGAAAGCCACAGCTAAAAACTGCAGCAGAAAAAAACGCAGCAAAAGCGCATCATGCTTTTTTTTTTTTTTTGCAGCGTTTTTCATAGAGTTTTTGGTTTACCTATTAAATATATAGGAAAAATGCTTATATACCGCAGCTAAAATTAATGTTGCTATGTTTATCAAAAAAAAGCTTTTTATAGTGTTTCGACAGCAGTCAAAAATGTTGCATTTCCGCAATACGGGGCCGTAGCCAAAGGAAGTTTTCTTTTTAGTGTACCACAGAACTGAATGTATTGTAGTTTATAAATACTCAATACATAATAATATATTATGTAAAGTATAATACAAGTGTACAAACACAAAAAACTCTGTATTAATCAGTGTAGTTGGGAATAATGTATTGGAGGTTTAAAGGTACAAAGAACCCTTGGATGACAAAAGAGCAATAAAATGCTCAATGTTGATTACTTAATTGTTGGAAAACAGCCATGAAGGGTCTAGAAATATCCTGACAATACAAAAGACATACCTAACTAATTAAATCACATTGTCTATACAAGCTCCTTCATTTTCTATAGTCTGTATATTACTAAAGAGAGCATCATCTTAATTGTCTTCTTTAATACTTCATGGAAATCTTACTTTATAGTTGAGAACAACTGCAACCTGCACTAAATTACCACTTTTGTTACCATACTTGGGTGAGGATGAAAAATAACTAAATATGACCTCCCAGATTAGGCCCTGTTTACATCATGCTTTTTTCACTTAAATGGGTATTCCCATTTCAAGGGTCCTATCTATACTGCTAGCTTATGTAAATTCAAGAGTTTTCCTAAATACATTGCTTTAGCAATGCTGCTTTGTTTGCCCGCTAAGTGATAATATTCCACCCATTGTTTACACTTTGTTTCCATGGAGCATGGCCTATGTGATAAGACAGGACAGATGATGTGAGTCACTGCTCTCTGGGCAGGCTGAGTTCTCTCGCTGTTATGTACAGCTCTGCAGGACAATCAGCTCAGCTAATTGCAGTTTGTTGATAAAGGCTTTGGGAGCCATGTTTGTTACCTCTCTATGTAACACAAAGAGAACACTGAATCCTTTCTCTATAGAAGCATGGTAAGTGTTTTATACAAACTTGTGTAATGTAATATACATTTAATGTGCATATTATTTCATCTGCATTCATATTAGATTTATGTTAATCATAATAAATAATCTCTCATGGTAAAGGCAAAGTCTATATTGTGATACTTCATAGTGTCCTGCTCATCAGTCAAAGCCACCTACCCCAGCTTGCTGAATAATACAGGAAGTGAAAGAAGAGACTGCAGACAAAGCTGCTGAAAAAAGGATGGGAAAACCCCTTTAAGACCTGCGTGCAGTTTTTAATTGCAGTTATGAGCAGCACATTTCTACTATGCCAGTAAACAGGTTTTCAATTGAATGGCCATTACTATCCTGGACATGTAAAGTAACAAGTGCTACTTATTACTGCGATTACATACTGAATGCAGATAAACCCAGGTGTGGCAACAAACGGAACACAAAATATAAAGGAAGGACTTATATTGTTCAATCCATTCCTGGCTTTGAGTCCAAAAATGGAAATAAAATCTGCAACAAAAAAGCAGCTTTTCCACAAAGTAGGACCTTAGCCTGAAGCTACATTCACATGACAGTGAATAATGACCATATGACGTCTGTTTTTTTGTTTTTTTTTTAACGTACGTCAAACGGCAGCATTCATTTCACTGTCAGTGAATGGGGCTATTCACATACTGTTATTTTGGTGGTCCATTGTCACGGACCATCAAAATATAGATCACGTCCTATTTTTGTCCGTTTTGACTGATCTCTTCATACACTGAATGTATGAGGAATCTGTGGAAACCGATGCCCCTCGGGTGCAAGACGACTCTGAAAAATGGACTATTTTCATAGCCGTTTTGCATCTCTTTCGTGTGAATCTAGCCTTAAAGCCCTGTGTAAATCCAGCCTCATTTAAAGGGAGTCTGTCAGCAGGAAAATCGGTATCAAACTAATGACTGTACCTAATAGAGCAGCTTCTACAGGTACAGTAGAAGCTTATTTTGCATTGCAGCTCCATTTTCATGAAAATCAGTTGTATTCTTATGCAAATTATCTGAAAGGGCTTTAGGGGGCATTTCTTCTGCCTTCAGGGGCTTCACTCTCTGTTCTAGATAACTGCCCTTAACTGCCGCCCAGTCCCGCCAACCCTCCATAGCCTAAATGACAACTTCCATTTTGTCACACTTTGTTTGCAGTTAGGGTCGGTGTTCTGCACCAGAAAGCAAAGTCCTTACAAGAAGAAACACTCCTAAAGTCCTTTTCAGGAAATTTGCATAAGAATAAAATGCTGATTTTCATGAATATGGAGCTGCAATGCAGAATAACAAAAGCATCTTTGGAAAGTGTAGAGGCCGCCCTACATAGTATTGCCATTCGTCTGATACAGATTTTCCTGCTGAAAGACTACCTTTAAGGGTGCTATTACACATACTGGAGGGAATTTAATAAGACTGGGATTTTTACTCCAGTTTTGATAAAGGCCCCAACTGACACGAGTTGCATCTGATCTATTAAAAGGCTTGGAACCCCTTAATAAATAAGTCATATGCCACAATGGAAATCTACACCAGCCAGTTTCTGATGTGAATTATAATAAATATGTTGGGTTGAGGTGTCCCCGGCCCACCCTACTCCGGTGAGCAAGGCACAGAATGTGTTGCATGTACCACATTAACACCCATCTATGCCAGAAATGTGTCGCACATGGGTTGATACATTTTCCCCCACAGTTTTTACATTTTTTTGCTACTTTTTTTACACTGATGACAACAACTAATACTCGTCATAAATGAAAAACGTGTGGGTTTAAGAATTGCATGTGTTAAGGCGAGTAAAGATGCAGATCTGTCATAGCACCTTGAGGAAAATCAGTCATTAGCTGTGTTATATATATATTTTTTATTACATATAGTGATATTTTTATTATATCTATGGTACAAAAAAACAAACTACAAAATTTCCAGTACATTCTTAAATCTAAATTCTTACCTAATCTTTTGGATGTCTTTTTAGGATATACTCATATCATTGAATATATGTGTGCATGAGTAGTGACTCTATTTCTGTCCATTATTTGACTTATATTCTGCCCAGTTTCTATAGTGGATATAGACTAAACAGTTATTATGTTTTCCACAGACAGAACATGAAAAATACAGGAGTTTCTGGTCTCTAACTCACTCACTTGGCGCCGTATATAGCAATATAGAGAAGTACCAGCCAGTCGTAATCTGAAAATAGTATTTGGGGTAAGATATAAAACTTGATACTGCCTGTAGCAGTCTCTGTCTGCCTATGCTTTAGCTTTCCTCTCCCCAAACTCCTCCTCCATCCTACCCCTCCCATCTCCATAGACTTCTATGTATAACTTGATTCTTTTGTCAGCTGAAAGTATGTTTCAATCGATGCCTATTCGGCTATTTTCGGTAGTCCCGTACAAGTGAAAGGAGAGAGGCCCCGCACATCTATCAGACATTTATGGCATATGCTATGTATACAGTAATAAATGCCGATATCGGAGGACCACTTTAAAGTTTTTATTCCTGGTTTACAATATTAATGGCCTATCCTTATCAGGTAAATATTAGATTGGTGATAAGTCATCCAGACAGGTAGAGTGAATAACATTAGTAACCTCATTACAGAAGCACCTGTCAATATGAGGGGATATATAAGACAATAAGTGAACATTTATTACTTGAAGATGATGTGTTGGAAGCAGCGAAAATAGGCAAGAAGGGCTGTGGAGTTGTAGAGTTGGAGTCGGGACCAATTTTGGGTGGAGTTAGAGTTGGAAAAAAATGACTATCTCCGGCTTTCAAATAAAATGATAAATTATTTTTAATCATATAATACAATTATTAATATTGTATAATTAATTAGATGCATAACTTCTTACATATTTACTTTCATCGGAATTCCATCACTGGTTTTTTTCATGAATTAAAGGATCTTTATTGCTTCTGACTGACCTTTTTTTTTTCAGGGAAAAGCGTGAACGCAGCTCCCCACTATCCACAAATTTTGCAGTCAAGTTTCCCATATTTGGGGAAATCACAGGGGTCAATCCATCTGAACTGCAATGATTGGACCTCACCCTGGGAAAAGTCAAAGCATAAGTCGGAATTGGGTTGTGGAATAGAAGAGTCGGTGGTTTGGCCCACCAACTGCACAGCCCTAAGGGGAAACGTAAGGTTATAAGGGATTCCTATGCGAGCCAAATTGGGATGACTAGATGTGTCCCAGCATCTCCAAACAGCAGGTTTTGTGGGATATTTCAGGTATGTACTGGCGTATACCTATTCAAAGCGGTCCAAGGAAGAGCAATAACTATCTATCTCGATAATATGCAGAAAATTATGATAGAATAAAGGATCAGGCTCAATAAAGTTGAATAAATAAGTGCAATGAGAACATTCAATAAAAATGCACCCAAAAATTCACCTCTACTGCTAAGGACTAAGGATCAACAAAGCTTTGCCCCCTTTTGGTTAGGCAAATTAGTAATTTCCTTACTTTGCAAGTAACTTGAGAAATATTGATCAGATTTATATCCAAAGTGGGTATAAAATACATAACATTTCATCTAATCTGATGATCAGCGACTCTACATTCCCACTCAGAACTGATATTATTCTTCTGCAGGAAACAGCTGGAAATTCTTGAATGGTTTCAAAGAATCTAGCTCTTCTAGCCCCAGAGATGAATTTAATTCTGAAAGTGTATTTTTAAGCTCTGAACATGCAGATTAATAATTCAGTGATACACCTTCAGAGGAAGATTTAATATAATAAAATCCCACAGCCACATGCTGATAAGGGCATCATTGCATTTGGCTCTTGGGCAGCTCCCAGTTAAATTGGCCAGAGCCCAGGTGCTCATAAACCTAACAAGATATGGGAGAACAGCTGTCCAAGAGCATAAGTGCATTACACAGCCGGAACCAGTCCTATTTGTACAGGAATTAAATTATGAAATATGCGATGCTGGGCCAGTCGAAACTTGCCTAGAATTTTGCAAACAGTAAATTTCAACCATTTGGCACACATTTCACGGCACTATAAGTCAGTAGTGCAGCTGTGGAGTAATGGTGGTCATAGTAAACATATATATAAAAGATCAGCCGATCAGTCAATAAGAGTAGCGGGTTCACGCAGCCACAGCGAGCTGGTCAACTGGACTTCTTCAGACAGGTAGGAGCGACCACACCACTCCATACAGTAAATTTAGTTTTATACACCATTCTTAACCACAGAGACGAGTATCCATCTTAAGGCTTTAGCTTTTTATTGTTGCAGATTTTGCTGCAGTTTTTGAGCCAAGAGTGGCTTGAAAAGGAATGGGAAATGTAAAGGAAACACTCACACGTTTCCCTTCTGTTCAATCCACTCCTACAAAAGCAAGATCTTCAGCAAAAAAAAAAAATAGCTTTTCCGCAACATGGGGCCTTAACCAAAAGGGGAATTCGGCCCAAAATTGGAGTTTTCATACTGACGATATATCCACAGTATTGGTCATCAGTATGTGATCTGTAGGGCTCTGACAGATCAGCTGTTCCAAGGGCATCCAGTTACCAGAAGCTGGTGTAGTGGACAGGGAATGTCCACATTCAGGTTGCTTCTCTTCAGGTAATAGGAGCAGATCTGCAATTCCCCAGAACCACCGCCACTGAAGAGAGGAGTAGCCTAATACATGTTCCCTATGTACTGCACCCCCTGGAGGCTGCCGTAACAGCTGATCTGTGTGGGATCCAAGTGTTGAACCTCCACAGGTCACATTCCATTGACCAATCCTGTAGACACCTGATGGACCCCATTATAGTCTATAGAATCCTTCAAGCTCCCTTTATGCCCTTTGTTGACAGACCAGAAGAATGAACAGGAAAGCGCAGATGTGAACATAGCATCATATGACATGCTGGAAATAAAATGTAATCTCCATAAGTAGGGATGAGCAAACAAGGCAGATTCGCTACAAATTTTCTAGAAATTTCGGGTTCTCTAGGTCATGTGAAAAGCACATATTTACTAAAACGGGTCTGCAAAAATGTCCAACATATTTTAATACGGTGATATCAATCATGTTTATTTCTGATATCGATTATTTTCTTTATATGTAAAATAGGAAAAGGGTTTGGAACTTTTAACACTTGTTTTTTATATTTAAAAAAAAAACAAAACTTTATTTTACTTTTTTTATAGTTTCCCTAAAAGACTTAAACGTGATTGTCTGGCTGCCTATTGTGCCGACAACGTCTTCCTATGACGCCCTACCAGTGCTTAAAGGGGTTGTCTGGCCCCAAATCGATTTTTCATACTGATGATTTAATCACAGGATAGGCCATCAGTATGTGATTTGTGGGAGTCCGACACCTGGACCACACACAGATTTGCTTTTCTGGCAGCTTCTGGATGCAGGAACCATAGCAGAGTATAGAGAGTGAGTGTAGGCTCTCCTATTCAAGTAATAGAATCTGCACAACAGCCCCTTCACTGTATAGGGCCACTCCTATTACTTGAATAGAAGAACCTAAGTGCTACTTTCGATTTCCTGTGGTTAGGTCATCAGCATGAAAAATCGATTTGGGGCAGGACAACCCCTTTAATAGGAAAATAGCCATAGCAGGCCTGGACAACCAATTGGCATCCCCCAATTTCAATGGAGCCTCCCGTCCTCTAACTCTTTATATATTGTGATCAACACAGCAGCATGGTGGCTCAGTGGTTAGCACTGCAGCCTTGCGGTGCTGGAGTCCTGGGTTTGAATCCAGTTTTTATGTCCTCCCTGTGTTGTGTAGGTTTCTTCCCACACGCCAAAGACATACTGATAGGGAATGTAGACTGTGAGCCCTATATGGGACAGTGACTGACAAGGTCTGTAAAGTGCTGCAGAATATGATGGCACTATATAAGTAAGCTAAATAAATAGCTGAAGGGTTAAATATCCATGATCAAAGCTGATATAATACTGATCAGTGTCAGTTCTTGTAACACACCCACCATTTATAATATGGGCTTACCTACTGAGTTTCAGCCATGCTTCCACTGTTTATATGTATGGCAAATAGTGCTTAGGGGTTATCTGGTTCTTAAGATTGATGGCCTATCCTTAGGACCCCCAGGACCCCCACAGAGACAGCGTGAAAGACCTGCGCTGCTCACTTTTGGTACAATCTGTAGCAGCAAGTATGAGTACTGCAGTGCTGCCCTATAAACTTCAATGGGGTCTCGGTGCAGGTGATCTGCTGGACCCCGCAGAACTGAAGCCATCAATCTTAAAAACTGGATAACCACTTTATATGGCAAATGTACTAACTTCACAACACATATGAGCTCTATCTTTGGTGAATTTGCTGTGGATTTCTCCTTATATCTAACTTTCTATTAGCTGAATGTGACTTTTTGGAATTTGGCTATCAATATATAATAGAATATATAATACATCAGTATTCCTTTGAATCAACTGTACTGAAAATGTAGTTGCAGTGTACGACTGCATTTCTTTCCAAAGGAATCAATGGCAGAAATACAATAAGCAACTCTGTGGAATAAGTATCAGTATGTGGTAGGACAGGGACGATAGATCTACAAATGATCTCAAAAGTATCGTGTCTATAAAACAGCAGTCAAAGCTCCATATTTTCTGTATAGTTGTGAAAGCTGGCCGATGAAGAAACAGGATACAAAACACACTGATGTCTTTGTGGAAATGAAGACTTTGGAGGATACAATAGATGGCGTGGAAGACAAACAAGTGTTTTTTCATTGAAATACACAATTAGAATATGTTTTGTAGGGTTGAAGGGAGAAGAGAACGAGGATGACAAGCAAGAAAATAAATAGATGCAATCACAGAAATAATTAACATGCCATTGTGATCCCTGCAAAGTCAAGTACAAGACAGGAAATTATCCATACCGTTGCTAGGAGTCAAAATCGACAACACTCAATAATAATAAATTTTAATCCAAAATATGATCTAAAAATTTCATCAAACTATAATCTGACACAAAATAGCCTGCAACTAGCGTTTCATTTAGAGCCTCTGAATATAAGAAAATCCCGTTATTGTTATAACAATCAATTCCGCTCACAATATCTCGGTTTATTAACAGTAGGGCTCGTATTAAGTAAAGAAAAATAGTAACCGTATGGTACAGTCACGCCAGTTCAGTCTTCTATCAGGACTGGATAGTGTAACACCCGATACTAATACATCTTTGAGAACTCATCTGGCGTTCTTCTAGAGCAGGGGTCCCCAACCACTGGTCCGCAGACCGGGATTGGGCCGTTGGGGGTCTTTTGCCGGTCCGCGGGGCGGCGGGCTGGCCTCGGTAAACACTGCTCCCAGCACATTATGTGGGGAGGGTCGGCGATCTGGCTACAGTGTTGTGGCTCCTAGTATAGCTAATGGCGGGGACCCGTTCTACAGCGCTGTTTCGTGTATAACCCCGCCCCATACGACCAAAGTCCCGCCCCTAAACCGACAGCTCCAACCCATTCGCTGCCCCCCGCCCCCCCTGCTGGGCTGTGCAGAAATAAGGGTTGGGGACCGCTGTTCTAGAGGTTTGCACTACTGTTGCTTGTATATCAAAGAGCAACGTGTACATTTCAGGCTGGGCATGAACATTAGGTAGTAGTCAGCTACACAACCTCCCCCTTATATCTCCCATATATACACTCAACTCATCCATGAGTGCCTATATTCTAAATGGGTAGAGGGCAGAAGGCCATTGCCAGATAACCCGGATGATGTCTTATCTCTGCTGAGAAGAAGAGGATCTGGCATGTTGAAATTCATTAGATGGTCGCATCAAAATTGGTGTGTTTGGACATGAATAATCTCATTTGTATGGTCAGCTTAAGAACTGCCTTTTTGGGAGCATTCAATAGGACTACCTTCTTCTACCAGTAGATAAAGAAGCTACAATACCCATCAATGCACTAGATCACTAAACATCTTATCAACCCAGGCCACCCACGGTCCCAATACATACAACAAAATTGGTCTCCAAACTGGAATTGCAGGAATACATATCTTTATAAACAAGGTGTCTTTGGAAGCAACACCATTTTAAATATGTTAAGGGGGTTTTCCAAGCCCCAAATGGAGTTTTCATACTGAAGGATTCATAGTATAGGTCTCGTGGTGTGGACACCTACAGATCACATACTGGTATTGGATGCTGGTGCAGTGGATGGGGAGCACATAAAAGCTGCTCCTATTCAAGTTATAGAATCGGCGTTGCAATTCACGGAACCACTGCTATACAGTGGACAGGGCTGCTGCGCCACTTCTATTACTTGAATACAAAGAGCCTGCACGTTCTCTCTATCAACTGCACTAGCATCCTGTGCCTAGAGGTGTGGGGTCTGGGTGCTGGACCCTCACAGATCATATACTCATGACCTATTCCGTGGATAGGTCACCAGTATGAAAACTTAATTTGGGGGCTAGAAAACCCCTTTAACATGACTGAAAGCTAGTGAAAGCTAGGAGGTGGCCAAATATGAGGGTGCTCAACACTATACAAGTAAACCTTCATCATCAATTTGGAGACAACTTCATCAATTTTTTACTTGTGAAATTTGGGGCGACGGTTATCATAATTGATAAGGATTCTATGGCCAGTGGAAAGAGTAATGGAGACAAAAGATACACCAATTATTTGTAGACAGTGGCCCAAATTTACTAATAGTTAGACAATGTAACCTGTAGGTAGTCTGAAAATGTGCCAAAATTATCACAGTAGCTGATGCCAGATGATAAATCTGGAGTAGCTTTGGACTGTCTAGTCTAATTTTATACCACCTTTTATTTATCTTACTATAAGCCAGAGTTTTTTTAACACATTTTTGGAACATTGTGGCGCATTTGAGCCACACCCACTTTTTCTCAGAATCCACACCCACATGTCAAAAAAATTTAAGCCCAAAGTAGATGTGCCATATTATGGCAAAAATGAACTTTGTTTACGCCAGTGTTTAGTCGTAACCACAATAGTAAATGTGGACAACAGTTTTTTGTTATTATATTTTAGATATTAGTTATATAGAAAAAGTTATATTAGTCAAATTATATAGAAAAGATCCCTGAATCCACAGTTGTGCAGTACAACCTACAGTGCCAAAATAATCCAGGTAAAAGGGGCACTAATGTTGGAAGTGGACCCTCTAAGCCACAATCTTATTGAAGCAGGTAAAACTGAGATTCAGAATCTAAAGTATTCACCCTATACAGGGATCCGCAGGAAATCCCCAAAAGGGACTTGGATTAGTAGTGGTAGGGCAACGTTACAGCAGAATGTAGTCAAGGGCTAGCCAAGAGATGTCAGTGATATAACAATCGGCATTATAGAGTCCAGAGTCAAGAACAAAGGCAAGGTCTCCAAAGAGGTATAAGTGTCAATCCATGGGAACAAAGACAAGCCAAGGTCAGGAACCACATCAGAATCCTACACGGACACAAAGGAGTAGCTGACATGCATGGAAATACTGTACCTATTACCAACAGTGAATGAATACAGAAAATTAGCATGACCCTTGTCTTGTAGGTGCCAGCACATTGCAAGACTCCCGTAAATCCAATGAGAAAAGACTATTAGATCCTGTGATACAACCTTACAGTCAATGTAATGGAACATTTCTCAACGGTGTATTGTTTGCAACTACTTAAACCATGTGATTGATTTATATAATCCCCTGGGCCTCCACCTATTATACTCAAGAGACCCCAGAATATAATGATTTCACTTCCGTTTCTATCCGAACAAGTTTGGACCGAAATGAACCGGAGGATTGCTTCGTCCAAACATGGGACGAAAAGAATCTTATGAGGTTTGTCCATCTATACTCAGGACAAAAGAAGAATTGACCATTCCACTGAAAAGAAGTACACAGGAACCTGGGGATGTACAGCGTTGTGCAAAAGATTTAGGCAGGTATGGAAAAATGCTGCATTGTAAGAATGCATTAAAAAATAGAAGTGTTAATACTTTATTTTGTCAATTAACAAAATGAAGTCATTGAAGAAAAAGAAGTCTAAATCAAATTAATACCTTTGATTCTAGCGGCGTACATTTGTATTGCTCTTGACCTATTAGGATTAATGTGACTATGTTTTGACATGAGATCCATGTTTAATTTACTCCCGTAGCTTTGCTGACACTCAATTACAGTCTAGCTAACAAGGTTAAAATTCTCTTCCTATGCTATTAAGATGGATTACAGGCATTAATAAACATATTATTCAAGATAGAAAATGCAGCTGTGTGTTCACACATTAAATCTCTAACACATATGTGTCAATGGTAATCATTCAGAACATGGTAATAAGGATTAATATACATGCCTGACTTGTGAATACTGTCGGTATTATAACATAGTCTAAACCACTCCTTCCCAAAAGAATACGAAGCTGCGGTTTACAAAGCATGATTATCGCCTAAATGAGTATTTGTCAGCTGATCACGTCATTTATGCAGCTGCAGAACATTACCCTACGTAATGAGTGGATTGGCTGCCATTGATAATGTGAATGAATGGGCGCACCAATGATCATTCATTGTTAATGTGACCATTCATTACAGACTCCTGCCCTGTCTGAAGGTATTCCAATGAGCGTCCATCATCATGCTGAAGTCGATCAGGGTTCACTGCAGGCCGAATAATGCAAAGGGGATAAAAGACTCAACAACAGCGAGATTTCTGGTACCATCTTTTGTCAAAACCTTTTGAACTCACCATTCACTTTAGATAGGTCTTGGCCTAATATTCATAGATACTCTGCCTGGGTGAAGGGGAGAAAGCACCGACCAAACAGTTCTGAACTAAAGAACTACAAATATTGCAACACCAAGAAGTTGTAAGGTTATGGAAATCGAGGAGGTAGCAGGTGTTACCAAAGTGATCACATTTTCAAGCACCTAGCTCCGATCTGCGGCATGTAAGGGGCATAAAAGCCAGACTGAAAGCAAAGATTTTTTGCCACATGAAGCCTCAAAAATCCCATCAAATGTTGTCCCACTTTTTTTCAGACAAAATGATAGCTGGAGATTGGTGTGGAGACCATGTAGCCAAGAAGAGGCCTTCACAATTGAATGTCTGGTCTTACTTATTTATTGTCTTCTGATATTTTGAATGGACATGGCTTATGGCATGGATGATTGTGAGTCACTGTGCAAGTACACAGGCGTTTTCCTTGAAGGAGAGTGGGGTACGAAGCTTGGAAATTTGGAAGTTTGACAGCATATCTTAGAATCTTAAAAATGACATGTTCAACTGTGGTGGAATTTACGTAGTTTGGAGGAATACAATAGATTATAAATTTTTCCTAGAGGATTTAGGATTCAAATTTTTAGGGATGTTACATCTGAATATATCACAAGGCATTATAGGAAAAGGAGCTGAGAAGCTCAAGCGCCCTCTATTGGATGTAACAAATCCTCAATTTGCTTTTGACCCACTGAGTCTTGAGAAAGCAAAAGGGATATTAGCCAAGCCACTATCACTCATCTGCATACAGCGCTGTTTCGGGATTTTGTCACTCATCAGTGCAGAGCAGAGTCAAACGGCGGCGGGGGGGGGGCCCTGTGAATAAAAATGGATATAAATTCCAGGTAGTGTTGGATTGGACAGAGTTAATGGAAAAAATGGAATAAATTCCAGAGGGACAGAAAGCAAACAAAGGTGGCCTTCATATGCAAGCTCCTAGGCAATGCAAGGGGGCAATCGATAACAAGAGCTTCGGTGCAAAAGGAAGGCGATGAGACCAAAGAAGATACTAGCGGTTTTTTTTTATCAGAAACCAGCAGTACCGACAGAGGACTAGAAGAAGTTGGCGTAAACCTAAAGAAAAGAGAACCACACCATAGAGGCCCGATTCCCAAACAATGCAAGAGAAGATACAGACAATACCTACCTCTAAATTACAGATCATCAATTTGTCCTCTTATTCATTAACGGATGTGAAAGAAAAGGTTTAGAAAAAAAGAAGATTTTCACCTATGCAAAACTTAGATAAATTATGATCACAAATTATTTAGATTTATTCTGCAGGAAACGGGTTTTGTGGCTCTTACATCTCCAGGCTTCATTGGCAGACCAGTTTGAAGGTCAAGATTGGTAAACTTTCCAGGATCTGCTGGACTTATTACAGGAAAACAGAGGTGAAATTAGAAGTAGGTGCCATTTTCCATGCAGAACTAAGTCCTCTAAGACACCTTTCTTTAGTCTATTCCCGGCAGTCTAGAACCTTTTTGAAGTTACTAAAGACTCTTTAATGCAGTTAAGGACAAACTGAATGGACATAATTTAGGTAAAGATGAACAAGCAAAAATCATGTTACTCAGAAATAATCTGAACATTGCAGATAAAGGGAGAAATGTAGTATTATGACCTGTAAATTGATATCTCCAGAGAGCCTATAGACAGCTGGCCAACAGACGCTGTCACCAGAAGTTACCATTGGACCCTACAAGCATCTTTAAGAAAAAAATGGATGATCTATTGAGAGTGGCATTCAGGTACGGGATAATTACAAAGGAGGAGAAAAATTTTGGTTTAATGCATATTGCACATTTTCTGTTAGTACAATAAACCTCATTTCAATCCTGAAATATTACTGTGTCCATCAGTTATTAGATATATCAAACTGAAATGGCTGTTGCAAACACCCAAATATTTAGAACTAAAAATGATTAAGATTAATAGGGGTGCCCAAACTTTTTCATATGACTGTATATTAATTGTAAAACCAGAAATGAGAGTCTCTCCAGTGAGAAGAGACACACTCGATTGACAAAGGGAATAGCAACCTCCAGTTGCCAATTTACCTGCCACAAATTATAATAAACCCCATCCATGCCACACTCCCTTTCAAGGAAGTGGAGAGGGCAGCGTAAACCTGACCTGCGCAAACAAATGCAACCTTTTTGATTGTCTTGTGTACCACAAAATTGGTATACAAAGCATGATAAATCTGCCCCTAGTTCTAAGAAAGCAGATTTTTTTTTATTATATACAGAAAGCTATTTGCTAACATGGATATATCCAGAGAATGTTCAGTATGTGTCCTTTTAATGAAGACGCTCACACCATCCCGTAGTCCTAACTTTACAAACCATCTTGAAATAGAAAATTTTAAAAATGTAATTTTTGGATCTCATTCTGACTACTGATAAATCCTATTGTGAAACCAAAACCTGTTCTTTTAGGAACTTGACTGCATGAAATAACATTTTACATGCAAAAAGCTGTCATCCTTTTCACACTGTAACGGCAATTCCATATGTGGAAATGATTTGTGCCAGACGTAACAGTTCTAAAATAACTAATTTTAAGAGCAGTTTAAGAAGCAGGGTTATTCATCTGTGGTACTGGAAGACAGCGATTACAGCAGAAAGTACAATACTTCATTATACTGGATAAAAAGCAGCAAAAGTCTTGATCAGAATATTGTCACTTATGTAAAAAAAAGTGTGGAATACAATAAAACTGTTTAATTATTAACCCCCCAACAATCAAATTCAAATTGCAAAAACCCTCCCAAAAATTTCCCTTTTTTATTGCAGACTTTGAATTTATGGCCCAAGTAAATATTACTGACACATAACTCTGGTTCCATATGTGCAATTTAATCCTTTAGTGATCTAACATATTTTAGGCTTAAACCAGTAACATTTTATCCCTCTCTACATTTCCTTTTTCATAACTATTAAAATTTTATTTCAATGCAGCTTTATAAGACTACTTGTATTTTGTAGGTACATTTTTGATCAGTTTTTATTACTTTTTGTTTTTGAGAGGGAAGAAAACTCTGGCATGTCAATTTTAAGGTTTATGGTGTTTATCATGTAGAATAAATGATGTACTAATTTTATTTCATGGCTCGTTATGGACGTGGCCAATTGTGTGGGTTTTTTTAATTTTTTTTTTTTAATTGACAAGGGGAAAAGAATTGTGTACTTTTCCTTTTTTTTCTGTAAAACCACTTAGGTGCGGCAGTCAACATTAACCTAGCATCTAAGAGGTAAAATGGTAAGCATGCTCTCTGATGAGGGGGGTGGTATCATGTACAATAATTCATGGCACCCCCTCCCCTGGAGTCATCTGAAGTGACAGGGACAGGAGAATAAAAAAAAAATAATCAAACTCCTCTTCCTGAACACTGTCAGTTGCACAGGTTCCCCTACACACTGGTTGAAGTGAAAGCAGCGAGGGTATACAGCTCCACTTCAACTGTGATGTCTTAGGATCTGCTGCGGATACAGACATGGTCTTGGTTTTATTTTAAAAGAAAACAAGATTGCGGCTCTAGGAGAGAGCAGGCTGCTGCAAAAGACATAAAACTCTCCTACACTGTGAGTGAGAAAGCTCTTTTGACACTGCTATATCTTTGAAGATAAGTCACTACATAGAATGAGTCAATAAATCAGCCAGCAGCTGCCTGTTCCTCCCTTCTTCCCTTTCCATAGACTTCTGTGTGTGAGTTATAAATCTTTATGTAAATAAACAGTCTGTGTGAAGAGAAGGATGAGGAAAGCGTTTTAAAGAGGACCTTTAATGTCCTCTTTGATGTGCAGTATTATATACCGCTAGAAAGTCGATAGTGTGCTGAATTTAGCCCACTGTCTACATTCCCAGTATGTGCCCCGCTGCTGGAGATATCAGTGGCATTAATTTCGGCACTGATATCTCCCCAATGTCAGAAGGGCAGGCCTTACAGCCTAGTGTCATCGCTGGGCTTTGAGGAACGCCCCTCCTAACTGTACAAGTCTATGGAAGAGTACTGTAGGGGGTGCGTTCCCTACAGCCCAGCCCATGCCCCCTTTCTGACAGTGAGCAGATATTGGCACCGATATCTCCAGCACTGGGGTGCTGTTGGCTTTCTAGCCGAACATCGAATGAGGACATGAAAGATCCTCTTTAATAACTGAAGAGGAAACAGATTTATTAAGATAGCGTACTGAATTTTTTAGATTGCTTGTACTGTTCCTACATTCATGGTCGTATTAGTAGCCTATCAAGACAAAAGACTGTCTCCTCTGCAAAATGTTTAATCATTTGAAGTATATTTGCAAAAATGTTTATTAATGCTTAATTATCTAAGAATTTAAATATGGTTACATTCATGGGAAAACCCCTTTAAAGTGAGGCTCAACCTTTTGACACCATGTATCTTTTACGTCCAACACCCATCTGCTAGACAAGGTGCTGAAGTATCTAAACACGTAAAAAAAAATAAGCTCTAAAGCATATATGCCAGTTTTTTGGCACAAACTACACCAGAATTCTGGTTCATTTTTATTAGTTTATCTCTCCCATAGTTTTTTTTAAAAATTTACACAGTTTATTATTTACCATAACTGACAAAATAACTTTATTGTACATGCCATTACAAGTCCAGGTCTACCTAATAGGAAGATGTTTTTTACTATTAAATACTGTACTTCTTATTAAAAATGACTTATTTAACAAAAATTGTATTTTTTTCCATTTTTCTTTATGTAAATATTTGTAACATTATTTTCTAGCTCCATAAGCTGTTTATGCCTATATGACACTCCATTGCAGCCTGGGTATATAAAATGCATAGTCATCTGTTAGGGCATATCTAGGGTCTTATACTGAATAGCTCTAGGGACAGTTTTCAGTCCCCAAGCTGTCAGTATAAAACCATCATCCGTGGTAATCGCAATGCTGGGGCTGGAGGTGAGGTGACTTATGGAGCCACCTCCCTGTCAGCACGGTGAGCACCATTAATTGTGGTACATGAAGGGAAGAAGGAAAGGAATTACATTTCTGTACCTCATCTCATTTAGGTGAGCTAGTTTCCTATTCCATGAAGACAGAACAGGAAGTGTTGGCATGGAGTCACAAAAATATGACTATCTAGAGTAATACCTTTAACAGTCTTCTATTACTGAAGTCACAGTATGAAACGATTACACTTTTTTAGTTTATTTTGGCTAACGTGTATGCAAATAACCCATTATAAACATGGTGTGTGGAAGCCATGAATTTCCCCCTCCTCACACATATAATGAGGTATAAGTGGAGGATTGCGAGCGAGGTTCCATTAAGAAAAACAGAAAACAAAGAAAGAGATTCTAAATGTTCTAGTGGAAAATTAGACCACAAAAAGCCTTCTAAAACCACATCTACCCAGGAATCAGTAACTTAGATAATAAATTAGAAAATAGTTTTGGCTTTTCTAAATTAAAGGTTAGAGCCTGTAAAAGAAATGACTAAGATCCTTCCTTCCAGACTTACATTAGTACAACAGCAGTGGCGTGTAAGTTTCCAGCTTCTCCACGGCGCAGACTTTAGTCCCTGCTGCGCCTTAAAAGCTTTCCTCCTAATTAGAAAGCACGTGCATTGTGCAATGAAACCAGCAGGTGAATCAGCGAGTTAGTTTTTCTATAACAGATGGCTTTAGATTTGAATTCATACAAATGTATAGGGAATTTTACACCCAACTCTTGTAGATTTTCAGCTTACTTAAATGATATGAATGCTTTATATTAGCCCATTTGTTTGGGTTGTCAAAACTCAGTGACAAAAAGCAACTTTGCTTTTTTGAGTGCAGATAAACTTTACGCATTTTAGAAAAAAAAAAATTCCTTAACTTTACAAAATATTATGTATAAAACTTGTGTATAATTAGAAAACCATATCCTCAGAAACACTATAGCTGGTGCTGTCAGTAAATTACTGGGTACAATCGACTGCCAATTCTGGTTATGCCAGATGTGAACTTCAGATTGAAAAGGTTAAGGGGTAATAAGGGTTCGGTGAGGATACTGGTGGGACCTCTAGCTGTAATGTACAGGAGGTAGTAACCAGGCAGCAAGTATTCAGTTTCTATACTGTACAATGACACTATAAGATCCGTTGCACACAACTGCGTGCGGGCCACCGGCCATGACTGAACGGGTGTCATCAAAGTCCCGCCTGTGCTTCCATGGCCCCCATATGAATGGGGGCCACGGAAGTACGGCCACAAAACCGGACTGGAACAGGACCTGTCCTGAGTTTTGTGGCCAGGACTTTCGTCCCGCACACTAATCCATGTAATACACGGTCATGTGCGTGGGACGACAGATGTGAATGGGTCAGTGTGCTATCTGGGAAAAATCCACATTGCATACTGACCTACCCCACAGTTGTGTGCGAGGGGCCTTAGAGAAATGAACCATTACACATTATTTCCATTTAAATCAATGGAACGTATGCTTAAAGCACAAACATAGTGGGATCTTCAGTGCAAAAGACCTCAGAAATACAAAAAATTGAAAAAAACTTATAAAACTTATTAGTTTTGTCTCTTGTGGGACAAAAAAAATTAAATGATATTATATAAAACAGACTATATATATATATATATATATATATATATAGACTTCTATATCTATAGATAGATACAGTCATGAGAAGGAGAAAGTACACTCTTTGAATACTATAGTTTTACGTATAAGGGCATTAAAAAAAAAATCTGTTCCTTAGAGAAAAAAAAATAATAGACCACAGTACAGAAGCAGTGTGTGAAAAATGAAGTACACCCTTACTGCTTTCATAGGGATTAAGAGGGTAAGTAGAAGTCAAATGTCCCTGATTAATTGATTATTAGCAAGTACGACCACCTCCGTAAAAGCAGACGTTATGGCAATTTGCTGGTCCAGGATCATTCAGGTAATGCCAAGGAGGAAGGACATCAGCAATGATCTTAGAAAAGCAATTGTTGCTGTACATCAATCTAGGAAGGGTTATAAGGTAATTTCTAAAAAAATTGAGGTCTATCATTCTACAGTGAGAATTATCATTCACATGTGGAAAACATTCAAGACAGATGACAACCTTCCTAAGCGTGGAAATTGAAAAGAAGCCGAGATACTATGATACTATGATACTACAAGCCTAAGGTAGCATGTTAAATGTTCAGTACATGTTGAAAAAATCTGGTCAGTGCCTCCTGCTCTACAATGTGCTGGCTTGCAGAACATATATCATGATTACCTTTGACCCTTACAAGTTACCTTTGAAGATTAAAAGCGATTTTGTCACCCAGAAACTCAATATCAAACCAGTCACAGTGCACTGTAAGGGACATTATACTGAGCACCATCATACCTTTAGATAGTCCAAAGAAAATGCAAATATCCATATGCAAATATGGCTCAAGTGCAATGAGGTGTTCTCTGGCACGCCCCCATTGCACTTGAGCCTCATTTGTATACTTCTAAAAACATCCTTTTCAAGGAAACTATGCATCTATTGAGTTATCTAAAGGCATGAAGGTGCTAAGTATAATGTTAGATTGACAACTAGAGTTGTGTTACTGCAAAGTGTGCATGGTGCAGAATGCAACTGCAGGAAACATGAATATGAAATATAAAATAAACTGATGTTTAAACCGATTCATCTAAAAAAAAAACTGAGACTATAGTGCAGATGTGAACACAGCCTTACTTTGACAATAATAATCATCTTTCTAGGACTAACTGTAGACAAATAATCTCAAACATAACAGTCTTTAGAAATGCTACAGTACACTGCCTGTAATGTATGTTAATTCTCTAAGGGATTACACAATAACTATAGAGCTCCAGACCATTTATACACAAAACGTCTCTATTCCATAAAGGCTGATTCCCTACTTTGATCAGATGCTATAGAATATCTCTAATTCTATCTCTAATATTTTCTAATTAGAAAACCATATCCTCAGAAACACTATAGCTGGTGCTGTCAGTAAATTACTGGGTACAATCGACTGCCAATTCTGGTTATGCCAGATGTGAACTTCAGATTGAAAAGGTTAAGGGGTAATAAGGGTTCGGTGAGGATACTGGTGGGACCTCTAGCTGTAATGTACAGGAGGTAGTAACCAGGCAGCAAGTATTCAGTTTCTATACTGTACAATGACACTATAAGATCCGTTGCACACAACTGCGTGCGGGCCACCGGCCATGACTGAACGGGTGTCATCAAAGTCCCGCCTGTGCTTCCATGGCCCCCATATGAATGGGGGGCCACGGAAGTACGGCCACAAAACCGGACTGGAACAGGACCTGTCCTGAGTTTTGTGGCCAGGACTTTCGTCCCGCACACTAATCCATGTAATACACGGTCATGTGCGTGGGACGACAGATGTGAATGGGTCAGTGTGCTATCTGGGAAAAATCCACATTGCATACTGACCTACCCCACAGTTGTGTGCGAGGGGCCTTAGAGAAATGAACCATTACACATTATTTCCATTTAAATCAATGGAACGTATGCTTAAAGCACAAACATAGTGGGATCTTCAGTGCAAAAGACCTCAGAAATACAAAAAATTGAAAAAAACTTATAAAACTTATTAGTTTTGTCTCTTGTGGGACAAAAAAAAATTAAATGATATTATATAAAACAGACATATATATATATATATATATATATATATAGACTTCTATATCTATAGATAGATACAGTCATGAGAAGGAGAAAGTACACTCTTTGAATACTATAGTTTTACGTATAAGGGCATTAAAAAAAATCTGTTCCTTAGAGAAAAAAAAATAATAGACCACAGTACAGAAGCAGTGTGTGAAAAATGAAGTACACCCTTACTGCTTTCATAGGGATTAAGAGGGTAAGTAGAAGTCAAATGTCCCTGATTAATTGATTATTAGCAAGTACGACCACCTCCGTAAAAGCAGACGTTATGGCAATTTGCTGGTCCAGGATCATTCAGGTAATGCCAAGGAGGAAGGACATCAGCAATGATCTTAGAAAAGCAATTGTTGCTGTACATCAATCTAGGAAGGGTTATAAGGTAATTTCTAAAAAAATTGAGGTCTATCATTCTACAGTGAGAATTATCATTCACATGTGGAAAACATTCAAGACAGATGACAACCTTCCTAAGCGTGGAAATTGAAAAGAAGCCGAGATACTATGATACTACAAGCCTAAGGTAGCATGTTAAATGTTCAGTACATGTTGAAAAAATCTGGTCAGTGCCTCCTGCTCTACAATGTGCTGCTTGCAGAACATATATCATGATTACCTTTGACCCTTACAAGTTACCTTTGAAGATTAAAAGCGATTTTGTCACCCAGAAACTCAATATCAAACCAGTCACAGTGCACTGTAAGGGACATTATACTGAGCACCATCATACCTTTAGATAGTCCAAAGAAAATGCAAATATCCATATGCAAATATGGCTCAAGTGCAATGAGGTGTTCTCTGGCACGCCCCCATTGCACTTGAGCCTCATTTGTATACTTCTAAAAACATCCTTTTCAAGGAAACTATGCATCTATTGAGTTATCTAAAGGCATGAAGGTGCTAAGTATAATGTTAGATTGACAACTAGAGTTGTGTTACTGCAAAGTGTGCATGGTGCAGAATGCAACTGCAGGAAACATGAATATGAAATATAAAATAAACTGATGTTTAAACCGATTCATCTAAAAAAAAACTGAGACTATAGTGCAGATGTGAACACAGCCTTACTTTGACAATAATAATCATCTTTCTAGGACTAACTGTAGACAAATAATCTCAAACATAACAGTCTTTAGAAATGCTACAGTACACTGCCTGTAATGTATGTTAATTCTCTAAGGGATTACACAATAACTATAGAGCTCCAGACCATTTATACACAAAACGTCTCTATTCCATAAAGGCTGATTTCCTACTTTGATCAGATGCTATAGAATATCTCTAATTCTATCTCTAATATTTTCTAATTAGAAAACCATATCCTCAGAAACACTATAGCTGGTGCTGTCAGTAAATTACTGGGTACAATCGACTGCCAATTCTGGTTATGCCAGATGTGAACTTCAGATTGAAAAGGTTAAGGGGTAATAAGGGTTCGGTGAGGATACTGGTGGGACCTCTAGCTGTAATGTACAGGAGGTAGTAACCAGGCAGCAAGTATTCAGTTTCTATACTGTACAATGACACTATAAGATCCGTTGCACACAACTGCGTGCGGGCCACCGGCCATGACTGAACGGGTGTCATCAAAGTCCCGCCTGTGCTTCCATGGCCCCCATATGAATGGGGGCCACGGAAGTACGGCCACAAAACCGGACTGGAACAGGACCTGTCCTGAGTTTTGTGGCCAGGACTTTCGTCCCGCACACTAATCCATGTAATACACGGTCATGTGCGTGGGACGACAGATGTGAATGGGTCAGTGTGCTATCTGGGAAAAATCCACATTGCATACTGACCTACCCCACAGTTGTGTGCGAGGGGCCTTAGAGAAATGAACCATTACACATTATTTCCATTTAAATCAATGGAACGTATGCTTAAAGCACAAACATAGTGGGATCTTCAGTGCAAAAGACCTCAGAAATACAAAAAATTGAAAAAAACTTATAAAACTTATTAGTTTTGTCTCTTGTGGGACAAAAAAAATGAAATGATATTATATAAAACAGACTTATATATATATATATATATATATATATATATAGACTTCTATATCTATAGATAGATACAGTCATGAGAAGGAGAAAGTACACTCTTTGAATACTATAGTTTTACGTATAAGGGCATTAAAAAAAAATCTGTTCCTTAGAGAAAAAAAAAATAATAGACCACAGTACAGAAGCAGTGTGTGAAAAATGAAGTACACCCTTACTGCTTTCATAGGGATTAAGAGGGTAAGTAGAAGTCAAATGTCCCTGATTAATTGATTATTAGCAAGTACGACCACCTCCGTAAAAGCAGACGTTATGGCAATTTGCTGGTCCAGGATCATTCAGGTAATGCCAAGGAGGAAGGACATCAGCAATGATCTTAGAAAAGCAATTGTTGCTGTACATCAATCTAGGAAGGGTTATAAGGTAATTTCTAAAAAAATTGAGGTCTATCATTCTACAGTGAGAATTATCATTCACATGTGGAAAACATTCAAGACAGATGACAACCTTCCTAAGCGTGGAAATTGAAAAGAAGCCGAGAGTTACTATACATCTATGATACTACAAGCCTAAGGTAGCATGTTAAATGTTCAGTACATGTTGAAAAAAATCTGGTCAGTGCCTCCTGCTCTACAATGTGCTGCTTGCAGAACATATATCATGATTACCTTTGACCCTTACAAGTTACCTTTGAAGATTAAAAGCGATTTTGTCACCCAGAAACTCAATATCAAAACAGTCACAGTGCACTGTAAGGGACATTATACTGAGCACCATCATACCTTTAGATAGTCCAAAGAAAATGCAAATATCCATATGCAAATATGGCTCAAGTGCAATGAGGTGTTCTCTGGCACGCCCCCATTGCACTTGAGCCTCATTTGTATACTTCTAAAAACATCCTTTTCAAGGAAACTATGCATCTATTGAGTTATCTAAAGGCATGAAGGTGCTAAGTATAATGTTAGATTGACAACTAGAGTTGTGTTACTGCAAAGTGTGCATGGTGCAGAATGCAACTGCAGGAAACATGAATATGAAATATAAAATAAACTGATGTTTAAACCGATTCATCTAAAAAAAAACTGAGACTATAGTGCAGATGTGAACACAGCCTTACTTTGACAATAATAATCATCTTTCTAGGACTAACTGTAGACAAATAATCTCAAACATAACAGTCTTTAGAAATGCTACAGTACACTGCCTGTAATGTATGTTAATTCTCTAAGGGATTACACAATAACTATAGAGCTCCAGACCATTTATACACAAAACGTCTCTATTCCATAAAGGCTGATTTCCTACTTTGATCAGATGCTATAGAATATCTCTGCTGTGTTGTCAGAACGTTGCTTTTTGTTGTATACATGATGGTAGTTGCATACTGCTAAACTGATACATTCATACATGACCCCTTTGTGTTCAAGGTCTCTTCTGCTATTAGTGCTGACAGTGCATTTGACATAAAGATCAATTATTCTTCACAAAACTGTGGTTAGACCTTTTGCTAAATGGCCTCCAAATGTCAACAAAGGTCACTATATTTCCTATCAGTGGCTTTTATACATCCAGATTTTCTTTTTCTACTCCCAAGTTGAAATATTAGTACTGTGGCTCCGCACACTGCTATACAACCTGTAAGCACACAATGAAACTAATCTGTGGACAGGGTTCTGCTATATTTGGCTAAGGGTTTATGTAGTCAGTAAAACTATAACAGAAGTACTGTACAGAATGTAAGTGAAACTTTCAGTATTAATGTAAAAGGGTAAAAACGAGGCCAGATTATCGGGGCAATTGCACATTGCACTTCACCACCTAGGGTTTCCAACTCCGGATCCCTCCAGGGCAACCCAGACAAGACAGTCTGAAAATCCTGAAAATGCCTATGTTACAATAGGAATTGTCATTTCAACAAACTTTGCATAAATGACTAGTACAAGAGATTGTGATTTTTAATATATCTTATCAGACCGCAATGACTCGTTCTGCGCTTAGCAGGTGTTCCCCCTGCCCCCTCTTTCACTGGGAAAATCTCTGCTCTACTGCTCTCAACATGGACTACAGGTCACATGACTCAGGTGGCTCTACTCTATAGAAGTCTACAGAGAGGAGAGCGGGGAGTTAGCAGGAAACGTAGGAGATAACAGGAGACATACAGGTTTAGACTGATGCTGGAGTGTTCTATCATACCCACATTGGTTTATTCACATCAGTACATGTCAGTACCTCTCTATATATGTCATGCATAATCCTAGAGCTGTTCCTGAATGAGAGAGAGAAACAGTTATGGAGCAGATTCTCCTGTACTCACTGTGTGCAGTGTATGGCACTGGTCTACACCTCCTCTAGATACAGCATTGCATGTAGAGGGGAAAACTGATAAAAAAAATTGCAGAACATAAGTAATATAAGAAATATATGTGTACTTTGAAGAGGCTTTCCAGGCACCCCCAATCACCAACCGCTTGTGCTGGAGTATTCACATAGATTGGAGCCATAAGACTGCTCTTTTCTCTGTGTAGTGGTCCAAATCACCTGATAAACATTCGGGCTCATTTGTTCATTGGATTACTACACAGGCTGATTCGAAGGACATGGGGCTTGATTCCTTTCCTGCTCAGACTCATTGACTATTGGCAAGCGTTTGCTTACCTGTCGGCTGATCGGCAGCACTATGAGGGTCCTGCAATAGCCTGTAATAAATTGGAGTTTCACTTATAAGTGAAACCACCTGAGCCCAGAGCACTGAGTGCGGCTATGACCACGATCAGAATACCATGTGGCAGAACCCTTAGTCAAGACAACTATGAGGAACAAGAGATCCTATAAATGCTTAATCCCGATAACTATCTTTATTATTGGGCCGTGTAATGGCCATTTACTATAGAAGAGCTGATTTCCTGTACAAAAAAACAATACAAAGGCCTACATTATCGATAAAGGGACATAAATCTGCCAGGAAGAGAAGGAATTCACTAAGATCCTGGCCATGACTTCTTAGCTGTGTGACCGAATGTGATATCACAAAAGCTCTCCTGGCTGAAACTCACTTCTTTTACTTATGTCTAATCTAAGATATAATGGAGTTATTGCACAAAAAACATCTAGCAACTATTTACAGGAAGGGTGATCAATATCTGATCACTGGGGATCCAACTGCTGGGAACCCTTACAATCACGAAAATGAAGGATCCTAGATTTCCCTGTATGACTGTAGCAGGACTACCGGGTCTGAGCCATCAGTACCATAGAACAGAATGAGTTGGTGGCCGAATGAGTTGGTTGGTTAGACAGAGGATAGTTGAAAAATGCTTCTCAGATGACATAACCTCCTTAAAGGAACCTTGTCAGGTCAATATGGGACAGTAAAACATCCACAGATCCTGATGGACCTGGAGTTTCGTGTCCCATATAGACCTGTAGCAACGACATCCGTTCCTGCATTAAAAAAACAAACCTTTATACTTACCTAGAGATGAGTCTTATGATTTGCACTGGATTCATCCCTGGTGATCCTGGCACCTGTGCAGTCCTTTAGTGAAGCTGGTGACATACACCTCGGCTTCACTGTGCAGTCACCCATCATACGGCACATGCGCATTGAAGTCAATATGTAATCCAAAAACTGCACCAGCATCAGGAATAGAGGAGCCGGGTAAGTATAAATATTTATTGTTATCATGGGCATGGATGGCATTAAAAGAGGGCTACTTGGGCACCCTAAACCATTGGTCCATAAGGACCTGTGGGTGATTTAGTGTCCCAAAAATTGCTCTGACAGGTTCCCAGCAGGCAAAAATTGAAAACTCATGAAATGTTACATACCCCTGAACTTTCACTTATCTGAACAATGGTTCATGAGATTCTCTATGAACTACTACAAGGCCACGGATTCATCCATGGAGACATGCCAAATAAATAATGATGTCAAAAGCAGGGCTATGCAGTCGGAGTCAGAACCAGTTTTGGCTAGAGTTGGAAAAAATTACCAACTCTGGCTTCAAAATAAAATGATTAATTATTTTTAATTATATTATACAATTATCATTATTGTATAATTAATTAGATGTGTAGTTTGTTGCATATTTTCTTTCACTCACTGTTTTTCTAATGAATTAGAGGATTTTTACTGCTTCTGACTGACCATGATTGTCAGCTATATGTGGAGGAGTGGGGGTCAGAGTGGGAGTCATTATGTGAAAAAATAGAGTCTGAGGTGGTGGTTTGGCCTACAACTCCACAGCCCTGGTCACAAGACAGTTCAAAAGTTTTACAGTGGTTGGCAGTATTTCTCCTGAATCACAAGAACTCCGGCTATGTCCTACAATGGGACGTTAATATGGTGCTCTTTAGGAAAGCATAAAACTACGATGATATGTTATACTTGAATAATACATAAACTAAAGTATTATTATTTTTTATTAATGTTGACTGTTGAAGCGCCTCCTCTGATTGACCTTAGGTCATTTCCAACAATAAAACATCAAACAATTTCAATTTCGTTTAAAATTTTGAATGTTCACATCAGTAAAGCATAGAACAGTAAATCGATATTGAATGTAATTTTTGTACAATGCTTTTATTGAATTTTCAATGTTCTACAAACATGTATAAATTTCAAGCATAAGTAAACAAGCAGTAATAAAATAAGTATTAAAATAGCAAGATAAGAGGGTGTATGAGATACCTGCACAAAGCATATGAGCCAGGCGGCACCATACTGAGAGGTATGGAGATACTGGAATTTGAGGGAAGTTTACCACCACCAAAAATCACTTCTAATCCACTTTTAAGCCAGGGCCCCACTGGCAGGGATCACAGAAATCTACACTGGCAGTATTGTGAATGAGAATTAACAAATCTCATCTACATGCTATGACTAAAACCTTCAGCCAAAGGTAACTTGCACTGTAGGTTTTATTCTTGCAGCATGTCAATTACTGCTGTGGCTTTCACCAGTGGCTTTTGCAATGCAAATGTTAGGAATCTCACAGCTGTCACTTTAAGGTTGCCATGCCTACCAGTCAAACTATGTGTTAGGGAATTGCTAGATGAGCAATTCCCCAGTAGCTGCTGGTGAAACCTGGGAAGAAGGGGAACGACAGATACAGCAAGTCCTAATGCTGAACCTGTCCCCAGTCCCTGCCTACTTGCCTCACCTACCCTAGGTGGTAGAGGACAACTGGGCGACAGTCCCTTCCTATGATGTAAGTGATAACACAGAACACAGAAAAGACAAACAACAACAAATGGGAGGTCAGCTAGCCAAGGGATCAGTACCAGTCGAGCAGCGAAGTACAGAGTCAGAATCCAAAAGAAAAGTCAGAGGAGATAGCCAAGGTCAGAAATATGTATAGAGATAGCAAACAGTATACAGCCAGCACGCACAAAGCAAGCAATAGGGAACGGGCTGGAAAAGTATATCAAGGAATCTGCCCTAGACTTGATTGGCCAGGAGGAATGTCAATCAAAAGCTAACTTAACTCCCTAGTGGCCAAAGGAACTAAAGCACTGGCTGGACTGACACACAGCAACGGATTCTCAGCTGTACTACAACAAAATGTGCAAAGGATCACAACTGAACACGCCTCCTGTGCTGAAACGTGCGAACGGAGGATGGCGCAGAAGCCCAAACAGGCAAAGATGTTACACTATGGCTGAGTCTACTCAGCCAGTCAGAGCTTTCAGATGCAGAGCCAATCAGGGCGCTGCCTCATCAGCCAATCCTGAGCTGAGGTGGTGTAGTTAAACTTACCTACTGCCTGTGATTACATCAGTTTCCTGGCTCTGTGTTCTGAGAACTTACTCAGTATCTTACCCTCTTTTAACCCAATTTCCCACTTTACTGATTTTGGCTTACCCTCCTGGTTATCTGATCATTTGCTGATTTGGCTTTATCCATGACCTTCTGGACTCGACCCTGGTTTGGACTCTGGTATTCCTCTACTGTCACTTTCGATATTCCCTTACTCTCCTGGTTTTGATTCCAGCATGTGTATTACTCACTTTGCCTGACATAGATTTTCTGGTTTGGATTTTAGCCTGCAAGTGCACTTGTTATCTGACATATTGTTTCATAGCTGCAACCTGAGTTTTATTTGCTGTCTTTTAGTCCTGCCAGTTACCTGCTGCATATTAGGAAATTGCTCTTCCATCACCTTAGGAAATGCTTAGGCAGCAACTCCATAACAGCAAAAGTTAAAGTGACTGCAGCGATTCCTACAGATGTGCTGCAGCGCAAACCACCTGATTTGGGTTACAGTGCTGGCTTGCAGAGGAAAGCATTACAGAATTTCCTTTATTCTCTGTGTGTGGCCTCAGCCATAAGCAGTTGTAAGAGCTATTAGCAGCATAGTGAACATACTTTGTTGTGTCAGTCTTGCTGCTGAGAAAATCAACTTTCAATGTGTATGTAAATGAGCTGTTTGTTGCACCATGGGTACAGCTAATTTGCATATGGATTAAAAATTGATTTTTTTTTTCTTCCACAGAAAGATTGCACAAAAAGATATGTTGACTACATGTCTACCAGCCCTACAACAGCATATAAGTGGTTTGAAAGTGATTTTGGTGGTGGTAGGCTCCCTTTAATTTATCATCAGTTATTCCATTTCTTTGCATAAAGTAGCTCAGAGGGACTTCCATTAGTGCGGCTGTGTTCATCTCTGAATGCATTGGTTTTAACTGTTATCATATAACAAATTACTGGCAACCCAGTCTGAGCAATGACAGCGAAATCACTGAGGGGCAAGACAGACACATTTATCCACAGCCAGCAGCTGGCAACTACTTAAACCACCCAGAAATAAAATGGCATCAAATCAAATGCTAACAGATTTTGTAGATATGATTAAAGAGAGCGTCATGTTGTAGGCTGTCGAGGCGCCAAGTAGGTAGGTGGCTGTACTGTATTTGCCTAATCAAGCAATGTTTGTATAGCAACAAATGTTCATGTTCAAGGACACTTGGTTGACAATTATCTCAATATGATAATGAATCAATTGATCATTTCAGACACAGTTGACTATTTGCTTCAATTAGGATGTGAATTTACAAATCTTCTTGGATTGAGGGGATCTAAACATAGATTTAAGGATTCGGAATTTTTTTTGTGATTAGATTTTTTTCGCAACTATTTTCTCATAGGTGGTAACTACTGATAGTAACACAGTTCAACTTTTTTAATTTTATGATTTTTTTTTAATTTAAAAAAAGGATATATAAAACAATTAAAAATATAAAATATAGAGAAGTTTGTATAGTAGATTTAATCTGAATGGATGACTAATAAAATGATGCGTAAAAAATAAAAGGTTTTCAGAAGCAGTTTTTGAAGCCAAAACCAGGAGTGGATGGGAAAAAAAAAGAGTACAAGTTTTACCGGTCCTCAGTCCATTCACAACAGGTTTTGGCTTCAAAAACTGCACCTGTAGATGTAAGCACATCCTGAAAAAAATAATACTGCCAATATGTCATCAGTTACAACCCACTGAAATCAATTCTTCTTGTCAGAAATGGAGTTGTAGGGTGCTGTCCTACAATTAAAGGGAGTCTACCACCTCACCCAAGCATACTCAATTGCCTCCACCATGTTACAGAGCACTGTAACAACATACCTTTGTTATGGATGTCACTTTTGTAGATTTGGAGAAAAACAACTTGGCAATCTTACACAAATGAGACAGTTGGTGCACTGTGGGCGGGCCTTCAGGTTCCTGGAGCACTGCTCTTACCACTCAGGTCCCTACCATCTCCCGCCTGCGCCACCGCAAGCAATTGAAGTTGACCCTCCCACTGATATGACATCACCCAACCTTCTCTGGACCCCAACCGGTCTCTAGATCTTTAGTTGTGGATGACTGAATGGACATTTCCTGTGTAAGAAGTAGAGACTGGGAAGTATCAGAACAAGCGTGGCTGGGGATCAGTGAAGTGAGTATAATTTTTATTGTTTTTGTAATGTACTCTGAGCCTTTTCTAAATAATCTCTGAAATATGTGCAATAAATAAGAAAATATGATTAATATTATTATTTTGTGCAGTTTAATCCTTTCCAAGTCCCAGCAATATTTTTACATCCCAAAGGGCCGTTAACACAATTACACGTTCTTACATTGACGGCCTCATGCATCTGAATGCACTTTGCATAAATTTTATTGACATTTTTGCTTAAAATACAGATGAACATTGCGGTTTCAAATAATTTGAAAAAAAATATAGCCAAAAAGAAGAAGAGAAAATGTAAAGTGCAACGAAATACACTGATATATTTATACCATGTAGTATCTATATTCTCTATAACCCATCTGTTTTGTTTACATCGCTATCCTTGACCCGCATAACACTAACCAATATACTTCATATTTCATTCTCCCATTTTCTCCCTGGTCATGCTATAAGCCTCTTCGCTATAAAAGTATGCAGTCAGATGTTGCTTTTCATCTTCCATTGTCACTTTTTTAATAAATTCTACCTGATGTTTGAGCAATGCTTTTGTCCCGTTGTGGCCTTTCCAGGAACATGAGCTTTCTCAGTGACTGTAACAAAAGTTTCTAATCTGTTGGCAAATACACTATGTATCCATTGTTTTAGGATCACTGTCAGCAAGGCTATATGAATTATGTGTTGTGACAGTATATCTGACAGGGTCATTGGGAGAAAAAAAAATATCTATCTAATCTAATCTATCTACCTACAGAAATCCTTTCACACATGGAACGCTGTTTAATTCCTTATTTAGAAAAACGACACATGTTGGAGATGTAGATCAGCCCCTCGGACCATGTTTCACATCTGGTGGGCATGCTTCCACCTGAGATGATGGGTGTTTAGAGTCACCCATGAAGTAACTGGAGTTTCCATCCCCAAGCACCCGGTGGCTGTATTGTTACATATATTTAATATAACCCAGTCCCAGTATAAAAAGTCCCTCGATCGACACCTTCTATAAGCAGCTAAGATGATCATCCTGAGACGGTGAAAGTCCACCAATCCCTTGACTTTAGTGGAGTGGTTTGCGGAAATCACAATGACTCAACACATGGTGGACCTCACTGCCCAAACCCTGTTATATTACCACTCGTTTTTTTTTTTTTGGATTACCTTACCTCATTCCCCTGTCCTTGACCCCGTCTGGAGTTGGAGTGGGATCTTTGGTTCTACTCCCACCCTGCACACGGTATCTCCCTGCTTTTTCTCTCTCTCTCTCTCTCTCTCTCTCTCTCTCTACTTACTTCTTTTTCCCTTACATCCATGTTCTCCTCTTCCCCTCACTTCTACCCCATGTTGTTATTTGCTAGATTTTACACATGAAAGTGAGAGTGTCTTAACTGTGTTGATGCCCCTTCACTCATTTTCCGTCTAGTGAGCACTCCCCTGTTCAGTTCCTATGTATGACCTCTATAATTTGGCTATGCTTTACAGGTGCATGCCTCTGATGTAGCCCAGCTGATGTACTGGACACCCCTTGGTTACTATGTGTCTTCCTGAATTTCGATCTGCTTACACATGCTCTAGAGTATTAACTTGGTTTTAGACATTCCCTTTCTTTTTCTCTTTTGTTTCTTACTAAACCTAATAAAACGTTGAATAATAAAATAAAAACTAGTGGCAATAAATAAGGAATTAAATAACGCATCATTTTTAATAAATTCCATAGTGTACAAAGGAGAACCTTAAAATGAAGACTAATAAGGCAGAATTCTAGATGCGTTTGGTCCCTTCATTCTAACACCTGTAACTGTGGGATGTTATTACAGTGACATCTGCCTGATCATGAAGCAGTGCTTGGATGACTTTGACCCTGCTGAGCAATAAAAAGTATATTAAATAGTAGATTTTCTTGATGCGGAGAAAAATGCAGTTTAGTATTATTTGTATTTTGGTATCCTCAACCACTACTAGATTTACAGGGTTTATTGCAACCTTTATCCTCAATAAGCATCTCTCATGGAGAATAAAAAAGGATTAGAAACCAGTCTAGCAATAATATTACAGTAGAGAATTGAATTTTTATCTCCCTACTAAAGCTAACGGTAAAATTTCATTTTTCTCGGGATATGCATATATTTCATCCACCGGACAACAGGCTCTTTCTTATTTTTGATGCAGTAAAAGCTTTGACATAACAAAAACATCAATACCCATAAAAAGCAAACAAACTGTAATAACCTCCTGTGAATGGTTTGCTTTTCACATGGTTATACCCCATAATACCTGATTATATGACCAGAGGACTTTACCTATGCATAGCTTGTGTTTCTCTAATGGCAAAGTGATATAGAGAAATCATGAGCCTCTAGCACTGGAGAGATACGGGCGGCTGTAACATAATATGTGTTTTGCTGTCATAGCAAACATGATTGGTATATTAGGTTCCTTGGTTATATTAGATTAATCTTGCATTTATTAGGTTTGTGAACTGATTGAAGTACATTAGAAACACAGAGGGAGACCGAGGGGCTATATGACTTCATAATATAACAGATCCTTATTACTCTGATAGAACTCTTTCTAGTGTATTCTACAGCACAGACAGATATCAGCTTGCTATTGTTCCTATTAGTTTTTATTCTTAAAGTGATCCTGTCAGGGATATTTTTGCTTCCCTATCTGAATGCAGGATATACAGTGGGGAAAAAAAGTATTTAGTCAGCCACCAATTGTGCAAGTTCTCCCACTTAAAAAGATGAGGCCGGCCTGTAATTGTCATCATAGGTAGACCTCAACTATGAGAGACAAAATGAGAAAACAAATCCAGAAAATCACATTGTCTGATTTTTTAAGAATTTATTTGCAAATTATGGTGGAAAATAAGTATTTGGTCAATAACAAAAGTTCATCTCAATACTTTGTTATATATCCTTTGTTGGCAATGACAGAGGTCAAACGTTTTCTGTAAGTCTTCACAAGGTTGGCACACACTGTTGCTGGTATGTTGGCCCATTCCTCCATGCAGATCGCCTCTAGAGCAGTGATGTTTTGGGGCTGTTGCTGGGCAAAACGGACTTTCAACTCCCTCCAAAGGTTTTCTATGGGGTTGAGATCTGGAGACTGGCTAGGCCACTCCAGGACCTTGAAATGCTTCTTATGAAGCCACTCCTTCGTTGCCGTGGCGGTGTGCTTGGGATCATTGTCATGCTGAAAGACCCAGCCACGTTTCATCTTCAATGCCTTTGCTGATGGAAGGAGGTTTGCACTCAAAATCTCATGATACATGGCCCCATTCATTCTTTCATGTACACAGATCAGTCGTCCTGGTCCCTTTGCAGAGAAACAGCCCCAAAGCATGATGTTGCCACCCCCATGCTTCACAGTAGGTATGGTGTTCTTTGGATGCAACTCAGCATTCACTCTCCTCCAAACACGACGAGTTGTGTTTCTACCAAATAGTTCTACTTTGGTTTCATCTGACCATATGACATTCTCCCAATACTCTTCTGGAACATCCAAATGCTCTCTAGCAAACTTCAGACAGGCCCGGATATGTACTGGCTTAAGCAGGGGGACACGTCTGGCACTGCAGGATCTGAGTCCTTGGCGGCGTAGTGTGTTAGTGACGGTAGCCTTTGTTACGTTAGTCCCAGCTTTCTGCAGGTCAGTCATTAGGTACCCCCGTGTGGTTCTGGGATTTTTGCTCAACTTTCTTGTGATCATTTTGACCCCACAGGGTGAGATCTTGCGTGGAGCCCCTGATGGAGGGAGATTATCAGTGGTCTTGTATGTCTTCCATTTTCTAATTATTGCTCCCACAGTTCATTTCTTCACACCAAGCTGTTTGCCTATTGCAGATTCAGTCTTCCCAGCCTGGTGCAGGTCTACAATTTTGTTTCTGGTGTCCTTCCACAGCTCTTTGGTCTTCACCATAGTGGAGTTTGGAGTGTGACTGTTTGAGGTTGTGGACAGGTGTCTCTTATACTGATAACAATGTCAAACAGGAGCCATTACTACAGGTAATGAGTGGAGGACAGAGGAGCCTCTTAAAGAAGAAGTTACAGGTCTGAGAGAGCCAGAAATCTTGCTTGTTTGTAGGTGACCAAATACTTATTTTCCACCATAATTTGCAAATAAAGTCTTAAAAAATCAGACAATGTGATTTTCTAGATATGTTTTCTCATTTTGTCTCTCATAGTTGAGGTCTACCTATGATGACAATTACAGGCCGGCCTCATCTTTTTAAGTGGGAGAACTTGCACAATTGGTGCCTGACTAAATACTTTTTTTCCCCACTGTAATAGAGCGACAAAAGCTGAACTCTGTGATACAGATGTAGCAACATTTAAAGGGGTTGTCCAGGAATTGAACTATTCCCTGTGAAGGCTGAAAAGGTGTAAAAAGCAGGTTCACACTAGTGTTGCATCTCCCTTGTTCGGGACCCAAATGGAGAGGTGGATCGCTAAAACAGTAGTCACACATAGAGCCCGGCGGACCACATTGAGTATAAAGGGGTCCATTGGGTGTCTGTCCTTTTAAAACTGAAACTGGAGGAGAGAAAATGTCCTCTTTTATCCTCCACCAATTTTTGGCGGAGCCTGAGCCAGAGGTATACGCCCCACGTGACTCTGCCGCAGATGTGAACGTAGCCTCACCTCGCTGATGAAAGTTCTGCACCCTGCGTGACCACTAAGAGCAATCAGTGCCTCAGTGGTTGCTGGTGAAGGATCAGTGACGTATGTGAGTGACATCATCATTCCCTTTGACACTTAACAGACAGTGGACAATAGAGCACCAGGGACAGGTTAGTCTCTATTCAGATGCAAAAAACAGACACAAACTGATGAAAATGGATGGCCAGCCGTTTACATAGACATCAATGTTTTAAAAAAAAAACTGTTCCGTTGCTATTTGTTTTTAGTGGACGAACACAAAAGTTTGGTATACTTCAGTTTTGTGTCCTTAAAAAAACGGACAGCAACAGATCGTTTTGTTTTGTTCTTTTAACACTGATATCTATGTAAACGGATGCATATAAAAAAAATTCAGACAGCACATCACAATGTGAACAGGTGCAAGCTACTGTGGTAAAATTCACAAATACAAAAAGTGCAGCAGCCTCTGACACAGCACAAGGGCATATAAAGAACAGAGATGGAAACTGCATTACTGGCACATATATAAACTAATATGGTCTATAGAGGTATTAGTGTAGGGTCCCACCTGCATGAGGTCGCCTTGTCGGGGCAGGTGGGCTTCTTACTGTTTGATCAAATATGTATAACGAAGAACCTCAAATTTATATATTTAGTCTATAGATAATATTAGTTTTCATATGTGCCAATAATAGCAGTAATGCAATTCCCATCTCTGTTCTTTATATGGCCATGTGCTGTGTCAGAGGCTGCTGCACTATTTGGCGATTGATTTGCATCCATTTGCGTCTATTTTTTGCATCCGCCTCTTTACATCCATTTCTTTATGTTACACTGTGGCACAGAAATGTAAAGCATGCCTAAACTTTTATTATAAATTCTATAAATGAATAATACAGGCGTTAATTAGCTTTGTAATATATTACATTATCCCCAATCCAGCTTCCTTTCTGATCACTGTTTGACGATTCACTGTTCAAATCCGTACTCTGGAATCCATGTTCAGCTTACAACCTCCATTAAAATTGATAGGAGAGGGAGAGGGGAGAAGGAGGACAAGCAGACAGAGGGACGGAGTGATAACAAGCAGACAAAGAGCAGAGCAATAATAAGATGCAGCTGTAGCTTCTAGTAAGTATTTTATCTCATCACAAAGCTTAGTAATATTTTACCTGGTAACCTAGGATGGTGATGAGATAAAACCATCACTAAAAGCTGTAGCCGCATCTTGTTATCTCTCTCCCCAATGTTTCCTCTTCCTTCTCCATAGACTTCAATGTGCTAAGCTGTGTACAGTCTTAGAGTACAGATCCAAACAGTAAATTCAGAAACAATGATCAGTGCAGAGGCAGGAGGGAGGGAATTAAATGAAGAAAAAAAAATTTCTTTAATCAAATATATTATAAAGTTTACTATTTTCACCTGTGCGACTGACTTATTAAAGTATGTTAAAGCTCAACATTTAAAAATGTCTTTTATTGTGTTCTGTATCAAGTTAAACATGGCTACATCTTTATTTAGGTTTATATGATATGGCACAGAATTTTTAAGTAAAAAGAAAAGTAAGGCTTCTTTTATACAAGCAAAGAGTGAGCACCTACTGCCAAAAATAGCAAGTCGATTAGGGGCACATTTCAAGGATCTTTTGGACAGCGTAAGATAAAATTGAATCCAGGGGGTGGGGAGATTTGGGGCTGAAAATTTATCTTCCCTGTTTCTGTGCTGGACCTTCACTGGCCGCTGTTCTCTTTGTACACAGAGTGGCTGTAGCGGTGATGTCACACCGATGGAACCATTGCAGTCTACCACTGTTCTCCGCTGTATAGCAAATAGCTACCACAGCTGTTGTTAAAGTGTATTGAAGCTTTGCTCGGTGAGTTGAGGGTCTCAGCTCAGATCTTAAAACATTTGGTACATCTCTATGTTACATAAAAATTTTTTCTAAAACACAAGGTTCCCTTTAAGGTCAAATAAAAAGCCTTAGGGGTATTTTTACCTCTAGCTAACTTGCTGTTAGAAGTTTGTAAATTTGCTGTGGGTGTTGCTGAAAAGATTCTGCCAAAAGGGAAAAAAAAAATCAAAAGAGAGGTGAGACAAAAAGTGAGACAAAAATAATTTTACCTTTATCCTTTGGTGAACTTTCACTGACACCGAGCACGTTTTTTGAGATCTGTCTTTAAAAGAAAACATGGGTTTCTTTTTCCAAAACCACTAGCAGGTCTTTATGAAGAACGTTTAACCCTGAGGTCTTCCCTATATTATGGAATCATCGCTAAAAGCAGGTCTGAGCTACACAGATGATGGTTAACACATTAAACCCTGTTCGTCATTGGTATTAGTTGTGACATTTCTTTTACATCATCCATATAACAAAATCCAAGACAATAGAGTCAATTTACATGACATGTCTTTAGAGACTCTGGACAGCAATATTTGTTCTTTTCATCAAAATGTAACTGTGATCTGACATGAAGCTTTGCTTTAAAGGGGTTAACAGGATGCATCAATACAAATTGCTTTATATCAATATAAAACACTTCCTAATATATCCTGTTTAAATTCAGCACAGTTTTTCTGATTTACTTTCAGGTCATTGACCACAGCTGTGATGTTTCGTTGGCTAGCTCACTACCCCTTCCTATTAACAATTCAGCCACCAACTGTAACGTCACAGGAGCAAGTGACCTCCTTGCCCCTTGAAGCCACTCATGGGAGTGATGTATTGGCTGGTCAGATATGCGGAGAAGAGCGGTTTCATGGACTGAAGAAGTGAGACACGAAGCAGACTCTGACACAAAATAGAAAATGTAGCAGGGAGGGAATGTGCACACGGGAGAGTGGAGAAGGGAGGGATACACAGAGTGAGAGCAGGCAGATGAATCATGAGAAATGTAGTTTGTCCACAGATTTACAGCATGTAAATAACAGTGATACAAGGAGCAGCAAGTAAAATAAAGGCAAGCAATGGGTGCACAAGGGTGCAGTAAGTATTTAGCACTGCTGTGAATGTATTTGCAGTTAATTTTTGAAAGCTGGATAATCCCTTTAAATTATACCTGTGGGTAGGTTGCTGTGTGAACATGACAAATAACACTATTTCTGACTATTGGGCAGGCTTTATCTCTAGTTTACAGTTCTTCTAGAGCTGCTGGGTGGAGACTAGCTGCCATACACTCACTCTAAGTAGAGAATTTCCTCCCTAACTTTCTTTCTCTCACTCAGAAACAGCTCCAGGATCATGAGTCTGTGCGTGTAAAAATAAAATAGAGTCGGAGTCGGTGGTTTAGCCCACCAACCCCACAGCCCTGGCTTTAAGTCTCTGACTCTGTGTTTTTCTTTTGGCTGCTGGCTCTTCACCTCTTCCAAAGATTTTATAGACATGTGTAATCTGATGCATGTGAATTGTAGTCAATCTCTAGATGGATATAGCAGGGATTCAGAGTGAAAGTCAGTTTAGGAGGGAAGGTTGGGATGAGGAAACAGCTTGAGGAGGGGAAAAAAACATTTTTCTCTAATAATTCTTGTGATGTTGATTTATGAAATTTTTTTTTTTTCAAATGACAGTGACTATAATAAAAAAACTGACTTGCCCTTATGTGGTAATGTACTTATAACTGGACAATCAAACCCACAACTGCATCCAAGAAAACCTTTATTCTGTCACTGTGCAAGGGTTAAATGATACAAATGATCAGTATAAAGTGTGGAGCAGAGATCAAAATTTATTCTCCTATATATTAAATATTGTTAAGGTGCCCACTCACATAGATATAAAGCCAGTTCCATTAGGTCCGGCCAACTACGTCATGTTTAGGGGGGTGTGCCAACTCTCCCCAACAGATGAAAATTTTAACATGCTCAATCCTTTAGTTCTTGGGAAGATAAGTGGCTGCCGAATGTGCCTGGCAGTGGCTTAATTCCCCCTCCCCACTGAAAACACAAACATGAGCAGTCAAGTTAAATGTACATGTGAATTGGGGGATACAAGAGGAAAAACTGATGGCAAAATGTACCAAAATTCTGCTGAGAGGCAGTGGTGGAAGTGGATGGAGTCTTGGAGACTGTTAAGGGACAACTGAACCTTGTCAATAGAAATGCAAATTTTACAAACTTATAATTAAACACTTTTCTTGTGTCTATAAAAAGAAAATTCATAAAATAAGAGAAATAACAAAATTAATATAAACTCCACTCTAGCCAAGGCACACTATAATTATATATCCTTCATAAAATGCATGCCCTATCTCTAATGCCACTGATACACTTAAAGGTTTTTTTTTTGTCCCCATTGGATTTTTCATGCTGATCTGTGCAGGATCTGGGTGACAGACTCTCACAGATCAGAGACTGATGACCTAATCTGTGGATAGGTCAGCATCATTAAAAATGTATTTGGGGCCCGTAAGACCCCTTTAACCAAAAATAATTCTGTCCTATGCTACTTTAAGTTATATTCACCCACTGTTCTTAATAAGATGACAGAAACGGACATTAACTGTAGCAGAGTAATGGACACAGTCGGAGTCCCCTCTGTCTGTGTCCGTTCCCATTGACTCTAATGTAAACTATGTGACAGGCACTGTCCATGCAGGACTTTTACTTCTGTCAGAAAAGTAAAAAACGTGACAAAAGAATTCCCCATTCTGATTTTTTTCCAGCTTCCCAGTACACTGTACAGAATAATAAATGGTACCATTATGAAGAACAATTTGTCCCGCAAACATTAAGCCCTCATATGGTTCTTTGAACGGAAAAATAACATAGCACACAGTATGTTCAAGAGTCACTGCTTCACTAGAGCCATCATTGGTTTTCTTTTACTTGTAGGCCCCCAGTTAAGCTGTTATTCATATATAAAAGGGGTATTCCCATTAATATAACCATATCTATATTTGTAGATAATTAAAAGTTAAACATTTTTGGCAATATAAGTAGTTAAAAATTCTGCAGAGTTTTAAAAATTTTTTTCTAACCATCTTAGTGGTGACATCTGTTGTATTGATTGGTTGCCATTGGATACAACCATGAATGCAGAAACTTTCTATGGTCTGGGACTTGTCAGGAACTCAGCCATGATTTCCTTATTGTAGCTGGGTTATCAGGCAGGGGCACTACATGTATCAGAAGATATCCTGGCCACCATAAGGAAATCATGACTGATTTTCTGACCTTAGAAAGGTCCTGCATTCATGGTCGTATCCACTGGCAACCGATCAAGACAACAACTTGTGACCACAAGATATTTAGCGAAAATCTTTAAAACTGCAAAATATTTAATTACTTATATTTGCAAAAATGTCTAACTTTTAATTATCTACAAATTTAAAAATGGTTATGTTCATGGGAATACCCCATTAAGCTCTGACACTGACAGTATTAGTAAGAAACGTGACCAGTCCCTAGGTCTTCGGCCACCATTGCAGAAGCACTAGGGATTGCTCACTTGCATATAATATAATAATATACTGTTGTGTAAAGCAACATATAGTGAATCTCAACAATTGTGTCCATCATTGATGCCTTAATGAATCTCGGCATGGAAATGATTAACCAATGGGTCATGGGTTTGGACACTTGTCACTCACAATACTGTGAATTACGACTGGGTTCAAAATCGCACTCACCATGACTGATACATGTAGAACATGCAGCTGTTCATCGAGTTCTTGCACCGGCTCTTGCACTGTTGGGGGGGTGCTGAATGAAGTGTGTTCCTTCATATGTAGAGACACATGAAAATAAAGCGTTCCATTTTCCAGCCACTTCTGGGTCCAGTGTACAAGAGAAATGTCTTCACTACTTCCAGACATCTCTGAAAACACATTCATATGAGACAAAGATGAGTAAGTGAGAAGGCACCAAGAACACTGTTAAATTCAGGTGAACCAAACCTATCTATCTGCGGGGTTGGATTGATATACTGAGTCCTGCTGACAGATTCCCTTCAAGCACATCTTACACTGGTGCAGGGCACTCAAAGATCAGCTTACAATATACCAGTCTTTATAAATCCTACCCTCTGTCTTTTCTAGACCCCTAGCAGTACATTATGGCTATCATTGCCAATCCTCTACTTACCCCACCTCGATCTACACTGCGAAGCAGGAAGCTGCACAACACATGTAGTGGCAATATTTCAAGATTGGTATGGATACTCATATAACAAATAAAATAAAAACATTATACATTTAAATTAACATTAAATTGAACATAATGGATTTAAAGATGTCATTTTCTGATAATGTATTCCTTTTAAGCCGCTTTACTAAATAAAACTTGTATAGAAAACTGTAAAAAGTACAAAAATTCTTGAAAGAGATGTGAGCGTCCTGAATTAGATTGGACTCCATCTTTTTACATTCCTTCTTTCTTTCGTCTGAGTGATTGTCATATTGATAGAAATGTTTGTTGGTAGTGATTAATATGTACAGATGGTAGACTTATAATGTATCACCTCTTGGATCTCTTCCAGGCGCCGCTTGCTTATTTTAATACTCTATTATTATCTTTTATCTGTGTATCGGTACCGTATTTTCTATTGCTCTACAGCAGCTCCTCCAGATTGAACGCAATAGTGATAACACCACAGGAACACATATTGAAACAGTTAAGATGTTTCATCTAACTGGAGATTACAATAAAAAAGGAAATAAGATGAGTGAGACAAAAGGCTCATGGGTATCCGCAAGGATGAAAGTTGTTGCGGTAAACAAGGGATAACAATTTGGTGGAAAGGAGATGGTTCATTAGATGTTCATTACGGAACTGTGGGTGCTAAGTACCTGGAGAGTGTCGTAAGATACCATTAAATGGAGGGACTTATTACACAAAGCTTTGTGTTCTGATGGAAGGAAATCTGACTGCAGAGCGGAGTACAAGGAATATGACAGAGGTGTACGCACAAAGCAGATACTTCTCTAAACATCAATAGAAGCTGTGCGTACCCAATAATAGTAATATCAGCAAAATGCTATATGCAGTAGCACAGTCTACAGTTTTTGGGTGGTATCATGGATTAAAGGGAGTCTGTCAGCAGGAAAATCAGTATCAAACCAATGACAGCATCTTGTAGACGGCTTCTACTCCTCCCTTTCTTATTCTGCATTGCAGCTCCATTTTCATGAGAATCAGGATTTTATTCTTACAAGTTAGGCAGGGTTCACACTACCATTGATTTCCGTTCTGATAGTGTCCGTTAAAAAAAAAAAAAAAAAAAAACGGACAACTATCATAACAGACTTTAACGGACACTAACTGATGTTAATGTGTCCGTTTTTTTAACTGATCCAATTAATGGACACATTAGCATCAGTTAGTGTCCGTTTTTTTAACACTGTCTTTTTTTTTTTTTTCTGCTTTCTGAGCATGCGCAGGAAAAAAACGGACATAAAATAACGGACAGTAACTGATGGCTATCAGTTACTGTCTGTTATGTCCGTTACCCATAGACTTCAATGTTAAAAAAATAACGGACACTTGCTGTCCGTCAAGAATCCGTTATTTCAAACGGACAATAAAGCCTTGCATGTAGGATTTTTTGTCCGCGAAAAAAAAACGGACTTCTGACAGATTGGGTGTAAACGGACACAATATAAAGCCCCATTGAATTGAATGGAAATTTTAAAGGATTTCTGACGGTTCAGCTAGTGTCCGATGCTAAAATCTTGTAACGGACAATGGCAACGGACACTACTGACGTTCACCAACGGTAGTGTGAGCGCCCCCTTAGCTGAAAAGGGGCATTAGGGGCATACCTTCTTTGCAGAATAATAAAAGCATCTTTGGAAAGTGAAGAAGGCACCCTTCAAGTTACTGACATTAGTTTCATACCGACTTTCTTGTTGACAGATTCGATTTAAAGGGTACCTGAGTTTTCATGAAAAGTTGAAATATATGAAGGGTCTTGCAGTAAAGATGCATGCTGTCATCTTTAACCACACAAGCACCTAGAAGTAGATAAAGCAAATATTAGACTTCTCTTACATTGTAAGATGTGAGATCTGCAGAATGTTCATTCCTTTGCACAGAGACGTTTGCAGTTTTGCTGTGAGGAAAAGCAACTCCTCCCATCTGCATTCACTATGTAAAAAGGGAAAAGCACCTCCCCCTGACCTCACTGTGATCTCTCTTGCTTCTGTCTTTGTAACTAGGGAAGTATTTCCCTAGCAACAAAGGAGTCAACATTTGCTAGAAGGGAGACACCTAGTGGCAGGAACTTTAGAGAGGATTTTCAGACAGAAATCAGGCATATTTTTAATTAAAGTGAATTACATTTTGGTCCAGAATTGCATGCTCTATGGTAGGAGACTAAGTTGTCTGAAAAGTTAGTGACCATTTAAAGGGATATTATCGTGTCAGACTTTTATGGCATATCCACCTTGGAAACCTTCCCCTATCTCAATTATGGGAACCTCCGTCTCCATGCTGTCCGTGTGTATGGCCAAGAATTATGGAAACAACAAGCTGTCCTATGTTGTTTCTGTAACTACCATTGAAGTGATGGGGTACAGAAACAGGGTAGCACAGCAATCCCCCCAAATTCCAGAAACATCATAGCACAGTGAGATACACTGTTTCCAGAGTTCATAAGATACAGAAACAGTGTAGCTTGCTGTGCTACATTGTATCTGTAGCTTACATTCATTTCTGTGGCCTGGTGGTCGGGATGTTGATTGAGTATTCCCATCTCAACCACGACTGGCGGTCATATATCACTGTCATTCATGCTAAAACGATACAATTATACAATGCATAAGTAATATATGGGAGGACAGCCCATGACAAAAGTATTAGTCACTGAGGAGTTGTGTGACTATGTAAAAGCACAAGGCTGCTGGCGGAGCACATTTACATAGGTCACAGAACTCTGAGGTGACTTTTAATGTTCTTAGTAATTTACAGTAGGGGACATTAATCCTTACAATATACACCTCAGAAGAAGGAGCATCCAGTCTAGTAAAGATTGATATAAAAAGAAGGTCAGCACCAGCTGACATGTGAATTATGACGCTCTTCGGCAGCCTTTAAAGATACAGCTTCATATCATTCAGTCAGCGGCTGACAAAGAAGAATGAGTTCCTGCAAAAGCGGTCTGTGGCAGATTATCTGCTGGGAGATATATAACTTGCCACTGTATATATCCCTGCATGCAAAAATATAGAAATAGGTTTCCATTGACAGGTAGTATTATGTTCTAAAGATCCTAAATATAAGTAGTATGCAGTACCAAAATAATATCGCCATATAGTGCCCAACTTATACAACCGTAACATATCGAAATAAAAACTGCCATACTGTGCACACCTGCAAATAATCAAATATTATTCTTCCCATCACATCTTGTCAGGGATGCTATGAAAATACTGGGGGGCATTTATTAATCCTCTCGCACCTGTTTTCTCCTAATTTTACCCCTTTTAAAAAATGTTATGGTGTTTGTACAAAATGTATGTGTTTGCACCTATCTTGGAGGCACTGGTACAAGATTCATCATTTTTTTTTTTTTTTTTTTGCTTGTAAAGTGCTGCAGAACATGTTGGCGCTATAAGTCACATGCAACCGTAAATGGGCACAGATCTGTAGGTGCTGTTGCTCTTTGGTCTCTTTTCATTTTTGGATCCCTCTTGGTTGCTTTGCAGTGGTGGACGGGGTGGCCTGTGTTCCCCCCTGGACACCATGAGGGATGTTTGACTGGCTGAGGCACTGCATGGGCTCGGGGTGGCTGACAGGCATGCCCCTTTAAGCGAGGGGGCTTCTGGGATGGTGGATTAGGGCACTTTTTCCTCACCTGGATATTCCATCAGGTTGTGTTGTTTTCTTTTGCTGTTGTTCCTCTGCATGCTTTACTGCCTGTTTGTTCCTTTCCCCCTTTCCTTCCTTCCCTCTTCCCATTTGATTCCTTGGTCACCCCCTTCAACTCTGGTTGTTACTGTTCAATGCCCAGAATATTTTTTATTTCCCAAACTGCTCATTGGGCTTTTATAGACCAGCCGATAACTGCTGTCTTGATGTTATTGCATTGTACATGTTCTTTGTATTATCCCTCCCTGTTTGTTCTGTTTATATTGCAAAAAGTTAATAAAACCTTTATTTTTTTATTTTTTTATTTTTAAAGGCACAGATAAAATCCTCCCATTGTGTGCGCTCATCTACTAGTTACAATATCCAGAATATACAGAATGTGTGTTCAATAGAAAATATGAGATCAGAAAGAAGAAACATTATGGGAGGGGGCATTCATTAAGCCTCTTGCAACAATGTTTTTGTTTTTATTCTGCCCTTTTTTTAAAGTTTTACACCATGTGCGCAAGATTTTTCATGTGTCTGCCTAGTGCAGCCTATAATAGAATCTATCTAGTGACAAGCCTGGGAGCCTTTAATAAGCTCCCGGCTGTCATAGTAATGGATCACCAGCCCCTGATCTAATTCCTGAGGCTGGTGATGCACCCCAAAATGGCACCTCAGTCATCTTTGACCGAGGTTACAGGAAGGTTAGTGCCACGATCAGTGCAGGTATCGACAAAGCACTGCTACTGGGTCTCTGCCGTATAATACCCATATGTAAATTCCCGACATCTGCCGTAATAGTATGGCGAATGTTGGGAAATGGTTAAACTCTGCAGTGTTCTGGAGATCTTTGATTTAGCCTAAAGCATCCTGCACATGTCTGTAGTGGACTTACAGTTTATTAATACTGATCCGCACAAAAACATATCCGCATTGCATCAGTATGTCATCCACAATCACGGATCCTGTATGATTATATCTACACTGGTCTGTGCCACAAATGCGGCCAAAAATAGGACATGATTCATAATTTGAAATCCTTGAATATGGCACAGACACACAGCTGCAAAAATTGTGGTCGTATGTGTGGGTTTAGAAATGAAATGTCAATTGTGGATAAAAGTTATGGTCATGTGCATGAGGCCATCCCCATGCCTTTTCCTCTCTATATTTCTTGTTGTCCATAGATATGGCCACTAGAGCAGCAGCCCTTGAGCTGTTTGTTACAGCTGTTTTTCTTATAGACACAGACACAGTCCCACAGATTTCAGCTGTGCTCAGAATGTGGACTTGTGCATTCTGCATTCTGTTATATATTCACCTCTATGGGAGCTTCTGATGCATTCTGTGCCGATAACACAGAGCAGGATAAGACCTGCTTTATTTTCACTGGAATGGAACAGACCACTGAACGTCCGCCTTGGAGGATCATCAGATGGCACATTCGGACTTGAGCATGGATCCTTAGAGGTGCTGTCCAGTTTCAGACAAATAATGAGAAACAAATGTTATTGTTTCTATATTGAAAAAACATATAAATGTCTGTACTGAGCTGTGACTATAACAAGCTGTGCCCAACACATGGCCATGGACTGTACATCACATGACCATGGACTGTACATCGCATGACCATGGACTGTATATCACATGACCATGGACTGTACATCACATGACCATGGACTGTATATCACATGACAATGGACTGTATATCACATGACAATAGACTGTATATCACATGACCTTGGACTGAACATCACATGACCTTGGACTGTACATCACATGACCATGGACTGTATATCACATGACCTTGGACTGAACATCACATGACCTTGGACTGTACATCACATGACCATGGACTGTACATCACATGACCATGGGCTGATTTATATCCACCGTAAGAAGAATGAATGACAACAAGCAGAGATCTAAAAAACAGTGAGGAATTGATACAGAAAGTATATTGAAAAATTGTACAACTTTTCACAAACAATAACATTTGTCTCTCAAAATTTGTCTGAAACTGGACAAGCCCTTTAAGTAATCCATCTTAAGACCTCCACACTGGCGAACAGTCCAGCAGAGACTGTTTACTTCAAGGGCTATTTTACAATCCTTCAAAATCCTTAATTCAATATGACTTGTACTACGTGAAGATCACAGCTCGAATTTCCATCGCTGTCAGCCTTTCTCATTTCTTCTGCTTCTCAACATGAATGATTTCTGAAAAAAGCCAGAAATACAGATACATAGAGGAGAAGTGAATCAGGCAGATAGCAGCGGCTTCCATGCTTCTGTTTTATGAAGAAATAATTCTGACTGTTGTCATACGTTCTTTATCAGCACGCTACCAAGTAATAAAGATGAATAACGTGAAATATAGCATAGAAAGCAAGAGGAGTGATGAGTGTGAATTAACTGGCATAAGAACCATCACAGGTAACAATCTCTTCTCCCACAATATGTACTCTAAAAGTAATACTGGTCATCAAACTAGGGGTCAGTAGATTGCCACTGTAAACGGTAGTGTAATGTAATGATTCATATACAATAAAAGACAGTGGAAAGCCTATAGTGGAGGTTAGAGAGATAAAAATATAGATAGTTACTTCATAGTAAGGTTTATTTGTTACTAGCTTTCCTATGCTTACTGTCCTAGCTATGAATCTAGCCAAGGAGGAGTGGCTTCACAACACCACCCATGGCACACAACACCCTTAACCTATATTCAGATGACCGTGGGTGGAAAAAGCTGTTTAGCACCTGAGGGGCACCCTTTTCAAGGATTCCTCATACATTGTAGTAGTGGAACGGACAAAAATAGAGCATGACCGATATTTTGACCATCCATTACAACGGACCGTTAAAATATCAGTCACACTGTTAAAAAAACATCCGTCACAAGACCAATATTCACACTGTCATGTAAATATAGGGTTAGGCTAAGTTGACACTACTGTTGTTAATGTCTGTTGCTGCCATAGGAGCCTCCTACATCTGTGTCAGTTCCCATTGACTCCAACATAAACAACACATTGGACGCTTTCTTCCATCATGTTTGTAACAAAAGCTTTCTTCCATTATGTTGTTTACATTGAGGTGAAAGCAGATGGTCACCCAATGGCGGTGGCTCCGCCTGAATCTGTCATTTAATGTCCGTTGCTCTCGCTTGTGATAGATGAAAGCGACAGACATTAAAGAGGACCTTTCGCCACCTCCATCAATTCTAGTTCTTAGCATCTGTTAATAGGCGCTGTTCCACTGATCCAGCACAGTTGTAATTTTCTCTCTAGCCCCCAGCGTTCCTGAGCAACAAGTGCAGTTAGTTTTGGTGTCTGATGTGCTTTTTAAGCTCTGTAATGTCAGAAGGGCGGTGTCATGCAGGGGGTGTGATTCAGAGCTCCAATCAGAGGCAGCCAGTGTCAGAGCTCAGACTCACACTCCTTGTCTGCTCCTGCCTGACACCGCCCTCCTGACAGTACAGAGCCTAAATAGCATATTAAGGACCAAAACTAACAGCATTGATTGATCAGGAAAGGTGGGGGCTAGAGAAAAAACTCCAACTGCGCCAGAATCAGTCATGCAGCGCCTATTAATTGTCATAAAGAGCTGGGCTTGTTTTAAGTGATAAAAGGTCCTCTTTAAATAAGTTAGTGTGAACCTAGCTTTAGCATACGCCTACACCATGCTTTCTATCTACGATTTTTCTCTAATCATGTAGTCTTCACAGGTGGTTTAGTTAAACGGACACACTGCCTAAAACTAATGTGTTCCATGTGCTCCATTGTGGTATTCCATGTGTCAGTTTCTCATCTGTTCTTGCTGCTTCTATTCCAATATATCAGACTGGGGCCGTTGCCTAGAAACAGTGTGAATCAGGCTCTAGTGACACGCTTTCCTAGTTACGTTCTATGGAGATCTATGTCATACCTGGCAATGCTCCTGAAATGTCCGGGAACTCTCCCAGACTCTTACAAGAGTGGCAATGCACTTACTGCATATTTTATGTAGATGGAACTGAGAAACTTTGTCAATAGTTAAAGGCCCAACATCCAAACATACATTTGGGGGGTGAGGCGGATCATAAAGAGGACATGACCTCACTATGGGGGTATGGTCAACAGGAAAAGGTGTGTGGGCATAAGAAAAGTTTTAATTCAATTTGCTTGTTGGCAACTAGTACCCCAAGAAGAAATCACCACTCCATATAAATATACAGTGCCTTGTGAAAGTATTCGGCCCCCTTGAACTTTTCAACCTTTTGCCACATTTCAGGCTTCAAACATAAAGATATAAAATTTAAATTTTTAGGTGAAGAATCAACAACAAGTGGGACACAATTGTGAAGTGGAACAAAATTTATTGGTTATTTTAAACCTTTGTAAAAAATAAAAAACTGAAAAGTGGGGCGTGCAATATTATTCGGCCCCTTAAGTTAATACTTTGTAGCGCCACTCAATTTAGTTGAGTGGTCACACGTAGACACAAATAGGAGAGTTAGCATATTAGGCTAGGTTCACATCTGTGCATGGGTCTTCGTTGTTCAGGACTGCGGGAGGACCCGAACGACAGAGCTGGATTGCTAACACAGTGGTTACCTGCAGACCCCATAGACTATAATGGGGTCCGCCAGGTGTCCGCCGTTTTTATACTGAAAATGGCGGAGAGAAAAGTCCTCAATGCCGATTTACGGCGGCTTCTGTGGTGGAGTCTCTAACAGAGAGTCCAGCGCAGATGTGAACCTTGCCTTACTTTGTAATAACTTGTTACAAAACCATGTTGTGTTAAGAAAAGATACTTAATTTGTGATACACATATCTGGGCATGACCAGCCAGGAGGACAGATTGGGAGGGGGGCAATTCTATATGAATAAATTCACATGGGACGACATTGCAGTAGATGTTTTCTGCAAATTTGCACAGGTAAAAGGCAGTACAAGGCAACTAGATGAGGTTTTACGAAATCTCATCCACATCAAGAAATTTTTTTCCAGGAGGAATTTGACCTGGGAGGCAATTTTAAAATCCTTAGTATGTCAATTACATTGTATTGTTTGCAGATTTCTCGACACTGGTTTCAATGGTGAAGTAAAATATGCAAAGAAAGTCTAGCACTATATCATTGTGGGTTTTGCTGCAGAATACCCACAGTAAAATCTATATGGGTTGGCTGCAAAACCAATGGGCAAATCTGCACCAAATCCATCACGACATCCTGTGGATGCTCTGTGGAAATGACTGTATGTTCATAAAGAATGTAAACCTACACTAAAGGGTTGGGAATGTAAAGGTTCAACTTGACCGATCCTTTTCTCTTATAGGAAATAAGCTGCTGCCATGCATGTATATGTATAGGAGTGTTGGGGTATTTGTAAAAAATATTGTACACCTGACAGATCCCATTTTAGCCAATGAGTTCCCTTGGGATCCATTGTCTGTTTATAAGACAGACCATTTTTTAATTTTTCTGGTCCTGTGAATGAGCAGAAAAATGACGTAGATGCGATCTGAGCCTTAAAGGTGTATGGTCACTTTAAGGTATGGCGTAAAGGACATAACCCTAGTGACTGTATTTCATCAAGTCTAAAGTAAAGCTAACAGGTTTATATGGCTTATATAAAGATACTGCATAAATGATCTAATGCTGTATAATATTATCACTGCCATTACTCCAAGTAAAAGCCTTTTAGAAGTGACCGACGGGATTTTAGAGAATTTCAAATTCAGATTAACACATTATGTAAAAAAAAATATTACACTGATATTTCACAGGCTGTCTTAAAATCTCATCTTGATGCCAAAAATTGTAAATAATGACATCCCTTATCCTGTACCAGCTTGTATTATAATGCAGAGCTGCATTCATAATTCTGCAGGTTGCCACTCAAAACTGTTGGAAAACATATCCATTCTAGAAGCTCAGATTGCCACTAGATTGATTAGGTTGATTAGGATATTTATATGCAGATGTATAAAATACATATGTGATATAAAATCCCAATCCCAACTGTGTTTTTAACCAGTGATATCTCTGGAAATAATGTAGATAGCACTGTAACCTTAGTATCACATGAAAGAAAAGAATCCTATTTCATATGACACGAAAAGCAAGTGTGTACGTTTTATAATATCCGAGATATAACTGTTTGAATTGACCCCTCCCCACCCTCATTGTCTCTACTAACAGCCCCGTACTCCACACACAGTAACATTCAGTGAGAGGCAGAAACAGCTCTCAATACAGAAGCAAGAGAAAGAGTGAAAAAATGTAGAATTTTAATAATAATCCTTCTGTCACCCACCACCTGCACTGGGTCCAGTGGGCTCCCCAGGACAGAGCTGGCCTTTCTAATCAGCTTGTCAAGTTTATTTCTGTCCCTGGTTGATATACTGCTCCCCCAGCAGGCCACTCCAAAGAAGATGGCTGATGCCACTACTGAGTTGAAGAAAGTTCTAAGAAGTGCCCCCCGGATTCCAAAGGCTCTCAGCTTCCTAAGCAGGTAGAGCCTGCTGTGGCCCTTCCTGTACAGGGCCTCCATATGATCTGCCCAATCCAGCTTATTATTAAGGAGCAAACCCAGGTACTTATAGGTGTTCACAATCTCGATGCCCGTCCCCAGGATGTCCACTGGTTTAGGAGGGCTTCTGCCTTTGCGGAAGTCCACCACCATCTCCTTGGTCTTCCCCACGTTAATCTTCAGGTGGTTCCGGTGGCACCAGTCCACAAAATCCTGGTTCAGTTCTCTGTACTCCCTGTCATCATCGTCTGTGATGAGGCCTACTATTGCAGAGTCATCAGAATACTTCTGTACGTAGCAGCTGGATGAGTTGCACCTAAAATCTGCAGTGTACAGTGTGAAGAGGAAAGGGGCGAGAACCGTACCCTGAGGTGCCCCCGTATTACAGATCACGGTACCTGACACACAGTCTTGGGCTCTCACGTATTGAGGTCGATTTGTGAGGTAGTCTAGGATCCAGTTGGAGAGGTGGTGGTCCACTCCAGCAAGGCCCAGCTTGTCCCTCAATAACCTGGGCTGTATGGTGTTAAAAGCACTGGAGAAGTCAAAGAACATTATTCTCACTGTGTTCCCTGTTTTCTCCAGGTGAGACAGAGCCCTGTGCAGAAGATGGATGATGGCATCATCTATCCCAATGCCTGGCCGCTAAGCAAACTGGAGGGGGTCCATAGCGGGGCTCACTAGAGGGCGGAGATGTGTGAGAACCAATCTCTCCAAGATCTTCATCAGGTGGGATGTCAGTGCTACAGGTCTGTAGTCATTGAGCTCCATAGGGTGGGGTTTCTTTGGAACTGGTACCACACAAGAAGATTTCCATAATTCAGGGACTATTTCCTGCCTCAGGCTCATATTATACATATATGTAATTATACCACACAGCTGGTCCCCGCAAGTCTTAATTAGCCTTGCACTGATGTCATCTGGCCCTGCGGCTTTCCTCACCTTGATCTTTTTCATCTCCTTCCTCACCTGGGCCCGTGTGAAGGTCAGACTGTGGCCAGATAAAGACGGATTTCTGGATTTACTGGTCTGTTGGGAAGTGGCCGCATGGGGAGAAGTCATTGTGGTGGGGGAAGCTGAAGGACATACTGGGGTGGGAGGAGCTGGCGTGTGATCAAATCTGTTGAAGAATAGGTTTAGTTCATTAAGCCAATTAACATCTGCCTCAATCTGGCAGACAGACTGTTTATGACCCGAAATTGACTTAAGCCCCTCCCAGACCCCCCTTATGTCTTTTCTTTCCATTTGCTTTTCCATTTTTTCTTTATAACTGGCTTTTCGATGCCTGATTTGATGCCTCAGCTCCTTTTGTACTTCCCTCAACCCCTCCTTATCTCTTGTCCTGAATGCCATCTTTTTCTCCTTAAGTAGTGTTTTTATATCAGAGTTAATCCATGGTTTGTTGTTGGAGAAGCACCTCACCACTTTTGTGGGTACTGTGTTGTCCACACAAAAATTAATGTAGTCCGTTATGCAGTGTGAGAGTCCTTCTATATCTTCCCCATAAGAATCCTGCAGAACTTCCCATGCGGTTGTGTCAAAACAATCCCTCAGAGCCTCATCACTCTCCTCGGACCATATCCTCACTGTGCGGGTGACAGCTGGTTCTCTACGTACAAGTGGCTTTTACAGAAAGTATAGAAAATTTGTTAATAAAGTATGTTACAAAATTTATTAATGACACAAATACTGCCAGAGAATCAAAAGTTACCCGAAAATTTAGTTACGCTTTACGGCCCTTCAGCAGAGGTGTAGCTTGAAGATCATGGACCCCACTGCAAGATATATAAAGGGGCCTTCTCTTACCATGTGCTATCTATAATACTGGTGTCTTCTTACATTGCAGAGAGACCTTTGGGCCCCCCTGAGGCTGTAGGGCCTCCTAGCGATTGATGCCTCTGCAACCCCTATAGCTACACCCCTACCCTTCATTCTGGAGATGACACATCTGGTGACATTGGGGAGGTCTTATAGATCTAATACTGCAAAAATATCTGCAAGGGTCCCGTTTGTTGCAGATCTAATATTGATGAACTATCCTAAGGATAGGCTATCAATATTAGAAAGTGGATAACTGTCACTGAGTAAAGAAACTATACATTATACATATTAAAATTACATACATCTAATAATAAAAAACTCATATTAAAATGCATGTTTTTTATTACATCATTCCTTTTGCAGATTTTTAGATGGTTAGGTTAGAAAGTTTTCAGAATTATTACTTTGCATCTGTGCTGTTGTAAAGCTCGGTAACCTGTGTTACACTGTATGTGATAATGTGAGCTTTCCTATTAGGAGACGCCCTGTCCTGAAATCTGGAAAGAAATCAAATATACGCTTCATCTGAATTTCAGCGGTCCTGACATATGCACGTACATGGTCCCCAAGAGCTTTGAGGAAAAGCTATTACTATGAGACACCATGCTGAATAATTTAATGAGAAAAAGAATACAAGGAAACGTGTGAGGAACTGTGAGAGCAATCTGAAGCCTGTAATAGATTTGTTCCTGCAGCTACATACAAATTTTACGTATATACGCTACTGTTTTAGGCAGTTGTGGGAAAATGCTGCAAAGTAAGGAAGTTTTTTTAAAAATAGAACATTTTTGTCATTTAAGAAAATGCAAAGTGAATGGAAAAAAAGAAACATGTAAGCCCCATCAACATTTGTTGTGACCTTCCATCAATTTTTCTCGGTACACTTACGCACAGTTTTTGAAGGAACTCGGCAGGGAGGTTGTTCCCGCCATCTTGGAGATATAAGCACAGATCTTCTGTGGATGTAGTTGTTACCTGTGTAACCCCTATAGCTAAACCCGTGCTGTCGTAGACACCATCTTTTAAGGGATTTAAAGGGGCAGATTTCCTAATAGTGTGTGAGTTTTAGACACTAGACAGTCCAAAACTGTGCCATATTTATCTGTTGCTGTTTGATAAATCTGGCGTATTGTTAGACTGTCTAATATTGCACCACTTATTGGTTGTCTAAAAAGGTCTCGGCACATTTTTGGCGCACAAAGCTTCAACATAGGCCATGCTCTTTTCCTGCAAGGCCACACCCCTTCTCAATAGGCCACGCCCATTTCAAACAAGTTAAGAAAAGTGTCTAAAAAGGTGTCTTTAAATGTGGCGCATGGCATATCAGACAGTTTTTGGGTACAAATTACGCCAGAAATCTCCACCCTGGTTTATAACTGCACCCATCTGATGTCAAAGAGCTGGCCTGTACTTCTTCTTCCAGCAACACAGATAAATAGATAGAAATACAGAAATTGTAGCACCACTGTAGAAAGCACAAAGACATATATAAATTGTTGAAAATACATTGCTGGTATAGTTATTATGTATGTATAAATCTGAGGTTCTTGGTATGCATGTTTGATCAAACTGTAGAAGTCCATCTGCCCCAACAAGGTGACCTCATTCAGATGGGACACTACACTAAAGAGACATACCTCTCTTGGACCCAGAATAGGCCTACAATGCGAATACAGGGCCCATCTGAATGAGGTCACCTTTTTGGACTTATACAGTTTGATCAAACATCTATACCAAGAACCTCAAATTCATATGTGTAGATAACAATCATAGCAGCAATGTATTTTCAACTCTATATAGGTCTTGGTGCTTTCTATAGAGTACTGCAGCAATTTCTATACTGTATTTGTATTACCGCCATAGCAGCATGTACCTGTTCACATTAGGAGGATAGATTAGATAGTATAAAATTAGATAGATAGAAAGATAGAAAAAAAAATAGATAGATAGATAGATATAGAAATAGATAGATAGATAGATAGATAGATAGATAGATAGATAGATAGATAGATTGGTACTTTATGTATCCAATAAGGGAAATAACTTGTTACAGCAGCACATCAAGGACATAAGAATAAAAGCATTTAAATCACAAATGACATAAAAGCCCAAGACATAAAGTATAAAATAACAGCACAAACAATTCAATAATACAATACTACATAGCTACAAATCACTCCAGTCCTCCCTGAGACCTTTTCATTTTAGGTTGTGACAACATACTATATATGAGTGATATAGCTGTCAGAAAAAAAAGACTGCTGATAACAGTCCTTAAAACATCTAAGCTGCACAAACCTTACTTACGCCAACAGTCTCATAGAACGTCTTGTACCAATTTAGCGCACACAATGAATGACCTTAATTTCCATAGCAATGGATTCCTTCTAGACTTTCTCCATATTCACCTTCCACTCCAATCTACAATCCATGTGGACTAATAGATATTTATAACATGCAACTTGATCTATTTCCTGCCCATTAATATTGACAGGGGAATTCCACTGGATTTTCTTCCCAAGTCAATAACCATTTCCTTGGCTCTTCACAAGACTACATCATTGCTTACATTCCAGTTCACTAAATTCTCAACCACCCCCTATATTCTTTATCACAGCCATTCTTAAAGGGGTTTTCTGGGCTAAAAATAGTGAGGACCTTTTAAATTTTTCCTAAATTTCTCACTAAAATATTTTTGAAATTGTTTCCCCCTTTAGTTAAAGTGATTTTTATTTATAGCATACATAGTTTTGTGTCACCGGGCTGGAGCTAGTGGTGGATTTATTTTATCTTTTTTAATGTGTTTTATTTGTTTTTGTCTTTTCTTTTACTTCTCTCTTTCTTTCTGTGCATTTCATGTTTTATTGATGATTTTCCCTGTGCCTGAGGCTAAAGTATACAGTAAGTCCTACCTATAGTGGGGGGGAGAGGGATACAGTCTTGTGAGACACAACACACAGCTGACCCAGCAACTCTTACAGTTACTTGGTATACAGATGTTAACTTGTCACAACACATTAAATACACTCTTTCCATAGCTCACATAGAAGTAAATAGGAGCTATTGAAACAGTGTAGCACAGCAAACTCTGCTGCTCCCATAACTCTTATTTACTTCTATGGCACTTATGGAAAGTCAAATTTGGCTGCTTCCGTATTTCCTGACCACCTCAGGTGTCTGAAGATACTGGAATTTTCATCTCAGCCGTGAAATACCCCTTTAACTCAAACTTTCATTGCCTTTTGTTGATATCTGTGATATCACGCTGTATCACTTTACATATGCATATCTCATCTGTCTGTTCATCCATCTGCATGGATCTGGCTGCAGAATATCTGTACTTTCAACACTTGTGGAGTGTGATACATACTCTATATATATATATATATATATATATATATATATATATGTATAGATAGTATTACTTACATTACAGTAACTATTAGTTTTAACAAGACAGCTGGCAGTGAAACAGTGGGTGGATTTGGCGCAACATTTTATTGCTGAACTTTACATTTTCGGTAGCTTTCGACAGTAAAGATTCTCCCACTTTAGACAGCATATGCATGTATATCAATGTATAGCTGTATTTATATAATGTATGTATACTCTGTATGTACATGGAATACCATTAAAGGGGTCTTCCAACTCAGTTTTTTACACCTTGGCGAGGCTTAAAATAACAATCACTATATACCTACCTCTCCATTCAGATGGGGATCCAGTGGAGCATAATATGGCTGAAATCCATTTGCCCTAAATTCACTGGAGGTCAAGGCCCAGAAAGAGGTTAGAAATAGTGTACTAACCTCTAAAAAAGGCAGCCTCATCACTGATAGATAGCCTTATACAATTGTATCAAAATGTTAACCAAAAACCTAATTTTCATATATTTTTATGTACTGTTATTCGTTATTAGCAGTAATGTTCTTTACAGACATTGTCAGTCACTGTCCCATATAGGGCTCACAATCTACATTCCCTATCAGTATGTCTTTGGAGTGTGGGAGGAAACCGGAGTACCTGGAGGAAACCCACACAAACACGGGGAGAACATACAAACTCCTTGCAGATGTTGTCCTTGGAAGGATTCGAACCCAGGACTCCAGCGCTGCAAGACTGACCGAGGCTGATTTTAATTTTAGCATAATATGAGTGAACTGCACTCCCTCTACTTCATTCAGGGGCTCAGGCCCATCCAGACAGAGGAGGCCATGAGGTATATGCTAAGTGCAATATGGCTAAAATTCACTTGCTCTAATGACAAATGGGCTTATACAGTTTGATCAAAATGTTAACCAAGAACCTCATTTCCATGTATCTTTCTATACAGTAGGCAGTACTATAGTATACAGTAATGCCCTTAGTGCTAGCAGAGTGCTGTCAAAACTTTTTGTGTTCACTCTACTTTATGAGACTAAGTTGTCTGAAAAGTTAGTGACCATTTATGTCTCTCCGGGGTGTAAAAGAACTAATTGGAACCCCCCTTTAAACCTACATATTGTTTCTAAGAATTATAATAATACATTGCCGTACAGACACTGTCAAGAGTTCACACAGCAGAAAGATGATGAAGGTTAATGTTAAGGAGTTATTTTCTTACACGTTTTCATCTTTTGATTTCTCATTGAAGTTAAGAATGAACGGAAGAGTGGTAAATGTGTGCGAGGCATACAGAAGCACAAATTACACGAGGAGGCGATGGTGAACCTAAAATAAACCTTCCCCCAACACCACCACCACCACGTGAGTGTAAGTCATCATCAGAACACAGCAGACAAACATCTCAACACTGTTATACTATTTATTATTATTTATTTATTATGCTTACTTATATAGCGCCATCATATTCCGCAGCGCTTTACAGATATATGGACAGTCACTGTCCCATATAGGGCTCACAATCTACAATCCCTATCAGTATGCTGCTATAGTGGTACAGAGGTACTGTAGCAGTCAAACCTGGACCCTGTTACATGAGGGGACCCAACGCCCGCTCTGTCACATCACCAGACATAATATATTGTATAATAAATGGACAAAGGGCGCACCCTAGGGGCTGAATCAGGTGCAGCAACAAAAGGAGAGTCAGAAACAAATAATGTGAACCAGAGGCAAGCCAACGGGTGCGTTTACTAGGGGAGGGAGCATTACAATGGATGCAGACCGTTACACACTGACTCCAACTCCTGCTCCGACTCCTTTATAAATGGTGGACAGCCATTGTCAGGCAGCAGCAATAAACAGCGACTAATTCATTAAAAAGCCAGTGACTGAATTCCTATGAAAGAAACTATGTCACAAACTAGACATCTAATTAATTATATTATACAATTATTAATAATGTATAAGTAAAAATAATAATTTTATTTTGAGGCCGGAGTCGGTAACATTTTTCTAACTTTGACTCCATCCAAAATTGGCTCTAACTCTGACTCCACAGCCTTGACGGTCGGGATCCAAACAGTCAGCTTTAAAATGTGGGGAAACCCAGCAGCAAATCTACAAATCCCCTGCTATGTCTCTAACCCCGATATTGTTCTTTGCTTGACTGTGACTACTTCTGTACTGTTTTTCCAGTATTATAGGGAGTCTATCATTAGAAAATCACCTTTTGAACTAATGGCATGTTGGAATTGCCTTTAAAAAGGCTATTCTACTCCTACCTTCCATTCTCTTCTTCTCCCTGCCGTTTCTGTAAAAATCAGTTTATTGTGATATGCAAATTACGCTCATGGAGCACACTGGGCGTTCCCCCTCGGCTCCAAGCACCCTTCGTGTGATAACCTGTCCCCGCCCCTTAGTTAGTCCTGTTCATGCACCTCTTCATGTTTTTTTTGATCTTCTGCCTTGCGTAAGGCATCCGACACAGCGATATACGCCGACTGCGCATGCTCGGCACCATTTTGTGGTGGTCTGTAACAGAGGGTGTTCCTCCTTATGTGTCTCTAACAATGTATTCGGAATTACAAGGCACGAAATTCAATAGCTCAGGGATTTGTTTGCAGTCTAATAGATAGTAGGAAGCTGCCATAGAGTGGCAGTGGGCCCCCTCAGCTCCTGGGCCCCTGCACAACCGCCCCGTATAGACAACTACTCTGCAGACACAACCAGGGAATTGGCAGCAGCAGTCCAGATATACAGGGGTTAAAGGACGAAACCTGCAGTCCCTTAGCCCCTGTCCGTTACAGTGGCCCTTGCCACGTCCATCTGACAGAAGCCCTAGTAAAAACAGAACAGTGGGTTCTCCAGGTCAAGACCCTCACTCTAGCTAAAAGATAAAGCCTAGTCTAATGTATAAAACCCCTTTCGCATCCATTTTGTGAAGAGTTCCTAGGCTGTCCACATTTTCCTACCGTCATAGTGATTTTATAAACTACCTCTGTATGTAAGTTGACAAATATCGGAATTGTCTATGGAGAATTGGCTTAGTGCCTGCGAACAAAACCTACATCTAGCGTCTGTCTTGCTATTAGAGATTAAGAGACCAAATACCTCCCTTGAAGAATGGCATCTGTTAGACATTTTTTTTACATTTTAAGGATACTTTTCAGTTTTACAAATGTACTGCTTTTATTTTCACTATTCAGTTGCATAACTCAGTAGTATCAGATCATACCATCAGGTCACTAACCTTACAGGGGTTACCACACTGTATACAATTCTCCCCATGCTCAGGATAGGGAATAAGTGTCTGATCACTGGAGATCCAACCCCGTGTGATCAGAATGGAGGCCTGTAACTTCACCTAAGAGCTCCATGTGAATGGATTCGTGGATCACATGTGTGGTCTCCGCTCCATTCATTTCATTTGGGCTGGAAGAGATCATCGTTCCGGCAGTCCCATAGACGTTAACTGAGTGGTGGGTACACATGCTAGGGAACCCATTCTTATGACCATTGGGGACAATTATATCCTATCCTATAGATAAGTGTCTGAAATGTATGCCCAGTTCTTATATAAAATGAAGTTATTCTCATACTGAACAAAACAGTATTCTTTTCCACTCACTATACTGTTAATATATACCTACATACCAAATTTTCACCAGAACTTTTCCCAAAATAGGACCCGACTCCAACTCCACAGCTCTGATTCACATTCACAACAGCACTGCCGAAAATGTTCCATTCCTCAAGGCATGTCCCTTGTATTCCAAGAAAAATGGATTTCAACAAAAGTGGATATTATGTTATCAGATAATCTGAGACACGTAGATTGATGCTTGCACAATGGCACGGTGATGCAATGTCCTGTATAGTAGAGTACATATATACTCCATCAGGCACACTCTCAGGGATATACTGTAAGTCTACGGCAATTTCAATTATCAGATCACAAAGCGGCTTCCTAGCACAGGAATGATACGCTATACAACCAATCGATTAGTGTCAGCAGTGTGCCCAAAACCCAGTCATACCGTATAATTCCTAAACCAAGTCTGCTCTGAGGCTCTGTACTGTAATGATATACTCTCTAGCAAGCTAGCAATGCAGATATGATAGAACATTCACAGCTTTGCTCTAACATCACACGTTACAGATCTAACAGTTTCTCACTGTACAAATATAGACAAAAATAATTTTACCAGGGTATTTGTTAATGAAGCAACGGATGAAAATGTAACAACCTTCTGCCGCTATGTGAAATACAACAATGTCAATTGTACCTTTTGTTTCCTTTAAAAAGGACCTATCAGCTTTCCTCAATGTTTTGTGCTTACTGTAAAATAATACTTAGAATAATAATTCCATAGAGTTGTGCCATTCCTTTATGTTTCCTGTAAATGTATGAATAAAAAAACAACTGAGAATTACCATTCCCTATGTTAATAGGATACTGTTAGTCCTCGCTGCAGTTTTACCATCTTCTATTTTAGTTCTTCTTCCAAGGCCCTGAGGCTACGTTCACATGTCCTAAAATTGCCAGACCAAAAAGTCCAGCATGCATGACTATTTCTTATGGTGCTTTCAGTTAAAAACAACAGACACCCCATGGACCCCATTATAGTCAACGGGGTCCTTTGGGTTACGTACAGTACAGACCAAAAGTTTGGACACACCTTCTCATTCCAAGAGTTTTCTGTATTTTCATGACTATAAAAATTGTAGATTTACACTGAAGGCATCAAAACTATGACTTAACACATGTGGAATTATATACTTAACAAAAAAGTGGGAAACAACTGAAAATATGTCTTATATTCTAGGTTCTTCAAAGTAGCCACCTTTTGCTTTGATTACTGCTTCGCACACTCTTGGCATTCTCTTGATGAGCTTCAAGAGGTAGTCACCTGAAATGGTTTTCACTTCACAGGTGTGCCCTGTCAGGTTTAATAAGTGGGATTTCTTGCCTTATAAATGGGGTTGGGACCATCAGTTGTGTTGTTCAGAAGTCAGGTGGATACACAGCTGATAGTCCTACTGAATGGAGTGTTAGAATTTGTATTATGGCAAGAAAAAAGCAGCTAAGTAAAGAAAAACGAGTGGCCATCATTACTTTAAGAAATGAAGGTCAGTCAGTCCAAAAAATTGGGAAAACTTTGAAAGTGTCCCCAAGTGCAGTGGCCAAAACCATCAAGCACTACAAAGAAACTGGCTCACATGAGGACCGCCCCAGGAAAGGAAGACCAAGAGTCACCTCTGCTGCGGAGGATAAGTTCATCCGAGTCACCAGCCTCAGAAATCGCAGGTTAACAGCAGCTCAGATTAGAGACCAGGTCAATGCCACACAGAGTTCTAGCAGCAGACATCTCTACAACAACTGTTAAGAGGAGACTGTGTGCAGCAGGCCTTCATGGTAAAATAGCTGCTAGGAAACCACTGCTAAGGACAGGCAACAAGCAGAAGAGACTTGTTTGGGCTAAAGAAGACAAGGAATGGACATTAGACCTGTGGAAATCTGTGCTTTGGTCTGATGAGTCCAAATTTGAGATCTTTGGTTCCAACCACCGTGTCTTTGTGCGACGCAGAAAAGGTGAACGAATGGACTCTACATGCCTGGTTCCACCGTGAAGCATGGAGGAGGAGGTGTGATGGTGTGGGGGTGCTTTGCTGGTGACACTGTTGGGGATTTATTCAAGATTGAAGGAATACTGAACCAGCATGGTTACCACAGCATCTTGCAGCGGCATGCTATTCCATCCGGTTTGCGTTTAGTTGGACAATCATTTATTTTTCAACAGGACAAAGACCCCAAACACACCTTCAGACTGTGTAAGGGCTATTTGACCAAGAAGGAGAGTGATGGGGTGCTACGCCAGATGACCTGGCCTCCACAGTCACCAGACCTGAACCCAATCGAGATGGTTTGGGGTGAGCTGGACCGCAGAGTGAAGGCAAAAGGGCCAACAAGTGCTAAACATCTCTGGGAACTCCTTCAACACTGTTGGAAGACCATTTCAGGTGACTACCTCTTGAAGCTCATCAAGAGAATGCCAAGAGTGTGCAAAGCAGTAATCAAAGCAAAAGGTGGCTACTTTGAAGAACCTAGAATATAAGACATATTTTCAGTTGTTTCACACTTTTTTGTTAAGTATATAATTCCATATGTGTTAATTCATAGTTTTAATGCCTTCAGTGAGAATCTACAATTTTTATAGTCATGAAAATACAGAAAACTCTTGGAATGAGAAGGTGTGTCCAAACTTTTGGTCTGTACTGTATGTGTCTGCTATTGTAGTGGTCCAAAGCAAGTGTGAACCTAACGTAAGCAAATTCCGAACCCAGACAAGGACAAACCCATGGAGTATTCTGATCTAGCTACAGGCACAATAGCTATGTAGCTCAATAAAAGATCAAATCCACTTCTGAGTGAAGATGGACAAAGATGTAAATTTCTTGCAAAGTGATTTTATTTGTTTTGTAACACGTTTATATCAAATGCCTGATGAAGAACCAATTTTGGATTTTAAATATGTTGCAGAGATGCTTTCAATGCCACAAACTACCGGGTGGTCCAAAGGTATGGAGACACCAGGGTGGTCCAAAGGTATGGAGACATCAGGGTGGTCCAAAGGTATGGAGACACCAGGGTGGTCCAAAGGTATGGAGATACCAGGGTGGTCCAAAGGTATGGAGAAACCAGGGTGGTCCAAAGGTATGGAGAAGCCAGGGTGGTCCAAATGTATGGAGATACCAGGGTGGCCCAAAGGTATGGAGAAGCCAGGGTGGTCCAAAGGTGTGGAGAAGCCAGGGTGGTCCAAAGGTATAGAGACACCAGGGTGGTCCAAAGGTATGGAGAAGACAGAGTGGTCCATAGGGGTGGAGAAGCCAGGGTGGTCTAAATGTATGGAGATACCAGGGTGGTCAAAAGGTATGGAGAAGCCAGGGTGGTCCAAAGGTGTGGAGAAGCCAGGGTGGTCCAAATGTATGGAGATACCAGGGTGGCCCAAAGGTATGGAGAAGCCAGGGTGGTCCAAAGGTGTGGAGAAGCCAGGGGGGTCCAAAGGTATGGAGACACCAGGGTGGTCCAAAGGTATGGAGACATCAGGGTGGTCCAAAGGTATGGAGATACCAGGGTGGTCCAAAGGTATGGAGAATCCAGGGTGGTCCAAAGGTATGGAGACACCAGGGTGGTCCAAAGGTATGGAAAAGCCAGGGTAGTCTAAAGGTATGGAGACACCAGGGTGGTCCAAAGCTATAGAGACACCATGGTGATCCAAAAGTATGGAGACACCAGTGTGAGGAAAAAAACTATGGTGTAGGGCTGGGAGACTATCACCCAAATCAAAATGATTAATGGTTAATTGAATATTTTCCCTCAATTTACAATTTCCGATTAATGAACAATTATTTTAGGACTTTCCCTTTTTATATATCATGCCTTTGAATCTTGGTTTCGATTATTCACATATCAGCAATTCTGATTGTGTAGTGTACACTTAGGCAGCAAAGATGGAGGGTTATTGTCAAATAAAGTAAAAGTAATCCAAAACTACGTAAACTATAACAAACTTAAAACTGAAAATATAGGTCCTTTCGCAAATCTTCTTGATCTTCACAGGTCAATAACTTCAGATTGGTGGGGGTCCAACATGCAATAAACTGTTATTTGCACAGTGTACTGAGCTGGAAGCAGACGGTTTTGTGCATTGTGCAGTGGCCCAGTACAGAGATCTGCCTAATGATCTTTGTACACCTAGGCCTGTAATGATGACAAGGGGGCGCACTCTACAGATTCTTTACAATTAGAGCACTGAGACTATCGTGTGCAACTCGCTGCTCCAGGAGATTACTTGATGCCTTTGTTCAAAAATAAAAACATGACAATTTAAGGGTATTAGATTTCTAGAAATGGGACAATGATCCAAGAATTTATTCTGGCTGTTATATTCGAAGTTGGGAAAAATATTTTTCATGTAAATGGAGCTAATGGCATCAGCTTCATGGGTTTTGTTTTTTTTTTTGCTGTGGAGGCTGTGGAGTTTGAGTTACCGATGTGGAACAAGTTTACTCCAGCTTCTAAATCAAAATATGAATTATTTTTAATTACATTATACATAGACCTGGGCAATGAATCGAAAAATAACTGAACGTCAACTCAGATAACCAATGTGATTTTGTGCACGTTGGTTATTTCAATATTCGCGATATTCCACCTGTAGTTTCATTTGGACCAAACATGTCAGAATCAAAACAGCTATTATACTATGAGCTCTCTTCTGACCCCAGAGTATAATAAGCAGAGGTCCAGAGCATGTGATCAAACATCATTAAAAAACAGCGTTACTCACCTCTCCTGGGCTCTGGCACGACTCCCTCTTCTCATTCGGTCCTCTGACTGACATCAGGGACTGCTGAGGCTGTCTCATGGGTCATGCAGCGTTGCAACGCTTGCGGCTAAGTGTCACAAAGTCACGTGACTGCTGACCATTCACAGGTCTCAGCGGTCCCTGACGTCAGACAGAAGGCCAAAGAGAACAGGGAGTCATGCCAGAGCCCAGGAGAGGTGAGTAACATTGTTTTTTATGTTTGATCACCTTTTCTGGGTCTCCGCTCATTATACTCTGGGGTCTGAAGAGACATAGTCAGTCCGTCAGTCCGAGTGAGACCACCAAGTGAAACTTTAAAAGGGCAGTGAATTTAAAAGGGGCGTGGCCTAAAAAAAAAAATCACCATTCATTGTAATTGAGGTTCCTAATTAATTACAATTTTGATTTAGGTCATAATTGCCCATCCCTAATTAGGTCCATATATATATATATATATACACACACTACCGTTCAAAAGTTTAGGGTCACTTAGAAATTTCCTTATTTTTGAAAGAAAAGCACAGATAACATTAAATGAATCAGAAATACACTCTATACATTGTTAATGTGGTAAATGACTATTCTAGCTGCAAACATCTGGTTATTAATGCAATACCCACATAGGTGTATAGAGGACCATTTCCAGCAACCATCACTCCAGTGTTCTAATGGTACATTGTGTTTGCTAACTGTGTAAGAAGGCTAATGGATGTTTAGAAAACCCTTGTGCAAGTATGTTAGCACAGCTGAAAACAGTTTTGCTGGTTAGAGAAGCTATAAAACTGACCTTCCTTTGAGCTAGTTGAGAATCTGGAGCATTACATTTGTTGGTTCGATTAAACTCTCAAAATGGCCAGAAAAAGAGAACTTTCATGTGAAACTCGATAGTCTATTCTTGTTCTTAGAAATGAAGGCTATTCCATGCGAGAAATTGCCAAGAAACTGAAGATTTCCTACAACGGTGTGTACTACTCCCTTCAGAGGACAGCACAAACAGGCTCTAACCAGAGTAGAAAGAGAAGTGGGAGGCCGCGCTGCGCAACAAGACAAGTACATTAGAGTCTCTAGTTTGAGAAATCAACGCCTCACAGGTCCTCAAACTGGCAGCTTCATTAAATAGTACCCGCAAAACGCCAGTGTCAACGTCTACAGTGAAGAGGCGACTCAGGGATGCTGGCCTTCAGGGCAGAGTGGCCAAGAAAAAGCCATATCTGAGACTGGCTAATAAAAGGAAAAGATTAATATGGGCAAAAGAACACAGACATTGGACAGAGGAAGATTGGAAAAAAGTGTTATGGACAGATGAATCGAAGTTTGAGGTGTTTGGATCACACAGAAGAACATTTGTGAGACGCAGAACAACTGAAAAGATGCTGGAAGAGTGCCTGACGCCATCTGTCAAGCATGGTGGAGGTAATGTGATGGTCTGGGGTTGCTTTGGTGCTGGTAAAGTGGGAGATTTGTACAAGGTAAAAGGGATTTTGAATAAGGAAGGCTATCACTCCATTTTGCAACGCCATGCCATACCCTGTGGACAGCGCTTGATTGGAGCCAATTTCATCCTACAACAGGACAATGACCCAAAGCACACCTCCAAATTATACAGGAACTATTTAGGGAAGAAGTCGGCAGCTGGCATTCTATCTGTAATGGAGTGGCCAGTGCAGTCACCACATCTCAGCCCCATTGAGCTGTTGTGGGAGCAGCTTGACCGTATGGGACGCAAAAAGTGCCCATCAAGCCAATCCAACTTGTGGGAGGGGCTTCTGGAAGCATGGCGGGAAATTTCTCCAGATTACCTCAGCAAATTAACCGCTAGAATGCCAAAGGTCTGCAATGCTGGAATTGCTGCAAATGGAGCATTCTTTGATGAAAGCAAAGTTTGAAGGAGAAAATTATTATTTCAAATAAAAATCATTGTTTCTAACCTTGTCAATGTCTTGACTATATTTTCTATTCATTTTGCAACTCATTTGATAAATAAAAGTGTGAGTTTTCATGGAAAACACAAAATTGTCTGGGTGACCCCAAACTTTTGAACGGTAGTGTGTATATATATATAATTAATATTATATAATTAAATATAATTAAACAGATATATAGTTTGTTCATTATTTACTGTCATAGTAAATCAATCTCTAGTTTTTTCATGAATTAGAGGAGATTGGGTACTTCTAAATGACCATTGCTGTCAGCTATTCAGATTCAGAGTCAAGCTGTGATAAAATATAGGAGTCTGAGTTGGTGCTTTGGCCTAGTGACTCCCCAGCCCAGCTTCATGGGGTAACTGGTATCAACCTCATGTTTTTTTTTTTTTTTTTTTTTTGCCTACCTCTGGAACGTTTTGGTCAAATTTTAAGATCTGTTTCTATTTTTGAAATAGTACATTTAAAGAAATGCAAATTGCAATACATCAACATATCCGGCGTCTCACTTTACTGTAATTAGTTCAAAACAGTTTAAGAAATTCATTGGTTTTGGACGTGTCCTGCTTACCAAGTGTGCTGCACGGACTGAATCACTAAATTTTAGGAAAAACTTCAATCACTTTGCTGAATTTCAATACATTAATATTGGTGAGACTGTTTAGCGGTTATATAAAGATGCGTGTTAGCAGCATACCTGCCGGCACTCCATATGCTACAGAGAGACCCTGCTTCGAATAGAACTGCTCTTCATGTTGTCACCGGATCCTGGACAAACCTCATCACACTCAGCTACAAATTATTACAAAGGGGAAGCTATCTGCATGTGCAGCAGCGTGAGCATTTGTAACATCTTGGGCTTTAAGTTCTGCTCACGTTGCGCTCACAGCATGTGGCGGTAACTTTTATTATCACTCTGCTTCCCTGCTAATTGCAATAAATACCGCCTGAAATACCTTCTTAAAGCAACCTATATTTCTCTAGTTGTATTCCAAACATACTGCAATCCTTTTTTTGACATTTTGGTAATAATGAAGTTTCGGCGGTACCATCAATACAATGCTTTAATACAAGCGACTACATACTGCTCTGCTTTCGAGTGTGCATAAAAATTCCTAGCTTACACAGTGGGAATAGAGTACCCCGCACGGTACACAATGGCTGGTGTAACAACAAAAGTAAGAAGCAATATAGAAATAATAAACACATAAAATCATTCAGCAATGCAATTCTACAAGTTTCTGGTAGAACTGTATAAAAAAAACATGCCTTTTGGTACAAATACTATATTTATGAATTCTCCAACTCCTTAGAAAAAAGACATGAGTCGCACATCCCAATATTAGACATTGATCTCGGCTTCTCAACAAAATCTACAAAAAAGAACATGAGATTCTTAATATACAATTTGATCACGGTGTATAATCCTACCAGCCACGTCAAGGTGACCTCTGTATAATGGGTCCCTACTGGGTGCAGCGCTGCATGACGACCACCATGGCAACTCAGTGTCCACAGGGAGGAAGGACCCAGCCGCCCAACAGCACCCCCTACTGCCAGGCTAGGCCCACAGGCTCTGGTCTGCACCACTCCACAGGCACATCACAACAACAGCAATTTATAAAGAAGTTTCCCCACGCCCAAAGCACTGTAAAGCCGGGGTCCCACGTTGTGAAAACGCGTCGTATGACCACGGCAGAAACGCTGTGACAATAAAACGCCACATTTTACAGTACCTGCAAAGTGGATGGGATTCTGGTTAATCCCATCCACACATTGCGGAAAAAAAATCCACAGTGGAAATGTTGCGAATTCAAAAACTGTTGCGTGTTTGCAAATCGCAGCATATCAATTATGCCTACGGAAACACTGGCGTTTTCTATATAGGTATAATAGAAGCAGAAAGTCCACAGAGGAAAACTCTAAGGACTGTCTGCGAAAAATGCTGCGGGAAAAAAACGCGATGTGTTTCCGCCATGGTCTTTTCCGCAGTATTTTTCAGCTACGGCTTGCTATGTGGGGCCTTAGCCTAACAGACAACTGAAAGAATATTTAGTGGTGATGAATAAAGCATAAAGCAAGCGCAGCTTACAAGTAGGGCTGGGCAATTCAATTCAATCGATTAATTCATCATTTTAAGATTGTGAAATCGATGTTAGCTCCGGCCTGGAGACTCATATATCTATGCACGGCTTATCTTCCCGCAATGATCAACAGTTTCTTTACTGTAGTCAATAGTTGGGTGGTGGAAGCGTGAGACATGTCTGACTCCTTCTCCCGGGGCCAGGTCACTGAACTTTTTTTAAGTTCCATTAAGGCTAGGTTCACACCTGCGCCTGCTCTCCACTGGGGGATTCCGTTCCCCATAGCGTTTGAAAAATGCTTAGAGAAAAGCGCTACAAGCGGACCCCATTATAGTCTATAGGGTCCGCCAGGTTTCCACGGGTAACCACTTTTTTAAGCGGATTTGGTTTCTGTTCAGGGGGTCCGCTTGGGGACCGGAATGGAAACCCGAATGCAGGTGTGAACCTAACGTAAGCAAAAACTAAAAACTATAGATTAAAATTCAGGGTTGTGGAGTTGGAACCAATTTTTGCTAAAGTCAGAAAACGTTACGCTATGTTCACATCTGCGCCTGTATCCGCCCGTTGCAAATCTGTCAGATTCGTCAAAAAAACAGTCACAAATGGTTACACAACACATAGCATAATACATCAATGGGTATCCGTCAAAAAAGTGTCTGTTTGTGTCTATTTGTGTCCCTTTTTGGAGGATCCGTTTTTTCCCCCCCTTGTCTTCATTCCGAACATGCGCAGAGAAGAATGAAGACGGAAAAATGGATAGCAAAGCTGAGACAACTGGCTTACCATCTGCTTGTGTCCGCCTTCCATAGACCTCAATGTTAAATAGAAATGGATTTGTTGCTGTCTGTTGTGTATCCTTATTGTTTGGACGGAGCAAAAATGCTTCAAGTCCAACTTTTGTCTCCTTTCAAAAGAGCGGATACACGGCGGAAACGCTCTAAACGCACATCGGCGGATGGTTTTAAAAACCCATTGAAATCAATGACCCGTTCTATTCAGTTTTTATGATGTTTAGACTGATCACAAAACTGATTAGGTGTGGAAACACCAACGCAGATGTGAACACACCTTACTGACTCCAAAAAAAGGACGAATTATTTTTTATGTTATTATACAATTATTAGTATTATATGATTAATCAGATACATGGCTTGCTACATATTATATAGGAATTCCATCACTGGCTTTTTAATGAATTAGAGGATCTCTACTGCTTGTGACTTACCATGAATGTCAGCCATTTATGAGGGAGTCGGAGCGTGGAAAAATAGTCGAAGTCGGTGGTTTGACCTACTGACTCCACAGCCCTGTTAAAATTGAGAATTGGCAATAAGCTTGAAAAAAATGTAGATTTTATCCCCACTTAGAAGTCTGAAGAATAGAGGAGAAATACTTTTCGAGGCATAACCCTTTTAAGGTCTGTGTCTTTTGTATATCTGAGCTTAGAATCTTGTTTGATAAATGACCACTATGTGAGCCGGCAATTCTGGCCAGAAATCGAAAAAAAAGACTGTCCATAAGGATGGACTGTCATGGCCTGTACTAAATCTTGTATCACCATGGTCAGACCAGGTTTCAAAGTGCTGATATATGTAGAATCTGGTGGTGGAGACAGAGGAGAAGCGGTGGTGAGGGCTGCACGAAGGAGCCTGTTCAGCATCTTTATTCTGGGAGGCACATAAAGTCATCTTGGCAGAGCAGCGGTGTCAGGACGCGTCACACAGTCTGGGCTGGCAATAGCAGCTACTGTAAAAAGCTGCGCCTGGCAGAGTTACTGAGGAAAACACAGTCAGAAAAGCCAGGTAAACAATGAAGAACAAGAAGGCAGTGTCACCAACCAGATCATGTGGTCAAGCAAGCAGGGTCAGCAGTGAAACTCATCCAGGGCCATGTAAAGGATATGTGCAATAGGCAGCCCAGCAAAGATAGAGCAGGATAGCATCAATGTGCAAGGGATAACTGCAGCATCAGATACACTGAGGACAAACAGAACGGTACCAGCAACATCCTTAATCCTAAAGCAGACCCTATATAACAAGGATCCGGGGAATAATGGAAAACATTAAAGGGATTGTTCAGTTTCAGCAAATAATTGTTATTGTTTGCAAAATGAAAAGTTGTACAATTTTCCAATATACTTTCTGCATCAATTCCTTTTCTAGTTCTCTGCTTGCTGTCATTCTGCTTACTTCCAGTGGATAAAAATCAGTCTATGGTCATGTGATGTACAGTCCATGGTCATGTGACGTACAGTCCGTGGTCGTGTGATATACAGTCCTTGGTCATGTGATGTACAGTCCATGGTCGTGTGATATACAGTCCTTGGTCATGTGATATACAGTCCATGGTCATGTGATATACAGTCTATGGTCATGTGATATACAGTCTATGGTCATGTGATGTACAGTCCTTGGTCATGTGATGTACAGTCCATGGTCGTGTGATATACAGTCCTTGGTCATGTGATATACAGTCCATGGTCATGTGATATACAGTCTATGGTCATGTGATGTACAGTCCTTGGTCATGTGATGTACAGTCCTTGGTCATGTGATATACAGTCCATGGTCATGTGATATACAGTCCATGGTCATGTGATGTACAGTCCATGGTCGTGTGACATACAGTCCATGGTCATGTGACGTACAGTCCATGGTCGTGTGATATACAGTCCTTGGTCATGTGATGTACAGTCCATGGTCGTGTGATGTACAGTCCATGGTCGTGTGATATACAGTCCTTGGTCATGTGATATACAGTCCATGGTCATGTGATATACAGGCCATGGTCATGTGATGTACAGGCCATGGTCGTGTGATGTACAGTCCATGGTCGTGTGATGTACAGTCCATGGTCGTGTGATGTACAGTCCATGGTCGTGTGATATACAGTCCTTGGTCGTGTGATATACAGTGCATGGTCATGTGATATACAGGCCATGGTCATGTTATGTACAGGCCATGGTCATGTGATGTACAGTCCATGGTCGTGTGATGTACAGTCCATGGTCGTGTGATGTACAGTCCATGGTCGTGTGATATACAGTCCATGGTCGTGTGATGTACAGCCCATGGTCGTGTGATATACAGTCCATGGTCATGTGATATACAGTCCATGGTCGTGTGATATACAGTCCATGGTCATGTGACGTACAGTCCATGGTCGTGTGATATACAGTCCTTGGTCATGTGATGTACAGTCCATGGTCATGTGATGTACACACAGGTGGACAGCTCATTACCAGGCAGATGTTTGATTACTATAACGAGCTGTGCACCTGTGTGTCCATCACATGACCATGGACTGTATATCACATGACTATGGACTGTATATCACATGACTATGGACTGTATATCACATGACCATGAAGTGATCTTTATCCAATAACAAGAAGCAGAGATCTACAGTAGAAAACCACGAGGAACTGATATAGAAAGTATATTGTAATAATTGTATAACTTTTCATTATATGAACAAATAACATTTATCTTCTGAAACTGGACAATCCCTTTAAGCACCAGTAAAGTAATGAGACTACTAGATGGGTCATGGGTTGACTGGTCCAAACTCACAGAGCAGCATAACATGGTGGTATTAAATACATCCATTGACAAACCTGAGTTTGGTCTTATAGAGGATGCTACTGCTTTGCTGTGACCAAGTATAACATGAGCATTCGGTATAACATATAAGTCACTGGTCAGACTAGCAGTCTTCAGCTGATTATTGAGGGGACTGCATTGAGTTAGAGATTTCAAAAGAAGGGTGAACCCAATTAACCCCCTAACAGTCACATTATAATTGCAAAAACCCTCCTGAAAATGTCACTTTTTTATTGCAGATTTTGAATTTATGGCTCAAATAAATATTCATTGCACATATCTCCGGTGCATTATGTACATTTTAACCCTTTAGTGATCTTAGGCATTTTAGCCTTAAACCAATAAAATTTGATCCCTCTCTGCATTCCCGCTTTCATAACTTTTTACATTTTATTTCAATGCAGCTTTACAAGACCTTGAATTTATCAGTTTTTATTACTTTTTGTTTTTGAGAGGTGAGATGATCAGAAAACATAAATTCTGACATGTGAAAGTTAAGCTTTATGGCATTTATCATGTAGAATAAATAACATTCGTAACATTGTTACGGATGAGACGATACCAATTGTGTGGTTTTTTTATTTTTTTTTATTAACAAGGGGGAAAAAAGTCTATTTTTATTATTTTGTAAAGCCTCTTAGGTGCTGCGGTCAGCATTAACTGCATCATATAAGGGGTTAAATAGCACATATGCTTTCTGACTGATAATGGGGATTATATCATGAGCAGAAGCTCATGGTAACACCTCCCCTGGAGTTATCTGAAGTGACTGTCAGCTGCACGTATTCTGCACACTGGTCGAAGTGAAAGTGCGAGCATATGCAGCCTCGCTTTAACCCGTGATATCTGAAAATCTAGGTGGGCTATGTAATGTTGAGCTTGTTTAAAGGGTTAAAGGGGTTGTCCAACACCTGAAACATGTTTGATGGTTTACATCAATTACATAAAATTAAGAAAACTACTAATATACTCTAATTTTCAAAGCTTCACGGATGGCCCAGTGGGGAGTGCAGAGCGAGCTACGAGGATACTGGGACTGGCACTATATGCAGCACATTATCTACAGTCCTCTTCTTCCTAAATGTCCTAGCATAACATAAAGGTAGAAGTCACTGCAGCACAGACTAAGATCATCTTATCTCCTCTCTGCATTACAGCAAAAGAATCCTACACGTTTTGTACAGAGCTGAAACATTAGGACCAAGAAGCTGTCTGTGCAGCGTTGTCTCACTATACCCCCTCCTACTGTGTTTATATTTGGGTGTGTATTTTACCCCCCGCCCCATTGTGTATGTAGCAGAGGACACAGAATGGATGCCCCCTCTCCATTCTCTTCAATGGGAGTATAAGAGATGGGTGAGCGCTGTACTTCTTCTGTACATTCTGCATCCAACGCTACATTCACAAGATGGGTTACACTGTCCTCGTTCTTGGAAACGGTCCGCATGTCAGTGGTTGGATCCTCACTGATCAACAATTTAGGGATAGCTCATTTTCGGACATAACACCTTTATCGGTATACATAAAGTAGATTTATACAACTCTCTAACATAAAGTGGTTATCCGTCTTTAAAAATATATTAAAAACAGTTGGAAATGTTATTTTCTTAAAGGGATTCTATCATTGGGAAACCCATTTTTCACTAACACCACGTTGGAATAGCCTTTAGAAAGGCTATTCATCTCCTACCTTTATTTTTCTGCTCCGCGCCGCCGTTTCTGAGAATTTTCGTTTTTCTTCTTTATGCAAATGAGTGTTCAGAAAGCACAGGGGGCATTCCCTGTGCTCAAAGAAGACGCTCTTCCGAAGATCAGCCGCCGAGTCTCTGTTCGGGATTCAAATACCGCACATGCTCAGTCGGCTCTGCCATTTTGCGTTGGACAGAGCCGACTGCGCATATCCAGCCGGCCATTTTCATGTGGATTTGGATCCCGAACAGAGACTCGGCGGCTAATGACGCGGCGGAGAGGCGTCAGCAGAAGAAGAGATAGGCAGCGCTGGATCTTCGGAAGAGCGTCTTCTTTGAGCTCAGGGGACGCCCCCTGTGCTTTCTGAGAACAGGGGGAACGCTCCCTGTGCTTTCTGAAGACTCATTTGCATAAAGAAGAAAAACGTTAATTCTCAGAAACAGTGGCGCGGAGCAGAAAAATAAAAGTAGGAGAAGAATAGTCTTTCTAAAGGCTATTATGACATGATCTTAGTGAAAAGTGGGTTTCCCAATGATAGAATCCCTTTAAAATATAAAAAGAAACAGTACTCACCTCAAATATCCCTCAGTGACGCAGCGCTGATGCTCCAGAGGTCCTGCGGCATGTCAGCGCTGCAGCTAATCGGAGGCCACAGTGTTCACATGCCCTTGTTATTGGCATCATGGCACAGCACTAAGTGGAAATACCAGTAAAGTTCAGCTCATGGCTGCTGAGAACACGGACTGGCTGTCAGCAGTCACATACTGGCCACTTGTCAACAAAGGCCAACAGGATTTCCAGAGTGTCAGCACTGGATCACCATGGTAAGGAGGAGGCGAGTATGGTTCCTTTCTATGGTCTATAACATTTGTACAGTACATGCGTCTAGTATCCATTGGCCTAGTTACAAGAGACATTATTTTTGCATAACTAGAAATCTTCTAAAATAACTAGTTCTTATGTAACCCTTTCAATTTCATCAGGAAAGTTAGACTGCAAAATATTTGGCAGAAGAAATTATGAAATTGGCTAATGTACTGTTTGCAAAATGCAAAAGGCAAGAACAAAATGTCCCTATGAAAATTACCTCTGCAATTTTATGAATCCACATTTTATTACCAACGTCATTTTAAAATCCTTTTATTGAATATATAATTTGGCTCATCTCGACAGGATTAATAATGATCTGTTCCTTAAATGGTCCCTAATTTTTCAGCAAACTTTACATAAATCAATAGCTCAAGTGAATACAGCAAATGTTGTGGAATATCCTAGCAGAGAAAATGCTTCTTTCTCCTCTTATCAGGTTCATTACCTTTCCCCCAAAAAAACTTACATTATCACCAAAATTTCTGCTTAAAGGGGTTGTCCAGGAAATGAAGATAACTGATACTGGTGATCTATCCACAAGATAGGTCATCGCTATCAGATCGGTCGGGGTCCATCAACTGGATCGCCGTATATAAGGTTTACTGCCGGAGGCAGTGAATGCGATTGGGGCTGCAGTTCCCCTACGCCACCACTACAGTGTACAGAGCTCCGTACACTGTATACAGTTTCCTGCCTGTACACTGTAGCAGTGGCATCGGGAACTGCAGCTCTGTTCCCATTGACTTAAAAAGGAGCAGAGCTCCTTCCAGACGTATACCTAGTATATGGCTTCTGGCGCCCAAAACAGCTGATTGGGAAAGGGTCTGGATTTTGAACCCTGACTGATCTGATACTGATGACTGATCCTGTGGATAAGATTTTGGAATGAATGTAGTTTTTTGGGGGGAAGAGGTAAGGAACCTGAGAAGTGAAGAAAGAAGCATTTTCTCTGCTATGATATACCCCAACATGTATTGTATTCACTTGAGCTATTGATTTATGATATATTAAGTCTTGCTTAGGGTGGGACTGAAGCTCATAGAGGTGTCAGATTATTGCTCATCAAGGTGAGAGTTAAAATTACTGGACATTATATGATTTGTATTCTGAGAGATGAGACACAGATGGAGTCTTCTAGACATAAATTGTAAATTCCTATCTTTATTCACATCAGAACTTCGGTATAATGTCCTGCATGATCCTGCCTAGCGTCATCACTGGGCTCTGATGAACACCCCCTCTCTCTGTCCTATAGCCTTATACTGTCAGAGGGGGCGTTCTGTACAGCCCTGTACAGCCCAGCGATGCCCTTCTTACAGTGGGGAGAAATCTGTGCCAAAATTTTAACCTTGGTGAGCAATAATCTCATAGATTGTAAGCCTTTGCGGGTAGGGCCCTCTATCCCACTATGCCAGTTGGTCACTTTTAATATTATATTTGTCTTGTATATTTTGTGTATCGTATGTAAACCCTCAAATATAAAGCACCATGGATTTAATGGTGCTAAATAAATAAACAATAATAATAATTAAATTAACTGCACTATCTCCAGCCCCAGGGCACTGTCGACTTTCTAGCGGTATATAAAAACCGCATATTCATGAGGACATGAAAGATCCTCTTTAATGGCCGTTGCTGTCATCCATCATAAGATAATAGTAACAGAAATTAACAGTAGCAGAGTAATGGGCAGACTTAGTTTGTGTCCTTTCCCAGTCTGTGACTTTAATATAAGACACATGACAGGCGCTGTTTTCCGTCACATGTGTTTACTTTTGTAACGGAAGAAAAAAACCCTGCACGCACAACTTTTTCTTCCATCAGAAAAGTAAAAATATGGTGAAAAGCTTCCGTCATGTTTTTTACATTTGGGGGAATGTTGGTCCAATAGAGGGGGCTCCGTCTGCATCTGTGTTTAATGTCTGGTGCTCTCATCCTGTGATGGATGAGAGCAACGGATATTAAATAATGGTAGTGTGAACCCAGCTTTAGTAAAGCTCACTCAGTATTCAAGCAAACATTACAAGTAATGCTAGGTTCACACCTGCACTAGGATTTCCGTTCTTCAAGTCAGCTTGAGGACCCGAAAAATGGAAAGCCAATCCTCTTAAAAAGCGGTTACCCGCGAAAACCTGCGGACCCCATAGACTATAATGGGGTCCGCCAGGTTTCTGCCCGAAAAATGCAGAAAGAAAAGTCTTGCTTGAATGGGTGATGGAATCCCCGAACAGTGATCGAATGCAAATGTGAACCTAGCCTAAGATTTATATTGCCGAAGTTTTCAGAAATATTTACAGCCTTCCTGACAGAATATTACTAGAAACCTACTGTTATTCTGAATGTTTCTTTGCTTTGAATATTATAACACATTTCATGTAACAGAAATTTATCAGTAATGATGGGTTTGGTTCTCTACAAAGACATTATTTTCTGGAAATCAGTAATGACACAACAAAGCAACAAGTGAATTCCTAAGTTGTAGGTGAAGAGAATACCTCCTAACTGTGAACAGTCTTGCATTTTCAATGTACAAGACCCAACAATATGAACATCCTAAATCTTTTCATAGACAATGGCCCACGCTAACCTTTGCTGCACCTCTCACCACTGAGGACGCTCTTGGTCTTCACTACTCTTAGCCAGCGCTGTTTGCCCACCATAGTGTGGTGGACAAGTCTAACACTCACTTTGGCTACTTGAGCAGACCAGGAGACACATTTCGCTATGCCTGAAATTCCCTGATGAGTCCTGGTAACTACAGAACAAAACGTGTTGGAAAAAGTAGAGAGAAATAGGATGTAAACAGAGTGCAGACCTTGGTACTGCCCTTGTTAGGGTAGGGGTCATCTACTTGTGGAAGCCATTAGGGACACATTCTTCCCAGGCGGTTCTATATTCTTTCCAGTATGTTTGGCTGATTTATACTGTTGGATACGGTATCACTGTTCTATTATTTCATCTGATACGACCTTTTGACCAAGTTTATTACTTGTTTATGTGTTTCCATTTTCGATACAGATACGGTCTTTTAATCTTCTATTATATGTTAAGTTTTAGGATGTCCACATTGCTGGTTCTTGGAAATACATAGTTGTTACATAATAACTTTCATAGGAATACAATCACTTGCTTTTTAATGAAATAGAGGAGTTTTACTGCTTCTTACTGATCATGGCTGTCCGCCATTTATAAAGGAGTCAGACTTGGAGCAGGAGTTAAAGTCAAGCTATGGAAATAGAGCATATGTCGAGGACCAGAAATCCAGGGACTGCGCGGGATCAGTATAGTTGAAAAATTCTTTTTATTGCAGGCAATGAAAAAAACACTACGCGTTTCGGGGTCATTGAAACCCCTTTTTCAAGTGTATACAGTAATACCTTGGCTTTTGGAGATGCCTAAATAAATCATACAAAGAGAAATTATAGGGGGGTCATCCAGCCTTTTAACCTATTTAGGAATGCCCCCTGATTTTAGATGTCATACGGTGTAGGCCCAGATCAGGTCTCAGACCCCGGAGAGAAGACACGCTACATAGAACTGAATCAGTGTCCTGTAGTGGGTGGAGGCAGCAGCAGTGTCGCACCTTTTATCGGACCTGGTGGTGTCTCCCGGTGTAATCTCATCAGACCTAGTACCACACTGCCACCAGCTGTCCTTGCCAGAGAATGCTCTAATAGATGCACCAGTAACAGTGGAAAACTGTACAATAAAAAAGTAAATGCCCCCTGGGTTCTTTTATATCATCCTAGAGGACAATGTGTAAGAAAACAAAATACATACATGAATTAAAAAAATAAGATTCAACTAAAGAAAAAAAATTCTGAAAAAAAAAAAACTCCCACACTAATGTAAAGCCTTGTAATATCAAAAATACCAAGACACAATAGGACAGCCATTTTTATCAGTATTTTTTTGTTAATTTAAAATTTACCCTTATCTAAAATAAAAAAGGGAAAAAAAAAACTTGCAGAAATGTAAATTATTAAACAGCCTTATGTGTCAAGTACAAAAAAAAAAAAAAACACAAAAAAATTTTTGTAGCCTACCAAATAAAAAATGTTAGGGACGCTAAACCAACACGTCTGCAAAATGGTAAAAAACGTCTGGTCCTTAAGGACTTTTCAGGCCTGGTCATTAATGGACTAAAGGAAGTCTGCCAGCACAAACATATACACCATGTACAGTGAAACTTCTCTGAGACGACCACCCCAAATTGCCTTAAAAAATGGTCTTCTAAGGGGGTGTAGGTTTCTCAAAGAAGTTGGTTAATATGGAAAACAGAAAATCTATCACAAAAAAATGTGGTCTGGGTAAGGGGGAGGTCTTCTGAAAGAGGTGGTCTTTTGGAGAGGTTTCATTGAATATGCTGCTGTAGGGTTCATTTTTTTTGTGAAAGTGCAATTTTGCTTTTGTATGTAAATGAGCTGCTCAGTGCACCAAGGGGGGTGGTTTCACATTTTGGCCTATTGTCACCATACATCTGGATGTATCAAACTTTAAGCTTGGGGGTCATCACTAAGTGACGACCATAGGCATTAAAAAGTGTTTCGGTAAATACTTGCACCAAACACCTCATTTGCATACGGATAAAAAGCTAAAAAGCTGATTTTATCGGCAGCAAGATTTGGCACAAAAAGCTATGCTTAGTATACCAGTACCAACCCCTACAACCAGGGCTGTGGACTTAGTAGGCCAAAGAACCGATGGACATGGTGATGAAAAAAAGGAGTAATGAAATTCCTATTAAAGTAAATATACAAACTATATATCTAATTAATTATAGAATGATAATAATTGTATAATATAATTAAAAGTAATTAATCATTTTATCTTGAAACCAGAGTCTGAAACTTTTTCCCCATTCCACACCCAAAACTGGTCCTGACTTGGACTCCACAGCCATACCAACAACAGCATAAAAGTGGCTTAGTAGTGATTTTGGTGGTGATAGACTTTCTTACAATAAGTTAACAATTTTAGATTGGTGGGGGGTGGAGGGGGCAACGTTAAGCTGTTTCGCAGCCCTGTGCAAACACTATTGCATGGTATTGTAGCACTGTCCCATTTAACAGCACAGCAGCTTCTTTAGGTCATTTCCCGGTGACACTTTCCGTTTATTGTTTAAATCACATTTTTATATTAAATATATTTTTAAAACATTTTTGGTGATGCTGTTTTGAATTTGTTATTATCTATATTTAAAAAAAAATCCTAAAGATCTTGCAATTCCAACTCTTGCCACTAAGCCTAAAATAATTTATGACTTCCTGTTTCCTGGAGATGGTTCATGGGTCACAGACACAATGGTCTGGAGCAAACCCCATTTGACTTTTATGGGAGAGATTTATAGGCGCGCCCCGTGACCTGCACAGAAGTCATTGTGTAGAGATGGGAGTAGATGAGCTGTGCAATCACCTATTATGACTGGTGTCTTATCTACATATACATAATAGCAGCTGCTGCAAAGAAATCTCCTACAGAAAACAGGACGTCGCCGCATATTATTTGGCTTAGTGGCCAGAGTTAGAACTGCAGAATTTATAGGAATTTTTTTTAAATATAGATAATAATATAGTAAAAATTCTTTATATATTTAACATAAAACTTGATTAAAATATAGAGGACATTTTCTGGCAACACTTTCCCTTTAGGAAGATGATCGGCAGGGGTGCCAATACTTGGACCACCACTGGTATTTTGATCAGTCTGGATAACCCCTTTAAACACATCTTAAACGTTATTACGGTTAATGGTTCTAGAACTTCTATCTTGCTGTGCTATTTAATGAACATTTTTGCAGAGACTTGTAGATAACTGGATGTAACTTTTGCGTTCTCTGCAATTTCTTGCAGCCTCATGCAATACAGTCTCGGAGAAAATTTCCAGGACATCCACTCCTGCGAAGATTGGCAACTGTATTGAATGTTCGCAATTTCTAAGTATCTTTCTCAGTGCAGAATGATGGTCCTCAAATTGTTTGGAAATGGCCTCCTAACCTTTCGCACACTGATGAACAGCAACAATTGCTTCTCTGAAATCACTGCAGATGTCTTTTCTCCTTGACACGGTGTTAACAAACCGGAATGCTACAGGCCAAGCAGCAAAAACGCTCTCCTTTTATAGAAAAGTTGTAGCACTTCCAGATCAAAAAATCCAATGTGCTCTATTAGAAGCCCCTATAGAAGTGCGGCTAGGAAAATGACGGGAATTCTTCACACATCGCTCATTCCACAAGTAATAAATTAATAGTGACTATACGCCATTGACATGCATATACACGTACAATGCTCGGCAGTTTTGCAGATTCAGACCATGTACATTGCATTGGGAATGTTTTTTTCTGTAGCTGAAGATTAAAGAATATCTTCAGCAAACTTTATAGGTTGAGCCCTAGAGGGAAGAATCGTTTTTTTTACTGATGTAGTTCAGTTAATTTTCTGCACCCCAACAAGTTACCTGAATAGTCTCTAAGGGAGTACAATATCTCACAGGCAGTAACTCCTGGGAAGTACTGTGTATGACCGAAAGCGCTCCTGGAGGAAATGGCATACAGCCGTCTTATCTGAAGACTTCTTAGATAAGAGAAAAAAGTAAACGATAGAAAAGAAGAACCGGGCAAGTCACGATTTGTAGCATGGACTTCCATTCTGTTACTCCTGCTGTCTACGACCTTATATCCAGGCTGTCAATAACGTAATGTGCCCATGAAAATGTATGCACTTCAAAATCACATGGCCTTGCACGGACAGACAATTTCACCGACATTAGCTCCATAAAAAACGTCATGGTTGTGTGCATGTGATGAACAAACCCTCAGTTACATATCTGTCTTTGAAATGCATCATTCCTGATTCATAGTAGTCGCACCTACTGTTAGGAAAGCTGTGTTTAAAGTGGTGGTATGTGCATGCCATGGGGGAGGGTCTCTCTAGTCAGCCAGTTTTTATGACCTCCTGGTCAGCAGAGTGGTGTGGCTGGACACTCAGTATATACTCAAAGGAGAGGCGAGGCTCTTGGTCTTCTGAGTCTGGCTAGCATGTAGGAGGGACATGCTTTTGTAACTTGCTGAAGAAAGGACCCTGAGGCCTACCACATGGGCTCAGAGAACTGACTACAAACTGGTGTCAGTATTTTTCTGTTATTTTCCTTTTTATTTGATGTGCTGTATCTTACTTTTATCCGTATTTTGCTTAGTAGTTGATATATATTCCTGTATATGTTAATGCTTAGTACCGACCCACTTGGGTTAATAAATATATAAAATTTAAAAAGCTCGTTTCATATTATTCTATGACCCGTCCGCTCACAGTGTGTGAGTGGAAAGTAAAGAAGGTTGGTCGCAGGTGTGCCAAGTGGCTTGGCAAGGTGAGATCCTTCACAGAGCATAAGGCCTAAATTATTATTGCTATAGCCCCCTTAAAGGGAGTCTGTCAGCAGAACCCAGCATATCAAACCAACCACCATAGATCCATAGATTAGGGTCACCTGGATTAAATGGTCTTTTCCCCTTGTAAATCGCTGCCTCTATTGCAGATATTGCTGCTTTTGTCAATGTGCATATTAACTATTTTAGCTACAAGGGTGTTCGCTGTTATCTCTTTGGAGCAATGACAATGTCCTCGTTGCTCCATAGAGCTATGTTGCATATTGACCAAAACTTTGATTTCTCAGCAATGAAGGCCCCCAATTCACAAGGGGAAATCACTATTGGATTCAGGTGACCCTAATCTATCTATCTGTGGGGCTGGGTTGATATACTGAGCTCTGGTGACTGGCTCCCTTTTTCAGTTTTTGATTTTACTCCCTGCGTTCCAAAAGCCATATTTTTTTTTATTTTTCCATTCACGTAGCTGTATGAGGGCTTGATGTTTGCAGGACAAATTGTACTTCACCATATAATATTACTTGCATTGTAATGGGAAACTGAAAAAAAAAAATTCATAAAGGCGTGGATTGTTGTGGGTTGTTTTTATGGCCTTCACGTTCCCTTTATTCTGTGGGTCAGCACAAAACAGTGCAACCAAATTAAAATAGATTTTAATATCTTCAAAAAGTCAAAAACTTTGAAAAATGCCCCAATCAACAGGGACATATCCAACGAAGGACAATTCTGGATGTGAAAGTAGCAGAGACTCACTAACTATGGCACCACTCAGCTCCTAAGCGGATGCTATATTGGGTTAAAGGGGGTTTGCCTACAAGAACAGCTTATCCCCTATCCACAGGATAGGTGATCATTTACACATTGTTGTGGGTCTGTCCAGTGGGGCCACCACTGATCAAAAAAATTGGGGGGGCCTTAGTACAGAGGTAACAAAAGTACAGCACTTGGCTATCTCTGGCAGACCTACATAAATTAGTGGAGAGACAAGGCACCTCTGGTGGGGGTCCGACCAATGTGATAGGGGATAAATGGCTCTTGTGAGCAAACCCCATTAGTTCCTGGTCACTGTACATATGAAAAAGGTTGGAGATGGAGGGGATGCTGACCACAAGGGCTTACAATCTGCCAGGGAAGGGGCAACAAGACAGGAAAAAGGGTCAAGGTTGTGTACACCACCGCCTTCGCCTCCTGTTTTTTCACAGCCCAACTCCGATTCCTGCTCCAACTTTGAATCCTTCATAAATGGCTGACAGCCATTGTCAGTAAATCTCCTCTTAATTCATGACAAAGCCAGTGATGGTATTCCTATGTGAGTGAATATGTACCAAATATACACCTAAGGCTAGGTTCACACAAGTGCTCGGATTCTGTCCTTCCGGTCTGCATGGGGACCTGAAGGATGGAAACCCTGTCCGCCTATAAAAGTGATTTCCCGCGGAAATCCACGGACCCCATAGACTATAATGGGCTCCACCGGGTCTCCGACGATTTTATACTGAAATCGGCGAAGAGAAAAGTCCTGCTGATTTAAGTGGAATCTCAGTGGAACACGAACGATAGTGTGAACCTAGCATAATTCATTTTACAACATTAAAGGGGTTTTCTGTGCGAAAAAATATTAATGACCTGTCCTAATGAAATCAGATTGGTGGGGGTCTGACACCAGGCGCCCCCACCGATTAGCTTTTGTAAGCACCTGATACAAAAAGAATGGAACAGGAAGCAGATGGGGTGCAGTCTAAACTGCTGCAATGTGCACCACACATGTGCCAAAATTTTGGCACATTTTTCTAGTGTAAACTAAACAAACAGCCATGTGTAAAGTTAAACTAGACAGATTTATCTTCCAGCATCAGACACTTTGATAAATGTGATGCATTTTAAAGGTCTCAACCGGTATCCATAGGATAGGGGATAAGTGTCACATCACTGGGGGTCCAACTATTGGATCCTCCAGCCACCAGGAGAACAGGGGACTGAAAGTCCCCCCTAAAGCCTCCCTGTGAATACAGTGCAAGTATGGTGCTCTGTTCACTACTAAGGGGCAGCCGGGACTGCAAAGGAATGAATAGAGTGCCGGTCACACAGGCGCTTCTTTCACAGGATAGATGTAGTCCCCCATTCTCCTAATTGCTGGGGAACCCAGTGGTTGGACCCCCCAGTGATGTGACACTTATCCCCTATCCTGTAGTGTCTGTAATGAGACAACCCCTTTAAGACAGTTCTACAGTATTAGTGAATCTGCCCCTATGTGTCTGATGTATTCTATCAGTGCTCCGTACATATGGCGGTATCTCATTCTAACAGCTTTAACCCTATGGAACTGAGAAGGGAAGTGAAGGATCTGCAACAGAATAAGAGAGCTCTAAAATCCTTTATACCGTGACGTAAACCAGCTTTTTGGACCTATTTCAAACAAAAAAAAAACATAAACAAAGAAGGTTTACTTCAATTTCCTCCAGAAAAAAGTGACAGGCTGTAAAGAGGTGTAATAATAAATCATGTTTTCTTTCCCTGTCCACCGGAGTCTGGAGAAAGGGTTTCAAAGCACTTAACATTAAGAAACCAATAGAAAAAGCTGTGAATATACATGCGGGATACTTTTATCCTATAAATATCAGGCTTAGAAGTATAGAAAAAAAACAACCAGTAAATAAAAAACAGGTTGAGAACATCGGCTGTGTGCGGCAGCAAGTGTCACAACATATCAGCAACGTCTGCGGGACAAACATCATGCAAAGTATTCCTCCGGGGAAAGCAGAAGGTCACAGCAAGTGCATTGTGGGGCAATAGGGTATCTTCTGCAGCATCATAGACTCTACTTACATATTTAGAGTCACCCTACAATCTGAGAAACAAATATTGCATGGGACAGGGTTGATATTTCTCTAAATGTACTAAACTAGAAAAACATGTATTTGGAGAAGGAGCAAAATATATTTTGGACACATTCAAAATACAATGGCAAGTATTATTCTACATCTGCTCACTTTTCATTTCTTCCCCCCAAATTTCAGATGTATGTATTGCCAAATTTTGTCTGGTTTATTAAAATCAGATGAAATCTATCAATTTTTCTAATCTGTTTTATTTTCTGATTGTAGAGTGTAGAGATGAGCAAATCAAAGCTGACAAAGTGGAATTCGATCCGAATTTCAGAAAATATTCGATTTGGAATTGAATCCGAATTTCCTCAAGCTTCGTAACAAATCGCATGTAGTTCAAAATGGCTGCTGTACATGTTAGGACATGGGGTAAGGAACTCTGGGAATGCGGGATCACCCACAATGCCATGCGTGCAGCCAATCAGCAGCCAGCCCTGTGATGTCACGTCCCTTTAACCCCTTAGAGAGCGCCCACGGCATGTTTGATCGCAGCATCCAAGGTGTTAAAACCCCCGATCGGTTATGGAGCAGGGTGTTAGCTGTAACTGACAGCTGTAAATGATCGTGGCATCCAAGGGGTTCTGCCATTTTGCCGCCCACCCCGGCTCTCTGCAGCCAATAAATAGCTGTTTTTTTAACACGATTTGCTGCGATTTAAATCGGATCGAATAGAATCGTAACGTGAAATTTGGCAAAGTTACCGAATCGAATTTTTGAATACTTCGCTCATCTCTACTAGTTTGTTTTTCATTCTATTTTCTGTACATGATGATGGGGGCGGCCATGTTGCCTGAGCTCCTCCTCTGCTCTGTTAGCAGCATTTGCTGATATGCTTTACAGCACTCTCATTTCCACAGGCAGCATTAGACTGGGTCAACTCACTGAGGTCTACGGGAGAGTTTACTAGGCATGCTCTGTGCAGGGAGGATTAAATAAGCTGTGACATCATCTCTAGGCAGTATTAGATGCAATGATGGGTTTTATGTGGTGTTATCTATAGAGCTGTCATCTTCTATTGTAATACTTACAGAGTGTTATCTTTTATTGTTTTGCTATCTGTCATCCTGATGATGTACAACCCATACCAAATTGGCAAGTAGCAGCCTATAATGAGGCTTAGTGGCCAGAGTGACCGGCCTGTTTTAGCCCTTGATGACCAAACGATTTTTTGCATTTTTTCCATCGTCGCATACCAATCCCTATAACTTTTTTCCCCATCAATGTAACTAAAGGGTTTGTTTTCTAAGGGACAAGTGGTAGTCCCTCACTATTTTGGGGTAGATATATCTCATTGACTTAACTCTTTCTAGGAAGGAGTAAAAAAAAACCCCAGCAATTTTGCTATTGCCTTTTTATCCTATAAATTTTATGCCATTCACTGTGTGGCTTATATAACCTGATAAATTTATTCACTGGGTATTACTACTTTTGCAAAATAAAAACCCGTTTTGTAACAACAATTTTTTTTTTCCATTTCCACTTTCCAAAACCCATAAAGGCAGTCTGTCAGCACAAAGCTGAAATATAAACTGATCACAGTAACTTGTAGGGCTGTCAGCACAGTTTACAACGATGTATTTCTTATTCGAGAGCGCTGCTCCATTCTTGTTAACACTGTCTTTTTATCCCTATGCAAATGAACAGAAAAGGGCTCGTTGTTTTCCATCAATGGGCTTCACTATCTGCTGCTGTTACCTGCTGCTCACCTCCGCCTTTGCTAGCTGACTGACATCTCTTTCCTCGGCCTCAGCACACAGTACAAACTGTACTGTGCACGTCTGATATGTCATCACCTTACATGCGCAAGGCAGCTGTTAGCAGCAGCAGATAGTGAAGCCCATTGATGGAAAGACACGCCCCTAAAGCCCTTTTCTGCTCATTGACATAGGGATAAAAGGACGATTTTTACAGGAATGGAGCAGTGGTCTTGAATAAGAAATACATCATTGTACTTGTCAAGGTACGGTGATTAGTTTATGTCTCAATTTTGTGCTGGCAGACTACGTTTGACAGAGATTGAAGCCAGGAGCACAGATTAATTCTCTGTGTAGTAGCCGAGCTCATCACTACAGTAAATGGGATCTACTGCTAGCTGCAGTAACCTGGCACCACCACTACGCAGAGAACAGAGCTGTGAAAAGCTGATCAGTTGGGGTGTCAGGTATCAGACTCCCACAAATCTGAAAAAAAAACATGTAGCTGGACACCCTTTGCCACAGCATACAAGAAGGACAAAAATTATTGTGTTACACTTCTCTTACTTGTGCTACTCTAGGTTTAACCATATCATGACTGTGATGTGGAGATGGCTGACTTTTGTCTGCTGAAAATTCGATCTCCCATGTTGGAAATTTTTGGCCACTGTCAGCTGAAAGAAAATGCATATGGTATGACTGGCTAATTTCTAGTTATTTATTGAGTATTTTCTGGCCCTAAATGGAGTCTCCATACTGATAAAGTATCCACCGTATAAGCACCGTAGGTGCTGGAAGCTACTGCAGTCAGCAGGGAGCATGCGCAGGCAGGTCCTATTCAAATAATAGATTCTGCCATTGCCTGAACCACCGATATAACATGGATGGGGGTGCAGCGCTGCTCCTATTACTTAAACAGAGTAGTCTGCGTGCCCGCTAGTCCAGTTTCCTGCACCTTAAGAATGCAGAAATGGCTGATCTGTGCAGAGTCCTGGTGTCCAAACCCCACAGATCACATAATGAAAAATCCATTTGGGGCCGGAGAAACCCCTTTAAATTACATGCTTAATATCTTAGTTCCGACAGATGAATAATCAGTCCGATTATAACCTTATGTGTATGAGCAACACAACAAGATTGCTAGAAACTGGCAAAAACAAAAGGCCAAGGCCACAAAGTGCAAACTCTCTGCTGAATGTCCGTAGGGATATTCTGCAGCATTCTCCTTTGCAATTTGCCTGGGCAAAAAAGATTTTTTACCACGGCTTATATGCACATTTCCCTGAAGCCGTTCTGCAGCATTCAACCTTTGTACTGCAATAATACACATGCTGGGGCTTTAAAAGTCACTTTGCACTGCAGGTTCTTTTTACGGATTGGACTTATATAATGCACCCACTATACTGCGACTGAAATTTCAATGCCTAACCCAAGGTGATTTCACAATGCGAGTCCCACAGGACCTAAACCATGCAATATTTCTGTGCCAAATGTTGGTGCGGAAAATTTGCAGTATTTTATAACGGAAGCAAACTGAAAGCGATTTTCTGCAGTCTCATCCACACCCCAAAGAAATACAAAAATGTGTCAAAATTTTTGATCAAACAGCAAACATATGCTGAAGATTTTTAGCTCAGATTTCAGTCTTTCCAGTGGCCGCACATTTCTCCGGAGAAGACCACTCTATTGAAGATTTGCGGGTTGTGGTTTTCATGGGACATTTTAAGACGCAGAGGGAGAGAAAGGAATGGGAATCTAAATTAATGCAAAAATTTTAAACTCAGCAATTTGGACTTAATATTCATGCCAGCTTCATGTCACACTATGTATGACCTGTGAGGGTCACAAATCACCAGCTAATAGCAAACAGATAGTAAGAATTACTGATCCCTCCGTCACGCCCCACAAGTTTCCAGATTGTTTATTTCTTGACCTGTTGTAAATAACTTCTCTACTTATATAGCATTTTTTTTAAGGATTCTAAGATCCTTTGAAGGTCCATGTCTTGTGTGTATAAAAAGTCTGTGAATTTTCAGTTTCTTGTATAACACCATGTCTGAAGAAGAGAGCTAGTAGTCTCGAAAGCTTACCATCAAATATACTCAGTTAGCCTCTAAAATGTATCGCCTCATTTCTTGACTCTTCCACAAGGTAAAGAATAAAATTCCAATTCACCAAAATTCCATTCAGAAATTCTGTCTGAAGTTTCAGTCCTGAGGGATGATAATCCTAGACACCATGCACACGCATGTGAAGAAAAAGGATGTTTTCTTAACGTCCGTTTTTAGAACAATGGGAGTCTATGAGTACATAAACATGTTGTGTTTTTTAACTGATTTTTGTTTGTTTTCAGAGATAGCTCCATTTACATGTATTGAATTAATCCAGCCGTGTGATGGCCATTAACATCGGTTGTGTGACTAGGGCTTCACGGTTCTCTCCACAATGGTGTTAGTGCTCTTAGACAGCCGGAATCACATAGTCCGCAGTGCCATTTTGTTCTGGGAAAAAAAAACGCAGAACCTGACAGACCCTCGCCAAACCTGTACAATTTGAACAGAGCCCTAAGGTAAACTGCTTTAGATCCAGCAAAACTGAACTCCACGAATGACTAGGAAAATAATTCTCAGAAAAGAACACTATTTCCAAAGCCACTGCATAAGAATATAAAAGATTGTCCAAAAATGACTTACGCTCCTGACAAACCTCACTCAACCCATGTGATTTCTCTCTGTACTCCGATGTCAAAATAAAGTATCGGACGCCGCTCCAAGAATCCATAATAGGATGATGGCAGGACCGAGACACATTTCTGGTGAAGATTTGAAGAACTGCCGGATCTGCATGGAAATCCATCTTGCTGTTACCTAGAGTATTTGTGATCTTGTAATTTTTTAATGTGCATGCATATAGATTGTGATGTAAGCTTGTGCTCTGTGGTGTAGATTTAGTAGAACCATTCATTGAAACAGCCATCATAATGCCACTTCTTCCTTCAATGATTCTTTTTTATGTACAGAGCAATGTGCGGGAGCCTTCATTTGTTAGTCAGGACTAATACTGAGAGCCTAGACAACAAACATTCTCCATTTCCCGGCAATAAATCTCAGAATTGAATATACTACAGTGAGCGTGAAGAGTGTTTGTTTATGGAAAGCAAATGTGAATTCTCCCACTTAGACTGGTCCGGCTGTGTAATCTGCAGATGATTCCTCTATCATCCTGTAGGTACAGCATTCACATTTACACTGGTCCGGGTAAGTGATCTGCAGATGATTCCACTATCATCCTGTAGGTATAGCATTCCCAGTTACACCGGTCCAGCTGTGTGATCTGCAGATGATTCCACTATCATCCTGTAGGTATAGCATTCACATTTACACTAGTCCGGGTAAGTGATCTGCAGATGATTCCACTACCATCCTGTAGGTACAGCATTCCCAGTTACACCGGTCCAGCTGTGTGATCTGCAGATGATTCCACTACCATCCTGTACGTACAGCATTCACATTTACACTGGTCCAGCTGTGTGATCTGCAGATGATTCCACTACCATCCCGTAGGTATAGCATTCACATTTACACTAGTCCGGGTAAGTGATCTGCAGATGATTCCACTACCATCCTGTAGGTATAGCATTCCCAGTTACACCGGTCCGGCTGTGTGATCTGTAGTCTGCAGATGATTCCACTATCATCCTGTAGGTATAGCATTCCCAGTTACACCGGTCCAGCTGTGTGATCTGCAATCTGCAGATGATTCCTCTATCATCCTGTAGGTACAGCATTCACAGTTACACTGGTCCGGGTATGTGATCTGCAGATGATTCCACTATCATCCTGTAGGTACAGCATTCCCAGTTACACCGGTCCAGCTGTGTGATCTGCAGATGATTCCACTACCATCCTGTAGGTATAGCATTCCCAGTTACACCGGTCCGGCTGTGTGATCTGCAGTCTGCAGATGATTCCACTACCATCCTGTAAGTATAGCATTCACATTTACACTAGTCCGGGTAAGTGATCTGCAGATGATTCCACTACCATCCTGTAGGTACAGCATTCCCAGTTACACCGGTCCAGCTGTGTGATCTGCAGATGATTCCACTATCATCCTGTAGGTACAGCATTCACATTTACACTAGTCCGGGTAAGTGATCTGCAGATGATTCCACTACCATCCTGTAGGTATAGCATTCCCAGTTACACCGGTCCGGCTGTGTGATCTGCAGTCTGCAGATGATTCCACTACCATCCTGTAGTTACAGCATTCACACTAAATTACAGGCTTTCTGCACTATACAGACATCTCTGGCAGGAAACCTTATTAGTAGACGGTAAATGTACTCATTAATTAAAAGAAAAATAACACATGAATAAACAGAGAGGAGGAAAAGCAAAGGTAGAGCTGGATGTACAAATGAAAGATGCACGTGTAGCTTCATTATTAGGGTATGCTCATAAAGCGAGACACACATGTCAGATCTGGAATCAGAATCTGAGCCTTGGGCTTACTGATGCAGTTACTGGGAGGAAGTTTGAAAACTTTTTTTCCATGCTTATTCCAACATGTTTTCCTTAAAGGAGTCAATGTGCAGAGACCCTATGTGAACATACCCTTAAAAAGAGTCTATCACCTCCCCCAAGTATATTTAGCTGTCACCCCAGGGGCGTAACTACCAGTGTAGCAGCGGTAGCAGCTGCCACAGGGCCCGGGACATTATGGGGCCCCACGGGCCCCCGATGCTTTTTTTTTTTTTAATAGGCCGTTTCCTGCTGGAGTAATCCCAGCAGGTAACGGGCCCTATATACTCACTGATCCCCGGGGTCCTGCTCACGGCCGTCTGCGCTTCCGATTCTGCGGAGGTGCCTGTGCGCAGTAGCGGGGATCGGTAGGTAAGGCCGCGGGCCGAACCCCACAATCACAGCTATCATTATACTCAGGGGTCTTTTCAGATCCCGGAGTATAATAATCGGAGGCCCAGGGGAGGTGAGGGAACATAAAAAACAATGTACTTACCTCTCCTACGCTTCTCCAGGCTTCGGGCCTGTTTGGTTACGTCCCAGACGTCAGCCGATGTCATTTTGCGTCGCGACGCCGGCCCGCATCACGTGATGCCAGCCCGGTCCAACACTAAAGAAGGCCGAAGTAGCAGGGAGTGGACCAGAGCGAGGAACAGGTAAGTAGCATTGTTTTTTTGTGTTTGCATCCTCCCCTGGGTCTCCAATCATTATACTCTGGTCTGAAAAGACCCCAGAGTATAATAATTGTTCATGGGTGGTCCACAATAGGGCATAATTCTGTGTGCAGGGGCCACTATGTTGCATAATAGTGTGTACAGGGTCCACTATAGGAAATAATACTGTGTGCAGGGGCCACTATGGGGCATAATAGTGTGTGCAGGGGCCACTATGGGGCATAATACTGTGTGCAGGGGCCACTATGCTGCAAAATACTGTGTGCAGGGGCCACTATGGGAAATAATACTGTGTGCAGGGGCCACTATAGGAAATAATACTGTGTGCAGGGGCCACTATGGGGCATAATAGTGTGTGCAGGGGCCACTATGGGGCATAATACTGTGTGCAGGGGCCACTATGCTGCAAAATACTGTGTGCAGGGGCCACTATGGGAAATAATACTGTGTGCAGGGGTCACTATGGGGCATAATACTGTGTGCAGGGGCCACTATGCTGCATAATACTGTGTGCAGGGGCCACTATGGGGCATAATACTGTGTGCAGGGGCCGCTATGGGGCATAATACTGTGTGCAGGGGCCGCTATGGGGCATAATACTGTGTGCAGGGGCCCCTATGGGGCATAATCCTGTGTGCAGGGGCCACTATGGGGCATAATACTGTGTGCAGGGGCCACTATGGCACATAATAGTGTGCGCAGGGGTCACTATGGCACATAATAGTGTGCACAGGGATGCGGTTTCTGGGGGGTGGTTGGAGGGGGCGGCGGTTCGGGGGGGGCCATGTCAAATGTTCGCCTTGGGGCTCAGCCATTCCTAGTTACGCCACTGTGTCACCACCATGTTACACAGCACATGACATGACTGATACACAAACTTCTGTAAGATACACATTACACGTAAAATTATTCAAATAACCTCACATGATGACTTCCAAAAATTCACTTGGAATGATTTCATTACTGACATAATTATTACTCCATGCTAATGTGATATGTCTGACTTTCTAATCTCATTTTCATTTAACTCCTTCAGGACCACGACTATTTTCTTACATCAGGACCACAGGATTTTTTTCTGTTTTTGTATCACTACATTCTGAGAGCCAAAACTTTTTTAGTTTCCTATAGAACTGGCTATAAGAGAGCTTTTTATGCGATAAGTTGTATTTTTTAATGCTTCAGTTTTCGGGTTCATATAAATTATTAATTTACTTTTATTAACTTTTTCTGATGAGCAATGGAAAAAAAAAATCAGCAATTCCGCTATTGTTTTTTTTTTAGTTTTATGCTTGGTGCTTCAGACAATTCTCAATAGTTATATTCCTATGACAGGCCTGGGAGCCTTCACAAGGCTGCTGGCTTTTATATGAACCAGACAGCCCCCTGATCTTGCCATGCGGGGGCCATTTCGACATCTCAAAATAAGAATGGGCTGGGGGACAGCACAAGGGGGATCAAGGGGAATTGCACATCAGAGACCCAGCAGTATATTTAAAGTGCCAACATCCACTGTACCATTATTTAGATGTTGACAAGGGGTTAAAGAGAGTCTACCACCTCCCCTATGCATATTTTACAGCTGCCAAATCACACAGAGCACACTGCAGTGATATACAGAATATAGGCATGTTGTATGTCACTTTTGTAGGTTTGGAGAAAAGCAAAGTCTTCTGCAAATTAGGCAGTCGGTGCACTAGGGGTGGGCCTTCAGTTCTGGGAGCACTGCTCTTGCCATCCAGACCCCTACCTGTGCCACGCTTTGCGGTGAAGGTTGATTCTTTGACACCATCCTACTTGAGCAGCAAGAAAATTACTCCCAGGGCTGAAAGCCCGCCCCCAGTGCACCAACTGCTTCATTTGCATAAGGCTTTAAAGTTGTTTTTCTCCAAATCCCGGATAGCATACTGAACTAACACATGGTCGTGTGCATGGGCCCTAAGGCACACGTAGCCCTTTTTATAACTTTTGCAGAGGGCGGCTTGGAGGCCAGAACTTTTGCTCCTGTCTCCCCTGAAGCTGTTCCGACTCTTGGTCACATGACAGATTTCATTCTAATGAATTAAGCTGCAGTCCAAGTTGCTGGGGAGTTGGTGACATCACAGAGCCAGAGCGGCTACAGAGGAACGGGAGCTGTGGCCTCCCCCGCATCTCTCTGCAAATGTAATGAATGGGGCTCAGGGGCATATATTAGTAATAATGCTCATCCAGTACAGGTGAAGCACAGGTAAACTTTATTACTCGCCGAATAACCCTTTTACTCTCTAAACTCCACTACTGCATTGTAATACAGGAGGCTATGTTTGGAAATGTGCCATTATTTCAGTTTTGTGTATAAACATTATATAAAAAAGGTGGAATGTGCAACGCATGGAAGCTGCTTTGTAAAGACATTTAGGAGGTGTCGCTGGCCAGGCCCTCTGTAGCCTGAATGATGTCACAATCTGTCATCCTAAAGCAGCTCGAGCGCATGCGCAGTGAAGCTCATGTAGGTGCACTGGCCTCAGCATCATCATGCACCACGCATGCGCCAGAGCTGGCTTGTAACAACAAACCCCAAGTCAGGCCTTAGTCACACAGTGTGCAACGTTGGTCACACTGCCGCTTTCAGAACACAATGAGTTCATTGTGTCTATTCACATAAAAAAAACACTGACATGGTCTATCTTTATCCGTTTTTCACAGACACATGAACCCAACAGAAATCAATGGAGCCATTTTTAACTGATGTCTGTTTTATGTCTGTTACAAGCGGATCAGTTGGTTTGGTCAAAAAAGAAAATCCAATGAAATGTATTTGTTTTTTCACTAACAATTAAAATGGATGCAAAATGGATGACACGTGGACATATAAAAAGGAACTGAAGCAAAACGGCCATTAAAAACGGATTTGTACATCAAAGACGTCTACGTCTAAGGCTACATTCAGATGACTGAGGTGCAAAACGGCCGTAAAAACCTCAATTTTTCATGTCCATCTTGCATTCGAGGGACATTCATTTTCACGGATCCCCCATACCTTTGAGTGTATGGAGGGATCTGTGAAAATGGGCAAAAATAGGACATGACCTATATTTTGGTGGTCCATTACAAGGTATGGGGGGATCCGTGAAACTCAATGTCCCTCGAATGCAAGATTGACGTGCAAAATTGAGGTTTTTTACGGCCGTTTAGCACATCGGTTGTGTGAATGTAGCCTTATGCACATGACAGTGACGTTTCTGACAGATCTAACAGCCGAGTGTCATCCATTTTGCATTAGTTTTTAAAAGATGAAAAAGATGCATGAATTTCATTGGGTTTTCTTTTTTGACCCAACCCACTGATCCCTTTGTAACAGACGTAAATCAGCCGTCAATCTGTTTTATATCAGTTAAAAACTGATCCACTGATTTCTATTGGGTCCATTGTTGTGAAAATGGACAAAGATAGACCATGTCAGTTTTTTTTGATGGCTGTGTAAAATGGACATGTGAATAGACACATTGAATTTAATGTGTTCTCAAAGCGGACATGTAACAGATGGAAAAACAGCCATCGCATGTCAGCTCTAAACCTATGTCCACACGATAGAAGTGCAAAACAGCCATGAAAAATGAACTGTTTGGCACCCGAGGGGCAGCACGGACCCCTCATACATTGCCATGTATGGAGAGAACTGTGAAAAGGACAAAAATAAAGTAATAATAATATCCGTCATGTGAATAGCCCCATTCACAGACACTGAAAGTAATACAACGTTCGTGTGAATCGAGTGCATTACCTCCGTGACTTTTCAGATTAATTTTAACATAACTCAGGAACACACAATTGGTAGGGACGCACAACTGGAAAACTTAGGCTACTTTGACATCCAGCGCAGTATCCACTGAAAAATCGGTGGAGGTAAAAGTCCTACACAGGGGACTTTTTCCTCCGCCAGCTTACGAAACGGCAGACCCCATTCTAGTCAATGGGCTGTGGCGGGCTCCGTGTGTAACTGCCTTCTTAGCTGTCCGCCTCTCTGTTGTGCGGGTCCCCTGACGGCATTTTTCCACAGCAGCCAAAAATGCTGCTTTTCCCCATTATGGGGCCTTAGCCTAGATGTGCCGAATACTTTATTGAGTCCTATATGTCAAGGGAGTGCTTAGTGATGGGACTGGAGATAGGTGAGCGGGATCTAGTCTATAAGAGCTATAACTAATCTAGGGCTTCAAGGGAAAGCTAGAGAAAAGCATCCTCCACTAAGCAGAGGGGACAAACAGGAGTATCTGAGCTCTCCGGCAGTATTTTGTGATGTTAGGTACTCCAAAGCCCCCTGTGAGTCTGTATAAAGTAGAGTGGGCTTCAAATTCTTTAAATCTTAAAATCCTGAAGCTTATTTTTCAGCTAGGGTGAAATGGGTGATATTTGCAAAGTACTTTTATATGATGTATGATTGTTGCTGTGGGAATACCCCTTTAAAGGAAAACTGTCAGGAACTTTAAGGGGTTACCTGAGGAGTAATAAAGCTTACCAATGCTTTCCTTGCTTTATTACTAATTGTTATTGCTACCACTAATTAATAATCTTTAGTACTAATGTATCCCTAATGCTCCGGACCCCCGGCGTGTGAACAAAGAGCAAGCCAGACAAATACCTTGATAGTTCAAGGTCAGGGGCCAATGCTGCGAAAACGTTTTACATTACCTGCAAAGTGGATGGGATTCTGGCTAATCTCATCCACACATTGCAGGAAAAAATCTGCAGTGGAAAAACTGAGTTTTCAAAAACACTCACTTTTTGAAAATCGCAGCATATCAATTATACCCGCAGAAATGCTGGTGTTTTCCGTATAGGTATAATAGGGGTAGAAATTCCGCAGAGGAATACTCTCTGTGAAAAACTTTTTGTGAAAAATGCTGCGGGAAAAAACTAAATGCCATTCCACTGCGTTTTTTTGCTGCGGCTTGCTACGAGGGGCCTCAGACTAAGGGCTTATTCACACAACAGTGAAAAAGGGCCACCTGACTGTCGCTTTTGCATCGTCCATCACGTCTGACCGTTTTTATGGACTCACAGATTCAAAAGAAATCAATGGATCCGTTTCTAACTGATGCAAAATGTCCTTTAAATACAGATCAATAGGTTCGGTCGAAAAATAAAGACCCATGAAATTCATCTGTTTTTGTTACTGACAGTTAAAACTGTTACAAACGGATGACATTCAACCTTCAAGAACGGAACGGATGAAAAACGGCCATGAAAAAGGACATCTACATCGATTTTTTCATGTATTCATGAAAAACATCACTGTCATGTGCATATGGAAGGACACATTCACATGACCAATTCACAAGTCCGTGTGCCAGATGGATTTACTGGCCTGTACACTATGCTCAGAGAAGGACTCCTAGCAGTATAGTTATCTATGATGCTAAGAGTCTCTGTCTCCCAGCCACATACTGTCCTGTACTGATTATAGTATGGGACAGTATGTCACTAGGAGGCAGGGACTCTTAGCAGCATAGATAACTATAATGCTAGAAGTCCCTCTCCTAGCATGCTGTTCAGGCCGGTAAATCCGGCCAACCCACGCACCGAGTTTCACAGTTGAAACTTGGTCGTGTGAATATTCCTGTGACCACTGAAAGGACGATAATTAGTGTAATGTTGTACTGTGTTAGCCATAGAAAGTAGTGGAAGAGTGAAGAAATCAGGCGATACCTTTTAGAGGCTAAAGGTATCACCTGATTTCTTCACTCTTCCACTGAAAGGACAAGTAACGCTAGGTTCACACTAGGGTCGCTTCTCTGTAGTTTGGTCCATCAGACTACTAAAACAGCAGTTACACAGGGAGCCCGGCGGACCCCTTTGACAATAATGAGGTCCATTGTTTTTAAATTGAAACTGACAGAGAAAAAGGTCCCCTGTTCAGGACTCTTTTTCAGCAGACACTGCGAAGGAGTCTGTAACAGATGTGACTGTATCCTTAGATTGGAGCTGTGAGACCACAGTTGGCGGCAGGTTAAAGCATACCTAACCTTTACATTTAGAATTATGAGGATTTTGAGAACCTAAAACCAAATCTGGACAGCTCTAAAATAAATTTGATGCTCTTATGGAAGACAAGTGTTGCCTGAAAACGTCCAGATTTTGTGGTGGATGGATTTTCAATCCCCTCGATACAGGCAATTGTCAAATCCCATCCATCACTCCAAACTTGGAAGCGATCCCTCAGAAGCCTATATGAAAGAACTAAAGAATATGATCAAGAAGTTTCCAATCCAGATCCAGAATCAGGTAAAAGGGCTTATCCCAGAGGATCCCAGGCCGGGCTGCTTCTATATGCTCCCAAAGATAGACAAAGATGGCAACCCCGGGAGGCCTATCATTTCTGGCATTGGGACACTGACAGAAAACATCTCAGGTTGGGTGGAAAATCTCCTAAAACCCCTTGTCAGGGATACTCCAAGCTATATCCAGGACACCACTGACCTTCTTAACAAACTGAATGCCCTGAGCCCACTACCTGAGGGTACCATTTTGGCCACCATGGATGTGGAATCCCTGTATACCAACATTCCCCACAAGGATGGAGTTGCAGCATGTCGGGTACACCTGGCAAAACAAAACCTCCCAACAGAACCAGTAACGCAGCTCATACAATTCATCCTTAGCCACAACCATTTTACCTTTGGAGAGGATCTATAGCTACAGCGAATGGGAACTTCAATGGGGACCAGATGTGCACCCCAATATGCAAATCTCTTTATGGCAGAAATGGAAGGAACATATTTATCAACATGCACAACCAAAACTATGATTTACCTTCGTTATATCGATGATATCCTTGTCATCTGGACTGCAGGTGAGGAGGCCCTACTTCAATTCCATAATGACTTCAATGACTTTCACCCTACCATCAACCTTAAACTTAGCTATTCAGAGAGTGAAATCCACTTTCTGGATACCACAATATACATCAGAGACCACCGGCTACTCACATCAATATACCACAAACCCACAGACAGAACGGCCTACCTGAGAAACGACAGCTTCCACCCCAAGCACACAAGACAATCTATTATTTACAGCCAGGCTATACGATACAATCGTATTTGCTCCGACAAAGCAGACCTGGACAAGCACCTCCTGGATCTGAGGATGAAATTTCTCCGATTGGGATACAAACCAAAAGTGACGGACAACCAATTAAACAAAGCGCAGCCATTAATAGAGACAGTCTGCTCACATATAGAGAGACCCAGAAAGATGCCCGAGTGCCCCTAGTTGTCACCTACAACCCACAGCTGGAGATCCTACGAAGGATTGCCTGGGAGCTCCAACCTGTGCTACATAGGGACAACAGACTCAAGGGCATATTTCCAGTCCCCCCTTTCCTTTCCTTTCGACAACCACCAAACCTGAGGTGTATTATTGTCCGGAGTGCCCTGAAGGCTCCAACTGAAAATGGCACCTCACCTTGCCTACAAAAAAGGTGCATGACCTGCAAGCACATCCACACCGCTGACAGTGTACCTGTCCCACAGTCACAACAGGTGCACAGAATTAGGGGGACATTTTCCTGCAGGTCTTCCAATGTGGTGTACCTCATAATGTGTGTGCAATGTCCCACCACAGGCCTCTATGTGGGGGAAACAGGGCAGAGACTCAGTCAACGAATGAACTCACACAGATTCACCATTAATAACAGCAGAACAGATCTCCCAGTGGCCGCACATTTCTCCGGAGAAAACCACTTTATTGAAGATTTGAGGGTTGTGGTTTTAATGGGACATTTTAAGACACAGAAGGAAAGGAAAGAATCGGAGTACAAGTTTATACAAAAATTTCAAACTCTGCAATTTGGACTTAATATTCATGCCAGCTTCATGTCACACTATGTATGACCTGTGAGGGTCACAAATCACCAGCTCATTGCAAACAGATAACAGATCCCTCTGTCACGCCCCACAACTTTCCAGATTGTTTATTTTTTGACCGGTTGTAAATAACTTCTCTACTTAGATTGCATTTTGTTTTTTTAAGGACTCTAAAATCCTTTGAAGGTCCATGTCTATAGGGTATAAAAAATCTGTGAATTTTCAGTTCTTGTATAACACCATGTCTGATGAAGGAAGCTAGTACTCCGGAAAGCTTACCATCAAATATACTCAGTTAGCCTCTAAAAGGTATCGCCTGATTTCTTCACTCTTCCACTACTTCCAATGGCTAACATGGTACAACATTATACTACTACAATCCCCTCGATGTCAGGGTTACAATGTGTTCGAAGAGCAAATGTTCCCAGGGCTAGTATAAAAAGTAGGGATCAAGGCCACCCTGCCATGTGCCGCGCTGGACTGGGAACAATTCTGAGCAGAATCCTTTACAGCAGATAAATACATGAGGACAAGTATACAGTACTCGCAGGCAATGCAATGGTATCAAAAGCCTTATGTGTAGCCAATGAATGCAACACGGCAGGGATGTTCCTGGAGAGGCAGATATAAGGGGTGTTCCAACCTTATATAGGAGCCTAATTTAAAAGGGAGAATAGCCCCATGGGGTAATACTGCTCAAGAGCAGGACTGATCTGGGATCTAGCAGTTGGACCCCTGCTAGTATACGGCATTATATGTTATATATGTCATCATGTGAAATCCCATTATTATTATACAGTAGATAACTAAAGAGAACAAGTGCTTTAGTGAAATGTGACTGGAAATGGCAGGATGAATACATATTGTAATATATAATCTGATTCCCATCAGTAAGCAATGCGCATCTCTGGCTCTAATCTATGGGGGCTTCAGGAACCGCTCTATAATTATACGGAAAAATAACAAGCGAATAAACACAGAAGGACAAAGGAGCAACAGAGCTGAATTCAGACATGAAAGACGGCCATTCCTTCATTTCTGACTGCTTGAAACTGGTTTATCGTATCACATTATCAGATGGAAAACGTATCACACCATAGCCAGACCTAGAATACCATGAACACGTCAAAACACCACAAATGCAGAAAGAAAAAAACCTGCCATCATATAGCAGTGCACCCCCAGCTGGTCGTCTACACATCATAAAACAGTCAGTACCTTCTGGGCAAGACTACATTCACACGACTGAGGTGCAAAACAGCCGTGAAAGACGTCCATTTGTCATGGCCGTCTTGCACCCGTTTTCACGGATCCCCAATACATTTCAGTATTTCGGGCAAAAAGAGGAGATGACCTATATTTTGACAGTCCGTGACAACAGACCATCAAAACAACATGTGATGCCCCCATTCACAGACATTGAATTTAATGCTGTCGTGTGACATCACACGGCCATAAATTATTGTCATGTGAATGTAGCTTAAGGCCTTGTGCACACCACAGTGTGGTGGGTCATTTTACATCTGTTCAGTTCCGTTTTTGATGGCCAAGTATCATCCGTTTTTAATTGTCAGTGAAGAAATTGGATGAATTTCATTGGTCTTTCTTTTTTGACCCAACCCACAGGTCCGTTTTTAATGGATGCAAAACGGACGACAATCTATTTATTGATTTATTTCTGTTACTTGTATAGCACCGACCTATTCTGTTAAAAACAGATCCATTGATTTCTATTGGGGCTCTGTGTCTGTGAAACCGCACAAAGATATTGCATGTCAATTTTTTGACGTCTGTGAAAAACAGCCAGTCAAAAAACAGACATGTGAATAGACACATTGAAATCAAAGTGTTCTGTTGTGTGAATAAGCCCTGACGCTGTCCTGCCGTTTAGTAATCGGATCCGAGCAATAAAAAAGGTCTTATTCAAACATCCACATACAAATACATGTCTTGTCCACAGTTTTCGATGATGGCTTATGTACGCTTTAATTTCAACGCCTTCATTCAGACATTGTTTTTTTTTTGCAGACCTAGCATATCCTTTTTTCACAGATGCATTACACCAATGAAATTCTATGGGACCCACAAAAATAGAAAGTATAGAATACGAAACAAAAAAAAAAAAAGTTGATCTGCTTTTCACAGCTGTGAAGAACGGGTCAATCACGGACAGCACACCATCTGTAAACCAGCAGGGTGGGGTATTGTCTGAATAGCACAGACCTCACACGTCCGCACATGTAGATATGTGAATGAGGCCTAACACAGGAAAAAAAACGAAAGAGAGTCAGGGGCGCTTTCTAGGTATAGTAGCGGTTAAAGGAACACAAAAAGATGTTCTCTACTTTGGGTAAGTTATACAACCAGCGCGCACAACTCCAGATAGAGAATGTCAGTCTGATTGTTGGGACCTCAAGCTTCAACCTGTGTTACCGATCAGGGACCCCTTCCAAAGAGTTCCTACATGGTCTTGTAGACATGATAAAACAAGGAATGTGGAAAATACACAGGCGACTTATATTACCGCAAAAAGGGAGAAGTACAAGTTTCTTCCACTGTTCCATGCAGACAAACGGAGGTCTGCAGAAATACAACCCAAATACAATTCCACATACATATGGAATGGAGTTTCAAATGTAGAAAATTTCTGCAACAAATCTGCTACATGTGAACACTTCCCATTTACTGTTTTTACGCTGCTCATACCACTTCACAAAAGTGGTTGATAAATTTGACTTGGTTATCCTGTGAAACTGATGGACACCAGATTTATCAAATGAGACTTTTTAAAAAGGTGCACAGTAGGAGGGGAGTAGTCAAAATTTTATAAATATGGTGAAAATTACTGAAACAAAGACCCCCCCACTGCTTTATTGACACATCTTCCTGATATACACTGCAAAAACGCCAAAAGAGAACATATCCTTACTGTGATTTATTGCACTTCGAGACTAATGGTACCTAAAGAGGACCTTTCACCACCTCCACCTAAATGCTTTATTCAATAGGCGCCACTCCCCTGATTCCAGCACAGTTGGAATTTTTTCTCTAGCCTTCACCATTCCCGAGTAATCATTTCTGTTACTTTCAGCACAACCGTACACTCCACTGTTAGGTGGGCGGTCCTTGATCACAACAAAAGACAGGGACCGCCCACTTCACACTAGAGAGCATAATTGTGCTAAAACTAACAGAAATGTTTGCTCAGGAACGGTGAGGGCTAGAGAAAAAATTCCAACTGCGTCGGAATCATCAGGGTGGTGCCTATTGAAGGATACAAAGAGTTGGATTTGCTGGAGGTGGTGACCGGTCCTCTAATATTTTCTGGTAAGAGTCATATTCTTGTTCTGTGAACATCGGCCCACTTGTTCATAGAATATTGTATAGCCTATTGGCAAGCAAGAAAACAACGACAACAAAGTGCTGTACTACATGTAAACAATAATCTCCTAATAGATGAATAAACACAACATATAACACAGCTGCACAATACCATTGTCTAAAAACACTTGAAATAAAGCTAAAAAATGAGCACACCATCTTGTGTGTACCATCTTTGCTGCATTATTTAGTTATTTTGTTTGTTTCTGGCATTGTGCCCCTGGCTCCATTAGCATAAAAGAAATGAAGATGCAGCAGACAATACAGAAAGATGACCCCTATTATGGCAAGGTATTCATGAGCCCAATGCATATCATATTAATGGAGAGAGCGTGTTTTTCTCCAAACCACAAGCAATACCTTGCAAATGCATATCAAATAATAGAGAGCAGCACTTTACTTCTCGAGGTAGTGAAAACCAAAAACAAGCCATTTATGTTCTAACATGTACAATCCGGATGTCTGTTCTTGCTCTAAAAATAACACAGGGCTGAAATTCGTGTGAAGGCTCGGTAGCTTAATGGTGCCCTAAGTATCGCTACACTAAGTAAATGTACTTTTACCTTAAAGCAACCCTTTTATGTGGAAAATGTAGTGCAGTCTGCAGCGAGCATGTTACAGAGCAGGAAGAGCGGAGCAGACTAATATACAGGACTGTAAAAAAATTCCCACCCTAACAAGGGCGGTCCCAGAACTCGCGTTAATATACTATAAAGTACTCTGAGGACTATAAAGTACTGGGGTCTGAGCGCTATAATGTACTGGGCTCTGAGCACTATAAAGTACTGGGCTCTGAGCACTATAAAGTACTGGGCTCTGAGCACTATAAAGTACTGGGCTCTGAGCACTATAAAGTACTGGGCTCTGAGCGCTATAAAGTACTGGGCTCTGAGCACTATAAAGTACTGTGCTCTGAGCACTATAAAGTACTGGGCTCTGAGCACTACAGTATAAAGTACTGGGCTCTGAGCACTATAAAGTACTGGGCTCTGAGCACTATAAAGTACTGGGCTCTGAGCGCTATAAAGTACTGGGCTCTGAGCACTATAAAGTACTGGGCTCTGAGCACTATAAAGCACTGGGCTCTGAGGACTATAAAGTACTGGGCTCTGAGCGCTATAAAGTACTGGGCTCTGAGCGCTATAAAGTACTGGGCTCTGAGCACTACAGTATAAAGTACTGGGCTCTGAGCGCTATAAAGTACTGGGCTCTGAGCACTATAAAGTACTGGGCTCTGAGCACTATAAAGTACTGGGCTCTGAGGACTATAAAGTACTGGGCTCTGAGCACTATAAAGCACTGGGCTCTGAGCGCTATAAAGTACTGGGCTCTGAGCACTATAAAGTACTGGGCTCTGAGCGCTATAAAGTACTGGGCTCTGAGCACTATAAAGTACTGGGCTCTGAGCGCTATAAAGTACTGGGCTCTGAGCACTATAAAGTACTGGGCTCTGAGCGCTATAAAGTACTGGGCTCTGAGCACTATAAAGTACTGGGCTCTGAGCGCTATAAAGTACTGGGCTCTGAGCACTATAAAGTACTGGGCTCTGAGCACTATAAAGTACTGGGCTCTGAGCGCTATAAAGTACTGGGCTCTGAGCACTATAAAGTACTGGGCTCTGAGCTCTATAAAGTACTGGGCTCTGAGGACTATAAAGTACTGGGCTCTGAGCACTATAAAGTACTGGGCTCTGAGCACTATAAAGTACTGGGCTCTGAGGACTATAAAGTACTGGGCTCTGAGCACTATAAAGTACTGGGCTCTGAGCACTATAAAGTACTGGGCTCTGAGCACTATAAAGTACTGGGCTCTGAGCACTATAAAGTACTGGGCTCTGAGCACTATAAAGTACTGGGCTCTGAGCACTATAAAGTACTGGGCTCTGAGCACTATAAAGTACTGGGCTCTGAGCGCTATAAAGTACTGGGCTCTGAGCACTATAAAGTACTGTGCTCTGAGCACTATAAAGTACTGGGCTCTGAGCACTACAGTATAAAGTACTGGGCTCTGAGCACTATAAAGTACTGGGCTCTGAGCACTATAAAGTACTGGGCTCTGAGCGCTATAAAGTACTGGGCTCTGAGCACTATAAAGTACTGGGCTCTGAGCACTATAAAGCACTGGGCTCTGAGGACTATAAAGTACTGGGCTCTGAGCGCTATAAAGTACTGGGCTCTGAGCGCTATAAAGTACTGGGCTCTGAGCACTACAGTATAAAGTACTGGGCTCTGAGCGCTATAAAGTACTGGGCTCTGAGCACTATAAAGTACTGGGCTCTGAGCACTATAAAGTACTGGGCTCTGAGGACTATAAAGTACTGGGCTCTGAGCACTATAAAGCACTGGGCTCTGAGCGCTATAAAGTACTGGGCTCTGAGCACTATAAAGTACTGGGCTCTGAGCGCTATAAAGTACTGGGCTCTGAGCACTATAAAGTACTGGGCTCTGAGCGCTATAAAGTACTGGGCTCTGAGCACTATAAAGTACTGGGCTCTGAGCGCTATAAAGTACTGGGCTCTGAGCACTATAAAGTACTGGGCTCTGAGCGCTATAAAGTACTGGGCTCTGAGCACTATAAAGTACTGGGCTCTGAGCACTATAAAGTACTGGGCTCTGAGCGCTATAAAGTACTGGGCTCTGAGCACTATAAAGTACTGGGCTCTGAGCTCTATAAAGTACTGGGCTCTGAGGACTATAAAGTACTGGGCTCTGAGCACTATAAAGTACTGGGCTCTGAGCACTATAAAGTACTGGGCTCTGAGGACTATAAAGTACTGGGCTCTGAGCACTATAAAGTACTGGGCTCTGAGCACTATAAAGTACTGGGCTCTGAGCACTATAAAGTACTGGGCTCTGAGCACTATAAAGTACTGGGCTCTGAGCACTATAAAGTACTGGGCTCTGAGCACTATAAAGTACTGGGCTCTGAGCACTATAAAGTACTGGGCTCTGAGCGCTATAAAGTACTGGGCTCTGAGGACTATAAAGTACTGGGCTCTGAGGACTATAAGGTACGGGGCTCTGAGGACTATAAAGTACTGGGCTCTGAGGACTATAAAGTACTGGGCTCTGAGGACTATAAAGTACTGGGCTCTGAGCACTATAAAGTACTGGGCTCTGAGCGCTATAAAGTACTGGGCTCTGAGCGCTATAAAGTACTGGGCTCTGAGCGCTATAAAGTACTGGGCTCTGAGCGCTATAAAGTACTGGGCTCTGAGCACTATAAAGTACTGGGCTCTGAGCACTATAAAGTACTGGGCTCTGAGGACTATAAAGTACTGGGCTCTGAGCACTATAAAGTACTGGGCTCTGAGGACTATAAAGTACTGGGCTCTGAGCGCTATAAAGTACTGGGCTCTGAGCACTATAAAGTACTGGGCTCTGAGGACTATAAAGTACTGGGGTCTGAGCGCTATAATGTACTGGGCTCTGAGCACTATAAAGTACTGGGCTCTGAGCGCTATAAAGTACTGGGCTCTGAGCTCTATAAAGTACTGGGCTCTGAGCACTATAAAGTACTGGGCTCTGAGCACTATAAAGTACTGGGCTCTGAGCGCTATAAAGTACTGGGCTCTGAGCTCTATAAAGTACTGGGCTCTGAGCACTATAAAGTACTGGGCTCTGAGCACTATAAAGTATTGGGCTCTGAGCACTATAAAGTACTGGGCTCTGAGCACTATAAAGTACTGGGCTCTGAGCACTATAAAGTACTGGGCTCTGAGCGCTATAAAGTACTGGGCTCTGAGGACTATAAAGCACTGGGCTCTGAGGACTATAAAGTACTGGGCTCTGAGGACTATAAAGTACTGGGCTCTGAGCACTATAAAGTACTGGACTCTGAGGACTATAAAGTACTGGGGTCTGAGCGCTATAATGTACTGGGCTCTGAGCACTATAAAGTACTGGGCTCTGAGCACTATAAAGTACTGGGCTCTGAGCACTATAAAGTACTGGGCTCTGAGCGCTATAAAGTACTGGGCTCTGAGCACTATAAAGTACTGGGCTCTGAGCACTATAAAGTACTGGGCTCTGAGCACTATAAAGTACTGGGCTCTGAGCACTATAAAGTACTGGGCTCTGAGCACTATAAAGTACTGGGCTCTGAGCACTATAAAGTACTGGGCTCTGAGGACTATAAAGTACTGGGGTCTGAGCGCTATAATGTACTGGGCTCTGAGCACTATAAAGTACTGGGCTCTGAGCACTATAAAGTACTGGGCTCTGAGGACTATAAAGTACTGGGGTCTGAGCTCTATAAAGTACTGGGCTCTGAGGACTATAAAGTACTGGGCTCTGAGGACTATAAAGTACTGGGGTCTGAGCGCTATAATGTACTGGGCTCTGAGCACTATAAAGTACTGCGCTCTGAGCACAATAAGGTACGGGGCGCTGAGCACTATAAGGTACGGGGCTCTTAGCACTATAAGGTATTGGGCTCTGAGCACTATAAGGTACTGGGCTCTGAGCACTATAAGGTACTGGGCTCTGAGCACTATAAGGTACTGGGCTCTGAGCACTATAAGGTACGGGGCTCTGAGCACTATAAAAAGAGTATGTTCACACAGAGTTTTTTGCAGGCTGAAAAAATGTGCTTCGGAAATTAGGATATGGTTTTCTGATGCATTTTTTTTTTTTTTTACATGATGTGGTTTTTGTCGTGTTTTTTCCTCCAGCATACTGTATGGTCCTGGAAACTTCTCTATAAAGAAATGCTTGCAGTTTCTGGTGCAAAAATCAGCCTGCAAAAAGCTCTGTGTGACCATATCCTATGGATGGTATGTCACATTATGGTTACAAAGGAAATAATTTTAACATATGAGCAATAACTGGGCTTTGTCACAAGGGACATTAAAGGGGTTGTCCAGGAACTGGATCAACCTATGAGGAGGCTGGACAACCCCTTTAATCAGCTAACCACAGGAGGTGAAAAATGTCCACTTGATGGCGGTCCCACTAGTGAAACTGCTACAGTAGAGCTATAGTCGAACCTGTGAACGGCCATTTCATTTAAGGTCTATGGGACTGACTGAGATAGCCGGGTACAATGTAGACACCATATACAGTATACTCAGCTACCGCTCCACTCAAACTCCATCTCACTGCAGCCATACACTGAGGAGGAATGGGGGGCCTGACACCCCTATTCTATTGATCAGTAAGTTCCCAGGCATTTACTACCTCTCTAATGAATAGATGGTAAATAAGAATTGTAGGAATACCCTGTAATTCAGAATTCTCCGATAGCGCATTTGAATATAGAACTTAGTACAGCAGAAAACCCCTTTAAATAAGAAGACACGTCTAGCATTTTCAGAATATCCGCTCTGTGTTCCAGTTCTGGAAAAACGACCAATAATTCTAATCCTATTCTGTCTGTATTCAGCTCTCAAGTATGCGAGATTGGAGCTCGGGTAACTGTTCTGTCTAAGGACATAAGTATCCTGAGGCAGAGTCATCAATTGATGATGAAATTCCAAGTGCAAATATCTATTCATATAAAGGATTTAGAGGCTTAATATATACTGTGGTTATGGAAATTCTGCCGGCCATGGAAAAGCCTGGCATTTCTTATGTAAAACCTGAGATCAGGAATAATCATGTCAGACCCTTTCACACAGAACACAGAAAAATATTAGTAAAAATTGCACAGCCCTTTATAACAGGGGCCCCTTCTGTGTTGGATGCTGACCAATCAAACTGAAGAACATATACAGGGTTAAGGGTTAACCTAGACCATCATTATCAGATCTGTGGGTGTCCGATGCCTGGCACCACCATCAATTTTTAAAAGCTGCTAGGGCGGTCGGACGAGTGTCGTTTCCTCTTCACGGGCCTTTATGAGTCACATGGCCCCTATGCAGCTCAGTCCCAATCAAGTGAATGGGTCTGAGCTACAATACCAAGCACAATCTAGATGAGGCCATCAAACAGCTCAGCAGTCAGGGTGCCCAGACTGACTGGACAGGGATATATCATCAATATCATCATTGTGAAATACCCTGTTAAACACCATATACCTGCCTAAAATCTATCAGGAGGAAGTATCAGCCATTTCTTTCATGTCTGTTAGCTTGCACTGCACTATGGTATCTGTGGATCTAAAAAACCTTATGTAAGAGCTTCTTTCAGGTACACGGGGAGAGAGGTATAGCACAATGTCAAATAAAAAGAATTTCTTTGAGGTACTGAGATATATATATAGTGTATAAATATATATTAGTATATAGAGCACTGGAAATTGTATATATGGACAATCCTGGTCTGGAGCAGTCAGACAGGGTCCGCTCACCTGACCGCAGACTACATACACACGTGGACAAAATTGTTGGTACCCCTCGTTTAATGAAGGAAACACCCACAATGGTCACAGAAATAACTTGAATCTGACAAAAGTAATTTGCCAAACTACATGTTGACAAGACACAAAGCTTCTGAGAGAATGTCCTATGGACAGATGAGACAAAAATCGAAATTTTTGGCAAGGCACATCATCTCTATGTTCACAGACGGAAAAATGAAGCATATCTTGAAAAGAACACTGTCCCTACTGTGAAACATGGAGGAGGCTCTGTTATGTTCTGGGGCTGCTTTGCTGCATCTGGGACAGGGTGTCTTGAATCTGTGCAGGGTACAATGAAATCTCAAGACTATCAAGGGATTCTAGAGAGAAATGTGCTGCCCAGTGTCAGAAAGCTTGGTCTCAGTCACAGGTCATGGGTCTTGCAACAGGATAATGACCCAAAACACACAGCTAAAAACACCCAAGAATGGCTAAGAGGAAAACATTGGACTATTCTGAAGTGGCTTCTATGAGCCCTGACCTAAATCTTATTGAGCATCTTTGGAAGGAGCTGAAACATGCCGTCTGGAAAAGGCACCCTTCACACCCGAGACAACTGGAGCAGTTTGCTCATGAGGAGTGGCCAAAATACCTGCTGAGAGGTGCAGAAGTCTCATTGACAGTTACAGGAATCGTTTGATTGCAGCGATTGCCTCAAAAGGTTGTGCAACAAAATATTAAGTTAAGGGAACCATCATTTCTGTCCAGGCCCGTTTCATGAGTTTTCTTTTTTAAAAATTCTGTTGAAGCATGGTTGAAAAGCAATGTCTGACTTTCATTTGTTCATTTTCCTAGAATTTTTATATATTATTACTTTTGTCAGATTCAAGTTATTTCTGTGACCATTGTGGGGTTTTCTTTCATTAAACGAGGGGTACCGACAATTTTGTCCACGTGTGTAATTGTGCTAAAACTAACAGCAATGATTGCTCTAGAACTTTGGGAACGGGAGAAGAATTTCCAACTGTGCCATTATCAGTGGAGCGGCTAATGTTGAAGGGTGCAAAGAGTTGGAGTTGGTGAAAGGTCCTCTTTAAGTATATCAGCCAAACCAGAGCCACCCAAACTCCCTCCCCAGGGTGCGGTGAGCAGCGCATCTTCTGATGAAGGTCTGCTACCTCAAACAGTAGCCCTATCTGTTCCTGCTACCTTCACATAGTGGATGTACCACAAGGGACATTACTGAGCTATGCGTAAGAGGTAAAAAATGTCCAATGACTGGTGGTCTGCTAGAAGAAGGCAGTTGTTTTCTTAAAGCAGCAAAATGACAGAAGGACTAGTTGCAAATGGTGACAAGACTTGGTGCCATCTGCAAATTTTGGGTGGCATTTTGGTCACCATCTGGAGTGCTGATTTCATATACAGTACATTTAATGCACCAATGTAATGAAATGTGAACCGGGATTCAGTAAATATCCCTTCTTTTAGCTCCACTCCCTTCTGGATTTGCCTGGAAAATACCTTTAAGCCACACCCTTTGGCTATGCTCCCTCTAAGTCACCTCCATTTAAGCCACAGCCCTTGGCTATGCTTCCCCCTAAATCATCTCCATTTAAGCCACACCCCCTTGGCTATGCTCCCCCTAAGTTACCTCCACTTAAGCCACACCCCTTGGCTATCCTCCCCTAAGTCACCTCCATTTAAGCCACACCCTTTGGCTATGCTTCCCCTAAGTCACCTCCATTTAAGCCACACCCTTTGGCTATGCTCCCCCTAAGTCACCTCCATTTAAGCCACACCCTTTGGCTATGCTTCCCCCTAAGTCACCTCCATTTAAGCCACACCCCTTAGCTATGCTCCCACTAAGTCGCCTCCATTTAAGCCACACCCTTTGGCTATGCTTCCCCTAAGTCACCTCCATTTAAGCCACACCCCTTGGCTATGCTTCCCCTAAGTTACCTCCATTTGAAGATGGGGCAGATCACCAAGAGATTAACCCCTTTGTTCTATGCAGAATTCCTGCAAGGCTGTTTCCTAAATGTGCAAACCGCTCTGCAGACTGATAGATAGCGGGGGCCGCATCATCTCCTGTTTATTTGTATAGCTTATTTTTAGGTTTAGCCTTCCCATACTGCTAAGTGTGAATTAATCCTCATAAAAAACAAACTATTATAAAAGAGAATTAAATGGAGATCATCTGAGTGCTAGGAAAGAAGTACCGCAATTTAGTCCTCTCTCCAAAAGAACTAGTGCCAGCATCCATTTTTCTTATTGAACCACCAGAGTGAATAAATCTGTCCTCCCCCTTCTCTCCTCAAGACGCTGTTTACAATGTAGAGAGAGAAGAAGTATAAGGGTAAATAACCAAGTAAGCACTTCTGTTACCAATGAGTAATGCAGTCGACAGAGAAATTTGATGTACTCTTAATCAAAGAAGATTGATGGTGACAGATTCACTTTTCCATTAGTTTAGTGGCATTAATATAACGCACAACCTATAAGTAAACATACAGAAAATGTGATTTGTTTTGTTTTTTTTGTTGGTGGCCATAATACTATAAAGAAACTACTTAAGACAAATCTGCAGTGGAGCTTGAGTATTTCTCAACATCAATTTGATATTTTATTTTATTTTTTTTAATTCTCAGAATAGTGTAAAATATTAAAATCAATCATTCTCACATTACATATCCCCTGCCAATCCTGTTCCGATGGCTTCTTGGGTTCCCTGTCTGTATCTACTTCTTGGTTCCTCTCAACACACAAGAAATGAACTATCGGAAAGTCAACAACCACAGCGGTGACCTGCCACATGGCGAGCACTCATTTACGGGTTGTTGCGGGGGACCAAGAACTAACAGGGAACTTTTTTTCTAAAAATCTTTTTATTGGCCGGACAAGCAGTCTATGTATTTAATCCATTAAAGAGGACCTTTTATATCCTCATCGATGTGTGGTTTTATATAACGTTAGAAAGCCGAATGTCACTGAATTCAGAGCACTGTCGGCTTTTCCAATACCTGTACGTGCCCCAGTGCTGGAGATATCGGTGCCGTTAATTTCAGCACCGATATCTCATCGCTGTCAGAAGAGCGGACCATACAGCTCAGCGTCATCGCTGGGCTGCGAGGAATGCCCTCTCCTTGACTATACTCTAACATAGACTTATACTGTCAGAGGGGTCGGTCCTTACCGCCCAGCAATGACGCTGAGCTGTAAAGCCCTTCCTTCTGAAGGTGGGGAGATATCGGTGCTGAAACTAACAGCACCGATATCTCCAGCACCGGGCACATACGGGAAAGCCAACAGTGCGCTGAATTCAACGCACTGTCGGCTTTCTAGTGGTATATAGTACCACACATCGATGAGGACGTGAAAGGGCCTCTTTAAAGGACTTTCCTAAGGATAGGCCATAAATAGTAGAAATGAGGGGTTCCAACAGCTGGGACCCCTACAGATAAGCTGTTCCAGGGCAGCGTGGTTCCTGGTAATGTTTACATGCTGGGAGCCTTTCCAATCACTCGCTATACCGCATATATACAGCTGCAGTATGTAAAGTTGCTGCTACACTTTGTACAGGGCGTAAGCAATGCGTTAATATTACCAAGAGCCACACTGCCCCGAAGCTCCTGATCTGAGGGATCCCCAGCTCTCAGACCCCTGCAGATGGCCTTTCCTAAGGAGTCGTCAAAGCTTCGTAATTTTATGTTTACATACAGAGTTATTGGTATTTTCATTTTTTTTGCTTTGGCAATTTTTGCAAAAGTGCCAACCATGTTAGCAGTCATGTTTTTATTTCCAGTAATTTATAATAAAATAATTAAACAAACTGACAAGACAGTCGAGGCCTCATATGTAAGTTTCCAAGGTGGTCTGCAGACTATAGGTCTTTAAAGGGTTGTCCAAGCCTACCTATTAATGTCCTAGCAATATCAGGTCAATGGGGTTTTATACTTGGCATCCCAACCAATCAGCTGATATCTCCACAGTATACAGAGTCAGAAGCAGACTGCTCTGTACACTGTGTATTGGTTGTGCCATGTCGTTGTAACTCAGCTCCCATTCAAGAATAATACGCAGTCCTAGACAACCCCTTTAACTCCCTATAGATTAGTACCTGGTTTTCAAAGAAACCTAAGGGCATAATCTGTGAATAACAGTCCTCTTTTTCTTTGAAAACCAGGTATTGATCTATAGGGAGCTACCCTCCAATAGGTGGCGCTAGGAGCATATTCTTCTTCTTCACCAATGAGGTCTTCTTTGCATATTCCTTACCCCGAATTCTTAGCAGGGCACACATGGTCTTATAGGTCCCTGGACCCTTTCTCTGCCATCACCCAATGCACAGTAGATATTGGCTAATGCTGCACTACAGACTTCCATGTAATAGGCACATAATACTGTTCATACTGAGCGCTCTCTTCCCCATCTTAGCTGCTTCCCATCGCATTAAGACCAGAAAGCAAAGAGAATTACCTGGAAGGGAGACAAGGTTAACACTATTACGTGCTGAGTGCATTCAGGGGTGGCAGTCTGTAAGTTACAGCTGCAGGGAATAGCTAAAGAGCACTGAATAAAGCCACAGAAGGGGACATTATTTTGGAACGTCTCCTGTACAGCTCCGTAACATGCAGCCATTTTATTTCCTGTAGTATTAGGCTTTATTCACACATAGACGTAAATGAAAAACAGAAAGCACTTGGATGTCACTCTGAGCGTCATCCGGGTATATTCTGCTGCAAACTCAGCCCCACACCAGAGATCACATCACATGGGGCCTAACTAGAGATGCTTTCTACAGAGATCCCTGTAATAGCACAACCAATAAAAAGGGTTCTTTTCAACACAGCTATTGACTGACCAGTTTACAAGCAGCCACATGGTTGGTGTCTGAATTGTAAACACTGCCAAGACCATGGTTTAGCTTATGAGCCAGGTGGCCAAATATTGCTCCTGTGTGGACTATGGTTGCCAGAATGCAAAATACAGGCTAGGAATTCCCTGACTGTGTCTGTGTGTATAGGGCCATGTCACATGAATCATAACACAACAGGACTACTGTCCCCCGAATGACTTCATAACAGACAGGATCCTATTGAAGACTCCAAAAGCCTGCCTTGCATATACCTGGGGCTGTATGATTAATCAAATTAATTTGCCCTTAAAGGGGCTGTCCACTTTCAGACCAATACTGAGAGACAACTGTTACTGTTTGTATAATAAAAAGTTGTACAATTTTCCAATATACTTTCTGTATCAATTTCTCACAGTTTTCTAGATCTCTGCCTGTTGTCATTCATTCTGCTTATTCCTGGTGGATAAAAAACAGTCCATGGTCATGTGATGAACACACAGGTGCATGGCTTGTTACCAGGCAGTTGTCTGTGACGGTAATGAGCAGTGCACCTGTGTGTTCATCACATGATCATGGACTGTACATCACATGACCATGGACTGTACATCACACGACCATGGACTGATTTTTATCAACTGAGAGTAAGAAGAATGAATGACAGCAAGCAAAGATCCAGAAAATGCCCAAACTACAAACATATAAAAATATTTTTCCCATAGGGCAAATGCCATATCAGGAAAAAAAAATCAAAATGGATAGCGCTGGAGCCCTGGGTTCGAATCCTGCCAAGGACAACATCTGCAAGGAGTTTGTATGTTTTCCCCGTGTTTGCGTGGGTTTCCTCCGGGTACTTCGGTTTCCTCCCACACTCCAAAGACATACTGATAGGAAATGTAGATTGTGAGCCCTATATGGGACAGTGACTGACAATGTCTGTAAAGCGCTGCGGAATATGATGGCGCTATATAAGTAAGCCTAATAAATAAATAAATAAATAAATATACTACCATTTTTTCGCTGTTGTCTTTCAAAAATATTTTAATAAAAATCAATCAAAATGCCAGACATTTCTTAAAATGATATAAATAAAAAGCACTTGCCCCACAAAAAAAGACGCCTTTACACAGCCGCATATACTGAAATATAAAAAAGTTACCGGCGTCACAATATGGCGACTACAAGAAATTTTTGTATTCAAAGTTTTTAATTTTTGTAAAGGTATTAAAACAAAATAAAAACAACATAAATGTGTACTGTAATTGTTATGGGTTTTGTTAGACAAGGAGCAAAAAACGAAAATCAGAGAACGAAAAACTGCCGCGGCAGGAGGGGGCCAACAAAAAGCTTAATATGAGAAATTTCAGACGTGAAAGCGCTGGTCCATTAGGATCTGCTGGTAGTTTAAAGCTCCAAATTGACACAACAGGTTCGCTTTAAAGTGAATTACTCCACTTTGGCTAAAAAAAAAAATGACTAAGACTACATTCACATCTGGATCTGGTAGAAATTTCCATTGCAGATTCCATCAAAAAAGCCAAACTATTGCACCAAGCTGCGCTGTTTTGTCAGGTAAAATGACAGTCACGGTGACAGAAACCCTGCAGGCACGGTTCATATCCATCCTCCGACGGATCTGACGCTTCTGTTATTTTCGTATAATGCGGCAGAAAAATGGAAATAATCACTGGAGATGTAAATGTGGCCTTAGAATGCTAAGAGGAGTATTTCACTCTTCTGAAAAAATATTCCATACGGCCACTGGCAGCGATACTCGAAACAATGGGAATAACGTTCCTTCCTATGGCCCATAGCTGCATATATAGTCTCTGATATTCTCTGTATGTCCTTCTAATGACCTACAATAATTTTCTCTGGTTGAATCGAATAGCTGAATTTAAAAAAAACAACAAAAACAGACAAAAACATTACCTCATTGTTTTCAATGGGATTTTGCTAATGGGTAAAGCTTCCGTTTGCCTCTATTCCATCAGATTTTTATTTTTGGTGTAAATACAGACATAACAAAAAAGGAAACCCAATTAAAATCAATGGGATGTCTGGATGGGCTATGCGCCCCTTATAGAACAGTCAGGAAGCCATGGTATATATAGTCTGTGCTAGAGCACCCATTGTAACCAATTATATACGTACACGGGGGGTTCGCTTCTTACTGATTCCCAAGAAGAACTTGTGCCATGCTCCCTCGAATGCCATATCAGAGTATGAGCACATGAAAATACAAGTAGTAGATTGTACTCCCGCAGAAAAGTAGATAATATAGATGAGGTCATAAATTGACCTACACGGTGGGTTTTTTATCCACAGCATGTCACTTTATGCTGCGGGTTTTCACATTGACGTTCCTGTAGCGATTATCCTATAAACTGCTACAAAAATACAACATTTCAAGCATTTTTACCCATAGACAAATTCAGGAAAATCCACTTATAAAATTCCTCAATGGAAAGTCAGCTGCAGACCAGTCCTATGTGGACACCTTTATGCCGATTGCAGACGACCGTGCTGCAACCGACTGGCCGTGAACTAAAGGCATGGGCGGCATTGCCACCTGTGCACGGGCCGTGGTTTCGTGGCTCCTTTCATTAAATGTATAGGAGCCACGGACGCACGGGCCGCAAAATAGGACAAGAATAGGACCTGTTCTATCTTTTGCGGCTCGGACTGTCGGCCCACAAACGGGACCGTGAAATTCACAGTCGTGTGTACGGGCCCATAGAAAAGAATGGGTCAGTGTGCTATCCGTGAAATACACGGATAACACATGGATCACGGCCACGTTCGTCTGCAACCGGCCTTAGGCTAAGGCCCCACATTGCAGAAATGCAGCTTTTTTGTTGCAGATTTTGCTGCGGTCTTTTGAGCCAAAGTCACCAGTGGCTTAAAAAGGAATGGGAAATATAAAGGAAGCTCTTAGACATTTCCCTTCTGTTAAATCCACTCCTGAGTTTGGCTTAAAAAAAACGCAGCAAAACCTGCATCAAAAAACGCTGCGTTTCCGCAACGTGGGGCCTTAGTGTTAGGGTATGTTCACACAGTGGAAATTCTCACTGAATTTGTCAAACAGAAAACTTCTGCTTCCAGAGTTTGAAGAATTTGCTTGACACACCGCAGAGGAATTTGACAAATTCCACATGAAATTCCTGTAGAAAAGATGTTATTTTCCACCTCTCATTCATTTCAATGGGAGTTCTCAGGCGGATCCACCTGAAGGAAAAGCAGGACACTTATCTTTTCCGTTAGCTGAAAAAAATCAGTTACTGCCTCCCATAGAAATGAATGGGAAGGTGATGTTAGGCAGAATTTGAGGCAGATTCTTACCTGTGAACACCCCGTTACAGAGGTATTAAAAGTAGCATAGACCATTAGGTCTTATTCACATGATAGTGAAAAGTGGCTGTATTCTGATTGTAAAGCCATGAGTGTCTATGGGTTCGTTTTCATGTCAGTTATTTTCACGGACTGTTTTTCACGGCTGCCAAAAAAATTGACATGCTCTATCTTTGTCCATTTTGATGGACATAGAAGTAACCATGTGAATAGACCCATAGACATTCCTGGGTTTTAAATCGGCCGTGTAGGGGCTGTTCAGTAAATAAGCATTGCACGGCTGTTATTCGCTGTCGTGCCCCTTCGACAGGCTTCAGCACACCAAAACAGCCAATTTCCACCGACGTTAGATCCATGAAAGGCAGCACTGATGTGTGAATAAGGCCGAAGTCTGTGTAAAATCAAGTACTAGAGGCACCAAAGCATCTTACGTTAATCTAAGCAAACACTAGCACCCAAAGTCCGCCGCTCTCGATCACACACTGAGTATTGATCATTCTTGATCCCTGTATCAAGGAAACGTCCCTGATGTATTAAACTCTGCAATGCATAGAAAGCAGATTGGGGAAGGAGGAACAATTTATAGGTGTGTAATAACACAAGTAATCTCTGTGGAATCCAGGCAGGTTTAAGCAAGAACACACATCGGGTACAGAGCGCGCAGCACTGGATATATGAGCTCATCAATTCTGTAGCGTGGTCGCCATAGCTGCCCGGGGTCACCAGGTTTGCTGGAAATATTAGAGCTGAAGCTTCATTATAATCCCTGAGACCTGAGGTTAATGGCTTTCATAGTAATGGCAGCATGTAAAACTAATACACAAGAAATCAGATTTCATCCTATTCCTCTGCCTCTTCCTGGAGTCCGTACCCTCCATCTTACGTCTGTATAGCTGTGTCCTTATCTGTCTGGTCTTGTAGTCAACATTTTACTATAAAAGATGAACCATTAGAGGGAAGCAAACACAGAGCTGAATAATAAACAGCTAATTTTTTTTGCATCCTAAGGGTGGGTTCAGACCTGCACTTCAGTCCGTCCGCTGCCAATCCGAGTGAAAATCTCGGCGAACGGGATCGGCATCGGATACAGAAAGGTCAGCGATGCATTGGTTAAAAACCCATTCATTTGAATGGGTTTTTAAAGCAATGCGCGGGTGTGCGCTTACACCCTCTGTGCTGCGAAGCCGTTTTTTTCGTCGGACACGAAGTCCTGCATGTCCGATTTTGTTTTCGACGAAAAAAAAGGATTCGCAGCGCAGAGGGTGCAATCGGACACCCGCGCATTGCTTTAAAAACCCATTCAAATGAATGGGTTTTTAACCAATGCGTCGCTAACCTGTCGGTATCCGATGCCAATCCCGAGATTTTCACTCGGATTGGCAACGGACGGACTGAAGCGCAGGTGTGAACCCACCCTAAACCATCACAGCTTTCTCTGTTACTGCTCTTACAGTAAAGAATCTAAGTGGAGCTTTGACCCAGCTGCCATGTAAATGAATAGGAGCTGAGCTGTTAAAGCACAGTTTAGGCTAAGCCCCCACGTAGCGGGCTGCAGCAAAAAAGCCATGCGGGAAAAACCGTGGCACAAATGCATTGCGGTTTTTCCTGCAGCGCTTTTCACAGAAAGTCTGAAGGGTTTTCCTCTGAGGACTTTCTGCTTCAATTATAGCTATAGGGAAACCGCCAGCGTTTCTGTAGATATAATTGACATGCTGCGATTTACAAAAACGTGACGGTTTTTGAAATCGCAGCATGTCCGCTGCAGATATTTTTCCGCAATGTGTGGATGGGATTAGCCAGAATCCCATCCACTTTGCAGTAACTGTAAAACGCCACAATTTACGCTGCGGCAACATCGCGGCATTTACGGTACGTGGAGCCCCGGCCTTCCGGAGCCGCCTGCTTCTGGCTCTGTATACTATGCTCAGAAGAGCTGATCGCTGCAGGGCCATGAAAGCTCCAACAATATCAAATCAATGAACTATTCAAAGGATAAATCATTAATTTTTGGTCTTGGATAACCCCTCTAATAACTCAGGGATAGATGGATCGGTAGGTTTAGGGCCCCAAACCTCAGATTACCATAACAGAAAAGAATGAGTTGTGATATGCAATATAAGCCAGAAATTGCTAATAAGAATTAAGTTAAAATATAATGAGAATTGAAGTAGACTTCTGCCTCAGATTACTCTTCATTTTACCACCCCAGAGCTTTGGGTTTACATCGTGGCTTTCACTTGCTGACTATCCCCAAAGAAATGGCAATGATCGCCGGAGTGTCTCGCGCCACAGGTTCTACAGCTGATCATCTATGGAATCTGCGGAAAGATGGACCCGGGGGTTCTGGCAACGTCATGTGATCAGGTCATGTGATCAGCGGCAACGTTCAGCAACTGTGCTATAGTGGCTGCCTCCGATCACATGACCTGGGGTTCGTGACTTTGCCGGAACCCCCAGATCCATCAAACGCATTCCACCGGACCAGGTAAGCGAATAAACGTAGCATTTTCACTGCAGATTCTTTTCTGCAATGTGTGGATGAGATTAGCCAGAATCCCATTCACTTTGCAGGTACTGTATAACGCAGTGTTTTTGGCTCCCACTGAAAACAATAAGAGGAAGTTGGCTCTGATTGTAAGTGGATCCACCTCTAAATTAGCCCCAAATTCCTATGTGTGAACATACCCTTACTGAATATGAGTTTATTCACGTGACAGTGAAACTGACCATGTGATAGCCATTTCTTTCACATGTTCATTATTTTGATGAACAGAAAAAGCAGCCAATTAAAAAAAATTTACATTTTCTAAATTTGAACCCAATAGAAATCAATGGGTATGTTTTTAAAGGATGTAAAAACAGCTTGATGTCCGAGTTATATCCATTTTTTTTACTGATCTGTCAAAAACAGAGGCAAAATGGATGACACTTGGCCATCAAAAACAGACATGGAAAGAATACAAAATGCCTGTTATAAATGGACCGATTCATCTATTTTTCATGGCTGGGAAACAGACATGGTTGTGTGAATAACGCCTAATTGTATAACCCATCTTTTCTTGAGCTCTTCCACATGAACGATTTTTCTATCTGTCCCTGCCAGAAAACGGACCCATTATAGTGAATGGAGCCAATGACATGCTGTTGCACATAGTATTTTTTTTCTACTCGCCTCGGCCATTCAAGTCAATGAGGCCATGAGGGAAAAGCGGGCTGAACATGGATGTCATCCTTATACAGTCCGTGTTTCATCCATTTTTCACAGATCCATTGTTAGATTATTCTGAAAAATCAACAAGGCACCATCTTTTTTTTTGTGGATGCAAAAAAGGGATGACACATGGATTGCACACAGATCAAAAATAGAAATACAGAAGGGTGTACAGTGTCCGTGTTTTATAGCTCTCGGACTGTTCATATGCAAGTAGTCTTATTCCTCCTAGGAATTTGTGACTAAACTGACAACTGGGTGTTACCATTCCCCTTATCATAGAGGTATGTCCCTCCAAACTATCACACTGCCAACTTTGTCGTGACACCTATCAGACAAGGGGAATGGTAACACCCACTTGTCAACTTATTCCTAAATTTCAAGGGTATATAACAGAGGAATGACACATCACAGTTATAAATGAAGATGCTCCCGAATTGTTACTCCATGGGCAGGCATGTCAGGAGCGGTGACTGTCAGGAGCGGCGACTGTCAGGAGCGGCGACTGTCAGGAGCGGTGATAGATCCTCTGTCTGATGGTGTAGATCACTAGACTATAACTCGCCTGCAGATGAGCCAGGAATCCTCATTGGTGAATGCGCCAAAGTGCTGAGGCGGACTCCTGGAGTCACTAGGCGGTGAGTTAGAACTTCATTTTCTACTTATTCTGGGGCCACAACCACCCTACAGGTCCCCCTAACAGATAAGAAGCGACCCCACACCTAGAAGCACTGGCTCCAGAAACTGATTTGCACTTGTTTTCACCATTAGCTTACAAGCTCTACTCCTATATTCACACGGTCCTGCTAAAAACAAAACAAAACAAATGAAACCGTCCATTTTTTATGGCTGTTTTGCATCCGTGGAACACCCATTTTCCCTCACGGACTTGTTTATGAGGGTTCCATTAAAAAATTACCAAAATAGGACAATTCGGTTAAAACAGACCATCAAAAAACGAGCATGTGAATAGCTCAAGTCAAATCAATAGGACTGATATCTGGTGTACAAGGAATACAAAAGTAGCTTATTTCTGTGCAAATCGTTTTTTGGGCAAAATTTCTGCTACTTTTTAATTTTGGGCGTGCACGTTCCTGAGCATGCATGGGGTGAGGCCAATGACCCCACCAGATTTATTATCATTTACGCCAGAAATCTGGCATAGATGATGCTGTGAGCTGGCACAGACTTGCCTCCAGGCACCCGGCCCAGTTGGAGGGTCCTCGGCCAGAGCAGGAGAAGCATTGAACACTCCAGTCTTCATAAATCTCCCCATGTGAATAGTGCCTATATGTTATATGTATATTGTATATACATTCTATATATTGGTGCCCTGAAAACATTCAACACTTTTTTTATACAATTTTTCCATCTCTGCCTTACAGGAATTTTCTACTTTTGGTTAACAGCCATGTATAATGAAAAGTTATGTAGACAACTTTGAGTAGGGATATGCCAGGATTTTCACTACCTTGTTTGACCGTATTCACATGCAGCTGATTTCTTGCAGATAATCTGTCTTGGCAGCAAACATTGGGATTCTGCAAACCCCATTCAGATGAACAAAAATTTCTGCAACAAAATCTGCCACGTGTGAACACAGCATTAGGAAGACAGCTTGTCCTGGTCACATGATGATGACAGGGGGGCTCGCTGCCATTATCAGAGCCTGTGTGACTATCACATGACCAGGACAGGTTGGCGTCCTCTGAGTGTAAGCAATAAAGTTTTCCATTCAATGACTGCAAACAGAGATCTTTAAGCCTGTGATAACTATTCATAGTATATTAGAAAACTGCAGAAATTTCTATCATCACTGACAAACCTTAATATACCGAATCTGGAACATCCCTTTAAATCACATCCAACATATTCATTCTTGCATTAAATATAGCATAAACCAGCAATGTTACGCTACGGTCATTTCTTCGCCATAATTTCCGTTCTTCTGGTCAAGACTGGAAAAACAGACAATGGACCCCGATAACAACAGACATGAATGGAACTTGAAACCCCCATTGATTATAATGGGGTCCATCGGGTGTCCAAAATTTTTAACTGCTGAATGAAAAAGTTGGGCTTGCGGGACTTTATTGTCCGGTGATCTGCGCCGGACAGATGTGAACGTAGCCTAACCGGGATGTGCCCGCGTCAGCTACAATGTGACCCTATTCCAGGTGCCCGCACACAGGACGGGGGCAGGTAACATTAGGATCACCCCCAGATCTGGCTGAAGAAGTGACACAGGAGCACAGACAAGTGAGCAGCGTACGACTAGCACCCCCATCATCCTGTTCCCATGGATACATGCACATTCATGGGATGCCCTCCTGGATCTTTATGTCCTTCACAGACCTTCAGAGCCACTAGCTGGAGCTGCTGGGGGTTGTAGTCCCCCGGGCACCTCTATACAGCACACAGGTAAGGCTACACTTCAGTCTAGTTTCCCTGCCATGACAACTCTTCCAACATGTGCACCAGGCCCCGGCTGTAGTCACACACAGCGCCCCCCTCCTCCCCCGGTGTCCCCGGTCCCTCACCCAGGGTGAAGTAGGGCGGCTCGGTATTGTGCAGGTCGTCCCTCACGGACACGCTCCCAGGCGCCTCGCTGTGGACATGCAGGGGAAGACGGGAATCCCCAGGTCCGAGATGCACTGAGGACACGGCGGCGCCGCTCCAGCTCAGCTCCCGCTCTCTCAGCGCCGGTAACGTGGACACGGTGACAGTCTTTAGCAGGCATCCCTGCGGGGAGGACGAGCGGGCAATGTAGGGCAGGAGAGCCAGGAGGCCCAGACACAGCACGGAGGGCATCATGCCTTACAATGCCAGCCTGTCTACTACATGGACGGACATCAGACAGGCGGCTCCGGTCAGGCGCTCACAGCCGAGTCCTCCAATATTCCCCCTTGTTAACTCCAAATCTCCCAGCAACGGCCAAGCCGCGTCTCCCTCATCTCACACAGTGATCGCCCCTTTAACTCTATGTTTCTAGCAGCCGCCTCTCAGCCATTTATTACACGCCCTCTTAACATTATGTCTCCCGGCAACAGCCAATCACCGTCCAATACAGCGGTCCTCTGGTCTCCGCCCCTTCTCCTTTTAAGGCTATGTCGCCTGGCAACGGCCAATCAGAGGCGCCGGTTTGTGAGAGATGCTCCAGTGATGTGCTGGCTATCAAGCCGGGAAAACTGTTCTCACTGACACGGACTGTGCGGGCTGGCGCGCCGGGTAATGGCGGAGCGCAGAGCGGTCATCCCGCTGGAGGTTTCCAGTCACGTATGGGATGACAGGTCTTCTATAATGCGGCGGGCTGGAAGGGAAGTGACTGATGAGCTGTCACTGAGGACAGCTTTATCATAGGCTCAGTCTCCTGGCTCCTGACACTAGTCATGCCCTTGGGCTCCACACTCCTACCTGCACTCAAGTCCTTGCTTTGTCCTTCTAGGTGCAAACTCTAGTAAACGAGACGCCCCATTGTAAAACACTCTACATAACAATGAATAAACGGATCGGGGAAAAGAACCATGTGAACAGAGCCCAAGGCATCACAGACAATAATGGGGTCTGTCGGGTGTTCAGTTTTCACAACTGAAATCACCAGATGAAAAGTTGAGCTTGCAGCACTTATTCATCTGCCGATTTCTGACGGATCTGCACTGGACACATGTGAACGGAGCCTACTTTTATCCCAACTAAGGCTAGGTTCACACCAGCGTATGAGTTTCCGTCCTTCAAGTCCGCTTGGGGATTTTTCTCTCCGTCAGTTTCAGTATAAAACCAGCGGAATCCCGGCAGACCCCATTATAGTCTATGGGGTCCGTGGGTTTCCACATGTGACCGCAAATTCACCTTCATTACTTGCAAAGAAAGCTGCGCTACTATGCCTGCATAAGCTGTGTTGCCATATACTGTGGCCCTTTCCAAGTAAGAGGGGATATGTGCTTTATCGCTGGAGGATCTGATCAATGAGAACCCCTGCAATCACAAGAATGGGATCCACAAGTGTCCCACGTACATGGAGTGGTAGTGTGCATGCTCGACCCCTGCTCTATTCATACTTTTGGGATTTCTGGAATGGCGAGTTCATATGGAGCCTTTTTGTTATCAAAAAGTCATGAAGTGCAGCTGAGTTAGCAATACGTCTAGGACAGTGGGGGGAGACTGATGACGACTAGCGTTTTTAATGCCAATCTTTATAGCTCCTGGGCCGGCGGAGGGTTCACCTCATTTATGCGAGACACACATCTACTCTTGAATCAGGCGCTCCCTCCACTGGTCTGTCACCGACACTAAATTCTATGCCAGCTTGTTGCTGGCATAAGTTTTAGGCGACATTTATGCCAATAAACTGGTGAAATGATCATAAATCTAGGGGGGCACTGCCCCCTTCTCCATTATCTCTTCGAGGGAGGTGTAAAAGAGATGAAAGATACAAATGTATTCATGCCTTGTATGCCAGAACACTGGTGTACAAGCCACGATAAATCTCCCAAAGTAAGTCCTAATGATGTATAAGAGAGATCCGTCCAGTTAGGGACAACCTCAATGCCTCAAATAACTTATTAGGGCAACTGTCTCTGAAAAAGTGCAATGCTGGGTGAATAAAGACATGAAACCCCAAATAAAATGTCACCTGATATTAGGTTGCTAGAGGAAGAATCATATATACTGTAATTTTCTGATTCCTATGCATGATCAGCAAACAAGGGAGCAGAGGGTTACTAGCCAACCCTAAGGACATACAGGGACCTAAGTGGTCAAAGCACTGGACATGTCCTTCATCCAAGAGCCGTGTGAAGGCCAGGCTGGGTGCCTTCACTTCTAATCTACAAGCTGAGAACCTGCCATCCGATTATGGCGATGATTATGAGCACATGGAAGATGTGGCCAGTGTTACATGCAGTAGTTAGGCTCTGTTCACATCGGTCTTGGCTATTTCTGTTGTTCTGTGCCGTCAAAGGAGCAAAACAAAGAAAATATTGGCAGTGTTGGATTCCTATAATAGGGTCCATGAGGTTTCGATCATGAGGTCAGGCATTTTTCTGAATAAAAAGTACAGCATGCTGCGCTGTTTGTCTTCTATTTAACCGTTTCTGTACCAGATGTAGCAGAGCCCTACATACTTCACACAAGTCCATCAATCCAACCTTTAATCCTACAGTTATTGCTTTGTCAATGAGTGTAAATGATTGACCATGTACTGTGGGTGGGGAAAAAGCATTCACAACTCTTATGTCTATTGCATGACTTGCATTGGTACTTAGGAGTCATACCAGAGATATCAGAAGATAGAATATATATTATATACACCGGTCAGCCATAACATTAAAACAAGTGAACATTATCTCATTACAATGGCAGCAAATTAATAGGTCTTGACTGTGTGTAGGTGAAAGCAGGAAAAATGGGCAGGTGAAAGATCTGAATAGCTTTAACAAGAGACAAATTTTGATCTCTAGATGACTGGGTCAGAGCATCTCCAAAACAGCAGGTCTTGTGGGTTGCTCCTGCCATGCAGTGGTCATTACCTACCAAAAGTGGGCCAAGGAAGGTCGACCAAGGAAATGGTGACTCAGTCATGACTATCTAAGACTCCCTGGTGAGTGTGGGGAGCAAAAGCTAGCCTAAGTGGTCCAGTCCCACGAAACAGCTACTGTACAAATTGCTGGAAAAAAATGCTTGGCTACCAAGACATTTTGGACAAAGGTATGCTTCTAGGTTCATGTTCCAGCATGACTGCGCCCATCGCACAAAGCAAGGTAAATAAAGTCATGGCTCATGACTGAGACCCCCAAGCTAAACCCCACTGAAAACCTTTGGGATGAACTAGAATGGAAATTGTGAACGAGGCCTGCTCGTCCATCAATGTCTGACCTCACAAAATCTCTTCTGGTCGAAATGGCAAAAATTCTCAGTGACACATTCCAAAATTTTGTATAAAACCTTCAGAGAGGAGTGCAAGCTGTTTTAGCTGCAAAGGAAGACCAATCAAATGTTAAAGGGATTGTCCGGGCTAAATTAAATGTCACTGGGTGTAATGGGCTGGGTAATATTAAAAAAAAAAAAAAATGACATTCACCCACCCCCAATTTAGGGCTAGACAATCTGTTCCCCATTCCTTCCAGTTCACAAAATACTGGGGCCAGAAGTCTAGAGCAAGGGTACTCAACTACTTTTAGTAAAGGTCCATTGACCGTGTTTTGCCATCAAGTAAAGGTCCGAGCTGAACACGTCCAGTATTTACATTATTTTTTGGACAAAAAGGCATGTCTGATTATAAGACACACAAAAAAAAATTAAGAAAAAATATTTCCTAATGTGACATTACAATGTGCAGGGGGGCACTAAGAAGCATTATATTGTGCATGGGGGACTAAGGAGCATTATACGGTGGGAGGGAACACTAAGGAGCATTATACTGTGGGTAGGGGCACTAAGGAGAATTATACGGTGGGTGGAGGCACTAAGGAGCATTATACAGTGGGAGGGATCACTAAGGAGCATTATACTGTGGGTAGGGGCACTAAGGAGCATTATACTGTGTGTGGGACAATAAGGAGCATTATACGGTGGGAGGGAGCACTAAGGAGCGTTATACGGTGGGTGGGGGCACTAAGAAACATTATAGTGTGCATAGAGGCACTAAGGAGCCTTATACTATGTGTGGGGCACTAAGGAACATTATAAGATGGGAAGGGGCACTAAAGAGCATTATACGGTGGGTGGGGGCACTAAGGAGCATTATATGCTGGGTGGGGGCATTAAGAAGCATTATACTGTGGGGTGCACTAATGGGACATTAGCGCCCCCACGCAGTATAATACCCATTATTGTACCTCCTTGCAGTAGTACCCCCATAATATAATTAGAGCCCTCAAAAATAATTAATATTAACAGTGGTCAAGAAGGACATTCATCTCCCGTCCGCTGACCCCTAGCTCTGATCTCTTAGACTAGTGACAGCAGAGATCGACAATCATCCCTGCTGCCTGCTCCAGAGCCCTCACGTGTGAAGGCAGCAGAGATGATTACCGATCCCTGCTGCCGCTAGTGCAATGGATCAGGGCTTGGGGACAGTGGGCAGGAGATGAAGGTTTCTCCCACCCACTGTCATAATGAGAGTGCCGGGAGACAGGGGTCTTGAAAGCTGGCGGCCCCAGTCCGGAATTTGGGCCACTGTCCACCAGTTGAGTATCCCTGGTCGGGGTAAGGTGACTGGTGCGACTATTCATTGGCGTCAGCAGTCACATTCTGGATACCTGTTATATATTAGCAGTGGTCACCATTACCAAAGATACTGTATGACTGCTAAGACTAGTGGTTGGCTGCAGTAGTCACTTGACCTCTGCATTTCTGGCCCTGGTAGTCTGTGGGCCAGAGGAAATGGGGGATGTGCCATCTGAACCAAGAACTGGGGGTAGGTAAGTATCATTTCTTTTTTAATTTTACCCCACCTTCATCCCCCAGTGAGATTTTAAGGTTGCCCAGACAACCCCTTTTTGATTCCTATGGATTTAGAGTTGGATGTCATAAGAGTTTCTGCAAGTGCAATGTGTAGGTGTCCCAATATGTTCTATCTATCTGCCTACCTATGTCTTCACACTATACATATAGTTGCAGTCACAATAGCATTTTATACCTCTCTTGTAGATCCAGTGTGGGTTTTGTAAGGGGCCCTATAATTTATGTGTACCCAATGCATATATTACACCTGAATCACATAGACCCACCTGACAGCAGGGGTTGATGGAGTGAAGTTTAGCCGGTGCGATCATTTTTCCTGTCGTGCTCATGGCTTATTAATACTGTGAGGCATATTCAGCCCATTACTCAGTTCTCTATCAATACTCCGACCTGCAGGGAGAGGTAATACTTATGCACTAGGTAATATGCATGGCTGTTTCTGCCTACTCTGCAGTTTTTATAAGATAGTTAAATGAAAATAGTCCTTTCATCCAGCCTTATCAACGTGATGGATTTCCAAAAAAGATTAACTGGGAACATACAAATGACAATGTATCAAGGCTAATAACACATTGCAACGATTTATGGTATTCTGTGCAGTTCAAGTTCATTGGTTGACATGATTCACTGCAGTAATATAATATATAATACAGTCCATATTGAATTAATAGCATTACTTCACTTCAATAGATGTGGCTATATGCATATAAAGAACATACTCCTTGAAGACAGGTTCAGTATGGCTCAACCTCTATTATCGAAGCTGAAAAGTAAATGCAATGGGTGACTTAACATTAAGGGGTTTTCTGATAATAAATATTTGGCATCAACTGCTGGTACCGCGACCAATCATATGGATGAGGGTTTCCAAGTCTTTTACGAGACTGACAGCATGCTGAGCATGGCTAATTCTGTTATGTCATGTACATACTGTCCTAGCATGTGACGTGGGTGCAGCTGTCAGGGGTCAATTCACTCCACTCTCTCAATCTTGCACTGTTCACTCAGGCTACAAATTGAGCACAAATCGCATCCCAACACAGTACCCACACCCCAAATACACGCTGCCACCACCTGTTCTATGCAGCATCAAGGACCAATAGGAATCCCAGACACACACTACTGTTCCCAGCAGTCAAACGCAAACACACTTCAAGACAGGTAATAGGTTAATAGAGCAAACCCAAAAATAGCATTACATTTAATGATTTAATACCCAAAGGGTTCAATGCTATATATAAAAAATTGACAAACAAGCAAACAGTTCTAAATATAACAGGAGAAAAACAGAATAAACCTAATAATTAGAGTTCTTTGTTTCCAGAAAGCTTGGAGGAGATGTATGGCCGACACCCAGCTTATTTTCTGTCTTCCACAGTATAACAATGTGTTTATAGAATTAACAATCTCTTGTAAGGTGAATCTCCTGGCTTTTGCATGGCTACACTCCCTGTCAGGGTGCCCCCCTCTTCCTACTCTTTGAGGTGGGGATGAGCTAATTCATCAGCACCTGGGAAAGTTGGATTCTCTACAGATGACCATGAGGTTAACTCCAGGCATGACCCCTCTTTCTCTTAGGTCTAAGTGAGCCTAGTAGTGAGAGAGTTGTTAAGCTATAAACCTGGCCTGGTCTTATTACTTCAAAGAGCCTGCTGCAAGACCAGGTCATAAAATAGCAGAGACTCTGGTCTTGTGCTCACAGGAACATTTTCATCCTTTAATCCCCCCCCCCCGACATTACTTGTATACACACATACCAATTCAATATACTGAGACACATACATAAAAACTATATTCATTAAGGATATACATACATGAACAATATAATTCAGTGAGGATATATACATAAGTAGGCTCCTTTCATCACGTTAGTCTCATAGAATTGAATGGAGCAGTGGTCACTCAGATAGTGGAATCCCTACTGTATTTTCATGATGGGTGAGGGTCACAGCTGTCAGACCCTCAGTGATCATAGATTCTTCACCTATCTTGTGGCTTTCAAAACCATTTACTCGAAACCTAGTGACATAATCTGGGAAAAAAGCCAAATCAGCATAACTCTTCCAAAATGAAGAAGAATCCATTTGCAAACACCTGTTTCAAGGTTATTGCCTTTCATCAGTGTGAAGCAGGGTACTGGCTGGATGAGTGAGAGGTCCTAGACATGGGTCAGGAGGGGTACTATGTTGCCTCAAAAGTACAGGGATTTATTAGACCATGCATGCCCTGCTAAGAATTCTGGGAAATTAATATGCAAATAAGGGGAACTTGGTATAGCGTCACATTTTGGAAGGTAGCTTCCTATAGATCAATGCCTGGTTTACTTAAAACCTAAGGGCATAATCAGGGAATAAAGCCAAACCAGAAGATCCCATCCACAGACAGATTTAGATTTTGTAATACATAGGCCTCCATGTTAGGGGCTTTCACACTACCGTTAGTTGTGTCCGTTGCTAGCATCCGTTATAAAATGTAATGGACACTAACAGAACTATCATAAATCCGTTAAAAATCCCATTGATTTCAATGAGATTTTATCTGCTGTCTGTTAAGTGTCTGTTGACACCAAATCTGTCACATGTCCGTTTTTTTTTTTCGCAGACATAAAAACCCGGGGTGCAGGACTTTTGTGTCAATTCAAAATAACGGACTTATGACGGACGGCAAGTGTCCGTTATTTTTAACATTAATGTCTTTGGTTAATGGACGGGCGTCAGTTATACTGTCCGTTATTACTGTCCATTTTTTTCTGCACATGCTCAGAAAGCAGAAACAAAAAAAAAAAGCAAATATACGGACAGTATAAAAACTGACACTAACAGAACTGACTGATACTAATGTGTCCGTTTTTTTAACTGATCGTTTTTTTTAAAAAACGGACACATTAGCATCTGTTAGTGTCTGTAAATGTACGTTATGATACGTGTCGTTTTTTTTTTTTTTTTTTTTTTAATGGACACTATTAGAACGGACATCCAACAGTAGTGTGAACACCCCTTTAAAAAGACAGTACAGTATAGCATGTACTGTATACGGTTTTTTACGGTAGTTGCCCATGCTACAGGAAACAAAAAACAGCTGACTATGCTTTCTTTTATGGTTTAAAAAAGTTGCACTGATGTGTATCTTTATGTAGAGGATGCCCAAAGGACATTTTTTGGTTCTGTAGGGCCGCATATATATTCAGTGCATATGCTGGAGCGTTCCTTGTATTTTCATTAAGCATGCTCTATAAGCAGTGTGAACATTGCTTTAGTCTTTTATCACCTTGATGGTTTAGTGTCTGTAAATAGCATTCCCTGGAGATTTCAATTCCGAGATGTGTAGTCTTTATACTAAGAGACATACAGTCAAGCAAACAATCTTCCAGACTTCTACCCATTAGAGTGTGGTACATTACAGGATGTCAGCTTATTGTTTAGTGGGTTGTCTAATATTAGAAAAAAGGGTCTGTCTTTTTCTAAAAACAGCACCGTCCTTGTCTAATATTGCAGCTTATCCCTATTCAATTGGCAGAGGCTGATCTGCAGAACAAACGTCGCCTATAGGTAAGGGTGGGTTCACACCTGCGCTTCAGTCCGTCCGTTGCCAATCCGAGAGAAAATCTCGGCGAACGGGATCGGCATCGGATACAGACAGGTCAGCGATGCATTGGTTAAAAACCCATTCATTTGAATGGGTTTTTAAAGCAATGCGCGGGTGTCCGATTGCACCCTCTGCGCTGCGAAGCCGTTTTTTTCCTCGGAAACAAAGTCGGACATGCAGGACTTCGTGTCCGAGGAAAAGAAACGGTTTCGCAGCGCAGAGGGTGCAATCGGACTCCCTCGCATTGTTTTAAAAACCCATTCAAATGAATGGGTCTTTAACCAATGCGTCGCTGACCTGTCTGTATCCGATGCCAATCCCGTTCGCCAAGATTTTCTCTCGGATTGGCAACGGATGGACTGAAGCGCAGGTGTGAACCCACCCTAAGAGTGGCATTGCTTCTGGAAAAACTGACACTTTTTTCTAATGTGAAATGACTCCTTTAAGAAGCGTTGTAACTCAGAAACAGAATAGGATAAGCAAATTAAGACTCATGCATTCTTGAGATATGAAGCTTTAAGTGGATAATAAACAAAAAACTGCAAAAAAGCGAAAAGTTTACAACATAATCATAATATAATCATTATCTAATTAATGGTAATGGGGAGTCGGTCCCAGGGGATCAAGAGAAAGCAGAGCTACTAAATGGATTTCCAAGCACCATGTATACAAAAGAAGAGAGTCGCTGATGCAGGCAGTGCCAGTGATACATCGATAAATATACTTAATTGGCTGAATGTAGATATGGTCCAAACAAAGCTACAGTAAGTAAAGTAAATGTGAACAAGGCTCCAGGGTCCAGATGGATTACACCCAAGAGTACTTAAAGAACACAGCTCAATAACATTGCTGTGTGTTTATAATATTTAGAGGCCCTCTAGTGGCAGTGCCAAGGGACTAGCCCAAGGCAAATGTGGTCTTCCTCAGGTAATTATAGACCAGTAAGCTTAACTAGGCAATAATTAATGTGTAAATCAGCTTTCTTGTGATATCAGAACCATTTTTCTAGGAAGTATAAAACCGGAGATACAGCCATTTGAAGTGACCATCCCCCTCTGGTAAATGCTTCAGCTCTACATACTCCATTGAGTACTGGTGTACGGACAGAGTCTCTCTGGCAGTGCTTAGTTAGAGCTTTGCTATGGGAACTTTACAGCCTGTTTTCTACTAAAAGGAAGTTAGATAGGTTAAAAAAGTTTAATTTACCTCCTGTATAAACACCTGACGCCAGGGGCATAACAATCGCAGTCACAGGAGGTGCGACCGAGTCGGAGAGGTATGGGGCCCGCGGCCAGCTGGAGATGACTGGGGCCCCGTTGCACTATTGTATACACTATACATTTCCTTAATGGAAAGGGGTCCGACATTATGTGATGTCTGTATATGCAGCCAGGTCCTTTTCCAGTAGAAGCCTGCCCAGAGGAGGTAATTAAAAATAAATACTCATACTCACCTCTCCTGGGCTTCTGACAGTCTTCACCATGCTCTTTGGGGCTCTTCTGGCCTGTGACTGAGGTCATGCGCCCCATAGGTCACTGCTATATATCCAGGTCTCCTAGAGACCTGGATGCAGTGGGGTGCCGTAGCTGTATGTGTTCTGCCTCCCCTGCAGAAACTGATGCCAGGAAATGCACTGGTAAGCTTCATGATTCCCCCGGATATACCTTGAATATAAATTGAGAATGAGTTTGCCAGTATGAGCTAATCTGAATATTTTTCCTATGGAGCACTGCCTAAAAACTAAGTTTTCATACACCACTGTGTCTCTACAAGGAGAACCAGTACACCCCTGACACACACACACACACACACACACACACACATTCATTTTGAAAAAAAAAATGTTTGTGGACTCTTTAGAGACAATATACAGACAATAGATAGGACAATAGCAAGCTCAATTTTATTAAGGACAGAAATTATTAAATTGATCTGATCTGTTTTATGAAGAGGTGAGTAGAAGCCTGGGCATAGGGTCAACTATGATATAGTGTCATTGGAATCTGCAAAGACGTTTGACGCTATCAGTGTTTGTAGGTCTAGAGAGTCAAAATTATTAAAATATTTTTTTTAAATATATTGCACCAACATATTCCGCAAAAATGTTGAGGGCTCATGAGCTTGCCACATCAGACATTTCAGTATACCAAACAAATTAACATATCATACAATAGGATTGAGCAGACTGCTCACAAGAGCTTACAATTTATGAACAAATAGGGGGCACACAAGATGTAAGGGGGCTTGTTTTTTACAATCGTCCAGGCACAGATATGAGTGCATGGAGTGCAGTATAACTTCTGTTTGGAGGGGTCAGGTTCTATACAGTAGAGTAGAAAGGATAATGTAGGATAAGAAATGTTAGTTTATGGCTTATTCACACGGCTGAGTGAACACTTTAGGGTAATCCGTTTTCACAGATTATCTATTGAGGGATCCGTGAAAATAACCTGGGAAATGGCATGTTCTATTTCTTCATGGATCGGTCTCATGGACCATTAAAACAATGGTCATGTGAATAGATCATATATTTACTGTACACATGGACCATGTGCTGGGCATTAAAAAAAATACTTGAGTAGCTCTTAGTGTGAGGAAATGTAGAATAGTGTGATCAGGTTGTGTGATAAGCCTGTCTAAAAGGATGAGTTTTTAGGGCACGTTTGAAGCTGCCAAAGTTGGGTATCATAATGTGTGACTGGATTGAAAACTGGCTGAAATATCATAACTCGAAAGTTGAATGATGGTGAATGATTCCTACTCTGATTGGTTGCTAGTTATAAGTAGTAGACCCCAAAAATCAGTGCCGGGACTGCCATTGGAAAGAATATTTAGCATCTTTTTTTCTATTTTTGGAGATGACACCAATCTATATAGTACAGTGGAATCTATGTAAGATGTTCAAATTTACTGAGCATCAGCTCCTTAAATGAATCTGGAACATTTTCAGAGCCTAGATTTTCTCTGTGTAAATTTTAGCATTAGTAAATCTGTCCCACTTAGTGTTTGGGCATGCACTTGATAAAAATGAGGTTCAGTGAGGATAAATGTAAAGTTAAGAACCTGGCTACTGAGTCACCCGGTCAACCTGGGTCTACTTGTACATCATAGACTAAATATACAATGTCAAGCAGTTGCTCATAAGGCCACCTACAGAGCTCTCATAGAGAATGAATGAAGCAGCAGGGCGCATGCTCAGCTTATCGATCCATGAGGAAGGGGAAACAGGACCCCTGTTCTTAGGGTCAGTGGGGTCCCAGTCCTGTTATGAGATAACTTATATAAATATATAAACGGCCTGTAAATATATAGTACTGTACAAAAAATATGGTAAAAAGCTGTATAGAATATTCTGATATAGAATCCCCTCAAAAGATAATGAGGCACTCACTACATCTTGACAAAAAAAGGATTGGTCGCAAAAGGCAGCAAGACCTCCTCTTGATGGACGTATATATGTTTTTTTCTGCTGTACTAACTATATAGCTATATAATCCAGTCTTAGTGGAAGTTCACACTACCGTTACTAATGTCCATTGCTGTATTTCATCATAGGATGACAGCAACGGACATTAAACTGTCACAGACGACAGTCACAGACTAATTCCCATTGACACCTATGTAAACAACATGACTGACGCTAGCTTCCGTCATATTTGTTTATTTTTGTAACAGCAGATAAAGTCGTGCATTCTGTAATGTTGTTTACATTAGTGACAATTTAATGTCCATTGCTGTCATCCTATGACGGAAGACAGCAACGGACATTAGTAACGGTAGTGTGAACTCTCGCTTAGTTTCCAGGATTGCTGTATGCAGTCATTCTTTTGCTGGCCTCCAGCAGGTGAATGTCTAGCATGTATGGCGTCATGCAGCAAATAATTCCTGCTTATAATATACATATACATAAACATGTGGGAATTGCTAAAAAAAAAAAAAAAAAGTCTAATACATTAGAAAAAATCCTTAGATGGAAACAGCTATTTTTTATATTTCTCCTTTGAGCCTCACAAGATCAAGACATTCAATTTGAAATGTGTGCAAAAGTAAATGTGCTCCAGTTCCGATGTCATATATTTCACATCTGCTCCAGTTCCGATGTCATATATTTCACATTCTTCAAACTAAATGGATTGCGACCTGCCAACAAATTGTTATAACCAAGGGAACCGAAGTTAACACATACAACAGTTTCTGAATTATTAGTGTTTTCATTTAACGGGTTACCCAGGAATTGGACAAATCACAGAGGAATTTGGGGAAGGTCTAACATACAAAACATTCATGCTCTCATGTCCCCGGCGTTTCGGTGTCCGTCACTGCTCTCCATTTGGGTGCGTGCAATGCCTTTGGTGAAATAAAAGATGTTAAAGCTAAGGCCCAGTTAAAGAACACTGCAGAAAAAAATGCATTGTGTTGCAGAAGCATCGCGTTTTTTTCCGCAGTGTTTTTCATTGCGTTTTTGCTGAATTTTTAACTGCGGATTTTTTTTTCCTTATTAGGCCAAGGGGCCCCGTGTCATTTTAAAGTCCCTGCAAAGTGGATGGAATTCTAGCGAATCCCATATACACATTGTGGGAAAATACGCACAGCGGATATGCTGCGATTTTCGAAACCATTGCAGTTTTGGAAATCACTGCATGTCAATTATACCTACGGAAATGCCGGCGGTTTTCGTATAGGTATAAATGAAGCAAAAAGTCTGCAGAGAGAGTTTTTCACGCAGCACTTTTTTTCTGCAGCCCGCTATATGGGGCCTTAGCCTTAAACCTATAGGGAAAATACTAACGTTTCTGCTGGTATAATTCACATGCTGCGGGAGTGAATGGGATTTGTCAGAATCTCATTCACTTTGCAGGTACTGTAAAAAGCTAAAAAAAAATTTCCCCAGCGTTTCCATAGCAGCAAAAGCTCTCCGTTTTCGCAACGTAGGGCTTTAGCCTCAAAGTCAATCTTTCAAAATTACTCAGGTCTTGTTATAAGGTGTGGTATAGGAAAGTATCTAAAGAAGCACACATTTATTTACAGAAGCACAGAAAGGTGGTGTAATAAGAGAAATAAATACCATCTAAAAGAAAAACTGTCTTAGTGTCCTTAGCAACCAATCACAATGCAGCTTTAATCAGGAGCAGGATACAAAATGAAAACTGCGCTGTGATTGGTTGCTTTGGGGACCTAAAACAGTTTTGCTTTTAGGCATTTTTGATAAATCTGTCCCATTGACTTTTTGGCATCCTGAAGGTCAACTTCTCCAGTAAAAAGAAAAATAAGAAAACAACTGTATACCTCTGGTAGTAACCCATAGCTGGAGAAGCTAACAAAAACTAAAAAACAAACAAACAAACAAAAAACAATCATTCCTAGACCCTCCTCTGCTTTGTTACCATCAACCTCCAGATCTAAGAAACATTATAATCAGGAGCTCATTACCATCAGCTATGCAAAATGGGAACCTCTCCCTGCAGTGTAAGGAGCTGCAAAGCTGTTCCCATATAATGACCATGGACAGGATCTAGACCCCCAACAAGCAGAAGGCTATAATATTAAATGTTTATTGCTATAACACTAAATGTCCCAATGGTGGTCTTTATGTTGGGCAAACAGATCAGACACTGAAAGATACATTCTCATCTCCATGCTATTAAAGAATAAATGAAACATCTCCCAGTGGCTAAACACTTTTATAGTCGCAATCATAAACATGAAGGTACAAGACACACTTGATATATGACCAAATTTGTTCTAATTATTTATGCCCTACTGAAACATCTAAGGAATCTATTCCAGAGCTAGTGGGGTCACCAGAGACTGTGGGATCACCAGAGATAGTGAGGTCACCAGAGACAGTGAGATCACCAGAGATAGTAGGGTCACCAGAGATAGTGAGATCACCAGAGATAGTAGGGTCACCAGAGATAGTGAGATCACCAGAGATAGTAGGGTCACCAGAGATAGTGAGGTCTCCAGAGACTGTGGGATCACCAGAGATAGTGAGGTCACCAGAGATAGTGAGATCACCAGAGATAGTAGGGTCACCAGAGATAGTGAGATCACCAGAGATAGTAGGGTCACCAGAGATAGTGAGATCACCAGAGATAGTGAGGTCACCAGAGATAGTGAGATCACCAGTGATAATAGGGTCACCAGAGATAGTGAGATCACTAGAGATAGTGGGGTCACCAGAGATAGTGAGATCACTAGAGATAGTGGGGTCACCAGAGATAGTGTGGTCACCAGAGATAGTGGGGTCACCTGAGATAGTGGGATCACCAGAGGTAGTGAGGTCACCAGGGATCGTATGGTCACTAGAGATAGTAGGGTCACCAGAGATAGTGGGGTCACCAGAGATAGGGGGGTCACCAGGGATAGTATGGTCACCAGAGATAGTAGGGTCACCAAAGATAGTGGGGTCACCAGAGATAGTGGGGTCATCAGGGATAGTATGGTCACCAGAGATAGTGGGCTCACCAGAGATAGTATGGTCACCAGAGATAGTAGGGTCACCAGAGATAGTGGGGTCACCCGAGATAGTGGGGTCACCCGAGATAGTGGGATCACCAGAGGTAGTGAGGTCACCAGAGATAGTAGGGTCACCAGAGATAGTGGGGTCACCAGAGATAGTGGGGTCACTAGCTCTCTGAACTAATATCAATTTAGAGTTGTTCAAACTTCAACACTGCATCTCTGGATACTAATGAAGGATTCGTCCTCTGGGATCATTCTTATGTGTTTAGTTACATTATTACCTTCTCTGCTCTTTTTGTGTATATTTATGTTTCTTTCGATACCTTCTTATACCACGTCTGATGAAGAGACCTGAGTAGTCTCGGGAGCTTTCCTTGTAACATTTTTTTTTTCAGTTAGCCATTAAAAAGGTATCATAGCTGCAAGACTGTTATTTTATGTCTCTTGAGAGCAATAACAAATTTTTCAACTGTTGAACACGTTACCAAACTTTTTTATTTTGACAATATGGTGTATTTAGCTCAGGAAGATTGACTTTGAATGCCTTTTTTAGGCTGAGGCACCACGTTGTAGAAAAGCTGCTTTTTTGTTTCAGATTTTGCTGTATTTTTTGGAGCTAAAGCCAGGAGTGGATTGAGCTGAAGGGAGAAGTATAAGAACTCCCTATATATTTCCCATTTCTTCTGTAGCCACTACTGGTTATGGCTCAAAAAAATGCAGCATAATCTTTAACAAAAAAAAGCAGCTTTAGCTTTAGTGCAACGTGGAGCCTCAGCCTCATATTGATTTTCTGTGGGACTTATTCAAAGTCTAGATAAAACCCCGTCCACACCCCATGGCTGCAAGTTGCATGATTTATAATTTTTAAAACATCAAAACATAAAAATTTTACTGCTGAACCATAGATTTTTGCAAAGTATCTTTGCATTGTTTTAGGCTATATTCATGATGCATCAAAAATGTGGTGCATTTTTGTTGAAGTTATGGAAAACCATGTCAGAAAACGCACTGCATCCAGAATACGGAACATGGGGCAAATTCATGATCTGAAACAGGCATTAAAGGGGTATTCCCATGAACATGACTATATATAAATGAACATTTTTGCAAATATCATAAATTAAATATTTTGCAGAGTTTTAAAGATATTCTGTAATAATTTTAGTGGTGAAAGTCTTTTGTCTTGATCGGTTGCCAATGGATATGACCATGAATGCAGAAACTTTCCGTGGCCTGGCACTTGCCAGAATCCCAGCCTTGATTTCCTTATTGTGTCCAGGTTATCAAGGAGAGACACTATGTGCACAAGAATATAATTCAGCTACAATAAGGAAATCATGGCTGGATATCAGACTATAGAAAGTACCCACGTTCATGGTCGTATCCATTGGCAACCGATCCAGACAACAGACTGTCACCTCTAAGATGGTTAGAAAAAATCTTTAAAACTCTGCAAAATTTTTAATTATTTGTATTTGCAAAAATGTTTAACTTTTCATTATCTTCGTATTTAAATATGGTTATGTTCGTGGGAATACCCCTTTAAGGCTCCCTTCACATAACATTTTTCCATTTTTTTTTTTTTTGTTTTTGAGGATTTTTGAATGTTTTTTTGTTTGCACAGCATTGTTCCATCTATTTTCAGGCTTTGTTTTTTCTATATTGAAGTAAATAGAAAATTGCCAGACCCGGAATATGCTGAAGTTTGAAAAGAAAGCCAGATGCTAAAAATGGTATGAAGTGAAAGAAAAAAAAAACAAGGAAAAATATGTTATATATGTCATGTTATTCATAATGTATTATTGATTAACCAGTAACATCTGGCTGTGTCGTGTCCTTCACATTAAAAAGTTAAAATTCCATTAAAAATACTAATAAATCTTGTAAGAAACCAGCCCAAAAGGCATAGCTTTAGACACATGCCAGGTTTGTGCGAAAAATGGCACATTTCTGTCCTTTTTTTTTGCCACTCATGCCACTTTCTAAAAATATTGGCAGTTTGCAGGTGGGGCCAGGTGAAGCTAGGATCTCCACTGATTTTCTACAGTTTCTGTAGATGTAAACCTAGCCTGAGGAGGAACTGGACCTTCACAGCATGGTACATCTAAGATTATTTGTAACTTCTCTGCCTGTTCGGGTCTCTGCGCCACCCTCCGCTCGCACGCTGCGGCGAAGGAGGCGTGTTCAGTTTGGTTCCTTGTGTAGGTTTCTTGTTGCTCAGTCTGAACATGGTCCTAGACAATGTAATGGATTTACAGCCATACCTGTGTTCTGAGCATTTCTCTCTGGACAGCATATAGTTAATCTCAGCCTTGCCTGTGTGATTGACAGCCTGTCTACCAATCCAGTCTGGGGCTTGCCCAGACTTTCTATAAACAGGTTGTCAGCCCTCACATGGTCGTCGGTTATTGCACTGTCTTTGCCTGCTCTCTTTGTTATATTTCTTGCTGCCTTTTTACCTGATTCTCTGATCTTTGGCTTGCCTTGACTATTCTCTTGGATTTTGATTCTGTACTGCATTGCTCGTTTGTTACCGACCCCTTGGCTTGCTCACTCTTCTTCTGTGTTGTTTTGTCTTGTCCTGTTCTGTGTGTCACTTACTCAGTATAGGGCTTGTCTTCAGGTTGTCCTTTTACCGTTTAGGGTAACTGAGGCAATAGGAAGGGACAGTGGCTAGGGTGAGATTAGGGCTAACTTGTCTCTGTCCTTCCTCCCTGACCCCTGCAGTAGTGTAGGGTATTGCTACATCTGGCAAGACCCTAACATTATTATTATAAATCTTGCTGAAATTTCAGGTTCTGGTACATGGATTTCCCAAGATGCACTGCAATTACTAGGAGGACTGTGCCTCTTGGCAATTGTGGTACATAGTTAAAGGCCAATCTTAATGAATGACCCCCTTAACAATGCAGCAATGTTGCAGATATGGGGGGCAAAGGTGCAGGATTGACTTTAATTGTATATGCCACCTCGGGACTGGAGTATATTTTTGCAAATAAAATCATAAATTCCATACTACACCCAAGCCGCACCCTCTAAATAAGGGCGTACCTCCAATTATCAAAAAGTTTTCATAAATGAATAGTACAGAAATAGTAATAGTAAGAACCTTTGTAATATATCTTATTAAATACATCTGTTTCTTTCCTTATCAACTTAGAGTTTGTCTCTGTATTCACCTCACATACAGAACTCTATGGAGAGGGGAGTGGGATGAGGAGGCTGTTAATTGATTTATTGCCTCATGCTGCTGAGTGGTAAAGTCTTATTATGAAGCTTAGCAGTGTTAGGCTAAGGCCCCATGTAGCGAGTCACAGCCAAAAACACTGAGGAAAAGACCAAGGCGGAAGCAAATTGCGGCTTTTTCCGCAGCGCTTTTCACAGAAAGTCCGCAGTATTTTCCTCTGCGGACTTTCTGTCCCTATTATACTTGTCTGGAAAACTCCAGCATTTCCGTAGCTATAATGGACATGCTGAGATTTACAAAAATGCAACTGTTTTTGCAATTTCAGCATGTCCGCTGCAGATATTTTTTTTCGCAATGTGTGAATGGGATTAGCCAGAATCCCACCCACTATAAAGGTACTGTAAAACACTGCGGTTTTTGCCGCAGCGTTTTTGCAATGTGGGGCCCTGGCCTTAAAAAAGCTCTATGACCACAGTGTAGGAAAGTGTAGCAGTTGCCTTAATTTATACATCTTTTACAGCAGCCCACTTTCTCCTCCTCACCTCTCCCTTGACTAATACAGTGAGGAAAAAAAAGTATTTAGTCAGCCACCAAAGAACCAAAGTTCTCTCACTTAAAAAGATGAGGCCGGCCTGTAATTGACATCATAGGTAGACCTCAACTATGAGAGACAAAATGAGAAAACAAATCCAGAAAATCACATTGTCTGATTTTTTAAGAATTTATTTGCAAATTATGGTGGAAAATAAGTATTTGGTCAATAACAAAAGATCATCTCAATACTTTGTTATATATCTTTTGTTGGCAATGACAGAGGTCAGACATTTTCTGTAAGTCTTCACAAGGTTGGCACATACTGTTGCTGGTATGTTGGCCCTTTCCTCCATGCAGATCTCCTCTAGAGCAGTGATGTTTTGGGGCTGTTGCTGGGCAACACGGACTTTCAACTCCCTCCAAAGGTTTTCTATGGGGTTGAGATCTGGAGACTGGCTAGGCCACTCCAGGACCTTGAAATGCTTCTTACGAAGACACTCCTTCGTTGCCCTGGCGGTGTGCTTGGGATCATTGTCATGCTAAAGGACCTAGCCACGTTTCATCCTCAACGCCCTTGCTGATGGAAGGAGGTTTGCACTCAAAATCTCACGATACATGGCCCCATTCACTCTTTCAAGTACACAGATCAGTCATCCTGGTCCCTTTGCAGAGAAACAGTCCCAAAGCATGATGTTGCCACCCCCATGCTTCACAGTAGGTATGGTGTTCTTGGGATGCAACTCAGCATTCACTCTCCTCCAAACACGACGAGTTGTGTTTCTACCAAACAGTTCTACTTTGGTTTCATCTGACCATATGACATTCTCCCAATACTCTTCTGGAACATCCAAATGCTCTCTAGCAAACTTCAGACAGGCCCGGATATGTACTAGCTTAAGCAGGGGGACACGTCTGGCACTGCAGGATCTGAGTCCCTGGCGGTGTAGTGTGTTACTGACAGTAGCCTTTGTTACGTTAGCTTTCTGCAGGTCATTCACTAGGTCCCCCCGTGTGGTTCTGGGATTTTTGCTCACTGTTCTTGTGATCATTTTGACCCCACAGGGTGAGCTCTTGCGCGGAGCCCCTGATCGAGGGAGATTATCAGTGGTCTTGTATGTCTTCCATTTTCTAATTATTGCTCCCACAGTTGATTTCTTCACACCAAGCTGCTTGCCTATTGCAGATTCAGTCTTCCCAGCCTGGCGCAGATCTACAATTTTGTTTCTGGTGTCCTTCCACAGCTCTTTGGTCTTCACTATAGTGGAGTTTGGAGTGTGACTGTTTGAGGTTGTGGACAAGTGTCTTTTATACTGATGTCAAACAGGAGCCATTACTACAGGTAATGAGTGGAGGACAGAGGAGCCTCTTAAAGAAGAAGTTACAGGTCTGTGAGAGCCAGAATTCTTGCTTGTTTGTAGGTGACCAAATACTTATTTTCCACCATAATTTGCAAATAAATTCTTAAAAAATCAGACAATGTGATTTTCTGGATTTGTTTTCTCATTTTGTCTCTCATAGTTGAGGTCTACCTATGACGACAATTACAGGCCGGCCTCATCTTTTTAAGTATATGTCAAGGACAAGAATTTCAGGGATACCTCTCCCATTCCTGGTGGATCTTCAATTAAGTACACAATTGAAAAAGGGGTACTAAAGACCCCGAAACGCGTAGTGTATTTTCATTTCCTGCAATAACAGATTTGTCCAACTGTACTGATCCCGCGCAGTCCCTGAACTCCTGGTCCTTGAAATATGCTCTGTTTACACTTCTCATGGTGTCACAGTGTGACAGCTGCGATTTCCAGTTCCTCCCCTTTTGGTTCCTCATATCCCTTTTGGTCATACAGCCACGTAAGGTGAGGAGCCATTTGTTATCATTTGGATCATTGTGTCTACAGAAGTTACTATACCATATATTGCTCGGTGTCTCTACCTTTGTTGTTTGCATCATCTTTTTAAGTGGGAGAACTTGTACAATTGGTGGTTGACTAAATACTTTTTTTCCCCACTGTATGTAAAAAGTAACTCAGCTTGATAAAAAAAGTAGGAAACATAGGTCTTAAAGTTATGAAGTTTCTTACATTCACCTGCACTATTTAATTACAAAAAGTTGTTCTATAATTGAAGGTGCAAATCAATGTTGAAAACAGATCATAAATGCAACAAATCAGCCACAAGATGGACAAAGAAAATAGACAAGACATTAGACAAAAAGCATTTATGAATGTGCTCAGATACCTCTGCCTGTTTAGGGTTATAACTGTGTTAGGCTAAGGTCCTACGTAGCAAGCTGCAGCAAAAAAGCACTGCAGGAAAAACCGTGGTGGCAACGCATCACGGTTTTTCTTGCAGCGCTTTTCACAGAACGTCCACAGAGGTTTCCTATACCTGTAGGGAAACCGCCGGTGTTTTCATAGTATAATTGATATGCTATGATTTCCAAAACTGCGACGGTTTTGGAAATCGCAACGTGTCTACTGCATGTATTTTCCCGCCACGTGTGCATGGAATTTTTTTTTTCTGCAGCGTTTCCACTGCGGCCAAACCACTGTGTTTACGCCACGTGGGGCCTCGGCCTTAGGGGAATTTCTTCTACAAGAGCTTTACTCTCTAACCTAACTGCAGACAAAGTGTGACAAAGTGTAAAATGTCACTCAAGCAATGGAGGGAGGGAGGGATTGGGTGGCAGTTAGGGGCGGTTACCTACAGTAGAGAGTGAAGCCCCAGAAGGAGAACAAATGCCCCTAAGGCTGAGGCCCCATGTTGCGGAAACGCAGCTTTTTTTGGCTGCAAAAGCAATGGGAAATATATAGGAAGCTTCTTATACTTCTACTTTATGCTCAATCCACTCCTGGCACTTTGGCTCAAAAAACCACAGCAAAATCTGCAACTAAAAAAAAAGCTGCATTTCCACAACGTGGGGCCTCAGCCTTTAGTCCCTTTTTAGCTAATTTGCTGAGTATTCACAGTACTATTCTGTTGTTGCTTTTTATATAAATTAATAACTACATGTTTTTTATTTGCAGTAAGTGCATAGTACAGACGCTGTACTGTATACTAATGGTCATGCATGTCTGAATAACATGCTGAGACACCAGGGGCTGATATATCGGTAAGGATTTTTTTTTTTTAATAACAGCATTAACAGCATTTTACAAATTTACTCCAAAATGCATATTGAGTGTACTTATTGCCATGTGAATTGATGGCACAACGCCTTCAAGAAAAAAATGAAAAAAAAAGCCCTGTGTAAATACAGTGCAATAAATCAATATGCAGGAGTCACCTCCTAGTGGCAGCTGTACCCAAAATTGTTGCTGTGGTCCTCAGGTAGCTCAGTAAGAGCTGTGGTGTAGGGGCCCATGCACACGACCGTGTGCTAGTTTAGTGTGCTCTCTGGGTTTTTTCCGGATAGAGCTCTGATCCATTCATTTTGACCATGATTTAAATGGATCCGTGTTCCATAGGTCCTATTCCTGTCTGGTTTTGCAGCCGTGCTCGCTGTCCCGAATGGGGCCGCAGAAGGACAGGCGGCACACAAATGACATCCGTGTGGTGCCCATGTTGTTCAATCATGGCCCGCAGCTCGCACACAGTTGTGGCATGGGCCCTACATGAAAGGGGAAAATGGATAGTGTCTTAACCAATTCAAAAACAGGGTATTTTTCCCTGTACATTTAAAGGTTTCTTAGTATATGCTATTTGTAAAGTGCTTAGATGGTCAGCACGGTGGCTCAGTGGTTAGCAATGCAACCAGGGCTGGCGTTAGGTGGGGGCAAACTGGGCAATTGCCCAGGGCCCCGTCCCCAAAGGACGGATCCCGGAGTCAGGCCCGGCCATATCAATAACAGAAAGGGGACCCAGCATCATGTGCCGCAGGGACCCTTTCCGAGGTGAGTAAAAAATAACAAACATTTTTACTCACCTGTCATAGGCATCCGACGTCATCTTCTGGCGTTCTGGATGTCACCGCTGAGGCCTGGCCGTCACGTGGGGCGTGCTAACAGCTCCACAGTGGCCCCACACATGCAGGACATGCAGGACTTTGTTTCTGACGAAAAAAAATGGCTTCGCAGCACAGAGGGTGTAAGCGCACAGCCGCGCATTGCTTTAAAAACCCATTGAAGTGAATGGGTTTTTAAGCAAACCATCTTAAACCTTTCCCTATCCTGTGCCAATCCTTTTTTCCAACATTTAGGTTGGATTCACGGCGGACAGAGTGCCGCCGCAAGTGTGAACCTACCCTTATTCTTTTGATTTTGATTGTATCAGCTCTGTAGTGTTCAGGGGAAGCTGCATTTCCCCTGTAATTGGTCTAAAATATCAGGAAATAAAAAAAAATACAAAAATTAAAATGCTAACCCAATTCTTTTATGACCTGGGTTGGGTACAATGTGTAAAATAAACTAAAAACCCATCCCTAACCAACACTGCAATATCTAGCCCTACCACTACCAACCCAAAAACTTTACCCTATATATATTCCTAAATATATATATATATATATATATATATATATATATATACCACAGCAACAGTAAGGGAAGACGATTTTACGATTTTATATGGTATGTTAGTGGCACTTTGTGGCAAAAAGATAAATTATATATGTGTTTTTTTGTGTATATACAGTATATATCTACATATATATATATATATATATATATATATATATATATATATATACAAATCTAAGTACCCTCTTACCTCAGCATTCATAATACTAAGGTAGAAATATGAATCTTATTTTTTTTTTTTATATTTAGAATGATATCACATGCTAGTAGTTGGACGAAATCTACAGGGAAAATAAGTGGCATTTCATAGAAATCAAATATGATATCAAGCGTGGTGTGCTATAGCTACCATGCCAAGAACAGTATGCAAATTTAATGATTGAAAACATTCGTCGTCCTATGTATGAAATGGCCATTGAATTAAATTTTCTGCTGACAATAGAAATACATTATAAGTCATATAACGTGGAAGTAAAGATTCTGTAAAGCTGGTGTTTATTTAATAATGTAATACTATCACTCGGTATGTAGGAGTGCTGGGCGCCTCAATTCCCATGAATGTAAAGTATAACTTAATATTACTGCAGGACCATTTATATTTAATAAAAGGAATAATCCAAAATCTCTCTGTGAGTTCCTGCTAAGCATGGATGATATATTATAAGATGGACTTACAATTAGTTAAGCAGACAGAAGAAATGTGACAATTTAAGAATAGATATTCAGTTCTTTTAATCATAAATCGAATCAGTAGTACTAGGCTAAAATAATGGTACATTTAGTAGAATAGGAGCAAATGCTCAGTCATTTCACTCTTCAGATATAATGAAATTATCCAATATTCTGCCACTTCTTATAAAGTAAATGGGACAAGATGTTGCAGAGGAATATATAGGGGCAACAAAAATTACCAAAGTGAACTGTCAGATTGCATCTTTTTCAGTTTCTTGTATGGTATGAGCTGCGTAGAAATTTGTTTTCTTCTAGGGGCCACTATCTCTGGCAGCAGAGCTTCTTCTCACTCCTGACACAGTTACTGCAGATGATCAGACAGATGCCTGTCACACAGTTATAATAAAGAAGATGGCTGTACAGCCTCCCTGGCTGTATATTCATGGCCTCTTAGTTTATTTAGTAGAATATAAGAGGGAGATATAATTACATTGTCGCCCCAGCAGGCAGAGATAGTATTGGACAACCAAAGAAAGCATATTTATGACACGGTTGTAACGTCTCTGCCTGTTCGGGTCTCTGCGCCACCCTCCACTTCCACGCTGCGGCGAAGGAGGCGTGTTCAGTTTGGTTCCTTGCGTAGGTTTCTTGTTGTTCAGTCTGAACACTGTCTCCTAGACAATGTAATGGATTTCCAGCCACACCCGTGTTCTGAGCAATTCTCTCTGGACCGCATATAGTTAATCTCAGCCTCGCCTGTGTGATTGACAGCCTGTCTACCAATCCAGTCTGGGGCTTGCCCAGACTTCCTATAAACAGGTTTTCAGCCCTCACATGGTCGATGGTTATTGCTTTGTGCGTTCTGGCTATTACTCCTTGCTGTTTTGTTGCTTGTATTCGTATTCCTGACCTCTGGCCTTGACTTTTGACTATTCTCTTGAATTTTGATTCTGTACTGCATTGCTCGTCTGTTACCGAACCCTTGGCTTCCTGACCTCTCTTTTTGTCGTTTGTTCTGTCTGTGTTCTGTGTGTCACTTACTCAGTATAGGGCTTGTCTTCAGGTTGTCCTTTTACTGTTTAGGGTAACTGAGGCAATAGGAAGGGACAGTGGCTGGGGTGAGATTAGGGCTCACTTGTCTCTGTCCTTCCTCCCAGACCCCTGCAGTAGTGTAGGGTATTGCTACGTCTGGCAAGACCCTAACAACGGTGCAGAAAGATATTAAAAATATATCAAAAATTTATTATTACAATTAAATACATACACATACATACAAGTACATAATGGAGATGAAACAAACAAAACCCATGTCAGACATACGGCAGAGGTAAAAAGGTTCACCAATCATATAAATATTGCCCATGTAATCTAGGCTCATCAGTGTATATTGATATAGTTATAGAGCAATGATATATACCGGCTAATCCAAAAGTTGTAGAATCTAACATGTGTGTCAGAAAATACACTTAAAAATGTATCAAGAAATAAATCCAAGTGTACAAATAATTGTAGGGGTATGAATTTTGAAACTCCAAAATGGGTCTATGTAAACACTTAGTAGCATCACCCCACATATCCTGATTAAAAACAGTAAGGAACCATTGAACAAATACAACAAGTCAATTCACTGATGGAAAACTCCATCTGCTCATAGAAGTGATGTTACTCACCCATGTGCAAGTGGAACTATAATGCAGACCTCTGCCCACTGACACCACGGCCAACGCGCTTTGGCTACGCCTAGTATTGGCTCTAGCCTTCCATGTGATGCTGTGCTGATGCATTATGGGATTGACATCATATATAGAGGAACAGACATCTAAAAATCAAGATTCTTCAGAAGCAGAAAGGAAGCTGAACTGCAAATTCCAGAATGTGAGGGGGTCATTTAATTTTTAATATTTTTTTTTCTTTGTTCCACTAGGAGACTTGAGGCGGCAATCACTCAATCATTTACATAATGTTTTTCAATACATAATTGTGGCCTGGTCTGATAGACATATGGATATGGAAAATGTAAAGGTATATGCAAAGCTCTTGCTAACATCATAATCTATCAGGTCATACACCCTTATTGACCTTGTTTTTTTGTGATCCCAGCCATTACAGCCGGAGCCCACCTGACAAACACACCTGAAAACGTCATTTAAAAGAGAAAAAAAACAAAACCCCAGGGTTGTGGTAGTAGGAATATAACATTAAACAATGATAGATTGTAAACCCTTGCCAGCAGGGCCCTCTATCTCACTGTGCCAGTTGGTCACTGTTAGTATTATACTTATCTTGTATATTTTGTGTACCGTATGTAAACCATCAATGTAAAGCACCATGGAATTAATGTAATGCACAGCACCATGGAATTAATGGTGCAATATAAATAAATTATAATAATGATAATCAATCAAGCAGGTGTAAACTCTATATACAGAATATTCTGTTCATTTATATTATTATTGTAGTCTGCCTTGAAGAGGATCTTTCACTGCCTCCACCAACTTCAGTTCTTAGCATCTGTTAATAGGCATGATTCTACTGATTCTGGCACAGTTAGAATTTTTCTCTAGCCCTCACCATTAACAAGCAATCAATGCTGTAAGTTCTGGTACCTGATATGGTGTTTAGGCTCTATACTGTCAGGTGGGCTGTGCCAGGAAGGAGCAGGCAAGAGGCATGATTCAGAGCTGCTATCATAAGTGGACAGTGTCAGAGCTCAGATGCACGTTCCTTTGTCTGCTCCTGCCTGACATCAGCCATCTGACAGTAGAGAGCCTAAATAGAATATCAGGCACCAAAACTAAATACTTATTGCTCAGGAATGGTGGTGGAGAAGAAATTTCAACTATGCTAGAATAAGTGGAGCAACGCATATTAAATAATAAAAAGAGCTAGACTTGGTGGAAGTGGTCCTCTTTAACTCACTTTTGACTTCCTATGATAAATGTGCAGGGCACGGTGGAGTGGGCTGAGTACATACCTCAAGTTTTGGAAATTTGGAAAGAACTAAGTACTGTATATGGTTAACTTTGCAGGTCGTTTTGTGAGATTTAACAGTGTCTCCATAGCAGTGTCATGCACATTGCTAACATTACAATACCATGCTGCAACAGTGCACAGCTTACAAAAACTATGTTTAATGGACATGGGCTGCAATAGGTCCCTTCCATTACATATAGCCTAAAAACACTGGCATCATAATGGAGCCAGATGGTGGTTCATTCATTTCTTCTGAGCTGCCTGAGATAGCAGATTGTTGTACTTCATCTTTCCCTGGCAGTGCAATAGAAATTAATAGAATGGCATATGGTTATGTGATAATTGGCATTGGTGGGGATTAGTTGCCATAGTGGGCATTTAGGCTAAGGCCCCACATTGTGGAAATGCAGCAATATGCCTAGGACTTTGATATTGATAACCACTCCTTAGAATAGGTCATGAATATCAAATTGGTAGGGGTCCCAGTCTTGGAACCCCCACTGATCAGCTGTTTGAAGGGTCTGCTGTGGTTCTTTAGTGCTTACCAAGCACACGGTCCCAGTCTTGGAAACCCCACTGATCAGCTGATTGAAGGGTCTGCTGTGGCGTCTTTACTGCTTAACAAGCACAGGGTCCCAGTCTTGGAACCCCTACTGATCAGCTGATTAAAGTGTTTGCTGTGGCGTCTTTACTGCTTACCAAGCACAGGGTTGTGCTTTATATAGTGGTTGTCCTTGGTATTGCAGCTCAGCGCCGTTGATTCAAATGGAACTGAGCTGCATCATGGTCATGCAATAAAGGAATGTGATGTCACTGGTCTGAGAAGAGGAAGTGGAGCTCGCCCAAGTGTCGCAAAGGTCTTCAAACTGCTCATCGGTGGAGGTTCCAGGTGTCGGATTGTACCAATTTAATGGTCTATCCTAAGAATAGGTCATCAGTATCATACTACTGGAAATCCTTTTTAAGAAGAACATCAGTCATAGGAATTATGCAACAAACTATGCATATCTAGTAAATCTTACATAACCAGGCTCAGAGAACTATAACTATTTTAAGGCTAATGTGTATTATTTTTATTTTTCTCGTTTCTTTTTTGCTCAGTCACTTTAGTAAATTGTGTAATAGCTTCATTCAACAGAACAATAAAAAGGTGATATTTTAGTATCATATTTTACCTACAATTACTTCAATGTGTATACTTTTCTGGAAGTTTTTCAGCCATAAAAAAGATTAAATGAATTTACAGTAAGTGTACAAATGTTGTGGCATAATATATGGAAGCTGACATATTTGTTAACACCCTGAAATAGTCTAAGCCATGATGCGTCTCTAATATGTAGTGTATGTTTATTCATGATTTTCTTTGCACACAACTTTGTGTCTACAGTACGCTTATATATTACACATTACTTTGTCATTATTTATTCATTAGAAGACCTTTTAAATTGTCGGAGTCTTTCATTAATCATTAATGCTTTATATGGTAACATATTGGATTCCTCGTCTTTCCTTTTATAAGTTTCTTTTTTTGCATCGCTCATTTGGTCTGTCTTTATGTATTGGCTTGGTATCAAGGCTAATGTGCTGTAACTGTCTGGGTGTATCTGTTTTCTTGTGGTGGTTAATGTTTGCTTGCGTAGGTGTTTAAAATCCTTCCGAATCAAGTTAATTTTGGTCCTAAAGGGAATGATTTGAGCATTTAATTTTAGTAAATAATTAGAATGAAATATGTGGCAGATACATAATTTTATTGATCTTTGAAAAATAATTGTAATTTTTTTTTTTGTTTTTTTAGAAATTCCCTGTGGGAAGCCATAGCGGAGCTGCACACTTCCTTCCTGTATTATTGGTCTTTGTATTTCTCTTTTCTAGTTCTAAATACCCCCTGGTGACAAAACATTCCAACTAACCTAAAGAAAAATGGTAAAGAGTGACTATCATCACCACTTCTAAACCAGTGCTGTTGTAGGGTCGATTAGGGTAGATTCACACAAAAGTGGTGTAAAACAGCCCTGAAAAACATCAATTTTTCACAGCCGTCTTGCACCTATTTTCACGGATCCCCTATAGATTTCAGTGTATGGAGGGATCCGTGAAAACGGACAAAATTAGGACATGACCTATATTTTGATGGTCCGTGACAACAGTGAAATGAATGCTGCCATGTGACGTCTATTAAAAAGAATTCACTGTGACTTAGTGGCATAGTCACCATTTTTTGTGTAATGTGCAGTCTTGCTGCTGTAAATTTCAGCTTTTATTCCATATGTAAATGAGCTGTTTGGAGTAGTCGGGGCATGGCCAAGTACGCTGCCAACAACATAAAAATTGTCAGGTCTCAGTCTGTAGTGGTGAGAGATGAAAACCAGTCTAGCAGTTATGGTCTAGGTGCACAAAAAGGTATGTTTACTATGCCACAAACTGCCTGTAACATCCTCCGGCCGCATGGTATGGCGGTGGGAGGCATGTCCACTTATGAACCCCAGCTCCTGGGTCTCCTGTTGTATTCTGTTTTAGTACAGCTGAGAGTTTGCTTCACTGTATTAGTCCAGCCGGTACTCTGAGTTCCCTCTGGTTCGCGAAGTGTTAACATTTGTTGCTCTATGATTGACATCTTACCTTTCAATCATGTCTGGGGCAGATTCCGGGCTTCCTTATACAGCCCTAGTCTACACATGGGTGCTTGCTATTAGCCTCTTAGAGCATGCTAGCGTATTACTGTTTCTCTGATGTTTATATTCTGACCTTCACTTACCCTATTCTTCTGATTCCGATTTTGTACATAGTTGCCTGTCTGATTCGGACCCACTTGGCTAGATTGACCTCCCGTTCTCGTTGTTTGTCTTGACTGTGTTCAGTGTGTCACTTATTATAGGACGGGACTGTCTCCTAGTTGTCTCCTAACGCTTAGGGTTGTTGTGGCAAGTAGGTAGGGACTTCCGGGTGGGTCTAGGATCACTGTCTCCGTCCCTCCCCTTCCTCCAAGATTGCAGCAGCAGCTACTGGGGAATTGCTTAACAGGCAATTCTCTAACACTGCCCTTACAACATGATATATGCCATTTAGAAATTACTTTGGTAGTGGTAGACTCCCTTTAACAAAATAAGTTTCTGTTGGCAGTTCTGTCAGAATAGAATAGTACGCAATGTTATCTGGCACCTGTAACTGGAAAACACAATTTTATGGCAGTTCCTGTGATTGTGAATGGTGTGCATTATTATGGGGGCACCTGTAGCAGGCACGCATTGTTATGAGGACACCTGTGGCTATAGTCACTATGTAGCAGTCTAATATTTCTGTCAAGAGGGCAATACAAAATTTAACGTAGAAGTGAGAGAGCGCTCATCCACATGTTGCAGGGGTTCAATTTTTTTTTATTTTTGTATTGACTCTGCTCTATGGGCTCCCTTTTTTGTTGCCATTTTATGCATGCATACTGTTCCTTAGTTTCCTTCTAAATTAATGGAACCACTCTCACCCCAGTCCTACGGGCCCGCTGCCTTGGGATAACTCTGACCTATCCTTCAAGCCGCATATTCAAACCCTCAACACCTCCTGCCGCCTCCAACTCAAGAACATCCATCGAATCCACTCCTTCCTCACCCCTGAAACTACAAAGATGCTAGTCCACGACCTCATAATCTCCTGACTTGATTACTGTAATACCCTTCTCCATGGCCTCCCAGCTAACACTCTCGCTCCTCTCCAGTCCACCTTAAACTGTGCTGCTCGCCTAATACACCTCTCCCCCCATTCTTCATCGACCGCTCCCCTCTGCCAATCCCTTCACTGGCTACCCATTGCCCAGCAAATAGAGTTCAAATTACTAACGCTGACATACAAAGCCATCCACAACCTGTCCCCTCCATATATCTCCAACCTAATCTCCCGCTACCTGACCGCACGTAACCTCCGATCCTCCAAAGACCTACTCCACTCTGCTCTTATCCGCTCTTTACACCATCATCTCCAAGACTTCTCCCGTGCATCCCCCATATTCTGGAACTCATTATCAATATACATAAGACTGACCCCCATAATCACAAGCTTCAAGAAGGCCCTGAAGACTCCCCTATTCAGGAAGGCCAACAACCTCCAATAACGCTACTGTCTCCATACCACCACCTGAACAGCCTCTATCCCTACCTTCTGTCTCTATTCCTCTTCCCTCATAGATTGTAAGCCCTTGTGGGCAGGACCCTGTGTCCCACTGTACCAGTTGGTCACTGTTAATATTATCTGTTTTGTTATTTTGTGTACCATATGTAAACCCTCAAACGTAAAGCACCATGGAATTAATGGGGCTATATAAATAAACAATAATAATAATACATAATAATTTTTAATACACCAACATTATAGGGAAAAGATAGACATGTTCAGCTCATAAACATATTATGGAATGATCAATAACGGTTCTTACAACATATTTTAATGTATAGACCCATTAGTCACTTATTGGGTTCCACTTGGAGCCACTGGAATTCAGCACCAAAATTGGGAGTAGCCCAGCAGCCCAACAGCACTGTTGACACCAGGCTGAGACTTCACCACCCCACAAGCAGAAAACCACAGCAACAGAGGCCATCATGTTGTGCAACTGTCAATCTGTTGTCTGAGAGCACATGGAAAGGTGTGCTCTTGAGATCTGCTCACGTGGTGCAGTACTACATGGTGGCTTCTTTTGCTTTGGTGCTTCAGCCAAGGGTGGTGCACAGCCAAGGGGGTTTAGCCTAGCAGCAGGGTTGAGCTGCTGATTGGCTTCCGCTATAGGTAAAGTGCTGTAGTGGCAGTGGCCGCCATCCAGTACCACACCAATAAGTGTAGGCACCTGTTAAATAGTAGCTGCCAACAAGAGGCTGCTGGGTTTATAAAATTTGATAAAAATGTATACAAAGAAGATAGATAATTGTATAACATGTTGTGTCAGTGTCTTTTTACAATGTTGGTTTAATTTTTATTCATATTTTTTTGGAGGGAAGAACAGCCCTTTTCATTTTTATCTGTGACCAAAATATAGTATAGACCATACATACTTTGTCGTGCTTGTATATTGTGTTAAAACATCCCATGAAGAAGGCTATAACCAGATTGAAATGAGAGAAGAATGCCAGTAAGTGACCAGAATCGGGCTAACTTAGGGCATGTCCACCATGTATGCAGTACATTGCCTTCCTAGCTGAATTTACAGAAACAGGGAATAGCCTTAGCTATGCTGGCTGGAACATGAGCCTCTTGTAAATCATTTCAATGGTCATGGTGATAATGGAGCCATAAGACGTGTAGGACCATACCCAATCGTCATTGGCTTTATACCGAGATTAGTACATAAGTATACACTGCTGGCCAAAAGTATTGGCACCCCTGCAATTCTGTCAGATAATACTCAATTTCTTCCAGAAAATGATTGCAATCACAAATGCTTTGGTAATAATATCTTCATTTAATTTGTCTTCAATGGAAAACCACAAAAAGAATTGTCAAAAAGCCAAATTGGATATAATTCCACACCAAACATAAAAAAGGGGGTGGACAAAAGTATTGGCACCCTTTGAAAAATCATGTGATGCTTCTCCAATTTGTGTAATTAACAGAACCTGTTACTTACCTGTGGCACATAACGGGTGGTGGCAATAACTAAATCACACTTGCAGCCAGTTGAAATGGATTAAAGTTGACTCAACCTCTGTCCTGTGTCCTTGTGTGTACGACATTGAGCATGGAGAAAAGAAAGAAGACCAAAGAACTGTCTGAGGACTTGAGAAGCAAAATTGTGAGGAAGCATGAGCAATCTCAAGGCTACAAGTCCATCTCCAAAGACCTGAATGTTCCTGTGTCTACCGTTCGCAGTGTCATCAAGAAGTTTAAAGCCCATGGCACTGTGGCTAATCTCCCTAGATGTGGACGGAAAAGAAAAATTGACGAGAGATTTCAACGAAAGATTGTGAGGATGGTGGCTAAAGAACCTCGACTAACATCCAAACAAGTTCTAGCTGCCCTGCAGTCCGAGGGTACAACAGTGTCAACCCGTACTATCCGTCGGCGTCTGAATGAAAAGGGACTCTATGGTAGGATACCCAGGAAGACCCTACTTCTGACCCAGAGACATAAAAAAGCCAGGCTGGAGTTTGCCAAAACTTACCTGAGAAAGCCAAAAACTTTATGGAAGAATGTTCTCTGGTCAGATGAGAGAAAAGTAGAGCTTTTTGGGAAAAGGCATCAACATAGAGTTTACAGGAAAAAAAAAGAGGCCTTCAAAGAAAAGAACACGGTCCCTACAGTCAAACATGGCGGAGGTTCCCTGATGTTTTGGGGTTGCTTTGCTGCCTCTGGCACTGGACTGCTTGACCGTATGCATGGCATTATGAAGTCTGAAGACCACCAACAAATTTTTCAGCATAATGTAGGGCCCAGTGTGAGAAAGCTGGGTCTCCCTCAGAGGTCATGGGTCTTCCAGCAGGACAATGACCCAAAACACACTTCAAAAAGCACTAGAAAATGGTTTGAGAGAAAGCACTGGAGACTTCTAAAGTGGCCAGCAATGAGTCCAGACCTGAATCCCATAGAACACCTGTGGAGAGATCTCAGAATGGCAGTTTGGAGAAGGCACCCTTCAAATCTCAGGGACCTGGAGAAATTTGCCAAAGAAGAATGGTCTAAAATTCCAGCAGAGCATTGTAAGAAACTCATTGATGGTTACTGGAAGCGGTTGTTCGCAGTTATTTTGTCTACAGGTTGTGCTACCAAGTATTAGGCTGAGGGTGCCAATACTTTTGTCCTGCCCATTTTTGGAGTTTTGTGTAAAATGATCAATGATTTGACTTTTTTTTTCATTCTCTTTTGTGTTTTTTCATTGCAAGCAAAATAAATGAAGATATTATTACCAAAGCATTTGTGATTGCAATCATTTTCTGGAAGAAATTGAGTATTATCTGACAGAATTGCAGGGGTGCCAATACTTTTGGCCAGCACTGTATATTTGTGAGAAGTGTAAAATACAATCTTACTGAGTAAGGAGCAATATAAGCTCATAAGCCTCTTAAAATGTGGGAGGTCAGTCAGGGTCATAGTTGTCAAGCAGCTTCCCCACTACTGTGGACTAAATTAGTATATCTGTGAAGGGCATGACACCTGCAGAGCATAGGAGATGGTCAATCTTAACAAAGCACTTAGATCTCCACTAATGCAATCCCTAAACATTTTAGAAGTCTGGATTGAATGGCAGAAGGGAACTTGGAGTATTTGACACAATCCCAAATATAGGGGTATACAGAAAAAAGGGCCAAAAGCACAACAAGTTGTCAAAGCATGCATAAATATTCACATTTCATGCTAAAAATATTGTGCACTGTAATTTTGTTTCCTACACTAACAAATCCCTAGAGAAAGCTGTAGCTTTTTAGATTAAGAGAGGCGAATTAGAAGGGATGCCTAGCCCACAGGAATCCCTGCCGCTGCACACGGCTGAACCATCTCCCTGCAGAGAGAGAAACAGGGGACTCTCTGACTGCTTCACATTAGAATTCTAGGAACATTGCCTGGGACCCATGTTCACCGAGAAGCAGTCCCAGCCAAAGCCAAGGAACAGAACAGGCTGTGTGCAGACAAAGTGACAGAAACAACTGAAGCAGGTAGAAAGAAGGACCCTTTTATCATTTACTTCCTCATTGTTTCCTATCCTTGGGGGCAGGGGAGCCCTCCTGTCAGGGAGAAAACACCCACAAACCTGAATGAAAAAAATAAAAATGTTCTAGACCGCAGGATATGGCTGCACAAACCAAATAATGATATCTATTGTGCAAAACTAGTAAAACATGAAGACACTATAAAGCTTTGGTATTGCTGTAATAGTACTAACCTGCTGAATAATAATAATAGTTACCTATACATTATACATACCCAACTCATCCCATAAAAACCCCTCACATGACTATGTCAATGGAAGAAGTAAAAAAAGTCTTAAAATCAAAAAAGGCACCAAATGTGTTTGGTAAGTATTTTATAAAGTGGCAGATTTATTAATCTTTTCTAATATTAAGACAGTGAACACTTAGATTAGACGGTCTAAAACTGCAGCAGATTTTATAGCAGTGACTGATGCTGGATGATATATCTGGTGCATAAGCAGACTGTGTTGTCTAAGGCTGGGTTCACACCAGCACTTGAAATCTGTTCAGGGTTTCTGTCCCCGAACCCACTTAAAAAATGCGGAGAGAAAAGATCTGCAAGCAGCGCTTTAGTCTCCAAATTTTTCGCCCTTTCGGGCGGAAACCCGTGGGACCCATTATAGTCTATGGGGTCTGTGGGTTTCCGTGGGTAACCGCTTTTTTAATCGGATTAGGTTTCCGTTCCCCAACTGGATCCCCCCGAATGGAAACCCAAATGCAGGAGTGAACCTAGCATAACGCTTAATTTGTGGCTGAATTTTTGAAAAAAATTTTGGTGCAATTTTGGAGCTCATTGGAGCATCTTAATGTCCCCATTTTTCACAAGCTAGATCCCCTTGTTTCCCCCTAAGTCAAACTTCCTTGACGGATGAGGAAAAAAGTCTGAAGCACTTAATGTCATGCAAAGCATGCACACTAGTGGTTTTGTGCAAACCAGAATTTTCATGCATTTTGATTAGCAAATCTCCCCCTTAATGTATGTGCATTTACAGTACCATTCCATATAAACTCTCTTATTTTAAGTGCTCCAAAAAAAAAAATGTTCGGTGGCCATACAGGATAATTTTGCAGTACAAAGAGGACCTGAGGCAGCTCTACAATATGTATTCTAAAATATTCTATTAACATATTAGAAGAGGAAAGAAGACAGGAAGCAAATGACTGCACTAGGCCACATACTATGATGAACCAGATTCAGCTCTGGCATCTTTTATACTCAGAAAGGCTTTCTGAATGGAAAAAATATATGTTATAAGAAAAGTATCATTCCAAAAATGCCTGACTTTATTATTATTTATTTTGGTTATTGAAAAGAAAGATCAGGTACGCTTCAACGCTCTTCCTAGCCCAAAAAATGTCTACTGTTCCAAAACAGTTTTCTTTCTCTCCTCCCGTAGTATGATTTCAAGGTTGGGGGTGAAGACTGATGTTTTTAGTGTGGATTTAATTATGTCTGTTGCTTAACTAGTTGCTATCCCATGATGTACTATTACCTCAGGGGTGGGTGTCTGTACCTGTAAACTGTCATAATAATACGTCATGGGATAAACTGGCGCTATTGGGAGAGGATGTCAGCTCTAATGGCTGGAAAAAATGTTGAAAAAAAAAACATAAATAGACATTTTCCCAATTTTATTTGTAACAAAAAAATAATAATAAAAAATAACCATATTTGATAATGGTTAGAGATGAGCGAATTTCTCACAAGTTCGATTCAGCAGTTCGATTCAAAGTTCCAAAAAAAATTTGCTTCGATCTTGGCGGCAAATAAACAGCTATTTCCGGGCTACAGAGAGCCGGGGTGGGCAGGTGGGAAACAAAATGCCAGAAGACCTTGGATGCCGTGGTCATGTTTCTTCTCTCTCTCTCTCTTCAGCACGGACAACTTTTATTCATGTGGAAGTATCTGCTAAAAAGCAAAGACACGCCTACCCAATCACATCACTAGAGAATATCTTGTGACCGTCTGATGTCACAAAGGTCCTTACTATATATTCGTTACCACGAAGCATCAGGAAATCCAGAATCGTGGAGAATCGAAGATTTCCTGAAATTCGGATCAAATTCCACTTCTGCAGAATCGATTCGCTCATCTCTAATAATGATGCGTCTGTAAGAGGGTATTCACACCAAGGAATTTGACACTGAGTTTGAGGCAGAATCCACCTCAAAATCCGCCTGAAATCTGTCTCCCATTCATTTTAATGAGTGGTAGTAGCTGATATTTTTCAGCTAGTGGAAAAAATAAGCAGCCTGCTTGTTCTTCCATTGGATTCTGCCTGAGAACTCCTATTGAAATGAATGGTAGACAGAATTTACACGTTTTCTGCCGGCACAGAATTTGACATGGAATTTGGCCTTTAGTGATGCAGTATTTGATAAGTCCAAAAGGACTTCTACTTAGTCTGTAGGATTCAAATTATATCAAGTTATAATTAGCCCATCCTCTTTAGGAAGGGCTACGTCACCGGCCGGAGAGAGACAAATACACCAATGCACAGGAGTAGTCAATGGAGTTGTCACTCTTCTCCATGCCAGAGATTTTTAGTGGAAGACTGAAGAAATCAGGCGATACCTTTTAGAGGCTAACTGAGTATATTTGATAAGTAAGCTTTCAGAAGACTAGCTTCCTTCATCAGACATGGTGTTATACAAGAACTGAAAATTCACTGATTTTTTATACCCTATACACATGGTCTTCAAAGTATTTTAGAGTCCTTAAAAAAAACCAAAACAAAATGCAATCTAAGTAGAGAAGTTATTTACAACCGGTCAAAAAACAATCTGGAAAGTTGTGGTGCGTGACAGAGGGATCTGTTATCTGTTTGCTATCAGGAGGTGATTTGTGACCCTCACAGTTCATACATAGTGTGACATGAAGCTGGCATGAATATTGAGTCCAAATCACGGTTCATACATAGTGTGACATGAAACTGGCATGAATATTAACAGATAACAGATCCCTCTGTCACGCACCACAACTTTCCAGATTGTTTTTTGACCTGTTGTAAATAACCTCTACTTAGATTGCATTTTGTTTTGTTTTTTTTAAGGACTCTAAAATCCTTTGAAGATCATGTGTATAGAGTATAAATAATCTGTGAATTTTCAGTTCTTGTATAACACCATGTCTGATGAAGGAAACTAGTCTTCTGAAAGCTTACCATCAAATACACTCAGTTAGCCTCTAAAAGGTATCGCCTGATTTCTTCACTCTTTCACTACTTTCAATGGCTAACACGGTACAACATTATACTACTATCAACTTGAGAGATTGTTAGTGGCAGAGTGCCGCTGTTTAGTTACAGTAATGACGTGAAGCTCTTATTACATTCATTCAGTAAGACGCTTGTGTCAAATGTACAGACATATAAAATCACTTCAAAAAGCATACAGTCACATTACTCACAAGCTAATGTAACCTCTGCAACAAGATGCAGTTCATGCTTCATTTAAGCTTTTACCAATGTGAATGTTACTACTCAGTAAAATAATTTTTTATTTAGACTTTTCATTACAGTAAAATACTGTAAAACAAAAACTAAGACAAACATAAGCCATGTCATACATTACACAGAATCAAATATAACAAAATTATACAATATAATGCCAATCAATGAAGGCCAATATAAATTTCTATAACACCCTGCCCAATAAAGGCAAAACACAGTGGCATTCTTCTCCAAATTCCGCTTCAAATTCAGTATCAAAACCCGCAATGGTATTTATTAAGCATAAAACATCTGCTTCAAATTTCTAAAGCAGAAATTTTCTGTTTATCAAATTCCTACATGTGAACCACCCCTAACAACCCATACTATAAAAATAGATCATTATTTATGCCCTATGGTAAACGCCATAAAAAATTGCTGGTTTTTTTTTTCACATTGCCTTCAAATAAAAGCCTGCAGAATAAATGTCACTTGTTATTTATGATGCCCAGTGCTTCATGCAAGATGTAACATTAAAAAAATGGCAAAGCTCAAAATGTTAAGAAAATTTGATCAATAACCTAAATGTTTCACATAATGATGCAGTAAAAGAGTACAATTTGTTGGATAAAAGTCCTCATAAAGCAATGTCAACATTACAATAAAAAAGGTAAGTCATTTATAATGTGATAACAATATAAATAATAAAGAGGACCTTTGACCAACTCCACCAACTCTGTGCACCCTTCAATAGGCGCTGCTCCACTGATTCAGCAGCAGTTGGAATTTTTCCTCTAGCCTCTACCATTCTAGAGTTTCAGCACAATTATGTTCTCTGCTGTCAGGTGGGTGGTGTCAGGCAGGAGCAGACAGACAGAGACCGCCCACCTTACAGCAGAGTGCAGAAGAGAACGTAACAGAAATAATTGATTAGGAATGGTGGGGGATAGAGAAAAAATGCCACATGAACAAGAATCAGTAGAGCGACGTCTATTAAAGTATGCAAAGAGTTGGACTTGGTAGGGGTGGTGAAAGGTCCTCTTTAAGTATCAAACTAGGTTGCATTCTTAAGGGGTTAAAAATTAAAGAAGAGAACATAAAAATGAGCTAAATGAGGCCAAAACCCTAAATCGTAAAAAAAAAAAAAAATGGCAAGAAGCAGCATCCAAATATCCAATCATAACATATCCTTTTATATACTGTACCAACCAATACCAAAAATTATAATACGGTTAACACACAAGGAAGTGACAGTTCTCATCACGTCCTCTTATATACTAAAGCAGTCTGATAAGAGCCATCTTAGCCGTTGACGTCTATTCACCATGCATTTGAGTAGTATATAAACCCCTTGCTTATTCTAGTTTTAATTCCTACATTTACATGTGAGCCCTTTATATAGCTCAAGTAGATATTCCGAATGTTAACTGAAGAAAGAGAATCCTGTTTAGTCGTCTGATCATGTTATTGAAGAAGACGGAGTCATTCCAGTGATGTTGGGAGAAAAGGGAAGTAAACAAAATGCCAGAGATTGTTAGTGGCAGAGTGCCGCTGTTTAGTTACAATAGTGACGTGAAGCTCTTATTATATTCATTCAGTAAGACGCTTGTGTCAAACGTACCAACATATAAAATCACTTCAAACAGCATACAGTCACATTACTCACACACTAGTGTAACCTCTACAACAAGATGAATTTTATGTTTCATTTACGCTTTTACCTATGTGAATCTTACTACTTAGTAAAATTAATTTTTATTTAGACTTTTCATTACAGTAAAATACCAAATTTACATTTTTTAAGTATAATAAAAAAAATTCCAGTACAACAATTAAGATTTCAGCTGCATTATAGAAAGCAGCCCCGGTACTTTACAGGGAACTGCCATTACATCCAGTATGAGGCCCCAAACTACTGCAAGATGGTAATATGGCATCTGCAGAAAGCAAAATTAAAGGCTTGTTCCAACTTATTTGTTTTATTATTTTATTATTTAATACTGCTGTTAAGGGGCCCATAAACATAACAAACCAGTACTCAATTTCCTCAATTACCAGTGGCAGCAGCTCAATTTTCTATATACAGGTCCCCGGCTGACGTCAACAGTGATGTTCCATTTGTTCTAGGGGACTGCTAGGCTAGGGGTCTTAGCGCTGACCTCTTCACAAATGGTACATGACTGTGACGTGCCATTTGTGAGGAGGTGAACAATGAGGCTTGTAATTTTTCCAGACACCACTTGAACCAGTTTGCCAACCACGGCTGTGGGACCTTCCAGTTGACTATTGGCAGTAGCATGCCCTACTTAATAAATTTATTTTTCCTTTATGCTGAAATTGGCATCTTAGGATTTGCTCATATCTGCACTACAAGTTCTGCTTTGTCATAGGAGCAGAACAACAAAAATAAAATAAAGTCCTAGATCCATTAGATAGATGACGGATACAAATGGTGGCAGACAGACCCACTGACTGTTACGGTGGTCGGGTTTCTGCCAGGGAGTCTAGCATTTTACTTGATAAAATAGTATGGTATGTTGTACTGTTTGTCCTAGGTTCACACCTGCGCTCAGGTTTCCGTTCTTCGGGTAAGCTTTCCGCCAAAAAATGCGGAGAGAAAAGTCCTGCTTGCGGAATGGGGGACGGAATCCCTGAACGGAAACCGATTGCTGGTGTGAATACAGCCTTAGTGTGATATAAAACATATTACCTTCTGATATAATACTACGGCACTGGTTTAAGGACTTCAGATTGAAAATGTTTTCTCTTTAAGGGCCCACACTTACTGTAAACTATGGTACATTTATTTTATTATACAGGGATTGTCCTATTCTCAATTCTTACCTGTTCATTATCCTTAATGGAGGGCAAAATAAACAATGGGCAAGAAAAAGCATAAAAATGCCTCCATTTTGAACAGATTTTAATGTTGAATGGATCCTAAAATGTATTGACTTCAAATTAAATTAAAATGGAAATAAATTGTAAAGTATTCCTTATACAGTTAGGTTTAGTGGCTTCTGGTTTTAATGACATGGCTTCCAGATCAATGACAACTATGCTAGATTAGCCTTGAAGGGGTATACCCAAATGGACATTTATGTGCTCACAAGATATGTCATAAATACCTAATAGATGTGGATTGTTCCTTTTTATTGTATTATTTTTCTCATTTCTCTGGGATTTCTTCTCATTTATAGTGTAATTATTAATTCTTATTTTTGGCTATCCTCTAGGACAGGGGTCGGCAACCCCCGGCATGCGTGCCAAGAGAGGCAGGCGAGGCTTATTCCCCTGGCACGGCAGCAGAGTCCTCACCCAGCAGCTTCGATCGGACCAAACATGGCCGAAACAAAACTGCTATTATTATACTGTGGGGTCTCTTCAGACCCCCGAGTATAATAAGCGGAGACTTAGGAGAAGTGATGAAACATAAAAAACAATGATGCTCACCCTGCTCCCTGCGCTACGCGGCGGCTATGCAATCTGTCGGCACTTCTGACAGCTGACAGGGGTCACGTCTGGCGTCATTACGTATACATCATTACGTCATTACGCGACGTGACCCCAGAGACCCAATCAGCGGTCGCTGACTACAGGAAGAAGCGCCGAAGAGAACAGAGCAGCTGCGGAGTGTGGAATGGTGAGTTCATTGTTTTTTTATGTTTGTCCCCTCTCTTGGTCCTCTACTTATTATACTCGGGGGTTTGAAGAGAGCTATGGAACATAATACCGTGTGCAGGGACCGCTATGGGTCCTAATTCCGTGTGCAGGGACCGCTATGGGTCCTAATACCGTGTGCAGGGACCGCTATGGGACCTAATACCGTGTGCAGGGACCGCTATGGGACCTAATACCGTGTGCAGGGACCGCTATGGGACCTAATACCCTGTGCAGGGACCGCTATGGGACCTAATACCGTGTGCAGGGACTGCTATGGGACCTAATACCGTGTGCAGGGGCCACTATGGGACCTAATACCGTGTGCAGGGACCGCTATGGGACCTAATACCGTGTGCAGGGGCCACTATGGGACCTAATACCGTGTGTGGGGACCGCTATGGGACCTAATACCATGTGCAGGGACTGCTATGGGACCTAATACCGTGTGCAGGGACCGCTATGGGACCTAATACTGTGTGTGGGGACCGCTATGGGACCTAATACCATGTGCAGGGACCGCTATGGGACCTAATATCGTGTGCTGGGGCCACTATATGACATAATACCGTGTGCTGGGATCACTATGTGACATAATTCCGTGTGCTGGGGTCACTATGTGACATAATACGGTGTGCAGGGGTCACTATATGACATAATAGCATGTGCTGGGGCCACTATGTGACATAATACGGTGTGCAGAGGCTGTTATGGGATATAATGCCTTGTGCAGAGGCTGTTATGGGATATAATACCTTGTGCAGGGGTCACTATATGACATAATACCGTGTGTAGGGGCCACTATGTGACATAATACGGTGTGCAGAGGCTGTTATGGGATATAATGCCTTGTGCAGATGCTGTTATGGGATATAATACCTTGTGCAGGGGTCACTATGGGACATTATTCTGTATAACGATGTGTTTTCTGCATTAAGGATGTGTTTTTGCACAGAAAACACAGGCATTTTTTTTTTGTGCAAAAATGCAACATGTGAACGCAGTTCTACATTGAAGTAAAAGTTCCAGTGGCCTAAGACTATATCTGCATCCAGATACATAGTATGTCACCACCCTGAGGATGTCGCCATACGGTGCTCCTGGACACTTACATTTACCACTAATTGGGGGCTGCACATGGACTTTCATTGCTTCTAATCGGAAAGTACAGGAGCGGCCCAGGAAATAGCAGTAAACGCATGTGTCCTAAAGCATCTGGTGGCAGCACTTCTGTGTTATGGTTTGTGGTATATGACTTTAGTTTAGGGGTCGTCAGACTTACAATTATTGACCGGCACTCCGAGTACCTCATCTTTGATTTTTTAATTAAAATCAGCACGCTGAACAAAAAAGGTTGCCTATTCCTGCTCTAGGATATGCCATCAGTTTATGATGTAGGGGTTTAACATCTAAACTATCAGCAAACCTAAGAATTAAAGGGCTTTCACTGTATTTCCTCTGTACATCAGACCACAGTCACCCAGCTGTACAGAGAACTGCAATGCTGCCCTATTTTAAGCTTCCACCCCACTTAGCGAAACGTGACTAAAATTGCTGCAGAAAGAACACAGCAAAAATGCATTGCACTTTTTTCCGCAATGTGTGGATGAGATTAAGAAAATCTTATTCACTTTGCTGGTACTGTAAAATACATCACTTTTTTTCTGCTGCATTTTCAGCCAAAAACACTGCGTTTCTGCAACATTTCCTTAGGCTAAGGCCCATGTAGCGAAACACAGCTAAAAAATGCAGAAGAAAAAAAATTGCGGCGAAAATGCATTCTGTTTTTTCTACAGTGTTTTTGAGTTTTTGGTGTGGTTTTTTTTTTCTACTTTTTTTCCTTCCCCTATTAAATCTTTAGTGAAAATGCTCACCATTCCACAGCTAAAAATTAGCATGCTGCATTTTTTCCTCAATTTGTGGATGAGATTAACCAAAATTTCATTCACTTTGCTGGTATTGCAAAATGTACAGTTTTTTTGCGCTGCACTTCCGTAACATCTTAGCCATAAAGAGGCTTTCTAAGATATACAGGTGCATCTTAATAAATTAGAATATCTTTGAAACCTTCATTCATTTTTCAGTAATTCAATTCATAATCATCGTCTTCCATGATTGTGTGTCCTACTGAACCAGACTGAGGGACCATTTAAAGGCTTAGGAAACCTTGCTAGGTGACACTGAATTTACAATACTGAACTTTTTAAAAATATTCTAATTTTCTTAGATTTGGGTTTTTCATTACCTGTAATCCATAATCAACATTTACAGAAATAAAACACTTGAAATAGAAGACTCTGTGTGTAAAGAATCTAGAAAATATAGGAGGTCACTTTTTTAATTTAATTACTGAAAGAAATAAACTTAGAATATCAAAGATATTCTAATTTATTGAGATGCATCTGTATATAGTTTCCATGCTGTTAGATGGCCCCATCATATGTAGGATGAAGTAATGACCTTTCCATTGCTGACCCTCTGTAAATCTTTCTGATGTAGCAAAGTTAAGTAGTCACAGTGGGTGGGAAGCAGCTTCAGTCTGCATATTTATCACATCTCCAGGGCATGATTGATATCTCCCTCATAGTCCACACTCACTGACGTCACCAGATTCATTCCCAAACTGCTGCCCATATCTGACAACTGCTATGGCGTCTGCTTCTTCCTAGACTGATGCCAGCTTCATAAGGCCAGTGCACATGTGCCCATGACCTGGAGTCGGCAGTATTAGAGCACTAGTCAAGGCCTCCTTACTGTTCAGTGAGAGTCCTGGGGAACACAGCAGTGAGTTGGAGCACTTGCACCCAGCTAAAGCCTGAGTGAGATTTGACCAGTGGGTAGGGAGGGCACCTGGTGACATCAGGGAATGAATGGACTATGACGCAGATGACAATTATGGTCTGAAAGAGAGATTAGTAAGTGGACACTATGACTTGGCTGAAGCTACTCCAGTCCCACCCATCATGACTGTTTAAGTTACTTTACATATGATGACTTTTTATGCTTTCAAACTTTGCTATAACACAAAGATTCCAGAGGGCACCAATGGAAAGGTAAGTACTTGATCCTGCACATGAGGGGGTCAGTTTATGGTTGGAAAATCACCTGATATTTTCCCTTTAGGCTAGGACCACATGGCAACTTTAGCTGGTACTCCCGTCATGCGACCAGAAGATTGCCATATTCCCTGCGACTCCTTCAATCATGTTAGTATTTGGCAATCTTTTGGTCGTGTGACGGGAGCCATGGCCAAAGTCGCTGTGTGGCCCTAGCCATAAATGGGAACTCAGTTGCAATAACCAGGAACGTGCAGTAACCAGAAATCTCCAGATCTCTATGGAATGACAGCAAACCAAGATTCTGAAACCACAAGGAACTGATACAGAAAGTATATTGGAAGATTGCTTAACTTTTCATTAACCTTATTTGCTTAACCTATAATACAGATATAGCAAAGTTTAACTTGGAACTAATAACTTGCTGCAGTATGATAACTTACTGGAAAACTGTCATGTTAAGTTTTGCTACATCTGTATCCATAATCATTAATGAAATATGAAACGAAATACAAAACTCATTAAAGTTAATATCAAGTAAGAGTTGACTTTGGAAAGGTAGCATGTTTTTAAGAATATACATAAGAAAATTAGAATTAAAATAAATAGAAATATTAATATCAATCTGCCCTGTAATATTTACCCATGTCTTAAAACATGCAAATTTGTACATCATACATTTTTAGTTAAAGTTTGCTGATTAATTTCTTGATATATCCTTGTCTGAACCCTGTTTTTTTTCTGATACAGAGCTCCAAATCTCTGTAAAAATGGTACAATAAATGCATAATTTAAAAACAAATAGACAAAATAGGTTCACCTGAATGAAATAGTGCTTTCCCCTTATGAATCGGTGCCTCCTTTGCCAAGATATCAATGTTTTTGCCAATATGCAAACAGTATCTTTGGCGCAAGGAGGACGGTGCCAGTGCTCCAAAAAGGTAAGAGACAGCATCCTCATTGCTCCAAAAAGCTTATTTGAATATTGACAAAAACAGCAATATCTGGGCAACGGAGGCTGTGATTCAGAAGGGGAAAACACCATTTCATTCAGGTGATCCTACTCTGTCTATTTGTAGGCCTGAAAAAAAAAATCACTGAAGGAGTAATGCTTAACCCTTTCAGGACCAAGCGTCACTGATGCTCCAATGCTCAGGCCAAATTTAGCACTTTGGTATGCTTTGCTTTACACAGCAATATCTTTTTAATGGCTTTGCATATCTCAACTATTTTTACCATGTGTTTTTTTCTGGACACATAAGGCTTAAAATAAGTAGCCTTATTTGTTAACTAAGTTTAATTTTTTTTTTTTTGCTAGAAGTGGAAGAATGTTATAAAATGTGAAAAAATGTAAATGTTGCTTCTTTTACTTAAAACCAAATAGTTTTTACATATACTATTGCATATAAACATGTCAAAATTAGATTTTCTAGTTCTTCTGATTACAGGGGCTACACATTTATATAGTTTTTCAACAAAAATTAGGTTTTATATGGTTTCAGCATGGCTTATTTTCTGGACCAGTAGTCCATGTGTAAATTAACCAGTAGTTTAGCATAGTAGAGGGCTGTAAACTGCTTGAGTTATCTCTAGCTAGGCTCCCTGCTGAGACAGAGCAAACATCCAGCAAGTAGGTGAAGGAGGAACGGGCAGGGGAGCAAGTTCTGCTAGCACAATGTGAATGGGAAGGCTCTTTCACTTTACTATGATCACTATAAAGAGTTAAATTTTGTTGCTAAAAGTGATGACAAAAATCCTAAAAGCTTCTCTTATCACAGTGTAACTCCTACACAGAAACTTCAGCATGGAGATTCAACTCTTATCACTCCTACAGGAGCAGTTGTGAATCACAGATGTGTGACTTTAATTAATGTGACTGCAGCACCAGGTATCAGATAAAGCAACGTAAATAGCCAGATTAGCAACATCTAGGGGTTAAAGAGGTTGTCCAGGCAAAATGATAATTTTATATAGGTGAAACATTAAAAAAAAAAAAAATCATACTCACCTGTCCCCGATGCGCCGGTGTCCTCCCAGATTGGTCCGCTCCTGCTGCTCTGGTGTCTTCTTAAAGTGAAAATGCTCGCCATATGTGAAGTCCCGGATGCCTTATGCTGAAGCCGCTGGCCTCAGTGGTCACCTGGGACTTTCGCCAGAAGACAACAATGGACCAGGAGGACCAGGAGGACCAGACCGTGCTGGGAGGCACCGCAGCACTGGGAAAAGGTGAGTATGATTTTTTTTTAAAATTTTTCACTGTCCCCAACCGATTTAATTTTTTTTGCCTGGACAACCCCTTTAACTTTGCACTGTCTAAAGTTTAGACAGTATTAGTTTATCTGTCCCAGAGTCTGCAGAGTGGAAAACTGCTGAAATGCAAAACACAAGTGACATAATGGTGAGAAGTAGCGTACTTCCTTATGTACACACATGATTGACTTATGCCAAATTTATTGAAAAGCTAGGTACACTTTAATTATGCAGAATGCATTTATTGTGACATATATATTGTGAACCCGTAGGGTTGCTTTACATCAAAATTATTAACGCTGTTCTCAAAGCTCCCGATCTCCCAAGAGCAGCGCCTGTAGATAACAAGAAACTTATCACTTTGTTCTAGATGTAAGAGATTTGTAACTCTGTATCATATGAAGAAACACACCGACACCGAACTTTAGAGCTTTTTAGATGAAAAAAGCAAAAAGGTATCAGTTGCCAAATTTTACCCAATCTTTTCTCTATAAATCTTGTAGTACAGAAGTGCTATAGATTTCAGATTTTTTTCAAGTGAAGGACTTTACATGAAAATAGTATTGGCATATCCTTGACATAAGATGAAAAGAGCAAATTCCCCAAACCTTTATGGACTGGATGCAGGCATTGTGTCTGCTAGCACGTAATAAATAGTAGTGGTAGTACACATAGAATGTAGCAAGACAAGTCCAGCTTTCATGTTTCCGACCTATTGTACGTAAGGTGATAGCAAGTGGGGTGGTGCAGATATAGCCATGGCTCACCCGCTGACAATAACAGACACATTCTCTATAGCTTAACTTTTTAGTTGTTCTCAAAAGAGAAATTAAGCAGAAGTAACAAGTGCAGTTCTCTTATGTCACACTAATATAGTACTTGCGTTAGACAGTAACTACAGCAACTACCACATTATACATATTATATCAATATACTATTTTTTTTCTGGTGGAAAAATACCCAGTAGTGTGTATGAAAGTGTCCCATTTTTGAATATACTAGGATGTTCAAATTTGGGCATGGTAGCTGTTCATGAATGTCGTTGAGGACAAAAATTTTTGCACAAAACAAATTCCATACAATACTCTAGTTAGAAAAACTAAACATGAATGAATCTTTGAAGGTTCCATTTGAGTTTACTAGTTCAGACTAGTTTTTGTTTGACCTGAACTGGTTCATTATGAATCGGAAGTGCAAATTGCCGTAAAATGTCATGTATAGCACTCAGATGACTCCTACTATCACCTAAAAACTCCAGGATGGATGACCAAAAAATTACATAACCTACTAAAAAAGAAAAAGGAAACTTACAACAAGTGGAAGATGGGAGCTATATCTAAGGGAGAGTATACAGCAGTTTGCAGACTCTGCAAGATAAGCATTAAAAAAGCCAAGGCTGAATACGAATTGAAGCTTGCAAAAGAAGTTAAGAGTAATGTAAAAGGTTTTTGGGGATATGTTAAGAGCAAAAGAAAAGTGAAGGAAACCATTGGAGTCCTAAAGAACGAAAAGGGTGAAAAAGTTAACATGGTGGATCAGCAAGTGGAGTTACTAAATTCATATTTTGTATCCGTCTTCTCCCAAGAAATGGATGGAAATATCAACATTAATGGTGATAGTGATGAGGGGAATGAGGACTCCAAGCTGATTATAAGTGAAGGTTTGGAAAGAGAACATTTAGCTAAGATTAAGGAAACCAAGTCCCCAGGACCGGATGATTTACACCCTAGAGTTTTAAAAGAATTAGCAGAGGAAATAACAGAACCCCTTGCAATAATCTTTAATAAGTCATGGGAGACAGGAGTGGTCCCTCTAGATTGGAAAAGGGCAAATGTGGTCCCCATCTACAAAAAGGGGAATAGGGACGACCCAGGAAATTATAGGCCGGTAAGTCTGACCTCGATAGTAGGAAAAATCTTTGAACAAATCGTTAAAGAACATTTAATTAGGTACCTGGATGGGAAGGCTTTAATTAATCAAAGCCAGCACGGCTTTATGCCTAATAAATCTTGCCAGACTAATCTTATTTCCTTTTATAATAAAGTCACTGAATGGTTGGACCAGGGGAATGCAGTGGACATAGTATATCTTGACTTTAGTAAGGCCTTTGATAAAGTATCACATAACATTCTTATTGAAAAAATGATCAAGTATGGCTTTGATAAAATATCAGTGAGGTGGGTTCACAATTGGCTTAATGATCGGGCACAACGAGTAATTCTAAATGGCTATACATCAAACTGGAAGAAAGTAAAAGCGGGGTGCCGCAGGGCTCTGTCCTGGGCCCAGTACTTTTTAATATTTTTATAAATGATCTGGATGATGGGGCTAATGGGGAACTAATAAAATTTGCAGATGATACAAAGATAGGAGGAATGGCCAACACTAGAGAGGAGAGAGAGTGCATCCAAAAGGACTTAGACACACTGGAACAATGGGCTGAGGTGAACAAAATGGTATTCAACAGGGACAAATGCAAAGTTCTACATCTGGGTAACAGAAATGCAAGAAGCATATATAGTATGGGAGGAATAGTACTAAGTGAGAGTACAGGGGAAAAGGATCTGGGCATAATAATAGATCGCAAACTCAACATGAGTCAACAGTGCGGTGCGGTGGCTAAAAAGGCTAACCAAATTCTAGGATGTATCAAGACGAGCATTGTAGCTAGATCAAGAGAGGTAATTATTCCGCTGTACTCTGCCCTGGTCAGACCCCACCTGGAATACTGTGTACAGTTCTGGGCGCCCCAGTTTAAGAAAGACATCGATTCATTGGAGCAGGTCCAGAGAAGAGCAACCAAAATGGTGGAAGGTCTACAAACCATGTCCTACGAGGAGAGGCTAAAAGAATGGGGACTGCTTAGTTTGCAGAAGAGAAGGCTAAGGGGAGACTTAATAGCGGTATTTAAATATCTGAAAGGTTGTCACAGTGCAGAGGGATCTACCCTATTCTCATTAGCAGAAGGAAGCACGAGAAGTAATGGGATGAAACTAAGGGGAAGGAGATTCAGATTAGACATTAGGAAAAACTTTCTAATAGTAAGGGTAGTGAGAGAGTGGAATAGGCTGCCACGGGAGGTGGTGAGTTCTTCATCAATTGAAATCTTCAAGCGGAAACTGGATAGGTATATAGCTGGGATGTTTTAGGAATTCCTGCTTTTGCAGGGGGTTGGACTCGATGGCCCTTGAGGTCCCTTCCAACTCAAACAAACAAACAAACAAACAAACAAACAAACAAACTATTCTATCCAACCCCTTTCTAGCTCTTTGACTAAAATTTTTAATGAAGAGTGTGTTTGGCATAACTAAGTTGTCTGTTCTCGGTCTTCTTGGATAATAAATTTCAGTGCTCTCTCCTTATTTGTGAACCTAGTATTCAATTAATTGATGTATCAGCAGTAGAAGCCAGGCAATGACAGTTCAAGCAAATTGACATAAAGAGATCAAATGCTTGTAATAAATTGGATGTTTCAGAAGATGCTGGCCTTGACACTGGAAGCTGAGGCATACTTCACCCAGTCTGAGCAGAGATATTCTGAGGAATCCAATGGCTGTTCACATGGTGGCCACCATTTTAGTCAATTTGTATGAATCAAACCACAAAATATTTGGATTTAATCAACTCTGAATATTTTCTAAAACTCATAATTATCCCCAAAGTAAATAAACATCTTCATTCATCTCTAAAGGAAAATCCTAGACAGGCTGAAATTCACATTGCATCCATGGAGTTGGTGCACATAAACAATTAGGGCATATACATCTCCAGACAAAATATCCAAAATCATGTTATTTTGTTCACAGTTGGTCATCATGCTCCACACACCTTGATACCTACAAGTAAGACTAATTTGTTTCATGCGCCTGCCTTTAAGTTACAAAAGTTACGTTGCAGTAAAGCTCTACTTTTTAGCTATAAAAAGACCATGAATTTCTCTGTTTCCAAGCTGAAGAGCTGTAGGTAATTGTGAAGGATTGCAACAAGTAGGGGGTCCAAACCTTACCAGGATCTTTGGCTTACGGAGTGGTATGACACCATTGAGTGAGGCAGGCACAGCGAGTCAACTGAAACAAAGTCTCACGTTGAGGAAATTAGTGTGATGATTACAGATCAGACTTATATGAGACAATGAACATAGAAATGTCCCCCAAGAAAGTCATAAAAGTAAACAAAAATGTAACAAAATAATATTACTATAATAATGAAAAACAGAGTACTGGTATTAAAAACAATTAAAATTCATAAAGAAGATGGAGCACCGTGGAAAACACTCTTCTGCACCTCAAACATACCCATTAATAAATAATTATTTCATGAAAATTACTATTTCATGGAAACCTCAGACTCTGTCGTTCAAGGGCCACTGCATGCTTTAGTCCACTACACATCACAAAAGTCTCAAAGTTACATCTAGATTTTCACACAACACATGGGAGGTTTCCACTTCATCAGCTACTTCCCATTGGATAATGATGGTATAAAAGTTGCACATTTACATATATACATTATAAAAACAAGGCTTGTGCAAGATAAACAAGAAACAGGCCCAACAGTGATGGTTATTATCCAGTTCAGATATGGGGGAAAACATGGAAAGAAACGAGTTTGAATCCTCTTACAAACTGGAAGCTGAACAGGAGGATGCCACAATCCCACCATTTGCCATGATTTAGTATTGATGGCATGAAATCCTTCTCTTACCTGTGCATCGGTTGTACGCAAATGGTAGAAAATAAGTTACATTTCCTTTTGGTTCTAAAGTCTTTGAGAGGGAAATTCTAATTCTATGGATGTTTTAGTTCTCTTTGGTAAGCAATCGCTCAAAACAATTTAAAATCTATTCCAGTTTTTAGTTTCTATGATTTGTACTGCTTTAGGTTTATATAGCAGAAAAGACATAGACAAATAGGAGTTCCTGTACGATTCAGAAGATTTATTAGAGGTGATGTGAGACAACAGAGTGAGCTTCCTGGCTGCCAGAACTTAGATAATGTCTCTTGGAAAATAAAACTTCCTGGTTGAGAAGTGAGAGCGGGCAGTGTACAACAGGACAGAAGACGGAGTAGTACGAATCTCATTATTTTACAAAGTTGGACTGTTTGGAGAATTAAAGTAGTGAAACATATTTTTTCAGCCAGATACCCTATTGTTCATTTCAGGCTTTATTTTTACACATTTTCTCATTTCTGCAAGGATAATTGTGTATAGATGTCGATATTGTGTACACTATAGACAGAAAGCAAAGTGGTATGTGTACAAGTACTATAACATACAATACTATAGCATAAAAACATATTTTGGGCAACATTGTCATCTTTATTATAGAATAGATATTTTACATTTAATTCCCAAAATGTGTGATGGAGTGACCCCAAAACTGCCTTCATGAAAAACTATACAAGCCATGTCTCTTTGCAGTTTGAGATGCTGTACTGTATCGTAATATATTCTGTATCCTTGAGAAGTATAACATTTGGAGTCTTGAAGAATAGTTGTTGAAGAGTAGTTTCAAACGTTTAGCATGTTACAGACAACTAGTGTTAAATACAATGGGTTACAATATTCATGGAAATGGGACATAAAGAGTTAACTATACAATTGCTGATATACCACTTCTGTCTTGGTACTACAGGGTTTGTCATGGGTATAAGCTATATTGGGGTTATCCATATATAGTTACAGGAACATCTAAGTAAGACACACCTACACTATTGGTATAAATTTTTGGCAGACACATATAGGGGGTTACACGTATGGGCAACGCACATATGCAGAAGGATACGTGGAATTCCTGACCTCTACATACAATACCTTCAATGTTGGGCTCTTGAAACTGACAGATGATACTTCTATTCTGTATTTGCCCTGTATCTATCTTTATAAAGACTTCAATAAATTTCTGATATAACCCATAGGTCACTTGTGGGTAAGAATTACAATTAACAATATTTTTTACAACCTCCCACCAACATAATTAAACATAAGAAGTCAGTTTCTACATAAATACAGGCGCATCTTAATAAATTAGAATATCTTTGAAACGTTTATTTCTTTCAGTAATTAAATTAAAAAAGTGACCTCCTATATTTTCTAGATTCTTTACACACAGAGTGTTCTATTTCAAGTGTTTTATTTCTGTAAATGTTGATTAGGGATTACAGGTAATGAAAACCCAAATCTAAGAAAATTAGAATATTGTAAAAAAAAAGTTCAGTATTGTAAATTCAGTGTCACCTGCCAAGGTTTCCTAAGCCTTTAAATGGTCCCTCAGTCTGGTTCAGTAAGACACACAATCATGGAAGACGCTGATTATGGATTGTATTACTGAATCACTGAAATGAATGAACGTTTCAAAGATATTCTAATTTATTGAGATGTACCTGTAGCAATGGAAAATAGTTTTTGTGGTTATTTTTCCAGAAAATTTTAATTTTCCCTGCAATGTTAGCTAACACTCTGATGGACACTGACAGACTTATGGTAATATCATTGGTGGCTAGAGTAGTGTGATGAACTACAATTTAATGGTATTGTCCATTTTCAATAATTGTTATTGTTTGTATAATGTAAAGTTGTACAATTTTCCAATATAATTTCTATATCATTTCCTCAGTTTTCTAGATCTCTGCTTGCTGTCATTCATTCTACTTGCTACCAGTAGATAAAAATCAGTCCATAGTCATATGATGTATAGTCTATGATCATGTGATATACAGTCCATGGTCATGTGCTGAGCACACAGGTGCACAGCTCGTTACAAGACAGATCTCTGATTACTGAGCTGTGACTATAACGAGCTGTGCACTTGTGTGTCCATCACATGACCATGGACTATACATCACATAACCATGGACTGATTTTTATCCCCTGGGAGTAAGTAGAATGAATGACAACAAGCAGAGATCTAGAAAACCATGAGGAATTGATGCAAAAAATATATTGAAAAATTGTACAGCTTTTCATTATACAAACCACAACATTTATCAGCTGAATCTTAGCAACCCCTTTAACCCTTTGGCGACATGTGACATAATACTATGGCACAGCCACCAAGGCTTTAAGGCAATCTATTATTGGGACAGATTCCTTCTGCCTGCTCAGACTCTGACCAGGCAACCTCCAGAGGGGGTGTTAGCCGTAACATACCACTAAAACCCTGCCCTAGCACAAGTGTTAACTCATTAGATGCCACAGTCAATCATGACTGTGGAATCTAGTGGGTTGTTCTGAGTGTTTTGCCCCTTCCCTGTGGCATGTTTAAGAATACCGAAGATTGTTAACGGCAGCCTGGGGTCTGATGAATCACCGCGAGTCTGCCCCTGTTTCCTGTCATTGCGATCCAACCTGTAAGTTCCCTATTAGGACAACAAAAAATGTAAAAAAAGTAAAAAAAAAAAGTTCAAAAGCATTAAAAAGAATGAATGAATTAATAAATACCAAAAAAAACAACCCTTTCCTATATAAAAGTAATTAGTATGTAACACAAAATACATATTTGGTATCACTTCAGCCATATCAACTCATGCAATAAAACTAAAACAATAGTTAACCTTCACGCTGAATGTCAATTATACCTTCAGAAACACCAGCGGTTTCCCTATAGGTATAATTGAAGCAGAAAGTCCACAGAGGAAATCACACTGACACATAGAATAAAGGTAAGATGTTATGTTATTTGATGCTTTTTAAAAATCCAAGTAGAAAAGGTTAATAAAATTTAGTAAATAAATGAGATTACAAAATATATCTCATCCCACAAAAAAAAAAGCCATTATATGGTTACCATCCAAATTAGTTAATATGAATATCAGTCTAAAAGGCAGAGCATTTTACAATTTGAAAATAGCGAATCTTTCCAAATTTCCTATTTTTTCATAAATAAATGCAAAAAATATCATCACTAACATGAAGTACAATGTGAAAAACAATCTCAAAATCACTTGGGTAAGTTAAAGATTTCCAGTTTCCAGTGTTACTGTCATTTAAAGTGACACGTCAATTTAAAAAAAAATGGGTGATTCCTAAGGTGGGTTTTAGCCGTGTCCTCAAGGGGTTAACCTGTGATACACAAATCTGGACATACCCAGTCAAGAGAACAGCTAAGGGTGGGTTCACAGCTGCGCTTGAGTCCGTCTGCTGCCAATCCGAGTGAAAATCTCGGGGAATGGGATTGGCATCGGATACCGACAGGTTAGCGACGCATTGGTTAAAAACCCATTCATTTGAATGGGTTTTTAAAGCAATGTGCGGGTGTGCGCTTGCACCCTCTGCGCTGCGAATCCTTTTTTTTCATCAGAAACAAAGTCGGACATGCAGGACTTTGTGTCCGACGAAAAAAAAACGGGGGACACATCTGTATAGCTTGTGCAACCAGTTCAGCTACACAGGGTTGTAAAAGAGCTTTTTAAGCATGCTGTGACATTTCTCCTGCAACTCATTCACTACTATGCTATATTCAAGTAGCTACATTGACTCAACACTTTTATTTATTAAATATATCCATATGGGCGCATTATGTGCTAGTGTGTTTAAACTTTTATATGTATTTTAATTTTTGGTTTGTGCTTTAGTATTAAGTATATTTTGGTCTGGTTAAATATTCGGCTATGGGTGACTTTGGTATTTATTAAGCACTTTATAAACCTACAAACCTTTAGCCAACTCCAAATAAATGTACTGGAGACATTTAAAATGTGAGGTCACATGCTGCTTTGATGTTTTGTTTGCTGGCTGCACTGCTCACAGGGAGGGGTAGTGAGCTTGCATACCAAACATCACAACTGAGGTCAATGACCTGAAAATAAAGCAGATAAACAGTGCTGAATTTAAACAGTATGTATATTAGGAAGTGTTTTATCTTTATGCATCCTGTTATTTTCCCTATATTTCTGAAAAAATAGATAACCCTTTTAAACCCTGGGGAGATCTTTGAGAACTAACTACATATTTGTGTATGTACAGTCATTGCCAAAAGTTTTCGGACTGAAATAAATTTTGGTTTTCACAGTTTGTTGCTTTGGTATTTTTAGATATTTTAATCAGATGTTTCTATGGTTACTGAAATACAATTATAACATATATATATATATATATTGATAAATACATAATGTTTATGCAAAGAATATTGACAGGTTTGCCTCCTGCTTTTCAAGACATTTGCAATTCGCCCTGGCATACTGGATATCAGCTTATGAGCCAAATTCTGACTGATGGCAGCCCATAATTACCTACCCAGTGCTTGGCGGTTATCACAATTTCTGTCCGTATTGTTTATCCATCCGCTTTTTGTGGATTGACCACAGATTCTCGATGGACTTGAGTTCTGGGGAGTTTCCTGGCCACGGACCCAAAATCTCAGTGTTTTGTTCACGCTTACCACTTTTTCCTTGTGACATGGTGCTCCATCATGCTGGTAAAGCCTTGTTCACAACTAAATTGCTCCTGGGTTGTTGGGAGAAGTTGTTCTTGGAGGATGTTGAGACTCATAGTAATGCTCGCCAATCCTTCTTACAGAAGCCAGTTCTCTTTGAAGAAAAGCATCAAAGCCAGACTGTGATTCTGCAGAAAATACAGGGATTGGACTGCAGAGGACTTGGGTAAAGTTATTTTCTCCGATGAAGCCCCCTTCAGTCTGTTTGGGACGTCTGGAAGAATGGTTGTCTGGAGAAGATAAGTGTTACTATGAGTCCTGTGTCATGCCAACAGTAAAGTATTCTGAGACCATTCATGTTTGGGGTGGCTTTTCATCCAATAGTTTGGGCTCACTCACAGTTTTGCCTAAGAACACTGCCATGAATAATAATGGTATCTAAACATCCTCCAAGAGCAACTTCTTCTAACCATCCAGGGGCAATTTGGTTCTTCTCCCAGCGATCCAGAGACAATTTTGTTAAATGGCAAAAATAAACCATGAACACTATTTTTGAAAGCACTCCTACTCTGTGCACCTGCCTAAAACTTTTGCTTATTACTGTATATGTTTATAGAGTCAGTTTTAAGTTCCCATACCTTTTTCAAAGCCCCCTAAGACTGTGCTGATTTGGATGCCCAACTTTATGCCCAAAGGATCCTGATCTAAAATATTGCCATGTACATTTCAATGTAAAGTGGGGTAATATACGTAAAATCTTGACATAACATCCCGCTTCTCAAAATCTTTGACTATGGCTGTGCTTGTTGGCATAACAGACTGTGATAAGAAACCGGATCAGTGAAGAGGAGTGAGGACTAGCCTGATAAAGTGTCTCAAGGTGAAGTCAGCAGCCTTGCAGAATGGCAGAAAGGTGTTTTTTTCATATAGCATAAAAAGTGTACAATATAAACCATTTGGTCAATCAGAAATACCTTGTACATAGACATAATAGCCAAGAGATGCAGAACACATTGTGCAGAGTCTCTGTGCGGAACTAGATGTCCAGTGAACAGGCTATATATCAGAGATGGGAGCCTGCCTGATGCCTGCAAACCTCAGCCCCCTACTTCCTTACAACTATCTGCAGACAGTAGTTTAGCAGGAAGAGAGACCCCTAGTGGCCAGCAGAAACCAACATTTGAGTTAAATAGTGTGCATTATAGTTTTTGTAGTCATTACATTGATAATTATTAGGGAACAAAAGTGACGATTTCAGAGGACGTGTCACCAAATATAAAATTGTAAGTGACTTCCCTCGATTGGTTGCCGCTATGCTCCTGATCAATTAGGCATTTTTTATTTTTATTTTTTTTAAATAACCCACCTGTTTTAAAGACAAGGTTATATGTGAATTATCTCTTATTCTCCAAATAAATAATCTTATATTTTCTCAGAGCTAAACACATGGAAAACAAGAGATCATTTACATGGAACCTACCAGGGAGCCTTATCTTTTAAACAGGTGGATGGATTTTTTAAAAAAATTATTTTGGATTATTTTTGAATTACTATTTAATACTTTAAGGGAGAGTAGTAAGTGTTTTTTGGAATTTGCACCCACGACATTGCCTAGAGAGTGATATTTGATACCACCAGTGTAACAACCTGCATTAGTTAATACTTTATTAAATGTTGATTCCAAGATCATGGGTTTCCTCCGTATTTCTTTAGATGTATCTATAATTGTGCCCTTTAATAGTATGCATTAATGAAAAATGTAATTAATAAATCATTATTAGATTGGAATTAAAATACACTTGAATAATGATATGGGACATCCACTATGTATAGAAAAGTTTAGATCTTTAGCATACAAAGACTTGTCTGGTCAGTCCCAACCGCTTTCTGCATCTGGACAGAAGCAACAAACATATGACCATGCTTGTGAAAAAGATTTTCTATATACAAATGTAGCAGAATTAACCCAAACATCTGCAATGGGTTAAACATAACGCAATAAAAACCAATGAAAAATCATTAAAAAACTTTTTTTATTGTGAACTGCATTTCACAGAAACATTTAATGAAACATATTTTCTTAATTTTTTTATGTTTCATACATTTATACCCTACTGTATATTCGTAAGGTATATTTCTACGCTTTTGTAAATTACATATAGCAAATTTTTACCTGCCTCTAAATTCTCCACTTCGATAAAGCACAAAAATGTTACTTTCTTCACTAGATGGCAGCATTAATCCACTTGTTTTCACTCTTCCTACTATATCATCACTAATTGTTAATTTTCAATGTATATTGAAATATATAAATATGCAGGTATTCCCTGAAGGATGTATATATATAGATTTTAGCCAACACTTTAAATCATCTGCTAGATTCCACGTATATATTGCTGCAATTTATGCTCACAAATAAAAAAAAAAAGCACTATAGAATGAACTACAACATATATAATCAATTTATTGGTCGTAATTACAATTTTTCAGGATTTGAACACAAGGGAACCGTATATTTTCCGATAATGTGGTTAGTGTGTGTGCAGGGAAATTAAGAGATTACAAATTAGATTTAATTTTGTGTCCCTTTTGCTATATTTTACAGCAGGGGTTTAACTAGATAACAGACAGTCAATGTAGAAATAAAATTTGTATAATCTCTTTACTTTTGCTTGAGCTTTGACTTTAGCAGGGAATCTATGCACCTAAATGTTTTAATGGAGGACTAGCCTGTCTCAGGCATTACGTTTATCTCCATCAGTCGGTCTCTTTTGGAATACACATCTTTTAAATAATATGGCGGAATAGGATAATAAAGATGACAGTCGAGTGATAAACAGGTTTCCTGACTGTACTGTTAGGGAGCAGCTGTATCCCTAGAGCTTAAGATCCCACTCAGACGGGACTGACTGGAGCCATGTACTGACCTCAGCATTGCTTTCAGCCTACTGCTGGCTGACATGTAAGATCACTGCTAGATGAACTGCTGACTCCTGACAGCTCTTTCATTTTCTTTTCAATACACAATGTATAATGCATATTTTACTATGCTTCTAGCTTGCCACATTAAAGAAAATTTATCACCAGAAAATAGAATATTTTTCACTATAGGCCTATTTAAAAAAAATGTATATTTTAAATATATATGTAACTATTCAAAAATATTTTTTGAAATATTCCAGTTTTCACCTTAGCACTAAAGCTGGCAGATTTGCTGTGTAGACTGGGACAGAGCAGCAGAGTCATGGTATTATTATTAGAGGGTAGGCGATTTAATGACAGATGACAACTTTATTGTATTGGGGTGGAGTGTGACTAGGTGAGGTTACAATGGTGGCTTATTATGTTCATATTTATTTCCATTTTTCTAGTTTTCACTAGATTTTTTTGGGCTATTATACTGTTTATGGTATGTTTATGCATATATAGTGCTATATAGGTTGTTTTCAACCATCCTTACACATATTTATTTGTACCAGCGGTGTATATCCCCGAATTTATTATTATTGTGGCCCCCATTTCCCTCCCTATCGTTATTATGGTGTACCTTCATTATTTATCTCCCCATATTTGTTTGTTTCATTATTTATGTTAATAAAATGATATTTTATTATAATTTTTTTTGTGGTCATGTTATTATGGTGTTCTATGGTTTTACATGATCTACAGAGTTTTTCATGCTTAGCTACTAGCCCTTTTTTGTGTTTAACTTTATTGTATTGCCGGAGGTCTAGAAAAGCAGGATTGTAGCATTGTGCGCCAAGATAAGGAATTTTCTGTACTGACCCCTGGTCTCAGGTGGAGGCATGGGTACCTACCACAGAGGCAGGGTAGGCAATTTCTTTGTTTATTCAGATTTGTGATACAGTCTGAAAGACATGCCCCCCTACCTTGTCAAGAGATCAGAAAGGACAGAAAGGACATGTAACATCTTTGCCCGTTCGAGCCTCTGCGCCATCCTCCGGTCACATGCTGCAGCACGGGAGGTGTGTTCATTCGTGATTCTTTGCTCCTGTTGTTTTAGCACAGCTGAGTGTTTGTTGCTGTGTGTCAGTCCAGCCAGTGCTATTAGTTCCTTTGGTTTCTAAGGAGTTAAAGTTAGTAGCTATTTGACTGACATTCCTCCTTGCCAATGGAGCCTAGGGCAGATTCCCTTTATATAGTTTTCCAGTCCTCTCTCTGATGCTTGCTATTAGCTTCTCTGAACATGCTGGCTAGTATCTGTTTACTTATATTATATTTCTGACCTTCTCCTTTTGACTCTTCTTCTGCTTCTGATTTTGTACTGCGCTGCCCGATTGGTTCTGACTCTTGGCTCTCTCGAATTCCCATGTCTGTTTGTTTGTCTTGTCTGCATTTTGTGTTTACACTCGTATTGTGGGAAGAGATTGTCACCCAGTTGTCCTCTACCGCCTAGGATAGTTGAGGCAAGAAGGTAGGGACTGAGGCTGGGTTGAGCATTAGGACTCACCGTCTCTGTCATTCCCTTCCTCAAAAGTTTCAGCAGCAGCACTAGGGAATTGCTTAACTAGCAATTCCCTAACCGGACAATTGTTAACCATGCATCACGCACATAGCAGTCTAAAAATAGGTAAGTGAACCAGGGGAATGCTCAAGATTTTCCATAAGTAGGGGGTTCACATAGTGGAGAGGCTCCCCACATACAATATAATGCCCTCCTTGGTGTACCCAAGGCGGGGGTATTGTTGTTCAGAACACTTCAGACTATATCAAAGAAGCATTGCGGATTCTAGATGATACTGACTTTTATGAATCTCTTAGTACTAACCCATTACCATGTTACATTGCCAAATATCGGAACCTTATCCAGCAAGCATCTAATAATAACCTACTCTCCAAAAAAGAAAAAAAAGTTCTTACATATCACAGAACCCCCACTCCCCTTTTTTCTACCATTTACCAAAAGTCCAAAAATCCCTTATATGTCCCCCTGGCTGACCCATTATCTCTGGGATCGGCTCTTTAACCAGTAACCTATCTAACTTTATTGATCTTCATCTTCAGAAACTTGTACTCCAATTACCATCCTATTTAAAAGATTCAACACAATTAATTAGGGAACTAGAATCTCTAAAAACCACTCATTCCCCTAGTACCAAATGGTCCTTACTAACGGCGTATGTCTCAGCACTATATACAAATATCCCTCAGGAAATGAGCGTTATAGCCATTGATCACTTCCTATCACGTAATAAACTAATGCCAGAACCACAAAAAGATTTCATTCTATCTGGCATAAAATTTATACTGAAGCACAACATCTTTTCCTTCAGAAAAAAAATATACAAACAGACAAAAGGATGTACCATGGGCACTAGATTTGCGCCTTCTTACGCTAATCTTTACATGGGCTTCTTTGAGGAACAATATACAGTACAGACCAAAAGTTTGGAAACACCTTCTCATTCCAAGAGTTTTCTATATTTTCATGACTATAAAAATTGTAGATTCACACTGAAGGCATCAAAACTATGAATTAACACATGTGGAATTATATACTTAACAAAAAAGTGTGAAACAACTGAAAATATGTCTTATATTCTAGGTTCTTCAAAGTAGCCACCTTTTGCTTTGCACACTCTTGGCATTCTCTTGATGAGCTTCAAGAGGTAGTCACCTGTAATGGTCTTCCAACAGTCTTGAAGGAGTTCCCAGAGATGCTTAGCACTTGTTGGCCCTTTTGCCTTCACTCTGCGGTCCAGCTCACCCCAAACCATCTCGATTGGGTTCAGGCCTGGTGACTGTGAAGGCCAGGTTATCTGGCGTAGCACCCCATCACTCTCCTTCTTGGTCAAGTAGCCCTTACAAAGTCTGGAGGTGTGTTTGGGGTCATTGTCCTGTTGAAAAATAAATGATGGTCCAACTAAACGCAAACCAGATGGAATAGCATGCCGCTGCAAGATGCTGTGGTAACCATGCTGGTTCAGTATTCCTTTAATTTTGAATAAATCCCCAACAGTGTCACCAGCAAAGCACCCCCACACCATCACACCTCCTCCTCCATGCTTCACGGTGGGAACCAGGCATGTAGAGTCCATTCGTTCACCTTTTCTGCGTCGCACAAAGACTCAGTGGTTGGAACCAAAGATCTCAAATTTGGACTCATCAGACCAAAGCACAGATTTCCACAGGTCTAATGTCCATTCCTTGTGTTCTTTAGCCCAAACAAGTCTCTTCTGCTTGTTGCCTGTCCTTAGCAGTGGTTTCCTAGCAGCTATTTTACCATGAAGGCCTGCTGCACACAGTCTCCTCTTAACAGTTGTTGTAGAGATGTGTCTGCTGCTAGAACTCTGTGTGGCATTGACCTGGTCTCTAATCTGAGCTGCTGTTAACCTGCGATTTCTGAGGCTGGTGACTCGGATGAACTTATCCTCCGCAGCAGAGGTGACTCTTGATCTTCCTTTCCTGGGGCGGTCCTCATGTGAGCCAGTTTCTTTGTAGCGCTTGATGGTTTTGGCCACTGCACTTGGGGACACTTTCAAAGTTTTCCCAATTTTTCCGACTGACTGACCTTCATTTTTTAAAGTAATGATGGCCACTCATTTTTCTTTACTTAGCTGCTTTTTTCTTGCCATAATACAAATTCTAACATTCACTCAGTAGGACTATCAGCTGTGTATCCACCTGACTTCTGAACAACACAACTGATGGTCCCAACACCATTTATAAGGCAAGAAATCCCACTTATTAAACCTGACAGGGCACACCTGTGAAGTGAAAACCATTTCAGGTGACTACCTCTTGAAGCTCATCAAGAGAATGCCAAGAGTGTGCAAAGCAGTAATCAAAGCAAAAGGTGTCTACTTTGAAGAACCTAGAATATAAGACATATTTTCAGTTGTTTCACACTTTTTTGTAAAGTATATAATTCCACATGTGTTAATTCATAGTTTTGATGCCTTCAGTGTGAATCTACAATTTTTATAGTCATGAAAATACAAAAAACTCTTGGAATGAGAAGGTGTGTCCAAACTTTTGGTCTGTACTGTATATACAACTCTTCTTCCTATAACACACATATTATCTTATTTAAACAATACATAGATGACCTGTTCTTCATCTGGAATGGAGATTAAATTTCTGCCAAAAACTTTATGGGGTTCCACAATCTGGGGTTATCTTTTACTCATCAATTCTCTGCTGAAAAAAAATTTAATTTTTAGATCTATTGATATCCTTACACCTGATGGCACTTTCTCTACCGCCACACATTTCAAAACGGTGGACGTCAACAGCTACCTAGAGTATAATAGCGCACAATATGGACCATGGCTGAACAATATTCCCTTCAGCCAATTCACAAGGATCAGGAAAAATTGTGATAACTTCAATACCTTTACGGATCAGGCACTCATCCTTAAAAAACAATTCAAATAAAAGAAATATCCCCGATCCATTATTAGAAATGCCTTCAAAAAAGCAGCTGGGCTCAGTCAGGAATCTTGTTTAATTGAAAACAATAAATCACTAAGTCCCCTAGTAACAAACACCCATACTAGAAACAACTTTATAACCACCTACAACTCCAAACATAAATCAGGACTATTTTGAACAGTCATTGGAAAACACTCCTTAGCGACCAATACCATAATAAAATCCTTCCTGAAAAACCCATATTAACCTTTAGGAGATCGACCACACTGCGCAATATTTTAGCACCCAGCAGACTTTGGTCACCACCTGTACACCGTACCACTAATATAATCCCTCTGAACCTCGGTGAATTCAAATGTGGCCACTCCAGATGTTTATGTTGCCTTAATATTGAAAACAGAGCCATCACTTTCAAATCCAACATTACCAATGAGACCTTTCCCCTTCAATCATATCTCAACTGCTCCTCTGAATATGTCATTTATCTATTAGAACGCCCATGCAGTCTCCAGTACGTGGGCCATACTATCCAACACTTTCACTGTAGAATCAATGGCCGTCGGGCCAATGTATCAAAGGGTTTTTTAAAACATAACCTATCCACACACTGTGCTGTGACACATGAGTGCAATTTTCAATCTATAATTTCCATGCCCATTGAACAAATTCCCATCTCTGTCCCTAATCGTTTTCAGAGATTGCGCCAGAGAGAAGCATACTGGATTTACAAATTAAACACATTGAGTCCCAATGGACTCAATGACGTTGTTGAGTCTGCCTTTTAGGTCATATTTTAAACAGCACCCCATTTTTTTAGTCCCAAACTCCCCCCCCTCCTCATCACCCTCATTCCATGTCCATTTTTCTTCTTTTATCCCCTTCACTTCCATGTCCAATCTAGTCAAATCAATTATTTCCCTTTACCAGTTCCAGCTTCCCATCCCCATCTCATCCTATGCTGACTCCCAGAGCATACACCTACAGACTGGTTACTTACAGTGGGTGACACATATATACATATTACATACTGTAGGGTCAGACTCTGGTAGTGTATCACCAGACTATATTTACTATTATCATCTCACTTACCTCCGTACCAGCGCGTAGCCTCTGGTCCTCTCACGTCATTGGGTTTGTGCGTCTGCTTCACGCATGTGCAATACCTTTCCCCGACTCCCCCAACCCCACCGGCTCCTACCACTCTTGTGATCTCCGCACATGCGCACTGTATTCTCCATGACGTCGGTGCTCCTGTATGTTGCTGCTAAATGGTATAATGCCCCCTTTAGAGCAGTATAAGTATAAGCCCACCTAAGGTCCCCACACAGTATAATGCCTCAGGTCAGCCCCAACACAGTATAATGGCTCCAGTCCCCACATACTAAATTACCCTCAGCCCCACATACTATAATGTTGTCATTCCCTACACTGTCCTCACTGCTGCCTTGTAAACATAGCTTAGTGGGGAACCATGGGAGCATCAATGGAGGGAAAGACCCTGCACTCCTATTCTCATTGTGTACTCTAATATGGGACACACATGAACATACTGCATGTTTCCAATGTCACCAATGGATCAGCAACCATCAGCCCTCCAGCTGTTGTGAAACTTCACTTCCCAGCATACAAACTTGCTCCGCTGTTCTCAGAATTCTCACAGAAGTTGTAATAGTATTTCAACTAAAGAAGTGGATTCACCTTTACCAACCTGAGGTCCTTGGTTTTCTGACCTACATGGCAGAGCTTGCTTCTAGACACCCAGATTTCCCAGTATACTTGACTGTTTCCCTCCTATACAGTTTGACACCTCCAGGAATGTTTTAAAAATAAATAGCTACAATAAAACAAAGACAAATAATAAACATATTGGGGCAAATTCATTAATACAGCACTTTAACTCCTTCCTGCTACAGATATTTTTTTTTTCATTTCCATTTTTTACTCCCAGACTTCCAAAATTCATAACATTTTTATAATACTTTTACTAAAATCCAAAACTTAAAAAAAATTTAAAAGTCAACATATTCTGACATCCCTAACTTTTATGTTTCAGTGTATGGGGCCATGTAAGGCACCTTATTTTGCTGCACAAGATGTGGTTTTTATTTGTATAATATTTTACGGAAAGTCCGATGTTTTGATCACTTTTTAATACATTTTTTTGGTGAGGCAAAGGGGTAAAAAAATAATGGGGATTCAGCTAATTAGATTTTTTTTTTTGTTACTGCTACAATGTTGACCAAATGTCGTAAATATTTTTATATTTATATAGTTTGGGAATTTATTTATGTTTATTTTTATTTATTTATTTTTAATTGTAATTTAGGGAAAGGGTGATCAGAATTTTAAATCTTAATTTAATTAAATTTTTTTTTTTACATTTTTTTTTAAACTTTTTCTTTAGCTTCCTTCCCACCCCCCAGGAGCTTGAACCTCCAAATATCAGATCACTTTTAGTCAGCAGGCAGGGAAAGGGGACTTTTGTGGAGATTGGGCGGTTTACAATGGGTCTCCTCTGATCTATAAAACAGGGAGCCCACTCTACTTCTGAGCAGGCACCATATCTAAAGTGACAACTGTACTATTACGCCAGATGTCAGCAAGGGGTTCATTCATACAGTTTAGTACTAGACTAGATGCACCAATTTTATCATAGTGGCTCATGCTGGACAACACAATTAGCATATCTTATATATTCTTGTCTAACTTTATACTAATTGGTTTGCTTACATTAGACCAATATTTTTTAACCAAAAAATTGACATAATTATTTTCAGTGCATGGATGATAGTTTGGCAAATTTAAATCAGTGAAGTTGGAGAAAGTCCAGAACTCAATTAAAATTCCATAAATTTTATCCTTTAATGGTTAACATTGATCCAGTGACAGCTTATTCATTAGTCATAGCCTGATGTAAGACAGTATATTACATTATAGTATACTTCTTTTCACATCTTTGTAATCAACAGACTATTTCATGTCAAAGTGAATGCAAATCTCCACATAATGATGTATGTCCATTACAATTATTAACTATATAACTATGCATTATTATGGTGCACCTAAGTCATCAGTGGAATAGCAAATTGGTTTTAGAGGTCACATAAATAGTTATCAAGATATCATTGGATACCTGGGAATCTGCACAGTTCTTCAGAAAAGCTGGAGGAGTATACTTCAGCTTCAGTGCACATGCATCAGACCTCGGGCGCATGCTCAGTGAAGCTGGGGTGTACATCTCCAACTTTACTGAAAAACTGCACAGGCCAGAGATTAGTCTGGTGAGTTTTATTGGACCCCCTGGAGGATTGTGTATAGACCTCCGAGGGTTTGCAAGACACTCACAGATATGCTCAGCGCTGCGGTCCTGATATGACTGCTGATGAATGGAGTGGGACACCTCCGTCAAAAACCATATCGTGACCTCAGCAATTCACAGCAGAAACCAAAGAGCCCCCCTCCCACCAGACATGAGTTAATAAGCTCATATATTGTCCTCCATGCCACCTATGCCAGCGAGCATCAATGTCTGCACCAATCAAGAAAGGGTTTGCCTGTTACCCCTAGGCCAGTGACAGTGACAAGGGGACATCCTCTACGACTGGGGGAGAGAAAGTTTCACCAGCAACATAGAAGAGGATTCTTTACAGTAAGAACAACAAGGCTATGGCACTCTCTGCCCCAGGAAGTGGATTAATTGGACAAGTTCAAAGAGGGCCTGGATGCCTTTCTCGAACAGAACAACATTACGGGTTATGGGTTTTAGATTTTAAGGGCACATTGATCCAGGATTTTATATTGATTGCCAGATTGGAGTCGGGAAGGAATTTTTTCCCATTAAATGGGACAATTGGCATAAGCCTCATGGGGTTTTTTTACATTCCTCTGGATCAACACTGTAGGGGACCGAAGGGTTATAGGTTGGACTTGATGGACTGATGTCTTCATCCAACCTCATCTACTATGTAACTATGTAACTATGTCTCCCTGCCAGAAAGAGCCAATAAACCTTTAGACCCTCACTGATCAGGAAAATGGGGGACATTTGTCCCCCATTTTCTAAACTGAGTAGAGTTCGGGCAGCGTAAGCACTGCTTCATTCATTTCAATGGGAGCACTGGAGATAGCCAAGCACTGTTCTATCTTAATTCTGAATGAAAGTTTCCTGTTCTGGTCAATGTGGTTTCAAGAAATACTATTAGGTAAGGCAACAGCAGTCCACAAGAATACTGAGACTAGTAATAGGCAAAAACCCAGAATTGCAGTCAAGGTTATGTGTAAGTTACAATTTTGTTATTTGTCAGTGGCCAAATCACCAGACATCAACCCAATGGAGAATTTATAACTGAAATAAAGGAAGCTATTTCAAGGAAGAATATGATAAACTGTAGTGTATTGGCGGGATGTTCACAGAGAAGTGATACTCTTGATAAAGATGTCCCACAAAATACCGACTTTCCAGGGTATATAGTTCCGTATTTAACTATTGTGTATTCAATAATTGTGCGGTTATTGTAGATTATTTTGCTGTCATGTTTTTTCAGTTTCACATTAAACAACTTTTTCTTTTTATTGTTGTTGTCAAAAAGCCTAATAAATCCATTGTCATTTAATCATGCTAGGCAATAAAATATAATAAAGTCCAGTGGGAGGTAATACTATAAGCATGTCTTGTGATATTTTGTGGCATATCCCCTTTGTTTTGTAGCCTTTTTTTAGATGACACATCATAAAATGAAGTCATTTTAGGCTGGACACATTCACAAATCCCTGAGAAACTCACTCTTATTCAATGTTAGATATCTTATCTGTCACAACACAAACCATGAATGAAGCATGTAAATCACATATACTGTCCTTTACTGCTTTACTATAAGGGATTGTCCAGGATCTGAACATATTTGATGACCTATCCACACACGAACTGATCAGCTGATATGGTCGCCAGTAGCCATATACCAAGTATATGGAGAAGTGGAAACATGATATTCAAAGAAATCTTTATTTATTTAGTATGGAGTATGAGCATCATACACAGAAATACACATATTTACACACCTTGGCATTCTATCATTGAGGTTATTGAGATTGTCTCATGGACTTTATCTGAAGAATGTCATGTCATGTTGTATACACTTGGGCATGCAAATCATCAAGTTTGGCTGTTTCAGTTTATTTGCAAATGCCAACCAATGACGTCCCAGATGTGCTCGATGGGAGAACAGAGATGCTGAAGGCCATGGTGGCAGGATTAGGCCATGCAGGCTACTCATAGCACTATGAGCAACATACGGCCTAGCCTTGTCCTGTTGAAAAAAACTCCTGGGACATTTTGGAGAAATGTCTGAACTACTGGATCTATGATCTGATTTGATCATAGAACCAGTGGTACAACAATTTATCCAAAATGACGCTGTAAGGGAATTGCCAGTTGAGCAATTCCCCAGTGCTGCTGCAAAAACCTGGGAGGAAGGGAATGACAGAGACAGTGTGCCCTAAACTCGACCCAGCCCCTGTACCTGCCTACTTGCCACACTGTCCTAATGACAGGAGCAAATGGGCGGCAAAATCCTTCCTAGAAATAAGTGTCACACAGAACAGGACAAGACAAAACAGCAGAGTCAGCAAGCCAAGGGTTCAGTAACAGTCGAGCAAAGCAGTACAGAATCAAAATCCAAGAGAGTAGTCAAGGGAAGCCAAAGGTCAGAGGTAAGTAATACAATGCAATAGCAAGGAACAGCTTAGCAAGGACAAAGTCACATGACAGAATCTCAATAGCCAGCAACCATAAGTGAGCTGATGACCTGTTTATAGCAATCCAGGACCTGCCCCAGACTTGATTGGTAGACAGGCCGTCAATCACACAGGCAAGGCTAAGATTAACTATCTGAGGAGAAGAAAGAAACAAGGCACAGGAGACAGGTGTGGCTGAATTTCAATTACATAGCAGTAGTACTAGGACAGTGTTCAGACTGTGCAACAAGAACCTTAAGCAAGGAATCAAACTGAACAAGCCTCCTGCGCCGCAGCATGCGAGCGGAGGGTGACGTGGAGACCCGAACAGGCAGAGACGTTACAGACTCTAGTGTATGAGAAATGAAGACTAGAGGGGTCTGGCTACTGTACATTATGCCACTCCACACCATAAAGCTGGGGGTAGAATCAGTGTCATGTTCCCTTGTGAAGGCCTCTTCATGGCACTGCCCACATAGTTTCAAGACCAATCTTCAGCTATTATTGCGTCCAAGACAAAAGCGGGGCTCATCGTTGAAGAGGATAGACTTCCAATCTAGCCTCCATTGCTGTCTTGCTGCACACCATGATAGCTTGTGAGATTGGTGGCATGAAGCAAATGGGACACATGTATTTGGATGCCTGGCTACATTCTGATGGTTTGTGTTGACACTGTTTGCCACCCTAGGCTTGGGTTGTGATATACAATTCCACTCGCAGTACAGAATGGACCGCCACGTCAGACGATCTGTTCACCTTTCTGTCATTCCAGTATATTGTTGCTCTCAGTCACTGGGAAACGCAATGTTGAACAGTGCTGACATCATGGCCTAGGGGCATAGCAGTCTGCTGGAATGATAAACCAAGGTCTCTCACTTATATGGATTCTGTCCCTGACAACTGGCATGTCAACAAAAAAGAGGCATCCCACAATCATCTCACACCACTTGGTCCCATTTTTGAGGTTTCGTGTGGCTAAAAAGAAAACGTTTTGAACAGGCTTCTATGCCCCTCCCACATGTCACAGATTGGAGCTAGGTGCCTGAAAATACGATTATTTGCAGATCTTAGTGACACCTGATACATCCTTGATTTACATAACCTTACTTGTCGTTCTTATTGTTGTCGTTTCAATGTTATGGGGTGTAGTTACTCTGCTGTAATATTATTCATCTTTTCCACATGTACTCTGAAATTGTCCAGGTGCAGGGATGAGTCTAGAGTATACAGGTCAGAAGAACAAACACATGCAGATTGGTGACTATAATAAATCATTGCATCATTTTAGTATTTAACCATTATTGGCTTTTTTTTTTTAGGAATGATTGAGCTCCAGTGCCTGTCCTATTACATAACATAGCAGAATAGACATTTCATGATCAACAAGTGCCGCACACGCATACTAATTGATTTGCTTCTTTTCTGCTTGCCCTTCTTTCAGTCTTACATGTCTCTTTTATTCCTAAGGCACTTGGTCCTCCATTTCTCTCAGGTCCCCCATCTAGAACAGAAATTCCCCCTCCGCTTACTTACCATCCTTCTTGTTTCCTTTCATTTCTTCCTTTCATCCCTCTTCTCTTCTTTGTCTGCCCATCTTTTTGAACTATTAAGCTTTACTGCATTAGATTATTGAAGCCGATTGCTGTTTTGTTCTATTTCCCATTTTTTTCATTTAAGGGGATTGTTTATGACATTTTCATTGTGCTTCTATTATATACTATGCATACTTGTTTACCCCTATGTTCTGTATGCCTGTCGCTACTGTCACATTGTATGCTCGTATTCTTCTAATAATGTGCAATGTTCTGTTAACTTGTGGGCTTTCACTTGTTCTGATAAAGTAAATAGAAGTTTTGAATTAATAAATCTACATAAAATATGGAAAAAGAACCATATACAATGGTAGCTTTGGCTAAATTCAGAAGTTCCATATAAGTGAATGGAGAGACTTGTGCATGCGTGGCCCTTTGTCATGACTTGTGGTCATGAACGGGGTCCCATTCTTCAGATGCAGGTTACAGAAAAGGGATCCTCATCTATCTGGCATTTATGGCATATCTTCTGAATATAGCCATAAATGGCAAGATAGGAAATACCCCTTAACCTTTTCAGAGATTTGATGTACACATTTTGGGTTTCTATGTGATGCCCTATGAACATGGCAATTTTTGTGCCATTTCTTTAAAATGTCCTTGCTTTTTTTTTTTCTTTTTTCTTCCCTGACATTTTTTTTTTCAAAAGACAATATTCTCACATACTTTTACAGTTTTTGTCTGGCTGGCAATTTTTTTTATCTATAAAAAATATATAGGAAAATGACTGAAAAAACAAAAACTCCAGGAAATAAAGAAAACCTTTACGGCTGGGTAAACTTGGACCTTAAGACTGAGGACAGATGAGGCTACTGTACATTGAAGCGGCTAACCCACTGCAATGTGCAGTACCAGTGTAGTGGATGTAATTTAAAGAGGACCTTTCATATTTTGTAAGATAGGGAATGTCATATACCATGACAAATCTTACAGTGAGCTGAACTCAGTTCCTGACCACCCTGAAATGACACTGATCTGTAAGGCTCGCCCCCCTGATAATAGATAATAAATCGTAGCCAAAACTTACGCATTGATATCTCTGGAATGGGGGATAATACAGGCAAAACTGTGCTGCCTGCTTTGCAATGGTATATAACATTCCCTTTCTTGCAGGATATGAAAGATCCTCTTTGAAAATCTCCATTTGACAGACTGCAGACAAAAAATACAGTGTAAAGTTTTCTGTGGGTTTTGAACCCAAAGCATTATTATTTATTTATTATGCTTACTTATATAGCGCCATCATATTCCGCAGTGCTTTACAGACATTGACGGTCACTGTCCCATATAGGGCTCACAATCTACATTTCCTATCAGTATGTCTTTGGAGTGTGGGAGGAAACCGGAGTACCCGGAGGAAACCCACGCAAACACGGGGAGAACATACAAACTCCTTGCAGATGTTGTCCTTGGCAGGATTCGAACCCAGGACTCCAGCGCTGCAAGGCTGCAGTGCTAACCAAAGCATGTTAATTATTAGTGTGGTTTCAACCTGTTCAATACAAAGGTTGAAAGTTGGGTCATCTACCAAGTAATCGAGGCTGAAGACAACAGGTTTTAGCTGTTTTTTGTTGCAGTCCACAAAGGACATCCCAAAGCAGACCCATCCTGTGTGGTCTTAGACTAAGGCTACATTCAGACGACTGAAGTGTAAAAAGGCCGTGGGGCACCTGTTTTCACTAATCCCCCATACATTTGAGTGTATGTAGGGATCTGTGAAATCGGCCAAAAATAGGACATAACATGGCCGTTGTGTGAATGTAGCTTAAACCTATATGTAATCAAAAATGTCAAAACAAAAATTGTACAAAAACACTTCAAAAGGACAACATAACAATGGTGTTATTTTTAGAACTTTTTTAATGCATGAAAACACCATAGGAAAACCCCAGTGTTCCTTCAGCTCGAAATCCTACAAAAACATGGGTTTACCATTTTGACATTTATTCATTTTCTGGTAGGAAGAGATTTATATTTATTTTCAATGATTTTGATTTTGTGTAAATAATTAGCAATATCTAATAATCCATCTCCCTCTAAATCTATCATTGGAAGGAACCCTATGAGTATTCAACATATCAAGTGACTGGTACATTTCTGAATCACATCAAGAGAAAATCTACTTTTTATCCTCTCAGCTCAACAGATAGAGATCTTTGTCAAGTTGGTCACTTAAGACTTGTAGAAAATTAGTGAACAACATACAGTGGAAAACCTGGCAAAAGTAAAGAGACAATCAATGAAAGTGGAAAGCAAAAAATAGTATGGTCTTTAAGCCAGCCGATAAAGGGAGAAATAGTTTGTTATGGCCAGATGATTTCTATGAGCATACGGATTACAAGAAATGTTAAAGCAAGCATTTGATGAGGGGATTATCACTAAAGAGCTTTGTAAAGGATTATTAAGAACAGACCATATGATACCAATTTATTATTTCATACTAAAGGTACAAGAAAAAAAAATCATGGGAGATTTATGTGAACTTGTGTGAAGCTTCACCAATTATTTTATCAGTATATTGTATTATATTGCCTTCCTATAATCTCTAGTGAGGTTACTAATTAACTGGTGACCAATGAGGGATAGCGCATTGTATATAGTTTAAAGAGGACCTTTCATATTCTCTGACATTGGCGATATTATATACAGCTTTGTCAGTATGTGCCAAAGTGCCAAAGATATTGGTCCCGATAGATTTGGCACTGATATCCCTCCACTGTCAGATGGGGGGGCCTTACAGCTCAGCGTCATTGAACTTGGGCAACAAGAGCAGTTCACCCTCTGCCTTATGCGTAAAACATCAAAGTTGTTTTTCTCCAAAACTATAATAGTGACATACAGAACATACTGTAGGTATGTTGTATATCACTGCAGTAGTCTGTCATGATTTGGCAGCTGTTAAATATACATGGTTGAGGTGGTAGACTCTCTTTATCCCCTTGTCGACATCCACCATAATGGTACAGTGGATGCTGTCACTTTAAATATACTGCTAGGTCTCTGATGTGTAAAACAATCTCGTGGTAATGCCCCTGATCGTAACGACCCCACAGAAAAATTGCGGGATCTGTCTGGTTCATATAATAGCCAGCATTCTTGTGAAGGCTCCCAGGCCTGTCATAGGAATATAATTATTGAGGCTTGCCTGAGACACAAAGCTTAAAACTACACAAACAATGGCGGAATTGCTTATTTTTTTTTCCATTCCTCACCAGAAAAAGTTAAAAAAAAAGTAAATTAATAAGTTATATGAACCCCATAACTGAAGCATTAAAAAAATACAACTTATCACACAAAAAAAGCCCTCTTATAGGCAGTTTGATAGAGAAATAAAAATGTCTTAGCTTTCAGAATGTAGTGATACAAAAACAGAAAAAATCCTGTGGTCCTGATGTAAGAAAATAGTCGTGATCCTGAAGGAGTCAAATGAAAATGAGATTAGAAAGTCAGACATATCACATTAGCATGGAGTAATAATTATGTCAGTAATGAAATCATTCCAAGTGAATTTTCGTAAGTCATCATGTGAGGTTATTTGAATAATTTTTAACACAATTTTACTTGCAATGTGTATCTTACAGAAGTTGCTTTTCCTGTAGGCTCCATCTATAAATTGTAAGTTTTCCTGAGCTTAACTTCAGAAGGGGTTGTCACTAGTTTCTATATTCTCATACACTCAGAAGCACTGATCCCCAGCCAAAAATTCTTTGCCTGCTTCTAATGAACTAGTTGGTGATCAGTCAAAACTAACTGATTCTGATCCTATATAGGGGAAAAGAGCATTTTTCGTTCTATGTACTGTTGACTAATGGAAAAAAGATCACTCAACAGTCACACTGTAACGTCCGCGCCCATTCAGACTTTGACGCCATCCTCCAGCCGCATGCTACGGCGCAGGAGGCGTGTCCAGCTATGATTCCTTGCTTTAGGTTCTTATAGTAATGTGTCTGAACTATGTCCTATTCCCTCACCTCTTTAATTGATTTTCCACCACACCCATCTCTCTCACCTTTGTTTCCTTCTGCTCCTCTAATAGTTAATCTCAGCCTTGCTTTGTGATTTACAGCCTATTTGCCAATCAAGCCTGGAGCGGGTTCTGGACTTCCTATTTACTTCCCATCAGCCCACACTTTCGTTGCTGGCTATTGTGACTCTGTCCTCGCTAAGACTTTCTCTTGCTATTGTATAATATTACTGACTTCTGACCTTTGGCTTTTCTTGTGACTACTCTTTTGGATTGCGATTTGGTACTTCTTTGTCTCTCTGGCTTTAAACCTTGGCTTGCTGACTCCTCTTCCGTGTTGTTTTGTGTTGTCACTTATCTAAGAAGGGATTGGCACCCAGTTGTCTGCTGTCACCTAGGGCAGTGAGGCAAGTAGGCAGGGACAGAGGGTGTGTTCAGCTTAGGACTCACTGTCTCTGTCATTCCCTTCCTCCCAGGTTTCATCAGCAACACTGGGGAATTGCTCAACTGGCAATTCCTTTACACACATGTACAAACAACATGTGACCACTGAGCCAAGTGATTGGCAGGGAGGTCACAACAATGGGTGGGACTACTTCTGACGTCCATACTTCTGAATTGATGAAGACTGAAAGCCCCAAGAATTGAATTACCAGTGTTCAAATGGAGAAACTTTTTGGTGGTTTAGATTTTTTTTCCTTCTTTTATACACTTGTCTGTAATTCTACACACTTTTTTATTTAATATTCTTTTTTTTATTAATTTTGGAATGCAACAAATGCTATGGTAGACCAAGAAGAAATCATTGCATTTATAGTCGGATTACGCAAAAAAATGCAACTTTGTAAAATAACATATAACATACAAACCTTAATAGGCAAACATTAGAAAAAGAGATAGTAAAGGAAAAATAGAAGGAGGGCGGGGGGATAAGATGCATGCTTCAAAGGTCAATTCTTGTCTTCCAAAGAGGTCCATTGGGATGATTGGGTTGTGATATCTGGAATGGTGCAAGGAAGTGAATTTCTACAGCCAAGGAGTCCACATGTTATAAAAAGATGAGATGGATTTGTTTCTAAGTGCAAACAACTTTTCATATATACTGTACATTGCTGAGAAAAAGTTTTTTTGTGTAAGATATGCTTGAGCAATTTCCTGTCTTCTAATGGGTGTAATTTAAAACCCAATGTTAGGAGTGCCATTGGTGCGTCTAAGATTAATGATCTACCAAAAATGGCGGAGAGTAGGTCAAAGGTTTTTTCCACATGGGAATCAACAGAGGACTTGAAAATATGTAGAATAATGTTCTCTTGTGCCCACTGCAGAGTATAGTACCAATCCTACCTACCAGATTCAATAACACTAGCTATTATCTGAATATTAATATCATTAATATTATCTAAATTATAAACTTTTTTGTCAAAAATTTAATGGACACAAAAAAGAAGTAACTCTGTATTGAAGACCTTCCTCATATAAACGTTACAATCTGCAAGGTCATTTGTTTCACACATATATTTCATGACATTTCTTACAAAGGTTTTTAGGACATCTTTTATTTTGTGCCTTTTTTTCAGCTATACAGAAGTCTTAGCAGAAAAATACTAGACAAAACACGATAACTAGAGCATGCTACATTATGAGAAAGGCACAGACTTACAAAAATACAGCCGAAAACTAAAAATCAAAATGCTAAAATACTGTGTATGTAGACTTTATTATATGTTACTATACATTTTAAATGATATTTTGCTACAGATTTTAAAGGAACATCTGACTGCCGCCAACCGTAATCTCTTATTACATAATTATGGTAATCGCACAAACCCAGAAGCTTTGCTTTGTGTGATCACAGTGAGAGGTGTTTCAGTGAAGAGTGATTTTGGCAGTATTTAATATAAGAAGGGGACACCCTGACAGCTAATTTGGCTCTTTGACACATTCACAGGACAAATAGATCAGTTACTATGACAGTCAGGACCTAACTGGTTTTCCTTCAGCATCTGCCCAGAGGTGTTGTCTCTTCCTCCTGCACACAGGCTAAAGTGAGAGCTGGGACTATATGCAGCTCCCACTTCAACTAGGCTAGTTCTGGTTCTACTGGGATTACAGGAATGCTTTTGGTCTCACTGGAGCTAGAGCCTTTTCAGCAACTGCTTCCTCTGTAGTTTCACTACCGGACTTCTGCTCAGGCTAAATTATTAGGTACTGTACTGAAAGCCTGAGTAGAAGTTAGGCAAAACTTCTAGGGGGTTGGAGTGTACCATATTTATTAAAGTGTCTGATGCTGTTTGATAAATCTGTCGCATTATTCTAACTTTGCACCTTGTATTAGTTGGCAAAGTGCCAAAAATGTTGGTACATTGTATCACAGCTTAAACCATACACACTTTTTATTAAGCAACATAGCTTTCCCCCTGTAAGTTTGGATTCACACAGCTATAATCCATCTGTATTATATGTGCAGCATCCCAGTGAGGAATGTACTAAAGGTGGGAGTTATAGTAGGTCATGGTTGGACTCACTGTGGCTGTAGTCAGCTCTATTAAGGCTCGAGTACTTCATAGGGGCTGTTACATTGGTGAAGATGGGGCCTGCGGTGTGAATATTGGTGGCATTAGCTTCTCCCAGCACACTCCCTGTAGTAAATCTCCTTCCTGATGCTGGTTGGGGAGTTTCTGTCACACACGCTACTTCAAAAAATGAAGAGCAAAAAATGTTTCATCTCCAATATTGACACTTCACTTGATTTGTAATTGACACACTGGGTCAGTCTGACCAGGTCACTCCAATATACACTCTGCTGGGAAGAGAAAGGGACTGACTGTCTGATACCACACTGCATGGTCTAAGGTCGAGTTATCTACCTGTATACAGCCTCAATGGTATAGTCCAATTCAAGCTACATCGGGCAAAAACAGCATAAAGATGAAAAGGGTGAACTTCACGGGACTGTGTTTTTCAATCAATACTTTAACATCATGTAATTTCTTTTTTTTTGCAAAACTATATACTATGTACTATATACTATGTATAGTACATAAATAGTAATATGAATTCTTTTATATAGTAATCCAATTCCAGCAAATATGTATGGCTGTTTACTTTGTAAAAATATATATGAAAAAATGACATGAATTAGATGACACACATCACTATAGGCATTATACTCTCAGGAGAACCGAAATTCCAGGCTATAGATGATCAAGATTCCATCTACCTCTTCTATCTCACATAAAGCAAGACCCTATAGGTATCACCTTCGGAGGTATAGAAGATGTATATACAGTAAATACTAGCTGAGTGGAAATCACAATGCGGATGGAAGTGTCTCTGGATGTATTTCCTTTTATGCAACTGTGGCATATTGAAAACTGAGAAAGCTACATATTCACTATCTGCAGGTGAGCACTACTTACTGTAAATGTTTTCAGAGAAAAGGAGAGAATGTTAATAATAATAGTAAGGTTGTGAATGTTTTCAGTCTAGTTCATGAAAAGTGGAATAACCACATTTTAAGATATGAAAGTAGAATAATTCTCGACAACCCATTATCAAGAATAATATGGTTATTGTATATAGACAAACTAAGGCTAATCTTACAATTGTATAGAGGATTACGGTATATTTTATGAATTCTCTAGAAGCCTACTGTATATTTTCTTCTGCACTGTATGTCATATAGGCAGGTATTAAATATACAGGGATGTAAATAAAGATTAGACTTATAACATTCTGCATTTCCATGGTATAATATCCATGCAATACAGATAAATTATTTGAATTTGAAGGGGCTTTCTGAGACTTTAATATTGATGACTTAGCCTTAGAATAGATATCAGGGGATATGACTCCGGCCATCCCAAGGATCAGCTGATTGAATGGGCCACAGCACTTTGGAAGCAGTGTAGACATTGTGTAGAGGCCGTGCCTGGTTACTGCTGCTCAGTCCTTAAAATCAGTGATTCTAAGTCTTGAAGAACCAATGATAAAATTAATACCGTAATTTGTTGTGTGGGTATGGATATGGATATAAGCATATAAAGACCTTGCTCTGTACCTAATTACATGAGTAAAGAGCATTTTGGTTATTTTTAGCCCTTTTTGCAGAAACTGAAAACAAAAAGAGTACACAAAAATACATAAGTTTTAATAGTTAATTCATAAAAAAAACGCTCTCAGGCGTATATTGCCCTTACAAAAAAATGGAACAACCTGTGATATAGCCAGGTTGATCAACAAATACACCCATATAGGGATATATCCAGAACCCAGTGTTTATCATAGCACCCCCAAAGTTACTAAATTTATTTGGATAGGCATAAATCGTATCAAGATCGTTTAGAATTCGTGCGACTCCAGACATATACAGTAGTCTTCAATGTGTGTATACCCCATTTAGTATAAAACTAATAGGCTCCTATACTAGACTCAGGCGGCTGCTACTGTTATACAATATTAGTACTCTCACATATTACCATGAACCTCCTAAGAGGAACCATGTTCTTCAATGACCAGTACTAGCCACACAAAACTATGAATGCTCTAATCAGTGTGATATGGTCAGTGTAAATCTCTCAGCTGCCTTGACCTCCCATCCACATGGCCGCCTTCAGCTGCACCAGCAAACAGTCCAGGTATATATATACAGCAAGCTACGCCCCTCTGCTGATGTACTCAGAGGAGGCGTGACCAATCCCAATGCTCCACATCATCATTGGGCGGGGGACAGCGCCTCAATCCGTCACTGGAGCAGGGTTTTCCAGACCTCAGTTCAGCATCTCGGTTAGCCTGGTAACTCAATATGTGTTATATTTCATACATCAGGAGTAAATAACCTTCTAACTGCTTTAAAAACACAGTAAGAGGCACTTCAAGAGGAAGAACAGAAAACTCATAGCGATGATACTATTTATAGTATATAGATGGTACATGATACATTTAAAGAATAGCGATATTGCTATTCATAGTGTATAGGTGGAACAAAGTACACTCAAAGAACTAATAGCGAACATACTGTTAATAGTGTGCGAATAGTACCAAATATAAATTACCATGTTATAAGAAACATATCAGATGTTGGTGTCAGTAATATTTAAAGATGACTAACAAAGATCATCTGATATCGCAGCATCAGTCCATTAACAATGAGCAAAGATAATATGAAATTTGGAAATTGCCTAATATATATCTAATAAAATGGACTGCAATAATATATATACAAATCACAATACATTGTTCAATCCAAATAATTATTATTGTAATGGTACTCCACTAATCTATTATCCATAATAATAATGAAACCCACCTTAATACCTTAGATCCCAATACCCTATAACAGGGGTCGGCAACCCCCGGAACATGTGCCAAGAGTGGCATGTGAGGCTTATTCCCCTGGCACAGCAGCGGAGTCCTCACCCAGCAGCTTCAATCGGACCAAACATGGCCGAAACAAAACTGCAATTACTGTGGAGTCTCTTCAGACCCCCGAGTATAATAAGCGGAGACTTAGGAGAAGTGATGAAACATGAAAAACAATGATACTCACCTTGTTCCCTGCACTACGCAGCGGCTGTGCGATCTGCAGGCACTTCTGACAGCTGACAGGGCCTCAGGGGTCACGTCCGGCGTCATTACGCATAATGACGCAACGTGACCCCAGAGACCCAATCAGCGGTCGCTGACTACAGACAGAAGCGCCGAAGAGAACATAGTGGCTGCGGAGCGCAGAAAAAGTTGAGTAGCATTGTTTTTTATGTTTCACCACTTCTCCTAAGTCTCCGCTTATTATACTCGGGGGTCTGAAGAGAGCTATGGAACATAATACCGTGTGCAGGGATCGCTATGGGACATAATACCATGTGCAGGGACCGCTATGGGACCTAATACCGTGTGCAGGGACTGCTATGGAACATAATACCGTGTGCACGGACCACTATAGGACATAATACCGTGTGCTGTGGCCACTATGTGACATAATACGGTGTGCAGGGGCCACTATGTGACATAATACGGTGTGCAGGGGTCACTATGTGACATAATACCGTGTGCTGGGGCCACTATATGACATAATATCATGTGAAGGGGCCACTATGTGACATAATACAGTGTGCAGAGGCTGTTGTGGGATATAATACCTTGTGCAGGGGCCGCTATGGGACATAATACCGTGTGCAGGGGCCGCTATGGGACATTATTCTGTATAACGGTGTGTTTTCTGCATTAAGGATATGTTTTTGCACAGAAAATACAGGCATTTTTTTTTGTGCAAAAATGCACCATGTGAACGCAGTTTTACATTGAAGTAAAAGTTCCAGTGGCCTAAGGCTATATCTGCATCCAGATACATAGTGTGTATTCACCATAAGGATGCCGCCATACACTGCTCCTGGACACTTACATTTACCACTAATTGGGGGCTGCACATGGACTTTCATTGCTTCTAATCGGAAAGTACAGGAGCGTCCCAGGAAATAGCAGTAAACGCATGTGTCCTAAAGCATCTGGTGGCAGCACTTCTGTGTTATGGTTTGTGGTGTATAACTTTAGTTTAGGGGTCGTTAGACTTACAATTATTGACCGGCACTCCGAGTACTTCATCTTTGATTTTTTAATTAAAATCAGCACGCCAAACAAAAAAGGTTGCCTACCCCTGCCCTATAATATAGTAGCCCCCCAGTTTTTACTTAATGTCCCCTCAATTCATAACCAGCACCCCTCCCCAACTCCCAATATCATGGAAAGGGGAAGGGGAAGTTGGAATTTAATTTGTTTCGCCAGCATGATTTTCTACCACATGGCGAGCTATTGGTGTGTTGCCCAGGTTCAAAATATTGTTGACATGTTCCCTTATTCTTCTTCGGAACTCTCTTATTGTTTTTCTGACATACTGCTTACCACAGGAACAAGTGATCACATAAAACTACAGTAGATCTACAACTGATGAAACTTCTAATGTAGTACACCTTTTTGTGTATGTGCCAGTGACCTGGGCAGATGTAACTGTATGCCTTACAAGTTCTGCAAGGGAATGTTCCCATGGATCTGGGGATAACTTGCTGCTCAAGCTGCTTCCCAGCTCCTTTTCCCATAATGCCTTGTGATAAGCCACATATTAGCCCCCAAATCCGGGGCAAATTCCTCTTTAGGGATGCACCCTTATGGTTTGTGCCAAAGATGATTGGACGAACAAACATCACAAATCTTCATCTAAATTAATCTTGTAAGATTCACCCTTCTATAATCTGTGCTATACCCCAGCCATACTGAGCATATGGATGGGGCAAAAAGAATTAATTTGCATGTCCATCCCACTATCCAAAATTAAAGTTTTTCTTTTGTTTTGTTTTAAGGCTATGTGATGTAAATGCAGCTAAATTTTCTTCAAAGAGCCCTTGTATTTCTATTTGCTAAGACAAAGGGGTATTTTGGTCCTTTTAGTCCCGTTCTTTGTAACTTCGTTATGTACCTTTACTAGGACCGCTTCTATAGAGTAATTTGCCCATATTTACTATTGTGCTTACTAGACATGGCTTAAATGTGCCAAAGTGCACCAAAATTATGTAGAAAAATTCAGGCTCAAAGGAAATCAACAAAGAGATAAACGTAGTGTCGTCAGTCTAAGGATATGCCAGATCCAGCATCAGCCACTGTGATAAATCTGGCATATTTTCAGATTGCTTGTCTAAGTTTGCACTGTCCAAATATTAGAGTCTGGGCCATTGATTCCATATCTTACATTTACAGTGACTATTTGACTTGGTATAGCTGTATGCAAGCTTAAAGGGGTTTTCTGGCCAAAAAATAATTTTTCAATATTATTCAAGATTTTCAAGATCTGTTAGTGCTAATAGGTTAATAAGTGCACCCAAATATCTTTAGCAGTGTTTTTAGTGATTTCTGGGTTTCTCTGTGAGCTCCTGGCATCCTCTGCATTTGTCTACATGGGCATCTTCCTGTTCTGTGGTTTCCTAAAAATACCTTTATGCCTTGGCCTGCTCAGAGCTGACTCACACCACCTCCCTCTCTCACTCACTCCCCTTCTCTCTCTCACTCACTCCCCCTCCCTTTCTCACTCACACCCTCTTCCTGTTTCCTTATCTAGCCCTCTCACTACTAGCCCTTCCTAAATAACTCAACCCCCCCCACCCCATCATACTCACCTGTCTTCCTGGACAGGACCTTCTGGGCACGGGACGTCACTTCATCCGGCTCTATGGATTAAGTGATGTTCCGTGCCCAGAAGATCTGGACTGGAAGACAGGTAAGTATGAAGGGGTGGAGGTTAGTATTGGTGATGTTCCATTTCCCCCTTCCAGAACAGAACATCACCGGAAAATCAGATAATGTGCCCGGTGATCTAGGTAATTATAGATTTGTTTGTTTGTTTGTTTGAGTTGGAAGGGACCTCAAGGGCCATCGAGTCCAACCCCCTGCAAAGCAGGAATTCCTAAAACATCCCAGCTATATACCTATCCAGTTTCCACTTGAAGATTTCAATTGATGGAGAACTCACCACCTCCCGTGGCAGCCTATTCCACTCTCTCACTACCCTTACTGTTAGAAAGTTTTTCCTAATGTCTAATCTGAATCTCCTTCTCCTTAGTTTCATCCCATTACTTCTCGTGCTTCCTTCTGCTAATGAGAATAGGGTAGATCCCTCTGCACTGTGACAACCTTTCAGATATTTAAATACCGCTATTAAGTCTCCCCTTAGCCTTCTCTTCTGCAAACTAAGCAGTCCCAATTCTTTTAGCCTCTCCTCGTAGGACATGGTTTGTAGACCTTCCACCATTTTAGTTGCTCTTCTCTGGACCTGCTCCAATAAATCAATGTCTTTCTTAAACTGGGGAGCCCAGAACTGTACACAGTATTCCAGGTGGGGTCTGACCAGGGCAGAGTACAGCGGAATAATTACCTCTCTTGATCTAGCTTCAATGCTCGTCTTGATACATCCTAGAATTTTATTAGCCTTTTTAGCCACCGCACCGCACTGTTGACTCATGTTGAATTTGCGATCTATTATTATGCCCAGATCCTTTTCCCCTGTACTCTCACTTAGTACTATTCCTCCCATACTATATATGCTTCTTGCATTTCTGTTACCCAGATGTAGAACTTTGCATTTGTCCCTGTTGAATACCATTTTGTTCACCTCAGCCCATTGTTCCAGTGTGTCCAAGTCCTTTTGGATGCACTCTCTCTCCTCTCTAGTGTTGGCCATTCCTCCTAGCTTTGTATCATCTGCAAATTTTATTAGTTCCCCATTAACCCCATCATCCAGATCATTTATAAAAAATATTAAAAAGTACTGGGCCCAGGACAGAGCCCTGCGGCACCCCGCTTTTTACTTTCTTCCAGTTTGATGTATAGCCATTTAGAATTACTCGTTGTGCCCGATCATTAAGCCAATTGTGAACCCACCTCACTGATATTTTATCAAAGCCATACTTGATCATTTTTTCAATAAGAAAGTTATGTGATACTTTATCAAAGGCCTTACTAAAGTCAAGATATACTATGTCCACTGCATTTCCCTGGTCCAACCATTCAGTGACTTTATTATAGAAGGAAATAAGATTAGTCTGACAAGATTTATTAGGCATAAAGCCGTGCTGGCTCTGATTAATTAAAGCCTTACCATCCAGGTACCTAATTAAATGTTCTTTAACGATTTGTTCAAAGATGTTTCCTACTATCGAGGTCAGACTTACCGGCCTATAGTTTCCTGGGTCGTCCCTATTCCCCTTTTTGTAGATGGGGACCACATTTGCCCTTTTCTAATCTAGAGGGACCACTCCTGTTTCCCATGACTTATTAAAGATTATTGCAAGGGGTTCTGTTATTTCCTCTGCTAATTCTTTTAAAACTCTAGGGTGTAAATCATCCGGTCCTGGGGACTTGGTTTCCTTAATCTTAGCTAAATGTTCTCTTACCAAACCTTCGCTTATAATCAGCTTGGAGTCCTCATTCCCCTCATCACTATCACCATTAATGTTGATATTTCCATCCATTTCTTGGGAGAAGACGGATACTCTCCCTTAGATATAGCTCCCATCTTCCACTTGTTGTAAGTTTCCTTTTTCTTTTTTAGTAGGTTATGTAATTTTTTGGTCATCCATCCTGGAGTTTTTAGGTGATTCCCATTTTTCTTGCTTCTAGGTATTGTTAGTTCCTGTGCAATAATAATTTCCCTACGGAAAATTTCCCACCCATTTTTGGTACAGTAAGTAATTTAGAAGGTAGGCGGGGGGAGGGGGGTGTTTAGCTTAGATTATAAAGATCAATTTATCCCAGACAACCCCTTTAAATAGATAATTCTATACTTATTAGACTGCATTTAGCTATACACAGCAGTTCTGGATCCATTTTTGGCCATTAAAAACTTGCATGTCTCCACCCACCATATAAGGTTTAATAACTTTGTTGTGTTTGATACAAGTATGTGATGGAAGTGAATATATTCTCTTCAGTAAAAGCCTTCTTGTGATAACATACATATATAACATACATGTAAAAATAAAATACCATCTATTTCCATTCTCTACCATTTCAACATGCCTTATATCCATAGATTTTCATGATCAAAACTTGAAATGTTTCAACAAACTCTGATTTTATTTCACTTTATATACAAAAATAAGCTGAAAAAAGTTAAGCTAAAAATATACAATACTTATCCTATTCATGATGAACTCATGTTAAGGGTTCGCTTTTTCAAGCCATCTATTATCTAGTTGAATTTTTCCTCTATTGTTTGAAACTAAAGGAGTTAGTGTAATATTGGTTATGAAACCCAATGTGAGTATAATTGCTTGACATCGCTGAATAAAGTATGAGGTTTTCAACATGAAAAATTGATTTCTATTTTCCGCTGGAAGGTATATTTCAAACTCTTACATAAATGTGGGATATCTTATTGTCAAGACAGACCACACATAATGGAGTTGAGGCATTAACAGTAAATCCTCCCTTTTGTTACCATGAAATACTAGTAATATAAATTGGGTAATTAAGTTTCATTTACATCAGAGAACCAGGAAATTCAGATGTAGCAAAGTTTACTTTGACATGGATACCTTTGCTGCAGCAAGTATTATAAGTGTTCAAATCTGCTGCAATGTATACTCGTATGGTACTGTAATTTACATTTTTTTTTTTACCTACTGGTACCAAAACCAGAAGAAAGATAAGCTGTTATACGGTTAAAGGGTCAATGGTATTCATAGGGTTTATATATTTGCAGATGACACTAGTAATAAAAACTGAGGAGGTTAGTAGAAAATTACAGCGGAATTTGGAGAAGGTGGAAGCATGGGAAGAGACTGGCAAATGAAGCTTAAAACTGTAGCCGTGAATATAGGTACTGCATTGCTGCCCCATAGATTTCAATATGACAGCACTGCAGTACCTACATTTATCATTTGTACAGCGAGTGAGCAGTGTGGCTCGCAGTATGTACACATTACCAAGAGTTGCTTTTTCTCTGTACAAGTGATTTGCAGGTCTCCCAGGTGTTGGACCCCCACAGATCTAATATAGGCCATCAATACTAAAAACCCCTTTAGGCTTCATTTGCCAGATCTCTGCCCATGCTTCCAGCTTCTCCAAGTTCCCCCTTAAATATTTTACTAACCTCCTCAGTTGATAGGCCATCTATAGGCTATGGATAGGCCATCAATAGTAAAAACTGGATGGTGGTTTGTCTGGGCTGTCCAGAGTCTATTCACCATGTGTGCGTGCCCACATATAACCACTGCTAATAACATCTTCTAAAAGCTATGACAGGATGTCCTAAATGGCAGGCAATTCATTGAGAGAACCCTCCTGCTTCTCTTAGTGAATGGTGCGCCCCCTCTCAACGTCTGTCAACTGGGCAAAATGGCTTTTGAGTGCATCATAGAGGCATATCAAGCAGTCAGCAACCTTTCACCAAGAGCTACCCACAAGTAGTGGGTAGTTGAAGAAATTTTACATACTCTTGTGGCAAGGCTCTGTGTCTTATTAGACTACACCTGTAATTATTTACATATCTACCTGATACATAACTGCATGCTGAGTTTTGCAGCAAACTGACAAAGACATGAACAGTCTATAATTTTAAGGGTAGGTTAATTTTAACAGTGAGCGATAGAATATCAAAAATAAAATCCAGAAAATCCTGTTTGACATTGTATCAGTATAAAAGACACCTGTCCACAACCTCAAACAGTCACACTCCAAACTCCACTATGGTGAAGACCAAAGAGCTGTGGAAGGACACCAGAAACAAAATTGTAGACCTGCACCAGGCTGGGAAGACTGAATGTGCAATAGGCAAGCAGCTTGGTGTGAATAAATCAACTGTGGGAGCAATAGTTAGAAAATGGAAGACATACAAGACCACTGATAATCTCCCTCCATCAGGGGCTCCACGCAAGATCTCACCCCGTGGGGTCAAAATGATCACAAGAATGGTGAGCAAAAATCCCAGAACCACACAGGTGGACCTAGTGAATGACCTGCAGAAAGCTGGGACTAACGTAACAAAGGCTACTGTCAGTAACAAACTACGCCGCCAAGGACTCAGACCCTGCAATGCCAGACGTGTCCCCCTGCTTAAGCCAGTACATATCCGGGCCCGTCTGAAGTTTGCTCGAGAGCATTTGGATGTTCCAGAAGAGTATTGGGAGAATGTCATATGGTCAGATGAAATCAAAGTAGAACTGTTTGGTAGAAACGCAACTCGTCGTGTTTGGAGGAGAGTGAATGCTGAGTTGCATCCAAAGAACACCATACCTACTGTGAAGCATGGGGGTGGCAACATCATGCTTTGGGGCTGTTTCTCTGCAAAGGGACCAGGACGACTGATCCGTGTACATGAAAGCATGAATGGGGCCATGTATCGTGAGATTTTGAGTGCAAACTTCCTTCCATCAGCAAGGGCATTGAAGATGAAACGTGGCTGGGTCTTTCAGCATGACAATGATCCCAAGCACACCGCCAGGGCAACGAAGGAGTGGCTTCATAAGAAGCATTTCAAGGTCCTGGAGTGGCCTAGCCAGTCTCCAGATCTCAACCCCATAGAAAACCTTTGGAGGGAGTTGAAAGTAGCATAGCACAGACACAATAACAGTTTGGACCTTTAAACCTGTTTTAACATATGAGGAAATTGCACAATTAGCACTTCCCTAAAGCACAGCTATTACAAGAATTAATGATTTTACCAGGAAGAGTATTTTAATCAAAGAGCAGGAAACCTACAGGATTAGGTTATTTTCAGTCATGTAGACTTATTTGTTAGTATCTGCTTACACATGGCAATTTCTGCGACAGTCCAATCATGTGAATATAGCTAGAAAATGACAATAGGCATATAATTATATAGAGTACATGAAATAATTCTGAGTATTGTTGAGCTTGTTCTGCCATTGGTCTACCATTGCTAAATAGTGAGGCAGAATACAGTGTCCATATTAGGACATCCTCAGATATCAATGTCAAACATCAGATTAATAGCAGTTTACAACAGTGACTTTGACTTTGATTCTGACAACGACTTTGACTTTGATTTTGACAACGACTTTGATTCTGACAACGACTTTGACTTTGATTCTGACATTTTTTTTTTTTACAGACCCTATCAGAACAGACATACAACAGTAGTGTGAACGCCCCTAAGGGAGCAGTAAACATGAAGTATTATTTAGGATAAGTAAAAGTCAGAAATGTCTGTACCTATTGATGCACTGAAATGATTCTTCTGCCACTATTGTGAGGACTGAGGTCTGAAGAGTCTGAAGCCCCTGTAAAGTACAGTTATATAGGAGGCGGACCTCATCTGTTGGCCAATCAGAAACTGCAGATGTCAGTGTCAGAATCAAAGTCAGAGTCAGAATCAAAGTCAGAATCAAAGTCAGAGTCAGAATCAAAGTCAGAGTCAGAATCAAAGTCAGAGTCAAAGTCAGAGTCAGAATCAAAGTCAGAATCAAAGTCAGAGTCAGAATCAAAGTCAGAATCAAAGTCAGAGTCAGAATCAAAGTCAGAGTCAGAATCAAAGTCAAAGTCAGAATCAAAGTCAGAATCAAAGTCAGAGTCAGAATCAAAGTCAGAATCAAAGTGAGAGTCAGAATCAAAGTGAGAGTCAGAATCAAAGTCAAAGTCGTTGTCAGAATCAAAGTCAAAGTCGTTGTCAGAATCAAAGTCGTTGTCAGAATCAAAGTGAAAGTCGTTGTCAGAATCAAAGTCAAAGTCACTGTTGTAAACTGCTATTAATCTGATGTTTGACACTGATATCTGAGGATGTCCTAATATGGACACTGTACAGTGGTGCACATAAAGTCCTAATGCTTGACTATGGCAAGACCCAGTGCATTGCCCCCTGGAGCTGCACGTATGGCGGTAAATATGTCTATAGGTCTGATCTGAGGTCTGGTTATTTCTTTCTCTGTTCTTGATTATGATTATTTTATGGGTGTGGACAGGGGTTTGATTACTTAAGGAGTATGGGTTCTCAAAAATTTAGTGCCCTGTCATTTTGAGATCTGGACTTGGATCTGAATAATTCAGGAGGTCTGGTCCATTATTTAATTATTTTAAGAGGTTTGGGCTAGGATTATTTACAATGTATGGTCTGGGGACTGAATTAATTACGGGATCTGGTCTGGGATCTGAGAATGTCTGGGAACTGAATAGGGGGTCTAGTCTGAGGATTTGATAAATTTAGATCCCTGGATATATTGAGATTGATGACCTGGAGTCTGAATAATTTAAAGGGTTGTCCAGCCCCAAATTGATTTTTCATACTGATGATGTATCCCTGTGGATAAGTCTTCAGTTTGAAAAATTGATTTGGGGTCAGACAACCCGGTTAAAATCCTGGTCTTGGGTCTAAATTAATTTTAAGGTCTGTTCTGGGGCCTGAATTAATTAAGGGGTCTGTTCTGGGGTCTAAATTAATTTAGGGAGACTTATCTGGCGCCTGGTTAATTTATGAGTGTGAATAAATTTAGGGGGCTGGTCTATTTTTTTTTTTTACAGATCTGGTCTGGAGTATGATTATTTTAGAGGTCTGATCTGGAGTGTGCATTAATTAAGGGGTCTTCTCTGGGGTCTAAATTAATTTAGGGAGACTTATCTGGCGCCTGGTTAATTTATGAGTGTGAATAAATTTAGGGGGCTGGTCTATTTTTTTTTTTTTACAGATCTGGTCTGAAGTATGATTATTTTAGAGGTCTGATCTGGAGTGTGAATTAATTAAGGGGTCTTCTCTGGGTTCTAAATTGATTTAGGGAGACTGATAATTTACGAGTGTGAATAAATTTAGGGGGCTGCTCTATTTTTTTTACAGATCTGGTCTGAAGTATGATTACTTTAAAGGTCTAGTTTGGAGTCTGAATTAATTTAGGGTTTTGAAATTGTGTTGCTATAGCGGGAAAGGATAGACTGTGGATGAGAGGGCCAAAACTGTCTAGGTAGCAAAGTCCATAGTTTTTAGGAGAAGCTGTCATGTTCGTCTGGTCCAGATGAAGATAAGAAAAGTGAACAACTAGGGTCAGAGAAGACATCACATGCGAGTCTCTGGATTCAATAGCTATGTACAGTAATCTGCCTGTGACTGTGTCTCATCAGTACTGAATTCTCATGTAGAATGATAAAACTCTGCCTGTGTAGAACTGGTTTCTGAGCACTATATGGTCACTGTCTAGCAGTAATAATAGTTATAATAGTCTCTTTGTTATCGTACATGCATTTCTTACCTGACTGAAAGAGCAAGTGTATGCCTGAGAACTTTGACTATGTGATCTATATATTTTTTTATACCAATTCCTTATAGTAAAGAGTCAAGCTATAAATGACTTTTGGTTTGGGACATTATTTGTGCTGACAAATGGAACTAGTGTATCACTCTAGTATGAATGTAAAAGAGGAAGCAAAAGTCCTGCCACAGAGAAGGGTGTACATGTTTCTAGACATGTGCACTAAGCTTCAGGAAGTGAAAAAGATTATGGTATTGGGCTTTCCTATACTTGTGTCTAAGCAATATTTTTTCTTTTATCTTAATTGACAGCGGGACACACACATTTCATAAGCCGTGTCCCCTTGGGCAGGGACCATCCATGGATTTTATGATTCAGACCGAGGCTATGCTGTTCAATACTGGAAGTTGGTGTCTATACAGCAGGTAAGACTTTAAAGAACAATAACAAATGATATGGATTACTTTTCAGAGACCAAAACCGAGGAAATTAAGGTTAGTATACACCTAGTATTGGATGATTCTGGTATAACTAAAATGTACTAGAAAAAATATTAAGTAAATATCAAGAAAGAAGTGTGAGAAAGCTGATAGGCCATGAAGTTACATTATATGATGTAAGAAAGTCTTGTAATTTTCATATATTTTACTAAACATACACACATCACTATTCAGAGAAGTCTACCATTGCAAAGGCGCTGCTAATCTAGCTGTGTAGAAGAAGTGTAGTGGAAACACATTTTTAGTAAGTTCCTTTTCTTGTGCCCATCAGTGATTGACATGTGCAGGAGTGTTCCTTCTTTCTTTAAAGGGAATGTGTCATAGAAAAATTTAAATAATGACATTATCTAAAAAACTTTTTAGACACAACATCCTTTTTTTTTAAAAAGTTGATGATTTTTTTTGCCTTGACAACAAACTTCCTGTTTTAGGCTGAGGCGCGGAAATATTTTGCTGCAGTTTTTTTTAATGTGTAAGTGCTTCCTTTATATATCCCAGCAAAATCCCCAATCAAAAATGCAGCTTTCTGCAATGTGGGACCTCAGTCTCAGAGTTCAGGTAGATCAATTTTCACTAGTCCTGTGAAGGGTGAGTGAGGTATCACATAATTATCAGTAGAGGGGTTACAATCAGAGGCGTAACTGGACCCCCACTTATCATGTGCTATGGATATTACTGGTGTCTTCTTATGCTGTAGAAAGTTTTTTGGGCCTCCTCAGTCATTGCTAACTCTGTACCCCCTATTGCTACACCCCTGGTTACAATGACAGATAACAGCTGTATTGCACTGCTGAGTGCTAGATTAGTATCTGCTCTGACTACAGCTGAGGTAGAGTTTTTGTGAAGCTCTGTATTGCCAGTAAGGCTTTGTATTCCAAACATACAGAGACACATTTCCCATTCAGCAATATACATCTTCATATCAGCAATACACAGAACTATGTATTGCCATATGAGATATGATGCAGGGAGTGTCAGGCTCCTCTCACTGCCTCACTTTCTGTACAGGACGGGGAAGCGCATGCTCACTGCTTACTGCTGTGTTAGTGAATAGAGTTGTTCTTGTCTGTAGAAGCTAAATCACAGTGCCTGCTTTATGGCAATGTATAAAGTTATCTCCCCCAAGAAGGTGTCCACCCCCATAGAAAACAAAAAATAAATGTAGGTGTGGAAAATATGTTAATAAAAGTAAAAATAAGAGTAATAAATACTTAGAATATAGTTAAAAAAAAGAAAAATCTTAGGCTCTTCAGAAGTGCTTCTTCCCATGTAATAGGAGCTACACTGGGTATCAGTGAATGACCTTGGACTCACTCCATCATAACTACTTTATGGCATGCCTTTTTTTTTCCTTAACCACCCTAAAGCCAATACATTTCTTTCAGAGGTTCTTCAGCTCAGAACAGTAGCTAAGCTTTCCTCCATATTAGAAAAAGTTTAATCTTGCTGCCCTAGTCTTATAGTATATATAAATACCTTACTTAAAGGGAGTCTACCACCTCCCTCCAGCATGTTCAACTGCTACAGACAACAGTTGGAGGAAAACAAGTTTGAAGTCTTATTAAATGAGGATGTTGGTGCACTCAAGGTGGAGTTTTAGTCTTGGAGCTTTGCTGTTGCTGGGTGATGTCATAGCAGTGGGAGAATCAACTCCCACTGCACAAGGTGAAGTAGGCAGGAGATGCTAGGGGTCTGAAAGGTAAGAGCAGAGCTCAAGAAAGCTGAAGGCTGGCTCCAGTGCACCAATTTGCATAAGACCTCAAATTTGTTTTCTACAACTCTACAAAAGTGACATACAGTGGGGAAAAAAAAGTATTTAGTCAGCCACCAATTGTGCAAGTTCTCCCACTTAAAATGATGAGAGAGGCCTGTAATTGTCATCACAGGTAGACCTCAACTATAAGAGACAAAATGAGAAAACAAATCCAGAAAATCACATTGTCTGATTTTTAAAGAATTTATTTGCAAAAGTTCACCTCAATACTTTGTTATATATCTTTTGTTGGCAATAACAGAGGTCAAATGTTTTCTGAAAGTCTTCACAAGGTTGGCACACACTGTTGCTGGTATGTTGGCCCATTCCTCCATGCAGATCTCCTCTAGAGCAGGGATGTTTTGGGCAACACGGACTTACAACTCCCTCCAAAGGTTTTCTATGGGGTTGAGATCTGTAGACTGGCTAGGCCACTCCAGGACCTTGAAATGCTCCTTACGAAGCCGCTCCTTCGTTGCCCTGCCGGTGTGCTTGGGATCATTGTCATGCTGAAAGACCCAGCCACGTTTCATTTTCAATGCCCTTGCTGATGGAAAGAGGTTTGCACTCAAAATCTCACGATACATGGCCCCATTCATTCTTTCATGTACACGGATCAGTCGTCCTGGTCCCTTTTCAGAGAAACAGCCCCAAAGCCTGATGTTGCCACCCCCATGTTTCACAGTAGGTATGGTGTTCTTTGGATGCAACTCAGCATTCACTCTCCTCCAAACACGGCGAGTTGTGTTTCTACCAAACAGTTCTACTTTGGTTTCATCTGACCATATGACATTCTCCCAGTACTCTTCTGGAACATCCAAATGCTCTCTAGCAAACTTCAGACAGGTCCGGATATGTACTGGCTTAAGCAGGGGGACACGTCTGGCACTGCAGGAGTCCCTGGCGGCGTAGTGTGTTACTGACGGTAGCCTTTGTTACGTTAGTCCCAGCTTTCTGCAGGTCATTCTCTAGGTCTCCCCGTGTGGTTCTGGGATTTTTGCTCACCGTTCTTGTGATCATTTTGACCCCACGGGATGAGATCTTGCGTGGAGCCCCTGATGGAGGGAGATTATCAGTGGTCTTCTATGTCTTCCATTTTCTAATTATTGCTCCCACAGTTGATTTCTTCACACCAAGCTGCTTGCCTTTTGCAGATTCAGTCTTCCCAGCCTGGTGCAGGTCTACAATTTTGTTTCTGGTGTCCTTCCACAGCTCTTTGGTCTTCACCATAGTGGAGTTTGGAGTGTGACTGTTTGAGGTTGTGGACAGGTGTCTTTTATACTGATAACAATTTCAAACAGGAGCCATTACTACAGGTAATGAGTGGAGGACAGAGGAGCCTCTTAAAGAAGAAGTTACAGGTCTGTGAGAGCCAGAAATCTTGCTTGTTTGTAGGTGACCAAATACTTATTTTCCACCATAATTTGCAAATAAATTCTTAAAAAATTTTCTAGATAGGTTTTCTCATTTTGTCTCTCATAGTTGAGGTCTACCTATGATGACAATTACAGGCCTCTATCTTCTTTTTAAGTGGGAGAACTTGCACAATTGGTGGCTGACTAAATACTTTTTTCCCCACTGTATATAATAGAGATAAGTTGTTTATCACTGTAATGTGCTCTATAACATGGTGGTGGCAGTTGAGCCTGCTTGAGGGAGGTTGTAGACTCCCTTTAACATCAAATGAATAATAATGTAATAAGGTATTGTGTGCCGATAATTTATAATTATAAAGACTAGGAGAGTCACCCACCAGTATCCAGACGCATTAAAACATAATTTTATTATAATATAAATATTAAAATACACGAGAAAAACTACAACATAAATAAAAAACTTATATGAAAGAGGGGAAGGTAGGTCAAATATAGGACCTGTTTAATATCTCACTACTATTGTGTATGAGGTATATGGATATATAAGCCTATCCCAAATAACTCTTTCAATTCCACATGTTAAACTAGCAGCAATTGGAAATTACGGTCATGTTTATAACTTGAAAAAGGGGAGTTCTACCTAGCATCAACCATTTAAAAGTATCAAACTCCTAATGCCACCTTGGTAACACAGCGGCCATTTCAAACCGTAACCTCCCACTAAAACACTATTTGGGCTATTTAAGGTAACCTTTTAGGACTAACAGAAACTCTACCTAGCAACCATACCAACACTTAGCATATCGGCTGGTTTAAGCTATAGTGTCCCATTAAACACCTTATATCACAGCAGCTACCTTTCACCAAGAAATCCCACTCACACGCCTAATAGAGTGTTATAAGTAAGATCTCAGGACTAAAAAAGCGCTCTGCCCACTATCCACAGTGTTATAGTGTCCAATGCTTTATGCTACCTCCATATCACAGCAACTGATTTTTAGCCATGATATACTACTAACACCCGTATACACCTAACGCAAGTTTCCTGTGTCAGAATATACAGTGATACTGACACATTCATCAGAGGTATGTATCTATATCTCAAAGAGCCACTAAAGTAAGTATGTTATAGTATCATAGGTATATCACCCTTCCTCAACATACACTCCCGCTCCCCCATCGGCACTAGTGGGCAGAGTGCTTTTTTAGTCCTGAGATCTTACTTATAACACTCTATTAGGCGTGTGAGTGGGATTTCTTGGTGAAAGGTAGCTGCTGTGATATAAGGTGTTTAATGGGACACTATAGCTTAAACCAGCCGATATGCTAAGTGTTGGTATGGTTGCTAGGTAGAGTTTCTGTTAGTCCTAAAAGGTTACCTTAAATAGCCCAAATAGTGTTTTAGTGGGAGGTTACGGTTTGAAATGGCCGCTGTGTTACCAAGGTGGCATTAGGAGTTTGATACTTTTAAATGGTTGATGCTAGGTAGAACTCCCCTTTTTCAAGTTATAAACATGACCGTAATTTCCAATTGCTGCTAGTTTAACATGTGGAATTGAAAGGGTTATTTGGGATAGGCTTATATATCCATATACCTCATACACAATAGTAGTGAGATATTAAACAGGTCCTATATTTTACCTACCTTCCCCTCTTTCATATAAGTTCTTTATTTATGTTGTAGTTTTTCTCGTGTATTTTAATATTTAGATTATAATAAAATTATGTTTTAATGCGTCTGGATACTGGTGGGTGACTCTCCTAGTCTTTATAATTATAAAGACTCCCTTTAACCCCTTCCCGACATCTGTCATACTATTACGGTAGATGTTGGGTATTTAAATACAGAAAACACCCAGCAATGGAGGCACATGGCTGCCTCCATTTTGGGGAGCATCTCCAGACCGACGATCCATTGCTATGGCAGCCAGGAGCCTATTGAAGACTCCCAGGCTTGTCTCAGTTTTTATTCTACTACAGACTACATAAAGTAGAATTAGCATTAGTGGTATTTTGCAATGCAATGCAATGCAATGCATTAACATTAGCATTGTAATACATTGCATTAGTGATCAGACCCCCTGGGGTTCTAATAAATACAGTAAAATAAAAAATTAATTAAAAAAAAGAAAATAATTAAAAATTCAAATCACCCCCTAGAACACATATAAAAGTAAATAAAATACTGTGAAACACATATGCATTAGGTATCCCTGTGTCTGAAAACATCCAGTCTATAAGAATATTTTTCCTGTACGGTGAATGCCATAATGGGAAAAAAATCAAAAGAGAAAAACCACCATTTTTTTGCTGTTTGGCCTCTGATAAAAATTTAATTAAAAAGTGATCTAAGTACTAGATATTCCCCCAAATAGTATAACTTAAAAGTACATCTGGCCCCGCAAAAATAAAATGCCCTATGCGTTCCCATATATGGAAATATAAAAAAAAGTTATGGGTGTCAGATTATGGCTACTCTAACAACAATTTCTTTTGCAAAGTTCTGGATTTTTTTAAGGGTTTAAAACATAAATAAAACTATATAAATTTAGTATCCCTGAATCATACTGACCCATAGAATACAGGTTACATGTCATTTTTGCTGCTGCTGTAAGAAAGTCACACAAGCGCACTTTTTATCCAATTCCAACCCATCTGAATTTTTTTTCCAGCTTCCCAGTACATTGTACAGAATATTAAATGGTACCATTATGAAGAACAATTTGTCTCCTCAAACATTAAGCACTCATATGGCTCTGTGAACAGAAAAATAAAATTATGGGGTTTGGAAGGAAGAAAAATGCCTATGGTGGGAAAGGGTTAAAGAGGTAGTCCACAGAGTTAAATTATAATCTATAGACTATAGTTAGCTAGTCCCCATAGCGCAGGTAATTACCTGTGATATTAGGAAATCGAGGGAGGGGTTGAATCGATCTGTGTCCATCATGAAAAATCTGCTTGTTGAAATAAGGTAAATGTAACTCTCTGTACAACCCCTTTAAAGCAGTTGGAGTGGTTTGTTGGTGCCCATGTGGCACTTTGTACATGGGGCCGGTGCCTCAACAGCTTTCCTCTAGCTATGCCCCTGTTCAGCAGCTGCAGTACATGTGAAACGTCTTTGTGTACCAGCTGCTGAGACAGTAAAGTACAGCTGCTGCAGATATTCTTTATGAAAAGAGCAAGGACACAGTCAAGGGTGGACAAGAATGTACTTTTTTTTCTTTAAGAAAGGAGATTCTGTATTTGCTGAGGTGTGTGTGTATTATAAGGTATACCATATATTCTATTGTACGTGATAAGATTATTACAAGTCACCTTGGTGCCCCACGACCTGAATAAATGCATTCATATTTTGATAGGGTCATGGAACTCTCCAGTGACTTTTAATATGCTTCCAATTCACAGCAGGGGGCACATTATTTTCTTTCTCTTTCTTACTCTCTTTATATAAATAAATATTACAATGTAAGAATTTATCTCGCAGCAGAAATATCCTACTAAATTGCTTGTCTTTGTATACCGACTCCTTGACGTACATGTTACCTTTAAGTGATCATATTTCTGGGAACATGACCCTGTTATTAGTTGAACCAAATTTAATGGAAAACCTCTAACACGCCTCATGTGGTCCATCTAAATGTACATATGCATCTCAATAAATTAGAATATCTTTGAAACGTTTATTTCTTTCAGTAATTACATTAAAAAGTGACCTCCTATATTTTCTAGATTCTTTACACACAGAGTCTTCTATTTCAAGTGTTTTATTTCTGTAAATGTTGATTATGGATTACAGGTAATGAAAACCCAAATCTAAGAAAATCTGAATATTGTAAAAAAGTTCAGTATTGTAAATTCAGTGTCACCTGCCAAGGTTTCCTAAGCCTTTAAATGGTCCCTCAGTCTGGTTCAGTAGGACACACAATCATGGAAGACGCTGATTATGAATTGAATTACTGAAATTAATGAATATTTCATACATATTCTAATTTATTGAGATACATCTGTACTAGGGTTCAGGAAAATTCATATAAATGAGTCACTAGATAGTATACTGTTCCAGCAGATGTCCACAGATGTTTTCCCTCAATTCCCGACAGCAGGTGCTACACTGAAAAAGGAACGCACATTGAAAGATAATTAGACTATTCTGGGTGGAAGTGATCAAAGCATCAACAATTTGCTAAATAACAGTTCCAATTCCCACAAACCATTTTTCACTATTTCTACATTTTTCTTCCATACAGCAGCAGACAAACCAATAAGTTTCTGTCCTTTCTGCTGAGCAAAACTCATGATTCCATTCTTTTGGTTTTCAAGACATGCTCTATCAGCAGGCCAATGGCTAAGCAAAGTAAGCCATCTCCACCTAATTGAAGGAAGAGCAGCGGTCGCCACACAAACTTTGGCCTCTGACATACACATAGATATGTACTTTTTATTATTATTATTATTGTTTATTTTTATATCACCATTAATTCCATGGTGCTTTACATTTGAGAGTTGACATACAGTAGACAAGATATACAAAACAAATATAATACTAACAGTGGCCAACTAAGCAATGCCTTTGCCCAACCCACCTCCTAATCTACCCCCTTCCCACTCCCTTGTTTGCTATTATATTTTCTTCCTGTTTCATTTAGTTTGCATTATCTATTTTTTTTTTAAGTGGGTCAATTGTCCTGGTCACTCCTGCTGATATCTACAGTCCATTGGGTTATTGGGCTGCACTATGTCTATACCACTGTTTTCTGTTTCATAGAAAATGAAAGGAAAAATAAACTAGTACACTAAAATTTTAGTTTAGTTTAGTAATTTTAGTGTACTAGTTTATTTTTACTTTGATTTAATCCTTTATTGGTACACCTAATACATATTTTGTTTTAGGCTTTTTCATAGAAAATGCCTTCAAGGGGTTATGCCATGAGAATTATTTATCCTCTATCCATAGGATAGTGTCTTCATGAGATAGTGTACGGTGCTTTACCAAAGTAAAGTACTCTGCTATCTATGGCACTCCCAATAAAGTGAAAGGGAGCATGGGTTTGTTCTTCCACCTCATGCCTACATTCAACCTAGCTGCAGTCACTGGGGCTCTCAGTGGACAGACCCACACCGATTAGATATTCATTCTCTATCCTATGAATACAATATTTGTGGCATTCCCCCTTTAATGATCCTTATACAACTGTTTGGAATTTGTAGAAGTAGTGATGTTTGACGTGATTTTTACAGCTTTCTGTTATGTTAAAAAATTAAAAAAAAAAAAAGCATTCAAAAGAAAAGAATGTAAGGATTTGTGAGAGAGGACGGATTGGTCTTAATGTGCCCAAAACTTAATTTGAAAAAGCCCAGAACATTTTATGGTCACATAAGTTTACTGTAACTTTCTTCTGGTTCACGAAAACATAACGTTAATAAAGCAAGTTAACTAAATGTCATATTATTACCAGCAAAAGAGGAAGCAAAAACTTCATGGTCAGGAAAGCACAAAAGACGTTGCTACAGAGGGGAATACAGAGCATACCAAAAGCAGAACACATTCATATTTTTTAATAAGCATTATATTTCAGTACTTGTTTCTTTGTATTCCTTTCTTTTTATTTACTCTTGCGTATATGGTACATTTGTCTAGAATGAGTATGATATAGTCATTGTTAATTTTTCAAAAAGTTTCAGGAAGTGACACTGGTCTGGTGTTTTCCTAGATAAATTGCCGTTCCTCTCAATGTGAAGCTGTTAAAAAACAGAAGAAGAAAATTTAATGGAGAATGGACTATCGATGGATTTTATTGCTCAACCTGTGGTATTTGTTTCACAATACGGAGAGTTGCTGTATAGAGGTATGGTTTTGGTGTTCTACTTTACTACGTTGTATATTTTACTATTCAGATTGGGAAACATGTAGAAAACTCACACTAAAATATAACCATATATAAATTTATAGACCAGCCAGTCTTTTAGAGTATTACCTTGTATTAGAATATTTTCTTAACCCTAATACTAGTGCTGTGCCAATAAGAGGATTAGTGTCAAAAACAAGATAAAGGGTACACAAAATAGAGGAGCTTCAGGAGATGAAAGACTATACTAGAAATACCTTACCTAGATGGCCAGTGTTAAGAACGGCTCTTGGGGATAGTGGTGGACTGAAATAGAGAGTGAGTAACCAGTAGAATGCTGGTGATTGGTGAAAGAGAGGAAAACAGGGCAGTTAGAACCTTTCACAAATTCCACCAAGTCCATGATTTAATGGGTGTTGCTCTGCTGATTCCAACACTGTTGGATTTTTTTCTCTAACCCCTACAGTTTCCAAGCAATCAATGCTGTCAGATTTGGTGCCTCATATGCTATACAGTCTCTGTACTGTCAGGTGGGCAGCGTCAGGCAAGAGCTCACAAGGGGTGTGATTTTGAGCTCGGACACTGTCCATACGTGACTGATGCTCTGAATCACTCCCCTTTCCTGCTCCTGTCTGACATCCCCCATCTGACAATACAGATCCTATGTAGCATATCTGTAACAAAAATAACTGCACTGATTGTTCAGGATTGGTGGGGGCTAGAGAAAAAAAAATCCCACTGTGCTGGAATCAGTGGAACTGTGTCTATTAACTGATGAACAGAATACGTGGAATTGATGAAGGTGGAATAAGGTCCTCTTTAAATGAATGAATCATTGTCCATCTAAGAGCTACTTTGCTGGACTTAATGTGGTGACCCCTCTAAATTTAAGTTAAAGGCAATGTGACACCATTTGTTATTTATTAAAACTAGATAGTGAAATATATCACTATTTTTCTAATTTATGTCTATTTTCAGTTTTTTATTCTGTTTTCTGTACATGATTATGGTGGTTGACATCTTGCCAACAGCAATTCAGTGATATGCTTTGCAGCAATTTTTTGACCAAAGGCAGAAACAGACTGGAGCTGACTCATTCAGGTCTATGGGAAGGTCTATGCTCTATGTTTTCTAGATATACTCTGTGCAGGAAGTGGATGCAGTGATGTGTCAGTGGTGTTATAGGTAGAGGTGCTATCTTCTATTGTAATACAGCCTGTGATGTAAATGAGGTGACTGCTGCAAATAAATCTCTTATAGAATTGGGAAATAGCTGTATATTATCAGATTTAGTAGTCAGAATGAAAATTGCAGGATTTAGTATTTTTTTAAATATATGTGGATTTACATGGAAAATGAAAAAACAAATAACACATTGACATGACATGTAAAGTAAAAAACAAAAAAAAAATTCTTGAAAATATGCTTAATATAAAACTTTTGCTCTATAATCATCTACAGGTGCATCTCAATAAATTAGAATATCTTTGAAACGTTTATTTCTTTCAGTAATTTAATTAAATAAGTGACCTCCTATATTTTCTAGATTCTTTACACACAGAGTGTTCTATTTCAAGTGTTTTATTTCTGTAAATGTTGATTATGGATTACAGGTAATGAAAACCCAAATCTAAGAAATTCTGAATATTGTGAAAAAGTTCAGTATTGTAAATTCAGTGTCACCTGCCAAGGTTTCCTAAGCCTTTAAATGGTCCCTCAGTCTGGTTCAGTAGGACACACAATCATGGAAGACGCTGATTATGAATTGAATTACTGAAATTAATGAATATTTCATACATATTCTAATTTATTGAGATACATCTGTACTAGGGTTCAGGAAAATTCATATAAATGAGTCACTAGATAGTATACTGTTCCAGCAGATGTCCACAGATGTTTTCCCTCAATTCCCGACAGCAGGTGCTACACTGAAAAAGGAACGCACATTGAAAGATAATTAGACTATTCTGGATGGAAGTGATCAAAGCATCAACAATTTGCTAAATAACAGTTCCAATTCCCACAAACCATTTTTCACTATTTCTACATTTTTCTTCCATACAGCAGCAGACAAACCAATAAGTTTCTGTCCTTTCTGCTGAGCAAAACTCATGATTCCATTCTTTTGGTTTTCAAGACATGCTCTATCAGCAGGCCAATGGCTAAGCAAAGTAAGCCATCTCCACCTAATTGAAGGAAGAGCAGCGGTCGCCACACAAACTTTGGCCTCTGACATACACATAGATATGTACTTTTTATTATTATTATTATTGTTTATTTTTATATCACCATTAATTCCATGGTGCTTTACATTTGAGAGTTGACATACAGTAGACAAGATATACAAAACAAATATAATACTAACAGTGACCAACTAAGCAATGCCTTTGCCCAACCCACCTCCTAATCTACCCCCTTCCCACTCCCTTGTTTGCTATTATATTTTCTTCCTGTTTCATTTAGTTTGCATTATCTATTTTTTTTTTTAAAGTGGGTCAATTGTCCTGGTCACTCCTGCTGATATCTACAGTCCATTGGGTTATTGGGCTGCACTATGTCTATACCACTGTTTTCTGTTTCATAGAAAATGAAAGGAAAAATAAACTAGTACACTAAAATTTTAGTTTAGTTTAGTAATTTTAGTGTACTAGTTTATTTTTACTTTGATTTAATCCTTTATTGGTACACCTAATACATATTTTGTTTTAGGCTTTTTCATAGAAAATGCCTTCAAGGGGTTATGCCATGAGAATTATTTATCCTCTATCCATAGGATAGTGTCTTCATGAGATAGTGTACGGTGCTTTACCAAAGTAAAGTACTCTGCTATCTATGGCACTCCCAATAAAGTGAAAGGGAGCATGGGTTTGTTCTTCCACCTCATGCCTACATTCAACCTAGCTGCAGTCACTGGGGCTCTCAGTGGACAGACCCACACCGATTAGATATTCATTCTCTATCCTATGAATACAATATTTGTGGCATTCCCCCTTTAATGATCCTTATACAACTGTTTGGAATTTGTAGAAGTAGTGATGTTTGACGTGATTTTTACAGCTTTCTGTTATGTTAAAAAATTTTTTAAAAAAAAGCATTCAAAAGAAAAGAATGTAAGGATTTGTGAGAGAGGACGGATTGGTCTTAATGTGCCCAAAACTTAATTTGAAAAAGCCCAGAACATTTTATGGTCACATAAGTTTACTGTAACTTTCTTCTGGTTCACGAAAACATAACGTTAATAAAGCAAGTTAACTAAATGTCATATTATTACCAGCAAAAGAGGAAGCAAAAACTTCATGGTCAGGAAAGCACAAAAGACGTTGCTACAGAGGGGAATACAGAGCATACCAAAAGCAGAACACATTCATATTTTTTAATAAGCATTATATTTCAGTACTTGTTTCTTTGTATTCCTTTCTTTTTATTTACTCTTGCGTATATGGTACATTTGTCTAGAATGAGTATGATATAGTCATTGTTAATTTTTCAAAAAGTTTCAGGAAGTGACACTGGTCTGGTGTTTTCCTAGATAAATTGCCGTTCCTCTCAATGTGAAGCTGTTAAAAAACAGAAGAAGAAAATTTAATGGAGAATGGACTATCGATGGATTTTATTGCTCAACCTGTGGTATTTGTTTCACAATACGGAGAGTTGCTGTATAGAGGTATGGTTTTGGTGTTCTACTTTACTACGTTGTATATTTTACTATTCAGATTGGGAAACATGTAGAAAACTCACACTAAAATATAACCATATATAAATTTATAGACCAGCCAGTCTTTTAGAGTATTACCTTGTATTAGAATATTTTCTTAACCCTAATACTAGTGCTGTGCCAATAAGAGGATTAGTGTCAAAAACAAGATAAAGGGTACACAAAATAGAGGAGCTTCAGGAGATGAAAGACTATACTAGAAATACCTTACCTAGATGGCCAGTGTTAAGAACGGCTCTTGGGGATAGTGGTGGACTGAAATAGAGAGTGAGTAACCAGTAGAATGCTGGTGATTGGTGAAAGAGAGGAAAACAGGGCAGTTAGAACCTTTCACAAATTCCACCAAGTCCATGATTTAATGGGTGTTGCTCTGCTGATTCCAACACTGTTGGATTTTTTTCTCTAACCCCTACAGTTTCCAAGCAATCAATGCTGTCAGATTTGGTGCCTCATATGCTATACAGTCTCTGTACTGTCAGGTGGGCAGCGTCAGGCAAGAGCTCACAAGGGGTGTGATTTTGAGCTCGGACACTGTCCATACGTGACTGATGCTCTGAATCACTCCCCTTTCCTGCTCCTGTCTGACATCCCCCATCTGACAATACAGATCCTATGTAGCATATCTGTAACAAAAATAACTGCACTGATTGTTCAGGATTGGTGGGGGCTAGAGAAAAAAAAATCCCACTGTGCTGGAATCAGTGGAACTGTGTCTATTAACTGATGAACAGAATACGTGGAATTGATGAAGGTGGAATAAGGTCCTCTTTAAATGAATGAATCATTGTCCATCTAAGAGCTACTTTGCTGGACTTAATGTGGTGACCCCTCTAAATTTAAGTTAAAGGCAATGTGACACCATTTGTTATTTATTAAAACTAGATAGTGAAATATATCACTATTTTTCTAATTTATGTCTATTTTCAGTTTTTTATTCTGTTTTCTGTACATGATTATGGTGGTTGACATCTTGCCAACAGCAATTCAGTGATATGCTTTGCAGCAATTTTTTGACCAAAGGCAGAAACAGACTGGAGCTGACTCATTCAGGTCTATGGGAAGGTCTATGCTCTATGTTTTCTAGATATACTCTGTGCAGGAAGTGGATGCAGTGATGTGTCAGTGGTGTTATAGGTAGAGGTGCTATCTTCTATTGTAATACAGCCTGTGATGTAAATGAGGTGACTGCTGCAAATAAATCTCTTATAGAATTGGGAAATAGCTGTATATTATCAGATTTAGTAGTCAGAATGAAAATTGCAGGATTTAGTATTTTTTTAAATATATGTGGATTTACATGGAAAATGAAAAAACAAATAACACATTGACATGACATGTAAAGTAAAAAACAAAAAAAAAATTCTTGAAAATATGCTTAATATAAAACTTTTGCTCTATAATCATCTACAGGTGCATCTCAATAAATTAGAATATCTTTGAAACGTTTATTTCTTTCAGTAATTTAATTAAATAAGTGACCTCCTATATTTTCTAGATTCTTTACACACAGAGTGTTCTATTTCAAGTGTTTTATTTCTGTAAATGTTGATTATGGATTACAGGTAATGAAAACCCAAATCTAAGAAAATTAGAATATTGTGAAAAAGTTCAGTATTGTAAATTCAGTGTGTCACCTGCCAAGGTTTCCTAAGCCTTTAAATGGTCCTCAGTCTGGTTCAGTAGGACACACAATCATGGAAGACGCTGATTATGGATTGTATTACTGAGTTACTGAAATGAATGAACGTTTCAAAAATATTCTATTTTATTGAGATGCACCTGTATGTTATTGGAACAGAATTAATCTGAAGCCCCCATAGACGTGAATGTGTAAGGGAATGCACTTGGATGAAAATGTCATTTCAAGTGTCATCTGAGTGTATCTAGTAAATAAACCTTTCTTTTTTTGGCTATAGATATAGATATACAGTGGGTACAGAAAGTAATCAGACCCCTTTAAATTTTTCACTCTTTGTTTCATTGCAGTCATTTGCTAAAAGCAAAAAACTTCATTTTATTTCTCATTAATGTACACTCAGCACCCCATCTTCACAGAAAAAAACCAGAAATGTAGATATTTTTGCAAATTTATTAAAAAAGGAAAACTGAAATCTCACATGGTCATAAGTATTCAGACCCTTTGCTCAGTATTCAGTTGAAGCCCCTTCCTTTTGAGCTAGTACAGCCATGAGTCGTCTTGGGAATCATACAAGTTTTTCACATCAGGATTTGGGAATCCTCTGCCATTCTTCCTCGCAGATCCTCCAAGTTCCATCAGGTTGGATGGTGAACGTTGGTGGACAGCCATTTTCAGGTCTCTCCAGAGATGCTTAATTGGGTTGAGGTCAGGGCTCTGGCTGGGCCAGTCAAGAATGGTCACAGAGTTGTTCCGAAGCCACTCCTTTGTTATTTTAGCTGTGTGCTTAGGGTGATTGTCTTGTTGGAAGGTGAACCTTCGGCCCAGTCTGAGGTCCAGAGCACTCTGGAAGAGGTTTTCTTCCAGGATATCTCTGTACTTGGCCGCATTCATCTTTCCTTCAATTGCAACCAGTCGTCCTGTCCCCCATAGCATGATGCTGCCACCACCATGTTTCACTGTTGGGATTGTATTGGGCAGGTGATGAGCAGTGCCTGGTTTTCTCCACACATACCGCTTAGAATTAACGGCAAAAAGTTCAATCTTTGTCTCATCAGACCAGAGAATCTTATTTCTCATAGTCTGTGAGTCCTTCATGTGTTTTTTGGCAAACTCTATGCGGGGTTTCATATGTCTTACACTGAGGAGAGGCTTTCTTTGGGTCACTCTGCCATAAAGCCCTGACTGGTGGAGCACTGCAGTGATAGTTGACTTTGTGGAACTTTCTCCCATCTCCCTACTGCATCTCTGGAGCTCAGCCACAGTGATCTTTGGGTTCTTCTTTACCTCTCTCGCCAAGGCTCTTCTCCCACGATTGCTCTGTTTGGCTGGACGGCCAGGTCTAGGAAGAGTTCTGGTCGTCCCAAACTTCTTCCATTTAAGGATTATGGAGGCCACTGTGCTCTTAGGAACCCTGAGCGCTGCAGAAATTCTTTTGTAACCTTGGCCAGATCTGTGCCTTGCCACAATTCTGTCTCTGAGCTCCTTGGGCAGTTCCTTTGACCTCATGATTCTCATTTGCTCTGACATGCACTGTTTGCTGTGAGGTCTTATATAGACAGGTGTGTGCCTTTCCTAATCAAGTCCAATCAGTTTAATTAAACACAGATGGACTCCAATGAAGGAGTAGAACCATCTCAAGGAGGATCAGAAGGAAATGGACAGCATGTGAGTTAAATATGAGTGTCACAGCAAAGGATCTGAATACTTATGACCATGTGATATTTCAGTTTTTCTTTTTTAATAAATTTGCAAAAATATCTACATTTCTGTTTTTTTCTGTGAAGATGGGGTGCTGAGTGTACATTAATGAGAAATAAAATGAACTTTTTTTGCTTTTAGAAAATGGCTGCAATGAAACAAAGAGTGAAAAATGCAAAGAGGTCTGAATACTTTCCATACCCACTGTATATATATATATATATATATATATATATATATATATATATATATATATATATATATATATATATATATATTGCCCATAGCTGTCCAGATGTCTCATTCATGGAAACACTGCAAATGAAGGCGACAATGGCTGGCGGTCAATGGCAGGACTCATGATGGGTGGGACTTATTACTTATATCTGGGTGGTGAAGAAGGAGACTGTGGGAGCTGCTTGTGCTTGTTGGTGGATCAAACAGTCCTCTGTACTGGTGGTGTGTCTAGGCTTTCCAGAGCCTGTTTGCCATGAGAGTATGCCCTAACGTAACCATTGCTCCAATACCTCATAACAGTTCAAGACCTAGACAATGGGTGATTCATTGACCACCCTGATTCTTTCAGTCCAATGATACACAAATCTCCATTATTTAAGGGTTTTTTTTTGTGCTTGCCCAATAAACAGTGTGACAGAGCCTGCTAATTTGAAAAAAATATCTGCTTCTTGCTCACTTAATGAACAGTCTTGCAGCCTGTGCTAATTTGAAAAAACATATTTTTTGTTGCTCACCTTGCAGCCTGCACTAATCTGAAAAAAAAGTTTGTTAATTAAAATATTTATTTTAATCAGCCAAAAAACAATGTAATGCAGGCTGCTAATCTGAATTAATTTCCGTTTGTTAAGGTTTTTTTTTTTTCGTTTACCCAATATAAATAAAAACTGCTGCCATTGTAATGCCAAAAAAAAACAAAAAAAACAAGCTGACTGACTCAGTCTAATAGTCACTGACCAGGTCACCCTTTTAGTGATTTTCTATTCTACTTGAAATTGTTTTTTGTAAGAACAAAAACAAATAAAGACATACACACAGTGTCAGAATTGTTGTCAATCATTATTATAATTAAGTGTGGAGTAAAATAACTGGAAAAAAACAGGGCAGAGGACAAACAAAAAGGAGAGGGAGGAGGAAACACTTCTGCAAGTACTAACAATAAGAATGTGGGTGGCAACAGCAGCACTACTTCTGGTTTTGGTGGCACTGCTAGTAGCTTCAGGATTGTTGTACTTCCTTGGAATGAATATTAAGTCTATGATGTCATATACACCATATAAGGTGCTGTAAGCTTGAACATGAGGTAGTTGCAGTAATGGCAGAGATAGGGAAGGGTCTGTGATTCATCTCACTATACCATATAGTGCACAGTTCTGAAAACTATAAAACCATTGCATTTTACAATAAAACCGCCATGTGTGTCTAAAAAAAAACTGTGGACAAGCACCTTTTCCCTAAAAAAGGAGTTTTTTAAATGTTAAAATGCATAAAAAAAGTGTCAGTGCAGTCTATGGTTAAACTTGGAGTTTGTATCCTCTGCTTATCATCCATTTTTCCATAGACATACATGTCGCATTCACTTCGACATAACTTCAGCTGTGATTGCCTTAGAGAGCTATAAATTAGAGCCCTGACAGTGTTAAAAACTATGTTTTAAGCCAATTTAAGTTGTGGTTCGTACTAAACTTGTTTCACCTGAAAAGAGTTTGGAACCCGAGCCACCCAAACCTGAAATGAAAAGAATCTTGACAGGTTTGCTCTTCTCTCTCATGCAGTTCCCTGTCACATCCAACAGTGGAGAGGGAGCTGTGGTCTGTAGAGGACAGAGCCTGTTTTTTCACTGAGCTTCTATCTGCACTCCTTTTCATTCCCATTCCTATCTATTCTGATCAAACTTCTGACTATATCAAGTAAGTATAGGCAGTAAGAAGTTGTGGCTGTTGTAACTTAAGGCAGCCAAGGAAGTAGGTGGAATTCATGAATTCCAGAGACCCACATCTTCATCATGCCCCTTTCACATCTCTACATGAGTGAGCTTAGTGCCTGCCTCCCTTGCTACTCCTTGGATGTTTGTTTTAATCTTGTTCCAGTTTTTCAATAGGGCAAAAAATCATCATCATCCAGTAATTATTCTAGGGAACACAATCTGGATATTTGACCGGAAAAATCTATATATGCTTTGAAGGGGTTATTCAGTTTCAAGAAGTATGAGCCAAATAACTGAATGCATGGTTAAAAAAGACTTCCTAATACATATCCTGTTTAAATTTTCATCATTCATCTGATTTATTTTCAGGTCTTTAACTACAGCTGTGACGTTTCGTTTGCAAGCTCACTACCCCTCCCATTGAGCAGTTCAGCCAGCAAACAAAACATGACCTCCTTACCCCTTGAAGCTACTCATGCCTCAAGACTTTATTGCCTTGTCAGATATGCAGAGGAGATAGATGCTACATGGACTGAAGAAGTGAGACACAAGGAGGGAATTTGAATACAGGAGAGAGGGGGTACACAAAGTTAGATCAGGCAGATGAATCATGGAAAATGTAGTTTGTCCACATATTCACTACATGTAAATAACAATGATAAAGGAGCAGCAAGTAAAATAAAATGAAGTAAAGAGTGCACAAGTGAACATGGAGTATTTAGCACTGCTGTGGATGTATTTGCAGTAAATTTTTGAAAGCTGGATAACCCCTTTAAGGGATTAAGTGTGAGGAACAGAAAGATTACCTACACTTTACACCCTTGTCAAGCCATCATGAAACTAATTGTGGCTTAGAAGATACACATCTCCTGTGGAAGACATAACATGTCTTTTTTTGTTGTTTTATTTTTTTATTTTTTAGTCACACAGTGGAAACACAGTGGGATAGTAATTTGCTGTCACAATTAATAGTGCAAAGGCATACTAAACAGGAGGTTACATAGTTAAATCTCCACCTTTGTAGTCCCCGTGTCCCTCCAACTCATAATGGCCACCACTGCCACTCTAATGCTGCACTGAGATGTGATGATGATAATTCATCATCCCGGTAGTCTGCAGTATTACAACAGTAGAGCAGAAGTCAGAAAGGTCCTCCATCTCCAGCCACAAGTCACAGGAAGGGGTTACCGCCATACTGGGTCCCCAGAAGTTTGAATAAGGGGTCTGGGCTTAGCGGCACAGTTGTAACCTGGTTCTCCTGAGTTATCATGAGTCCCCAGCTGCAGCTGGGAACTCTCAACAACTGTGTGTGTGTGTGTGTGTGTGTGTGTGTGTGTGTGTGTGTGTGTGTAGGGGTGGGGTGTTAGTGGAGTAGCTGGGAGCTTGTTGAGGTTACTGGAGTAGACCCTGGGTACGCCCTTGAATATGGTGAAATTTGCTTGTATTTGTTACGAGGCACACTCTGCTGAAAGAATTAATAGGAGTGAAGAAAGACACTAGAAATTTATCAACATTACATTTTACCTATAAATATTGTACGCATAAAGTGAAAAAGGCAATTATGTCTGTACATGTCTTAAAGGCTATGGACAACTTTGTACTGAACTTTGTACTATTTGTTATTATTTATTTGCTTCTTAAATACAAAATTATGCAACTTTCTAAATAGTTTTCTTTAAATGTTTCCTACCATTTTGCTGCTGTAGAGTCTGTGTAATACCTTCACTTAGTTGGTTGCCCTGCTGAAGCTAGATCTGTAAGAGCTCTTTTCCTGACTCTGGCTTTCTCTGTTCCCCCTCTCTGCGAGAAGGGAGGGGATTGTATGCAGCAGATCAGTGGCTAGTGTGCAAAGCATAAAAGTTATCAGTGAGGGCAGATCACACAAACTGTAGATATGGAAGGATGTGAATTACATAGGCTGTGTATAACTTCAGTAAGAAAGCAGAGTATGCATATCTGCTAAGGAGGAGAGGAGGTGAAATCTCACACTCTTCAGCACCTGGTAAGGTAACCAATGACATATGTACACATAATTTTATGTCATACCAAAGGAGTCCATAACCTTTGAATTTTTCTGTATAATGTAATGTACAGCATTATTTCATATGGTGGTATTTTATAGCTACCCATTGGTCCCTCAAGTTACAATGGCCTCAGGCTACTATATTTTCTATACTATATATTTTCAACATACTGTACAATATTATTCCCTGGACCATTGTAGCTAGAAACCACATTCAACATACAAGGCATTTCTTTGGTAAAATACTTATATTACTGCAGCACATGGCTATCCAGCAGTTCCTCGATACCTGTATTATGCCTGGTACTGTTCTTTACCTTGCCAGGTTGAGTTCTTTTGAAGATCAGATAAGGGTGGCTCTATATTTTTTTTTCTTTATGTAAGCAGAATGAAAAACAGTAAGCAGAGATCTTGAAAACTTTGAAAAATTGTTACAGAAAGTATATTGGAAAATTGTATAACTTTTCATTATACAAATAATAACATTTGTCTTTCAGTATTTCTCTGAAACTTGACAATCCCTTAAATATTACCTGGATTATAATAGTGGATGATGCTGAATGATAAATCTAGTGGTACATCTTTAGATTGTCTAGTCTAAGTAAATACCACCTATTTGATGGTTTAGTTTCCCACAAAAATGGCTTCCAAATTTTTCCAGAGTCACATTTTAAGCCCTGTCCTTTTTCTGCCTTCCACAAGGTGCAGAATCCTGCTGAGAAATGTGGTGTAAGGCATGTGCACCAATTTTTTTTTTTGCCACAATATGCACAAGAATAGTGGGACATTTTCATTAGTAAATATGCCCCAATGTGTGCTGTATGGGTGCGCTCACAGGATACAGATCTTCTGCCTTGTTATGGTGATTATGACATATTAATGAGGGAAATATTAATGATAGCTTGGGCCTGATTCCTGTAATGTGAATTAATTGTGTTCCTGACGAGACTCCTTTGTGACTTGTTTTTAGTGCATGGTGGTTGGCGACAAAGTAAAGATTATTTTTTAGAAAATGGGAAGGTTGTAGAAGAAATGGAAAGGACAGCAATGTTAAATGTCCGTCAGAATTAAGTAAGTAATTGTTATATTATCAAATGTTAACAGAGCATTGTTTATTGTTTTTTTCTTTAGGAACTTCCTCCAGTATCAATAAATTGCTGTGAATGCAATTTCTCTGCAGTGCCCCTGGATTTGCCTGCAAATACTACAAGATTAGACCTTAGTTTTAACCCACTTAAGAGACTGTTAAAAAATCACTTCTTGCAAATGCCAAAACTTCAGCTCTTAGACCTCACCAGGTGAGTGTTCCATAAAATCCTCCAAAATGTAAGGTAAAGGTGTCTGTTCCAAAACAACTCTGTGTTATACCTTTATTTTTCTGTATCCATTTAGATGCGGTATTAAATCCATAGAAGATCATGCTTTCTATGGCCTTGAGAATTTGCATACTCTAATCCTAACTGGAAACCCAATAGAGCACTGGTCTCCACTGACTTTTTCAGGCCTTGCTTCCTTATATCGACTTATTGTAGTGGAAACATCTCTTACTTCACTGTCAACGCTCCCTGTGGCACAACTTACCATGCTAAAGGAACTAAATGCTGGCAATAATTTGCTGAAGAGTTTGTATCTACCCACCTATGTGTCTTCTCTACACATTTTGGACCTTCATGCAAACCAGATTGTTGATATAAAAGAAAATGACCTGGAAAACCTGCGGAATAAAAATCTTTCCAATTTATCACTCATAATATGTAAGAATTCTATAGACCACATTGCTCCTGGTGCTTTCGGATTCATTTCCTTACATATGTTATATTTAAAGGGCTGTTTTTCCAATGCGGATATTATGAGAAGTAACTTAATTGCCATGTCTGGACTTCTTGTTGAGAAGCTGGTGATTGGCCATTATAGAAACTCTTTCGCGAAAATTATGTCAAAAAGTGAACACTTTGAAGGACTCTATGGATTAAGTATCAAGGAGCTGACAATTCATGGTTTATACTTTTCCCAAAATAACTTTCATGGAAGCATTAAAAACGTCACATCACTTCGTCTGATAAATACTGATTTAAGGTTTCTGTACTTTGCAAACTACACAGCTTCCAGCATTCAAAAGCTTGAAATCAAGAAAAGTCTCCTCGTCCATATACCTTCTATAGTCATCTCTGCACTCAAACAACTTAAAGAGCTTCGGATAACAGAAAACCAACTATTGACTTCCTTTGAAGACCCTATAGAAATACCCAACCTTGAATTGCTGGACCTGAGCAGGAATAATTTAAACATTGATCAATGTTGCTCTCAGATTTCTGATGGAGTATCTAACCTTCGACATCTAAACCTTAGTTACAATTCTTACATAAGCTTAAATAGTGTATTCTTTAATATGTCCCGTCTTCGTTCACTAGATTTCAGCCACACACATTTGAACAATATAGGTTTATACCCAATTTTTTTTGCTCATGGATAAACTTATCTATCTGGATCTATCATACACAAAAAGTACATTTTCAATTCAGTGTTCCTTTTGTGGTCTGTACAGTTTACAAGTGCTTAAAGTATCTAGCACGGCCTTTAATGCTAATATACTGGATACTGTATTTAAGAACTTGACTGAGCTCCGTTTACTGGACATGTCATTTTGTACACTGAATTTTATTCCTATCGAGACCTTCGACAGTCTGACGTCATTGCAAACATTAGACCTCAGTAGCAACAACCTGCTAGAACTACAGGCTTCAGTACTCAGTCCCTTGACAGCTCTTACCATGTTAAATGTGAGTTCCAACAGCTTTCAAAGTTTCTCAGAGGAAACTGCTCAATTTTTAGGACAAAATTTGGTAAAAGTGGACTTGTCACATAATCCGTATGACTGTTCTTGTGTCCAGAAAACATTTCTGCTGTGGATCTATGAGCAGAACACCAAAGGTCTAAATCTTGGTGAAAGCCTGACATGTAAGACCCCAGAATACCTCCAGGGTAGGCAACTGAGTAAAGTGAATTTGGTTTGCAATTTGACCATTTATATATGTTTTGGAGTGTTTGCATTTATAGCACTCATTGCTGGAGGTATGTTTCATTGCTATAGAAGAAAATATTTTCACCTTTGCTATTTATTACAAAAAGATCCAAATTATAATCTAGAAAAAGAATATGATGCATTTGTTATTCATTCCAGCTTAGATGAAGAATGGGTAAAGGAGCATTTAGTTCCCAAATTGGAAAACGGTAGCCCACGTTTTCAACTATGCTTACATTACAGAGATTTTATTCCAGGCATCCCCATCACTACCAATATCGTGAATGAAGGCATTCGTAGAAGCCGAAAAGCGTTAATTATATTGTCTCAAAACTTCATCGAGAGCAAGTGGTGCAGCTTTGAATTTGAGATGGCCATGTCCTGGCAGTTCTTGGAAAGTCAGTGTGGAATCATTGTTATCTTACTGGAGGCTGTTAATATGGCTCATCTTAAACATATGCTAGGACTAAACAAATATCTACGCCAGAACACTTACCTCAAGTGGGTAGATGGCTATGTAGAGAGGAAAGTTTTCTGGAAGCGTTTAAGAGAAGCATTACAGCAAGGGGATGATTCCAAAAAATGTGCTTTAGAGCTAGAAGATGTCAGTGGAGACATGTTTGAGGAACAGAATGAACACAACAGCATGAATCTATGAAAATAAGGTATATGTGGATTGGACTCATGCACAAAGCACTTAATGAATAAGTATTTCCGTATTGATTGTATTAATATTTTTCTTATGTTCAGTTATTGACACAGTATCAAAATTTATGAACTTCTTCATTTCATAAATGAGGTGTTTCAGGAAACCGGTGTCTATTACTTTGTATGCTACTAAATTGCAAAGCAAAGGAATGAATATATAACACTACAGTATATCTTCTTTGTATCAAACTGCAAAATTACCTTGGCCTTTCTAACGGATGCGATATGGAACGCCTCTAAATCCATTAAGCATATGTTCTACTGTATAAGCAGCATATTGTAAATAAATCCTTCAATGCCTACATGATTGTTCACATTCTCAAATGGCATCGTGATACTTGCTTCAGAGCAGATTTATGTATACGCTACCTGTTAGAAGGGCAACACCTCCTTTTACTTTTATGTTTTTAATTAGGTACAGACAATTAAATTTCAGTCATTCAAATGCAATGAAATTAAATGCAAAAGAACATGGGACTATCATTATATACAATTTATACATTTATTTCATATAAAACAAGCATAAGGCTTCATGCACACGAGTGCACAATGCGAGTGCCTCCCGGGATTCTGCTCCATTACAATATTTTTAGAGCAGGAAGACACTCGGTTAGACTCTCTGTCATTTGCATTACGCCTCAAAAATATGATATCAGGAGTGGCCTGACCAAGAGGGCTGTAGGTGGATCCTCACCCCACCCTCCATAGCTGCTGAAAAACACAGTACACTCACTGTAAATATATATACAGATATTCAGCATTATGCATCTCCACCAGCATATATATCCATAAAATAAACTGTTTATATAGCCAGATCAACTAAGTCCATCCCTGGAGTCACCATCAATCAACGTGGAGCCAGGGCTGTGGACTCCAACTCCTTCATAAATGGCTGATGGTTGGCCAAAAGTTCCTCTAATTCATAAAAAGCTAATGACTGAATTCATATGAAAGTAAACATGCAACAAACTATTAATCTAATTAATTATACAATATTAATAAGTGAGTCAACAGTGGGTACGGAAAGTAGTCAGACCCCTTTAAATTTTTCACTCTTTGTTTCATTCAGGAAGACCTACAACCCCCAATAACACTACTGTCACCACACCTCCATCTGTACAGCCTCTACCCCACCTTCTGTCTCTATCCCTCTTCCCTCATAGACTGTAAGCCCTTGCGGGCAGGGCCCTCTATCCCACTGAGCCAGTTGGTCACTGTTAGTATTATCTGTTTTGTACATCTTGTGTACTGTATGTAAATCATCAAATGTAAAGCACCATGGAAGTAATGGTGCTATATAAATAAATAAATAATAATAATAATAATAATAATAATAATAATAATAATAATGTGATATTTCAGTTTTTCTTTTTTAATAAATTTGCAAAAATATCTACATTTCTGTTTTTTTTTCTGTCAAGATGGGGTGCTGAGTGTACATTATTGAGAAATAAAATAAACTTTTTTGCTTTTAGCAAATGGCTGCAATGAAATAAAGAGTGAAAAATTTAAAGGGGTCTGAATACTTTCCGTACCCACTGTAATTAAAAATAATTAATCATTTTATTATAAAGCTGTAAGACTCTGTAACTTTTACCAACTCCATCCAAAATTGGTCCCAACATCAACTCCACAACTCCACAACTCCGAGTCCTCGGTCTTGCTTGCAGCCTCCTTTTGCTGCTTGTGATCTGCCTCTGCATTTGTACTTATCCCCAACTCATAGAGCTAAGAGGGTTCCTAGTCTAATGAAAGAGCTGGGTAGCAGGCTACTACTGATGTAAGAAGTGTGCACAATATATATACTTGCTGACTAGGTTATTAAAATAAATGTATTTTCAAATACCTGGTCAATGGGCACTATAACTCTCAGAATGTCCTGACAGCTGTAGACCTTTAGGACCTGAGAGATTCACCTCCTCAAAAACAGAATAATATTAATAAAATGTAAGTTTTATTAATAACAGCTTTAAAATGGCAAATATCAAAAAATACCACTAATGGGCTCCCCAAGTGTGTAAATGTGAAAACATAATATCTTAGTATGACAGAAATGAATAACCCAGAGGGGACTACATTTCATTTCCCTCAAAAGCTCTGGGGACATTTGCCTATTCAATAAAGTGGCCAACAGGATTGAGTACTATCAAAGATGCTAGCCGCCCGTGACCTTAAAATCAATCTAATCCCTCTAGATGAACGTCACCCAAAGGGGAGGAAATAAGGTCCCTTTGTTGTGAGTGGTATCAAGTTTAGATACTGCTATACACTATAGGAACCTCCTTTCTGCCGCCTGGGTGACACTCATCCAGACGGATTGGATTGATTGTAAGGGCACGAGCGGTCAGCATCTTTGATGGGTCTCAAGCCAGTTGAAGACTTTATTGAATAAATTCACATGTTTCCCCCAGACAGATGGGGGTATAAAATCAATCAATGTACCACATATTGCACAATTCAAAATATTTCAAGTTTTTCCATCTATATTACACCTATTGTTTACATATAAAATACATCCTGAGATAGATCAATATATAGTATGAATGATCACATCTAGAGTGCAACTCAACAGTTTACTTCACTGTAAAGGCAACTATGCTGGGAGAGTGTACAGTCCTCCCCAAGTTCTATCCTATCTCAGGGCTACTAAAGTAAAAACCAGAAGGTTAGTGCCCCCTCTTAACATATTTTGTCACCTCTGTGGCGTCCTCTGGAATGTTAGGGCTAAATGATGATTTGAAGAAGCAGGTATAAATCACATCCACTTTTCTACTCAAAGAGACAATCGAGGTAGCCAACCAATCAGGGAAGATGGCTGAACTCACCCCTCCTCTGCCGTAAGATGAAAATGTATTTCAATCAACCACAGTCCTTGGTGTCTTCTCTCTGATCTTAGCCAATTGGAGGTCATCGACGGCGCAGATGTCTTCATTGATCAAAGGCTAATGGGTCACGTCCCTAGTGTGCAGGTGCATAATCTTAACTGCCCATGTGTAAAAGTGTCATCGATGAGTATCTGACAGATGGGAGGAGGGCACATTCTCAGGGACTTAGAATAATTTCATAGATTGTGTCTGTATGTATGCGCTCTCCATGGTATTCCAGACCAAAGCCTGAAAACCTCCCAAGTGTGCATGTCTGCATACTTAGATTAATTTTATGGAATGCATCACATAACGGCCCATACTGGATTCACCTAGGCACAACCACTGATGTCAGTTTCTAAGTCGAAAAGTGCCGACAGCGCATGTTCTCGGACTTAGTTGATTTCAAAACCACCAGGTAAGTATACCTAGATACCAATACATAAAATTATAACTAGAAATGATAGTAGCACCAATACATCCCAAAACAGACATCTTAAAACACATTCGGGGCCAGCACTGTCTGCATTAGATTATAAAAGCCAAAGGGCACGAGCATCATATACCAACTACCAATATTGTTATACAAGTCATGATGACAAGTTATAATATAATGCCACTAACATTATCTTCTCACATCGTGTGGCATGAAGAGCACAATAGCAGTACCGCACTGTAAAAGACATTTAGACTGTTCTTAGAGAACAAGACACAAACAGTATCCATCTGGGTCCATTTCAGCCATCAGATATTACCACTGTAAGACCATAGGAAGCATAATACGGCAATTAAGAGTACTATGTAATGATGTCATAATGGATGCATAGTAAATAACTCAGTAATTAATATGGACATACCTCGTGCTCCATGGAGTGACTTTATAATACCTTCAACTTAACATATCAAACCCAGGAGACTACATCAGCTGTACAATAATAAATAATATAAATTAAAATATCAAAATATGACTGGTCCCAAAAGAAGAAATAGCATAACCAAATCATATAAAGAGGGAAAAAGTAAAACTCTCATTGAGTTCTTCTGGGCTCAAACTCCTCAAACAATGGCTCTATATTTCCTCCTCCAGCAGCAGTATCTTATTAAGCTCTTACCACCTCTTGAGCTCAATTTTTTTTCCAGCAGATGCCCCAAAATTTGAGCAGTTTTGTGTCCCCCTTATGTAAAAATCTGATGTGTCTGGAGATTAGTGTATCTGTGCCAGTATTGATGGAACTAATATGTTGGGAAATACGTCTTCAACACTGTTGAATTGTTTTGCCCACGTATATTTTGGGCTATGGACACATAGCTACATATAAAATTCCAGCAGTTTTACAATTAATGAATAGTCTAATCTCATATTTTTGATTATTTACTGGGTTACAGAAGGTTTTCTTCCTCGGTAAGTAGGTCAGTGTAAGTAATGGGGAGTACATTATTGGTGTTTTATGGTATTTGTCAATTTAAAGTGATAAGTAATAAAAGATAAGTTTTATCCATATGATTCCATTTTTGAGGCATCTTGTAACTTAACCATATAGGGAATTGCAGTGAAATATGCATTGCGTTTCAAATTATTATGCAAATTATATTTTTTTTTCAGATTTTCCTAAATGGTTGAAGAGAATGACAGTCAGTATAATGTTCAAGTCTTCAACCATTAGAGTATAAATCACATTTTATTGGACAAACCTCCCAATGATAAAAAAATTTTTTCACAAATTCAAAATCCACTGTTCCAAATTATTATGCACAACAGAGTTTCTAAACATTTAATAGGTTGTATAGAACTATAAATGGTCATTTGTTGAATTTACAGCATTAAAAGGTCACATTTACTGAAATCAAAATCTATTTCAATCAAAAACTTCTTCACAGGTTACATGTTAAAATAGGAGCCCTTTCACAATTCTTGCATCTATTGAACTTATGAGTTTTTGGATAGTTTCTGCTTAATTTCTTTGCAGGATATCAGAATCGTCTCCTAGAGCTGCTGTCTTCATGTGAACTTCCTCCCATCCTCATAGATCTTTTGCTGGATGATACTCCAATAGTCCTCAGTAGGGTTGAGGTCAGGGGAGGATGGTGGCCACACCATGAGTTTCTCTCCTCTTATGCCCATAGCAGACAATGAGGTATTTTCTGCTGCATGAGGTGGTGCATTGTCATGCATGAAGATGATTTTGCTACGTAAGGCACGGTTCTTTATTTAACATGAAAGTGGTCAGTCAGAAACTCTATATACTTTGCAGAGGTCATTTTCACACCTTCAAGGACACTAAAGGTGCCTACCAGCAATCTATCCATGATTCCAGCCCAAAACATGACTCCGCCACTTCCTTGCTGACACTGCAGCCTTTTTGGGACTTGATCCACCAACCATCCATCTGGCCCATCTAGGGATATACAACACTCATCAGTAACCATGACTGTTTCAGAATCCGTCTTCGTGTATGTGTGGGCCCACTGCAGCCTTTTCTGCTTGTGAGCAATGTTTATGGGTGGTTGAATAGTAGGTTTGTGCAAAACTGCAAGCCTCAGGAGGATCCTACACCTTGAGGTTTGTGGGACTCCAGAGGCACCAGCAGCTTCAAGTACCTGCTTGCTGCTTTGTATGGTATTTTAGCTGCTAGTCTGTTAGGGGGCGTTCACACTACCATTGGTGACGGTCAATAGTGTTCGTTACAAGATTTTAGCAACGGACACTAGCTGAAACGTCAGAAATCCGTTAGAATTTTCATTAATTTCAATGAGAGTTAATCTTGTGTCCATTAGTGACCGTTAGTGTCCGTTTACACCCAATCCATCACATGTCCGTTTTTTTTTCATGGACAAAAAATCCTACATGCAGGACTTTTGTGTCCATTAAAAAAAACGGTTTCATGACGGACATCAAGCGTCCGTTACTTTTTTAACATTAAAGTCAATGGGTAACAGACAGTAAGGACGGGTGTCCGTTATACTGTCCATTGTTAGCGCATGCTCAGAAAGCAGAAACGCAAAAAAAACGGACACTAACTGACACTAACTGGTGCTAACATATCCGTTATTAAATGGATCAGTTAAAAAAATGGAAATATTAACTTCAGTTAGTGTCAGTTATTGTCTGTTATGATAGGTGTCCGTTTTTTATTTTTAATGGACACTACCATAACGGACATCAACGGTAGTGTGAACCCTGCCTTAATCCTATGAGATTGTCTGGCAGAAACCTTCCTCATTATGCCTTTATCTACACAAACCAGTCTGTGCTCTGAATCAGGCACAAATCTCTTCACAGTACGATGACAGGTAAGTTTTTGTGAAATATTTAATATTTGAATACTATTTTCAACTTTTCGGCAGCAGAGAGGTCCTTTTTCTTTCCCATATTGCTTGAAACCTGTGGCCTGCTTAATAATGTGGAACACCCTTCTTAAGTAGGTTTCTTTTAATTGGGCTCATCTGGCAAACTATTTATCACAGATGTTTGAGATTGATTTCAGTGATCCAAAGTGCTCTGAGACACAAACCATTCATGAGTTTAATTGAAAAACAAAAATCTACATCTTTATGACACTTAAATCTAATTTGCATAATAATTTGGAACACAGCGTATATGAATCTTCTTTAGGCCACATGTTGCAAAAAAGCTGCATTTTTTGTTGCACATTTTGCTGTGGTTTTAAGAGTCAGAAGTGGATTGAGCAGAAGGGAGAAGTATAAGTCCTGTACAGTAACTTTACTGGTAGGTGCTAGGCACCCTAGCTCACTGGATGATACAGTTCTCTAGTCCTCCTTGTACATTTCAGTCTAAATACTATGGGCATGCATTATATTATGGATTTCACTGGACCATAGGCTTAGATTTTTCAGCTAGAACTGTAGGTCAGATTTTTAGTTTGCGTGTTCTTTTCACTATAGACAGATCTTTATAATTGCACACAAGCACTGAAGTACTGTCACTTCCAAATACATAATGGCCTCTTGTCTCTCTATCTTTCCTTCACTGACACAGAGGACCAGTTCAGATAGAGTGCACAGGTAAAGTGGGGTGGTCATGAGGTTGTTTGCAATTTGAGTACCATTAACAGCATCTACATTGCACAAAGTGCAGGGCCACTGAGTATATTGCACATCATAAGCACATACTGAGGCTGCTGCTCATTGAATGAGTGTGTTGCTGATGTGATACCACTTTCAATCTATGAGGAAATAGAGGTGACAAAAAAGTAAAAGGTTTTAAATAGTTCATCCATCTTTTAGAAAGTCAAGGTAACACACATAAAACTGTATGAGCCAGTTACCAGCCAGTATTTATGAATGCACAGAAATGAAGTACATTTGAGTATAAAGGGTGTGGTGGATGTGGTGAATATAAAAACTTTTGTAAGATATCTTATTAAAGAAAAATGCTTCTATTTCCATGTATAAAGCTGCTTTCCAATCCCTTCCCTTCAGTCAGCCTATTATCAGTATTAGAACCTGTATTCAGAGATTTCATACTGACTTTGATAGATCTAGTTTCTTCTAATATAGAATTATATTGAGATGGAATAGTGGTAGTAGAATGGGTAGATAGGAAAACAGCTTGATAAATGGAGAAAGGAGCATTTTTCTTCATTAAGATAAATTACAAAGTTTCTTCTATTCGTCTATACCATTCATTTATGAAAGAAATATTTTATAATTGGAAGTGCACTTTATATTAGGTAATGAGCCTATAGAGATGTGCTTTCAGGTCATGCTTGTGGATATTAGGGATTATCCTGGTACAGCTTGGTAAAGGACGTGGGGACAGGAATATTTGGTTCAGACTTAGGTGGAATGTTAGTCTTAAATCAATGGCATTAAAGAGATCATGGGTAGGGTGATAGGTGGCGATAATGGAGAAGGAGACACGAGTAAGGCAGGACTGCAGAGAGATTTGTGGGTGACAGTGCCAAGTTTAAATAGTAGTTTTTGGAAGTTGGGCAACCAGTGCCAAGATTGGTACAGGGTACAGGCATCATTGGAGCAGTTGGATATAAAGAATAAGAACAAACAAGAAATCCAAGGAATCCCGTTTTACCTTGCTTATTTTCAAGATGGCAGAAACACCATATTGGTGTCCTGGAGTCTCCGATGGCTACAGTACTTTAAAACTAATTTATTCAAACAAAATAGGAAATAGCCCAACGTGTTATCGGTGTTCTGAGACACTCTGATTCTTTAAGAACATGAAAACGATGAAATAAAATGGAGTTTAACATAATATTCCCTATTCAATGTTTTCTGTCCCACATGCCTTTCAGGTCTTTGTCTTTTAAATAATAGAACTTTTTGTTCTAGTCCTGTGCGCTACATAATACTGGATGCTATAACTATACATTCCAAGCATATTTAACGCCAATACCGGAACTACTGGAGATGTCTGTCTTTCACCATTACACTAAAGAGAGATAGAGACCTAGTTCTGCTAGCGTGGTTCTGTTAAATACATCACTTTTCCATTAGCCTCCAGAGTCTCCTGGATAACCAGTCTGAGATACTTTGGACAAAGATGGAGAAAGGGTTGGATGGACACATGACAATATCTGATCTCTTTTTCTTGTTAATAACTTTCAGTCACACACCTGACTTAAGTGTAATTCATTTTTATGCCTTACTATGCCTGTCTTCATTATGATTCCAATGACCTGATAACCTTGGGGATTGTGTTAGTGGATAGAGCATGTTATCCCAGAGAGATTATTGTAAGAAATCAGTAGTTAAGGAATTACTGTGTAGTGGAAAGGCAGTGACCTTCCACCTTACTCTCAATAGTTGTTATCGGGATTATATTCTATATTACATTTTAAACTAACATTTTGTTTGACGATTTACTTCTTTTGTTACAGGAAAAACAGTAGACATCTGTACGGCCATCTCTCTGCAGAGAACAGAGACCCAGAGATTACCCATTCTTGAGATGAGTGAAGGTCTCAGCAGTTGGACATCTATACATACAGTATCACACTATTTCATATGTCTTAAATGGGTTTTCCCATTAACATAACCATATTTAAATTTGTAGGCAGCTAAAAGTTAAACATTTTTGAAAATATAAGTAATCAACATTTTTGCAGAGTTTTAAAGATTTAACCCTATCCATTTTAGTGTTGACAGACTTTTGATTTGATTGGTTGCCAGTGGATACCATGCAGGAACTTTCTATGGGTTGATATGTGTCATAAAACAAGCTATGATTTTCTTATTGTGCCTGGGTTATCTTCACATGCATGTAGTGTCCCTGCCAGATTACTTGACCACAATAAAGAGATCATAACTGAGTTTCTGAGTAGAACTTAGAAAGTTCCTGCAATCAAAGCGTATGTGTAAAAAGCCTAAGGGCACGTGTGCTTTTTCATATTATCCTGCTTGATATAACCATTGGAAATGAGTTAGTGATAAGCCCATTTGCCGAAAGCCCCCACTCACAATAGGATGCTATTTGTACTTTATGGCAGTAATTACGACTACATGAAAGTATTATATGGGGATTGTATGATGGTACAATCCCCATATAATACTGTATAATGTCAGCCCTGTATAATGGCAATAATTAAAGGGAATGTATTGCCAGAAAATGACTTATTGTTTAAATCCCATTTTTATGTTAAGCATATGTTTTATGAAGTTTGTTGATGCTGCTTTTAATTTTTCCATGCTATTGTGAATATTTTTTAAAAATTATAAAAACATGCAATTCCAGTGCTAAGCCTAAACTGTTCTGTGCCTTGACCTGTTTCCTGGAGAAGGATTATGGCACATAGACCATATTGACTTCTATGGAAGAGATTTCTAGGCATGCCTTGTGACTTGTGCAGAGGTCCATGGAATACAGTAAGTGATAAGACTGGGCTATTCAATTAAGTTGCATCCATTTTAAAAAAAACAACAAATACAGGGTGGGTGCTGCAGTGTAAGTAGGATGGGTTCCACTTGGTAGCATTCATTTTGTCAATCACAACTGTGCCTGAGTTAATGGAATCACCAGGATGTGAAAGCAGTCTTATTTCTTCTAGAAATGTATGAGTACATTAATAACTGGGAGGAACCGTTCCCCATGACAATGGGTATATCCCTACAGGATTGCAGATTGGGTCCATATGGTCAGGTTTGAAGCCAAAACCAGGCTTGGATCATAAAAGAAGCACCAGGAGAACACCCAATTGACATTTAATTTATTCTGTAAATTTCAAGGTGAAATAATAGAAGAATGGCAAAACACATTTAGAATTTATCAAGGCTTGAATTCCAGAATACTGTTGTAAAAAAAGTTTGCACAATAGGGATTTTTGCCTTTTTGAGCTCATTTGTTAAAAAAACTGTGAGGTCCATCTGAGAGTCAACGTCATCATGTCTCAGACTGCAAACTAGCATTGCACATGTACCAGGTTTCCCTTTTTTCAGAGTACCTATTCATCCCATGTTTTCGCCCCTCATTAAACTTGTTCAAGGGTTCTTATGCCAAACACTCTGTGTTTTTCACACTGACATCAGATTGCAGTACCATTGGAAAATCTAGGAAAATAGGTGGGCATGCTATGAACAACCTTTTTTGTCTTCAACAACCCATAAGCAAGCCTGAAATTCTTTAGAAGTCCACATTTGGGGTACAGCTGCCACATGGGAATCCCACCCTGCAAAGTCACCATATTATACCACATTCACACTTGTCTCTACATTGCTGCATTTTTCAGTGGACTCAACCTCTTTTGCTGTGGCAATTAGGTCACAAAAGTATCACTCTTTCTCTCTTCTGGCAAACTACACACTGGCAGGAAATGTTCCTCCCTGTATAGTTTTACTTGATCCCAGAAGATTTCGGCTTTATTGGTCATATTTGGCATTTCGTCAGCACAGTCTCTTAGCTCTGCTAAGCTGGCATTAACATATAAAGAAAACTGGATCTCCTAGCATTGTCTAACACCTATGTAACACTCACTGGGTTGTGGGCTATCCCCCTCACACTGAATGAGGGGATGAGTAATCAGAATGCAAAGAGACAGCTGCATTATGGGCACTCTGATTGTGGGTCACAGCTTATATGTAGGTTGGCCCCTGGCCCCTATGGTTTGGTGACTCTCTGGGCATATGCCCATTTGCATGTTACATTAACTTCACCTGGCAATTTTACATCACTGAGTGGACATAACTTATCATGACCCAGTTCCACCAAGGGGAAAAGTACATCAGCCACATATTGGGACAATAGAAGTCCAATATCTGTCCCCAGTAAAACATAAACCCCCTCCCTGCACACCAGTCAAGATACACCTGGTGTAGCAACAGGTGATTTGGGCACAGAATCTTGGGTTGGCTTGGCGGCTGGGAAAGGGACAGATCCCCCAGGGAGGTGATTGGAAGGGGAGAAGATGTTTGTAGTTGCCTTACCCCCTTCCAATTGATCACAGCAGATTTACTCACTGCTGGTTCCCAGTTGGCTTCATAGGCATCTGCAATTTGTGTGCTTGGGTCACATCCTTGAGGTCCAGGTCCATTACAAACTGCCGCCCTTCCATGGGGCAGACATGCGAAAACTGATTCTTGACCATCAGGTATTCCAGATCCTCAAAGGTAGAATAGATAAATCTCAGAGCCACTGCTAAAGGTAGGGCCATGGGCCATCTACCACATCTGAGTAGCTGTTGGTAGGTCCATGTTGGAAAATCTGGAATCTTTTGTTAAATACCTCTGGGGAAGGTTATATTTCCGATTTTATTCTTGCTTAATGACGTCATTATCCCAATCCTGGTCTAGGGGAAGGGATTCAAACACTTCCAGGACCTTGCCTAAACCTGGTGTCTCGTACCAGGCCCAATGATACCCGGGTAGATGGTACTGTCTGCTAGTCCTTTAAAATCCCTTAAAGATATCCAGGTCCCCATCTTTTTCCATAACAGCAAAGTGCACAGGATGGGGTTTAAATGTTGTTGCCTCATTGGACTCCCACTCTGTCTGTAACACATCTGGGGGTCACATTCTCCCATCTGTTGGAAAATAAATGGCAAACAAGAGTCCCTTCTGCTCTGCAAATTGCTGCTGCTGGTATCCTATAGCTAGGACTGTTCTGAAGCTAGATCCACTGCTTTATCCCCTAGTGCTGTATAGGAACATTGCTCTGGCTCCACATGTCATTGGCATTTGGCATCATTCTTCATCAACACCGAATCAGCATGTCCTTTGTGTTATCAGTCCCATAAAGGCCTCTTTGTTTGCACATACACATCATTTTGTAAGTAACTCACATCTTAGCAGTTGCTTGCAAAATAAAAGATAAAAGTAAAATAAGAGGGAGGATTGTTTGGCGTATGTCTTAGTAAAAATAAGCTTTTTTGAACACCTTACAAGGATTTGCCAAGCCATTAAGTGAAAGGGTTAAATACTTTATTCAGGCAATAAAAAATATCTCACTCACCGCCAACCAACAACCTCCTAGCCTCATACATGCATCCTTAAATGGGGGACTCTGCTTCCACACCCACTTCCACAATCATATATTACACTAGGTTGGTAGGAGTGAAACGACCTCAACATCTGCACATCCATATAAATAGCTTCCACTACCCGGCACTTATAACAGATGAGACACTAATATACCCAGACCACTCACACCTGTGCCCTCTGACACCACACCAACCAACCTCGAGCACACTGGCATGCAAAAAGGTAACAAAGCAAAAAGGTATTTTCCCTCTTTGGGATTGAGGGGATGTCAAGGGGAGCCAAGGACAATCTTATTAAATTTAAAGATTTAATATACACAAAAAGAACAGTGCTTACAGTTACAAAAGAAAAAAATGTAATAAAAAGACATGCACACAAGTAGACATATACACACGTGGACAAAATTGTTGGTACCCCTCTTTTAATGAAAGAAAAAACGAGAATGGTCACAGAAATAACTTGAATCTTACAAAAGTAATAATATATAAAAATTCTATGAAAATGAACAAATGAAAGTCAGACATTGCTTTTCAACCATGCTTCAACAGAATTTAAAAAAAAAGAAAACTCATGAAACAGGCCTGGACAGAAATGATGGTTCCCTTAACCTAATATTTTGTTGCACAACCTTTTGAGGCAATCACTGCAATCAAACGATTCCTGTAACTGTCAATGAGACTTCTGCACCTCTCAGCAGGTATTTTGGCCACTCTTCATGAGCAAACTGTTGTCTCGGGTTTGAAGGGTACCTTTTCCAGACGGCATGTTTCAGCTCCTTCCAAAGATGCTCAATAGGATTTAGGTCAGGGCTCATAGAAGCCACTTCAGAATAGTCCAATGTTTTCCTCTTAGCCATTCTTGGGTGTTTTTAGCTGTGTGTTTTGGGTCATTATCCTGTTGCAAGACCCATGACCTGCGACTGAGACCAAGCTTTCTGACACTGGACAGCATATTTTTCTCTAGAATCCCTTGATAGTCTTGAGATTTCATTGTACCCTGCACATATTCAAGACACCCTGTGCCAGATGCAGCAAATCAGCCCCAGAACATAACAGAGTCTCCTCCATGTTTCACAGTAGGGACAGTGTCCTTTTCAAGATATGCTTCATTTTTCCGTCTATGAACATAGAGTTGATGTGCCTTGCCAAAAATGTTGATTTTTGTGTCATCTGTCCATAGGACATTCTCCCAGAAGCTTTGTGGCTTGTCAACATGTAGTTTGAGCAAATTACTTTTGTCAGATTCAAGTTATAACTCTGACCATTGTGGGTTTTTCTTTCATTAAACGAGGGGTACCAACAATTTTGTCCACGTGTGTACAAAATTAAAAGGGAATAATAATAATATCAAGAAACAGACCTGTTTTTAAGCCTACTGTGTATGTTTACAGAGTTAAAAGCAGACTATAACAATATGATAAATACATAACTCATCACACTGATCCTCTTGACAATATCTGAAAGATTTCATGTATATACAGTATTTACAATAAAGGAGTGTTCTGAGTGAGAATACTGATAGGCTATCCTTTGGATAGGCAATATCAGGTTGGTGAGGGGTCCAACTCTGTTTGAAGGGGCCACTATGCTCAATTTCTTCATTTTTTTTATAAAAAATCTATCTACCTGCATGCTTTTTATATTTCTACAATTGAATTGGACAAAGCTATGATATCCTGCATAGCGGCTACTAAATAGTGTGCAATGTAAGCAATATAGGAGCTGCTCCAGTGGCCTGACCGCTGACGCCTCTTCACACAGTTGAATGGCGGGGGCTCAGAGAGTTGAATATCCACTGATCTGATATTAATGGCCTATCCTAACAATCAGTCATCAATATTGTGAACCTGAAAAACTCTTTTAATGTGCAGGTCCATCTGTCAATCTATCTAGTGCCCTTATCATCTAAATCTATCTGCACAATACCTCTCTCTTAGCTTTCATGCCTGCGAAGTTGTCATGATGTTAAACAGTGTGTCTATGTGTAATAGCTTTACTTGTAGCACAGCAAGAAACGTCTTTTTAACTGCTAGACTGCGCGGGCACTTAAATGTCACTGGCCTTATAAAATGCTACATAAATACAGTGTTTCTGTAATAAATGACTAGCATGATATACGGGCAATTTTGATAAACAAGTGAATCAGAAAACACGATTATAGAATCATCATACTAGACAGGATGTTTTGTTTTCATTAAAACCTATGCACGAAAATGTAGTTATCAATTACAGAAATGCAATTTGCATTCATATTTCCTTATCTCCCTCTGTACAGAACACGGTGAACACAGAAGCATGGCGGCGGTGGTGTAGCTCATGCTGAGCCAGTAATGACTCGTTTGCATGGAGGGGGCAGACTATGTGTCATTGAGACATGAAATACCAAGAGTCAGAGAGCAATTAGCAGCTGCTGTAATTTGAGGCATGTAAAGCTAAACGTTGGATAAACCACTCTGTAATTGGTGAGATCATGACCTAAAACCAATTGAAACAAATAGCTATTATTTGCATGCCCACACTAGCATCCTACCATCCTATCCAATCTCAAAGTATGAGAATATACTTGACATTATATACATTTAAGATACATCCACACGGAACATGAGTTGCATCTGTTGCAAATTTGCTGTGCACAATTTGTATTGGCGTCCTGTGACGGATTTCACCCTACGTGTTTCCAAGAGTGAAATCCATATGCTGCGGATTTAAAATACAAGATGAACATTTTTGCAAATAGAAAAAAGCACATATTTTCCACCGTTATAAAGATTTTCTGACTACTTTCACGATGACAGTCTTTTGTATTGATTGGTTGCCAATGGATTTAACCATGAATGCAGAAACTTGCTATGATCTGATACTTGTGAGAAACTCAGCCATGATTTGTGGCCAGGTTATCTTCTCATGCATGTTTAGCACTCAACCACGTTACTGTAATATCCCAGCCGGCTGTAAGTCCGATGACCAGAACCCCTGCACAGATCTGGTGGAGTACAGAAGGAAAAATCATCACTCTTTAATACTGGAACTGAAACTTTACTGTTTTTGTCTGCAGATAAAGAGACAAGTGATGAGTAGACCCTTGATAAGGCACACATTAACCACTAACTCTAGTCACTCCCGATCCCATAGAAGATGCTCTCTACCACACTCACAGGATAGTCCTCCAGTCTATGATAACACAGTAGTTGCATTCCAGGATGATGTGGACCAACCAACTGTATGGACTCAACGTACAAAAAGGGAAGGCACAAAGGTCGATCTTATACAGCACACCTTCGTCCCTGTGTAACCCAACTGTCACACAGCAACAAGTGCGGAATCAAACTAGGGGACGGCCAAACACCTGCAAAGGAAACACAATATTATACACTTTACATCCCCTAACAGGTACACAGCATATTTGGACAACAGTCACAATCACACATAATTTTGAATAAACACTGTTACTCAGGGAATGCTAACCTGTCTTCCATGGAGAACTTAGTATGGCCATCTATAGTCACCCACCTAAGGTTGCTAAACTAAGGAGATTAATCTTTACCTCCTTAGTCGTGCACTGTTCCATCCTGTATTCAGCCCGAATTTGAAGGTTCCTCAATTCATGGTCATATCCACTGGCGACATCAAGGTGGAAGATGGAAGAGACAATTTTTAAAACACTGCAAAATTTATAAACCATTCATATTTGCAAAAATTTTTAACTTTTAAATGTCTGCAAGTCCAAAAGTGGTTATGTTCATGGGAAAACCCCCTACATAGATGGAGAGAGAGAGGATAGATAGATAGATAGATAGATAGATAGATAGATAGATAGATAGATAGATAGATAGATAAGATAGATGATAGAGAGATAGATAGATAGATAGATAGATAGATAGATAGATAGATAGATAGATGAGATAGATAGATGTCCCCAGATAGATAGATAGTCCCCAGTTGTTGTTTTTTTGTTTTTTTTTTTGGCATCAGTAGGGCAGTATCAACCAGGGGTTCCATTTTTTTTAACTGTATGGTATGACAACAACAGACTGTACTATTATACACAGAGACATATACTAAAAATGATGAGGTGAATGCTGTCATGCTGCATAAACAAAATAGAGCCCCTAGGACCAGTAAAGTGCAGGGTCTGGAGTTGTAGCTCCAGTAACACATAAATTATATCAAATTAGTCATGCATGGGGGGCCATGCCCTTCACTCTAAGTCACACCAAGCCCACTTTTCAGAAAAGTGCCACGGGGTGCAAATCATCTTAAATCCCAAGCTTTTGCACAGACATGGCTGTGCACCAAAATTTGTGATTTTTATCAAACATTGTATGCCAGAAACTCCATAAACTGATGTAAAATATATGACAAAGTTGCCCCATACTGGAGGTAGGTAGGAAGGTAGGTATGGTGGAGGTGGAGCCCATAACATGTACAGAAGCTCACTGACACTGGCTGGCTATTTTAGTCAGCCATGTAGAAATACTATTCTGTTTAAAACATGGCTGCATAAGTGAATAAGACAAGAGGTGGAACTTGAAGCTCCTGGGCCCCAATGTGAAATCTGCGATGGGGCCCCCACTTTACATGTGTTATCTATAATTCTAGTTTTTTTCTTATGCTGTAAAGAGGCCTTTGGGTCCCCTGAGGCTCTAGGGCCTAGTAGTGATTATTACTACTGCACCCTGTACACCATGGACTAAGATAGCAGCCAGTGTCAGAGAGCAGGCACTTCTAAGTCATGTAGTGAGTTGTAAGCTGCTCGGGGTCCATTGCCTGGGGATTGAAGCAATGAGGAGAGCCTGTAAGGTGAGTGGGAGTACTGGAGACCAGTACTAGGATACACTGCTATACTCTGCACAGCTGCAATCAAAAATTTTGGGACCCCCATGCACAGTAACCAATAAGATTCCAGATTACACTTTTTCAGTGATAGAAAATGAAACACCTTAGCTGACTGGTTGCTGTGGACAACACTTTATACCCTAGAGCGTTATATAAATTGGCCCTATATTTCTATACAGCAACATTTCTGTCATGTTAATGGTATGGCCTATAGTAGACTGGGCTCCAGCTAGCCAGGCTACCTGATAGTGGGTGGGGCTATGTGATTGGGAGTGCAGGTAGCCAACCTGATTTGGGGGGGGGGGGCATCTCGTGCAGGCTGTGACATACAGCAGGTGGCAGCGCTATCCCATTTCAATAGTATTCACTGATGTCACCAAGTGCAGTGAATACCAATGAAGCGACTTAACCACCAGCTCTGGCATAAGTATAGGCCCACCAGTTGAGTTGCAGAGATAAGTGACTCTGCAAGTCTTTTTTAACTCCTTCTTGGCTGGTAGTGGAGCGCAGACTGGTGCTGGGTAATGACAGCGGCAGAGTATTATATTCTACAAACTTCATGCTGGTGCCAGCTACAGGCCCCATTTATTTGGTCCCTGTGTAAACAGAGTGTCTATGTACGGAAACCTTTTATGTCAGCAATACTAGAAAGGAATATATTCTGTACATAAACTACAACAAGCCGTGCTGGAACATGTGGTACTCAGTGGGTATACGCCATGGCTGAGAACCAGTGTTCTGGAAATGACAGATTTATCAAGTCTCTACAGCAGCCAGTAGTCTCTGCTGAATAGAGATATAGCTTCTGACCTGTGATCTGAAGAGTAAAAAACTTGTTGGAAGCTAAAAGACCCTCAGAAGTTTTAGTGTGTGCTTAACACAGGTATGCCCACAAGCAAAAGGACTTGCTTGGTATGTTGTGCATACCAGTTTTTTCTTCCCCACTTGAGATTGGGAGTAGGATGTGTCACATGACACCATTGTGTCTGTTGGGTTTACTTGGTTGGAACATTTCTTTCATGAGGGGGTACATTACCTTGAAATGATTGAGAAACACTGCTGTAGAAAACTCATTGGCACATGCATTACCCACACAAAGGGCACATGCTGCATGCAAACCACTTACAGTATAAGTAGGACACATGATAATTGCTCCTTCCATGCATTTATACATAGTATGCATGAAAATCACACCTATCATACATAAGATACTTGCCAATCATGCCATACATAAATGTCAGTGCTCCCAAGTCCAACATCTACTAGTGATGACTAGAGATGGGCAAAACAACTTGTACTGAGCCAAGTTCAAAATGAATGTTCCAAAATATTCATATTTTTAGGAAACTTCAGAAGTGGAGATTTGTCTCGGACAAACAGAAATAGCTACCGCATTATACTCTGGGGTCTCTTCTAGGTGGAGGCCCAGAGGCCCAAACTGACCATCATGACATCATGACATCGTCACAGCAGTGACTCTAGAGTGTTCTATACTATGATTTATAGATAGGTTCCTAGGAGTCCTGACAGTTTTCTACACTATGTTTTATAGATAGGTTCTTAGGAGTCCTAAGAGTGTTCTACTCTATGTTTTATAGATAGGTTCCTAGGAGACCTAAAAATGTTCTACACTATGTTTTATAGATAAGTTCTTAGTAGCCCTGACAGTGATCTACACTATGTTTTATAGATAGGTTCCTAGGAGCCCTGACAGTATTCTACACTATGTTTTATAGATAGGTTCCTAGGAGCCCTGACAGTGTTCTACACTATGTTTTATAGATAGGTTCCTAGGAGCCATGACAGTGTCATACACTATGTTTTATAGATAGGTTCATAGGAGCCCTGACAGTGTTCTACACTATGTTTTATAGATAGGTTCCTAGGAGCCCTGACAGTGCCATATACTATGTTTTATAGATAGGTTTCTAGGAGCCCTGACAGTGTTCTACACTATGTTTCAAGCCAATTTAAGGTGTGGTTGGTACCAAACTTGTTCGACCCGAAACAAATTTAGGACCTGAGCCACCAAAACCTGAGACAAAACAAATACTGAGAGGTTCACCCATCCCTAGTGATCACATGTGATTGGCAGGTGATCGCCACAGACATGTTCTCTACAGTACTTGGCTGCAGTGGTCTCTCCATGCCCTCACTGCTGTGTTATTAACATAGACCAGCAAAGGACCATAGTAGCATTAGCAGTGGAGGGGCACCCCCCTGCACCCCTATTTTCACTGTGAACCCTAATATAGGACACACATGATATAGTATGTCACCTGTACGTCACTCATCCTTCAGCTGTATTTTTGGAGTGCCATCTTCTTTTTGTATTATCTAACATCTATCATTTATCAGGTCGCTATTAACATTGAAACTATTAACAAATGAAGTATCTATTCATTGCATTCATTCCTTTAACCATCCTGATGCTTTTCACTTATGGTCTCTTAGTCCTCCTCATAACATCTTTTCTCTGCTGCTGTATTCATTCTCCGCCTCTCCCACCTCCCACCTTTTTTTCCCATTTGCTTTCAATCTCTTTTCTTCATTCTGCATGTGTTCAGCAGCTCTTCTCTTCCAAGGTCACGCACACACATAAGTGACATTATCTTTCCTCCCTCACTACACCTCTGCATTTTCCTCTGTCCTTCCGGTATATTTTCCTCTGAACAATTGCTTCTTGCCACCTTTAGTGCAGCATGAACAGTACTCCTCATTATCCTCCGGGTGGTGTCGCTTTATAGTAAGTGCTGGAGGTCAGGAGGGATTAATTAGGCTTCTATTAAATATTAAAAGTTCACCGACACATCAGCAAGACAAATCCTTAGTCTGACCTGTTCTAAGACCCCACAATGTATGCGTCTGACAGAGGTAAATCCAATTACATGTCACTGCTACTCTTTTCTCCCTAGAGTCCAGCAGCGCAGAAGAGAGCGGGGACACGGATGTCCTTTATCATACAGATTAGTACATTCATTCTCTTTAGGTATTGTGCTTCATGCTGTCAGAGAAAACATGAATCAAACCTACAAAGCCTCGGCTCATGATAATATTGATGTAACATTTGAAGATTCAAAGAGAGATTTACTCATCAAAGGCAATAAAAATTGTGTGTGTATATACGGTGCAGGCAGTCTGCGGATTACCAATAGGAACACTGCTTGCAGGCCTATTTTATATGCTGATACACTAGACATGCATTCAAAAACACTCTGTTGTATATCTATCTATGCTGAGCCAGCCATATGGGATGTGCAACCTGTGAAATTGCACAGGAGGCATCACCTGTCACTCCTCAATGGAAGGGGGGCGCTATTAGCCCAGGCAAGCAGAGCTTGCACCCTCTATGGCACATTTGATGGTCGAGACTATGGAAAGATAGCTACATGGAATGCTCCTCCCGTTACGCTATGGATTGGACAGTAGTTCATTTTTTTTTAACACTGTATGATCATTTGGGCACTATATGGTATCCCATAAGAAATGGGGGACATTAAAGGGGTTGTCCAGTTTCAGCAAATAAACATTATTGTTTGTATAATGAAAATTTCTACAATTTTCCAATATACTTTCAATATCAATATAATAGTGCTTCATGTGTGACAAACCCCAAAATTTTCGGGTTCAGACCTTTTGGAAATTTTGGATCAAATACAGTTTGGTTCAATTGGGCTCATTCATCCCTAGACTAACATATCATTTTGTGGGGGTCAAAAAAAGGGGACAATATACTGTGTGGGCCCTAAAAGGTCACATTATACTATGTGTTGCCAAAAAGAAGAGGCAAATATTATGTTTGGGAGCCAGTAAAGGGGGCAATAGAATGTATGGATTCTAGTAAAGGGGGCAATAGACTGTGTGGGAACGAGTAAAGGGGGTGTTATACTGTGTGGGGGCCAGTAAAAGGGTCAGTATACTGTTGGAGACAGTAAAGGAAGCATTATACTGTATTGGTATCAATAAAGGGGGTGAAACACCCAGTAAAGAGGGTGTTATACTGTGTGGGGGCCAGAAAAGGGGGTGTTATACTGTGTGGGAGTCAGTAAAAGGGATAATACAGTGTGGATGCAGTAAATGGGGTGTTATATTGTGTGTGGGTTTATAGATCTGCAAATGGGGGATCTGTCCTACAATTTTTAATTAGGAGTGCCCCTTTATGCTACCAAGGATCGCCTTATTGGGTATTTTGGAGGAGGGGGGTGCCTTTATATAGCTAGCCTCAGGCAGCAGAGAGGCTAGGCTCACGCCTGGTTCTAATGCACTAGAAATGGCACTGGATCTACCACTGGATCTACCAGCTGGACAAGTGTGTGAAGAGTTGTTCCTTTTCAGACTTATGTGTGCAGTTCCAGTACCCTCCACCTCAAGTACTTTGAGCGTGGAACCAGGATTTGACCAGACACTGGATGTTCCAATGGTGGTAAGATCGTGAATAAGTCTAGCAGAAAAGCAGCAGCTGCATCACAAAATAGCCAGAATCAGCCATTCATCTAGAACAGGACACATGATGTCCGGAGAGGTAAAGAGAGCAGACATCCAGATTATGCTGAACTCCGGGTTGTCCTATTGAGCTGGTCTGGTACTGACCTCAGTTTATACAAAAGACATTACTGTATTGCAAAGAAACTGTTTCAAGTATAACATTGCTCTATTTTCTGCTGTCCTTAGCAGTGTTAAGGTTGTTCCTGTACATTGTGTGAACACCATGTTGCAATTTTCACAGTTAAATCTAATTTTCCACATTATTTTACGTAAAGAAAGATTTAACTGGATTCCTGGTCGAAGTCTAATTTGTCACCCATTACCTGCACTTTACACGGTGTCTAACACAATATGGTTGTACACAGGATATACAATTCCGTATGTGCAAAGTGTTCCCGACTGTACTCAGCTAAACATGCAGTGTAGCAATCTGTCAACAATCTATCTCGGGATGGCCAGTAGTTGGTTTCTAGGGCTACCATGTACTAATAGCCTAACCAGCTATTTCATTAGCTGCAGTGATTATAGCGGCTGGCAGCCCTCCATCAGTATAGGCTGGCTGCTGAAGCGTACCGATTATCAACTATCTTCTCTTCTTTTTTAATAAATCTTCTTTATTTAAAGTACGATACTATCCCATTGCAAATAAGCAAGGCAAAGCATGAGATTGCGAATAAATTCATAAGACACAGTGTGGCATGATGCGGAGGAATTGGTACGGCACTGTTCAGAAGAATAAGTTTTTTTTTTGAAATGACAAGAAAATTGCATAGATTGTTCAGAAGAGCGTACAGATGATGCTTGTGGAGCAGTACAGAAAAAGTACATAGTGCTCCTGTATCATAAAGAGGAATATGCTCACATCAGTGTCATCAGTAAATGTGCTGGTGCTTAGTCTAGATCTGGAGATTTGTAACCTCCTAAGACCCTGCAATAGTAAAGGAAAGGTCTGGTTGTTTGGATCGGGGGACCTACAGATAAATAAAGCACTGACCAAGCAGCTAAATACCTACAGCCATGAATTACAGGGGGGTGTATGTACCACTCACCCAAATTAGGGTTTGATTACATGGATTATTTTGCAGGAGGATTTTGAGACGGAATCAAAATTTTAAGCAAATAAAAATCTGAAAATTGTGACATGCAAAAGTAGCTGAGTAGTGGTAGTGAGCTTGAGCTATTTTGCAAAGAAGAATGGGCAAAAATCTCAGACCCCAAAAGACTTTCAGCTGTAATTACAGCGAAAGGCGGCTCTACAAAGTATTGATATAGGGGGGCTGAATACTTTTGCACATCACACTTTTCAGATTTTTATTTGATTAAAATTTTGAAAACCATGTATCATTTTCCTTCCACGTCACAATTATCGGCTACTTTGTGTTGGTCTATCACTTAACATCTCAATAATATACATTTAAAGAGGACCTTTCACGTCCTCATGTATATGCTGTTTTACACACTTCTAGAAAGCCGACAGCGCGCTGAATTCAGCGCACTACTGGATTTCCCAGTATGTGCCCCAGGGCTGGAGATATCGGAGGTCTTGTTTCACCGTTCACCGTCAGAAGGGCGTTCCTGACAGTCTAGCTGCGCTGTGAGGAACGCCCTCCCTGACAGTATTCCTCCATAGCGCTGTACTGGGGGGGGCGTTCCTCACAGCTCAGCATGATCATTGGGCAGTAAGGAACGCCCCCTCTCTCTGTCTATAGCGCTGTACTGTCAGAGGGGGCGTTCCCAGCGATGACGCTGAGCTATGAGGAACGCCCCCCAGTACAAGTCTATGGACGAGCACAGTCAGGGAGGGCATTCCTCACAGGGCAGCTAGACTGTCAGGAACGCCCTTCTGACGGTGAAACTATGACCGCCGATGTCTCCAGCCCCGGAGCACATACCGGGAAAGCCGGAAGTGGGCTGAATTCGGCGCGCTGTTGGCTTTCTAGCGGTATGTAAAACCGCATATACATGAGGACGTGAAAGGTCCTCTTTAAGTTTGTGGTTGTAAGGTGTCAAAATGTGAAAAAGTTCAAAGGGTATGAATACTTTTGCAAGTCATTGTATCTTGAGGCAGATTCCGCCTTGCAAACCCCATTAAAATGACAAGGAGGCAGAAAACAATGCTAGCGTTTTTTGTTGTTTCTTGCAGAGATTTTTTTTGAAAAAACTGCTTAAAAAAACTGCTAGCGCTTTTTCTCTGTCTCCCATTCTTTTCAATAGCCATTTCAAAAATCCACCAGCAAAAAACTCAGTGTAACCATACCCTTAAAGGAGTTGTCCAGTTTCAGGTAAATATTGAGAGACAAATGTCACTGTTTGTATAATGAAATGTTATTCCATTTTCCAATATATTTTCTTTATCAATTCCTCACGGTTTCTAGATCTCTGCTTGCTGTCATTCATTCTACTTAATTTCAGTGGACAAAAATCAGATCATGGTCATGTGATTGACACGCATGTGCACAGCTTGTTACAGTCTCAGCACAGTAATCAGACATCTGATGTGCAGCTGTGTGTACATCACATGACCATGAACTGACTGATTTTTATCCAAGCAGAATAAAGACCTAGAAAATCCCAAGAAATTGGTTCAAAAAGTATGTTGGAACATTTTACAACTTTTCATTAGACAACAATAATTTATTTGCTAAGACTGGACAACGCCTTTAAGTAAGGTAGAATTACAAATGCGGACCACCAGTTACTGGACTTTACCTTTGCACTAGCCAGCAGAATTAGAAAGCACTGGCAAATCATCAGTGTAAACTACTATATACATATTTTGGATTGTTACAATAAAGCTAAATAAAAACAGTTGGGGTGCATGGCGTGCCCCCACCACTAGAGGTTGCTATGGAGTGTACAACATACTGCTTTATTATTAGGGTTGGTATGTATACAGTATGCAGTAAGCGTTTCAGAGGGTTGTCCAATGAGGAATATTGTTCATGGTTATATCCAGCCCATAATTATAAACATTTGTGTACAGTAATACCTCGTACACTCGCGTTTCCGAATTTGCGAATTCACAGATTCGCGATATTTTTTTGGCAACTAACATATATAGATTTTGCTCTTTTTTTTTCAGATCTGTGAAATTTAATTAAAAAAAACACTTCGCTATTGGGTAGTAGCGTCCTGTTCGTTACGTACCCGGCAATTAGTTTCATTTTACTGTGAGTGTATAAGAAAAATGAATGAATGTATTAATATACAGTACTGTACAGTATACTTTAGTACACTTTAGTATACTGTACAGTACTGTAGGGTAAAGTTTATTGATATTTAGGGGTTAAACATTAGAAACCGGCATTGTAAGCGCTTCTAAGCGCTTGTGCCAAACATTCGCGATTCCTCGCGATCCGCGACCCGCTCTGTAACCTAACCTCGCGAATGTACGAGGTATTACTGTATATACCATTGCTTATAAAATGCTTATATCCTCGATATTCCAGGAATAATGTAAAAATAGTGCCAACTGCTGTTTCTGTGTCAACCTCATGCAGAAATGCATATTCATTCCTGATTTTTTCTGCTCCGCCGAATATACAGAGGGATCCCTGCTATAGTAAGTCAGATGCCTCTGAAGCTGTGGAGTCTTCTCTGCTTCCCATGCTAGTACATTTGCAGTGATACTGTTTTACTTTCTTATCATTGGCTCAGCATCTCCTCTGACAAGCAGAGAAGATGCTGCAGCTTCAGAAGTACTCAGCCTACCACTCCAAGGATCCATCTGGATACTCAAAGTAAGAAACAATACTGAGCATGTGTCTTGATCTTCGAACATTTACAGTAGGTTCACACTAGCGTAAGGGTTTCTGTTCTTCAGGTCCACTTGGGGACTCTAAAACGGGAACCCTATCTGCTTAAAATAGAATATAATGGGGTTAGCCGGGTTTCCGCCCAAAATCAGCGGAGAGAAAAGACCTGCTTGCAGGACTTTTCACTCCACATATTTTAAGCGGAATGGGAGACGGAGTTCCCAAATGGTCCCCAAACGCTAGTGTGACTGCAACCTTACTGATAGATATATTGCTGGTGAAACACTGTATAAGGTTATCTCCAGTAGTCCCATAGCAGTGAATGGAGTGAGGGTCGCACATGCTCACTACCACGCCATTCATACAGGGGACTTGGGAAATCTGGTATCATAAATGTTGGTGGTTCCAATCATACATCATAACTTATCCTATGGATAGGTGATAAATGTTGTTTACAGGAAAACCTTTTTATTTTATATCAAAGTATTGACCTGTTTTAACAGCAACGCTGATGACCTAAAAGTTTGGTGTCTGTAATCGTTGATGGAATTCAGTTCACAAAAAAGGGATTGTGATTTATTCTATAATGCTTAAAATAAAAATCTGAAAACTATTATAGTATTGTTTGTTTTCCATGAATCTCCTTAAATGTCAATATGTTTATTTCATTCTCCCAGTCCACTCTTGGGAAATTGGGAAAAACTACAGAAGTATGAAAAAGCACTTAGCAGAGGATGCAAATAACTGCAAATTGTAGAAATGCATGAAACAAACATTTAATAAGCAAATTGTGAATTTAATATTTAATTTAGATGTTTGCATATTTATGGTTCAGTGTAGTGTAGACAAGAACCACCCAACAATTCATACTGTTTTTTAGTAGTCATGATTGTAGAATGCAGAATAGAGTTTGACACACAAAAAGTTACCGTACTCCAAGGCAATGACCTAAATTTCCTGGAGTTTACACAAGGAAACGGATGACACTATTGTACCCACATTTGATGCTCACATTCACAGACTTGGTCTCTAGCAAGTGCTCATTCCAGTCAAGGTTTCATGCACATAACCGGCTTACAATACTCCATTCAGTTCCCTTATTTTATAAGACCTGCTCTACAAATATCAGAATGGAGCATTGGAACACACTTGGGCTGTACATAGGCTACACACTTATGTACATGGAGCCTGACCGAAAAGTGAGTCTGCAGCCAGAGCAGGGTCATGCCATGGGTCATACTAAATAATTCCCCACATGGTACAAAACCTAGGAACAACCTGTTCCACCTGTCTATTTGTTCCTCTTTAGAGGAGACAACAACCAACACATTACCAGAGCTGGAGCTAGACTTTCTTGTCTTCAAGGCAAAGGATAAGTTTGCCGTCCTAGTCAAGTATTTAAAGACGCTGACCAAGACAAAATGACTTGTTGGCATCCCTTCTGGCACTCAGCACTTGCAGCACATGCCCCTGTTGCTCTCCCCCAGCTTCACTTCTGATATATTACATTACCAAGTGATGACACAATACTTCAGAACAACAATACAATGAACATAACATCGCTAAACAGGGGTTGGAAATGAGGACATCACAAGGGTCACCCCAAATCATGGTGGAAAGGGTCAGATTACTGAAGAAGGGGTATAGAGCAATAGCCCCCTGGCCCTGTGTGTAAAGTGCCATATATATATATTTGTACTACCATCATGTCTTCAGTGCTGTCATTCATGCCCAACATCAAGGGTACCCCAAAGCACTATCACACAGGAGACAAGAAGCAGGGAGTGTCCTGAGGGACCCAACACCATCATCATAGTGCAACCCATCATCACTGTGCCAGCCTAGGGTCTATAAGAGAATTTAGCACCAGAAGTCACCATGACTTGTGAGGATGAGATCTTGAGCCTCCTCCTGACCATGACATCTTCACAATGATGAGCCCCAGGTCTCTGCATTGGCCATCTATGGTCACTAGAGATGAGCGAATCGAAGCTGATGAAGTGGAATTCGATCCGAATTTCTGGAAATATTCGATTCACATCGAATCTGGATTTCCTCATCCTTCGTGGTAACGAATCACATTTTTTCCTAAAATGGCTGCTGCACATGTTAGGACATGGGGCAAGGAACTCTGGGAACGCGGGATCACCCACAATGCCATGCGTGCAGCCAATAAGCACCCAGCCAGCCCTGTGATGTCACAGCCCTATAAATACCCTCTGCCATCTTGGATTCAGACATTTCCTTGTGTACTTAGTGCAGGGAGAGACATCAGCAGGCGCTAGGGAAAGTGGTAGAAAAGACTTAAAAACTGATATTTTGCTCAATCGAAGTTCAGCGAAAGAGCATTAGAAGTGTATGGAAAGGATAGGGAGGAATTTATACAGAGTATTGAGGCAGAACAGGGTTCATTTGGGGTGTTTGCAGCCTGGGTAATAGGAACATTCTTACTACACCTTGCTGACTGCCATCATACTGCTGCTCATTGCAGGTTTGCAATAGACCATATCTGTGTAATTCAAACATCGAGTTCACACTTGAGTTAGTTGGTCAGTTTTGGCCCCGTAACTGGCCAAATACATGAAGTGTGCAGCGGTTCTAAGAGTGATGCCTGTCATGTGCGTGTCATACTGAATCACAGTATTGTTTCACTACCACAGCAGACTCCCTATGCGTGTTACTGCAAGGAACAGTTTTCTACACCACTATACAGTCTCCCTGCAGCCAGGAAATAGTTCTTTTTTAATGCTATTCGCGCAAATTAATTCAGATCAAATCGAATTGTTTTGGAAAATTTGGCGAACGGGCCAAATCGAATGTTTGAAAAATTTGCACATCTCTAATGGTCACCCACCTAAGGTTTTTAACTGGACTTTTTGGCCTTCACAGGTTACATAGTAACTACCATTTTTACAAACTTCTGACGAGTCTTGTTTCAAAGCCTGTAGGCTTTCTGTGAATCTGTAAAATGTATATTCTCCTCTGCAAGTACAGCCATGCAAAAATGAAAATGAACAAAGGGGCACAGAGCTCCTATCCCAAGGATAGGTCATCAATTATTAAGTCCCCGAAAAAAAAAAATCACATGTATAGGCAAGTGTTCAGGTTTTCAGCAACTTTCTGTATGGAAAAAATCCTTAAAAAGATCTTAATTAACAGATCAAGTGTTTTCTGCCCACAGTGCTATTAACATATGCAAGGTGCTGGTTAGAGATGGACGAACCGATTCAACTTGACCCAAGTTCGACCCAAATATTCCAAATTGTTTGGTTTTTCATGAAACCAAATAAATGGCGATTTGTCTCAAACGAAAATGTGCGCCGCCACATGTATTGCACAGTAAAAATATATTAGAGATACGTGACTTGTGATTTACTGTGATGTTCTGGGCCACCTGACAGCCTCTTAGCCAATAGTCAATAGTAAATGGACACCTTTAAGTACTGATGTTATACACAGTATACAAGATTGTGTGAGCTGAAACACAAATTTAATAAATTACAGGCATATTAGAAATCATCAATAGGAGTGAGGGAGAATATCTGTGCTAGTGAACCTGACTGCAGCAGTAATACAGAGAAAGTACAGTTAACCCTTTCATTGCCAATAATCTAATTTTGTCTGTTTTGCAATGGAGCAGATTGATCTGTCCACAGATTGTTTAGCATAGTTTTACCTGACAAAGTCAGTCCTGTAAATGAAAAATCTTTTATTAAGGGATTTTTTGAGCAAGAGTTTAATTTTTTTTTTGTTAAATACATATAAATAATGCCGATTCTGCCTGTGCTATTCTAAAAAATGTATGAAGCTGCCTGCTAATCTGGAAAAAATTCTGTTTGTGAAGGTCATTTTTTTTTCTTTTTGGTTACCCAATATACATACAAACTGCCACCATTGTAACACAAAAAAAACAAAAAACTAAAACAAGCTGATTGATGCAGTTCTAGTTTAATAGTCACTGACCAGGTCACCCTTTTAGTGCTTTGCTATTTTTCTTGAAAATGTTTTTTGTAAAAAACAAAAAAATAAGACATGCACACAGTGTCAGAATTGTTGCTAATCACTATTATAATTAAGCAGTATGCAATAAAATGACAAAAATAGTGCAGCGGACAGACAGAAGGAGGGTGAGTAGGACCCACTTGTGCAAGTACTAACAATAAGAATGTGGGTGGCAACACTACTGTTGGTTTTGGTGGCAGGATTGTTGCACTTCCTAAGAATCATCATCTGTTGCAGCCCATCACGTTATTCCATGCTGTACTGCAATGTTACCACAGTGTTGGCATAAAAAAATATCAAAACCATTTTGAACAATCTACTCCCAGAAAGAGATCATTTTTTGTGTTTTTTTTTTTTTTTAAATAAAAGCCAATTCTTCATCACTTTTCAATTAGGCTCACAGTCACAAATTTGTCTCCTAAATAACAGTAACCATTTAGTACAAGTCATCAAGTCATCAAAATGGGCTAACTTTTCTATAAAACCATTGCTTTTTGCAATATAACCGCGTGTGTCACCCCCAAAAAAGGGTAATATGTAATCTGACCCTGCTTTGAACTGATATTCTGATTTGGAAGACCAAGAAAAATTGATCAGATATTTCAGAGTGAGTATTAGTTTAAGCAGGGTAAGCATGATAAGTGGAGAAAGAAGCATTTTTTTCTTTTTATACTTACATGTAGGGATTTGGAGTTAGAGTTGGGACCAGATTTGGGTGGAGTCAGAAAAAAGTCTCCAGCATCAAAATAAAATGATTTATTATTTTTAACTGTATTATACAATTATTGATATTGTATAATTAGATGTATGATTTGTTGCATATTTGCTTTCATAGGAATACAATCACTGGCTTTTTCGTGGATTAGAGGAGCTTTGCAGTTTCTGACTGACTATAGCTGTTAGCCGATTATGAAGGAGTCGGAGTTGGAGTTGGGTTGTGAAAAAAATGGAGGACTCAGAGGCAGTGGTTTGGCCTATCAGCTCCACAGCATCACTAACTTTTCAGACAACTTAGCCACATTTAATAGAGCAGATAATTATAGACAAAAAAATGTTGCTGCCCAAAAATTTGCTGCTTGCTCCCTGTTACTAGGGATGGTCCATTCATAGATACCATTAAAAAAGAAAGATGACTTTCCAATGAGGGGAGGGAGAGAGGGAAAGTCTGTTCTACCTTCACACAGTGTATGGAGAGGGTAGGTGCTGATTCTCCTCACAGCCTCCACACATATCTGTAAACAGCTTTCTCTGTGCACTGGACTGAACATTATGCACATTTCAAGCTTACAATGTAAGAAAAGTCTACTTATGTACTTGTATCTACTTCTGGCTGCTTGAGTTATTGCTGATGGAATGTTAGTCATAGACAGCAAGAAACTTTCCTAATTGTGATAATAGATTTCTCTTTCTGTGTCAAGAACCTGTTTAGCTGCATCATACACTGTATTTGCATTCCAGCGTCACTGAATCTCCTATCACTCACTTGGTTCCTCCTGGCAGAATTGAACGTAAAACCAGTAGTAGTAGTAATGGATAGGGGAATGACTGTTTCTTATTGTACACATCCCCAGCCTGAGAGAGAAATGTAAAAAGTGCTGCAGCCATGGTTGGGCTACTAGCAGCAGAAAAACTTATATGACTCCACTTATGAAGGCTTATACAGTCATAAAACCAACATCTCAGCAAGACCCTTCAGAAATTTCATCTTTTCATGAAAACTCAGGTACCCTTTCAGGATAATAAACCAACTGATAAGAATAATCATAGCAATGAGACTCCTATGGTCATCCTCATTTTGGGGGACTTAAATTTAAAATAGTGTTGTAAAACTGAATTATTCCTCTAATTTTTCACATTCTGTACACAAATTATCATTTTCAATATTCTGCAAGTGAGGAAAGCAAAACTAAGAAAATATCTCCATGCGATTGTGAATTTTCTTCAAGCACTACACATATTGATAGGTTTTCTATGGAATTGGGATTATGGACCAATAGAGCTCTGAGGAAACTATGTAACTATATACTGTATTGAAAATCTTCTCTGTAAGGTATTGTCTTTCCAAAAATGATTTCTACATGGAAATGTAAAACTAACAACATGGTGTTATCCTGCTCCGCGACATACCCTTGTTCTCGAAATATTTATTATTAATACTTAAACCTGACATCGACTCCAAATTAAATAGCTATTTTTTAGTCTTCGAAAAGTAAATTGCATTACTTTTATACATAGAGACAAATTCATTATGCTAAATTGGATTTCAGAGAAAAGAACAAATTTAGACCAAAAGAATTATTAAAATGAACTATGTAAAATGAAAGCATTATATTAAAGAAGCTCACAGACAAAAAAAATAAACCTCATTTTCTGGGGAGACCATAGAAAGGTATAAATCTCATAGAAGATTACCTCAAACTAAATATTTAATCTTTCCTCTACTCTTAAAATACCAAGAAAGGCAAAAAAGCAATGATCAATGTATGGCTTCCTTAAAGAAAAAATATAATATAGTAACGGATTTTTTTTTACATCAAATATTTTCATAAGTATTTTCACTTAAACCGAGTCTGTGAGGTCCAAAATGCCTCCTAAACCATTAATAGTTTTACTTAGAGGCATTTAGTACAAGCACCAACCAATGAAGCAAAGCAGAAATAATCATATTTTTGTGCCTGCAAGGGCACTTAGAGAGGACCTGATTTACCAGATGTGTCTATAGACAGCTGTAAGGGCTCCGGTTTTCCTCTGGAGTTGCAACCCAAAACTACCCTTTTACACATGACACGATTGACATTTTTGGCCTCTACCTTTTGTCTGTAGGCAAATCTGTCAAATCTGTCCCACCCCTGGTGCATTTTCAGGCTACGGCCCCACATTGCGGAAATGCAGCTTTTTTTGTTGCAGATTTTGCTGCAGTTTTTTGAGCCAAAGCCAGGAGTGGATTTAATAGCAGGTAGAAGTATAAGAGCTTTCTTTATATTTCCCATTCCTTTTGTAGCCATTCTTGGCTTTGGCACAAAAAACCGCAGCAAAATCTGCAACCAAAAAAGTTGCGTTTCCGCAAGCTGGGTCTGTAGCCTTAACCTTGATTGCATAACCATAAAATGATGATTATTTCTGCATTATTTAATCCGTTTGTTACCACAAAGGAATGTTTCTTCTCCTATCAAAGGCCCCGACACAACACTATTATTTGGTTGGGAGTCATTTTGGACCTGACAGACTCCCTTTTCCATTGGTGGCATTTTTCAGTTTCTGTTTTTGACTCCCCACCTTCCGAACCACAACCAACACATGCGGGACAAATTGTTCTTCATAATGGTACCATTTATTATTCTGCACAATGTACTGGGAAGCTGGAAAAAAAAATTCAGAATGCAGTATATCGGTCTCTCAATGTTGGTATGAAAGTGGACAATCCCTTTAAAGTATATTCCAATATCATATCTTGTATCATTTCCTCATGGTTCTCAAGATCTCTGCTTGCTGTCATTTATTCTGCTTACTTCCAGTGAATAAAAATCAGGTCATGGTCATGTGATGACCCCGTGCCCCTCTGTGTCATCACATGACTATGGATTGTATATCACATGACCATGGTCTTATTTTTATCCACTGGAACTAAGCGGACTGAATCACAACAAGCAGAAATCTAGAAAACCATAAGGAATTGATACAGAAAGTACACTGGGAAATTGTATAACTTTTCATCAGTATAACAATAACATTTGTCTCTCATTATCTGCCTGAAAGTGGACAATGCCTTTCAGGGTGGACATATCTTTAGATTGAACTGTGTAGGAATGACTGTCTGATGTAACAGGATTACAATAGTTATTAAGAGCTAAGGGTAGACTGGAATATATTATAGGATGAAAAAAGTAGTCTAACACTGCGCTGAGTCAGATAAAAAAAATAGTCAACACAATCTACAGTGATTCCCAAACCCAAGGTGTCATAAAGACCTGCCAGAGGTGCTACAATCTGGAGGGGAAATGGCAGCATGTCCTCTTTCAAATACATCTGTATCATTAGGATGCCGATTTAGTTGAATAGAGTGGTGGAGCAGGAAGGCTTTAGCTTCCTGCTATAACATTCAGGTATCTGCTAGTGATGTCTTATGAAGACCTGATGCATTAAGCTACAGACAAGAGCAGCAGATTTTTGGGGAACATGGATGGGTAAGTGTTTCTAGTTTTTTTTTATTAAGGAGAGCATTTCCACTTGCCTGAGGGGCACTGGGAGAATTATAACTTGCTTGTTGGCCACTGGGGAGCTTTACTATTTGCCAGGGGGACACTACGAACCATTACTATTTGCCTAGGGATCACTGAGGAGCATTACTACTTACCTGGGGCCACTGGGAGAATTATAACTTGCTTGTTGGCCACTGGGGAGCTTTACTATTTGCCAGGGGGACACTACGAACCATTACTATTTGCCTAGGGATCACTGAGGAGCATTACTACTTACCTCGGGCCACTGGGAGAATTATAACTTGCTTGTTGGCCACTGGGGAGCTTTACTATTTGCCAGGGGGACACTACGAACCATTACTATTTGCCTAGGGATCACTGAGGAGCATTACTACTTACCTGAGGGCCACTGGATTGCATTATTTAGTGTATGGGGGCCACTGGGGTGTGCTATTTGCTGTCTGGGGCCAATGAGGAGCATTATTAGTTATCTGGAGGCCACTGGGGAGGGTTATAACTTGTCTGGGGTGCACTGGAGAGCATGATACTATGTGGGGACCACTAAGGGAGCCTGGTGGTGGAAAAAGGAGAATGTTTATATTTGCTGGATAGGAAGTATAGGACTGTGTAGCTTTGAGAGTGTATGGTGTAGTTGTGATGTGGTTACAATTGCATCAAAACTGCATTGGGAAAAGTGCATGCAGTTTTGATGTAGTTTATGTGAGGTTTTCTGAATTTACAAGTGAAACAAATTTGTTTCAGGTATAAATTCAAAAACTGCAAAAAAAAAAAACAAAAACTGCTGTTTTTTTTTTTTTTTTTGTCTTTTGGTAAAAATGATTTGGTAGGGTTGCCTTCTAGAGTTGGGTGAACCACTGAAGATTCACTTTGTTTTGGGATTCAGCCTAAAGATTCGTTTTGGGCCGAAGTTACCTGAAGCTACAAGGAGGCCCAGAAAAGGTGAGGGAAGATGAATATAACTGTGTTATTTTTTACACCTGGGTCTCCACCTGTTATACTCTGGGTTCTGAAGAGACCTCAGAGTATAAGTTTTATTCCCATTCAGGAGTGACAAACCCCCAAAGTTTTGGGTTTGAGTCAAACCCGAAACTTTTGGAAAATTCCTGTTGAATCGGGTTTAATCCAAACTGGTTCTCTCATCTCTAGTGGCCTCAAGGAAATTTTTTTTACAACAGGTGCCCTAAGTGTGAAAGGGTTGGGAAAAACTGGTCTATACTATGTGAATAGAGAAGGTGGGAACAACTGGTAATATCACTTAACAGTATCTGACAACTTGCACAGTTCTGATCTTGGAAGCTAGATGAGCAGCTGCATGTGTATACTATATAGCTGGCCATAATCATTGTCCGGTCAGGAGACAATTTTTTTTTAACTGGGAAGCTTTAATGGTGTATTCACATGATACCCTCACATATAGAGAGGGTTCTGTGACCCTTGTTCATTGATTGTAAATAGATATGGGCGAATCAGTTCCCAACAAACTGGTTTTGACCCGAATATTCCAAATTGTTCGGATTTTAACAAAATCGAACAATTTATAATTTGTCTCAGACAAACTAAAATGGCCACTACCAGTAAATTACCTCTTCTGGGCCACCTTGCAGCGTTCGTGCAGCAGTGACATGGGCCTGCCAAACATCATGATGTCATCATTCTTGGCATTCTCATGTCACCGGGTTTGCCATCACTATGCTAACTTGTAGTTATTTATATTTTCTGATCTTGTCTGCTCTAGTACACATTGTGGTGTTGGAGGATAGTAATGGACTTGATTGTTCTCATCATATGTGATCTTAAGAGGTGAATTTTGGGGTAATTTTATACATGTGGCTATAAGGTAATGAAGCAAATTTCACAGAATGATGGGTAAGCAAGGAGAGACTCCTCTAGATATACATTTGTTCAGATAATTTGAGAGATCAGTAAATGTAGGTTAGATGTATAATCTATTAAGATAGAAAAGTCTAAGAACGTTGTCACAATTGCTTATCTGATATTTGGAACTGCCAACATCGGGAAAATAAGTTAGGAGCCCAGTGGCTGAGACAGTTTTGATGACTGGAGTTTACTGAAGCAAGTGTATTCAAGTAACAGTCCAGGGTTGGCACGCAGATAAGTAGCAACAGTTGTAGCATGGGGCAGAGGCGCAGTCCAGTAATTTGGCAGGAGCTCAGGAGCAGTAGCTAGAATTAGAGGTAGGAAGCACGATAGTCTGGCAAGGAGAAGGCAGCAAAGTTTGGCTTATATAAAAAGCCTAAGGAGGGGGGTTAATTTGGGGAACAAGACAAGAATATCAAAAAGCAAGAAACTATATAATAGGTTCAAGAAGGGATCTGCCCAGAATCAGCAGTGAGAAGAACTACTGCCTGGGGGACATAAGAGTTTTTTGTTTTGAATCCTGATAATACTCTGCTTCTTCCAAGATGACTTTTGGTCTGAAGCTCAGGATATCTCTGATGACATTTTCTTCTAGTTCCCAAGATTTTTCCTCAGAGCCATCCCCTTTCATTTGATTAAGTATTGCATCTTGTTACAAAGTATTTTGGAATCCAAGATCTTTTAAACAATATAGTCATCTTCATCTTTACTGGTGGTGAAGGGGGCAAATTACAATAAAACAGGAAGTACCTTCTTATACTCAGGAAGATCTAATTGAAAGGTGATTTCACTAATTTTAGCAGAAATTTTAAGTTGGCCAATACTGTAGTAAGCTACACCCCGCACCCCCTACATTAAAAACTGGACTGTTTTTTTCAGTTTATCAGTAGCGCATCTGAATTTGCATTTGATTGAGGATGAAAAGCAGACAAGTGTATTCCTATCCCAAGAATAGGGAAAAAGTGTTTCCAATGTAAAACCACATTGTCTGAGTTTCCATGTAAGTTGGATACTTCCTTAACCATAAATTAGGCAGTTTGTTGCACAGTGGTTATTCTCTTGGTTGGAATAAAATGGACCTTCTTTGTGAGACAGCCTACAACACGCAGGGTGGTATTTATTCCATTGGAAAGAGGTAAGTCAAGCACTCTTAATACACAGTATAAGCAGTGTTCTCAAAGTTTTAGCACAGTGAAGATATGTCAAATAGGCAATGACAAAATGATCCAGTAATTCCCCGAAAATTTCAGTGATAGTCTCCCTGAAGACAGTGTTTCAATCATCCCCAGGACAAATTCGGACAAGGTTATATGCTCCTCTGAGTTCAAGCTTAGTATATATTTCAGCTGTATAAAGTCTTTCAAGCAATTTTGGGATTACAGGGAGAAGATAGTTTTTTGACATTATTAAGCGACCTATAGTCATCGTAGAGATGTAAGGTGGAATTTTTCTTCTCAACAAGAACAAAGACACCACAATAGGAGATACAGATGGTCAGATAAACCCTTTTTAATATTCTCATCCAGATTTTTCTTTATGACATTCTGTTCTGATTCAAAAAGAACAGCTGTATATAGGGAATAAGTGAAAATGGATAATTTCATGATAATCAGGTTTGATAAGAACTCGAATCTGCACAATGTCCTGAATAACAGACCTAGATGATAGAAGTGATCCATCAACTGATCTATGTCTACAGGAACTTACTTTATTAACAATGCTGTACTATTATCATGATGGCTATGTCCATAAAGTTTCAACCAGCATTAGCAGATATGTATTGACACAATAACATGAGATTCTGGTGCTAATCTATTATCTGCATTGAGTGCTAGAAAAAAAATCTAAACTATCCATCAGTCCACCAGATGAGATGTTTTGTGGCTTAACTGGAGTAACTGGGGGTGGGTCAACCAGGGCATGTCCCCAGTTCCTGGCTATCAAAAGGGGGCACCAACGAGACACTTTTATGTAGTCAGATACAAAGTAAGGGAAGTGAGCTGAACCTTTGTAGCATAGTTACAACTCTGTCTTGAACATTAGAGACAGTAATTGTTCCACAGATCTTGTCTGGGCATTTTCCAGCATAATGCCATAATTCCCTATAATACATTGTCTCTCTTTTTGTACTGTAGAATAATATCAATTTGCATAGGTTCAGATAGACTCAGAATCTTTTTGGGCTTATTGAATGAAAATATAGGCAAGACTACCCCCAAATGCCCAGAGTTTTTGTTTCTTGTTTCAGTAAGTCTCTGATCAACTCTCAAATCAACTGGGGCTTTCATTCTGGAAAATATATCCCTCACTTGATCTGAAAGCCCTTGCCAAAACTTGCTTTTCTGAGCTGCTAGATTCCATGTAGTATCAGTGACTCAGTGAAAAACTGGTGTATTCAGTAACTGAATGTTTTCTTTGCCGGGGATTATGCATTTTGGCTTGTGAAACTGTGAAACAACAGCTAGGATCACAAAAAAACTTGGCTCAAAGCAGTGATAAAGCCATTCAAGTCAAAGATGACTATTCTTTTCCTCATATGGAGGGAACTACGCAAGAGCTTCATCTATTAAAAGATTGATGATAATTCTTTTTTCTTGTCCCTGTTAAATGCTTAAGGTTGCATTTAAAAATATACAGTAAGCAGTCTTGAGTAACCAAATACCCATTGACTCCATTGACTGTATATGTCCAGGCAGTCAGCATCTAACTCTGCAAGGACTTACCTGTATGATCTTGCAGAGTAAAGCATCTGTACAAGAATTGCAGCAGTGGGGGAGCTGGCTCATTAATAGTCAGACATCCCACAGAGAAGGCAGGTCATCCCTGCCTTCCTGATGTAGTGTACACAGCTATGGAAGCCACCATGATGTAGCTTTCCTCCCAACCTGGTGGTCATTTGACTCTCCAGGGACAAGAAACTGCAGGAACTGCTGGGTCCTAGATGACTCAGGCTAGGTTCACATCTGCGCTCGGTAACCATTCAGGGATTCCTTCCCCCATTCCACTTGAGAAATACAGAGAAAAACCCTGTATGCAGGACTTTTCTCTCCACATTTTTCGGGCGGAAACCCGCCGTACCCCATTATAGTCTATGGGGTCCGCCGGTTTCCGTGTGTAACCACTTTTTAAGCGGATTGTGTTTCCGTTTTTCGGGTCCCCAAGCAGATCTGAAGAATGGAAACCCCAACGCAGGTGTAAACCTATAACAGGAGGAAATGTATCATCCACAGTTACAGGAGAAATCAAGAAAAAAAAATAAATGTTAAAATGACCTCAGGTCTGGCATGGGGAGCAAAATGTGTAAAAACAACACAAAAATTAGAAAATAAAATAAAAAAAATAATGTCATTGCCATGCCCACATCACAATTTGTAGCCCCAACCCTGCAGTACAAATCTATATGTCACCTACATAAAAATGACTGTAATAGCACTTTGTGCTATCAAAAACATGAAAAACTGACATGTTTCTGCTCCTTTTTGTTTACTTTTTCCAGGATATTAAAACAATATAAAATGACATGAAAGTAAAGCCCTATGTATCACCAAAAACAAAATGCAAAAATTATTTGAATAACCTCATAAAAAAAATGCTATAGCCCTCATAACCACATATACAGCAGGTTGTAGCAGTACCTAGCAGTAGACGTGTGAATAAACCTGGTGAGATAGAAATTTTACTGGGACATCTGTCTCTTTGCTTCTAACTCACTTTTCTTCTGAAATAGCAATCTACACTCTATAGACAATTAATTACAACAATTTGTTGGATGCTTAGGAGCAGTATCTAGACTTATCTGGCAAGTAGGATGTGGCACGGCCTGGTTTATATAGGAAGTCCAAGGTTGGAGCTAATTAGGTCAACAAGCCAAGAATATAAGGCTAAGGCCCCACGTTTCGGAAACGCAGCATTTTTTTGTTGCGTTTTTTTGAGCCAAAGCCGGGTGTGGATTTAACAGAAGGGAAACGTCTAAGACCTTCCTTTATATTTCCCATTCCTTTTCAAGCCACTCCTGATTTTGGCTTAAAAAAACACAGCAAAACTGCAACAAAAACGTATAATAGGCTCAGGAAAAAACTCAGTGAGAAGAAACATTGCCTGGGACGCAGGAATTTTTGGGCTTGAATCCTGATAGGAAATCAGATTTATAAACTCCAATGGAAATGGCTTTTCTGCACATTGGAATACAGTATATTAGAGGTATATACATGATTAATAAATGTAAAGGTCTACCTACTGTACAAGGTTCAATAGTTCTCCAAATTGTAGCACTATGAAGCCAAGGATATGTTTTACCCTATTGTCACTAGTTTTCGGCTGGCTACATATGTATAAATATGAATGCATATAGTAAAATAACACATTCCTCACTACTGCTTCTTTGATATTCTCTTTCGCTAGATCTTTTGTTAAAAGACCTTGAAAACCAAGCAATAGAGAAATGTTGCAGGTGAGTTTTTCCTTTATGTACTGTTACAGTTCAGGACCAGAAACTAGACTAAATTACTATTCAGTGACAGCGCTACAAGGGTAAAGAGCACAAACATGTACATGTCCTTTTTCAAAGCAGGAAAAAACAACCTGTGAGAAACTCATCTAGTATATTATAAAAGATCGCATGAAATACACTGATAATCTAAAACAGTGGTGCTATTTCCCAGGAGCCCAGGGGCCATATCTGGTTCCCCAGTTGTCAACAGTTCTAAATACTATGATTCCATAAAAAAATATGTAGCAGTGCTAACCCCGACATTTGGGGCTGGGGTGGTGTTAACCACCAAGAAACCCAAGCAATTGCATGGAGCCCATAGATCAGGGGGCCCGCACTGTCCACATACCCACCATCATTCACACTAAGGGGGTAGCATACAATGTGGTGATAATCAGAGCACAGTATACTATGTTTGGGAGCACAAAGGGGTAGTATATTAGGTGTGGTGACAAGAAGGGAGCAGTATGGGGGCACTAAGGGAACTGTATTTGGGGGCCCCCAGACATAACTATGCTTGGGGCCCCAGAAATGCCAAATCCTAAGTGGGTGTACTATATTAATAACATAGTGTGCCCAATGCCTATATGCTTATATGACATTTGTGCAGCATGACTGTTATAATTCAGTGTGAATGATGCAAAGTCCACACTCATTTAGATAAGCACCACTACATCTGTAGAGACTGCTGATATGTAGGCACATCAGTACCTACAGTATATAATAGTCCATACATATACCTGATAATATGAACCTACTAACAACACCTACGTAGCTGCATGAAAAACAGCACCTATCTGTATAGCGTTTTATTCATTTGTTGTCCCCACTGGGGTTCCCAATCTAAATTCCAAATGAACTGATCAATATGTCTTTAGTGTGTGCTAGGAAACCAATACAAATACACAAATTTAATGCAGATGTTGCACTTTGTCAGAATCAAATCCAGGACTCCAGCAGTTCTAACCACCGCGCCACTATGCCGACCAAACACCACCTACACAATATATAGATCCTACCTATATAATAAAAAATACGTATAACCGTCGTATACAGTCATGGCCAAAAGTTTTGAGAATGACACAAATATTATATTTTCACATGATCTGCTGCCCTCTGGTTTTTATGTGTGTTTGTCAGATGTTTTTATCACATACAGAAATATAATTGCATTCATATTATGAGTAACAGAAGCTTATATTGACAGTTAGAATGAGTTAATGCAGCAAGTCAATATTTGCAGTGTTGACCCTTCTTCTTCAGGACCTCTGCAATTCTCCCTGGCATGCTCTCAATCAACTTCTGGACCAAATCCTGACTGATAGCAGTCCATTCTTGCAGACTCAATGCTTTAATTTTGTCTGAATTTGTTGGTTTTTGTTTGTCCACCCATCTCTTGATGATTGACCACAAGTTCTCAATGGGATTAAGATCTGGGGAGTTTCCAGGCCATGGACTCAAAATCTCTATGTTTTGATCCCTGAGCCGTTTAGTTATCACCTTTGCTTTATGGCAAGGTGCTCCATCATGCTGGAAAAGGCATTGTTGAGCGCCAAACTGCTCTTGGACGGTTGGGAGAAGTTGCTCTTGGAGGACATTCTGGTACCATTCTTTATTCATGGCTGTGTTTTTAGGCAAGACTGTGAGAGAGCCGATTCCCTTGGCTGAGAAGCAACCCCACACATGAATGGTTTCAGGATGCTTTACAGTTGGCATGAGACAAGACTGGTGGTAGCGCTCACCTCTTCTTCTCCGAATAAGCTGTTTTCCAGATGTTCCAAACAATCGAAAAGGGGATTCATCAGAGAAAATGACTTTACCCCAGTCCTCAGCAGTCCACTCCCTGTACCTTTTGCAGAATATCAGTCTGTCCCTGATGTTTTTTCTGGAGAAAAGTGGCTTCTTTGCTGCCCTCCTTGAGACCAGGCCTTGCTCCAAGAGTCTCCGCCTCACAGTGCGTGCAGATGCACTCACACCTGCCTGCTGCCATTCCTCAGCAAGCTCTGCACTGCTGGTAGCCCGATCCCGCAGCTGAAACACTTTTAAGAGATGGTCCTGCCGCTTGCTGGTCTTTCTTGGGCGCCCTGGAGCCTTTTTGGCACCAATGGAACCTCTCTCCTTGAAGTTCTTGATGATGCGATAGATTGTTGACTGAGGTGCAATCTTTCTAGCTGCAATACTCTTCCCAGTTAGGCCATTTTTGTGCAGTGCAATGATGACTGCACGTGTTTCTTTAGAGATAACCATGGTTAATAGAAGAGAAACAATGATGGAAAGCACCAGCCTCCTTTTAAAGTGTCCAGTGGTGTCATTCTTACTTAATCATGACAGATTGATCTCCAGCCCTGTCCTCATCAACACCCACACCTGTGTTAATGGAGCAATCACTGAAACGATGTTAGGTGGTCCTTTTAAGGCAGGGCTGCAATGATGTTGAAATGTGTTTTGGGGGATAAAGTTCATTTTCTAGGCAAATATTGACTTTGCAAGTAATTGCTGTTAAGCTGATCACTCTTTATAACATTCTGGAGTATATGCAAATTGCCATTAGAAAAACTGAAGCAGTAGACTTTGTAAAAATTTATATTTGTATCATTCTCAAAACTTTTGGCCATGACTGTACAGTGTGCATTATAGCTAGAGTTGGGCAAACCTCCCAAGATTTGTTTCGTTTTGGATGGCTCAGTTTCCTGATTTGTTTTGGGTGGAAAGAACTGGAAGTAAAATTGAAGAGAAACTGAAGAGCCCCCATGGTATAATAGGTGGAGACCCAGGGGAGAGGTAATAAATAAAAATCATTTATACTCACCCTCACTCACCTCTCCTGGGCCTCCTTGCAGTGCCCGTTGCTACCTCTCAGTCTTCTCGGTAATGTTATGTGCCAGGGGTTCTTGCATTGGCCTATGACTTGGTCTCAGTGGTGACATGGGCACGCTGAGCATCATGACCTCTGTGGCCCATTCACATGTCTCACAGGTGACCCTGGGTGCATGGTGTTACTAGGAGAGCACTGGATGCCATGAGGAGGCCCAAAAGAGGTGAAGGAAGGTGAGTAGAAATGTTTTTATTTTTTTCAGAGACCCCAGAGTATAGTCATTTACCGCAATGCATGTTGTAGCGGCCATTTTAGTTCATCCAAAATGAATCCCCAATTCGTTAAAAACTGAACAATTTGGGATATTTGGGTCGAACCTGGCTTGTGCCAGAGTGGTTTGCACATTTCTAATTATAGCACCAAGCTGAAAAACATACAGTAAACTCCTACGAGTATACAATGCTAACCAACCTGACAAAATGTTTATAGACAAATTGGAGAACCAACTATAAATTATTAACAATATAAGGCTAAGTTCACATCTGTTGCAAAGTCTGCCTGGAATCGTAAGACAAAAAGGTCCTGCACGGGTTCAATTTTAATTATCAATCACCCAATGGACCTCATTGTAGTCAATGGGGATAACAGGACTCCATATGTAGCTGCTATTACAGCAGTCCACCTGTCCATTGTTCTGGTTCTCCGACAGACCAGAACAACAGATAGGGCAATGAATGGTAGTGTGAACCTTGAGTCAGTTCTACAATAACAAAATTTTTTTTGATAGAAAAAAAGACTAAAAAAAAGTGGTACCGTAATAAAAATTAAAGGGGGATTCCCACAAACATAACCTTTTTTAAATTTGTAGATAATTAAAAGTTAAACATTTTTGCAGAGTTTTAAAGATTTTCTCTAAATTATCTTGTGGTCACAAGTTGTTGTCTTGATCAGTTGCTAGTGGATACGACCATAAATGCAGGACCTTTCTAAGGTCAGAAAATCAGCAATGATTGCCTTATTGTGGCCGGGGTATCTTCTGATACATGTAGTGCCCCTGCCTGATAACCCAGCTACAATAAGGAAATCATGGCTGGGTTTTTGACAAGTCCCAAGCCATATAAAGTTTCTGCATTTGTGGTCGTATCCATTGGCAACCGATCAAGACAACAGACTGAGACCACTAAGATATTTAGAGAAAATCTTTAAAACTCTGCAGAATTTTAAACTACTTATATTTACAAAAATGTTTAACTTTTAATTAGCTACAAATATAGATATGCTTTTGTTCATGGGAATGCCTCTTTAAGTAATTTATTAAAAAATAAAGTAAAGTACAAGTAAAAAATCCAAATATAAAGGCAACGCGTTTCGGCAGTGAGCAACTGGCTTTTTCAAGCCTATATGTTCTACAATAATAATGTAATAAGCCATCATCAGGGGGTTTAAAATCATTATAATTCTGCACAGAGTTCTCATCAGGAATTTTGGGGCCCCTTACAGAAAAATTGTGCTGCCCTCCCCAGGAACCAGAGACATCAACCTGGGAGCTGTCAGCTGTTGCCATTGTGACCAGATTCTGGGGTAGGCTATTCCACAGTCCTTACAGTGAAGAAGCCTTGTGGACTTCTTGTATGGAAAGCAGACACCCTCACAGTTCAGCCGTAGATATGACATCCTTAATGATTTTCTTCGACTATATCTATTTTTTTAATTCAGATTTTTATTAGAATTTTTAAATCAATTTTACAACTTACAGAACATTAACAAGTACAATATACAACTAAGTAGGGGTTTCATAACAAAGTACATGTAACCTTGTAAAGTATAAGTAGACTTCTACATGCTTAAGATGTAGTCAAATAACTCTTTGTTTAAACTATCTATCTTCTTTGCATGCATAATGTACTGGTATATAAAGATATATTTCTAGGTGCCAGAACTTTATACATACAATGTACTGGTATATAGAGATATATCTATGTATATCTGTATATTATGCATGTAGAAAAAAATACTATTGTGCCTTTGCATGAAAGAAAACCTTCCCATTAAAAATGGTTGAGTCTGTATCTTAACTTATTAGGGTATCAGCCTCCAGTTTGCGATATGTCTGGTATTGTTGCTAAATAAGTGTTAGTAGGACGGAACAGCAATACCAGACATAGCCCATGGACAAAAGTGGAGCGGCTTCTAGAGGAAAGCAGTAATGTTTTTTCTAATCTCATAAACTATACACACTATACTACTTTACACTTCGATGATTGACTCTAGGATAGCTAACATTGCAAGTACATGATGTTATCATCCACATAGAGCGTAAACTTGATCAATTGTTAGCCCCTTGGAGATGCAGCCAATTTTGGCTTTAAGGATGGATGGAATCACACATCAGTTTTTGTGACCGTTTTCGATGTAAGATGTTTTTTTTTTAAGCCAAACACAGGAGAGAATAGTAAAGAGAAAAGTTTTTTATATACTTTTCATTCTTTTTGGTTCCACTTTTGGTAATTTCAGCCTTAACTGGTTATTCAGGATTAAGATTCCGATGACCAATGCTTACTATAGACGATCAATATCAAATTGATAAGGGTCTCTAATAAAGTGACCACATCGCATCCAAAAGCAACTCATATCTAGTTTGTGACCTAATGCACAAAATCGTCTGTTAAGGTAAATGGTATATAGAAAAGGCTATTTGTCTGTGCTCAAAGGATTGAATTTGGTGATATACTATGAGGAAAATATAGATTTTGAAGGAGATTTATGGACAATGTCTGTAAAGTGCATCTGGGCTGTGTGCCTGCACTAAAATCACCTCCCAAACTGCACCCATTACCATGTCGAGGGCGGCCAACAGAGAAAAAAGTAGCAATTTTTTGCACAAGATCCCAACTTATGGAAAAAATTGCAACTGTTTTGTGTCTTCTACACCAGAAAACTGGTGTACTGCACAGGACTTGATAAATCTGCTTGTATGTATCCATAACAAAATCTAAACAGATCAAATCTGCACATAAAATCAGCTTAGATAATTATCTAAGGAGGAGACCTGCTGCAGGCTCAGCCGTCCTGAAGAATTTGCAAATGAATGGCATTTTGCAGCTTGCTATGTAGTGTATGTGCAGCACATGCAAGTCGAAGAAGACTAATGGTCTAAAATATTTTATAAAACTTACAAAGATGTTTTGGTTCAGAGTACATGCAGTTAAATAAAAAATGATGTATCCATAGCAAACTATTACACTATTACCAATGAGCATGGAATGCCAGCTCAGACATAGTAAAAGATAAACGAAGGTAAATGTTATTATGCTGAATTCACAGCAAATGCACACCCAGAGTTTAGTTTCAGAAGCTATACTCCATATTAACTTCTACTATACCTAATATACTATAAGCAAATTAATTAAAGATCTAGGATGCCAAAATAAATTTGCATTTTTGATCAGAAACTAGATTATTATTATTAACTAGATTGTTAATTAATTATTAACTAGCAAGTATTAACTAGTGAAAACAGGAAATGTAATAGCCTTCGAATGGTGGAGGTTGAACATGGTGGCTGGAGGTTTTATGGAGGAAGACAGTGTTGTTTTTATATACTGCAATTACCCGCTAGATGTACTTTGATCAATTTGCTAATTACTCAAAGGAGTTATCTGGGGTAAGAAGTTGTTGCCTTTAATCTCCTATTTTTTAATCCTTTGATTTAATAATGTCTATAATCTAAAATCAGTACTATACAATATCGATATTATCCTACTAGAGAATCAATTTTCTTTGCAAAAGGTTTTTATTGGGTTTTTGAAGGAATATACATAGATAAAAGGAATATATTCAAAAACAAACAAATATATATGACCGATGCATTAATATTGCATAATTAAAAAAAAGAAGGGGGAAGAAAGAGAAACAGAATAAATATAACGTGTTATGACTCATAATCCAAAATGAAATAAAATAGAATAAAATACAGCAAATATCGTAGATTATGAAAAGTACATAAACAATAGTAATTACTCAGAGTATGAGAAATGTTCCAGAATTAGTACAGCGAGTTCAACAGCTGCTTGTGTATATTAGCATCCTCAACAAGTATAACATAGTACAAAATAATTCAGAAGTTTTGAGCAACATTTAATAAGAAATGGTGACAGCAATAATGTAGTCCATGGTAGTACCTTGAAACCCGTATATGTGCGGTCTTGAAAGTTTTAACCTGAGGCATGAGTCTCGAAGGGACCTCCATGAGAAGAGGTCTACCCATCAGTATACAACCTGTTGTGAAGCCTCTCCCACCACAAGACCAAGAGTTCAGTTAAAGAGAGGTCTTCTGGTTGGAGAGATGTATATAGAATAATCTCTAGCAACCCTATGTCTCCCGACAGAAAACATCAGTGAATTAGTGTAGGATACAGTAGATCTACAGAGGAGAAGAACAGCTGTGCATGAAATTGACCCATGGTGCCCAATTCCTCTCAAAATGAACATCACCAAACACTGGTGCGAAAGATCCATTGCTGTTAACTCTCCCAATTTCAGTATCAACTGGGACCTCCATTGTTTAAGTGGGGCCAGTGTAGCCAAGAGGAGAGCGTGGCCAATGAGAGTTCTAAATTCTGGGAGGTAGCTGTGGATATCTATAAATAACAGGACCAACTCTGGGGATGGCTGGACATGGATGCACATGATGGAAAAAGGCAAGCCTTGTCAAATGTCCATATACAGTAAAAACTCTTTGAGCTGACCACCCAAATTTGCAAAAAAAAAAATGGTCTTTTGCAGGGGTGGTCCTCTCCAGCCAACATACATAACCATAGGGGATTATTCTTACTTACTTCACTGATGGCCTGTACAATTCCAAGTTCAAGCTGACCCATCATTCCTGGACCCCAGGAAAGCATCTTTCCAAATCTTGGACCACAGAAAGGCTTTTATCTCATGCCACCAGCATGGTATCTTCTCTCGTTCCTGGTCCTCAGCATAGTATTGCATTAAATTGTAGTTAAATTGGGTAACCTCACATTCCTTATCTCCAGCATGATATCCCTTTAAAACTTGGTCCTCAACATGAATCTCCTCCTAAACCCCAATATGGTTACCCTTCTCATCCCTAGACCTCAACATGGCTCCCCTTTCCTTTTGCCCCCTTCACTCCTAACCTTGCTGATACTTGCTGACATTGGCCAAAATCTGGGCTTTAAAGACCACCTTGAACACCCCAAGAGTGCCCATCTTGGTTTGGTTTGCTTATAGAGTGGCAGCTTCCATAGAGTATAATGGGATGAAATTTGCATACTGATAAAATTGGGTTTCTGGGGAGGTTTCACTATACATGGTAGAACCATAAACACCAGCATGCAGTAGATACATACAAACCATCTCACAATATATCAGATCAAATATTCAATATCCTATACTGAGGAATCTACAGAAGAAGAGGATAAAATGTATATGGGCAGATATTCTGTGTGGTTGTAGTATATATATATATATATATATATATATATATATATATATATAGGGATATGCTGATATATAAATATATAAGAAGGCTGGAGTTACATTTACACATCATACGATGCATTATATACAAAATACATCATTGGCCAAGGGTTAGATTCTAGTGATTGTTTTTTAGGCAATATTTACCCCTCTTATCTTGATGGATTTTTCGTGTTGTTTTACCCATAGATACCAATGAAGAAAACATCAGTATGAAAAAGCTTGGTACATTTCCTAGAGCTGTTTCCTTCAAAATATAACACAACAAAAGCACAATAAATATATGTGTGTATCAGTGGGATAGTCTATGTGGGGAATCATCAAAGCTTTGTAGTATTTTGGCAGACTGGATGTAAAATTTTCACCTGCTGATGGTAGTACATTTGAGATTTCAGATCAGAGCATTAATGTGTTGACTTTTTCATAAGGATTTCACACAGGAAAATAAAAATGCAGTGTGTAGAAATAATGCATTATATTATATAATAAAGGACAATAATTGCAGGGATCACATTTGCATTAAGAAGCACAGTATTGTGGGTATGGAGCTCATGCTTATAATGATGTGGCAATGTAAATATATATGCCACATCATTATAATGTCTAGGAATCTCTGCTGCCACTTTGCCAGTGCCGTTGACTCCTCACATGCCATTTGAGGGCAGAGGTCACTTGAGGCCTGTGTCTGTAGCAGTGACCTCTGCCCTCAAACGGCATGTGAGAAGACAACAGCACCATCCAAGGGGTATCAGCGATTACTAGACAGCCGGCGTAAAGACAGAGGTGAAAGTTACAAGTATGTTTTTTATTTAGTCCAACACAATGCTGCATTAAAGCAGCATTTTAAATTAAATGGATAATCCCTTTAAGCCAGAGTCACATGCCAATATACAGTGGGTACGGAAAGTATTCAGACCCCTTTAAATTTTTCACTCTTTGTTTCATTGCAGCCATTTGCTAAAAGCAAAAAAGTTCATTTTATTTCTCATTAATGTACACTCAGCGCCCCATCTTCACAGAAAAAAAAACAGAAATGTAGATATTTTTGCAAATTTATTAAAAAAGAAAAACTGAAATATCACATGACCATAAGTATTCAGAGCCTTTGCTCAGTATTGAGTAGAAGCTCCTTTTGAGCTAGTACAGCCATGAGTCTTCTTGGGAATGATGCAACAAGTTTTTCACATCTGGATTTGGGGATCCTCTGCCATTCTTCCTTGCAGATCCTCTCCAGTTCCGTCAGGTTGGATGGTGAACGTTGGTGGACAGCCATTTTCAGGTCTCTCCAGAGATGCTCAATTGGGTTGAGGTCAGGGCTCTGGCTGGGCCAGTCAAGAATGGTCAAAGAGTTGTTCATGTCAGAGCATGTGCATGGACATAAGCTTCATGTTTGCTTACTTTTGTAATGGAAAGAAAAGTCCTGCACACTCAACTTTATCTTCCGTTATAAAAGTAAACAAACATGTAAGAAGATAGCGTCCATCATTAGTGTCAATGAGAACAGACACAGAATCAGTCTGTGTCCATTCTCAGCAGCAGTTTAATGTCCGTTACTGTCATCCTATGATGGAACACAGCAACGGACATTAACAACGGTAGTGTGAATTCAGCCTTACTGTCCATTTTTTTTCTGCGCATGCTCAGAAAGCAGAACCAAAAAATAAGCATAATTGACAGTATAAAAGTGAACATTAACAGACAATAACTGGTGTTAATGTGTCCGTTTTTTTAACTGTTCCATTAAATGGATCAGTTAAAAAAAACAGACACATTAACATCAGTTAGCGTCCGTTATTGTTTGTTATGATAGGTCCATTTTTTTTTATTTTTTTTTACGGACCCTATCAGAACAGACATCCAACAGTGTGAATGCCCTCTAATATTCTAGTAGGAAATTACATTTTAAATGTGTTCGTTTTAGGTATCCATGATATGTTCTTAGGGGAATATTCATTTAAAATTGACCTAACAGATTTTATAAGCACCAGCTATTTTTTTAAGTGCCTCTTTTATGTTAGGGGCAACATATGGATCCCTAGATAACTAGACTCCATGACCCATTTATAGAAGAATCTCACACACATAGATCAGAATATTATTTAGCAAACAATGGAATTTATCTTCATTGAGGCTATAAAATGAAACCCTGGGAGATTCTTCATAAAGATATCTTTAACATGCTTCAAAGTGGCTACTGGGTCTTTGCATCTTATGGGAACTGAGGTAGACTAAATAGAAATAATAGACTGTTCTGTACTCAATCATTAGATGGCAAATCAGAGGCCAGATGGGATAACCTTTCAATGCCCCATTTGTGGTATTAAATGTGTAAGAGAAAACTTTACAGTATTACAGGATCTGTTAGAAAATTATAAATTCCATACATCATTTGATGCTGATGTGGCCCTGTAATCTAATGATGTATGCCATTCAGCATTTTGTACTTGGTGACAGGTCCAGTTGCTGGATAGCTTTTTCTTGACCCAGCTGAGGTTTTTTTTTTTTGGTAGCTTGGGATAACCATCTGGCTTGGCTTGTCTTGACTTCAATCCAGCTGGAACGTTTTCTCACTGGCATCTTGGGTAAGGAATATGCAAATACGTCCTCAATGATGAAAAGAGGAATTTGCTCTTAGCACCATATTTTGTAAAGTAACTTCCTATAACCTTGATTTTCAAAGAAACCTAAAGTCATAATCTGGGATGGGAACCTCTTCCTTTTGGAGGAGTTATACTGGCTTGGATATTCTCATATTATACCCTTAGATTTCTTTGAAAACCTGGTATTAAGCTATAGGGAGCTACCTTCCTAAAGGTGGCGCTAAGAGCAAATACCTCTTTTCCACCAATGAGGACGTATTTGCATATTCCTTACCCAGAATACTTAACAGGACATGTATTGTCCCTGTACATCCATCTCTCCCTAATGAGAGACCTTACCCCTTCTGGTATCTTGAGATGACACTTCTGCTCAGTCTTGCTTAAAGGCACAGAGATTAGTCCTGTTTGTGATGCTAAAACATGCAATGCCTGGAACACAACAATGTGTAAATGGTGCAGTTACGGTAGTAGTAGGTTGAAGAAGGAGCCTACATTGGTCATGGTGGCTTTTGGTGCCTAATCCTATTACATGCCCTGGCAGCACAATGATAAGGGATTCACACTGAAGTGATGGTGAAGGATCCACTAGGCACTCACTTCTTCATGGCTCTAAAAAGTATAAAACACATTGGAGGAGAATTTATCAACCCATTTGTGCCAGTTTTCTGCCATAGATGGTTGATAATGTGACACATCATTGGAACACAACTCTTTCTTGATGCACCACATCACGCGTTCTGCATTTAGCTCAGCACTTTCTGTGAATGTGGGTGGAGGCGCCTCAGCCCAACATATTTATTAGAACTCATGGCAGAAAACTGGCATGAGCTATACAGGAAATCTACACCATTCCTGACCGTCATACCATACATTATGCATACATATAACAAGTTAAGTCCTTAGCGGTGGCTTCTTTCGGGGCACTGCAGATGCAAAGAACTGGAGTTGGTAAAAAGACCTCTTTAAAAAAATTCTCTACATCTCATTCCAGAGCACGCTACATCAAGACTGGCAAATAGTGAAAAGCCTGTCTTCATAAATTCCATCTTTATGTTTCTTAGACATAGGAAATTATTGGAAAATAGATCATAATTTTAAAAAAAAATTGTATGTATATAGACCAGATTGTAGATTTAATAAGATAGCCTTCCTTCAACCTGACATAGATGGTAAAAAAATCTACTTTAGTAAATTTATAATAAAATATGTAATCTTTTACACAGTTCCCTTCAGGCCTTCACATTTCACTCCGAGAAAAAGGTAAGTATAGTTGACCTCACAGGCTTCTATGAAGGTAAACTCAGCAACTGAAATATTTGCGTCACCATCCAATACTTCAGAGGTATTCTCGCTAAGTAATTCATTTATAATGTCAAGTGCTATCAAATCTTGAGAGTCAAAGAAAGGATCATCAAGATTGACAGATCGGATCTTCCATTAAAATATGCTTTATTTATCATTATGGTGGAATCTTTCTTAAAATTTTTTTCTTAGCTTCAAGGCTGTACAGTAACTCTCATTTTAATTGTGTGACATACTTCATAATATAATATGGAAGATGAATTTTTTCTTATTAATCCTACTACATCCAGAATTATACATGCTTCCTATGTTCCTGCATATTGTAACATATTGCCCCCTCTTTCCCTGTATTCCTGTGACAGAATACAGCAAAGCTATGCAAACAACTTTACTGCATTGTCTCAGTCTCCGCACATATGATACTATAGAAAGTACGAATAGTAATGCCAGTAGATGTGTTGGTAAATGTATTATCAGGCTGTATGTCTAGGACACACAGGATAGTTGTGGCCAGAATACTGTACAGCGCAGTCTTGTGACTATGAAAGCAAAGTCCCATTCCAACTTACTGTAATCCATCTCAGCATCTCTATTGCAAGAAAACAGGCAATGGACAGTGAGTTAGAAGGAATTGTATTGTATCTATTGTAATAAGAATTAAATGTCATAGAACCAGAATCAGTCAGGACCATTTGCATTAAAAAAGGCATGCAGAAAAACACAAAGGGGATTGTTACTTAAAACAAAAACCACTTAAAAAAAGTAAAAAATATTTTATTTTTTTGTGAAGTTCATTAAGAACAAAAATGGCCACAAATGGATACTAGTATATGACATAAGGCCTTATTCACATGTCTGCACTTTGCAGATGTGTGATAATTGTTGACCAGCAATCCAACCTGCTTTTTGGGTTGTTTGCTCCCCGTGGTTGATCCATTTTTCACATCCATGAAAAACTATTTTTTTTTTCCTACGCTTCCCACGCTTTACAATATCTCAAGGTCTGTGAAAAATGGATGACACACAGATGCCATCGGTTTTTTTCGCAGACCCATAGACTTGCATTGATGTGGTGCATCTGTGATGTTTCTGCATCAGTGAAAAAAAACAAACTTGCAGCTTTTTTTTTTTTTTTTTTTTTTCGGACCCACAGTCTGTGAAAATAAAAGGACTGAGTTAATATATAAAAAAAAAAGCAGATGGCACGCTACGTAAATTGCAGGTGTGTGAATAAGGACTAACACTTAAAATAAAAAGGACCTAAAACGCCTCATATTTGTATTTTAAAGTTTATTAAGAATTCATCACCATGGCAATACAGAATAGGCAAAGAGGATTTCCACCTAAAACATGAATGACCACAAATAGATGCTAACATATCTTATAACACTGGGCAGTAAGGAACACCCCCTTGACAGTATACTTCTATGGACTTGTACTGTGAAGGGGAACGTCCCTGACTGCCCATCAATGATGCTGAGCTGTGAGGCTGGAACCTGTGACAGTGCAATGATATGAATAGCCAAAACTGATAGCGGTATATAAAATGCTACATATTAAAAGGCATGAAAGATTCTTTAAAACAAAAAAAAGCAAAATAAACATATTTTTATGGTGAAGACTATTAAGAATACATCACCATGACAATACAACATATGCATATATTTGGTATCCATACAATCTTAACAATGTGTGCAGTATATTTATATCAGTGGTGTATGACTGAATGTGTTAAAAATAGATGAATTCCGCTTTACAATCTATTGTTTCCATAATTAGTATTTAATCATATACAGTATGTACACACCGCTAACGAAAAGGTCATTATATAGCACAGCTGAGAAAGAGACACGAATGTTAGATGAAGGGGAGGTGAGAGGGTGAAGACAAATGTATAGTACTGAAGGCCAAATTTAACCTAATACTTTAAGCTGAGGCCCCACGTTGCGGAAAAGCTGCTTTTTTTTTTTGTTGCAAATTTTGCTGAGGTTTTTTTGAGCCAAACCCAATACACAGGGAACACGTATACTTGTCATTCCATTCCTGGCTTTGGCTCAAAAATCTGCAGCAAAATCTGCAAAAAAAAGCATCTTTTTGGCAATGTGGAGCCTCAGCGTTAGGCTGGAATCATACACAGTATTTTGATGCTGTTTTAGGCTGGGACCCCACGTTGCATACACGCAGTGTTTTGACTGCGGTGGAAACGTCATAGCCAAAAAATACTGCATTTTACATTACCTGCAAAGTTGATGGGATTCTGGCTAATCCCATTCATAGATTGCAGAAAAGAATCTGCAGCGGAACATCGGCGTTTTCAAAAATGCTCACGTTTTTAAAAATCGCAGCATGTCAATTATACCTGCGGAAATGCTGGAGTTTTCCGTATAGGTATAAGCTTTCCTCTGCGGACTTTCAGTGAAAAGCGCTGCGGAAAAAATGCGATGCGTTTTTCACAGAATTTTTTTTGAGTGTTTTTTAAACATTGTGATCAGTTGTTAGTCCATAATCTGGCTATATAAATTGATGACCTGCCCTGAGGATAGGTCATGAATATGAGATCGGTGAGGATCTGACACCTGGCACCCTCACCTATCAGCAGTTCACCGCAGCAGAAATCAAAGACAAAAAGCAGATGGCTCTGTTCTCTGTCTAGTGGCTGAGCCAGGTTATTGCTGATCAGCTCCCATTCACTTCAGCCATCTACTTCTGGTTCCATTCTTTGTGTCTACTCCAGTGTCAGTGGTTGAAGTCACGGCAGCTTAGCTCCCATTCAAGTGAAAGTAACTTGGTCTGGTCCCTACACAGAGAAAGGATCTGTCTGCTTCCTTCTCCATTCTCTGTGTATCAGCCTCAGAAAGCAGTTGATCGTGGGGGTGCTGGTATTTATGACATACAGTGTCTTAACGGGGTTATCCAGCTTTTAGAGATTGATCCTCTATCTTTAAGATAAGCCACTCATTTTAGATGTGTGGCAGTCTGAATGTCGGGACCCCTGAAGATTTCCTGGAGTGCATGGTTCCATATATTGTTTACTCACTGCTCACTTGTACTTTTAGTAGTGGCTTTCTGGGTACTGTAGCATTGACCCATAGACTTGAATGTGACACTGCTGCAGTACCTATAACTGCTGATAGTAAAAGTACAGCAGGTGAGTAGTGCAGCGCCGGCAAGTAAACAATACCAGGAGCTGTGCATTCCAAGAAACAGCTGATCTGCAGGGGTCCTGAGAGTCAGACTGTATACTGCATAACTCGGCAGCAATGTGACACTCTAAACTGTAGATAGCGGATAAGTGTCTTTAATGGGAAAACCCCTTTTAGGCATTTGATATCTTTAGTTCAAAAAACCCCTTTTACACTTTCACAACATCTGCCATAATAGTACAATGGGTATTGGGACTTAATACATGGCAACTGCTCAGGAGCTGGGTACCATTGCTGAGGGTCCTGTTCAATCTTTTCTGATCATGGACATTAACCTTTCAGATGACTTGGTCCAATTTGTCCAAGACATCTACGGACCAATGTGTCTATTTTCACATTTTTCAGCTTTTTTCTTAATAGCACAAAGTGACACTACATTTTTAAAGTTTTTTTCGCTTCCTTACAGAAATGTAGGTGACACATAGTTTTGTGTCATATAGGATAGGACTGAAACCTGTGATATGGGCAGTGACATTCCTTTATTTAATTTTTTTTTTTTTTTTTGTTGATTTCCCCTGTAACTGGGCCTGATATATTAACACTAGTTACAAGAGGAATACAGACTCTTAGGCCCAGTTCACATCTCCGTTCGGGGGGTCCGCTTGGTGACCCCCGAATGGAAACCTATACGCATAAAAAGCGGTTTACCTGTGAAACCCGCGGACCCCATAGACTATAATGGGGTCCGTGTGGTCTCCGCACGAAGCAAGTGGAGAGGAAAGTGCTGCTTTGGAAACCCGAACACAGATGTGAACTGGGCCTTAGTATGCAGTGCAGAGCTGATCGGAGTCCTCTAGGACCCAGCAGCTGATGCAATTCCCTAGAACCTGGTGACTGCCGGGCCTACAAGAAGCCTCAAGATGCTGGCTCTCATAGCTGTAGACAGTGATCAGGATGGCAGAGATGGTAATACACCAGTAATAAACAGGGTCTCCACTTCTGCAGCTGTGCGATCTTGTTCAGCTGTTAACTCTCTAAGGATGTACCAGTTCATACTTGCAGAGTTATACAGGTCTTGCTTCATAACTTGATATATAAATTAAACCAGAAAAATGTCTTACAAAAGGTAAAGACACGCATCTGCAGCTGCTTAAGGGTTCTTCCCTCATCAATGAAGAGTGGTTGGGACTATTAAAGGATTATTATCTTATCTTATCTTCGAGTACTGGCTGGCTAGGTCAGAGGATATTGATGTGGGTCAGGAGCAGTACCCTGCTTTGCACTGATAAGATGGGGGGGGGGACCCTGAAACATCTGTCTGTGAATGGATGTCCTTTGCAAGAGCTTTTTCTGGTTTGCTTTATATTTCAAACTAACATGAACTACCTTGCAATAGATGGTTCTAGAAGGCCAGTTTTCCATATACCAAGAAGAAGAACTGATTTGGATACTTTTCCTCAAAATTTACAACATGATCTTATATATATATATGTGTGTTTGCTCAGTTGCAAAAAATAATCATGCAGGCATATTGCATGGTATATAATGATAAAAGGTGATGAACAAAAAACAGGAGCAGTGAGCAGTAACTTCCTAGTCCCTAAACCCCTCCATGTCCCTTCCCTCCCTGGATAACTGTTTGTTTAAATCAGTATCAAACTATTAACAGTACTTTGTAGGGTGGCTTCTGCACTTTCCAAAGATGCCTTTCTTATTCTGCATTGCAGCTCCATTTTAAAATCACGAAAATCACCATTTTATTCCTATGCAAATCTGAAAAGGGCTTTAGAGGTGTTTCTTCTCCTGCAAGGGCTTCGCTCTCTGCTCTAGATAACTGCCCCTAACTGATCCACCCCCCATTGCTTGAGCGACATCTTCCAATGTCTCTGCCTGTTCGGGTCTCTGCGCCACCCTCCACTCACATGCTGCGGTGAAAGAGGCGTATTCAGTTTGATTCCTTGCATAAAATTCTTGTTGCTCAGTCTGAACACTGTCCTAGACTATGTAATTGATTTTCTGCCACACCCGTCTACAGCACCTTGTTTCTTTCGGCTTCTCAATAGTTAATCTCAGCCTTGCCTGTGTGATTGACAGACAGCCTGTCTACCAATCCAGTCTGGGGCAGGTCCTGACTTTCTATAAACAGGTTGTCAGCCCTCACATGGTCGCTGGCTGTGAAAGATCCTCAGTGCGCCAACACTGTGTGGCCACCCCTGAGTCTTCTTTCATATACTGTAAAACCACACTCACCGCCAGCGAATGTCGGGTTCACCAGATAAATACAAGACAAGCTTTCTAAATTTTAGATATTTATTAACCCCTAAATGGGTCGGTATTAACATCTAACATATACAGTTCAGAACAGATATGCAGATGTATGCAAGCATTAACAGTTACTGCCTCCATTTCAGCCATACGCTCAGGATCTCCAAAAGCCTGGTTCAGCAGTTCTGGAGATCTGCTTCTGAGCCCACTAGCCATCCACTGGTATTTGCCAAATAAAAGATAGGATAGAATACAAAGAGTAAGGGAGGGGAACAGCACTGTATCAAACTTTCACTGTATCTTAATGCTTGCTTTAATACCGAGCTTGTCTCATAGGATTACCATAATCCCCAGCATGTGAGTGATAAAGGTCACCAACGCACGCTGTTTATCCTAAGATCCCACTACGCTGCCACCAATGTGAAAGATCCTCAGTGCGCCAACACCGCTGTGGCCACCCCTGAGTCTTCTTTCATATAAAACCACACTCACCGCCAGTGAATGTCGGGTTCACCAGATAAATACAAGACAAGCTTTCTAAATTTTAGATATTTATTAACCCCTAAATGGGTCGGTATTAACATCTAACATATACAGTTCAGAACAGATATGCAGATGTATGCAAGCATTAACAGTTACTAGTTACAAGATACAGTGCAATAAAATAAAAGGGAATAACATTGAAATAATTACTTTACCACGCATCTCGTTGATGTGGCTCTATAGTCCAACACTCACACATGGCATGTGTGAGTAACCCAGTGGAGGCTTCTTGGCATGTGGCATTAATACAATAATCCAGCCTGCATGCTCTTTTTACAGTGGTCTGTCTGTAATATCCTGTAGTGTCAGCACAATCTCCATAGCATAATCTCCTCCCACAGACCTCTTACCTCATCTTTTATACCCTTTATGCCACCTCCCAGAATGAGGTCATCGGCGGCAGCAAGTCTGATGGATTAATCCACTCAAGTCCAGATTCTTTGCAAAGAGCTGAGACCAAGTGAAATGATACAATGTTATCAGCCATATCTGATCTATCAGTGCAGACTGGACAATGCAGGTGTTTGTTTGATCACTCAGGGCTGTGTAGGAGTACAATGGAGCCCTGCTGGGATGGATACAAAGCTCTATTGTTCCAGCCTGGCCACTATTGCCAATATACACCTGGGATTATAGCTGCGCACCTTATGAGTAAATGCAGGTATGCTACCCAGAGACCAAAATACAGCTTTGCGTTATAGCCATATTTAAGCAGAATCATCACACTGGCTTTTGATTCTGTCTTGTGACTTGTCCCTGCTAGCTCCTTTTCTGCTATTCCCTGTATTCCTATTTCTGATCTCTGGCTCTGTTTTTCACTATTCTCTTGGATTGTGATTTTGTACTGCATTGCTCGACTGTTACCGACCCCTTGGCTAGCTGACCTCCCTTTGTTGTTGTTTGTCCTGTCTGCGTTCTTTGTTGTCACCTATATTAGGAAGGGACTGTCGACCGGTTGCTGGCTGTCGCCTAGGACAGATCGGGCAAGTTAGCCAGGGACAGTGGGGAGGGGGGGTTCAACTTTAGGACTCACTGTCTTGTTGTGCCCCTCCCCCCAGGGTTCTGCAGCAGCACTGGAGAATTGCTCAACTGGCAATTCCCTTACAGAATAGCCAGCCCTAAATTACCTTCTGCCATTACTTCCCTACGGATCAGCATGGATCCTATCCAGGGCCTTGCAGCCAAGATGGAGGGTTTGGCAGGCCTGGTAGCTGAGCTAGCTAAACAGGTTCAGACCCTTACTGAGGCTGCTGCAGCATCCCCTGCTGTTTCTACCCTTCCCAGGGTGAAGATGTTACTCCCGGATCGTTTCTCTGGGGACCGAGAAAAATTTGAGACTTTCTTGTCGCCTGTATTTTCGGATTAACCCTCATGCATCCCAGGCCCAAATGGTGTGAGTAGTTATATCCCTCCTACAGGATGATCCACAAGCTTGGGCCCTTAAACTCCCTCCTGGGGCTGAGGAGTGGTCTGATTTTGAAAGGTTTTTTTTGTCTCTGGGGTCTATCTATGCTGAGCCAGACCACATTGGGCTTGCGGAATCGCAACTCCTCACCATGCGGCAGGGCAAACGCTCTGCTGAGGAGTACTGCTCAGAGTTCCGCAAGTGCAGTGTAACTGCAGGTTGGTGTGAGTCAGCTCTAAAAGCCCACTTTAAGCAAGGCCTGTGTGACCGTATTAAGGAGGTCTGTGTTGGACACCCAGATCCCCCTACTCTTGAGCAGGCTATGACGTTGGCTGTCCGTATTGATCGGAGAATTTGGGAAAATGTTAAAGAGAGAGTAGGGTCTGTTTCCCCCAAATTTTCTGTCTCTTCCTCTCTCTCTCCTGATAAATCCACCTTTTCTCCCATAACTCCTGGTGAGGAAACTATGCAACTGGGAGCTATGGACGCCAAGACTCGACGAGAGCATCGTCTCCGGAATAACCTCTGCCTGTACTGTGGTACTTCAGGTCATTTAATTCGAGACTGCTCTATCAGACACGGCATACCAGCGGAAAAGCTTCAGTGCCTGAGTGGTAGTCAGAAGAACCACTCAGTCAACCAGGTATTTGCTGAAAATAACAATAAGATGATGTTATCTGTGTCTCTGTCCCCTGGGGACAGATCTGTTTCTGGCAAGGCCTTAGCTGACTCTGGGTCTGCGGCAAACTTTGTCCCACTCTCGTTTGTCTCAGCTTTAGGCATTGAGCTTTTGCCACTTGACACTCCTCTGGCGGTTACTGGAGTGGGTTTTGCCCCACTGACCAGGGGTAAGGTCCGATTCAAGACCCCCTTAATCACATTTCAAGTGGGTTCTGCTCATTTAGAGGTCATGAGCTTTTTTGTTATGAAGGCATCTGTCTTCCGATGTTATTTTGGGGCTCTCCTGGTTGAACCTCCATAACCTTATTTTTGATTGGGGTAAACGGGAGTTAGTAAAATGGGGAGATCAGTGCTCATCCCACTGTATTGTTTTGCACACCTTAGATTGTGTCAGTGAGGAGACGGTCTCGGCTGTAAAGGTTGGAAAAACCAGGTGAATAAAAAATGTTTGCCTGGTCCACCAGCGCCTGTTGTTGTTCAGGGAGATCTTGAATTCAAGGCAGAGAAAATACTGTGCCCTTTTAAAACTGGTTTGTCTGGTGAGTGTCCGGTGGCCCCTCATAAAAGGGGGTGGTACTGTAAAGTCTCTGCCTGTTAGGGTCTCTGCGCCATCCTCTGCTCGCACACTGTGGCGAAAGAGGCGTATTCATTTTGATTCCTTGCATAAGATTTTTGTTGCTTAGTCTGAACACTGTCCTAGACTATGTAATTGATTTTCTGCCACACCCGTCTCTGGCACCTTGTTTCTTTCGGCTTCTCAATAGTTAATCTCAGCCTTGCCTGTGTGATTGACAGCCTGTCTACCAATCCAGTCTGGGGCAGGTCCAGACTTTCTATAAACAGGTCATCAGCCCTCACATCATGGTCACTGGCTATTGATTCTGTCTTGTGACTTGTCCCTGCTAGCTCCTTTTCTGCTATTCTCTGTATTCCTATTTCTGATCTCTGGCTCTGTTTTTCACTATTCTCTTGGATTGTGATTTTGTACTGCATTGCTCGACTGTTGCCGACCCCTTGGCTTGCTGACCTCCCTTTGTTGTTGTTTGTCCTGTCTGCCTTCTGTGTTGTCACCTATACTAGGAAGGGACTGTTGACCATTTGCTGGCTGTCGCCTAGGACAGATCAGGCAAGTTAACCAGGGACAGTGGGGGGGGGGGGGGGTCAGCTTTAGGGCTCACTGTCTTGTTGTGCCCCCCCCCCCAGGGTTCTGCAGCATCACAGGGGAATTGCTCAAATGGCAATTCCCTTACACATCTCCTATTTTGTCTCATATGTGGTGATACCTGAGCCTTTCCATATGGGGAACAATTTCTTAAAGTAGCTCCATGGTAATTTGGGGTATGTATTTAGACATGAGGCAAGAGGGCCCTCAAATCTTTCTCCAAGTCACGACTGTATCAGGGAAGACTTGCTATGACCTAGGAGGGATGTATTAAAGAGGTTTTCCCACAAAAGACATTTATGGCAGATCAACCTCTTGGACCTGCATCTATTTCTAAAATGAGTCCTCCTCAGCCTCCATGTCTTGATACTTACTTATCTGTGACCTCGCTGAGAAGACTGTCAGATATACTCAGACTGTACGAAAACAGCATAGCCCTGAGCTGCACTGTTTACGTAACTCCCATAGAAGTGAATGGTGGGGTAGAACAGTGAGCTATATTGTTTCTGTACAGTCCAACCATCACTGAAAGTCTTCTCAGCAAGGTCTTCGCTGGGTAAGTAGTGAGACATGGAGGCTGAAGATAAGTGTGGATCCCAGAGGTTGGACCTGCATCTATCAGACACTTATGGCATGTCCTGTGTCTATGCATAAATGCCTAAGCCTAAGGCTCCATGTAGGGGAAAAGCTTTTATTGTTGCAGATTTTGCTGCAGTTTCTTGAGCCAAAGTCAAGAGTGGCTACAATAGGAATGGAAAATCTAAATTGTTTGTGTCGTTTTAAAATGCTATCAAAAAACTGCTTGCGAAGGAGACCTTAAAGTGATGCCAAGGTGAAGCTTTCCTCTATATCTGGATGCTGTTCTAATTCTTGTATTGTATGTAGACTGTCTGTGTTTTGTGTAGGTCAGTCTACATATGATTATGGAAGCAAAATTCCTTTTCTTGGATCCACAAACTACTTACAAATGCAAAAACACAATGCCTGGCTGCTAGGATCTCTGTGCATATTATATCTTACCCTGCATGTTTCCCGAACATGTTCAAATTCTGTTTAATGGAATGGAAAAAATGCTTCAGCCAGCCATACTTCCATTTCAATAAAGGGATGGGTGATGAGCCCTTCAGCAAATCGTGTATGTAACTGTTTTCAAAAAAAGTCATTCTTAATATTCATATTTGATTTTTAAATCATTTTAACCCTTTCCTTACTGAGGCTACTCTCCAAGAAAAAAATCACAAACAAGGGGCAGATTTACTAATAGTTTCTAACAGTTAGAAAATACAAACTTAGAATAGTCAGCCTTAATGGGAATGTGTCACCAGAAAATTACCTATTTTTTTTAATTATTTTTTTATGTTAAACATATTTTTAAAGAATTTTTGATTTTTAACAATATTCCATGTTACTATCTATATTTTAAAAGTATCCTAAAAATCCTACAGTTCTGACTATGGCCACTATACTGGGACTTCCTGTTTTCTGTAGATTTCTTTGCAGGAGTCACCTCATTTATCAGCAGACTGGTGATCACAGCTGTCATGTAAATGTAGATAAGAGTGGAAGAGTGAAGAAATCAGGCAATACCTTTTAGAGGCTAACTGAGTATATTTGATAAGTAAGATTTCGGAAATCTAGCTCCCTTCATCAGACATGGTGTTATACAAGAACCTGAAAATTCACATTATTTATACATACACAAGGCATGGATCTTCAAAAGGATTCTTGGACTAACAAAATGCAATATACGTAGAAAAGTTATTTATAACAGGTCAGGAAATAAAGAGTCTAACATTTGTGGTGCGTGACAGTGGGATCTGTTATCTATCTGTAATGAGGTTGTGATTTGTGACCCTCACAGATCATATATAGTGTGACATGAAGCTGGCATGAATATTAAATCCAAATTGCAGAGTTTGATATTTTTGCATTAACTTGTACTCCCATTGTTTTCTCTCACAACCTCATTACAGATAGATAACTGATCCCTCTGTCATGCACCACAAATTTTAGACTGTTTATTTCCTGACCTGTTATAAATAACTTCTCTTTGTATATTGCATTTTGTTAGTCCAAAAATCCTTTTGAAGATCCATGCCTTATGTATGTATAAATAATGTGAATTTTCAGGTTCTTGTATAACACCATGTCTGATGAAGGGAGCTAGACTTCCGAAAGCTTACTAATCAAATATACTCAGTTAGCCTCTAAAAGGTATCGCCTGATTTCTTCACTCTTCCACTACTTTCTATGGCTAACACAGTACAACATTATATTATGTAGATAAGACACAGAATCCACCAGTTACAATAGGTAATTTCACAACTTATCTATACCCCTCTGCAGAGGTCACAGAACGTGCCTAGAAAACTCTTTCAAAAAAAGTTGATCGGGTCTTCTCCAGACCATTGTGTCTATGGCTCATGGTCCATAGCCACAATGGAAAGGGGAGGAGGATAGGAGTGCATCTCATAAGACCATACATAGTTAAGTATCACTATGTAAGCTAAAATAACATAGAGCCTAATTAAGGAGGACCGCAGGAGGGGGGTGTATACCAGGAGATGGAAGGCTACCAGTCTCCAGTTGGTTTAGGAGGCAACTGAGTTATGGGTTTGGCTGCAAGGGTTTCTCTATAAGGACCAAGGCCTCCATAATGATACAAATCTGGAATGGGAACTTGTTTCCCAACTGACAAGTTCCTCCATACGATAGATTTGTTTAACTTTGTCCAACAACATTTCTTTAGTGGGGGGAGATTTGTTGAGCAAGGTGAGGGGTATAAGTAATTTGGCTGCATGGAGAAGAAAAGTAGTCAGGTCTGATTTTACTGGAGACCATTTCCATCTGGAAGCCACAATAATACAGACGTAGGAGACAATGTCAGGTCCAGTTTGCAGATAGCTTGTATGCTGGATTTGATCTCTTTCCAATATGCTCGAAGAGAGCAGCAAGACCAAAATATGTGTGACATATTACCTCCCCTGCAATCCATATCTCCAGCAAACATTTGAATCAGCTAGGCCCATTCGCCTCAAGAGTTCTGTACCATCTCATCAAGATCTTGTAAGAATTTTCTTGAATTCTTAAGCACCTAGAGAAGCCATGTGACCTATGGTGAATAACAGCAATTTCAGAATCTTTAGAAGACCTTCCCAACTCTCTTTCTCAGGCTCTTATGTAAGCCGGGGTACCCTTATAACGCAGGGGCATTATCTGTTAGTATAACCTCAATAGGAGTTTTATTTGGGGGTTGGGGGAAACATTTTTCGAACCATTTAGGGGTACTCATAGTAGGCTATTTGTAGTTAGACAGGGTCAATGTGGTCCCAAGGTCAGCGGCATGTATAAAATTAAGCCAATAGAAGACTTGTTCTAAATCTGTAATGGTGTATAGGAGTTTGGCACGAACATCAATCAGTAGATGCCAGAAGGAAGCCTGAACCTTGTCAAGTATGTGGGTGGCATACGTGAGGAGAGTTACAGTGTATTGAAGGCTCCCAGGCTTTATGGTATTAACTTCTATTACAGGCTGCTTTATGCAGCCTGAAATAGAAGCGGCTTCAATTTGCAATGCATTGCATTAGTGATCAGACCCCCTGGGGGTTCAAGACCCTAAGAGGCCCTAAGTGGTCTAATAATTACAGTTAAAAAGTAAAAAAATAATTAAATCACCTCCCTTTTCCCTAGAACACATATAAAAGTAAAAAAAAAAAAAGTAAAACACATACTCATTAGGTTTTCCTGTTTCCAAAAACGCCCAGTCAACAAACTTATAAAAAAATGTTTCCCATACAGTGAATGCCATAGCAGGAAAAAAAAATTCAAAAAGGCATGAACCATCCATTTTTTCACTGTTTCTCCTCTATTAAATATTTCAATAAAAAGCGATCAAACCAATATACAATCCTCAAAATAGTATAACTAAAAAGTACATCTGTTCCCCCCCAAAAAAAAAGACTCCCTATACATGAAAATATAAAAAGTTACGGGTGTCAGGACATGGCAACTCCAAGAAAATTGTTTTTTAACAACAGGGGTTAAAAGGTAAATGATACTTAATAAATTTGGTATCCCCAGAATCGTACCAACCCATAGTATACAGGTAAAATGTCATTTTTGGCTGCAAAGTAAATGCCGTAAACACGAGGCCCGAAAGAAAGTCACACAAAAGCAGTTTTTCTCCAATTCTACCCCATTCTGAATTTTTTTCAAGCTTCACAGTACATTGTATTAAGTGATACCCTTACGAAGTACACTTTGTCCCGCAAACTTTAAGCCCTCATATGGCTCTGTGAATGGGAAAATAAAAAAAGTTATGGGATTTGGAAGGTGGGGAGTCAAAAACGAAAATCGAAAAATGCCTGTTACAGGAAGGGGTTCAAATGATTTTTTGCTGTGCTAGAGTTCTGCAGCTCTGCCTCCACTATACATCTTTAGCCTTTGTGTAACTTACCAGTGATTTACTTAAGCGTCTGCTTTCTGTATTAATTGATGTGTCTTTACTCCCACACTGGTTATATTGAAGTAACAAATGTTTCACCTACTGTATTCACTGAAAATATTCTCCTGTTTATGATGACGGCTGTGAGGTTTTCACAAGCTCATCTATTAATAACATCTCTTTCCTTTGATGTTGCTATCCTGTGGCTCGCTGCTTCTAAAACAAAACCTGCCCCTTATTATGCCAAATCAGAGTTTTTCTCCAAATTGTGCATTTAAACAAAAATCGCAATACTAAAAAAAGAAAATACAACAGGGCACTCCCTTGTGCGGAACCTTAAATGTAATTTATACGAGTTAAAATACCCACAAAAATATCCCTCTAGGTGGAATAATACCTTATGTTGTTGTGTGAGACACAACAACTAATACGCCTTTAAATGCAGTTTTGGGGTGCTACAGTGTTGACGTCCAAACCCTCTGTCCAAAAATTGGAAGTCAGGGAAAATCAAATGCACAAGATTAGATGATGTGGTAACACATTAAAAAAAGGACCAAATAAAAAGGCATCCAAGAATCCATTTATTAGTTAAAAATCTAAAGACCAGATAGTAACGTGCTTTGGAGCCAATGCTCCTTCATCAGACTCTACTGTACAGAGTCTGATGAAGGAGGAAAGGCTCAGAAATGCATTACTGTCTGGTCTTTTGATTTTTAACTAATAAATGGATTCTTGGATGCCTGTTTCCAACCTATCTGTTGACATCTACAAACAGCTATCGAAGTGTCTAGAAGGAGAGCAAGTGTATTTGGTCAATTTTTTATTTTAATGTATGACAATATACAGTGCTGGCCAAAAGTATTGGCACCCCTGCAATTCTGTCAGATAATACTCAATTTCTTCCAGAAAATGATTGCAATCACAAATGCTTTGGTAATAATATTTTCATTTAATTTGTCTTCAATGGAAAACCACAAAAAGAATTGTCAAAAAGCCAAATTGGATATAATTCCACACCAAACATAAAAAAGGGGGTGGACAAAAGTATTGGCACCCTTTGAAAACTCATGTGATGCTTCTCTAATTTGTGTAATTAACAGCACCTGTTACTTACCTGTGGCACATAACAGGTGGCGGCAATAACTAAATCACACTTGCAGCCAGTTAAAATGGATTAAAGTTGACTCAACCTCTGTCCTGTGTCCTTGTGTGTACCACATTGAGCATGGAGAAAAGAAAGAAGACCAAAGAACTGTCTGAGGACTTGAGAAGCAAAATTGTGAGGAGGCATGAGCAATCTCAAGGCTACAAGTCCATCTCCAAAGACCTGAATGTTCCTGTGTCTACCGTGCGCAGTGTCATCAAGAAGTTTAAAGCCCATGGCACTGTGGCTAACCTCCCTAGATGTGGACGGAAAAGAAAAATTGACGAGATATTTCAATGAAAGATTGTGCGGATGGTGGCTAAAGAACCTCGACTAACATCCAAACAAGTTCTAGCTGCCCTGCAGTCCGAGGGTACAACAGTGTCAACCCGTACTATCCGTCGGCGTCTGAATGAAAAGGGACTCTATGGTAGGATACCCAGGAAGACCCCACTTCTGACCCAGAGACATAAAAAAGCCAGGCTGGAGTTTGCCAAAACTTACCTGAGAAAGACAAAAACTTTTTGGAAGAATGTTCTCTGGTCAGATGAGACAAAAGTAGAGCTTTTTGGGAAAAGGCATCAACATAGAGTTTACAGGAAAAAAAAGAGGCCTTCAAAGAAAAGAACACAGTCCCTACAGTCAAACATGGCGGAGGTTCCCTGATGTTTTGGGGTTGCTTTGCTGCCTCTGGCACTGGACTGCTTGACCGTGTGCATGGCATTATGAAGTCTGAAGACTACCAACAAATTTTTCAGCATAATGTAGGGCCAGTGTGAGAAAGCTGGGTCTCCCTCAGAGGTCATGGGTCTTCCAGCAGGACAATGACCCAAAACACACTTCAAAAAGCACTAGAAAATGGTTTGAGAGAAAGCACTGGAGACTTCTAAAGTGGCCAGCAATGAATCCAGACCTGAATCCCATAGAACACCTGTGGAGAGATCTCAAAATGGCAGTTTGGAGAAGGCACCCTTCAAATCTCAGGGACCTGGAGAAATTTACCAAAGAAGAATGGTCTAAAATTCCAGCAGAGCATTGTGAGAAACTCATTGATGGTTACCGGAAGCGGTTGTTCGCAGTTATTTTGTCTAAAGGTTGTGCTACCAAGTATTAGGCTGAGGGTGCCAATACTTTTGTCCGGCCCATTTTTGGAGTTTTGTGTAAAATGATCAATGATTTGACTTTTTTTTCCATTCTCTTTTGTGTTTTTTCATCGCAAGCAAAATAAATGAAGATATTATTACCAAAGCATTTGTGATTGCAATCATTTTCTGGAAGAAATTGAGTATTATCTGACAGAATTGCAGGGGTGCCAATACTTTTGGCCAGCACTTTAGAACAGAGGTATGCAACCTTTTTTGTTCGGCGTGCCGATTTCGATTAAAAAATCAAAGTTGAGGTACTTGGAGTGCCGGTCAATAGTTATAAGTCTGACGACCCCTGCACACGGTATTATGTCCCATAGTGGCCCCTGCACACGGTATTATGTCCCATAGTGGCTCCTGCCCACGGTATTATGTCCCATAACAGCCCCTGCACATGGTATTATGTCCCATAGTGGCCCCTGCACATGGTATTATGTCCCATAGTGGCCCCTGCACACGGTATTATGTCCCATAGCGGCTCCTGCACACGGTATTATGTCCCATAACGGCCCCTGTACACGGTATTATGTCCCATCGTGGCCCCTGCACATGGTATTATGTCCCATAGTGGCCCCTGCACACGGTATTATGTCCCATAGTGGCTCCTGCCCACGGTATTATGTCCCATAACAGCCCCTGCACATGGTATTATGTCCCATAGTGGCCCCTGCACATGGTATTATGTCCCATAGTGGCCCCTGCACATGGTATTATGTCCCATAGCGGCTCCTGCACACGGTATTATGTCCCATAACGGCCCCTGCACACGATATTATGTCCCATCGTGGCCCCTGCACACAGTATTATGTCCCACCGTGGCCCCTACACACGGTATTATGTCCCATAGTGGCTCCTGCACACGGTATTATGTCCCATAGTGGCTCCTGCACACGGTATTATGTCCCATAGTGGCCCCTGCACACGGTATATGTCCCATAGCGGCCCTTGCACACGGTATTATGCCCCATAGTGGCCCCTGCACACGGTATTATGTCCCATAGTGGCCCCTGCACACGGTATATGTCCCATAGCGGCCCCTGCACACGGTATTATGCCCCATAGTGGCCCCTGCACACGGTATTATGTCTCATAGTGGCCCCTGCACACAGTATAATATTCTAACTTTTTATAATATTCCAATTGTCACCACTCACTAGCTATAATTATACTGTGGGGTCTCTTCAGACCCCAGAGTATAATAAGTGCAGGGCCAAGAGAGGTGACAAACATAATAAATAATGTTACTCAGCTTTTCCTGCACTCCGGAGAGGCTCTGTTCTCTTCGGGCACTTCAGCCTGTAGTCAGCGACCGCTGATTGGGTCTCAGGGGTCACGTCGCGTCATTATGTGTTATGACGTCGGACATGACCCCTGAGGCTCTGTCAGCAGTCTCTTAAGTCAGGCAGAAGCGCCTGAAGAGCACAGAGACGCTACAGATCCAGGGAAGGTGAGTTAACATTATTTTTTATGTTTGATCATCCCCCCCGGGGACTCCACTTATTATACTCTAGGGTCTGAAGAGACCCCACAGTGTAATAATACCATTTTCGTTTTGGCCGTGTTTGGTCCGATCGAAACTGCTGGGTGAGGACTCCGCTGCCCGTGCCAGGGAAATAAGCCTCACGTGCCACTCTTGGTACGCGTGCTGGGGGTTGCCAACCCCTGATATAGAAGATGAGAATCCATGGAATGTGATTGCTACCAAGGTGGCTCAAATTTTACCAGATATTTACCTAATTAACAACATTGTGACCATCTTCTATAAAAATTTGATGATGGTACAGTACTATTTGGAGAATATTTATTGAATCTTAAAATCAGGGGAATAACTAAGCTACATAGCAAACTTTTGACTGGGGTCTTTCACACAGTATAATGCTCCCTCATTCCCTTTACTTACCCCTGACATGGTATAACGCCCCCTTTACTAGCTCACACACAATGTAACACCCCCTTGACTGGCTCCCACATAGTATAACTCCCCCTTTACTGGCCCCTACAAAGTATAAGGCCCCCTTTACTGGCCCACAAACAATAATTGCCCCCTTTACTGTGCCCCATTCACTATACTGCCACCTGTATTGTCCCCCACATAGTAACTGCCCCTTTTACAGGCCCCATACAATAATTGTCTCTTATACTGGACCCTACAAATTGATATTAAGCAGTTACCTGCCCAAGCTTGCTGTATATTACAGCGGGACGTGATGCACAGCACGTGAAGTGAATGTTGGCTGTTACTTGCGAGAGTAATCCAGCAGATAATGGCTTCTTTAGCGATAGTCCTGCCACTACAAAAATGTTGCATGAATACTTCAAAAAAGGAATAGAAATTTGCTGCAGTGGCAAAGGGTTAATAAAGCCAATTTTACATATATGAACTAGGGATAGTAGTCCCATATTTGTGAAGGACTGGAATTAAGTATAACTTGGTATAAAGTAAATCTGAATGCTGTTTTAATACATAAAATATGGCAGAAAATAAAAGACACAGAAAGGAGAGAAAGTAGGATCAATTAAAACCACACTTTGTTTTAATAAACATATTCCCTGTCTTGGAGATTTTTGAGTGATCCATCTAGTCTTTTAGATATTTATGGAAGGAAAGGTAAAGCAAAAACCAACAGATACCTGACCAGGGTACTATCAGCTAAGATGTGTGATAGCCCAGAGCAAAGCACCAGTTTAGAAACTGTCAAATCTGCTAAAGTCAGGTATTTCTAATAATAGGCATTTCAAGACTTATCATTGAATTTGAGTGGTGGTAACCCAGCGCCAAGCCGTGAAAAATAATTGGGAGAATCGGACCTTGCAAATGAAATAGTGTATATGAGACTGTAAAATATTTTTAAATTCTTCACATAAAGTGATATATTATTATTTGTTTTTGTATCTATTCTGAGGCAATATAAAATGGACCTGAGAAGCTCCTCCAAATACATGCAATATGAATTGGTGATGTCCTAAACTATAGTACTGTATATCACAAAGATCAATTCAGGTTTAAAGGAAACCGGTCACATGGAAAAGCTGTTCAATCTGCAGGCAGCATGTTACAGAGCAGGAGGAGTTAAAGGGGTTGTCTGAGCGGTTGGCACCTCCTCTTCTTGATGTCTGCCAGCCGCCCACGCCTGCGCAATAGAGCTGGAGTGCCTGCTATTGCCCAGAACAAGTGAAATCCCATGCCCAGAAGGTCTGGCCACGAAGACAGGTAAGTATGATGTGGGGGGTGAGTTACTTAGGAAGGGCTAGTAGTGGGAGGGCTAGCTAGGGAAACAGGGAGGGAGTGTAAGTGAGAAAGGGAGGGGGAGGGAGTGAGGGAGGGAGTCAGCTCTGAGTGCATCATGGTAGTTGTAGGAAAACAGAACAGGAAGCTACCCATGTAAACAAATGCAGAAGATGCCAGGAGCTCCCAGAGAAACCCAGAAATTACTCAAAACACTGCTAAAGGTATTTGGTTCAACTTATTAACCTAACTAACAGACCTTTTTTGAAAAACATTTTTTTTTTTTTTTGCCTGGAAAACACCTCTAAGCAGATATATATATATATATACAGGGGCTTAACTACTGGGGTAGCAGCGGTAGCGGCTGCCACAGGGCCCAAAACATTTTTGAGTAACCCCAGAAGGTAACGGGCCCTATTTACTTACCAATCCCTGCTCCTGCTCATGGCCGCCTGCGCTTCCCATTCTGCGGAGGCGGAGGTGGCTGTGAGAAGGAGCGGGGATTGGTAAGTGAGGCCGCGGGCCGTGAACCCCACAAACACTGCTATCATTATACTCGGGGGTCTTTTCAGACCCCCAAGTATAATGGTTGGAGCCAGGAAGAGGTAGATAACATTGTTTTTTTGTTTGTATCCTCCCCTGGGTCTCCGATCATTATACTCTGGGGTCTGAAAAGATATAGGTATAATAATTGTTCATGGGTGGTCCACAATGGGGCATAATACTGTGTGCAGGGGCCACTATGGGGCATTATACAGTGTGCAGGGGCCACTATGGGACATAATACTGTGTGAAGGCCACTATGGGGCATAATAGTGTGTGCACTTACTTAATCTAAATCTAAAACTATGCAAAAAAATTTTTTGCATAGATTTAGACTTTTGCTAAGGGGTTAAAACGTAAATTTTTGCGGGCCAGGTGTACTTTTTAGTTATACCATTTTGGGGAATTGCTATTGCTTTGATCACTTGATCATGCCAACAGGATGCCGGCCCTGGATCTTGCTCCGGGTGCTGGTGATCCCTGTAAAAACAGTGGCGTACATGGGCCGCCAGAAAAATGGCATCTGGGTTAGCTTTGACGAGGCGCTGGTGGGGTTAATTCCCACGATCAGTGCCGGCACTGATCATGGGCATTAGCGCCAGATGTCTGCTGTATAAAACAGCAGAGACCCAGCAGCTATGGCGGCCGCTCAGCTCCTAAGTGGCTGCCATATTTAAAGCGAAGGGGTTAAAGCGAAGATGTCACATTAACCCCTTTCCACAGCAGCTGTTTTTCAATTTTCATTTTTTACTTCCTGTCTTCCAAAAACCATAACTTTTTTATTTTTCCACGTATGAGGGCTTATTTTGTGCAAGACAAATTTTAATTTGTGATGTTACCATTTAATATTTCGCAAAAAGTACTGGGAAGCTGTAAAAAAATTCAGAATGGGATGAAATTAGACAAAAACTGCATTTGCACAACATTCAAGGGCTTGTTTTTACAGCATACACTGTGCAGCCAAAATGACATATTACCTGTTTTCTGCGGGTCAGTACAGTTATGGCAATACCAAATTTATATAGTTTTTTTTTAATGTTTTAAGAACATCCAAAACTTTGAAAAAAAAATTCTTGCAGTCGCCATATTCTGACACCTGTAACATAAGACATCTTTTTTGGGGGGCCAAATGTATTTTTTACTTATAATATGTTGGGGAATGTCTGATGTTTTGATCGCTTTTTATTCACAATTTTATGGAAGGAAAAACGGCGTAAAAACTGTGGTTTGGTTCTTTTGATATTTTTTTCCTGCTATGGTGTTCGATTGGGCAATTTTATATGTGTTTTATATTGTTTATTTTTTATTTGATCTAGGGAAAGGGGAGTGATTTGAAAATTTTTCTTTTCACTTTTATTTTTAGCCTCCCTAGTCAAATCACTAATACAATATACTGCAATGCTACTGCATTGCAATGTATTGGAAAATCACTTAGTTCTATTACAGGCTGCTTATCACAGCCTGTAATAGAAGTGATGTAATGACAAGTCTGGGAGCCTTAGGCTAGGCTCCCAGCTGTTATGATAACATATCACAGCCTCCGTATCCCGTCTTGCCATGTGACGCTGGTAAAATGGTGCATCGATCAGGTTTTACAGAGGCATCAATAGTGTTAATGCACTGATTTCAGGCATCTCCGATGGTTATACTCTGTATAAAACAGAGGAGACCCAGTGGCTATGGCGGCCGCTCATATCCTGAGGAGCTGCCATATTTGAAAATCCAACATATTCCACAATAGTACAGTGGATGTCAGGTAAGGGTTAAGCATGTTATACAATTTAGGGTTCAGATGTTATATGACAATTATTTTATGTTAGTATTCTAGGATAGTACTCTCATTAAGTTGGCCTCCTTACAATCACAGTTGCTAAGGATAGATCAATATGAGATTATTTTTTTTATAATACATTTAACTCTTCCCGCCGGTGACATTTTTCAATTTTAAATTTTCATTTTTCATTTTTGACTCTCCGCCTTCGAAACCCCATACCTTTTTTATTTTTCCATTCACAGAGCTATATGAGGGTTTAATGTTTGCGTGAAAAATTGTTCTTCATAATGGTTTATTGGTTTAATGATTTTTAATTCTGTACAATGTACAGGGAAGCTGGAAAAAAATTCAGAATGGGCCAGAATTGGAGAAAAAGTGCATTTGTGTGATTTTATTATATACTATATATATAATATAGTATAATAATAATATACGGCACTTACTAAGAAGCAGGGACCCAGCAGCAAGGTCTGTGATTGGAGACAACGCCAATAATAGACCATTAACTCTTCAGATGCGACCATAGTTAACTGTGACCACAGTATCTGAGTGGTTAGTTTCAGGTTTGATTTTATTGAAAGTAAGCCTATGGCAGGCACTTCTATTACAGGCTGCATAGAGCTCATATGGCTATATAAGCGGAAAAATAAAAAAAAAAGTTGTAGCTTTTGGAAGGGAGGGAATAAAAAACAAAATCAGGCAAACTGAAATTGTCTGCCTCCTGTAGGGGTTAATGAACCCCCCCCCATTGGCATAACATAAGATTTACATTTTTCTAAAAATCTGTAAAATGTATGTTCCTACTTGAATCATTGAGTTACAGATGTTATACACATTAATGTAAGAAACAGCACATAATAATCAATAATCAATTTACGTTATTAAATGACAATACAATAAATTATTATATTATCAGTGCTTGGTATGGCAGGAATAAAAGTGCCATATGGACAGCATGCATCATGTATAAAAGGTGAGCCTGCTGTGTATTTTGTATCTATTACACCATATTGTTTCACATACTGTACTGCTAAGTCTTTCTAACGCAGTCATTCATCCATCTAAAACAACCATATATTTACTCTTGTACTGTGTAGTTTCTTTTACAGCATGATGAGTGGAACTCCTGACAGCTTAAGGCAACTATCAGGAGACTCAGCTAGCCAAAGGCCTTGACCAGTGCAGGCTGGAGCATTGCCCTCATTTCCCAGCTTCCCCACTCAGGAGAAAGGCAGTAAAGTCAGAGTAAGCAAGTGTGTTATTGTATACGCGATCATATTATAACTTAACTATTGTATTGCATTAAAGCTATGCAATATTTTTTCTGCATAGAAAATAGCAATGATAATAAGCACACAGTCCTGTGAGGTAAAGGATAGGATGATGACTATAAACCTGACCCATGATGTAAGGTGATGGCACATGCTGCAGCTAACTCACACTTGACAAGGTTCTGATGAATACTGTGATCATCTTACTCACTAAAAAAGGAAAAAAAGTTTCTTGAAATCACAAACCATCCACTCTTCATTTATCACCTACCCAAAGGGCACAAGTCTCTGACTATTCTTTGATCCCCGATATCAATATCGATATCTTTAAGCAGTAACCTCTCACATCAAAGATCGTCACTTACAACAAACAGTCCTTTAGCTTCCCTCCTACACTATCTTAAAGACTCCACCCAGCTAATGAGAGAATTGGATCACCTCCATTCAATCCCCTCTCTCTTCTCATAGCTGATGTGCCCGCACGCTAGTCCAATATCTCACACACCCAAGGAATCATTGCTGTTAATCATTTCCTAATGCTCATCCCAAAAAGATAAGGGTATCCAATGCTTTCTGGATGATAATGTCTTCTTCTAAACAACAACTAAAAGGCTGCACATCGGCAACCAACACACCTATAGGTCAAATATTCTATTCTCCCGAAGATATATCCATGATTTATTTCTCATCTGGCATGAGAATGCCACTGCAGATAACAATTTCCTCCTGATGCTGAAAATTAACAATATGGACCTCTGAATCACATATACTTTCACTTTTTTCTAATGCATTGATTTGCATTTGAGTTATCATTGCTACAAGTTATCAGATTCAAGATGAAGATGGCAACATCTGCACCACCATTCCCATAATACTATTGAGTCTATAGATCTGCTTTTCTCCAAGACTTCCCTTGAAGATCTGGAGTATAACAGTTTCCACTATGCCCCATGGCTCAAATATATTCCATATGGGCAATTCACGTGGATTTGGAAAAACAGTTCTGATATCACCACTTTCAACCAACAATTTAATAAAATCTTAATTAAAAGGTTCGAAGATAAATAATACCCTATAACCATAATCCAAAATTCCTACTAAAACCTGGCAAGTCTCACTAAGCAACCAAAAACCCATACATTGTTTATTACCACTTGCACCTCTAGCTATAAGACTATCAACTCCATTATCTCTGAACATTGGAGAATTCATTTAAAGGGGTTATCCAACTTCCAAAAATTATCTGCAAATACATCCACAGCAGTGCTAAATCCTCAAAGTTCCCTTGTGCACGCTTTTCTTGGCTTTATTTTACTTGAGACTCCTTTTATCACAGTTGTTTATATGCAGTGAATTTGCGAAAAAACTACAGTTCCCATAATGCCTCTGCCTGCTCTCACTCTAACAATGCAGTTGAATTTTCCTTCTAGCCTCAGTATGGTCCACCATAACACCAGTCATGGAAAGTATGCCATTGGACACACACGCTATAACCTCTGGACTTCCCAGTGGAACATTGGTGCCATGCATCAGCCTGTGGGCCCCCTGCTACTTACTAATCTTCACTCCTTCCCACAGCTGCCTCCTCTTCCCCTTTAGTTCTTCAGGGGTCCCCATATCACATTGCTGATGTTATTTGGAATGTTGCACTGGACCTCCTGGTGGCTGAGGAAGAGGCAAAGGTGCCCGTGGCAGGAGCAGGTTGCTGAAATTAGAGTATTTGTTGGGTGAACCTCGCAAGATTCGTTTTCCTGGTGGTTTTGATCAAACATGTCCAAAACAAAACTGCTCTGGGGTTTCATCAGACTACAGACTATAATAAATGGAAGCCCAAGGTAAGTGGTGAACATAAAAAAACAGTGTTCTTTTGGCCTCTGCAATGATGTCAGAGACGATAAAATATAGGCCTCAGCAGTCACATGGGGCAGTTATGCCAGCCTCATGATGCATAATGACACCAATGTAACCCACATGACCGCTGAGACCCAATTACAGCCCTCAGCAGTCTGTGACGTCATTGAAGAGGCCCGAAGATCGGCATCAGAGCCCAGGAGAGGTCCCCAGTCATCAACTCCCCATTACCATTATTTAGGGGACCTACCTGACTTGTTTGTTTTGCATTTATATATTTACAGAATTTTTGGAGGTTCATTTCTCTTTCCTTAGCCACCTTCCTTTCATTATACAGATGTTATTAAGTGCTTTGTATTTCTCAAAGGCTACAGTTAACCCTTTAGATTTATTTTTTTTAATTACCCGTTTTTTATTGTTTATTGCCCTTTCAACCATAGCTGTGAACCATTGGGGGTTAATTTAAGGCATTTATACTGTTTCACTATAGCTATACATTTTGCTATACACTTATTCAACATAGATTTAAATGTCTCACACTTAAGATCTGTATCATTGTATCTGACAATAGCTACTCCCAGGCTATATCCCGATGTACGGCCCTTAATTTATGGCCTTTTTAACATTGAAGAATTTTGCATTCCCAACCATTGTTTGTTTTTTACAATTTAGGTGGAATTTGATTAGATTGTTATAATTCATGTTATAATTATATATTATATATTTTTCTTCGTCTCATTGGCTAACTGTAAATGTTTGCTGTATATATATATATATATATATATATATATATATATATATATATATATATATATATATATATATGTTAAAGGGATGATATCACTGACTCTGCTGTTGTCTCTGCTGTAATCCCGGCAGTGATCATGCGCCGCCTTCTGCTGCTCCGACAACTTTCCTAGAGAAATAATGGCATTCTCTATCTGGACTGTGCAGGGTCGGATTAATCCTACCATGGGCTCTGGGTTGTAAAAAAATTATGGGCCCCCGCCAGTCTAAACTTTTTAAGTCATCTGACACTTAAAAAAAAACCCAGAAAGCAAAACTGTAGGCCAATAGAAGAGTCATTCGGTTTTTACTTCAATATTGAAATCAGTGATGATAGATTCTGTTTATATCCATCCATCTAGTATTTTTATACCCTTTGTTCTGATTTTTGAAAACAGTGAACCTAACCTAGGAAATAATGGTCCTGTACAGTGCCGATATATACAAGATATAGACATGGTACTATGCAGTGCCCATATATACAGAATAAGAGAAAAGGCAATTTTCAGTTTTGGTTAACAAATAACACTATTGCCAAAAAGAAACCCTTAACAAAATGAGATTTTGCACTATAGACTGTTATGATTAGACTGCAGATGCAAGGCCACAATGAAAGTAAGAGCAAGAAATTGGTTGATAACTGCGAGCAGTAGAGACAGCTATCTACAACTAGCACACCTCTGCGAGCCAAGACAGACCCCCAGACGCTTTCATCAGAGCTTGCCAAAAGGAGAGATGGACTTTGCTGGATCTGGGGATCTGAATTGACGCCAAACAGGTAAATGTACTAATAATAAACTCACTGCCGAGTCAAAAACGAAGAGAGCACATAATAAGCAGAGAAGCTAGCCAAGGGTCAAAAATCCAGCCGGGAATGTCACAAAAGAGGCAAAAGGGGAATCCCAGGAGCAAGCCAGAGGTCCCAAGTCATACAGGTACACATTCAAAATGGGAGCCAAACTAGCAGTTGCAAACTAAATATTTGACACAAGTCTCAGGAGGGCGGGGTCTTATATAGGCCTCCTCAGCTGCTAACTGGACCAAGCCAGGAAGCCTCTGAAAGTACAAAAGCTTCCCTGGTTGGCATGGTAACCTTAAAGGTGCAGCAGCCAGATAGAGAATAGAGAAATTATAATCCACTATTAGCTTTTTGTTACCACTGGCTTCCATTTGTTTACCTGCAGCCATATCGGTTGCTGTCACTTTGACATTACTATGGATATGTTTGCATTACAGAGATAGAAAGGGGTTAGAGCCTTAGGAGTCCTCAGAATGTTATACACAACCTTTTAAAACAATTCATTTCCACTTCCAGTTCATAAAGAATTGGTTCGGACCGAACCCAAACTTTTGGTCACAACTGACAAACAATTTCTCGATTTTGCGCTCTGCTTTTTCCCTCTCCACTATCCAAAAGCCATATTTTTCCCTTCGAAGAATCATATGGGGGCTTAGTTTTTTTTGTGGCGAAATTGTACTTCATAGTAGCAGCATTTAATATTCCTTACAATGTACTGGGAAATAGGAAAAATATGAATGGAGTGGAATTGGAAAAAAATATTTGCACAATTTTCTTACATACTTTGTTTTTGTAGTGCTCGCTGTGCTGTAAAAATTATACGCTAGCTATAATCTGTGGGTTAAAACAATCACAGCGATACTCAATTTATAAGATGTTTGTTATGTTTTAATGCTTTCACAAAAAAGATTTAAAAGTGTAAAAATTGCTTTTGTGACACCCTTTACTTTTTTTTATTAAATGTATAGTGCTGTGTAAGGGCTCTTTTTAACGGGGTAAGTTATAGCTTTTATTAACAACATTTTAGGGATTGTATAAGGTTACGATTGCTATTTTTTAACATTAGAAATTTTATTGAAATTTTTGTTATATCACAAAGAACAAGTCAAACAAAGTATCAACAATGAAGGATGAACATGGCAGAGGGAAGGTCAGGGAGCGGAGGGGGTGGCAGGGAGAACAAGAAATGGCAGGTGTGGGAGCGGGGAGGAACATAGGGTTAGGAGGGAAACAATTGCTCTATCGCAGCAGAGTCAAGTACGTAATATAGAAAGAAAAACAGTGGTAAACATACCTCATGTCATTTTGAAAAAGAAGAAAGGAAGGTAACAAGAGGACGGGAGGAAAGGAAAAATCAAGAGAATACAGAGGGGAAGGCAGACTGGAATTCAGCGGAGTAGTAAAAATGGATCCACAGGAGTCACGTTTGCTGGTGGACTCTATCATCATGCTTCAGTTCTGTGAGCAGATTTTCCATGCTGTGTATGCATAAGACCTCCTGAACCCAAGACAGCAGAGAGGGGGGTGTCAGAGATTTCCACAGTCTAGGGATAACGGATGTCGCCGCTACTAATAGGAAACCTAACAGCTTGTGGGTGTGCTTCTTAAACTTACCCGGGAAGATAGAGAGGAGCATGGGAGCAGGGTCATCTTCCAAAACAATGCCAGTGACCGTCTGAATAATACGACGGACACCCGACCAAAAGGGGCGTAGGAGTGTACAGCCCCGGTCGATGTTACTTCTCCAGCATGATTGCTATTTTTTGAGTGAAGGAAAACAATGAAAAAATGGCAATTTGCATGTTTGATTTTTTTTTGCCACTATGCTGTTTCACCAAATGGGATACATATTTATTTATTTATTTATTTATTTTTATAAATTCTTTATTTATAACCAAAATATAAACAAACATAACAAACCACACAAACAGAAACCGTCCGCCATTGAAATAGGAGCCGGGAAAAAAAAACCATTTGAAATACAGAGACAATTAGCATATGAAGGTGAGAGACATTATATTTGATAATTGCATACAGAAGGTTATGTTTCTGCAGAGGAAGTAATAGGTTGAAGGCCAGGAGGAGCAGAGGGAAAGAAAAGAGGGAAGTAGAAGGAAGAGTAGAGGGAAGAAGGTGTGATGTTGTTATAAGTATATTCTGTATGTTCTTTGCTGCTTACTTATTTTGCTTTGTCTGCCTAGCAACAGTGAGGTAGTAAGGGAGGAGGAGCTGAGCTAGGAAGAGCAGATGCTAGACAGAGATCCTTGGAGGAAGCATGGAATAAAGAGTTCTGATCCTTAAAAGTCATTATCGCATAGTGGGCTTATTCTAGGTGACCTGCATCCACACTACAACACTACAGAAGAAGGGATGGGAAAAAAAAAGGGGGGGGGGGATTAGGGAAGGGGGGATAAATATTTTTTATATTTCTAGCTCAGTCATTTTCGGATGTAGGGATGGCTTATTTGTTTATGGTATTTTTTGTTCATGTTTATGTGTAAGCAAGAGAAAAGTGGTGATTTAACCTTTTTTTTATTTTTTTTTTTATATCTGTTAAAACTTTTTTTTTTAATCCTTTTATTTTTATTTTTAGGTTCAAGTCCCCTAGGGGGTCTCATAGCCCCTGTAATATATTGCAATACTGATGTATTGCAGTATATTGAGAAATCCAGCAATGGCAGATCTGGGAGATTTCAACTGACTGATTACTATGCTTGGAGGACATCCCTGGGAACCAATTAGGTGCCTCAGATACAATTGACCATGGCATCTAAAGGGTTAGTTAGTGGTGGATGCCTCTGTATAATTTGCCAGTAACCTCTATGTATATAGAGGGCTCAGTTCGTGAGCCCTCTCCATGCTACCTTAGTGACACCATGAAATAATAGTATGTCATGTGTTTCTAAGGAGTTAAAAGCCCCTACAAGAACTGCTAATGGTATGGGAGGCAATTTGACATAATCATGTAAAATGAAGTGTTAAAGTTGTACTTTTATGCTCTTCTCCTATATTTTTTTTTTAAAAAGTATGTTTTAAGATATAGTATTTAGTTGCTGTTCTGAGCTGTACAATTGATTGAATACACAGATTTCTGACCCTTGGCTTATGCGGCTTTATACATTCCTATTTAAAACACTGAAAACCAATCCTCATTTATAAAATACTGTTCTCGAAAGATGTCTATGCCATCAAGCCGTCCTAGTCTTGATCCAGAAATCCTTTTCTAGCACAGCAGGATCTTCTTCTAATTGACCCAATACAATTTGGAGTATGGCAAGAAAGCAGCAGAAAACAGTTTGTGTTCTAAAACATTTCATTATGTAACAGAACATGTACAAACAGAAATCTCATAACCTCTTCAGGACTATTCAGGGCAAAAAAGTCAAACACTTTGCCAGTGACTTCAGGGCCAAAGAAAAGTATGAAATTTCAAGTATGCACTTAACGTTATTGCTCTAAGCATCTTTTATTCAGTCTTTTACTGAAATGATTTATTTCAATACATGAAAAACAAAAGAATAATGTAGTACAATTGCATGTTTCCACCAGAGGGGTCAGTCCCAATCCGGAGTGCACGGAGTTGCGACTCATCAGGGGAATCAAGTAGAGGGATCAAGCACCTTAAAGCAGTAACGCAGAAAAAACCTATTATCATTCTCTGCTACTATACATAAAAAGAGAGTCCACTCAGTTGTTCAGGAATTCACATAACTCCACTACTAGACATCCGTTATCTGGATGAAGAAACTGCTTTTCAACGTGATGCGCATTCTCTGCCAACCCATGAGAAATGGAGGTGTAGGACATGCCTCTGATAGGGACGAGAAGGAAGATTATACAGTTGTGATAAAAAGTTTACACGGACTCCATTATAGTCTATGGGGTCCACGGGTTTCCCAGGTAAACCACTTTTTGATGCATATAGGATTCCGTTCGGGGGGTCCCCAATCGAAATCCCCGAACGCAGATGTGAACCGGGCCTTATATTGGGGTGTGAAGGTTATGATCAGGGCAACATTATCCCTACTGATACACAAAGTGATGCTTTAATCAAGAGATAGTACGCAAATAATGGTATGGTACCCTAATTGATCCCTAACCCCCGACAAGTTGTGTAAACTGGAACATCCGGTAAGATCCAACTACTATATGAACTCTTTTGGATGGAGTATTGTGGCCATAGTGAGTCAGAGGCGGGAGTTGGTTGTTTTTAAATGACTTCACTTGCTACATATTATTATATATGGGAAGATTTTTGTAGACAATTTTACTTATAGTATTATAAGTTTTATGTTTGGAGTGCTGATAAACTACCTTTATTAAAAAAAAAAAAAAAAATCATTAAAATTACATTAAAAAAATCATAACAGCAATTTGTGCATGTAATGGAGGCATCACCATTCCAAACGATTTATTCTCAATACTTGACAAAGGACACGTTTTGTCTGAAACGTGCAGTATAGTTATATCTCCGTTATATGTAGGAGCTGCTGTTATAATTTTTTAATGTATCTTCAATAAAACATTGTTTTTTAACAAAGTAAAGTCTTGACTGCATACTTTTTTTTTTAGATTCTAATAATACACATTAAGCTGAAAAATTGCTTAGCAAAGAATAGATGTACATGGGTTCTAATACTAAGCTGGTGTTTTTGAAGACGTGTATGTGAAGTGATGTGATACTACCTACTCCTATCATTGTACTGTAATTTAGTATTTGCATGCTATTGTGGTATTTGTGTGGTATCTTAGACTTGTTTAGCTCTACTTGAGCCAGGTCATTGTATTCTAATATTGAAAATTCTCCTTTCCGATTTTATTTAATGCAAATAATAAGTTAAAGGGGTATGGAAACAGCATAGAACAGCTGTATTTAGCTGATTCCAAAAATCTAAGCTTGGTGGTCGAGTCCATTTTTCTCATCCAGAGGTATCAACCTTGGAGAGCCATCAAACTGTGATACTCAATGTATTGTTTGCAGCAAAAATGGCCTATTGAGGTGAGTGGTTTATACAAAATGTATTCAGATACCCTATATCCGTGATGGCGAACCTATGGCACGCGTGCCAGAGAGGGCACGCAGAGCCCTCTGAGGTGGCACGCGCACCGTCGCCATGATCGCTCACTAACCGGGAAAATGTACATACAGCTGAAAGCTGTCACTGTAGGCCACGGTCCGCGGAGCCACGGCCTACACTGACTGTAGAGTGTGACATCTGCCCCGACGCAGGCGCGATGACATCATTCATCAGCGCCTATGAACAGAAGAAGAAGGAGGACGCTCTTCGTGGGACTGTAGCTCTTCGTGGGACAAGGTAAGTAACATAAACTACTGTGGGGGGGGACACTGAAGCATCTAATACTGTGTGGGGGGGACACTGAAGCATCTAATACTGTGTGGGGGGGGGACACTGAAGCATCTAATACTGTGTGGGGGACACTGAAGCATCTAATACTGTATGGGGGACACTGAAGCATCTAATACTGTGTGGGGGGGCACTGAAGCATCTAATACTGTGGGGGGGGGACACTGAAGCATCTAATACTGTGTGGGGGACACTGAAGCATCTAATACTGTGTGGGGGGGATGCTGAAGAATCTAATACTGTATGGGGGACACCGTGAAGCATAAACTACTGTGTGGGGGCCCACTGTGAAGCATATACTACTGTGTGGGGGGGGGGGCTTATTGTGAAGCATATAATGTGGGTGGGGGCCCAAAGTGAAGCATATAATGTGGGTGGGGGCCAAAAGTGGAGCATATAATGTGGGTGGGGGCCCAAAGTGGAGCATATAATACTGTGCGGGGGCCTCTGTGGAGCATATAATACTGAGTGGGGGCCACTCTGAAGCATATAATACTGTGTGGGGGCAATTCTGGAGCATATAATATTGTCTGGAGGCCACTTCAGAGCACATTGTACTGTTTGGGGCCCTTCACTATTTATATCACATGGTATCTGTTTTATAGCAGACATGTGATATTATTACAGGCTGTAATAACATTGCACGGTCACTATAAAACAGATTCTGGTTGATTTAAGGTTAAATTGCCGTGTTGGCACTTTGCGATAATTTAGTGGGTTTTGGGTTGCAGTTTGGGCACTCGGTCTCTAAAAGGTTCGCCATCACTGCCCTATATCATTATCTGAACCGAGATGGCCCTTAAAGAGGTATTCCCATGAACATAACCTTTTTAAAATTTGTAGATAATAAAAAGTTTAACATTTTTGCAAATATAAATAATTAAATATTTTGCAGTTTTAAAGATTTTCTCTAATATCTTGTGATCACAGTCTTGTTGTCATGATCGGTTGTCAATGGATATAATCATGAATGCAGGACCTTTCTAAGGTCAGAAAATCAGCAATGATGTCCTTACTGTGAATGGGTTATCTCCTCATACATGTAGTGTCCCTGCCTGATAACTTGCCCACAATAAGAAAATCATGGCTGGGTTTTTGACAAGTCCGAGACCATAGAAAGTTCCTGCATTCATGGTCGTATCCATTGGCAACTGATCAAGACAATAGACTGTCACCACTAAGATAGTTAGATAAAATCTTTAAAACTCTGCAGAATTTTTAACTACTTATATTTGCAAAAATGTTTAACTTTTAATTATCTACAAATATAGATATGGTTATGGTCATGGGAATACCCCTTTAATGTTTATTAGTTTTAGACCCCTGAATTAATTTTAAAACCTCAGAACAGTATTATTACTGGCCCCATTACGCCTCTGACTGGCCCCCTATCTCTCTGTGATTATGGAAGATTGGTCTTAGTAAATCATGACCATGAGGATGATGTGTCCTTGTGCTGCTGCTTTCATTAGATACTTAGTAGGGGGTATTGGGGGTACAAATAATTTAAGAAATAATGTAGGAAAGACAATGTTTATAAAGTGGCAAGAATAAGAAAAGAAGGCCAGAGAAATTCTTCTTGTGTGAAAGCTGAATTTATTGCATTTCCAATAAAGTGTAGTGTAATAACAGCAAAACCACATCCTCGATCAAGGGAGTTGACAGGGAGATATGTAGTGCTAGACACTGTTCAATTAACATGAAAATTGTGAGGTGCAATTGCTTTTAACATTGATCTCTGAAGTTGTTGAAACAAGAAAAGCCCGACTTTGTAGCAGAACTCAAAATGCAAAGAAATATTTCTATTTCTTCCATATAATATGTATATTTCCATGGACACAAATAAATAATGTCCCAGAGGGTACAGCAATGTATCCTATGTATAGCCCAGGTGTACACCACCGAATAGTTGCAATATATAACAAGGAAGGAGAAAGCAGATGGGCCTAAAAAAGGAAATTATATTAAAGTCTATACAATGTAAAATATTAAATACACATAACGGGATAGGTAAAGGAGGGATAGGGAGGTGTATTGGAGCCCCTAACTTATATAATATCACCTCCCTTCCACTATATATGAAGGAACATAGTAATAAATAATTGTGTATTGATATATATATGAAAAAATGGAGGCCCGAAGGTGTCCAAGCCTCTGTATGAGAATAAAGACAGGTGAGTGTATGGAGGTCAGAGGTGTCAGAGTCTCTGTATGACAATAAAGACAGGTGAGTGTATGGAGGTCAGAGGTGTCAGAGTCTCTGTATGACAATAAAGACAGGTGAGTGTATGGAGGCCGGAGGTGTCAGAGTCTCTGTATGAGAATAAAGACAGGTGAGTGTATGGAGGTCAGAGGTGTCAGAGTCTCTGTATGAGAATAAAGACAGGTGAGTGTATGGAGGTCGGAGGTGTCAGAGTCTCTGTATGACAGTAAAGACAGGTGAGTGTATGGAGGTCACAGGTGTCAGAGTCTCTGTATGAGAATAAAGACAGGTGAGTGTATGGAGGCCGGAGGTGTCAGAGTCTCTGTATGAGAATAAAGACAGGTGAGTGTATGGAGGCCGGAGGTGTCAGAGTCTCTGTATGAGAATAAAGACAGGTGAGTGTATGGAGGTCAGAGGTGTCAGAGTCTCTGTATGAGAATAAAGACAGGTGAGTGTATGGAGGTCAGAGGTGTCAGAGTCTCTGTATGACAATAAAGACAGGTGAGTGTATGGAGGCCGGAGGTGTCAGAGTCTCTGTATGAGAATAAAGACAGGTGAGTGTATGGAGGTCAGAGGTGTCAGAGTCTCTGTATGAGAATAAAGACAGGTGAGTGTATGGAGGTCGGAGGTGTCAGAGTCTCTGTATGACAATAAAGACAGGTGAGTGTATGGAGGTCACAGGTGTCAGAGTCTCTGTATGAGAATAAAGACAGGTGAGTGTATGGAGGCCGGAGGTGTCAGAGTCTCTGTATGAGAATAAAGACAGGTGAGTGTATGGAGGCCGGAGGTGTCAGAGTCTCTGTATGAGAATAAAGACAGGTGAGTGTATGGAGGTCGGAGGTGTCAGAGTCTCTGTATGAGAATAAAGACAGGTGAGTGTATGGAGGTCGGAGGTGTCAGAGTCTCTGTATGACAATAAAGACAGGTGAGTGTATGGAGGTCACAGGTGTCAGAGTCTCTGTATGAGAATAAAGACAGGTGAGTGTATGGAGGCCGGAGGTGTCAGAGTCTCTGTATGAGAATAAAGACAGGTGAGTGTATGGAGGCCGGAGGTGTCAGAGTCTCTGTATGAGAATAAAGACAGGTGAGTGTATGGAGGTCGGAGGTGTCAGAGCCTCTGTATGAGACAAAGACAGATGAGTTTATGGAGGTCAAAGGTGTCGGTGGCCTCTGAATGAAAATGCTATTCCGGCATCAATCTCAGCCATCTCTGGCTCCACATAATTCGTTGTGCGGTGAATGTCTACACAAAATGCATTTATCTGCTATAAGAAAGGCACTTGGGAGATTGCCAAGTATGGAGTGGTGGGATAAATTCCATCTGTCCCTTACTATTCTATCCCTATAGCTACACCACCCAACACATTTCAACAGGGTCTGCTGAGGGACAGATAGAATGTATCCCACCACTAGATATATTCCACTATATCACACTGTTGGTGCCACAGTGTTGGCATAAAAAAAAAAAGTTATATTGACAAAGGTCCCCACATAAAATAAAAAAAACATTCCATTGCATCTTTAAATGCCAATGCCATTTTGATTACACATCTGCTCCCATAAAGGAGATAATTAGAGAAAATCATTAAAAAAATACTGCAACATTTTTAATTATTTATAGTTTAAAAAGTTTAACTTTTAACCCCTTCCCACCAGTGACATTTTCCGATTTTCATTTTTGACCTTCCAAACCACACTTTCTTACGGGCTTTGTTTTTATGGTGTTAACTCTGCAGCCAAAATGACATGTCATCTGTATTCTATGTTTCGATATGATTCCAGGAATACCAAATTTATATGGTTTTATTTACATTTTGACCCCTTAACAAAAATCTAAAACTTGCAAAAACTATTTTTTTCTAAAAGTCACCATATAGTCGCCTGTACCTTTTTTATATTTCCGTGTACGGGGATGCATAGGGCGTCTTTTTTTGTGGGGTCAGATGTACTTTTTAATACTTTTTTTTTTCATACCATTTTGGGGAATATCTATTGCTTTGATTACTTTTTGTTCAAATTTTTATCAGAGGTGAAACAGTGCAAAAATGATTTGGCTCTTTTGATTTTTTTTTCCCGCTATGGTGTTTACCGTACGGGAAAAATATTTTTATAAGTTTGTAGACCAAACGTTTTCGGACTCAGAAATACCTAATGTGTATGTGTTTCACCCTAATATTTTACTTTTATATGTATTCTAGGGAAAGGAAGGTGATTTGAATTTTTAGTTTTTTTTTTTTTTAAACATTTTATTAGCCCCCCCCCCTTAGGGGGCTTGAACCTGCAATCATTTGATTGCAAGTCCCATAGACTGTACAACTGTATTGCAGTCTATAGGAGACTCGCTACATAGCTAGACCAGCCTCAATAGCTATAATGCCATGACAAGCCTGGGAGTCTTCATAAGACTCCTGGCTGTTGGAAGAACAGGTCGGCTCCCCCGATCTCGACGGCCTGCAGGAGAGCGGCCGCCATCTTTAAAGACCCAGCATCCGCCATACTATTATGGTTGATGTCGGGAAAGGGTTAATTGTCTACATTATTTAAGGGTCCTACATCATTAACAGAGATGGACGAACCTCTCAAGATTTGTTTTGGGTTCGGGTGATTTCAGGGCTCTGGAAGCTGGGTGAAGACCCTTAGTCTTCTCCTACTATTCAGTGATTTGCTGGCTGACCTTAACCATCTGCTATTAATTCCTACTCCCCAGTAGAATAGCCTATAAAGGGATAATATCACAGTTACTTACATATAAAACTGGCTAATAGTCCTTTATTTGTTAAAAAAAAATGTGTTTTTTGACCAGAACTGTCTAAAAACTCATTTCATAGGATATTTACAGGAGCTTGAAACATAAGCTCATAGTAGCCTTTTCAGATGAAAATTTCTCTAAAGTTATAGTCTGGGGATAACCCCTTTAACTGGCTGTCTGGTCGACAATCATTGCCTTTTCCTGCACAAAAAATTGACAAATTACTATGAAATTAGGCATAGGAAGTCCAAGATTCTTTAGACAATGCGTTTTTTGATGAAAATGTAAGTTTTTTTTATTGGTAATTTTTGCAGTTTTTTTCTTCGAATAATGCATTCTATGCACAATGCTTTGTATACAACAGCATGCAGCAATACTGTATGTGATCAGCAATTATAGCATGCTACATAGTGAGCATCTGGATGCATATAGTGATTTTCTGCTTCTTCCTGCTCACATTGCAGATTCAGCTCAGTTTTCTGCCTGGGTATAAATAGCTGCCTATATATAGAAATAATACTTATCCACTGTTGTAGTGACTGCAACTGTCATAAGGGATTGTGCAAGAGAAGCAAAACTTACACTGGTATCACTGTCCTTTTTAAAGTAATTTATTGCATATTATTACAAACAGAAGTGTTCGGCTGAGATAAGAAATATATTCACATAAGCAATGTGGTGAAATCTTCAATTGTGATTTTGTAGCTTATGGAAGGCTGAAAGTTACAACAGTAAGGAAAATAAGGAAAATAGCAAAACATCATGGCCAATTTTCTAGAGAGTACTGTACAGTTCAGTAAAAATCAAAATAACGTCTAACATGCCTCCAGCAATCTGCCATGCTTGTCTTCATTAGAATGCATGACAACAGTCTATGGTAACTCATGTAGTGGCATTGACGCAACTCTACCGTATATACTTCAGAAATCCCATTCTCATACAATATAACCTCTTCTTTTACCTGACATTCCTTTCACACTACAAAAAACTTCTGCTGGGAGTTCTCAATATATTCTTTTACATCAGATGTTGTTTTTAACATCACTAACCTGTTTTGGCAGAAGCCTAGCTAGGAAAGATTGGACCTCATAATAAGATTTTGGGTCCCCTCCCGGTCCTTCCTAGCCTCCACATGGTATATCGCCCCTTTCCTGACCTCCACAAGGTATAACACTCCCTTTCCTTGCCCCCACATTGTATGACATCCATCTTCACTGGTCCCCACACTGTATAATACCCCCCTTTACTGGTCTCCACATGGTATAATACTCTCTTTACTGGCCTCGACACAGTATAACATATCATTTTCTGACTCCCCACATGGGACTTTGGGATGTAATGTGCAGCACCCCCTGGAGGCTGTGAATAGGAATGTTTAAATGACTCCCTAATGTTGCAGACCTGATAGCAGTCTCTATGATCAGGGGAGTAGCTATAGTGGAAGCTGAGGCAGAAATTGCTACTTTGCCCTGGAGCCTGAGGGGGCCCAAAGACCTCTCTACAATATATGAATTGCAGATAGCACATGGTAAGTGGGGGACCCATTATAGATTTTGCATTGGGCCTTGAAGCTTCGAGAGCCTCTGATAATGACTGCTATGGCAGCACTTTTGCCCCTGTGTTTCGGGGTTGAGCCCCTTCTTCAGACATATCAGAAATAAATTAAGAAATGGGATCTGAAGTCTATTACTATTATTATTATTATTATTATTATTATTATTATTATGTATCTTAGCCCTGTTCCATTTGATTTACTGTCCTGTGCTCTGCAATATCACACACTATATATCATTTTATTATTCTGGGAAACCCCTTCTGTTTATTTTTATTTGGTTACTCTTTTCGATACGTCTTCTGACACTAGGCTCTTACTAGCATTCGGGCGACTCTGCCTGAGATTCCACTTAAATCAGCAGAGAGAAAAGTTCTGCAAGCAGGACTTTTCTTCCACCAATTTCAATATAAAATTGGCCGAAACCCGTCAGATCCCATTATAGTCTTTGGGGTCTGTGGCTTTTTTAGACAGACAGGGTTTCCCCATGCAGACCCAAAGGACGGAAACCAAGCGCTAGTGTGAACCTGGCCTAATTTTTTTTTTTTTCTGATTATTTTAATCTCATTTGACCTGCCCACTCTGATATGCATAGCTTTATACATGTCCATGCTCTTGGTAATACCATTATTCATTGGCCTTATTGTCACATTATAAGCACCAGACACTTTATCCATTGCACATGCACAAGAAATACTTACTATCCACAATTTTCTATCCCTATCATTACTTGATACCCAGTATCTATCTGCCAAGCATGTGCTGTTCACAGCATATTGTATTATGTTATGTTATGTTATATTATATTGTCTATCAGCCTCCCCCATCCTTTTGCTTTAGAATATGGGGGTGGGATGGTGAACAGATGACTAAACAAACAGACAATAACCATATAACATCTCCAAAGGAAGAGGGTCCCATCCACAGACATATGTTTGGAGATTATTGCCTCTCATCAGTGAAGACCAGGATACTGACTGACTGTATAAGAAGTCAAAGATTTGGGTCAGAAGGGGTACTATGTCTCATTACGGAAAGACAGTACAGAGATTTATTAGGCCATGCATGTGTTACTAATAATCTGCGTAAGGAATGTGCAAATAAGGAATCCTTGGTGGAAAAGAGGGACTTACTCCTAGTGCCAACTTTTGGTTTCAAGTTTGTTGCCTGTCATCAATGCGTAGCAGGGTACTGACTGGCTGTATGGGAAGTCTAGATGTGGGTCAGAAGGGGTCCTATGTCTTATTTAGAGAGAGATGGTACAGGGACTTATTAGACCATGCATCGCCTGCTAAGAATTCTGGGTAAGGAGAGCACTAGGACCTGGAGAACACAAAACCAAACTAAGCAGACCTGAACACAGCAACTAGACAAGAAACAAATTTCTACAGGGGAACTGGAAAACAAACAAACAGAGCGGAGAAAACTAGAACTGGAACAAGAACAAACCAATGGAATGAAACAGCACTGCAGTAGGAACACTAGCAAAATCTGAGCACGCAGCTGGAAGCATATACATACATACTGTTCTGGATGTATTTTTTCTCTTGGACACCTTGTACCCTAATGCTGTTATTTTACAATTGATTTTAACATCATTCAACAATAGTGTCAGAGGTTATTGTATCCTGCATTACCCTAGTGCTAATAATTTCAGATGTAAAGAGAATCTGTAAACTTTTCTATAGTCTGTAATAATTTTACCAAGAAAAGAAATTACATTTTGCATGAACTGGTACACATCTCAAAGAGTCAATGCCAACAGCACTTATTGCAAACCTAAAAATTCTCACAGGGTTTTGAGACATTTCGTTATCTTCTATTTCCATGTGTGAACTGAATGGACAGCACTAGATACTGGGCAGGCCATAGACCAAGAGTCTGCACAATATTAATGCTTTAACATTTTGCTGCACCCATTTCATGTTAGGTAGATTTAGTATTTAAGAAAACAAGTGAAAATTCTTGAAAGTAAAAATACTCCAGGTTATGGGAGCTAGAATTTTAGTTTTTGCTTTCCTCTGGGTCAACCGGGGTGGAGTATAGGTTGGGCATGATAAACGTGTGCCTTTATCCAACCTTATCAACCACCTTACCATGTTACTATACAAGGTGATTTTTTTATTATTTTATTTTTTTAACACAATGACAATTAACCTACTTCATTTATTTGAAACTCAGTGAAGTGTTAAAGTTTGGTCCTCTGTTGGATCATAATTTTGCGTTAGTACCAATAAAGTGAAATGTGAAAATACATACCTTTGGAAAATGCAATATTTGAAACAAAAAACTCAAAATTTCCAACACGTGGTTCTCACATAGACTCCAGTGCAATTCATAAAAGAAACTATACATGTAGGTCACGGTTCATCATGTAAGATGAGCCTCGATATGATACTTGGAATAATATACAATTCTCAGATATGATCTGTAGATAGTAATGTTTCAGTTTGGAAAATAGAATAGGTTGCATTTTATCTTTATATATGTCCTTATTATTATGGTCAATAGTTGCTAAGTATTAGGAATAGCCATATACAATAAAATAGATTCGAATTTTTAGTCCCATAATTTTGGCGCTTTTGGTTTAAACTTTGGAATATAGGTGAACGATATATTTAGCTTTGGTGTTGCTGGTCCTATTTTACATACCTTTTTCTTAGGTGTGTTACCCTGAAGGCTCAATACTACCCTACTAGCTGAGTCTCTGCAAGGAGTATTATTGCTGTTTCATCATCTTCTACCTTTTAGGCACCTCGAAATCGAAAAAACTTGCTTCCAATTCTTGAAGAAGAAATTTTCTGCTTGACAAATTCAGCATCAAATTCCTACATGTGAACACCCTATAAGCGCTGGGGTAGTTTTCAGGCAAATATCTGACAGCTGTAGCCATCAGTGAAGTCACATGACTGCTGATGGGAGTCTCGGACTCATTTTCAGAGAATAATTTGATTGGCTTTCTTAAAAGTCCTTCTTCTATGTAGTATCCCTGCTGGCTATAGAGTAGGCTATGGCTGTTCAATCCAGTAATTCTATATACATGTAAGGGTAGGTTCACAATGCCATTACTGAAGTCCGTTGCTCTGATCTGTCATACGATCACAGCAATGGACCACAACTTGGACAGAACTGCTGATGCAGCACTCTCTGTCTGTATTCACTGTAATGTTAAATACAAGACAAAAGCTTTATTTACTATTCAGACCAAATAAAAAGTGCTGCAGGTAGGACTTTATTTTCTGTTAGAAAAGTAAACCAACAAGACTGAAGAAAGCTTGTTTTCAACATTACAGTGAACGCAGACAGAGGGCGCTCCATCTGCATCAGTCATTCTGTCAGCATTTCAGTGCATTACACAGATCCTATGACAGATCAGGGAAGTGGACTTTAATAACAGTAGTGTGAACGTACACTTAGTCACATGTTTTAGTCTAGTAGTATTCCTAGTGCACTATTTTCTTACAGTGTCTTGTTCTAGCCTCAGATCAAGTTTCTTGTTCTGTTTGTTTTTAGCCTTCCCATAGAAATCTGTTCATTGTCTGGTTCCTGTGTTCAGGTCTGCAGCTTAGGTTTCTAATGTTACCCATGTTGTTTAGGTTAGGGTCAGTAAAGGTACATTCACACTACTGTTATGAATGTCTGTTGATCTCATCCGTCATAGGATCAGGAGACTCAGATAGTACCCAGGGACAAGGATGACTGTGTTGCAGATGAAGTGCAGATCTGGTGTCCAGTTGGCATTGTTACACATTAGTACTATGGAGCCTTAGCTTATTGATTATAGGAATACTACATTACACCGCACCGTTCCTGATACCAAACAGAATATTCTGCATGCAAGTAACCTTCAGCAGTAGCTCTAGACGCAATATACAGAAGCTCTTTGGAAGGAGAAACCACAAAATTCAACAAAGACCAGGAGAGTGGATATGGAAAATATGGAGAAGACACAACACGGGTGTAAATGAATATTGTCTTAGAAATCTCCCCTTCCTTCTTGCAGTTCTCTTCTGTATTTTGTGGACTCTGATTCTAGTGGGCCCAGTCTTCGGTTTGATTCACATTTTTTGGTTTATTTTTGACTGCCTCAATGTAAAACACAGGGGTCATAACTAATCGGATTTCCTTTTGTCTTTTCTGCTAACCAAGATATTACACTAGAACAACTCTACAGCCTAACAAGTGTGAAAAATGTGAAGCTTTTCAATTTCAGAGTTTAGTAGGCCCAAAAGTGTACCTTTTCATTAGTACACCTAAGATTTCACAAATACAGTACAGCTTAGTTTCATCTTTGACATCGAACAGTCGTTCAACATGTCCTCCCGTCACCTCAGCCACAGTACCGCCGTCCCGCCTTATTACACCTTGATCATTAGCAGGCTTCTTTCTCTCAAGAGGCAAAGAGATTGCCACCAGTTCCTCGAATACAGTGAAAAATGCTTCATTCATGTGTCAAATGACGCTTCAACATTTAAAGCAGCAACTTTTGGAATGTCAGTCAAAAACAAATGAAAATCTAGGTATAGAAAACATTTGGCAAAACTTTTTGGAATGTTTTTAAATGATTCCCAATCATATTTTGCAAAATTAAAGAATTTATATTAAAGAATCAACTATGTGTGCATTACAGAACACTAAAATGAAGGCCTTAAAGGGGTTTACTGGTAGGAAAAAAATGTTGCAGCAAACTCAGAGCAGGTTAAATAGGTTATTAAACCTACGCTATAGGTTACTCTGATGTCTCCGGGGTCACTTTTGCTTTTTACTTCCTGGATCCATCTAAACACACAGGAAATCCCTGCTCACTCAATCACTGGTTACACCATTCAGCTGCCTTGGCTTAGAAGGCATTACTTATGTGTCAAGATGGGACAAGGAAGTAGAGACCAGATAGTACCCAAGCATTATTGATACAGGAGGGTCAGGTGCAGGGGCGTAACTAGCAAAGACTGGGCCCCCTTTCCTGGCGCCCCCTTTATTGGCCCCCACACAGTAAAACGCTCCCTTTGCTGGCCCACACATGGTATAATGCCCCATTTATACACAGTATAATGCCCCACAGTAGCCCCTTTGCAAGTTATAATGTCCCACAGTGGCCTTTCACACTGTATAATGTCCCATAGAAGCCCCCATACAGTATAATGTCCCATAGTGGCCCCTCCACACAGTATAATGTCCTATGGTGGCTCCTCTGCACAATATAATGTCCCACAGTGGCCCCTTCATATGGTATAATGTCCCATAGTGGCCCACATACAGAATAATGACCCATAATAGCCCCTCTGCACAGTATAATTTCCCATAGTGGGCTCCATACAATATAATGTCCCACAGTGGCCCCTCTACACAGTAAAATGTAACACAGTGATGTTCGTTGCAAATATTGCAAAAATTTCGCGTTCGGCAGGCCTCTTCTCTTCAGACCCCAGAGTATAATGATCAGAGGCCCAGAGGAGGTGAGCAAACATAAAAAACAATGTTACTCACCCATCCGTGGGCCTCTTCTATGACATCACAGATCTCTGAGGCCTATAACTGGGTCATATGGGTTACACCGGCATCATTATGCGTCGTGAGGCCAGCGTGACTCACATAACCACTGTGGCCCAATTACAGTCCTCATCAGTCTCTAATGTCATTGAAGAGGCCTGAAGACCTGCAACAGAGCCTAGGAGAATTGAGTAACACTGTTTTTTATGTTTGATCACCTCCCCAGGGACTCCACTCATTGCACGGGGGCCACTATAGCACATTATACCGTGTAAAGGGGTCACAAAATAGCAGTTTTGTTTCAGATTTGTTTGGTCCAAAGGAAACTGCCAAGCGAACCTCGCAGTCCAAATCTCATGAGGTTCGCCCAACAAATACTCTTTCCGTAGCCTTACTCACTGATCCCCGTTCCTGCCTCCACTTCCCCTTCAGCCCTCTAGGGGGCCCTGTGTGTCCAGAAATTGGAGGGTGCAGCCAATCCGAAATACCACTTGGTACGTTGCCCGTCTGTCCAGGTGGTATGACAGTAGGTGAAAGATAGGAAGATAGCTTCTATGATAGGCTTTGGTACAAACCTTCCTTAGCAAATGCCGCTTTGCAGTGAGTGGCAATTGCTGCTTGTTGAAAAAAAGTGTAAATTCATCCAGTTTTATTTTGTTTCTCTCAACATGTTTCCGGGAGATTATACGGATGTCACGCAGTCATTATTCGTGTGAATGTAGCCTAAGACCAGTCTTATCTCCTCAGTGTACTGCTATGAGATGCTGCACAGACTCATCAGGGTTATTTCACCAATGTCGTAATGAACAGAAGAAGCACATGCAGTTCAGAGGGTTACAATATGATAAATATAAAATTGAGGCTTAACTTAAAGAAGTTTTCCTAGATTTTGATAACGATAGTCTCATAGGCATGCCAATCGATAAGGTGATTGAAGGGAGCATTATTACTTTGAAGCTCTGGGGTCCTCGGATCTAATCCAGCCAAGGACAACATCAGGATTGAGTTTGTACAGGTTTCCTCCCGCACCCCAAAAACATACTGGTAGGGAATTTAGATTATGAGCCCTACTTGGCATAGTAAGCGATGACAATATCTGTGATGCACTGTGGAATATGTTGGCGCTCTCTAAATAAGCAAAATAAATTAGTACATTAATAAAAATAAATCCTTCATTGCTGGATCAGGTACTCAAGAGCAAAGGCAAAGAATTTCAAAGTGTTTATGCATAGAGTCCAGGATACTTCACAGTTAACTTTAATGGGATTGCCTCTTAAGCAATTCCCAGTAATGGAATTGCTGTTTAAGGAGCTCTAAATACACTGCAGGAACTGGAAGATCAGAGAGAAAGCAAAACAAGTTACCTACAATCCCAGACTGCTCCAGGTGATAGAGTCTAAAGCACCCCTGGTATTTTCACCAGAGCATGCTGCAAGTTTGGTTGGACTTTAGCAGAATCAGAACCCAAATTATCACACCGCAGCTAGGATAAGAAGATAGGTGCACCTGCAGAAAAAAAAACAGACCAGCAAACCTACAGCAGAGTGAAATATACAAATCAGGCGAAATTAGGAGAGCACGGGAGTACCCAAATCAGTAGCAGAAGAATAAATGTGTCCAAGCTGAGGGTCAAGTCCAGGAGTGAAAGCCTAAACAGTAAGAAATTTGATAATTTGGAAAACAAGCCAAAGTCAGTCACCAGGAATTCAGCAATCAGTAACAGGCACCTGAGATGGCTCAAGAAGGTTTACATATGTTGCCACTACTCTGATTGGCTCAGCATCACAGAGATCTGACTTGCTGCAGACCCAATCAAAGCGTCACTTGTAGGCATAGCAACCAAAGCTTCACTTGTAGGCATAGCAACCTTAAAGTGACAGCCATGAACAGTGTTGCACTGAAAAGTATGATGTGTGCAAGTAGGATAACACATATTGAGAATCCTAACACACGAGATAGAAACAAGATGGCTTTCTTTTTTTTTAACTTGTGCAGCTAGTAACACCACCAACATAAGTATACTTTAAAGGGATTGTCCAGGAATTGGACAAACCACTGTGGAGACTGGGGTAGATGTAACATTAAAAAAAAGAAATCCTATTCACCTGTCCCTAGTACACTGTTGTTCACTGCTTAGTGTCTGTTCAACCCTCCTTTGGGGTCATGAATGGCATAAGTCTTGTACCCCATGTGTCCACTGAAACCAATCATTCACTCACATACGACATCAGTTCCTTACCAGCGACCACTTAGGTCACTGGTCAAACAGACACTGTCGGTAAACAATGTAGTGCCATTAGGTGAGTAGGAAATTCTCCAGACTCCAATTATCCAGTCTCTGAGCCAATTACTGATTTCAAAATATTCCATTGACTACCAGAAGCTGATACTGAACCCATGGAGTGAAAGAAAATGGCTGGCAATATGATCATAGGTCCATGCCAACATCTCAGCCAAAACAGAATGTATAGTAGGTCCCTTTCTCCTTAATATAAACCAACAAATCACACTCTTATACTAACATGAAAGCATTCCAACTACAGTACAGACCAAACGTTTGGACACACCTTCTCATTCCAAGAGTTTTCTGTATTTTTATGACTATAAAAATTGTAGATTCACACTGAAGGCATCAAAACTATGAATTAACACATGTGGAATTATATACTTAACAAAAAAGTGTGAAACAACTGAAAATATGTCTTATATTCTAGGTTCTTCAAAGTAGCCACCTTTTGCTTTGATTACTGCTTTGCACACTCTTGGCATTCTCTTGATGAGCTTCAAGAGGTAGTCACCTGAAATGGTTTTCACTTCACAGGTGTGCCCTTTCAGGTTTAATAAGTGGGATTTCTCGCCTTATAAATGGGGTTGGGACCATCAGTTGTGTTGTTCAGAAGTCAGGTGGCTACACAGCTGATAGTCCTACAGAATGGAGTGTTAGAATTTGTATTATGGCAAGAAAAAAAACAGCTAAGTAAAGAAAAACGAGTGGCCATCATTACTTTAAGAAATGAAGGTCAGTCAGTCCGAAAAATTGGGAAAACTTTGAAAGTGTCCCCAAGTGCAGTGGCCAAAACCATCAAGCGCTACAAAGAAACTGGCTCACATGAGGACCGCCCCAGGAAAGGAAGACCAAGAGTCACCTCTGCGGAGGATAAGTTCATCCGAGTCACCAGCCTCAGAAATTGCAGGTTAACAGCAGCTCAGATTAGAGACCAGGTCAATGCCACACAGAGTTCTAGCAGCAGACACATCTCTACAACAACTGTTAAGAGGAGACTGTGTGCAACAGGCCTTCATGGTAAAATAACTGCTAGGAAACCACTGCTAAGGACAGGCAACAAGCAGAAGAGACTTGTTTGGGCTAAAGAACACAAGAAATGGACATTAGACCTGTGGAAATCTGTGCTTTGGTCTGATGAGTCCAAATTTGAGATCTTTGGTTCCAACCACCGTGTCTTTGTGCGACGCAGAAAAGGTGAACGAATGGACTCTACATGCCTGGTTCCCACCGTGAAGCATGGAGGAGGAGGTGTGATGGTGTGGGGGTGCTTTGCTGGTGACACTGTTGGGGATTTATTCAAAATTGAAGGAATACTGAACCAGCATGGTTACCACAGCATCTTGCAGCGGCATGCTATTCCATTCGGTTTGCGTTTAGTTGGACCATCATTTATTTTTCAACAGGACAATGACCCCAAACACACCTCCAGACTGTGTAAGGGCTATTTGACCAAGAAGGAGAGTGATGGGGTGCTACGCCAGATGACCTGGCCTCCACAGTCACCAGACCTCAACCCAATCGAGAAGGTTTGGGGTGAGCTGGACCGCAGAGTGAAGGCAAAAGGGCCAACAAGTGCTAAGCATCTCTAGGAACTCCTTCAAGACTGTTGGAAGACCATTTCAGGTGACTACCTCTTGAAGCTCATCAAGAGAATGCCAAGTGTGTGCAAAGCAGTAATCAAAGCAAAATGTGGCTACTTTGAAGAACCTAGAATATAAGACATATTTTCAGTTGTTTCACATTTTTTTGTTAAGTATATAATTCCACATGTGTTAATTAATAGTTTTAATGCCTTCAGTGTTAATCTACAATTTTTATAGTCATGAAAATACAAAAAACTCTTGGAATGAGAAGGTACGTCAAAACTTTTGGTCCGTACTGTATGTCAACACTGCTATGATGGAGTTCACAGGATACCATCTAATGTAGATAAAACTTGCTTCCACTTCAGTATTAACATTTTTGTCACAGCTTATCTTTTCTAAGCATGAGTCTTTCTCAAAAAGTATCATGAATATCAATCTGTTACTAAAAACCAATGATGTTATCTTAACATGTACCTTTTGGTAATAATATGCAATTTAGAAGCCCTCAGGAGATGAGGAATTATATAAAATAAGTCTAAAAATTAAGGGTTACAGGTGACATCTGTATGAAAAGGTGAAATCAACTTCCACATTTCCATTTACATTAGATCCTTCTCTTTATATATTCTAATAACAAGTCTCTCTGGTAATGAGTTCTGTACTCTCAATCATGCTGGAAAGCGTCTCTGAAAGTCAATCTTGGAATGGGGGGAGTAATGTAAACATGACCATATGAATTTACATTGTATTAATCTATATTTCTCTGCCCTTAAAAATCCATCAGTTTAAACCACTGAGATGAGATACTGAGATGGCATGCTCGAACAGATGGCATATTATGGAGACACCATACAGTAGTAGATGTCTCTACAGCTCCTTGATACAGAATGATGTGTGACACCTTACAGGCTCAGTGCAGACGGCTTAAATGCTTGTGCAACTAATGACAGATGAAAGGAAGTAAGGGCATATTAGACGGGTCAATATTCAAGGCTATTATCTGCAACAAGTGTTCCTAGGAACGCTCACGGATGATAATAGCGCTGTCTAATAGTGCTGCCGATCAGCTGACCTCGCTGGTTGGATGATTGCATCTTTTATGCAGGATAATCCATGCAGGGAATAAGGCAGAAACAATGGCAGTAGAGATCATTCCTCCTCCCATTCCATTTGTATTGGTCTGTGTAATAAAGCCATTGCCAACGAGTGCTGATCATAGTGTTTTCTTGCTGGCTTTCAGGGGCCAAGACCTGGCTGTCTAATACAGCCTTAAGACTGTTGGTTTGTTGACTGTTATAATAGGGATCAATTTATTAAGAATGGCATGTAGTATGTGAAAATTATTAAGAGGCATTCCCATCTTATTAATTTTGGCATATCCTAAGTGATCCATGCACCAGAAACTGAAATATACCTTAGCAGCCATAATTAATGTTGTGAGGCCAGGAGGTGACCACTTTCCCCCAATGTCCCTTCCTCCCCTGCTATCCTCATAATAATTGATGCGTAGCTACACATCAGCCAAATGAGTAGAACTGTTCCTAAACCGTGGTGGACTAGCTGAAATATAATTCTCAAAGTGAGTACAGAAGTCCCAGGATTGTGATTATGACATATATAGAGGAGTACAGACCTATAGAGATCTTGATTTGTGGTAGAAATTTCCTATTTACGTCCAGCATGAGCCTAAAAGAGTATCTCCGCTTCTGCTCACTCTTCCCGCCTCCCTTCTAACTCATATGACCTGCATTCTCTCTCTAGGATATAGCAGAGATTTTCAGAGTGAAAGTCAGTATAGCAGGGGATTTGGTATTCATGTTAAAGTTAAAAATTTCCTCATTACAATAATCAATCTGTCCACAACATGGTGGCGGATTATTGGTCCCACTTCACAGATTCCGTCTAAGTAAATAATTAACTGGAAGAACCTCATGAAGTGATCGGTTTATCTGCAGTCCTCTTTGGGAGGCGAGAAGCAAAATAGCACTATATACACACTGGGGCAGAAAAACTAATAAAAATGCACCAGAATTCAGGCAGAATTTGCTCCACAAAAACTGGCATACATGCTTTACACCTCATTTTCTATGTGCTTTAGACTCTAAAAGTTTCTCCACCTTGTCCAACAAGTGAATGCAGTTATTTAAAATGGAGACTGGGCATATTATGTAAAAGAGTGCACCAACATTTTAGAAATTGTACTACATTTTTTTTGTCGGAAACTAAGCCAAATAATAAGTGGTGTAAAGTTAGACGGGACTGTCTATAAGTATGCTCGACAATTTAGAAAATCTGTTGCAGTTTAAGACTGTACAGTGTAAGTTGCACTGTCTAAAAGGTAGACCATATTAGTTTATCTGCCCCACTGCTGTTCAGTTAGTATGGATGCTTGTACTGAACGTCTAGTTTTATATACAGTGGGGGACCCCATACTGTGTACTGTCACTAGCAGTCCATTGTAAGCCTCTGCTCAGCGTCTCAGCCAGCACACTGTAGTAGGACAATGTTAGTCTTCTCTTGACCATTTTGTGATAATGGAAATTATGGTTCCCAGAGTGTGGATTTTTTTAGGGTTTCCCCTCTGGTAGTAAGGCCTACTGTGACATTGTATAAATATACTACATGTAAGCAGCACTAGGTCAAAATGTCTCCATTCACAGTCAGCAAGCAGCAATGTTAGAAATGCTAAGAAAATAAAAACCCAAAAGTACATTTTTCGAACCTAAACTGGACCCAGCTTGTGTAGCATCAAGTCATGACCTTTACTATGGTGCTGCTCAATAAGCTTTCTGTTGCTGAAAAGTCAACTTATAAGCTTTAAAACCTTATGCAAATTTAGCTCCAAAGACAATAAAAAATTCCATCCAGCACTTCTTCAATGATGTGTTATTAAAAAATAACTTTTACTCAAACATTAAAATCAACAAATAAACAAAACAAAAGAAAAAAACCCGGGAGTCCTGGGAGTCCATTCCGTGCACCCCGATGTTTGCATTTAGTCGATGATCAATAGGGTGAGCTGAAATTTTTTTTTTTCTTTTTTTTTTGCAAATTTACCTTAACTAGTCAAAGGGGTGGGAGCAGCTTCTAGTCATGCAGTTAGGATAAATTTGCATATGCCGATCTAAGGTTTTAAAAGCTTATGAGTGAGGGGCACCATAAGGGAGATCATTACTTGATGCTGCAAATGCTGGGGCTAGTTTAGTGTGGACGACACCTGTCAGGTTCCCTTTAAAACAGTGTTAAGGGTTTATGTACATAAAAAATTGCTTTCACATTTTTAGTAAAATCGGACTTTGTACCCTGTTACTAAAGTACAAGTTTTATATAAGGCTCTGCTCACATCTGCAGTATAGATGTAGTGGCCCCATAAAGGTTACTATTATTTTCATGGCAAGAAAAGCACAAATGTGCACACACTTATCTTAGCACAAAATGGACTCCAATCTCTCTTAACCAATTCAATACAATATCATTGCATACATGCCATCCAATCCCTTCACATTCTGCAATTCACAACACAACCACTAGGTGATAACACATAGATACATATAGAATATCACTTTGAAAATTGCAAAATCACTTTGTTTTGAAAAGCTGGTCATCTTGAGAAATACATATCTGGAATGTTCAGCCAAGAAGAATGGTAAGGAAAGATATTTCTGTACAGTATTCTATGCTGTTTCTGCCATCAGAATTGAAGGGTACCTTGTTGAAACCCCAGTGAAAGCTTACAGTGCAGACGTGAACAGAACCGAACCAGCAAAACATAACCTAGCAATTCACTGTTTCTATACCAACTCGTATCTCAAAATTTCTCCGGCTTCCTTACTGTATCATTGAAATAGTCTGGATAAATATTTGACCTTACAGTCTGACAAACCAACATGTCCCATCTATGTAATTAGATAGCTGAACTGCTGCTGGCACCTACAAGACGCTAATTAAACAAGTAAGTGTGTATGGTGAAAGGTCACCTGCCAGATTTCACTTATATACATGATCCTTTTCTTAGATAATGAATGACTGCAGCACTAGACAGCCCTGCAAAGAGCAGCTAGAGCAGAGAGCAGCGGCAGGGAGGATAAACAGGATGACGGCTAAAGAAAGAAACAGAATATTAACATGGGACGGAAAATTTAAGTCTAAAACAACCCCTTAAAAATAAGAAGCATGTCTATTAGTGAAGTCAGCCATGGAGTTACTGATAATACAGCCGGCTTAATGGGTTATGAGCAATAGGACTGATAGCCTTAATCTCCTGGCCACACAAGATTGGTTTATGCAAATGTAATATTAGTCATTGACTCCTTATATGATAAAATGAACATGCGAGCGCTAATCTGCTATGGCTGAAGTGCCATATGCTGACACATAATAGCAGCAGCACCCTGTAACTAATGATATATACAATCCATATACAGCTGGGTCCCATGTTGGTACACCACCTACCCAATATGTATCAGAGCAGCCCCATTTTCTTCCAAGCTTCTTTACATGTTCTGGCAGGATAAGCACACAGAGACTTATAGGAGACGGTATCGCTGGGCACCTTATTCAAGGTAGTTTCAGTGACTGAAGAAGTTTACAGCAGTTTGGCAGTGCAGATAAGGTTCACAGCAGCCTGGCAGTGGTCTCACAGCTTGTGCAATGCAGACAATGACCTTTACTGACTGTATTACTGTACGTTCATATGGCAGAATCTGCCTTAACATCACTGTGAGATTCCACCCTAATTCTGCCTCCCATTGGTTTCAAAGGATCCAGTAGGGCCCCCTAAAGGCAACAGTGCAGGTGGACCTGATAAAATTTGAACAGGGGCCACATTTGGCCCATGGGCCGGACATTGGACATACTGGATGTAGGGTAATGACAAGGAGAATAGTGACTAGTGGGTGCTGCTGGACTGGACCAGTCAGAGGCTGGAAATGAATTCAATGGTATTGGTAGCCAAGCTATTCGATAAAGTTCTTTGAAACCATTTACAGTCTCTGTAACCTTGATCGGTCCTGTCCAGCAGCCACTCCAGTCCCTATTTTCCTATCCATATTCCTATCCTATACTTTCCTCTGGACACCAGATGTGTGTCTGCAGCCTAGGGAAGGAGCAGCAGCTTTGTATATTCATCCCCCTCCAAGTATTCTACTGTTACATACCTTCACCAGAGTTGTGTCTGTTTACACAACCACCTAAGGTGAGCATATTCATCTGTGGTCCCATGGAGTCCATTCACTTTGTCCTACCCTACTTTTGGGCGCCATCGTATTTTCTTTTTCTCCTTCTAGACAAACCATACAGTGCACATAGGAAACACTTTATTAGTACAACACATAATAAGTTCGGGCTCAAACCGAACCCAAAACTTTTGGCGTCCATAACCCACTAATCACTGGCTAATGTCATGTGCCCTGAGGGATCGCAGAGGCCTGTGATTGGGATTCAGGAGGCTGGAAGAGGATGTCGAGGGGCAGCTGGTTGACACTAGGGAGCCTAGCAGTGGCAAATTTAACTGTTTATTATGTTTACGCACCACCTTTGGGCTTCCAATTATACTCTGGGATCTAAGGAGACCCCAGAATATAATAATAGCACTTCCTGTTTGTGCCAAACAAATTCAGCCACAAACTATTCAGACGCATGAGTATTTGCTAAAACGAATTTCATGAGCTTCAACCTTCTCTATCTATGGGCCTGGCTGAGAGAGCTGAGTACAGTTACTTTTGGCACTCCTATACAGAATGAATGGAGTAACAGTGTATCCAGTGTACGGATCCAGTAATCATACCCCCACCATTTAGACAGTTAATCCCTATCCACACCATATGGGATAATTTAAAATTACTGGAATACCCCTTTAAGCTCACATAATGCAAAACAATTCTTGTGGGGGGGTTTTTTTGTTTTGTTTTTTAAAGCAGAGAGAATTATTTGTATCCAGTTAAAATATATTGCAAGAAATGCCAACATGAAATATGTGCATTAATTGTATAAGATTAGAGGATTTACAATTAACTAAACAGCATGCCATGATGCGCAATCAGGAAAAATGGGGATTTCATTTAGCTTTCTGCCTAGTAATGCACAGTAAATGAGCCCTTTATTTCACATATTTGTTTAGTTTAATTTCTGTTTGGTTTCTGTGCACAGTAATGCTTTTCCCATTCTAGCCAAATACATTTAATACATGTACAAATAAGAGGAAATAGGATATATAACTGTAAAGCAATCTAATAAATATATTATGAGATAAAATAATTGTTTATTCAAGAAGGATTGATACTAAAATATTTCAACTTTATTTATTTTTTGCTTTAGGTTCGCCTTTTAAGAGAAATGGTTACAGATGCAGATATCGCTAGTTACACATTTTAATTCAATAACTCTATCTGCAAATACATAATGCCCTGTGCAAAGAAAGGAATTTAATGCAGTGGGCACTCTTATGAATGTCATATGGATGTAAGAATTTCTACATGGAATTTTACATGAATATATACATAAATACAATGACACAACTATAGACAAACCAGAAATACTGCAATGGGAATGCGAACAGGAGGGGTGCAAACTAAAAATACTATTTTATATGCCATTTCGGGTTTGTGGAATAGAGTGAAGAGCTTTATTGGCATTATAATGGCTGCCATTATTGTTGGGTATTCAGCATAAGTGGAGAGATAGCTCTAAAACAGCTGAGAAGAATATTAGAACTTTAATGAAATACATTCGACTTCACCAAGGACTTATACTTACAGATATCTAATGGTGCAGTGTATTTCAGCCAGGCCTATGTGACTACAATATTTGCAGTCCATAGGAATTTATTGATTTACAATTACAGTACATGAATCTTTCATGAGATTTATTGCACAGGAATGTAGAGATGTAGCAATGTTTAACTTGATTTCCCCTTAAAGTGGTTAAATGGGGAAATTAAAAGTTGTCACGGTGCACTCATTGCAACCATACTCATATAGATGATGCCCCAATTATTAGATTTGCAGAGCACCACAGATTTTTAGACGTCTCTTTGCTCAGTCTCTATTGCTGGTGCTCCTACTTTCTCATATTGCTTTCATAGTGTCATAGTGGGGTTAGTCATGTGACAGAGTCATGTTGTCAGCAGAGAAGGCTGAGCACAGAGACTTCCAGCACCCAAATCTATGTTTGGTCGCCAAAGGAATTCTCATTTATTTAAGTAAGGCTGCTTATCCAGTGCAATGCAGAATTGCAGATTTTTATTCCCCCCCCCCAATCTCTTTTAGCATGGGCATTACAGACTGCAAAAATGGGACCTTTCTAAGTAGGATCTGTCAGGCAGTTTTCTCACTTGGCACGGGTCCTGTTGCATTCCCCCATCCCAGGACAGCCATGGAGGGGGTCAGAACCATATAGGTAAAAAGGCAGCTGATAACTAACTGCAAAAATCATGTCGGGGGGGCACAGCACATGAAGTAGTGCAGAGGAGGCCCTCTAGACCATCAAGCTGACACTCTAGATGAAGCTGAGGGTTGAAATGCCTATTGGGGCTGCGGGATGGAGGTAGTGGCTGCCATTCTTTCATGTGGCTTCTGTTCTGGTCATCTTTATTATTGGTATATTTTTGTAAGGGAATTGCCAGTTGAGCAATTCCCCAGTGCTGCTGCTGAAACCTGGGAGGAAGGGAATGTCAGAGACAGTGAGTCTTATGTTGAACCCCCCCCCTTGCCTACTTGGCAGAACTGCTCTAGCGGACAGATGACAACTGGGCGGCAATCCCTTCTCTAGACAAGTGTAAACACTAAACGCGGACAAGACAACACAACACAGAAGAGGAGTCAGCAAGCCAAGGGTCAAAACCAGAGAGACAAAGCAGTACCAAAACGCAGTCCAAAAGAGTAGTCACAAGAAAGCCAAAGGTCAGAAGTCAGAAAGTACAATACAATAAGAGCAAGTAGAAAGCTTAGCAAGGACAAAGTCACAATAGCCAGCAAACCTGTGTGGGCTGATGACCTGTTTATAGGAAGTCCAGAACCCGTCCCAGACTTGATTGGCAGAAAGGCTGTCAATCACACAGGTAAGGCTAAGATTAACTATTTGACGAGCAGAGGGAAAGGTGAAGGAGATGGGTGTGGTGGAAAATCAATTACAGAGGTGAGGGAATAGGACAGTGTTCAGACAATACAAGAAGAACCTAAAGCAAGGAATAATAACTGAACCCGCCTCCTGCGCCGCAGCACGCGAGCGGAGGGCAGCACAGAGGCCTAAACAGTCAGAGACGTTACAGTACCCCCCTTTTATGAGGGACCACCGGACCCTCACCAGACAAACCAGCTTTAGAAGGATTCAGTATTTTCTCCTCCTCGTATTCTAGATCTCCCTGAACAACAACAGGCACTAGTGGGCCAGACAGATGTTTTTTATTTGCCTGGCGTTTCTGATACTTTCGGGTTTTAAGATTAGAGGGGTGTTCCCAACCCTTAGTAGCCAAGACCGTCTCCTTACTGACACAATCTAAGGTGTGCAAAGCGATACAGTGGGATGAGCACTGATCTCCCCATTTTACCAACTCCCCTTTAGACCAATCAAAACTAGAGTTATGGAGGTCTAACCAGGGGAGCCCCAAAATAAAATCAGAAGACAGATTCTCCATAACAAAAAAAGCTTATGACCTCAGAATGTGCAGAGTCCACTTGCAAAGTGATTAAGGGGATCTTGAATCGGACCTTACCACTGGCCAGTGGGGCAAAATCCGCCCCAGTAAGCGACAGAGGGGTATCAAGTGGCAAAAGCTCAATGCCTAAAGCTGAGACAAACAAAAATTTATGGATGGGTGTGAGGGAATAGGATAGTGTTCAGACAATACAAGAAGAACCTAAAGCAAGGCATAATAACTGAAAACGTCTCCTGCGCCACACAGGCAGAGACGTTACAATTTTCTACTGGTGCTATTTTGCTGCCATGAACTTTAATATGCTCTGGCTATTTATTTATTGCTTTCATAGATGTTATACAGTGTTCGCAATTGTTACAGTATTATAAGCAATATAATTAATCTAAGTTAGTATTTATTTTATTGGTATATGTATTTCTGATTGTGACACCACTTATAAAATAGTGTATATAATGATTTATTTATTTATTTATTATATTTATTATTATTATTATTATTTTATTACTTTATTATACCATTGGAGTTCGCCAGCTACTCGTGTGTATTTTTTTAGATGTTTTTAATTGATGAATTTTTTACCTTTTTGATAATATATCAATAAACATAATGAATTCTATACATGGTGTTTATTTAAGGTTTTGTTAGATTTTGTAGAGACATATTGTAAAGTCCTCACCCGTTCTAACTCCTGCGCCATCCTCTGGCCGCATTGTACAGTGCAGGAGGCGTGTCTACACATGATTAACTGCTCCGGGACTCTGGTCATTCTTTGTTGGCACTGTTAGGGTTACTTTTGTGTGCTTTGTGATTGACAGCTTATCTGCCAATCAAGCCTGGGGCGTGTTCTGGACTTCCTATAAACTGGCCATCAGCCCACACATGATTGCTGGCTATTGTGTCTCTGACCTTGCTAATTGTTTTCCCTTGCTCTTGTATTGTACTTACTGACCTCTGCTTTTTGGCTTTTGACTACTCTTTTGGTTTGTGATTCGGTACTGTTTTGTCTCTCTGGCTTGACCCTTGTGTGAAGGATCTAGTCTTACCAGAAACCACTTCTGGCCTACCTGAGATCGCTTCGATTACCTCACACCCACTTTCCATGAATGTAGGTCCAACAGAGGTTAATACGCAAGACGGGCCTTCTAAATTTTATATATTTATTAACCCCTAAATGGGTCGGCACTAGACACTTAACACATACATAGAATACATGCAGCGATTAACAAGCAGATACAAGTGAAAACAGCATAACACGGTACATAAAATAAAAATGGGGATAACAGAAAGAAAAGAATATATATTACCAACACCAGCTTGTGATGGTTTCTCTGGCATCCAGGTGTTGAGCCAGGGCACGTATCTTATGAACATCCAGCAGCAGGTGATCCTAGCAGGGTAAAATGGCAGAAGACCTTCTGGAACAAGTAGTTAGTCCATTTCTCTGAGCCCATGTGGCAGGCTCAGGGCACAGTCTTGGGCAGAGCATGTGTTGCTTACATGCGGTTACGCCTCGTTCAGGCTCATAGCAGGGCCTCAAGCCTAGCTGCTTAGGCCGCATGTCAACCACATGGTCATCACATGGTTGCCTTCCCCCACAGCTCGCCTCCAGGAAGCGTGCATCATCAAATTCCCAAGACAACAGAGAGTGGTTCAGCCTGGGCGGAGCCCTTTTGTCTCCCCTGGTCTCCTCATTGAGTGAGGTCACCAGGGGGAGAAGCCCCGCCCCCTCTCTACATCTCTTAGAATTAATTTTCGGTATAAGTGTTTGCCGGATGTTTATAGAGTCGGGTTGGTAGTATAATGGGGTTCCTGGCGAGATCCCCAATACATAGACTCCAAGTTCGACACTTCAGCTCCCTTTGGGTAAGGAGATCAGTGCCTGGACCTTTCCTGGGCTTTGAACTGTGACATGTGTATATTCTGAGCGTGCGCCTTGACCTGACGCATCTGGGGAATTTATCGGGGCAACTATAAGATGTTCCCCAGGCCAGATATTGTCATAAAACCATAATCCCTTTGAACTAACAATGGTGCCAGGGTGTCTATCAGTGATATGAGGATCGTTCATACAACTCTTCCTGTCTAAATGAACCCCCCGCTGGGTTAATGGGGGTTGCAGTCTTAGGCAGATGAAGGCTTTTGACCAAATGGCTGATTGCTTCAGGGACAGGACAATAGTAGTCTGATCACATTCCATTTGCCCCACTAGCTTTGATCCTAGGCCCCAACCCCCACTGTGCAGTAATATAGACCACTATTGATATCATAAGACCATACCTGCACCTAATATCATGACACCTTGGCTTGCTGACTCCTCTTCTGTGTTGTGTTGTGTTGTGTTGTGTTGTCCTGTTCTGTGTTCACTTATCTAGAGTAGGGTTTCTCGTTTCTGTCATTAGGATAGTTGCGGCAAATAGGTAAGGACACGGAGTGGGCCTAGTCTTAGGGCTCTCTATCTCTGTCTTCCTTTTTCCTAGCAGCTTCTCTTAGGAATTACTTACAGGCAATTCCTAACACATATAAAGTATATATAGAGGTATATTTTGGTTGGTATGTTGGTAGTACAGAAATGTGCTGGAGTTTGGTAGGACTATAAATTTGTGCACTGTAGAGGATGCATTGCATACAATGCAAATAATACTACACATCTATTTCTTATGATTATATGCCAGACTAGATGGCAGAGCCCCCTTGTGAAAGATCCTCAGTGCGCCAACACCGCTGTGGCCCCACCTGAGTCTTCTTTCATATAAAAACCACACTCACCGCCAGTGAATGTCGGGTTCACCAGATAAATACAAGACAAGTTTTCTAAATTTTATATATTTATTAACCCCTAAATAGGTCGGTATTAACATCTAACATATACAGTTCAGAACAGATATGCAGATATATGCAAGCATTAACAGTTACTAGTTACAAGATACAGTACAAATAAAATAAAAGGGATAAAGGTGAAATGATTACTTTACCACACATGTCCTTGATGTGGTTCTGTAGTCCAACACTCACACATAGCATGTGGAGATCACCAGTGGAGGCTTGTTAGCATGTAGCATTAATACAATAATCCAGCCTGCATGCTTTTCACAGGGATCTCAGCATTAGTCTCTCTGTGATATCTCTCAGTCTCTTGTAGGCTCATCATCGTCAGCAGCAGCATTCCAACCTGCCTGCTCATAGTAGCATCTCAGTCAAAGTCTGTAATATCCTGTAGTCTGTGATGGTCTGTGTCAACTCCATAGAATAATCTCCTCCCACTGACTCTTACCTCATCTTTTATACCCTTTATGCCACCTCCCAGAATGAGGTCACCGGCGGCAGCAAGTCTGATTGAATTAATGCAATCAAGTCCAGATCTTTTGTATGTAGATGAGACCAAGGGACATGATACAATGTTATCAGGCAGGTCTGATCAACAGCCCAGGCTTGAACAATGCACTATTGTTTCTTTGATCACTCAGGGCTGTATAGGAGTACAATGGAGCCCTATTGTTCCAGTGTTGCCACTACTGCCAATATACACCTAGGCTCATAGCTGCGCACAGTATGAATAAATGGAACTAGAGAGAAATATGCTACCCAGAGACCAAAATACATCTCTGAGTTATGGCCATATTTAAGCAGAATCATCACACCTCCCCCTTTAGATGGGGCTTGCAGGAAGTAGGGGCCTACGCCCCTCTTCTGAAAGCACCTCCGCCTCCAGCTTCTCAGGCTCTGGCCCCAAGGCTTCCTCACCTCCCCCGGGGTCCCAGCAAACTCGGGCCTTGTCAGACTCCGAGGGTGGTTGAGCGCCACGCGCCTTCAATATGTCCAGACTAGGGTCAGCTTGGACAGCATCTCTGAACTCTTGGCTGGAGTGAGACAAAAGAGAGGGGCATGTTACATAGCTGCCGGCCCCTCCTGTCTCTCTGGTCTGACTAGGGACACTTCTAAGACCCAGGCTTTGAGCCACGTACACTTGGCTACCTCCTGCCTGTTCTGGGTGTGCTTTCTGAGTGCTGGCACCCTGTGGAGCCACACTCATGACCTCAGTCCCTTGGGGTACCATTCCAGAGATCCCATCCTGGCAATCTCTGCTCTCCTGGCTACACTTGGCCTGCTTTCTCAGGGTCTTCTCCACACTAGCCGCTAGTTGGGAGAGTTCTAGGGGGTTCTGCATCTCCCCCTTTGCTTCTAAACCTAGGGGCACCTCTGGTTCTGGCACAGGTATGTTTGGACCCTGTCCTCCCTCCCAGACGCCTTGCTCCTTTGGGCCTACACCCTGTTCCTCCTGTACTTGGGTGGGTGATGGTGATACCTTGGGCAAATGACTGAGAACATGCTTCCCCAAAACATCCCACCACAATACATTGACAGGTAATACATTGGACATACCCTCTTCTTGGATCACATCTCCAGTACCCCATGCCATCTGCACTTGGGCCATGGGCACTCCTGGAGTAGAACTGGACAGAAGAGATGTGTATGTCTCATACCGGCCGGACTCCTCCGGCTTCAAGGGAGTGAGGCTAGTCATGGCGGTCTCAGCACTGACTCCAGGTGGTGTAGGCAACGGTTCAAGGGTCGGAACGCCCTCCACCCTTGTAGCACTCTGGCTGCGGGCTAGCACCGCACTACCAGCAGTCCGTCCCTCACCTGGATCAGCCATGAGATCCACATAGCCTACCTGACCACCTGGTACATGGTCAGCAGTTGGGTGCTTATCGGATGCACTGGGCGAAATAGTAGAAGTCGCTTCCAGTGACTCAGAAGAGCTACCCTGTACACTTTCACAACAAGCATTGGCAATTACATTGACAGTACATTCATTAGCAATTGTTAATTCACACCGGGCCTCAATGAGATTTGTGGTAGACAGATTAACAAGCTGGGAGGGCGACGCCCCCGCAGATGTGGGTGTGTCTACAGACTTAGTCTCATTGGCTCCTAGCACGGGGGTGAACCAAGCATCAATAACATTTTTGCTGAGCTGGGTTGCAGGAAGTTCATTGGCATCTTCCCTGCACTCAGCTGAAGGCAACTCATTAGCATTTACATTGACTGCCATGGGAAGTATCTCAGAGAGGGGGTTACGGGCCCTCTCTGCAGATATGACAGACACATTATCAACATTAGTCATAGACAGTTTATCACAGTAAATTGGGTTGCTCCCCACCCCATATTGGGACATCATAGGTCCTAAATCAGTTCCCAACAGTACCTTAGCAGGCAAATCAGTCAATAGTCCCGCAGTCCGCATTCCTTTTCCTGCACCCCCGTCCAGATACACAGATGGGCCACCTGCTGTGGCTTGGGAAGCAGGGAAGTTCTCAGGGCGGTTGGGGCACTCCTCCTTGAAATGTCCTGTCTGGTTACAGGCATGGCCCCGCCGCACCTCCCCTTGGGGTTTGGGGAAGGTCACTAGGGTGCCCAGAGTTCTTGGGACAGGGGAGGGACCACCCGGGGCATAGTTTGTCTCACCCGACCTGACGACAGACGGCTGTGGTGAACTCCGGCCTGGCTTCTCCTTCCAACTTGAGAGTCTCTGCAGGGTTGTTGGAGTTTGCGCATGGGCGGTTTGTGCCCACTGGGAGAGCTCCATCCTTTTGAGCTCAAGCTGAAACTGCCGCTCTCGTTCTGCTGCCTCACGATCAGCCTGCCGTTCTGCTGCCTGCCGCTCTCGTTCTGCTGCCTCACGATCGGCCTGCCGTTCTCATTCTACAGCTTCCAGAAAACGGTCCAACACCTGCAGGTATGTGTTAGGGTCACTGGTGCCTACTTGCTGCAGGGCCATTTGCCAGTATGAAACCATTCCCCCTACAAGGCTGGGGTTACTGGTCTCTCCTGGTGAAGTAATCCTTGGGACCGGGCTGCTTGCCGCACTTCCTGGCCTAGCCCCAAAATCAGGACTCTGCATTGCTGTGGCTGCCTCCATTTCAGCCATACGCTCAGGATCTCCAAAAGCCATCCACTGGTATTTGCCAAATAAAAGGTAGGATAGAATACAAAGAATAAGGGAGGGGAACAGCACTGTATCAAACTTTCACTGTATCTTAATGCTTGCTTTAATACCGAGCTTGTCTCATAGGATTACCATAATCCCCAGCATGTGAGTGATAAAGGTCACCAACACACGCCGTTTATCCTAAGATCCCACTACGCTGCCACCAATGTGAAAGATCCTCAGTGCGCCAACACCGCTGTGGCCCCACCTGAGTCTTCTTTCATATAAAAACCACACTCACCGCCAGTGAATGTCGGGTTCACCAGATAAATACAAGACAAGCTTTCTAAATTTTGTATATTTATTAACCCCTAAATGGGTCGGTATTAACATCTAACATATACAGTTCAGAACAGATATGCAGATATATGCAAGCATTAACAGTTACTAGTTACAAGATACAGTACAAATAAAATAAAAGGGATAAAGGTGAAATGATTACTTTACCACACATGTCCTTGATGTGGTTCTGTAGTCCAACACTCACATATAGCATGTGGAGATCACCAGTGGAGGCTTGTTAGCATGTGGCATTAATACAATAATCCAGCCTGCATGCTTTTCACAGGGATCTCAGCATTAGTCTCTCTGTAATATCTCTCAGTCTCTTGTAGGCTCATCATCGTCAGCAGCAGCATTCCAACCTGCCTGCTCATAGTAGCATCTCAGTCAAAGTCTGTAATATCCTGTAGTCTGCGATGGTCTGTGTCAACTCCATAGAATAATCTCCTCCCACTGACTCTTACCTCATCTTTTATACCCTTTATGCCACCTCCCAGAATGAGGTCACCGGCGGCAGCAAGTCTGATTGAATTAATGCAATCAAGTCCAGATCTTTTGTATGTAGATGAGACCAAGGGACATGATACAATGTTATCAGGCAGGTCTGATCAACAGCCCAGGCTTGAACAATGCACTATTGTTTCTTTGATCACTCAGGGCTCTATAGGAGTACAATGGAGCCCTATTGTTCCAGTGTTGCCACTACTGCCAATATACACCTAGGCTCATAGCTGCGCACAGTATGAATAAATGGAACTAGAGAGAAATACGCTACCCAGAGACCAAAATACATCTCTGAGTTATGGCCATATTTAAGCAGAATCATCACACCCCTGACACTGTGGACACTGTAGCAGTTGCTATGACTGTTGTTATGCCTCAGGCAGTATATTATCTAATCATATAATACAATAAAAGGCATTGAAGTAGTTAAAATAAAATTCTGTACCACTGTGCATTTTATGCATTCAATGTCAAGTTAAACTTTTCTACATTTGTAACAAATAAGAAATGTTAAAATGATAACAATTTTGTGACGCATGATATAATTCCACTTCATGGAAGCTGTAGGTGTGCAGGTGTGTAGTATCACCAAGGCCTTGGTGCCTGCGAGAATATAAATCCATATTAGAGAACACCAGTTTTATTAAAGGTGTTTACCCTCGAAAGCAGCTTATCGCCTATTCTATGTATAGGGGATAGGTTGGAGATCAGTGAGAGTTCAAATTCTGAGATGCGTGTCTGAATGGAGCAACCCTTGCACCCCTGTTGACTATGTCTGGGCGTCCCATAGAAATCAATGTAACAACAGTGTGCCTTCACCACCAGTGCACAATTTGAAGAGGAAGGCAAGTCAAGGGTGTTCAGAACCTCAGGGATCTACATCTTATTCCCTACCCTGTAGAGAAGTTGCTTTAATGGCACATGGTACCTGGGGACACTGTTATAGATTTTGCATCAAGGCTCAGGACCTTCACCGTACACCTCTGCCCAATGTAAGGCAGTACTGTTCTGCTATTATTACCACCACACTTTTACTGGTTGTATAGCATCTATCTTCTTGTTAAAGTGTAAATTATGATGTGGCTAAAATATTGTGCAAATTAAGTATTCTAATAAAAAAAAATTAGTGCAACAACAGTGTTTTATTATTATTTTATTTTATTTTTTTTATGTTCCGGTTTTCCCTGGGTACATGAACCCATTGTATTTTATATGTGTATTCAGACATCTGGTATTTTTTGAATCATTGTTCAGTGGAAACAAATGGAAGCATGCACTTTTTTGTATAACTTTTTGTATAGAACATTCTCGTTTAAGTCCAAAGTTCCATATTCATGAAATGCCATCCATATGTGCTTTGCTTTTTGATAGACCAGTGCTAGGAGATGCTCTGAAAATCACATGTCAAGTGACCATTTTAGTGGGTTGGCTCAAAATGGGTCCCCTTTAAATTTTTAAAACAGACGTGAAAAACGGTGGAAAGTTATGGATACATAGGTTGCAAATAGGAAAAAAAAATAGACACATAAAATAAATGGGCCATGATTTTACAGACAAAACCTGTCATGGAAGTATGAATAAGGCCTTACACATAACACTATTAGCAGTAGTATCTAGCCTTATGTACATGTCTGTTATATTACGTATGTGTCCAGTCCATATTTTTTATGAATCACAGATGTCCATTACTCCTTAAGGACATAGCATATCTTCACCTTATAGCGCACCTCCAATTACAAAACAAATTTCCATGAACGAATAGTGCAGGTTAATATGTGAATATGAGAAACTTTGTATTATATCTTATTAAAGAAATATGTTTTGTTACCCCCTTATCAGGCTAAGTTACATTTTACATAAAAGTCTATGGAGAGGGGAGGTAGAGGAAGCTACTGGAGAAGACAAATAATTACAGATGCTAGGTTCCGCTACTTTGTGAAAGAGGAAGCTATTTTGACAATGCTTCACAGAATATGGCAAGAAATAAATGAACTAGCTGGCAGCAGCCTTCTTGTAATGCCAGCTTTGTATTTTCTGGCATTCTGCCTTCACAGTAGACTTGGCTGTCTGGCTAACTCTGTGTGTGCTCCTGTAACTTTAAAAATTAGTGTTCATCTGCTTTTCTTCCTCTTGCCCATCCATGTGTCTCTGTGTGTATTTATGTCTGCCCCCTTAGCCTCAATTTGGCTGAGAAATGTGTTGTGTTTTATTTAGTTCCTAGTCTTATTCTAAATGTCTGTTATTCTGTTTTATCTGTTTTGCCAGAGTCCCTGTCTTCCTTATCTGTTTTTAGTCTAAGTCTGTTTCTATGCTTGTGTACCTGTGACCATGTGCCTCCTGCTACCTGCGGCCGTGTGCCTTCTGCTATCTATGTTGTGTCTTATCCTCATCCCAGTTAGACCCGATTTTTGTATATTCTGTTCCAGTCCTCCTGATTTTAGCCTGTACACCTCTCTGTCCTGGTTTTAGACTACCTTTACATTGTCCTGTTTTTGTGGTGCTCTGCACCACTGTTTTGATTTGTCTGATCAGCTCAGACCACCTCAGGAGGTAGCGGCCTGTGGACTCTCCATATGGGGGTTAGTGGCAGTGATGTAACTAAAGTCTTGTGGGCCCCGGTGCAGTCTTTTGTCTGGGGCCCCCTACTTCATCCCTACAGTGAATTCTTGATAGAGATGGTTATGGGTTAAGGAGATTAATCAAACTTAGTGTGGTTAGGGTAATCTGTAGGTCTCCTTGGTTTATGGGCCAGATGGAAGCTGCAATCTCAATACTGATGCCAGTGTTTAGGGGCCCCCTAAGGATCCTGGGCTCCAGTCCAACTGCACTCTCTGCACCCCCTCAAGTTACGCCCCTGGTTAGTGGGCAAAGACTGGGGATACTTCTAGGATGCAGTCCTTAGTGGTGGCCCCATGCCAAACTTTTTTTGGTAGCATGGTGTGTTCACAATCCACAGTTTTCCCACGTTACAATCTCCTCCCCCTACCCTCTCTATAGACTTCTGTGTGTGGGGCTAAGTAAGGAGGTGATTCTAAACAGATAAAGTCTGATCATTGATAAGGAGGTTTCTAACACAGTAACAACATTTCTTGTAGTCACATGTATTATTCACTTATAAACAGTTTTATAATTGAAGGTAGACTAAGGACATAGTCCCATTTATCTAATGTGATAAGATACAAGTATGAAGTCCCCTAGCAGGACTTAAAGAAAAGTTAGATAAAACTTAATAAACGCTTTAAACATATTTGCATAAAAAAATATATTTTCTTTAAAAAGTGTTTTTATTTTGAAACTGTGTAAAAACATTTATCATATATGGTATTCTCAGAAATGTAAAGAACAATACAGTTAACACTGTAAAAAATGCAACAAACTGCAGAATTGTAATGCAATTGCTCTGCCTTTAAGTTATATATGCCATGAGAAACATAACTCATCCCACAAAAACCACAGCTTTGTCAACATAAAAATATAGTTTGGTCTAATACATAATGAAAGTAAAATAGGATGATTTTGAAAGAGTTAAACAGAATGATATTGTAACATCTCTGCCTGTTCAGGTCTCTGCACCACCATCCGCCCGCACGCGGCGGCGCAGGAGGCGTGCTCAGTTTGATTACTTGTTTAAGATTCTTGTTGCTCAGTCTGAACACTGTCTTAGACTATGTAATTGATTTTCTGCCACACCCGTCTCCTTCATCTTGGTTTTCCTCTGCTCCACTAATTAATTAGTTAATTTTAGCCTTACCTGTGTGATTGACAGCCTATCATCCTATGTAGTCTGGGGCGGGTTTTTCCTTCCTATTTATTCTATGCTCACAGTCACACTAGCGCTTGCTATTGCTTCTGCGTACCTGCCTTTACTCTGTGCTGTTTTGTTACCTGTATTCCTATTTCTGATCTCTGGCTTTGTCTGTGACTATTCTTTTGGATTGTGATTTTGTACTGCATTGCTCGACTGTTACCGACCCCTTGGCTAGCTGACCTCCCTTTGTTGTTGTTTGTTCTGTCTTGGTTCATTGTTGTCACCTATATTAGGAAGGGACTGTCGACTGGTTGCTGGCTGTCGCCTAGAACAGATCAGGCAAGTTAGCCAGGGACAGTGGGGGGGTTCAGCTTAGGGTTCACTGTCTTGTTGTGCCCCTCCCCCCAGGGTTCTGCAGCAGCACTGGGGAATTGCTCAACTGGCAGTTCCCTTACAGAATAGCAAGGCCTAAAATTACCTTCTGCCATTACTTCCCTCAGGATCAGCATGGATCCTATTCAGGGCCTTGCAGCCAAGATGGAGGGTTTGGCAGGCCTGGTGGCTGAGCTAGCTAAACAGGTTCAGACCCTTACTGATGCTGCTGCAGCATCCCCTGCTGTCTCTACCCTTCCCAGGGTGAAGATGTTACTCCCAGATCATTTCTAGGGGGACCGAGAAAAATTTGAGACTTTCCGGGAGTCTTGTCACCTGTACTTTCGGTTTAACCCTCATGCATCCCAGGCCCAAATGGTTGGAGTAGTTATATCCTTCCTACAGGGGGATCCACAAGCTTGGGCCCTTAAACTCCCTCCTGGGGCTGAGGAGTGGTCTGATTTTGAAAACATTTTTTTGTCTCTGGGGTCTATCTATGCTGAGCCAGACCACATTGGGCTTGCGGAATCGCAACTCCTCATCATGCGGCAGGGCAAACGCTCTGCTGAGGAGTACTACTCTGAATTCCGCAAGTGCAGTGTAACTGCAGGTTGGTGTGAGTCGGCTCTAAAGGCTCACTTTAAACAAGGCCTATGTGACCGTGTTAAGGAGGTCTGGGTTGGTCACCCAGATCCTCCTACTCTTGAGCAGGCTATGACATTTGCTGTCCGTATTGACCGGAGACTTCGGGAAAATGTTAAAGAGAGAGTAGGGTCTTTTTATTCCAAATTTTCTGTATCTTCCTCTCTCTCTCCTGATAAACCCACTTTTTCTCCCATCACTCCTGGTGAGGAACCCATGCAACTGGAAGCTATGGATGCCAAGACTCAACGAGAGCATCGTCTTAGGAATAACCTTTGCCTGTACTGTGGTGCTTCAGGTCATATCATACGAGACTGCTTGATCAGACCCCACACTCCAGTGGAAAAGCTTCAGTGCCTGAGTGGTAGTCAGAAGAACCACTCAGGCAACCAGGTATTTGCTGAAAATAACAATAAGATGTTGTTATCTGTGTCTCTGTCCTTCGGGGACAGATCTGTTTCTGGCCAGGCCTTAGTTGACTCTGGGTCTGCAGCAAACTTTGTCAAACTTTTATTTGTCTCAGCTTTAGGCATTGAGCTTTTGCCACTTGCCACTCCTCTGGCGGTTATTGGAGTGGATTTTGCCCCACTGGCCAGGGGTAAGGTCCGATTCAAAACCCCTTTAATCACTTTGCAAGTGGGTTCTGCACATTCTGAGGTCATAAGCTTTTTTGTTATGGAGCATCTGTCTTCCGATATTGTTTTGGGACTTGCCTGGTTGAACCTCCATAACCCTATTTTTGATTGGGGTAAAAGGGAGTTAGTAAAATGGGGAGATCAGTGCTCATCCCACCGTATTGCTTTACACACCTTAGATTGTGTCAGTGAGGAGACGGTCTCGGCTACTAAGGGTTGGAAACGCACAGGCGAATAAAAAACGTTTGCCACCAGCACCTCTTGTTATTCAGGGAGATCTTGAATTTAAGGCAGAGAAAATACTGCATCCTTCTAAAACTGGTTTGTCTGGTGAGTGTCCGGTGACCCCTCATAAAAGGGGGGGGTACTGTAACGTCTCTGCCTGTTCAGGTCTCTGCACCACCCTCCGCCCACACGTGGCGGCACAGGAGGAGTGCTCAGTTTGATTCCTTGTTTAAGATTCTTTTTGCTCAGTCTGAACACTGTCCTAGACTATGTAATTAATTTTCTGCCACACCCATCTCCTTCACCTTGGTTTTCCTCTGCTCCACTAATAGTTAATTTTGGCCTTACCTGTGTCATTGACAGCCTATCATCCTATGTAGTCTGGGGTGGGTTTTTCCTTCCTATTTATTCTTTGCTCACAGTCACACTAGCGCTTGCTACTGCTTCTGCGTACCTGCCTTTACTCTGTGCTGTTTTGTTACCTGTATTCCTATTTCTGATCTCTGGCTTTGTCTGTGACTATTCTTTAGGATTGTGATTTTGTACTGCATTGCTCGACTGTTACCGATCCTTGGCTAGCTGACCTCCCTTTGTTGTTGTTTGTCCTGTCTGCATTCTGTGTTGTCACCTATATTAGGTAGGGCCTGTCGACTGGTTGCTGGCTGACGCCTAGGACAGATCGGGCAACTTAGCCAGGGACAGTGGGGGGTTTTCAGCTTAGGATCCATTGTCTTGTTGTGCCCCTCCCCGAAGGGTTCTGCAGCAGCACTGGGGAATTGAACAACTGGCAATTCCCTTACAGATATATTGGGGTTTTCTTGTTTTCCATTTTAAAGAAGCACTCCTACAAAAAATGTTTTTCTTTGGCCCGTTAGAATGGGACATGATGTAAGTTGTATTAAAAGTCATCTTATTGGTGAATGCATTTGAGTGTTATCCACTCCCTTCTGGTCATTAGCTCTGTCATGTGACTGACACTGACTTTGCAAATCATATAATGTTTCAGGTGTGGATAGAAAGCAAGCTTTTCTATTCACTGTTATGAGAGTCACATTGAGGCTTTCATACGGATGAATAGAGAAACAGACTTGCTGTCTACACACAGGAAGCTGTATAAGCCAGAAATTAAGGGTATTGGTAGCATTACACAGTTGAGGACCAGATCGCAGTGGATAACTCAAATACAGACACTTGTAAAAACATTACTTTAGCTACAATTTACATCATATGCATTTCTAAAGGTCCATAACAAGTTTTTTTTGTGTGGGTACAATTTTATATATTAGTGTATCATTTATATAATGGACCTTATACAGTACATACAGATATGTCCACACATAACAAATCTTCAGTTTGATGAAGGATTCCACATTGTTTTGAAACCAATTAAACATAATAGGGCGGATTTACCAATACTGTCAAAGTTTTAGACTGCACAAACTTAGACTAGACAGTTTTATAATGTGCCAGGTTTATCACAGTGTCATAGTAGCATGACAACATAGTAAGTGAGGTTGGAAGAAAACACATATCCTTCAAGTCCAACCTATAACCTTCCAGAAGAAGGCAAAAAAAAAGCCTCAAGGCTGATGCCAATTGCCCCATGTTACAGTGCAAAATTCCTTACCAACTCCAAATCCGGCAATCATCTTGTCTGGATCTGGATCAACTTGTCATTTCCAAATATCTAATATCCATAACCTGTAATATTTTTAATTTAAAAATAGGCATCCAGGCCTTCAACTTGTACTATCCTTACAACACCACTCACAACATCCTGTGGCAGCAAGTTCCATAGCCTCGCTGCACTTACAGTAAAGAATCCCCATCTATGATGTTTTTGAAATGTTCTTTCCTCTAGATGTAGAGAATGTCCCACTGTCAACAACCTAGGAGTAAAGCTCTGAGACGCTGAACCAATCAGCAGCTGCCCATGTGCCTGCTATTAATTTCTAGTTACTAGTTAGGTTTCTGTGCTCAGAACCAGTGTCGGACTGGGATGTCTAGGGCCCATCAGTGGAATTGTTTCTAGGGGCCCACCATCAGGACCCCTGCAGATCAGTGGCAGACAGGGCGGCTAAAGGTAATAACATGCCGGGAGCCATGCTGCTCACCCACTATACCATGTGCACCACTGCACCACTGCACTACCTAAACCTACTGCTACACCTTGTATGGCAAGTGAACAGCATGGCTCCAAGAATTGTTACCTTTACCTGTAGCCGCACTGTCCTGGAAAAACTGATCTGCAGAGGTCCTGGCTGTTGTATAATCGCAGATGAAATATTGATGGCCTATCCTAAGGACAGGCCATCAATATTAGAAAGATGGATAAATCCTTTAAAGAGGTTGTCCAGGAATTGGAGCAACCCATGTGGCTGGCGGGAGGTGTAAAGTAAAAAATAAGTAAATTAAAAAACATACTCACCTGTCCCCGGCGCTCCGTTGTCCGCTGCCAATGTCCATTCAGTCTCATGCCGGCGACTCCTTGCTGGGAGTCCTGCATCTCATGTGATCACTAAGACCAATTAGGTACAGGATTTCCAGAAATGAGGCGCCGCCATGAGACCGAACAGACACAGGCAGGGGACAGCGGGGTGCTGGGGACAGGTGAGTATGCTTTTTTTTTTAAAAATGTTCTTATTTTTACACCTCCCTGGCGGCCGACACAGTGGTCACTCCAGTTTATGGACAACCTCTTTTAAGGGGTTGTCTGGGCCAAATTTTTCTATGGTCACTTCACTGGTCCCCCCATACAGTGGCCTCTTCACTGGTCCCCCATACTGTATGGTGAACAGTGATGGGGTCATTATATTGTGTGGGAGCAGTGCTGGTGGCTAACATCCTGTGTGGGGGACATTAAACTGTGTGGGGCATATTAAAGCGGTTGTTCAGGGTTAATATTTTTTATGGCCTATGCTCAGGATAGGCCATAAATACCTGTTCGGTAGGGGGCTGACACACGGCCCCTTCAGCTGTTCGGAGCCACTTTCGGAGCCCGTTCTGTACACAACACAGGGCAGTCAGACGCATAGCAGTCAGACGCCTTCACTGCAGCTCAGCTCCTACTGACTTCAATAAGTGCTGAGATACAGTGAAGGTGCCCGGCTAATATACAATGTACAGAGCTTTCTGCTTCTGGCCCTGTATTGTGTACAGTACGGGCATCAGAAGTGGCTCCATACAGCTGATCGGTCCGGGGTCAGCCCCATACAGATCAGGTATCTATGGCCTATCCTGAGGATAAACCATAACAAATTATGCCTGGACAACCATTTTAATATACCCCCCAGGGCCCCCCTAATGCGCCACACTTTAAAGAAGTTGTCCAGTATAATTTTTTTTCTTTTTTATAATTAGTCCAGAGGAGGTGAATCAAACATACTAAGCATACTCACCTGTCTCCGGTGCTCCGGTGTCCTCCCAGCACGGTCCGGTCCTGCAGCTCCGCTGTCTTCTTTTTGCCGGAATTCCTCACTGGCTGTGACGTCCCAGGTCCCTTCCCTTAGGCCGCTGATTGGCTTCAGGGGTCATGTGATGTCACAGGTAGTCATGTGCAGGGGGAACTTCAGCTGGAAGAAAACAGAACTGCAGGATCGAACTGCGCTGAGAGACGCTGGGGACAGGAGAGAAAGTTTGGGGGGAGGGGTTTGTTTTGTTTTTTTCACTTGCCCCAGTGTAATTAAAAAAAAAAAATGAAGGAGCCACTGTATGGAGTATAAGCTCCACAGTGGCCCCCGCCCAGTATTATAAGCTCCACAGTGGCCCCCACCCAGTATTATAAGCTCCACAGTGGCCCCCACCCAGTATTATAAGCTCCACAGTGGCCCCCACCCAGTATTATAAGCTCTACAGTGGCCCCCACCCAGTATTATAAGCTCCACAGTGGCCCCCACCCAGTATTATAAGCTCTACAGTGTCCCCCACCCAGTATTATAAGCTCCACAGTGTCCCCCACCCAGTATTATAAGCTCCACAGTGGCCCCCACCCAGTATTATAAGCTCCACAGTGGCCCCCACCCAGTATTATAAGCTCCACAGTGGCCTCCACACAGTGTTATATGCTCCCAATATTCCCCTCCGCTTCGGTGCTCCTCAGACCCCAGAGTATAATAATCGGAGGCCCAGGGGAAGTGATTAAAAATAACAAACATTCATACTCACCTTGCCTTACCTTTCCTTGGCATCCTCGCTCCATCATGTCGTCTTCAGGCTCTCTTCCGACGTCATTGCTGAGGTCTTTGATTGGGCCTCAATGGTAACGTGGGGGCGCACTGACGTCATTACGCGGCCGCGCCCCATGTGACCGCTGGGGCCTAATCACAGGCCTCAGTCACATGACGGAGGAGCGCCGGAGAGAACGCTGTGCCCAGGAGAGGTGAGAATATGTATTTATTGTTTTCAGTCACCTCCCCTGGGCTTCCATCTATTGGAAAGGGGCCTGCAATATGCCAGGGTCCCTTTCCAATAACAGTATGTATAGCGGTCGGGGAACCAGGCTTTCCCCGACCGCTATCATAGTGATCCGGGGCCCGGCCATCTCCAGCTGGCCACGGGCATCATACCCCACCGAGCCCGGTCACGGTTGAACCCCCTGCGACCGCGATCGTTACGCCACTGGTCAGGGGCCTGATCGGGATGGTCAGGATCCCAATCGAGCCCCCATGACATGAGGACTAATAGTCGGGGCCCACCGATGAATTCACCGGTTCCCTGGTGGGCCAGTCCGACCCTGCTCAGAACATATGTGTTGGTTTGCTGTACTCCTGACCTTGGCTTATTTACTGGATATCCATGTGCTTACTGTTTTGACTTTGATTGTTAATACTTGGACTTGACCTTGACTTGGACACATTTATTCCTTTGGTTCTGATTTGGATTTGGCATGTGCTCCCATACAGTGATAACCAGCAGGATAATCCAGGATCTTTTCAGCCTCCCAAATGCTCATCTCAGGGTCATAGAATCCTTTCCATGTCATAATATATTCTAGTTTTTTTCAGCTGGCAGACCAGGCATGCTGATAGTGTGCCCCAAATTTCTCTTGAAATTCTTTAAATTGTCATTCCACCAACACGCTGATATTGTTGCACGTGTGGCAGGGATAACCAGCAGGATAATTCTGTTTCTTTTCTGCCATCCAAGTGTTGTTTTCACAGTCATAGAATCCTTTCCATTTAAGAAGATATTGTAGCTTCTTCAGCTGGCAGGTCAGGCACGCTGATGTGTCACAAATTTGTGTTCAAATTCTGTAATTGTCACTCATTGGTACTACATCTGTTCCCATAAAGGGACAATTTTTGTGGCTTTTTTATTAAGTCAATTCTTTATCACTTCACTTTTCAAGTAGCAGTCATGCTTACAGTGCGCCACAATATTTTCTTCAAATGTTATAGTTGCCAGGGCCACTAGCCACTGCCACTGTGTTGGCATAATAATAATAAGAAGAAGAAAATGAAACAAACAAACCCACCATTGCTTCATCCAATACCAGCACAATTTTGGTATAGCATTCTGTTCCCAAAAAAGGGATCATTTTTGGTGGTCTTTTTTTATTTATTTATTTTTTTTTCTTCATTATTTTTCATTTAGGCACAAATGTTTCTCAAAAATAACAAGCCTATGACACATAGAAGTCATCAAAATGGGCTAATTTTTCTACAAAACTATTGCTTTTTGTAATATAACCGCCATGTGTGTCTAAAAAAACCATGGGCAAGCACTCTGTTAAAATGTATAAAAGCGAGTGTCAGTGCAGTGTCACTTTTCACTTTAACCCAAGAGGACCCAATACTGACTAATGTGGCACCCCGCTCATCACTGTGCTTCCTATTAACAGGAACCCTGTGTTTCCTATCACTGAGCCAGTTGTGAACCCAAATACACATATCCCCTCCTCCGTGACATTTTGTATACGAACCTTTTATATGGTTCAGTATTGAATGCCTATGAAAAGTCCAGATATGCCACATCTACCGCATTAGAAGCTGATAAGATAAAATTATAGTTCTACTCTAAGCTTAACAACCTCTCCCTGCCTACTAAAAAAATGTATATTTACCTACATCGCCGGGGCGTTCATGTGACTGCCCCAGGCAGATTTTCAGATTTTACGGTGATGTCCTGTTTCCCTGTTTCCAGAAACGGACCGTCACCAATACTAACCCCCACCTCATCACATAAATATTTAAGAAGCTATAGTGTTTTCCTGTAATTCATGAACGCCAAGGAAATGCCTCACCAAATGCTTAATGGTCCTGGATGAAATGCGACAGGTCCCTTCTGAAAAGGCTTGTTACTCCTCTGCACTTGTAAAGGAGGCCTCCAGACAGCTCATGACTGTTATTTTTTTCCTTTTATATAGTTACACAGTTACATAGTTAATATGCTTGAAAAAAAGAGTCCACCAATTTCAGACAAGGTATGGGAAAAGGACATGGTTGAAGGAATGGAAAACCAGAATTCTATGCAATAACATGAGCATTATTTTTGGGCTTATGCTAGTGCAGAACATCAATTGAGAGCTCTATTGTTTCATTTTCCTCTGATCTGATGATTGTTGCACTTGTGAAGGCTCTTACAATAATTGATATTCCAAGAATTTGCTGTCAAAAATCTTCAACAAAAACAATAGCGCCAGTATGAACTGTGCTTTACACAGATCTAGATATTTCTCATGACATATTTTTTATTATACCTGGTTCTCGTGGTAGGGCATTCCAAAGTTTGATCATTTTTAAACAGTCTTTTTATGATATATGAAAGTCAGCTTTCCAGATTGCTATCCCCAAATGTGCATTGAACTCAGAGGAACAAGCCCGGCATGTATTACACTTTCTATTCTTTCCATTATCCACTTAGCTGAAATGTGAACAAGTGATGCTTATGAAATACCAGATTATATGACAATGCGAGCCCACTGCATAGGAGTTTTAGCAGCAGTAATCCCCTAGCAATTTCTTCATTATTGTTCTCCTACCCATGAACCAGTAAAGAACAGGAGTTCAACTCCAGGAAAGCTAAATTGTGTATTTTTGGCTTTAATAGGAAATATGCAGTTGTCAACCTTTTATTAAAGTTGAGGAATATCATAGCAGAATGATTCACTCTCCTCTGACTCTCACTTGGATATAAGTTGATGACTAAGCTACAGTAATATGGCAAAGGATATATTATCCTCCCTGGAAAAGCTAGCTGAATGGGCTACCAAATGGCAGATAAAGATCAATGTTGACAATTGTCACTTTATAAATTGTGAGACAAAACTATACATGCTATATATATATATAAATATATATATATATATATATACAGTACAGACCAAAAGTTTGGACACACCTTCTCATTCCAAGAGTTTTCTGTATTTTCATGACTATAAAAATTGTAGATTCACACTGAAGGCATCAAAACTATGAATTAACACATGTGGAATTATATACTTAACAAAAAAGTGTGAAACAGCTGAAAATATGTCTTATATTGTAGGTTCTTCAAAGTAGCCACCTTTTGCTTTGATTACTGCTTTGCACACTCTTGGCATTCTCTTGATGAGCTTCAAGAGGTAGTCACCTGAAATGGTCTTCCAACAGTCTTGAAGGAGTTCCCAGAGATGCTTAGCACTTGTTGGCCCTTTTGCCTTCATTCTGCGGTCCAGCTCACCCCAAACCATCTGGATTGGATTCAGGTCTGGTGACTGTGGAGGCCAGGTCATCTGGCGTAGCACCCCATCACTCTCCTTCTTGGTCAAATAGCCCTTACACAGTCTGGAGGTGTGTTTGGGGTCATTGTCCTGTTGAAAAATAAATGATGGTCCAACTATAAACGCAAACCGGATGGAATAGCATGCCGCTGCAAGATGCTGTGGTAACCATGCTGGTTCAGTATTCCTTCAATTTTGAATAAAGACCCAACAGTGTCACCAGTAAAGCACCCCCACACCATCACACCTCCTCCTCCATGCTTCACGGTGGGAACCAGGCATGTAGAGTCCATTCGTTCACCTTTTCTGCGTCGCACAAAGACACGGTGGTTGGAACCAAAGATCTCAAATTTGGACTCATCAGACCAAAGCACAGATTTCCACAGGTCTAATGTCCATTCCTTGTCTTCTTTAGCCCAAACAAGTCTCTTCTGCTTGTTGCCTGTCCTTAGCAGTGCTTTCCTAGCAGCTATTTTACCATGAAGGCCTGCTGCACACAGTCTCCTCTTAACAGCTGTTGTAGAGATGTGTTTGCTGCTAGAACTCTGTGTGGCATTGACCTGGTCTCTAATCTGAGCTGCTGTTAACCTGCGATTTCTGAGGCTGGTGACTCGGATGAACTTGTCCTCCGCAGCAGAGGTGACTCTTGGTCTTCCTTTCCTGGGGCGGTCCTCATGTGAGCCAGTTTCTTTGTAGCGCTTGATGGTTTTGGCCACTGCACTTGGGGACACTTTCAAAGTTTTCCCAATTTTTCGGACTGACTGACCTTCATTTCTTAAAGTAATGATGGCCACTCGTTTTTCTTTTTTCTTGCCATAATACAAATTCTAACACTCCATTCAGTAGGACTATCAGCTGTGTATCCACCTGACTTCTGAACAACACAACTGATGGCCCCAACCCCATTTATAAGGCAAGAAATCCCACTTATTAAACCTGACAGGGCACACCTGTGAAGTGAAAACCATTACAGGTGACTACCTCTTGAAGCTCATCAAGAGAATGCCAAGAGTGTGCAAAGCAGTAATCAAAGCAAAAGGTGGCTACTTTGAAGAACCTAGAATATAAGACATGTTTTCAGTTGTTTCACACTTTTTTGTTAAGTATATAATTCCACATGTGTTAATTCATAGTTTTGATGCCTTCAGTGTGAATCTACAATTTTTATAGTCATGAAAATACAGAAAACTCTTGGAATGAGAAGGTGTGTCCAAACTTTTGGTCTGTACTGTATATATATATATATATATATATATATATATATATATATATTTATGCCTTGAATGGATCAGTATAATGGTATGGCCCATGGATCTGTCCTGTGTAATACATCCATATGGTGGAAAGAGATCTTTATTATAACTACCTCACTGTGGGTGTATTTACATGGATGTCTGTCTCTAGGTGATTAATAATATCGCTGTCTTTCTCTAGTTAATGTTGTAATGATGTTAATAAAGTAAAAAAAAAAAAAATCAGTGAAACAACCAAATTGATGCAGGTAGAATAATGTAAGAATTTCTTGTCCACAGACATGATGAGATGATGCTGTAGTAATACTGTATGTATTCTGTGCCTCAAAATATTACTATTTAATGGTTGTCTATGAAATTACCTAGTTGTCAGGGATCACATGACCTATTTGAGAAGTCACATGACTGACGCCATACTTAGCCCATTTCAGTTCTCCTTCGGGTGGATTTCATATGGCTCATATTGGACCATACCATTTTTTTCTTTAGAAACAGACTACTGCTCTGATAAAATAAAGATAATATTAAATACATGTATATTAGAAAACTGTATTAGTGTTAAAAAGTGTTAAAAGTATTTTAAAAAAAAGTATATAAGTATTAGATATCCTGTTCTCTACACAGATTATTTAAGTCATGAAAACCGGAATACCTCTTTAATAATTAACCAGTTTTTTTTTTATTATATATAGATGCATCAAGGGGCTGAAATGACTTTCTTGACATCGCTGTGGGAGCCCCGTCTACGAAGCACCTTGCAAAGTCTTGTTGCTGTCTGAGGTCTGCTGCTGTGTGAGCCTGTATCCCCAGCTCACAGTACTGAGAGGACCCCTAGGACAGAAACAATCATAGGCAAGGACTAGTCAGCAAGCAACTACTGAAAACAATGTGTGTCATACTTTTAGGATTTGCAAATGAATTTCAGATATTGCATTTACTGGGATCACATAACAAATTTTACTGGAGGACCCTAGGCACCCCAGTCCCATATAGATTTACTGAGTCTACCATGGGGATGGGATTGGGTAATAATGTACATTATACATTGCAGTGCTAGTCTGCTGCTTTGAAAGAGTGTCCTAACTATTTTTTTTAAGGTTTTTGGATATATAACAGCCTCATCTGTTGATCTCAGCTGATTCATTGGAACATGCTCCCATATGGTTTAGCAATGACTAAGAGTGAGGACATATTTAAAAAAAAAAAGTTCATTATCTTCCTTCAAAAACACAAAATAAAGGGTTAGTGTTAATAATGGTGAATGTAGTATGGTACTTGTTTAAAGTATAAGTTCCATTTTTTCTTTAGCTACTGTGTCAGGGGGTGTTTAGTGAACATTTGTGTTATATACTTTATTAACCTATATAACTTCCTTTTTATTATAAAATATGCTATAACATTCTCCTTAGCAACCCTCTAACTGAGCTGTTACTAAGGAAAGTCCATACACATTTGTATTCTAAATATGCAGAGCTGAAGCATTTACCAAATAGGGCATGGTTACTTTGAATGGCTGTATCTCCAGTTTTATACCACCAAGAAAAATGTTTTTGGTATCACAAGAAGCTGACATTGAAGTACTAGCTACTGTGGGGAAAAAAAGTATTTAGTCAGCCACCAATTGTGCAAGTTCTCCGACTTAAAAAGATGAGGCCGGCCTGTAATTGTCATCATAGGTAGACCTCAACTATGAGAGACAAAATGAGAAAACAAATCCAGAAAATCACATTGTCTGATTTTTAAAGAATTTATTTGCAAATTATGGTGGAAAATAAGTATTTGGTCAATAACAAAAGTTCGTCTCAATACTTTGTTATATATCCTTTGTTGGCAATGACAGAGGTCAAATGTTTTCTGTAAGTCTTCACAAGGTTGGTACACACTGTTGCTGGTATGTTGGCCCATTCCTCCATGCAGATCTCCTCTAGAGCAGTGATGTTTTGGGGCTGTTGCTGGGCAACACGGACTTTCAACTCCCTCCAAAGGTTTTCTGTGGGGTTGAGATCTGGAGACTGGCTAGGCCACTCCAGGACCTTGAAATGCTTCTTACGAAGCCACTCCTTCGTTGCCCTGGCGGTGTGCTTGGGATCATTGTCATGCTGAAAGACCCAGCCACGTTTCATCTTCACTGCCTTTGCTGATGGAAGGAGGTTTGCACTCAAAATCTCACGATACATGGCCCCATTCATTCTTTCATGTACACGGATCAGTCGTCCTGGTCCCTTTGCAGAGAAACAGCCCCAAAGCATGATGTTGCCACCCCCATGCTTCACAGTAGGTATGGTGTTCTTTGGATGCAACTCAGCATTCACTCTCCTCCAAACACGACGAGTTGTGTTACTACCAAACAGTTCTACTTTGGTTTCATCTGACCATATGACATTCTCCCAATACTCTTCTGGAACATCCAAATGCTCTCTAGCAAACTTCAGATGGGCCCGAATATGTACTGGCTTAAGCAGGGGGACACGTCTGGCACTGCAGGATCTGAGTCCCTGGCAGCGTAGTGTGTTACTGACAGTAGCTTTTGTTACGTTAGTCCCAGCTTTCTGCAGGTCATTCACTAGGTCCCCCCGTGTGGTTCTGGGATTTTTGCTCACCGTTCTTGTGATCATTTTGACCCCACGGGGTGAGATCTTGCGTGGAGCCCCTGATCGAGGGAGATTATCAGTGGTCTTGTATGTCTTCCATTTTCTAATTATTGCTCCCACAGTTGATTTCTTCACACCAAGCTGTTTGCCTATTGCAGATTCAGTCTTCCCAGCCTGGTGCAGGTCTACAATTTTGTTTCTGGTGTCCTTCCACAGCTCTTTGGTCTTCACCATAGTGGAGTTTGGAGTGTGACTGTTTGAGCTTCTGGACAGGTGTCTTTTATACTGATAACAATGTCAAACAGGAGCCATTACTACAGGTAATGAGTGGAGGACAGAGGAGCCTCTTAAAGAAGAAGTTACAGGTCTGTGAGCCAGAAATCTTGCTTGTTTGTAGGTGACCAAATACTTATTTTCCACCATAATTTGCAAATAAATTCTTAAAAAATCAGACAATGTGATTTTCTGGATTTGTTTTCTCATTTTGTCTCTCATAGTTGAGGTCTACCTATGATGTCAATTACAGGCCTCTCTCATCTTTTTAAGTGGGAGAACTTGCACAATTGGTGGCTGACTATATACTTTTTTCCCCCACTGTAAGTATATAGATCCTGGACAGTCTGCCTGATCTAAAAGTGTGGGCATGTCTAATAGGCTGTAGGCCAGTGCTATGCACCTCACACTATCAGGTGACTGCCATCTTATATAAGTCTTATCTGTGTGCATTTTGAATACTACTATCTACCCCCTCATGGATTGTAGGTGAGTTAGCGCTTGCATTATCAGTATTATGCACCTGTGCCACCCAGTTGTGAACCTAGCCTCTTTGCTGCCTGAGGCGGACTATAGAAAGACGCCCCCCCCCCCCCAAAAAAAAACAAAAAAAAAAACTGAGTTTCCATGCTACTAGTTTAACACAGTTATCGTCGCACAATATACACAATACACAAAGTTATAAAACAGTTTTTAAGAATTCTTCTTCCTGTATTACTTCAGTATCAGATCAACAACACGGCATTAACAATGAAAGTAACTTCACACATCTTCTGCTTGGTGGATGGACGAGCCCACGTGGCCCCCATTCTCTATAATAGGAGCGCCGCAGATAGCTGAGTACTGGACTTTGGGTATCTTTGGCACTCCCATTGAAGTGAATGAGAGCCACGCGGGTTCGTCCATCCACCAAGTGACACACCTATATATATGGCTGCGGTCAGGCTGGATTCCCACCCAGTGGGGGGAAAAACCCAATTCTCAGGCTCAGTGGGGGTCTCAGCAGACAGTCCCCATCAATCAGGTATTTATCCTCTATCATTTAGGTGAATACAGGGCAGTAACATTCTGTGACTTACAGGTGACGTCTCTGACTAATCGGTCACATTTCCCTTTTCTTCCCTCTGGACCGCCATGACCACTTCTTCCAGCTGTGACTTGTCTCTGTAAAGTTTACAACACAGACATCTTTGGCTCCTCACTTTTTCCAGGCATCCAACCCACATTGTCCTTACCTGCACACCCATCCTGCTGCTACCCCAATTATATAATATATGATATAACCCCCCATAATGAATAATACTACCAAGTGCATCTTTATATTAATAATGTCCATGTCTACCCCCATAAATAGTGCCCCTTATTAATAATACCCCAGGTGTTAACTAATTAAAAGGTTTTCCAGGTCATTAATAAACTAATCAGTGGGGTTCAAAAACCCAGGACCCCCACTGATCAGCTGTTTGAATGGTACCTGTGTAAGCGTCGTGACCGCTTCTCTGTTTACATAGTGTATTTCATCTCATAGTGGCCATGTAATGTAACTGCAGCCTCGTCCTGTACATGTCTACAGTATGTGACAAGGCTACAATTACATCACACGGTCACTATAAACAGACAGCGTATAATATAAACAGGTGCCATAGCCCATGTTTATAGCGCCCCATTTACACACACTATAAAGTTCCACAGCAGCCCCTGCATACAGTATTACACAGTGTTATGGCCCGCAGTGGCCCCTGCACACTGGATTATGCCTCTCAGCAGCCCCTGCACACGGTATTATGCTCCATAGTGGCCCCTGCTCACGGTATTATGCCCCGCATTGGCCACTGCACATGGTATTATGTTCCGCAGCAACTCCTGCACACAGTTTTATGCCCCATATTGGCCCCTGCACTGGTATTATGCTCCATAGTGGCCCCTACACTTGTATTATGCTCTATAGTGGCCCCAGCACACGGTATTATGCTCCATAGTGGCCCCTGCACTGGTATTATGCTCCATAGTGGCCCCTGCACAGGGTATTATGCTCCATAGTGGCCCCTGCACAGGGTATTATCCTCCATAGTGGCCCTTGCACTGGTATTATGCTCCATAGTGGCCCCTGCACTTGTATTATGCTCCATAGTGACCCCTGCACCCGGTATTATGCTCTATAGTGGCCCCTGCTCTTGTATTATGCTCCAAAGTGGCCCCTGCACAGGGTATTATGCTCTACAGTGGTCCCTGCACAGGGTATTATGCCCCATAGTGGCCCACCCATGAACTATATATTATACTCTGGGGTCTTTTCAGATCCCAGAGTATAATGATTGGAGACCCAGGGGAGAATACAAACATAAAAATCAGAGTTACTTACCTATCCTGGACACCGGTGCACTCCTTGCAGCTTTCGGCCCTGTTTAATTGCGCACACACGTCACGTGATCAGGCCGGCGACGCGACCTGGTGACGTCACCACAGGCCTCAAGCCTGCTCGCAGTTACATCGGATCGCAGGAGGTGAGTAACACTGTTTCTTATGTTCCCTCACCAACCCTAGGCCTCCGATTATTATACTCCGGGGTCTGAATAGACCCCGGAGTATAATAATAGTAGTATTTGCGGCCCGCGGCCTAACTTACCCATGCCCGCGGCCGCTCACAGCGGCATCCACTTCCCTTTCTGCGGCCCATAGCAGAAGGGGAAGCGGGGCGGCCACGAGCAGACGCGGGTAGGTAAATAAATAGGCCCTGACCTGCCGGGGATACTCCAACAGGTAACAGCCTATTTATATATATAAAAAAAAAGCTATAATCACCTGCGATGCCTTGATTCAGCCGCCGCCGCCTTCTCTTCTTGTCCGCGACGTATGTGTCTCAGCGTAGGCGGCGTGATGACGTCATTGTATCGCCGCCTGCGCTGAGATGCGACGTCTTGTAAACCAGCCAGTCTTTTTAAAGCGGCCTGTCCTGGGCTGGTTTACATTAAATAGTAAAATGCTGCCCCCCAGACAGTGCCGCCCGAGGCGGCCGCCTCACCTCGCCTCATTAGCGGTGCGCCCCTGGTGCCACCCCCACCTTGTACCATGTGGCCAGTCAGCGTCCTACAATGAACCATTGCTTCTTCTGACATCAGGTAAATGTTGTGTCTGTTGCAGTGACAGGGTAATAGTGTAGTGCTATTGTAATTCTACTATAGAGCCATAATATCCATCAATTTCACCAGACAAAACAGAACACCATGCTGTTCTATTTTGTCCACTTTTTGACAGAATCTGCATCAGAGTCTCCTAATGGAACCTCCTATGAAGATGTGTTCATAGCCTTAGAACAAAAAACATCTGTGCATCTGTAAAGCTACAAAGGAAACTATATTACTAAAAGCCTCATCACTATCTACCACTACAGTGTGACATTGCTAGGGCATTTCCTTTAAGGGGTTGCCAAGAACTATCAAAATTCTGCCAGTGTTTGTTGACAGAGCTGCAGTGATGATATCCCTTGGAGAGTATGTGACCGCTTTAGCCTTTCGGTGGACGCAGCTATACATCGCAGAAACCTGTAACTGATATCACACGTTGTCAACGTGACATCACAGCAACAGTTCTGTCTATTCAACCCTTTAAGGGCCAGTTCAGCAATTGGAAAATGAAGAGCAATTGAGGCAGCATTCTGCCTCAGATTCCTCTTCATTCTCCAGGCCTCTGGCTCCCAAAGCAGAGCTTCACCTTTCTGCTGCAGTTTTCAGTTGCCGATCAGTCGCTGAATGTGGCTGATCAGCTGATTGATATCTCTTGGAATCTGGAAAAAGATTGAGCAGGACACTTTTTTTTTTTTTAGTATCCTTCTCTAATCTCTGCCCCCATTGAAATCAATAGGATGCAGAATCAGAGCAAAATCTGAATTTGCCTAAAAATCAGCACCACATTCCATTGTGTAAACAAAACCTGAAAGATTTATGTTGGGATCTAAAATTCACTTCCCCATCACATATTAGTTGTGCTTCGTGCCTGCAGCCATTGATACCTTCCCTGCGCTCTATGGTCAACACATAGACATGTGCAGACATTCTGGTTTAGGTTTACCAAATGGTATCGGGAAATGGGGGAAGAGTGGGGCATGCATGTCAGGCACATAGCACTTTCTGGCTGTTAGCCATCAAACCATGGATAAGGTAAAGATGATAGCAGAATAAACATAGTGTGTAAATGGCCAAACTACATAGGTATGATACCAAATCCAAGATCTGTGCATAGTAACACTAACTTAAGCCAGTGCTGTGATAATGCTTGGACACTCTGTCCATGAACCTCTGACTTAACAAGATTTAAGAATAGATAGATATATAGGATTATACATCCGAGCTTAAAATGGTCAGTAACTTTTCATACAACTTAGTCTCATTTCATAGAGCATGTGATTGTGGACCAACATGTAATGCACTTTAACAAATAAATTGCTGGCTTTGCCTGAAAAAACTCCCTAAAGTCTCTGGCAGTTGAGTGCTTTGTTACCAGGAAAGTACATCCCTCGCAGTAAGATGGAAAGACAGTGAATGCAGATGGGAGGGACTGATTCTACTCACAGCCTCACACATGTCTGCAGACTACAAGCACTAAAGATTCTGCGTCATGTCACAGCTTATAATGTAAGAACAATGTCTTTTATGTACTTCTTGCTGCTTGTGTGGTTACAAACGGGATAGTATTCACAGACAGCAGGCCGCTTTACTTACTTTGCTCATAGATTGCTCTTTTCCTGTGTCATGCCTGAAAGGTAGATGCTAGAATGTGGTGGGTGTCTGCATATATATATATGCTTTATATTTGCAGTTCAGTGTTCCAGGATCTCCTATATTATGCTCACTTGGGCATTTCTCAGCTATGTTTGCTCTTGTACAGTTACTCCTGGCAAAATTGCATGTAAACAAACCAAATAATAGAGAGTGGAGGGGGCAGACAGCTCCTTATTATAAACTTCTACAGCCTCAAAATAAAATGCAAAATGTGCATCAGCCAAAATGGGCATATTAGCAGTAGAAAAATTGATGGACACCATGTATGAAGGTTATACTGTCATAGTATAGACTATCCAGGAAGTCCCTGCACATATTTCAGCCTTTCATGACAACTTATGTACACTTTAAAGGGAATCTACCAACTCCCCCAAGCATGTTCAGTTGTCACCGTTGACACCACCATGTTACAGAGCACATTACACTGATAAACAACATGCCTCAGTTATGTAGGCCACTTTTGTAGATTTGGAGAAAATCAACTTTGAAGTCTTATGCAAATGAGGCAGTTGATGCACTGGGGGCGGGCCAATAGTCTCAGGAACATTGTTTTTGCTGATCAAGTAAAATGGGTGATATCATTTCAGTGGGAGAATCAATTCTCACTGCACGGAGTGGTGCAGGAAGGAGATGGTAGATGTCTGAGTGGCAAAAGTAGTTCTCCAGCGAGCTGCACCCCAGTGCACGAAATGCCTCACTTGCATAAGACTTCAAAGTAGATTTTCTCCAAATGTACAAAAGTGGCCTACATAACAGAGGTATGTTGTTTATCAGTGTAATGTGCTCTGTAACATGGTGGTGTCAACGGTGACAACTGAACATGCTTTGTGGGAGCTGGTAGATTCCCTTTAAAGTGTTCATAAGTTGTCATGAAAGGCTGAAATATGTGCTCTGTAACATGGTGGGATGTGGGGGGGGTGATAGACTCCCTTTAAAAAATAAAACATTTTAGAATTGCCATCTCTGAACAGACCAAAAGACTGAAGAAAATCTATATTTACCTGATCTTAAATCTTATTAGGGTGGGTTCACACTTGCGCCGCGAAACCAGTCCTGCATGTCCGACTTTGTTTCCGACGAAAAAAAAAATGGTTTCGCGGCGCAGAGGGTGTAAGCGCACACCCGCGCATTGCTTTAAAAACCCATTCAAGTGAATGGGTTTTGAAGCAAAGCTTCGCAAACCTTTCCCTATACAGTCCCTACCCAGTTTTCCGACATTCAGGTCGGATTTGCAGCGGACAGAGTCCCGCCGCAAGTGTGAGCCCACCCTTACATTAAAGACTAGTGCAAGTACAGACACCTCAGACAATAGATACAGGTTGAACAGGTCTTTCTCTATTCGTATTATCTGCCCTATCATGATTCCTGTTCACCTTTGTAAATAAATATAGTTAACATAGAAGAAAAGCTTGAATAAAATTCCAGCATCAAGAAAAAATAAAATTTAACTTTAAAAAAGTTAAATTTTATTTTTTCTTGATGCTATAATTTTATTCAAGCTTTTCTTCTATATGTTATACATTCCTACAAGTCCTGGGGATTTTGTCCGTGCATTGGTACACAAGATTGGAAGCTGTTCATACTTTGATGTTTATTTGGTGCACGGTGAGAACGTTTTTTTTTTTCTTTCTTACTAAAGATAGTTCACCACATCCCTCACTATTATACTCCAAATTGGGCAATTCTGAGTTCCATTTAATGGTAAATAAATGTCAAGTTCACCTATGTATAATATCAAAACTAGAAAAGGAAACTTTTACATTTCTGGAAGGCACATAATGGAAATCTGCATCCACACTATTAGGATACACAGAGCCATTTCTGTTATCTTATTGGCAAGTGATGCAGCGTAAACACTTCCTAAGTTCTATCCAGCATCCTTGGGAATTCTCAAGTCTAAGACTCAGTTGGAACAGCTCAAAATTATCTTACCTTCCGATGCTCCTCTTTCATACATATTGTCAACTGGGAATGGGACTTGCAAACATCCTTTGCAGCAAAAGAACAGACTTTACCTATTTGCTTGTGGGTCATCTATTTTAACCCATTGTTGCACAGTCATTTTTTTTTTATTCGTTTTCATTTTTTAGTCCGCACCTTCTAAATGCCAAAACTTTTTTAATGTTCCATTCACAGTGTGGGGGATTTGATGTGTGGGACAAATTGTACTTTGTATTGGTTCTATTAAATATTTTATATGATGCACTGGGTAGCTAGAAACATAATTCAGAAGGGGCTGTAATAAGAGAAAAACTGCATTTGTGACATTTTCTGCCAGGTTTCATTTTTACAGCATACACTGCGTAGTAACATTGACATGTGCTTTATATTCTTTGGCTCAGCATGATCACAGCGATACCAAATTAATACAGTTTTTGTTATGTTCAAACATCTTTACAAAAATCCCAAACTTTAAAAAATGCAAACAATGATTTTAGTCACTATATTCTGACACCTTTTTGTGTTTCCGTGTACGGAGCTCTGTAAGGTATCTTTTTGAGGAAGAAGATGTAGTTTCTATTTATAGCATTTTTGGGGAGTACCATGTTTTGATCACTTTTTATTCTATATTTTTGGGAAGGCGAAATGGTGAAAAAAACAGAGTTTCAACTATTTAGATTTCTTTTTTTACCACTATGGTGTTCACAACTTGGAATAAATATTTTTCTATTTTTATAGTCCGGACATTTTTGGACATAGGAATGCTTTATGTGTCCATGTTTATTTTTGTTTATTTATTTTTATTTGTGATCTATTTTATTTATATTTTTAAATCTTTTTCAAATTTTTATTTAACTTTCATCTTAGCCCTCCTAGGGTGCTTAAACCTTCAATTGTTAGATCACAGATTGCAATTATATTGTACTGAGTGTATGGATAAATCACTGTGTAACTATTGAGGCCAGCCAAATGCAAGCCTCAATAGGTACATTATTATGACAGGCCTGGGATTTTTCAGGTTTCCAGCTGTCATAGACACCAAACGGCTCCCACGATATCACAGTGTGGGAGTCATCCCGGCAACTGGAAAAGAGCAGCCTGAAGGGCAATATAAAGAGTTGATGGCCATAATTAGAGAGGACTCTGATCGCAGGCATTACTGCCAGGTCAATGTTATAAAAAACTCTGCTTCTGAGTGGCGTCATGTTTAAAGACCCAACATCCTTCTTTCTATTATGGCAAATGTCAGGAAGGAATTAAGCAGAACACAAGAATGGGGCTTTAAGCTCCTCTTCCAATTGGAAGGTCTCCTCTACTCTTCACAAAAGTATGTCCACAGTCTAACCACTATGCTGGAGATAAATGTGGTGTGGACAAACTACAGGTTCACTAATCCATATCTTTCTGGACTTTTCCCATGTTGGCTACTTACAGAGATATAACATGAAACTCCTGGGTCCCAATGCAAAATCTGTTCCAGGACCCCCAACTATAACATATCAGTGCAGAGGCGTAGCTAGCGGGGGGCAGAGGGGGGGGCTGCCCCAGGCCCACTAACATTGTAGGGCCCACCCTGGGGCCACCATTAATACATCTTTTACTTTTAACTAGATCGGTGCCTGCAGAGACCGATCTAGTTAAAATGCTTCCTGTCACTTGCTGTCTTGTAAACCGCAAGTCACTTCAGGCCTGCGGTTTACATGACAACGAAAACACAGTTATCAGCACAGGCGGCGCAATGACGTCACAACATCGCGCCTCCTACGCTGAGACGCTGACTTCCTGTGCGTGGACCCTGCGCACAGAGCTCAGGTCAAGAAGAGAAAGCGGCGGCTCCATTTGTCATGGTCGCTGGTAGGTGAGTATAACATTTGTTTTGTTTTAGCTTAGTTGTGGGTATTTTAATAGTATAAGGGGTTGTTAGGAGGGGGAATTATAACTATAAGGGAGGGGGCATTATGAACATAAGGGGGGTAATTTATATAAGGGTTATTACGGGGTACAAGGGGGGAGGTTACATATTAGGAGGCATTATGAACATAAGGGGGTGGTCATCGATATAAGAGGTCATTAGGGATGCAGTATTTATGTCAGGGGGAATTAGGGGCATAATATGAGGGGGCAATTAATTTAATAAAAGTGACACTTGGGCTTTATTAAGACTAAAGCCCCACGTAGCGGGCTGCAGCAAAAAAGCGCTGCAGGAAAAACCGCAGCAGTAACATTGTGGTTTTTCCCGCAGCGCTTTTCAGAGAAGGGCCACAAATTTTTCCTTTGCAGACTTTCTGCTTCCATTATAATTATAGGGAAACCGCCAGTGTTTCCGTAGGTTTTAGAAATCACAGAGTGTCCGCTGTACGCATTTTTCTACAATGTGTGGATGGGATTTGCTAGAATCCCATCCACTTTGCAGGAACTGTAAAATGCGGCACTTTTTTTCCCGTGGCGCTTTTGCCACGTGGGGCCCCATCCCATCCCCACTTTGTGGTAAAATATGCACAGTGGACATGCTGCGATTTCCAAAACAGTCGTGGTTTTGGAAATCGCAGCATTCCTATGGAAACTCTCCCGGTTTCCCTGTAGATATAATTGAAGCAGAACTTTCTGCGAACTTTCTGTGCAAAGCGCAGCAGGAAGAACAGCGCTTTTTTGCTGCGGGATGCCACATGGGGCCTTAGGCTTAAAGAGTTTTCCAGCTCATTTTTAATTGATGATCTATCCTCAGAACAGAACATCAATAAGAGATAAGTGATTCCCCACTGATCAGCTGTATGAAGGGGCTCTGGTGCCTGTTTATATCACACGCTGCCTGTATATAGTGACCCCCCCCACTGATCAGCTGTATGAGGGGCCCCGGCGCCTGTGTATATCACATCCTGTCTGTGTATAGTGACCCCCCCCCAGATCAGCTGTATGAAGGGGCTATGGCGCCTGTTTATATCGCACGCTGTCTGTTTATAGTGACCGTGTGATGTAATTCCAGCCTTGTCACATAGACGTGTATAGGATGAGGCTGTAGTTACATTACATGGCCGCTATGAGATGAATGACACTATGTAAACAGAGAAGCGGTCACAGCGCTTACACAGGTACCACGGTTCATTCAAACAGCTGATCCTGGGGGTCCCGATTATTGGAACCCCATTAATTATTTTTACCTTTTGTTTACTTTTTAATTAGGAAACACCTGGGGCATTATTAATAATGGGCATTATTTAAAGAGGGTGCACAGGGAAGTTATTAATTTAAAGATGCACTTGTGGGTATTATTCATTATGTGGGGGTATATTATATATTTTATAATTGGGGGTAGCAGCAGGATGGGGGCTTTGTGTAGGTGAGGATAATGTGGGTCAGGTGCCTGGAAAAGTAAGGAGCCAAAAATGTCTGTGCTGCAAACTTTACAGAGACTGGAAGAAATGGTCATGGCGGTTCAGATGAAAGAGATGGGGAATGTGAAGGATTGGTCAGAGACGTCACCGGTAAGTCACTGAATGTTACTGCACTGTATTTGCCTAAATCGTCTGCAGAGCCCTGTGTAGATCCGATATATACCACTATACGGTCACCGTATAGTGATAATATCGGTATACCTGCGGTGACCAGATGGAAGGTAACGCTGCAGTTGGGATTGCGGGGTGCAAACAGCGCAGACTTGTCACGGTCTCTGGGCACGAGGGCGCAGCGCTGGTGCTGTCCCACGTTACCACCACTGGTACCGGTGATGAGGGGGCTGCACAAATGTTGGTGGTGATTGTTCCCCCGGGGCGCTTCCCCTATACTGTGCCGACTGGTGGTGTTTGGGGCGCCCTAATGTTGTCGGTGCAGAGTCAGACACAGAAATGGTTGTAAAGTTGAACTTTTACTTCCATGGGTGTGGAGGCACAAATGCTTAAACAGTTTCTTCAATACAAAACAACGGGGTACGCCTGGTGACACAGCAAAGTCCTGGGGTGCAGGGTAGACTTGATGAAAGGTGTTCCTAGCCCCTTATACTTCAGTGTTACAGCCCTGAGGTGCGTCTGGGCTCCTATTTGGCACATAGGAGGATGCCCACCATGATACTAGTACATAATATTCCCCACTCACGTTATGTGGTCCTGATAGCTCAGAGTTTCGGGGTGCAATAGTCAGGGTGGCAGGATATTCCACAGGTCTGGCCTTGGCCTCTGGATCCTGTGATACTTGCTATGGAGCACGTGTTCCAGAATGTTCTCTCCACAGTCTCATGCTGACAAGATAATGATGCTTGACTTCCTTCAGGGCGATGGCTACGCAGAGAGGGGACAGGATCTTCTGAATAGCTGGAGTATGTCAGCTCTCCAACCTTCCTGGGCCTGTCTAGGACTTGAGATTCCTGCACTAAACTCACTGCTTTCTTCACAGGACATCACACTTATCTCCTCACCTCCTCCTCCTAACACTCCACACTTCTAACTCCTCACACGCAGGACCTTCCTGCAGGGGTGTTACCATGGGGACCCAGTGATCAGCTGACTCCTCCCCTTTTCCCAGGCGATGTCCTCCCATTGGACATTTGGTTACTATTCAATCCTATGGGAGGTGTAATGCATGTGTGAGGCTCACTAGGTGGCGCTGTGTTGTGTGAGACTCAGGACCCCCTGCTATGTCACACAGGCTATGAAGCAACAGGAAATAATACAATGCACAGAGATCACCCTCAGCCCAGCCATAGCCAGCTCTGGGATGCCACATACCTAAGTTGGGGGCCCACTTGGACATGTTCGCCCCCCCCTGTGCTGAACCCCTAGCTACGCCTCTGTATCAGTGACAGAGATGAGAGAATCAATGTGCTACGAGCCAGGTTCAACGTGTATATTCCAAATTGCTCAGTATTTAAAGAAAAAAAAACAAATGGCGATTTGTCTTGCACAAACTAAAATGGCTGCAACCACATGTATTGTACAGGAAAAATATTGAAGAGACACATGTCTTTTGAGTCACTGTGATGTTATCACCATCTGATATCAGCTGACAGCCTCTCAGTCAATAGACAGTGGTAGGTGGACACCCTAGACCCTATAGTGTGACACTATATAAGGCTTTATGAGCGCTGTATACACAGCTATGATGCGGCTGCCCTCTGACCTGGCGGTCACATGATCTGCTGGTTCCAACAGGACCCAGATCAGCCCAGACAGTCATGGGCAGAAGGCTGTATTCTTCCTGCAACTGGGGCTAAATGTACCAGCCCCAGTTACAGGGGAAATCAGCCTCCTCCACAAAAAAAAAAAAAATCATCAGATGTCCCCAATGGTCTATTATGGACTTATGAGGACACAATGTAAAAAAAAAATAATAAAAAAAATGAATAGAAAAGTAAACAAAAACATTTAAATAAAATAATTAAAAAATAAATAAAATAATACATCAATAACACGCCCTTATTACAGGTTCTAGCCCTACCTTCAACGACACCAAACAAAATAAAAATTCCTGTAACGGAGAGGAATAACTGTAGCTGCTTGCTGTCTGTGAATAATATCCCATCTGTAATCACACAAGCAGCAAGAAGTAGATACAAGTACATAGAAGACTTTTTTCTTACATTGTAAACTGTGAGATTCACGGAATGTTCAGTCTCTTGCGCAGACCAACAATTTACAGACGTGTGTGTGGAGACTGAGGAGAATCAGCACCTCCCATCTGCATTCACTGTGTGAAGAGAGAAAAGAACCTCCCCCTCCACTCACTGTGATTCCATCTTGCTTATTTAGTGCACGGACGAACCTTGACTAGCAACAGAGAGTGTGTAAATTAGTTAGTCAGGAGATACCTAGTTTCATGAACTTTAGAGAGATTTTCAAGGAAAAAAGCAGCCATATTTTTCATTAAGGTATTACATTTTAGTCCAGAATTGCATGTTCTATGAAATGAGACTGAGGTGTCTGAAGAGTTAGTGACCATTTAAGTTGCTTTTCTCAGCACTACAAGGTTTTATGACACATTAGCATGAAGTGATATACTGACTATCCTGTTTGTGTTTACGTGTGATCACTCAGTGGGGAGGGTGAATTGCAGTCTTGAAAACCTTTTGCTAGCACATTGAGATATTATGTTGAATAGGTTTTAAGACAAATTGGAATCTTTAACCAAATTGGAGATCCGTTCACACATACATCTGTATTTGGAATTAGTGCTGTAGTACCATTGATGGATAAACCATTATATCTAATATTTAAGGGTTCAGCAATGACTGTGCCTGTTCCAGAAGATTGGCGCATAGCAAATGTGGTGGCAATATTCAAAAAGGAGTCTAAACGTGAGTCTGGAAACTATAGGCTGGCAAAATTGACTTTAGTGGTGGATAAAATATTTAAAAGAGATACTATCCTGGAGTATCTCAATGTAAATAATCTTATAACATCTTATTGGTCCTGTCAGACTAATCTGATCAGATTCTATGAAAAGGTCAGTTCTAGACTGGACATGGGTAATGTGGTAAATGTAGTATATCTGGACTTATCAGAGGCTTTTGATACTGTACCACATAAAAGGTTGGTATGAAAAATGAGAATCTTGGAACTGGGGGAAAACATATGCATTTGGCTTTGTGATAGGAAACAGAGGGCGCTTATTAATGGTAAATATTCAGACTGGGTCACAGTCACCAGTGGGGTGTCACAGGGGTCAGTATTGGGTCCTCTCCTGTTTAATATCTTTATTAATGTCCTGATAGAGGGTTTACAGAGCAGGGGGTCCATATTTGCAGATGATACTAAACTCTGTAAGGTGATCAAAAATGAGGAGGATAGTAGAATATTACAGGGGGATCTAAGGAAGCTGAAAGCATGGGTGGAGACTTGGCAAATGAAGCTTAATGTATACAAATGTAAGGGTATTCATTTTGGTCAAAGAAATAAAATGTATGATTATGTACTTAATAGTATATTACTAGGTAAGACTGGTGCTGAAAAAGACTTTTAGTGGACAGTAAGCTTACATTTAGCGACCAGTGCCAGGCAGCTGCTGCCAAGGCAAATAAAATTATGGGATGCATCAAAAGAGGTATAGATTCTCATGACAAGAACATAGTTATTCCTCTATACAAATCAATGGTATGGCCACACATAGACTATTGCGCGCAATTTTGGGCCCCAGCATACAAGAAAGACATAATCAAACTAGAAAGAGTGCAGAGAAGGGCGACCAAAATTATTAGGGGCATGGGTGGATTGGAGTACAATGATAGATTAACAAACTTGGGTTTATTCAGTTTAAAAAAAAAAAGACGTCTATGGGGAGATCTAATAACAATGTACAAATACATGAAGGGACAGCACAAAGAACTTTCTAATGATCTTTTTACTTCTAGGTCGACGACAATGACAAGGAGACATCCTCTGCATCTAGAGGAGAGAAAATTTCACAAGCAACATAGACAGGGATTCTTTACTATAAGAGCAGAGCGGCTGTGGAACTCACTGGAAAAAAATGTGGTGATGGTGGATTCATTAAGCACGTTCAAGAAGGACCTGGATGTCTTTTTTGAAATGAGAAATATCAAGGGTTATGGGTTTTAAAGTGGATCCAGGGTTTCATATTGATTGCCGCATTTGGAGTCGGGAAACCTGTCCCCTGACATAGGATAATTGGCATAAGCCTCATGGGATTTTTTGCCTTCCTCTGGATCAGCACTGTAGGGTTATAGGTTGGACTCGATGGACCTGTGTCTTCATCCAACCTCATCTAAAATGTAACTATGTAACAAAGGAGGAATTTTCACCACCTCTATTAACTATGAACTCTATGATTCATCGATCCCTTAAATAGAAGCCACTACACTGATTTTGTCACAGTCCAATTTTTTTCTCTAGTCCCCTTCATTCCTGAGCAATCATTTCTGTTGCTTACAGTACAAGTACGTTCTCTACGGTCAGGTGGGCGGTACTGGACTGGTACAAAAAGACAGGGAACTCCCAGCTGACAGCAGAAATAATTGTGCTTAAACTAACAGTAATCATTTCTTGGGAATCATGAGGGCTCGAGAACTGTAGATCAGCACCTATTGAAGAGTTGGAGTTGGTGGAGACAATGAAAGATTCTTTTAAAGTCATGTATAACTTTAAAATGCTTTTCTGCTCTCACAAAATAAAGTAATATAGAAGATTGTGGTGCACTTCTCAGAATACCTATCTGATAAATAACTATTTTTAATTTAAATCAATCCTAAGATTATTAGATTGTCTTTTCCCCACCCCCAGTGAGTACATGAAAGTAACAAATACAAGGCTTTTCCGTACAGCTACACTTGGTGCAGTGTTTTGATATGTAAATGTTCTCTTTAGCAGATGTCCTTCACATAAGGTTACCTATAGGCATAAACAAACGCCTAAACCTGGATGGAAGATTTTATTAGAAATAAACAGTTCAATAGATAGAAGTGTGAAAATGTACATGAAAAAAGCAATTTGAAAGTTAAAAATAAATAAGAAAGAGCATTGGCAAAAAGAAAACAAGCACAGCAAGGCAGCACAAAGAAACTGAGAAAATAACTGGAAAAGAATCTCGCTGAGAAATAAATAGGCTAAATATGCAAGAAGTAGAAGTGGTTCATGTGAACAGTGACCTAAAATGTATCTATGTCCAGTACAATTTCTGCTGGAAAGAAACGTGTTACCTATTTCTTGCCACAAATAATCAAGAAGTTTGAAGGTCATGAAACACATTTTTGTCCACATTTTCAGTCACTATGAAATTTGCCCTTTTGCCAGTTCTTGTATTTCTAGAAGAGCTGAACTCTGGAGTTTCAAGTTGTTCATCTTGGCTACTATTCTATTTTATACACTCTTCTCAAACATACCCTTAGTTTATTAGATATGTGACCATACGGCTCGGGGTGTAGTCAATGCTGAAAATTTCTATAGGTACTTTGTTTTATTTGTTATTTACTTTTAAACTGTATGGAATAAATGTACATATGTTCTTGATGTAGCATCCCATGAAGCTGATACTGGAGTGATATTTTGAATATGTTTTATATTTGGTACTATTATCTTCATATATGTGGAGTAAAGCGTCATATTTGTTTTGTTGTGGTAGAACATGCTTAAAATGTTTTATTCTATTTCATACTGGTTTTGTATTTTTCCATCTTTAAGCTGGTTATTAAAGAGTTAATCAGCCATTGGTATGCCGTTGTGTACACCAGAGTGGCTTCTACTCTGAGGTTTCTAGAAGGTGGGTGGAGTTAGCTGTTGCTTGGCAGCCCCAGCCTTTAGCCAGTGTTTGGGGTTTGGGCCACTTACAGTGCTTGGTAGCTGCAGTTGATGTCAGTAGCTTGTGAGACAATACCTTCAGCTTTCTTGGTTAGGGTGGGTTCACACCTGCGCTTGAGTCCATCCGCTGCCAATCCGAGTGAAAATCTTGGGGAACGGGATAGGCATCGGATACCGACAGGTTAGTGACGCATTGGTTAAAAACCCATTCATTTGAATGGGTTTTTAAAGCAATGCGCGGGTGTGTGCTTACACCCTCTGCGCTGCGAAGCTGTTTTTTTTCGTCGTACACAAAATCCTGCATGTCCAACTTTGTTTCCGATGAAAAAAAAAGGATTTGCAGTGCAGAGGGTGCAATCGGACACCCGCGCATTGCTTTAAAAACCCATTCAAATGAATGGGTTTTTAACGAATGCGTCGCTAACCTGTCGGTATGCCTATCCTGTTTCCCGAGATTTTCACTCAGATTGAAAGCGAACGGACTCAAGCGCAGGTGTGAACCCACCCTTAGTTAGTGGTAGTTATCTCACAACAGGCAGTTCCATGCAAATGGACCACATTGCTCACAGAAGCATCTGCTTTTTGAGTGAGTTAACCTTATTGTCTATATCTGAAACATGCCCTGCCCTAATAGTGGCAGTGGTCCAAGACCTAGGGTCACCCTAGATCACCATGGTGTAAAAAGTCAGAAGACTAGAGAAGGGACTGAAGAGCAGATGTTACTTTTTTACTCTATACGCTTTTTTAATCGTAAAAATGTACACAAACATAAATCAATGTATAGCAGGCCGTATACTTCTCTCTATTAGGGGAACGTTACAGCAGATATCCTAAAAAGAACTAATCATAAACCGAAACTGAATATTCATGTCAAATAATAACTATTTTATTATGATAAACAGCCAATAAACATACATTTAAAAACAATAAAAAAAAACATGAGAAACTTCATAGGGAGGTGGAGGTCGTGGTGATCCAGAACCCAGTATACACAATATATTAAACATATCAACAAGGTCAATAATTAATAAAGAGAATGATTAAAAATTAATAGACGTAAGAACAGAGGTATAATTAATAAATAAATAAATATGTGCGCAGAAGTTGTTGCAATACATATAATCCCTCGTATTATATATGGTGGCAAGTAAGTAACTGCTCAAAATTTCACCAGCAGCCTTGCCCCATAGATACAAATTTTAGGTCATCTAATAAAGTGCATACAATAGCAAATATATCTATATAAAGTGCAGAGTAAGATGTAAACAATATCAAAGTGCTATACCAACATATATAAAAATCAATGGTGTACCAAGGCCATCAGAGGATGGACCGCAACTTCCACCTCCAGCCACAACGCGTGGGGATGTGAGGAGTAGGTCGGCTGCCATCTATAATTACCCATACCTGCAGGTGTATGTAATCTGTGGAGTGGCGCCACTTGTCTGAATCGCATCTGGGGGATCCGCATCACTCCAAACGTCATCCCGCACATGCGTGGCCACCAGCACCTCACAGCCCCTTAAGGAAACAGGGGCAAATAGCATGTTGGAGCTGGAGGTGGAGGTCGCGGTCCATCCTCTGACGGCCTTGGTACATCATTGATTTTTATATATGTAGGTATAGCACTTTGATATTATTTACATCTTACTTGTACTTTAGATAGATATATTTGCTATTGTATGCACTTTATTAGATGACCCAAAATTAGTATCTGTGGTGCAAGGCTGCTGGTGAAATTGTGAGCAGTTACTTACTTACCACCATATATCATATAGGTCTATGTTCGGTGCTATATATGTTGATGGCTAGTTAGTGATATTTATTGCACTTTTGGGATATTGGGTTATCACAGGAGGGATTATATGTATTGCAACAACTGCGCACATATTTATTTATTAATTATACCTCTATATGTAATCAAAATGTATTCATTTTTAATCATTCTCTTTATTAAATATTGACCATATGAATTGAAACTTTCTCTGTGTTATATGTTGAATATGTTGTGTATACTGGGTTCTGGACAGTGTCGTAACGATCGTGGTTACGATCGTTACGACATAGCTTTGTGGTTGCATTCTTAGTGCTGGATATTCTGTTCAGGATTATGATACATCGATGTATGCCTACTTTATATGTTTAAGGTATATGTTTATAAAATGCATTAAAAATGGCTTTGTATACACTACATATAGTCTCAAAAAGTAATGTGTGACAACTATTATCTGAACCTGAACCTATGTTGTCCATAGACATTAGTATATCTGTGCACTGAGTGATCACCGAACGGGCTTGTTATTTCAATAAGATAAGCACTTGCAATAACATGCCACACATTTTTCTACCAATAATAAATGTTATATATTGTGCACATAAATACATCTAATGTCATTCACAGAGGACAACGTTAAAAGGGTCACTGTAAAAAAAGCAAGGTCTAGCATATTACACACGATAAGTAGTAAGGCTTGTGACAATACCACTGTTTAGAATGAAAGGTATAACTAATGCTTTGTATGAAACAAGGAGTGCTTTCACTGGCATTAAAGGCTATGTAAACCTCTAGGATCATTTTTCTATTACTAAATTATACCTATTATTGTCTAAAAACTTTTTTCAAATAAGTTTTTATTAAGAATTTTGCTTGCTTTTCCTTCTGCAGCACTCCCTTGCTCTGATAAAATGCAGGCTACGCTGTCTCCTTTTCAGAGATCCATCTGAGAAGTTACAGGTGCATCTCAATAAATTAGAATATCTTTGAAACGTTTATTTCTTTCAGTAATTAAATTAAAAAAGTGACCTCCTATATTTTCTAGATTCTTTACACACAGAGTATTCTATTTCCAGTGTTTTATTTCTGTAAATGTTGATTATGGATTACAGGTAATGAAAACCCAAATCTAAGAAAATTAGAATATTGTAAAAAAGTTCAGTATTGTAAATTCAGTGTCACCTGCCAAGGTTTCCTAAGCCTTTAAATGGTCCTCAGTCTGGTTCAGTAGGACACACAATCATGGAAGACGCTGATTATGAATTGTATTACTGAATTATTGAAATTAATGGATGTTTCAAAGATATTCTAATTTATTGATATGCACCTGTATCTGACCACTCGTTGGGTGACTCTTATCTCTGTTCCCCTAACTAGTCATAAACAGTCATTTAAGCTGTTATTTTATAAGTTAAATTATCCTTTATATTATGGCATGATATATCTCCTAGGAAAACAAAGAAGTGAAAAATTGATAGCCTGTCAAATCTTATGTCTTTTATGGTAATTAACATAGGGGGATGTTCATACGGTGGAAAGTGAACAGGAATTTGACAGACTTCTCCCTCTAATTCCTCTCCATCACAGCTTTTACTCACTTATTAGGTTAACATGAATGGGGCTAATCTGTGGACTGGCTTGTGCCACAGTTTCTGCGGCTGAATAAGTTGCAGAATACACATAATTTTTTTCAGTGTCCTGGTTTGATATTTGCCTCCCATTGAATACAATGGGAGGCAGGGTCAGGATGGATTGCTGGGGATCTGACTGCTGGGATGCTGCTGAGATCCCAAGTGATAAAGGAAAGGGGTGAAAAAGCTCCTCTAAATGCTCTATGTGAATTAAATGATTTTTTGTATGAATGTCCACTGCTCCATTCCCTTCTATTGGACTGCCAGGAAAGCCATATCTTGCAGTCACAAAGAAGTGACTGGAGCAGTAGCCAAGTATATTCACAACTGCTCCATCTACATGAAGCGCCTAGGTAAACTTGTGGTTACCTATTCTCCTTATTACTGGGGGTAAACTCCAGTGATCAAAAACATATAACCTAAACTGTAGATAGGGAATACATGCTTACAGAGGGAACGCCTAATTTATTACCTGGAGATGAATAGAAAACATGATTCTTTTAATCATCCTAGCCCATGACAAAACATCTATTTTCTTGAAAAATTCAGAACTGTAACCCTTTGTAGACTGGCTGTTGACATAGAGCTGACAATGAACCTCAGCAATGTAAGTAGCTTTATATATTTTTTCTTATTCTTATTTTATAAGATTAAGAGGATGTGTCACCATTAGTGTTGGGTGAACCTCTCAAGTTTAGATTCAGGTTCACCAGTTCAGTTCCATGATTTGTTTTGGGACCAATAAAATATTCTCAAAACTCCAGTATAGTAGGCCTAAAGAATGTTAGAACTGCTATACTGTATCTGTATCGCAGTCCAAAAGAATGCTGCTGCTCCTTCCATCTGTGTTCTCCCCCATCACCTTTTTAAAAAATATTTTATATAATGCTCCCTTTGTGGACTGAGCATCATGTTCTACCATCTCCCCCTTTGTAGCTGAGTAGTGGCTTGAACAGTATTCCCAATATTGATTGACATTAATGTAATTAACCCCTTGAATGTAGGACCCCTTCAGTAGGAGAAGGAGTTCCCTACTTCGGCACATGAAGCTCCCAGATACCTCACATCCTGGGGCTTTATGCATCAAAAAGAGAGTTTTCTGTACTTTTTTCATATCTACTAATGGAAATACATCAAAATAATGTAGATGTTGTTTTATAAAAAATTTTAATATGTGAGGGTGTTTTATTTTAATAAATATATATTTTTTAATGTCTGTGTTTTTTGTTTTTTTATACTATTATCTTAGTAATAGCTAATTTTTAATTGACTGTCCACTAAAATGGGGCTTAGTGCTAGCCACTAAATAGGCCAACATTATTATCCCGCTACCCACTGCCATTAGGGATGCATGGAAGAGCCGGTTACAGTCCGGTATCTGACCATTTTGTGATGGTCGGGGACTGTGGTGATTGCAGGCTACTGTTATTAGTTTGGGAAATCCCATATGCCATGGGATGGTAATGCCAATGTGTGGCTGCATTATCATATCTGGCTGGTTATGAAAAATGAAAGGGTACCATGTCATTTAAAAAAAATAAATAAATAAATTAGAAAAACATTCATTTTTCATAATCAGCCAGATACAATAAAGCCGAAGCTGTCTGGCAATATCTAAATAAAAAAACTCATGGTTTTGGGGCTTTCCCTGTCTAGTCACACCAGCCTGCAGTCATCACTAGATGATTAGTTGCTGCATCATACCCTTGTTGGTGGTGAATACGAAGGTAATAATTGGGTGTTAAGTTAGCCCATTTAGTGGTTACCACTAAGTCCTATCTTAACAATGGATGCTGTCAGACAGAGATCATTACTAAAACAATAGTAAAAAAAAGACACAAAGACATTAGAAAAAAAAACTTTTATTGCAATAAAACACCACCCACATGACCCTTGTTGACCCTCATTTTTGAAAAGAAAAAAAAAAAAAAACACCACCATTGGTCATTGAAGTAGTCCACTGAATCTGCTGGGTGCTATAGTACAAGTGCATCTCAATAAATTAGAATATCATCAAATTCTCAATTGAAAAAGTGAAACACATATATTATATTGAGTCATTACAAACAGAATGAACTTTTTAAAGTGCTTATTTATGTTAATGTTGATGATTATGGCTTACAGCCAAGGAAACCCCAAAAGTCATTATCTCAGAAAATTAGAATATTATATAAGACCAACTGTAAAAAAATTATTTAACACAGAAATATTGGCCAAATGAAAATTATGTACAGTAAATGCACTCAATACTTGGTCGGGGCTCCTTTTGCATGAATGACTGCATCAATGCGGTGTGGCATGGAGGGATCAGCCTGTGGCACTGCAGAGGTGTTATGGAAGCCCAGGTTGCTTTGATAGGAGCCTTCAGCTCGTCTGCATTGTTGAGTCTGGTGTCTCTCATCTTCCTCTTGACAAGGTCAGGCGAGTTTGCTGGCCAATCAAGCACAGTGTGGTTATTAAACCAGATAGTGGTACTTTTGGCAGTGTGGACAAGTGCCAAGTCCTGTTGGAAAATGAAAATTCCATCTCCAAAAACCTTGTTGGCAGAGGGAAGCATGAAGTGCTCTAGAATTTCCTAGTAGATGGTTACGTTGACTTTGGTCTTGATAAAACACAGTGGACCTACACCAGAAGATGACATGGCTCCCCAAACCATCACTGATTGTGTAAACTTCACACTAGACCTCAAGCAGCTTGGATTGTGTGCCTCTCCACTCTTCTTCCAGACTCTGGGACGTTTATTTCCAAATTAAATGAAAAATTTACTTTCATCTGAAAACAACACCTTTGACCACTGAGCAACAGTCCAGTTCTTTCTCTCCTTGGCCCAGGTAAGACGCTTCTGGCGTTGTCTATTGGTCATGAGTGGCTTGACACATGGAATGCGACACTTGTAGCCCATGTCCTGGATATGTCTGTGTGTGGTGTCTCTTGAAGCACTGACTCCAGCACCAGTCCACTCCTTGTGAATCTCCCCAAAATTTTTGAATGGCCTATTCTTAACAATCCTATCAAGGCTGCGGTTATCCCGATTGCTTGTGTACCTTTTTCTACCACACTTTTTCAGCAGTCTTCCCCATGATTGTGTCACCTACTGAACCAGACTAAGCCTTTGCAGCTGTTTTGGGTTAATTATTCTAATTTTCTGAGATAATGACTTTTGGGTTTTCCTTGGCTGTAAGCCATAATCATCAACATTAACACAAATAAAGACTTGAAAAAAGTTCACTCTGTTTGTAATGACTCAATATAACATATGTGTTTTACTTTTTCAATTGAATTACTAAAAAAAAAATAACTTTTTGATGATATTCTAATTTATTGAGCTGCACTTGTATATGTGGGCAACATACACTTCAGGTACTCACATGCTGTAATGATTTGTTGGCTAGTTTGTGATAAGCCTGAATTGGCCTGTGTAGGCCATTGATTTGTGGAATTGTAATACCTTTTAGAGGCTAACTGAGTATATTTATAAGTAAGCTTTCAGGAGTACTAGCTCCCTTCATCAGACATGGTGTGATACAAGAACTGAAAATTCACAGATTTTTATACACATGGTCTTCAAAGGATTTTAGAGTCCTTAAAAAAAACGAAAACAAAATGCAATCTAAGTAGAGAAGTTATTTACAACAGGTGTAAAAACAATCTGGAAATCTTGTTTTTTGACCTGTTGTAAATAACTTCTCTACTTCGATTGCATTTTGTTTTGGTTTTTTTTAAGGACTCTAAAATCCTTTGAAGACCATGTGTATAAAAATCTGTGAATTTTCAGTTCTTGTATCACACCATGTCTGATGAAGGGAGCTAGTACTCCTGAAAGCTTACTTATAAATATACTCAGTTAGCCTCTAAAAGGTATCGCCTGATTTCTTCACTCTTCCACTACTTTCAATGGCTAACATGGTACAACATTATACTACTATGGAATTGTAATATACATCAATAAAGTCATTTAATCGTCTAATTAGGCAAGATTTGAAGGCTAAATTAAATCAAAATATTTTTTCCTAATTTTTCAATACAGGGAGATGCCTAGCTGAGTGGTTGCGGTGGTGGTAGCTGTGGCAATATGAGTAGCTGTACAGTATTGAATAATGTGATAGCCCAATGCACAGGATATGTCTGCCTGGCTTGTGGTAGTGGTGGTAGCTGTGGCAACATGAGTGGCAGAACAATATGGAATAGATCATGATGGACCAAGCTGCAGGAGATGTCTGTCTGCGTGGTGGTGGTAGCAGTAACAACATGAGCAGCAGAACAATATGGAATAGAACATGATGAACAAACAAAGTGAGGTATTTTCTCACAAACTCATAGTCAAAAAATTGTGTAATGTGGTATTTTTACCTGGAAAAATTTGAGCAATGGAGTTTAAATCCTCTTCATACTCTGGTTTCCTCTTATACTCTAAGAACATACTGAGATAATACATCATGTAGGCATAATATCGTGCCTATGGTGTGTATGTAATGACGTCTAGGCACTCGGTGTGCTGCCATGCAAGATCCATGCATTGGCTTCACCAGGTAAATAAGCCCTAAAGATTATTTATTAGCTAAAAATATGTCAAATGTTTTTTTTTTTCATTACTGGTAATGTACTATTTAAGAATAAGACAAAAAACTATTTTCATTCTGTTCACAAACTGACATTTCTGAGTTAGTTGCTTCTTCTTACGTGAATATGGGATTCATATTTCTGAGGTTTATTTAAGAATAAATAGAATTTTACATTTGTTTTTTTTATAAATAACTACGTATCATTTAGAATTGTATATTATTGTGGCATATCTGAAATTATATAATCTGAATGAGATAATTTTCTGTTTTAGAGAGGAATAATACTAAATAAAATTGTGTTCTTACAGCTTTTAACATACATATTAGGTTGATTTGTATCCAGAGTAATTGCGATCATACCAGGCGATCTTTTTGTTGAAGTTCTCTAAGCAGCTAATTACTAGGAATAAAAGATGCAGAAATAAACCTAGAAAGCTACATCCTTTATATATACATATATATATATATATATATATATATATATATATATTTAGCTGCACCTTGCTAACATAGGGGATCTCTCTGAAACTTTATGCATATTTAAATGTATACAATATATAACAATACAGAACAGTAAACTGCTCGATACTTACCATAGATGTAACAGAAAGCTATTGGGCACAAACAAAATTTATAATGGGGTACCCACCTGTTATTTGCCATTTATAAAGCTGGTGTGGCAAAAGAGCATTTAGATCCCCTCAGACACCATGATCCTGGTAAGAATGCTATCCCAACAATCCCAATAGCTATGCTTCAATTCACTGCTGTTTTTCCTGATGTTTTTATAGTGAAGCCCGTTGAGATAATGTTAGAAATACACCCTGAAAACAAATACTCCTGGTGCATTCATTCTTATATTAGAGGACGTTCTTGTTGCAACCCAGTTTTGTGACAAAGATTATGACATTTTGTTGCTTCACTGGGTAAGGTGGGGGACAGGTGAGGAGACCCTGGTTCTTCATGGCCATAAATATTTAAAATGGTGTACAGTAAGTAACTGTCTATTCCAGTGCCCTGAGGCCTATGCCTGTTAAAATTATAAACAGTGCATACTTACCTGTCTATTTGGCCATGAATCTATCAGAGGGGCTCTGTTTAGGTCCTGGTCTTTGCCTATTGTTTGTCTGAGCACGACCATGTCAGCCATATAGTGACCCTTGCTCTGGTTCTCCATTTAGACAGTTCACCAATGCTCAGACATTGATTGAATGACGTGTTTTCAGACCAGAGGTCAGGAAGAACAGGATCTAAAAGGAAACTTGCCTCTGGATCCCTGGTAAAATGGACAAGAATTTATGCGCTGTTTATAATTGTAATCCTCCTTAAAGGTTAAAAAAAATGAACTGGAACATCCCTTTAGAGTGCAGTTCTTAGCATCTGTGAATAGGCACCATTCCACTGTTTCCAGCACAGTAGGAATTCTTTCTCTAGCTCCCACCATTCCTAAGCAATCAGTGTTGTTAGTTTTGCTGCCTGATATGCCTAGGATCTGTACTGTCAGATGGGCGGTGTCAGACAGGACCAGACAAAGGCATGTGACTCAGAGCTCCAATCAGAGGCAGCCAGTGTCAGAACTCAGAATCAGACCCCTTGTCTGCTCCTGCCTGACACCGCCCTCCTGACAGTACAGAGCCTAAATAGTATATAAGGTACCAAAACTAACAGAACTGATTGCTCAGGTACAGTGAGAACTAAAGCAAAATATTCCAACTGTGCCAGAGCCAGTACCAGGAGCAGCGCCTATTAAACAATGCAAAGAGTTGATCAGCGCTCTACACAGTTTGTGCAGCACACCTTAAAGGGGGTTTCTGGATTTTAAATACTGATGACCAGTCTATAGGTGTTAGACCATACAGATCTCAAATTGTTGATCTATCCTAAAGATGGGCCTTTAATAACCTTGGAAAATCCCTTTAACTAATCTCTAACTTGTTTAACTGATTCAACACAACATTACAAGGTGCTAACAAAATTCTTGAAAAGATACATTTCACCTCCCCCAGGTGGTCACACATAGACACATATAGGATAGTTAGCATATCCCTTTGTATTAACTTACCACAAATTCATGTTGTTTTTAGATATTTGTTATAATATATATATATATATATATATAATGTCTATTTAAGTTATTCTTTAGACTGAACATTAGGCAATAAAATGGTTGGATTTATCCTAAATGAGTTTATATAAAGACAGCATAAGGATAATACATTGTCTGCATTTACAAAATGTCAGCAAAATTGAGCAAATTGTAACTTACCATATACTGTATATTTATTAATTTATCAAATCTCAAATATCATGTATACTTTTAACCATTTTTCTCATTGCTCTAGTGCATCTAAAAAAGAAGTGAACAATTTCCATTGTTAATTTAAAAATATTCTAATTTAGTTTTTCAAGCTCATTTTTGCTTTTTCATGGTTACAGACTACATACAAACCATGTGTAGTACAATGCCTGGGGGAATAATAACTTTTACCTGTCTTCCATGCTAATATACCAATCTATGTTAGCAAGCAATAGGAGCAGATTTGGCATTTCATGGGTCCCAAGCAAAATTTTGTGTGGGGACCCCAAATACTGCCATGTACACTTCATTGACTATAATACAGTACCTAGATAAGAGGTAATAACTTTTATTATAAATCTCACTTTAAAAAAGTGCATAAACATGTTACACATCATGTGATCCCATCTCCTACTGTGTTTAAAAGCCTATACTGACATGTATCGTCTCTCATTCAGATACAATTATATGGTGATACAATGTTGTCAGATAATGCTGAACACTGCGGCCATCTTTCGACCCACACAGTCTTCTACTAGGACCATACGCATTTCTAAAACCCTTGTTTATCATCAGTTTGCTGGTATCAATGTGGGCACATCATACTGTATCATATGTAATACCGTTTTATGTCAAATTCTGAACAGACCCCTGATGAAAAACAAGGGTTTTAGAAACCTGTAGCTTCTTGGTGGAGGAGTGTGTGTCAGATGAGTTATCTGGGAGTTAAAGTTTGATGACCAGTGATCTTGGACTATTACCAGGGTTTGGTGACACCTGCTTTCCCACTGTATTTTATAGGTTCGTAAAGACACATATCTCCTTATCTGACAACATTGTATCACCATATATTTGTATCTGAATGAAAGAGGATGATGGGATCACATGAGGTGTAATCCTGCATAGCAGTATACACTGCATAATCTGATATCGGTGTTTCAGTGATTGTGTGGCCCCAAATACTGCTCCTTAGTTCCCCCACAAACAGTTTAATGCACCCTTTGTGCCCCCACACACTGTATTCCTTCTCCCTTAGTAGTCTCCACATCTGTCACATCATATGTAAGAACCTGGCGCCAGTACTACCATCATAGAGTGGCTCACAGGAGCTGCTGAGGGTTATGTCCAGACGCTGAAAGCATCAGAGCATCATGTACGATAGCATGTTGGACTGGAGAGGAGGAGCCAGGGAAAAAGACAGGTGAGTATTATTTAATATCAGCTGTTAACTATTGAAATAATTCAATAACTGACAGCCAATATGTGATCAGCACAGGGGCCCCATGCAATTGCTTGTGTTGCTTGGTTGGTAATATTGCCCCTTGCAGGAAGCAGTGGAAAAAAATGAGTATGACTGCAAGATCAGACTACACAGGGTTTGCTTTTAGTGTCTATCCATGGAAATATACAGTATGTCTTTAAAGGAGCGGTACACATTAAACGGTGGGATAGCTTTAATCATCTTTTTTCTGTATTAGGCTAGGTTCACATCTGCAACAGAGTCTACAACTGACTTTTTTCTCCATTGCTTTCAGTTTGAAAACAACTGACACCCTACAGACACCTGACGGACCCCATTATTGTGTGAACGCTGTTTTAGCGGTCCATCTCTTAGTTGGTCACGTCCCCCGACAGACCCGAACAACAGAGACAATCACTAGTATTTCACAAGCTCCTTATAATACTATGTAACAAATCTTAAAGTGTCATTTGTTTTCCCAGTCGTTACCACCACATTCTTAATATCCACCAGGCTGCCAACTTTTCATTTAGTAGATTACAATTTTTCCAATTTACGTTATACTTTTCTAGTATATATTCTATAGTATATACAGTACAGACCAAAAGTTTGGACACACCTTCTCATTCCAAGCGTTTTCTGTATTTTCATGACTATAAAAATTGTAGATTCACACTGAAGGCATCAAAACTATGAATTAACACATGTGGAATTATATACTTAACAAAAAAGTGTGAAACAACTGAAAATATGTCTTATATTCTAGGTTCTTCAAAGTAGCCACCTTTTGCTTTGATTACTGCTTTGCACACTCTTGGCATTCTCTTGATGAGCTTCAAGAGGTAGTCACTTGAAATGGTTTTCACTTCACAGGTGTGCCCTGTCAGGTTTAATAAGTGGGATTTCTTGCCTTATAAATGGGGTTGGGACCATCAGTTGTGTTGTTCAGAAGTCAGGTGGATACACAGCTGATAGTCCTACTGAATGGAGTGTTAGAATTTGTATTATGGCAAGAAAAAAGCAGCTAAGTAAAGAAAAACGAGTGGCCATCATTACTTTAAGAAATGAAGGTCAGTCAGTCCGAAAAATTGGGAAAACTTTGAAAGTGTCCCCAAGTGCGGTGGCCAAAACCATCAAGCGCTACAAAGAAACTGGCTCACATGAGGACCGCCCCAGGAAAGGAAGACCAAGAGTCACCTCTGCTGCGGAGGATAAGTTCATCCGAGTCACCAGCCTCAGAAATCGCAGGTTAACAGCAGCTCAGATTAGAGACCATGTCAATGCCACACAGAGTTCTAGCAGCAGACACATCTCTACAACAACTGTTAAGAGGAGACTGTGTGCAGCAGGCCTTCATGGTAAAATAGCTGCTAGGAAACCACTGCTAAGGACAGGCAACAAGCAGAAGAGACTTGTTTGGGCTAAAGAACACAAGGAATGGACATTAGACCTGTGGAAATCTGTGCTTTGGTCTGATGAGTCCAAATTTGAGATCTTTGGTTCCAACCACAATGTCTTTGTGCGACGCAGAAAAGGTGAACGAATGGATTCTACATGCCTGGTTCCCACCGTGAAGCATGGAGGAGGAGGTGTGATGGTGTGGAAGTGCTTTGCTGGTGACACTGTTGGGGATTTATTCAAAATTGAAGGAATACTGAACCAGCATGGTTACCACAGCATCTTGCAGCGGCATGCTATTCCATCCGGTTTGCATTTAGTTGGACCAACAGGACAATGACCCCAAACACACCTCCAGACTGTGTAAGGGCTATTTGACCAAGAAGGAGAGTGATGGGGTGCTACGCCAGATGACCTGGCCTCCACAGTCACCAGACCTGAACCCAATCCAGATGGTTTGGGGTGAGCTGGACCGCAGAGTGAAGGCAAAAGGGCCATCAAGTGCTAAGCATCTCTGGGAACTCCTTCAAGACTGTTGGAAGACCATTTCAGGTGACTACCTCTTGAAGCTCATCAAGAGAATGCCAAGAGTGTGCAAAGCAGTAATCAAAGCAAAAGGTGGCTACTTTGAAGAACCTAGAATATAAGACATATTTTCAGTTGTTTCACACTTTTTTGTTAAGTATATAATTCCATATGTGTTAATTCATAGTTTTGATGCCTTCAGTGTGAATCTACATTTTTATAGTCATGAAAATACAGAAAACTCTTGGAATGAGAAGGTGTGTACAAACTTTTGGTCTGTACTGTATATATATATATATATATATATATATATATATATATATATAGGATATTCTTCCCATATCCTATTTTGTTTTTATTTTTTAGTATTTTCTTTGTAGTTTTTTTTTTTTTTAAATATATTTTAGATTTTTTTTATACATATTAGCAAGTTAGTTTTTGATCTCTTTGTGGGGCTGTTACTAATTCCTCTAGTAACTAAAATATAAAAATATTCTTTAGGCAAAGGCTTCACTTGGCGAGCCGCAGCAAAAAAGTGCTGTGGGAAAAATCGCGGCGGCAACGCATCTTAATTTTTCCTGCAGTGCTTTTCACAGAGAGTCTGCAGAGGAAACTCTCTGCTTCCATTATACCTATAGGGAAACCAAGAGCGTTTCCGTAGGTATGATTGACATGCTGCGATTTCCAAAACTGCGAATTGGAAATCACAGGGTGTCTGCTACATGTATTTTTCTGCAATCTGTGGATAGGATTCACTAGAATCCCATCCACTTTGCAAGGACCGTAAAATGCTGCTATTTACACCATGTGGGGCCCCAGCCTTAAGGGGGTTTTTCTGTCTAAATATATTGATGACCTATCCTTAGGATAGGTGATTAATATCAGATCAGTTGCACATCAGCTCCCATTCATTTATGGGCACCAGGCCAAGGACAATAGGGGAAAAAATATTTTTGTGCCCGCTTTCAAAAAAAAAAAAAAACTATGGCTAAACACCCTTTCTGAAAAGGCCCACATTCTAGATCACAACATCTAAACCTTAGCTCATCTATAACCATACTCAATATTAAAATGAGTTTATTTAATGTTGTTCCTTCCTTTGTGTTACTATATTTAATCTGCTTATTATAACAGATCAATTGTTTTAATTCCACTTCTGCATGTATGGTGGGATGACTTCTCTTTCTGGCTGTGATATAAAGCATTTTCTGATAGAAACAACGATCCAATGAAGCAATAATTAACAAAAACAGTATGTCATTTTACTAACTTCCTTCTTTTCATTTTTTAATGTCCTTCACAATAACATGTGTTGCTTTGAGTTTTCATTAACATACTGTGAGAACTCATCTTTCATTGCATAATGTCATTGTTTTTTATCTTGTATACCGCAGAAGCCGAGTCATCAGACAACACACTGGTCTCATACAGACCTCCCATGGATTTGTTGTCGATTTAAGTTCCTGGAAAATCTTCATTTTCATTTTAATGGCCGTTGACCTGCAAACATGTACTTATATCGTGTACAGCATCACTAACACTTTAAAGCCTTCCATAAAATGAATATCAAGCCAAACAAATATGAATAAGACCAGTTGTTGGCTTCATGAAAAGACCCCAAAAAGTATTAGTAAAAAAAAGAAATTAACCAATCTTCCCAATTTTGATGATATTTTTTTTAACCTGAACGCATCAAGCTTTATGCTGATCTGACATGGGACCATTAGAATGCCACAACAGTCAATGGGTACATTAACCAGCCACACAGTAGGTATTTTTAATAATGCATACTGTGGATTTCAAACCCTCTCGAAAGCTCTCCATGTAAAGGACAAACCATTATTTCCTATCATTGCATTTTGTTTTTACGTATTTGCATTTCACTCAACATGACACTCTACTTCGTTATCATTGTAGAGTATGTATGTGCTTGTGTATCCACCATCATACTCAAATGCACACGTCCCACCCAGCACGTCATTCAGTATCCCATGCAGTCAGGTCTCAGCTTGGTGTCTCGATATTTGATATAGTTAAGGAGGAACATGCTGGCATTTGCAGAATTAGTAGCTTGTCATCCTCCTTTTTGGTTTATAATTATCATCATTATTATCATTTGATATTTTACAAGTTTAATATACAGAAAAGAAAGATTCTCTCCCTTGTAGGGGGGGTAAATGTTTGTTTGTTTTTTATGGCAGTTTACTCCCTTTACTGCTGGTATTTTCAAGGCTCATGCAGGAGGTCACTAAATTTCTGAAGCATCTCTCCCCAGTCCTACTTGCTGCATTATGAACACAGCTGTGTGCTTCTCTCACGTCTTCCCCCTCCTAGGGCAGTGATTGTCTGACTCTGGTATGGGGTGAACCCACTTCATGAATACGGTTATGGGATTGGTAGACTTGTTCGAGGCTTTGTCAGTGGACCAAACTGATGGGTAACTGCCATGGGGATTGATTGGAGGACTGCTTGTTGGATGTCAAATGTCCTTAAGCTGAATTTATCTAGATACAAAAGGACAGCAAAGACATAATGCATAACACTTATGTAGTGAAAAGGATTGTGCATTTTGTAAACGTCTATAATATTTTGGTACTGTGCCTCTCTTTTTAGAACATCAGTACGTTTTTGGCACTACCTGAAAATGAGCATGCTTACATAGAGTATGGCTACATACTTCCATCTACTTTAAAATGATCACCACATTGTTTGCTTTATAGAACCACACAGATGCTGGTGTATCTGATTTACTATCATTTGTCAAAATCCGTGGAAATGGCTGCAAAAAGGATTACAATATCATGAGTTGCAAAAATATTCCCGAATAATTACGTTGGTCCCAAAACATAGAATATCATCTTTCCTAGCCATCATACTTAGGAACCTTATTGGCTTAGTCTAATGTCAGGGATCACTGACCTATTTTTGCAAATATGTTAATAATGGGGCATGAAATGACTAAACTGTACAGAGAAACATCTATCCTACACAGAGCTAATGTTACGATAACAGATAGTTCATGAACTCGGATGGAAGACTCAAACAAGGTTGGTTGGATCTTGCGTGGAGCAGATCCATGGACTAAACGAATCTTGGGCTCGAATTAAAAATATAATCAATATAAAATATATTGAATCATCACAATGAAGTCTAAAATAAAATAGTCTTCGTAAACTAGACTTCTATAGATTATATTCTGCCATATGATTTATAAGGTTGTATTAAAATAGCCCTGTTCTGTACATTTACTGAACATATCAGCCACAGCTTGGCTAAATGTAATAAAAATAATATTTAATAATGAGGTTCTGGCCATAGGATATTATTGCAGCTATTCCATTATATAGCACTGTCTCGGGCTCAATGTGTTGCAGTCAGTTGTTATAAAGACTTGTATATTAAAGGGGCCCATACACATACAATAAAATTAAAGATGGTTGAACCTGCCAATTTCAGCTGGACTGACTATTTTAGGTTTTTTGGGGGCTGATGACATCATCCGTAGAAGAAAATAAGAATTAAGTATGTTAATGTTTAACCTGTTTGTGCTCAAAGGAGATAATTTGCTGCCAAAGGTGTCAGATAATGGCTTACTCCCCTGCCACATTCAGAACACATGTGACTGGGCCAGGTGGTCATGTATATGAATTGGACGCTTGAGCATTTGGTCAACAGCTGTATCAGTTTTACCAATGTAATCAATTTAGTACAATAAAATAATTCATTTAAAGACAATTTAAATGGGTATTCCCATTTGAGAAATTTATGGTATATCTACAAGACATGCCATAAAGGTAAGATAGGTGCGGGCCCCTCCTCTGAGACCTGCATCTGTCTTGAGAAAGAGGATCCCTTGACCCCATCTCGTGGCTGCAGTGACCGGAAAGGTAGCCACGCAGATGTGTCTCTCTCTATTCACTTCCATGGGAGTCCCATAGATTTGTGGCCATCTCTCCACAAACAGTTGTGGCGAGAGAGCAGTTGGGAGACTACTGTTCTCATGGTGGGAATACTCACTTGGTAATGCTTAGTGTTGTATTCTATTTCATCATAAAGTTCACCCATAGCTCTTTTTAAAGAAATATATTATAATTTTTTCCAATATATTTTTCTAGAGATTAAAGGTTCATGTCTTTAGCACAGAGCACCAATCCTATATGAACTTGCTACTAGGGGCCTAATGTAAATAAGCTCTCATGTCCATGAAGATGCCACCCATAGACATCGATAGGTCTTATTGTACATTAAAGATACTGAGATTTCATACATAGACATACAAAGGATTGTGCCATGTGCATGAGACCTAAAGTGGGAAATTGCTTTTATATAAGTAAATAGAAGCTGCAGCAGTACATATGTGAATTGGACCCTAGTGGTGGCAGCAGGCCACAAAGTAACACTGTTAGGAGATCCAAGGCTCAGTGCTAGTCTAAGATCTGTATGTAGTGTGTAATGGTGACTATCATCGTAAATATCTTTATATTCTTAAAGTCTTATCTGAATAAAGAATCCTTGTTTAATCAAAAATCAATACTAAATAGCTGCGCTAACATCAAAATAGCAATGGCTGAACAGCCTAAGGACTTAACATATAACTTAAGTTAGCCTAACTTATATTATCTGTATTTCGATATAGATGTTTTATACTTGATAAAAATTTAGCACGTAACGATACTGTAAAGTAGTTATAATCTGAAGATCCTGAATGGATGAAAACTGACCGTACTCTCAAAAATAGCTCATAAAAGGAAGTATGTAAATATACTCCATTTTTATAGTTTGCAGCATAATCATAGTCAGGTCATAAGGTAGATTCTAAGGTAATTAAAGTTCATCTAATTCCCTCAGAGTTTTCACCTCTGGAAAATAAATGTTTCGACTCAGAGGAAGGCATGGGAGGGTTAACATAATTTGACTGTCATATGATCGGGTTGCTTCAGAATCTCAGTGTTGTACAAGTCCAATGCATGATTGACCCGTATGATTTCACTATTGGTCAACTTCAAGCGATGCTTCAACATACAGGAAAAGAGGTCCAGTTGGGGTTTTCCTGGTCCAGCTGGGGGAGCTAAGCGGTTGATTCTTTCCCGTATGTCCAACATAAGCAACATAACAGAGGATGAAGAATAAAATTGCCCACCTTGGGAGTAAGACTGATTAACTTGTTGCACTGCACTACGTAAAAGATCTGGGTTAAATCTTAGGCTGTAACCATACAACTGGACCTCAGATATCTTCACATAAAACTGCCTTTTTGTAGGATCTGACAAGTCCACTGGGCCTTGTCCTGTATCATTGCGCAGGAGTGAAGGTAGACGTGTACGACTGCGAAGGTAAATGTGTACAGTTTCAAAAAAGGTCTTCCAGCGGTTTCCCAAGAGAAGAGTCCAATTAAAACACTGACTGTTTTGAAGACGTGTCTTCTCCCATCTTGGGTATCCATGTTCTCCAAAAGGCATACTCCAACCTTCAGAATGGCTGCCACTAAATGGGTTGACATATACAAAGAAGCTTGGATCCAGAGTGGTGTTCCTGGCCTGACAGATACGCATAGACATTCCAATGACCATGTGCAGGAACTCAACTCGGTTTTTGTTGCTTTTTAGGGTAAGTGACATTCTTTTTCTCCAGCGTGGGTCGAAATAGGTGTCTAATCGAATCTCGTTACTAATGAAAGTTGTGTGCACATGAAGACGGGAGTCCATCTTCTGCAGTAGGTAACGGAGCTCCTGGTCTTGGAAGTCCAACTCTGTTTCCAGACTTATGAACTGCTCGCTGCGCTCTGAATCTACATTCTGTGCCTCACACCGACCCCGGTATAATTTGTAGCCCTTGTTACATGAGCCACATAATGAGATGTTAGCCATACTGCACATTGCACAGCTTTGGTTTCCACCTATAATACATGGAATGGGTCGCTGGCAAAGCATGCTGCCTCCATGGCAAACACAACTGCGCTGACTTTCCAAGAATGTGCCCCAGAAGCCATTTTCATTGCAGTAAAGAAGAGACTGCACTCGAGCCAACCACTGTTGTATAGATCTAAAAAGGAAAATAGATACACAACAGTCAAACAAGGGGGATAGAATTAAGATATAAAGAGGCATGAATAAAGTTTTCCTGCTAGAGATATGCATACTATATAAACAGGTTATGGCATGATATCAGTTTGGTGGGGGCCTTCTTATGGGGTTGATCCCCTGTACCCAATGAAGAGTAATGTTAGATACGTTAAATGTTAGCGATGTGCTTCCTGACAACCATGTTGAAACCACTATGGTTGTAATGGAATGTATCCATAAGATTGCCAGTTAAGCTATCAATTAGTTTGATTTTTATAAAAAAATAAAAATACGGGTGAAGAACCGCTTTCGAGGTGGCCATGCTTCTTTGATTAATGTTGGCAGAAGCTAACGATTTTGTTGGGACCAACCAACCATCTCATGTGCATAAGAAAAGAATAGATATAATTTTACTAATCCATGAAGCAGGGAAATTACAATGTCGTTACAGCTGATCAAAAAAAAATTCCAATGGCAACAAAAATAAAAAACCAAAATTAAGATGTACAAACATTAAAAATTATATCACATAAATAAATACCTTTGACAATTGGACTATTCAACAATATAATAGTGCACATGATAATGTCTCCTACAATGCACTGTGACTGGTTAGATATCGAGTTTCTTGGGGACAGGCTCATTAGAAGTCATGTTAAAGTTGGCTATGTCTGTATATCATATTTTAAATTGCATAATACATTGTGTTATTATTAGTTATTTTCATAGCACCATTAAAGGGGTTATTTAGTTTCTAAGATTGATGGCCTATGATGGCCTATTAGATCTGTGGAGGTCCGACACCATAGACTTCAATGGGTTAGTGCTGCAGTACCTACAGTACAGACCAAAAGTTTGGACACACCTTCTCATTCCAAGAGTTTTCTGTATTTTCATGACTATAAAAATTGTAGATTCACACTGAAGGCATCAAAACTATGAATTAACACATGTGGAATTATATACTTAACAAAAAATTGTGAAACAACTGAAAATATGTCTTATATTCTAGGTTCTTCAAAGTAGCCTCCTTTTGCTTTGATTTCTGCTTTGCACACTCTTGGCATTCTCTTGATGAGCCTCAAGAGGTAGTCACCTGAAATGGTTTTCACTTCACAGGTGTGCCCTGTCAGGTTTAATAAGTGGGATTTTTTGCCTTATAAATGGTGTTGGGACCATCAGTTGTGTTGTTCAGAAGTCAGGTGGATACACAGCTGATAGTCCTACTGAATGGAGTGTTAGAATTTGTATTATGGCAAGAAAAAAGCAGCTAAGTAAAGAAAAACGAGTGGCCATCATTACTTTAAGAAATGAAGGTCAGTCAGTCCAAAAAATTGGGAAAACTTTGAAAGTGTCCCCAAGTGCGGTGGCCAAAACCATCAAGCGCTACAAAGAAACTGGCTCACTTGAGGACCTCCCCTGGAAAGGAAGACCAAGAGTCACCTCTGCTGCGGAGGATAAGTTCATCCAAGTCACCAGCCTCAGAAATCGCAGGTTAACAGCAGCTCAGATTAGAGACCAGGTCAATGCCACACAGAGTTCTAGCAGCAGACACATCTCTACAACAACTGTTAAGAGGAGACTGTGTGCAGCAGGCCTTCATGGTAAAATAGCTGCTAGGAAAGCACTGCTAAGGACAGGCAACAAGCAGAAGAGACTTGTTTGGGCTAAAGAACACAAGGAATGGACATTAGACCTGTGGAAATCTGTGCTTTGGTCTGATGAGTTCAAATTTGAGATCTTTGGTTCCAACCACCGTGTCTTTGTGCGACGCACAAAAGGTGAAGGAATGGACTCTACATGCCTGGTTCCCACCGTGAAGCATGGAGGAGGAGGTGTGATGGTGTGGGGTGAGCTGGACCACAGAGTGAAGGCAAAATGGCCAACAAGTGCTAAGCATCTCTGGAAACTCCTTCAAGACTGTTGGAAGACCATTTCAGGTGACTACCTCTTGAAGCTCATCAAGAGAATGCCAAGAGTGTGCAAAGCAGTAATCAAAGCAAAAGGTGGCTACTTTGAAGAACCTAGAATATAAGACATATTTTCAGTTGTTTCACACTTTTTTGTTAAGAATATAATTCCACATGTGTTAATTCATAGTTTTGACGCCTTCAGTGTGAATCTACAATTTTTATAGTCATGAAAATACAGAAAACTATTGGAATGAGAAGGTGTGTCCAAACTTTTGGTCTGTACTGTACACTCAACACTACAGTTTGTATGGCGTACCAGTGATCTGTGGAGGTCCTGAGCGTCTGACCCCCAGCAGATATAATATTGATGGCCTTTCCTAGGGATAGGCCATCAATCTTAGAAACCTCTTTAATTCCATGGTGCTGTACATTTGAGGGTTTACATCCAAAATACACAAAAACAAGTACAATACTAACATAATGACCAACTGGCACAGTGGGAAATAAGGACCTGCCCACAGAGGCTTAAGATAAATATACACAATATATATAGTTATATATTATGATGTATTATATCTCTTTTTATTAAGTCATCCATCATTTTTGCAAATTTTAGAATATCTATGTATTATTACGATTCTCCTAGGAAGCAATGACACATTCATTTCTAGTTGTTGGGCAAACACTAAAGCTTAAAGATCAAAGCATAGATCTATTATTATTGATGTATAAAAAGAATAACATGTTAAATATACTGACAAGTGAAATGATGTAAGTTGTGATATTAAAAGGATATGACTTAAATTATTTTATGAAAAAACAGGATGTGTAAGAGAACATGATTTATTTTCTTACATTAGTCTGAAATAAGCTTCACATTATTACAGCTTTTAATTCAGATTTTTTTGGCTTTCTGTCACTCTCATAAGTTATTATAATGAGACACAGTCACATGCAGCCTGTCTTAATACAATTACACAAGTGGATTAGGTCACTGTCTCTTGTTAAATCACATACAAGAATTATCTCTAATAAAGAAAGCTATGATGCCTGTTACATTTCCTGTTATAGCTATCCATATTATACAGAATCTGAAAAATGACTGCAGTCTCCAAAAATGGGCATCAAAGTAAGTTTTAGCGCTTATGTAATAAATGTGGCCACTGGATGGAATGTATCTTTTGCTCATAATCATGTGCTGACAGTAAAAGCCCCTTTGGGTTCTGCAGTTTTGGTAAATAATCCCTTTTACTGTGAGCAGAATCCCATGTGTGTAATGCATTATTAGAAATACAGATGGAGTAGATAGAGATCCATTTATAATGTCTATTTACACTACTTTTAATAAATGAAGTACAAGAAGTAAATATGCAAACAGGCTTGTAACCAACCATATTTGTTACAAGCTTTCTGAAAAGTTCTGGTTTGGCCAATCCCGAGATTTGTGGAGTCGGCAGTCATGAATCGCGATTGTATTCTGGGGTCTCTTCAGACTCCAGAGTACAATGACTGGACCTCCAGAGGCATGGAAAAATAATAAACACCTCATACTCACGTTTCCTCACCTCTATAGAGCTCCAGCTCGGTATCCAGCCTTCTGGCCTCCTGGGCGATGTCACCCCCCCCCCCCCCGTCCCGGCTCACTGGTGAGGCATGTGAATGGGCCTCAGCAATCACATGGGTCCCATCAATGTCATGTCACTTTAACACAAGCATCATGATGATTGTGCCCCATGTGACTGCTGAGGTTCAATCACATGGCTCAGCATCGAGCAGGGGCCGTTGACATCACTGAGGAGGCCTGAAGATGCTATGAGAAAAAAACAGATGGGGCCCCGAAAAAGGTGAGTATGAGCTGTCTATTATTACCCTCCTTTCATATGCGCACATTGTCATAGGAAGTCCTCGATTTGATATGTGGCGAGAGCAGAAAGCCATAAAGAAAAAAGAATGGTTCTCGCTCTGTTTGTCTCACCTCTTCTATGTAATTCATGGTTGGACATTCAATTACATGGGTGCGATATAACACTAGATATTGAAATACTACCGCATGGCAATATTTGGCTATGGTAATACTGGGCTTCCTCCAATAATTACCAACAATATTCTGATAGTATCCCATCCAGTTCACCTCCCAGAAAAGCTATGTGTATAAAAGTAATGGAAACCCCATTATGAGAACAGTAGAACTTTATTTTGCTCAGACAGAAACATTTTTTTTGTCAAGCGTTCCATGTCCAGAAAATCAGCTTTTGGCGAGTCTACCTGATTGGAACTTCATTATTTATTTTATATTATACAGAGATTTTATTTAGTAGAAGGATGAATTTACCTTTCTCTGGGTAGCTGGTGATTGGGATTGTGTCGACAACGTAAGCTAAGGCCAAATAACTTTCGTGCTGTATGCTGCATCTTTTGACGTTGTATTTCCAGTGAACTTTGTAGCAGTTTATAACGGTTTTGCAATTCCCAATCATTTCCCCAGTGCTGGTGAATGGCTCCAATGCTTAAAAAGTGGCTGTTGGGTAAGCGTCTCATGAAGGACTTAAACTCATCTGTGGAGGTATAAGAGGAAATCCATTTTGTAGAGAAATAATATTGTAACACAAACAAACAGGATGTCCAGAGTAAGCACACTAGTAATTTATGGAACACAAATGACTTTGGAGAGCCATGAGGTACGAAGATGGCAGGAAGAAAAACAGGAAATGTTTTTTAACTTAAAATCACACAATATCCAGCTATAAGAAAACAGCATAAACATTACAAGAACAAGAACATCTATATAGCATGATCTTATATGATCTATATGCACAGTAGACTTCAATGTTCAGTGGGAATAGCTCATAGGTAGGTATAATATGCATTGCTAACAAAATTTTTTTTTTTAAAAAGTAAAAATTACAAAGTCCTAAGCTTTCTAAACCTGTGCATGTTCAGAATTAAAGGAGGATCTGACCTCTTTCCTGAAATGTCATTAAATATGAGTTTTTCCCATAATATCATTCTGGAGAGTCTTTTCCTAGAACTGTGGATTGTACCATTTTGGATCGTACTGGGTGTTACCAGTTGGGCATGTGTCCCTACCAGGTATAGGAGGTGGCAATCACCACTCAGTCCTGGAACATGATGGTCCTAAAGACCTCTCAGGAACATAAGAAGACACCAATGTTATAGATTGCCCATGGTAAGTGGTGGCCCTATTGAAAATTTTGTATTGGGTTCCAGGAGCTTCAAGTTACACTTCTGTCCAATCAGTGCTGACAGCATCAAACTGCATAGTCAAAAAGGAAATGGTACCACCCAGTTGCCAATCTATTTATACATTTCTGGGTGAAGTAGTAGAGGACCTGTACAGGACCATGTAGTAGTAGTAGAGGACCCTCTTAATAAGGTCAACGCTCCAGAATCATTATCTTATGGAGAATAAGTAGTTACTTACTAATACAGACATATCAAATGCCCCCTTAACTGACAAACTGATAAGCAAACAAATAGTAGAGTAGCTATAGTAGACACAAAGGCTATAGTTTAAATTGGGCCTTGAAGCACTGCTATAGATGGAATGTAGTGTTAGGGGGCACACAGCTTTTGATCACATTTTAGGAAATAGAGTCTTCAGATTGTGCCTATGCATAAGGAAAAAAGGGCACATTTATCTAATCTAGGTTATTATTTTGCTGTTATGTGCAGGAGGTAACCAACACATTTTACATTGTAGCTGTAGGGTATTACATTGTAAGCAAAACTGGTCATGTCTTCTAATGTACTGCTTAACTGAACCATATTCATTATGTTTGGAACCTGTAAGCAGTGACATCACTTATAAAGTAAAGTTAAAAAAAGCAGAGACATACAATATTCCTCAAGATCAATCTATTGTAAGATAAAACAAAGACCCTGGGATGAAGCGGCGAATGTTCTGCATTTGAGGTGGAAAAGGTTTCTTGCTGGCTCTAAGCATAAATATATTCATCTTATACAAGGAGCCTGTACGGAAGAACATGGAGTCCCTGTGCTCCTTACATTGGAGCCTAAGGCACTCCCGAGCCTGTCATACGATTACTCTGTCTGCTGCCATATTACAAAGATATCCTCCCCTAGAAGCAATGCTTCAAGTGGAGAATACTTCTATAATACAGCATTTGATAGAACACAGCACTTATTTTTTGTTGGGTTCTTGCAAAGTGTAAAACAAAAAGCCTCCATATGGAATTGGAGGTATACCATAAGCACAGTAGGATCTTATAGTTTTCTATAAGCTCTGCAACTCAAACGCCTGAATCAAGAAGAAGGTAGTGTGCATGGGTCCATATACTGACACCTAATGTCTACTAATGCAATTTTTAGAATGATATAAAGAGTTAACCCTTTTCTACAGTGGCCATTTTTAGTTTTTTTCATTTTCATTTGAAGCTCTTTTTTGTGCAGGACAGATTGCGCTGCAAAAAATTTACAAAAGAGCTGCTTTATCATCAATTTATGTTTTAACACTTTAGCACCAATCCAAAACTTTTAAAAAAATTTTTGGGAGTCGCCATATTCTGACACCCGTAATTTTGTTTTATTTCCATATATGGAGCTATGTAAGGCATCCTTGTTTTGCAGGGAAAGTTGTAGTTTTCAATTATACCATTCTGACGTTTTGATAGTTTTTTATTCAAATTTTTTGGAAGGCAAAACAGAGAAAAAATGGCGGTTTGGCCATTTTGATTTTTTTTTTTTCCTACTACAGAGTTTACCTGTTTGTATTTCGAGCATTTTCAGATAAGAGGATACCTAATGTGTCTGTGTTTGTTTATTTATTTTCATTTTGGATCTTGGGAAATTAACTTTTTCTATTTTTTTTTATTTAATTTAAATTTTAAATAGATAAATATATTTTAAATCAAATTTTTTTTTTTTTTTACTTATTTTTTATTTTTTTTTAAATGTTACTTTTTAATTTTTTTTTTTTAGACCGTCTAGAGGACTTGAAGGGGGGTCTGATCACCACTAGAATACTAAGGTATTGCATTCTATTGACATGGCTATTCACATTACTGGCTGCCATAGGCTCCTGCCGCTCATGACTACAGGACGGCGCTGCCGGCTCTCATTCTGGGGGGCGGTTATACTGTTAAAAAAGGTGTCGGCGATCTGATGCGTTGGCCATGTTTGACCAAGGCATCAGAAGGGCTAATGCCTGCTATCAGAGAATACTGTGATCACAAGCATTACCACTATATAATAAAGCAGAGACCTGGTGGCTATTGCACCCACTCAACTCTTGAGCAGGCAACATCTCTAAAGAGCGACATCCGCCATAATAGTTCAACGGATTAAGGGGTTAAACAATCACATCTAATGGGTAGAGGATTTTAATATTACAATGATATTACATTACAATAAACTGAACCTTTTTAGCTTGCTAATGGTTAAACTTGTTAGGTTCAGTTCACACAAAATAATTGTGACCAATCATAATAAGGCAAAATAATTATGTTCAGTTGTTTTTTTGCTGAATGCAACTGATGACATTATTATGCTCTTTTTCATTTTCCCTCCTGTTTCTGAATATGTAAACCCTTCATTAGCAGACCTGGATAAAAGTTTTATTATACAAGTTATATTCAGAAATAAATGAATATAGTTAATAGATTAAAAAATGTTTTCGTATTTCTCTAATTATTCTTGATAATATTTCCAAACATTCACTTAAATAATATTGTTTCCTTTCTCTAAGCTCTCTTTCTCAGTTATGTCTCTATGCAACAGAGCCCAAAATGGTGCATAGCCTTGGTATGACAAAAATGATTTATATGTAGGTAAAACTAGGTTTCTACATGTACGCCTGTGCACATGCTTTTTATTCATGCCATGATCGTAGTTGCCTTGGCAGCAGCTGTCTGGCACTGGTTGCTGTAATTCAGTTTACAATCTCCTAATATCCCTAAGTTTCTATGCCAGACTTACCCAGATGTACCCTGGTTTGTATGTAATTAGGACATTTGTTATCACATCCTCGGGGACCTTACAATTATTACCTTATATTTATCCACATTAAATTGAATGTGTCACTTCTCTGTCCAACCCTTCAGTTTATCTAAATCTCTCCGCAGTATAATATTATCCTCTTCTGTGTGTACCCTACGAATTTGACTATTATCTTTAAAAATAAAAATTTACTCTCTTAACATTTTTCGTACAGACAGCATTGCCCATCTGCAGCTCTTCTACCATCACAGGAGGCAGACATAATATGGCTCAAAATGGCTAGGAATCCCATGGACCACATCTCTAGAATCAATCACTGAAAAATGCCTTTTCAACGGCATACCAAAGGATGTCAGCATCCAAGGGTAATGTACACAATGGGCTTTCAGAATCATACAAATGTATAAAGTTATTAGAGATACATTAAGCTATGCGTGAACATGTATACCACTGAGTCCTTTCCCTCTAAGGTATCATGTCATTATGAATCGTCTTCTATCATACTGTATTATTTAATAGCAATATGGTGTCTCCATTGGGGTTATGAAGTCATTAACATAATATTCATAAAAGTGTTGTTGTTGCATGAAATGTCATTACATAGACTGTGTGCTCAAAGGAATGGTTTAGTATATTATCTAAGAATAGTGGTACCATAGATGGATTGTGCTATGAATGTAATATGCAACTCCAGTTGAGATGGTATTGACTGTGCACAAAACCAATAATGGACCTAACAGCTTTGTAAATGAAACAAGAGATGATCATAGTGTTTCCTTGCATCTTCTTCAGTCATGTCAACCCACCTGGCTTTTCCAGGTGAGGTCCAGCTTTTCCAGGTCTCCTGGTTTTCAGGTCCCATCACACTGATTGATGTATGCCTTCACCCAGCTCCAGGCTCATTAGTAACAATCTGGGGTTCAATATGGGATCTGAATATAATATTTTATAAAGGACATGGCCTTAAAAGGACCACAACTACTTTTGCCATGAAATGCGAATCACCTTGTGCAGGCTCCCCCAGGTTGACGTCTCTGCTTCTTTAATCAGTGTACGCCAATGGTAAATTGGGCAAAGGGTTGTGAAAGTTACTATTGAAAGAAGGAATTATGTGCTGTGGAATAAAGGTGATAAAGAAAATCTAAAAGGCTGGACTAAATTACAGGCATGCTTAAAGGGGTTTCTCAGGCTCAAACCTCATGTTTCAAAAATGGCTCCCCAACTTAATACCATCATCAAATGCCACCTCGCTTTTTTCTAATTTTCATTGTTTCTACGATTCCCCAGCTCACCCTGCCATGCTGCAGGGTTTATTTACTACCCATCCTACACTTCTGGGATTTTTGAACTGTATTTCCCATTTACTTGAACTGGCTCAGAATGCCCTGAAGCCTGCCCAGCCTATGACAGTCACACGTCATCCTTCGCTTTGGATACCCCCTATGAGCTGACATCATTGTTCTCAGTTGTAGATGAAGTCTGAGAGGGATATGTCAGCAGAAGTAGAGAAAGAGTAGGGAAATGGTCATGTGACTGCTGTAACTTCTAGAACAGTGTAGTTTAGGTAATAAACATCATTTTAGTAATTGTTCAAGATGGGAAATAGGTTCTTACCGGTGGCTATGTTGGTGAGTTGGTCCTCATCTTTGTCATGTGACCAACACTCCAACTAATGCAGCATATTGTGCGGACAGGAAGTCAGTTCCTCTACTGATTCTTATGAGAATCACATTGAAGCTATCATAGGAATGAACAGAGATAATGGAGCAAATTTTATTAAAAGTGGTCTAACTGCCTTAGTTGTCCACAGCAACCAATCACAATGCAGTTTTTATTTTTCAAGAGTTGATTTTAGACCATTTTAATAAACCTGCACCATTGACCTCTTGTCCGCACATGAGACGCTGTGTCAGTTGGAAAGTCTGATTGTTGGACAAATGACACAACCGAGGACTAGAATAGAGAAGATAACTCACAAATACAGCCAACAGTGAGATTTACAATTTATATCTTGTACCTTTCTTACAGACCCAAAATAACAATTTTGTGGAAGAGCTAATTTAATCTGAGGTAAAGCATAGCAGAGGGACCGAACAGCACAAGGAAGGTCTCGGAGAGAAGAAAGTAAGGTTTAGATTATGGAAGATGGTACTCGTAGACCTTTGGCAGAAGAGAGCTTTGTGGGTGATTAGTATAAACTAAAATCTGTAGTAAATGGGCAACCATCGCCATAACTAACACAGGGCAGAGGCCGAGGTGGTGAGCCAGATTACGGCACTGACGATAGATTGGAAAGGGGTAGATAACTTAGTAATGAGTTATAGAAATCCACACCAGAATGAATCAGCGTGACAATAAGACTTTGGGTAATTTTCAGAAGGAAAAGGGTGGATTCTAGAGATATTCTAGAGAAGTACTACAGGGGATATGAGCATTCAAGTGAGTAAATATTAGGAATAAAGACAAGGACATAACCCCAAGATGGGGTCACCTAGGCGTTATGGTAGTACCACATAATGGAATAGAAGCATCAGGGTTAAATAGGTTAGTAGATGATGGAAACACAAGAAGTACATGGTGAGGAAAATCCATTGTATTAGTGATAGCTTGCGGATGTGATGGTAGAGACAATCACTAGTGTGCAGGGGTGATAGGATGTAACAGAAAGAGGAATCTAATTGGATGTCATTAGTGTAGACACGATACTGAAAACCTGCTGTATCTGCTGATATTGTATTTTGTATATTAAGGGCTGTGTAGACAGAAACAAGAGAGGTCCTATCAATAAATTCTGACGACACCCAACAGCAAGTTGGAGAGAAACGGCAAAGCATGCAAATAATATACTAATAACAAATAACTAAAACTTTGCCATGTAATTAAATTAACACTCTATTACAGCATATTCTGTATGGTGAAGAGATGTAAACTTTGTAGTTAAGCAGTGTACACAGTATATTACAAATCATTTAGTATTATTAGCATTTAGTATTTTACGCAAAATGTATGCTTAATGGAAATAAATTGCAAATTGTAAGTGAAAGGCTTGAATTTTGTATTACAATGTAGGAAATCATAGTCTATAATGTTGCCATCTACTATACTGTAACCCATGCCATTTGTTGATATTATATTATTGATATATACTGTATGTACTATCATTTAATGTGAACCTTTTGGAGTAGAATTCAAAAATAAAGCTGAATTACATTGTTTTGAGGAAAAGGGAACTGGTTATATAATATGAATGAAAATGTGTCTACATGGTGGCTAGGAATCTATGGAAAGAAATAATCCATATACCTGAACTAGATCCCTCCAGAATGGCCAGTCACTGGTAATCTAATCCAATACAAAGTTCAGAAGGTGCAACTTTGTGCTTTCAGTGAGGGGACAATATGAAAAAGAGTCCAAGATTCCACAAAAATTTTGCTCTGAAGAAGGTAGAAGTTCCTTAAAGGGAGTCTATCACCTCACCCAAGCTTACATAACAATGGTGTATTGCTTATCACTGTAATGTGCCCTGTAATGCTATGGTGGCAATTAAATATGCTTGGGGGAGGTGATAGACTCCTTTTGAGTAGCTCAATGCATTATGCCTGTGCTAGATCAAAAACTGCACAAAAACTGCATTTATGAATCCAGCCTTAGATACTTCTCTGAGAGTACATCCTGAAGGTCACCTTAGCCCCAAGATACAGGAACAATTTAGACAATTCTTATGATTTAAAATATGTTTGATATGATATTATTTTACACTTATATTGTAAAATTTAGAGATATATCTAAATATATAGAAACAAGGTTACGTAAGTGCTATAGAAAAGTTGTGGTACATTATTTTTCTATTTTGAAGAAGCACGCGATGTTCATTGTAAAATAGTGTTGCCATCCGAGTGCCACAATGACAGCATGAATATACGGATGCAATTGAGAAAAATAATTGCAATATCCTGCTATCACATAGAACGTAAGATTGTTCCATTGACATTCTGCCATTTCATTTGGCAAACTATCTCCTCTTCCTTGAATTCTCTTCCCTGTGGGATTATATTTATCAAACCCTGCAAATCTTCAGAAGGAGCAAGGATTTTGTTTCAGCGAGGAAGGATAATTATCTCTATTTATGTTTTGATTACAGACGACTTGCTACAACTGATGTCCTCTCCATTCTAGAATTGTTTCAAATTGAGATCTTCAAAATTACCCTCTTAAGCTTAAAATGTAGACATCATCTGAGCACAGTTTGGACTTGGCTATGTAATGTCACTAGACAAAAGCTCATTGTGAAGACATACACTAAATTTATATATTTTTTGTTTGCTTTGTTAAATATGAAAGCAAACTATTGTATACTTTAACCCTTTTCCTCATTCATTTATACCTTACAAATGAATACTTTAATTTTTCCATGGTTATTGAGACCACATATAGTATGTGTATATTGTGTATCGTGTAATGTCCCCTATACAGTATCACAAACACCACAGACCATGTATTTCTTTTGTTATCTTTAGATCTTACTACTATATATGGGTGAAAATGATCAATATATAATATTTTTAGAGGAGCTTTCAGTGATAAACAAAAACTTGCTGTTAGATCTTCATGTACAGCACCTTTGTGATACCTTTTCTTTCAAACCTTACCCATGTGTCTTCCAAATTTCTTCTTCCTCCTGATTTGCTAAAAGTAAATTATTTTTATTGTCTGCCATGTAACAGAATTGTTTCTAAAAATCTGCTAGCGCATGTTACACTTGCCACTCATCCATTGTCCATATGTACACCCTGTTGAGGCTGCTGTAATCCTTAACACTTATTAGATAGCAAGTGCTCTCTAAAAACACACAGATTGAAACTACATTTGCAGGTAAAATATTCAAATTATTTTATCTATCTATCTATCTATCTATCTACTGTATCTATCTATCTATCTATCTATCTACTGTATCTATCTATCTATCTATCTACTGTATCTATCTATCTATAAAAAATTTTCAGAAATAAATAGTACAGACGAAAATAAGAAACTCTGTAATATATCTTATTGTAACATCCTTGCCCGTTTGGGCTTCGGCACCATCGTCCAGCCGCATGCTACGGCGCAGGAGGTGTGTCCAGCTATGATTCCTTGTTTTAGATTCTTCTGGTATTGTCTGAACAGTGTCCTATTCCCTCACCTTGTAACTGATTTTCCACCACACCCATCTCTTACACCTTGGTTTCCCCCTGCTCCTCTAATAGTTAATCTTATCCTTACCTCTGTGATTGACAGCCTATCAAGTCTGGGGCGGGTTCTTCCTTCCTATTTATTGTTTTCTCACATTCACCTTGGTGCTTGCTATTGCCTTGTGCGTGCTGGCTATTTACTCTTTGCTGCGCTGCTCGACTGTTACTGACCCCTTGGCTAGCTGACCTCCCTTTTGTTGTTGTTTGTTTTGTCTGAGTTCTTTGTCATCACTTATAGCTAAGAAGGGACTTCTGCCCAGTTGCCTAGGGCAGTTTAGGCAAGTAGGCAAGGACGGGGGGGCTTCAGCTTAGGGCTAACTGTCTTGTCGTGCCCCTCTCCCCAGGGTTCATCAGCAGCTACTGGGGAATTGCTCTTGTAGCAATTCCCTTACACTTATTTAACACATATGTTGCCTTCTCCATATATCAAGCTAAGTTACTTCTTACATATTAGTCTATTCTGCTATTCTGTGCTTGAGGGGAGCTCTCGTAATACTGCTGTGCTAGATATGAGGCAATAAAACAATTAACATCTTCCTCAATGCCCTCCCATCTCCATAGAGCTCTGTGTGAGAGCACCATACAGCTACAGACTGTATGTAAAAAAAAAACAAGTTGATAAAGAGACAAGGAAAACGAAAGAAGCCTAGTGAGCTAAAAAGGAAACATATTTCCTTAATAAGATATATAACAAAGTTTCTTATATGAACATGTACTATTCATTTATGAAAAGTTGTTTAGAACTGGAGACATGCTTTAAACATATCACTCACCCAAAAATAGCTCCACAATTCTGTACTTCCCTATATCTCCTATCTTAGCTCTGTCTACTATCCTACCTATCCTTTCTGTTCTGCCAGTAATCTAAAACTAACATCCTCCTTAATCTAAACCTCCTACTCTCATCTTCAAGACTTTTTTCGAGCTGCACCTATTCCCTGGAATGCGCTACCCAAACAATCTGCTTACTACCCAACTTCTACTGTTTCAAACAAAACATTTTATGTAGGGTTATCACATTCCATAAAACACATTTATATTTAGGCTCTGTATATTAACTCTTCTCTGTTTACCTCCTCCCCTCTATGTTATTCCTCAGAACATAATGCTCTTATAAGGACCTGATGCCTCCAATAGTAACTCCATGCTGCATGCAGTTAAAGAGGACCTTTTACCACCTCCTCCAACTCCAACTCTACATAATTTGATAAGCGTGCTTCACTGATTATGGTGAAGCTGGAGTTTTTTTCTATAGCCCCCACTGTTCCAGAGCTATAATTGCTATTAGTTTCCGCACAATTTATGCCTTCTGCTGTAACATGTGGTTCCTGCCCAGGATCGGCGGACTATTGTCAGCGACCACCTAAGAGTAGAGAGCATAATTGTGCTGAAACTAACAGAAACGTTTGCTTGAGAATGGTGAGGGCTAGAGAAGAAACTCCAGCTGCGTCAGTATCAATGGTGCCTATTTAAAGATGCAAGGGGTTGGAGTTGGTAGAGGTGGTGAAAGGTCCTCTGTACATACACTTGGTATCTATGCATGCTCATATACTGGCTAGTGACTGGCTTATGCAACTTAATTTGTATTATCTTGTTTTATAAAAGATGATTTAACCAGTGTAACAAGCACTTTTACATCTTGCGTCTCCTTATTTCCTCATAGATTGTAAGCTCTTACGAGCAGAGCCCTCACCTCTGAATCGATTATTAACTTGTTACATTGTAATGTGTAATTTTGCCTGTATACGTACCCTCTGATTTGTAAGCTGCTGTTGAATACGTTGGTGCTATATAAATAAAAAAATAATATATTTTCTGTGTTGCTCATCAGGATAAACAGAAGTATTTACTCTCAATTTCACTAACAACATTTCTAACCATTCAAGCCCAATTAAACAATATTTTTCGATAATTTTTCACATTCGAAGAACTTTAATCAAGTGTTCATGAACCACGATTGGAGGATTGTCAGCTTGTAGACAGATCGAGGCATTATTTTGCAAGTGAGGGCTATTTTATAAATGAATAACTGCATTAAGGGCAGATCTAATTTGCTCCGTACAGCTACAATTGCATATAAAACCTAATTAATGCTGTGTAAGAATCTCTGGAAAGAAAACTGCAATCTGTTAGCAACTTACGTCAAAAATTTCATTCAATAAGGATAATGAGCAATACAAAGAAATGATTTCTGGAACCTTATTTGGTTTTCGATAGAGAACACTCTAAGATGCGTAACAATTAGGGGAAGCCATGTGTTAAAATAGATTTCATTATTTCAAGAATCAAGCTTATTTTAACCTATGTATACCTCAGCAAGTGTTAGAAAACATATTCCCAACATTTTAACACTCTGTAAAAAAAATCCCCGGTTGTTATTCTGAAAGCTTATTCTGATATTCTATTATTCTTTTATTATGTATGGAATACATGTAAATATGACCTGAAACCATAAAGGGAACCGGATAACAGATTTGGGGTCCCCTAAACCAGAAGTTGGGATACAATATCCAAAATTTGGTAATAGAGATGGTCGAACTTCACAAGATACATTTTGATGAAAATTCCTGAGGTTAGGCTCTCAGGTACATTTCGGGCCGATCTTGTTGGATCACAAGTGCTATTATTATGCTCTGTGGACAGCCGCCGGATACCATGAAAATGCCCAGGAGAGGGGAGACAAGGTGAGTATAACTGTTTGTGATGTTGCCGCACCTCTACTGGGGCTCCACTTATTATATTCTGGGGTCTGAAGAGACTCCAAAGTAATAGTGTTTCACGGGTGACGAATCCCGAAAGTTTTGGAAGATTTGGGCTGAACCCGTTTCAATCCAAATGGTTTGCTCATGTCCACTTGGTAACTTCAGTCCCATCTGTTGCACCATTCAGCAGTTTTAGAACTTATTATCTGTCCTTTGCTTCAAAGGAACAACGTACAAGTCCTGGGAGTTCAGGACTCAACTCCAGCAGACTAAAACCTATGAACATGTTGAATGGCAAAATGGATGAGACTGAGGTTACCATGTTTAGAGCCCGAAAGGGGTATAAGGACATACTGCTGGTTTAAGGGCATCTATGATACCCTTTAAAGTTGATGTCCACACTTTACTCCATTTTTTTTAAAATCTAAACAAAAAGTGATACTGAATAATTTCTCAATATACTGTAGTTTTAGAGCTGTTGGAGCTACATGCAGCCCTTATATCCATCAAACGAAACCCCACTATATAAGTCAATAGGCTCTTTTGGGAACAGCCGGCGGACATAGTGTAATGGTTCCAGCACAGTGTTTGAATTCTAAAGCCACTATTCTGATGTGAAATTATCTTTAGCTCCTAAATCCAAATCCTGCTACATATTCTTTTTCTTCCAATTTATGACTGTAGATACTCTTTACATTATTCTAAAGACAAACATTTTGCATTAGCTGCTACTTTGCCTCAGCCTCAAGGAAACTGGTGTCAGGATTCGACTAATGGGGACATTTATAAGACTGTCTACAACAAAAATAATAGCTCTTGAAAAATTAAATCTGGGCAGTGATTGGTTGTCATGGACAACAATGTACAGTTACTTGTACTATGGGGGCTGGCAGGGTATAATGAAGCCATCCCCACAGCGCAGATAAGTACCTGTGAACACAGGAGAGGCGGGGGGGAAACAGGGCTTAGGGAGGAGAGCTGGTGCTGATCACATGACCCAGGGTTGGCATGAGCCCGGAACTCTTAGTTTGGGTTCAAAAAGAGTCATGGAGGAACTAAGTGTTGGCACAGTCCCTGAATAACCCATTTATTACTAAAAAAAAAAAAAAAAAATTGGGGCACATTTACTAATAGTGTCTAAGTTTTAGACAGTGCATACTTAGACTAAATAAACTGGCTTATTCTGTTTGATATATTCAGCAGATTGTTAGACTGTCAAGTTTATCATTTCACTGCTTATTAGTTGACTTACACAATTTTGGAACATTTTTGGCACATTTTTGTGACCATACCACAAGGCCATGCTCCTTACCAGATAGATTATTTGTTTGTACTAGTCATAAGTGTGTCTAATAAGTGTCTAAAACTCTCGATAAATGTGGCGCTCAGCATGTTAGACAGTTTTTAGGCTCAAATTGTGCCAGAATTCTAGCACAATTTGCTTGATGCACCTTTTGTAAAAACTGGACACGGCTGATTTATACCTATGAACATTTGACCTTTTTATTGAATTTTTGCTAGGATTAAGCTGCTAAATAGTAGCACTAGCAAACACTAGGTGTAACATTTTCACTACGCTTCTTGCATTGCTCAACATGTATGTCATCTATGGATTACTTTGTGACTCCAATTATTTGGTACATGTTGTATCTGCATTAGATGCCCTCCTCAACTGGAAGATGTCAATGCTTGCAATGGCAGCCAATTATGAGCCGCAACGGCTTCCTCCACAGTTTTTCTCATCAGTATGATTTTCATGCACATGCTAATCTAAAAAAGGAATCTTTCCATATTTCATCATATGCTATTTCTTTGCCAGTACTGATGGTAGCTAGTGTACTTTTGGATTCCCAGGGGATCTACAGGAATGTTCGGAAAATAAATTTATTATAGTATCACAATCTAAACAACCTTATATCTATACATATCTAAAACCATAACCGCCTGAACTTGTATAAGCTATTTTAGAAAAATGAAGGATAGCACTGTCATTGGTTACTAGGTAACAAGGCCATTTTACTGTTAGTTTTTCTATATACTGTAAGGTCCTAAATTGTTTTTTTTTCAATGTAGGTTATTATTGTCAATGTATACCAAAGTGATGAAGACCTAAACGAAGGAAAATTCCTTATAGAAAACTATGAAAATCCTGCTATTTGTTTCTATATGGTTTTCAGAAAATCAAAGGAGCAACAAGGTTGGTTGCTATGAATTGCCACTCCAATTTTATTTTGCAATATAGATGATCCTTTCCTTACCTCTCCACTTGGCCAGTTATGTCAACATATGTGTGACAAGATGACCAGCATTTCAAAACAATATGATTTTGCAATATTCTTTCACAAGATGCCTATCCTATTTGTGACGATATGTGGCCAGCAAATGGTTATGTTGTGAATTCTTCCCTGCCAATGGTTTTGCTAACATGTATCAATATTGAATGGAGTTGGTTTCATGGAAAATTTGAGTCCTTAACCAAATTAGATACAAGGATCTGCAAAGATCCATAAATTGTCATTAATTCCATTGGTCATACATTTGGTAACGCATTAAAATACATCCAGCTAGTTAGCTAACAAGCATGGCAGCTAGATACACATAATGGCTTGTTTATTTTTTTGCATTGAAGCAATAAAACTTTAGTTGCAAAAGTACACATTACAAGTGATGGGGTATATGACATGTATGGCTACTTCTCCTCTATGCGAATCACAATTATCCTAAAAGGTGGTCCAGGATTTAGGTTTTTATGGGCTAACAGCTGTCAAGGGCTACTTTCAGCACATGTACTATACACGACACAGGTTTGGAAGAAGTTGGTTCCATGCTCTGTATAGTGGCTGGGCGCAGGTACTGCAGCTCCATCCCCACTGACTTTAATGGGAGCTGAGCTGAAATTTTGGTGCCTGGCCACTATTCAGGAATCTGAGCTGTCTGCTTCTAGTCCTGGGTTGTATACCGTATAGTATGGTATTGAAAGCATACATACAGCCGATCAACATGGAAGCCGGATGTTGGCCCTTCATCGATCCATAAAAACCTAAATCCTGTACAACCCCTCTAAAGTATACCTCCAATACTAAAACAAATATTCATAGATGAATAGTACAAATGAATATAAGAAACTTTGTTATATACACTATAAAGATATATGCTTCTTTCCTCATTTATCTGCCTGCCTTCTACTGTATCTCTCCATCCTGTACTTCTTCCCACCTTCCTCTCCATAAACTTCTAAGGTTAAGTGAAACTTGATTTGTCTGTGAAGCCTACAGTCCCCTCTCTTCTTTATGCTATCACGTTGTGATAGCATATCACTTTGTGATATGATATCACAATAAGCTAATCATCTCTTGACACTTGACACACATATTTGGACATGCCCAGTCAAGAAGAGTAGTAAGAAACCTCCCCTTCATCTCCAAAATCTTGGAATGCTTGGTCTATTCTCATTTCATCCTCTATCTTTCTGCTAACTCTCTTCTTAACCCCTTACAATCCAACTTCCGCACTCTGCACTCTACTGAAACGGCCCTCACAAAAGTCTCTAATGATCTCCTGATGGCTAAATACAAAGGTACCTTCTCTCTTCTTATTCTTCTAGACCTCTCAGCAGCATTTGACACTGGTGACTATCAACTCTTCCTCACTATGCTCCGCTCCGCCACAGTTCCTAATGTAAACCCTTCCATAGTTAGATTCCCTAAAACGAACCCTCCTCTGTTCACGCTCCCGCATTACTTCACAGGATATGATGCCGTATCAGACTAACTTTATATGTCCAGGCACCATCTGCATGTTAAAGGACACGACTGGTGACGGCTCATACAGCTTTATATATGTGTAATGACAGAAACCTCTATTACAAAATGGTCTGACCATTGTATAAGCAATGCTAAGTCTGTTGCCGCCCCTGCTACCTTTTGTGTCACCCCCTCTATCTCATAGATTGTAAGCTCTTGCGAGCAGGGCCCTCAGTCCCAGTGTGTGAATTGACTATTTCTATGTAATGTTTCTTTTTTGTCTGTTCTTGAACCCTACAAATTGTACTGTGCTGTGGAATATGTTGGTGCTATATAAATAAAATGTATTATTATTATTAAGAAAAGATATATGCATATTAATGTAATAAATAGTAACCTTAGAGAAAAATCTAGCAAATTGTGAGATTCTAAATAAAAATAATAATTCAGTATTTGTACCATCAAGAAATTCTTAACAACTTTACAAAAATGTAAATGTAGTAGCTTAGCCATGCATAGAAAGTAACATATCATTCAATAACTTGTATTGTACCTAAATCATGGATGCAAGCCAGAAGCTACAACCTATCTAGCAATGCTCCAGTGAGGACTAATCGTTTCTCCTGAAATATGGATGCCATCCAGAAAAAGTCTCATACCTCCCACAAGTGGTGTAGGAGGACCAGCAAATGCATTTCAAGTGGACTGTACATTGTAACCTGGAATTTCAATTGGCAAACACTGTATATTGGGGACTGAGAATGTAAATTACAAATTGAGCTTGTTGATTATAGTCTCCAAGAATCCAAGTGAAACTCACACAAGGGAAAACCTTGTAATTGTGTTCCTTCAAGGTTGTTGTGTGTTCAGTTTTGTTAGTTACTAAGCTATAGTATATGCCTAGCAAAAACAAACCCTAAAGACAAAAAATGTGTGATTAAAACTGCCAAAAATGAATAGCTGTAGGTAGGATAGATATTATAGTCTCTGTTGAGACATTAACATTGTTGCAAATAATTATTACTACTCAAAAAGACTGATTTATAATTTATTTTTTTCATTGCAAACCAGTTTCTTCTCCATATTCCAAGTGACTGACCCCTAAAAGGGCCTTAGAGACAGAGTTGCATAGAATAACTTTGTACACATAATGGAAAATAGAAAGGTTAAAATGGTCTGACAAACACTGTAGATGAATGATAAAGAGTTTTTTGAACAAATGGGTATTCAGCTTGCCATACTCATAAGAGACAACTTGTCCAAATCCATTGATTCCATCGGGATTGGACGATGACCTTATGTGTATTGGAGCATCCAGAATTTTCCCTGATGTCAAATGTCAGGTGAAAGCAAGATCAGACATGTTGTACCTTTGCAAGATAAAGATGAATTATTGGCTGACATTTATGTCATGTATATGACAGCTTAAAGAGGATGTGTCATCTCTACTGAAATGTCAAAGGGGTGAGTTCCTACAAAGTCTGACATAAGCAGCACTGGTTGGATAGTGTCAGAGAGAATAGGGACAAGAAAAAGCAAAATAAATCCAGACAGGACTCATAGGAGACATAATGAGAGTCCTGCTACCCCACTCCCCCCCCCCCCCCATTGGTTAACAGATCTCCCTGTATCTGGGAGTGCAGAGAAGGCTAACAGGACTTTTTCTTCCATTAGAAAAGTAAGCAAACAAGATGGAAGAAAGCTCCTGTCATAGGTTTTACATTACAGTGAACACAGATGGACAATGCTCCATCTGTATCAGTCATTCTATTGCCACCAAAGTCCGTTGCTCTAATCCTATAATGAATGACAGAAAAGGACTATAATAATGGTAATGCTAACTTTAATAGTGGTTGTCACTAATGTTTCCCACAAATAAACTTTTCAGGAACATTATATCTTCATAAAGCTATACAACAATTATGAAGTGAAATAAAACTATGTAGAAATGTAATTCAGACATAGAAGGTGTTCATCATGTCAAGAGGAAGCGATTCATCTTCTCCTATCAGGTGATAAAACTAACCATAGTTTATACTTTGAAACAGCTGATACTTGACTTTTGGAATTCAGGTGAAAGATGAACTTTAATGTGTTTAAGACTGTCTGCCCTAACACATGGCACCCTGAAGAAGGTCCATACATCTGGGTCTTATGGATCATGTCTATCCCCTCACCTACTTCTTCAGACCTAACTCCCCTATTCTTCCACTCAATCCTGCTCAATCACACTACTGTTACTTTCTACCTAAGTACTAAGTGACTAGGGTCCCTTCTTCTGCACTGTGCCCACCTTATGATCATTTTTCGTTAACTCATTGATCCTGTGTCCATTACGGATTTACCTTCAATAAAAATAAATAAAATCAGAGCTACCTGTAGCCCCCGCAGAATTGTATATCTCATATCCAATATGGGATATACAATATGTGAGAAAATATTTGTTTCCAGAATGGGTGGATTACACTACAGTGCCACCATATATGCAAAAGTGTTCCCACTTCTTTATAACATCTCTAGCATACATTAGAGGATTGCGGATATATTTAGTCTCTATGTTGTCATCTATACAGCTTTTTCCTGGTGATCTCTAAGTGATTGATACACTAAAATGTTCCTATACACTGAAAACACTATACCAACATATATAACATATCATTGGGTAAATACCCATGATACATCTTTTCTATTAGGACTATAGAAGTAGGCACAACGTTTTAGTTGATGTTACTTTTAAGTGTTAATTTTCTGTTAATTACTTATACAAATCATCCAAATATATTGATGACTCCTACTTTAAAGGGAGTCTATCATTCGCAAAACCACTTTTAAGCTAATGGCGCGTTGGAATGGCCTTTAAAAAGGTCATTCTTCTCCTACCTTGTTTTTTTCTCCCAGCCATTTCCAAGATAATTTGTTTTTTCATGTATGTAAATGCGCACCTCGGAACACCTGGGGCGTTCCTCCTATTCTGTGAACACCCACCTTGTCATTGCTTATCACCACCCCTTCTTCCATTGCGGTGACTCCCCTCTTGGTCTTCTCTGCACCTTCTTTCTTCTAAGTTCAAGTATGCAGCGCTGTGTGCATGCGCAATCGGTTCTGCCACTGTACACTCTTGTGACAGACCACCAGAAAATGACGGCCCATCATGCGCAGTCGGCTCTGCCTGAACCCGAAGTGGCAGAGCCGATTGCGCATGCGCGAGAATTCGCTGCTGTACAGTGCTGCTGGCGAGAACTGAGAAGAAAGAAGACCAAGAGGGGAGTCACCGCAATGGACGAAGGGGTGGTGATAAGCGAAGACGAGGTGGGTGTTCGCAGAAGAGAAGGAACTGAAGAGAAGGGTGCTCTGTGGTACTCATTTACATACATGAAGAAGCGAATTATCTTGGAATCGGCTGGGAGAAGAAAACAAGGAAAGGTAGACACTTTTAAGCTAAAGGCCATTCCAACGTGCCATTAGCTTAAAAGTGGTTTTGCGAATGATAGACTCCCTTTAATGAAGTAGACAAGGATATGAAAGAGTAACCATCATGGCATTTTCTATGGACTTCTTGGGACAATATCGATTTGATATTACGTTGTCATAAAGATGTTGCTATAACAATACATTACCCGTGTAACCATAAATGTGCACTCATTCTTCTTATGGCGTAAATGTCTTTCATTCTATGTTGTGTTGTGTTTACAAAAAAAATAAGATATATATATAAAAAAATTGTAGAAAATGGCTCAGTCAAGGTAATTGCCAACATGCTGTAGTAAAAGCATCCCCTAACAATATCCAATACACTTAGTCAGACTTGTAAAATAAGACACTGGCTAAGCTTTCAAGTAACGCCAGTGAAAATATAGAATAATGAACCCCAGACTGTGTGTAAGAGGAATAGAAACAGTAATGAAAACACAAACCATTACAAATCTGTAGCTACTGTACTGTGAACACATACAGTATATGTAATTTGTAACTCCGATGGCTATGACTGGTCCATGTGACACAATAATATAAATAATAGAACTGTAAGGCATTTTAACAGTTGAGACAAAAACATATAAAGGCAAGTTTAATGAGAACAAACCACAAGAAAATATTGTTAAAAAGTGAATAATATGGCACATAAAGCGTAGTAAAATTATGCACAGTTAAAACATTGACTGAAAAGACAGGTGGAAATGGCCCAACAAGTATTTATGACACTGGACATCATAAAACAGTCATAGACTATAGTGATAAAAACACATAATATGATTGGTGACATATAGGACATTATGGAAATTGACTAATATGAATCCTCACCTGAGCTTTCAAAATCTTTGTATGCCTGTGCCCAGGCCTTGCCCTGGTTACTCAGCGTGTTCTCCATGATCTGGATGTCAGTGAAGGGACAGTTACACTGGGGGAAGGATTCAGAGCATAAACAGGAGCACTGACTGTTCCTGCACACATATTCGCCTTCCCCATTACACATGATATAACTCAATGCAGCCTGAACAAACTTCTCCTGTAAGTACTGAGGCATAATGATCTGCAGACCTGAAGACAATGACATGATAGAGGAAATTAAACAAAGAAAGGCGTCGGGGAAAGAGATGGCATATACACATACAGGATATCATAGCAGTGCTTACAGATTCACATACCTGCAGAATTTACCACCTTTCACAGTATGATAAGAGCTTGCTCTTGGAAGTCTTACTTAGTTATCAATTGCAAAATGCACTAGAATGAATTAACATAAAAAAACTCAATTGCCTAATAGACTCAGGTTAATTGCTATGAAAAATGAGTAGGAAGAAAGAGAAGGAGACTACTATCAAATTGTGAAAGGTGTTGGACTGGAAGTTTTATCAGAGTGGAGAAATGTGCAGTGTAGAATGCTTGTACCAAGATAGAAAGTGTTGCAAAGCATTCTTCATATATGCATAGAATAAACATAATATACACAAAAATGAATAAAAGGCAAAATACTGAGAATTTGTAGAATAAATTATGTTTTTGTGACCCCCTAATCAAATGAATGACATCAAAGTCTTTGGATAGACCATGAATGAATGACTCCTAACATAACTATGGATCAACCATTTACATGCAAGTAGTGCCTAGTAGAGCAGCCCAGCCCCGCTCCGCATGTTTTGTGCGGAAACCGAGCGGAAACCACACAGACCCCATTATAGTCTATGGGGTCCACAGGTTTCCTTAGGTAAATCGCTTTTCCATGCGTATAGGTTTCTGTTCGGGGGGGTCCCCAACGGACTCCCCGAACGGAAACTGAATGCAGATGTGAACCGGACCTTACTCTTGCTTGATAAATTTACACCCAGTACTGTATCTATAATAAGGGGGAATTCTCTTGTTTGTGCCCCAATATAGAGGAGTGTTCTTGTAAGAGCAGTGCCACATTGGAACTCTCTGCCAGTGGAAGTTTAATGGAGAATTTACTAAAATAGTTCAAAAGAGCCGGGATGCCTTTCTTTAGTGAAATATTACTACAAGTTATACATATGCTAGATTTCTGGAGAAAGGGTTTTGGTCCAGGGATTTATTCTGACTATCGGATTTGGAGTTAAGAAGAAAAATTAGATTATATCTCATGGAGGTTTTTGCCTTTCTCTGGATCAGCATTGCAGGTTAATGGACTAAATGGATGGTCTTTTTTTCCATTTATATCGGGCTTATATCTCATGGCAGTTTTGCCTTCTTCTGGATCAACATTGCAAGTTAATGGGCTAAATGGGGAGGTCATTTTTACTGGTTATATCTGGTTTATATCTTAGGGTTTTTTTTTTACCTTCCTCTGGATCAACATTGCAGGTTAATAGACTAAACTGAGTTGTTTCCCCCATTATAACCTGCATTACTGTGTTACTGTGTGGAAAGATTTTTTCAGAAACAAACAAGATGGTTGACATAAAGTAGGCAGGAGCTGTGGTGCCAGCTTATCTGAATACCATTTTTCTATATCAATCAGGCAATAAAATATGTTACCTAAAGTGTATAAAATCAGCATTTTAGTAAATCGGCCCATACACAGCACATGAATCCTAGACACACAATTGTTTCAGTGTGACCCGTCCATTATTTAATGTTCAAAGGGTTTTACCTACTCTTTATTGACAGCAGATTTTGGGCAAAGAACTGGGAAGGTTCAATTTTAACATGGCCTGTACTGTCGTTGTGACAGCCCGCTATGTCTGGCATTAATTTATTCCCCTGTCTTCCCCAGTATGCATGTTTATGGTTGGATATCTATGGGCATATCAATAAGCAATATATGTTGTGTTTGTTCTCTTTGGTGCTGATGTTCAAAAACTTAACATCTAACATGTGCTACTTAAATGTTCTGTAATCTACATGTATGTCCTTCCACGCCTTACCTCTTGGCTATACATCTCCTGAGATGAGTGGCACAAGATGACTAGTTTAAAAAAAAAGCTTGATTTTGTGATACTCTGTCAGGAGATGTCTATCCTATATCTGTGGCCATCCAGTGGTTGTGTTGCCATTGAGGGTCATCTGTGACCAACGTACAGACATAAGGTATTCAAGCAGTGGAATTTTATTACCTTACTATAAAATGTAAGTCATTGGATTCTTTATTCACCTGCAATAAAACATTAGCTCTGGAGATTCCCATGGTTACTGTGAATGATTCATAATCTAATATCCAGTAACAATGAATAGTGAGTAGCAATTTATCTGATATTTTTCTCTTACTTTGCTTTCAATTATAATGGCTAAGTGTAAATAGCAGTTATCTGTGTATCTATCAAAGGCAAGGTCGTCATCAATTTTTGGACTGTTTTTAGAAATTTAGTCTATCACCCTTCACGGCATTCACAAAAGCCCTCCTAGCTGACAATGTGTTTAGAAGCATTCATTCATTCCCCACAGTTCTACCCATATTTTCCAGAATTTAGGCTGGCAATGTCCTTGATTTCCCAAGCTCCCTAATGTGATTATTAATGTTCCATATATAAGATGTAATATAATATATGGTCTTTTTTTTCTAAGCCTCAGTTTCCTGTAAATAACCATTTTTTTTTTCTCGGAACAAGAATTATTCTTTCATATATATATTTTTTTTTAATAAACTAAACATTCAATGAGGACTAGTAAGAGCATTTAGAATTCAGTTTAGGCAAAACCTTAACATATCTACAGTACATAAATATAACATCTTTAATTTTGTTATTACTTCTTAAAATGTTGGTTACCACAAATATAATACAACGCTCTCTATGGGTTTAGATTAAAGAGGTTTCCTAGGTCTATGATATTGATGGTCTATCCTTAGGATAGGTCATCAATATCAGGTCACTGGGGTCTGACACCAGCACATCCATCGATCAACTGGTTTAAGAGGTGAAAGTGCTTGGACGATAGACACTTTGTTATGGATAGTGGGTTGTAGACCCACCGTACCACCTAACCAGTTTGACTTAGGACCACTCCCAAGAATGTTGTCTAAGTAGTCTCCCCATTGTTCAACCTTTATCTCCCACTTGAGGATCTGGACTTTGCTGTGGAGAGGCTGTCAGTTGGTGGTATAGTTGATGGTTGGTCTAGGTACAGAGGGAGACACCAGTTCAAAGAATAGACAGGGCTGAAGGTCTGTGGCTGGTGTAAGCATGGAAGGTCATAAACAGGCCAAAATGTCAGAGTGGGCAGCTCATGTTTACAGGTAAGGGACAGGCAGTGGTTGTACACAGAAGGTCAGCAGAACAAGCTCAAAATCAGCAACAAAGTCAGAAAATGAGCCAAGGTGAGTAAGCAAAGAGTCAGTCAGAATGAAGCTGACAGGGACTTGATGTGGAAGACTCAGAGGCGTGCACACCAGCTTTTCAAGTTGCCAGGAGGAAGTGCAACGCAGCACAATCTATAGCAAGGGTAACCTGGCAATTGTGTTACCTCTTCTCAGGCTAGTGATGGCATGTTCACTATTACATGGCCTTGCTGCAGCTTAGTCCCATTTAATAGAATGGAATTGAGCTGCAATACTAAGCACAACCAGTATACAATGTACAGGTCTGTACATGGCTGTACTGCTCATCCAAATGCCACAGGTGCCTCATCTTCACATAATAATCAGTTATGGTGCCAGTCAGGAGTCAAACCCCCACCTATCTGATATCAAAAGGATAGGTCATCAATATCATATTCCTGGAAAACTCATTTAATACTTTATGTTATGTGGCACACATTGGAACTCATACTCCCTTGGGAAAGTCTCTTGTATTGTATTACATAGCCATACACAAATTGGTGTAATAAAAATCATCACCAACAATAATGTCATATAAGGGCTAAGGCTAGGTTCACATTTGTGATGGAGTCTCCATTGGACACTCCACCACAGAAACCGCTGAATCCTGCACAGAGAGTTTTTTATCCAACGATTTCAGTACCCACTGGTCCAGCTCTTGATCTTTTGGGTTCCTCGACAGACCTGAATGATGGAGAACCTGGCACTAGTGTGACCCTAGCATAATAAAGGTCAAGTCAGACACCTCCAGAAAGAACCTTCAGGTGTGTCCTTCCTTACCTTTTCTTTTGACTCGACATATGCCTAAATGAGTGGTGCAAATGACAAACTATGAGAAAAAAACATATTGAGAAAGATTTATCAACACTGGCAATTTCTACACCAGTCTTATTCTACCCTGCTCACATAAAAATATTATTTCTTTAAAACTGTAGGATTGATACTGAGCATTAAACTTCATACACAAAGCAGAGCTATAAATGGGAGGTTGTACAGGGTATTATGAGGGGTATTTGGCTTTCCACGCAATTCATTGAAAGCAGAATAGTACTATAATATTATCCTTTGACATATCCCTAGATTCTTCTTGAATTCAACAGAAAAGGCCTCATAAAAGTTCATTCACTTTACTGGTACTGTAAAAATTTTATTTCTGCAGCAGCCAAAACACTGTGTTTCCACAATGTAAGGGCCTTAGCCTAAAAGAGGATAGGATAGGTGCTGTAGAATTTTGTAAAATTCAACAATATGTGCGAAAAAAATAACTAATTATGAAACTTTTTTTTACATAGTCCTAAAATGTTGAGGCTGCATATGTCTGTACCAGAACTATGCATAGTTTAGCCCACAAGTTGTCATCAAGTTTTTGTCCTTGTTCTCTAAAGCAGTGTTTCCCAGTCTTTTCAGGCTCAGGGCACCCCTGGAAAAAAAAAAATTCATTGGGGTATCTCTGCCAAATAATTTTTACCAAAAGACAAAAACCATTCTAAGGACGCAGATAACGTTGCATGAAGGCGGTCATCTTCCCAAACACAGTGGCGAGTTTCCAAGGCACCCCTGGGTGCTACAGCACCCCTTTTGGAAACACTGCACTAAAGGTATTTCCACACGGCACATAAACACTGCATATTTTCCCCATAGAATTGCAGGTGAGAAAACCCATAGCATTTTATAGTAGCAGCAGAGTAAAATAGATTTAGCTCTCATCCATATTCTGCACAAAAAGTACACAGTGTAAAATGAACTGTGGTGAGGAAACAGCATGTCAATTTATGATGTGGATTTTCACAGAGGATTTTATCCTTTGCAATGCATGGAGTGAAATTTGCTGCAAACCCTCAGCAATTACACTAAGAGTTCTACATAAAAAAATTGTATAATTTGTCAGATTTTTTGCATTTGTGGATGAACAGCAGTAAATCTGCAGATTATCTGTCCCATGTTGCCACACCCTTGCCAAAACATTTATTTCCCTTTATATTTTTCACGAGTTAGGTTACTTGGATGCTTTTCCGCACTGGTATTACTATTGATATATACGTTTGATATTTCAGACTGATAATGAAACAACTATATTCTCCTTAAAACTAGTTACGTATAAATGAGTTGAAACATCACAAATACCATATATTATTCATGCTGTTTTATAATTCAGTTTCTTTTAAGTTTCTTTCCTGCTATATTCAGTGCTAAGTTTAATATGTTCTCAATCCTGGTACCAGGAGCACCAAAGACATGGAGGTCCTCTTTATTATCTCCAGTAAAATTTTATAGATATATAATACTGTGCATGCTGTGTTGTCATAAGAATGACCTCCACAAAGATATCCACAAATGTTACAGTGAGGCTAAGGCCCCATGTCTCGTCCCAAAGCAGAAAAGCGCTGCAGGGGGGAAAACTGCGGCAGCAACGCGTTTTCTTCTGTGGACTTTCTTCTTCCATTATACCTCTAGGTATAATTGACTTGCTGCGATTTCCAAAACTGCGACGGTTTTGGAAATTGGAGCATGTCTGCTGCATGTATTTTTCTGCAAAGTGTGGATGGGATTGTGAATGGGATTTTGCTGTGACTGTAAAACGCAGCGGAAAAAAATGTGGGGCCCCAGCCTGAAACAGATTATCCAGGGACTTGAAATGATCTTACCTAGTCCGGACATTTGTTACAGCTGGCATTGACTGTAGTCTGCTAGTCCCCATGGTACAGGTAAGTTACCTGTTTGAACAGGAGAGAAGGTAGGGGACAAAGCATGCAGTCATCTTCCCAACCAGAGTTCTGTGCACCCTCGCGAGTTTCCAAGGCACCCCTGGGTGCTATGGCACCCCTGTTGGGGGGGCGAAGGCTGGTTCTGATCACGTGACCCAGAGACAGAACCAGTCAAGGAACCTGGAGGTCCAGCTGCAACAGATGGCTGGACCAGGTAAGTTAATTTCAGGTCCCTGAAACAGATTTCTCAATCATATTGTACTTCTTGCTGTTATTGTCTCATGTACTATACTTACAGGGTTTGTCATGTTAGACATTTATGACATGCCCATAAAATAAAATGTCTTATAGATACAGGTCTCTCCCTTCTGGAATCCAGACCAATTTAGAGATCGAAAGTTACTTGTATGGTTACTGCTAAAGTAGAATAAGTGTTCATGGCTGTTTTTGCACTTCCCATAGAAATGAGTTACATAGTTGGTACAGTTGAAAAAAGACATACGTCCAACAAGTTCAACCAGGGGATGGGATGGGACGTGCCATTCTATACATCTCCATAACCATCAATGCTATTTATCTCTAAAAGTACGTATAATCCTGACCAGCTCATGGGGTAGGCTATTCAACAGATTCACAGTCCTTACAGTGAAGAAGCCTTGTTGTCTCTTGAGAGTAAAAAATTTTTTCTACAGAGAAAGGGAGTGCCCCTTGTCTTTTGAGGAGATTTTACATGGAAAAGCTTTTCAACGTATTTCTTGTATGGGCCATTTATATTTTTATATAGGTTTATCGTATCTACCTTTAAATGCCTCTTCTTCAGACTAAACAGATTTAACTCCTTTAGTCTCTCCTCATAACTGAGGTCCTCCATGACCCATGACAGCTTTGTGGTCCTCTGTTGAACCTTTTCACCTCTAAGACATCCTATCTATGAACTGGTGCCCAGAACTGAACCCAGATGGGGCCGCATCAATGATTTATAGTAGTAATATTACATCCCTGTTCCGTTCATACTCCTTCTAATACATGACAGTATCTTGTTGGCCTTAGAAGCAGCTGACTGACATTGCATGCTGTTATATAACCTATGATCTACAAGTACACCCAGGTCCTTCTCCACCAGTGACTCTCCCAGTGGACAGAGACACCTCCCCATTTAACAAGACTGTTAAGGATGTTCAAGCACCCTGTTCTTAAAATAGGTGCAGGTCCCAGAGGTGAAACGCACACCGATAAGACACATCCTGCAGATATAACATAAATGTCTTCTGAGGACAACTCCTTTAATGGCCTTTACATTTCATCTGTATATGACAACATAGAAAATAATGGTGGTATGAAATAAATAAGTAATAATAGTAAAAAACTACCAAACACCCATGTATGTGGCCCTACTGTATCCATATATACTTACAATTTTATAGGACACTTTCTGAGTTTTTCTCTGTCAGATTTCATATGAAATAATTTGTGGTATACTCCATCAGATGTATTACAGAAGTATTCTCCCCAAGGAGAAAAAAATGATGACTGGTTGCTTGAAGACAAAGTTGGAGTATTTTTTTTACGGCTTCACTTGACATTTGCTCCTTGAGCCAAGAATTCTCAGCTCCTCAGTAAGTACTGCATATTGCTATCTTTATTACGATACTAATATAGAGTTTTCCAAGCTAGAAACATTCACGAGAAGTTAAATACCCTTTATTTATTGGATACAATAAAACCTGTTACCAGTTCTCATTTGACTTCTTTTATAAGTGGTCAGACACTTATTTGCCCTTTCTATACCTTGTAGCTATTAAACATGGTCCACTTACACTAAATCTTGGCAGGTCTTGGATACTAAACCTTTAGATATTTCTATATGTCCAGGAGGCCAACTTGGACACAATAGAAAACCAAGCTCAGACACTTTAGTGAAAGCACCTGCAAACTGCAAAATAATCTGCAATGCAAAAAGTAATATATTATATGCACTCTCATATATGTACAAGTGTATACTCACCCTGAAGATGGAGTTTGCTTTCTGTGCTCTGTAACAGCACCGAGCTGACTGAATCGAGATTGTCATAGCTGCTACACCCCAGTGGTCCAGTACGAGTTTCAGTGACCTACAAAGAATTAAAATGGTTGTAGAAATCCAGTTTGGGATCAGAGACTAGAGCAATACTTTTTGCAACTTCTGATACATGAATAATACACATAAGTGTGTTCTTTGTTCTTCTATAAATGTTTGACGTGTGGCTAGGAATCCATCTAATGGGACTAACTCTAGATAGTCTACAGCTTTGGCATCAAAAAAGTGACTGTCAAAATAAAGTAAGGGAAAAGCAGAAAAAAAAATCAATGGGACAGATTTATTAAGACTGGCATTTTGTACGGCAGTCTTAATAATGACCCTTAACTGGTGCAAGGCGCAAATTAAAAAATAATTAATGGAAATCTATCCTAGTCTTGAACTGGCATAAATTTTGTATAAATCTCATGCCAGAAAACTAATAATAATATGTCAGGCCGAGGCTTTCCCTTGCAGAAAGGGGAATATGGCACATCTTTATCTAAAAAAAATAGCCTTGCACCAAAGATGCGCTACCTTATCACCCAGGGCCACGGTACACCTGAATTATCAGGAGGCTTCGGCTTCTTGATAAATCAGGTGCATACCTGTGAGTCAGAATGGAAATCTATGGCAGTCAGAAACTGGTGTACATTTCATGTATATCTCATGCCAAAAAACTGGCATGAGCTATAGTAAATATGTCGGACTGAGTCTTTCCCTTACCCAGCCTGTCCCACTCTTCACCCCACTCCCAAGTCATAAGTGAGGTGCAGAACGTGAGATTTGCTGCATCTTTTCACAAGAAAGAGCCTTGTGGCAAAGTTGAGCCACATAAATACCCATCAACGCCGGAAAACTGCCAAAGATGGTATAATAAATTGTGTCCAGATTATTTCGTAATACTAGTCTATATTACTTTTATTATAGAAAATTTATACTGCCTTTAGAAACGTCCTTCAAAAATAAAAGTGACAATGAAAGTACCTTAAAGACCTTAAAATCATTACTTTATAAGGATATTACTTGTAATGCATTATTTATGGAGTATTATACAATTATATCTGTTTTATGAATAAAGCTGAAAAGTAGGTAATACATCTTAGGCTAGAGATGGGCAATCTAACATATTAGATCTGACAGCTGTACAAATGATGGCCAATGTTTTTTTTATATGGAGTTAACCAAATTTACAGAATCTCCAGAGCATGGAAGCTGAAGAATGAGCAGCAAGGACATATAGTCATGAGCGGCAGGAAGAAATGAGAGAGTGAATAGTCAGGAGGATACTTGCACTACCAAGACTCAATTCAGTCAGTAGTGGTCAATCTCAGATACGTTTTTGTAGACACATATTCAGACACCCCTGTCTGCATCAATTATTTCGTAATCTCCTGCTGAGAACAGACTTGACTATACTCTCATTACCTTCCTGCCTTAAAGGTTATACCTAAATATACTGTGTAACTGTAAGGATAAATGACAGATTAGTATACAGATTAGTATATTCATTATACTTACTGGTACATGACTCCATAGTAACAGAACGGACTGTTCATGTTGTCTTCAGGTCCAGTAGTTAACAATCCATTTTTCTGATACAGAGCTCCAAATCCTTTGCATAGACATAACTTTGACACACAACTCTCTGAATGCTTGTACCCACTGGAGGGTGCTTAGAAATTTACTGCATACAGTTTTATTATTGAGCTTAAAGTGGTATTTTAGTTATAACCAATTGTCACCTATCCACCAGTAAACTGATAGTGATAGCTGTGAGGAACCTACTTCAACCCTCACCAATAGCCAGAATTGGGGCCTCATGTTCCCCATTCCCCCCTGATGCAAGGATATGGCTAGGAAGATTTCAATGCAGTGGCGGCTGAACATGTGCCCCGCTGCTTTATTCCAAGTCTATAGGACTGAGGATACTCTGCTATTCCCTTCAGCCCCACAGAGACTGAATGGCGTAACCATGCGCCTACTAGGCCACCACTGTATTCAACTCCTCCTGACCACAGTCTTGTGGTTGAAACATAGGGACACAAGACCCCCATTCTGGTGATCCGTGGAGTCCCAGCTGTTGGACCCCTTACGATCTCACAGATGTCATCTATCCAGGAAATAGGTGGTAACTTGTTTTAACAAAATACCCCCTTAGGATATGCAGTAAGCTCCCTCTAATAGTGGCTGCGATATAGGTTTTTGCAGGGAATTTGGAGCTCTATCTGAAAAAAGAGATAAATGGACGCTCCCTTAATGTAGGTTTAAATTGCAAAACATCAGGAACCCTGAGAATACCTTAATGGCTCCCGTTGATATTTGGATCTCATGAAGCTTCCTCATAGTTCCATCCCTGTCTACAAAATAAGATGATGCCAAATGATGTAAAGACTCCACACTCTGGTTTCCATTTCCTGCATGGCGATCCAAGCGACTCTTGTCCATATACATTGTCAGGGCCTCTTCCCCTGCACAGAGTCAAGACAGTACATATGATTAAGCTTACGTATTACAGCCTAATTTCATCTACATGCTGGCACAGTTGTCAATTAATGCATGATAGACTAATAAAGGGAAGCACCAGGAAACTCGGTATCAATTCACTGCTGTGCATTGTAGGGGACATTATGCTGAACATCATCATATATAGTTGAAGAAATGAATCGCTTCCTTGGAAAAGTTGTTTTAAGACATATAATATAATAAGTCTCAAATACAATGGGGCATGCTAAAGCGTTGAACCGTTGCCAGTGTACACTTCCCCTAAATGTTGAATATTATAGTGTTGCTTACAATATTCATGTGAATGAGAAATAAAGAGTTAACTACTATATTGTTAAACACAAGGACTATGTCATGGGTATGTAAAAGCTATATTGGAAGTTTTCCATATATAGTGACAAGAACATCTACACTATAGGTATGGGAATATATGAAGTCACACAGAGGCCTGAGGAGGAGTCCTAGGACCTCTAACATGACACCTTCAAGATGGACACATGGCCATTGATCGCTGATATATCTATTCTGTATTTTTCCTTTTATGAAGATTTCAATAAATTTCCATTTTTTTAAATAAGAAGTTGTGAGGCCTCCTTATATAACCCATATTTTTCATGTAGATAACAATTACGGATAACGCTAGGTTCACACTAGCGTTGTACTCTCCGACATTCGGGTCTGCCAGGGTTCCCGAAAGACAGAGAGCCAGACCACTGGGATTGGTGGATCCCACTTACTACAATGGGGTCCACTGGGTGTCTGTCAGGCGTCTGCCATTTTAGAACTGAAACAAACTTTTCTCTTTGCCAATTTTCATCCAACAGAGACTGCGGCGCAGATGTTAACCTAGCCTAACAATATTAATTTTTACATTCAATGACAACTTCCTTATAACCTATAGTTTTGATGCTGCTTGTTGAATTCCTGCACATGTCCCTGGCATTTCCAGACTGAAGCTCTTGGAGGTTCTAAAATTGCCCTATTGAACTTCAGTCTTATTATCATATTTCTAAAACTGGTTAAGAATATACTTCTGTGGAAGAATAGATCACCCCTATGCCAGGTGGCAAAGATATTGATTCAGGAGAAAAACAGCTTAGACAATGACGAGGAGTGTGATACTGGGCTACAACTGAGGGCAAAATTGAGCCAGGGTTGGGTGGTTGGATTATGATTTGATGGGGCCAGTCCTGGAGCACCAAAATGAGTGGCAGTCAAGGTTCTTGAGTCAAGGAAATACACAGAAAAAGACAGAAGGCCAGATACAGCAAGAAGAGGAATTTGTGCTGTGATAGTAAAAAAAAAAATAAAAAATCTAGGAGACGATTACTGTCAGGTAATAATAGACACCACGAAGCGTAGTTATGTAGCTCAACCCCATGCAATGTACTCATAAGGAACAGGGAAAATCACTCAAACTCCAGGAGGTTAAAAGCAGGAACAGTTCTCTGTTCTTATGCTAACAACTTTTCTCATTGGTATTTCCCTGATAATCAGAAATCAGTCTTTGTCTTCTGTGGTGTAGAGAGTTCCAGGAATGCAAATGGTTACAGCATAAAATTTGGATTTAACTCTTTTCAGAACAAGTTCTGTCTGTAGGTCCTCTGACTGTTAAACAACTACGGGCCTTGAACTGGTCTTTAATTTTAGTTTGCTTGTTGGGTTGGTCTCTTAACCGGGCACTCCTCTTATGTCCTGCTTCACCTTACCATCTCATGGGTCTCTGTTGGCAGCTTCACTACTGCACTGACACCTCAAACTTGCTGCGCTCCTCTTTTAGCAGGTGCCATGCCATACTGTCTCCTCCCAGCTGCCAAACTCCAAAGGTTCTAAGATGTACTGTTTCTGACTAGGGACTAGCAAACCAGTTGATAAAAAGCCAAGTTCGTCACCAGTTTTTAAAAAATTTGAGGTTCAGTCAAGCCCGAAATTTTTGGGGTTTGCCACCCACAAACCACTATTATACTTTAGGGCCTCTTCATATCCTGGAGTATAATAAGAGAAGGCCTTCAAACATGAAGCACATGGGCTAATTTTGTAAGGTTTCATGCACACAATTGTATTTTTTTGCCTGTGTGCTATCCGCTTTCTTATTGGATAGAACAGAGACCCATTAATTTCTATGACCCTATGCACATGGCCGTACTTGTACTGTAACCATTAATCTTTGCTCCTCCTGTTGAAGTAAATTTGAAGTTGAAAGTCTCAGCTGCGTGTCTGTACACTATCCAGGTCTTTGAGAGTAGACAATCGGTTGACAGTGACATTACTAGATGTAATTTGTCATGTAGGTCTGAGAATTATTATGATGTTTGCCTATGGAGATGAAAGTCCAGGTCAAAATCAGCTCCAAATTCGGCCCTGAATCTGCCACCCATTGTTTTGTGGAGTCTGGAGTATGAGACACTCTGCTTTGACTTTCCGTTGCTGGAAGTTGGAGGGACGGATATGGAAGAGGAATTTGAGGTTGAAGTCTACCTCAACGTATTGAAACATACCCTAACACATCAGTGAGCTGACTCCTTATTGGCTTAGAGCTCAGACTCACTAACCTCTACTAATAAGAGCCTGAAATCGCAACCAAACGCTTCACAGAAGACACCGTGGAGAAAGTATAAATCAGAAAACATGTTGCGCAAAATCCAGCAAAGATGACCCAGGACTTGTTGAACAGCTAGAATCCTACAAGAATGACACAACATTTCTCTCCCAAAACTTCAGGAATTGGTCTCCTCACTTCCCAGATGTTTACAGACTGTTGTAAAGAGAAAAAGAGATACAGCACAATGGTAGACATGGCCCTATCCCAACTTTTTTGAGATGTGTGACTGCTGTCAATTTCTAAATTAACTAATTTTATCAAACACAATGAAAAATGTCTAACTTTCACTTTATGATGTGTTCTATATTCTGTTGTGTATAAAATATGGTTTTATGAGATTTCTAAATCATTACATTCTTGTTTTCTTTACATTTTACACAGTAGCCCAACTTTTTTGGAATTGGGGTTATAAGTAGTAATGTTGATATGCAAGACCAAGGGAATTGCTATAGGGGGTGCATAGGTAGCAAAGGACTGTCTACAACAAAACAAGACAAAAGTATTACAGACTGCTCATGGTAAGTAAGGATCCTATTACAAATCTTGCACTGGAGCCCAAAAGCTTCAAGTTACATATCTGTGCAGGACTACAGACCCTGAATCATGATCTGTCCCTTGGTTGTTACAATTGTTCCACATCCTCTCTCGCCCTCATGCAGTTCAACTATAACACTGGATGGGGCGCTGCAGCTGCATTCCCTTCCTCTACCCTCTCTATCCACTACATGGATTTTCTTGATACTGAGGAAATTCCATATTTACCTGGTCCCCAACATTCTGTTGATCTATGGCAAGTTTTCAGATGTGTGGCTCCTCTACCATTTACTGTAGTTGTGTGTTCAGATCCTTAACTACAACTGTCATGAACCACCTGGGAACCTGTACAAGAAATAACTCTCTGTGTATTCTTTGTCACCCTCAGTAAAAACAATTATATTTTTGTATAGCACTATCTGTCATGCATTCAAGCTTTGATATGGGAAAATCTGGCTATATGTTACCAATTTTGGTTGCCTATAATGACAGATTTGTAATGTAATTTATTTGTCCTTGGTCTGACTTTCCAGCCTGACAGATATAGTTATATTTTGGAACCATTTCATACTAAATGGGCAACACCAATGGGTACACACTGGAATTGGGTGGAAATGGAAGAGTATTTCATAAACTGCTATTGACATTGCCAAATAAATTATTGCTCTTTTTTTTTTTTCACTTTTTTGGTCTTATGACTGACACATTCATAGGTGGATTGGCATATTGTTATTGTATTGAACTATATAATAGTTCAGTTTAATTGTATATATAGCATCGCTGTAATGTCAATCTAATCAGACTAATCCACAGTAAAACACGTAGCCATGTATTGTTTTGCTGTTCAGTAATCCCTAATTTCTTACTGACTTCTTTGTTGTAGTCTATTCTTATCTCTGTAACCAGCCCCCACCTCCTTTGGCTCTCTGTGGATATACTAAACTTCATGGCAGAAAATAAATGTCAGCAGTTTTTAGGTTCAAGACTAAAGCTTCTGCTCTATTAGCTTAATATGCATTTGACTTTCCGATGTGAATTGTTTTTTTGGCAAAGACAAAGTTTGGTTTATTTTTTGCATACAAATCTATGTACATTTCTTATACATATATAATCCAGTATGGGCAAAAAAAAAAAATACCAACTGCAATTGTAGCAATTACAGAGTATCATAGATAGCATCCAAAACCTGCGGTCTCCTCAAACTATCCTTGTATACCCCTGAAATACCCCCTTAAATAAATAATAAAAAGGTGTAAGGAATATGCAAATATGTCCTCCTCGGTGGAGAAAAGGAGACTTTCTCCAGCACCACCTTTTGGAACAACCGCAGATATGTCTCTCTTTTGGGTGAGATATTCTGTCTTGGTATTTTCCCCAAATGATGTGACTATTTATTTATATAAATAAATTTGCCCTATGTGTCCCAGAAGGTCAGTCATGTCACCTCCTTCTCTTGGTTGGCAAGTGTCTGGTTTTAAAAAAAAAACTGGCTGGAGCAGAAACCTCGTTCCCAAGCTTTGGAAGATAGCATTTCATCAGATCCCATGACAGAGCTCTGGCCTCAGCTACACCGGATACCTTCAAGGTGGTAAAAACAACATTCATATTTTGTGTTAAGTAGGTGGGAACTGTAACTTCTAACTGTGGCACCTAATAGGTGACGACTCTCAGTATTGACACTGTGAAGAAGATCTTTCACCACCTCCAACAAGTCCAGCTCTTTACATCAATTAATAGCTGCTGCTCTACTGATTCTGGAACAGTTGGAATTTTTTCTCTATCCCCCAACATTCCCGAGCAATCAATGCTGTTAGTTTTGGTGTCTGATATACTATTTAGGCTCTGTACTGTCAGGAGGGCGGTGTCAGGCAGGAGCAGACAAGGGGTGTGATTCTGAGCTCTGACAGTGGCTGCCTCTGATTGGAGCTCAGAATCACGCCCCCTGCCTGACACCGCCTTTCTGACATAACGGAGCTTAAATGGCACATCTGACAACAAAACCAGCAACACTTGTTGCTGGGGAAGGGTACAGGCTAGAGAGAAATTTCAACTGTGTCGGAATCAGTGGAGCAGCAGCTATTAACAGATGCTAAGAACCTGAATTGGTGGGGGTGGTGAAAGGTCTTCTGTAATTGCTCCAGATAGGTATTTTTGTAGTTTAACATTTATAAGGAATGTGTCACCAGGAAATGACCTATTAAATTACATTTTTATGTTAATCATAATTGTAAGAGTTTTTGGTGAAGTTGTGCTTAATTTTTCATGTTATTATCTATATTTAAAAAAATCCTAATAAAAATGTTGCAATTCCGCTAAGGCCCATTTCATCCGTGTGCTGCTTGTGTACCAGCCTTGCTTCCGCGGTCCCATTCATTCAATGAATGGGGGCCGAGGAAGCACAGCTGCAAAACCAGGCAGGAATGGGACCTGAGTTTTGCGGCCCAGACTGATTGGGTCAGTGTACCATCCGGGAAAAACCCAGAAAGCACACTGACCTATCCGATGGTCGTGTGCAAGGGGCCTAAGCTTAATATAGTCTTTGGCTTCCTGTCTCCTGGAGATGAATGATAGGCCATAGAAACAAGGTCTACAGCAGACCCTAGTGACCTCTATGGAAGAATTTTCTAGGCATGCTCTGTGACCTGTTGTGATGAATAGAGCCCCAGATATGTATTTCTTGTATTACTATTCGCTCGTATTGTGTGGTTCCTGTCTGTTATCAGCCATTTGGTCATAGACTTGAGGAATGTGCTCTGGGGACTCTGTACTCAACAACCCTTTGATTCCCAGAGAGTCATTGACACAGGCCTTTGTTTACATAACAGTGCTACACTCATTAACACGGAAGGGGGTCCTGCAGAAAGGATGTGCTGGGAGGGCTCTCTGCAAACCGTCCACTAACAAGTTGGAGCCAGCTACACATCAAAAGGATTATGGTTTTATGGCAATATCTGCCCTGGAGAACCTCTTACAGTCGCCCCGATAAATTCCCCAGATGTGTCAGGTCAAGGTGCACGGTTCAAGGTCAAACTAGTCACAGTTCAAAGCCGGGAAAAGGTCCAGTCTCCTTACCCAAAGGGGATTGGGGTGTCATCCTTGGGGTCTACACAATGGGGATCTCATCACGAACCCTATCATACCTCCTGCCCGACTCTACAGTCATCGGGTGAGGAAATATAAGGAAAGATGATTCTGAGGGACTTAAAAAGGAGGGTGGGGCACCTCCTCCTGGTGACATCACTTAGGGAAGAGACCAGGTTAGTTAAAAGTTCTCAGACGAGGAATAATAATAATAATAATAATAGTCCTTTAATAGTCCCACAGTGGGGAAATTCAGTGTGTTACAGCAGCAAAGATAAGATAAGCAGATACAAATACAACATGTACGGAATGTTCCAAGGTGAGAGGCATTACATTAATAGCAGACAGACAGATAGGACGTAGCAGAGGGGGGGGGGGGATTTAACAGGCAGAGAGATATTTCAGTTCTCTGTGTGTAATGATCTCCGCTTAGGTCAGTGTTGGTTGTACAACCTAACCGCGGTGGGGAGGAAAGACTTCCGATAGCGCTCCTTCTCACACCTAGGGTGGAGCAGTCGGTCACTGACAGTACTGCCCAGCGCAATCACAGTCTCATGCATGGGATGGGAGTTATTCTCCCGCATGGAGCTCACCACGGACAGTATCCTTCTGTCACCCACCACCTGCACAGGGTCCAGTGGGCTCCCCAGGACAGAGCTGGCCCTTCTAATCAGCTTGTCAAGTTTATTTCTGTCCCCGGTTGATATACTGCTCCCCCAGCAGGCCACTCCAAAGAAGATGGCTGATGCCACTACAGAGTTGAAGAAAGTCCTAAGAAGTGCCCCCCGGATTCCAAAGGCTCTCAGCTTCCTAAGCAGGTAGAGCCTGCTGTGGTCCTTCCTGTACAGGGCCTCCATATGATCTGCCCAGTCCAGCTTATTATTAAGGAGCAGACCCAGGTACTTATAGGTGTTCACAATCTCGATGCCCGTCCCCAGGATGTCCACTGGTTTTGGAGGGCATCTTGGGCTTTTTGTCTTTTGTATTTTGTTTTTGTTGTTCCTGGAGGAGATGTGAGAGGAGGTCATGGTGCAAACTCCTACCATGTGAAGCGATCTCTGGTGTGCTGAACACGGGTTTCGGTAGGACGAAATCCTTCACACCTGTATAAAGGTCATTGCACAGATGGGGGAGTAGATAAGCTGTGAAATCACCTATTTTGAGTGGTGGATTTTGCGTCTTATCTACATGTACATGATAGCTGTGTCATCAATGTCCTGGGAGTGAGGTGGCTGCTGCAAAGAAATCTCCTACAGCAAACTGGAAGTCTCTGCTTAGTGGTCAGAGTCAGAACTGCAGAATTTTTAGAATTTTTTTTAAAAAATTGGATACCTTACTTACCAAAAATCCTTTAAGTTTAACTTAAAACTTGATTAAAAAGACAGGTCATTTTCTGCTGACAGATTCCCTTTCATATATATGTGGTCAATATATTGTGTACTGATTTGGGTCATTGTTGCAACCCTGTTTTTTAAAGTGCATCTGATGTGTCACATGTAAAGTGATAGACAGAGAGAGATTAATTCCTTCTGTAAGTACTAGCTCTGGTGCTTCTTCCTGATCGCCATTAGTACTGTTTACCTGTAAGGGCTATACCTGAAGATAATTGCTGGAGAGACTTTGTTTGAGATACAATTTCTTGAGTACTTTGCTTATAATCTTTATTTGTGCATTAAGTATAATAACCACTGCTACAAGAAAGGACACTTGATCATGAGAGACTTTCTGCAAACGTTGTTCCATCGCCGCTGTATTGTTGAAATGTGTATCAGTAAAGAACGATTCGCTACAAAGAATGAGAATATGTTTTTCGGCATACAACAAGATCAGCAACACCACAGTCATTTCCCTGGGGCTACAACTACAAGCAGAGAGGGAATATCACATACCTTTGAGAAAATTTGTGATGTTGACTACAAGCTCCGACCTTAAAGAAGACTTATCGCTAGGATTAGACTATCTGTTTCAAAACTATTACTCCCAGAAATATTTGCAATTTTCTAAATAAAAGTCATTATTGGCATGTCTTGATATTCATGAGAATATCCCAGAGAAATGATTGTAAATACTGGCACATTCACAAAGATGTTCTTCCCTGTGCTTTATAGAGCTGTAAGCCAAATATGCATAAACACTCATCTAATACACAGCCTTGACGCTTGAGCTCAGGTCCACATTGGAGCACACGGCACATTACACTTTGTTCTGCTCATCTATATGAACAGTAAATAGCACATAACCTATTTGAGAAGGATTAAACTGTGACTAGAGGTTGACAGCAAACATGAGCTTTTATTCCACAATGTGCATATTCAATGCCGCACTGAACATCTGCACAGTGGCGTTTCCTATCCGTCAGCTTTTCAGCAGCAGAGTCAATGTTGCCAGTGTGCCAATTAGATGGTTAAGATAATTATTTGTCAAGCAACTTAGAAACAGCAGCACTTCTGTGACCTTGGCTATTCATTCCTAATCTATACATGTTCTTGAACTGTTCAAGAGTAAGGCACTTAAATGCAGCACATTTTGCAAACCTTAGTTTAGTCTATTAGCAACGTGCACAACAAACAGTGACATATAACATCTGGGACCAGCCAAACACAATACATCTTAAAATATTAGTTCAATATGTGCCATCAAGTATAGAATCCAGATAATTCCATTTCCATAATATAACAGAGAAACTAAAGGGGTTATCCGTGTAGTAATAAAGTTTCCCAATACATTCCCTGCACTGGTTAAGCTCTATTACTAATTACTAATGGGGGAGGCCAGAACTCTAATTCTTGTCTCCTCCGACTCTCGATCACAATGAACTCCCTTCTACTGAATGGATCTGTGGCCCGAGTCTGTGGGGAGTTAGTGACGTCACAGAGCCAAAGCGGCTGTAGGAGAAAAAGAGGAATGAGCGTTCCGGGTCCCTGCTGCATTCTGCAAAAGTAATAAACAGGGCTTCGGAAAACCAGGGTGTACATTAGTAAAGCTTAATCTGTGTAGAGAATGCACTGGTAAGCTTTAATGATAATGTGCCGCCAGAAAATGACCTATTTTTTTTAAATCAAGTTTTACGTTAAACATTTTTTAAGAATTTTTGGTGAAGTTTTATAAAATTTTCCATGTTGTGATCAATATTTAAAAACAAAAATTCCTAAATATCCTACAGTTGTGACTCTGGCCACTAAGGCACATAATATGCTGAGAATTTCTGTTTTCTTTAGGAAACTGTTTTGCAGTAGCCACCTCACTTATCAGCACACTGATGATCACAGCTATCATTTATATGTAGATAAGACACATAATCCACCAGTCTCAATAGATGATTTCACAGCTTATATACTTTCTGTGCAATGACCTCTGCAGAGGTCACAGAGCAAAACTCTCCCATAATCAATGAGGTCTACCACAGATTTTAGAAGAAGGAGTATGTGTAAAAGATGTTTCACTACGGGGAAGGTGGACTTCAAGAACAGATGTAACATATTCACATATATCAGATTTTATTTGTAGATATATCTGGAGCTTTCCTATTCATCTGATTGTGATTTGTAGAATTATATGTGCTTTCTGCCAAAACAGCCCCATTCAGATGACTAGAACTCAACAGAAAGTTCTGCAACAAATCTTACACATTTTAGATAGTCACTGTGGTTTCCACAAAGCTTGCATAATAGTGAGAAACTTTATTTCACTTTCAGCATCCTTTAACCATGTTATACAAAGTAGATGAGAAATAGAGGCAGATTAAAGAGAGCACGGGCCTCCCACATTCATGTCAAAGATCCCTGTGACAAAATAATGTCCCATAGCAGCCCTCCACCCAGTATAATGTCACATAGTGGCCCCCATACAATATCATGTCTCATAGTGGCCTCTACACACAGTATAAAGTCCCATAAAGGCCCCCACACAGTATAATATCCCTTAGTGGCAACTTCACACAGTGTAATGTCCCACAGTAACCCCTCTACACAGTATAATGTGCCACAGCGGGGGATGACTGAACTGGTTCTGGTTACGAATTTTCCAAAAATTTTGGGTTCGAATTAACACAAAATTTTTGGGGTTCACCATGCAGAAACTACTGTTATACTCTGGGATCTCTTCAGGGGAGGTGAGTAAACATAAAAATCTTACTCACCTCCCCTGGGCTTCGGCGCAGTCTGCCACTGTGCTCTTCGAGTCTCTTCTGGCCTTCTGAATGACATCAGAAACCTCAGGCCTCAGTGATTCTTGGCATCTTTCACAAGACCGGAAGAGGCCCAAAAATCATGTAGACCTGTGTGCCCGAGGAGGTGAGTAACACTGTTTGTTATGTTTACCCACCTCTCCTGCGCCTGAAGAGACCTCAGAGTATAAAAATAGCAAGTCCGGAAATTGCGGTGTAAACCTCATAAATATTTGCTAGACAAATCTCGCAAGGTTCGCCTGACAAATACCGCCAGTAGACTCCCGTGTCTCCAATCAGTACTCAACAGGATTGGATTATAAAAGGGCAGTTGCTTGCCATTAGGTCGCCTTACAACCACATATTTCACCCTTATTACTGTTGCTGGGCCCTGGGCAACCACACATTTCACCATTATTATAATCTGCCCTGATGAGAAACATTTTAGTAGATAGTATACTGAGTGAGGGCCACAATGGGGGCATTATATTGTGGGATGGCACTAAAGGGTCATTAAACTATGTAGGGATCACTAAGGTAGTATTATACTGTTTGGGGACCATTAACATTATACTGTTTGGGGACCTGTGTGTGGGCCACTAAGGGGGAATTAAACTATGTAAGGCCATGCCTAAAGGAGCACTCTGGTGATTGTTTTTTTTTATTCATTATGTTTCTATTTCCAAGATATACATATATTTCAGTTAGTGTTACCTTATTTAGTTATTTCTTTTGCTCTGAATGCTTATCTTCTTCTAGGTCATGTAACTCTCCGACTCTTAGTCAGTCCATTGTTTTCTGTTTGGGCTGTTTCATACAGGCTCTCCACCTGTCACGCAGCTATAATGAAGGATTTCACAACTCAGACTATACCTATAGTCTCTTAGATTATTTAGGATACTATAGAGAGAAGGATAATGTCCCACAGCAGGTAGACATAGTACAGTCTCTAGCTGCCCATGTTATGCTGATGTATCAGGGATTAATAGCAGAGCAAGAAAAATAGAAATATAAAAGCCAAAATGGTGTCTGATCACAAGCCGAGGAGAAGCTGGACTGGAGGGATAGAGCTTCTTTAATGCAAACTTTTCAAGGCTTTTCCCTCGGTGTCTATACAGAACAGTTCCCCCCTTATATTTTGATAAACATATTCCCTGTGCGTAAAAAAAAAAACAAATTTGCAGGAAATTGAATACAATAAAGTATCTTTTGCTTTTGAAAAATATCTGTGTTAACCCCAAACCTTACTTGCACCTATTGTCTTCTGTATGTTATAAAGGTCATACTTTTGTGGGATTTTCCAGCAAAGCAGACCACAAAATCAATGGAGCTTATGTAAATATACCTAAAGTAGCCTTTTCTCTGCATATCAGTGGCCAAGAACTAAGCAAGCCGGTCAGGTGAATTCTGCTGTCCTAGCTGAGAGCAAGACATAATAGGGCCAGGGTAGTAACCTGGGATATGGTGTCAGTCAGCCATGAGAGCCCTTCTCTCCTGATCTTAGCTCAGATCACCAGACTTTGTCCCACCCTTTCCACAGCTTCTGCATTAGGGCATTTGGCGACATTCTCTGCAATTTGCCACTCAACCACAGGGCATCCTAATTTGAATTGTTCTTCTTTGGGGCCATTCTACAGAGGGGCCACTCCTGAGAGATGTGCTCCTCCCTCAACATGTCCAGCACATCTCGCCTTCATTCTTCTAGTGGATCTTCATCTTCTGGTCTCACAGCCAATTCCAGGGTTGCCTGCAGTTCCTCCAGGGTTCCCTCCAGGGATGTCAGTCTCACCTCTGTGGTACCCTCTAATGGATGGGTCTACTTTGCAAGATAAGCCTCCTGCAGAGGGGCCATTGACAGAGCTTTGGTCCATTAGCATGCTGTGGTAGAGTCTCATCCTCATCGTGCACTCTTTTTTCACAATGTGGCCTACATGGACACATCTCAGTATACTACCTCCAAAATCTGTTCAACTGTGTTCCGCCAAGTGGCAAGCTGCAACATTACAGTCTTTCTTGGCTCCTCTTTAACATACTTAGAGTACTTGCAACAGTCTCCATAGGCAAGCATGCCTTCTGTAATTCTCATTCTTGAATTGTTTTCAAAGCTTGTCCACCTCATTTGGCAACTCTGAAGATACTGGGTCATGTTCCTTGCTGTCTGCATGCCAACTGTTGTGTGGACCAGATATACTTTTGGTTGACTCTGTCTCCGATGACTTTGCCTGCCTTACCCTTCACTAGTAGTGATAAGGTCAGCGCTCTCTAGTGGACTGGTGGCCAGCTACAACAGTGTAGTGGCTTTTATTCACTGTGGTAGAAGATTCAATTGCTGTATGGTAGTAATATTTGTCAAGATCTGCCAGTATTATTTGGCCCTTATGTAGTGGTATTATTGATAATATTGGTCTTAATGTAATGGATTTAATTTAGTAATGTATGACGGTAATACGTATGGTGGTAAAATTTTCTCCTTGTATAGTAGTATAATTTGATGACTGTATGTTGGAGGTTGTAGTGACTAACTCGCTGCAATACAGGAAGGAGACAGGGGTGTAGAGTTTGTGCAAGCTACTTACTGTACATTAAGAGGATAAAGCCCACACATATCATAACCTGCTGACTAGTATACCCTAAAGTAGATCTATTTTAATATTTTCATTATTCATATGATTTGCTCAGACCACTAGGCCAATAACAGTTTAATGCAGCAAATAGGGCTCTCAGATTCTTGGAGCAGCCAACTGCAATGTGCTCAAGACTGAAATCAGAACAGCTTCTTTCTCCATCTGTCAATGTATTGCACTCTCAGGAATTGCCTACTTTAAAAGGTACTAGGCTGCACCTGCTTGGTGCAGGTCCGACTACTTACTAAGCAATGCAGAGAGTTCTCAGCTGCCAAGTGGCAACCAGATCCAAACATGATCGACAGACCAGAACAGTGCTATGATGTAGAGACAAAATCTGTTAAGGTTGATAAACATTATGTGCTCTAAAAATAAAATTAATAAATAAATTATGAATCCTTGAGGTTTTGCTGTCATTCCTTGTGTTGTTTAAAAGGATTGAACAGGTTTACAAAAACATGGCTGCTTTCTTCAACATGCAACCTGTGGACAGGTTTGGCAATCGCTAGAAGAAATCAGCCATATTCTTCTAATCCTGGACAATCCCTGTGCCTCAATAATGGAAGCTATTATCTCCCCAATGGATCCATGAATGATGGAACAGTGGTGATGGATTTTCCATGTACCGCACCAGTATGTACGATATGTTTCTCTCAAATTCTGCTTCTTAATATACAACTCTTCGTGATGAATGAACTATTGTAATGGAAGATTCTTGAGAAGTTTAATAATATGGCAGTTTTGCTGGTTACAATACCCAGGTTATACCATTTATACAGAATGTTCCCAGTGAATCTGGTGATCAGGAACCTGGTTACATTTCAGGTCTTATAAATGTGATGTATAATATATTTTATTTTACTTAGTTTCCTTATTGCAATACTCAGATAGTCCCATTTTAGCTAGTTTCAGTCCCTAATGATTTGTGGAACAGAATGTGTAGAAAAATGTGTTCAAGAACTTGGCTACATATTATTAATAAAGGGCAGGGGTGTAACAGGGGCAAATGGAGCATGTGCCCCGGGTGCTGGCTGTTAGGGAAGCGCTCACAAGCCACTTTTATATATTTAGATACAAAATTAGGGCACTGGAGTAAACTTTTACCCCTAGGAACGCCTAGCTACAGCTCTGACAAAGGGTATTCAGCATTGTTAAGGACACCACCAATCAGCTGTTTTCAGCAGTGTATGGAGTCACAAGCTCTTGGATGGCAGCAGAGTTATTTGGAATGGCTTTCCAGCACCATACACAGTGCTGAAAACAGCTGATCGCCGGGGTGCTATATGTCAGACCTCATATCAATGCAATACTGAAGCTCTCTCCTAAGAAGGAGCCACCAATATTGGAGAACCCCTTTACTAATAGAAGATGTTAAATGATGGAAGATAGTAATGATTGCTAACAGGCTCAACTTTGTTGACTATCCTGGAGGTTATAACCATCTAGGGGTGGCTTGGCGGGTTAAGTACACGGGGAAAGTCATTGTTGCCCTAGAAATGGACTGGCTTTGATAGAATATATAACCATAACTATAAATTTTAAACAATACTAAAACTTTACAATAGGAAAGTAAATTACATCAAACTCATTTCAAAGTGCATTCACATCATGCATTACTTGATCTGTTCTTCTGGTCCGGCTAATGATGAAAAGCAACAAATCCCAAGGGACCCCATTGCCTATAATGGGGTTCACTGGGTATTCATTTTTTTCTATTTGACATCGACAAACTCTATGCCAGACAAACAGCAATGCAGATGTGAACATAGCCTTAGTTATAGACCTTATTAAATGACCATCACAAAACACAGTAAGTAACATAGACGTATTTGGTATTGTCATAATCATTACAAATCAAACAAGAAAATTAACACAATCTTTAATGTAGTCACTAAATGGTGCAAAAAATGGTGCAATAGCATGAATATTGGGGGGTTTGGAGGTATTTGATTTATTAGACAGATTCAACCATGTATATATTAGAAAGTCTGGGGTGGGGGGTTGCATTTCAATTTTCGCCTCAGGTGGCAGAAAAGTTAGATTTGGCCCTGCTTCTATTCCATCTCTAGCATCTCATTGATAGCCTTGCTCCCTCTAAGTTCCCTCATTGTAGGCAGGGTCCAATGCAGCTTAAGCTATGGCCAAGTGTTCCATCTGGTCTCCTTCCAAGTCTCCCAAATACCCTAACACCCATACCTTCAATGTTTCTGGCAATCTCACAGCATAGACTTTATATATTAGGTCTCTAACATTGTTCCATAACTCTGCTAATGCTCCAAAAGTCCAAAACATATGCATGATATTGGCTTGTTCTTCCCTACACCTTGTTCATCCCATATCTAGATGTCCCGTTATCAAAGTTTGAATTAATTGTCTCATGTTCTTTCAATAAAATGGAGCAGTCACATAAAAATTTAACTTATAACATAACTTTTAATAATAAATACGTATTAAAACAAAGTTTAATTGTGGTATTGATGAGCACATGGTCGTGGATTAATGATATATCTTTAGGATTCACTCCTAATAGTGATGTGGGATATATTTCTTCATGGTCCATCACTTATGAATATGGAATTGAGTTGAACCAAATACACTTAGAATATTGGAATTTTATTAGGAATCATTAGAGCCTATGCATAAAATGTTGTGCTCATCAATACCACAATTAAACATTGTTTTAATACGTACTTATTATTAAAAGTTATGTTTTAAGTTGTTCATAACCATCCTTTTTTGACAATTTGTATATAATTGGACAACAACCTATATATATCCCTCTCTATTTTTGTCTGAACATAAAAATTTAAGAATGTGATTAAAAGGTTTATAATTATATAATAGATAAAAAATCTGCCTTTCAGGTTTCACAACTGTGTAAGGAGAGAAAATAAAGCTATAACATAAAAAGGTATTGTACGGCCCCCCAGGTATAATTTCAGAACTAAAGTCATTCAACATATCAGGGATATTAATTCTTCATTGTTCGCCTTTTCCTGACATTACTTTGTTGAAAGCTACATTATACATTATCCCTGATTTGCTTTCTCCTTGCACTTAACATAATACTAAGGTTAGCTTCACATCTTCAACCATATTTTTTGTTTTACTGCCCCATTATAGGAACCAAACAGCAAAAATAGTGGCAGTGGTGAATCAGTTATATGGCAGATGACAACAGGGCCCAATGGACAACCTCAACTATACTATGGGGTCAGTTGGGTTTCCATCATTATGTTTCTCTGGAGCAACAAGCATTGTCTTTGTCTGGATTTTTTGTTAAATTCTGTCCTGTTAGGAGTCTCTGGTACAGATGTAAACCAAGACTTACAATGAGAGCCCTTTTGAGACCTACTAAATAATAACCGCCATCTTACTGGTTCCTAAGGGCAACATATGATGGACAATGTATAAATGAGTATTTTCTACCACAGATGTTTGACTAGGTTATACAATAATAAATATAGAATGAACATCAACATTTTCAACAAATAGATATACATAAATTAGAAAAAGGAAATATTAAATATCATTACCTCCAAGAGTGGCAGAGACCACAAGATGAGTGCCGTACTTCTTAATAATGGTCTCTATAATCTGTTGAGAACTTGGCCGACGTCCAAGAAGTCTCAAACTTCGCTGGAATTCAGGCATCAAGGGCAAAATACTTTTAAGAGGTTCCTTACGGTCCACTGCCACGTTTCTCACCTTCCAGCGGGCAAACTCCCTTTAAAAAAAACATAGATTAATAAATACTAATGACAAAATATTTCATTTATAGGAATCTACAGGTACAAGAAACAAAAATTCTCAAGAACAGCCATGGCTGTGAAATTTTCCTACCTAGGTAAGATTTATTAATAGTCCATATATTAATATTAATTATCCTTTTAAGACCATTGTACTTACAGATGTGTCCAACCATTGCCATAATTTGCTTAAGGACCAAGTGAATTCAATATTGCGACATGCTAGTGAAGACCTTAACTGGCTGAAATTCACACAATAACCACTTGGAACATATAGAGAGATATAGCATAAACACCCTGTGGCAAAGTATCACAAAATCATCTGTGTATTTCACAGCCAGGCATCTTGTGACACACATCTCGGGATAAGGTAACTTCATGCTAACTTTGAATTTCCATCTCTTCTATTTTGCGGTCTAGAAAACAATGGACATGGTAAATCCTAGTGCATTTCCATGTGCCATTCTTGTGCCATAAGTGTGTCATTCTTTTTTTTTTTTTTGCGTCTGCAATTTTATTTAAAAATAAAAGGTGACCCGACAGACACCAATAGACCCAATTATACTCAGTGGGGTCCCTCAGGCTCTGTTTGTGCTATTTTCAGAATCTATTGTTATCCTTCTTTCCATTCCACTAGTCCTTCATTGGACAAGAGGAATGGAAATGAATTTGCAGATGTGAACATAGTGTAAGCTCGGTTACAATCCAATGAAGTTGCAGATTGGCAAACAGTCACACATCTCAACAAGCTATGGTCTCTGTGATAAGGAGAGACCGCCAGCTATGTATTTTCCAGATATGTATTTTGCGTCAGTGTGTTGTCACGTGCTCATGTTGCTCCTTCACAGTGGGGTGGCCAGGTCTGTTATCAAAACCAGTTTGGATACAGGAATATGGTCTGGCTGCTTTTGCCCAGATCCTTTGTTGTTCTGTCCCTGACTCAATTAGCATACCCTTGTTACACTCATTATCTCCACAGGGATTTCCTGCAGAGAGGTGGAGTCCCCAGACAAGTTGGAGCCAGCTACAGAACAAAGGGGATATGGTTTTATGATAATATCTTTCCCGGGGAACCCCATACAGTCACCCCGATAAATTCCTCAGGTGCTCCCGGCCAAGGCGCATGTTAGAAGCCCACACAAGGTACTGTTCAAAGCCCGGAAAAGGTCCAGACACTGATGTCCTTATCCAAAGGGGATTGGGGTGTCATTCTTGGAGTCTACACGATGGGGATCTCACCACGAACCCTATCAGACCTCTTGCCCAACTCTACGGTCATCGGGCGGGGAGATATGAAGAAATATGGTTCTGGGAATTTTAGGAGGGAGGGCGGGGCTCCTCCTCCTGGTGACATCACTTAGGGAGAAGACCAGGTGAGTTAAATGTTCTCAGACCAGGGAAAGAGTGGTCTTTGTTATCCTGGAGAAGATGTAACAGCATGTAGACACATGCTCTGTAACTTGCTTAAGCTTGCTCCCTAGGTCCAAAAACTGATAGGCCTAGAGAAACGGACTATCAACTTCTGGTATTTTTCTTTCTTTTATTTGCCATTTTATTTTCTGTACTGTATTTTGCTTTTACCTGCATTTGCTTGATAATTCATTGATGTATATTTCTGTATATGTTAGTGCCTAGTACCGACCCACTTGGGTTAATAAATATATAAAATTTATAAAGCTCGTTTCATATTATCCTATGAACCCGGTCACTCACAGGTTGTGAGTAGAAGGTAAGAAGGGTGTTCTCAGATGTGCCAGGCGGCTTGAAAGAGTGAGATCCATCACAGTCTCCAAAAATTCGAATATGGGAGAACTGGAAACAAAAAGCCTTAAACTATTTGCTTCTTGTAATATGTTTTTCATTCTTAAAATTCTGCCCAATAAGTGGTCAATTAGGACCATGTCCTAAGAACACAGATAGAGTTGAAATCGCTGCCTGCCGCCCATAACAGCGGGACAACACTCGAAATGTGGGAGTGTACTGCTCAATCCGGGGCGGCTGAGGGAGCCCCCGCAACCATAGGGCCCGGTGCGGCTGAACCGTTGCAGCTATGGTTAAAGCGACCCTGACCATGGATAATCTTACTAATCTGCACTAATCACGAGATGGCATTTTCTGTGACCTGTGCAGAGGTCATTGTACAGAAAGGGGAATAGATAAGCTGTAAAATCACCTACTGTGACTGGTGGATTCTGTGTCTTATCTTCATATACATGATAACTGTGATAACTGGTGTGCTATTGATAAGTGAGTTGGTTGCTGCAAAGAACTCTCCTACAGAAAACAGGATGTCTCTGCATATTATTTGGCTTAGTGGTCAGAACTGCATGCTTTTTAGGATTTCTTTTCAAAATATAGATAATATAGGACATTTTTAGAAGTCTCCCCTTGAAAAAATACTTGATTTAAAAAAAAAATATATATAATTTTCTGGTGATACATTTGCTTTAAAAGGGGTCACCATGGACAGGGCTGTTTTTATGCATTGGGGGGCCCTGTGCAAACTTTTTGAAAGTGGGTCCTTCATTGCCCCCCCTCCCATAACTTAATTTCCCCTGCCCCCCTCAACCACCAATGTGACATTTAAAAATAAATAAATGATGAATACTCACCAAACCTCGTTCCTGTGGACCTGCAGGCTCCGGCTGTAATATGTGTGGCTCGGTGCTCATTGCACTTCCCTGCCGCAGACATTATCAGCCGAAGGCAGAATAATGGAGCACGGAGCTGATAGCTCCATGTTCCACTATTGTATTCAACCTCTATCTGTGTCCTAAGGACACAGATAGAGTTGAAATCGCTGCCAGCCACCTGGAACAGCGGGACAACACTCGAAATGTGGGAGTGTACTGCTCAATCCGGGGAGGCTGAGGGGGCCCACACAACCATAGGGCCCGATGCGGCTGCACCATTGCACCTATGGTTAAAGCGGCCCTGGCCATGAATAATCTTACTAATCTGCATCTACACAGACTGTTACAGTACAAGCTGCAATGCATTAGAAATTACGATACCTATCACGATTCTATCATAGCCTGCATTAACTTTTTAAGAAATTTGTGCTACAGTAGCTCTTCTGTGAGAGCAGAGCAGATAGGCTGGCCTTGCTCCTCATACACATAAGGCTCATGATCCTGTTGCTGGTTTACTAGTTGCCCTTATTTGTATGACTTTTTGTAGCTACTAACCACTGCACACCAAAAATACCTCACAAGACCTGTCATTTCAGAGGGAACTTCCCACAAGATCTGTTGTTTCAGAGATGCTCTGATCCATGTTATTATTACATTGTATTGTATTTGATATTAGTGACCTGTTGATATACTCTTGGCCTTGATGTGGGACTCATATCCATATTATATTTTTGCATCTCTTCATATTGTTTAATCTCTTATTATATTGTTTTAATTATATAACCTAAAAGAGATAAATGTTTTCACTTAAAATGTACCTCCAAAAACTTTTATCTCAATAAATAGTAGATATGAATTGAGGAAACTTTGTATTTTATGCTTATTTAAGAAATATGCTTCATTCTTTATTTATCAAGCTTTTTTACATATTAGTCTATGGAGAGGGGAAGTGGAGGAAACTTCTTGGAACACACACAGATAACTTCTTCTACACTATGAGTCAGGGACCTCTTTTAACACTGCTATGCTTTAAAATAAGACTCTACCACTGCATTCAATGAGGCAATATATCAATTAACAGCCTCCTCCTCCCACTCCCCTCTCCATAGAGTTCTGTGTGTGAGTGAGACTCTATGTAAACAAACATATGAATAAAGTTTTTGTTATAATTGGAGGTTTGTATGTTGATTCTGCATTTTCTAGTGCAGACATCCTTATATTTTCAGACACATATTACATTTATTATTTGCAAGTTATATTAAAATACCCTGTGTATATCTTCTGCTATTTTTTTTAGCTGATTCAACTAGCCATCACATTTTAACACTTGTCAAAGTTATTCGATCTTTATGCTTGTCCATTTTTTCTGCTTTCAACACATCAAGTTTATGCACTGACTGTTCACTTGCTGCCTAACATATCCAACCTCTTACAGATGCCATTGTCACAAGATTAATGTCACCTAGTTTTAATGTTATGACTGATCAATGAAGGCAGACCGTGTCATTGGCACAGGGACTGTGAAAAAAGGTGACTGGCACTGCACCCCTCATTCCATTAGAATACATCGAAGAGTTGACACTTACAGCGAGCTCTATCCAAGTTCAGACAGTTTTCCAAACTAGCCAGCTAAGTTGGCAGTGTGCAATACTAAATTAAAGGTATGTAAAGAGAACTTGTACAATGTGATGACGGATGTAGACAGATGTAGATAGATTGTACTCTCTTCACAGTTTTTATATTATTAGTTTTTCAGTCTGTTTTTCTGATCCTGTGATTGATCAGAACAAAGGACTAAACAACAAAAGTGTGAACGTGACTTTGTGACTTACTATCGTTGGTGGTATAACCTATTGGCATACATTGGGCCAGTACCTTTGCTTCAGCTATACTACCAAGAACATTAATTATACTTTTCAGTCCGACTGGATGCAAAAAAAAAAAAAAAAAATCACATTTCTTATTGTGATTTGTAGACCTAAAATTATACTGGTCTGAGATTGGTGATACCGTTCAAACAACATACTGTCCATCATGTAAACCTAGTCTAAGATGGTGACAGTTCTTGCTGACAATATTTCTGAACATTGCCTTCCAAAATTTGGTGAACGCCTTAGCTACTGTCAAGAATTTTTCAACATGTTATCTACTGAATGTATTTTCCAGTCTGTACAAATTAAATTGCCAACTCATTTATTTGTTGGAAAGTACCAAATAAAGATATTGCTTCAATGTAAGCAAGGATATTGACATTGAGGCCACAAATACGACCCTAAGTACAGTATACACATGCATTACATACATTTATTATATCCTGAAAGTGTCAATATACTGTGTTATTAAATTGGAAGTTGGAGGACGATTAACATAAGTCTGCTAAAACCATAATCCATAGAAAATATTCCTGGGAGAGTGAACATGTCCTGCAAAGCCTCCTCCTGCATAAAACTGTGCATACATCCCACTAGTAAGGACACAGGAGTGTATTAGACATAATCCCGCCATATACTGTACATACATAAATATATAGTTATCATAGCACTAAACCAATATTACCACAGTACAGTGAATAAATATTAGCTCTATTCTGATACTGAACAAGAAGCACGATACAAAGACTAGTATAATATATAATAACACTATACAGAGAGAGGAGGATATTAATTAAAGACATCGGACAATTGCTAGATGAGGGGTAAGATTTAGTACTAAATTTGGGGCGGGGCTTAGCATCATTACAGAGGCGGAGCTTAATAAACAACACCAGTTTTCTGGCATACATATCCTATTCTGTTCCGTTTCATCTGAACAGAATGGATTGGAGGCCCCCATAGAGGTAAGTACATCACGGAAGGCACTCGGATGTCACTACGGCATTCCTCTGCAAACTCAACGCACTCTGGGTCGTGTACATGGGGTCCTAAATCCGATCACTCATAGTTGTTTTTTTCTGGTTGTAGTTGTTCACTTTTCCCATCATTTTCATCCAGCCTTAAGCACCATTAAGGCTTCTTCTAGCCATGGCTTGTGGCAGTAAAGTTTGCTGTCTAGACATCCAAACATTGGCTCCTTGGTTTTGATTCATTTCACTTCTGCATAATTCTGTTCCATTTACTCCAATTACTGTATTACTGTACTGGCTGCAATGCTCCTAAATTATTGACTTTGAAGATAATGGTCTTAAGGACAGGGGGGTAACTGGACATGGAGGATTTGTATCTCTATCCTACTATAGTTGTATCCCCTTCAAGTATCTGAGATACTGTTGTAGTACCCTTAACCATTGCTATCAAGAATTCGCTGTAGGGAGGGGGTAGGGGGCCCGAGTCAAAATTTGCACCGGGGATGACAAGACCTTAGTTATGCCACTGCTTATAGATATAGCCACACCAAAAACTAAAGCTACACAGACAGTTCCCTTGAAAAGTATGGGGCCAAAATCTCATTGAATTTGCTGCTACTGTAAAACGCAGCGTTTTTCTCCGCTGCGCTTTAGCCTTAATATCTCTCTGAATTGTGCACCTATCATAAATTGTGAAGACAGGTTAGAAAGTGATTCTCTCCTCCATTTAATGATATTGGTATATTCATAGGACTATAGCACTTGTTGCCACTTTCATACTGTTTTGTTTTGTGTGATTACATGTTTCCATGGTAACCTTTCTCATAACCATTGAAGAACAAAAGCTGCATGATATCTGTGGAGGCCGCATTAATCCTCCTGTGGATTTGTGACAAGTTAATCCTTGTTTTTCCTTTGCAAATCCACCTGTACTGTTTTCTGGGTTTTTTTTAAGTTATTTTGATATTTTTACCAATCGGCACCCCCACTTTTACATCATATAGAAATATTATAATAAAATAAATACTACTACTACAATAAAAAGCAATAGTAGACTGGACATTACATCTACCACTAATAATATTACACCCAAGTTGAGCCCATGTGAGCCATGTGCAATTACTCAGCATTCTAATTGGCAATTACTATTACCGTCATTCTTGATTTGCATAATATTAACATCAGGATTATTATAGAATGAAGGCAATAAACAGTCAAATAATACAAGCCCCCCAGGATCACTAGAAGAGTTCATTAGCATGACTGTACAATAATCGATGGGTTTCAATATGACATTTTATGTCTATAAAGATCTTCTTAGGGACCTTACACTGAAGGGTCGTCTGTGACTAGCACTCTCTGTGCCATCTGATGTAGAGGTTCTCTATGTGGGCATCTGTAGCTAAGGCATTTACTGCGTGTTAAGGCATTTACTGCATGTTAAAGGACACGACTGGTGACGGCTCATACAGCTTTATATATGTGTAATGACAGTAACCTCTATTACAAAATGGTCTGACCATTGTATAAGCAATGCTACCTCCGATGCCGCCCCTGCTACCTCCTGTGTCACCCCATCTACCTCATAGATTGTAAGTAGAGATGAGCGAATTTCTCAAAAGTTCGATTCGGCAGTTCCAAAAAAATTTGCTTCGATCTGAATTACTTCACAGCGAATAAACAGCTATTTCTGGGCTACAGAGAGCCGGGGTGGGCGGGTGGGTGGCAAAATGCTGGAAGCCCTTGGATGCCGTGGTCATGTTTCTCTCTCTCTCTTCAGTACGGACAACTTTTATTCATGTGGAAGGATCTGCTAACAAGCAAAGACACGGCTACCCAATCACATCACTAGAGAATATCTTGTGACCGTCTGATGTCACAAAGGTCCTTACTAAATATTCATTACCACAAAGCATCAGGAAATCCGGAATCGTGGAGAATCTAGGATTTCTTGAAATTCGGATCGAATTCCACTTCTGCAGAATCGAATCGCTCATCTCTAATTGTAAGCTCTTGCGAGCAGGGCCTTCAGTCCCAGTGTGTGAATTGACTATTTATTTGTAATGTATCTCTTTTGTCTGTACTTGAACCCTACAAATTGTACAGTGCTGCGTAATATGTTGGCGCTATATAAATAAAATGTATTATTATTATTATTATTATTATTATTGCATTGCAAAAGAAACAAACCTCCAGCACTTGTAATCACATTTTCCACTTTATTTATGCAGTAAAAACACAATATGACAGAGTATGCATGGGGATGTGGCAGCCACCAACATGTTTCAGACGGAACTCCTGTCCTTAGTTATGGCATTTACTGCATTGGTCGTAATGAGGCGTAGGCACTTGTGGGACCTCTGTTGCTGGCACACTTTAAGACTAAAACCCCACATTATGGAAATGCAGCTTTTTTTTTGTTGTAGATTTTGCTGCATTTTTCTGAGCCAAAGCCAGGAGTGAATTTAGCAGAAGGAAGAAGAAACGCAGCAAAATCTACAACAACAAAAAAGCTGCGTTTCTGCAATGTGGGGCCGCAACCTAAAGGTGCTGTCAGTAATTGACTTACTGTTTAAAACAATATTTTATGTTAAACATTATTTGTTAAGAATTTTTGGTGATGTTTTTAATTTTTTATGTTATTATCTATATTTAAAAAAAAATCCTAAAAATCTTGCAATTCCAACTCCTGCAACTAAACCTAAAATAATTCGTTTTTCTGTTTCCTGGAGATGGACCATGACTTTTATGGGAAAGTTTTCTAGGCATGCTTTGTGACTTGGACAGAAGTCATTGTCTAGAGAGGGGAGTAGATTAGCTGTGAACTCTATTGTAAATGGTGGCCTTACCTACATATATATGACAGCTGTGATCATCAGAGTGCTGAAAAGTGAGGAGACTGCCAAGAAATCAGTGTCAGCATATTATTTGACTTAGTGGTCAGAGTCAGAACTTCAGTTTTTTAAGGATTTTTTAATACAGATAATAACATGGAATTTTAAAAAAAAAATCACCAAAAATTCTTAAAATATATTTAACATATAAATTGATAAAAAAATAGGTAATTTTCCCTTTAAACTAATAGTTTGCTATTGTAGTTGCTACTTTGTTGCAACAGAAGTTAAAATGAGTCAGGCTGAGAGCATGAAATAAGGCTGGCAAGATTAGGGTTTGGTATAAGTGGCTGACATGTTTGATGGACAATGGGTCAGGCTCCTTTGAGGGGCAATAAATTGGCAATAGTAAGATGTGTCCAACTTCGTATTACATTTGTTGTTTCAATCATATTATGACTACTTTAGATAAGATTGGATTGTTAGTGTTCACATAGTAAAACTACATTATCTTGTGTAATACATATAGTTTTCAATAGTGCTGTATGATTAACATGAACTGATGAATGCCATATTATCATCTAATCTAGATTATGGGATGATTTAATAAATTAAGTTAAAATTTACTCATAAGGGTAAAGAACTGCCAGATGGAAAGCTAAAAATAAAATGTTAACATATAATATATTAGCTCTTGTTTTTAGGAGTCACATAATTGGTGACTCGCTGGTGATATTGCTGCTTAGACATCTGCTTCTGGTTTTGTAAAATTCAAGTTTATTTGGAAGAAATTTGTCAGGATCGAGGAAGGTTAAATTCACATCAGTGTTAGGCTTCTGTTGTTCGCTCTGTTATAGCGGTAAAACAATGAAAGCAATGGATGCTTAAAACGACAGACACCAATGGAGACCAAAAGATCCCATTGACTTTATAGGGGTCTGTTGGGCTACCGGTGACAGTCATTTTACCAGATAAAAATGTACTGCATGTAGGACTTTTTCGGAAACAATTTCTAACAGATTCTGTAATGGAGTCAGGTAACAGATCTCTGACAAAGTCTTAGCCTAAGAGTTTCTGGAGTACAAATGTGAGAATAAAGGAAACGTTTTTATCATAAATCAAAAGTGTAAATTATAAGTAGACAAAATGTTTCCCATTTCACGAAAGGAATGTATCCAGGAATACATTATAAAGTCAAATATGTATTGGATCACCCATGCTGGGCATCGGGGCACTACATGGGGCATCTCACAAGGTATAGAGTGTTTCCATTTTTGAATATTGAAGGATATAAAGGGGAAGACACTTATGGAGTATTTGCACTCACCCCACAGCGCTGGAGTCCGAGGTTTGAGTCCAACCAAGGACAACATCTGCAAGGAGTTTGTATGTTCTCCCTGTGTTTGCGTGGGTTTCCTCCGGGTACTCCGGTTTCCTCCCACACTCCAAAGACATACTGTTAGGGCATTGGGATTGTGAACCCTATAGGGGACAGTGACTGTCAATGTCTGTAAAGCGCTGCAGAATATGATGGCGCTATACAAGTAAGCAAATAAATAAATTTGTATTGATCTGCTCCAAATTGATGATTGCTGTACAAAAATAAGATTAAGCATTGTAGGAAGATAGGAAGGAAAAATAAGATTATGTCTCTCAAACGATCCAAAAAGGTAAAGTTTTATTTATGGACAATTAATTTAATTTGTTTATTTGAAAGAATACTTTTTACACCCATGACTTACAGGGTAGTAACTGATGTAAAAATGCAAGCTTGAGCTTTACAACCTGGTTTTCACACAAAAAATATTACCATGACAAAATCCATTATGTATTATAATGTGTACAATTTTTCATATAATAATGGGCGTAAATGGTATGATCAGCGACATATAGAATTGTCCCACCATACCATTCCTCTAGGTTATGTTAAGACATGCAGTATATATCACAAGATAGTTAGCATTTCAAGACAATACTAGCTCCTGGTATTGAATCACAAAGTAATATCCTATATGTGTCTGTCCATTGTTTGTTTTTTATACATTGCAGCCTTTCAAGGGTTTTGCTATTATGTTGCGATATTGTATTGAATTGGTTTTATGACAAATTGAGGTCCTTAAGCATATTTGAGCTAAGGGTGAACTCATCTATTGCTTGTGTTTTACAGATCTTCATAGGAAAACTGGAAATATATCTTACTTGGTGACTGACAATAAGTATTATAGAGATTACTATTCCAACTGATGTATCTGACATGTAAAACAATAGTAGACGATACAGGAGCATTAAAACAAACAATCATATACAGAAGTAGTATTGAATGCAAACAGATATTCTATATCATTTTAATTATGCCGTACATACTGTACATAGATGAAATGTTTCATTGTTTGATTTTTTTGTCACTGGATGGCAGATACATCTTAATAAGACCATACATCTTAGATGATTGTCAACAGTAACTTCTCTAGACTCCCTTCCTCTACGTACACAAGCAGGCTCAGTCATGCATGTTTTCTCAATAGGGAAAGAGAAATTCTGCCACTGCCAGAAACTCCTGTTGACAACTCATCTCCTGTGAGAACAAAGGATCAAGCATGTTGAAATCCAACATGCCCGATCCTTCTTTAGCAATAAAGAGCATTAAAGAAGTTGTCGGATCTACAATTGGAAAGGCTCTGCCTTTTATTGTGAATATGTTCTAGCTCAGTGTAACATGTTTAGACGTGGTCACTACTGACGTGGTGACCGTCAGTAGTGTCCGTTGCTATTGTCCGTTACAAGATTTTAGCATCGGACACTAGCTGAACCGTCAGAAATCCATTAAAATTTCCATTCATTTCAATGGGGTTTTATATTGTGTCCGTTAGTGTCTGTTTACACCCAATCCGTCAGAAGTCCGTTTTTTTTTCCGAGGACAAAAAATCCTACATGCAGGACTTTTTTGTCCGTTTGTAAAAACGGATTCTTGATGGACAGCAAGTGTCCGTTATTTTTTTAACATTGAAGTCTATGGGTAACGGACTTATAACGGACAGTAACTGATAGCCATCAGTTACTGTCCATTATTTTATGTCTGGTTTTTTTTTCTGCACATGCTCAGAAAGCAGAAACAAAAAAAAACCAAAAAACCAGACAGTTTTAAAAAACGGACACTAACTGATGCTAATGTGTCCATTAATTGGATCAGTTAAAAAAATGGACACATTAACATCAGTTAGTGTCCGTTAATGTCTGTTATGATAGGTGTCTGTTTTTTTTTTGTTAACAGACACCTTCATAACGGAATCCAACGGTAGTGTGAACCCTGCATTACACTAAGAAATAGCTTAACTGGGCCACCCAGTTGACCTATAGCACCCTCTTTCCTTGTCATTGATCGCATCTACAATAAATGTCTCATATTGTACAATGAGAATGATTAAAGACATTTGCAAAAATAAGACTAATGGGAGAAAATAGTATAAAATAAACTAATAATTCCTCACCTGTTCAATCCCTTGCTGATCCAGTGACACCTCTCCAGTGGCCCCCATTGTCTTTAGTGAGATTCCGGCAGCTGTGATATACCGGCGTCTATCTAAGCCTAGCCAATCATTGGCCTCCGCAGTGATGCTATGTACAGAATGAGGCTGCTAAGGCCAGTGATTTGCTGCAGCAGTCACATAGGCAGACAGCACAACACTGCTGCAGGAAAATCAACAAAGACCTGTAGGGCTAACAGAGCAGCAGTCATGGATCAGCGCGGTAGGGTTCTGGGGGTCCATTATCAGGTGAGTAATGGTTCCTTCTATATTTATGCCATTTCCTACCTTAATTCAAATTTTTCCAGATCCCCAAAACTTGTTTAAGCATAGTACACTATAATACATTGTTCATAAGTATTTATGATTTCGTAAAAAGAAGTAGCAGGCGGGATCCCAGAAAACTGACAGATTAATGCCAAAATTGCAGGACGATTTTGCTCATATATTCCTCTAGTAGTAAATCCAAGAAGATGATTTTTAAGAGGAACAAACACATTATAAAGCACCCTACTGCCTATGACCCCACTGTCTGACTTTCATACGGTTCCAAAGCTAAAGAAAAATCCTAATGCTCATTCTTCAAGTCTGATGACTAGAAAGTTAAGAAGTCTGAAAATGCCTATGTAAGCAGGCTAAGTCTTTTTACCAGCAGGGATTTGATTTTTTTGACCTAATACTTAGATAAGTACCTCAAAGACAGAAGTTAAAAAACTAAACCAGACACAGTTTGCGTTTCCATAAGGTGAATACATTCAATGGAACTAAATTACAATTACAATAAATAGCAGGAAACTTCACCTCATATAAAATTATTTTCTCCCAGGCTATGACTGAAAGAAATAGAAACCCTTAGGGTATGTTCACCTGGTAAAAGTTTAAGACTGAAAAATCTGATGCTAAATCTACCTCCAATATCAGTGCGTCATTTGGAGGCAGAGTTTAACATACACGCTGATTCTGCACCATGGTTAATAATCCAGAATTAGTTGCTTTTTGTTCTTCAGTGTGGATTTCAGGCACAGAATGAACACCAATATCAGCATTGCATTCCTAGGTCCTAGTGCAATCTTGCCTTAAAGTGCAGAAATGCCCTGCTCAAATACACATAGGAGGCACAGTAGTGAAAATTAAAGGAGTTATGTATACAAAACTGAGAGGTACGAGAGGAGAGGTGACATCTGAAAACCAATAGACTTAAGAGTAAAGAGAGTGAGAATAGCAGGGTCAGACTAAGGGTAGATTCACACAACCGTTATCAATATACTTCAATCTCATCAGTTATAGGATGAGAGTAGAGATGGGGGAAACTCTCAGGATTTGTTTTGTTTTGGGTTCAGGTGGCTCAGGCCCAAGATTTTATTTAGGTAGAAAAAGTTTGGCACGAATCACACCTTAAATTGGCTTAAAAAATAGTGTAGAACACTCTTAGGGCTCCTAGGAACCTATGTATAAAACATAGTGTATAGCACTGTCAGGGCTCCTAGGAACCTATCTATAAAACATAGTGTAGAACACTGTCAGGGCTCCTAGGAACCTATCTATAAAACATAGTGTATAACACTGTCAGGGCTCCTATGAACCTATGTATAAAACATAGTGTATAGCACTGTCAGTGCTCCTAGGAACCTATCTATAAAACATAGTGTAGAACACTGTCAGGGCTCCTAGGAACCTATCTATAAAACATAGTGTATAACACTGTCAGGGCTCCTATGAACCTATGTATAAAACATAGTGTATAGCACTGTCAGGGCTCCTAGGAACCTATCTATAAAACATAGTGTAGAACACTGTCAGGGCTCCTAGGAACCTATCTATAAAACATAGTGTAGAACACTGTCAGGGCTCCGGGGAACCTATCTATAAAACATAGTGTAGAACACTGTCAGGGCTCCGGGGAACCTATCTATAAAACATAGTGTAGAACACTGTTAGGACTCCTAGGAACCTATCTATAAAACATAGTGTATGACACTGTCAGGGCTCCTAGGAACCTATCTATAAAACATAGTGTTTAACACTGTCAGGAATACTAGGAAACTATCTATAAAACATAGTGTAGAACACTGTCAGGGCTCCTAGGAACCTATCTATCCAATTTCTAGCTGCCTAAGGCAAACAGCGAAAAATTATGTCACAATGAAAGTGAAATTATTATACTCTGGGGTCTCTTCAGACCCCAGAGTATAATAGGTGGAGGCCCAGGGGAGGTGTAGAAAATAAAAAAAAACATTCATTCTCACCTTCCCTTAACTCCTCTGGGCCTCCTCACACACCCATCCCTCTCTCTCAGCCTCTTCAGTGATATCATGCACCTGGGCTCTCAGTTGAGGCGATTGGGCCATCAGTGGTCACTTGGCATGCCAAACATCATGGCGTCATGTGCCAAGGGTCACCACTGAGACCTGTGATTGGGCCTCAGCATTGACATGGGCATGTCAAGTGTCATGATGCTTTTTTGATCATGATGCTTGGTGTGCCCATGTGACCTCTGGTGGTACAATCACTGGCCTTATTGGGGACGCTGGGTGCATGACATCACCAGGAGAGTACTGGACACTGCAAGGAAGCCGAAAACAGGTAAGGGAAGGTGAGTATGAATGTTTTTTATTTTTTTTTAACCTCCCCTGGGTCTGAAGAGTTCTCCATTTGTTCAGTTTCTTAAAAAATCCGGTTCGGTATGAATCAGTTCGCCCATCTCTAGATGACTGACTGATGCAGGTGGAGAGGGAATGCAGATGGACACCAGACAGAGGGAGCTCTGTCTGCATCCATCACTCTACTACTGTTAATGTCCATTGCTCTCATCCTTTGATAGATGAGAGCAACAGATGTCCAGAATGGTAGTGTGAATGTACCCTGAGGCTCATTTTGCTCTGTATACTACTTTCTACTGATGGACTCCCCCATATAGCGTCCAAAAATACAATGATACTATGTACAGTGCCCACATAACAGTGACAGTTCCCTTAATAATAAACAATAAACTAGGACGTAAATCTGCATTATGTACAGGTACTTTTCTATATATTAAGGCACCACGTGTGGGATTGGTGACATGGCCAGTGGTGGTGCCTCTTCAGTAGTGACAAGTCAAGTAAGCATAGAAGAGTGAGGCATCTTGTCTGTACAATCTCTATATCTGGATAAATAATTCAGCTTTATAGCTCTCCATCATTGTTATTCACTCAATAACTGCCTCTGCACAGTTAGTCAAAGAACATGCGCTCCAAAAACTAGCTATTGTAATAATGTGCAGACTAAGGAGGGTACGTTTTATTAGTTTGAGGCTTTTTCTTTTTTTTTTTTGTTTTATTATGTTTTTCTTTTAAATGTAAAAAATAATTTTTACTTGATTTTATAACTACTGTATAATTGAAATTGAAAGCGCAATAAACTAACTGAATATTCAGTACAAGAATGCGACATTTCATTATAAACCATGAAATCATTAAATTACTTTCTATATTCTGGAGTTCTAGTGTATTCAACATATGAGTCTCCGCACAGTTTAAAATTATGATATTGTACAGTTTTTTTTTATCTCCCCTGCCTTCCCAATCTCTGTATACACAGTGCTCAATGATCCCTACATGTACATCTATAGGAACCGCCATGGTGTAGCTCCCCTTCTGGCCTGGCTGTCATACAGTCCTCCAAGAGGACCCAAAGGAGCTCTGCATTTCAGGTTAGGAGGTGGCTTTATTCCTCCTCTAACTGGGGCTAATGTATCACTCCCAGTTACAGGGGATTGGGCCACAAAAGTCACCAGGTTCACTGCTGAGGCCTGTGATTGTACTTCAGTGGTCACATGGGGCATACTGAGCATCATGATGTCATGACATCAATGCTCCCCATGTCCCATGTGACCACTGAAGCACAATAACAGGCAGTGAACCTATGGTGCATGATGTCACCCAGGAGGCCAGAAGAGGCCAAAAGAGGACCTGGAGAGAGTACCAGATGCCGCGAGAAGGCCCAGAAGAGACGAGGGAAGGTGAGTATAACTGCTTGTTATTTTTTTACATCTCTCCTGGGCCTCCACCTATTATACACTTGGGTCTGAATAGACCACAGAGTAGAATAATTTCACTTCTGAACAAATTCAGACTAAAATGAGCTAGAGGGTCAACTCATCTGAACCCGAAACGAAACAAATCTTCAGAGGTTCGCTCATTTCTAGTGTTAGGTAAAGTAGTAGGGCAGATTGTTTCACAAAAGAGCAAGAAAAATTTTCTGCTTTGGGAGTTGTAGAAAATTTATATGTTTTCTTCATTTGCCTAATCCAGACTATTTCTGATGTCTTGTGAGAACAGACAGCTAAAGAGAAGCAGCTGTAGCTGAAGAAATCAGGGCAGAAGCTACAAGAGCCATGTGCTCAGTTTTGAAGCTGCTGGAAACTCCATATTTCCTGGTAGCTTACATATATAAGAATGAGTCAGTGTCTGTTCGCATGACTATTAACAGCAATGGTCTTATATGTCATCCTTAACTTTCTGCAAATGTTGTCATGGATTCCCAATTTCTCATGATACAAATTCATTACATTATAACAACATGCTAGCAAATCCTCAGCAAAGGCTGCAGCTCATTTCCCAAATACATGGCCACATATAGAGATGTATAAGATGGATATCTCCCAACAGAGTATCACAAAGTGATGTTTTTCTTCCTAAAGCTGGTCATCTCTTACCACTTATCTCGGAATATGTTCTGCCAGAAGAAAAGTTAAGGAGGGAATCATCGGTATATTACTTAGCCCTCATCTCCTAAAATTGTAAGGTACAATTTAGGTGAAGGTCTGGCTCAGAGGGTTTTACCATGTTTTTTGCAAATGGTTAAACTTTTAATGTCATCATTTTGTGCGCAGTTTGGGGACATTCTTATTATAAAGTGACTGTCACTTTCCAAAAAGGTTAAATCAAATCTATTGATTGAAAAATATATAAATATAAATTCCACCTTGTTCTTCTGCTATGGGATCAGTTTGCTTGAGGGCAACAATCCTTACTACTTTATTACTCTGCAACTTCCTGTCCCAGGGTATTAAGATACAATCTTGCAGGCTGTTCAATTTATGATGCACAAAGTGTACCCACAATTTTTGACATTTTACAATAATACATTAAGTAAAACACACTAGAATATTTGCCACATGTGCAACATTAAGTCTTTTCACGACTGGGGCAATTGTCATGTGAATTACATGAGATTTTACGACTTTTGCAGTCTTTTAACCAAATTGTAATAGATAAATAATATAAGGGTTAGGTACATAGAGCAGTAAGGCTAGATTCACACCAACCCTTGCTTTCCGTTGGGGGATTCCGTCCCCCATTCCGCTTGAAAAATGCAGACAGAAAAGTCCTGCAAGTGTGGGTAACCGCTTTTTAAGTGCAGGTGTGAACGTAGAGTAATCTGTATTAAAAAAAATAGCGCTATGTCCTGCAATTTTCACTCTGGCTACTAAGCCTAGTAATAGACTGGCACTTGTCATTACTGTAGGGTTTTTCTTTGCAGAAGTCCCCTAATTTATACCACAGATAAAACAGACAGGATTACAATATAAAATAACACCTCTACAGATAACACCGCTGAAATATCATTACATCCAGAACTGACAGTAAATGATCCAGATGCAGGTAGAAAAGAGGAGGCAGATGAGCGCTGGTCCAGAATAAATGTAGTCTTTAATCCAATTGAATAAAACACACGACGCGTTTCGGGCCAAGCCCTTTTTACTGACAGTAAAAGATGTCACAATTTATCTACTCCACCTTCCTGCACAGAGCATGCCTAGAAAACTCTCCAATAGACCTCAGTGATGTTGGCTGCTGATTTTTGCTGCTTATAGCCATGACTATGCTGTAAAGCATGTTACTATGCAGAGGAGAAGCTCAGATAAAGATGGCAGAGGTTAAGGGATTAAGGTTTCATGGCCTATCCTCATGATAGGTTAGAAATACTTGATTGGTGGGGCTGACTGCCGGCCCTGAGACTGAGCAGCTGAACAGATCTGCTTCCAGCACCCCGTCCTATACACAAAATAGCCCAAAAATCAGAAAGCTTATGGAGCAATGGGTGCTGAGCTGTAATGACGGCACCCGACCACTATACAGGGGATAGAGCTTTCTACTTCTGGCCCTGTGTTGTGCATAGAAAGCAGCTCCATACAACTGATTGGTCCGGTGAGGAGGATGGGGGACAGGTGTTGGCCCCCCATCAATCAGGTATTTATGACCAATTATGGGCCATAAAAACCTTCACTCTGGACAAACCCTTTAAAACCAAATAGTGAAATCTATCACTTTTTTATAATTTGCTTTTCTTCACTGATTGTAGATTTTTTCATTATATTTTCCGTACATGATTATGGGGGGCGGACATCCTTCCTGAGATTCTCCTCTGCTCTGTTAACAGTATTTAGTGATATGCAGAAGCGACTGTGTACAGCTGATCGGTCTGGCGGGCGTCTCTCAGCCCCCACTGATCAGTTATTTATGGCCCATCCTGAGGTCCTAAAAACCTAAACCCCAGACAACCCCTATAATAAATAAATTTAAAAAATTGGTGATACAATCTCTTTCAAGGCAACCTTTTTCATTGAACATTCTGGATCTGCAGTTAGCAGGAGGGGAGGATTAGATTAATATATAACTTTGTGGAAATAGATTCAGTTGAACTAATTTATCTAAAATTCTTTTTATATAGATAATTGCCCAGTAACTGGTTATGCTTATGTTACTATATATGGTTAATAATAATGCATTCTTATATTGAGAGTTGTAGAAGGGAAGACTGTGTAGTTTTTGTATACATTTAATCTCTTGGCAATATCGGCCATACACGTACAGCATATGTGCGCTGAGACAATATGGCGCAGGCGCAGTGGTCGATCTTACACCATATGCAGTGGGTTTTTAATCACTTAGATGTAGCAGTAATTTGTTTATATGGCACCATCATCATTAAACCAACTGGTGCCCCTGTGATGTCATAACAGGACTCCAACTAGTTGTCATGGCAGCTGGGAGCTTATGGAAGGCTCTCAGATCTGCTATGCCAACAGCTTTATTACACCCTGTCACAGTCAGGGTGTAATAGAACATTGATAAATTGACAATATACTATAGAATTATTGCAATATCCAATGATTGCATGTTCAAGTTTCCTATGGGAACTAAAAATAAATTCTGCAATCATCCGGACTCACAGAATACAGTTAGAATGACTTTTTTTTTTTAATACTCTTTTTTATTAAAGTTGGAAAATAAAGTGGTATAATAAAAGAAGTTTTGTGCTCATATAAGCAAGAAGCAAATCAAGACATAACAAAAATACCAAAACAGATGGCCAATGAACAATGGACTATATAAAGCAAAATCCCACCCTCCCCCTGTTGCTCCCTACAGTAGAAAATAAATCAATTACACTAATAAAATAGGCTTTTGACTATGTACAACTTCCATAGAGTATCATGCCCTGTATCTACAACAGTTATATAACAACCTCCTAATATGCTGAGGTCTCGTACATAAATGAACCCCAAGATTGGAAGAATCAACCTTTCGGCCTGTGTTTATGCAAGGTCGTTCTCAACCAATCCATATTAAATAAATGTTCTAATTTCGTAAGAATTAGCATGAAGGGGACTGGAGTTGGGATTGCCCAATGCTGAAGAATACTGTTTTGAGTAGCACTGGTCCATATGTCCATAGTGTATCTATCTGAGCAAGAAAAATAGCCTTTATCTGCTTTTGCTTCTACTCAGGAGTCACATCTACACAAAATTTATGGTTAAAGGGGTTGTCCAGGCAAAAATGGACAACCCTTTTAACTTTTAAATCAGCCGGGGACATTGAAATAAAAAATGCATACTCACCTGTCCTCGTTGCTCCAGTGTCCTCCCAGCACGTTCCGGTCCTTCTGCTGAATGGGTCTTTTCCGGAGTTCCGCTTAAGCCACTGATTGGCCTCAGCGGTCATGTGACCGCTGAGGCCAATCATTGAATGGCTTGCGATGTCACTACCTGTGACATCACGGATCCTCTTCTTTAGGCCTGTTGAGGCCGCTGATGACCGCTGAGGCCAATCAGCGGCTTCAGCAGAACTCCTGAAGAGACCCAAAAGACACTGCCTTAGCAGAAGAATCGGGAGGCGCGAGAGAAGCGGGAGGACACTGGAGCATCGGGAGACAGGTGAGTATGCATTTTTTAAATTTTTTTCAATGCCCCCGGCTGATTTAAAAGTTAAAAGGGATGTCCATTTTTGCCTGTGTCTGGGTGCAGCCCCAAAAATTATTGTAAATATCGGAATTCAGTTGGTGACACTTGGCACATGAATAGGTGGAGTTGGCGATTGCATTAACAGAGTTATATACGCTCTATGAAAGATTAATAAGGCAATGTCTTCTTGGTAAGTACTAACTGGAATGTACTAATAATTTTTCTGTGGTAAAGCTCCCATGAACCTAGTGGACCACACAATGCAATGTCGGATAACCCTGAATATACTGCTCATGGATGTCTAAACAAAATCTCTTAAAGAAAAGTTCCAACTTGTGTTCTAAAAAAGAGGCATGTGGGAAGGCACGTGAGATTTGTAATGTCATATTTGTAAATAGACTAAATGTTCTGCTTTTTATACAGCTTCCCAGTACATTGTACAGAATATTAAATGATTCCACTAGTAAAATGTATCCCACCAAAAAACAATCTCCAAGGAAAAATTGTAAAAATTCTGGATTTTGGAGTGGGGAGTAAAAAACAAACAAAAAAAAAAAAAAAAAAATACCACAATGGTAAGGGATTAAGTGGGTGCCACTGAACCACAAAATAAAGATAATATTTCATTTTTACTGCATAGTGATTGACTCAAACCAAAAAATCATGGCAGAATTGAAGGGATTCTGTCAATTCTACCTTGTATTTATATTATATATAAATATATAATTTTTTTTTTACCATTTTGCAATATACTATGTGTAAAAATTGAATGTTCCCATTATAAAATCTAACCTGTCCTGCAAAAAACAAACCCTCATATGACTAAGTTGGTGGAAAAATAAAAAAAAGTTATGACTCTGGGAAAAAAGGGAGGAAAAAAGAAAATAAAAAATGTGTCCTTCAGGGGTTAATAAGATAATTTCTTTGGTTTTTCCATAGATGTTTATTTAAAAGTTCTATTAAACAGTAATATGAATATGCATATATTGTAGAAGGAATAAAAAAAAGAGCAAGGGAAAATATACATATTAAAATGCAATTATTTTTGGTTGGTGTAATTGCAGCAGACTTAAAATATATAAATTGAGTCTTCGCTCAAGGAAATGATACAATTAAATGTTGTTTTTGGATCCTAGCTTTTCTTGCTTGAAAGCAATTTAGAAAAAAATGGTTCTCATCAGTCTGTTTTTCAGTTTTCATATTAAAGGACACATTTGTTGGTTATTTGTCTATAGATATACAGTGCAAAAGAAAATCCAGGAAAATTTCCACAACTTGGAATTCAGAGTGTAAATGTTTTAAAGGGCTTGTCCAGGAATTAGAGGAACCCATAAGAGGGGGAGGTATAAAATAAAAAAATAAAGCATACCCACCTGTCCCCGATACACTGCTGATGTCCAGTGGCCTATGTGAGTAATGGCAGTGGTCCCTTGCCAGCGACTGCTGAGCCCACGGATTGTTCTCATGCTGAGGATTTCCAGTATCCAGGCACAGCCAGAGAAACTGGTGGCAGACAATGGAGCACCAGAGACAGGCAAATATGCTTTATATTTTGTTATTTTAAACTTCCCCTGGCCTCCTGAGACATTGCTCCAATTCCTAGACAACCCCTTTAAGGCCAGAGCCCCACGTTGTGAAAACACACCATTTTGGCCGCGGTGGAAATGCTGCAGAAAAAAATGCCGCGTTTTACAGTACCTGCAAAGTGGATGGGATTCCAGCTCATCCCATTCACACATTGCCGAAAAAAAATCCTCAGCGGAAATGCGATTTAAAAAACATTTGCGTTCTTGCATATCACAGCATGTCATTTATACCTACGGAAACGCTGGCGATAAACTCTGCAGACTTTCTGTGAACTGTGGAAAAAAACGAGATGCGTTTCCACCGCTGTCTTTTTCCGCAGAGCTATTTTGCAGCGATTCGCTGCGTGGGGCCTTAGTCTAAGGCTACTTTTATACTGCCGTTACTCAGTCAATTATTTTCATGCATTGTGGGTTCTGCATAATGGACTGTAAAACTGACAGAATGACGAAGCATTTGCATCAGTCATTTTCAGTGTTAAAAAACACAGAAGCTTTTTTTTCTACAGATTTCAGTCTATTTCATCAAAGAATAAAATGTAAATGTAAAAAAAAAATGATACCTGGAGGAAGAAAGTGGCCATATGTTTACACAATAGAAGTGCAAAATGGCCATCAAAAAGGTCAATTTTTCACGGCCGCTTTGCACCTGTGGGATGGCCATTTTCACGGTTTCCTACATACTTTGCAGTGTATGCAGGGATCCATGAAAATGGACAAAACTAGAGCATGACCTATGTTTTGACGATCCATTACAACGGACCGCCAAAATATTGATCATGTGAATAGCCCCCATTCGCAGACATTAAAATGAATGCGATCTTGCAATGGCTATAAAAAAAAAAATGGCCAGCACACGGCTGATTTTCACTGTTGTGTGAATATAGGGTTAGTTTTATAGTCTATCATTTTGGTCTTATGATGGATCAAAGCAACAGACTGAAGAGCGGTAGTGTGAAAGAAGACTACGAAATGAAAAGTTTTTCAAATTAAAGAAACTATAAACCTAAAAATGAACAGTAAAAATAAACAAGAAACACAATTGTCTTGTTCGTCAGTCGGCAGAATTTTCTGCATGATCCCAACAAAGGCTGAGGCCCCATGTTGCGGAAAAGCTGCTGTTTTTGTTACCGATTTTGCTGTGATTTTTGAGCCGAGGCCAGGAGTGGATTTAGCATAAGGAAGAGTATAAGTTCTTCCATTTTATTTCCTATTCCTTTGAAGCCACTCTTGGCTTTGAATCAAAAAAAAAAAAATAGCAAAACCTGAAACAAAAATGCAGCTTTTCTGAAATGTGTGGCCAAAAACAGCTTTGTAGGAAGGTGTTGGGCAGCAATTTTGTCTGAGACTTGAGTTGCACAACCCAAGATCAAGTGTCACCCATGACTTCTATTTGTAAAAATCCAGCAGTTCTAGACTTTTTGAGACTAGAAATCATGATTGCAGCATCCTTGGGGTTGTAAGGTGACTCCATTCACTTACCATAGTGAAGGAGCCATGGACATAATCTTCAGTTGCATGACAGAAGTCACAGCCATAATCGCTAAGCAGTTCCAGGCCTAAAGGTCTTAAACTCCTACTGGTCTGAAGGACACTGGAACTGGACACTGACTGGAGGGGCCTTAGCCCAGGGAAGTTGAACGTGAAGATTTCTACGTCCTACTGCAGACAGGGTACAACAAGGAGACTGTTCCAGGTCCAGCCAGTTGTCTTACAGCCAGTGAGAAAGAGAAGGGACTAAAAAGACTGGGAACCACAGCCCAAAGAGATGATGGACAGACCGCGCTCTTTCACAGGAATTACCCGGTCACAATGGGTAATTTGTACAAGCTTTCTTTATTGTATACAGGGCACTGCGCCTCTTTTCTTTTGAGTTTGTCTTTTGAGAAAGAGGAGGGGGGCGCAAATGAGTCCCTGAGACGCATAGATAAGATTTCTTTATATATTTCTTAGTTTTAACTGTAATATGAGACAAATTAGGACCAAGGAAGAGAAGATAAAACAAGGAAGTGCTGAGATATTTTTGCTTTGTGCGCTAGTGTTTAGTTTTTGCTTTGTGTGTTTAGTGTTCCTTTAAAGACATCTTCAAAAGCCATTAGCAAACACTGTATATGCATTCGCTAAGTAGACATCAATACATTTTCTGCATCTTCTCTAAGGGGAAAGAGAGGGGGACACAGTCTATTGTCCTTCAAAAGCTTAATACAGCATTCACAATAAATGTGACTTAGTCTCTCTTGGAACTTCATTCAGAGCACATATAATACAAAGTGAGTGGAAAGATATTCACAGGAGAACAGAACGCATGAAAATTCAGCAAATTCTATATTTGCATTGTAAAAAAGCATTTAAAGTACTGGCCACAGGCTAACCGCAGGCAGTGAAAACAATAACCTGGCCAAAATAGGGTTGTTAGCATCTAAAACTGTATAATGGAATTTTTTTTTATGTACTTGTGGATATAATAAAGATATATATAAACGTACAATTTTACTTGGTGTTGTCAATCTTCTTTTCTGCACAGGAATACACTTTATGCTAACAAACCATTGTGGAATTAAAGAACAATGAGTATTATTACTACTATACAATTAAATATATTAAAGGGATTTTCTTGGATAAAAATATTGATGACCTATCCTAGAGATATGTCACTAATATCAGATTGGCGGGGGTGTGACACCAGACATCCCCATCAATATAGCTGCTGATACACAGAGATTGGGGCAGGAAGCTGACTATGGTTGAACTGAGTGATCAGATACCATTCAGATGAATGGGATCTGATCTGTAGTACCTTGTTTGACCACTACAGAGTTGCCCTTATTAACAACAGCTGATCAGTGGGGGTGCTGTGTGTTGGAGTCTCATCGATCTGATATTGATGACTATTCTTAGGTTAGGTCACCAATCTTTTTAGCTCACAAAAACCCTTTAAGAACGTCAATTCCCCCAAAAAGCCAAGTGTCTTGCATCAGTTTGTAGAGCAATCCACTGACAACTTAGACCTTATTCTATTAAAGCAACTGGAACAATATTCGGTATGTCCTGTAGATAGGTGTTAGATGTTTGTCATAGTTGCTTTTAGAGTGCCCAACATATGTGACACATCAACAACATATGAAGGCCATATTGTTCTACAGACTTCTATGTGCTGCTTACAGACACTGTGTATACAGCTCTTCGATAAGCGTGGGTAGATTAGAATGAGTAATATTTGTGACATTTGTGGAGGAGGAGGAGATAGCAGTTAAATACTGTATTGACTATACAATATATAGTGCTTACAATGTACAGCACTTTTGTACCTATTTGGTGTATCAAAAATAGAAGAGATAACTGGTTACCTGCCATTAGCAACGCTTTCAACAGAGGACCCCTACACAAAAAACTTAGATAGGTCCCCTGTTTTCCAATGGCCAATTTGACAACAAAGACAAATTTATGACACTCATTTATGACACTCACTAGTGTCCTGGTTCACTGGTATTCACCAGTTATTGTTAGACATGGAAGATTGAACTATTTTTATATGGCATCAATGGGTACTCATGCATGCACATGTTAAAGGGGTTTTCAGGGCAACATTTTTTTTTAAAAAAAGGTCTGTTATTGCTATCAGTGGGTTAATAAGTGCACCCAAATACCTTTAACAGTGTTTTGAGTGATTTCTGGGTTTCCCTGGGAGCTCCTGGCATCCTCTGCATTTGTTTACATAGTGTAGCTTCCTGCTGTCTTAGCTAATGCAATGCATCATGGTAGTTGTAAGTTGACTTACACTACCTCCCTCTCACTCCCCCATCCTCACTCTCTCCCTTTCTCCCTAGCTATCCCGTCCACTACTAGCCCTTCCCAACTAACTAACTCAGCCCCCCCCCTCCACCTCATCATACTTACGTGTCTTCCTCTCTAGACTTCCCTTCTGGAACGTACCCTCCTTTTCTTTGACTCTCCTGGCTTGTGCATAGGCCAGAGGTGCCTCTGACGCCTGCGCAGTAGAGATGGAGTGACATGCATGTGTCAGAGGCACCTTCAGCCTGCGCACATGCTGGCAGAGTCAAAGGAGCCATCAAGGAGAGGAAGACACATAAGTATGATGGGGTGTAGGGGGGAGTATTGGTGACCTTCCGTTTCCGAAAACGGGGAAACGGAACATCACCGGATTATCGGAAAGTGTGTCTGGGGCATTCACATGAACGTCCTGGTGATCGGGGTAATTATACATTATTTTTAAACTAATGTGAGAAAGTGAAGGGTGTGGTTTGGGAGAACAGGTATCTTCCAGCCAGGTAGTTAAAGGGTGTGTGGTAGAAGCCCACAGCAGGGAGGTCAGGTGACTAATTAAGGCCTGATATAGGTTGTGTGTCAGAACTAGGGGGTGCGGCACTATACTGAGGAAAGTGATCTGTGTACTTGAACCTGCAAACAAGGTAACTGTGTGCCACCCGTTTGTAGTAACCAGAGCGGGAGTCTGGCAGCCAGGCTCTGGTATAGATAGGGAACACTTGCTGTCGTAGTTAGTTCTCAGCCGAGAAGGTTTTGTTTTTGTTTGTGCCTTTGTAAAAGCAAACCTGTTTATGCACCTGAAACTGAATAAACACCAGACTTGAGTGTGATCCAGCCTCTGTCCCTGTTTCCTGCACTGCTACCAAGTATCTACCTGAGCGGTTAACCACAATAAGTAAATTAGAAGTTAGGCGGGGGAGGGTGTTTAGTTTAGGAGTTAATTTTTATTTTATCCCGGACAACTCCTTTAACATATAGGAGAATTGAGTGACTTGACTCAACATATCTACCTTAGTATCATATAACATATCTACCTTAGTATCATATAACATATCTACCTTAGTATCATATAATATATCTACCTTAGTATCATATAATATATCTACCTTAGTATCATATAATATATCTACCTTAGTATCATATAACATATCTACCTTAGCATCATATAACATATCTACCTTAGCACCATATAACATATCTACCTTAGCACCATATAACATATCTACCTTAGCACCATATAACATATCTACCTTAGCATCATATAACATATCTACCTTAGTATCATATAACATATCTACCTTAGTATCATATAACATATCTACCTTAGTATCATATAACATATCTACCTTAGTATCATATAACATATCTACCTTAGTATCATATAACATATCTACCTTAGCATCATATAACATATCTACCTTAGCACCATATAACATATCTACCTTAGTATCATATAACATATCTACCTTAGTATCATATAACATATCTACCTTAGCATCATATAACATATCTACCTTAGCATCATATAACATATCTACCTTAGCACCATATAACATATCTACCTTAGCATCATATAACATATCTACCTTAGCATCATATAACATATCTACCTTAGCACCATATAACATATCTACCTTAGCACCATATAACATATCTACCTTAGCACCATATAACATATCTACCTTAGCACCATATAACATATCTACCTTAGTATCATATAACATATCTACCTTAGTATCATATAATATATCTACCTTAGCACACTATATAGCATATCTGCCTTAGTATCACATAACATATTTACATTAGTATAATATAACAAATCTATCTTTGCACCATATAATACCACTGTGAAATATTCATTGTAAGGCCGGGGCCTCACATTGTGAAAACACTGCACCAAAAAACGCTGCATTTTACAGTGCCTGCAAAGTGGATGGCATTTTGGCTAATTATAAATCACAGCATGTGAATTATAGGAACGGAAACGCTGGCGTTTTCCGCATAGGTATAATAGAAGCAGAAAGTCTGCAGAGTTTTCCTCTTTCCTTTCTGTGGAAAGTGCTGTGGAAAAATGCGATGTGTTTCCACTGCGGTCTTTTCGCAGCGCTTTATGGCTGCAGCTTGCTACGTGGAGCCTTAACCTAAAGGAGCTTTGAACATTTAGCAATATACTTTAAAATAGAAAAATTGCAATGATAATTATAACAATATGATGCCAATATCAGTCTTTGCATACAACCGGCCAATCAGTTGCCCAAGTGGTCACGTGCCGTGCTACAGGCATTAATGCTCAGGAATTGGAGCCTTGCAATCAGGATTATGACACATGACCACTGAGGCCACTGAATGCTAACAAAGATTGGGGTACCCACACTCTGGATTAGTGCAGGACTACCACAGCTACAGCTCCTTTCACACCACATTTTTGATTCCGGCACATTATCAGGTTTTTTTATGTCAAAAAATAGATTCTTTATATCTGTTTGCATCTTGCTTGCTTTTTATTAAAAAAAAAAAAAAAAACAGATCTATATTTCTAGCTGGATGAAATAGTGCAGAAATCGACACTTTTCCTATACAGTTAAAGAATAATTTATTTGAATGGGGCTGAGCAGCAGCATGCTTATGTGCACTAGGGGTGGGTCTCAGACTCTGGGAGCACTGCTGTTGCTGCTCAAGTAGGATGGGCGATGTCATAGTAGTGGGAGGATCAACTCTCACGGCACAGGCAAGATGGGTCTGAGTGACAAAAAACATTCTCAATGCATTGACTGAATATGCTTGGGGGTGCCTCCAGACCTCCTTTAGGCTAAGGCCCCATGTTGCGGAAACACAGCTTTTTTTGTTGCAGATTTTGTTGCGTTTTTTTGAGCCAAAGCCAAGAGTGGATGCAAAAGGAATGGAAGATGTATAGGAAGTACTTATGCTTCTACCTTATGTTCAATCCACTACTGGCTTTGGCTCAAAAAACCGCAACAAAATCTGTAACAAAAAAAGCTGCGTTTCCGCAACATGGGGCCTCAGCCTTAGACCCCACATTGTGGAAATGCAGCATTTTTTGTAGCAGATTTTGCTGCAGTCAGGAGTGGCTTGAAAAGGAATGGACAATATAAAGGAAGCTCTTTCCCCTCTGTTAAATACACTCCTGACAGCAAAATCTGCAACAAAAAGTGTTGCGTATCCGCAACGTGGGGCCTCAGCCTTATTGTCATTTTTGTCTAGTTTCTGGTCAATTTTGTATCATTGTCTGCCCTTTGTCTGTTTTGTTGCATTTACAGTTATTTGCTCCCTTTTCTCATTGTTTTTTGTCCTTTATTTATATCTTTTTTAGAAGCTGTGTCTTGAGTGGAGCAAAAATACAAGTTTCATTTATCACTATTTAACATTTTACATATCACACATTTAACATATTTGTCATAAATGTACTCCAGTCCTGAGTGCCGTATATAAAATCCAGGCAGCGCCTCATCTACCTAAAGCGGAAAGTTTTTTGCATTATTCATTTTAATCGAAAATAATTTTGCTACCAAGCTGTGGATCATTAGCAAAGTCTCCTCATATCGCTCTAGGCTGTGCGCACTTGGCCCTGATGTATAGTGGGCATGGAACTTTTTTGCTGCTGCTTTTTGCATTTTATTTTAAATTTTAATTACATTAAATTTAAATTAAGTTTAAATTTTAAAATTATATTTTTGAAAACTGTTTTAAAAATGAAAAAAAGGGAAGAAGTTATGTTAGCAAAATCAAAGACAGGCTCAAAACCAATCTCCCTGCGTCAAATACACCATATAATATGCTGCAAAATAAAAGTTAAAAAAAAAAAAAAAAAGGAAAGAAAAAAAAGTTTTTGAAAATCCCAGTGATGAATGTGCTCCATTAACTTTTGATCTGGTGAACATATATTTCAATTGATGTTCTCATAGACACTAATTTTTAGGTCATGACAGCCCCTACATTGTTCTAATTCTAGGGCATTCATTCAAGCTTCAGAGGAGGAACGACCTACAGCTGACTTTCTCAAGAAGCTTCCTCTTCAGTTTGATTTGTTTTTAACATACACGTACTGAATCTGCTTTTGCAAAAAGCATTTCTGTGTCAAATAAGTAGAACGCTCTTTAATAGTTGTGAAAGCAATTTATACTTGGATTGCTAAGTCACCGGTTATATAATCCGTGAACTGTAATTCATTTAATATAAAAATTCTCTCCTGGTAAGAAAAGAGTCTCGGCATATTGGGATACGTATTATACATTGTGAATTCTCTAATAAGAAGTATTCAAATATTTTCCAATTCGTAGGGAAGCTTAACAATTAAAGGAATTGTTCCATGATGGACACTTATCCCCTCTCCATATAGAGTATGGTTATAAGTGTTAGATCGCTAGGGGTCCAGCTGCCCCATTCCCCCAGCAACCAGGAAAATGGGGGATCAAATTTATCATATGGACCGGCTAGAAACGTCATTTTTACTGCAATGTGGAAACTATACAAACGAAACCTGAAAACATTGGCGGTATTCTGTTTATTACTCCCTTCCACATTTATAGTGTCTTATTATTTATGAAATCTTTTTCTTTATGAAGTATTTTTGACAGTTTTAGTGTCTCAACTGACTTAAAATGCGCCATCTTGTATCAAAATTTTGGCATAGAAATACTGATCTAAAGTGAGGCAGATTTAAGAGTTCTATCTTAGACCGGGGCCTCACATAGCATAAATGCCACACTTTGGTTGCGGTAAAAACCGCAATGTTTTACAGTACCTGCAAAGTGGATGGGATTCTGGCTAATCCCATCCACACGTTGCAATTTTGAAAATCGCAGCATCTCAATTATACCTGCAGAAACGCTGGCGGTTTCCCTATAAGTATAATAAGGGCAGAAACTCTGTGAAGATGCAATTAAAATTTTTGCTGTGTTTCGCTACGTGGGGCCTTAGCCTTACACTGCCTATTGGTTGGCTTACTTTGAACCAAACTCTATTTTTCTAAGCCATGCCCTTTCATATTGGGATACTGTAACGTCTCTGCCAGTTCGGGTCTCGGCGCCACCCTCCGCTCGCATGCTGTGGCGAAGGAGGCGTGTTCGGTTTGATTCCTTGCGTAGGTTTCTTGTTGCTCAGTCTGAACATGGTCCTAGACTATGTAATGGATTTCCGGCCACACCCGTGTTCTGAGCATTTCTCTCTGGACTGCATAGAGTTAATCTCTTCCTGGCCTGTGTGATTGACAGCCTGTGTACCTATCAGGTCTGGGGCTGGGCCCAGACTTTCTATATACTGGATGTCACTTTCTCAGCAAGTCGCCAGTTATTGCACTGTCTTTGCCTGCTCTCCTTGTTATATCCCTTACTACTTTGTTACTTGATTCTCTGACCCTTTGGCTTGCCTTTTGACTATTCTCTTGGATTTTGACTTTGTACTGCATTGCTCATTTGTTATCGACCCCTTGGCTTCCTGACCTCTCTTTTGTCGTTTGTTTTGTCTTGTCCTGTTCTGTGTGTCCCAGTATAGGGCTTGTCTTCTAGTTGTCCTTTTACCGTTTAGGGTAACTGAGGCAATAGGAAGGGACAGTGGCTGGGGTGAGATTAGGGCTCACTTGTCTCTGTCCTTCCTCCCAGACCCCTGCAGTAGTGTCAGGGTATTGCTACGTTTGGCAAGACCCTTACAGATCACAAAAAGTGTCTGGAACGCACAACAAATGTGGTACAAATCAAGCCAGAATTTTGTCACAGTCAGCTTAGTAAATATCCTCCAGTATTGGTAAATCTTCCCCAATGGTTCTGTAGTAGATTCTTAAAGGCAGTCTACCACCTCCCCAAGCATATGTAACTGCCACCGCCATGTTACAGAGCACATTACAGTGATACACAACATACCTCTATTACGTATTTTTTTTTTTTTTGTAGATCTGGAGAAAAACAACTTTGAACATTTATGCAAATAAGGCAGTCAGTGCACACTGGGCAGGCCTTTAACTATCTGGAGCACTGCTCTTGCCACTTAGACCCCAACCATCTTCTGCCTGCGCCAACTTCCTGCAGCAAAAGTTGATCCTCCCATTGCTTTGACATCACCGATCCTACTTGAACAGCAAGTGCAGTGCTCCCAGGGTTGTAGGCCCGCCCTCAGTGCACCAACTGCCTCATTTACATAATATTTCAAGGTTGTTTTATCCAAATCTACAAAAGTGACCTACATAACAGAGGTAAGTTGTTTATCACTGTAATGTGCTCTGTAACATGGACGGGGCTGTAGAATATGTTTATGGGAGGTAGTAGACTACCTTTAAGAATAACCTATATTGCATTTATCCCAGCGATTTGGTTAGTTCCTACAGGCAGCATGTTCATTGTGACAGATCTGTCTTACACATACAGACCAGTAGTTTTATCAGTTGTATTATAGCTGGATAGAGCCTACAAGTCACATCATCTTCAGGAAAAAGAATATCAAAAGTGACAACGCATGGAAAGCTGTCATGTAAAAATAATGTCAGCAAGATACATTTTTTTCTACTTTTCCAGTTTTTCATCATAATGAAATAATATTTTAGCTCATCCACATGAGAGGGAATTGTTCTAATGTACAGGATGCAGCAATACTTTCTGCTTGGCATGTTTGTGAAATGGTAGGATATGTCTATTAGACAATCTTTGGCATCAAATGACACAACTTTAGCTCCATCTTTAACAGTCAAGTGAGCAATATGATCAGCCCATCCAGTTTCATGAGTTTCTCAATTTCTGTTTTCCTGCAGATATTTAATTATACCGCTACGCTCTCCTCCCATACACAGATGCACTGTCACACAGAAAGGCTCTGCAATTCTAAGTACAGCTGAAAGATGCTTCTCTCTGGTCATCTTTATGGATTTCTTATCATGGCTACCAGTGCCATATCAATAGATATGTATCAGTGTCGGCTGGGGTGCCTAGGGACCACCAGTAAAATTCATTCTGGGGGCCCACTATACAGCTATATGCAAATATTACATTCAAAAATTCCTAAAATATCACCAACATAAATGTATTACTCAGTAGTAGCTGCTGCCTAGCCCTTGCCTCTGATTGTTTCTGTCCTGGGTTCCTGGGGCCCTGCTGTCTGGCTCTTGCCTTGAACTAGGGCCCTCTTAGCTCTGTGACCCAGTGATATGTGCTCACACTGCAACAGACCTCAGGCTGTAGAAGGACGCTGCAGGAGGACTGGTTATTGGGGTCCCTGTAATGTGGGTAAGAAGATGGTAGGAAGGATACTGGTTGGCCTGACTCTAAACCTAGATGTCATCTCAGCCACCTATTGTCTACAGTATATAGCAATAAACTGGGTAGTTTCTCAAATAATCTACCTGGTATATTCTACTGACTCATGAGTGTGAGTATCTGTGCAAAGCATAATGGGTCACATTTATTAAGCTACTTGCACCTTTTTTTGGTGTAAATTGCGCCTTTTTGAGGTCTTTTTCTGTGCTATACTTCATTTATGAAGCATTTGCACATTTTTTTCACGCTGTAATACTGCTCTCGCCACTTTTCCTCTTTGGCGAGAAAACGGGGCATGGCCAAAATGAAGATCCTTTTAACTCTGTATTTATGACTTGCGCCTTTTTTAAAAAGGGGCAAAAAAAGGTGCAACTGCACTCCAGTCCATGGGCAGGGTAAAAGAGCCCATCAGGTTAGAATGCATTAGAAAGGGGTAGTTGCGCCTTTTTGACCAAAGAGGGAGTGGAGTGCTGTCCATTTTCTGCATTGGTTTATCTATCTATCCAACTACAGTCTCGGACATCTTAGCTTATTCTCCTGTTCCTCCACCCTTGTCATAGGGGGAAACTGAAATGGTATACAACAGTATACAACCAATAGTACAATTTGTCTCCATATACAGCATGTGATAAGATCAGTTCAGACAGGATGTGACCCAGATGACCACCTACATTTAACATGCATCATTTTCCTAATAACATAAAGTAAGAGCATGTTCACATAAAAGGTGGAATATTACAGTTTATGCATTTAGTGATATAACCCAAATAGGCAAATCTTAACCTGTAAATCTTGTATCTAGTTGAGTAGCCCTGCCGATGCCTCTCCACAAAGGACAGGTAACTCTTAGAATGGTGGAATGGACCTCGATCAGAGATGAGCCAGTCAAACTCTTTGGAGACATGTTCCTGGGATTGGAATGATTCCTGCACAGCGATCTGCTCCCAAACAAACAGGAAGGAGAGCAACTTGACTAGACGCCAGCTCATGCTTCTCCCTCTGCTTCTCCCCTCTCATTCTTGCTCCATTTTCTGGAGTCCTGTAAGAAGGAAGGAGAGAAATAGAAACATTTTTATTACAGTTACATGAGCTACTCGCTCACACATTATTGCATGTTTTTTGTACACTTTTCAAAGAATTTTCCACATCTCTGCAGTAGATCTAGAGAAAAAACAAAAACCAAAACAATATGTTCGAATGCAATTACCAGGATCTTAATGAAAAATACAAAGCAAAAATAAATTTGTTTTCTGTCCCCCGTTATCTACAGTCCAGAATTTTCCTTCAATATCAACCATTATGTGATGGTAGGATAAATATGCGATCCTATACATCCCAGAGAACCTAAAGAGGACCTTTTACCCCATCTACCAACTCCATCTTTCATTAAGTGGTGCTCCATTCATTCTGGCACCGTTGGAATTTTTTGAGTTGCCCTTACCACTACTAAGAAATCATTGCTGCTGGTTACAGTACAATCTGACAACTCTCTGTTGTCAGATGGGCAGTCCCTGTTTTTCTTTTCTAGCTCAGGACCGCCCACCTGACAGTAGAGTGTATGATTTTTCCGCAACGAACAGAAATGATTACTTGGGAATAGTGTTGGCTAGAGAAAAAATTTTAACTGCTCGTTGGGGTGCAACCTATTGAAGCATATGATAATGATGGTTTGGAGCTGCTGGCTGTGGTGAAAGGTCCTCTTTAAGAAAGGATTAAGGATGAAGTAGCACAACAATGCCTAACCCCAAACCAGGAGCAGACATACTGTACCATCTGTGTAGTGTATGGAGCTGAATAGGAGCCTTGAAGGAGAGGAGGCTTTTGCCTGCTGGGCTCTCACACGTCTGACCTGTGGGGCAGCACTTCATCTTAATGACTTATGCAGTAGATGGGCAGTGGGAACCTAGAAACCCCAGCTGACCCTTTTCAGCATCCTTTGGGGTAAACTACTCATCTAGTTTATCTAGCAAATGATTGTTCTGTGCCAACACATGGTATGCTATTTAGTAGCCTCGATTCTCTAATGCAATGTAAATGAGCATTATGCTACTCAAATAACAGTGAAGTGTACCATGTTTTTTCCCTTAATATTTGTTAGGTCTATATGTTCTACTAGATGACTAGGGGCCACTATACTGTTGTTGCACAGGGGCCCTTTACTATCTATAGCCATCCCTGCCCCAAACCATCAGCAAATGTTTCCAGGAAACCACAATTTAAAGGAGGTTTCCAATAAACATAACTATATTTAAATTTTTAAATATTTTTGCAAATATACCGGTACATAATTAAAAATTTGACAGGTTTTAAAAGGTTTTCTCTGACCATCTTAGAGGAGACAGTCTTTTGTCTTTATAGATTTCCTATGGATACAACCATGGACGCAGGAACTTTCTATGGTCTAGCACTTGTCCCACCATGATTTCCTTATCGTGGCTGGGATATCTTCTCATACATGCAGTGTCCCTGCTTGATAACCCTGCCACAATAAGGAAATCATGGCTGTGTTTCTGAGAAGTACCAGACCATAGAAAGTTCCTGCATTCATGGTCGTATCCATTAGCAACTGATCAATACAATAGACTGTCTCGTCTAAGATGGTTAGAGAAAATCTTTAAGACTTTTAAAAAAAAATTTTGGATTATTTATATTTTCAAAAAATGTTTAACTTCAATTTGTTATCAAATTTAAATCTAGTTTTGTTTGTGGGGAACCCATTTAACAAATCCATGTATAAAATGTACGCATTACACTAAATGCAAATTATCATGTTATTATTATTCTCTATTTGCATATTATTGTAATCACTTTACAGATTTAATTACTATTGCTACTCAAACCTGGCAGACATCAATATTTTCTTTTCTTCCCTGTTTATTTTTGAGGACATCTTGAAGTTTGAGTAGAAGATAAAAATTCAGTTTGGACTATTTGATCCAAATCCAGTAATATTTGGCTTGTAACACTGATAATGTATGCCAGCGGAGAAGTGTTAGACCTGTAAAGCTAAGGAACGCTCTCTTCAGTCATTAGCATTGGCAGATAATAAAAATTTATTACATTTGGACGTTGGATGCTTCCTACAAAAAGAATATATTGTGCTACTTCCATAAATCATCCAGAACATGTCTGGTTTGTTCCCAATATAAGATCAAAAAGCAATTTTCCACTTAACTAATATATGGTTTTCTAACTGTTCCTTATGTTCCTCGGGAAGAGTGAAGACTTCAAGCTAACAGTGAAGGCTTCGAAGACTAAAGGTGATGACACATATTAGAACAAAGTACATTAATGGCTGCACAAACATTGAACGAATAATTTCCAGGTGAGCAATACTTTCGTAGGCATAGCCATAGACATTTTAGGCCATCTTGGCTGTTTGAAACCGGCCATACATTTTCAATGGTGTTGGGTGAAGGATAAAGATCTATCTAGGAATGCTCTTTTAAAAAAAGATAATTTGTGGACAAAAAAATCTTCCATTCAAGATGAAAATTTTAAATACAACCTATTTATTTCCAAATGATAACATTGCGACAGCAGCCAACTGAAACAATTATGGGGTAGCATGGTGGCCCAGTGGTTTCTGGTGCAATAGTCAACCTCAAAGACACATCCGCATAGAGTTTGTATGTTCTCTCTGTGTTTACATGGGTTTCTCCCATACTCCAAAAACATGCTGATATAGACTTTAGATTATCTGTGGAATATGTTGGCATTAAATAAATAAGTATTTTGTTGTTAAAGTTCACTTGCCAAATGTTCATAATGGTTGAATCCCTCTATTTTATCAGCTTTAGTGTAATGTTTATGGGCACTTTTATGTTGGGAGCTTTCATGTCAAATGCAGTGCATTTTCACAAACCAATTTATACAGTTCTAAGCCACATTGGCTCACAATTTTGATCACAAGACCCTCAAGAAATGTTGATTCTGTCCATCTAGTGAAAAACATCTGCTGCATTGGGCGGACCAGCTATTACAGTCATCAGAGAGGGAAGTCACCGAATTCAAACACTGAAAACATCATGTACGGCTTTGACATTTCAGAGCAATGAGACTAATATACGACATGGTTTGCCATCTGGAAGTGCAACTAGGTCACGACATGGCTTCTAGAGAAAGAAATTAACTAGCTAGTTGAAACGCGCTTTCATTCTCCATCCTCTAATGCTGGCAGGTACCAGATTAACTAAAGTGCAGTAAACATAAAAGTAAATACTATTAAGATCAGAGATCAGAGAAGACGTGAAACCCAAAGCAACCGCAGATAAAGATGTTACAATTATTTTGATTGTAATCACATGAAGCTCCTAATTGCTTATTATTATTCCAGTTAGCAATGTTCAGTCCTACAAAACTGAGCGATTACCAGACGTTTTCCTTAAGCATACATTCTTCTTTATAAATGGATTTACTGTATACTTATTTATATAATGAGGTATGTGACTTCCTTCCTTGTTACAAACACTATAACATGAAAAGATGGGAGCTCCACAGACAAAGTGAGTGCTGTTCCTTCTCATCATGCACTTAAGTGCTGCAAGAACATAGTCCATATCACAGCTAGCTAGTGTCCTGATGAGTGCCATAAAATCAGCTTGGAAGAGATGGGCAGAACAAACATGGTGTCGTCCCCACTATATCCAACCCCACTGTAGAAATAAAAAAGTACTCGCTTGCATAGTTCCTGGGCTTGATGAAAGAGTTTTATCTGGACCCCCAAAAATGGGATATAATACAGTTGTGCACCCTTGCCTTATTTATATTGTGTGAGGGTCACAAGGGGACATTATACTATTGGGTGTGACAAGGAAGACATTATACTGTGTGGGAAGCACTGGGGGGTTGTTATATTCTCTGGGGTCAAAAGGGGGGCATTATACTTTGCTGGAACCTCAAAAGCATTGGGTGAGAGTGGGAGTTGGCATGGGCAGGGTTAGAGGTGTGGCTTATTAATCATAAATTTGCCAAGTCACGCCCCATGAGCCACAGATTTTGGTCCTCTTTTGGTCCCCTGAAAGTTGTAAGGTATACATGTCATTGTGGATGATATGTATTTACTATATATCGGCACATGCATTGTAAACATTCCCATAAAATAATTGCACCCATAGGCCCCTTACAACCATTGGGCTGGTATATATCAGTATACCTTTTTAAACCTACATGGAATAGCTCAGTCTGCTGCTCTATTCCATACTGAGGCATCCTAAGAAAAAAAAAAAATTTACTGCTCCTTATACTTTAACATGGGAACCAATGAATGACACATACCACAGTACCTATACAGTGATATTCATGTAGTTTTGGTGGCTCATGGCCATCATCCTGTGTCTTACCCCACTGACGTGTGCCTGAGCAATCAGGTTCTTTCCATTGCTGTTAGATGTTTACCGTTGTGCTGCTTCATGCATTTTCTGACCCATGTATTGATCCTTGGCTCATTCCTGACCTTGATCCTGCCTGTTGGCTCTATTCCGATAGGTTTCCATTGTTGACCTTGGCTATCATTCTGCTTCTATACCTGCCCTGACTACTTGGCCTTTTGTGCTATGTAGCTGTGTCTCTCTGGTCAGCGCCAACGGTAAGCTACACTGAGACCACTCCAAGAGGTAGCCTTGGGGGTTAAAGGGTGACTACCGGAAGGGTTACTTATACAACGATCTTGAGTGGCCCAAACTGGTTAGTTGCCACAGTTAGCCCACATGTACTGCCCATGACAATTCATGTGAGACAACTTAAACCTTCCTATATATAGTTTACCTCCAATGTACACTTGAAATTCAGTGTTAACAGCCCCTACAAAGTCAAGAATTTTTTTTTTCCATTAACAGTGTAAAGATAATCAGTGGACAATAAATCATGTTGTAAAGTAGATGATATTATATTAGTCTACAAAATCACTAACTTCTTATCTTCTGCAGTAAATATATATATATATATATATATATATATATCTTAAAAGTTAACTTATAACAAATAACACAAATTTAGACTACTTTGTGATAAACATGAGCTAAATAATTCAAGTAACTGAGACATGCTGAAATTCCCATCAGACATATCTCTATATGAAAATGTCATTCCTATTATTTTGAGTTCCGTTGCACATTGCAAAAATACATTTATAAAAATTGCTTATATCTGCAAAGACAGAATTACATTTCTGGTTTCTGCAAAATTCTCTTGGCGACATGATACACAATAGGAAGGCTGAAGTTTAAATGCTGACAGAGTGATGCGGGAAAGGTCCTGGGAACGCTATGATGACACAGCTTTACAGTCTCAATGTGAGTAGAGAAAATGTTAAAACTTTAGATATGACCTTCCTTATCAGGTCTAGAAAAAAACATGTTTTGGTGATACTCTGTCAGGAGATGCATTTGTTTTATGTCTCTACATTTGGTCACCCAGTGGTTGTAATGTGAATTGCAGCCTGGCTATTCCTATCAGGTAAGATGTGGCCATAGATGCTGTGAAAGATCCTCAGTGCGCCAACACCGCGTTGGCCCACACCTGAGACTTCTTTACTAAAAGCCACACTCACCGCCAGTGAGTGCTGGGTCCACAAGATAAATACAAGACAAGCTTTCTAAATTTTGTATATTTATTAACCCCTAAATGGGTCGGTATTAACATCTAACACATGCAGTTCAGAACAGATATGCAGATATATACAAGCATTAACAGTTACTAGGTACAAGATACAGCGCATAAAATAAAAAGGGAATAAAAGTGAAATAATTACTTTATCACACATATCCTTGATGTGGCTCTATAGTCCAACACTCACACATAGCATGTGGAGATCACCAGTGGAGGCTTCTAGCAGCAGCATCACAGCATTCCAGCCTGCATGCTCATCACAGTATATCCTCAGTAGTCTCTCATATTATTCTCTTCTTTAGTATTCTCTGTAGTCTGATCATAGTATTCTCATCATAGTATTCTCCCTCACTGACCTGTTACCTCATCTTTTATACCCTTGATTACACCACCCAGAATGAGGTCACTGGCGACGGCAAGTCTGATTGATTAACGCACTCAAGTCAAGATTCTTTGTAAGGAGATGGGACCAAGTCGAATGACACAATGCCTTCTATATGTTATCAACCAGGTCTGATCAACAGCCCAGGCCAAACAATACATGTGTATTTGATCACCCAGGGCTATGTAGGAATTCAATGGAGCCATTCTGGTATGAATACAAAGCCCTATTGTTACATTGTTGCCACTACTGACAACATACACCTAGGATTAGAGCTATGCACAGTTTAATTAAATAGAGTTAAGAGGGAGATACGATACCCAGAGATCAAAATACATCTTTGAGTTATAGCCATATTTAAGTGGAATCATCACAGATGCAGATGGAGATTTTGATCATAATAACACTTAATGGACAGAAGCTGGAGCAGAAACTGTTTAATTGGGGTACTAGTGCAAGGGAACTGCACATGTCATCCAAAAACACTAATAAAAATATAAATTAAAATACGTTTTCCAATTTGTAATTTATTTTAATGCTGTGATATATCAGATCTAGTTGTTTTCCTTTAACCACATACCGTGTCATCCTGAGATCTCTTGGGCCTATCAGATATGATTCTGGGGGCAACCCTCCAACAACCCCCATAGTACCCTTCTATTTTAGCTGTCCTCTACTGGACTATTATTACTGGAAGATCCTCTGGTATTCTGGTGGGCCAGTCCAACATTGATCACATACAGTATAGCCAAAGATAACCTCCTTCCCTGCAGATAACTAAAAATCATACACATTACATCTCCAGACGTCTTCAAAGGTGCATGGAAGAAGAATATAGTACAGGTATGGCTAAGTATTCCTACTTCACTAGAATAAATTCAGTTAGGTTCCCTTTCTTCAAACTTCTTTGGTTAGACCACCTTCCCACTATCATACTTACAGAATCTCTGAAGTACACAGCCCCTACAAGGCCTCCATGGGTCCTACAAACTGCATCCATTTGCAGACTCCTCCACCTTCAGCAATGGGCTCAAATGACACAGAGAGGTCATTCACAACTATGTAGAGCTTAGCACTTCTTTCACATGTCACATTGCCAATATTTGTCCTAGCAAAGATCATGGAATGCACTACTTTTTTGACACCCTCGTAAATGATATTGATAATTGATATAATCAATATTTGATACACATGCAGTATGATCAAGTAACTGTCAGAACAATGAGCAACTTCCATTCTTATTAGGTCAATATACGCGCACATCTGCATCGGGAAGTCCTTTCTTCTGGTCTGTCGGAAGTCCTTTCTTCTGGTCTGTCGGAAGACCAGAAGAACATAAAAAAATGGTCAGTCTAATGACGGAAATAATGATATGCACGAACAGATCCTGAGGGTCCCAGCTGATTATTTTGGGGTCTGTCGGGTATCTGTTTTTTTGGGGTTTTTTTGCTGAAATAGCCGGACTTTATCATCTAGCAATGTCTGTTGGACTTGCGCTTGAACGACACCCAGTGCAGATGTGAACGTAGCCTTACTGAACTCTCCTGGGGTAATCAGAAGAACAGCAGGGCAGACAGACAGACAGGGAAGTGTGAGCAGAAGAACAGGAGGACAGAGGTCAGTGCAGCAGTTTTCAGTGCAGCAGCCCACAATTCACATGCAGCAGCTCTCAAAGGCAGCAGCATACTTCCCAAATCTGCCTACTCTCAGTCTGTCTAGAACTCTTAGATACACTTCCTCTAAGATAGGAAACTACTCTGCCAGTAGCAGGACCTTGTAGCACACCACGTGGAACACACCAGTAACTACCCCTGGTCTGGGCCTTCCCTCTCCCTACCATATGATAGGAAGTTCTGTGTATAACAGTAAAACTGACTATAAAAATAAGCATAAGCATATGCCCCACCTGCACCTTCCCTTTTTTATAGCCATGCAATGTAGAATTAAACATACAGAATCCATTACAAGTTTCTTTATTTTCAGGCTTTTCAGCACTGCCAGCTTCCTTTGCATAAGATTATAGTATTAAAAGTAAAGAGAAAATATTTTCCTTGGTGGATAATCCACTGAAGGTAAAAATAACAGACATGATATTTATATATATTTCCTAACAATCCAAATTGTCATCATACACAGTTCTGAGGACCATTTTAATCCGCATAAAAAGAATATGGACAAAGAAAACTTTGCATACACTCTTTTAGAATACACGGATCTTCTTTAAGGGTTTAAGGATCAGGTTAAGGATTTTTGCTCTAAATAATCGAAACTCATCCGTGCATTACTTGGATAGTCCATTGTTTTATAACAGGCACTGTGTAATTCTTCATTTGCCCTATAATAGCATGTCGGAAAAGCAAACACTTAAAGGGTAATTTACTGTGCTTTCTACACCAGTTTACAGGAGTTAAAAAGTTGCTCCTCTAACCACTTTTTGGAAACGTGTGTGGGGCAAGGGTGGGACTAAATGGGAGTTGGCACGGCTTCCTACAGCTTCGCAAATTTACTATAGTTTACATCTATGTGTCTAAATGGCATACAACATAGCTCAAATCTATGCCAACTGCTGAAAATACTGAACAAAAGTAACTATTACAATTGTCAGCTACAGCCTTATCCTTAGCAAATTAATTCTTTTCCCCATTTCTAATTTTTGTAATCCGACAGTTTTTCTTCTTTTTATCACCAATATACCTATTTCTTCTTCCTTTGATGCTTTGGCAGCATTACTAATATGTTTGTCCTCCTTCTGTTATATTTTATACAACTTCACTTCCAGTTTCTCTATATCTCTTAAAAAAAAAACTTCTTTTATTTTACTGTTACTTAATTCTCTGGTAAACCAATGGTCTCTACTAATCTAAACAGACACATCAACTCACCCTGGATTCCCGATTTTCAGGTCCCCTCACCCGGTCACACAATGAAGTCACTATCACCCAGCTGCTGGCTCATCAGTATTCACTGCACAGTGAGGACACTTCAGTGCAGTGAATATTAAAGAAGAAGTTACTGATAGAACTTCATTCATTGTTTTTATTAGGTATGAGCTGGAATTTGTAACCTACAAACAGAGTATGCAAACCTGTTACCTTACTGACTGAGCCATGGGTTCCATTAATCTAAATAGAAGCTTATACTAAGCTTCATTAGTAGTCTACTGTCCCTACACAATGTATTAGTATATAAAGATATCTCTATATGCCATTACATCATATGCTTAAAAATATATTTTCTAAGCATACAATGTACTGGTATATAGAGATATTTCTATATATCATACATGTACAGGGAAAGAAAAAGCTTGGTGTTAGGAAAAAAACACACCCACCAAAGCTAATAGAGTATGTGGCTCAGCAAGAAGGAAACAAGCCTTGCTTTCTCCATTATAGAAAGGTATAATTAGAAACTACTAAAGCTTTAATATAGTAAGGCTTGAGTGATTTACATGAAATTACAGTTAAATTTATTAAATATTTTATTTAATAACAGTTACAAAACATAGCAACATAGACATATTTGGCATCGCCAAAAAATATTTAATGTGATCACTAAATGGCATTAAAAAAATTGTGCAATTGTTTATTTTATTTAACAAGTAACAATCTATTCAGGGTCTAAATATATGTAATTATGCCCCTTCTATAAAGACCACGCTGCTTAAAAGGGACACCACCACTATTGCCACAAGCTGCCATTGGCAAATCACCCTATGAAGGGGTCTCCCAGATTGACGTCTCTGCAAACAGCCCCTCAAAAAGCCAAACGTGGGGTTAAAAAGCTATTCTGGTTAAAATATTCTAGTTCTCTGAAGTCATATAGTAAATCACATGATCCCTCCCAACCAGTTAGCCTGGATAGGCGAGCTCATATGAGGTACAATAAGACACCACAGAATGGAGTCTATGGAGTCTATTTTCAGTCCTCTAGTTTTGTACTTTTGGGCACTTTATATACATAAGCAGGAGGACCGAAGATATAGTCAATGATCAAAGGAAGAGGTACAATTGCAATCCAAATTTGGGCTCTTAGACAAATTTCAAGAGGAAAAACAGTCCAATTGTATAATCGTAAACAGGAAAAACTGATCTGTAATATGTAGAAGGGTTAAATACATCTTTGCCAAACTGATTTTTCAACATGAATTCTACAAGATATGTTAGACGCAAATCACAAACAACACTTATTTTCACCTTGAAACAAGCCTTACGTTTATTCCAGTAAGACTTTATAAGTTGCGTGTAGGCACCAGTTGGAGAAACAAATTGGAAATTGATATGTTCATGACTCAAATTCAGTCCCAGGTGAATATTATAGGTAGCCTAGGAATCATTGTGCACCATTGATCCTGGGTACACCACACATATTAAGAGGCCCCAGATCTTCACTTCATCCCAATTACAATCCAAAAGTAGTTTATGCACCAAGACATATAGGACATTCCAACTTCAGAAAGACCTTCCTCAAGCTTCAACTTTTCTGAGGTTGAAATGTCTCATATGTCTTTGTAATTTTTTCTATTTTAGCTGCTAGAACGTTGGAGGAATATTTAGTGGGTATAATTCTACAGACTAGTATAATACTGTTAGGACGCCATACTGTGTTCTTATTACAATTAGTCTATTGCAGTGACAGATTCGCTTTATGTAATACGGTAATCATATAAAAACTAGTTGGGAAGTTTTGTTAGGTTCCCCTTCTATGCTATTACATTTTGCATCACATTCACTGGGAAGTCTTAAGTATATTATTTTCTATAAGTTTATAATATGGTAAGCAGATACATCTAGACTTAATTACGTATGATCTGTACAAGACATTGTATGTGAATGCTATAATTTTCAAATAACATAATTGATGTGATTTAGCTATTGAAATATTCTAAGTGTTATTATCAGGTCAGAAAGAAATCTGCACCTTGAAAGTTTAAATGTTAGGTGTCGCCTATTAGTGTAACAAAGAGATAATGTGCCATCAACTTAATAAACTTCTGCCTTTGTATAAGCTTAATAACGTAAGATCTATGAGTTGCATTAACAGATAAAGATAAGGTCTGAACCAGCTGAGACTGAGAATAAGAACAGTTAGCTAGCTGGAAAAGACAATACAAAAATGGCTTAGCCATTTTCCATAGAATAGGTAAAAGACACTTATAGATGGAATATGAGCTATTAAAGGGATTTTGAAAACTGATCACACGGGGGTGGCCTGACATAAAAAAATGGAACTCACCCTCATCCACCAATGTTGGCCAACTTCCTGGTTTCTCTTGGCACACAGAATATGCACACATGCCTACAGCTTTGACCCGCCTCAGTCAGTGCCTGGCATTTACATGTATGTACTGTGTTTGCCAAGACACCAAGAAGCAAAGACCAGCAGGGATCAGAGGACAGTTTGACCTGGACTGGTGCAAGGATGGGTGAGGGTGAGTACCCTTTATTTATTTTTGGTCCCCATTGTAAGCCCTTTTCAATATATGTTTATTTTGCTTAAGGCCGGCGGTAAACGCCGCAGTTGGATGGGATGGGAATGAACATGCAATTTCCAAAACCGTTGCAGTTTTGGAAATTGCAGCATGTCAATTATACCTACGGAACACCGGCGGTTTCCCCATAGATATAATGGAAGCGGGTTTCAGCGGACCTTCTGTGAAAAGTGCTGCAGGAAAAACCGTGATGTGCTTCCAACGCGTTTTTTCCCGTAGCGCTTTTTTGCTGCGTCCCGCTACATGGGGCCTTACCCTTAATATCACTCATACCATATCAACTATGCTTCACTTCCAGTATGTTATCTTGGTAAAAACAAATATTTCATTCTCACACAGTTTTTAGGTTGTGTTTTTCTAGCTTACATACTGCAATTTTTCAGTTGTTAAAAAAGCTGAAGCCAGGACAATGCAAACACCTTAATTGCTGATGTTTTTATAGTAGAGATGCAGTAAAAATTGTGAAGAGTTCTAAAAGTGAAGGTTACAAGCACCTGTGCTTTTTTCCTTTTTTTTCTTTTCATATTGCTCAGACCTCCATATTTCAAGGCTGGTTAAAAAAAATCTAAAGAGCCCAAAGCGTGTTCTCCGCCATTCATATGCGTCATAAACCCTCGCCTCCCTTCTGCTGTGTAAATGCTGTCTGATCACAGCAACCTGCATTGTGGCACATACTGTATACTATCAGAAGCAGCACGGCTCCATAAGTTGTCAACCTTCCTTACATTTCTACTTAGTTCATAAAAATAGGCGACTTTTCCAGTGCCCATGAAAACAATTGATGTGTCTGAGTTTCTTTGAAGCTGGAGGAAGAAGTTATTACTGTAATTTTTAGCATTTTACTGCTTACAGTGAATGCTGCTAATGTGTTCACTTTAGTATTCTGGGCTGTAGACAGATATCACTTAGAATCTTGCTGATATATTATGGTTGTCAAAATTGTTCATAATATATCAGTTGTCTGTAATTTTTTTGATACGCTGCGGCCACCCTTTCTCTTGCCCGATGCACTTACAAACTTTAAAACTAACCAAGCAAATTTTACATATTTGCTCTTGTGCTTGGAGAGTCAGTTGACTTTATAAGAAAATCTATGATTCTGTTCTGTTCATGTAGTATTATATAATGAGTGAAAAGAAGCCGAAATCCTACTGAATGACATGTGTACTGTAATAATAGTGAACTATAGCGATGTAACAAATGTTACAGGGGTTTTCCAAGACTCTGATATTGATGGCCTATTCTTAGAATAGGTCATCAATATGAGATCGATGGGGGCTTAATACTTGGCACCCTCAGCGAGAAGCCTAAGGAATGGTCATTAATATCAGAGTCCCAAAAAGCCCTTTAAAGCTGGTTGCACATGGCTGTGGGTTTACCGCCAGCCATGAATTAAAGGCATGGGCGGTGCACGGGGGACACGCAGATGTCACCCGTGTGCCACCCGTGCACTGGCTGTGCTTCTGCGGCTGATTCATTAAATGAATAGGAGCCACGGAAGCAGGGCCGCAAAATCGGGACAGGAATAGGATCTGTTCTATATTTTGCGGCCCGGACTGTCGGACCAGACACGTGACCGTCTCATTCACGCTCATGTGTACAGGCCCATAGAAATGAATGGGTCAGTGTGCTAGCCGGGAAAAAGCCAGATAGCACACTGACCATACATACAGTCGCCTGTAAGGGGCTTAAGGCTGAGGCCCCACATTACAGAAATGCAGCTTTTTTGGTGCAGATTTTGCTGCGGTTTTTGAAGCCAAAGCCAGGAATGGATTGAGCAGAGGGTAGAAGCACAAGAACTTCCTATATATTTCCAATTCCTTTTGTAGCCATTTCTGGCTTTGGCTCAAAAAAATGCAGCAAAATCTGCAACAAAAAAGCTGTGTTTCCGCAACGTGGGACCTCAGCCTAAGAAGGGGCTATAAAGTAGTAGGTCTAGATTTACATATGTAAGGATGAAGAGAACACATATCTAGACTATATGGTGCTATAAGGCTAATAATGGGCATTGTAAATGTGTTGAATACTCGTTATTTTGTCATCCAGTTGAACTTGCAGAATTTTTAAGTTATACCTAGGACTTTCTTATAAATGATGCTGAAAACATGCATACGTCTACAATAAAAATTGCATATACACAGCATTGTATTGTTTATACATTACAATGCAAAAAGCCATTTGTAACAAAAAAAAATCACATAGACTGAACTGCAGACTCAAGGTTATACTGTAAGCAATCGAATGTAATTATGAAAATCAATATCCACTCTTGCAGTATGCAAGTTTTGTGATATTGTCTGAGCTCTATACAGCACATTTTATTATGTAAGCGCCATAATCCATACAGTACACTTTTCTTCATTATTTAAGGGGTTTTCCAGGATCTGAAAAAAGTTGTCTAAGGCTGAGGCCCCACGTTGTGGAAAAGCAGCTTGTTTTGTTGCCGATTTTACTACGTTTTTTTGAGCCAAAGCCTGGAGTGGATTGAGCATAAAGTAGAAGTATAAGAGCTTCCTATATATTTCCCTTTAGTTGCCATTCTTGTGCCTTTGCCTCAAAAAAACGCAGCAAAATTTGCAACAGAAAAAGCTGCATTTCCCTAACATAAGGCCTCAGCCTAAGGCCTCTTGCAGACGACCGTGGCCAAGATCAGTGTGCTATCTGTGTTTTTCCCGGATAGCACACTGACCCATTCATTTCTATGGGCCTGTACACATGACCGTGAATTACACACACATGTGCGGGCCGACAGTCCGGGCCGCAAAACATAGAACAGGTCCTATTCCTGTCCTATATTGCGGCCCTGCTTCCATGGCTCCTATTCATTTAATGAAAGGGGCCGCGGAAGCACGGCCGATGCACGGGCGGCACACGGGTGACATCGGGTATCCACTGTGCGTCGCCCGTGCCTTTAATTCACAGCTGGCTGCATGCACACGGTTGTCTGCAACCGGCCTAAAGGGAAAAAAATAGTTCTAAATAATATAATTATGTGTCAAAGAAGTAAATCATTACACAAATAAAAATATATTGTGACTGGCAATGTGAAATCTACAAAAAAAAAAGCTGTAAAATAAAATAACACCATATCCCAAAAGTGAAAGTGGTGTTTGATTTGACTACTTTTGATTGTCGGTATTTTTGTAGATTCGGCATTACCAATCACAATAGATTTTTTATTTCTGTTATGATTTACTTCCTTGACACATAATTGTATTATGTATAACTGTTTGTGTAGTTTGTATTTGTATAGTGTGCTTTGTATATTGTTAACATGCCAGGACCCGTGTGTGATATTCTTTGCAGCTGCAGCAGGAGTCTCTCCTTACTGTGTCATGAGCCATGGTTGTTATTTGATATTTTATTATTATAATATTATATTATTGTTATTTGATACTTGACAAAGTGTAGCAATATACTTAAAGGGAGTCTGTCAGCACCAAAAATATTATTAAACCAGCACCAGTACGCATGCTCGGAACCGTGAGTACAGGGCTATAATTTGTTTGTATGATGGCCATTTAACTTTGACAAAAAACTGCTTTTTATTCCTATGCAAATGAGCTAAGAGTGCATAGGGGAATGTTCTACGGAGACTGAGCATAACGCAAAGATTTACAAAAAAAGAAAAAGACATGGACCGCACATCCCAATATTATACATTGATCTTGTGCTTCTCAGCAAAATTTACAACACAGAACATGAGGTTCTTAGTATACATATTGATCAAGGTGTATAAGCCCACTAGCCACTTCACGGCGACCTCTTTATAGTGGGTCCCTACACTACTGGGTGCGGCACCGAACAGCGACCGCCACCACCACGATACAGCGCCCACAGGGCGAGCGACCCAGCAGCCTAGCAACACCCCTGCTGCCAGGCCAAGCCCCCAGGCTCTGGGCCACATCGCCGCATGGGCACCGCACTCCCATTTGGCCCAGGTGTTTTTAAATTAAGGGAGCCTTCTACTGACCCAGTCGTTTGACTGAGACCATATGGCAAGGTGAACTCTTTGAGACCTGTTCACACGTTGCAGTCCTTTGACTGACACCATATGGTAAGGTGAACTTTTTTGTTATCTGTTCACATGGTGTGGTGCTGTGCGGTGTCTGCCATTGCTGAGGTGCGGTGCCCATGGGGCGATGTGGCCCAGAGCCTGGGGGCTTGGCCTGGCAGCAAGGGTGTTGCTGGGCTGCTGGGTTGCTCGCCCTGTGTGCGCTGTATCGTGGTGGTGGCGGTCGCTGTTCGGTGCTGCACCCAGTAGTGTAGGGACCCACTATAAAGAGGTCGCCGTGAAGTGGCTAGTGGGCTTATACACCTTGATCAATATGTATACTAAGAACCTCATGTTCTGTGTTGTAAATTTTGCTGAGAAGCACAAGATCTATGTATAATATTGGGATGTGCGGTCCATGTCTTTTTCTTTTTTTGTATATAACGCAAAGATTTTCCTCTTGCTCAGGAAGAGGCGGGGAAAGCTGCGATGACATCAGTGTTGCTGGGAGGGGTACTGAGCAAGAGAAAGACATTACTGCGATGCTCCGCCAGCCCAGAACAAGCCCCTGTTGCATTCATTTGTAACATCTCATAGCACTATAAGGTACTGGGGCTAGTTTAATAACAATAGCATAGGTGTAGACAGACTTCTTTTACAACGGTTGCACAGAATTATAAAATATGGCTGATTTTTTTCTTCTCAGGAAGGGACATCACATCTGTTGATCACGTGACCATGCTGCAGCGCAGTTCCATTCATTTTAATAGGACTGAGCAGTAGCATTACCATGTAACCAACAGACATGAGGTCATTTCCTGAGAAGAAGAAAGTAGTTATGTTTTCCAATCCTGCACAACCGCATTAATAAAAATACTTGTATTTGATACATGGGTGTGTGCCTAGCGGTTATGCTCTTTTTCCTTTGTTATCCAATGGCTTGCATTGTGTAACCAGTAGCACCTAGTTTATGCGTACATGCATCGCCCATCTCTTACTTGGTGGCATGTACCACTCTGGTGGTCTTTGACAGTCTTTGTTGATCTTCTTGTATCATGAAATACTATAGACTCACATGACTGCTTTCCATGACACTGAGTCATTTTCTTAACCTTCTGTATTGTTAACCATGTAGTTCTTCTAGAGAGGGAATTCCTACACAGCTTCTTGTCACCTAGTAGCAATGGAGATGGAACCAGCAGGACTGGGTCATGCTTGTTTTCTGGATAATGTACCAAATAGTTTTGGTGTTCTATTTACTGAACCTATTTTTTGATGTTGAAAGAAATATAGAAATAGTCCATGCCAGTATTTTTCACACACAGCAGCCCTTCAACTTCAACAGGTATGGATTTTTTTATAAGAAAAGATGCAATAAAAGGGGAAAGAATTCATTAACAAATGAATGAATGATGGTGTCAGCTCCAGATAAATGAGCATTGTGTGGCTGAGGTCAGTTTGTGGCTTTTCATATTATTGATCATGATAATGGAATAGTTACAATAGAAAGTTTGACAGACTAGCATTTAGGAAGGAAGGACGGAAAGATAGATAGATAGATAGATAGATAGATAGATAGATAGATAGATAGATAGAGATATATCTCAATACATAGATAGACATCCTTGTTTAGTAAATTCTTATATTCCCATTATTATAGCCAATGTAGTTTAGCTGCAATACCAGGTCTGACCTCTGTATAAGAGAGACGCTGTTGTCCACCTATGTTTTACTAATCACATGCAACTAATTTAAATAAGAGCTCATAAATAAATAAAAAACCTTAAAACACGAGATTTATTTTCCTGTCTTTATCCAATCAGTTGCCTCTGGTTCAACTAGTGTTACTTACCATGTCTAAGCATGGGAAGGTTTACCATGACTAGGCTATGAAGGCTGGAATGTCTCAAAACATGTAATTGATTACCCATCTGAACCATGTGAAATTTTAACAATGATGAAATAAAGTGGCCTTTGACTGGGGACCCCACATGGCTTAAAAACTGCTGTGTTTTACATTCACAGCAAAGTGGCAAATTCCATCCCCACTTTGTGGAAAATACGTGCAGCGGACACACTGCGATTTCCAAAACCGTTGTGGTTTTGGAAATCACAGCATGTCAATTATACCTAAAGAAACAACGGTGGTTTCCCTATAGGAATAATTGAAGCAGAAAGTCCACAAATTTCTGTGAAAAGCACTGCGGGAAAAAACGCAATGCGTTGCCGCTGAGGTTTTTCACACAGCAATTTTTTTTGCTGCATTAATGCTACATGTGGCATTAGCCCTTAACAGTTTTCTTCACCGTGCCCCTTGATTGATGCCAGATGTCGAGAGGATGCCCAGGAGAGGTGAAGGAAGGTGAGTATAACTGGTTACTATATTCCCTCACCTCCTCTGGGCCTGCACTTTTTAAATGCTGTGGTCTAAAGAGACCTCAGAGTATAATTTCACTTCTGGTTGTGACAAACTTATCTTTGGGGCAAACCATTCAAACCTGAAATGTAACAAATCTTCAGAGGTTAACCTACCTTTCTGAGTAAGATTCTGTACCTTGTGCCTATTGCATGTCTTTGTATAGTACCTGTATATTACACTGAACATGAGATAAAGTATCTGTTCTTTTAATGGCAGTGAGATGTAAAATGCTTCTTATTATATTTATGGCAACTGCACCACTTTGTTCAATGTCTTGAGAAACAGATTTAAAAAAAATCATTCACATATCTGAACTGGACAGAACTTTATGGAGCATATTCCAGTGTAACACAATATATACCCTCCACCTGAAGTAAGTATACACTAGGAAGCAAATATAACATCTCTAAGGGGGTACTCACACTATCCTAAAGGTGCAGAACATTGTATAGTTATAGCCTTGGGTACAGTTGTCTAGTTACTCCTAGATTCTATCCACTGACTGTCTTTCTTCATGGTTCACACCCATACTGACACATTGCTGTTCTTTGTCCTCTTTGGTGTATTTGATGTATTGAACTAAAAGGAAAGTGTCACCAAAACTTGATGATGAGATACGACTATAGTAATACTATATATACACTGGCAGACATGACAATGAGCTGCTACTATAGTAATACTGTATACATACTGACAGAAATGATGATAAGATGATCCTGTAGTAATACTGTATATAAACTGACAGACATGATGGTGAAATGATCCTGTAGTAATACTGTATATACATTGATAGATATGATGAGATTATGCTGTAGTAATACTGCATATATACTGATAGACATGATGATGAGATGACACTGTAGTAATACTGTATGTAAACTGACAGACATGATGATAAGATGATACTGTAGTAATACTGTATATACACTGACAGATATGATGAGATTATGCTGTAGTAATACTATATATATACTGACAGACATGATGAGATTATGCTGTAGTAATACTGTATATATACTGACAGACATGATCATGAGATGACAACTGTAGTAATACTGTATATAAACTGACAGATATGATGAGATTATGCTGTAGTAATACTGTATATATACTGACAGACATGATCATGAGATGACAACTGTAGTAATACTGTATATAAACTGACAGATATGATGAGATTATGCTGTAGTAATACTGTATATAAACTGACAGACATCATGAGATTATGCTGTAGTAATACTGTATATATACTGACAGACATGATGAGATTATGCTGTAGTAATTCTGTATATATACTGACAGACATGATGAGATTATGCTGTAGTAATACTGTATATATACTGACAGACAGGATAATGAGATGCTGCCCTAGTACTGCTATATATAAACTGACATATATGATACAGACTCCTATAAAGCATACTGATGCAAATAAATAGGTGTGTCTTCCTACTCTTCATTGATTTCCACTAGCTAATAAGCAGCATTAGATAGAAAAAGGCTAACATAAAAAAAAAAAAATCATGAATATAAAATTACCACAAAAATGACCCTGTGCAAAATATATAATGTGTAGATTTACTACCAGCAACCACAATGAACTTGGATATTGCCATCACATTGATGCTGATAATTAGTATTGATTAAGTCTGGGGCTACACAGCGACGCCTGAAGTAATGCAAGTGAATCCATTTTCATTGCGGCCAAGAATTTGCTGAGAACACAATTTTTTTAATGCGGCAACTCTCCTGTAGCGCAATCACGGGAGTCATCTCATTACCATGCCAACCAGGAGCCTTCTGAAGTCTCCCAAGTCTGCCTTAGCATTGTAGTTATTGAAGTCTGCCTGTAGAAGGCTTCATTAGTTATATAGGGAATTTACCATATTATTATATGCTATGGCCCAAGATAGCTAAAGCAAAAAATTTTAAAAACCTAAAAGTTTAAATTGCACCCCTTTCCCTAGATCACATATAAATATAAATAAAAAAGTAAATATAAACACATTAGGGATCCCCAAAATGCCTGAACTATTAAAATATAAAAACATTTGTCCCATACGGTAAATGCAGTAGTGGAAAAAAAAAATCAAAATAGCTATAGTGCCATATTTCACCTTTTTGGCTCTCAAAAAATGCAATATAACTTGATGAAAACATCATGCGTTCTATAAAAAGGTATCAATGAAAACTACATATTACCCCGCAAAAAAAAAAAAATACCTGAAACAGTTTCGTACAGTTACAGAATATGGCGACTGTAAAAATTTTGTATTCTTTTTCAAAGTTTTTGCAAAGGTATTAAAACTTGAAAAAAAAAATCTATGCAATAATAATAATACATTTTATTTATATAGCACCAACATATTCTGCAGCATTTTACAAATTGTAGGGTTCAAGTACAGGCAAAAAGATACATAACAGAGTAATAGTCAATTCACACAATAGAACTGAGGGCAAATCTGGTATCATCATGATCATACTGACCTGGAGAATAACCTAACATGTCATTTTTACAGCACAGTAGAATCTGTAAAAGCAAATTACATAAGAAGATAATAATAATAATAATAGTCCTTTAATAGTCCCACAATGGGGAAATTCATTGTGTTACAGCAGCAAAGATAAGCAGATACAAATACAAATACAACATGTACAGGAATGTTCCAAGGTAAGAGGCATTACTTTGATAGCCGACAGACAGATAGGAAGTAGCGGGGGGGGGGGGGGGCGGGGAATTTAAGAGGCAGAGAGATATTTCAGTTCTCTGTGTGTAATGATCTCCGCTTAGGTCGGTGTTGGTTGTACAGCCTAACCGCGGTGGGGAGGAAAGACTTGCGATAGCGCTCCTTCTCACACCTAGGGTGGAGCAGTTGGTCACTGACAGTACTGCCCAGCGCTATCACAGTCTCATGCATGGGATGGGACTTCTTCTTCTGCATGGAGCTCACCACGGACAGTATCCTTCTGTCACCCACCACCTGCACTGGGTCCAGTGGGCTCCCCAGGACAGAGCTGGCCCTTCTAATCAGCTTGTCAAGTTTATTTCTGTCCCTGGTTGATATACTGCTCCCCCCGCAGGCCACTCCAAAGAAGATGGCTGATGCCACTACCGAGTTGAAGAAAGTTCTAAGAAGTGCCCCCCGGATTCCAAAGGCTCTCAGCTTCCTAAGCAGGTAGAGCCTGCTGTGGCCCTTCCTGTACAGGACCTCCATATGATCTGCCCAGTCCAGCTTATTATTAAGGAGCAAACCCAGGTACTTATAGGTGTTCACAATCTCGATGCCCGTCCCCAGGATGTCCACTGGTTTAGGAGGGCTTCTGCCTTTACGGAAGTCCACCACCATCTCCTTGGTCTTCCCCGCGTTAAGATGGTGGTATTTTTTCTTCAATGCCACCAAATTTTTAGTTTACCAGTACATTGTACAGAATATTACCAGGTATCATTTTGAAGTACAATTTGTCTTGCAAAAAACAAACCCAACAACGGAAAAATGAAAATGTTGTGGCTTGTGGAAGACAGGGAGTAAAAAACAAACAAAAATCAAAAAGTGTCCTGTAAGGGTTAATCATCATTACTTCCATCCACATTTTGCTATATATAATATGTAGCACAGCCATATAAGTTGTAACCTGAAGATTTTGGGTCTTTTGTATTTCCTATTTTGCTTTCTAAAAATGCACATTTTCACTTTCCATGCCTGCTGAGTAGGCAGGCTCTTCCTATTGTGGTGTCAGTGCTAACAGATGTCTCGCCTGATGTTCCAACTCCCCTTTCACAGTATGAGTCTCACACACAGGCTGAGGTAAAGACACTGTAACATAACCCCCTCCTCCCCTCTCGCAGCATTAGTCTCACAGTGCTGCAGATTCCTTCTCCTCACCCCTGCCCTCCGCTTAGTGTTTACTGTTTTATTCTGGACAGATTTCTTTTGCTGATTCATCAGGCTTCTTAAGATTTACAAAAGGCCTGTGCCTGAAAAAAAGAACTACACTTTGTTGGAAGAAGAAAATATCACTTCCCTGTATAAAATTTAAAAACTTTATTTTAATCGTATATAGGGCCCACAATCTGAATTCCCTCTCAGTATGTGTTTGGAGTGCGGGAGGAGACCCATTTAAAAACTCCAGGTAGCTTGGCTGGATTCAAAGTCCATCATCACCAGGTGCAAGGCAGTGCTAACCACTGAGCCACCATGATGCCCACTATGCAGTACTTATTTGAAACCATTTTATTACTCAGTTGAAACCATACGTTTACAAACAACCCCACAACGTGATGCTGCCACCCCTGTGTTTCACAGTTTGGATGGTGTTCTCAGACTTGGCTATAATGACCATTGTTACATTTGGAGGAAAAAGAGAGAATCTTGCAAGCCTGAGAACACCATCCCAACTGTGAAACACAGGGGTGGCAGCATCATGTTGTGGGGTTGTTTTGCTGCCGGAGGGACTGGGGCACTTCACAAAATAGATGGCATCATGAGGAAACAACATTATGTGGCAATACTAAAGCAACATCTCAAGACATCAGCCAGGAAGTTAAAGCTTGGGCACAAATGGGTCTTCCAAATGGACAATGACCCAAAGCATACTGCCAAACTGGTTACAAAGTGGCTTAAGGATAACAAAGTCAATGTTTTGGAGTGGCCATCACAAAGCCCTGATCTCAATCCTATTGAAAATTTATGGGCAAAGCTGAAAAGGCAGGTGCGAGCAAGGCGGCCTACAAACATGGCTCAGTTACACCAGTCCTGTCAGGAGGAAGGGACCCAACTTCCTACCAACTATTGTGAGAATGGATTATGGAAGGAGATCCAAAATGTTTGACCCAAGTCATACAGTTTAAGGGAAATGGTACCAAATACTAATGAAATGTATGTAAACTTTTGACTTTGCAGAAAGTCATAAAAATGCCTTAAAAAATTTTCTCTCTCATTATTCTGGCATTTGACAAATATAAATAATTTTGGTAATCCTAATTGACCTAAAACGGGAAAGGTTTATTCTGATTTCATGTCAGATAGTGAGAAAAACCTGCATATGTGTCTTTTTATATAGTGTATGTAAACTTCTGGTTTCAACTGTATGTAAAAAGCTATAAATTATAAGGTATATTTAAACTACATTTGTATATATCTGTTGTTGCACTGCATGTTACTAGTGTAATGCTGTTTTACCTTTCAAATATTCACTATGGGCATGATAACATTAACCACATTTATAATGTAAATTTGCCCAGTTAAGAAATATTAAAACATAAAAAAATATGAAATTTCAAATCCCTGCATTTGAAAATAAAAATATTTTTCTCTTACGGGAAAATATTTCCCTGTATTTTTTCCCTGATTGAGAAAAAAAATACAGTTTTCACCATTTACCTCCCCCCAAAAAATTGATTAAACTGATCATCCAATCCCCAGAATGGTATAAATAAAAAATACATCTTGCCCCATAAAAAAAACACCTCAAACAGCTCCGTACAAGGAAACCTAAAAAAGTTACGTGTATAAGAATATGGTGAATTAAAAATGTTTTTTTCACTTTTTAAAGTTTTGAATTTTTGTTTAAGTGTTAAGACATAAAAAAACTATATATAGTTATTATTGTTGTAATTGTACTGATATACAGAACATAGGTTATATGTCCTGCAAAAAATAAGCCCTCACAGAGCTCTATGAATCGAAAAATTCAAAAAATTATGGCTTTTGGAAGGTGGGCAGTAAAAAAAATAAAATAATGAGACAAATAAATATTAAAAAAAAGCCATTGTGTATACCTAACGGAGCTTTTTCTGGCTATAAAAAAATGAAAGCCTTGCGACTAACAGTTAATTAACTAAAAGAGTCGGAGCCAGGGTAAGCTTACTAGTCTAACATATACTGAAAATGTAATTGATTTATCCTGTATTTCAATATTTATATGATATGTCTTAAGGAGAATCTGGAGAACAAGCATTTCATAACCAGTAGCCAATTAATATGTAAATGTGAAATCCCTACACTGATCATTTTGATTTGCTTTGGGGATTCTAGAAAGACTAAGGAGATCAGAGGGGAAAACACATGTAGATATGTAAATATTAGCTGCGAATTTGCAGAGTGCATTATTAGCATAGTACTGTAGGTGCATGATGATAGAAGTAAAACAGAACTGTTAACACAAAGAGAAGAGAGGGATCACTTATACTACGGGGCTGGTGAATAATCCATATATGAACAGAAGACCACTACAGTGAATGAGGGTAAAAGGGTCTTAAAATTCCTAAAAAACTGAGATAAATAGTGATAGCTTAATAGAAATGGGCCACCAGAAATTGATCTGTTTTACATATATTTTATTTATTTTCCATGTCATTAGGGATAAGAGAACCAGTTCAGAATTAACTGTTCAACTCAAACTTTTTTGCGGTTCAGCTGGCACAAACCGGCTGAAATGGCACATGACCTCACGGATCAGACGGACCTCTTATTTATTATGCTTACTTGTATAGCACCATCATATTCCGCAGCGCTTTACAGACATTGTCAGTCACTGTCCCATATAGGGCTCACAATCTACATTTCCTATCAGTATGTCTTTGGAGTGTGGGAGGAAATCGGAGTACCCGGAGGAAACCCACGCAAACACAGGGAGAGCGTACAAACTCTTTGCAGATGTTGCCCTCAGCTGGATTTGAACCCAGGACTCCAGCGCTGCAAGGCTGCAGTGCTAACCACATAATAATGCCTTGCAAGCAGCCATCCTGACAGCGGAAAGCCAATCATGAAGGGCTGAGTTGATGAGGACAGGGCTGGAGATCAATCTGTCATGATTAAGTAAGAATGACACCACTGGACACTTTAAAAGGAGGCTGGTGCTTGCCATCATTGTTTCTCTTCTGTTAACCATGGTTATCTCTAAAGAAACACGTGCAGTCATCATTGCACTGCACAAAAATGGCCTAACTGGGAAGAGTATTGCAGCTAGAAAGATTGCACCTCAGTCAACAATCTATCGCATCATCAAGAACTTCAAGGAGAGAGGTTCCATTGGTGCCAAAAAGGCTCCAGGGCGCCCAAGAAAGCCCAGCAAGCGGCAGGACGGTCTCTTAAAAGTGTTTCAGCTGTGGGATCGGGCTACCAGCAGTGCAGAGCTTGCTGAGGAATGGCAGCAGGCAGGTGTGAGTGCATCTGCACGCACTGTGAGGCGGAGACTCTTGGAGCAAGGCCTGGTCTCAAGGAGGGCAGCAAAGAAGCCACTTCTCTCCAGAAAAAACATCAGGGACAGACTGATATTCTGCAAAAGGTACAGGGAGTGGACTGCTGAGGACTGGGGTAAAGTCATTTTCTCTGATGAATCCCCTTTTCCATTGTTTGGAACATCTGGAAAACAGCTTATTCGGAGAAGAAGAGGTGAGCGCTACCACCAGTCTTGTCTCATGCCAACTGTAAAGCATCCTAAAACCATTCATGTGTGGGGTTGCTTCTCAGCCAAGGGAATCGGCTCTCTCACAGTCTTGCCTAAAAACACAGCCATGAATAAAGAATGGTACCAGAATGTCCTCCAAGAGCAACTTCTCCCAACCGTCCAAGAGCAGTTTGGCGCTCAACAATGCCTTTTCCAGCATGATGGAGCACCTTGCCATAAAGCAAAGGTGATAACTAAATGGCTCAGGGAACAAAACATAGAGATTTTGGGTCCATGGCCTGGAAACTCCCCAGATCTTAATCCCATTGAGAACTTGTGGTCAATCATCAAGAGACGGGTGGACAAACAAAAACCAACAAATTCAGACAAAATGAAAGCATTGATTCTGCAAGAATGGACTGCTATCAGTCAGGATTTGGTCCAGAAGTTGATTGAGAGCATGCCAGGGAGAATTGCAGAGGTCCTGAAGAAGAAGGGTCAACACTGCAAATATTGACTTGCTGCATTAACTCATTCTAACTAACAATATAAGCTTCTGTTACTCATAATATGAATGCAATTCTATTTCTGTATGTGATAAAAACATCTGACAAACACACATAAAAACCAGAGGGCAGCAGATCATGTGAAAATAGAATATTTGTGTCATTCTCAAAACTTTTGGCCATGACTGTAGTTATATAAATTTTAGACTATGTGAAATATAGGTATACTGAGGATACTATTTTTTGGCCTTATCTACAACCCAATATATTATTGTCTAGTCTAATACATTATGATTGGGTATTTGGTAGTGTTAGTGGTACATTATTAGTATATCACTTCTGTTTATAATGTTGTATATTGACACCTCCTATTACTAGGGTCTTTGCCCATGTCTGACACCGTTGTATTGTTTTCTTGTCGCATTGTTATTTATGTAATTTCTTTTAATGAATCTATTAAAATTATATATTTTTAACGTTGCTATATGTTGAGTGTCTTTTCCTATTGTTTCTGTTTTTGGTAGTATAAAAGGTGTCCATTTTGTGTGAAGAAGACCGATTTAATTGATAGAGAGAGATAGGAGTAACTCTGTCTATCACTAGGTGTGTCAATGAAATGGTGATGCGCTAGTATTACTGCGCTGCAGCAGATACATCAATCACAATTCTTAAATTCAAAAACATTCAAATCCAATCTGTACTGTGTCCAAGACCAAAACAGACAATTTAGTCAACATGGCACTCTTTTTGTACCTATCTGGTGTAATTTAACTATTTTCTTCTTGCCGAACATCAAAACCCAATAAAGTTATATACATCACTTCATTAAATTATTTTTTTCCCCTCAAAGTGTTGTTTCATTACCAAACACAAGAAAAATCCAATGAAAATTTAAAAAGCACAAAAAATTGTAGTGAAGTATGAACGGACTGCTTATTGCTACAATCCATTTACTTATGGTCATATCTGTTGCTGTCATTTTGGCATTACTACGAGAGTGTTTCTAATAGAGTGCTATGCATGGGTTAGATAGGAGACATAGGAGACCTCAGAATATCACTCAAAACTTTAAAAATTTTGTTGCACTTCTGTTTGAGAACAAACTGGTTCGAACTGGATTGAACTTCTGGTCCAAGCAAATGAACCCCAACTTGCATTAAACCTTGAAAGGTTCACTCATCTCTATTCACTATCTATATTTAAACCATACTTGTAGTTTCATTTGACTTATTAGGATAAGCAGTTATATGTGTCTACACGAGAAGTAACACTATATCAGGCCATTTTATTATTTACTTTTTGCATTATTTAGCAGTTTCCTTCACTGCATGCTATATCTGAAGTGTGTAGCTTTGAGTTGTTGGTGGACACTAGCTGTTGTACGCTGCATACAGTGAGTACAGGAAAATCTGCTCTATAAATTTTTCTCTCACTCAAACAGACCAAGGAACATGCAGGACATATATAGAGAAGTACTGGCTTGTACCTATGTGAGTAATGTGATTTAGATGTAATAGAAAGTTTATATTCCAGGTCATCTCTTATGCACTTTATGTTCACTCCTCCCTTCCTCCTCCCTAGACTTCTATAGATATGAATAATCTGAAACTTCAGTCAGCCTAGAGACAGATATTGCAGGGATTTTCACAGTGAAATGCAGCTGGATAAAATTAAAAAGAGGCATTTCTTTCTGATAAGATATATTATACAATTTCTTATAATTGCCTGTGCTATTCATTTATGCAGTGTTTGTTGAAATGACAGGGACTACAGATACAAGAATCATCCTGGCCACTAATCCTAATAGGCTGACATTTACTGTTCCGTAGATTTACTTGAAGCTGTCATCCATCAACAAAGACGGGATTAAAATGACAGGTATCATCTTTATGCAGGTAACATAGGGACCACAATTCACAAAAGCTTATCTATACACCTTCACTGCACAATGACCTCTGCACAGGTCACGGATAAAGTCTATAAAAATCTTCCATAACCTCAATGAACATATCCAAACTATTGTGTCTATGGTCTATGTGGCTGCTGTAAAGCATATCTCTAAATGCTGTTAACTGCAGCTTGGGGCAAAGTGGCAGCCCCCATAAACATGTACGGAAAATCTACACTCAATGGGATGTGTTGGATAATATGGTTTTAATTTGTAAAATAAGATAGATGATACGTTCCTTTAAAAGAACTACACGTTTTATAGAAACATCTATGTATGGGAACTATATGATATCTTTTATGCTAGGTTCACAATAGTGTCAGGGTGTCCATTCTCCTGGTCCATCAGAGGACCAGAACAACTGACAAACATACCGGTAAAATAGCAAAAAGAAACAGAGTCCAACAGAACCCATTGACTATAATGGGATCCGTCGGATCCGACTGAGTCTCTCCAAATGGTGACTCTGATACAGATGTGAACCCAGCCTTACCAAGTCGCTTCTTTGCCTCTTTATCATGGCTTGAAGTCACATGACTGAAGCCTGAAACTACTATTCCTGTCCCTGAGTGCAGTTGTGCTCCAATGGCTCAACATTATTATGGGGTGTAGTGTGGGTAAAAAAAAGTGGTGTCCCATCTATACAAACCCTTAGACTGAAGGCATACTGGCTGTGGCTCCAATTTCATTGCCTCAGTAATATGCTGTTGTGTTGGAAGCTTCTAGGGATCATTCTATTCCCCAGCAGCAGCCTTTATAAGTTGAAGTAAGAATTTCTATATAAGCTAGATGTGCTCTTGTAATAAACAGGATAAACATGATTGACAATTTATTACAGTGGGGAAATGGTAGAAAGTCTGCTAAAAGAATACTAAACCTAGAAATGAATGCTAATAGCAGAGAAGAAATATAGTCCTCCTCACTGTTTGTCAGTCTGCAGCATTTCTTCAATTATCCCGATACAAACCATCTTGAAATCCCACAAAGAATATAACTATTAACCTCCTCATGATCTGCTCCTTCTACAGCTGCAGACTGACTTAAGTGAGCAGGGCTAAGCCAATGGGTGGGGATAACAATCATTTTGTCCAGCTGCATACAGGGTAAAAACAGAAAGATCCTGCTCCAGACAGTTGTCTTACACCATATCACAGAGGATAGTGAAGAAGAGGAGGAGGGACGTGGTGGAGCTTCTTTATATTGTTCTCAGTTTCAGACTCCATGCACTTGACCAAGTGTGATACGATGCTCTGTTGCATACCAATATTTTATAGGACCTGCTCGCATCAGGTCCTACTTGGTCATGTGTATGAAGCCTTTACTGCAACATGAGACAAAAAAGGACCAAGGGAAAGGAGGAGACAAAGGGAAATTATGTCATAGTTTTTTTTTATTTTTTGAGTGTTTTCTGTGTTTGGCATTCCTTTAAATCCATATGCCATGAATAAATAATCTCATACACACTGGTCCTTAGATTAGCATTATACCTGTATAACAGGAGACTCCCTCTCTTCTTGAGCCTAGGCTTACAAAATGCACACAAAATAGCTTGAAATTAGCTAAATCCTATACATATAGCAGGAGTACACCACCAAGATGGAGGCAGCCGCAACCACCAAAAATACAACGCAAGATAAAATCATTTGGTGCTTCTTAATAAAGTATGGGAAGGTGCAAATCCGATGCGACTTCAATTAGCTTTATTTATTTAATAAAAATGCCCTTTGAGGATCAGTAATATAAGACCGTGAATAATTTATTCAAGCTCATAAACTATTGAGCTGATAAGTCACAAAGCCATAAAATATATCATTAGTCCAACATAATGAAAAATGTAATATATTTCAGCAGTTAAAGTAAAAATCAATGGATCAATAATTTAGACAAACATTCTATATTACAGTAGATGAAGAATTGATGAACATACTAGAGCGCTCTGTATGTCACCATGCACGGGATCTGAATGTTTGTGTATATTCTCTACTCTAAAACATCCTGACAGAAGTTGTTTAAATGAATATTGATTTTTTTAATACTAAAGGGCTTTGCTGGATGGTCAAGGCGATAGCATAAAGTAAACCAGTCTATTGATTCTTCTACTTCCTGTATGAATGTCTATCTTGTTCTGTCGCAGCTTACACAGACAAAATGATATTACAGGTCAACATATATCCTAGGCTTCGTTCACATCTGTGTCAGAGTCTCCATAAGAGACTACATTGCAGATACCACCGAAAATCGGTGGAGAGAAAAGTTTTGCATGGAGGACTTTTCTCTCCAACGGTTTTATACTGAAACCCGTTGGACACCCGGAGGACCCCATTATAGTCTATAGGTAACCGCTGTTTTCATGGGCGGGCTCTCCGTCTTTCGGGTCCCACGCCAGATGCAAACAACAGAGGGCACGGCGCAAGTGTGAACCTAGCCTAAGCTCTATTCCAGAATGATGAAAACTTGCCACGTAATGGAGGTTCCTACATGCATCAATATCTGACACAAGGAAGCAAGGCTTAAGGAAGCAAGGCTTGCCACATGACTACAGATATTAGCAAGACTCATGAATGGGTCAGACATTGATTTACATGGTAGAAATCTCCCATAAGTGGCTAAATGTGGACAGTTTTCCTCATTCTGGAAGAGAGTTAACATGCATATTTTTTCCTGCTAGTAAGGATTGGCTCACAGATTCACAAATTCTGTCTCAAACTCATTGCCAAATTCCGCATTTTATTCTGTCTCCCATTGTATTCAATAGAACGCAGAGATCTTGCCCTGGATTCTGCTGCTGCTTGAGGCATGGGATACTCAACTGATTGGTCCCATTAATTTGGGACACATTTGTGTGCGAGAGCTATGGCAGAAAGCCAATGCTCTCCATTGGGTTTCCACCAGGACGTCTGGAAAATGAAGACAAATCTGAGGTGGAAGTCTATCTTAATGCCTCTTCGTTTTCTGCCTTTTCACAAGGCTCTTAGTTTCCATATACAAAGAACTCTTTCTAATGATAACTAGTACCTTCCCTTCCTAAGACCTGGTGTATATTACATAGACTCAATAAGTAAATATGGTAGGTGTGAAAAAAAAATCTAAATCTGCAGCCGAGTTTGGGATTGCAAAAAGAATATTATTGAAATTCATCATTTCAGTTTTATTGGATTACGTGCTCCTAATTTAATGAACTAGTGATTTTTCCTATGGAGGCTTTATCTATCATCACTAATAAATGCCAGGGTTGGGGATGATGAGAATCAAAAGCCAAAAAAGGTCTGCCAACAAATGAGTATCTCGCTAGGTTAGCCAATATACAAGGTCTCTGACTTACTCTTCAGAGTGACATTGACTCACAGAGTAACTATTTCAATGGTTTATCTATTTTACATTTCTTAGGGTGACTTCAAACACTGCATATTAGTTGTAAATTGTGTCCAACAAAATACTATATAATGTAACTCAATGTTGTTTTAGCAATCTGAAGAAGACTCCGGGATGATCATATCCAGAGCATGCCCTCTCTATGGTGAAAATGCTGTGGATTTTTATAGCAAATATGCAAATATTTGACAAAATCTGCCAAGAAATGCACATATAACACTTGCACATTTTATTGCAGATGGTGGTGCAAATATGCAGGCGTATGTGAACTTAGACCACTGGAGCTCACAAAAGGTTTTCGTCATATACATTTACACTAGGAAACAAACTTTAAGAAAACTCATAGCAAAGTCACACAAACAGGAGGAGAACAGAAATAATTCTGGGAAAGGTTTACCTTTCTATATTAAAAGGTGCCTCCTATGTCACTCTTATAAATCTTCTTCAGCTTGGTAAAATGCTCACCAACTAATCCATCTTCTATAATATTCCCATTTGTCAGCCATTCAGCCCAAGTCACTTGTAAATGCAATAATGTACAATTTCAAAGATGTAGCCAGTGTTTCGGCAATAGGGCTTTCTTAAGTGCATAAAAATATCACTCACCTCTCCCCAAGCCTCTATTTCCAGCAGTGACTGCTCCAGTTTTCTGTTTACAGGCCTCTGGGTTGTTTGTGCCATGTGATCGCTGCAGCCAATCACAGGCCTCAGCTGTCACTTTGTCACAAATAGTACGTCGCAGCAGTTATGTGCCATTTGTGAAGAGGTCTGTGCTGAGGGTTGCGATTGGCTGCAGCAGTCACCTAGCACAATCGTGACGTCACTGGTTACGTCAGCTAAGGGACTTGTATACAGAAGACTGGAGCTGGCGCTGCTGGAAACAGAGGCCCAGGAAGGGGTCAGTAGTGTTTTTTCATGTTTATGGCCCCTTCCCTTCAGAAGCACTACTAAATAATATAAAAAGAGTCAGAACACCCCTTTAAGGAGCCTGCTTAAAAAGGTCAATGTGTTGACTTGGCCTTCAAAATGAGTGACCTGATTTGGCTCAAACCGCATTTGACTCTAAAAGTTTAGGACTCAATATACTATTATACTCTGGGGTCCAGAATATAATAAGTGGAGGTTCAGGGAAAATGAGTAACCATAACAAATAGTTATACTTATCTTGACTCACCTTTTCTGGCTGACATCATGTGCCCGGGGGTCACTGCTGAGACCTGTGATTGGGCCTCAGCAGTGACCCCGGGGCGTGTGATGGCAGCCAGAGGACCAATGGATGCCACCGAATACCGCAAAGATGTCCAGGAGAGGTGAGGTGAGGTGACTATACTCATTTCTGGTTCATGCCAAACAAGTTCAGCCCTAAACGAACCAGGGGGTCGAACCTCACCAATATTCTACATAATGAATTTCGTGAGGTTCGCCTATATCTACCCCTCCTCTGTACTGCTCTATACAGTTATAATGATTGATTTCTTTATATTTCTTTTATCTTAAGTCCCATCTCTTCACCCTTTAAATTTCTTAATAAGTGTCAAAGGTTTTTTCCATTTTCATCTATAAGTGTCAAAAAAAGAATAAAATGGAGCAATATCTGCCCTAACAATTTGGGCAAAGGTTATTTGCTTTTTATAGAATTATCCAGCAGCTATAACACATCAAGTATAATTGAGACTAAGCAGCATATGGACATATCCTAAATTAGGACCTTTGCTAAAAATAATGTGTTACGGCATAGTTAGCATTTTTCTAGTGAGGAGCTTATAATAAGCAGCCATAAAAAATATAATAATGTCAATCCTTTTCTGTACCTTTTGGCTGAACACATGTGCAACTTTCCCATTGCCTAAATACTGTTATTTGGTTATAATTCCCCCATCATCTCCCAAGATATGGGCACATAATTGTATTAAAATATTATCTCAAAAATGAGAAATGTGATATTCGCTACGTTGCTATAGATTTTTTCTATAACAGTTGGCACACAATATACTGACACTGCATTTAGTGACATTTGATAAGCTGGCTGACAACTGATAATATGCTTTCAGTGCCCTGAATATTTATAAAGTAAAAAAAATGGGGGGGGATCATCATTTTTCATAACTGTGTGACTTGGCCATGTGCCACTTGGCTTGAAGCCTATTTGCTTTAAAATTAACCAGCTCACTGCATGTGCCAATAGAAAGCTCAGTTGCTTGCTGCTATTTGAACTTTACTCTATATATATATTTGGGGATTTCATGTTTTCTGAATTGCCTAATATATTTTTATTAATGCAATTTTTTTTTTTTTAAAAAGTTTCTTCTTTTTGGTGTATTATTCATTTACAGTCTATAGAAGTAGATGTGTTTCTACAATGTTTACACATAGCTACATGATGTAATAGGTATGGGGTCTCAAGAGTCCAACTTATCCAATGCAAAGGGGTCAGAAAAGCCAACCCAATGATTTGCAATTACTTGACTAACACAATCAATGCTGAGTCTAATGAGTGTCCTTCAGTCCATAAATGAGGATATGGAGACTGCAGCCATGTTGTCAGCTCCTAATTCTTTCATTCAAAACCCTAATCCAGTGTTGCCCAACCTTTTTAGACTTTTGTCACCTCTTAAAAAAAAACTTATTGGGACACCCCTATAAAATAAAGAAAGCAAAACAGTTTTGATGTGGTTTTTACAGCAGTTTTATTTTTGATTGAATTTATTACACTTGCAAAAACAGAAAACCTCACTAAAAACGACATCAAAACTACATGCACTTTTGTCTAATGCAATTTTGATGCAGTTTTAAGTGCCCCACAACTGCGCCATGCGAATGCACTCTCAAACCAGCCCCCACAAAAAATATTAAAATTAATCTTTCAATGTCATTCACCTCCTACAGTAAATTAAAACACAGAAGAAAACTATATAAGATGATATCAAGATGTTTAGGACACTATTCACATGAATGTATTTTATGTTGCTTGTAATGATAGGTCTCTCGGAAAAGAAATGTATATAAAACTTAACTTTTATTAGAACTGAAGAAATGTTAAAATGCGGTTAACAGTAAATTCACCACCACTGTGCTCCCTTAGTGTCCCCCAACACCCTTAGTTGCCCCCACACAGTATAATAACCCCATAGTATCCACTACACAATGTAATGCCCCCTTAGTGATCACCATACAATATAATGGCCATTGGGGTCCCTCACATAGTATAATGCTCCCCAATGACTCCACAAACTATAATGCTCTCCAGTGGCACCACACACAGTTTAATACTGCTCTGTGACTCAATATAGTATAATGCTCCCCAGGGGCCCCACATGGTAAAATGTTTCTCAGTGGCCCCACACAATATAATGATCCTGATGGACCCACACAGTGTAATGTTCCTCTCTTGCCCCATACTGTATAATGCTCCCCACAGTATAAAGCTCCTCAGTGGCCCCACCCAGAAGTTGTGCCATATAAATAAAAAAAAGTAATACCAAAATACATTCATACAGAGCCCTCTAGAGCTCTCCTTCTGCATATCTTGTTTCCGACTCAATACAGCAGGCCTGCACTGAGCTGCAGACAGCACTAGTTGCAAGGTGAATGGTGCAGCAGGAAGCTGCATTTACTATTTTACCATTGTATTCAATTCTGTGTCCTGAGTTCACATTGAGATAGACTTCCATCATGGCACCGGAGTGTTGTGCCCCCTGGTGGATTTCCCTGGTGCACCAGTTGGTAATAGCTGCCCTAATCCAGGAGGTACACCTAACAACTTTGATGTTCTGTGGGAACACCTATATTCATTCCTATGCCCTGTAATATATTCTACCATTCTATGCAGTACTATTTTTTGCCTAGATCTCATCCCTTTTGTGAATGGAACCAGTCTTCCTATCTGCCTACAGTTGTATGGACCACTGCCTGGGATACACTGTGTTATATAGCGGAGTGGATATGTTTGCTGCTATATATTATTCTTTATACTGTAGTATCACCATTCTTATTTAAATTCCACTTCACAGGCATTTAAAAGAGAACAAAGTGGGAACACTCCACACAATATAGCAGAGGCTTGGTAGATAAGTAATGTGTACATAGAAAAGGTTTTATATTACACCAATTGCAAGCTATGAAGGTATAAGCAATTTAGATACGTAGAATGAAGCAAGAGCATAAAACATAGTTCCCTAGGGAACACACTTTAATGAAGTCATAGAGGCCGTCTACAACACGGTCCAGGAGGTATCTGAACACTGCATCAGCTATCATCTTAAAGGAGAAGGCAGGGAATGGGGCAACAAAACCAGACGAGGTAGAGAACCAAAGTGAACTTGTCTTACAAAGTCAGCTTGTCTTACTACTATGGCAAAAGTAGGATTAAATTCCTAAAAAAAAACTTTGCACAGAGCACTGTAAGCATTCCTCTGGTTTTGAGCGCTGCTGGTCACAGTCCTTAAAGGAAGTCTGTCATTCGCAAAACAGTTTTAAGCTAATGGTACGTTGGAATGGCCTTTAAAAAGGACATTCTTCTCCTTCCTTTCCTTGTTTTCTTTTCCCGGCCGATTCCAAGATAATTAGTTTCTTCGTGTATGTAAATGAGCACCACGGAGCACCCGGGGCGTACCTTTTCTTCTGCGAGCACCCATCTTCATCGTCATATCTTCTCACCGCCCCTTTGGCCTTTGTGGTGACTCCCCTCTTGGTCTTCTTTCTTCTTAATTCTCGCTCTCAGCGAATTTTCACGTCTGCGCATGCGCAATCGGCTCTGCTACGCTCTTGTGACAGACCAATGGAAAATGGAAGCCGATTGGGCATGTGCAGTAGCGAGAATTCGCTGAGAGCGAGAAGTAAGAAGAAAAAAGGCCAAGAGGGGGAGTCACCGCAACGGCCGAAGGGGCGATAAGAAATGATGATGTGATGGGTGCTCGCAGAAATAAAGGAACACCCTGGGTGCTCCGTGGTGCTCATTTACATACATGAAGAAACAAATTATCTTGGAATCGGCTGGGAGAAGAAAACAAGGAAAGGTAGGAGAAGAATGGCCTCTTTAAAGGCCATTCCAATGTGCCATTAGCTTAAAACTGTTTTGAAGAATGATAGACTCCCTTTAAAGTAGGCCATCAACATTAGATCTCTGAGGGTCCTACTGATAAAAAGCCAGGTATCATTGTTGCATGTCAGGGAGAAATTTTGAGGTAGATAAATGACTTTCCACCATATTACACATTTTCTGAGCTAATATACTTTGTATGTGTCTGACTTTATAGCGTTTCTTCAGTCTTTTCCATGGAAGTGTTTATTACATCTTGCGTTATATGACAACATCGAAGGGGATTTCTATGAGTAAACTTTGATATCTCTCAAACTCAGAATGAGCTGGACTAGGCAGCCCTACCAGGCAATGCCACACATGCAAACAAGTCACTATGCCCAGACAAACTAGGAGCTCTCTGGAGCACTATGGCTGACATCTTAAATTTTTCTTCTAGCCCTCACCATTCCTGAGCAATCAGTACTGTTATGTTGTTGCCTGATTAGGCTCTCTACTGCTAAGACGGTGGTGTCAGGCAGGAGCAGACAAGGGGCATAGCACAGTTGCCTTGCAGTGCTGGAGTCCTGGGTTCGAATCTGACCAAGTAATTTGTATATTCTACCCATGTTTTCATAGGTTTACTCCGATTTCCTCCCACACTCCAAAGACATACTGATAGGGAATGTAGATTGTGAGCCATATATATAGGACTGTAATTAATAATGTCTGTAAAGCACTCAATCACACCCCTTGCCTGATAACACCGACAAGATAGAGCCTAGTTATCATATCAGGCACCGATTACTCAGAAAAGGTGGGGACTACAGGAAAAATTTCAGGAATAATTGATGCAGTACTGATTAGATGATGCAAAGAACTGGAGGAGGCGAAAGGTCTTCTTTTAGAATAGGTTATGACTAATTTTTCTTTTAAAACTTTTTTAACAACAATATCAATTATATAGCGACTAATAAATGGAAAACTGGAAACTAATAAATAGATGTAGCAAACTTTTACTTAACACAATGAATGAAATACAGATGAATTGATATATTTCCTACTAATCTACTGTTATTGCCAGAATGCTGCTCATTGTTTGACTTGTATAAAGCACTTCCCATTTAACATCTAACCCATATATTCTATTTCTCATCACGATAACGATACTTGACTGATTCAGACATATCTATCATTTGTTTATTGAAGACACGGTATTGTGTTTTGTCTATGGAATCATTGCCTTTGTTATGTTGTTTTTAATACATGTTTTAATAAAAGTGTTATACGTGTATACTCTTACCAAGGTCTATAATACTACCTGAATAAAAGCCTAGCTTGTTTATTAGTGCATGCATCTATTCTTCTTTTTGTTACTGTAGAAAAATATTTCTTGGCAACCATACAAGTCTTATATTTAAGGTTTTATACTAATATCAATAGCCGTGTATACTCTGAAGATGAAGTTTTTGAAATATTTTTATCCTTCCTCTGGAGGTCTTCACATATCCTCGTACTGACTGCGTATATTAGGTGAAGGTCGTGTTCATGGATATTGTTCTTTATATCGCTTTTATGTGAGAAACAACAGCTAGTTTTATTATTATCAAGGTCTGCAAAGTTTTTTTTTAATCATTTCAAAAAATCCAGTATCGTTGGGTCAGTATCCTGTGATGACATCCTGTATTCTATCAGTAACTTCCCGAAACTGACATAGAATTTACCTCTTAATAATAAGTACTGTAAACTGTAAAGAGGATTAAAGTTTCCCATAGAGAGGTTTAGGACAGGATGTGTAAAATTCTTAAAATTTGTCAAATAAAAAAAAGTTATACTTATCTCACCGACGCTCTTTTCTGCCAGTTCCTGGCTCCTCTGCCAATCTTTACTTCCTAGACACTTGACAAATAGGGACTGACACACAGTTAATCACTGACCTACGTGGGTCACCTCTGTGGCCAGTGATTGGCTGATTGGCCATTTCCTGTGTGCCCAGGAAGTGGAGACTGGCAGGGGACTTGGGCGGTATCCAGGTATATATTAGTGAGGCTTTTTATTTATTTATTTATTTTTTGAGAGATTTTTTTTTTTCGTTGAACTTTTTTCTAGATACTTTTGGGCATTTATATATGATGGGATAGATTTATTAAAATGGTCTGAAAGCAAAGCTGTCTTAGTTGTCCATAACAACCAATCATAATGCAGCTTTTATTATTCAGGAGAAGAATACAAAATGAAAGCTGCGCTGTGATTGGATGCTCTGGGCAAGTAAGACAGTTTTGATTTAAGTTTTTGCTTTTAGGCATTTTTTTTTTTTTAACTAAATCTGCCCCATTATGTTTATGGTATTGCACACTGTATTTGGCATTTACCAAATATTCTGACCGCTTTTCAACATTATTATAATGATTTATAACATTTTAAAGACAACCGGTCACTATGACCCCTGTAACCTTTGTCTGAGCATCTGAGATGGACCATGTAATGCCAAAAGACTCCACTGAAATTCCATTCAGTTCAGTTGCCTATTTTTTGGCACTTTGGATGATGCTCAGTAGGTCTGCATTAGGGACTAAAGGGATTAAAGGGATTGTCCCTAAAATACTTGAGCTCTGACCAATTGGTCACATGCCATTTGTCACCTGCGTGCTCAGTGATTGGCCTCTGTGGTCCCATGACATGGATGTTATTATAGCTTGAAGTCAGCTAGACTGGAGCCTTTAGCAGATGAATAGTTAGTCTTACAGTTTTTTGGGGCTGGTTATTTTTTATAGGAGCCAGAAAACTCTTTTAAAGGTTGTTTGACCTAAAAATGAGAGGATGCTCATAGCTGAAGTTACTCTAATGACTGCTCTCCATTCATTTCAATGGCACCGCTGGAGACAATTTCTGTATTTATCCTGTATTCGGTGGTCCCATTGAAATTAATGGAGTGGTGCGCAAAATTTGACCAATCATTCCAAAAAAATCTGGGGTGCCCCCACCACTTTTTGATGATTGTTGGGGGTCCCAGAATACAGTGACCCCCTAATGAAGATTTCTCCCATTTTCATAAGCTCTTTACAAGCAAATGCACACAACATGTTCCACTACATTCTACAGAGTGCCGACCATTATACTGACTAACCCCTATCCTTTGGCCCTGACTGGAAGACCCCCGTAACAACATGGACTCCGGGATGATGGATTTTACCTGCATTAATACACTGTAGTAAATTGTATGGATGGTAGATCATTTGTGCTTCTTATGTTTTAACTCATATGTGAAGCAATATAGGAATTTATTAAGTCCTCTGCACCAGAAAATTGGTGTTAAAAAGTTGCAAATTTTTGTGCAGAAGTGTTTTATTTTAATTTTTTTTTCAAAAACTTGCGACTTTTTACCTATGTCTAAATGTAATGTGGCGTGGTCAAATTTACTATAATTTAGACCAGTAACTGCTATAAATCGTAGTCCAAATCTACACCAGCTCTTAGCTGATATAAATTTCACTTTATTATTATTATTATTATTTATTTATTATGCTTACTTATATAGCGCCATCATATTCCGCAGCGCTTTACAGACATTGACAGTCTGGTACATGGAGGTCCAGATACATGCCTGATCCAATAATAGGTGCACCTCTTAGCAAATTAGGTCCAAATGACTCCATGACTGGCATATGTAACACCAGTCTTGATGAATTGTCTTCCGTACGTCTGTACATTTCCAAACCTTAGATGTTTTTATTCAAGAGCAGGAAATAGAGATATTAAAATTGTAAGTAATTGGGCCACAAAGTTTATTAAAACCCTGAATATTCTTATACAAGCTCTAAGCAAAAAAACTAATATGTGCAAGAAACAGAAAAGTCATTTTAGTGCTGAGTCCAACAAGCTTTTCTGTCTCATCAATCACAGATCTTTAACTGTAGGGAAGAGTTCTCCCAAGTGGCCATCCTTATCTCCCAAGAGGAGAAAACCTATGAAAGTCACATCGGAAATATACTGCGGTTTGATGAAAATTCAACCAATGTTTATGCTGAAACTTGAAATATCTTTCTATTATTTCAACCAATTAGCTGGTCATACTGAAGCAAATTTGTACTGTTTTAATGAGGGAATGAAACTAATGCAGAACCTCCGCAGCAGTACCGTTAAATAACAGACTATTGGTATTTCTATGATCCATTTGCCTATTAAAGTATAACCACCCCAGTGCTAAAAGTTCCTTTATGACCATAAGTTTCCAGTTTTACAGCTTATACAGTCTCCATTTACAACGCAAAAAATGTCTGAGCCACAGATGAGATTTTGTGTCCCACAATTTCCTTAAAAATGCATGAGTTTGCAAAATAAGCAGCAGGATTTGCAGAGGTGCCAAAGACTGCAATGACTGAAGGAAAAGAGCTAGAAGAGAATGCGGGAAAATAAAGGACATATAAAATACAGTAAAAGTATGCTCTATAACATGGATTTCTAGACCAAGCCCTTCATATCATTATAGTCAGTACAACGTTACATATGTATTTATTGCTTTACACCAAGAGGAATGCTCAGGACTGTCAGGTGCCTGCCTGGGCAAATAGCAGTGCCCATAGTCTCCTGTCAATAACCATCCGCCAACTACCAGTCATTGCATATTTAATAAATGGGTCAATGGAGTGTGTACCATACAAGAAATTATAGCTGCTATAGGGGCCCTTAGTGAGAGGCCGCTCAGCCCTGGTTGGGTTTATATACTTTGCTGAATGGTGGCAAGACATGTGCAGAAGCAAACTAGATTAGGATTGGTAAATGATGCAAGCATGGTTACCAATATTTCAGTTAGCAAAATTGCAGCATTTAAAGGGGTTTTCCCATTACAGACACTTATCCCCTTATCCCCACTTATCCCCTATCACCTTCTTGGGTATCTGACTGCTGGGTCCTTCAGCAACTGAAGATACCCCTGCATCCTCCCTGTGAATGTGAGTGCCAGTGTGCTTGTGTAACTGGCTCTCCATTCACTGCTATGGGGTTGTCAGGACCGCAATCTCTTGCATCCCTGGCAGCCCCATAGAAGTGAATAGACAATGGAGGATGGGATATGTCTGAAAAGTGCAGCGTATGGGGCCTAGATATTCCAAAAGGCAGCTGTGAAGATGATAAAATGTTTTTTTCATGTAAATACATAGCGATTACACATTTTGTGAAAAGTGGCAGTAACAACCTATTAATGTTTCACAAGTTTACACTTCTTCCATTCCCTCAGCAGAAAATGGTACCGTAATGATAAAACTTCTAAACTAAAAATAGTGTCAAGCTGTAATACATCCTTTTGCAGGAAAAGACTAGTTTCATTAGGACAACATCTTAAAGGAGTTGTGTTTCCAAACCCTGAATGTCTGTGTATATGGAGTAACTTCTTTTGCAACTATTTTGTCACATATTCCAAGTTTAGCTGTCAGTAATGGGGTACACACGTCTACCCAAAGTACTAACCTGAAAAAGTACCCTTTATTTGTTCTGAGAAGCTGAAATGGAACCTGTTATGTTGAAAATAGAGTCCAATGTATGGGCAGCATGTTATAGAGCAGGAGGAGCAGAGCAAGTTGAGAAACATATTTATAGGAAAAAGGTTCACCTCCACCAACTCCAACTCTTCACATATTTCAATGTATTCACATGTATTCAATGTATTCACATATTTCACATGCTTCACTGATTCTGGCACAGTTGGAATTTTTTCTCTAGCCCCCACCACTTCAGAGCAATCATTTCTACTAGTTTCAGCACAATTATGCGCCATACTGTCAAGTGGGCGGTCCCTGTCTTATGTTCTGGCCAACTATTGTAAACTAATGGGCTGAAATAACCTGCGATTTGATCTGTACTGGCACATGCCAGTACTGCCTTCAGTAAATGTGCCATGGACATCTATATTTTTGTAACTTTAGTAACTCTATTGGTAAAATAGCAAGCAATTTTATTTAAAGAGGACCTTTCAACACCTTTGCCAAGTTCAATCCTTTGCGTCATTTAGTAGGCGCTGCTTCACTGATTCTGGCACAGTTGGAATTTTTTCTCTAGCCCACACCATTTCAGAGCAGTTATTACTGTTAGATTCAGCACAATTATGTTCCCTGCTGTCAGGTGGGCGGTGCCTGCCTTATGTTCTGGCCAAGGACCACCCACCTAATGGTAGAGCGTATGATTGTGCTTAAAGTAACAGAAGTGATTACTCAGGATTGGTAAGGGCTAGATTAAAAATTCCAACTGCGTTGGAATCAGTGATGTGGCACCTATTGAAGGAAGTAATTCATTGGAATTGGCAAAGGTGGTGAAAGGACCACTTTAAGCAAAACAAATAATTTAATCATTTACATTGCTGCTTATTCTGGGTTTAGGAGTCAAGTGGGCACTTTTACACTGAGTATACATACATAGATGGCTGCCAATCACTGAGTAGGACCGCCCACTGGACTCCAAATCCCAGAATGAGCAGAGATTTAAATGAATAAAATTACTAGTACTGTGATATAATACATAATATTCTAGCAAAATATGAACTGATATATTGTTTCTTAAGTAATAAAATAACAAAGCAAAGTGTTTCATTTAAAAATGCTGTTTTTGACAGAAATGTTATTTAAATGCATGGCATTATACACAAATTCCGTCCTTCATTCGGTCTTTGGCAAGCAGCAACGAGAAAAAGAAAAGATACAACTGGCAAAGTTTCACATTTCTTCTAAGCTGCATGTAGAAATTGGTTTATAAAAATGCATCTGCAACATAGCATGTCTCATGGCATGTCTCGCAACGTCTCGTGGCATGTTTCACAACATGTCTCAGCTGCTGTCTAATTTTTAAAAATTTTTAACGAAAGATATCATAAAAAATGTCCAATAGTGACCTTTCTGAATATATAGTAAGGATATTATGCAGTAAATATTACATATCCTATATGTCTAGTCAAAGCTTTATGGATAACCGTGATTATTGGGTTGCCATACCCATTGTAAATAGGGGCATAAAAATCATACATACAGCTAAGGAAACATAGTTTGGAAATAAATTGGATTGTACTGAAGAGCGCAGTGACATAGAAAGACAACTTTGCTCCCTAGAATGGGGACCCCAATAAAGGAAGGCAGGCAGCGCTGGTTCAGTTGAAGAAGTCTATTCAAGCCAAACACACATTTCAACTGGACCAGCACTGCCTACCTTCCTTTATTGGGGTCCCTATCACGATTTTTTGGACTATTCTGCTGACCCAACGTGTGATATGTGTCACAATGTCCCCCTGGCGTCCAGCTGCTATTGAGGTCCATACCACCGGTTGATAAGGCGTATTGGAGTGGTTGTGGGTCTGTATAAGCTACATATACCTGTGTATTTTATAGTATTACGCTATATAGCACTTGGCACTGTTTCTTCTCTTTTTTTCTGTTCTGAATCAACTTTGCCCCCTAGTCAGTTTGTGAAATTTCTGATCTGCCCCGGTCAACTGTAAGTGCTATTATTGTGAAATGGAATCAAAGAAACAGTAAGTAGCCATACATAGACACACAATACATATCATTTTGTGACACAATATCATAAAACAGTATTGTCTGCATCTCATAGACATCTCTGGACATGTCCAACCAAAAGGAAAGGTATGAAAGGACACATCTGTACTCAGCATGATTGTAAAATATTACAGAGAGACCTACAGTACAATAGATAAGCTGACAGCATGGACAAGGATAGTAATCATACTGCTGGATGCCTTCAATATAGAATAAACCGGAGATGACTGAATAAGCACCCAATGTCACTCAGCAGCAGCAAAAGCAAATATGTTTTAGGATGTATAAATTGAGAGGTAAAAAAAATTGTGACCCTCCTAATGCATCAATGCTTTGGCTTCTTAATAATTTTGATGCACTCCTGTGCACCAGAATTGAAATGTATTCTGATTGAGTTATAACTCATATCAGAAAACTGGCATGAGTTATAGCAGATTTGTTGGGTTTATATTAGTAGTTTGCAAGAAAGGATAATGCATTGCGTATTCAGTGTAAGAAACAGCTGTGTGCCAAAAATACACCACATACTGTACATGGCATATTGGCATTCACGGGTTAGTAAAGTTTCCCCATTGAGTGATGGTGAAATACATTCATGGTTTTCACCATATAGTGCAGTTTTTTCTCTAAAGCATGGCTCCTGTGCAGGTGAGGTCGGTGCTGAGGTTTAGTCGGCCCTGCCTTACCTTGCAGAGTCTCCCACCAACAGTTTTGCAGACGAGACTTCTGAAACAGATCTAGACTGTCTGTACATATCTCACCTGTCACAACTGTCAATTATCACAATTCTTTTTCGGGAGTCACCTGTTTTGCGACCTTTTTCACACACCAGGTGAAAGCAGTCATGAGATATAGCCTTGCCAAATTCAGGCAAGGAAATGTTTTCATGGTCCTGCAGATACATCATATATGATAGGAATAATTTTATAGTGAATAAACAATTATTCACTGGTTATGTACAACACAGTTGACCCCTGTGATCAACCAATAAAGACACTTAACCCCTCATAATCTTACTTCATGTACAGATGAAGTAGAAACATGGTGACCTTCGTAGAATATCTTGGTGACAGCTCCTGTACACATTGTGACAGGAGACAGTTTGTACTTATTCTTGTCACTTACTGTTGGTATCCACAGCAGTTAAAGCAGTCTGCTGAATATGGATGTTGTTGATAGTTCCTTGCTCTGCTGTGCTAGGCATTTTTTGTTTTGTTTTTATTTTTTTTTTTATTTGAGGATGTTCCTGGTGACAAAATTTGAGACAAAGGAGTATAATGGGGGGAAAAAAGCATTACGCACCTTAAAGATCCCCAATACTTCTTGATCTTTCTTGACACAACAGGAAATACCTGCTCATCCAATAACTGGTTGCAACAGATACCAGTCTTAAGCTACGGTCACACCTGTATTGGGTTACCATTCGGGGATTCTGTCCTCCATTCCACTTGAAAAATGCAAGCAGGACTATTCTCTCTGCATTTTTAGGGTGGAAACCGCAGGTAACCGCTTTTTAAGTGGATTGGGTTTCCCTTTTTGGAGTCCCCAAGCACACCCAAAGAACGGAAACCCCAACGCAGGTATGAACCTAGCATAAGCCAGTGATTGACCAAGTTGGCATTTCAAGACATTTTATGCTATGTCAAGATGAGACCAGGAAGTTATGACCAACATGGACAAGGTAAGCGGTGGCATACCAGTGACACACCAGTCAGCACACCAGTGACATACCAGTCAGCACACCAGCGGCAGGAATTTTTTTTCTAAATTCAACCCATTCGGCCCTTTTGCTCTAAATTGTTGTTCTGAAATCATCATGGTGAAACCGGCCTCCATCCCTGAACTTTCTGAACCCTTCCATAATAACTCAAGACAAATCCAAATTATAGAGAGAACAGATAGCAAATGCTCTGCGGGCTTGCGAAGGCTATCAACTTCAGCACTACCTTAGCCCCAGCTAGTTTTATTCTGCACTGTGATAAATCAGTCATATAATATACCACTGTGTATGGCATGAGAAATAGAACATGGCAGTATACCACTGTCATCATAACATGAATACCATTTACTGTATTGTATTTAATCTATTCTCCATTTCATTTCGGTACCTCAACCAACATTGGTCCAGCCTTGACCCTGGGATAGGCACGGCTGGTGACAATCTCAGAAGATCTGAGAAGACCAATCTGTTCAAGGGATGTCGTTCTCTATGTGTTTGTATGTCCTTCTTCCTAATATAGAGATTATTTTCCATGCTTTAGAACATGGTTGAGTTAATAGACTTTCTAGCAGATACATATAAAATGGATTGATATCCTTGTGTTGACCTGTACTTATTCCAAATCCCATATTCTCCAGCCTACATTTGTCCAAAGGATAAACAGTTAAGACTCTGTTAGGTCTAATGTTGTGGAAAGGACACAAAGTCCTTGGCCTGTTGTATCAGTATACAACAGGAGACAGAATGCCACATTTTTTTTTCTCTCATTATCTCTCTACAATTATTTACTTGTCTGAACTGCTAAAAAATGAATATAGACCTGACCATAAATGCATTCAATGCAAGAGTGAGTCAAGAATGTAGAAATACAACGTACTCTCTCAGAATATGAAACAGCAACATCTATTTTTTTCTTCTGCTTTTATACCAATTGAATTAGGTCTAGGGAGGTACTGCTACTCCTTGTGGAGACCGCCAGTCGGCGTAGGAAGTCATATAGGCCAGGCAATGCTTTTATCCTCAAGGATGAGAGCTCATTTGCATACCAATTGAATTAGAGAGAATCCCATGAAATTGTGATCTGACAAACAATTTGGATGCAGTTTTACATAGGCTTTATTATATTTCCATGTGATCCAGATAGAAAAGAATGATTGAACAGCAAATATAAATATTTTAAATGTTTTGCTCTCACCTTGCAATTTTACGATATCATTTTTCATGAATACTCAAAAAAAGGACTGTAACTGAACTATATACCAATTATTGCTTTAGGCCAGGGATTTTTTAATATGTTTTCATGTAGATTAATTCTGTGTTTACCAGTAGTGAATAGTACAGTATTAAAAGCCATATGGAGAGTACGGCTTCTGCAATGCATGGGTGAATTTTCAGGCACAATGTATCAGTGCGATCTTATTGATGCATGGAAGAACTTTTCCCGCTAATCCAACCTGCAGTTTTAAGCATCTGGCTCTCAAATTAATACGATTCTGGTTCACTAGCAGCAGATCTGGAGACGGCCACTCTAATCAGCTCGTGGAAAAGTTTTAATTACCCGGCTGAAAACCTCCACACACGGCCTGGTGTTTTGGTCATTAGAAAGGTCCTTTGGGTTAATGCAATTACAAAAAATACAAATCAATTGTTTTTTTCTTCTTAATAGCAATATTTCATTGCAAAAAATAGTCCGTGATAATTACATGAGAAATAATATCTATATATCTAGGTATAACCCCCTTGATTTTATCATTATCTGTCAACACTGAACACTTAAGTTAGTCTAAAGATGCCTATACACATACTATACGAGTAAAGTTAGTTGAACCCACTCATTTCAGTACAACCATTTGACTATATTATGCGTAAAGGGGTCTGTCAATTCTTTCCCGACAGATGATGTTAGAAGTATCGGGCATGTACAACTTCAACATGCCAATTTATTGTTCTCGCAGAAGATAAGATAAGACACCACCAGAAGTGTTTGTGTTGGGTTTTATCTATGTAAAAGGTTAAAGGAGTTATTTAGGGGCATTAATTTAACTTACCTGGTCTGGGCATTTGTTGTAGCTGGACCTGGGGGATTCTGGATTGGTTCTGACTCTGGGTCATGTGATTGGATCCAGCCCCTGTCCACTGAATTGCTCCGCCTACCCCTTCTTTTCAAGTTTTCGCCACTAGTTATCTGTAGTTATCTGTTATATATGCAGGCAGTCTATAGTAAAGCCAGCCGCCATAGCACAGTGGTTTAAAATGGGAGAGGAGGGAGGAGGAAGAGCAACCGAGGGGATGGGGGTGGATCTGATCATGTGAGTAGGAACCAACCTAGAACCTCCAGGTCCAGCTACAGCAAACACCAAGTAAGTAAAATTAATGTCCCCATATTAGTATGGAGAGTAAGTTGAAAACAGTACAACCATACATTAGCATAGATTTGTAGTCTGGATTAGCATATTCAATATGCAGCTGCTCCCAATCCCAACTGTGTTAACTCTGGAGATGATACAGATAGAACTGTGATCTTGGTGTCATATGAAAGATGAGAATTATTCTTCTTTTATAATGGCTGAGATATAACTGATTAAAGTGACCCCCCCACCCCACCCTTACTCAGTTTTCCTGCTTTATTAGAAACCATATACCTGTACTCCAATGAGAAGCCAGTGAAAAATTGCAAAGAATACAGAAAGAATAGAAGTGGATTTCAGCATAGTATCACAGAAAGGAGCCAAAATACATTAATAAAGTAAATTGCAATGTTTATTAATGTCACAAATGCTGCCAGAAAATCAAAAGTTGGTAAAAAATTTAGTCATGCTTTAATTTTGTTTATTGATAAAAATAAACTATTAAGAATTTTCTTTTGCAAAGCATTTTTACTTTGTATTACTTTTCATTCATGCAGCATTTTTCTGCACCTGCCTTAAACCTTTGCACAGCACTGTACGTATCTCATGACACACATATCGGGACATTTTCAGCCAAACGGAAAGGTAAGAAAGGACACAGCTGTAGAGCAATTGGCCACCAATGATATCGCTCAATGTCACTTGTCATAAGTGTTTAGTTGTTTTTGGGGTTTTTTTTAGTTTTGTCATTACTGCAAAGAACCCTCTTTGTTCTGCTTTTTATCCACACTTATGCCTCTTTTATGTTCTCTTCCATTTCTTGGAATGAAAACTTCTTTTGGCAGATAAGACATTGGATGCATTTTTACATATTAAAAAGATCACCTCTAAGGCATCTGTTTTCCAAGCTTCTAAATACTGAGCTTTCATTGTGAGACCTCCGACCTCTTTTATATGCATTGGCCAATACGCTATTCAAGCTACATTTCATACCTGAATTCATTAATGCCAATGGTAAGCCTTTTTATAGCAAATTCCTAATAGTTTTGCTAATATATCAGAACTTATAGCAACATTGACAAAATAAATGTATAGTAAAAGCTGTCATCTTGTCTCTAACATATCTTAAGTAAATAATCCCAAATCTACCATATACTGAAATCAACACTAAATGGTAATACTAGGTGAAAATAGAAGACTCATGATCCGCCAACATGGCATTAGCATCATTGTTCTTTTTCTTGTTTGTGGCATTTACAGTATTTAAAAAAAAAAAAAACTTAAAGTTTTAAAAAGTTTTAAAAATATCTAAAAAAAAATTCTAATCACCCCTATTGCTCAAAAAAGTGATCAAAACATCAGACATTTGTTTAACAGAGGTGTGTTTTAATTTTTTTTAAAGGTATTAAAAGATAAAAAAAGCTAGATACAAGTAGTATCACTGTGATTGTCACCGTAACAGCAACACCCATAAAAAAAAATGACACAACTTCATTTTTTTCAAGTCCACTCCACTCTGATTTTCTTTCCAGCTTCCCAGTCCATTCTATGGAATAGCAAATGGTGCCATTAGAAAGTACAATTTCTCCTGTAAAAAACAAGCCATAGTATGGCTTTGTGAACTGAAAAATAAAAAGGTTATGGCCTTGAAGGAAAGTAGTGAAAAACAAAAACAGAACAATAAAAAAATGAGTGTGTCCTGTAGTGGTCAAGGCAGAAACCTATGTCTTAGGTTTAGTGGACACTTGCTCTATGGGGGTTTGTTGCTTCCATCTTCAACTTTGGGAGATTTTGGAAATTTCACAATCCAGCATTCTCTAGGATTGGATCTTTTTGCCTTTTCATGGTTAATATAAGATGTTGATAAATTTATTCACTCCCCAAGATCCCTGAAATGTCCCCTGTTCAAGAAACAGCTCTATTGGAACCAGTAGAAGAAATCATGGTCAATGCCATGTTAGAGGTCAAAGTTAGAGGTCATGTGAAAAGTTAGATGGCAGTAGTACCAGGGAACAGATGAGACGAAGTCATGTATGTATTCAAAGTCAGAAAACAGGCGTGCAGAAGCAGAAATTGGGATCAGAACAAAATTTTAGAGCTAGGAACATCCAAGAAATGGCATGGCCACTGTATTTTATGGTTTTTTGTTCAGAATATATTGTTCTGAGCATCATACAAAGCCTATATGGGCATCAAAGGCACATATTTTTTAAAAGAAAGGATCATGCCAAGTTACTGCATAGAAATCACCACTAAAAGGAATAGAAACAATGCTTTTGTCCATGGCCTACATGCAATTTTACTGCAAATGCGTTTTTCTATAAAGTAGAACAGATGCATTTGGCATAATTTTGCTGAGTTATCAAGTCCAAAATATATCCACTCCAATATTACTATCTACCCAGCGAGTAGCGATGTGGCCACAAGAGAGATGCCTCTCACAGATGATGACCTTCAGTCTCCTCTATTCTTTAGGTTTTTTTTTCCCTTGTACATTACTTACTTCGATGAACAGGCAGATGATCCACATTTGGAAGGAATTAATATTGTGGCACGGTGAATTATCATGGTTCAAATACCAAAAAAAAAGGTCAAGTATTAATTTTCCAGTCCTGAGTTTTCTACATTGGGTTCTTAGGCTACTTTTATTCAGCCTCCCAAAGGACAAAACTGTAGATGGTTATTTATGTTTTCAATTGGAAATGACAGCAGTCAACAGGTTTTCCATTCCACACATCTGCTTTCATATTTTTACGTTATACATTTTCTATCAATATTTTTTCTGAAACATATTTTCTTAAAAAAAAATCCACTAACTTATTGCTATACATATTCGTTTAGATAAATAGTCAAATAGATATATAGATAGATCATTTCTGTAGATATACTAATATGTCCTGTTTGTAGTTATAGATGTATTCATTTTAGTCTTACTAGTTTTACAGTAAAAATCTAATTCCATGATTTTCAAAAGGACCACTTCGTACTAAATCCCCCAACTAAAAAAAAAAAAAAAAAAAAAAAAACAACTTTATTAAGTACTGTATTATAGTTTTCGATCAAATATTTAGAAATAAAAGACAAAGTAGTCACAGCATTAATAAAATCAATTATAGGCGAAATATAGGGTGAAAAATATGTAAATTTTGAAGACTGTTGAATTGATAATTGGGAAATAGAGCTGTAAATACCAATAAACCATACAATTTAGGCAGCATCTAACAATACAAATGAATGATTCTACTTCTGTCTGAATAAACCCAAATAATGCAAGCCAGTGCAAAATGCATTCTTTTGTCAGCTATAGATTCCAGATGATAATGATGTCCTCTTTGAAGAAGAGACAAAAGACTAAACATGCAATTTTCTGAGTAAAACCCATAGCTATCCCATCCAGGAAAAAAAATTGCTGATACAATACAGAATGTGCAAGTGAACAAAAGACGCGCACAAAACCTTTGTACAGAAAATAACAACAACAAGGAGGATGCAAAGACAGAAAGGAAGCACATAACAGAGAACAGAAAAGAACAAGGAAGCATACACACATCATTTACTACGGCCACAAGCTTATTATAATGGAATGGAGAGAACATGAGTTATTGGAAAATCTATTCTAAGGACACACAAGTTCTTCAACCAACTGCTCACAAGGAGGCAGTAGATGCAGCTAGGAACCGAAAAGGAATAAAAGGACTTGCAAATAATTATAATGTAGTCACACAAAGCCACAATCTCATCCTCAAGCCACTAACTGTGCTCTGGATTCCAGAATTTGAGCAGAGATTGATGAGGGCTGGTCGGCCAGAGGACATATATATCCATTATACTGCTTATTCACTTTGACCTTGTTTTTATTGATATATATATTTCATGCATGGGTCAATACACCCAATAACATTTGCTATGCCAAGTTGACTATCAATTCATGTGAAGTGATTGCTATGATGATGACTTCTTTCTAGGAGGCAGTTTCACTAAATAATATCCAGTACATTGGACAATTAATAATCCTAGCTGTATAATTAATAATAATTGAATGACCACAGTTCCCTGGGTACTAGATGTGTTTGTGTCAGCAGCTTGTAGAGTGTAATCTACTCTAAAATATATACCTACACTATATACAGATATAGATAGAGATTTTATGGATATGACTGGAGCGCATCTTGCCTTAGTGCTAAAAGTAAAAACAATAAGAACAGGGTTACTAAGTATACAAAGTATGGGGGCACAGGTAACCTTGAGGAAGGTGAAATGCGTTGGATTGGACCATAGGATTGGCCATTTTCCCACATTTCTATTCTGAAAATGCTATACATATACATATATTAGTATATAAAGTCAAGATATATTTGTGTGTATGAGTGTATATATGTAGGCGAATACACAGCACTATAGTATATATATATATATATATATATATATATATATATATATATATATATGGTGCTGTTTTGTCTAGTTTTGAACATATACCCATCAATGAACTAGCACCATCTATATTTCCAGGATAGTGAAGTTTTTTTATCCCACTAAATGATAAATTATTAAGTATTATTAAATGATATATGTATTTTGGCACATTACACTGAAGCCATAGTTCATATACTTACTTCACAGATAGTCTTGCTGTACATAGTATAACTTTACTCAATGACTGCTACTGCCTGCTACATAATATATAACGCTCTTTACTAGAAAAGATACAATGATGATATATTCATGATATTACCTATATTATACTGCAGCCCATAAAACTACATGTAACATATAGACATTTGCTTACTAGTAGCTTGGATTACTATAAGGCTACCCAAGCTAACAACTTCATTTACATGTAGAACAGACTGAAATGTTTCCAGACTGTGGCAAACTTACATAGGAGGAGCCATGACAACCCTATTATTGACAGTAAAAAATTCTTCCCCCACCACTAGAGATAATTTCCTGCTTCAACCATTGGAAGTATTGCAAGATTCAGTAGAGGAGGTGTAATAATACATCCCTTACTTTATTTTATACATTTTACCCAGTTTCTTCCTACACCTTACTTTTAATTAAATTTTTGAGATTTTTTTCATGTTTTTCTTCCTTAATCAACTTCTCAAGCGTCCTAATTATCACACATTTTCACAAATCGTTCCGTGATTTACATTTTGATTATTTTCCTGAATTTTTTGCAGAAGGAAATGGTGATCCATCACACATGCTGTGATGGAATTCTACAGACATATGCAATGTTAATTATAATATGATCACACATGTATGGAAGAGGATTGGTCATGAAAATAGCAAATTATGAGGTTTTCATAAATATAACATCCTATGTCGAATGATCAAAAATTCTCTTTTTTTATATTTTAATTGTACTTAGAGATGTCTAAAAACAATATATTCTATTTGCCAATCAACACTTGTGTATCCTCTCTAACTCTGTACGTTACAGCGACAAAGCTTAGTAGTGCTGTTGGTTGTCAGCAGAGGTCACGTCCCATATTACAGACAGAAGGTCCAGGCCCATCTCACTAGCCAACATCTAAAATCCGCCCCTAGACTAACATAAATGCGTCCAGTCTTCGATGGATTTACATAACAGCTGATAACATGTTTTCTCACCAGAGCCCAGAAATCAGTATTGCAGAACCTGAGACAGCTCCATAGGAAAGCATACAGCTCAACCGGGATACACTACGTACAGATCCTTAAATCCGTTGCCTGCATTGGTTTCTAAGCAGATACACAGAAAAGGCTTTACTTGTCTAGAAGCATGTGTTGTTATTACATGTGGCTCAGTGGTTAGCACTGCTGCCCTGCAGCAGCGGGGGCCGTGTGCTCCAATCTGACCAGAACAACATCTGCATAGAGTTTACATGTTCTCCCAATAATGGCATGGGATCACTCTCGGTACTCTGGTTTCCTCCCACACTCCTATAACATGCTTAGGTTTATCGGCTTCCTATGACATTGGCCTTGCATAAAAATAAGAAATAAGGGACATCAGTGCATTCTATGTACATCGGTTTGGAATATGTTGGCGCTATATTAGGAACAGGTAATTCATGAATAAGTAAACGTGAAGCTGAGCACATCCTGCTGTGTGAGTGCCTGTCTGCTGGTAGGAGTGTGGGCACGTTTGATTTCTTGGTGCCCACACATTCATCCTGTGTTCATTCCTTTGGATTCCAAAAGGGATGTTTAAATGTGTACACGTGTATCAGCGTCTGAATTTATAATGGAGCCAGCGCTTACGTGCGCTGTATGTAATCAGATGGCCGGGCTCAATAAAACACCCAGTCATTAAAGTGTACATCCAGTCGCACTTGTACATGCCTATAAACCCACCGACATAACCGGCGTGCAAGGATGTGACTGTGTGCATCTTATGTCCATGGTCACAGGTATTAACCGTTTACCTGCAGGTGCCGGAATTGTGAATTTGTTTGCTCTGCATTGACTGTTTGTGCACGTAGATACATGCATGTGTTGAGCACGTTTAGTTGTCGGAAGGTTTAGCTGTTGGGTCTTCCCGTCTTAGACATTTATGGCATATCCACAGGATATTAAGTCAGTGTTTGGCTTTTAAGACATTATTGGTAGGATTATCGCTTCGAGTGCTGTGGTATATGTTAGCGCTATGTAAATAAAGGGTAATGTGGCGATTATTAAGAGCGTGCAGTACTTGCCTTCTGTCAGCGTGCCTCTCCGGCAGGGAATAGGTATCCACAAGCAGTTATTATCCGAGGTAGGTACCTCTGGGTGCTGTTAACATGCTGATGCTGCTGCTGCTGGCTGTACTGTAATCTTGGATTGTCAGCAGTCCTTGTCATGCTCAGACACAAAACAACCTTCCTTTCTAGAGATCCCAAGCATTAAAAAAGGCAGTGGTTATTGAACGTGCTGGCTATTTTCCTCCTTGTACTTATGCAGACAAGATGATGACTGGAGCAGGAAAAAGAGAGAGAGAGGGGTTGTGGAGGGGGATGGGAGATGGGATGTAATGAATGAGGAAAGAGCTGGGAGGAGCTGACTGCACAGATCTGATCCTGAGCTGTGTATCCGATGAAATTCAGGAGCAGGAGGCAAAATTGAGGTGGGACAGAATAAAGATAAACTGAGCCCATCCAAAATATCCTGGTGTGTCATAAATAGGAGCGAAAGAAGGAGACGGGGTGTAGGGAGGCAATATTCAGCTAGTGAGGACACTGAGATCTGTCACTCCAGAGGAGAGGCATCATTGCTAGCTAGAGATGCAGCATTGACGAGAAAACATGGCTTCAGAGCGGAGAGGTAGGAGAGGCGAGGCATGGTGGTCATTTGGAGGATGTGATTTTTTTTTTCCCAATAATAAAGTATGGGTAGCACGTTGCATGCCAACACAATGAATTAATTTACTGTCACATGTGCTGCTCTCTCTGAGCTGCAAGTGTCATTTGAAGATTAGTCTGGATAGATGTGCTGCCTTCCCTCCAGAGACCAGGGACACAAGGAGGTTGCTGGGTCCTAAAACAGATCCTCCCTGCTGCAGTAAGAATTGGCTTATCTCAGATGGCTGGCATTCTGAAATAGGAGGGGTCTCACTTCAAGCAGCAGCAACACAAGCACGCACCACTAAGGGCACCACCAGGTGCATTTACATCTATGGTGCCCATTTTAGGACATTCCTGCTGCATCACCAGCACTCTTCCACCAGCGCTCCGCACTCCCTCCTTCAGGAACAACCTGGATTTTGCTGTAAACATCTTGTTATTCATCTTCCCTCAGTATCTGTCACCTCTCGTCTCTTAACCTCTATCTTCTATCATTCACTGTGCAAATACAAGACAATACTACCTCATTCTTCATGCAATTTTCTGTTCGGCTTTCTGTGCTTTTCAGCTGCTTTGTATTCCAGAATGCATCAGTCCAACAGTAGTATAGAGCATTGTCACGTACTGATACCTATATGTGTCTGTCATACCTAGTGTCTGACTGTCTATCTATCTATCTATCTATCTATCTATCTATCTATCACTGTTGTCACATGTATATAACATCCAGCACCTAGTCATGCACTCACCTTTACAAACATTTGTGAAATAATGGAACTTTCTAATAATCTCTCTGAATTCGAGCATGGTACTGGATGCCACCAATGTAACAAGTCAGTTGATAACATTTCTTCCTTCCTAGATAGTCCACATACAACTGTGAGAGGTATTATTGAAAACTGGAAGCATTTAGTAACCTCAGCAACTCAGTCACAAAGTGACACAGACCACATAAACTAAGCGAGCGAGATCGCCGACCCCTGAGTCACCGATGCTCTGCCGACACAATAACAGCACAGTTCCAAACTTGTCTGGTATTAACATCGCCACAAAAACTGTGCACTGGAGCCTCATGACATGGGTTTCCATGGGTGGACAGCTGTATGCCATCCTTACATCACCAAGCACAATGCCAAGAATCCGAGAGGCATAAAGCACAACGTTGCATCTGGACTCTGGAGCAGTGAAAACTTGTTCTGTAGACAAATCACACTTTTCTGTCTAATAGTCTAATGGACAACTTTGGGTTTTTTGAATGGCAGGAGAATATTACTTGCCTGACTGCATTGTGCCATCTGTAAAGTGTGGTGGAGGACGGGTAATGCTATAGGGTTCTCTTTCAGAGGTTGGCCTAGGCCCCTTAGTTCCAGTGAAGGGAAAACATAATACTCCAACATAACAAGATATTTTGGACAATTGTATACTTCAAACTTTGTGGGAACAGTTTGGGAAAGACCCATTTCTGTTCCAACATGACTGTCCTCAGTACACAATGCAAGTTCCATAAAGACATGTTTGGGTGACCTTGGCGGGAAGAACTTGACTAATCTTCACAGAGCCCTGACCTCAATACCATCAAAGACCTATGGGATGAACTAGAATGGAAATTGAGAGCCAGAGCTTCTTATCTAACATCAGTGGCTGACCTTACAAATGCTCTTCTGGATGAATGGGCAAATATTCCTGCAGACACACTCCAGAAGCTTGTAGAAAGCCTTCCCAGAAGAGTTTTAGCTGTAAAGGTGGAAACCAACTGTATATTACATATATAGTTACATAGTAGATGAGGTTGGATAAAGACATCAGTCCATAATGCCTATGGATTTAGAATGGGATATCATAAAAGCTCCTATGAGTATAATGTGTAGGCGTACTAATACTTTTATCCTTATAGTGTCATATATATAGATAGATAGATAGATAGATAGATAGATAGATATAGATATAGATCTGGCAAAGTTAACCTGAATTTCTGCAATTGGTTTAACTGCTGTAGGGTGATATCTTACCACAGAAGGCTACACAAACCAATGAAAAGTCATTGGAAAAATATTTCATTGACTTTCTATTGGTTTTTGTTGTTTTCTGTGATAAGATAACACATTGCACCATTTTTGGATTAAAGAGGTTTTCCAAGTTCAGGTTAATGTCCAGCTCTTCACATCAATTAATAGTCACTGCTCCGCTGATTCTGACAGTTGGAATCTTTTCTCTAGCCCCCACCATTTATAAACAATCAATACTGTTAGTTTTGGTGCCTGATATGCTATTTAGGCTCTGTACTGTCAGGAGGGCGATGTCAGGCAGGAGCAGACAAGAATGTGATTCTGAGCTCTGACAGTGGCTGCCTCTGATTGGAGCTCTGAATCACGCCCCCTGCCTGACACCGCCCTTCTGACATTACAGAGCTTAAATAGCACATCAGGCACCAATACTAACTGTTTTTGTTGCTCAGGAATGGTGGGGGCTAGAGAGAAAATTCCAACTGTGCTGGAATGAGTGGAGCAGCAGAAAGAGATGCTAAGAACTCAAATTGGTAGAGGTGGTGAAAGATCCTCTTTAACTCAGCTACATATGTTTATACATCTATATACAGATCTTCACACAACCACCTCTAAGACTTCTCCCATGCATCCCCTATACTCTGAAATTCACTACTACAATACATAAGTCTGTCCCACAAAACACAACCTTCAAAAAGACTCTAAACACTCATTTATTCAGGAAAGCCTCCAAGGCTACAACCTTCAATAACTATGCTGCCACAACATCACCATCTGAACAGCTTCTACCTCCACCTACTGTCTCTATCCCCCATCCCATATAGATTGTAAACCCTTGAGGGCAGGGCGCTCTATCCCTCCCACTGTACCAGTTGGTCAGTATTCTCCTTGTTTTTGTGCATTTTGTGTTTTGCATGTAAACCCTGAAATGTACAGCATGGAATTAATACACACACGCACATCTATGAAGGAACTTCAGATGCTAAATTACAGAAACATATTGCAAAATGTATACACAAACCATTATCTACATAGTTTATGCTACTGCTTTATTTAATGTCACAACGTCAACAGTCTCAGTAGGAATCAGATGAAGTACTTTTTAAGTGCATTGAGATTTCTGTATACCACAAGTTCCTAGCTGCCTGACATTATGCAGTGGACCAGATAGCGGGCAACGAACAGCATATTTCTGGCTTGCTAGTGCAGCAGAGCCACTACAACTGAGCACCAAACATTAGACAAAACTGGCATGTCTCCAGGTCTTTCCTGTTTCAAAGCTAGAAAAAGTGATGCTCACAGACTGCACTCTATGTAAAACTAGTCATGTATAACTAAACCCCGAATCTTATGTTTTCGTTACAAATATGTGAGCATCTTTTAGTTTTTTGGCAGTTCCATAGAAATAAATGAAGTGGTAGACAAGCATGTGTGCCTCCACTCTATTCACATAGGCACCTTAAGGGCAATTGCAGACCCACATTTCCATGATTGCTGGAGGGTCCAGAGGTCAGACCCCAAGAAATCTGACATTTATCCCCTCTACCATGATTTAGTCAATTTTTTGCATCAGTGTTTGTGAGCCAAAACCAGGAGTGAGTTGAAAACACCGAAGAGAAGAAAATCTCCCTTATCCAATGGCCCAGTTTACTATTGTAGATACTGGCATAAAGATTGCACATCTTTGGCGCAGTGTGGCTAATCTTTTGCTTGTTAATTGGGCTAACATTTTTCAACTTGCTAGACACGTGGGTGTGGATTCTCAGAAAACAGGGGTATGGATTAAATGTGCCATGATGCAGCAAAAATGCGCCAACATTGTGTATATCTGGATTGTAAATATCCGGCTAAAATTAAACCTTCCAAATATCCGCTGTAATATTATGGCAGATGCCAGGTCTTTAAAGATGGCAGCCACTCTGCAGCAGGTCTTTAAACATGGCGGCCACTCTAATTGCGGGCATTGTACATTAAGGGGTTGTCCAGTAAAAAATGTACATTGAATTTATTGTTTAAGTAGGCCGGGGGGAGTTGAAAAAAATCATACTGACCTTTCCCGGGTACTCCGGTGCCTCCTAGCATGGTCCAGTCCTCTAGATCCAGTGTTGACGTGTGGTGAAAATCCCAGCCACACGTGACCGCTGAGGCCAATCAGCGGCCTCAGCGAAGGGCATGCGATGTCACTAGCTGTGACACCACGGGTCTCTTCCTGAGGCCGCTGATTGGCCTCAGCAGTCACGTGACCGCTGAGGCCAGTCAGCGGAAGGGATCCGTGATGTCACAGCCAGTGAACAGTTTCACTTTGAGAAGACACCGGAGCAGAAGGACCGGAACGCGGCGGGAGGACACCGGAGCAACGGGGACAGGTGAGTATGTTTTTTTTTTTTTTTTTTTTGACCTTACCCGACATATTTAAAATTAAAAAAATTGCCTGGAGAACCTATTGAATGGTGCGCTGTTACGCCTCCCATAAAAATTTGATAAAAAAACAAAAACAAAACATCAGACATCCCCAAAATGAAATGTTTTGTATCTGCAGGTAATTCTAGATGGTCAAGTTGGTCAAGGACTTACCATGTGTTGAAGAATTGCTTATTTCTGCTACAGATGTGTATGCCCTTGGCAATGTGTCTGGGGTCACTGTACTGCTGAAATATGATATTTGTGAGTGATCAGACAACTCCCTATTGGTATTGTATGATGGACAATCTGCTTGTACTTTCCGTTCCATTTATGAGCTTTTCATAAGTATTTTCATTCCCTTTTTAGGTCATTCAAAGTATTTGCAAACATGTAGTTTTATACCCACAGGGAACACCTTTATACTGCAAAGGCTCATTTATGCACTCAGCAGTCCTCACTATGAACATCCTCCTGTTTCAGCCAAAATATTCATATTCTGACCTTTCTGTCCAGAGCACTTTCATTGTTCCAGATTCCAGTAATTGTGTTTTAGGCCATTGACATGTCTGTTTTTCAAGTACTGTATTTTTCAGATGATAGCCTGCATCTAACTATAAGACGCATCCCAGGTTTATACAAGAAACATTAGAAAAAATATTTCATAATAATTTACCCTTCTCCGGTGGTCAAATGGAGTAATGGGTAGTCGCTGTCCACATTCGGTCCGCAGTTCCCAGATGAGATATAGAGTGCAGCTTCGTCTCTCATGTCCTGCAGACGCAGTTCTCACACTGATTGGAGAAAGCTCTTTATAAGAGATTCTCCCGTTCATTAATAAAGTGGTCTGGGGGGTCTGGCACTGCTGAACCCCCTGACTTTGAAATGTAAGAAGGAGGGAAAAAAGTCCGAAAATACGGTATGTGTTTTCTACTGTCAGCATATGGACATAAAGATTTTATGGACATTTGGTGTCAGTGTTTCACATACATAAAAAGGAATCAAAATGGAAAAAGTGCTATTTTTTTAATTGAGTTTAATCAGTGAAAAACAGTCAGAAAATGGATGACTTCTGTATGCGTTTTTTTTCCTGTGACGCATAGACTTTAATTGGGCATTTGCGATTAGTAAAATGAACCTAAATAGATCATGCTCTGTTGTTATTTTTACAAACTCACTGGGACAGATTTACTAATGGTGTCTAAGCGAATGTAAACTAGACCATCTTACGCAAAAAAACTGCACCAGGTTTATCAACGTGTCTAAGGCCGGTTGCAGACGACCGTGCTGCGACCAGCCAGCCGTGAATTAAAAGCACAAGCGGCACATGGGGGACACAGGGATGTCCCCGTGTGCCATCGGTGCATGGGCTGTGCTTCTGCGGGTCCTTTCATTAAATGAATAGGAGCCACGGAAGCAAGAGCCGCAAAATAGGACATGAATAGGACGACCTGTTCTATATTTTGTGGCCCGGACTGTCGGCCCACACACGGGACCATGAAATTCACGGTCATGTGTATGGTCCCATTGAAAAGAATGGGTCAGTGTGCTATCCGTGATATACACGCATAGCACACTGACCACGGCCACGGTTGTCTGCAAGGGGCCTAATACTGTTTGATAAATTTGTTATATTATTAGACTGTCTAGTCTAACATTAAATCACTTCTTAGTTGACGAAGTAATATTTGATGCATGTATGGGTGCATCTTTTGGTGCATGGCATCACATCTTAAATCCCGCCCCTTTTCAGATAAGACTCGCCTCCTTTTCACACACATTGTAAATTTTTCTAAAATGTGTCTTAAATACTTGATAAATGTGGTGTACAGCATGTTTCTTACGCAAATTATGTCAGAATTTGTCACATTTTGCTTAGTAATCTCCAATATCCATAAATAAAAGCAGACATGTGAATTATTACATTGAAATACATACATGGGAAAACAACAAACCAGTTTTCTGGCGTAGACTGGAGATCCTTTCTCCAATCAAAAGATGCACTAAAGATGCACCACATCCCCCATTCTGCGCCTTGCTCGCCACTTTCCACAAGTCTTGGCAGAGCGGGGCAGAGTGCGGGCTGGGAACGACTTGACCCGACAAATGTTCATGGCAGTTTTTTAGCATGAGTTATATAGGAAATCTACACCAGATCCTGACTGCCATAGATTTCCATTCTGGTGCATGAGTGTGCAGATCATTTATGTGTGCCTTAATAAATCTGCCCCAATGTGTCTGTATTTCGTTTGTAAAATATACGTATGTGTGAATAAGGCCTTAGTGTGCACTTTGCGTCCCTCTTCTTTTTTGTGCTTGGAGAAATGTCTTTTTCCATTGAAGACACCTGCAACAAACCTTCTGTATTCGTGTTCTAATGCCATCTATGTGGTCAGAGTTGACAGCAATGATGGACTTATGATATTGATGATAGTTTGATGCTCGTTTTGCAGCATTTACAGTGTTGTTTCTAATCTTTGGACTGTCCACATATTTCATGAAGAAAAGCTTTAAAAAGACCTTTGGAAAATCTTGAAGTTTAGTCTTAAGAAAGATATTTCTGGTGCAAAATGACCACTTAAGACCATGTAAGCCCCAAAATAGGTCTAAAGTGTAGAAGTTAGAAAGGTTGTCCAGTCATAGCAAGTTACACTGTACTCGGCTCCCTCTAGCATTCCCATTGAAATGAATACTGCACACGCTCCCATAGATCAGAAAGTTACCCCTATCCTTTATAGGGTACCTAAGTTTTCATGAAAAGTTGAAATATCTGCAGGGTCTTGCTGTGCAGTCTGTTCTATCACTGTATAACCTTCATACATGGTGTGCATCAGTTTTTCTGCTGCTTTTAATCACATTAAGGCTAAGGCCCCACGTTGCGGAAAAGGTGCTTTTTTTGTTGCAGATTTTGCTGCGGTTTTTTGAGCCAAACCCAAGAATGGCTACAAAAGGAATGTGAAATACAAAGGGAACATTTATACTTCTGTCTTCCGCTCAATACACACCTGGCTTTGGCTCAAAAATCTGCTGCAAAATCTGTGATAAAAAATGCTGAGTTTCCACAATGATGTGGCCTTAACTTAAGACTGCAGCATATTTTACATTTCTCTCACAGGCTGGCATCTTTTGGTGCACGACATCACATCTTAAATCCCGCAGTCTGCCCCCTAACCTATCCATTACTACTAATATTGGTTTATTTACATATAATTCTGCCAGTAGTAACTGTACAATAGCAAAGAAATAGCTGAGAAAAGCCTAAGTGAGCATAATATAGGAGATTCTGGAACACTGGACTTACACTGGAATACATGCAGGCATGATGAAACCTATAAGATCCCTGACACAGGAAAAGAGCAAACTATGAGCACAGTCAGTAAAGTTGCTTGCTATCTGTGAATGATATCCGATCTGTAACCACACAGCCAGAAGTACATACATGTACATAGAAGACTTTTCTTACATTGTAAGCTGTAAGATGTGCTGAATGTTCAATTTCAGCAGTTTGCAGACATGTGTGCAGGCTGTGAGGAGAATCGACCCCTCCTATCTGCATTCACTGTGTGAAGTGACTGGATCCTCCTCCTTCTACTTACTATGAAGATGTCCTGCTTATTTAATGCATCTATGGATAGACTTCCCTAGTAACAGGGAGTGAATGGCAAATTAGCTAGAAGGGAGACACCTAGTGGCAGAAACTATAGAGTTTTTCAGGCTGAAAGCAGCAACATTTTTAATTAAAGTGCATTTCATGTTGGACCAGAATTACATGAAATGAGACTAAATAGTGTAGTTGGTAAGCATTAAAAGGAAGAGAAAGCGCTATAAGGGTCCTCTAAAGGTGAAGTGGGGAAGGAAAAAAAGACTATTTAGCATTGAAAGGATCCAGTATACACCTGGAATTTTGGTAGCTGAATATTACTCATTGCCACTTTAATTTATTCCATTGAATCTTTAGCACATTGCAAACCATTTAGGGATTTTTGGTTAAAATGTGGGTCATTTATATACAGAAAAAGGACTTGGCTTACTTCATTACAATATTATGATCTGACAGCTACATTTCTACCAATAATGAACAGTCTATAAACCGTATCAGCTCTAAAAGTGTGCCAAAGGTAAAAATCAATACAAAATTTTATCAATTTATTGATGAAACTATTAACCCAGTTGCTATTTTAAGTTTCGGACGGGGATAGTGAGACACCTGCAAGGACTGCTTTACCATAAATATAGTAATTGCATCCCCAAGGAAACCTTCCCCTGGTCATTACAATTGATTTTCATGCAGAGCTGCAAAGTTATAGCACATGAAAAGGTGTTTCCACCTTAAGTGAATCATTCCCTTAATACCCTGTTAGTTTATCCTTTGCTCACCTCTTTATATCTACTCTGCGTATCTTCACTTGCTACACCATTTCATGCTTTACATGCACATAAAATATTAGGCAGTTTTGCAAATATTTTTCTACGCTCATATTTAGTTTTCTGAATTTACATCCTTTATTCACCTGTTAATGGTCGTGTAGCTCCAATACTGCTGTTCCAGTTCACATAACTCCACTACCTTCATCGACATCATGTTCATCATATACATGACAGCTGCATCTCGTGTATAATCCACATCATTGCTTCAGAACCAATGGGGACCGAAGCAGCAGGGAGTAGAGTGGCAGCGCTGGAGCATTGGGATATTTAACAGGTGTGCAATTGTTATTATTATTAGTTTACTACATTTTCTGCTCATAGGCTAGCCCATTTTTTTTAAATCCTGAACAACCCATTTACTGTTGACGACACTCAAATATATCTCTCTGGCCTAGACATCACCATTCGGCTATCCAGAGTTCCAGAGTGTCTAGCAGCCGTAGCCTCCTTCTTTTCCTCCATTTTCTCAAACTTAACTGATGACCTTCTATGAAAAATCTTTAGATCCTGGACAACCCCTTTTTAAGCTTTATGGTTCTGCCCAGGTGGAGTCACAATTGGACATCTGCATTCATAAACCATTATCATTAGTATTCATTTTAGAACATCATTAATTCCATGGTGCTGTACATTATTATATTATTTACATGGTGCTGTACATTATTATATTAATTCCATGGTGCTGTACATTTTTATATTAATTCCATGATTCTGTACATTATTATACTAATTCTGTGGTGCTGCACATTGTTATATTCATTCCATTGTGCTGTACATTATTATATTAATTCCATGATGCTGTACATTATTAAATTAATCCCATGATGCTGTACATTATTAAATTAATCCCATGGTGCTGTATATTTTTATATTAATTCCATGATGCTGTACATTATTATATTCATTCCATGGTGCTGTACATTTTTATATTAATTCCATGATGCTGTACATTATTAAATTAATCCCATGGTGCTGTACATTTTTATATTAATTCCATGATGCTGTACATTATTATATTCATTCCATGGTGCTGTACATTATTATATTAAGTCCATGGTGCTATACATTATTATATTCATTCCATGGTGCTGTACAATTTTATATTAATTCAATGATGCTGTACATTATTATATTAATTCCATGGTGCTTTACATTTTTATATTAATTCCATGATGCTGTACATTATTATATTCATTCCATGGTGCTTTACATTTGAGGGTTTACAATAATTCACAAAATACAAAATTATGATCTTGTAAATTTGGATTTGTGGTTGAGTGTGTGGATGAGCATCAGCTTTTCTTTTATTATGTCACTTAAAGAAGCCTGTCAACTTTCCTTGAAATGTATAAATAAATAGGCAATTGGGTGTCGCCAGTTGGGGGGGGGGGTCCCTGCACAGTCAGACACTGTCCATCCACTGCTGGCAGCCTCAGGTTATGTAGGGACACACCCCTTTCAAAAGGTAAATGACAACACCAAGTTGTCAATTAATTAATACATTTCTACGTAGAATAATAGAGGGACAACACAACACAGAATTCTAAAAACACATAATTTTAGAAAAAATACACTTATTTACTGCAGTAGATGTGTAATGAGAGATGACAGGTCCTCTTTAAGCTCTTTCCGAGAATGACTGGGTGTTAGTCTCATGGAAGACTATGCATATTATAAAGATGAAGTAGAAATAATTTTAGCACATTTGTTTATTTGCTAATTTGTAAAGGGAACCTGTCACCTACATTTGGGACACCACCTTATGGACCTGTGGTTTTGTGTCCCACATATCACTATATTAAGGCTAAGCCCCACGTAGCAGGCCACAGCAAAAAAGGGAATGTCGAGGCAATTTATTGCGGTTTTTCCCGCATCGCTTTTCTCAGAAAGTCCGCAGAGGTTTCCTCTGCGGACTGTCTGCTTCCATTATGTCGGCGTCGCGTTTCTGTAGATATAATTGACATGCTGCGATTTTCAAAATCACAGCGTTTTTGGGATGCAGATCACTATGTGGGGCCTTAGCCTCACAGTGCAAAGGTTGTCCCACAGTGTTGCTTGCAGATGTGCCACAGCAAAAAAACACCTGATCTTGGCCGAGAAATCCAATCCATATGTCAGCCATATTTCACTCCCAACTGCAGCTCCTGTGAACTGAACTCATACTGAGTTATGAATCTGTAAGCTTCAGAACTACCAAGGCTCTCCTGTCCTGTACTCGTATGATGAGGCTGTCAGTGCAGGACAGTGGAGCTGTGATAGTTCTGAAGCTCACAGTGTCATAAATCAGTACCATGCTGTAAATTCAGTTCACAGGAGCTGCGGTTAGGCTGCGAAATATAGCCAACATGGACTGTTAGTGAGATTTATTGTGCCTTATATGCCAGCTTTTTAGGCTTATAATGCATGAAAAAGGTGCAAACTTTTGCAGAAATTGAATTTTTGCACAAAAATGTTTGACTTTTTTGGTTTTGTGCTACTTTCCTGTAAGAGTGTGTGACATGGGGGGTACATGGCCCTGCCAGATTTAGTCCGGGGCCCCACGTGGCAAAAACTGCAGCGTTTTACAGTCCCTGCAAGGATTCTAGCGAATCCCATCCTCACATTGCAGAAAAATATGAGAAGCGGAAATGCTGCAATTTCCAAAACTGTCACCATTTTGGAAATCACAGCATTTCAATTATACCTACCGAAACACTGGCGGTTTCCCTCTAGGTTTTTCCTGCAGCGCTTTTTCACTGCGGCCCGCTACGTAGGGCCTTAGTCTAAGGATCATTATGGCACTTAACTGGTGTAAATAATACCTAAAATCAACACCAGCTGCAAACTGGCATGGGTTTTAGTGCTGGTGCACCTTCTGCCAGTGCAGTGGGTATGAAGACTGGCATTAAAAACGCCAGTCTTCATAACTCTGCCCCTGTATGTCTTGCCCAAATACATCTCGCCTCAAACTGTGTTGGTCACTGGGACCACAATGTGGCCTTATAAAACTGGGGTCCAACATGAAAATCCAGGGTCACCATATGATCTCTCTATGTTATTGTGAGTCTGGGCATCATTTTGTATGTACCTTTCTATCTGTCTGTCTACTGTCACTGGAATGTCTCTACTAGGGACGTTTTGTATATATTGTATTTGTATTGCATATCTTTGCTGCTGTAACACACTGAATTTCCCCATGGTGGGACTATTAAAGGATTATTATTATCGTCATGGTGGTTCAGTAGTTAGCACTGGCTCCTTGCAGTACTGAAGTTCTGGGTTTGAGTCCTGCCTAGGACAACATCTGCATGGAGTTTGTATGTTCTCCCATTGTTTGCATAGGTTTCCTCCCAAAGACATACTGATAGAGAATTTAGATTGTCCTACTTGATGACAGTCAGTGATGATAGTATCACTGACATATTACATCTATATATAATAAATTTCCTTCAGGCCATATCTGTAAAAACACATGGGACAGATAAACTAATACTGTCCAACTATTAGACACCAGATTTTCTAAAGTGTCTAATGCTGTTAGTAGTTGACTTAGTTAATGACAGAATTTTGTCGCAAAAATTTTGGCAATGTCAGAATGTCTTGGTGCAATTTCTGGCCCACAGTTTTATATTAATCCCTGCCCCCTTTTCAACAAGCCCCTTCCCCCTGTCATATAAGGCGTAGAAACTGTTAGAACACATAGAACATGAGATGTGAAGCATGGGCGACAGTTTTTTGGTGCAAATTACTCAAGAAATCCGGTGCACATGTATCAGTTTATCGGCCCCATTGGCAGGGTAAGTGATATGATCAAAAAGCCCAACTGTAAACTGGGAGTGAACACCATGAAGAGCTGCAGAATATGTCGGCATTAGGTATTAATGGGAAGAAATCACCATTGACTGTATAGAACATAACATATTATTCTTTTTCCCATTTTATCAAGCTTTCGCTTCTGTTTAAAAGAATTCATTTATATGTCTTTTTTTTTTTTTTTTTTTTTAGAAATCTGCATGGTGCTTTTTAATGAACGTTCTATACCTTAATATGTTGTGTCCTTGATGATCTGCCATGAATCCACCAGCCTTTGTTAGGAGAACGGCTGACCTTCAGTGACATTAACCACCTGTTATCCTGACATTTCTTGCTGCAAGTGTCAAATTATCTATCTCTACTACAATTCTTTTCCGAACAGGTAATTCAGTGTTTTACTACATGTTGTAGATTATTTAGCGTCTGCAGTCCATGTAAGTCCCAGCTCTATGGTCTACTTACACAAGAATAGATCTGCGTTAGGCTACAAGGCAGCAAAAATGCTTGCGTTATTCAATGCTTTTCTGCTGTGTTCTTCATTTTTTACCTTATCCATCCCAAATAAGTCTATGGGGAAAATGCAGCATTTCCACAAGTAATATTAACCCCTTAATGACCGGGCCATTTTTCGTTTTTGCATTTTCGTTTTTCCCTCCCCACACTTCAAGAGCCATAACTTTTTCATTTTTGATTCACAGAGTCACATGATGGCTTATTGTTTGCGAAACAAATTGTACTTTGCAATGACTCCATTCAATATGCTGTGCAATGTACTGGGAAGCTAGAAACAAATTCAGAATGAGGTGCAATTGGAGAAAAAAATGCATTTGCGCCAATTTTATATGGGTTTAATTTTTACGGCGTTCACTGTGTGGTAAAAATGACATGTTACCTGTATTCTGCAGGTAAGTATGAACACGGCGATACCAAATTTATATAGTATTTGTAATGTTTTGATACCTTTTAAAAAATGAAAAGCTTTGCAAAATTGAAATAAAAAATGTGTGTCGCCATATTGTGACACCTGCAACTTTTTCATATTTACATGTATGGAGCTGGGTAAGGCGTCTTTTTATGTGGGACTAGATGATTTTTTTTACTGATACCATTTGGGGAAAGATCTGATGGTTTGATCACTTTTTATTCAATTTTTATAGAAGGCAAAGTGTTCAAAAAAAATTATATTTGGCTATTTTGATTTTTTTTTCGCCGCTACGCCGTTCACCGTATGGGATAAATATTTTAAAATTTTAATAGTTGGGGCATTTTGGAGCGCGGCAATACCTACTGTGTTTATGTTTACATTTGTTTATTTACTTTTATATCTGATCTAGGGAAAGGGGGGGTGATTTGAACTTTTATATTTTTTGTTTTTTTTTATACTTTTAAAAACTTTTTTTTTTCTTTACTTTTCTGATCAGACCCCCTAGGGACCTTGAAACCTAGGGGTCTGATCGCTCCTACTATTCACTACAGTACTACTGTATCGCAGTGAATAGCAAAATGCCTTCACTGCTATTACACGCTGCATCTGGCAGCGTACAATAGATTTAATGCAATGACAAGCCTGGGAGCCTTCAATGGCGCCTGCGCAGTTTAGACGCCTTGTTATGAACCGACCCTCAGTTTTATAGCTGTCTTGGAAGTGTGTTTTTACTTGCTCATGTCCATCCTTCCCCCACTGGTTGGAATGTTGTGCTTACCCATCTGTCCGAGGATTCTGCAAAGGAGGGAGAGGGAGGGCTGGCAAAGGGGGAGGTGAAGGGTGTAGCTGGGGGGGGTCTCACACTGAGGTAGAGAGAGGTTTTGTTTAGTCTTTGTGTGGAAGCTGAAAGAGAGACAGCTAAGAGAGCTGTGCTCAGGTATTATCCTAAATTTTATTTTCCCTTTTCGTTTTTGTATTGTATCATCTCTCTTTTGCTTGTATGTTTATGCTTGATCGTATTAATATTGTATATTTCTGTATATGCTATTAAGTCGTACCAACCCACTTGGGTTATTAAACATATAAAATTTATATCGCTCGTTTCGTTTTATCCTATGACCCGGTCTACTCACGGTGTGTGAGTGGGAGGTTAAGAAAGAAGGTTGATCGCAGGCGTGCCAGGCGGCTGGGCGAGGCAATATTCTTCACACGCCTTTAAAGGGTTAAGACTCCCTTTAGAGGCGTCCAAAGGGTTAACAGCCGCGATCAGTGCAGACACCAATCGCTGCTGTTAGCGGCGGGTCCTGGCTGTATTACTCAGCCGGCATCCACCCTGTATGGAGAGAGCTCAGCTCCTGAGCTCTCTCCATACACCTCTTCACACCCAATCATGTACATGTACGTGATATAGGGTTAAGGGTTTAACATGCTGCGTTTTTCAAAAACACACACATTTTTTTTAAGTGTAACATTTCCACAGCATTTTTTTTTCCACAATGTGCGGAGATTACACAAAAACTTATTCACTTTGCTGCAATTGCAAAACGCTACATTTTTTGCTGCTGTGTTTCTATAACATCCAAAATGTGTAGCCTTAGCCTAAAGATGAGATAACCCATGCTCCTAATGTGATAGAAAATCTCTATTCTAAAGTCTCTTCTTATGCAGTTTTGCAAGGTGCATGATACACAATTGCTATACTGTAAACTGACTCTCTAGTACCACCTATGGGTGGGTTACAATAGGTGCCTATAGGTGGCAGCTCGTTCTGGGGGAAAGCTATTTTGCATTTTTTCCAAGGAATTATGGCTGTCAAGACTATTAGACAAAGCAAGCAAGGAGAATTTTACGAGTATGTTCACTCAAAGAAGGGATTACATATAATAGTAGAATTTTAATTTTAAGTTATGTTTTACTTTAATTTTTAACTCATTAATGGTAAACACTATTATATTTTATAATATTTGATATGCTGCAAGCAGAAGGCAATAAACATACACCATAAAGTAGAAAACAGTATCCCAAATCACGTCAATAAACATTGAAGTGGTTTTCCAGCTCCAAATGGATTTTTCATACTGATGACCTATCCATAGTATCTGATCTGTGGAGGGCTGATACCAGGACCCTGCACTGATCAGCTTTTCTGACAGCCTCCAGGTGCAGGAATCTGGTGCAGAGGACAGAGACGTTGTTCTGGATGCTCATATTCAAGTAACAAGCCATGTATTGAGACCACACTGATAACAATGTATCTATTCACACATCCGTTTTTGTGATGGTCCATTTTTCAAAGCAGTCAAAAAACTGACTTCTTCTATCTGTGTGCGTTTTGACGGACACATGGACCAAATAGAAATCAATGGATCTGTTTTTAACGGATGTAAAATGGATTTAGTTCTGATTTGCGTCCACTATAAACGAATCAGTGGGTTGGGTCAAAAAAGAAAGACCAATAAAATTCATCCGTTTTTTCAACAGTCCATTAAAAAGACAGGCAAAACAGATGAAACTCTGCTATCATAATGGCAAGGTGGATTGAAAACGGACGTCAAAAATGACCATTTTTAACAGACGTTAGATCCACCTGTCATGTGAATAAGGCCTTAAAGAGACCCTGCCACAAAGCAGAAAATGCTAAATAACATCCATCATTGGGTTCTTGCTGCGCCCCTGAACAATCTGCTGTTTTTCTTTTTAAAATCCATCTAACTGGTCAAAAGGCACAGCCCCTGGAAAGTTATATGTAAACTAGCTCTGATTCTCCATGTGGGAGGAAACTTTTTATTTTCTCAGAGAAATGCAAACAGTTCCCGCCCACTTGGAGGATCAGAGCTAGTTTACATATAACCTTCCAGGGGTCATATCTTTTGACTGGGCAGACGGATTTTAAAAAGAAAAACACCAAACTGTTCAGGGGCGCAGCGGGGATCAAATAATATATGTCACTTAGTATTTTGTACTTGGTGATCGGTTCTCTTTCATCAGACTTTTGTAAAGCAGCATCCGATTTGAGTCAGACATTACAGAATTTGTCAGGGCACCCTCTATTTTGATCCAGCAAGTTTTCAGAAGACACAGTATCATTGTATTTATTGTGATATTCCTCTTTGCCACCCTTTGTATTACTTTCTCTCTGGCACATACTGTATACCTCTGCACAGCTATACTTTATAAACAGCTGGAACATTGTACTAAGTGAGGAGCGTAGAGACAGTAAGCAACAGTTTTATCAGTTTTAATGTAACTTTACAATATGGTATAGGCTGTTAAGGTTACAGAAATACCTCTCACAGTATGTATCTAGTACACGACTTACTATCTGCCATGTCTAACATATAAAAGTTATTGTATATTGTGCTTTTCTTAGCTTACATTGTAAAGTCCCTTTTATTTATTTAGCCTTTGTAGGGATACTCTCTTTTTAGTTTGCTTCACATCCAATACTCATGTGTTTTAGCCCTTAGGCTAAATATTGGTATATATAATATTAGTATATATACAGTAGACATCTCCTGTCAGGGCATATTCATTCATGTCATTTAGAGATATTATTCTGTCCTGTTCGGCGGACCCTGTTGAAGGGACATCCCAATCATCAAGGATCATGGTGTGAAGTACCTTTTACCACTGGAGAGCAAATTATTTTTACCCTCCACTATCCTGTTGCTATCGCTGACATGGTGGTACTGTGCATTCAGTGCTTGTTAAGAGAAGGTCACTTGGTAAACTCCATGGTTACTGCACGCCTAGGCTCTGCATGTCAAGACACTGCAATACATCCTGAAATATAAAGAGGCTATAGCTGTCACACGTCCTTAATGTATAATTAGAAATGTTGTATCATTTGGTGTGTAATTCTGTTTTTATTATTATACAGAAGTTTTATTTTAATATAATATATTTATTGAACTATCAATTGTGTCATTTTTCCTTCTGATTTGTGGGCTGAGCGAAAGCTATGTGTTAGATTGAGTGGTGAAAGTAATAATCCTTACAATAGAACTGTGAAGAGGTGAAAACTGACACTTTATTACAGTCCTTTCTGCCATTGTCTACAGAACATATATAGTAGTCAGATGAAGCAAACTTGAACTTGGCTCTTAACAAGTTAAGCAAACAGTTGAAAAAAAGTTTTATTTGACTTTTTGCAGTGATTTTCAATAGCTGGTGATAAGACTTCACGATGCAGCAAATGATCAGATTCACATTCACGCTTGCAACATTGTTACATTTTACACGGTGCTACATAGGGAAGTATAGCAGTTACCTCATACATACAGTATAACAGCCACCAGAACTTCTAAATTTGGTTATGGCCTAGAATATCAGATACAGAAAGCTAACTTACTGAGCTTGTTACTGATAAACATACAACAGATGTTAAAATAATTCAAGTATATTTTATTATTTTTTACACTTTCTGTAATTTTTAGTGTTTTATTGTTCTTGCAGAAAGCTTATACGCTGCTCTCTAATAAGAAGTAAAAACTATTGTGAACTAATGGACTGATATAAACCTGTGGTTTGATCTGTACTGACATATATCAATACTGCCTTCAGTAAATGTGCCGTTGCCATCTATAGTTTTGTGAATTTAGTAACTTTATCGGTAAAATAGCAAGTACTATTATTTAAAGGGGACCTTTCACCACCTCCACCAAGTCCTTTTTTTTGCATCATTTAATAGCTGCTGCTCCACTGATTCTGGCACAGTTGGAATTTTTCTCTAACCCCAACCAATTCCGAGTAATCAATGCTGTTAGTTTTGGTGTCTGATATGCTATTTAGGCTCTGTACTGTCAGGAGGGCGGGGTCAGGCAGGAGCAGACAAGGGGAGTAATTCTGAGCTCTGACACTGCCTGCCTCTGATTGGAGCTCTGAATCACGCCCCCTTCCTGCTCCTGCCTGACACCGCCCACCTGAAAGTACATATCCTAAATAGCATATCAAGCACCAAAATTAACTGCATTGATTGCTCAGGAATGGTAGGGGCTAGAGAAAAAATTCCAACTGTGCCGGAATCAGTGGAGCAGCGCCTATTCACAGATGCTAAGAACTAGAGTTGGAGGTGGTAAAAGGTCTTCTTTAAAAGGGAGTGCCATCTTATGCATTTATGTTATAATCAGAGTATATGCCATAAATGCCTGGTACATAAGGGTCATTCTGTACTCACACTTCATTTGTGTAATGGCCTTAATGGCTTTGAACTGCTTAATAACTAACAAAACCTTTCCTTGTCATTTTTGTCTTTGAAAAGCCATAAAAAACTCAGTATTTTTAGCATTTTTAAGTGCTTTTTGTTCACACAGTATTAAAAACACCCCAAACACTTCAATAAACATTGAAATATGTTACGCTGATAGAGCATTATCTGTGCAAAAGGCAAATTTTTTTAAATATTTTTTTTCCCATTTCTGCCCTCCCAATGAATACTTTGCTTACATTAGAGAATGGCAGCGCCACCTTCCTGTGACAGCTGGGTCTAAGTAGAATTGACTGCCTGCCTCTGTAACTTGGGCTTCTATGGCAGCTCTAATTACATGCAAATATGTTAATTTTCCCAAAGAAAATAAGACTAATAAAAAGATAAATAAATGAAATAAAATAAATATCAAAAAGTGACAAAAACATAACCTATTACCTATGCAAAGCTCTAACACTGGCACAGTTTGCATATGTTAGGATTTCTTTATTGTGATGATAAATTCATTATTTAACTATTTTCATACACTAAAAGCCCAATAATTGTAACAAAGCTTATACAATTGTCCAAAGTATCTAAAATAACACTGGTCTTGTTGCCCATAGAAACCAATTACAGAGGAGACTTCATTTTTCATCAAAATGAAAGCTGCACAATTTGTGACCAACTAAGCAAGGCATGTAAACATAGAAAAAAGGGCCTATTAGTGACCAAAGAAGCCATAAAAATTCATCTCAGGCTGTTTTACCAGCATGTACAAAAACTCATCAAAACATTTCAAGCTTTAAAGCCCAAAATACATCCGAAATTAAAGTGTACTTTATATCCAGTGACAATAAAAACACACAGGGGCAGATTTATGAAGACTGGCATTCCTCACACCAGTTATCATGGCCCAGGAACTGGTGGAAGGTGCACTCAATATATGACAAGGCGCACGTCTCCTTATAAATGTCACCACCATCTTCCAGGTGGTGAGCCAGTGGTGTAAATTATGTTAAATCTGCCATCATCCCCGCCTCCTGCACAACCTTGCCATGCTCCCTTTTCGGGAAAATAACGAGGACAGCAAAAAAGTCATTACAGTCGTTACTTTTTCTACCAATCTGCTAACTCAAATTACATTTCTCATTGCAAACACCATTCACATGCCATGGATGGAAAGAGAGAGAAAGAGAGAGAGAGAGATTGCCTACAGTAATCAGTTCCCATGCTTCTGTGATCACAGGACTATATTATATAACAATATAACAGGTTCCCTCTACACATAAACATGGACAATCACATGATTATATTGTAGTTATTTATTGGTCAGCAGGGAGGAACTACTAGTTCATGTCTCCTCCTACTTGACCAAATGAAAATAAAAAGAATATACAGTCTGTTAGTAAACCTCATTTTTAATTTGAGATTGGAAACTTGACTTTTGGGATTTTAACTGAATCCACGACTAAATCAAGATTTCTAAGATTTTGACTTTATGTCATTATTTATGAAGCGTGAATGTAAATGATCATTTTTGCTGGCAAATACGATTAAAAATTGCTACTGTTGGGTCCAGGGGGTATTAAAGTGCTAAGAACGCTTTATTGTGTGTTTACAAAGTATATGACAATTTTTTCAGCTTCTTCAAAGACTCACAATGACTCCCAAATAAAGGAATCATAATGAGAAGTTTACATGTAGAAGTTTAAAGGGATTCTGTCACCAGTAAACACTTCCTTTTCTCAGGCAATGACATCAGCTCTATTGGTCACATGGCCATGCTGCCGCTCTATTAATTTGAATGGGACTGAGCTGTAGAATAGCCACGTGACCAGTGGATGTATTGTTGCAAAGCGGTGGCTATTTTCATGGGAAGGGTTAAGTCCCCATCCTGACTGTACATTTGGTTATGGCAGGAGCGCAGTGTTAACATGGTTCAGCGTAGCATGTTGGCACAAGAGAGGTTTATTGTTAAATTGTTGTATCACGTGTTCTGAATGACTTGTACTGAATTGTATTGCATATATTGTATTATTTGCTCATGTCTAGTTAAGTGGTGCAGGTCAATATGCAGTCAGTGTTACAGTGTATTCTGGAAGCTGTATCGGGTGTTTTGCCTATGGGTTGCACTACGAGAGTTGTTTGTCGTTCCCCTATAGCGCAACTTGATGATCTCAAGTATCAACCAGTTTACCCAGGGCGTGGAAATGGCTCCCTATTTTAGGGTCTGTTTGTGTGCTCGAATCGGTGTGGGCCAACTTGTAGGACAGCTTAAGAGGAGCAGCACTTGCAGGAATGAAGGACAGCTTGAGATGCGGTGAACTTAGAAGCTTGTTGGATAGCTTGTGGAGTGAGGCCGGGACCCCACGTGGTGTAAACACCGCATAAAAAACACAGCATTTTACAGTTACTGCAAAGTGGATGGGAATCCAATCCCCACTTTGCCATAAAATACACGCAGCGGTTATGGAAATCGCAGCAAGTCAATTATACCTACAGAAACAGTCAGTTTCCCTATAGGTATAATTGGAGCAGAAAGTCCGCAGACGAAACCTCTGCGAACTTTCTGTGCAATCGCTGCATTAGAACCTTGATGCGTTGCCGCCGCAGTTTTTCTCGCAGCGCTTTTTTGCTGCAGGATGCTACATGGGGCCTTAGCCTGAAGCAGCCTCTTAGCCAAAAAGATGCAAATCAGTTGCATGAAACGACACACATAAGGACACTCGTGAGTAGGAGAACAGGTTCTCCAGTGGTGGGCACAGCAGAAATGTATTGCTCATCATGGCTTGTGATCTTATGGGCTAGGCCTTATGTTCTATTGTTGCTTTACACCTGTCAACTTGTCAAGCGTAATTCCACTGAAGCGCTCCACTCGCTGTGTACACAGCATCTGCTTCAATGAAGAAGACTTCAATGAGGAACAAAGTGTTTTTGATCCTATATAATCCCTTTAAGTAATTCAACTAAAATACTAGGAGACCTGTAGCTTTTGTAATGCAAAGGTTAAAAGCAGCAGGAGACCAATGGTAATTTTCTGAAGGTGTGCCACCACAAAAAAAAAGACAATTTTGCCTTTTTTTTTTTTTTTTTTTTTTTTTTTTTTTTGCGGAGTTGATTGATTTGCAGGGCAAAAATTCAGCAGTGTGCCCATCTTGTGTGACCCCAAGCCAAAGATGATTTATGTCCATATGCCATGTGGACATCATTAAAGGGACCTCCCCTAACAAACAGCAGCTTTCACTTAGTTGATATTTGCTGTCCATTTATTGCATAGTTAGCATTTGTTTAACTCTACTATTTTTCTACTTATTATTATATAAGGGATATAAAAAAACATACGACTAGGTCATGATAATTCATTATCTGTATAGGAAACACATACAGAAGTACTTTCTCTGATTGAATAATCAGACCCAAGTGATCACTTAGATACATTGTTGCCTTGGATGTTCATGTCATAAAAGGAATAAACTTTTGCCTTTGGAAGTGGAAAATGATTTATTAGATCCAATTTCAAGGATTTAATTTAGTGAAAAGCATTTCAGACAGAAGTGAATTTCTGTTTTGCACCCTGCTGAAAAATGGAAGTGCGATCATATTTTGCTTGTTACTGTTATCAAATATTTCATAAGCCAAATAGATAATCTTAGTTGATTGCTTCTAACCTACCTAGAAGAGCACTAACTGCTCAGATGTTCTACTCGCAGATACATGGTGGTTTTCCTTTAGATTCCTATAGCTATACGTAAATTCAAGCAGGTGAAAACTATATATATATTCAGATGTAGCAGAGTTAACCTGAATTTCTGCAACTGGTTAAACTGCTGCAGTGTCATACCTTATCACAGACGACAACAAAAAAAACAATATAATTTATTGTGAATTCATTTTTCAACGACTTTTCATGTTTTTCACTGTCATCCTACCACTCCAGGTACTCGAAGTTCACTAAGAATAAGTACATGGGGCGCGATACCCAACATCGCTCACAGGAGGAAATACCTGAAATAATAAAAAATAACCTTTTTAAAAAGTGGTCATGGCCAAACACCACACATTGGTGGTACAGTATAAGGAATCTGAACTTAGTAGTACAAAGGGGAGTTTGCTTTACAACATAACAAGATGCAAATACAAAGGGCTACAGTAGTAATAATAGTATCGTCTGTAACCATATAATGAAGATAGTTTGATGGAAACTAGCTACACCCCATATTGTAAAAAAACAGCTCTATACTCCTAAGGCCACTTTCATACAGTCAGTATTTGGTTGACATTTTGCATCTGTAGTTGTAATTCAAAAGTCCAGAAGTGAATACAGAACATGGATCAGGTACAAATGTAGCAGAGTTAACTGCAGGTGGATTGCGCTACCATGATCTGCCTGCAATGTTTTGTCGGCTGGCAGGCAAGTCACTTGAATTGCGAGGTGGGCGTTCATTTGCAATGTTGGACTTACCTGGCAATTCATGTGAATTGTGGGACACTGCCTTCCTCCTCAGCCCCCTCCCCGCTATGATTATCATTGTACTGCGACACAGTGATGTCACTATTACCGGCAGCAGCCACACTATGATTCAGCGAGCTGGCTACTTGAATTTAGTACTAAAACAGAGTGTTCTAGCACTAAATTCAAATGACCCATCTATGCAGAGCCATCCTCGCTGTTGAAAACAATAGCGGTGTCGGCTCTTCAATAATTTAGCACAATCTGTTTAAGCCCTTAAGTCACAATACTGAGAAATATAAAACACAGATGTCACAGTGTCAAAAAATTATAGGGCTAAAACACTGGATCTTGGTGCTAATTTCAAATGGGCCAATCATCGAAGAGCTGACACCGTTAGTGAAATCAATAGAGCCATCACCTCTTCAGTGTTTGGTGCAGAGTTTCTGTGCAAAACTCAAATGGACCAAAGCCCTAAATTCAGCTGACCAAATGGCTGAATACAATGTGTTATATATTTCTCTACTGTATTGTCATTTTGTCATAGTACAAGGATAAATCACTGTACCACAAATGTTTTTAGCAGGGGGTGGGAGGGGCGGTGGAGGCAGATGCTGCCCAGCAATTCATTTGAATTGATGGGCTGCTCTTGTTATGACTTCTGGTGCATTTCTGGAACAAAATATTGCCTCAGAAACACACCAGAAGTGATTGTTAACTCTTTAGGAGTGGGCAAACCCAGAGTTGCAAATCTTTACATTATACCTTATCTCTGTGTAGATTCCACTGCTGGTTTCAGCTTACAAATACTGATGCAAAACAATAACCAACACACTAACATAAGAATAAGGCCTTCAATGAGTGAATCCGGTCTGTGAAAATGATCCCGGGCTTTGAAAAAATAGAGCACGCTCTATTTTTTCATGGGCACCTCATGGCCTGTGAACTTGGTTGCTTGAATAGGCTCTAACACAGGCCTGTTGTACCTGCAGTTTGGCCTTTTCTAGACTTATATATCTGCAGGGGGTATTATATGTTAGCACTGATCTAACAAGAACATTAAGAATTTGTATTAAATGTGAGAATAAACAAATTTGTTCGTCTAATATTTCTCCCTCTGGGATGAGCTTTTTTAATATGTTAATTTTACATATTTTAAGCCATTTATTTACAAAACACTTTTCTAATAAGAACTAATGTTCACTGTTTATTCATGAGAGAATAAAGATATATATTTGTCACAACAAGCGAGCTTTATGTGAATTCTAATATATCGACAATTTCTTTGCTTCCCGATCAGAAAGTGCGGAGCTTCACAGTCATGTCTGATGACATTGATAGGTTTACACATAAAAAAACATCATATCAACAGTTGTTTCTCTCTCAATTAGTGATTTATAGAAATATGTGCTGCTCAACAGCCCCATCGAAAAAAAAATTGGTTGCTAGGAATTTTATCCCTAGAAACCAAATAACCAGGAATACAACATATGCTTCAAAACAAGACTGCCACAGCAGAAACATGTCGCTCCTTATCTCAGGCTGCAATATTAATTAGATTTTTCTAAAAATAAATTCAGGCAGAAAACACCAACAAGTGCATTTTTCTGGGAACTTTTCAGTAAATCTCAACAAGGAGAGTGGGTAATATATTGAACACTGAATACTGAAAGATTTTTAACACATTGGGGTAGATTTATTTATTTATTAGGCGCCATCATATTCCACAGCACTTTAGAGATGCTGTCAATCACTCTCCCATATAGGGCTCACAATCTACATTCCCTATCAGTATGTCTTTGGAGTGTGGGTGGAAACCGGAGTACCCGGAGGAAACCCACGCAAACACGGCAAGAACATACAAACTCTTTGCAGATGTTGTCTTTGGTCGGATTCGAACCCAGGACTCCAGCGCTGCAAGGCACTGCAAGCATTGTTTCTGCAGGTAAACTTAACATGCTGCTTTTTTCACAAACCCAGAGGCGTAACTTGAGGGGTTGCAGAGGGTGCAATTGCACCCGGGCCCAGGATACTTAGCGGGCCCATAAGTATTGGCATAACCTAAAGGGTTTGCAGTGGTCTCACCTGCCACTTGGTCCGGTGGTCCATAGATCGCCCTCACCACATGAAGGCTGATTACATTTCTTTCATCTCCTTTCTGTCTCCTTTTATGACTGCCAGTTTGTACATTGTAAATGTATCACCCCTGCTCTGTGGTGAGCTGGAATGAGACATGTAGACTTCCACTGTCAAAAAGGAGAAGAAAAATGAACATTTTTATGCCAAAAGGAGCAAATGGTCAAACTATAGTCAAGAACGGATTCTGTGGAGGAGGTTGTAGCAGAAATGGGGATCAAAGTGCTGCAGGGGGCCCATGCTGGACTTTCGCAGCAGGACCCATGAGTTTTTGAAAAAGCTGGGTTTTCCCTCAGCATTTTTTTGCAAAATGTCTGGATAAGATTAAATGAAATCTCATTCACCTTGTTGGAACTGTAAAACACTGCATTTTTCTGGCTGCATTTCAGCAACAGCCCAAAATACCCAAAATATTAAAAGGTAACACTTTGGAGTACAATCTGTCCCGCAAAGTTTAAGTCCTCATACAGCTCTCTAAGGGGAAAAAAGTTTTTGGAAGGCGAGCTAAAAAAAACAAAAAACAAATTATCCTGGTAGGAAGGAGTTAAAGTTAGCTAGATAATATTATTTAGATAATAATTCTGGCATAACATCATTTTCAACTCCATACCCTCGGGAACAAATCTTAGTGAACACCTTAGTCCATGTGAGAGGAGAGTCTAGTAACATGTCTATAGATCCCCTGATGAACCTCTAATGGTAGAGGGGAAATGCGTTGGGACAGGTCTAATATCCAGTACATATAGCTTGTCCACCTCTGCATGTTATGTTTAAAAGAAGAAAGTTGTTTTTTTTAACTTAGGGTTAGATATATTGAAAACTAGGAATATTTTTTCCCCAAATACATGTGAGTTACTCTGGAGGATATTCATGCCTGTGTGATGTTGCATCAATATATGGAACCAAACAATAAGTAATAATCCTTTTAAGATATTGTATATACAAGTGAACACAATATCAGATTTCATATGGGTTATTCTTTTATACTCTTTTAATCTAATTTCTCAATATTAGCTAAGTTTTATGCTGGTAATGTCAGTACAGTGACAGAGCAGACAGCACACAACCCGAAAATAAGCAAGAACGTATCCTGATGGCGACTAGCAGGAACATCACACGTCTGCTAAAAGCAGATGTGTGAATAAGATCTGACTGTCACCTTATCTCAATTATTATTTACACATATGGACATTATCAAGCAATAGCGGACATGAAGAAACCATTCCTGCAACTTGTGCTTCACAAAGTGCCTGCTTCAGAAGATCAGGAGAGATTGCTGAAAGTAGCAGAGATCTTCAGGTTAACCCCCACAAGTAAGGCTGATTTCACACTAATAGAGTCTAGAATGTGAGACTTGGTCTCTGTGTGTTTGCCAGATTTACCAGCCTGTACATTATACCGGGAGACAGACACCTAGCGTTATAGTTATTTTAGGAGTCCTTACCTCTCTGCTACATACTGTCCAATACTATAATCACTACAGGACAGTGTATAGCAGAGAAGCAAGGACTGATATCTATAATACTAGGGGCCTGTCTCCCAGTATAGTGTACAGGCCAGTAAATCCGGCTCATCTCACATATAGACTCATGTTCTAGACTTAGTTACTGTGAGACCAGCCTAACTCTGAGAATGTGGAAATGAAAATGCTCATGAATACTCTGGAGAAACAAATGTCTGATGAATTGTGAGTATGGTGAGTCAAACCCTGCACACAATATGGTTCCAAGAGGACTAAGTGTCTGTTTACATTGTACTCGGGCATGAAAAATTGATGAAACGTCTGTTGCTCACAGCCAATGTACATCCTGTTTTAAGAGTTAAAAAAAAATTACCATTCATGGTTTAGAATGATGAATTCATAAAGGAACATTGAGAATTATAAGATTACATTTATGAGAATTTATAAGAATAGATTTATGAGATTTGAAATTTATAAGATTAAAAAGATATTCTTACAATGTAGTATATAAATGGAAGTGGACAAAATATGAAAGGACAGTTTGTAGAAATTAGAAAAGGCCATTATGGAAACAAAGACGTCCAGGAAGATTATGAATTACACTGTTGTAGATTATATGGATGGAGAAGACAGCACAACTTGAAGTCCTAACAAAAAGTTCAAGAGTTGTACCAAAACACGTGAATGTGTTCATGACATTTTTGACAGTCAAACAACATTTTTACTGCATACAGAATTATCATTGAGCTTATTAAGAGCTCTATACATCTGTTTGCAGCATACTCCCACTTAATGGTGGCTGCAAGACAAACAGAATATAATCTTTGTAACAGAAAAATGAAACACAAACCTTTATATAACTATATTATCAAATTATCCAGCACAGACATATTAAACTACAGATGTGCCCATTCCTGCTGGTTGAAAATATCCTGAGATGAATAGTGCGAGATGATCAGCTTTGAAAAAAAAAAACGATTTGAAAATACTTTGTTGGGAGATGCTTATGCTGTATGTGGCCGCTTAGTGGTTGTGATGTGAACTGCAGCCCGTAGAGGGTTTTTAGAAGCATGTCACAATAATGTGACTGTATTGTGAGAAACTGTAAAGGTGGACATATCTGTGTGAAAATATATATATATATATATATATATATATATATGTAAACAATGTATGTTTTACTTACACTATTCAACTCATTCTGTAGGGGGCCTCACAACACAATGTCCTTCCTATTCTCTGATCAGTTTCTAGTAACCCCCGGTGCGCAGCATGCTTAGGCATCCATCCTTTCAAAGCTTCTATGTGCCTAAAGAACAATCTAGGCAAGACCGGGTGTTCTATGACAATTGGGAGCCACAGGGGGTTGTTGCACACTGAGCAGCCTTTTGTATCACAGCATGAGTCTGTCTCCTTCTCTGTACCTGTGTTATTGGAGCTTAGGAAAGTCTATTCTGAGTGTCACACAGAAGGCACAAGTAAATAGTTGTTCCGACTGCACAAAGAAGATTTTGTTGTCAGGTCGCACTAAAAAATAATAAAGATTTTTAGAGTTAAACAAGTAGCACTATAACAGCAAATATAGGTTTACATTACTTGAAAGCAGAGTAAATCTTAGCAGGACTCCCAGGAGACACAGTCAGAATCATGCTTATCTTGCCCACACACAGGATTGACAGCCTTATGTGTACACACACTGATATAGGGAGAGCTGTCAATCACTGTATGTGGGTGGGGTAAGCAGGACTCTTACTGTCTCTCCAGGAGTCATGCAGGACTTATTGGTTTTCCTGCTTTTTACTCAGAAATCCTTCTTTGTGTACAGCCCTAAGGCAGGTTTCTTTAATCCTGTATCCAACACATAACAGGCTTATTAGTAATTCCTACAAAAACAGTACCACCATATATACACCAAGAAGGGGTATATATAAACTGTCCTGATCAGGCACTGCACATTATATTATAAACCAGGCCAAATGAATACTGTACACTACATGCCATACAAATATAATACTTTATTGAGAAATAAATATTGTCTACAGTATATACCTATGTAAAGTGCCAGTGCATGAACATAAATAGCCTGGAACCCAACACATTCAGAAACCTATTAGGGAAAGCTGACAGTAGCTGTTATAGAATCTAGACAAAATCCTCTACAGTTTGTGTCTCCCTGGCTGGGACACACTAGTGTGCTATACTCTTGCAAAATCTATAACGTTATACAACTTCCCAACTGTGAGGTGTAGATAGTGAAGGTTACTGCAAGCAGGGTTGTAGCTTATGAGGTCCATATAATACTGAATCTCATATCCTGATCTGGCATATTTTTTTTTTGTCCACAAGCTGAGCAGGGATAATTCCCATCTCCTGACTACTGAATGACACATGGCTGTTCTAGTTGATTTTCCTTCAGTCTAGCTTAGGGCTCTTGCTCAGTCTCTAAGCTTCTCCTCACACACTCCCTCCTTTTTTTGAGGACAGAGGAGCTCTCACTGTCCTCTTCTCCTCCCAGAATTCCCTCTGTTTGGATCGTATCATAGTACTCAGCATCCAATCTGCAATGGCTTAGTATATTAAAGGAATAGTTAAGTTAGTCAGAGGCACGGACTAAATGTGCATCTTTTTTTAATACCCCTAGGTGGACACTACACAAATTACTAACCCATGGTGTGTAAATGGCCTCTCCTTACAGATGGTGTCCACCCAACGTCTCTCTCGGCACAAGACTTCTTTTTGGGTTAGGTGTGAAAAATGTATCAGTTGCCCTAATATTGAAAGGGTTGATTATTTTGATGATTCAGAGGGGATGAAGGAATACAGTATATAAATCCCATGGCATATCACATGTGCCACAAAGGGTGCGATCTACACTACATGTGAGGGTTAGAGAACATGCTAAGAACATGACAGTGCGAGAATAGTTAATAATATGAAAACAATTGCTACAGTTGCACTTTTAAAAGTATCACAAGGGTGACTCTCGAAGTTAAGTGACCGTGTAGACCTTGGTTTGAGAGGTATGTAATGGAAGGAATACGTCAGAAGGAAAGGAAATGGATATAGCAACTTAAGACCTATTGATTGTTTTCAATGTTTGTGTGTCTCGTTGAGGGTTATTTTTATGATGTTTATCAGTAAAGTATTACATTTTATAGTAGGCAGTCACAGTATTCATTTGGTCTGGTTGATGCTTATATGTGTTGTGCTGTCAGATCGTAAACCCTGTAAATACACAGGTTCCCTTCTTTCATACCTGTTTAACCAGATATTGACCACCAGTTGACTATATACATCCAACACATGGTTAATTAACTATGCAAAGACTTACGTGTATATCCTGGGATCGTTCCGCCACAGGAGCAGGGAGCTGGACATACCAGACAGAAGGCATGGAAAGTTTATTACAATCCCTGCCTCCCTGATCACTCTATACCCAGCACTAAATGAGCACTGTTTACACAGTTATGGGAGCTACCATGTTGCAGATTCCCCCCGGCCCAGTGATCATATGATCCTGCAGGTGCCCTAAAGGACCCAGATTGGCTCTGAAGTGTGTAGCAGGAGGCTGGATTCCTCCTTTAACTGAGGCTAATGTATCAGCCCCAGTTACAGAAAAAAAAAATTTTGAGGGGATTTTTTATTACACATTTTATATTTGGGGGTAATTTGCAGGATGGGGACTTTGTGTAGGTAAGAAAAAACTTTACAGAGACAAGTTACAGCTGGAAGAAGTAGTCATGGCGGTCCAGATATTACAATCGCAGACGTCACCTATAAACCACAACATTGTTCCTGTACTGTATTTGTCTAATTTTTCTGCAGAGCTGTGTGTAGAACCGCTATCTACCACTATAGGTCACTGTATAGTGATAATATCTGTATACCTGAGTGTGGAGCCCACTTAGATGTGTTCACCCCCTCTGTACTCAACCCCAATCTATGCCAGTGCTGGGTTTTCACACTTTAATGCCTAGAAGAATCATGCCCAGTAAAAGTAAAGAGGATCTATTGTCGTGGTAAAAATACATCTGTGTCAAGTACACTACAATTATTTTACCATTAGGTTGTTCAGAGATGTGTGCTGATCTGTGCTGTACTCAGGCAGCTGACAATACAGTCAATTGACTTATCAGGATCATAACTCTGCATTGGAGTATAGTGTAAAAAGAGAATTTGTGATATGTAGTAGCAACACTTATCCTGATAGTCACATGGGCACTTTCTACAACTCACCCAAGACAAGCCTTGGAGAGAGGAACAGCTCAGGCATAACAAAATATAACCGCAGGTTATATAATGCTAGGATGTGTGATTTATTACATTTATACATCATGGTGGTGGAGGAAATTGCAAAGGTTTTTTTGCTGGAATACCTCACCTCATGACAGATGCAGCCCTGCTTCAGTGATGACTTCTGAATGTTATTCTGGTCCTACGTTTGGTGTAATAGAGTGGGGTGGCATGATGTACAGTAGTCAGACCCTTCTAGTCTTCATTTCAGGTTCAGCTTTACATTGAATTAGTAGAGGAACTGGTTGTGCGGCTATCTCACCAGAGTGTCTCAGGAACCATTTTTCAACAAGACGCCAGGCCACATGTTTGTGCTACTGTGAACAGCCTGTGTGGCTATGGCTTGCAGAATCTCCAGACATGTCATTGCCCGCAACCAATATTGAATATTTGCATGCCCAACTGCCTTTAGCATGGCATAACATTCCTCAGACAACCATTAATAACATGCCAAGGCGTATAAGTGTGTGTATGTCTGAATGTGGCGCTCATACTCAATGCTGAATAAATCAAGATGTTTTGAATATTTTGTCTCCCTGTTTTTTATCACTTGCATTAACACGTCTATCATCCTGTCCTGTCATCCTGCCATAAATCCAAGACTTTTCCTTCTTGGCGTTGCAGTTTCAATGTTGAGGGGTGTATTTTCCTTGTAGAATAGTATCCAAAATTAATTTTGCACTCGAAAATTTTGAAAGAATCACTTCCATCACATTGTTGTTAGACTTGCTCCATAACAATTAACAATTAATGAAATTGACCCTAATATCGCCATCACTGCCCTGTTCTAGGATTATGGAGAATAACATAATCAGGGAGCGGTTATTGCTGTGAAAAAGTAACAGACAAGAGTTAGTAGAATATTAAATTACTAATTACATTCCAGCTCATAAATAGTAATATCTTCTTCACAACTCTCCAGTGAATGTTTATTACCGCACTTTATGGGAATTCTTTTATATAGATACATTGGACAATCTTAGATTAAAAAAAATTTTGGTCCAAAAAGGGCGTAAAACATACCCTAGATGATGTAAAATGCATTAAGCATATTGGAGTATTTATTTAATATCAAACAACTCTTGTAAAGTTTCTTCTACATGAAAAACATGTGCTTTTGTTTAGATTTGTGTTGTTTTTTTAAGGATTTTGGAAAATAAGTATTTAAAAAACGATTGAAAAAAGAAAGAGTATCTATTGTTTGTTAAGTTAGAGACAGATCATTGATCTATGTCTGACTGCCTCAATGACTTACATACTCTAGATATTTGTTAATGTTTCCAATCTTGTCAGGAGCCAGGAACCTTTTTATGATCGTTTTTGATGCAGTGCATAAGTAAACCAGGCATAAGGCACATCTATATAGAAATGCTTTTTTTTGCTATTTAATAATAATAATAATAATAATAATAATAATAGTCCTTTAATAGTCCCACAATGGGGAAATTCAGTGTGTTACAGCAGCAAAGATAAGCAGATACAAATACAAATACAACATGTACAGGAATGTTCCAAGGTGAGAGGCATTACATTAATAGCAGACAGACAGATAGGACGTAGCAGAGGAGGGGGGGGGGATTTAACAGGTAGAGAGATATTTCAGTTCTCTGTATGTAATGATCTCCGCTTAGGTCGGTGTTGGTTGTACAGCCTAACCGCGGTGGGGAGGAAAGACTTCCGATAGCGCTCCTTCTCACACCTAGGGTGGAGCAGTCGGTCACTGACAGTACTGCTCAGCGCGATCACAGTCTCATGCATGGGATGGGAGTTATTCTCCCGCATGGAGCTCACCACGGACAGTATCCTTCTGTCACCCACCACCTGCACTGGGTCCAGTGGGCTCCCCAGGACAGAGCTGGCCCTTCTAATCAGCTTGTCAAGTTTATTTCTGTCCCTGGTTGATATACTGCTCCCCCAGCAGGCCACTCCAAAGAAGATGGCTGATGCCACTACCGAGTTGAAGAAAGTTCTAAGAAGTGCCCCCCGGATTCCAAAGGCTCTCAGCTTCCTAAGCAGGTAGAGCCTGCTGTGGCCCTTCCTGTACAGGGCCTCCATATGATCTGCCCAGTCCAGCTTATTGTTAAGGAGCAGACCCAGGTACTTATAGGTGTTCACAATCTCGATGCCCGTCCCCAGGATGTCCACTGGATTTGGAGGGCATCTGCCTTTGCGGAAGTCCACCACCATCTCCTTGGTCTTCCCCGCGTTAATCTTCAGGTGGTTCCGGTGGCACCAGTCCACAAAATCCTGGTTCAGTTCTCTGTACTCCCTGTCATCATCATCTGTGATGAGACCCACTATTGCAGAGTCATCAGAATACTTCTGTAGGTAGCAGCTGGATGAGTTGCACCTAAAATCTGCAGTGTACAGTGTGAAGAGGAAAGGGGCGAGAACCGTACCCTGAGGTGCCCCCGTATTACAGATCACTGTACCTGACACACAGTCTCGGGCTCTCACGTATTGAGGTCGATTTGTGAGGTAGTCTAGGATCCAGTTGGAGAGGTGGTGGTCCACTCCAGCAAGGCCCAGCTTGTCCCTCAATAACCTGGGCTGTATGGTGTTAAAAGCACTGGAGAAGTCAAAGAACATTATTCTCACTGTGTTCCCTGGTTTCTCCAGGTGAGACAGAGCCCTGTGCAGAAGATGGATGATGGCATCATCTACCCCAATGCCCGGCCGATAAGCAAACTGGAGGGGGTCCATAGCGGGGCTCACTAGAGGGCGGAGATGTGTGAGAACCAATCTTTCCAAGATCTTCATCAGGTGGGATGTCAGTGCTACAGGTCTGTAGTCGTTGAGGTCCATAGGGTGGGGTTTCTTTGGAACTGGTACCACACAAGAAGATTTCCATAATTCAGGGGCTTTCCTAGACTGGATGAATACCTGAGCACAAAAACAGTCCTTGATTTCCAACAGATATAGACTATAACTTTATTGGAGTATTCTTACACCTTGGTGGTTACAGTATCATCAACTCATAAAGTCTCAAGTGGTATTGGTTGGTATCAGACACACTTGATGTTACTTGGCAAATATTGATGTAATAATTTAGCTCAGACCAGACTTTCTGCTTTCCATTAACACCTGGAGATTCCTGCACAGCTCAAGTCGCATTTCATTGTCTTGCAGGTGTAACTTTTGGACCAGTTGCAACTCGTAAGGATAAACCGCTAGCCATTGCGTAAGATCTTGCTTACTGTGCTTTGCTTACCCATGTCAGCTGGTGTACTCCTATCTCCCCAACTGTGCTTGAAATCCCAAGTAGGCACAATTATGTCCACCTCTGCCCAGAGTCCTCCCGGCTTTGGGCACAGGCGACTGTAACTGCACCTGCGCAAGATTTCAGGCACACTTAGGAGGAGAGGAGGAAACAGGCTGACATGGTCGAAATAACCGCCCAGAAATCAAGACTAGGAAGATGACGTGTCCTCCATTGTGACTAGTTCAAGTATATTTATATATGGCAAAATGATTTTTAAAAGTTTATAACTTTGGGTTTTGGCAACATGAAGTTTATTCAGAGAGATGATTCTAAAGAGCAAAACTGGATGCTGTAACTGCTGGTTGGGGGTCCAAAAATGATCTGACAGATTCACTTTAACCCATAACATGTAATGTACCATTTATACCATTACACATACAAAGTAACACTGTACACACAATATATGGTACTGTACACAATATAAGGTATGCTGTACATACATTGCTTACACGCTGCTTATATATGATAGAAGCACATACAGTATATGCACCATACCCACACATACACACATATATGCACATTACACACACATATATGCACATTACACATATATTGTCTTCACCTGTGTCCTTTAGTCTCCTATCGCCATCAGTGTGATTGGCTGTGCAGCCCTCCCTAGCATTGCCATCCAGATACATCAGCACTGCCCTGTAGTACTATCAGTATAGAAGTGCTGCAGTGAAAAAATCTCTCTCCTCTTCCTACGGCTCCTAATACATCAGGACAGCACTATAATACTAATAATATTGCAGAGAAGTGCTAATATATTCATGTGAACTGATGTATTCATTTTTTGTGAACAGTGGAGTCATGTGATGCACCTTCTGGCAACATTTTATGGATGTAATTCCTAGTGCTGTGGTACCTATAGACACCAATGGGCAAGGGGATGTGATAACTTTGAAAAGATGAAGCATAGGTAATTATTTACAATTAGTAAATGTATTATGCACAATTTAATTCCGTATACCTTGTCTAGAAGTGGCCAACCCCTTTAAAGGAACACATACTGGAGATGGGGTGGAGGTAGGATCTCCAGGTACCTTTAGCTGCATCTCCTTCACAACTCTTCTCTGCACCCCCATCTAAGCCACTGAGCAATGTACACTCTATATTAGAGCAACATTGGAGTCAACAGGTTTGTATTACAGCAGTCTAATAAACTGATCCTTAAAGGGGTTTTCCCATGAATATAACCATATGTAAATTTGTAGATAATTAAAAGTTCAACATTTTTGAAAATATAAGCATTTACAAATTTTTCAGAATTTCAAATATTTTCTCTAACCATCTTAGTGGTGACAGTCTGTTGTCTTGTCAGTTGCCAATGGATACGGCCATGAATGCAGGAACTCTCTATGGCCTGACAGTTGTCAGAAAAGCTGCCTTGTTTCCTTATTGTGGTTGTGTTATCTTCTCATACATGTAGTGTTCCTGCCTGATTATATGTCCACAAGAAGGAAATCATGGCTGGGTTGCCAACAAGTCCCAGACCATAGGAAGTTCCTGCATTCATGGTCATATCCACTGGCAACCTATCAAGACAACAGACTGTCACCACTAAACTGGTTAGAGAAAATTATTAAAACTCTTCCAAATTTTTAAGAACTTGAAATGTTTAACTTTTAATTTCAACTAAATTGAAATCCCTTCAAGTCTAAGACCCCACGTTGCGGAAATGCTGATTTTTTTGTTGCCGATTTTGCGGCAATTTTTTGAGTGGCTATAGAAAGAATGGGAAATATATAGGAAAGGACTTATACTTCTCCCTTCTGCTCAATTCACTTCTGGCTTTGGCTCAAAATCTGCAACAAAATCTGCAACAAAAAAGTGAGTCTTTGCCTAAGTTATACATTTTTAGTTGTGAATTTCCAACTAGTCTTTAGCTATCTTATGTATTGTCCATATTCCCTATATCAGCCAATTAGAGGCCAGCTTTTAGTTATAAAACGCACTGAGAAATAAAACATTAGTTGTGATAGGTTGCTAAGGGCAATGACATTGTTCCCCTCAGTTTTGATCCATAAGGCACACTTGTTTACAATAGACATTTGAATGACTTGGATGTATGCATTTCTTTCTATATTAAAATTTACAGTATTTGACCAGACAGTTTTCTCAGAATAACTATTACTTGTCATCATTCATATTCTTCACAATTAAAGTAGTTCTAGAGTTTGATATAAATAGGGCTCAAATAACCAGATGATGTGCCCATGAACACCCTACTGCGCTGCTTGCTAATTGGCATGCCATTGTCTGGCAGCAGCATTCAGTGTAGACCTCTCCCGGAGCTCAGTGTAATCTTCTTCACACATTCCCCTCCCAGGGACGCATCTGATTAAAGTAGGTAGTTGTGTGCCTATGGCTGCATCTATAGCTGCTATGGACTTTCTACACACACATTTTTCTACATAACTAGCCATTATGGACAAACAGAATGTAAATAAACCATCCTCAGGTCATAACCATTTTAAAGCATTAAACCTCTTATGGACAAACATATTAAATAATACATTACATGTGGAATTTCAGAATCATAAATTTTATGACAGATCTATTTTCCTACAGGAAGCCTAGATAAGGTAAGAAAGAACCTACATTAAAAATATCCCTACCCTTAGTGTGGCCTCTTGAATTTTATGCCAAAATGAGCCAGTACCTGACCGCAGTTGTAAAACACGTTAGCTAGTGATCATATTTATATGTAGTGAAAGACCAGGAAGCAGAGACTTAATTTGTTTTCTGCCATTCTCAACCTTTCTCTTAACCCCTTGCCAACATCTGCTGTACTATTAAGGCAGATGTCAAGACTTTAAATATGGTGCCATCGCAGGAGCTGAGAGCACGCCATAGTCACTGGTTCTCCATTGCATTAACTCTTCCGATGCCTCTGTCAAATGTATGCCACCATGCTAAACAAGATTGCCATCCCCTACAATGAGATTGGGGGGCAGTGTCCTGTATCCATGACAGCTGGGAGCCTATTGAAGGTTCCCAGGCCTGTCTTCCATACATCTGTATTGCAGGCAGCCTACAGCAGCCTGCAATTGAAGTGAATGGATTTCTCAATATACTCCGATGCATTAGTAATGCAGTATATTTTAATAGTGATCAGAAGCCTCGGGTTCAAGTCTTCTAGAAGGCCTAAAAAAATTTTTAGAAATGTTTTTTAAAAATGGAAAATGAGTTAAAATCACCCACCTTTCCCTATATTCCAAATATAAATAAGCAAAAACAAACACAGGCACATCAGCTATTCCCTAAATGCCTGAAATACAAACGTATAAAAATATTTTTCCCATATCAGGAAAATAATCAAAATGGCTGACCTGCCATTTTTTCGCTCTTGTGCCTCCTAAAAAATTGTAGTAAAAAATCAATCATAACATCAGACCTTCCCAAAGTGGAAGAAGTAAAAATGCAACCTCATATTTAGAAATATAAAAAAGTTATGGGTGTCAGAATATGGCAACTCCATTACATTTTTTTCCTTGTTTTAGGGTTTGTTAAATAAAATAAAAAGCCTTAAAAAATAAAAAATGCACATTTGGTATTGCCATAATTGGAAAAACCTGCAGAATATAGGTGACATGTCATTTTGGCTGCAGTGAAAGCTATACAGACAAAACCCATAAGAACATATTGCAATTTTTTTTTTTTTTAATAAATCCCCCCATTCTGAATTTTTTGCAGCTTTGCATCATACAGAGTATTATATGGTGCCATTATAAGGTACCACCACCATTCCCGCACAAAAATAAGCCCTCATACATACTGTGAATGGAAAAATAAAAAAGTCATAGTTTTTGGAAGGCAGGGAGTAAAAAATGACAATGAAAAAAAAAAACAAAAATGACTATGGTGGGAAAGGGCTAAAAAATGCAGTGCAGATTTTACTATTAGTGAAGGGAATTTGAAGCCCTTTAACAAAGTAAATCAATAATTAAGTGAAATGAAGCTTAATCCTCTATAGGAATCCTATTTATATTAAGACAAACTATTTCACCCTAGATCATGAGAACAGAGTCTACCACCAACAACATGCTGTCTTTGTGTGAAAGTGCAATTTTACGCCAATTTGTATGCAAATGAACTGTTTGGTATGCTTGTCATATAAGCACACCTAACAAACACCCATTTACAGGTTTACACTAAAGTGATGCAACCATGGGGAAAAATGGATGCTCCAGAAGTGTGGTCACACTGGGAATACACTGAACTGCTTATTTACATACAGAGTAAAAGGTGATTTTTCTGAACAGCAAGATTGCACTTTCACACATAGTAAGTATTCTGTGTCACTAACTGCCCCTACAACAGCATACAAGTGGTTTATAAATTATTCTGGTGGTGTTAGGCACATAAACCATATACTAATAAGTACATATTTCTTATAATGTGTGTTAGGCACATAAACCATATACAAATAAGTACGTAGTTCTTATAATATGCGTTAGACACATAAACCATATACTAATAAGTACATATTTTTTATAATATGTGTTAGGCACATAAACCATATACTAATAAGTACATAGTTCTTATAATATGTGTTAGTCACATAACCATATACTAATAAGTATATATTTTTTATAATATGCGTTAGGCACATAAACCATATACTAATAAGTACATATTTTTATAATATGCGTGGCAAATAAACCATATACCAGGGGTAGGTAACCTTTTTTGTTCTGCGTGATGATTTTAATTAAGAAATCAAAGATGAGGTACTCAGAGTGCCGGTCAATAATTGTAAGTCTGATGACTCCTAAACTAAAGTCATATACCACAAACCGTAACACAGAAGTGCTGCCACCAGATGCTTTAGGACACATGCATTTACTGCTATTTCCTGGGATGCTCCTGTACTTTCCGATTAAAAGCAATGAAAGTCCATGTGCAGCCGCCAATTAATGGTAAATGTATGTGTCCAGGCGCACCGTATGGCAGCAGCCTTATGGTGGAAACACACTATGTATCTGGATGCAGATATAGTCTTAGGCCACTGGAACTTTTACTTCAATGTAAAACTGTGTTCACATGGTGCATTTTTGCACACAAAAAAATGCCTGTGTTTTCTGTGCAAAAACACATCCTTAATACAGAAAACACACCGTTATACAGAATAATGTCCCATAGTGGCCCCTGCACAAGGTATTATGTCCCATAGCGACCCCTACACAAAGTATTATGTCCCATAGCAGCCCCTACACAAAGTATTATGTCCCATAGCTGCCCCTGCACATGGTATTATGTCCCATAGCGGCCTCTGCGCACGGTATTATATCCCATAGTGGCCCCTGCACACGGTATTATGTCTCATAGTGGTCCCTGCACATGGTATTATATCCCATAGTGGCCCCTGTACACGGTATTATGTCCTATAGTGGCCCCTGCACACGGTATTATGTCCTATAGTGGCCCCAGCACATGGTATTATGTCCTATAGTGGCCCCAGCACACGGTATTATGTCCCATAGTGGCCCCAGCACACGGTATTATGTCCTATAGTGGCCCCAGCACACGGTATTATATCCCATAGCGGCCCCTGCACACGGTATTATGTCCCATAGCGGCCCCTGCACACAGAATAATAATATTCCAACTTTTATAATATTCCAATTGTCGCCACTCAATAGCTATTATAATGCTGTGCGGTCTCTTCAGACCCCAGAGTATTATAAGTGCAGGGCCAAGAGAGGTGACAACATGAGAGGTGATAACAAACAATGATACTCACTTTGTTTCCTGCACTCCGCAGCCACTCTGTTCTCTTCGTGCGCTTCTGCTTGTAGTCAACGACCGCTGATTGGGTCTCTGGGGTCACGTCGTGTCATTATGCGTAATGACTCCGGATGTGACTCCTGAGGCCCTGTCAGCTGTCAGAAGCTTCTGCAGAGCACAGAGCCGCCGCGGAGCGCAGGGAGCAAGGTGAGTATCATTGTTTTTTATGTTTCATCACTTCTCCTGAGTCTTTGTTTCGGTCATATTTGGTCCGATTGAAACTGCTGGGTGAGGACTCCGCTGCCGTGCCAGGGAAATAAGCCTTGCGTGCCACTCTTGACACGCATGCCGGGGGGTTGCCGACCCCTGCCATATAATAATAAGTACATCTTTTTATAATATGCATTAGGCACATAAAACATATACTAATAAGTACAGATTTTTTATAATATGTGTTAGGCACATAAACCATATACTAATAAGTACATATTTTTATAATATGCGTTGGCACATAAACCATATACTAATAAGTACATATTTTTATAATATGCGTTAGCATATGAACCATATAATAATAAGTACATATTTTTATAATACTGTATGCATTAGGCACATAAACCATATACTAATAAGTACAGATTTTTTATAACATATACTTATTACATAACATTATACTTACCTGTCCCATCCTACACCCAATAGTTTGTCATACAGTATTATTATTCAGTGTATTGCTAGGACTATTCTTAGGTGTGATATTAAATGTGACACAAACCTGTTTTCCCTCTCCCTCGTTTTCCCCATGTCGCTTGCTGGCTTATATTCCTAGAAGCACTGAGCATTCTGGAGTACATTTATTTTTCTATCCAAGGATATAAAAGGAACATACATGAACATAGCAATATCAACTCTGGTAAGATAAAAAGCCAGGAGAGTAGGGTTAAACAGGTCAGCAGGAAAGCTCAGTCAGATCTCAAGACATGGCTCCTACTCACCTCAAACTAACAATGCATCTTAAAATGAGAGGCTCCTAGAACAGGGATTTGGCAAGATATTTTTTCTAAGAAACTGTATAACATATGAATCATTCTTTATCTTTTTAGATATATGACTTTTTACCAATGTAGTTTTTATTCAATGTCAAATCATGATTATGAAGATTCTTGGAAAAAAAGATGTTTTTTGTAATATTGTATTATTTTTTCTCTTTTGGTGAAAACTACACTGTAATAAATTTACAATGTATCCTTAGGGATAGTCCAATAAACTAAGGGGCACATTTACTGAAGTAGAAGCAACAGATTGCAGTAGCAACTCATTCTCCCAATGTCAAGAGTTACAGAAACACGTAGGATATGGCTGCTCTACGCTGTTTCTGTAATTTCCAAATAGGAATTACAGAAACCGTGAAGTTTACTGTGCTATGTAGATCCCCTAATATCTATTTACCTCTATGGGAGTTTTGGAAACAGCATAGAATAGTCTTTGCAACCCCCAACCACCTCAGAGGGGCTATGAAAGGAAGAGAAGGGAATAACCCTTTAAAGTCTGCTAAGAAATATGCTGGTGATCACAGAGTGCAGGCGTAACAGCACCATACAGTTGTATAGCAGCTGTGCTTTGTATCACTACTCAGCCCCTTCCCCTTCACTTGAATAGCGCTGAGCTGTGAACAGGCCATACGACCAATAAACCTGATGTCACATGGCCTGTAAAGCACAAGTATTGCTCGGGGAGCACCACTGCTGCTTCAAACAACTGATTTGCAGGGGTCCCAGGTGTCGGACTTCCAGAGATCTTCAATTGATGGCCTATCCTGAGCATAGGTCATCAATTAATAAGTCCCATAAAACCTCTTTAGGCCAGGACCCCACATGGTGGAAACGCCGAGGAAAAAGTGCGACATAGGCTGATTTCTAGAGGTCCCGGCAGGAGCAACCAGGTAGTGGGGGCTTCAGGCAGCCTGGGGTCACTGGCCAGACCCCGGGCTGCATATTATAGATATCGGCACCCCCCCGATCTCACCGCGGGGGGTGCCGGGGGGCGGCAACATGGCAGAACCCCTTGGATGCCGCGGTCATGTTTGACCGCGGCATCCAAGGGGTTAAAATCTCCGCAGCGCCGATCGGAGGTTAAGAAGCAGGGTGTTAGCTGTCAGTAACAGCTAACACCCTCTCCCGATGCCGCCCGCTGCACTCAGTGCCGCTAGCAAACACTTAAAATGCCGCAGTCGCTATTGACCACGGCATCTTAAGGGTTAAACAGCGGGGATCGGTGTTATCACTGGTCCCCGCTGTTGCAGCGGGAGCCTGGCTGTCAAATACAGCCGGGCTCCCGCGATGATCGCACGGGCTCTGCTTCTGAGCCCGCTCGATCACCGTCACGTACCTGTACGTGGGGATGCGGTAACTAACCACATTCTCCTACATACATGTACGTGAGAATGCGTGAAGGGGTTAAAAATGGTTGTGTGAATAAGTCCATTATTTTCTGTTTGGGCAGCACGGTGGCTCAGTGGTTAGCACTGTAGTCTTGCAGCGCTGGAGTCCTGGGTTCAAATCCTGCCAAGGACAACATCTGCAAGGAGTTTGTATGTTCTCCCTGTGTTTGCGTGGGTTTCCTCCTACACTCCAAAGATAGGGATACATACTGATAGGGAATGTAGATTGTGAGCCCTATATGGGACAGTGACTGACAATGTCTGTAAAGTGCTGTGGAATATGATGTTAATAAATAATATGAGGCTATTAAATAACTACTAGCACACAACTGTGAAACCCTATTGTATGTATAAGCACTAACAGGTAGACTCAGATAACATTCAATTATCAATGTTTATGTATGGGGCCAGTGCTGGGTGGCCATGCTTTGCATCAGGGAGCCCACTGTTCAGCTGAGAACTGAAAACATCAGTTGTATTAACAAAACAGCTATACAGTCAGTCTCTTCCCTTGTCAAATTTGCTGTCGTCCATCCACAACCTACTGTCAGCCCTGTTTCTTCTCCATGACCTGCCAAATCCCAGCCTTGCACGGAACTGCTTATTTGCATATGCTTTATAAGCTGACTTTCCCCTAGGAAGATTGCCCTTTGGCACAAAAAGGTATCTTCATTATGCCACTAATGGCCCCTACAACAGTATGTAGTGTAAGTGGTTTAAAGCTGTGGGTTTATTGATGCTTCACTCCTTTTAAGGGTTAACTTGTATTTTTCATATTATGTGCAGAAAGTGGTATCAACGTGAAAATGGCACATACAAAATATGTGATCTGTGACACCCTTCTTTAAATTATGCCACATATGTTATCTTGTGATACATCCTAGAATCTTAGAATCTTCTTAATGCCTAAGGGACCTACAGCCTAAGAATTATGAGGCTATATATAGTAAAACAGTTGTTGTCCCGGGAGGATTGTTTATGAATGATTAATGAGTTCTGTGGCCATTATTTATAAAAAATCTATTACAGGTGATGACAGCTGAAGATATTTGGAATGATGGCAGAGTGATATCTAAAGATCCTGTTTGTGCAAGTTAAAAGACAATTTTTATCTTTAAATATGGCATTTCCAGCCAGTGCGGTTACCCTTTTTATTAACCTTTACTATTTTTTGGCAGTAAAATTGCCAATGATTCTACAAAAGGTTATGACTTGTCAGTTAATTACCTATTGTTACCTGTTGTTTAAATCAAGTTCTCAAGTAAAATAGTTTTTAAAATTTGCAGACAGTCTCTGCTATTTTTTGCAGTCCCATACAAGTGAATAGAAAGATCCGTACATTTATGGCCATCTTTCACCCATGAGACAGGGGTCAGTGACTCTTTTTCTCGACACAGATGTGGGTCTAAGAGGTGAGATACTTCCTATTCTGTACAGGATTACAATGTAAGGTAACACCTATATAGAGATAACACAGGATCCACCTTTGACAACAGGTTATCAAGATCTTCCTCCCTTTCTCAACTTAGTGACCTTGGCACAGGTCACAGAGCGAACAATCAAAACTCCCCCATAGAAGTCAATGAGACATCTGCAGACACCAGTTTTTTATTTTGAAATGTCTGCAAAAAATCCAGATTCACACAAAGTGTGTCAAATTTATTAACATTAGTGTACGAATAACCAGTCTTAATAAATGGACTAACTGGTGCAGAGACAGAGAGATGTATGAAGAGGTTGCAGCCTCTTCAGAAATCTGTCTGCCGTTCCCGCACCAGAATGGAAAGCTATACCAGTTAGGAATTAGTATAGATTTCCATTGTAACTCACACCAGAATACTGGGCCCTCCCCCATCCCCATCCTGCACCGTCCACATTCGCACAATGTAGTGGACGAGGCACGGATTGGGCATCAGGCGCAATTTTGGCGCAAGAAAGTGCATCAAATATGTGCCAAATGTCATCCCTCTATGCCTGTCTTCTGGCATAGAGGGATTGATGAATTTGCCCCAGTATTTGTAGCTTATTTTCCTTTTTTTTCTGCAGATTTTATTTTAGACTTTTAGTAAAAAAAATGCACTTTTTGTGGCATTAATAGGGTTAGTGGAAGCTTCCCCCATTACTAATGCAGCAACATGTTGTGTGAGGGCATGCTGGGATTAGTAGTACTGGCAATGGCCATGGTGGTGAAAGACTCAACCAACTCCTCCACCTCTCCTCCTGGGCTGGTAAAGTGCTGAGGGGGCCTGCAGGGTACTGATGGTGGTGGTTGTGTTTTTCCCAGGGTACATCCTGGTTTTGGTTAGCCTTCCTGAGCCAGATTGAGGAGGTTGGAGACTCCATGATGGTCGACTAAGAGTCAGGAGATGTGAGGTATGCAGAAACAGGGTGAAATCCAGTTTTACTTAAGATAGAACAAAAGCAAACAGCATCCAAATCTAGAGGCATGGTTCTTTTAACATTACCACTGTAGGCTGGGGCTGAGCTGGTTGTTTCCATCTTATGTCTGCTAGGAGCATGCGGAACTGTGCTACCTTGGTGGTCCCAGGAAAGCAAGGGTTCTGGCTCAGTCTTCCTTCTCAATGCACAGTTCACCTCTCATCCAAGATCCAGAGAAAACGTATGGTCTCCTCCTTCCCAGAACCCAGATGGGTTGTGCCAAGTCTCAGCTCCCATTCCATGGTGGTTCAGTCCATTAAAAGGGGTAACTAAACAATACATACATATTACAAGGTAAGCAGATTATACATAGCATAAATTAACTGAAAACATTTAGTAGAGCTCCCTGTATAACTACACTAATGCAAAAATTAAACATGAGTCTGGTAGGAGTCCATCAGAATCCCAAATTATCACATTTAGCTGGCAATGAAAAATGAGGGACCCCACCTTGTTTTTTATAATGAATTACTTAATGTAAGGTCATTCTATCTTTCACAACCAGACCGACACAATAAAGCAGAAGCAGGCTAGTATTAGGCCTTATTGAAAGTACTTTTTTCATGACCGAGTGTGCTCCCAAGAGCACATACACATGAATAGCCGTTTTCACTGGTCCATCATAGACATGAGTTTAGCGAGGGATCCATGAAAATGGCCCAAGAAATAGCATGCTCTATGTTTTCTCAGATTGTTTACATGGACCATTAAAACAATGCTTGTGTGAATAGGTCCATTAGGTGTATGGGGCCATGTGCTGACTGGTAATACAACAGGCGTGGAAACCTGTTATGTGAATGATCCCTTGGGAAGGCCCTTTTTTGGGGTAGCCTAATAGTACCAGCCTGCAGTTGACCCAGTATAGACAGTTGGGTACCAGATCATGCCCTTCTGGGTACCCCAGGTGGCGGTGGGTAACAGGGTAATAATTGGGGGGGGTTAGTGTTAGTCTTTTTACCCTATGCCCTATCTTAATACTGGCCATTGACTAATTGACAACATCCATAATGCATTAATAAAGTAATGGAAATAAACCAAAAACATATGAGAAAAAAGATCTTTTATTGAAATAAATAGTCCTACAAATCTGAACCTGGAAAAAACATGAAAAACAAAAAATGATACTACTCCAAGCTCCAGTGAGGCTCTCCTGCAGTCCAGCAAAATCGGCCATCATAGTTTACAGCTGCTCTACATCACGTACTTCGGGATTACCCCAATTCTTTGGCCTATGAACTGGAGTAACCCTAGATAACCTGATGTAGGGCAGCCAATCACATTAACCTTCATTGTCAGCTTTACCGTGGCGGTCATTCCCAAGTAGATGAATGAACGTGCCACAATTAATACATACTAATAATTGTGGCATATTTCTGGTGCACATGGACTCTTTCATCAGCCAATAATGTCTGTACTAGGAAGGGTTACTCATGGTTATTTACCTACTTCTAAATGATCATGCATAACCCCAGACCACACACAGTATAAAACAGGCAAATGTCTTCTTCACTAGTGTATGTAGACTCCGGTCAGGGGAGCGGGAGGGAGTGGGGTGTGTTGTTGGGTAGCGGGAGGGGGGGGAGAGATTGCTGGCTATTGACTTCAATTGCTGGTTGGCTCCTTTCATTCAAATGAATGCAGAACCCACCCTGCAACTCAAATGAATAGGCAGCTCCACACGGCAGGATCACAGGCTGTGATGTTTAGCCCTGCTACATTTGTATTCTTTAGGGAAAGAGCTTTTATTTGCAGCTTGATTATACGTTTTCTTTAGGAATGCATTGAGATAGAAGTGCATTTCTGATGATAGCTGCTGGTAAATCCATCTGACCTGAGGGCTTAGTGTTTGGGGAGTCAGTGAATAGCTTTAACTATCGCTTTCTGTGAGAAGGGGGGCTGAAATTATTTCTAATCAATTGTTATTTTAGGCAAATCTATTTTAATGCAAAGATTCTATAAATAGCCATAATATTTCTATCTGTACGAATCTACCAATAAGGGGATTTTGGTTTTAAATTGTGTTTTTTAGGCCAGGGCCCCATGTAGTGTAAACACCACAATTTTACAGCAGCGGAAAGCTGCGTCAAAAACCACAGTGTTTTACAGTACCTGCAAAGTGGATAGGATTCTAATCCCATCCACACATTGCAGAAAAATATCAACAGCGAATTCAAAAACCTGCAGATTTGTAAATCGCAGCATGTCAATTATACCTATGGAAATGCTGGTATTTTTCCTATAGGTATAATAGAGGCAGAAAGTCTGCAGAGGAAACCTCTGCAGACTTTCTGTGAAAAGCACTGCGGGAAAAACCGTAATGCATTTTCGACGCGTTTTTTTCCCACAGCGCTTTTTGGGGACCTTAGCCTTAATAAGAATTTTTCAGGGTTGTTGTTATTAGTATAGGAGTCTAAGTGATATCGTTTTAGGAGTCTTTTGCATCTATAAGGGAATAGCTCATGTAATTGTAAGCTACGTTGAAGAAGCACAAAAGATCATTGAGAAGGATTATTTTTGTTAACTGATTTGAGATGTCACCAGAAAATCAAGTTTCATGTTAAACATTTTTTTAAGATTTTTGGTGACTTTTCAAAAAAATTCCATGTTATTATCTGTATTTAAAATAAATTACTGTAGAAGTCAAAAGGGTCTGCTACAGACCATTGTGTCTATGACCCATGGTCCGTCTCCAGGAAACAGAAGGTCACAGATTATTTTAGGCTTAGTGGAGAAGGATGCCTCTCATATAAGCCTTATAGGCTGACTACAAGAAAATGGATCTATCTATCTATCTATATCTATCTATCTATCTATTATCTATCTATCTATTTCTATCTATCTATCTATCTATCTATCTATCTATCTATCTATCATCTATCTATATCTATCTATCTATTATCTATCTATCTATCTATCTATCTGTCTGTTTGTTATAAGCACTTTGCGCAGTTTAGTGTTTTTAGGTGAAAAATTCTGGGTCAATTATAAAATTAATGCCACCACCATAAATAACTGGACCTTGAGCTACATTATGAACTTTGTTAAAGTCTGGATAGAATGACGTTGATCCTTACTAGGTAAGTATACATTAACATACTGTAGTTATAACATACTGTACATTACTAACATCTCCTATTACAATCACATACAGTATCTGTCTTGAGAATATTGAATATATAAATAAAAAGATATGCAAATATTTGGGGTCTGAGCATTGCGGAGTTGTACCTACCTACAAGTGTGTTTCTTGTGTAAATAATATATCACCTTTCTGAGAAATTGCTTCTTTCCATATCAAATTCCATTTATAAGGGATATTTAAGTCATGGACAGTAATGGAGGTGATCTTGACAGCTATCACAAACTGTTATAATAAAGCATAAAAGAAAAAAATAAATTGCCTGACATTCAGACAGTTTTCTCCAAACAGCCATATTTTTTTTCAGAAAAATCCAAATAATTGAATGGACCATAGAATATAAACATGATAAACGAAACATTACAACTAATGAAAAATGGAGATTTAATAAATTACTTACTTCTAAAATGATGTAAGAAAAATGAAAATCTCATCCGTTGGGAAGACAAACTCTAGCTCTAAGGTTATCCAGTACAGCAGAAAAAGATGCAGTTACCTTGCATGACTTTTCTGAGTATTCATTACAGACATCCATGCAGGGTCACGTTTTCATAAGTGGAGGATGGTCTGGGTAGTGGGTTCTGATATATACAGTATCTCACAAAAGTCAGTACATCCCTCACATTTTTGTAATTATTTCATTATATACTTTATATACTGTATAATATATATACTATATACTTTCATGGGGCAACACTGAAGATCTGACACTTTGAGAGTGTAAAGTAGTCAGTGTACAGCTTGTATAACAGGGTAAATTTGTTATTTGTTGTGTGAATGGGGAGCAGATGTCTTAAATTTAGTGTTATCGCTTTCACATTCTCTCATACTGGTCACTGGATATTCAACATGGCATCTCATGCCAAAGAACTCTCTGAGAATCTGAAAAAAAGAATTGTTGCGCTACATAAAGATGGCCTAGGCTATAAGAAGATTGCCAACACCCTGAAACTGAGCTGCATGCAGCATGGTGGCCAAGACTTTACAGCAGTTTAAAAAGACAGGTTCCACTCTGAACAGGCCATGGTCGACCAAAGAAGTTGAGTGCCCGTGCTCAGCATCATATTCAGAGGTTTTCTTTGCACAATAGACATGTTAGTGCTGTCAGCATTGCTACAGAGGTTAAAGGGGTGGGGGGTCAGCCTGTCAGTGCTCATATATATGGTCAGCATGGCTGTCGTCCGAGAAGGAAGCCTCTTTTAAAGATGATGGACAAGAAAGCCCACAGTTTGGTGAAGACAAGCAGACTAAGGACAAGGATTACTGGAACCATGTCCTGTGGTCTGATGAGACCAAGATAAACTTATTTGGTTCAGATGGTGTCAATCGTGTATGGTGAGGAGTGATGTGTCTTGTCTACAATCAAACATGGTGGTGGGAGGGTCATGGTTTGAGGCTGCCAGCTGTGAGGAGCTACAGTTTAGTGAGAGAATTATGAATGACAACATGTACTGTGACATACTGAAGCAGAGCATGAACCCCAACCTACAGAAGCAGAATGCGGCCGCAGGGCATTATTCCAACATGGTAACCACCCCAAACACACTTCCAAGATGACCACTGCCTTGCTAAAGAAACTGAGTGTAAAGGTGCTGGACTAGCCAAGCATGTCTCCAGCCCTAAACCCTATTGAGAATCTGTGGGGAATCCTAAAATGGAAGGTGGAGGAGCGCAAGGTCTCTAACATCCACCAGCTCCGTTGATGTCAGCATGGAGGAGTAGAAGAGGATTCCAGTGGCAACCTGTGATGCTCTAGTGAACTCCATGCCCAAGAGGGTTAAGGCCGTGCTGGAAAATAATGGTGGCCATACAAAATATTGACACTTAGGGCACAATTTGTCCATTTTCACTTAGGGGTCTACTCACTTTTGTTGCTAGGGGTTTAGACAATAATGGCTGTGTGTTAAGTGATTTTGATGGCATAAAAAATTTACCGTTATACAAGCTGTACACTGACTACTTTAGATTGTTTCAAAGTGTCAGATCTTCAGTGTTGCCCCATGAAAATATATAATGAAATAGTTACAAAAATGCAATGTACTCACTTTTTAAATGTAGGTGTAGTAATTGGAGTAAGTTAATACCTTCATCAACAAGAAGACTGAATCGTAGAACCTGACAATAATCTGCACAGGTATCCGCAGTTTCAGTTTTGAAACAGCGGACACCCGATAGACACCTAGCGGACCCCATTACTGTCACTGGGGTTCACCGGTGTCCGCGTGTAACCGCTGAAACAGTGGTCTGACTCTCCCTCATTCGGGTCCACCAGGGGAGAGCACAATGCTGTTGTGAACCTAGTGTCAGGCACCAAAACTAACAGCACTTATTGCTTGGTAATGGTGGGGGCTAGAGAAAATGTTTTAATAGCGCCTATTAAATGTTGCAAAGAGGTGAAAGGTCCTCTTAAACTTGTTTTAAAATCTCTGTTTTATGGCATTTTAAGATCTCTGAAGGTTTTGGTAATTTGAGTTGTTTCAGAAAATGTAAGGTTGATGCCAATAGATCTGTGGGAAGAGCAGTTTGGGTGTACGGTGCAGGTAATTGAGTTTTTGTTCTTGATGATTTTTTTTCTTTCTTGTGAGGAGTATGACTCTAGGTTTTTCTAAATAAGGGCTTAGGTAAGCAATGTGCTCTGTCTAACACGAGCTCTATATCTGAATGGTTAGGAAGTAGTGACTTAAATAGAACATGAAGATATGACAGTAAAGTATTTCAAACATTTTCGGTTTTCCCCATATTTTTGTGTTTTACGTAAAGTGATCTTCTAGGCCTGTTAATTTTTCAGTAACTGATAGACATATATCAGCAATATTATTATGAGAGTCCACCAACTCATTGAAGGCTTTGTTGTCATCTGTTGTTTTGTTCTCTACTTGGTCTATGTATGATCCTACTAAAGCTTGTACACATTGTATCATATTGCTAACATCAGTTGTGATATCTATTTGTAGGCTGACATAGATGAACAAACATAGAACATTGGATTTGGCAAAAAGCTGCTCAATTTGCAGATTTATTTTAGGGAGGTAAATTCAAGGTGGGTGATAAGTTTGCCGATAATGGAGAATCTTTAGTAAACAACTTCATGGAGAATACATAGTATAATTTCAATATGGCAAAGGAGTAAGTTATTTTGTGTAGAACGGTTGTGTTTTTTAGACCTTGAAAATATATAATTTGACTCCAGTTGGTAGATAGCAGTAAAAGTAGTAGGAAAGTGGATTTCCGTTTAGGATGGGGTTGTTTTTTCTGTAGGTCAAATACTCTTGGTGATTTATTTATAGTGGGGACGTTTAACACTTCACTTCTATTCCTATAGAGTAGTGATAATGAACAGAAGAATAGCTTGTTTTCTTTCCTTCACACACGCAGTGGTAGGTTTCACAACTTACCTACTGCAGTATAACATAGGCTGTACTGGACCTAACTGTGATGAAAAAGTGATAGTCGCAGAGCAACACAACATCTCCAGGATGAGGGACACAGATGACATCAGGGCTTCGCTGCAGATATTTAAAAAAAAAAATAAAAATGTTCTGGTGGTTTTAGAAAACCAGATTTTTGGTATAAAGAGTTTCTCTGGGATTGCTAATAGTGGCCTGTTATAGAGTTCCAGGTTTACTCTTTACCCTAAGGGAGTGCTGAATGCTGCAAGGATGCCCAGGAGGGGTAAGGGAAGATGGGTATATCTGTTTCTTATGTTTCCACACCTTCCCTGGGCCTCAATTATACTCTGGGTTTATGAGGAACTTATTCAACTTGTTCATCCATCATTAATAGGCATAAGCCTTCACTAGACAGTCTAAAGATGCACCAGATTTATCATTCAGCATCAGCCACTGTGATAAATCTCATACATTTTGTCCAGGGCTATTTTTTTTTTTTATATCAATGTGTGTTGCTTTTGTATTTGTATATGTATTTAAATATTTTTTTACTGTATTATTTCTATTAAGGCCCGGTTCACATCTGTATTTAGGTTTCCATTCGGGGAGTCTGCTTGGGGACCCCCTGAACGGAAACCTATAAGCATCAAAAAGCGGTTTACCTCGGAAACCCGCGGACCCCATAGACTATAATGGGGTCTGTGTGGTTTCCGATCAGTTTCCACACAAAGCAAGCAGAGAGGAAAGTAGTGCATGCAGTACTTTCCTCTCTGCTTGCTTCATGCGGAAACTGAGCAGAAACCACACAGACCCCATTATAGTCTATGGGTTCCACGGATTTCCCAGGTAAATCGCTTTTTGATGCGTATAGGTTTCCGTTCGGGGGAGTCCCCAAGAGGACTCTCCGAACGGAAACCCGAACGCAGATGTGAACTGGGCCTAATTTTTCTTATTCACATGATGCAGAAAGTGGTGTCTTTTTTTGTATCTTGGTGATGACACAACCCTTTTTTATGAACCGTTTTTTTTGTGAACTTAGCCCATATAAAATGGGAGTCTGAATGAACACATTGAAATGAAAGGCTACATATGCCATTCGCAAAAAATGCAGACAGTCCTTGTACATTAAAAGCAAAGGTGTGAATACAGTTATGAGCTATGGCATGAGTTAGTACATTTTCTTTACTGCATCATATAAAGTCTTTAGCGCCATACTTTTGATCAAGATAACCACATAGGTGAAATAACTGAGTTGGTGATATTATCATACTAATAATATGATTGCTGATCTGCATCGCCATGAATAGGATTACTATTAGCATGCCGGGTATGTGATCCTGTAGTTGGCCTTGGTCCAAAGGACTTTCTAGAATTATTTGTTATACGCTAATAATTTTTGATAACTAGGCATGTCATCAGGTAGAACAATGTAAACAGCAATAATTCAGATGCTGACATGTCCTTAATTAATTTTTCAGCTCTACTAGGACATCACTATAGGAGATGCAGAGTGAACATATACAGATGGTCCCTTGTGCCTAATGGGGCCCAGTGGCTCTTTATCATCTCACTACTATAAATGGCACTTGATGGCCGGGGGGCTCGGATACTAATTTTGCTTTGTTATATTTACCTTTTCCTTCAGTTATTGACACATAAAATGGCTTAGGCTAAGGCCACATGTTGCAGAAAGGCAGTAATTTTGGCAGCTGCGGAAACAATTTATATGGTTGGGACATAATAATGAAAAACACAGTAGAACAGTGGTAAAAAATGCAAACATTTTTTAGCTGCGTTTCCACAATGTGTAGCCTTAGACTATTTTCACACTACTTGTTTCCATTTCATTAAATGCATACATTGGGAAAGCTCCTGTTTCTTGGAAGTGCGAATAAAGCCTAAGAAGAGAATCCATTTTCTTTCAGTCACAGATAGGAACAAAAATACTGTTGCGATTGACCAGTGTTCACACTAGAAACCTCAAGCTTCACTCCTTTACAGGATCCAGGAACAAAATGCAATCTGCTTATCTGCTTTGGTATGAGCAAGTCCAATTGAACTCATTATTTTCTATAATGTACTTTGGCATGGTATCTCCAACGCTCCCATTGAAGTCAATAGGAGTGCCAACCATCACCAGCCCCTTCTCCGCTCAGGTTGAATGTAGAACAGAAAAATGTCCTGCAGACTTTACTTTGTGTGACAACCCCTTTAAGGGCGGTGTTTTACATTCCATTCTTGTAGCGTGATCTGCTTGTGTCAGATTCACAGACTTCTTAATAATTGTGGTACATCACGGAAAGAGTGCACAAGAAACTAAATCCACTCTAGCAAGAAGCAGGAAATGTTTTCAGAAAACTGGCATTAGAGATCTTAGGCCGTGGCCCCACGTGGCGTAAATTCCGTGGTATGGCATGTGGTGTTTTACAGTCCCTGCAAATCCTAGCGAATCCCATCCACACATTGGAGAAAAATATGCGCAGTGGAAGTGCTGCGATTTCCAAAACCGCCGCATTTTCGGAAATTGCAACATGTCAATTATACCTACGGAAATGCCAGCGGTTTTCCTATAGGTATAATTGAAGCAGAAAGTTTTCTTCTGCGGACTTTCTGTAAAAATTTCTGCAGGATAAACCACAATGCGTATCTGCTGCGGTTTTTCCTGCAGCACTTTTTCGCTGTGGCCTACTATGTGGGGCCTTAGCCTTAAATCTGAGTCCACATGTTGCGGAAAAGCTGCATTTTTGTTGCAGATTTTGTTGCGTTTGAATTTACCAAAAAGGATAAGTGTAAATGCTTATTTTATATTTCTCATTCCCTTTGAAGCCAAAAAACACAGCAAATGCTGCAGCAAAAAAAAGCAGTTTTCCCGCATCGTGTGGACTCAATCTAAGCCTACCTTCACATGAACATTGGATGAAATGACCATAAAAAATGGACATCTTACAGGGCCACTTTGCATCCTAGGGCCCCTTTTTTCATGGGTCCCTCATAGAGTTGAGTTTATTGAAGAATCCATAAAAAATAGCATGATCTATTTTTTGATGGTCCGTTAACACGGACCTTCAAAAAGTCGGTCGTGTGAATCGCCAGGTTCACATGAATAGATTTTAATGCAGCCAAATGATGGCCATTAAAAAAAAAAAAAAACACCAACATTTGTGTGATTGTCGGCCAAGTTAAATATTTTTGTGCAATTTTTAGGATATATAGTAAATGTGTATGTGTGCACCTTTTGGCTATGGATTATGGGGAAAATGAATGACAGGTGACAACTTTGTAAGCAATTTTACTTTGGAAGGAAAGGGGCTGCACATGACCCAGCTCCGGTAGCTCTTTGGTGGCTGCCGCTTGCTTTCATCACGACATTGACTCTGTCCTGAGCCAATTAACTTAACCATAAGTTATTTCCTTCCATCCGCACATTTGTCTCCTAATGCTGTGACCATGGCAATGATCTGACTAATAAAGAGGGGAGACATAAATCAAGGCAGTCGCATATAATGTCACCAAGTACTCTGAGATAGATAAGCCCCTATATGTTATCAGTGTTATGTTTAGTTTATGAAAAGATTATGACTGCAGGAACTTGATACCAGCAATATTAGCATGTAAAATATTAAATAATATTCTTATGAGAGTATATATAAATTATATATCTTATAAATTGTGTATTACATGGATGAAGTATAGTAGACTCATGTAATAAAATAAAGCTATAAAAATATATATAAGGAATTGATTTTTATTTTTTTTTTTAAATAACATAATTTCTAAAAAAAAAAAGTTATAAAACAAATAAGGGCGGGTTTATAAAGACTGGCATTTCTTATGCCAGTCTTAAAAAATAGCCCAAAAGGTGCAAGGTGCGCTTGATGTATGAAAAGTCTCTGGACTCTTAATAAATCAGGCACACGCCCATGTTCTAATATCAAGTTCTAGGCCACTTAGGGACTGACGTGTATTTCTGGTATAACAGAAAACTGGTGCGAGTTATAATAAATATGTGGGACTGAGGTGTACCCTGCCCACCCCTCTCTCTGACCCGATCTGCAAAAAGTGGCAATCAAGGCGCAGGACTAGGGGTGCGGTGCAAGAAAGTTCCAAATGTGCTCCACATTATTGATCATTAAGGCCAGGGCAGAAAAATATGCGCAGCACTCAGCTGAGATTTCCAAAACTGTTGCGGTTTTGGAAATCCCAGCAGGTCAATTTTACCTACGAAAACGCCAGCGGTTTCCCTATAGGTATAATAGAAGCAGGATGTCTGCAGAGGAAACCTTTGCTTGACTTTCTGTGAAAAGCGCTGCGATGCATTGCCACCGTGGTTTTTGCTGCAGCACTTTTTTGCTGCGGCCTTAGCCTCACACTAGATAACTGATGGGATAATAAATCTAAAATTGTCATATTTTATTTCATAAATCCTATAGAGCGCTACAATAGGATATTTGGTGCTTGCCTTTCCTTGCTTTTTTTCCCCACACCGTTTTTTAGTTGCGTTTCTCTACAGGGACCTTTATCACTAACATTGATAATGGCAAAAACAGGCGCTTGTAATGACTTATATGTGTAGGTAATGTCAAATGACACAACAATTCCTCTTTGCAATAATTTTATTTTTTTATCTGTATTAAAGTATGTCCATGCACATCATCATCTATCTATGCCTAAGCAGATAGCCAAGTATATTAGTAGTTTTTGGATGGCCGTGATGTGAGCAAACAAACCCTATCGACATTGACAACGAAACTACTTGATCGGGGGCCGTGCTCTTCAGAATTTTTGAACATGCCATGAAAAAGGCCATTTTTCATTCATGAGGAAGATGTTTTCATGGACCCCTCATACACTTGAGTCTTCTAATGGATTCATGAAAATTGACAGAAATGGGACATGTCCTATTTTTTGACGGTTCATTAAAACACTGACAAAAAAAAACGGTCATGTAAATAGTCCTATTAAAATCAATGTGTTCTGCAAATACTTTACACCATTGTCTCAATCACTTTGCACCTGTGTGTTCATGCCATGCCCATGGACTGCCTATGCCATACCCATGGACTGCCTATGCCATGCCCATGGACTGCCTATGCCATACCCATGGACTGCCTATGCCATACCCATGGACTGCCTATGCCATACCCATGGACTGCCGATGCCATGCCCATGGACTGCCTATGCCATGCCCATGGACTGCCTATGCCATACCCATGGACTGCCTATGCCATGCCCATGGACTGCCCATGCCATACCCATGGACTGCCTATGCCATACCCATGGACTGCCGATGCCATGCCCATGGACTGCCCATGCCATACCCATGGACTGCCAATGCCATACCCATGGACTGCCGATGCCATGCCCATGGACTGCCTGTGCCATGACCATACACTGATTAATTTTTATCCACTGAAAGTAAACAAAACGAATGACAGCAAGCAGAGATCTAGAAAACTATGAGGAATAGATACAGAAAGTATATTGGAAAATTGCACAACTTTTCATACAAAGAATAAAAATTTTTTTGCTAGAACTGGACAATCGCTTCAACTCAATATATCTAAGCTAAACCAACTGAGTCTGAGTCACAGGGATATAACATGTCAGGTACAGCTCTCTAGAGCTGCTTCCTTCACATCTACCCACAGTCTGCTCTGGCAGTTCTTTACTTAGTGCTGGAGGTGGGCTCATGGCTCATGCAGGTAAAATCCAGGATGGATCTTCTATTGCAGGCTGTTCGATTACTACTAAATCCTATCCCTAAGCTCCAGCTAAAAACAAAAAGTGCTTGCAGATCCTTCCAGGTTTTATATCACAGACAAAAAGCCATAGTGACTCCTATGTAAGTATATATCGGCTAATATGGAATATGCAAGAATCTGTAGCTTTCTTTGGTCTTTTGGTGGTTAAATATTAAAATATGGATTTCCTGTATCTCCTTATCTCAGTGCATCTTCAGTGTATGTGGATGAGCGATAGTATCAACTATTGCTTGGGTCCTGTAATGTCAAATATTATCGAACTGTGTCAAGAGTCTTAACACAGATACTAGATGTCTTGTAATATTGTAGACAGACACTCAATATGGCCTTTGTAAGGGCCCTAAGTGACTTCAACTCCTGCACCCCCCATGGCTAAGCCACTGCCTTTCTATTGTTTTCTGGAGTATTTCATTAATTCCTTTATAGAGATGTGTCGTTTCCTTTTGGATATAGATGCATCACAAGATGCGCAGCTATATACTATAAAAATACTAAAAAAAAAGTGATTGATTCCCCCATCCTTTTTTGCACCAGGGACCGGCTTCAAGCAAGGACCATTTTTCCATGGCAGGGCGGGGTGGGTGGGGCAGGGAAGGGCTTTGGTTAATGGGGGCAGAGTTATGGAGGGGGTTGGATTTTAGTGCATATTTATCATTTAATTATGACATTTATAATGTGAATGTGACTCAACTCACCATAGGTTCAGAATGTATCATGTCCTCACCCAGGTCACCCCCACAGATTCAAGTTACCCTCCAGGTTGCCTCCACAGTATCATGTCCTCACCCCAGGTTGCCACCCCCCCCCCCCCAAATTCATGTCCTTCACACTGACATGGCCCCCTCAGGTTGCCCCACATTATTATTTTTCTCCCCACCCCAGGATGCCTCCACAGTTTTGTCTCCCCCACTGTATATATCAAAGGATAAAACAAAACTTAATAATCACCTTTCCTCGTTCCTCTGTTCTCTCCTTTCCCTGGTCCCAGAGTCTTCAAGGAGCAACAGGAGCAATGTAAGTGACATCACTACATCGCGCCTCCTGCTCCCAGGACACCGGGAGCAAAGAAAGCAGCTGGGTGATGAAATACGGTGCCGTGAGCTCCCTGCTTCATCACTGTCTGCAACTCATCGGCATCGTCTCTGGACGCCAAAGAGTTGGGGTAGCCCGGACCCACTGCCCTGGACAGCGGGACAGCAAATGCAGGACAACAAAATATTAAGTTAAGGGAACCATCATTTCTGTCCAGGTTTCATGAGTTTTCTTTTTTTAAAAATTCTGTTGAAGCCTGGTTGGAAAGCAATGTCTGACTTTCATTTGTTCATTTTCATAGAATTTTTATATATTATTACTTTTGTCAGATTCAAGTTATTTCTGTGACCATTGTGGGTTTTTCTTTCATTAAACCAAGGGATACCAACAATTTTGTCCACGTGGGTGTGTGTGTATATATAGTATATATATAATCGTACATGATAGGTGTGCTCATCAGTGTGCTGAAAAGTGAAGTGGATGCGGTAAAGAAATCCCTACAGGAAACAGGAAGTCTCAGCATATTATTTGGCTTAGTGGCCAGAGTCAGAACTACAGGATTTTTAGGACATTTTTAAAATATAGATAACATGGAACATTTTTTAAAAACCTAACCAAAAATTCTTTAAAAATATGTTACATTCAAAAAGTAGGTTATTCCCTTTAACCAAAGCTAAATTACTGTAAGGGTGGACACATTTGTATGTATTTCTGAGTTGAATTCTCTTCATAAGGTTTGTGTTTTAAGTATAGTAAGATGGTGGGAGTAAAACTCTCACTGAAAATCTCTACATGTTTCGCCCCGTGATAATCTCTGGGCTCATCAGGAGATTCCAGTCAACGAGGCAAAAAATGTAATGAATAATAGAATTGTGCAGAACCCTGATGGTGGGCGCCAGTACATCCATAACCATAAATAAAGAGAAAAAAAAGGAGTTCTCACCAACTAAATGAACAGCTTGTAATCTTGAATACTGATGCATGAAAAAAATCCCCAGGACTTGTAGGAATGAATAGCAGATGGAGGAAAAACTTGAATAAAATTCCAGCATCAAAAAATTTAAATTTAACTTTTAATCCAGATTGTAGTAAAATGACATAAAAGAAAATCCAACAATTCACGGATTCATGACAAAAATGAATAGATAGCCTACGCATTTCAGAGCAAACAGGGCTCCTTATTCATAACTTGAATAAGGAGCCCTGTTTGCTCTGAAAGGAGTAGGCTATCCATTTTTGTCATGGATCTGTGAATTGTTGGATTTTCTTTTGTCATTTTACTACAATCTGGATTAAAAGTTAAATTTAAATTTTTTGATGCTGGAATTTTATTCACGTTTTTCCTTCATCCGTAACCATAGCAAATGTGGTGCTAATATTCATAAAGGGGTCAAACAGGGAGCCCGAATGGTATAGGTCAGTAAATTTAAGCTCTAACGTGAGTAAACTGAGGAATTTCTCAGAAACACTATCTCAGGGAAACTAATTGTATAAACCCATATCTGCAAGAATTTATGAGGGACCAGACCCATCAGACTAATCGGATCATCTTCTGTGAGGAAGTACAAGAATACAATGCAACATAGAACCCATAGGGTTTAAGAAGGTGAGAGTTACGCTATGTTCACACCTGTGTTTCTGTGTTCGCTTGGGGACCCCACGAACGGAAACCTAATCCACTTTAAAAAGCAGTTACCCACGGACCCCATAGACTATAGTGTTTTCCGCCAGAAAAATATGGAGAGAAAAGTCTCGCTTGCAGGACTTTTCTGTCTGCATTTTTTTAAGCAGAATGAAGGACGGAATCTCCAAACGGGCAATGAGCGCTGGTGTGAATCCAGGCTTAGACATTTTCCATTTCATTTGAAACAACTCCTTTAGAAATTGATGACAACAACACATTTCAAAAATGTTGGGATGGGGCCATGTCTACCATTGTATAGCATCCCCTCTTCTTTTTACAACAAACTGTAAACATCTGGGAAGTGAGACCAATATGCAAGGCCTTCCCTGAAAGAAATGTCTGGATGCACTCACCGTATGGGAAAAATATTTTTATATTTTTGTTAACCCGGCATTTTCAGACACAGGGATATTTAATGTGTAAGTGTTTTAACTTTATTGTTTTTACTTTAATGTGTTCTAGGGAAAGGGTTACTTAAATTTTTATTTTTTTCAATTTTTTTTTAATTAATATTTTATTTTACTTTTTACTGTAATTCTTTGATTCCCTACGGGGTCTGATCACTAATATGATACAGGAAACTGGCACCTCGGGCAGCTTTGACAGAGGCATCGGGGGTGATTATGCCTTCGATCAGTGTGGGCACTGATTGCAAACATTGCCATAAGGTCTCCGCTATATAATAGCTCCTGAGCACCCAACATATTTAAATACCCGATATCCGCATACTATTACGGTGGATGTTAGGAAGGGGTTAATGTAATTATTAAACAGTAGAGGCACTGTAAAATAAAATATCAATGATTCAAGACTATACTAAACTGATTAAAACATATACCTTATACTGTTACAAATGGATCTGCACAAGTTGGAGGCTTACACAGTAAGGTTACATTTGCACAAAGGAAAGGAAAATATAGGCCAGGATTACTAACTAAATTGGAAAGCCCTGGCTGAAACTGACAGGGAAATGGACAAACTTAACTGTATCAGCCAGTGACAAGCAGCTGCCATAAAGGCACATAGGATTATGGGGTGTATCAAAGGGGATATAGATTTACATGATGTGAACATAGATCTGCCACTTTACAAATCACTAGCCAGGCTGCACATGGAATATTGCTTATGAATTGGGCTCCACAAAGCGTGAGTAGTGGTTGAGCAGGTTTAAAGGTATATGACCAAAGTAATACATGTAATGCGTGTCTACTTTACACATAAATATTATCATAATTATAGTTATTTAGCCTGTACAAAAGCTATAGGGGTAACTTTAAAGAAGTATTCCCACCTCAAGAATCCTATCTATACTGCTAGCTTATGTAAATTCAAGACTTGTCCTAAATACATTGCTTTAGAAATGCTGCTTCATTTACCAGCTATGTGAAATTCTTCCTCCCATTGTTTACACATCATTGTCAAGGCACCTGCCCTGTATCTGATATCAGGTTGGTGACTCACTGACATTGACTTTACTACACACATTGTCTGGTAGAATGTAAGTGTTCTCTACAAACCTGTGTAATGTAATGTACATTTAATTTGCATATTATTAGATCTGCAGTAATATTTAGATATCTAGTAATCATAATCTCTCATGATAAAGGCAATGTCTATATCTAGTGAGGTACTTCATAGTATCCTGTTCATCAAACAGTCAAAGCCACCCACCAGCTTGTAAAAGAATACAGGAAAAAGAAGAGATATATCAGAGGTCAATACAGAGATCTCTCCCATGATCTATTTATATAAAGGACTGTATCTACAATAGGGTATCCTCTACATCTACAGAAAAGGTTTCCACCATAGAAGGGCATTCTTTACAGTAAGAGTAGTGAGAAAATAGAGCTTTCTGTAAGAGGAGGTTGTTTAAAAGGGGCTAGGGTGTCTTTCTGGAGTGTAACAATATTACAGGTTATAAAGTTTTCTGTAAATTGAAAGAAATCAACCTTATCGGGCTTATTGTGTAAGTACCGATGCCCACCATCAGGGCTCTGGGAGCTGCAGTTGTAACTGCAATCTATCGGTGCTGTAATCTGCATGTGCCCTCTCTAGTGAACTGTGAGGGTGAAATGCGTAGAGAGAGAGGAGGCTATGCATATTAGATGGCATCCATTTAGCATCCATCTGCAAAGTTGATCGTAGAATAATTTCGGGATACCGCCATTAGATGCACTTAGGCTTGAAGGACACTGACATGTATGTATCCCGGGATACAACCAGTCATATGGATGCATCTAAGGACACGTAAGTCTGATGCTGAACAGAAATAAGATTTTAAATAGATTTTTCTTAAAGGTTATGTTTTAATGCACTTTACATATTCCACACTGTGTATTTTACTTAAAAACTACAGTATGTTAAAGGGGTTATGCCATTATGGACTCTTATCCCCTATCTACATGACAGGGAATAAGTGTCCGATTGCTGTATCCCCCAGTGATCAGGAGGATCTCCTGGTGAGTGGAGCGTAAAATGCACTTGCATGAGCAGTCTGTGCTGTAGATAGTGGATAAGTGTCCATAATGGCACAACCCCTTTAATAATGTAAATTACAGTGCCTCTCCTTAACTCTTCCCAAAAAATGAAAGCTGTGTCTCTAGCCCCAGTTGTTGGGCGGTAGTAACCGTATAAAAAGGTCAGGCTATCCCACCAGAGTACCAGAAGAGGAGCCTAGGTTCTAACACAATTATGGTCCAGTAGAAGACACCCAAAGTGTACCACAGTCATTTTCATAGGGGTCGTTGGAGGGTGGGCCCCAGAATCATTTTATCTGGTGGGCTCAAGGAACCTCAGTCTCAGAGTCAATGTCTGACACTTTGAACAGGCTTTAAAGGTTTTCAAACACCAGTCTTCATATCTCCTGCATCAGAGGGCGGATGCGCCTGATTTATGAGGGGCGCATAGCTTGTGTACTGTAGATTACAGGATTACAGGCATCATTTACACCAGTTTTCTAGTATAAATGAAAAGACAATTGTCTGACGGCCCTTGCAACATTCCCTTTTCAGAAAGTGGTGAGGATGCTGAAAAAATGCCAGCTGCGACGATTTTGGTCACGACTAGTGTTCAAAAATACCAAGGTTCTTCCTTTTTTTTTTTTTTTTTTTTGTAAATGACAAAAAATTGTCATAGTACAATAACAAATCTCACCCACTATGCCTACATGGCATTCTCCCTGAGGTAAAACAGCACCCCCAGATCTACTGTAGGTTAAGAATAGCACAACCATTATTATTAATTATTATTATTATTATTATTATATATTTTTTTTTTCGGTATTCTTGCAGTCAAAGGTATTGTGATCCTTCTGGCAATAACACAGATGTGAATAGAGACTTGGATGTCAAATTTCTCAGTTCATTTTATTAGATATTATTACACTTTATTTTTATCAAATATTTCCCAACCCACTGTGATACATGGAAAATATTATATTATGAAAATTAAGGAAGCACGGTTACTCATTGTGATGTGAGCTAATGTGGCTCCAGCTCACTTCGTAGCTGCCTTGTGCTTCTGCTCCGGCATTGATTAATAAACACTTCACCTGCATACAGAATACCATCACTTGATTTTGGATCATTTCACACTTATTTTGTTCTATGATTTATTACCTGTGACTGTATCCTGTAATTACTGAAGACTAGATGTATCAGTACTCCCACCAGTTTATGGACTTAAGTGAAAAAACCAATGAGAGCATATCTGTAGGACAATATCACTATGAAGCAAGTAGCTATATGGAAAAAAACTGAATGTAGGTAAACATAAACCAAAAGACCACCCCTTTACCCAGACTAGATCTCCTGTAATGGATTTTCAGATCTAATATATATTATATGTTCAGACCATCTTTAGGGCTGAGGCCCCACGTTTCAGAAACGCTACTTTTTTTTGTTGCAGAATTTGAAGCAGCTTGTTGAGTCAAAGCCAGGAATGGATTGAGCAAAAGGGAGAAGTATCAGAAGGTTCCTATATATTTCCCATTCCTTTTGTAGCCATTCTAGGCTTTGGTTCAAAAAAACTCTGCAAAATCTGCAACAAAAAAAGCTGCGTTTCCGCAACGTTGGGCCTCAGCCTAAAGGGGTTTTCATATCTTCCTTTATTCTTCTACAAGCTGGTGGGCAGGCTTTGACTGTTTGATGGACAGGACAATATGAAGTAACTTAGTAGATATAGACATTGCCTTTACCATGTGGGATTATTTTTTAACATTACTAGATATCTATAATAATGCAGATCAAATATGCACAGTAAATGTATATTACATTATAAAGGGTTGGAGAACACTTACATCCTACCTGGACAGACAACGGACTTGCAGTAAACTCAATGTTATTTTTGTGTTTACATAGAGAGATCATACACTATCCAAGCCCTATATATGCACTATCCAAACTGCAATTAGATGACCTGATTGTCCAAACCACAGAGCATGAGATAACTACTCTGAAAGTAATACAGAGAACTCAGCATCCCTCCCCTCCAGAGAGCAGTGAGTCATGTCCTCAGCCTGAGAACAGATAACAGGCCAGGTGCCTTGACAACGATGTGTAAACAATGAGAGGAATAATTTCACACAGCAGGCAAATGTATTTAGGATAACTGTTGAATAAACATATGCTAGAAGTATAGATAGGATCTTTGAGATGGGAATACCCCTTTAAGATGACCATCCCTCTAAAACAAGGGTCTCAAACTCAGATGGGTATATGGGAAAAAAACTGAAAAAAATTGAAGTTGACAGGTCACATTCCTTCCGTTGGCTTCATATAGTAAAATGAAAAAATACAGTAAAAAGGCCTCCACAAAGTGTACACCATACAGTGGCTTGGCCCCCATTAATGTCCTCATTGCCGGCGGATGGCTTCAGGAGACCTGCAAGACTTTGGTGTCTTTCCACCAACTCAGGAGCAGAAAGGCCAGACACAGTAACATGTTGGTCACAGAGGACTGCAGTGCTGTCCCAGTGCTTGTGATACACTGACTATGGCAGGTTTTAATTTAGGGTAGGCTGGCTTGAGGCCTATATTTATTTACAAGCAGAGGTTTGATACCTTCCCTGCCCCACACTTTCTACTCATGTGACTGACGTGTCTTGTAGTACCATAGTTTGTGGTTTTTCCACCACTATAGATTTCAGTTTCTAATTTTTTATCCCTGGCAGGAACATGTCATAGTAGAAAGATAGGTAGCCGGCAAAGTCTGCAGAGGAGAGGACCACCCTAAGGTGTGAAGGAGAGCCTGACTAGAATAAATATGGCTGATTCTGACATAGTGTAAATCTCTGTACTAATGTCTCTCCTTCTCAGACTCCACAGCTTAAGAGGAAGAAAATGGACCATGGCTGCTAGCAAGTTAGACAGAAAGTGACACTGGTACATCCTTGAAGGAGGTTGGTAGCAGTAGACGGGTAGAGTAGACCTCAGAAACATCCCCAGGTGCGACAGTTATGATAATAATATTTATTTATATGGTGCCAACATATTCCGCAGCACTTTACAAATTGTAGGGTTCAAGTTCAGACAAAAAAGATACATTACAAAGAAATAGTCAATTCACACAATGGGACTGAGGGCCCATCTCGCGAGAGCTTACAATTTATGAGGTAGAGGTGGTAACACGAGGTAGTAGGGGTAGCATGCTATGGTTCCAAAAAAGATTAGGAGAGGACCACACTAAATTATTTGATTTGTCTGGGGCCACTATCAACCTTCATCTGGCCCTGGAGGAGGTCTTCTGTTCAGGACCTTCATCTATTAGGGTAGGTTCACGCTACTCATCCTGCATAGTGACTGGTGCAGGTGGAGCCCCCTCTATTGGGTGTCCATCTGCATTTACCCCAATGTAAAAAACAAGACAGAAGCTTTTTTACTTTTCTTCCATTACCAAAGGAAACAAACCTATTGTTGGGAACGGACGCAGACCGAGGGGGGCACCATCTGCTACGTCTCCACTCTACTACCATTAATACCCGTTGACGTAGACTTTCATAATGGTAGCATGACCATCCCCTTAACCAGAGCTAACAGCATGTACAATAATCTTCTATCTCTAGAAAACTCAGCATGAACACCTGCTGGGTTCTGTCACAGATCATAGATGATAGGTTTATCAAGGGACCCTTATAAAAACAAGGGATTGTCCAGAGAGGACAACCCCTTGAAGTTTTACGTGTCTTCTTAGCGGTAAGTCCATGCATAAGCCTGATTCAGGTAAATGAGTTTTTCAGGATTATTATGAACTTATAACTGCAGAATTTCATTAAAAAATGGCAATAAAGGGTTGGAAGAGGTGATGCAAAAATAAATCCTGAAAAAAGACCATTACAATGCTCTGCTCGCTGTGTCCTTCATAATGTGGCATTTCAATTGTTGTCATTTATTGTTGTCATTCATAATCCTTTTTTATTGTAGACAATGTCATTTTCTTTTTTACTGTAAAATATGAAGCTATTAAAAGCCACCTGATGGCCACATCAAATCCGAGATCAGTGATATTCATGAAGTGATCCATAGCTTGTAATTTTCTTACAGTATTTCTACAATAGCAAGGTATATTATTCTGTAGGTACCTATGGTTTCATTTAAAAGAAAGCAATTTTCCTGGATGAGTTCATGCACATATTTTTTGGTGGCGCATTTATTAACCAAGTGATCGACTACATGTGTTATTTCTTATGGTGTGAAGCCATCTAGTGGCTGTGTGTGTAAATGATAGAGATTAGCAATAATATTTCATTTCTTGTCTTGCACTGCCACACACTGGTCAGTTTGAAAATAATAGTAACATTAGTAAGCAATCCCAGTAACTATTATATATCCTATATACTGTAGAATAAATATATGGGTAAGTCTAGGTTCACATCTGCGTTGGAGTCTCCATATGAGATTTCGCCATAGAGTACAACTAAGATTTGCAGAAAATTAAATGTGATTTATTCAGTATTTTCCTCCTGTTATAATTTAATAAATACTTTTGAAACTAAAATTGGCAGAGACCCGACGGACACCTGGCAGATCCCATTATAGTCTATGGGGTCTTCAGGTGTTCATGGGTAACCACTTTTTTTGCAGACAGGCTCTCCATCGTTCGGGTCCCCATGCGGCCCCGAACAACTGATACCAGCTCTAATGTGAACCTAGTGTCAAACAAGTGTTGCACAAATGTAGGATCCGCCAGAATTCCTACTGAAGAATCTGTAGTTGGTTTGGTCTATAAGATAAGGATCAGATATTTCCCAGCCCGAACATTGGCTCAGATTTACTAACAGTTAGTATAAACTTAGACAGCCAGTCTGAACATATACCAGATTTATTACAGTGGCTGATGCTGGATGATAAATGTGACGTATCTTTAGACTGTCTAGTCTAAGTTTATACCACCCTTTAGCTGGCTTATGCCGAGCTGGGATTTTATAACACAATCTTGGCCCTTTTTTTGTACAAGGCGCATTTAAACCACTCCCCCTTTCCCTGAGAATCCACACCCACATGTCTAACAAGTTGTAAAGCACCTGCTTGATGTGCCAAGATGCGATAAAGTTGCACCACACAGTGCCAAACACAGTGGTGAGGCGACTCTAGTAGGAGTGCATACGTGCCACAGTTCTGACCATGGCGGTGTGACATTTACATCCCACCGTGCCACCCTCTGAAGTGCCGATGCTTTGTCACAGCTGGAAGAGTAGATTTTCTCTAAGAGCTGCCATCAGTTATGTGTACCTGTTTCGGACTTTGCTAAGGACTATGCTTGTCTCGGTGGTGTAACAACTCTGGTTTTTCACATAAGGGACACTTGGTCATAAAAGAAATAGGACATTTGATCATGAGATGTTTTGCAAAGATTGGTTTTACTGTTGGGTTACTGGAACGTTTCCTGCAGAGGGTCAGAGGGTGTTGTTTGGCAACTACATCACTGCTAACCCAGGCCATGACTACCAGCAGGGCGTATTACAGGTGCATCCAATGGATACGGGTTGTCTAGCCAGACAACTCCTTGTATAATAGCAGGAACATAATGTGGCATCCCAGAGCTGGCTGTGGCTGGGCTGAGGGTGATCTCTGTAGTAATTGTATTGCATTATAGCCTGTGTGACATAGCAGGGAGTCCTGAGTCTCACACAACACAGCGCCACCTAGTGAGCCTCACACATGCATTACACCTCCCATAGGATTGAATAGTAACCAAATGTCCAATGGGAGGACATCACCTGGGTAAAGGGGAGGAGTCAGCTGATCACTGGGTCCCCATGGTAACACCCCTGCAGGAAGGTCCTGCGTGTGAGGAGTTAGAAGTGTGGAGTGTTAGGAGGAGGAGGTGAGGAGATAAGTGTGATGTCCTGTGAAGAAAACACTGAGCTTAGTGCAGGTATCTCAAGTCCTAGACAGGCCCAGGAAGGTTGGAGAGCTGACATACTCCAGCTATTCAGAAGATCCTGTCCCCTGTCTGCCTAGCCATCGCCCTGAAGGAAGTCAAGCATCATCATCTTGTCAGCCTGAGACTGTGGAGAGAACATTCTGGAACACGTGCTCCATAGCAAGTATCACAGGATCCAGGGGCCAAGGCCAGACCTGTGGAATATCCTGCCACCCTGACTATTGCACCCCGAAACTCTGAGCTATCAGGACCACATAACGTGAGTGGGGAATATTATGTACTAGTATCATGGTGGGCATCCTCCTATGAGCCAAATAGGAGCCCAGACGCACCTTAGGGCTGTAACACTGAAGTATAAGGGGCTAGGAACACCTTTCATCAAGTCTACCCTGCACCCCAGGACTTTGCTGTGTCACCAGGCGTACCCCGTTGTTTTGTATTGAAGAAACTGTTTAAGCATTTGTGCCTCCACACCCATGGAAGTAAAAGTTCAACTTTACAACCGTTTCTGTGTCTGACTCTGCACCGACAACATCAGGGCGCCCCAAACACCACCAGTCGGCACAGTATAGGGGAAGCGCCCCGGGGGAACAATCACCACCAACATTTGTGCAGCCCCCTCATCACCGGTACCAGTGGTGGTAACGTGGGACAGCACCAGCGCTGCGCCCTCGTGCCCAGAGACCGTGACAAGTCTGCGCTGTTTGCACCCCGCAATCCCAACTGCAGCGTTACCTTCCATCTGGTCACCGCAATAATATCTATGACACAAATGTAGTCAGTATACCTATGACTGTACGTAATAAATGCTGGTTTAATAATAATAATACATTTTATTTATATAGCGCCAACATATTCTGCAGCACTGTACAATTTGTAGGGTTCAAGTACTGACAAAAAAGATACATTACAAAGAAATAGTCAATTCACACACTGGGACTGAGGGCCCTGCTCGCAAGAGCTTACAATCTATGAGGTAGAGGGGTTGACACAGGAGGTAGCAGGGGCGGATCGGAGGTAGCATTACTTGTACAATGGTCAGACAATTGTGTAATAGAGGTTACTGTCATTACACATATATAAGCTGTATGAGCCGTCACCAGTCATGTCCTTTAACGTGCAGATGGTGCCTGGACATATAAAGTTAGTCTGATATGGCATCATATCCTGTGAGGTAATGTTGTAGCATAAACAGAAGAGGGTACGTTTTAGGGATTCTAACTACGGAAGGGTTTAAATTAGGAGTTGTGATAGGCCTGTCTGAAAAGATATGTCTTTAGTTTGTGCTTGAAGCTGTGGAAATTGGGAGTTAATCTGATTGTCCGGGATAGAGCATTCCAGAGAAGTGGTGCAACTCGGGAGAAGTCTTGTATACGAGCATGGGAGGTTCTGATAATAGAGGATGTTAGTCTTAGGTCATTGAGTGAACGGAGAGTACGGGTTGGGCGATAGACAGAGATGAGGGAGGAAATGTAGGGAGGTGCAGCATTATGGAGAGCCTTGTGGATGAGGGTGATAAGTTTATATTGTATTCTGTATTGAATAGGCAGCCAATGTAGTGACCGGCACAGACCGGAGGCATCGCTATAGCGTCTAGACTGATAGATGAGCCTGGCCGCCGCATTCAGAATAGATTGTAGAGGGGAGAGTTTAGTAAGGGGAAGACCGATTAGTAAGGAGTTACAGTAGTCAAGGCGAGAGTGAATCAGGGCAACAATAAGTGTCTTTAGTGCATTTGTGGTAAGGAAAGGGCGGATTCTGAAGATGTTTTTGAGGTGGAGATGACATGAGCGTGTGAGTGATTGGATATGGGGGGTGAAGGAAAGGTCTGAAACAAAACCCCGAGGCAGTGGGCATACTGCCTAGGAGTTATGGTAAGGCTGGAGACTGCAATGGAGATATCAGGGACAGATCTATTAGATGGTGGAAACAGCAGTAGTTCAGTCTGTGAGAGATTCAGTTTCAGATGGTTTATACATTTGTGCACAATTGTAGGAGCGTCTTATGGATTTTATCAGGATGTTTTTCAGGTACCATGTCAGGTTTACCTTTGGAAATCAAAACATAGGAAACACTTTGACAAGAAGACCCCAAATTGGAAATTCCACCCACAAGGAATTCATCTACTGATGTTGTGGCCATTGAGATTCAACAGGTGTGTTACAGAAGTTCTAAAAATTGAGTTGTGAAATTGCAAAATTATGACATTGCTTTAATTTAAAATTTTTCCTTTTTCCAAGAGAAACCGCAGTCGGCCATTTTGTTAAACATTTTCTCTTGCTGTATGGGCACAGGGCAAAGCTCAGAGGGGAAAGAGAGCCAATATTGCCTTTGGAAAGCAGATTTTGCTGAAAAGGTTTTTGGTCACCATGCCATATTTGCAGAGCCCCTAAAGTACCATTTTGGAAACTACACACCTGAAGGAATTTTTCTAAGGTTGTAGTAATCCTTTTCCCCCACTGACATTTCATAGAGTTTATTAATACTGGACAGTAAAAATTAACAAATACATACATTTTTCATTTTCACAAGCACTGTGGGGTACATATTGTTTAGAGGGCAGTGGGTTGTCTGTGTTATGTTTTTATGGTATTCACCTTGTGGTGTAAATGATATTACCTTTTTAACGTTACTCTGATTATGGGTGAAGTTGGGTGAATGTCATGATCACCTTTGTACCATTTTTTGGGGGAGATTAGTTGATGTGGCATTATTTTTTATGTTTTGGCATTCAACACACAGTATTGGTGACATGGTATTACATGTTTTATTTAACAGGTTAGTATGTGTACATTGATTCCTACAATATATAGTTTTATTTATTTGCTACAATCATGTTTTTGGGTCCCAATTTTTTTATGTTAACAGCTGTGCAAGGGCATATTGTTTAGTGGGATGAGTTAAGGTTTTCATTGGTACAATTTTGGGGTGCATGAAACTTCATTTTTTAGAAGGCAAGATGACTTAAAATCAACAATTTTGTTTGATCGTGGCATACAAGGGGTTCCGCCAAGTTGCCGCTCCCCTTGGAACCCCCTGAGATCGGGGGGCTGCCGATATCTATAATCTGCAGCCCGGGGGCTGCCCAGTAACCCCAGGCTGCCTGGAGCCGCCACTACCTGGTTGATCCTGCTGGGACCTCCGGAAGTCAGGTTATGACTTATGGTTATCACTTCCTCTATAGACTGCAAGACAAGTGTATGGTCGTGTCTTGCAGTCTATTGTACAGAACCAGCAATCAAAGCATTGCTGGCTCAGGTGTTCTAATGGGACACACGAAAAAAATAAAAAAAAACTGAAAAAAAAATAAAGTGTTAGAAAAAAATGAATAAAAGAATAAAGCCCCAAAAATTCCCTTTTCCTATATAAAATGAATTATAGAAAAAAAAAACCCTAAAAATAAAAACAATGCATATTTGGTATCGCCGCGTCCGTAACAACCTGTACAATAAAACTGAAACAATATTTAACATACACGGTGAACGTCTGGAAAAAAAAAACAGGTTGTCCTGCAAAAAATAAGCCAACTCTGTAAACCGCAAAATAAGAAGATGGCGATGCAAAAACAATTAATTTGTTTCCCCATATGGGTTTTTGTTCTGCAAAATTAGTATCGCATAAAAAAAAACAATATAAATGAGGTATCGCCGTAATCGTACCGACCCGTAGAATAAAGGTAACATGTTACTTATGCTTTATGCTGCATGGTGAAAAATTTAAAAGGTAAAACGCAGTGCCAGAATTGGTGGGGTTTTTTTTAATCCACCAAGAAAGAGTTAATAAAATTTATTCAATAAGTTATAGGCGCCCAAAGATGATGTCATTACAAAATACATCTCACCCCGCAAACAACAAGCCCTCATATGGCTACATCACCAGATAAATAAAGAAAATATAGCTCGTACAATGTGAAGACAAAAACCCCAAAAATCGCCAAATCATTAGAACACAACTGGCTGCGGCAGGAGGGAATGTATAAGCTGTGCGAGCGTATATCAGGGGACAAACCAGATTTAGAGCTTATGAGGGAAAATAAACCAGAAGAGACCCCCAGAGTGACCCCCCAATAATAGGAACTACTGGGGAAATAGTAGGGAGTTTGGTGTTCCCAATGCACTCCGCACAGCTTACATAATCACTCTTCACCATCCGCTGTGCAGTCACGTCTGGGATACTAATGCTCACTACACCCCTTGATAAATTCTTTGAGGGGTGCAGTTTTCAAAATGGGGTCACTCCTTTGGGGAATCCACTGTTATGGTACCTTACAGGCTCTGCAAACATGACATGGCGTCCAGATCCCAAACATCAGAATCTGCACTTCAAAAGCCACATAGTGCTCCTACCCTTCTGTGCCCTACTGTGTTCCCAAACTGCAGTTTATGCCCACATGTATGGCACTGGTGTACCCAGGATAACGTACTTAATGTCATATGTGGGTATAAACTGCTGTTTGGGCACAGCCAGGAACAGAAGGGAAGGAGCGCTATTTGGTTTTTGGAGCACAGGCTTGGACAGTTTGGTTTTTGGACGCCATTGCACTTTTGCAGAGCTGAAACGCCAGTAAAGTGGAATCCCCTGACATGTCACTCCATTTTGGAAACTACACCCCTGAAGGAATTTATCCAGAGGCAAATGCTCCAAAAGCTGTTGTGCCCGGGATTCCCGCTCACCAGTTTTTGGATTGTGTGTCTGTGCAGACATAAGCTGGGCACAACATATCGGGCACTGAAATGGTGAATCTCTGGAAAAATGTTATTTTTAACTTTTCATTATAATCTGCGCATTCATTTCTGGAAATTAAAAGAATGCAACACTTAAGGGTTAATAATGCTCGCTACCCCACTTGATAAATCCCTTGAAGGGTGTAGTTTCCAAAATGGGGTCACAAGTCTGTGGATTCCACTTTACTGGCAATTCTTGGGCTCTGCAAAAGTGGCATGGGGTCCAAAAAGCAAACTGTGCTCTAAAAACCAAAATAGCGCTCCTTCGCTTCTGTGCCCGGCTGTGCCCAAACAGCAGTTTATACCCACATATGGCATTAAGTACGTTATCCTGGGTACACCAGTGTCATACATGTGGGCATAAACTGTCATTTGGGCACACAGCAGGGCGCAGATATGAAGGAGCGCTATGTACTTTTGGAGCGCAGATTTAGATTGTTGATTTTTGGACACCATGTCACATTTGCAGAGACCTTTAAATTGCCCCTATAAAATGGGGGTCACTTCTTGGGGAGTTTCAGTTTACTGGCACCTCCAGGGCTCTGCAAAAAAAACATGGTGTCCAGAAAGTCCCTCTAAATCTACACTACAAAAGCTAAAAAAACACAGTGCTCCTTCCTTTCTGAGCCCTGCTGTGTGCCCAAGCAGCAGTTTACACCCACATGTATAATTTTTTTGTCCCCGGGATAGCCCACTTAATACTTTTAGGAGTTCATGTCTCTGATGCCACAAAGTGGTCGCAACGTATTAGGCACTGAAATTGGATATTTCTTCAAAAACTTCAATTTTCACTTTGTACATTAATTTTTGGGAAGCATTTTTAGGCTCAAAATGATAATACCCCTTGATACATTCCTTGAGGGGTGTAGTTTCTAAAATGGGGTCACTTTTGAGAGGTTTCCATTATATTGGTACTTTAGGGGCTCTGCAAATGTGACATGGCACCTGAAAACTATTCCAGCCACATCTGCCCTCCAAAAGCCAAACAGCGCTCTTTCCATTGTGAGCCCCACCAAGATCCCATACAGCAGATTACTACCACATATGGGGCATTTCTGTGTTCAGAAGAAATTGTGTAACAAACTTTGGGGAGCTTTTTCTTCTTCAACCACTTGCAAAAATTAAAAATATGTCGCTAAATGGACGGTTTATTTGAAAAAAAAAGTAATTTTTCATTTTTACGTCCCAATGTTAATAAAATCTGTGAAACAGCTGTGAGGTCAAAATGCTCACCATACTCCTATATAAATTCTATGAGGGGTGTAGTTTCCAAAATGGGGTCACTTTTTGGGGGTTCCCATTGTATTGGTACTTTAGGGGCTCTGCAAATGCGACATGGCACCCGAAAACTATTCCAGCAAAATCTGCCCTCCAAAAAATAAATAGCGCTCTTTCCATTCTGAGCTCCACCATGTAGCCATGCAGCAGATTACAACCACATATGGGGCATTTCTGTGTTCAGGAGAAATTGTGTAACAAACTTTGGGGTGCTTTTTCTCCTTTGTCCTCTTGTGAAAATGAAAAATTTGGAGCTAAATTGATGGTTTATTGGAAAAAAAAAGTAATTTTTCATTTTCATGTCCCAATGTTAATAAAATCTGTGAAACAGCTGTGGGGTCAAAATGCTCACTATTCCCTTTGACATGTTCTGTGAGGGGTGTAGTTTCCAAAATGGGGTCACTTTTATGGGGTTTCCACTATGTTGGTACTTTGGGGGCTCTGCAAATGCAACATGGTACCTGAAAACTATTCCAGCAAAATCTGCCCTATAAAAGCAAAATAGCGCTCTTTCCTTTCTGAGCCCTGCCATGTACCCATACAGCAGATTACGACCACATATGGGGCATTGCTGTGTTCAGGAGCAATTGTTTTGCAAACTGTGGGGTGCTTTTTCTCCTTTAACCCCTTGTGAAAATGAAAACTTTGAGGATAAAGTGATGTTTTAGTAATTTTTCATTTATACATCCCAATATTAGTAAAATCTGTGAAACAGCGGTGGGGTCAAAATGCTCCCAATACCCCGTGATGAATTCTGTGAGGGGTGTAGTTTCCAAAATGGGGTCATTTTTAGGGGGTTTCCATTGTTTTGGTACTTTGGGGGCTTTGCAAATGAGACATGGCACCTGAAAACTATTCCAGCAAAATCTGCTTTTCAAACGCCCAGTGTCGCTCCTTCCCTTCTGTGCACTGCCGAATGCCCAAACATCAGTTTACACCCACATGTGGGGTATTTCTGTGCTCTGGAGAAATTGTATAATAAACTGTGAGATACATTTTCTCCTTTAACCCTTTGTGAATGTGTTAAATTTAGGGTTAAATGAAGGGATTAGTGGAAAAAAATGAAATGTCTAAATCTCACCTTGATATCGTTTTAATTCTTGTGAAATGCTTAAAGGGTTAACAAACTTCCCAAATGCTGTTTTGAATTATTTGAGGGGTGCAGTTTTGAAAATGGGGTGATTTATAGGGGGTTTGTAATATATAGGCCTTTATAATCCCCTTCAGAACTGAAGTGGTCCCTAAAAAATTAGTTTGGGAAATTTTCTTGTAAATCTGGAAAATCGCTGTTACACTTGGAAGCCTTCTAACATCCAAAATAAATTACAGGACGATTAAAAGATGATGCCGATATATAGCAGAGATATGGTAGATAATATGTATTAATGTATTTGGGTGGTATGACTATCTGTCTGAAAAGCAGAGAATTTCACATTTTGAAAATTGTGATTTTTTTTTCTTTTTTTCTTTTTTTTTTTTTTTCTTTTCCAAATTTCCATCAAATATCCTATTTTTTTTTATAAATAAATACAAAAATATTGATTAGTGTTTACCACTAACATGAAGTACAAAGCGTCTCAAAGTTATTGACATATAAAGTGACACATGTCAGTTTTGAAAAACAAGGCCTGGTCCTTAACGCACTTTTGGGCTGTGTCCTTAAGGGGTTAAGATCAACTTTATTAAAAATGTTTTTTTTTTTGTTATTGTTGCTACTTTGAGAGCTGTAACCTTCTCTTTTCCATCGAGGGAGCTATGTGAAGGCTTAATATTTGTGACTTAGAGATATGTGATGATTTGTAATTTTTAGTAGTTTTCTATTGGGGCATATATTACTTTTTGATAGCTTTTATTCATTTTTTTTTTTTTATGAGGCAAAGATCAACAATGTTAAAGTTTTTTTTGGACTTTTTTTTAATACAGTTTCCTATGATTATATCAATACACAATTTATATAGTTTTATTTACTACTTTTATTTATGTTTTACTACTTTTGCACAATAAATACTTTTTTTTTTGTAATTACAGTGATGGTTGTAATAGTTCAGGACAAAATGGACATGCTAACATCTAAGGTATTTTTTTGTTTTTCTAAAAAAAAAAACAAAAAGAAACAAACTTTATTTTTTTAATGTTTTTTTTGTTCACATTATGGGACGTCACTGGGCGATCATTTTATCACTTCTGTATTGCAATGCATTATACTGGTTGTTTTCTCTTACATTTACTCTCTATTACGTACAGCATTTGGTTGCACCTACAGGTCACCATACATAGCAGGGTACATACATACAAACAGAGGCCGCTGTTTGGGGTCTGATGGCTGTGGGAGGTGGCCTCATCCCTCAATAAACTACTAGGATGCTGCCACCATGGCAACTAAGATTGGCTTTATCTTTGGTACTGCCCGTCAGTATAGTAGGACTCATGCACCTGCAACTATCATATGATATACCTTTATATCCATATGCATTAAGGCACTTTCAGTTTCGATGTACAGATATGTCCTTGGTAGAGATTCAAGATTCATTTCATGTTCTGCGACTGGGGATGAACAAGTTCAGTATGAATCACACTGTAAATTGGCTTAAAACATAGTGTAGAACACTGTCAGGGCTCCTAGGAACCTATCTATAAAACATAGTGTATGACACTGTCATGGCTCCTAGGAACCTATCTATAAAACATAGTGTAGAACACTGTCAGGGCTCCTAGGAACCTATCTATAAAACATAGTGTAGAACACTGTCAGGGCTCCTAGGAACCTATCTATAAAACATAGTGTAGAACACTGTCAGGGCTCCTAGGAACCTATCTATAAAACATAGTGTATGACACTGTCATGGCTCCTAGGAACCTATCTATAAAACATAGTGTAGAATACTGTCATGGCTTCTAGGAACCTATCTATCCAAATTCTCTGCCTTAACTCTCTAAGACAAACGCATCCGAAGTTATGTCAAAGTGAAAAGTAACCTTATGTCTTCAGACTCCTGAGTATAATAAGTAGAGATGTAAAAAAAGAAAAACAAAAAAAACATTTATACCTTCCGTTACCTCTCTTGGGCCTCCTTGCAGCGTCTGGCGCTTCCCTTGTGACATCCTCCGCTCTTATGTGACGGCTTTATAAAAAAACAACAACAAAAAAAAAACGATTTGGAATATTCAGTAAGAACCCAACTCGTTACGAGCTGATTCGCCCATCCCTTGGTTTGGTCAATAAAGGGTTAGGGACACAGCCTAGTTCAGGCATTGTATAGCCATAAAACACCTTTTTTTTTAGATACAAGCTCCAGTTTTTAATGCAGCAGAAATTGGGCAAACTGCTGTGGGTGCCTGGGGAGGAGTTATATATTTAAAAAAAAAAAAAAAAAACTTACTCACCTGTACCCTGTGCTCAGCTATCCAACGCCAGCGTGTCTGTTCAGTCATGTGCCACGTTATTGTCACTGGAACTCCTACCCCCCACATGACCAATCAGTGGCCTCACTGGAGAGGGACCGAAGACGTCACTCACATACAGTGGTTTGCAAAAGTATTCATACCCCTTGAACTTTTTCACATTTTGGTACCTTAGAACCACAAACTTAAATGTATTTTATTGAGATGTTAAGTGACAGACCAACACAAAGTAGCCGATAATTGTGAAATGGAACGAAAATGATACATGGTTTTCAAAATTGTAATCAAATAAAAATCTGAAAAGTGTGATATGCAAAAGTATTCAGCCCCCTATATCAATACCTTGTAGAGCCACCTTTCGCTGCAATTACAGCTGCAAGTCTTTTGGGGTATGTCTCCACCAGCTTTGCACATCTAGAGACTGAGATTTTGCCCATTCTTCTTTGCGAAATAGCTTTAGCTCAGCCAGATTGGATGGAGCGTCTGTGAGCAGCAATTTTCATGTCTTGCCACAGATGCTCAATGGGATTTAGGTCTGGACTTTGACTGGGTCATTCTAACACATGAATATTCTAATAGCCAATTCCAATGTAGCTCTGGCTGTATGTTTAGGGTTATTGTCTTGCTGGTAGGTGAATCTCCTTCCCAGTCAACTCTGACCATCTTCCCTGTCCCTGCTGAAGAAAAGCATCTTCACAGTGAGGATGGTGTGTTCAGGGCAATGAGCAGTGTTACTTTTCCGCCACACAGCGCTTTGCATTTAGGCCAAAAAGTTCAATTTTTGGTCTCATCTGACCAGAGAACATTCTTCTACATATTTGCTGTGTCCCCTATATGGCTTGTGGCAAACGGCAAATGGCACTTCCCATGTCTTTCTTTCAATTATGGTTTTCTTCTTGCCACTCTTCCATAAAGGCCAGATTTGGGGAGTACACGACTTATAGTTTTCCTGTGGACAGATTCTCCCACCTGACCTATGGATTTCTGCATCTCATCCAGAGTGACCATGGGCCTCTTGCAGTGGCGTAAATACCGAGGTAGCAGTGGTAGTGGCTTCCACAGTGCCCGGAACAGTAGTGTGTGTGAGTGGTGTGTGTGTGTTTTTTTTTTTTTTTTTTTAAATAGACAGTTACCTGCTAGAGTAACACCAGCAGGTAATGGGCCCTATTTACTTACCAATCCCAGCTCCTGCTCACGGCCGCCTGTGCTTCCCATTCTGCGAACCCCACAAACACTGCTATCATACTCTGGGGTCTTTTCAGACCCCAGAGTATGATGAAAAGAGGCTCAGGGGAGGTGACAAACATAAAAAAACACCTAATACTTACCTCTCCTGTGCTCCAGCAGGCTTCGGGCCTCCTTGATGATGTCCCAGACATCACGTGGGCCAGGCCTATGTTATTATGCGTCACGATGCATGCCTGGCTCACGTGACGTCTGGTCCAACATTAAAGAAGGCCGAAAGTAGCGGGGAGTGCGCCGGAGCCAGGGAGAGGTAAGTAACATAGTTTTTGTGGGTGGTCCACTATGGGGCATAATAGTGTGTGCAGGGGCCACTATGGGGCATAATAGTGTGTGCAGGGTGGGGGTGGAGGTTGCCGGGGGGAGCCATGTCAAATGTTCGCCTTGGGGCCCAGTCATTCCTAGTTATGCCACTGGCCTCTTGGCTGCTTCTCTGACCAGTGCTCTCCTTGCTCGATCTGTCAGTTTAGGTAGATGGCCATGTCTTGGTAGGTTTGCAGTTGTAGATTACTTTTTTCATTTTTGGAGGATGGATTGAACAGTGCTCCTTGGGATGCTCAAAGCTTGGGATAGGTTTTTATAACCTAACCCTGCTTTAACCCCTTAACGAACCAGGACGTAATAGTACGTCCTGAGTCGCATGACGATGTATGGAGAGCGCTCAGGAGCTGAGCGCTCTCCATACACCGCGGGTGCCGGCTGTATAATACAGCCAGGACCCGTAGCTAACAGCAGCGATCGGTGCCTGCACCGATCACGGCTGTTAACCCTTTAGATGCCGCGGTCAAACGCGACCGCGGCGTCTAAATTGCGGAGCCGCCAAGTGCGCCGCCATTTTTACCTCATCGCCGCCCTCCAGAACGTCATCGGAGGACGGCGCTTGGTTGCCATGACAGCCGGGAGCCTATTGAAGGCTCCCAGGCCTGTCATTACAGTATAGCTATTACGCATTGCCAGAGGCATCGTCTAATAGCAGTAACGGCATTTTGCTATTCACTGAGATACAGTAGTATCGCAGTGAATAGTATGATCGATCAGACTCCCTAGGTTTCAAGGTCCCTAGGGAGTCTGATCATACAAGTAAAAGTATAAAAAAAAAAGTTTTTAAAAGTATGAAAAAATTAAAAAAAAAACACAAAAGTTCAAATCACCCCCCTTTCCCTAGATCAGATATAAAAGTAAATAAACAAAAGTAAGCATAAACACATTAGGTATCCCCGCGCTCCAAAATGCCCGAACTATTAAAATATTTATCCCATACGGTGAACGGCATAGCAGGGAAAAAAAATCAAAATGGCCAAACAGCGTTTTTTTCAACACTTTGTCTCCTATAAAAAATTTAATAAAAAGTGATCAAACCATCAGATCTTTCCCCAAGTGGTATCAATAAAAACGTCATAAAAAGACACCTTACCCAGCTCCATACATGTAAATATGAAAAAGTTACAGGTGACACAATATGGTGACACAAATTTTTTTTTTCTATTTAGCAAAGTTTTCAATTTTTTAAAAGGTATCAAAACATTACAAATACTATATAAATTTGGTATCGCCGTGTTCGTACTGACCCGCAGAATACAGGTAACATGTCATTTTTACCACACAGTGAATGGTGTAAAATTAAACCCATATGAATTTGGCGCAAATGCAGTTTTTCTCCAATTGCACCTCATTCTGAATTTTTTTCCAGCTTCCCATTACATTGCACAGCATATTGAATAGTGACATTACAAAGTGCAATTTGTTTCGCAAACAATAAGCCATCATGTGACTCTGAACTGAAAAATGAAAAAGTTATGGCTCTTGGAATATGGGGAGGGAAAAACGAAAATGTAAAAACAAAAAATGGTCCGGTCATTAAGGGGTTAAACATCTCCACATCTTTATCTCTGACCTGTCTGGTGAGTTTCTTGGTCTTTGTGATGCTGTTTGTTTACTAGGGTTCTCTAACAAACCACTGAGGCCTTCCCAGAACAGGTGTATTTATACTGGGACTAAATTACACACAGCTGGACTCCATTAACTAATTAAATGACTTCTGAAGGCAATTGTGTGCACTGGATTTTCTTTAGGGGTATCAGAGGGCTGAATACTTTTTCACGTCACACTTATCAGATTTTTATTTGATTTACAGTACGTGTAATCAAGTTTTATTGAAATTTTATATGGAACAAAACATAACATACAAGAAAGTGCATAAACTATGCCATAAGCCAATGCATAGGCAAACTATCAAGGCCAAGACAAGCATGTCAAGGGGAAAACAAGTATGAAAATAATCAAGGCGTGAGAAAAAGAAAACTGTGAGAGGCATCAAAACAAAACCTGGCCCATAGAATCCAAGAATCAAAGAGTCCTACATGAACCATAAAGCATTGGAGAAGGACGAGAAAGTAAAATCGGTAGGAAACAGTGCAGGAAGGAACAGGGAGACAAAGACAGAAGGGGGGGACAGACAACAAAGGAGGAGACAAAAGGGGGGAGAGGGGGTGAGTCCGGGGGGGGGCAATGGCAATAGAGGGGGGTTTAACGAGACCAGGACAGCTTATGAGAATAGATTGGTAAACTCCGAAGATTCCTGGAACACAACCCACAGCCACCAGAGGGCATTGAACTTAGAGGAGTCTGTACAATCCTCCGTGAACAAAACCTCCATCCTCCTGATGAGAAGGAACTCCTGTAGCCACTCCATCAATGAGGGAGTTGTAGTGCTTCATCAGTGCCGAAGAATAACCGTCCTGGCAGCCGTAAAAAAATTATGCAGGAGATCTCTTTTTAACCTTGGATATCTTACCCAAGACACGGGAGAGGAGAGTCAGTTGGGGAGAGGGAGCCACGGGACAACCGCTAACTTTTGTGTATAGAGAGAACACGTAGGACCAAAAGGTCTGAATCTCCCACCAAATGTGGAAAAAAAAAACCGACAGCGCCAACAATTGTCAGATCACAAGGCATTATGGGAAAAGGAGCTGGAAAGCTCATGCGCCCTCTGTTGGATGTAACAGATCCTCAATTTGCTTTTGACTCACTGAGTCTTGAGACAGCAAATGGGATTTTAGCCAAGCCAATTTCACTTATCTGCATACGTGCAGAGCAAAGTGAACTGGCTGGCTTTGTGGGAGGCAATGAGTGGCTTAACAATTGTCAGAGACAGTAGGATAAATCTTGTGAAGGAGGTCTGGGCACCGGTACCAGCGAGTCAGGATTAAAAAAATTTTTTTTCCTGGGCACTACAGGGCAGCGGCAATTTGTGAGCAAGCCCAATCAGCAGGAGAGGGACGTAAGTCGAGGTCCATTTCCCAAAGTCTGGTGTAGGGGGGAGGCCCGAGGTGGAAGTCGTCAGTAAGATGTCGTAGAGGAGCGAAAGGGTACACAGCGGGGCCTCGGTCTGGAGGAGGATACTCTCCAGGGTAGTGGGAGTATAAGAGAGCAGGAGCAGCAAGGAGAACTTGCGAAGAAAGGCAGTTAATTGGTTGTACTCCAGTCAGGAAAGAGGGGTGTCAGGAGCGGACGCTCGCAGTTGGCTAAGGGAGGGGAATGGTGTCAACTGTGCAATCTTGCCTAGCCTAACGTCATCGTTAGCAGACCAACAAAGGAAACGATGGGCAGAGAGACCCGGTGGGAACATAGAGTAATGAAAAAGAGGGCTTAAGGGTCCTGGGACCCTAGCCAGCAAATCGGTCCAGCATACGCAGTCCCAGACAGACAGGAAATGGGAGGAGAGAAGAGAGAGTCGTGTTGAAGTTGGATAATAATGGGAGGGGATCCATGGCAAGGAAGGGAGATAAATAGAGAGGAGGTCTGCTTCTATGGACACCCATTGCTTCTCCAGAGCTCTGTATCGCCAGTCAAAGAGGCGTAACAGGACAGCTGATCTGTAATACAGGTAGAGGTCTGGAAGACCCACCCCCAATTGTTTTTATGCCGGGTGAGGGTCTGAAGTTTCAGTCTGCTGCGAGAGGGGCACCAAACAAAACGCCCAAATAGCGTCTGAACGGTTGAGAAGTAGTGCGTTGGGCCTGGAATTGGCAGGGCCTGAAAGAGATATAAAAACCGAGGAACTACATCCATTTTTCATGCATTGATGCATCCAAACCAGGACAACCTGAGGGCACCATAGGACCACAGATCGGTCATGGTTTTCTCCATCAGAGGGGTGTAGTTAAGGGGAGAGAGGGGATCTGTATCCCTAGATATTTAACAAAGCGAGGCTGCCATTTAAAGGGAAACTGGGCGGTAAGATGCACCACCTCCGTCTGTGGTAAGGACACATTAAGGGCTTTGCGTTTGGATAGGTTAACCTGAAAGTTAGACATATTACCAAAGCGTCGGAACTCATCAAGAATGGATGGAAAGGAGATACGGGGTTGAGTGACATAAAGGAGAAGGTCGTCTGCTTACAGCACCGTCTTAACCTGAAAGTGACCAATCTGGAGACCCCGTATGCCGGCGCACTCCCGTAAAGCTACTGCAAGATGTTCCATCACTAGTGTGTAAAGGAGGGGAGATAGGGGGAAACCTTGTTTGGTACCTTTGTGCACCGGGAAGGGATCTGATAGAAGGTATTTGGAGTGCACCCTATCCGTGGCGTCGCCATAAAGGGACAAGATTTTGTTTAGGAAAGTAGGGCCAAGTCCCACTTGTTCTACGGTAGCATGCAAGAAACCCCAATGTACGTAATTGAATGTCTTCTCGGCGTCAACTGAAAGGAGACAGAGTGGGAGATTACAGGTGCGCGCTGTTTCAGAAACAAGAAGAGTCCTGCATATGTTATCTCTAGCTTCCCGGCCGGTGATAAAGCCGAACTGATCGGTATGGATCAAGTAAGGTATCAAGGGGGAGAGGCGAGTTGCGAGAAATTTCAGATTTTTATTTGATTTAAATTTTGAAAACTATGTATTCCACTTCACAATTATCTGCTGCTTTGGGTTGGTTTATCACTTAAAATCTCAATAAAATACATTTAAGTTTGTGGCTGTAAGGTGACAAAATGTGAAAAAGTTCAAGGGGTATGAATACTTTTGCAAGCCACTGTACGTCACTGGTTCCTCACCAGTGACCACTGAGGTGACTGATTGGTCTCAGAGATCACATGGGGCAAAGAACTTCTGAAATGAGGACATAGCCCTGACTGAACTGACTTCAGTGGTGGACAACATAGAGCTGGGACAGGCGAGAATGCTTTTTCTATGCTACATCTTCCCCGGCCCCACAGATGTTGTGTTGTTTTGTTTTTTTTTACCTAGAATTACTGATTGTGATTAAAGTTGCATTAATTTTTAAGGTGTTTCTTTGTACACAGTAAATGTTGATTATGGTAACACTGTAGCAACTTGCAGTATATATTTTAACACATTTGTGGATGTGAGCCAAATATTGTATGACTACTATTTCAGCATGTTTGAGAGAACAAGCTCTTGTTGATGTAGACAGGCTAGGGCTACATGTGACATTGGCCACAACTGAAATGAAGTTGCATTGTGGACCCAAGGTTGCTGCAACCGCAACTTCTAGTCGCAAAATAAGTTGAACATTGCTTGCAGGGCCGTTTTAACACATTGGTGGGCCCAGTGCAAAGGTTTCATAAATGGGCACCCCCTCGTCACCACCCCTTAGAAATACCTGACCCGCACAAATTATAATGCACAGTCAGTGGCTCCCACATGGTATAAAGCCCCTCAATGGCCCATCACACTATCAAATGCCCCTGCAGAGGCATCAGACATTAACAGCCCCCCGCAGTAGCCTCTCATATATTAATCTGTTCCACCCCGGTGGCCCCTCCACTTTGCTCCAACAGTATAAAGTGTCTTTTCCACTTTGCCCCCACAGGATAATGTCCCTCTTCCTGGTTGCCCCCTTTCTAGGTTGTCCCCACAGTAAATTGTCCTCTTTCCAGGTCCCTCCCCCCCCGCCCAGTATCAATCAAATTTAAAAAAAAAAAAAACTAATTCTAAACCTTTCCACATTCTTCTGTTGTCTTCTCTCTCTGTTGCCACCAGATTCAGGGAGCTATATATATATATATATACAGTGGGGAAAAAAAGTATTTAGTCAGCCACCAATTGTGCAAGTTCTCCCACTTAAAAAGATGAGGCCGGCCTGTAATTGTCATCATAGGTAGACCTCAACTATGAGAGACAAAATGAGAAAACAAATCCAGAAAATCACATTGTCTGATTTTTTTAAGAATTTATTTGCAAATTATGGTGGAAAATAAGTATTTGGTCACCTACAAACAAGCAAGATTTCTGGCTCTCTCAGACCTGTAACTTCTTCTTTAAGAGGCTCCTCTGTCCTCCACTCATTACCTGTAGTAATGGCTCCTGTTTGACATTGTTATCAGTATAAGAGACACCTGTCCACAACCTCAAACAGTCACACTCCAAACTCCACTATGGTGAAGACCAAAGAGCTGTGGAAGGACACCAGAAACAAAATTGTAGACCTGCACCAGGCTGGGAAGACTGAATCTGCAATAGGCAAGCAGCTTGGTGTGAAGAAATCAACTGTGGTAGCAATAATTAGAAAATGGAAGACATACAAGACCACTGATAATCTCCCTCGATCAGGGGCTCCAAACAAGATCTCACCCCGTGGGGTCAAAATGATCACAAGAAAGTTGAGTAAAAATTCCAGAACCACACGGGGGTACCTAGTGAATGACTTGCAGAAAGCTGGGACTAACGTAACAAAGGCTACCGTCAGTAACACACTACGCCGCCAAGGACTCAGATCCTGCAGTGCCAGACGTGTCCCCCTGCTTAAGCCAGTACATATCCGGGCCCGTCTGAAGTTTGCTAGAGAGCATTTGGATGTTCCAGAAGAGTATTGGGAGAATGTCATATGGTCAGATGAAACCAAAGTAGAACTGTTTGGTAGAAACACAACTCGTCGTGTTTGGAGGAGAGTGAATGCTGAGTTGCATCCAAAGAACACCATACCTACTGTGAAGCATGGGGGTGGCAACATCATGCTTTGGGGCTGTTTCTCTGCAAAGGGACCAGGATGACTGATCTGTGTACTTGAAAGAGTGAATGGGGCCATGTATCGTGAGATTTTGAGTGCAAACCTTTTTCCATCAGCAAGGACATTGAAGATGAAACGTGGCTGGGTCTTTCAGCATGACAATGATCCCAAGCACACTGCCATATTTTAGTATTTTAGTCCCATGTGTCATCACCTATTGAGTCACCAATTTTACTTTTTTGTAATCACTGGAGGAAAAAGAGAAAGCTCCGCACTCTGTAGTGTACTGTGTAGATCATAGAAAAACCAACAGCTGTTGATCTGCACATCTGGTTAAATTGTGCAGTTCTGTAGGTCTGATATAAAACCTCAGCCATGAATCCACCACTGCACAGCCCCCTGTCTGGATCAGTAACAGAATATGTCTGTGTACCACGTGGTCAGGTTAGGGCCGGTTCACATCTGCGTTCGGGTTTCCGTTCGGGGAGTCTGCTTGGGGATCCCCCAAACGGAAACCTATATGCATATAAAGCGGTTTATCTGGGAAACCCGCGGACCCCATAGACTATAATGGGGTCCATGTGGTTTACGTTTGGTTTCCGCATGAAGCAAGCGGAGAGGAAAGTGCTGCAAGTAGCACTTTCCTTTCTGCATGTTTCCACTTGTTTCGTGTGGAAACAGAGTGGAAAACACACGGACCCCATTATAGTCTATGAGGTCTGTGCAGTTTCCCAGGAAAACTGCTTTTTATGTATATAGGTTTCCAATCTGGGGGTCCCCAAGCGGACTCCCCGAATGGAAACCCGAACGCAGATGTGAACTGGCCCTAACCTGATGAAGGCTTTGGTTCAGTGCCAACGTGTAGTAACCAATAAAGGATTTAACTGCACTACTTTGATCCAAGCAACTACATCCTTCAGCGCCGGAGGCGACCTGCAAATTTTTGATTTTGTACCTTTTTTGTAATGCCCTTTTGTTAAAAGAAATGTAGGATACTATGCTTTTCCTGAGTGCGGCATTATAAAAAAAATAGATGCTGATGCCTATTGCTGACACTTATGTCAGGGCGGACACTCTTTTAGCATATGCAAGGTCAAAGGAAAGTCTATGTGTGCCATAATCGCTGATCTAAAAAATTAATATGGTCTAAAAATTGTTCAACCAACCGTAAACCTAATGGATGGTGTGGTTTAGGCAGGTACTGTAACTTGATTCTCCTTTGGAGTTCTTACAGATGTTTGCAAGAACTCTGGAGTTGCCATATTCCCATGAGTATGCTTCCACAGTGCCAGATTATTATTTTTCCATACTTGGATATACAATACCTGTCGTTCTAGCAAGAGAACCCTGAGCAACTAAGGTATAAGATACAATAAAGCAGAAAGGGCAACACAAAAGTGGCTCTTAACCTTGTAGCTATAATAGGCTCTAACGGCTATCTCCTTTTAATAGAATAACTGTAAAATGAGGCTTTAAATCAATGAAAGTGGAAGAAAATCAATACATGGAAGTATGTTCTATATAACAAACATGTCAAAGATAGTCCATGTTAGTTTGATGCTACTGGTCTATTTCTGATTCTCTTTCTGACTTTGTTCTTCTCCTCTCTTCTATACCCAGCAATGCCAATTATGTGCAGGGTTTTTCATTTCTTTTACTAATTTGTCCTTTTTAATATTTTTAAACATTTTACCTGACCAGGAGGGGGAATAAATGGATACAGTACACCACAGTACAGACGTAACAGGTCTGCATTTTAGGTTTACTAAGATGGCAGGGGGCCATTATTAGCACTCTGCCCGCTACAGCAACCATTATTATCCCACAATAATATCACATTAGCAGGAAGGAGTAAGGCAGAGTGGTGACAGCCAATACTGAACTATCTGTGATCCTGGCAATGGTAGCCTGGGTAGAAGAAAAGGGGTTCCTGCAGATGACTTACATGTACAGATGCAAAAAGTGTGATACTTAGTGCCATTCTAATACACATTACATTACACGTTATACGAGACGTATAGCATGATACTCAAAGTTGCGTACCATCTGTCAAATGTGGGGAAGTGGCGTGCGGGATGCAAACATTGCAATATGTGCGAAAAAATCCTGAATTCACACACAAATTGCGTTTTTTATCATGGCTTGTATGCCGGTTGTCTGGTGCACAAGCCATATTTAATCAAGTCCGTAGACTTTGCACAATTTTACTGCCTGTAACATTCACTGGGAGAAACATACTGTATGTAGTATAGAGGCATAACTATGTTCTTGTCATGAGAATCTATACCTCTTTTGATGCATCCCATAATTTTATTTGCCTTGGTAGCAGCTGCCTGGCACTGGTCACTAGAGGTAAGCTTACTGTCCGCCATAATCCCCAAGTCTTTTTCAGTGTCAGTCTTACCCAGTAATTTACTATTAAGTACATATTCATACATTTTATTTCTTAGACCAAAGTGCATAACCTTACATTTGTCTACATTAAACTTTATTTGCCAAGTCCCATGCTTCCAACTTCCCTAGATCCCTCTGTAGTCTACTAACCTTCGCAATTTACAGAGTTTAGTTTCATCTGCAAATATGGACATCCTGCTCTGTAAACCCTCTACCAGGTCATTAATAAGCTTATTAAACAGGAGAGGACCCAATACTGACCCCTGTGGTACCCCACTGGTGACTGTGACCCAGTCTGAGTATTTACCATTAATAAGCACCCTCTGTTTCTTATCACAAACCCAAATACATATGTTTTCCCTCAGTCTCAAAATTCTCATTTTACATACCAACCTTTTATGTGGTACAGTATTAAATGACCCAAGTTACCACCTCCATAGACGGATCAATCCTCTCATAAACCAATGCTGATTGGTTGTTATAAGCTTATCTTCAATGAGATATTCCACAATAACACCCCTTTAAAAAACCTTCAAGTATTTTACCCACCACCAAGGTTCGTTTCCAGACTTACTTTTTGACCCCTTTTTTAGTATTTTTGTACCCCCTCTACTAAACATGAAAACTTATGATGTAGTGGTTGCTATAACCTAGATAACATTTGCCCTGTCAGGTCCGTTTGTCAAAATTAGGGCCAGAAGAGCGTCGCATCTTGTTGGGTCCTGCACTAACTGTGAAAGGTAATTTGTCTTTTATTATTGATTAAAATCTGTTACCTTTGTTGGACCCAGGTTGGTAACTTGAGGAGCTGCACAAGGTGTGGTCGCACCTGGACCCAGGAGCCTTAGGGGGGGCCATCAGGTGTATCTTCCAACATGAGGAGCCCAGTACTATGAAAAATACATTATAGTTGGGGGGCCTGGTACAAATTTTGCATCAGGGCCCAGAAGCCTCATGTTACACCTCTGGTTGGACCTTTTCTCCAATTTATTTCCAGGTAGTTGAAGTCCCCCATAATGATGTTTTCATTTTGTTTTGTGGCCTCATACATTTGTCTTTATTAGATTTTCTGATTCTTCCATTATACTTGAGGATTTGTAACAGCCCCCTATCGGTAAATTATTATTCTATTCCCTTCCCCTTAGTTCCAGCGTATTCATTCTTCTCACAGATGTCATCACAAAGGATGGGTTTCAAGTTGGATTCTACATAGAAGAAAACCCCTCCCCTTTTCCTATTTGTATGCTCTTTTCTAAACAGACTTTGTACCCCATATATTAAAAGGGTTGTCCGGGCTTATTTTATTTTATTTTTTATGATCTATCCTCAGGAAGTCCATCGGAGCTGAGCTGCAGAGCAGGCGCCGGGCTTCTATACAGTGGATGGAGATTTCTGCTTCTGGCCTCATATCGATCATATTTTTATGGCTGAGGAAAGGTCATAAAAAAATAAGCCCAGACAGCCCCTTTAACTGCCCAGTCATAGCTAGAGTCCAGCCATGTCTTATTCCCACTATGTCATATTCTTCCTCCAACCATATCACTTCTAATTCCTCCATCTTGTTAGTGAGACTTCTGGCACGGATATACATGCACTCTGAGTTTTCATTATCCTTACTCCTCTCTTACTTACTATTCTCACTTCACCCCCAGTTACATTACTTATCCCTGGTTCCCTGTCTACACTATCTTGCCCTCTACATCTGTTTTACCCTCCCCTAGTCCCTAGTATAAACTCTTCTCAAACCTGCTAGTCATCTTCTCCCTAAGCACAGCTGCACCCTCCCAATTTAGTTCGGCCCATCCCTACCATAGAACCTGTAGCCCCAGCAAGACTGACCCAGTTTCCCGAGAACCCAAACCTCCTTCCTACACTAGCACTTATTTACCTCCCTAATCTCCCGCTGTCTCTCCTGTGTGGCCCGTGATATAGTATTTCAGAAAATACCACCTTTTGAGGTCCTTGCATTTAGCTTATGGCCTAAGTCTCTGAAATCATTTTTAAGGACCTTCCATTTGCCTCTAGGTCTGTCATGTGAACGATGACCGCTGGATCCTCACCAGACCCTCCCAGTAATCTACCAACCCAATCCGCCCCCAGATGAAGTCTTTTGGCGAAACGTGCATTGGGGTTCCAAGTTATCCAGGTGGGTTTATATTAGTGTTGGCTATTGCTGTGTCTCTTTTTGGATGTATTTCGGGTTCTTTACATGTATGTTGTACAATCCTCTGTCTATTTATAGCACTTGCTTTTGACGTAATTTGCATATGTTGGTGTGCCATACTAGATTCTTAATACCCTTTTATGTTCTCTATTTATTTGCCTATTACTTCATCCCTGTATGTCCCCCATTTTCCATTGTGGTATGTCCTCCATTTTCCATTGTGATATGTCCTGTAGCTATATGTCCCCTGTTGTAATTATGTTATGTGATTATGTGTTATTTATGCAATAAACATTAATTTATTTTATTCGGGCATAAGTCTTTGGTTTACCCCAAATTCAAGCACAAGGAAGAAATTGGTGTCAAATTCAAGCCCCAGGAAGAAACCATTTGATGATCCTGGTCTTTATGAGATTGCCCTGTCTCTTCCCCTAATATTGGAATCCCCCACTTCTCGCATCTGACTTTCCCTACACTCCTATCTCCCACCTTACTGGAGCAGACATTCCCTTGGCTATCAGAGGAAGTGTCTTGCTAGATCAGTATTACCTGTGTACTGATATCCCCCTCATCTACCAATTTAGCAAACTTGGGTTGTGCCAGTTCAAGACTAGCCTCCCTGACGCTTTTCCCTCTACCCTGACGCACTTTAACTTTTGCCCAGCTAGCTGCCTCCAGTCGCTACACCTCCATACTACTATCACCCTCTGCACTTACCCCCAGCAACTTCCTGCTCTGTGAGCAACAAACTCCTTTCCAAGTTATCAATGGATCTGTCTTGCAGTTTGCTGATTTAGACCTAGGATCTGGGCTTCCAAATTTGCAACTTGCTCACATTTTGCACAGCAGTATGCCCCCTCAAGCAGCTGCTCAAGCAGAGTATACATTGCACAAGATGTACACTGGACCGCATTGCTAAGCATGGAGAACATTTTTACCACGTGGAGTCTATTACATAAAAACAAAAAATATGCGTAAAAACAAGTATTACAAGGTAAACACCCAAAAGTCTTCTGAAGTCCTTGACTCTAAAGTCTCTTAATCTTAAATCATACACTTAAGTCAAAACACACTTAAGATTAAAATACATTCACAAGCTCACACACTCGCTTTATCAGTTTGCTTTTATGGCTCAGGGTTAGTTCACATTAGTGTTCGGAGACCCCCATTCCGCTTAAAATATGAGGACAGGAGTTTTATCTCCACTGATTTCAGGCAGAAAGCGGGTTTTTTAAGCAGATAGGGTTTCACGAACTCTAGTCTGAACCTAGCGTAAGATCCCACAGTTGAGGAAAGACAGTATTCTTTGCTGCTGTGGAAATGCAGCAGAAGAAAAAATAAGTTGCACTGAACACTACCAGCATAGTTGTTAATATTTAATTTAATCTCATCCACATAGTTAAAGGGGTATTCCCATGATCATAACCATATCTATATTTGTAGATAATTAAAAGTTAAACATTTTTGCAAATATAAGTAGTTAAAAATTCTGCAAAGTTTTAAAGATTTCCTCTAACTGTCTTAGTGGTGACAGTCTATTGTCTTGATCGGTTGCCAATGGATACGACCACATATGCAGAAACTTTATATGGTCTGGAACTTGTCAAAAACCCAGCCATGATTTTCTTATTGTAGCTGGGTTATCAGGCAGGGACACTACATGTATCAGAAGATATCCCGGCCACGATAAGGAAACCATTGCTCATTTTCTGACCTGAGAAAGGTCCTGCATTCATGCTCGTATTCATTGGTAACCGATCAAGACAACAAGACTGTGACCACAAGATATTTAGAGAAAATCTTTAAAACTCTGTAAAATGTTTAATTACTTATACTTGCAAAAATGTTTAACTTTTAATTATCTACAAATTTAAAAATGGTTATGTTCGTGGGAATACCCCTTTAGAAAAAAAAAAACAGTGCTTATAAAAACACATGGAATTTTGAATATGACAGTATATTCATTTTAGCCGTGGAATTGCTAGCATCTTCCCTATAGATTTAATGGGGGTAGAAAAACTGTGGAATAAAAAAGCTTTTTCACTGTGTGTTTTTCGCAGCCTTTTTAGATGCATTTCACTGTTTAGGGCCTTAAAGGGATTGTGCAGGACCTCGAAAACTTGGCTGCTTTCTTCTTCTCGGTAAATGACATCATGTCCGTTGGTCTCATGGTCATGCTGTAGTTCAGTCCCATTCATTTTAATGAGATGGAACTGTGGCATTGTCATGTGACCAATAGACATGACATCGCTTCCGGAGAAGAAGAAAGTATAAAGAAGAAAGCAGTCCTGTTTTTGAAGTCTGTGCAACCCCCTTCAGTCTAAAACTGCTTCTTCCCACACAGATGCAGTGAAATCTGAAAATGATTTTGTAGTCTGTTTGTAAAAGACTAGTACACACCAAACAGCAATAATTTCATCCCACTCCACTGATCCCAGTGCAGTTGGAGTTTTTTCTCTAGATCTCGCCATTCCTGAGCAACAAGTGCAGGTCATTTTGATGCCCGATGTGCTATTTAAGCTCTGTAATGTCAGAAGGGTGGTGTCACCATCCTCCTGACCGTAGAGAGTCTAAATAACATATCAGGGACCAAAACTAACAGAACTGATTGCTCGGGAATGGTGGGGGCTAGAGAAAAATTCTAGCAGTGCCAGAATCAGAGGAACTGAGTCTATTAACAAACGCTAAGAACTGAAGTTAGTGGAGTGTGTGAATGGTCCTCTTTAATTAGGTATCTACTCCCCCAACTAGTTACCTGAGCAGTGTTGACCTTACTCACATGACTGTTCCAACATTAACAGACCTAACATACGTCAAAAATGGACGTACTCTTTTGCGTTGGTTTTGCCCCCATACCATTACGTACATGTGTCATCTGTTTTTCATCAATTTTTAATGAGCTGTTTAAATGACAGATTAATTGTATTGGTCTTTCTCTTTTAACTGAACCCACTGATCCATTTTAAATGGACATAACTAGGACATCAGTCCGTTAAAAATTGATCCATTGATTTATATTGTGTCCATCAAAATGGACAAAGGTAGAGCATGTCTGTTTAACTGTTGTTCATTCTCTCTCATTGTTTTTAAAATGGCAAGCTGCATGCAGTTCTTCAGCAACAAAGTGCAGTGTAAACCCAAACTCAAACTTAGCAAAAATTAAGTAAACTTAAAAATTTATAAAATTAAAAGTCAGAGTACACCACTATACACCTTTTAAATATAATATAATTAAACAAGTTTTCCAACCCCATATAGAATTTTCCCCAGGAAAGGTCATCAGTGAATTTTCACAGAAACACGGCTGATACCCTCAGACACTACCTCCCCTGCTTTCCTCCCTTATGGAGATCCAATGGCGTAAATACCAGGGTAGCTGCGGTAGCAGCTGCCACAGGGCCCGGGACATTAGGGGGCCCGGCGGGCCCCTAATTTTTTATTTTTTTATTTTATTTTTTTCCCCAAAACTAACCTCCCTGACACTTGACACTTTTCCCTCTACCCTGATGGACTATAACTTTTGCCCACCTAGCGGCCTCCAGTCTCTACACCAGTCTTTTCAGACCCCAGAATATAATGAGAGGAGACCCAGGGGTGGGGAGGGAACATAAAAAACACTGTTACTTACCTCCCCTGCGCTCTGGCAGTCTTCGGGCCCCTTTGACGTCACGTGGGCCAGGCCGGCGTTGCAGCGCATAATGACGCTGGCCTGGCTCACGTGACGTTTGGTCCAACATTGAAGAGGGAGGAAAGTAGCAAGGGGTGCGCCGGAGCCAGGGAAAGATAAGTAACATTGTTTTTTATGTTTGCATCCTCCCCTGGGTCTCTGATCATTATACTCTGAGGTCTGAAAAGACCCCAGATTATAGTAATTGTTCATGGGTGGTCCACAATGGGGCATAATAGTGTGTGCAGGGGCCACTGTGGGGCCTAATAGTGTGTGCAGGGGCCACTGTGGTGCATAATGGAATGTGCAGGGGCCACTGTGGGACATAATGGTGTGTGCAGGGGCCACTGTGGGGCATAATGGTGTGTGCAGGGGCCACTGTGGGGCATAATGGTGTGTGCAGGGGCCACTGTGGGGCATAATGGTGTGTGCAGGGGCCACTGTGGGGCATAATGGTGTGTGCAGGGGCCACTGTGGGGCATAATGGTGTGTGCAGGGGCCACTGTGGGGCATAATGGTGTGTGCAGGAATGCGGTTTGTGGGGGGGAGAGGGGTTGGTGGGGCCCCATGTCAAATGTCTGCCTTGGGGCCCAGCCATTCCTAGTTATGCCACTGTGGAGATCTGCAATATTATCACACTCCCCACCCCAACAACAAACTTGGTGGAGGTGTTGCCATCCTTTTGTTTGACAACTGCTCCTTCACCCCAATACAACCACTACCTGCCCTCACACTCCTCTCCTTTGAAGTGCACTCATGTACTCACTCTCCAAGTGGCTGTCATATACCGACCACCAGGACCTACCGCCACCTTCATCAACCATTTCACCACCTGGCTAATGCACTTCCTATCCACAGACACCCCCACCATCATCATGGGTGATTTCAATATCCCCATTAACTCAAACCGCTCCTCCGCTTCCAATAAGCATTAAAAAAAAAAAAAAAAAAAATCTCCTATCCTCATTACCTTCTTTGGCCTCTTCCAATGGTCCTTCTCTGCCACTCGCACAAAAGGGCACACATTGGACCTCATATTCACCCACCTCTGCTCTCTATCCAACCTCTCTAACTCTCCGATTAAACTCTCTGACCAGAACTTGCTAAAATTCTCTTCCCTCTCCTCTGTAACAGACCCCCCCCCAACCCCAAAACCAAAACACCCCTGCAGGAACATTAACTGCCTTGACATCTGCATGCTCTCTGACTCTCTCCTAGCACTCATTGACATACAGGTGCTTCTCAATAAATTAGAATATCTTTGAAACGTTCATTCAATTCAGTAATTCAGTAATACAATCCATGATCAGCGTCTTCCATGATTGTGTGTCCTACTGAACCAGACTGAGGGACCATTTAAAGGCTTAGGAAACCTTGCAGGTGACACACTGAATTTACAATACTGAACTTTTTTACAATATTCAGCTTTTCTTAGATTTGGGTTTTCATTACCTGTAATCCATAATCAACATTTACAGAAAAAAAACCACTTGAACTAGAACACTTGAATCTAGAAAATATAGGAGGTCACTTTTTTAATTTAATTACTGAAAGAAATAAATGTTTCAAAGATATTCTAATTTATTGAGATGCACCTGTATCCTTGCTCCATAATGCAGATACTGCTACTGCCTTCTATAATACCACCATTACTTCAGCCCTTCACTCAGTGGCCCCCTTCACACACACCAGAGCTTGACCAATCAACAAGCAACCCTGCCACACAGTCCTGACAAAAATAAAACTGAGACATGCTTCACAGGTTGCAGAAAGCCTCTGGAAGAAAAGCCACTGCCAGGAGGACTTCAATAGGTATAAAGAGGCAGTTCTCAAATTCAAGAACGCACTCATCTCTGCAAAACAGGCCACACTCATATCTTCCCTATCCCACAACCCCAAACAGCTATTCACTACCTTCAACTCCCTTCTCAGTCCTCCTGCGCCCTCTTATTTCAAAAGCAAAATTGACACCATCAGAGACAGTCTCACCCTACACCCCGACAACCACTCTACCCAACTGTCCTGTGCGCTTCATCTTTAACCTTTTTCTCCACCATCACCGATGAAAAGCTCTCCACCCTAATTTTAAAATCCCACGTCACCACCTGGGCGCTCGACCCAATCCAGTCACACCTCATCCCCAACCTCACTGAAGTCTTTACTCCTGCCCTAACCCATCTCTTCAACCTATCTCTAACCAGAGGATCCTTCCCTTCCACCTTCAAACACACTACTGTCACACCTATCCTTAAGAAACAATCCCTCTTCAGCCAACTATCACCCCATTTCATTGCTCCCGTATGCCTCAAAATTGCTTGAACACGTCCACTCTGAACTATCCTCCTAGCTCTCGTCCAACTTACTCTTTGACAGATTATAGTCAGGCTTCAGACCCCATCACTCCACAGAAACTGCACAAACCAAAGTCACGAATGACCTACTAACTGCCAAAGCCAAGTAGCACTGCTCTGTCCTCCTCCTCCTTGACCTTTCCTCTGCCTTTGACACAGTTGACCACTCCCTCTTATTACAAACTCTCTTATCCCTTGGCATCACAGCCTTGGCCCTTTCCTGGACCTCCTCATACTTCACCAACTGCACATTTAGTGTCTCCCATTCACACGCCACGCCCTCATTCTGTAGGTGTCACCCAAGACACTGTCCTAGGACCCCTCCTGTTCTCCATCTACACGCTTGGCCAACTCCTAGAATCTCACGATTTTCAATACCACTGCTATGCCGATGACACTCAAATATATCTTATTACCGCTCTGTTGTCCAGAGTTCCAGAATGGAGAAAACGGAGTTCATAATCATCACCCCTCCTCGCACGGCACCCATACCTGACCCATCTATCAAAGTTAATGGAACCACACTCACCCCAGTCCCACAAGCCCGCTACCTTTGGATAACCTTTGACTCTGACCTATCCTTCAAGCTACATATCCAAACTCTCAACACCTCCTGCCAACTCCAATATCCATTAAATCCGCTCCTTCCTCACCCCTGAAACTACAAAAATGCTAGTCCACGCCTCATAATCTCCCACTTAGACTACTGAGACACCCTTCTCCACGGCCTCCAGGCAAATGCTCTCGCTCCCCTCCAGTCCACCTTATACTGTGCCGCTCACTTTATCCAACTCTTCCCCCATTCTTCATCGGCTGCTCTTCCAATCCCTTCACTGGCTACATCGCCAAGCAGATAGTGTTCAAAATGTTAACGCTCACATACAAAGCCATCCACAACCTGTCCCCTTCATACATCTCTAACCTAATCTCCCGCTACCTGCTCACACGTAACCTCGGATCCTCCCAAGACCTCCTACTCCGCTCTGCTCTTCACACAAGCATCTCCAAGACTTCTCCCGTGCATCCCCCATACTCTGGAACTCACTACCATGACACAGAAGACTGTCCCCACAATCACAAGCTTCAAGAAGGCCCTGAAGACTCACCTATTCAGGAAGGCCTACAACCTCCAATAACGCTACTGTCACCACACCAACATCTGAACAGCCTCTCCCCTCACCTTCTGTCTCTATCCCTCTTCCCTCATAGATTGTAAGCCCTTGCGGGCAGGGCCCTCAATCCCAATGTGCTAGTTGGTCACTGTTAGTATTGTACTTGTTTTGTATATTTTGTGTACTGTATGTAAACTGTCAAATGTACAGCACCATGGAAATAATATAATAATGTACAGCACCATGGAAATAATATAATAAGGTACAGCACCATGGAATTAATGGTGTTCTATAAATAAATTTATAATAATAAGAATGATCTGGGAGAGTTCGACACCTGGACCACACACAAACCACCTCTGAAAGCTGGTACAGTGGACAGGGAGCATGTGCAGGATCTCCTATTCAAATAATAGGAATGGTGCTGCAGTTCCATCCACTGTGTAGCAGTGGATCCAGGGAATTGAGGCACCGCTCCTGTTACGTGAATAGTAGAAGCCTGCACACACACTCACCGTCCACTGCACCAGCTTCCAGTGCCTACAAGCAGATCATATACTGATGACCTATTCTGTGGATCAGTCTTCAAAATGAAAAGTCCATTTGGGATCTGACAACCCCTTTAACCCCTAAGGGAAACAGATATAGCTACAGTGTATAAGTTGTAGGACTGCTATCACTTGATATAAAATGTAATTAAAAGTACTATAAATTAAATGTATGCAGAGATGCACTCAGCAATGCACACACAAGTCCTATATACTTCCTATGTCACACACTTCAGACAAAACACACTTGGGAACAAAACACACTTGCTTTATCAGTTAGTATTTGAAGCTGCTTTTCCCCTCTCAGAGGCAAACGATGTTGTATATGACTCCTCTGTTTGCAGAGCTGTACTTTGACCTGGTTATAAATCCAGCCTAAAAGTTTCCTTCAGAGGAAGAAGGAGAAGTGCTGGAGAATGAGGCAGCTGTTGATGAGAGCAAGCTGGCAATAGAAAACTCCATAGAAAACCAGGGCTAATTCGTATACCCCCAGCTTTCAAAGAAAGAGGGACCAAATGTATAGTAAGACCCACTAAAACTTTGGTTTCCGCCCATGTGTCTTTGTGCACAGTATACTACCCCTATAGTGGTCCTGACACATGGCCATGCCCCTACATTAAAATGTTCCTCTGAAGAAGCCCTCACACTACAATGTTCCTCTCACAGCAGACTTGGACTGGACTACCAGGGAACCGATGAATACCCCAGTGGGCCTTGTGACTTTAGGGGGCTCTACCGGACCCCTTTTCTTAATAGGCAGTGGGGGTTCAGTAACGGCCCTTATCAACTTACCTATCCCCACTCCTGCTCACTGTAGTATTCCTCTTCAGCCTCCAGGGGGCCCCGTGCTCCGCACATTACATCATCACAACATGATGTGCGCCACACAGGGCCCGTTGAAGGCTGAAGCGAAAAGTGGAGGAGACCACGAGCAGGAGCGGAGAGCGATAAGTGAATACAGCCAGTTTTACTGATTCTGTGATCCGATTTTTAAAAATACAACTGGATTGCAGAACCGGGGAGAAGTGGTGCCCCGACCAGGTTCTGCTACTGGTAGATCTGGAATCTACAGTCTGTGGCCTACAAGATTTGCTGGATAAGTATAGCTACTTACCTATCTGTTCTCCAGCTCCTTCCTGCTCTGGGCGCACATGAACAGTGTGTCCGGAGCAAAATGGAGCTGGACCGGGGAGTAAGTAATAACCTAATACTGCTATAAAGGGGACCAGTGAAGGGGCCACTGTATGGCCCATAAAGTGGCCCCTTCATTATTCCACTGCTTACAATGTCCACTGACCCCCTGAATACAGTGACCCTTCACTGGTCCTCCAAATTGTATGGGGACCAGTGATGGAGCCACTATATTGTGTGGGGACAGTGATGCGGGGCTACTATCCTGCAGGGGGGCCATTAAAGTGTGTGGGGTGTTGGGGGGGGGAAATATTAAAGGGGTTGTTTGGGCTTAATTTTTTTTTTTTATGGTCTATCCTCAGGATAGTCCATAAATACCTGATCGATAGGGGGATAACATATGGCCCCCGGACCGATCAGCTGTACAAAGCCGCTTCCAGCGCCTGTACTGTAGAACAATACAGGGCCAGAAGCAGATGGCTCCATCTACTGTATAGAGGTCGGACACCTTTACTGCATCTCAGCACTTATTGAAATCTGTGGAAGCTGAGCTGCAGTGATGCTGCATCGGAAGCAGCTCCGTACAGCCTAATCACAAGACAAAATGTGTATCTCTATATAGAACCAAACCAAAAAGAAGAAAAACTCCCGGATGAAGGCCCCGAAACGTGTGTTAGGGCTGGCGTTGTCCCAGGAGGAGGCAGTAGCATCTATGGGTAATGTATTGTACCTGTTTTCCAACTTTAGAATACTGGCTGGCTAGTTGTATTAGTGTCCTCTGTTACACTACATGGTAATTATTCACCAAGGGGCATGAACTGTTTCATTATTATTGTGTATCAAAAGGCATTATGGGAAAGGAGCTGGGGAGCTCATGCGCCCTCTGTTGGATGTAACAGATCCTCAATTTGCTTTTGACTCACCGAGTCTTGAGACAGCAAAAGGGATTTTAGCCAAGCCAGTTTCACTTATCTGCATACAGCGCCGTTTCAGGATTTTTGTCCCTCATCAGTACAGAGCAAAGTGAACTGGCTGGCTTTGTGGGAGGCAATGAGTGGCAGCCAAGTCATTGTGGTAGTATTACTAATGATATGTTACATAGCCGCTTTTGTGTATTATCTGTAAGGTGTGGATTGTATAGCACTTTGATGCTGATGTGAGTTACATTTTGATTCTGCTCTCCTCCTGTGACACTATTATGTACCTGTGACTTTATACTTTTAACTTTGATCTGTTTCATAGCTTAATTTCAATACATTTGGTAATATTTTATTATATTTATACCATGTTACTCAGTGTTTTTCTTCTTTTTGGTTGGGTTTCTTTTGTACTGGACTTAACATTCTGTACAGCTCACAACTTAAAATTTTAAGAAAAGTCTTCTATGTACGTGCATCTACTTCTGTCTGTACGTGTGATTACAGATGGGATATTATTCTCAGTCAGCAAGCAGTTTTCCTGATTGTGCTCATAGACTGCTCTTTTCCTGAGTAAGATTATCTCTTTAGCTGCTTCATGCCTGCTTGTATGTGCCCTGTAATTGCAGTCCAGTGTTCCTGGATATTCTATATTATGCTTACTCGGGCTTTTCTCAGCTATGCTTGCTATTGAACAGTTACTCTTGGCAGAATTACATGTAAACAAACAAAACTAGTTAGAATGGATGGGGCAGGGGGGCAGACTGCTCCTTATTGTACATGCCCCCTGTCTCAGGGACAAATGTAGAATGTGCTACAGCCATAATGTGATAATTATGTTAGGTTCACACCGGCATTGGAGGTTTCCGTTCTTTGGGTCCGCTTAAAAAGAGGTTACCCACAGACCCCATAGACTGGGGTCCACCGGGTTTCCAGGTTTTTCAAGTGGAATGGGGGACGGTCACTGAGCACAGAAAAACTGTTAGGACATCATGTACTGAGACTTATACAGTCATATAACAGACTGACCCTGCAAGATCCTGCAGATATTTAAACTTTTCATAAAATCTAAGGTGTTGTTAAGGGTTTAGAGTGGGGCTGAGGGAGAAGTAAAATTAACAAAAAAAAAAAAAAGTGTACTCGCCTGTCTCTGGTGCTCATGTAAGTGCCAGGAACAGAGTCATGCGTGACCGCTGAGACCAATCAGTAGCCTCAGCAATCGCTGGAGTACGACTGGTGACCACTGGATTGGTCTCAGCGACCACGTGAGCCTCAGGTCCTCCGACATTGATGCACTCGATACAAGACCAACCGGACACTGGCGGCAGACAATGCCGGAGACAGGTGAGAATGCTTTTTAAATTTTACTCCTCCACCCCTGGTCGCCCAGCAGGTTGCTCCAAACACAACCCCTTTTAATTCTGCAAATCATGTCCAATTACAGTTTTCAAAACTATATAGCCCTTTAGAGTCTATCAGTTATAAACTGCCTCCTATACTAATAATAGTGCCATGTGTAGTGGCCCTTTTTCTGGATATGTAAATCAGCCTGCAACTTCTTTGGGGAAGGGGTGCGCAGATCTGATTTACCGAATTTACCTACAGACAGCTACAAGTGCTCCAACTCTCCTCTGGCATTGCAGTCTTCTAGCTGTGAGTGACAGCGTCATGGCTGTCTGTAGCCAAATCTGGCAGGTCAGGTTCTGCCCCTGAAGCACTTACAGGCTGATTTGCATATCCCTAAAAGATCTCTGCATTGCTTCATCAGTTTGTGGCCACAAAGGTAAGTTTACTTAGAGTACAAGAAATGTAATTTCCTTCTAATGAATCATTAAAGTACCATTGTTTAGGCTGTGTATGTGAAGGAAAGGAATGTGAAGGACATAATCCCCAGGTTTACTACAGATAAAGGGCCAACTCTCATGTCTCCGTCTATGCTGAATTCTTGCAGAGGAAGAGGGCCTTGTTTGTAACCGCTTAAAAGAAACTTAATCACTTCGGGACAGGGCCAAATTTCCTTGTTCAGGACGGGACACATTTGTTTTTTATTTCATATATGGTTTTGAGGGATATATTTTAGCCCTCATTTTTTTGTTCAGTGAAAATCAGTGATGTGACAGCTGTTTTTTTCACTGTCTGTGAATGGAGACTATTGACATGACCGATTATTTAGGCGGTCCTTCAACATATTGGTCATATTCTATTTTTGTCCGTTTTCAAGGATCCCTCCATACAATGCGATGTATGAGGGATCTGTGAAAGTGGGCACCTCTTTGGTGCTAAACGGGCATGAAAAATTGAATGTAGGCTTACTCAAATAATTTTTGAATATTTTTTTTTTTTTTATACATAGGGTTTATTTTTATGTTTGTTCTTTCTTTCTTTCTTTCTTTCTTTTTTTTTTTAAATCTGGGAATATGTGACCAAAAAAAGGGAAATGTCTCTCTTTGACATTTTTTTTTTTTAAGATATTAAATTTTTTTTTACATATTTTCCCCTCTCTCTTGTGGCAATTATTTTGTAGATCATACACAATGTGGTGTCACTGGAGGGGGGTAGAAACACTGATGTGGAGGCAGTAGAGGGCCATACCTTTACCATTGCAGGACGGCTCCCATGCGGCGAGATTGCAGGAGCCATCCTGTTCCTATGACCGCCAGGAGCCTAATGAAGGATCCCAGGCCTGTCATAGCATTATAGCTATTGAGGTTGGTCTATGTAGACAAAGTTCCATAGACTGCAATGTGGACTTTGAGGAGTCAAAAATGAAAATGCCTGCAGCGGGAAGGGGTTAAATTGCCTGCTACCTACTGGATTATTCTAACAGGTAGCAGCCACTATTTCACTCACTCATCCCAGCACCTGTCTGGGCTCGCTCTGCTTCAGCCTCCAGGGGGCGTCGCGCACTATATCCAGACATCACGTCCTGACATTGTTTAGTATCCATACGTAGTGTGCGGGGCCCATGGAAGTCTAAGCCGTGTCAGGCCTGAACAGGAGCTGGGAAGGGTGAGTGAATATCGACGCTACCTGTTGGAATAATCTGGCCTAATCTAATGGTGGCATTGGCAAGGAACAAGTGACGTATGTACAGTGCCTTGCGAAAGTATTCGGCCCCCTTGAACTTTTCAACCTTTTGCCACATTTCAGGCTTCAAACATAACGATATAAAATTTGAATTTTTTGGTGAAGAATCAACAAGTGGGACACAATTGTGAAGTGGAACGAAATTTATTGGATATTTTAAACTTTTGCAAAAAATAAAAAACTCAAAAGTGGGGCGTGCCAAATTATTCGGCCCCCTTAAGTTAATACTTTGTAGCGCCACCTTTTGCTGCGATTACAGCTGCAAGTCGCTTGGGGTATGTCTCTATCAGTTTTGCACATCGAGAGAATTAAATTCTTGCCCATTCTTCCTTGGAAAACAGCTGGAGCTCAGTGAGGTTGGATGGAGAGCGTTTGTGAACAGCAGTTTTCAGCTCTTTCCACAGATTCTCGATTGGATTCAGGTCCGGACTTTGACTTGGCCATTCTAACACCTGGATACTTTTATTTGTGAACCATTCCATTGTAGATTTTGCTTTATGTTTGGGATCATTGTCTTGTTGGAAGATAAATCTCCGTCCCAGTCTCAGGTCTTTTGCAGACTCCAACAGGTTTTCTTCCAGAATGGTCCTGTATTTGGCTCCATCCATCTTCCCATCAATTTTAACCATCTTCCCTGTCCCTGCTGAAGAAAAGCAGGCCCAAACCATGATGCTGCCCCCACCATGTTTGACAGTGGGGATGGTGTGTTCAGGGTGATGAGCTGTGTTGCTTTTACGCCAAACATATCGTTTTGCATTGTGGCCAAAAAGTTGGATTTTGGTTTCATCTGACCAGAGCACCTTCTTCCACATGTTTGGTGTGTCTCCCAGGTGGCTTGTGGCAAACTTTAAACGGGACTTTTTATGGATATCTTTGAGAAATGGCTTTCTTCTTGCCACTCTTCCATAAAGGCCAGATTTGTGCACTGTACGACTGATTGTTGTCCTATGGACAGACTCTCCCACCTCAGCTGTAGATCTCTGCAGGTCATCCAGAGTGATCATGGGCCTCTTGGCTGCATCTCTGATCAGTCTTCTCCTTGTTTGAGATGAAAGTTTAGAGGGACGGCCGGGTCTTGGTAGATTTGCAGTGGTCTGATACTCCTTCCATTTCAATATGATCGCTTGCACAGTGCTCCTTGGGATGTTTAAAGTTTGGGAAATCTTTTTGTATGCAAATCCGGCTTTAAACTTCTCCACAACAGTATCACAGACCTGCCTGGTGTGTTCCTTGGTCTTCATGATGCTCTCTGCGCTTTAAACAGAACCCTGAGACTATCACAGAGCAGGTGCAGTTATATGGAGACTTGATTACACACAGGTGGATTATATTTATCATCATCAGTCATTTAGGAGAACATTGGATCATTCAGAGATCCTCACTGAACTTCTGGAGTGAGTTTGCTGCACTGAAAGTAAAGGGGCTGAATAATATTGCACGCCCCACTTTTCAGTTTTTTATTTTTTACAAAAGTTTAACCAATAAATTTCGTTCCACTTCACAATTGTGTCCCACTTGTTGATTCTTCACCAAAAAATTAAAATTTTATATCTTTATGTTTGAAGCCTGAAATGTGGCAAAAGGTTGAAAAGTTCAAGGGGGCCGAATACTTTCGCAAGGCACTGTACATACCTCCTAACTGTCCTGGATTCAGTGGCACAGTCCCGGATTCCAGGTCCTGTCCCGGTCGGCGGGAGGTATGTCCCAGCTTCAATCCATCTGCGTCCTCTCCGGACACAGATGAGCTGAATACAGCAGTGAAGCAGGAGCCGTCCGTGGACAGCTCCTGCCTCACTGTTCTGCCCCTGTGTGCTCTGGCCCTGGGAGCTGCAGGACGATGTGATGATGTCACTCACATTGCGCCTACAGCTCCTTGAAGACTCCAGCAGAAGAGAACTCAGACAGAGCAGCAGGAGAGTGAAGAGAGGTGCGTATCAGTGTTTTTTTTATGTTTGTTTGTTACCAGCAGGAAGACCTTAAACTGTGGGGGCAGATGAGGGGGATGTTAAACTAGGGGGGGTCAGATGAGGCAGATGTTAAACTAGGGGGGGTCAGATGAGGCAGATGTTAAACTAGGGGGGGTCAGATGAGGGGAACGTTAAACTGGGGGGGTCAGATGGAGGAGGACAGTAAACTGTGGGAGCACCAGGAGGACGACATTATAATGTGGGGGTAACTGTAGGGGCATTATACTGTATGGGGGTACAAGAGAAATGGAAGGGAATGGGCAGAGTCAAAGTAGAAGTGGGTGGGGCTAAATTTGCCACGGCACGCAGTGCGCGCAGCACATTATGTCCCTCTTTCTGTTCTTTGAAAGTTGGGAGGTATGTGAGTGATGTCATCTGTCCTTCTATAACGACCACTGACGTCACTGATAAATCTGAAGCCTATCCAGGCACTAATACTCAACAATGGAGCACTGGGGACAGGAGAGTATGCTTTATTTTTCTTTTATTTTACACCTCCTGTGCCTCACACGGCTTGCTCCTATTCCTGGACAACCCCTTTAAGCCTTGTTTATCTCCATCCTAGTGAACCTGCTGTTCAGATTCTCTCCTATTGTCGTCAATGACCAAAACCCCCCCCCCCGCGCGGTCACGTGACAACGCGCATCCCGCAGTCTTTCTACCGAGGGCTCCGCTATCACATGATCCCGATCATGTGACCTAGGAAATACCATTTCAATGACCGGAGGGACCGAGTTTGTTGTTCCACATTTTTAATGCAATTGCTGTAAAAGTGAGACGAGCCGAGGCCGGGCCCTGCCTAGTCCGGTGTATGTGTAGCTTTCCATAGACATGTGTACACAAACCAGCGACGTCTGGCGGTTTCCACAGGAAATTGAGGCTGAAGCCACCCTGAGGTAGACAATGTGCAGGCCTTGCAGATTTATTATCGCTATTGCCCCTTCTTTCCTGAGTCAGCCTGTTGTGAGGAGATAAATAGGTTAGAGTGCAGCGGGGCTGTGAGGAAGAGGGGGCAGGGGAAGGCGAGGAACGCCCGACAGCAGCGCACAAAAAGCTCAAGGAAGGCGCAAAGGTTTCTCTTCAGAGGACGCCGAGCCCGGGACAACATCACCATGACTATGAAGTTAGAGCGCTCGGAAATCCGCCGGTGTGAAAGCAGCCCAAGCATGAGATCCGCACTGTCAGACCTCTACCTGGAGACCCTCCTGCAGAACCGGGCGGCCACCCAGGTAAATGCTCTGCCGCTGGCTGCGATGCTCTGCAGGCTGATCTTTGCACCGTCTTATCTCTGGATTAAAACCAATGATTCAGAAGATTAAAGGGCACGGTTCTTGTCAGAGTGAACAGGGCTCTATCTTCTATGGCTCATTAACCCTTGACTGCCTTTAGGACCCAACCAAAATGGCTGATCGTGCAGATAATGACAAAGTGATGAGATGGAAGTAGTATTGTATAGACTGACGCTGGGAACTGACTTATATAGCGCTGACCTATTCTGCGGCGCTACACGTAGTTTGTCATCACTCTCTGTGACCGAGATGTGAAATCTGAATTAACCCCTTGGAGTATGGGAGGAAACTGGAATAACTGGAGGAAGCCCACTTGGGCTGTATTCACATCTGCAGCTTGGGGTCTGGGGCAGATCTGCCAGAAATTGCTCAACAAAAAAGTCCTGGAAGCCTGACTCTTTCATCTGGCGATTTCCTCCAGGGGTCTCAGGATCTCTTTGTGTCCGTCATTAGACAGACTGTTTTTAGTGTTTTTCTGGTCCTCTGACAGATCAGGAAAAAGCAACTTCCCAACGCACATGTGAATATAGCGCATGTCTGTTCTGACTCAAGGGACACAAACGGATCCCATTGATTATAATGAGGGTCTGTCGGGGGTTTGTGTTTTTATATTTTCTCCCCCTAAAATTGCCTAACGAAAAAGTCTGGCTTGAAGGATTTCTGACGGACACCCAGAACAGATATATATTTTATACATTATAGGGATTGCACGCAAACTTCTTGTTGCCGTTTGTTAAAGAGGTTTTCTGGCCCCAAATGGAGTTTTCATAGGATAGGCCATCGGCATGTGATCTGTGGGAGTCTGACACCTGGAGCCCGCACAGATCAGCTACGGCTGTGGACAGGGTTCGCACACCTATTCATGTAATAGGCACGGCGCTGCAGCCCCGTCCACTGTATAGCGGTGGTTCTGGGGAATTGTAACACCACTCCTATTATTTGTATAGGAGCAGCTGCACCCGCTCTCCATCCACTGCTATAACTCCAACGCCTGGAGGCTGCCAGAACAGCTGATATGTGCGGGTTCAGTTGTTGGATCCCCACAGATCACATATTGATGGCCTATCCTGTGGATAGATCATCAGTACAAAAATTCCTTTGGGGCTTGCCAATCCCTTTAGCAAATAGCAGTATGGAGTTTGCATGTTTGTTTAACCCTAAGTCAAACCCACGGCCCCCAGTGCTAGAAGTCAGCAGTGATAACTATTGTGCTCCTCATCCCTTGTACTACTAGAAGTATCTGACAGCAGCTTGTCTCGCTCTGGTGTTGGCGGGTAATATATCCTCTGTCTGAACAAGCATCTATCTGACAGCCGTTTTATGTGCGTGGACAGATTATAGACTGACCCTCAGCTGATATGTTTTCAATATTCCCACTTACTATTCCTTTTGAAAAAGGGGGGGTAAACCTATAGAAAGTCATCAGTATCAAAATTTGCTAGGTCCTGGACAGCCCCTTGGGATAATTTGTATGAACAAACATTGACAATAAGGTGTATCGATGCATAATATGCCTGGAATCCAACCTATGTGCCGTGGCGAATGACAGGACAATTGTGGGCAGCGTGTCGGCTGCATGCTGTTGCTGCCGTGCGCCTGTACCTAGATTGTCTGCATGGCTAGTTACACAGATAAGGACTTACTGTATTAGATAGTCAGCCTGAATGCAAATGGCTTCTACTTCAATAATTTACATTTATTTTATTTTTTATAGGGTTTTTCCGCTAATTCTAATGTTTTATCAGAAGAGTTTCACACCAATGGATCTGCAGCCCATGGATGTCCTGAAGAAAAGCGAAAAGTTCGCCTGGTGCAATTTGAAAGAGAGACAGAGGAGCCCATGGTGAGTTAGGAACGCTACAAAATGGGAAGAAAACGTGTGAAAGGGGAAGTCAAATATAGAGCTGAATATATTTTTCTTTCATCGAGTCTTGCTTATTAATAAGGTCATAAGATTCCACAGCAGCTTCACTGATTTCCTAAATTGGTATGACTGTCTTAAGAATTCTTGCAGTCGTTGCAAAGTGTCAGTGACTTTTTCCACTGTAGGGAAACCTAGATGTTGCGCCATTGCATACCCAAAGTGATGACTTGAAAAAGGTTGTGACTAGTTGAAACTAGCCGTGGTAGGAGATGATGAATTGCATAATACAAGGATTGCCTGACTTAGACTTTTTTTTTTTTGTAATAGAAGCTGGGCAGGTGCCACTTCTCTGGCAGGGGTGAGGGTGAGGGTGCTGTGATTGAGAACCCCATGATCAGCTGTTTTCTGCACTGTGTATGGAGTTAGAAGTAGTCAGGAAGTCTTGGCTGGTTTGATGACCCACAGGCCAGGATAGGTCATTTCAAGGCAGCATCTGGTGCGTATGCATCGAAACAGAAGAATCTGAGCTTGTACTGACTTATCTGAGATCAATCGATCCAAGACTGCATGACTCCTTAAGAGACCAGGATCGCCCACATGACTGTTCTCAAGTAATATAAATACATTACATGGGCAGTATTGGTGAATAGCTCTTAATTATTAAATCCAGGCATTTCATTCAGTCTCATTGTCACAGTGGTATACAATTCAGCTCCTTAGCCTTTACACACATTTGTGGAAGACTGTGTGCGGTGAGAGCTTCATGACCAAACATCTGCATGCAAAACTTATATCACCAAGCACAATGTCAAGTGTTGGACTGAGTGGTGTATAGCACAATGCTGCCACTGAACTCTGGAGCAGCGAAACGTTCTGTGGAGTGATAAATCACACTTCTCTATCTAGTGGTCTAATGTACATGTCTAGGTTTGGTGGATGCTGGGAAATGTTACCTGCCAACTGTAAGACCCTATACACATGCACACTCTGTTGTTAAGCATTTACATCTATTGGGCCTCCTGACTTATTCTGTTCTGATGACACAGCAGAATAAGTCCTGCTCATATCAGAATGGAATGGAGCGGAAACCCCCATAGAGGTGAATGTAGTCGGCTGTCACTCCCAGTGTTATCCTAGTGCCAAACTCTGCCCCACATCGGAAGCACACTCGGCCCAACAAGAGGAGAGACAGAGCAGTGAGGTTGCTTTTCAGGGGCTGGCCTTGGCAACTTAAATGGGGTATTCCCATCTCAAAGATTATATGCAGAAACGTAGCTTAAGCTTACTGATGTGTGTTACCCAATACATTGCTTTATCTGTCTTGCTCCATTTGTCAGATACCCCTAAAATTCCTCCCAGTGTTTCCAGTGGCTTTCCTAGTTACAGACCTGTTCTGTCCCTGCTCCTGGCCCTGTATGTTCTCTTCTTCTCTCTGCATACAGCTTTCAGATTGAGCCCTGATAAGAGGAGACTTGTGCAAGAATGAGCTGAAAACCATGAAGTGAAGGGGACAGGAGACAGAGGGACGCTGAAGTGCTGAGATCAGAAAACCCCTTTAATTTAAGTGAAGGGAAACTTTGATACTTTATCATACCAAGACATTTTGGAAAACTGTATGCTTTGTTGACTTTGTGAGAGCAGTTTGGGGAAGGCCCTTTTCTGTTCTAGCGTGACTGTGCTCCAGTGCACAAAGCAAAGTCAGTAAAGGCATGGTTGGGTGAGTTTGTGCAGACCCATCGAGTTTTTCCACACCAGAGTTCTGATCTCAATTCCACTGTCTTGTAGAAGGCTTTCCCAGAAGAATGGAACCTGTTCTAGCTACAAAGGGGAGTATCGGATGAGTTAGCAGTGACTAAACTGTGAGCCTAGTCTGGGCGTCCATTCATGGCTTGCAGGTCTGATGCTACACCACTCACTCAACGAAAAAAAATCATACACGACAGAAAAAAACTTTTTGACAGATACTTGACATTGGTAACCATCTGTCAGTCTTGTCATGAATAGGGGCTGAGGTCTGACATAAAATGGTCTAAACTGGCTTTTTTAATCATCCCGGGATCTAGTTTAGTAGCTGATACTCGATCATTGTGAAAAGACAGGAGCAGAATACACAATGCCTGTATACAGTGGCCTCAGGAAAGTAGCAGAGAAACTAGTATGTCAACTATCTGTCTGTAAATGGGAATTATGGTTTAGTTTACACACGTGGGATGCTTTCAGAGTTTATACATGGGGGAAAGAACATTAGCTACTTTTTTTTGCCTATTTTCAGCTATTATGTCACAGATAACAAGCAGACGCCTTCTCCATAGTGCAGGAGGCATAGCTGTAATTGGGGCAAGCTCTGGCACATATGGACTAGAGATCTTTTGGACCCCTGTTTATTGACTCCAATTATTAGCTACATAGACCTCTCCACCTTGTCTTAGGAGGCTAAAGACCTTTTAGAACAGCCCATAATATTCCAAACCATCTCCAGGGTCACAGGTGGTACCTAAGGTGCTCACCTCCAAAAACATCTGCAAGGAGTTTGTATGTTCTCCTCGTGTTTGCGTGGGTTTCCTCCGGGTACTCCAGTTTCCTCCCACACTCCAAAGTCATACTGATAGGGAATTTAGACTGCGCGCCCTCCTTGGGATTTGGGGATAACAACGATTGCTTCAGACCCTGAAGTTGGGAGGGATCCAGTTTGAAAAGTTTGACCAAACAGGATTTTAAAGGGAGTCTGTCAGCAGTAAATTGGTTATAAACCTAATTGTAGTACCTAACAGAGGCGATTCTACAGTACATGCCTCAAATATGCCTCTTGTTGTTCAGCTTTGGAGCCCAATTTTCATGTAAATTGATTTATTCAAATGCAAATGAAGGGATAAGTGCTTTGTCCAAGCAAGCTACAGTACACTCCCGAAACACTTCGCATATGGATAAACCAACAATTTTTCAAGAAAATGGAAACGGACCATAAATTGGGTTTTAGATGAGAAAATGTTTGAATCATGTTTTTGTTTTGTTTTTTTTGTGCTCGAATGACAACTTTTTGACCCCTGCTCCGTGTAACGCTCACACGCTGTCCATACCACCAGCAGTCATTTCAGTATTTTGGAATTAAAATTTGTGCGAGCCTTACATAAACCTCAAATGACAGGGTTGCCAGGATTTGTAAGGATAGTTTGACAAAATTTGGTTTCGATTTTATGAATGGAATCCATGTCATTAATGTGAACAGAGCCTGAGTATGGGCAGGGTGTTACAGTTCATGGTTTATGGTTTAGAACTTTGTTCCATAGTAAGTATAGCTGAAAATGCAGATGTTTTATCAAGTTCAACCAGGCGAGAGAAGGTAGGTGAAGATAAGGGCTCATTTTAGTTCTTCGTTTTCCCCCTTTTATCCAGAGGTCGGTAAAACAAATAAGGCATGTCAATTTGCACTAAATGGCAATACATTTTTGTAAAATTCTTGCTTCTGTTTTGTTACCTGCAAAATTAATAAAAAAACATTAAAGAGGTTGTGCAGGCTAAAAAAAATTTTTTTTTTTTTTTTTTTAAGGCTGGAGGGGGAAAAAAAATTACCCACTTGCCCTCAGATGCTCCAGTGTCCCACCAGCACGGTCCTGCTGCTCGGCTATCTTCTTTTGCGGAAGTCCTCGCCGGCTGTGACGTCCCGTATCCCTTCCGGTGAGGCCGCTGATTGGCCTCAGTGGTCATGTGACCAATCAGTGGCCTAAGGAAGGGAGCTGGGGACTTCTTCAGGACCGTACCAAGCTGGGAGACATAGGACCACTTGGGACAGGCGAGTATGTATGTATTTATTTATTTTTTGTTTCACCTCCCTCGGCCTAATGAAAAAAATAAATAAAAGAAAAAATAAAATTTAGCCTGGACAACCCCTTTAGGCTGTGTTCACACGGCAGAAAATTTTCCGCCCCCGGAGTTTTCGCCGCAGACAGCCGCGTCGGGATTCCGATGCCGTGCATCAGCATTACGTCGCGGCTAACCGCTCCTGACTATGCCCGAATGAATGGGCCTAATCAGGAGTGCGGCTTGAGCCACGGACACCGCGGGCGGAATCTGCGGCAAGATAGGTCATGTTGCTTTTTTTTTTTCCGCTAGAGGAAAAAAAATGCCACTGACTCCCATTGAAATGAATGGGAGGAGTTTTTTCAGGCAGATTTTGAGGCGGATTCCGCGTCAAAATCCACTGCCAAAAAACTCCGTGTGAACACAGCCTTAGTTGGACACTAAATCCAGAAAGTTAATAAAATCTCCCAGCGGCCCAGCCCTTCTTTTATTGATCTTATTTCACTTTGTTCTGTTTTGTGTCATCTTCTAGTCAAAGGGATTGTCCAGCCCCAACTAATATTTTTCATGCTGATGACCTATCAGCATGTAATCTGTGGGGGTCAAACACCCAGACCCCGCACAGATCAGCTATTCTGGAAGCATCTGGGCACCAGAAGTTGCTGCAGTGGCAGGGGGTGCGTGCAGGCACTGCTGCCGCACCCTTGATACTGTTGTCCTCTGCAGAATTTCTATAAAAGTGTTTGGGTCGTGTGCTATAGGCTGGCAATGAGGGCAACCATATTTCTAATGCACTTTTTGCGTTCCTTAAATAAACAGGGTCAAAGTTTGCTTTGCATACTAATGTGAATAAACCCCTAGCATTTAGAGTGGAGTGTTGTAAGTAATATCACATCTTGATGGCGTGGTTGGTTCTACATTACAGATATGTGTTAATGTACGTCTTCTCTTTACCTGTTACAGGGTATCACTCTTAAACTGAATTCACAGCAGAAGTGTGTTGTTGCACGCATTTTACATGGTGGACTTATCCATCGGCAAGGTAATTTATTTTTTTTTTTATCACTGTCTGTTTTTTCTTCTATGTTTGTCGCCTCCCTTTGTCCCCCGATCATTATACTTTGGGGTATGAAGAGACCCCAGAGTATAATAAGAACTGATTGTTCGGTCCAAATGAAACTGCAAATATTGTAATAACCGAACTAAAATAACCAATGTGAACAAAATCACGTCAGTTATCCTGGTTGATGTTTGGTTTGGGTTATATTTCGATTACTTGTCCATCCCTATATTGACTTGTTATACACAACCTTTGTAACAAACAACTTGGATCTTGCAGTCATTCTCCATTTTATTTATCTTCTGCTTCTCTCTAACATAAATTTGGTAGATTGAGAGTTTAGTGGCAGGCCCGACTGCGCACAATTTGTTGTCTGTTACCATGGAGACTGACAGATCAGCTTTAGACACAAAACAGTAGGAAACTTCTAACAATAATTTGCAAACCTTATGTTTGAGATGCATTGGATTGATCAGTAAAATGATTGGCAATGTGGACCTAGCTTTTTTATATTGTATATTGTGTACTTCATGTTATGTGTATGTAATTTTTGTTATTCTTTTACTTTAGGTTCTCTTCATGTTGGTGATGAACTTCTTGAAATCAATGGAAAAGGTGTACAGAACCAGAGTGTGGACCATTTGCAGAGCATATTGGTGAGGAACTGTGTAAGATTTAGGCGTTGTCTTAGTGGGAAGAATCATAATTGAAAGACCTAAAGGGATTGTCAGACAGTCCAGCGGTTCCCCAGCAGTTTGCTGCAAGTGGTGCATGACTTCTGCAACCAGGCAACAATCAGGTGCTGCACTTTCTGGCATTGCTGAACAGTGAAGCCAGTAGTGCAGCATCAGACCACTGATTGGCAACAATAGTCCCTTGCTGGCAGAAAGTGGTGGGGACCACTGGAACTTCTGTATTGGTGGGCAAAAGATTGAAGTTTGAGTACTTTGGGCCTCCCCTCCACAGGAGTTGGAGGCCCATTTTTAATTAAAGGGTTTGAGGCAAGTTTGCAAAATAAAAAAAAAAAATGGTGTGTGTAGAGTATATATATATATATATATATATATATATATATATATATATATATATATATATACTGCAATGCTAAAATTAACATACTTTGGTCACTTCACTTCCCCCAAAAAATAGCACAAAAAGTGATCAAAAACTCATACATACCATATCATAAAAACTACAACTTGGCCACAAATAAAGTGCCCTTACATAACTACATCAACAAAACAGTAAAAAGTTATAGGTGTCAGAATACGGTGACCCCAGAAAAATCGGTCATTTTCAAAAAGTGACGTTTTATTTGTAAAAGCAGCAAAACATGATAAAACCAATATAAATGTGGTATCGCAGTAATGACCCGCTGGACAAAGCTGACATGTCATTTTTAATGCAGAGTAAACGCTGTAAAAGCAAAATGCAAAAAATTATGATAGAATTGTGTGTTAGTTCACAAAGACCTCCCAAAATGTTAATAACAGCTAATCAAAATAGTATATGTACCACAAAATGGTATCAAATGAAAGTAAAACTCATTGGGTAAAAAATAAGCTCTCACTTAGTTTCTGACTTATGTCGTCAGAAAAATAAAAAAAAAAGTTATGAACTTTGAAAGTCGGGAAAGCAAAATATGAAAAAAGTTGCTGAGCTTTCAAAAATTATCTGCAAATACATCCACAGCAGTGCTAAATACTCAGTGTCCCCTTGTGCACCCTTTACTTGGCTTTATTTTACTTGCTGCTCCTTTTATCACTGTTATTTACATGTGGTGAATCCATAGACAAACTACATTTCCCATGATGCATCTGCCTGCTCTCTGTTTGCTGCTCACAGGGGAGAGGGAGGAGTGAGATTGCAAATGAAACATCACAGCATCATGTGACCTCAGATGTGGGAGTGATTTATTACCTGTGATTTCATTGCAGATGAGAGTGGAGAAGGGAGGGGTACACAGAGAGTGAGAGCAGGCAAATTAATCATGGGAAATGTAGTTTGTTCAGAGTTTCCCTGCATGGAAATAATAGTGATACAAGGAGCAGCAAGTAAAATCTAAGAAAAGGGTGCACAAGGAAGCACTGAGGATTTAGTACTGCTGCGGATGTATTTGGAGATCATTTTTGGAAGCTGGATAACCCTTTAATGTAGAATCTACCCTGTGTCCTTAAAGGGTTAATCGCCCATTTACTGTTTACACACTTTCCACAGCCTTTATGAAGCACACAGTCCTCTTACAGGAGATGACTTAGTATTAGTCATTACATTGGTAGCAATACAAGAACAATTCGTGTTATTTGCCCTTCAACCAATATAATAGAGATGTCACACAAAATGTTCTCCGTTTTTTATTTTTGTAGAAAGAAAGCAAAGGAACGGTCACTCTAAAAGTGTCGCCAACGCAGAGCAACCGCAAGCCTCCACTTCAGGTACGGTTTCAGCTTACTTGGTTCTTAGCATAATGGATAAATGATATAAACTTGCAACCTTTGAGCCCGGGCTAGTTATGGGTGTGTGAAGCTAAGCTGCAAACGTAAGCACAAACTCTGCACTTGTGAATTGTTTCAGTGCAGCAATAGTTAATGTTTTCAGAGTGAACCATAAGACACACTTTTTTTTGTTTTTTGTTTTTTTTGTTTGGTGCTACGCTTTAACAATGTAGTTTTACTTTAGTGTGATTTACAATTTAGGGACACATAAGTATATAAAATGGGCATATCGCATCATGTGCTACACCAGGGAAGTTTTTCAAAGACTCGTGTTTCCTAAGTCAGTCTTAAAGGGGTTGTCCAAGACCGCATGTGTTTTGGATACTGATTTTTGGTGTAAAGCATGACAGACATGACGCAGCAACAGTAATAAATCTGCCCCACTGTCTTTGCTATTGTAACCTACATCTGAGTGGAGAGCAAGTTCACATTTCCTGCAGTTTTCTTGCTGACTGTGTAGTTCTGAATTCCATACATGATGCCTTGCCAAAAACGGCAAGTTAAATTTCCACCTGCAGCTTTGCAGTGTTTTCAGATTAAGATGGTTAACACGTACAGTTACTTTTAGGATAAGTGCACACGATGCAGCCAGTCATACAGCATACAACCATTGGCCGATGCAACGACATTAGATACATTACGTGTGTGTACCCTTATGAGGAGGTTATACCATAAATTAAAGGGGTTATGCCACTAATAATAATAATAATACATTTTATTTATATAGCGCCAACATATTCCGCAGCACTGTACAATTTGTAGGGTTCAAGTACTGACAAAAAAGATACATTACAAAGAAATAGTCAATTCACACACTGGGACTGAGGGCCCTGATCGCAAGAGAATATAACAGCTGATTGTTGTGGGGGTCTGACCGCTGAGACCCCACCAGTTTGGAGAACGGGGGGTGTTTCCCCTTGTGTGTCAGGCTGAATTCACAATGGGGGAACCTCCCCTCTTCTCAGAATCGTTGGGGTCTCAGTGGTCAGACGCCCACCAATCAGCTATTTATCCTCTCTGCTATGGATATTTTTGGTGGCATTAACCCCTTTAAGGCAGCCCAGCAATCCCCTGATCACTGCAGGGTCTAAACCCCCCCACTGAAGCACTGATCACGCCAAGGGGTGGTGCAGCTGCAGGGAAATGTAGTTTTACGTCCCAGTCATTAACTGTAATAGGAGTGGACTCTCTAGCTCAGCGGTTGTGATGTGTCACCAGAGCTGCTCAGTGCCTGTGAACTCTGCTTGTGTATACTTGTGTATAGTTATATTGCTATTTGCATTCATGTCTATTTTTTTTTCTTTAAGATGTTTGTTCGAGCACTCTTTGATTATGACCCTCTTTCTGACCCTCTCAGTCCATGCCGAGAGGCGGGCTTGCGCTTCCAAACTGGAGATATTCTGCAAATCATAAACAAGGATGACTCCAACTGGTGGCAGGGAAAAAAACAAGGGGCAGATAAAGCTGGCCTTATACCTTCACCTGAACTGCAAGAGTGGTAAGGCTTGTCCAGAGGGAAGCTTTTCAGGAAGTTGTGCAGGTGTACTCCGCTGTCCAATATGGAAGTGGGCATGGAGAGACGCAACCGTAACCCTGCAAGTATTGTGCACATATTCCACTGTGATTAAAGGGGTTGTCATATGAAGTACACTTTCCCCTATCTTGTGGATAAGGGATAACTGTCAGATCCCTGGGGGTCCCACTGCGGGGTCCCACAGAAATTAGGAGAACGGGGGACCAAAAATCACCCATGTCACCTTCTTGTGACTGGTGTTCCATTCACTGCTATAGGGTTGCCTGAGACTACAGTCCTGTCAGCTCCATAGCAGTGAATGGAGTGGCAGTCATGCAAGCGTGCTGGTGCTTTATTCACAATAGGAAGAGGCATGGGTGACTTTTGGTCCCCCATTCTCCCAATTCCTGGTGGACCCTGTGTTTGGACCCCCAGGGATCTGACACTTATCCCCTGTCGTGTGGGTGGGGGGTGTAAGTGTCCTTAAAGGGACAAGTCCTTTAACAGAACCCTACACTATGTGCAATTGCATCCACACCTCTTGTCAGATTGGGCAAAACTGTAGAGTTTAACAAAGCACTGAATATATTGTAACCAAGTTATAGAAGACACAACCGTGGCAGAAAATCCAAACCTGTTGAATTTTGGTCACAAGTCACGTGCAATTTTTTTACCATAATAGTCGCACGTGAGTCGCAGTTGCATTTGTCAGATCTACTACTTGACTGTTTTTACAGCCAAAGCACTTCTCTTATTCTGTGCAACGTTTCTTTGTACAACTTATGTCACCGTGTAGCCCTAGCCTTGTAATCTTTTGGCAAAAACCTAAATGAACTGTTTTCACTCCGGTTTGTTTTAGGCGTGTTGCAAGCACAAATACAAGCAACCAAATACCTCAAAGCTGTAGTCCCTTCAGCAAAAAGAAAAAATGCAAAGACAAATACTTGGCAAAACATAGCTCTAGTGAGTATACATTGTAATATTATATGTGCTAACATCAGCTTTGCGCTATTTTATCAGCGTCCTTGTAATGTGTGTATTGAACTTTGTTCTCTACAGTTTTTGATCAGCTGGATGTGGTGTCTTATGAAGAAGTGGTGTCTCTCCCTGCATTTACAAGGAAAACCCTTGTGCTCATTGGTTAGTAATAAACGTCACTAAAACTTAGTTGGGCTTTATTTACACAGATCTGGTACCAAAAAAATGTCATGCAAAGCAGGAAAAACGTATTTCAGTGTGATCCAATTCCCCTTTAGTTGGGACAAATTGTAATACAATGGTTAGTTATAGGCGTTATTGAAGGATTTAACTTTGCGTGGCAGGCAACTTTTTATGTTGAGATCATCTAAAGATGAAAGCAATTTGTAAACTGAGCACAATGTGTCGCAAAATTAGTCACTACTTGGGTACAACTAATTGCTGAAATCCTAAAATTCTCTGTGTATACGTGATAGCTGTGATCATCAGTCTGCTGATGCTGCAAAGAAATCTACAGATCACATGAACATAAAACTTGATTTAAAAAAAAAAAAAAAAAAAGGCAATTTTCTGGCAACACATTTATGTTTTAAATGCATCTTTTTCTATCATTTCTAAAAAAAAAAAAAAAAAAAAATATATATATATATATATATATATATATATATAATAAAATGTGTGTGTAAAATAAACGTGTGTGTGTGTGTGTGTTATATATATATATATATATATATATATATATATATATATATATAGAGATAGATAGATAGATAGATAGATAGATAGATAGATATATCGATAGATAGATAGATATATCTGTATATAAGACAGAGAATAAAATAAAACCATGTCACTGCAGTGTTGCCTATATTTTTTTCATGTCACTATCTATATACAAATATACTATGTGCTGCAATTTTTACATTGTCCACTAAGCCTAATAGTAGACAATAGACTTTTTATTGACCCCTCGACTTCACTAGGCTGCAACTTTGTCACCTATGCTGCTTATTTAGACTGCTGCCAGGGAGGGAGAGGGTACTTTTTATAGTTCTTAAATTTTTTTCTTTTCTATATGTAAGAAATGTTATACATTCATTGGACTTGGCCAAATGTAACCCACTGTTTTTCATTGATGAATTGATAAAATTATTTATTTAAAAAAAAAAAAAGTATTACAGTAGAAGATAACACCTCTACAGATAACACCACTGACCCATCATTGCATCCACTACTGACAGTAGATGATGTCACAGCTTATCTACTCTCTCAATGAGTTTGCTCCTGTATGTTGCTGACTATGTCCATGACAATGCTGTAAAGCACATTACTAAATCTCAGGCAAGATGGCAGCCCCCATAATCATGTACAGAAAAAAAAAACCATCTACAATCTGAAAATAAAACAGAAAAAAAAATTATGTATTTGACTGTCTCTTCCCTTCCAAGCTGCAGTGCAGGAAAGTTATGATTTGGGGCTCACGTGGCATGTTTCATCATACTATAGCCCACGTCCATTACTAATCTATTATTATTATGTAGTGAATGCTTGTCTCTCAGTAACTATTGCTTCTCTTTCACAGGTGTCAGTGGAGTTGGTCGTAGTCACATAAAAAATGTTTTACTTACCAAATATCCGGAGAGATTCAGCTACCCTGTACCACGTGAGTGCCAGATACCTTCATATATGTAAGGGCTGGTCTTTAGTCTTTAGGCCATTCTGTCCTAATACTTCACAAATAACAACTATTGCAGCAGACTGTATAAAGTGAGTCTGTCTCTGATAACCGCAGTCCTAAAGCAATAGAGGAAACCAGAGGAATAATCCCACTTCTGCAGTGTATTAGGATGGATAGTTAGCAGAGCTTATTACTTCATATAAATACCAGATCTACTGGTGTAGATTTCCTGTATAACTCACAGCAGAAAGCTGGCGTGTTATATTATATGTCGGGCCAAAGTGTCCCTGCCCCAACCGCATTAAGTGGAAAGCAACTGAGGATGTATTACATCTTTGGTGCAACTAGGGGCCTTGATAATCTCCCCCTCCATTATCTATAGGACTGTTTGCCCATTGGTGTGCCATTGGTGTGCCCATTGCTCAGGTAGAATGAGCACTTACTTCAAGGGAGAAATGGTGTCAGTGTTCCATCTGCAAACAGTGGATTTAGGTACTTTATAACCAATGTTTTCCTAAGGCTAGGTTCACATCTGCACCCGTGTTTCCGTTCGGGGGGGTCCGCTTGGGGACCCCCCCGAACAGAAACCTAATTCGCATAAAAAAGCGGTTACCTTAGGAAACCCGCCGACCCCATAGACTACAATGGGGTCTGTTTGGTTTCCGCCAGAAAAGGGCAAAAAATGCGGAGAGGTGAACGGAATCTCCATACGGAGTACAAGCGCAGATGAGCCTAAGAAGGAAATGAAAAAACTTAGAACCAGTTCCTTCAAGAAGGTTTCTTCTACTACCAGATGAAAACCCCAAATGAAAGGTCATGGTCAGAGAAGACACGGGGAGATGAGAACACCAACTTAGAAGAAGAGCCCACAGATATCCCTAGATCCATTCTATGGCGCAGCTTAGAACTAACACAAGGCACAGGGAGAGGAATATTGCTGTTATTCAATAAACCATGCCAACCATCCGTCTAATATATTGCAGGAGTGGGGATTAATCACCTGTAATGTAATATGGCAGCAGCTGCTTCTGAGACCCCTGGCAAACAAGTGATTTTGCTGGAGCAAGATTCAGTGGACTATATACTTCCCTGAAGTGGCCACTGCAATGGAAATGTCATATTAGATGTTGATATTCATATCTTTATTCTGGCTCATGTGTGATGGTTCCAAGGGGATGTTTGGGCATAAGGGGCTGGATTGATGGATTTAGGCGCAGTCTCATATCTACAAATGTGTATGTTGTCCCTTGAGAGACTTGTCATAGACTAGATAGAATATTTATCAGTGTTCTGTAGACATCCTAGCAGGTCTTTATTGTGTGTTTTTTCTCTTTTTAAGACACATCTCGTCCTCCAAAACGGGGAGAAGAAAATGGAGCTTCATATCATTTTGTGTCTGTGGAAGAAATGAGCCAAGGAATCTCAGAGAATCAGTTCTTGGAGTTTGGTAGCTTTAGTGGATCTATGTTTGGGACAAAGATCCAGACTATAACGGATATCCATAATGAAGGAAAGGTGGCTGTCCTTGATATAGAGCCACAGGTGAGAAAGTGTACAAAAATGAAAGGTTAACCTTGGGCAGATTAAGTTGAGAAAATAAATTGGTTGTCCAGGAATTGGAGCAACCCGTGTGGATGCAGGGGGATGTGCAAACTGAAAAAATAAAGGATACTTTCCTGTCCCTGCCGCTCCGTTGTCCTCTGCTGGTGTTCATTGTTGTGCTAGAATGAGACTATAGACTAGAATGGAGTGGTTTATATTGGATGTATCCTGGATCTAGTAAGTGGCGCTGCCTCTGCTCTGGGAGTGTTAGATGTAAGGTCTGGCGGGCTCCACAGTCTAGCCCTTCACAGCTTACACCCCCAGAACCTCGGCATTTTCAGGTTGAAGTAGTGGCTAACTATGCCTCTTCTATATGCGACCCTAACCTTCCTAGTTTGACATGAATACAGCAGGTGGTGCCTCATACAGTCACAGGAGGCAGCGCCACCTACTGGCTCCACAGCATACCCTGCATCGATGCCGGAAGTCCTTGGCCTCACATGACTGCTGAGATCAATTACTGACCTCATCGGTCACTGGAGAGGGATTGTGACGTCACTGGTTCCTTGCTGGTGATAGCTGAGGCAGTCATGTGAGGCTGAGGACTTCCAGTATCGATGCGCTGGCATGTGACAAAATAGAGCTCCAGGGAGAGGTGAATATATCATTATTCTTAGCATTGGTTAAGTCGCTCCTCCATTGATTCTAGCACAGTTGGATTTTTTTTTTCTATCCCTCACCGTTCCTGAGCAAACAATGCAGTTAGTCCAACTGCTCCGGTACCAGTAAAGCCATGTCTGTTAAATGATGCAGAGATGGTGAAAGGTCCTCTTTATGTTAGATCTTATTATCATTATTATTATTTTGCAGTAAAGAAAGGCTCCTCTAGATATGTGAGCACTGATACAATGGTGATTGTATACTTGGTAGTAGAACCGTATTCGCAAACATTTTGCTCAATATTTAATGAAATAAATGATGTGGTTATCGCCTGATGATGATAATGTATATTGCTAATGTCTTACTTCCTAGACCTTGAAGATGGTTCGTACTGCAGAACTGGCTCCATTCATTGTGTTTATTTCCCCCACTGATACTGACAAGGTAACTTTTTTTTTTTTTTTTTTTTTTTTCTTTACATTACATTACTCTTTTAAAACATATATTTTGCAGAGCATGAAATTGCTTGGTAAAGCATAAGGCATTTTATCCCAAAAGCCTAATCCTAAAATCATTTCATACAAACCGCTAGAGTCAGTATGAAGTCAAATGAAGTAAAATCTACAGCTAGGGCTGGCTGGTTTTGCCAGTATTACGGTTTCTTTTTCTTTGCTATTGTGTAGGAAGTGTTTTGCTGAATGTTTTTGTAATATAACTGTAACGCCCATCTGCCATAGCAACCAAACGGCTCTTGCAATTATGCCACATGGGAACTGTTCATAGGGAGCAAAAATGAAAATAATGCAACCCCTCAGGTACTGTGGTTGCATCTGACCACAGCTTCTTAGGGGTTAAGCACCTGCAAACAGAGATTACGCAGACAGTGTGATAGCGCAGACCCCGCATGTGAAACAGCAGGCCGCCTGCTTCTATAGTGCCCCCCAGCAGGCGCCATATTTACAGTTCTAGCTGTCATGATAAGGTAATAACAATCGAATTAGACTAGTCTGTTAAAAAGAATCATGTGACACCTTAAGGGCGGATTAATAAAGATATTAGATCACCCAGCCCAATCTATGGCTTATCTGTGAATAGAAGTTATGAGAGGTCAAGTACAGCTTCTTTAGAACATGCAAACATGCTAATCCGGTTATGTACCAATAATACACCTCATATGTTTAATTCTGATGCCGATGATGTCAATGTATTACTTTTTTTATCAAGTCAGTAAGAGGAATACATTTTATTAACCTCCTACATTGCTCTCTTATTTGAAACCACATTGTATTCATGTATTTAGCAGCTACATCTGTGACTTCACCATGTGATACACTCCATAATGTGTATACATGGAAATATAACCCACTTGCTTGCCACATGACATGTTTACTAATTGTTGGCAATGTAAAGACATCCGTGATCCTGATTCCTCCCCCCCCCCCCAACAGAATAACTTGTGCAAGCCAGATGTCTCCTAAAATAGGCGTCTGTACAAACAGCACAGTGTCCGCGGGTGGCCTGGCTCTCGGATCCCTGCAGGATAGGCCATCAATATTAGAAAGTAGACACTTGAGACAATGCGCACTCTCATGCTGCTACACTCCCTTAACTGTTTAGTAGTGCAGGAGCGGCTTATTTATAACCAGTTTGTGCTCTGGTTCTTCTTGTACCTTATTTTTTGACCCTTTTCCCTTTGTTTTGTTGGATCTGTTTTTATCTTTACAGTCCGATGCACTCCAAAAGCTTCGCGCAGATTCAGAGGTTCTCCGGGCCCGCTATGCACAATACTTCGACCTAACCCTGGTTAACAATGATGTGGAACAAACTGTTCAAGATCTACTGGGGGCTCTTGATGCAGCATGTGCCTCCTCCCAGTGGGTCCCAGTGACCTGGGTCTATTGACAAGATTGCAATATATTATAAGCCAACATCCACTCCAGTATAGGGAATTTTCCACCCAACATACAACAGATGATCTATTTCCCCCTTTACCCAAATTCCATTCAAGATTTCTAATCCTTTTCTCTGTTCAGGATACCACTTTCTGCTACGGTTGCACTTTTAATATTCAGAATATGTCATCAACAGACTTTACAAGTCCCTGCCATGTGCAGTGACTTCAGTATTGTCAATTATACAATTAATGCAAAAAGTAAACTTCATGTGTTTGTGTCTGTTTTGGGAACTTACGACGGGTGTTTCAGTTCCCCTAAAAGACGAATGTCTTGAACTGACAGTGATGTATAGAATTACTTCTGCTTTGTTTGCACACAGTAAAAGTAGCCGGGTGAGTGAGCATAGTGTGGGTCAGTACTTGTGCTTTCCATGGATATTTCTTATTTGGTGAACTATACTCTAAAGAACACATGTCCACCCACTATCCTACATGGTCATAACGCTGCTTTGCTTACCTCATCATATCATGAACATATGTTGCTAAGTAGTAGAATACCATGACCTCCCATGTCTACTCTGTAAGGCCTTGTGATCCATTGTCTGCAAACTTTTCCCAATATACTAGACCAGGTGTTTTAAAAGTATATATGTTTGAGGGTGCCAACAATTCAACCAGAACCTCCTTTAGTAGTTTTATATTTGTACTGCTATTGAGTCATGTTCATTGTTGCAGGGAAAACATCCATTTAATCTCAAGAGAGATCTTAAGATGTTACTCTATTGACTTGGATGTAAACCAATAAAGTATATTGAATAAATCCATGTTTGTTTGTTTTTTTATTTTTAAAGAGGGCCTTTCACGTCCTCATGTATATGCTGTTTGACATACCGCTAGAAAGCCGACAGCTGGAGATATCGTGGGTCGTAGTTTCACGGCTTACCGTCAGAAGGGCTTTCCTGACAGTCTAGCTTCGCTGTGAGGAACGCCCTCCCTGACACTTCTCTTCGTTCATAGCCCTGTACTGGGGGGGCGTTCCTCACAGCTCAGCGTCATCACCAGGCAGTAAGCAACGCCCCCTCTGACAGTACAGCGCTATGGACGAGTACAGAGAAGGGGCGTTCCTTACTGCCTGGCGATGACGCTGAGCTGTGAGGAACGCCCCCCAGTACAGCGCAGCTAGACTGTCAGGAACGCCCTTCTGACAGTAAACCGTGAAACTAAGACCCCCGATATCTCCAGCCCCGGGCACATACTGGGAAAACCGGCAGTGCGCTGAATTCAGCGTGCTGCCGGCTTTCTAGCGGTATGTAAAACCGCATGTGCCTGAGGACGTGAAAGGTCCTCTTAAAGGCAATGTATTTGAGAGCTATTCCATGAGTATAAATAAGTCTAATGAATGGCTAAGGCCCTATTCACACGTCACCTTGGTCAGTGTTTTGCATCAGTAATTGTAAGCCAGAACCAATAGTGAAGACTATACAAAGTAAAACCAGGGCTGTGGAATTGGAGTCTGGATGTGTTGGGTGTAATATCAGAAAAATGTTACTGACCGTGACTCCAGCTTCAAAATAAAGTGATTTTACTATTCATAATATTCATATTCTGTAATTATTAATATTGTATAATGAATTTGATGTATAGCTTGTTACATATTTTCATAGGAATTCAATCACTGGTTTTTTTTTTTTATGAATTAGAAGATCTTTACTGCTTCTGGCTGACTATGACTGTCAGCTATTTGTGAAGGAGTCAGAGTCAGGCTGTGGAAAAATACAGAAGTCTGAGTCGGTGGTTTGGCCTCCAGAGCACTAGGTATCATAAAATGATTTGTACCTGCTCTGTTTTCAACCCACTCCTGGTTTTGGCTTCCAGTCACTGATGTAAAACACTGATATGTGAATAAGGCCTAACATGTAACTGAAGGATTTTGGAACTTAGGATAGGTGATCAGTATCAGACTGGAAGCTCTGCTTCTAGTACGCCAGCAGTCGGCTTATTTAATGGTCTGTGCGCTCTGAAGAGAGTACGGTTCCATAGTTTGTGTAGTGGTCATGAATGGTACTGCAACTCTCTCCCATAAATTCCTTTAGCGCTGTAGTATCCAAAATGGGGCCGTTTTGGGGGGTTTTCCACTGCTCAGAGGCTTTGCAAATGTGAGATGGAACCTGAAAATTATTCCAGCAAGATCTGCCCTCCAAAAGCCCAGGGACGCTCCTTCCCTTCTGCCCCCATGCTGTGACACACGGGGTATCGACAAATGCAGAACACATTATGGCATGCAATTTCTCCTTTGTAAATGTTTAGGCCTAAATGAATCTACTACTGTTTCACCTCCATTTTATTTTAATTCTTATGAAACTATCAAAAGGTTAACACATTCCCTAAATCCTGCTTTGAATGTCTTGAGGGTGCAGTTTTGATGGGGTAATTTATGGAGTGTTTCTAATATATTTGCCCTTTTAAAAGCTGCTTTAGGACTAAATTGTTTTCTAAAAGTGGTTTTGGAAATTTCCTTGCAAATTCTGAAAATTGCTGTTTAGTAAGCTTACTAAAAGACATCAAAGTGCAGTGCCAAAATAAAGCAAATATATGGTAAGTAATATTTATTTTTTTATACTAATTTAGGTGCTATGGCCGTCTGAAAAGCAGAATATTTAGCCTTTTGGTGAAGATGTAGAAAAATTAGCAATTTACTATGTTTTAATGCAAAACGTATCGACCAGAATCCACCACTAAGGCTAGGTTCACACTAGTGCTCGGACAGAAAGCCCTGTCCGCTTAAAAAAAGCGGTTACCGTGGACTATAATGGGGTCCACCTGGTTTCTGCTGATTTAAGCGGAATCTCAGGCGCATTCGCCCGAACACTAGTGTGAACCTAGCCTAACATGAAGTACAATGTGTCACAAAAAACATTCTCAATCACCAGGTAACTGCATGAAGAAATAATTCTCACATAAAGTAAAAGATTGGAAAAATGGGCTCTGATCCCTAAGGCCAAAACTGTCTGCGTCTTTAAGGGTTCTGCATTACAAGTAGTGAAGTGTATTATATAGTAACATAGTCGATGGAAGTGGAAATAGCCACAGGTACAACCTACACTCCTATTGTGTTCATACAGTGGAAGGCAAAACCCCCAGTGAGGTGGATACCAATTACCCCATGGGGGGAAAACATTTCAGACATTAAATGTAGTAATTTTCTATTTCCAAAACTATAGTATCCATAACTTTGATCTTTTGACATTCAAGAAGGCTTCTAGGCCCCTCCTGAACTTATACAGTGTCTCATCCAAGAAGTTCCTTCTATGACTATGGTGAATTTTCTTTGTCTAGGTTTGCCATTGTTACAGGCCTAGGTGTCCAGTCATATATTTTTACATTGTAAGGGTGGGTTCACACCTGAGTTTGAGTCCGTCCGCTGCCAATCCGAGTGAAAATCTCGGGGATCGGCATCGGATACCGACAGGTTAGCGACGCATTGGTTAAAAACCCATTCATTTGAATGGGTTTTTAAAGCAATGTGCGGGTGTGCGCTTACATCCTCTGCGCTGCGAACTTTTTTTTTTTTTTTTTTTTTGTCGGAAACAAAGTCGGACATGCAGGACTTCACGTCCGACTAAAAAAAATCAAGAGAATGCCAAGAGTGTGCAAAGCAATAATCAAAGCAAAAGGTGGCTACTTTGAAGAACCTAGAATATAAGACATATTTTCAGTTGTTTCACACTTTTTTGCTAAGTATATAATTCCACATGTGTTAATTCATAGTTTTGATGCCTTCAGTGTGAATCTACATTTTTATAGTCATGAAAATACAGAAAACTCTTGGAATGAGAAGGTGTGTCCAAACTTTTGGTCTGTACTGTTATATATATATATATATATATATATATATATATATATATGTCAGAGCTGCTGAGTCTCCAGATGAGCTCTCTAGTGCCTGATATCAGTACAGGGGCAGTTATCATCTGTAACCGCAGACACTACTAATATCACAGTTACAGGAGGAGGAGAAGGACAACATGTAAGTGTCCCCTATAGAGCTTTATAACCTCATGGGGCATATTATGTAATAAAATATATGAGAAATAAATATAAAGGGAATAAAGCACCATGTGCAGAGAAATGCTAGAAAAGTGTTTGGCCATTAAAGGGTTAAGTTTATGCCACTGGTCAGCAGCCAATGGGATCGCTGGACAAGAGTTTGAAAAAAAACATAACTGCCGGTCATCCTCAGTCTGTTACAGGACAACAGTGAGTGAAGACGCCGACGCCGGTAGGATCTGACACCCCATCATCTGACAGGACTGACCCTGATTTATCTCCCATGAGGCCTCATTCACATTATCAGGAATCCCCTCAGGATTTCAGCATTTTATAATATGGGACATGGGATGAGTCAAATCTCCCAAAGTGGCAGTTGCAGCCACCACTAGGGGGAGCTAGCTCTAATGTATTTATATAGTTCCCTTTCTCTTTCCAATGAACAGAGTGGATTTGGATTTAGTGAGCTCCCCTAGTGGCTGGTGCAGTAAACCAGAATGTTACCACTTCGTGCTTGCCTGGGAGCCACTGGGGAGCCGGATACTATGTGGGGTCAGTAAGGGAGCATGGTGATGGTAAAAGATGAATTTCCATATGTGCTGGGTGGGGGTAGTTGGGTGGTTAGCATAGGATAGTGTAGCTTTGAGGAGGTGTTCACACGGTGCACATTTACAACTGAAACAAATAAACCAACTTATAACATGTAAATTCAAAACCTGCTCCAATAACCGCATAAAACTGCATTTGTCTGTCTTTTGATAAAATATTAGGTAGGGGTGCCCCGAGAAATGTTTTTTTAGACATTGAACTGATACAACAGTTTGCAGTGCGCTCCTATGCTCCCCCTAGTGGTGGCTGCAGGGAGCTACAATATTTAGTTTTATTCTATGGCATTTCAGGGGATTTGGACCTCTGTGTGGGATAAACTGTCTGACTACTATAAAGCTATATTGAGAAATTAAAGATGTAACACCCCTAGGATTGTATAGTCAGTGTTTCATTACAGGGGGGCGACACCTGGACATACACCCACTATCAGGACATGGGGAAAGCTGCAGTGTTTGAGTCTTTATCACATCTGTGAGTCTGTTTTTGGCTTTACAGATTTTGCTACGGAGTTTACAACGATGGATCGCAGAGCTATGGAGGTCAGTGTCTTCATTATACCCTGATCCCTTGTCCTATTGTCCTCTGCTCCATCCCTGATAAGTGACACTTACTGTATTCTCTTCTCCTTAGCACATCTACCGCCGCCAGGAGTGCGTGTACGGACTAGGACCCTTCTCAGGTGAGTATTTTTATATTTTTAGCCCCATAATTTCATTGATGAAACTGATTTTTTATTTTTTTTATGCCCATCCTATAATCCGGCATATCTAGTAATCCAGCACCTAGCAGGCTGCATTGATGGTGGATTTTACTGTAAATTTTTGTACATAAAGGTTACTGTATGTCTTATGACTGATCCCATTATCTGGTTTTGTTATCTCTTCAGCTTATCCCTGCAACATGGACGTAAGAACTCTACAAATCCTCACCTACTCCATGAAGTTCCTGCCGTCACCTTTCTTCAAGATGGAGGTTAGTGATCATTCTGCCTACTATGTTATCATTAGATTCACACATGTCCTTACTATAGATGTAAAAGTAAAGTACAAGAAAGTCTCAATAGACAATTGACTGATTCCTTCTTTTTTAGCGCCTTATGCCAACCAACCGCGAAGCCCAGAAGAAATACCTGCCCTTTCCACTGGATGAAGAAGAAGAACCTGAGCTGCGCCAAGAGAAGAAGGAAGAGACAAAGAAGTGTCAGGTAAAGAGGAAGCGGGAAGAAAAAGAAGACCAGAAGACCACTGAGAAGAAGTCCAGTGAAGCGGAAGAAGAGATGGCGAGGAAGAAAAAAAGGGAAGATGAAGAGACAAAGAATAAGGATAAGGCAGAAACCAGCCAGAAACCTCCTCAAGACCAGAGTCAGGAAAGAAGATCAACAACTCACCGATATTCCCTCCTCCGCTACATCCACACAAGACTCGGAGGGAAGAAGAACATCATGTCCAATCTTCTCTTCCATCCATGGCGCAGGTAAAGTATGGGAGCTCCGGGCTGTAATACTATCAGCAGCATCTATAATAGTATTAATAATAGTCATATTAATAGTCATAGAATAGTAATAATAGTAATAATAATAAGTTTAAAAAAAAATAGTAAAAATATCATTATTAAGATTAATTAGCTATAGTAAGTAATAAACTATATTAGGAATCAGCAGGTTTGATCCGGGGTCCTCGGACTGATCGCCTTTTACCGGGGTCAAGAAGGAATTTTCCCCCTGTGACATGAATTGGCTGAAAGTGTCCAGGGGTTTTCGCCTTCTTCTGGATCAACAGCTTTAGGGATAGATATCACTTATAATTATAGTAACATAGCAATAGAATAGAAATAGGAATAGTTAAAAAAAAATATATTTAATAATAGGCAAATAAGATTAGAAGAAAAATAAAAAAACAGCAGTAGTAATATAAAGATACAGTAATATATCCTTAGAAACAGTAATATTGATAGAGATAATTATAAAATTACAATATAGAATAGTAATAGTAATTTCTATAATAATTCTAATATTAGAAGTATTAAGTTAATTAACTATAATAATTATAGATTGTAATAAACTTCAGCAGGATTGATCCGGGGTCCTCGGACTGATCGCCTTTTCCCGGGGTCAAGAAGGAATTTTTCCCCTGTGACATGAATTGGCCGAATGTGTCCAGGGGTTTTCGCTTTCTTCTGGATCAACAGCTATAGGAATAGGGATCTACTTTAGAGTTCTAGTAGACTTATAAAAGAAATATTAGTAATAACAATATAATAGTAGTAAATGTATACATAAGATAATAAGAATACTAATAGGATAATAATAAAAGTATTCATAGTAATAATATTGCAATAACAATAATATAGAAAAAGCATAAAAATATTATATCAGTATTTAGGATAAATAATTATAGTAATAAATTGTAATAGACTTCAGCAGGTTTGATCCGGGGTCCTCGGACTGATCGCCTTTTCCCGGGGTCAAGAAGAAATTTTTCCCCTGTGACACGAATTGGCTGAATGTGTCCAGGGGTTTTTCATCTTCTTCTGGATCAACAGTTTTAGGAATAGGGATATAGGCTAAAGATATTTTCCCTGTGATGAGTATTATAATATTAATTGTTAGAAATAAATGATTACTTATTATTATAACTATGTGTCGTCTCCTTTATTTCTCCAGTTACAACACTTTAACATTCAGATATCCACATATATGTTATAATCCTCATTTTCATGGTCCCTAGGGGCAGCATAGTATGGGGACAGGCCCTTATAGTTATGAGTCTGGTGTATTCCTGAGCAAGTGAACAATTCCAGCAGCCGCAGCTGCAGCATCCCAGTGGACACTGCTTTATTTTATTTATTTGTGTTTTGTGCCACTGGTTGTATATTTTGTTTTGTTATTCTATTTCATGTATTTTCCTCTGTGTATATGTATGTTTGCAGCTTCCCATTTGTGTTTCCACCCATGGTTTATCCCACTGTTTGGCTACCCTACAGTGTTAGAGGGCTTGGTACAGCCCTGATCTATCACAGGCCACTGGGCTGGGGGTGAAGGCTTTAAGTCTCCAGAGGACCATTAGAGAGTCAGTTTGTGCTGGCAGTAAGACTAGACCTCTGAGTGAGTCCTTGGCAGCCGCTGAGGGAGAAGTACTGCAGAAACCTGTCATCTGCCCAAGAAAACCCCGAGAGAGGGCATCCCTCATCCCAAGCCTAGCAATAGCCAACCAGGTGAAGACTACTACCCCCATCAGGAAAGTGCACGTATTGACGGTTACACAGTTCTTAGAGTGAAGTTCACTTTGGTTAAACTGCACCACTGCTTTCTGAGTCATTCCTGCGCTTACCATCAGGGCACTTCCAAACACCAGCACACAGCTCAGGATGAGAGAGGACCTCTCTAACAACTGGTCCGCCCCGGGGGGAACAACTACCACCACCATCAGGTACCATGCAGGCTCCCCTCGCCATTGTCCGGCCTGGGAGGTGGGCTGGGTTGAGTGTATCTGGCCTACCCTATGACATCAATATTATTTAAAAGGGGGAACTAAAAGGCAGTACTATTATTTATAAAGGGGGGCTATTATTTATAAGAGGGAACTATTTAGAAGGGAGAACTATTAGTAATAATATTAGTAATAAGGGGGACTATTATTTATAAGGAGGAACGATTACTAATAAGGGGCACTATTTATAAGGAGGGATTATTATTTATAAGCAAAGAATCTTATCCCCCCATTTAAATAATAGTCCCTGCTTATAAATAATAGTCCCTGCTTATAAATAATAGTCCCTGCTTATAAATAATAGTCCCTGCTTATAAATAATGACCGCCTTATAAATATTATTGATAAGGGTGCAGTTGCCCTTATTATTTATAAGGTGGAACTACTATTGGCCACGTATATTGTATGGAGCCAGTAAGAAGGAGTTATACTATGTGGGGGTCATTATAATTTGGGTGGGTCAGGTATGTTTAAGTGGTGGTGATTGGGGAGGGGCCCACTTATGAAACTTTTGCACTGGGCCCACCAATGGGTTAAAACGGCCCTGAATCTGCTGTATCACACATTATCTTGGACAGGATCGATCATCCGAACCACTGGCAAATGGTGAATCCAATCCTGAAAAAGCAGGGTAGGGGACAGCACTCAACACATAACAATCCAAGCGTACAGAACTAGACTCTGCAGTTTCATGTTTATTCACACTTCTGTATAGTACTGTGCTCCTCACATTGGGAAAGTATAACTAAAGGGCCCCCTAACACTCCTAGGCCTGGGTGCACCCCCTCAAGTTATACACCTGCTATTTGATAATAGATGTTACATTGGTCAGGCTTATCATGTGCCCTGATCACAGTGTAGTGTGCGGAGGTGCAGAACAATAACACCTTTTCTCCTTCCTCCTCTGTTCCTCAGATCCTGGCCTCTCCATCTAGAAGTTACGCTGCACTCCTTGCACTTAGTATATGTTTATTCACAGATACTGGCTGGTGACGGTTCATACAGCTTCAGTTACACAACCTTTTCTATTAAAAGATGGCTGGACCATGGTAGCAAAGAAGCCCTCTGACCTCTTGTGTCCCCCCTAACTCCTCATAGAATGTAAGCTCTTGCGAGCAGGGCCCTCACTCCTATTGTTTGATATGTTTATTTCTTTGTCACATTGTAAGGTCTCATATTGTCTGTTCATGTGTCCTCTGATTTGTAAAGTTCTACGAAATATGTTGGCGCTATATAAAGTTATTATTATTATTACATTGTTATTACCTATTGCAACAGTTGATATTTCATTATTGATGTAGTTAAAACTCTATCCACTAGATGGCACCAGAGTTCCATTGGCTTTCCAATGATGACAACCATGAACTAATGGGAAATCTCCATCAGTAGTTATAGGTATAGAGCTAGGAGAACTCTGGTATAGAGTATAGAGCTAGGAGTTTTAACTACATCAATAATTAAATAATTGCAATAAGTAGTAACAAAATGTAACGTCTATTATAATAAAAAAAAAAAAATACACCGCACTCATGTCTTAAATCACTGCCTCCTCCGGTGTTACTGTTTTACCAAACATGCACCTGACCACCAGGGCCAAGGATTGTTCGCAGCTGTCATGTGGATGTATGTGCTGTCATCACTGCAGGACAAGTAAACAGACTAACCCACTGTAGCAACGCTAAACTGAAAAGGAGTTCATTTTAGCAACTTTCCTACCCTTTGCAAAAAGCCTTGTGGTATTACTATGCCAACATGCAGGAAGGAGTTAAAAGTGCAGGGAAGACGGGAGCTCCAGGATCATACACAGTGGTCAAGAAGGCAGAGATAGGAGGTGGTGTCACCAGAGGCTTAGCTAGGGATTCAGCACATCTAAGTAAGCCTCTAACTCAGGTAGACTGATATTATCACTATACAGTTGGTGACCATATATTGATAAGAAGTAGCAAAACTCCTAAAAAGTTACCCCGATGCCTTCATGATTGTCTTGGGTGACTTTAAGCATGTCAGTGAGATTGTCTCTCTACCTCAGTTCCACCAGTGACCACTGACCTACTACTCACCAATGACAAGGACGTGTATAGATCTGTGACCTTACCACCTTATGGCAATTCGATCACAACCTTATACAGTATTCCTGCATCCAAGGTAAATACCTACAGTTATACGATGTCTAGTAGTCAAAAAGAAATGGTCCTGAGAGCTCAAAGAAGAGATGCGATCCTGCTTCGATGTACTCCTGCGTCCCTCTGAGGTCGATGTTGACCAGTCAGTAGAGACCGTGACCCACTATATTAAGTTCTGTACCAACAACATACTGCCGACTGTGGAGATCAAATGCTATCCAAACATCGAGCTGTGGGTCACGAAAGAACTCAAAAGCCTGCTCAATGAGAATAAAAGAGCTTTCGCCTTGAAGGACAAAACCTTAGTGAAATCTGTGCAGAGAGAACTGAAAGACAAAATTAAAGGCAACGTGGAATAGAAAAGGAAAATAGTGGGCATGCTTACAAGGAGCAAAAAGAAGGAGGTGTGGGTGCTTGAGAACCATAACAGGGTTAGGTCAGCCAGTGCGCTCTGGAAGTGGGGACAAGGAATATACCAATGTGCTCAACAAGTTCTTCAACCAGGTACAGTGAGGCTGTTCCTGAGAAGAAACAGTCTGTAGCAGCCTCATAGGAGAAGGACTGATCTGCCCCATGTGAGAAGGACCGAACCACTTCAAGGCCGGCACCAAAGCAGACTCACTAGCTCGTAAGCTAGGAAGAAATGAAAAGGGAACAAGGGAAGGTGAGAACCCGCAAAGAGGCAGGGCCTGATAATGTGGTGCCCAAAGTCCTGAAATGCTGCAACTTAGTGTGGTCCTCATGGAGTTTAACTGTAGTGTCCATGCACAACAAGTGCCCACCATGTGGAAGACTTCATGGCTGATCCCAGTGCCTAAGAAAAAAAGGGGCAAGGGAACCTGTCGAATTTCGCCCTACAGCACTGACATCACACATTATGAAAATGTTTAAGCGACTGCTGTTATCCCACTTGAAAACGTGGATTGCCTCATTTCTAGATCAATTGCAGATCTCATATTGGGCAAAAGTGGGACTGGACGCTGCCCTGATACATCTTGCACAGACAGTATACGCACCTGGAGGGAAAGGCTCTTTGGTTTGCATTACATTCTTCGACATCAGCTGCGCCTTAAATAATATCTAAGCTAGGCTATTGTCCAAGAAGCTGCAGAGGATGTCTGTAGCAGAACCCTTAGTGTGCTGGACTGAGAACTACGTCACAAACAGAGCCCAACTGGTCAAAATTGGGAACTTACAAAAAACAAAATTCCCTCCCATAGGTAGAGGGTACTATAACATGAACCCCATTTGCATTGCAGAAAATACCCCTCATTTCCCACCTATGCTATTAATTAAGATATAACTTGTATTGTGTTCAAGCTGAAGATTGTATAAAGTGCTTCTGGCTACCAACTAGTCTGCCCTGCAATAGTGAATAAGGGAGTTAGTCTGCAGTAATAATCCCTATACATTAGCCGCTATACTAAGAAGCACATTTAAAAGCAACAAGTGTTACAGACCCCCTCCCCCCGACATGATTCGTCACATCAGTGGCGTCCTTAGATGTATGGGGACATTCTCCGAAGACTCTGATGGCAGTTGATGGCTGCCCAACCGAGGGTAGGTCTGATGAGTATTTCACAGTGGTGAGACCATTCTCTTCCTGGTGTGCTAGCAATGCCCTCATGTTAAACATGGCAAAAAAAAGAAAGAATTGATCATTGATTTATATAAGACAAAGAGGAATGTTTCCCCAGTCTCTATAAGAAAGAGGTGGAAATGGTGAAGTCCTACAAATACCTGGGCCTAGTCCTGGATAACAAACTGGAATGGACGCAAAACGCGATGATGACATGCAAGAAGGGGGCCAGTGGATTATTCTTCCTCAGAAAGCCAAGATTGTTCAATGTGTGCAATGAATTGCTTAAAATTTTCTACAAAGTGGTGATAGGTGGAGTAGAGATACTGTGCAGTGTCCATATATACAGTATAGGAGAAGTGATACTGTGCAGTGTCCATATATACAGTATAGGAGAAGTGATACTGTGCAGTGTCCATATATACAGTATAGGAGAAGTGATACTGTGCAGTGTCCATATATACAGTATAGGAGAAGTGATACTGTGCAGTGTCCATATATACAGTATAGGAGAAGTGATACTGTGCAGTGTCCATATATACAGTATAGGAGAAGTGATACTGTGCCGTGTCCATATATACAGTACAGAAGTGATACTGTGCAGTGTCCATATATACAGTATAGGAGTAGTGATACTGTGCAGTGTCCATATATACAGTATAGGAGAAGTGATACTATGCAGTGTCCATATATACAGTATAGGAGTAGTGATACTGTGCAGTGTCCATATATACAGTATAGGAGTAGTGATAATGTGCAGTGTCCTTATATACAGTATAGGAGAAGTGATACTGTGCAGTGTCCATATATACAGTATAGGAGAAGTGATACTGTGCAGTGTCCATATATACAGTATAGGAGAAGTGATACTGTGCCGTGTCCATATATACAGTACAGAAGTGATACTGTGCAGTGTCCATATATACAGTATAGGAGTAGTGATAATGTGCAGTGTCCTTATATACAGTATAGGAGAAGTGATACTGTGCAGTGTCCATATATACAGTATAGGAGAAGTGATACTGTGCAGTGTCCATATATACAGTATAGGAGAAGTGATACTGTGCAGTGTCCATATATACAGTATAGGAGAAGTGATACTGTGCAATGTCCTTATATACAGAATAGGAGAAGTGATACTGTGCAGTGTCCATATATACAGTGTAGGAGAAGTGATACTGTGCAGTGTTCATATGTACTGTATAGAAGTGATACTGTGCAGTGTCCATATATACAGTATAGGAGAAGTGATACTGTGCAGTGTCCATATATACAGTATAGGAGAAGTGATACTGTGCAGTGTCCATATGTACTGTATAGAAGTGATACTGTGCAGTGTCCATATATACCGTATAGGAGAAGTGATACTGTGCAGTGCCCTTATAGACAGTATAGGAGAAGTGATACTGTGCAGTGTTCATATGTACTGTATAGAAGTGATACTGTGCAGTGTCCATATATACAGTATAGGAGAAGTGATACTGTGCAATGTCCTTATATACAGTATAGGAGAAGTGATACTGTGCAGTGTCCATATGTACTGTATAGAAGTGATACTGTGCAGTGTCCATATATACAGTATAGGAGAAGTGATACTGTGCAGTGTCCATATATACAGTATAGAAGTGATACTGTGCAGTGTCCATATATACAGTATAGGAGAAGTGATATTGTGCAGTGTCCATATATACAGTATAGGAGAAGTGATACTGTGCAGTGTCCATATGTACTGTATAGAAGTGATACTGTGCAGTGTCCATATATACAGTATAGGAGAAGTGATACTGTGCAGTGCCCTTATAGACAGTATAGGAGAAGTGATACTGTGCAGTGTTCATATATACAGTATAGGAGAAGTGATACTGTGCAGTGTCCATATGTACTGTATAGAAGTGATACTGTGCAGTGTCCATATATACAGTATAGGAGAAGTGATACTGTGCAGTGTCCATATATACAGTATAGGAGAAGTGATACTGTGCAGTGTCCATATATACAGTATAGGAGAAGTTATACTGTGCAGTGTCCATATATACAGTATAGGAGAAGTGATAATGTGCAGTGTCCATATATACAGTATAGGAGAAGTGATACTGTGCAATGTCCTTATATACAGTATAGGAGAAGTGATACTGTGCAGTGTCCATATGTACTGTATAGAAGTGATACTGTGCACTGTCCATATATACAGTATAGGAGAAGTGATACTGTGCAGTGTCCATATATACAGTATAGGAGAAGTGATACTGTGCAGTGTCCTTATATACAGTACAGGAGAAGTGATACTGTGCAGTGTCCATATATACAGTATAGGAGAAGTGATACTGTGCAGTGTCCATATATACAGTATAGGAGAAGTGATACTGTGCAGTGTCCATATATACAGTATAGGAGAAGTGATACTGTGCAATGTCCTTATATACAGTATAGGAGAAGTGATACTGTGCAATGTCCTTATATACAGTATAGGAGAAGTGATACTGTGCAGTGTCCATATGTACTGTATAGAAGTGATACTGTGCAGTGTCCATATATACAGTATAGGAGAAGTGATACTGTGCAGTGTCCATATATACAGTATAGGAGAAGTGATACTGTGCAGTGTCCATATATACAGTGTAGGAGAAGTGATACTGTGCTGTGTCCATATGTACTGTATAGAAGTGATACTGTGCAGTGTCCATATATACGGTATAGGAGAAGTGATACTGTGCAGTGTCCATATATACAGTACAGGAGAAGTGATACTGTGTAGTGTCCATATATACAGTATAGGAGAAGTGATACTGTGCAGTGTCCATATATACAGTATAGAAGTGATACTGTGCAGTGTCCATATATACAGTATAGGAGAAGTGATACTGTGCCATGTCCATATATACAGTATAGAAGTGATACTGTGCCGTGTCCATATATACAGTCAGTGGCGTAACTAAGGTCTTGTGGGCTCTGGTGCAAACTTTTGTCTGGGACCCCCTCGCTAGAGCGAATTCTTGATAGTGGAGGTTACGGGTGCTGCAGCGATATCTCAGATACTTGAAAGGGATACAGCTTTAGTACCCACAACTGCAGTTATCAAGAATACGGTGAGTGAGCAGCGCAGCGCCAGCATGTAAACAATACTGGGACAGTATAATATGCTCCACAGTGGCCTCCACACAGTATTACGTGCTCCGCAGTGGCCCCCACACAGTAATATATGCTGCACAGTGGCCCCCACACAGTATTGTATGCTCACAGTGGCCCCCACACAGTATTGTATGCTCACAGTGTCCCCCACACAGTATTGTATGCTCACAGTGGCCCCCACACAGTATTAAATGCTCACAGTGGCCCCCACACAGTATTATATGCCCATAGTGGCCCCCACACAGTATTATATTCTCACAGTGGCCCCCACACAGTATTATATGCCCATAGTGGCCCCCACACAGTATTATATTCTCACAGTGGCCCCCACACAGTATTATATTCTCACAGAGGCCCCCACAAAGTATTATATGCTCCTAAGAACCCCCCCCCCCCCCCTAGAGCCGGTGCTATTAATATACTGTGGGGCCACCTTTATAATAAGTAAAGGTCCAGGAGAAATGATTAAAAATAACAAACACTTATACTCACTTTACCTCACCTCTCCGGGGCATCCTCGCTCCGTCCTGCTGTCTGCGGCATCCTCTACTCTCTGGCGACTGACGTCTTGCGCTCCAGCGGTCAAATGGGGGCGCGATGACGTCATTACGCCGGCACGCCCCGTGTGACTGCTGGCGTGACGTCAGTTACCAGTAAGAAGAACTTCGGAGGCCAGGACAGATGAGTATAAGTATTTTTTTAATTTTTATACACCTCCCCTGGACTGGCAGGGGACATGTAACAATATCTATAGCAGTCGGGGAATGATCGTTACGAAACTGTATACAGTATAGAAGTGATTCTGTGCAGTGTCCATATATACAGTATAGAAGTGATACTGTGCAGTGTCCATATATACAGTATAGAAGTGATACTGTGCAGTGTCCATATATACAGTATAGAAGTGATACTGTGCAGTGTCCATATATACAGTATAGAAGTGATACAGTGCAGTGTCCATATATACAGTATAGAAGTGATACTGTGCAGTGTCCATATATACAGTATAGAAGTGATACTGTGCAGTGTCCATATATACAGTATAGAAGTGATACTGTGCAGTGTCCATATATACAGTATAGAAGTGATACTGTGTAGTGTCCATATATACAGTATAGGAGAAGTGATACTGTGCAGTGTCCATATATACAGTATAGGAGAAGTGATACTGTGCAGTGTCCATATATACAGTATAGAAGTGATACTGTGCAGTGTCCATATATACAGTATAGAAGTGATACTGTGCAGTGTCCATATATACAGTATAGGAGAAGTGATACTGTGCCGTGTCCATATATACAGTATAGGAGAAGTGATACTGTGCCGTGTCCATATATACAGTATAGAAGTGATACTGTGCAGTGTCCATATATACAGTATAGGAGTAGTGATAATGTGCAGTGTCCTTATATACAGTATAGGAGAAGTGATACTGTGCAGTGTCCATATATACAGTATAGGAGAAGTGATACTGTGCAGTGTCCATATATACAGTATAGGAGAAGTGATACTGTGCAGTGCCCTTATACACAGTATAGGAGAAGTGAAACTGTGCAATGTCCATATATACAGTATAGGAGAAGTGATACTGTGCAGTGCCCTTATATACAGTATAGGAGAAGTGATACAGTGCAGTGTCCTTATAGACAGTATAGGAGAAGTGATACTGTGCAGTGTCCTTATAGACAGTATAGGAGAAGTGATACTGTGCAGCGTCTATATATACAGTATAGGAGAAGTGATACTGTGCAGTGTCTATATATATAGTATAGGAGAAGTGGTACTGTGCAGTGTCCATATATACAGTATAGGAGAAGTGATACTGTGCAGTGTCCATATATACAGTATAGGAGAAGTGATACTGTACAGTGCCCTTATAGACAGTATAGGAGAAGTGATACTGTGCAGTGTCCATATATACAGTATAGGAGAAGTGATACTGTGCAGTGTCCATATAGACAGTATAGGAGAAGTGATACTGTGCAGTGCCCTTATAGACAGTATAGGAGAAGTGATACTGTGCAGTGCCCTTATAGACAGTATAGGAGAAGTGATACTGTGCAGTGCCCTTATAGACAGTATAGGAGAAGTGATACTGTGCAGTGCCCTTATAGACAGTATAGGAGAAATACTTCTATCTCTCTCTCTCTTTATATATGCATGGTAGAGCTGCTGTGTCTCCAGATGAGCTCTCAACTGCCCCTGCACTGATATCAGGCACTAACCGCAGACACTACTAATACCACAGTTACAGGAGGAGGAGAAGGAGAACATGTAAGTGTCCCCTATAGGTCTTTATAACCTCATGGGGCATATTATGTAATAAAATATATGAGAAACAAATAAAGGGAATAAAGCACCAACTACATCAAATCAATGTGCAGGGCCAATAAACCACCATGTGCAGAGAAATGCTAGAAAAGTGTTTGGCCATTAAAGGGTTAACTTTACATCACTGGTCAGCAGCCAATGGGATCGCTGGACAAGAGTTTGAAAAAAAACATAACTGCCGGTCATCCTCAGTCTGTTACAGGACAACAGTGAGTGAAGACGCCGACGCCGGTAGGATCTGACACCCCATCATCTGTCAGGACTGACCCTGATTTATCTCCCATGAGGCCTCATTCACATTATCAGGAATCCCCTCAGGATTTCAGCATTTTATAATATGGGACATGGGATGAGTCAAATCTCCCAAAGTGGCAGTTGCAGCCACCACTAGGGGGAGCTAGCTCTAATGTATTTATATAGTTCCCTTTCTCTTTCCAATGAACAGAGTGGATTTGGATTTAGTGAGCTCCCCTAGTGGCTGGTGCTGTAAACCAGAATGTTACCACTTAGTGCTTGTCTGGGGGCCACTGGGGAGCCGGATACTATGTGGGGGTCAGTAAGGGAGCATGGTGGTGGTAAAAGATGAATTTCCATATGTGCTGGGTGGGGGTAGTTGGGTGGTTAGCATAGGATAGTGCAGCTTTGAGGAGGTGTTCACACGGTGCACATTTACAACTGAAACAAATAAATCAACTTATAACATGTAAATTCAAAACCTGCTCCAATAACCGCATAAAAACTGCATTTGTCTGTCTTTTGATAAAATATTAGGTAGGGGTGCCCCGAGAAATGTTTTTTTTCCAGGGGTGCCCCAAATCTAAAAAGGTTGGAAAACACTGGTTTAGACATTAAACTGATACAACACTTTGCTGTACGCTCCTATGCTCCCCCTAGTGGTGGCTGCAGGCAGCTAGAATTTATAGTTTTATTCTATGGCATTTCAGGGGATTTGGACCTCTGTGTCTGACTGTGTCTGACTGCTATAAAGCTATACTGAGAAATTAAAGAGGTAACACCCCTAGGATAGTATAGATATGCTATGAGTAATAGGCGGCAGTCTCGAAACACGTAAGCGATTCTTTATCTGTTTGTATGTGACATTTTATGGTATCCATTTTTTGAAGTAAAAGTTACGTTTTATATATATCTTTTCCTCTGAAGCTGGAATTTTTTATTTTTACTTACCTGTTTGATAGTATAGATAGTCAGTGTTTCATTACAGGGGGCGACACCAGGACGTACACCCACTATCAGGACATGGGGAAAGCTGCAATGTTTGAGTCTTTATTAGATATGTGACTAAGTCTGTTTTTGGGTTTACAGATTTTGCTACGAATCTTACAATGATGGATCGCAGAGCTATGGAGGTCAGTGTCTTCATTATACCCTGATCCCTTGTCCTATTGTCCTCTGCTCCATCCCTGATAAGTGACACTTACTGTATTCTCTTCTCCTTAGCACATCTACCGCCGCCAGGAGTGCGTGTACGGACTAGGACCCTTCTCAGGTGAGTATTTTTAGCCCCATAATTTCATTGATGAAACTGATTTGTTTATTTATATGTTTTTTATGCCCGTCCTATAATCCAGCATATCTGATAATCCAGCACCTAGCAGGCTGCATTGATGTTGGATTAAAGGAATTTTACTGTTATTTTTTTGTACATAAAGGTTACTGTATATCTTATGACTGATCCCATTATCTGGTTTTGTTCCCTCTTCAGCTTATCCCTGCAACATGGACGTAAGAACTCTACAAATCCTCACCTACTCCATGAAGTTCCTGCCGTCACCTTTCTTCAAGATGGAGGTTAGTGATCATTCTGCCTACTATGTTATCATTAGATTCACACATGTCCAGACAATTGACTGATTCCTTATTTTGTAGCGCCTCATGCCAACCAACCGTGAAGCCCAGAAGAAATACCTGCCCTTTCCACTGGATGAGGAAGAACCTGAGCTGCGCCAAGAGAAGATGGAAGAGACAGAGAAGATTCAAGGAGAGGCACAAAAATGTCAGGTGAAGAGGAAGCGGGATGAAAAAGACAACAAGAAGACCACTGAGAAGAAGTCCAGTGAAGCGGAAGAAGAGATGAAGAGGAAGAAGAAAAGGGAAGATGAAGTAACAAAGAATAAGGATGAGGCAGAAACCAGCCAGAAACCTCAAGACCAGAGTCAGGAAAGAAGATCAACGACTCACCGATATTCCCTCCTCCGCTACATCCACACAAGACTCGGAGGACAGAAGAACATCATGTCCAATCTTCTCTTCCATCCATGGCGCAGGTAAAGTATGGGAGCTCCGGGCTGTAATACTATCAGCAGCCTCTATAATAGTATTAATAATAGTCATATTAATAGTCATAGAATAGTAATAATAGTAATAGTGTTATAATAATAATCTTCAAAAAAATAGTAAAAAATAACATTATTAAGATTAATTAGCTATAATAAGTAATAAACTATATTAGGAATCAGCAGCTTTGATCCGGGGTCCTCGGACTGATCGCCTTTTCCCGGGGTCAAGAAGGAATTTTCCCCTTGTGACATGAATTGGCTGAATGTGTCCAGGGGTTTTCGCCTTCTTCTGGATCAACAGCTTTAGGGATAGATATCATTTATAATTATAGTAACATAGCAATAGAATAGAAATAGGAATAGTAAAAAATATATATTTAATAATAGGCAAATAAGAATAGAATAAAAATAAAAAAAAACAGTAGTAGTAATATAAAGATACAGTAATATATCCTTAGAAACAATAATATTGATAGCAATAATTCTAAAATTACAATATAGAATAGTAATAGTAATTTCTATAATAATTCTAATATTAGAAGTATTAAGTTAATTAGTTAGAATAATTATAGATTGTAATAGACTTCAGTAGGTTTGATCCGGGGTCCTCGGACTGATCGCCTTTTCCCGGGGTCAAGAAGGAATTTTTCCCCTGTGACATGAATTGGCTGAAAGTGTCCAGGGGTTTTTTTCGCCTTCTTCTGGATCAACAGCTTTAGGGATAAGGATGTAATTATAGTTATAGCAATGTATCAATAGAATTATTAGTAATAATGATAATAAATAAATTTCATAATAATCTACAGATAGCTCGATAATATTAGTAGCAGCAGTTATTAGTAATATAATAATAATAGCAATAATTAGGTTAATAGGTAAGATATTTAACATATTCTTAATAGACTTCAGCAGGATTGATCCGGAGTCCTCGGACTGATCGCCTTTTCCCGGGGTCAAGAAGGAATTTTCCCCCTGTGACATGAATTGGCTGAAAGTGTCCAGGGGTTTTCGCCTTCTTTTGGATCAACAACTATAGGAATAGGGATCTAGTTTAGAGTTATAGTAGACTTATAAAAGATATATTAGTAATAACAATATAATAGTAGTAAATGTATACATAAGATAATAAGAATACTAATAGGATAATAATAATAATAAAAGTATTCATAGTAATAATACTGCAATAACAATAATATAGAAAAAGCATAAAAATATTAAATCACTACTTAGGATAAATAATTATAGTAATAAATTGTAATAGACTTTAGCAGGATTGATCCGGGGTCCTCGGACTGATCGCCTTTTCCCGGGGTCAAGAAGAAATTTTTCCCCTGTGACACGAATTGGATGAATGTGTCCAGGGGTTTTCGTCTTCTTCTGGATCAACAACTTTAGGAATAGGGATGTAGGTTAAAGTTATTTCCCCCATGACACGAGTAGTGATAGTAATAATATTAATTGTTAGAAATAAATGATTACTTATTATTATAACTATGTGTCATCTCCTTTATTTCTCCAGTTACAACACTTTAACATTCAGATATCCACATATATGTTATAATCCTCATTTTCATGGTCCCTAGGGGCAGCATAGTATGGGGACAGGCCCTTATAGTTATGAGTCTGGTGTATTCATGAGGGCCACGCTCCTCCCCACCCTCCTCGCAGTGATGGACGGGATGTTCTGTATGTAGATATACAGCAGACAGCCATCAATCACCCCTAAGAGGGGCAGGAGAGGAGAGAAGGGAGTGTTCTCTTCATGTATACACCAGACTAGTAGTATTCTTTCATCGCTTCTATCCATTGAACACCACAATATTTTTGTGACATTTTGGCTAATAGGAGATTGGACCTGTCCCCATACTATGCTGTATAAGGCAGTATAGCCCTAGATCTGCTTTCAAGTTCCCAATAAAACCTACAATTCTGCGCTCCCTTCATCATATATCTTTCTAGTGGCCAGGTATTCTTCTAATACAGAGCTCCGAATCCCCTACATAGTTATACAGGTACATTATACAATTCTGGCTACCTGTGGCCACCACATGGGAATTGTACAAGGCCTCAGTCAGGGTTTTCTTAGTCGTGACTGAAGACAAACAGAATTGTCCAGCAAAGACAAATCTCTTTCTGAAAATCCCTCCTTGTATAACTGCCGCAAGCCGAATGGCGAGAACCGGAGGATGGGAGTAGTAGTGACGATGGTGATGTCACAGGGTAGGCCGAGTACACTCAACCAAACTCCTCCATCTCACCTCCCAGGCTGGACAGTGACGAGGGGGGACCTGTGTGGTACCTGATGGTGGTGTTAGTCGGAGAGGGGTCCTCTCTCATCCTCAGCCGTGTGATGGTGTTCGGAAGGGCACTGATGGTAAGCTCAGGAATGACTAAGGAGTCAGTGGTGAAGTTGAACCAAGGTGAACTTTTCTCAAGGAACCTTAGAACAGTGAACTTATGCAGCTTCCCAATTGGGGTAGTAGTTTCCAACAATTACGCTACATCCAGACTCTTGATGAGGGATGCCCAGACAGTGGTGGTTATGATGTGCCTTTACTCCACTCCAAGTAAATAACAGTTTGCCTCACCCAGTGTATGGATCTGGGGGCTGAATATAAGGAAGTCCCTTGGGCCCAAATACCTGTATGCTAAATGGTTCCCAGAATACTTGAGAAGCACGACTCCTATCCTCCTCCTAGGCATAGAGTCTGGTGAATAGAAGTCAGTGCTGTCTTTTAGAAGTCTTGGGCTGTAATATTCACCTCTCCCTCAGGGGCTGATGAGAACACGTCAGAGATCCTGTCACAATGAAAGCGCACACTAGTGATGGGTGGTTCGCGAACGAGACGATTCTATATACCGGCTCTTTGAAGTGAACGAGGGGAGTTAGCACCTGGCTGGGAGCCGACAGCGCACTTAACCCCGCCCCTTAATGACACATACATCCCAACTTTTAAAGGACAGAAAGAGGGATAAAATGTGCAGTGCGCTATGCGCACCGTGGCAAATTTAGCTCCACCCACTTCTAAATTGACTCCGCCAATTTCCATCCATTTCTCTTTGTGCTCCCAACACAGTATAATGCTCTTACAGTCACCCTAATATTATATGCCCCCACAATATAATGCTGTCTTCAAACTGACCCCACAGTATAAAGTCTCTCTCCTGGTGAACCCACAGTTTAATGTCCCCCTCATATGCCCCCACATTATGATGTTGTCTTCATAAACTAGGAAGAAATGAAAAGGGAACAAGGGAAGGTGAGAACCTGCAAAGAGGCAGAACCTGATAATGTGGTGCCCAAAGTCCTGAAATGCTGCAACTTAGTGTGGTCCTCATGGAGTTTAACTGTAGTGTCCATGCACAACAAGTGTCCACCATGTGGAAGACTTCATGGCTGATCCCAGTGCCTAAGAAAAAAGGGACAAGGGAACCTGTCGAATTTCGCCCTACAGCACTGACATCACACATTATGAAAATGTTTAAGCGACTGCTGTTATCCCACTTGAAAACGTGGATTGCCTCATTTCTAGATCAATTGCAGTTCGCATATCGAGCAAAAGTGGGACTGGACGATGCCCTGATACATCTTGCACAAAGAGTATACGTGCCTGGAGGGAAAAGCTCTTTGGCTTGTATTACATTCTTCAACTTCAGCTGCACCTTAAATAATATCTAAGCTAGGCTATTGTCCAAGAAGCTGCAGAGGATGTCTGTAGCAGAACCCTAAGGCTGTGTTCACACAGAGTTTTTTGGCAGCAGATGTTGACGTGGAATCCGCCTCAAAATCCGCCTGAAAAAACTCCTCCCATTAATTTCAATGAGAGTCAGTAGCGTTTTTTTTTTCCTCTAGTGGATTTTTTCCGCTAGTGGAAAAAAAAAAGCAACATGACCTATCTTGCTGCGGATTCCGCCCGCGGTGTCTGTGGCTCGAGACGCGCTCGTGATTAGGCCCATTCATCCAGGCCTAATCAGGAGCAGGATGCCGCCACGGAATGCTGTTGCACTGCATCGCAATCCCGCCGCGGCAGACAGTGGCGAAAACTCCGGGGGCAGAAAATTTTCCGCCATGTGAACACACCCTTAGTGTACTGGACTGAGAACTACTTCACAAACAGAACCTAACTGATCAGAATTGGGAACTGCTTCTCAGACCTTACAAAAACAAAATTCCCTCCCATAGGTAGAGGGTACTATAACCTGAAACACATTTGCATTGCAGAAAATACCCCTCATTTCCCACCTATGCTATTAATTAAGATATAACTTGTATTGTGTTCAAGCTGAAGATTGTACAGTCATGGCCAAAATTTTGAGAATGATACAAATATTAATTTTTACAAAGTCTACTGCTTCAGTTTTTCTAATGGCAATTTGCATATACTCCAGAAAGTTATAAAGAGTGATCAGCTTAACAGCAATTACTTGCAAAGTCAATATTTGCCTAGAAAATGAACTTTATCCCCCAAAACACATTTCAACATCATTGCAGCCCTGCCTTAAAAGGACCACCTAACATCGTTTCAGTGATTGCTCCATTAACACAGGTGTGGGTGTTGATGAGGACAGGGCTGGAGATCAATCTGTCATGATTAAGTAAGAATGACACCACTGGACACTTTAAAAGGAGGCTGGTGCTTGCCATCATTGTTTCTCTTCTGTTAACCATGGTTATCTCTAAAGAAACACGTGCAGTCATCATTGCACTGCACAAAAATGGCCTAACTGGGAAGAGTATTGCAGCTAGAAAGATTGCACCTCAGTCAACAATCTATCGCATCATCAAGAACTTCAAGGAGAGAGGTTCCATTGGTGCCAAAAAGGCTCCAGGGCGCCCAAGAAAGACCAGCAAGCGGCAGGACCGTCTCTTAAAAGTGTTTCAGCTGCGGGATCGGGCTACCAGCAGTGCAGAGCTTGCTGAGGAATGGCAGCAGGCAGGTGTGAGTGCATCTGCACGCACTGTGAGGCGGAGACTCTTGGAGCAAGGCCTGGTCTCAAGGAGGGCAGCAAAGAAGCCACTTCTCTCCAGAAAAAACATCAGGGACAGACTGATATTCTGCAAAAGGTACAGGGAGTGGACTGCTGAGGACTGGGGTAAAGTCATTTTCTCTGATGAATCCCCTTTTCGATTGTTTGGAACATCTGGAAAACAGCTTATTCGGAGAAGAAGAGGTGAGCGCTACCACCAGTCTTGTCTCATGCCAACTGGAAAGCATCCTGAAACCATTCATGTGTGGGGTTGCTTCTCAGCCAAGGGAATCGGCTCTCTCACAGTCTTGCCTAAAAACACAGCCATGAATAAAGAATGGTACCAGAATGTCCTCCAAGAGCAACTTCTCCCAACCGTCCAAGAGCAGTTTGGCGCTCAACAATGCCTTTTCCAGCATGATGGAGCACCTTGCCATAAAGCAAAGGTGATAACTAAATGGCTCAGGGAACAAAACATAGAGATTTTGGGTCCATGGCCTGGAAACTCCCCAGATCTTAATCCCATTGAGAACTTGTGGTCAATCATCAAGAGACGGGTGGACAAACAAAAACCAACAAATTCAGACAAAATTAAAGCATTGATTCTGCAAGAATGGACTGCTATCAGTCAGGATTTGGTCCAGAAGTTGATTGAGAGCATGCCAGGGAGAATTGCAGAGGTCCTGAAGAAGAAGGGTCAACACTGCAAATATTGACTTGCTGCATTAACTCATTCTAACTGTCAATATAAGCTTCTGTTACTCATAATATGAATGCAATTCTATTTCTGTATGTGATAAAAACATCTGACAAACACACATAAAAACCAGAGGGCAGCAGATCATGTGAAAATATAATATTTGTGTCATTCTCAAAACTTTTCGCCATGACTGTATAAAGTGCTTCTGGCTACCAACTAGTCTGCCCTGCAATAGTGAATAAGGGAGCTAGTCTGCAGTAATAATCCCTATACATTAGCCGCTATACTAAGAAGCACATTTAAAAGCAACAAGTGTTACAGACCCCCTCCCCCCGACATGATTCGTCACATCAGTGGCGTCCTTAGATGTATGGGGACATTCTCCGAAGACTCTGATGGCAGTTGATGGCTGCCCAACCGAGGGTAGGTCTGATGAGTATTTCACAGTGGTGAGACCATTCTCTTCCTGGTGTGCTAGCAATGCCCTCATGTTAAACATGGCAAAAAAAGAAAGAATTGATCATTGATTTATATAAAACAAAGAGGAATGTTTCCCCAGTCTCTATAATAAAGAGGTGGAAATGGTGAAGTCCTACAAATACCTGGGCCTACTCCTGGATAACAAACTGGAATGGATGCAAAATGCGATGATGACATGCAAGAAGGGGGCCAGTGGATTATTCTTCCTCAGAAAGCCAAGATTGTTCAATGTGTGCAATGAATTGCTTAAAATTTTCTACAAAGTGGTGATAGCTGGAGCCCTATTCTATGGAGCCATAGTGTGGGGACGGCAACGCAAAGAAGAGAGACTTGGCTAAGTTTGACAAACTAATCAGAAAGGCTAGTCGCTCCAGTTCTTCCCGTCCCCCTTCCTTGTTTCCTCTTGTATACCGCCTCTGATGATACTCCGTTTGATTTGTTTATTATTCCTATAAAACTTCAATAAAATTCTTAATGTCAAAAAGTGATGCCAGAATTGATGTTTTTTTTCAATCCCTCCAGAAAGAGGTAATAAAATTTTGTCAATATGTTATTGGCACCCCAGAATGGTGTCATTAGAAAATGCATATCATCCCTGAAAAAACAAGCCCTCATGGCTGCATCACCAAAAAATGTTTTTTAAAATTATAGCTTGTACAATACGACAACAAAAGAACTCAAAAATTACCAAATCTTTAGGACAAAACTGGCTGCAGCAGGAAAGGAATGTATAAGCTGTGCGAGCGTATATAACGGTACACCCTAGATTTTACGAGGGAAAAGACACCAGATTAACCCCCCCAAATCATAGGAGGAGGAATCTGGTGTACCCAATATACTCCGCAAAGCTTACATATTAATTATTCACCATCCGCTGTGCATTCCCGTCTGGGATACTAATGCTCACTACAGCCCTTGATAAATTTTTTAGAGGGTGCAATTTTCAAAATAGGATCACTCCCTAGAGGATTCCACTTTATTGGCACCTCAGGGGGTTCTGCAAATGTGACATGGTGTCCAAAAACCAACAATCAAATCTAATCTGCACTCCAAAAGCCACATAGCGCTCCTTCACATCTGTGCCCTGCTTTGGGTCTAACCAGCAGTTTATACCCACATATATGACACTATTGTACCCAGGATAACGTACTGAATGGCTTATATGGGTGTAAACTGCTTTTTGGGCACAGATAGGAAGAAGCGCTCTTTGATTTTTGTAGCACAGATTTAGACAGTTTGGTTTTTGGACACCATGACACTTTTGCAGATCCCTGAAATGCCAGTAAAGTGGAATCCCCTGACGTGTGACCCCATTTTGGAAACAACACCCCTGAAGGAATTTATCCCGGGATGCAGTAAACATTTTAACCCCCAAGCGTTTCATTTATATGATTCATCTACCTGCTCTCACACTGTGTACTCTTCCCTTCTCCACTCTACCATGTGTGCAAATTTCCACCCTGGAACAGTGTCTATCTTGTGTCTCTCTTCTTCAGTCCATGCAGCATATCTGACCAGGCAATCAATCACTCCCATGAGTGACTTCAAGGGGCAAGGAGGTCACGTGCTACTGTGACGTTTCTTTTTCTGGCTGCCCTGCTCACAGGGAGGGGTAGTGAGCTTGCAAACGAAACATCACAGCTGTGATCAATGACCTAAAAATAAATCAGATAAACGGGGCTGAATTTACACAGGATACATATTAGGAAGTGTTTTGTATTATGTGTCCTGTTTTTTGTGTTATTTGGCCCATATTTTTAAAAAACTGGAGAACCCCTTTAATATTTCATAAGTTCTTGCTTGTCAGGCCAACACATTTTAATTTTCAGAAGCCCAATTTGTTACCATATTGGTTTCCTGCTAGTAGTAAGAGGGACATTAAGAAAATGGTTACAATCTTCATAAAGAGAATATTGGACATTTTTTTGAGGCGAAAGGTTTTAAGACAAATTGTAAATGCTTATGTGCTTGCTTTTCAATATTGAATTGCTTTGGGCATTGTGGCATGTCCTTTGATACCTGGCCACCAACCAGCCCCATACATCAGCACCTCACTGCTACACATGCGCACTGCTCCTACAGGTACGCTACTGTCATCCCAGAAGCCACGCCCTGCCCGTGACGTCTCACCTGCCCCGCGCTGCAGTTCAGTACTGCTCAGACATCCACTTCCGGGGTAAGCTGAAGGTCACCGAGCTGTGTGTGCTGCAAGATGGAGGCGGCAGCGGACCCCGAGCTGCAGAGCTTCATTGAAGCGGAGACTCAGAAGCAGCGATTTCAGGGACTGGTGCATCAGCTCACCGAACTGTGCTGGGTATGGAGACTTACATTACTGGTGACTATATTAGGGAGAGGGGGGAATCCGAGGGAAAGCGGCTCCATGAGGGACAGGTAACAGGACAGGGGGAAGCGGCAGCCCCCTCAGTTATCGCGCTGTATGCTGTACATGTAGTTATGGCATAGTTCACACTACGCCAGAGCTATGGTATGGTGTGTGCGGTTTGGGGAGTGTCATGTCATAGGGATTGGAAAGGGACACTGCATGTTATTAGAATTGGTCACATCAGAAGGCTGGTGGCGGTGATGACTGTTATTATTGGGGGGTTGTAGCCCCTGCTAAGCAGAATAGGGTGCTAGGACCAACATGGTTGTCAGCACTAGGTGCACAGAGTCCAGGGATACATTGCAGGAGGGAGAGTCAGGTGTTAGGCCCCTCATTGATGTGGCTCACTCTGACAACATGTAAGGTCTACCAGGAGAGCAGACATTCATCCTGCAGGTAGTCAGGACAGAAGATGGCAGAGCCCAGGTGAGTGAGTGAGACAGAACCTGCCCCACCTGGGCTACCGAACACCATGTGGCATGAACAAACTCCTCGTATTAGCCCGGCACCCCCCGATAATGTAAACAAATACAGTGAGACGTCTCCAGACGACCCCCCCCCCCCCCTTACCTAAAGGCTTTTCTGTGTCACCGCACTAGCCATCTTCTAACCACCCCCAGAAGACTTCTAAGACTACTTATTAATGTAATTGGGGATGGTTGTCAGTGGTTACATCTGTAATCCTCTACCTGCATGAGGCTGAGCATGTGCACAGCGCCTGGCACCAGTGCTGCACAGTGTCTGATCCGTCACGTGATTGTCACCAACCATAATATGATGTTAGGCTTCTGTCAAAGGCTGCTCTATTTTTTTTTTTTACAGTATTTTTGATAATATTTGCAGCTGTGAGAAGAGCCTTTCGTTCATGGTGCTGTTTTGGTTGTGGCACACTGTAGGAAGCAGCTCAGACTGCCGCCTCCTCCTCCTCCTCCTCCTCCTCCTCCATACTGCCACTGCGAGCAAGCAGTAGTCGGAGAGCTAAAGCTGTATCACTCCCCATGACTGTCTTGGGATCGAGACTGAGATTGAAGATGGGAAATGGGATTTAGGTGTTGACCAGGATGAGTCCGTCACTCTTGGTCCCCAGCCTGACTTTAATTTGTTTCTAGTTGCTGGCATGGCTCCCCCCTCTCATTCCTGTTTCCAGCATGGTATCCCTTTAAATCTTGTTCCTCAACATGGCTCCCCTCTCATTCCTAGACCCAAACTTGGCTCCCCTTTCCATTTTATTTGTTTAAATCCCATGCACCACACTGCAGCAGGTTAGCAGCTGACAGTTTCATGACTAACCTGACGTGAACATACCCTGTGTGTCCCTGGTCCTAGGCAGGATTGAGGAAAAAAGTCTGGAAAGAACAGAAGGAAGAGGGAAACCAAGTGCATGTCAGGGTGGGTTCACACTTGCGGCAACACTCCATCCACCGCGAATCCAACCTAAATGTCGGAAAACTGGATAGGCACTGGATAGGCAAAAGTTTGTGACGCTTTGTTTAAAACCCCATTCACTTGAATGGGTTTTTAAAGCAATGCGTGGGTGTGCGCTCACACCCTCTATGCCGCCAAGCCGGTTTTTTTTCCACTGGAAACAAAGTCGGACATGCAGGACTTTGTTTCCAGCGATAAAAACGGCTTTGCGGCACAGATGGTGTGAGCGCACACCCACGCATTGCTTTAAAAACCCATTCAAGTGAATGGGGTTTTAAACAAAGCGTCACAAACTTTTGCCTATCCAGTTTTCCGACATTTAGGTTGTGTTCATGGCGGACGGAGTGCTGGCGCTAGTGTCAACCCACCCTCATGTGAATGGGCTTTAAGGGCAGGCCTCAGGTTTCATAAACGCAGTGGCAAAAACACTGCGTTTTACAGTCCCTGCAAAGTGGATGGGATTCTGGCTAATCCCATGCACACATTGCAGAAAAATATCCACAGCGGACATGCTGCAATTTCAAAAAACGTTGCTGGTGTTTTCAATATAGGTATAATTGAAGCAGAAAGTCACAGAGGAAAAATTCTGTGGACTTTCTGTGAAAAGCCCAGCAGGAAAAACAGTGATTCGTTTCCGCCGTGTTTTTTCCCGCAGCGCTTTTTGGCTGCAGCTCGCTACATGGGGCCTTAGCCTTAGAATGAGGCAGGGAATGGGGAGGTGTATGTTTTTTTGGAGATATAACTTTTCCTTCTTGCATTGTTCTTGTAGTCAGATCTAGATGTATACTGTCAGAGGTCGTAATAATGCCTCTATAGGTGTCATAGTCTCCTGTAAAGGCAATTTTATACTTTGAAAAAAGTCTCATTGTCAAATCTTTTAATGGGTCTCAGCGAGTGCACAAACATTACAGCCCCCTCAAAAAGCTGATCAGCAGGGATCCCCATTGATCTTTTAGCTATGCATGCTTAGAGGACAGTTACAGTAATGGTTTCCCTGCATAAATAGCAACCTCTTAACATTGTGTATGCCTGTATGTTATTTATTTGCTGCAAATTTCCTACTACTTCTTGGCTAAAATACTTCTCAAAATTAAGGAGAGTATTTTTACTCTGCCAGAAAAAAATGTAGTGCAACTTCTGTATACTGTATTCCTGTACTTTGCACCTTAGCCAGAGGGCCCACACTCAATGGACTCAATGTATGCTAAAGCTGCTGGTGTTTAGGGTAGATAAGTTTATTGGGGAGGGGGGGTTGCTCCTTTGAGAAACAACTCTTCACTAACATACTTGTCCGTCCATAAGCACCTCTGTGTCAAGATGGAGGATAAGGATGAGCAGGGCCCCGTCTCCTCTCATCTGCTTGTTTCCATCATGTCTGCTGTTCACTATCACTCAGCTACTGTCTAGAAATACAGATAGTGATGGGTGTGTATAAGTAAGAAGTTGACTCAGCTTTAGTTTACTTTCTGTTACCAATCCATGGAGATTGGAGAGCCCAGAATAACTCCCATGTATTGTAATGCTGCTGCAGGTGCTCATGCCCTGGGCTTGGCTGCTATTGGGCATAATGGCGTTATAATCTATTGGGCGCTCAGCTGAGAGCTTCCATTCTGTATACTATTATATAGTGGTAATTTACTGCTGATTTATATAGTTAGTGTCACTCAGCTCACATATGGTATAATACATGCACTGCTTGCACCATGCTGCGGGAACTCCTACTCCCCAGGCTACTGGTCTAATACCATGCCAGGGGTGCCAGATCCAGGACCAACACGCAGAAACCACAAATGATACCTGAAATCTACACCGGCTATATCTGCCGTAGATATCAGTGTGCAGACACTATGAAGAGGAGAGCGTCTTATCATAAATCCGCATCCTCTGCTGGTCCAGAAGATACGAAGACTTGTATTGAACACACAAGCCTTCATAGATCTGCCCCTATATGTGAGACGATATATGTAATTGTTTACAATTCTAGAGGTTTCCTTTATTTGCGAATTTATTTGGGTTAATTTAAGTTTTAACTTGTTAAAAAAAGCAACAAAAAAAAACCTTTCAAAAAAACTATTCTGACACCCATTACTTTTTTATATTTCTGTGCACGGGGCTGTGTAAGGCTTCTTTGTTTTTTGCAGGGTCAGATGTACTTTTTATTTATACCATTTTGGGGAATCTCTGAGGTTTTGATTGCTTTTCATTTAAATTTTTATGGAAGGAGGAAAAAAAAAAGGGTGGTTCGGCTCTTTTGATTTTTTTTTTTTTTATATGTTTGTAGACCGGGCGTCTTCACACGCGGGATGTATAATATGTTTGTTTTTATTTTTATATGACCCTGCAATCTTTTGATTGTATGTCCCATAGACTGCAGTACAACTGTATTGCAGTCTGTGGGAGATTTGCTACATAGCTATTGAGGCCGACCATAGACCAGCCTCAATATATTCTACTACTATGACTCTGATCGTGGAGACCCAGTGGCAGACAAGCCGCCATCTTTAAAGACCCGGTGTCTGTCATACTATTATGGCAGATATCGGGGAAGGGTTAATAAAGAGCGTATTCACATGACTGTGTTAAATCTAGGAAATATGGTCCATGTGTGGGTCATATGTCTCAGACTGAACACGATTGTGTGAACTGAACTCGCTGCTTCATAGTGAGATAGTGAGACCCTCCATAGCCTCACAGCTCTTACAGTAAAGAATCCCCATCTATGATGCCGTAGGTAGAGCTTTAAGAGAACATGGTGACATGCAGGTCTATAACACAGACATAGCTTTTCTCCCCGTGTAAAGGTGAAATGTATGTCAAGTATTTTCAGTAATGTGGTTCTGTCAGGGTGAAGCATGGTTAATGTTTCTGTTTCTCATTTTCCAGGAAAAATGTATGGAGAAGCCAGGACCAAAGCTGGATGCTCGATGTGAGAGCTGTTTTGTGAACTGTGTGGAGAGATTTATAGACACTAGCCAATTTATCCTCAACCGATTAGAACAGACTCAAAAATCTAGGGGCTCGTTCTCAGAAAGCCTTACAGACTGAGGATGGAATATAGTTTTATCTGATGGCCTTAAACAACACGTCATTCATTTTAGAATACAGCAGAACTGCTAGACTGGAACACCCCTGTACGACAAGGTGGCTTCCACGTGTCCGCATTGGTCAAGACCTCCAAGACTAACTCTGAGGCTCAAGATGTGTCAAAGTGCATCGAATAATACACAGATGCACATGATTTTTCAGTTCATTTGACAGTGCATTAAAAAACTGTGACTGTACGTGCTTGTAGGATTTTTTTTATTTTTTTTTTTAAACCTTCAAAGCTTGTGGCAAATATTACAATCCAATTTTACCGATATGCATACATGGCTAAACATCAAGTACATAAAAGAAATGCTTTTTTTTTTACGTTTCCATAAAATATTTCCAAAATAACACAAAGCAGCTATGGTAATCATATTGTTTTATGAGATTGGAACGTCACACAAAGCTCTGTATGTGCATGTAGAAAACTTTAACTTTTACTCTTAAAGGGCATGTGTCACCAGAAAGTGACCGATTTTAAAGCAGAGGTTGTTAAGTTAAAAATATTTTTTTTTTATTATTTATATCACCAACAGGATTATAGTAAATAATACCTCTATAGATAACCGCACTGATCCATTGTTGCATCCACTACTGACAATAGATGATGTCACAGCCTATCTCCTCCCCCCTTCCTTGCACAGAGCATGTTATGTCATGTAGCCCTCATGATTTGCACATATACCTCTTAGATGGCGTGATTACCATTGAAAAATGTCATAATATTGGCTGAAACATTCAGTTTTGGATATTGCCATCATTTGATATGTGAAGAAACTAACCAATTGCCAAGGCTGCTGTCTGTCTCTATGTCCTCGGTCTATTAATAAACGTCTAATACACGTGACTGGCGAGTGCTGTGGATTTACTATGAAAATATTGGTATTATATATGTCCTGTAGAGCACCCATAGAAAGGATATAAAGGAGTGCCCATCATATTGTAGTAATTAATAAAAAAACAATCTATGAGTATATAGTTCATCTCTAAGTACATTGGTGAGTAAAAGGGTAACAATGTTTTGAACCTTTGACTTTCAGACTCCATATCTCACCATCCACTACAGCAGGGGTCAGCAACCTTTGGCACTCCAACTGTGAAACTACAACTCCCAACATGCTCCTTTCACTCCCTTGGGAGTTCCAAGAACAGCAGAGCAAGTATGCATGCTGGGAGTTGTAGTTTTACAACAGCTGGAGTGCCGAAAGTTGCTTCCCCCTGCACTACAACTTCCAATGTGAGACTACTATCATTTTATAGACAATCATCTTGGCTATCTCATTCATAGATATGACTTGTAACTATTTAGCATATGACTAGTTATGCAGATTCTTGTCATCTCACTGCATTGTTACTGTTTTGCTCCTGGTGGTGGAAAAATCTTTTCCTTCTTGTATACTACACATTACAACCTGTTCTCACATTCCCTAATAGCTCAGGGTGTTATTAGGATTCCTAAGTGAAAGGTCACTGGTTCAAATTGAGGATCAGCCATGAAGAAGATTTCCCAAGAAAAGAGAAGCGACATCATCCAGCTCATCAATAGCGGTCTCTCAGCCAAGAAAATTGCCAAACTACATCATGTGAGTGCCATGACAGTGGGAAGAATAGACAATGAAGTCCGTCCATTCATTCAAAAGCCAAGAGGTGACATCCAGGCAAAATATTGGAATCAACAAGTCGGCTCATCACAAGGTCCATCAGTCCTGCTGCAAGAAACACGGCAGCGGAGGTGGCTCGTATACTTCATAATAGTGATATCACAGACGTCTATGCAAGCGCCGTGTGACACGCGTTACACAAGTCTGAAATGGTGGACCAAAAAAAGGTGAAGAAACCTCGACTTCAATATCAACATAAGCTTTGTCTTAAGTATGCAAAAATGTATGACAGTGGACAGTAGAAGATCGGAAACGGGTTATTTGGAGCGATGAGATGAAAGGCAATAGACTGGGCTCTGATGGGTGCAAATGGGTCTGGAAGAAACAAGGGAAAGGGGGCTAATGGATAGAGAAATTGAAGGAACTGTCAAGTTTGGTGGAGGAAGCCTGATGATATGGGGTTGTGTCACAGCCAAAGGTGTTGGATACTTGACATAGATTGATGGTGATCTCAGTGCTGAGCTATATGTGAGTTATCTTACAAGACGAGTTACTTTTGTACACTCAAATACTATGGGTATGAAAAGGACGACAGTGTTCCAGCAGGACAACAACCCAAAGCATACATCGAGATTAGCGAAGAAATGGTTCAGTGACAATGAAGTAGAGGTGCTGGATTGGCCCCCACAGTCCCAGACCTCAACCCAATCGAACACTTGTGGGTAGAGCTGATAAAAAAGCTGCATTAGTATCCATGTGAGTCGACCAGTAGGCACCAACATTGAGAACGGGTAGAAGAGAAATAAGATCAGATTTTGGTTGAGACATTCTTGAATCTGATCAAGAGCCTGCCCAGAAGGATTCAGGCAGTGCTGAAAGCCTAAGGTGGATTTACAAAATAATAAAAATTTAGATTTTTAGGAGCAGAATGACGTTTCACCTTTTGCAGCAGACAAAACTGAATATGAGAGTGGTCAAAGACGGGATCCATAACACCTGAGTTTACTCAAATTTTCACCTACAGCAGTCCTGGAATTGGTTTCTCTGCCCCCGTATGATAACCCATTGCTGTTGACAACTTAGAAGGCACAGGTGAAGGTTAGTCTTTACAGCCTTACTCCTTCTATGTCTACCCACCTAGTGTTTGTCCATAACTTTCAGGATAGTTGCGTTCACTGTGAATTTCATAAATGGCAGACAGCGAGTTTTTGTACAGGGGGGAATTTGCTTCATACTACTAAGTGCTCTCTTACTATCTCAGAAATAAAAGGAAAAAAAATCTTGCTGTCCCATTTTTTCCTCTAGTTATAGGCAGTAACTAGAGCGCACTGTTAGCTTTCTAGCAGCATATAATACTGCCCATCTCAGAGGACATGAAAGGTCTTTAAATACGACATCAGGCATCAAAACTAAGTGCGTGTGTTGCTCAGGAACAGTGGGGGCTAGAGAACAAATTCCAACTGTGCTAGAATCAGTGGAGCAGTGACTATTACCAGAGGCTAAGAACTGAAATTGGTGGAAGTGGTGAAAGGTTTTATTTAGAGAGAACCTTTCTTGTCCTCTGACACCAACGTACTGTCAGCTTTGCACCTAGGTGCCGTAGATATCAGAGCTGTTACTTTTGGCACTTCTATCCCTTCGCTGTTAGAAGGGCGAGCCTTACTGCTCAAGGGTCATCGCTATAAGGAACGCTCTCCCCCGACAGTACTCTTGGCTATTGAAGAGTACTAGCGGGGGGGGGAGGAAGCTTCCTCACAGTAATGATACTAGGCTGTAAGGCCCGCCCTTCTGACAGTGGAGGTATATCGGTGCTGAAACTAATGGCACCGATATCTCCAGCACTTGGGCATATACCAGCAAAGCTATCTAGCAGTATAATATACCGCCGATGTGAGAGGATTAGAAAGGTCCTCTTTAACCCCTTCCCAAAATCCATCGTAATAGTACGGCAAATGCCGAGTCTTTATAGATGGCGGCCACTCTGTAAAGTACAGCAGAGACCCAGAGCTAATGCCCGCAATCAGAGAGAACTCTGATCGTGGGAATTGCAAGCCAGGACCCCCATAGTGGGGACCAGCCCGGTACCTTTGTTGTTGCAGGCCAGCCCCTGCGATCTTGCTGTGTAGGAGCCCCCAGGCTTGTCATAGGTATATTACTATTGAGGTTGGTCTATGATGTAGCGAATCTCCCACAGATTGTAATACAGTTGTACAGTCTATGGGACATACAATCAAACGATTGCAGATTCAAGCCCTCTATGGGGGGGGGGGGCTAATCAAATAGTAAAAAAAATCTAAAAATAAAAAACAGCTTTACAAAAAAATTTTAAAAATCTATAAAAAAATTTAATTCAAATCACCTCCCCCTTTCCCTAGCATGCATATAAAACTAAAAAATTACTGTCAAACACATACACATTAGGTATCCCTATGTCCAAAAACGCCTGGTCTACAAACTAGTTCCCGTAGCGGAAAAAAGAAAATCAAAATAGCCAAACCCCTGTTTTTTCACTGTTTTGCCTCTGATAAAAAATTTAATAAAAAGTGATCAAAGCAATAGAAATGGTATAACTACAAAGTACTGCTGGCCCTGCAAAAAAAAAAGACTATGCATCCCTGTACATGAAAATATAAAAAAGTTCTGGTGTCAGAAAATTTTTTGTGGCAAAGTTTTGGATTTTTGTAAAGGGTTAAAATGTAAAAAAAAACATATAAATCTGGTATCCCTGGAATCGTACTGAAACATAGAATACAGGTGACAGTGACCACTGTAAAAACGAAGCCTGGAAGAAAGTCGCACAAATGCAGTTTTTCTCCAATTCCACCCCATTCTGAATTTTTTTCCAGCTTGCCAGTACATTGAAGAACAATTTGTCCCGCAAACATTAAGCCCTCATATGGCTCTGAGAACAGAAAAATAAAATTATGGGGTTTGGAAGGTGGGAGTCAAACAAAAATCGAAAAATGCCACCAGCGGGAAGGGGTTAAGAGGTGTGAGCTTTCATTTAGGTCTGGGCATTATTTATTAAAAAAAAATAAAAAAAAACTTTTGTAAGAAATTAAACTCTATACATCCTCCGCCAGGCCATACGGTCGATACGGACACCCTGCTCATAGCTGCCATACATTTCAGTCACCATGTCGTGCCCATTTTTCATACAGTGGTCAGGGCAGTGTATAACATTAACAACACTTGCACTATTTTTTGCAAGTGACATTTTTTACATCAGAAAATGGGTACAGGGAGCTTCACAAATCTACTGCAGCGTCTTTCTAGCGATTTCCCCGTAAAAGTCAGGGCCTTGCCCCTGTAGGGACAACACCTAGTCGCAGAGTGTGATTCCTGCCCTCTTTATTCACAGCTTTTACCCCTAGGAGCAAAGATCGCAATCAACCGCTAGGTGGCAGCACCGAGCACCATCCTAGCCGGGCTCCTTCCTAAACACTAGACGTAGTCTGCAGAAGCGAGGCGGGCTGTGTGCGGTCACGTGGCAACTGACTTCCTGTTTACTGACGTCACGTCGGAGGTCACGTTTCCGGTGCGGTATCTTAGTCGGACCTGCTTCAAACACGGTAATGTGAGCTCGGTTTTGTGTTTTTTCTTTTATTTATATGCGTTTTGTTTGTGAAGCAGCCCTATGTGACACCGCGTGGTAGTACAGGCTGTGGGGAGCCATTTTCTGCAGGCACTTGTATTGGTGCACGTGTATAGTGAAGCTTCACCTATATGTTCTATGCTGGAGAGGGCTTATAGCATTGTTATAGTAAAGCATGGTTATAAATGGGGTCCATGAAGTCCCATGTACTTGCGGTTTATTATCTCATGTTTCTAAAGACGTATTCACACCTTCAGGCTTTGTTCATGGTTTCTTTCATGCTAAAATCAAATGTAAAACAGTATAAAGGGCAGATATTACTTTTTCATTGATTCTACACCTGATTTTGCTGCAGATTTTTATTTTTTGTTGTCCTTGCCTACCAAAGGCCATAACTTATTTATTTTGCACTCGCCTAAGCCTATGAGGGTTTGCCTTTTGCGGGATAAGTTGTACTTTTTAGGGGCACCATTTAATATTCCATAGGATGTTCTGACAACCTGAAAAAAAAAAATTGGGAATACGACACGATGTACCTGATGTAGCTATCACCGCATTCAGTCCCTGGGCCATCAGCTTTGTCACCTCCCATTAGCCTGGCCCCGCCGCTGCACGGCTTCCTCTTACATGTTCCAGCGACTACTAGGATCGTCTGAGGGGTGGGAGCGCCAGTTGTCAGACCACCCCCAATCTGATGTTTATGACCCAACCTATGGCTAGGTTATCTATATCAGGGGTCGGCAACCTTCCGCACTCCAGCTGTTGTAAAACTACAACTCCCAGCATGCACACTTGCTCTGCTGTTCTTGGAACTCCATGGAAGTGAATAGAGCATGTTGGGAGTTGTAGTTACACAGCAGCTGGAGTGCCGAAGATTGCTGACCCCTGATCGATATCCTAGAAAACATCTACAAATATTGGCTTAATGCAAACTATCCGGGTGTCTAAGACCTTGACATGTTGCAGATTAGTATTTGTAACCCAAAACCATGACTGCAACCTTTAGGCTAGGTCTTTGCGATGAATCTAATTCTTTGGATTAATTTGCCCTGAAGGTGTCTGATCTTTTTATTTTTTAACAGATTTACCTAACTTGATTTTAGTCCCTTAATCTGAAATCTGCAGCAATAATATGGCAAATGCTGGGACTATAAATACGGCAGAGACTTGGCAGCAGTGCCTGCGGTCAGAGACATTTATGGTTGCAGGTACATAACAAGGGGTGGGGTGCAGCAGGTTTTGCCGACTTACGCTAGGTTCACACCTGTATTCGGGTTTCTGTTCTTCAGGTCCACATGGGGACTAGAAAAACACAAACCCTATTCGCTTAAAAAGTGGTTACCTATGGAAACCTGCAAACCCCAAAGACTATAATGAGGTCCATCTGAAAAGCAGGGCTTTTCTCTCTGCATATTTTAAGCGGAATGGTGGACGGTCCCTGAACGCTAGTGTCTCCCATTCTGCCTAAAATGTCTATAGGGTCTGCGGGATTCCACAGGTAACTGCTTTTTAAGCGGATAGGGTGTCCATTTTTCGGGCAAAGAGCAGAAGCCCGAATGCGAGTGTGAACCTAGTGTAAGTTTACAACTGGGGAGAAGCAGTTCTCTGTATTTGCAGCAGCCTGCACGAGTCTCAGCTCCCAGGCGCTTTCCTTGGCTCTCCTCCTTCTCAGCCGCTCCTCTACATTTTATAGGCCGTATGTGTTTTGTCAGTGATGTCTTTATGTTTTAAACTATGAGGAATGAAAACTACAACAACAAACAAGTTATACTGCGCAGGATGGCATACAGAATTCCTATTTAGTTATGTAAGGTATCATGGAAATAGATTCTAAAACTCTACCATAACAAAAAGGTCAAAAGACTGAGACCTTTTGGTAAGGTGAACTTTTTGAGATCTGTCCATGTGGTGCGGTCCTGCATGATGTCCCTGAGGCATTGTGTGGCCCGGAGTGTGGGCGCTCAGCCTGGGTGCCGGGGTGCTGCTGGGTCACTCCCCCTGTTGGCGCTGTAATAAGGTGGTGGTCACTATGTAGCGCTGCACCCAATAGAGTATGGACTCACTATACAGAGGTCGCCGGGAAGTGGCCAGTCGGCTTATTCATCAAAATGTATACTAAGAACATCATGTTCGTTTTTATAGATTTTGCTGACAATCATAGATCATTGTATAATACCGGGATGTGCGGTCCATGTCTTTTTTGTAAAGTGTTGGAGCATCATAATAATATATACCTGCAGGACCTCAGACTGTGAGACGGGTCCTGAAAGCTGCAACAACGGCTGCTGATAACGGGGAAGGTGATGGGAGCCATTAGAGTTAGGGCAGAAGAACAGGGGTGGAGGATGAGTCTGAGGGGACATGGTAGCTCTAAGGCAGCAGAGAGAGTGACCTTCTGTTTGCACAGCAATCCATGCCCAAAAAAGGGGTCACCCTACGATCATGTGATTTACTGAAGAAGATGAAGACAGGATAAGGAAAGACATTGTGAGTGGACAACTATTACTGTTAAAGGGTATTAATCTTCTTTTAGACAATATCATGAATCGCCAGAATGTCCTTTTAATGTTTCTTTTTATTTTTTTATTCCAGATATTGAAGAATAAGGAAACACAGAATTCGAGATGATGTCTACAAGTAATGTATATTTATTCTGAAAACTATTTTAAAGTTTTTAAAACTTGCATTCAATAGGTTTGGAGTACAATATTTTTGTTATATCCTGCTTCGTGGACATAGCGTTAAATAAAAAATATATAAATAAATACCCAAAAATTCCATTGTGTATGTGAGGCCAGTTTACAGCCACCTGCAGGGTCAGTTGTTGAGCTCTGTTGCCATGTGCTGTGTTTTGTGTGCATACATGTATCTAGAAGTCTTAAAGGGAACGTGTCAGGGCGATTTGGAACACCAAACCACTCACGGGCCCTTATGGAATGAGCTTTAGTGTCCCAAATCGCCCTCGTACAAAGCCATCAGTGGCCACAATAAAAGGTAAAAAGGCGTTTTTATTTTTATAGCAAGTAAGTATAAGGAGCCCGTTGGACTTCCAATCCGGAGTCAGGTGTGAACACGATCTTATCAAAAATATACCAATTTGTATATTTTACATAAGGCTTATTTGGTTGAAGTTGTCACCAGAGACAATCCTAATACTAAAATATTTCTACCGTCTTATGTATTTATAGAAAACTTCCAAGTGAAAGATTCACAGATTTTTGTAAAGTGAGTCTACTACCCCCAAAATTGATCTTAAACCACTTATATGCTGTTGTAGGGGGTGTTTGTGACATAGTGAACATGCTTTTTGTGTAAAAGTGCAATATTGCAGCTGAGAAAAATTAACTTTTCATGTTTATGTAAGTGAGCAGTTTAGTGTGCCCGTGGTGTGGCTGCAGCTGCTGGAACATCTGTTATCGGCTGTGGTCACCACCCAGCATTGTCTACTAACACAAAGATTCAAGGGTCCCAGTATGTGGCTGTGGCGGGCAGAAATGGCGTCCTGACAGGTCCAGCCATGTACTAAGTGCAGCGAGCTTTCACGCCTAGACAAAGTCATGGCTGTGCATTAGTGCCAGGGGCAGGGAAACAAATGCTGCTAGTGAAGCAGATTACAGTGTCGCGTCACCCAATATTCAGTACACCTCTGAGGAAACTGTGGAGTTATTATACACCATAGTGGAAACAAGACCATCAGGTGTGTGTACTGTGTGCAAAACAGACACGGATGTATTGTTAGATACACGGTTGTGATTCTGATAGGTCACTAGTGTAGTTTTCAATACAATTATCGCCTTTATATCAAGGTGTATATCTGTGTGATAAGGAGGCGCTGGTGTAGTTTTAAATCCATCATTGTGTCTTAGATGCACTAACAGGGTACGAGGGCATTTTTCAATACAATAATTTCCTCACTCACTACATTTATGCTGTGCGTGGTGGTGCTGGTGAGTGTTTAAGGGGAGTCTATCACTGGGGAAACATGTTTTTAACTGAAGTAATGTTGGAATAGCCTTTATAAAGGCTATTCTTCTCCTACCTTTACTTTTCTTCTCCTCTACACCATTTGTCCAAAAAAACATTTTATTCTCATATGTAAATTATGCTTAGGGAGCATCGGGGGCGTTCCCCCTGTGCTCCGAGCACTCCGTGTCATCGCCGCAACCCGTCTCCAGCGCTGCTTTTTCACCCCCCTGCATCTTCTTCTGTTTATCTTGCATCTTCATGTAAGTGGCACAGGCTTCTACATATTGGATCTTTGGTCCTGATACCCTGGAGTTCAAGGATCAGATAGTAACAAGGGAGAGCTGTAACCTTTCTTTTTTTGCTTTAATCTCGCTTTTTAGCTTATTTCTTTCAATCGGGCAGTTTATTATACTTGGGATTATTTTATAAAACATAAACGTAGTATCTCGTTCTAAGAATTTTTTAGCACATAGTAAAGCATACTCTCTGTGCCACCAACGACCCCTAGTATGGTATATACACGATTTATAAGCAATATTAACCCTTTTATTTTCGAGTGTAAATCATTTCAAACCTTTCATAAGATAGTTGGCATATAGGGTTAAATGCAGGGAAAATGTTAGATCGCTTCTTTCTTTTTAAGGTGTGTATGGGAAGAATGGGAGCTGGAATGAGATTATTGCCGCTGTTAGTACTGACTCTTCATGATACATAAAGGATTTGTTGGCATGTTACTCGGCTGACAGCATTTTATTTCTTTCTCACAGAACAAAAGGCATCACGTAGCAAAGACGATGCTCCCCATGAACTAGAGAGCCAGTACATATTAAGGCTCCCTCAGGTAAGACGCTCTACTTATAACATCATTTGGCTTTGCATTGGACATTGCTCAGTTTTTCACTACACAGCCATTAGGCTGTTGACAATGTGAATGACACCTTACAACTGCATGGGTTCTGCATGGTTTTTAGCATATATAGTTAAGGCAGATTTGTTTGGATTTACTTTCTTAAGGAGATATTACAGTTTCAGCAAATGGAATCTCATCTCTTTGTTAGTAAAACAACATTGATACAAACAAATGGTTTGTATCATTGTCTCCAGGGTTTCAACATCTCTGCTTGGTCCCAATAAATTGGCACCGTAATTGTTAACTCCCAGTGAGAATGTGGCTAATCGTTTAATAGTCACACAGGTTCACAGCATATTGCAATACAATGCGGTAGATAGCGGCATCTAAGGGATTAGCACCTGCAATCATAGCTCACTGTTATTTACATGCATTATGGGAAATGTAGTTTATTCACAGATTCAATGCATGTAAATAACAAGGCAAGGCCGCACAAGAGATCAGTGAGTATTTAGCACTGCTGTGGATGTATTTGCTGAAATCACTCTGTTCTTAAAATGGTTGTATGACAGCTTTTACAGAAATGCATGCATTACTATTATTATTAAATATATGCATAAGGCCTAGTAGTTGTTTTAAATATCGGGGGGGGGGGGGGGAATGAATAGTTCAGGTGAATATAAGAAACTCCTCTCCTGCCTGCTAAGTTGCTCAATTCACTGAGAGATCTGTGTAAAGACAGAGCTCACAGACAGATCAGCTTATATAGAAGGCTATGGAGAGGGGAGGAGGAGCTGCTGAGATTTCTGAATAGTATAGATGTGACTAAACCTCTGATGAGAGATATCTTACTGTAATCTGCTCCGAAATGTCTTCCCCTCTTCTCTCTGCTCCCCATTCACTCCTCTTCTTCTCCCCTTTCCATACACTTTTATGAGCTGCAGTCTGTCTTCAGTGTACAGCGGTCTGTCAGTGAATTGAGCAGTGTACAGGCAGGAGAGGAGCTGATAACAGCAGATAGAAGCTTCTTCTCCGATAAGATACTGTTTAATACCCCTGTAGTTATTGATAAGATAATCTTTTAACTATATTATTTTGTCTCATAGGAATATGCATCGACTGTTAGAAGGATGGTGCAGTCTGGAAATGTCAATGCAAAAGACAGACTTTCCATTGAGTTACATCGTAAGTAAAACAATTTGTGCAGAATAATTTTATAGTAGTGACTTGCAAATATACATCAAATTCCAGTTAGTCACATAAGGTGAGATGCTGATTTCTTCCAACATTCCAAAAATTATTTTTATGGAGGTTCGCGCAGTGGTAATAGTGAGGGGGATATTAGTAATATAGTGAATAAGTGCATAGATGCGTTTCCTGCAGACACAGGAGATCAGGGGGTTGAGAGGTGGGGGTCACTTCCTCTAAGAGATACAGACAGGAAGTAGAATTTTACTGATTTATGGCAGGCTAAATGGCTGATAACTAAACAGTCCTCTTGTGTTTCTCTGGCCTATAGAATGCTATCTGGAATAGATATGGTACTCAGTAACACCCTGGGAATGCCTTCAGTTGGTAAAGATTTATTTACCCAGATAGATATCAGGCCTCTTCCTAATGCTTGTGTATTTTTATCTGCTATGTAGATCAATGAGATGAAGAGTGGCCAGGAATTTTTTCTTATGGCCATAAATATTAATGGTGGGGGCCAATAGCTGGCTTCTGTGCAGATAAGCTGTGTCTTCTGACGCCTGTACTATACACAGCACAGAGCCAGAAGCAGTTAGCTTCGTGGCAGGGCTCTGGTACTGCAGCCCAGCTCTCATTGATTTCAGGGGCAACTGAGCTGCAATTATGGCTCTTAGTCTCTATACAGTAGCCATAAAAAAAAAAAAATCCTGGCCAATCCCTTTTAATCTTTTTTGGATTATGTTTTTTTGTTTTCGATAACAGAACTCTATCCTCAGATACATTATGGAATGCCATGAGGTTGTATCTATGGATGGTATATATCGGGAAATTTCAGCTATAAAGAATAAATACCTGACCTATAATATTTTGACACCATTTCACCTCACAGCGAATGGCATAAGAATAAAAAATGACAAAGTTGCCATTTTTATTTATCTTATGGAATACAAATCAATCAAAAAGTTTCCTGAATCCCAAAATGACCCCAGTGAAAACTAACTTACGCTTGGTTCACACTAATGTTCGGGTTTCTGTTCTTTGGGTCCGCTTAGGGACCTGAAAAATGGAAACCCTATCCGCTTAAAAAGCGGTTACCCGCAGACCACATCAACACATATATCATATATATCCATCGTTATAAAAAAAGCAATAATGTGGTAATAAATTACTATACTATCAGTTAGTGCTGGCAGCTCCCTTTGCAATTGCCAACCAATGACGTCCCAGATGTGCTTGATGGGGGACCGGTCCGGAGATGCTGCAGGCCATGGTGGCATATTTAGGCCCCGCTGTAGCACGAGCAACATGTGGCCTAATGTTGTCCTGTTAAAAAAACGAGTCCTGAAACATGTTAGAGAAATGGGCATACCAATGGTTCCATGACCAAATCAATGTAACAGCAAGGTGTGAGTGTACCTGAAAGGAAGATTAGAGGGGTCCAGCTACCATACATCATGACACTCCACACCAAAATTCTGAGAGTAGGACCGGTGTGACATTTCCTCCAGACCAGTCTCCAGTTATCATTATCTCTGAGAAAGATGATATCTCTACAGAGTATTACCTCTGTGCACCTCCTGCGGTCAGGTTTGTGCAGTGGGTCACGTCTGTGCACCTCCTGCGGTCAGGTTTGTGCAGTGGGTCACGTCTGTGCACCTCCTGCGGTCAGGTTTGTGCAGTGGGTCACGTCTGTGCACCTCCTGCGGTCAGGTTTGTGCAGTGGGTCACGTCTGTGCACCTCCTGCGGTCAGGTTTGTGCAGTGGGTCACGTCTGTGCACCTCCTGTGGTCAGGTTTGTGCAGTGGGTCACCTCTGTGCATCTCCTGTGGTCATTTCACTTCATCATTGCTCTTCCAACCACCAGGACATGCAATGTTGAACAGTGCTGACATCTCAGAATAGGCACATAGCAACCTGCCATAGTGATAAACCAAGGTCTCTCAGTTCAAGGATTCTGAGTGTTGTGACAGGAGGTGATAACTGACACATTGAGAAACAGGAGGCATCGCACACCACGTTATCCGACTTCTGAGATTTCATCTGGGTAAAAAAATGTTGTTTCAGGTTGGGTGTTTTATGCCTATCCAACATGCCATAGATTGGAGCTAGGTGCTTGAAAATGTGGTTATTGGCAGAGTTTAGCGGATTCGGCTACTTCCTGGATTTGCATAATCTTCCATTTTATTCTTCTTGGTGCAGCAATTTCAGTATTGAGGTGTGTAGTTAGTCATGTGCAGTATAAAGGTGTTAATATCTCTCTCACTATTTTATAGCCGATGGCCGTCACGGGATTGTGCGTGTCGATAGGGTTCCACTTGCTGCAAAGTTAGTCGATGTTCCATGTGTCATTGAGTGTCTGAAAACTATTGACAAGAAGACTTTTTACAAGACGGCTGACATCTGCCAGGTAAGGCCCTTCTTCAGACGTTGGGTTTTAATGCATCATGAAGTAGTATTTCTATTTGCATTTAATATATCCTTAATTTATTTTAGATGTTAGTTTGTACCCTTGACGGTGACCTTTACCCTCCCCTAGAGGAGCCAACTGGAGCAAGTGACCCAAAGGCCAGCAAAAAGAAAGACCGGGACAGAGAAAAGAAATTTATTTGGAATCATGGAAGTATGTCTCCTTGTATTGTAAATGAGGATGATGTATAGTCATGCTGGTATTCACTGATGGTAGTTGTAGCAATAGAGATTTGCAGTACCGTATTTTTTTTTTTAACTATTGGATGCTCTTTTGCTTCTCCATACTTTTGGCGTCATCTTTTCGTGCATGCTGTAGTCCAAATGCAGAGAGACTGAGCTCTGTGTGAGAGAAACGCGTCCTGGTGTACAGTAAAACTGTCAGCATGTGTATATGTGTGTGTGTATATGTATATATATATATATATATATATATTAGTACTGTCCAGTCTGTATGGTATTATCTGCTTGGTAAACAGCCAGATTGTATTCACAGACCAATGGAGATGGAAGAGAGTCATCTCCATTAACCCCTGCCTCTCTACAACTGTGCCCAGACAGAAGGATAAGGGCTCTTTATGTCTGGGAATGTGGCAGACACAATCCTGGGGCTCTAGCGGGGCTCTGCGGCAGGCACGCTAGCGGGGCTCTGCGGCAGGCAGGACAGTGGCGCTCTGCGGCAGGCATAGTTGTGAAGCATTGACAGGCAATACGACAGGACACGGTGACTGACTTTTATGTTTCTAATTTTGGGTACATTCTACAGTCCATTTGCTTCCTTCCTTAATGTTAGTTGTCCTGTTTGTGCTTTTTTTTTTTAGTAACCCTACCTTTAAAGAACGTGCGCAAAAGACGCTTCAGGAAAACGGCCAAGAAAAAGGTGCGCAGCCTTATTTTTTTTTCAAAATGGTTGTATACTGTGTTATACATATATGTATTATAAGCATTTTCAAGTGGTTAAAATATTCCCAAATTGTTCTGCTTACATTTCCAGTACATCGAGTCCCCAGATGTGGAGAAGGAAGTGAAACGTCTGTTGAGCACAGATGCAGAGGCAGTCAGTGTCCGTATCCTTTATAGACTGGTGCAGTTATTGGACACACAGAGTAATGGTAGTAAATATGTCAGAGGAGAGACATGAAGAGCTGCTTATTAGTTCCTTAACCCCCAGACTCCTGCTCAGGCTTTGACTAAACAGGAGTCGGGCAGTGAAGTTGCAGAGAGAGTACTTACTAAAAAGGCTCTCGCTCCGGAGTGGCTGGTGCTAGAGCTGGGATTTTGAGAATCCTGCCAAAATAAGGCCAAATTCGTGCCTGTAACCCTATTAGAACCAAAGCTATCATTGTTTGATGTGGGAGCATCAACTCGCAGATGTATCTTCAGCCAGTGTGCAGGAGAACTTGTGTTGCTGGAAGAGGAGAATGATTTCTCATTCTGCTGTCCCTGTGACTTTAGAGAACTCCAGGGGAGGGGGTACCATGAATGTCTATGATATAACCCCTCCTTATCAATCGGAGAGCTTACTGATTGTCGCATATTGGGTTTTATGTTTTGGAAGGATGATCCATGATGGGCTGGTACCTTGACAAAGGTAACAGTGTTTTGGTTGCTGCACCACTACAGTAGTCACCAAATTTGCCAGTATGTAACCGCTGATTTAAAGAGAGCTTTTCACCACCAACTCCCGCTCTCTGCATCTGATAAGAGGTCAATCCGCTGATACTGGCATAATTGGAATATGATATCTAGCCCCCATTAATCCTGAGCAGTTGCTGCTGATATCTTCTGCACCCAATATGCTAATTAGGCTTTGTACTGTCTGGAGCAGACAACTCAGGACCGCCCACCTGACAGTGCACAACCTAATTTACATATTGGGTGCTGAAACGAACAGCATTGCTCCGAAATGGTGAGGGCTAGAGAGAATATTCCTGCTGTGTCAGAATCAGTAATGCGGAATCTATTGGAGGTGGTGAAAAGTCCTACAACCAGTGCTTAAATTCTTTGACACGACTGGTGGAGAAGTTTTGTCCTTTTTCCTTGACAACAGAGTTTAGGATGGGACGTGCTTACTGAAGATGAGTCCAAAGAAAATGAAAATCTGACTGGCCTGGATAGTTCTCCTGGAATGTCTGGAATAAAGCAAGGACACGGCTCTTCAAGTAATGAACGTTTCCATTCTCTTGTGGTTTGGGGATTTGTAAATAAATACAAGGACTCTTTACATAGTAGGTTGGGTGGTTTTCTCATTTAGTTATCCAGGGTCAGTGCACACAGTACATGCAGAAAATATAACCAATAAACAATATATGTATTGTATATGTACCCATAACAAATGGACATGCGGTTGGCTCCAAATAGAGTGATGTTTGGTAGTCTAGTCCTGGCCTATGATCAACAGATAGAATCAATAGTGAGTGCCATAGCTAACATGTGAAAGATACAAATGATTGTACACAATAGTGTATACCTACAGGTTATAGGCAGCTTAAACAATAGGGAATAACTGGACTAAGAATAGTTTAGAATCTCTCCCTTCTGACTAACACTTTTCCATCTTTCCTAATATTTATTTACATGTAATTCTTTATTTTTTTAAAACCTGTTCAGTGGAACGCGATGAGTTGCGAGAGATCTTTAATGACATCAGTAGTAGCAGTGATGGAGAGGAAGAGGAAGGAGAACGACAAGAAGAAGAAGACTTAAACATTATGGAAACTGAAGACGAGCAGAGAGGGCGCCAAAATGGTCAGGATGGGGGCACCAACCAGATAGGTGAATATTAACCATTGAAATACAGATTTATACGCCACCCGTTTACTTATAAAAGTGCATAAAAGCCGGGTATGCTGTAAGTAGCCATGTATCTGTTACTTGTTTCTGAATGAATATTTTTACTTTTAGTGCTCGAATTGCAGAAACAAGTAGAAAATTTACAGAAGAAACTACGAGAGACTCAAGAAAGAAGGAAACGTCAGGAAGAGCTCATTATGAAGGTGGAGAATGTCGCTCTTAAGGTGAGGAGAAGGAAGTATTGCATCTACGCGATATCGGTAAACAATAGATTAATAGTCTTGTCACAATCTTTACTTGTTCCCTTTGTAAACCCCCAGACACGTCTACAAGCAGTGCTTGATGAATTCAGACAGCAGGAAGACCGGGAGAAACAACAGGTGAGAAATTCTACAAGATGTTCTTTTCTGCGTTGCAGATGTTACTTGTTAATTCTCAAGCATTGCTCTATGTGATATGTTTGGAATAGGCTGGCCACCTTCATTGGAAAAATACTGCCACAGGAAGAGGAGGAGTTAAAAGTACAAACCTAGTGGTACTTACCTCCTGAATCTCTCATGCCCAGCCTCTGCTGCTCTCCTCCTGTGTTTGTTGGTGGGGCTGCAGGCCATCGCTGCCTCAGTGGTGTACACCATCAACGTGATGTCACCGGTGCAGCCTTGTTAACAAACCCTAGCAGGGAGCAACAGAGGCTGAGCACAGTAACAGCAGGGGGCTTCCTTGCAAGAAGTTATTTTTTTTTCTTGCCTGTAAGCAGCCAAAATGTGGGTGCTTAACTGTTCTTTTAAGCAGGGCTGCTCCTAGTTCACTCTGTGTGAATGGGATCTGCTACTAGGAGTACATGGCTTCTATGGAGGAGTGGGGGCTAGACTTCAGAAGTGTCACACACTGAAGATCTCATGTTGGGTCTTCCAGATGTTGCTGAGCCCATGAACAGACATTCGGGGTCACATAGTACATGTGATGTAGGAGGCACATAATTACAAATTAGCACACCATGTTGTACTGTAATGCCATGGATGACAGGTATCAGCTATGGTTTCATAGTTCAGGTGGTACATCTGTGCTGTAGTGTGTTATGTCTCTTGTAAAACAGTAACTAAAATTCTATTAAGGCCTGCCAGAGGAAGTATCATGGCAGTCATAGTTCTGGTCCCCCCTGTAGCAGTATTAGGTCATTACTTACCTGTCTGCTCCCCAGTCCCGCTATGTCTCCCTGCTTACTACTCCCCACTCCTGCTCGTGTACTCCTCTTCCCTCTTCAGCTTTCAATGGGCTCTGTGCACCACATATTAGGTTGTGATGACATAATGTGCGGCACATGTGGGCCCCCTGGTGGCTGATGAGGAGGCCACGAGCCGGAGTACGTGTATAGGGGCCGTTACCGGACCCCCACTGAATATTAAAAAAGCAGTGGGGATCTGGTAGTGCCCCCTAAAGGCAACAGTTCCGGTAGGCCGGTGTAAATTTGAACACAGATCGCATTTGGCCCACGGGCTGGAATTTGGATGTGCCTGGTCTCCGCTATGTTAGGGATCATGCATTTATATTGTATTACTAATGAAATATCAGCACACACATCACAACACTGTTATTATGTGGATAGTGAAATAATACGGTCAATGTATGTACTAAACAGTCTATAAGGTAAGTACAAATCACTGTTTTAGACAGATGTCTGTGTCACGATAGAGTTGTAAAGTCAACTCTTTATTGATTGTACATTGCAGTAGAAACAATGAACAGGTCAAAAATAACAAAAAGTACAAGTTCCATTAATTCTTGCCAAATTTATTTTACCCATTTTAAATGCAAACCTAAAAGTTACCATAAATGAGATCTTATTGAACACTGAAAGCCATGCGTGTGCATTATAGATGCCAATATGAAGTTAAGAGGAAATCCGTAAATGTATTATATTTAGATGAAAAAAAAATCATCAGTTGGAGGTTCTTGATGGGAAATCCACTTTAAGGATATAATGCAAGTCCATTGTTCAATTGAACCGCTGAGCCATTCAAGACATCCCAGCAGCCGCAGGTTAAGGGTGCGGTCTGATCACGGGTCAAACTCATCTTGTTTTATTTGGAAATTCACCCCACAGGCCAAATGTATCCGCAGATTTCTGCTCCTCTCCATGTGACCTGATAACAAGGCAGAACTGACTGACCTGGTCCAGTCCCTGTTACTGCTTTCTGTACAACACTCTTCACTTTATTCTAGACACTGTCCCAGTGACATAATCCTTCTTACCACTCTGCACAGTGGGCATAAAGAGTTAAAGGAGTATTGCACTTTCTGCAGCTGTCTATTTCCTGTGGACACAAGCTGCCGCCAAAGGTGTCCGGCGTTCACACTGTGCAGATTGTGAATGTGGGAGAAGTAGCCGTTTGACCAACAGCTATCTGAAATGTAGGCCAGCTTAAAGGGAATGTGTCATCAGAAAATGACCTTTTGCTTAAAGGGGTATTCCCATGAACATAACCATTTTTAAATTTGTAGATAATTAAAAATTAAACATTTTTGCAAATATAAGTAATTAAACATTTTGCAGAGTTTTAAAGATTTTCTCTAAATATCTGGTCACAGTCAATCGTCTTGATCGGTTGCCAGTGGATACGACCATGAATGCAGGACCTTTCTAAGGTCAGAAAGTTAGCCCTGATTTGCCTTATCGTAGCTGGGATATCTTCTGATACATGTAGTGTCCCTGCCTGATAACCCAGCTACAATAAGAAAATCATGGCTGGGTTCCTGACAAATCCCAGACCATAGAAAGTTTCTGCATACGTGGTCGTATCCATTGGCAACCGATCAAGACAACAGACTGTCACCACTAAGATGGTTAGAGAAAATCTTTAAAACTCTGCAGAATTTTTAGCTACTTATATTTGCAAAAATCTTTAACTTTGTATTATCTACAAATATAAATATGATTATGTTCATGGGAATAACCTTTAAGATAAAAGTACTACCATTTTTTTTTTCTATTTCCTGTACATGATTATAGGGGCTGCCATCTTGATTGAGCTCCTTGCACTGTTAACATTCACTGATATGCTTTACAAAATGGCCATTGCTATATGGAGCGGTAGTCTGGAGCCCCCTCATTGAGGTCTATGGGATAGTTCTGTGAAGGGAAGGGGAGTAGATAAGCCGTGACGTTATCTATTGTCAGTAGTGGATACAGTGATGGGTCAGTGGTGTTATCTATAGATGGGTTTTCTATTGTAGTATCATCTGCTTCTAAAAATTGATTCCAATGACTGTCTAGATGTCTGTGATGAGACTACCCTTTAATGAATGATGCTTTACATTTCTCAAACCCCAATTTTCCTCATTTTTAATTTTGGGTTAATAAGAAAAGATCCAATTTACGGTATTCAAAACAGATTTATATCAGTAAACGTATAAAAAATAATCAGACAAATTTTTGACTTTGCACCTTTTTGAGCTCTTTATCCTTCATGAGTAACAATTTCTGTTGCTTTCCCCAGGTGACGTCATTGCAGGAGCAGCTCGAGGCCCTGATAGAAAAATGAGGAACAAACTGCAAGATAACACACAACATAACCCCAGAATGCGGTATCTCTTGGTGGCCAGTGATCTTCTGGCACATGGGTTGGAAGATATTGGTTGTTGTTATAAGACAAGGCTGTGTTCACATCTGCATTGTGAATTCCAGTTTTTTTCTGTCCTGTCAAAGGAGCAGAAAAACAGAATTCCTGCTGTGACAGATCTGTCACACGAAGGACACCTACAAGTTCCCAGTTAAGACTAGATGGAGCAGAGGAATATATCAAGCCTTATAATACAGTACTGCAAGTGATTGACACTTTTCTATTTCCTGCACAAACACGGACATTTGTGGCTATTTTTGTTACTTGTTATATGAGAGCATTTCCATCATGTTTTGTTCATACGAAACTGAGATGCAAATAAATAAATAAATCCCAACACAAGGGCAACCCGGGCTTCAGTGTTTAAAAAAAAAATCATTTCTTTACTCAGACATAAGCATGGACAACTATACTTTGGTGACTGACCAGGATCCGTTTTTATTATTATTGAACCCTATGTAACTGATGCCCTTCTGTTGGCTTCTGTTTTTAGCGGATCCACTTAACATGTGAATGTACCCTAAGAAATACTTTAGTATCTTATTCCAGTACACGCTGCTGCCTCAGGTAACATACATTAACCAACCCATCCAACTTACAATAGCCTTCTGTATATACAGGGAATATCCACCATTTAACACCATACTGTATGTTACCCAGAATGCTGCACCTTACTTTCTGAACCAGTGAGGCATTTTCCCCATTTTGCTTGTTTTTTTAAGCACGTGTTTTAAACACAAGTTTTTTCTTGTTCAGTTAATTAAATATTTTTTCAGCTTTTCCTGTGATATTTGAGGTTTTATTTCATATAAGACTCACATCACATCAGCTTAATTTCTGTCTATTGCTCTCTTCTGTCATGAGATCAGAACAACAGACTGACAAAGTAATATAATGGCAGATGGTAAGTAAAATACGTCCTTATCAGCAGAGGCTGCTGAGACGGGAATGTAAAAAACTATATATGCAGTATATTATATATACATGTGTGTTATAATTGGCACAGAATACGCAGTTAAAGAGGACAACATGGTATTGAAGGGTGGACATTCATCTAGAGCTTTCACATGCCTGTACAATGCTTTATACTATTTATTTGCATTCTTGGCTGCCATCAGAAATACTTGCGTTTTTCTTTAACCTCTTCACCTACACCATTCAGATCCTCATAAGCAGATTTTGGCACATACCCATCAGCAGTACCCAGCAGACTCTGTTATAAGTCAGTTTGTGGATCCCATTAAAAACAGAAGTCACAATGCTGATGTGAACAGAGCCTTATTTGTATCGATTTATTGTTTGGCCATTTTTGGAGGTAACTTCTAAGTTAAGATGAACACCCCTAATCTTGATTCAGCCTTTGACTTATTGTTGTATAGCATAGGGTAGTTATATGTGCACAGTATATGGCGTACCCATGGGCGGCTGACTGAGGTAATGTGGCTTCACTGGACATTTCCAGTCCTACTTTGATTTTAATATCTTTGTTTCCTTACTATGAAATAACAGCCACTTTATTAATATATGGGTTACCGAGAAGCAGAGAAAATGTATAGAGTATTGTGGGAGCCCAAGTTGTGTGCACAATAATAATCCAGTATTAAAGGGGTTATCCCACATAAATCCTATTGGTCTGAAACAAGGTTGTTCAACAAACTACTATGCTTGATAAATGGAAAAAAACCATGGAATTTACATTACACTTTTAGAAACATTTCTTAGAACTGTTTTGCGCCATTTTTTATTTGCCTGGATAGTGGTGAACCGCCAAACTATTGCACATTGTGAACAAGAGCTTATGCTTAGAAAAAATACATGTTACAGTTCAGTCCTAAATTAAAGTCCTGCCTCTCTACTAATAAATAACATGTTGGCATTGGTTACTTTGTCACTTGGTTAATTTCATTGGTTACACTTATCCAAAAGCTTTAAAGGGAGTCTGTCACCAGAACATCAGTCCAGCCCACAGATAGATAGGTTAGGGTCACCAGAACCCAGTATATCAGTCCAGCCCACAGATAGATAGGTTAGGGCCACCAGAACCCAGTATATCAGTCCAGCCCACAGATAGATAGGTTAGGGCCACCAGAACCCAGTATATCAGTCCAGCCCACAGATAGATAGGTTAGGGTCACCAGAACCCAGTATATCAGTCCAGCCCACAGATAGATAGGTTAGGGTCACCAGAACCCAGTATATCAGTCCAGCCCACAGATAGATAGGTTAGGGTCACCTGAAACAAACTGTGTTTTCCCCGTGTGAATTGGTGCCTCTTTTGCGGAGATACCATCATGTTTGTCAATATGCAAAATAAGCTATTTGGAGCAATAAGGGTATGCTCCAAAGAAGTAAGCCTCCTACCACCCTGCGCTGCCCTCTGCCCCTTCCTCTGATTGACAGGGCCAGGCGGTGTATACCTAATCTTACCCGGCTCTGAGTTCTGCCACCCTCGCCGCTGGTCATATTCTTGGTGCATGTGCAGTACATGTGACTCGGACCAGTCAAACATTACAGCAGTACTGCAAATGTGCTGAGATTATGAGGAGCGGCAAGTACAACACAACCCAGGACCAGGCACCATTAGGTATACATTGCCTGGCCCTGTCAATTGGAGGGTGGCGTAGAGCCATGGGAGGCTTACTAACTTGGAGCAATGGCAACACCTTCATTGCTCCAAAGCGCTCATTTGTATATTGTAAAAAACAACAATATCTTGGCTACAGAGGTGCCGATTCTTAAAGGGAAAGCATTCTAAGCTATCTATCTGTGAACGCTGGGTTCTGGTGACAGACTCCTTTTACACACAATAAATCATAATACCATTCCTTTGGTATCATATTCCATATTCCTTTTCTATTACAGGATGCCCATAATCCTCTGTCCATTTGAAAATGGATGCCCGTCCATCATGTTCTCTAGAATGGGTAGGCAACCTTCGGCACTCCAGCTGTTGTCAAACTACAACTCACAGCATGCACACTTGCTCTGCTGTTCTAGGAACTCCCATGGAAGTGAATGGAGTATGTTGGGAGTTGTAGTTTCACAACAGCTGGAGTGCCGAAGGTTTCTGACCCCTGGACTTGAACGTTACAAACGTCTGATCATCTGTTCCAGGTTCCTTTCCCTATATGAGAAAGTATTACAGAGATGGTCCTCAGTCTGAGTATGATGCCCACTGGGATTAAAGACTTTATTAAATAAATTAGAAGTTATACTGAATATTGGTGCACAAGCCTGGTTATCTGTCTAGTCAACCTCGGCCGCTTTTAAAAGAAATTCTTAACACTTTCTGCACATCAGAACAGGTAGAAATAAGTCTAAAATGTGGAAACGGCCATCAGTTTTCTTATCCCACTGTATTACAATGGTAGGCTACCCAATATCAGTTCTTGTTACTAGTTTGTTACAAATCTGCTAATAGACATATGTTCATAAGTGTAATAATCCCCCAGCTCTGCCTTATGTCTTAAAAACACACAAAATTAATCATCTAAATTCTGAAAAATTAGCAATAATTTATATTAATGTCATAGACTGGGGCGGAGCGTATACAAACCATCATTACTCAATAGTGGTTAGAAAACATATTGTTGGCTGTTATACAGAGCAGCTTTAGGGCTCCTTCACACTTTTTTTTTTTTTTTTTTTCCTTCACCTTTTTCAAAACCTTGTTAAAAAAACATGAAATTCAAGCATTTTTCATGGTGTTTTTTTTTTTAAAACCTTTTGTACAGCCATGTTTTACTGCACATACCTACAGCATGCTGCGTTATGGAAAAAACAAAACACTGACCCCAAAAACTCATCAAAAAACTAAATTCTGTGTGTGTAGAATTTTCAGTATTTTGCTATAGACTTTAATGGCAGCAAGGTCTTTGAGTTAAAAAAAAAAATGCTGTTGAAAACACCAGGTAAAACATCAGCAAAAAAATGTGTGTGAGTCCGGCCTTATACAGACTACATTTTATCAAGCTTGTCCGAAGACTGTAAAATGCATTCAGTAATAGGAAAAGCCTCCTACTAGTTTCTGGTAACCACAGTGTCGAGACGTTGACTGCACACAAGGTTTCTCGCTTCTTCATAGACATCTTTTTTAGAATGGATGTAACAAACAATTGCTGTAAATGTAAAAACCAGTTTTTAATCTTTGATGCACCTTTCATTGGCCGTAAAGTTAGTCGTTCGGAAGCCAAGCGGTACTTTTGTAGGATGTGTAAAAAGGAAGTCCAATATCACAAAGGCAGTGTCAGAGATTCCTGGTTGGCAGTGTCACCATCTATAACATGAAAAATCTTGGTAAGTAAAAAGGCTTACAATGAGACCGCAGCAGTGTTATGTCACCACAGAAGAGCGATGACAGCACTAACACATCTATATTGGCCCGGGCATCTATGTGAGTGCTGCACAGCTGACATATCTAGAAAGAAATTGAGGAAAAGTTATCATAGTAAATAGCCCAATTTGTTATTTAGATCACTGGGGGACACAGCACCATGGGTATAGATAGGCCCAGCCACTAAGAGGCTGACACTGAGATATCAACAGATGCCTGTTCTACCGTACGCGATACCTTCTCCTCATACTCTACTAGCCAGTTTTGGCCTAGTGGGTATCGCCTCCCTTTTTCCTTTCACAGTCCTCAGCCTTCTCCTGACACTTGTCCCTCAGGGGAGCCCTTCTCCCCCTGGACCCTGGCTGCTCCTCCAGGTCCCCAGTCCTGATCCTCTCCAGAGGCTGTCTCCCATTCCCACACCTCAATCCCTCTCTCCCTGGGCCCATTATCCCCCTGGCATTTTTTTTTCTGATGCTCCAGGGGCCATGGCCTTCTAATTTATCTTCTGTCAGGACTAGGCCACTAGGCCCAACTCTTCTTCGGGCTTCCTGAATCTCTCATTGGCCAGTGGGGAGGACCTCCTTCCCTCATCCTAACCTGTAGATGTAGGAACCTTGGTCGGAGGTCTCTCCCCTCGCTACTTATTGCTGCCTCAGAGAGCGTCACTTCTTGCTTGAAGTGCTCCTGAAAGCAGTCTCTTTAGCAGCAGCCTCCAGCCAGCCTTGGTAGGACACAGCATCTTGGGAACATGTCTGTGCGGTAGTGGGATACAGCGCCATTCACATGAGGTATGTCAATTACTATTTTGTACTTGGTGACAGTCCTCTTTATCAGTCACATTAAAATTGCAAAAACTCTCCTGAAAATGGCCCTTTTTTTTTTTTGCAGATTTATAATTTAAATATTACTGAGACTAGGTTTACACTAGCGCCGGACTCTCCGTCGTTCGGGTGCACCGGCGTGAGATGTTCAGAAAACATCAATTCTGGCATCTAAATTTTAAGATTTATGGTGTTTATCATGTAGAATAAATAACACTAACTTTACTTTAGAGTTCACTGAGGACCGTGGAATTACCCCAAAAAATTGTTAAAATGAAACCTTTAATAAATATGCATTACAATATGCTGCAACAGAATATAAATAAACCTGGCACAGAGTTATGACCCCATTACATTCACTGCCAATATTATGCTGGATGCAGAAGAATAAAAAAAAGTCCTCCGCACACTGAAGTGAAACTGCGAGTATTTGCAGCTCTGCGTGAAATCTAGGTGGGCTACAGGCCTGATCTTAGTCATGTTTTAAAGACAAGATTCTAGATCCCGCAGCTCCGGAGTTAGAACTATGTAAAGTGACGCCATCTCTGCAGTGTCCCTGGACGTATCCTGCTCGGGGTAAACTATAATGCACTTTGCTCAAACCCCGAGTAAGGTTCATCCAGAACTGGGAAGGTTAAACTTATAGTATGAATAATAATATTACACACTTATCTACATACCACATAATTCCTTCTCTCTTGTACTTGGAAAGGCATTTCTTAGCTTCTCCATGATGTCTTCCAGATGGAGGCTGACCTCCCGAGTTCCACTGTCCACATCATCTGGAGAAATCATAGAGACATTATTGTGTAGCCATGTAAATGTATTCAGAGCAAATTATGACAGAAAAACACAGCGCACTTAAAGGGGTTGTCTCTTGATGGTTGTCCATATGCCCTCTATGTCTGCAAACATAGTGTTGTTTCCTGTAGTGTCCATTTATTATAAACCATTGCTTTCAGAAGCCATTTGCACTGATTCCTTGAAACAGCAGGTAGCAATGACAGCCACGGCATGTGCTCAGTCTCCTTCTTCACTTGTACATGTAACTGCAGTGGTGTCTATTGCTGTCAGAAAGGGACCTTAGCAGGAATATATAAAACTTATTTTCCTGGCACTGCCTAGGGACAGGAAACAACTTGGAACCATACAGTAAAAGGCCGCCTCTCCCTATTCACTCCAGTTGTTTTCTGTCCTTGGTGGAGTAGCATGAAAACCACCAGCCCTATGCCCACCAGGTTCCCAGCTCCGGTGGCCATAGGGCTGCAGCAGAGAGAGGGGTTGTTCTAATGCTCCCCCCTGTTCTTGGCATAAATCCCCCACTGGGGGGCAATCGTTTGGCCCTGGCACAGGATCCAAAGGCAGAGAATCCCTTCCCCTTTACTCTCCAATGTGCTGTATGACGTTCACATGCTGTGTGTCTGATGTAGAGGCAGAGGGAGCGCAGTCATTGAGCCGGGGGTGCAGTGGAGGAGGCACATCCTTAAAGGCACCAAATTCAATTTCCACTCGCTGCTGTTTGTTGTCCCAGCGCTGCATACAATGTCAGCTCCCCTGGATATGCCCAACACATGCAAATCTCCTAATCCCTCCTCAGCCCAAGGTCTGGTAAGTCCATCCTACACTCACTGCTGTTCTACTTCCATTTGTTCCAGGCCTTTTTGATGATCCTTTTTTTTTTTTTTTCTTAATAATCTCTTTTTGTTAATGCTTATATTTTTGTGGTTGATCATGCCCAGACCAAGCCTATATAGAAAGGTGGAGTCTGTAGGAAGCATATAAGCCACATACATGACCCCATTGATATAACGAATGAAATATTCTTGAGAGAATTCTACTGCTATGTACTGTCCTAGTACTGAGGATACACATACAGTACACCTCGCTTTCTTGGTTTGGTTAGATCAGCATGAAAACCATCTTGCTTGTTGTACTCCAAGAGAAGACATACTTGCTTTCCTAAGTGCAGGCAGGGAAGCAAAAAACTACCTCGCTGTAGCCTCAGGAAACTGGGTAAAGCTCTCACGGAGATTCGCAGCTCTAACCAATGATGCTAGAAGAGGCGCCTGGCTTCTTTCTTAGCAGGCTCTAATAGCAAATTAGTGGACATCCACTTTGAAGGAGATAGACTTTGAGGTTGGTCTTGATGACTTCTTTGATATGGTGTCAAAAGAAAAAATTCCCATCAACGACATTCTTTCTGGCCCCAAAAAATATAGCGTTTTTGATTCCAATAGAAAAGACGGAAATGAGAAGAGCTAACTGAAGCTAAAAGGAAAAGTGAAAATTTTCTTTTCTCCCGAGGTAATCCTACCCACCAAACATCACAATGATGCCATCCTTCCAGTGGGGGACAGAATAAAGTTTTTCATACAGGCCTGGCATCTTCGTGGTTCTAGATTTGATCAGAAACTGTTACCACCCAGAGTTTGGAATTTCTCCTTTCTGAGATGCTTCTGGGATCCTTCATCTCAATCCAAGATTTCTGTCATTCTAGATTTTCTTCAAAAAGACCTGGAGAAAAGACCTTGAGTGTCTTCCTAGACTTAAAACCTTGGGACCTTAATGTGGTGCTCTCTCCCCTTACAGGTCCTCCATTCGAACAGATTGAGAGAATTCCTAGGAGATTGATATCTTTCAAAACAGCCTTCAAAGGACCCCATTAAAGCATCAGCCTTCTTTACTTCTCAAAGTTTCATTGCCATCGGGAGGTGGCCCTGGTTCCTAGAGATGGGGGTCATGTGACCCTCATCAAATTTAGCAGACCGTTACAGAAACTGAATATGGATAAAATTACAGAAGATGACAACTTTGAATTGCTTTATTGATAAAATATAAGAGCCAAAAAGACAGAGGCGTTGGAATCCAATGAAACTTTGTGTATTAATGTAATGATGATATACGCAAGTAAGAATAGGGGAGCGAAATGATAGATTTATTGGGTAAAATTGTACAAGTGACAGGAGGTTCCAGCAGATATGTCAACTCACCCGGGATTCCCGGGGGTCTCCCGATTTTCAGGTCCCCTCACCCTGTCACCAGATGAATAGTTACTTACACCTGGCTGCACTGTGACGTCACCTCGGTGCAGTGAATATTAATGAGAAGGTTCCTTAGTTCCTCTATGAATTAAAACTTTCATTTTATTCATTTTTATCCATTAGGTGTGATTTGTGATTTGAACCCACAAAACAGAGTGTACAAGGTTACTCTAGTGAGATATGATGCAGAGGGCTCCGGAATGGCCCGATCGCTGCTGTGCTAGACTAGCAGAAAACTGTCAGTCTAGTACCGTAGTGATGGGGCCGTTCAGTTCCCTCATATGGCCACGCTCAGTGCGGGATATCTGGCCCTCATGCAGATTGTGTTTGTAGGACTGAATGTGGTCGTGTGCAGGAGGCCTTAATGTGACCTTACACATATGATCATATAATAGTGCTTAAACATTTCAGCTCAAATGAAAATGGAATTATAAGGTTGTAAGTCTGAGCTTACCTGCAGCTTCAGTATCTGGGGTTCCTCTCTTATCATCTGTAGGACACTTATTCTCCGAGTCCTGCTGTGAGGTGCAAGAACTCTTACCATCATCTATGCTAGGCTAGAAAATAGATAAACTACAGTTATACAAAAACCGGAGGATCACAGACGTACAAGACAAATGCAGACATGTTCCACACATCATTTCATATCTAATCTACAAGTTCAGATTTTTTTTAACCTGTACTGACCTGTGCCATATACACCTACCGACCTCTACGACCCTCAAGTATTCGGAAAACAGGAGTCCAGTGATCTCTGCAGATGCAAAGGTGATTGTTCTTGCCTACAGCATTTTCTATTAACATCTATTGAATAGTAAAGTGATAAGAATTCATTCCCCATTAGTCCTAAGAATATGCTGCGCCATGTTGAGTGGAATCATTGCAGATTTGCGGTGAGATCTGTGGCGGTTTCTTCTGCAGTTATCCTTTCTATACATTTTCTTGCATTTCTTAGGCTTCTGAAGATGTGGTAAACTCAACACACTGCATATCCTTATGCGGGCCATAGAGAATAAACAGCGGTGGGCAGAATGATTATTTGGCTGACAGCTAATCTCCTCCATCCTCCCTATGTACATACTTGGCTGAGCTTTCATAAGTAGAGGGGATAAGCTTCTCTCTCTTTACACCTGCTGTCAGCGGACTATCAGGCTGCCCCGATAGACAATAGAAAATAGCTTAATCCAGCTGATCTGCAGGGGTCTTGACAGTCAGACAGACCTTCACCAATCTAAAATTGATAATTTAGGCTATCAATCTGTAAAAGATGGATAACCTCTTTAAGCCAACCTACATCTAAAGATAGTAATACACATTAGACAGAAGCCCAGAACTGTACTGTGTACAGTTCTGGGCTCCCCAGTTTAAGAAAGACATCGATTTATTGCAGCAGGTCCAGAGAAGAGCAACCAAAATGGTGGAAGGTCTACAAACCATGTCCTACGAGGAGAGGCTAAAAGAATTGGGACTGCTTAGTTTGCAGAAGAGAAGGCTAAGGGGAGACTTAATAGCGGTATTTAAATATCTGAAAGGTTGTCACAGTGCAGAGGGATCTACCCTATTCTCATTAGCAGAAGGAAGCACGAGAAGTAATGGGATGAAACTAAGGGGAAGGAGATTCAGATTAGACATTAGGAAAAACTTTCTAACAGTAAGGGTAGTGAGAGAGTGGAATAGGCTGCCACGGGAGGTGGTGAGTTCTTCATCAATTGAAATCTTCAAGCGGAATCTGGATAGGTATATAGCTGGGATGATCTAGGAATTCCTGCTTTTGCAGGGGGTTGGACTCGATGGCCCTTGAGGTCCCTTCCAACTCAAACAAACAAACAAACAAGAAGTAGGAAGATGGCTGAGCAACCGTTGAATGAAAAATTGTCTGCATACACAATGTAGCCATACAGAATTTAGTCCATATTAGATGATACATATGTTCAGATTAGCCATACAGTCCATGATGACTCATTGTTAAAACTTAAATCAACTTTTGATTAATTTTAGTCTAATGTGTACAGCGACCTTAATGTATCTGGTCAGCTTTAGGATAGATTTACACATTTACACAGTTTTTGTGCTGTTTGGGTTGGATCCAAAAAAATAAATAAATAAATAAATGACTGATTTATCTCCTTTCTTTAGTATTAGTTCCTGTTTATTTGTTTGTACCCTTGTAGAGGTGACTGTCAGGCTAGGTTCACATCTGCATGCCAGAAAACATAGTGTGGCTCACTGCACTATTTCCCCATAAAAATGACGTGGTTTATAGTCAGTGGGGTCTATTGGGTGCCCGTTGATAGATGATGTTATTTTTGGTTTTCTGCTCCTATGGCGGAACAGAATAGCTGAAATATGACTTCAGATGAAAACCTAGGCTAACAATTATTTCAGCCTGTGATAATTTTGTCCTGCTAATGTCCTCTGACATTCTAGAAATATACAAGTGTAAAAAACTGCAACTTTTATAACAGGTACAATATAAAAAGTAATGAAATTCCTGTTTTCTTCTTACCTGTAGTAATAGCTCCCTGAGTCGCTGTAGCTGGGATTCAAGCTGCTTGTTGTGATCCTCCAGGATCTGCATACGGGTCTCTAAACGATTTTTGTGATGACGCAGTATCCGTGCTTCACTTAACAATTCTTCGCTCTGTATGTCACCACTGCCGCTGCCCCCAGAATCAGGTGACACTTCTCCAAATAAAGCGCCTTCTCCAACCTCTGCATGCTGCCATTTCAATCGTTTCAATTCTCCCTGAAGAATTCTGTAAAGAAGGAAGGTTGTGGAATCGTCAGATATTATTAAAATTAACAAAAAAAACTGAAAAAAATAATTCCTAAGTATAAGGGGCTTTCCATCATTAAGGAAGGGTCTAACAGGGCACATCCATACATAATGGCTCTGCTTGGTACTGCAACATTCATTCAACATGAAACAAAGACAGTCCCAAGTGCTACATCTGGTCTTACAATGCTTTAGCACAAAAACAAATAATAATAATAATAATAATAATAATAGTCCTTTAATAGTCCCACAGTGGGGAAATTTAGTGTGTTACAGCAGCAAAGATAAGCAGATACAAATACAACTACAACATGTACAGGAATGTTCCAAGGTAGGAGGCATTACATTAATAGTAGACAGACAGATAGGACGTAGCGGGGGGGGGGGGGGGATATAACAGGCAGAGAGATATTTCAGTTCTCTGTGTGTATTGATCTCCGCTTAGGTCGGTGTTGGTTGTACAGCCTAACCGCGGTGGGGAGGAAAGACTTCCGATAGCGCTCCTTCTCACACCTATGGTGGAGCAGTCGGTCACTGACAGTACTGCTCAGCGCGATCACAGTCTCATGCATGGGATGGGAGTTATTCTCCCGCATGGAGCTCACCACGGACAGTATCCTTCTGTCACCCACCACCTGCACCGGGTCCAGGGGGCTCCCCAGGACAGAGCTGGCCTTTCTAATCAGCTTGTCAAGTTTATTTCTGTCCCTGGTTGATATACTGCTCCCCCAGCAGGCCACTCCAAAGAAGATGGCTGATGCCACTACCGAGTTGAAGAAAGTCCTAAGAAGTGCCCCCCGGATTCCAAAGGCTCTCAGCTTCCTAAGGTAGAGCCTGCTGTGGCCCTTCCTGTACAGGACCTCCATATGATCTGCCCAGTCCAGCTTATTATTAAGGAGCAAACCCAGGTACTTATAGGTGTTCACAATCTCGATGCCTGTCCCCAGGATGTCCACTGGTTTAGGAGGGCTTCTGCCTTTACGGAAGTCCACCACCATCTCCTTGGTCTTCCCCGTGTTAATCTTCAGGTGGTTCCGGTGGCACCAGTCCACAAAATCCTGGTTCAGTTCTCTGTACTCCCTGTCATCATCATCTGTGATGAGACCTACTATTGCAGAGTCGTCAGAATACTTCTGTAGGTAGCAGCTGGATGAGTTGCAGCTAAAATCTGCAGTGTACAGTGTGAAGAGGAAAGGGGCGAGAACCATACCGTGAGGTGCCCCCGTATTACAGATCACGGTACCTGACACACAGTCTTGGGCTCTCACGTATTGAGGTCGATTTGTGAGGTAGTCTAGGATCCAGTTGGAGAGGTGGTGGTCCACTCCAGCAAGGCCCAGCTTGTCCCTCAATAACCTGGGCTGTATGGTGTTAAAAGCACTGGAGAAATCAAAGAACATTATTCTCACTGTGTTCCCTGGTTTCTCCAGGTGAGACAGAGCCCTGTGCAGAAGATGGATGATGGCATCATCTACCCCAATGCCCGGCCGATAAGCAAACTGGAGGGGGTCCATAGCGGGGCTCACTAGAGGGCGGAGATGTGTGAGAACCAATCTCTCTAAGATCTTCATCAGGTGGGATGTCAGTGCTACAGGTCTGTAGTCATTGAGGTCCATAGGGTGGGGTTTCTTTGGAACTGGTACCACACAAGAAGATTTCCATAATTCAGGGACTATTTCCTGCCTCAGGCTCATATTATACATATATGTAATTATACCACACAGCTGGTCCCCGCAAGTCTTACCTGGGCCCGTGTGAAGGTCAGACTGTGGTCAGATAAAGACAGATTTCTGGATTTACTGGTCTGTTGGGAAGTGGCCGCATGGGGTGAAGTCATTGTGGTGGGGGGAGCTGAAGGACATACTGGGGTGGGAGGAGCTGGTGTGTGATCAAATCTGTTGAAGAATAGGTTTAGTTCATTAAGCCAATTAACATCTGCCTCAATCTGGCAGACAGACTGTTTATGACCCGAAATTGACTTAAGCCCCTCCCAGACCCCCCTTATGTCTTTTCTTTCCATTTGCTTTTCCATTTTTTCTTTATAACTGGCTTTTCCCTGCCTGATTTGATGCCTCAGCTCCTTTTGTATTTCCCTCAACCCCTCCTTATCTCTTGTCCTAAATGCCATCTTTTTCTCCTTAAGTAGTGTTTTTATATCAGAGTTAATCCATGGTTTGTTATTGGAGAAGCACCTCACCACTTTTGTGGGTAGTGTGTTGTCCACACAAAAATTAATGTAGTCCGTTATGCAGTGTGTGAGTCCTTCTATATCTTCTCCATAAGAATCCTGCAGAACTTTCCATGCGGTTGTGTCAAAACAATCCCTCAGAGCCTCATCACTCTCCTCGGACCATATCCTCACTGTGCGGGTGACAGCTGGTTCTCTACGTACAAGTGGCTTGTACACAGGTCGGAGATGTACTAGGTTGTGATCCGATCTTCCCAGGGGCGGTAGGGCTGATGAGTTATATGCCTCCCTCGCGTTGGCAAAGAACAAGTCCAGTGTTTTGTTGTCTCTTGTGTGGCAGGTTACATACTGTGTGAAACTGGGCAGTGTGGATGATGGAGAGGCATGGTTGAAATCACCCGACAGAAGAAAGAGAGCTTGGGGGTGTTTTAACTGTAACTGGCTCAGCGTGGCTTGTAGGACCTCGCAGGCAGTGTCAGCTTTCGCAGAGGGGGGGGACATATGCAGCTATCACGATGACATGCGATAGTTCCCTTGGTAGGTAGAAAGGTCTCATGCTCACAGCTAATAGTTCAATGTCCTTACAGCAAGTTTGCTCCTTAATCACAATGTGCCTAGGATTGCACCATCTATTATTCACAAACATTGCCAGCCCTCCTCCTTTCCTCTTACCGCTCTCCCTTGTCCTGTCTGCCCGAAGGAGTTTAAAACCATCCAAGGAGACCAGAGGGTCAGGAGTAACTTCAGTGAGCCAAGTCTCTGTAAGTAGCATCATGCTGCACACCCGAAACTCCTGATGATGCCTGGTGAGCGCTGTTAGTTCATCCATCTTGTTTGCAAGAGATCTCACATTGCCCATAATGATGGAGGGAAGAGCTGGTCGGTAACGCCTCTTTTTAATCCTCTGAAGAGTACCAGCTCTGCAGCCCCTCACCCGCTTTTTCTTTCTCCCAAGCTCGCGGGGGATGTGTGGCCAGATGGTATGCAGTCCTGCTGTGTCTCTCAGCTGCAAAAGTTTCTCTCTTATATGGACAAAGGAATTGTCTGCAGACACAAAAGTGCCAATTTCAAGCAGAACAAAAAGACAGGTAAAAAACAAAAAAAGTATCACAAGGGTCCAAGTCTTTGTGTGTTTCTTCATAGTGCAAAGTCCTTAAGTAGAGAGGTAATAAATGAGACAAAGAAAGAAAAATAAGAGAGAGAGTCTCAGAGCTACTGTGACAGGCAGCCACTCCAGCGGCGCCATCTTGGAAAAAAAAAAAAAAAAAACTATTTGTTTATAAAGTGTTTATGTTGTGCAAAAGTAGTAAAAGAGAAGAAAACCTTCACATATGTATTATCTCTTTAACATTGTGGTCCCCATACAACTGGGTTAAATGAAAAATAAAAAAATATTGCTCTTGTAATGCAATAAGAAAAACTTAATAATGAGAATAACACGCTCAGATCCTGATCTAGACCTGCTGAGTTACAAACCTCAGTGTAAAAAGAGTTAAAAACTGTAAACCTTATAATCTGGATTGACCATCAACAGCCCAGGCAGTATAAGAATAAATGGAGGGAGTTTTATCTTATGTTCCTCCTGTATACTGGTGATAGGTTCCTGTATTTTACTGCTCTGTAGTAGTGAGGCTGAAAAATGAAAGCTACTGTTCACTGAGACAAAGCACATTGCAGGCAGCAAGAATCTGCAGGAAGCTTGTGAGGAGTACAAGTCCTCTTAGACGGGGCCATTTAACAGCTTGTACAAGTGCTTGTTCCTGACAACTGGCCTGTCTAATAGCGCCGACAATCACCTGATGAACAATCGCTTTAGTGACTGTGTACCCTGCACGTTTATTACTGCGAATGTCTTCTCCCAGCTAGAGTGGAAAATGGTAAAATTAAGAAAAAAAAAAAAAAAAAAAAGAATATATATTTATGGGCAAGCCTCTCAAGATTCGTTCGGGTGGCTCAGGTCCCAGATGGATTTCAGGTTAAACAAGTTCGGAATGAACCATAACTTATAATGCTCCACAGTGGCCTTACACAGTATAATACTCTACAATGGCTTCTACACAGTACAGTATAATGCTCCAGTGGTCCCCCACACTATAATGCTCCACAGTATCCCCACTCAGTATAATACTCCACAATGGCTCCACACACAGTATAATACTCCACAGTGGCCCCACACCTGTATAATGCCACACTGTAGCCTTCCACAGTGGCCCCACACAGTATAATGCTCCACACACAGTATAATGCTCCAAAGTGGCTCCGCACATTATAATGCTATACAGTATGCCCCCACAGTATAATGCTCTTTTGTAGGAGGGCTACCATCCAAGAACAACTGAAGACCAAATTGCCAGAGCTACCAAAATACCAAGATGTGAGCTATTACAATATAAAACAGGAAGACAATTAGGTGACCCTAGTTGTCACCTATAACTCATACCTTGAGATACTGTGAGGAGATGCTCAGAAAATACATCCACTATTACAAAAAGCTATCTAAAATCAGTACTTCTAGACCAACATCCTCAGAAGCTCACTATCCCCCCCAACGACATGAATATCCCCCTGCAACCAGAAAAAAATGTAAAATTTGCCCTCACATAATGACCACTGATATAGCTTCCTAACTCAGACCAGAATGACAAAATCCCAGACACCTTCAGACTACATATGGTCTATTAATTATATGTAACAAATGTCTTACTGGTGGGCTGTAGGTAGAGGAAACATGGCGGAATGAGGATGAAGTCTCAAAGGCTTCTGTCCTGTTTCTTCTACTGAAAAGAGAAGATGACAGATCTACCTGTGCCAAGAATATCTGGAGCTCTAATCACATGATAGATATGGAAATATTGGAATTAAAAGGTAACTTCCAATCTGAGAGAGACAGGAATGTTTGGGCGTACTAAGTACTACATTACTACACAATCAATACAGCAATAATAAAAATAACTAGAATACATTTTTATATATATTCATGTAAAGACAGAAGAAGACATTACAGAGTAATAAATCAATTCAAGCAGGACTTTTCTCGATTTTGGGCAGAAACCCGGCGGACCCCATTACACTCTATGGGGTCCGCTGGTAACTGCTTTTTAAGTGGATAGGGTTTCCATTTTTCAGGTCCCCAAGCGGACCCGACGTGTGAACTTAGCGTCAATCAGTATTCATAAGGCTGCTTTAAAACAGTGTAAACAAATGAAATCACAGTATTTATCATGGTACCTGTTTTCATGCTCCAACTGTGCAAGTATTTTCTCTAACTCTCCTTGCTCTTCCTCTGGATTTAATCCTCCTATTGTCTGTGTAGTAGTACATGGATCCCGATCTGTAATAGGACTGGAGTGGCGCAGCAGATACTGATCTTCATCACTAGTTATTAAAAAAAATACTATACAATTTAGTAATAGTGGCAATACAAGATGCACTGAGGTCCCAAGGCTCATGGCTTTGCAGATAGATCAAGATAATAACCTGCTGGCCTTCCTAAGGGAGGCGACACATTATGTACCTGGGATGCGGCTATAGCTGGTGTTTTACTTATTTACAGTAGATGTTAATAGTAGAAAATTTCAGCAGCCCCTCCCTCCTATATGAATGAATGGGCACAGTCAAGAGAACTCACTGACAAGCAGAAAAAGTGTCACTAAACCACTTATGTATTGCAGGACTTTTCTCTCCGCATATTTAAAGTAGAATGGGGAACGGAATCCCCGAGCGGAGATCAGGCGCTGGTGTGAACTTAGCCTTAGTGGTGACATCTTTTGTCTTGATCAATTGCCAATGGATATGACCATGAATGCAGGAATTTTCTATGATCTGAGACTTGTCAGAAACCCAGCCATGATGTCCTTATTGTGGACATATAATCAGGCAGGGACACTGCATGTATGAGAAGATAACCCGGACACAATAACAAAATCATGGCTGGGTTTCATTACAAGTCCCAGACCATAGAAAGTTTCTGCATTCATGGTCACATCCATTATCAACCTATCAAGACAAAAGACTAAGCTGGTTAGAGAAAATCCTCAAAACGCTGCAAAAATTGTTGTAATTACTTATATTTGCACAATATGACTCCACCGTGGTCTCATTCTATATAGCAGCTCTAGGTTGGCATCTATTCGCCTGCTCCGCATGCACTTTGTGTAAGACTCTACACTGTGATGGTCTGCAGTGTCTAAGACAGAGGGACAGATCCTACATATCAAGTTGGTCATGTATTACTCATGGGGGGAGGGGCACCATGATACAGCAGGTATTTTGTTAGCAAAAGTCAAAGTGCCCTGTGATTTTTTTTTTCCTTCTTCTTTATCTAAACCCCTCCCCTTTATAGGCAGGACCTATTAGCCATACCTTTATATACCCTCAATCAAGTGGTCACCTCATACACTTCAGCTCTTTCAGCCCATAGCTTCAGGCTGGTAAGTACTAACTACTACTCTTTCTCATTCCACCCTTCAATTCACAACCCTATAAGTAACCTATTATATACTTTCATCCACCCCACAACAATCCAGTTTTTTTTTTTTTTTGTTTTTTTTTATCTTTATCTAAACCTATTAGCCATATCTTTATATACCCTCAATCAAATGGTCACCTCATACACTTCAGCTCTTTCAGCCCATAGCTTTAGGCTGGTAAGTACTAACTACTACTCTTTCTCATTCCACCCTCCAACTCAAAACCCTATAAGTAACCTTATATATAAATTTATTATATACTTTCATCTACCCCATAACAATATTTTTTTTTTCTTTTCTTTTATATGTTTCCTATGTACATATATGTTGTCTCTATATTACCTTTTCAAATCTTCTACATAATTGTTGGAGTTGACTTGTTCCTCTGACACTGCCTTTTGAACTTTTAGCAAGCCTTTTATGTATCTATTTATTTATGAGTATAACTTTTCCAGAAATATTTGTTTGTTTTTATTCAGTTCATAGTACACTTGATAAAGAGGACTCATTCCTCGAAACGCGTTGTGTAATTGAGTTTAATAAAAAGCATTCTTAGCGAAGCGCGGTCTCCATACCTCACTTTTTTTTGGATACTCTCCATTTTTGTACTGTGATTCATACAGGATGACATAACGTTACACAAAGTTTACTTGCTTTACTATGATCAATGTTCCATAGACTTCTATTATGGTCTGTAACATGTCCACTGTGACTTGTATCAGTCTTGCTAGAGAGTATAGCATTCAGTAAATATTTCAGCGTGAAAGTCAGTTTAGCAGCTGAGTCTCTGATAAGACAGACTGTATGGACAAAAGTATTGGGTCACGCTTCTTAATTATAGGATTCGGTTGATCATTCAGTCCCCCTGGCATCGGTGTATGGAATAATACATATGTGCTATTATAGAATTAACCCATGATGCTTTATGGCAGTGATACTCACAGGCTGTCATCAGGAGAAAGGCTATCAGTGAAGAAAGAGCAATTCTGATTTTCCATCTCAGCAAGTCTACAGAAAGAATAGATAAAATAATTGGTTTAAAAATACATAAAAGACCACATAAACATGTAAAGACCATACTAAATATATTCATAGATCACTTATTAAACATACTAAAGACTGGACTTTGTAGTCAGACTGGATAGTCTCACTCGTGAAAACTATGTGTCCTTATAATTCACATGAAGAGGACAGCTTGGAGTCATGATCGTATTCTTTCCTCTCCCTTCATTATTTAATATCACAAAATATCTCCAATTTTCAGCCTCGCTGAGTTGGAAAGGGTGGGGGGACTAGCTGCTATGATTCTCTATGTTACTGAAAGGTGAAAAGCACTCTAAAGTCACCACAATATATACTGTATATATTTCAGCTACAGAGTTATAGTGTGTAGTGATAAAGCACTAGAGGCACAGTTTTCCTTACCTTTCCTCAGAATTCCTATGGAAGCATGTATGGCTTCTAAGTCTCCTTACACTGATACTGCGGCCTCTTCAATGTACAGTATCCCTCCAGACTCATGTCAATAGCCTTTCACTAAGACAACCAGTACATTCCTGCACTGACGATGGCCAAGGAGCCTGGAACTTTTCCCTAGGATCCACAGTACTGGGGTCATTCAGGAAGCCTGGCATCTTATAAACTAGGAGAAGATGTCCATCCTGGACAGTCAGGACTATGATGAAGAAGAGGACTTATACAACCCCTTGGTGTATCTGTCTTTCATTTGGAGGTAGTGCAGGCAGTGGTATCACATCTATATTTTACAGCATTAGCAGGTACTGGCTAATACTGTAATATATTGCAGAACCCCCTGCCCCAGTAACTGTATAAAATGAGATCACAATAATCACATTATAAACAGTGCAGCTCTAAGGAACGTTTGTTAGGAGTTGCTATACAGATACGGATTCTCTGGATTTGTGCCTTTTACTGTATTTTGTGCTTCTGTGCTACATAGCATGTGTGAGATATTTACTATACCCTGCTCCAGCCCTCACTGCGTTGATTTTGTTGCGTTGTTTGAGCCAAAGCCAGGAGTAGATTGAGCAGAAGGTAGAAGTATAAGAACTTCCTATATATTTCCCATTCCTTTTGTAGCCATTGTTGGCTTTGGCTCAAAAAACCGCAACAAAAAAAGTTTCCGTAAAGTGGAGCCTCAACCTTACAGTTTTTCCTGAACATATAATAAAGGAACTAATCTCATACCGTAGAAATTGGCTAATAAGATCCCCTAATATTGACTGCCAGTTTTATTATACAGACCTGCTAGCGAAATGTTCTATCCTTGAATGTGTATCAGCATGAGGAAGCATTGGAGAAGACACCGGCCTGCAATATAGCAAAAAGCATTATATGCATGACAGACAAAGATACTGTTTAAAGATTCAGATAGAAACATTTCCGCTATTTTTTGAACATTACATTTTGACTGATATTTTAAGCATGTACATACAATACAGATTTAGATGTTAGGCTAGGTTTGTATCTGTGCCGTTGGAGACGTCGCTGCAGAAACCGACAAAAATCATCAGAGAGAAAAGTTCTGCACAAAAGTCCAGTTTCAGTGCAAAAATGGCGGAAACCCGACGGACACCCGGCAGACTCCATTATAGTCTATGGAGTCCACAGGTAACTGCTGTTTTAGTGGCCCAGAACTGGAGGTACATGTCAATCCTACCGATATCTCCATCAAACCTGACTAAGGCACCATTTTGCTGGCAATGCTGTTTCGCTACTGAAGGCTAACCAGCCTCATATTCAATACATTTCTATTACTGGCAGCTCACACAACCTGTAAGAAAAGGGTATGGATTTTGCAATACACTGCGATCCATTTCCACTCACTCCCCCACAGAGATACAGGCACCTTTTCTATAAAAATGGGAAAACGATTTGGGCTTGTCCCTTTCTGCTCTCCAGTGCAGCAGGATTATGGACCCATAAATCCTTCCCAGTCAGTAAATACCAGGAGGGGGGTAACAAACTATTGTCTAGATAGTATCGGGTCCTCTGTGAAGAATATAAAATGTTTCCGAATACGTCACAGTTTCTTGATGTGAATTCTGTATGGTAACCATAGCAGATGGCCACACACTAAATATCTCCAAGGAATAGGGATAAATCCATGGCATGTCTAAGTGCTAATCCTCAGCAGACATGTGAGGGTCGGCCTTAAATTTCTGCACAGGCTCCACAGCAGATTTTTCAAACCGAAACTTCCATCATATAAAGTACCAGGCAAAGTGTTATTTTATTTTCTACATTGTAGATTTATATTGAAGACGTGAAAACTATGAATGAACACATATGGAATTACATGGGAAAGAATAAAATGTGCAAACCAGAATATTCTTTACATTTTAGATGCTTCACAGCAGCCCTCTTTTGTTTTCATGACAGCTTTGCACGTTGTAGGCATTCTCTAAATCATCTTCATGAGGTAGTTACCTGGAATGGATTTCAATTAACAGGAAAGCCTTGTCAAGCGTTAGGCCGGGTCTCCACGTGGCATATACGCCATGGTTTGGCCGCAGCGTAAATGCTGCGGTTTTTGTGGCGTTTTACAGTTCCTGCAAAGTGAATCCCAACTACACACTGTGGAAAAATACATGCAGCGGACACGTCATCACGGTTTTCAAAATCGCAGCATGTCAATTATACCTATGGGAATGCCGACGGTTTCCCTATAAGAATAATGGAAGCAGAAAGTCGCAGAGGAACTTCTGCAGACTTTCTGAGAAAAGTGCTGCAGGAAAAAGAGTGATACATTGCCGCCGCAGTTTTTCCCGCAGCGTTTTTTTGTTGCGGCCAGCTACGTGGGGCCTTAGCCTCAAATGGGTTTTCCAGTTTGAGACAAAATATCTACAGACAAATATTATTGTTGGTAAAATGAAAAGTTATACAATTTTCCAATATATTTTCTGTATAGATTCCTTGATGACATTCGATCTGCTTTTCATTTCATTCTTACCTTTCATTATACAAACAATAGCTTCTTTGCAACAGGAAAATAATCCCAAACGCAATTGTAGGCTATGTAGCGGCTATTTGACTACAAAGGCGTGTAATGGAGTGCTGCGTCAGTTGAAATGGCGTCACATTCACTCAACTTAAACCCAATTGAGATGGTTTGGGATGAGTTGGACTGCAGAGTGATGTAAATGCAGCTAACAAAACCATTCCAGGTGACTACCTCATGAAGCTGAAATGAGAGAACGCCGACAGTGTGCAAAGCTGTCATGAAAGTAAAAAGGGGCTTTTTTTATATAAAACAGCCTGATTTCATATTTTTTGTTTCTTACTTAATTCCATTTGTGTTTATTCATAGTTTTTGTGGCTACAAGAGGAATCTACAATGTAGAAAATAAAAAAAAATTAAAAAAACAAACCATGAAATGAAAAGATGTGTCCATACTTTGGTTGGTATTCTAAGTTGTTCTTAACCACAGTATAGATAACTTACGTGTCAGTAACTTCAACCTCAAGTACAGACTGCACAGGTAAATAGCCCCGCTGAGGATGTCGACTGAAGTAATGACGAGTCCTAAACTTATTCTTCAGTGTGGTGGCAAAATCTCTCATCTTCTCTCCTGAAGTTGTCTAGAAAAGATAATATATATAAGCATAGAAGGAAATCAATCCCCAGTCAAGGCATTTATCACATATAACATATCCCCCATACAGTTCAGTTACCATTACAATTATATGAGCAGGGTTCTGTGGATACAGTGAGCATTCACATGGAATGGGTGCTATCTCGTTAACCAGCTAGGTGTTACACAGGGAATGCCAATAGCAGTTACAAATGGGGTTTCCAGACATGCACACTTGCTGAAACGCTATCTAACCAGATCTAACAAATGACACAATTAACAATAGTAAAAATTGAAATTTGCATGTGAGTTTTCTTTGTATACATTGTACATTTTTCATTTCAGTTAGGCAAAGTGATCCTAACTACAAGACTATTACTTTCTTTCTGTTGTTGAAAGCAATAAGCAATAATTTTTTGGCCTATTTTCTTAGCACAGTGAGATTGCCTAGATTGAATAAAAGCATATTCTGGACAAGGATGTTTTCACGCAGAGACATCTTGAAAAGATCTTGAAATAATATCAGAGATTTATACACAAAAGTATATTAGAAAATCAGGGCAAACATTCAGGAATGTCGCTCACATACCGGTGTGTAATATTCCATGATTGGATAATGAAGTTTGTTTCCTTTTCCGGCTTGCCCAGTTAAGAAACAGGATTGGCATATATCCACACCAAACTGTTTTAAGCTGCGATATCTGGAAAAACAGAGATAACTGAGTGAAGAAGAGAGAAACGAGACATAGAATGGTCACCTTAACACACAATGATATAACTGTAAGGGGACAGTCAAATGTAGGAATTTGATACTGATGTGGAGGCGAATTCCGGCCCAGAATCAGCGGCAGATTCCGCTCAGATTCTGCCTCCTGTTTTTATTAATTGGAGGCAGAGATCGCAGCAGGACGCTGAAAAAATGAGCATGCTGCTCAATCTTGCCGCAAATGCTACGACAATGATCTGAGTGGTTGTTGTTAGTTTGTGCTCAGGCTATGTTCACATCTGCATTGGAGTCTCCCGCAGATTCTGCCTAAAATCGAGAGCTGGCATATGAAACCAAAACATCAGAATTTTATATTGGTTTTCTTTATAAATCATATAGATAGACGTCTTAGCTGCTTTAGACCAGATTATCTGCCACAATGGGAAGAATAGATATAAAATAGCCGATAAAAGTAGATTGTGACAAAGTCTTTCAAAGGCTGTAGGGTTAAAAACCTGAAGAGATCTACATGTGTGTAACATATAATGGCAAATCCGCAGGTAATGGAGATATGTGTGAGGAGGGAGAGAGTGTTGTTGCTGGAGGTGGAGAAAGGGTGAAGTTCAAGTGTAACAGGGATACGGTAATAAATGTGGTGACCAGGCAGTCCAGGGAAGTGTTACAATCCTGAGAACACCCTTGCTGTGTGTGGGTGAGCATTATCTTGCTGAAATATGCCAAATTGAATCTCTACCACAGCAGCAACACATGTGGCAACAGGATGTCCTGAACATATCACTGAGCTGTCAGTGTCCCTTACATCACTGCTAGGGGTGACCGACTGTCATATGCGATGGCTCCCCAGATCATCACACCAGCAGGTGGGGCAGTGTGTCACTCCACAGCAAAGGCAGGATTGAAGAGCTCACCATGAGGCCTCCATAATCGAACCCGACTGTCATCGGATCCCAAACAGAACCTGGATTCAGCACTAAAGAGGATTTCATAGCAGTCCAGGTTTCTCGTTCATGACACCACTGTAAACAATGGCAACCGTAGCTGGCTGTCAATGGAAGGACACATAATGGGCGACAGAGGGGTGTGCAATGAAGGTGCCACCTGTGTCTAGATGGTGGACAAATAAAGCGTGGGAGATGCTCTTGCTTGTCGGTGGATCAATCCTCTGTACTGGTTGTCAGTCTGGGCCATCTGGGGCCTGTTTACCTTGTGTGCGTGCCTTCATGTAAACCACTGCTCCCAACACCTAACAGCTAAGTCAAAATGGCCTAAGTGGCAGGAATTTTAGGGAAACTATAAAAACAGCAATAACTAGCACTAGCCCTCCGCACCTAGGGCATTTTAGGATTTGATAGACTCACCTGAATCCCTTTATCGGACACTGTTTACAGATGGAGCATTTAGTCTGGTGCTTGACAGTCTCAGCTAATGTCACTCGATGTAAAACTGGAAGCCATACTAAAGACTGTGGTTCCAAACTTCCCCATTCAAGAAACTGAGACAACTCCAGATACGAAGTTCCATTTCCCTTTTAAAACAAGAAAAAACATGAAGCCATTACGGAGATCAAATTAAAAAAAAATATCATAAAAATGTAAATTATAGAAGATCTTGCAGGAACATGCAATAGTACATTTGCACATACTATTTGTGCAGTAATGTAATACTGTAAATAATACAATCCTAAAAATTCATGTGTTCTTCTAAAAAAAATTATCTTTTAGACCATTAAATATTATTATATAATATATAAGGCACATGCAGTATATCTAGAGAAAAGAAGATTTTACCATCAACACACAGAGTAGATTTTCACTGTGAGAACTATATCACATTCTTTTACACATTAGATTAACCCCTTAAAGGCCATTGGTAGTTTGTATGTTAATGCTCAACAACTTTTTTTTTTATATTTTCCTTCTCCGCATTTTAAAATTCATAACCGTTTTATTTTCCTGTCAACATAGCTAAGTGAGGGCTTATTCTTTGTGTGATGGGTTTTATTTGGCACCATTTTGGGGTACATATAATGTGTTGATTAGCTTTTATTAACATTTATGAAGGGGACCATGTGAAAAAAAAAACCCACAATTTGCGCATTGTGCTATATTTTCTTACGGCATTCACTGTATGGGATAAATAACGCTAGTTTTTGTTGCAGGCCTTCCCGAATAGGTGAGTCTTCAGGTCCTTCTTGAAGCTTGTGACTGTGGGGGTCAGTCTTATGTGTCTTGGTAGTGAGTTCCAGAGTATAGGGGATGCACGGGAGAAGTCTTGGAGACGGTTGTGTGAAGAGCGGATAAGAGCAGAGCGGAGTAGGAGGTCTTTGGAGGATCGGAGGTTACGTGTGGGCAGGTAGCGGGAGATTAGGTCAGAGATATGTGGAGGGGACAGGTTGTGGATGGCTTTGTATGTCAGCGTCAACATTTTGAACCCAGTGAAGGGATTGGCAGAGAGGAGTGGCCGATAAAGAACGGGGGAAGAGGTGTATTAAGCGAGCAGCACAGTTTAAGGTGGACTGGAGGAGGGCAAGAGCATTTGTTGGGAGGCTGTGGAGAAGGGTGTTACAGTAGTCTAGGCGGGAGATTATGAGGGTGTTTTTGTAGTTTCAGGGGTGAGAAAGGAGCAGATTTAATGGATGTTCTTGAGTTGTAGGCGGCATGAGGTGTGGAGGGTTTGGATTTGTTTCTTGAAGAAAAGGTCAAAGTCAAAGATTATCCCAAGGAATTGGGCCTTTGGGACTGGGGTAAGTGTGTTCCCGTTAATTTAGATAGATGGGTCATGACTTTTAATAAAATTGGAGCTTGCTATCCTTTTGCATCTATTTGAGAGTGCAGGATGTGCTGTCTTCATACGGAGTGAGTTCTCCGAGCACCTTGTTTCTGGACAGATCCAAGTCCTGCGTCAATAGTATCTATTTATGTAATCTCAGACAGACTCAATGATGCTAAGATCAGGGCTCAGTGGGAGCCATATTGTCTCTTCCAGAACTCCTCCTACAAAGGGTGGTCTCTCCAAATATTGATTTGATTCAGATTTTTCTTTTCTTCATTCACTTAATTTTATGGACAAAAATAAACTATTAAAACTTCTATTTTTGAAAGCATGCAAGCAGCGTTTTTTCCTCACCTGCCTAAAGCTTGCACAGTACTGTACATGAAGCCTAAGATGAGCCTCATCTTTCAAAAACAGAATATTGACGTCATATACTTTATTAACTGAGCTTGTAAGCCCATATAAGTGTATTCACGGCACTCTTTCCCCAAAGCACAAAGCCAACCAATAGCTGTTCTTTTATTAAAGGGGTTACCGCAGGCAAATGAATCAGTCTTTGTATACTTACAAATCGAAAGCAGCTTCTGACACTGGGTTCAACATTACTTCCCCCAAATGCTGCCACCTCTCCAAGTTGACGGGGTATCTGAATGGCTTCGTGTAGTAGAAGGCCAAGTTGGCGTTGATCGCACGTTCCTTCAGGCCCAGCCACTTGTGAAAATAAATCTGAGAAAAACATCCTTTACATTAGATTATTAGTAATAATAATAATAGTAAATCAGTGCCAAATCTTAGAATTCACTATACTCATTCCAAGTATTATATTGGGGAATTCTGTGCTAATAATGAGAAGTCTTACTTTTAGGACCTATTAACCAATGTGTATGTGCCTTATATTGCAGAGATTTTCATGAACTAAAATGTCTGTGCTGCTGACTAGTTTGGAAGGCACTAAGGAACACTGCAACCCTTTATTTGTGGAAATAAGTAGCGGTGGAAGCTCATTGACACTGCTATTATCTTCTGACACATATGTACCGTATGGCATATTAGCAGACATATTTTGTAAGGATTTCTCCATTATACAGAACCAGTTCTCTTACAGTCACCTTATATTTTTTTCCTATTCACTTACTGCCCTTGATCTAATGTTTGTAACATCATATCCTTTTCACTTCCTAGCTGTGTGTACAGATAGCAGGACAGAGAGGATCCCTTTGCACTCCCAGCAGGGTGAGGTGAGGACTCAATTACAATACTACACCTCCAATCTTTCAGTTTCAAGGGGTTTTCTGGAACTAAAGTATTGATGATCTATCTTTAGTCATGAGAGTCTGGATGTTACACTCTCATAGACTTACATAGAAAACGGGGACTTCTGACTGGTGTATGAATCAGCAGCTCAGTCTGCCAAACACATGACAAGGCAGGGGACATGTTCAGTGGCTGAACAAGGTTAAGGATACGCTGGGTTCATTACACCATTCATTGCACTGAAGTATGCCCAGTAACAAAGGGATGAAGAGTAAAAAAAAAATAAATACATTTTGGTGAGACTTTAAAGGGAACCTGCAAGGTGGTGTTTCCACCCTTAACTGGTCCCATAGTGTGCAGCATCAAGTAATGACCTTTCCTAGGGGGCCCCTCACTAAGCTTTCTGTTACTGAGTCAAGTCAAGTTATAATCTTTTACAACCTTAGATTGAGGGACTGGCAAGGTGTGATTTAGCGCAATGACTTCATGACTAGATGAAGCTGCTCTCCACCCTCCTGACTAGTTCAAGAAGATTTTAAAAGCTTATAATGTGACTTTTCAGCACCAGATAAATTTAATGAGGGGCACCATAACAAAGATCTTAATGATGGGACCACTATAGGGTGAAAAAAACACCTGACAGTTTCCCTTTAAAGGGTTGTCCAAGACTGGATATTAATGGGGTGCTGGGTGTGGAATTCTCACTGATCTGATCTAATATCCAGTCATGTACAAAAAACAGTGAATAAATTCTACACAAGTAAAAATCCAATCATCCATATACAGCATTCTAAACTACGCAATATAATACTCACACTGTAGTTTCCCCTTCACATCACAGTCACATAAACAGACTACTCCAGCCTTAAAAGAAAGGGTCCGTATTCTTCCAATGCGAGCACTGTACAAATAGAAGGATAAGTTCTTATGAGACTTTGCTTTTGGTTAAATCGAGAGGCACCATCCTCATAAACATTTAAGGCTGAGGTGCCACGTAGCGGGCTACAGCCAAAAAGCTCTGCAGAAAAAATGTGGTGGAATGCATCACATTTTTTTCCGCAGCACTTTTCACAGTAACCTTTCCTCTGTGGACTTTCTGCACCAATTATACCTATATGGAAAACGACAGCATTTGCAGATCAGTGGGGTTTGACTGCTTAGACCCCACTGATCAGGAAAATTGGGTATTTTGTCCCTGTTCTGAATGGAGCAGCAGTCAGACAGCACAAACATAACTCCATTAATTTCAATGGAGTGCCAAAGACAGTCAAAGTAGAGCGTCCACTGATCTGTAAATTATCCCTACCCTTGCTCAAGTGATCAACCTTTTGCACCTAAGTAGGCCATGTACTGATATCAGAAACCAGACATTTACCAGCGTTTGGGTTGCGGCATCAAAAAAGCTGCAATAAACATTTGGCCCTCACACACACAAACATCAATAAAGATTAAATGTTGCCCTGCCCCATCCTGTTTGTACCCAATGTCTACTGCGAAATATGCTGACCACTTCTCTAGAATACCCATTACCCAAATGACATTTTCACCCACTGACTACCATAAATGATCATTTTCACAAAAAAAAAAAAAAAATCACTATTTTACATGTTTCAGACAAGCATAATCATAAATAAGAAAACTTAATATTAAGATTCTAATCACTGTTTGCTGCACAAGTGCATGAAGGTGGTTGTGTGCTCTTAAACAATGTACAATATGTATCCACGTTTGTGGGTGACGGCCAAATATTGCATGGACATTAGCGCTCTGTGTTAAGCTCTTGTTGATGTACATGCTTGTGGTATATAGGAACTTTTTTCCAGATAAATATCAGCTTGAATGTGAATTCAAATTCAATTCCTGTTAGTCACAAAGTTACATGAAGGTGGATACGGCTGCCAGCAACCCATTAAGACAACTGTAACTGTTGGCTTGTATACTTTCAGGAAGTATAAAGGGTTTTCAGGTCCACTTACTTCTCAAGGTATGTTTGGCCCCTCATTTGCCCTAAACCAACCCCGTACAATGTAGCTGGGACTTGTGTAGTCATCGATTTGTCAGCCAGAAAATTCACCGACATACTTATTGCAATTGTATGAGTATAAGCGCAGAATTAAATCAGTTCTCACAAGTGTCAAAGTCTCTCAGTGTCCATTTACCATGACCTGCAGATTGTCAGCTGGTGTTACTCACGAACACATAGGACATGGCCGTAAATACCTCCTGCAACAAGTGGTTCTGCTACACAACTGTAGCATATGGTGGAGAGTGCGCAGCTCAATTTTGTCCTTTAGTTCCAAACAGGGCAAAATGATTTACCAGTCAAAGTAAGGGACCCATAGAAAGCGTACTCACTGAGGTAGTTCAGCAAAACAGTTCACTGAAACGCAAAGGAAGCAGTAGTATAGAGGTGACGCATTGAGGCTGCGCCTTGGAGGATGGCACCGAGGGGTAACTAAGGTTTCACAGGTGGTGCACATGTTCAGACTGTGGCCAACCTGCACAACTTCACATCAGTCGGGTCCCATCTGTACATTTGACTTTTCCTTTTTCTTCTCTTTCTGGGCCCAGACCACCATGAAGACCTGTTCACCATGTATCTGTGCACACAAGCTTTTCATTCCCTGTCAGTGTCCCCCACATAGTAATCTTTCCGCCACCTCTCCTACAAAATCCCTCCTGTTGACTAGCTGCTATATTTGCCATGAAATTGCTAATTGTCTCCTTTTTTTGACACTGGAAGGCTGCGTAATAAATTTACAACAGGCAGACCATCAGATATTAAAGAGGACTGTTCATGTCCTCAGCGATGTGAGGTATTACATATTGCTAGAAAGCTGACAGTTCAGCTTCCCCTGTATGCGCCCCAATGCTGGAGATATTGGGGTACGGTATATAATACCGTACATCTCTGAGGACATGAAAGGTCCTCTTTAAAGGAATTAAGGAAGGAGATCTTAAAAGTTTATCCAGACCTAGTGTGTTAAGGGTGACCTATGGGTTCCCTTGACTTCTGGCCCCGTCACAGTTGCTACCACTACGACTCCTATGGTTACTCCAGTGAGGCTACAATGAATAAGTAGTTTTCCATCCCAAAAGCCACATGATCATATAAAGCACCAATGAAAAATCTTAACACTTAAACATTTAATAAATACCTCATAAAAAATTAATAAAACGTGAGACAAAGCAATACACATCAATGCCAGTTATCAATCAACCGGAATGAGTAGTGGCCTTTTTCCAGTAAACATCAATTGGCCACAGTCACTTCATAGTAATAAAAAAATGAGTAGATCTTACCATGTTAGAGGGGGGGGGGGGGGAGTACCAACCACCTTGTCAGATGTAGCACACAGTCCCTGTTCTGCCCCTCGATAGATTAACCCCATCACCCCAAGTGACTCCCGCCCTTACAAGGGCAGTACCAAACTGTACCCTTATACAGCACACCCTAACAAATCCTACGCGTTTCCTGGTGGGGCTACACCATTCATCAGGGGATCTCACTAAGACTAATAAGTCATCAAACACTGCCCATAGTGATGGGTCAGTTGAAAGATCTTACCACAGTAGTGGAAGAAAGTCAATTAAACATATTCCCCCCTATTTTTTCAAAACATCCAGGGAGAGAATAAAAAACCTGTCTCTCAGGCTACAGACTGCCAGTGTGTCAATACAGTCCCAGTAACTATGCTCCCAAAAAATAATGGTAACAATAGTACCAACATAAAAGTGCCAGCAACATACAGTTCAGTGTAGCCTCATTATAATGCAGACAACAGTGTGCCCCATAGGAATGCTAGCCACAGGTCTTCTATAACAGTGATTATTACACTACTTGTATGCCAATCCCAAACACAGCAAACTATCTGTCACACTGCCCTCCACTGAGTGTTTTGTATAGTGTATAAAATACACACACACACCTCTTCTCTTACATATATATATATATATATATATATATATATATATATATATATATACAGTATATAAAAATGAGTTTCTGTACGTCTGTTCTTTATGCGTGACCAAACGACTGGACTGATCGTCACCAAATTTGGCACACAGGTACATCAGGTGTCCGGGAAGGTTTTAGACCGGGTCTCAGCTCTCTAGGACATACCGTTCCTGAGCTACAGTATTCCCAAAAAATGACCTGCATTAGCCAATAGAAGCCTGCAAGTCTTTCACTCATATTCCAACTGCCATACACACGGTCACATGTCCCTTATCAGCCAACAGAAGCTCGCAGGCGCTTAGCCTCCACATGCACACAGCTTTACTCCAGGTTTCCATAACAACCCACCCATTTGTCTTCACTGCTGTAGGTCAGCTTTAAAGGCGCAGGGTGCTGTGGATGACACTATTACACTAGGTCACATACACACAGCTTTACTCCAGGTTTCCATAACAACCAATCGCAGGTTTTTCACTGATATCCAAACTAAGATACACATGATCACATGACGCTTATGGACCAATGGAAACTCGGAGGTTCTTCAGTCTTGACATACACACAGCTTTATACCAGGTTTCCATAGCAACCAAGCTATTTATAACCTGTATTAGTCAATAGCAGTTCACAGGTCCTGAAATATTCAGTCGTATGACGTGTATCAGTCAATATAACATCACATTTAATTTACCAGGTTTCCATAACAACACCCAATACCTAGACTGTACCGATATATATATATATCTTGGTCCACTGTAATGTAACCTTATGGCTGATGGGCTCCAGCACCTTCCTGTGCTATTGAAAGGAATTCTGTGAAGTGAAAGCTCTCCTGACTATACTTTTTGGGGTCATGTAGACCAATATCCAATATTTGTTGGTTCAATGCTGTTACACAACAAACCATGAAGACAATAGTATACAGTACATAGTGGTTAGTTCTTTTTATTCCGAGACAGACAGAAGTAAATGTTAAAAATACAATGAGCATCACACTTTTAGCATACATTTGTGCTCTCTCTCATCTGAAAAGCCATATCTCCCCTGCAATCTTCAGAAACGTCTTGGTAATTGTATAGTATAAACTATGTTAAGTGGGATTTCCAGGCTTACAATATGGATAGGTCACCCATATCAGATCGGTGGAGGTCAGCAGGAAATGAAGAAGGAAGCAGACAGTTCTATGCTCTGTGTAATGACTGAATTTAAGTGAATGGGAGCTGATCTTGGTCTGGCCACTACACAGAGAATAGAGCTGTCTGCTTCCTACTCCATTCTCTGTATATTAGCTGCTGAGAACAGTTGGCTAGTGAGGATGCCGGGTGTTAGAGCCCCACCAATCTGATATTACTATATTTAGCTGGGAAACCCCTTTGATGAAACTTCATTCAATAGATTAACAAAGTTAGGAGATAGAAATAGAAATATCGTAGTTTATGGCTTTTTACATGAAAGAGGACCGGTCACTTCTCCTGACATGTCTGTTTTAGTACATACCTCTATTCACCGTGAAAAAACTATTCACAGGCATCTTTTTTTATAGCTCTGGCTTTGCCACTTCTCCCTTATTCCTCCTAGACATTGATGAATAAATTGACAACTGTGTTGGGGGTGTGCACAGTCTTCCACTGTCTAACCCTTAAAGCCCAGTTGTCAAGTCATACATTTCTAGAAGGAATCGTAGAGGAACACCACAGCACAGAGTAAGAAAAAAAGATGGTCTAGGACTGTTATCTCATGAAGAGTCAATTTGTCACTAAATTAGACACATCAAAAGTGAAGACAGGTCTTCTTCAAGACACAACTTTATACCACGTGTATAGAAAATGGCTTGAATGTTTAGTGGTTAATGGTGTGTTATAGCATACACATCAAGAAAGTTTTCGCAAATGCCTACCCATCAAAGACGTTTAGCAACCAGTTGAGAGCTAGATCCACACACAATGGCACATTGACTAAAAGTCCACGTTCTTCTTCTAATCGCTCATATAGTGAACTCAAACACCGAATGACATCAAGAACATCGAGAGAACGATCTGAAGACTGTAGGATATCACAACTAAATATCTGGGATAGGAGGGGCAGGGTGACTAGATCCACTGCAAAACGTTGACAGAAAGAGATGAAAACAGTCATAAACGTTGAAATAAAAGGTGGGATAAAGTGGCCAAAATTAGTCTGACAGTTCCTATATAGCTATATATGCAGAAGATTTTAAAGCAAGCACAGATTCAAAGAAAAAAGTAGTGTAAAAGTATTTGTCACCTCACAAGTCCACAAAATGGTCTGTCTAAGGTTGGGTTCACACTAGCGTTGTAGTCTCCACAGGAGAAGCCGCCGCAGAAACCGTTGGTTTTAGGCGGATTCTGCGATTTTAGGTGGACCGCTACAGTTAATCCAGCCTTAGACAGACCATTTTGTGGACTTGTGTAGTAGGAGACTCCACTGCAGAATCCACCTAAATTTGGTGCAGAGAAAAGACCTGCAAGGAAGACTTTTAAAACTGTCGGAAACTGGGCCAACCCCATTATAGTTAATGGGGTCTACGGGTTTCTGCGTGTAACCACTTTTTAAGTGGACAGGGTCTCCGTCTTTCGGATCCCCATGTGGACCTGAAGGACAGAAACCCAAATGTTAGTGTGAACCTAGCGTAACTCTCTTGCATACTATTAAGCTGAAATGGATATTCCGACTAAAAACAGCCATGGTTAACTAACTACATATACCACAACTGTCTAATAAGGCTAAGGCCCCAAGTAGCGAAATGCAGCAAAGAAATCCAATTCACTTTGCAGTATTTCTGATGCGGCCAAAAGGCTGCGTTTTCACAACGTGGGGCTTCAGCCTAAGAGAGGGTTTGACAACTGGGAACTCTACGAATACCAAAAACAGGGGTGTTTAGTAGGCTGTGTATGTGGACCCAATTGACATTATAGTGCATAGTGTGCTCCCTGTTGTATTCATAGCTTCCATTCACTATAAGGGCAGGCAGGGTGGCAGCACATGCACAGTCACCTCCCCACTGGGAACACGGCACTCCTATTCTCACAATAACTAGGGTCTCAGCAAACTTACTCCCATTGAGAAGATATTTAAGGCATATCTAGTCAAGGTATCTTAAATGTTTTTAGTGGAAAATAAATTTTTTCCATGGTTGGCACTAAAAACGGATCCAATACATGCTGCATAAACGTTAAGTGTTGTTTACATCACAATATTGTCCCAATTTTAGTGCAAATGTCAAGAAAAAAGGGATGTAAAAGCATAGTATACTAACCTACTCTATCTCGTAGAGTTCTGCAAAAATTTATGCTACCACATATGTTTTTGACAGAGGACGTTTCACCACCTCCAACAGGTCCAGCTCTTTACATCATTTATTAGGAATATTCCTCCTATTCTGGCACAGTTGGAATTTTTTCTGTACCTCCCACCATTCCCGAGCAATCAATGCTGTTAGTTTTGGTGCCTGATATGTTATTTCGTCTTTGTACTGTCAGGAGGGCGGTGTCAGGCATGAGCAGACAAGGGGAGTGATTCTGAATTCTGACACTGACTGCCTCTGATAAGTGCTCTGAATCACGCCCCTGTCTGACACTGCCCTTCTGACATTACAGAGCTTAAATAGCACATCAGGCACCAAAATTAACTGCGCTTATTGCTCAGGAATGGTGAAGGCTAGAGAGAAAATTCCATCTGCTCTGGAATGTGTGGATGGGCACCTATTCAAAGATGCTACAAACTTAAATTGGCAGAGGTGGTGAAAGGTCCTCTTTAACAAAGGGATGGCATTCATCAAACGTTTCTACTCTATTTCTGCCTATTTGAATAAATGGGAATAGATAGATAGATAGTCTGGTGAAATGATAGCATCTTCTACATCTTTTGTCCTACATCACAAATGCCAATTTTGCACCGATTTAAAAGAGTTTTCCGACATATTTATAAAATGTTTACTAGTGCTGCTGAAGGAGAACATAAAAACTTTATATCAATACGTTATACCCCTGATGAAGCCTTTGATAAATCGTGCGGGATCATTTCCCTTCCTCTTCCCATAATGTATGGCACATTGTTTGAAGATGTGACATTTTGTTATTCTAGAGTTGCTAAAAGCCACCATGATAAACATAACCATATATCACAATTCATGTTTATGTTTATCATGGTGGCTTTTAGAAACGTGCTATTTTACTATTATCTCTCCTTATCTAGCATTATAAGACGGATGACTTGACTCATTGCTCTCTGAAGGAGAGGGGGGCTGAGTTCTCTGTATTACTGTTATCTACTGCTCTTCATTCCAGACAATCAGGTCAGCTAATTACAGTTTGCAGATAAAGCATAAATATGTAAAGAGAAAAAATGTAAAACACAAAGATAATATTGAGTTTACTGAAAGTCTTTTGCCTGTAGGATGTAAGTGTTCTCCAAATCTGTGCAATGTAATACACATTTACTGTGCATATTATTTGATCTGCATTGTTATAGATTTCTAGTAATCATAATTAATAATCTCTTATGGTAAAAGCAATATCTATATCTACTGAGGTACTTCATTGTACCCTGTCCATCAAACAGTCAAACCTGCCCTTCAGCTTGTTGAAGAATACAGGAAATGTTAAGAAGAGACAGCAGTCAAACTAGTGAGAGAGAGAAAGATGAGAAAACCCCTTTATCATTAAAAGAAAATATGCCGGGAAAACCCCTTTAAGATTAGTGCATTTCTGTGCCCCTGTTGGGACTGCAAATCCTGGTGTGATCACCCATAAGGAAGGCTTTTAGTTCCAGTGATCAGACCTGCAATTGTGCCAGCATTTGTGTCTGTATTAAAAATGCCACCATATCACGCTTGTGTGGAATTGGTCTAAGGCTGTATTCACAGTAACTGGTTTTAGTACAGCAAGGAGCACAGTAAAAACAGCCATACAAAAATTTAGTCAAAGATGAAAGTTTGGCTATATGTACCAGTGCTCAATGGACAATATACTGTACATATTTTGTTTTACCAAGGCGACAGTCATTAGCTGAGAACATTTTAGCGTTGATCTATTTGTGCATGTATGTGCTGTACATGACTCTGAAATAAGAATTCTGGCTCTAAACTAATAAAGGTTAAATAAATCAAAATAATATAATCAATGACTATGAAACATATTGAGAATAAAAAATATAGTGTACATCACCCAATTTTACTGCATATTAAAGTCATTGGTGCTCACATCTTAGGGCCTTTTGAACTCTGCGCAGTTTCATTGCTGTTCGATAGGCCGAAAATTTCATGTTATTTAAATCTCCTGAAAAAAGGCGACAGAAAAAGCAAACATTAGTTATATAAAACAATCTAAACCTATATTAAAGCTGTGTTAGGGTGGGTTCACACCTGCGCTTCAGTCCGTCCGCTGCCAATCCGAGTGAAAATCTCGGGGAACGGGATCGGCATCAGATACCGACAGGTTAGCGACGCATTGGTTAAAAACCCATTCATTTGAATGGGTTTTTAAAGCAATGCGCGGGTGTGCGCTTACACCCTCTGCGCTGCGAAGCCGTTTTTTTTTTCGTCGGACACGAAGTTCTGCCTGTCCGACTTTGTTTCCGACGACAAAAAAGGATTCACAGCGCAGAGGGTGTAAGCGCACACCCGCGCATTGCTTTAAAAACCCATTCAAATGAATGAGTTTTTAACCAATGCGTCGCTAACCTGTCAGTATCTGATGCCGATCCCGTTCCCCGAGATTTTCACTCGGATTGGCAGCAGACGGACTCAAACGCAGGTGTGAACCCACCCTAACTCCATTCTCTAATATACTTCTATTTAACAAGTGGGAGCCATTTCAGTAACTGGGAAATGGAGCTGCTAGAAAATGAAATGGACATGAGATGAGGACCTCCATCCTGTATCTTTATTCGCAAAATATAGCACACTAAGACTACAGACAACCAAGGTGCTGAATGGACGTGAAAACGTCCGTTTTTCTCGGCAGTCTTGCACCCCAGGGGCGCCCATTTTGACGGATCCCCCAAGCATATGAGTGTATAGAGGGATCTGTGAAAACGGGCAGAAATAGGACATGACCTATAGTTTGACGGTCCGTTGTCAAAATAACGGTCAAGTGAATAGCGCCCATTCACTGACATTGAATTTAATACTGCCGTGCGACATCCGTTAAAAAAACGGATATCATACATTAATCACTGTTGTGTGAATATAGCTTTAGGGTATATCCATAAATAAACTGCATCGCCAATTGACCTGGGGTGCAGGTTTTTAATCTGCAGCGATTTCCAGTGATTATCCTTTGAATTTGGATTTTCAAGTCCCCCAAAAAATCTCGTTTTGGGGAATTTTTTTGCTTCAGAAGAATTTAGAAATATGTATGTATGTATGTATGTATGATTTTTCTTAATGGGAAATCAGTAATGCACCTGACCTGTGCGTACGTAAGGGATTAGGGAGACACTAAAGAAGCAGTCCAGAAAAGCACTCTATTCCATCCCTGCACCCGTCATCTGATAGTCTGTCACTCTCCAGGCTTCTTTCCTGTATACAGCACTCACTACATCTACCTGGAACATTTACTGCATTTTACTTGCATGTGCTGAGGTTCTTCCCATTTAGGTGAGCTCTGTTATTTGGACATGTCGGCCTCACTGTCTTTTAGCTATGTCTAGGTTTTGTGCATGTGCATCTTTATTAGTGGTGTGGTCTCAGCACCTCACTGTGCTTAACCAGGCAGCAGAGCCTACTACAGCCCTTTCCCTGCCATGGACATGTGTTATACGTCCTGAGAGGGTGGCACTGCAGTAGCCAAGAACATATATGATACATCCCTACAAATGCCAATATCTCAGGATCTATAGGGGTTAGCAACATGGTTCAAGATTCTTTTTAGAGAGCAGAATGTTCCCTTTAAGGAATGCTAGGAAACTTAGCAACCTCCTACAAATCAGGAGTAATAACCAGATAAATACACTGGTGGAAAGTGAGATCTTAATTCCCAACAGTGTATTTAACTACTTACAATATCAGATCTGAGGAAAGCAGCATCACCATGGCATTTTTTAGTGGCAAGATTCTGGTCTTTAAAATGAATCATGGATCATGTTACTATCCATAGATCTTGAGATATTGGCAGTTACAGTGTCTCCTGGCTCCTCGAGCCTCAGCCAGCATCTCTGAACAGACTGGAGGAAGATCGGGACGGGTTAGGAAGGATGAGCTGACAGGCCGCACACAGGAGAAGGAGCATAGATCCTCCTCTCCATGTATAAAATGTAACAGCCCCTAGTGGGAGGGATAGCAGGGACTCCTATCAGACAGCATACTTTACTTTTGCTCCCTGACTGTCATATAGGGGTGACAATCTATTCTAATAAGCCATCTGAGCCTTAACAAGGCATTTACTGACAGTGTGATCCAGATATTTACCACTGCCCACATTGGGGCGCTATAGGAGTTGCACCAAACACTTACACCACATATACACAAATATCGATAAAGTTTACATTTGACACTGTCTATATCCTGGCCATACCCGATCTTTATAGAGTAAAATATGGGTTTGTCCTGGGTCTTAAATATATGCAAGTAGCAGGGCAGGTTAGAAAATAAATATGACCTTACCTGCAGACTCCCCTCGGACACTTTTAACCCATCAATCAAAAGAATTAAACAAGTATGTTCAATAGAACTGTGCTGCCACCTAGTGGTTACATTGGAAATTACACACTAGCTGCCTTCTACTAAATTTTAATAGACAACACTACTTGGACATTACTTAATATGTGGTCATATTAACCTTTGCCTCACCTTGATATCGCATGCCCTTTCCCGTGAGGCCAGACTGTTCCTGACTAATGCCATGTAATCACTTCCATGATCTGACTCTGAATCTAATCTCTTAAATTTGTGCGACCCTGCATATTGTTTTCTTTCAGTACTTGCACCTCTTATCTACTCCTATGGTGACCACAAGTAAAAAGTCTAAAACTTCAAAAGCCTTTGACTCCCAGCCTCCGGCTTCTAAATCCATGACACGCATAGAAAAACCTGACAAACGTGTATCAAAAACCACCACTCAACCTACTCCACAGACCTCACCTGCCTTCTGTGACACTGACCAGGGAGACACCCCACGTCTGCCCCGTCACCTTCTCAGAGTCTGAATGTCTCACCATGCTGGAAGACTGACAATAATCATGCCGCCTCTGTTGCGGATGAGGTCACCAAACGAATAATACCCCTTCTGGCCAAACGCTTGGACTTACTCCACGCATCCATATATACAGCCCTGGCGCAAATCATCAATCATGCGCAAAAACTGAGCGACCTAGAACTATGCTATACAACCTAGAGCGATGCTATAAGGACAAGAGTCTCCGCTCAAGAAGATGTTACCAAAGAAATGCAGAATGACCTGGAAAACAGATGCTGTAGAAATAACCTATGCTTAGTGGGCATACCGGAGTTGATGAAGGGGAGGGGGCGACCTGGTGGACTTTGTGGATAAGACTATTCCCAAAACTATGGGTCTCACACTGGAATTGCCAAAACCGAAATGGTAGGGGTGCCGACTGCTCACTGTGATGGTCAGAGACCGAGAGTGAAAGCACTCATCACCTCCGTACCTCCATCAGGAGTTTGGATGAGTACCCAACAACATGTTGATACTGACACTTACCTCTCTCCTACATATTTTACATTTATGACATGGAATGTGGCGGATTGACCCCTCCCTTCCCCCCGATAAAATGGAGAAAGGTATTGGCACACCTTAAACACCTCCACACAGATGTCTTCTTTTTACAAGAAACACACTGGAAGCGAGACACTCATATTGCTCCAAGGGCCCCATGGTTGGAGGGCTCTTACACCTCCAAATGCAGAGGGGTTGAGATTTTAATCAACAATGCCCTACCATATTCTATCCAGAAAATACACGCAGATCCTGAGGTTGGATTCCTATGTGCATGGTCACCACATACCCTCCTAAATGTATATGCTCCGAATCTGGACTTCTAGTCCTGCTTACTGGCATTTCTTCTTTCCCATGAGCTACATCCTCTGATCTTATTGGGAGACCTTAACGTCACCCTACGGTAACATAGACAAATTGGGAAGCACAACATCCTCTCTGCCCCTCCTAGCAATCTACTAAGACTAATAGACCGCCTGGATCTTTGTTCCTTCTTATCCACCTACACAATTGAGAATACATCTACCACTCCCGAGTCCATGACACCTACTCCAGAATAGATTATATCCTGCTCCATATTTGAGAAATCTGATGACTCAACTATCCACCCCATACTGATCTCTGACCATATCCTGGTGTCGCTGGCCTTGAAATTAGACTAAATGCAGTATTACCTGGAAAATCCCTTCCTAACTATACACTTCGCCAGACTTTTGAGCATACTTGAAGGTCAACTGCGCAAACTTTTTAAACAACAATACTGAACAAGCGGAGGACCTTCCTCTCTCTTAGGTGACCTCTAAGGCGGAGATGCGGGGCCATGTCATCAACTATGTGAGCCATGCTCATAAACACTAATGTGATCAATTCCAAAGCTTACACAAAGACCTACAGAAAGCCCAGCAAGACCACATAGCAGACCTGTCCCCAGAAAACACAAAAACTATACATCAGGCTACATCACTCCTACACACCTTTCTCAAGGGCGAAGCAAAATGGTGCCCTACAGCCAAACAAGACAAATACTATATGGGGTAGTCGAAAGACGTCCTGGTCTTTCCTGTATCAAATGCTTCGGTCTAATATTTGTGTCCTTCCTCAGACAACTTCATCACGACACCAATACAGTTATAATGGTAAATGGCAGAAATACCCCCATAGTGGACCAATTTCAGAGCACAAAAAAGGGATGTCCATTATCGCCTTTTTGTTCAATTTTTCTATAGACCCCCTACTGAGAAACAGAGAAATCACCTATATACCCTGTTATCCAATTGGGTGATAAGAACTTAGAGTAACTGCATTTGTTAATGATATTCTTCTCATGCTTGACAACACTTACATGAAACCCTCCAGGAAATATAACGCATAGGGGCACTATCTGGTTATGTACTCAATGTTGACAAATGTCTTCCCCTTTCCCCTAATTCCCCCTCTTTGTCTGTCTTGTTACTTCCTGTGATCTCTGTTAGACAGAAAATAGTTCTTGTTTATACCCGAGTTCAGTGATGTTTCATTTTAATAATTGTAAACTTTTCTTACCAGACTTTTTCTTTTTCCATATGACACACGCTCTATGTCATACCTACCACTATGTTTGTACATAACATTGTAATAAATACAAGTAAAAAAAAAAAAAAAAAAAAAAAGAAATGTATGAAGTATTTATAAAGTTACTGAGAAACTATAATGGGGACACATTATCATATTGCCACCAAGGGCAACACAAATTTAGAAATCCCTCTAAAAATCCAGAATAGGCACATTGAGGCAATTTGCTACTATAAAGTTTGCTTGTATACCGCACATGATGGAAATAAATAAGACCTGGCATTTGATTTTCCAAGTGCTTCCTTATTTCTATATCTGAGTGTTGTATTTAGTTCCCTTGGGGCTTATTCACACTTCAGTTTTTCATGTACATGTGCTGTCCATGTTCTCCATGGACAGAACATGGGTAAAAAAACGGAGACATGCTCTATTTTGTTTCACCAACCACACACAGTATAATCTAAAGGTCCATAAAAATCACTGACAGCAGCCGTCTGCTTTAGTTTTTGACAAATCCAAGACACTGTCCGTGATTCGTGGAAGTGTGAATAAGTCCGAATACACAAAACATGTTATGTTCATTTTAAAGCAAAAATAATGTTAATAAAATACTTAAATTACATAGAATAAATGCATTATTTACTGAACAAATATAGAACAATTTCTCACCAAGTGCCTGGTACAGCTCGGTCATTTTTGGATGATCCCAGCAAGTTGTTTGTGCCTGGTGACTACATGAAAAGAACAGATAGTTTAATAGAAGTATCTCCGGCACTCCAGTTTGGGCAAACATTTCATCTCATGATGCCAAAGCTCTAGCAATGTCACTGAAAACAGTGATATGACGTTAGAAGACAATTGTTCATTTTCTACATATTGAAAACATCATAAACTAACATGTTAAACAACAAATGCAAACACCGATAACATGAATGTGATGCAAAATACAGTAATTTATTTTACTCACTTGATATAATAGGGAACCTTGTTGGGTGATATTGCTCTCTCCCAGGGAACTTGTACAGAAGCTGGAATATAAAAAGATAATGTTTTCATGTTATGATGATACAGGGGTTGACATAATAATGTGAATACCCCTTTTATTTACATAGTTTAATATGATCTGTCATGTCCTCTGACACTGGGGGTATTATATACCACTAGAAGGCTGAATTCAGCTTTGCAGGTCTGCACCCCGGTGTCGGAGATCTCAGTACCGTTAGTTTCATCACTGACATTCCCCAACTGGCACTTTTTGATTTTCCATCTTTGGGGGGCAACCTGAGAAGTAATTCCCACAATCAGAGTAATCTGTGATTGCAGGCAGTAGCTCAGAGTCTCGGCGGTAGAATACAGCTGAGACCCAGTAGCTATGGCGGCCACTTTGCAGCAGAGCAGCCGCCATCTTTAAAGACCCAACATCCGCCGTAATAGTACGAAAGATGTTGGGAAGGGGTTAAAGAGGATCTTTCACCGCCTCCACCAACCTGAGTTCCTATCATCTGTTAATAGGCGTTTCTCCACTGATTCTGGCGCAGTTGGAATTTTTTTTCTAGCTCCCTCCATTTCCGAGCAATAAGTGCTGTTATTTTTGGTGCCTGATATGTTTACTTAGGCTCTCTACTGTCAAGTGGGTGGTGTCAGGCAGGAGCAGAAAAGGAGGCATGATTCAGAGCTCCAATGTCCGAGTGGACAATGTCATAGCATATTAAGCACCAAAACTAATGGAATGTATTGCATAGGAGTGGTGGGGGCTAGAGAAAAAAATCCCAACTGTGTAGGAATCAGTGGTGCAGCACCTATTAAACGATACCAAGACCTGAACTCGGCAGAGGTGGTGAAAGGTTCGCTTTAATAAATCAGGTGAATTTGGAACCAATGAAAAGCAATCTAAGATTGAACACCAGTCTCCCCATTTCTGTTAAGGGACAACAGCAAATAATATAGTTACTAATCTTGTATAAAATTTAGACAATAAAAACTTAAACCTGGCGGTCCCAAATTTTGCTCGTGTTGTATGATATCACAAATTTATCACAGTGCCTCATGGTGCAATGTACTGTAGTGCAGTTTAAGCCATGGCCCTTTCCATTGCGTAACACTTACTAAGTGTGTTGCATGGAATCTGGAGCATTTAGATTAGTAAATCTGTCTCAAGGTTTGTAGATTTAACCTTAGGCCTTAGTGTTTTTTTGCAATTTGAAACATTTTATGCTATTTTTAACACAGATGTTTATGTGCATGCGGTGTGGCACTATATAAATGCTCATAACAAAACATTTGTGTGTTATTTTTGGTATATTTTTTAACATCAAGGATAAAGAGGTATCCAGCATTGGAAAAAGTACTGCCTCTTTGTACTAGTATTCTGTTTGTTGCTCACTTTTACTTTCAATGGAAAAATCAAAAGAACTCACATGATAAAAAATGTTGAGACTCGGGTCCAAAGTCACGGTGAGCGTCCTGCAATTGCCGAAGACGTTCTGTAACAGCAGTCTGCATAAGAAAAATGAGAGCATACATTTATTCCATCTGTTTGCACATACTGTACATTTTACATACATCTAGGTTGTCAAAATATTGTCTAAACATACAATATGGCTGAACAAACAAATACTGTTATATGTGTGTATATATTATAGATATACAGACACACACACATATTATATACATATTTATTAGATTATATACTTATATAGTATTTAATGAGTATTCCTTAAAAAATTAAAAAATCTATGTTTCTCCTGACACAAACTATTTGTAGTCTGAACCTGCCGTCATACATTGTTCCATATACAGGTGCATCTTAATAAATTAGAATATTTTTGAAACGTTCATTCATTTCAGTAATTCAGTAATACAATCCATAATCAGCGTCTTCCATGATTGTGTGTCCTACTGAACCAGACTGAGGGACCATTTAAAGGCTTAGGAAACCTTGGCAGGTGACACTGAATTTACAATACTGAACTTTTTTACAATATTCTAATTTTCTTAGATTTGGGTTTTCATTACCTGTAATCCATAATCAACATTTACAGAAATAAAACACTTGAAATAGAATACTCTGTGTGTAAAGAATCTAGAAAATATAGGAGGTCACTTTATTAATTTAATTACTGAAATAAATAAATGATTCAAAGATATTCTAATTTATTAAGATGCATCTGTATATGCTAACATTGCAATCTATGTTAGGAAGAAGTAGTAGTACATAAACCCTGTGACTAAAGTCTAAAGATAGCAATATATATTTCACAATGGCTTATAACTACTTCTCCGGATCCCTATATCTATGCTCAACAAATGAGATGGGATAAGAGTACAGGTTAGTTGGTAACCCAATCCCACCTAAATCTGCAATTTCACTTAGAGTTGATCTAATATGTATCCTGCAGTCATACTACCTGATTAACCTCGGGATTAGAATACATGTAGTTTGTTGTCTATTACCATGAAGATACATAGGTCTGCATAGGATCTGAATCTGCACAAAATGGTATGCAATCTAAAAAGACTATTCTAAAGTTGGTTCAGTTTTTATTTTAGATGCAATGGAGATATTTAAAAAATGGTTGTGAGGGTGTACATAAGTGCAAACAAGACCTTGCTCTTTATGAAAGGCTAGTGGATTAAGCATCATAGACTTTTATAAAAATAGCACAGTATATAGGTGAATGCAGCACGTATCCTACAATGCCTACTGTTTGCAGCAGATATATTATCTGCATATACCTGTAGCTGTTTCCAACGGTTGTTAATTTGCTCGAGCTCACGTGCATTTTCCATAGAGAGATGAACATCACAAAGGGCTAGCTGATGAGCAAGGTCATTTGCCATCTTGATTGTATCTTTAATAGGAGTTATCTCTTCCTTAAAAAGCTGAAGAATAATTAAGACACAATTTAATTCCATTTTCTAAAACTTCATAGAGTAATCCCATCAATAGCAGGCTCTACCCTTTTACCTTTGTTGCTTGGATGTGCTCAGGTAAGGAATCTATAAATAAGTCTCCTATCGGTTCCCAAGTTGTTTGCACGCTCTCCGCTTGACTTAGGGAATCTGTGGCTTCTTTCATAGAAACTCCTAAATCCCGAAGCTGTTCTAATGTTCTTTCCAGATGGCGGTTCTGGTCTAAACTGCGAGCAGTCAACCTATCCCACAGTTCACTAGCCACACTTGCTTGTTTCCATAGTAAGCGACTGAGGCTCTGAGATCGGCTTCTGGGAGAGGCATCTAGAGAAGTTTTAATAGAAACTAAGGTAAAAGAAATATTTGTGAATTGTAGTAACAAATTTACTTCTGAGAATGTAATAAGAGCAAAGGGCCAGATATATTATTGTCCAAACACAAAAAATGGTGTAAAAAATGTTGAACTTTCCAAAAAGGGGAAGTGTTAAGGACATAGTGTGGGCCCTGCAAGATTTATCATCATTTACAACAATTTTGTGGCATAGCATCATCTTTAGAAACCCCACGCTCCTCATCAGCACCCCCATTGTCCTTATGATCACCCCCATCAGCAGCAGCAGATTTCCTCTGCGACCTTTCTGCTTCAATTATGCCTTTACAGAAAATGCCGGCGTTTCCGTAGGTATAATTGACATGCTGTGATTTCCAAAAACGCAACGGTTTTGGAAATCGCAGCATTTCCACTGCGGGTATTTTTCTGCAATGCGTGGATGGAATTCGCTAGTTTATAACAGAAATGGGACAGCCAATTTTGCAATGTCCTTCATGCGTCCGTTTAGAGAACACATTGACATTAACGGCCGTAAAAAAAAACCCAACATGGTCTATCTTTATCCAGACACAAGGACCTAATAAAAATCAATGTACTGGTTTTAACTGATGTAAAGCGGATTATTGTCCATCTGCCAAAAACGCATCAGTGGGTTGGGTCAAAAAAGAAAAATCTATAAAATTCATCTGTTTTTTACACTGACAGTTAAAAGCTGTTGCAAAACAGATGACACTCAACCAGCAAAATCAGAGAAACGTAACAGATGCAAAACGGTTGTTAAAAACGGACACGATCATGTGAATAAAGCCTTATACTACCATAGTGTTGAGCCAAACCTTTTATTCCTATTTGCCACATAAGTTTTACCATCTGATTGCTGCATAAAAAGTTTTATTCCCAATCTACATTTGGTGAAATCGAGTTATATCACTGTATTGTTGTGCCAACATGACAATCCCACTTGGTGTCTATAGTTATAACACAGTCTTGTTGCAGGAAAAAGTTTTATTCCTAATTAGCACATAAGCTGCACCACCTAACCTGCTCCAAAAGTTTTGTGAAAATATATTATACGAAAAATATCAAACACAGAGGATAAATTCATTGGAGAAGTCGTAGTCAGAAGTGAGGAAGACATCTTTCATCCGATTATCATTGTCGTCCTCTAGTAACTCAGAACCACCCTCTGGATTCAGGAGGCTGTTGAGCCTGCATGTGTCTTCCCTTATGTGTACACTGGTAAATTGTAATCATGTCCTGCAGCCACATAATGCTATGCAAAAGATACGGACCTGGTATAAGAAACTGACCATGCCCATAAAGCAAGTAGCACTATACAATGCATTACAGCCTGGCCTGTGTATTAAAAACTGCTTTAAGATATACCACACTACACTGGATTTTTAATTTTATAACTCCTACCTTATTGGTGCCCCACGCCCTTTTTATCTGAATTGGTGCACAGCAAGTTATGCTACTTCAATGTGAAATTGGAAGACCTGGGGCTAAAGTGACATTTTATTGGAAAAAAAAAAATTTTACAGCCCAATTTTAATAACTTCTGTGACGTCAATATTCTCACCATACCGCTTGATAAATTCCCTGAGGTGTGTTCTTTCCAAAATGGGGTCATTTGTTGGAGGTTTCAACTCAGGTGCCTCATGGGCTCTGAAATGCAACATGGCACCGGAAAACCTGCCCTCCATAAGCACAATGGGGTTCCTTTCCTTCTGTGCCCCGCTGTGTCCCATACAACTGTTTATGACTACATATGGGTTACTGCTATGTATTTTTTCATTAAAGCAAAACATACTGGAATACAATTTGCATCTAACACGAAATACAAAATGTCACGATAAAGTCATTCTAAAAAATCACTAAGGTAAACCATTCCAAAAGTTATTACTACAGAAAATTCAGATCTAATCTAGTTGGACCTAAACTTTGGATATGTTTTCTCTAGCAGCAACCTTTCCAAAGCCATCAGTGCTCTCTGAGTGGTCCTGGGCCAGAGACAAGAGATTCTGAGCCGCCAGACAGTGTCAGAGAGCTCGGAATCATACCCCCTTGTCTGCCCCTTCCTGATATTATACCAGGCAATGAAACTAACTGCGCTGATTGTTCATAAACAGGTGGGGCTAGAGAAAATACTCCAAATGTGCCAGAATCAGAGCAGCGGCGCCTATTAAAGGATGCAAAGAACCAGAGTTGGTTTAGATGGCTGCTGCAGTCTGTCCTATACTCAAAAGGCTTACTAAGGAGAAAAATAAAGACCCAAGATATCATTGGCTGATACTGAAGATACTAACCTTTGGCTAATGTAGATGTGTCCTCTTCTATTTCTTGAAAAGGATGCTGTGTGAGGAAAGCTTGAGCAGATTCAAGTACAGAATATATATAGGGACCTCGAGCCTTCACCTCTTCCATAAACAGCTGCAGTTAGGGTGATAAGATATTTTTTTTAAATCGGTTTTATTAAGATTTATTTAAGCAAATACAGAAAAAAAAAACAAAAAGCAAACCCAATCCCACCTTCCCCAATGCCCCCCAGCTCAAGGTAAGTACGTTAACAGAATAAACTACCAGTGTATTGCTCCATATTGTCCCTAGAATCCAAGTAGTCTACAATAGTAGGCCTTGTAGATTCCACAGAGCATATTAAACAGACATAGACCAGAATACAGTCTGCCTTTACAAAATAAATAAGGAGAACCATCTACTTGTGGTAAATAAGGAGAGACCTGGGAAAGTTCTATCAATAAGGAAGACTATTGTGGCCGAACTCAGGGCATCCACCAAGGAGATCAGAAGTCCTGAAACATTTTTAGGGTATCCCTCCCATTTCGGACTTCTCCATCCATAATGTGGTATTAACGCTGGTTATAAATTATAAAAGCCAGGGTTGGGATCTTCCCAATGGGAGGAGATCTATTTCCATACCTGATATAGCAGTTGTAAGACTGACTCTCCGTCACAGAGCAGCAGTGCACCCTAGAATACACTACCGGGTCTTGTACCCCTCTGCATCTGCCCTCTAACTTATCAAATTCCTTATAATATTGATTGTGCCAAACAGAAATAGAAGAATCTGTGGTGCAGCCCACCAACCCCACAGTCGCGCTCACCTTACTTCAGTTCTTAAGTATCAGAAGTAATGTGAGAAATGTTCTGTCCTGGCCAGCCCACCACATGACTCATCATCCAACCCGCTGAAGTGAGGGGAACTCAGACCCCCAAAATTAAAGATTAAGTGTAACCCAAATCCTTTATGCACCAGCTGACAAAAAAAAAAAAAAATAACTCACCAAGAAGTTGTTGGAATCGAATTTGTATGTGTGAATGTAATGATGATATATGTGAGGGATTACAGTATTAGAGAGAAATGAGAAGTTTACTGGGGAAAACTGTACAATTGAAAGGAGGTCCTAGTACCATGTTAGGCTAGCCCTAGCCTGGATACAATATGAGATACGGTTGGGCATGGAGGCATGCTGGTTCTATATGGTATCCTAAGGAACATTTGCCCACAGATGTTGCAGCTACGCTTGTATATCCTGCAAACTCATAGGTGGCCAAATCTGGCATCCCCGCTGGTTCCATATATGTTGATTGGTGACCAGGCAGGCCCCATGTGCCTGGGATATGGACAAGGAAACTGTGGGAGCTGATCACACGATCCTCTGTACTGGTGTGCGTGCCCTCACATAACCACTGCTCCAACACCTCCCAATAGCTAGGCCAGAATAACCTACATGGCAGGCAATTCAGGGAAAAAAACAATCATCCTGCCTTACTCAGCCCCTATCAAAGTCTGTCAACTGGGCAAAATATCTTCAAGTAGGTTATAGAGGTATGTCTAGAAGTCAATGGTCTCTCACCAAGAAGTACATTACCAAAAAGTAGCCTCTGAGAGCCTTTGTATAGGGCAGAGGGGCGCATTTTTTTATTTTTTTTTTGTCAATGAGTGTATTCTGGAAAGCAGACAACCTGACCATTGCAGTTTTCTTGCTGGGTTGACAGCCATGTCCCCCTTCATGTAACTTTGCGACAAACAGAAATCATTTTTAAAAATCCATTAAACGTACATTTACCTCTAAACCTCACATCCAAGCTCACAAAAACAATATAAAAATAATGGGTCATAGTGTGTTACCACTGTCACCAACATCAACGAGAGCTTGTATTCTCAAAAAATACTCACCGAGAGGCCAGAGAGTTGGTTGTCATCAACAAATGTACTAAAAATATTCAGTTCACACTCCGTACAGCTACAAATACAATGGTAGCTAAATCAAAATGTTATAAGAGTTCACAGCACACCATGCACCTTCCTGACTACCAACGCAAGAATGGTGTGGGCTTATGAGCTAAGTTGGTGCAAAACTATACTGTATTATACGGCCAACACCAGTAGGTAACACCTGCGAAGTACTATTCTCGACTATAAACCCTTTAGATGCCGCCATTGGTTAGATACCAGTGATCTTAACATTCTCGTGTATCATGGGGGGGGGCACTATTGGGTTCTCATGACAACAAAGGGACTACTGAAGGCTCCTAGGCCTGCCACTGTATTAGATCTAGCCTTAGGAAGTCTGTAATAGAACATCAGTAAACCTACACTATAATGCAATTATAATGTTATGTAATTGCGACTGAAGCAATTGCCTAAAATGTAACGGAATTACTATTTAGGAAATTCCCCAATACACAGCAGGTAACAGATAGGATCAACAGACTGCAAGCAAAATAAGCTACCTATAGTCCAACATCGCTCTGGTTCACAGAGCCTAAGGCTACTCCTAGGTAACAAAGCCCGCTGCAAGGCAGGATAGACTTGGTTGTTCAGAACCCATGATGCAGTTATGGAACAATGTGTTAGGAAGCAAGCGTACTTGCAAACTAAGGTCCAAGCACAGAAAACCTATGGCCAGCACAGAAAGTAAAACAATAACTGGGGTCAAAAACCGGGAGAGTATGGGAATAGCCAAAATGTAAGCAGAGAAATAACAGAAGTCAACACCACGGTTGAATCCAGGAGGTGTCAAATAAAGTCAAGTCAGGAAAAGCAGGGAAAGCCAGGAAAACAAGCCAAAATCAGCAACCAAGGAGATCAGAAGATAAACAGGGCAGGAACTAAGAATCCACAGGGAGACTAGATCCAGGACAATGACAGGTAACAGAGAAGGTCCTTGTCACAAATACCCTTCCTCCAATCCATACCCAATCCATTGGATGCTGAACTACAGCCCTGTAGCGTAAAGTGAACCTATCAGTACCACTGGCAGCATGAGACTATTGACTGACTTCCTTTAAAGGGAACCTGTCACATGGAAAATGTAGTCCAATATTAAGGCAGCATGTTATAGAGCAGAAGCTAAGTAGACTGATATCTAGTTTTGTGGCAAAAGATTTTGTGTAACTTGCCATAAACATGCTATCACTGTTCATATTCATCTCTGCTCTTTCTATGTTCAGAAGTCATGGGGGCGGCCCTATCAGCGAGTGTGCATACAGGAAGGCAGTGAATCGCTAAGTAGGACTGCCCCCTTGTCTTCAATAGAAAGAGCAGAAATGAAATAAGATACAAGCTACACAAAATGTTTACTCACAAAATTATACATCAATCTGTTCCGCTCCTCCTGCATTTTCCATGTCACAGCTTACCTTTAGGTGGTGACAAAGCTTCTTGATAGCTCACCAGATGTTTATCCTTGGCTTGCTCCACCGCCGAGAGGTCACCTCGCAGGGGAAGCTGGGCCGACAAATCTTCATCCTTTTGCCCGAGCCAGTCAATGATCTCCTGGAGTGGTGGCTGCAACTTAAGAGTGGGATCTGAAAATGCTTCGAGACGTGCTCTAAAGAGAAGTTGGAGGAGACAAATTTTACAAAGTAAAAAGGTCCTCCTAGTATAAAATATACCCTGTAGTACACCATAAATTTTACATTAAGACATATTTTTATTACAAGACTGTAAAAGTAAAAAGGTATTTGCCAATATACTTTATTTTAAACCCATGAAAACAATGAGATCTGGCCATGTACTAAATGTAAGAGAATAAAATGTAAATATTAATGGAACAGATGGGAATAATTGTGCCGCATCTTTGGCGCATGGTCCTTTTTTTGTGCCACAGATGCCCCACTTTTTACTAAAGTGGATGGAATATGGGAGGAAACCAAGGACACCTCAACCTGACAAATGTATTATTACTCACGCCAGAAAACAGAAGTGAGTTATATCTGAAATCTAGGCCAGTCCCTTACTGCTGTAGATTTCCATGCTGGAGCCTATTAATAATTCAGGCATATTTCACAGCAGACATTAGTGAAAAGAATCCCGCCACTCACAAACAGAAGCTGCCACCTATTCAAGTATATATAAGCTTCCAACACGTGTAGGTCCATCCTAAACCTCTGCCTACTGCTTACCAATCCAGTCCCAAAGAGGACACTTGGACCAGAAGCTGTTAGTTACAATGAGGGACCATGTGGAGAAAACAAGGACCATAACTATATGGTAGCTCGGCAGACAGACACGCTGCTAGATACCATATATTCACATGAGCAGGTCTGGAAGGAGTTAAATGAAGAGGAGTGTAATTGTTGTTGATAGGGCCTTAAACGTTATACAAACTGTAGACTCATTGGGGCAGATAAACTAATAAAAATGTCAAAATTCTGGTGTAATTTGTGGCAAATAAGTGTTTTAGTCCAGGGCCCCATGTAGCATAAACGCTGCGATATTTTGGCGGTGAAAATGTCGCGGCAAAAGCTAATCCCATCCACACATTACAGAAAAATATCAGCAACGGAAATGCTGCAATTTCAAAAAACATTTCGTTTTTGTAAATCGCAACATGTCAATTATACCTACGGAAACGCTGGCATTTTCCATACAGGTATAATAGAAGCAGAAAGTACGTGGACTCTGAAGACTTTCTGTGAAAAGCGCTATGGGAAAAACCACAATGCCTTTCCGCTGCGTTTTTTCCCGCAGCACTTTTTGGCTGCGGCGCGCTACGTGGGGCGTTAGCCTTAAACACTCTGCCACAGTTTCTGCTCCTTGTACAAAAATTGGAGGGGGTTTATCGGAAAAGGGTGGGATTTGACAAAAAGCGGTGAGGCTTAATATGCAACTCAATGTGTAAAAACTAAGCAAATTAATAAGTGATGTAAAGTTACACTAGACCAGTGATGGCTAACCTTTTAAGCTCGGTGTGTCAAAATTCGTAAAAAATCCTAGCTTAACTCGGGTGGCGTGTCACATCTAGAAATAGCCATAATTTTGTGATATTTGTACCTCTAGTAAAAAAAAAAATAAAAGTATTTGTATTTTATGTATTTCTGGCCAATCACATGGTATATGACCCCCATTTTTAGCCCCCACACAGTGTATGACCCCCTTTTTTTTGGCCCCCACAGTATATGAACCCCTTTTTTTTTTACACCCCCACACAGCATATGATCCTCCTATTTATACCCCCCCCACACAGTATATGACCCCTTTTTTAAAGCCCATCCACAGTATATGACTCCCTGTTATCCCCCCACCCCCACACAGAGTAGTGGCCGATACTTTTTACTCACCTGTGCACGCACTAGTCCTGGCCGCCCTCCGCTGCCGCCTCCAGGGTGCGCTATTGCAGACGCTGAAGAAGGCCGGGATGCTGCACATAGCGTCCCGGCTTTCTTCAGCTTCGTGACGTCAGTGTACCGCCGCCAACAGGAGGCAGCGGAGGGCGGCCAGGACAGGAGCGTGGACAGGTGAGTAAAAAGAATAAGCAGCTGCGTATTGCAACACAATACGTAGCTGCCGATGCGTGTCACCCTTGATACGCGTGTCATAGGTTCGCCATCTCTGCACTAGACAGTCTAACAGTGCACCAGATGTCAAAACAGCATCAGACACTTAAAGAAATCTGCTGCAATGTAAGACTGTCAAGTCGAAATGTATCCGCCCCATTGTTCTTCCATGAAGGCTTCATTCACAGGTCAACTAATAAACTGTGTTGTGAACAGAATAACCTAGATGTAGGCTCAATCTACAGTGAATTTGCTTCAGTAGCTATTCGCTAATAATACATAATTAATCACTATGATGCTATAGGCGATACAGACTATGGTGCCCTATGTAATGGCTGCATAGCATGGGAAAAGGACTCTAAATATATTGTGCTAATAGGGATCTGGACTTCACTGAAGGATATCCCGAGGCTGCTGTCACATAATAGTGAACAAAGTCAGGGGTCAGTAAGTCAGGAGTTAGTAACGGTAGTCACCGCGACAGAAAAAGATGCTGAGAGTCAAAAACTAAGTCAAGGTCAATTGCCAGAAAAGTCCAAGAACCAGGTGTAGATTAACAGGATATTCAAAGACGATCTGCGGTCAGGAAGCAGACTTGAGTCACACTGAAATAAATGCAAGACCTGCAAGGAAATACCTATCACCTATCAGGCAGAGGATGAGAGCGCTGTCTGATCAGTATATGGGGATGTAAGTAACATTTATGTTCACATAAGTAAACACTAACATGCGAGAAGATAAATGGTGTTCAACATTGCATCCATTAATGGCTAAGGAACATCTTACTGTGTCCAAAAAGACACAACACATTTACCTGCAAGCTGATCTCAGTTCTCAGTGTGGACATGGAGCATGGTGAGCTGCTTAGCCTTCTTCGTACATATGCTAAATACTATCTAAAGCTGCAATGAGATCAGTTTTTCACCAGACTCTACAATGGATTGAACATTTCAATAAAACAATAAAATCTGGCCTTTGATCATCATAGTGGTAGTAGTAAGTCTATATATTAACAAGGTGAACATGTAACTAAAATCAAGTGTAAAGGCAAGTGTCCTTAAGTAACCAAAGGAAGTATTCCAAAACAGAATGTAAGCACGGCACGCGTATTTTAGGGTGGCAAATTTGTTGCAGGCATTTCTGCAACTAAAAACCAGTTCTGTACATGTGAATAGGGTCTGTGAATGGATTTCTGCAAGTCCTAGTGACTAGGACAGTCAAAGAACTTTTCAGCAAAAAATCTGCCATGTGTGAATATTAAGAAAACAAGTCAAAAACATGCTCTAGACATCAATAGATCTGACCGATACCTTAGGCTGTGAGATCTCTTCTTAATTTCATTCCAGCAGAGGTTCATGTTGATCAAATCTGAGATCCCTCTGTCTGCTCAGAATCTAAAACCTGCGGGAGAAAACAGAAAGCTGAGTAAGACTCCAAGACGAGACTAGAAGCTAAACTAATGTAGTCAGAGTATTTAGGATAGGAGACAAATCTCACCTGGATTGTAGTTAGAAGACTAAGACATTCCAAAGATGAAATACTGAGGAGGTAGATGTGGAAATAATGCTAGGGAAGATGCAGATAGAAAAATAAGATCTAGAATGTGAAATCAATGAGAGAAACGAAGGAGTAAAAACTCAATTTTTTAAATAAATATGTAGAAGACAGAAAACAAAGGTATTTAGAGAAGAGGGAGAAAAGAACTGTTTTAAAAGAGCATAGATACCCGATGTCCCCCTCCTCCTCCCTTAGGAATGTCATTTGGGGGACTGTAACTCTTGTGCCCTTTCCTAAAGAAACCAGGCATTGTCTGAGATACATTCCAGTCACTCCCCAATGTTATCTCACATATAAACAGCGGGCATTTATGGGCAAGAGAAAAATGTACCCATCACATGGCGATAACCTCCCTCCCTGCTATCACAAACTTATTTTCACCATATTAACACAATATTTTTATTTGACAGATACGCAGGATGAACACATTGACACTTCATTCATATTTGGTTTCTTTATGCCATTTAACACAATTTTATTTTTTTTGTATTTCTACAAACACCTTACAATGGACATCTAGCAAATACATCTAGCTTATAAAGACTAAAAAAAAAAAAACTGTCTTATCAGTTATATTTAGAAAATTCCTTGGGTGTGGGCTCCATTTCCTGGTGTCACCTCAGTCAGTTTTGGGCATTTCCTAGAGCGATGACCCTGCCAGCCTGTGGACCAGAACAGTGGGACCTTATTTGGCAGCAATACTCTAGGTTCACACCTGCACTTGGGTTTCCCTTCTTTGGGTCCACTTGGCGACCCAAAAACGGAAACCCAATCCGCTAAATAAGAAGTTACCTGCGGACCCCACAGACTAACCTGTGGACCAGAGCAGTGGAAACATATTTGGCAGCAATACTCTACGTTCACACCTGCGCTTGGGTTTCTGTTCTTTGGGTCCATTTGGGGACCCAAAAACAGAAACCCAAGCCACTTAAAAGTGGTTATCCGTGGAAACACGCAAACCCCATAGACTATAATGGGGTCCGCCGGGTTTCCACCTGAAAAATGCTTGCAGGACTTTTCTCTCCGCATTTTTCAAGCAGATTAGGGTACAGAATCCCCGAATGCAAACTAAGCGCTGGTGTGAACCCAGCCTTAAAGGGGCTGTCCAGGCAAAAATGGACAACCCTTTTAACGTTTAAATCAGCTGGGGGCAGTAAAAAGAAAAAAAAAAACCGCATACTCACCTGTCCCCGATGCTCCAGTGTCCTCCTAGTTCTTCTGTTCCGGCAGCTTTTCCTGGGTCTCTTCCGGAGTTCCGCTGAAATCACTGATTGGCCTCAGAGGTCATGTAACTGCTGATGCCAATCAGCGGCCTCGGGAAGAGGACCCATGATGTCACAGGTAGTAACATTGCAGGCCATTCGCTGATTGGCCTCAGCGGTCACGTGACCTCTAAGGCCAATCAGCGTCTTCAGCGTAACTTTGGTAGAGACCCAGGAGAAGCCTCCGGAGCAGAAGAACCCAGGACACATGGGAGGACACCGCAGTATTGGGGACAGGTGAGTATGCATTTTTTTAATTTTTTTTCAATGCTCCCAGCTTATTTAAAAGTTAAAAGGGCTGTCCATTTTTGCCTGGACAACCTGTTTAACTTTATATTTTAGGTGCTATAACCTTTAGAAACTTCAATATATACCAGTATGCAGTAAACTTCTACACTGTCTCTTCTGGCAGATACAAGTAGACAGAATGCAGAAAGTATTAGCTCTGACATCAGTCTAGTCATTATGGTCAGGCGATCCACAGACCATTGTAAAGATTTTCTTTATCTTACATTTAATATCAACAAAAAAAATAAAATTTTTTACTCATATAGTGCCAATATATTCTGGAGCACTATAAATTAGAAGGTACGTTATCCGACAATATCAGACGTTACAAAGTAATAGGTCAATGATCAATTCCAGCAGCAGGAATTATGGCCCTGCTTGAAAGAGCTTACAATCGCTGAAGAAGTGGGGAGAAAAGAGGAAACGTCCCTGTACAATGGCGACAACTAATGCTGCATGAGCCTGGAGACAGGAGTGGGAGGTTCAGATTATAGAGGATGTTAGTCTTAGATCACTGGCAGAGTGGAAAGCATGGGTAGGAAAGTAGACAGAGGTGAGAGAGGAGATGTGGGGTCATGCCACTCTATGGGGAGCGTTGTGGATGAGAATGGAAAAAAAAAAAAAAAAAATTAAAAAAAAAAAATCACACTCACCTGTCCCAAGTGCCCTCCGAACACAGTCTGGTCCTTCTGCTGAGCTGTCTACTCAAAGTGAAAATTTGCCGGCTGTGCCGTCCCGGATCCCTTCTGCTAAAGCTACTGAATGGCCTCAGCGGTCATGTGTGGCGGAAGATAACAATGGACTGGCAGGACCGGACTGCACTGAGATGCACCGGAGCACCAGGAAAAAGGGAGTATGATTTTTTTTATTCACCTATCCGGCCTATTTAAATTATAAAAAAAATTGCCTTAATAAACCCTTTAAAGCCAACAAAGTGGAGCATACTGAGAAGGAGTTGGTGGTCTACTGAAAAAAACAAAAGAACACGCAGAAAGTAGTTACCATTAGATTTAGCTTTAATAAGAACTTTGGAGTGTCTTGTAAGTTGTAACAGTTTCAGTAGAGCGCAGAGTGCGGAAGAAAGATTGTAACAAGATGAGAATAGTTATCGGAGAGAGCAGATAAGATCATTGTATACCAGGCGGTCCAGTGTGGGGATAAAGGTTAGGATGTGTCAAAAGAGGTTTTTTCAGTAGTCCTATAACAAGGCTGATTTTAATTTGACAAAGCATGGAGTACAGCTGGGCGATTATTGATTTTAATCCATTCATGACATCCAGCGTAACAGAATGGGGGACATCGGGTCCTTAAGCCCAAAAAAGACATATTCAGCCACTGACTGTCACCATAAAAATAAAATCAGTATTTGGCAGCTTTCACATGGGCATTAAGCTGCCATTAATGAACAACACGGGCAGCGCACGGGGGGGACACACGGATGTCAACTGTGTGCTGCCCGTGCTTCCGCGGCCTCTTTCATTTAATGAATAGGAGCTGCGGAAGCAGGGCCACAAAACTGGACAGGAATAGGACCTGTTCCATATTTTGTGGCCCACTTGTGTACGGGCCCATAGAAATTAATTAGAAAAACCCGGATAGCACACTGACCAGTCATACGGTCTTCTGCAAGGGGGCTAAGAGCGCATGTTCTTTCTGTATGGACACAACACTGGGACCTCCAGCAGGTCATCAAACCTAGAGTTATGGCCCTATAACTGCAGTAATGATGAACCGCAGGAACTTCAGATGCTGCGTCCTATTATTGACTAGGGTCATTTTTGCTTGTAATCTCTTTTGTCTGCAGGATTGCATGAAGGTGGTTTAATATTAGTGCTGGGAGATTCATCGAAAAATAACCAAAACCGAACATCAACCACGATAACTGACGTGATTTTGCTTTTTGTTATTTCGGTTCAGTTATTACAAAATTTGTGAGGTTCTACCTGCAGTTTCATTCAGACCAAACATGTCTGAATCGGAACTGCTATTATACACTGGGGTCTGAAGAGTATAATGATCGGAGGTCCAGGGGAAGTGATCAAACAAAAAAAAATACAGTGTTACTCACCTCTCCTGGGCAACTCCCTGCTGTCTTCTGATTGACATCACAGGCCTCAGTGGGTCATGTGGCGTTGTGATGCATAGACACAAGCGCCACGACACTGTGTAGCCCATGTAACAGCTGAAGGCGAAATCACAGGCCTCAGAGGCCCCTAGCGTTAGTCAGAACAGCACAGACAGCACAGAGTCATGCCGGAGCTCAAGGGAGATGAGTAACACTGTTTTTTCATGTTTGATCACCTCTCCGGGCCTCTGATGGTTATACAGAATATTATAGTTTTTTCGGTTCAGCTGTGTTCAGTCCGAACAAAATCACCGGATGAGATTTGATAAGGGAATAGAAAAGGCAGCAAAAACATATTAAGGCCGAGGCCCCAAGTACTGTAAAAACTGTGGCGTTTTACAGTACCTGAAAAGTGGATTGTATTGTGGCTAATCCCATATACACATTGGAGAAAAATATCCACAGTGGACATGCTGCGATTTCAAAAACCGTCGCATTTTTATAAATCGCAGCATGTCAATTATAGCTATGGAAACGCTGACGTTTTCCGTATAGGTATAACTGAAGCAGATAGTCTGCAGACGAAACCTCAACAGGGACTTCAGCACGAATGTTTTTTTGGCAAGGAAACCCTCCATTGCATACTGTAGATAGAGAAGGCCATGCCTTGTTATTTCAAAGGATTACGAGTTAGTGGTGTATTCAAAGGCACAGCCGAATAATGTATGTATTTTATGTGAATAGAAGACTTAGAGAATGCTCCTCTGGAATATATTATGCTTACAGTCTCTGTCCTGTATACAGTTTCCTAGTATCTGTGCAAGTATTTGTGTGGGTTATTAGCGTAGGAAGAGTTTTAAGATCTGGAATTTGTGACACTTGTATTGTTTATCATTCACTGCGCTCCTCCTATAGTATCAAACAGTTTCCAGTTACTGTAGGACAAGGGAGTCTACAACTTTACAAAAAAGTAAAAAGTCCCTCCAGCCAAATATGAAAACTCTTACTATGATCTATAGTCTTACTATTTTAATATTACATTTTTTCCACACCAAAATTGAAAGCTTATAAATCCCCATCCTTATCCCTACTTACCTTATGTTAGCAGCTCACATTTGATTTTTTTTTTTCTTTTTTTACCATCACGACGACTCTACATAATTTTTGTACATAGAGAAGTAAAGTGAGTAGTTCGAAACACTGTCCGCTGTGACTGTTCAGTTCTACATGTGGACTACATTTCTGCTTGTTCTTCCAAGCACTGCTGCTTCTTGTATTAGAATATGCACAATTTTGTATAATCTTGTATAATATGCAGTTCTACTTATTGTGTCGTTGCACACGCTTTCCCTGGTTCTTTTCTCAGAAGTCTCAACTGAGTATGCTCCATCGCACAGTGCTACTAAAGCACCCATAGACCTATACTGAAGTGCACTACAGGACGAAGTAGCCACTAGCTATATACCGTGTTTCTCCAAAAATAAGACCTACCCCGAAAATAAGCCCTAGCTAATTTAACCCCTTCCCGACATCTGCCGTGCGATTACAGCAGATGCCGGGTCCTTAAAGATGGCGGCCGCTCTCTTGCAGAGCGGCTACCAAAGCTGCCGTACCAGGCCTCCGCAGAGACCTGGAGTTAATGCCCGCGATCAGTGTCTACCCTGATCGCGGGTATTGTTGAGCGTGACTTCCCCCCCCCACCCCACCAAAGTAGCACAACCGCCGGAGTTAATGCCCACGATCAGAATGGACTCTGGCCGTGGGCACTGCGTGACCTCCGTGCTTCCCCCCCCCCCCCCCGGGTCCCCACCCCCTATAGCTGCTATACCAGGTCTGCTTGTACAGTGGAGACCCACTGTTAATGCCCGTGATCAGAGTCCCACTCTGATCGCGGGCATTTTTGAGTGTGCCAGTCCGTGATTCCCCCCCTCTAAATCGACACCCCAAAGCAGAAAAACTATCCCCGGGGTCGGTCCCCACCGACCCCGTATCTTTCACGTTGCAGGTTGGCTCCCACGCGGCGAGATTGCGGGAGCCGACCTGTTCCTTTGACAGCCGGCTCCCAGGCCTGTCATAGGAATATTACTATTGAGGCTGGTCTATGACCAGCCTCATTAGTAATGTAGATAATCTCCCATAGACTACAATAGGTTGTATTTAAGTCTATGGGATGATTGCAGGTTCAAGCCCCCCTAGGAGGGGTTAATAGTATAAAAAAAAAAAAAAAAGTTACAAAATATAAAAAACACAAAATAGTAAAAGTTCAAGCCCCCTCCCACTTTCACTAGAATACATATAAAACTAAAATATTACTGTGAATCACATACACATTAGGTATCCCTGTGTCCGAAAACGCCCAGACTACAAACTTATAAAAATATTTTACCTCTATGGTGAATGCCGTAGCGAAAAAAAAAAGATCAAAAGTGCCGAACTGCTGTTTTTTTGCTGTTTCACCTCTGCTAAAAGTTGAAATAAAAAGCGATCAAATGTGTGATTGTTGTTCATGGAAAAAATTAAGACGTACCCCAAAAATAAGCCCTAGCCCTTTTTTCGGAGAAAAAAATAATATAAGACTCTGTCTTATTTTCGGAGAAACACGGTACACTTCACAGTAAATAATATATTGGAGGAGTGAGTATTTTGAATTTATTTTTTAGAGCAGAAATGATCATGATCTTGGCGAAAACACCTTACTGTAAATTAAGTCCTTCAAAGTTTATGATGTCTTCAGAATTTTCTATAATTATATGTACATTTGACCTAAAACTACATTAGATTTTCATACAAGTCTTAAAAGTAGATAAAAGAGAACCAAATAAAAAAATATTAGACTTGGTCATTTATTTATAGAAGAAAACTATCAAATATAACATATCTGTAAGTATGTGACCCTTTAGGAATAGCAGATAATGTGAAGGTGAAATAAGAGTCAAGTGCTTTCTATTTAAGGTTAGGTTCGCATCTGCCTTAGAGTCTCCCTACAAGACTCCGTCGCAGATTCTGCTTAAAATCAGCGGAGAGAAAATTCCTGGAAGGAGTCAGTATAAAATCAGCAGAAACAGGATGGACCCCATTATAGTCTATAGGATCCGTGTGTAAAAACTTTTAAGCGGACAGCGTTTCTTTTGGGTCCCCATGCGGACCTGAAGGACGGAAACCTGAATCCTAGTGTGACCCTAGCATAAGTCTGAGCTTCACAATATAACTGTAGACGTGTATCATGGTGCAAACAAAGGAAATTTCTGAGGACCTCAGAAGAAGGGTTGTTGATGCTCATCAGGCTGAAAAAGGCTACAAAAGCATCTCTAAAGTGTTTGAACTCCACCAAACCATTGTCAATTTGTTTACAAATGGAGTAAATTTAAGACCATTACTGCCTTCCCCAGAATGTTCAACCAACAAAGATCACATGAAGAGCAAGGCTTATAAAAAGACACAAAGCAATCTAAGGTAACTTCTAACTAGGGCTGCGGAGTTATAACAGAAATCAAAACTTTATTTTTCTTTAACTATTCTTTGGTAGAACAACTTGTGTGCTTAGGATCATTGTCTTGCTGTATGACCTACATTCTCTTGAGAGTCAGCTCACGGACAGATGTCCTGACATTTTTAATAAAAGCAAGTCATCTTGGCACAGAAGCAGCAAAACCGACCCAATCCATGATACTGCCGCCACTGTGTTTCACAGATGGTATGAGGTCTAAATGCCGGAATGCAGCGTTTTCCTTTCTCCAAACACTTCAAACTTAGAACAAAAAGCTCTAATATGGTCTCACTGGGCCACAAAACATTGTTCCAATGGTCTTCTGGATGATCTTTAAGAAACTACAGATGGGCAGCAATGGTCTTTTTGCAGAACAGTGGCTTTCTCCTTACAATCCTGCCATGCACACCACCGTTGTTCAGTGTCCTCCATATGATAGGCTCATGAACATTAACATTACCTAACATTATTCCTTAGGGTTTATATAGGGTTCCTATGTGACATTGTGGACTATTATACACCTTGCTCTTTGCCTGACTTTTGACGGTTAACCACTTAAAAAACTAAAAAAAAAACCTGCACCTAAAAAAAAAAAAAAAAAAAAAAAAGTCGTGGCTTTACAGTCAATTGCCATAGTGTTATAATCACCACATTATAACACTATGGGAATAGTCTATAGTCTAAGCACATCTATTTTACATGTTTCAACTCTAAAAACAAATTAGGGGACATTCGAGTTATTGTTATGAATTATGTACAATAATGGTAGAAGAGTGACAAATTCAGGTAGGGTGCACTCCGTCTGAAAAGACCCCAGAGTATAATAATAGTTCATAAGTAGTGACCCAAAAAAATTCTGGGTCTTGCCGAACCCCAAATTTTTTCCAATATTTGCAATGAACATCATAGGGGCCATTGTGGGACATTATACTGTGTGGAGGGGCCGCTATGAAAAGTTAAACTATGTGCAGGGGCTGCTATGGGACATTATACTGTGTGGATGGGCCGCTATATGACATTATACTGTATTGATGAGCCGCTATATGACATTATACTGTGTGGAGGCCATTGTGGGACATTATACTGTGTGGAAGGGCCGCTATGGGACATTATACGGTGTAGAGGGGCCGCTATGGGCCATTATACTGTGTGCAGGGGCCGCTATGGGACATTATACTGTGTGCAGGGGCCGCTATGGGACACTATACTGTGTGCAGGGGCCGCTATGGGACATTATACTGTGTGCAGGGGCCGCTATGGGCCATTATACTGTGTGCAGGGGCCGCTATGGGACATTATACTGTGTGCAGGGGCCGCTATGGGACATTATACTGTGTGCAGGGGCCGCTATGGGACATTATACTGTGTGCAGGGGCCGCTATGGGACATTATACTGTGTGCAGGGGCCGCTATGGGACATTATACTGTGTGCAGGGGCCGCTATGGGACATTATACTGTGTGCAGGAGCCGCTATGGGACAATATACTGTGTGCAGGGGCCGCTATGGGACAATATACTGTGTGCAGGGGCTGCTATTGGACATTATACTGTCACCACTTGAGGGTAGACCCCCCAAATCACGCACCACTAGCACACAAAAGGTAACACAATTAAGCAATATTTACTCTCTTCGAAATTGTAGGGACGTTTAGAGCCAAATGACAATCTTATCAAATTTTAGATTTAACCCCTCCCTGCCACAGGCAATTTTCATTTTTGACTCCCCACTTTCCAAACATAAGCCATATGAGATCTTAATGTTTGCACAACAAATTGTACTTCATAATGGTACCATCTAATACTCTGTACGATGTACTGGGAGGCTGCAAAGAAATTCAGAATGGGGTGGAACTGAAGAAAAACTGCGTTTGTGCCACTTTCTTACGGTCTCTGTTTTTACAGTGTTCACTGAGCAGCCAAAATGTTACCTGTATTGATTGGATCTGTGCGATTCCGGGAATACCAAATTTATATAGTTTTATTCAATGTTTTAACCCCTTAAAAATTCAAAACTTTACAAAAAGTGAAAGACATACAAACAATGTAAAATAAGAAGATACAACGTCCAGACCCATTTTTAAGTTGGCTGGGAGCACAGCGCCTGAAGGAGGGTACAGATGACATGCTAGATGTGGCTCCAAAATATCTGATAAACAGATCATGTACCTCATGGCATTTTATAGGCCCCTGAGCCTCAAGCTACTTCCTGCAACCTCTCACCTGTGATGTCATAATTTTTCTTTGTTGGAAAGGTAGAGCTCTTGATCAGCAAGCTCTCAGGTGACCAGGAGTCGCAATGTCTGCTCCGCTCAGCACACCTGACTAACTGCTAATAACGCTAGGTTCACACTAGCGTTCGTGTTTCTGTCCTTCGGGTCAGCTTGGAGACCTGAAAGTTGGAAACCCTATCCACTTAAAAAGCAGTTGCACACGGAAATTTGTGGACCCCATAGACTATAATGGTGTCTGCCAGGTTTCCGCGGAAAATGGCAGAGAGAAAAGTCCTCCTTGCAGGACTTTTCTCTCCACGATTTTAAGCAGAATTGAGGACGGAGACTCGTACAGAGACTCAAACGCTAGTGTGAACCTAGCGTTAGTGTGACCCCAATCGAATTAGCACCAGTGACTTTGTGCTTCCTCTGTAGCCTTAGCTGTATATTACACTGGGACCTGGCAGACAATTACACAAAGGGCCAATCTTCTGACTACATCAGTGAAAAAAAAAAACCTAAATAGATACAATTAACGCATAATATATAATAACAATAATATATATACTGTACATATTTCAACACATGGAGTTTCCTGCAAAAGGTTTGTATAGCAGAGCAACTACACACAAGCCTAAGCAGAGAGATGGAAACACACCATCACAATACTATGGAGCGATGGAAGCATGTTCTGGAATGAATTGGGTTTCACTATATGGCAGTCTGATAGACAAGGAATGATGTATGCATGGGAAGGTGTATGCCCAGAGAATGCTACCTACTGCGACAATCCTAGTAGGTACACTACATGATCACTCCCTCTATGTAAGCATTAATGCGGACTAAGGACTATCAAAATAATGGTCATGTGAATAGCCCCATTCACTGATAATGAATTTAATGCTGCCATGTGACGTCCCTTAAAAAAAAAAAAACAGACATCACTGTCATGTGAATGTAGTTTAAAGGGGTTGTCCATTTTCAGACCAATACTGAGAGACCAATGCTATTGTCTGTATAATAAAAAGTTGTACAATTTTCCAATATACTTTCTGTATCAATTCCTCATGGTGTTCTAGATCTCTGTTTGCTGTCATTCATTCTGCTTACTTCTAGGGGATAAAAAAAATCAGTCCATGGTCATGTGATATACAGTCCATGGTCATGTGATCAGCACACAGCTGCACAGTTCGTTACTAGACAGATATCTGATTACTGTGCTGTGATTAGCTGTGCACCTGTGTGTCCATCACATGACCATGGACTGATTTTTATCCACTAGCAGTAAGCAGAATGACAGCAAGCAGAGAACTAGAAAACCATGAGGAATTGATACAGAAAGTATATTGGGAATTTGTACAACTTTTTAGTATACAGACAATAAGATTTGTCTCTCACTATTGGTCTGAAGGTGGACAAGCCCTTTAAGGCTAAATGTACATAATTGTGCGCATTAACGGTCTGCGGGTAAATCGCCGCCAGTGCGTCCACGCACCCATTTATAGTCTGTAGTGAGCCCAGGCTGCAAACCATAGAGGAATAGGACCCGTCCTGAGTTTTGCCCCAGGGTCCCGGCCCCTGCACAGACCAGGGCTCTAGAAAATACCGTAATGGCTCAGTGTGTTAGTGTGCATTGTGCCTAAGGGTCAGTCAGGGGGTTTCTGACATAGCACCACAAGCACATCTATCAGCCATCTATCTACATTAGGGGAGAATCCTCTCCACCTACCTAGTCACCTTCTTATCTGTAGCCCAGGATAAGGTGCTTCTATATACCCCGAGTACAAGTGTGTGTATATACTGACTACAGCCACAGAGACCAGAGAAACAGACCCTGAAAACAGCCAAAACTCAGCCCTGCCAGCCTAGACATGAGCGCCATAGTGCGCTGCCCGACAACACCCGGCATGGTGACGGCTTCTCAGGGCTCACGGGGAACTTTCCACCACCTGTGTGACATACTCCGGGCACACAGCACGGCTCATACATGGCGGCTTACACAGCTTTATAGCCGAATCCGGGCCCGCCATAAGCCCTTCACAAGAGGCATATACCGTGGCCATGGTACGGGCGCCAGGCAGCGAGAAGGATGAGGAGAGACACGGGGGGTGACGAGAGGAGGATGGAAACCATGCAGTCATGTACAGCGGCCTACCTTGTATCGAGCAGGGTGATGTGGGGGGCTGAGCAGAGCCAGGGCTCTCACTGCGCCTGTCCGATCACCCCTTCCCCTCTGCTAGTATTATTATGGCCCCCTCCCTTATTTATTCCCCAGATTTCTCCAGGCATGTCATAGCGCTGAGCATCATCTGCCTGTCTATAGGAGCGGGGGAGGATGGAGGAGCTCACCTCACCTCAGTCATGTCTCAGTCATATCTCAGCTACTTGTCTGGAGAACTTCTATACCTTATACCAGCATTCAATGGCATGGAGATGGAAGGGGCTGTGCCACCAGGAATAGGTCTCCTCTGGCCATACATGGTTAAAGGGGTTCTCCAGGCTAAATTTTTTTTAATAGATCAGGGGAGGTGAAAAAAAAAACAAAAACCTCACCAGTCCCTGGTGCTCCGGTGTCTCCCCATGCGGTCCGGTCCTTTCGCTGTCTTCTTGTGTTGGAAGTCCTCGCCAGCTGTGACGTCCCGTTTCCCTTCACATGTGGCCCTCCGCCAACGGAGCTGCAGGACCGGACCGCGATGGGAGACACCAGGGACAAGAGAATGTGTTTTTTTTTTTGTTTTTTTCACCTCCCCCCGGCCTAATTAAAAAAAAAAATGTAGCCTGGACAACCCCTTTAAATATCTGACTAGCGGGGGCCTGACCGCTGAAGCCTCCACCGATCCCGAGAACGGGAATGTGTTCTCTCCTCAGGCCAGGCTGGATGTAGGCTGTTACTTGGTGGACAGCGCTCCCATTTAACTTCAAGTGCTGAGTGCCGTGCTTCGGCTATCTGGCGCCCCCATTAAAGTGATTGGACGTGAAGAATCATCTGTCCACCAAATCTTATGCCTGCAACAAGGGGAAACGCACCCCGTTCTCCAGATCTAACTGCTGAGACCCCGACCTATCAACTATTTATCCTATATCTTATGGATAGAGGACAAAACTTCTTGCGGCATCACCCTGTTACAGGGAGTCTGTCACCAGAATCCAACATATCAACCCAGCTCCGCAGATACATAGGTTAGGGGCACCTGAATCAATCCGTGTTTACCCCTTGTGAATTGGTGCAGCAGTCTTGAAACAATTTTATTTTCCTGGAAAAGCCTTCAATAGAGGGCTTGGTTTTTTGTGGGATGACATGTAGTTTTCATTGGTACCATTATGGGTTACTTTTTGTTTTCTCCTTTGATTCCTGTTTTTGGATGGATGAATGAGCAAAAAAGCAGCCATTCTATTACTGTGTTTTTTTCCCCAGCATACACTGTGTGGAATAAATAACCAGAAACAGTGTTATTCCCACCTCACAAATCATGGCCGAGATGGGAAAAACTGGTTGTGAAGACTAGGGTAAGACTGTAACACCCATAAAGGTGAATGCGGGCTGCAGAGATAGTGTAGTATAGCTGAGTTAGGTCCACAAACCTTGGGAAATCTGACATAGAATAATAATAAGTTTTCTCCGTGGAGTCTGAACTAGAAGATCTCACTCATACTGGATATAGTTCTCAACTCTTCCTAACCTCTGGACTTGCTCACATTGCTGAGGGTTTTCTATAATGTACATTACAATACCTGCAAAGTGTATGAGATTCTGGCTAATCCCATCCACACATTGCAGAAAAAAATCTGCAGTGGAAATTCTGTGATTTAAAAAACGCAAGCGTTTTTGTAAATTGCAGCATGTGAATTATACCTACGGAAACACTGGCGTTTTCTGTATAGGTATAATAGAGGAAGAGTGAAGAAATCAGGCGATACCTTTTAGAGGCTAACTGAGTATATTTAGTACAACATTATACTACTAGGTATAATAGAGGCAGAAAGTCCACAGAGGAAAACTGCGGACTTTCTGTGAAAAACACTACAGGGGAAAAAAGTATTTTTTTGCAGCAATTCACTGCGTGTGGCCTTAGCCAAGAAGAATTTCTGGTTCATTGTATATAATTTAGGCAATTGTCTTCACCAGTGGTTCCCAAACACAAACAAGTACATGCTGGGGTTGCCATTACTATTGTCAGGCATTTGGGGTTGTTAATTTAGTATTAGTAACTCCATGTGCCTCACATTAATAGCAATTAACCCCATCATGTCCCTTACATTAACCCCTGTGTGCCTCACATAAGAGTTACTAATATGTGAGACATATGGGGGTACTAATAAATGACCTCAATAATGAAGATATTTACTTATTACCTCCATATGTCTCACATATCAGTAACAATTATGTAAAACACACAGGTGTTAATGTGTGGGACATGATAGGGTTAACTGCTATTGATATGAGGCACATAATGTACATTACCATACAACTGTGGATAAAAGTACGGACCTATACATTTCAATGGGCCCATACACACAGCCGTTCTTTTTGCGGTTGTGTGTCCGGGCCAAATCGAAGAGCTGCAAATTATGAAGCAGGTCCTATATGTGTCTGCATTTGTGGCCCTGTCAATTCATTTTTAATGCATAGGTCAGTGAAAACCACATATGTGCCATTTGTGTGCAGGAGGCCTAAGGCTGAGGCCCCACGTTGCGGAAATGCAGCTTTTTTTGTTGCAGATTTTGCTGCGTTTTTTTTTTTTTTTTTTCAGCCAAAGACAAGAATGGCTACAAAAGGAATGGAAAATATATAGGAAACTCTTATACTTCTCCATTCTGCTCAATCCATTCCTGGCTTAGGCTCAGAAAAACGCAGCAAAATATGCAACAACAAAAAAAAAAAGCTGCATTTGTGCAACGTGGGGCCTCAGCATTAGGGTAAGGCGGAAACGTAGCCTTTTTTACGTTTTTTCTGCAACGTGGAGCCTTAGCCTTAGGGTGTACCCTAAGAAGGGTGGTGACACTGTGTACCCAGATGCGGCTATAGCCAAATCCAGTTCCCGGGCACCAGTGCTGTCACTTTGGGGTAAGTGTGACACTTTCTGTTACTGCCAGGAATTAAAAGTGGTTGAAATTAATCTGCGTTTCACTTACTGAAAAGTGAAAGTACCGGCGGACGGAGACTGGATGTAGCATCCAGGTACATAGTGTGTCACCGCACTCTCGTGTATCAAGGCAAATAGCGGTAAACGCATGTGGCTGGGAGCACAGTATGACAGCACCCCTGTGTTACAGTTGGTGCTATAAGACTTTAGTGTAGGTGTCATCAGCCTTAAAATTATTGCACAGCACTCCAAGGACCTAATCTTTGATTTTTTTTTATTAAAATCGGAACGCCGAACAAAAAAGGTTGCCTACCCCTGGTCTATATCTTAAATCTTTTGGGAACTAGAAATCAATTTAACCCCTTTAGGTTTATTATAGTTCTGAAGGAACCTTCCGGCTTCCTCACCAGGAAAAGATGGGAATATTACGCCTTCCCAACTTCTCCTAGGGGAAGCCGAAAGGGCTTACTCACCCTGCCCAGCGCTGGGGCTGGGAACCTTTTCTTTTTGTATGCTGCCTTGACCAGAATGTCATCCAGGGCCGGCCCAAACAAAAACTTCCTGTCACATGGAAGACTGTATAAACGTGCCTTAGAAGCCACATTCCCGGATCAACTCTTTAACCAAATTGCCTGTCTAGCGGAATTAGCCAGGGCCATAGAGTGGGACGATACAATCTAACCACATCAACAGAAACATCTGCTAGAAAATCTGCCGCCTTGTGAATAGTGGTAAGGGCGCTTAAAACCTAGGGGTTCAATTCCTGAGATGGGACTCGAATTCCTCTAACCAAACCATAAGGGTTCTAGTCGTATAAGTTGCTGCAATATTAGGCTTGAGGGAGGCCCCTGCCGACTCCCAAGTGCGCCTAAGAAAACTGTCTGCTTTCTTGTCCAACGGGTCTCTCAAAGAATCCATATCATCAAAAGGCAGGGCTGATCTCTTGGAGGCCCTAGACATGGCTACATCTAGCCTAGGCACAGAATCCCAGGAAGAAGAGACTTTATCCTTAAAGCGATACTTGTGCTTCATCCCCCCCCCCAAAGAATGAAACCCTTCTTATGTGGCTTCTTCCACTCACTTTTAATAAGTGAAGAAATACTTTTGTGGACCGGGAACTGCCTATGGTGACGAGCTTCAAGACCCAAAACATGATGTCCTGGACAGTATGGGAAGGCCTAGGATCCTCAATCCCCATAGTAGCTCTAATCGCTTTAAGCAGCTTCTCAGTGTCTTCTACTGGAAAACACGAGGATCCATTCCCTTCTGTTTTCGAGGAGGAGGAGGTAGAGGATCTAGCAGGGAGTTTGCCACTCTCATCTCCAGAAGATACCCCATTAGAAGATGATGCTATCTCCCGGCTAGCGGAGGTGCCAAATTTCCTTTTCCCACCAGACTTAACCTTAAGGGAGTTCCTCACTTCATCCCACACTAAAGCCCTGATACCCTGCAGCAGGGAGGGGGGACTCTTCTGCAATTGTGTGTTCAATGCAGGCTGGGCATAACTTCTTATGATAAGGTGGCCCCAATCTGGTTCTGCATAAAGAACACTCCTTATTCTTTAACTTAGCCAGGGCCTTCTTGGGCCTATCCTGGATAACACAAAATTTTTCATTAAGAAAAGGACACAAATAAAAGGTGGCCCGTAGTCACTTACATATCCCATCAGTACCGAAGCTGGAAAGGATGTGCTTTCCTCCTGGCCCCCACCGTGGCCCATGGATCTGGCTGCCGGCTGTAGAGGATAATGACGGTCCAGTTGCTGCTGGTCCATCCTGATGTATGGTGAGGAGTGAAGAGGCAAACACAGGCAAGCTGCTGGAACCACCACCAGCGCTCATCTGCGTCTTCCTTATTTGAATCTTGCATCTTCGCACCCTCCGCCTTACGTCACTTCCAGTTCCTCACTTCCGCCGGAAGCCAAACTAGACCTCTGGCTGCCGCAGGACCTCCACCGCAACTCTCAATTGACAGCAATGCCATCTCTCATCATCCCTTCCCACCAGAGTCCGAACTCCACACCTGGTGGAAAGGGAATTTCATGGCGCCGATTACCCTCCGACCTGGAGGGCCCCGTGACCAACAAGCTCCCCTAACCGAAACCCAGGCAATGGCGGAGAGGAGCCCTTCTCACTGCAGAAGACAGCCCCCTGCAGCCTCTTCAAGAACCGGGAGAGGACCCAAACCAGGGCCATCCCCTGTCTCTGCACCAGGTACCACTTTCACTATTTCTGGTTTTGCTGAACCCAAAATTTTTGCAATACTTGCAACGTTGGGGCCACGATGGGGCATAATACTCCTTGGAGGGGCCACGATGGGGCATAACAGTGTGGAGGGGATGCTATATGACATTATACTGTGTGGAGGGGCTGCAAAGTGTCATTATACTGTATAGAGGGGCCCGCTAAGGGATATTATAGTGTGTGTAAATGGGCGTTATACTGTGTGGGGGCCAGGAAAGGGGGCACTATGCTGTGGGGGGGGGCTCTCCCCCCAAGTCAATAGTTTGCTATGGGGCCCAGTCTTTGCTAGTTATGTCCCTGCTGGCGCCCTCAACTTAATATTTGGTTGCACACCCTTTGGAAAAAAATAACAGAAATAATTCACTTCCTATAACCATCAACAAGCTCTCAACAGGAATTTTGGACCACTCTTTTGCAAACTGCTTCAGGTCTCTCATATTTGAAGGGTGCCTTCTTCCAACAGCAATTTTAAGATCTCTCCACAGGTGTTCAATGGGATTTAGAGCCAGACTCATTACTGGCCACTTAGAACTCTCCAGTGCTTTGTTTCCATCCATTTCTAGGAGTTTTTTGAAGTATGCTTGGGGTCATTGTCCTGCTGGAAGACCTATGACTTAGGACGCAAACCAAGATTTCTGACACTGGGCCCTACATAGAGGCCCAAAATCCTTTGGCAAGCTTCAGATTTCATGATGCCTTGCACACGATCAAGCCACCCAGTGCCAGAGGCAACCCCAAAACATCTCTGAACCTCCACCATAAGTGACTGTTGGTACTGTGTTCTTTTCTTTGTAGGCCGCACTGTGTTTTCAGTAAACAGTAAAATGATATAATTTACCAAATAGCTCTGTCTTGGTGTCATCTGTCCACAAGACGTTTTTCCAGTAGGATTTTGGCTTACGTACATTTTGGCAAACTGAAGTCTAGCTTTTTTATGTCTCTGTGTCAGCAGTGGGATTCTCCAGGGTCTCTTGCCATAGCATTTCATTTCTTTCAAATGTCGATGGATAGTGGGTGCTGACACTGATGCCCCCTGAGCCTGCAGGACAGCTTGTATTTCTTTGGAACGTGATTGGGGCTGCTTATCCACCATCCTGCATTACAAACTTTCATAAATTTTTCTCTTCCGTGTATATCCAGGGAGATTAGCTACAGGCCATGGGTTGTAAACATCTTGATTATGTTGCACACTGTAGACAACGGCACATCAAGATCTCTGGAGATGGACTTGTAACCTTAAGATTGTTGATATTTTTCCACAATTTTGGTTCTCAGACCGTTCTCTTCTCCTCTTTCTGTTCTCCATGCTTAGTGTGGCACACACTGATAAGATTGAGTCAACTTCTCTCCTTTTTATCTGGTGTGATTTTTATATTGCCCACACCTGTTACTTGCCACAGATGAGTTTGAAGAAGCATCACATGCTTGAAACAAAGTTATTTAGCCACAATTTTAAAAAGGTGCCAACAATTTTGTCCAACCCATTTTTAGAGTTTTGTGCGAAATTATGTCCAATTTGCCTTTTTTTTTCTGTTTTTTTTTTGTGTTGTTCCAATACACCAAAGTAAATAAACATGTATATATAACATAGTATGCTGTCTGCATTTTTGCGGATGGCATATACATTTTAAAGCGGTCCATGAAAAAGCAGGTTGTTTTTTTTCACTGATGCATCATGGAAATGTCACAATGCATCAGTGAAAGAAAACAAATCTTTAAATAATACGCAGTGTTTATGAAGTCTACATGCACTTTATTATCTCTATTATTTGGAATTTATGTCACATGTTATTCTTTACAAAATGTCTATAGTTACAGTGGCTCATGAATACACTACAAAACCAGGTTCATAGGCTATACAAAGATACAATCCTATTTGTGCAGTATTTTAAAAAATGTAAGTATGTGAGAAATGTTTTTTTTTTTTTTTTTGAAAATTTTAATTAAAAACAGATTTTATATAAAAAAAAAAGCAAAACAAACAAAAGAATGAATGTTCTGGATTTAGAACATTTAGTCAGCTTTGTTAAACTAAACACATTTTTAAAGGGAGTGTCATGACAACACAGTCCTGCAGACAGACAGGTAGGTTAGTGTCACCTGAATCAAACTGTGTCCCCTTGTGAATCGACGCCTGCATTGCTGAGATATCACCTTTTTTGTCAATATGCTATATGAGAGCTCTTTGGAGCAATGAGGAAGGAATATTGACATAAACAGAGCTATCTTGGCAATGTAAGCGTTAATTCACAAGGGGAAACACAGTTTGATGCAGGTAACACTAACCTGTCTGTGGTTGATAGGCTGCGTTAAGGTAGATTCACACTACTGTTATATAATGTCCTGTAACGGATGAGAGCAACGGACATTAACTGACACAAGCAGACGGAGCCCCCTCCGACGGGTGTCTGTCTGCCTTCACCCCAATACGGAAGCTTTCTTCTGTCATGCTTTTTACTTTTCTGACGGAAGAAAAAGTTGGGCATGCAGAACTTTTTCTTCTGTTAAAAACATAAGTGAAGATAGCGTCCGTCATGTTGTTTACATTACAGTCAATGGGAACCGACACAGGTGGAGGGGTCTATGTCTGTGTCTGTTACTCATCTACAGCTATGACGATAGTGTGAATGTAGCCTTATGGTGACAGACTCCCTTTAAAAGATTGCATTATTATTTTTTCTGCCCTTGTGTGAAACATCTACAAAGGGGTTAAATATGCACAATTAATATAAACATTTAAACTAGAAACAAACATAAATAATGTCTGATATATTACATCTCTCTTCCATCTGACTGGATGTATGGGTGTGGCAGATGGGAGATCAGCAGTCACGTGCCGGTTGTGAAGAGGTCACTGCTGAGGCCTCTGATTGGCTGAGAGGTCACTTCACACACCAGGATGTCACTGCTGACGTCAGCGGGGTCCTGTATACAGCAGCTGCTGGAAACTGAGGACTGGGGACAGGCGAGTACATTTTTTTTTTTATTCTTTGGGCCCCATTTTCAGCGCCTCGGACAACCGCCAAAGAATCCTACTACTTGTAACTAAAATGACACAAAGAATGTGGAGTACTGAAAGAATACAATAGACACAAAACTAAGTCTGGGGTATTTAAGAAGTGAATGTTTCCCTGTCGCTAAGGCTGGTGACTGATGGGCCGCTATGTTAAGTGCACGTGCAGCAGCCTTCCATCACCTTCCTGAGAGGCGGGGAAGGAGATGTTGCTGTTCATGAATGCTATGTGTCCAGTGAAATCTTTCAGCACTTCTAGTAGGATGGACCAGTATGCCCTAACATAGGGGGATATATTAAGCTAAAAGATCTGCTTTAAATATATATACACATTTGTTGTAAGTAATTGGCACCACAACTGTCTATGTACAAAAGGCCAGCATTCGACTAGGACTGAAGACTATGTTCTTTCTTCTTGGAGCTTACACGATTCACACTACTTTCTAAGAAAAGCTTCAGATCAATCATTCCTTCATTGTAGAGAAAGTCAATATAAGCATCCCAATATTGGCCCTGTATAGTAGGGAAACATACGATTAGACATGTTAGGGAACATAAGACAGATATAACTGAACCACTTCAGTACTGGCCTACTTTTACTGGTTCAGAACTGGACACATTTTTGTTTTTTTTTATACATGTGGTTTTGAGGTCTTACATTTTTGTCCTTTGGGTTATTCAAATAATTTTTGCGTCTTTTTTTTTTTTTTTAAATAAGGCTTTATTTTTATGTTGGTTTTTATTTTTCCTTTTTTTTTTCTTTATTTTAATATCTGAAAATATAAACAAAAAAAGGAGGGGAAATGTCTTGTTTTTTACGTTTTTCAATGTATTGGTAGGGAGGGGGATTCACTTTATTTATTTGTGGGTTTTTGTTTTTCTATTTCCACTCTGTGACCCCCAATAAGGTCATAATAGACCTTTGGGGGAGGGGGGAAAGGCATTTTAACTTTTTTTTTTTTTTTTTTTTTTTTAATGATTTTACCTGTAACTGAGGCTGCTACATACAGCCCCAGTTACAGAAGGAATACAGTCTCCTATACAGTACTCTAGAACTGATCTGGGTCCTCTAGGACCCAGCAGCTCATGGAGTTCCTGGCCGCTTAGTGGTCATGTGACCTCCAGGTCAGAGCGGAACCGCATCATGATGGCTCCCATAGCTGTGCGCACAGCTCTCACTGAGTGCTATGGACACAGCGATCGGGAAGGCAGGGATGGTAACAGTTCCCCGGTGACACCACTGTGGATGTGCTATAAATGCCTAAGATGGGATAACTCCTGCAATGAATTTGTCATTTGGACAGAAGAACCATAAAGTGATTAAAAGCAAAATCCCGGGATAAAAAAAAAAATAAAAATTATAAACAAGGGGACTTTTTTTTTTTACTGGAGTGCTTCTTTTTTTTCAGAAATCCAAAGTGCAGATTAAGAGAAACTTTGCAATATAGTTTATAAAAAAAAGACGCCTGTTTCTTCACTTATTTGCCTTGAGCATTTGCTTGTTTCTCTACTTATCAGTAGAACCAGACATGGAAAGCATGCAAGAGGTTTTATAAGGCAAATAAAAACTTTGTGGCAAAGTGAACATAAGCTGAAGTGGAGAGGGGCTGCCAAAGATAAGGTACTGCAGCAAAATCCATTGCTTGAAACTGTCTGTTCTGCTGGACATGACAAGGGTATACATAGTCAAAAGGGCTTTGAAATAAAAGGGTAGACCAGGGGATGTGTAATTCTGTTGGTGGTGTTTGGGGGCCACAACTGTGTGTTTAAACTAACAAAAAGTTTATTTCACCACTTAATTATTTTATGTTTGGCTTACAGGGGAAAACTAGTAGCGGACATAGATGCAGATCTAGGAATGCAAGAAGTTTACCTTCAGTAAATTGAGTTCAAACATTTTGTCTTCAGAGAGTCTCTAGAAAGAAAAATATAAATATTAAAAATGTGGGTATGTTTTTATGCTCAGAGCATAATAATAATACTGGCTTAATAAAAAAAAAAATTAAAAGTATTTTGTAATTGCTAGGCATAGCACACAAAACATGCACAGTAGATGCTAGAATGGAGTGGTTAAAATAAGGTGATTCCTGGTCCAGCATAGAGCCTGTAGTGTCCATGTCAAACCTGGTAGGTTAGTGTTGCATTTAGGAGAACCATATTTAGTGTCCTATAGATTTCAATAGGACACTGTTGCAGTACCAATAGCCATCCATATCCCCAAAGGATTGCAAGTGAGCCATGTAGTGCCCAAGCTCTGGGTAACAGCTGATTTGCAGAGTTTTTGACAGTCAGACCCCCACTGATCTAAAGTTGATGGCCTATCTTAAGGATAGACCATTGATTTTTAAAAGGTGGATAGCCCCTTTAAATATGTTAGGAACATGAGTGCAAAAAATATTGTGAGATGACCTGTAGATACGCAATAAATATATCAAGCTGGGAAAAGGCAACACTCAGCTAAAAAACAAAAAAAAAAACAAAACACACACACTACAGAATAAAATGCAGTGGAAAAGGCAACCCCAAAAATGCATCCATTTTGTGTTTTTGCCTCTCCCATGATAGTCTATATGGAAAAATACATGTGTTTTTGAAAGAGCTATTTTTTCCAGTGTGTGTTTTTTTTTCCCACAATGTGGGAACGGCATTAAATAAAACCTCATTTTTCTTTACTGGAATTCTAAAACAGGTTTTTTTTTTGTTTGTTTGTTTTTTTTCTGCATTTCCGCAATTGTATGGCCTCAGCAAAAACGTAATTAGTAGAAGTATTAGACTGATACAGTATTTTCTTACGTCTCTAAGAAATGTGGCAGCGAAGCTCAATAATGCCGGGTGAAATACTATATTGAAAGTCTTCTTATATGTTGGAACTTCAGCCTTTTCAAGTATCTCTGGATTCATCTTGATACCCTGTGGATGGTTGTCATGGCTAAAAGCTTGTGATGTCCAAAGGCACCCCACCATGGCAGTCAAGTACTGGTTATACAACTGAAACGTATGGCTGCTTATATTCAAAAGCACTTGACTCTAGATACAGGCAGATCGGAAAGAGAAGTAAAAAAGTATCATTGATTAAACGCTGCATTTATTCTCAAAATTTTCTTTTCAAAATGTTTTTATCAAACGTTTTACTCCCACAAGGAGAGTTTTTCAGATACTTAAACATAACAAGGACATGTGGGGAGAGGGGAGTATGGGAAAGATCATAATCCAAAAACTTTATCTGCATTTCCATTATGTTATATTACATTATTCACTTCAGGACAGACACTGCTCTGTTCTCTATAACACTACCATTACTTAAGCATATAGTGGCCCCATCAAACACACCAGAGCTAAACTAATAAACAGGCATCCCTGGCATATGGTCCTGATAATAAAACTGAGATGTGCTTCAAGGTTTGCAGAACATAACTAGAAGAAAAGCCACTCCAAGGAAGACTTCTTCAGCTGCAAAAAAGTGGTTCTCAACTCTATGCAGTCACCAAGTCTACTTCCCCACACTCATAGCTTCAATATCTCACAACCCCAAACAGTTATTTAATCCAGTTAACTCCCTCCTCTGTGCCCTGGTGCCCCCTCTGACATCACTTATCTCTGATGAAGACGTTGCCTCTTATTTCAAAATCAGAATCTGAGAAAGCTTCAACCTATAACCCCCTCCACCAAAAAACTCACTCTACTCAACTGTTGTTCTTCTATAACCTACTTCTCTTCTTCCATCCTAATTTCAAATCAAACCTCACCACTTATGCTCTTGACCCAATCGCACATTATCCCTAACCTCACAAAAATCTTTCCTCCTGCTCCAACCCACCTCTTCTACCTGTCTGTAACCAGTGCTTCTGCCTTTAAACAGGCTACTATCACACTCATCCTTAGGAACCATCCCTTGACTCCAGCCAACTATCGCTCCTCTCACCGCTTCAAAACTCCTTTAAGAACATGTCTACTTTGAACTATCCTCCCATCTCTTTGGGGCAGTATGGTAGCTCAGTGGGTAGCACTTTTGCAAGGGCAACATTTGCATGTGTGTATTTCCTCCAGGCACTCTGGTTTCCTCCAATATGCCAAAAATATACTACACCTGTCTGGCAGCCACTAACTCCCCTACTCTACAACGCTCCCTGCACTTTGAGAAAAGCTCTTTACAAATGTTTGCGATTGTCATCTCTCATCCACTTTACTCTGACACACTAAATCCTCACTGAAACCACTCTAACCAAAGTTGCAAAGGACTTACTAAGAGGCGAAGCCAAACGACACCGTTTTCTCCTTCTTTTAGACCTTTCTTCTGCTTTAGACACAGTTCACCACTCCCTCTTGTTACAAACTCTCTCATCCTTTGGCATCACAGTCTTAGCCCTCTCCTGGATCTCTCCATACCTCACCAACTACACATTTAGTTGCTTTTTCACATTCCAACTCCTCACCTTGTCTTCTCACTGTTGGTGTCCCTTAAGGCTCTCTCCTGGCACATTTACTGTTTTCCGTCTAGGCCAACTCAGAGTCCCATGGTTTTAAATACCACCACACTAACCCCAGTCCCACAAGCCCACTGCCTTGGGATAACCTTTGATTCTGCCTTGTCCTTCAAGCCATATTTAACTGCTCAACACCTCCTGCTGCCTCCAACTCAAAAACATTCATTGAATCTACTCTTTCCTTACCTCTGAAACTGAAAAAAATTCTAGTCCATCTACTAACCTAAACTTTCACACACCTCCACAGATCTAATCTCCTGCTACACCCTCAACACACAATTTCCAATCCTCCCAAGACCTCCTTCATTGCTCTGCTTTTGCTGTGCTCTTTACACAACCACCTCCAAGATTTCTCCGACAAATCCCCAATAATTTGGAACTCATGACCACGATGCATAAGACTGTCTCCAACAATGACATCCTTCAAGAGGACCCTAAAGACTCACCTCTTCAGGAAATCCTACAACCTTCAATAACACAGCTGCTACCACACCACCCCAACTTTCTGTCTCTATCCCCCTTCCCTTATAGATTGTAAGGCCTGGTGGGCAGGGCCCTCTATCCCACTGTACTACAGGTAGTCAGTCAATGAGTTAGTCTATCGTACTTTTTGTGTATTATGTGTTTTGAACCCTTTACAAACGTATAGTACCATGGAATTAACGGTGCCAAGAATAAATAAATGATATCTTACTGTTTTAAGGTGCTCATTCCTTTTGGCTGTCAAGAGGTTATCCCTGTACCTGTAAAATTATGTACAAATTAAAATGAGTTATTCTGCTAATTAACAAAATATAAGATCCTGAGTCTGATCACTATACCGATGCATGATGTAGCAGAGCTGGTTAAGGTTAACAGAGTCTGTGCAGAGAAGAGCCGCATAAAAGACTGCAGGAGGTGGAAGGACAATCAAGGGCAAATAAAACCGTACATATACGTCAGAGACCTGCAAAGAAAGGAGAAGACAACAGGCTTAGGGCATACTTTATGTATGTGAGTGACATGGAATAGTTAGTTGGCAATGGTAACAATAATACATTTCAGACTTTTTTTTTTTTTTATATGAGAAGCCATTTTGTATATTCACCATAAAAGAGGGCTTCACTGCTACAATAAAAATTATCATTTTACATAATATAGCCAACAGCATACACATCCCATTATTCATGCATCGTGAAACCACATAAACTAAAAACATGCACATGATCAGGATTCACATGCAAAAAATCCACTAGTATATGTGCACAAAGTCCAGACCAACTGACACAGGTTTTGGTGCAGATTTTCATAAGTACATGTGGATTTTGACGTGCAGATTTTTTTTTTTTTTTGAATACTCTGTGCTGGAAAAAGGAAATAACGTCCACACCATAGTTCAATCTCTGTGCGGAAAAGAACCCTACATCATGTGCATGAGAAATAGAATCTCTCATTGACTTTAATGCTCGATTATTGCTAAAATCTGCAATAATCCTAATCGTGTGCATGCGCCCCACAGCCTACAGAGTCTAAACATTAAAGTTTATACGTGGATACAAAAAAAAGATAAAAACAACATAGAAACATACAGTAGTTTGAAATTCGTGGATAAAAAATACAAGATGAACTAACATTTACTAGTGACTTGAATTTTTATTTTTTTTTATACTATTTAAAAACTTTTTTTTTTTTTTTTTAGTTTTCTTAGGGGGCATGAACAAGTAAGTCAAATTGTTTATGCACAAACTGCAATACTATCCTAGCCCGAGGCAGGGTTTAATACAAACCTAGCAACCACAACCAAACAGCTCCCGCTTTCTCACTGCCTGGGAGACATCTGAAAGTGACAGTAAGGTTGTGCTATGTTGCGTGTGAAAAGAATCGGTATGTATGAAAATACTTTCAATAAAGAATACTCGATAAAAAAAAAAAAAAAAAAAAAAAGAAAGCAAAGTTGTTCCTTGTCTATGATCAGAGATGTTTGCAGTCACGGACATTGCCTGTGGATCCCTACTGAGTAGAACAGCAGAGACCTGGCGGCTATGGTGCACACTCGGCTCCTGAGCAAGCACCATCTTTTTTTTTTTTATTTTATTCTATTGAAAATAAAAGTAAAACACTTAATGCAAACAGCAAGATCTAACATAGAAATAAATATGCAGTTACAGGCAAGTGTTCTCCAACAGGGCGGGTATATAGTTTGCACACAAGCAGAGTATACTGCGCGCAGGCAGAGAAAGGGAGCAAAGCCAGATTCGGGAATACAGATTGCAAACAAATAGCGACCAAGCTTCCTAAAAGCAGCCCTGGAGCCCCCCAGACACTATACAACATCAGTAAAGAAGAGAACCTAACACCCCACACCTTCATCAACTTATTGGGGTCTGCATACACAGCTTTCAACCTCTTTGCGGCGTGTGCCATAATAGTATGACAGATTTCAGGGATTTAATTATGGCAGCCACAGTTTTACACAGCAAAAACCCAGAGAGCACAATGACCTAGCCCATGGTCATGTGCAAGGGGCCTAAAACATTGGATTTGTTATTTCCAAGGATTATATAAAATGGATACTACTTGAGAAGAGAGGCAGAACTTTGGAATGTATAGACTTAATAGGTGTAAACCCTTAAAGTGTACCTCCAATTATATAACAACTCCTCTGTTTGTTTACGTAGAATCCATACTCAGCTCACACACAGAACTCTATGGAGAAGGGAGGAGGACGCTGCCAAATTCTGTGCCCTGGTAGCTTATCACATTGAAGCACAGCAGAGTAAAAAGAGCTAACTAACGCTAGGTTAACACCAGCATTCGGGGACACCGTCCTCCATTCTGCTTAAAATAGGTGGAGAGAAAAGTCCTGCAAGCGAGACTTTTCCCCTCCCCGATTTTATACGGAAACCCGACGGACCCGAAGTATGGAAACACGAATGCTAAGGTGAACCTAGTGTCACAGAGTAGTAGCAGCAGTTGTCTGTGTTTTCCAGCAGCTTCCTCCCTCCTCCCCTCCCCATAGAATATGTAAAAAGGAACTCAGCTTGATGAATAAAGAAGAAAACAGATTTCTTTAATAAGATATATTACAAACTTTCTTATATTTACTGTTACTAGTCATTTTTGAAAAGTTGTTTGATAATTGGAAGTACACTTTAAGGAATTTTATAATCCGCTAATGTCTTTAGTATAACGGTTCAAGATGTCTTAAAAACATAACCTTTAAGATTACACAAGCACAGGAGTCTTACCAGTTTATAGAAGTTTAGAATAACATGGAGGAGAAGTGGACTATTATGCATCTGGATACCCAAAGTACATAAACGGCCCGTAAACTGGATCATATCATCAACAGAGGTCATCAAGCCCGACATTGTATCATTCCTGTGGCAAAACACAAAGTCTTTATTTGCCTATGGTTTATGGATTACAGTCATTTTAGAAAACTATATCTAAATTTTATACTAAATTATACAAAAGTTCAGAAATATATGCAAGATAATAAAAGGCACAAACAGTATAAAAATAGAATTGAATATCAGCACAGACAACATTCAGACAACGTTGTAGAGATGTAGGTGGTGGTACCATGATGGACGGCGCAATCCATTCATTTACTGTATATTCTAAGGCACAATTTGGGGAGGATTTTGAGGGAGTCTTCCGCCTCACTTTCTTCTCCAAATTCTGGCCTCGTGGAACCACCAGCGAAAAGCTTAAGCAAAGCTTCGGCTCTCCTCTGCAGATTTGTAGGCCGATTAACCTCAGACACAATGGGGCTAAACAGCGTCAGTCTCGTGCAAGATCAAGCAAGACGCTTCTTTTTTCAGTGTCCTGAAAACAATGGGAGGCAGATTCAGGCTAATATCTGGAGCCTCAAAAGTAGCTCCAAATTCCGCTGTGTGAACTTGGCGTAATAGTAATCGCATAGGAAGAACAGATTCTTCGGAAAGGATGCGCTTCGTCAGGAAACTATTGTTTTTTTCGTAAAATAAATTGATTAAAATGAATAGAGATTACGGTACGATGTATCAGGAAACGGGGTCGCATTCATCTGGGACTGTCGGCCATCTAGGATAATGGTGCCGTAGGTAGTGAATGGGTATGGATGGAACAATCTGTTCCTAAGGATCCCAGGAACTGCGCTCCTCAAAATGAGATCACAGAATAGTAACGGATGGAAGTAGTTCAAGCTTTATTTAGATTGGATAACGCGTTTCGGGGTTTTATGCGGTCAAAAGAGCGCACCACTTCATCAGATCTCTATCTCTTTAAGTGTCTACCTGAACACTTAAAGAGATAGAGATCTGATGAAGGGGTGCGCTCTTTTGACCGCATATAACCCCGAAACGCGTTATCCAATCTAAATAAAGCTTGAACTACTTCCATCCTTGGCGTAATAGTAAGTGTATTAGAATAGCTCGATACAAACTATTGAATAGTGCCAGGGGACATGGTAACTTTTCCTAGATCTGTATACTACATTATCTGTTGACTGACCGTGTACACATTTTTAATATTGTTGATTTTATATAGTGGTCACAACCTATAAAAAATAAAATGTTGATATACAGTAGTTTAGTTTTCGCACTGGCCATTCACAACAGGCTAACACTTTTAATTTTTAGAGATCACTTTTCAGTTTGCTCTCTACGCTGGGGGGGGGGGGCGAGTGGCCATCTTATCAGAGAGAGAGAAAGTATAAATGCAAGATAACACCCATATTATAGAGTTATACAATGACAATATGAGATGACAAGTGCTTTCCCTCTCGCTGACTTTGGCCTCTGATCATATGAATGGACGCAGCTGTCTGCTAAAGCCGCCATACCATGAGTGATCAGCTCTGTTGTCACTCGTCAGACTACTGCTCTTTTGCCTGTACTAATAAACGCACATTTTGGAACGTTTAGCCTATAGACAAATCTAACAAATTGGCCCCAATCTGATGCACTTAGGCTGTGTTCACACAGAGTTTTTTGTCAGCGGTTTTTGACGCGGGATCCGCCTCAAAAACCGCCTGAAAAAACGCCTCCCATTCATTTCTATGGGAGTCAGTAGCGGTTTTTTTTCCTCTAGCGACAAAAAAATAAAAAAGCGACATAACCTATCTTCAGGTGGACTCTGCCTGGAAAAACCAATGGAATTCAATGGGAGGCGGAAAAAACGCGACGCAGTTTTTGGACGAGGTTTTTGATGCGTTTTTTGCAAAAACCGTGTCCAAAACCGCAACGCGGTTTTTTGAAGCTGAGTTCCTAGGCCCACACCAAAAGGGGTGTAAACTACATCCTACATCTGCGTCAAAAACCGTGTCCCAAAACCATTCCCTAATTCCTGAAGCTGATTTTTTCTGCCTGCAAAAAACTCAGTGTGAACATACCCTTACAGGGTGAATAGCGTATCCATACAAAGATCATTTTCTTCTGCATTTCTTCACGGTTTATACTATTAAATGCCCCCACATGGCACAGTTATTGGTTGGGAGGAATTCTGGACCTGACAGACTCTCTTTAATAATCCAGTTGCTTGCCTTTGAACTCTCTTTAGATCTCCTATATGCTTTTAAGGTTGCGAAGCCCAAAACTGTGTGATATAATCAAGATGTAATCTTACAAGGGATTTATACAGTAAATGGCTGATATGACATTGGGATCTCATGTTTTCATCTTGCTTTTTATACACCCTAAAGTCGTATTTGCATTTGATACTGCTGCTTGAATCGGAGTAGTTGCTTAGCTTACTTGCAACCATCTGAAGCCCCTTCTCTTTTTCTTTGCCTCCAGTGTTTTTACATTTAGCATATATGCTGTAATACTATTCATCTGCCATGTTTTTGCCCATGCTGGCAGCATATCAAGGTTTTTCTGTATTATTGTACATTCAAGCTCAGTTTGAAGTATTCTACACAGTTTTTACCATCAACAAAGACTTTCCTTTCTATTCCATTCACAGGGTCACTAACAAACACTATGCTATACAATATTTCATGGCAAGATTGTACATTTGTTGTTTTGTACAGTGGTAGCAGAGCCACTAGAATACTAGCACTGAGGTAAACAGAGCCTTAGCCGGGTGTGCATGTTTATTTTAATAATGTGTGGGGAATTAGATGCTGTAAGACTCCTCTGGCAACATCTTATGTTACAGTACATTGCATTGGACACGTTCAGGGATAAATGGGGGCCCTCATAATAGGCAGGATTGGCTGTTTGTATTTTGTTTTACAGCATGGTGGCTCAGTGGTTAGCACTGTAGCCTTGCAGCACTGGAGTCCTGGGTTCGAATCCTGCCAAGGACAACATCTGCAAGGAATGTTCTCCCCGTGTTTGCGTGGGTTTCCTTCGGGTACTCCAAAGACATACTGATAGGGAATGTAGATTGTGAGCCCTATATGAGACAGTAACTACTGTCAATGTCTAAAGCGCTGCAGAATATGATGGCGCTATACAAGCAAGCATAAAAAATAAATAAAAAAATTATCTACTAATAAAAGGGGTTATCCAGTTTTTAAAAAATATGGGCCAACTCGGATGTGGGAGTGATTTATTGCTCGTGATTTCATTGCAGGGGAGAATGAAGAAGGGAGGGGTTCACAGAGAGTTAGCGCAGGCAGATGCATCATGGGAAGTGTAGTTTGTCCACAGATTCACTGTTTATAAATAACAGTGACACAAGGAGCAGCAAGTAAAATAAAGCCAAACAAAAAGGTGTACAAGGGAAAAGTGAGGATTTAGCACTGCTGTGGATGTATTGGCAGATAATATTTGGAAGCTGGATAACCCCTTTAAAGATTGAGATACTTATATTTACAATGTGAAATTATAAGAAACCCAGAAAAGTGCCTAAATGTGCCCAAGTGATCATCAGATGGTGCCGCCACAATTAATTATTTTAGTTTTCAGCATCTCTATACTCCTGGCCCCAGATACAAAATATATAATAGGGCCCCATCTTATGTGTTATCTATAAGACTGGTGTCTTCTTATGTTATAGAGAAGCCCTTGGGTCCCTGAGGCTCCTGGGCCTGATAGAGATTGCTACATCTGCATCCCCTATAGCTACACCCCTGGGAATATAAGTTTGTCCTCTAGTTGCAAGAAAGATTAAATTAATCGGTGTTTCACTTACAGGTGGCCTGGGAACTGGATGCGGCTATAGCTGCATCTAGTACAACATATGGCACTACCCTATAGGTACAGCATATGAAATAGTTTGGGACATGGCTATCTAAAAGAAGACCCAAACATATCTGTGATGAGCTTGTTTATTTGTTTCTTTTGCTTACTCGTATAGCACCAACATATTCCACAGCGCTTTACAGACATTGTCATCACTGTCCCATATAGGGCTCACAATCTACATTCCCTATCAGTATGTTATTGGAGTGTGAGAGGAAGCCGCATACATACTGTACAAACTCCATGCAGATTTTGGCCTTGGCCAGATTCCTACCTAGGACTCCAGCGCTCCAAGGAAACAGTGCTAACCAATGGGCACTGTGGTTGCTACTTGGTCTGCAACCAGAGCACAAACTTGCATGGCAAGACCAGCTATTTGGCACCAAACCTATTTATATCAAGCTGCTAGTGTGGGACCATAAAAGTGTGAATTGTCTAAAATGTGCAGGGTCTTAGGTTTTACTTTTCATTTAGTGACTTTAGAAGGTAACTGTAACTGATTTTTTCCTCATTAACATTGTTTTGCTGTAATATACATTGCTGTACATGGTGCATAGCAAATGTGGTGCCCATATACAAAAAAGGGTCAAAAAGTGAGTCCAGAAACTATAGGCTGGTAAGCCTAACTTGGGGTATGACTGGGGTAAACTATTTCCAGGTTTTCTAATAGATATTATTCTGGAGTATCTCGATGAAAATAACCTTATAACGCCCAATCAGCATGGGTTTATGAGGAATCGGTCCCGTCAGACTAATCTGATCAGCTTCTATGAGAAGGTCAGTTCTAGAGTGGACATAGGTAGATGTGGTGTATCTGGACATTTTAAAGGTATTCGATAACTGTCCCACATATAGTGAGAACAATGAGACTGTGAAAGAATATGTGTATTTGGGTTCACAACTGGCTCAGTGACAGGAAACAGAGGGTGCTTGTTAATGGTAAATACTCAGACTGGGTCACATTCACCAGTGGGGTGTCACAGGGGTCAGTATTGGAGGGGTCACAGTCACCAGTGGGGTGCCACAGGGGTCAGTATTGGAGGGGTCACAGTCACCAGTGGGGTGCCACAGGGGTCAGTATTGGGCCCTCTTCTTTTAAATAAGGTTACAGAGCATAGTTAGAGATCCATGTTTCCAGAGGATACTAAGCCCGATAAAGTAATCTAAACTGCAGAGGACAGTAGAATATTACAGGGGGATCTAGGGGAAACCGGAAGCAAGGGTAGAAATTTAGCACAATAAAGTATAATGTAGACGAATGTAAGGTTATGCTTTATGGTCAAGGAAACAAAAGACACAATTATGTACTTAAAACTAAAACTTAGTAAGGCTACTCCTATTTTGGGAGATATTAAGATTAACCAGTTTAGGACCAGGTCATTTTCGTTTTTTTTTTTTTATTACATGGAGATGCGAAGGCTATAACATTTTTTTCCTTTGGATTATTCAAATAATTGTTGCGTCTTTGTTCAATTTTATTTTTATATTTTTATTTTTCCATGTTTTTTATTTATTGCACTACTAAAAGAAAATTTTTTAACAGTTTTCCTATTTTTATTTTTAAATAGGTGCCACTTATTGCTATTGCAGGGCAGGACTAGAACCTGTGACGTGAATGTGGGGTTTTTTTTTCCCATTAGGTTTTCTTTTGCCAGACCATGGTCATGTGATGACAGGCGCACCAGCTCATTAGTCACAGCACAGTAATCAGACAACTGCCTGGTAACGAGCTGTGCACCTGTGTGTACATCACATGGCCATATACTGTATATATCACATATTATACACAATACAAAAAAAAGACGTCTATGAGGAGATCTAATCACAAAATACATGAAGGGACAGTACAAAGAACTTTCTAATGATCTTTTTACTCCTAGCTCTTTAACTCCTTCCCGCCGGTGACATTTTTTGATTTTCTATTTTCGTTTTTGACTCCCTGCCTCCCAAACCCCATAACTTTTTTATTTTTTCATTCACAAAGCCATATGCGGACTTAATGTTTGCGGGACAAATTGTTCTTCATACTGGTACCATTTAATCCTCTGTACAATGTACTGGGAAGCTGGAAAAAAAAATCAGAATGGGGGGGGGGGGAATTGGAGAAAAAGTGCTTTTGTGCGACTTTCTTCCAGGCTTCATTTTTACGGCGTTCACTCTGTAGCTAAAATGACATGTCACCTGTATTCTATGTTTCGGTACGATTCCAGGGATACCAAATTTATATAGCTTTATTTACATTTTAACCCCTTAACTAGAATATAAAACTTTGCAAAAAAAAATGTTTTTCTAAAAGTCGCCATATTCTGACACCCATAACTTTTTTATATTTCCGTGTACGGGGATACATAGGAAGCGTTTCTTGCGGGGCCAGGTGTACTTTTTAATTATATCATTTTGAGGAATGTCTATTGCTTAGATCACAAAAAAAAATTATCAGAGGCAAAACAGGGAAAAAACTGCAGTTTTGCACTTTTGATTTTTTTTTCCCGCTATGGTGTTCACCGTACGGGAAAAATATTTCTATAGTTTGTAGACCGGGCGTTTTCAGACAGAGGGATACCTAATGTGTATGTGTTTCACAGTATTTAAGCACTTTTTATATGTGTTCTAGGGAAAGGGGGCTGATTTAAACTTTTAGCTCTTTTTGGGGATTTTTTTTTTTTTTACCTTGCACTTATTAGACCCCATAGGGGTCTGGAATCCCAGGGGGACTGATCATTAATGCAATGCATTACAATGTTAATGCATTGCAAAATATTGCTACTTCTATTGCAGGCTGCTTAGAGCAGCCCGCAATAGAAAGCAATTGCAGACAGGCCTGGGAGCCTTCAAAAGGCTCCTAGCTGTCATGGCAACGAGGCTCCGGGTGCCGGCGATGCTCGGCAAAATGGCACCTTGGTCAGCTTTGACTTAGTCGACGAGGGGGTTAATGCCCATGATCAGTGAGCCACTTTTCTTCATCTGGCATGGATCAACTGGCTTGAGTCTCATGAGGGGTTGGACTTGATGGACCTGGGCGATTATGACCAAAATCAAAATCAGTGATTTGCCTCGATTACGATTAATAATAGATTATTTTAGGACATTCCCCTTTTTACTTGTCACTCCCCCCTATTTATGTACCACACCATGCCACTGAATTTTGGTTTTGGTTAATCACATATCAGTAAACCTGAATGGATATTGTACAGTTAGTGACATCTCCTTTAGCCAATGGCGGTGTGAAACAGGATAATGATAATTGAAATAATCACTAGGGGAAAATTCACATGGATTAATTGAGTTGACATTCGATTTCAATTATTTTTCAAACAATTGTCCAGCCCTAACTTGTGTCCAATCTCAGTTAATATGTTTCTAAATATAAAGGACTACAGTTAAAGTGATAGATGTTTCCTGACTTTTTTTTTTTTTTTGTGCGTCTTAAAATAAAGTTAACAGATTTTAATCCCAAATGCTAGAGGTCTTCCATTTTTCTAGATGTGCTAAAAACTGCACCATTTCCTAACGCAGGCCGGTGGGATTTTGAAAAAATATAATTTATGCTTTAAAATCAACAAAAATGCAGAAAAACAAACACATATGAATATATTTTCTGTGTTATACTTGACAGTCACTAAGAAATTTTAACTGATAAAAAGTGTTAAGAGAAAGTTAAATAATTCTTACTTGTCCACACTTCTGTTGTCTGGGCAGACTGAATGTTTCACCAACCAGTTTTGCAACAGTTCTTTTAGAGCCTTCAAAACATCAATCTAGGAGAGAAAATGTAATGATAAGTAGCCAAGGACATGCATTAAATAGGACCTTTCATGTCCTCAGACACATGCGGTTTTATATACCACTAGAAAGCCGGCAGTGCGATGAATTCAGCGCACTGTCGGCTTTCCCGTTATGTGCTCTGGGGCTGGCGATATCGGTGCCGTTAGTTTTCTGCCCATCGTCAGAAGGGTGTTCCTGACAGTCTAGCTGGGCTGTGAAGAACTCCCTCCCTGACTGTACTTGTCCATAGCCCTGTACTGTCAGAGGGTCGTTCCTTACCGCCCAGCAATGACGCACTGTTGGCTTTCTAGCAGTATATAAAACCGCATGTGCCTGAGGACATGAAAGGTCCTCTTTAATACACACTCCACCTTTGCCCCCAAAACAACCCAGTTCATGTTCTAAATTACTGGGAGATTTTCTGTGTGAACACATAAATTTCTGGCAATTTAGGGAAATTAAACCCATACGCATACAATAAAAATTTAGGAACACAGTGAATATATCACATCATATAGTTTTCCCTCTTTGTAATTACATTTTGTATTTTTTACAACACAAATAACTGTATTGTTTTGCACCCTAAAACAATAAAAATTAATGTTCAAAAAATTTATGGTACCACCTAAAGGAGCACTAGAAAAAAAATGCAGAGCTTTGTACTTTGTTTCTGTTTTAGTATCCAATCCAAATGTATTACAAATCCAAGTTGTAAAACACTGTATCATATCATTTCTGAAACATTCTCAGAGTGATAACGGTTGTTTTATTTGTGTATTTTTGCAATGATATACCGAATAGCACTTTCTCTGATTACTAATACTACTGCTGTTTTATATTGATCTCAATATACTGCTTATAGCAAGATGCATTCTTGGCTTTGGCTCAAAAAAACACAGCAAAATCTGCAACAAAAAAAATGCAGCTTTTCTGGAATGTGTAGCCTCAAACTCAAGCAGGAGACACACACAGTTTTTGCTGCAGGTTTTTGAGCCAAAGCCAGGAGTGGGATAACAAGGAATGGGAAATATAATGAACTTATATGGCTCATTCCAGCTGAATCCTCTCCTGGGGAAGGCGAAAACAAGAATGCAGCAAAATCTGCATCTCAAAAAAGCTGCAAAAATTCAGTGGGGGGAATTTATCAACCCAACTAAGTCAATTTTCTGTTGTACAGGGATGATATTGTGGCACACGATCCTTTCTTGCAGCAAACGTACATCAAAACCCCCCTTCTGCACCTCAATTGCCACATTGTGCAATGTGGGTGAGTTCCTATCTGATGTAGATATGATATTCATTCTGGTGCATGGGAGTGCACCTGATTTATGAAGAGGCCGAAGCCTCTTCATAAATCAACCGTTACCTGCACCGGTACGACACCCCAGTCTTAATAAATCTGCCCCACTGTCTCTCCAGCCTTCAGGAGTTTCTGACTTAATACTTGGCAAAGAAAATGCAGGCTAGCATCCATGCCTGGTAGTACAATAGTGAATTTCTGCAAAAGTTTTTGTTTGTAATATCGAGTGATCTAAGATTTATTATAGTCCTTAAAATAAAAAAATAAGATGTAGAACAGAACTCACTTTAAAACTCAAAGATGATGAGGAAAACAGTTTGACAAGTGTTTCAAACAGAAGACCTTGAATGTCTAAAAGGAAAAACAAAGTTAATATTGCAATAATAATTACAAGCCAGTAATATGCGGTTTTGTAAATGGTTTTACTCGACAGAGATTCTGCCACAATGAAGAAGCATTAAAAGGGGACCTTTCACCACCTCCGCCAAGTCCAGCTCTTTGTATTATTTAATAGACACTGCTCTACTGATTCTGGCACAGTTGGAATTTTTTCTCTAGTCACCACAATTCCAGGGCTATCAATGCAGTTAGTTTTGGTGCCTGATATACTGCTTAAGCCATCTACTGTCAGATTAGATCTCTGAATCATTCCCCTTTCCTGCCCGATACCGCCCACCTGAGAGTAGAGAGCCTAGATAGCATATCAGTCACCAAAACTAACTGCACTGATTGCTCAGGAATGGTGGGAGCTAGCTAGAGAAAAAAATCCAACTGTGCTGGAATCAGCGGAGCAGTGTCTGTTAACAGATCTAAGAGCTGTAGTTGATCTAGCTGGTGAAAGGTCCTCTTTAAATCAATAGAGCTTTGCTTTCAAAATTGTGCCAAATGTTCAGTAGTGGAAACCTCAAAGCACAGTGAAAGGGTTTCAGATCTCCTCTAAAAACACTACAAATTCTTAAAAATCAAAATGTGTGTTTATGGGATTCCCCTAAGATTTGATATTACCCCACTACAGTGGATTTGATAGCTGAAGTTATTTATGTTGTATACATTTTGCTAGTATGTACTTCTTGCCATTTTAAAGGAATTTTGTCACCAATAATAGCCTATTTCTTAAATAAAGTATTAATATTTAAGAATTTTTGATTATTTTATTTTTAGATTTTCCACATCACTGATATTTATAATAGTTTCTAGGCCGCTACTTCCATCAAAAGTGGGGGGAAAAAAGTCAGTGCGTCTTATAAAGCGAAGGTGCTGAAAATCAAGCCAGCACTATTACAGAATCACCACCCACTAATCCTTATTATACTCTGGGGTCTCTTCAGACCCCAGGGTATAATTATCGGAGGCCCCGGGGAGGTGATGAAACATAATAAACGGTGTTACTCACCTCTCCAGCTCAGATCGTCCAGTGTCTTCTGTTCACATCGATGTCTCTGAATGACGTCAGAGACTGCTGAGGCCTGTGATTGGGCCTCAGCAGTCACACTGGCATATTCAAAATGTGATGTCGCACAAAATGTAATGTCACATGGGTTACGCTGCAGCCATTATTTTGCGTCATTCAGAGAGGTCTCTGTTAATAGGAGATGCGGGAAAATCCGTGCCGGAACTCAGGAGAGTTGAGTAACACTGTCTATTATGTTTGGTCACCTCCCGGGGGCCTCCGATCGTTATACTCTGGGATCTGAAGAGACCACAGAGTACAATAAAGGTTTGTGGGTGGCGAACCCCAAGAGTTTCCAAATTTTTGGAAAATTCATAAAGATGGGCCACTATAGGGCACTATAGTGTCTGGAGGGGTCACTACGGGACATTACACTATGTGAAGGGGCTAAAAAGTCAAAAGTGTCAAGCCTGACGTATTTTTCCATTCTTTCTGGCGCACACTGCTCATAAATATGTCATAAATGTTGTGCATCATAAATATTGGTGCAAATGTCCACAAAATAGTGTCGGACTTCTATTGATAAATACGCCCCATTACGTTTTTGTCTGATACACGGACGGCATAAGCTCGTATACATATCATATACATTAGATGTATGGTGCCTAAACTTGCCAATTTCAGGTCGATGTTGCAGGGCAGGATTGGGAAATTGGATTTCAACAGCGCAATTCCTTTCTTCTTGGGTAGATAAGTTGCTTCTAGAGATGTCTGGTTGTGCATGGCCAGCTAGATTCTAAAATTTGTTACCCAACTATTAGAACATCAGATTTAAAACGAAAGCGTCAACTTTTTCTTAATCGTATGAGGGCTTAATTTTGCAGGACAAATTGTACTTCGTAATGGTATCATTTAACCCCTTCCCGACATCCACCGTAGTAATACAGCAGATGCCAGGTCTTTAAAGATGGCTGCAAAGCAGCCGTCATAGCTTTGGGTCTCCGCTGTACATTACTCTGTCAGGGGCATTGCAGGACTTCTTCCCCCCACGTCAAAAACGAAAATTGAAAAATATCACCAGTGGGAAGGGGTTAATATTCCATATGATGTACTGGAAAAAATTTGATAATAGGGTGGAGTTAGAGAAATACTGCAGCTGCACCACTTTCTTATGGGTTTTGTTTTTACAGTGTTTTCGCTTTATGATTGGAAGGGGAAAATACATAAATTTAGCCATTTTTTTTCCCGCTACAGTGTTCACTGTATGGGAAAAATAAATTTATATCTTTGTAGTTCAGGAAGATTTACAAAGGTTAATACCCGTGATTGGAGTGAAGTGCGACTGTGGTTATTCCAGCTGGGTCTCCACTGTATAGAGAAGTGAGGACACAGCGGCTATGGCAATATGACTATGGCTAACATTAAGGCAGATGTTGGGAAGGGGTTAAAAAACCTTTGTATAACCACTCACTTTTGTGTAAGAGGATTTTCTGTATATGAAATTGTTTGCAAAAAGTATATGCTCCTTAGCTCACCTGAAAAGGAGTGAAGAGGAATCCAAGTAATGAGCTGCAATATCTGGGTGCAATAATTCCCATCCCAATGTAGCAGACATTTATGAAGAAATTCTTCAGTACCTGACAGTCCCTCCTAAAGGAAAGATGAGAGTTTAAGACAGTTAATAAGAGAACAAATTACACCTTCATATCTAACGTGTGCCTATCGCTTCATTTGACTTTTCTGGATAAGCTGACATGAGCATCATCAATATTTCTGGTCATTATATATGACTTACATTTTGCAGTATGTACTGGTATCCCTATCTGCATGCTGTATCTGGATACTGTAGTTCTCTCTAACTGATGGGTAGAGGCTAGCTGTCATACAATGCTCATAGTAAGGCCTCAAGACTGCTTGCAGTCTTTGAGCCAGTGTAAACTACAGTGGACGATGCCGACTCCGTGCCATTTTCACTGGCCCACAGCCTGCACAGTCATGTGCATGAGGCCTTACACATTCTACTGAATGGAGCAAGTCGCAAATGCAGACAGGTATAGAACCTGTTCCATAATTTGTGGCTCTTAAAGGGGTTATTCCCATGAACATGACCATATCTATATTTGTAGATAATTAAAAGTTTTAAAGATTTTCTCTGTCCATCTTAGTGGTGACAGTCTGTTGTCTTAATTGGTTGCCAATGGATACAACCATGAATGCAGAAACTTTCTGTGGTCTGAGACGTGTCAGGAACCCAGCCATAATTTTCTTATTGTAGCTGAGTTATCAGGCAGGGACACTACATGAATCAGAAGATATCCTGGCCACAGTAAGGAAATCATGGCAGATTTTCTGACCTTAGAAAGGTCCTGCATTCATGGTCGTATCCACTGGCAACCGATCAAGACAACAGAATGTCATATTTAGAGAAAATCTTTAAAACTCTGGAAAATGTTTAATTACTTTTATTTGTAAAAATATTCAACTTTTAATTATCTACAAATTTAACAATGGTTATGTTGGTGGGAAAACTCCTTTAAATACAGCCCAGACACACAACTGTAAAAACTACAGTAGGGCTGTGTGTATGGGCCCATTGAAATCTATGGTCTGTACTTTTCTCCACAATTGTGGAAAAAACTGCGTTGTGTGCATGAGGCCTTAGTAGTGGAAGAATCTGTTCTATAACCGACTGTCTCTCAAGCAACATCTATCCCAGAAACAAATATTGTTACCTGTACTCATGTGAACTAAATGCTTAGGTTGTGAGAAAAAAGACATCATGTCTTCTCTATCTCCTGCACTTCCTGCTCACTCCTCTCCCCTCCATACACATCTAGAGATGAGTCATATGACCAGCAGTCTGTCTTCAGATGGATATACAAGTGATTTTCACAGTGATAGTCATTTTAGTACATCGAGAAGGAGCAGAGAAGTGGCTGATAATAGCAGAATGAGGCTTTGCCTTACGAGAGGTCGTCAATTGAAGAACAGTAGGGGTCTGTCCCCTGGCCCCCCGCCGACCAGCTGCTTGAAAAGACCGCAGTGTTTGGAAGAGTGCTGTGGCATCCACACAAAACCCAAGCACAAGACTGTACTTTTAGAACGGTTGTGCCGGGTATCACAGCTCAGCCATGTTCACTTGAATGGCCAATCTATAAAGCACCTTGATCACAAGAAAGACCCCACAACTATTCAAGACAGAAACCTACGTAATAGGGGGGCTGTATTTAATGCAAAATAAACTGTTCACTTGAATGGGACTGAGATGTGAACAGGCCATGCGACAGATGAACATGACTTCACAAGGCCTGTGAAGCAGAAGTGGTGCTCACGGAGTGCTGATCCACAGGGGTAACGGGTGTTGGACCTCTAATATTACGTCATCAGTTAGTAAGCCTGGAAAACCGCCATTTGTATGCCAAGCATTCATCTACATCTCTTGTAAACAACATGTATGTTTTCAGTTGCATAAAACTTATGGACATATCTGTGAGCCCTGTAGTGTCTAAGATAATATCCACATCAGTATTTTTTACATTAATATTTGTATGGGTGCAACCTGTAAGGTCTTGACTTGCTCCACACTGTACTACATCTCCAGATGCCATGTGATTTATAAAAATATAATATAAAAAAAATAAAACAAATGAAAGAGCTATTCTCACCCTTGGGACCCGCACTATTCCCCTGGGGGGGGATCCATTTTCCACCACACAGAGACAAAAAAATGAATAGAGAGTTGGCTGCACACGTGCATAGCTCTCTGCATTGACGTCTATGGCAGTCACAGAAATGGCCACCTGTGTGGCCATAAATATATAATACCCCATTAAATGGATAGAAAAAACAAAAAAAAAAAAAAAAACCCACTTACTTGAATAAATTCCTGTGTGTGTATAACACTGTTTAAAAAGGTTTCCACCTCCTGGTTATCGTGCTTCTTCCCGGTGTACCAGGCACATTCTGGAAATATACAGAACCCTCCATTCAAATCAAGTCATTGATCTTTTACACAAAATGGATAGGTTAAGTATGAGCAAGATTTTGTAAGAACATACTGCCTGACATGATATAGTATCAGCATATAGTAGGAAGTTTCTAAGACGGCATTACTACTGCTGGAGATGCACCTCATTTATTAGGAAGCATACCTCTTAAGAAATTACTCACATCTCTTGCTCTCAGTTCGCAAAAGATTGTAACGTTTCTATAACAATTTCTGGAATAAATGCTTTCCTAAACTCCCCCCATACAGTTTAGGCTGACAGAATTTTCATTGTAGCACCATAGCTCACATGAGCAGGCTTACACGGACAACATTAAAATTAAGCAATGGAACAGAATTTTCTTGAAACTGGAGGTTAAGGCTGCATTCACATCTTGCTTTTATCGCATGTTAAACATATACATTGGTGAAAAAAAGTTTGGAAAAGTCTAAAACTACAGTTTTCCATCACACGGCATCCAGAAAAAAATCCTTGGATGTTAAAAGCCTATGTTTTATATTACAATGGAACCCTATGGTAGCAGATGCCACTATCTGAATCTGTCACAAGCATCTGTTTAAAGGCTACATCATGCATATACATGAAATGCGGGCTAAAAATGAGATTTGTGATAAAGAAGAGAATCTATTTACAACTTCAATACAGCCCAACAAAGGTATTCAGGATTACTAAAGATAGTCAATGTAAACTGAGTGCACAATAAGACTGCTCATTTTCTAAAACTGATCCACGCTATACATCATTATAATAAATATATATATATTATTTATATATTATTCTAATGGTACCTTCATGGAGTGTAAATGCCAGCCAGTAGTTCAGTCGCAGCAAAGAGTCATCTTCATTGATACAGTTGATGAAATTGAGCAGTAAAGGACTTTGTATGACACACCCCATCTGTGCTGGAAGCTAAAGACAAACATGATACGTTTAACTCATTCTTCTTAAAGAATCAACAAAACTGTACTGACACGTAGATAAAGTTGCTAAGTAAATCTGATCATTTTTCCCCCTACAAAGAGACACCTCTGTATTACTTTATGTACAACCATATTACAACATGCTGTTTGCCTCTACAAAACTGGCAGCAAACTGGAGACAAGAAAGGATGCCACCTTAGCCTGCCGTGGAGGAGTGAAGAAATCAGGCGATACCTTTTAGAGGCTGAGTATATTTGATAAGTAAGCTTTCGGAAGTCTAGCTCCCTTCATCTGCCCTCAGCATGTACAATACAGGAGAGCTGTTATATCCCTCCCTCCACTGATAACAAGGTCATTCGGATAACACACCCATCGTGCACAGAATTGGTGAAAACTGAGCTATCTGAACTGCCTAAAATAAACTGTATGTGCTGTGTACCAGAGCTGAGGCGCATACAATGTGCGTACTATAGGATTGGTGTTTAAAATGTCTGTACTATAGAGCAATGTGTGTGCACTGTGGACATCAGATCAGCGGGGACAGGTGAGTAGGATTTATTTTTTTGGTGTTTCACCTTCCCGGCCTCCTCTGCGAGTTGTAAATTCACTTTAAAAGACCTGTAGCGCAAAACTTGATCTTGGGCCAATAGTGAAGTTGGACAAGTACACAAGCATCATACAAGCAATAAATGACAATTGTTGGCAAAAGTTTTGAGACTGGCACAAATTTTGGTTGTCACAAAGTTTGCTGATTCCATAATAAAGTGGCATTTACATGAACTCTGGTTATTGAAATAAAGAGTGATCAGATCAATTTCAATCCTTTCCTTGAAAATTAACTTAACAAAACCTAATTTCCACTGAATTTCAGCCCTGCCACAAAATGACCTGTTAACATCATTTCAGTGGTCATCTGTGAACTCAGCAGAAAGTGTTAACACGGACAAGGCAGCTGATATCACCGTCATGCTGACTGAAGTATAGGAGCAGGCTGGTTGCTTTGAAATCATTGTCTTCTTTTGTTCCATGGTTACCGCCAAGGAAACACTTATACACAGGTATCATTTTTTTGGCATCATTGCTTTACATCAGAAAAGCTTTACAGGCAAGGACATTGCTGCCTGTAAGACTGCTCTTAGGGACTATGTATTGGTTCTTTAAGAACTTCAAGGAGAGAATTTCAATTGCTGTGAAGAAGGTGTCAAGGTGCCCAAGAAAGTCCAACATGTGCCAGGACTGTCTAAAACGGATTCAGCTACGGGATTGGTGCAATACCAGTGCAGAGCTTACTCAGCAGAGGCTTTTCGAGGCTTGTCTGGAGTCAGGAAGGGCAACAAAAAAGCCACATCAAGGACAGACTGTATTCTGCAGGAAGTACAGAGATAGGACTGCAGAGGACTGTTTGGAATGTCTGGAAAAAATGATAGTCCAGAGAAGGAAAGGTCAGAACTACCACGAGTCTTGTCAACAGTAAAGCACCGAGTCTTTTAATATTTGGGGTTATTTTTCATCCAAAGGAATGAGATCGCTGACAAGTTTCCCTAAAAACACTGTCATAAAGAAAGGCATCTAAACAACCTCCAAAATCCAGGAGCAATTTGGCGATGAACAAAGCTTTTGCCAGCATGATGGATCACCAAGTCACAAGACAAAGGGGATAACTACGCTTAGTGAACAGAACAGTAAAATTTTGGGTTCATGGTCAAGAAAATCCCCAGGTCTCTATCCCATTGAAAATCTGCAGGCAATTCTCAAAAAGCGGGTGAACAAACAAAAATAAAGAAATTGTGATAAACTGCAAGCAGTAATAGGCAAAAGGAGTTGCTCTCAGCCAGAAACTGATATCCAGGATGTCAAGGAGAATTGAAGAAATCTTGAAAAATAAGGATCAACGTTGTAAATATTGAATCTTTGCATAAACTTGATGTCAATAAATGTTTATAAACGTATGACATGCTGGCAATTGTACCTCAATATATCATAGAATCATCTAAAAGATCCAATACAGAAGCAGCAAACTTTATGAAAAAACATAACTTGTGTCAATCTCAAAACTTTGGGCCACGCCTGTAAAATTCCAGACATACAACTGTTCCTGTCCAAGAGCCGACCTCAACAGTCATAAACATTGCCTCTGACTGTGGACCATGGAGAAGGAAGGATTGAAGATGGTAGAGGAGATAGAATATTGTTCAGAAAACATACAAGTTCCCTGGAAGAGAACTGAGGACTAGTTAAAGAGGCTGACACGATGAATGCAAAATAGAAAATCACCTCAAGTTTTAGAATGTTCTCCAGGAGCTGTGAAAAAGTCTGAATTTTCTCCATAGGGTATGTTGTATTACTGGGTGCAAAACTTTTCGAATCACTGTTCCAAATAGTACTGCTGGTCACAGGCACATATGGATTACTATTCCATTTCTGTGTAGAAAAAAAAAATAAAACAAAATTAAAATAACACTCATTAACTAATATAGCATGTTATGTCAACAACAATTTTGACAAACTTAAAGAGGACCTTTCATGTCCTCATGCACATGTGGTTTTATATACCACTAGAAAGCTGCCAGTGCGCTGAATTCAGTGCACTGTTGGCTTTCCCATTATGTGCCCCGGGGCTGGAGATATCGGTGCCGTTAGTTTCGGTACCGATCTCTGCCCACTGTCAGAAGGGCGTTCTTGACGGTCTAGCTGGGCTGTGAGGAACGCCACCCCCTCCGACTGTACTCATCCATAGACTTGTCGTTCCTCACAGAAGAAAGAATAAAAATACTACTACCTTTCTACAATGCTCCATGATCTACCACCACTGTCCAATCCAGTGGCCACAGGAAAGGTGCCGGTGACGTCACAGGGGACAAGTGAATATATATATATTTATTTTTTTTTTTACTGATTCCTTTTCCCTGCTCGCTTCCAGGGTTTACATGCGATTTCATATCAAAGGATACTGCTGGTGGAAAAGATTGAGGGCCTGATTTTTATGGGACAAGTTCTATTTTCTAATGGCACTTCTGAATATCCCATACAATTCATTTAAAAAGGTGGAAAAAAAATTATAAGGTGGAATTGGGAAAAAAAATGCAGTCTAGTGGTTCTGCTTCTGGACTCAAATATCCAAGATTTCGTGCACCTCTTAAAACAATTGGTAAAAATATAACTCTGTAACCTGGAATTTGTTTTGGCCACATAGGTTGGATTGAGTTGCTATACTTTCTGTTTGCTTCCTTTGCTCTCCTACAGGTTGATTCGACTGGTCCTACTGCCCACCTACTTCATGATTTTGGTATTACTCGTGTTTTTTACTTTCAGGTTTCACATGTTATGGACTCTGCAGCAACTGTTTTAATTGATTCCTTTGTTCAGTTCAATTTCTGTTATCTTTTGTACAGAATTTTATTGTACTTATCCTGCTACTTCCTTTGTACCTTTTCCCTGTATTGTATGCCTTGCTGTACAAACTTTAATAAAATGAGTTAAAAAAAAAAATACAACTACTCTGGATACTCTGATGGTATTTCTGGACATAGAATCTTTATACACATACATCAGCCATGAGACTGTTATGGAAGCAGTGACATACTTTTTGAAAATACAAAGCAAATGGCCATAGAGGTACAATTGCAGGCTATTGGCTCCGTATTACACATGGCTAGAGAAGTAATACAGTTGTGTGCATGAGGCCTGAATATGTGATATGGCTGCTCCAATAAGGGAACACATGTCCATAATAGCAAAAAAAAAATAAAGATAAAAAGAAGCTAAAATCATACACTTACCCTTTTGACAGATCGTGATGGTGGCTTCTTACTTTCTCCAAAACACAATCTATAGTCTCTAACAGGGTCACCTGATTTATGTCTTGTGATCGCTTTTAACTCTGACATAAACAGCAAGTTAGAATTCTTGAAGTACATCTGAAAAAGTGAACAGTGAAATAACTATACTGCTTGTGTTCTTCCATTTATGACAATTCCGTCATTTATAGCATTTTCTACAGCACCCACACACATATATACATTATGTACTTCTATTGAAACCTTTCTTTCCGAATCTATTTGTACATAAAATATATTGACAGGTCTATAGGTTCTCTTTCACGAATTTAGCAATATGAATAGCACTATATTTCAATGATAACTTGCCTTTACTCTGCTGGGTAAAGTAAGGGAAACCAACTCTGGACAGAACACTTTATATATGGATAAGAGACCAAGGATGTGTGGTTGCAGCCCCTAAAAATGATAAAATAAAAAAAATTTTAAAAAAAAGTATAACCACATTATGGAGGTAACAATAGCAAAAGTACTCAAAACTTAAAGGTGATGTGCCATTTTGTGCTATTAAGGACACTTATCCCCAATCCTGTGGATAGGGAATAAGAGTCAGATATCTGAGGGTTCGAAAGGTCAGCTAAAGTGGGCACAAAGAGGAGGCATGGCAAACTTTTGGTCCCCTGTTCTGGGGACCCGGACATTGAATCTCTGGCGATCTAACATTGTGGACAGAAAGGAGATAAGTGTCCTTAACGGCACAACCCCTTTAAGTTAAGCATGGTTACAAGTGTAAATAAACTGCAAAAATAGGTCACTAAGGTCTGTTCTTAAGGACAATGGTTTTAATATACACAGACATTTGAGTACATAAAATACATGAAATCTTATTTATACATGCAGGTCATCCACAGGTTGGCACAGACCTGTAGATCAGCAGAGGGATCAGTCCAGTTGCCAACTCTGGCTACGGCAACACTTTGACTTTGTAGCACAATTGAGTATCTTTAACTACTAAATGAACTGCAGCATTACCTAATAGTACAAACCAACTGGTAATGTTACATAGAGTCACAGTGTAGCCCTGGCCTAGTAAACTACGGCACGTGCACATCCAGCCTGAGAAATTACCAGTAATCTGCATGTATGTAATGTGGGATTTTATACCTTTCTGCTCTGCAGGTCAAGTAGACTTCGGACTCTGTAAGTCTTTACTGTTAAGAATAGAAAACAAATACCAAAATGAATGAATGAATGAAAATAGTATAAAAGATATTCTTAAAACGTATGCTTCATATGGCTGATGGTCTGAGAGTCCAGACATGAAAGGCAAAAAAAAAAACCAAAAACAAAAGTGCAATAAATACATAAAATTGCTCTCCACTCAGAGAAGGCAAATTTTACAATAATCATAAAAAAATTTGAGGCCATAAGAACAAAAAGTACATTTCAGACAAGAACCCTTTTCCAATTTTCCTAGTCAAAAATATAACTTTACACAGTTACATGTAGGAACAAAAGAGAACCAGTCCTTATAGCTTGTCCGCACATCACCTTCTAGGAATGGTGAACAATCCTACATAGCAAATTATTTGGGATATTGCGACCCCCTAAATTGATGGCACTAATATGTATAACCACATGGGCGTACACAAGTTGGTAAATGAGAATAAACATTAGTCAGCCATTGTAGTGTATATTGTAGTGTCATTCCGTGTAAACGGGAGTGACATTTGCTCTGTGGTTTCTAGAAGGTGGGAGGAGCGTCTGTTAATTAGCGGAAGTTATTAGTTAGCTCCAGAAGTGTGTAGTGGTGTTATTTAGAGCACCTTCACTTCTCTAGTTAGTGGTAGTTAGGGGGCATTCACACGTAGGAATTTGACACTGATTTCCGTCCCCAAACCAGTGGAATGTTCTGCATTCCATTGTTTTCAACCAGCAGGACGCAGACAAAATATGCTGATTCCACCGCGGAGCCCAATAGTCGAGTCTCCCTGCTGATTAGGCCCATTAACCTGGGTCTAATCTGCTGCGGAAAGCTGCAATGGACTGCCGATGCAGAGCATCAATGCCGGCGGCCGGAAAATGAAGAGCAATTCCACTTCATTTTCCACCATTTCCCCAGTAGTGGCTAAAACAAAGGACCCGGGTTAGGGACTTGAAGTTTGGAGTCTTCCCATATTCGCCGCAGTGGACAGGAACAGAGGAGGGAGTAGATGCTACTTTCATCCGTGTATGCAAAGTGCGTTCTGTGTGGATTCCACTTGACTAGACAAACTGTGGCTCCATGTAACTTGTGAATGGGAGAATTGCGTAAGTAAACTGTGTCTCCCGTGTCTTACTTGCATCTTACGCAAAGGGCACCCAAAACATCAACAGCCAAGAGACCCACAAATAGGAGGGATCTGGGGGAAACTATTCATCACCCAAGTGCATCCCCCTTATCACTATCAGACTAGCTAGACTTTTTCTCCTGGCCCAGCTCTTCAGGTCCACTGTGATTTCTGCCCAGTGTTTATTATGTAGGCAGGTTATGTGCAGTTATAGTGTAAAAGGTGTCCTCTGGGATCAAACTAGTCAGGGTGGGCCATCAATATCAGATCAGTGGGGTCAAGGTACCAGCAAAGCTGAGCTGATTGAAAGGGCCCCATTGGTCTACATGCATGCAGTTTACATTGGTAGATTTCTCCCTATGCACAGTAAGGTGTAAGCTGTTAGCCAGCAGCTGGTGTGTAGGCCTGTACCTCATGTATAAATAGGACTTCTGGACTTCAGGACCGGATGATTTACACCCTAGAGTTTTAAAAGAATTAGCAGAGGAAATAACAGAACCCCTTGCAATAATCTTTAATAAGTCATGGGAAACAGGAGTGGTCCCTCTAGATTGGAAAAGGGCAAATGTGGTCCCCATCTACAAAAAGGGGAATAGGGACGACCCAGGAAATTATAGGCCGGTAAGTCTGACCTCGATAGTAGGAAAAATCTTTGAACAAATCGTTAAAGAACATTTAATTAGGTACCTGGATGGGAAGGCTTTAATTAATCAGAGCCAGCACGGCTTTATGCCTAATAAATCTTGTCAGACTAATCTTATTTCCTTCTATAATAAAGTCACTGAATGGTTGGACCAGGGAAATGCAGTGGACATAGTATATCTTGACTTTAGTAAGGACTTTGATAAAGTATCACATAACATTCTTATTGAAAAAATGATCAAGTATGGCTTGATAAAATATCAGTGAGGTGGGTTCACAATTGGCTAAATGATCGGGCACAACGAGTAATTCTAAATGGCTATACATCAAACTGGAAGAAAGTAAAAAGCGGGGTGCCGCAGGGCTCTGTCCTGGGCCCAGTACTTTTTAATATTTTTCTAAATGATCTGGATGATGGGGTTAATGGGGAACTAATAAAATTTGCAGATGATACAAAGCTAGGAGGAATGGCCAACACTAGAGAGGAGAGAGAATGCATCCAAAAGGACTTAGACACACTGGAACAATGGGCTGAGGTGAACAAAATGGTATTCAACAGGGACAAATGCAAAGTTCTACATCTGGGTAACAGAAATGCAAGAAGCATATATAGTATGGGAGGAATAGTACTAAGTGAGAGTACAGGGGAAAAGGATCTGGGCATAATAATAGATCACAAATTCAACATGAGTCAACAGTGCTGTGCGGTGGCTAAAAAGGCTAATAAAATTCTAGGATGTATCAAGACGAGCATTGAAGCTACGTAGATCAAGAGAGGTAATTATTCCGCTGTACTCTGCCCTGGTCAGACCCCACCTGGAATACTGTGTACAGTTCTGGGCTCCCCAGTTTAAGAAAGACATCGATTTATTGGAGCAGGTCCAGAGAAGAGCAACTAAAATGGTGGAAGGTCTACAAACCATGTCCTACGAGGAGAGGCTAAAAGAATTGGGATTGCTTAGTTTGCAGAAGAGAAGGCTAAGGGGAGACTTAATAGCGGTATTTAAATATCTGAAAGGTTGTCACAGTGCAGAGGGATCTACCCTATTCTCATTAGCAGAAGGAAGCACGAGAAGTAATGGGATGAAACTAAGGGGAAGGAGATTCAGATTAGACATTAGGAAAAACTTTCTAACAGTAAGGGTAGTGAGAGAGTGGAATAGGCTGCCACGGGAGGTGGTGAGCTCTTCATCAATTGAAATCTTCAAGCGGAAACTGGATAGGTATATAGCTGGGATGTTTTAGGAATTCCTGCTTTGCAGGGGGTTGGACTCGATGGCCCTTGAGGTCCCTTCCAACTCAAACAAACAAACAAACAAGATGATTAGATGGCGTCATGAGGCTACAAAATGACCATGTGACACAACACTGAAATCAGTGCACATAAATGGGCTGACGGGTTCCCTTTCACACATACACATTTATAAACACACAAAAAAAAAAAAAAAGCTGTCTTACCATGCTCCTTTCTGGTTAGCAAGTAGAGCAGGTGACATAAAGTTGGACACTAGGAATAATAAATGAAAAACATTAAAACATATTACACACAGAAACGTATTGTATTTATTGATAATGCTTGAATGACAATATCAGATTTGTTTCAGTCTCTCCAAGAAAACCATCAAGGACAGACTGACATTCTGCAGGAAGTACGGGGTCTGGACTGCGGAGAACTGGGGTCAATTTTCTCTGATGAGGACTCATTCAGACTATTTGGGACATATTGTGGTTGCTCACTCACAATATTGCCATGAATAAAGAAAGGTATCTAAACATCCTCCAAAATCACCTTATTCCAACCATCCAGGAGTAATTTGGTGATGAACAATGCTTTCACACCATGATGGGGCACCATGTCAGAAGGCAAAAGCGATAACTAAGCGGCTCAGTGAGCAAAACAGTAAAACTTTGGGTTCATGGCCAAGACCTCAATCTTAATAAGAACCTGTGATCAGTCCTCAAAAGGTGGGCGGACAAACAAAAACTCAGAAATTGTGGTAAACTCCAAGCACTGGTTAGGTAAGAATGGATTGTCATTAGTCAGGATTTGGCCCAGAAGTTGATCCCCAGCATCAGGCATGTTTTCCTCCCCACAGAGCTATTACTTTTTTTTTTTTTACTTTTCCATTCACAGAGTCATATGATGGCTTATTTTTTGTGTGACAAATTGTACTCATAACTGCACATTTAATATTCCTATGATGTACTGCTAAGCTGGAAAAAAAAAATCAGAATGGGGTGGAATTAGAAAAAAAAAAAAGTTGTGTCATTTTCCTATGGGTTTAGATTTTTTTTTGTTCCCTGTATTACTTGATCCTGCACATGAAGGGGACAGTCTATAGTGGAAAAACCACCTGACAAATTCCCTTCAACTTGGGGCAAGAAAATCAAATCAGAAAAGCAGCTTTTCTACAGACAAAAGCATTTTATTATACCCCGCCCCTAACTACACAGGGGACAGCCATTTTGTTTTGTTTATTTTTTCACAGTCCTTTAGGAAAAGAAAGATCCTGGATCTAACCAAGGATATGCAGATATCTATCAGGGCAACTAACCTGACATGTCTCTTTACTCATTGCCCAAACCCCCTTTAATTATTTAAGAACTCCTTTAATTACCTATCCTAAGGATAGGTCATTAGTTTTACCCCTGGACAACCTCTGTAAATAGCCTGAGATAGAAGTTAAAAAACAAAGGTCCTACCAATTTGTCATCCGGGAGCAAACAGAAGAAAAAGTTGTAAAGGGAAGAGAGGACATCTTTGCATGGAATGAGATCAAATACAGAGATCAGCCATCGAATGAAGAGGATCTGCAAAAGGATAACAGTACTTTAATCTGAAGAATTACAACACAAAATCTACAGATTTAGGCTGTATTCACCCTTGAAAGACAAGTATAGGGTATGCCCAAAATGTGTGGTTATTGAGGAGGTCAGGTTTTTCAGCCACACCCACTGCAAACAGGTACATAAATTCAAGCGCACAATCTCTATAGAATTACATTGGTATTGGCACTGGTTATTGGCTTGACAATGGCTTGGCCCGAACTGAACTCACAGAATCATTGTAAATAAGTATGCTGCGAGTTCCAGAACAATGGGGGCATTATAGTCCTGTACTCAAAACATCATGGGCTGTGTGAACTGGTTCTTAGACAAGTGTTCAAATGTATTCTAAATACTGCCAAATTTGTCTAGTCGTTACATTCAAGCATATGAATATTGGAATAATAAGAATGATTTTAAGGGGTGGTCTGAGAATCTGGCATAATGGATACTGATGAACCGTGCACAGAATAGGACATCAGTTTCAGATCGGTCTGGATCTAACATCCTGACCACACACGACCAGCAGTATCAACTACCAAAAGCACCTCTGTTTTTCTGCATTGAAGTGAATGGGAGCAGAGCTGCAGTTCCTCCGGGTGCCACTGCTATATAGTGTATGGTGCTGTACACTGTAGCGTTGGCATCTGAGAACTTCAGCTCCAATTCACTTGAATAGGATCACAGCCACTTCCGATCATATACCTTGGATATGGCTTCCGGCAGCCGAAACTGCTGATCAGCGTGGGATCAAGCTATTGGATCCAGACCAATCTGATACTTATGATCTATCCTGTGTTAGATCATCAGTATCAATCATGGCTAGGTCCTGACAACCTCTTTAAAAAGGAAAAGTATCAATAAAGGGGTAGTCACATGACAAACATTTCTGGCATATCCACAAGATAAGCCATAAATGTCTGAAAGGTGTTGCTCCCAAAGATCTCTCTTAGCTTTGTGTTCAGGCGCACTGGACCTCCCGACATGCACCAGTATGGAGCCTTTTAATGTTTCTGGTTCATCTAGTGCCAATAGGGAAATGGATTAAGACGGGTGTAGGAAATGCCAGTCTTAATGAATTCCCCTAATGACTTAGAAGACACCGGAATGCTTTCTTTATAGTTAGACAGAGACGTAGAGGCTGGAAAATAGAAAAATGTAGCCGATGGCAGCAAATAAATAACTGACCCGAGTGCTGGCGGTACTTTTTCCAGTACAAAATAGAGACACGGCAGCAACAACAGAATCCTGTTGCAGTTCTGTAGCAGGAATCAGGCACTTTAGGATTCGGGTATTCACATTTTCGACTTATGAAATACAAAAAACAAAAGATTACTATTTGATACTAGTATACATGTAAGCATATGGAAAAATTAGGAAATTAAAAGAGAATTTTCAGATAACCACAGCTTATAACCAAAATACTTATTTAACAAGTGTACTTTACCAAGGTTACCACTCAGAGCCAGTCTGAGCAAGACATCGACACCATCAGCGGGAATTCCATATTTAAGGCCAATGGACTCTATGTCAGTAAGATGGCGAATAAGAGCACTGTTTCCCTTCAAGTGTACTTTGGAGTTAACTATGGAGACAAAAATTAAAATGAAAGAAACAGTTTTTAATTTTAGATTAAAAAAAAAAAAAAAAATAGACTTATTTCAAGAATACATCACAAGTGAATAGGGCTGGGCGATTATGGCCTAAGTCAAAATCGTGATTAATCGGGCATTTTACCTTGATTACAATTAATGGTGATTATGTAGGTCATGCCCCTGTAAAACCACACCCTTATTACAGTATTACTAAGTGTCGGGCAAACCTTGCGTTCGCCCGGCGGTTTCGTTCAGACCGAACCAAAACTGCTATTATTATACACTGGGGTCTCTTCAAACCACAGTGCATAATAAGCAGAGGCCCAGGGGAGGTGAGCAAACATAAAAAAAAAAGTCTTATTCACCTCTCCTGGGCTCCGGCGAGACTCCCTGCTGTCTTGGGCACTTCTGACTGACGTCAGGAACGGCTGAGGCTTGTGTTTGGGCCTCAATGGGCCACGTGGCATCATGACACAACGTGACCGCTGAGACCCAATAAGAGGCCTCAGCGGTCCCTGATGACAGGCAGAACTGCCCAAGATAGCAGGGAGTCACCGGAGCCCAGGAGAGGTGAGTAATAATATTGTTTTAGGTTTACTCACCACCCCTGAGCCTCTGCTTATTATATTCTGGGGTCTGAAGAGACCCTAGAGTATAACACTAGCAGTTTTGGTTTGGACATGTTCAGTTCGAACAAAAACGCAAATATTGTAAAAGACAAACCGAAATAACCAACGTGAACAAAATCACGTCAGTTATCCTGGTTGATGTTGATTTACGGTTATTTTTCGATTAATCGCCCAGCCCTACAAGTAAATATATTTACATACTTTGCTTGAAGTACTGAAGGGCCGCATCCATCACTTGTGGGTACTTGGTTGGGGTGTCCCTTAGTTTTACATGTGCTGTTTCAGTTCTAGACTCTTTCATGACTGTACAGGGTCCAGGCCACAGAGTATTCACTGATACAGGCCTAGATGATGACAACATCATTCACTTTTATTTCAATTTTCATACTCATTTTAACAAGAATTCAAGATCATGTTTGGGGTAAACAACCATCAATGCCTGTCAGAGCACCCTCACATTCTTTTCTACGTGACTGCAAGGATCTTGTGATCCATATGCCTTAAAGGGGTTCTCCAGGGAGGCTTTCAGTACTTACCTCCCCCAGGTTCTATTGCGGATGAACCGAAGGTTTCCAGGTTGATTCCGACCCTGGATCACATGACTGGAACCAGCAAAAGTTGCTCCAGCTCCTCTCTACTCTCCTGCGTTCAATGCGTTACCCATGGTTTGTCCACAATAGAACTTGGGAGAAGTACTGAAAGCCTCTCCAAAGAACTCCTTTAAATTTTGGATCGGTGGTGGGTCCATTAAGCTGGACCTTTACAAACCAGATGCTTAAAGAGACTACAGCATTTGGGCGAGTGCCTCTTTACTTAACACCAAGCAGAGTGCTATACATTACATAGGTGCTGTGTTTGGTATTGCAGCTCAGTCCCATTCAATTGCACACACGCCCACATGACAAAGGCATAAACCTTCACTGAGCACTGAAGCAGAAGACTGCTGATGCTGCTTTGAGCAGCTGATCTGTGGAGGAGCCAGGATGTTGGACCCCACAGATCATATACTGATGACCCATTATAAAGGATGTACAGTAACTTCCACAAAACACCTTTACGCCAAGGCCACATGTGGCATAGTCGAAGCTGGTTAGCCACCAATGAGCTAACCGTTGCAACATTCAGTACCAGTAGGGGCTGTTAGTGGCAATCTTGCTGCCAAGAAAATCAACTTTTAATATGTATGTGTGTTTGTTGCACCCGAGGTGTAGTCACATCTGCAGGACACCTGTTTTAGCCTGGTATTACCATACAACACCTTCCTCTAATGTAAAGATTAACAGGTCCAGCAACCACTGGCAAAAACAGGTGCTCTGGCAGATGCGGATATGCCCGGAGTACATGGTCATCTGTATAGTGATTAAAAGTTGATTTTCCTCAGTGGCAAAATTGCCCTTTCACCCAAAAAAAGCAACCTACTACTGATCAGAAGTGCCCTGCTGGGGCTAAGAAAAAAAAAAAAATAAAGTTTAATGAGGACCGTTCACCACTTTCACCAACTCCGGTTCTTAGCAGCGGTAAATAGATGTCCACTGGTACTGGCGCAAGATGGAGCAATCAATGCAGGTGGAAATAGGTGGAAATCTCTTACATGGTAAATGTAGATTAGTAAAAGTTCCTTTGCCCAAATCACGTTGCCCTTCTTCCACAGTTGACACTGCCTGAAGAAAACATTTTGAAAAAAGGCTTATCCTTTGTTTCCACTCCTTTTGATCTCTTCGCATGGGTGAAAGACCTCAACCTTTTTTGTAGGAAATTAAAATGGAGGAAAGTCTTCAAAATCCATGTAAAGAGAAATTGTAATCTTTTGGGAACTGAGGAGCAGGGCCTTTCTGCTTTGTGTCTTTTGGGGGGACTGTGGGAAGAAGGGCAACATGATTTGGGCAAAGGACCTATTACTAATATACATTTACCATCTAAGGGTGGGTTCACACCGGCGCTTCAGTCCGTCCGCTGCCAATCCGAGTGAAGAGCTTGGCGAACAGGATTGGCATCGGATACCGACAGGTTAGCGACGCATTGGTTAAAAACCCATTCATTTGAATGGGTTTTTAAAGCAATGCGCGGGTGTGCGCTTACACCCTCTGCTCTGCGAAGCCGTTTTTTTTTTGTCGGACACGAAGTCCTGCATGTCCGACTTTGTTTCCGACAACAAAAAAAAAAAAGGATTCACAGCGCAGAGGGTGCAATCGGACACCCGCACATTGCTTTAAAAACCCATTCAAATGAATGGGTTTTTAACCAATGCGTCACTAACCTGTCGGTATCCGATGCCAATCCCATTCCCCGAGATTTTCACTCGGATTGGCAGCGGATGGACTGAAGCGCAGGTGTGAACCCACCCTAAGAGATTTCCACCTTCTGACGATACTGCTATAAAATAAGATAATCCTTTAATAGTCCCACCATGGGGAAATTCAGTGTGTTACAGCAGCATAGATATGCAATACAATACGCTCCAAGCTAGAGGCATTACAGTGACAGTAGGTACAGGTAAAAAAAAAAAAAAAAAGTAGCAGAGGGGATATCACAACTTAAAGATCTTTCAGTTCTCCATATGGAGTAATCTCCGCTTAGGTCGGTGTTGGTTGTACAGCCTGACCGCAGTAGGGAGGAAAGACTAGCGCTCCTTCTCACACTTAGGGTGGAGCAGTCGGTCACTGACAGTACTGCCCAGCGCTATCACGGTCTCATGCATGGGATGGGAGTTATTCTCCCGCATGGAGCTCACTACGGACAGTATCCTTCTGTCACCCACCACCTGCACTGGGTCCAGGCGACTCCCAAGGACAGAGCAGGCCCTTCTAATCAGCTTGTCGAATCTATTCCTATCCCTGGTTGATATACTGCTCCCCCAGCAGGCCACTCCGAAAAAAGATGGCTGATGACACTACCGAGTTGAAAAAGGTCCTAAGAAGTGCCCCCTGGACTCCAAAGGCTCTCAGCTTCCTAAGCAGGTAGAGCCTGCTGTGGCCCTTCCTGTACAGGGCCTCCATATGATCTGCCCAGTCCAGCTTATTATTAAAGAGCAGACCCAGGTACTTATAGGTGTTGACAATGTCAATGGCCGTCCCCTGGTTTAGGAGGGCATCCGCATTTACAGAAGTCCACCACCATCTCCTTGGTCTTCCCCGCGTTAATCTTCAGGTGGTTCCGCTGGCACCAGTCCACAAACTCCTGGTTCAGTTCTCTGTACTCCTTGTCATCATCGTCTGTGATGAGGCCTACTATTGCAGAGTCGTCAGAATACTTCTGTAGGTAGCAGCTGGATGAGTTGCACCTAAAATCTGCAGTGTACAGTGTGAAGACAAAAGGGGCAAGAACCGTACCCTGAGGTGCCCCCGTATTACAGATCACGGTACCTGACACACAGTCTTGGGCTCTCACGTATTGAGGTCGATTTGTGAGGTAGTCTAGGATCCAGTTGGAGAGGTGGTGGTCCACTCCAGCAAGGCCCAGCTTGTCTCTCAGTAACCCCCGCTGTATGGTGTTAAAAGCACTGGAGAAATCAAAGAACAGGTAAAAACAGTATTCCCTGGTTTCTCAGGTGAGAAAGAGCCCCGTGCAGAAGGTGTATGATGGCATCATCCACCCCAATGCCTGGCCGACAAGAAAACTGGAGAGGGTCCATAGTGGGGCTCACTAGAGGGCGGAGATGTGTGAGAACCAATCTCTCTAAGATCTTCATCAGGTGGGATGTCAATGCTACGGGTTTGTAGTCGTTGAGGTCCATAGGATGAGGTGTCTTTGGAACAGGTACCACACAAGAAGATTTCCAACGATCTGGTACCATTTCCAGCTTCAGGCTCATATTAAACATATATGTAATAATACCACACAGCTGGTCCCCACAAGTCTTAATTAGCCTTGCACTGATGCCATCTGGCCCTGCAGCCTTCCCCGCTTTGATCTTTTTTGAATCTGCCTCAAAATCCTCCTGCAAAAAACTCAGTGTGAACATACCCTTAAGGAAGTCCCTGACTGGTGTGGGATGTACCTGAATTATTAGGAGGCTCCAGCGTGCCAAGGATTGAAATCCACTCCAGTCTGGACCTGGCATAGAACTCAGGTATACTTCACACCAGCTTTCTGGCATGTTTTATAGCAAATCTGTCAGGCCGAGGCTTCCCTGCCCTAGCCTGCAATGATCACAGCCCTGCTCCATATAGCGGTGGTGGGCTTTTTGCCACAAATAGCCATTTGCCAGAAATGTGGCTCTTTTGCCAGTCAGTAGTGAAGGGGTTAACCCTGCGATAGGCTTGGCTGTATTGTTTGTACATGTGTGTAGCATGTTTGTTTGTACATGTGTGTAACATGCTTGTTTACATGTGCTCTTCTGTATATAGCAGCCTGCACATGTACATATACACTTATACCTTCATCTACCAGTCATCATAAGCAGACACACACCTACAGCACCGATATCAAATGCCTGTACACCGGCATAACATACATACAGCACGCAGACGACCAGCGACAGTAATATGCACTGTGTAGTCTGGGGTACATACGTATACAAAGATGGAGCTACACAGAGGACATTGCAGGAAACCAGTAAAGGCATAAGACGCAGAGCGCTACAGCGGTGTTCACACCATCAGGTACTTACACTTGTGTGCGCCGAGCACAACACAGAACACTTCCCGGATAACTTCCAATATTCAAAGCAAGCGGGCAAACGCTGCGCATGCGCAAAAGGCATGGCCTGTAGGAGTGACTATAGAGTGGGGCTCTCAGGAGGGGGTTGACGTCACGCGGTCATGTGACTGTGTTCTCACGTGACCGCTTCTTCCTTCTTTGTGCAGAAGGCTCCGGAGAGAAGAGTGAAGGAGCCAATAAGAGCAGGTGGAATGGAGAGTGCAAGGTTAGGTGGGATGCTGTGGATCCAGTAGGTGGCGCTGCCTTCTAGGAGTGATAATATGATGCACCTGCTGCTGTATCCGCGTTACACCGGGCGGGTTATTGTTAGGGTTACAGGAGAGGTATATTTAGCTTCTACATCAGTAATGCAGGCTAGCCGAGGCAGCGCCACCTACTGGACCCTCCACCATCCTGAGGCGAGTATGTGCTATCCCTGCACCTTGTATGGGATCTTTAAAGGGTTTGTCCGGGATGAAATAAAAATTAACCCCTAAACTAAACCCGCTCTCCCGCCTAACTTCTAATTTACTTACATTAAAAAAAAAAATCTATAAATTACCCATATCCCATGACCGCCCCAGGCACACTTTTCGATAATCCGGTGACGTTCTGTTTCCCTGTGTCCGAAACAAAATGTCACCATTTCTCCCCCCCATCATACTTACGTGTCTTCCTCTTTAGGGAACGGCTCCTCCTCTCGTCCTCTCTGCTAGCGCTTGCGCAGTCCGGAGGTGCCCCCGACACATGTGCAGTAGAGATGGTTCTCCATCTTTACTGCGCAGGCGTCTCCAGCATGCACACTGCCAGGAAAGTCTAAAGAGGAAGACAGGTAAGTATGATGTGGTGGAGGATGCCAGGAGCTCCCAGAGACACCCAGAAATCACTCAAAACACTGCTAAAGGTATTTGGGTACACTTATTAACCCATCAATAGCACTAACAGACATTTTTTAAAGAAAAAAATAAAACATTTTTTGCCCAGAAAACCCCTTTAATAAGGGTAGGGGGCATGATCGCACCTAATATGAAGCAACAGTCCCAGGCGGCACCTCCTGGCACAGACTGTGGGGTGCCATTTTTTTTAATCAGCCGTTTAGTCCAACAGGTAGCCGACGATATTTTAGCAGTGATCCCTGCTCAGGTACAGTCTGGCCTTCACTTCTTCCTCTAGAGGACGCTACAGCGTTCCAAGCCCTAGAGGCACAAGCAGTGGCCAGATGCAATAGGAGTGGGGATCGGCAAGTAAAATATTGGCCGCTACTTGTTGGATTAATCAAATAGGTAGCGGCCAAACTAGGGCGACATCAGGGGAAGTGAGGTAAACACAACAAACAGTTATACTTACCTCTCCTGAGCATCAAGCGGACATCCGGCATTCTCTTCCAGCCTGCCTCTGATGTCATGTGCCCCGCGGTCACTGCTAAGGCCTGTCATTGGACCTCAGTGGTCACATGGCACGTTACATCAGATGGCTGCCTGAAGAAGACATCAGATACTGCAAAGAAGCACAGATGAGGTGAGGCAAGGTGGGTATAAGTAGAGCTGGGCAAATTTTACCATCTCGATTTTTTATTTTTTTGTAAACTCTATGGATGATTTTTGATTTGAATCTTGATGTTATTTTTGTTAAGTATAATGAAAAATACCAAGACTTTATGTTTTCTGACCATGCACAGAGCTGTGTAAGGGGACTCTTTTTGCAGTAGTTTTAATTTGTACCCTTTTGAGGACTATCCATTGTTTTGATCACCATTTTATTTTATTTTTTTTAAAGTTTGAGCATTTTTGGAAACAGTTGTGGGGGTCAAAATGCTCATTATACCCTTGATAAATTCTGTGAGGGGTGTAGTTTCCAAAACGGGGTCACTTTGGGGGGTTTCCATTGTATTGGTACTTTAGGGGCTCTGCAAATGCGACATGGCACCTGAAAACTATTCCAGCAAAATCTGCCCTCCAAAAGCCAAATCGCGCTCTTTCCATCCCGAGCCCTGCCATGTACCCAAACAGCAGATTACGACCACATATGGGGTATTGCCGTGTTCAGGAGAAATTGTGTAACAAACTGTGGGGTGCTTTTTTCCTTTAACACCCTGTGAAAATGAAAACTTTGGGGATAAAGTGACGTTTTAGTAATTTTTCATTTATACATCCCAATGTTACTAAAATCTGTGAAACAGCGGTGGGTCGAATTGCTCACTATACACCTTGATGAATTCTGTGAGGGGTGTAGTTTCCAAAATGGGGTCACTTTGGGGGTTTCCATTGTATTGGTACTCTAGGGGCTTTTCAAATGAGACATGGCACCTGAAAACTATTCCAGCAAAATCTGCTTTTCAAACATCCATTGTCGCTCCTTCCCTTCCGTGCGCTGCCGTGTGCCCAAACATCAGTTTACACCCACATGTGGGGTATTTCTGTGCTTGGGAAAAATTGCATAACAAACTGTGAGATGCATTTTCTCCTTTAACTCCTTGTGAATGTGGTCATTTTAGGGCTAAATAAACATATTATTGAAAAAAAATAAATTGTCTAAATTTCACCTCCATATTGTTTTAATTCCTTTGAAACGTTTAAAGTGTTAACAAATTGTCCAAATGCTGTTTTGAATTATTTGAGGGGAGCAGTTTTGAAAATGGGGTGATTTATGGGGGTTTCTAATCTATACACTGACAGGTAAAAGGGTAACAATGATAGGAACTTTTGACTTTCAGGCTCGCCCCCTCCCTCTTTATCTATGTGGAGGAAAATGGTTAATTCCGTCCTTTCATTTAACCAAATTGTATACAAAGGGATTTTGAGTGTTTTTTTTGTGACACAATGTACTTCAATTTACTGCTAAACTTTGATCAATATTTTTGTATTTATTTATAAAAAAAAAAAAAAGGAAATTTGAGGGAAATTTGGAAATATTCACAATTTTCAAAATGTGAAATGCTCTGCTTTCCAATCAGATAGTCAAACCACCCAAATACTGTACATTAATAAATATTATCAGCCATATCTCTGCTTTATATTGGCATCATCTTTTAATCATCCTTTTATTTACCTTGGAAATTAGAAGGCTTACAAGTATAACTGCGATTTTCCAGATTTACAAGGAAATTTCCCAAACCCATTTGCTAAGGACCACTTCAGTTCTCAAGGGGATTGTAAAGGCCTACACTGACAAGCAAAAGGGTAACAATGTTTTGAACTTGTGACTTTCAGGCTCCATGTCTCACCATCCACTACAGCTTCCAACGTGAGACTACCATCATATTATAGAGTCTGGAAGAGAGGTCCAGAAGCAATGTGGACCCAGTTCCTCCATATCCGTTTATGTAGGCCTAAGCTGTGGTATTGTCTGAATACGACTGCAGGAGAGCTAGAAAAATCACATAGCATTCCTTGTAATTTAATAAGGTCTGCGGCATCCAAGGTTGTCGAGTTGGTAGGCAAAACCACCAACTCCAACTCCTCTGTTTTAACAATGTCCGACTCAAACTCTACAGACCTGGCTGCATCTGATTTCTGGGTGCCATCCCGACTGTTGAGGATGCCTATTTGAAGGGGGATAGACCTAAATTCTGCTCACTTTATTGCTGGTAAGCAGGAGGTTAGAGGGTCCAACTTTGACATGGCTTTTCTGAGTGAAGTGTGAGATAAATGAATCTAATACTTTTTTCTGAATTACATGCTGCTTGGACAAAAGAAGGAAAACAGCTTTGGAGGAAAGAGTTTAGAATAATCTCGAGAAAGAAGCATACTCTTGAGGAAGTCAAAACTGATTTTTCAACCCAGGTATGTCAGAATGGAACTCACTGTATATGGAGAAGTAGGTTGCTGTTGGAGTCTTCTGCCACCAGAAATTTGTCCAAGTATGGTATCATGAGTACATTCTGAGTTTTCTTGAAGGCTGTCAATTCTGCTATGATTTTTCTAAAGACTCAAGAGGCTTGAGAAATCCTAAAGAGTGGATCCTTGTACTGCTGGTGAATAATGGAATTGTCTACAGAAACTGCGACTCTTAGAAATTTCTGATGAGAAGGGTGAATGTGAACATGATAATATGTGCCCTCTAAGTCTATAGATACCATCACATAAGTTTGGAAAAAAGATTTATGGTGAAATCAGGGTCTCCATTCTGAATTTTTTTGTAAGGAAGAAATAATTTTTTTGTTAATTTATTATGACTCAATAAGTGCATTTTTTTTTTTTTTTTAAAAGAGAAATAGAGAAAAGTAGAAATTTGTCGCTTCTTCTCCAGCAGGTAGCAAGTCCAAAACCAACTTGGAAAACAGAGATTTTACCTCTTCCTCCATTGCCTGCTGCTTTCTTGGAACCTCTAGAAATCGGATGGGAAGAAATTTGTCTACTAGAGAAAAACAAATATCTAATTTTATATGGTCGCTAACTTTTCAGATAACTTAGGGCCGGTTCACATCTGCGTTCGGCTTCCATTCGTGGAGTCCTGCAAGCAGCACTTTCCTCTCCACATGTTTAGTGCGGAAGCCCCACGGACCCCATTATAGTCTATGGGGTCTGCAGGTTTCCTTAGGTAAACTGCTTTTCTATGCGTATATAGGTTTCCTTCAGGGGGGTCCCCAAGCGGACTCCCTGAACGGAAACCAAACGCAGATGTGAACCAGCCCTTAGTCTCATTTGATAGAGCATGTGATTCTGGACCAAAATGTAATGCACTTTAGTTAAAAATGAGGACACTAGGTTCCTAGGTCTTTACGGACACTACCAGTTTGGCCTGATGAAGACACTGATTCGGCGTTGAAATACGTTTACTTTTTACATGTCCATTGGAATCAATAAAATAAATTTTTATCTAATGCGAGTCCTTCCTATTAGTCAGCAACGCTCTCAAATTATCCCAGTTTTTCTTTTTTTTTTTTTCGCTTTAGTTAAAAATGTTATACATGAGAAACCTCTATAAAGTTCCTGCCACTAGGTGTCTCCCTTCTAGCTAATTTGTTGTTCACTGTTACTAAGGAATTACCATCCATAGTACCATTAAAAAGCAAGACGTTTTCACAGTGCGTGAAAGGAGGAGGAACTGGTCTCTTCACACAGTGAATGGAGAGGGAAGGGGTTATTTTCCTCAGAGCCTCTATACACATCTGCAGACTGCTTTCTCTGTGCACTGGGTTGAATATTCTGCTCATCTCTTAGTTTACAATTTAAGAAAAGTCTACTTATGTGCTTGTATCTACTTCTGCTTCTAGCAGCTTTCTTGAATGTGCGCCTAGATTACTATCTGTCAGGGATCTTTTTAGCTTCATCATACCTGCATGTATTTGCAGTTCATTTTTCTGGTTCTCCTATATTATTCTTACTTGTGATTTTTTTCTCAGTTATTTTTTTGCTATTGTATAGTTACTCATGGCAGAATTAAATCTAAATAAACCCGGCAGTTGTTATAATAGATCGTTTAGGAGGGCAGACTGCTTCTTATTGTACAGTCATGGCCAAAAGTTTTGAGAATGATACAAATATTAATTTTTACAAAGTCTACTGCTTCAGTTTTTCTAATGGCAATTTGCATATACTCCAGAATGTTATAAAGAGTGATCAGCTTAACAGCAATTACTTGCAAAGTCAATATTTGCCTAGAAAATGAACTTTATCCCCCAAAACACATTTCAACATCATTGCAGCCCTGCCTTAAAAGGACCACCTAACATCGTTTCAGTGATTGCTCCATTAACACAGGTGTGGGTGTTGATGAGGACAGGGCTGGAGATCAATCTGTCATGATTAAGTAAGAATGACACCACTGGACACTTTAAAAGGAGGCTGGTGCTTGCCATCATTGTTTCTCTTCTGTTAACCATGGTTATCTCTAAAGAAACACGTGCAGTCATCATTGCACTGCACAAAAATGGCCTAACTGGGAAGAGTATTGCAGCTAGAAAGATTGCACCTCAGTCAACAATCTATCGCATCATCAAGAACTTCATGGAGAGAGGTTCCATTGGTGCCAAAAAGGCTCCAGGGCGCCCAAGAAAGACCAGCAAGCGGCAGGACCGTCTCTTAAAAGTGTTTCAGCTGCGGGATCGGGCTACCAGCAGTGCAGAGCTTGCTGAGGAATGGCAGCAGGCAGGTGTGAGTGCATCTGCACGCACTGTGAGGCGGAGACTCTTGGAGCAAGGCCTGGTCTCAAGGAGGGCAGCAAAGAAGCCACTTCTCTCCAGAAAAAACATCAGGGACAGACTGATATTCTGCAAAAGGTACAGGGAGTGGACTGCTGAGGACTGGGGTAAAGTCATTTTCTCTGATGAATCCCCTTTTCCATTGTTTGGAACATCTGGAAAACAGCTTATTCGGAGAAGAAGAGGTGAGCGCTACCACCAGTCTTGTCTCATGCCAACTGTAAAGCATCCTGAAACCATTCATGTGTGGGGTTGCTTCTCAGCCAAGGGAATCGGCTCTCTCACAGTCTTGCCTAAAAACACAGCCATGAATGAAGAATGGTACCAGAATGTCCTCCAAGAGCAACTTCTCCCAACCGTCCAAGAGCAGTTTGGTGCTCAACAATGCCTTTTCCAGCATGATGGAGCACCTTGCCATAAAGCAAAGGTGATAACTAAATGGCTCAGGGAACAAAACATAGAGATTTTGGGTCCATGGCCTGGAAACTCCCCAGATCTTAATCCCATTGAGAACTTGTGGTCAATCATCAAGAGACGGGTGGACAAACAAAAACCAACAAATTCAGACAAAATTAAAGCATTGATTCTGCAAGAATGGACTGCTATCAGTCAGGATTTGGTCCAGAAGTTGATTGAGAGCATGCCAGGGAGAATTGCAGAGGTCCTGAAGAAGAAAGGTCAACACTGCAAATATTGACTTGCTGCATTAACTCATTCTAACTGTCAATATAAGCTTCTGTTACTCATAATATGAATGCAATTATATTTCTGTATGTGATAAAAACATCTGACAAACACACATAAAAACCAGAGGGCAGCAGATCATGTGAAAATAGAATATTTGTGTCATTCTCAAAACTTTTGGCCATGACTGTACATGCCCACAGCCTCAGAGAAAAATGTAAGATGTGCTGCTGCCATAATGGGGATATTAGTAGCAGAAAAACTGATAGAACATCACGTACGAACGGTTATACAGGCATAAAACAGACTACCCAGCAAGACCCTGCAGATATTTCAAGTTTTCGTGAAAACTCAGGTACCCGTCAAGCTGGTCATACACATTAGATGAGACTTGTGAAGTGGCAGATTTTGAACTGTCTGCCGATGGTGGTTCGTAGATAATACTTATGCCTTTACTAAGAACAATATGGCTCGAAGCATGTAGGCTGTCATGTACCAATAAACTTTTAACTATTTTATCCTTAAAGGGGTTGTCCAGGATAAAATGCAAATCCTACACTAATCTAAACACCCTCCCCCTGCCTACTTTCTAAATTACTTACTTTAGCAAAAATGTATATTTACCCATATCCCAGGCAAATTTTTTCATTATCCGGAAATGGAACGTCACCAATACTAACCCCGCCCACTCCATCATACTTACCTGTCTTCCTGTCCAGACTTCCTTCTGTGGGGACAGCTCCTCCTCTTCTTTGACCCTCTGCCAGCACATGCACAATAGAGCTGGAGTCTTGGCACTGCGATGTCACCTGAACTCCATCTCTATTGCGCACGCGTGGGAGGCCAGAGGAGCATCCCACGCCTGCGCAGTAGAGATGAGTGCTGGATACATCGCAATGCCGGGACTATTGTTCTGTTGGTCGGAAAGTTTGTGGTTGTTCTTGTGTTTAGAACAGACAATCAGCCACAGTCTAAAATCTAATGTGTATAGCCCGCTTTAGACCGTCTCTGATAATGGAGAGGAATCTGGCATTGGATGATATCTTCTCCCAAACAGACAGGAACAGGGCCGGGCATCCTTCCACTTGGGCTTGTGGCGTCATTGCTGGAGTCCTTTATTTCTGTAATTTTTCTGGGAATTAAAAATTCTTTAGCCTTTTTTTTTTTTTATTTTGATTTCTTGAGAGTTCTGATTTCTGGATCCCTACTTTTTACAGGATGATTTTCTTGGATGAAAGGACAATGTTTGTATAGATTACATCGAAAACCAACTATTAGCCACTTTTTCAAGAATTTTATCAAGCAAGGGCCCAAAAAGATATTCTCTTGAGTAAGGGGGTGCACAAAGATTTCCTTTTTCTTCCACATCTCCTTTCCAATTTTTTAACCTAAGGGCCCTGTGGGCAGAATTAGCAAATGCTGCCATCCTAGAAAAAAGTCTCAGTCTACTGACACTTCTGCTAGAAAGACCACCACTTTAGACAGCATCAACAGGATAGCCATAACCCTGGGAGTCTTGTCTTGTATGTGGGATTCCAATGAAGACATCTGAATCCTAAGAGACGAAGACACACAGCCCTGTTGCTGACACTTGAAAGGCCTTTTTAACATAAAGATCTGTTTTCTGAGTCATATGGTCCAGCAGAGACCCCCAAATCAAAGGGAAAAGAGTTAACATTTTTGCTACTGAAGCATCTATCTTAGGGGCTCTGTCCCAATCTTTAGAATCTTCTTTAAGGATATGGGGAACAAAGAATTTATGACCTGGGCTTTTCCATTCCGTCTATAGGATAACTTTAATATTATCATAAATAGGAAAGGTTTAAAGCTTCCTAGGTGCTAATCCCTCAAATATGGCATCCAACACTGTACGGGGTCATCTAATCTCATCCAAATCCATAAGTAGCCCTAAGCGCCTTTACTAATGGGTCAGTATTTTCAACAGGGAAAAGTGACTTTCCACCCCGATCCTCCTTGTCAGATGAGAATAAGGAACCAAGAACATAACTTGGTCTCTTCCTGTGGGTCTTCCTCACAAGAGACATTGGATGATCCAGTATGGCCTGAGATGTGATAGGCCCATCACAACTTTTTTGACACTCCTAACCTCATCTCTGCAATCTCTTTGATGCTTTTAACTGTTCTGTCACCATATTATCATTACAAGCAGAACATTAGAATTAGTATAAGATGATGACAATTTCTTTCCACAGACCGCACAGTCTTTATTTCTATATTTAGGGGGAACATTTCTGGGAGCCTCAAGGGAAGCAAATAAAAAAGAAAGAAATGTAGAAAAATATGTCCTACCTGAAAAAAACACCAAAGGATCCCATCCTCCCTCAGGTACCAGACTGGGAGGCTTAGAGTCTCTCTGATCCGTGCCTACTTTTACTTCACTTGCTACTTCTGAGATGATGGCAAACTTCACTCAGGAGCTGTAGACCACAAGGCTTGCTGTAGAATGACTGTCCAGGCTTCCCAGCCTAAGCTAAGGGATGCAAGCAAAGCCTGCCCCACCACTCGAAGGATGCGGGCTTTTAAACCTGAGCATGCCTCCCTCTGGGGTGGGGCTCCCATTCCCTCTCCCCCATTCTCTCCTTAGGAAGGAAGTCCCCAGGCCCAGAAATGATATCGCCATGCCTGGAAGTTATGCAGCCACACATAATGATGACACGGCCTACATCCTGCAGTCGCACTAGCAATTGGAATGAGCACCAAAGGCTCGTCCATCAAACCTGTTCACCACTGGAAGCATTGTGCCCGCTGAAAGAAGCCAGGGAGCAGCCACAATGACCAGAGAATTAAAGAGGACCTTTCACCACCTCCAGCTGTTTACATCTATTAATCGCTCTGAACCACAACCCCCTGCCAGACACTGTCCTTCTGACATTACAGAGATTAAATAAGACATCAGGCACCAAAACTAACTGCATGAAATGCTCGAGAGGCTAGAGAAAAAAATCCAACTTCGCTGGAATCAGTAGAGCAGCGCCTATTAACAGATGTAAAGAACTTAAATGGGTGGAAGTGGTGAAAGGTCCTCTTCAAGGAGAGAATGTCCACTGTACCCTGGTCACCGCTATAACCATTCAGGAACCTGTACATGGGTACAATCTCTAAGCTTAGGCTAGAAATTGACCGTCCAGATAAAGCAGCTACTAAATGGAGACTTGTACCCCCGACCCCTCTTCCATATCATCTACAGTCCTAGAGGAATGTCCCATATTTTCTGGAGGACAAACCTCCTAAGGGTACCATCCACTGGGCAGGAAACCTGAACTGAGGCTAGGAGAGGCATGCCCACTTTCATCTCAGGTTTCCCATCCAGTCGTCATGGGTGAGGTAGTAAAAATCAATTAACAGCCTCCTTCTCCATAGAGTTCTGTGTGTCAGCTGAATACCATGTAAATAGAGTTAGTGAAGATAAAGAAAAGGAGAAGAGCAGCCTAATAAGCAGATTTCCTTAATAAAATATTAGAATGTTTCATAGGGTGGGTTCACACCTGCGCTTCAGACCGTCCGTTGCCAATCCGAGTGAAAATCTCAGCGGATCGGATACAGGCATCGGATACAGACAGGTTAGCGACGCATTGGTTAAAAACCAATTCATTTGAATGGGTTTTTAAAGCAAGGCGCAGGTGTGCTTACACCCTCTGCGCTGCAAAGCCGTTTTTTTTCGTCGGACACGAAGTCCTGCATGTCCGACTTTGTTTCCGACGAAAAAAAAAGGATTCGCAGCGCAGAGGGTGCAATCGGACACCCGCACATTGCTTTAAAAACCCATTCAAATGAATGGGTTTTTAACCAATGCGTTGCTAACCTGTCTATATCCGATGCCAATCCCGTTCCCCAAGATTTTCACTTGGATTGGCAACGGATGGACTGAAGCGCAGGTGTGAACCCACCCTTATATTGGTGTGTACTATTTATTTATGGAAACTGGTTTTAGAATTGGCGGTACGCTTTAAGGATATGTGCAGACACAAGCTTGCAATACAAAACCTTTGAGGCATAAAAAAAACCACAGCAAACCTGCAGTTTAGCAATTGCTTTTTGTTTTCTGGTATTTTTCTTTAAAACTACAGTATGAAAAAAAATTCAGGTTTTCAGTAGAAAGTCAAAGGTTTTTTTCTTGAAAATTCAAAATATAATGGAAGGAAATGCAATAAAAAATATTAGCTCAGAAATCCCCAACCACTGAAGGACCACTGGTGGAGTGACAGCGGTGGAGTCAGACTTTTTCTTTTTTAAGATCACATTTGCTATTTTTTTTAATTTGTCTTTAAACACAGAAAAATATGTGAGTTTTACAAATCTCTGCAGTTTCCACAAAAGAAAAAAAAAAATTCTAATTGAAAATGTGATATGCAATGCTATAACTCAAAATTACGGTAGCACTAGAGAAATAGCAAACTGGTTCATGTAACCTTACACAGGTATAAACTATAAAGTAGTGATGCATAAAGAGTCACTACATTACTTATTACCAGTGACTCTCCGCACTGGATGAGTCAGGAGCTTTTTCTCTCTCTCCGAAAATACAATGCCATCAGTAGCCATGACTGCTGCTTCCACTAATGGCAATATGGAGAAAGTGACTCTACTACACTGTGTGGACAGATTAAGATACCCGCACAGTCTAGAGTGAGCCTAGAGCATGCATGTGCAGCTGCTAAGGTCAAGTGTACAGATTAAGGTACAAAACATGGCTGTCATGAGCTATCGCCCATGCCAAATAAAGATGGTCTGTCCTTTGTTGCAAGGTTACTCCAGGGTAAACTTATGACCACATCCTGATGATCCAAGAAGGCCTGGATGACACTCCCATTGTGAGCTGTATGGACAGTGACAGCTCTGTTTGTAGAAACTAACTTACCTGCTTACGGCCTAGTGTTGTATAGGACAGGTGCTGAAAGCAGCTCCATATAGCCAAACGGTGCTATAACCCAGGCTATAAAAACCTTAACCAGGGGAACTATTTGGTAGGCACAAGTGCAGTTAGCAGTGTTGCCTTGCAGCGCTGGAGTCCTGGGTTCAAATCTGACCATAGACAACATCTGCATGGAGTTTGTGTGTTCTCCCCATGTTGGCATGGGTTTCCTCCAGGTTCCTCTGGAACATGCCAAAAATATGCTGATTGGTGAATTAGTTTCATATAACACAATTGACCTTTGTGAGTGTTGGGGATGAGTGCCTATATGACAGTCACTAACCCCAACTCTCCCTTCACTTTGAGTCCCTTGTGTGACAAGAGCGCATTACAAATGTTTGTTCATATAAAACAGATGAGACTACAACTGTCTGTGCAGGTGGATGGGTGATGTAGAGCACAGTCAAAGATGGACATTCTTCTTGGCAAGTGTTCCTGTCGCAAGAGGCACTAGATAAATAATTTTGACTGGAGAACTTCTTTAACCACTTTGTTAGTGGAGCCCTCCCTCCTCCCTTTCAATTACCACTGACTTAATTTTAGCAGAGTGCAGTAACTGCAAATGACGGCTTCATTTCTGAATCAACTTGCATATACATGTTGTAACATCTCTGCCTGTTCGGGTCGCTGCGCCACCCACCGCTCGCTCGCTGCAGAGCAGGAGGTGTGTTCAGTTCGATTCCTTGCTTAAGGTTCTTGTTGCTCAGTCTGAACACTGTCGTAGACTATGTAATTGAATTTCAGCCACACCTGTCTCCTGCACCTTGTTTCTTTCTGCTCCTCAAATAGTTAATCTTAGCCTTGCCTGTGTGATTGACGGCCTGTCTACCAATCAAGTCTGGGGCAGGTCCTGGACTTGCTATAAACAGGTCATCAGCTCACACATGGTCGCTGGCTATTGAGATTCTGTCCTGTGACTTTGTCCCTGCTAGCTCCTTTTTCTGCTATTATTGCATTTATGACTTTTGGCTCCCCCTGTGACTACTCTCTTGGATTTCGTTTTGGTACTGCATTGCTCGACTGTTACTGACCCCTTGGCTTGCTGACCTCCCTCTGTTGTTGTTTGTCCTGTCTGCGTTCTGTGTTGTCACTTATATTAGGAAGGGACCGTCGACCAGTTGCTGGCTGTCGCCTAGGACAGTGCGGGCAAGTAGCCAGGGCCAGTGGGGGGTGTTCAGCTTAGGGTTCACTGTCTTGTTGTGCCCCTACCCCAGTGTTCAGCAGCAGCTACTGGGGAATCGCTCCGCTAGCAATTCCCTTACACATGTTGTCACAAGGACCACAATCCTAAATACCACTGTGACTGGCCTCCAGGTTATTCCCTCATTAGCACCATCACACACCTCCTAGGATATGCATCTATATAGTTAAGAACCTACCACCGCAAGGTATAAAGTCTTTCAGTGGTAGGCAAACGGTTTCAAAGGGAATCCGATCAGGTCAGATCATAGCATTACAAACATATACACTACATTGGTGAGCTTCACAATATTCTCTTTATTTCATGTCTCTGTGCTTTGTAGCGCCATACTTGGAAAGAATTCTATGGCAGGGCGGACTGACCCATGGTTTTATCTTCTGTTATAATGTAAGCATTAACTGAACTGGATCTAACCATAAATTGCAACATGCTTATATCAGCACTTACGGTAATAACGCAAAATCTTGTCAAAACGGTTACAAATGCCTTTTCTTTTAGCAGAATCTTGCAGGCTTACAGAAAAAACTATTTAAAAAAAAAAAAATAATTTATGTTCCAGCTCTCTGGTTTTCACACTAAGTTGCTTATCTGCAGCATGTCCTTAGCCTTTTCCCAGAGACTTTCCTGAGGTACTGAATACAGGATTACCTTAAATTATTTATTCACGTGAGGTCAAATGGAAGATTAGAAAACAGCTCTGAGGGTCCTTATAAACAGTGTTGGGAAGAGAACCAATGTGGTGATTAAGACACCTTTATTTTCTTGGGGTCGCGAGGGACAGCCCCGTTTTCACCTTGTGTTGTCTTTTTGTCATGCAATTCCTCTTCAGGTTGGCGTGAAACGAGCAGACGACAAGTGAGAAGAATGCCAAAAACAAGTGCATGGGCGTATCGTTTCAATGGATCGCCAACAAGCTGGTGGAAAAAGAGAACAATGAGAACTAGAATAAGGAGGACAAAATTGGCAACATCTCTAGGACGTCCTGGGACCAAAGTGAGGACAATTCCACATGCAAGTTCCAAGGATCCAATGGTTTTCCTTAGCATTATAGAGCTAATGCCAAGCTTCTTTAGTCCTGGGAGTGCCTTCATGTAACTTTTATATGCCCGTTTCTAAAAAGAATAAATAAATCATTTTAATACATAAAAGGAGCTCAAAACATAGAATAACTAACTTATATTTTACACAAATGTAGCTCAAGTTAAAGGGGTCAGGGGGATCAGATGCAGCCCTGAACAGATTATTTGTGCGAGGGGGGCGAGGGCGCCAGCTGCCCATGCACCATCACTGCTGGGAGCCAGGTATAAGACAGCCGCCATCTAGCGCTCCCTGCCTAGGTCTGCCATAACCCATACTGGCAGATTAACCTGTTAGAAGCAATGCTCAATACTGATCCTGGCATCCAAGTGGTTAGAGATGAGAGCTCCTTCTCATACCCCCTTCAGGCCTAGCAGGGTACCAAGGGGATTCCACGGCCTGGAGCCCTAACAGCCTTTATAAGGCTAGCATGTACGGATGCTTTATAGGTCACGGCAGAGACAGAGCCTAATATGCATCTGGTGTAAGAAAGGACAGCATATGGCAATATGGCAAAATTCTACCCAAAATAAATGCTTAAACTGCAGGTTTTTTCATGCATTTCCCTTAAAAACAATAGTAAAGCTGAGCCAATTTATACACTCACTGACAAATGTAAAAAAAAAAAACACAACACCCAGATAGAAATGTCACATTGTCTCAGACAGATATGTAAAGGATTACAGGACTGACCTGATAAGACACTGGATCTTACCACTGGAGGCTCTGAAAGTGCTTCCTCCACTGCCCTACAAAAAGGCTCTCAGAGGTTACTTTTGGGTAGTGTACCTCTTGGTGTGAGATTGTTGACGGCTAGACATGCCCCTATGACATTTTGCCCAGTTGACAGACTAAGAAGAGGCGTATCACTGGACTAACCATCTAGGTTATTCTGACCTAGCTGTTAGAAGGTGCTGGGAGCAGTGGTGGTGATGTGAGGGCACACACACAACCATCAGGCTGTGGACAACCCAGACACACAACCAGTAGAGAGGACTGTTTGATAGGTCAACAAGCACAAGCAGCTCCCACAACTTACTGACATAGGTGGCACCTTCCTTTCACAAGCCTCTCTTTGCCCAGACCATTTCCAGACACTCAGCAGAAGGAAATTTGAGGTCATGGCACCCATTACATGTCCTGCCATTGTCACCCAGCCACTGTTGCGTTTCTTTGCAGTGCGTAGTGAACGAGAAACCTAGACTCCTATGTACTGGAAACGCATCATCTTTAATGGTAAATCGAAGTTCTGTCTGGGGAGTCATCGCATGTGACTTAACTGAGCGGTCTTTTGGGTCTGGTTATTTTGTGATTGATTGCCCAGGCTTAGCTCAGTGATACGTACAGGACATCCTGTGGCCATATTTGTTGCCCCTCATAGCGGGGCTTCCAACTGGCATTTTTCAACAGGATAATGCTTGCCCCCACATAGCAAAAGATTCCAAGGAATGTTTCCCGCAGTTACCAAAACTTCTTTAGCCTGGCTAGTTGCTAAATTTATCAATTGAACATTTATGGGATCAGCTGGGTTGCCAGCTTTGTGAACTTGTGGGCAAATGTGCCAAATGAAACTATACAGAACCTGTATGCCTTCTTGTCCAACTATATCTCATCTTATATCTAGGCTTGAGGCGGCCCAACGGGGTACTAGAACCTCCTTTCAATTGTATGGTTTTCCCCAATAATCCTTTCACTCTAATGGTGATCATCATTTCATTTGCATAAATTTTCTTTCTATTCTTATGACTCCTCCTTGTCACACAAAAACAAGCCCTCATATCTATGTCAACAAATAAAAAAAAGTGTTTTTTATTGCAGATTTTGTTGTGTTTTTTTGAGCCAAAGTCGGGAATGGTTTGAAAAGGAATGGAATATATATAGGACTTAGGCCGCTTGCAGATGACCGTGCTGCAACCGGCTGGCCGTGAACTAAAGGCACGGGCGGCACACGGGGGACACATGCACGGGCCGTGCTTCCGCAGCTTTCATTAAGTGAATATGAGCCACGGAAGCACGGGCCGCAAAATAGGACAGGAATAGGACTTGTTCTATATTTTGCGGCCTGGACTGTCGGCCTGCACACGGGACTGTGAAATTCACGGTTGTGTGTACAGGCCCATAGAAGTGAATGGGTCGGTGTGCTATCCGTGAAATACAAGGACAGCACACGGATTACGGCCACGGTCGTCTGCAACCGGCCTTAGACACTTCCCTTCTGACTTTGACTCAAAAAACGCAGCAAAATAGGCAAAAAAAAAAAACTGCACTTCTGCAACCTTAGGGCCATAGCCTTAGGCTAGGTTCACACCTGCGTTCGGGAGGTCCACTTAAAAAATCGGTTACAGCGGACCCCATAGACTATAATGGGGTCCACTGGGTTTCCACTCGAAATGGGCAGAAAAATGCGGAGAGAAAAATTCTACTTGCTTCCTTAGAATGGATAAACCAAATCTGAAAAGTTGCCATGACTGTGCTGAAGGTCTTTTGCTTTTCAGAGTCCCGGGAAAGCTGGGTAGCATACTTTGGACTACTGAATAATAAATAAAGTAATATAATATAAAATACATCTCCTTGCTCCAGAGCTTGCCAGGTTTACCGTTCAGACTTCTGGGAAAGCTGGGTAACATACCATGTAATGCAGTAAAAGGGACTCCTGAATACTAAATAAGTCCTGCATGGAGGACTTTTCTCTCCATCAGATTCAGTATACAAACAGTGGAAACCTGACAGACCCCATTATTAAGTGTATGGGGTCCACGGATGTCCACTGATTTAGTGGACAGGATCTCCATTATTCGGATCCCCGGCGGACTCGAGAGGTAGAGAGCCCATCACAAGTGTGATCCTAGCCAAATAGAATAATGCTTTACAAAAATCTACCGATGTCCTCAGGTAAATGACGTCCATCGTACATGAACAAGTAGCCCACGTTCTACCCTTAGTCGGATCGGCTCTGTTTTCTAGCACCCGACTTTACCATTGACAGTCAGGGGGATCTGAGGATGCTTAAAGGTGCTGACTTGGCCATGACAAAGCACGGCGGAGAATCAGCAGGGCTGTGTGAATACGGCCTAATGCCATCTGTCACCCTCCCCCATCAAAACAAAAACTGGAGCAGGACAATATTAGGGGGGGGGGGGGTATGTCCGGCCTTAGTGCCCCTCCATAATGTCTCTCATTGCCCATCATGTCCCCTGCTCGCCTCGTCTATGGCACTACAGACACTGACACAGTCCATGGAGGATTCTGCTGCACACACTGCCAGCTCTGCTACATCATAAGCCATCATGGAGGATGCTTTATCCCTATTGTGTCACAGCAGTGAGGAGGAATGACCCTGCCATGGAAACCTGCACAGACACTGCGGCAGCGGGAGCCGCTGAGCCCTGTACACAATGGAGCCGGTACCGGACGGTGCTAGCATCAGTGGTACCCGGCCGCACACCTTCACCTCCTCCCTCCTTACCATCTCGCTGTAAGCATCCTTGCTGAGCCTTGGAGTCAGCTTAATAGTTCCCATAAAAACGAAGAAAAGGCCGAGAGCCACAGACAGGGCGACGATGGTGACAGTCCGCGGAGACGCCATAGCTCGGCCCCAGGTCACCGCACGGGGAGCGATCCTCTATAATACACGGTGCAGCCTGCGCCTGCGCCCTATGGACGACACCTAAACACGCGGGGTCCTAAAGCCCTGACGTCTCCTGGGTACAGAAGAGGTGTCAGGCAGCGGTGCAAGACACTAAATCATCCCTAAGAGAGAGCTGCCCTACCTGCAGGCTGCTCCTCACAGTACCACAGGGGATTTGTCAGTACAGAGAGAGGATAAGTGTCAGATTTCCGGGGTCCGACCACTGGGACCCCCAGCGATCAAGAGAAAGGAAACCTGTAAACTCCTTGTATCATCCAATGCACTAATGCAACTGGCTCTCCATTTACTTCTATTGGGAAGATGGAGATTGCAGCCCCAGCAAGCTACTGGCACTTCATTCACATGAAGAATAGCATGGCCTTTCAGGTCCCCATAGTCCTGATAGCTGGGGGCCCCAGCCTGGGCCACATTGGAGGGCCCAGGGCAAAGGCTTCATAAATGGGCCCCCCTATCATCACCTCTTAGAAACGCCTGACCCGCACAAATTATAATGCCCTGCCAGTGACTTCCACATGGTATAATGCCCCTTAGTAGCCCTCATACAGTATAATGACTCCTTAGTGGTCCCATACAATATAATACCGCTCAGTGGCCCGTCACACTATCATATGCCCCTGCAGAGGCATCAGACATTAACAGCCCCCCCAGTGGCCCCTCATACATAATCCTGTACCATCCTGGTGGCCCTTCAGACATTATATTATAATGTGCCCCTCCACTTTGCCCCCACAGTATAATGTCCCTTTTCCTCTTTGCCCCCACAGAATAACGTCCCCTTTCCAGGTTCCCCCAACCCAGTATCAATCAAATAAAGAAAAAAAAAAAACACCTAATACTCACCTACATAACCACGTTGCCCTGTATTCTTCTTTTTCTGCTGACGGCAGCTTCAGAGAGTAACAGGTGCGATGTAAGTGACGTCATTACATCGGGCCTCCTGCTCCTGAGCAGTACACTTGGTGCACGGACAGTGGAGAGCGGATGGCTCCTTGCATCACCATTGTACTCCACTCATCAGTGCCTGGAGGACGCAGATGAGTTGGAGCAGTGACATATCAGGGTGGCCCAGAACAGCTCCAACCCCTATGTTACACATTTGCATGGAAATGGAACTGCAATGCAGAATAAGAAAGGCACCTTTGGAAAGTGTAGAAGCCGCCTACAAGATACTGTCATTAGTCTGACACCGATTTTCCTACTGGTAGACTGCCTTTAAACAACTGGCATCTGCAATAATAGTAGGACAGATGTTGGGAAGGAGTTAATAAACCTGCCCCAATAAGTCATCAAATGGTCACATGTTGTTTGCTTGAAAAATCCCTTTAACTGATTAAAATAATTGTAAATAAAAGTCCCAAATGATGTGTAGGAGCGTCCCCTTCTCCGTGCCACACCACCAGGAACGTGGTGAGGCATTTGGGAAGATCTTCTGGAGTTTAGATGGCACATGGTACCATCTGGTCAACATTTTGTATCCAGCTTCTTGATATTTGCTTACGATTGAGGCCTTGTGTGGATATTCCAGGATCCTGGAGCACTGAGAGTCAGAGCAAGGCCTAGATCGCTTTCCCATTTATTTTGAAATCATATTCATACCCTTCTCAAGATGGCCGAGGTGACAGGAAGTGAGAGAGCTCTATCGCCCTACAGGATCCCAACAGGGGCAGGGGTGGGGAGCAGTTCCCTGTGAGGAATCCATTGGCTTTCCATACGGAAGTGTGTAGCCCTGAGTTTGCCCCCCACCCACAACGCTATTAGGCAATTTAGGATTTCACAGTATGGGGTACATGGGAAGGGAGAGAGAGAAATCACTTCCCTGGGAAATGGTGCTTTACAGGTTAGAAGTGTGGGTCCAATGGAAGGGTCTGCTCTGTGATTTCGGGATGATGAGGACAGAACACGCCAGCCAGGCCAGCTTACCTGTCCATACAATGTTAGTCAGATCTTAGTAGAACAACTTAAACCTAGGAGGGATCTGTTTGGGATGAGATTTGTAGAATGTAAAGAAGATGGGGCATTCATTTTATAAATAGCACAGCGTCCAAACCAGGTATGGATACCCTTCGACCATCTTTGCAGGTCGGTTCTAAACATTCGTAGAAGCGACAGGTGGTTTCAGGAATAGAGCTCCCCTAAATCTCGAGACATCCAGACCCCTAGATACTTAATCACATCTCTAGACCACAAAAGGGGAAGGAGGTCTCCAGGGGAGCGATATATTAAGGGCCTAGTCCAGGGCAATGGTTCCAATCTCAGGACAAAGATTAGTGGAGAGAGAGGACAGCTATTTATATTGGCTTTTCTGATTTTCTGGAGTATCACAATGCAGAAATTTATTTTGTTGCAGAAAGATGAGTTAAATGGGTTGTCCAGGATATCTGATTTAATGCAATCAATGGGGGGACCAACAGCCGGCCCCTGTACCATTCTGCTGTACAGGGCCACTTCTCGCGCCTGTACTATACACAACACGGGGACAGAAGCAATTGGCTCTGTGCCCTGTATAGTGGCTGGGCGGCAGTTCAATTCAGCTCCTATTGAATTTAATGGGAGCTAAGCTGCAGTGATGGCACCTGGCCACCATACAAGCACTGGAGCTTTCTGCTTCCGACCCTGTGTTCAGGGGTGAACCTAGCCTCAGTGTTGCCTGAGGCGAACTATAAAAAGGCACCCGCCCTTCACAAAAAAAAAAAAAGATACCCAACCCTGCTATCTTTGATTGCATGATGGGGTCCCTCTAATTAGGACACCCCCCATTGGCAGATCAAAAGGTCCACTTATTTGGCCCTACATAGTATAACACCCCCTTTATTTGGCCCCCACACGATATACAACCCACCACATAATACATGACCCCCCTTTTTCTGGACCACCACAAGGTATACGACCCCTTTTATTTGCACCCCACAAAGTATGTGACCCCTTTTTTTTTGCCCCTCACAGTATATGACCCCGCTTTTTATGAACCCCTACAGTATATGACCCCTTTCTTATGTCACTCCGACAGCATATGAACCCACTTTTTATGGTCCCCCACAGTATATGACCTCCTTTTTATGGCCCCCACAATATATGACCCCTTTCTTATGGCCCACCACAGTATATGACCCCCTTTTTTGCCCCCTACACAGTATATGACCAAATTTTTTTATGGCCCTCACACAATATATGACCCCTTTTTATGGCACACACAGTATGTGACCCCCTTTTTTTTTATCTCCCCCGCACAGCATATGATCCCCCTATTTATGGCCCCACACAGTTTGACCCCTTTTTAAAGCCCACACGCAGTATATGACCCCCTTTATTTACACCCAACCCAGTTTAGGACCCCCTTTTCCCCCCTACCTTGGCCGATAATTTTTACTCACCCGCCAGCCAACGCTGAAGAACACCAGAACACTGTACGTGACAAAAGTGTAGCGCCGCCTAGAGGTGGCAGCAGAGGCTGGTCTGAACAGGAGCATGGACAGGTGAGTAAAAATTATTGACATGCACATGCATGTAATGCCCCTGTCTGATAACCTGTCCACAATAAGGAAATTATTTTTGTTTTTATGACAAATTCCAGATCATAGAAAGTTTCTGCATTCTTGGTTCTATCAATTGGTAACCGATCAAGACAACAAAATGTCACTACTAAGATGGTTAGAAAAAAAAATCCTTAAAACTCTGCATTTAAATTTTTTTTTTAAATATTTGCATTTTAAGGAGGTGTCCAGGATATACAGTTTTACACAAGGAGGCTGGGGAAGGTTAAAAAAACAAAAAACATACCTGTCCCCAGTGCTCCGGTGTCTCCCACTGCGGTCCAGTCAATTTCTGACCATTATACAGTATATAAGAATTGTATTCTGTAATTTTAGCACTTTTCCTCTCTGTATGCTAGTTCTGTAGTTTACATTCGGAGCTAGTGGGTGGAGATTAGTTGCCATACACTGCACAGAGTAAGTAGAGGGGAATCTATAACTGTCTCTCACTCACTAAGGAAAAAAAACAGTACAATGCAGGACATAAATAGAGAAGTACTGACAAGTACTAATGCGAACAAAGCACTTGGGCTGTGATAGAAAACTATTTAGCTTCAGCATCACATTTAGGCTAAGGCTCCACGTTGCAGAAAAGCTGTTTTTTTTGTTGCAGATTTTGCTGCGTTTTTTTGAGCAGGAGTGGCTACAAAAGGAAATTAAAATACAAAGGTAACACTTATACTTCTCTCTTCTGCTCAATCCACACCTGGCTTTGGCTCAAAAAATGCAGCAAAATCTGCAACAAAAAACGCAGCTTTTCCGCAACATGGGACCTTAGCCTAAATCTCTGTTTCTGCTACTGTTACTGTGTCTCTCTCTCTCTCTGCTTCCCCCCACTTCATAGACTTCTATAGACATGTGTAATCTAAGTCAAAGTCATTCTATGTAGCAGAAGGAAGGGAAGCAGGGAAACAGCCTGATATTAGCAGAAAAAAAAGCATTTTTCTCAATTTCTTAAAAATGCCTGTACTATTGATTTACAGTGGGTACGGAAAGTATTCAGACCCCTTTAAATTTTTCACTCTTTGTTTCATTGCAGCCATTTGCTAAAAGCAAATAAGTTCATTTTATTTCTCATTAATGTACACTCAGCACCCCATCTTGTCAGAAAAAAAACAGAAATGTAGATATTTTTTGCAAATTTATTAAAAAAGAAAAACTGAAATATCACATAATTTTTTCTATTTTATCTAATATTATGTCATTGCAGTGTAAAAAAAAACAAAAAACAAAACAAATTAGGCCTCAAATGCACATGGTGCTGTTTTATTTCTGAGCCCTGTCGTATTTCCATGCAAAACATTAGGGCCTTATGTAGGATATTTATAAGATCAGGAAACAGAGCATTATGACTAGAGAACTTACTTTTCACAGTGCCCGGCATGAGACCGTGAAACCTCCCCAGAAGATCACTCCTTTGAGAAGACCCTCCCTTAAGGCTAAGTCCCCACGTTACGGAAACACAGCTTTTTTTGTTGCAGATTTTGCTGCTTTTTTTGAGCCAAAGCCAAGAATGGCTACAAAAGGAATGAGAAATATATAGGACATTCTTATACTTCTCCCTTCTGTTCAATCCACTCCTGGCTTTGACTCAGTTAGTGTCCGTTATTGTCTGTTATGATAGGTGTCCTTTTTTTTTTTTTTTTTTTTTAACAGACATCAACAGTAGTGTGAACCCTGCCTTAGTGACATGTGCTATATGCATGTAGTGTTAGTAACGTGCTGTATACATGTAGTATGTGAGTGATATGCGCTGTATGCATGTACTGTAGTATATGAGTGAAGTAATGGCATAGATTTCAGCTATAACTCTCCCAGTTTTCTTATTCGAGTTATAGGAAATCTGATGGCGCAAGGCATCCATGTCTTCAGTCCACCGTGATCTCCCTCTCCGCCCACTGTCTTAGAAAGTGGCAAGTGGGCAGCAAAAGGACAAAGTGGGGCATTTATTGTGCAAGTCAGGATCATGTGCCAAAGATGCCCGACTTCTACAGCAGTTTTCTGGAAAACATATGCTATAGTAAATTTCCTGCACAGTGAGTTAACAAGTGTTTGTTCATCATGTGTCAAATGTGTGAGCGATCTGTACATGAGATGTGTGTTATGTGTGCTGGGTATGCATCCTGTTTGTAATGTGTCAGTGGCGTGTATGCATCATGTACCCTATATATATATATATATATATATATATATATATATATATATATACACAGTGGGTACGGAAAGTATTCAGACCCCTTAAAATTTTTCACTCTTTGTTTCATTGCAGCCATTTGCTAAAAGCAAAAAAGTTCATTTTATTTCTCATTAATGTACACTCAGCTCCCCATCTTGACAGAAAAAAACAGAAATATAGATATTTTTGCAAATTTATTAAAAAAGAAAAACTGAAATATCACATGGTGATAAGTATTCAGACCCTTTGCTGTGACACTCATATATAACTCACAGGCTGTCCATTTCCTTCTCATTCTCCTTGAGATGGTTCTAGTCCTTCATTGGAGTCCAGCTGTGTTTAATTAAACTGATTGGACTTGATTAGGAAAGGCACAGACCTGTCTATATAAGACCTCACAGCTCACAGTGCATGTCAGAGCAAATGAGAATCATGAGGTCAAAGGAACTGCCCAAGGAGCTCAGAGACAGAATTGTGGCAAGGCACAGATCTGGCCAAGGTTACAAAAGAATTTCTGCAGCGCTCAGGGTTCCTAAGAGCACAGTGGCCTCCATAATCCTTAAATGGAAGAAGTTTGGGACGAGCAAAACTCTTCCTAGACCTGGACATCCAGCCAAGCAATCGTGGGAGAAGAGCCTTGGTGAGAGAGGTAAAGAAGAACCCAAAGATCATTGTGGCTGAGCTCCAGAGATGCAGTAGGGAGATGGGAGAAAGTTCCACAAAGTCAACTATCACTGCAGCCCTCCACCAGTCGGGGCTTTATGGCAGAGTGGCCCAAAGGAAGCCTCTCCTCAGTGTAAGACATATGAAAGCCCGCATAGAGTTTGCCAAAAAACATATGAAGGACTCCCAGACTATGAGAAATAAGATTCTCTGGTCTGATGAGACGAAGATTGAACTTTTTGGCGTTAATTCTAAGCGGTATGTGTGGAGAAAACCAGGCACTGCTCATCACCTGCCCAATACAATCCCAACAGTGAAACATGGTGGTGGCAGCATCATGCTATGGGGGACAGGACGACTGGTTGCAATTGAAGAAAAGATGAATGCGACCAAGTACAGAGATATCCTGGAAGAAAACCTCTTCCAGAGTGCTCTGGACTTCAGACTAGGCCAAAGGTTCACCTTCCAACAAGACAGTGACCCTAAGCACACATCTAAAATAAGTGGCTTCGGAACAACTCTGTGACCATTCTTGACTGGCCCAGCCAGAGCCCTGACCTCCACCCAATTGAGCATCTCTGGAGAGACCTGAAAATGGCTGTCCACCAACGTTCACCATCCAACCTGACGGAACTGGAGAGGATCTGCAAGGAAGAATGGCAGAGGATCCCCAAATCCAGATGTGAAAAACTTGTTGCATCATTCCCAAGAAGACTCATGGTTGTACTAGCTCAAAAGGAAGGGGGCTTCTACTCAATACTGAGCAAAGGGTCTGAATACTTATGGCCATGTGATATTTCAGTTTTTCTTTTTTAATAAATTTGCAAAAATATCTACATTTCTGTTTTTTTTTCTGTCGAGATGGGGAGCTGAGTGTACATTACTGAGAAATAAAATGAACTTTTTTGCTTTTAGCAAATGGCTGCAATGAAACAAAGAGTGAAAAATTTAAAGGGGTCTGAATACTTTCCGTACCCACTGTATATATATATATATATATATATGTGTGTGTGTGTTATAAACTTGAGTAGTATTATTGTTGAAGGGAGGGGGCCCAGACAAACTTTTTGCACAGGGGCCCTTTGCTGGTATGTAGCTATAGTGGGTGCAGGGGTAGCAATCCCTAAAAGTAGAAATCGCCAGTGGGTGCAGATGTATCCAAATAATATTTGCTATCCATTCATGAAAAGCAGCTAGAGAATGATGGATAGTTCCATAACTGAATATAAATACCGGAGGTAAATGGAAGAGGAAGTCAATTTCAGTTTTTAACATGTGTTGAATTCAAGCACATTGCAAAACACCTGACTGCAGCAAAGCATCCGTGATCCCGTTACAGTCCTCCCTGAGCCCCTTGTCATTGGAGGCAGATGCAAATGGTGTAATGCCGGCAGCATCATTCCAAAACCGTGAATAATATAACGTGTGGCCAGTATGGCTAGGACTGAGTGACAGAGCACTGCTGCGGTGACACTACGGGGGAGGGGGGAGCGCTGTGACATCTCTCTAGTTGAGCAATGCAGAGTCTTGCCTCAGTCAGTATGATGAGGAAGGAGGAGGAGGCTGCTCTGTGCTTGGGGTGAGACAGAAATGGCTGCATGGATGGGGGGCTTTTTAGATACCCTACAGTGACCAGCAGCATCATTCACGTATACTGGATTCCTTGCTAGTATGCAGAGGATTTGGATATAGAAGCTTCCTCCCTAGGGATGACTGCGTCTATTTCATAAATAGGTAGGTAGGTGTGTATCTGTCCTCCTGGTTATTATATGATGCCCCTTATTTTCTAATTGATGGCACATTGCGTTTATTACATTGGAATGTGAGACTGCTGAGCGACATATAAAGCTGTGGCTCTCTATAAGCCGGGAACGTTTAGCAGTTATCATTTGGGGATTCTATTCATTTTTAAAGACATTTTATTTTTTTTTCCTCATTGGGTTAGGTCTTGCTAATGGTACCTAAAAATAGGAAGGGAAAAGTAGGGAGAGCGAGTTTTTATTGTCCATACATAAAAAATATATACATATATTATGATGGCCATATGTATACCGTAGTAGGTAGGAGCTGGCTACTTCATTGCCCAAATGTAACATAAGATTAGCAGACTGTCCCCTATTAGTGTCTACTATATAGAATAAGAGCTAATGCGATATGGCCTCCTCTTTATTTTTAGAGACAAGCATTCACCATGTTTTCACCGATATTTAGAGACTATGATGCCTGGGTAAATAAATCGGTCTAGGAGCCTGGATTTTTTTAAAAACATGAAGATATGTGTATTATATTAGCGTGCACTCACATCTATGTTCTGTATTATAAGACACACCGAAATTCAGTCAATTACTAGACATGGTTTTCTCTATGAAGATAGCAACTCTCAGCAGCTATGGGGTTAAGCTGGCTATAAGTACTTGAATGTAAAGCTGTAGTGTTAGCAACCAAATAAGTCTTTGGCAGCTAGAAATAACATAGCACCGCCTTTATGGTCAGTCACCGCCAGTGTCTGCATTATCCTAATATTAGAATTGGGGTCGGCTTTGGTTATTAGCTGCACTCCTCGCTTTTTAGGCTAAGCAGGGACGCTGGCTGTATATTATTTTCCCCCTGCTGTGTTGACAGGCTGAGCTGTGTGGGTGCCGTGCAAGATCATCTGGAGATCCCGGCAGGTCTCACATGTTATTTCCAGCACAAGTAACTGATTCGGTGGTCCTAGGCTAGCCCTCAATGAATCTGACCCTGCACCTAAGAGAAATGTCCGGACACACACGTTTCATTGATATGAATCAGCTTCTTCCACGAGCAGGGCCGACCAGTGCTGGGTGTAATTTATAGGCTAATGTGATTGACAAGTGAAGCCTCCAATCCATATCCTGAGCAGCTAAAATCCTGTTTATTGGAAAAGACGAAATGGCTAGTTGTTGTTTTTTGTTTTTTTATGATGACTCCAATGGAGAGGAATTATTTTAATAATCATTTCTCACATCGTGACATCATACATTAATTCAGTTGCTGATATTATTTGGATGAGAATATATTATGACATTATATCAAATGATAGTCTAAGAATGATCGGGACTATAATTAGAATAATTCATTATAATTACACATACATATACAAATACATGCACACATACAAATATACACACACATATATGCTCATACACATACATGATGGCAGGCGTGGAGTTACGCTCACCTGGTCAAAAATAAATATACACATATGTATGCATGACGACAGGCGTGGACTTACCCACATCTGGTCAAAATAAAGTCACATGAAGCGATATATCAGACTAAGACAATATATTCACATTTCACTTATGTAGGCTGTCCACATTTTCCATGGACAGCATACGTACCTATTTATTTCAATGTCTTCATTCAGACAAAAAAAAAATCGGAGGCAGGATTGTTTTTTTTCACTGATTTGGATGCATCACATCAATGAAAGTCTGGAAGGTCCAGATCCAAAAAATATGGAAAATGTATTAATGATCATCCCCACTATTGTGCCATTTTGTGGACGGTCTGCGAAAAGTAAAGACATTACCTATCCGCAAAATGTGGAAGCATGAATACAGTGTAAGAGAAATAAAGGGAAAGTCTCATTCAGTAGAATTGTTTTAGGATATCTTATAAAAAAAAAAACATCCAAATTTTTCATTCAGACCCTTAGTATTGATAGAATTGCAAAGAAAAGTGTCCAAATCTCAGATGGCAGATTGCCCAACCAGACAGATCCCTTTGCTTTGGCTATGGTTTTGCTATTGGGGATGGTTGGAATGGACTTTTCTTTATTTTTACATTAGTGTCATTTTTTTATGGCGCTGTTTGCGTAATCTCACTCTTAATTCACGACTGGTCTTTCCCACATAATAAAAATCCCATGAACATTTCAGTAGATAAATGATAGCTAAGGGATCAGCACTGGGAGGAAAAACATGTCCAAGTGGGCCCCCAACCCAGGTATGCCAATATTATCACTGTGCGGTGACCATATAGTGATAGATACACAGGGCAGACAATTTACGTGAACACAGCACAGGAAGCATTTAGTGACTTACAGGTGACATCTCTGACTGTATATTGTTCACATTTCCTGTCTCTTTCATTCGGCCCTCGTGACCACTTCTTTCCGCAGTGACTGTAAAGTTTGCAACATACAAATCTTTTCTCCTCAATGTTACATGACCCAATCCACATTTTCCTCACCTACACAAAGTCCCGATCCTGCTGCTACCCCCAATTATAACATATATATTATAGAAATCCTCTAAAAATGAATCATATCCCAGTGTGCATCTTTAAATTAATAATGTCCCTGTGTGCCCCCTTAAATTAGAAAAGCTACTGTGTCCCCTTAAATAGTACACCATATTCATAATGCCCCTTGTGTGCCCACTAATTAAAGGGGTTGCGAAGCGCATTTTCACTGATGACCTATCCACACCACTAGATCAGTAGGGTTTAATAATCGGGATCCCTGCTGTTCAGCTATTTGAAGGGACTGCGGTACTCATGCAAGCACCATGGCCTCTTCACTGTTTACATTGTATCCTTCATTTCATACCATCCGTGCAATGTAACTATAGCCTTGTCCTATTCACTTCTAAGGGATGAGTCTGCACGACTGCTATAAAAAAGATGGCAGGCAATGTAAACAGTGAGGAGGTGACTTGTGGTCCCTTTGAACATTTAAATGATCAATGGGGATCCTGGGTGTCAGCTCATTGCTGATCTCTTAACCCCCTCCAACCACAGCCATTGTTCGATTTTCATTTTTTACTCCTATTTATTTATTTTTCCATTCACAGAGCCATATGAGGGCTTAATTTTTGCAGGACAAATTGTACTTTGCATTGGTACCATTTAATATTCGATATGATGTACTGTGAAGCAGAACATTCAGAATGGTGTGGAATTAGACAAAAGCTGAATTTGTGGGACTTTCTTACGAGCTTTGTTTTTTTTTTACGGCATCCACTGTGCAGCCAAAATGACATGCTACTTATATTTTGTGGGTTGGTTCAATTGTGGCAATACCGAATTTATATAGTTTTTGTTACGTTTTGACACCTTAAAAAAAGTCAAAATTTTTGAAAAAAAATGACTGGTATCGTCATATTTTAGCATCCATAATTTATCTCTGTACAGGGTGATGCATAAGGCGGGGCCAGGTGTACTTTTTATTTATACTATTTTAGGAAATTTTTTTTTTTTTTGTTTTTTTTTTTCTACGGTGTTCACTGTATGGGAAAAATATTTTTAGATCAGGCATTTTCAAATGTGGGGATACCTTATATGTTTGTGTTTTACATTGTTTAATTTCATAAACAATGTAAGTGAGTGTATATACAGTCATGGCCGTAAGTGTTGACAACCCTGGAATTTTTCCAGAAAATGAAGTATTTCTACCAGAAAATTATTGCAGTTACACATGTTTTGTTATATTAGATGTTTATTTTCTTTGTGTGTATTGGAACAACAAAAAAAAGATACTGAGAAAAAAAAAGCCAAAAATTATATAATTTCACACAAATTTATTGGCACTCTCAAATTAATATTTGGTTGCACACCCTTTGGAAAAAATAACTGAAATCAGTCGCCTCCTATAACCATCAACAAGCTTCTTACACCTCATCTGGAATTTTGGACCACTCTTCTTTTGCAAACTGTTCCAGGTCTCTCATATTTGAAGGGTGCCTTCTCTTCTCCCAACAGCAATTTTAAGATCTCTCCAGAGGTGTTCAATGAAATTTAGATCAGGACTCATTGCTGGCCAATTCAGAACTCTCCAGCACTTTGTTTCCATCCATTTCTGGGTGCTTTCTGAAGTATGTTTGGGGTCATTGTTGTGCTGGAAGACCCCATGACCTAAGATGCAAACAAAGGTTTCTGACATTGGGTCCTACATTGCGACTCCAAATCCTTTGGTAAACTTCATATTTCATTGCACATAGTCAAGGCACCCAGTGCCAGAGACAGCAAAACAACCCCAAAACATCTCTGAACCGCCACCATATTTGACTGTTAGTACTGTGTTCTTTTCTTTGTAGACCTCATTCCATTTTTGGTAAACAGTAGAATGATGTGCTTTACCAAAAAGCTGTATCTTGGTCTCATCTGTCCACCAGACATTTTCCCAGAAGGATTTTGGCTTACGTACATTTTGGCAAATTGCAGTCTAGCTTTTTTATGTCTCTGTGTCAGCAGTGGGGTCCTGCTGGGTCTCCTGCCATAGTGTTTCATTTCATTCAAATGTCAACGAATAGTTCGCGCTGACACTGATGCCCCCTGAGCCTGCAGGACAGCTCGAATTTCATTGGAACTTGATTGGGGCTGCTTAGCCACCATCCGGACTATCCTGCGTTGCAACCTTTCATCAATTTTTTTCTTCCATACACATCCAGGGAGATTTGCTACAGTGCCATGGGTTGTAAACTTCTTGATTATGTTGCACACCATGGACAACGGAACATCAAGATCTCTGGAGATGGACATGTAACCTTGAGATTGTTGATATTTTTCCACAATTTTCCACAATCCTCAGACAATTCTCTTCTCCTCTTTCTGTTCTCCATGCTTAATGTGGCACACACAGACACACACTGCAAAGATTGAGTCAATTTCTCTCCTTTTTATCTGGTTTCAGGTGTGATTTTTATATTGCCCACACCTGTTACTTGCCACAGGTGAGTTGGAACGAGCATAAACTGCTTGAAACAAAGTTATTTACCCACAATTTTGAAAAGGTGGCAACAATTTTGTCTGACCCATTTTTTGAGTTTTGTGTGAAATTATGTCCCATTTGCTTTTTTTTCTGTTTTTTTTGTGTTGTTCCAATACACACAAAGGAAATAAACATGTGTATAACAAAGCATGTGTAATTGCTATAATTTTCTGGAAAAAAATTCAGGGTTGCCAACATGACTATCTGTATGTGTACATGTACGTGTGTATTTGCTTGTGTATGTAATAATAATAATTAATTACTCTAATCATAGTCCCAGTGATTTTTAGACCATAATGTGATAATTTCAGAATATTCTCTCATCCATACACAGAAAATAATATCAACCACTGAATTAATCTATGAAATTACACTGTGAGAAATGATTATTAAAATAATTCCTATCCAGGATATTGCTTGGATGCTTCATTTGTCTCTCAATATGCGCCATGACCACTTCTTCCAGCTGTGACTTGTCTCTGTAAAGTTTGTAACACAGTCATCTTTGGTACCCCACTTTTCCAGGCACCTGATGCACATTGTCCTCACCTATATAAAGTCTCCATCCTGCTGCTTCCCCAATTATAAAATATATGATATAAATTCCCCAGAATGAATAATACTCCTGAGTGCAGCTTTAAATTAATAATGTCCCTGTGTGCCCCCTGAAATAGTACCCCTTATTAATAATGCCCCAGGTGTTTCCTAATTAAAGGAGTTTTTCAGGTCATCAATAAAAAAAAATCAGCGGGGTTCCAACTTCCGGGACCTCAACTGATCAGTTGTTTGAAAGAACCGTCCACTTGTCTAAGCACCGTGACCCCTTCTCTATTTACATTGTAGCATTCATTTCATAGTGGTCATGTAATGTAACTACAGCCTTGTCCTATACACGTCTATGTGACAAGGCTGGAATTACATCACACGGTCACTATAAAACGGACAACATGTGATGTAAACAGGTGCCATAGCCCCTTCATACAGCTGATCAGTAGTAGGTGTCCACTGATCTCTTGTTGATGATCTACCCTGAGGATAGACCATCAATACAAATGAGCTGGAAAGCCCCTTTAATAAAGACTAAGTGACACCTTATATTATATACCCTGACATAAATGCAGCTGACCCCCTAATAACCCCTTACATATATCTGATACTCCATTCTCTTCATAATATCCCCTAATATAAATGATCCCCCCTTTCTAATCATAATGCCACTTTTTTTTTTTGTTTATTTGTTTGTTCTTGCCTATGATATAGATACAATTTCTCACAATGTACATTATACATAGAGAATATCTGTAAATATACAGGGGATACGGAAAGTATTCAGACCCCTTTACATTTTTCACTCTTTATTTCATTGCAGCCATTTGCTAAAAGCAAAAAAGTTCATTTTATTTCCCATTAATGTACACTCAGCACCCCATCTTGACTGAAAAAAAAAACAGAAATGTAGATATTTTTGCAAATTTATTAAAAAAGAAAAACTGAAATATCACATGGTTATTTCTGTCAAGATGGGGTGCTGAGGGTACATTAATGAGAAATAAAATGAACTTTTTTGCTTGTAGCAAATGGCTGCAATGAAACAAAGAGTGAAAAATTTAAAGGGGTCTGAATATCCACTGTATCTATACAATTGTTCCTCTAGTCAGATGAATAATTTAATAGTAATAAAACTCCAGAATGTTGTCACCATTATAAACAATCATTTATCAGTTACTGAACTTCCCGGTTGTTGGATAAATTTAACATTTTTAAGCCCTGGCATAAATTTATACTATGAAATGGATTTAGATAATTTAATTTAGTCTTTCATTATAAATCATAGAAGAGTAAATTGTAACATGAAGTTATATTAACTCAAAAGATGCAACCACTGTGTATAAATAAAGATGCCACAAGGCTCAATATTATTACATCTCAATTCACCAATTTTTGAACCAATAGTAAAATATAATGTCTGAAAAAAATGTTTTTATATATATACAGTATATATATATATATATATTAGATAAATACTGTATATATATATAGAGAGAGAGAGAGAGAGAGATTGACATATTGATATACCATAAACGAGTCCTGAATTGCAAAGATCAATTTAAATTAAGAGCATCCCCATTGGATACAGATGAGACCTCCTGCTATTCCACACAGGGTCTCTAAGGGCAAGAATATAGAGGTTTATTCTGCCTTTCCCTACGCTCATCCTACGTTCCCAAGAGTAATTGCCAGTCTTGATCTCCCCTGTATCAGAGTAAGATGTGCCTAATTTGTTACTCATGCCTCTTAATAAATTAGATGTATCTCTATGCCAGCTGGTAGATGGTGTCGATTTTAGTTATAATTTATGACACTGTCTAGAGTAAATAATAGTAAATCTGAGATCCCTGGAGTTTTGGAAACAAAACCATGAAAATTCTTGTTCCCTCAATCTGTGAAATACTTGTGGAACAATTTCAGAAAGATATTCTTCAATGCAAAATTGAAAAGACTTTGAATACCCCATGATTTACAGTAGATAATATCATAAAAAAAATTCTGAGAATCTGGAGAAATCCATGTGCAGCAAGGCCGATGGTCAGTTTTGGATGCTCGTCATCTATAGGCCCTCAGGTGGCACTGTATTACTAATAGACATGAATCAGTAATGCAATACACTGCACGGATTCAGAAATACTTCCAGAAGTCATTGCCTGTGAACACAGTTCACTGTGCAATCCACAAATGCAAAGTAAAGCTGTATCATGCAAAGAAGAAGCCATCTAGCAACATGATCCAGAAAGGCTACTTTTTTCTCATGGCCAAAGCTCATTTATCTGTTTGGCCAGGGATTTAGCGGACAGTCTGTTTGGGACCTCAGTGTTTCTGAGCCCATCTACCATTGCACTTGCCAACTCTAATTTTTTGGATGTAAGGGGGTCTGGTAAAAGGATTGTTGTTCATTAAAGATGAGCGAATCGAAGCTGACAAAGTGGAATTCGATCCAAATTTCAGGAAATATTCGATTCGTCAAACATGACCGCGGCATCCAAGGGGTTCCGCCATGCTACATGTCCCCCTCGGCACCCCCTGCGGTGATTAAAAATAAAAAAAATAGTGATACTTACCTCTCCTGGGCTCAGCATCCACTCCGGAGCTCTTCCGACCAGGCCTAACTGCTGGGGACTGTTATTGGGCCCCAGCAGTCACGTTGAGCGCTCCGGCGTAATGACATCATCGCGTCCCCACGTGACCGCTGAGGCCCAATCACAGGCCCCAGCAGTGACGTCTGGGGAGCAGGACCTCAGTCGCAAGGAAGAAGGATGCTGCAGACAGCCGGATTCCCAGGAAAGGTGAGGTAAGGTGAGTATAAGTGTTTGTTATTTTTAATCACTTCACCTGGGCCTCTGATAATAATAATAGCACCAGCTCTGGGGGAGGGGTTCTTGTTTTTTTTTTTTTTTACTTTTTTTTACATTTTTTTTTCTTTTTGTCCCCATAGGGGATTGAAGCAGCGATATTCTGATTGCGGCTTCAATAGGTATATGCTGCAATACGCGTGCATTGCAATGTATAGGAGGCTGTCAGCTTGTGCATATGAATATGCTGACAATCTCCATTCTAAAAGGTATCGCCTGATTTCTTCACTCTTCCACAATCTCCATTCAAGGCAGGATCAACCATGTATGCAGAGGGACATTGATGGGGCAGACCCCGGGTCACTGGTTAGACCCCAGGCTGACGAATAGGAGCAGCAGTACCCCCGAAAACGTCGCGGGGGCCGATCACGACCCCAATATATAATAAAACCCCTGAGATGCCGTGGTCATGTTTGACCGCAGCATCTCAGGGGTTAACACCCGCGATTGGAGCTCAGCTCCGACCGGGGGTGTTAGAGGACAAAGATTTCCTCTTCTTGATGAGTTGGATGAAAACTGTCAGTGTTTTTTTAGATGTAGAGGTTGCAGAAGTGGAAGACATGATAGTTGGTGGAGGTAGTAGTGGCAGGGGTCATGCTACTGGTAGTTATTCTGGCAGTATCACTATTGGTAAGTCTGTTAGAAGGGCATAGAGTTATTCTATTAACATGATGAGACATAAAAAGTGGGGAAGATGAAGATATTACTGAATCCAATGATGATTCTATTACAGATAAGACCTGGCAACTGGGTCAAGGTGAAATCACAGGAATAGGGTGGTGGAAGCTGCAATAGTAACAACTTCACCCTATGTATAGCCCCAACACCCAAAAGAATTGCCTGGGGTAGATCAGGCAAGAAGGCAAGCGTAGGTGGTGGTTGCACTGATAGGTATATTTCCACTGCTGCTGGTTTTGGCGGCAGCAGCTACATGTGGTCATCTCCCTTATGGGAATTTTTTTTGTACATTACCAAATGACAAATCGCAAGATCTGAAAACAGATAATTAGCCATGGCCTTGCTGACACATATCTGTCAGTACTCACATGGAATGGTGTTACCATCTCATTTGGCAGTGGCATCAAGTGAGCAAGTCCATTCTATTCCTTCTTCCCATGATCGTCTTTGTAGGCAGGCCACATCTACACCAAGCACATGGTCATTGTTACTATCATTATCATCTCCATCTGCTTCTTCTCCTTCTCCTACCCACCCAGTGTCAGTCATCAGCCATAAAGGAATGTTTATCCAGTAAATCTGCACCCAGTTATATGGCTGGTCTGCAACTTTAACTGCTGTGCCACTTAGTATAATCCACTGCATTTTACTGACTGATTGCATGCGCACAGTCTCGATGGAGAACACCATGCGGCCATTATTTCTCTAGGAAAACTGTTCCTGCTTGATATCACCATGTGGGCCTCTCCTTGTAAATGTTGATGTGAGGGAAGGTGTACACCACTGTCAATACGTGGCGCAGTAATCATGGGCAGGAACAATATGTAGTTTTCATAGCCCCCTGGGTCAATGTTTTGAGAGTCCAAGGCCATAGCCTAGAGACGCAGCAAAGCCCAGTGCTTTCTAGTACTGACATCACTTCATAGGTGCAGGGCACAAGTGGGACCCATTCACCTCCTCCATTTACTCTACACTGAACCATTTTCCACCCCAACTTCACAAGGGAAAGCCATTGCTTACACTCGCTTCCCTCATTTCATGGTTCTAAGGTGAAGCGCACATTGAGTGGCAGTGTAGCACATGCTGGAACATCAGTTTGAGCAGCAGTATATGGTGAATGATTACTGCATGTAGCAAATCACAGACACAATGGTTAATGGTGAGAAGAAGAACAACTTCAACCTTCTGTTCACTTTTGGAAGATAGTCCAGCTTTTTCATTTGGTGTGCCACAAATTTTCCTTGAAATTCTGTAAATTGCAACTCCGTCCACACGATGTTGATGTGGCATGTGCTCCCATACAGGGATAACTGGCAGGATAGTCTAGATTTTCTTCTGCCTTCCAAGTGTTGTTTTCAGTTTCATATTATTCTAGCTTTTTCAGCTGGCAGGCCAGGCCGCTGATAATGTGCCCCAAATTTTTCTTGAACTTTTGTCCATTGTCTCTCCATTAACACAATGTTTATGTGGCATGTGCCCCCCCTACAGGGATAACTGGCTGGATAATCCAGGTTCTTTTCTGCCTCCAAAGTATTGTTCTCACAGTCATAGAATCTGTTCCATTTCAGAGTATTTTCTAACTTTTTTATATATTGTCACAATTTTTTCTTCAAATCTTGTAATTGTCATTCAATGATGCTGCATCTGCTGCCATAAGGGGACAATTATTGGTGGCTTTTCTAATAGGACACGCTGACAGTGTGTCACTAATTTGTCTATAGGTAAATAGTTATAGTTATAATTCTATAGTTGCTAGTGCCACTTACCACTGCCACACTGTTGGCATAATAATAAGAAAATAAAACGAAACAACCCCACCATTGCTTCTTCCAATACAAACGCAATGTCAATCATCTTCGAGGTCCTAATTTATGAAGATGAGACATCTGCAAGAAGGCATGGATCTACAATATCAAAACACTAAGCTACTCATGTTCCAATGCTTTATGGCTTTGATGGCACAGAAGAGAAAAGAGTTCAACCCATAATGCAAGCAGCTGACCGACATAGGAGTTAATTTTTCCTTACTGTATATGGCTAAACATCTATTTTATTTTCTGTAGGATTATAAAGCCTCCATTTTACCCTGAAGAATGATAGGATTATCCCTGGTGGATTCAGTATATATTAATGATTGCTAAATCTAAGGTTATGGGCAGAACGGAGAGGATGGGTAGGGTGGTAGACCTGTGCATGAGTATGATTTGTGGGTGAGTGTAATAACTTTAAGACCAATAACCTGAGCCCAAGAAAGTTCGTATTGTCAAGAACACAAAAATATGAAAACAGAGCTAGGTCCCTGGGCCTCCTGTCAGTCCTAGTAAGACTCTTACTTGTACAGTACTGTACTGTAACTACTGGCACTGAATGTACATATCAATACAATTATCATTCATATAAAACATTCATTGAAATCTCAATACACATTATCAAACTTTTAATCTCCTAATGCAAAATTGCCAAAAAAACACAATTTAAGACTTTGTTCACATTTACATCATGTCTTGCGCTATAAATGTAAATCATGATTTAATATTGGCTTTGCCTCATGGCAGACATTACCTTTACCCAACAGATCTCATTGCGGTATTACAAGTCCCAGTGCATAGTAGAACGAATTGTAATCATTAATATGATTAAAAACTTTTACTGCTTATCTATCACTTATTGTTGCAAATTTTGCTGCAATTTTTTGAGCCAAAATCAGGAGTGGCTTGAAAAGGAATGTAAAGCTCTTAGAAGTTTCCCTTCTGTTAAATCCACTCAAGACTTTGGCTCAAAAGGCTGCAGCAAAATCTGCAACAAAAACCATTGCGTTTTTGCAACGTGGAGCCTAAATCAAGTTTTTTATTCCAACATCACCTATCCTCCTCTTTATGACCTCTTCAGTAGTCATCAGCAGGGTTCAACACTGGATACAGGAATACAGGACTCTCTTGTGAATTTATCAATAGAACCAAAAAATGAAATCTGGAAATAATGGTCTATACCAGTGATGGCGAACCTTTTAGAGACCGAGTGCCCAAACTGCAACCCAAAACCCACTAAATTATTGCAAAGTGCCAACACGGCAATTTCATCTTAAATTAACCTGACTCCCCAGCATTCCCCCTCTTGCTCGCAAGTAGCCTGCACCCCCATTCCTCCCTCTTGCAAGCAGCCTACATCCCACATCTCTCCCCCCCACACTACACTCTGCATCTCTCCCCCCACACTACACCCTGTATCCCACACTACACCCTGCATCTCTGCACCCCACAATACACCCTGCATCTCTGCACCCCACAATACACCCTGCATCTCTGCACCCCACAATACACCCTGCATCTCTACCCCCCACTACACCCTGCATCTCTACCCCCATTACACCCTGCATCTCTACCCCCCACTACACCCTACATACTGCACCCCACATCTCTCCTCCCCCACACTACACTCTGCATCTCCCCCCACACTACACCCTGCACCCTACATCTCTCCCCCCCACACTACACCCTGCATCTCTAACCCCCACACTACACCTGCACCCTACATACTGCACCCCACATCTCTCCTCCCCCACACTACACTCTGCATCTCTCCCCCACACTGCACCCCACATCTCTAACCCCCACACTACACCCTACATACTGCACCCCACATCTCTAACCCCCACACTACACCCTGCACCCCACATCTCTAACCCCCACACTACACCCTGCACCCCACATCTCTCCTCCCCACACTACACCCTGCACCCCACATCTCTGCATGTTCCTCCACTACTCGTGATACTTTTCTTCATGTGGAAGGAGCTTCTTACAAGCAAAGACACGCCTACCCTGTCATGTGACCTTATGACGTCAGAAGGTCCTTTCAGAGTACAGCATTTAGCATGTACTGTGTAAGCAGCCGTCCTGCGGACCGCAGCTTACACTGACAGCTTTCAGCTGTATGTGCATTTGCACATACAGCTAAAAGAAGCGATCGCTCACTAATGGGGAATCCTGGACAGGATTCCCCGATAGTGAGATATGGTGACGGCGCGCGTGCCAAGTGAGAGGGCTCTGCGTGCCATAGGTTCGCCATCACGGGTCTATACGCTAAAGCAGGGTTCACACTACCGTTGGAGTCCGTTATGAAGGTGTCCGTTAAAAAAAAAAAAACGGACACCTATCATAACGGACACTAACTGATGTTCATGTGTCCATTTTTTTAACTGATCCAATTAATGGTTCAGTTAAAAAAAATGGACACATTAGCATCAGTTAGTGTCCATTTTTTAACACTGTCCGTTTTTTGTTTGTTTGTTTCTCCTTTCTGAGCATGTGCAGATAAAAAACGGACATAAAATAACGGACAGTAACTGGTGGCTATCAGTTTACTGTCCGTTATAAGTCCGTTACCCATAGACTTCGATGTTAAAAAAATAACGGACACTTGCTGTCCGTCAAGAATCATTTTTTTTCAAACGGACAAAAAGTCCTGCATGTAGGATTTTTTGTCCGCAAAAAAAAAAAAAAAAACTTCTGACGGATTTGGTGCTAATGGACACAAACGGACACAATATAAAAACCCATTGAAATGAATGGAAATTTTAACGGATTTCTGACGGTTCAGCTAGTGTCCAATGCTAAAATCTTGTAACGGACAATAGCAACGGACACTACTGACGGTCACCAATGGTAGTGTGAACGCCCCCTTATAGTGACATCATAGTATAGGTATACATACACAGAAAGATCACTGTGATCATTGCAACATACCAGCGTATAAAGAAAGGAACTCTAACAACATCACATATTAGCTAGGTCTGGTCTAGTCTCTACTGGTTTACCTTTACTAAAGCAACTATATTTCTATATTGAAATATAGGCTATAAACTATATCCAAATATGAACAAAACATACCTGAAAATCAGATAATGTCTCCTAAAACTACCAGGCTGATATCCCCTCTAAAGGCAAAGACAGCCACAGAAGTTTGCATTATCTTTTCAACTTACCAATGTGAATGCAGGAACCAGGCATCTCACCCACAGTACTGGGCATCAATGTGGCATTTCCTACTATTCTAATATACAAATGAGACAAAAGTCTTCCTGCACACATTCACAAATTCCAAATTCACTTCCCCTTTCTGTACTGCTTGTGTTACTCACATTGTCACAAGGCAGAATATTTTATAACTCTAAAATGACTACTTACACTAGGTTCACACTAGCATCGCCTCTCTGTTGTTTGGGTCTGTCGGGGGACCTGAACATTGGAGAGGCGGAACACTAAAAATGGGTCTGTTGGGTGTCCATCATTATAAAATTGAAACTGGCTAACGCTAGGTTCACACTAGCGTTCGGCTTTCCGTTCTTCGGGTCTGCTTGGGGACCCGAAAAATGGAAAGTTAACCCACTTAAAAAGCAGTTACCTGCGGAAACCCGTGGACCCTATAGACTATAATGGGGTTCGCCAGAATAATGCGGGTACTTTTCTCTCTGCATTTTTTTTTCAGGGACGGAAACCCTGAACGTATAGCGAGCGCTAGTGTGAACCTAGTCTACAGGCAGGACATTTTCCACTGGTGATTTTCAGCGGACGCGGTGACATAATCTCCAAAGGAAAACTGCCACAGATGTGAATGTAGCCTGACAGAAAAAATCAGCTTATTCAGACACAATTCAGTGTTTAATGTCCTATACAATTACACTGAGTGTTCTAGAGCCTTGAACTTCAATCACTAACTCATTCTGAGAGACAACTCATACAGTACAAGTAGTGCAGCCCTGCGTAATTACTCATACAGTACAAGTAGTGCAGCCCTGCGTAATTACTCATATAGTACAAGTAGTGCAGCCCTGCGTAATTACTCATACAGTACAAGTAGTGCAGCCCTGCGTAATTACTCATACAGTACAAGTAGTGCAGCCCTGCGTAATTACTCATACAGTACAAGTAGTGCAGCCCTGCGTAAGCGTAATTACTCATACAGTACATGTAGTGCAGCCCTGAGTAATTACTCATACAGTACAAGTAGTGCAGCCCTGCTTAATTACTCATACAGTACAAGTAGTGCAGCCCTGTGTAATTACTCATACAGTACAAGTAGTGCAGCCCTGTGTAATTACTCATACAGTACAAGTAGTGCAGCCCTGCGTAATTACTCATACAGTACAAGTAGTGCAGCCCTGCGTAATTACTCATACAGTACAAGTAGTGCAGCCCTGCGTAATTACTCATACAGTACAAGTAGTGCAGCCCTGTGTAATTACTTATACAGTACAAGTAGTGCAGCCCTGCGTAATTACTCATACAGTACAAGTAGTGCAGCCCTGCGTAATTACTCATATAGTACAAGTAGTGCAGCCCTGCGTAATTACTCATACAGTACATGTAGTGCAGCCCTGCGTAATTACTCATACAGTACAAGTAGTGCAGCCCTGCGTAATTACTCATACAGTACAAGTAGTGCAGCCCTGTGTAATTACTCATACAGTACAAGTAGTGCAGCCCTGCGTAATTACTCATACAGTACAAGTAGTGCAGCCCTGCTTTTATTACTCATACAGTACAAGTAGTGCAGCCCTGCGTAATTACTCATACAGTACAAGTAGTGCAGCCCTGCGTAATTACTCATACAGTACAAGTAGTGCAGCCCTGCGTAATTACTCATACAGTACAAGTAGTGCAGCCCTGCGTAATTACTCATACAGTACAAGTAGTGCAGCCCTGCGTAATTACTCATACAGTACAAGTAGGGCAGCCCTGCGTAATTACTCATACAGTACAAGTAGTGCAGCCCTGCGTAATTACTCATATAGTACATGTAGTGCAGCCCTGCGTAATTACTCATACAGTACAAGTAGTGCAGCCCTGCGTAATTACTCATACAGTACAAGTAGTGCAGCCCTGCTTAATTACTCATACAGTACAAGTACTGCAGCCCTGTGTAATTACTCATACAGTACAAGTAGTGCAGCCCTGTGTAATTACTTATACAGTACAAGTAGTGCAGCCCTGCTTAATTACTCATACAGTACAAGTAGTGCAGCCCTGTGTAATTACTCATACAGTACAAGTAGTGCAGCCCTGTGTAATTACTCATACAGTACAAGTAGTGCAGCCCTGCGTAATTACTCATACAGTACAAGTAGTGCAGCCCTGCGTAATTACTCATACAGTACAAGTAGTGCAGCCCTGCGTAATTACTCATACAGTACAAGTAGTGCAGCCCTGCGTAATTACTCATACAGTACAAGTAGTGCAGCCCTGTGTAATTACTCATACAGTACAAGTAGTGCAGCCCTGGGTAATTACTCATACAGTACAAGTAGTGCAGCCCTGCGTAATTACTCATACAGTACAAGTAGTGCAGCCCTGCTTAATTACTCATACAGTACAAGTAGTGCAGCCCTGCGTAATTACTCATACAGTACAAGTAGTGCAGCCCTGCGTAATTACTCATACAGTACAAGTAGTGCAGCCCTGCTTAATTACTCATACAGTACAAGTAGTGCAGCCCTGCTTAATTACTCATACAGTACAAGTAGTGCAGCCCTGCGTAATTACTCATACAGTACAAGTAGTGCAGCCCTGTGTAATTACTCATACAGTACAAGTAGTGCAGCCCTGCGTAATTACTCATACAGTACAAGTAGTGCAGCCCTGCGTAATTACTCATACAGTACAAGTAGTGCAGCCCTGCGTAATTACTCATACAGTACAAGTAGTGCAGCCCTGCGTAATTACTCATACAATACAAGTAGTGCAGCCCTGCGTAATTACTCAAACAGTACAAGTTGTGCAGCCCTGCGTAATTACTCATACAGTCCAAGTAGTGCAGCCCTGCGTAATTACTCATACAGTACAAGTAGTGCAACTCTACGTAATTACTCATACAGTACAAGTAGTGCAGCCCTGTGTAATTACTCATACAGTACAAGTAGTGCAGCCCTGCGTAATTACTCATACAGTACAAGTAGTGCAGCTCTGCGTAATTACTCATACAGTACAAGTAGTGCAGCCCTGCGTAATTACTCATACAGTACAAGTAGTGCAGCCCTGCGTAATTACTCATACAGTACAAGTAGTGCAGCCCTGCGTAATTACTCATACAGTACAAGTAGTGCAGCCCTGCGTAATTACTCATAGAGTACAAGTAGTGCAGCCCTGCGTAATTACTCATACAGTACAAGTAGTGCAGCCCTGCGTAATTACTCATACAGTACAAGTAGTGCAACTCTACGTAATTACTCATACAGTACAAGTAGTGCAGCCCTGTGTAATTACTCATACAGTACAAGTAGTGCAGCCCTGCGTAATTACTCATACAGTACAAGTAGTGCAGCCCTGCGTAATTACTCATACAGTACAAGTAGTGCAGCCCTGCGTAATTACTCATACAGTACAAGTAGTGCAGCCCTGCGTAATTACTCATACAGTACAAGTAGTGCAGCCCTGTGTAATTACTCATACAGTACAAGTAGTGCAGCCCTGCGTAATTACTCATACAGTACAAGTAGTGCAGCCCTGCGTAATGACTCATACAGTACAAGTAGTGCAGCCATGTGTAATTACTCATACAGTACAAGTAGTGCAGCCCTGCGTAATTACTCATACAGTACAAGTAGTGCAGCCCTGCGTAATTACTCATACAGTACAAGTAGTGCAGCCCTGCGTAATTACTCATACAGTACAAGTAGTGCAGCCCTGCGTAATTACTCATACAGTACAAGTAGTGCAGCCCTGCGTAATTACTCATACAGTACAAGTAGTGCAGCCCTGCGTAATTACTCATACAGTACAAGTAGTGCAGCCCTGCGTAATTACTCATACAGTACAAGTAGTGCAGCCCTGCGTAATTACTCATACAGTCCAAGTAGTGCAGCCCTGCGTAATTACTCATACAGTCCAAGTAGTGCAGCTCTACGTAATTACTCATACAGTACAAGTAGTGCAGCCCTGTGTAATTACTCATACAGTACAAGTAGTGCAGCCCTGCGTAATTACTCATACAGTACAAGTAGTGCAGCCCTGCGTAATTACTCATACAGTACAAGTAGTGCAGCCCTGCGTAATTACTCATACAGTACAAGTAGTGCAGCCCTGTGTAATTACTCATACAGTACAAGTAGTGCAGCCCTGCGTAATTACTCATACAGTACAAGTAGTGCAGCCCTGCGTAATTACTCATACAGTACAAGTAGTGCAGCCCTGCGTAATTACTCATACAGTACAAGTAGTGCAGCCCTGCGTAATTACTCATACAGTACAAGTAGTGCAGCCCTGCGTAATTACTCATACAGTACAAGTAGTGCAGCCCTGTGTAATTACTCATACAGTACAAGTAGTGCAGCCCTGCGTAATTACTCATACAGTACAAGTAGTGCAGCCCTGCTTTTATTACACATACAGTACAAGTAGTGCAGCCCTGCGTAATTACTCATACAGTACAAGTAGTGCAGCCCTGCGTAAATACTCATACAGTACAAGTAGTGCAGCCCTGCGTAATTACTCATACAGTACAAGTAGTGCAGCCCTGCGTAATTATTCATACAGTACAAGTAGTGCAGCCCTGCGTAATTACTCATACAGTACAAGTAGTGCAGCCCTGCGTAATTACTCATACAGTACAAGTAGTGCAGCCCTGCGTAAGCGTAATTACTCATACAGTACATGTAGTGCAGCCCTGAGTAATTACTCATACAGTACAAGTAGTGCAGCCCTGCGTAATTACTCATACAGTACAAGTAGTGCAGCCCTGTGTAATTACTTATACAGTACAAGTAGTGCAGCCCTGCTTAATTACTCATACAGTACAAGTAGTGCAGCCCTGTGTAATTACTCATACAGTACAAGTAGTGCAGCCCTGCGTAATTACTCAAACAGTACAAGTAGTGCAGCCCTGCGTAATTACTCATACAGTACAAGTAGTGCAGCCCTGCGTAATTACTCATATAGTACAAGTAGTGCAGCCCTGCGTAATTACTCATACAGTACATGTAGTGCAGCCCTGCGTAATTACTCATACAGTACAAGTAGTGCAGCCCTGCGTAATTACTCATACAGTACAAGTAGTGCAGCCCTGTGTAATTACTCATACAGTACAAGTAGTGCAGCCCTGCTTAATTACTCATACAGTACAAGTAGTGCAGCCCTGCGTAATTATTCATACAGTACAAGTAGTGCAGCCCTGCGTAATTACTCATACAGTACAAGTAGTGCAGCCCTGCGTAATTACTCATACAGTACAAGTAGTGCAGCCCTGCGTAATTACTCATATAGTACAAGTAGTGCAGCCCTACGTAATTACTCATACAGTACATGTAGTGCAGCCCTGCGTAATTACTCATACAGTACAAGTAGTGCAGCCCTGCGTAATTACTCATACAGTACAAGTAGTGCAGCCCTGCGTAATTACTCATACAGTACAAGTAGTGCAGCCCTGTGTAATTACTCATACAGTACAAGTAGTGCAGCCCTGCGTAATTACTCATACAGTACAAGTAGTGCAGCCCTGCGTAAGCGTAATTACTCATACAGTACATGTAGTGCAGCCCTGAGTAATTACTCATACAGTACAAGTAGTGCAGCCCTGCGTAATTACTCATACAGTACATGAAGTGCAGCCCTGAGTAATTACTTATACAGTACAAGTAGTGCAGCCCTGCTTAATTACTCATACAGTACAAGTAGTGCAGCCCTGTGTAATTACTCATACAGTACAAGTAGTGCAGCCCTGCGTAATTACTCATACAGTACAAGTAGTGCAGCCCTGCGTAATTACTCATACAGTACAAGTAGTGCAGCCCTGCGTAATTACTCATATAGTACAAGTAGTGCAGCCCTGCGTAATTACTCATACAGTACATGTAGTGCAGCCCTGCGTAATTACTCATACAGTACAAGTAGTGCAGCCCTGCGTAATTACTCATACAGTACAAGTAGTGCAGCCCTGCGTAATTATTCATACAGTACAAGTAGTGCAGCCCTGCGTAATTACTCATACAGTACAAGTAGTGCAGCCCTGCGTAATTACTCATACAGTACAAGTAGTGCAGCCCTGCATAATTACTCATATAGTACAAGTAGTGCAGCCCTACGTAATTACTCATACAGTACATGTAGTGCAGCCCTGCGTAATTACTCATACAGTACAAGTAGTGCAGCCCTGCGTAATTACTCATACAGTACAAGTAGTGCAGCCCTGCGTAATTACTCATACAGTACAAGTAGTGCAGCCCTGCGTAATTACTCATATAGTACAAGTAGTGCAGCCCTACGTAATTACTCATACAGTACATGTAGTGCAGCCCTGCGTAATTACTCATACAGTACAAGTAGTGCAGCCCTGCGTAATTACTCATACAGTACATGTAGTGCAGCCCTGCGTAATTACTCATACAGTACAAGTAGTGCAGCCCTGCGTAATTACTCATACAGTACAAGTAGTGCAGCCCTACGTAATTACTCATACAGTACAAGTAGTGCAGCCCTGCGTAATTACTCATACAGTACAAGTAGTGCAGCCCTCCTTAATTACTCATACAGTACAAGTAGTGCAGCCCTGTGTAATTACTCATACAGTACAAGTAGTGCAGCCCTGTGTAATTACTTATACAGTACAAGTAGTGCAGCCCTGCTTAATTACTCATACAGTACAAGTAGTGCAGCCCTGTGTAATTACTCATACAGTACAAGTAGTGCAGCCCTGTGTAATTACTCATACAGTACAAGTAGTGCAGCCCTGCGTAATTACTCATACAGTACAAGTAGTGCAGCCCTGCGTAATTACTCATACAGTACAAGTAGTGCAGCCCTGCGTAATTACTCATACAGTACAAGTAGTGCAGCCCTGCGTAATTACTCATACAGTACAAGTAGTGCAGCCCTGCGTAATTACTCATACAGTACAAGTAGTGCAGCCCTGTGTAATTACTCATACAGTACAAGTAGTGCAGCCCTGTGTAATTACTCATACAGTACAAGTAGTGCAGCCCTGCGTAATTACTCATACAGTACAAGTAGTGCAGCCCTGCTTAATTACTCATACAGTACAAGTAGTGCAGCCCTGCATAATTACTCATACAGTACAAGTAGTGCAGCCCTGCGTAATTACTCATACAGTACAAGTAGTGCAGCCCTGCTTAATTACTCATACAGTACAAGTAGTGCAACCCTGCTTAATTACTCATACAGTACAAGTAGTGCAGCCCTGCGTAATTACTCATACAGTACAAGTAGTGCAGCCCTGTGTAATTACTCATACAGTACAAGTAGTGCAGCCCTGCGTAATTACTCATACAGTACAAGTAGTGCAGCCCTGCGTAATTACTCATACAGTACAAGTAGTGCAGCCCTGCGTAATTACTCATACAGTACAAGTAGTGCAGCCCTACGTAATTACTCATACAGTACAAGTAGTGCAGCCCTACGTAATTACTCATACAGTACAAGTAGTGCAGCCCTGCGTAATTACTCATACAGTACAAGTAGTGCAGCCCTGCGTAATTACTCATACAGTACAAGTAGTGCAGCCCTGTGTAATTACTCATACAGTACAAGTAGTGCAGCCCTGCATAATTACTCATACAGTACAAGTAGTGCAGCCCTGCTTTTATTACTCATACAGTACAAGTAGTGCAGCCCTACGTAATTACTCATACAGTACAAGTAGTGCAGCCCTGTGTAATTACTCATACAGTACAAGTAGTGCAGCCCTGTGTAATTACTCATACAGTACAAGTAGTGCAGCCCTGCGTAATTACTCATACAGTACAAGTAGTGCAGCCCTGCGTAATTACTCATACAGTACAAGTAGTGCAGCCCTGCGTAATTACTCATACAGTACAAGTAGTGCAGCCCTGCGTAATTACTCATACAGTACAAGTAGTGCAGCCCTGCGTAATTACTCATACAGTACAAGTAGTGCAGCCCTGCGTAATTACTCATACAGTACAAGTAGTGCAGCCCTGCGTAATTACTCATACAGTACAAGTAGTGCAGCCCTGCGTAATTACTCATACAGTACAAGTAGTGCAGCCCTGGGTAATTACTCATACAGTACAAGTAGTGCAGCCCTGCGTAATTACTCATACAGTACAAGTAGTGCAGCCCTGCTTAATTACTCATACAGTACAAGTAGTGCAGCCCTGCGTAATTACTCATACAGTACAAGTAGTGCAGCCCTGCGTAATTACTCATACAGTACAAGTAGTGCAGCCCTGCTTAATTACTCATACAGTACAAGTAGTGCAGCCCTGCTTAATTACTCATACAGTACAAGTAGTGCAGCCCTGCGTAATTACTCATACAGTACAAGTAGTGCAGCCCTGTGTAATTACTCATACAGTACAAGTAGTGCAGCCCTGCGTAATTACTCATACAGTACAAGTAGTGCAGCCCTGCGTAATTACTCATACAGTACAAGTAGTGCAGCCCTGCGTAATTACTCATACAGTACAAGTAGTGCAGCCCTGCGTAATTACTCATACAGTACAAGTAGTGCAGCCCTGTGTAATTACTCATACAGTACAAGTAGTGCAGCCCTGCGTAATTACTCATACAGTACAAGTAGTGCAGCCCTGCTTTTATTACTCATACAGTACAAGTAGTGCAGCCCTACGTAATTACTCATACAGTACAAGTAGTGCAGCCCTGCGTAATTACTCATACAGTACAAGTAGTGCAGCCCTGCGTAATTACTCATACAGTACAAGTAGTGCAGCCCTGCGTAATTACTCATACAGTACAAGTAGTGCAGCCCTGCGTAATTACTCATACAGTACAAGTAGTGCAGCCCTGCGTAATTACTCATACAGTACAAGTAGTGCAGCCCTGCGTAATTACTCATACAGTACAAGTAGTGCAGCCCTGTGTAATTACTCATACAGTACAAGTAGTGCAGCCCTGCGTAATGACTCATACAGTACAAGTAGTGCAGCCCTGCGTAATTACTCATACAGTACAAGTAGTGCAGCCCTGTGTAATTACTCATACAGTACAAGTAGTGCAGCCCTGCGTAATTACTCATACAGTACAAGTAGTGCAGCCCTGCGTAATTACTCATACAGTACAAGTAGTGCAGCCCTGCTTAATTACTCATACAGTACAAGTAGTGCAGCCCTGCTTAATTACTCATACAGTACAAGTAGTGCAGCCCTGCGTAATTACTCATACAGGACAAGTAGTGCAGCCCTGCGTAATTACTCATACAGTACAAGTAGTGCAGCCCTGCGTAATTACTCATACAGTACAAGTAGTGCAGCCCTGCGTAATTACTCATACAGTCCAAGTAGTGCAGCTCTGCGTAATTACTCATACAGTACAAGTAGTGCAGCCCTGCGTAATTACTCATACAGTACAAGTAGTGCAGCCCTGTGTAATTACTCATACAGTACAAGTAGTGCAGCCCTGCGTAATTACTCATACAGTACAAGTAGTGCAGCCCTGCGTAATTACTCATACAGTACAAGTAGTGCAGCCCTGCGTAATTACTCATACAGTACAAGTAGTGCAGCCCTGCGTAATTACTCATACAGTACAAGTAGTGCAGCCCTGCGTAATTACTCATACAGTACAAGTAGTGCAGCCCTGCGTAATTACTCATACAGTACAAGTAGTGCAGCCCTGCGTAATTACTCATACAGTACAAGTAGTGCAGCCCTGCGTAATTACTCATACAGTACAAGTAGTGCAGCCCTGTGTAATTACTCATACAGTACAAGTAGTGCAGCCCTGCGTAATGACTCATACAGTACAAGTAGTGCAGCCATGTGTAATTACTCATACAGTACAAGTAGTGCAGCCCTGCGTAATTACTCATACAGTACAAGTAGTGCAGCCCTGTGTAATTACTTATACAGTACAAGTAGTGAAGCCCTGCGTAATTACTCATACAGTACAAGTAGTGCAGCCCTGCTTAATTACTCATACAATACAAGTAGTGCAGCCCTGCTTAATTACTCATACAGTACAAGTAGTGCAGCCCTGCGTAATTACTCATACAGTACAAGTAGTGCAGCCCTGCGTAATTACTCATACAGTACAAGTAGTGCAGCCCTGCGTAATTACTCATACAGTACAAGTAGTGCAGCCCTGCGTAATTACTCATACAGTACAAGTAGTGCAGCCCTGCGTAATTACTCATACAGTACAAGTAGTGCAGCCCTGCGTAATTACTCATACAGTACAAGTAGTGCAGCCCTGCGTAATTACTCATACAGTACAAGTAGTGCAGCCCTGCGTAATTACTCATACAGTACAAGTAGTGCAGCCCTGCGTAATTACTCATACAGTACAAGTAGTGCAGCCCTGCGTAATTACTCATACAGTACAAGTAGTGCAGCCCTGCGTAATTACTCATACAGTACAAGTAGTGCAGCCCTGCGTAATTACTCATACAGTACAAGTAGTGCAGCCCTGCTTTTATTACACATACAGTACAAGTAGTGCAGCCCTGCGTAATTACTCATACAGTACAAGTAGTGCAGCCCTGCGTAATTACTCATACAGTACAAGTAGTGCAGCCCTGCGTAATTACTCATACAGTACAAGTAGTGCAGCCCTGCGTAATTACTCATACAGTACAAGTAGTGCAGCCCTGCGTAATTACTCATACAGTACAAGTAGTGCAGCCCTGCGTAATTACTCATACAGTACAAGTAGTGCAGCCCTGCGTAATTACTCATACAGTACAAGTAGTGCAGCCCTGCGTAATTACTCATACAGTACAAGTAGTGCAGCCCTGCTTTTATTACTCATACAGTACAAGTAGTGCAGCCCTGCGTAATTACTCATACAGTACAAGTAGTGCAGCCCTGCGTAATTACTCATACAGTACAAGTAGTGCAGCCCTGCGTAATTACTCATACAGTACAAGTAGTGCAGCCCTGTGTAATTACTCATACAGTACAAGTAGTGCAGCCCTGTCTAATTACTCATACAGTACAAGTAGTGCAGCCCTGTGTAATTACTCATACAGTACAAGTAGTGCAGCCCTGCGTAATTACTCATACAGTACAAGTAGTGCAGCCCTGCGTAATTACTCATACAGTACAAGTTGTGCAGCCCTGCTTTTATTACTCATACAGTACAAGTAGTGCAGCCCTGCGTAACTACTCATACAGTACAAGTAGTGCAGCCCTGTGTAATTACCTCATACAGTACAAGTAGTGCAGCCCTGCCAGTAAGTTACTCATACAGTACAAGTAGTGCAGCCCTGCTCCGTACTAATCACACAGTACAAGTAGTGCAGCCCTGCTTAGTAATTACTCATACAGTACAAGTAGTGCAGCCCTGCGTGTAATTACTCATACAGTACAAGTAGTGCAGCCCCTGCGTAATTACTCATACAGTACAAGTAGTGCAGCCCTGCCTAATTAATCATACAGTACAAGTAGTGCAGCCCCCCCGTAATTACTCACACAGTACAAGTAGTGCAGCCCTGCGTAATTACTCATACAGTACAAGTAGTGCAGCCCTGCTCCCTAAGTTACTCAGACAGTACAAGTAGTGCAGCCCTGCGCCCAATACCACGTACAGTACAACGAGTAGTGCAACAGCCTGCCCCAGTAATACTCACACAGTACAAGTAGTGCAGCCCCGCGAAGTACTCAACAGTACAAGTAGTGCAGCCCGCCCCAGTGAAGTACTCATACAGTACAAGTAGTGCAGCCCTGCCCCAGTGAAGTACTCATACAGTACAAGTAGTGCAGCCCTCCCCGTGAATTACTCACACAGTACAAGTAGTGCAGCCCTGCCCCAGTGAATTACTCATACAGTACAAGTAGTGCAGCCCTGCCCCAGTAATTACATCACACAGTACAAGTAGTGCAGCCCTGCTCAATTCACCTAATACAGTACAAGTAGTGCAGCCCTGCTCCCAGTAACTAATCACACAGTACAAGTAGTGCAGCCCTGCCCCAAGTAATACACTCGTACAAGCAGTGCAAGCCCCAGCGAGACCAGACAGTACAAGTAGTGCAGCCCCCGAATATGCAGTACAGTACAGACGACAAGTAGTGCAGCCCTGCCCCGTAATACTCACACAGTACAAGTAGTGCAGCCCTGCCCCACCCGTAATTACTCATACAGTACAAGTAGTGCAGCCCTGCCCCGTAAGTTACTCATACAGTACAAGTAGTGCAGCCCTGCCCCGTAATTACTCATACAGTACAAGTAGTGCAGCCCTGCCCCGTAAGTAATCAGACAGTACAAGTAGTGCAGCCCTGCCCCGTAAGTAATAGACTGCAGTAGTGCAGCCCTGCCCCAGTAACGCATACAGTACAAGTAGTGCCAGCCCCAGCGAAATTACTCATACAGTACAAGTAGTGCAGCCCTGCCCCGTAAGCTACTCACACAGTACAAGTAGTGCAGCCCTGCCCCGTGAATTACTCACACAGTACAAGTAGTGCAGCCCTGCCCGTAATTAATCACACAGTACAAGTAGTGCAGCCCTGCCCCAGTAATTAATCAGACAAGAACAAGTAGTGCAGCCCTGCCCCAGTGTAATTACTCATAAGGCAGCCCCCAGTGACAGAGTAGTGCAGCCCTGCTCCCGTAAGTTACTCATACAGTACAAGTAGTGCAGCCCTGCCCCGTAATTACTCAGACAGTACAAGTAGTGCAGCCCTGCCCCGTAAGTTACTCATACAGTACAAGTAGTGCAGCCCGCCCCGTAATTACTCATACAGTAACAAGTAGTGCAGCCCTGCCCCAGTAATTACTCAGACAGTACAAGTAGTGCAGCCCTGCTCCCGTTAATTACTCAGACAGTACAAGTAGTGCAGCTCTGCTCCCAGTAATTACTCATACAGTACAAGTAGTGCAGCCCTGCCCCGTAATTACTCAGACAGTACAAGTAGTGCAGCCCCTGTGTAATTACTCATACAGTACAAGTAGTGCAGCCCTGTCCTTAATTACTCATACAGAATACACGAGTAGTGCAGCCCTGCCCGTAATTACTCATACAGTACAAGTTGTGCAGCCCTGCTCTTATTACTCATACAGTACAAGTAGTGCAGCTCTGCCGTAATTACTCATACAGTACAAGTAGTGCAGCCACCCCTGTGTAATAATACAGTACAAGTAGTGCAGCCCCCCAGTGTAATCGAGTACCTCGCTCAACAGTACAAGTAGTGCAGCCCTGTGTAATTACTCATACAGTACAAGTTGTGCAGCCCTGCGTAATTACTCATACAGTCCAAGTAGTGCAGCCCTGTGTAATTACTCATACAGTACAAGTAGTGCAGCCCTGCATAATTACTCATACAGTATAAGTAGTTCAGCCCTGCGTAATTACTCATACAGTACAAGTAGTGCAGCCCTGCGTAGTTACTCATACAGTACAAGTAGTGCAGCCCTGCTTAGTTACTCATACAGTACAAGTAGTGCAGCCCTGCGTAATTACTCGTACAGTACAAGTAGTGCAGCCCTGCATAATTACTCATACAGTACAAGTAGTGCAGCCCTGCTTTTATTACTCATACAGTACAAGTAGTGCAGCTCTGCGTAATTACTCATACAGTACAAGTAGTGCAGCCCTGCGTAATGACTCATACAGTACAAGTAGTGCAGCCCTGCGTAATGACTCATACAGTACAAGTAGTGCAGCCCTGTGTAATTACTCATACAGTACAAGTAGTGCAGCCCTGCGTAATGACTCATACTGTACAAGTAGTGCAGCCCTGTGTAATTACTCATACAGTACAAGTAGTGCAGCCCTGTGTAATTACTCATACAGTATAAGTAGTGCAGCCCTGTGTAATTACTCATACAGTACAAGTAGTGAATTACTCATACAGTACAAGTAGTGCAGCCCTGCGTAATTACTCATACAGTACAAGTAGTGCAGCACTGCGTAATTACTCATACAGTACAAGTAGTGCAGCCCTGCGTAATTACTCATACAGTACAAGTAGTGCAGCCCTGTGTAATTACTCATACAGTACAAGTAGTGCAGCCCTGCGTAATTACTCATACAGTACAAGTAGTGCAGCCCTGCTTAATTACTCATACAGTACAAGTAGTGCAGCTCTGAGTAATTACTCATACAGTACAAGTAGTGCAGCCCTGCTCAATTACTCATACAGTACAAGTAGTGCAGCCCTGTGTAATTACTCATACAGTACAAGTAGTGCAGCCCTGCTCAATTACTCATACAATTAGAACCACATACACACTGGATATTCCACTCTTGTGATTTTCACTTGGTCACACTGTTTATGTAGCTCTGCTGTTATCAAACGGTTTTGAATAAAGGCCCATGCATTCTTTGGTACCTCATATTAACCCCATGATGATATATGATGAATATATCCGTCATAATTGAGGGGCATTTAATACCCCACAAGGGATATATTCATCGAGGTGGTAGCACTGCCACTGCCATTGTATCCACATAATCACCAGCAGGAGACCGGTTGATGCACACAGTCAGGTTGCTGCCACAACTACCAAAGATGGATAACTCTGATCCCTGGCAGTTTAACCCCTTAGTGGTTAGACAGAGGGAAGTGGTTCCCTCAACCATCCCTGTGGAGCAGGGTGCGGGAGGTTTCCATGGCACCTGAAGTCCTAAACTTAGCTTCCAGCTCTGTCATGTACAGAAGTTTACTTGGTCTAGGCAGACGCCGGGTCTAATAGACTGAATGTCAGTGTTACATATACAGTATAATTCCCTGCAATACAGAAGTATTCCAGGGTATTTTGCAACCTGATTACAGTTTCAAGTCACCTAGTTGGACTAAAAAAATATATCAAAAAGTTTAATAAAATGTTAAAAAAATTAAAAATTTGAAAAAAAAAATCACAAAAAAAGAAAATTTTCTACCATCTAATTTTAATATGTTAAAAATAAAATAAACAAACCTACACATAATTGGTATCAGCACATATGAAATGACTCACGCAAAAAGATGTGTTAAAAACATGTTATCTAACCAGCACAGTAAACACCATAGGCAAAATAAATAAAAACGATAAAAACATTGATGTTTTTGTAATTCCCACCTCCGAAAACATGAAATAAAAAGTGATCAAACGGTTGAATGCACTCTAAAAGAGTACAGATGAAAACTGCAGCTTCTCATGCCAAAAATATGACCTTAGACAGCTCGATAAATTAAAACATTTTAAAGTTATAATTTTTAGAATATTGCAATGCAAAAGCAAAAGATTTATTTTAAACAATTCTTTTTATTTTGAAAAAGTAGTAAAAAAAAAAAAACTTTATAAGTTGGGTATTGCTGTAATCGTACTGACCCATATGTCATTTATGAAAGACAAAAAATAACCCCCAAAAATTGAAGATTTGCTGGGTTTTTTTGTGTTCTTCCACTCAAAAAAATAATAAAAGTTTAATGCATTATATGTAATCCATTAAAAAAACAAAAACAAACTTGTCTTGGCAAAATCAGACTGTCATATGGCGACATGAATGGAAAAATAACTAGACAGAGCATAAATGAGGACTTTTGACTAACAGATTGTTACATTAGACGACAACTATTTGGCATTTAATTATACAGGTTAGAATTTAATATAAGATAGTAAAACCCCATCTACACAGACATGGGATAAGGGGTGGGAGAAAGCCAAAAGTTGAGAATTGTTCAATGTTTAACAAGGTCATTGGCATGTTGGTTGCTATACAGAGCTGGGTAAACCGATTCGTTATGAACCAGGTTCAACCCGAACTTTCCTAATTGTTATAATAATTGGCAATTCGTCAGAGGCAGCAGTTTCAAGGCCCCTAGGGATTCTAAAAATAAAAGTAAAATAAAAAAGTTTTTAAACGTATAAAAAAAAAACACAAAAAATATAAAAGTTCAAATCACCCCCCTTTTTTTTGATCACATATAATAATAAATAAACAATAATAAACATAAACAGTTTAGGTGTCCCTACGCTCTAAAACGTCTGAACTATTAAAATATAAAAATATTTATGCCATACGGTGAACGGCGTAGCGGGGGAAAAATAATCTAAATGGCCAAATGGCGATTTTTCAACACTTTGCCTCCTATAAAAAATGGAATAAAAAGAGATCAAACCATCAGAACTTCCCCAAAATGGCATCAATAAAAACGCCATCTTATCCCGCATAAAAAGATGCTGCACCCAGATCCGTACACATAAATATAAAAAAGTTACAGGTGTCAGAACATGGCAACACAAAAATTTTCTCTATTTTGCAAAGTTTTACATTTTTTAAAAGGTATCAAAACATTACAAATACTATATAAATTTGGTATTTGCGTGATCGTAATGACCCGCAGAATACAGGTAACATGTCATTTTTACCACATAGTGAATACCGTAAAAATTGAACCCATAAGAAAATGGCGCAAATGCGTTTTTTTCCAATTCCACCTCATTCAGAATTTTTTTCTAGCTTCCCAGTACATTGTAAAGGTTATTGAATGTTGCCATTACAAAGTACAATTTGTCCCGCAAGCAGTAAGCCATCATGTGACTCTGTCAATTGAAAAATGAAAAAAATTAGGGCTCTTGGAATGGGGAGAGGGAAAAACAGAAATGCAAAAGCAAAAATTGACAGAGGCATGAAAGGGTTAAAAGAGTGGCCACCCGACGTATCCTGTTATAATCAATGGGGTCTGTCAGGCACCATCTGTGTCCGCTATTTTGGCAGTCTTTGTGTCCATCGGAGGACCAGAACAACAGACACACCAGAGCAGATGTCAACATATGGTAACACCACAAGTTTCCACTTTGCTATAAATTTAGTTATTGAATAAAAGTTTTATATATGAAAACAAGTTCAGCCTGAAAAACTCACTCCGTGTTTCAGTCAGATTCTCTAGCCGCCGGCAGCATTGAATTCAATGTCAGTGAATGGGGGCTATTTACATAACCAGCAAAATATAGGTCATGTCCTATTTTTGACCATTTTCATGGATTCATCCATACACTGTAATGTATGGGGGATTTGTGGAAACAGACACCCCTCAGGTGCAAGATGGCTGTGAAAATGGACATTTTCCATGGCTATTCTGCACTTCGGTCGTCTAAACATTACCTAAGAAAGTCAACTAATTAACCAAACCTAACTAAAAATCTGGGTTTTATTAGACTATAGACATCTGTTTTTTTTACGGCAAGTGACCTACTGCAGACAGAAACCAGCAAAGAGAAGTAGACTAAAGGCTGAGCAGCACAAGATGCTGCGCTAAAAATATACTCAAGAAGAAATGAGATATACTGAACAATCCTAGAATGGGTTAAAGTTCAATATACAGATGGAACTCCAGTGAACCACAATGAGAGACCTGATAGAATTAACTTATAAGAATTCTTATCATGTAAGAATTATATGAAGTTTCTCAAAAGTGTCCAGTCAACTAATAGTGCATTGAGTGAACCAAGAGAAACATCAAGACCTGGCTCACATTTGCAAAAAAAAAAACAAAACACTAGAGAGTATCCCGAGTTATAATGTTCTATAGCCTGGTTAGTAGAAAGTAAAAAATGATTTGGAAGACATGGTGCATGCTCCATCTGAAATATATATTAGGGTGGGTTCACACCTGCGTGTGCTGTCCATCCGTTGCCAATCCAGTGAAAATCTCGGCGAACTGGATTGGCATCGGATACAGACCGGTCAGCGGCGCATTGGTTAAAAACCCATTCATTTGAATGGGTTTTTAAAGCAATGCGCGGGTGTGCGCTTACACCCTCTGCGCTGCGAATCCTTTTTTTCGTCGGAAACAAAGTCGGACACGCAGGACTTCGTGTCCGACGAAAAAAAAAGGATTCGCAGCGCAGAGGGTGTAAGCGCACACCCGCGCATTGCTTTAAAAACCCATTCAAATGAATGGGTTTTTAACCAATGCGCCGCTGACCGGTCTGTATCCGATGCCAATCCAATTCGCCGAGATTTTCACTGGATTGGCAACGGACGGACAGCAAGCGCAGGTGTGAACCCACCCTTAACATGGCATTTCACAAGTACTTCTTACCAAAAGTAGAATTTTTTTTTTAAAAATCGATAGCACATGTGAATGTATAAAACTTTATGATATATCTTACCAGAATGAAATGCTACATTAGCTTCTTATGAGACGTCTCTCCTACTTCCCTGCTAAACAGGCTGCAGTTCATAGAAGTCTATGGAGGCATCAGGAGCAGTGAGTGAGAAACAGAAAGACACCGACACGAATGTCCTGTGGCAGATAACACCTATCTGCTATAAAACTGCTGGAAATCTACTGTTTCTCTTAGGCTCTATTAACGGATGCAAAAAAACTGGCTCAAACGACCATCCGTTCACATAGACATCAATGTTAAAAAAAAAAAAAAAAAACATCCGTTTCTATCCTTTTTTTGGACAAACACAAAAGCATGATATAATACTTTTTGGTGTCCTTCAAATAAAAAAAAACGGACAGAAATGGATCAGTGGGCATCCATTAAAAGGATGTGCAAAGCATGTTCTGAATGGTGCCTTATTTGTCTATCGCCAACATATTCCACAGCGCTTTACAGACATTGTCAGTCACTGTCCTATATAGGGATCACAATCTACATTCCCTATCACTATGTCTTTTGGAGTGTGGGAGGAAACCCACTCAAACTTGGGAAGAACATATAAACTCCTTGCAGATGTTGTTTTTGGTCAGATTGGAACCCAGGACTCCAGCGCTGCAAGACAACAATGCTAACCACTTCTATGTAAGCTGATCTACCTGTGAACCCTAACCAGTCTTCACTGACAGATAACAAGTCTGATAAGTGAAGATGGGTCTGAGCAGTGAACAGAACAGTTTAGCTGGGGAACAAAAGATAAGTCTGATAAATAGAAAAAGAAGCATTTTTCTCGAATATATTACAAACTTTATTATATTTACTTGAATCATTGATTTAGAGGTTTTCCCATCTAAGGGTTTATATTCACATGAATCATTAATTTATGAGAAACAACATGGTTGTGCACTCCCCTGGCCTGTCCTATTGTATATAAGTGTAATACTTCGGTATATTACAGGTGCATCCCAATAAATTAGAATATTTTTGAAACGTTCATTCATTTCAGTAATTCAGTAATACAATTCATAATCAGCGTCTTCCATGATTGTGTGTCCTACTGAACCAGACTGAGGGACCATTTAAAGGCTTAGGAAACCTTGGCAGGTGACACTGAATTTACAATACTGAACTTTTTTACAATATTCTAATTTTCTTAGATTTAGGTTTTCATTACCTGTAATCCATAATCAACATTTACAGAAATAAAACACTTGAAATAGAGCACTCTGTGTGTAAAGAATCTAGAAAATATAGGAGGTCACTTTTTTTAATTTAATTACTGAAATAAATAAACGTTTGAAATATATTCTAATTTATTGAGATGCAGCTGTATATTACTTTACTTTCTTGGCCCCAGTTGGTTCCCCAAAAGGTGGTACGTTGTTCCCATTTGTTCCTCACTTTTGCTATGTACATCTCTATGTACCCCTTAGCTGTTGTCAAGTTTTGACATACATATAGCTTATTTACACATTTGGCAGTACATGAGATAAGTGTAAATTTTATAATTATTCTTTGAATTATTAAAAAAAGGGAAGGGGGTATATAACATATTACTGAATAAAAGAGTAGAGGGGATTACATTTAAAATCCAACTGAAATGGTCTTTAGATCAGCTCCATTTCAAGTTGCTATAGATTATTTACGTATTTGGGAGGACATTAGATAAGTATAAATTTTATACATTTACATTTTTATACATTTTTGATAAAAAGAGAACAGTGAGGGGATATATGCCATTGAAGGATTGAGTAGAGGGAATAATATTTAAAATCCAACCAGGAAATCAGCTCCATCTCAAGTTGCCACTGATCCAGTGAGACAGTGCCACATTTTGGGTGCTGTCCTGCCTCAGACAGTGGGGACTCTATTTTAAATCAATGCTGATTTGAGCCATCCACTCCATGCTATAGATTATTTGGCATTTGGCAGGACATTGGATAAGTATAGATTTTATAGATCAGCTCGATCTCAAGTTGTCCTTAATCCAGCGATCTATTTCAAACCGACAGTGATTTTGAGCTGCCAACTCCTTGCTCCGCCATTCAGGCTGCACCCAATGCTGCTTGTTGCAGAGAGGTGCAATGAATATGGTGCCAGAGACTGCAGACAGCTCCATGGAAACAGATCTAGATTCATTTTTTTGCAGATAATTGATATTGTTTGAGTGGGTATTATATTATGTGGCGTCCATTGGTGGTGGTCGCACATATGAAACCTTTGCACAGAGCCCACCAATGTGTTGAAACAGCCTTTCTAGTAACTATTCTGCTAATAACATCACTGCTCAGTTCACAATTTCACAAACTGTGGGAATTTTGACCATATTCTGAAATATTTCTAAAAATAACAGAAGTGTGGACTGCGATTAGATAGGAGAAAGCGATCTTACACAGTTAATATTTTATTTTTCAGAAATACTGTCCATAATCTACTTGAATGTAGAATGCTTTTAGGATGCATTGACATTGTCTGTCTAAAGCTTTTCCTACAGTTAAGGGGTTTATAGCGTATTGTGGCAGTGATAAAATGATTTTAGTACAGTTCCTGTTTGGTTATCAAACTAAATGCAGCAGAATGCTCTGATGTCTTTAACCCCCTAAGGGGTCGTTCACACTACCGTTGGTGACCGTCAGTAGTGTCCGTTGCTATTGTCCGTTACAAAATTTTAGCAATGGACATTAGCAGAACCGTCACAAATCCGTTAAAAATTCCATTCATTTCAATGTGATTTTACGTCACATGCATGCAGGGCTTTTGTGTCCATGAAAAATAACGGTTTCATGATGGACGTCAAGCATCCATTATTTTTTAATATTAAAGTCTATGGGTAACGGACAGTAACGTACGGGTGTCCGTTATTCCGTCCATTATTACTGTCTGTTTTTTTCTGTGCATGCTCAGAAAGCAGAAATGAAAAAAAAAAAAAAAGCAAAAAAACGGACAGTATAAAAACGCACACTAACGGACACTATTGTGTCCATTAAATGGATCAGATAAAAAAACGGAAACATTAACATCAGTTAATGTCTGTTATGATAGGTGTCCTTTTTTTTTTAACGGACAGTATCAGAACGGATATCCAACAGTAGTGTGAACCAACCCTTACAGTCATACAGTCATATAAAAATTGGAAAAACCCTCCCAAAAATGTCACCAGTACATGGAACATGCATTAAGCATTATGCATTATGTATTCCCTCTGTGTATCAGTGGTTATAACTTTTTGAAATTTTACCCATATAAGGGAATTATTTTTCTGTGTTCACAATACGGTATAAATAATAGGTTAATTTTCTTCTATGTGTGGTTGAGATTACAGCGATACCAAATACAATGCTCTACTACATTCCCACAATAAAAAATTTTTTTTAAATAAAAGAACATTTCAAGACCTATAACATTGTTACTTTTCCATCAGTGTAGCTATATAAAGGCTTATTGTACATGGGAGTTTTTTATTGGGATCATTTTTTTTTCCTTTTTCGTTACGCTACTCTGGCATTGTTTTATTAGTTTCACAGTGTTTACTCTGGTGATAAATAACATGTACATCATATAATATGTGTCATAGATGTGAAAATACCAATTACATATAGTAATTACTAAATTATTGTGTAAGGCCTCTTGCACACAACAGTGAAAAACAGACATGTGACTGATGTTTTTGCAGTGTCTGTCAAACAACCATTTTGAGAACACGTTGAATTCAATGTGTCCATACACATGTCTGTTTTATTGACAGTCCCTTTTTCATGGCCATCAAAAAAACTGACCAGCACTATCTTTTGCCAAACGGACTCAAAGCAAGTTTATGGGATCTGTTTTTAATGGACATGAAATTAATTGTCATCCATTTCATGTCCAGCCTTTTATACTATGTGGGGCATATTATATTGTGTGAATTTGCTGGGGAGCATATTTTACTGTGTGGGGCCACTAAGGGGTATTATACTGTGTGGGAGTTCTGGGGAGCACATTATACTGTGTGGAGCATTATTTACCATGTGGGGCCACTGTTGGGGGCTCAGGGAGCATTTTTTACTGTGAAGGGCACTGTGAAGCGTTATATACCATGTGGAGCATTATACTGTTGGGGGGGGGCCTCAAAATTCCTGCTGGCATCCCTGTGTACTATGTCTGCATCACAGCTCCCTCACTATAATCTTGCACATACGTGTAGTGCTCCATGGCCGTGTCATTCCCCATACAGTACTGTGCATGAACCAGCCATGTCACTACTGCAGCCTGCATAGTACTATAGGGATGACTATACTGGAAACATAGTAATGCCGGATAGTCAACACATATGTAAGATGTCAGTAAAGGAGCCGTGGTGTAGGCTATTAGCTGTTGTTTGGGACCCCAGAACAAGTTCCTCTGGTGGGCCCTAGGCTCAAAGAGCATTTAATTTACTATAATATGTGTTAAAAGTCATTCAAAAACTATATATTTCAGATTTATGTAACATTATAGAGAATCTTATTTAGTTTAGAATTTTCAGCTTTACTGTACACCAAACCTACGGAGTTATTCAAGACCTCATTTTACTGACCTAAACCCACTGATCCAGAGACCCCTTTGTATCCTCTACTAGATCACAGCTAAAGAAGCATTGACATGACAGTAATACAGTCTATTTGCCGAAGTGAGTGGATTGGCCATCATAATAGTTCTTTGATGAAAGCCAACTTAGTCTGCATGGAATAAACTCCAATATACTTGTATTACTGTCCAGAACATTCATGAGAGATTCCATTGTTTCTAAGTTTACCTAAGAACTTACACTATATGTGGAGGAATGGTAAAGGGCAAGAACGATTACAGGCAATGGAGAGAAGTTTCATTATCTTACCACAGCAGCAGCATACAACAGGATTTCCTCCCCATGCAAGCTTATTTATCTAAGCTCATTCCTCACACATAGTCTTTCTGTCAGCTGATGTCCATCCACCACAACATTAAGGGCTAAATCATCCTTAAGAACATTCTCAATTTCATCTTCATTCAGATGAACCAATTCCATCTGTAACCTAAAACTTATTTCTCAGCTAAATCTTCCATTTCCAGCGTTTCCCGAAAGCTATCATCCAGACTGGGCAACCAATAAGAGTGTGGAGAAAGCAGCAGATGCTCCCGTGAAGAAACATCAGGTGGCATAGATCTCCAAAGACTATTTCATACTAACTTTGTCACGTGATTCACAACAGTTCATGGAAACTATGGTGGAAAATTTCAGGGGCCTTGAAAATCATGGGTCCCAAAATTTCAAGTCTGGCTGAACCTGACATTTTTGGGGTTTTCCAACCACAAAGCATAATTATACTCTGGGGTCTCATCAAACTCCAGTGTATAATAAGCAGAGGCCCAGTGGAGTTGTGGAAAAATGATAAACAGTCATATTCACCTTTCCTCACCTCTCCTGCGCTCCCTCGTAGCAGCCAGTGCATCTTTGGTCCTCCTGGGTGACATCACCTGTGATTGGGCCTCAGTGGTCACATGGGCTGTGCCAACGACATGACAAAGTGTCATGACACTGACGCATCCCACATGACTGGTGAGGCCGGTGACGGAGCACCGGACGCTAAGAAGGAGACCAGGAAAGGTGAGAGCAAGTAAGTATGACTGGTTATTATTTTTCTGCATCTCCCTGCATAGACCCAAGGGTATAATAACAGCACTTCTGATAGGTCTAAAATGAATCTGGCGGATGTACCTAGCAAATATTTGTGAAACAAATCTCACTAGGTTTGTAAATCTGTAATTTCTATATGATACTTAGGCTTCTACTGTATTTTTTATGGACTTTGTGAAAAAAATGAAAGAACGTTCTATTTTTGTCTGTTCTTCACACCCAACACACGCCCAAGCAAATCAATAGTATATTATAAATCAGTAAAAATGACTTTTATTACAAAACTTTAGTCCAAGTGACTCATTGGATTCCTGGATTCTGTGGAAATAGTAAAGCAGGGTAACATAATACAGTATATTGTAACTCAGGCTCAGTTACCAAATTGCAATTGTGTTGCATTATCAGTTCTCATGTCTATAGGTGCTGGAAATTGGAACCAATGTCATTTCAAATTACTATAGCAAGTTTTTTAGAATGAATTAAAGGCTGTCAGACGTCACATGTAAGCTTTTCTCATCAAAGTAAGACCCTTTCATCCAAGGAGGTACGTATACTTATACATATACAGTACAGACCAAAAGTTTGGACACACCTTCTCATTCCAAGAGTTTTCTGTATTTTCATGACTATAAAAATGTAGATTCACACTGAAGGCATCAAAACTATGAATTAACACATGTGGAATTATATACTTAACAAAAAAGTGTGAAACAACTGAAAATATGTCTTATATTCTAGGTTCTTCAAAGTAGCCACCTTTTGTTTTGATTACTGCTTTGCACACTCTTGGCATTCTCTTGATGAGCTTCAAGAGGTAGTCACCTGAAATGGTCTTCCAACAGTCTTGAAGGAGTTCCCAGAGATGCTTAGTACTTGTTGGCCCTTTTGCCTTCACTCTGCGGTCCAGCTCACCCCAAACCATCTCGACTGGGTTCAGGTCTGGTGACTGTGGAGGCCAGGTCATCTGGTGTAGCACCCCATCACTCTCCTTCTTAGTCAAATAGCCCTTACACAGTCTGGAGGTGTTTTTTTGGGGGTATGATGAGTAGCAATATAGTGGCGCCCAATATGGCGACTTCAAAGGGGTTAACAACCACGATCAGTGCTGGCATCTCCTGTGCCCTCTCCATGGCCCCCTTCCGTCAAACTGACATATATTATTTAATTAGTTATCATTTATTGGTCTGAAGAAGGGTTTAATTCAGTTTTATTGCACTAAATAATTTCTTTAGCACTGTACTTTTAATGAGTCCACAGACAAGTGCTGACTATATTCCTTAATCTTTATCTCCAAGAAGGGATACTTCATGACAGAAGGCACCCAATAGTGAAACTAGGCCCTGTGCTTGTATTTTACTGTTTCGACAACATTGAGATGGGGTGCAGTCTTAGAGGTAGAGGTGCTTAGAGGTTTTCATATTTTTGAGTCAATATGAAAAACTTTGGGCTTTTCTTTGAGCTGTGTATAATATCTGTAAACTGTAATAGAGCAACAGTCAATATTCAGTAAGTAACCCTGATATCTCCACACATTTTGTGATAAATACACTTTGGATCCATGTTGATCCAGTGGCAACATGCTTTACACCGCTTCATCTGACACTTGGTATTGTGCTTAATGATGTAAGGCTTTCGTGGTGATGTCCTATTACAGTGAATTCAGTGAGCTCTTCAGAATTACCCATTCCCATAACAATTGTGTAACATCTTCTCCAAGGACTCTTGTACTGTGTTCTGCTATTTTACCTAAAGAGTTAGAGTTGGTGGAGGTGATGAAAGGTCTACTTTAAGGTTAATGAAATGATGTATTTGGATTAGAATAGTATACTTCTTCTAGTTGTTGTACTCTTTGTACTTCTTATACTAATTGTACTATTATACTATATGATAGGTACAATTCCAGTTCTCACATCATGGCTCAGAAGCTGACTCCAGATGATTTGTTTCAAAGACCAACACGTGATTCAGTGTCATCTCTTGACTCAGACAAGCTGCCCACAACAGAAACTACTGGAGAGGAATCTTCTGACAGTGAAGGGGAACAAGAGGGTATTTCCCACAAACTCATCCGTAAAGTGTCCACATCAGGACAGATTCGAAGTAAGGTAAGAAGATCGATTATCATAATTGGCCTTTTGCCCTCATGTAACCACTAGTCCCAACACAACCATCCTTCTTCTCTCAGTCCAATGATGCACTCCCTCTTAAAGTCTGTCATCTGAGCAAAATGTCTTCAAGTGTTTCGTAGAGGCATGTGTAGCAGTTAAGGAACTCTCACCAAGAGGCACACTACCCAAAAGTAGCCTCTAAGATCTTTTTCATAGGGCAGCAGAGACAGCACTTTTATGCCCTCTTGTGGCAAGGCCCAGTGTCTAATTGGACCGCAACTGTGATCATTTACCTATCTGACTGAGACATAACTGTTTTGCAGCAATCTGACATTTCTATCTTGGTGCATTATTTTTTATTGGATTGAGTATATATTTAAAATCATGCAACTAGTTTTCTATGTAGCATTCCATATTCTTGGGTCCAAATGTAACATGATCCAAGGCACCACATGGCCTGGACTATATTAATAGTAGCTTTAGCAGTTCACCACACCAATTATACTTAGGGTATAGGTATTCAAATACTGTAACTGGAAATAAGAATTTACCTAAATGGATGGGGTAAGGGCTTATTTATATTAGCGCTTGATATTTTCCTTTGGGAAGCTTTTTCATTTTAGCAGTTTGTCCAAAGAATATGACATGAATGTCCAGTAGATATGGTACCTGGTCCTATTTTGAGGATTCATAGCCACAGGAATTTAAAAAAAAAAAAAAAAAACTTTATCCCCTTACACACTGATTATGTAAAAAAAAAAAACATAGAATTCAACCTCCCCCACGTAATTGGTATTGCTACATAAGTAACAACCTAAACTAAAATTATCATATTAATTTACCCATAAAAAAAATCCAAAATTGTTGTTTTTGTTTTATTTGCTTCTTCACAATAAATGGAATAAGAATCAATCAAAAAGTTTTATATACACCAAAATTATACCAATAAAACAAGGCCTCACAGAGCTCTCACCATAATTGTAACATGTTATTTTTATTGCATGATCGGTAGAGTAAAATTTATAACCTAAAAATCAATGGTGGATTTGCTGTTTTTACTACTCCCCCCGAAAGAGACTAAAAGTGTTAATGAGGTATGTGTGCCCTAAAGACTGCGCCATTAAAAATTCAACTCATTCTGCAAAAAAAAAAAAAAAAAAACACAAAAAAAAACAAGCCCTCATTCGGTCATATCAGACTAGCTCCTCCTGCTCTATAGAGACTTCCATCAAGAGGATGGATGCACATTAGACATTTGTTTCATATTCTGTGCATGAAGTATTTCTTGTTAAAAACACGTTTGAAGGATTCTTCTTTTTGGCCTCTAGATGGCAGCTTAGGAGACAAAAGCATGTGGTGCACAGTGCCGTAAATGTATGGTACAAGGATAGCACCGGCTCAGGAACTGCACTCACACCATCAGTATTGAGGGTCAGCTGTAACATACAACTAACATCCTGCAACAGCCAAGATGGAAACTACGGTTTCCCCGATTCCAGTCATGTAATGCCGTAGATGCCATAGTTAATAATAACAGTGATATTTAAGAGGTGTTACAAAGGATGGGGCTCCCTCTTTAAGTTCATGAGCATTCTTGCACTGTGACTGTATGGTACAGAAGCGCTGTAGTGGTTTGCCAAATCTGCCATGAATGTGAGTCTATTAGGCCCTGCCAGAGACAGGACCTAATAGACTGCCTGTTAGTAAATTACTAACAGGCATAATATGCTATACTACATAAGTACAGTGTATGAAAGGTAACTAAGAAAATGGATAAGGAGGATCATAACATTGAATTATTAGCCTATAATGTGGCAGAAACCACCCCCTTAATATTGCATATTATATCCTGTATTAATTGGTGCAGTACCAAGGTTGGTCAGTAGAGGAGATGTTACATAAGGAGAGTTTATACAGGGCAGTACAGTTAGTTGGAATAGTGAAGAAATCAGGCGATACCTTTTAGAGGCTAACTGAGTATATTTATAAGTAAGCTTTCAGGAGTACTAGCTCCCTTCATCAGACATGGTGTGATACAATAACTGAAAATTCACAGATTTTTATACACATGTGCACAGAATTAGAGGGACATTCTCCTGCAGGTCTTCCAATGTGGTGTACCTCATAATGTGTGTGCAATGTCCCACCACAGGCCTCTATGTGGGGGAAACAGGGCAGAGACTCAGTCAACGAATGAACTCACATAGATCCAGCATTAATAACAACAGAACAGATCTCCCAGTTGCCGCACATTTCTCCGGAGAAAACCACTCTATTGAAGATTTGCGGGTTGTGGTTTTAATGGGACATTTTAAGACGCAGGAAAAAAAGGAAAGAATCAGAATACAAGTTTATGGAAAAATTTCAAACTCTGCAATTTGGACTTAATATTCATGCCAGCTTCATGTCACACTATGTATGACCTGTGAGGGTCACAAATCACCTCCTGATAGCAAACAGATAACAGATCCCTCTGTCATGCACCACAACTTTCCAGATTGTTTTTTGACCTGTTGTAAATAACTTCTCTACTTAGATTGCATTTTGTTTTGGCTTTTTTTGAAGGACTCTAAAATGCTTTGAAGACCATGTGTATAAAAATCTGTGAATTTTCAGTTATTGTATCACACCATGTCTGATGAAGGGAGCTAGTACTCCTGAAAGCTTACTTATAAATATACTCAGTTAGCCTCTAAAAGGTATCGCCTGATTTCTTCACTCTTCCACTACTCTCAATGGCTAACACGGTACAACATTATACTACTATCAAGTTAGTTGGAATGTGAGACTGCACTGAGAAGCTCATGGAAGATTATTCTTCCTCCTGAAAATGCTCTGCAAAGCCAACCCCATGCCTAGGAGTCAGCAAGACTAATGTGTCAATAGATGGCGATGTATGTGAATTTGGATGGTGAATGCTGTTGTGTGGGAAAGTATGGCAGGTGTGACCATGTGATACCTGTATAAGGAAGAGCATAACTTGGTGTTTTGCATGAAAGTATGGCAAGGTGAGTTCGACTGTGTATGTGACACTGCCTATGCCAGCAGGATAGACATTAGTCGTATTGTGTGCTTTAGCTGTTGGACCACATTCCATTACATCATTGGGACTGATTTATTTAGTAGGTCATGTACTTGGGCCTGTGTAAGCTTTGTTGGAGCGCCCCAAAGAAACTGGTGGTAGAGTAACCCCCTGGGGTTCTGAGAGTGTGCCCATAGTTAGACATGTGGCTGTGGGTCCGATAAAATGTATCTATTCTCCTTTGTATCCAGAGGGCATTAGGACTAGAGTTTGCCAGTTTTGTGACTGTAGACAGTAAATACATTACATAATTGTAGTGTGCTTGTATTTCATTTGCCTATGGCTGACGTTCTCATGTGACATGGTCAAGAAAGCCCAGCGAGAACTTGTGGTGGAGGAGATGGAGCCTCTCTCCCCATAGATATGTTGCTGAATAAGGTGTATTTCTGCAAAGATATTTCAGCAGCTAAACTTTGCAGTATCTTTTGGCCTGTTTTGTATTGCATTTAACTTTACCAATGCCTTTTTTGTATAGTACTAATAGTCATTAAGTAAACAGAAGTACAAATAAAGAAATACAAATAAAGTCTCAGAAGTGCATTGCTGTTGTGCCTCCACCCATGTTACAAGCATGTTATGAGGCCTCAGTAGCCAATATAAAAGCCACATTTCTTGCTAATTTTAAAACAGAGTAACATGGAAACATTTTAACCACAGTAGTCACACTATATTTTGCAACTTGCTATTTTTAGCACATGAGCTTTTTGGTGAATGTTTGTCATTGTATACTTGCAGACAGATTAAGCATGCTCTTTGCATCTTTAATACTTTATCCCTAAAGTCACATTAATGCAGCTACCAAAATAATCTGCTTTATCTCTTTATATCTTAATGCAAATGTATTTTAGTATACCACTGCTGTTATTCTTTATCATCCTATGTAGTCTTCCTTCAAATAGTATTGCTATTTTTTTTTACAAATAAAATTAATATTTCTTTTTGTTAAAATAAACACAAACAGGTCTCCATTTTAATGCCTTGTTTTTACGGTGAGACCTTCTACTTCACATACGGTGGGGAAAAAAAAGTATTTAGTCAGCCACCAATTGTGCAAGTTCTCCCACTTAAAAAGATGAGGCCGGCCTGTAATTGTCATCATAGGTAGACCTCAACTATGAGAGACAAAATGAGAAAACATATCTAGAAAATCACATTGTCTGATTTTTTAAGAACTTATTTGCAAATTATGGTGGAAAATAAGTATTTGGTCACCTACAAACAAGCAAGATTTCTGGCTCTCACAGACCTGTAACTTCTTCTTTAAGAGGCTCCTCTGTCCTCCACTCATTACCTGTAGTAATGGCTCCTGTGTGACATTGTTATCAGTATAAAAGACACCTGTCCACAACCTCAAACAGTCACACTCCAAACTCCACTAGGGTGAAGACCAAAGAGCTGTGGAAGGACACCAGAAACAAAATTGTAGACCTGCACCAGGCTGGGAAGACTGAATGTGCAATAGGCAAGCAGCTTGGTGTGAAGAAATCAACTGTGGGAGCAATAATTAGAAAATGGAAGACATACAAGACCACTGATAATCTCCCTCCATCAGGGGCTCCACGCAAGATCTCACCCCGTGGGGTCAAAATGATCACAAGAACGGTGAGCAAAAATCCCAGAACCACACGGGGGATCCTAGTGAATGACCTGCAGAAAGCTGGGACTAACGTAACAAAGGCTACTGTCAGTAACACACTACGCCGCCAGGGACTCAGATCCTGCAGTGCCAGACGTGTTCCCCTGCTTAAGCCAGTACATATCCGGGCCCGTCTGAAGTTTGCTAGAGAGCATTTGGATGTTCCAGAAGAGTATTGGGAGAATGTCATATGGTCAGATGAAACCAAAGTAGAACTGTTTGGTAGATTTTGAGTGCAAACCTCCTTCCATCAGCAAGGCCATTGAAGATGAAACGTGGCTGGGTCTTTCAGCATGACAATGATCCCAAGCACACCACCAGGGTAACGAAGGAGCGGCTTTGTAAGAAGCATTTCAAGGTCCTGGAGTGGCCTAGCCAGTCTCCAGATCTCAACCCCATAGAAAACCTTTGGAGGGAGTTGAAAGTCCGTGTTGCCCAGTGACACCCCAAAACATCACTGCTCTAGAGGAGATCTGCATGGAGGAATGGGCCAACATACTAGCAACAGTGTGTGCCAACCTTGTGAAGACTTACAGAAAACGTTTGACCTCTGTCATTGCCAACAAAGGATATATAACAAAGTATTGAGACGAACTTTTGTTATTGACCAAATACTTATTTTCCACCATAATTTGCAAATAAATTCTTAAAAAATCAGACAATGTGATTTTCTGGATTTGTTTTCTCATTTTGGCTCTCATAGTTGAGGTCTACCTATGATGACAATTACAGGCCGGCCTAATCTTTATAAGTGGTAGAACTTGCACAATTGGTGGCTGACTAAATACTTTTTTTCCCCACTGCACATTCTGACGACCATATTCCTGATTTTCCTATGTGCATAGCTAATGGTCATATTTACTGCAGTGATCCAAATGTTTAATGCTAGTTTGCAGAATGTGATCCTAATATGTCAATATTAAAAAACAGTCAACTGAATGGATTCAAAACAGGTCAATGAAACAAGATCACATGTTGTTTTATTGTATTATGTATCGTTATCATTAATAATAATGAATAATAATGACAATAAAGCAATTGCACCAAGAACCCAACTAGACAAAGCAGTGTTTGGAATATCTCTCAATACTAAACATGTTTAAGAGCATTTCTCACCAGTGGTTAGGACAATTTGCAGATTCTCAATGAATCTGTATGAGTCAAAATACCCCATATAACCACATCCTTTCTAAGAATTAGCACACTACTTGTAAGCAGAACACTACATGCGTTAGATAATTTATGTAGAGCTAAATAAAGAGTAGTTATATTTAGAAGTAGATAGAACACACCCAACTAACCTCTACTGCAAAACAAAATTAGGTCAAGTCCTTATTATGCATGAAAGGTGATTACATATTTTATCCAGTTTTTTCTTCTTTATGAAACAGATGGTCCTTCTTAAACTACCCAAATAGAAGCAGTATAAATTTATGAAAAAAAAAACCCTTCTTAGCTATAGATGTGTTAGATTGAATACAGCCAGAAATGCTGTATCCTATGCAATGCTCCAGTAGAACTGAGGAGTTTATAATTCTTCGTTCCATGTTTTATGCTGTATACTTGGTTTTAGTGTAAGGGCCGGTTCACATCTGTGTTCGGTTTCCGTTCGGGGGAGTCCGTACGAAGCAAGCAGCACTTTCCTCTCCGCATGTTTCGTGCTGAAACCGAGCGGAAACCACACGGACCCCATTATAGTCTATGGGGTCTGCAGGTTTCCTTAGGTAAACCGCTTTTCTATGTGTATAGGTTTCCATTCAGGTGGGTCCCCAAGCAGACTTCCCGAATGGAAACCAAACGCAGATGTGAACCGGCCCTAATATGACTTTGAGATGGACTTGGACTGGTCGCTTAGAGGATTCCCCCTTTTTTTTAAAAACTGGATACACTCTTAGGCTTACCAAGTCCCTGCTAGAAAATTCTATGTAAACTACCCCATCACCCACCCAGTGTAAGTTCTGCTTTCAGTCTGTGAGAATTGGACGGGTCTCATAGCTACAACTAAGCCTGTGATCTTCAGGCCAGGTGTAGCCTCCTCTAGATGTACCACCCCACAGATGGGCATTGTAGGTAGTTTTTGTAGAATTGTGTGAAAGAGAAAAAAAAATAGAGTACACTTTTGAGAGAGAAACTTCATGACAGGGAACAAGACTTTCTGACCACTGGAAACCCATGCCTGCCTCCCGGTTCCAGCTTTAAGTACTTGTGCTTCCATATTTGTGGATGATTGCATTGCAACTGTTCTGAAGACTTTTGTACCTTGTTGAACTTTTACAGTAATGTAACTGTGAGTTGTTTTCACTGTTACCAACTGTCTCCTGACTCCTTAAAAGAGTTGTCCAGGGAGTTGAATTTGCCTTAATTCATCCAGCATGTTCTTCAACCAGATCCAAATCTCTGGGTGCATCATGAAGAATTATTATTATTATTATTATTATTGTTTATTTATATAGCATCATTAATTCCATGGTGCTTTACATTTGCGGATTTACATACGGTACACAAGATATACAAAACAGATAATGCTAACAGTGACCAACTGGCACAGTGGGATAGAGGGCCCTGCCCGCAAGGGCTTACAATCTATGAGGGAAGAGGGATAGAGACAGAAGGTGAGGGGAGAGGCTGTACAGATGGTGGTGTGGTGACAATAGTGTTATTGGAGGTTGTAGGCCTTCTTGAATAGGTGAGTCTTCAGGGCCTTCTTGAAGCTTGTGACTGTGGGGGTCAGTCTTATGTGTCTTGGTAATGAGTTCCAGAGTATGGGGGATGCCCAGGAGAAGTCTTGGAGTCGATTGTGTGAAGAGCGGATAAGAGCAGAGCGGAGTAGGAGGTCTTTGGAGGATCGGAGGTTACGTGTGGGCAGGTAGCGGGAGACTAGGTCGAAGATATACAGTATGGAGGGGACAGGTTGTGGATGGCTTTGTATGTCAGCGTTCAACTGGATGAATTAAGGTAAACTTAACTCCTGGACAACCCCTTTAATCCTTCACCTATATCCATCAAGGGCACCCCAACCACCATCAGGCAGGAGACCTCACTGCAGGGAGCACACTGGAAGAAACTACTTCCACCAGCATTCAGACTGCAGACCACATCTTCACTGCACCAGCTGAGAGGAGTGGCAGAGTCTCTGGTAGAGATCAACCCAACCACTATGAACATAAATGTGGCCAACTACCACTACCCATATCCTCTCCACACTTCACTACTTGCATATTTTGGGTGTTTTTATTGTTGCTTATTGTAATTTTTTATCTTCTCACTATAACAGTGTTTTGTGGATGTACTTTTCCTTGGTTGGCCAGACCTGGGAGTAGTTCAGCCAGAGTCTGCAGACTGAATGCTCTAATCTGGATGCAGAGGTATCATAGACTGGTACTGGTGGTAAGAGGGTCTTCTCGTATCTCCTCTGTTGTGGAGCAGTGTGGATGAGGTGGAACTGGGGAAGGATTTGCTGCATATACAACAATATATAGAAAAAAGAAAAGTCAGCTCACAATATGTTGTTTCAAATAACAGAATAAAGGCTGTGTGCACAGACTGAACTACAATGCTGTCCTATGGTGCATGAAGAAAAACTGGGAATCCAGCACCAAGAGTGTTTCCAGTCTGTTAAACTCATCTTTTATTCTGAAGTATTAAAAAAATCCATTTGCTGCAAGTTTGGAAGGTTTTATCTGGGGAAAATACTGTTTCCAATGGTTTAGAGGAGGAAAGGAAGAGACTGTACAAGCCATTAGAAGACGGGAAGGTTGGGGGGCAATGCTGCTACCAATGATGCTGTACTGTGGTGTTTGGTGCTTCTGTAAAGGTATTTTGTCCTGCATGGTATATTTGCTAGGGTAAGATGTGCTGCTCTGTGGTGTTTGGCATGGTTGGACACGTATTTTGTGCTGCACAGTTACGCTAGGTTAACACTGACGCCACAGTCTTTGTCATTCGGGCCCCTCAGGGGACCCGAACGACGGGGAGCTGGACCGCTAAAACAGCAGTTACACAAGGACAAGAGTGGACTCCATTGACTATAATGGGGTCTGCCGGGTGTCCACCATTTCAATACTGAAAGCATCAGAGAGAAACACTCTCCAAGCAGGACTTTTCTCTCCACTGATTTTAGGCGGTTTATATTTCAGAGACACCGGCGCAGATGTGAACCCACCCCGATATGTGCTTGGTGCTCCTGCTTTACTGTAATGTTTGGCGTTTCTGTAGGAATTCTGTCCTGCACGGTGTATTTGTTTAGCACTGCTAGAGTGAAATATGTTGTTGCACTGTGGTGTTTACCAGTTTGGAGAAGTATTTTGTGCTGCACTGTAGTGTGTGGATTTTTTGGGAGATATTTTTTGCTGGGTACTGGTATTTCACACTGTTGGGGTGTTACTTTGTGCTGCAAAGTGCTATTTGGTGTTGCTAAGTTTATTATGTGTGCTGTACTGTGGTATCTGGTTGCCAATGGTGAGGTTATAATGTGTACAGCACAATGGCATTTTTTTGGTGCTCCTTGGAAATATTTTTTTTTTTGGGGGGGGGCCGCCCGAACACCAGATTGGGGGGGGGGGGGCCAAAAAAAAAAAAAAAAGAAGGGGTGGTTTAGAAAAAAAAAATAAGTCCAACATTTTAGTAGTGCCGCCTCCCCCCCGACCCCCCCCCCTCCGTATTTTTTTTTTTTATAATAGATTTTGGGGTTGGGGGGGCGGAAGTGGAGTTGGGTTTGGGGGGGGGCTTAAAAATGTGGGGGGGGGGGGGGAAGAGGGGGGTGGAGAGAGAAAAAAAAAAAAGAATGGGGCAGCCGGCGCACGGCTTGGCGTACTCTTCTGAATAAAAATAAAAAAAAACGAGAGAAAAAAAAAAAAAGGAAAAGGGGTTGCTGGGTTGTTGCGCCCCCCCCAACCAAACCCAAATAAATTTCTTATTATTAAGAGATCCTTGTATAGATGGTTGGGAGTGACCCAGAGCGGCCACTGAGGGTTAATCTAGGGCCCTCCTGCTCCTGTGGCCATGGACTTCCACCTGGGCGCTGCCAACAGCACTTCCCCTATGTTTCTCCGTCATTTTCTGGGTTCTGAAGTATATTGTGTATTACATGTACTAAATGGTTGATACTGCTTTTCCTCCTTAAGAATTTCACATGTGATATTGTACATTGCTACCTTAAGTTGGTTCCACCAATCACCAGTCTATCTCCACCCCTAGGGAGGAGCTAGTCTCCCCCTGTAGTGTGTGTGTGGACCTAGAGTCCAAGGAGGACACATCCTGTACTCTGCTCTCAGGCCTGTACAGGCCCCAAAACTACTACTACTGCTCTCATCATCCTTTCTGAGCATTCTTCTTCAATCCAGAAGCTGCAGGTCCCTTCCAGGTCTCAGTTGAGGTCTGGTTTCCAGTTGTACCTTGGGCCAGGAAGCTGTATCCCGCCAGGGCAACCGTACTGAAGTGCCTGCACTCCACCAAGGGCCTGTCCAGCCAAGTATCTACTCTAGCCCCGCAAGCTGAGGATTATCTCTTCCAGAACCTTCTACCTGCCTTCCAAAGGTTTCCTTCCGCAGACAGAGAGGATTACACTACTTCTTCTGGGCCTCCCTGCAAGCTGGTAGCCTTTAATGAGTCACTCAGCTACCGCACCCCAAGGACTCTGCGCAAAACCGTAAGTCCATTTTCCCGTGGCGAGCCAAACCACGAAGCCTCACGCTTGTTGTAACCCACAAGGGCCGGAACTCTGTTTTTCTTCTATTTTCAATCTCCTAATAGACTCTCAACTCTGTCGTTGCTATTGGCAACCGTCCAACTACTGCCCCCAACATCTACCTTAAGGGGAATTATAGACTTGGTGCATTGGTGAATCACATACTTGAACGTGCCTTGAACTGCATAAGGTTTTGCACTACTTGACAAGCTGCTGAAGCACTGTATTGTTGTAAACTGACTTTTGCACTAAGTAAAGACTTTACCTGGTTATCCTAACTCTGTGTGGTCGATGTTCCTGCACACTGCACCTGGGTAACACAGATGAGTGAAAGGGAGTGGAGAATCAGGGACTACACCGGGACTACCCCTCGAGCCAAGTGACACTACACTACCCGTTGCCCCTGGTTACCACAAGGCCCTTTTCTGGCGTAGTCGGCAGGATTGTATACTGTGTACCATTTACAAAATTTTCTTTGCTGGACATTGTTTTTGGGCTTTGTTGTCCCCATCCTGGGCTGTCAGCCACTTAAAACCACACTAAGGACTGTTTGGCAAAATTGTGTACTGTCGCTTTAATTTGGCCGCCATTACCGCATGGACGGCCCCTCTGTGGATTACAACTATATTGGCACTGCTGCCGCTGACTCCGCCCCCCCTGTGGGCGCCAAAAAAACCCCGGGCTTTGCTGGGAACGCCCACTGCCTGGGCCCTGCTCATCCCTCCGTGCAGGCTCCGCCCCCCGAAGCCGCAGCTCCGGCGGCCATCTTGCCGTAGCCCAGCCTGCTGACTAGGGCTCTAGTGAAGCGAAGAGGGAACCCGGAAGTCCCACGGCCCTGCACGGAGCCGCCGACCGACACCCGGACACGCCGTCCCTACCGCAGGGAAGCGGCGACAGACCCTACACAGAGACTCCCCTTCAAGGGAAACGCAGTGAGTACCACCAGCGGTGCTGGCAACAAGTAGTGGTGATTGCAGACTGTCACTCCGGCGCAGCACCGCTTCAGAGGAGCACTTAAAGAGACAGTGCATACCAGATTCTTTAAAGGGACAGTACCATTATTATAAAACATCATGTCTGACACGGACTCAGCCCAACAAGCTGCCATACCTCCCCCAGCTGCAGCGGCGCCTGCTCCAGAAACCGCAGCCGCTCCAGTTGCCGTAGCAGCGGGTGTGAATATTCTTCTAGGGGCCCCACACCTACCCAGCTACAGAGGGGACCCCCATACACTGGCAGATTTCCGTGAGAAGTTGCTCAGGGCTTTCCACTTGTTACCTTTATCCCCTGTGCAGCAGGTGAACGTGCTTTTGGGTCAGCTGGAAGGAGTCGCCTTCCAAGAAGTACGTTCCTGGCCCACATCTGACAAGGAGTCAGTGGAGAAGATCCTCGCCAGGCTAAAGCGGGAGTTTGAAACACAATCCCCTACAGAGGTGAGACTCGGCTTCTTCAACCGAAGACAGCATCCAGGTGAGACCCTCAGAGACTATGCCTTAGCTCTCCAAACAGCTTTCAGGGCCGTCCAACAAGTAGACTCTGTTAGTGCTGCTGAAGCCGATAAAATGATTCTGGACAGATTTATTGAGGGTGTGGACTCCCGGCTAGTGCAGAGCCAGTTACGTATGCTAGCTGTCCAAAACCAGAACATTTCCTTTGCCGATTTTAAATCGCTAGCCATACGAGTACTAGGGACTGAGTCACCCTGTGGTTCCACCACTATGTATCCTCACCCTCCAAGCCTAGAGAGTGGACTTGCTGCCACACCTGCACCTCTGGTGCCTGCTGCTGCCACTGTTCCTACTGTCACTCAGGCTGCCCAAGCCTCTGCTCCTGACTTAGTGGCTTGCCTAAAAGACTGTATGGACAAATTTGTTGAAAGTGCTGTTAAGAAATTAGAGGGACTGACCCTGCAAGTCGCTCCTCCCTCCCGGGAGCCATCCTTGTCACGCTCCTCCTCACCTGAGCCACGACAGTATTACCCACGTCCCAGACGACCTCCGCCTCAGAGGCCTCCACCTGCCGGTAGGACTGTCTGTTCATACTGTAAAAAGTTTGGCCATCACCGATCCCAGTGCTTTCAGTTAAAAGGGATGCCCCCGAGGCAGAGGACCACCCCTCGGGAGGAATATGCAGAGGTCCCTCCAAAGCGCCCAGATTCATCGCGCCCTGCCCGTATATAACTGTGCGGATCAACGGTGTCCCTATTGAAGCCCTTGTAGACACCGGATCACAAGTCACTACCCTCAAAAAGCATGTTTTTCTCCAGCACTGGGACATCAGAGACTTATCCAGAGACCTTGATGACCGGAAACTGTGTGTCCTGGCTAGTAACGGCCAACCTGTCCCACAAGTGGGCTACTGGGAACCCATCATCCAGATTGGCGACTGTCGTCTCTCTAAACAAGGCGTAATTGTCACAGGGGTAGAAGAGGAGAGCTCCGCTGCCCTGGTGCTAGGCATGAATGTCCTGCGAAATTGTTTTGACGACATAATCAGTGCCCTGCATGTTTCTCTCTCCACCGCTTCTTCTTTCCACAGGAAAGCTATTCAGCACCATGTCAAGGTGTTGGTGGCGCATCAGAGGTTCGTTAACCGCAACGGAGAGATCTGCCGTGTCCGGATTCGGGACACTCATCCTGTGACCTTATCAGCCAACTCAGAGACGATCGTCTGGTGCCACGCTCGCCCTGGTGTCAAGAATGAAGACTATCAGGCTCTCCTGGAACCTATCCAGCTGGAGGCACAACCCCTGGTAAAAGCTGCACGTAGTCTCGTGACCGTCTCCAACGGTAAGATACCAGTACGCCTCATCAACATGAGTGACACACCTGTGAGCCTCTACAAGTTCACACCAGTCGGCCAATTGCACCAGCTGTGCCCTGCAGACGTACTTGCTGACACAGCTACGGCAACTCAACGGTCTGCTACCACCACACATCACACTGATAGGGCCAACCCGTCACCCTGGTGGACTGAACTTAATGTGGGAGACGCTAACACCCCTCCTGAATGTATCAACGGTGTTATCAATATGGCCAAGCGTCATCACCACGCTTTCAGCAAGCACCCCTTGGATTATGGAAAGACCACCCTGATCCAGCACCGCATCATTACTGGTGACCATCCGCCTATTAAAGAGCGACATCGACCTGTTCCCCCTGCGATGTATCAGCCTGTTAAACAGTTACTCAGGGAAATGAAGGATGCAAACGTCATTAGAGAAAGCCAAAGTCCCTGGGCTGCACCACTGGTCCTGGTGAAAAAGAAAGATGGTTCCATTCGGTTTTGCGTGGACTATAGAAAGCTCAATGATGTCACCCACAAAGACGCTTATCCTCTACCACGCATAGAAGAATCCTTAACTGCTCTCGGCTCAGCTGCCTACTTCTCTACCCTGGACTTGACCAGCGGCTACTGGCAGGTCCCCATGGCAAATGAAGACCGGGAGAAAACGGCCTTTACCACCCCCATGGGCTTGTATGAGTTCAACAGCATGCCCTTTGGACTTTGCAACGCACCGGCTACGTTCCAGAGACTTATGGAAAGGTGCTTGGGTCACGTGAACTTTCAACATGTGCTGTTATATCTCGATGACGTCATCATCTACTCCAAATCCTACAAAGAACACTTACACCACCTCTCTGAAGTGTTCCAGGTGCTGACAGAGCATGGACTTAAAATCAAACCCTCCAAGTGCCATCTCCTCAAACCTCGTGTTAATTACCTAGGGCATGTTGTCAGTGCAGAAGGTGTGTTACCAGATCCAGACAAAGTGTCCGCTGTCGCAGATTGGAAGACGCCCTCTACTGTGAAGGAAGTAAGAAGTTTCCTGGGCTTCGCAGGCTATTACCGCCGATTCATTCCCCACTTCGCACAAATTGCTGAACCTCTGACAGAGCTGCTTCGGGGATGCCCTAAGGAACAATACAATCGTAGATTGCCAGTAGAGTGGTCTGAACGACAAGAAACCGCCTTCCAAGCGCTAAAAGCACTTCTCACCCAACCTCCTATCCTGGCCTATCCGGATTACAGTCAACCCTTCCGGCTATATACTGATGCCAGCTTTCAAGGACTGGGTGCTGTCCTGTCTCAAGTACAAGATAACCGTGAGCGAGTAATTGCCTATGCCAGTCGAAGTCTCAGAGGAGCCGAGAAAAACGACAACAATTATAGCTCCTTCAAGCTGGAACTGCTGGCACTCGTGTGGGCTATCACGGAAAAATTCAAGGACTATCTTGCTGCCTCGTCCTTCGTTGTCTACACAGATAACAATCCATTAGCGCACCTGAACACAGCACGGCTAGGTGCTCTTGAACAGAGGTGGGCTTCTAGGTTGGCAAACTACACCTTCACTATTAAATACAGAAGTGGAAAGACTAACATCAATGCAGATGCACTGTCACGCCTCCAAAATGGAGAAGAGTCTGCTGCCCCAGATGAATGGGAAGAAGTTGAAATGCCTCCCTTCTATGATCGGTTCGCCCAGCAAAATGTCATCTCTGCTGCCATAGATGCTGAAACAGCCCCACACGACTCAGCTGACCATCTACAGGAAAACTCCAAGTGGCTGCTGCTGCAACAAGAAAGTCGCATCTTAGGCGAAATCCACGACTTTCTCCTCACAGGGAGAGTTCCTGTCCGTCTGCGCCAGTCCTGCCCAGACGTCGAACTTCTTCGCTTATGGCGACAACGCAAGCGTCTCTTCCTGCAAAAGGGACTGGTCTTGAGGAACACGCTAGATCCCGTGTCCAACCAGAGACTACATCAAATCATCATCCCTAGAAGAGATGCTAAAATGGTGCTAGATGCCTACCATGATCAGTCCGGTCACTTTGGGGTCTACAAAACCGAAGCCACCATCCGCAGAAGGTTCTATTGGATCGGGATGAGAAACGACATTGAGAAGTGGTGTCAGGAGTGTACAGCCTGCAATCTGACTAAAGCAGGAAGAAGAGATCAGAGAGCACCACTTCACCCTATCCAAACACAGAGACCCAATGAACTTGTAGCTTTAGATCATGTAAAGCTTGCGCCCACTCGTTCTGGCTATGCCTACGCCCTCACTATGGTTGATCATTTCTCTAAATGGACTGCTGTTGTCCCTGTCAAGGACCTCACCGCACGCACCACAGCCATTGTCTTTTACCAGGAGTACGTAAAGCATTATGGGTGTCCAGAGAAGGTTCTCACGGATCGCGGATCCGCTTTCGAGTCCCAGCTATTCCAAGAACTGTGTCAATACCATGAGTGCAAGAAGCTGCGGACTACTGCTTACCACCCTCAAGGCAATGGACTATGCGAAAAAGTCAACCAAGTGTTCATAAATATGTTGAGAACTGCTTCAGTGGCTAAACAGGCAGAATGGCCTACTCTCCTTGATGAGCTGGTGGAGATCTATAATAATACTGTGCACTGCTCCACTGGCTTCACGCCCTTCTACCTGATGTTTGGGCGACAAGGCCAACTGCCCAGAGACCGGGCTTTAGGGATTCAAGTGCCGGACTCCACCAATCCCCTGCCAAGGGATAACTGGGTGTCAGAACACCAGAGGAGGATCACAGAGGCACAAGAGATAGTTAATCTTCGTATGGACGAAGCTCGGAGGCGACAGGAGGAGGAGTTCAATCTCCGTGCACATGCTGTCCCCCTCCAAATTGGAGACAAGGTCTGGCTCAAGAAGGAGCATCGGAGCCACAAACTGGAGCCGCTATGGGAACCGGAGCCTTACATCTTGACGGCCATCCCGTATCCGGATGTTTGTGAGGTCTTCAAAGAGGGAAGAGCTCCTCAGGTGGTACACAGAAACCGCCTCAAACCCTGTATCCGGGAAGAACTCTTCACTCCACCGGTACTTCCGCCATCTGACATCCCCATCAGGTATGCCATACCTGCTCCTGAAGTGCCTATTCCCGCGCCCTTCAGGACTCTCGTTCCTATCAGTGAGCTACGTCAGGACACTCCTTTCCTCCTGACAGGGTACTACCCAGCAGCTCCACCGCCTGCAGCCATGCCTCCGGCCTTGCCAGCTATGCCGGCTACTCAGCCACCTCTACTTGCTACAGATTCGACTGTACTTCCTCCCGCTGCAGATATCTCCCTCAGAAGATCTGAGAGGAGCTCTAAAGGCGTGCCTCCTGCACGCTATAGAGACTGAAACTTGTAGCATATTTTATGGACTCTCACGTACCAGAGCCACAAAGGACTTGGCCCTGTTGGCCTACCCCTGAAGGGACTGTTGTGTGTGCCTTAGCCTGTTGGCTACTGTTCGCAACGTTTCAAGAACTGTGCCTGGCCCTGCCATGAACTCTCTACACCTTCTTCTCCTAAGTTATATTACCCCTAAAAGCACTTTATGGACTTTGTCCCCCTTGTTATTTATATATGGACTGTTTTATGGACTGTGTTCTTATATTGCCCTGTGGTGCACCTTGACCCCGCAGCTCTGCTGTCGTGCACCCCCCAACAAGTGAATTTGTACCCCTGTTGCTACCACAGGATATGGACGTTGCCCACAATGCCCCTGCTGCTACAGCAGATACATGGACTCTTTATTTGCTGAGCCCCACTTGTTGCTTTTGTGTATTTTATATCTTTGTTACAGTTGTACACTGTTTTATTTACTGCTGCATTTACAAAAATGTGTTTTATATCCTGCCTCTTTCACACTAAAGTATTTATCTGTGTTTGATAACATTTTTCCTCCTCAGGTTATTTCGGGCCTTGCCTGCAGGCCTCTCTAATTGCCTGCTCTCACCAAACCCTGAGTGTAGATGATGTCAGAAACCCCTGTATAGTCGTTTGTGGACTACCCATGTCCACCAGTCGCCCTCGCGCCCTGCGCCGAGGCCGGCTTCCTTCATAGTGTGGGGGTGTGCAGTGACCCAGAGCGGCCACTGAGGGTTAATCTAGGGCCCTCCTGCTCCTGTGGCCATGGACTTCCACCTGGGCGCTGCCAACAGCACTTCCCCTATGTTTCTCCGTCATTTTCTGGGTTCTGAAGTATATTGTGTATTACATGTACTAAATGGTTGATACTGCTTTTCCTCCTTAAGAATTTCACATGTGATATTGTACATTGCTACCTTAAGTTGGTTCCACCAATCACCAGTCTATCTCCACCCCTAGGGAGGAGCTAGTCTCCCCCTGTAGTGTGTGTGTGGACCTAGAGTCCAAGGAGGACACATCCTGTACTCTGCTCTCAGGCCTGTACAGGCCCCAAAACTACTACTACTGCTCTCATCATCCTTTCTGAGCATTCTTCTTCAATCCAGAAGCTGCAGGTCCCTTCCAGGTCTCAGTTGAGGTCTGGTTTCCAGTTGTACCTTGGGCCAGGAAGCTGTATCCCGCCAGGGCAACCGTACTGAAGTGCCTGCACTCCACCAAGGGCCTGTCCAGCCAAGTATCTACTCTAGCCCCGCAAGCTGAGGATTATCTCTTCCAGAACCTTCTACCTGCCTTCCAAAGGTTTCCTTCCGCAGACAGAGAGGATTACACTACTTCTTCTGGGCCTCCCTGCAAGCTGGTAGCCTTTAATGAGTCACTCAGCTACCGCACCCCAAGGACTCTGCGCAAAACCGTAAGTCCATTTTCCCGTGGCGAGCCAAACCACGAAGCCTCACGCTTGTTGTAACCCACAAGGGCCGGAACTCTGTTTTTCTTCTATTTTCAATCTCCTAATAGACTCTCAACTCTGTCGTTGCTATTGGCAACCGTCCAACTACTGCCCCCAACATCTACCTTAAGGGGAATTATAGACTTGGTGCATTGGTGAATCACATACTTGAACGTGCCTTGAACTGCATAAGGTTTTGCACTACTTGACAAGCTGCTGAAGCACTGTATTGTTGTAAACTGACTTTTGCACTAAGTAAAGACTTTACCTGGTTATCCTAACTCTGTGTGGTCGATGTTCCTGCACACTGCACCTGGGTAACACAGATGAGTGAAAGGGAGTGGAGAATCAGGGACTACACCGGGACTACCCCTCGAGCCAAGTGACACTACACTACCCGTTGCCCCTGGTTACCACACTGGTTTTATACAGGGCTCTACAGGCCATTTAGGTAAATACAGTTCAAGAAAAATTTAGTGACATACAGCTGACGTCTCTGAGTATAATCGTTCATATTTCCCGTAAACCGCCATGACCACTTCTTCCAACTGTGACATTTTTGGCACCTCACCTTTACAGGCATCTGACCCACATATACCTAACCTACATAATGTCCCCACCTTGCTGCTACCTCCAATTATAAAATATATATTATAAGAATAAATGATGCCCCTGTATAAATATGTGATTTAATAATGCTCCTGTGTGCCCGATTTAATAGTATACTTCAATCAACAATGCCCCCCGTGTGCCCCCTAATTAATAATACACCTGAGTGCCACCGAAAATAAATATCGCCCAAGTCCCCATAGATGAATAATAATAATAATGATAATAAATAATAATTTTATGCCCTTTTGTATTGATAATGCCCCTATTACCGCCTTATATTTATAATACTTCTTAACAACTCCTTTTTAATAAAGTTTACCAATGCATTCTGGGTACAGGAAAGTCAGAGGAATGATAGTTCTGGCCTCCACGAAAGTAGTAATTGGGGCTTCCAGGATGTATATTAGGGGGCATTCACACTACCGTTGGTGACCGTCAGTAGTGTCCGTTGCTATTGTCCATTACAAGATTTTAGCATCGGACACTAGCTGAACCGTCAAAGATCCGTTAAAATTTCCATTCATTTCAATGGGTTTTTATATTGTGTTCGTTTGTGTCCATTTACACCCAATCCGTCAGAAGTCCGTTATTTTTTTGCAGACAAAAAACCTACATGCAGGACTTTTTGTCCGTTTGAAAAAAACGGATTCTTGACGGACAGCAAGTGTCCGTTATTTTTTTAACTTTGAAGTCTATGGGTAACGGACTTATAATGGACAGTAACTGATAGCCATCAGTTACTGTCCGTTATTTTATGTCCATTTTTTTCCTGCGCATGCTCAGAAAGGAGAAACAAACAAACCAAAAAAAACGGACAGTGTTAAAAAACAGACATTAACTGATGCTAATGGACACTAACTGGTGCTAATGTGTCCATTAATTGGGTCAGTTAAAAAGACCGGACACATTAACATCATTTAGTGTCCGTTATGATAGATGTCCGTTTTTTGGGGTTTTTTTTAATGGACACCTTCATAACGGACTCCAACGGTAGTGTGAACCCTGCCTTAATAATAAAGATTATCCAATACAGGGAATGTACTTGTAAGCTTTCTTATTCCCTGGATAGCCTATTTATTACTGCCCTAATCCCCTTATGTTATAGCCCCTTTTATTCACATTGTCCTCTCACATAAATAATGTCCTATTGTATTAAATCCCCTTGATGCCTTCACTCAGTGGTGAACCTAGCCTCTTTGCTGCCTGAGGCGGACTATAGAAAGACTCCCCCCCCCCCCAAAAAAAAAAACAAAACTGAGTTTCCATGCTACTAGTTTAACACACTGTTATCGTTGCACAATATACACAATACACAAAGTTCTAAAACAGTTTTTAAGAATTCTTCTTCCTGTATTACTTCAGTATCAGATCAACAACACGGCATTAACAATGAAAGTAACTTCACACATCTTCTGCTTGGTGGATGGACGAGCCCACGTGGCCCCCATTCTCTATAATAGGAGCGCTGCAGATAGCTGAGTACTGGACTTCGGGTATCTTTGGCTCTCCCATTGAAGGTAATGAGCGCCACGCGGGTTCGTCCATCCACCAAGTGACACACGTATATATATGGCTGCGGTCAGGCTGGATTCCCACCTAGTGGGGGGAAAAACCCAATTCTCAGGCTCAGTGGGGGTCTCAGCAGACAGACCCCCATCAATCAGGTATTTATCCTCTATCATTTAGGTGAATACAGGGCAGTAACATTTTGTGACTTACAGGCGACGTCTCTGACTAATCCTTCATATTTCCCTTCTCTTCCCTCTGGACCGCCATGACCACTTCTTCCAGCTGTGACTTGTCTCTGTAAAGTTTACAACACAGACATCTTTGGCTCCTCACTTTTCCAGGCATCCAACCCACATTGTCCTCACCTACACAAAGCCCCCATTCTGCTGCTACCGCAATTATAAAATATATAATATAACCCCCCATAATGAATAATACCCCCAAGTGCATCTTTATATTAATAATGTCCGTGTGTACCCTGTATAAATAGTGCCCCTTATTAATAATACCCCAGGTGTTAACTAATTAAAAGGTTTTCCAGGTCATTAATAAACTAATCAGTGGGGTTCAAAAACCCAGGACCCCCACTGATCAGCTGTTTGAATGGTACCTGTGTAAGCGCCGTGACCGCTTCTCTGTTTACATAGTGTATTTCATCTCATAGCGGCCATTTAATGTAACTGCAGCCTCGTCCTGTACATGTCTACAGTATGTGACAAGGCTACAATTACATCACACGGTCACTATAAACAGACAGCGTATCATATAAACAGGTGCCATAGCCCATATTTATAGCGCCCCATTTACACACACTATAATGTTCCACAGCAGCCCCTGCACACAGTATTACACAGTGTTATGGCCCGCAGCGGCCCCTGCACACTGTATTATGCCTCTCAGCGGCCCCTGCACACGGTATTATGCTCCATAGTGGCCCCTGCTCACGGTATTATGCCCCGCATTGGCCACTGCACACGGTATTATGTTCCGCAGCAACTCCTGCACACAGTTTTATGCCCCATATTGGCCCCTGCACTGGTATTATGCTCCATAGTGGCCCCTGCACTTGTATTATGCTCTATAGTGGCCCCTGCACTGGTATTATGCTCCATAGTGGCCCCTACACTTGTATTATGCTCTATAGTGGCCCCAGCACACGGTATTATGCTCCATAGTGGCCCCTGCACAGGGTATTATGCTCCAGAGTGGCCCCTGCACAGGGTATTATGCTCCATAGTGGCCCCTGCACTGGTATTATCCTCCATAGTGGCCCTTGCACTGGTATTATGCTCCATAGTGGCCCTTGCACTTGTATTATGCTCTATAGTGGCCCCTGCACTCGGTATTATGCTCTATAGTGGCCCCTGCACTTGTATTATGCTCCAGAGTGGCCCCTGCACAGGGTATTATGCTCTACAGTGGTCCCTGCACAGGGTATTATGCCCCATAGTGGCCGACCCATGAACTATTATTATACTCTGGGGTCTTTTCAGACCCCAGAGTATAATGATTGGAGACCCAGGGGAGAATACAAACATAAAAATCTGAGTTACTTACCTATCCTGGACACCGGTGCACTCCTTGCAGCTTTCGGCCCTGTTTAATTGCGCACATACGTCACGTGATCAGGCCGGCGACGCGACCTGATGACGTCACCACAGGCCTCAAGCCTGCTCGGAGTTACATCGGATCGCAGGAGGTGAGTAACACTGTTTTTTATGTTCCCTCACCAACCCTAGGCCTCCGATTATTATACTCCGGGGTCTGAATAGACCCCGGAGTATAATAATAGTAGTATTTGCGGCCCGCGGCCTAACTTACTGATGTCTGCGGCTGCTCACAGCGGCATCCGCTTCCCTTTCTGTGGCCCATAGCAGAAGGGGAAGCGGGGGCGGCCACGAGCAGACGCGGGGTAGGTAAATAAATAGGCCCTGACTTGCCGGGGATACTCCAACAGGTTACGGCCTATTTATATAGATAAAAAAAAGCTATACTCACCTGCGATGCCTTGATGCAGCCGCTGCCTCCTCCTCTTCTTGTCCGCGACGTCTGTGTCTCAGCGTAGGCGGCGTGATGACGTCATTGTATCGCCGCCTGCGCTGAGATGCGACGTCTTGTAAACCAGCCCAGGACAGGCCGCGCTCAGCTGTGGTTTTTTTTTTTTTTTTAAAGCGGCCTGTCCTGGGCTGGTTTATATTAAATAGTAAAATGCCGCCTCTCTGGACAGTGCCACCCGAGGCGGCCGCCTCACCCTCGCCTCATTAGCGGTGCGCCCCTGCCTTCACTGGTAGTAAACTGGTATCTGACCACTGTATGGTCATTGTAATACAAAATTAAGGTACATTATGGCGGTATTATTCAGTCACTTTATGCTGCTATTAATGTATATTGTTTTTAATCGAGTTACAGGATGATTTAAATCAGTCACTAAACGGAGGTGATATTTGGTCATTAAAAGAAAACTATTATTACTATGGTGGTATTTTTGGTAGTCAAACTATGTTGTCTGCAACAATTCCCAGGTTGTGCCTATGGTTGTGCCAATTCCCAGGTTGTGGTCTACAGACCCCTGGAGTAGACAGGTAAAGTATAGCCATACTGCTAGCAGGAATCACAGCCGGATATGCAGAAATGAACGTAACAAGATGAAAAAACACAAACTGTGTCAGTGCCAGGAATATAACCATAGAGGCAACCATAGTATACCCAGAATGGAATACTCAGTTACAGGGTCAAAGAGCACTTTAGTCCACACTTCCTCTACGACTCAGTCTATAGGATCTGTTTCCATTTCTTCTGCTTCTGCTCCATAATATATCACTTTTGCTGGGCAAAACATAAAAATGAATGAACAACAAACACAAGTCAATGGCAGAATTGATTTGTTTTTGGAAAGAGGTCCCCTTAATCTACCTTTTATACTACTGCTCCTGGATCATAACCCTGAAGCTTCTTGAAATGGTGTACATTTCTTGTGACCTGATGACTATGGATGACCTCAACCTTTTACCGAGGATCCATGTCAGGAGTCTCACTTCTGTTGCTTTAAGGTTACCGTTCCGACCTGAGAAGCTTCTGCTATGTCAGAGTTCTCTGGGCTTGTTCAAAGAGCAGCTGAGGAGGCATATTTAAACTTCCTTCCTCCTCAGCCAGGAGCCTGCAATTATTTTCCTTATTTGGGCCTGATTCTTTGTATATCACTGCTTCAGACTGATCTCCTGGAAACCGAACTTTGGCTTGTTACTGGTTTACCCTTGTCTTCTGATTTAAACCCTGATGTGATGTCTTGAAATACTGACCCTTTAGCTTTGTTACCAGATATTACTTGTCTACTGATTCTAGCTCTGACATGATCTCTTGGAAAACAACATTTTAACTTGTTATTAGAATATTGCTTATCTCCTTGCTCAGACGACTCTTCTTGAAAAGAATACTGGGACATAAGATAATGGTGGGTTCTAGTTTTGTTATCAAATAATGGAGCATTTATTTCCCGTATGGTTTCTGGTGATGATAACTTGGACCCTCAAGTTCAGCATAGTCCATCTAACTTCACAGCTGGCACTGGTGGGAGCCTATCTTGCAGTGCAGTACTGGATTTAAATAGCTTGTTCTACTGCTCTCTGTTATCAACCTGGTTCAACTTTTGCTGACATTTGCTCCTGGAACTCAAACATAATAAATCAAGCTCCTACACTTACTTCCAGCTACTTGAAAAGATGGCTTCACTTATCTACATAGCTTTTCATACTTTCTTTCAAGATGGAATTATTGAGAATAAATGGGTCCAGGCAGGAATTGCTAGAACACTTGGGAGTTTGATCCATTGAACAGCCCAGTTGCTGGAAGTATACAAGTAGGGACGTTCAACATTGCTGAAGGAATTTGCACAACTCTTGTTGCAAATGCTTGTGGTAGAAATCCAATGAGTTTTGTTAATAGATTGCATGAAGTATGTGGTTTCCTGTGTGTGAAACAGCACCAAAGATTGCAAAATAAGTTGCAATAGATTGAAAGTCTGTAAGTCTGACACAGAGAGGAAATGTTATCCATTACAAAAGGTGAGCATAATGCCATTTGTTCAGGTAGCTAAAGGTGAGCCTCTGCATGGAAGGAACTCTTGTTCTTAGTCTGAGGTTTTAATAAATAATTGAGGTTGGGGGTCAGAGTCAACTGCTTGTTTTGGTTCCTCAGTCATTGCTCTTGGTGTGCAACACTAACATTTACATGCTTCTAAACTAAGATAGGCTGGCATGTCATTCTTGGTGATGCATGTCTTGAAAAATAGTCTGCAGGATTTTCTGCTTGCACCTCATATGTCAAATGGAAGTTCCGTAGACAAAGTATTCAGCCTTTAGGTTGGGGGAGGTTTAGTGGAATGCTTATTGAAGATTGGAATGTGTGGGTTGTGGCCACTCGCCACTGTGAACTGACGACTAAACAGGTAGATTAAGCTAAAGGCAACCTCATACAACAGCAAGAGCTTCTCTACAGGTGATACCAAAGGAACCCACATTGGAATACCAAGTTGCAGAGTTGTAGAGCACTTTATTCCATGCTTTGCTCCATGGCCCTGTCTGTTGCACCTGTTTCCGCCTGGTCGACTCCTCCTCCCTGACACCTCACTGTTACCTAGCAGAAAAGGAAAATTACTGAACAAACACAATTGCAGAACAGTTAAAACAACACAAGGGGAGAATATTCACAACAGTTATAACAATCTACAATAGGGTAAACTTGGAACATTGGTAACAAGCGCCAAAGAATAGGTTCATTCCTGGCAACATGCATGCAGGGATCAGCCAGTGAGAGAGATTGCAGACCCCAAAGTGCTAGGAGGTGGATGAGGGACCATGATGTCCTAATAGCATCTGATAACCCCATCAGTGGCCCAGTTCTGAGCAATAGTTCTTAGCTGTATGTTTATCTTGGCATCGGTTTAGGATCAGGGTAATCAAAAAGACATCGGACAGTGGAAAAGAAGGAATTTATGAAAGATAGTACAGGCAAGAAGGAAGGTATATCTTAAAGGGCACCTGTTACATGTGTATAGCAGAAGAAGCTGAGAAGATTGATGTTTAGGTGATTTGTAGCAGACCATTCCATATAACCTGATTTATTCATGGAGACCTCTACTTTCTGTTGAGAAGTCAAGGAGGCGGAGCTATCAGTGATTGACTAATTACGCCAGGTTTCATCTTTGTTGAAGTAGTTGTCCGTTTCTGCTTTCCCTTATGCACCAGTATTATTAAGAGGCCTGTGCTGTTTTTAGTGCAGTTTTTGTTTCCTTTTTTTGTGGCTTAACACTACATCTAGGTGTTATGTTAAAGTCTATAGTAAATATAGAAAGTACATCCTTTAGTGCAGTATCCTGTTTGTATGGTGTTTTTTCCTGCTGTCTTCACCCTAGGTTTATTTGTAGAAAAAAAAACATGTTTGAAATTTGTGCCATCATTTACGAGCTTTTACAAAAACAGAAAAAAATGTGCAAAGAAGTGCAAAGGAATATGCTACTGAATTTGTATCAGGGAACTAGTCCTGCTGCAAGCTGCAGAGGCAAAAAGCAACCAAAATCCGATGGTTTTTGCAGTGCCTCACCTGCAGGGGTCATTGTTGGTCTCCTGAAGTTTTCAAACTTTCCATTGAATAGGCTGAAAGCTGCGAGTGAAGACCCCGGCAATAGCTGACATCACACTGCGCTGCTGGTTTTATCAGCACCATGAGGATGAGATTTGTTTAAGGCTGCTTTTACACAACCAAGTCTAGTAAGATATAATACAGTGAGCTCCCAAATGGCTGAAGTTCTGCTGTACTCAAATGACATAAAGTTGTCAGTCCGGTAAGGTAGTACTTTGGCCATTTGCGAGAAACTATGGCCCCACGTTGCAGAAACACAGCTTTTTTTGCTGCAGATTTTGCTGCAGTTTTTTGAGCCAAAGCCAAGAATGGCTACAAAAGGAATGGAAAATATATAGGAAGTTCTTATACTTCTCCCTTCTGCTCAATCCACTCCTGGCTTTGACTCAAAAAAACACGGAAAAATCTGCCACGATTGCGTTTTTTTCCGCAACTTTTTTCTTTGCAATTTCGCAAAGAGTTTTCCTCTGTGGACTTTTTGTCCCTATTATACCTATACGGAAAACACCAGCGTTTCCCTAGGTATAATTGACATCTTGTGATTTTCAAAAATCCTAGCTTTTTAGAAATCGCAGTTTTTCAGCTGCAGATATTTTTCTGCAGAGTGTGGATGGGATTAATCAGAATCCCATCCACTTTGCAGGTACTGTAAAAAACAGCATTTTCGCAACGTCGGGCCCTGGCCTAAGGGTGTTTTGCACATAACAAGTCTTTCTTGCTTTCTATTTTAGGTATGATATTATCTTTCTGAACATTTTTGATCATTTCTTGTCACTTTATTTTGACATTTATTTTCTCTCTGTATTTATACCATGAGATGTACAGCACTTCCTTTACTTTCTAATTTTAAAACATAGGTCAAAACAGTTTGTATGTTGCTATCATAGCCATATTTTATATATATATCTTACTTGAACTAGTTTGTTGTACCTGCACATGAGTGCAAATCACTTTAAGATAATGTTTGTTTGGGTATAAGGTAGATGGAGAAGCAAATCATCCAAGACACTTGAGTTATTGTTTGTATTACCATTGTCTGTGGCTATGGGTAGAAGGTGCAGTATACTAGTGTGGGAATGGGCATGTAAAACATTCTTTTTTTGTTCAATTAAAAATAATATTTTAAATTCTAAATAAGTGCAGTTTTTTTTTTCTTGAAAAATATTATTTGAAAAATAAAGAATTGTGGAGATCGTCTTATTAGTTAGTTAGTTACAATATTTGTTGTGGAGTGACCTTGTACTGTAAATAGCATATCAATATAGATAAAAAGGCAGGTTACTTTGTATATTATAATCCCTTCTCTGCCATGGCAGCATAATAAAAATGCAACCCCTTCCCCCTATTTAAGTTCTTCTTGTTAGGTACTTTGAATGCACATTTCTTGGCAATGTATGTAAGGATATTCATAATCCCCTATTGAATAACCTGTTATATCTGGATAGGAAAAAAAAAGTTTTTTAGGCTGAGGCCCCATGTTGCGGAAACGCAGCTTTTTTTGTTGCAGATTTTGCTGTTTTTTGAGCCAAAGCCAAGAATGGCTACAAAAGGCATGGGAAATATATAGGAAGCTTCTTATTCTTGTACCTTCTGCTCAATCCAATCCTGGCTTCAGCTCAAAAATGCAGCAAAATCTTCAACAAAAAAATGCTGTGTTTCTGCAATGTGGAGCCTTAGCCTAAGCATCCCACAGCAAAAAAGCGCAGCAGGAAAAACCGCGTCGGCAACACATCGCAGTTCTTCCTGCAGTACTTTTGACAGAATGTTTGCAGAGTTTTCCTCTGCGAACTTTCTGCTTCAATTATACCTATAGGGAAACCGCCAGAGTTTCCGTAGGTATAATTGACATGCTGTGATTTCCAAAACCGCAACGTGTCCGCAGCACGTACTCTAATGCAAAGTGGGGATTTATTGGCTATAAACCCATCCACTTTGCTGTGACTGTAAAACATTGCATATTTTTCCGCAAACCGCCGCATTTACGCCATGTGAGGCCCCGGCCTTAGGGTGTTTTGTCATTTTTGCACACATATAGTTTTTCCAGGTCTTTCTCCTGGCATTTTTTTCTCTATAGAATAGTCAAAAAAAAAAAAATGTCAGGCCAGAGCATGCAACATTTAAAAAAAAAAAAAAAAGTTGAACTGAAAAAAGTAATTCATATGGACTAATTATTACTAAGTAATTATTAGTAGTAACAATTATATTGACTAATCTCTAAACATCTGAACACAGTATTTTTTCAGCAATGCTGCCAAAAAGCCACAAAAAGTGCACAACTGGTGTGTCACTGAATCAATAGTTTGCGAATATGACATTATATCTATCTAATTATATGTAATCAGATTTATACAGTACTTATACAGGAGTTATAATGGGGGAGATTTATTATTGTTTCTACGCCAAGTTGCAAATCTCAGGAATGTGACTATTTATATGCCAAAACAACTGGTGTTTTTTTGCCACCCATGCCACTTACCAAAAAAAGGGGACTTGGCAAGGACGTGCTGGGGACGGGGCCATCAACCTGTTAGATTTATTATCATTTAGGCCAGAAAACTAAGGTAAGCGATGCCTGAAATCTATGCCAGCTACAGGTGCAAACTCCATCGGAGCAGAAGACTTTATAAGTCTCCCCCATTATAACAGCTTTTTCTGTATTCTTATAACTATAGTCTTTAGTCTTGCTTATCTGGTCTGACTGGTCAATGTAATCTTTCACCTCAGACATCTATTTTTAGAACCGTCACGCCTCTGCATTCCCTTTATACAACTTCCTTATTTACCTGCAAGGTAAGTTCAGCCACATAGTGACACTGACGCTTCTTGCGATACCATCATTAAAGGAGGAAGAAAGCAGAGATATGTTTCTTACAATGTTCAGACCAACTACTCAGATTCAGCTTAGTTACTGAGAGAACAAGGCAGAAGAGACTCATGGCCTGTGATTCTAGCAAGTGTACTGCATAGAAGTCATCGCTCTGAGAGCAGTATGAAACTACTATGGAGGGAAAGTTATCATGACTTTGGTGGTCTCCGGAGAGCAACAAAATTTCATTGTTTAACGTGTGGAATCCACAATGAACTAAAAACCCAAAGCAATTTTAACAAGTATTTGGGACAATTCCTGATTTTTATTCTGGGTAAAGGAAAGAAGATTTGTGTTCTAGGAATCAGCATCACAGAAAGTACATGTGAGATCTAATAGTGGTGGACATCATGTTGGAGAAGAACCTGGACTATCATTTCATCGAGGTCTGATCTTATATTATAAATATCATCTACACAAGTAATATTTTTGATAAGCATTTTAATCTGTTTATTACTAAAAACAAGTACAGTAATACTAGTACAGAAAATATAATGAAATGCTTACATAGATATAAGTACTAATAGAGGACATATTGGTTGTGTGGACAGACATTCCAAACTTGTGGAGATCCAAGGTAGAAGTATTGGGAAGAAACCATATGCGAACATATCACAGGGACGGGATAAGTAACTAGTACAATAACATGGTGTGATTCTTGAGTCGGTAGAGATTTTTTAGGTTTCAAAATGCAGCATGTTCTAGGTGGGGCATAGTTTCACAGTTTTTCTATAGGCTTCTCTATAGGACCAGAAAAAATGCTTCAAAAATCCTTTTAGAAATTTTATTAAAATGTCACAAACTGTGGGGTGAAATTATACACGCCCTGTAACCCCTTAAGGACGCAGGGTAGTTTGCACATTAATGCTCGGAGACTTTTTTCACATTTTCTTTCCCCGTCTTCCAAAATTCATAACTTTCTTTCGCCGTAGCTATGTGAGGGCTTATTCGTTGTGTGACAAGTTGTACTTTCATTTGGCACCATTTTGGGGTACAGATAATATTTGATTAGCTTTTATTTACGTTTTTTGGGGGTCCATGTGAAATAACACACAACTCTGTCGTAATTTTTTTGCATTTTGTTTTTACGGCGTTCACTCTGCATTAAAAATGACATGGCAGCTTTGTTCGGTGGGTCATTACGATTACGGCGATACCATATTTATATTGGTTTTATCAAGTTTTACTGCTTTTACAAATAAAACGTCACTTTTTCAGAATGAACGATTTTCATGGGGTCACCGTATTCTGACACCAATAACTTTTTTATTGTACTGCTGATGGAGATATGTCAGGGCTCTTTATTTGGTACCGTTTGGTTTGTATGACTTTTTGATCACTTTTTATTGTTATTTTTTTGGGAAAGCATAGTGACTAAAATACATTAATTTGCGGTAAATTTTTTTTTTTACAGCGTTCACCATACGGGATAAATAACACTATGGTATCACCATGTCCACCTTATCTAGCCCCTCAAAACCCACGATCTTGATATAGTGGGGTGATCTTGCCCCCGAAACCCCTGAATGCCATGATTACTATTGATTATGGCATCCAGGGGGTTAATCTGCCGGAGTCGGGGTATCTTCCGACTCTAGCGGCTGGTCCTGGCTCGGGAGTAATGCTGCAGGAAGTAATGCTGCAGGCACAGCTTCTGTGCCCGCGGCATTACAGCACCTTACTATTATGGCGATGTGCATTAACTATATACTCAGTGCAATGTAATAGTACAGCGCAGAGCGGGAAGGGGTTAATAAATGTAGTACATCTTTGCCTGTCCATGCCCCAGAAATTGAAATCTATGCCTGCTGCATTTTCTACTATAATTTATGTCAATTTCAAGGCGTACATTCTAGCAAACCTGCATGTTCAATGGTGATTCTACTATTTCCTACCTAGCCTAGCTCAGTTTTTAAAAAAGCGGTGAGAAAAATAAAAAGTTAAAAATTTTAGCACATAATTTGTGACTTTTATACACCTGAAGCTGATGGAAACTTTAAGAGATTCTCCCCTATGTATAAAGGAATCCTTGAAGATAAACATATTTAATCAGACTGAAGACACCTGGCAATTTTAGCAAATAAAATTGTGTATGCAGATGTGTCCACCCTTACCGTTCCTCTTGGTGTGACATATCCAAAGATCATTGGACCTTTTATGTCACATGATCAGAAATTGAGGCTAGATTCACATGAAAGAGGTGGAAAACGGATGTGAAAAGAGTCTATTTTTCATGACCATCTTTCACCCGAGGGCCCCCAATTTTCACGGACCCCCCATACATTTCAGTGAAAACGGCCACAAATAGGACACGACCTATATTTTGATGGTCTGTGACAATGGACAGTCACAATAACGGTCTCAAGTAGTCTCCATTCACTGACAGTGAAATTAATGCTGCCATGTGATGTCCGTTTAAAAAAATGGCCAGTATTCGTTGTCATGTGAATGTAGCCTTAGAGTAATGCAAAAAGTTTTTTTTTTTCTAAAGCTGATCATCTTGTGACACTCACCTTGGAACATTCGGAACTAAAAGGAAAGGTAAGGAAGGAGACATCTGTACTTACAGGGAGTTTTTGAGGTCCCAAATGGCTCCCAAACCAAGAATTTTTTATGTATATGCGAATCAGCCTGCTAGTACTTTGGGGATGGGCCAGATTTGCCTACAGCCAGCCATAATGCAGACAAATGCCCTGGCTCTCCTCTGGTGCTCTCTCCATAAGCCGGGATTGACATTTTCAGCCTCTGTGTACCTTATGGTTGCCTGTAGGCAAATCCGTATCAGGATCTTTAATTTGTTTTAGGTTTTATCTAGTGGAAAATAGAACAAATATAAGGAAGATGCAAGTTTCCTTTTCTTATTTTTAAATTTACCATAATAAATTAACATGTCACAAAATACTCCCGTCTTCCCCTGTGTACCAGATATGTGCACTTTACACTTTACGCTGGGTTCACACTAACGTTCAGCTTTCTGTTCCTCAGGTCCACTTGGGGACCCCATAAACGGAAACCTAATCCGCTTAAAAAAGCAGTTACCCACAGAAACTCGCGGACCCCTGGGTCTGAAAGGTTTCCACCTGGAAAATGCGGAGAAAAAAAGTCCTGCTTGCAGGACTTTTCTCTCCGCATTTTTTTACGCTGGTTTGGGGATGGAACGGAGCATAGATCCTAGCATGGTTAGGGAGATAAAAACTTTGTATGGATTTCATATAACATATTCTGTGATATAAACACATTATATGACTCGATGTAAAAGCTGTCCATAAAGGCGGCTTTACAGACCATATAACAGTGAGCAAGGACTTGGACGCCAAACATCATAGTCATCTAAGACTCTAGCAGTCCCTGTCTGTAAACCTACTGTGCCATATTGTAATTGCGTTGTTGTATAGGACAGTAGTCCCGTGAGGATGCAGAGACTCCAAGTATCATAAATGACCACTTTAGATCACTATAAGTGGTGATCTGACTACTAGGAATTGCTATGAGGACACAGATCATTTCCTCCCAGCAATGGCAAGGACCCGTTGGCAGGAAGTGGATTTCCTGCATTCAGTTCCCGTTGCTAAACACATTGATCACTTTCAGCTCAGTGTTCATTCTGGTTTTGTGACATCATTGATCATTTTAGCTCCCTGCCGCTTTGGGAGAATCGACTGACACTTTAATGGAAGATTTCTGTGCAGTATTATCTGCCATTAAATTCACATTGCAGCAGTATAAGATATATACTGCAGTTATGTAGATAGACATATTAACAATGTGTAGGGATTAAGCCTATAATTTGTTTTGTGACATAGTAATATAGTAGATGAAGCTGGATGAAGACACTGATCCATCAAGTCCAACCCAGGCCCTTCTTGAACTTGCACAATGAATCCACCATGACCACATCCCGCGGCAGTGAGCTCCATAGCCTCACTGCTCTTACAGTAAAGAATCTCTGTGGCTCAGTGGTTAGCACTGTAGCCTTGCATTCAGTCAAGTTCAGCCAAGGACAACATCTGTAAGGAGTTTGTATGTTCTCCCCATGTTTGTGTGGGTTTTCTCCTACACTCCAAAGACATACTTATGGGGAATGTAGATTGTGAGCCCTATATGGGACAGTGATTGTCAATGTCTGTAAAAGCGCTGCGGTATATGGTGGCGCTATATAAGTAAGCAAAATAATATATTACTGGTAAATTGTTCTCTCGTCTAGGAGATGTCCTCTTGTTACTGACACCAGCCTGGGAGTAAAAAGGTCTTTGTACTGTCCCTTAACGTATTTGTTATTAGCTGTCTTTTTCTAAACTTGAATAACCCCAAATTTGTCTCTGTCCTCCAATCCAGCCATTCCTCTAATTGTTGTTTGTACAGTTTGGTGATTCTTGTAGCCAAGGTGATAATCCCTTCACTGGAATAGTACATGAACTAGCACATAGCAAGTATGGTGACTGTATTCAAAAAAGGGATTTACGTCTTCACTGAGAATTTATAGAACAGTAAGCCTAAGAACTATTGTTGGAAAGAAATCTCTGGTACTCCCAATGGGGTTTCCCAGCCCACAAACCCAGGAGCAAACAGCCCATATAACAATATCACTCATCAGTATATACCGTGTTTCTCCAGAAATAAGACCTGCCGCGAAAATAAGCCCTAGCTAGATTTTCCAGGTTTTTGAAGTAGGCTTGAAATATAAGTCCTACTCCAAAAATAAGCTCTAGCTTGTTTAACCCCTTCCCTACATCTGCCGTTCGATTACGGTGGATGCCGGGTCCTTAAAGATGGCGGCCACTCTGCTGCAGAGCGGCTACCATAGCTACCGTACCAATTCTCCGCTGTACAGCAGAGACCTGAAGTTAATGCTCGTGATCAGAGTCTACTCAGATCGCAGGCATTGTTGAACGTGACCCCCCCTCCCCACCAAAGTATGGCAACTGCCCGGGGCCAGTTCATGACACCACAAAGAAGAACAGCTGTCCCTGGGGCTGGTCCCCACCGGCCCCGTACCTTTCTCGTTGCATGCCGGCTCCTGTGGGGCAAGATCACGGGAGCCGACCTCTTCCTTTGAAAGCCTTATGAAGGCTCCCAGGCCTGTCATAGGAATATTACTATTGAGGCTGGTCTATGATAATGTAGGATTCCCCATTAGTGAGCGATCGCTTCTTTCAGCTGTATGTGCAAGTCTGCAGACTCTGCAAGATAAGCATTAAAAAAGCTAAGGCTGAATACGAATTGAAGCTTGCAAAAGAAGTTAAGAGTAAGGTAAAAGGTTTTTGGGGATATGTTAAGAGCAAAAGAAAAGTGAAGGAAACCATTGGAGTCCTAAAGAACGAAAAGGGTGAAAAAGTTAACATGGTGGATCAGCAAGTGGAGTTACTAAATTCATATTTTGTATCCGTCTTCTCCCAAGAAATGGATGGAAATATCAACATTAATGGTGATAGTGATGAGGGGAATGAGGACTCCAAACTGATTATAAGCGAAGGTTTGGTAAGAGAACATTTAGCTAAGATTAAGGAAACCAAGTCCCCAGGACCGGATGATTTACACCCTAGAGTTTTAAAAGAATTAGCAGAGGAAATAACAGAACCCCTTGCAATAATCTTTAATAAGTCATGGGAAACAGGAGTGGTCCCTCTAGATTGGAAAAGGGCAAATGTGGTCCCCATCTACAAAAAGAGGGAATAGGGACGACCCAGGAAATTATAGGCCGGTAAGTCTGACCTCGATAGTAGGAAAAATCTTTGTACAAATCGTTAAAGAACATTTAATTAGGTACCTGGATGGGAAGGCTTTAATTAATCAGAGCCAGCACGGCTTTATGCCTAATAAATCTTGTCAGACTAATCTTATTTTCTTCTATAATAAAGTCACTGAATGGTTGGACCAGGGGAATGCAGTGGACATAGTATATCTTGACTTTAGTAAGGCCTTTGATAAAGTATCACATAACATTCTTATTGAAAAAATGATCAAGTATGGCTTTGATAAAATATCAGTGAGGTGGGTTCACAATTGGCTAAATGATCGGGCACAACGAGTAATTCTAAATGGCTATACATCAAACTGGAAGAAAGTAAAAAGCGGGGTGCCGCAGGGCTCGGTCCTGGGCCCAGTACTTTTTAATATTTTTATAAATGATCTGGATGATGGGATTAATGGGGAACTAATAAAATTTGCAGATGATACAAAGATAGGAGGAATGGCCAACACTAGAGAGGAGAGAGAGTGCATCCAAAAGGACTTAGACACACTGGAACAATGGGCTGAGGTGAACAAAATGGTATTCAACAGGGACAAATGCAAAGTTCTACATCTGGGTAACAGAAATGCAAGAAGCATATATAGTATGGGAGGAATAGTACTAAGTGAGAGTACAGGGGAAAAGGATCTGGGCATAATAATAGATCGCAAACTCAACATGAGTCAACAGTGCGGTGCGGTGGCTAAAAAGGCTAATAAAATTCTAGGATGTATCAAGACGAGCATTGAAGCTACGTAGATCAAGAGAGGTAATTATTCCGCTGTACTCTGCCCTGGTCAGACCCCACCTGGAATACTGTGTACAGTTCTGGGCTCCCCAGTTTAAGAAAGACATCGATTTATTGGGGCAGGCCCAGAGAAGAGCAACCAAAATGGTGGAAGGTCTACAAACCATGTCCTACGAAGAAAGGCTAAAAGAATTGGGACTGCTTAGTTTGCAGAAGAGAAGGCTAAGGGGAGACTTAATAGCGGTATTTAAATATCTGAAAGGTTGTCAAAGTGCAGAGGGATCTACCCTATTCTCATTAGCAGAAGGAAGCACGAGAAGTAATGGGATGAAACTAAGGGGAAGGAGATTCAGATTAGACATTAGGAAAAACTTTCTAACAGTAAGGGTAGTGAGGGAGTGGAATAGGCTGCCACGGGAGGTGGTGAGCTCTTCATCAATTGAAATCTTCAAGCGGAATCTGGATAGGTATATAGCTGGGATGATCTAGGAATTCCTGCTTTTGCAGGGGGTTGGACTCGATGGCCCTTGAGGTCCCTTCCAACTCAAACAAACAAAACAAAAACAAAACAAAACATACAGCTGAAAGCTGTCAGTGTAGGCCGCGGGTCCGCGGGGACTGCGGCTTACACTGACTGCAGAGTGTGACCTCTCCCCCGACAAAGTCAGAAGAAGGAGGATGCCCGACTGCACTTTGTGGGACTTCAGGTAAGTATTATATAATATTGTGTGTGTGGGGCCACTGTGGAGTATATAATTCTTTATGGGGGGCCCACTGTGGGGCATATAATACTGTGTGTGGGGCCTACAGTGGAGCATATAATACTGTGAGGGGGCCCACTGTGGAGCATATAATACTGTGCGGGGGCAGTTCTGGAGCATATAATACTGAGTGGGGGCCACTCTGGAGCATATAATACTGTGTGGGGTCCACTGTGGAGTGTGTAATACTGTGTGGGAGTCACTGTGGAGCATATAATACTGTGTGGGGGCCACTCTGGAGCATATAATACTGAGTGGGGGCCACTCTGGAGCATATAATACTGTGTGGGGACCACTGTGGAGCATATAATACTGTCTGGGGGTCACTTTGGAGTGCATTGTACTGTCTGGGGGCCACTGTGGAGCACATTGTACTGTCTGGGTATTCTTCACTATTTATATCACACAGTATCTGTTTTATAGCAGACATGTGATATTATTACAGGCTGTAATAACTTTGTACGGTCACTATAAAACAGATCCTGGTTAATTTAAGGTTAAATTGCAGTGTTGGCACTTGGTTTTGAGTTGCAGTTTGGGCACTCGGTCTCTAAAAGGTTCACCTTCACTACCATAGACTATAATGGGGTCCGCCTGGTTTCCACCCGAAATGTGGACATTTTTCAAGCGGAATGGGGAACGGAATCCCTGAACGGTGAGCAAGCGCATATGTGAATCCAGCCTTAGATGTACAGCAAAGAAAATACTGGGTTAGATGGATGCTGCTGTAAAATAAAAATGAAAACATACTTCTCATCATCTTGGTCCCTTTTTAAAGCCTGTTATGTAACGTTACAGTATGTATACAGTACTTACTGGTGCACACGTATTGTACAATATACACAAACTCAAAAGGGATTCAATTTCAGTTATAGAAAAAGATTACATAAAAATATAATGTAGTTTTATAGGTTTTTGCTATGCTATGGTTGGTCTAAATTAAAACTTTATGGCAATATGGGAGTTTTATGGGTGCACGTGCCGTACATGCGCCAGGTTTTTTAATAGGTCACGTGCTTTACTGATTAATGTGGCATAAATTTAAGGCTTATCCAACTTTAAAAAAAATTCAATCTGCTGTGGATTTTACTAGTAGAGAAACATGTCCGATCCAGATTTTTTGGGGATTGTAAAGCAGGTCCATTTCTGCTTAGAAATTCTCTGCAGTCTGCAGATGAGGATTGTTAAATCTATGTTATATGCTACAGGTTTTTTTTTGTTTTTTTTTGCAAATCTGTACAAATAATTCTTTGCCATTTACGCTACATTTAATGTGCATACTCTTACACAGATAAAAGTATACAGTATTGTGCAAAAGTTTTAGGCAGACATGGGGGAGGGGGCTGCAGTGTAAGGAAACTTTCAAAATAGCAGTGCTGCGCCAGGTTCATACAACATAGAGGACTGCTAGAACAATGGTTACACATAGAGCCTGACACATGGAACTAAAAAAAATGGAGAGGAAAATGGAATAAATATATACATAGGAATAATAGAAGAAGCAAAACGTATGCTGTAACATGAAATGGCCATGGACTAAGTTATTTTATCTGTTGTCTTAAGGAAACAAGCGGGTATAATAAGAAACCATGGCACCCCATAGCAAAACTTGGGGCTCCACTCTATCACGACCACCCTAAGCAGTAAATTCAGAGTTCAGGAATAATGCACACAGATGTCACAATGATGTCACTGTGCAGATAATGCACACAGTGATGTCACATTACAGGGATGATATAAAAATTGATGTCACAGTACCATGATAATTTCGACTACAATGCCATGGCACAAGGGTAATGCACACACAAAAAAAATCACTGTGTACACTATGACATCACAGCATGACAAAAGTAATTAGAATGATGTCACATGCAGACATTATGTTGGCCCAGTAAAGTAATGGAGGGTCTTCTGTTTTCACATCCCCTTCAACATCCATAGTTATCACCATATTTATCAGTAATTGCACCCTGGGTCTCAGTGGAAGCGGGCCCCCTTAGCTGTGGGCCCCATAACAGCTTCTATGTCTGGATGTATGGATGGAAATTATACAGATCCAGCAACAAAACTCTGATTTCAATAACATTTAAAGAGGACCTGTCACCATGTCTCATATACCCTTGTATGGTGAGCATTGCGTTCATTTCTATGGGGCTGCTGTCCTGGCTGTCCTGTGGATAGGGGATAACAGATTTATGGCACCACGCCTTCAATGAGATTAAGTCCATTAGTGTATATGCAATCCTCCTATGTATAACTCTGCGGATTATAGGACATTACTGTTATCATGCAGACGATAAGACTGAGATCCTAATAATGTTCTATAATATAAACTTCTCTTATACGGAGTGCATTGGCCGCTTTCATTGATCACTTCAATAGTTTTCTTGAAGCAAGCTAAGAGTGTATAAAATGTGTCAGCCTGCTTACATATATTTTTGTGTAACCTTTTAGATTATGATTTCATTTCCTCATAAAGCCACTAAACATTCTTTAAATTATAGCTATATATAGCTTTATAGCTATGTCACAAATTGCAAACTGATTTTGTAATGCCTTTATACAGAAAAGCGTAAAGGAAGGAATTCTGCTGAAACAGACCAGCTCATTTCAGAGATGGAAGAGACGCTACTTCAAACTCAGAGGACGGACATTGTACTATGCCAAGGATTCAAAGGTGACAAACTCTAAATACGGGTCTTAGTCTTAATTGAGTGATAGAATAATCCAATAGTTTCTTAATTATTTTGTCCACTGTAAACTATTATAGATGCTTTCAATGTTTCCATTGTCAATGCGCCTTAAAAATGAATATTAGGTAATTAAAGTGGATGATTAACTGGAGTGTATGTTCACACAGTGGAATTTGAAGCTGAATTTGGAGCAACTTCCGACTCAAAATCCTCTCCAAATTCTGCCTGAAATAAGCCTCCATTCATCTCAATGGCAGTCATATATTTTGCTCTTGCTGATATTTCGGCTAGCAGAAAAAACAAGTGTCATGCTTGATCTTCAGGCGGATTCTGTCTGATAACTCCCATTGGAGTGAATGGGAAGTAGAAAAATTTCACCTGGCTGGTGCGAAATTTGCTAATTCTGCGGCAGACTCCAAGGCGCAATTTGGTCAAGCAAAAAAAAACATAATCAGCTTCAAATTCCTGAACCTGAATTTTTTAGTTAGGCAGGTATTGGAACTGTTGGAGATAGCTGAGTGCTGTGCCAGACTCTACTGAGATGGCTCATCCCTCATACAATTCCATGCCAAACTCTACTGAGATCGCTCATCCCTCATACAATATCATGCCAGACTCTACTGAGATCGCTCATCCCTCATACAATATCATGCCAGACTCTACTGAGATCCCTCATCCCTCATACAATTCCATGCCAAAAACTCTACTGAGTTCGCTCATCCCTCATACAATTTCATGCTAAACTTTACTGAGATCGCTCATCCCTCATACAATTCCATGCCAAACTCTACCAATATTGCTCATCCCTCATACAATTCCATGCCAGACTCTACTGAGATCGCTCATCCCTCATACTATTCCATGCCAGACTCTACTGAGATCGCTCATCCCCCATACAATTCCATTGGCAGACTCTACTGAGATCGCTCATCCCTCATACAATTCCATACAAGACTCTACTGAGATCACTCATCCCTCATACAATTCCATGCCAAACTCTACTGAGATCACTCATCCCTCATACAATTCCATGCCAAACTCTACTGAGATCGCTCATCCCTCATACAATTCCATACAAGACTCTACTGAGATCACTCATCCCTCATACAATTCCATGCCAAACTCTACTGAGATCACTCATCCCTCATACAATTCCATGCCAAACTCTACTGAGATCGCTCATCCCTCATACAATTCCATGCCAGACTCTACTGAGATCGCTCATCCCTCATACAATTCCATTGGCAGACTCTACTGAGATCGCTCATCCCTCATACAATTCCATGCCAAACTCTACTGAGATCACTCATCCCTCATACAATTCCATGCCAGACTCTACTGAGATCGCTCATCCCTCATACAATTCCATTGGCAGACTCTACTGAGATCGCTCATCCCTCATACAATTCCATGCCAGACTCTACTGAGTTCGCTCATCCCTCATACAATTCCATGATGTCAGCAGCACATCATGTTTACACAGGGAAATGTGCTGCCCACCAGCAAGCATTTTTATGCCCAAATAAATAATATGGTCAGCTAAAAAATATTAGTTTGCTGATTTCTTAGCCGATCATTGCCCTGTTTACAGGGACCAATAATTGGGCTCTCTTGTTCGCCCTATCATTGGCCCATGAAAAACATTCTTTAGTTATTGCTTTTGTAAAAATATAGTTCTTTGTAAATCCATGACCATTATGTTTTTTCTGCAGTCTCTGATATTTGATGAAGTTGACCTTTCAGATGCCAGTGTTGCCGAAACGAGTACTAAGAACATCAACAACAGCTTCACGGTATTGTGATAAAACTTTGTTGTACCATAGAATTCCAACCCAAGCAGACAAAAGTTTAGCACTTATACACAAAGCATATATTTACTTGTCTATAAATACAATATATAAATGGTGAACAAATGTAAAAAATAAAGATGGAAAAGTTATTTTCTATATATTGCTGCAATGTAGATTTTTAAGAAAATTGATTTTTTTTTTTCCCTTTACTTCCATATAGATAAACTGTACTATGGTTTGACAGCTATAGACTACTTATGTCTCAACATACATTTAGTCCAGGGCCCATGTGGCGTAAACGTAGCGGTTTGGCCGCGGCGGAAAAAATCATGGCGTTTCACAGTCCCTGCACAGTGGATGGGCTTCTACTGAAACCCATCCACACACTGCGGAAAAATACGCACAACGGATTTGCTGCGATTTCCAAACTGTTGTGGTTTTGGATATAGCTACGGAAACACTGGCGGTTTCCCTATAGGTGTAATGGAAGCTGAAACTCTGCAGAGGAAACCCCTGCGGACTTTCTGTGAAAAGCGCTGTGGGAAAAACCACAAAGCGTTGCTACTGTGGTTTTTCCCGCATCGCGTTTTTGCTGTGGCCCGCTACGTGGAACTTTAGCCTTAGGGTGACTTTTTAATACTACCTTCAAAGGTGTTGCCTAGCATTTCTTCATTCCAGGGCAAATATGCAGCCCCTATCCTTCTTTTACCTTTCAAACTTAAAGGGAATGTTGGACCTATTTTTTACATCAAGATAAGAATTTTTGATGACTTTTTTTTTTTTTTTGACATTTTCCATGTAACTACCTATATTTAAAAAAGCACTAAATCCTGCAACTATCACCCTGGCCACTAAGCCTAATAATAGAATGCAATTCTAGAAGAGCAATTATGAACTAAATCAAAAACTGAGTTGATAGAGATATCCCAAATATACACACAAATATAGCATTGGCTGATGAAAAATGGAGAACTAAACCAACAATTATAAAGCAACTTTTCATAAATGAATAGTACAGGTGAACATAAGAAACTTGAATATAATATATCTTATTAAAGAAATATGCTTCCTTCCCTGCTTATCAGACTACTTTTTACATAGATCTCTATGGAGAGGGGAGGCTGCTGGAAAAGACAGAGAAATAGCTGCAGCTTCGCAACTCTGCTACTCTGTGAATCAGGGAGCTCTTTTAACACTTCTTTAGTTTCAAGATAAGTCTTACCCCTGTAGTTGAGATGAAGGCAGACGATCCCCTGGTGGAAACAGACATTTCCCAACTGCCAGGCAATAACTTGGTTAACAGCCTCCTCCTTCCCCTTCCCTCTCCATAGAATTGTGTGCATGAAGTGAATATGGAGAAGGACTCTATATAAATAAACAGTCTGAGTGAAGATAAAGAGGAGAAGAGCAGCCTAATAAGTGGAGAATAATAAGATATATTACAGAGTTTCTTATACTTACCTGTACCATTCACTTATGAAATGTTCTATTATTGGAGGCATGCTTGAAGAATTCTTTATTTTAACAAATGTCCAGTCAACTTGGACTTCCTAATTTATTAAAGCAGGTAGATTTCTCTGTTCCTTGTCTCTTTGTGGAATTTCTCTGCTGGAGATTCCTTTCTAGAATTTTCCTAGCCTGTCAAAGAATGTTTGTTTGTGTCAAGTAGGGAAGGAAGACGGGAAGGGAAAGGCCACTGTTCTACAATGCAGAGCAATGACTTCTTAAAATTGTAAGCTTTTTGTAAGGGAATTGCCAGTTGAGCAATTCCCCAGTGCTGCTGCAAAACCCTGGGGGGAGGGGCACAACAAGACAGTGAGCCCTAAAGTTGAAAACCCCCACTGTCCCTGGCTAACTTGCCTGATCTGTCCTAGGCGACAGCCAGCAACCGGTCGACAGGCCCTTCCTAATATAGGTGACAATACAGAACGCAGACATGACAAACAACAACAAAGGGAGGTCAGCTAGCCAAGGGGTCGGTAACAGTCGAGCAATGCAGTACAAAAGCACAATCCAAGAGAATAGTCAAAGACAAAGCCAGAGGTCAGGAATAGGAATACAGGAAATAGCAGAATAGGAGCTAGCAGGGACAAGTCACAAGACAGAATCAATAGCCAGCGACCATGATGTGAGAGCTGACGACCTGTTTATAGAAAGTCAAGACCTGCCCCAGACTGGATTGGTAGACAGGCTGTCAATCACACAGGCAAAGCTGAGATTAACTATTAGATGAGCAGAGAGAAACAAAGGTGCAGGAGACGGGTGTGGCTGAAATTCAATTACATAGTCTAGGACAGTGTTCAGACTGAGCAACAAGAATCTTAACCAAGGAATCAAACTGAATACGCCTCCTGCGCTACAGCGTGCGAGCGGAGGGTGGCGCAGAGACCCGAACAGGCAGAGACGTTACACTTTTTTAATTTATATGCTATACCATAGCTGAACGGATATACAATCTTTACCATGTAAGTTGTCTTTTAGAAGAATGTTGATATTCTGTCTAAAATGATTTCATGCATATATGTCAAAGCAAACATGCTCAATAGGCTACCTATACTCTCTGGAATGTAATTGAACAAGACCTGAGAACTTGATCCCTTAGTGAGAAGACATGAAGGAAATGAATAGCACAGTAAAAAAAACTTATGTTATGAGAACAGGTTTGGTCATTAGAATCTATCTTGTTAAACTGGTTAAGAGAGTCTGAGCTATTTATGGGCCAAGAGTCACATTTACATAAATAATGGTACATAGTGCATCATTATGAGAAATACCCGACAATTTACATTATCCAATATATATCATTACTATGTAAAATAAAGGAGGGACACATTGTGCAGTTTCTAATGATGCGGTAGTAGAGTATGCAATCTGCAGACCTGCTACCTATACAGTGGTGTAAAGCTTAATCCCTGGTGACCCAGTGACCCAGAGTGCCCATTTCCTCTAAGATATATTTAGATGCTTGTTCTTCACTCCCTATGTAATACATGCACTAAATTCAGTTCAATGAACCTAAACATAGAGTGTCATAGAGATAATATTAGCACTCAGACAAACATGAAAATCCATGTCAGTATGAACCTGCTTAGACTAAAACCCCATGGTGATAGACAGGGGCTCCGACCAGAAGCCATGTACCATAATGAATGGTGCCAGTATATTAGGACACATTTACAGAAAGAAACAAAGAGTATATACTCATGGCTTTCCATCTGTGTTAAGCTGGGGGGGGGGGGTGAAGGGTGTTGGCAACCCATTGAAAATGCCGCAGACTCTAGAGATTAGTGCAAACAACAGGGCTTACTTACTCATAAAGGGATGCAAAGCTTTCTGGCTTTAACTCAACAGAGGCACAAGGCTTGGCATTTATTGTCAAAGTGAGGCACAGTACTGTAAGCATCAGCAACAATGGAACAGTTGGTTTTACCCAAATTATTACATCTATTGCAGCAGCTTTACAGTACTCAGTTCTGTGAATCAGGAAAATCCACCTGCTTGGGAACAGTGTGGACACAATCGCAGTATGGCACGTGTCGCCAATATCTAACAGTGAACAACTGTGGATTCTTCCCTGCAATTCATTCACCTGCATAGTTGTATCTAGGAGTGCAGCTCAGCCCATTAAGGTGGCTGTGCTGCATTTACAGACATGGAGATGTTCTGCTGTCCCTTTGGAGTTGGGACCATTAATGTAAAACCCCAGATCATCATTCTAAGTTTTAGGTACTATAATAAGGAAATAGTTAAGCATTATTTCTGTTTTTCCGTGCTCACCATGAATCGTATAATGTTTTTCTATGGTGACACATCCACATATTTAAACTGCATGTATATTTTCCTGTCCTTTAATGTAGTTTTGCCATATATTAAATGAACTTAACAAAACATGAATGCAGTAAATCCCTACCTTATAAACCCAGATAGAAAGGTGGGATCACTGCAGAACTCAGCGTGCAGTTCTGTATCCGGCAGATATGTAAATGATTACAGGTATGGTCTGCTTAGACATTGCGTCTTGCCAAAAGAGTGTAAAAGTGCTTCTCCATTGTCCTACAAAAAGGCTCTCAGAGGATATTTTTAGGTAGTGTACCTCTTGGTTAGAGATAGTTGACTTCTAGACATGCATCTACAACGCATTCAAAGGCATTTTGCTCGATTGACGGACTATGACGGGGTGCATGATTAGACTGAGAGAAGCAAGATGGTCTTTTCAACAAATTGCCTGCCATATAGGCCCTGCTGACCTAGCTATTAGAAGGTGTTGGGTGCGGTGTTTATGGGAGGGCATGCGTTCATGGTGAACAATCTCTGGACGGCCCAGACTGACCACCAGTAGAGAGTATCGGCTGATCCACTGACAAGCATGAGCAGCTCCTACAATTTCCTTGTTCATGATTCAGACACAAGTGGTGCCTTTATTACACCCCCATGTCTCTGCTGGACCATTTACAGATGCTTAGCAGAAAGAATTTTGGTGTACAGCGCCCATTAAGTCTTCTGCCATTGACAGCCAGCCGCTGTAGCGTTCATTTGCAGATGGCTATGGACTGGAACCATGTTGTTTTGAGTTACGAATCCAGGTTCTGTTTGTGAGCCAATGAAAGCTGGGCTCGAGTATAGAGGCCTCGTGGTGAGCCCTTTTATCCTACTTTTCCTGTGGAGCGACACACTGCTCCAACTGCTAGTGTGATGATCTGGGAAGCCATCACAAATGAGGATCAGCATAGAGGAAAAGTGTCAGACTGCTGGGGGTCAAAACACTGGAGCCCCCAGTAATCAGGAGAACAGGGGACTGAAAGTTCCCCTGAATTCTCCCTTGGAATGAGGCACCAGTGTGCTTACATGACTAGCACTCCATTGACTTCTATGTGGCTGTTCGAGATTGCAGTCACTGCTGCCCCAAAGAAGTGAATAGTACACTGGTCACACAAGCACACTGGCGCTTCATTCATAGAGGATTTTCTGTTCCTCTTCTCCTTGGTTGCTCCCCCAGTGATCTGACACTTCTTCCTTATCCTGTGGATAGGGGATAAGTATCAGTAGTGGCATAATCCCTTTCAGCAGAATTTTATTTTAGTACATCTCCTCCAGTGGCTACAGTTAAGAACAAGGAATTATCTATGGCCTGTAACACGTTTTTAACTCTATGCTTTTACTATATTAATATAACAAGTATATCACACACACAATACAGTCAGCTAACCTATGTACATAAGTGACTTTTTGGACAGTGTGTGTTTGGTGAGTGGAGTTTCACCCCTCGTCCTATACACACATTGGCAATCACATAATCCATGTCATCTAGTATTTCATGCTTGGCGATAGATCCGCTTTAAAGTATCTACAACTGCAGATATATTATGTCTAGGAACAAAGGCCATATAAATATCCAAGACTGAATGTTGACCCTTGTAATCTCTACACAGGTGATTACTCCATTCCGCAAGCTCATCCTGTGTGCTGAGAATAGGAAAGAGATGGAAGACTGGATCAGTGCCATCAAATCTGTCCAGAAATGGGATCTTAATGAGGTATATCGTCAACTTATTTAACCAATGAATCTTCAATACTAAATTCAGTTTTTAGTTTCATACTGTAAAAAGAACATATGTTAAAAAAACATTCGTCTATTGAGTTTAAAGGTTACTTCCTATCTGTAATAATGGCTGAGACGGGGATAGCTAGATACAGTTACAGTCTACAAGGGTTGGATTTATAGAGAGAGGTGAATAGGAAGAGTAAAGGAAAGCTTACTGGCCAAATGTAAAAAAATTTCCATCCGAACCCCACATTGACCATTTTTGTGGTAATCTACACAATAAGTGTTAAAATTGTACATTGTGTTTGCTTTCAGACAACCCAGTTTAATATGGAACATTTTTCGGGAATGCACAATTGGTATGCCTGTTCACATGCCAGACCCACATTCTGCAATGTGTGCAGAGAGGCGCTATCTGGTGTCACTTCTCATGGACTCTCGTGTGAAGGTATTCTGTTGTCATATAGATTCATACAAAAGCTCATATAATATTCACAAAATACTTTGCTGCAATAATAAGACCTAAAGCAAAAAAAAAAAATAAAAAATAGTGTGGTGCCATCTTAGCTAGACAAATCTATGCAATGTTAGATAACAGAAAAAAAGATGGTATTTACAAGATTTGGGAGCACCGAGGCCCTTTTATCAGGAACAAAATAATAATGGGCGGACAGTGTCAGAGGTCAGAATTACTTAGACTATCTACTGGACAATACAGAGCATTATTACCATATCTATTATTTATTTCTCTTACTTATATAGCGCCATCATATTCCGCAGCGCTTTACAGACATTGTCAGTCACTGTCCCATATAGGGCTCACAAACTATATTCCCTATCAGTATGTCTTTGAAGTGTGGAAGGAAACCGGAGTACCCGGAGGAAACCCACACAGACACAGGCCTGGATTTACTAACCACTGGCTTGGCTGGATTTACTAACCACTGAGCCACTAAAACTAAATGCACATCCGGGAAGGATGAGGGCTAGAGAAAAATTCCAACTGTGCCAGAATCAATGGAGTTGAGCCTATAAAAAGATGCAAACAGGCGAAGGAAGTGAAAGGTCCTCTTTAACCCTTTCCTTCTTTGTGCCATACTATTATGTGACACTGAGTGTATAGTTAACAGGAGCTGTCTCTGCTACATTGCTTCCTAGATTCCAGCTGTATTATATAGCCAGGGCCTGGGAGTAACTGCATTCATCAGAAAATGCTGCAAATCTGTCAGATAAACCCTTTAGATGCTGTGATCAATAGTGATCACGGCATCTGGGTGGTTAGGGGATGTGGCAACCCTTCTTTCACCCCACCGTGACGAGATCGTAGTGTTGTGAGTGGTTGCCATAGCAGCCAAGAGGCCAATCAACTGCCACCTGCCATCCTTTTCCTTATACCCATAGGCATTGAATGCATAATATATTGCATTACAAGTATTGCACTATATTGTACAGGGGAGTAAATGATCCCAGGATCAAGTCTCATGGGACAGTAAAAAAATAAAAAGTAAAATGAAAAAAGTTTGCCAAATAGTATAAAAGTAGATAAATAATAAAAAGTTAAAAAAAAACCTTTCCCATATAAAAAATAAATAATGTAAAAAAAAAAAAAAAAGGTATTGCCATGTGCGTATATGTACAAACTATCCAAGAATAATGTTATCTATCTTGTACTGAGAATACCATAAATAAAATACTGCAATGCACCAATTAAGGTGTTGTAGTCACCGCATCTCCCCCCAAAAAAGAAATAAAAATCGATCAAAAAGCCATATGTACAGTACCAGAAAATGGTACCAATAAAAACTACAACTTGCTTTGTAAAGAAGAGCCCTTGCACAGCTCCATGGACATCAGAATGAGGTGACCCCTAGCAAACTGTACATTTTTGTAAAATGGTGTTTTATTCAGTAATAGGGGTATAATTATAAAATTATGGTATTGCTGTAATTGTAATGACTAATTAAAATTACAACTCGTTACACAAAGAATAAGCCATCATATGGCTACATCGACAGAAAATCAAAAAGCTAGAGGTAGTTCATGAAAAGCTGAAATATGTGCAGCCTGTTCTCTGACTGTATAAGCCTCCATAAATGATGTCCTATCAATTTTTCTGCTGCTAATAATCAAATTATGGCTGAAAAACGTTTGCATTTGTCTCCAAGACAGGAAGCAGTCTGTCCCCCATCCCCCATCCATTACTGATAATGTTCTGCTATTCTGCAAGGAGTAACTCATTGCAAACAAATACCTGAGAAAAGCCCAAGTGACCATACTATAGGAGATTTAGGAACACTAGACTGTAAATGCAGGGAAAATACATGCAACCAGACAGATAAAACACAAGAAAAAAAAAACAATCTATGAGCACAGTCAGTAAAGCTGCTTGCTTTCTGTGAATAATATCCAATCTCTAACCACACAAACAGCTAGAAGTAGATACAAGTACATAGAAGACTTTTCTTTCATTGTAAGATGTAAGATTTGCAGAATACTGTCTTTTGCACATGACAACAGTTTGCAGACATATCTGTGCAGGCTGTGAGGAGAATCAACCCTTCCCCTCTCCATTCATCTGGTGGCAGGGACCTCAGTGAGGTTTTTAAGGCAGAAAGTAGCCACATTTTTAATTAAAGTACATTACATTGTGATCCAGAATCACATGCTCTATGAAATGAGACTAAGGCTGAGTTCACATTTACATTGGTGTCTTCACATGGAATCAGTTTCTGTTGAAAGATGATAAAAACTGATTAGAATGGGTTGTTTAAAAAAAAACAAAAAAACATTGATTTTAATGGGTTTTTAAAACCACCCACAATTATGTGTTTTGAGCATTTACGCTGTATATCTGTTCTTTTGGACAGAGACAAAAGTGAGACTTGTAGCACATTTGCTCCGTCCAAAAAATAAGGATACATGATGGACAGCAACCTATCCGTTTTTTTTTTAGGTCTATGGAAGGTGGACACAAACAGACTACCAATGGATGGTAATCTGTTTATCTGTTCTGCAATCCGTCATTTCCCTCTTCCTTCTTCTCTGCGCATGCTCAGAATGAAGAAAGAAGACGAGGGGTAAAAAAAAAAATGGATCCTTCAAAAATGGACACACTCTGAACTAAACTGACAAAAACTGACACTTTTTTGATGGATATCCGTTGACGAATGCATCAAAAAATGATGGATTATAACCATTTGCGTCCTTTTCTTGACAAATCCTTTGTTTTTTTTCCAATGGGCGGATATCCAGTGCAGATGTGAACATAGCCTAAGTTGTCTGAAAAGTTAGTGACCATTCAATGCCCAGACTAGTTGACAAGGCTATAAAACGTGCTTTGTGGCATGGCATAGTCGGGTCAGAAGAACTTGGGTGTTATTGGTCCTGTAAATTTCCATTCGCAATATCTCCAGTGGATATGACATATTAAATGCAGTAGTTGCTTAACTAGGTTTGAGTTTGCAAATTTGGTGGTTGGTACTGCAAGAGACAATAGTCCTATAAAGATATATAATAAAATTAGGGTGAACATAATATATTGATTTTTTTATTGATGGCGACATCTCCATTGATCATCTGTTCTCAGCCCCTGCTGTGTGCCAGGACTAAACAGTGAACGGAGAATACCCGCAAAATAATTTGTTTAGTACTTCTTCTTAGGACTTATACCTATTTATGGCCCCACATAGTGTTAATGTAGCAATTTTGCTGCGGCAGATATGCTGCGGCATTTTACAGTACCTGCAAAGTGGGATTCTGACTAATCCCATCCACACATTGCAGAAGAATATCCACAGCGGACGTGCTGTGATTTAAAAAAACATTGCGTTTTTGTAAATCTCAGCATGTCAATTATACCTACGGAAATGCTGGCGGTTTCCATCTAAGTATAATTGAAGCACAAAGTCTGCAGAAGAAAACTCTGTGGACTTTCTGTGAAAAGCGCTGTGAGAAAAACCATGATGCGTTTCTGTCGCAGTTTTTCCCACAGCACTTTTTGACTGCGGTGCGTGACGTGGGGCCTTAGCCTAAAGCTGAGGCCCTACATTGTGGAAAAGCGGCTTTTGTTGTTGCAGATTTTGCTGCGTTTTTTTGAGCCAAAACCAGGACTAGATTGGACAGAAGGTAGAAGTATAACTACTATCTATATATTTCCCATTCTTTTTGCAGCCATTCTTGGCTTTGGCTTAAACAAAAACTTATCAAAATCTGCAACAAAAAAGCTGCCTTTCTGCAATGTGCAGCCTTAGCCTAAGTGATGTAAAATAAAATGGGAGATTGAAGTCAGTATATGCTTTTTTTTTCCCTAGTTTGCAAGTTTAAAGCTCATAAACGTTGTGCAGTAAGAGCCACAAATAACTGCAAATGGACCACACTAGCATCTGTGGCGAATGACATTATAGAAGATGAAGATGGAGTAAGTACAACGAACAATGGAGCAGATTTACTAATCCTGTCTCATTTTTATACAGTGCAAATTTAGGCAAGACAGCCTTCAAATGTGCCAGATTTATCACTGTGGCTTCTGCTGGTGCTGCTTTAGACTGTCTAGACTACGTTTATACCACTTAGTACAGGGGTAGGCAACCTTCGGCACTCCAGCTTTTGTAAAACCACAACTCCCAGCATGCATACTTGTTCTGCTGTTCTTGGAACTTCCATGGAAGTGAATGGAGCATGTTGGGAGCTGTAGTTCCACAGCAGTTGGAGTGCCGAAGGTTGCTGACCCCTGACTTAGTAGTTGGCTTACCTTGGTCAGGAGGGGTACTATACTATAAGGCAGGGGTTCCCAACCACCGGTCCGCGGAACAGGACCACGCCATTGGGGGTCTTTTGCCAGTTCGCGGGTCGGCAATCTGGCCACAGTGTTGTAGCTCCTAGCTCTATACCAAACATGATCCCCCCCCTACGCTCTTTATAGTACACCAAACAGCGCTGTACACCGGGGCGTGCTGACGGGACCTCGGTGTACAGCGCTGTAGACCAGGTCCCCGCCATTAGCTACATAGCTAATGGCGGGGACCTGGTCTACAGTGCTGTACACCAAAGTCCTTCCAGCACGCACCGATGTACAGCGCTGTTTGCTATATAACCCTGCCCCCATAAGACCAAAGCCCTGCCCCTAAACTGCCCGCCCCACCCCCTGCCGGGTCGTGGCAAAAAAAAGGTTGGAGACCGCTGCTATAAGGAACTAACTTTCCAAAAGGTGGCGCTAGAGCAACAGCTTTCCATTAAGGAAACCCTATTTGTATTGGCTTATCTTGTGACAAAAATTTCAGCTGAAATTTTGGATCTTATGCCCCACCGCCTTTACAGTCAAGCACTACTCATTTTTGCTGAGCCCTGCACACTTACTGGACAAGATAGAAGACATTTCTAAAACACATGATAAATGTGGTACACAGCATGTAGACTATTTTTTTTTGTTGTTCCAGTACAAACACTTATTTCCTCTCCAAAGCACAGGGGGTAAATGTCAGACTGCTGGGGGTCAAAACACTGGAATCCCCAACAATCAGGAGAACAGGGGACTGGGTATTTCTAAATTCACTATACTGTACTTTTATATTGGTTTGATCAGTAAATCTTGACCTGGAGATTCTTCAGTCTGTGATACCTCTTTGTGTTTTTAGGTGACAATGCCTCATCAGTGGTTGGAAGGAAACTTGCCGGTCAGTGCTAAATGTGCAGTGTGTGATAAAACATGCGGGAGTGTGCGGAGACTGCAGGACTGGAGGTGCTTATGGTGCAAAGCTATAGTAAGTTAGTATTCATCATACATCTGTTATTATTACTCATATAGCATATCTCATTTCTATAGATATTAACCTATTATTAGACCTTCTCTATGACATCTGAAATGTGTTTGCTTATATAATGCACACAACTGAGCTACGCACACTATATAGACAAAAGTATGGCGACACCTACACAATACACCTACACATCACACCTACAGGAGCTTTTATGGCATCCTATTATAAATCCATAGAAACAGGAGATTGACGACAGAAACAGATCACATAATCCAGCTAGTCTGCCCTTAAATTACTGTTTGGACACTAAGACGCACTGTCTATAAGATGTACCCTAAATTTAGACAAGAAAAAATATTTAATAACTAATAAAACTTCCATGGTGGTCTAAGGCCTCATGAATACGACTGTGGATAATAATGCACTTGGATGACTCCCCAATATTATCAAAGTTCCTTACATCTCAATGGGGGGGAGTTCTGCTTCGTTCTGTTGTCTTGGAGCTGGATAGGATATGCTCCATATTCCACGGAATGGAGCATTGGATCCTCTCTCGGGGTCGTCTGTATGGGGTCTAAGAAACTGGAGGGGTGAATGCCACTACCTTTGGTGGTCGAGTGCCTCCTTTCTTGGTATTCTAGGGTAGGTTAGGGGGTTAGTAGTTAAAAGTCGATTCCTGTTAAATCTTTCAACCAAACTGATATTTTTTATGATTCTAAGTGCTTTATTGGTTTTTGACAAAAATTGTTGCAAGTGGCGTTTTTATGCTGCCCTTGCCACTTTCCTGAAAGAAGACATGGCGAGGGGTTTGGTACGGGCAGGACTACCAACCCTATCAGATTTACAATCTGTCAGATTTACAAACTGGCATAGATTTCAGTGCCGGTCCGTGGCCCCATCAGAGGATGTACCTGATTTATGAGAAGGTGTGCGCAGCGCAGGGATTATCAAGACCGGCATACCTAATGTTGGTCTTGATAAATACCCCCATTATACACACACAGCTCTGCAATACACTATGCAAAGTGCACAGCCAGACAACTCTATATGTTATCAGGTAAAGCGCTTTATCAGCTCTATTCCCTATTATTACACAAGCAGTGCTGGACTTCCCTGATGTTGGACTATAAGAGACAGTGCATTATATATAGTCCAAAAAATACAGGATTACCCTTAAATCTTAGAATACCATGGACATGTTTTTTTCCCCCAGATATGTTTAAATGTGCTAACTGTAGATTTCTCAACCACATCCCATTTTAACTAAAGCAGTTTCAACTCTTCTGGGAAGACTTTCTACAAGATGTCTGAAGTCTGTGGGAATTTTTGTCATTTTATTCAAAAGAGCATTTGTGAGGTTCGACACTGATGTTGGATGAGGGGTCATGGCATGCTATGTCAATACTAGTTCATCCCAAAGGTGTTTGATGGAGTTGAGTCAGGGCTTGGTGTGGGCCAGTCAAGTTCTTCAACTCGAAAATTCAGCCAACCATGCCTTTCTGGATCTTGCTTTGTCCACTGGGGCACAGTCATGCTGGAATAGAAATGGGCCTTCCCAAAACTGTCCCCACAAAGTGAAAAGCATATGGTCGTCCAAAATGTCTCGGTATGCTGAAGCATTAAGATTTCACATCACTGGAACTAAGGGGCCTAAGCCAACCCCTGAAAAACAACCACCTAGAGTTATAACTCCTCCACCAAGCTGTATAGTTGGATTGAAATCCTGATATCCACCAAAGTCAGACTTGTCTGTCAAACTGCCAAACAGTTGTTACTCCACAGAACCCATTTCAAGCAGGCTTTATCATTTTTGCAGCTTGTTTCTGCAAACCGAGAAGTTCACAGCAGTAAAATTTGAGGCAGCTTATGTGCAACATGCTAAAGTTGTCTGATCATTGCACTTAATAGAAGTAATTGGAAAAACAACCGTTGTGCTGCTCTTGCACTACTAAAGCTAGGTTCACACCATTTGGGGATTCCGACCCCCATTCCACTTGAAAAATGCGGAGAGAAATGTCCTGCAAGCAGGACGTATTTTTCAGGCAGAAACCCAGCGGACCCCAGTATAGTTTCCACGGGTAACCAATTTTTAAGTGGATTGGGTTACCATTTTTTGGGTATCCAAGCAGACCCAAACAATGGAAATCCCAACGCAGGTGTTAACCTAGCGTTATACATATTAACACTTATTGGAGCAGGAAAAAATGATTCCACTTGAGTTCCATTACATGTTTTCACACCTATTTTCAGTTACACAACTTGCCTGTAACCCGTGATGTGCAGTTAAAGTTATAATGTAGCCCTAGTTTTTTCTAGTGTTTGTTTGTTGAAATAACATAGACCTAGATATACTAATAGATAGACAGTCAGTCTAAGGCTACATTCATACGACAGTGATTCAATATCAGAGAATGGGGGCTATTCACATGACCGTAATGGACAGTCAAAATATAGGTCATGTCCTACTTTTGTCCATTTTCACTGATCCCTCCATGCACTAAAATGTATAAGGGATCCGTAAAAACAAGTACGTCTCAAGTGCAAGATGGCCGTGAAAAATGGACGTTTTTCACTGCGATTTTGCACCTCGATCATCTGAATGTAGCCTAAATCTTCCAGATTTATCACAAAGGCTGATGCTGGATGATAAATCTGACGTATCTTCAGACTGTCTAGTCTAACTTTATACCACATTTATTTTAGCTTACTATGAGTCAGAATTATATGACACACTTTTGGCACTTTTTTGATGTATCATGGTATATTTAATTAAAAAATTTTATCTCAAAGACGTGCCATAGATGCGCCATGTTTATCCCAGTATCTAGTTGTAACCACAATAGTAAATCTTTGCCGCAGCGTCCAGATGTTACAGTCCAGTCCAGTGGCGTAACTAGGAATGGCTGGGCCCCAAGGCGAACATTTGACATGGGCCCCCCCAAGCCGCCGCCCCCAATCCCCCCAAACCGCCGCCCCCAACCCCCCCCCACACACAAACCGCATTCCTGCGCACACTATTATGCCCCATAGTGGCCCCTGTACACGGTATTATGTGCCATAGTGGTCCCTGCATACGGTATTATGCCCCATAGTGGCCCCTGCACACGGTATTATGCAGCATAGTGGCCCCTGCACACAATATTATGCCCCATAGTGGCCCCTGCACACAGTAGTTTGTCCCATAATGGCCCCAGCACACAGTAGTTTGCCCCATAGTGGCCCCGACACACAGTAGTTTGCCCCATAGTGGCCCCTGCACACAGTAGTTTGCCCCATAGTGGCCCCTGCACACAGTAGTTTGCCCCATAGTGGCCCCTGCACGCAGTAGTTTTCCCCATAGTGGCGCCTGCACGCAGTAGTTTGCCCCATAGTAGCCCCTGCACACAGTAGTTTGCCCCATAGTAGCCCCTGCACATAGTAGTTTGCCCCATAGTGGCCCCTGCACACAGTAGTTTGCCCCATAGTGGCCCCTGCACACAGTAGTTTGCCCCATAGTGGCCCCTGCACACAGTAGTTTGCCCCATAGTGGCCCCTGCACACAGTAGTTTGCCCCATAGTGGCCCCTGCACACAGTATTATGCCCCATAGTGGACCACCCATGAACGATTATTATACTCTGGGGTCTTTTCAGACCCCAGAGTATAATGATCGGAGACCCAGGGGAGGATACAAACATAGAAAACACTGCAACTTACCTCTTCCTCGCTCCGGTGCACTCCCGTGCGCTACTTCAGCCATCTTCAATGTCGGACCGGATCTCGCGCGATCCAGGCTGGCGTCGCGACGCATAATGACGTCGGCTGACGTCTGGGACGTCACCAAACAGGCCCGAAGCCTGCGGAGCGGCGGATAGGTGAGTTACAGTGTTTTTTATGTTCGCTCACCTCCCCTGGGCCCCCGATCGTTATACTCCAGGGTCTCAAAAGACCCCGGAGTATAACGATAGCAGTGATTGTGGGGTTCGCGGTAGCGACTGCCACAGGGCTCCGGGCCCCGTAATGTTCCGGGCCCTGTGGCAGTCGCTACCACTGCTACCCCGGTAGTTACGCCCCTGGTCCAGTTAGTAGTACTTCATGACTTTGCATTTTTTATTAAAATTTCCTGGTGTCTTTTTGCTTCCTTGAAATTTTTTCAAAACTCTGCATGATGTGGGTTAGCATTTATGTTTTTTTCGGGTTATTTCTTATAGACAAAAAAATTCCAAAACAAAAAAGTGTTGAAATGAATAGGAGCTGCGGAAGCATGGTCGTAAAACCGAACAGGAATAGTACCTGTCCTTAGTTTTAGGGCCTGGACTGTCGGCCTGCACATGGGATAGCACACTGAACCATGCCACGGTTGTCCACAAGGGTCCTAAGAACTGTGAATCAGTGGTGTAGTCATCCCAGGAGTTGGTCACAGCAGTAACAACTGCCTAGATGCAGATGTAATATAATATTAACTTTGACTTATATCATTAGACTAGAAGGTCCAAGCTGCAAATACAAACAAGAAAAGGAAAAGGACCTGTTACATATTTTGCAGCTCAGTCCTAAGGACCCCACACAGATCCATAAAAGCTACGAAAGCGTGCATGGGGCCATATATATATAAATGGGTCCTTATATTCTCTAGTATTACATATCCATAATAAAAGATACAGCATACAGATCAACACTACGGTCATGTGCATAGTTCCTAAGAATGTTCTCTGTTCTAATTAATTAATGGAATAATTAACATATTTTTGCATCATTTTATTTTTTATATGCCTTTATATGTTTTTTATATCTTTTAGGTGCATAGCTCATGTAAGGAGCAGCTAGGCAAAGTATGCCCACTCGGTGCTTGCAGAGTCTCAATAATCCCACCTACCGCCCTAAATAGCATTGACTCAGATGGTAAGTACACAGTATAAACTCATACATATTCTGATACTTTTCTGTTTCTAGTTTATCAAAAAGAGAAAAAAAATAGAGTGGTCATTAATGGAACACACTCAGATCCATTATTACAGTTACCACAGGAGTCAGTCGTGTACCCAGTCTTTTAGGCTAAGGCCCCACGTTACGGAAACGCAGTGCCATTGGCTGCTGCAGAAATGCAGTGAGAAAAACGCTACATTTTACAGTACCAGCAAAGTGAATGAAATTTAGTTTTATCTCATCCACACAGTGCAAAAAAAAAAGCTGCGTTTTCACGTGTAGCTGCGGCATTGCAAGTGTATCACCCATTAAACAGAGAAAAGATCAATGAAAAATGCAGGGGAAAAAATGCAATGCTTTATCACTGCATTTTTTCCCGCAGCGTTTTATCAAGCTGCATTTCGCTACATGGGACCTTAGCCTGAAATAAATTTATTCACCTTATAGTTGGCTTAAAACCTAAAGAAAGTTTCAAAACTTTTTCTAGTAATATATAGTTAGTAATATATTTATTAAAGAAAATGCTTGTCTGTCTTGTTTCCCCCTCACCTTTCCTCTGCAGCGAGCATTCTCTGAAATACTGTTCACCTCTAGCAGTTCGTACAGAGATAGGCTCCAAGCCATTAAAGTCTATGGAGAGGGGAAGGGGAGAGAGAAGGGAAAGAGCAGAGAGATTATACTGTAGGCAATGCTGGAGTTTGAAAGTGAGGGTCATTCACAGAGCTGGGTTATGAAGTTAAATATTATACAGCTCTATGGGCAGATTATACCCCGACATGTGTTCTCTGTCTCCTCCTTCTCCTCCCTCTACCATCCACATAGACTTCAATGGGTAAGGTTATCTCAGATACATTAAGGGAAGGGCAAAAGTGTTGGTAGCAGAGACTGGCAGAGGGGAATTGGCCCATATTCCAGGGGCAGGCTGAAGAGGCAGAAACAGTATGGAACCTATCAGAGTATTGGAACTCAATTCAAGCCCTCAAGATGCAAACAATGTAATCTTGAAGATCCAGTGTGTATGCAATAAGGTCCTCCATGCTATGAACCATTCCCCAATAGGGGCCCTGGCTTTTCTAATTTTCTTCTACTTTGATGCCAAATATGCTCTGCAAACCTGGTCTAAACAATAGTTGTTGTTCTTGTGCAGTACTCATGGTGTAGTGATTTGGGGATCATTTACCATGACCAGAGTGTGAATAGTTCTCATGACTCTTGTGTTACAGGTTTTTGGAAAGCTACATCTCCCGTCTCCTGTGCAAGTCCCCTTCTTGTGTTTGTAAATTCTAAAAGTGGAGATAACCAAGGTGTAAAGTTTCTACGCAAATTCAAGCAATTCTTGAATCCAGCACAGGTGTTTGACCTCATGAATGGGGGCCCTCAACTCGGGTGAGCACAAAATGATAGCTTGTTCTTGAAATATTGGGATTATTGCGTTATTTTGTCTTTAAGCAGAATTTATTAACTGCAATAGTGAAAGACAGGAGCAAAATCCAAGAATAAGGCTAAGGTCAGGGTCAGGATTAGATTTAGGAATGGAGGGGTATGCAAAGGATGGACCTTGATCTTCAGGTTAGGACATGAGGGTGGAGTGCCCTTTAAATAGTCTACCAGGCCAACATCATCTAGCAGAGCTATTTGCCATTGCAATATGACAGCTGGCAGCAAAGAGGAGAGCTGCAGGCATCAACAGGGGACATCACAGAAGCATAGGAGAAGTGGAGCCAAGGCTACTCACTGAAACTGGGCGAGATGAATAAAATATTGTAGTGTATGAATATTTAACATTTTTCTTTGATTTAATGTTTACTAATTCTAAATTAATAAAAGTAAATATGAATGAACTCATGTTCCCTAGGCTACGTCTTTTCCAGAAGTTCTCAACATTTCGAATCCTGGCTTGTGGTGGAGATGGCAGTGTGGGGTGGGTACTCTCTGAAATTGACAAGCTGGGACTTCACAAGCAGGTAAAATAGTGCATCATTGTATTGTGCGATATCATGTATGGGTTTCCTAGATGCATAGCCTGTTTGAACTCATTATTGTTTACGTATGTATAGTGCCAACTTGGTGTGTTGCCACTTGGAACAGGGAATGACTTGGCCCGAGTTCTGGGTTGGGGAAGTCTCTGTGATGACGACGCTCAGCTGCTCCAAATACTTGAAAAGCTTGAAAGAGCCACTACAAAAATGCTTGACAGGTAAGTATTCAGATAAGCAGAAGATCTGCTAAAGTAATTTTACACCATGCAACAACTAAAAAATACTGTAATGCACCAAGAAAAGGTTATTGGAATTGAATGAAATGTGCTTAGTGTGAATGCAACGATGATGACTTCTCAGATCATCAGTTGGTGCCCTCATGTAACCATTGCTACCAACCCCTCCAAACATCTATGTCAGAATGGCCAATCTTTCTATCTAGGTGCATTATATTTTTTTAATGAGTGTAGTTCTTAATTATTTTGAAGTGTAATTGTTGTCTTATCTTCACTTTGTGTATCAGGTGGAGTATTTTAACATACGAATCCCCAAAACACTCACCTCCCCCCGTCAGAGAAGACGAAAATGGAGAACCAAGAATTCAGGTGATCACAATTGTGCTTGAACTTGTGATCTGAGATCTATTTGAATGTTCTGAGGTTGTTTTTTATGCATTACTATACATGGTTTTATATGTTCCAAACCATAAACAGTATATTTGTATTATTTTATAGTTTGCACATGTTATTTCAGCAGTCCGCTAGTATAAAGGTATATTCCAGCCACAACAAGCTACTCTCAATCCGCAGAATATTGGATAACTTGCTGATCTTCAGGGGTTCGATCATTGGGACTCCCACTGATCATGCAGCCACCTGAGGTGGTAGTCAGAAATACCTTCCCCTGCTCTGTTAACTTCATTGGGGCTGCCAGAGATAGCTGAGTGTTGTACTTCCCATGAATAGAGCACATTTCCAACCACCATCTGTGTTCAAACTAGTCTACAAAACACCGGTGTTCTTGTGATTTATGGAGGTTCCATTACAAATCTGGTGTGAATGACATGGGAAGTGTACACCAGCTATAAGCCCAGTGGAGGGTGCGCCTCCTCATGTATGAAACACACCCTCCCCTAGCTCAGGGGCTATGAATAACACCAGTCTTCATAAATCTGCCCCTAGGCGTTACTATACCCATTGTTAGGCTAGGTTTACACCTGCGCCTGGATTCTGTTTGGGGATTCTGTCCCCAAATCCACTTGAAAAATGCAGAGAAAAAATTCCTGCAGGCAGACACCCAGCAGACCCCATTATAGTCTATGGGGTCCACAGGTTTCCATGTGTAACCTCTTTTTAGGCGGATTGGGTTTCCGTTTTTCGGGTCCCCAAGCGGACCCCACAAACAGAAACCCAAATGCAGGTGTGAACCTAGCATCAGTGAGGAACTTACCTACACATTCTGAGTTGTCCAATTTGTTAACGCAGTTTTTGGACCAATACTTACAGTCGCATGAAAGTAAAGGAGTACTATCAGTTATCTATAGGTTCTCACACATTATGGTCCACACCTGCATTGACAAAATCTGAACCTGTGTTTTGAGGCTGGACTCATATGGCATTTTTTTTTGCTGAAGAACTGCATGTAATGTTATTTCAGTAATGCTAGCACATGTTTGTTCTATATAATTTGGAAACGTTCCCCCTTTGTACCTCCTGTCTGCGGTGGGGTAGTTTGTGTTTCCCCGTACAGTATATCACTGTCTGTCCTCTGTATTATGGCATGGTTGAGAAACAGCTATGTGAGGTAGGAGTTAGAGGAGGAGACATCTTGAGAGATAGGACAGAAAGCTGAATCCCTGAGTGACACTGACTTCTGTCCAGCTATATGGATTATACAGGGATTTTTATCTCCCTGTAGTGTGCAGGAATACCTAAAAATTGACTGTGACTCTGACAAGTGGAAGGAGAACAGGAGTGTTCTGCTCGCATCATACAGAGATCCAGAGTGGACTTTTTCAAGGACGACTTTCCTGAATTGGATTGCGTACTCTTGTCTTTGTAGTCAAGTGTCTGGAAGTGTGTACATTGTGGGAGGATAGACTCAATGGTAGCAGCAGCGGACCCAGACAGTCAGTCAGTCAGAGATAGACACAAAAATACTGGTATAAACAGGTTTTATCCTGTGCGTTTATTTTACAAAAACGACAAAACAAAATTAGCCTTAACAGTCAGGCAAAACGGTAACATAAAAACCTGCTCGTCTGAGCGACTAACTAGTCAAGGAACACCCTAACTGTACTATGAAAAAAACAGGGCAAAAAACCAATAACAGTAATTCACGCCAGCATCTCACCAACTTTCACAGTGTTAAGCCAGAAAACTCCTCCTTTCTCCCCCAGGAACTGCTCAGTAGTGAGAACTGGCCAACCTTTTATAGGCCTTTAATGAGGCCAAGCTCCCACCTGTGGTTGAAGGCTCCTCCCTAGTAGGAGAGGAAGAGGTTAACAAAAGACAGTCTTCTCACAGAAAAGGTTTTACCTGATCTACCACACATAAGTAAGGAATCTGGGAGAGATATAGCGACCTTCCAGAATCTTACCTGTTACCTTATCACAACATGTATTGCATTAAACAAGAGTAGGAGACATTTCTCTGTGTCCATTTCATGTTCATACCCTGCCCGATTACATTTTACTATGCATCTCACCTGTGTGCTAACAGCCATTACACTAAAGGGTTTTCACTTTCTTTGGTGTTAACATTCCAGTGAGGTGCCTAGTAATATGTGCTAGGCATTTCTGCAATCAAAGATCGCTTCACTAAAAAAGTATTGTGTGAACCAAGCCCAAAGATTTTCATGGTAATGTCCATTACCATACAGGTGACACACAGTAACATGCTGGGCATCACTGCAATTAAAAACTGCATGCAGTACTTTAACAAAAAAGCGCCATACAAACCCATCCTTAGGCTAAAGCCCCACGAAAACGCAGCATTTTTGCCGCTGTGGAAATGCCACGGCACAAAAGCTGCGTTTTACAGTACCTGCAAAGTGAATGAGATTGTGACTAATCCCATCCACACATTGCAGAAAAACACCATGGAACAGCTGCGTTTTCAAAAATACCCTCGTTTTTGAAAATCGCAGCATGTCAATTATAACTACGGAAACGCTGGCATTTTCCCTATAGGTATAATAAGGGAACAAAATCCACTGAGAAAAACACAATGAAAAACGCTGCGGAAAAAAACCTGAACCGTTTCTGCTGCGTTTCGCTACCTGGGGCCTTAGCCTTACTCTCCATGTATAGGAACACACCCTGTTAACAGCGGAATGGTAACATCCCGTTTTTAATTTATATAAACATTTTTCAGGGGGAATTAGAGTATAGCCAAACACCTATAGAGATATGTATGGTCTGTTTCCTAAACTGTCCACTTTTCAATTTTGGCAGATGCAGATTTCTCAGTATGCCGATTCTGTTGCGTTCCATCTAGCTAAGATCCTAGAGTCTGATAAGCACTGTGATGTCATTTCCTCTGCCAAGTAAGTACATGATGTCTGTTTGCTTAGAAACAAAGAACTTTGATATTAGACCAATCCAGTGCACCAAATAAATGCTCTGGGCTTGGCGGAGATTATGCCTTATTTATGAAGAGGCATGCAGGCACAGGCACATCCTTTATTCATATCCAGGAGATATAAACCCCCCAAGTGTGACAACACCCTAAGACTGGGGCTCCACTTTGCGGAAACACAGCTTTTTTTGTTGCAGATTTTGCTGCGGTTTTTTGAACTAAAGTCAGGAGTGGATTGAGCAGAAGGTAGAAGTATAAGAACCTCCTATATATTTCCCATTCCTTCTGTAGCCATTGTTTTGGCTCAAAAAAACACAGCAAAATCTGCAACAAAAAAAGCTGCGTTTCCGCAACGTAGGGCCTTAGTCTAACACTTCTAAACAATACGATATGAAATTGTCATGCGTTTCTCTTCTGATGACTAAACTGTTTTTCTAACCTATTTACAGGTTTTTGTGCCTTTCTGTGAATGATTTTGTTACTGAAGTGGGAAAGGCATATGAGCGAGCAGCTGAAAACCGGGAAGAAGCTGATAATATGGCTAGAAAGGTAATAGTTTCAATGACTGTATTAGAATACTGTGAAAGCTGCAACAAAAACAGATGTATTTACACACAGCTCTTGATGCCATGTGCATGAACTTGTGGTTGCAGTCTAGAATATAGACTTTGCGTGTAGTCTGATGATGACGCTACGTGTTAGGCTGGCCATACACATTAGATCCCACCATCAACATTAACAACTACACTGATCAGCAAATGGTGATGACTGGTCTGTCCGAAAATATCTAGCGTGGCCGATCAATTTTTAACAGACTAAAGTCTGCTGTCGAAGAGTGAAGTATCACAAGGCATTATGGGAAAGGAGCTGGGGAGCTCATGCGCCCTCTGTTGGATGTAACAGATCCTCAATTTGCTTTTGACTCACCGATTCTTGAAGAGTGAAGTAATCAGGCGATACCTTTTAGAGGCTAACTGAGTATATTTGATGGTAAGCTACAGTATACTCAGTTAGCCTCTAAAAGGTATCGCCTGATTTCTTCACTCTTCCACTACTTTCAATTGCTAACGCGGTACAACATTATACTAAAGTCTGCTGTCGGCAGTCACAAAGCGGATGTTCATTGCTTATTGTCAGCTGAAACTGGACATTTCAGTCAAGAAAAGTCTGATGTGCGTGGCCAGCTTAACCCTTCATTCTCCTGAGCTCTGTAGGGCCAGTTGTGGTCAGAACAGATTTTTGTTATTCACATGTTATACCCCTAAGTATTTTCTAACAGGCCAGTGCATTGAGATAAAGTAGAGAGTGGAAAGAGAAAAAGATTGCACTTTGGCTCAAAAAAAAACAAAAAACAGCAAAATGTGCAACAAAAAAAAAAAAAAGCAGCTTTTCTGCAATGTTAGGCCTTAGTCTAAAGCCCCTTGCAGACGACCGTATGAAAGGTCAGTGTGCTATCCAGGATTTTCCCAGATAGCACACTGACCCATTCATTTCTGTGGGCCCATGCACATGAATTACACAGTTCTGTGTGCAGGCCGACAGTCCGGCCCACAAAATATGGAACAGGTCCTATTTTGTGTCCTATTCATTGAATGAATGGGGCCACAGAAGCACGGCCGTCGCACAGGCGGCACACAGATGATATCTGTGTGCCGCCTGTGCCTTTCATTCGCGGCCAGCAGTAAGCACACGGTCGTGTGCAACCAAGCTAAGGGTGAACCCGCATGTTTTTCAGATTTTGCTGCAAATTTTTGAGCCAAACTCACGAGAGGCTTGAAAAGGAATGGAAAATATAAAGGAAGCTCTTACACTTTTCCATTCTGATAATCCATTCCTGGCTTTGGCTCAAAAGCTTAGAGTTTGCAGCCGACATGTCAAAGAAGGCCATTGGGGAGTGGTGGGAGAATGAATGGCTATTAATTATTTTTTTTATTTTATTGCATTGGCTACGTTTTAGAAAATCCTCGGCAACCTTTAATGCTAGGTTGACACTAGCGTTGGGGTTTCATTCTTCGGGTCCGCTTGGGGACCCAAAAAACAGAAACCCAATCTGCTTAAAAAGACTATAATGGGATCTGCCGGGTTTCTAACCAAAAAATGCGGAGGGAAAAGACTATAATGGGGTCTGCCAGGTTTCCAACCGAAAAATGCGGAGGGAAAAAGCCCTGCTTCCTGGAGTTTTCTCTCTGCATTTTTCAAGCAGAATGGGGAACGGAATCCCCTAATGGAAACTGGGCGCAGATGTGAACCCAGCCTAAAGCTGTTAGTATGCTTTTGCACTATGGAAAGAAACCAAAGCTCCAGGAAGACACACATGTAGCTTAAGAAGATCACACAAATGCAGAATTTAGTGTCTAGTTGGATTTGATAATAGGATTATAAAACTATAGTGACTGGTTTCAAATCTTTGTTACAATATAATACTAAGACAACGTATTCATCTTTCACAGTGTTCAATGCTTAATGAAAAGCTGGATTCATTGGTACGAGCTCTTAATGAAGAGTCCTTGGCATTACTGACCCCTTCACCACGAAACCTTCACCCAGACTCTGCACTGAAGGAAAATGGCAAAGAATGGAATGAAAAGGATGATGTAGCAAAAATGTTCCAATCTAAAGAACAACTAATATTGAGGGCCAATAGCCTAAAGAAAGCTCTGAAGCAAATTATTGAGCAGGCAGAGAAGGGTAAGACATACTGACTTCTTTTTAGCTTGACTTTACTTAAAGGGGTTTTCCAGCAGTTCTATATTGAGCACCTATCCTTAGAGTAAGTTGTTGATATGTAATTGGTAGGGGTCTGACACCTGTGAACCCACCGATCAGCTGTGTGAAGAGGCCCCGGTGCTCACAAGCACTGCAACCTCTTCCCTGCGCTAATGATGTCACTTTTATCTGTCACCTGGTACAGCAGCAGCTCAGTCCCATTCAAGTGGATGGGGCTGAGTTGCAGTACCAAACACAGCTTATGCGGAATATACGGCGTTATGCTTGATATTCAGTGAAGAGGCCGCAGCACTCACCGAAGGTCTGTGGCCTTTCCAACCAGCAGATCTGTGGGGCATATTGATGAGCAAAGTAGAGATGAACAAATCAGTTCATAACAAACCAAGTTTGTTACAAATTTTCAAAAAGTTTTGGGTTCAGCTAAACTCAAAATTTTTGAGATTCCCCTCCCCATGAATCACTATTATACTTTGGGATCTCTTCAGACTCCAGAGTATAGTGGAGGCCCAGGGGAGGTGCGCCAAAATAAAAACGGATATTGATTAATGAAGTAGCAAAATGGTTCATAACAAGTCAGGTTTGTTACAAATTTTCAAAAAATCTTGGATTCAGCCGAATCACCCTTGAATCTCTATTATACTAGGGACTAGGCCTCAGCAGTAATGTGGCGCGCCATGTCATGACCACCCATGGGCCTCTGCTTATTATAAAATAATATATCTATTATAATATTATATTATTTTGTTATATACTGTATATATCGATTATAATAAAAGCACTTCCGGTTCAGGCTGAATAAGTCCAAAACTGGCAGGCAAAGCTCACGAATATAAGCTTAAAACCGTTGTGTTTTTGGAAATCACAGCATGTCAATTATACCTACAGAATCGTCGGCGGTTTCCCTATAGGTATAACTGAAGCAGAAAGTCCACAGAGGAAATCTCTGCAGACTTTCTGTGAAATGCGCTGCGGGAAAAAAATTACGATACGTTTCCACCGTTGTTTTTAGCCTTAAAAATCTTTACTAATCATATGATTTTATTTAGTCGTGGATGAGCAAAACAAACATACTCAAGTGTTCAGCAATCCTGCAACATCACCAAATCTAAAAGAGAGCTCAGAAGACTTTAACAAAGAACTTGAGCGCATGGGTAAGATAACTTGTTACTTTACAGATAACCATTTGTGCTTTCCTGTTTAAGTGCCAAATTATTGAGTCTAGTTGAGGAATATGCGGCTAGACCTCCTTGGTGGAAAGGAGGTACTTGCTCTAGCACCACCTTTTGGAAGGCAGCTCCCTATAGATTAATGCCTACAGTATTTTTCGTGAAATCTAGTAGCATAATCTGGGATTAGCCAGAATAACTCCTCCAAAAGGAAAAGGGACCCATCTTCTAATTACTTACCTAAAATTCTTAGCAGGGTATGCATGGTCTATTAAATCCCTAAACACCTCATGGTGGCATCTCCTTGATAAGACATAGCACCCCATCTGACCTTAATGAGTCTACTCAGACCTTTAGATCCTATACTTCCTTAAGGCAGAGGCGTAGCGAGGGGGGAAAGCAAACCATGCATGTGCCCTGGTGCTGGTTGTTGGGGGTGGGGAGGGGGTCTGCGCCTACAAGCCACTTTTATGCATTTAGATATAGCGTAATAGCAGTAAATTGAGCTTATGCCCTGGGTGAGGTCCTGTTTAACCCCTTTCTGTCTTCAATCTGTAGATATACCTCCTAGCAGCAGACACCCTGTGCAGCCAGGCCATATATTTATAGTCCTAGTGTCAGTCAAGTGGCTGGAATTTTGGGAGGTTTAAGGTGCTTGGTGGAAGAAGGAGTCTTCAGTCAATATCTAATAGATAAATCACAGCAGTTTTTACATAATGCAAATAGGAAGAATATTTATTGGTCCAGCAAAAGGAAAACAAACACGGTCAACGTTTCGGTCCTACAGGGCCTAGAAACACAAAACCACGTATAAGTATGTATATTTACTGACCAGAGTCAACACCACAAAGACAAAAGGAAAATCGAGATTGGTCTGATACACTGGGGAGGATTACTCAGCTATACTCCCCAGATTTCGGACAACGTGCCCCAAATAACTGGCCTATATGTTATAAACCCAACCCAACATGCTATAAGGCCTGACAAAAGAACACTGTGTTTTACAGTACCAGCATAATGAGAGAGATTTTTCACATTGCAGACAAAAGAACTGTGAAAGGCCAAAGCCCCACGGCAAAAACTCTGCTGAAATGCTATAGGGGCCATGCTGGCAGGACCTCGGTGTACAGCGCTATAGACCAGGTCCCCGCGGACCGGCAACAGACCCCCAACGGCCCTGTCCGTGGACCGGTGGTTGGGGACCCCTGCTCTATATCATGGAAGTATGACACATGGGCTTCTTGCACCCTTATAATGCAAAGTATATGCAAAGTATGTTACCCCAAATCAACACAAATAAATAACTGTGGCTGTTCTTGTCTCTAGTCCCACTGTAACTGCTCCCAATACAGAAAATAAATATAAAAAAAATTAAAGTTAAAATAACATTTTTATAAACAGACACTGTGCAGCCATTTATAGATCCCATATACCGGTTAATGATAGGGGACCAGCTAGAATAAATATAGCATTATTACAACTATATACTGCTCAGTACACAGGTCAGAGTAAACAATTTTGGTAACGCTAATCACATAAGAGTGAGGAAATTATATAAATTGCTTATAAATAATTTCTTTAACCCAAAAATGTTATAGCACAAAATATAAGGGAATCAAAAATGTGCTTTTTTTTTCCACTTTTGCTATTTTTCGCCTAGAAAAAAAAAAACATATGGGTGGTACCGCATTACAGTCAAACCTGTGCCACAAAAAATGGACCCATTATTTTCTATGGCCTCTATACACATGCCCATGTATTATCACAGGTCTGTGTACATGAGCCTGGGGCTAAGCTCAGGACAGGTCCTATATCTTTTTTTGCGGCCTGGGCACACTGAAGGAAGTGAATGTGGCCATGGAGGCTTGGGTGGCACATGAATATCATGTGCTGTCCAAGCCATTTTACCATGGAGCCAGCACATGCAAACCGTTGTTGCCATAAGATCAGAACAATGGACTGATGCAGACAGAGCACCTTCTGTTTGCATCCTTCGCCATTACCTAATGTTAAAAACAAGATGGATGCTTCTTTCTATTTTGTTTGTTATTGTTTTACATGGAAGATAAAGTCCTGAGTGCAAGACAACTGAAGAAAGCCTTCATCTTGTGTCTAATATTGGAGTGAAGGATGCAAACAGAAGGTGCTCTGGCTGCATCCTTTATTCTGTCAGCTTTACAGTCCATTGTTCTGATCCTCTGTTCGGGTTTCTGTTCGGGTTTCTGTTTGGGGGGGGGGGGGGGAAATCCACTTGGGGACCCCATGAACGGAAACCTAATCTGCTTGAAAAGCGGTTGCCCTCGGAAACACGTGGACCCCATGGACTATAATGGGGTCCACTGGGTTCCTGCCCCAAAAAGGACAGAAAAATGCGGAGAGAGAAATCCTGCTTGCAGAACTTTTCTCTCCGCATTTTTAAAGCGGAATGGGGTACGGAATCCCCGAGCGGAGACCGGGCGCTGGTGTGACCGCAGCCTTAGAATGTCATTCCAAAAGGAGAGATTTTACTGCGGACATTCAGACCTTTGAAGACCTTGATCCTCAAGAGGTTAAAGAACATGTACACGTAATACACCAATTTTTTTATTGATTTATTATTAAAAAAAGTAAGATGTTTTACTAGCGTTGCTTCATTTTTATGTCTTGTCTGTGGGCTATGTCTGGCATTACATCTCACTTGAGTTACAATACCAGACACAGCCCATGAACATGAGAAATGTTTTTTGGAAAAAAAAAGAAAAAGTGAAAAAAATTTTGTCATCTGCATAAAGCTATATTTTCTGTTTGTGTTTTGGCCTCCTAGGGGTAAGACACATGATGTGGCGATGGCTGCTTGCTGGTCCATGCCACCGATGTCCGCACTTATATGGTTAATAAGTTAGTGCTTATTGCTAGGTACGTGTTACCAGCAGCACAGTTCTGCAGGAGAATAAGTACTAAAGGGTTAACATGTTCGGGCGCTGGCAGCACTGACTGGCCTACAGCCAGAGCTGCATTGTGCGTCTCTACCTTACTATGAATGCAGACATGTGTCTAATTGACATTAATTAAAGATATACACTAATTACAGTCATCCTGTGGTGCTATAGCACATGGTAGTATATGATATCAAGTTTTATTTTTCCAGCATCCAGACGTGGAACAGTTTCATCGACAACATCCTCCATTATTCTAGACCGACCCTACTCATTCAGTCATCTTCACTTTGCTGACGATTCTGTGTAAGTTTTTTATCTATTACATTTATTACTTGTATGACACATTGTAGTCTTTCATCGGCAATAATTTACGGGAACGATTTTCAGTTATGTGTCCCAATGCCCTGAAATAGTCACATAAATGCACAGATGGCATTTTCAGAGTCTTCTTACAAAGGTCCGTGACAAATGGACCACGTACAGATGGCATCTATGTACTGTCTGGGATTTTCACAGGCCAATTGACTTGAATTAACATTCTGTATTCGAGAAATGGACAAAAGTAGTGCATACTTCCATTTTGTTTCTGCAGAACAAGGTGCGTGGAAATAAACAGGATACACACATAGAAGTCAATAGGTCGGTGTGCTATCTGTGGAGAACAGGGACAGCACACAGACAGAAACCATTGCCTAGAGTAGCACAGTGTCAACCACTTATTGCTTGACTCTTTCCCTGCCAAGGACATATCTCAAATGTCCTCCCATGGTGGCACTATAGTAGTACCAACAGTACTCATTCAGTCATCTTCACTTGGCTGAAGATTCTGTGCAAGTGTCTTGAATTATACATCTGTAAGTTATTTCTCCTATTTTACGACACATTGTAGTCTTTGATTGTCAATTGAAATAGACAGGCCTAATTTATATGGGCAATTTTTAGTATTGGGACTTGCTGGAACTTTTAGTTATGGATCTCAGTGTACTGAAAAAGGTCACATAACTGCACAGATGGCATTTTCAGGGCATCTCCTAGCAGTGGTCCATGGAAAAATGGACAAGATAAAGATGGCATCTATGTGCTTTCTATGATTCACTGGCCAATTGACTAGAATGAGCATGTTCTCCTCGAAAAACAGACAACAGTAGTGAATTGTACAGTACATAGCTCAGAATACTCATATAGAACTCAGTTGGTGGGTGTTCTATCTATGCAGAACAGGGACAGCACACAGACAGAAACCACTGAGATGAGTAGCTGAATGTCACCTAGTGATTAACTCTTTGCCTGCCAAGGGCATATCTCATATGTGCTCCCAGGGTGGCACTTCAATAGCCAAGTATGTATATATGAGATACTTTTTTGCTAGCAACAGTCCTATCATAGACTATTTACCACCTTGAAAGGTGATTCTGAGCTTCTCGACTTTAATATGATAGGGAATGTAGATTGTGAGCCCTATATGGGACAGTGACGGTCAATGTCTGTAAAGCGCTGCGGAATATGATGGCGCTATATAAGTAAGCATAATAAATAAATAGTAAATAATATGCTATGGGATTGCAGTTCTGGCCATGACGGACAGACAGTAAGGGAAGGGTGCACTGTTTCCCTGGAAAGAGAGGATGGGGTTTATAGAAGCCCAGGAAGACACGTTTTTGGCAGATTTACTAAAACTAACTGAATCTAAAGCCCCATGTAGCAAGCTGTGTTTTTTTTTTCCGCAGGGTTTTTCAAAGAAAGTCTGCAGAGTTTTCCTCTGCGGACTTTCTGCTTCTAGTACAAGTATACAAAAAACACCAGCATTTCCGTAGGTATAATTAAAATGCTGCGATTTACAAAAATGCGAGCATTTTTGAAATTGCAGCATTTCTGCTGCGGATTTTTTTCTGCAATGTGTGGATGGGATTAGGCGGAATCCCATCCACTTTGCAGGTAATGTAAAATGCCACGTTTTTGCAATGTGGGGTCCTGGCCAAAAAATTAGACAGTGTAGAGTAAGATTACACAGTCTTAAACGGTCTAATGTAATTTGATAAATGTAACATTCCTAGATTGTCTAAACCAGGGATAGGCAACCTTCAGCACTCCAGCTGTTGTGAAACTACAACTCCCAACATGCTCCATTCACTTTCATGGAAGTTCCAAGAACAGCAGAGCAAGTATGCATGCTGGGAGTTGTAGTTTGACAACAGCTGGAGTGCCGTAAGTTGCCTATTTCTGGTCTAGACTAACTATACACCTACTAATACTTGGTTTAGTTCATGCCAGAAAAATGTGCCAAAATTGGTACATTTTTTGGTGCACTGGGTTGCCATAACCATTTTCCACAAATCTCTTCCCTGCAAACCCAGGTCACTTTTACGTAGAAGTTGAAAAAAATGTTTAAAATGCTTGATAAACGTGGCTAAAGGCAAGTTAGACAGTTTATTGGTTCAAATTATGCCAGAATTCTTGTGCATTTTGCTTAGTAAATCTCCCCCAGTGTATCTAAACAGAGAGGCTCCTGTGTGACAGCCTCAGCTCCAAAAGAATATCCTAGGTGTGGATACCAGAATACTCATACCCAGGGTGCAACACCACAGAGCCAGGGTCTAGGGGAGAGATAGATGGCTGCACTGGGGGGAGAATCAATAGATACCGTTCCAGAGAGAGACACATGCACAGGCCTATAACTTCTGCACTTGTGTAACCTTATCTCATAAAAATGGCAGGACCACTGTATAAGTTGTATGTAGTAATAATTCTGTTGTATATTTCTATATGGCATGCTCTACAATCTCAAAAAATGTGGATTTTAGTAGTATAGTAACAGCTTGCGGTGGACAGTATTACAGGCAAATATTGCACAACTGTGGATAGATTATCAGTATGAAAATTCAATTTGAGGGCCAGAAAACCCATTTAGGCCGAGGCAAAAACCGCGGGGTTTTACAGTCACTGCAAATCCCATCCACACATTGCAGAAAAATACGTGCAGTGGAAATGCAGTGATTTCCAAAACCGTTGCTTTTTTGCAAATTGCGGCTTGTCAGTTATACCTACGGAAGCGCTGGCGTTTTCCCTATAGGTATAATGGAAACAGAAACTTTCTGTGAAAAGCACTGCTGTGAAAAGTGTTTTTTCTCCCAGCGCTTTTTCACTGTGGCCTGCTATGTGGGGCCTTAGGCCTTAGATTTTGCTGTGGTTTTTTGAGCCAAAGCCAAGAATGGCTACAAAAGGAATGGGAAATATATAGGAAGTTCTTCTACTTCTACCTTTTGCTCAATCCACTCCTGACTTTGGCTCAAAAAATCGTAGCAAAATCTGGAGCCTCAGCCTATGACAACTGTAGTCATCCATTTATTTAGTTTTAGTAAATATATAGGGTGTGCAGGGCACTCACTTTTCAAGGTGTGCATATTCTATGTATTTTATAGGTTACCTTTTCCGGGTGGTCCCTCTAGTTATACTGACCTTGGCTTGTTTACTGGATATTCTCTTGTCTTCTGATTTTGATGTTGACTCTGACCTCTTGGATTGACCCTGGTCTGGATACCTTTTACTCTTTTAATTCAGCTCTCCTGTTTTGATCTGCCTAGTGAGAAGTACTGTGGGTCCTGGTTTGTATTCAGACTCCAGAGCATCTATTTCTTGCACTTAACCACTTAGTCGATAACCTGGGTCCAAATTCAGCATAAGTCCATAACATTCGGGGTGCTTTAGATCTCCCAGCGCAGTGTAAGATTTAAGTTGCTTGTTGTACTGTTATCTGGTATCTGCCATTTTCTGCATTTCTTGGGAATTGCTCAAGTGACAATTCCATAACATACTGTATATAGATTGCTTTCTACAGACAATATACAGACCCATTCATTTATATGGTCTCATAGTTTGCCCAGGCTGTAGTAAAGAGCTGGTCCCTATACCTGTCAGTTTTTGGGGCTCGGTCCATTCATTCAAGTGTATGTCAGTGAAAATCATGGATGACACACAATACCAATCCGTATGCCATTCGTTCCATTTTTAGTAACACATACACTGCACATGATGATGCGCATAAAGCCTTAGGGCCCATTCGGATGTCAGAAAAAGAGGACATTCTGTCTCAGATTCCTCTTTATTTTCTGCACCCCAACTCCCCATGGTGAAATGCCGATGAAGAACGAGCAAGACGCCTATTTTTTCACCATCTTGCTCTGATCTCTGCCTCCCATTGAAAATAAGGGGAGGCAAATCAGGGCGGAATCTGCCACTGATTTTGGGATGGAATCTTTTGCAAAATCAGCCGCAGACTCTGCCGTGTTCTACATGTACCCTAATGCTCTCTATCTGTACAACATGCTCTGTACTGCTGTCTGCGCATTCTGCATGTACTGCACTTCTTCCTATCTGAATGCAACAATAATGTATAATAATGTCTATCTACTAAAGCTAATATGCATTTATACTTGTTATGTTTTTTTAGACACTTTTTAGAGAAATGCACCATGAATAATTACTTTGGAATTGGTCTGGATGCCAAAATTTCTCTAGAGTTCAATAACAAGAGAGATGAACATCCAAAAAAATGCAGGTACCAATCATTTATCTTTTATTTATGGATATAAATGTTTTTAGAATACCAAATGCAACAAATTATTTGTTCCATGGTCCAAACAAAGAAGACCGGGCCGCAACTTACATTTAACCTGTTTCGGTTTTCACCCCAGACTTTGGAGGCATTACTTTACTGTCCAAACTGTAAGGTTATGGGACATGCCCCCATGGGATTTGGTAACGGTAGTAAATGTGGTGACCTATTTTCAATGTAAACTACAATGTACAGGGTTACTGGTATTAGTGCAGAATATTGATCCATGGTCCATTGAGAAATCTGCATCTGTACATGCTGTTTTTGGCAACCCGTGGCCCCAATTACAGTTGCAGCTTTTAAAGAGACAGTTCATGGGACCAGTGCCATATAATGGTAGATGCCGGCTCTACGCAAGGCTCTGCAGACCATTTGAGTGAATTCAGTGCAGGAAAAATTTCATGACTTGTAAGTGACATCTCTGACTGTAATTGTTCACATTTTCCATCTCTGTTGTCTGGACCGACATGATCGCTTCTACCAGCCGTGTCTTGTCACTGTAAAGTGTGCAACAGCCAAGACATCATTGGCTCCTCACCTCTTCAGGCACCTGACCCACATTGACCTCCCCTACAAAAGGCAATAAATAATACCCCCTTGTAGATTTTTAAATGAATAATACTTCCTGTGTGCCCCCTTAAATTAATACTGCCCTTAAATTAGTAATGGTCCATGTGCTTCCTAATAATGCCCATATGCCACCTTAAATAAATACTGCCCATTTCTGCAGAGATTACTGCCCCCTAATGCAGTGACGTCATCACGCCCAACTGTGCCAGGACGTAGATGTGTTGTGGTGACGGCACCTTGTAGGCTGTAGACCTCAAGTAGCCTGCAGCCTACAAGTTAAATGGTCACTAAGTTTTCACACAACTTATGCTCAGTTCATAGAATACCTCATTCTGAACATAATTGCAAATCACTTTCATTAAAAAATCTGATGTTTTCCACACTAAAAACAGTTTTGAAAGTCCTGCCACCAGGGAGCTCCTAGCTTTTAAATCTGATATGTGAGAAATAGTTTTTTTTTTTTTTTTATCGAAGGTCTCAAAGCTGTGCCAACGAAAACACCAGTGCAAGGCAAAAAAGTGACGGGTGCCACTGAAAAAAACGTGCAAAGGATGCTGTCTATCTCAAAACCCATCTCAAAAGAGAATGGGTCCTCCGAAACTATCCCCAAACTCAAAGCCAAAAGGCGCAAGAGTAAGGGGGCTGTACCAACCCAACTGCCTAGACAGGAGGGTCAGTAACTTACTTGGTTTCCTCCATGGGCTGCCACCACCAGGAGTACTACCAAGCCAGCTACTTGCATCAGTCTTCTCAAGGGCTGCCACCCCAAGAGTACGACTGAGCCTACAACTGTTGTCTATCTCCACAAAAGCAGAGACAGACACTGGAGAGCAAAGAAGGAGGGAACCCGAGGGCCACACACTCCAACTCCTAGACTTCGGGTAGGACCCAAAAGCGTTTCCGCATCCCTACATCCACACAAAAAACAGTGACAAATATGTCACTGTGAGAAATAGGTGGGAAGGTCCAGCAGGCGTTATCTTTGCAGAGGCTCTTATTCCTCTGGGCTCTGTGCAGGCGCATGCTTGGAGGCCTGTCTACACTGCACATAGTGAGGAACATAGTGAACTCTTATAACTCAGAATAGGGATGACAGGAGAGAGGTGCTAGTGAAAAGATTAGCTTGTGTAGGACCACAGGCATTATGTAGTATATACAGTGCATATATAAGATCTTTCCAGATAGTACTATAACTAGCATGAATATATATAATGCATAGACATTGGATGAGGCTTTGTCCACACTCCTGAGTCTTATGAAAAGTGCTGCTCAGTAAACTAATGCCAGAGGTCCACACTATGTACCCGCTCCCCTGCTCTGGGTAAACTGCAGATCAAGGTGCAAGAAAAATGGGGCAATTATCCCCAGAAAAAGGAATAAATGTAAACTTTTGAAGGTCAGCTATCAACAGAGCGATGTCCCCAGGAAGACTCTGCATGATTTTGTTAGTTTCACCGAAAAACTCAGGTACCCTTTAAGAATGGTAGAGCAGGAGCCAGCGGCTTCCTCCTCTACCAAGTACTTCAATTGCATTGGCGTCTGCAGGCACCGATACAAGCTGGTTTCTAGTTGCTAGTGTTTATGGCAGTCCCGCTGCCCCCCCACTAGCTACGTCTACGGCTGTAGGCTTTCTGTGTGCTGCTGTATGGTGCTCCATATGGCACTGTATTACAAACCTGTGTCAGTGCACCCTAGGAGTCGTACTAGGGTACAGTGGCACTGTAGTATAGTTATCAAGTGGACTACTTGGCACAATCTTACTTTTGTATCCCTCGGCATGAAATGAGAGGTGTGTGGAGGTACAGCACACTCTCATAGAAGTCTATAGGCACTATATTAAGGCACTACATATAGTCATAATATGCTTATGCACATGATCCCTTAAAACGGTTGGGCACCTTCAGACCAATATTGAGAGACAAATGTTATTGTTTGTGTAATAAAAAGTTGTACAATTTTCCAATCTAGTTTCTGTATCAACCAACAAACCATGAGGAATTGATACAGAAAATATATTGGAAAATTGTACAACTTTTTATTATACAAACAATAACAATTGTCTCTCAATCTTGGTCTGAAAGTGGACAAGCCCTTTAAATGCATTAAATAGGATTCATGTACAAATAAATACTCATGAAATGAATAAAATTGGTTGATAGTTGTATTACTTACAGACGTGTGAAAAATAGTTGCAAATCTTCCTACAAATACCCACCTTTGCCTAAGGCCCCACGTTGCTGAAATGTTGCGAAAAAAAAAAAAATGCTGTCACCTCCGCCTTATCCTTTGATAGATTTATTGCTTTCAGACACCTGAAATATAGTAGCAAATTGTCCTGCAAACACCTACCTTTGATTTCTATGCAGCAACTGCATATGTTTCCCGTGAGTACAGCTATTGTATACTGAGCTCATGTGCTAAAGTAAAAAGTGATCAATCTTTATTGTCGCAACAATTATAATTATACTAATGGGTTACCTGATAAGTGGCATCACAGGAGATATAAGAGGTATACACCAAAAATAATTACAGTATACTTGAAACATGAATAGTTGTAGACTAACAATGGATAGATGCATCACATGATATTAGTATAACCCTGCCATAAGTATACTGTAATTATTTTTCTAGCTATCACTCCTACTTTACATATTATTGTAGCTATGGTACTAAAATGCTTCATTTGTCTCCTCTTTTGCAGTAGTCGGACACGAAATATGATGTGGTATGGTGTATTAGGAACCAAGGAACTACTGCAGAAAACCTATAAAAATCTAGAGCAACGTGTGAAACTAGAGGTGATTATTTTGCATTGCCCTTCAGTCCTTTGTGGGTCACGAAATGTTAAGGGGAGTCTGTCAGATGGAAAATGATCATTGAAGTAATGACAATGCCTTGTAGTTCTCTTTACACACTTTCCAAATATGTCTTTGTCATTCAGCATTGCAGCTCCATTATTGAGAATTTTTTTGTAATTTATATGCAAATTAGGTGAAAAGGGCCCCAAAGGTCCCTCTGCCACATAACATATACTACTATTCTAAATGGCACTAGGTAAGTAGGGGCACCATTACACATTAATACATTAAATTACAGCATGCAATGTCAGTCAGCTGCTTCTAAGGCCAGCAGGAGATTAAAAGGGGTATGGGCTCGCAGCACAGGGATGTAATATTAACACTTTATAAGTCATTGGTACGGCCCCATCTGGAATATGTAGTTCAGTTCTGGGCACCAGTTCATAGAAAGGATGTCTTAGAAGTGGAAAAGGTACAATGGAGGGTAACAAAACTGATAAGGAGCATGGAGGACCTCAGTTATGAGGAGAGACTAAAGGAGATAAATCTGTTTAGTCTGGAGAAGAGACGTGTAAGGGGAGACATGATTAACGTCTATAAATATATAAATGGACCATACAAGAAATATAGAGAAAACTGTTCCATGTAAAATCCCCTCAAAACACAAGACGTCACTCCTTCCATCTGGAGAAAAAAGGTTTAATCTCCAGAGGCAATAAGGCGGCTTCACTGTAAGGACTGTGAATCTGTGGAATAGCCTACCCTGGAGCTGGTCACAGCTGACAAAATGTCATTGGTTATGGAAATGTATAGAAAGCTCATTTCCTTCACTCATCCCTTCAGTCAAGCCCTTTCCCATCCCTTGGTTGAACTCAATGGACGTGTATGTAACTACATGATGATATATTCATACCTAGACTTGTGAATTTAAGGATTTATTCTGATTGTCATATTTGGATTAAGAAATGAAATTTCCTCTTAAATGGTCTTCTGCCTTCTTGGGGTTTTTGCCTTCTTCTGACTTAGCACTGCAGGATAATAGGTTAAACTAGATGGATTTATGTATTTTTCTTAACCTTACTTTTCCCTATAGGTATAATAGAAGCAGAAAGTCTGCAGAGGAAACCTTTCTGTGAAAAGCGCTGCGGGAAAAACCGCTATGAGTCTCGGCCGCGGTTTTTCCCACAGTGCTTTTTGGCTGCAGTTCCCCACGTGGGGCCTTAGCCTGAAATGGGTTTGTTTTGCAATTTGTCAAAAAATATTTGTTCTTCGCCTGATAACATTTAAGTAACTATGCTGTATGTGCTTCTTGTTGTTGTAGTGTGATGGAGTAACCATATCTTTGCCCAGTCTTCAGGGTATTGCAGTGTTAAATATCCCTAGTTATGCTGGAGGTATTAACTTCTGGGGAGGAACCAAAGAGGATAATGTAAGTAACTAACACAAGTATACATGTTTTTATTATACAATAGGAGATCAAGACTAGAAAGTGTTTTGTCACGATAGCTCAATCCATTTCTGTTTTTTTTAATTCATAAATATTTTATTAAACATCATCATTCTATAACACAATAAAATGTAATAAAATGACACACAGAAGAAAAATTAAAAATTTCAGAGTTGCAGATTTTCTGTTTTTTGTTTGTTTTTTTTTCCTCTGTCCACCAAAAGGAAGGCTGAAGTGCTGGGTAGATCTTGCAATGCAATTGAATGCAGGATAGGCCAGGCAATTCAAATGAATTGTAGGTCAGCGCAAGTTAAAATTGTGGGTGGATTGTGTAATATTAACAAGTGCTACATCTGTAAATCTGCTTACAAGATCATTCAAGATAGGAAAAAGAGGGACTGGAGACCAAACCATCAGTCAGCCCGTTACCAAAACATCTAATGTGACGTAAAGTATGGGAATAATGTGAAAGAGAACAAAGATAATATCAAAGAACAGGGAGAAGGGTCATAGTGATGTCAAAGCTAATGGCCAACAAACATAATGTTGTTACAACATTGTTACATAATGATTACTACAGTATCATAATCCAAGGAAATTGTACACAGTGATGTCACAATATAAGAATATAATGTAAGATATAGCACTATAATACAAAGATGAAGCATACCGTGATGGAAAAGTACATGGATGTTGGGTGCAGTTTTGTTACAGCACAGGGGTAATAAACACAGATACTTAAGATATAATACACGGAGTTAAGCACATATTTTGCCTTTTGTGTCAAAAGTGGATATTAAAGAGGTTGTCTGGGATTGGGAAAACAGTATTGTATTAATGTGAATAGTGCTGAGCTGCAATACCACACATGATCTGTGGACAGGTGGCAGGGCTGTTTTTTTAGAAGAAGCAAGCCATGTTTTTCTAATCTTGGGCAAGCCCTTTAAGTCCCCTAGGATCCAGGTGCAACTACATGCTCTGCATTCACTATAGTTACATGCTTGTATATATTTTATGTCTTGTGATATCTTTGTACTGCAGAATTTTGGGGCTCCTTCCTTTGATGACAAGAAGCTAGAAGTAGTTGCTGTCTTTGGGAGTATTCAGATGGCTATGTCCCGTGTGATCAATCTGCAACACCACCGCATCGCACAGGTGACATAACTACTAAGGATTGCTAGACTAAAATAATAGAATTATTATAATTGTTATAATAGAATTATTAATGTCATTAACTTGACAGAATTGTTTGCAAATGTACAAACTGTCCATACTATTTTTAACCCTTTAATGACATAGGGTAGTTTGAAAGTTAAGGCTTGGCAACCTTTTTCATATTTTCCATCTCTACCTTCCAAAATTGCATTTTTAGTTGCCACCTTTTTGGGGTACATAAAATATTTTAGCTGTTGTTAATATTTTGTTGGGAAAAAATCTGAAAACTCCTGTAGTACTTACATTATCCACTAAGCTAAATTATGTATATCAGCACACAGATGATCACAGCTGTCATGTATGTGTAGACACAGACTCCATCAGTAACAATAGGTGACTCCATACTTCCCCTCTTCTTGTCTGTGCTGTCAGTGGACCAGTGCATATGGCACAATGCAGTGATGTCACTACGCTGCCTATGGCTAGCCACTGGCATCCTCAGCGTGCTCTTGGTGTCTCAGAGACTGCAGGTGTAAACCAGCTTAAGGCCTTTGAGAGTAAATGGTGGAGTTGGGAGGCAATGGCTAAGTTGAAAGTGTCACTTCCCCAGGGATCTGACGGAATCCAAACCATAAGGTTTATGCTTTGTGCATTTGAAAGTTAAAGTGTACTTGTCATTTCAGGTAATTTTTCTGGATAAGCCACCATGTGTAAACATGATATCATTTTGTAACTTATATTTTGCAGTTTTAGCACTCTTCCCCTCTGCTTGCTGTATCTGTAGTTTTCATTCCTCTCATCTGCTGGGTGGAGACTAGCTGCCATACACTGCACACAGTGAGTAGAGGAGGAATCTGCTCTATCACTGTCTGTCGCTCCCATTCAGAAACAGACCCAGCACCATGCAGGACATATATAGAGAAGTACTGATTTGTTCTGATGTGAGTAAAGTGTTTAGAATTTTTCTGTTCACCTCAAACATCAACCTGAAGCTTCTTTTCTTCTCTTGTCTCCTCCACTTTCTGCTTACTCTTCCCTCTATCCTTTCCATAGACTTCTATTGGTATCACGTGACCTACTGTCCATCTCGAGACGCATAGGGCAATGATTTTCACAGTGAAAGTCAGTGTAGCAGAGGAGAAGGGGAGCAGAGAAGCTGTCCGAAAGGGGCATTTCTCTCTGATATGATATATTACTAGGTTTTATACAATTGCCGGTGCTATTCATTTATGTAACATTTGCTGAAACAAGGTTCCTATTTAACTGTTATAAAAATAAGTTTGTGTGAGAGACGAAACCAGAATTCAGACCAGAAAAAAACAAGTGAATAAAGGTTTTAATGTTTTTTTTATATTATCTCATATATCAATGATATCATTGACTCTGAAGCTGAAGTCTGAAGATGTTACATTTTTCTTTTCACATCAGTGTCGTGTGGTAAAGATTACTATTTTGGGAGAAGAAGGGGTTCCTGTACAAGTGGATGGAGAAGCCTGGGTGCAACCTCCTGGTGTCCTAATGATTCAGCACAAAAACCGAGCTCAGATGCTTACAAGAGACAGGGTATGTGCAAGGCTTCAAAGCAAATCCATAAAAATGCTCCTATTTCTGAAAATGTAGGACTTACACATGCAAGTGATTTGCCTGGGTTTTTCTCTCTGCAACAAACTAAACAGAAGTATTACAATGATAACTCTATGTTATGGGATAGCTCATATTAGTCTGCATTCTGTCCATGCAGTGATGACATGGCACATTTGTAATAACCCATGGTGTCATGGCTGCAGCGGCCTACCCAAAGGAATGAACGGTGCACCAAGCTTCCTACTTCTACAAAGCGCACACACTCACAGGTCATGTTGTCTCTGAGGTGGTCTTCTTGTACAAAAGAAGTTAATATCACTTGAGTATGGCAGTAGTAGATAATGTCAGCCCGTGCGCCTCACATTGCTGCTCCAAGCAAAAACAGAATCACTCTCTACATTGCCAAGCGGCTGCAATTATCATAACAGAACATCAGACCATCCTCCCCTTATGCAGAGAATTTTATACCATGGCATGACTGAAATTGTCCTGCCGCAGCGTGTGAAGCATGTACTATAGGTGGCACAAAGACACTCTCTCCTGCACAGCCATTGAGCGTGACGGGGATCCTCCCATATGGTAGAATCCTAGCACTGCCCTCCATCCAGAAAGTTCTAGAACAGAACAAGGTGCAGCACAAATAAATTGGCAGTGAAGCTAAAACACACAGGTCAGCCAAAAGTCATCAGCATTTATAATATAGCATGCCAATACACAGCAAAACACTTTTCTCGCATAACACACAATACCGCACATTGGCTAAGTTGCCCACTTAAGGCTATCTTTGTGGAATGCTGTGGCTTCGACTGTCTTACAAATTTGACTACATTTGGACAAATATAATACTAATATATAAAGTTAGACCTGCCAATGACCTTATGTGGAGGTATGACTATGTATTTTATTAATAAATCATTAGCCCTCCCCAAAAAAACTTTATGTAAATTACCAAAATATTTCTAAATATGTATACAACATTTACAGATGTACAGTGAATAGCCAATTTATTACAGACCTCACTTGACCCTCAGAACCACATCACATTGTCTCCTAGGTGTAGAAATCTTTCACTTGTAATATGTTTTTTGCATTCGGACAGGATAGCTTCTTGCAGTTTCCAGAAATGAAATGGAGGTACTGATATGCTCATCCCAGAGATGCTCTATAGCAGGGGTGTCAAAATCATTTTCTGGGCTACATCAGCCTTATTGGTTGTCTTCAAAAGGCTGTGAGTAATTCTGTGACTGTGTAAACATAGCTATGCCAGTTAGGTGCAGTTACATTTATAGTCCATTGAAGGCAACCGTAAAGCTGATGTTAACATATTGTTAATTAGGACACTATTATCTATGTGTATTATCTCCCTCCTATAAGTAATAGTGCCCTAATTGTCCCCCCACATAGATATTGGTGACCCCCCATAGGTAATAGTTCTCCCCACTCCACCCCATATCACATCACATCACATACAGTCCAGGCCACACAACTCATACTTACCTCTTCTTCCTGCAAAGCACTGATGTGTCTCCCGGCTGTGCACTTCTTCTATTGTCCTCTACTGATACCCTGTCACCTGCTCAGGCAAGAGATACCATAGACTGAGAGACAGCATGGCCGGAAGGACATTAAAAGAGGTGCACAGCCTGGTGTCACATCAGCACTTTGCAGGAAGAAGAAGTAAGTATGAAATTCCCTACACCTGGAGACAGAAGTGTGGTGAGGGGGCCTATGAGCCCCCCTTGGTTTAGGGGCCTGGTCACAAGGGAGACAGCTGTGACTGTGTGTGTGGAAGGTCTACAGCACTCCCCAGCTATAGATAGACAGCTAGACAGAACAAACTGATGTCATGTGATGTGGCTTACTAGCCCCCAACACATAGTATGGCCTCCACACAGTATATAGCCCCCTTTTTTTTTATTGCTGCCCATGCAGTATATTACACCCCTTTTTTTTATTGGCCTACCACACAGTATATGGCCCCTTTTTATTTTGACCTACACACAGTGATATGTTAGGCCTATTATTGCAATATGTAGCGGGTGATAATTTACTCACCTATCCACGCTCCTGTCCAGGATGGCCTACAATACTGCCTCTAGGTGCACTTTTTTTTTTTAAACTTTTTACACATTTTTTTTTTTTTTCCAACTATGGTACTTTGACCAGCGATCTTCTGATCGCTGGTTCAGTAATGTGCGCAGCAACACTCATGTACTCAGTGTATACAGGCTGGCTGTCAGCATATGCAGATACATAGCCTATGGCATCGATCCTTCCCGAGGCAGGTTTGCAAGGGAAGAGATAAGAGGCAGGCCCAGGGTCACTATCAAACTCTGGGTTGCAGATATCACACATCGGCACCCTCCAAACATTAGATATTGATAATCAATAATAGTGTGTTACACACACAAACGTGCATTTCATAAGTATATACTCATAGGTACCTTTGGATGTCTCTATCATGCACATAACCTGGTTAGGTGATAGGGCAAGGACATCCCGACACTGAAGACATCCCAACGCTGGCGGTCTTTTGCCTCTGGAATAATCCAGTAGGTAGCAGCCAATATTCTACTAGCCCATCCCCTCTCCTGTCCTGACTTGCTTCCTCTCCTGCCTCCAGAGGGGTGCTGCATGGTACGTCCCGACACTGAATATGTCCCGACACTGGCGGTCTTCTGCCTCAGGTAGCAGCCAATTAAAAAAAAAAAAAAAAAAAAATGGCTCCTTTCAGTTTCTACCAGGATTCAAGACCCCAGCTGCCAGTAGAGGTGAACAGATTGCTAATTGTAGCTAATAATAATCACTCTTTTCAGCTTATGGAGTCAGAGCTAAGGACTCGCTGCCATTCCAAGCACTGTGCTCATATGCCTTCTATTTCCTGATTTGTAGAGCTCATAATCAGAGATTATCATTGGATTATAATGGATAAATAACACCTAATATGAAGCTGGAGGAGTTTAACCCATGATCATATCATTGACTATGAGTACTGGGGACTGCTCACTATTCTCCCTACACAATGACATGTCCAGAAGTCTCACCAACGGAAGTCAATGGGTTGTTTTCTGCCTGAGGTTTCTTATGTTCAGGTTCCCACTGAAAAGAAAATCTTTAAAACTGAGCTCAAGCAAGCAGGCTGTAGCATAGTCATATAAAGAACACATACAGCCATAAAGTAAAATAAGATAACAAAGTTTCAGTACCATTGTGTAACATATAAGGTTATACAGTCCTTTCATTGATTTTCTCCTCTTCATAGGCATTTGAAAGCACCTTAAAATCATGGGAGGACAAAAGAAAAGGAGAAAACTATAGGGCTGTGCCTCGACCACGACTTCATTCCCAACAGTCAATGGAGTATCTTACTGAAGAAGAACTTGCTCATCTGCAACAACTTGCAAGTTCTGCAGAGAGCCTTATTAGCAGGTATAGATCAGTGAGCATCGTGGCCAGGCTTATTCTTCTTTTACATAGGACAATTATGTTGCAGTGTGATGTTATTGTGCATTGTATTACGGGACTCTTAAATACAAGTAGACTGAAATCCTTGGTCTGATATCTTACACTTGTTTGAGTGTGTAGGATTATTTTAGCAAGGTAGACCCTTTGTGAAAGAATATGCGTATACAACATTAACACCATATTCAGGATCTGTGCAATACCGTCTTCTGCATAGGGCTTTATACTTAACCTTTTTTGTTTGCGTCCACCATAGTTAACCACTGGGTGACTGCCTCACAGCTAAAAATGTTCAGGAGGTCAGCATGCAACTTTGCAAGGATGTTTCAGAATACCTTTGCAAAGTCTGCAAGGACAAGGCTCATGTAGAAAGCATCGATGTTTTATTACCTTCCTTGTCTTCTTGATCACTATATAGACAGATCAAGAGGCTGCCATAATGTTTCCTGCTCTAATCCCGACAATCACGTGATTGGAAGCTGCAGGACCTGCTGGGCCTTAGCAGACCCAGATCAACTCTGAAGAGGTAGCTGTACTCCTCCTGTAACTGGGGCTAATACATCAGCCCAAGTCACAGTGGAAATAAGCAGTAAAAAAGATGTAATGTTGAATTACCCTCAAAGGTCTATATGTAGTACACAATGAGAAAAAGAAACTAAACAAGCTAAGAAAAAATAAAAAGGAACGCTACCACTAGTCTACATGGCAGCTTCTAGCCCTGTCCCTAATGACACTAAATAATATATCCTCTATATAAAAAATTATCAAGGGACACAATTATAAAAGTGTTTTAGCACTTGGTGCAATTAAAAAAAAAAATAACAAAAATTAAAAAAACAGACATTTTTTCTAGATATTAAAATATAGAAAAAAGCTAAAATAAAAATGACATAATAAAAAGCCCTTATTATTACCAAACAAATAAACCAAAATAAGTTTAATACCCAAATAAGAAAAAAACAACCAAACATGTTGTCGCTTTTAACACTACATGTACTAGAAAAATTAAAATGTGCTTGGTGATGAATGGGGGAAATAGCCAAGTCTTGAACTGATTGAAAACCACCACAAACTGCACTGTGTGAACCTGACATTAAAGTGGATGTTCCAGTCATTAAGGTTGAATGAATTTTGATATATTTAAAATGCTCTTACATGTTATTACACGTATATACACGTATATTAAACATATATGTTTGTTGATATACAGAATCCGGGATGCAGCGAAATCACACAAGGCCATAGAACAAGAACTGGCTCATGCTGTAAATGGCAGCTTTGGGGTATTAAATGATGCTTTTTCCAACAAGTTAAACAATTCACCTGAGGTGAGAAAAAATATTTATTATCCTTAAAAAAAAAAAATCTGTTTAAACTTTTTTTGAAAAAAATTTGTTTTGGAAAACTCCCATATCCTATGAATTATTAGGCTTTTTCACACTGGCAGTGATGGTTCTGTTTTGCCTGCTTTCTACTTTCCCTGAGCCTGGATGAAAACTACATCAGGCCATAGCTGATGTCGATGTCCTGGATCATTTATGCCAGATTTTTGGCGTAATTGATAATAATTCTGGCAAGAACTATGGTCACACCTCCTGCTTGCCCTTGCAAAACCTCCTTTTTCGGGAAAGAGGTGAGGCCAGTGCAAAAAAAGAATAAGCTGCAAATTTCTTGGGCAGAAAACAATTTGCGCAAAAAATTGCAACTTTTTAATGCGGTGTACGACAGAAGCCTGGTCTACAAGGCATAATATATCTACTCTAGTGAGTATTACATGGTGGCCATTCAGACAAGTAGCCATGTGAAAATTTGACTTGTCGGGTTTGCTAGAACAAGCGCCTGCTGCTTTACCTTATAGATAGGGGAGGTGCACAGGGTTTTCTTTATTTTATTAATCTATTATGCTTACTTGTATAGCGCCATCATATTCTCCAGCGTTTTACAGACATTGTGGTCACTGTCCCATATAGGGCTCACAATCTACATTCCCTATCAGTACGTTCTTCATGAGACAAGCCACATATGATATACAAATGTCACATATTTTTTTTATAATTCTCTTCTGCAAAGTCATGTATATATGACTGAAAAAAAATAAGGACTATGTTGGGCTCTTTTCTACAACAGTGTTTCCCAGCCTTTTCAGCTCTTTTTTTATTTTATTTTATTTTTTTTTTAATTCTGCTTGTTTTTGAGACATTTTTTGAAGTGTCTTGCAAGGTATCCCATTGATTTCTATGGGATTTGGAGTATTATTTCTGCCTTATGATAGGGCAGGATGCTTCTTTTCTCAGCTAGCTGAATAAAACAGTGCTGAAGAATGAAGCTGGCTGATTCCTATGGAAATTAATGGGAGAATTTTCAGCTGCTTTGGGTGCTATTTTTAAAGCAAAAAAGAGAAATGATTCACTTTCAGAAAAAAAATTCTATTGACATGGTGGTGTCACAAGCGTGATAAGATCAAAAGACTTTTATAGATCGTAAAAGTGATGAGTCATTTTGTGGCATATAATGTGCAAGATTAATATATACTTCACCGCTATGACATATCAGCAAGACAGAAAGAGACTTAAAGCGTACAAACCGAACCGTACTGAGAAAAAGGAAATAAAAACCGAGCTATAACAAGTGTGGTCATGCCACTTGATCCACTTTCAGAGGAATAGTACTGGCAGGCTCCAGTTTCCATCCTCAAGGAAAGGATAGGTCGAAGAGATGAAGGCAAGGTGTGATCTTAGACCCACACATCTACACTGGAGGAATTTCCTCTCCGACTACCAAATAGTCAGGCAGAAGTGCTGTCTAAGTTTATCTTGTATTCTACTAGGTAAGATCTATATGAAGCTCTCCCAAACTTCAAAGAAGTGCTGAACTCCAAGAATTATCTTTTTGGGTAAACTTGGGGTTAAATCCAAAACTTTACCCAAGCCTTCAAGGCCACGACTTACATTCTCATTGGATCAACCACCCCAAAATTGAGGGTTAAATGGAGTAAGATTAGTCAAATGGGCTAGAGTGACTTTCTTGACCAGAAACCAGAACTTCAGAATAGTGAAGCAGGTCCACAAACAATGATAAATGTCACCATCCACTTGACCATAGTTCAAAGCCAACAGGAGGGGACATTTTGGCAGAGATGACTGTGATTATAGTGACCCAGAGGCCAATGCCAATGGTAATGCCATTGTCTTAATGTGTGGATCTAGGTCTACCTCTATGAGGATATTCAGTGAAGCTTTGAGAGAATAAGAATTAGAAGAGCAACATTAATAGAAAAATACATCACGATATGTCAGCTTTGTTACAGATGGACACAGAGTTATTGACTAACATCTTCATTTTCCTTCTGTAGTTGTTGAGCAGAAACGCAGCAGTTGATGTTGCGATTAGTGTCAAGGCCTTGTACACGGAGACCAGAGCATTTATGGGGAGTAAGCAGGTGAGTTTCCAACAGAAAAAAAAATGTTATCATGTAATGTCAAAAAAATTACTAGTGTTATTTTTTCCTTCAGATTATAGTTATCTGTACCACAATTGAATGTTGAAACCACCACATGCCTCTCACACAGTGCCAGCAATAGTGCCTCATATACAGTGGTAGTCAGTGCCTTAAGAATTACAGGACTGCCATCCCCATCTTGTTGCTACAAGTACTGGGTAGCATTTAATGTCCTCCCCCAGTACTAAATATTGGTGCTGAGAAGATGAAGGAATTTGCCATTGTTCCAACCATAGAAGCCATCTTCTTAGCAGACACATCGCTTGATATAGTAATACTAGGATATGTTGTCACTGTAGACTAAAGCTATAAGAACACCTGTGTGATGATATATGTGCTAAAAGTACCTTTCATGAAGGCAATGAAATGTAAAAATTGTAAAAGTCTAACATATAATCACATGTGAAAGAATTCAGAACCGATTTTAAACTAATCTAAATGATCTGACCCCAATAGAACACAGCCTAGGGAAAAAGATACACATGCCTTTAAGGCTGAGGCCTCACGTTGCGGAAACGCAGCTTTTTTTTGTTACAGATTTTGCTGCATTTTTTTGAGCCAAATCCAGGACTAGATTGAGCAGAAGGTAGAAGTATAAGAACTTCCTATATATTTCCCATTCATTTTGTAGCCATTTTTGGCTTTGGCAACGCAGCTAAATCTGCAACAAAAAAATCTTTTCTGCAACGTGTCAGGAGGACTGGAATTGACAGGTTATTGGTGAGCTGGGACTTTTACCTTTAGAGCATTCTGAGCCTGTTTTGCCAGACAGCCCCTGTAGCATCATCACATTTAGATACAACGATGACACAAGATACTATGACATCATCACCACAATAAAACACAGCAAAGGATTAAACACAAACTATGTCATAAAGGAATACACAACCTATTATGTTAAGTGTCAGAATAGATTACCTTGGGCCCACCATGTTGTTGTAAGGGCACACTGTCAACCTATACAAAACCTGTGTATGTCTATGTGAACTTTTCATTTCTGTGTAAACCTTGTGCATACACAGGGTATATATGTTATACATGTTAATAGATTATGTGAATAAATCCATATAGTCCATATACACCAAGGGCCATAGCAGAACATCAAAAAAAAAAAAAAACACAGCATGTCCTATTGAAATTTCATAGTTATTTAAGTGTTGCATGTTAATACCGCGAATAGATATTATTAAAATAATCATAACCATGTCTTCTTCTATATGTGACTATATTATCTATAGCACTGGGAGTCTCCTCAGGAAGAGGAAGGTCTACTCTGTGCTGTCAATGGAGTGAGTCAAGACTTGCAGAAATTATCTGATATCCATTGGATGGCACACATCATTAAATCAACAGTGGAGGTGAGCAGTCTGATTTGGGGTATCTGCTTCTACATTTTTAATACATAGGTAGTTACATTTACTCTATTAATAATTTCCATCTAAATATGTCATTTCTATTTCATGAAAGACAATTTCTCATAGGTCCCAAATACTAGTGAATAAATTAGTAGCGCAAAGAGTCTATTCCAGTTGTTAGCGCAAATTAGGCTTGGACTTCTGTCATATTTCACTTTTTGAGAGGGTGGAAGAAACTGGAATAAAAAATTAAAATATATTCCCAAAATACCAAGAGAATATCCCACAATATTAATTCTTACAATTGGTATATAAACATTTATGTAGGCTCTAAAACAATTACAATCTGGTGACAATTGCATTCCTGATAGAGATACTTTTCTTAAAAAAATAAAATAAAAAAAAACACAAGGAAAGAGTCAAAACAAAGCACTTTTAGATATAGATATACATAGTACTAGAAACCACCCACCCACCTTCTCACCTCTGTCTCATTCAGAAATCTTACAAAAAAGCCCTGTTCACACGGCTGAATTTGCCGTTGATTTTAGGGCAGAATTCTCTCCAAAATCAGCAGCAGATTCTACCTTGACAATGCCACCCATTGTTTCATCTGCCTCCCTCCTTTTTTACCCTATCTCTTCTAAATAGATTATAGATGAATATTAACCGTATCCACACCTATCATGTTGCATGGTTCCTCATATACTAAGTGCTCTAGCAACTCGCCAGGTTTCTTACTGTTGTAAACATAAATTTGAGTCTTCTGTTACAAATTACTTTTTTATTATTTATCTGTCGGTTATGTAAACTGCTTATATTCCAGGTTGTAACAGTGACAACTTCTTATCCGCTATGCCCTCTCTCCCACCCACCTCCATTTCACAAACCATTTGTCCAATTTCCATATCACCTCCACCCCTCTTATCTGCTTTAGTCACTATGCACGTCATATGTTTGTCCTTATCCCCACTCTTTTTCCTACTAACTGTTCTCACCCTCACACCTCTCCAATCCTTCCCTGATTTCATTACTATTTTGCCCTTCTATATAGCAGTGGTCCTTCCCCAGTTCCTAAATATTCCTCCAACCTTCCAGACATCATCCCTTCCAACATAGCTGAACCCTCCCCAGTCTATCCCTACTGTAGAGCTTGTATCCAAGAGCAAAGTTGGTCCAGTTCTCCAAGAACCCAAATCCCTTCTTCCTACACCAGTTCTTGGGTCACTTACTTACTTCCCTTAGCTCCCACTGCCTCTCTGATGTTACATAGTGGGTTGGAAAAAGACCCAGGTCCACCAAACAGAAAGTCATGTTGCTTTATTAAAGTAACTAATAAAATAGAATAGAGGGTTAAAATGGTACAAACCAACTAACCCATAGAGTTTCTCAATTGTATTATTTATTTTGCATTATTTATTTAGTTTACTTATATAACGCCATCATATTCCGCTTTTACAGAGATATTGCCTTTGATATTATCAGAGATATTTTACTGCTTAACAACACTACATGATAATAGATTGGAGTATAGACAGATTTTTGATCTCTAGACTTGCACTTGTACTTATGTATAACATATAATGAAATATTAATATCAGTCAAGTAAAGTGTATGTATTTACTACTACTAGGAGAACAGTGATGTGAGCGGTAAAGGAAGCTTAAAGCTCAGAATTATTTCAAAACCAAGAAAAGAAAAAGAAAAGTGTCATAAGCAAAAATCCAACAGTTCATTAACAGGTAAGTGATGTACAGAATATCCCGTAATTCTAAATGTTTGCATTGTGCTCCATGATCATTAGGTTGTGTAAAGCAGGCCATACATGTTACAACTGAAGAAATGGGACGATGAAAGTTTTCTGTATTTACTTGCTTTATCTTTGTGCAGATTTGTAGCAGAGATTAATTCGCCAACCTAAGCCGACCTCATTTATGAGATGGTTTTTAATAAATGAATAGTACAATGGCGTATTAGAAATTTTCATAATAATGCTCTCTACTCCTTTTATCACTCTGATTTCCTTTCTACTCCCTTCACTTTACACCTCTCTTCTGTCAACAGCTTAATCCTCCCCCATTCAACCTGTGTAGGCATCTATGCTACAAGTAACTTGATCTGTGTGTGTAAGGCTTTCCTCCCTGGATACAGATTCTATTACTCATAACAAGTAAAGGAAAAGGGGTTGGAAAGCAGTCCGATAAGTGGAGAAAGAAGCATTTTTCTTTAAGACATATTACAGTTTCTTATATTAGTTGTACTATTCATTCTCTTCAGTTCCATATAAATATGCTTATCACAATTCTACTGCTTTGATATGGGTTTGTTTGATCTTACTCAGGCTGCAAATTCAGCCTAAAACATCCCCAACACAGTCCACGCACCTCAGTCCAACACACTGCCGCCACCTACTGATTTGAGGTAGTAGGAACCCAACACATGCAGATACATCTCTACAACAGTCAAACGGAAAACTCACTTTAACCCTTTCCCGACATCCAGCGTGCTATTATGGCAGAAGGCAGGCGTTTAAATATGGCAGCCGCCCAGGAGGCGGTTATTGGCGCTTTAATTTTGGCTCCCAAAGTTAAAAAATGGCCCTACTTGTGATGCTGCAACTGCCTCCTTTCTTCCTAGTTCTAGAACGGCACTGGTGTGATGAGATTGTGAGAGCCGTCTGGTTGTCTTGTGAAGGCTCCCAGGCCTGTCTTTATTATATGCCTATTGAGGCTTGCCTTTGGCAGACCTCAATAGGGATATATTGATTTGCTCATAGACTGCAATACAAGACCCCTGGGGGGGGGGGGGGGCGTTAAAAAAAAAAAAAATTAAAACTATAAAAAAAATTTATTTTGATACCCTGAGGCTTTGGAAGAATACAATATGGCTGACCCTACATGTGTGACAAAATTCCTCTGGTCATCATCACGTTTTATAATGTTAGCCCCTGCTAATCCTCTGCCCCTTCTAATCCTCTCTTGGTCACTGAATAGTGGATTAATAAGGGGGCAAATCCCATGAATATTGTTTAATTTGTGGTTAAATGTTAAAATTGCATTTTATAATCCTCTTTGAGGCTCTGGTCACAACCTCTGGTAAACATCCTGGTCCTCAAAAGCTGATCTGTTAGTCTAAGCCACCAGCCTTATCTGTGTTGTGCTGAGACTTCAAGGAATGCCATTTACAGACCAGAAGTGACAAGACCAAGAGTCCTCCTCTTGGACACTGGAGTCCTCCTGAGTGAATATAAGTTATTAACATTGGAGTAGTTAGGCCTAAAAAGATATTTTCCTCCTGAATACTAAATATAGTAAACGCCCTGAGTCAGTGATATTATTTCCTCCTGAATAGGTTATAATAGAACACCACATATACACGAATCAACACTAACAAGTATATACAGGAAGGGGCTTACATTAGAGGGTCTCATAGAACTGGATGGAGAAACCGACTTCCTGTCCACATGAGACCCCGTCTCAGTTGGAGAGCCTTATTGTGGGTCACATTACACAGCTGAGGACCAGAACATTGTGGAAAACTCACAAACACATTTGCATCTTGTACCTTTATAATGGGTCAGAAAATAAAGTTGTTGGGGGAGTCTAAAGCCAGAAAAGACACAAACGTCTACTCAAATTTATGCCTGCTCATACACCAGTCTAAGGCTGGGTTCATATTGATGACCATTCAGGGATTCTGTCCCCCATTCTGCTTGAAAAATGTGGAAAGAAAAGTCCTGCAAGCAGAAACTCGGAGGACCCCATTATAGTCTATGGGGTCCGCAGGTTTCCGTGGGTAACCACTTTTTAAGCGGATTGGGTTTCCGTTTTTTGGGTCCCCAAGTGAATCCGAAGAATGGAAACCCCAACGCAGGTGTGAACCTAGCGTAAACTGAACCAAATGAAAGAGGTGTGTTAAGTCTGACACTATGCAATGATGTATTGTTGAGACTGGTGTATGATATATCCATGTATATGTGTGTGTGTATCCGTGTATATGTCTATAGGTAAATCCTGCCCTGGTCAGGACTGGAAAATGACTTAAGCTTACCTGTATGGCCAGCTTAAACAAGAAGCTGACTAAGTGGAAGGGACTACGTGGAAACAGCCTGTGTATCCGCTCTAGTTTCCCAGAGGTTCTGGGAGCGGCACTACAGCTTATTGAGATCTTGTTTTTATCATGACAAAATGGCGCCCATCAGCAGGGCAGATCCATACAGGGAAGAGGCTGTTTGTGCTAAGCACATTTTCAGCATTTATATATTTCTAAGTTACAATAGGAGGTCATAAGTCTGCTGTAATGCTGTGGAGTCTGCACCGGCTGTTGTTGCAGGCTTTGTCTCTGGTGAGCTACGTATCATTTTGCTGTTTTTATATCAATGCTGTGAACATAGAATGCAGAACTGTTTGTACTGTATGCTTGTCACTATCTCAATGCTTATGGCCTATAGATTAAAGGGGTTGTCCAGGATATACAGTTTTTGGTAAGGGTATCAGGGAAGGTGAAAAAAAAAAAAACATACTCACCTGTCCCCAGTGCTATGGTGTCTCCCACCGTGGTCCGGTCCTGCTGCTCCTGGAGTCTTGCTCTAGTGGAAGTCCTCACCAATCAACAGCCTAAAGAAAGGACACGGGATATCACAGTGACGTCCAGGTTCCTTTACTTAGGCCGCTGAGGCCCCTGATTGGCCTCAGTGGTCACATGAGGCGAGGACTTCTGCTGGAAGAAGCATCAGGGTGCCACTGAACCAGACTGAGGTGGGACACTCTGAAGCACTGGGGACAGGTGAGTATGTGTGGTTTTTTTAAATTTTTTTTCACCTTCCCCAGCCTCCTTGCCAAAAACTGTATATCCTGGACAACTCCTTTAACAGTTGTTCACATACAGTAGTACCCCAGATGTCTCAATCTTTAGACTAAATCAAGTAAAAGCAGGGCTCTGCAATGACCACTTTAAAAAAATCTCCATTGGTCCCTTACATGGGATCTGAATATTAAATAAAATGGCCCTTGAGTGAGCACACGGCCATAGTTTTGCAATAGGTTGGTATCGCCGTCTCCTGGGTAAGATGACCATGTAGTAGCGGGCCACATACGCATCTCAGTCCACAAAAGTACATTTAATTTTACATCCACACAGAATTGACTAAATATCAGTCACATAACAGTGACTGATATAATAATTTCAAACATATAGAAGTACCCATACTTTTTCTGCCAGTATAATGCCCATAAATAGTGCTACTACTACCGCGCAGATTGAACAAAATAGTATGTACTTGATATTTTTAATCTAAATCTTTATTGTTAATTCTTCTTGCTACTGCCAGTCTTGCTCTACTCCACTTCCAATACTCCGGGCACCTTCTAGATATGACCCTAGGTAGGCCCATATTTTTTATATTTTACCCATAAAATGGACAGGAGTATGCCCATTTAATTCAGATTGAGTTCAAGTGACACGTGTGAGTATGAGACCATGATGCTGAAATTGGGCCCTTAGAAAGAGGTGACCCATCCCTAGTTGGTCCCAGCAGCTTTGCTACTGGGATGGAGGTTGAGTTTAAGGATATGTGTATGTATAAGACCATGATGCTGGGCTCTCAGAAAATGACCCATCCCTAAATAGTCCCACCAGCCATGTTACTGGGTAGTAGGAACCTGTGTAGGAATTCCTACTCCAGAGGAATCTTGTTGAACTTGCACCATATTAGTGGGGTCCATTCTATGTATGCCACGGGTTGAGTTTTCTGTCACATTCTAGTTTTTACCCTAGAAAGATGTTTGTTGAGGGAATCAACATCTCAGGACTCTTCTAACTAGACAGTTACTTACTTAGTCTATCTGTCTGCCTTTGTATCTGTGTGTGTTCTCTGTTACTGGATGCAAGCGTTTCATCCAAGTGTCTCGTTGCTAACATGGTTGATTGCTTTTTTTTATTCACTTTTGCTTTATCTCTCTGCTAGTGGATAAATGGGGCACGGAGGAAGTAGCAGCTTGGCTTGAAGTCTTGGGTTTAGGGGAATACAAGGAAATTTTTATCCGCCATGACATCCAGGGCTCAGAGCTGGTGCTGCTGGAGAGAAGGGATCTCAAGGTATTTTGCAAGGGAATTAAATTTCCTTTAGCCTCCGTTTCCCTTCCACATTGTCAACTCATAGTCACTTTGCCAAATATAGTGCGCTTAAATGGGGTTTTCTGGGACTTAATAATTGAAGACCTATCCTCAGTATAGGTTATCAATTGAAGATCAGCAGGGGTTCAGCACCCAGGACCTATGTGGATGAGCTGTTTGAGATGGCAGCAACACTCCCTGAGCACCAATTCCACTTCACAGGCCGGATGACGTCATGTCCATTGCCTGTTTGTAGCTCAGTCTCATTCAAGTGAATGGACTGAGCTGTGACACCAAGCAAATGTACAATGCCGTGCTTGGTAAGTAATGAAGAAAAAGGAGGTCCTGAGCATCAGACCCCTGCCGCCCTTCACTGAATGACCTATCCGAAAGATAGTTTATCAATTAATAAGCCTGGAAAACTCTTTAAGTGACAAGAAAGAGACTACAATTCTTAGAATCCCATTGCACACAGCAGGCATTTGTATTGTATGTCATGTTCATTGTGAATCATTTAGATTTGCCGTTAGTGATGTCATCAGACTGTCACAACATATAATAACATGTATACATGTAAATCTTCTCAAAGCATTTACTGTAATCGTGTAATATTTATTTGCTTTTCTTTATAGGATTTGGGAATAGCCAAGGTGGGCCATATGAAGAGGATTCTACAGGGTATTAAAGACATTACCAGTCCTGTGTAGAAACATTACTTTTACATAGAATATTCACATGACTGGAGATAAATAATATATTATGGAGTACATACCAGATGCGCACAGGTGAAATAGACTTTAATGCCAAATGTACTGTATTTATATTGGTATAGTTCATCGGGAGGTTTCTTCTAAAAATAAAAAAAAAATCTTGTAATTGTTGAGTGGACAGAATTGCCTTGCCATACAACCACGACATCAGTTCTGTGAATATTAGCTTGTTCTCCTGAGAAACGCTGTGATGCCTAAATGCAAGTATTTTTCATCTTCCATTTCCCATAAAAGGTACTTAAGTACTGACGTCCTTAAAGTGACTGTCCACCTTTAGTTACCATCTTCAATCTAATGAATTTCTTAAACGAAAACTCCACGTAAAAGCTTAAGTTTCCCATGTGTTCTATTAAGTAATTCCATGTGTCAGTCTCTCACCTTTACATTTTCTTGCTTCTCCTATCCCTACATATTGAATAATTTTATATCAGTTGTCACTCCATTTTTTCGGATACAAAGCTCCTAATCCTTTGCATACCATAGACCTAAACCATCACACTGTGAATGCCTGCAGTCACCACTAGTGGGAGTATAGACCTTATTGCATACTGTGATATACGTGAATTAAATGGATAACCACATGCAATAAACTCCCTCTAGTGGTCAGTTTTGCATGGAGTCTACATTCCCATAATTTGCACCAAATTTATCAAATATTACAACATCTTTATATGGGTTGTCCATCTAATTTTGTTTAATGACCTGTCCTTCGGATAAATCATCAATAAGAGATAAGTGGGAGTCCAACACCCGAGATCCCTGCAGATCAGCTGTTTGAAGAGGCCACAGCACTTGTATGAGGGTTATGACCTCATCACTGTTTACATCAGACACTGTTTCATAGAGGCTGTGTGATGTCATTACAGCCCATAGAAGTGGATCGGTTGATGCTTTAATTATATTGCATGGCCGTTGTGAAACAGACGTGTGTGGCGTGCGATGTAACAGTGAAGAGGTCACGGCACTCTTGTGAGCAGCAGGGTCCTAGGTGTCAGACCTCCACTGATCTCTTATTGATGGGTCATCAATAACAATGAGTTGGACAATCCTAGCCCTTCAGTTCCAAGATGTTACTCCACTTTTTACGCCATCCCCTACTGGGGTAAGATTGCAATCTTTGTGTCGTCTTTCTTTTAGAAAAAAGTTGCATTTGGTAATTCAGGTGTACATCAGCTCAACAGGATAACCTTGACCACGTTCCTAAAGCAGAGCGAGTGGTGTAAAAGGTGGAGAGTCACTTTAAGATTGTTTGGGCTACATGGTAAACTCTATTTATACACTAGTTCTGTAAGAGACTTGAATGAATATAAAGCTTTGCTCTTGTGGCCATGATTCTCATTTGTATGGGTTTATTTGCAAATGACAACTTTGATACCATTGTTATTGGGTTTGTTTTTTTCTTCAGCCTAAAAGGGGTTGTCCAGAATTTGTGATTTATGGCCTATCTTTAGCATAGGCCATAAATATTGGATTAGTGGAGGGCTGACAGCTGGCCCTTGCACAGATTAGCTGTACTTGTGAGACACATAGGGCTAGAAGCAGTTACTCTGGTCCCTGTGTCAAGGCCAGGCAGTGGTACTGCAGCTCAGCATCCATGGACTTCACTGTCAAATGGCTACTATACATGGGCATGGAGACAGCGTCTTATGTTGTATATAGTATGGGGCGCCGGAAACTGTCCTGTACAACTGATTTGGATGGGGGCTGCCTATTGGCCTCCACCAGTTAGGCATTTATAGCCTATCCTGAGGATAGGCCATAAATTACGAATTCCTGGACAACTCCTTAAAGAGGACCTTCCATGTCCTCATAGATGTGCTGTATTATATACCGCTAGAAAGCACACAGTGCGCTGAATTCTGCGCCATGTCTACTTTCCCAGTGCTGGCGATATCAGTGTAGTTAATTTCAGAAAGGCTGGCCTTACAACCTAGTGTGATTGCTGCCCCTGACAGTACAAGCCTATGGAAGAATACTGTCAGTGGGGTGTTCCTCACCGTGCAGCGCTGACGCTAGGCTGTACGGCCTGCCTTTCTGACAGTGGGGAGATATCGGTGCCAAAACTAATGACACAGATACCTCCGGCACCGGGGCGCATACCAAGTAAGCCACTGTCGGCTTTTGAGTGGTATATAATACCGCACATCTATGAGGACGTGAAAGGTCCTCTTTAATGTGAACTCAGCATTGTTGCATGTTGTTTAAGAGCTATGATGTAAAACTCTATTTGTAATATATCATTTTGTGAAGCGATGACTTGTCATGTGGGCAAGGTTCTATGACCTTACTTGTAATTGTGAATGTACAGTTAGAGTACTATTTATTAGTGGAGTAATCTCTTGTCTTGTAAATGGATTATTAGCTTTTTTCACAATCTGTGCTTGTAATTGAATACTGTGTAAATGATCAGTACATACTTAAAGTGAGGTTCCTGTGGCAACTCTTTAAGTCATTATGTGAATTGTTTCAATGTCAGTTCCATAATAAAAGTTTTAAGAAAATTAAGTGAAGACATTGTATGGTGGCAGCATCCGGATACAATCTGAAAAGTATCTTCAGGAGATCTTCCCTGGGTAATTTTCTCCTCTTATTAGGGGAATAAAAATAAGGAGGTAAAAAAAAAAAATGATAAAGACTAAGTTTTTGGAATACTGTTTCTGGCTCTATGATAAGACTTACTGTAAAATTTGTCATCAGCCGGTCAACTGAAAATACAGTGGTTTATAGCAGTGCACAATTCTGCATATTCACATTAATGTAACACACATTCTCCAGGTTTTCCATGTGTCAAAGGAAAAGCAAAATTAAAAAGACAATATCGCTTTATGTGCTTGGTCTGGATACAATCACTGGGATCTCACTCTGCACATGCTTTACTACTATGAGCAGTGTGTATGGAGCAGCAGTCAAGTGCTGATACATTATAGGGCTGAAGGACATAAAAACTCTATGGCTGAGGCCCCACGTTGCAGAAACACAGCTTTTTTTTGTTGCAGATTTTGCTGCATTTTTCTTGAGCCGAAGTCAAGAATGGCTACAAAAAGAATGAGAAATATATAGGAAACTCTTATACATTTTTCTTAATCTACTCCTGCCTTTGACTCAAAAAAAACGCAGCAAAATCTGCCACAAAAAAAAGTAGTGTTTCCGCAACGTGGGGCCTTAGTCTAACAATGTTTCCCATTGGAATGTCCCTTTAAGGAGCAAAAGAAATAAGGACATAAAATGTGTGGATTCTGTGTAACATTTGGGTGACCGTACAGGGAGCGTTGGTGATGTAGTTATAGGATCTATCTGGCAAGAAAAAATTGGAAAAAACGACAGATTAAGGTACAGTAGTATCTTTATTACTTCTGTTTGTACTTTCTTTACTGTAAACTAGAAACCCTCTATAAATATATGACTGGTTAATAAATTTTAGAGAACAGAATGTCAGGCCCACATGGGATGAACACGTTATAGAATTTCCCAGTGTGTTTCTTTGTAATTTGCTGCAGGAAATCCCCCTTCTCCCAAAATCTAGTGTTTTTGCTGCAGGTTTCTCTGAGGGTGCCCACAGCTTTCAACCTGTGCACTGCATATTGTGGTCATATTAAGTCACTTTTTGCTGCAGATTTTAAAATTATCCACCTGTAAACCTTCTGTGACCAAACTGTGTTACCCTGTCCTTATGTCAGAAGTGGCATGAATGTGAGTGTGAAAGAGGCAAATGTGGGTGAAGTTTGAGAGGATGAGCAAATAGGCAAATGGAGTGGGTGGCACAGACAGGTACGGTGGTCTCGGATATTGACTGGGGTCATGATTGATGACAGTTTATTGGCCAGATCTCAGGACAGACCCTGGAGGTAACACCTTCTCAGTCTGCACACCATTACCACCACTGATATCCAAGTATCAGCCAGCTGAGAATTCACGGAGCTATGTATTCATTCCAATCCTTAGGCCGGTTGCAGACGACTGTGCTGCAACCAGCCTGCCATGATTTAAAAGCACGGGCTGCACACAGAGCATGTCCCCGTGTGCCACCCGTGTACAGACCGTGCTTACGCAGCTCCTTTCGTTAAATGAGTAGGATCCATGGAAGTATGGGCCGTACAATATATCCTAGCTGATGCGGCCCGCACACGGGACCGTGAAAATCACGGTCATGTGTACGGGCCCATAGAAAAGAATGGGTCAGTGTCCTCTCCGTGAAATACACGGATAGCACACTGACCCACAGCACGGTCGTCTGCAACCGGCCTTACAGAACAATTCTAGCTGCATTGGAATCAATGGAGCGGCACCAACTATTGGATGCAAATAAATGACAAAAGGATTCTCTTTCTGCATACATTTACCTATAGCCATCTACTAGCCAAACTTTTTGTTTAGAGATATAGATCAGAATGGAAGGAACCCCTGCGGTTGTTACACTAGTCACAGTACACACATACACAATGCTTTCTTTAATCATTGTATTTTCTCTTCTCATTGCAATCTCCTTTACAAGGTTTATATAAACAGACTGTACATAGCAAGCCTTTAGGCAGCTGGATATCTGTGTATCCATATAATATAAAAAGTAAATATATTTACATAGTATATACAAATCTGGCCCTAAACTGAACCAGACAAATAACGAAACGTTAAGTCTGAAGGGATTCCTCTAGTTTCAGCACATCTAAGGGAGGGAGTTTTGCAACTTCAAAGAACACCCTGTAAGATAAGAGAAACATCCATTAGTAAAACACAAAAAACACTGAATGGCTGCAAAGTAAATTAAACCATTGCACAGATTTGTTAAAATCCAATCTGCTTGTATTGTATTACTGGGTGGATTCCGCAGCTACAATACCGCCTTTGTTCCAAAGACATGATGATCTGTATTGTAGTGCTAAATCCATCATCTCATACACTCATGTAGCTTAATAGGAGTATTCGGAGAAATGTGGCATCACTGGCAATCTTTAGGATTCCCACCCCAGTTTATCAGTATTTACCTGTGTGAATATTTGTTCCGCACAGCCTTCAGTTTTTCATTCGGCTGACACATCATCAGGAAGTTCAACCTTTTCACAAGAGGCACCAAATCCATTGCTTGGTATCCACTGTAATGCTGCAATGTGGCTGTCTAAATAGAACAGATATCATAGGCCATTTAACACATGGTTTTGAAAAAAAAGAAAAAAAAAAAATCTGAAATTTTATAAATGGTCTGTGAAATATTTTTGGAAGTGTGTGCATTACAGGTGTTATGTCGGCATTTACTTTATTTCTTGCTATTTATTTAGCACTAGTATTTCCACAACTGTCCCGATCTTGGGAACAAGTATAGGACAAACCCAATATCATAGTAAGAAAATAATAGGATTTCCAGGAGAATGATATTGATGACTTATTCCTATTATTGACACCCGGTAACCCCAATGATCAGCTATTCGGCCAAGCAGTGCAGCCTTTTTACTGCATACCAACAACAGTGTCATTCATTGTATAGTAACTGTGCTTGGTACTGCAGCTTAGTCCCAAGCTGCAAACAGACCACGTTAGCAATGAATGTCAAGTCACTAGCCGGTAAATAAGGAGTGGCACTTCCTTTCAAGCTGTTGCCTTTTCAAGCAGCTGATCAGCATGGGTGCTTAGTGTTTGCCCCACATAATCTGATGTCGATGACCTATACTAAGGCTAGGTCATCAATAATAAAGGCTTTGTTCAGTTTCAGCAAGTAAATATTATTTGTGTAATGTAAAGTTATACAATTTTCCAATATACATTTTCTATCAATTCTCTACGATTTTCAAAATCTCTGCTTGCTGTCACACATTGTTTTCTTTGAGTGGATTAAAATCAGTCCTTGGTTATGTGATGGACACACAGGTGCATGGCTCGTTACAAGACAGGGCTCTGATTACTGTGCTGTGCGTAACACACAGTGCACCTGTGTGTCCATCACATGACCAAGGACTGAATTTTATCCGCTGAAAGTAAACCATGAATGACAGCAAGCAGAGATCTAGGAGGACCATGCGGAATTGATACAGAAAGTATATTGGACACTTATATAACCTTTAAATATATAAACAAGGACATTTAATTTTCTGAAACTAAAAAAAACAAAACAAAAAAAAACACACTTTTCGGCATTCTCAGACCACAAACGCTCAAGTATTGGTCATTTGAAAGCACATTTATAAGCATACATAAAACTATATGGTCAGTGGTACTACAACATATAGAAGATTTGATAAGATGATCTATATAGAATGTTGTGGTTGAAGAATTCATCTTTCCTTTAACCCTTTCCCGACATCTGCCAAAAATAGTACGGCGGATTCCAGGTGCTTAAATATGGCGGCCGCTCGGGACCCGAGCAGTCGCCATAGCCGCCGGTTTCTGCTGTATTATACAGCAGACACCTAGTACTAAATTTGGTATCCCCAGAATCGTACCGAAACATAGAATACAGATGACATGTCATTTTGGCTGTAGAGCGAACGCCGTAAGAACGAAGCCCGTAAGAAAGTCGCACAAATGCACTTTTTCTTCAAATCCACCCCATTCTGAATTTTTTTCCAGCTTCCCAGTTCATTGTACGGAATAATAAATGGTAGCATCATGAAAAAAAATTTGTCCTTTTATATATTGGACAAAAGGTACAAAAGCAAACAGGTTTGCCTCCCATCTCTGATGCATTTGACATAAGATAGATAGGAATCTACATGACATGTAAACCCTCCTGTACTATGTAAGAGTTTCCTATGCAGATTCCTGATAATTCATAGCAATTGCACAATTTCCCGTATAGATGTGAGACTGTCGCCCAAACCTATTAACAATTTCAATTGTTAAGTGAAAGTTACAAAATAAAAATCAGTGAACAAACCGGTTACTATAACACAGCCTCCATTTAGAGGGAGAAACTCACCCATCCACCCAAGTCTTTCATCTTCAATGCAAGAAGCAGGCAGCTGGCAGCCATCTTGGAAGCACTTTCTTGAACAAAGTCATAGTCTTGGAGGGTGAGCTCACATATGTATCTTGCAAGTGTAAGAGTCTCCATGCTAGCATGGGCACACTGAAAGAACAAGTTTTACATGGCATGTTTTATTTTCCCTAAAGAACAGCAGCTTAAAGGTGAAAACCAAAATGTAATGTTTATTTTTACAATGGAGGTTATAGCTAAAGTCACTGAATATATCCTTCTGCCATACTGATAGCTATTAACTGAATAAAGGGCTTAGTCAAGGCTGAAGCAAGTGCAAGACCCTATACTCATACACCGAACTCTGGGGCCCCCCCACCTATCTGCAAGTTATCTTTTATCCTATGGATAGAGGATAAGTTGCATTTAAAAATACTCTCTTATTTTATGTACGTGACTAGTGAAAGCAGCACAGAGATAGCCACATTCATTCTGACAAAATGCTACTCACCTTTCCAAAACGACGAAGAAACCGATAAGCGATAGGGATGTTCAAGTCAAAGTTCAGCTTCTGCAAGATTTCCATCTCCATTGCTACCAGCTCCTCCCTTTTGTATGCATCGTCACAGATATAAAGGAAATCATCAAAACAAGGTGGGCAACGTTCCTGTGCAACAAGAAGAAAACAAACAAAAAAAAAAGATAATGTTAGAAGACAGCAAAAGCACAAAGTGCAGGGGCTGAGCAGGAGAGTAGGACTAGGTTTTACATATGCCAGATACAAACTAAAGCATTACCTCAAATTTAGAAGCAATGAGCACGGCCGTAGAGCCAATGAGCTGTAACTTCTCCCGAGCGACAACTGCCACAGCCAGGTAATGGTCCACCAGCTTCACTGCCAGGTACAGGGTCTCATGATTCAGCTCAAAGTTCTCCTGTTAGGAGAGAATAGAAAAATATACATCATATACACACTGCTTCCAAATTAAAGGGATTCTATCATTGGAGAAACATGTTTTTAACTGAAGCCACGTCGTAATAGCCTTTATAAAGGCTATTAGTCTCCTACCTTTCTTGTTTCGCTCTTTGCCGTCATTTAGAAGAAATCCTGATTTTTATCTTTATGCTAATGCATCTTCAGAAGGCACAGGGGGCGTCCCCTGTGCTCTCCTCAGACGCATTTTTGAACTTACCGCGCCGCCTCTCTTCTTTACAGACTCCTCCTCTTGTACGTTTGGCCATTTTCCTGTAGCCTATTACATACAGCGCATGCAATACGCTCATGTAATAGGCTACAGGAAAGTGGCCGAATGAACATGCAAAGTCGGCGCATGTCTCCAGGGGGAAGGATGACATCAAAAAGAGGCGTCTGCTAAAGAAGAAGAGAGGCGGCGCGGTAAGTTCAAAAATGCGTCTGAGGAGAGCACAGGGGACGACCCCTGTGCAGTTTCAGCTCTGGGGGAACGCCCCCTGTGCATTCTGAAGACACATTTGCATAAAAATAAAAATCAGGATTTCTTCTAAATGGCGACGAGGAGCGAAACGACAAAAGGTAGGAGAAGAATAGCCTTTATAACATGTTTCCCCAATGATAGAATCCCTTTAAGGAAAGTGGTTCTGTTCTCAGTGAAGGGCTTTTCTGGCCCTAAATAGAGTTTTTATACAGATATGATCTGTGGGGGTCCGAGACATGGATCCTACACAGATCAGCTGTTGAGGCAGCCTCTACAGCTGCAGTGTATGGGGAGCAAATGCGGGCTACACCTATTCAAGTAATAAAAGCATCTTATCACTGGTATGCAGTGAACAGGGCTGTGGTGCCGTTCCTATTACTTGAATAGGTGTAGCCTGCACACATTCCCTGTTCATTGGGGCAGCTATCGGACCTGGAAGCTGGTAAAACAGTCGACCTCTGCGGGGTCGGGTGTCGAACAGCCATGGATTAGTATTACTATGAAAGATCCATTTTGGGCCAGAAAACCCCTTTGCCAACTAGCCAGAGCCTCATTTTTCTTTCTTGATTTCTATATAGGGATAAAAATGGGATTTTGGTACTCACCGTAAAATCCTTTTCTCGTTGTATTCACTGGGGGACACAGCACCATGGGTATAGACCTGGTCACTAGGAGACAGACACTAGGGAAAAGAAAGTGGTTGGCTCTGCCTCCAGGCTATACCCTGCCACAGCCACTGTGCATGAATCAGTTTGTACCATAGCAGTAGGAGAGAGACACAAAGGAACATGGATCCAACAACCACCAACAATGCCTGAACCCGAAAAGGAACCAACAAAGTTCGGGCAGGAACACTGAAAAACAAGGGTGGGATCTGTGTCCCCCAGTGAATACAACGAGAAAAGAATTTTACGGTGAGCACAAAAATCCCATTTTCTCGCTTATTTCACTGGGGGACACAGCACCATGGGATGTCCTAAAGCAGTCCCAGAGGGTGGGAATAACACGGCCATGCAAACCCGTAACGCTCAGCCTCTTCCAGAAACTTACAACCCAAACTGGCATCGGCAGAGGCCACAGAATGGATCTGGTGAAACTTAGAGAAAGAGGATGGAGGCCCAGTGGCATACTTACAGACCTGGGAAGCAGAAGCCTGATGCCGGAGGCCCAGGGAACTCCAACAGCTCTAGAGGAGAGAGCCGTCACACGGAAAGGCAGAGCCCTACCCTTAAACTGATAGGTCTCCCTAATCTCAGACCAAAGCCATCAGAAGATGGAAGCAGGCAGGACCTTGCAAGGGCACTCAGGGAGAACGAGCAAAGTGTCCGAACAACAGAAAGGATCCATGAGGAACAATATACATGCAAATTGCCTGGGCAACAACCGGGCAGGGAAGAGCAAGCACTCACATGGATGCCTGGAGACCGAGCAGATAGAGGGCAAGACCAAATCCTCGATGTGGAAGTAGGAAAACCACCCTAAGAAAAAAAAGACTGTGGCAGACGGAGGAAAACCTTATCCTTGTGGAGGACCAGAAAGGAAGGCTGCCGAAAAAAGGGCAGCCAATTCGGGACCCCTGCGGTTGGAGATAATGGCCACCAGAAACTCGATCTACCAGGACAGAAGGCAAAAAAAGGGATATCAAAGGCTCGAAGGGGGGAACCTGAAGCACCTTAAAGACGAGGTTAAGATCCCACGGATCCAAGGGATCCAAAGGAGCACAGAATGGCACTCCAATAGGAAAGTCTTTAAAAGGGAAAAAGACTAAGACCTTGATCCAGATCAGACTGGGGAAGATCCGATGAGAAACGTTACTCTCCCAACGGTCGACGTAAGCCTTCCACGTTTGATGGCAGATCTAAGCTATCTGGAATTTCCGGGCCTTGAGTATGTTAGGATAACAAACTCCGAAAAAACCACCACGCCTCAAACCTCGGATTCAACAGCCACGCCGTGAACGCAGCTGAGTCAAAGTGGGGTGGAACAGCGGTCCTTGACACAGAAGGTCGACCAGCAGAAGAAGAGGCCAAGGAGCATCTGCCAACAGGAACATGAGATCCACGTACCAGGCCCGGCAGAGCCAATCTGGTGCCACCAGGATAGCTTTGAACCCCCTTGGTCTTGAGATTCTGGAGGACCCGAGGGAGAAGAGGAAGCGAAAAACCGAACTCACAAGAGCGCCAGCAGTGATGGTTCGAGGATCCAGAGAAACCTTGCGGTTCCGGTGGAGGCGAAAAAGGTCGATGTTTCTCACGCCACAGCGGGAGCACAGTTGAAGGAAGATCTGCTGATAAAGCAACCCTCGCCCAGAGCAAAGTTTTCTCGACTCAAGTAGTCCGCCACCCAGTGGTCCATGCCAGAGAAAGGATTGACCACCGAAAGAGCTGGAACGAGGCGCTCCACCCAAGGAAGAGATTGTGAGGCTTCTAGTAAGGCTGCACAGCTCCTGGTGCCCTGCTGGGGGGTTAAAGTAGGCGACCATGGAGGAGAGGTCAGTCTGGACTGTGACAGATGTCCTTGGAGAAGAGAGGTCCAAGGAGAAAGGACAAATAAGATAGTCCTGGGTTCCAGCAGGTTGAACCGGAGGGAGGAATCAGCCCTGGACCACAGGCCCTGAACAGTCAAAGCATCGAGGACCACTCCCCAGACTGGCGCCAGTGGGAATCACCTACCAACAGAGGGGAAGAAGGACTTCCCTTGAGAAATTCCTGGGGAGGAGATACATTAAAGAATCTCTCGGTAAACCAGGGAGGAAAGAGAACCAGGCAGATGAGGCTGTCCGGAGATTTGTTCCAGCATGCCGGAATCGTCAAGTGGAGAGGACAACAGAGTAAGTGAATGAAAGGTACAGCCTAGAAGGTCGAGGCGATCGTGCGCAAGACCCACATGCCGAAACGAAGAGAGCAAGGAGAGTACCTCCGAAGGTGGGACACATCGGACCTCAGGATCTTGGCCTCCGGGAGGAGAATCACACCCTGGAGCGAGTAGAGGATTATGTCCCGGATTCCATGTGGTTAGAGGGCACGAGACATCTTCATTGATGAGCCAGCAGAACCGGCGAAGAAGGACCAAGGAGAGCCACAAGATGGTCAGATTGTCTGACCTGGAGGTCATCCAAGGCTGGAAACACGGCAACACCTCTGGCGCGGAGGATGGCCATGAAAGACGCCATCACTGAGGGAAAAAAAACCCAGGGGGCAGAGGCTGGCCTGAAGGGGAGAGCGACAACTGGAAAGGTCAAGGATCCCCCGCAAAATGAAGAAACAGCTGATGGCACAGTGCGATGATGTAGATGGACGAAGAATTCGCCAATCTCCAGGGATGCCACCACAGACTGCATAGACTACAGCGGAACTTGCAGACATGGACGAACCTGTTGAGCCCTTTTAGGTCCATGATGGGAAGAAGGAAGCCGTCCTTCTTGGGAATGGAGAACAGGTAGGAATAGTAACCCAGGATACGCGCTGAAGCGGGAAGGCGGACGCTGACTCCCTGCCGTTGGAGATTGGAGACAGCCTGGATTGTCCGACGTAGGGAAGGCAAAGAGACTCCAGCGAAAGCCGGAGTAGACGGACGACTCCGCCTCTCAGGCCCAGGACCTAGACGTCCTGCCACTTCAGATGCCCAGAGAGGGGAAAAAAAACTTCATGCCGAGGAGGGCTAGGAAGAGGAAGGGCTGGAAGACTTGGTGCAGAACCGCCAGGGAGGCCTGGACTTGAAAGAAGCACTCTGGAACAGGAGAACAGCTAACACATAGGACACCTCTGAGGGAGGAAGAATCTATTCCCCCGTGGCCTCAGGGATAAGCTTCTCAACGCCTTTAACAAAAATTCAGCCCAGGACGACCTGGAAAGGGAGAAGGGCTGCGTTACCCTTCTTGGAGGCGGACTCAGTATTCCACAACAAATCCAAACGGTATGGAGGATAGCCACTGCGTTGGTGGCCACCTTGGTAGATTTGGGAGGCATCTACAGTTATTTGGAAGCGTTCAGGATCTCAGAGACGAGCAGCTGGAGGGAAGCTGCATCAGGGAGGTTTGACTGAAGTTGTTTGGCCCAGAAAAAGCAGGCCTTGATGACCCAAGAGGCAGCGAAGGAGAGCCGCAGGGTGAAACCAGCCACTACGAAGGCCACCCTGGTGAGGGAAGCCACCTTCTTACAGCAATACAATAGCCAGCATTTAGGACAATGCAATGTATCAGTTCTGCATTGCAAGCAATACAACAGAAGCAATCCAATCTCTCTCCGAGGGATCACTGAGGTAGGCAAAGTCCTCTAAAGGCAGAATAGAAGCCTTGGAGAGCCTAGCTATCACGGGATCCATTGCGGGAGGCTCTTAATGATAGGAAGGGACACATGGGGCGGCTCGCTGACAAGATGTCAAGACAGGCTAGCCTAGTTACTGATATATAAGTACCACGCGTTAACTGATTGCACCACAAGAGCAACTTGCTTCCTTTACCTCGGATGTTCATCATTGCCAGCCAGGGAGAGCTAGAGACATGTGTCACAGCATAGCCTGGCAGAACTGCCTGAGCTCACCTTCCACTTGGAGACACACAGGTCAAGGGAAGGGATGTCCGACTTCCTAGTAGAAGACTAGGGAGAAGTCACTGTGCCCTCAAGATGTGATCAAACACCCAGTGGCAGAAAGAGATGTCCACTTGAGAGGATGGGTCTGGGTCCTCAGAGATCTGTAGGGTCTCTCTACCGCATGGATGACTCCCGCATAGCAGCAGATATAGATGAGCTTAGCTGAAGCTCCGAGTTGGAGTCAGAGGCGTCCCCAGGTAAGCAGACTAAGCAGGGGGAGGCAGGTATCATCCGCCTGTCGGAGTGGAGCCGTGAGAGGAGTCCCTATCTGGGGAGTACCCAGAGGAAGGGGTGACGGACCGTGAACTGTAGGAAGACTTTCCGGTCCTTTTGAGGCGATGGGTCCTGGAGCTGCGACGGGAGCTGTGAAGGTGTCCAGGGTGATCCCTAGAAGCCGCCGACTGAGCAGCAATCTTGGAAAGCAGCCATTCCAAGTCTCCAGCACTGACTAGTTAAGTCTGGTAAGGACACTATGGCCAAGGTGAGGGAGGCCGCCCAGTCCGGGGATGGAAGAACCAGAGAGGGGTCAAGAGGTTTCTGACTGGCTGAGGTGGAAGGCAGAGAGAGTACATGGGCTCAGGCTGTCCGCACGGCAACCGTTTTTGATACAGCAGGCGCACGTATAAAAACATGACGGAACCAGAGGGGCCGGAAGGTGGGTGACAAAGCAGAGGGAGCCCATGGAAATTAGGGGTAACCCAGGGGGTTAGCCTACCAGATCGCAAAGGATGGCAGCTCACAAACTGCTGCAGAGAGGGCTCTGCAGGTGCAATGTCTCCCAGGGAGCTGTGAGGAGAGTAAGAGGAATCCCCGCTGTACCAGCAAGCCAAAAAGACAAGAAGCAAATAAAAAGTGATTCTGAGGAGAGCAAAGCTCTTCCCCTGGTAAATACAGGCTCAGTAGCTACTGGGTAGGCTGGATGGCTTGCCAGAACAGCCCCCTGGCCAATGGAAGGCCCCAGGCGGATTCTGGATGCCAGAAAAGCCCGGGAAAGGGACAGGCAGTTGTGGCCTAGTTCCTGGCCAGGCCTTGGACTAGCGTAAAAAAGGGGCCGGCCGTGAGGCACCGTCGGCGGCGAGGCGCAACCCTCGAACTCCAGAAGTCCCGACGAAGGCCTGGGAAAGGTACCAGGGGGCCAGGAAAGGGGGTCCCCACATGAAGGGGGGGGCCCGCTCGGTAGTAGCAACCAGAAGGCACAAAAACGCCCCAGAAAAAAAAGGGGCTTGTTTGCTAAAATTTAAGGCCCAATTCTGGGGGTCCCTGTGATGCCCCCCTAAACAGGACCCATGCTATTTTCCCCCTGGGAGAGGCACTGAGGGGCTGAGTGGGGCCTGAGGTGGAGGAGAGGAGCTGTGGTAATTTTCAGACTCACCTGTCTTCTACTCTTCTCATACTCGCCTGTCTTCTACTCTTCTCATACTCACCTGTACGGCATCTTCAGGCGCCATAGGGTCACCCCCTCGGAAGGACCTCGCACGTGGGAGTGGGGTCAGTGGTACTGCGGCGAGTAGGGACTGGGCGACTGGCGAGGCGCTCTTTTGCAGAGCGCTGCGCCCGCAGGAGGGTACGACTAGTGTGGAGTACACACTGAAGACCCCCTGCACCTGAAAGAAAAGTAAAAATAAAAACGATGCAAGACAGAAGACCTGAGTCAGGTCGTGTCTGCCTCCTATGGACACTAGGTTTAAAACGGATTCATGCACAGTGGCTGTGGCAGGGTATAGCCTGGAGGCAGAGCCAACAGCTTTCATTTCCCTAGTGTCTGTCTCCTAGTGACCAGGTCTATACCCATGGTGCTGTGTCCCCCAGTGAAATAGGCGAGAAACCTAATACACTGAAGGATCTGTGTGTGAATACAAAGCTGGTGCTTTGTGACCAGTCCACAGTACCTGTAGGATCCTGGCACAGGCAGAAGGAAGCAGTGTCTGAAGGACACAGAGCTTGCACTTCAAGTGAATGGTTAGCAGAGAGGAGATCACTAAATTGTAAAGGGATTCTTGTAGATGTCATATTAATGACCTATTCTTAGGATATAAAGTGGCACAGTGTGACCACTGCACAGTGAGGACCTATCCGAAGGATAGTATATTAGTATGGTCTTCAAGAACACATGTAATGTGTGACGCCAGCATTAGACATAACTAATGCAGCTGCCGAGTTACTGTAGAGGACTGATAATTTCCATTACTGAACTCACCTGCACTTCCACTATCCAGTCCACCAGTATCGACCTCATTTCTTTACTAATATCAGCCTGAGACTCCATATAGTTACAAAGTACAAATTTTTCCTGAAAGTGTAAAAACAAAAATAAATATGATTTTTTTTTTTTTTTTTTTGGAAGGAAGTATTAAAGCCTACTATGTATAAAACCACACACGTATTACTAAGTACCTCTCTTTCACGCATGTAGTTAAAGATATCCAAAGCATATTCGGAGTTGCTATATGGGTCTTCCAGGAAGTCTTTATCAATATCCTCCACATCCGGTGGCAAGACCTGAGAATGTACAGATGTATGTGTTATGCCATGTCTGCAGCACATTGACTTTCATTATGCATATAACAAAGAAAGAACAAGACCTGCTCCACAACAGCTTCCTCCTTTGGCTCAGTCTTGACTTCTTCATTGCTAACTTTTTCTTCTTTTACCACCTCAACAGCTACATCTGAGATGGGAACTTTTCTCAGTGCCCTTCAGTAAGGGAGATACAAAAAAAGGAACATGAAGTCAACAAGAGAACACAATGTAAGCAAAACTAGAAGAAAACTGATTTTAAAGTAGCACTCCGGGCAAAACATTTTTTTTTCCATCCCTACACCTCATGTCTGTCGGTCTGTCACCCTCCTCGCTATTTTTTTTTTTTTTTATTTTACAAATAGGTCTGCTAGTGGAGATGATGACCCCCTTGAGAGAATAGAAAGCCATGTTATCAGGAAGTCAGGAATAACTAAATAAGGTAATACAAGCCGAGTATATTATATATCTATGGGAAAAGGTACATAATGAATGAATAAAATATAAACCACAGGAATGCAAAATGTCAGCCAGCTGTCAACCTCCAGGCTTGTGCCATAGCGTCTGTCCAATACAAAAGCCATATTACTGTGCCAGGCCCATCAAATGATGGATCCCATTTTGTCAGTAATAGAACTACATAATGCACTATTCTATATCAAGTTTGACAGAATTGCTATGGAGGAGTGAGAACGTATCTCCCTCAGCTCCTTCCCTGACTTACCTTGGTCCACGCTCGTTCCTGCTGATCTGACCCTCTTCTGCCCTCCAAACCATGGGCAAGTCGAGAAGGCTTCCTCCGAGGTCCTCTTCTACCCCTCCGGTGGTCGCTCCTGGGCCCTCCATCGAGAAGTTTCTTCGGGGCCCGTGCACCTCAGACCCCCGTGCGGCGCCTCCCAAGATGGCGCCCCCCAAGATGGCGCCCGATGCCGCTGCTCTGCCGCACGGCTCTCCTCCAGGCAAATTGGCGGACACTTCCCTCCCTGGTGCTGAAGTGGCCCTGTCTCCGCCGGCTGACAGCTCCTACTCACCCAGCCCTCTGGAGCCTTGGACGATGAGGGAGACTGGGTATCGCTCGGCTCCTGCTTCTCCTGTGTCGGCGGCAGGGTCTGAGAATGGATGGCCGTCGCTGCCGCCGTCTCCCACCTCCTCTGTACCTCCACGTTCTCTGTAGACCAGCATTGCCTTGCAGTCCTCTCCTCTGGGACTTTCAGGAGGTAAGACGATCTCCCTCCCTGCCTCCATCAGCTCTACCCTGTCCTGGCCGGTTGCTTCCACCGCCCTCACCACGACCCTATGCTCCACATTGCCTGCTCCTCCATTAGCTCCTCCTGGCACAAGATTACAGCTGGACTTACTCACCCCTGGCACTCCCTCTACCAGTGGCCTCTGCCTGGCAACTACTGCAGCGCCAATGAACTCTCTATCTGCCACTGCAGCTCCATATTCGCCCCGGGTCCCCCACATCCCTCTGACAACTCCTCCTGTCACAGACTATGCTTCTTCTGGCCAGGGCATGGGAGACTCTGCTGGATCTGTGACCTTCCCACCCTGCACTCCAACTTCCTCTGTTACCTCCTCTGACACTCTGGACGAACTGCGTTGCCTGAGCGTTCATCTCCGTGCTATTCCTACAAAGTCTGACATGGAGGAGTATGTGGCACGTCTTGAGCAGTCTTACAAATCCGAACTGTCCGCTGTTTGTTCTACTGTACAACTATTGGAGGAGCGGGCGGATACCCTGGAGGCCTCCTCCGCTTCACTGTCTACCCAGCTTTCCACCCATGACTCCATCCTATCGTCTCACACTCACCAGTTGCACTGTCTGACTGATCTCTTGGACAACCTTGAGAATAGAATAGATGGAATAACATCAGAGTAAGGGGCCTCCCTGAATCTATTGAACCCCCACACCTGGATGCTACTCTATGCACCGTCTTTAACTCCCTTCTGGGAGTCCCTCCTGGTTCTCCACTCGAACTAGACCGAGCACATCACTCCTTGGGCCCACGTCCTCCGGACGCTACCAATCCTAGAGATGTCATCTGCCGGGTACATAGATACCAGGTCAAAGAGGCCATCATGCGGAAGGCCAGGGATGCCCACCAAGTTATGTTTCAGGAAGCTCCTCAGTTTCCTCCCAGACCTGTCCAGACTCACCCTTGCCAGGCGGCGTGCTCTGAAGCCACTCCTGGACCTTCTGATTCATCATCAGATCCTGTATTCTTGGGGATTTCCTTTCTGCCTGCAGGTCCGGCGGGATGGCTGCACTATATCACCATCTCACCCTGATGATGTACCTACCTTCACAGCTGCTCTCGGACTCCCCCTTCCTGTGCAGATTCCAGACTGGCCCTCGTTGCCCGATGCTCCTGACCCGACTCAATTCATGCGGCCCCAGCACCGCCCCAGGCGTCGCTGACGTGATCGTGCCTCCACATCTGTCGCTCAGCAGCATGACTGTCAAGCCTCCCCGACTTGATCACCGAACTCTTCCTCTTGCACACACTAGTGGGACTGATTTCTTGCAGCCCTTGGGGCTCCAGCCCAGAGTATTGTTTTCTTTCTTCTTCCTTCTATTTCTGTCCCCCCCCCTTTTTTCTCTCTTTCTTTCTTCTTGTTCCTCTCTTTTCTTGCTTTCTTTTTTCCTTTCCCTCCTCACTTTCTCCTTGCTCTGGTCTTACTCATCTTCTTCATACCCTGTAGTTTGGTCAGCATACGTTCTTTTGTTACAGTTCTTCTAGTGGCGTGGCCCGGGGGGGGGGGAGCGGCTCCTTTTTAGAAAGCTCGTTCCCCACTGGGGTATCCGTGCTACTGTGTGGTACGTGTTTTGGAACTGTTTGCCTTTTCCCCACCTGTTTTGGTGGTGGTTCATCCCGCCACCCTACTGTTTAGTTAGTTAGTCTCTGTTTCTCAGTTGTGTTAGATTGTGCTTGTTTCCCCCTATCCTAAGTGTGTGTTCCTCTTGTGTCCTTCCCCCCTCCCCCTCGTCCGGCTACGTCTGCCCTAAATATTTGTACTTTGAATGCGAGATGACTTAACGTCCCACAAAAACGCAACCAGATTCTATACCAACTCCACAAAAAAACGCGTTCTCATATCATTATTTTACAGGAGACTCACTTCAAGGAGGGCCATGTCACGGATATCTGCAACCGCCACTTTCCTGTTTGGTTCCACAGCGTCATCCCGGTCACTAAATCCAAGGGAGTATCTATTGCTTTGCATAGATCTCTGCATCATGAGGTACTCGAGAACCCTGATTGACCCCGAGGGCAGATTTGTCTTCCTTAAATTGCACATTGCAGGCACTGTACTTACCATAGCGGGTTGTTACCTCCCTAATCAGGGGCAACTGCTGTATTGTAGGGATCTAGTCGGCAAACTAACTGACTTTGGCGAGGGGGTCATGATTCTCGGAGGTAACTTTAACTTTGTACTGGATCCGGCGACTGACTCTACACCCCCCGCCCTCCCTACTCATCAACTGGTTGATGTGTGGCGAATCCTACACCCTGGCGAGCGTGATTATATTTATCATTCCCCCGCATATAACTCCTATAGCCGCATTGACTTTTTCCTGATGAGCCATCACACTCTCTCCTGGGCCCCTACTGGACAGATTGGCTCTGCTCTCTGGTCAGATCACTCACCCGTATTTTTATCTGTGGAGATCCCAGGCCTTGTATGCCACCCCTTTACCTGGCGCTTAAATGACAGCCTTTTGAAGGATGCTACCTGCAAGGCAGACGTCAGTGCTGCAATTAGGCATTTTGGTCTCGACCATGTTCATGATCCTACCCCACTGACTCTACAATGGGAGGCGCTGAAATGCGTGCTCTGGGGTGTACTGATAAAACATGGTGCTCGCCTCAAGAGAGTGCGGGCGGCATGGGTTTCCTCACGCCTCGCCAAGATCTATTCCCTTGAACTGAAGCATAAACGAACATGCACCCAAGCTGACCTAACTGAGCTTCTTAATTTCAGAAAGGAGCTTCGAGATCACCTAGATGAAACATCTGTACTCTAACGCGATCGTGTCAGGAAATATTATTACGAGTTTGCGGATAAATGTAGTCGGCCCCTTGCTCATCGTCTACACCCTCGCAATACCCTCACATATGTGCCTCGGCTTTGCAACGGTTCCGGGCGGGCGGTCCATAACCTCTTGGATATTGCGGCAAAGTTTCGCTCCTTCTACCACGATCTATATAATATTCATGGCCAATATGCTAATCTTGCTCTGGACTCTCTTCGTGAAAAAATTTGGGAATATGTTACAGAGACCTCCCTCCCCACTGTTGCTTCCTCTGACAGAGCGCTCCTTGAGGAACCCTTTAGCAAAGAGGAGGTCTCTCTCGTGATTCAATCCCCCCTTTGGGCAAAGCTCCTGGCCCTGACAGGTTTATTACCCGATTCTACAAATCTTTTCGGGACCTCCTTTTCCTACTATGGCCCGTGTCTTCAATAGTGTCAACGAGGCCACGCCATTCGCCTCCCAATCCCTGTTGGCCCTTATCAAGTCCTTCCCAAACCAGGAAAAGACCCGTCCTGTTGCGCCAGTTATCACCCAATCTCCCTACTCAACATTGACAGCAAACTGTTCGCCAAATTGTTGGCTAATCCCCTGTCCCCCCTAATGCCGGGCTTGGTCCACACTGACCAGGTTGGCTACATATTAGGTCGCGAGGCCAGAGATAACGTCTGCAAGAAACTCCTGGCAATCTCATCGGCCCGCACTAATGGCTCCCCCATGTACTTGCTCTCTGTGGATGCTGAGAAAGTGTTCGACCGAGTGCACTGGGGCTTTCTACGGGCTACACTCCAACAAGTTGGGGTTGGTCTGGGGTATTTGGGCAAGGTGTTCTCTCTCTATGGCGAAGCGTCGGCACGGGTGCGGGTCAACGGGCTCCTCTCTGATCCTTTTCTAGTTCAGAACGACACGCGGCAGGGTTGTCCCTTGTCCCCCCTCCTGTACGCACTGGTTATGGAACACCTAGCGGTGGCAATACAGCGCTGCCCTAGCATCCATGGCCTCCAGATGGGCAGCCACCAGGTTAAAACAGCCCTATATACTGATGACCTTCTATATGTTTCCCAACCGCGTGTCTCTTTCCCGTCTATTCTGCGTGAAATCCGTCGCTTTGGCAATTTAAGCAATTGCAAGGTGACTCTGTCTAAGAGTGAGGCCCTCAATATCACCCTGCCCCATGCAGACCCACTCTCCTTGCGGATTGCTTCCCCTTTAAATGGCATGCTACCTCTATAAAGTATCTCGGGGTCCATATCCCCACTGACCCCTCCCTCCTTTACTGTTACTTGAATCACTTTCGGCGGACCTCCGGAAATATGACGCTCTTATGCTCACCTGGTTTGGATGCATTAACGCCCTGAAAATGGACGTTGTGCCCTGCCTACTATACGTGTTCCAGGCTCTCCCCATTCCACTCCCATGTACTTTTTTCACTCACGTTCAAACCGTTTGGGAAGTTTGTGTGGGGAGCGGCACAGAGCAGACTGCGGTTTCGGACGCTGACACGCCGTAAATGTCATGGAGGCGCCGGCCTTCCAGACCCTAGATTGTACTACTGCGCAGCTGTGCTGTTGCGCATTTTCGATTGGCGTTATCGTGGAGCGGATAAGCAGTGGGTCTCTATAGAGGCCGAACTGCTTTCAGCTCACCTTCCCTCTCTGCCCTGGATCCCGTCCCACTTCCGCTCCAGTGCTGTTAGGCATTCTGTGCTGTCATCCCATTTCCTAAGGACCTGGGATGCGGTGTGTGTGGGCGGTCACATTGCCAGGGTCCCGGGTCCCCTCAGCCCTCTCTTCAACAATCCCATGGTCCCCCCGGGTTGTTCTGCAGATAAATTCCTTTGCTGGCTAGGTAGGGATGACGTTCGCTTGCAGCAAGTTGCAGGTAGTACACCTCTACTCTCCCTGACACAATTGCGTGTCTCCTACCCCCGATCTCCGGTTTTCTTGGTTGGAATATGGTCAGCTCACTGCCTTCCTCCGTAAGTTCTCCTTACTTCCCATGCTCTCATCCCCCTTCACTGACTTGGAGTCTGCTCTTTCTCGCGCTGACACCACCCCACGTGTCCTCTCTGTTCTCTATGGCATTCTCCTCAAGGATGCTACACCTAGGCTCCCTTCCTATACCAGCCCCTGGGAATCTGACCTTGGTACTTGTCTTTCACCTGCCGATTGGGATAGGTCCTTCCTGTATACTCATAAGCTCCCGCTGCCTTGCAGTGCGCAGGAAAAGAACTACAAAATACTGACCCGCTGGTACCGCTGTCCTAACCTCCTGCACAGGATCTATCCTGGTGTATCCGACCGGTGTTGGCGCTGTGGTTCCGAAAGAGGTACACAGGATCACATCTGGTGGGAATGCGCTGCCCTCAGACCCTACTGGGATGCCGTTTTTGCATTGTACACTAAAGTGAGTGGCAAATCTGTTACACCCTCATCTCGTCTAGCCCTTCTCTCCATCATACCGGGGAATGTCTCCGCTGTTAAGAGAGACCTCCTGTGACATTTTCTCACTGCCGCCAGAACAGTCATTCCCAGGCATTGGCGCAGTACTGCTGTGCCCACCCTGGTTGAGTTTCTAAAGGAGCTTCTCCTTATTAAGAGAATGGAGGCCATGGTGGCTGAGGACTCGTCTGACCCTTCTAAATTTGAGTTCCTCTGGCGGCCGTGGGTGATGCTCCAGGAGACTTCAGAGTTCTCTTCTTTCTTTTTCTGAACTGGGAGCGCCTTGCTCCCCTTTCCGTAAGGGGTCTGGCCGTCCCCTTCTGTACAATCCCTCTCTCCCTCTTCCCTTTCCTTTCCCTCTTGCCTCAGTGTGCCCTGTCCCATCCCGGTCTTGTATGTGGTTTTATGAGTTTCTGCTCACCCGTGTCTTCCCCAAGATCCCCTTTCCCTCCAGCATTTGTCTTTTTCTTCTAGTGCGCGAGTGACACTGTGGTGGCCCTCCACAGCCGGACTTTTCCTTCTGTCCTATAGTGTTCCCTGCCATCACCCCCCAATGAAGCATTTCCCCATGTTGTTATTGTGCCACCCGTTACTGGTTTCTCTGTTGTGTTCGTCAGCAGCCCTCTACCCTAACTGTTCCTCAGCGACTTCTCCACGATTGGGTGGCCTGCGTGCCTCCTACTGCCTTATTTGATGCCTTTGTCTTGGTTTTGTTTCCTTTTGTTCTTATTTGCAAAAAAACCAATAAAAACTGATTAAACATAAATGTAGCAGTCGCTATTGACTTTGGCATCTAAAGAATTAAACGTCCAGGATTGAACGTTTTCCGATCCTAGGCTTAAGGAGGAGGTGCCATGCTATGAGTACATGGCACCATGCGGGAAACTCTGTAGGGTTCCGATGCATATGACTTAGCTTTGGAATAAGTTCTGTAAGCATCTGTTGGTTGGTCACTAAAGGGATTATGTAGTGTTAGCAGTCAAACTCACCTCTTGATGTTAATTTCATTATTTTTTGAGACGCCATTGACTGCAACGTTTCTTGTCTTCTTCACAACAGCTTTCTGTCCATCTTTCTTTTTTTGAAGTAATTGCTGATTTTTGTTAGCCTGTAAAAATTATTAATTTTGTAAAAACTGCGGCAAAGCAGTTCAAGATATTCAATAGCTGGATCCAAAGTGATGTTAAGTAAAAAGTAATAGTTCTGAGCTGCATGGGGGTGGGGGTTACTGGGTCTGGGGCCTGGGTTTGGTAGAGGGGAGGGAGCTTCAACCATACGTACCTGCTTGCGCTCTTCATTTTCTCCACTCTCCTTCACAAAGAATATTTTCTTTGTGTTTTTATTTCTTTTTTTCTATGCAGTTTAATATCAGAACACTTACAGTGTTAAATAATATACCTTTATTATGTATGTCGCTTTTGTAGAAAAACAAGTCTAGGAAAATATGGCATTTGGTGCACTAGGGTCGGACCTGGTCTTGCTGCTTAATGCAGGATCAGTGATGTCATAGCAGTGGGAGAATCAACTGTCACTGCATAGGGTGGCACAGGAAGAAGGTGGTAGGGGTCTGAACGGCAAGAGCAGTGCTCCAGGGATCTGAAGGTAACACGGTGACCTGAACAGGTTAGTTCTAGACTGGACATGGGTAATGCGGTAGATGTAATATATCTGGACTTTTCAAAGGCTGTTGATACTGTACCACATAAAAGTTGGTATACAAAATGAGAATCTTGGGACTTGGGGAAAATATATGCATTTGGGTTCACAACTGGCTCAGTGATCGGAAGCAGAGGCTGCTTGTTAATGGGAAATACTCAGACTGGGTCACAGTCACCAGTGGGGCGCCACAGGGGTCAGTATTTGAGGGGTCACAGTCACAAATGGAGTGCCACAGTTGACAGTATTGGGTCCTCTCCTGTTTAATATCTTTATTAATGTCCTGATAGAGGGTTTACAGAGCAGGGTGTCCATATTTGCAGATGATACTAAACTCTGTAAGGTAATGAAAACTGTGGAGGATAGTAGAGTACAAGGTGAGCACCTATATTTCTCCCCTTATCCAAAATATCATCCAACAAAGTACTTGGCCTCATTTTTCACAAAAAGGGGACTGAGAAAACTGAGTGGCGAGTGCAAAGATCAACCTGACGTTGTTGCGTAGCATATACCATATGGGTTTCGTTTGTGGGAAGTCTCCACTCTTTCCAAGTAGTTCTGGAACATCAGAAGTTTCTTAAGCATGTTGTCATAACAGTGTAAAATTAAACAGACAGTCCAGCGCATACTCACATTGGTGATGTCCCCAAATGCAGATCTTTTCTTTGCTCCACCCTGTGGGGATGATGGGGAACGCTTTGTCTGAACAGAATCCTCCTATGCAAAAAGAAAACACACACACAAAATCATCAAGTATTACAGGTAAATCTGGCCCAGCTTGGAAAATAAAATTTTATTTTTAAGTCACTTAAAGAGGTTTTCCCCATGTCAAGAATCATGTTTATAGTACAGGAATCTCAGCAAAGACAATACTCCAGTTTATTAGCAATCCAAAAATTAACAAGTGACGGTTCCTCGGACCTTCATCAGACATCGGATTGTTGGAGTAGTTAGGAGGAAAACAGAAGAGCATAAAGTATGGGCAGCGGCACCCTGGTAAGTGCTAGGATCATGGTCTCTTATCTCTGGTAACTGTACAGCTTAGGCTCGGTTCACATCTGCGCATGGGTTTCCGTTCGGGGACCCACCAAACGGAAACCTAACTTCATAAAAAAAGCGGTTACCGTGTTAAACTGGCAGATCCCATAGACTATAATGGGGTCCGTGTGGTTTGTACTCGGTTTCCGCACAAAATATGCGGACAGAAAAGTCCTGCAAGCAGCACTTTTCTCTCCGCATATTTTGTGCGGAAACCGAGCGCAAACCACACGGACCCCATTATAGTCTATGGGGTCTGCCGGTTTCCTAAGGTAACCGCTTTTTTTATGTGGTTAGGTTTCTGTTCGGGGGGGGGGGGGGTCCCCAAGCGAACTCCCTGAACGGAAACCCATGTGCAGATGTGAACCGGGCCTTACAACATGCACAAGCACCCTGCAGGACTTAGCTGAAAACCAGGACATAGAGGGGAGAGGAGACAAGAGGGCAGCTGAAATCCTGAGATGGGAAAACTCCTTTAAATATTTTCTCCACAACTAGATTTTCAGTTCCATCATTCACACGATATACTATGGGTGTATTCATGTGTTTTATTAGTATTTCAGCTTTGTAGTCTTTGCCAAACACAGAAACACAATCCCATTATGGAAAAGTAAGAAAAAGCAAGTGTTGAATCTGCCTTGGATTTCCTATTTCAAACTGTTCAGTGAGGTGTTTGCACAAAAAACACATTGATACCTTCACAGGATGAACATTCTCCACAGCAACTGGCTTTCCTGTACGGGAAACCTTGGATAATGGTGGGCGTTGATTGTGACGAAGAGGCAACATTCTTAGGGACCTGGGGGAAATTAAAAAAAAAAAGTATATTTTAATACTTTGTTCACTTGAGAATTCATCAGGGGTTCAGTGACTGCATACATCCACTACATAGACTACAGAACCAACTGCTTGTAGCTGCATGGTGCGTACAGTGTGGGCATCACAAGCAGCCCCAAACAACTGAGCCGCGTGGGGAAGGTTGTAGGCCCCTCACTGGTGAGATAGATTTGGCCTTTCCTAAGGATAGGCCACAAATAACATAATCCCCGCCAACCCCTTTAAATCTACAATTTTGAATATGATCCTGAAGATGGGAATACGCCTTTAATATTGTCTCATTACAAACAACTCCCTTTAGTATGAGAAGCAGGACAAGGAAACTTAAAGAGGTTGTCCAGGCAAAAACGGACACCCAAGTTATTATTTTTAAAATGACCGACCTGAAGAACGGAAACCAGAACACTAGTGGGAACCAAGCGTCACTGTCAGACGTTGCCTGGTACCTTATCTAACTGGCGGCCTCACAGGGTGTGATTTAGCGTGATGACTGTATGACTAGATGAAGCTGCTCACCGCACCCTGTGGCTAGTTAAGGTAAATTTTCATATGCCAAACTAAGGTTGTAAATGCAACAGAAAGCTTAGTGAGAAGCACCATAGGAAAGGTCATTACTTGATGCTGCACATGCTGAGGTCATTTCAGGGTGGAAAAAACACCCGACAGGTTCTCTTTAACGCTGTACTGTGACACAGTACAGGGTACAACATTGGTGGGGCAGTGTAAAGGAAAAAAAAAAAGGGGGGGGGGACTTGGAGGGGCAACGTAAAGAGAGAAAAAAAAAAACAAAACAAAAAAAAAACTTAGCAGAGCTGTGGTCATCTGTGATTGGCCAATGTTAATTTAGTGCCAAAGCATTTCAAGCATCTGACTGGACCATATGGTCAAATCATAGCGCAGCAGCTAATAGCGAGCAGAGACGGACCGCTAAAACACTGGTTACACACGGAGCCCAGCGCATTGCTAAAAATGGCGTCCATCGCTTTTAAACTAAAACCGTCAGCGTGACAGCTCAGCAATCAGAAAGCTGTCTTGCACCTGTGTGTCTGTGACATGACCATGGACTGTCGATGGCATGACCATGGACTGTCGATGGCATGACCATGGACTGGCATGGCATGACCATACAGAAAGTATATTGGAAAATTGTACAACTTTTTATTATACAAACAATAACATTTATTTGCTGGAAGTGGGCAATGCCTTTAAAGGGAGTCTAACATTAAGAAACTCAATTTTAAAGTAATCAGAAAGAGAACGAGCCTTTATAAAGGATTTATTATTCCAGGCATGCCTTCATTAGCAAGATCCTCCCGGTAGTTTTGTAAAAAAAAAAAAACTGTTTTTTATCCATATGCCGATTAATTCCACAGAACACAGGGGGCGTTATCCCTGTGCACGGAGCACAGCCGCGTCATCACTAGCAGCTTCTGACATCCAGTGCGATTGAAATCTCGGAGTGTACTGCGCAAGTGCAGCTATGAAGACAAGCAGGGGGAAGGCTCACAGATAAAGAGGTGTTTACTAACAGGGAAGAGGCGTTCAAAAGTGATGACAAGGCTGTGACAGGGATAACGCCCCCTGCCCTCTGTGGAGCTAAGATAAAAAGCTGTTATTGGACAAAACTATCGGGACGATCTTGCTAATAAAGGTATGCCTGGAATAATCCTTTATAAAGACTCGTTCAATGTCTGATTACTTTAAAATCGAGTTTCTTAATGATAGACTCCCTTTAAAGTGGCAGACGCAAACAATCTAAATGAAAATGGACGGTGGTTGAGTTGTACGAGAGTAGCTTTATGACCAACATCCATTAGGTCTGAATTTCCTGCAACTGTTGCGTTGCATTCCCGGTTGACACCATTGACAATTATTAGACACAGCACCTTGATTTTTGTGCTGAGCGACACAAGTCACAGAATGTATGTCACCATGTCACAATGCAAAATTAGTGCATTTTTCTCAGTAATCCCTGAAACAACATTTGTACACACCACAATTTTATCCACACTGCACCATTTTCACTGACCCAACTCACTCATTGAAAGTCATGGACACAACAGAGTATGCACTTGGATGACACTCGGAACGACAGCCAAGTGCATTCTGTTATGCATTCATGTTTATTATGAGGGGCTTCCGTTTCCTTCTTTTCTGATGACAAGGAGCAGGATAGGAACTTCTTTATAATCATCTATGTCATGAGAACGGAATGAATCCGAAGCCCCCTATGAATGAATGAATGCATAACAGAATGCACTCGGATGACACTTGGATGTCACCCAAGTGTATTCTGCTGAAAACTTGGCCCCCTATTGGAAGCCCACTCGGTCGTGTCCATGGGGCCTAAAGGCTAAGGGTATGTGCACATGAGTTTGATATGCTTGCTTCTTTTTTGTAGTAGATTTTGTTGCTTTGGATTTGCTTTAGATTTCACCTTACACATTGCAATGGGTAAAGTCCACAAAGGATTTTTCACAGCAGATTGCTATGCAATGAAGAAGGTGAAATCTGCAGAAAATCCACAGTCATGTGTGGGTATATCCCTATAGTGCAGGCAGTGTGGCATGTACAGTACCTATATTGTCTCAGGAGCTACTAAGCCTCTATTCAGACGAGCAACGTGCAAAACGGCAGTGATAAAGGGACATTTTTATGGTCGTCTTGCATCAGTGGGGCACCCTTTTACAGATTCTTCATAGATTTGAGTCTATTGAGGGATCCATGAAAACAGGCAAAAATAGGACTTGTCCTATGGCGTGACAGTTTATGATAAAGGACCATCACACTAAGTGATCTTCATGCAACCGTGTGATGGCCATTAAAAAACAGCCGGGATTATTGTCTGAATTTAGTTTAAGAAAAGGTCCATCTGTACAGCATGTGCATAAGATTTAGGCTACGGTCACACAGAAGAGTTTGCTGTGGATTTTGTTGCCAATATCCCTGCTCTTATCAGTGAAAAAGTGACAAGTTGTGGGTCATAAAATCCGTATGTTAAGAAATCTGCATTGTGTACACGAGATCAAGAATCTCTCATAGACCCAAGATACTAGAATGCAGGAAAATCTGTGCATAACCCACAAGGTGTGAATGTAGCCTAAGTAAAAGCTCATTCACTGCTGCTATTGGCAAACCCTGCAGATTTCAAATCAGATTGAAAAAAATCGCACTATATCCTGCACGTCTGAACATAGTCTGAGCACACTGCACTGCACAGACATGGAATAATGAAATCATCCACATGTATTCACTGCCAGTGTTATATTCCAGTATCAGATATTTGGTTACATTGATGCCTGCTGTATACCATCCACATACATGTATATATACTGTACAGAGAGGACAATGGCCTGCAGTCCTATGTAAGACAGGACATGACTCTACCCTGGTCACTGATCTTACCTTCTCTGTCTGCCGAGATCAAGTCCTTGTCCGGTAAGGTTTGTGGAGAGCTCCTCTAAATCCAGGCGGTACAAAGAGTGAGGACTAGGACACAGATCTCCCCCGAGCCGCTGACTACTGACCCCTGCCCGCTACGATCACTCTCTCCCCCCAATATCTCCCAGCACTACCAGCCCGACACTCACGTTTGAATCTCGCGGGCACCGCCTACTCTCCGCTCCCATTCGCTTTCTCTCTGCCAATCAAGTCGCTGCCTTCAACCATCACCATAGCGACACGGTGTTTTTTAGAATTTTGAAAATAGCAGCCAATCAATTTCTTGTGGGCGTGGTTTAAGTGTTTAAATGTCTGGACGGGATAGCGCGAGGCGGGGCTCTGAGGGGGAGGAATGGTCTGTGCTGCGGTAACGCCCCGGGCTGTGGGGCCCCGCTATGCCCTGCCAGAGGGATGCGGATTCTGTCAGTAGCGGGCCGTCTATTATACTGCACCTGACGTCATGTTCGTCGTTGTGTGTGATCACGTGACGCTATGTCTATGTGCAGAGCTGACGTATTGGTGCATAGTGTTATATAAGATGTAGCAGTGCGGTCTTTTATATCACACTTTGCTCATTTCTCCTACCAGTGAGGGGGTTTCTGAGCTTTACACGTCTATCACATTGGGGTTACTACCCTTTACCTAAATAATGCTGCCAAGGTATTTATCATGTGATGGGAATTCTAGTTGGGGCCACAAAACCCTTTAAAGAGGACCTTTCATGCCCTCATGCACATGCGGTTTTATATACTGAATTCAGTCACTGTTGGCTTTCCTGTAATATGCCCCCTGGGCTGGAGGTATCGGTGCCGTTAGTTTCGGAATCGATCTCTACCTACTGTCAGAAGGGTGTTCTTGACAGTCTAGCTGGGCTGTGAGGAACGCCCACCCCGACAGTACTGGTCCATAGCCCTGTACTGTCAGAGGGGGGCGCTCCTTACTGTCCAGCGAGGACACTGAGCTATGAGGAACGTCCCCCTAGTACAAGTCTATGCAGGAGTACAGTCAGGTAAGGGTGGCTTCACACTTGCGCTGGAGTCCGTCTGCCGCGAATCCGACTTAAAATCTCGGAAAACTGGATAGGGAAAGGTTTGCGACGCATTGCTTAAAAACCCATTCATCTGAATGGGTTTTTAAAGCAATGCGCGGGTGTGCGCTTACACCCTCTGCGCCGCAAATCCAGTTTCTTTTTCGCTGGAAACAAAGTTGGACATGCAGGAAAAAACGGCTTTGCGGCGAAGAAGGTGTAAGCGCACACCCGCGCATTGCTTTAAAAACCCATTCAAATGAATGGGTTTTTAAGCAATGCGTCGCAAACCTTTCCCTATCCAGTTCCTACACAGTTTTCCAAGATTTACAATCGGATTCGCGGCGGACAGACTCTGGCACAAGTGTGAACCCACCCTGACTTTTATAGTTACCTGAATCCTGTGGATTGGTGTGATTATGGCAATACTAAATGTATATAGTTTTTGGTATGTTTTAACCACTTAAAAAAAAATTGAGAAAAAAAAAATCTTGGTCGCTGTAACTTTTTTAGATTTCCATATATGGGGCTGTATAAAGTTTTTTTTGTGTGGCCAGATGTTCTTTTTATTTAGACCGTTTTGGGGAATGTCAAATGTTTTGATTTCTTTTTATTCAAATCTTTATAGGCTGCGCAGCGTAGAATAGAACCTATGTAATGACAGCCCTTCAATAGGCTCTCACTTGTCATGGTAACAGATCAGTGCCCCCGGATCTCACTCCAGAGTAGTGGTGGAAATACTGTCATCGCAGCCGTGGTGGCTGCTACAGAGCCCCCGACCTTAGGGGGCCCTTGCTGCTTCTTTTCTAGATGGGCTGTTACTTTCTGGGAGGGAATGGGGGAAAAACAGCAATTCTGCCATTGATCTTTGCAGTATAAATTTTGTACTGTTCATTCTATGGTAAAAATAACATTCTTAAAGAGGTTGTCCAGGTAAAAATTTTATTTTTTATATAGGCTAGGGGAGGTGAAAAAAAAAATTATACTCAGCTGTTCCCGATGCTCCGCTGTCCTCCTGGCACAATCCGGTCCTGCTGCTCAGCCGCCTTCTTGAAGTGAAATTCCTCACCAGCTTTGACGTCTCAGGACCCTTCTGCTGAAGCCACTGGTTGGTCTCAGCGGTCGTGACTGCTGAGACCAATCTGTTGCCTCAGGAAGGAACACAGGATGTCACAGGTAGTGGCGTCCCATGTCCTTCGCTTAGGCCGCTGATTGGCCTAGGCCCTAGGCAGTCACCTGCGACGGGGACAACAACGGACCAGCAGGATTGGACTGCACTGGGAGGCACTGAGGACATTTTTTTAATTTTTATTTTTTCACCTCCCCCAGCCAATTTAAAAAAAAAAACAAAAAAACTTTTTTGCCCAGACACCCCTTTAACTTATTCTGAAGGTCAGTATGATTATGGTGATATCAAATATATAGTTTTGTTTTTTTACTAGAGCTTTGTGATTGGCTTTCATTGGTATCCTTTTAGGATTCAAGTGACTTATTGAATGCTTTGTATTCTGTTTTTGGATGACCGGTTAAGCAAAAATGGAGATTTTAGCATTAATTTTTTTTTTTTTTTTTTTTATGACATTGATTGTGTGGGTGAAATTGTGTATTAATATTATACGTCAGGTTGTTACAGACATGGCGATACCAAATATGTGTGTTTTTTTTTGTTTTTGTTTTTTTTAAACTTGCTAAACAATTTAATGTTTTTTTTTTGTTTTTTTGTTTTTTTTTTAAACTTGCTAAACATTTTAATGTGTTTTTTTTTGTTTTTTTTTTTTTCTTTTTCTTTCTTTTTTAAAATATTTTATTAATTTATTTTTACTTTTTTTTTTTTTCTTTCCCTAAGTCCCCCTAGGGTACTTTACCACTAGGAGACTCAATCACCTGTGCAACAAACTACAATACACGTGTATTGCAGTATATTGTGCTTGTTTCTGAATTATAACAAGCACAACAGGGGACCGATGGGGGTGTGAGTTACATTGACACACCTAAGATGCTGTGGTCACTATTGACCCTGGCATCTTAAGGGTTAAGTTATACCCGGGCTCCTGCAGTGATCGCACAGGCTCTGCCCGCATGTTCACCATCATGTACTGTATATGTATGTGAGGACGTGGTAATTACTCACATTCCCTTATGTACATGTCAGTGAAAATGCAGGAAGGGGTTAAAGTTGCCCCCGATTGGGGTTAATTTTAGCAGAAGGGCTCCAAGTCAGAAGAAGTTATTATTGGGGAGGGTTGGAGCATAGATGTTTAATAGATTATATATATATCTGGTCTCCCACCTAGATTCTCCCATTTTAGTCACTAATCTCTTCCTCTATCAAATATCGGGATCCCTGATGGACAGACATGGCTACTCCTCTGGACTTGGAGCAGTTTGCTGTGTCATAGCTGTGCAGTCAGGAGACTTTAAGGGTGACCCACAATTTTTCTCCATTGTATCTCCTGTAGAAATAACTATGTCTGGTTTAAATCTGTTTAAATGTTTTTACAACCTTTTTACGCTTCAGGGGTGTGTTGCGTTCAGCTACATTCCATGAGATGATCTTATGGTGGGAGTGGAGCCTTTGTCTGTATGTGCAGCCATCAAACCTGGTGCCAAAAGAATAAAGCTGCCGACAAGATGTGTGTATGCTCAGGCGTCCCAGCAAGCGACAGATATCAGCAAGTGTGCCTGGTGCTTGGTCATGGAGGGGTCCGTGCGCCACAGCACATCCACTAAATATGGGTGAGAGAGACACGAACATCAACAAAAGACATATGAACCACATAAAAACGGACTGTAGCCATATCAACATGGGTCAAATTAGTAGTAAGCAATAACTAATAGTACAATACACTCGTAATAGAACATGAGTAGAAAGATGATGGACGTCTGTGTCCTCCAGGAGTCAGGCTATCCTGGAGGGTCCTTATTTCTATTGTGGGAATGCTGGTGAGCTGTGGCGGGGTCAGCTAACATTATATGTCTTCCTCAGTTTTGTACCCTTAACTTAGCTGGGTACAGTTGTTGGAACCTGATGACGTCATGGACATGGCGGCTGATTGGAGTGAATCATTTTCTCTTGCATAACTGCTGTTGAGAAATCTTGAAATATAACAGTGATGGCAAACCTATGACACGCCTGTCCTCGCTCCTGTACTGGCCCCCGTCCGCTGCCTCTTCTAGGCGGCACTACACTTGCATCACAATGCTGAAGAACACCATGAAGCTACGTACAGCATCCCGATATTCTTCAGAGTCGGCTAGAGAGCAACCTAGAGGCGGCAGCGGAGGGCGGCCAGGACTGGAGCGTGGACAGGTGAGTAAAAATTATCAGCCGCTACTCTGTGTGGGGGGAAAAAAGGGGGTCATATACTGTGGGTGGGATTTAAAAAAGGCCTCATATACTATGTGTAGGGCCATAAATGGGTGATAAAATGCTGTGTGAGGCCTTAAAAAGGGGCATATACTGTGGGGGCCATAAGAAAGGGATCATATACTATGGGGGGGCTATAAAAAGCAGGGTCATATACTGTTGGGCAAAAAAAGGGAGTCCTATACCATGTTGGGGGCTAAAAAAAAGGGCGGGGTCATATACCGTTGGGGGGGGCGCAAAAAAACCAAACAAAAGGTCATCTACTGTGTGATGGGCCAGAAAAAGGAGGTCATATACTGTGTGATGGGCCAGAAAAAGGAGGTCATATACTGTGTGATGGGCCAGAAAAAGGAGGTCATATACTGTGTGATGGGCCAGAAAAAGGAAGGTCATATACTGTGTGATGGGCCAGAAAAAGGAGGTCATATACTGTGTGATGGGCCAGAAAAAGGAGGTCATATACTGTGTGATGGGCCAGAAAAAGGAGGTCATATACTGTGTGATGGGCCAGAAAAAGGAGGTCATATACTGTGTGATGGGCCAGAAAAAGGAAGGTCATATACTGTGTGATGGGCCAGAAAAAGGAAGGTCATATACTGTGTGATGGGCCAGAAAAAGGAAGGTCATATACTGCATGGGCAGGCCCCAAAAATGGGGATCATATACTGTGTGATGGGCCAGAAAAAGGAAGTCATATACTGTGTGATGGGCCAGAAAAAGGAAGGTCATATACTGTGTGATGGGCCAGAAAAAGGAAGGTCATATACTGTGTGATGGGCCAGAAAAAGGAAGGTCATATACTGCATGGGCGGGCCCCAAAAATGGGGATCATATACTGTGTGATGGGCCAGATATACATATAATACAAATACATATATCAAAAATAACTTTTTTTTTAACTAGACCTACAAATATCACAAATTTATGGATATTTCTAGATGTGACACGGCACTCGAGTGAAACTAGGTTTTTTTTTATGAATTTTGAGACACCGAGCTCCAAAGATTAGCCGTCAGTGAAATATAAGCACTGCGAAGTCCCAAACTTTAGATGTACGTTGGTTCCTGGTAGCTTCGGAGTACTTTTTCCTTAATGGCCCTCCCCGCTGGTCTCTGGGAACCGATTTGGTGTGCTTCCTCTAAGACTAGACCTAAAGCTATGGGTAAGTCCGTGGTGAGGACTGTGAGAAGATGGTCTCCTGCGATTCTCTGGGATGTCCACAAACCTTAAATGATTTCTTCTGTCTCAGTTTCGAGATCCTCCACTTGTCGTGTAGTCACACTGTATCCTTGGGTGGGTTAGTGTTGGGCGTTTGTATTGAGGGTCAGAGCTGAGTTGGATGGATGTACGTCCAACCTCTGGTGAAGCAGTGGCATCAGTATTTGTGAGTCTTCTGTTGCCACTGTTGTGATGTGCAAGGTGTCGGGCGTGGAGCGAATAAGCAGGATCATAATTTTGAGACATATTGGGAGACTTAATGTCATTACCTGTAAGCCATTTATGTGACAAGCTGTCCTGGAACCTGTCATGGGCCTGGTGTCTGACCCCATTGCTCTTATGTTTGCTTTGGCGCTTGATGTGGTCATAATGGGATTGGTGGCGAATGCGGGGGGGGGGACAGTCGAATCATCTAAGAGGAGTTCCAGATGAACTTTGGCCAAGTATTTGTCCATGACCCTATTCGGGAGTGTGGGGTCGAAGGTGTGTTTTTGGGAGAAACATCTGTTTAGTGTTAAAGGAGCACTAAATCCAGAGTCCAAATAAGGAATCCCTATATGACGCCTCATATAATCTCCTGATTTTTCTTCTGTATTGCAGCAGCCATGTTTTTTTCCCCTCCCTCTCAAATGCTGGTGCATGTGAGCCAGGAAGTTTTGGGAAGGGGGGGAATTAGGCTGCACACTTTTTGTCACTTTTTCCCGTCCCTAAGCCACTCATTGCCTCCCACAAAGCCAGCCAGTTCACTTTGCTCTGCACTGATGAGGGACAAAAATCCCGAAACGGCGCTGTATGCAGATGAGTGAAGTTGGCTTGGCTAAAATCCCATTTGCTGTCTCAAGACTCAATGATTCAAAAGCAAATTGAGGATCTGTTGCATCCAACAGAGGACGCATGAGCTTCCCAGCTCCTTTTCCCATAACACTTTTTGTCTATACAGCGAGTGTGGCCATTTTGTTGGAAGGAATTCCTCAAGTAACTTACAGAATGAAAATTATACGAACTGTAGTACTACTAGTACCAGCAGTAGCCTACACACATTGACAACAATATAAACCAGTACGGCTCCGAAGGGAAAGTCACCCAACTGTGAATGGCAAATATGTGCTTTGATAATTCTGCTGATTCCTATATCCCTGTAATATTATGCATGTTTACCTTTCAGGAGCTTTGGAAAGCTGAGTAACAACCAATGGATAGGTATTCTGAATACCAGACCTGACTATTGCCCTGATATTATATGTATATTTACGAAATAGTACGGCATACCATATCTGCTTTTCAGAGTCCCAGGAAAGCTGGGTAGCATAGTAGGTAATGCTGTAATGGGGACTGCTGAATAATAAATAGTCATATAAAACAAATGTCCTTGAACCAGAGCTTGCCAGATTTGCCTTTCAGACTTCTGGGAAAGCTGGGTAACAGCATGTGGAGCTGTAATAAGAAATACTGAATGCTATACTGTATTTATCTACATACATGTACCTGCTTGCGCTATGATCGTACCGGAGCTTGCCAGGATTTTCCTTTTAACCCCTTAAGGACACAGCCTAAAAGTGCGTTAAAGGGATTCTATCATTGGGAAAACCATTTTTTAATAACAGCACACTGTAATACTGTAGCCTTTAGAAAGGCTATTCGTCTCCTACCTTTCTTTTTGTGATCCGCGCCGCCGTTTTCTATATTTTTCTTATTTCTTGATTATGCAAATCAGTCTTTAGGATGCACAGGGGGCGTTCCACCAGTCTTCAAAATGCACAGGGGCGTCCCCTGTGCTCACGTCACACGCTGTTTTCAAAATCCAGCGCCGCCTCTCTCGTCGTCTCCTGACACCGCTCCGCATCATTCGCCAGAAACTGCGCGTGTCCATCGGCTATTTTAATGTGGCCTCTTACAAGGCGCAGTACGGCACAGAAGGGAAGGAGCGCTGTGTGGCTTTTGAAGTGCAGCGTCCAGATATTTGTTATTTGGATGACATGTCATGTTTGCAGAGCCTCTAACGTACAAGAAAAGTGGAATCCCCTAAGGAGTGACCCCACTTTGAAAAATGCACCCCTCTAAGAATTTGTAAAGGCGTGTAGTGAGCATTAGTATCCCAGATGTGACTGCGCAGCGGATGGTGAAAAGTGAATATGTAAGCTGTGCGGGGTATATTGGGTACACCAAATTCACTACTGTATCCCCAGTAGCTCCTGTGATTGGGGGGTGGGTCACTTCTGGCTTCCTTTCTTTTGACTTGGAGCAAAGTTCTGCCCCTCCATGACAAGCTCCGCCCCTCCTAAACTTCCTGTGATGTCATACTAAATCATGTAGCCTATCGTCAGTGGATAATGGTCCTGTACAGAGGGAGGAAGCCATGTCTGCCCAATCTATAGCTCCAAAACTTCTGCTAAACTGCTGAGAGCTTTGGTCTAGCAGTTAGTTCTGCAGACATAGCTAGAGATGAACTATCACATGCAAATTTTTGTTTTTATCCTTGACTTTTGGGGTTTTGGGTCCTTGTAATTAAGTATCATTAAGCAAATTCCATCGCACTCCAGTTTTCTTCGAATAGCAAAGAAAATCTTTGGGTGGTATTTAGTGCTATTGGATAATTACCCAACTGGGTAGGTGGCGCTGTGGTGAGAAAATAAAATACATCAGTAGGATGGATAGAAGGATTATTCCAAGACTGGCCAGTAGGTGTCAATATTGAATAAGGAATGAGAGCCGCAGCAGCTTTCCCACTGTTTCCCATGGGCTCAATTGATGAAATACGACCAGTGAAATGTGCTCGGTGGTAATGTGTGACTGGTAAGATGTGGAGACTGGAAGGCAGCTGTGGAGATTAAGCAGGGGTGTAGCTATAAGGGGTGCAAGAGTAGGATAGATCTGAGCAATGGTATAGCTATAAGGGTTGCAGCAAAGATCTAAGCAGGGGTGTAGTTATAAGGGGTGCAAGAGTAGGATAGATCTGAGCAATGGTATAGCTATAAGGGTTGCAGCAAAGATCTAAGCAGGGGTGTAGTTATAAGGGGTGCAAGAGTAGGATAGATCTGAGCAAAGATCTAAGGCAGGGTTCACACTACCGTTGGATTCCGTTATGAAGGTGTCCATTAACAAAAAAAACGGACACCTACCATAACAGACATTAACGGACACTAACTGATGTTAATGTGTCCGTTTTTCTAACTGATCCAATTAATGGACACATTAGCATCAGTTAGTGTCCGTTGGCATCAGTTAGTGTCCGTTTTTTAACACTGTCCGGTTTTTTTTGTTTCTGCTTTCTGAGCATGCGCAGAAAAAAAACGGACATAAAATAACGGACAGTAACTGATGGCTATCAGTTACTGTCCGTTATAAGTCCGTTACCCATAGACTTCAATGTTAAAAAAAATAACGGACACTTGCTGTCCGTCAAGAATCTGTTTTTCCAAATGGACAAAAAAGTCCTGCATGTAGAATTTTTTTCCATGGAAAAAAAACAGATTTCTGACGGATTGGGTGTAAACGGACACTAACGGACACAATATAAAAACCCATTGAAATGAATGGAAATTTTAACGGATTTCTGATGGTTCAGCTAGTGTCCGAAGCTAAAATCTTGTAGCGGACAATAGCAACGTACACACTACTGACGGTCACCAACGGTAGTGTGAATGCCCCCTTTGCAGGGGTGTAGCTACAAGGGGTGCAGAAGTAGAAAAGATCTAAGCAGGGGGGTAGCTATAAGGGGTGCAGAAGTACCAATCGCTACCGGGCTCAGGTGCCTCAGTGGGGAACCCATTACATATTTGCACTGGGGCACAGGAGCTTTAAGTTCCTCCTCTGGATCTAAGGCAGTGTGTGAGCCAGCAATAGTCAGGCAGGCAACTTAGCTGGGTTTGGATGATGTATTCAGGCGTCCTGCGCTAGGTCTCTTTGGTTACCACTGCTCTGTGGAAGGCTGCTCTGGCGCTCAGAAGCCATGGCTTGATGTGGGGGACTCACAGTACACTCAGCCTGCAGGCTGGTATGAAGGTGCACCAGTGCCCAAGGGGATCTCAAAATGACACATTCACACAGGAGATACTTTCATTGTCCACACTTTAGCAGCAGCAAGAACAACTCTGGCAGTTGTCTCACTCTGGTGGTGCTGGTAAAGGCCCTCCGGGTAACCCCACCATTGATGTGATGAGATGGCAGGGCAGATGGGAGATCTCACCATGCAACAGGCTGGAAGATGGCTGAAAGGACTGGCCAGTAACTTGTCTGCCTTGTAGGCACTCAGCCTTTGTGGAGGAATAGTGCAAATGAGGTCCAAGTATAATGAACATGTTAGGATTTATTGTAGTGATCCCTTTTAGGTTCACACCAGCGAGAGAGAGACCACAATGAAGTATGATAGAACTGGATATTTTACTCAAGAACTTCTTCAGCAAGTGGTTCAGTACAGATATCTGATGCAGCCTCTTTATTAACAGGAACTCAGACAAACTGGTAGCTCAAACAGTTATTAATGGTGTCAGTCTCTTTCTAGGCACCAAGGCACTCCTAGTTATCAGCCAGTGCACAATGTATATGTAGTTATAGTCCTCTTACATGCCAAGTAATACAACACTTATCTTTATTGTTTCCCTCACATTAGGCCCACGTGCGGCCAGCTCTGGATAAAGTCTCTGTGTGTAGTCTGCACTTGTTGGAGGAGTCTTCTCTTCTCAAAGCAGATGATCAACTATAATATCCTGATTTGTAGTCTTCCAGGACTTTATACACCCTTCTTCTCAGATCACTCTCTCCTCTCACCTTCTCTGCTTCTCACTCACCACTCTCCTGTCCCTTCCTGGAAGCCACCTCATCCAGAATCCTCCTACAGTTGAGGTAAAAAATAGATGCAAGGTCTTGCCCCTAGATGGCAGCAGAGCACCAGTAATGGCATTGGAATGCACAAGTCAATATTTGCCACTATCAAACTTGTACCTCTTACAAACACTGAGACCTTGGAGTTTCTGACATGTCGCCAAGTCTGAAATACAGAGCTCTCGCACATCCCATTGCACTTGAATCTCATTTGCATGTTAAAAAAGCATTTTTAAGGAAATAGTGCATTCACACTGGTGAAGAGACTGAACACGCCATGGCATAAATGTATGGCGTAGTGATGGTGTCATCTGTAACATAAAGCTGACATGGTATACGACATCCCAATTATATGCCATGATAGAGAATCAGAATAGCAGTGTATATCAGTGATCAGGATATTGCTTGGTAAAAAAAAAAATGCTATTTTTTCTCAATTGTTAACTGCATTGATGTAAAAATAAAAATATAGTTATGGCTCTCCGAAGATGGTGATTCTCGAACGTAGACAACCAAACAGGCTGCGGTGTCAGACACTGGAATGCTGGGGACTCCTCTTTAAGAATATAGTCTCATAGTGCACTCAATATAATGTCCCATAGTGCACCCTACACATATCATAATTTCCCATAGTGACCCCCACACAATATAATGTCTCATAGTTGCCCCTGCACACAGTATAATGTCCCATAGTGGCCCCTCCACACATTATAATGCCCTATCGTGGACCCTCCACACAGTATAATGTCCCATAGTGGCCCATCTGCACTATAATGACCTATTGTGGCCCCTTCACACAGTATAATGCCCTATTGTGGCCTTTCCACACAGTATAATGTCCCATACCGGCACGTTCTGATTCTTCTGCTCAACGGGTCTCTTCCAGAGTTCCGCTGAAGCCGCTGATTGGTCTCAGCGGTCACGTGACGGCTGAGGCCAATCAGCGGCCTCATTAGGCCTCAGGAAGAGACCCGTGATGTCGCAGGTAGTGACATCGCATGCCCTTCACTGATTGGTCTTAGCGGTCACGTGACCGCTTAGGCCAATCAATGGCTTCAGCAGAACTCTGGAAGAGAGCAGAAGAACTGGAATGTGCCGGGAGGACACCGGAGCATCGGGCACAGGTGAGGGTTTTGGTTTTTTTTTCACTGCCTCTGGCTGATTTAAAAGTTAAAGGGGTTGTCCATTTTTGCCTTCATGCATTCATGACACATTGTATTTCATGTCAGTAGTAATCTTTGGTCAATATTTTTTGCATTTATTTATGAAAAAATAAGAAATTTGGCAGTAATTTGTAAGTATTTTTAAAGTGTGAAATGCTGTGCTTTTGAGGCAGATAACAGTCATACCTCCCAAATGAGTTATTAAATATTGTTTACCATGGATCTGCTTTATATTGGCATCATCATTTACAGGTAATCGCCCTTAAATTTATTTTGGACATTAGATGGATTACAAAAGTAACAACAATTTCCCAAATTTACAATAAAATTTCCCAAACCTATTTTTTTAAGAGACCACTCCAGTTCTGAAGGGGATTATAAATGCCTGAAAAGTTACACATTTACAGGTTAAATGAGAAAATCTCACAAATTGTTATGCAATTTTTCCTGAGCATGGAAATACCCCACATGTGGATGTAAACTGATGTATGGCACACGGCAGCACGCCAAAGGGAAGGAGCGAAACTGGCCGATTGAAGAGCCCCTAGAATACCAATACAATGGAAACCCTCCAAAAGTGACCCCATTGTGGAAACCACACCCCTCAATTTATCAAGATGTATGGTGCGCATTTTGACCTCACAGATTTTATTAACATTGGGAGAGGAAAATGAAAAATTACCTTTTCTCAATAAAATTTTCACATTTTTCAGTTAAAAGAGAAAATGTGCCCCACACTTTGATATACAATTTCTCCCAAGTACGGTAATAACCGGGCACAAAGCTGGGCACAGAAGGCAAGGAAGGGCATTCGGCTTTTGGAGAGCAGAATAATGTTTAGGTGCCATGACACATTTGCCGAGCCCCTAAGTACCTCATTTTGGAGACTACACCCCTCAAAAAATTTATCACGGAGTATAGTGATCATTTTGACCCCACTGATGTTTCCAAGTTCCGAGATATTTGCTATTTGTGTGCCCAATATGTCATGCCCTGGTTGTGGCACTGTGACAGGTCAGCTCTCCAGTTATTATGGTCTGTTTTCTGATTTTGGAAACACCCTACATGTGTCCCTACTCTTTTGCCTAGAAATATCACAGGGCTCAGAAGTGAAAGAGTGCCATGCACATTTGAGGCCTAATTTGGACATTTACACGCTATTGGTGGGCAATTCTAGAGGCTCTAAGATAAAATGAAAAAATTGACTCCCAAAATATGGCCCCATTTTACAAAATACACCCCTCGAGGAATTTCTCAAGGGATGTTTTGAGCCCAAGTGTGCTTCTCAAAAAGTAACATGCCATGTAAAAATTGAAATTTGGAAAGATAATATGACATTTTAGTGCCCAATATGTTCTTTGTATCAACAAAGACTCAAACTCCTAAAACTTTAAGGTTATTCCGGGTACAAAAAGTTGTTTATGTGGGCATACAGCAGAATGGAAGAAGCTGTTGCAGAAAACCTGATTTTTTTTTTTGCACATTTTTTTTCTGTTTTTGGAGCCAAAGCCAAGAGTGGCTATCGCAGGAATGAGAATTACATAGGAAGCTTCTTATACTTCTCTCTTCTGCTAAATTCACTCCAGACTTTGGCTCAAAAAATGCAGCAAAATCTGATACAAAAAAGCTGATTTTTAGCCTTAAGCAGAATTCCCCCAAGAAGCAGAGGCTCTGAGATAAAATTAAAAAATATGACATTTTATCAACTATACCCCTCAAGAAATTTATCAAGGGGTGCAGCGAGCATTTTTAACCCTTGAGTATTGCATTAATTTAGGTTCAAGAAATAAATGTTCAGCTGTAAAAAGTTAAAGCTGTAATTTTCATCTGTACCCTCCAATTGCTGCATCCATGTTGCTCAGATTGCTCCAGCCATGCTCCCCCCACTTTCTGCATCAGTGCACCCCCCAAAAGTGCTCCATCCGTGCCTCCCAATTGCTGCATCCATGCGCCACCAAAAGTCAGCCTGCCATGCTTGCCCAAATGGATTCAGCCATGCTTCCCCCACTTTCTGCAGTGCCTCCCCAAAAAATGCTGCATCCGTGCCCCCTCAGTTGCTCCATACATGTGCTCCTAATTCTGCTCCATCCAGGTCCCCCAAAACTCTGGCAGCCATGCATGTTTATAAATCTTGCAGATAGACATATGCTTCAATGCAAGTCAACCCAAAATATTGTTTGGGCACTTTTGGGGTGATATATCGATCATTGGTGGTAGTGTGAAATCCAACTTCGGCATCTCTGCTTGGCCCTGACCTTCTAGGTCAATGCAGAGGGTGTGAGCAGCCTGGAGTGCCTCATTTGCATAATTAATTTTTAATGGAGCTCCATTCACTGCTATGGGGCTCCTGGGACTGCAATCTCCAGCGGTGCCCATAGCCTGTAGAAGAGAATGGGGAGACACTGACGCTCCATTCACAAGGAAGATTTATGGGGAGACTTATGAAGGTGGATAAAGAACTACACTTAAGTAATTTGTAACTTGGAGCAAATAAACTGAACAAATTTGGTAATACTTATAAAAAAAAATCTTTATTCTAATAAGACAAAAATATACAACAGGTAGGCTTAGTCTTTATATTACAGAGGAGAGGGTGAAGAACAAGCACAAATCATAGAGACCTGTATAGACAGAGCTTTACCTGACTCACGCTTCTATCTGGGTGCGATGAAATAACTATGTAATTATGGCGGTAGTACATGTCCGCCTGCACTTGGTATTTCAGTTGTTCATAGCACTGTGTTCCTTGCTATTACAGTTTCAGTAAAAAAAAATGTTGCTTTTTGTACAATGAGAAGTTTGTTCTCCAGTATCCTGATTTGTATCTATCCCTCATGGCGTTAACATCTTTTCCTTCTGTCATTCAATTCAACTCATGGGTTAAAAATTTGTGGAACGTGGGGGAGAAAAAAAAATTGCTGCAGTGGGAAGGGGTTAAAAAACACAATTCTGATACACAGATTTATTACTAGATGGATAATAGCTGGGTAAAACGTAAAATAAATTTTAGTTGATTTTACTTGCCAAATATGGTGTCGGGAAGACATTTTCCAACTAAGGCTGGATTTACACCTGCGCCCGGTTTCCATTCAGGGATTCCGTCCCGCATTCCGCTTGAAAACCCAGCGGACCCCATTATAGTCTATAATATAGGGTAACCGCCTTTTAAGCAGATTGGGTTTCCCCAAGCGAACCCGAAGATTGGAAACCCAACCTAGAGTAAGATGAGGAAATTTGGCTCCTACCTGATGGGGTTTTTGCCCACTTCTGGATAAACTTTGCAAGAGACTGAAATGCATTGGGGTATGTGTTTTCATCCCTACAAACTATAGGGTAACCTGTTATGCTGGTAATTCCCACAAAAAACACATTTGTTAAAGTACTTATATTTTACCATATAAGACAAGAGATAGATCCAGACTGTCATTTTATTTTACAGACTCTACCAAAGTATACCTATGCCTAAAAATGCCCAGTTCTGCACCTCTCAACTAACATAGTGGGACAGCGCTGTAAGTTGTAAAGTTTCTGGTAGGAAGTAAAAATCCAAACAAAATGTAACAAAGGAAGACGATACAAGTAAAAGACTGTTGTCATCCTAGTAATATTTTACATCAAAACGCTTCTATAAGAAACAACCTTCATTGGTAGAAACATTGCAGAAAGATAGTAGGGACTTTGGTGTCACTGGGGTTGTAACAGTTAACACTTCCCGTCATAAACCTGCAGATCAAGATCTACCTAATAGATACATATTACATATTGCGTGGACAGAATGTTATTCAGTGAACTCCTTTACAAGCGACCGATGATAATAATACGCAATATCTTTCTTGATATGAGCTCATTGTCATGAGTAGAACATTTCCCTGCTCCTTATCAGTTTACTCGATAATGCTTGACCTTAGAAATTCTCCTTATTAAAGTAGAACTGCACTTTCCTTGGGTCCATGCTTGAGTACTGGTGGCAGCATTGTTGCAGGGTTTTACCAAGGGCTTGAGGGCCACAAAGAAAAACACCCACGGTAGACCTGTAAAATAAAGAGAAATGTCGGTCTGTTAGTCCTCAGGTTATATTTTAGGGCAAGGGTCAGCAACCTTCGGCAGTCCAGCTGCTGTGAAACTACAACTCCCAACATGCTCCATTCACTTCCATGGGAGTTACAAGAACAGCAGATCAAGTATGCATGCTGGGAGTTGTAGTTTTACAGCTGGAGTGCTGAAGGTTGATACCCCTGTTTTAGGGAATGGTCAGGGTTGTAGCATTTATAATGGGGGCAAAAGCAAAGATTTAGTCCAATAAAGAATTGAACTTTTCAAAACTGAGGAAAAATTTGAGCTTACTTTAAAAACTGTGACTGAGGCTGGGGCCCCAAGTAGCGTAAACGCTCTGATTTTGCTGCAGCGGAAACAGTGCGGCAAAAACCACGGCATTTTATAGTACCTGCAAAGTGGATGGGATTCTGGCTAATCCCATTCACACATTGCAGAAAAATATCCGCAGCGGACATGTTGTGATTTCAAAAACCATTGTGTTTTTGTAAATTGCAACACGTCAATTATAGCTACAGAAATGCTGGAGTTTTCCGTATAGGTATAATTGAAGCAGAAAGTCCGCAGAGGAAAACTGTGCAGACTTCCTATGAAAAGTGCTGTGGGAATAACCGCGATGTGTTTCTGCCACTTTTTGGCTGCGGCTGGCTACATGGGGCCTTTGCCTTAACGGAGTTTTCCAGCCTTTAGATATTGAAGGCCTATCATCATGGCACCCCACAAAGTCATCGGAAGCAGAGGGCTCCGGACACTGTGGTTACTACTATTTAGCTCCCATTCACTTGAACTAAGAATAGATCCTCAATATCAAAAGGCTAGAAATCCCCTTTAGTAAATTGTTACTTGACTTCATTTTTTGCTTGACAAACCTGGGATGTGTCTCTGCCACCTTTGAGAATTCATTCTCCCAAATGGGTCGACCGTAACTGGTTTTTTGCTTTAGTCCTGTAACAGCATCTGTTGCCACATCGAAGTTAATAATGGCATGGCCGGCCTGGAGAGATAAACAACAGGTATTATTGCCTAACACTAAGCCTAATACCAAGCCTAACACTAAGCTTAACACTAAACCTAATACTAAGCCTAATACTAAGACAACAACAAGGTACTGAAGATCACCATGTAACAGCCGAGCTTGAACAATTGAGAATCAAATGCAATGAACCCATTCAGTGACTGAATACTATGAGAGATCTGTCTAGTCTACTCATCAAGCCTATCTAATATGTAGGCTACATGATGTTATTATGTACCTACTCACCCAATATAAATAATTCACCTTATTTAGTTATTCCTTTCTATCTGAAAATTCATTTTTTTTTCCCATCATTTGGGTCATGTGATCCAGGCGCATACACAAATATCATAGGGCCCAAAAGCAAAAAGTAGTAAGGGCCACACCCATGAAGTTTCTACAATGTCAGGGAATTTTTTTTTTTTCTAGAAAAAAATTCACACTTAGGCTCATTGTAGGCTGATTTATTAAGACTGATATTTGGTACGCCAATCTTAATGAACAGTTATGTTGGAGTGAAGTGTGCCGTATTTATTAATAGGCATACACCTCTTAATAATTTTGGAGCATCTCAGGTGGTCCATGCACTAGAAATTGAAATGTACATTTCAACCATTATTTGCTTCAGTAAATTTCTGGGGTGTGAAGTCCCGCCCCCTTTCGTCCACTTTTAAGAAAAGTGGCAAGCACTGTGCAAACAGAGCAAAAGTTGCAATTTTCGCTCTGCACACCAGAAATTACTACTTTAGATATGCTTTGTACGAATCTGCCCCCATATTTTTTAATACATCTACACCAGAAAACAGGTACAATTATACATCTCCCCATACAGCTCTAAGTTATATAGCCTGCCCCTGCAGCCACCACTAGGGGGAACTCAGCCCATAGGAATTAATACAACTACCACTGAACTCAATGGCAGCTGTAAAAATCTACAGATGCAGCGCACAAGTGGGGGGCACTCAGGACCCCATTCTCATGATTGATGAGGGTCCCAGTCGTCGGATCCCTAACAAACAGACACTTATACCCTCTCCACAGGATATTGGATAAGCAATATTTGAGGGACAACCCACTAACTTAAACCCCTTCAACTTAACATGATTGTTGGGGACCACCATGGTAATGCTATCCTTTCACTGCAAAGGGTTACTAAATGTTGCCCTTGCCTGACAGCCCTACAATCTGTAAGTAACTATTCTTGCCATAGTTCATTGTGCCCCGATTGCATATAAAGATTAGTCACAGTTTGGTATTGGAGATATCATACTACATACTATGCTGCTGTCCCAGCTGGTCAAAAAGAGTCGATAATTCAGAAATCCATCTTTTCCCGAGCTGATCATCTCCTGTTCCAGAGAGCGCAGCAGATCAGCAAACCAGGCAAAAGCTCCAGTCTCCCGACAGATCCAGTAGAAATAGATCTGCAGATGTAAAGTATATTGTCACTTTTTCACTCCACATACTAAATCCTATCATCAGTCACATATTACAGTAGTACTGCCTTGTCATATACGGTATTGCAGCTACTATTAGTTGTTCATATCAATCAGATTCATTTTAGCCGAACCTGCCAGCTTTGACGGGACTGACTCACCAGATAACATGTATAGTCATCCTGACTGTCTCCAAACACTGGAGATTGGGATTTCAACATGCCAAATCTTTGTTTTCAGAAGAGATAGGCCAATGCAGCGGCTTACTTCAAGGCCCAATTCAGAACAGGAGGGGAAATCGGCAGCAATAACTGTCAGGTGACCAAGGGTTCAGCCATTTAAAGAGGTGATAGCTTACACTATATCTCTGGTGACCAGGGATGATTTAACATATTGTTTGGCCCAGTGCAAAGGTTTCATAAGTGCCCTCCCGCCATCAGCACCACTTAGACATACCTGATCCGCACAAATTATAATGCACCCTCAGTGGTCCCCACATAGTATATTGTCCCTTAGTAGCCCTCACACCGTACAATGCCCTTGCAGTGGCATCACACATTAACCTGTTCCCCCAGTGGCCTCTCAGACATTAACCTGTTCCCCCAGTGACCCTCAGACGTCCCCCCAGTGGCCCATGAGCCATCATATTACAATGCCCCCCTCCAGTTGACCTCACAGTATAATGTCCCCATTCAGTTGACCTCACAGTATAATGTTCCTCTCCTGGTTGCCCCTACAGTTTCATGTTCCTCTCTAAGTTGCTCCCACAGTTTCATGTCCATCTGAATTTTCCAAAAATTTCAAGTTTCAATTCTGGCGCACAAGACATCCCAAGATGCGCCAGAATTATTGAAAAGCCGGAGGCATCATGTTCACATTACTTATTACTTACTGTTTCGTTATATCTAAATACTAAACTTTATCATAATTTTACTTTGTAATATTTGAATATCTGAAAAATTACCTTTTTTGTTTTCAAGCGGTGATCTTCATTCTGAAACTTGTACCAGATGGATTTTAAGATTGAAGCAAATGGTGTAACACCAATACCAGCCCCAACCAGCATGCTGACCTCATACTTAAAAACATCCTCACTCGCTGTTCCAAATGGGCCGTCCACCTGAAGACTGATGGGAAACAAGTCACATTTCTGATCTGCCTTAGGAGAAGCAGGAAACTAATAAATAATAATATATAACAATCTTACCACGGAGGGTTATCTGCCTTCTCTTGGAAGACCTTAATAAGGTCTTCAGTCCAGTCTCCTGCAGATCGAATGTGCACAGAAAACATGTCTTCTTCAGGGGCCGATGTAAGAGTAAAAGGGTGCCACTCCAACTGGGAGAGCGAGGGACAGTTGATGAAGATGTATTGACCGACTTCCATCTTGAATCCTCTCTTTTGCATTTGAATTTCAAGCACCTTAGATGGATGGCTTACAGTCTAGAAGAAGTAACAATTGTATATGTAGTCAGATGACGAAACCAAGTGTGTACGGGGAGCTATAGAGAGGGAAATCAGCATTGGCAGACATATGGCAGCAGCATAGCTTCATGTGGAAGGGGGGGCAGGGGGGGCTGGGAAATTACTTAAAGGGGTATACCCAGCTGGACATGTATGGTTTTAGCCATAGGATATCCCATGCCTGCCAAATAGGAGATCCAAAAATAGTTGACGTTGCCTGCTCAGCTCTTTTTGGAGCTCCCATACAAGTGAATGAAGAGACTAAGGTGGCTATCTCTCCTTTTACTGTGGCTACAAGATGAAGAAGGAGACACTTGTTCTTGAGAAAGATGCAGTTCCCAGACCCATATCTGGAAGCGGGTTACATTTCTTTATGCAGTCCCCGCCAGTGGATTACTTCTGGTGGCTGCCAGCACTCTGCCCGACTGTCCATGCTCACTACTCTGGTTACACGTGGACCAGGGGCACCAATGTACCCTTCTCCGTCAGTTTTCAGAATCTCATCCCTGCTATTGTGCTCCTCCTCCTCAGTTTAGGAGAGCCTACTGTAAACCATAATGTAGTATGCTCTGAAGCTCCACATAGAGGTGACCCTTTAGAGCATATTGAGGTATTGAAAGATGAATGTTCACTTTAAGCTATAAATGTAAGTTGCAGATTTTGTACAGACATGCACTTACAGATGTGTGAAGAAGTTAAAAAAATGGGGCAGATTCACTAAGAATCTGCTTCACTATTTTGGTGAAAAAGTTGCAAACCTGTACTTTGAGATTTCTTAATGCCACTTCGACTATAATAGTCAAAAGAGATGCTTTTACGCCACCTTCGCCAGTTTTCAAAAAGTCGGCGTGGGTTATGCGACTTTTGTTTCATAGATTTCTGTTGAGGTGCATGGACTAGCGGAGAATGTGCTTGCTTTGTGACAAGGCTTGCATCTCATCATGAATCAGGCTAATCCTCCTCCATCGCATCAGCAAGACCGGTGTATGATACTTGATAGATCAGTCCCAATGTGTGCCCATACAGTTATACCCACCTTTATAACAACAACTCTTTGCTGTGAGCGATAAAACCTCAGAAGCCTCTCCAGGATGTATATTATAATTGGAGCTATAATCCACTTCCATGTCTAAAGTAAAAAAAAAAAAATCAAAACATAAAACATAATTTAATATGATGTTTTCTCCAAATCCTACATGTTTTGTGATATCTGAATTTTGTACTAAATCTACTGCTAAGGTACAATATACGATACCGGTACAGTATATACACAGCACAACACTGCTGTAGGTAGTCATCTATCACAGATCTCAAACAATAAGGGACTTGTGGCTGTCCATTTACCGAGAACCAAGATGCCATTGTGCACCTCTCTGGCCTGGGACTCCCCGCTGGACTCCTGTGGGTTTTAGTACTCGTCCTCGCCTCTGTCTTCTCCCCTGAATTGCTCTATACTTCCTGCTCTCAAGCAAACTGCATCCCAGAAAGTAAATCCCTGCCAATAGTCAGATTTTCTACCTCCCACAGCTTCGCCTGTCAGACTCCTGCGCTTATCAGGTTGGCCACAACAGTAGGCCCATTGCTCCCTCATACTGCACAGGCCCACACATATAAGGTAAGTGCAGGAGGCAATGTTGTATGCATGAACCCTCCTTCCTTATATTAGGAAGCCCCTCCTCTTAGACTTTGCTTCTTATTATTTCTCTAGACTGATATACCCTAAAATATGCTCCGCGTTAAAGAGAAATGTGCCCATGGCCCATTCCATGCAGCCGCAGCCCTCAGGATCCATGTGTTGACATATACTATAGTATGTTATATGAGCCATATTTGTATACCATTATAGATACCTACTAGCATGTATAAATTATCCAAAATGATCATTCATATTTATAATATAGAATGTATTAATATAAAATACTTCTAGTGCAGATATCACTAATCTTTTCATATTAAAAATAGAACAAAATTGTGACATTTAACCATTTTGCTTACCATTGGATCATTTCCTTGGAATGTGGGCATGGAACACTTTTTACCGTCATGATGGTCATCATCATCATCTTCACCACCATCTCTACCTATTTTTTTCTTTCCATATAGTGAATTTCTCATGGCAATGTTCAAAACTGTTAGTGTCTAGACTATCAGAGGTTTGGCCTCTGACTATGCGGCTGTAATGTTAGAGAGACAAGGTGTAATATAAGTGATAAGAAAGCAGCAAACAGGTGGCTTTATTATTAGAATGTATGTCAATCCTACAAACATGGAAATACGTCTTAGAAGAATGGAAGGTATTTATACCAAGGTGTAATGAAATGTAAGAGCACAAAATTTTTAATAGCAATATTATACCAATATTACATATATTTGTATAACTAACGCAGAAAATCAGACATACAGAATAGCAGAAGGGGACAACGGTATTACCAAGTCTTTCTATAATCATGGAGTAAATGGCCATGGATAGGAAAGAGTCATGACCCTAGAACAATAGTGGCCACCACCACCAAAAGATAAAAGGTTAAAGGGGTTTTCCAGGACTAAAATACTGAAGAACTCTCCTTACGATAGGTCATCTATATTAGATCGGCTGGAAAAGACACCTAGTACCCACACAGATTAGCTGATTAGCCAATTAGCAGTGGCGCTCCAGTGAGGCCATGTGATGTCACATTCATCAGTCACATGGCATGTTTATAGCTCAGTCCTGCAATACCCAGCTCAGCCACTGTGCAATATATGGCGCTGTGCTTGGTAAGTATTAGAGAGGCTGCAGAGTTTGTCTAAACACTGTGGTCTCTTTAAACAGGTGATTGATGGGGGTGGCGGGTGTCAGACCTCCACCAATATGATAGTGAAGGACCTGTCCTAAGGTTGAAGAATGAACCTAAAATTGAATCTAAACGGACACAAAATGTAATAATCAGCATATCCATGGAACTGATAGATCACAAGACTGAGGGAATATATAATAAGTCTTCATCACAAATATCCTACTGTTTCGTGTTTTCAGCTCCTGTAGAGACCTTTGTCATTTCAGCCACCTGATGTGTCCATTTATTAAAGTGTGTTTTACAACTCAGTTTTATTGACAACCTGTCCTCAGGATCTGTCATGAATAAGAGATCGGTGAGGGGTCCAGAACGAGCGCACTGAGCTCATCACTGTCTATATCATACGCTGTGTGCTTCATAGAGGCCACACAATGTCATGGAAGCTTTGTCTCATTGACTTCTATGGGACACGTTACATTGCACGTCTTCTATGAAACAGATGGTGTGCAATGAAAACAGAGAAGAGGTCACGGAGCTCGTACAAGTGCTGAATCCCTTTAAGCAGCTGATCGGTGGGGGTCCTTGGTGTCAGACCCCCACAAATCTCTTATGGATTACCTATCCTGAGCATAGGTCGTCAATAAAAATTAGTTGAAAATCCCTTTGAGGCTAAGTCCCAGCGTTTTAGTAGGTATAATTGATATGCTGCGATTTGCAAAAACACAAGCATTTTTGAAATCACGACATTTTCACTACGTGGAATTTTTTTTTTGCAATGTGTGTATGGGATTAGCCAGAATCCCATTCACTTTGCAGCGTTTTCTTGCCGCAGCATTTCCACCACGGCCAAAACTCTGCGTCTTCGCAACATTGGGCCCCAGCCTAAATAACGGAGGTGAACAAAATAGAGACTTGGTGTTCGTGAAGACAGAAAATGTCACCTTGAAGCAAAGATTCCCCAAGATATGGAATAATTACTGAATGTATACTCACCCAACTCCATGAATCAGGAGCCCAGCAAAGAATATAATAAAGAGGTGGTGGGTATACCAAAATACTTCAAAGTAGCACCTGCGGATGAACTCAGTAGAGGACGTGATCATTAATATCAGCGCTAGTGTGATCACCACGCCTGTTACACCAGCAATGGTCGTGAAACAAATAGAAGACTGTGTCTGTAAGGGAGAGAGAGAAAAGAAATATATAGTAAATATAGTAAGCATAAAATACAAGAAATGACTGATTTAAAGAGGACCTTTCACGTCCTCATGTATATGCTGTAAGGAACGCCCCCCAGTACAAGTCTATGAACGAGAACAGTCAGGGAGGGAGTTCCTCGCAGCGCAGCTACACTGTCAGGAACGCCTTTCTGACAGTGAACCATGAAACTAACACCCCCGATATCTCCAGCCCCGGGCACATGCCGGGAAAGACGTCAGTGAGCTGAATTCAGCGCGCTGTCGTTTTCTAGCGGTATGTAAAACCGCATGTGCCTGAGGACATGAAAGGCCCTCTTTAAAGGGGTTATCCAGTTTTTAAAAAATATGAGCCAAAAACCAGGATACATCAATACAAAACACTCCCTAATATATATCCTGTTTAAATTCAGCACCGCTTATCTGATTTATTTTCAGGACATTGACCTCAGTTGTGACGTTTCATTTGCAAGCTCACTACCCCATCCCTGTGAGCAGGGCAGCCAGAAAACGAAATGTTACAGAAGGGCATGACCTAAGATGTGGGAGTGATTTATTATTACCTGTGATTTCATTGCAGGGGAGAGTGGAGTAGGGGAGGGTACACAGAGAGTGAGCGCAGGCAGATGAATCATGGGAAATGTAGTTTATCCACAGATTCACTGCATGTAGATAACATGGAGCAGCAAGTAAAATAAAGCCAGACAAAGGGTGCACAAGGGAACAGTGAGGATTTAGCACTGCTGTGGATGTATTTGCAAATAATATTTGGAAGCTGGATAACCCCTTTAAAGGTCAAGATCAATCCCATGCTTTAGCACAGCATCACAGACACAGCAGACCTCAGAGATAAAAGAAAATGGCAAGGTGGCAGCTGTAATATAAAAAAGGCTTTAACTATGAGGAGACATATCACAATTTTATGATGCTTTTACCTCATACTTGGACCTTATTGGATTAATCCAATCTCCTTTCTCGCTACCGATGCTTGATAACATCCCTTTAAGAGTGTTATTGGAGGACTGCGCGCCTTCATAGAACCTCTCAACATTAAACAAGTGTGCAATTGTGTGGACAGCTGAAAGACACATAATACAATTCATGAAATGTTTAGTACATGGAATAAGCAGAGTAAACCATGACCGCCATTGCCAGTCTAGTAGGGGTTGTCACGCACATTTCAGCTGAACAGCAGTAATACGTTTCCTACTTCCCGGGGGTTTACATAGATGGACATTACAATTATAAGCTGTTGGTTGGTGAGGGGAAAGGCTTGCTACCAGTATTCACTACTTGATAAAACGCCTATTAGCACCCTGATAAATGAAATCTATTGAGCACCATATCAAGCAATGACTGGATGAGTCTCCCTATAGCAGCAGTTTAGTTATCTGGAGATTATGATCTGATAACCACAGTCTATCAGGTAGGGTGACCAGGCTGCAAAGGTAAAGGAGAATGGGGTCCCTGACCCTTATCTCAAGGTTGTAGTGAGTGGGGACGAGAATAGCCGACCAGGGCATTCTGTGGATACCACTTGTAGATTACTTTAGCCTGAGTCTCCCCTTCCTCCCCTATGCCAGACATATTTTACCACAACAGTTGCATCCTCGGGGCTACAAGGAGGGGATGTATTAATTGAAATCTCTGCTCTTTCTATGTTAAGAAGTCAAGGAGGTGGTCCTAGCCATAGAGGTGACTATGGATCACTGATAGGACCGCCTCTTTGACACTGGACACTGCAGTACCTAAATGAAGATACTGAATTATACAGTTCTATGTATATTTATTGGGTGTTGTATCAGTTTATAATGGTTTCTTACAGCTGATCTGACCCGTGACAAATTTGCTAGGGCTGTCTCTGTATACAAATGTAGACCAGAAACATCACAGTCAGGTTTACAATAGAGGTTGCAATGAGCGTAAAGGGTTATTGTAATATGGACGGATCATTTTCCTCCAAAGAGTTCCAATGTTAATGTTACAATATTACCTGTCATTAATGCAATTGTATAACCCAGGATCTTGTGAAAGGCCAGATTGTTATCAAGCTGTTTCCGCACTGAGCGTCGACAACACTAGAAGAAAACATATCAGATTTACAGCATTTCACATTATGTGCTTATTCAGCCTAGAATTTTGGACCTACAAATGTAACATTGAAGGAGTTGTCCAGGAATTAGAAATCTATGGCCTATCCTTACTACACACAAGACGGGGCTGGAAGCACTTGGCTCCGTGCCCTGTATAGTGCCTGGGCATCGGGGGCTGAGAGATGAGCTGCAGTACCGGCACCTGGACACTATATAGGGAAAGAGGCCACTGCTTCTAATTTCATATTGTGTATAGTATGAGCACCAGAAGTGGCCTCATACAGCCGATCCATGTAGGGTATCCTGTGGATAGATCATACATTTCTATTTCCTGGACAACCCCTTTAAAAGATTTGTCTAAATCTTGATATTGACTGCCCTCCCAGCACCCCCAATGATCAGCTGACACCAGATCTGCATAGTGTATGCTGTCAGAAGCAGATAGCTTAGAACACTCTACTGGCAGAGCTGGGGTACTGCCGCCTAGCTCCCATTCAACTCTACCACAATTTTTGGGTACAAATAATTTTTTCAACTTTTAAAAACATTTGGGAGCATGTATAAAACCAGTAAACCTGTCATAATGTATTATTTTTGCCACATATTGGATGTTTTTATTTTACCCATGGTTGTGATGGCCACAATACTATGGATATATTTTTATTTTCATTAAACTTAATTTATCTGTTCCTCTTCAGGACTTGGAGTTGCGATGACTTGAAGGGCACATATGATGCTCTGGATACTCGAGAATCCGCTGACATTCTCTCATAGATATTTACCTACAGTAGACCTGGGGGCCTTTAATAGGGTGAGGGTCGCTCATGAGCTGACATAGGGAGCCTCCTCCTAATATCAAACATTTTAGAAGCCACAGATGTGGGAAACTAGTTGTTAGGGATGTTAGCAGCATATTATAGCCAACAACTACAAGTGATGGCTTGGGCATAGCCGTTCAGCCCACATTATGGATTATACTAGTATCTGCTAAGTATTATTCCATCTCATGGCTGGAAGGGATTCATGATGAAAATATTAAGCTGGTACCATTTAATACAAACAAAATAGGCATGCTTGGTTAGAAATGATCATTAACGTGAGTTTTAGGTATCGTAGACCGTAAATAAGAACAGTAAGGCTCTGTTCACACTTTGTTTCTGAGTTGCATTCAGCATATCCACTGGGCAAGTTCCTTGCACATATGCTGGACAAATACCGGGGTCCATTAACCCTGCATATACAAAAAGAATGTCCGAAATACTTTCTGTAGCTGTATGAAATAGAATAAAAAATCCTACACTATTCCATTCAGGAGCAAACAGTAAAACATATTATCACTTGGCATACTTTATTTTACTATGGGGTCTTTTATGAATTATATGTATATCGATTGTGTCTAGTTAAGAATTATTTTGATCATTGTTGTACTTATGTCTGGTTTTAGGTCTGAGTGGGTGTTAGTTCGGCTCCATTACTCATCCCAGGATGCAGGTAACTCATTAGGTCTAGGATGTTAATTCAATTGTAAACAAACTCATTTGCAAGTAAATCCCAAGAGGCCAACAGACTTTGTGTGGGGAGAAAGCAAGATATCTCAGCTAGATGGTTAGAGCCTGGAATCCTATACAGATATATATTGTACAAAGGGAAATAATCACTTCAAAGGCAAGGATGTCATAATTCATGTATTATAACACTCCGCATACAGGAATATGATCAGGGAAGGCATACTTGTCTCTAATCTCAAGCACATGGACAATTAACATTCATAACCATCCGAAATCACGTATCTGCTGAAAGTATTATGTTTTCACCTTCGTGTTTGGTATACCACATCATTTGCTGAGCATATTGTTCAGATATTTGGTACCCAGAGTTTTGGCATATTCCCAAGCTAAGGCATATCCCTGTTGATTTGGTGCATATGGTTAGCCAGCCCCTGGTCAGAGGTGGAAGGTTCCTAAGAAGGGGCTGGGTTAGTATCCCTACAAAATTGTTCTTGGACATGACTCTTGGGTCAGGTACCTGAAAATACAATGAAGCTTGTAGTATGACCACTTCCCTTGCTGGTCCCCACCATATGCTTAGCTTTGTTACCTTTGCATGCCAGTGTGCTAGAAGTTCACTGTGTGGTGCCAGTGTGCACAGTTGTGAGTGGGTTGGGGCTGGGTATATCGGTGTCTCGACTACTATAAATGGTAGGTGGTGGCAGCTATTTGTCTGGATGTGGGGTTCCATCACTACTTTGAAGTCTAGAATGGTAGGTACGTGTGGATGTGGAGTTCCCCTTTTAAGGTCATTTCCAGGCTCATATGTGCTTCTGTGGCTGGGGGACTGTTTGGATCCCTGACAGGGTCCTATGGGTGACATAAGTCACTGTATACCTACACAGTATCAGGGGCATAACTTGAGGGGGTGCAGAGGGTGCAGTCGCACTGAGGCCCAGGAGTCTTAGGGGGCCCATAAGCACTGACAGCAGTACTGAGATTGCAGCTTCCATCTGGCCCATAAGCCAAGGAGACCCACAAATTACCTTAACCACACTAAGGTTCATTAAACTCCTTAGCACCTATAACCATCACTATCAAGAATTTGCTCTAGAGATGAGGTAGGGGGCCCTGGTAAAAAGATTGCACCGGGGCCCACAAGACTTTAGTTACGCCACTGCACAGTACCATATGTTCTAGTCTTTCCCTGGAGGTATTAGTCAATAAATCCTTACAACGCATTACTCCAAAGAACAGAGTAGAATATTTTGCAATGAAAAAAAAATGTAAAAAATGTTCACAGACTGGTTTAAGGAAATCCATCATTTCCAACATAGGGAGGAATTTTAGTAGCTGAAACTAAGGAATCCTACACATACTACTACATCACCAGAGCGGTAGATAGGCATTCCTTAACCCGGGGCAAAGGGTCAGTTCAGTGTCCTTACTGTATTTAAATATATAAAAGTGGTGTGTTGGTGCCCCCCATCTCCCGAATAAGATAATGGTATTCTTAACCATTTAATTCTCCCTTCACCCAATTTTCTTGTCTGTATTGCTTGTTTATAAAAAAAATCTTTTATAAACTTGTTTTTCATAAGGTAATATTGTTGTTGCACTTACTGCGCAGGTTCCACGTAAAAAGGACAGTAGGTTTCGACAGACTGGTAACAAAATTAGCAAACAATTAAAATTAAGACAGGCAGCAGATCCTCGGGCCCAGGCAAGAGCAGACTGAAAGCAAACAGAAATAAAGAATCTCATTTTACATTGGTACTATCAGTCTGCAAATAGTTAAAATAATTAACATTTAGCCATTCATTAACAAACTAGGGGGCTTAGGCTGGGTTCACACTTGCGCCTGGACACCGTCCGCCGTGAATCCGACCTAAATGTCGGAAAAAAGGATAGGGAAAGGATTGGGAAAGGTTTGAGACACATTGCTTAAAAACCCAATCACTTCAATGGATTTTTAAAGCAATGCGCGGGTGTCTGATTGAAGCCTCTGCGCCGCGAGGTCGTTTTATATCGTCGGAAACAAAGTCGGACATGCAGGACTTTGTGTCCGATGAAAAAAACGGCTTTGCGGCGCAGAGGGTGCAATCGGACACCCGCGCATTGCTTTAAAAAGCCATTGAAGTGATTGGGTTTTTAAGCAAACCGTCTCAAACCTTTCCCTATCCTTTTTTCTGACATTTAGGTCGGATTCGTGGCGGACAGACTCCGGGCGCAAGTGTGAATCCACCCTTACATGGATGTGTGGTGGTTAGTCACACTGCGGTCATGTTTCAAATGCCTGTCAGCTACAACATGTATCTTTTCCCTGAATATGTTAGAGCAATCTGTATACTTTTGAGGGAAGTTCCCTTTCATGACTGTAGGTGTTTGAGGCCTTCTAATCCAGAGTAAATTTTCACCATTTGGAATGCTTCATACTAAGGCATACAGGGGCGTAGCTGTATAATTCCGTAACTAAGAAATTTAGGAAAGATGTGTGGTGTGTCCTGTGGAAGTGGTACTTGTGTACTTGTCAGTGAGGCTGTAAACCGTGCACCATCTCATATCATATTATAGAGCTTTGCTTCTAGCTGAAAATCTCTATCACATACAACACATTGATAGAACGTGGTTGGGTTTACATGTTCCCATACAACTTGAGAGAAATAAAGGTTTCTATAGTGTCAGATGGAGTACATATAGTACAGCAAATGATTCATTACAGGTTTGCCATTTTCTTAGATATACAACGTATTGGTCCATACTTACTCCCAGTATAACTCTTGTATATGCAAATTTCTCTTGGTTTTGATATATCATAAAATAATAAATAAATAGGAAAATGTTTAGTCCAAGCCAGGCAACCTGAAAGAAATAAACATATATGTGAGGAAAAGGTAAAATTGTTGAAGATTTCACTATGGTGAGATTCCAGTAAATTATGGTAGAGGTCAGTACAGTGGGGAAAAAAAGTATTTAGTCAGCCACCAATTGTGCAAGTTCTCCCACTTAAAAAGATGAGGCCGGCCTGTAATTGACATCCTAGGTAGACCTCAACTATGAGAGACAAAATGAGAAAACATATCTAGAAAATCACATTGTCTGATTTTTTTAAGAATTTATTTGCAAATTATGGTGGAAAATAAGTATTTGGTCACCTACAAACAAGCAATATTTCTGCTCTCACAGACCTGTAACTTCTTCTTTAAGAGGCTCCTCTGTCCTCCACTCATTACCTGTAGTAATGGCTCCTGTTTGACATTGTTATCAGTATAAGAGACACCTGTCCGCAACCTCAAACAGTCACACTCCAAACTCCACTATGGTGAAGACCAAAGAGCTGTGGAAGGACACCAGAAACAAAATTGTAGACCTGCACCAGGCTGGGAAGACTGAATCTGCAATAGGCAAGCAGCTTGGTGTGAAGAAATCAACTGTGGGAGCAATAATTAGAAAATGGAAGACATACAAGACCACTGATAATCTCCCTCGATCAAGGGCTCCACGCAAGATCTCACCCCGTGGGGTCAAAATGATCACAAGAACAGTGAGCAAAAATCCCAGAACCACACGGGGGGACCTAGTGAATGACCTGCAGAAAGCTAACGTAACAAAGGCTACTGTCAGTAACACACTACGCCGCCAGGGACTCAGATCCTGCAGTGCCAGACGTGTCCCCCTGCTTAAGCCAGTACATATCCGGGCCCGTCTGAAGTTTGCTAGAGAGTATTTGGATGTTCCAGAAGAGTATTGGGAGAATGTCATATGGTCAGATGAAACCAAAGTAGAACTGTTTGGTAGAAACACAACTCGTCGTGTTTGGAGGAGAGTGAATGCTGAGTTGCATCCAAAGAACACCATACCTACTGTGAAGCATGGGGGTGGCAACATCATGCTTTGGAGCTGTTTCTCTGCAAAGGGTCCAGGACGACTGATCTGTGTACATGAAAGAATGAATGGGGCCATGTATCGTGAGATTTTGAGTGCAAACCTCCTTCCATCAGCAAGGGCATTGAAGATGAAATGTGGCTGGGTCTTTCAGCATGACAATGATCCCAAGCACACCGCCAGAGCAACGAAGGAGTGGCTTTGTAAGAAGCATTTCAAGGTCCTGGAGTGGCCTAGCCAGTCTCCAGATCTCAACCCCATAGAAAACCTTTGGAGGGAGTTGAAAGTCCGTGTTGCCCAGTGACAGCCCCAAAACATCACTGCTCTAGAGAAGATCTGCATGGAGGAATGGGCCAACATACCAGCAACAGTGTGTGCCAACCTTGTGAAGACTTACAGAAAACGTTTGACCTCTGTCATTGCCAACAAAGGATATAGAACAAAGTATTGAGATGAACTTTTGTTATTGACCAAATACTTATTTTCCACCATAATTTGCAAATAAATTCTTTAAAAATCAGACAATGTGATTTTCTAGATATGTTTTCTCATTTTGTCTCTCATAGTTGAGGTCTACCTATGATGACAATTACAGGCCGGCCTCATCTTTTCAAGTGGGAGAACTTTCACAATTGGTGGTTGACTAAATACTTTTTTTCCTCACTGTAAGTGGTTAAAACTGGAAGGTGTGTGTTATTAGATTCCTAAAGGGAGTCTGTCAGCAGGAAATCAGCATCAAACTAATAACAGTACCTTGTAGGGCTTCTACACTTTCCAAAGATGTCTTCCTTATTCTGCATTGCAACTCCATTTCCATGAAAATCAGTGTTTTATTCTTATGAAAAGTAGTTGAAGAGGGCTTTAGGGGTGTTTTTTCTCCTGTTGATGCTTTTCTCCGCCCCAGCTACTGCCCAGCTCTGTCCCCCATTGTACATTTCTGCAATGTGGGGCCTCAGCTCACAGCTCTCTTAAGCCCTTAAAGCATAAGAATAAACCACTGATTTTCATGAAAATGGAGCTGCAATGCAGAATGAGAAAGCCATCTTTGGAAAGTTTAGAAGCCGTCCTACAAGGTACTCACGTTCATTTGATACCGATTTTTCTGCTGACAGACTCCTTTTAACTACACAGGAAATAGAAGTGTTAATTAACAAAATGTAGTGAATGAACAAAAGAGAAATCTAAGTCAAATTAATATGTGGTATGAGCACTATTTGGAGGAGGAGTCCTGAGAGTAATGATATGGCATCCATAGATTGCCAGGTCTGTCTGGGAGAACATGAGGAGACAGAAGGATTGGAGCAAGCCTACATCTACAGAAGATCTGTGCTTAGTTCTCCAAGATGTTGGGAACAACCTCCCTTCAGAGTTCCCTCACAAACTGTCTACAAGTGTATCGAGAGTTTCTCTTTTGTTTATTCACTTAATTTTGTTAATTGACAAAAATTAAATATTAACACTTCTATTTTCCACACCTGCCTAAAACTTTTGCACACCACTGTATATAGCTTAGTAGCATTTCATTTTAAGCAATGTATGTATTCAATACAAATACAACATATGAACCTAAACAAAACTATATTTCTTACTGTATACTGTACATTTAAAAGATGTTGTTTCTGGCTTTTCTGGAGAAGTTGTTATGTCGGCGTACATGAGGAGTAACACTATTTCTGGTCATTATATGTCTGATATTTTGCAGTTTTTAGCTATTTTTCCCTTTGCATACTGTATCTGGAATTTGACTAGCTGCCGTACACTGCACACAGTAAGCAGAGGAGAATCTGCTCTATAACGGTCTCAGAAACAGCCCCAAGAACCTCCTGGGAAAAATCTAGAGAAATGCAGACCTGTGCTAATGTGAATGAAGCCTGTGTTCTCTGTCTGTGACCTGTAACCTGTTTCGAGATGGATATGGCAGGGACTTCAGAATGAAAGTCAGTTTAGTGGGGGGATGGAGCTGAAAGGAGAAATTTTCTCTGCTAAGATATTTCACATAGTTTCTTATAACACGTACTATTCATCTAAGGTTCCTGTAAAGTGCTGCAGAAAACCAGCTTTACTAGAAAGAACAATCAAATCCTTTACTGCGGGAATGTTTATTCTGCGCTTTGCAGTAAAACTTGTTTTTTATTCTATTTAACCAGGGTTTACCATGCATAACCTTACTATCACAATTTCATAAGACGCATTAGATGAACATCAGCCACACTGATTTTGGAACAAAGGATCAAGAATTCAGGATTTCAACATGCCCAATCCTCTGTTTTCTCAGGAGATAAGATACTTGCAGATGTGTCTGACAAAGGCTTATTCCTCTATCCCTATTGAGAACACATGCATGCTCATCTATGCCTTGTGTAAATATGTATGGTGAGGTCAGAAGAAATTGGTTTCCCCCACACAGACATTTGTCAGACTCTCTAAGATGGCTGGGTAATGGACAGACAATGAGTATGTCTCGTAATCATCTTATAAATCCTAATTTACTAGGGTCTTATTACAATGTCTGATCGCAGCAGATCTGGCTTTTGAGAACCCCAAAAAACAAACAGCAGATCAATTTAGTAAGGGGAAGGTGCCACCAAGTGTATATTTCTCTGGAAAGCTGCTGCAGGAGAAACAAGTATTACATGGATAGACTGGGTCCGTCTGAGTAAGAATTACTGCTTCTTTGTGGACAAGGGTGAACCTAGCTTCTTTTCTGCCTGAGGCGACCTATAGAAAGGCGCCCCCCGCCCCCCAAAATACCTAACCCGGCAATGATGGGGCCCCTCCAATTAAAATTGTAGGACATGCCCCCCATTTGCAGATCAAAAAATCCCATTATTTGTCTCACACATGGTATAAAGCCTGATTTACTGGCTAATTATAATATCCCCTTTGATGTCCCCTTTTCTTGCCCCCACAGTGACCCCTTTACTTGGCCCCCAATCAGTATAACACACCTTTACTGACCCTCACACAGTATATTGCCCCCTTTACTAATCCACATACAGTATATTGCCCCATTTATTTACCCCCACAGTATGTTGCCCCCTTTCTGACCCTTACACAGTATAATGTCCCTTTTTAGGCCCCCACCCATAATATTGCCCTCTTCTTTTTGGCCCACATACAGTATATTTTCTCTTTTGAGGCCCCCCACACTTAATATTGCCCTCTTATTTTTGGCCCCCACACAGTAAAGTGCTCCCTTTTTGGCCCCCACACAGTGATGTTAGTTTTAGATTCTACCAGAATTGTCCAAAAGCTTTAGGCTCAGCTCAAACCTGAAATTTTTGGGGTTTGTCTCCCATGAAGCACTATTATACTCTCCATAGACCCTAGGGTATAATAAGTGGATGCTTTGGGAGGTGAGAAAAGGGAGGTCCTCTTCAGGCCTGCGTATAACAATACGCACCGTGGGGTCACCACTGAGGCCTGTGATTGGGCCTTGGTGGTCACATGGCAGGTGCGGCCCTGTTTGTGGATCTCCACTTTAGCTAATGGGGTGGTGTCCTATGGAATGGGGTTGTCATGAAGAGACCAATCCTTTTATTAGAAGACCAAGCCCATGTTGCCAGTCCTGCCCTTGGTCATGAGATGTGGATATCTTGACCCTTTCCCACAATGTATGAAAAAACAACTGAGCTGTGGGAGGGGAATTGTATGGACTTCTCCTCTAGAAATTGTTTTACTTTACTACCTTTTCAGTTTCCTCTAGAAGAGATTGAATTCTCATTCAGGTTATCATGTTAGAGTACATACATACAGCGACACACAAAGCTCTCAGGAATGTTAACTAGGTAAAAGTGGGTAAAATCATCAAATAAGTAGAAGAGTTGAAGTGTACATAAAGATAACCTATTGATTCTACTTTCTGTATAAACCTCCCGTAAGTCCATTGACCACTTCCTGTGGCCGCCATTTTTGCATTTTATTCCCCACCTTCAAAAACCCATAATTTTTTTCATTCACAGAACTTTATCAGTGCTTATTTTTTGCAAAACAAATTGTACTTTATAGCGGTAACATTTAATCTTCCCTATAATGTACTATAATGTAGGAAGATGCAAAAAAAATCAGGATGGAATTAGAAAACAATTGCCTTTCCACCATTTTTTTATGCTTTTTTGTTTTTTACTGCATTTACTGCTCAGCCAAGGTGACATGCCACCTAAATTCAGCAGGTTGAGACTATCACGGCAATACCAAATTTATATAGTTTTGTTATATTTTAATATCTTTAGAAAAATCCAAGACTTTGAAAAATAAAACATTTTATTTGATAAGCCATGTTCTGACATCTGTAACTTTTTTATATTTGCGTGTATGGAGATAAGGAATCATTTATGGAGAAAGTTTTTTGTAGTTTTTATTGATACTATTTTGGACATTGTCTGACATTTTCATGGCTACGGCAACTGCTTTTAATGATTTTTTTTGGAATGTAAAACAGCAAATAAAATAGTATTTTGGCCATTTTGATTTGTTTTTCCTGCTATAGCGTTCACCATATGGTATGTTTATAGTTTGGGCATACATAATGGCTTTATGATTGTTCTTGCTTATTTTTCATTGTGATTTAGGGAAGGGGTATATATATATATATATATATATATATATATATATATATATACACTTCAGCCTGTGAGGCTACAATAGACTTCCGGTTGTAGTGGAAATGGATAGTCACATCTGAATTTCACCCTGGTGGACAGTGATCCAAGAGAACATGGTGGCGCCAGTGCTCTGCTAATCTTAACAGGTCACACTTGACCAAGACATCTGAAGGGTTAATGCTTACGATCATATTGTGGACACTGTCTCCGGGTCTTCGAGTGGACCATCAAAAGTCCTGAAATCCACCTGACTATTATGACAAATGTCAGGAAAGGATTAAAGAGAGTCTGTTACCAGGAAACACAGCCAGAAGGCATTGTAGGGGACATCACGCTGAGCACCATCAGATGCACCACGTCCTTGAAAAAGGCTTTTTTTTTTTATAAATATGCAAATGAGATTCAAGTGCAACTGGCATGTCAGAGCCTCAAGGGGCTTAGTTTTGGGGTCATAAACTGTGATATGCCATAAGCATGTTATAGATGTGGTCCCACTTCTCAGACTCGCAACTATCTCGAGAACAGGGTTGGGGATACCAGTCCCATGGACATTGTGCATAGAGACATGGCCGACCATGTATAAGTAAGCATAATAAATGTATAACCCTCCACAATCAATTTTATGGGCATTCTGAAAACAGTTACGAACACTTGGTTGTTTTTGGAACTCCAAAGGAGCTGCATTGAGAGAGCTGCGGATATACAGCCAAGTGTCTACTCATAGCAGCAGCCCAGGACTGGGGTGACAGACCACTGTTCTCAAGATTGATCCTGCACCTGCAAGACATCCAAGTCTGATATAGGAAAACACCTTTAATAAACAAACCTCTCCCAAAGTAGCTATTCCTGTGGTCATGTAAACAGGGCATGTAAAAAAAAAAATCTAGAGCGTAGATAGGTATCAGTTGAGTAAAGGTTTGTAAATTCCTAAATGTAACATTAAGGAATGTTCTATTTTTAAGGTATCAGAGTTACATTTTCTTCATTTGTGTTATTGAATGTATGACAAATAGTATTTTCCAAAGACAACAAATCTCAGATTAATTTGCGTGGGTTTCCTCCGGGTACTCCAGTTTCCTCCCACACTCCAAAGACATACTGATAGGGAATATAGCTTGTGAGCCCTATATGGGACAGTGACTGACATAGCGCTGCGGAATATGATGGCGCTAAATAAGTAAGTAAGCAAAATAAATAAATAAATAATAAATTATTATTATTCTATTTAGTCCAAGTAATACAAAGATGTACATAAACATTAAATAGACACAATTTCTTACCAGAACTACTGCAGAGAACCAGTGGTTAGCAATCCAGTTTCCCATCTTGCTCCTTTGTCTTCTTTCTCCTGTTACTTAGACCTTTCCCTTCATGTGCAGGACACTGAGTGCTACTCTGTGCTTGTCCTGCTCTGCCTTTATTCAGTATGTTACATCTATTAGTCACTCCTTTGTCTGTAACAGGTGAATTCCCAGTGTAGCTCTATGAGGAAACAGTCACATTTTATTTCTCCCCTCCCAGTATTGCATTATTCTGACATTCCCTATACTTAGTCTTTCCTCAGTGAGAGAAATGGTTAAAAATAAAAATAGATCTAATCGATCTAAGAACATGACATCACTACATATCATAAATCATCATTATCATAAATAATAATAATCATCATCATCCTTTAATAGTCCCACCATGGGGAAATTCAGTGTGTTACAGCAGCAAAGATAAACAATACATATACAATACATACAAAAACGTTCCAAGGTAAAGAGGCTTTCCAGTGATAGTAGACACACAGATAGAAAGGTACAGGTAAAAAAGTAGCAGAGGGGTATCACAACAGAAAGATCTTTCACTTCTCTGTATGGAGTGATCTCCGCTTAGCTCGGTGTTGGTTATACAGCCTGACCGCAGCGGGGTGGAAAGTCTTCCGATAGCGCTCCTTCTCACACCTAGGGTGGAGCAGTCGGTCACTGACAGTACTGCCCAGCGCTATCACGGTCTCATGCATGGGATGGGAGTTATTCTCCCACATGGAGCTCACCACGGACAGTATCCTTCTGTCACCCACCACCTGCACTGGGTCCAGGGGGCTCCCCAGGACAGAGCTGGTGAAAAGGGATAGAAAATCAGATGGAAAAATGTCTGCCTACTAGACTTAAGGCGGTTAAGTTGGTGCTTATGGCTAGGGACAACAAAATAAGTTTTCCCTCGTTGTCCTCACTTTGCCTCATCCTTAGACATCACCCGGCACTACTATAAAACACCAGTGACTGTCTCTGCTGTCTCTAACATTGTGTCTTCTCTTTATCTGAAACTCAAGTCTTTCAAAAACTGAAATTCTTGTTTTACTGCCATCTATTAACCTGTCTAAACCTGACATCTCTATATTGCCATAAATCCTAGGCAGTATGCATGCTGTCTTTGAGTTATATTTCACCCAGACCTTTATTCCTTACACCACACACACCTACATCTCAAAAACATATCAGAATCAGAAGCCCTTTCCTGAGGAAACATAAAAAAAACCTTATTTTTGCACTGATACATTCTCATCTTGACTATTGCTATTCCTTATTCACCGGTCTTCCATGTTCAGCCACTACACAGACGCCTCTACCTTGTGTCAGTCGCTGTATTGGTTGCCCATCCACCACAGAATACAATATAAAATGATCACACTGACCCACAAATCCATCCATAGCGCTGCGCCCCCTATATCTCCTCCCTCGTCACCGTCCTCTCCACTCTGCCAATGACCATACACTTGTATCCTCTGTTATCCGAGCATCCCACTCCCACCTCTTGAGCTGCATCAGTGCTGCGGAATGCTCTACAATCAACTTACTTGTCAACTTCCAAGTGTGCCCACAAAGATGTGAATGGGGCAAGCTGGGTGTTGTAGCTCCACAGCAGCTGGAGTACCGAGGGTTGCTGATCCTTGCCCTAAGCTATCCTTTCTACTTTATTATGTATAACCTGACCCCTCCATCCAAAAGTTACCCTGCCCTCCATGCACTTAGTATCAAAGATCCCGGCTAGTGGCAGGCTCATACAGTTATATGACCTTATTGATTTAAAGACGGCTGGACCATTGTACCAAACACGCACTATTACCTCTTGTTTAGCCCCTTTGTCCTCATAGATTGTAAGCTCTTGTGAGCAGGGCCCTCATCCCTATAGTTTTATATGTTATACTGTAATATCTGATATCGCCTGCTCATTAACCCTTTGTTTCGTGAAGTGCAGTGGAATATGCTGGCGCTATATAAATGAAATTATTATCATTATTGAAGTTCCATACTTCTCTATCTCCCTCTAGTGTTCATTTGATAACCTGTCCGAATGTCAACCTTTTGTTTTTTTGTTTTTTTTCATTCAAAAGTTTTCTTTATTTTCAATATAACAAAAAGACAAATCCATTCTGTGTACATGTTAATTCAGCAATTACAGGAATTAGAGCATTAGTAGTACAAAATCAGCAGTGCAAAGACGGGATATTTCATATTAAGGCTCAGGAATTTACACTACTGATCAACAACAGGACATAGCGAAGAAAGAACAGGAAGGACAAATAGTGTTAGGTTAGTAAGAAAAGAGGGAAAGGTGTAGGGTGGAGGGTAGTAGAACGACTCGTCATAGAAGAATCAAGTGGATTATAATCTTAGCCACTTGGACCAAATCTTCTCAAAGTGAGGATGATTTCTTCTCTTCAAGCTCATGAGTTCCTCAAAGCGTGCGATTTTCCTGAAGACGAATACACGGAGAGAAACTGTGTGAGTGCTGTAGAATTTGTTGGACATCAGAATGTCAACCTTTTGTGTGCAGGGTCAGTATAAATAAGCTGATTCTTATTATTGGGCCTGCTTAATAAGGAGTCTCTCATTATACCCGCTGGTATAGAGAGGAACTGGGCAGCGTGAGCGAGTTACTCAGCATGTGTGACCACCAGCACTGGAGACATTAGAGACGGAGATAGAGAATGTATTCTATTCTAGCCTGTCTCAGACACTCCTACCGAACAGCTTATTAGACACATATCTATTTACCCAGAAAACTGCTCAGGAAAAAGTGGTAAAGAACGGATTCACATCAGAGGTTCTGCTTCAAAAACCAAGGACAAAATAACACAGATTACAAAAAGATGGACACTCTAATATAAAACATAACTGAGGGTGGGTTCACACTTGCGCCAGAGTCCGTCCACCGCAAATCCGACTGAAAATCTCGGAAAACTGTATAGGGACTGAATAGGGGAAGGTTTGCGATGCATTGCTTAAAAACCCATTCACTTGAATAGGGTTTTAAAGCAATGTGCGGGTGTGCGCTTACACCCTCTGCGCCGCGAAGCCATTTTTTTCCTGCATGTCCGACTTTGTTTCCAGCGAAAAAAAACGGCTTCGAGGCGCAGAGGGTGTAAGCGCACACCCGCGCATTGCTTTAAAAAGCCATTCAAATGAATGGGTTTTTAAGCAATGCGTTGCAAACCTTTCTCTATCCAGTCCCTATACAGTTTTCCGTTATTTTAAGTCGGATTCGCGGCGGACGGACTCCGGCGCAAGTGTGAACCCACCCTGAATTATTATAAAAGAAACTATTTATAGTCAATTGGGTCCATCAGGAGCTGTTGGTGTCCATTGTATGACAGATTCGGCATCCTATAGTAGAAGAGAAAACCATGTACAGTCAGGTCTATAAATACTTTGCCATTAACCAGGTTATTATTAGGTTCTGTTCACACCCGTGCTGTGACACATGTTTAAAATGGAAAGCTTTCATAATTGCTATAAAGGTATTCACACCCAAATAGTTATAGTCATCTTCAATCAGTCCCACAATTTTAGGTGTTTAATACTTCCCAACACATGCTGTAAATCTATACGGTACAGCAGACATAACTTCCTGGAAGGATGCCGATGTAGTTAAAAGAAGACATGCAGCCATTTCCCCACCGGATTGTCGCAGTACTCCTTGGGGGGGTCTCCACGGCACCCCCTTGGGAATCGCTGTACTAGACATTCTACAGATAGGCCAGATTATCATCCAGATTCTGACTCTGTGACAAATCTGGTGTATTTTCAGACTGCCTAACTATTAGTAAACCTGGGCCAATGTCATACTGGACTGAGGTCAGATGACTTGGAAGTTGATTCCTACTCCACGTTTTTGCATTAACAAATATGGAGAATCACATTTTTTTATATTAGATTTGTACAAAATCCAAGAGAAAATAACTTGGAAATTGGAGAATATGGAGCACACAGTTAGCTGGGGACGCACAAAGAGTGATCGTGGGGTTAACCTGATCTACAGTAGCAGCAATGTGGGTGACATTTAAACAAAATCCTAAAAAATCGCCTAATACCCTACACTACACAGTGACCTAACAGACGTGATGCAGGTTTCACCCACCATTTACAAACTTTGCAGCAATGCCTGAAAGAGAGCTGCTGCAAAACACATGATGCTGAATATCCCTGAAGCCAATTCAGCAGTGTGTTTCATCGTCCTAAATAAAGTGACATGCTATAAGCAGATCCACCTCCAGGTATATCCTCTGTTTTCTTTGGCTTTCAGTACATCCTGTTTTGGCCACACATAACCTTCTTGCTAACTCTTTTATAGTCATTTCACAAGTACAGGAGTATTTCCATGAACATAACCATATCTACATTTATAAACAATTGAAAGTCAAACATTTTTCTGCAAATCTAAGGAAATAATTTTGAAGAGTTTTAAAGATTTTCTCTAACCCCCCTTAGTGGTGACATCTGTTGTCTTGATCGGTTGCCAATGGATACCACCATGAATGCAGGAACTTTCTATGGTCTGGGACTTGTCAGAATTGTGAGCAGAATCAGAATGTGGGCATTCATTTTTTGTGAGGGGCATTGTCTTACTCAGACACGGTGTGGGGTATTTTCTTCTTTATGGGGTACAGTATACGGTATTATATTAAATGGAAACTTCATGGGACATTATGTAATTCAGCGGGCACTGAGAGGGCCATTGTCTTTATTCCGGGGCACAGAGTGGGCATTATTCTATTCCAGGGGCAATGTTAATGTGTCTGTTTTTTTAACTAATCCTTTTAATCGATCTGTTAGAAAAACCGACACATTAATATCAGTTAGTCCATTATTATACAGTCCGATTTTTTTCTGAGCATAAGCAGAAAAGCAGCCCTTCCATTACATCCATCATATGTCCATTAAACACAGACATTAATGTTAAAAAATATCGGACACTTCACATCCGTCATAAGTCTGTTATTTTGAACAGAGCCAAAATCGTTATTATCTTGAGCAAAATAACAAACCTGTGATGGATTTCATGAAGACAGATAGAACAAATCCCTTTGAAATCAATGGGATTTTTAACAGGTTTTTGGCAGGTGTTAGTGTCCATTGTAAACATTTTCTGATTGATGCTAAAAGTAGTGTGAACGCCCCCTAAGTGGGACATTATTTTATTAAGGGGGAGATATTTGTGTCCTAATCTTATTCTAATGGGAATAATGTGGGCATTATACAGGGTGGGCCATAAGTATGGATATAACCGGGTGGGCCATAAGTATGGATACATCCAGATAAAATGGAAGTGGTTGCTGATATCACCTTACCGTTTGTGGCATATTAGTACATGGGATGGGGGAACATTTGAGGTCAGGTGATGCCCATGGCGGCCATCTGCAAAGCCGCCATTTTGGATTGGATTCATCTTTACTTTTTTCAATTGGAAAGGGGTCATGTGACACATGGAGAATTGCACAAGAAAAACAATGGTATCTGGGTGTATTCATACTTATGGCCCACCCGGGTGTATCCATACTTATGGCCCAATCCGGGTGTATCCATACTTATGGCCCACCCTGTAGTATTTGGGAGCACAGTGTGTTTCATTATCTTGTTTTGGTGACCCAGTGTGGGCATTATTTTATTCAGGGGCACTATATGGGACATTATTTCATTAAGTTGGCACAGTTTGGGTCACACATTTTTAGAGGCACTATGAGGGACATTATCATATTCAATGGCACAGTATAGGTGATTTCTCTTGTCCAGTGAGCACAGGGTGGGCCTTATCTTACTTAATGGGCAATTTATGTTGCATTAACTTATATAGAGGGCACTATGTGTGGCATAAGAGTGTAGTCCGTGTACTTACATTATATTCATGTACACTAATAAATTGAAGCTCTATTTATATATAGGGGGCACAGTGTGAACAGGGGCATATGTGCAGCACTATTAAAAAGGGTACAGTGTATGGAGCTGTTATATCCAGAATGTACAGGGTTTAGGGCTATTATAAATAATGTGGGGATACGTTGCAGAAGTGAAGTGACATCTGGTTGCAAACTCTGCAGAGACAGCCTGTGAGAAGTTATTTGCATTCTGGGCTAAATGGAAGGAGAACGACTACAGTCAGAGGGGACGTCACCTGTGAATCACCAAAGTCTTTGTTCACCTTTGATGGCATCTGACCAGTACTGGATTAACTCCTATGGGCTGTATTTAGATGACGGGTGGTAGCATTCTTGTTTGTCAAACAATTCTCAGTATATTTTTACCATTGTTTAGGTCATATCAAGAGGTGTGAGTTCTGAGTGTGTACAAAGTACAATGGCAATGTACAGCTTGACTTAGCAATAGATTTCGGTTTCTGGTCTTGGTTCAAGCACAGTATAAAATATTAATATTGAGCTTACTTTTGGTTCCATAAAAAAACTTGTTTAAACACTAGGATACACATACGAAGAGGAAAATAGGCGCAACAGTGTGAAGGACCGCTTATCTTCCTCTTCACAAGTATTCACTAGTGTTTAAATACAGTAAGGGGGCGCTCACACTACCATTAGTCACTGTCAGTAGTGTCCATTGCTATTGCCCGTTTGAAGATTTTAGCAACGGACAATAGCAGAACCGTCACAAATCTGTTAAAATTTCCATTCATTTCATTCCGTCACATGTCCCTTTTTTTTATTGTGGACAAAAAATCCTACATGCAGGACTTTTGTGTCATGACAGACATCAAGCGTCTGTTATTTTTTAACATTAAAGTCTATGAGTAACGGACAGTAACGGACGGGTGTCCATTATACTGTTTGTTATTACTGTCCATTTTTTTCTGCGCATGCTCAGAAAGCAGAAACAAAAAAAAAAGCAAAAAACGGACACTAAGTGATGCTAATGTATCCATTAAATGGATCAGTCAAAAAAAAACGGACACATTAACATCAGTTAGTGTCTTTTTTTTTTTTTTTTTAACGGACACTATCATAACGAATACCCAATGGTAGTGTGAACCCACCCTAACAAGTTTGTTAAAATTTATGGAACCAAAAGCAAGCTCAATATGTTATTTCTTTATTTTGCTTACTTATATAGCACCATCAATATGATTAAGCAGCATAAATAAATAATATATTGAGCTTTACAGACATTGTCAGTCACTGTCCCATCTATATTCCCTATCAGTATGTCTTTGGAGTGTTGGAGGAAACCCACGCAAACATGGGAAGAACATACAAACTCCTTGATGATGTCGTTGGCTGGATTTGAACCCAGGACTCCAGTGCTAACCACTGAGCCACCATGTTGCCACATCTTATACTGTGCTAGAACCAGGCCCAAAATCAAGTTAGCCATTGTACCCCCTCAAAACTACACCTCCTTATATGACCTAACAATGGTAAGTATGTTGTGGCCGGGTTGCCTTCTTTATGGCTACAGTATATGGTATTATATTAAATGGAAACTTTGTTACTCTATATAGATTAAGTGAAAGACAGACACCCCTCCGCTTAAAATGTGGTCGCACGTAGAAACCCGCAGACCCCATAGACTAGTGCAGGACTTTTCTCTCCACCGATTTTAGACGGATTCTGTGGCGGAGTCTCCAATGCAGGTGTGAATCCAGCCTTAGAGCAGCTGGGAGCAGTAGAAAGGGAAGGAGGATTCAGGATATACATACTGCAAGAGAGAGACACGAGAGCATAAGGAGGTGTTCGCTCGTAGGAATTTGATGCTGAATTTGTCGAGCAGAAAACTTCTGCTTCAGGAATTTGAAGCAGTTTTTTTCTGCTTTTCAAAAACCGACAAGGATTTTGTCGCTGAATTTGAAGGAGTATTTGGAGAAGAGTGCCACTTTATTTTGCCTTTAATGGGCAGGGCCAAATTCCACTGGCGGATTTTGAAAAATTCTGTAAACGGTGACAAATTTTCAATGGGATTTCTCAGGTGTAATCCACCTGAAGAACAAACAGGATGCTTATTTTTTTTATCCGCTAGGTGAAAAGATCAGCTAGCAGAAAAAAAATCAGCTACTGCCTCCCATTGAAATAAATGGGAGGCAGATTTCAGGCTGAATTTGCGGCAGATTCAACCTCAAATTCCTATGTGTGAACACCCCCTTAAAGTAGTAAGACTACGGTGAGCCTTGGTGTACTGCGAGGGGCCTGTGGGCAACTGGAACCCGTATAGCTACACCACTAGTAATTCTAGCATTGGCCACCTCTGATGAGCTTGTGAGCTAAATCTGTAACATATATGTCAGTGATCTGGATGCAATTTTTGCGTGTTTCATTTTTTTAATACAAAATATATTTTATCCTTCAACTCAGATGACAGTAGTAAGTCAATATGCTGTTAGCACCACATATTATAACTTAGCATTACAATAGACACACAGTAATTCATGCATGATGTAAAGCACACAAAGATGGCATACTCGTACTTATAAGTAAACTGTGACATAGTAACAAAAACACCTTCAGTGATGGAGGAGCAGTGTATCAGCTATTACGAGTTAAGAGACGCACACATGGGCCCACATTTACCAAGCTCCAGGCTTCACACTTCTGGCATAACCTGCAACTTCTTTTTGGTGCGAAACAGTCACGAAAAATGTATCTTTTTATGTTTTGTGTGAAAACGTGCTAATACTTGTGCCCTGCTAGAAACGTCTCAAATGTGTCTACACAAGAGGGCATGAAGTTATGGAGTCTAAAGTCTGGTGAAAGCTCTGCCGCGGCGGGGAAACACAAATAGGTGTTATTTTACAAGTCCGTTCTCAGGGTTACTTTATCATAAGGAGCTGTATAAGTAGTTTTGGAGCTGCCAAGTTCTATATGGTCTCTTGGGCTACATGGTGACCCTTCCCAAGGTGTTCACCACATGTGGATGTGAAGCTGCGCAGGGCTGTGATCTATCTTCATGACAAACTATCTATACACCCACATATCATGTAGATGTTGTCTGGATATACTACAGTGGGAAGTGTCCTCTTTTTGATGACATATGCTTATTTTATTATTTTCTATTTGATGTATTCTGCAGGGTTTACACAGCTGAATTTTTTTCTTTTTATTATTTCAGATACTGATTGCTCTTGAAATCATCTCCATTTCCTCAACCTGTAAGACACGCTGTGCGAAAATCAATGGGTGTCATACACCTTGGGAAGGATCGCAGGCAGAGACACCCTATGGAAATCTGATAGCGCCAAAGTGGCTTTTGCAGGTGCTGACTCTTAATGTAACCAATAAAATTAGTCCCACATGGCTTAAATACCACGGCGGAAACGCCGCAGAAAAGAACGCAGCATTTTACAGTTTACAGTCTCTGCAAAGTGGATGTGATTGTAGCAAATCCGATCCATACAATGTGAAAAAAATACGCACAGCGGACACCCTGCAATTTCAGGATCGGGAATCAGGTCTAAGGCTGGATTTAAAGGTTGTGTTTTTGTTTTTTCTGTCTGATCGATTCTTTTCCCTGAGGTTTTTAAACTGACTTTTTTCTATTTTTTTGGCAGGCAGATGAAATATAGAAGCAGACAAAAAAAAAAAAAGTATTTAAAAATGCAGAAAAAAACCTTCCTCTATGTGTGAAGCAAGCCTTAAAGACAAAGGATAGGTAACCCCAAGATTTATCTCTCATCACCTAAAAGTCCCTGCTTATTTGCATAATGACAGGTGACACCGCCAAGGAGGTAACACAGTGACATCAATGAGAAGGAATGTGACATGGTTACATCCCGGCAGGCTATAATTGGAGAATAGACACATACAGACATAGATACTGAGCTATATGCAGTGGAAATTCCATGGAGCAGCTGACAGTGAGAGGCTGCGGCAGCGCTCGGTGACAGAGGAAGTATAACTCCAGATCCCCATGACTAGTGATTGGAGTACGGCAAGCTTGGGTTAGTTGTAGAGTCACATGGATGGAAAGAAATCTGCTCACAAGCAATAATAGCTGTGGCTACAATTTATATAAGGTGAACACTCACTAGATACCTGGAAATGCCCGATCTATTAAGTGCCCTAAATTGCTTGCCAGCCAAATGTCCCCTGGTTCTGTGTAGTCTATTGGTTTCATGTTGCATGCTCATCACAGCCAATGGAGGGAATTTATCAATTGCTGGCGAATTCTGGCAAAGTGTCATAAAATACTTGCACAAGAATTTTGCAACATTTTACATTTTTATGGCTCTTACATTTAAAGCTGAACCAAATGTATCAAACATTGTGCAGAAATGCAATAAAGAGGACACAACTAAGACAATGCTCAGGTTTTTTAATGCAGTTTTAGAAGTCAAAACCAGGAGAGGATTGAAAATGGAAGACACATCATGTGTCCTTAAAGAGAACGTGTCACTTAAAAGGACCCATTTAGTCTATCAGCATTTTATAGTAAATATTGTAAGATTTTTTTTTTTCCCACATTGGCAATTTTGAAAAAGTAGGATATCTTGCAACTTTCACTCTGGTCACTAAGGCCTTATTCACACATTTGCATATCACACACGTGTGGCATCCATTTATATGGATGTCAGAGTTTTTTAGTGAACTGTAGGACTGCAAAAAAAAACAAAAAAAAACAAAAAACAAAAAAAAACACACAACAACGGAAGTACGTTCTTGTTTTGGGTTCAAAAACTGCCTCAAAGATCTGAATGTGGAAACACAACATGAAAATTTCGCTCACAAATCTCCTTAAAGGGATTGTCCAGGCAAAAAATGGACAACCCTTTTAACATTTAAATCAACTGGGGGCAGTAAAAAAAAAAAAAAAAAAAAAGCACACTCACCTGTCCCCGTTGCTCCGGTGTCCTCCTGGACGTCCCGGTTCTTCTGCTCCGACGGCATCTTCCAGAGTTCCGCTGAAGCCGCTGATTGGCCTCAGCGGTCACTTGACTGCTGAGGCCAATCAGCGAAGGACCTGCAATGTCATTACCTGTGACATCACGGGTCCTCTTCCTGAGGCCACATATTGGCCTCAATGAGTGGCTTCAGAAGAATGCCAGAAGAGACCCGGGAGACGCCGCCAGAGCAGAAGAACCAGGAGGCGTGGGAGGACACCGGAGCAACGGGGACAGGTGAGTATGCTTTTTTTTTTTGTTTCACTGCCCTCAGTGCAGGAAAAATCATGGTGGAAACGTACTGCGTTTTTTCCCGCAGCGCTTTTCACAGAAAGTCCGCAGAGTCCATAAGTATAATTGACATGATGTGATTTCCAAAAACGTGACAGTTTTGGAAATTGTAGTGTGTCCGCCGTGGGTATTTTTCTGCGGTGTGTGGATGGGATTCGGTAGAGTCCCATCCAGTTTGCAGGAACTGTAAAACGACGCAGTCAAAAACTACCAAATATACATATAACATGTCACAGGATCTGCATTTTATTCACCAGCTAATCTGTATAGAATAAGGCCTCATACACACAGCAGGTTTTGGTAACAGCCATCATATAGCCATTTTTAGAAGAAAATATGGCAGATTTATTAAAATGGCCTAAAAGCAACACTGTCTTAGTTTCCCATAGCAACCAATCACAGGGCAGCTTTCATTTTTCAGAAACAGAATACAAAATAAATTTTAATAAAATCAATGCCCAATGGCCCAGATTTACTAACAGATTACTAGAGTACATTTACAAAGACAGTCTGAAAATTCGCCAGATTTATCACAGTGGCCGATGCTGAATGGTAAGTGTGGCGTATCTTTACAATGTCTACCCCAACTTTCTGTTGGCTTATTTTGAGGCAGAATCTTACGACACTATTTTGGTGCATTGTGGTACATTTAAGTCACGCCCCATGTCTAGAAAGATGAAAAATGTTATCCCCCAGATAGAAGTGCCACATTGCACAAAGGTTACACCAGTACCTAGTTGTAAACACAATAGTAAACCTGGGCCATTGATTTCAATGGAGTTACTCACATGTCCGATTGACGGCCCATTTTAACGGATCATCAGAAAAATAGGGCACGTTCTATTTTTGCCTGTTTTCTCAACTCAGTCAATAGACTCAAGTCTATGAGGGATCCATCAAAACAATTGCACCAAGGATGCAAAACTGCCATGAAAATGTACCGGCAACAGCGTGCCGCCTTCCTGGAGTGTGACCAATGACGGCACAAGTTTAAAAGTAACACCTCAGTGTTAGCAGCAAACTCAAGAAGTCATTGGCCACCAATGGCAGCCAGGGACACACCATTCTGCAGCAATAGGTTACCATATATAATAAAGTGTGACTGATAACATCTGAGCTTAGCCGGATAACGTACATAGTAATGAATGGAATTGGTGTCAGACAAATGGCTACTTGGCTGGTATTAAACCAAAAAACCCAAGCACCCCCCCACTATTAAACTGTCCTATCACTGGATAAAAGCAAATCCCCCATACCCTAATGCCCCACTCACCTTCATATAATATATATAAATAAAAATGCTGTCAAATCTGGCTATGTTAACTCCTTCTGTAGGGAAGTTGTCCCCCTCCTGTCAGTGGTAGTGCCCCTTTACCCTGGAGATTTGTTTGTTGGGCCTCTTGGTTGAAGAAGTGTGGCCCCAACATACCCGTATTCTACTTCAGGAATTGCTCTTTATGGCAGGAAGGCAATTGTGCTTCGCTGGATGGGGAACACACTCCATCTCTATTCCAGCGGAGATCTTTAGTTAATAAAATGTCACCATCTCCTACTGTTGTCTATAGGACATCCCCCTAGAAATTACAAATGGTTTGGGCACTATGGCGTCATTCCTCCCTCGTACTATCCTCCACTATTGGCCTACGCGTGCCGTGTCCGGCCTGTTATAAGATGTGCCTTACTTCTTTCAACTCCGAGACTGTCCCAAACTTATTGTGCAAGGAGTCCATTATGCTGGTTACTTCTTATCACATCCCACTGTCACATTGCTGATAGGATTTGGTTGTGAAACTCTGTATGGCTCTGTTTATGTTCAGTAAGTTAAAAAAAAAAAAAAAAGAAAAAAAAAAAAGGCTGTTAAACCAGATTTCATTAGTAATAAAAACTTACAAAGGAGCACTGGGAAGGGCAAATTAACATGCGGCAGATCCGATATAGAAATGTGTTATTCTGACTATGGCTGTTGCTGGCACAGATACATACTGGTGCAAGCCCCACTTTATGCATGTGAGATTACCCCAATGCAGTGATGGCCATTTCACAGGCACTTTTTTTTTTAATTTTTTTATTTTATTTTTTTTACAGCCATCACACGGCCATATAATATATATAATATATATATTATATCTGTGTGTATGTATGAAGACTGGCATTTTCAGTCATAGAAATGTCTGCCACATGTGAATATAAACTTCAAAAGCACTGGAGAAATGAAAGGTGCCCCACCATCGGCAACAATTCTCAGGTTTTTCTTAAATAGTTTTAATATATAAAACGCACCGAAGATGGGACTGAATTGTGCACAAGCCATGTCAAATCCAGCGGTAATGTACAAGTGACCACAGAATGGCTGTGACAGCTTGGCTTGCTGTAAAATAATCCTTTTTCACAAACTTCAATATAAGCGAAGCACGCCGCCATTTTTTCTTCCCTTCATTAAAAAAAAAAAAATCTAGCTTCAGGAGTGTTCCATCACACGTCAGTCTCTCTTCCTTCAATGCGTGTATGAGTTGGCTTTGCTCTTCTTAGGCAAACACACAATATAAAGTCTGAAACATTGTGACTAAAGAGAGATCGGCAAGGATGAAAATACTGGTAGAAAAGGAGCATGAATAAGACTGCGGCACAGTATCCAACCAACAGCTGTACCACAAGTAAAGGGGAACAAAAATACTCAAACCCGTCCTCTTTGTAAAAATACCACAGTAAAATGAGGGCTGCGTTCTCAAGCAGGCGAATGGTATAATGCAGGCTCAGTCGTCCCCAGTTCTGAGACTGATCAATCAAGTCTCTTTCGCTTAAGTTGAGCTGGACGGCTGACCAACAAAACATGTTGATAGCCGAGTACAGTAAGGTGACTGTGCCCAAAACCATCACTGTGCCAAGACAACTAAAGTTCTTTTCCACATTCTCCGGAAGACTGGATCCGCTCCTCCAGAAGTAAACCCATGGTAAAAGGAAGAGGGCAATGAGGTTCACCAATGCCACCAGCGCCACCCAGGCCTTGAGTGCTGAACAGAACAACACCAGGACAGTAACCCGGGTAGCAATCTCCAGACACCGCCATACGATGATGCACAGGAAGGCCGGCACGCTCATGCGCACCTTATAGTCATCATATTTGATCTGGATGGCTAAAATGTTTAGAACCAAAGCACCATAAGTGGTTGAAGCCAGAGACATAGCCATGAGGACCGCTGGAAGAAAAGGAAGAAAACAAGAAAGTTTAGACCTGGATGGAAGTCATATCCAAAATCACAATATTACTTATGTAGATTAATGGAATAAAACAAATGTATCTCAAGTTTAACAACCTATTGATGAGCTGGCCGTAGGACTACGTAACTAACCAGTAACAACCACTAGCGTTCCCAACTATTCTGGCACAGTTTACACAATTGGAAGCTAAGCAGTAGTAGATGCATGTAATCCCATAGCAGGTTTCTTCCCACACTAGTCCTTGATGATTAGAGAGGAGCGCGATTCATATACCCAGGATAGCAAGAAGAGTCAGTCGAATAGCAACTTTATGAATGAAGGACGCCCTCTAGTGACTTAACACTGGTCCTAGTCCAAAGAGTATAAGCTTCTTCCCAGACTCTTTGTAAAGGACAGATATGTATCTTACGCCCATCTTGTAACCTGCCAGGCCAAGATTACCTCATTCAGATGATCCCCTACACTAAAGGTATGTTCACATTCTGCAATAATAGCGTGGCGGACAGTGGCCGAATGGTGAAGCAGGGAGTGGATGGCTCATTGCTTTACCACAATCTTCAACTTCCCTACACCCGGAGGGCACGGATGAGCTGGAGTTGGGGCAATGCCGGGACAGCACTCTATATGCAGAGCTGTCCCAAGGAGGTCCCTGCTAAAATAGGGACCAGTGCAAGTGCATCGTTGGCCCTATGGTTAAAGCAGCCCTGCTAAAGAGGGCCTTTCAATACCTCCAAAAACTCCAGTTTTTTGCATCCTTTAATAGGCCATGCACCACAGATTCTTTTCCTTTTTTTTTTTTTTAGCTCCCGCCATTCCTGACCAATCAGTGTCGATAGTTTTGGTGTCCAATATGCTAAATAGTCTCTATTGTCAAGTGGGCAGTGCCTGACCAAAGCAAACAAGGGGGCATGATTCTGACCTTTGACATAAGACTTCTGAATCACAACAGAACAGAGTCTAAATAGCATATCAGGCACCTAAACTAACTGCAGTGACTGGTCAGGAACAGCGGGGGGGCTACAGGAAAAAAGCTCAATCACTGGAGTTGTGGCAGCGGGAAAGTGTCCTCTTTAATTAATGAGATATATGTACCATATACATATATATGTGTATATGTATACGGTGCCATTAAAAACTACAAATTGTACTCAAAGCTGCATTGATGGTAAAATAAAAAAAAATATATATATATATATATATATATATATATATATATATATATATATATTGGAATGCAATGATGGAAAAAAAAAAGCATAAGACTGCTTGGTCATGAAAGCCCAGAATGGGGATAAGGAAAAGTAGAAAAGTTTTCAAAGCCCCATGTAGCTAGCCATAGCCATAATGGAAAAACATTATGGTTTCTTCCACAGCACTTTTCACAGAAAGTCCACAGAGTTTTTTAAGTCACAGCATGTCTGCTGCAGATATTTTTCCGCAATGTGTGGATGAGGATTAGCCAGAATTCCATCCACTTTGCAGGGACTGTAAAATGCTGCGTTTACGCTATGTGGGACCAAGGCCTTAAGCTAAGGCCCCATGTTGTGGAAAGGCAGCTTTTTTCTTGCGTTTTTTTGAGCTCAAGCCAAGAATGGCTACAAAAAGAATGGGAAATATATAGGAAGCTCTTATACTTCTACCGAATGCTCAATCCACTCCTGGCTTTGACTTAAAAAAAACTGCAGCAAAATAAAACTGCGTTTCCGCAATGTGGGGCCTCAGCCTTAAAGTATTTGACAGATGAAAAATTTTGAAAAAATAAAAGGCGGAGATTGGTGTCAAATAGAACAGAATAATACCCCACCATTCACCGGTCTCTGTTCCTTCTTGACACACATGAAATGTCATTCAGCCAATCATTGTGTAAGGTGGGTCACCGCTGTGACTAGTGATAGTCAGATGAAGGCTGGTTCACTTTCAATCTTCACTTTTTCCCTTTTAAAGTGACTTTCCCTATTCTATTCTATGATGTCCTTATGAGCCTCATAAATTAAATACAAGGCAGCATTTGTTATAAGACTATGCAACAACAATGGCGGGATGGCAGTCTTGAAGACTTTAAGACTTGAAGACACTTAAGTTTTTGTGCAGTGTAGTTATCACCTTGCTAGGGGGCGCAATACATCACTGTATAGCACTGAGCTAAGGAAGCAGGAACCTCCCCATAGCTCAGAGGTCACATTTTTTTTGCTTCCTCTTCTCTAAGAAGAATATTTTAGAAACTAAGTAGCCTAATAAATAAGAGGAGATTGTGTAACTGTCACGTCAGGAGGAGCTCAGCAGATTGATATACTGAATCTTTTCCCACAAAACTTCATGACTTCTAACATGTTCAGACATGTAAGACTGATCTACAAGACCCATTCTAGATGGTAAACAGCCAAAGTGCAGCCATCTGAAGTGTCTCCCTTCTCCTCCAGCTTCAGTCTCTCAACTCAGCTGACATGGAAGAGCGGGGTAATAATGGGAGCCGACAGGCTACAGGGACAGTGACCTGTCTTTGTTGCCCATAACAACCAATCACAGCACCACTTTCATTTTTAAAATGAAACGTGAGCTCTGTCTGTTGCTATGGGCATGACGTCACCTGGAGACAGCAATGTAAAACAGTGAGCGAGCGGCTGCAATAATAATAATTCTACCATTATTCCTAGTCATTTACACATGGAAGCCTAAAGGTCACACGGTGTGTGGGGAGGGGCAGGGACTGCAGACAAAACATTACTGCTATAAACAATACCATGGCCAAAAAGGCAGAAGAAAAAGCTGAAGTAAGAGAACACATAGCCAAGTAAGACAATGCAAGATGGATGAACATGTAATGATCATACTAATAGGATACGAATGGCTCACTTTATAGAGAAGGAAGTGTAATAGAAGCCGCTGGGAGAGTCTGCTACAAAATACACCCCCTACACCCTAGGAAGAGGTGTATGGAGTATGACCTCTCTCAGCATGGCTGCCTAATGTCTTTCTTATAGTTGGGGAGGGGGCCAGTATAACATGAAAAATAAAAGTAAAATGCTTTTTTAAGTGTTTTACAAGATGCATCTTCAATGGTTTTACAATGCAAACATAAATGCTCATGTGTAGCAGAACCTTTAGAGATGACTACAAAGCACCTTACAATTTCGGCTGGTACATGGCCTCACCTCGTGCTGCCGGGACATGTCTCTGCAAGACACAGACGTAGAGCTGAAGGGTGAGCTGTGGCGTTGAACCAAGGAAGGCCTGAATTACAGCTGTGCGCTTAAAGGCATTGCGGTGAGTCGCCAGTCTTCTCAATGAATGGCCCACTTCTCTTTCCTCTTCTTCCGATTGTCCCCAACCTCGTAAATGTTTTTTGCGCGAGATGCTTACATAGGGCTCTTCCTCACGACCCATCTGGCAGTATACTAAAAGGGCTTCCACGCATCTACGGGACAGTGCAGGGTGACATCTTTAGGAGCTTGAATGGTTTTTTTCATACTAAAATATATACATATAGCTATAGGTTTATGCTGAATGCAAGACATTTCAAATGATCAGTAAATGTACATGTAGTTTTTTTTTTTGTTTTTTTCCATGAGAAATAGCAGTCAGCTAAAAGAGCGCTCACCTGACAGAAATCGAAAAACCGTATGCTGTTTTGATGTTTTTGGTGCAGTTTCTTCATTTTGTAGGCATAACCATGGAAAAAAAAAAAAAAAAAAAAAAAAAAAAAAAAAGTGCTTCACCTGTAAAATTGAGAAACTGCACCAAATTTGCACGCAGTTTTTACTGCACCGTGTGCATGAATCCTACTCACTCGTCTGGATTTCAGTTGTGCAACAGTGAAGAAATCAGGCGATACCTTTTAGAGGCTAATTATATTTGATAAGTAAGCTTTCGAGAGTGCTAGCTCTCTTCTTCAGACATGGTGTAATACTAGAAACTGAAAATTCACCTGTTATAAATAACTTCTCTACGTATATTGCATTTTGTTATTCCAAGATCCTTTTGAAGATCCATGCCTTGTGTATGTATAAATAGTGTGAATTTTCAGTTTCTAGTATTACATCATGTCTGAAGAAGAGAGCTAGTACTCTCGAAAGCCTCAGCCTCAAAGGTATCGCCTGATTTCTTCACTCTTCCACTACTTTCTATGGCTAAGACGGTACAACATTATACTACTAGCAGTTGTGCAACAGGAATAACACTGGATTCATCTCACCAATTGGGTTATTACACATAGCCAGCAATACACTGTAGACATGACCCTTGTGCTGCTGGGACAAGTCTCTGCAAGACGCGGAAGATGTCCAGCTGAAGGGTGACTTGTGGCGTTGAACCAAGGAAGGCCTGTATTACAGCTGGGCGCTTATAGGCAGTACGGCGAGAAGCCAATCTTTGGCTTCTGTAAAACTGATAAACTGCACCAAAACCGCATCCAAACATGTGCAGTCATTCCAAATATAGAAGCCCTTTCAGTGCTGATCTTCTAAGTAGTATCTAACACACATGAAAATATAGGAAAACAAGCACAAGTCTTACATGGCAGCAGTTTACACCTCTGCAACCAAGCCTTTTGTCCTAATCTAAAATGTAACATTAAGTCTACGGCCCCACGTTGCGGAAACGCAGCTTTTTTTTGTGGCAGATTTTGCAGCGTTTTTTTTTGAGTCAAAGCCAAGAATGGCTACAAAAGGAATGGGAAATATATAGGAAGTTCTTACACTTATACCAGCTACTAAATCCACTCCTGGCTTTGGCTCAAAAAACCACAGCAAAATCTGCAACAAAAAAAGCTGCGTTTCCGAAACGTGGGGCTGTAGCCTAAAGGGGTTCTTGGATCTCAGGCTTTCAGCTACCCTCCTGTCTCCTCTCCCCTCCAGTTCATTCTTGCATGGAGCTCCGGCTTGCTGTAAATGAAACAGAAACTGCTCAAGAAAACCTTATCAGAGCTCAGAACTGAAAGTAGCATGCAGAGAGGGAGAGAAGAGAATACGTGTGCCCTGGGAGTAAGACGGAGTCATCATTCCGGCCTGTTTGTAACCTAGGTGTGCAACATAGGCGACCAGTTGTAAACGCGGAGGAGGAATTTTAAGCTGTATCTGACAAGCGGTGCAAGACAGATAAAAATGTATTGGGTAAAACACTTCAGGTAGCTTAAAGAGGACCTTTCATGACCTCATACATGTGCGGTATTATATAAAGCAAGAAAGCCGACAGTGGGCTGTAAGGCCCGCCCTTCTGACAGTGGAGAGATATCGGTGCCATTTGTTTCGTCACCGATCTCTCTCCATTGTAAGACTGTCCACTCCAGCACTGGGGCACATACCGGGAAAGCCAACAGTGTACTGAATGCAACACACTGTTGGCTTTATAGCCGATATAGAATACCGCACATCTATGAGGACGTGAAAGGTCCTCTTTAAACTACAAGTCTGTAGATGATCCTTGAGTTGGGAATACCACTTTAACTTTAGGATGCTGTCATGGGACAGGATAAATAAATTATTCACCTGGGGTCATTGTATTTTGACGTCTGTTATTTTACTGTTGCTGAGAAAGCTGTGTGCGGGCTCTTTTTTAGCAGGACAAGTAGTAGTTTATCTTTTTATTGGGGAGGCAAGGTAACCAAAACACATTCATCTCCGCATTGTGCCGTACTATTACAGCACTGAGCTTTAACTATATGCTACATGTAATAGTACAGCGCAGAACGAGAAGGGGTTTATCTTAATTTTCTTTCATTCAGATTTAGTAAAAGTTATATTTAACCCCTTCCCACTCTGGAAGATGCTGTCACACACACACACAAAAAAAAAAAAAAAAAAAAAAAGAAGTATAAATAATAATATTATATATTATATATATAACAATTACATATATTTATTTTAACAACATGCTCCACAAAAAAGAACCCCCACATAGCTCAGTCAACAGTAAGAAAAAAATATATATATATTATATATACACATATATACACTTTCAAAAAATGATGTTTCATTTAGTATAGTTGATAAAATAATAAAAATATAAATATGGTATCACTGTAATTGTAATAACTTGCTGGACAAAGTTGCCATGTCAGTTTCAATGCATAGTGAAAAAAATAAATAAATAGGCAAAAAATAATAGAATAAAATTTTAGGTCTTTTTCCAATGGAACTCCCAAAAAGTTACTAAAAGCTAACCAAAACATTATAGTAGTACTTGTCATACAAAGAATAAACCCTCACATGCCTATGTTGACAGAAAAATTAAAAAGTTACTTCATTTTGGAACGCGAAGATGGAAAATATGAAAAAAGGCGCCGAGCATTAATCACCCAAACTAACCAGTGTCATTAAAGGGTTAAGAAGTGAGCCTTTCTCCCCCCTGGTATTTTTATATGTAGTAGGAAAGGAGATCTGCGCCGCTGGTATCCAACAAATAATTTGACTGTGGAACCTGCGGCAGAAAGCGGAGCCTCGACTATCTGTCACGGTCAGCAATATACAGATAAAGTGCCCATTCTGTGAATACTGCAAATGTGTACAGCCCAGAAAGCTCAACTTTCATCAGTCCTCTATACGCAGAATATAATCTCCTATACCACGCAAAGCCATCTAACAAGTGGTGAAACTGGTTTTTCCACTTACATATGAATAATTTTGCTTTGTATGCTCTTAATAGATCACTATCAGTACATAGACTATAAAGGGGTTGTACCACGATAGAACTTTATGACATATCCGCAGGACTCTCATCTGCAGTATCTCTAGAGCCAACACCCCAAGTCCAGCCCAGGACACCCCGGCCCTGCTCACAGACCATGTAAGTAGATACACTACCATTCTGTATGATCAAGACAATGGATTAGAAACATTGTCATGTGATAATATTACACATATTTAGGATATTCTGGGAAATCTAAGTATACAGCTAAGTGGGATAAGCACAATTGTATTAGAATTATTCATTTGGGAGTAGTTCAAGATCCCTGATGGATATTCTTATGTGTGTACTTACTTGGCAGGACCCAAAAATGTCTGGCGTGCTGCCTAGCAACAGCAGGAAACAGAAGACAACAATGCAGCGCCTAATTCGTGTTTGACCAGTATTGTCGCCTACATTGATCAGGATTTCTCAGGAAAAGTTGGGAATAACAAAAGCTTCGTTTTTATGTAGATGGGTCACAATTAACCTTCATGAATGCACAATATATTCTGTACTTCTGTAGTTTAGGCCCTGGCCATAACTTTGGCTATCTGAGGCATTTTCCTGCAGGACATGGTTATACATGTTATTTTTTTTACAGTGTATAGCTGCAATAAAACCCATCAACCCAGCCATTATCACCGGACAACCAACTTGGCTTTAGGCAACATTCCTGCGTGGACAAATTGTGGATTTAAATACATGAAAATGAATTTTTCACCTGTAAATCCAGACAGAAATTCACAAGGATATGCGCTAGATGTGAAAGGTTCTGTTCAGTGTTATGTATCCTGTTTATTGAAAGTGAAGAACAAGGGCGGCGCGCACCAAGAATACAGATGACTAGTAGCAGACACTGAACGGGGCTGGGGTCAGGATACCGGGCTCCAGAGAGTAGGACCATGCAGGGTCCATATCTTATCAGATCATGAAAAACTGACCCCTAGTCCTAGATCTGCGGAGGGGGAAAATGGCTGAACAATGATTTCAGGGAGACTTTCAGAAAGCGTACAAAGCCCAACACTCGTAAGACACTAAAACACAATGGGGTATATGAGAAAATGACTGTCATAGCTGTCCTGAAAAGTATGGTGTTCAGGTGTGACTACCACAGCTATCAAAGCGCACTCATTTACAGAATGATTTCTGACACGTTTCCCATGTGCAGCCTATGGGTGTGTTCACACAGACAAAATACTGAGGCTGAGCGCTGGGTTCCTACTGCGGTTACTGGTGTGGCCACTCGCCACAGTATCATTGATATTTCCAGAGCAAGACAGGGCAGGACGCTTATTTTTTTTTCCTGCTGCTTTCAACGTTTTCCACATCAGAATCAGTCTCTGAAAACTCTGTGTGAACATACCCTAAGCCAGGAGAATTAACCTATTAATGCTTAGAGCCATTCATAGCGCTGAGCCTAGGGCAGGACAATGCACTGAAAGATAATGGATATCAAAGTCAGCGCAAATGAGAATTTGGCCACATCGATTATTTCTATTATTTTGCATCCATGCCCCCTGTCTCACACCGCTACTGGCAAAAGGAGGGATCACTAACAGTACAGTATCCATCAGGATTGCCGATATGTGAATAACCAGAATTCAGTGGCATATAAATAGGGGGTGTGGCAATTTAAAAAAAAAAGTGTGTGTGTGGGGGGGGGGGGATAAAAAAAAATCATTATCGAGGTAAAACGTTAATTGCCATTTTGATTTGGATCACGATCGCCCGCTGAGCTGGCACCAAGGGCAGCAGATGTCTGCTGTGACCCCAGCCGAGACCTGGATGCAGCGCTCACAATAAAATAATTCTGATCGCAGGTGGTTAACCCGTTAGCTGCCATAGTCAATAGCAACCACGGTATCGAATGTGGCCCAGCCCATAGGCTCTCCATACCACGATCAGTGGATCCAATCAGATTCTGCCTGAGGCCACATTCTGACAGCCACAATACTCTGCAGTGTACTCTATAAGGGATCAGAAGATCAACAGATGTAAAATATACACAACATACAGTTAAATACCACATATGGGTTACATCTTTTCATAGGCGGGAACGCCTAATGTGTTTATGTATATTTGCAATCTAAGGAAAAGAAACTGGATTTTTTTTTTTTTTTTAAAGCATGTGCCATATTAAAAGGACCCGACATTTGCTGTACTATTATGGTAAAGGTTTGTGAAGAGGCTACTGCTTGTCCTCCATGATTCTTTTTTTTTTTTTTTTTTTTTTCTTTAAAAGGGAACCCGTCAGATCGATTTGGGACACTAAACCACCTACAGGTCCATATAGACCTCGGGTTTAGAGTCCCAAATCGCCCTGTTGTAATGCAATCTGTGGTCACATTAAAAATAAAAAGCCTAATCTAACTCCTCTCTGGTGCTCCAGCGTCACTGCGCAAGTGCAGGAGGTACGGGACATGCAAACTGAAGCCAAGGTGTACTCCTCGGTCTTCACTGAAGAACTGCACCAGTGAGCAGAGTACAGCGGCAGGGGGGAGTACAAAGATTTCTTATTTTTAAAGCGGCCATGGATTGCATTATAACAGGACGGTTTGGGACACTAAACCCCAGGTCCATAAGGACCTGAGGATGCTTTAGTGTCCCAAATTGCCCTTACAGATAGAGATATCCTTCTTCTGGTTGGGTCCTGGGACTGGGGGACATGCAACTCATGTTCTTAACAATTGGCTGGGGTCCCAAAGGTCGAACCCCCACATATATAGCAGTATAGCATACCACATAGTCAATAGGTGATAACCTGGTATTGTCAGAATAGAAAGGCCGGGGGCCATACCTTGCAAGTTCACAACAGGTTAGGGGCTCTATAACCAGAGAGGAAAAACATTTGGTAAAAGTAGGACTATGGTAGGGAGTCAGATGCGGAGTTAGTGGACTATTCCTCTACCTGCATAGTATTAATGATTACCATGATTAACACATCATTTGTAAGCAGATTCCAGCTGTACAAACACTACAAGACACATTGTGTACCACAAGGAGAACAGATCATTTGGTCTTCACTGCAAAATAATAATAAAATTATATACATATATACACACACACACACATATATATAATGTGTGTTTTGTCTTTATGACCCCAGATACCATGTAAAACCCAAAGAATCTGTTCACACCACTGTTCAGAATCTCTAACAAGCCTGTGAGTGGCCTCACCATGAGGTCAGATTCACAGCCCTACTGCAGACACGTTTTAGGATGCATGTTACATTCACAAAACGAGGGCTGTAAATAGCCAGACTGAGATAACCAGTAAAGGGGTTTTCCACTGAATAGATAACTTGCAGATCAGTGGGGTCCGATCGCTCAGAGTCCCCTTATCAGGAGCACGCAGGACTTTTGGCCCCCATTCTGAATGAAGCGGTGGTCGGGCAGCAGATCCATAGGGAGTAGATCCATGCTAGGGACAAAAAAAAAAAAAAAAAAAAAGTGTTCACCCTGATCTGGGGCACATTTATGAAGACTGGCCAGTCTGAATAAAGGCTTTAACTGGTACAGGGAACAAGTGATTTCTCCAGTCTATGGATAAACCATCTAAACATCCCAAAGCCAGAAGGGAGATTTACATCAGAAAACTGGTGTGTGTTATAATGAATATGTCCGGCTCGCCCTGATCTGTCCACGTTTGCACAGTGTCATGAGTGAGGCGCAGAACAGGGGTGGTGACGCAGGTTCGGCACAAGAAAGGGCCTTGCACCAACTGGCGTAAAGAGGGATTGGTAAGCAACGTCCCCCCACTGTACGCAGACTACTATTACTAGTAACAGGATGGTCTTTCAGACAATAATAATAATAAAAAAAAATAAAAAAAATTATATATATATATATATATATATATATATATATATATATATATATATAACACGGCGGAGCGTCCCTTTAAACTCTGAATGAAGCCAGAAGCTCTCCATACAATTTAGAAGGGGCACAACTTGAAGGTGTCTCAACTGTGTCCAAGAGCCTTAGAGGGCCCTTAAGGTGTTTCTTCTTAATATAAGACGACCAATACTATAAATACTACAGATTTTGCTCTGGGGCCCTGGAGCTTCAGGTTATGTTTTTCAGCATTTTAGATATTTGGTGGCTAAATCCACCTGAACTGCGCAACTAACCAATCTGCCATACAGGTCTCTACTCTCTCTACTCAAATCTCCTTTGCAATACTATAGGAGATAAGACACTGCCAGAGAAGTCTGACAGCAGTTTTTTCCTGCCCCCTTATATAACGCATTCATACTTGTTTTCCTGAGAAGGTTATACGTTTGTGGACAGGCACTTTATTTATTTTTTTCAACCTATTGAACAAGTGCCAAAAACAGATAAGGACACACCCAAGTGATCAAGTGGAACTAGGAGCACAGTACAGGCAGTGCTGTTGTCTAGAATTGGTTTTTATTCATTTAAAGGGATTTACCTACAAGTGCAGCTTATCCCCGATCCTCTAGATAAGGGAGAAGATTCAGATCGGTGGGGGCTCACAAATCATGACATTGTCCTGCGGTGACTCTGCCTTTAAATGCATGGAAATAGTACGACTATATAATCCATGCAGCCAAATCATTGATTATTCTGAACATGTGCTCATCTATGGGGCAGCTTGCTTTGGGGGAACATACACATGTAAGTTATAGAGTAAACATTTCCGATGTGTTTGACTACTCTATGTGAAGACGTGCAACCAACCAATTCTGGTGGGACCTCCTGACGTTTCCCAAGACCTCCCAACTCTCCGCTAAAAGCAGATGTGTTGGGGAGTCTTGGTCTTGAAGGAATTCAGCATGAATAAACTCTTACCAGAGATACCTGGCAGTGGCTTTCTCCCCCCTGCTATTCAGATCACATGCACACTTGGTTTGGCAGAGTTGAGAGTGCATGTGTAGATGGAGGAGGGTATTTTTTTTTTTTTTAATTCTTTGATAGAAAATAGTGACAGGTACTGTATCACATGTACAGTCAGCTATGGACCTAGGATGGTGCCTGCTAATGGACAAGCCCTTTTAGTAATGAGAGGAGCCATTTTGAGAACTAGGGTGAAATGGGTGGCATTTTCGAAAAACGAATGTTCTGTAAAGGAGGAGTTTTGTCACCGGAATTCAGCGTATTAACCCAATCCTGCAGATTAAGGTCACCTGAATCAATGAGTGTTTTCGACTTGTGAATCGGCGCCTCCATTGCTGCAATATGGCTGTTTTGTATGCAAATGAACACTTTGGAGCATTAAAAGGCAATGTGTTGTGGCTTACCTCTCTGGAGCAATGCAAACACCCTTACATATTTACATAAAAAACCCTATATTTTGTCAAAGGAGGCACCGATTCACAAGGGGACAGCACTTTTTGATTCAGGTGTCCGTAAGGTTAGGGTCACATCTGTGCCCGGCTCCCTGTCGTCCGCCAGGGGACCGAACGACGGAGAGCCAGACTGCTAAAACAGTGGTTACCTGCAGACACTGGTGGATCCCATTGACTATAATGGGGTCCGCCGTTTTAATACTGAAACTGACAAATAGAAAAGTCCTCCGTGTAGGACTTTTCTCTCTGCCGATTTCTGGCACTTTCTACGGCAGAGTCCAGTGCAGATGTGAACTTACCCTAACCTATCTTTCTGCACGCCTGGTTTCTGGTGACAGACTCTCTACATATTAACGAGTTACAAAATAACAAAAAGGTAAATTCGATGCAAAACAGAGCAATAACAAAAATGTCTTTTGCATCCTCCTCATATCATCCTCATGCCCATCCTGAACTTTATTATAAAGCTGCATTTTTGTCAGATGTACCAGCAGTACACAGGGCCAATAACAGGTCAAAGCAGGGAAACCATCTCCCAAACAAAACTTCTAGGAATGGTTTCCGTGCTCTGTTCTGACAAGATCTAGTCATGTTCTTGGCATCAGCAAAAAGCCAAATTACTGCAATCCAAATGCAGAGACATACCTTATCTCATAGCAAGGTTTCCAGGATCCAGTGGGACCCCGATAACCAACACTATCCTGAAGAAAAGCACATCTGGGAAATTTCCTCCCTGACAGTCAGTGCCAAAGGTCGGTGCACTTTCATATTCCCCTACAAACTATAGCTTATAGATAGCGGCACAAGACATTTCACCTTCCTTGGTTGTAGAAGCAGAACAGTTACCACGAACATGACACAGTGGTTGCAAAAGAAAAAAAAAAATCTAAATGTTGATACATTTTTGGTGACCACTGTGCTCTGGTCAAGGCATCTTGAGTGGCAAAGCAATTGCATTCTTTCACTACTTGCGAGGAAGGCATGATGTGAACCAAGGCCAAAGTCACTGTGTAACCCTAACCTAATGCCAAGTAAGGGTGGGTTCACACCTGCGCTTGAGTCCGTCCGCTGCCAATCCGAGTAAAAATCTTGGGGAACGGGATTGGCATCGGATACCGACAGGTCAGCGACGCATTGGTTAAAAACCCATTCATTTGAATGGGTTTTTAAAGCAATGCGCGGGTGTCCAATTGTACCCTCTGCGCTGCAAATCCTTTTTTTTTTTTCGTTGGAAACAAAGTCGGACATGCAGGACTTCGTGTCCGACGAAAAATAAATCGGCTTTGCAGCGCAGAGGGTGTAAGCGCACATCCGCGCATTGCTTTAAAAACCCATTCAAATGAATGGGTTTTTAACCAATGCGTCGCTAACCTGTCGGTATCTGATGCCAATCCCGTTCCCCGAGATTTTCACTTGGATTGGCAGTGGACGGACTCAAACGCAGGTGTGAACGAAGCATAATGTGCGTCAGGCAGCATCCAGCATGTAGATTTCCTCTATAATTCATACAAGAAAACCGGCACGAGTTATAATAAATATGTTGTGCCGAGGCAGCCCTGGTCAGCTCTGCCCACTTGCAAAGTTCTGTGCCTAACTTGTCACGTTTTGGGAAAGAAGGGCAGAGATGCCACAGCCCAACAAGTTTATCATAGCTCACACCAGACAACTGGCATGTATTACACAGGACTTCTACGCTAGTTCATGACTGGCGCAGATTTCCATTCTGATGCATGGGACGTCATCTGATTTATTTAGCGGACGGAGCCTCTTAATAATTCAGGTACACCTCGCACCAGTTGGGGACTACTGAAAACACCAATCTTAAAGGGGACCTTTCACCACCTCCATCAACCCAAGTTCTTAACATCTGTTAATAGGCGCCGCGGCACTGATTCCAGCGCAGTTGGATGATAAGGCTGGAAATCTACATCTGAACTCACTTCTGTTCTGTATATACTACAGGAATGGACCTGCTGGTGAAGAAGACAAATGTGAGAATACTGCGGCAGAAAACTAACTGTAGGGGTGTGGCTAGCCGGAGTAACGATAAGACGTATACCTCATAGCTCCTGCTGGATCCTGTTGTGATCTAACTTATATCACAGGAATCACACACCTATCGGACCTCTAATCACCCAGGGGCTCTTCCCCGTGCCCCAGTCAGTTACTTCTGGGTGTTTGGTCTGCGTCTGTGGCCGCCTTAAAGGGAATCTGGAGTTGGGGCCTATTTTCACCTCTCCTCCTCGCCCGCCATCTTACCCGCACTCCCAACGGGAAAACTCACCTAAAGCGGGTCTCCGCTGACTTGCTCGCATCTATCGCTCCTGCTGGCGCTCCTGGCTTGCGGGCTCAGATATCTGACTCAGCGGTGGCTACGGATGGTGCCGGTTACTGCGGGAGACGGAAGATAGAAGGCCCGTCTGGAGTGCTGGTCGCCATCTTGAGGCCTCAACCAACGGAACCAGGGATATCGGAGCTCCTGTACCACGCAGAGGCATCCGTCTGAGTGTCCCGACCGCTGCGGTTCTCTGCGGGTGCACTTACATTCGCTGACTCTGTCTGTCCGCGCTGTTCTCTCCGCGGGTCGGAGTGCAGCAGCGGCGGAGGCCCCGTGCTGTGTCGGTCGCTGTGCGGGGCAGTGGAGCGGCAGCCCGCCTGGAGCGACGGCTGAGACACTGAGGCCTTCACCTGGGGACAGTGCGGTACTTATAACCAACGGAGGGGGCCTGCAGCGCGAGGAGGCGCCGTCTACTCCGGATCCCTTAGCGACTCCCAGGTAGGAGACATCCAGCAACCTACGCGGGTGAGGGGAGTGCTGGGACCACCCACGGGCATCAGGGGGACTCCTTGCCTGCCCCAACGAACAGCAGCGGAAGGCCTGAGTAGTGTCCTTGCCCAGGGAGCAGTTTACATCCCTGCACCTCCCTGCATACCCACAGCATAAGGGCCTCAATTGCCTAAACACATTGGCTCCAATCCAACAAGATCTGTGCCCTGCACGGACCTCTATCTCCCACCCCAACCTGCTACTGCCTAGGCCCTGAGCGGACTCTCACCTACGCTCTTACTCTACAGGACGCCAGCCTTGGGCCTGTGCCTCTATTTCAGCTCCGAGATCTTCACTCAACCTCCTCATATTGATCTCTAGCTAAACTACCACCGAGCTGCAGCTTACACTCTTTTCATAGAATTCTCATTGGCACCTCTCCCCTTAGGCAATGGCGGCCTAACTGTGGGGAACTAGTGCACCTTCTAGCAATCCTTAGCGACTGATAGCCTGTTTTGGACTATCCTCCCTTTAAACGAATAACTTTGGAGACAAATCCCTGGCGTCATGGTGAAAGGCAGGAAGTCCGTCAGGAAACCTGACAATAATCTAACTAATTATTTTGAATGGGACCGTGGCACGGGAGGAGAACCGGGCCTACCACTAGGTGACCACTTAGAGCTAATTCCCTCAGCGCCTACGACTGCCACAAGAGTCACAGCGACATCTTTGGAGGAAGCAGACCTTAACCACCCTGAAGACTCAGTGGCTCTTCGTCTCCCTCCAACTCCAGACGATATTCGCTCAGCACTGCAACAGATCCACTCTTCATCAGCTCATTCAGCTAAAGAGCAGAATTATCTCCTACGACACTCACCATCTCCGAGTACTAGCCCACTCAAACAAAAACCTCGCATGGAACTCTCTGGAGACCTAGACCTCTCCAAGGACCAACCTTCGTCTGAGGCCCCTTCGCCCATCCCATTCAATGGCCTTGACGGCTTCCCAACCACTAGCGGCCCCGCCTCCGAACATACTCTGAGAGATATGCTCTTAGCTCTCCGCAGCTCCCTTCAAGCGGATTTTTCACAACTGCTGCAGCCGCTGCAGTCCTCGGTCAGTGCATTAGATGGCCGCGTAACACACATTGAAACTAAAATGGGCGAATTGGCTACGTCGCACAACAAGATCGTGGATGCACATAATGACCTGGAGGAAGAGGTTGAGAACCTCAAAGCAAAAATGGCCAATATGGAAGACCGTTTGCGTAGGAACAACATCAAATTCAGAGGCATCTCAGAACAAGTCCAAACGGCTGATCTGCTTTCATACCTACAGGAATATGTCAGATTTCTATTGCCCGACTCTCCAACCATAGATATCATTATCGACAGAGCACACAGACTTCCTCGCCCCAGACATCTGGGAGACGAGATCCCAAGAGACGTACTGGCAAGATTTCACTTTTTCCATGTCAAAGAAAAGTTACTAGACGCTGCTCGTAAGCAGAAGTCGTGGCCTCCCAAATTCCAAGATGTGCAGCTTTACACGGACCTCTCAGCTACGACCCTCCGCCTCCGCAGAGAATTACTCCCGGTTACTGCAACGCTCCGCAAAAACAAGATCCAATATAGATGGGGGTTTCCGGTAAAATTGATCATCAGCAAAGACGGGACCACCTTCACCATTCATAATTTGAATCAGGGCAAAGCGTTGCTGTCGACCTGGAGGATTCCAATATCTCTTCCTCAAGATGCAAACTCCTCTCATCCCCCAACTGCAGGGCGCAGATCTCCCACAAGCCGCAAATGATATTCCAAGTTGGCTAAACCTCTCTTATTTTGGTGCATAACCCCCCCTCTCGTAATAGTGGCTTAACCGGCTAGCCTCTAACAAGATACCCCCAAACATACAGGCAATCTGTATTTGTCCGTGAACCGTCTGTTCACTTGTTTTTGATTAAGTGTTCTTCTTACCTATTATACTGCATATTCCTCTCTTGAGGATTCAACATATTCTCGACGTTTTTACTCTAAAGTGATACTATGGTGATCAAACTGGTCTCTCTTAACGTCCGAGGCTTGAATAGCCCTCAGAAGCGTTCGTACTTGTGGAAGGAGGCTCTCTCACTCTCTGCAGATGTCTTGTGCGCGCAAGAAACCCACCTTCTACAGAAAGACGCTTTTAGGCTGAAACACCCCTCTTTCCCGGTAATCTGCCATGCGCACCACAGCTCAAAGAACCGTGGAGTCCTTATCGCCTTCAAAAACTCAGTGGCATTTTCCTTGACGACTCAAAGAGCGGACCCTCAAGGCAGATTCCTCATTGTTGTCTGCCTTCTAAACAATATCCCCTACACTATAGTCAACCTCTACGCTCCACACCGAAAGACCCTGGCATTTCTGCATAGAGTCCGAAGACAAATACAGGACATTCAACAAGGAGCATTAATAATTTGTGGAGACTTTAACAACATAATGGACCCTTCTCTGGATTCGACCAACACAAACAGGGATAGGGCCTCCTGCCTGCACCAATTCCCGAACACGGAGAACCTTCATGACATATGGCGTGCACACCATGCGGGCGAGAGGGACTATACATACTTCTCAGCAGTCCATGGCTCGTATTCTCGCATCGACATGTTCATGGTGGACCTTCATACCCTTATGAGTTCCAAAGACTCCACAATTGAATCAATCACATGGTCGGACCACGCAGCCATCACTCTCACCATAGAAGAAAAGACTCCACCCTCCGCTACCAGACTTTGGAGAAACAATACATACCTCATGAGCCATCCTCACTATCGTCCGATAATAGAAAAGGACCTGCAGGATTATTTCCAGACCAACGCCACATCTACGGATGACCCTTACACTCTCTGGAACGCCCACAAAGCATATATCCGTGGCACTCTTATAAAAATCGTGCATAGAAACAAAAAAGAAAACTAACTGTAACTTTTAGACAGTGCAAAGTGAGACTAGACATTCTCGGGGCCAAGTCCTGTCTGTGGAAAATGGTCCTTGTATGGGCGGTGGTCCCCGGACTGAGCTCGTCCGTGTGCATTGGAGTCACTACATCAGTCAGTTATCACGCAGTGAGCTCCCGAAGGTCCCAGTCACTACAGTACTGATCCGGTAGTTATGTCACTTCATGGGACTGTTCGCGAGCTCAGTGCATGATAACTGACTGATGTAGTGACTTCTATGCTCATGGCCATGGCCAATCCGGGACACACAGAGGCCCTTAAACCTCATGAGATTTTCCAAAGTGTCTAATGCTGTTTGGTGCAGTTTTAGGCTAACGCCCCACATAGAGGGCTTCAGCAAAAAAGCGCTGCAGGAAAACAGTGGTGGCAATGCATTGCGGTTTTTCCTGCAACACTTTCACAGAAAGTCTGCTTCCATTATACCTATAAGGAAACCACCGGTGTTTCTGTAGGTATAATTGACATGCGGCGATTTCAAAAACTGCGACAGTTTTGGAAATCGCAGCGTTTCCGCTGCACGTATTTTTCTGCAATGTGTGAATGGGATCCCAGCCACTTCGCAGGGGCTGCAAAAGGCCAAACCACGGCCATGGCCTCAAGACAGTCTGATCTAACTTTACACCTCTTGTTCATTGGCTTAGGTTTACGGCCCTATATCTGGCTGACAGTTTATCATATTAGACTACAATCCCTTTTCAACCACTCCCGCCCACGGCACACAAGCTGTGAGAAAGTGTCTAGAACACATAGAACATGAGGTTTTTTTGCCACAAATCACACCAGAATTCTGGTGCATATTTATTAGTGTATCTGCCCCAGTGTGACGTGAGCGCCATGTAAGGCCCGCTTCACATTTGCGTTTCCGTTTGGGGAGTCCACTTGGGGCCCCCCCCCCGAACGGAAACCTAAACGCGTAGAAAAGCGGTTTACCTGGAAAACCCCGCGGACCCCATAGACTATAATGGGGTCTGTGTGGTTTTCGCACTAAACATGCGGAGAGGAAAGTGCTGCATGAACTACTTTCCTCTCCACTTGCTTCATGCGAAAACCACACAGACCCCATTATAGTCTATTTCCTTAGGTAACCCCTTTTTTTATGCGTATAGGTTTCCGTTCGGGGGGGGGGGAAGCAGACTCCCCGAACGGAAACCCGAACGCAGAAGTGAAGCAGGCCTAAGCAGCTGTCTGTTTCTTTAGGGCAGGGGTAGGCAACCTTTACCGCTCCAGCTGTTAAGGATCTACAAGTCCCAGCATGCCTACTTGTTCTGCTTTTCTCGAGCTACCCCTAGAAGTGACTAGGGCATGCTGGGAGTTGTAGTTCCACAACAGCTGGAGTGCCAAAATTTGCTGATCCCTGATCTGAGAATTAGAATTTAAAGAGAAAGCCAATATCAGGCACTCCAGCTGTTGTGGAACTACAACTCCCAGCATGCCTACTTGCTCTGCTTTTCTCAGAGCTACCCCTAGAAGTGAATAGAGCATGCTGGGAGTTGTAGTTCCGCAGCAGCTCTTTCAGTGCTGTATCCTTCTCACTAGTAGATTCAGTTACACCTCTTGGCACTGCCAGGTCACCAGAGCTGACGTGTGCGCCCTCTTCCTGCCTGTAAAGGTCGCAGGGTCGGTCCTGTGACTGACAGCTCACACAGCTGTAGTGTTCCCGGGTGGGTGGCAGCTGCTCCTCCCCTTACAGTCCCTGGCTGTATAGCACCATGCAGACGATGCGACCTACCTGATGATCGGCCCCAGCTGTAGCAAGTGCATGAGGAGTATGAGGGGTCGGTCTCTGCCCAGGTCCCTGTGGATGAAGGTCAGGGTGAGCTGGACCATGATGGAAGGGACCAGCATAAAGACGATGGTCAGCGACATCCACACTGCGTCTTCCGTGCGTTTGTACTCCGCGATCATCACACAGGCGGCCACCGTCTCGGCGCAGAACAGCAGGGTGGACGTCAGGATGCTGATCGGCGGCTGTGTGCGGGACAGCACAGACACGTAGCCTCCATTTTCCTGTGCGGTTTTTGGGGAGTGCGGCGCCTCGGAGAGGCTCTCCATGCCGGCCGGACCTCCTGAAAGTGATGGAGAAGTCTCCCCTCCTCCTCCTCCTCGGGCACACAGTTTAGTCAGAGTCCATGGGGGACCTGCAGAGACATCACAACTGGCGGGCTCCGGTGTCCCCCCTGCCCCGCCGGGCTCATCCTGTAATACACGGGGCAGACAAGTCTGTAAAGGACAATGAATACCGTGAGACGTGCCCGGAGCCGCCTCTTACCTGACACGTTACGTGGTGCCCGGGCCTGCACCCTATGTCTGTCCGTCTGTTTGTCCGTCAGTCTGTCTGGCCGGGCCCCTTGCCTACTTTGTGTGCTGAGCCTGATCTCTCGCAGCAGGTGTGTCTGCCCTCCGCTGGGTCCTAACGCCCTCCCGCTCGCTCTGCGTTGTAATAAGATTTGCCTGTGCTGACTGGATGTTTACATGTGGAGGCGTTTTCTGTCTGTCTCATCCACAATAGCGTTTCGGTTGCCTTTGTTTATTAGGAATGGTAACACGTTTGAGCTGTGTTTACACAAGTCTTTTTGTTTTGCATGCGGTATATAATTACAGTTCTGGCTAGCACATTTGTACTGCGCCAGTAAAGCAGAGCTACCATACAGCTGATATACCTAGTAACCTGTGCTAGGCATTACTGCAATTCAAATCTGCATGCAGTTCTTCAGTAAACACCATGGTGTAAACTTAGTCTAACACATGCTGCGGTCACTTGTATTGATCATGTGATTTTTTTGAAAGGACCAGGGATTTGGCATTTCCTGAGGCTTCTGTTTGGTGGTCACGTGACATGGGACGTCAGTCAAGGACTTCTGGCAAACTAAGACAGACAGAGTTACGGTAGGTTCACACTAGCTTTAGGGTTTCCGTTCTTTGGGTTCGCTTGGGGACCTGAATAACAGAATCCCTATCCGCTTAAAAAGCAGTTACCTATGGAAACCCGTGGACCCCATAGACTATAATGGGGTTGGTTGGGTATCCGCAAGTCCTATTTGTAGGACTTTTCTCTCCGCCTATTTCAAGCAGAATGGGGGACGGAGTCCCCAAAACGCTAGTGTGAGCGAACCCTTAGGAGTGGGCTATTTTGGATACAAGACCACCAGTCCATAAGCACCTGTTGGTGATTTAGTGTCCTAAATGGCCCTGAGCGGTTCTCTTTAGCCTAGATCTGGACCAGGGTACCCCCTATAAATATGTCCTGGACATATGGGTAATATACATGATAGTCATAGGGAACCAGCCGCAGAGCTTTTAGCGAGGTCTCATATGCTGAGTTATACTAGGGCTGTTTCATGTGATACGTCTCATGTGATTTTAGTTCTCCACTTCGGTGCAGTGTGACTGCTAGGGGGAAAGTTTAGGTTTTCTTATATAATTCGGACACATAACAGCTAGCTGTCACCCTAACCCTTTAGTGGCCGTCCGGCTTTATTCCTTAGTGACCACTACCTACCTAGAGTCTATACTGAATGACTCTATTGTTGTGCGGTTAGGGCACAGTCGTGTTTTATACTTTTATGTCAATCTTCTATGCCCGTTGCCACTAATGTTTGTCTTTGGCCTTTAGCCAGCTGACTGTGTTGCTGCTTACTGTCTCAGGTCTTATTTTCCAGACGCTCCACATCCAGTAGATAGCTCCATTTCCTAATATAGCCAGAGGCCAGCTGCAGACACAGCTTGTCATACGTAACTCTTTACAGCCCGGCGAGAGATCCTTTGCTACGCTCAGTCTGTATTAGTAACCAGATTTGTGGATGGTTCTTGGCTCTATTATGATGTATTAGTAACCAGGTTTTGTGCCAACTTCCAGAGAACGTGACTTTTTAGTTTATGGGAAATACTATCATGTTCTCTGTATAGAGGTGACTGAACTTTTGTTTTTTTATTTATTTATTTTTTTTATATTCTATTTTGTATTTGGGATATATTGAAGATTAAAGGCGTTGTCCAGGCTAAAATTTTATTTTATTCCTCCCAGCGCGGTCCGGTCCTGCAGCTTCGTTGTTTTCTTCTGGCGGAAGTCCCCACTGCACGTGACCTCTGAGACCTATCAGCAGCCTCAGTAGAAGGGACCTGGGACATCACAGCCAGCGAGGACTTCCACCGTAAGAAGACATCGGTGCAGCAAGACCGGACCACGGTGGGAGGACACCAGAGCACCGGCCTAATTAAAAACCTCTTTAAGGCCGGTGCCCCACGCAGAGAATCGCTGCCAAAAACACTGTGAAAAAGACCGTGGTGGAAATGCATCAAGTTTTTTTCTGCAGTGTTCATCACAGAAAGTCCGCACAAATTTTCCTCTGCGGACTTTCTGCCCCTATTACACCTATACAGAAAACTCCAGCAAAAGCAAACGTTTTTGAAATCTCAGATTTTTTTCTGCTATGTGTGGATGGGATTAGTCAGAATCCCATCCACTTTGCAGGTAATGTAAAACGCAGCATCTTTCTGCCGCCTTTTTTTTTTCGCAATGTGGGGCCCGAGCGTAAAGAGGACCTTTATTAGGTGCGTTATATACAATTAGAAAGCTGTTCTTGGCACACTTTCCCTTTTATTTGTAGCTTCCCCTGTTACAGAGATATCAGCCCTGTTAGTTTGGGCTACTGGTATTACTATACTATTGGGGAGCGCGCTTTACAGCCCAGCATATCAATGGGCAGTGGAAAACACCCCCTTCATGGTACAAGACTATACAAGTGTACTGTCAGGTGGGTGTAGTGCACCATCCCGGTACGGTGATATGAACTGCAGAAACTAGGGGCACTGATACCTCTGAGTGCGCTGAATTCAGCACATGAACCACTTCCTAATGGTATATAACATGCCCTGTGTTGGGATGGCTGATCTTGTTTTAGCAGACTAAAGTTTGCCACCATCCGGTTTTGAACACTAAAATTTCTGTTGCTGAAAAGTCAAGTTATAAGCTTTTACAGCCTTAGTTTGGCATATACAAATTTACCTTAACTAGTCACAGGGAGCAGCTTAATCTAGTCATACAGTCATTGTGCTAAATCACACCCTGTGTGGTGTGACTGACGTATCCCTCACTGTCTGACGTCAGCCTGATACCCTACCTGTCAGCCTCACAGGGTGTGATTTAGTGCAATGACTGTATGACTAGATGAAGCTGCTCCCTGCCGCCATGACTAGTTAAAGAGGACCGACCTGTCACCAAGTAGAAAATGCTACATGCCATATATCATATGATTCTTGCTGTGGCCCTCGAGTTGGTGTTTTTCTTTTTACAATCTGTCCACCCATACAAAAGATATGGCCCCTGGAAGGTTATATGTGACCTAGCCCTTATTCTCCATGTGGGAGGGAACCTTCTCAGTTTCTCAGAGAAATACAAAAGGTTCCCGCCCACTTGGAGAATCAGAGCTTGCTTACATATCACATTCCAGGGGCCTTATTTTTTGAACAGTTGGATGGATTTTAAAAAGAAAAACACCAAATTGATCAGGGGGCAGTGGGGATCACATGATGTATGGCGGTCACATTTTGTACTCGTTGACTGGTCCTCTTTAAGGTAAATTTGCATATACCGATTTAAAAGCTTATAACATGACATTTCAGCAACAGAAAGCTTAATGAGAGATACTATAAGAAACATCATTACTTGATGCTGCACATCTTGGGGTAAATTTAGGTTGGATTCACACCAGCGCTTGCAAAAGTTCATACGCTGTAAACGCTCAGGTATACATAGGAAAAAACCCTGGAGAAAGAGCTGAAAAAAATCAAGGTATGCGAGTAGTTTTGGATTTGACACATGGACTCAAAGGACGAAATGTTACATGTGACAATTTTTTTACATCACACCAACTGGGGCAGATGTTGCTGAAAAGAAAAATGACCATGCTGGGTACTGTTAGAAAAAATAAGCCAGAACTGCTGCAAGGTATCCTCAGTAAGAGAGACGTTTATAGTTCTACGTTTTATTTTACTGAGGATACAACAGTAGTTTCTTACGTTCCCAAAAAACACAAACAGGTCATTCTGATGAGCACAATGCATCATGATAATGCAATCAGTAACCGAGACGACAGAAAGCCAGACATAATTTTACACTGCGACGATACCCACGGCCTCCACCAGCAGTGCAACCAGCCTAAAACGGAAACGATGCGCCTTCTGTCCAACATCAAGTAATCACAAATCAAATGTGATATGTTGCAAATGAGCAATTAAGTTTTTGATTTCATTTTTCATTTGTTTATGAACAACCATGTTCACATACAGTATAATAATGCAAAAGAAATTCAAATAAAACACTTAAATTAGTTAAAAATCCAGACTTTAATAGGCCCGGTCAAAAATGACCGGAACATTATATGTGTATTGTAGAACCGAACAGAACAGCAGGGTTAAACAACATACAATCCCCACATTTCCTCATCCAGCTTGAGTTACAGTATACTATTATAATGTGTATTTACTTATTTAAAGGCTATAGACTGGAGTGTAAATCTTAAGGCTGATGCCCCACATTGCGGAAAAGCTTTTTTGGTACTTTATATATTTCCCATTCCTTTTGTAGCTACTCCTGTGTTTGGCTCAAAAAAAAAAAAACGCTGAAAAATCTACAACAAAAAAGTTTGTCGGGACAGGTGTTCCCTACTGTATTGCAAACTGGAACCACCCTAAGTTATACAAAATCTTACAAGAGAAGATATCCAATCACCATTGTATGTCTTTTTAGAGTGCTCTTTATGGCTCTTAGGTTTGTGTTTATAATACAAAAATACAAACAAGTATCTAAAAAAAATCCAATTATTTTTGAGTTAGGACTCAAATTTTTATTGCAGTTAGGTGAATTATAGCCTTTTTTACCTAACAACAATGGATAGACACAACATGGATAAAAATACTCCACATCTTAAAACATAAGGCAAATTCCAGCTACAAACCCCACACACACAATGGCTATACATAAAAGCCAGGTAAGAAGTCCGGAATAGAAGGTGACATTTGTCACTGCACTCTCATAGGACTACGGATGTGATGTACTCTAGTATCCACAATACAGACTAGAATAGCTTGGTAATAAATAAATTTAGGCTGACATGGAGGGACAAATTCAGAAAAAGCTAAACAGTATTAAAAGCAGGGGTCATGTGGCTGTGTCATGGTGGGTGCTGTCTGTGTGCAGTTATGGTGCGAACCAAGATGGAGCTTGAACTAGAGGTAGATAAGCTGGACTGTCTTTATTCATGCTAAGGATCCTTGGATCAAACTTTTTTTTCTTTTTTTTGTGGGCTGGTGACTGGAGGGTTGGATAGTGGGCCTGTCCAGTGTTCTGTAGGGTGGTGGCTAGTGTAACAAATCGCACAACTGGTGTGGTTGCTAAGGCTGATGAAAATAGGTGAGTATGGCGTATAACAACATCACCATCACCGGGGAACACATTTGCTGCTCAGCAGGCCCAGAGTGTGAAATGGAATGATACAGGAAAGAGCCTCAGCACACATTCTATATGGGGTTTATGGGTAGGGATTGATATCCCCAAATAAAATTATTCCAATGAGATTGCAGGGTATGAAGAGTCAGCTGAGCAGTGTAGTCAATGGTGCACTGTCCTTGAGGACACTAGTGAATGTATTATATGTTATTATTATTGTGCTATAAATTTTAATGTATTATCTTCACTTTAAGCAGACATTTTGCTAATGTTATTTATTCATGGTTATGTAACTTAAAGAGGTTGTCTGGGAAAAAATTTTTTTTAAATAGAACGGAGAAGGTGAAAAAAAAATAAAAGAAAAAAATCATACTCACCTGTCCCTGGTGCTCTTGTGTCCCTCCAGGGTGGTCCAGTCCTGCTGCTCCGGTGTCTTCTCAAAGTGAAACTGCTTGCTGACTGTGACATCTTGGATCCCTTCTGCTGAAGCCGTTTATTGGCCTCAGCAGTCACGTGAAATTCATACTCACTTGTCCTCGGTGCTTCCCAGCACGGTCTGGTCCGTGTTGTCTTCCGGTGGAAATCCCCGCCACACATGACCACTGAGGCCAATAGAGGCCTCAGGAAGAGATTCTGGAACTTCACAGGTAGTGAATTATGTGCCCTTTGCTGAGGCTGCTGATTGACCTCATTGGCACATGTGGTAGGGACGTCCGCCAGAAAACATCACGGACCACACCGCGCTGCAGGCAAGCACCGAGGTCAAGTGAGTATGAATTTTTTATTTTTTTCATCTCCCCCAGCTAATTAAAAAAAAATAATTTCTTTGCCTGGACAACCCCTTTCATTTCTAGAATTGAACCAACTTTCGAAAAACTGTGAGAACCTCCTTTAAACCCTTGTATATTCCTAGAACATTCTATGAGGAGCCTGGGCTTATCCATATATCCTTCCCTCGCTCATTGTTCTTGGTCATTTAGGCAATTTAAGTTGGAGAGACAGAGGCTTAATAGCTTTGTCTAGATCTCACTGCACTACTAACCAGGCCTAGTGTCCTTTATTACACCTACACCCTGCAGTGTGGGCATTCTAGGTGGATTTTGAAGAAAAACAGAATTGGGGAGAAAGTAAAAGGATAGGGAGCAAAGTCTTGCAGCCACTAAAGAGGAACATATCTGATGCCCTGCTCCAGCTCACACAACTTTTGGCTACATGTGAAGGTACCTCCATTACGAGAAGACTTTTTACTGCCTTCAGTAAAGAAATTCTGATAGTGATACATATTCCTGAACCACATCCTCAAGGGCACCCCAACCACCATCAGCCAGCTGACTTCATGCCAGAGTGTACTAACACCATCTTCAACACTGCAGTCCTCCTCATGACTGCACAACCCTGAGGAGAGTGGGAGGTTTGGTGGCGAAGACCACAGCCACCATGACGGCAGCATGATTATAGGACCATTACTCCCACTCTCTCCTTACTCCTTCCTGGGCTGCTGACAGGAGTAGGGAGATATGTCTGACAGCAGCTTGGTTCCCTGTGAACAAAAAGGGTCAGGAAGGTGAAATAAAACTGTTCGATGTTCATCTCCCCTCAAAATCTACCAGGAGGACCCATACACGTTAGATTTTCAGCTGAACACTGCAAAACTGGGCATTTTCCATCTATGTACAGTACAGACCAAAAGTTTGGACACACCTTCTCATTCCAAGAGTTTTCTGTATTTTCATGACTATAAAAATTGTAGATTCACACTGAAGGCATCAAAACTATGAATTAACACATGTGGAATTATATACTTAACAAAAAAGTGTGAAACAACTGAAAATATGTCTTATATTCTAGGTTCTTCAAAGTAGCCACCTTTTGCTTTGATTACTTCTTTACACACTCTTGGCATTCTCTTGATGAGCTTCAAGAGGTAGTCACCTGAAATGGTCTTCCAACAGTCTTGAAGGAGTTCCCAGAGATGCTTAGCACTTGTTGGCCCTTTTGCCTTCACTCTGCGGTTCAGCTCACCCCAAACCATCTCGATTGGGTTCAGGTCTGGTGACTGTGGAGGCCAGGTCATCTGGCGTAGCACCCCATCACTCTCCTTCTTGGTCAAATAGCCCTTACACAGTCTGGAGGTGTGTTTGGGGTCATTGTCCTGTTGAAAAATAAATGATGGTCCAACTAAACGCAAACCGGATGGAATAGCATGCCGCTGCAAGATGCTGTGGTAACCATGCTGGTTCAGTATTCCTTCAATTTTGAATACATCCCCAACAGTGTCACCAGCAAAGCACCCCCACACCATCACACCTCCTCCTCCATGCTTCACGGTGGGAACCAGGCATGTAGAGTCCATTCGTTCACCTTTTCTGCGTCGCACAAAGACACGGTGGTTGGAACCAAAGATCTCAAATTTGGACTCATCAGACCAAAGCACAGATTTCCACAGGTCTAATGTCCATTCCTTGTGTTCTTTAGCCTAAACAAGTCTCTTCTGCTTGTTGCCTGTCCTTAGCAGTGCTTTCCTAGCAGCTATTTTACCATGAAGGCCTGCTGCACACAGTCTCCTCTTAACAGTTGTTGTAGAGATGTGTCTGCTGCTAGAACTCTGTGTGGCATTGACCTGGTCTCTAATCTGAGCTGCTGTTAACCTGCAATTTCTGAGGCTGGTGACTCGGATGAACTTATCCTCCGCAGCAGAGGTGACTCTTGGTCTTCCTTTCCTGGGGCGGTCCTCATGTGAGCCCGTTTCTTTGTAGCGCTTGATGGTTTTGGCCACTGCACTTGGGGACATTTTTAAACTTTTCCCAATTTTTCGGACTGACTGACCTTCATTTCTTAAAGTAATGATGGCCACTCGTTTTTCTTTACTTAGCTGCTTTTTTTCTTGCCATAATACAAAGTCTAACACTCCATTCAGTAGGACTATCAGCTGTGTATCCACCTGACTTCTGAACAACACAACTGATGGTCCCAACCCCATTTATAAGGCAAGAAATCCCACTTATTAAACCTGACAGGGCACACCTGTGAAGTGAAAACCATTTCAGTTGACTACCTCTTGAAGCTCATCAAGAGAATGCCAAGAGTGTGCAAAGCAGTAATCAAAGCAAAAGGTGGCTACTTTGAAGAACCTAGAATATAAGACATATTTTCAGTTGTTTCACACTTTTTTGTTAAGTATATAATTCCACATGTGTTAATTCATAGTTTTGATGCCTTCAGTGTGAATCTACAATTTTTATAGTCATGAAAATACAGAAAACTCTTGGAATGAGAAGGTGTGTCCAAACTTTTGGTCTGTACTGTATATCTAATGTGTATGGCGTACTTTACAATTGTGGCCTTTAATTGTAGTTGTTTGCTACCTTGTTATCTACATCCGGAAATGAAGGCTTCTTCCAGCTTAATAGCTTGACATAACATCCTTTCATCTTTTCCTCTGTGATGTCTGACCACAAAAACCTGCCCTCTCTGACACAACATAGAAACATTTTTTTAAGGTACAACATTAACCAGTAAAATACCAAGTATAAAGTTCGCTTTAACCAGTGGCTACCAGCTGAGCAAATACAAAGTCATGGTAAGTGTCTGCTAAAGAATAGTCATCTTTTTTGCTTCTTGAATACTTTTTTTTAAAAAAATTTTTATTTAACAGATAGAAAAGTAAGGAAAACAAGAACAAATGCCAAGTGTACAAGTAAAAAAAAAAAAAACAACTAAAAACTCTCCTGCAGGGAAAGAGGAATCAAAAAAATGGAGAGAGATAAAATATAAGGGATATTCAACCTTCATTTAGGGGCCTTTCACAGTCCTATTCGGACTAAGAAAAGTGGTGTTGACTGCATTTACTAGCCTGACCACGCCTCCTATGAACCGAATATTTGGCCTCATACTGTTTTATGATGCTCTAATCTTTCTCTGTAGATCTCCCACCGCTATCAATCTTTGCCCCCAACCGCCCCAGATTCAGCAGGACAGTCCCAGATTCCAGGTCCAGTCCTGGTCGGTAGGAGTGATGTCCTGGTTTCAACTAAATCTGAGTGAATTACAGTGATGAAGCAAGCCTTCATTCCCTGTCTCTGCTCCGAGAGTAGTAGGTGCAATGGGAGAGTGACATTAAACTGTGAGGGAAGCTAGAGGGGGGAACATTAAACTATGGGGACAACTGGAGGGGGACTTTATACTGTGGGGGTAGCTGGAGAGGGACATTAAACTAGGGGCAACTGGAGTGGAACATTAAACTGTGGGGGCAAATGGAAGTGGATATTATACTCTGGGGCATATCATGTTAAGGTGACTTTAACAGCTTTACACTGTGTTGGGGCACAAAAAGAAATGGATGGCAATGGGCAGAGTCAAAGTGGAAGTGAGTGGAGATAAATTTGCTATGGTGCGCATAGTGTGCCGCACATTCTGTCCCTCTTTCTGTCTTTTGAAATTTAGGAGGTATGTCTTTGCTTTACAAAAGCCACAAGTAGACACTTTGTGCAGCAGGTTTTAGTCTCAGTGTAATGATGGTAGTCTGCATTCGCCATCATACTACTACTCCTAGCAGGTGATGTCCCCTGGTTACCCTGGATTCTTGCTCTGCAACCTGTGCTTCTCCATCTATCCATCCTCCTGCAGCTAATGCACCTAGGCCTGCCCATAGGATGTGCTATCCCTCTCAGCACCCTGAGAGTTCATTGAATACACTTGTGAGCCCTGCCCAGCCCTGGCAAGCTGCTCACACCTATTTACCTATTTCAACCTGTTCTGCCCACCGTGTCTGAGCAACATAGTTTCTTGGATTGCCAGTTCCTGCTTGTTTGTCCATGTATTGACCTTGGCTGTTTCTTTCTTGACTCTGTTACTGATTCTATTCCTGACCTGCTGATGTTCCGCATATGTGCCGCAACCCAGATGGAGGGAACTGGAGGATGGGAGTAGTAGTGGCGGATGACATGCCACCAGCTAGGCCGAGCACACTCAACCATGCACCTCAGCCTCGCTCCTGGGCCGGACACCGCTGAGGGGGGTCCTGCAGCACTACCTGATGGTGGTGTTAGTAGTTTCCCCTGGGATGCTTCCAGTTGGAGAGGGGACCTCTCTACTCTGAGCCGGTGTGATGGTGTTCGGAAGGGCCCTGATGTTAAAGCAGGAACGACTCAGGCAGACAGAAGTGCAGTGAAACAGGATAACACTTTACTTCATCAACTGTAGATGGTACAACAAGCAGCTTCCAAATGGGGGTAGTAGTCTCTCAGTGTGCAACTCCCCATCCTTAGTCTTAGAAGGGTGCCCTGTGATAATAAAGGCTCTAAGGCTGAAAACAAATGGGGATAAGCAGCAAACAATACGTACAAGTGACACTTAACATAGAATATAGAGGACAGGACATACCAGCATAACCCAGAGGCACAAAAGACAAACAGTTCAAGCAGTGTCACTCTGGGATGCTGCATATATTCTTTTGGCTTCCCACCCTTCTTCTCTGCTGCCTGCCCCTGACCTTCAAACTTTACTTGACCATGCTTTTGCCTGACCCTCTTGTTCTTTACACTGTAGTCTCTCTGATCTTTGGGTCAGTTGCCATCTACACCAGGTATACTAGATGTAGCAACCTGGTGGACCCTGCAGCAAAGCCCAAATCCCTGTATAGGGGTTAAAGGGTGAAAACCAGATCATTTAGATAACGCCATCAGGAGAAGCCCAAATGGGTGACACAGTGGGTCCATGTTCCGCTGTTTGTTATACTCAGCTTGTGATATATTGTACATTCTTTCATATCTGGAAAACCCCTGATGATTGAGTTAGTTCATGAAATGCGTGGAGTTGAGTATATGTATATATCTAGCCAGTATGGAGTAGCAGTAGGAGTCTTCCAGCAGCAGCTAGTTCAGTCGCTGTACCTGTTGGCGTGGCACTAGGCCAGTAGTCTCAGGTGACAGAGTCTGACGTTTTTCACTAGCTTGGCTGCATTTGCTGAAGCCTTGGAAACACCCTCTGCTGACTGCAACTGAGATTGTCATTATCAGGGAGATTAGCTGGTCAGGAGCATAATTGGGATCTATTTCAGTGTGGCCTTATATGAATGATTGGATCTAGGGGCACCATTACCAATTGGAACACTCCTAGGATCTCCTTTGATATATTAGCCTGATACTTGGGTGGAAATTTTAGTTTTATTTGGCTCTTGAGGACTTGTTTTTTTTAAACTTTTGTTATTAAAGGTTAAGTTTAATATCAGTGTCTTCAAACCTGACGTCTGTGAATATATGTTTATGCTGGAGACTAAAACATTTTCTATGTCTGTGAATAATAATAATAATAAAAAAAATTCATATTGACCTGTCCCCAGTGCTCCGTAGTGCTGCTAGCACGGTCCGGTCCTTCAGCTGGACTGTCTTCTCAAAGTGAAACTGCTCGCTGGCTGTGATGTGACTGCTGAGGCCAATAGAGGCCTTAGAAAGAGACCCCGGGGCGTCACAGGTAGTGACGTCATGTGCCCTTTGCTGAGGCCGAGATTGGCCTCAGTGGTCATGTGTGGCGGGGACTTCCCTCAGAAGATAACAATGGACTGGCAGGACCCAGGACCGGACCGTGCTGGGAGGACACCAGAGCACCGAGGACAGGTATGATTTATTTTTTATTTTTTTCACCTCTCCCGGCCTATTTATAATATAAACAATTTGTCTGGACAACCCCTTTAAATTGCGACACTGTGACACATTTTAATGGTGCAAACTAAGCCAACTAATAGGTGTAAAGTTTGACTGGACAATCTAATAATGCATCACTTTGATAACTCTGGGGCAGTTTAAGACTGTGTAGTCTAAGTTTGCACTGTCTAACTTTGAGACAGTATTACGCTAGGCTCACACCTGCATTTGGATTTTCTGTCCCCGAATATGCAGAGCAAGCGGACCCGAAGAACGGAAACCTGATTGGAATACAGGTGCAGGTGTGAACCTAGCCTTAGTAAATCGGCCCCAGTGTGTATTGGTAAGACCCCAGATATTTTAAAAGGGCAACTTTAGAGTATTGATGGTGACCAGACTTGCAGTCATCAAATTATGGTATCTAAAATTTTAGTATCCTACTGACAAATTTTTTAATATATGTGTTAAAATATGAAACATGGATTTATAAAAAGACAATAAAAAATCAATAATTTTTAAATCATTGGGGCAAATATCATTGGGGGGGGGGGGTATATTGTACGCCAGTCTTAATAAACGGCCTGACTGGTGCAGGGAATGAGATTTATAAAGAGGCTTCAGAAATCCTATCCTTTGTAACTCACTTCAGGAAACTTGTATGAGTTATAAATGTGTTGTACCGAGGTGCAGATGCCTCAGCCCTCCCCACACCACTCACATTTCCACAAAATGGTTGGCAAAGTGCAGCCTGGGGCTAAAATCCTAGCGAATCCCATCCACACTTTGCAGAAAAATACCGGGCTGCAGGTCAAGGGGCTGAGCAAACTCTCACAGGCAATAAATTATGGACCCACTGTGCTATCAATTGTTATTTGGTGCTATCCTAGCAGACTCCCTGATTTTCACCCCTTAACCATATCTCCCAACCGTCCAGGATTCAGCGGGTCCTGTCCTAGTCAGCGTGTTGGTATGTCCCGGTTTCAACTGATCTGCGTCCGGAAGAGTTGAATACAGTGGTGGCAGATGAAGAGGGACATTAAACTGGGGGAAGATGAAGGGGGGCATTAATCTGGGATCAGCTGGAGGGGGACATTGAGCTGGGGCAGATGGAGGGGGACATTAAACTGTGGGGGAAGCTGAAGGGGGACATTAAACTGTGGCGGCACCAGGAGGATGACATTATAATGTGGGGGCATATCATGTTAGGGTGACTGTAGGGGTATTATACTGTGTGGGGGCACAAAGAGAAATGGATGGGAATGGGCGTAATCCAAGTAGAAGTGGGTGGGGATAAATATCCCGGGCGCGCAATACATTCTGTACTTCTTTCTGTTCTTTGAATGTTGGGAGGTATGCTTTAACCCCCGTATGGGGATCTGGACTTTGCTGTGGGGAGTCCGCCAGGACCTTACTTCCTGAGGTAGTTCAGGTTTGACAACAGCCAACCAGGTGGAGAGAATTGTGGTGCGGAGCACAACAGAAACAGGATGACAAGTGGATAGAACTGCAGAATGTGCACACACACTAAAACCATCACAGACAACAACAGGTAAAACAGAAGAAAGGTAAAATAAAAGAAACATACAGGAATTAGGATATCAAGTTTAGAAAGCCCAGAGGCTACAGGATATATACTGAGGAAAGCCCAGAGGCTAAATTATATATACTGAAGAAAGCCTGAAGGCTGCAGATATGGTAGAACAGACTAGAAGTAAAAACCGGCTAGACAGTTACAGACCAAAACAGAACAATGCCTGCAAACAGAACAGGACAAGGAACTGAACAATACGCATAGTGCTCAGTCAGACACATATATACATATATAACAGATATTGTTCAGCCACACTGCAAAGCACAGACCAGGCTAGGCAGGCAGGAATTGGCTGAGGACAGCTCATACATGTAATCATTAGACCGTATAGGCTAAACCAGGTGCAGCAACAAACACAGCAGCCTGGAGAGTCAGGAACTGCACAGTGTGAATTAGAGCCAAGACGGTCGTCTGCAACTGGCTTAAAGCTGTAAGAAGCAGATAGTCTCTTGGTTCTCTTTATATTATTCAGCTGAAGAACTTCTAGTAAGCATTGCGGCCCAGTCTACAGCTCTCTCTTGAAGAGTTGATCTTGATAGACATCCAGTTTTCTCCATCCATTGTAATTTTGTATGGTGCTGTAAGAGGCATAGGGGGCCTCATGGTAGTATATTTGCAGGAGCCATGACGCCTTCCTCTCAGTGAGGATTAAGGTGTGTTCTTGTTGGCAGCTGTAATAGTCAGCAGCATGCTATTTATACTGCTTTGGTTGTGACATCACGGACATGTTGTGCACTGCCCCATCCTATAAACAGACATAAAATGATGCCCCAACACCACTATCATCCTTATCTAATCTTTCTATACGGTGATGATAAGCAACATGAGCTATCGCCAGCTGTATACATTGATAATGCCAAACAGTGCAGCACTTTTGTAGGTGATAACATGGTGTGTGTCTGGTGACACATGGACCTCACCCAAACACTTCTGCTTATTAGCTATATCCCACAATATGTCAACTACTTGTAGTCTCCTAGATAAAGAGTATAAAAGTTTATTGCTTTTGTAGTTACAGAGTGATAACCCCGATAGCTCTGCGTCCATAAATCTACTTATAACCCCTTTGTGCTTCCATATTTATGGGTGTTATAGCTGACGTAATGTTAAGCAGGAAGGTATAAGAATGATATAGGGAGAAAATATATGAAATTCTTGCTGACAATGGCCTCATTTATGACCTGTGGAACTTTTCCTGCCTCGCAGTCCGTGATTGATGTCTTCACTATATTAGTGTGAATACATCCCTCAGGAAGGGGGAGAGTACAGCATACTGCAGAGACACCAGCAAGTGTAGGGAGTCTTACAGGCAATTCTCCATAGAAAAGGTATGCAAGTTAGCTTTCCTTTAGAAGGAAGAAAACTGTCTCTTTAGGGCCCCCTATTGGTAGCTAGCAGTTATTATCTGACTTATCAAGGAGCTATGAAACATGGGATGTCTGCAGAGTCTCCTAGAAAAGGAACAGACCCCCATCTGTAGACAGCTGTTTCCGTGTTCATACAGAAAGGCTTTCAGTTTGATCTGGGAACTGGAGAATATCATGTAAAATCTGGAATCCCAGTGTATGGATAGAAAACACACGGGTTATAAAGAAAACCCTTTTCAGCACATAATAGCAGCATGAATGACCTGGTGGCAGTTTTAGGCTGAAATCCCACACTGCAAAAATGCAGCGTTTTACATTACCTGCAAAGTGAATGGGATTCTGGCTAATCCCATCCACACATTGCGGAAAAAATCTGTAGCGAGAAAGCTGTATTTTTAAAAATGACTGCGTTTTTGAAAATCGCAGCATGTCAATTATACCTGCGGAACTGCTGGCATTTTAAGTATAGGAATAATAAGGGCAGAAAATCTGCAGAGGAAAACTCTGCAAAAACCCAATGAAAAATGCTGCAGAAAAAACGCAATGCATTTTCACCATGTTTTTTTTCAGTATCGTTTTTTTTTTTTTGCAGCATTAAGCTACATGGGGCCTTAGCCTTAAGGGGATTCTAAAAAATGTTATGGCTAAAACTGCCAAGTCATAAGATTAAAACAGAAGGCATCTTCAAGCTAAGGCCCCACGTATCATCCCGCAGCAAAAAAGCTCTGCGGAAAACCACAGCGGCAACCCAGATTTCCCACAGTGCTTTTCACAGAAAGTCCACAGAGGTTTCCTTTGCGGACTTTCTGCTTCCATTATACCTATAGGGAATCCGCCGACGTTTCCGTAGGCATAATTGACATGCTGCGATTTCCAAAACAGTTTTGGAAATCTCAGCGTGTTCACTGCGCGTATTTTACCGCTGTGTGGGGATGGGATTCACTAGAAATGACTGTAAAACGCCGTGTGTTTTTATGCCATGTGGGGCCCCGGTCTAAAAGGGTTTTTCCCATGAAAACAACTTATCCCATTGTAAATGGAACACCAGTCAATTAGCCAGTAACCCGGGGCTATCTCTGTGTGACTGTCACTCTATTCATGTTATATAAATGGTACCGCACTCGTTTTCTGTTGGCGCTCGTGGTCAGGTTGCACACCAATGTTAATGTAAAGAAATACCACAGGAGTGTAGTAAATGCTTCATAAGTGACATTTATTGCAGAACTACACGGTTCATCGGGTGTGAAAAAATAACAAAAGGTGACTTCTCAGACTGACGTTTTGGCCAATAACAGTCGCAAGTAGGAAGAGAATGGAGAGGTGGGAAGTGGTGCCCATCGCTCTCATTTCAGCCTGCAATACGTACAAGGAAATGGTTTTATTTTTGTTTCCATGGTTATGTCACACATGGCTATGTCATACTTTATTACTAATGGTTGGAAGAGGGTGCACAAAATTCCTGACTACTGTGTGAAGGCACAAAGGTGGACATTATTGTATGGGAGCACAGAAAAGGTACAAGTATTTAAAACTATTTCCTGCAATGACTTCACACAGAGGAATTTGCCACAGATTTGTGCCCAGATTCTGCCTCCTATTGTTTTCAATAGGATGCAGTTTTCAATAGGAGGCAGAGATCGCAGCAGGACACTGAAAAAATAAATGTCCTGCTCGATCTTACCGCGAATTCCAAGGCTCAAGACTCCCCGCTGATAAGGTCCATTCAGCAGCGGAAAGCTGTGACGGAATGCCAGTGCTCTGCATCGGCAACCCGTCGTGGGTAGCCTGCGGGCAGAAAACGGCGGGCGGAAAATGAAGAGGAATTCCTCTTCATTTTCCACAGTGTGAACTTACCCTAATAATGGTACTTACTAGAGATGGGCAAATGCTTTGGCGCATGCTGGATTCGACTCGAATATCCCAAATTGTTTGTTTTTAGCAAAATTGAACAAATGGGGATTCATCTCAGATGAACTAAAATGGCCGTTGTGACATGCATTGCGTTAAATTATGATATTCTAGGGTCTCTTCAAACCACAGAGTATAAATGATGGAGGCCTAGGGAAGGTGAAAAAAAAAAAAATTATACTCCCCTTCTCCTCACCTCTTTTGGGCCGCCTTGCAGCGTCCAGTACTCTCCTGGTGATGTCATGCGTTTGGGGTCGCCACTGGGGCATATGATTGGGCCACAGCAGTGACATGGGCAAGCAGAAGGCATGACGTCATGATGCTCAGCATCCCCATGTCAGCATGAGCATATGAAGTCACCGAGGAGAACAAGAGAGAGCGCTGGACACCGCGGGGAGGCCCAAAAGAAGTGAGGCGAAGGAGAGTATAAATGTTTTTTTTTTTTCATCTCCCTTGGGCCTCCACCTATTATATTCTCGGGTCTGAAGAGACCCCAGTGTATAATAATTTCACTTCTGGTTCTATCTGAAATAAATCAGCCACCCGAACCGGAAACAAAACAAATTTTAGGAGGTTCGCCTATCTCAGTGCTTACACTTGGCACAATAAGCATATAAAGGCTTATTATGATTTTTCTCAGTTTTGTACACTTACTGTATGTGTCAGGGCTGGTGCAGAGTAAATTTACTCTGATTAAAACTATCTTTTTTATTTTTAATGTAATGTAATTTAAGGGATAGCCACTGCCTTCAGGAATAGCTCAGCCCCCTCTCTTCTGACCCAGTCTACACAGCAAAGCTGACAAGTGAGATACAGAAAAAAAGGAAGCCTATTGTGTGTCCTCTAGTGCACAGGCCTATCTATGTTCTCTGTTTAGGGCGAGGGTGAAGACACACAATGCGGTGTCAGCCACAGGCTGGTCAGTGTCACTGGTGTTATTGTTAAATGTTTATTAATAATGGTTTGGGTAAATCTGCAAATAGCCGTTATCTATAGAAGTAAAAACACTGGCATGCTGCTGACATTGCATCATGTGTCTTCACCCTTATCAGACATGTCAGACCTCTATCATGTGCAGCTGACTCTCCATTAACCTATTGCCACTGCACCCATTTTTAGATTTTTTTTTTTGTTTTTTTCTCATAACTTTTTAATTCATTTTTTTAATTCATTTTTTTATTTTTCTGTTCACAGAACCTTATGAGGGCATATTTTTTGTGGGACAAATTGTACTTCGTAATGGTACCATTTAATATTCCATATGATGGAAAGGGATGGGAAGGCTTTAATTAACCAGAGCCAGCACGGCTTTATGACCAATAAATCTTGTCACACTAACCTGATTTCCTTCTACAACAAAATTACTGAATGGTTGGACCAGGGGAATGCAGTGGACATAGTATATCTTGACTTCAGTAAGGCATTCGATAAAGTATCACATAACATTCTTATTGAAAAAATGATTAAGTATGGCTTTGATAAAAAAATCAGTGAGGTGGGTTCACAACTGGCTTAAAGATCGGGCACAACGAGTAATACTAAATGGCTTCACATCGAACTGGAAGAAAGTAAAAAGCGGGGTGCCGTAGGGCTCTGTCCTGGGCCCAGTACTTTTTAATATCTTTATAAATGATCTGGATGATGGAATTATTGGGGAACTCATAAAATTTGCAGATGATACGAAGATAGGAGGAATGGCCAACACTAGAGAGGAGAGGGAGTGTATTCAAAAGGACTTAGACACACTGGAACAATGGGCTGAGGCGAACATAATGGTATTTAACAGGGATAAATGCAAAGTCCTACATCTGGGTAACAGAAATGTAAAAAGCATATATAGTATGGGAGGAATAGAACTAAGTGATAGCATAAGGGAAATGGACCTAGGCATAATAGTAGATCACAAATTCAACATGAGTCAACAGTGTGGTGCTGTTGCAAAAAAGGCTAACAAAATTTTGGGATGTATCAAGACAAGCATTGAATCTAGATCAAGAGAGGTAATTATTCCGCTGTACTCTGCCCTGGTCAGACCCCACCTGGAATACTGTGTACAGTTCTGGGCGCCTCAATTTAAGAAAGATATCGATATATTGGAGCAAGTCCAGAGAAGAGCAACCAAAATGGTGGAAGGTCTACAAACCATGTCCTACGAGGAAAGGCTAAAAGAACTGGGATTGTTTAGTTTGCAGGAGAGAAGGCTAAGGGGAGACTTAATAGCGGTTTACAAATATCTGAAAGGTAGTCACAGTGCAGAGGGATCTACCCTATTCTCATTAGCGGAAGGAAGTACAAGAAGTAATGGGATGAAACTAAAGGGAAGGAGATATAGATTAGACATTAGGAAAAACTTATTATAAACTTTATTATAGTAAATTTACAGTGGTCCAGCGGTGTCTAAAAATTGAGCCATTGGACTATGCAACAAAACACAGCGAACCAGCTCCTCTTTATGAGCTATACTGCAGATACACAAATCACACATATTGCGCAAACCAGGGGGAGAGATTCACTAAGTTAATTGCACCAGAAATCTGTCTCAATTTAGAACGTGAACACACGCATAAGCCAACCAGTAGGATCTATAAACATAGGCAAAATGGTGTAACACGGCTAACAAGATGCTAATTTACCATACAGCATGAGTCACTGTAATAAACCTGACATTAACATACTGTCTACTATAGAAGTATACTGTCTAAATGATATAGAATTAGTGAATATGTCCCTATGTTTGTTTAAAGGGAAAGATCAGTTTAGTTGCTGTTGCTTTAAAGTTACTCTGCCAACCTGTGAAGCTTTTGCAGTACTTAGGACTTTCCTATACTGATCCTAATAGCAGCTGAGGATGGATATTTAAACCCTGTTCCTGCTCATCCAGGTGACTGCTATTTAGTTGTACTTTAGTGAGGCTCCCATACCCTGATCGTTTGTGCTGGACTGTTCTTTGGCTTGTTATTGGAAATCCCCTTGTCTTCTGATTTTGGCTCTTACATTACCTCACGGACAGACTTTTGGAATAGAACACGTTCAGTCTTCTGATTCATCCCCCTGGTTTTGATCTGCCTTGTAAGTTTATTGTGGGTTCTGGTTAGACTTCAGTTTGTGGAGCGTTTATTTCTTATAATAGTTTCTGTGATGATAACTTGGGCCCCAAATTCAGCACAAGTCCATCTGGCTTTGTGGCTGGCACTGGTGAAGATGTTTGGGTGCTCTTGTTCTACTGCTGTCAGCTATTTCCCGTGATTTCTGATATTTGCTCCAGAGATACTATAATAACAAAATGCCTAACCCCCTTCCTGCCACAGTTGGTACTGTAACTTACTGGCTATAGTCCATCCATGTCTCTCCTTGCAGAATGACTTCTGTACACGTCACAGACCATGTCTAGTAAACTAAGTCAACTGAAGTCCTACAGTCCATGTGGCTATTGTAAAGCATATCTTTAAAGGGATTGCAAAGTAAGTTATCAACTATCCAGCAGTTGGATCCATCTCTCCCACTTTAATGGGAGCAGCACTGCAATACTTTGGCATGACTGCTATACAGTGGACAGAGTCTTCTGGCTCTGTCCTCTATATAGGTTTCTGTGCCAGAGACTGCCTGGAAAAGCTGATCTGTGCAGGGTATGGGTGTCAGACCCCCAATGATCTGATACTAATGACCTATCCTGAATATAGTTCTTCAGTGTCAAAAATTGGCCCTTGCCCAGAAAGTTCCTTTAGCAGAAACTCACACCTGATCATGTATAGAAAATAGAATAAAAATTTTACAATCAAAGAATTAGAACAGATCACAGATTAGAAATAGGTTTCAGTATCTGGTTTGATTTAGTGAAATAAATGATTATAGGTGATAAACTCTTCAGATTCAGATGCCTTGGATCCAGTTTGCCATGATGTGATGTTATATTCCTCTCTAATCATATTACAAAGGGAAATAGCATTCACAAGTGCAAATACAAAGTGCAAAAAAAGATAAAAAAATCAAGTGGTTTCTGTTTGCAAAACCCATATGCTAATATCTGATAACAGAGATGAAGTTTATCTGAGGTCTGATGTACTTTCCTACTGACATGTAGTAATCTTCACACTTCAGGAAGCTAACACTTCAGTAAATGTTCTGTTATACAAATGTCAAAATATTTAACCCCTTCCCGACATCCACGGTAATAGTGTAGTGGATATCGGGATAGCAGAGAACTGGCTCAATGGGATTTTAGATACCTTGGTCGATTGCTACAGATGAATCTATAGTGTGGCAGTGCTTGAGAGCCGCCATATTGAATGAGATTGCTGTCCCTCCGTAGCATGATCCAGGGGCAGTGATCCCCCATTACTATGACAGCTGCTAGCCTATTAAAGGTTCCCAGGACTATTACATGCTGCCAGAGGCATCCAATTGAATGGGACTGAACTGCAGCATGGCCATGTTTTCTAATTCTGAATGACCCTTTTAAATAGGGTGGTAAGTATGTGCAGGGCAAGGGTATGGGTGGGAAGGATGCTGTAAGAGTGAGAAGCCAAAGATGTCTGCGCATTCATTTCTGTATTTGTAGCTGGATGAAGTCTTCATAATGGTCTTAGATGGAGAAGAAAGGAGAAACTTTACTGGATTTACTGTGATCACTAATATGGTCTGCAAAGGGCTTGTGTAGATCTGTATCTACCACTATATGGTCACTGTATGGTGGTAATATTGATGTTCGTAGAGTGGATTGCCTTCAGTCACTATGTGATGGCAATGTGTGGTCATGGTGTGGAGGTTTTAACTGGTGACTGTGTGGTGGTATTATTTGGTCATAATGTGTGAACATGATGTGGTGATATGACTCAGATACTTAGAGGTTATGTATAGGACAGCAGATTTGGCTCAACAGAGGATGTGACTGTTTTTCTGCTTAAAAACAACAATTGTTGACTAATACTGCTAGCCGATGCGATGCTGCTGCGGTTTTTCCCGCAGTGATTTTTTTGCTACGGCCTTACCACAACGTGGGGCCTCAGCCTAAAGAATCTACGCTGCATGCAGTTTTGATGCAGTTTTAACTGCACTTCATCTGAATGGTAACAGAGGAATAGCACAGTGCAGACTTATAAGAAAAGGTGCCCTGATATTTTTGCTAAAGACAAACCAATAAGTAGAGCTCACAGGTCCTCTTTAGGCTGCCCCTAACCATTACAAACAGCACAAACCAGGAATTTTGGCTCATCAATTAGAAAAGATCAAATGAATCTTGTTGTGGGCCTAGTAGTCATGGCGTGGTCGTATCGGTTACAGCCATCTATGTATGCCACACGTGCAGGTGTGAACCGAGAGCAAGGCAGGTGGTTTGGACTCCGCAACCAGAAATGAACGCACACGCGGTAGTTCAAGAAAAGAATATATATTTACTATAAGTTAATAAAGGCTAGTTAAAGGTAAAATGACAGGGCTAAAGACAAGCAAAATATACAATATAGCATGAACAATTTCAAGGCAAATTCTGCAATGGTTTCTACTTTTACTCTGTCCACTTCTGCAGTATGGACACTGAATGAACAATATACTCAAAACTATCCCTAACTGACCCTGACTTCACATTTGGGTGCACCCCCTTTTCCCCAGTGGTCCAGGTGGACCGCTTACAGTCCGTAGAAGCGCACGGTGGGGCCCAAAGTCGGTCCTTTCTTTTATAGTGAAGCGTCCTCTCCTCACGGTTATCAGGATCTTGGGAGAAATGAAGTCCTCTTTAACAGACAGGGAAACCAACTGAATGCAATGTAATCCAACAGCAGATTCCACTCAGCACACCGACAGTCCTGCCGAATCCATACACTGAGCTGGGATGTAAGCCGGGATTTAGCAGGTGCCGTCCAGTACATCAACAGCACTGCGAGTCTCTATCTGTGGTATCCATATACACAGTCACAATGTCAGTCTTACTGATCAGCCACTGAGCACAGTTCCTTTCACGTGGACTCACTAGTCCTGTTGTCTCTTTACACTCTGTTTGTCTCTGGACCAAGATACAGCTTAGCTGTACAGAAAAATCTCCACACCAGTTCAATACAACACTTGCCAAGATGGCTGCTGCTCTCTGTCTCGTCACTTCCTGCTTCTCTGCTCACACTCTGTCTGCAGAACAGAATCACAGAAATACATTCAACATTAACAGTTTATACAGACAAATGAAGCTTAAGACAACATTGGCTGTCTCTTACACAGGGAGGACTGTCAGTCACTAAATGACACGTTGTACTGTACTATTCTAATAAAGCTATATATCAATCTAATAAGCTCATCCTGCTATATGACATGCTGCCTGCAGTTTGGACTTCAATATTAACATAAAAAGTTCTCTATTAAACCAAGCAACAATTTTAACCCCTTCCCGCCGGAGGAATTTTTGATTTTCGTTGTGGACTCCCCCGCCTTCCAAACCCCATAACTTTTATTTTTCCGTTCTCAGAGCCATACAAGGTCTTAATGTTTGCAGGCAGGGGCGTAAATACCGGGGTAGCAGCGGTAGCGGCTGCCACAGGGCCCGGGACATTATGGGGCCCAGAGCCCTGTGGCAGCCGCTACCGCGAACCCCAAAAACACTGCTATCGTTATACTTGGGGGTCTTTTCAGACCCCTGAGTATAACGATCGGAGACCCAGGGGAGGTGAGGGAACATAAAAAACACTGTAACTTACCTCTCCTGTGTTCCGCAGGCTTCGGGCCTGTTTGGTGACGTCCCAGACATCAGCCAACATCATTATGCGTCGCGACGCCAGCCTGGATCATGCGAGATCCGGTCCAACATTGAAGATGGCCGAAGTAGCGCACGGGAAGGCACTGGAGCGAGGAAGAGGTAAGTAGCATTGTTTTTTATGTTTGCATCCTCCCCTGGGTCTCCAATCATTATACTCTGGGGTCTGTATTACATTCTGTACAATGTACTGGGAAGCTGGAAAAAAATTCAGAATGGGGTAGATTTGAAGAAGTGCATTTGTGCGGCTTTCTTACGGGCTTTGTTTTTACAGAGTTCACTCTATAGCCAAAATGACATGTCATCTATATTCTACGTTTCGGTACAATTCCAGGGATAGAAAATTGATATGGTTTTAGTTACATTTTAACCCCTTAACAAAAATCTAAAACTTTGCAAAAAAAAATTTTTTTTCTAAAAGTCACCATATTCATACCTGTAACTTTTTTATACTTCCATGTACGGGGATGCATAGGGCGTCTTTTTTTGCGGGGCAAGGTGTAATTTTTAGTTATACCATTTTGGGGAATTGCTTTTGCTGTGACTACTTTTTATTAAAATTTTTATCAGAGGCGAAATAGTGAAAAAAAATTGCGGTTTTGCACTTTTGATTTTTTTTTTTCTCGCTACGACATTTACCGTATAGTATTTGAATTTTCAATTTTTTTTTTAATATTTTTTATTTTTTTTTACTTTTTCTTTACTTTATTTTTGGCATTTATTATACCCCCTAGGGGTCTTGAACCTGAGGAGGTCTGATCACTAATGCAATGCGTTACAATTCTAATGCATTGCAAAATATCAGAATTTGTATGACAGGCTACATAAAGCAGCCTGCCATACAAATGAATGACAGACAAGCCTGGGAGCATTCAATAGGTTCCCAACTGTCAATGGGACGCCGGCCCCGGATCTCGCTCTGGGTGCTGGCGATTCCCGGCAAAATGGCGGCACGCACTGATTGCAGGCATTAGCACTGGGTGTCCGCTGTAATACAGCAGAAGCCCGGTGGCTACGGCGGCCACTCATCTCCTGAGCGGCCGCCATATTTAAATACCCGACATCCGCCGTACTATTACGGTTTTTAAAAGCCTTTAAGGTCTCAGGAAACCCTTTTAGGCTACGGCCCCACGTTGTGGGAACGCAGCATTTTTTGTTGCAGATTTTGCTGCGTTTTTTTGAGCCAGAGCCAACAGTGGCTACAAAAGGAATGGGAAATATATAGGAAGTTCTTATACTTCTACCTGCTGCTAAATCCACTCCTGGCTTTGGCTAAAAAAAACCGCAGCAAAATCTGCAACAAAAAAAGCTGAGTTTCAGCAACGTGGGGCCATAGCCTTAAAGGGAATCTATCAGGTCAATCTGGGACACTAAACCACTCACAGGTTCTTATAAACCTGGCGTTTAGTGTCCCAGATCGCCCTGTTGTAATGCAATCCGCAGGCGCATTGAAAATAAAAAACCTTTATACTTACCTAGAGAAGGGTCCGATCGACGCTGTTCGGCAGAGAACAGTCCAGCTTATTCATGAGAATTTTTGTTGGCACGCCTCCCGGCGCCTGCGCTGTTCTTCAGTGAAGCCAAAGATGGTGCTTGCTATTAGCTTCCTGTTCTGCCATTCTATAGCCTGTACATAAAGAGCAGTGGTGGGGGGGCCTGGTCTGCTCTTGCACATAGCCTGTGCACATCTACTATTTTCTTCCCAGTGGTACCATAGAATAGGGGGTCAAGAGTCCAGGAGGAAAGTAGAAGGTGCGCACATGCTGTGTGCAAGAGGAAGTCCTGTCCGGAACCTTGACTGCTATTCTACGTTTCCAGTGGGAAGAAAATAGAAGATGCGCACAGGCTGTGCAAGAGGAGGCCCCGCCCACCCATCACTGCTCTGTATGTACAGTATAACTATACCGAGCAACAGTATATACAGTAATTAGGGGGCATTATTAGCTGAGACATTATTGATTTAAGCAGGCATATAGGAGTATTATTAATTGGGGGGCACAGGGGCATTATTAACTCAGGGGCACTATTAATTTAAAGGGTTGTGCTATGATAAATTTTAAAGCAGGCAGCAGGAGAGCGTTATAATGTACATTCCCCCCTTTACCTGCACTGGGCTGTCTGTCACCATTGCTTGTATACAGAGAGGCTGCAGCAAGATGTCACAATGGCGGAACCGCAGCGGCCCAACACTATATACTGCTGTACTGTAGAGAGAAGTGATTGGCTGCAGCGGTCTCGTCAACTTGATATCAGTGCTGCAGCCGCTCCGTATACAAATAGTGCAGTGAAGGTGATGGCTGGCCCAGGGCAGGGACAGAGGGGAGGATGCAGGTAAGTGTCAGTGCATTTTTATTTATAACCCTGTCCTGCTGCCTGCATTAATATTTCTGATCCCAAACAATCCCTTTAAGGGGCACAAAGGGGCATTGCTAATTTAAGATACATATGGGGTCATCATACGTTTACAGGGGATTTTTATATCATGTATTTTATAATTGGCGGTAGCAGCAGGATAGAGACTTTGTATAGGCAAGGAAAATGTGGGTCACGTGTCTGGAAAGTGAGGAGCCAAAGATGTCTGTGTTGCAAACTTTACAGAGACAAGTTGCAGCTGGAAGAAGTGGTCTAGATGGAGGAGACGAGAAATGTGAACGATTACAGTCAGAGACATCACGTGTAAGTCACAACATTTTCCTGTACTGTATTTACTTAAACTGTATGCAGAGCATTGTGTACAGCCAGTATCTATCACTATATATCAGTATACCCAGGTAGGGGCCCACTTGGATATGTTTGCCCCCCCCCCCATGCTGAATCCTTAGCTATGCCTCTGCAGAGCAGGGAACTGTAAAGTCCTTGCTCTGTCATAGAATACTTACATCACTATCTGTGCAGGACGGTGATGGGGGAAGGGGGCCCCCTTATGAAACCTTTGCACTGGGCTCACCAATGTGTTAAAACGGTCCTGCAGATGATGAGTTGAAAGTGACAATTGTAGTTAGGCCCAATGTGTAAGATCTGCAGGGGATGTACTATCACTGATGCACTATCACTGTACCCATCACTGAAGAAGGTTGTTTGGTTCACAGAACCAGATAAGTGTTCTTGTGACAAGTCGGAGGCTTTCCCTCTTACGCTTTAAAATCTGTCCGAAGCTATCTCAAGCTGGTTACACCCCGTGCTATTCTTCACTCCAACAAGCAGTCCTCCTTCCAAACTGTCCTCAACACTGGCCCACTCACCAAGATCCTTAGATAGGGAGCCATTCCTGCCCGGGGTAACCTGGGCAATAATAAAACCCATTGCTTCTTCCAACACAAACGCCATATTGGTGCAGCGGCTGCTCACATAAACTGATCTTTTTTTTTATCTTTATTTTTTTAAGTAACTTCTTCCCTTTCAGCCAGGCACACTGACAGTCTGCCACATGTTTTTCTTTAAATCCTGTAGTTGTCACAGCCTCCGCCTTGTCACAGCCACACTGTTTGCATAAGAAAAGAAATAAAACCTGTTACTTTTAAAAATACACCTGTCGTGTGTATGAGAAAAAAACAAAGCAAGCACCTACCTTTGAGGCAAGCTAGTTTTTGGAATGTTTTTAATTTTAAAAAGCGTAAAAAAGTGCAGTGTCCGGTTAAACAAGCAGTTTGTATGTCTATTATGTGTAGGCCTACTGTCTGCCATCTGTTTTCTCTGACATTACTTGGGCCACTGATTTCATCTCAATGGGAGGCAGACGCTGATATATTTTCCTCTAGCTATTTTTTTCAGCTAGCGGAAAAAATAAATGTCATGCTCGATCTTCAAGCGGATTCCGCCTGAGAAATTCCATTGAAATGAATGGGAGCAAAATACTGCCTGACTGAGGTCAATTTGGACCAGAATTTGCAAATTCAGCAGTGGAATCCTCAGCAGATTTGGTAAAACAGAAAAATTCTGTTTCTCAATTCCTGAAGCTGAATTTTTCAGTTTCTACAAATTCCATCATGTGAACTTAGTCTTGGAGAACTGGAAACGGGTTAAATGTGTCCTAGGAGCCCTGACAGCCAGAACAAGTGTATTTAGACCAAAATTAATCATGGGACCGATCCAGCTAAACCCGAAATGTAACTTCAGAGGTTCGCTCATCTAATATGGGTCATTATGCTAATTATGTGAATAGGCAATAGAACCGATACCAGATGAACCAAAAATAAAAGGAAAAAAGGTGGATATCTATGAAGGGGACGAGGTTTAGTTATGACATACACCAAAGTGTTAGAGAAGGCCCTAGGTAATATGGAATAGACCCGACATGACAAGGGAGAGGGTAGGGAGATGAAGGGGTTAAGGTCAGGGACAGTTTGAGCAGGAAAAAGATGGGAGGAGACAAAGGCTTTAAAGAGGGCCTTTCACGTCCTCATTGATTTGCGGTATTATATACTGCTAGAAAGCCAACAGTGCACTGAATTCTGCAATAATTTTGACACGATATCTCCCCACTGTCAGAAGGGCGGGCCTTACAGCCTAGCGTCAATGCCCCCCAAGACAGTAGAAGTCTATGGAAGAGCACCGGGGCGGATACCAGGAATGCTGAATTCAGCGCACTGTCGGTTTTCTAGCGGTATATAATACCGCACATTGATGAAGACGTGAAAGGTCCTCTTTAAAGAAAGGGACAGTGAGGGGAGGCGTCACTCTGCAGTTTACACGGGAAGCAGCGTCCCTCCTGCCCGCCCACCCATTATATATTGGTGTTATGTACTCTGTTGTGGCAGGTGACTGGTATGGGCGAGAGGTTTTGGTGGTTACTAGTTAGGATCTCCTCTGAGGTATAGGTATCCTATGGTTATTGAGAAGGCCTGGAAAGTCCCCTAGTTGGGCTAGGGTTCTTTGTGGGGCCAGGCTGTATGTGTTTAGAGAATAAGGGCTTACCCAAGGTGGTTTTATGCGTCTGGATAATTGTGGCAATTGTGGCAATGCCTCCTGCCGATACTGGACCTATTTTTTATTGCACTTTAATATTTCTTGTATTATTGCGTGCCTATTGAGAAAGGTCCATGTGAATTGGACTGAAATGTCACAGTATGGGGTAATAAAACTCCATCACTCTTTTTCACTTTAATATTGGTGCGCTGCCTTTTTTTGTAGTATTGCGTGGCGCGGTTATTTCTATTTTATATGTACCGCCTGTTCTGTGCAGTTTATGTTATTTATTGTTTGGTATTTATTTAATTACAGGTCAATTTAGAATCCAATTTTGTTGTTCTGTTTGAGTTATTTGGGTGAGAGTTGTGGGTGGTACATGGAAACCTGGGGACCAAATATAATAGGATGAAATGGAGTTCAGCGTTATCCCTCATCCTCAGATCAAGATTCTCTATATCACAGCTTCATTTCATTTCTCTGATGTTGGATGTTTACCAAGGAACTCCTCCCTTTTATCTGTATCCAGTATGTATGTTCTTTATTACTAAATGCCTGCATGGACTTGCATGCCAGTTTTCTTGACCTACCTGTTTGGAACTTGTAATATTCCTATTGCCATATATCTATATGCACTACTATATTATATATATATATATAAACTACTATATTATAGCATACTTCTGACTGTACCTATAGTGTTAAATCTCTTAATAAAAAAACAAATGATAAAAAGAGTCAGACATCTTTGATTTGAACATGCCTGGTCCATTGTCCTCTCAACAGATAAGCAACAGCAGGCCTAGTGGGTTTGGTTTCCAGCTGATAGAGTGCATGTTTTTGGAGGAGTAGGGAGTTGAGTCTTTGGTTCACTAATACCTTATGCTTGTGGGCAGTGTCTGGTCTTATCAGAAGACCTCCTACTCCGCTCTGCTCTTATCCGCTCTTCACACAATCGTCTCCAAGACTTCTCCCGTGCATCCCCCATACTCTGGAACTCATTACCAAGACACATAAGACTGTCCCCCACACTCACAAGCTTCAAGAAGGCCCTGAAGACTCACCTATTCAGGAAGGCCTACAACCTCCAATAACACTACTGTCACCACACCAACATCTGTACAGCCTCTACCCCCACCTTCTGTCTCTATCCCTCTTCCCTCATAGATTGTAAGCCCTTGCGGGCAGGGCCCTCTATCCCATTGTGCCAGTTGGTCACTGTTAGTATTATCTGTTTTGTATATCTTGTGTACAGTATGTAAACCCTCAAATGTAAAGCACCATGGAATTAATGGTGCTATATAAATAAACATTAATAATAATTAATAATAATAAAAAAGATGCTGGTAATTCGCCTATATGGGGTCCTGAAATTTCCTAAGATGTTAAAGAAGTATTCACATCAGCAGCATATTCACAAAATATACCATAATGTAGTGTACACTTATATACCAAGTAAGCATAACACGTCCACTATCTGCTGCTTGATGACTATTTCCATGAAGCAATCAAGGGCATAGCTATAGAGGGTGCAGAGGTAGCAATCGGGGTCCTCAAGGGGCCTATAGACCTTTGTACAACATAAGAAGACAACGGTATTATAGATAGTACATGGTAAATGGGGGCCTTGTTACATATTTTGCATTAGGGCCCAGGAGCTCCAAGTTACGCCAATAACTGTTCCACAATGCATGCACAGTAAAGTGAACAATGTCATGAAGATATATTACTAGAATACAAGATTTGACATTTGTTGGCTATGTAGGCTATAAAGGCTTCACCTTAATGTAATAGATATTTACCTTCAGACCTTACTTCCTTTAAGAAATAAAGAAAAGTTTCGTTTGTGAACTGTAATTTATATCGTTATATAAACAGTCATAGTATTTCCAAGCAATGTTACGAAACTGCAAGTGTTAAATATTAACTTGACACAGACGTTCTTGACACAAGAAGTCAAACACAGTCTAATAAAAACTATACTGAGATAATAATAAATGCTCCAATAAAATAAAGTCCTTATAATACAGTGAGTGACCTTGTGTTGTCCAACCAGATAAAATGTTGCTTTTGAACATTAATCCTTTCCCTGCCACCCACATATGTCATAGGTCCAGACAACGTGGCACTTCTGTAGCCGAGGACGTATGTAGAACGTCCTTGCTACTAATGCCGATTTCTCAGGATCTGTTAGGGCTATGAAGAAGATCTTGGATTTATTGATACCAAAATTATCCCTTAGGCTGAGGCCTCACGTTGCGGAAAAGCTGCTTTTTTTGTTGCATATTTTGCTGAGTTTTTTTGAGTCAAAGTCAAAAGTGGCTTGAAAATGAATGGGAAATATAAAGAAAAAAACTTATACACTTCTCCCTTCTGCTCAATTCATATTTGGCTTTGGATAAAAAAAAAACCACAACAATAAAGGCAGCTTTTCCACAACGTGGAGCTTTAGCTTTACAGAGCCAGAACAATTCGCTGGTGAAAACTTTGTTTGGCATTGAGATCCCAATGCAGATCTCAATTCCCGACAGTGTTTTTAACAGCAAATAACTCTGAATATGTGATTCTTATATTTAAAATGAATCCAAGACCATCTTCATAGCCCTAACAGATCCTGAGATATTGGGCTCTAAAGTGCCCTCCCTCCTCCAACCTCAGGCAGCATCTCTGCAGCTTGAAGGGGGAAGGAGGGGGGAAGGAGCAGAGCTGCAGACTGCAGAGACAATGATAAATCATCATTGTCTGTACATAACCTGTATGTGACCCCAGGGTGGGGAAAGGGGGTAGCATGGACTTCTGTCCATGTTATCACCTCTCCTATCAATCAAATTATCCTAGTCTATTTTTTCCAATGTATCCCAAAGACTGTCACAAATTTCCAAATTTCATAGTGCGTTAAACCTGCAAAGCTAACATTACACTTTATGTCAGGAAAAAAATATATCTACTTCTATTGTAAAAAAAACCCTACCATTTGTAGTTTACCGTCTGTATGCAAATTTATATGGATACATGAAAAGGAGCATATAGTTGAGCATATAGAGCAAATAGCAAATATACTGTACAGCTGTGCCCTTTTTTGCAGTCTACTAAAAAGAAGGACAGAAATGCATACCGTGGCAGTCATTTCCACATACATATGCACACTCAGAAGTACGTTCTTACATAGACATGTTTCCACACATACAGTCACTTTTACACAGACATTGTCACACATAGTTGCACACAAATATACTTTTGCACACACAGTAAACATAAATACCTACACACATATGTGGCTCTTACAGCAGGTATTCAAGACTGGTCCAGTCTTCAGCAGGTTCTAGCAAGAGGTCTGCTCCAGCATCACTGACTGGTACAGCAGTTGTCAGCCAAAAGTCATGTCAGTTTACCCCTCAGTAGTAACACTCAGTAAGACTGTAAGACTGGGTTCACATCAGCATTTAGTGCAAAATCAGTTTTTGAAACAGATTTTTCTCAAAATCCTCAAAAACTGATTTGGAATGGTTTGTTTTAAAACCCATTGATTTCAATCTGTTGTAAAAACCATCCGCAGGTTTCTGTTTGTATCATTTCCGCCATGTATCCGCTCTTTTGGGCGGAGAAAAAGTCGGACTTGCAGGACTTTTTCTCCTTCCAAAAAATAAGGATACCAGACATTAAGCAACCAATCCTTTTTTTTTTAATATTGAGGTCTATGGAAGGCGGACTACCAATGTATAATAATCTGTTTGTTTCCATTTTGCAATCTGTTTTTTTCCTCTGTGCATTCTCAGAATGAAGAAGAGAACCCCCCCCAAAAAAAGCGGACACAAATGGACAGTTTTTTCTGACGGACACCCATTGACTAATCCGTCAAAAAAGACGGACTATGGTATGTGCCGTGTAACTGTTTGAATCCATTTTTTGACCAATCCGTTTTTTTTTTTTTATATGGATTGGCAGTGGACGGATACCAGGCATGAGTATGAACCTAGTGCAACTACTGCTCAGAACCATGCAGAGCCCTTTCAGTGGAAACCTCAGCTGCTCCCAGCACTAATCCTCCTTAAAGAACTAGTGCACCTCTGACCAGTCAACGCCATTTATCTCACACAGACACTTAGTTACATATCAGTGCAGCTTGCATACTGGCTAAACAGTTGGTTATGGTTTTTGTGTCATGCTGATCTCCCAAAAAAGGGAGAGAAGAACGGCCCAGTGCCTGCATCAGCTCATCTGGCACTTACCCGAAATGCCAGATTGCCAGTGCAAGGCTGTATTTATTCAGACAACTGAGATGCAAAACGTCTTGCATCTGAGGGGTGTCTGTTTTCATGGGTCCCCCATACATTACAGTATATGGAGAGATCCGTAAAAACGGTCAAAATAACTGAAATGAATGCTTCCGCATGACGCATGTTAACAAATGGACATCATACAGCCGTTATTCACTGTTGTGTGAATGTAGCCCTAGTTTGCACCTTGATCAGCAGTTCACTCAGCTAGAGGATAAAAGGAGCGTCCTATTTTATCTTCAGGCAAACTCTGCCCAAAACTGTTATTGAAGTGAATGGGAGAAGGAAAACTTTCTGCTGCCGGCAGGAAAATTTCTGCAGCAGATTTTGCATGGAAGATCCCACCACAAAATCTGTCATGTGAACTTGCTCTTAGTATTCTAGGATTTCAGCTGTCTGAAGAAGAGAGCTAGACTCTCGAAAGCTTACTGTCAAATATACTCATATAGCCTCTAAAAGGTATCGCCTAATTTCTTCACTCTTCCACTACTTTCTATGGCTAACACGGTACAACATTATACCACTAGGCTTTCAGCTGGTAAGAGCAGATGGGGATTTTATTTTGTGTGGAAAAAGAGAGAGTGTGGAATTGATTTTTTGGTGAATACTAGGAGGTGTAACCTTGTTCATATAACTGTTAAGAAAGGTTACTGTTTTAGAGATCTAGAACTATTTTATTTACCTAGAGAATTTTTCAGTGGTGTTGGTGGTATTGGTTTATATTCCCATCTGTAGACTCTGTTAGTATAAGTGATGTATTGCGACTAGGGATGCTACGTTGCAGACTCAACATCTAAATTTATTTGAGTACAGAAAATTATTTGTACATATGGCCATTGCAATATAAATAATGGTTCAGGTATTAACTGCCTGACAGTTTTGAACGTATCCTACTCGAGTTTGGCAAACTAAATTTCAGTTTACCCCAAGCAGGAGACTTTCAATGAAGCTGCAAAAGCAGCAGTCACATAAAGGGCTCTAACTCCGGAAACGTGTGGGTAGTCGCGATCTTGGTCTTGTTTTAAAGCCACACAATTTGTTTTTAAAATAAGATGGAGACGATACATGTATCCCAAGTAGTTCCCAGATATAACTGGTTGAAATGGAGCTACATATACTCACAGCTTTCACTTCATCCTATAAAACATAGTGTAGAACACTGTCAGGGCTCCTAGGAACCTATCTATAAAACATAGTGTATGGTACTGTCAGGGTTCCTAGGAACCTATCTATAAAACATAGTGTAGATCAACATCAGGGCTCCTAGAAACCTAGCTATAAAACATAGTGTAGAACACTGTCAGGGCTCCTAGAAACCTAGCTATAAAACATAGTGTAGAACACTGTCAGGGCTCCTAGAAACCTATCTATCCAATTTCTAGCTTTCACTTCAACCTATAAAACATAGTGTAGAACACTGTCAGGGCTCCTATGAACCTAGCTATAAAACATAGTGTAGAACACTTACAGGCTCCTAGAAACCTATCTATCCAATTTCTAGCTGTCTAAGGCAAGACAAGGCTAACGTGAAAAGAGTATAAAAGGTGGAGGCCCAGGGGAGGTGTAAAAAATAAAAATCATACCTTCTGTTACCTCTTTTGGGCCTCCTCACGGCGTTCGGCGCTCTCCTCTTGGGGGTCACAATTGACATCTGTAATTGGGCCACCAGTGGTCAAATGGGCACACTGAGTGCCATGACAACATGACCTTTGGCATGCCCAGGTCATCGCTAATCCGTTGGCCATTTTAGTTTGTCCAAGATGAATCTCCATTTTTGTAAAGAACTAACAATTTGGAATATTCAGGTCGAACCTGGCTTGGTACAAACTGATTCGCCCATCTCTAATACTGTTGCACTGTGGCTAGACTTAAACGTTCAGTTCACTATAAAGTACTATTGTCTACACAACACACCGTCAATGTGCAACACTTTGCTCAGACTTGCAGTCACATTTGCAATTAACAAAAAGTTTTTTGCAGATTAACATCAGGTTAAAATGACAGACAAGGCCACTCATGGAGTGATATAATAAGTAAATGGTAATATTTGACTTCAGAAAAGATAGTAATGAGTATAGAATATCTCTATGGAGAGGGACACTTGTTAGGTGTGTATGCTTTGTTCTACAGTGAAGGAATATCTTGTGATTTTGTGGCAGTACAATAGTTATAGTGTTTGTCTTGTCTAGATAATTGGGTCAGTGCTCAGAAGCCGCCCAGCCCTCTCTCATGTCCTGCGTCAAATCTCAGGATTGTATTGCCCAGAATCCTCTGTCCTCCCTGAGATTAGCCGAAGTCTAAAGCAATTAGTCAGGATTATAGATTAGTATACAGTGCGATGGAGGGAGCAGTGTGGACGTCTAGATCTAGTCTGCAGTAAGTTATACATATATATATTCCTTACATATACCACATACTGTGAATTGATATTATGTACTTTATATCATGTTTTACAAAGCTTTTTCAGATGTAGTTTATCAAATAATTGTTCAGATAAAAACGATATACTCTGCAGTTTTGGGGATTGTCAGGTTTTTTGTTAGTGCGGTGTTGTTTTCTATTAACTCGTGTTTATACTGTTTTGGTTTCTGCTTTCTTGAGTTCAGTGGTGGATTTCAGTCTCCTGCTTCGCAGGAAAGGTGGCTATACACATTAGACTTTAGTTGGCAGTAAAGGCTGCTAAAAAATAAGCATGATCAGCCGAATATGACTATTTACACAGACTCAAAATCTGTTTTGTAAATTTCCCCCATGATGGCCTCCTCGATCAGGTAGTTTAATAGTTAATGTTGATGGTGGGATTGTTCATACAAGCCATACCACCACTGAATGACTGGCCACATCACAGCCTATTATCTAATGTGTATGACTTGCCTAAATCCAGAGTCTAGCCCTTGTTGCTGGTGGCATACTTGGGTTTATTTTTTGTGGCTCAGTAGTTAGCACTGTTGCCTTGCACCGCTGGAGTCCTTGGTCCAAATCCAAAGGCAATGTCTGCCTGGGGTTTGTATGTTTTCCCCGTGTTTGGGTAAGCTTAACTTAGATTGTGAGCCCTATATGGGACATTGACTGACAATGTCTGTAAAGCGCTGCAGAATATGTTGGTGCTATACAAGAAAGAGAAATAGGAAAAGAGCATACTTAATTTGTCTCAGAAATATTCCTTATGAATCTGTGCTTTAGTTATTTATTTGAGACATGTATACTACTTAAAGCAGTGGTGTAACTACTGCCATAGCAGCTGTAGTGACTGCTACAGGGCCCGTGATCTTAGTGGGCCCAGTGGGTCCCTGCTGCTTTTTTTTTTTTTTTTTAAATAGGCTTTTACCTGCTGGAGTTACTCCAGAAGATAATGTCTCCTATTTACTTACCCTTCCTTGATCCTGACCATGGCCACCTCCACTTCCCCTTCAGTCCGTCCAGCCCCTGTGCTGAAGAGGAATCAGAGGCGGCTGTGGGCAGGAGCAGGGATCGGTAAGTAAAGCTGTGGAAAGAATATTTGTTGAGAGAACTTCGAGAGATTTGTCTCCTGAGGTTGAATGGTTGAATGAACCGCCTGGCGGTTTCATTCAGACCGAACATGTCTGAAATGAAACTGCTATTATTCAAAGTATATCAAAGTATAATGATCAGAGGGCCAGGGGAGGTTAGGAAACATAAAACCAGTGTTACTCACCTCTCCTGTGCTCCGGCGCCAGTCTTTGGCCTACCAAAGATGACACAGACGTCACGTGGATCAGGCTGACTAGTGTCGCACACAGTCATTGAAGAGGCCTTAAAACCTGCGCAGAAGCCCAGGAAAAGTGATTAAACATAACTAACAGTGTTACTCACATCTCCTGGGCTCCAGCACCGGTCTTTTGGCATCTTCAATGACATAAGTGACTACTGAGACGTAATAGCAAGCCCCCGAAAAGTTTTGCAATATTTGCACTGTAGATACCGTAAGGGCCACTAAGGACATTATACTGTGTGCAGGGGCCACTATTGGAAATTATACTGTATGGAAGTCACTACAAGACATTATACTGTGTGGAGTGGCTATATTGTATGCAGGGGCCACTTGGGACATTATATTGTATGGAGGCCACTATGGGATATTATTCTGTGTGGAGGGGCCACTGTGGGACATTATAGTGTATGGGGGCTACTATGGGACATAATGCAGTGTGAAGGGGCGACTGGGGGACATTATGCATGGTGAAGGGGCCACTGTAGGACAATATACTGTGTGTAAATGGGGCATTATACCGTGAGGGGGTCAGCAAAGGGAGCAGTTTACCATCTGGATGCCAGTAAAGGGGCGCCAGGAAAGAGGGCGCTATGCTATCTGGGGGGGAGGGGCCCATATAAAAGTTTGCTATGGGGCCCAGTCTTTGCTAGTTAGGCCATCCAACTTAAAGGGGTTTCCTGGATCATTGAATTAAATGCACACAGTTTAGGAGGACTAGAAAATAAAAATGCATATATTCTTACTGGCAAACTCCCCTGCATTCTTGAGCTGGGCCGTCTGTCACCTCCTCTGCTCTGTTTGTATATACAGCAGCTGCTGAAGTCTTTCACTACTCTCAGCTGCATACTGAGCCATTCTGTGTGTCTTAGCAAAGCAGTGGAGGTGACGGGTGGCCCATCACAGGAACGGTGTATTAATTTATATATATTTTTTTTTGCTTCCCAAATTATGTGCGTTTAATTCAGTGATCCCTGACCACCGCTTTATGTTTATTGTATTTATATGTTTATTGAAATGGAATTGAATATACAGTTAGGTCCAGAAATATCTGGACAGTGGCACAGTGTGGGATTTGCATATGAAAGCTGTTGCTGTAAACCCACGACATGCTGTCAAAGGAGCTCTCAGTGAAAGTGAAGCAGACCATAATTTGGCTGAAGAAAAGGAAGAAATCCATCAGAGAGATAGTCGAAATGTTAGGAGTGGCCAAATCAACAGTTTGATACATTTTGGTAAAAAAAAAAAAAAACGCACTGGTGAGCTCGGGAACTCAAAAAGGCCTGGACATCCATAGAAGACAACAGTGGTAGATGATCACAGAATCCTTTCCATGGTGAAGAAAAACCACTTCATAACATCCACCCAAGTGACGGACATTCTCCATGAAGTAGGTGTATCAGTATCTAAGTCTACCATAATGCTTATACTTCATGACAGCAAATACAGAGGGTTCACCACAAGTTTCATTTCCATAGTCTTTGACAAAAAAAAAAAAAAAAAACCTGAAGAAGCCAGCCCAGTTCTTTGGAATTCATGGCTTCCAATGGCATTAGAATGGCATAAATCATGGTCCCAAGCCACACAAACCCGGAGCTAAATGGATCTTAAGAGGTTGACCTATCTCTAGTCGCCAACATAATTATTTTTCAGTAATAGCTTGCTGCCTAGCCATTTCCTCTGGTTGTTCCTGTCTTGGGGACCCTGTCAGTAGCCTGGTGTCTGGCGCTTGCCTTGAACTAGGGCCCGTATAGTCATAGTTAGGTCAGCATGAAGTTATTGAAAGCTCCCCTGTAAGTTTCTGCTTACTATAATTTTACTTTTTGAACATGATACATGTATAGACAAAGCATTGTCCTTTTCTTGCGCTCTTTGCTCTATTTTTACATGTTATAAATCTATAGTATGTGGCTTTCTGCCTTTTTGGATTGTTTAAAATGAGGAAATATCAGCAGTGGACCCAAGGTTGTTGTCCTGAGACAAGCTACTTTAAGAAACAGATAAAGAATAGAGGGATAGGAAGTGTACAGGCAGACAGAAGGTCAGTGTTACAGCCATAAGTAAAAGATCAAGATAAACCAAATATCAAGGTCAGCAGGGAGATTAGGAGGCAGACCTAGGGTTTAGAATAGCAGAAGCTTATTCCAATATAAAGCATAGGTCAGAAGCTGTAGTGTCACCCGTCAAAGTAACCTCTTCTTCTTGGAGGTAGATTTAAAGAAAACGGGATCTGGTTGTTTGGGATGTGTCATAGTATTGTGAGGTGGGTGGAATCAAAATGAAAAAGGGGTTTACAGGACTCTATATTTGTGGATTTTTAGTTAGCCGTTTTATTGATAAAGATGAAGAAGAGGAAATAAATGTATTTTACATTTCCTTTCCTTCCTGTGGCACAAAGCTCTGGGCCTCTTTTTTCAAGGTTGTGTAAAAGATACATTTATAATTTTTGAGCTTTCCTCCTGTTTTTCAGCTTAGTCCGCTGGTGTTTGTACAGAAATAACAGAGACACAACGCAAGTAGGGCTCAGCAACTGAAAGCAATATGCAGAGAGAGGGAATATAGAATGTGGGAACAGAGACTGAGTCATCAGCCCGACCAGAGAAGAGGTCTGTAACCTAGGCAACCAGCTGTAAACATTGAGGAGACATAATGAGCTGTATCTGGCAAACAGAGAAAGATAGATAAAGTAATTTATTGGGTAAAACACTTTAGTTAGATTAACCACTTCCGTACCGCCCATAGACTATATACATCCTAGGGGTGGTTGCCTTGTTCTGCAAGGATGTACCGGTATGTCCAAGCAGAACTCAGCAGCTGCACAAAATTTTCAGCCGGAGCTCCCAGAGAGAAGACAGGGAAGGTTATTATCTTCCCTGCCTTCCCGATCGCTGTGTATACATGGGCGCCACCATCTTGTGGCTCTCCTCTGACCCGGTGGTCACGTGATCCGCCGGGATCAGCGTCTATTAGAGCTGCTGGGTCCTACAGGACCCAGATCAACTCTGTAGTAATGTGCAGGAGGCTGTATTCCTCCTGTAACTGGGGCTAAATGTACCATCCCCAGTTACAGAGGAAATCAGCCTCCCAACAAAAAAAAAAAAAGTCATCAGATGTCCCCAAAGGTCTATTATGACCTTATGGGGATTCAATGTAAAAAATTTTTTAAAAAAATGAATAGAAAAGCCTGAATATGTTCCTCGAGATGGGAATTCCCCTTTAAGGCCTCATTACACATCAGTGATTTCTGTATGTGCGCTGTCCATGTTTCCCATATATAGCACACAAACTCATTGACTTTGATATGTGTTCGTATTCAGACACCAGTTTTTTGTCTGCAGGCAGTAGTTTCACAGAATGAAATGAAGTATGTACCACTTTTGCCCTTTATCTGGACAGAACATGATTGTCATTGGGTCCATATGCCACATATGTGGCCAGTTTTTCATGGACTGTTGCTTGCACATGCTCTGGCAATTGCATATTTGCAAAGTTGTAACATCATGGGCTAGAACTAGCAAACTGAAGTGGGATACTGACATTCCACTGGGGTCAAATGGTGTTTCAGGGTTTGCGAACTACATTCATCAAATGCATGTCCGACTTTGTTTCCAGCGAAAAAAACTGGATTTGCGGCGCAGAGGGTGTAAGCGCACACCCGCACATTACTTTAAAAACCCATTCAAATAAATGGGTTTTTAAGCAATGCGTCGCTAACCTTTCGCTATCCAGTGCCTATACAGTTTCCCGAGATTTTGAGTCAGATTCGCGGCGGACGCACTCCGCAGCAAGTGTGAACCCACCCTTACCTGCATCCTGGGATGTCTAATATGACCTGAATCACAAGTAGGATATATACATACTGTAACTCGTAACATATAGTATACAAAGACTTGGGCACTGATTGGACGGGGGTGGGACAAGTTCACGGATTTTCACAATGGAAGTCTCTGTCCCTTAGATTTTAAAAAAGCAACAGTTTTTTTTTATTTTATGTTTGTAAATCAATAGTACATGTGAGTAATATATGAAACTTTGTAATATATCCTATATAAAGAAAATACTTCAGGACGTCCATGTCTGTCTCTGCTTCTCGTTCACTTCTATTTCTCCCCCTCCCCTCTCCATAGACTTCTATGAACTGCAGTCTGCTTTCACTGAAGATCTGGCAGTGAACTGAACAGTTTAACAGGCAGGAAAGGGCTGAGAGAGGAGACTGTAAGATATATCATCAGGGAAATATATGTATATACATTTTTTATATCCACCTGAACTATCCATTTATGAAAAAAAAAAAAACACTGTGTGCGCTCTGCATAGTTTTCTCCCTTTATAACCCAACCCGCAAATTCAACAGGTGTTTATGGTTTTCTGGAGACTGTTTGTAGGCCTTCCCGCACTTACACTTCATTCTTGAGACCACCTTTCCTTATTGAGTATAATGGGATCTGTCAACTATCCAGTATTTTCAGACTGACATCACCACATGAAAAAGTTGGGCTTGCACGACTTTGTCCACAATGTCAGATGGACTCTGCACTGGACAGACACTAAAGCATTTGTGATCAGCCATTGACACATCTACTGAACAGCTTTACCAAAGGCCTGTCCTGTGCTACATAACCGTTCCTGATCCTGGAGTGCCATCTAGTGTTCACAGGGAATATAGCAATAAACCATGGATACTGGCGGCCCAAAAACACTATATGACATTTGCCCCTCTAAATGTCCAGTCCTTATACAGTGTGACATTTTTTAGTAGGTTGGGCCAAATTAGACCACCATACGTTGTTTCAAGTGACATTGAAAATAGATGATATCGATGGAAAATCATGGACAGAGACAACAAATGTAAGAAAATGGACATTCTCAGGCCACGTTCTCATCTGCATTGGTGTCTCTGTTGTAGCGTGTCCAAATTTGCCAGACGAAAAAGTCCTGTAAGTCCAACTTTTTCATCCATTGGATTCAATTTTAAAGAACAGACACCCGACAGATCCTATTATAGTTAATGGGATCCGTCGGGCTCCGTATGTGACCGCTGTTGTAGCGGTCCGCCTATCTGTTGTTTTGGTCCTCCGACAGACCAGAACAACGAAAAGGCCAAAGGCCAATTCTGCATTTTACGGCCTTACATTCTTTATTGAGGAATGACTTCATTACTGAAACAAGCCACAAATAGTAGTGCGGTCTTGTTTTATTAAAGGAACAGTTTTAGGAAATGTATAAAGCCCTCTTTTTATGTAATATGTATTTTTTATTGTCCCCTATCGAAGTCAATGAGGAAAAACACTGTAATCCCTTTAAACCACAAGGATTAAGCCACTGTGTGTAGGAGGAAAATTTCAATCACTTCTATGGAAAAAAAAAACAATAAATATAAATAATTGAAAATAAAAGAACTGAGTTTTTAGTATCCAGTATTGTTGATTTTTGTTGCAGATTTTGCTGCTGTTTTTTGAGTCAAAGCCAAGAATGACTACAAAAGGAATGGGAAATATATAGGAAGTTTCTTATTCTTGTACCTTCTGCTCAATCCAATCCTGGCTTCGGCTCAAAAATGCAGCAAAATCTGCAACAAAAAAAAGCTGCTTTTCGGCAACGTGGGGCCTCAGCCTTAAGGGGTTCTCAGGGAATTGCCGCTACAGTGTTACACTCTATTCAGCTTACCTTTTATACATCCGTTTAGCACATCCGTTCAAAGGATGCGAAAAAAAGGATGTAAACTGATGTTCATCCATTTACATAGACATCAATGTTAAGAAAAAAAAACAAAAACAGATCCGTTTCTGTCCGTTTTTTTTGGGATGGACACAAAAGTATGGTATACTACGTTTTTGTTTCTTTCAATAAAAAATGGATATCGATGTCTATGCAAACGGATCACATCTGTTTACATCTTTTTTTTTTTGCATTCGTTGTTTGCATCTTTTAAATGGAGGTAAAAAAACAGATGTAAAAAACATGATCAGAATAGAGCCTAAAGCCCTGCCTCTAAATCTACCCTGCCCCACCCATCAACTCCACCCCTCCCCTCCCTTGTCCAGGACAGGTTTTACATAGAGAAGAGCAGAGGCAGCTATTTTTTTCACAGTCATACATAGAAGCAAAGTCAGAACAATAAAAACACACAAAACTAGTAGTCCAGGTAAAAGTATCTCGGTTCCAAGATTTATTTCAGGTCGAACAAGTTCAGTACGAACCCCATCTTAAAAAGCCACATAAAAATTAATAAAGCAGCGAATCACCGCATTAAGGACATGTGCTAAACAGGGACTATGTGTTACTTGTCCTTAATGCAGCACAGCAACAATATTGATGCCATTGTCGCTGGCAGTGCTGCTTCATGTGTCAACAATGGTGTGCACCTTTCCATATCTAAGTAAAGGCCCACATTGCAATATAAGTATCCTTCATTGAGGTTAAGTGCATGCCACCAGTTGGCGAAACGCAGTGGAATCCACTAAGTGGTACAATAGCGAGTGCATTGCTAGCAGCTTGGCCAGGTGTGAGTTAAATTGGACGACTGGGCACATATTGCTGTTTTGTGGACACACATTGCCTTAAGGATAACTGACATTAGTGTGGAAAAGGAGGAGGAGGAGAAACAGTTGGTAATGATGATGATCACAATGACCATGTGCTAGATGTAGATGTGGCCGGTCTAAAAGGAAGATCATGGGGAGAAGGCGTAGAACAGTTTTGCTTACTTCCCGTGCCACTGCCAAGTCTATTTTGCCTAATAAGCTAGTGATGCGTTTTCATGTGAGTATGTACTGTAGATATGTGTAGAATGTGAAGGAGACAGTGCAGAAAGGCCCTGCTGTAAATTACGTGTTATGTAGGAGGAGGAACACACATAAGCCAACCTCAAGAACCCATCACTCTCATATGTAATATCCTCCTGTGACTGAGATGAGTGAAAAAACTTCATCTTCATTTTCAGGAAGTACAAAAATCCTTTGGCTACTGAAATCAAAATCAGAAGTAGGGTTGCTGTTGGCACTCACATTCTTATTGTTAGTAGTACTTGTATGTTTCCTCAACCCCCTTCCCCGTGCCTGTCCCCTGCTCTGTTTTTTTCAGTCATTCTTTTACTGAACACCCTGTTTAATTATGGCAATTGATAACAATTCTGGCACTGTGTTTACTCTTTTTATTGTTGTTTTTTACAAACAAGTATTTCAAGAAAAGTCAGCTGTAAATAACAGAGTTTTTTTTTTTAGATTAGCACATGCTGCAATACTGCATTAAGAAATGTATTAATTTGTATTTGAATTTTTTTTTCAGCTTAACAACACTCCATTGCATTGTGTATTTGGTGAGCAGAGTAAAAAAAAAACATTAAATAACAAGTTTTTCAGAGAATGTTTTGTCAGTAAAACGACTGTTTATACAGGTGAAACTGCTCTATTGCACAACAGACTTGCGTTGCATTTCCATTGTTCGGGTCTGTCGGGGAGCCCTGAACAATGGAAATGGGGACTGCTAAAATAGAGGTGACACACGGGGTAAAAAACCTCCAATAGTGTAATACTGCAGAGCCAGCGATCCTTATAAAAAAACATTTATTATATTCTAGATTATCCTTCTTTTGACAGACATTGGACAATGTTCCACCTGTTCTCTCACTGTTGGCGATGGATCCAGATAAACCAAGAACCAATCAGGTAAGAAAATACTGTTTAATAGTCAAGCTCAGGTACTGTAGTATTGTGGCGTTCTTAAGTATAAATCAGATCAGGTTATACAGATCTGATACTGCTGTAGCCTACAGGTTCTATGGTAGGAATGGGCGGCACTTCAGTGGGGAGGGGGCAGCTGTGGTGGGGGAGAAGATCACTAGGAGGCTAGATGAGTGTATAAACTAGGGACTGGGGGAGAACAATAACAGATGTGTAGACAGAGAACCTGGACTAAGTAATGTAACGGGTGGAGAGAAGGGTGGGAGAAGAACACTTAGTAGGGAAAGGAGGAGAAGGAATGAGATAAAGCACATGTATACTAATGACTGAAGACTAACTAACAAAATGGAGGAATTAGAACTGATAACGTTAGAAGAGGAATATGTTATAGAAGGGATAAATGAGACTATGACTGGACTGTTGACTTACAGGTTTATCTTTTGTTTAGAAAAGAGCATACAAATAGGAAATGGGGAGGGGTTTGCTTGTACGCAAAATCCCACCTTAATCCCCTTACCGCATGTACAGGTACATATACATGATCGCACGGGCTCAGAAGCAGAGAAGTCTTAGGAGGCCCATAAGCACTGGCATAGGGTTTGCAATGGTTATAGTTGTCACCAAGCCCATAAGGCAGGGGGGGGGGCACAGGTCACCTTGACCATGGTAAGGCTTAAACTTAAGGTACCAGAGAAATATAGCAGAAAGCCCAGGGTCATACAGGTAATAGAGATATATTGGCCATTTTTGACCTGCAAATCGGGGTGGTTCCACTAAAGAGAGATGTCGTGCCTAATTTTGTATGGGGTCCCCGAAATGACAAGTTCACCCCTGTATATGCCAAAATGTTGCATATGCCTAGCTATTGAAGTCTATAGGCATGCTCACATATTCAGGATTTTTCCAGTTTGTGCACCTGAACATTCACCACAAATTTGGTGCCCAGTCTAGTTAATAAATTCCTGGAGCTCCAGCACCAGATGAATGAGGTGCTCACATGATACCACGGCCACGTCATACAGCTGACTGGGGGGGGGATGCCGAGAGATGGACCCACCAAACTGAAACTGACCAGTCAGAATTGAAAGTTGGATAACCTCTTTACCACCCCAACCCTAGGCAGCTGCTTTCCATACTTATGTATCATTGAGGCCTTGTTGGCAGTATTGAAATCTCCTGCTACTTTACGTATGTAGAAATACTCCACAATTCTGGCCCAAAATGCACTAAAAAAGTGGTGACCATGGCATGCTATAGACTCTATGGGGCAGATTTATTAAACTGTATCAATGCAAAACTGTCTTAGTTGCCCATAGTAACCAATCAAAATGGAGCAGAATAGAAAATGAAAGCTGTGCTGTGATTGGTTGCTATGGGCAACTAAGGCAGTTTTGCTTTTAGACTGTTTTAATAAATCTGTCTTTATATACTTACCTCATAACAGTTTGTATATGAGGTATATACAAAACTGTTATGAGGTAACTAGACACTGTTATATCACATAGAATAACAGTGACTAGTTATTCTATGTGATATACAGTCCATGGTCATTTGATATAAAGTGGGGAAAAAAAGTATTTAGTCAGCCACCAATTGTGCAAGTTCTCCGACTTAAAAAGATGAGGCCGGCCTGTAATTGTCATCATAGGTAGACCTCAACTATGAGAGACAAAATGAGAAAACAAATCCAGAAAATCACATTGTCGGATTTTTTAAGAATTTATTTGCAAATTATGGTGGAAAATAAGTATTTGGTCACCTACAAACAAGCAAGATTTCTGGCTCTCACAGACCTGTAACTTCTTCTTTAAGAGGCTCCTCTGTCCTCCACTCATTACCTGTAGTAATGGCTCCTGTTTGACATTGTTATCAGTATAAAAGACACCTGTCCACAACCTCAAACAGTCACACTCCAAACTCCACTATGGTGAAGACCAAAGAGCTGTGGAAGGACAACAGAAACAAAATTGTAGACCTGCACCAGGCTGGGAAGTCTGAATCTGCAATAGGCAAACAGCTTGGTGTGAAGAAATCAACTGTGGGAGCAATAATTAGAAAATGGAAGACATACAAGACCACTGATAATCTCCCTCGATCAGGGGCTCCACGACAGATCTCAACCCGTGGGGTCAAAATGATCACAAGAACGGTGAGCAAAAATCCCAGAACCGCACGGAGAGACCTAGTGAATGACCTGCAGAAAGCTGAGACTAACGTAACAAAGGCTACCGTCAGTAACACACTACGCCGCCAGGGACTCAGATCCTGCAGTGCCAGACGTGTCCCCCTGCTTAAGCCAGTACATATCCGGGCCTGTCTGAAGTTTGCTAGAGAGCATTTGGATGTTCCAGAAGAGTATTGGGAGAATGTCATATGGTCAGATGAAACCAAAGTAGAACTGTTTGGTAGAAACACAACTCGTCGTGTTTGGAGGAGAGTGAATGCTGAGTTGCATCCAAAGAACACCATACCTACTGTGAAGCATGGGGGTGGCAACATCATGCTTTGGGGCTGTTTCTCTGCAAAGGGTCCAGGACGACTGATCCGTGTACATGAAAGAATGAATGGGGCCATGTATCGTGAGATTTTGAGTGCAAACCTCCTTCCATCAGCACGGGCATTGAAGATGAAACGTGGCTGGATCTTTCAGTATGACAATGATCCCAAGCACACCACCAGGGCAATAAAGGAGTGGCTTTGTAAGAAGCATTTCAAGGTCCTGGAGTGGCCTAGCCAGTCTCCAGATCTCAACCCCATAGAAAACCTTTGGAGGGAGTTGAAAGTCCGTGTTGCCCAGCGACAGCCCCAAAACATCACTGCTCTAGAGGAGATCTGCATGGAGGAATGGGCCAACATACTAGCAACAGTGTGTGCCAACCTTGTGAAGACTTACAGAAAACGTTTGACCTCTGTCATTGCCAACAAAGGATATATAACAAAGTATTGAGATGAACTTTTTTTTTATTGACCAAATACTTATTTTCCCCCATAATTTGCAAATAAATTCTTTAAAATTCAGACAATGTGATTTTCTGGATTTGTTTTCTCATTTTGTCTCTCATAGTTGAGGTCTACCTATGATGACAATTACAGGCCGGCCTCATCTTTATAAGTGGGAGAACTTGCACAATTGGTGGCTGACTAAATACTTTTTTCCCTACTGTACAGTCCATGGTCATGTGATGGGCACACAGGTGCACAGCCGGTTATAGTCACAGCACAGTAATCAGACATCTGCCTGGTACGAGCTGTGCACCTGTGTGTACATCACATGACCATGGACTGATTTTTATCTACTAGTAAGCAGAATGAATGACAGCAAGCAGAGATCTAGAAAACCAGGAGGAACAGATATAGAAAGTATATTGGAAAATTGTACAACTTTTTATTATTCAAACAATAACAACTGTCTCTCAATATTGGTTTGAAACTGGACAACCCCTGTAATGGCGTTCTCCATTTTTTGGTGTGAGATATTAGTCATGGGTATGCTAGCTGCAAGATTTTGTAAGGACGAGAAAAATGTCTAACAATTAAATTGTAAGCAAATTGATCATACAGATTGTGTTGTAATGAATTCTCTGCGGCTTCTGTCTGTGTAGTCTAGCGTTATCCTGTCTAGGCTTAGGACTGTATTTATAAATGTGCCACAGTGTACTTTATAACGTCATTTTTCCTTTATGCAGGAGTGTGACTATTCTTTTCTTGGGACTTGAAAATGCTGGGAAAAGTTCAATAATCAAAGTTATAAAAAGAGGTAAATGTATATCACATGATGTCATGCCTGGACTAAAATACCCTCTGGTGTGAGCTACATGGGAAGTCACATGTAACATGATAAAAAGGCTGATCGTGTTTCTTACTACATGACACAGTACAATAAGGATACATATTTTGTCTGCGCCTTAGGAATATTTTATGATTATTTGTATACTATGAAAGTATTCGTAGGCACCCGTGCACTCTGTGTATGCCAAAAAGAGTTTTCTTGGCATATACTGGGCCAGTATGCATTGGTTAACTGCACCTTTTTTTCACTGTATAGGGTCAAGAAGCATCAGTATATGACATAACAGTAAAATGATGTTATCTTTGTAATATCATAAATTTTGGTATAGTACATTTAGAAACTATGAATATTTGGCTATATCTTGTAGTGGCATGTTAAAGCTTGCTGCACTCTTCTGTATTCTTCATTGCACAAAGCGATACTTCTAATGCACTCTCTAAGTGCTACTGGATTGTGCGTCTAGAAGAGAATGATCCAGAGTTTTTATGCCTTGTATGCCAGTTTTCTGGCGTACACGAAAACAAGGTTGCAATTTTTTGTTCAATGGGGTTCCAGAAAAGGGAGTGAGGAGCGGCCCTGGAAGCCGATGTAGTTTTCAGTGTGAAGGAGCACAGCCCGATGGATGGTGCACTTGAGCTATGACGGAGCATCAAAAATGCAAAAAGAAGACTGCTGTTAAATACGCCATTCTTCATAAATCTCCCACAGTATTTCCATTTTCAGGACAGACAATCTCCATGCACCAATTTTTTATCTCATGGATTAAAAAAAAAAGCCTTTGAGTAAAATTGGAGGTGCAATTTCCACTTATGATATGTCGTCATTCCAAAGAAAGGTTTTCTGCAGATAGAGAGCAAATGTCAGTCACAGGGACAGTCCAGCAGGGCCTGTATGTAAAAACACTGCTTACCTTTCATTAGAGATAGGGCAAGGTGTCCACAAAGCCCTAGTGTAGCCAAATTTAATAAACCTCTGCACACTATCTATGGTGAGATGTAGTCTTGTATCATAGCTAAATGATGGCACAACCATACAGTAATACATTACTTCTGAATTCAGGAACCATTAGGACATTTTGGAAATCAATGAAATGATTGATGAACCTTGGTGACATATTATCTAATATACAGATGTTTCCTTTATATTCTTCCTAGGCCCTCCATGTCACATGTCTTCATCCACTAACCCATTCAGAACTGAGCTTCGCCTTGACCAGTTTGATCTCACTCTTCTTGAGCTTCCCAGTGGAAATAAGATGAGGGCAAGTTGGAGGTTGTACTATCCTCATGCACATGCTCTTGTTTTCGTCGTGGATGCTACTGACCATGGACGTATACAGGAAGTCGCAGGTGTCCTTTCTAGTGTCCTAAAACACCCAAAAGTGACTGGAAAACCACTTTTAATGTGAGTATTTATTCCAGTTTCTCATTTACATTTAGTGCTATTAAGTGACAATGTGGCATCTTCTACCTTAAAGGGATTTCCCGGCCCCAAATGCACGTTTTCTTTTCAGACCTCAGAGTATAATGATTGGAGGCCCAGGGGAGGTGACAAACACAGACTCCAAAATTTATACAAATCTCAGATCAGACCACCAGATTAATTCATACCCCAGAATATATTCAGACTTTGGACCAGACCCTAATATTTGCCTCTTTGCCTGCACAGAGTAAGGCTGGGGCCCCACGTGGCGTAAATAAGGGTTTTTATTTTCTAGCAAATCCCATCCCCACTTTGCGGTAAAATACACGCAGAGGACACGTTGCGAATTCCAAAACTGTTGCGGTTTTGGAAATCACAGCATGTCAATTATACCTACGGAAACGCCAGCAATTTCCCTATAGGTATAATTGAAGCAGAAAGTCTGCAGAGGAAACCTGTGCAAACTTTCTGTGCGAAGCACTACAGAAAAAAACCGCAATGTGTTGCCGCCACGGTTTTTCCTGCAGCGCTTTTTTTTTTTACTGCGGGTCGCTACGTGGGGCCTTAGCCTAAATGACACTTTTCTGTTAATACAAACTCATAGGCCAGGTCCAGACATGGCAGATTATTCCACCCTAAATTATACTGCAGATCCTCGGCAAATCCACATTAACTCCACATGCAGATTTTGTCATGGATTTGCCATGAATCTGGTCCTGTGTATTGCAAAGTGTGAAGTTTCTGGTGAAAATAGCTTTAACCCAACAGAGTCAAGATGCTGCATATTTAAATGTCTGTATAGGATTTTGCAAACTCCATCTATACGTATTCCACCGTAAATTGCTGTAGAATTACAGTGCTGACTCCGCGCCACAATTACCCCCCCCCAATCCTGCCATGTCTGAATCCAGCCATAAAGAATAAGCTGTTAATGTAACCAGCATTATGCAGACAAGGGAAGCGGAACTGGCAAATACTTTCTATATAACACCTGGCAGCATTTAGTGTAATGTGTATATTGATCCTTCGTGATGAAATTATTAGAACATAAAAATGATTCTGTAGACTATACCTACTGTAATAAAACTGTAATATATCAATACTCATTCTAGATGTATCATCTCTTTCAGACTGGCAAATAAACAGGACCGAGCCTCAGCACTTCTCCCTAGTGAAATCATTGAGTTGCTGTCTTTAGAAAAACTGGTGAATGAAAATAAGACCCTTTGCAGAATTGTAAGTTATACTGCCTTGAATTTCACCGACGTAATATATTTTTCATAAGCTTTACAATTAGTACAAGTTGCCAGGAAATTATATGGGTCTATAAAATATGCTTGCGGCCAGACGTTATGAGACTAACACAAATTTTGGCTTTCACAAAGCTTGCTGCTTCAGTGTTTTTAGATCTTTGAGTCAGATGTTTTTATGTCAGGTTTTGGCCCAGAAGTTGATATCCAGTACGCCCCAGCGAATTGCAGAAGTCTCGAAAAATAAGGGTCAACGTTGTAAATATTGAGTCTTTACATAAACTTGATGTATATGTCAATAAAAGTTTAAAAACTCATGAAATACGTATAATTGTAGTTCTCTATACCATAGAAACATCTAACAAAAAGAACACTGAAGTGGCAAACTTTGTAAAAAACAAAATTTGTTCCAGTCTGAAAACTTTTGGTCACAAAGTGTAAGACATTTATGAAGTAAGGAATCTATTATCTGCTTTTATAATGTGTCAGTTTCCATGTTATTATATGACAATATCGTGACATTATAACAAAGTCGCTCTGCAACTGAAGTATTGGCATTGTTATCTATAATACATCCAGTTTACGTAATATTTTTCTGGCATATTTACTATGGTACAAATCAGCTAAGTAATGTCCTTTCCCTTTGTCACGCAACTTTTATAGTTTTCCACAAATAATAACACTCTCAGAGCCCAAAAGTCCTGTTTGCTTTAAGGGCACAAGGCCAGGCTTCATTGTGTTGTATTACTCATTTTGTTAGGGGATGTAAATAACAAAAAAATGAAAAGGACTTATGTTTACCTCCGGTGATCCCCAGTCACTGCCGCTCTGACGGTGTCCGGGTCACCACTACACTTCACTCCTGGGTCCTGTCCCAGGACAGGAAATGGCTGAGAGTGGGTATTCATAGCCATTTACAGACTTATCTGGAAGCACAATGGGGACCCATGCACCACTGAAGGGTGGGGGAACAGTGGAAGTGAGTATAAGCCAATGCCACAAACTGTATCTCATTAAAAAGCAGCATTAACCAGTAGTTCAGGACTAGAATATTTTGCGTTTTTAGGACCGATTGCTGTTGTTCTTATATTAGTGACCATAAGGCTACACAAGTGTGAAAGTTAGGGTTAAGTTCTGATCTATTTAATGGGGTATTCCCACAACAACAATTATACATCATATAAAAGTACTTTGCAAAATATTACTGTTACCCATTGAAAGCATTTAGCAAAAGAATATATATATATACAGTATATATATATATATATATATCAGTAGAAAAAGCCTAATGAAATCTCTCTTTCTCTACCACTGTTTGAGCACTGTTGCCAATGGATCAACCAGTAGTCCTTCTTCATTCAGGACGAGCATGCTCAGTTTGTCTTTGACTTCCCTATAGCTGCCTATTAGATCCTCTGATAACATACCTAACCATCCTAACAGGCAGAATATGTGCAATACAGGAATGATTTACTTTAGGAGAGTGGCCTGTGCAGCAGTTAGGAAGTGCACAGAGCAAGGTGCACCTGAGAAATGTAGTTTTCACTAGTGAGCAGTCACATTCTCCATAGTAAAGACTGCCACACTGGCCATTGTAAACTGAAAATGTAATGACGTTATTGGGTGCAGAACTTTAAAGACACAAAGCAGGTGGGTGAAATCACAGGTACAGTGCAGACGATTTAAAAAAAAAATCCAGATGAAGGAAGATGTCACTTCTGAAACGCGTCGGGGCTATTTTGTTTTGTGGGACTTTCCATAGTTAGCGGTAACATCACCCGCTGCACTGAGACAGCGGCATTACTTTCAGCTTAGGGGAAGCGGCCGCCGGCTGGGGGTCTCAGGAACCTTTTTGTGAGACACACAGGAGGATTTCCACCATGCTGTATTATCCACCTGTGCAGAGTATAAATGCTCGGACAGTATTTCTGGGAATATTATCATTTAGCTTGCACAGTGGTGGTGAAGTGGATGAGTGCATTAAGGTGAAGGACTTTTCTCTCCTCCCATTTCTTGGCGGTTTCTGGCAATGTAAACTTAGCCTTAGTTTGTTTTTTGTACTTGTTTTATTTTTATGTTCGACCGATCCAGTTAGAGGGATTATGCACACATTTGCAGTGACATTTGTAGCTGTTAGTATTATGCTCAGACTAGCCAAGACCCAGCAGCATCCTGCTTCTAGCGGCATCCCGGCAATCATATGACCATAGGGACTAATAGAGGTAGCTGCAGTAAAAACTCATATATTTATTAAGATTTCCTTTCTTTAATATTACGCATATGAAACTATTCACTGTAAGGAATATTAGATACTAGCATACATTTGGAAAGATACTCTTTCATATTATGAGAACTAAATGACAGACATGATATTTTTGTTGATGTTTCTATTATGTAGGAGCCATGTTCAGCAAGCACAGACTTTCATTCCAGCCATGACTGGGCAATACTAAAAGGTCTGCGTTGGGTCTTACGTTCTGTGGCCCTCAGCTATTCTACAATCAGCGCTCGTATATTACAAGACAATGCAGAGCTGAAAGAAAGTATTCACCCCAGAACATCTGCCAGGCCACAGAATGACAGGTAACATAAAACAATCATTGCATAGACCTTACCAGAGGCTGTACAACAAGGCCATAGAATGCACAGTCAAAGAAAACTGTTATCACACAAGATGTGTTCCTTGTGGGTTATAGCCATACAATTGCCGTGCACCGTTCTTCCACATATCCACTTAAATAATTGCTTTTGCTCTATTACATGCATGTTGATTCAGTGTCGGACTAAGGTTCCTTAGGCCCACCAGATGAGATGAATCGGGGGGCCCACCCTACAACAATCCCTAGGAAATAGACCATAGTACCCTTCAAATTTGGGTGTCTTCTGCTGGACTATTATTGCCTTAGAGCCTTGGCCCAGAACAGTGAAGAGGGGGCTGTATGAAAGCACTCTGGCCCTAGACCATTTCTGAAATACTGCATCTGCTGGAGTAGAACACGATTCCTTTTCTCCTGGATCCATAATCATAGAAATAAAGAAGGAAAGCAATATACAGTATGTATATTGTCTGATGATATGTAGAGGGAGGGAGGGTATGTGGACACTCATGAGATGGGCTGACAGTGAATAGGGTAGAAAAGACGGTGCTCAAATTTTTTAACATTAAAAAAACAACAAAAAAACCCCAAAAAACATTTTGGGCTTGGGTCAATCATCTTTGAGAAAATGAAACAGTCACAAATGATGGGGCTGGATGCAAGAAGTCACATACATAAGGCCTGCTAGTTACACTATATACTGTATAATTAATAGGAGAACATTGTATATAATGAGGAAACTCTATATATAGTAATATGTAGGACACTGAATATAAGAATAAAGAGGACACTGGGGGAGTTTATTTAGACTGGCGATTCATATGCCAATCTTTGAATTGATTCCCCGACAGGTGCAAGATTTGCCAGAATTACTAAGATTCTCCGCCACTTAGTAATTCTTGCGCATGTACGTGAGCTCATCCTGTCGGGAACTGGCATGGATTTGTGATATACTGTAAGTCAAGCAAGGTCTCTGGTAGATCTGGTGGACCGGGGCATCTTTGCCATGGTTTGCCTACATTCCTGGCTTGTTCTGTCCACTGTGGTGATCGGGGTGCAGCAGCTGAGATGCGCCACAGTGAGCCAAAAGTGTGTGAAGTTGAGGGACATTTGTGGCCACTTTTTAGGAGCATCAGCCTTAGTAAATTTTGTCCATTGTATACAATAATTATAATGAGGATGCTGTATGTAATAAGGACGATAGATATAATAATAAGCAGGGCCATGTATATACAGTGGGGAAACAAAGTATTTAGTCAGCCACCAATTGTGCAAGTTCTCCCACTTAAAAAGATGAGGCCGGCCTGTAATTGTCATCATAGGTAGACCTCAACTATGAGAGACAAAATGAGAAAACAAATCCAGAAAATCACATTGTCTGATTTTTTAAGAATTTATTTGCAAATTATGGTGGAAAATAAGTATTTGGTCACCTACAAACAAGCAAGATTTCTGGCTCTCACAGACCTGTAACTTCTTCTTTAAGAGGCTCCTCTGTCCTCCACTCATTACCTGTAGTAATGGCTCCTGTTTGACATTGTTATCAGTATAAAAGACACCTGTCCACAACCTCAAACAGTCACACTCCAAACTCCACTATGGTGAAGACCAAAGAGCTGTGGAAGGACACCAGAAACAAAATTGTAGACCTGCATCAGGCTGGGAAGACTGAATCTGCAATAGGCAAGCAGCTTGGTGTGAAGAAATCAACTGTGGGAGCAATAATTAGAAAATGGAAGACATACAAGACCACTGATAATCTCCCTCGATCAGGGGCTCCACGCAAGATCTCACCCCGTGGGGTCAAAATGATCACAAGAACGGTGAGCAAAAATCCCAGAACCACACGGGGGGACCTAATGACTGACCTGCAGAAAGCTGGGACTAACGTAACAAAGGCTACCGTCAGTAACAGGACAACTGATCCGTGTACATGAAAGAATGAATGGGGCCATGTATCGTGAGATTTTGAGTGCAAACCTCCTTCCATCAGCAAGGGCATTGAAGATGAAACGTGGCTGGGTCTTTCAGCATGACAATGATCCCAAGCACACCATCAGGACAACGAAGGAGCGGCTTCGTAAGAAACATTTCAAGGTCCTGGAGTGGCCTAGCCAGTCTCCAGATCTCAACCCCATAGAAAACCTTTGGAGGGAGTTGAAAGTTCGTGTTGCCCAGCGACAGCCCCAAAACATCACTGCTCTAGAGGAGATCTGCATGGAGGAATGGGCCAACATACCAGCAACAGTGTGTGCCAACCTTGTGAAGACTTACAGAAAACGTTTGACCTCTGTCATTGCCAACAAAGGATATATAACAAAGTATTGAGATGAACTTTTGTTATTGACCAAATACTTATTTTCCACCATAATTTGCAAATAAATTCTTAAAAAATGTGATTTTCTGGATTTGTTTTCTCATTTTGTGTCTCATAGTTGAGGTCTACCTATGATGACAATTACAGGCCGGCTTCATCTTTTTAACTGGGAGAACTTGCACAATTGGTAGCTGACTAAATACTTTTCTTCCCCACTGTAATTATAAGAAGAAAACCATAATATAAGGACAACACTATATAATAAGAAGGACACTATATAATGATAAGACAAGGCACTGTATATAATAAGGAGGGATAGTTCTGTAGGCATAGCAGAGTTTTTGGCGTGAATTCAGGTGTAAATGGTGGTGCAGGGAGCTAAAACCACTCTCTGCACCATCATAGCCTGGAGGCGGGCACTTGTCAGGGTTTGCCAGTGATGGCACTGGCCCTAAATCCCCGATCTCTTACTTATGGGATCCAGGACCAAAATAAAAAATCTTTTGGTGCTCTGGGGAAGGGGTGAAGAGTCCAGACCTGTCAGACCCCCTACCTTCAAATTCAGTTAAAATTTTGTTTTATTGTAACCTTATATAAAGTATTCTCAGATTAGTAATTTAAGAAAATACCCCCAGAAAATGGGTTGTTGCTGCATAATTGGCCTTTTATTTGCTTTGCAGTGATCTGTTGGCATGGGACATGCCTCATAGCAGCATTACAGACCTTGTGGAATACAAATCATTTCCAGGTGCCAAGAATAGGCCCCTAAAACCTATTCATAACATCTTGTCACAGGTATAACTATATAAGAATTGTACAAATAGCATACTTATATAACTGCAAAGTTGTATGTAATTCAAGTTAATGGCCAGGATGGATTGAGCCTTGGTAAATGTAGGAGAATAACATAGGATTCATCTGCATTCTACAGATTTTATACTTCTTGTGTGCAGTAGGTGTGCAGTAATGATCTTCATAGATAGTACAGAAGCTAAGGGTGTAGACAATAAAAATGACAGGTAGATGCCGGACTGGTGGACCCTGGGTAAAGAAGTTTTTTAATCTTTAAAAATTATTTGCAAATGGTTTTTGTAATACAATTTATCACTTATTAATGTAGGGCCACATTAACCATGGGGCAAATGGTGTATCCTCATTAGGCTCTATGGTAGTGGGACAACCTCAGCTAACCCAGATCTAATGGAACAGTCCTGTATTTCGGGTGCTGTCCCGCTGTTCCGGGCAACAGGTAGCAATTTAAAATCAAGGCACAAATATAGGTGAATATAGTAGTGGACTAGGCTGATAGCTCCGTGCTAAACCATTCAGACTTTGGCTTATGATGTCTGCTGCAGGGAGGTGTGAACAGTGATGTAATCTGAGTAATAAAAAAGAGAAATCAACACTGTGAATCTGTAGAAGAGTCACCCGAGGAGACGGTCACAGCAGTAACAGCGGACACTTGTGCAGCTAACTGGCACCTATAGGACCTTATTGTTCACATGACACATGGAGATGGGTAAGGGTCCTTAAGAAGCTTGTGATGACTGGGCTTTGGCAAGAGGGAAGAAACACTTGCATGTACAGTGCCTTGCGAAAGTATTCGGCCCCCTTGAACTTTTCAACCTTTTGCCACATTTCAGGCTTCAAACATAAGGATATAAAATTTTAATTTTTTGGTGAAGAATCAACAACAAGTGGGACACAATCGTGAAGTGGAACGAAATTTATTGGATATTTTAAACGTTTGTAAAAAATAAAAAACTGAAAAGTGGGGCGTGCCAAATTATTCGGCCCCCTTAATTTAATACTTTGTAGCGCCACCTTTTGCTGCAAGTCGCTTGGGGTATGTCTCTATCAGTTTTGCACATCGAGAGACTGAAATTCTTGCCCATTCTTCCTTGGAAAACAGCTGGAGCTCAGTGAGGTTGGATGGAGAGCGTTTGTGAACAGCAGTTTTCAGCTCTTTCCACAGATTCTCGATTGGATTCAGGTCTGGACTTTGACTTGGCCATTCTATCACCTGGATACTTTTATTTGTGAACCATTCCATTGTAGATTTTGCTTTATGTTTGGGATCATTGTCTTGTTGGAAGATAAATCTCCGTCCCAGTCTCAGGTCTTTTGCAGACTCCCAACAGGTTTTCTTCCAGAATGGTCCTGTATTTGGCTCCATCCATCTTCCCATCAATTTTAACCATCTTCCCTGTCCCTGCTGAAGAAAAGCAGGCCCAAACCATGATGCTGCCACCACCATGTTTGACAGTGGGGATGGTGTGTTCAGGGTGATGAGCTGTGCTGCTTTTACGCCAAACATATCGTTTTGCATTGTGGCCAAAAAGTTGGATTTTGGTTTCATCTGACCAGAGCACCTTCTTCCACATGTTTGATGTGTCTCCCAGGTGGCTTGTGGCAAACTTTAAACAAGACTTTTTATGGATATCTTTGAGAAATGGCTTTCTTCTTGCCACTCTTCCATAAAGGCCAGATTTGTGCAGTGTACGACTGATTGTTGTCCTATGGACAGACTCTCCCACCTCAGCTGTAGATCTCTGCAGTTCATCCAGAGTGATCATGGGCCTCTTGGCTGCATCTCTGATCAGTCTTCTCCTTGTTTGAGATGAAAGTTTAGAGGGACGGCCGGGTCTTGGTAGATTTGCAGTGGTCTGATACTCCTTCCATTTCAATATGATCGCTTGCACAGTGCTCCTTGGGATGTTTAAAGTTTGGGAAATCTTTTTGTATGCAAATCCGGCTTTAAACTTCTCCACAACAGTATCACGGACCTGCCTGGTGTGTTCCTTGGTCTTCAAGATGCTCTCTGCGCTTTAAACAGAACCCTGAGACTATCACAGAGCAGGTGCATTTATACGGAGACTTGATTACACACAGGTGGATTATATTTATCATCATCAGTCATTTAGGACAACATTGGATCATTCAGAGATCCTCACTGAACTTCTGGAGTGAGTTTGCTGCACTGAAAGTAAAGGGGCCGAATAATATTGCACACCCCACTTTTCAGTTTTTTATTTTTTACAAAAGTTTAAAATAACCAATAAATTTCTTTCCACTTCACAATTATGTCCCACTTGTTGATTCTTCATCAAAAAATTAAAATTTTATATCTTTATGTTTGAAGCCTGAAATTTGGCAAAAGGTTGAAAAGTTCAAGGGGGCCGAATACTTTCGCAAGGCACTGTACATGAGAGCAGCAGCACAGGACTAAGGAGAGCGATGGCAGGAAGGAGGACACTGGGCTAATACACAATCTACTCTACTTCTCACCAGGGAATTACACTTGTGGCTACTTACTTATAGCATCTATACAGGCTCTTAGAACTTAAGTTTCTCAGTTCCAATGTCACACAGTGTTGTCCTGGATACTCACAACTTCATTCGCAGCATCCTCTAGTATGGCTTACAGAGACAGAATTGTATTTGCGGCATTTATTTACTACTGCTTTTACACTAGGATTTTTGTATCAGACGTGGAATCAGTTTCTTTGCTGCATGGAAAAGCGAAGACCGCAAACTGGTGCAAATTTTTTGGCAAAAAAAACCCCAACCTCCTTCCCTTTCTGAAACAAAAATTGTGGTGTGAAAGCAGTCACGGTAACATTTCTCTCCAGAGGCTTAACTCACAGCAGCCTCTCCTTGGGTCCTTTTTCTGGTAACCGATTGTCCAGCATCTGACCTCTGTCCTGAGCATACAGCAGGGGTCCCCAACCACCGGTCCACGGACCAGGACCGGGCCGTTGGGGTTTATTTGCCGGTCCGCGGGCTGGCCTCACCAGACGCGGCTCCTGGATCAGCACATTATGTGGGGCGCGGTGGGGCGGGGCGGTGATCTGGCCACAGTGTCGTGGCTCCTGGCTTAGTTCCTGGCGGGGACCTGGTCTACAGAGCTGTACACCGAGGTCCCGCCAGCACCCCCGCTCTACAGCGCTGTTTGGTGTATAGCGCCGCTAAAATCTAACACCCTCCATAACCCCGCCCCCGTAGGACCAAAGCCCCGCCCCCGGTGCCCTTCCGGGCCATGGAAAAATGGTCTTGCTTGAAGCCGGTCCCTGGTGGAAAAAAGGTTGGAGACCACTGACGTAGAGAACTACTACTCACTGGCTTCATTGAAACAGCCTTTTATGTAAACTTTGGTGCTGCAGAGCCATCCAGTGGCAATCATTAACATTGCAGGTAGTTTACAATATAGAATAAGGATAGGTTCACACTAGCATTCAGGCCTCCATTCTTCGGGTCTGCTTGGGGACCCGAAAAATGGAAAATCTATCCACTTAAAAAAATGGTTACCTGCATAAACCAGAAAATAGACTATAATGGGGTCCGGCGGGTTTCTGCCTGAAATCAGCAGAGAGAAAAGTCCTGCTTGCAGGACTTTCCTTTCTGCCTATTTTAGGTGGAATGGGGGACGGAGTCCTCAAACGCTAGTGTGAACCTAGCATAACTTATGCATATGAGCTCAAACCAGCCAAACCAAAGGTTTTTTTTTTTTGCCCATTATCAGTACATAGCAGGGTTACTGACTGGATGGCTGGACAAAGTGCCTAAAATGCAGCTCAGGAGCGGTAGTGCTGTTTTAAATGGAGAATTATTTTTCATGCAGAGCATTTTTACCCAACCATCTAGTAACCAAACACTTCCCATGGAGGATTGCCTAAAATAATTCATAACTCCATACACTTCTGTGTTTCTTCAATGAGAAGCAGTAACCTGAACTGAATGACTTAGAAATAGAATCAACAGTGAATACATTTTATTGGAATATACATGCAAAAATTCCACCAATAGCTCAAGAGGGACGTACAACCAGCAAACGATTGCGGTTCACTGTATTACAAGGAAGTCTTGTGTGTTCTGTCTTCTCGTTCAGTTTGGGATATTTGCATCTACTTCTGATTAAAATGCTATGGCATAGGGATTTATTATATTAAAATTGGGTTTGGTTATGGCCTGCAATTTCTTATGAAACCAACTCAATACAATATCATGTCAGGCTGTAACTTCTGAAAAGAAACAATGGACGATCACTTTGTGATACAATATCACAAAACAGCATTGTCGTGTGACTTATCTATAGCTGTCCAGCCAAGAGAAAAGATAAGGGGTGACATGTCTGTATTAAATAAGGATAGAGTGCCACCAAGTAAAAAAAAAGTTATGAAGCTCTATAAGGCCTTATTCACATGTCAGCGTTTTGGTCAGCATTTTTGTAAGATAAAACTAGGAGTGAAGGCAGCATAGAGATAACGTATAATGGAAAGATTTGCCGTTCTGTGTTTTAGACCCATGTCTGGTTTTGGCTTACAGTGACTGCGGTAAAACACTGATCAAAACAGAGCTGTGTGAATAAGGCCTAACTTTTTTTTGTGCTTCCACACTGTATCTCTGTATCTTCTCATCTAGCCTTATCTTTTTTATGTTTTAATAGTCTGGACACAGTCTACGCAGTGTGAACAAAAAAAGAAAGAGAAGGGTAAAAGTTACAGAAACTGCACAATCTCAAGTTCTGAAAGTAAATCATAGTGCGGAAGGTGAGCACCGAGCTGAAGCGAAAGCGTCGCCATCCAGTGGAGCTCAAGTCTGCCATACTCTGGGACACAGAGCTGTGATCATGCCAGATACACAGAATAATCCACAAGCAACCGGAGAAGGTAAAATAACACATTTAATAATGATCTGCATATTTATTATTCCTAGCAGTTATTATGCAGTGTTACAGGAGACTTTATTACAGCATGTAATAGGAGGAGCTTTTTTATCCACAAGAACATCTTCAGATGTTTGGAAGTGCTGATAACAGTTCAGCCACATCTCTGGTTACCTAATTCAAGATAATTTCTACCGTTTAGTTGTGAATATACAGGAATTATCTTAAGTAGCCACTGTCGTTTCAACAAACTGTGCTTCAATGAATTATTTAGGCAATTCTAAGAAACTTTGTAATATATCTTATCAGAGAGAAATTCCTCTTTCTATCAGGCTGTTCCCTTGCTCCCCTTGCCTCTGCTAAACTGATTTTCACTCTGAAAATCACTGCTCTATCCATCTTAAGATGTACTGCACACAGCTCAGATTACTCATGTCTATAGTCTATGGAGAGGGGAGAGGGGAGAAGTGAACAGAAAAGGCATGTTTAGTGTGATGCTGCAGCAAAATAGAAGTTTTCTATCACCACCTAAACACTGTAAATTTCAGTACTTCTCTGTATATGTCCTGCATAGTCCTGGGGTGGCATCTAGTCTCCAATCACAAGCCCAGGGAGAACTGCAATCTCCAGATATAGCATTCAGAGGGAAGAACTACAGAATATAAGTGACCAGAAATGTTATCACTCCTCAAGTACAAACACATAACATTTTTGTTGAGAAATCAAATACAAAAGCAGGTACGCTTTAACGTTTTAACAAGTAACCAAGTTTTCATGAAAAATACAGAAAAAAATCCTTTTTTTGTACTTGTACTGTTTTTTGTACTCATATATACATATGCACTAACAGAAATGTTGCCAATCTAAAGAGTATTTAAAAGGAATGTAGGTGGGATTTGCTGCAGACTATATAAAATAATATTGTGTTTATTTACAAAGGTTCCAAAAAAAGAAGAAAAAAGAAGAAACCTATTCCAAAAAAACAAATAAAAGCTCTGGAAGTTGGAGCCTGTACTGGGGATATGGAAAATACTTTTGGTGAGTTCAGTTAACCCTTTCATGCCTCTGCCAATTTTTGTTTTTGCGTTTCCGTTTTTCCCTCTCCCCATTCCAAGAGCCATAATTTTTTCATTTTTCAGTTCCCAGAGTCACATGATGGCTTATTGTTTGCGGGATAAATTGTACTTTGTAATGGCACCATTCAATATCCTGTGCAATGTATTGGGAAGCTGGAAAAAAATTCAGAATGAGATGGAATTGGAAAAAAAAAAAATGCATTTACGCCAATTTCTTATGGGTTTAATTTTTATGGCATTCACTATGTGGTAAAAATGACATGTTACCTGTATTCTGCGGGTCAGTACGATCACGACACCAAATTTATATAGTATTTGTAATGTTTTGATGCATTTTAAAAAATGTAAAACTTTGCAAAATAGAGAAAAAATTTTGTGTCACCATATTGTGACACCTGTAACTTTTTTATATTTATGTATATGGAGCTGGGTATGGCATCTTTTTATGCGGGACAGGATGGCGTTTTTATTGATACCATTTTGGGGACGTTCTGATGGTTTGATCTCTTTTTATTCCATTTTTTATAGGAGTCAAAGTGTTGAAAAAAAAAATCGCCATTTGGCGATTTTGATTTTTTTTTTCCCCGCTACGCAGTTCACTGTATGGGATAAATATTTTTATATTTTAATAGTTCTGACATTTTGTAGCGTGGGACACCTAAAGTATTTATGATTATTATTGTTTATTTTTATATGTGATCTAGGGAAAGGGGGGGGTGATTTAAACGTTTATATTTTTTGGTTTATTTTATACTTTTAAAAACGTTTTTATTTTTTCTTTTACTTTTATTTTATCAAGTGTATACATAGTAGCAAACAGCAAACAGGAGCTCTACTGTATGCAAGAATGAGCTGAAAACCAGGAAGCAGAGGGGAGAAAAGACAGGAGGGTAACTGAAATCCTGAGACATGAAAGCCCCACTTTGCAAAAACGCAGAGTTTTTACCACGGCGGAAGCGCCGCAGGAAAAAATTGCTGCATTTTACAATACCTGCAAAGTGGATGGGATTCTGGCTAATCCTTTCCACACATTGCAGAAAATCTGCGACAGAAAAGCTGCGTTTTCAAAAATGCCCAAGCTCCTGACTGGGTTCAGGCTGGAAAATCTCATCAATATATGAACCGGGTTTTCTGGCCTAGATTCCCCCGTGTGCATGGGGTTTTAGAGGTCATGCATGATCCCTTGGGACTTTTAGGAAAATGTATGCAAATTAGTTCTCTTTGCTGGAAGTATAAAAACTGTGCCTCTATAGCAGTGATGGCGAACCTTTTAGAGACCGAGTGCCCAAACTGCAACCCAAAACCCACTAAATTATCGCAAAGTGCCAACACGGCAATTTAACCTTAAATTAACCAGGATCTGTTTTATAGTGACCGTGCAATGTTATTACAGCCTGTAATAATATCACATGTCTGCTATAAAACAGATACTGTGTGATATAAATAGTGAAGGGCCCCCACACAGTACAATGCGCTCCACAGTGGCCCCTAGACAGTACAGTTCGCTTCGAAGTGGCACCCAGAGAATATTATATGCTCCAGAGTGGCCCCCACACAGTATTATATGCTCCCCAGTGGGCCCTCACGCAGTATTATATGCTCTACAGTGGACCCCCACACAGTATTATATGCTCCACAGTGGGCCCCCACACAGTAGTATATGCTCCACAGTGGACCCCCACACAGTAGTATATGCTCCACAGTAGGACCCCCACACAGTATTATATGCTCCACAGTGGGTCCCCACACAGTAGTATATGTTCCACAATAGGCCCCTCACACAGAATTATATGCTTCACAGTGGGCCCCCACAGAGTAGTATATGGTCCACAGTAGGCCCCCCACACAGTATTATATGCTCCACTTTGGTCCCCCCCACAGTATTATATGTTCCACAGTGGGCCCCCACACAGTAGTTTATGCTGCTTACCTAGTATGGCTCCAGTCCCACGAAGAGCATCCTCCTTCATCTTCTGATTGCGGGCGCTGATGACTTATGTAATTGCGCCTGCGTCGGGGCAGAGGTTACACTCTGCAGTCAGTGTAAGCAGCGGTCTTGCGGACCGCGGCCTATTTTGACAGTTTTCAGCTGTTTGTGCATTTGCATATACAGCTGAAAGAAAGCGATCGCTCACTAACGGGGAATCCTGTACCGGATTCCCCATTAGTGAGCGATCATGGCGACAGCAGACGTGCCAACAGAGGGGGCTCTGAGTGCCCTCTCTGGCACAAGTGCCATAGGTTCGCCAACACGGCTCTAGAGCAACCTGTTGGAAGGTTGCAACTCTTTAAGTACATGTGCAAATTACATAGAATCCTCCCTATGCTGATACAGCGGTCTCATCAATGTCACAAAGTACCCTCCTAACCCATGTCCATGGCTTCTCAACCAGTACCCTGCTCTGCACTGACAAGGAGTAAGAAACCCTGTAACAGCTGTCTGTGGATGGGTGTCCTTTTCTTTTGGAAGATATTTTCTGATTTGACCTATATCCCAAGTCATGTTACAAGATGTGTAAGTCATACATATCCTTATATGGCTGTTACTTTCCAACAGGTGGTGCTAGAGGCACAGTTTTGTTTTTCTTTATTTCTGCATTGCGAACTAATTTAAAGGAAACTGAACATGAAAATGCAGAGCAGGTTGCAGGCGGCAAGTTATAGGAATGGATGAGTTGAACAGAATGATATATAGCTTTGTGGCAACTGATTCAGTATAACTTGTCATTTATTCATTTTTATCTTCGCTCTTTCTAGTCGTCTAGTTATGGGGACTGTGCATATGTCAGAAGATTGCTGGTTGAAGTCCCGTACTGGGACAACAAAATGTAAACAAAGATTTAAAAAATGTTCAAAAGTATTTAAAAAAATTAAATAGAAAAAAATTTATTATAGTAAAAAAATAAATAAAATAAATAGAAAAAAATAAATATTTGGTATTGTCACGTCTGTAACAACCCATACAATGAAACTAAAACTATATCTAACCTGCATGGCAAATGAGAGGAACCCTCCCCCCCCCAAAAAAAAAAAAAAAATCCAGAAGTAATTATCACTGTTTTGCCTCACAAAATATGGAATAAAAAGTGACTTTATGGTCTTATGTATCCCCAAGACAGAAAAATAAAAATGTTATGCTTCTCGGAAGATGGCAATACAAAACAATAGATTTTTATTCCCCAAATGGGTGTTTTTTCTACAAAATTAGTAACGCATAAATAAACAATATCAGTTAGGTATTGCTGTAATCGTACCAACCCCTAGAATAAAGGTAACTTATGCTGTACTGTACTGAGAACAGCGACAAATTTAAATATTAAAAAATAATGCCAGATTTCATGTCGTTTAAAATCCAACCCAGAAAGGGTTAATAAAATGTAGTCAATAAGGCTGGGTTCACATAAGCGCTTAGTTTCCGTTCAGGAATTCCTTCCCCGAATCCAGGTGGAAATAGGGTTTCCACGGGTAACTGCTTTTAAAGTGGATTAGGTTTCTATTTTTTGGGTCCCCAAGCGGACCCGAAGAACAGAAACCCAAGTGCATGTGTGAACATAGTTAGTTATAGGTACCTCAAAAAAGCATAATTTTCCAGTGTGACAACAAAAAACCCCAAAAAAGCCACATGATTAGGGCTGTGACAGGAAGGGAAATCTATAAGTTGTACAAATGTACATCAAGGTACACCCCATGTATACAGTATACAAGAGAAAAGAAAAGACACTATAACTGACCGCCCAGACTGCCACCTCAATCCTAGGAGCTACTGTGAAAATAATAGGGAATTTAGTGTACCCAATATATTCTACACAGCATACATATCCCCTTTTCACCATCTCCAGTGAATTCATATGTGGAAACTAATTCTTACTAAACTCCTTGAAAAATTATTTGAGGGGTGCAATTTTGAAAGTGGAATCACTTCTCAGGGGATTCCACTTTACTGGGACCTGGGGCTTTGCAAACGTAACATGGCATCCAAAAACCAAATCATCTGATCTCAGTTTAGCTGCTGTTGCTTTCAGGTTATTGTACCAACCAGTTTCCAGGACTCTCCTATGCTGATCTTTAATACAGTGCCTTGCGAAAGTATTCGGCCCCCTTGAACTTTTCAACCTTTTGCCACATTTCAGGCTTCAAACATAAGGATATAAAATTAAAATTTTTTGGTGAAGAATCAACAACACGTGGGACACAATTGTGAAGTGGAACGAAATTTATTGGTTATTTTAAACATTCTGTAAAAAATAAAAAACTGAAAAGTGGGTCGTGCAATATTATTCGGCCCCTTTACTTTCAGTGCAGCAAACTCACTCCAGAAGTTCAGTGAGGATCTCTGAATGATCCAATGTTGTCCTAAATGACTGATGATGATAAATATAATCCACCTGTGTGTAATCAAGTCTCCGTATAAATGCACCTGCTCTGTGATAGTCTCAGGCTTCTGTTTAAAGCGCAGAGAGCATCATGAAGACCAAGGAACACACCAGGCAGGTCCGTGATACTGTTGTGGAGAAGTTTAAAGCCGGATTTGGATACAAAGAGATTTCCCAAACTTTAAACATCTCAAGGAGCACTGTGCAAGCGATCATATTGAAATGGAAGGAGTATCAGACCACTGCAAATCTACCAAGACCCGGCCGTCCCTCTAAACTTTAATCTCAAACAAGGAGAAGACTGATCAGAGATGCAGCCAAGAGGCCCATGATCACTCTGGATGAACTGCAGAGATCTACAGCTGAGGTGGGAGAGTCTGTCCATAGGACAACAATCAGTCGTACACTGCACAAATCTGGCCTTTATGGAAGAGTGGCAAGAAGAAAGCCATTTCTCAAAGATATCCATAAAAAGTCTCGTTTAAAGTTTGCCACAAGCCACCTGGGAGACACACCAAACATGTGGAAGAAGGTGCTCTGGTCAGATGAAACCAAAATCCAACTTTTTGGCCACAATGCAAAACGATATGTTTGGCGTAAAAGCAACACAGCTCATCACCCTGAATACACCATCCCCACTGTCAAACATGGTGGTGGCAGCATCATGGTTTGGGCCTGCTTTTCTTCACCAGGGACAGGGAAGATGGTTAAAATTGATGGGAAGATGGATGGAGCCAAATACAGGACCATTCTGGAAGAAAACCTGTTGGAGTCTGCAAAAGACCTGAGACTGGGACGGAGATTTATCTTCCAACAAGACAATGATCCCAAACATAAAGCAAAATCTACAATGGAATGGTTCACAAATAAACGTATCCAGGTGTTAGAATGGCCAAGTCAAAGTCCAGACCTGAATCCAATCAAGAATCTGTGGAAAGAGCTGAAAACTGCTGTTCACAAACGCTCTCCATCCAACCTCACTGAGCTCCAGCTGTTTTCCAAGGAAGAATGGGCAAGAATTTCAGTCTCTCGATGTGCAAAACTGATAGCGACATACCCCAAGCGACTTGCAGCTGTAATCGCAGCAAAAGGTGACACTACAAAGTATTAACTTAAGGGGGCCAAATAATTTGGCACGCCCCACTTTTCAGTTTTTTATTTTTTACAAACGTTTAAAATATCCAATAAATTTCGTTCCACTTCACGATTGTGTCCCACTTGTTGTTGATTCTTCACCAAAAAATTAAAATTTTATATCCTTATGTTAGAAGCCTGAAATGTGGCAAAAGGTTGAAAAGTTCAAGGGGGCCGAATACTTTCGCAAGGCACTGTATATGATATTTAAACCCTGTCCCTGCTCATCCAGGTGCTTGCTATTTAGTTGTACTATAGTGAGGCCCCCATACCCTGATTGTTTGTGCTGGACTGTTCTAATATTGACCTTTGGCTTGTTGCTGGAAATTCACTTGTCTTCTGATTTTGGCTCTGATGTTACCTCTCAGACTGACCTTTGGTTTGGACACTTTTCCTCTTCTAATTTATCCCCCTGGTTTTGATCTGCCTTGTAAGTTTATTGTGGGTTCTGGTTAGACATCAGTTAGTGAAGCATTTATTTTTAAACCATTTTCTGTGGGCCCCAAATTCAGCACAAGTCCATCTGGCTTAGTGGCTGGCGCTGGTGAAGATGTCTGGGTGCCCGGGATCTATTTCTCAGCACTGTGTGAGATTTAAACAGCTTGTTCTACTGCTCTCTGTTTTCAGCCAGTTCCTGTACTTTCTGATATTTGCTCCAGAGATACTATTATATTTAAAATTTTCACTTAGCACTTTAATTTTTGGCAAACACTCTTTGGCTCAAAATGATCACCATATCCTATTAGAAATTCCTTGAGGGGTGTAGTTTCTAGAATGGGGTAAATTTTGTGGTTTTCTCTTGTGGTATTTAAAGGGCTCTGCAAATGATACATAGCACCCGAAAACTATTCGGGCAGAACTTGCCCTCAGTCCTAAGCCTTGCCATGTACCTATACAGCAGTTTACAACAACATATGGGGTAGTGCTGTATTCAGGATAAGCTGTGTATTGAACTGATGGATGCGTTTCCCCTGTAACCCCTTGTGAAAATAAAGCTGCATTTTATTGCATAAAAAGGAATTTTTCATTTTCAAGTCCCAATGTTGATAAATTTAGTGAAACAGCTGTGAGGTCAAAATGCACAATATACCCCTTTATAAATTGTTTGAGGGGTGTAGTTTCCAAAACAGGGGCACTTGTTGTGGTACCTCAGGGGGCTCTGCAAATACATCATGGTGCCTGAAAACAATACCAACAAAATCTGCCCCTCAAAATTCAATGACACTCCTTTTTTTTTTTTTTTTTGCTGCATTGTTGTGTGTCCTAACACCAGTTTACATCCACAAGTGGGGTGTTTCCATGCTAGGGAGAATTTACATAACAAATTGTGGGATGCTTTTTCTCCTTTAAGGGTTAATTGAACGTACTTCTAAAAAAAAACTTTAAATTTCCAAATTCCACCTCCATTTTATTTTAATTACTTCAGAACTGAAGTAATACCTGAAAAATGTGTTTTGAAAATATTCTTGAAAATTTGGAAATTTTTTTTTAACATTCTAGAAAAAAAGGACATTTGAAAAAAAGATGGAAATATGGTAAATCATATTTATTAATTAATTTGGGTGCTATGACTGTCTAAAAAATAGAGCATTTCATATTTAAAATAAATAAAATAAAATAAGTAAATAATTAAAAATTATGAATTTTTCCAAATGTTCACCAAATTTCCTATTTTTTTCATGAATAAATGCAAAAAATATTCTACCAAAGTTTACCACTAACATGTGTCAGAAAAGAGCATTCTCAAAATCACTTGGGTAATTTAAAGTGTCCCAAAGTTATTGCCGCATATCAGCAGTTCGATGCTGGTCCTGAAGGATGATGTGCTATATGGCAGTCATCTGGCTACAGCCAAAGTTGAAGTCTTCAGCAACTTACATGTCAATTATCTCAGTCTCCCGGTCATCAGTTGCTTCCCCAGCATCTTCAGGTTTATGATAGCTGCATCCTGGGAAAGGCCACTGACAATGATCCCTCAATTTTGGCTTCAACCGTGGCATAGCACCTTTGCCATGAGATGTCTTCAATCAACCATGAACCACCTTCAACATAGGACCAACTATTCACATAGGACAGATTCCCTTGTGAGGTCTGTACTGCTCTCAGGGTCTCTCCTGGCACCTGCTGCCTACACTGGACATCATTCTCCACATGAACCAGGGGTGTTGCAGGCCTCGGGATCCCCACCAACAGCTCACACTGTCTCTGGTGCAGCAGCAGCAGGGATCTCTTCCAGACCCACAAGCGTCTATACCACGTATGTTCTCTCCCTTCATCCTCTTCCAAGTCATAAGGTGCCATGCGTATCCTGATCTCTCCTATCTGCTACATATGGCTGGCCCTCACAGAGAAGCCACCAAATAATAGCACCCCCTGAAAGACCAATGAAGAACAAATACACACTTTAGACATCGGGGACTTCACTGCAGAGTCCACCCCCAGCCCATCTACGTAACTGTTTGTGTAGAGGAGCCAAATGTTTAAGGCGTGTTCACACCACGTTATAGTGAGGAAAGCTGATCAACTGTTTTTAGCAGCAATGGGGCTCGGGCAAGCAGTACAGCCTCATCTTTAGGTCAGTGACATTATGTTCACTGGTCAAGTCAACAGGATTAATCTGTACTACCCAAAGTTTCTACACAAGGTATAGTGGTGTGCTAGTATAAAATGAAGATGATACAAATATCCACCCTAGTGCTATGATCCCTTCAAGACAGAAATTCCCTTTAACATGTAATATCAGATTGCACTGAAACATTTTTAACCCTGCAATGCTAATTCCTTTCTCTGACAGATCTTTATCGAAAAGCTATGCAAGCGCTTAAGTTGAAACAAGAACAACAGAAAGCCAGACCATCTCGTGGTGACCGAGAAGTTAGCCCTCTGTAATAAGAAAAACCACGGGTCAAGCATATTGGTGTATCAAGTTATTTTTATAGAATGGTGCACTACAAAAAGGGTTTGGTGCTCAATGATCGGAATGAATTGAGGCCATTCCTGTAAATGATGGATCAGCAACCATTGGCACTCTAGCTGTTGGGTAACTACAACTCCCAGCATGCACAGTTGCTCAGCTGTTCATGGAACTTCTAAAGAAGTGAGCATGTACAATGCTGGTTGTTGAAGTTTCACAATAACTAGGGTGCCAAAGGTTACTGACCCCTGCTGTAAATAATAATGATGTGTAACAATGTGCTATAATACGATTGCATATTATGTTTTTTTTATTATTTGGATTGTTTATATGTTACTATTTGTTAATATGGTACCAATTTGAGGAACTTTTGACCTGAGCACACAGGATTTAAGCGTGCTCGCATCTATGTGCATGAGAGGCCTAGATGATGTGCAAGTAAGCACAAGATGGCCATCACTTCTGCACTCTATGCTCCTCAAGCCCCCTGAATATGTTATGTGTCTGATGGAAAAATAAAGGATCATCTTAACTAGTAAGTGGCACAGGATTATTTCTTCTCTTGGGATTCTTCCGCTGCAGGTTCAATCTCTAATACTCTGATTTCTGCCATAGACTGCACACAGAAAGTAGAGAAGAATCTGCTCATCTAGCTCTCTCACAGAAAAGCATCAGCAGGCTCATATAAGACATTGTAGAAAGGTGCTGGCCTGTATTGATGTGAATAAAGAACTTGGTGAAACAAGGGTGGAAGACTGGAACTATCTATAAAACCTTTTTTAAGTCTTGACTGAACAATATGGGTGGTCATGCACCTCAAGTCTCACCTGAACTACAGTATATTGCAATAGCACATTCTGTTACTTTACTTACCTCTGAAAAATGGTAGATATTGTCTGACGAAGACGGTAAGCACAAGATCTAGTGCCCAGAAAGGTGAGACTTCAGAGACTTATCAGCAACAGACTTTAATAAGTGTTCGGCTCACTTAAAGAGTACCTGAGTTTTCATGAAAAGCTGAAATCTCTGCAGTGTCTTGCTGGCCAGTTTGTTCTCTGACTGCATAAGCCTTTATACATGGTGTCCTATCAGTTTTTCTGCTGTCATTGCCCCCATTTTGGCTGAAGCACATTTTACATTTTGCTTTAAGGCAGAGAATGTGTACAGAAGTAAATTGAGCAGAAGACAGAAGTATAAGAGCGAAAATGTATTTCCCATTCCTTTTTGTAGCCACTCTTGGCTTTTGCTCAAAAACCCGCAGCAAAATCTGCAACAAAAAGACACTGAAAAATTCTGTAATTCTGCAAAATAACAAATATATAACTGAGAAAAGCCCAAGTGACCATAATATAAAATACAAATCTGGTTAGCCAATAAAGCTAGCACTACTATAATACTTTTGGCTTTTCCGCACAAAAATTTTCAACACCTATTCCATGCATATTGAAAAGTAATTTGACATTTTTTTTTATAAAGGCTAACTTTTTTTTTTTTTTTTTAACTTGAAATTTATTAAGGTTTTTCCATAAAAATATAAAATATGACACAGTGCAAAACAAAGCATAGTACAGTACAGTACATTATAAATGGTAAGGTGTGGGAAGGGAAGGAAGGGAAAAGGGAGAGGAGGTGAAGGGGAGGTAGGATGAAGCGTAGTAAATGGTAACGAGGTGAGGAAGAGAGGATTTTGTCGGAAGAAAGGGGGGGGGGGAGAGGGGAAAGGGGTAGGGAAGGGGAGGGAAATAAAAGGAATGGAAGAAATTGGAGGGACATAGGTCAAGTAAGAAACAGTATACAATGAACACATAAACAGGGTAAAAAACCTATAACAATAATCCAGTAGAAAAAATCAATCTCCTCTTAAAGCATTGAGCAGGTAGTTAGTTACAGTTCCGATAGTCAGTAGTCAATACATCAACAAATCAAAATTACTTTACAGAGCCTTGTGGCCTCAGTGAAATAAAAATAAAAGGTCATACACAATGAACATTCAGCAGTCAAACCCGGACCAAGTGATCCACTTACTCCATAGTCCTTTAAAAGAACTAGTGTTACCTAATCTACCGATATCAGATGTTCCATGTTACAATTAAATGTAACTGCTGAGGTAATCTCAGGGATACACGGGAGGTTTGGGCTCTTCCACAATTGGGCCCCCTTGGATCTAGTGACCGTTAACATGTGAAAAATAATGCATTGGTCGGCAATGGGCAGTGAGTCAATATCTAATGACAATAAAGCCACGTGCGGATACCAGGGGAACGAATATTGAACAATGGTGCACAACAACTGATAAATTTGGTTCCAAAATTGTGTAAGACGGGAACAGGACCACCAAATATGTATGATGGAGCCAGTTGCAGAGTCGCATCTCCAGCGAGATGGTCTGGGTGTAGTACCATCTATACAACAATTTTCAAGAAGATTCTAGCTGATCAAGACAGTGAGACACCTTTGAAGGTAATGAAAATACTGCATCCCATTGAGCATCTGTAAATGTCCGATTAAAATCTAATTGCCATTTGGACCTAAAACCAAGAATTATTGGGGAAGAGTGGTCTCTTATAGCTTTATAGGCGTAGGAAATTCCTTTAGTCATCCTAGTGGGGTTAGAAAAATATAAGGCAAAAGGGTCATCACAGTAGCCAGTGATTGTTCAGGTTTCGATAATGACATAAAGATGTCATCCACAAATAGCCCTATACGATGCTCAGTTGCACCCACCTCAATGCTCCAAAGGTGAGAAGAGGACTTAATACTTTGAGCGAAAGGTTCCATGGTTAGCGCAAAAATCAATGGGGAAAGGGGGCATCCCTGATGGGTTCCGTTAGTAATACAGAAGAGGTACGATAGAACACCCGCAGAATAGACTTTAGCTGAGGGAACAGTATACAGTGCCATAATTGCGTTCTGCATAAAGGGGAGAAACCCAAACTTTTGCAACACCACTTGTAAATATCCCCAGTGAACCTGGTCAAACGCCTTCTCCGCATCCAGAGAACGCGTCTGACGGCTGTGGACCAAGACTATAATGTCAATAAAATGCCTTGTTCCATCCAAGCTTTGCCTTCCTTTTACACAGCCCACTTGATCCTTATGGATAATGGTAGGTAAAATGTCCATAAGTCGACCAGCGATGACTTTGGCGTACAATTTCAAGTCCGTATTTAACAGGGAAATACCGCGCCCAATTTTCGGCCTATCGGGAGATTTCCCTGGCTTGGAAAGCATAATTACCAATGCTTCCAACATTTCTCTTGGAGGCGCTCCAGATGCCGCTATAGAATTAAATAAGCGAGTAAGATAGGGAGTAAGCAAGATTTGGTTACTTTTATAATATTCGTTCGTTATGCCATCAGGTCCATGAGATTTGTGCATTTTCAACGATTTAATCGCCTGCAACACCTCCTCCTGAGAGAAAAGGGAGAGAAGGGAGGCTTTTTGAGTGTCCGAAATAGAAGGGAGGGAGATGGTCTCCAGGTAAGCGGCAATAGTCGGCTGAGTAGGCTGGGGAACAGAGGGGTCAGACTGTAGGTTATACAATTTCGAGTAATATTGCGCTAAAATATCTACTATGCCTTTACGATCCACCACTTTTCGGCCTGATTCATTAAAAATAAAGGGAATGAGACTTTTGGTCATATGCGTCTTCAGACGCCTCGCCAGGGCTGCGCTAGGCTTATGACCCTGCCAGTAATACAGAAGCTTAAATTTATGCAAAGCAAGATCATATTTATATACGTTGAGGTTGTGCAACTGAGCATGCAGGGTAGAGATCTGTTGGGACCTATCAGGACAGGGAGAGGCCTTATTAAGCCTGTATAGAGATTCTAATTGGGTAAGTATGGCCTGTTCCTGTCGAATCCTCTGATTTTAGCATGAAAAACGTGCTGAATAAAATGACCACGCATAGTAACCTTGTGAGCGCACCATTATGCAGTATCACTCACCTGGCCTTTCTCATTAAAGTCAAAATAATCTGAGAGAGCCGAGGAAGTGGCCGGCGCATACTTAGGATGTTGTAGGAGAAAGTTATTAAGTCTCCAAACCAAATCAAGGTGAGAAGGGTACTGTTCCTATACCACAATAGAGAACGGTGCATGATCAGACCACGTTGGGATACCAATAGTGGAAGAACTCACCTTCTGTAAAATAGACCTGTTCACTAAGGCGTAATCAATTCTAGTATATACTCGATGCGGATTAGAGTGAAAAGTATAGTCTAATTCAGAGGGGTGCTGATGTCTCCACACATCAAAAAGCTGGTGGGACTGCAGAATGTTAACAGTAGAGCAGTAGAGTCCATTGAGGGCCAGATTACTTTGTTAAAATCTCCCAACACCATGACATGACCTTTAGCCACTTCCTCAACCTTGGATAGGACCATACGGAGGAACTGTAATTGTCTCTTATTAGGGGCATATAGGGATACAATTGTATACTGGACATTATTAATACGACATACTAAAATGACATATCTCCCCTCAAGGTCAGAAATCTCTTGGTCTACAGAGAAGGCTAGAGTATCTTTAATTAGTATTGCTACTCCACACTTCTCCAGCACCGCATGGGATAAAATCTGAGCCGGATACCGCTTGTGGCGAAGTCTAGGAGCATCCTTCTGGTTTAAATGTGTCTCTTGGAGACAAATAATATCAGAGTTGGAGGTCCCGGCTTCTTTCCACAGCGCAAGACGTGAGGAGTGCAACACTGAGTGTCACGTGGAATTTCGGAATGATCCTGCACTAGTAGTGGGCATATCGAAATCTACTGGACAAACATAAAACAAACAATAACAAATAAATACACTGAAAAAACAGCAACCTAATACAGAATGTGCATCCCAAGTGGGTACTTCCATAGACCTGGGGGGGAGAATATTGATGGAAGGATACCCAAAACATGCCTTACCGGTCAGAACTCCCTCTCGTACTACCCCACCCGGCATAAAGGTGACTCACACCGGAGAGGGGGGTGGGTGTTTAGGAGGACCTTGCAGGCAAAGGCCCATGTGCCCCCCCCAAACACCCCACTAGAAATATATTTTAAGGGTGAAAGGATAAAATTCGGACAAAGATCAGTCCTTAGGACGTGTGGAGTGCCTCCTCTTCCTCTGCATGACCGCCCACTCCTCCTCCACAATAGAAGGCGAAGGACGTCTTCCCGTTGGTATGCTTTGAGATGCAATTTTTAAGTCCCATTCTTGACAAATCTTGAGAGCCGCTTCAGGGCTGGTGACAACAACCTGAGAGCCATGACGAGAAATGATGAGGCGTACCGGAAACCCCCACTTGTACGGGATGCCATTATCATGCAAGATTTTTGTGATCATTGCAAATGACCGTCTTCGGGCCATGGTAGCTGCAGAGAGTTCTGTGAACAAGGCAATCTCCTTAAAACGGTCTGGTAAATCAGGAGGATTTCTAGCTGCCGCCATAATTTTGTCCTTGATGTGGTAAAAATGAATTCTCGCAATGATATCACAAGGTACTTCACTCGGCAGGTTTTTAGGTTTAGGCAACTTGTGGGTTCTGTCAATGAGCAGATCCTGAGAATTGGCACCAGGCAGCAATAAAGCAAAATAATCAGGAAGGTCATAATGTCCTCATTTTTATCTGACTCCGGGATGCCCCTAAACCGTACGTTGTTGCGGCGAGACCTATGCTCTATGTCAGCCATCTTTAATTTCAAGGCCTCTACTTCCTCCTCCAAATCATTGTGAACATCAACTAACTCGCTATGTGCCATAGTCAGCTCCGCCATTTTGTCCTCCTCATGTGAGGTGCCGTTTCCCAGAGACTGAAGTTCAGACTGCAAATTTCCTAGTAACATTTTCAGTTGTCTGTAGGGCTAACTTAAAGTCCGTGAATGAAGCCTTCATGGCCACCTCTGAGATGGGTTTAACGGACTCAATGGACTCTGTGCCTGAAGAAGACTGGGGGGGAATATTAATAAAACATGGTGTGGAGGGCATAGATAGTACTCTCACTGGAGTCAGCATAGGAGAGGTTAATAAGGCCGGATATGGAGGAGAGTGTGCAGATGCCAGGGAGGTCAGGCTACTAGCCGAGGAGGGCAATAGGGTCTCTGCATCATCCACTGCTGTACTAACTGTGACCTGCTCTTGAATGGCCGGCAAGGCCTTCTGCACTGTTGAGGAGGAAGCATGGCTGCCATCTTGGAGAGACTCCTGCATAGCTGCAGGAAACAATTTAGTTAGTTTTAAGGGGCTCTTTTTCCTTCTACCGCGAACCATCACGGTGAGGGTGACTCCAGGAAGATTTGTGATGATTTTCAGCCAGGTAGGGTAATCTGTGGAGCTGAGCAAACTAGTGTCCTACTCCATGTGCTTGCAGCCCACGGCCCCCCTAACTTTTCTATACTATATAGTGGTAAATGTATCCAATAATTAATATGACTAACATGTAGATAATATCACTGAAATATAATGTGTCCACATCATCTGTAAATTTGCAGAGATTCTGGTAGATGGGGGAGCATTCTGACGGGCCCAGAAGAATTTCAAGCTCTTCTGAGAGTCCATGAGGTGCCACTTTATTTCAGGAACCGTCTAGCTGGGCGGTAAGGAATGCCCCCCTCTAACAGTACAGGGCTATGGACAAGTACAGTCAGCGAGGAGCGTTCCTTACCGCCCAGCGATAATGCTAAGCTGTGAGAAACGCCCCCCCCCCCCAGTGCAAGTCTATGGACGATTACAGTCAGACTGTCAGGAACGCCCTTCTGACGATGGGCAGAAAACTAACGGCACCGATATATCCATTCCTGGGGCACATAACTGAATTCAGCACACTGTCGGCTTTCTAGCGATATGTAAAACCGCATGCGCCTGAAGACATGAAAGGTCCTCTTTAAGGGGTTTTCTGTCATCAGGATATTGATGGCCTGTCCTTAGGATAGGTCATCAATATTAGATTGTTGGTGGTCCTAATCTCAACACCCCTGCTGTCCAGCTATTTAAAGGGTCTGTGACACTCACGTGAGCCCTGCGGCCTCTTAAATGTCTCCCTCTGTCTGTCTACTTAGGAAAAGCAGTATAGGGTTTTTCAGCTTTGGCACATTCACTCAGTTAGGACACAGCTGCAATACAGTGCACCGACACTACTTATTGTATGGTGTGCATGTAGACTGACCGAGGTATATAATGATAGACCGTAGTTCTAGTCGTACGGTGTGCTAACCAATCTCCCCCCGAGGCTTGTTCATATATGGAGCTGGAAATGATCTATCATGTCACCTTGCTCAAGAGAAAAATAACATACTTATACATTTTGATTTTCCAGTGTCCGACCATTACTGATGTTCTTGGGGGTTCACACCAATGAAACTGTGTGGTTTTACTACTTATTTCTGCCTGAAGGTGGGCTCGATCCAGGGGCAATAAAATTGTGGGCCGCATACTTATTGTGGGCCATAATACACCTGGGTGGGTCAAAAAGGTTCCCTGGGACTTACATATTGTTGACCTGTCATTAGTATAGATCATTAATATCTGTTTGGAGGGGGCTGATACCTGGGACCCCCACTGATCAGCTGTTTTAAGAGGCCACAGCTGATTGGTGGGAGGCCACATATCCATACATTGTGTAGGGGTTGTTTTTGGTATTGCAGCGAATCCCCATTCACTAGAATGGGACTGAGCTGCTGTTGTATTATGTGACCGATGAATGTGACATCATCAGCACAGGCAAACACACTGTGTCCTCTTCAAACAGATGATCTGTGGTGGTCTTGGGTGTGGGACCCCCACCAGTCACATATTAGGATAGGTCATCAATATACTGTATAAATCATGGAAACCCCTTTAGCCTATTCCCAGTGATATACATAGAAGAGAGGAAACCCCATAGCAAAGGTCAAAATGGACTCCTCACCATGGTGTTGGGTTTGAAGAGTGTAAAGTTTGCCCCCCACAATTACTCACCTTTAATAAGGCCAATAGTAGATGTGGAACCAGTGGGTCGCTAACAGATTTGGCTTAGGACTAAACTAGGCAGCAGAGTGTAAGCCATTGAGATTTCTCCTGCAAAGAGTATGGACTCTCCCACGTGACGTGGTACACAGTAACATCCACATGAGTGCCAGGACCCACAGTTTTCACAGGAGACTACGTGGAGCATCACATGGCCTCCACTGGCACCTTCTTCCTGGTGCTACCTCTTCCCTATCTGGCCATACATAGATGTAAAATACAACATGATCCCTCACACCAGGCCACTTCTTTCCTTTGCTATATGGTCCAGATATGATGCTCATGTGCCTATGGTAAGTGCTTTTGGTGGTGGACAGAGGTGAACTGGGGCACTCTGACCAGTCTGCAGCTACACTGCCCCATAGACAACAAACTGCGGTGTCCTATGTGCCCTCAATGGGTGCCCACTACTATTGCAGATTGCATTTTATGCTATTTACAGTATTAACATTGCTTTGATTTTTGTCACCTATTGCAGTTTAATGTAATAATTTTGCACACTTTGCATTAATATTATGCTGTAAAAATAAAGGTATTTTTATTTAGGTTTTTTTTTTTTGCATGATAGATTGGACTATGTGCCTTGTTATACAGGGTCTGACCTATGATTGGCTGAGAGGACTGTCAGTCAATATTAACCTATAAAAGGCTGACAAGAAGAAGCCGAGTCAGTCAGTGAAATGTACGTTGTGTGGATATGTCAGGCAGTGCAGGTACAGAATTATGAGGGAAAGTTAGATCCATCTAGATCACAAACTGCAATCTGCAATACTATTGGGTCATACACAATACAATGTACTGGCACGGCCGCACTACTGACAGGCAATCTAGGCCATAGCCTTTTATTATGGACTATTACCTCTCTAGCATAGATGCTGGAGCACATTACATCTGAGTCGGCTCCCATGCTGTCTATGGGTGTATATGGTGCGGCTCAGACCACTCTCAGCTATACTGACTAGTAATGGTCTGGGTGTTGCTGCCTTACTATAGCAATGCTCCTGCAGTAACATCTCAACTAAAAATGGTCCCAGCTGTAACAAATTTACCTGAAACCGATAATCCACGGCGAGATCTGAAATTCACTCTGTGCTAAGCACTCCCTGGAGTGAGCTGTATGTCCAGCCGCAGAGCGGAGCGGCACTGACATACATATGAGGAATCCCCCAGTGCAGGGATCAGAATATCCCACACATTGTAGTGTATACAGTGACATCATTTGTGCAGATCACTTGTGTTTTGTGGTACATTGTAATCCGCTATTGATGGATACAAAATAACCAGTCTTGGAGACATAGCGCTGTGTCTCCAGATCTGTGGACTGCTTCTTCTACATTCCCTTTCTAGCTAGAATTGTTACATAATATCTAAGGGTTTCCATATACACAGATTTTTCTCCTACTCTGTTCTATTGGGGTCTTCCCTGCACTGAATCTTTTCTTTTATATAGTAGTTTAATGAATTTAATAAACGTTTTATTTTTATTTTCCATATTTTTTACTGCTTATAATTTGATTATTTAGTCCTCCTTTCATCCTTTTTTCACTTCCTATATACAGTCCTTACAGTGAAGAACCAGCTCCTGGCTAGGCTATTCCACAGATTCACAGTCCTTACAGTGAAGAAGCCTTGTCAAATCTTGAGATTAAACCTTTTTACTCCAGTGAGAGAGAGCGCCCCCTTATCTTTTGAGGGGATTTTACATGAAACAGTTGTTCCCCATATTTCTTGTATTGGCCATCTCTACAGGTTTATTATACAGTATCTCCCTTTAAACTTCTTTTCTCCAGACTAAACAGATTTAAGTCCTTTAGTCTCTCCTTATCACTGCAGGTCTAACCACTTGGACCCCCAAACGTCCCCCTGCACCCTTTCTGTGAATGAAGTGCTTGTATGACCAGCGCTCCATTCACTTCTATAGGGCTTCCAGAGATTGTGGTCCTATAGAAGTGAATAGAATACACGTCATGGAAGAGCACTGGTGTTTCATTCAGAGGGAGGATGCGGGGACAATAGGACCACTATTCACCAGATAGCTGGGTGTTTTGGTGGTTGGACTCCCAGCGATCTGACACTTATCTCATACCCTGTGGATAGGGAATAAGGGACTGTAATAGCACAACCCCTTTAGATTAAGGCCACACATAGAGTACTGCAGCTATAAAAAAAAACTGCCGAAAAAAAGGATAAAAACAGCAAAACTTTTTTTATTTCTCATTTTTGCCTCCCCTCCATATAAGTCTATGAGGACAGATTTACATTCCTGTAAAGTGTGGATGAGATTAGATGAAGTCTCAGCCACTTTGCCAGGACTGTAAGACTAAGGCCCAACATTGCAGAAACACAACTTTTTTTGTTGCAGATTTTGCTGTGTTTTTTTGAGCCAAAGTCAGGAGTGGATTGGTCAGAAGGTAAAAGTATAAGAACTTCCTATATATTTCCCATTCCTTTTGTAGCCATTATTGGCTTTGGTTCAAAAACTGCAGCAAAATCTGCAACAAAAAAAGCTGTGTCTGCGTAACGTGGGGACTCAGCGTTCATTTATCAGAATAACCCTTTAAGGAATTTGCTAAATATCCTGCCTGCAAAGCAATGTAAGGCCTCGTTCAGACAGTTGCATGAAAAACCATGTTACTTGCATCAGCAAGAAATGGACACATGTATTATGTCCACATGTCTATGGAGGCGACGGATTAGGAGGTTGTCAGAGGCAGTTGTCTCCAATGGTCTCCAATCTGTGTCCTCCGCAAAACACACACAAAGTAATGCATGCTGCAAATGTTAGTGTGAATTATAGCGAGCATGCTATGAGGCTGTGTGCTGTCCGCACACGAACACTACACGCACCAAAGAGAAGTCTGAATAAGGCCTTAAAGTGTTTCGCGTCTGTTGCTTTTCTCTTACAATTCATTTCTTCATTGAATGTCCTTTTATAGGTGCCGGAAATATCCAATATACAACATTTAGAACAGACTAAAAATACTGTATGAAACTATTTACAGGCTACTGGATCCTAATGAGGTTCTCCACTTTCTAATATGTGAAGTCTATAGGGCAGCACTGCGGTATTTACAGGCACCGCTACGCATTGTATGGCGAGTGAGCAGCGCGGCTCCCGGCATGTGAGGGCGGTCAGGGAATTGACTAAGACCAGCATAGAAAAACTAGAGTTATCTGTCTACTGGACTGAGATTACACAAAAGAGTTACAAAGTTATTAATTCACAATTCAGAAATGTATCTAAATGTATCTAAATTCTGGACAGGTAACAAGTCATGTCCGCTTTACTCCCACTGTGCAAACTGACATCCATAGTGCACATGGCTGGAATTGCTGATCAATGTGTCCCACTACAGAAAAGGCAGAATTTTGGTGCAAAATACATTGATAAATGGGGTCTATTGCTTATGTATAAAATTATTTATATATATATATATATATATATATATATATATATATCATATATAGTGTATTAGTACAGATTCCCTGACCGTGATGTCACAGTGTCAGTGTTCTATAGGCAATGATATAGCTTTATGATGTCACACAAGTCATGATGTCACAATTATGAAGAGTAGATAAAAGTTCTGGTTCCGGCCACATCCACTGAGAGAGATAGAATTTGTGGAGTGTGAATTTTGCATTGATTTATTTGAGCAAAATGCCTAAAAATAATCGCAAACGCTATTTTACCATCCAGTCTGATACAGACGACAGCGGCAGCAATGACCAGGTGAGTGACGGATTCTGTAATATATTGTGTATGGCACAGTAATATCATACGTGTAATATAAAGCCATACTATATCCATACAGTCAGAACAATACTCTAGTTTACAGCCAGTGTCCCGGGTATAAATCCAGTTATACCAGTATATGTCCTTTTTCTAATTCCAGTCTTAGATTGGGGTCACTTGGTCTGACCAGATAAAATGTAAATGTACTAGTCATAGATCCTTACTCATTCTGCCCGCCATATATTAGTATTGATGCAATGTTGGTAATACTGCCCAGACACATGTACTAGCCATATAGCAGTGCCCATAGTGGGGGTAACACCCTACTGATGCCCATAATGCCAACAAGTTAGTTTTGCCGATATTATATGACCAGTTGGCTCTGCTTAGCCTAGAGAATCCTCTGGTGTACCCCAGGGCCAGTCATACGCTGCCTTATACCATATACTACACCAGGCAGATTCTACAATTACACATGACAATGAGAAGATATTTTATGTAATATGGTATATAATAAAAATATTTACTCTTTCCATTCATAGATTCCGGTCATTAAAAAATGCCGCTTGATTATTGCGTCCGACACTGAGGACAGCAGCAGTGGTGAGAATCCCTACCAGGTGAGCGCTGACTTCTCTACAGTGAGGTCTATGGCTCTGGGCTCTGGCTGTGACCAGAGGACGCTATATTATGTCTTACACTGGTATATTGCTTCACTCTAAGTGTCTTTGTCTTTATGTCTCTATGTCTCTTTATTCCAGTCTCATCCACTTATTCCAAGGTCTCCAAGGAGCCTTGAAGATGATGATGATGGTTACTCTGGTCCCCACCTGCATTACATAGACTCAGGTATGTAAGAAATCTTCTAGACTGACCATAAACTCCTTCCAGTAAAATAAGAGATTAGACTTTGATATATTTGCTTTATTTTGCAGAGCCAAATTCTCCCTGTTTCAGCTTTGTGGATGTAGAGACAGCAAGGTAGAGTATTTCTATATAATCCATGTTATGTGCTTCATGTAATCTGGTCACTAGGTGGCAGTGTTACTTGTATATTCTCAGCTATGCTGTTAGATGTGTGTTCACATGTTGGGTATGTTCTTCTAGTATTCTCAGTATTGATGTGTGATCCTCTCTTATGTTTTGTGACCAGGAGACAGGAGCGTCCCATCAATTACTGTTTCCTCAACGATCTGTCTAACCCCACATCCAAATATGTCACCAATTTCCATTGGAACAAACAGGAGCTGATAAGACGTCTCTACAGCTTTTATAACCAAACCGTCTTTGAGAGCCAGGTATTTATAAGAAGCAGCAGTCGGGTATAGGGCGATATGTGGGACTAGTGGATGAAGGGTGAGGGTTCTTGTATCTAGTATATATAGTATATAGCTCTAGCCTTCATAGGTTTTCTTGGTCATTTCTTTATGTCTTATCCTTCCTCTGTAGCTTCCTGCAGACATAGAAATAAGTTGGAACAGAAGGCTGACTAAAACAGCCGGTCGCACTGGCTTTGGACTAAAGAATGGGGACCGCTGCGCCATCATCCAGTTATCTGATAAAATCTGCGATTCTGCAGGTAGGTTTCATGTCATGTACAGGTTATAGATTTGCTGCACATACAATGTCCATGTGTCTTTCCTCCTGACTGTAAGTATATCCTGCTTTGCCTTCAGAACGACTTCGGGACACTTTGATACATGAGATGTGTCATGCTGCCTGCTGGCTCATCGATGGAGAAGCAGATCTTGCCCACGGCCAGCTATGGGAATATTACTGTGCCATGGCCGAACTAGCCCTCCCTGAGCTGCCACCCATAACTCAATTCCACACCTATGAGGTGCACTACAAGGTGGTCTACCAGTGCTCAGGGTGCCAATCCAGGTAACATACAGCTTTATGTGGGGTCAGCGTAGTGCTAGGTAAATAAACCATGGACAGACTGGAGCCTGATGCTGGGGAGAGGTTGTGTTCTTGTATCTCAGCCCTCTTATTATGTCACTATGTATGATGTGTTAGTGTCCACCATTGCTGGATTAACTTACACAGGTTTCTGCAGTCAGACATAAAGGGGCTCAATAATTGATCTTGGACGTGTTTGAGCTTTTTGATTTTGTCTTAATATAAGCTTTGTCTCCCTCCCTAGAGTCGGACGTTGGACGGCTTCTCTCGACACCGAGAAGTATGAGTGTCGCTTGTGTCACAGCAAGATGGTTGTCCTAAACCAAACCTAAAAGGGCCCATCAGTGACCACTATGCTCCATCACCAAGCCCAGCCAAGATCGCAGCACATGAAAGAAGTCACCCAGAAGACCTGTGGAAAGTGACATCACTATCTTCCACCAAAATGTCTTCTACGTCATCCTAGGGCAGCACGGTGGCTCAGTGGTTAGCATTGTTGCCTTGCAGCGCTGGTGTCATGGAAGCAAATATGACCAAGGCCAACGTCTGCATGGAGTTTGTATGTTCTCCCCGTGTTTGCGTGGGTTTCCTCCGGGTACTCCGGTTTCCTCCCACACTCCAAAAATATACTGTTAGGTTAATTGGCTTCCTACTAAATTGCCCCTAATATGAATGATGGGCATCCCTGTACTACGCTGCAGAATATGGTGGTGCTGTGTCATTAACGGGACTTATTTCCATCAATAAATGAAATCTGTTTTATTTATCTAAAATGATGTTTCTGTTGCATTGCATGATTCCAGCCATCCAGTATATACATTATTTACTGCAAAATAAGTCTATAGAATCGTAGAATACAGAAGTCAAAGTGGTTCTGCAGCAGCTGAAGTGTACATTATAGTATGTTGTGCAGAGGCCGCACCGCTGCTGATACACCTGGAAATAGAAGACGAGAGCTTTATATCCATCAGTCAGTCAACATGACAACAATCCAGGAGACCCCTTTATAGTCAGCAGTGCAAAGGGGAGTGGCTGTTATAAGGGGCGTGTATAATATAAAAGGGTGTGGCTAAAGGTAATGGTATCAGTCCCTAAATAACACATCCAAAAACCAGAACAAAAATCTCCTTTCTGCACTCTCCATATATATCTCCCTATACATTGTATTAGCTCTGTGTCTCCCTATATATTGTATTACCTCTGTGTCTCCCTATATATTGTATAATTATCTGTCTCTCCCTATATTGTATTAGCGCTGTGTCCCCTATATACTGTATTACCTCTGTGTCTCCCTATATACTGTATAATTATCTGTCTCTCCTTATATTGTATTAGCTCTGTGTCCCCTATATACTGTATTACCTCTGTGTCTCCCTATATACTGTATAATTATCTGTCTCTCCTTATATTGTATTAGCTCTGTGTCCCCTATATACTGTATTACCTCTGTGTCTCCCTATATATTGTATTATACTCTGTGTCTCCCTGCAGTGGCTACGGAAAGTATTCAGACCCCCTTTAAATTTTTCACTCTTTGTTTCATTGCAGCCATTTGCTAAAAGCAAAAAAGTTCATTTTATTTCTCATTAATGTACACTCAGCACCCCAACTTGACAGAAAAAAAACAGAAATGTAGATAAGTATTCAGAGCCTTTGCTGTGACACTCATATTTACCTCACATGCTGTCCATTTCCTTCTGATCCTCCTTGAGATGGTTCTACTCCTTCATTGGAATCCAGCTGTGTTTAATTAAACTGATTGGACTTGATTAGGAAAGGCACACACCTGTCTATATAAGACCTCACAGCTCACAGTGCATGTCAGAGCAAATGAGAATCATGAGGTCAAAGGAACTGCCCAAGGAGCTCAGAGACAGAATTATGGCAAGGCACAGATCTGGCCAAGGTTACAAAATAATTTCTGCAGCACTCAAGGTTCCTAAGAGCACAGTGGCCTCCATAATCCTTAAATGGAAGAAGTTTGGGACGACCAGAACTATTTCTAGACCTGGCCATCCAGCCAAACTGAGCAATCGTGGGAGAAGAGCCTTGGTGAGAGAGGTAGAGAAGAACCCAAGTATCACTGTGGCTGAGCTCCAGAGATGCAGTAGGGAGATGGGAGAAAGTTCCACAAAGTCAACTATCACTGCAGCCCTCCACCAGTCGGGGCTTTATGGCAGAGTGGCCCGAACGAAGCCTCTCCTCAGTGCAAGACATATGAAAGCCCGCAAAGAGTTTGCCAAAAAACTCATGAAAGACTTCCAGACTATGACAAATAAGATTCTCTGGTCTGATGAGACGAAGACTGAACGTTTTGGCGTTAATTCTAAGCGGTATGTGTGGAGAAAACCAGGCACTGCTCATCACCTGCCCAATACAATCCGAACAGTGAAACATGGTGGTGGCAGCATCATGCTATGGGGGACAGGACGACTGGTTGCAATTGAAGGACAGATGAATGCGGCCAAGTACAGAGATATCCTGGAAGAAAACCTCTTCCAGAGTGCTCTGGACCTCAGACTGGGCCGAGGGTTCACCTTCCAACAAAACAATGACCCTAAGCACACAGCTAAAATAACAAAGGAGCGGCTTCGGAACAACTCTGTGACCATTCTTGACTGGCCCAGCCAGAGCCCTGACCTCAACCCAATTAAGCATCTCTGGAGAGACCTGAAAATGGCTCCACCCACGTTCTCCATCCAACCTGACGGAACTGGAGAGGATCTGCAAGGAAGAATGGCAGAGGATCCCCAAATCCAGATGTGAAAAACTTGTTGCATCATTCCCAAGAAGATTTGTGGCTGTACTAGCTTAAAAGGGGCTTCTACTCAATACTGAGCAAAGGGTCTGAATACTTATGACCATGTGATATTTCAGTTTATCTTTTTTAATAAATTTGCAAAAATATCTACATTTCTGTTTTTTTCTGTCAAGATGGGGTGCTGAGTGTACATTAATGAGAAATAAAATGAACTTTTTTGCTTTTAGCAAATGGCTGCAATGAAACAAAGAGTGAAAAATTTAAAGGGGTCTGAATACTTTCCGTACTCACTGTACTAACTAACTGAGTGGCACCATGTTTGATGGTGTCACAACACTTGCATTTCTTATGCCCACATCTATAGCTACCTGTTTTTTGTGTAATATTAGATACCCTACTGTTTTTAGGTTCTGATTTTCTCAAACGACTGGGTGCTACCATATTTTTAAGTGTTTTTGCCCTCCTAAAAGTGATGCCAAGCCATCTAGGTAAAACATTTTTTAAAAAATGATCATCGCCAAGAATATGCCTATTTTTCTGTAGGATTCTTCTAATCAAATTATGGCGTCCATTGTAAGTGGTTAAAAAATTTTACTTATTTATCAGAATTTTGTACTTTGGTATTAATATCTAGACATTGGTTCTGTGTTAGTTTCCCTGCTTTTTTTTCAGGCCTCATCAACAATCTCTGTGGGATAATGTCTTTCCCTAAATCTTATGGTTACTATGTCACTCTGTACCCAATAATCACTATTTGCGGTGCAGTTTCTCCTAATTCTCTTGAATTTTTTTTTTCTTTCTCGTTATTCCTATAACATCATCTGGCATAATATCATTATTTCACAATTCATTTCATTCATACACTTCAACATTTTTTCGACCTTATATTCTCCAATATACATTCATATTTAGTAGGCCATCCATCATAAACATTATTTTCAGTATCAATTTACATCAATCTACACTTGCATCCTAATTAGGATTACTATTGTGTTTTTGTTCTATATGTATCATCCACTTGATCTGCTTTTATATTATGATTTGAGACTGACTAGCTCTCCATAGCTTCTGGTAATACTAAGTGCAGACCAAACATTTTCAAGGCTTCCTTCATTAGTTTCCTTACATTATGGTCCCAGCGCAGGTGAGTCAGTTCTTGAACCCAGTGCTGAGACCTTCTGTTATACTATGTAGCGATCCCTTACTAACTCTCTGTGCAGTGCCTACTGCACATGCTCAGCCTCTTATTCCAGCTAGTACTCAGCTATACCCTGCACATGCAGGAACATAACATGTGAGGGTACATTTGTTATCATCATTATTGGAACCCTCCCCTTACAGAATGGGAAGGAGAGATCCCGACAATGTTTTTCCCCTCATTCATTTGCTATGCAGGTGAGACCTTTGAATATAGGTTCTAATTTTATAGCTGTACGGGATTGTGGTGATTTGTTTTTACTTTTGAATGTTGCATTATGTGTTTTATGGCAAATGTAATCTAATTTATTTATTTTTTTAATATTTTTATTCATGACTGCACATGATTTCTTTTAAGCATTGTTAGTATGCAATTATATGTGTGTAAACTACAAGTCTTAAAAGGAAATCCTGCATGGAACAAATGCAAATTTTGGCACAGCTGATTCTAGAACTTGCTGAAAGGTTTCAACATCCTCCCTGTCTTGGGAGGTAACTAGTCATCAGTTAAGGGTGGGTTCACACCTGTGTTTGAGTCCGTCCACTGCCAATCCGAGCAGCGCAGAGGGTGTAAGCGCACACCCATGCATTGCTTTAAAAACCCATTCAAATGAATGTGTTTTCAACCATTGTGTCGCTAACCTGTCGGTATCCGATGCCAATCCCGTTCCCCGAGATTTTCACTCGGATTGGCAGCGGACAGACTCAAGCGCAGGTGTGAACGAAGCATTAGCTGTATATATATCAGTATGGTTATGGACATGAACATGTTAGCACCTCCACACTTGATAAAGGGGCAGAGAACCCTGAAACGCGTAGTATATTTTATGACTGTGTGGGTACAATAAATTTGTTATATTTAACTGATTCTGGGTGAGTGTGGTATCCCTTTAAATTAACATCCATATTGGATGTATGATTTGGGCCTTCTACTGTGCATATGCTTAGAGATTAAGGACATCTACCTCACATGGAACCTATTGTTTGAAGCAAAACTCATATTTCTTCACTATCACTATATGTCACTATGGGTTCCTATTGATCTTCACCCTGTTGTAGTGGAGATACCATCTGGTTACCATTGCTATGTGAACTTTAATTTTTCCGTGTTTTATATGGCCTTCATGTAATTTATGCTATATTATGTTATATGTTATTATATATAAAAACGGCTGTTTGGCTCTTTAGATTTTTTTTTTTCCTGCTATGCCGTTCACCATATAAGAAAATATATTTTTGGACACAGGGATACCTAATGATCTAAGGAAAGATATACACTTTTAATATAAATAAATATATTATGTGAAATTTTAAAAACTGATTTTGTACGGTCCAGATTACAACCCATTGATTTCAATGGGTTTTAAAAGTAATCCGCATGTATCAGTTTGTGCCATTTCCATCTGGTTTCCACTTTTTTGTGCAGAGAGATTCACATCGGTGTTCGGGTTTCCGTTCAGGGAGTCCGCTTGGGGATCCCCCCGAACGGAAACCTATACGCATAAAAAAAGCGGTTTACCTCGGAAACCCGCGGACCCCATAGACTATAATTGGGTCTGTGTGGTTTCCGCTCGGTTTTCGCACGAAGCAAGCGGAGAGGAAAGTGCTGCAAGCCTAAGGCCCGGTTCATATCTGCGGTCAGCCATTCCGTTCAAAATCAGCATATGAAATTTCAAAAACTGATTTTGTACGGTCCGGATTGCAACCCATTGATTTCCATGGGTTTTAAAAGTAATCCGCATGTATCAGTTTGTGCCATTTCCGTCTGACTAAAATACGATACATAAGCATAGACAAACAGGTGTTAAGCCACCATGGCAGTTGTGTGATGTTAGGGCATAGGAGTCAAATACCTCAGGCAGAATATCACTGGCAAACTTTAGTGTAATACCAGGTGGTACTGTATCACTTGTAGGAAGTATAATATACACTGGAGTCGCAAGAAAGACATTGGAAGGGTCATGCAGAAATGTGAGGTAATGCAGTGTCCACATGTCATCACTATCATCACTAAGGTCATTCAAGGAAATACTTTGGGATCAGAAAACAGAGATGGCATAGGGAAATCCATCTAACTGCACAACAGGTAGTTAGCTAGTAAGTGTTAGAGGTAATAGCCATTAAGGTGTGCCTAAGGTTCAGTTAGGGCCACAGAGGACCAAGAGAAGCTGCAGTTGGGAATCTGTCAATATCAGTCTGTAAACTGAGAGACTGAGTCATGGTGACTACTAGATAACCATCAAGCATGCATCACAATGAGGAAGCCAAAGTGGGGCCAGGTCAGTTGTCACCTAAAGCCATATTTCAATCAATACAAAGAACAGTCCACTTAAGTCTTTTCTCCTGGTATACCAGTCATGCTGACATGCTCCATCCTTCATGTCCTCAGCACTTCTCCTGATCCCCTCTCACTTTTACTGCATTAGTCAACAGTATCAAATTAAGAGTAAAGTGCCAATTAAAGGTCCTGTATCCTGCTTCCATAATCCTGTATCCTGTTTATCTAGTCCTGTATCCTGCTTCCCTGATCCTGTATCCCTAATCCTGTATTCTGCTTCCCTAATCCTGTATTCTGCTTCCAAAATCCTGTATTCTGCTTCCCTGATCCTGTATCCTGCTTCCATAATCCTGTATCCTGCTTCTCTAGTCCTGTATCCTGTTTCCTTAATCCTGTATCCTGCTTCAATAATCCTGTATCCTGCTTCTTTAGTCCTGCATTCTGCTTCCCTGATCCTCTATCCTGCTTACCTAATCCTCTGTCCTGCTTCCCTAATCCTTAATCCTGCTCCCCTAATCCGGTCTCCTTAATCGAGGGGAGACAAAACCTTCTTTCACTAACTACTGATGAGCAGATAGTTCCTGTCATGCAGTTACTGTATAATGAAGGAAATGACTGCTCAGCCTCCTTATATATAAATATATATAACAATTACAGCCTGATCAGCAGCTGAGGAGAAACCAAACTGGAGCATAATAAATAATCAGGTGATGGGTGCAGGGATAGAAAATGGAATATATCACAATTTTTAAAATGGTTTTATTAAAATATTTCACTTTTTCCCCTAATTTATAAATGAATAGTACAGGTGAATAAAAAACTTTTAATAAATCTTATTTAAGAAACACATTTCCTTCTCATTTACCTTTTACATATTAGTCTATAGAGAGGGGAAGGGGGAGAAGGAGGCTACTGGAAGACAGAAAATTAAAGGAGTTTTCTCATCTCAGGATTTCAGCTGCCCTCTTGTCTCCTCTCCCCTGCACTTCCTGGTTTTCAGCTCAGGCCAGCAGCTGCTCCATGCTTTTTGCAAATTTACATTCAGAGATAACAGAGGAACCGATCAATAAACTGTTCTAGCTCTTATCAGGGCTCAGTAACTGAATGTAATATGCAGAGAGAGAAAGTTATATATGGCCGGAAGAAAAAACGGAGTCATCAGTTTGTCCAGAGGATTGGTCTGTACCTGAAGCAACCACCTGTAAAGACAAATGGAACAGGATAGATAGACCAATGTATTGGATACTACACTTGTTAGTATAAAATTACAAGTCTGAATATGGGAGATGGGAATACCCCTTATGCTATGTTTCAAGATAACAGGCTATTGACACAGAATGTAGCCCTAACTAAACTAATAGCCTCCTCCTTACCCCTCCATAGAGCTCTGTGTGAAAGTCTGAGGGGAACCTTTAAGGGGTATTTTAGAGAAGAAAGAGGCAAACAGCCGGATAAGTGAAGGAAACAAATCTCCTTAATAAGATATATTACAAAGTTTCTTATATTCACGTGCACTATTCATTTATGTATAGTTGTTTTATAACTAGAGGTACACTTTAATTCTATTCTCAGTGCATGCTTATGGCGCGGCCATCTTGCCCGAGCTTCTCCTCTGCTCTCTACATTTAGTGATATGCTTAGTAGCAGTCTCATTGCCATAGGTAGCAATAGACTGGAGCTGACTCAATAAGGTCTATGGGAGCGTTTTCTAGACATGCAGTGTGTGTGTTTGTGTGTGTGGTGGGGGATAAGGTGTGACATCATCTACTGTCAGTAGTGAATGCAATGGTGGGTCAGTAGTGGATGTAATGAGGGGTCAGAGATGTTAATTATAATGGAGTTATCTGCTGTTGCAATCCTGACTGTGATGTAAATATGTAAATAAAGGGACTGCTGCAAAAAAAAATGTACTAAATTGTCAAATGTCAGTCTATTAGGCTTAGTGTCCACAGTGTTTTTAAAATATAGATTGTGATATGGAAAATTTTTATAAATGATCAAATCTGGGTGTTGGACCCCTGCAGATCTAATACTGATGGCCTAGCCTGAGGATAGGTCATCAATCTTGGAAACCAGATAACCCTTTCACAGTACAATATTAAAAATGCCTTTTAGTCTATGCTGTTATGTGTGTATTGTCTTTGTGAGCTCAGCATGAGCCTAGGGAGAGGGGAAGAATGGCATCAAAGCAAGAGAATTAACAACCATCCAGCCAACACTACAGGGCATGGAAGTGGTAGAGGAAATTTCCTTTGGCTGAATGCTTCTGGGCATGGTCTTGTTCAGATTCAAGCAATTTTTGGCCAAAATCTTATCCCAGGTGTCTGCTACACGTTCCCATGGTGCATAATGATCAACTCACTTGGGTACGAATACAGTTTTTTCTTCAAATCTATCTACAAGTGTTCGATGGGGTTGAGGTCTGGGGGACAATCCAGCACCTCTACTTCATTGTCATTGAACCAATTCTTCGCTAATCTCAACATACAGTACCGACCAAAAGTTTGGACACACCTTCTCATTCCAAGAGTTTTCTGTATTTTCATGACTATAAAAATTGTAGATTCACACTGAAAGCATCAAAACTATATATTAACACATGTGGAATTATATACTTAACAAAAAAGTGTGAAACAACTGAAAATATGTCTTATATTCTAGGTTCTTCAAAGTAGCCACCTTTTGCTTTGATTACTGCTTTGCACAGTCTTGGCATTCTCTTGATGAGCTTCAAGAGGTAGTCACCTGAAATGGTTTTCACTTCACAGGTGTGCCCTGTCAGGTTTAATAAGTGGGATTTCTTGCCTTATAAATGGGGTTGGGACCATCAGTTGTGTTGTTCAGAAGTCAGGTGGATACACAGCTGATAGTCCTACTGAATGGAGTGTTAGAATTTGTATTATGGCAAGAAAAAAGCAGCTAAGTAAAGAAAAACGAGTGGCCATTATTACTTTAAGAAATGAAGGTCAGTCAGTCCGAAAAATTGGGAAAACTTTGAAAGTGTCCCCAAGTGCAGTGGCCAAAACCATCAAGCGCTACAAAGAAACTGGCTCACATGAGGACCGCTCCAGGAAAGGAAGACCAAGAGTCACCTCTGCTGCGGAGGATAAGTTCATCCGAGTCACCAGCCTCAGAAATCGCAGGTTAACAGCAGCTCAGATTAGAGACCAGGTCAATGCCACTCAGAGTTCTAGCAGCAGACACATCTCTACAACAACTGTTAAGAGGAGACTGTGTGCAGCAGGCCTTCATGGTAAAATAGCTGCTAGGAAACCACTGCTAAGGACAGGTAACAAGCAGAAGAGACTTGTTTGGGCTAAAGAACACAAGGAATGGACATTAGACCTGTGGAAATCTGTGCTTTGGTCTGATGAGTCCAAATTTGAGATCTTTGGTTCCAACCACCGTGTCTTTGTGCGACGCAGAAAAGGTGAACGAATGGACTCTACATGCCTGGTTCCCACCGTGAAGCATGGAGGAGGAGGTGTGATGGTGTGGGGGTGCTTTGCTGGTGACACTGTTGGGGATTTATTCAAAATTGAAGGAATACTGAACCAGCATGGTTACCACAGCATCTTGCAGCGGCATGCTATTACATCCGCTTTGCGTTTAGTTGGACCATCATTTATTTTTCAACAGGACAATGACCCCAAACACACCTCCAGACTGTGTAAGGGCTATTTGACCAAGAAGGAGAGTGATGGGCTGCTACGACAGATGACCTGGCCTCCACAGTCACCAGATCTGAACCCAATCGAGATGGTTTGGGGTGAGCTGGACTGCAGAGTGAAGGCAAAAGGGCCAACAAGTGCTAAGCATCTCTGGGAACTCCTTCAAGACTGTTGGAAGACCATTTCAGGTGACTACCTCTTGAAGCTCATCAAGAGAATGCCAAGAGTGTGCAAAGCAGTAATCAAAGCAAAAGGTGGCTACTTTGAAGAACCTAGAATATAAGACATATTTTCAGTTGTTTCACACTTTTTTGTTAAGTATATAATTCCACATGTGTTAATTCATAGTTTTGATGCCTTCAGTGTGAATCTACAATTTTTATAGTCATGAAAATACAGAAAACTCTTGGAATGAGAAGGTGTGTCCAAACTTTTGGTCTGTACTGTATGTTTTGTGTCGTTGTCCTACTGGAACACAATGTTGTTTTCATACCCATAGTACCTGAGTGTAAATAGTAACTCATCTTGTAGGATACTCACATATAGCTCAGCATTGAGACCACCATTGATTGTGCTTAAGTATCCAACATCTTTGGCTGTGAAACAACCCCATATCATCAGGCTTCCTCCACCAAACTTGACAATTCCTTCAATTTCTTGATCCGTTAGCCCCTTTCACCCTTGTTTCTTCCAGGCCCATTTGCACCCATCAGAGGCCAGTCTATTGACTTTCATCCCATTACTCCAAATCAACAGTTTCCAATCTTCACTTTTCGTACTTTTTTCGCAAACTCCGATATTTTGCCTGGACGTCCACCTCTTGGCTTTTGAATCGATTTCATTTCATATTCTTCCCACTGTCATGGCACTCACATGATACAGTTTGGCAATTTTCATGGCCGAGACCCAGCTATTGATGAGCTGGATGATTCTGCTTCTCTTTTCTTGGGAAATCTTCTTCATGGCTGATCCTTGATTTGATCCAGTGACCTTTCACTTAGGAATCCTCCTAATAACACCCTGAGCTATTAGGGAATGTGAGAACAGGTTGTAATTTATAGTATACAAGAAGAAAAAGATTTTTCCAACACCAGGAGCAAAACAGTAACAATGCAGTTACATGACAAGAATCTGCAGAACTAATCATATGCTAAATAGCTGTAAGTCACATTTATGTATGAGATAGCCAAGATGATTGTCTATAAAATGATGGTAGTCTCATGTTGGAAGCTGTAGTGGATGGTGAGATATGGTGCCTGAAAATCACAAGTTCAAAACGTTGTTACCCTTTTGTTTGTCAGCTTGCTGCAAATATGCATTTTCTTTGTTCCTCTACAGGTCCAGCAGCAATCTCTGTGGGAAGATGTCCTGCAGGATACCCTATGGAACCTGTATGTCTCCATGCCCAACAGTATCTCATCTTGTATCCAGGCTAGAGGTGGTCCATATCTTATATGCCCTTATCATCTCCCATCTAGACTATTGCAACATCCTTGTCAGCTATCTTAGGCTAAGTTCACATCTGTGCCAGAGTCTCTGTTGGAGACTCTGCCATAGAAACCGCCATAAATTGGCATAGAGAAAACTTCTGCACTGAGGACTTTTCTATCTGCTGCTTTCAGTATGAAAACAGCAGATATACGGCGGACTCCATTATAGTCAATGGGGTCTGCAGGTAACTGCTGGTTTAGCAGTCTGGCTCAGATGTGAACCTAGCCTTACTCTCCTCCAATCCATCCTTAACTCTGCTGCCCAATTAATCCACCTCTCCCCTCATGATTCATCTGCCTCTCCCCTCTGCCAGTCCCTTTAGTGGCTAGTGGCTACCCATTGCCCAACAAATTCAATTCAAGATTTTAGATATGACTTACAAAGCCATCCATAACCTGTCCCCTCCATACATCTCTTACCTAATTCCCCACCTGGAATCTCCGATCCTCACAGGACCTCCTCTATTGCTTTGCTCTGATTCAATCTTAACACAACCATCTCCCAACCTTCTCCTAGACTTCTCCCATGCATCCCCCACATTCTGGAGCTCACTACCACAATTCAAGAATTCCCCCCACAATCACAACCTTCAGACACAACCTGTAGGCTCATCTCTTTAGAATAGCATATAACATACATTGCTGCTGCTGCCACTATGCCACCATATCAGTAATTGCCACTTGTTCATCTACCTTCTCATATAGATTGTAAGCCTGTAGGCAAGGTTTTGGTTCCTCCTTGTATCATGACCACATCTAGTTAGTTTTGTCTTTATTGTATGTAAATCCCTTCACAAATGTACAGCACCATGGAAGTAATGATGCTATATAAATAAATAATATATCATCATACAGTATATCATCATTACATTCACTCCTTGGTGCATTATTTTTTTTGTCAGTGAGTGTAGATAGACACATCACAATGTTGATATTTTTGGCTCTCACCACTGTATCCACTGCTTACACCACTATGCCTCTATAACTCATTTTCTAATTCACCAAGGGCTATTCTGTGTGCATATGCAGTGATATCCAAGATATGTCTTATTCCCCTTATTAATGTGGTGGTAGTGATAATCCAATTTGTCATTGTGTAGGTGTGCGGATGCGCTGTGAGTGTTAGGTTGTCTAGTAGTTCAGAGGGCCCCAAGTGACCTCATAATATATTCAGTAGTGCAATATGCATGACAAGGTGCATGGTGGTATCCAGATGCAGGCAAAAAGAGGAGGCAGATGAGCGCTGGCCCAGAATAAATGTAGTCTTTAATCCAATTGAATAAAACACACGACGCGTTTTGGGATAAGCCCTTTTTCAAGTATGCACACTTGAAAAAGGGCTTGTTCCAAAATGCGTCGTATGTTTTATTCAATTGGATTAAAGACTACATTTAATCTGGACCAGCGCTCATCTGTCTCCTCATTTTGCCTGCATATGGATTCTTCCATACGTGTGTCCACACCACGGTTCCGAGGCTAGTAGCTGCTATATGAGGTCCCAATAAAAATGATTTGATTCTACACGCCTACTAAGTTGTTGTGAGCTGATCACAACCCACCAAGGTGAGCAACTTATATCAGTTTACTGATATTTATCATCCTTTGGTTTTTTCACTATTAGAGCTCTGCGCTTTTTCCTTTCTTTCTACATCAAGGTGCATGGTGGTGTCACTTTTTGTATGGTGGGCTTTGGGTGAGGGATTTGGTGAATGAATTCTGATCTCCATTAATTTTATCTACATGGGTTTTTAATTCTTCTAAAAACATGTACATGCTTCATATTGCGCTATTGTTGATATCCATTGACTTCCTATATTTTACTGTTATGAAGTCCCATGGATCTATGCTGCATGTTGTATAGTATAATTGTTATTTTTGAGATATACATTTGCATTTTATGTTAACTGATTATTACAGTCTCTATATATTGCATATCCATGTATATGAATACTGATAGATAGATAGATAGATAGATAGATAGATAGATAGAATGATATGCATAAAAATGACAGATAGAAAGATTAACAAATAGATTAGAAAATTGGAAATATATAGACAGAGATATATAAAAAAAATATAGAGGTAATAAGAGACTGTATTTCCAGATTGCAATAAATAACTAAGGGATAGAAAAAGGAGATGGATAGATAGACAGATAGATTCCATGTTTCTATGGAATATTGTCCAATAGCGACAGTAGCTTTGGTCGTCACGGCTGCAGCATCTATCATCTCCACGGCAACCAGCCTGATTCTTCCCTGGGCATCGTGAGGGGATACTCCTGTATTATGTGAAACGAGGGAGGAACAAAGAGGGAGAAGGAAAATGTGGAGAAAGATGAAAGATTGGAAAGATCTGGGCGTAGAGTATGAGCTGAAATAAATCAGGAAGAGACTGATTACATGTAAATATATGGAAACAGATCAATAAAAGGGGATTATTGAGAAGAGCAGAATGGAAATAATTAAAAACAATCCATCAACACAATGGACGATGACCCAGAGAACAGGAATGATTTCTATTTAACTGAATCAGCCTCTTGTTCAGGATCTGTCTTATGCTGCATGTAGACTAATGTGAGCAGGGAGCTCCCTATAAATGACCAGATATCACTACAAGGGACCTGGAGGATCATACAGAATCTCAATGTACCTTACATTAATAGTAAGACAGGAACCTAGAGGTTTGCACTGCTGCACGGTCTATAGAGCTACAGATATATGCCAGAGGGATGATATAGACAGAGAATATGGAGATGATATAGATGAAAGAAATATACAGACAATGAAAATATAGATACATAGTATTAAGATATAGATAAAGAAGATGAAGATAAGTATTGAGAACATGAAAATATAGATACATAATATGGCAATATAGATACAGAACATGTAGATGGTATAGATCTATATTCTGTATAGATACATATGGAGATATAGATACAGAACATGGAGATACAGATACAGAACATAAAGATATAGATACATAAAGTATGGGATGTATATATATATATATATATATATATATATATATATATATACAGAGCCTGAAGATATAGATACATAACACTGAGACACTGCAAATATACAGCACTTGAAGATATGGATACAGAACATGGAGCCACATAGCATAAAATATCATATTTGCTCTAAAACTTGGAACATTAGTCAGTCAAAAACAAATTGGCAAGGAAAGGAGGAGCTTCCTATTCTTAGATCTGGGGAGCAGAGTGACAGAATTGACCTATGAGATAAAGCTATAGTCTACGTATGTGCAGCAGCATCTGACAGGCAGCCAGTCCAAACCAGGGAAGAGAATAAAAAATGACTCCATGTTAATTAAGACAATGTACAGTCCTAGGATACAGCCTCAGTGTATACCGTGTAGTCATTGTATACAACATGAAATATGTATAGCACAATGTAATGATCAGATACAGTATACTCATTCTATACAGTATAATATAACTCATATATTACATACAGTATATATAATGCTCAGTCATTATATACCTAGTGTATACAGTAGAAACTCTGCACGCATGATTATAGCAAGAGAATACTCACTGTATACAGTATATACAATGTGTGGCCATAGTGTACAAACTGTAAACAAAATACTCAATATGTCACCAGGGAATACCCCATGTATGCAAAATGATCCATGTTTAACCACAGTATATTAACAGTATACTGTATGTATAATGGCCATCCACAGTATATTAAGTCTATGCAATATACCCTCTCTTTCTATAGATATGTAACTAGTCACAGTACTGTATGTGCATTATGCTATACTGCACAGCTCATTCATTGCTTACTATACTCAGTCATTATCCTCTATGATTAATATACAGCCTCAGTATACTCAGTGAATCCAGTATATTAATATACAGCAATAGTATACTCAGCGTATCCAGTATATTAATATACAGCCACAGTATACCATGTATATACATTATAATAATATACAGCCTCAGTATACTCAGTGAATCCAGTATATTAATATACAGCCTCAGTATATTCAGTGAATCCAGTATATTAATATACAGCCTCAGTATACTCAGTGTATCCAGTATATTAATATACAGCTATAGTATACTCAGTGTATCCAGTATAATAATATACAGCCACAGTATACCCTGTATATACATTATAATAATATACAGCCTCAGTATACTGTACTCAGTGTATTCAGTATATTAATATACAGCTATAATATACTCAGTGAATCCAGTATATTAATATACAGCCACATTATATTCTGTATATACAGTATAATAATATACAGTTATAGTATACTCAGTGTATACAGTATATTAATATACAGCCACGGTATACCCTGTATATACAGTATAATAATATACAGCCTCAGTATACTTAGTGTATCCAGTATATTAATATTTAGCCTTAGTATACTCAGTGTATCTAGTATATTAATATACAGCCACATTATATTCTGTATATACAGCATAATAATATACAGCTATAGTATACTCATTGTATCCAGTATATTAATATACAGCCACAGTATACTCAGTGTATCCAGTATTTTAATACATAACCAAAGTCTATATTAGTATATTAATATACAGTATAATAATATATAGCCTCAGTATACTCTGTATACACAGTAGTGTATATATGTAATGTCATGTATACTGTATATGTAATTACATACTCAGTATGTCCAGTATATTTATATGCAGCCATGGTATACTCTGTATATACAGTAGTATATATGTAATTACATACTCAGTGTATCCAGTATAGCAATATATAGCCACAGTATACTATGTAGATACAGTAGTGTATATATATAATGTATAACCACAGTATACTCTGTATATACAGTAGTGTACATATATGTAATGTACAACCTCAGTATACTCAGTATATAAAGTAGTGTATATATGTAACGTGATGTATATATGTAATGGCATACTCATTGTATCCAGTATATTATGTATATACAGTGGCGTATATATGTAATGTACAGCAAGGGTACTCAGTGTATCCAGTACATTAATATACAGCCGCAGTATACTCTGTATATACAGTAGTGTCTATATGTAATGTAATGGAATACTCAGTGTATCCAGTATAGCCACAGTATACTCTGTATATACAATAGTGTATATATGTAATGTATAGCCAGGGTTCTCAGTGTGTTAATATACAGCCTCAGTATACCCTGTATATACAGTAGTGTATATATGTAATATACAGCCTCAATATACTCTGTATATACAGTAGTGTATATATGTAATGTGATGTATATATGTAATGACAAACTCAGTGTATCCAGCATATTTATATACAGCCACAGTATTCTCTGTATAAACAGTAGTGTATATATGTAATGTACATCCAGGGTACTTAATGTAGTCAGTATGTTAATATACAGTAGTGTTTATATGTAATGTACAGCCACAGTATTATCTGTAAATACAGTAGTGTATATAAGTAATGTACAGCCTCAGTATACTCTTTTCAGCCTCAGTGTACTCTGCATATATAGTAGTGTATATATGTAATGTACAGCCTTAGTATACTCGGTGTATACAGTAGTGTATATAAGTAATGTATAGCCTCAGTATACTCTGTACATACTGTAGTGTATATATGTAATGTACAGCCTCAGTATACTCTGTACATACAGTAGTGTATATACAGTATGTAATGTATAGCCACAGTATACTCTGTATATACAGTAGTGTATATAAGTAATGTACTGCCTCAGTATACTCTGTATATACAGTAGTGTATATAGGTAATATACAGCCTCAGTATACTCTGCACATACAGTAGTGTATATAAGTAATATACAGCCTCAGTATACTCTGCACATACAGTAGTGTATATAAGTAATATACAGCCTCAGTATACTCTGCACATACAGTAGTGTATATAAGTAATATACAGCCTCAGTATACTCTGCACATACAGTAGTGTATATATGTAATGTACTGCCTCAGTATACTCTGTACATACAGTGGTGTATATAAGTAATATACAACCTCAGTATACTCTGCACATACAGTAGTGTATATAATATACTGCCTCAGTATACTCTGCACATACAGTAGTGTATATATGTAATGTACTGCCTCAGTATACTCTGTATATACAGTAGTGTATATAAGTAATATACAGCCTCAGTATACTCTGTACATACAGTAGTGTATATATGTAATGTACTGCCTCAGTTATACTCTGTATATGCAGTAGTGTATATATGTAATGTACTGCCTCAGTATACTCTGTATATACAGTAGTGTATATATGTAATGTACTGCCTCAGTATACTCTGTATATACAGTAGTGTATATAAGTAATATACAGCCTCAGTATACTCTGTGCATACAGTAGTGTATATAAGTAATGTACTGCCTCAGTATACTCTGTACATACATTAGTGTATATAATATACAGCCTCAGTATACTCTGTACATACAGTAGTGTATATAAGTAATATACAGCCTCAGTATACTCTGTATATACAGTAGTGTATATATGTAATGTACAGCCTCAGTACACTCTGTATATACAGTAGTGTATATATGTAATGTACTGCCTCAGTATACTCTGTACATACAGTAGTGTATATAAGTAATATACAACCTCAGTATACTCTGCACATACAGTAGTGTATATATGTAATGTACAGCCTCAGTATACGCTGCACATACAGTAGTGTATATATGTAATATACAGCCTCAGTATACTCTGCACATACAGTAGTGTATATATGTAATATACAGCCTCAGTATACTCTGCACATACAGTAGTGTATATATGTAATGTACAGCCTCAGTATACTCTGCACATACCGTAGTGTATATAATATACAGCCTCAGTATACTCTGTACATACAGTAGTGTATATAAGTAATATACAGCCTCAGTATACTCTGTACATACAGTAGTGTATGTAATGTACTGCCTCAGTATACTCTGTACATACAGTAGTGTATATAAGTAATATACAGCCTCAGTATACTCTGCACATACAGTAGTGTATATAAGTAATATACAGCCAGGGTACTCAGTGTATCCAGTGACTGTATATGTATGCTGGATGTATGGCGGTGCTGGCCTGCATGTACTGGGCAGCCGTACACGTCAGCATAGTGCTGCTTGTGTCATCACTCACCTGGTAACAGTACTGCGGAGTGCGGGGAGCTCCTAGCACAGCAGCACCACCGCACCTATGTGTCAGTCTAGCGGACTGGGGGATCTTCTCAGCTGGCTTATGTTACTGAAATCACAAGGTTTATTGGAGCCTTTCCAAGATCCAATAAAGCATCTTTTTTTTTTTTTCTTAATTCACTAGTTCCTTCCCTTAAAGACTGTCAGTAATGCCAGCCCCATATAAATCACACTGTGGTGTAGGGAGGAGGAAGGGAGAGAGTGGGAGAGGGCTGGGAATAGTCAGTTTCTATGGTAGAAATGTGGAGCTCTACTGGTGTCTATAGACAGTAGGCTGCGCAGGTAAATGCCGGAGCCTGCGTGCAGCAGTGGTGTGGACAGAGGCTGACTCTGCCTTGCGCTTGCTGCTGTTTCTGCTCCTCCGCACGTTATCACTTGCCATCAGCACCTTGGACAGCTCCTCTGCACCATATTGCCCTCCCTTTCTCATTGGTATCCAGGGCACAAGTTCTCCTGTCTCCAAAAGGGGGCTTGCGAGAAAGAAGGCTAGAATTCTCTAGCAAAGGGTTAAAACCGCCACCTATGACGTCAGAATTCCAATGTGCCCAGAGATTTTTTTCTCTCTCCCTCCTTCCCTATTTTTCCTGCCTCCCTCCTTCGCTTCCTCTCTTCACTCCCTTGGTTTTCTCTGTGCACCCTCCTTCTATCTCTTCCCCCTCTCTTCTATCGCTCCCTCCCTCCTTCACCCCTCCCTCTACACAATGTGCAGTAGTCAGATCCTGCTGCAGCAGATATAATGGAGCATCCCTCCTCCTCCTCCTTGTGCTGAAGCTTACCCTTTCCCCACTCCTTTATTTTTTCCCATTTCTGTTTCATTTCATCCCCCTCCTGTACAGAAGAAGGGATAGAGGAGGGGGTGTGAGAGGGGTAAACACAGACCCCCCTCAAGTCTAGCAACAACCAAAAAGGGGGAGCAAGGTAGAAAAGGGGAGATCCCAATTTGCTACCTAGATCACTCTCCCTCCCCCATCACCCTGGCTTGCAGGAGCCATGAACAAAATGCAGATGATGGAATAGGCAAGAAAAAGGAGGAAAATAGAGGTTGAAGAAAGGCACTATCCACCACCCATCTTCTGGATCCAAATTCTGGATTCTCATGTTTTTTCTGCTACAGGGAAGAAAGAGGATTAGCCTCGACAATTGCTCTCACCCTCTTCTCTGCTGCCTTCTCGCTAAATTTGGAGTGGATAAATCTACCCCCTTTTTTAATAAAGGAAGGATTCATCTGATTTTTTTTGAGATTTGGCTTTTTCACTGATTTTTTTTATTGAGGTGGTCACAGGAATTTTAAGCCTTCCCCCACCCCCGTCCCTTTCCCCCTCCATCCAAAAACCCCTCTCCACTCCATGGTCCAGGTGGAAATGTTGAGTTTGGGGAGAGAGAGCTGGATTGGAGCAATTCTCTCAGCTTTGGCTACCCTCCTGCTATTCTGTTCTGCACAAAGGTAAGACGATTGGGGTAAGGTGGGAGGGGGTGCAGAAAATGAAGGAAAACCATACATTGATAAGGACAGGACGTGTTTTTCCAGACAGCTTGTAGAAATTAATGGGGAGGTCATGATAGTGATGGGTAAACCTGCTCTAGTTGGGGGGTACCAAAAGGGACAAAGGTGGAAGTACTGTAGGTACGTGAGAAGAATAAGAGTTATGGGGGAGGGCTAATGGAGAAGGAAGTGCGGGCCAAGGTATCAATTGGGTAAGAGGAGCACTGCTATCGCCTGTAGACATTCCACTGGATGATATAGGAACAATGACTCTTGTTCAGTAGTCTTCTGCACACACTTACCTGGAAATACATTCCATTAGAGGAATTATAAGCATACTCTATAGGTACAACGGGGAATAACTGAGGAAAATGGTTCCTAGTGAGACAGAGATGATGGTTTTGTTAGAAGAGCCACATACATGTTCTATAACACATAGCTTCAAGATGATATACATATACATATAGAACGTATATGGAAACAGGTACTTGGATGGCAACACTTTGGGCTCACTGGTTCGTACAAGTTTATACAAGCGGTGGACAAAGCCATTAGAGGCTTCTATACTGGTATAGCAAGAGCACTGTAAGGGGAGGAGCGAGGTAGACTTGATGCCGAGGGAAATGGGGCCTTGTTGAAGATAAGTGATACCTACAGATTAGCTCAGTGATCAAATTGTAAACCAATATGGCTACTTAGAATACAAATATATTATGTAAGACTCTGCTTTACTCCTGGTGTACCAAGATGACCTGACACTTGTCATGAGCAAAATGTAAATAGCATAGTAACACTTTGGCTTTATTACTCAGAGGAGTATATAGCTCTGTATATGAGTTTCTAGGAAAATCTATAGGGTGTGATAATGTGTAATCCGATTTCATGGCCAAATTTTCTCATTTTTTCTGTAAATGCTGATGCCTTCATATTTTCTTCCTGTCCACTGAAGAGGTGTGTGTATGTATATATATATATATATATATATATATATATACCTGTCTAGTTATGTATTCCACGAAGCTAATTGTGAAAGGTTTGCTTTATGCTTCCTCTACAGGGATTCAATGTGAGAATACTCTTACAGACAGACATGCACATACATGGGATTTCTTCTTTGTTACGCAACCAGTCTATGTTCCCTCCGTCATCTTCTAAAATAAGATGTCATCTCCAACAGGTCACCATAAAGTGAGCTGTAATGGTTTTTACACTCTTTTTACACACTGAATGACTGTTATCACAGAATTGATTTTCATTGTCAAAAAACTGGACACATCCACAATGGCTTTGCAGTATATTTGTTCCACTCAGGCCCAGCAAGGTGCATACACAATGGTATACAGTTTCCACATATCCAGAAAATATACTACATTTACTATAAAAGGTGTGAGACCGGCCTAAAATATGAAATATAATCAATATACCTCACCAGTGTACAAACCATTCAGCTTTTATGTACTTGTATATGGCTGTAATATTTTGCAGGATAAATAATATGTGACGAGACATTTTGATAAATATTGTTTTACTGTATAATGTATGTCGGCGTGGAGGGCCACATATCCTTCCTGCATAATGGGTTTGTCAGAGAAGGAAGTTACTCCTCCTAGGCACAGGAAGAGGACGTTTACCTGTGTCAACCAATGGAGGACAGCTACAGTACAGTGTGGAGGAGGTAAGTATATATAGTGGTTTTTTTTTTTTTATTAGGGGTAGTTTTGCTGGCTGTATCTGGGAGTACTATGGATGACCCTGGTTAGGCGGCATTATAAATGGGATTGGCCAGGGGTGTTGTCATTGTTTGTGGGACACAGTAGAACGTGCTGTGATAGAGTGCACCATAGCTGGAATTGTAAATGGACACAATAGCTAGGGCATAGTACTAAAACCTCAGGTGCCAAGAAACTTGTTGTCAAGAGAAAGGGGGAGCCTTATGTCAGTAACTCAGTGACTGACAGGAAGTTCTCCCTCTAGCTTTACAAAGAGGATATACAGCTGTGGCACTGTGCATTATAGAACGCTGTACTAGCTGCTGCGGAACCTCTTAATACACAGCTTGAATGTTCCAGACAGTTTAATAAGTTACTCATTCCTCTTAAAAAGAGGTGTGCATTATTTTATTATGTTATATTATATTTTTTGAGCCATAGTCAAGAGTGGATTTATTATAAGAGACATAGCTAAGAGCTCCTTTATATTTTCCATTCCTTTTCAAGCTACTCCTGACTTTGGCTCCAAAACCACAGCAAAATCTGCAACATAAAACGCTGCGTTTCCGCAACGTGGGGCTTTAGCCTAATAGTGCTGAGTCCACACAAAATGAAAATGGCCAGCACTAAAAGTTTTACACCATAAGGGTTGGAAGATGACTTATTGTAGACAGATAGTACGCGTCCATGCAAAACTCTGATGCCCTGCTTTTTTGCTGCACGCTGTACTGTCCTGCAGCAGTGTAGGGCGAGAGAGGCGAGGGCTGTAAGTATGTATTCACACAACATGGCCGTGTGGCGATTTTGAGCAGCCAATATCAAAACTGTGGAAAGCTACGGATGGATACACATGCTTGTTTTTAATGGACTTTTAATATGGGCCATCAAAACTTAGGACATTTCCGCTTTCTGGGACATGTTCTAAATGAGGGTCTATGAGAGATCCCTAAAAATGGGTGTCACACAGATGCAAATTGGATGTGAATAACAGACAGTTTGCATCACAGTCATGTATATAAACCCTAAAGCACCAGAGGGTCTTATGGACTGACAAGTGTCCATCAATGCCCGGGTGAAGATTAGTTGACGTCACTCTATAGTTTTTAATACGGTGTGTCCCCCACACCTACCCTCTTACAAAATGTACTATTGTGGTTGTGATGGAAAACAATGTTTATTAGGGATTGTTGACTCTCAAAAGAACCTGTTCAATGTTCTCAAAAAGCCAAAATCAAGATACTTAAATACTAAGAAGTCCACAAATCGCCCGATTTCACAAGTGGTTATATGTGTCCAGAAGTGATGTAGCCATGATATATTGTCACAGCCACATCTAGCAGTAAATCCTCCCTCTTTCCTGTAGATCAGCACATGACTGACATTGCTGGATGGGTTGGATTTATGAATTCGTTCAATAGAAGCTACTCAGAGAGCCAGTTCATCAGATATCCCTTTAGACCCATAGCCATATGGAAGCATTGGAGAGGAGCCATCAGCCATCTTGGGTGCAAACTGAATTCCTGGAGGATTTGTGGTATGGTGCACAGTCCTCCAGGGCTCAGTATGGAATTGCCTATAGTTCTGCAGCTGTTATACCTTATGGCTATTTAAGAGACTTTACCCACATAGTATGAGAGCAACCATTGAAAGGGTCGTCCAGTTTCAGCTGGACAAATGTTATTGTTATATATGTTATATGTGAAATGTTTTTGTTTGTATCATGAAAAGATCTACAATTTTCCAGTATACTTTCTGTATCAATTCCTCATGGTTTTCTAGATCTCTTCATGCTTTGTTTACTTCCAATGGCTAAAAATCAGTCCCTGGTCTTGTAATGAACAGTCCATGGTCATGTGATGTACAGTCCATGGTCATGTGATGGACACACAGCTGCATGGCTCGTTACAGGACAGAGCTTGGATTACTGTGCTCCGACTGTAACAAGCCATGCACCTGTGTCCATCACATGACCATGGACTACATTTATGTCCATCAGAAGTAAACAATGGATGACAGGAAGCAGAAATCTAGAAAACCATGTGAAATTGATACAGAAAGTATATTGGAAAATGTTATAACTTTTCTTTATACAAACAATAACATGTACGTGCTGAACTGGACGACCACTTTAAGCATATTGTACTGCTTAGAGAGACAGTAACCATTACGCTTCTATGGCTATGTCTGGAAGAAAAATACATTCTATTAATAATTCTACTGTAAAAAGTGTGTGCAAAATTCCATTGAATGCTACACCCACTGAAATTTTGTATTGTAGAATCGTATTTTCATACAGTCACAGAATTCCTCAGTTTCCTTTAATATTCTTATGGACAAATTGCAAAAGAAAGGAAGTACATGTAAGTTTATGTATAGTCAGAGATGTAACATGAAGCTCCTGATGCAAAATCTGTACCGTCCCCCAGACTATAATGTATCGGTTACAGTAATGGTCTAATCATATTGGAAGAGAGACCTTATGGGACACCCTAAGGCTCCTGGGCCCAGGTACAAATGGATCCTCTGCACTCCCTCAAGTTACACCCCTGTGTGTAGTTGCCTTATGTAAGTGCCAGTTTTCTATTTATCTATTTTTCTCTTTCCTTTAGGCTTTGTTCACAAGTTTGTTCCATAATATTTGTCAGAATAGTGTAGCATTAGTCAGAATAGTGTAGTGCATTATTCTATCTAGTAAAATAAAAGGAAGCCTGGCAGTAACCTATAAGACCCATTACATATCAATGGGGGGAAAACAGATAGTAACTGATCTGTAAAATATCTGATAGCAAATCATAATTAAAGTGGTTTTCAGGGCTAATATCAGATCAGCGAGGCTTCATCGTCTGGCACCCCCTACCCCTCAGCTGTTTACAGCAGCTGATACAAAGAGAATGGAGTAGGAAGCAGACAGCCCCATTCTCTGTGTCGTGGCCAGACTAGGATCAGCTCCCATTCACTTGATCTGCAATACCATGGTCTGGCCACGACACAGAGAACAAAGCTCACATCTACTATAGATAAAGAGAGAGATATCAATATTTTTAGCCCAGAAAACCCCTTTAATCATAACAGATCTGTCAGGGATCCAACAAAAACAGAAGCCATAGGAGCAGTGTGAACACACAGTAATGAGTTGGACAAGCAATGTGTGCAGGATTCTTTTTTTTTTTCGGTGTACAGTATGTGATCTAGAGCTACTAGTTTATAGATAACTAAGCCCTTATACGTTTTTCATATCATTAACTTAAGAAATTTCTACTGCATATAGCAAGCTCACACACTTACAGAGACAAAGAGTTTCTAGAGATACAGGTGCATCTCAATAAATTAGAATATCTTTGAAACGTTTATTTATTTCAGTAATTACATTAAAAAGTGACCTCCTATATTTTCTAGATTCTTTACACACAGAGTGTTCTATTTCAAGTGTTTTATTTCTGTAAATGTTGATTATGGATTACAGGTAATTAAAACCCAAATCTAAGAATATTAGAATATTGTAAAAAAGTTCACCTGCCAAGGTTTCCTAAGCCTGTAAATGGTCCCTCAGTCTGGTTCAGTAGGACACACAGTCATGGAAGACGCTGATTATGGATTGTATTACTGAATTACTGAAATGAATGAACGTTTCAAAGATATTCTAATTTATAAAGATACACCTATATTGTGTATCTACTGTATGGAAGTGAGTTTACTTTAAGAAAATGAACACTAGGTCTTAGGAATCTCTTGTCAATTATTTGTCATTCTGTCCCACCATATTCTTTCTTTGTCTTATATAGATGGTGGTTTCAGTTTCAGTGATTGAGATTGGGAGAAGCTGCATAAAAGTATCCCAATTCAGAAACCGAAGCTTGGTCTTCAGTGGGAATATATCGCCTATATTTTTCAATGAATTAAAATCAGATGATTATAGAATTTTTAATTCCTTACCTGAGCTTCTATAAACAACACTTAGAGATACACTTTACAGCAGCCTTATAGACTGTAGGCAGCAATATTCTAGACATGACACATTGGGGCCAATTTACTAAGATTGCGCTTTGTATCCTGGTCTTAATCCTTTTGTACACTGGCAGGAGATGCACCAGAATTTTAAGTGGCTTCAATCTCTTAATAATTCATGTACAGTGGGAGGTCCCATACTCCAGCATCAAATCATGCGTCAGTTGGGGACCACTGTAGGTTTCAGGTACAACTTGCACCAGGTTTCTGATGTAAGTTATAATAAATTTAAGGGGATGAAGGATCCTGCCCTGGCCTGCTTTTATCCCAGTCTTCATCAAAAAAGTGGACAAAGCAGGGCACAAAATGGACAAAAGTCGCAATATTGGCGCAAAAAACAGCGACAAAAAGTGAAACTTTTACATGGCTTATATGCCAGGAAACATGCATACAAGGCATGATAAATGGACCCCACTGACTTTATAGATATGCTGTGTGAGCTTAAATCAAGTTTTTATGTTGAAGAGAGAGGCCTTTCACCACCTCCAACAACTCAGCTGCTGCTTCGCTGATTGTGGCACAGTTGACATTTTTTCTCTAGCCCCCACCACTCTCGAGCAATCAATGCTGTTAGTTTTGGTGCTTGATATGCTGTTTAGGTTCTGCACTGTCAGGAGGGCGGTGTCAGGCAGGATCAGGCAAGGGGTGTGATTCTGATCTCTGACACTGGCTGCCTCTGATTGGAGCTCTGAATCACACCCCCTGCATGACACTGCCCTTCTAACATTGCAGAGCATAAATAGCACACGGTTCACCAAAACTAACTGTGCTTGTTGCTCAGGAATGGTGAGGGCTAGAGAAAAAATTCTAACTGTGCTGGAATCAGTGGAGCAGTGTCTATTAACAGATGCTAAGAACTTGAATTGGAGAATGTGGTGAAAGGTCCTCTTTAAACATTTTTAAAGTAGTTTTGTTTTGTGTTTTTTTTTTAAATTTGATGTTAAAAAAAGCCTAAAAGGTCTACAGTATTATTAGACACCAAGGCAAATTATGTCCTTATACTTCCTGTTCCAGTGCATGATTTCTTTTTGCAGAAGTTAGCACACTGATGGTCACAGCTATAATGTACTCTAAATGTAGATATGACCCAGAATCCACTAGTTACAATAGGTGATTTCACAGCTTATTTACTCCCCTCTCTAGACAATGACCTCTGCATAGGACTAGACAGAGATGAGCGAACCAGTTTGGAACTAATGGGCTTTGACCCAAAATTTCTGCAAGTTTCGGTTTACAACTAAACCAAACCTTTTGTGATTCATGTTGGACAAACTTCTGAAATGGCCACACCACCTGTAACAAGAAGGGTCACATGGTCTGTGTGACCTAGGTGGGCTTATGGCATCACCTGTCAGTCTCCCAATTATGGTAGGTGGTAACGTTATAGTGCTGTCATATCAGGAAATAGGATACAGGGCAGGAAGCAGAAGAGTCATTTTATAAGCTAGGGAACAGAGCTCAGTGAAGCTAATGCAATCCCCACACAGTGATAGTGAAAATAAAAACCCAACATGCTACAGTACTACTGAGTTAGAGGATAGTTTAGATAGATTTAATCAATTTTAGACAGAAAGAGAAGTAGAAACATCATAGTAATGGGGGGGAGGAGAAGCTCTGCACTATTCTGTGACTGTAGTGTCCACTGTGTTACACATATACTGGCTAGGTTATGCTTTCAGTGCCAAATATCATCTAAGGCTTTTGCAATAGATTTTTTGTAAGAAAATATAGAAAAACTGCCATTGTCATTCTGAAAATTCAAGCTGACGGTGACACGATGTATAACTGTGAATTTCACAGCCCAGGTCAACCTTTTAGTGCTAAATCTCATCTTGTTAACACTTGTGGCGGATGTGTGGTACTTAAATATGGCGGCCTCTCAGGAGCTGGGTGGCCGACATAGCCTTCAGGTATTTGCTGTGTTATTTAGCAAAGACCCGGCACTAATGCCCATGATCAGTGCCCGCACTGATTGCAGGCATTAAGGCCCCTGGCGCCATTTTCCCAGCGTGGCATGGGCATCACCATTCTGGAGGGGATCGCTGGTGCCAAAATGAGATCCGGGTCCGATGATCCATTGCCATGAAGGTTCCCAGGCTGGTCTCAGCATAACTTCTACTACAGTCTGCTCTATGCAGCCTGTAACAGAATTGTAATGCATTGCATTAATGATCAAACCCCTTGGGGTTCAAGACCCTTAGAGGTCCTAATAAATACAGTATTACAAAAAAACTAAAAAAAAAAATATTAAAAATTCAAATCACCTCCTTTCCCTAAAATACATATAAAAGTAGAAAATTACTGTGAAACACATATGCATTAGGTATCCCTGTCTCCGAAAATGCCCGGTCTGCAAACTTCAACGTATTTTTCCCGTAGTGGGGAAAAAAAAAAACAAAAGTCAAACTGCTGTTTTTTTCGCTGTTTTGCCTCTGATAAAAATTTTAATAAAAAGTAATAGACATTCCCCAAAATGGTATAACTACAACTGGCCCCACAAACAAAGCATATCCAGGTGGGAGACCACAAAATTGATAGACTCACATAGAAGTATATGCATAACAAGAGGAAGGGAGGGAAGGGAGAGGGAGGAGACCAGAGGAGGGAGAATAGAAGAGAGAGCAGAAAAAGAGAAATGAAGGAAAGGGAGGCGAGAGAAAAAACAAACAAACAAAGCAGGTATTATAAAAAAAAAATAAGGGGAGTGGTAGGCGTTAGGGAAAGCAGGGCCAGGAGTTCTAGCAACCCCGCCACAGGAAGTAGCACTCACGGACTTCTATTCAGCACATAAGGTCTCTGTAATCCTGCGAACCCTGGAAGAGGATCCATGGTGTCCAGGCCACAATGAAGTCCTCATGCATGTCCCTGAGACATGCAGTAAAATCCTCCATGCCCTGGATATCCTCCACCTTACGGATCCAATGTAGGAGAGAAGGCGAAGTGGAGGACTTCCATAGCGAAGGAATACAGGCCCAAGCTGCATTGACCAGATGCTTCAAAAATGAAAAGATGATTTACGATAAGCCCAGAGGGAGAAGTCAGAGAGGTGGAGTAAGTAGAAGGCAGGTGTTTTAGGTGGGTAACCTGATAGACCTTACAGGTGGTCCAGTGCACCCCTTTCCAGAAGTCCCTCAGCCCAGTACACTCCCAAAACATGTGTAATAGTGTCCCCTCCTGCGTGCCACAGCGCCAGCACCTCGGAGAAGCAGATGGGAAAATCTTATGCAATTTAGATGCAACATGGTACCATCTAGTTAAGAGTTTGTAGCCTGCTTCTTGGTAGTGACTTGTCATTTTGGCTGCACAGTGAACTCCGTAAACACAAAGCCCATAAGAAAGTCGCACAAATGCACTTCTTCAATTTCACTCCATTCTGATTTTTTTTCCAGCTTGCCAGTACATTGTACAGAAAAATAAATTGTACCATTACGAAGAACAATTTGTCCCACAAACAATAAGCCCTCATATGGCTCTGTAAACAGAAAAATAAAAAAGTTATGGGGTTTGGAAGGCGGGGAGACAAAAACGAAAATTTAAAAATGCCTTAGGCGGGAAGAGGTTGAATATTTTTTGCAATCGTGTTTCAGTCACTCCAAAAATCAATGCAGTGTGTTCTACTGTAATTTTCAGTAACCAGGTCACCCTTGAGTGCCAAATCCTATTTATGTCCTAATTTTTTTTAAATAGAGCTCTTTGTAAAAAAAAAACAAAAAAACAAACAAACTGAATGAATAAATAAATAAAAACAAAGTGTCAAAATTGTCAATAATTATATAAGCAATCCAGGAACATGACTGGAAAAAAAAACAGGAAACAGGGCATTGGACAGTCTAAAGGAGAAGGAGGAAACACTCATGCTACTGTCATGCCACCCACCACAGCAAGCACTAAAAATAAGAATATAGTGACAACAGAAATACTAATTTATATCTTGGCAGTGTTACCAGTAGCAGTCCTCAAAACAGGATATCACATCTGACAGTAGTGAAACACAAATGTTGAGACAGGGTTCCATGTGTTCCTCCTTCTCCTCTGCTGTCTTCTTCATCTTCACTGACACAGATTCTATTCCCTAGTAGTGATGTGGCACCAGAGGTGGAATACATGACTGTTGTCGGTGGTGGAGGTAGTAGTGGCAGGGGGTGTGTACTGGTGCTGGTAGGGGAACTAGGGGTAAATCTGGAGGTGGGAATTATGAGGGTGTGAAAGAATCCCACTGCCACGATGAGTCATAAAAAGTGGGGAAGATGGTGACTAACAAATTCAATGAGGATTCTGTTGTAGATCCTGGTAGTTGGGTCAGGGGTAAAAGGGTAACATTAGATGAAGAGCGTGGTCACAGCAGGCAATAGTAAAGATTCCATCTGTTGTGCAGTCCCAGCATCAAAAAAACTTTCCAAGGGCAGGTATAAGGCAAGCTCCACTGGTGGTGTTGGTGGCACTGGTGGTGCTGACAGGCATTCTTCCCGCGCTGCTAGTGTTGACAGCAACATCTACATGCAATCATCTCCCGTGTGGAATTTTTTACTACATTGTCAAATGACCTACAAAATGGTCATTGTTATGATCATTATCATAGTCTGCTTCTCCTCTGTTGCAGTATCATGCATCCATTGCTTCATCAAGCTTGGTATACAGCCTATGCTGATAACATGTCAATTTAGCCTCCCTTTGGGAGGCTGGGAAAATTCCCCCATTTTGGCTTTATACTAAAAGCACGGCAATCCAATACTCATCCCTTTGCTTCATGCAAATAATCTGCTTGTCACTATCTAAGCAACAAAGTTTGCAGCCTGCCATGCTTGCGAGTCTGTGCACACACCAAGCCAAAGTTTTTCACCTCCTCCTTCAGTCTAGGAATCCCAGGTCCTCACCATTATGACCCAGACCCAGTTTTCCATCGTCCTCCAGTTCCTCTTGCTTCACTCCAAGGTGGTAACGGTGACCAAGAGGTGGAAGCTGTTCTTCCTCCATCCCTTGGTGCATGAGTATGTTTGACATCACAGATGGTAAAGTTGTCCCTTCTGACAAATGTGGTGGCCTCCTCAAAGGGCTTCAGATGGCTCATACTTCAATGAAAGCTCATACTTCCCTCATGAGCCTTCATTGACAGATTTCAAAATAACGCATTGTCATGTGGTTTGTTGCATGCAGTTATCATTCATTGCCTTCTGCTGCCCACAGATATGCTCCAGTATGTGCAATGTGAGAGTTTGAACATCACAGATTAGTGGGTGTAAGATTTCTGTTGCTGCAAGTCCAGCAGGGTACTTTTAGCCACATAAGAATGACTGAGCTGCACTTTTCTGACCATGATCAGCACCTCCTTTGAGCTACTATATGCATTAATAAAGCGGCACACCACCAAATTTAGCACATGTGCCATGCAGGGCCAATTTATTATTCAACCCAACTGCAATGGAACCACTCCCCAGTTGTATTATTATACCCACCTGCAGTGCAACACTCCCCAGCTGTACTTGAAGGTGGGTCATCCAGAAGGATACTTGCTGTAGGATACAGCACAGCAGCTTTTCCACTTTCTAGATTTTCTAATCCAGACTCATTAGCTATAAAACTACATGGCATTGCTTCACCTTACACCCATGAAATGAATGAGTGGGAGTAGAAGCAATGGCTTGCTCGAGTGAAGTTAAAGGTGGAAAGTGGTCCAGTGATAAGGAACTGGAAGAAGTAGATTGGACTGTTGGATCTGGGCCTGCACAAATGGAGTGACACTAGCACCTGGCTTTGTTGCATGTCTAAGCTTTGGCTGCTGTCACTCTAAGCATGAACCAAGTGGGCTGTGAAAGCCATGTATTGTCCCTCCCCAATAATGCCAGCTCGGTATCCTCTTTAAAGGCGAAGTACATACCATCAGTTGGGGAAACACAGTGGAATTCACTAAGTGGTACGATAGTGACTGTACCGCCACTAACCTAACCCCCGGATGAGTGGGCACATTTTTTTCTTTACTGGAGACACATTCCCTTATGGCTGTCTGATGTTGGCATGAGTGAGATGAGTGAAGCAAGTAATCAAAAATGTAATCTTCTTTCTCAGTACAACAACATGTATGGCATAACAATACTGCAAGTGTTTCTTCCTTCTCCTCCTCCTTCAGCTTGTCCCCTGCCCTGTTTTATTCCATTCATTTTACTGCACTGCTTCTATAGTAGTGATTGATGACAATTCTGTAACTGTGTGTATTTATTTATTTATTTTTTTTTAAAAAGGGGAAATAAATGAGATTTGGCAATCGGGGTTACATGATGATGAAAATTAAATAGTAACATAGTCACAGTCAGCTGAAGTGAGTGATTGACAGCTGTTTCTATTTCTTTTTTTTTTTTTAAAAGAAATCTATTGTAAAAAAAAATGCTTACTAAGATGACATTTGGCACTAAAAGGGTGACCTGTCCACTGATAATTAAAGTAACACAATCTCCATTACAGTTAGAGTGTCAATGGCAGATGTTTTAACCAAAAACACTATTTCAAAAAATGCTTAACAAGAAGATGGGGTTTAGCACTGAAAGGGTGCCCTGGTAAAACATACTGTGTCACAGTCAACTTGGATTTTTAAAGTGACAATGGTGGTTTTTCCTTTATTTTTTTTTACCAAAAAACAGTATTGCAAAAATGTTTAACATGAAGATGAGATCTAGCATTAAAAGGGTGACCTGACCAGTGGAATAAGACACATGGCGCATTATAATCAGCTTGGATTTTTGGAGAGACAGTGTTGGTTTTTCCATATTTATTTTTACAAAAATGAAATCTATTGAAAAAACTTAACAAAACAAAATTTTTAACTCAAAGGGTGAGTCAAAATTATGTCACAGATTACAGTTTAACACTGACAGCAGAATTGACACTGTAAAATGATAAATAACCCTATTACAGAAAAATTTTGGCTTTGAAAAAGTGACCTGGCCAGTGTCAGTGTATGTGTAACACAGTGGACACTAAAATCAGTGTAGTGCAGAGTTTCTCCCCCCACGCCTGTGATTTTTTTTTTTTTGCTTCTCACTGTGTCTAAAATGGATTAAATCTAGCTAAACCGTGTTCCAGGGTATTCATCTCCTATAATTCAGTAGTATTATTGCAATGTTAATGTTTTTTCACTATCACTATGCTTGAATTGCATCAACTGCACTAAACTCTGTTCCCTAGCCTGTTCTCTAATAAAATGGCTCCTCTTCCAGTATCCCATATGCTGACACCACTTATGATTGGCTCAGAGGCCTTCAAATAATGCCAGAAGTTCACCTACGTCACGGAACCCATGTGATACTCCTCTGCTGCCCTTCTATCACATGTCACACGTGATGGCATCCACTTTAGAAGTCTGTCCGAGACTAATCCCAAAAGTTTTAGTTTCGTTTCCAAAACTTTTAGAAATTTTGGGGCAAAATGAGTTTGTTCAAACTAATTCGTTCATCTCTGGTCATCAAAACAGATCTTATCCTTGTCTTGACTAGTAGTTTTTCTGAGAGACCACTGGGAGGGTATTTCTGTAATTCACAGATTACTGAATGGCTGCAGGGGCATTAAAGTGACTGAAAGGTGTCACAGGGTGCTCATAGTGCTGATCCTCAATGTTGAAGCTGGATTCATCTGTCACTGATATTTACACTAAGCAAACTGTAGGCCACACCTAGATCCACCATGTTGACATAATGGGCCCCTTATTGGACCAATGGAAGAGGATATTTTATATTCTATGGTGATTTTATTCAATTTACAGTAATTTATCCAGGGTTTCAGAAAACCTCTCTTTTTTTCACGAAAAAGAAACTGGCCCCAGTAGTAAATAATACTCTTCAATAAAGACTCTTCAAGTCTTCCTATATGTAGGTCAACATCACCTTGGTCTCTAGTGGAGAAAGAGGCTATTCTGTATTACTGGGAGGTGCATGATCTGCAAGCAGCGTGATGGTGAAATTGTGGGTTTAATACTCTGAGATTGCGTCCTATTTGTTGGAGAAAACTGCTGCAAAGTCTGGATATTGAGAAGGAACCCCAACCAGAGTAGAAAATGTGCAGAAGAGGATCAGATACATGTGACCCATGTCAGCAGACAATAGAGGGCCATTCAGTTAGGGAGGAATATCATGTAAACCAGGTCAATTCAAGTAGAATATGGAACAACTACAACAATAAGGGACCAAGGAAAGGAGTTTCTTCCACTTGGAAATCAACTGCAACTTTTCAGTAACGGCTGTGATGTTGATGAATTTGTAATTCGATAACAGATGGGTTTCCTGGAGCTTTAATGGAGGAATCCAGAGTTTCTTGAAGAAGGAGTAGTCAATAAAGTTCCCCAAGCTCCAGAGGCCAAAAATTCATGGAAAGATTCATGAAGAGACTTTAAACATCTTACCTTTAAACAAAGGTATTGTCACACCTAAAATTATCTTCCTACTTTCACCAAGGTAGAGCACACTAGACAGTTGGATTTAGATGTTCTTTCTTCTAAAGTTATAGGCATAGGTTCTGGGACAATATTTTCTTTCTTCTTTTTTAGACAGAACCATGTGGCTGTAATGCATTGGCTCATCTGATTCACCTTCAGAGAAGTTTAAAGTTGGAGCCAAAGGCAGAGGGAAGATCATGGCCTCTCACACCCGAAGTTTGAGCAGGTTTCTAGGGTAGCAGGTAGTGAGTTGCCAGGTCTTTAGCGTAAAACCTACCTTTCTTATGAATGGGAGTAGATGGAAACCAGTTATCAGGGTATTACTTTGAATATGCTGAGCAATGACTAATAGATCCATTGTTAAAAAAAAAGGAAGGAGAGAAGGGAAAGTCTTGTCTAGTACCTTGAATAACTGGAAAGGTTGGGATGTCCAAGCATTTACAGAGACCTTAGAATAAGGATCGGTATATTGTAGTTGGATCTATTTAATAAATGAGGGGCCAAATCTAAATTAAGGTAGCCAATAACAATCTTCATTCAATTGAGTTAAATGCGGAAACCCTTTAGTCCACATTAGCATGGTATTAAAATAATCAATGAAGATTTAGTGCAGGAGATTTACTGGACCAGATGCCCATCTAACCAACCCAAATTATGGAAAGAATAACCTAGAATTTGATTGGTAGACCATTGCTACCCAGATATTTGGACTTCTGACATGAGACAATAGAGTTCTCCATTTTATGGGAAGTGATAAGCTGTTCTATGAAGTCTTTATCAGCAGGGGAATGTTTGTGAAGGAAAAGGTTTAACAGTCATTGCTCAATTTTGGAATAATTTGTGATGAATATACTGAGGTATAGAATTTTTGGAATGATTCCAGAATCTCTTTTGAAATGCAAGGATCTGGGGAAGTCTCTAGTCGGAATATTACCTTTAGCAATATAAGCAAGGAATTGGCCACAATTATCACCTAGAATGATTCTTTGGAAAATCTGGTTAGATTATCTTGGTAGAGCCTAGATCTGTACTCCCATTCAGGTTTGTTTTTCCTGTAGGAGTATTTATATATGGGGTTTCGGCCTTTAGGATTCCATTAGTAGTAAGTAGCTCTGTGTGTGCCGGTCCTTTTTTGAGATCATGGTTTGACTTTGTATACTAACAAGGGTAAACTGAATTGTAGCCGAGGGAGGGTTTCCTCTCTGCATACTGAGAGGGTACCCACTTGTCAGCAGCATATACTAATCAACCAGTAACACAAAGACCAAACAATAAATAATTCCCAGTTGCCCTCCCTACGCCATGTCTACAAGTATGGAGTGTTGAATTGTTGAAAGAGTTGTCCATTAAATAAAGGCAGGAAATTTTATAAGATAAATGAATAAAAAACATATCTTACTTTTGGCTCACTGTAAATGTGTCTTGTTCCACCCTCAGCATTCTGGTCCCACAGTTTCTGGTCCTTATAGGACTAGAAGTGATGACATCCCGTTGTATATGTATATGTATGAATGGCACAGAACTGCGAAGGCCAGCCAATATTTGCGCGCACATCAGTGACTAGAATTTCCCCGTATGTGACCCCAGAATGCAGCATAAAATAAATCCAAGCTATTCAAATAAATGTTAGGGCACCCAACTGTTTTACAGATCTGGGAATATGAGAAAATATATTGCCTTAATGGGTTTATCCAGTTTCTAACACTGGTGGCCTTAGGATAGGCCTTCAATACTAAATTTGCGGGGGTCCGACATCTGGGATCCCCACAGATCACCGGTACCACGAGCCACGCTACTCACTGCAGTGTAAGTACTGCAGTGCTGCTGCATAGATTTCAATGGCACAGCGCTATAGTACCCACAGTTTGTGCAGAGAGTGAGCAGGGAGGCTTCCGGTATGTAAATAATACCGCAAACCATGCTGTCTCAGTACCGGTGATCTGGGTGGGTCCTAAGGATATGCCATCAATGTTAGAAACCGGATAACCCCTTTAAAGGGAGTCCACTCAACCATATTCAATTTGAACCCCTTTTTATAGAGCACATGTCCATGATAAACAAAATACCTTTGTATGTTGCTTTATATGCCTTCTGCTGCTCAAGTAGGATGGATGATGGGGAAAAATCAACTCTCTCTGCACAGGGTGGTGCAGGCTAGAGATGGTAGGGGCCTGAGTGACAAGAGCAGTTCTACAAAGTAAGGTATGTTGTTTATCACGAGGCAGTTGAATATGCTTGGGGGAGATGGTGGACATCCTTTATTTGAGAATATACACTGAATGGCCACTTTAGAAGAGACACCTATCCTGTTATGGTTGAAGTTTTCCTGTATGGATATTAGACTCTTGACTAGATTGCAGCATAAAATAAAGTGGACAGTTTTTCATGGATCAGTTTTAGTGTGGGAGTGGGAACAAGGAGTGATCTGGGCGACTTTGAATGAGACTTGCCAGAGTCTACAGTTGTAGACTAGCTGTAGCCAGGATTTCAAAAAGTGCCAACCTTGTAACATTTTACTGTACAATCCAAGAATAGAAAAAACACTCAGCAAAAATGTGGTAAATAAAAAATTGTCCTTTATTCCAACTCACAGTAAAAGGTACAGCAGACTGGGAGAGAGGATCAGGTCAGCAAAAAAGGCGATGGCCGTTTTGCACAATATGTGCTTCCTCTGGCCCTACTCATGTACCTAAAGTTTTATAGTGCAACAGTGTTCAGAGTATACTAAGAAAAGTGCGATCATAGATAAACGTCCAGTGAAAAGGGTATCCTGTGGACGTAAACAACTCACCGACCAAACAGGTCAGAGGAGGATGTCAAGGATTGTTCTGACGAATATGTGGTGCATAGTCACGCCAGTTGCAGCCAAATGCAATGATGGTGCTCCAAACTGACATGTATGAACGTACAACTCATCATTCCTATATGGGACATAACAGCAGGCAGCCAGTACAAGTGCCATTGTCTAAGGGATAGAAAGGTCCACGAATTGGATCACAGGGGAAAATCAGCTCCACAGACCCATATCTCTGCTATGTGTTGCTGCAGAAAGGGTAAGAATTTGTTAGGTGTCAACAGTTCTGGCTGTTTGGTGTAAGGATTTTTTGGCTTACGCTAGGTTCATACTAGCGTTACCCGGGGAAACCCACGGACCCCATAGACTATTATGGGGTTTGCCGGGTTTCCACCCAGTTTCCACCCAAAATTGTTGGAAACAAAAGTCCTGCTTGCAGAACTTTTCTCTCCCCATATTTCAAGAGGAATCAGGGACAGAGTCCCCGAACAGTCACTCGACCCAGGTGTGACCTAAGCCATACTCTCGATCTTCTGAAACTTGTGGATGATACATATAAATGCCACAAGAAATTGCGGCAGTTCTAAAGGCAAAATAAGGTCCAATGCACCAACAGATGGGTGTCTCAAATAAAGTGGCCATTTAGTGGTTCTGTACTGATCAGAAGATATGGAGACTTTAAAGTGGGCACAGATGTAAACATTAGACACCTTATAATAGTTGATTCAAAATGTGGCAAAGATGAAACAGTGAAACGTGGAGGAAGGAAAGGAGCAGTCTGCAGATTATGCCTGATGAAGGGAGCATTCCCGAAACGTTGCACATTTTTCTTTAATATAGCATGTAATTATTGAGTGGGGATACTCTTGATAATGCATGCTTGTCTCTCAATGGATGTGTCCACTGAAATAAAGTCATCAAAATTCTTCACAAAGCTTTGGAGTGCTGTTCCATTCTTCTATGAGCTTAAAGGGGTTGTCCTGTCACAGCAAGTTACCCCCTATCCACAGGATTGTGGGTAACTTGCTGATCGGTGGATGTCCTGTGGTCCCATTGAAATAAATGGCGCAGTGCTCGTTGTCTGACCTGCAAAACACCCCAGTTCTTGAGATCCATGAGGGTTCCAACAGTGGGAAACTCACCAATCAACAAGTTACCCCCAATCCTAATGATAGGGGGTAACTTGCTGTGGCTGGACAATGCTACAATGGTTATAGAAACTTGTAGGCTGTCATTGTTGTCAAAGGTTGTGCAACTAAGTATTAGGGAAAGGTGACTTATAGGGTGTCCTGTACTAGGTTTCCTCTTCTTTGAAAGGACTGCGTGTATGTTAACGGGTAATTTTTGTTTTTTTGACTGTACAGGTATTTGTGCTTGCTATAAAAATATTCTAATGGTATTAAATTGGCAAATATCCACTTCTTTCTGAATATATTGACTGTTTAATAATAAACCATTAAGTGTACCATTAGTGTTGACCACAACTGTATCTCCAGTAACCACAGACAGATGCTCTTTAATCATTTTACAATGTTTTTATAGTACACTATGTACCATGGAATCCTTTGTACTATAAATTATAATATGTTAATATTTTAAAGGAATGGTAAATCGCAGCAAAACGAGAACACAGATGTTCTTTTCCGCCTGTTCCTTTCTATTTTGGCAAGAATAAGGGACTTGGCTTAGAAAAACTGGGGGGGAAAAAAATCATTTATTTCTCACGGTTTTGATTGAAATATGAGACACGATATGATGAGACTAAAGGATTATATTTAGGTAGAAACTGTTGGGATTTTGTTATTTTGGGTATTTTCTACACTTTCCAGATTAGATACAGAGATATAGTGATGTGATAAAATAATTAATTTCACTATAAATGATGTTCAGGTGTAATTCACTTTTTAGGAAGGGGTAGATTTTATCAAATTAAAATTTACCCTACAAATTTTATGACCACTAGAATGCAATCATGGCACCGAGCAAGATGTACAGATGTAGCAAAGTTTAACTTGCCACTTAATGTGGGGCCGAAAACCTTCTGGCAGTTTTAAAAAAATTTTATTTTTGCAATGTTTGCTGCTTCAGTGTTTTTAGATCTTTAAGGCCGAATGCAGACGACCCGTGCACCGGCCTTGCTTCCGCGGCCCCTTTCATTAAATTAATAGGAAGGAATAGGACCTGTTCTATATTTTCCGGCCCAGATTGTTGGCCCGCACACGTGACCATGTAATTCACAGTCATGAGTACGGGCCCATAGAAATTAATGGGTCATTGTGCTATCCGTGAAAAACACGGATAGCACACTGATCTCGGCCACGGTCGTCTGCAACTTAGTCAGATATTTCTATGGTATACTAAAATACAATTCTAAGCACTTCATAAGAAGAGATGCGCGAACATCACAAGATTAGTTTTGACAAATATTCATGAGGTTCGTCTATCCATTCAGTTTTTGGATGAAGTCGTTTGGCACAATCTGGAAGGGCTATTATTATACTCTGGGTTCTCTTCAGACTCCAGAGTATAGTAAGGCGAGGTCTAGGGGAGGTGCAGTAACATAATAAACTATTATATCACATTACGTAAAAGCAGCTTTTTTTTGTTGCAGATTTTGCTGTGTGTTTTGAGCCAAAGTCAAGAATGGCTACAAAAGGAATGGGAAATATATAGGGAGCTCTTATACTTCTACCTTCTGCTCAATCCTCTTCTGGCTTTGGCTCAAAAAACCGCAACAAAATCTGCCTCAGCCATACTTACCTTGTCTTACCTCTCTTGGGCTCTACTGCGGCATCTAGAAGTCCCACGAGGTCCATTTCTGGTCTCCTGACTGATGCCATGTGCTTTGGGGGACCACTGAAGTCTGTGATTCTATCTATGCATGCCCCATGTGCCCGCTGAGGCCCATACATGATGGCCACTGAAGCTGGAAGAGGACGAAGAAGGACTATCAGACGACATGGGGAAGCCCAAAAGAGGTGACGTAAGGTGAGTATAACAGTTTTATGTCACTGCACCTCCCCTAGGTCTCTACTTATGATACTCTGGGGTTTGCTTCTGGGCTAAATCTTGACTGAAGACAACCCTTTCCTGTCTAACCATTGCTTGGAGTTTATCAAAATTTCTATGATTCTTTGTTTGTTGATCTGCTTTTTGAGGACTGACCACAGGTTCTTAATAAAATTGAAATCTGGGAAGTTTCCTTGGACCCAAAATGTCAATGTTTTGTTCTTCATTTCATTTAGTTGTCACTTTTGCCTTGTGACATGGTGCTCCATCCTACTGTTTTGAGGTATCCTGAAATAAGTGGCGTGAGATGACCAGCTATGTAAAAAATATTTTACCTTACTTTGTCAAGCTTTGTGAGTAACAGAAGAGTCACTTACCTCAACACTTATCTTAAGGTATCTCCAAACAGTAGTAGTAGTAGTAACAGGGGAGATCTGACCAATAGGCTTTAAAGGGGTTATCCAGATTGGAAAAATTGATGGCCTATCTTAAGGACAGCAGAGTTCCTGAGGGGGCGGGACAGAGAGTATTTGTTGGGCAAGGTGTGTCCAGTGGTTTCGTTCAGACTGAATACATCCGAAACAGAACTGCTATTATTAGTATAATGAGTGGAGGCCCAGGGGAGGTGAGCACACATTGTGGTTTTTCCCGCAGCACTTTTCACAGAAAGTCCGCAGAGGTTTTCTCTGTGGACTTTCTGCTTCCATTATACCTATAGGGAAACCGCCATAGGTATAATTGGCATGCTGCAATTTACCAAACCAACGGTTTGGGAAATCGCAGCGTGTCTGCTGCGCGTATTTTCCCAAAATGTGTGGATGGGATTCACCAAACCACGGCGTTTATGCCATATGGCACCCCGGCCTCACTGCAGCTTTTTCTGCAGTGTTTTTTAGCTGCATTTCACTATACGGAGCCTTAGCCTAAGGGTGGATTAACTCATATAGGGAATTTATTAAAACTGGCGTTTTGTAGGCAGTCTTAAACAATTCCCCTGCTGGTGCTAGATGCAACTGTATTGTTAAGAAGCTCCAGCCTCCTAATAATTCTGGCTCACCTCAGGAGGTCTCGTATGCTAGAATTGAAATACATGACGGCTATGGACTGGCAAAAATTTTTGGTAAAACTTACGCTACTTTTCTGGAATGATTTATAGAGAACTTGATAGGCTGAGGTGTCCCCATCCCAGTTTGCCTTGATTTTTGGCCACTTTCTTAAAAAGCGGTATACAGGCCACAGAAACAGGAAAGTGGCACATCTTTGGTGCGCCACATCAACTCAAGTCTACAACAGGTTTCTGGTGTAAAGGGAATAGTAAATTCCCTCTATTACCTTTAAAGCAAAAAATGTATTTTTCATGGTGTTTTTTTCCTGGTGTTTTTGTCACTTTTTGCAGAAATAGTTCTTCCTTCAGATGTTACAGTTAATAGAAAAAATATAACACTCCATATGAACATTGCTCTTTGTGTCTTAATTTGTCTTTTTTTACATTCACGATTTTCTTTTATTCAAGGACTTTTTTTGTAATGGCAGCATGCTCTGGGTATGCCGTTTTTCAGACATTTTCCTACACTCTTGGCCTGAAAAAGCCCATCCAAATAGACGTGTGACCATAACTGCCACCATAATAAATGTTTGTAAAATAAACCCACATACATTTCATTGACTGCTTTCATGTACCAGTCTTGATCTACTGTGTGCTGGAGTGAGATGCTTACTTTATTAAGAGGCAGTGGAAGCCTTTCCCTCCTCCTAAACACCACCCACACATCACCTACTTTTTGGAAAAGTGCCAAGCATGATAGAAACGTGACATAAAAATAAAAGGGTTTCTTTTTTTTTTTTTTTTAGAAAAAACAGCCTTGCGCAAAAGGTATCTCTGTGTAAGGGCCTTGATAATTGTTTCCCTATACAGTATCTAAAGCAAGACTAAGGGCCCATTCACATGAACATATTTGTGTTCTACACTATGTTTTATAGATAGGTTCCTAGGAGCCCTGACAGTGTTCTACACTATGCTTTATAGATAGGTTCCTAGGAGCCCTAACAGTGTTTTTCACTATGCTTTATAGATAGGTTCCTCGGAGCCCTGACAGTGTCATACACTATGTTTTATAGATAGGTTCCTCGGAGCCCTAAGAGTGTTCTACACTATGTTTTATAGATAGGTTCCTCGGAGCCCTAAGAGTGTTCTACACTATGTTTTATAGATAGGTTCCTCGGAGCCCTGACAGTGTCATACACTATGTTTTATAGATAGGTTCCTCGGTGCCCTAAGAGTGTTCTACACTATGTTTTATAGATAGGTTCCTCGGAGCCCTGACAGTGTCATACACTATGTTTTATAGATAGGTTCCTAGGAGCCCTGACAGTGTCATACACTATGTTTTATAGATAGGTTCCTAGGAGCCCTGACAGTATTCTACACTGTTTTATAGAGAGGTTCCTCGGAGCCCTGACAGTGTTCTACACTATGTCTTATAGATAGGTTCCTAGGAGCCCTGACAGTGTTCTACACTATGTTTTATAGATAGGTTCCTCAGAGCCCTAAGAGTGTTCTACACTATGTTTTATAGATAGGTTCCTAGGAGCCTTAAGAGTGTTCTACACTATGTTTTATAGATGGGTTCCTAGGAGCCATGACAGTGTTCTACACTATGTTTTAAGCAAATTTAAAGTGTGGTTGGACTTGAATTAAGAGCAATTCCCTAATATTTTGTTATTAAGTTACTTAATGGCAGAAGGAGCAATCCAGAAATATAGAAGATCATGAAAACTGTCCACAGCTGCCCTGAGGTCTTGTCAGCCAGCTATAAAACCACCATTTACAGCAATCTATAGTCTGCACATGAGATTGTTGTATAACTGATTTTATGTAAATTTATTATATAAGTAATATTTAGTAAATTCACCACATTATCAGCCAATGCAATATACACATTTTTCTAGAATCGGGATTGCACAAAAAGAGTGTCCCACAACTTCCATAAACTATAATAGAGAGAGGTGAACACATGCTCGCCCCGCTTCGCTTCAGTTTTGCAGCCGCTACTGCCTAGCCTCTTATAAATTTTTACAAGGTTTACAGGGTTACACCGTTGGCTGGGCATATAGCCCACACAGCATGTGTGTCTGCATCCTAAAGCTGAGACCAAGTCCACACTTTGTGGAAAAGCTGTGTTTTTTGCTGCAGAGTTTGCTGCATTTTTGGGGGGTGGAAAGTATGGCATAAAAAGGAATGGGAAATATTAAGGAACACCCTTAGGCTAAGGCCCCACGTAGAGAAACACAGCAAAAAAACCCTTCTGCTTCTATTATATCTATACGGAAAACGCCAACGCAAGCATTTTTGAAATTGCAGCATTATTAATGCTGCAGATTTATTCTGCAATGTGTGGATGGGATTAGCCAGAATCCCCGTAAAACGTTGTAGTTTTTCTGCCATGGCCAAATCGCGGCCTTATACTTAAGCATCAGGTCATTGCCGAGGCCTGTGATTGAGTGTTTTTTTTTTCCTTCGAGGCTAAGGCCCCATGTAGCGAAGCGCAACAAAAAAACATTGTGGAAAGAAACATGTGGAAATGCATTACGTTTTTTCCCAAGCGTTTTTTATTGCGATTTCGCAGAGTTTTTCTCTGCTGACTTTCTGCCCCTATTATACCTATATGGAAAACACTAGTGTTTCCGTAGGTATAATTGACATGCTGCGGTTTTCAAAAACGCAACGCTTTTAAAAATGCAGCTTTTCCGATGCAGAATTTCTCTGCAATGTGTGTATGGAATTAGTCAGAATCCCATCCAGTATGCAGGTACTGTAAAATGCAGCATTCTTGCAACGTGGGGCTTGAGCCTTACACACCCTTTCTGGGGGGAGGGGGAGCATGAAAAGACCCGAATAATGATTTGTGGGAGGTAAGCAGCAAAAATTTGGGGTTAAACCAAACCCAAATTTTTGGATAAATTCTTACAGCAAGGTTCCACACTGAAAATCTACTGTATTACTAATGCTTCTGTGTTACAGAATTATATTTATTTGGTTTTACTCTGTACTGCCATACACGGAATATAAGTAATATATAAGTTACAAAAATTTTGCAAAGTTTTAAAGATTTTCTCTAACCATCTTAATGGTGACAGTCTGTTGTCTTGATCGGTTGCCAATGGATATGACCACAAATGCAGAAACTTTCTATGGTCTGGTATATGTCAGAAACCCATCCATGATTTTCTAATTGTTAAAGAGGACCTATCACGTCCTCATCGAAGTGTGGCATTGTGTGACTCTAGAAAGCCGACAGTGTGCTGAATTCAGCACACTGTTGGCTTTCCCGATATGTGCCCCGGTGCTAGAGATATCTGTGCCATTAATTTCGGCATCGATATCTCCTCACTGTCATCGCTGGGTTGTGAGGAATGCCCCCTCCGGCAGTACAAGGCTATGTTAGAGTACAGTCAGGGGGGTGTTCCTCACAGCCCAGAGATGACGCTAGGCTGTAAGGCCTGTCCTTCTGACAGCGGGGAGATATCGGTGCCGAAATTAACGGCACCGATATCTCCAGCACCAGGGCGCATACCGGAAAAGCCGACAGTGAGCTGAATTTAGCAAGCTGAACTAGCACACTGAAGTAGCCCTTAGACTAAAGCCTCACGTAGCGAAACGCAGAAAAAAAAAAAATGCTGAGAAAAAACGCATCGGCAACACATCGCTTTTTTTAATACGGTATTTTTCATTGTGTGTTCCTCTGCAGACTTTCTGCCCCTATTATACCTATACGGAAAACACTTTCCACTGTAGATTCCACTCCCATGTGTGGATGGGATTAACCAGAATCCCATTCTCTTTACAGGTACTGTAAAAAGCAGCATTTTTTGCCGCAGCGTTTCCAAGGCCAAGGCCCTATGTTGCGGAAAAGATTTTTTTTTTTTTGCTGCAGATTTTGCTGCGTTTTTTTGAGCCAAAGAAACAAGGGAAGTATAACGAGTATAAGAGTTTCCTTTATATTTCCCATTCCTTGTTTAGCTACGCCTGGGGTTGGCTCAAAAAAATACTGCAAAATCAGCATCAAAAAAGCAGCTTTTCCAATGTGGGGCCTTAGCCTAATACAGGTTTTTATGGCATTTTTGGTGCAGTGTTATTCTTTGTGTTTTTCAGGTTCTATAAAGAAGCCTATGGAAAATGACTGAAAACACATTATATCTAGAGCATGCTGAGTTATGAATAAAACACTACCAACTAAAATGCTATAGTCTTTAATGTAATTTATAGCCTCAGTGTTTTGGACCAAAAATATACGTGCACAAAAAATGCCATGAAAAATGGCATAAAATATAGGATATTTTTACAACGCTTGTGTGATTTAGTAGAGCAAGTGAGTGAGCAGTTTAGGTGTGGGGGGCGGGGGTTGAAATGTGGAAAAAGAGGCATTTTCTTCTCTCATAGTACAGTCATGGCCAAAAGTTTTGAGAATGATACAAATATTAATTTTTACAAAGTCTACTGCTTCAGTTTTTCTAATGGCAATTTGCATATACTCCAGAATGTTATAAAGAGTGATCAGCTTAACAGCAATTACTTGCAAAGTCAATATTTGCCTAGAAAATGAACTTTATCCCCCCAAACACATTTCAACATCATTGCAGCCCTGCCTTAAAAGGACCACCTAACATCGTTTCAGTGATTGCTCCATTAACACAGGTGTGGGTGTTGATGAGGACAGGGCTGGAGATCAATCTGTCATGATTAAGTAAGAATGACACCACTGGACACTTTAAAAGGAGGCTGGTGCTTGCCATCATTGTTTCTCTTCTGTTAACCATGGTTATCTCTAAAGAAACACGTGCAGTCATCATTGCACTGCACAAAAATGGCCTAACTGGGAAGATTATTGCAGCTAGAAAGATTGCACCTCAGTCAACAATCTATCGCATCATCAAGAACTTCAAGGAGAGAGGTTCCATTGGTGCCAAAAAGGCTCCAGGGCGCCCAAGAAAGACCAGCAAGCGGCAGGACCGTCTCTTAAAAGTGTTTCAGCTGCGGGATCGGGCTACCAGCAGTGCAGAGCTTGTTGAGGAATGGCAGCAGGCAGGTGTGAGTGCATCTGCACGCACTGTGAGGCGGAGACTCTTGGAGCAAGGCCTGGTCTCAAGGAGGGCAGCAAAGAAGCCACTTCTCTCCAGAAAAAACATCAGGGAAAGACTGATATTCTGAAAAAGGTACAGGGAGTGGACTGCTGAGGACTGGGGTAAAGTCATTTTCTCTGATGAATCCCCTTTTCGATTGTTTGGAACATCTGGAAAACAGCTTATTCGGAGAAGAAGAGGTGAGCGCTACCACCAGTCTTGTCTCATGCCAACTGTAAAGCATCCTGAAACCATTCATGTGTGGGGTTGCTTCTCAGCCAAGGGAATCGGCTCTCTCACAGTCTTGCCTAAAAACACAGCCATGAATAAAGAATGGTACCAGAATGTCCTCCAAGAGCAACTTCTCCCAACCGTCCAAGAGCAGTTTGGCGCTCAACAATGCCTTTTCCAGCATGATGGAGCACCTTGCCATAAAGCAAAGGTGATAACTAAATGGCTCAGGGAACAAAACATAGAGATTTTGGGTCCATGGCCTGGAAACTCCCCAGATCTTAATCCCATTGAGAACTTGTGGTCAATCATCAAGAGACGGGTGGACAAACAAAAACCAACAAATTCAGACAAAATTAAAGCATTGATTCTGCAAGAATGGACTGCTATCAGTCAGGATTTGGTCCAGAAGTTGATTGAGAGCATGCCAGGGAGAATTGCAGAGGTCCTGAAGAAGAAGGGTCAACACTGCAAATATTGACTTGCTGCATTAACTCATTCTAACTGTCAATATAAGCTTCTGTTACTCATAATATGAATGCAATTATATTTCTGTATGTGATAAAAACATCTGACAAACACACATAAAAACCAGAGGGCAGCAGATCATGTGAAAATATAATATTTGTGTCATTCTCAAAACTTTTGGCCATGACTGTATTTTAACAGGTACCCAAATAGGTGGATTGATGAGGAAAACTCTGCAGACTTTCTGTGAAACACGCTACTGAGAAAAACGTGATGCGTTTCAGCTGTGTTTTTTTGCTGCGGCTCGCTATGTTGGGCTATAGCCTCAGGACCAGTTTAGAAATAGAGAATATGTAGGATACAGCCAGGTAAGGATTGGTAAGGGTCTCCCAGGAGAAAGTGTATAGGCGCTATTATATCACTATTATATTCAGCTTGCAGAGTATAGTTGGGCATCCAGTTTTCAGATTGGCTGCTTGCAGTTTATTCATTTTTCCTATGGCCTGACCGAAACCTTCTCTGGTATGGCTGGCTTACATCACCAGGCGAGATTCACTGCTCAACTGGTATTTCATTTTCCTATTAATGTATTTCAGAGCTTTGTTCGGTGTCTTTATGACATGAAAGAATCTAAAGTAAACATATAAATGGGTTACCAAAATGTTTCTACCTCACCTTAGCATTGTCAATATTATCTGGCACAATTCCTACTAATATAATTGTGACTGGCATATGTGGTGTTGGCTTTCACATCGCACATCACGCCAGTAGATAAATCAAAAAATTCTCAATGAAAGACATTGGTCTGTTGGGTGTTTAAAGGAGTTGCCCAGGAAGTTTACTCTACTTCCTTTGCCGATTTTAGGAAGCTGGATTCTGTGCTGGTTCTGACCCCGGATCATGTGAACAGGCCCAGCACCCGACTCAGGTGTTGCTCCTTTCTAGTTTTCACAGTTACCTGTGTTATGGGGATTGGCTTTACAATAGTCAACAAGCCCCCATAGCACAGGTAAGTACCTTTGAAAATGGGAGAAGGGAGAGGAGGCGGAGTGACCCGGGGAACCAACCCTTTTAGGCGGGGTACCCATGTGGCGTAACAAATCCCATCCACACGTTGTGGAAAAATACGCACAGTAGACATGCTGCGATTTCCAAAACTGTTGCGGTAAGGTTTCCCTATAGGTATAAAGGAAGCAGAAAGTCCAGAGAGAATTCCAAATTGTTTGAGTCTAAAGGTAGCATTGCAAGTAGATATACTTAAATAGTCACAAACGTTTCAACACACCAAGCTTAAATCAATAGAAGAACTGAATATAAAAAAACTTTACAAGCCACAGCCAAAAAACGCTGTGGAAAAGACTGCGGTGGAAATGTACCACAATTTTTTCTGCACCGTTTTTCCTCTTCAGACTTTCTGCCCCTATTATACCTATATGGAAAACGCCAGCGTTTCCGTAGGTATAATTCTCATGCTGCGATTTTCAAAAATGCAAGCGCTTTTGAAATCGCAGTTTTTTCGGTGCAGATTTTTTTCTGCATTGTGTGGATGGGATTAGCTAGAATCCCATCCACTTTGCCACAGAGTTTTTGCAACATGAGGCCCCGGCCTAATATATCTTGCAGAATGCTTCTTTCTCTTATTTCTTATAGCACTTTTCCTGCCCCCCAACTGACATTCACTCTGAAATCTCTACTGATTTTTATATTGCTAGAGAACATTACATTACAGAGGTCATATTACAGCTCATAATATAAGTTTATGAATAAAAGTCTGACAGATCCATCCAGATTTTGTACAGTGCAAGCCTGCAGTAACAGGATGATCCATTTTATGTACTTCATACAAAAATGGATGTTTCAACTGGTTTAAAAAGGGTGATAATTCAGCTTAAACACATTTTGAGTCCTCAGGAAAACAGAGATAAGAACTATAGAATGAGCTGTCAGACAACTTCTCTGACAGATCTCTGTGAAAAGGGGACTGAGAAGAGCACTGCATGGGAAAAAGTAAAGACTAGAGAAGACAAACAGAGCAATTATTTTTTTTTTTTTTTAATAAAAACGTGTTAAGGGAAATTTGATAGCCCATAATGGTTGCAAAGCAATAATAAAAAAAGATGTCCTTGAGGGTGTACACAGCCTTTAAGACTAAATCTAACAGCACCGATATATCTCTGGCACCCAGGATCAGTGCGCTAAATTCAGTATATAATACCGACTCTTTAACAACTAACGAATTATTAACTAACTACCCAATCAGGAGGGCAGTTTAGTTAATAAAAAAAATAAAGCACGGTGAGTCTGCGCAAAACACGCCAAATACTGATATATTCTAATCTAATGTGTGTGGCCATAGCCTAATGCAGTAGAAAATTCCTTAGCAAGACCTGATAAATGTGTCTAGTCGATACATTTATGCGAGACAGAACTACATTTACTTTCAAATATTACAAAAAATGTTAAAATATAATTTTGTATTTATTTCTGTCAATTATTCATCATGAAAAAGTTTCAGTGAATTTATACCCAAGTACTTTGGTTGTTCTGGACACAAAGTTAGATACAGATGTGTCGTTTCCTACTTTGTCTTGGATGTCTCCAATATACAGTGGGGAAAAAAAGTATTTAGTCAGCCACCAATTGTGCAAGTTCTTCCACTTAAAAAGATGAGGCCGGCCTGTAATTGTCATCATAGGTAGACCTCAACTATGAGAGACAAAATGAGAAAACAAATCCAGAAAATCACATTGTCTGATTTTTAAAGAATTTATTTGCAGATTATGGTGGAAAATAAGTATTTGGTCACCTACAAACAAGCAAGATTTCTGGCTCTCACAGACCTGTAACTTCTTCTTTAAGAGGCTCCTCTGTCCTCCACTCATTACCTGTAGTAATGGCTCCTGTTTGACATTGTTATCAGAATAAAAGACACCTGTCCACAACCTCAAACAGTCACACTCCAAACTCCACTATGGTGAAGACCAAAGAGCTGTGGAAGGACACCAGAAACAAAATGGTAGACCTGCACCAGGCTGGGAAGACTGAATCTGCAATAGGCAAGCAGCTTGGTGTGAAGAAATCAACTGTGGGAGCAATAATTAGAAAATGGAAGACATACAAGACCACTGATAATCTCCCTCCATCAGGGGCTCCACGCAAGATCTCACCCCATGGGGTCAAAATGATCACAAGAACGGTGAGCAAAAATCCCAGAACCACACGGGGGGACCTAGTGAAGGACCTGCAGAAAGAAGGGACTAACGTAACAAAGGCTGCCGTCAGTAACGCACTACCCCGCCAGGGACTCAGATCCTGCAGTGCCAGACGTGTCCCCCTGCTTAAGCCAGTACATATCCGGGCCCATCTGAAGTTTGCTAGAGAGCATTTGGATGTTCCAGAAGAGTATTGGGAGAATGTCATATGGTCAGATGAAACCAAAGTAGAACTGTTTGGTAGAAACACAACTCGTCATGTTTGGAGGAAAGTAAATGCTGAGTTGCATCCAAAGAACACCATACCTACTGTGAAGCATGGGGGTGGCAACATCATGCTTTGGGGATGTTTCTCTGCAAAGGGACCAGGACGACTGATCCGTGTACATGAAAGAATGAATGGGGCCCTGTATCGTGAGATTTTGAGTGCAAACCTCCTTCCATCAGCAAGGGCATTGAAGATGAAACGTGGCTGGGTCTTTCAGCATGACAATGATCCCAAACACACCGCCAGGGCAACAAAGGAGTGGCTTTGAAAGAAGCATTTCAAGGTCCTGGAGTGGCCTAGCCAGTCTCCAGATCTCAACCCCATAGAAAACCTTTGGAGGGAGTTGAAAGTCCGTGTTGCCCAGCGACAGCCCCAAAACATCACTGCTCTAGAGGAGATCTGCATGGAGGAATGGGCCAACATACTAGCAACAGTGTGTGCCAACCTTGTGAAGACTTACAGAAAACGTTTGACCTCTGTCATTGCCAACAAAGGATATATAACAAAGTATTGAGATGAACTTTTGTTATTGACCAAATACTTATTTTCCACCATAATTTGCAAATAAATTCTTTAAAAATCAGACAATGTGATTTTCTGGATTTGTTTTCTCATTTTGTCTCTCATAGTTGAGGTCTACCTATGATGACAATTACAGGCCGGCCTCATCTTTTTAAGTGGGAGAACTTGCACAATTGGTGGCTGACTAAATCCTTTTTTTCCCCACTGTATGTGTAGCCACCCTGTACTTGGAGCCTGTCATAGGTTTTTCTAGCATATCACAATATTGTGCTAAATTGGATTCATGAGAAATTGGAGACTAAAAGCAAATTCCAAATAAGATAAGGTTGGACACATCTGTATTTTCTGTAAGTCATGTGAGCAGTTTGTGATTTCTAATGTTTTACCTGAACTCATTGGGACAGATTTATTAAAATTGTCTAAAAGCAAAATTGTCTTATGATAGGTTCAGACCTGCGTTTGGGTCCTCTTGGGGACCCGAAAAACGGAAACCCAATTCGTTTAAAAAGCAGTTTACCGTGGAAACCCATGGATCCGTGGAAACCTGCTTGCAGGACTTTTCTCTCCGCATTTTTCAAGCGGATTCAGGGACGGAATCCCCGAACGGAATACAGGCGTAGGTGTGACCATAGCCTTAGTTACCCACAGCAACCAATTGCAATACAACTTTCATTTTTTAGTAAAAGAATACATAATGAATTCTGTGCTGTGATTGGTTGCTATGGGCAGTTTGGGACTGTTTTGATATTTCTGTCCCATCGATTTTCAAATTTTTAATTTCAAGCAAATAAGCTGAGTTATTGAAACATGAAATTACCTGTTTTTTTTAGTATAAGTGCAGCCATTGAGGAGATGCTTTTAGAGAGCTCGGGTATGTTGTTTTGGGTAATAAAATCCACATTGCAAAAAAATAAGTTTTAGTAAAAACCATCTGAGTGATGCATTCTACATAACCACTGACGGGTGTCTAGAAAGTACTGCATAGTATCACCCGCAATGTAGATGAATAGAAGCTGCTGGTTACAAAATTTATGCATCTAAAACCTGACAATTTTTTTATACTATCAATATAACAAAAAATAGTTTAAAAAATGTGGGTCGGTCAGGTCAGTGCATGCTAACCATTATATGATATAACAGAGACTAAGGCTCGTGTTAAAACCTTATTAACACATGAATTTGTAGGAGCCGTGTTAAGAATGACAGACCCCAGAGAGCAGATCAAATATAAAGCTTTTCCTTATCCTCGCCTTCACAGGGGATAACTGTCACTGAAACTCTATGTGGGGAATTTACGAAGACTGGTGTTTTCTATGCCAGTCTTTTTCACTTCCTTCATTAGTGTGAGATGTACCAGAATTACTAAGATTCTTAGGTCTGTGCACCAATTACAATGGCTGGCGTAGATTTTTTTGGCACAAGTTATAATACATCTGTTAGTCTATCCAGGTCTATCTTGATCCTTGCACCTCTCTGCCCATGGATTAAAAATGTGGTGAGCGGAGTGGAAAAGAAAGTGGTGCATCTTTGGTGCAAATCAGGGTCATGTGCCAAAGATGCACCACTTACATGTCAATTTTCTGGAGTGAACATTTTGATAAATCCCCCCCCACCCCATCCGTGATCTTGGATTGGGGTGATTTTAGCAGTGCCATTCCTTCTCGAATTGCAACATGTCTTATGCTGCTTTTAGTGCCGCAAGTTGAAAACCAACAACATAGGTCAATTTATGCCGCAAGTTTTTGTTGCATCTGCAAAAATCTCATCCAGTGGGCTGGCCCTGCACCTCAGCAAGTCTGCAGCGACTACACTAATCCTAGAAATAAATGAGAACACATAAAACCCTCGCTTATTTGCCAGACTGGAGGGTCCAGAAACAAATAGCCATGTAGAAATTAGCAAGACCACTAGGGACCTTTTACACCTTGGTTTTCTCCACATTTTGACTGAACTCATAGTAAAGGGCATGGCTTAACTTAAAGCTTACCTCTGCCAGTGTAAACATAGCCTAAGACAACATGGCTGCCCCCATTATCAAGTACAGAATATAGATTTTAAGCAATGAAGATGCAAAGGTCTGCACAAGGGTTTATAAAAGTTTTTTGAAAATGTGGACCAGCAGTTTTTTTGTTGTTGCAGATTTTGATGATTTTTTTTTTTAGCCAAGAATGGCTAAAAAAGGAACGCTACTTTGCTGTAACGTGTACGCCACGTGGGACCCCAGCCTTAAAGTGCAAACTTACATTAAACTAGTGCAGTTTTTAACCCACTGGGACACTACACCAGGAAATAACAGGTATGGATAAAAAAAAAAAAATGTATACAGGAAACAGTCTTAGGCTAAGGCCCACATAACGAAACACAAATTGACATGCTGCGATTTCCAAAACCGCAACGTTTTCGGAAATCGCAGCGTGTCCACTGCGCATATTTTTTTAGCAAGGTGCGGAAGGGATTCGCTAGAACCCCATCCACCTTGCTGTGACTGTAAAAATGCAGTGTTTTTTTTTTTTTCGCGGCGTTTACGCCATTTGGGGCCCTAGCCTCCCACAGCTTTTTTTTCTGCAATGTGTAGATGAGATTAATGAAATCTCATTCACTTTGATGGTACTGCAAAAAACGCAGGATTTGTTTCCACGGCAGCTAAAAACTCTCGTTTCCTAAACATGGGGCTTTAGCCTTACCCTATCTTAACATGAAAGTGAACATTGGCGCACAGCTACATTAATTGAACTGTCTGTGAATGGGGGCTATTAACTTGATCGATACCGTATTTTTTGTCCCATTTTTACGGATCCCTCCATATACTGCAATGTATGAGGGATTCGTGAAAATGAGCGCACCTTGGGTACTAAACGGCGGTTAAAAATGGTAGTTTTTCATGGCTGTTTTCTCCCTCGGTCATCTGAATGTAGGCTTAGGTCGCATTCACATGGCCGATTTTCAGTCGTGAAACTTAGTCCGTGTATTGGCCGGATTTACCAGCCTGCACCTTATTCCGGGAGAGGGACTCCTAGCACTATAGTTATCTGTGATGCTCGGAGTCTCTGCCTCCCAGTGACATACTGTCTAGTGTCCATTATAATACGGGACAGTATGTCACTGAGAGGCTCCTAGCAGCACAGATAACTATACTGCTAGGAGTCATGTGAATGTGACCTTAGGCAACTTTCAGACAGCAGTGTTTTGTTCAGTATTTCCCATCAGTAATCCGAAGCCAGGAAAAGGTTCCAAACGTTGAAGAGGTAGAAATCTTTCCCTTAGGCAAATTGTTTTTTGCATTTTTTTTTTATGGATGGTCCAAAAACACCATGTATTTCTTGCCTTTTTATTGTGTTTTTCTGTTGATTTCCTTTCTATTTTTCTAGCGTTGTAGAGAAGATTAAGTGTTGCAAAGAACCCGATTGGAAAATGCTAGAAAAAATGCCACACATAGAGCACTTCTAAAAAGAAAAAAGCCAAAGGGTTGCAATAATGGCTGATAAAAAAAAAAAATTAAAAAAAATCACTACTTTTAGTGTTTTTCATAATTTACCATTGACTTTCAGTTAACATCTTGCATAAGTATTTTCAGGGGGAAAACACATTAAAAAGTTAGGAAAAAAAAGACACCAAAAAAGCTCCTGTGTGAAACCACCTAAATAAATTTTCTTAAGAGTGTGATTTACGCCATGAAATTCATGTCTTTTTTTTTTCAAGAATTTATTTTGGATTTGCAGTTTTTGGGTCAACACAGTTTCAAATGCAGTATATATTATATAGGCAATATAAATGTACATACGTTGAAGGAATTTACTATGAGATGCAGACCACAAAATGATTGATAAAGTGGTGTGTCTTTTCGCAAAAGATGTAACACTATATTGCTTTGTGACCCACACAATACTTTTTTATAGCTGTGGCTATATTATTCAGGCACATCATACGAGGTCCTGTGCGCCAGAAACCTACACCAGTCTAAAATCGCTGGACAAGGCATGATAAATGCGTCTTTTGCTTCTATAGTGATATGTCCTGGATCTGACTTTTGAGAGTTCTTTATAGGAACTCAAACCAGAAAAAAATGCAAGTAAGGGTTGGTTCACACTTGCGCCCGCAGTCCGTCCGCTGTGAATCCGACCTAAATGTCTGAAAAAAGGATAGGAAAGGATTGGGAAAGGTTTGAGATGGTTTGCTTAAAAAGCCATTCACTTCAATAGGTTTTTAAAGCAATGCGCGGGTGTGCGCTTACACCCTCTGTGCTGCAAAGCCGTTTTTTTTTTGTCGGAAACAAAGTCGGACATGCATGACTTTGTGTCCGACCACAAAAACGGCTTCGTGGCATAGAGGCTGCAATCGGACACCTTTGCATTGCTTTAAAAATCCATCGAAGTGAATGGGTTTTTAAATAAACCACTTGCAAACCTTTCCCAATCCTTTTTTCTGGCTTTTAGGTCGGATTCACGGAGGACGGACTCCGACCTAAAAGCATAAAGCCCGTATGAATGGTCAGTGTGCTATCCGGGTTTTTCCGAGATAGCACACTGACTCACATTCACATCTATGGGCCCGAACACATGACTGTGAATTACACGGTCCTGTGTCAGTCACCACGTTGTGGAAACAGTTTTTTTTGTTGCAGATTTTGCTGTGTTTTTTTTTTTTTTTGAGCCAAAGCCAAGAATGGCTACAAAAAGGAATAGGAAATATACAGGATTTTTATACTTTTTATACTTTTATACTTCTACCTTCTGCTCTATCCACTCCTGGCTTTGGCTCAAAAAAACACAGCAAAAACTGCAACAATGTGAGGCCTTAGCCTAAAACTGCATTTTTATAAGCGAAAAAAAAAATATCAAAGAAAAATCTTAGTGTGCAAGAAGCCTTAGGGCAGGGATATCCAACTGTCCGGACTCCTGCATGCATTTCCTTTCATTGATACCACTTCTGTTCAGGCAGCAGGGATGATTGCCGATCTCTGCCGCCGCTGTAGTAAGGTATTGGGGCTGGGGGGGCAGTGGTGGGGAAATGAGTTGATGGGGAACGCTGTTAGTGTGGGTTGTTTGTGGGGACACTCAACAGCATTATACTGTATAGAGACAGTAATAGGGAATTCTACTTCATAGGGGGTAGTTAATCATCACAATTGGAGGCCACTAAATTGGAATTATACTGTTGATCTGGGAACTAATATCCCCTAGTGCCCGTCATCAGTATAATGCTCCTTAATGCCCCTCAAACAGTATAATGCTCCTTAGTGCCCCTCAGTCAGTATAATGCTCCTTAATGCCCCTCACATAGTATAATGCTCCTTAATGCCCCTCACATAGTATAATGCTCCTTAATGCCCCTCACACAGTATAATGCTCCTTAATGCCCCTCAGTCAGTATAATGCTCCTTAATGCCCCTCACATAGTATAATGCTCCATAATGCCCCTCACACAGTATAATGCTCCTTAATGCCCCTCAGTCAGTATAATGCTCCTTAATGCCCCTCACATAGTATAATGCTCCTTAATGCCCCTCACATAGTATAATGCTCCTTAATGCCCCTCACACAGTATAATGCTCCTTAATGCCCCTCACATAGTATAATGCTCCTTAATGCCCCTCAGACAGTATAATGCTCCTTAGTGCCCCTCACACAGTATAATGCTCCTTAATGCCCCTCACACAGTATAATGCTTCTTAATGCCCCTCACATAGTATAATGCTCCTTAATGCCCCTCACATAGTATAATGATCCTTAATTCCCCTCAGACAGTATAATGCTCCTTAATGCCCCTCAGACAGTATAATGCTCCTTAGTGCCCCTCACACAGTATAATGCTTCTTAATGCCCCTCACATAGTATAATGCTCCTTAATGCCCCTCACACAGTATAATGCTCCTTAATGCCCCTCACACAGTATAATGCTCCTTAATGCCCCTCACATAGTATAATGCTCCTTAATGCCCCTCAGACAGTATAATGCTCCTTAGTGCCCCTCACACAGTATAATGCTCCTCAATGCCCCTCACACAGTATAATGCTCCTTAATGCCCCTCACACAGTATAATGCTTCTTAATGCCCCTCACATAGTATAATGCTCCTTAATGCCCCTCACATAGTATAATGATCCTTAATTCCCCTCAGACAGTATAATGCTCCTTAGTGCCCCTCACACAGTATAATGCTCCTTAATGCCCCTCACACAGTATAATGCTCCTTAGTGCCCCTCACACAGTTTAATGCTCCTTAGTGCCCACCACAGTATACTGCTAGCACCTGTGGATAGGTCATCAGTATAAAAATGTTCAGATTCTTGACAACCCCTTTAATAGGAAATATCTATTCTTAATTTTTCTTATGTAAACCTGGGGTAGTCTTGTAGTCAGATGCATTTTATTGTCTGAAAAATACAGCAAATACTGGACATATTCAGCTGCTGTTCCAATCAGACCTTCACCTGATGGTGGATCCTGGTTACTGGACCTTTACTAAAAGTTCTGGCTTAGACTAAAGTGCCACGTAGCTTGCCGCATCAAAAAACACTGCGGAAAAAAACATGACGGAAACACATCACGTTTTTTTCTGCCAGATTAGCCAGAATCCCATCCACGTTGCAGGTATTGTATTCTACACTGCATGGAGAATAACTGATCGCCAATATCATATTAATAACCTTACTTATTGGGTATCCAGTGCTCTGGTGTCAACCGCTGCTGTCCTATGATGGATGAGAGCAACGGATGTTCACAGCAGTAGTGTGAACATCCCCTTAATCTGTGAAGATGCTGCAGTGCTGGTCAAACCACTGCTGCTTATAGGTGAGGTTATTCTGATACTGGTGACCTATTCTAAGGATAGGCATTGTTATTTCAACAAACTGTGCATAAATGAACAGTGCAGGGGTCTAATATATCCTATAAGAGAAGCTGATACACAGGTATCTGCCTGACTCTGTAGTGTGACCTTAACTTGTGGCGTCTCTATACTAAACTCTTTATACTGTTCTTGCTCATTGGACTGTGCAGGACACATTTTTATATTGAAAGGGGTTTTCTGGTTATCCCAAGTCATGTCATAAGGATTCTTGACAGTCAGGAATTGACTTACAAGGTGCTACCTTCCAAAAATGTGGCACAGAGGAACAATTTTCTTTTTCTATGAAGGAAAACGTATTTGTGTATTCTTGTCCTGGCTGAAAAAAAACATAACTAGCTGTCTTGAAGACTTTGGTTCCAGCCCACTCTGCTTGGCATAGTAAGCACATATCACTTAGATCTGTGGTGGCGAACCTATGGCACGCGTGCCATAGGTGGCACTCAGAGCCCTCTTTGTGGGCACCCATTTGTGGTGTAGATTGTACTGTGTGGGGCCCACTGTGGAGCATATTATATTGTGTGGGGGCCACTGTGGAGAATATTATATTGTGTGGGGGCCACTGTGGAGCAGATTGTACTGTCTGGGGGCCCATCACTATTTATATCACACAGTATCTGTTTTATAGCAGACATGTGATATTATGACAGGCTGTAATAACATTGCACGGTCACTATAAAACAGATCCTGTGCGATGTAAGAAGTGAACATTAATTGTTCAAAAGTACCAAATGCAAATGTCTACCTTTCAGTACAAAGTTGTTTTGTATCATTGAAAGCTCTGTAAAGCCCCATTTACACTTTCGTATTTTTCGGGTCTGTAACTGTCTGCAGTTGTGGATCTGCACAGTATTAAGGTTAAATTGCCGTGTTGGGACTTTGCAATAAATTAGTGGGTTTTGGGTTGCAGTTTGGATACTCGGTCTCTAAAAGGTTCGCCATCACTAACTTAGATAAATGGATATACACTTTTAAAATACTTTTACAATGCATTAAAGTTATAGAATTATATTATACGTGACAGTGTTCAGCAGTTTTTTTTACCATTGTGACCATATTATAACAGTTTCATTGTTTTTGGACTAATATATTTACTGTCAGGGAATTTCACCGCTCCGGAAGCGCCTGTTGTCTTTTTACGTCTGGGCAGTCCACTCTTAACATTGCAAGGAAGCATATATACTCTCCTATAGGGAAGACAGTGATGGTTTATTACAGTCCCTGCCTTCCATATCACTGTGTACATAGCTCTCAAGGAGGGCTGTGTACACAGCAATGGGAACCGCCATGATGTGGCTCCACTTCCGGCCCTGCTGTCACATGACTGCCAGATCAGCACTGCAAAAAGAGATGGGGGGAAAGGGATTAGAAATGTTAAAATAACACCCCCCCCCCGTACCCATCACAAGCTATCATGACCTTATGGGTGGCACAATATTAAAAAAAAAAATAAAAAAATGGCACTACCGCTCCCATGTCACAGGTTCTAGCCCCACCCCCAGTGATAATAATTCTCACCTTTGTGCTGTTGAAGAAAAAAAAACAAGAAATAATAAAAACATAAAAATAAAGTCCTATTCATCACCAAAAAAAATTATTTGAATAACCCAAAGGAAAAACATGTTAGAACCCTCATGTACAAAAAAAACCCCCGCATGTACAAAAAAAAAAAAAAAAAAAAAAATTTTTCCAATTCCAGACCAGGGAAAATGGCCTGGTCCTGAAAGGGTTAAGGACTGTTGGCGATGGTGCTGCTTGAGCAAACGTACATGTGTATGGGGAAGTCCGGCGAGATAGCTGTCATCCAAACAAGCTTTCACCCGCCAGCTATCTTTTAGTGTATGGCCAATTTTATTCATCTGTATTTATAACTTTATTATCTTAACTAAATTCTTGTGGATTCATTCACAGGTTTTGCCTTTAACCAGTTGCACACAGATAGCATTAAACTGAACCTCATGTAAACCATGTAAAAGAACATGAAGATGGAAGTCAACAGAGTATAGAGTAGAGTATGTTGCCCATTTCTTCTGTTTTTCTCATCAATTTTGGTAATATTGGCCAATCAACCAATGGTTTTGGGGCCTCCCTCTGCACACATCTGGCAGTGGCATTCTCCCCTCTTACATTCACGACCCATGCACTGCTTGGCAGGGTTGCAATGTTGATCATTTTTTTTTCCAGACAATTTATCAAATATTCATGGACTGCCAACCATTTGAATGGATAAAATAATAAAGATAAGTGATCTAAGTCTATACCAGATCCGGATCTGAGCCTTGGCAGCTTTCACTGTGATCTATAGAATGATGAAAATCACAATAATCTGCATCGGCTCCTCCAGTTTTACAAAAATTCATAGACTCTTTTTTTTTTTTTTTTTTTTTTTTTTATAATTCTCCTATTTTTACAGAGTGTCCAGGACTGTTTGTGACCAATCTGCTCAGCCAAGTATGCATGTGTATGGGGAAGCACGATAGCTATCGGCCAAACAAGTCAAAATCTGCTTTACATGTATGGCCAGCTTTAGTCATCTGTCTCCAGTCACTGTGTAGAACTTTCTTATCTTATCTGCAACTGTCCTTCATCTAGTTCTCCAATAACAAATTGAATAAAATATGGAAATATGAAATGGTTCAGATTTTCTGCCCGTCAACAATATAGCAAGTCAATCGCCACTTGTGTAGCTCCATTTACAGCGAGCAGTCATTGGCGCTGTATGTAACTGAGCGATTGTTTGGGCACATACAGATTCAATATGGCAGGACATTTCTGTTTCCATGAAGTGATGTCCTACTGTCAATCACAGCGATTAGAAAGTTCCTACAAGTGACATGAGTAATATGTGAAATATGATATAAAACTAATGGCCAATAATACATGTTTTTTGACCATACGGGTAAGGCCCAGTCCATATTTTTTTAATATATGACAAAGCACAGATCATGTCTGTAGAGATGGAGGATGCACTCGCTGATGAATCAACGGAGAGGAATGCCTGGACCTTTGTAGTGTCCCACAAGCATGCTCAAAAAGGTTATGTCTAGTTGTAATAATAATGTTTTAGACTATTTTCTAATAGTTATAGCAGTCTTCCAGCTTTGTGCTGGATCCTGAAGAGTTAATCCGCCATTGTTAAGCTGCTTTGTAAATGGAACGGGCATTTGCTCTGTGATTTCTAGACGGAGGAAGAAGTTAACCATAACTTAGCAACCCCAGCCCTTAGCCAGTTTGGGCCTGTTACTTTTGGTCAGTATGTAGTTAGTGGCAGTGTAGTACAGGTGTTTCCAGAGACCACCTTCAGCTCTCTAGTTAGTGGCAGTTAGGCCAGAACAGGCTGTCCTATAACATTTGGTCCAATGACACACTGAAAATAAACCTTTATTGCTGACAAAACATCACCATTGCTTAGCAGTAAGGAAACCTGGTGTCATGGCCGAATAGTGTCCTGCATTTCCCCAATAGTGGCTGAAACAGTGGACTAAGTCCAAGTGTCACCAGTCAAATTCATGGTCCACCGATTTGAATCTCATAGATTGAAGAAATTCTAACCAAAGTCTGCTGAAACCTGATGGATTGGTCATCTTTGACTTGATTTCCTCCTAACTAGTTGCAGAAGTTGTAATGCTGACACCTTTGCCCCAGGTTCATTACTTTTTCAGTATGCCACTGCAATGGACAGCATATTGTGGACCCACTGCACCATCGGTTTGGCGTTAGCCACTCCCAAGGACAATATTCGTTTTTCACCCTATAATCCCAGGGTTGTGGACTTTGCTGTTATCTCAGTATGGGTGGCAGCTGGCCAGGCACCAGGCAAATTCCGGTGCATATAATCAAAGGGACAAATCAAAGGGAGTCAGTAACAGGTATCAGGAGAATAACGTCAGTAACATATATCTGTCACATCAGGATAAACAGATGCAGTCTCCGGAGTAGACAAGGTAAAGTACAGTTTTTAACAAAACGAACAAATGCCGATTTGCTTCAGACAAACAAAAATTGGTGCGATATGAGAAAACGCTGCCATGTTTGACCAGGAAATACAAAGCATACAAGTGTGCATTGACACAGACACTGTCTGTGAGTCACTGTGAAGTTGTAGCAACACCTGACAGCTTCTCAGCCAATAGTCAGTGGTAGGTGGACCTTAAAGTGCAAATGTCATATGGACGCTTGTGATCAGCCTTTAGTTGCTGTAATGGTGGACATGCAAATAGATCCATGATCCATCTCACTGCTTCATACGCTAGCACAGTTCAGAAAAAGCCATAGAAATTCCAGTGATAGAGGACTGAAAGAATCAAGCAATTACACTGGCAGATTGATGCTAAAATTCAAAAGAGATAAGATAAGTTCATAGCCAGTGACTGGGAGAATCTGTTCCTCTTCTGCTGCTGCTTGCATAGACAGTTAACTCTTTCGTTACCAATAATCTAGTTTTGTCTGACTGTTGTGCAATAGAGCAGTTTCAATTCTCTATACACATTATTTAAACATACTTTTTTTCTGACTAGACAATCCTGTTGCAAAATGTTTTGTTCAGGACTTTTTGGGCAAGAATTTACATTGTTTTATGAATTACATACTGCTGTTTTACCAGCAAAGCACTGATTTCACCTGTACAAATCTTAATTAAAACTCCAATATATACAAGCGATTTCTTCTTGTTCACCCAATATACAGTCTAGCCTGTGCTAATCTTAAAAAAAAAAAACATTTTGTAATTTCATGGGTTCTTTTTTCCTCTCCGATGACCAAATACAGAGTGTGACGTTAATCTGAAAAAAATATTCATTTCCTAACCATTTCTCTTTATGTGCAAGTGTGCATATATACATGCCACTGCTAACCTAAAAAAGAATCTCCATTATTTAAGTGTTTTTTGGTGTTTCTACTCAATACACAGTCTAGCCTGTGCTAATCTGAAAAAGACTGCAATAATCTAAAAAAAAATATTGTAATTTAATATAAGCTGACTGATAGAGTTCTAGTGATCTAGTCTAATACACATTGACCAGGAGGTGACCCTTTTTAGTGCTTTTTGTAATTTTTTCTTGAAAAGTGTGTTGTAAAAAAAAAAGTAGTACGGCAGTATACCGTAAAATGACTGGAAAAAACATCAGGTCAGGGGACAGGCAAAAGGGGGGAGGAGGAAACACTTGTGCAAGTACTACTACTAACAATAAGAATGTGGATGGCAACAACAACACTACTTCTGGCCTTCACAGTCCTACCAGTAGCCACAATGTTGTCACACTTCCTCAGACTAAAGACTTTTTTTTTTTTTTAAAGTAGTGATACAGCAATATTAACTGAGGGTTCTGCGTGTCTAACCAAAAGGGGGTCCCACTCTTTGAAATTTGGGGAACTACTGGCATAGAGGATAATTTGCTGATCATTGATGGTATGACCACTGAGACTTCCACCAATCCTTAGGACAGTGGCGTTTACCTTCATTGTGAATGCACATGGGGAAAAGCGGGCAAACCCCTGCGCACTCCTGCTCCCATTCACTTCAATATGAGCTCCAGAGTTAGCTATCTCTGGTCTCCCATGATATTAGAACAAAGAATCTCTTCTCGCTAAACAGACAATTTTTATACAGTATAGTACTGACCATTCATTCTTTCACTCACTAACTTTGGTTGCCTGTTTTCTTCATTAAATCTATTGTATCTCTATTTGCCTTGCCTTACACTAGAAGCATAAAAGTTATTAGTATTCTCTGTTCCTTTTTGAGGTCTGCAGTGGCACAAAGGTGTCTGTTTTCATCCATTTTAAAGTTTGATTCAGACAATATGCCTATCAGAGGTATCAATAAAACCTCTACAGGCATCATAGACACCATAGAAAAGGTCTCATTACTACATCTTTTCTTTGCACTTGTCAACATCTGCCATACATGTACACCGGATGCTGGTTAGAGATGGGCAAACTAATTTATCATGAACCGGGTTCGACCCCAATATTCAAAATTGTTTGTTTTTTAACGAACTGAACAAATGACAATTCGTCTTGGATGAACTAAAATGGCAGCCATCACATGTATTGCGCAGGTAAAATACAGAAGAGACACCTTTCTTGTGAGTCACGGTAACAATTTGGTGCCAACTGACATCAGCTGACAGCGTCTCAGCCAATAATCAGTGGCAGGTGGACACCATACAGTGCTGATGTCATATACACTATATAAGGTGCTGTAAGCAAGAACACAAGGCATTGCAGTAATGGTGGATGTAGGGATGGATCTGTGATTCATCTCACTGCATGATACAGAGAGAACTGAGTTCTGAAAAGCATACAAATTGAAATAGTTAGAGAATCTTAGGAATAAAACAGTTTAGTCAAATTTAATCAATTACAGGCAGGTTAGTGATAGAAATTATAGACGGAACAAAGAGAGGGCGAATAGCAGTTCTGGTGAGCCTGACAGCACAGCAATCTGCAGACTAATATACAGACAACAGACACTTAATCTTTCATTGCCAATAAACTAATTTTATCTGTCGGTTGTGCACTAGAGCATTTTCATCTGTCTACAAAGTGTTTAAACATAGTTTTACTGACAGTCACTCCTGTTAGTGAAAAATCTTTTAAAGGTTTTTTGGGCCAGAGTTTACATTTTTTTCATTAAATACATTAAACTGCTGTTCTAACAGCAAAACACTGACTCCACCTGTGCTAATCTGAAAAAAATGTCAAATTAAGCTTTTTTTGGCGCACATCCAATAAACAGCCTCATGCCTGGACCGAAGTCCATTCACTACAACAATGAAGACATTGCAGCCCTCACATAAGTGCTCAAGCCCCTTCAAACAGCTGATCAGTGCGGGCCCTCAATGTTGGACATCCATTGATCTCTTATTGATTAGGTCATCATTAAAAATGAACAGAACAGACCCTTTAATTTGCTATTTATGCATGGATTTAGAAATAGCATAAATAGTGACCTCTTAAATAATAAGTAGGCATAGTACATGCTGTTATTTGCATTGCTGCAAATTTGGTACTCCTCCATGGCTAAAAGTACTCCTCAAGAATGATAAGAGAAGTGCTTGTACAACATCTTGGTGTAAAGGGCCTGGACATAGCTGGTGATATGCATTTGTAGACAAAATGCTGCTCCATATTATTAATCCTAAGATTGCTTTCCAAGCAGTACTAGATGTTTTTGAACACGTTGGCTCTTTCTGTAACTTTAAGATTCATTTATCAATGTACAAGGTGCTAAATATATCCTACAGAATGGTCAATGATATAATTTACAGATTCCCTTTTGCTTGGCCAACATCACATTTTACTTATTTAGGAGCCAATTTATCTAGGAGTATTGCAGATATTTACACCCTGTGCTATCTCTCCTTACCATAAAGGTGATGACTCAGCCCTGAGTCTTATACATCCTGATGATGTCCTGGACGGGCAGGAAAAATGAGCTTTTTCTTGCTGCAGTGCATCTGTTTACTGGCTTCCTTAACCTACACTAGCACATCACTTACTATACTTATTGTCTTTGCCCACAAACTTTTGGTCCTCCAGACATAGATTTCTCTTACCATACTGCTTAACTCTGTCCAGATCTCCTCTTAGGCTTGATGCACACGACTAAGTGTGCAGTCTGCATGTGTTCCGATGTGAATTTCCAATATATTATCGAACTTGCTCTATAAATATAGGAATGCACATGGCAACACACATGGACTGCACACTCTGTCATGTGCATGAAGCCTGACTGATCAGCAACAGATTATAAAGACCTATTACAGCAGAGAAAAACTTCCAACCTCTTTGCATGGACCCGCTTTTGCATAGCTTAGGCAAGTTCAGGTGTTGTGTTAATAACCTACAACCTTTTTACATATTTCCTTCACTACTTCCATGATATCACCTGCCAATCTTATTCCCTATTTAAAGGATAGGAAGTTTACAGATCCACTAGCCATTTAGTAATCCCTAAGGCCAGTTTAACATGGCTAGGAAACTTGGGCTGTGTATCAGCTGAATTTACTGGCTTAAACCCAGCTCAGTAGAACTGAACTCAACACATCAATTCGGTTTAGCCGAACGCCGTTTGGGACAATTACACAGAACGAGTTTCCCAATTCAAAGTAAACCATGTGAGGCTTATTGGGTATCTAATTGGTGATCTTGTCTGGAATATCAAAATTCCTTCTATGGAAATTCTAGGTACTAGTTTTAACATTAGCACCTGGTCAAGTTTACAAAACAGACAACAGTATCTGGACAGAGTTTCTTGCATTCACGAGTGTACGATAGATTTTTTCATGGTATACAACCTTCATTTAGATTCGTCACTAGATGGTACCATTCTTATGATGTCTTGGTTAGGCCGGGGCCTCAAGTAGAATAAACTCTGCGATTTTACAGTACCTGCAAAGTGAATGGGATTCTGGCTAATCCCATCCACACATTGCAGAAAAAAAATCTGCAGTATGTCAATTATACCTACACAAATGCCAGCGGTTTCCCTGTAGGTATAATTGAAGCAGAAAGTTTGCAGAAGAAAACTCTGCAGACTTTCTGTGAAAAACGTTGCGGGAAAAAAACGTGATGTGTTTCCCCCACGGTTTTTCCTGCAGCGCCTTTTGGCTGCAGCCCGCTACATGGGGCCTTAGCCTAAAACTGTTTACCACTTGTATTAAAGTCTGTTGGTGAGGCAGACAAGCCCGAAGTTTTCTCTTCCACATCTGGTGGGGCTGTGCCCTAGTCACCCAATTTTGGAAATTGATAAAATCCACCATTATTTGCTACTCTTCAGTAACCCTTACACCTCAACTGTCTGGAGAGTCAACCAGCTGCAGACTGCCGACTCTCCAGACATAACTTACCTGCTCACATGATTCAGTCTGTGGATTTAGCGGTTGAGTCTGCCTTTGTAATTGTAATATCCTAATGTGGATTAATAAAGTTCGTCTAATCTTTTGGCTAGAGGAACTCTCCAGTTGCGAAGTCATGTCACAATACAACTTGAACTTTGGTCCCCATAGAGATCTTGACCTTGTTTCTCTTTAAGGCACCCCACATGTTATATAAACCAGCTCATTGTTAATATATCCTCTCTTTTTGTAACTAGATATTGCGCCTTGTGAGTATCTATTAGAACATTCCCATGGCTGCCATATTTGTTTTTACGCCATTTGTCAACCATCAGTGTCATTTTGACTTGTTCACTATGCAAAGTAAAGATTTGATAAATACATCTAATGCAATACTTCAGCCCCACTGCTAAACAGAGTGTCAGAACAGGCTAACTAGTGAGCATATGACTGGGTCCACACATACGAAGCTGTAGCAGGTTAGTTTCCGGCAGCTACCCTACTGTGATAAATAGTTCCTATGTACTGGATGAAATCTAAACAAATCCCATCCACACACTGCTGAAAAAGATCTGCAAGACAACCAGCTTTACTTTGCCTCTCATTCAGACAAACCAATTTCACATCAAAAATGCAAAGAAAATTCTGAGCTGTCTGGTCCCTAACTATACATTGTAATGTCTCCTGCTATCAGCTGAAAAAAACTACTGCTCCGCATCATCAGGCTATGACTACATAGTGACAATAATGTTAATGTATCTCTATGATGTGACAGCTGCAAAAAATCCAAGCCTATTGCTTTATGGTCACAAGTCACATGCAACTTCTTTATCTGGACAAACTATTGAAAAATTTCCAACTCTGCCAGAATTAGTGGAGCAGTGACTATTAAATGGTGCAACTGGACTTGTTGGTGGCGTTGAAAGGTCCTCTTTAAGCTGTTTTTAATCCGTGTCCTTAAGGAGTAGAGTCCTATATGTACGTGATGAGGTGGAGCCTCCATGGATAAGAATTGTTTTACCATCACATCCCACAGATGAACGATTGGATTGAATTCTGAGGAATTTGGATGCCTAGTCAATAGTGTAAGCTGTTTGTCATGATCCTCAAACCATTCCTGAACACACTTTGCATTGTGTCTGAGTGCATTTTCCTGCTGAAAGAGGTCACCGACATTAGGGAATACCATTGGCATGTAGGGGTGTACTTAGTCTGTGAAAATGCTTACATGTATTTTATTCCTAATATAAGACCATCTTAGGCTCTACAATGGCATTAATCTACGAGGGCTCTTCTCTTGGAGCACTTGTCTACAACGTAGTATTATTATCTCTGTGAAGCGCTTTATTGCTGGAATCCATATAAATAAAAGCTTGAATAATTATTAATTATTATTTATGTGTCTGCTCTCTGCAAACGGGAAGCTTCAGGAATCCAGCAGACAGGCTGATCTCACAAAGAGTGTTTTTCCAGGGATATCTATGATATGTGCATTGAGGGGGTGAAAACAGCTGTCACTTGTGAGTCAGTCCATTCTCTTCGATGTAAAGAAACAGTTGTCATTTTATGGTGACATCCTTGTTGGAAATTCACAGTGATGGACAGAGTGCCCTGTCAGTCACACGAACGCATCATGAGGAATACGGCAGTATAAAGTAGGAGTAGATCGGCCCCTTCACCGCTTCAAGTCAATGTTCACCTGTTAACACGATTTTTATGATTTGGAGCTCCAAATGCTCTTTATAAATATAAAGTGAAATATTAAGATTTTGGGAGCTTTGCATTGCTGTTAGGGCTGCTTCATATCAAATACATCTGTATTTGCTTTCATTGGTTTTACTGTCTAATAGTCAAAAACAGATTTAGTACTGATGAAATACTGATATGTCCTCATTTTAATTTCTCTCCATAGACTTTAATGGGTGTTTTCCATCTGTAAAATGGATGAAAGTAGTGCATGATGCGTTTTTAATATATGGATGTATTTAATACTGCCATCTGAATAGATTCATAGTTTACTATTAGCTCTGTATTAAAAGTGGATGAAATACAGATAAAAAGTATGCCCAAGTACTGCGTACTATTTTATTATGGAGTTTGATGCATAGCTAGTACGCAGTGTGTTCATAACCTTCCTCTAGTGTTGGCCAGCATTGTATCATGTACAGTGCTGTATCAGAAAAAAAACATCATGATATATTAAGACATTCATCAGGACAGAATTTTGGACTTGTACACTCTTTGTAATGAAAAACACACAGCATGTGTCACAATGAGCAACAGCCAGGTTTCCGCTGCGTGGTACTGGCTCAACTCTACTCGCCTCAACTCAATAACAACTCGGATTTAGTACCAGATACTGTGTTTTCCACTGTAGTGTTTTAACCTATGACCTTAAAATACTGCTTTGGTTCGCTTTTTGGTATCTCAATTGTGGAAGTACAACAAAAATGTACCCAGTACCAGATACAAGCTGGTCTTTTTTGCTGTGTAAAAGTATCAAAAATGGGTACAGACGAGTACTGTCAATGCAGTTCCATGCAGTGCAAAAGTGCCTAACGCATTTCAACCCAAAAATGAGATTCTTAGTCATAGCATTCATCTTTCTTCATATTACATTATGATTAAATATTGGTTGCTGCTTTGCGGGTTTCTTACACTAGACTGCTGTTGATCACCAGAACAGATTTTTGCTTTTAGAGCTTCCATGTTGTAAATCAGGGACTAATAGAATGGTACAGTAGACTTCAGTACAACCACAAAAGACCAATATCAATCAACTTCAACCAAGAAGTTTAAAGTGCTGTTAACCCCCAATGACTAAACTCTCCGGGTGTTACTTTTCTTACTAAACAAGTCAATCCTCTAAGCATCAATGAGTTTAGTGCTGTCTAGAATGGGATGTGGACTTTAACAAATCCCCTGTTCTTCATGCTTAAAGTACAACTAAAGTTTTATGATAAATTAATGGTAAAGAATTGTTGTAATATATTTTCTACAAGAAAAATGTTTCTTTCAATGTCATTTGTCTACCCCTTCCCCTGCACTGTTCACTGTGTCTGAATACACTGGTCAAATCTGTACTTAGAGCCCACTGAAGTCTATGGAGAGGGGGAGGTGAATGAGTAGACAGAGGTTAGAGCTAAAGCTTAAGTGAGAGACTGGATAACCAGGTAAAGAGATGAAACAGTCACTTGACGCTTTAGATAGGTCTCCTAATCTCTCTGCTTTCTATCTGCCAGTCTTTCTTTCCTCCCCTCTCCATAGACTTCAATGGACTGCAGTTATACAGGCTGCTGAGTACAAGTATGAACAGTAAATCCATAAATAGTTATCACTGTAGAGGATGTGGGGAGGGAAATAACATTTTCCTTAATATTACAAAGTTTACTAAAATCAATTCCACTATTGATTCATGAATTTTACCATGAAAGTTTAGGTACACTTTAAAACCCAAAAGTATGAGCTGTTACAGTTGGATTCTCATGTCGGTCCCCAAAATAGTCATTGATTGGCGGAAAGTGCTCTGTGGTAAAGACATTGTAACAAAGCCAGGAATGCAGTCTGGAGAAGTCAATAGAATAGCAGCAGATTCAGCAAGCAGAAGAATGAGACTGAATCATAGTCTGTACACAGGCCAGGAGAAGTGGAACAAGAACCACTTGACAAATCCAGGAGACAAGGCCAATTTTTAAAGTCATGGTCAAAAACAGCAGTCAAGAACAGAGTTACTATAACTCCACACCAAAATCCCTGCAAATGATGTACTTTGATCAAACTGCAGAATCTGGGCTTCTGACGTCATACCTTAGCAATCCAACACTGTTGTCTGGACAGAGGAAAGCCATGACATGATTCAGCAGGGCTGTGGCAGAAGACCAAGGCTGTCACTGTAGTAAAGGAGGTGTCCAATTGGCAAACAAACAGACTCTGCCATCCTCTGGGACTTGTCACAGGCACCAGGTGAGATAAGCAACACTAGGATTGTGAAAAGCAAAAATAGGACATGTCATTACAGTTCAATAGATGCAGGTCCCTCGTCTAACCCCTGTCTCTTGGATACAGTGGCATGAATGTGTGGGACTCTCTATTCACTTCTAGAGGAGCTCCATCAATAGCTGAGCAGGGAGGCGCCAAAATTCTCCAAATACCCATAGTAGTGAATGGGGAGTGATGCACATTAATGGCTACCTCTCCTTTCCCTGTGGTTGAGACGGAGGGGTCACAGACCAAGGTTCTTGAGCTTATCGAAGCTTCTGCATCACAGGCCATGGCTGCAATGAAACAAAGAGTGAAAAATTTAAAGGGTCTGAATACTTTCCGTACCCACTGTAGAACCTTGTTTCAGTTATGCTGACCTTGGTGTCCCTATTGTCCTATTGTTTGACAATGCCATCCCTCGGACAGATATGTTACTAGTTTTCTATTTCCACTGTCAAGTCATTTTTTGCCCATGCTTAAAGGTGTTATCCGGGACTCTAAATTTCATGATCCATGCTTAGGATTGGTCATCAATATCAGATCGGTTGGGGTCTGACACTCGGCACCCCCCACCAATCAGCTATTAGAAGAGGCTGCAGCATTTGGATGAATGCTGCGGTCTCTTCACTACTTACCAAGCAACACCATGCAATGCACAATGGTTTTGCTTGGAATTACAGCTCGGTTGTATTCACTTGAAGAGGACTGAGCTGCAAACAAATACCATGAACGATGAATGTAAAAGTGTAAGTGAAAGCAGTTCAGAACTCCATCTTGTAAAAGTATTTGCAATGGTTGATAAGTAGTAGATTTCTGTAAATGGGTTGTTGATTTATGGATTTAGGCTAGGGTTGCACTGAGGGTATTGTCATACAGTGCATAGCCAGTTGCATGCCTAGCCAGGCCGCCAGAGTTTTCACTTCACACAGTGAAACATTTGTTGATCATTGCCTGGTACATGAAGACACAAGTGGCCTGGGCCGACCTGGTGAGCAGCAAGCTCCATATCATGTACCAGCACTGTGAGACTTTGTAGTGCTACTGATCGATTTTAACTATTGAGTGACAGGCAGTGTACAAGATTCCGTGGGATTCAAGGGGCAAAGTTACTAATCCTAAAATTAGATTAGACGGCTTTAAAATGCTCCAGATTTATCACAGTAGCTGATGCTGGATGATAACTTTGATACGTCTTTAGGCTGCACATTAAGTTCATACCATCTATTGGCCGAGTTTGTGCCATAATTTTGTACAAATATTTTGGTGCAAGCAACGTCTAAAACACCTAGTCAGTGGCAGTTTTATGGTTCATAGTAAAAGGGTTGTCCAGGAAGATTTTCTATACTTCCCTTGAGTTCTATAGCAGACAAACCAGGGGTTTCTGGGATGGTTTCTGACCCCAGGTCACATGATTGGAACCAACAACCATCCCCCAGGTCACTCCACCTACTCCTTACTCTCCAGTGTTCCCAAATGAGGGTTGGATATTCTATTATGATGATAGATTCAGCCAGTTATAGAAAAGGCAACTAGCAGTGAACACGGGAGAGAAGGCAGAGTGACTTGGGAACTGGGTGCTGATTCTAACCTTGTGGCCTGGAGTCAAAACAAGCCCAGAAACCTATGGTTCGCCCACAGTAGAGATAACTAAATAATTCTAGAAACCCTCCATGACAAACCCCTTTTAAGCCAGAATTCTGGCTTTTAGTGTCAGGAGTATCAGTTCAGCTGCTACACCTTTAAGGTTGCCGTGTCAACCTGGGGAAGCTTCTTTAGCTCAGAAGTTCCTGGCTTGGCCCATTAGTGGCTGAGGAGGCCTATATAAGACCCCTCCCTCCTGACACAAGGCACCAACTAATTGTTGTACTACTTCCTGGTTTGGCTCTGTATCATGTTGCCTTTCTTTGCTTCATACTGATCCCTCGGCTTGTTTTTGGATTCTCTTTTGTCTACTGATTTTGCCCATTTGGATATTGACCCTTGGCCTGTTTCCGGATTTCGCCTTTGTCTTCTGATTTGATCTCTGACGTCCACTCCTGGTTCCTTTCCCATGCCTGTACAACTTTTTACTTGCTTCCACTCCGCTGTGTAAGTCGATAGTGGGTTTTGTTTTGGTTCCAGCTAGCAGTGCATTTATTATTGGTACATCCTTCTGTTGGTGACAATTCAGACTCCCAGATTCAGCGAAAGTCCATCTGGCCTCGCAGTGGGCTCTGGTGAGAGTATCTGTGGCCTGTATTGACTCGCAGTACTGTGCTGATTTTAAATAGTTGTTTGTACTGCTCGCTGTTATCAGGCAACTCTTGCTGTTGCTTTTGTGAGGCCTTTCATCAAAACATAACATTTAGTTTCGCAAATCTCCCCCAATGTATTCCTTTAAATGACAGCTACAGCTTCAGTGTTAGACCACTGAATAGTGCTACAAAACTTCTCAGTGTACAGACAAACTTAGAGGCCACCAGAGATTTGGCTGTGATACATTCAAAAAGCATGTACAAGTAGAACCGCACCACAAGTGTAGACCAAGCCTTATACTGATTGCCTTATGTGGCTTCTTAATATGACAGAAATGGCAACTATATCCTAGAAGGTTTTTCCTACGCCTATGCTAAGGTTCAAGATTAAACGTCCTGGACCTGTCTTTTTTAGCCTTGTGAGCTATATTAATAGGGACAGTAAGTAAAAGTTTGAGGAAATTAAGATTTTGTGCACCTTATGAAATGCATAGAAGTATCAAACCTCCTCCTTCTTTCTAGACAAATAACGGCCAATCTTTATGGATTAGACAGTTGGCCTTATGGCAGGATCACTTGCACCATCAAGGAGTGGGAGCATTATTGGTGTGAGATGGTATCATTAGCAATGGATGTATTTAGACCTCGAATGAATTAATTGAAAAAGCAACCACTGAAAAAGAGTAAAGCACCATTCACACAGTGAACGAAGAATCCTGCAGCTTTTGTACAATAGTGTGGCATGTGTGTCCAAGTACTCTGAGTTAGTGAGGCTGAGAAACATTTCCCAGTTTTTACAGTATATAGTACAAAAATGTCAGTTTATAATAAATATGAGCAGTTTTAGTTTCTTAAAAGCTATGTAAAATTAGTGTGGTCCTGCATATACAAATGTGTAAAACCGAGAGGCAGGGGGTGACTTCAAAAAACACTATGAGGCTAAGTCCCCATGTTATAGAAATGTAGTGCTTTTGACTGTTGCATAAAAGTGAATGGGATTCCGGTTAATCTCATCCACATATTGTGAAAAAAAAGCTGCGGAAAAGTTAAGTTTCGAAAAACACAGCATTCTAATGTTAGGCCGGGGCCCCACATTGCGGAAAAGCAGCTTTTTTTTTTGTTTGTTGCAGATTTTGCTGTGGTTTTTGAGCCAAAGCCAAGAGTGGCTTGAAAAGAAAAAAAAAATGGAAAATATAAAGGATATACTTATACTTCTGCCTCATGATAAAACCACTCCTGGCTTTGGCTCAAAAAAACTCAGCAAAATCTGTAACAAAAAAAGTAGTGTTTCCGCAACGTGGGGCATCAGCCTTACTGTAGCAGCACATGACCGTGACAGTCCGTGTGTTAGCCAGATTTACCGTCTTGAAGTTCATGCTGGGAGCGGGACTCCTAGCAGTATAGTTATCTATGATGTTAGGAGTCCCTGCCACCCAGCGACATACTGTGCAGTACTGTAAGTGATACGGGGGACACCCTCTATGATGTCTGTGTGCCCTAATCATTCCAAAAGCCTAGCAGTACATCAGTCCTACTTGTCCAACCTAGTCAAAGAAACTACAATTAGTAAAAAACTAAATCCAATAGTCCAGAGACCAAAGCAGAAAAAGATACATCAATTACTAAACCCTGCTATAGAAGTATATCATTTTCAGGCTGAAGCCCCACATTGCAAAAACTCTGCGTTTTACATTACCTGCAAAGTAAATGAGATTCTGACGATTCCCATCCATACATTGCAGAAAAAAATCTACAGTGGAAAAGGTGCATTTTTGAAAATCGCAGCATGAGGTTTTCCCTATAGGTTTAATAAAGGCAGAAAAAAAACAGAGAAAAACTTAGAGAAAATATGATTAAAAAAAAGCTGCGGAAAAAAATGCAATACGCTTTTGCTGCAGTTTTTTCTGCAGCTTCTTTTTGCTGCGTTTCGCTATGTGGGACCTTAGCCTAAAATGTAATTCACAAAGTTCTTTTTTTATGGTTATATTGGGATGCGGTCTGTTACTGGCCAAAGCTGACTTTCTTTACTCGCCATATTTATAATTTCGCCTTTTTAAAAAGGTGCGAATGTGCTCCAGTACATGGGCTCCGTAAAAAAGACAGCATTAAAAAGGCTCAAGTGCACATAGCCATAAAAGGTGTACCTATAGTAACACATTTACACAACATTTAACAAGGAAGTGCGTCTACACTAGATACATTTCATTGGTCTGTCTTTTTTGTTAAAATTGACAAAGACAGAGCATGGTCATTTTTTTTTTTTTATCTGTCAAAAAACACATGTAAGGCTAGGTTCACACCTGCGCATGTATTCTGCTCAGGGACTCCGTTCCCCATTCCGCTTTAAAAAAGCGGAGAGAAAAGTCCAGGAAGCAGGAATTTTTTCTCCGCACTTTTCTGACTTTTTCGGGTGGAAACCCGGTGGATCCCATTATAGTCTATAGTCGGACCCCACAAACGGAAACCCGAACACAGGTTTGAACCTAGCATCAATACACTCATTCACTGTCATTGGTTTGAAAGTGGCCTTGGCATTACAAATACCTCTATTGCATGGCGGTAGCCTTAGCCCCATGCACATGGCTGGGTGCTTTATCAGGGTGCTAGACATATTTTTTATGGTCCTGTACACATGACAGTGTATTATCGGGGGGGTGCATGTAACCTATTTCTGTCCGTTTTGCGTCCTGTGTTCATTAATAAAATGTATGTGTCCATGGAGGTCATGCACAGCACACAAAAATTGTCCATGTGCTGTTTGTGCCGTTTTCTCAAGGACCCATATATGGACAGTTGTTTTGGGCCTTTGGATCATGTCCTGAGATGTAACATAAAAGTCCTTTGCCCCAATGCTAAATCTGCAATATGGCTACACACTTGCCATGTGGCATCTATAATAATACTCTGTGTCTTTATGTTGCCAAAGGACCTCTGAGCACCAGGGTGCTGCTGCTGCAGCGGTTACTGTAGCTGGGCTTCCCTTACATAAATGTGTCCTCCCTTACCTTTCCTCTTTCATGGAAATGTTCAGATATGTGTCTCATCACATGGTTAGCATTTCAAGACAAAACTGTTTTGCTTCCCAAGGTTTTGTTATCATCTCAAAATATTATATTGAATAGGCTTAATGAGAAATGTAACCAAATGTAAGTCCATCTCCTCCTCCAAGCATATTCAAATGCTTCTAACTGCATTACAGAGCACATTATAGTGATAATATACTGTTGTGAATGTTACTTTTGTGGATCTGGAGATAAACAGCTTTAAAGTGTTAAAAAAACGAGGCAGTTGGTGCACTGGGGGCGGGCCTTCAGCCCAGGGAGCTCTAGTCTTGCTGCTCAAGTAGCATGATGGTGACATAGTAGTGGGAGGATCAAATCTCACTGCTTGGGGTAGTGCAGGCAGAAGATGGAGTGGAAAGATCAGTGCTTCGGGAAGCTGAAGGCCCGCCCCCAGTGCACCAACTGCCTTATTTGAATAAAACTTCAAAATTGTTTTTCTTCAAATCTACAAAAATGACATACACAATAAAGGAATGATGTTTATCACTGTAATGCGGTTTGTAGCCCAGTGGTGAGAGTTGAATATGCCTGGGGAGGCGGTAGACTCCATTTAAGCTTGACACATCTGTAGTCATACCCCTATAGCATATTACAGGGGCAGATGTTTTCTGTATTTGCACATTTACTTCATATCCCAAAACAGCACAATAAATATAGTGTTGTCAGACTAATAAGATCAGAGAAGGAACAGCAGCTCAGCCTGTAGTTCTGTATTTAAGGGTTCTCTGTACTGAGACATGTGCAGCTCCATCTTTCTCTGCCCTCCTCACAGGGAGGCAAGACAACTAAGGCCACATTCAGATAACTGAGGTGCAAAATGGCCTTGATAAATGTCCCTTTTTCACAGCCATCTTGAACCCGAGGGGTACCCGTTTTCGCAGATTCCCCATAGATTTGAGTCTATGGAAGGAACCATGAAAATGACCAAAAATAGGACATAACCTATATTTTGATAGTCCATTACAATGAACCGTCAAAATAATGGTCATGTGAATAGCCCCTATTCACTGACATTGAATTTAATGCTCCTGTGTGACATCCTTTAAAAAGAAAAAAAAAAAAAAAAAAACACATTGTGTGACTATAGCTTAATGCCCTCATGAATGCAGCTGAGTTTTCTGAGTTGTCAAGCTAACCTATTGCCTCATGTAACACGGTACTGATACCACCATGCTAATTGCCTCATCTGAGGACTTTGTAACCATCAAACTTGTTTCCTCGTTGTGAATAAAATTCTAGTTTACCTCTGTGTCTTCCTGTATCCTTCCCCCATCCTTAAGTGGGAAGCCACTGTACCATCAAGAGCCACTGTGTCCTATTTGACTGATACTTTTAGCTGAATAACCTCTGTTGGTGACTTTGCTAGCTCACCATCTCCTGCATAACACATGCTTTAGACTCCACTTGGCATAGTGTCTATACTGCTCTTTGTCACGCACCAACCACGATCGGCCAGGGACCCCTTCATGCTCAGCTCCCAGCAGGTTTTAAAGTTCATGTAGTTAGCATGCCAAACCTCCTCCTTATATCGACTCTCTAAAGTCCCCTCCATACTTCCAGCAACTATGCCAACAGCTGACTACTATATTGTCCCATGCGGCCTCAGCCACACTCTGTCACTATCTGATGCTGCAAGCTCTTTTACAAACTATGCAGCTGCAATGCCATGGGGAGAGATTTATCAATCAAAATGTGGCAGAATTCTGACGTGAGAAGCAGACAAGTCCTAAGCTGCAACACCGTGCGCTACATAATGCACCAACATTTTCTGGTGTAAATTAAGCCAAACTGTATCAGGCACTTTGATAAATCTAGTGCAGTTAAAGAATGACTAGTTTAACCTTGCACTGTAACTTTTAGCCAGTATAAGTAAATCTACCCCTCATGTGTCAACAGTGAGCATTACAACACTAGCACAACATATGTACAGTATATATGTTACCGTTAAAGTGCAGAAATCAGTTAGTCTGCAGGTAATGTGCACATTAACTAGGCGATCTGTTAAAGTGCGGAAAACTGGTATCATTTCTGACATTACCTAGGTAATCTGCACATTACCTACTAATCACTCGTTAAAGTGCAGATAACGACATGTTTGCTGGAACAACATCAACGTTGCTGTAGGCTTAAGCGAACGTAATGTTCACTTAAGCCTACAGCAACGTCGTTGTGAATCTGACCTAAATGTCAGCAAAAAAAAACAAAGGATTGGGACAGGATAGGGAAAAGTTGAAGAAGGTTTGCTTCAAAATCCATTCACTTGAATGGGTTTTCAAAGCAATGGGCGGGAGTGCGCTTACACCCTCTGCCCCACGAAAAGCCATTTTTTTTCGTTGGAAACAAAGCCCTTCATGTCCGTAAAAAAAAACCGGCTTGGCGGTGCAGAGGGTGTAAGCCCGCCCATTGCTTTCAAAACCCAAGTTGAATGCGTTTTGAAGCAAATCGTCTTAGCTATGCTACGCACTGGCAGATGACGGCAATTGTGACACATCAAAACACAACCGGCAACGACGTGACGATGGCGAAAGAAGACTTAACAGTGGAGGGAGAGGGAGACGGAGTAGGGACAGAACATGAGAGAAACAAACTTCTGAACTTTAACGATCCGCAAGCCGTGAATGTGCACATTACCTAGGTAAAGTGCGGAAAACTCCTGATTCCGCACTTTAACGGAGCAAATCAGTTAATCTGCACATTACCTAGGTAATGTGCACATTCACGGCTTTCACACTTTAGCGGTAACACATACAAGGACAATTCCATATATACAATAACAGAACTCCATTAAAAGGGAACAGCAGGGCCAGCATCAGCACCTGACAAACCTGAGCAGATGCTGGGCCCACTGGGCTCAAAGGGAACCCCTGCTCAGCTGAGAACTGAAAACATAAGTTTTATTAACACAATCAGTCTTCCCTTGCTAAACATGCTGTCATCCGTCCACAACCCCTTGTCATCCCCCTATTTCTCCTCTCTGACCCCTCTGTAGCTGTTGTCTTCTCCAAGTGATATATAGTACTTCTGTAACAGCTGGTATGTGAGTGACTGCAGATAAGTCATAGATCATTAGCTAAAGTTTGTCAGTCCACTGTGCATTTGTTCTGCCCTGGCACTTGTAGTACTTGTAATTTTAGTTAGTGTGTATATCTGTATCATGAGGATTAATTACAACAAATGTCCAATGTCACAGTATGAAATGATAAATCTCTGTGGACCCCACTATAAGTCAGTAGGATCTGTTGGGTAAAGGTGTTGCCTACCATGAGACAAAGCCTACGCTATGCTGTGGTTTGCAATTATAACAGAAGCCACAATGCAGATGTGAACTGAGCCTTACATTTTTTTTTGTTTAAAGATTTTTTAAAAAGTGTATTGAGATTACTAATATTTTGTATGTTTGATAGTTGTATTGCTGTATACATCTAACCAATGCTTACAGTACTGTACGACCTAGGCTAGGTTCACACTTCTCAGATTGTTGCTCTGACATAACAGAAGTACATAGTGTACCTCTGTTTGCATCCACCACCATTCACTGAGATGCTAAAACAATACGAAAACTTTCCTCCATCTTGTTTGTTATTCTATTAAACCGTAGATAAAGTCCTCGCAGAAAAAGCAGATATGATGTTCTAGATCTATAAGAATCCAGCACTCACTGGGTTTTACTGATTGGGCCTCTTACCATGACTGACTGGAGGCCCGTGTAGATCTGTCGCCCAAAACCTAGAGCCTTCCCTGGGGAACAGCAACAATTTGCAAGTGATACAGTCCATGTTCTTTAAAGAAAAAGATAAGGTTCACTTCTTACAGCAGCCAAGCATGTCCATTGACACTTCTTGTAGATTGCCGATAAATGTTGCTCTTATTTTCAGAGCCTCTGTCAGTTGTTTATAGGAGTTCTGTCTCTGACATCTCATGTGTGTAGCTTTGTATATCACATGGCTGGAGTGTAATCCATCCACATGAGGTTAGAGACTGTACAGATCAGACTGAAGAAGAATTAGGGATCTGTTCTGGAACTGTGCTGCAGCCAAATGTGGCTTGAAGGCTTTATTATTGTTGGGTTGTGAGCGACGCTAGGTATAGTTGTATGATATCGCTGTGTGAACACACATTGAGAACAATTTACTCACCATTATGTAACTAATTTTACCGACATTACACAACCAAATTTTTTAATTGGTAAAGTAAAATATTTTTATTTTCGTGGTTCTGATCATTTTCTTTTTAATAAAAATTACAGTTAAAAAAAAAAAAATTACAATGAAAGTGTAACAGCAACAACAAAAAAATACCCCAAAACATACAATAAGATAGCATAAGGTTGTGATATTTTATTGTTGGTATAGCAACCACTGCAGACAAAAATAGGACGTGACCTATGGTCATGAGAATAACCCCCATTCACGAACATTGAATTCAATTCTGCTGTGTGACGTCTGTCTTTTACATGCTATTATTCACTGTCGTGTGAAATAATAACATGCAAAAACCTTTAGGCTTAAAGGGGATGTCCAGGATAATATATTTTTTTTATTTTAGACTCCGGAAGGTGGAAAAAAAAACAAACATACTCAATTATCCCCGGTGCTCTGGTGTTTCCCAGCGCGGTCCGGTCCTGCAGCTCCAATGTTTTCTTCCGGCTGTGACGTCTCATTTCTATTTCCTTAGACCACTGATCATGTGACCATTAAGGCCAATCAGTGGCCTCAGTGAAGGACAAGGGATGTCACTACCTGTGACATCCAGTGTCCTTTCTTTAGGCCGCTGATTGGCCTCAACGGTCACATGATCAGTGGCCTAAGGAAATAGAAATGAGGCGTCACAGCTATCCAGGACTTCCGGGAAAACCAGACAGCGAAGCAGTAGGACCAGACCAAGCTGGGAGGACACTGGAGCATCGGGACAGGTGAGTGTGTTTTGTTTTTTTTTGTTAAAAATTTTTTCACCTTCTATGGCCTACTTTAATTTTTTTTTTTTTTTTTTAATCCTGGACAACCTCTTTAACTAAGGTCTCATGCATATAACCCTGTGCACTGACAGTGTGCTAGCCATGTTTTTCACGGCTGACCCATTCATTTCTATGGCCCCATACACACGACTGTGTATTTTCATGATCCTGTGTATGGGGCCATGAGACTGAGGCAGGACTCAGGACAGGTCCTATTCCTTTCCATTTTGTGGAACGTGCTCATTGATCTCAATTAATGAGGCCACTCCAGCTGCTGTGAAACTACAACTCCCAACATGCTCCATTCACTTCCATGGGAGTTTCAAGAACAGCAGAGCAAGCATGCATGCTGGGAGTTGTAGTTTTACAACAGCTGGAGTGCGGAAGGTTGCCTACCCCTGCCATAGAGGCATTGGCAGCACATGGATGACAATCATGGCCTGGCAACACAGTCATATGCACACCTAACACTGTGTGTCACACGACTTTTGCATACTAGGCTCTTGAAAACGCGTACCTTCGGAGTGGACATTGTTTTTTAAATAGTTTATCACTGACTTCCCAACAGGCTTTCTTTACTCCATTGTACTATATCCCACCATTCCCTACCACTGTCCCTACTCTTCCCCCCCATCACCTTTCACCTATTCGTACCCCATCCTCTCCACCATTCCCCCTTTACCTCCTATGTATCAAAGTGCATTTCTCAAGTGTACATCTTGGCATGCAGCCATTGCCAATTTTGTTCAGTTACTTTCTTTTCGATGTATACTTTCCTAGGCCTGAGTGCCGTAAAGATGTGTGCAATATTATACCTAAAACCAATAAAAAATTATGACAAAAAGAACTGAATTCAGTACACAAGTACCAGAGCGAGGCTCAGAACAAATGCTGTACAATATTGTCACTGTATTAAATACAGCTAACCTACTGTCTCAGATGCGGTGGCTACCAGATACAATTGAACCCAATTAAGGGTAAGGACCATGTAGTGAAACGCCCAAAAAAAAAAAAAAAAGCTGCAGAAAACACTGTGGCAGAAAAGCATTGAAATCCCATTCACTTTGCAGGTACTGTAAAACGCTGCTTTTTTGCAATGTGGGTCTTAAGCCTATGTTGGGATACTCCTTTTCCCTGGTTCTGTTACCCAACCCTTAGTTCAACAAACTACTTGCCATAATGGAGGAGAACAATGATATTCATCCCCTAGATCTTCCATCCAAGAAAATAAGCCAATGGTGAAGAGTACACAGTTCACCCTCCTTAAGGCGTAACTTGGTAGTACGAACATGTCCTGGTTAGAGAGAAATCATCTGCGGCTGCTGTTGTCTGTCTTTATATATTACTATCGTGTTCTGCTACCTATTAAAACCAAAAACAGCAGGTGAGGTGAAAAAAAATCAGAAAGGCGTATGGTTAGGATATATCCATATGTGGTATTCTGGAAATAAAATGATGTTATTCTGCCCATCTGCTCTCCCGTCCTGCTGTCACTTCAATGTTATCTGGTTGTTAGTTCACAAGCTGACATTGGTTGCTATAACCACTACCTAATACCTGTCTAAAATCAGCCATTGTGTTTTGGATTAACCCAGTAGATAGTGACCTGTATACTACACCGCCCCGCTCTTGTTCATCTACTGTAGGCTGTAAAGAAATACATGTCCATATAGTTCAACATCTCTAAGGGTGCTATCACACCACAGCAATGCTTTCAGCTTAATGTATGCGCTGGGAAAGCTGCCGGTGGATGTGCTAAACTGGTAGAAACTATGTCTGAGTGGTTTTGGTCCTGCATAGGCACACATGTTAGAGAAGTATACCGTGTGATATACATCCTTAACTCTATGTGATTGCCTGGGATGGCTCAGCCTTCAGCACTATTCTATGCAAAGCTCGCTGGATTTTACCCAAATCGTTCATTTCTATCTCCAGCACGTAAATAGGCTTCTATGGATGCATGTAACATATGTGTCAAGGGCTTTCCCAGCACACGGTAAACTGAAAGCAAAAACATGATGTACAGGATTGGTCCAGGGGACAAGAAGAGCAAGTTAGTGAACAAACAGATCTGCTGCCATGTCTGCTTTATGAAATAATTGCATAACATAACAATTCTGTGTGATGCCGTCCCTCTTACTGCAAATGTGGGGTGGTTATTCTGACTGCAAGTGAGTTAATAACTGATAACTGGGTGTGATCATTGATCGAGGGCAGTCTGGCACTGATTGGACAGTGTCAGACTGTGTATGGACACACCCACAACTGGTAACACCCACTTGTCAAATTATTCAGAAATTTCCAAGGGGAATAACAGATGCACAATGTGGAGTTCTAAGTAATTACGGACAAGTCAAAAGGTGGTGTCTCAGGAGAGCAATCCCATCTGAAGAATAAATATAGCCATCAGCTGGTATCGCCAAGGGAGGTCACTTAAAGCTAGTCATTTCCTCTAGTCACGGGTCATTCATGTTCATTCTTCCCTTGGATCATGGAAAGGGGTGTTGAGCGGGAGATCCTCCTGTATGGTGGCCACATGCCTTGTTGCGCTAGGTTCACACTAGAGTTTGGGTTTCTGTTCTTCGTGTCCACTTGGGGACCCGAAAAATGGAAACTTAAAAAGCGGAAACCCGTGGACCCCATAGACTATAATGGGGTCTGCTAGGTTTTAATCGGTTTAATCTATTTTAAGAGGAATGGGGGACGGAGTCCCCAAACGTTAGTGTGAACCTAGCGTTACTCTGTTGCAGTAAATTAATAAGGTAATGTAAGTCAGTGGCACACGGTAACTACAATTGATGAAATATTTTTGTAATTTTTTTAAAGATTGCTTTATTTCCCATTACAGTCTGTATTATTCTAATAATTTGTTACTAGTCATTTTGATCATATCATACGTCCACTCATGGCCTATACAGTACTCTAAACTAATGAAAGATATTTTGTGTGTTATCATTCTGTTTTGTCTCCTCGCACCAGGCTACAATCTATCAGATATTCTCTATGACTTACACAATCTCACACTACAGTCTGTTGTTACATTGATAAAGAAAAGCAATTCCTAACATTTTCCATCACTGCAGATCTCACCTAGAACATCTTATTGAGTTGTTGTTTATTATTGGGATTTATTTTTTTAGCTATTCACTTTTTTTGTCTTTACTTTCTTTAGCCCTCCTTCTGGGAATATCTCAGTTGTGAAGAAAACAGTGGACAAGTTGTTGAAAGGATATGACATCCGCCTGCGGCCAGACTTTGGAGGTTAGTAAAATCCATCACCTAAAAAAAAACTAGAAGTCTAGTCAACATACCTTAAATGTTTAAATTGTGAAAATGTACAGTAAACTGAAGACTCCAACCATGGCATTGAATACCCGTACAGTACATTTGGTATATGGTGTATGTTATATGTTATAGATATACATATGTTATATGGTGGGGGCGGATGTTAGAAATAATCTGTCTTTGTCTTTTAAGACTTATTTGTCATTTTTCTTCTTGTTACATGGTTCCTTTTATAACAATGTCTAGCTAGCAGATAACATTCTGTTTCTCAGTGTTTACCTGTGAATAAGTCTGTGGAGTACGGCAATGTCTGTGAAATTCAACATGCATCCTTAGGCCGGGGTCTCACATTGCGAATACGTAGCGTTATGGTCGCAGTGGAAAGGCTGTGGCAAAAAACACTACACTTTACATTAACTGCAAAGTAGATGGGATTCTGGCTAATCCCATCCACACATTGCAGAAAAAAATCTGCAGCGGAAATACAGTGTTTTCAAAAACGCGTTTTTGCAAATGGCGGCATGTCAGTTATACCTACAGGAATGTTGGCGTTTTCCGTATAGGTATAATAGTCGCAGAAAAACTTTCTGTAAAAAACTCTGCAAAAAAAAAAGCAATGTGCTTCCGCTGTGGTTTTTTCCGCAACGTATTTTGGCTGCGGCTCACTATGTGGGGCCTTAGCCTTAGGACACTAATGACAATACCTTTATTTGCACTAAGAGCAGCTGCACAATAGATTTGGGGACCTACTGACACCCTAAACCCATAAACATTTTATTACTGTCTATTACATTTCATGCAAAACATTGAGCTAATAAGTTTGAGTTTACAATTGCTGGTTAATAGGAAGACGTATAGGAGGGTGATGTGTTCATAGTCCATAGGAAAGCATGGAGTCCTGATATTGTTTTTGTATGGGTGCCCTCTATAGTTTATAGTGTCTGCACTCTTTTTAATGCACACGTTTCACATTTCAATAATATCAACTTATATTATGTATTTATGGTTTCTAAAACCATTAGGCCGGGACCCCACATAGCGTAAATGCCACGATTTGGCTGAGGCGGAGACTCTGCTTCAAAAACTGCAGTGTTTTACATTACCTGCAAAGTGGATGAGATTCTGGCTAATCCTAATAGCTCAGGGTGTTATTAGGTGGAATTTCAAGCGGAAGGTCACTGGTTCAAATCAAGGATCAGCCATAAGGAAGATTTCCTGAGAAAAACTGTGTTTTTCCCCCAATTCCACTGCATTCTGATTTTTTTTTTTTTTTCTATGGCTTCCCAGAACATCATACAGAATATTAAATGGTGCCATTGGGAAGTAGAATTTTGTCCCACAGAAAAAACAAAAGTTCTTATACAGCTCTGCAAATGGGGAAAAATAAGAGTTGTGGCATTTGGAAGACAGGGAGTAAAAAATGCAAAAATTATTAAAAATGTTAGTCATTAAAAAGTTAGAAAAAAGATCTTTGTAAAGCTGCTTAGCACTTCGTAAAGCCACACTTCTGAATTGTACCAATATAAGTAATGCACTGCATATTTAACCCTTTAAGAACGCAGGGTAGTTTAGACGTTAAAGGAGTTGTTCAAGGTTTGGTGCAACCCATGGTTCTCAGCATTCACGTGGGCCTCAGGGTTTCCAAAAAAGCTGACCTGGCACGTCATGTAAAGGGCATCAGTGGTGGACAATGGAGGGCATGGGGATAAGATTTTTTTTTTTTTTCTTTTCTCATATTTCTGATGTCCACTTTCCAAAATTCCTAACTTTATTTTTCTATTGACACATATATCTGAGGGTTTATTAGTTGCACAATGAGTTGTAGTTTTAGTAGACATCACTTTGGGTTACATAGAATGCTTTCATTAGCATTTATTTATATCCCATTTTTTGGTGGGATCTGTATGAAAGACAACATACAATTCTGTCATTTTTTGCATTTTGTTTTTATGACGTTCACTTTGATATGGCAACTTGGTCCAGTATGATTATGGCATTACCATATTTATATCAGTTTTATTATCTTTTACCACTACTACTGAATACAATAATTTTGCGAAAATAGATTAGGGGTCTACTGTCAGGTGGGCAGTCCGGGTTAACCCACCCGACAGTACGACAGTACACAGTCTATTTAGCATATTGACTGCTGAAAAGCTAATAGCACCAATTGCTCAGGAACAGTGGGGGCTAGATAAAAAATTCCAACTTTGTTGAAATCAGTGGGATGTTGGAGATGATGGAGATTGTGGAAGGTCCTCTTTAAGAAACTACTATATTGTGTTTAATACACACTTGGACATAATTGTTGGTACCCCTCGTTTATTGAAAGAAAAACCCACAATGGTCACAGAAATAACTTGAATCTGACAAAACTGGAATTTGCCAAACTACATGTTGGCAAGCCACAAAGCTTATGGGAGAATGTCCTATGGACAGATGAGACAAAAATTGAAATCTTTGGCAAGGCACATCAGCTCTATGTTCACAGACGGAAAAATGAAGCATATCTTGAAAAGAACACTGTCCCTACTGTGAAACATGGAGGAGGCTCTGTTATGTTCTGGGGCTGCTTTGCTGTATCTGGCACAGGGTGTCTTGAATCTGTGCAGGGTACAATGAAATTTCAAGACTATCAAGGGATTCTAGAGAGAAATGTGCTGCCCAGTGTCAGAAAGCTTGGTCTGTGACAGGTCTTGCAACAGGATAATGACCCAAAACACACAGCTAAAAACACCCAAGAATGGCTAAGAGGAAAACATTGGACTATTCTGAAGTGGCCTTCTATGAGCCCTGACCTAAATCCTATTGAGAATCTTTGGAAGGAGCTGAAACATGCCATCTGGAAAAGGCACCCTTCAAACCCGAGACAACTGGATCAGTTTGTTCATGAGTAGTGGCCAAAATACCTGCTGAGAGGTGCAGAAGTCTCATTGACAGTTACAGGAATCGTTTGATTGCAGTGATTGCCTCAAAAGGTTGTGCAACAAAATATTAAGTTAAGGGAACCATCATTTCTGTCCAGGCCTGTATTTGCTGTGGTCATTTTGTTAGACTAGGCAAAGACCGTGTACAAATTTTTACTTTGGTGTTCTAACCTTCACTATGGTGGCAACTGGCCACCATAGTCACGAGACATGATTTCTCTTTGGACATCATATCACTTTAGAATTAAAACAGATCTACAGATAGAGTCGAAGCTAAATTTATCTGGTAAATATGATGAACTTTCCACTCCATTTCCATTGGATCTCTAAAGAAGAGGCCGGACTGAGGACGCAGGCTAGGGGAAGGCCTCACATGACGTGGGCCCGAGCGGACTGCAGCCATCGGCAGAGCAGAGGAGAAGTAGGGTAGGGGGGGTACTAGGGGCGGTGATCCGCGGGGGTTTAAAAGGAGAAGCCCGCGAAAATGAAGCAGTCGCGTGGGGAGAAGAGTGGGACAGTAGATCTCCGCACGTTACCTTTGTGGGATCTCCAGCGCGATGTCGTCAATTGAGGGTCTGATCGATCAGCTGCGGGCTTCTGCGGAGGTCCAGGGAGCGGAGTGGCTGCAGGCACAGCTGCAGCGCATGTTGCGGGGGCCGGAGGAGTCTCCCGCGGTGTCTCCTCCTGAAGACCAAAGACGGCCGCGGAGGACCAGGCCTCCGGCGCGCCTTAGTCCCGATGAGGCCCCGCGAGCCCAGCGCCGCAGAAGGAGCCCCTCCAGGGACCCTCCGACCCGGGATGCCGGTAGGTCCGCTGCCGCCAGGCAGTCCCGGGGAGGGAGGAATCCAGGCGGGCGGCGGGGCTCGCAGCGGGGGCGGCAGGCCGCGCCCCCGCCTTTCCAGGACGGCGACCGGGTGGCAGGAGCGGGATCGGCGGCCTCTCAAGGGGGTATCGATACCTTGGAGGCTGCTTGGCAGGAAGCGCTACCTCGGGAGACGGGGCTGCTGTCGGCAGGTCCTCAGCGGTTGGCGGACGCCGGGCCGGTTCCTCGGGCCTTGTCGGCAGCGTGTGGGAGGCGGCACAGTCACCTGCTTCGTCGGCCTCCTCCTCGGGGGGGGGGGGGGAGGGCCTGCACCACGTGTGTCTTCAGCATTAGTGTTCCCGGATTTGGACCACGCAGACGGCGGCGGGATTTCGATTCGTCCGGATACAGGCCTGGCGACTGCGGGGCCCACAGCACCCAGGCAGTCAGGTGAGTGTACGTCCATCTTGTCTCCCTTGCTACCGCCCCTGGGTGTGGTGAGTCACCCGGGGGAGGTGGGCAGGGGGTTTATGGAGGTATTAAGTTTATTAGGGCAGGTGGTTAGGGGTTGGCAAGCTCCGCTGACACCGTCCCCGGTGTCGGCATGGGTTTCGCAGGTGGGGGGTAGTGTGGGGGCCGGGGGGTGGTATCGGGGGGGTCGTTGGGTAGTGGGGTTGGGTTGTCAGCGGTGTCCACGGTAGTTGAGGCCGGGGGGGCCGCGACTAGTGTAGGTCAGGGGGGCGGAGAAGGCGGCTGAGGCGCCTGGGAAGGAAAAAGGGGAGGAAGCGCCGAGGTTGGATGATTCAGCCAAAGGCGAGGTATATGTCTCTTTTGAGGGGCCGCAGGGGGCCCATTTGAAGCAGGAAGTGAGGGATAGGATCTGGAAAGGGGAGTATGTGGAAATTTTTTTCCTTACTCCCGCTAGAAAGGTTTAATCTGGACAGGGCCAAAAAGGATGAGTCTAAGAAGGAGGAGGAGGAGAAGAGGCGGTACAGGTTGATCCCCCGTACATTCGCGAATTGGTTGCAAGCGTTTGCAATTTTAGCGAGCGTTATTGGTGAAAAGGCGCCGGAGAATTGTTCCGCGCTTTTTTGCTACATGGACGCCATAGGGGAGGCATATAGAGTTTATGGGGGTCAGGCGTGGTTACGGTATGACGAGCAATTTCGTCAACGTAAAGCGGTGCGGCCCAGCATACGCTGGGACCACAAAGATATAGGACTGTGGTTACGGGTGACAGCTCCAGTTCGGTCAGGGCAGTCCTTTCAGGCGGGAGCCGGGAGTCCTGATGCGTCGGGGCGCTCGGCTGCATCACAGAAGGGACTCTGTTTTGCCTTTAATGAGGGTTCGTGCAAGTTTGGGGCAAAGTGCAAATTTAAGCACGAATGCTCCTCCTGTGGAGGGAGTCACGGGGCGTCGCGCTGTTTTAAAGGGGGAAAATCCAAGGGGGGGGACGGTGCTGGAAAAGGGGCAGACGCCGGTAGTGCTGGACGCGATGCGTCCTCAGCTAAGTGAGTACCCAGAGGCTGCGGCGGCACGATTGTTGTTAGAAGGTTTTTCGGTTGGGTTTAGGATTCCGTTTGTTGAAGGGGGGTTGGGTGTGTCCAGAAGGAATTTGAGGTCAGCGTACCAGCATCCTCGGGTGGTAGCGGATAAGTTGGGGAAAGAGGTCTCATTAGGGCGTATGGCGGGTCCGTTTAGGGAGGTTCCTATTCCCAATTTGCGGGTATCACCACTGGGGGTAGTCCCAAAAAAGGATCCTGGAAAATTTAGGCTCATTCACCACTTGTCGTTCCCCAAGGGAACGTCGGTGAATGATGGTATTGACCCTAGCCTATGTGCAGTGGTCTACACTTCATTCGATGCTGCGGTTAAGTGGGTCAGGGAATGCGGACGGGGGCGTTATTGGCGAAGGCGGATGTGGAATCCGCCTTTCGCCTGTTACCGGTCCACCCAGATAGTTTACATTTATTAGGTTGTTACTGGGAAGGGAATTATTTTGTGGACCGGTGTTTGCCCATGGGTTGTTCTATTTCTTGCGCCTATTTTGAAACATTTAGTACGTTTGTGGAATGGGTGGTCCGTAGGGAGGCGGGATGGTCATCAGTCATTCACTACTTGGATGATTTTTTATGTATAGGGCCGGCGGGGTCGAGGGTGTGTTCGGTCTTGCTCCGCACATTAGAGGGCGTAGCGAGGCGGTATGGGATCCCTTTGGCGGCGGAAAAGACGGAGGGGCCGGCTACGGCCTTGACATTTTTAGGGATATTGATCGACACCGAGGCAATGGAATGCCGTTTGCCTCCGGACAAGTTAGGGCAGCTTTGTTTGGAGGTGCAAGGGGCTAAGCGGCGGAAGAAGTTGACCTTGAGGGAGTTGCAATCCCTGTTGGGAAAACTGAATTTCGCATGCCGGATTTTACCCATGGGGAGGGTTTTTTGTAGGAAATCGGCGGCGGCGACTGCTGGGGTTACGGTACCCCATCATTACGTGCGCCTGGGGAGGGAGCTTCGGGACGATCTGGCAGTATGGGATGCGTTCTTGGCCAAATACAATGGCCGGTCGCTGGTAATAGAAGAAGTGGTGGATTCCAGGGGGATGGAGTTGTTTACCGATGCATCGGGGAGGGTAGGTTTTGGGGCGTATTGTCAGGGACGCTGGTGTGTGGGTTCCTGGCCGGATTCGTGGAGAGCCGAGGGATGGGGTAGGAACTTAGCATTATTGGAGTTATTCCCTATAGTGGTGGCTTTGGCCACGTGGGGGCACCGGTTTGAGAATAAGAAGGTGCGCCTGTTTTGTGATAATATGGGGGTGGTGCAGGCTATTAACAGACTGACAGCATCCTCACCGCCGGTAGTTTGTTTATTGCAGCGTTTAGTGTTATTATGTTTATCATTGAATGCCTGGGTTGTGGCGGAGCACGTCCCGGGCATTGATAACGGTATTGCTGACGCGTTGTCTCGTCTGCAGTGGGAGCGTTTTCGTCAGCTGGCGCCAGAGGCGGAGATGGAGGGGGGACGCGTGGCCTGCGGATCTTTGGGAGCTGCCGTTCGGGCGGCATGTGGTTTGATTCACTCTTCTCTGGCTGAGGGCACATGGGTGGCCTATGGGGCGGCTTGGGAGCGGTGGGAGGAATGGAAAGGCTGGTTTGAATCTCAGGTGAGGGGTCAGGATGTGTTGCTATTTCTATTGGTGGGTCAGTGTAAGGAGGAAGGTTGGTCGGTATCTCGGGTAAATAGACTGATGGCGGGATTGGCTTTTGGTTTCCGGGCTCGGGGACTGTTGGATGTGACAAAGGCCTTCATAGTGAGGCAGGCGCTCAAGGGGTGGCGGCGAGGATGGTCGGCTAGAGATCAAAGGAGGCCGGTGTCATTCCAGTTGTTACAGGAATTGGGGCGTTCGGTGGAGCAGGTGTGTCGCTCACCGGGCGAGGTTCGTTTGTTTCAATTGGCATTCTCGTTGGCATTCTTTGGGGCGCTCAGACTGGGAGAGTTGGTGAGCCCGTCGGTTCGGAGGGTGGGAGGGTTGTTAGCGGAGGATGTAGACCTTTACGAGGATAGGGTGGAGTTCAGAATTCGGCGGTCGAAGACGGACCAGACGGGTAAGGGGGCAAAGGTAGTGTTGTTTGCGGTCCCGGGAGTAGAGATGTGCCCGGTCAGGTGTTTGGGGGCGTTTTTACCTGAAATGCGAGTGGCAGGGGAGCCGTTGTTTCGGCACGGGGATGGGACGTTCCTGTCTCGGTTTCAATTCCTGGCAGTGTTTAAGAAGTGTTTAAGGGAGTGCGGCCGTCAGCCGGGGGGATTTCGGAGGGCACTCCTTCCGGATCGGAGCGGCGACAGAGGCGGCACGCAGGGGTCTGGGCGATGAGGTGGTGCAACGCATTGGGCGGTGGGAATCCGTTCGGTTCAGGTCATATGTTAGGCCGGCATGGTTGTAAGGCAGGCAGGTTAGGGGGAAGGAAGAGGGGAGGTTACCCACGTGGGAGGGGGGCATGGTTCTCATTGTTATTTGTGTCCGTTTTCTTTTAGGTGAAGGAGTGCGGGAACTGGTGTGGATCCTGGGTCACTCCTACGTGTTCTGGGGGCGCTGCGGGCCGCCGTCCGCCCGGAAGGTCGGCAACTGGGGTTTCCGAGGGAGCGTGTAGTGGTTAGGTGGCTGGGATTCCGAGGGATGTCTTGGTCCAGGGTTTTGCCCGAGTTCCACAGGTTTTCGAGACTGGATAGGTCACCGGATGTCTTGGTATTACATGTTGGAGGGAATGATTTGGGGGCCAGGCCGTTCAGGGAGCTCATCAGAGATATCAAGTTTGATATGTTGCGTTTGTGGGCGCTGGCTCCAGGGTTAGTGACGGTGTGGTCAGATGTGGTGTATCGGCATACTTGGAGAGGGGCCAGGTGTGTGGAAAGTATCAACAGAGCTAGGATTAAGGTAAACAGGGCGGTGGCGCGGTTTTTCAAACGCAACGGCTGTGTGGCAGTTAGGCACAGGGAGCTGGAGGCTGGTGAAGGGGGTTTTTGGAGGAGAGATGGGGTGCATCTTAATGCCGTTGGTACAGATTTGTGGTGCCTAGCCATTCAGGAAGGGATCGAAACAGCTCTAGGGGTGTGGAGGGACGCCAAGTCTTAAGGTGTCAAGACTTGACGTTGTTGGCGGGGGGTCCTCGGAGTTGGAGACAAAGGATGTGGATGGCTGGTTGGGGGGGGAGCTCATAAGGCTCTGGACTCCCCAAAAGGAATAGCTTGGCTATGTGCGGTTTTAGCTGGCCTGAGAGCGGGGATCTTGTAAGTTGAAGATCCTTCACCCTGGTGGGGTGATTTGGTGCCTCCGAGCTGGGCTTACGGCTGGAGGTAAACAATTTAACGGGATATAAAGGTTAGGCCAGAATGTGGGCTCCGAGGACCTCCTTGTCAAAAGAGTTAGAGTGGGGAACTGGCGATTGGTTTATATATGGTTTACAATGTTTATATGTATGTTTGTTAATAAAATGGCTGCTGTGGCCAATTCATTCCAACTACGGTGTCAAGTCTCATTTTTACAGGTGAAGTGGTTGGGAGATTGGTGGAAGGACTGAGCGATACCGCGTCAAGAAGAGGCCGGACTGAGGACGCAGGCTAGGGGAAGGCCTCACATGACGTGGGCCCGAGCGGACTGCAGCCATTGGCAGAGCAGAGGAGAAGTAGGGTAGGGGGGGTACTAGGGGCGGTGATCCGCGGGGGTTTAAAAGGAGAAGCCCGCGAAAATGAAGCAGTCGCGTGGGGAGAAGAGTGGGACAGTAGATCTCCCGCCCTCCCCCCCTTTTAGTACGGCTCTGGGGGTTTTACGGTCAGAGCAGGGGGCAGGGAAAGTCACGGCAGCGTGGCGGGGGGTCCTCGGAGTTGGAGACAAAGGATGTGGATGGCTGGTTGGGGGGGGAGCTCATAAGGCTCTGGACTCCCCAAAAGGAATAGCTTGGCTATGTGCGGTTTTAGCTGGCCTGAGAGCGGGGATCTTGTAAGTTGAAGATCCTTCACCCTGGTGGGGTGATTTGGTGCCTCCGAGCTGGGCTTACGGCTGGAGGTAAACAATTTAACGGGATATAAAGGTTAGGCCAGAATGTGGGCTCCGAGGACCTCCTTGTCAAAAGAGTTAGAGTGGGGAACTGGCGATTGGTTTATATATGGTTTACAATGTTTATATGTATGTTTGTTAATAAAATGGCTGCTGTGGCCAATTCATTCCAACTACGGTGTCAAGTCTCATTTTTACAGGTGAAGTGGTTGGGAGATTGGTGGAAGGACTGAGCGATACCGCGTCATGTCATTCCTGCCTCAAAGAAGGTTGGTGTAGCGACATATAAAGTACTCAATAATGTAATTCCTTAGGATTAAAATTTACTAAGACTGATACTTACTGCTTTGTAAAACATCTTTGGGAAGACTAACATTTTTTTGCCTTTCCTATTGTAAGTGGCATATCTTCTCGTTGTATTAAGCGCTGGTTAGGGCTAAATAAACCTCAGAGTTTCCAGGAACCTTGGTAGGGAAATGCAGCCTTATGATATCCTAAACTGAACTCTATACTTTACCTCTCTGACAGCTTATCATCAGTTGTAACTATTCAAAGCTAGTCCCAGATATATCAATACTTTGCCCCCGGCTCTGTCTGGAGCAGAAAGCTGATGTCAGCAGAAATAATGCAATTATAGAAAGTGACGAAAGAAAAGTATCTTTAACCTAGTGCTCTATACTGTGTACTGTCGCCTGTCACTGTCGGAGGGCACACAATGTCATACCTGTTCTACCTATTAAACGTTATAGATTTTGTGTTGGACCATTTAATTGTTTTATTCCAAGAAAACCGGGGATGAGAAAACTCAATGTGCAGAAAATTTACAAATTCTGCATTAAATTGTAGAATCTTTTGGCTACTATTTCAGCTGCAATAGCACCAGGTACGGAGACCATGCTATCCATCATGTCAGCCTACTCAAAGAGAGGAACAGGCAGCTGGTTCCTCTCTACACCAGTGCTTCCAGAATTTAGGCCACAAAAAGCACACCAACACTCGCAGGTCGGTTTTACTTGACTTAAGGTAGTTTTTGGTTGCAGCAGGTCAGCACAGCAGTTCGCAAAAGTTAGGCTATGTTCACATGTGCGCCGGAGTCTCAGTTGATTTGGTTGGACATGTATGACACTGTTGTATCCAGGATAACGTACTTAACAATGCCATATGTGAGTATAAACTGCTGTTTGGGCCCAGCCGGGCACAGAAGGGAAGGAGCGCTATTTGGTTTTTGGAGCACAGTTTGGTTTTGGACTTCATGCCACTTTTGCAGAGCCCATGAATTGTCAGTAAAGTACAAACCACAGACATTTTGGCGATTACAGCCCTCAAGGGATTTAGCAAGTGGTGTAACGAACATTTTTAACACTTGAGTGCTTCATTAATTTAGTTTCCAGAAATGAATGCACAGCTGAAAAGTGGAAATGGCAATTTTTCCATAGTTACACCATTTCAGTGTACAATATATATCACACCCAGCTTGTGTCAGCAGAGACACACACTCCAAACACTGTTAACAGAATTTGTCTCTGACACAAACTGGGTATAATATATTGCGCACTGAAATTATGTACTTTTGGAAAAAATGCCATTTTCACTTTTTGCCATCAGGTGCACAGTCATTTCTGGAAAAAAAAATTAATTCAACACTTGGGGGTTGAAAATGTTCACTGTGCCCCTGGATAAAATACTTCTGGGGTGTAGTTTTTGTGGGATGAGAAACATTTTGTAATGACGCCATTTTGGGGTACCTATAATTTTACAAAATTATATTAACTCTTTCTTGGTGGATTACAAAAAAAAAAATCAATCCTTGCATTTACATTTTCTGCTGTTCAGAGTACAAGTACAAAGTAACATGTTACCTTTATTCTATGGGTTGGTACAATTACAGTGATAACTAATTTACAGTGGGTACGGAAAGTATTTAGACCCCTTTAAATTTTTCACTGTTTCATTGCAGCCATTTGCTAAAAGCAAAAAAGTTCATTTTATTTCTCAGTAATGTACACTCAGCTCCCCATCTTGAAAGAAAAAAAAAACAAATGTAGATATTTTTGCAAATGTATTAAAAAAAGAAAAACTGAAATATCACATGGTCATAAGTATTCAGACCCTTTGCTCAGTATTGAGTAGAAGCCCCTTTTGAGCTAGTACAGCCATGAGTCTTCTTGGGAATGATGCAAGAAGCTTTTCACATCTGGATTTGGGGATCCTCTGCCATTCTTCCTTGCAGACCCTCTCCAATTCCTTCAGGTTGGAAGATGAACATTGATGGACAGCCATTTTCAGGTCTTTCCAGAGATGCTCAATTGGGTTGAGGTCAGGGCTCTGGCTGGGCCAGTCAAGAATGGTCACAGAGTTGTTCCGAAGCCACTCCTTTGTTATTTTAGCTGTGTGCTTAGGGTCATTGTCTTGCTCGAAGGTGAACCTTCGGCCCAGTCTGAGGTCCAGAGCACTCTGGAAGAGGTTTTCTTCCAGGATATCTCTGTACTTGGCCGCATTCATCTTTCCTTCAATTGCAACCAGTCGTACTGTCCCCCCATAGCATGATGCTGCCACCACCATGTTTCACTGTTGGGATTGTATTGGGCAGGTGATGAGCAGTGCCTGGTTTTCTCCACACATACCTCTTAGAATTAATGCCAAAAAGTTCAATCTTCATCTCATCAGACCAGAGAATCTTATTTCTCATAGTCTGGGAGTCCTTCATGTGTTTTTTGGCAAACTCTATGCGGGCTTTCATATGTCTTGCACTGAGGAGAGGCTTTCTTCGGGTCACTCTGCCATAAAGTCCCGACTGGTGGAGGGCTGCAGTGATTGTTGACTTTGTGGAACTTTCTCCCATCTCCCTACTGCATCTCTGGAGCTGAGCCACAGTGATCTTTGGGTTCTTCTTTACCTCTCTCACCAAGGCTCTTCTCCCACGATTTCTCAGTTTGGCTGGACGGCCAGGTCTAGGAAGAGTTCTGGTCGTCCCAAACTTCTTCCATTTAAGGATTATGGAGGCCACTGTGCTCTTAGGAACCTTGAGTGCTGCAGAAATTCTTTTGTAACCTTGGCCAGATCTGTGCCTAGCCACAATTCTGTCTCTGAGCTCCTTGGGCAGTTCCTTTGACCTCATGATTCTCATTTGCTCTGACATACACTGTGAGCTGTGAGGTCTTATATAGACAGGTGTGCGCCTTTCCTAATCAAGTCCAATCAGTTTAATTAAACACATCTGGACTCCAATGAAGGAGTAGAACCATCTCAAGGAGGATCAGAAGGAAATGGACAGCTTGTGAGTTAAATAGGAGTGTCACAGCAAAGGGTCTGAATACTTATGGCCATGTGATATTTCAGTTTTTCTTTTTTAATAAATTTGCAAAAATATCTACACTTCTGTTTTTTTTTCTGTCAAGATGGGGTGCTGAGTGTACATTAATGAGAAATAAAATGAACTTTTTTGCTTTTAGCAAATGGCTGCAATGAAACACAGAGTGAAAAATTTAAAGGGGTTAAATCACGCTCCACCCCTGAGGCACTTGCAGGCTGATTTGCATATCTAGCCAAAGATGATTACTACTGCTTTGCTTCATTGGTTTGTGGCCATGAAGATAAGTTGATCCAGTGTGACTTGATCCTCCCAGTGTCAGTTGATCCTCTCACTGCCCAGGATGGGCGTGTTTAGTGATGGTGCAGCAGTGCTCGGTAATAGAAGAAAACTCCCCCTGTGCTCCAAGATCCTCATTTATATAAAGAATAAAAGTGCTTTTTTCTACACATCCCTGGGAGAGCACTACAGATCGCTGAAGTACAGAGCTTGGCTGCGCTCAGGTTGAATGTGAAGCACGAGAAAGGCCCTACAGATTTAACTTTGCGGGACAACCCCTTTAAGTTCTTTAACCCTTCAAGGACTAGAACCTATTTTAATCTTATTGACAGGACATTTTTTTTCATTTTGCTTATCACCTTCTTAGAGCTGTAACTTTTTATTTTTCTGTTGACAATAGCTTTATCACTGCTTCAATGGCAACCCTGCTGTCAGTTACAGTTAGGCTCCCGCTGTGATCATGCTGGGGCACCTCCTGTACCAGTGCGAACAAATGGATGTACATGTAAGGCATTTGGCACTAGTTAACCCTCACCGATGAAATATATGTACCTGCTTTAAGGTGAAAATGGGTTCCCTGCTTTGTCTCTGTCCCATAGATAGATAGATAGATAGATAGATAGATAGATAGATAGATATTATATATAATGTAGTCTCAGGTGAACTCCTTTTACATAATATTTTTTTGCTTATATGTTAATGTTACTTATTACCATGAGGTAATAAAAGACCTCTGGGGGATATTCACATGATCACCAGGTCCAATAGCAATGGCTCCGTGTATTCACTACATACAGGTGCATCTCAATAAATTAGAATATTTTTGAAACGTTCATTCATTTCAGTGATTCAGTAATACAATCCATAATCAGCTGAAATACTGGGCAAATTTTTAGAATTAATCTACTCGGATTGTGTCGTATAGACAGCTGGACAATGAAATGTCATTCTACAATGACACTGGGCTGCAATGAGATTGTGCACTATAGGCCATTAACGCCATAGAAAATAACCAAACAACTGCATCACTCAGTGCTCTGCCGCTATTGGCTGAAGATGCCCCTGAGAGACTTCCAGCTCTGCCTTTCCTTTCATGTGCACTATTTATAATACTACAGGTGCATCTCAGTAAATTAGAATATCTTTGAAACGTTCATTCATTTCAGTAATTCAGTAATACAATCCATAATCAGCGTCTTCCATGATTGTGTGTCCTACTGAACCAGACTGAGGGACCATTTAAAGGCTTAGGAAACCTTGGCAGGTGACACTGAATTTACAATACTGAACTTTTTTACAATATTCTAATTTTCTTAGATTTTGGTTTTCATTACCTGTAATCCATAATCAACATTTACAGAAATAAAACACTTGAAATAGAACACTCTGTGTGTAAAGAATCTAGAAAATATAGGAGGGCATTTTTTTAATTTAATTGCTGAAATAAATAAACGTTTCAAAGATATTCTAATTTATTGTACATAGTGTGGAAAGGAGGAAACATAAATGGTTATAAACCACTTCTATCTGCTCCTTCAGGTACCTCAGCTGTCTCTGACATGTGGAGCTACAGCTTAAAGCCCAGCACTAAGTACTGTGCATGTATGGCACTTGGTTGTTAGGTGGTTATTACTGATATATTTTATGCTTTAGATCCCCCCACATTTTTGTAGCCTGTATTTGCACCCTATTCTATTTTGTCTGTGTTTTTTAGGTGGGGTCTCCAGAACTGGACAGAGTGGGGCAGATTTATCATGGCAGAATATTGGCATATGGGCTATGAAAAAGATGACTTTTGCCTTTTGCACACTTAACGCTCTCTTCTTCAAAGACATGCGACCCCATCAAATTTATTTGTTTATTTATTTACACCAGTTTTCTGGTATAAATTATGCCATAAATCTACGCCAGCAGGGAACTGGTGTACATTTATTTCAGCGACCCTGGAGGATGTTCCTAACTTATGATGTGCACCTTTTCATAAACTAGGTGCAAACTCCACCAGGGCAGGGATTATAAAGGCTAGTGCTGCTCTTGATAAATCAGTCCCAGAATTCCAGATGTGGTCCCACTAGCGCTCTATACAGTGGGATCACAATCTCCCTCTGGTTATACCTCTAGCATCCTACCAAGCATCCTACCTGTTTTTCCTACTGGAAAACTTGGACCATTCAAGTAAAACTAGATTTCTTCACCATGGTACAAACCCCTCCATGAGTGTTATTAGCAAATAGACAAACCTTACCATCCAAACCTTCTTCTACGTCACCCCTGAGGTACAACACCTGTGACTTATCTGTCCTAAGAATGCACACCATTATCTCCAGCCCTCTCATATTTATTTATCACCCATTTGTGAATCCACTGAACTATCTATGGAGTAAGTCCAACCTTCAATAATTTATCTATCACCTCTTTATGTGGCACTATGTCAGAGGCCTTGCTGAGATCCATGGTAGGCAATATTCATGGCTCTTCCTTCGTCTTACACTTTGTGACATAGCTAAAGAAATCAACAAGATTAGTTTGACATGACCTGCCCTCAGTAAAATTTTGGTTCCAACAAGTTGCTCATTTTTAGGTTGTAAATTATCTTTTTCAGGAGGGTTTACATTAATTTTACTACTATTGAGGTCACGCTAACTGGCTTGTAGTTTCCAGCTTCTTCTCTGATACCCTTCTTATTGATGGGTACCACACTGGCCAGTCTTCAGGGACATGATTGGTTAGGAAGGACTGGTTACACAAATCAGTTCGAGTTCTTTAAGAACTCTGGGGTTGATACCATTTGGACCCAATGCCATTTCACCTATAACATCAGCCTTCAAAAACACTGTGGCTGGGGTCTTACAGCTAACAGTAATACCATGTCCATACCATAAGCTGCCTTCTAAAAATACTGAACAAAAGTAACTTGTCAGCATCAGCCTTATCCCCATCACTATAGTTTGATACCACATGCAAGGGAAGGCCATGTAAACTGAAAATATGTTATATGAAGTGGTCGGCCAGATGGGCACTGGGTGGAAGATTAGTCAGTGTCATCAGTTTTACCATCTGAGAAAATAAAGAGCCTCATCCACAACTACCATAAAAGACTTAAAGCTGTCATTGATGTTAGAGGGGGCAATACACCGTATTAAGAACTGGGGTATGTGAACTTTTGAACAGGGTCATTTTGATGTCTTTGGTTGTCATTATGATTTAAAAAGAGAAAACACAGAAGTTTGACAATAAATGGCTTCAACCAACCACTAACCATGAGTGGAGAAAAAGTTTTTGTGTTATCATTCATATTCCCTGAAAAAATGAAAAAAAAAACAAAAAATCTGCCGGGGTATATAAACTTTTTAGAACAACTCTAAACCTATCACCCTCATCCATGCAGCTCTCCATGATGCTGCTTCTGCCTCCATTTCCTCCCTCATCTCTGTCTACCATGCAACCCATGCTCTCTGTTTGGCCAATGACCTAAGATTAATATCCACTTATCAGAACCTTCCATCTCCCGAGTTGCACCACTTCTCTGGAATGCACTACCCCGGACAAACAGATTAACTTCCAACTTCTTCAGCTTCAAGCACATCCTAAAGGCACATCTCTGCAGGCTGCAGGCAGGCCCATCAGGTGTATATTTCCCAATCTAAACACTAAAATCTATTCAAATATATATATATATATATATATATATATATATATATATATGTTCTCAGACATTTCTGCAATAATGCCATGTGTGTACATACTATACTAAGAGCCCAGAGGGAGATTTCAGCCCAAGCATCTCATACTCTAGGCATGGTAAAGGCTGTCTAGAGAACAGAAAATGCTACCACGGCAAGCCTCAAGAAATATGACTCCCTCAGGAGCGCATTTTGTTACAGTATGCTGAAGGATGTTATATTACCAGACTGACCTGTATATCATAGGACACAGTACAAGCCATGTCTAAGTGAGAAAAAACATACTTTCTTTTGTCCCAAAAGAAAGACATTTGAAAGGCCAGAATAAAAATATGTTAGTTTGAATTTACACGCCACAGATCTGCTGCTGAAATTTCTGCTATTGGAATGCGAGTCATTTCATCTGAATTGGGGTGTTTTGTTTTATTAGATCTATCCAACTATCCACCTATCTATCTATCTGTAATACCAAAAACATCTCTTGATCAGATGTGACCTTATTTTCTACTTCTGCACAACCCCTTTAAAGTATATGCACACCTTTATGAACACCATTTTACAGTCCTTAGGCCTCATGCACACGACCTTGTGCACAGTCAGTGTGTGAGTCGTGTTTTTCACGGCTAGCACACCGACTGTGGTCCCATACACACGACTATGTATTTTCACGGTCCGGTGTATGGGGCCGTAAACAAAATTCAGGACAGGTTCTATTCCTGCCTGTTTTGTGGACCGTGCTGACTGTCCCCAATGAGTCGGGCTGCAGATGACATCCGTGTGCCATCCATGCCGCTCGATCACGGTTGTGTTCATGTTGCCTTAGACTGCTGTGATTCTCAGCCTGTATTGCATGAATAATAATATTTTAGTAGTACAGCCTTCAGCACGCCACGCTTTCTTCCTGTAAGATGTAAGATGGCTGTGTTCGGTTCAGGAATCTGTGTGATGGCGGCATTTTCTGGACTGACCACGGCTCATCTGAACTGAAGTCACAACATCGCAGTGACTTATGATGCTTTGAGTTCTACTGTCTTATACATAAAGAATCCGATGACTACGGGATAGTAGAGCTTTGGTTGTTTGGGAACTTACAGCGTCTTATATCACTATGATGCGGTGATTTCAGTTCATACAAGTCAGTCAGTGCGAGAAATGGCTGTGACATGGAATGTTTCTGAGACCAAATGTGCCTGTCTGGATGGGCCCTTTAATATTGCTGAAATGTAAAAAACAAAAACTGCATGGATGGTCTCAAAATCTCCTATGGATGCCAAATCTGTATAGAGTTGTAACATGGCCATGTGTATACGGCCTAACTCATATGAGAAAACATTGACACTTTTGAGTGTGTCTGTTTTTGGAGAATATAGATCTCTGTTCCAAGTAATAACCAAAAAGAAACAACTGGAGAAATGAAAATAAAAAGGGATTTTTGCACTGTATTCCCTACTGATTACATATATGTAATATATATATATATATATATATATATATATATATATACTGTGTATGTGTTATATATATATATATATATATATATATATATATATGTAAAATTATACGTAACATGCGGCATAATTGTGTAAGTACTGTGATAATTTGGGGGGGATTAATCTCAATGGCAGACTCCTGGACCCGACAGCAGTGTTTGTGGTACTGGGCGTCGGAGAAGCAGTGTTCAGATGTGCCAATTCAAAGCAAAATGGCTTTTATTCAGCTTAGGAAACTGTAACGTAACATGAACAAAATAATAAACGACCTAGGCCACACATAGGCCCTACCTTACTGCTTGCTCCCTGACTGATCTCTGGGGCAACAAGCAGCCTGGCTCAGTCAGTCCTCTCAGGACCCCAGCCCTCTGGGAACAGACCGCCTTGTCTGTCTCCAACTGGGTCCCCGACTTCCTACAGGTTTTCACAGCCCTCTCTCCGGCTGCAGACACTCCGTCTAGAGTTGGTGCCCCCCACCCATAGGTGTGGCTGAGGGCCTTTTCAGGCCTAGCCCTGAGTCGCTCAATAGCGACCTCTGGGTTCACACACTCACAGTACATTAGGGGGAATTTATCAATCACTCTATGACAATTTTCTGGCATAGAGGGAGGATCTTGTGGCACACATTTAGTGCAAACATATGATCTGCCACTCTTGATAAATCTGCCCCACTGTAATACTAAATTTGCACCATTTCTGAGTCTATATTAGCCCACTGTACTAATCATAGGTCTGTTAATCCTGGAAACACAGCGGCAGAAACCACGGCGTTTTACAGTACCTGCAAAGTGGATGGGATTCTGACTAATCCCATCCATACATTGCAGAAAAATATCCACCGAGTGCATGCTGCGATTTCACAAACCGTCATGTTTTTGTAAATTGCAGCATGTCAATTATATCTATGGAAATGCTGGTGTTTTCCATATAGGTGTAATAGAAGCAGAAAGTCCGCAAAGGAAACCTCTGTGGATTTTCTGTGAAAAGCGCTGCTGCCTTTATTGTCACTTGCACATTTTTCACAAGTTAGTAGTCCAATGAATCCAAATAAAATATTACCTGAACAGCCTGAGACGGCAACAGTTAAGATTAACCATAGAATTGTAGAAGTATAAATTGTGTTAGAAAGATCGTCCTGAGACCCCTGCTACATGGACCCATTATTAGGAAAGGACATTTGCAGGAATTCAATTTTACAATAATTACGATAAACCTGCTGGAGATTATGCTTTTTTGTTGGGTGACAGCATTTCATTTGTGGCACAAAAAAACAAAAAAAAACCCATAACACAGGGAGGTGCTGCCTACAACCTTGAAACTACATGGAATGAACCATCTCTTTAGTCAATGAAACATATGAAACATATTTATACATATGAAATTAGAAATAAAGCCAACAATGTAATTCCCATTAAGAGTGCAAAATATGAAGCTAAACATGTTCTGTGCTCCTTCCTCAGGAGAAGCCGTATCAGGCCATTCAGGTAATATTTTATTTGGAATCATTGGACTTCTAACTTGTAAAAAATGTGCAAGTAGCATCAAAGGGAGAATAGTTTGCCGTGTGATAGCATGCTCCCGAGTGAGGAGTCCATTAGTGACTTGTAGCAGGTGTTACTAGGAAAGACTACTATTCTATTATACTGTACTATTACAGGTTTCTTGTATTTCGAAGAATTGGTGTCCTGCGCATAAGTTATTGTATGTTCATTTATAGGAGGCTAGTACACAGTTCTATCATGAGATATAGACATTTATATTATTTGAGTGATTATGGATATCTTTGAAATGTTATAAATCCTTCTTTATTTACCTGAACAAGGATCCCTTGTATTGTATTGTATTGTATTGTATTCATATATTTATATTACTTATGAATTACCATTTTAGATTATTAAATAAATGATTGATATTTTAAGAGTCTGTATTCTGGATATTGTTGTAGGTGTAGTTGGAGGGACTCTAGACATATAGTAAAATTGGCTTGGATTGGATTCATTTTAACTGTCTCATACATCTATGTAAAGTTTTTGGAAACAACAACCCCCTTTACATGTGTGGAACAGCAATTTCCTACTCTGCTTATTCACACTGGGGGAGATTTGTCACTTTGACACTTTTGTGGTGTAAAAAAGCTGCAAACCAAAAACTTTGTGCAAATGTCATTTTAAGGCACCCTTGCCACTGAAAAGTGGTCTTGGTGAGGGCTTGCTGGGGGAGGGGGCAGTGGCCCCGCCAGATTTATTATTTACGCAATTTTTTTGGTGTAAATGATGATTGAAATCTACGTCAGCTAAGAGCTAGCATAGATTTCAGTCTAAGAACATAGACTTCTAGAGGATGTGTTTCATTTACAATCGCTGATATGATACAGAAGCAATTCCATCTTTGATAAATAGATTTACCAGTGTAACATATCATCTATTCTGCTTGTAGAAGACTGTTATTAGTTACAGGTAATGGTAATACATATAGGTAGTTGTGCTGTTTTCTTTGTGTGTGTGTGAGTCATGTAACATGCCCACTATGTACCAGGGACACCATAGATGCCGTATCAGCCACTTGAAGACATAAAGGTATTCTCTTTTATTTTACTCAGGGATATGGATTGAATTTTAGTTTTTTAGCATTCAGTTTTTTGAGTCTATTGATAAGATCAAAGGAGTCATCTTCAGTGCTCCCCAAATACAATATATAAAGGTAAACATTATCTTTTACACAATCCAGAAAGGACAAAAATAAGTAGAGGGCACCTTCAAAAACATTCACAACTTTTTTTGAAGGAAGAAGGACCCACATTTTGTTGAACTTGTACACAGCAACTTAACACAATATGTGATACCATATGTTTCTCGAGATGCACTTTATTCATTTGATACATATGGATTTGTTCCCAGACAATCTGGGCTCAGTGAGTAAGATTGGTTCCACCATAACACATTCAGAAATAAAATTTAAAATAAGAAGGAATCCAGGGTACCAATGTTGAACCCAAGATAGGATTTGATATAATGTACATATGTTTTATATACATTGACTTATTCATATACAATAATACTGTATATTGATGAACATTACAGAATAGCCAGAAGAACCCAAGACAGTCTTGTTATATTTAGATTGATAGGCACAAATGTAGAAAATGTTAACTTGAATGTGAAGTTGACGTTTGAAGGGGTTGTCTGGCATCAGATATATTAATGCAAGCAGCAGGGGAGGGTTGTATGCATATATATGCCCTGATACTAATCTGCAGCCTCCCCTCCATTCCTGCCCTGGGCAAGCTGTCACCTCTACTGCTCAGTCTGTATACAGAACGTTACCGGCTCCTTTTCTGTGATCACTGATTGGCCTCAATGGTCACGTGTAGCGGGGTCAGGTAAGTATGTGGGTTTTTTTTGGTTTTTTTTTGTTTCACCTTCCCCGGCCTCCTGGCTCAAGTCTTACTATGGCTATATCAACATAAAAGTAAAAAAGGAGGGAATGAACAATATGGAAAAGTTGCTAAACCTTAACACCCAAGCTACCTACCCTCTATCCTTAACCCTTTAAGGACCAAGCCAATTTTTGTATTTGCATATATGTTTTTCCCTCTCCCCATTCCAAGAGCCATATTTTTTTTTTTTTTTTTTTTTTAATTCATTTTTCGGTCCACAGTCACATGATAGCTTATTGTTGGTGGGACAAATTGTACTTTGCAATGGCACAATTCAATATCCTGTGCAATGTACTGGGAAGCTGGAAAAACATTCAAAATTAGGTGGAATTGTAAAAAAAAGCATTTGCGCCAATTTCTTGTTAATTTTAAAGGTATTCACTATGTGGCAAAAATGACACATTACCTGTTTTCTGCGTGTCAGTTCGATCATGGCAACACCACATTTATATAGTATTTTTAATGTTTTGATACTTTTTAAAAAAAACTTTAGTAAAATATAAAAACTTGTCCATATGCTAACACCTGTAACTTTTTCATATTTACTGTATTTCTCAGACTATAAGACACACTTTTCCCACCCCAAATTTGGGAGGAAAATGGGGGGTGCGTCTTATAGTCCGAATGTGGGTGTTGGGGGGGGGGGCGGAAGAACGGGGCTTTCTGCAGCGGGAGGAGTAGGATGATGTGCAGGCCCTGGGCTTGGGGGAGAGGGTGTCCCAGCGAATCCATCCTGGCATCCATTACGGCAGATGTCAGGTCTGTAAAGATGGTGGCTGCTCTGCTGCAGAGCGGTCGCCATAGCTACTGGGTCTCCGCTGTAATGCACAGCACAGACCTGGAACTAATGCTTGCAATCAGAGTCCACTCCAAAGTGTAAAAACTGCCCCAGGGGGCCGGTCCCCACCGGCCCCTTACCTCTAAAGTTGACGGCTCCCGCTGTTTACGGAGCTGGTTAAGGCGTCTATTTATGCGGGACAAGATGTAGTTTTTATTGATATCATTTTCGGGAAGGTCTGACAGTTTGATCATCTTTTTTTTCAATTTTTTTAGAAGGCAAAGTGTTGATAAAACAGCCTTTGACTATTTCAATTTTCTTCTCCAATGTTCACTGTATGGGATTAATAATTTTAGATTTTAATACTTTGGACATTTTTGAACGCGGGGATACCTAAAGTGTTTGTTTATATTTATTTATTTTTATATATGATCTAGTTAAATGGAGGTAACTTTTTAATATTTTTGTGGGTTTTTAAAAATATTTTTAGCATGATATTTTTTTTTTTTATAACTTTCATTTTCAGGGGGTCTGATTGCCCATACAGTACACTGCAATACTAATGTATTACAGTGTATAGTAAGAGCCATTTATTTCTATCACAGACTGCCTATGGCACTGTTGGAAGCTGAAGCTGTGGGCGCTAGCTGTATTATACAGCCGGCATCTGCTGTGTATGGAGACGGCTCAGCTCCTGAGTCCTCCCCATACAGCACCTTGTGGTCAATGGCAAACATGTAAGTCATTTGGCGTGCTGTGTCAAGTTAACGTTTACTACATCTGTAGATGCGTACTATACAGTAGTTTGGGTGCTAAAAAAAAAAATGTATATCCATCAAGTGTCACAATTAAAAATACCTTAAAAACAGTCATGTTTAGTAATAACCTGTTCAGAACCAAAATAGAAGTAGAAACATGTTCATTGTAATTTGACAAACTATTATTATTATGCTTACTTATATAGCGCCATCATATTCCACAGCGCTTTACAGACATTGACAGTCACTGTCCCATATAGGGCTCACAATCTATATTCCCTATCAGTATGTCTTTGGAGTGTGGGAGGAAACCAGAGTACCTGGAGGAAACCCACGCAAACACGGGGAGAACATACAAACTCCTTGCAGATGTTGTCCTTGGCAGGATTCGAACCCAGGACTCCAGCGCTGCAAGGCTGCAGTGCTAACCAGGATAGATATCGACATTTGTTATACCCATAGATAGAAAGCTAGATAAATAAAAAAAAAATCAGGCAGCATGAGCCTTTCTCATGTGTATGAGCTGAAACATTGCTAGTATGAAGGGAAGATATTGTGGTGTACATTTGGCGCAACCCCTTTCTTGCACCACAAGCCCCAATCCACACCTTGCTCACCACATTGTGCAAATATAAGTGGAGAGGGGATCAGGGCTGGCTGGGCGAGGACGCCTGAGCCCGACAGATTCTTGTACAAGTTTTCTGAGTTATAATGGAAATCTATGCCAGTTCCTCGTAGCCTCTTCGTAATTCTCTTTCCCTGCACTAGTCAGGGCCTTTGGAATATGATATGCCAGACTTAATAAATCTGCCCCAATGCTATTTGGGGTTTTTCATGCATTGTTCTTTGCCCAAAAATACTGCATCCAGAAGTTACATGATTCTATAATGAAATCTAAAATTCACTACAAACAATGCGCTTTTGTTTATGGCATTTTGCTGCCATTTTTTTTTCTAAACTACACCATGCTATAGGTATAGTATGGCATCTTTTTCTGCCAAATTGTAACAAATTGAAAAAATACTGAAAACAATTCTTGTAAAACACACCATCAGAAATGCATGCAGTTTGATACTAATTGTACTTTATAATAGCACCATTTTATATTTCTATTTAATGTACTGGGAAGCTGGAAAATGTCTAAATGGGGTGGAATTGGGGAAAAAAATGCAATTGTGCCATCTTCTTACAGATTTTACAGTATCGTGCTTTAAATAATGACATTTTAGCGTTATTTCGTGGGTCAGTATGATGACAGTGATACTAGATTTATATAGTTTTCTTATGTGTTACAGTTACAAGACAAATAAACAATACTTTGAATTAGCATATGTGCGGGCATCTCGGGCAATAAGCAATTTTTCTTGATACCATTTTGAGGAATATATGATGTTTTGATCAAATTTTATTCCATTCATTTTTGGGAGGAGAGGAGATGAAAAAAAATGCAAGTCATTCATTTTGGGTTTTTTTTTTCTACTACAGTGTTGACCATATGGGATAAATGTTTTCATATTTTAATAATTTAATAATTTTTGGACTTGGAAATGTCAAATGTGGTTGTGTTTTTTTTCTTTATATACCTATGTGTCCTAGGAAAAGGGGGGTGATTTGTGTTTTTATGTTTCTCAATTTTTAAAAAATATTTTCAAAAACTCCAGGCTGCCATGGTAATGAAATAGTTCCTGCAATCTCCAGGCAGCCGAGCCGTTCCATTACCAAAGATGAAAAATAAATAATCGTCCTGATGCCGTGGTCGTAACTCACCATGGCATCTGAGTAGTTAAATTGCAGTGATCATAGAGATCTCTGATCATGGACAATGCCGCCAGGTCCCTGCTGTGTAAAATGACCCCGTGGCTATGGCACCTGCACAGCTCCTGAGTGGGCGCCCTATTTAAACCCCTGACATCCATCCTTATGGCACATGTTACGAAGGGGTTCAAGGGAGTCTGTCAGCAGAAACATAAGCTAAACAAATACTGTAAAGCAGTCTACACAAATTCCAATATTACCTTTGTAATTGTGATTCAATACTCCAACGCTGAGAAACTCAGCATTTTATAAATGTGCAAATGAGTCCCCAAAAGCCCAAAGAATTTCTCAGTGTTGCAGCATCAGATGACAATAAAAAAGGTACAGCTGGAATTTGTGCAAACTGCCTTTAGGTTATAACTGATGTTCTTGCTGACAGACTCCCTTTCAAGTGAACTCCATGCAAATTTACATAATTTGATCATGTAACATACCAGGGTTCTCTGGTCCCTCAAATACAAGCTTTCAAGGTGTTATGTGTAATATCTGTGTATAACTACATGAAGGCTGTGTGTTACTGGCTTGTGCTATAAAAGTTGCCAAAACACCACCTCACTATCATTTCCTATATTGCTGCTATTGACTAAAGTTGCACTTCAAGACTTCCAGCTCTGCTTATCTCCTGTATGGACTCTGCAAAGAGTACTGCTTATTCTGAGGACTCTCTGCTCTATTTTAGTACAGAGCAGAAAACAGAGAATTACCTGAAAGGGTGCAAGAAGCTATCAGTATTAATACATGTGCATCTCAATAAATTAGAATATCTTTGAAACGTTTATTTCTTTCAGTAATTACATTAAAAAGTGACCTCCTATATTTTCTAGATTCTTTACACACAGAGTGTTCTATTTCAAGTGTTTTATTTCTGTAAATGTTGATTATGGATTACAGGTAATGAAAACCTAAATCTAAGAAAATTAGAATATTGTAAAAAAGTTCAGCATTGTAAATTCAGTGTCACCTGCCAAGGTTTCCTAAGCCTTTAAATGGTCCCTCAGTCTGGTTCAGTAGGACACACAATCATGGAAGACGCTGATTATGGATTGTATTACTGAATTACTGAAATGAATGAACGTTTCAAAGATATTCTAATTTATTGAGATGCACCTGTAGTATTATAAATAGTGCGCATGAAAGGAAAGGCAGAGCTGGAAGTCTCTCAGGGGCATCTTCAGCCAATAGCGGCAGAGCACTGAGTGATGCAGTTGTTTGGTTATTTTCTATGGCGTTAATGGCCTATAGTGCACAATCTCATTGCAGCCCAGTGTCATTGTAGAATGACATTTCATTGGCCAGCTGTCTATATTACACAATCCTAGTAGATTAATTCTAGTAATTCTAAAAATTTGCCCAGTATTTCACTTTAAATGATAAAACATTTTATTTTTTTTTATTTGCAAAACGACAAATTAGCTGTTACTGTTTTTAAAAGTTTCCATAGTAACCTGAATAAAAGTCAGTGTATGCTTGAACCTCACAAAAGAACAAAACATCATCAATTGCAAGTTAGTAAATAAAATATCCTTGAAGAAAGTAGGATGATTCTGCATCAGCCAGAGAAAAACAAGACAAACATGAATATGTTGTTGAACATTTATTGTCCTACAATATATTAATTATTTTATATATTTTATCTCTGAATTATGCCTTGAATTTCACTTAGTTTTACTGGGTTTTTATATAAAATATTATTTCTTGCTAATTCCAAAATATAATTTTTATTTTTATTTTTATTTTTTTACAGGTCCTCCAGTCACTGTGGGGATGAGTATACATATATCCAGCATTGACCAAATATCTGAGGTCAATATGGTAAGTACAGTAAAGATTTTAGCTTTGTTAGTTGTTAATTGCTTATGTTTTGGATACTTTTTGCATCTTTTATAAAATGTCTAGAAAAGGGGCATGACCTTATCAGTTGTAAAGTGCTCCAGATTTATTAATTACAGGTTTTTGGTGCAAAATATTGCTCTAAACTATACTACCCAAGTGGCTTAACTTAAGCAGTCACATTAAAGTTGTAAATACCCTCCTGAAAATGTCACTTTTTTATTGTAAATGTTTAATTTATGCATACAGTAAATATACTTTAAATATTAAGTAAAAATTCTTTTTAATGTTTAATATTTTTCTAAATAAATTTGACTTTTCTAAATATTTTTTGACTTTTCCCTTTAAATCCACTCAGATGCCACGGTCAACATTGACTACAGCATCTGAGGGGTTAAGAATCTTTCTATCTTTTGGAGGATTCTCATTAGCATGTATACTGGTCAGAGAGAGAAGAGGTTAAAGACCAGCAAAGAGACAGTAATATGTGGCAAGATTGGGCCAAATCTATCAAACAGAATGTACCTTAGTAATATTTTGTATTTGGCGCATCTTCAGTTTCATTCCCGTATACTTAAGCTATCTTTATTTAAGCCAGTATTAATTAATCTGCTGCAATATTGTCATCATAGATAAACATATACTGTTATTGTGGTTGAATTTCGTTATGATTAGAGATGAGCGAATCGATTCTGCAGAAGTGGAATTCAATCCGAATTTCAGGAAATCTTCGATTCGCCACGATTCCGGATTTCCTGATGCTTTGCGGTAACGAATATTTAGTAAGGACCTTTGTGACATCAGACGGTCACAAGATATTCTCTAATGATGTGATTGGGTAGGCGTGTTTTTGCTTGTTAGCAGATCCTTCCACATGAATAAAAGTTGTCCGTGCTGGAGAGAGAGAGACATGACCGCGACATCCAAGGGCTTCCAGCATTTTGCCGCCCACCCCGCCTCTCTGTAGCCTGGAAATAGCTGTTTATTCGCCGCAAAGTAATTCAGATCGAAGCAAATTTTTTTGGAACTTCGAATCGAACTGCCGAATCAAACTTTTGAGAAATTCGCTCATCTCTAGTTATGATCCCCAAACTAGGGATTTCACCTTATCTGTGAGCTTCCAATTCTTAAGTCCTTTTCTTGGGGGGGAAAAGGTTATGCAAGCTAGACAACTGACACAGTACTTGTTGAATCTGTGTGGAGTCTTTATAATAACCTCAGGGCAATGGTTTATTTTATAGTATCAGGCCTTACAATTCAAACTAGGCTTTATCCAATGAAAATGGTGCCTTTGCAACATCTCTTCCAATCAGAATTGCCATAGTATATAATGAATACATAAATATAAATGACTAGTGTCGAATAAAGAAAGGATCTTAGTAGAACAAAGGAATCATATGCATACATACATTAAGAATGGTGCAGTGTGGAAAGAGAACATCTTTCTCAGATTAAAGGAATGCATAAATTATCCTGGTCAGACACAGAAACCAAAACTTATATATATATTATTTGACATCTTTTGACCATGTGCAGTGAGAAAGATCGATGTGCAGTGTTTTATAGGTTGGACTTGATGAACTTGTGTCTTCATTCATCTTCATCTACTATGTTACTATGTATTCAAGGGACCATCTGGCATCCATTATAAAGTGATCAGCTAAAGAAGTACCAAAACGTGGCATTATGTTTCAATCAATATACAGTTAGGTCCTTAAATATTTGGACAGAGACATTTTTCTAGTTTTGGTTCTGGACATTACCACAATGTTGAAGTTCAGACTTTCAGCTTAAATTCAGTGGGTTGAACAAAATGATTGCATAAAAATGTGAGAACTATAAAGCATTTATTACCCACAATCCCTTCATTTTAGGGGCTCAAAAGTAATTGGACAAATTAAATAATTGTAAATAATATGTTCATTTCTAATACTTGGTTGTTCACCCTTTGTTGGCAGTGACTGCCTGAAGTCTTGAGCTCATGGACATCACCAGACGCCGCCGCTGTGTTTCCTCCTTGTTAATGCTCTTCCAGGCCTTTACCTGCAGCGGTTTTCAGTTGCTGTTTGTTTGTGGCCTTTCTGTCTGAAGTTTAATCTTTAACAGGTGAAATGCTGCTCAGTTGGGTTGAGATGAGGTGACTGACTTGGCCATTCAAGAATATTCCACTTCTTTGCTTTAATAAGCTCCTGTGTTGCTTTGGCTTTATGTTTTGGGTCATTGTCCATCTGTATTATCAAACGCTGAGTAATCAGTTTGGCTGGATTTGAGCACACAGTTTGTCTCTGAATAGTTCAGAATTCATCTGGCTGCTTCTGTCCTTTGTCACATCATCAATAACCACTAGTGACCCAGTGCCACTGGCAGCCATGCCTGCCCAAGCCATCACACTGCCTCCGCTGTGTTTTACACATGATGTGCTATGCTTTGGATCATGAGCTGTACCACGCCTTCATCATATTTTTTTTCTTTCCATAATTCTGGTAAATTTTGATCTTGGTTTCATCTGTCCAAAGAATGTTCTTCCAGAACTATGCTGGCTTTTTTTAGATGTTTTTTAGCAAAGTCCAATCTAGCCTTCTTATTCTTGAGGCCTATGAGTGGCTTGCACCATGCAATGAACCCTCTGTATTTACTTTCATGCAGTCTTCTCTTTATGGTAGATTTGGTTATTGATATGCCTATGTCCTGGAGAGTGTTGTTCACTTGGTTGGCTGTTGTGAAGGGGTTTCTCTTCACCATGTAAATTATTTTGTGATCATCCACCACTGTTGTCTTCCTTGGGCGTCCAGGTCTTTTTGTATTGATGAGTTCTTTCTCAGGATGTACCAAACTATAGATTTTGCCACTCCTAATATTGTAGCAATTTCTTGGATGGCTTTTTCTGTTTTCACAGCTTAAGGATGGCTTTTTTTTACCTGCATGGAGAGCTCCTTTGACCACATGTTTTCTTCACAGCAAAATTTTCCACATGCAAGCACCACACCTCAAATCAATTCCAGGCCTTTTGTCTTCTTAATTGAGAATGACATAAAGGAATTTCCCACACCTGCCCATGAAACAGCCTTTGAGTCACTTGTCCAATTACTTTTGGTCCCTTTAAAAACAGGGTGGCACATGTTAAGGAGCTGAAACTCCTAAACCCTTCATCCAATATTAATGTGGATACCCTCAAATGAAAGCTGAAAGTCTGGACTTTGTCCATTACATAACTATAACTTGAATATTTTTAAGTAAACAGGTAAAAAAAACTACATTTTTGTCAGTTTCCAAATATATATGGACCTAACTGTACACATTCAAATATGCCTTAGTGGTTCCATAGATTACAATGTCCTCACATCCCAATATTACTGGCTTAGAATGGTCTTCAGTAGGCCATAGTGACTTGAAACCACACCTGTATTTAATGTGATTGACTCAGGCCATCCATACATGACCCGGTTCTGCATCAGGTTGTGATCAGGTTTTTGAATCAGTTTTGAGATTAAACCAGGACTGGATTAAATCAAGAGGAGTAGCATCTGTCTCTTTATAGTAAACACCTAGGTTTGGCTTCAAAACTTGAACAAAAGCCTGATGCAGAACTTGACTGTGTTTTGGCATCTTGGATGAAAGCCCATAAGCATGTGCATGTAAATTAGTGCATGACAATGGAGTAAAGCCAATCTAGTAGTGTGCATACAGATTGTCTATCAACTCTCTTTGATAAAGTGCTGTAGGTACTATAGTTCTGTCTATATACTGTACTGATCTCTACTTGTACTACATTTACTGTACTGCTCTTTAGATGTAGGTACTGCTATTTACCAGTACTACATGTACTGTAGTGGGGTCTACCACAGTATACTATACTGACCATTACCTATACCTTAATTAAATGCCTGGATGATATAATCGTGTAAATAAAACTTTACATTTACATATACCATGACGGGACCTCCACTGGCACCAACTACAATATGCAAAGTGCAGGACCTTCTATTTCATGTCCTATGTTTAGAATGATTGATCCTCACAAGTCACGATGTTTAAACTATTCATTGAGTTTCTGCAGCCAATTGGGGCAGTCATTTATGCAGAAAGCAGTAAAGGGTTAAATTCCCAACATGTGTAGCTGCAGCTATTATACAAACAGGATCAGGGGAAGTCACTGAGGGACTTTACAGAACTTTGTAGAAGTCTTCCTGTCCTTTAAGGACTGCTCTGCCCATCATATAGAACAGGGGTCGGCAACCCCTGGCACGCATGCCAAGAGTGGTATGCGAGGCTTATTTCCCTGGCACGGCAGCGGAGTCTTCACCCAGCAGTTTCGATCAGACCAAACATGGCCGAAACGAAACTGCTATTATTATACTGTGGGGTCTCTTCAGACCCCTGAGTATAATAAGCGGAGCCCCCGGGGAGGTGATCAAACATAAAAAACGTTAACTCACCTCTCCCTCCGCTCCTCAGCCGCCCTGTGCTCTTTGGGCGCTTCTGTCTGTAGTCAGCGACCGCTGACAGGGCCTCAAGGGTCACGTTTGACGTCATTACGCATAATGATGCAACATGACCCCTGAGTCTCAATCAGCGGTCACTGACTACAGACAAAAGTTCCCAAAGAGCACAGGGCGGCTGAGGAGCGGAGGGAAAGGTGAGTTAACGTTGTTTTTTATGTTTGATCACCAACCCGGGGGCTCCACTTATTATACTCTGGGGTCTGAAGAGGCCCCACAGTATAATAACAGCTAGTGAGTGCTGACAATTGGAATATTATAAAAGTTAGAATGTTATACTGTGTGCAGGGGCCACTATGGGACATAATACCGTGTGCAGGGGCCACTATGGGACATAATACTGTGTGAAGGGGCCACTATGGGACATAATACTGTGTGCAGGATCCGCTATGGGACATAATACCGTGTACGGGAGCCGCTATGGGATATAATACCATGTGCAGGGGCCGCTATGAGACATAATACCATGTGCAGGGGCCGTTATGGGACATAATACCAAGTGCAGGGACCGCTATGGGACATAATACCGTGTGCAGGGGTCGTCAGACTTACAATTATTGACCGGCACTCCGAGTACCTCAACTTTGATTTTTTTAATCGAAATCAGCACGCTGAACAAAAAAAGAGGGTGGCACATTTCTACATATAATGACTGTATCATAGCTACATACTGTTTAGCAATATCACAGAAATCCATTACACAAATATTTCTATGTTAAAGGTCTTGTCTATTTTAGTAGTAATATTGCTCCAATCTTGTGCTATGCTTCACAGATCTCTCACATTCTGCTATTTTCTAATGTGCCATAGACAAATGATAAGATTGCATCAGTTGGGGTAAATATGTTGAGACCTCTGAGTTGCTAGAACAATAGGGCTGCAATGATCCTGTAAGTGCCGGTCCCCTTCAGCTGATTATTTTCAGCATTGGACTAAGTTCACATCTCTGTCTGGACTTCTGTTTCTCAGTTCTGTTCTAGGAAGAGAAAAATAGAAATCACACTGGGGACAGTTTTGTTATGTGGTGGACAGCGATGTATCCCAATGGACCACATTGATTATAATGGGGTCTGTCAGGTTTCTATTATGGTGTCCATTTTGCCATATGAAATTGTGCAACTTGGGGCACTTTTTAACCCTATAAGGAAGCAGGGTAGTGTGGACGTTCATGCACAGCGACTTTTTTTCATATTTTCTTTCTCCACATTCCAAAATTCATAACTTTTTTATATTTCTGTCGATATAGCTATCTAAGGACTTATTCTTTGCATGACAAGTTGTACTTTTATTTGGAACCATTTTGGGGTAAATGTTTTGATTAGCTTTTATTGTTTTTGGAGGTCTGTTAAACCCTCCAAATTTTATAATTTTTGCATTTTGCTCCTACAACATTCACTCTGCATTAAAAATAACATTACAACTTTGTCATGTTATTACAATTACAGCGATACCAGATTTACAGTGCCTTGCGAAAGTATTCGACCCCCTTGAACTTTTCAACCTTTTGCCACATTTCAGGCTTCAAACATAAGGATATAAAATTTTAATTTTTTGGTGAAGAATCAACAACAAGTGGGACATAATTGTGAAGTGGAACGAAATTTATTGGTTATTTTAAACTTTTGTAAAAAATAAAAAAATAAAAAGTGGGGCGTGCAATATTATTCAGCCCCTTTACTTTCATTGCAGCAAACTCACTCCAGAAGTTCAGTGAGGATCTCTGAATAATCCGATGTTATCCTAAATGACTGATGATGATAAATATAATCCAGCTGTGTGTAATCAAGTCTCTGTATAAATGCACCTGCTCTGTGATAGTCTCAGGGTTCTGTTTAAAGCGCAGAGAGCATCATGAAGACCAAGGAACACACCAGGCAGGTCCGTGATACTGTTGTGGAGAAGTTTAAAGCCGGATTTGTATACAAAAAGATTTCCCAAACTTTAAACATCCCAAGGAGCACTGTGCAAGCGATCATATTGAAATGGAAGGACTATCAGACCACTGCAAATCTACCAAGACCCGGCCATCCCTCTAAACTTTCATCTCAAACAAGGAGAAGACTGATCAGAGATGCAGCCAAGAGGCCCCTGATCACTCTGGATGAACTGCAGAGATCTACAGCTGAGGTGGGAGAGTCTGTCCATAGGACAACAATCAGTCGTACACCGCACAAATCTGGCCTTTATGGAAGAGTGGCAAGAAGAAAGCCATTTCTCAAAGATATCCATAAAAAGTCTCATTTAAAGTTTGCCACAAGCCACCTGGGAGACACACCAAACATGTGGAAGAAGGTGCTCTGGTCAGATGAAACCAAAATCGAACTTTTTGGCCACAATGCAAAACGATATGTTTGGCGTAAAAGCAGCACAGCTCATCACCCTGAACACACCATCCCCACTGTCAAACATGGTGGTGGCAGCATCATGGTTTGGGCCTGCTTTTCTTCAGCAGGGACAGGGAATATGGTTAAAATTGATGGGAAGATGGATGGAGCCAAATACAGGACCATTCTGGAAGAAAACCTGTTGGAGTCTGCAAAAGACCTGAGACTGGGACGGAGATTTATCTTCCAACAAGACAATGATCCCAAACATAAAGCAAAATCTACAATGGAATGGTTCACAAATAAACGTATCCAGGTGTTAGAATGGCCAAGTCAAAGTCCAGACCTGAATCCAACCGAGAATCTGTGGAAAGAGCTGAAAACTGCTGTTCACAAACACTCTCCATCCAACCTCACTGAGCTCCAGCTGTTTTCCAAGGAAGAATGGGCAAGAATTTCAGTCTCTCGATGTGCAAAACTGATAGAGACATATCTCAAGCGACTTGCAGCTGTAATCGCAGCAAAAGGTAGCGCTACAAAGTATTAACTTAAGGGGGCCGAATAATTTGGCACGCCCCACTTTTTCGTTTTTTATTTTTTACAAAAGTCTAAAATATCCAATAAATTTCGTTCCACTTCACGATTGTGTCCCACTTGTTGATTCTTCACCAAAAAAATTAAAATTTTATATCCTTATGTTTGAAGCCTGAAATGTGGCAAAAGGTTGAAAAGTTCAAGGGGGCCGAATACTTTTGCAAGGCACTGTATATTGGTTTTATGTTTTACCGCATTTACTAATAAAACCTCATTTTTCGAAAATTAACAATTTTCCTGGGATCACCGTATTCTGACGCCTATAACTTATTTAACTTTTGTTGACAGAGATATGTCAGGGCTCTTTATTTGTGGGGAAAGTAGTTTTTATAGGTACCAATTTTTGGTATGTATGACTTTTTGATCACTTTTTTGGGGAGAAGTGAGGTGAATACAGCTTTCACTGTACAGAATAAATAATGCTATTTTTGGATAGTGCGGACTTCTATGCACATGGGTATACCTAATATGTTTGTTTCTTTTATGGTATTTACATTGTTTTTTTTTATTAAAAGATGGGTTTTTAAACTTATTATGTTTGGGTTTTTTTTATACTTTATTTTTAACTTTTTTTTTTAACTTTTTTTCCTGTCCCACAACAGGACTTGAACCTGGGATCTGCTGATCCCCGATGCAGTGTACTGCAATACAATGTATTACAGTACCTTGCACATAGGCTCCCTATGTACAACAGGGAAAGGCAGTCAGGAGGCCGCTTGGTCTCTTGGCTTCTCATCGGCCAAGGGATATGGCGATCTTGCCCCCGAACCACCAAAATGCCATGATTGCTATTGATCACGGTATCTGAGGAGTTAAGCTGTCAGTGTCGGAGTACTTGCCGGAGTCTGTATAATACAGCTAAGACCCAGAAGTAATGCTGCAGACACAGCTCCTGTGCCCGCAGCATTACAGTGTCATAATAGCCGTTAAGTACATGCTCAGCGCAACCTAATAGTACATCATGGAGCTGGAAGGGGTTAATCTGTAATTTTTGATGGAACCTGCAGATTGTAGAATCCTTACAAGCGGAAGAAGCACATGTCATCATAACATTAGGCTACATGCACCTATGTACATGTGTGCTGTGTATTTTCCACAACAAAATCCTAATGAAAAGTTATGTCAGACGTGCATTAAAGGGGTTGATCAGGATTTGGAAAAACCTGTGGGGTGGCCTGGGCAGGTCTAACATATTAAAAAGCATTTTCACCTGTCCCCGAGGCTCTCTTATTGCCAACAGCGACCTTTCCTTCTAGTGCCAGAGCCACATTGCCAGAATACAGTGTGGGGGCAGGGGGCATTATATATTGTGAAGGCATTTTCTTCATCACTGTATGCTACACAGAGGAAGGAACTATTACTTTATGGGGGCACAAAATGGGCGGGGTTTGGTGGAGTCAAAGGGGGCATGTCTTAACATATATGAATACTTGACAAGTTCATCTAATGATCAGCTCAGACTTTCACCTGATGGCAAAATCAGGTCAGCGGACCCTTACTAAAAGTAGTGGAGTACCCCAAGACATTTAAAGCTCATCTTTTATTATTTATTTCACTGAAGGCCGCATCTATCAAGCTATATGTGAAAAGATCTCTTATAAGCCTGAGATACACACTATGGACAACGTTTTTGGGACACCTACATATTATAACTACAGGAGCTTTTATGACATCCCATTGTAAATCCATAGGCATTAATATTAATTTGTATTCTATTAAACCTTTTATTACATTTCTATTGGCCCCACTAGAGAACTTGAGCATACAATTGCTTGATATTACATATTGATTGATACTAACATATTGCAGTGTATTATAACTAACAGTTGACTCCCAGCCTATAGCGGGGTCTAAAAGGTTTCTGCAAATGGCAGAAAAGGAGCTCACTTTCAGGCCTCTGGTGCCATGGCAATCTCCATCACGTCACAGGAAAGCCAAGAGACTGGCAGAGGGATCCCTTTCCCTCTGTCTCACAGCTAAGATGCCGCAGTCACTATTGATCGTAGCAACTAAGAGGTTAACATGCCAGGGATCAGAATTATTGATTCACATTGTAGAATATTAGGCATTCTGAAATACGTAGAATTATCGTAGATCTTAGTCTACAAAGCTCTCCTGGCCAAGAATAGGGTGAATAATACCGTGTATTGCTTTGAAGGTTAGTTAACCCTGTAAGTTTATGTATTTACCTGTGGTGTTAGCTGCTTTGCATGTGCATGTTATGTTATTGTATGGTCCAAAAATTCTGAAGAATCGTGAGGCTGCTTTCACAGACTGTATTGATACTGAAAATCAAGATTAGCTGGGATCCTGCCACTGATCAGACCGGTATATTGACAATACCCATGTGATCTCCATCACTGAGCACAAACATCCCTTTACAACCCGACAGGTTACCTTTTAAGGGGTTAACAAAGCACACCAGCAATGATTTTTTTTAAAATTTTGTATAGCATGGGCTATTGAAGAATAAATTCCTATTTATATCAATATGTTTTTTTATGTACCATACCATTTGAGTTGTCTGCCATCTTGATTCCTTCTTCTCTGATATGGTTCCTGTAATATATTCTCATGCGCAGTTCCGTGGCCTACACTTTCCATCATGCCACTGGCTTGCCAGGGACAGAGAGGGTAGGGTCTTATTACTATGCACTTAATAAGGACAGCAAATACAGTGGGGAAAAAAAAGTATTTAGTCAGCCACCAATTGTGCAAGTTCTCCCACTTAAAAAGATGAGGCCGGCCTGTAATTGTCATCATAGGTAGACCTCAACTATGAGAGACAAAATGAGAAAACAAATCCAGAAAATCACATTGTCTGAATTTTAAAGAATTTATTTGCAAATTATGGGGGAAAATAAGTATTTGGTCAATAACAAAAGTTCATCTCAATACTTTGTTCTATATCCTTTGTTGGCAATGACAGAGGTCAAACGTTTTCTGTAAGTCTTCCCAAGGTTGGCACACACTGTTGCTGGTATGTTGACCCATTCCTCCATGCAGATCTCCTCTAGAGCAGTGATGTTTTGGGGTTGTCGCTGGGCAACACGGGCTTTCAACTCCCTCCAATGGTTTTCTATGGGGTTGAGATCTGGAGACTGGCTAGGCCACTCCAGGACCTTGAAATGCTTCTTACGAGGCCACTCCTTCGTTGCCCTGTCGGTGTGATTGGGATCATTGTCATGCTGAAAGACCCAGCCATGTTTCATCTTCAATACCCTTGCTGATGGAAGGAGGTTTGCACTCAAAATCTCACGATACATGGCCCCATTTATTCTTTCATGTACACGGATCAGTCGTCCTGGTCCCTTTGCAGAGAAACAGCCCCAAAGCATGATGTTGCCACCCCCATGCTTCACAGTAGGTATGGTGTTCTTTGGATGCAACTCAGCATTCACTCTCCTCCAAACACGACGAGTTGTGTTTCTACCAAACAGTTCTACTTTGGTTTCATCTGACCATATGACATTCTCCCAATACTCTTCTGGAACACCCAAATGTTCTCTAGCAAACTTCAGACGGGCCCGGATATGTACTGGTTTAAGCAGGGGGACACGTCTGGCACTGCAGAATCTGAGTCCCTGGCGGCGTAGTGTGTTACTGACAGCAGCCTTTGTTATGTTAGTCCCAGCTTTCTGCAGGTCATTCACTAGGTCCCCCCGTGTGGTTCTGGGATTTTTGCTCACTGTTCTTGTGATCATTTTGACCCCACGGGGTGAGATCTTGCGTGGAGCCCCTGATCGAGGGAGATTATCAGTAGTCTTGTATGTCTTCCAATTTCTAATTATTGCTCCCACAGTTGATTTCTTCACACCAAGCTGCTTGCCTATTGCAGATTCAGTCTTCCCAGCCTGGTGCAGGTCTACAATTTTGTTTCTGATGTCCTTCCACAGCTCTTTGGTCTTCACCATAGTGGAGTTTGGAGTGTGACTGTTTGAGGTTGTGGACAGGTGTCTTTTATACTGATAACAATGTCAAACAGGAGCCATTACTACAGGTAATGAGTGGAGGACAGAGGAGCCTCTTACAGAAGAAGTTACAGGTCTGTGAGAGCCAGAAATCTTGCTTGTTTGTAGGTGACCAAATACTTATTTTCCACCATAATTTGCAAATAAATTCTTAAAAAAATTAGTCAATGTGATTTTCTGGATTTGTTTTCTCATTTTGTCTCTCATAGTTGAGGTTTACCTATGATGACAATTACAGGCCGGCCTCCTCTTTTTAAGTGGGAGAACTTGTACATTTGGTGGCTGACTAAATACTTTTTTTTCTCCACTGTAACAGCCAAGTGACATAGAACATGTGTAACCTACACTGCAGAATCTGTGTATTCCTGTGTGGTATAACTTTAGTCATTTTCCTCTGCCGCCTCCTACTTAAAGATATGGGACACTAAACCACCCACAGGTCCTTATGGATGGGGGGCTTAGTGTCCCAAATCCCCATTTTACAGCCATCCATGCCCGCATTTAAAAAACAAACCTTTATACTTACCTAGAGATGAGTCCGAGGAGTCTCTTCTTTGGTGCTCCCAGCGCCTGCGCAGTTCTTCAGTGAAGCCAAGAACAAACACCACTACTTCACTGCTCATGCACCCGAGGTCTGTGGGTGGTTTAGTGTCCCAAATCACCCTGACAGGTCTCTTCCTCTGAACTCTTACATTAGAAAGCAGGGGAAAAGTTGTATCTCATAGAAATATGTGGGAGATTCTACACACGGCAGATAGCAGAGATAGGTAAGTACAGGGAGATTTATAACTCTGCAGATCATCATTGTGGGGACCTGCTAAATCCCTGCAACATCTGATTCCAGGAAGGATCTAATAGGTGATAATGCAATAATTCTGTAGCTTACAGGAAGTCCTACACCCAACAGAGACTGACATGGAGGAGAACAAGCTATGGAGTGGTAGTTAAACTGGGATAGCATGACACAGCTGCCCATAATAAAATGCATTGACTGCCACAGACAGTAGGGCCTCTATGCAGGAAGAGTATATGGGCCCCTTCTCATTACACCTCTTATCATAGAGTACAACCCTTATGTCTCTCTAACAACGTCTTAGTAATTATTAGCATTTATTTGCACTCTAATAGACAGTAGGAAGAAAGTCAGCCCCCCAACCTCCTTAACCCCTGTACAACTGCACAGGTTACCCCAATGGTATGTTTGCCCCTGACAAAATGGTTCAAAATATATGGCTGTAACTGAGCTGGAATGAAACAAATGGCACTTCTAGAATATTTCTGGTCATTTACAATTCTACACCTAAAAATGAAAATTCCCAAAGAGCTTCTATAAAAAATAAGTGCAAAAAGAGACGGGAAAACCCTGAAATAGAACAGAATTTCCTTTGGATCCTCACATATATCTACAAATCATAGAGAATAGATTTCCTTTATATCGGTATAGCTCTTAGTGTTAAACCTTTCAGGGATCATCTTCTTCTCTCATCTATTCCCATGCAGCGGATCGCATTGGCTTCTTTGATCTTTATTTTGCTTTCACAATTAATTAGCGAGGCAGGAGGATTAACGAAGTTGCATAAATACCTGCTGGCCTATGCACTAGATGAGAGCTATATCAAATGTCATTGATCTGTGTGGTGCCTAGAGATGAAAGGGACAACGTACAGCTTGTTTAGCAAAAAATATTTTTCCGGCTATTTTATGTGAAGAATGACATATATTTATGAGCATCATCTTGGTTTCCTGATCTATAACCATATTTATTGTGCACGCGATGTTTTTATAAAATCTAAAACGCTTGAAATAATTTTTAGTGTTTATAAGGTGGTGCGACTAAATTATTATTATAGTTATGACCAATATGGGCAAATATTACATAACCTGAAGATTTGTCACAAGCATTAGCAGACCTCTGTCTTCTTTCAGTACCAAAATGGCAGTAAATAGCTAAAGAGAGCTTGTGCACCTTGGTAGGTTTTCGCCCCTGCCTCGGCTTTGTCAGTCATACACATACAATCCCTTCTAAAGTGGTAGAATAGAATCTTTCATTGGGGAAGGCTGACATATGAGTAAATCTCTGAAGTAGTTCTTCACAAAGATGGTCAATGCAATAAAAAGACCATTACGATTCAATGATGAGAGCAATGCATATTTTTTTCTCCATGCTTACAAATTTACATACAGGAAAATATTACAGAAATATTGAATTATTTTAAATGCAATGGGAAGAAGTTATTAAGACTGTTTTCTTTCCACTTTCTTATAGGCTGTGGCTTCTTAATAATTCTGGCCTATCATTGGAGGTCCCTGCACTGAAATCTATGCCAGACAAGGAGTGGGGTAGATTTCAGGCATAATTTGCACAAGTTTTCTGGTTTGAGTTAAAGTAAATGTGGCAGGCTAAGACATTCCTGGCCCAACTTGTTCCTTGGCACACTCAGCTCATTGTCTTAGACAGTATCGAGCAAGGTAAAAAGAAAACATTAAATTGGCGCATCTTTGGCCCAAATATTGACTGTGCACCAAAGATGCACCACTTCTATGACAATGTTCTAGTGTTGAAACATATTACATTCCCCCGAATAAGTTTGTGTGCCAGTACCCATATAGATTTTCCATGAATATCTAACCAATGCTCCCTTTCTAAACGAGACAAGTAACTGCCTACATATAATAGACTGTCCATGACATACAGTAAGACAACATCCTCTTCTGAGTCAGTGAACAATATGGAATGCCCTTTCTCCCCTCCAACTCCCTAATGTTCAAGACGACTAGATAGCCAAAAGTAGCAGAATATCCTTGTTGGAATAGGCCAATCCTCGCTACTAAGCTGATGTGTAGGTTCAACACCCCTCTTAGAGCATGGCCCACCAGATCCCACTATCTAGGGATGAAGACCGACACAGTACGCCTCTTGTCATTCAACCTTTCAAAGGTGACATACATGTTAGTCTAAAAAGCTGCTGGATATTCATGGTTTCCTAGGGTTAGCATAAAAGGGCCTGCTCTTTTTCAAGTAGCACAGCTGGCAATCTTTTTGGAAATAAGGAAGACCCACTTTAATAATCCTGCAACCCACTTAAGGTCATTTTACACTACGTAAATGTTCCCAGTGCATTCATTAAATGGACATATAGGTCCCCAACTATATCAAATATTCTTTGCCATGTAAAGTTTAAAAACTATGGAGAACCCACAAAAACTGCTTTGCTAATTTGCAGGAGAATTTCCATGTGTAAATTCGGCTGCGTGTTTCCAGCATGTGACTGCAGCCTTAGGCTTCTTGCACAGATTTGTATGTGTTTTTTGGACTATAAAATTCATGCATTATTTATAAGTGTTTTTGTGTTGCCACACATGTCTACAAGATATAATAGGCAAAAATACAAGGTTTACAATTTACTTTGCAACATAAGTTGGTCCACAATAGCTACATCGCTAAAATAAGTCAAAGTTAACACAAAGTCAATATATACTGGTTAATATACCTGTGTGTAGATTGAGTAACTTGCAGATGTGGTGCAAATACAAAATATATAGAGTTTTCTGGTGTAGAGGGATGATATTGTGGTGAAAATTTGGTGCAAGGTGATTTCTTGTGCCAAATGTGTGCCACAAACCTATTTCTGTGCTTCACGGACCACATTGTGCGAATGTGAGCGGTGCAGTGAGGATCGGGGGTGGGGCACTTCGGCCCTACATATTTAATTTAACTAGTACCGGTTTTCTAGCATAAGTTATAATGGAAATCTACACCAGTTCCTAGCTGGCATAGGTCTCCATTCAAGTACATGGGCATACAGCTGATTTATGAAGAGGTCGGAGCCTCTTTATAAATCATTTATACCCTGCGCCACTCACGGTCTTTATTATGACTGATATATGATAAATCCGTCCCAATGAGTTACTTATTGTAATGCTAGAGGTCTAAATAGCATCATATGAAAGGAGGCCTGGCCCAATGATACAATAATTTTCTGCCATAACAAGCACATTTTCCGAGGGAGTGTAAGGGTGTGCAGGTATGGCGACAGACTGCATAAACAATCAGTTTCTTTGGATTACTATTTACTTTAAACTTTTCAATAGTTCACAATAATATATGGAATTTCTGAATAACCGGTACAGCAGTATAGGCCCACCACAAGAGTCACGTATCTTCAGCAGCATTCTTGCAAAAAGGGAGTCTCCCTCTCCTCCTATGTGTCATCTAGTTGTCCCTGGCAGTCAGTCTTTACTTTTGTGGTGCACCAGAATATGTACAAGGTTAATACAGTCCCCTGCCATGGGAAATAACAATTCAACTGTATTCAGTCTATCACAGTATACAAAGGACATTAATATGCTGGTCAGTTTCTAGTAACAATAAAATACAGCAATTTGGCATTATGCTCTCCTGAATCAACAACTGGGGTTCTAAAGTTCCTCTGGCAGTAATATTAGCATGTGAACTGGGAGCATCATGGCCTGTGTTTCATGGCTGCGAACAACAGAGAGGCACAGTAGTAACACATGGGGTCTCTCTTTATAAAACAAAAATGGGTGGAGGACTTTTTCCTCTGCTGATTTGTAGGCTGACTTCCACAGAGTATCGTCAAGCATTGGATAGAATAGTGTAAAGTGGGTCATCCCTGGAGCAGTAAAAACAAGTTCTGTGGAGTGACTAATCTAGCTTTTCTACGTCCACCTTTAACTATCCTCCCATCTCTCAGCCAACTCACTTTTTCACACACTACAATATGGCTTCCAACTTCATCACTCTACCAAAGCGACCGTAACCAAAGTTGCAAATGACCTACTAACTTCCATAACCAAAAGCCACTACTCTGTTCCACTCCTTCCAAACCTTTCATCTACCTTTAACATAATTGATCACTCTGTTTTGTTACAAACGTTCTCATCCCAGGGCATCACAGGCTTGGCCCTCTTCTGGATCTCCTCATACCTCACCAACTGCTCATTAAGAGTTTGCCACTCAAAAACTCCTAACCGTGCCCCCTCTCCTTAGGTGTCCCTCAGGGCTCTCTCCTAGGACCCCTATTGTTTTCCATCTATACCCACAGCCAACTCATGGAGTCCCATGATTTTCAAGATCACTGTAACGCTGACAAAACTCAAATATATCTCTCCTGCTCAGACATTACCGTTCTGCTATCCAGAGTGCCTAGCAGTCATGGCCTCCTTTTTCTCCTCTGATTTTCTGAAAATGAATATGGCAAAAAATGAGTTGATCATCTTCCCCCCCCCCACTTCATGCAGCCCCACTACCTCACCATTCAAGCACAGTTAATGGTGCCACACTTACCCCAGTCCCACAAGTTTTTGTTTTTGCCTTATCTTTCATGCCTCACATCCAACCCTCAACACCTCCTTCCACCTCAGACTCAAAAACCTTCATCAAATCTGCTCTTTCCTTACCCCTGAATCTTCAGCATCAGGTACAGTATGCCCTGATCGAGGCAGCATAGGCCGTCCTGGATAAGAGCACAGATGGGTGAGAAAATTTTATCGGCCGATTTAAAAAAGAATGCTAACCCCCACCATTTTATGTAATGAGGCCCCGCCTGAGGCTACTTCCTCAGATAGCCTTATGGAAGATTCTTGCCTTCTGTTTGAAACCTTTGCCATATACTATGGAACTTGCTACAGTGATACATAAGATTGTCCCCCACAATCACAACCTTTAAGAGGACCCTGAAGACTCATATCTTTAGGAGAACCAACAACTTTCAATAATCCTGCTGCTACCATACCACCATCTGAACAGATTCTATCCCCATCTACTGTCTCTGTCCCCGTCCCTAAAAGATTACAAGCCCTTGCAGACAATGCCCTCTATCCCAATGTACCAAGTAGTCACTATGTTAGTATTGTACTTTTTTTGTATTTTCTGTTTTGTATTTAAACATTACTCAAATGTAAAGCACCAGGAAATCAACGTTGCTCTAAAAAGAAGTAATAATCTCAAGTAATCATCATATGCTTCAAGGTCCTACATGGTATGCTGTAGATCGGAGCGATTAATATAGTATGTGTTGGATGGGTCCTGGCGAACCAGGACAGCAAAATACTTAGAGGCCCTTTCACCACCTTCAACAAGCCCAACCTACATCAATTAATAGGCACTGCTCTATTGATTCTGGCACATGTGGATTTTTTTTCTCTAGCCCCCACCAATCCCAATCCATCAATGCTGTTAGTTTTGGTACCTGATATGCTATTTAGACTCTGTACTATCAAGAGGGCGGTGTCAGGCACGAGCAGACAGAGCGTGTGATTCTGAGCTCTGATACTGGTTGCCACTGATTGGAGCTCTGAATTACGCCCCAATGCCTGACACTGCCCTTCTGACACTACAGAGCTTAAACTGTTCACTTGGCACAAAAACTACCTGCACTTGTTGCTTAGGAACGGTGGGGGCTAGAGAGAAAATTCCAACCGCGCAGGAATCAGTGGAGCAGCGCCTATTAACAGATGCTAAGATCTTGAATTGGTGGAGGTGGTGAAAGGTCCTCTTTAATGTTTACTTCCGGGGAACATGACCCGGGTATCACCCAGTCGCACGAACACTTCTTGCCCAGTACCTGAAATAAAAACTCCACACCAACTTTGGATTAAATTGGCCACAGCAGCCATTTTATTAAATAAAATAAATAACCGTTTTTAAAGTGCAAACAAAACCAACAACCCCACCCCAACACTGTCAGTAACCCTGACCCGACGACGGAGGTCCTCGAGGCCCAAAACCCAAGTTTTTCCACCGGTCCCTTGAGCACCAGCTCTGTTACCCCTAGCCGTTCCACACCAGCTCAGGGGCACCAATTTTATTAAGCTCCACGGTGCTCACTATCCCAGAGGGCCCTAAAGCCCTTAATACCCCTTTAACCATAACCAAAACAAAGCCCAAATGGTCTGGGGAGTCCAGCCCCTACCGTGGGGCCCTCCCCACCACAACCATTTCCGATACCCAGCCTCAAGGACCCCCACCGCCACGACGAGCGCCGGTGAAACCTCATCGGCGAGTGTCCCGCCACACCCGCAGCGCTGTCTCGACTCCCTGCTGCAGGCCCAAACACCACATGTCAATGCCCACGGCGTTCAGATGGACGCCGTCCCTCCTCCAAAAAGCACCCTCCCCCCGACTCCAGCTCCGAGTGATGCACCGACACTGCCCCATTCCGCGCCATGAACTTCCCAATGGCCCTGTTCACCTTTATCCGGGCCTTGTTAACTCGCTCGATTGACCGAGCCTCCCTCCAGACCTTGCGAGGGACTATGTCCGACCACACGGTCACCATCCCTGGGAACATCGCCCAAAGCCGTAATAAATCAAATTTTATGTCCTTAACCAAATCTCGAAAAGGGCGAACACCCAAATCATTCCCCCCCACATGTAACAGCAACACATCGGGAGGACGATCTAGCCTGGCATACCGATGAATCTCTGCCAGCACCTGACCCCACAACATACCTCTCAGCCCCAACCACCGCAAGATCGCCTCGTCTCTACTGAATCCCAGCTGTCGCCTGTCCGGACGCACCGCTGCCCGCAACGCACCCCAGAATATGTAGGAGTGACCCAGTAACCACACCAGACAAGGCCCGGCACCTGTAAAAACACCAAAGCAAAGAACATAACACGGGACACAAATCCCCCCCCCCCCCCAAAAAAAAACGTCCCACCCCCACAATTCACACCTGCCCAACCATCCTCACTCCAACCCCCAGGGCGGACGTAGGACCTAAATCTCACTGACTCCCACCTCCCGATTCGTTGAATCACATCCTCTCCTAAACCCCATCTAGCGGCCTCCGTCGCTGCCCCAATACGAAATGAATGCCCACTAAATTGATCCACCCCTATTCCCAAAAACCGCAAACAACGCCTAAACACCCCTACGAATTGAAAACGAGACAAAAAAGAACCATCCCCATGGATCAGGAGGGGGCCCCCCGCCCCGCCCCTATCCGACACATACTCCCGCACACAAGCCACCGGACACATCAAGCAGCTCGGCACTGCAAACAAATGTACCGCACATCCCCGACCCTCCTGGTCAGTCTTTGATCGTCGCAACCGAAACTCCACCCTGTCCCCATACACGTCCACATCCTCCCACATCAATCCCCCTGGGCGATTCCTAGAGCCGCTAACTAACTCCCCTAAACGCAGAGCCCCAAAAAAGGCCAGTGAAAAAGCCGCCCTGAACAATCTGACCTCTCCCGGTGTTGACCCCACCGACCCCAGAGCAACCCCCAAATCCTGCAGCAGCCGGAAAGACACTGGTTTCCGCGCATCCGCCCCCGACCGGAACCGCCTCCAACCTTTTACAGCCTGCCGAACCAAAAATGATTTAGTGAAGTCCGGCAAGCCCCTACATTTAAACCCAAACGTCAATCCCGCTAGACACCTGTTCAACCGAGACACTCCCCAACCCTTCTCCCTGCAATGCCCTATGAATAACACCAAAGGTATCTCTAGATCGCCCGACTCCCCGCCCAAGAATTCAATCCATGCCTCCCACTCCTTCCAAGCCCTGGCGTACGCCGCCCAGGTACCGTCTGCCAGGGAGGAATGAATCAATGCCTCTGCCACCCGACCGGCACCGACCACAATTCCGTCGGCCACTCCACTCCGAACTCCTCCGCCTCCGGAGCCACCTGCCGAAATCGATCCCACTGCAAACGAGAAAGGGCATCTGCCACGTCATTCTGAACCCCCGGGACATGGACGGCCACCACACACGCATTCAACCTCAGGCATTCCAACACCAAACGCTGCAGCACCCGAACCACAGGAGGAGAGGAGGCTGACAATCTATTTATCGCCTGCACCACCCCCAGATTGTCACAATGAAAGTGAACCTTCTTGTTCCGAAAAAACTCCCCCCAAACCATCACTGCCACCAAAATTGGGAACAGCTCCAGTAACGCCAGGTTTTTAACCAGCCCCTCCGCCAACCAAGACTCCGGCCACACTCCCACGCACCAACTGCCCTGAAAATACGCCCCAAAACCCATGCTCCCCGCCGCATCTGTAAACAATTCCCAATCAACTGCCTCCACAGCTTCCCCCATCCAAATAGAACGCCCATTAAATTGTTCCAAAAAGGTATCCCAGACCCTCAAATCCCCCCTTAACTCGCCGCCTAATCGAATAAAATGCGATGGAGCAGCCACGCCGGCAGTTGCCGCCGCCAACCGCCGAGAGAAAACCCTCCCCATTGGTATGATCCGGCAGGCAAAGTTCAGTTTGCCTAGCAGAGATTGCAATTCCCGCAATCGCAGCTTCTTCCGCCGACATGCCCTCTGAACCTCGTCCCGCAACCCGCACAACTTGTCCTCTGGCAGCCGACACTCCATGCGGCCCGTATCTATGGTGATGCCCAGAAAACTAATAACCGTGGACGGACCCTCTGTCTTGCCCCGCGCCAATGGGACCCCGAAATCCGCCGCCACCCGTTCTACTGAATGCAGCAACACCGAGCACATGGAGGACCCCCCAGGACCGATACAAAGAAAATCGTCCAAGTAATGGATGACCGAAGCACAACCAGAGACATCCTTAACCACCCATTCCAGGAACGAACTAAATGTCTCAAAATACGCGCATGACAACGAACAGCCCATCGGCAAACAGCAGTCCACAAAAAACCTCCCATCCCAGCAACAACCCAACAAATGTAGGCTATCCGGATGCACAGGCAGCAGTCGAAACGCCGCCTCTATATCCGTTTTCGCCAGCAACGCCCCCCTGCCCAAAACGCCGAACCCACGATATCGCCGCATCAAACGAGGTATATTCTACTGAGCATAACTCCGGATCAATTCCATCATTCACAGACAACCCTTTGGGGAATGAAAGATGATGGATCAGCCGAAACTTATTCGGCTCTTTCTTTGGAACCACCCCTAGCGGTGATATCCGCAAATTTGGAAAGGGGGGCTCCAAAAACGGGCCTGCCATTCTCCCCAAAGCCACCTCCTTACCCAACTTGTCCGCCACCACCTCCGGATGCTCCCGCGCCGACCTCAAATTCCTCCCCCCCTCCTAACTCCTCCACCTCAACAAAAGGAATCCTGAACCCCACACTAAAACCGTCCGTCAATAATTCCGCCGCCGCCCTATCAGGGTATCTACTTAGGAATGGCGCCATCCTTTCCAGCCGCACCGGAGTCGCCCCCTTTCCCAACCCCTTCTGTACCCTTAGATTTTGCCCTGAAGCAACGGTTGGCTCCATGAGTGCCCCCGCAAGAGGAGCACTCATGCTTGAATTTGCATTTTGCTCCAAATTTACACCCCCCTTCATTAAACAGGAAGCATAATCCCTTCTGCGCTGCAACCGAGCGCCCCGAAGACTCGGAGCCCCCGGTCCCCCCTGGAAAGGACGACCCCGACTTCGCCTGCGCCATAATCCTCAACCACAAGCCAATATCCTTATGGTCCCAGCGTATGCTGGACCGCACCGCCTTCCGCTGACGAAATTGCTCGTCATAGCGGAGCCAGGCCTGGCCCCCATAAACCCTATACGCCTCCCCGATCGCGTCCAGATAGCAAAAAAGCGCCGAGCAATTCTCTGGCGCCTTTTCCCCTATCACACTTGCTAAAATGGCGAACGCTTGAAGCCAGTTAGCAAATGTCCTAGGAATCAGCCTATACCGCCGCTTCTCCTCCTCCTCCTTTTTCTCCTCTTTCCGCGCCTTATCCAAGTTAAAACGTTCCAGCGGCAAAAGTGAGAATATGTCTACATATTCACCCTTCCATATCCGGTCCCTAACCTCCTGCTTTAAATGGGCCCCCAATGGGCCCTCAAAGCAGACGTAAACCTCGCCTTTTGCTGCGTCATCCAAACGCGGCGCATCCCCTTTGTCCTCCCCCTGAGTCTGGACCGACACGGACACACCCTGCGCAGGGGGCGGTGACACCACCAACGGCGCCGGCGACCCCCCCCCCCACCCCCCATGCTAACGCCGGGGACGGGGAACCTAAACCACTACCGCTACCAACCCCCCCGAACCGCATCCGCCAACGCCCCCCATAACCGCTAACAAACCCCTGCCTAACTCCCCGGGGTGACCCCCCCAGCCCCCCTCCCCCAGGAACAGCTAACAAGGGCCCCAGCAAAGGGAAAGAAGTCTCACCTGGTTGCCTGGGCGCTGTGAACCCAGCGACCGCAGAGTCCTGCTCCTGCCGTCCTGCTGCTCCCATCGATGCTGCACCGCTGCCATCTTCTTCTTCCCCCCTGGCCGGGGCCTCCGCGAAGCTCCGCCCCCCAGCCGCTCCGCTGTGGGCGCCATCTTGCGACGCTCCCACTCTGCTTCGCGCCGGCCTGTCGGCGCCCGCCGCAAGAGGCCCAGGCCCCGCTGACTCTCCGCTGCCGAAGGCCTCCTCGTTGCTCGGCAACCGTCTCCGACGCCGAGCCGACACCGCCGGTGCCGCCGCGGAGCCGACCGCTCCCTCTCCAGCCACCAACGAGGTAATAGAAGGAGGAGGGGGGACTCCCCTCCCCTGTCGCGGGTTCCGCCGAGCTCCTGGATTCCTCCCAGGCCGGGAAGGCCGCCCGGCAGCGCACCGAGCGGCGCCCTGGCCCGGAGGGTCCCGTGAGGGGCTCCGCAAACGGCGCCGGACCCGAGGGGTCTCCTCGGGGCTCAGGCGCGCCGGAGGCCTGGTCCTCCGCGGCCGTCTGCCTGGCGGAGAGGGGCAACGTACCTCCTCCCCAGACCCCTGTAACAATCCCTGCAGCTGGGACTGCAGCCACTCTGCTCCCCTAACGGCAGCTTCAGCCCGCACTTGGGCCAGTAGCTCGTCAACCCCGGACATTTCTGGGCAAAAGGGGGGATGATCCTATGCTGTGTGGGCTTCTGGCTTCTCCTGCGCTCTGTGCTGCGAACTGGCGGGAATATTCCCGCCTCTACTTTAAATACCCCCCCCTTCCTCCCATGTCTCCTCCCTTACCCCTCCCCTACTGTTCCCGCTCCTCTGTAGCCACTTTAACCCCTTGTTGTCTCCTCCTTTTTGTGCTCCAGGCTAACACCGGTCATGGAGGCCTCCCCTTCCAGTCTTCGCCCTCGGTCCGGCCTTACTAACATCTGTTTTAAGCTTGTGATGATCCCACAGGTGCTTGTCATGCTTCTGTAAAAATCGAAGTGCCTATATGCAGACATAATACAAAATTATGGGGAACTGAAAAAAATAGTACTAGAGGATTGCGTTAGTTTCATAGATTTTATTAGCATAGCATAGAAGCATAATTTTTTGTCAATATTTTACTTCTGGATTTCTGTATGAGGCTTTCAATTATTTTGTTTTTGGATACCCTGCTCTTGTTTTATCGTCTTTTCTTTGACTATCCTCTGATCCAAACCTCCTATTTCACCAATTAAAAGATGTTTGCATATTTAAGAGAATTTTGATGTATTGCAAGTTGTATGTTACAAAATGCTTCAACTTTTTTATATAAAACCTTGCTGATATATATTATGTTTCACCTACAGGACTATACCATCACTATGTATTTTCAGCAGAGTTGGCGTGATAAGCGTTTAGCTTATACTGCACTCCCTCTCAACCTCACGTTGGATAACCGAGTGGCTGACCAGCTCTGGCTTCCAGATACATACTTTTTGAATGATAAAAAATCCTTTCTCCATGGTGTGACAGTCAAGAACCGAATGATACGACTGCACCCAGATGGCACTGTTCTGTATGGACTAAGGTGAGCTTCTGTGCAATTGTTCTACAAAAAATGTCTATTGTCAACAGTAATCGCCATATTTTTCTAAGATGCTTCCTGATTTTTTTTGTTATATCTGTTATAATTTTTTTTTTTAAATTCAGTAGTAGTTATTACTATTGTGAGAGCAATCCTCTCTAAGTATCATCGTATTGAAGTCCAAATGAGTACAATTGGTATATGAGCCAGCTCAGAGAAACACACAATCACAAGGAGCAAGTATGTGACCAATATGGATTCTGGTCTTTAATGGTGGATAGTTAGGTTTTTATACATTGTAGGTATGGTTATACATTGCATAGACAAAGAGAAGGTGCGATTAGTATAATTAACATAACATGATTGGGTATAAAGTTGTAAAGTTTTAGCAGGAAGAAGAAGTTTCATCCCATTATAGATAAGTTTTCAGCAAGGAGGGGAATGAGCTCTGGGCAGTGCCCGAGAAAGGAATGTAAGATGGAGACCGGTACAAGCTGCATCCTTCACCGTACAAAATTGTAAAATATCACCGTGTAAAAGATAATAGCAAATAAGTTATAAAAATGGACAGGTTGTTAGCATACAACATTTAAAGCAGATTTCATTATATTAACAAGGCCTGCGTAAGTAAATTCACATGTCTATAGTGACATAAAATGTAACCAATCGCTATCATTAATGGAGTAGTCCTATTATTGTATAGACAGAGGCTGGACTGGATCAATGTTGATGAAGGCTCATCCCCATCAGCAGTGTCATATAATGTTTAGATAACTTACACTGGATATTCATTGCATATTCATTATGCAAATTAGGCACATAGAGCCTCCCCTTAAACCACCGAATATCGCTCTAGCAGATGAATCCACGCCTCTTGCTCTGCCTGCCCTGTGCCCGTAAGAGATATAGAAGAAGCTTCAAGGGGAGGGCTGTGATAGCGCACTGAGCATGTGCAACATCTTGCTAATAGCAAAGTGATGTCAGATCAGCTCCTACTGCATGGGGACAGTACAAACATGAAAAGGTGGTGGATTCTTCAGCTACAGCGGTGCTCGGGGACCTGAGGGGACGCCCCTTGTGGTCTGTGTGCCTAATTTTCATAATGAATAAAAGCTCATTTTCTTTGCATCCACAGAAATCTCAAACATACAGTAAACAAGTTATGATTTTTATCAGTGTTACGGCATCTATGTGACTATGGGGAGGTGATAGACTCACTTTAAATAATTGTTGGCGCACGCACAGACCGTGTGGTCAATGTATTCAGAAATTAATACAATAAATTATGCTGTACGTAAAATAATTGACGTTATATAAGAGGTAATGGGGAGAGTTTCATACTAGCAAATAGCAGCATTAGCAGAAAACTAATGTGTATTCTGGAAAAATGTATTATGTATCTACCGAATATGAACAGTATTTATGCAGCTGTTTATTACAACTGTTTAATGTATATATGTAAAATGTATTGCAGCCCATATATTAAATGGAAAGTAGTTAGACATCTGCAAAGGCTTGCTATAATACTGTATCTTTCATCTTTCCTGACGTGTCTATTTTACCAAATACTTGTATTTAACATGAAACAATTCAGAGAATCATTTCCTATAATTCTCTTTTGAGTAGTTCCTCTGTTATTCCTCCTAAATATGTATGAGTAAATTGGCAACTGGGTGTTACTCTTCTCCTTGTCACTTGTCCTTGTTAATGCTAGGTTCAGGCCTGCACTCGGGTTTTCTGTCCCCAAGCAGACCCGAAAAACGGAAACCCAATCCGCTTAAAAAGTGATTACCTGCAAAAACCTGTGGACCTGATAGACTATAATTGGGTCCGCCTGGTTTCCGCCCGAAAAATGCGGAAAGAAAAGTCCTGCTTGCAATGAAAGTGCATGCCATGGGGACGATTGCTTTAGTGACCATTCCTACAGCACGTCCCCTGCGTTGTCCTGTGTAATATTCAGAATGGGTCAGAACAAGCGCTGATCCTGAGTTTTGTTGCTGATCAGCGCTTGTGAAGAAAGTCTTTTTGTCTAATACAGCCCTAAGTAGAGCAGAGCATTCGAAACAAATACTGTACATCCTGAGTTGGATAAAACAAACTATAACACACTGATTTGAAATCTAATATGTAATAAGTGCTTTAAGTGCTTGTATTAAATATGTATGTTTGTTAGGTTTATGTTACTTGGCAGCAGTACTGCGGAGTCCATAAGGAAACCTTTCGACTCAGGCCTCTATGTGGGGGAAACAGGGCAGAGACTGAGTCAGCGCATGAACTCACACAGATCCACCATTAATAACAGCAGAACAGATCTCCCAGTGGCCGCACATTTCTCCGAAGACCACTCTGTTCAAGATTTGCGGGTTCTGGTTTTAATGGGACATTATAAGATGCAGAGAGAGAGAGAAAAAGGAATGGGAATATAAGTTAATGCAAAAATTTCAAACTCTGCAATTTGGACTTAATATTCATGCCAGTTTCATGTCACATGTATGAACTGTGAGGGTCACAAATCACCACCTGATAGCAAACAGATAACAGCAAGAATTACTGATCCCTCCATCACGCCCCACAAGTTTTCAGACTGTTTATTTCTTGACCTGTTGTAAATAACTTCTCTACTTATATTGCATTTTGTTATTTTTAGAGATTCTAAGATCCTTTGAAGGTCCATGTCTTTTGTGTATAAAAAGTCTGTGAATTTTCAGTTTCTTGTATAACACCATGTCTGAAGAAGAGAGCTAGTACTCTTGAAAGCTTACCATCAAATATACTCAGTCTCTAAAAAGTATCGCCTGATTTCTTCACTCTTCAACGACTCTGACTTCACTAAATTTCTACACTGCAGCTTCAGTTCTGACTCCTTCCATAACTGGCTCATGTATGATAAATAGTAATGAAAAATGTCACTATAGTAAAATGATAACATTAGGCTTTTTATCCCCATTGTGTAAGTAAATCAATATTTTTACTTTGACTCCAACTCCATAGCCTTGGTTGTCAATGGTCAAAAGCTGTCAATTAGATTCATGAAAAGTTATGGGAGGTCTTATGTAAGAGAGGGCTAGAAAAATTTAAAAAAAAGACACCAAAATGATGATTATTTATGTTTGACTCTTAAGATTTGAAACATGAATGCCTTCTTCTAAATATTCCCTTTAAGGAAGGGCATCATTTGGAAACACCTGTTATGACTATGCACAGTCTTATATGTAATACCGAGTTTCTCCAAAAATAAGACCTACCCCGAAAATAAGCTCTAGTTAGATTTTCCAGGTTTTTTGGAGTAGGCTTGAAATATAAGCCCTACTCCAAAAATAAGCCCTAGCTAATTTAACCCCTTTCCGACATCTGCTGTGGAATTACAGCGGATGCCGAGTCCTTAAAGATGGCGGCCGCTCTGCTTCAGAGTGGCTACCATAACTGCAGTACCGGGTCTCTGCGGAGACCTGGAGTTAATGCCCGCGATCAGTTTCTACCCTGATCACGGGCATTGTTCAGCGTGACCCCCTCTCCTTCCCACCAAAGTAGCACAACCCGTAGTTAATGCCAACGATCAGAGTGGACTCTGACCGCGGACATTGCTAAGTGTGACCTCCCCTCCCCCCTCCCGCAGTCCCCAGGGCCGGTCCCAACCGCCTATAGCTACTATACTATAGCTACAGTCCCTATAGCCCCCCCCCCCCAAAGCAGAGAAGCTATCCCCGGGGCCGGTCCCCACTGGCCCTGTACCTTTCACGTTGCAGGTCGGCTCCCACGCGGCGAGATCGCGGGAGCCGACCTGTTCCTTTGACAGCCGGGAGCTCCCAGTCCTGTCATAGGAATATTACAATTGAGGTCCAGCCTCAATAGTAATGTAGATAATCTTACGTAATCTCAACGTATTGCAGTCTATGGGATGATTGCAGGTTCAAGCCCCCTAGGAGAAGTTAATACGGTAGTAAAAGAAAAAAAAAAAAAAGTTAAAAAATATTAAAAAACAAAACAATAAAAGTTCAAGCCCCCCCCATCACTTTCACTAGAATACATAAAAAACTAAAATATTACTGTGAAACACATACACATTAGGAATCCCTGTGTCCGAAAACGCCCGCTCTACAAACTTATAAAAATATTTTACCTCTATGGTGAATGCCGTAGCGGAAAAAAAAAAAAATCAAAAGGGCCGAACTGCTGTTTTTTCGCTGTTTCCTCTCATAAAAGTTGAAATAAAAAGCGATCAAATGTGTGATTGTTGTTCGGAGCAAAAAATAATATAAGACGCTGTCTTATTTTCGGAGAAACACGGTAGCACAACATACTTGAAGATCCTAGGTCTCAATGTAAACTGTACATATTTCCATGCAATTTATAACACAGGTAGGCCTCCTCATGCATCAGTTTCTGGGTATAACTACAGCCTTTGCTCCTCATATACTCCTGGAAATACACACAGTGCTATCACCACACAGGAAGAATTCTTAGAATTATGTCTTAGAACATGACAATGATATCAAACCCAAGGAATGTCACAATATGGACATAATACACACACTGACGTTACTTTACAGACATAATAAACACTGTGATGTCACAATACAGGAATATTAAATAAAGTAATGTCACAATGCCAAGAAAATAAAGAGAGTGACATCATGGCACAGTGATGTCATACAGCAGACTGGTATACAAATGCTTGTTTCCTGAAGGTTACTCCCCGAGAGGCCTTTGCTCCCTCAATTAGCTGTATTACTCTGCTGGTAATCTAGTCTTCATATGTGAACCTAACACTATGGAGCACATTCATAGATAAAAAATGGCTTAAAAAGGTTGTCCATATATTTTTTTTTTTTATGATCGATAGGGGCCCTCTTTATGGAGTCACTTCCGGCACCTCTCCAGTACACAAAGCAGGGCCGAATTTAGAAAGCGCCGTCCACTGTAGCTCAGCTCCCATTGAAATCCTGAGGATAGACATAATTAACTCCTTGCTGCCTGTGTCAATTAACCCCTTTAGTTCCTTGTAGAACACCTCCATTGTACCATAGAGCCATACAACTCATTGTGTGAACGTTACAGAATACTCCATGATTTATCAACATGAACCATTTTTGTGTCCGAGTGCTGTCCGTGAAAAATACAAACAGCATCGGACCCATTATAGTAAATGGAACAACTCAAACAATATTTTTCACAGACCAAGGATCAATGAGTAAATAATTATTTCATGCACTATAGTTTTCTCTGTTCTCTACCCCTCTCGACCATTCAAGTCTATGGGGCTGATGTCGTCCGTGTGCTGTCCATGTTTCATTAGTTTTTCACACATTCATTGCTAGGAAATACTGAAAAATAAAGAAGACAGCATCCATCACCTGACTGAAGCTTCCACTTTAAAGGCCACATGGCCTGTTCGCAGTTCAGTCCCATTCAAGTGGATGCTCTGAACTGCGATAAGAATGGGATGAACTTGTGCTTGGTAAGTACTGAAGGCTGTAGTGATATCCTGAGCGCTGCAGCCTCTTCAGACAGCTGAGTGGCCATGGGATCGGGGTTTTAGACCCCTGCCAATCATTAATTGATGACCTATCTTAAGGATTATCAATTATTTATGGAAGACCTCTTTAATGGAGTAGATTTCCTGATATGCTTCACAGTTAAGAGGCCTGTGCCTGGTGTCAGGGGACTAAAAATGAACAAAGCATTGCTTGGTTAGATCAGTATAATATCTGAATTATCTTAAAATGGACCTTTCACCATTTCTGTCAAGCCCAGTTCTTTGCATCCTTTAATAGGCGCCTCTCCTCTGATTCCAGTGCAGGTTTTTTCTCTAGCCTCACTATTCACCAGCGTGTGCCTGGCAGGGTATTTAGGCTCTGTACTGTCAGGTGGGTGGTATCAGACATGGGGGGCGTGATTCAGAGCTCTGACACTGTCCAATCAGCGGCAGGCAGCTCAGAATCACTACTACTACTCCTGCTCCTACCTGAGACTACCCGCCTAACATTAGAGATCCTAATTAGCATTCCAGGCACCAAAATGAACTGCACTGATTGCTCAGTAATGGGTGGGGGGGGGGGGCGGGCTAAAGAAAAAAATCCAACTGTGCCAGAATCAGTGAAGCAGCAGGTATTAACGGGTGCAAGGAACTGGCATTGGTGGAGTTTTAAAGGTCCTCTTTAAATAAAGCCACATTTTTTGTTTGAGTGGGCGGACATATTACTACCTATAGTAAGGACAGAATGCATTGGTGTTTAGACGCTGGTTAAGCCTGTACATCATATATTGTATAAACACTGGGTGACCTGAGCGCTGTACAGTGTCTACAATGTGAATGCGTACAGTACCGAGATCCTGAACTCCTACAAGGTGTCTTATACACTAGCGTGATGTAGAGGTGATCTTTGTCTAGTCTTATGGATTGTCTTCTTAGTGTTACTTTTTTTGTTAAAGGGGTATTCCCATGAACATAATCATATTTATATTTATAGATGATTAAAAGTTAAACATTTTTGCAAATATAAGTAGTTAAAAATTGTGCAGAGTTTTAAAGGTTTTCGCTAACCATCTTAGTGGTGACATCTGTTGTCTTGATCGGTTGCCAATGGATACAACCATGAATGCAGAAACTTTCTATGGTCTGGGACTTTTCAGGAACCCAGCAATGATTTTCTTATTGTAACTGGGTTATCAGGCAGGGACCCAAAATGTATCAGAAGATATCACAGCCACAATAAGGACAACATGGCTGATTTTCTGACCTTAGAAAGTTCCTGCATTCATGGTTGTATCCACTGGCAACCGATCAAGACAACAACTTGTGACCACAAAATATTTAGAGAAAATCTTTAAGACTGCAAAATGTTTAATTACTTATATTTGCAAAAATGTTCTACAAATTTAAAAATGCTTATGTTCATGGGAATACCCCTTTAACCTTTTCTTGCTGAATAGTTTACGGCTAATTTAATCTATACAGCATATGCTACAGTAGAAGCCAATAGAAGCTTTCAGTCACTTTTTTTGCTATGTAGCAGAGGGGTCATTGGGTGTTCTCCATCACCAGGGCCTGAGTGTGTTAGCAGCCTATAGTTACACCATTGTCGTAGTCCACAAAAACGTTTTACCTTGGATTACATATATTGTTTATGATGAATCTACACAAAAACCAGAAGACATTTCCTGTATGAGATATGGAATGACTGCAGGATTGTTTCTTTGTACTGTATTTCCGCTCATGTAAACCTCTATGTATAGCGGCGCCCACCACCCTAAGCTGCATAGAGATATATTTAGAAAATGCACAATAAATGTTAGAGATAAGAGCAGCGCAGAGGTGTCAAAGCTTTGCACAGACTTATTTTCTTTCTCCGTCAAATTTTCTATTTGTCCTTTTTTTTTTCTCAGTCCCTCTGTTTCACAGCTTATCCTTTCCTCTCTCACCCCAACCTTCTGCATTTACTCCCCCCTGCCTTGCATTTGTATGTTCTCCCTCCCTGATCCTCTTTCTCCTTGTTTCCATAGAAACCACATCCACTTGGAATGAAACTGATCATTCATATTGTAAAGAGAAATGTATGAGAGAAACAAAAAAGGCTGGGTCCTAACATAGCCTGGTCTGCAGTGGCATTACACTAAAAATCGCATAGCTTTGGCTGTATAATGGTCTGGATGTCGTTTTTGTCTTTACGCTCTTCATTCTATCGTGCCAAGGATGGCTTGTCTATTATATACGGTCATTTGCCAGCGATGCCATATCATCCAATGTCTCTATTTGCATTCCATTCTATTTGCATTTGCATATCTAATTCAATTTAGAATGAATATTTATTGTTACATCTACCTTAATATTAAAAAAAAATAAGCCAAGAATCAACATAAGCAGAAAGTGCGGCTGTGTATCGTGTGTTTTATCCCGCTGGTTTTCACATTTTGATAAAGGGGGTTGTCTCATTGAGGCAATACATTGTCATATGTCATAATAGATAAAACAGAGACGGGTCCTGAAAGAGGGACCTTCTAATATCAGTGGCTGCTGCACTATTGACCCTGGCCTATCTATATATTACATACAGGGGCGTAACTTGAGGGGGTGCAGAGGGTGCAGTCGCACCAGGGCCCAGGAGCCTTAGGGGGCCCCTAAGCACTGGCATCAGTATTGAGATTGCAGATTCCATCTGGCCCATAAGCCAAGGAGACCCACAGATTACCTTAACCACACTAAGGTTGATTAAACTCCTTAGCAGCCGTAACCATCACTTTCAAGAATTCACTGTAGGGATGAGGTAGGGGGCCCTGGACAAAAGTTTGCATCAGGACCCACAAGACTTTAGTTACGCCACTGATTACATACCCACCATGTAATACTACATTGCTACTACTTCGGGGAAGAAATACAGTATGGCTGGCCATAACTTCACCCGCTTGTGGTTTCAGAAGGTGGAGCCATGATCATCATCTCATTGTCAGATTGGTTTTATTTTAAGTCTAGGGACACAAAGAGTAGAAATGCTGCAGAAAACACACAACATCTTATAACTCCTGCAAAAATAATGAGTATTTAGTTAGTTTCCACCTGAAAAAAACAAACTGACCTGTGGTGGAGTTTTAGGCTGAGGTCCCACATTGCAGAAACGCTGCTTTTTTGTTGCAGATTTTGCTGCGGTTTTTTGAGCCAAAGTCAAGAGTGGATTAAGCAGTAAGGAGAAGTATAAGTGCATCCTATATATATTCCCATTCCTTCTGTAGCCACCACTAGGTTTGGTTTAAAAAAACGCTGCAAAATCTGCAACAAAAAAAGCATCAGTTGAAAGCAGGAAATCTGCACTGAAAATCTGCAGCATTTCCTGAATAAGGCTAAGGCCCTATGTTGCGCAAACGCAGCTTTTTTTTGTTGCGTTTTTTGAGCCAAAGCCCAGAATGGCTACAAAAGGAATGGGAAATACATAGAAAGTACTTATACTTCTCCCTTCTGCTCAATCCACTCCTGGCTTTGGCTCAAAAATCTGCAACAAAATCTGCAACAAAAAAAGCTGCATTTCCGCAACGTGGGGTCTTAGCAAAAAATATGGAATAACAAAGACCTATACATGCAAACAATGAAAAGAAAAAAGGGAATAGCATAAAGAACAATCCAGTTTTTAAGTCTGGCGTTGGAGTGCGCAGCAGAAGAAATGGACAGACTACATGCTAGGCTGTGGCTCCAAAGAATCTTACACTGAATTCATGTACCTCACCCCTTTTTCAAAGAACCTCAGCCCTGCACCTCCTTTCTGGAACCAACCATCTGGGACTGTGGCCCTAATAACATGCCTTATGTTCTGGAAGACCTATTTTGGGAGTATGCCATAAGTCTCAGTTGGTACCACATATAGGTATGATATGCCTGTGAAGAGATGCCAAAGGCTTTTAGAATTCCATGCATACCAAACATGCCCATTGAATTATACTTAATTCCCCATATGCATAATTTGGGACGCTTAGTAATTGCCCTGCACCCAGATTGTTGGCATCACTAACTGGTTAAGGTCCCCCGACCATCTTTCGTTGCATGGATCATTCAAAAGTTTAAATTATTACATACACTTGCTAGTATAATTTTTCTTTGTTCAATATACTGAGCTCGGGCTAGCTTCGCCTTCAGACCAGGAATTTGATATTTGGGGTTGGCAGCCACACACAAAGGCTTGCTAATAAGTTTATTAATAAATGCACATCCTCCTCATCTGATCACCTGCACCCTGGGGAAGGGGTCTGAAATGACCTCCGTTCAGTGAGACTTACTGATACATTGAACCAACACCTGACTATGACAGTGAATGACAAAATCCAAAAAATAGCTAGACACAACTTAAAACACAGTATGACATATTCATATTTCATATACTAATAGATATAACCATGAATGCAGGATTTTTCAATGGTCTGAGACCTGCGATGATTTCCCTATTGTAGCTAGGTTATCTTTTCATGCATGTAGTGTCACTGCCTGATAACCTGTCGATGGTAAGGAAATCATCACTGGGTCCCAGACCATAGAAAGTTCCTGCATTCATGTTTGTATCCATTGGCAACCAAACAAGACAAGACCGTCATCACTAAGGGTAAGTTCAAAAGCAGTTTTTTGCAGGCAGATTTTTGAGGCAGAGTTAGTGGGGTTTATATTAGTAATAAAGCTTAACCAGAGCAGGGAATGCAAGTACTCCCTGGAATAACCCCTTTAATAAAAATAAAAGTCCTCATGTTGAAAAGCCTCTCAAAACCCCTATAGGCTGTAACTTCCCTTTCAGTTGGAACTCTACTACATTAAAAACCTAATGTTTTGATGTTTTGGGTGCTTTTTATGTTGGGTGTGAATAAGGAGAAGGAAACAGTGATATGAGAGGTGATATTCACAGCAAAGTCACAAGTAACAGTGGAGACACTGTCACAAGTCATCTTACAGTCACAAGTAACACGGAGACACAGTTTTCCTCGAAAACATTATCCACAGTCTGAGCACTATACAAACATGGATGGAAGTGGAATCTGCTCCTTTTTCCCTCCTCTAACCCTGTGCACCTTTTCGCTTTAGGTAATATGCAGGGACCCCGGACTTGTTCCTTCATTTCAGACACTAATTGTGGAAATGCAGGCTATGTTTTGGCCATGGATACAAGGATTTATCGCTGGTAACAGGTAGAGATGTCCTTTCAGATAAAAGGTTCTTTTCTGTAAGCTGTGGGGCCCGATGGTGCAGCTTGTCCTGGCCTAACTATCCCTAACCAGAGAGCTGAAGGTGGACTCTGCACTACAACTACCAGCTAACAATAGGTAACAGGTCACATATGCTGCAGCAAACAGCATCAACACTGTGTAGGTAGTTTTGCAATTTTTGATACAGCAGGCAGCGATAGTGTGACAAGAAGGACCTGCATGGTATGTGGGGTGTAAAACAAATTATTACGATGTCAAAGGGGAAACTATTTTCTGTGAGGGGACACATTACCTATCTGGGAAAGACAATAATACCTATGGGGGCCACTACTGACTATGTGGAGGGCACAAGGGGGCATTATTGCCTACGTGGGGAAACAAAGTGGGAACTGTTACTTTGTTGAGGGCAGAATGGGACACTTACATTGCTGGAGCTGAAATGGGGCCCTATTAACTTGTGGGGGAACAGTTAACTTGCAGGGGGCTTAATGGGGCCCCTGGCTATTAATGTTGCCTCAGTGGTTCACTTAAGAGACCCAAGAGTCCCAGCGGCAGAACTGAAAGTTACAGAGAGGTATAACAGCAATGAAAGTGGAAGTGGTCCCTATATTAAAGTATCATTAAAATAATTACATACAGAATTAAAGACTTTACTTGAACTTCATTGAAATGATTAATCCACAGAAACAAGACTTATCCCATTCTTAACCCAATATAGCCACAAGAGAGTGCGCTAGAGTTCACTGAAGTAATCTAAATGACTATAGCAGATAAATAAAATCCTTTGTAATCTACAATTCACACTGGTAAAGTACCCAAATAACTAATGTATTTTGCAATTCACACAGAAGGAGAGAACTAGTATGTCCCCAGGGCAACTTCCTATAACATCTGTGCAGGGGTTGTAGTAATCCACAAAGCTAAAGAAGATAAATCCCTTTGTAATCCATGCAGATGAATGAGATAGACCCCTTTGTAATCTACGCAGGTGGGACACATAAACCTTTTGTAATACACACCGGTGAAATAACCAATAAACTAATTCCACCATAATCCACACAGAAATGGGCAAGTGGTATGAACCTAGAACATCTTCCCTTTACAACTGGCCAAGGTTATGGGGAAACGTGTAGGGAGAAAGGTCTCGTGTTCAGCTGCGTCTTGTTGTTTGGTCTGTAAAGGCAAGAGGTTGGAATAGAAGTCCCACCTTCTTTATCAACTGATGCTGTGTTTCAATTAAAGGAGATTTCTGGGATTGTAACATACACACGTGGACAAAATTGTTGGTACCCCTCGTTTAATGAAAGAAAAACCCACCATGGTCACAGAAATAACTTGAATCTGACAAAAGTAATAATATATAAAAATTCTATGAAAATGAACAAATGAAAGTCAGACATTGCTTTTCAACCATGCTTCAACAGAATTTAAAAAAAAAAGAAAACTCATGAAACAGGCCTGGACAGAAATGATGGTTCCCTTAACAATATTCTGTTGCACAACCTTTTGAGGCAATCCCTGCAATCAAACGATTCCTGTAACTGTCAATGAGACTTCTGCACCACTCAGCAGGTATTTTGGCCACTCCTCATGAGCAAACTGCTCCAGTTGTCTCGGGTTTGAAGGGTGCCTTTTCCAGACGTCATGTTTCAGCTCCTTCCAAAGATGCTCAATAGGATTTAGGTCAGGGCTCATAGAAGCCACTTCAGAATAGTCCAATGTTTTCCTATTCGCCATTCTTGGGTGTTTTTAGCTGTGTGTTTTGGGTCATTATCCTGTTGCCAGACCCATGACCTGCAACTGAGACCAAGCTTTCTGACACTGGGCAGCACATTTCTCTCTAGAATCCCTTGATAGTCTTGAGATTTCATTGTACCCTGCACAGATTCAAGACAACCTGTGTCAGATGCAGCAAAGCAGCCCCAGAACATAACAGAGCCTCCTCCATGTTTCACAGTAGGGACAGTGCTCTTTTCAAGATATGCTTCATTTTTCAGTCTGTGAACATAGAGCTGATGTGCCTTGCCAAAAATTTAGATTTTTGTCTCATCTGTGCATAGGACATTCTCCCAGAAGCTTTGTGGCTTGTCAATATGTAGTTTTATATATTATTACTTTTGTCAGATTCAAGTTATTTCTGAGACCATTGTGGGTTTTTCTTTCATTAAACAAGGGGTACCAACAATTTTGTCCACGTGTGTAGATAACCTATCCCTAGGATAATTCAACAATATTGGATCGGACCCCCACAGATCAGCTTTTTGGAGAGACCGCAGAATTCAGGTGAGCACTGCAGCCTCCTCACTGAATATCATGCACAGTGCTGTACATTGCATTGGGGCTTTTGCAGCTCATCCCAGACCACGTGATGAATGAATGTGGCTGGCTATTGAAGCTAAAGCAGTGCTCAACGCAGTTGATCTGTGGGGGTGTCAGGTACTGGATCCTCATCAATCACAAAAACACAGAAAAAAAAAAAAAGACCAATGCTACCAGGGTATAAATACAGTAGAAAAAAGGACTCAGTAATTTAGCTTATACTCTTCCACCTACCTGTTACTATCCTACCAGGATTTCCAATTGTCCATGCATTCCGGAGGAATCTGTTAGGGGACATTTTTCATAGTCTAGTAAAAAACATGTGTTCATGATTTTTTGAGGCTGATGGTCCTTGAGCTGTTCAATTATGATCATGATACAGATCAGAATAAAGGAATATATTAAAGGAGTTTAACAGGCAAAAACTATTTTTTTAAAAAAAGGTTTGTTAGTGCTACTAATGGGTTAATAAGTGCACCCAAATACCTTTAGCAGTGTTTTGAGTGATTCTGGGTGTCTCTGGGAGCTCCTGGCATCCTCTGCATTCGTTTACATGGTGTAGCTTCCTGCTGTCTTAGCTAATGCAATGCATCATGGTAGTTGTAGGCTAACTACCTGCCTCTCACTCCCCCGTTCTCTAAGTCCCTCACACCCCCTCCTTGTGTCCCTATATTGCCCACTACTTGCCCTTCCCAACTAACTAACTCAGCCCCCCCTCCTACCCCATCATACTTACGTGTCTTCCTCTCTAGACTTCTGGAATGGCTCCTCCTTTTCTTATACTTTCATGACTTGTGGGCAGGCCGGAGGTGCCTCCGACACCTGCAGAGTAGAGATGGCACCTCTGTTAGTGCATGTAGAGGCCGAAGGTGCCTCTGACACCTTCGCAGTAGAGATGAAGTTTAGGGGTTCATTTTTATTTAATCCCGGACAACCCCTTTAAGCTATAGAAATGCCTTAATTTTAATCTATATCATTCAATATGTTTTTCCAATTTGTACATACAAAATGTTGGCTATCCTTGATCTTTGATGTGAGTAGTCCAGCAGAAAAAGAAAAATTCTGGATAGCAACCCTGCATCCCACTATATACAAAATTGTAGTTATAGCAGCTACATAAACTGATACTGAGCCCACTTAGATGCAGGAAGATTGTTCATCATTGTTTTTCTAGGAGGGCGATTGCAATGTTAGTTTTCTGTTATCTAGTTCTGACTTTTTCCAGTCCTTTATTCGATTGAGCAGAGACTTAAAATAACAAAATATGGATTCTCCACTCTCCGTTCACATGGGGAACCAGTTGATCGTCTCCGTTTGGGCCCCTGGTCTCCCTGAACTTTGTTACTAAATTTTGTCAGGAAAATAAGCCTTGTGACTTTTTGACACCAAAACTTTGTACTGCAGGTCTTAATACTTGTGTTTTTGGTTGCGGTATGTATTTTTGTGGTTGAGGGCATTGTTTTTGGGGTTTTTTTAGCACGCTGTTGGCATATAACTAGGAGTTTTTCATGGCGCTTTCCTCCATAGATTTCAATAGTGTAACCGTCTAAAAGGAGCTAATGTTGCCCTTTGATCACAGTGGTGACCATGGTATTTGAATCACCTGCATACTAGGCCCAGCCATTGAGGACATGATAGTTGTGTGTCCCATCCCATCAATTTGTTCTCTGCTTGGAACTCTTGCTTGGAGTTTATATTCTAAGCTTGTATCCTGAGAATCTTTAGTGTAATGAAATCTGCCTGCATGCCATGAACCCTGTAAGCTGTTCCTGTACCCCAGGATCTGGGGATGTATCCTGTATCCTATAACTTATGGTTTTATCCAGAGCCCTGAATATGAGCCTACTGAGATCCCGCTGTAGAACACTGATGTTGTGATCACCTTCCTAGCAGATGTTTATGTATAACAGACTCAACTCCACTGTATTCCATTATATCCTGAGCTCTGTGCCTATACCCCAAATCTCGTATGCTGAACCCCTGTATCTGTGCTCATTTCCTTGTATCCTAAGGATGACCCTGTCGAGGCCAAGCTGCTTGCTGTGGACCCAGCTCCACCGATGGCTTATCCTGCAGTCCACAACCATTGCTGGACTTTGTGATCGTTAAATGTTCATGATAGTACAATTAGAAAAAGACTGAACACCTATGACTTGCGTGTAAGAGTTGCCAGGAGAAAGCCTCGTCTTCCTATAAGGAACAAGGCAGTATGGAACGTTTCACCAAAATGGCCTTTTTTTTTTTAAACAAAGTCTTCATGTTAAATATATTAAAAAATATATATTAATGGATTTATTTTTAATTTTCCATGATACTATATTTTTTAAAAAGTACCACATCCTGCCACTTTCACTCTGGCCACTAAGCCTAATAATAGTCTGACACTTGACAGTTCCGTAGAGGTTTTCTTTTCAGCAGTTACATCATTTGCATCACAGACAAGATGGATAGCATTACAATAGAAAATCACACCTGTATAGATAACACCACTGAGCCATCATTGCAGCCACTACTGACAACAGATGATGTCACAGCTTATCCACTCCTCCTCCCTGCACAGTGAGTTGGCTCCATACTGCTCCTGCCTATGCAAGATGGCTACCAATATAATCATGTACAGAAACCAGACACAGCATATCAACACAGACACCTCATACCAAATGTCAAGCACAGTGGTGGAGGGGTCATAGTGTAGTCTCTATATCAAAATAGTCTAGTGTCAACTGTGAGACCATCTATCCAACATCAAAAGCTTGGCTGAAACTGGATCAAAGAAAATTATCCCTAGAATATCAGCAAATCTACAACAGAATGGCTGAAAAAGTAAAGAAAAGTGTTACAATGGCCCAAAGTCCCGACCTCAACCCAACTGAAATGCTACGAAGGGACCTTCGGGCCCAAACAAATGTCACAAACCTCAATGAACTGAAACAATGTTGTACAGAAGACTGGGCCAAATTTTCCCCAGAATTAGGTGAGAGACTTATGGTCATAGAGAAAAGGATCCCTTCAAGTTATCATTTTGTTACCTAGATGACTGACCACGCCCCCTTCTGTGAAAAAAGGAGGTGCCACCTATTGGATCACTTTATGTTGCGAGGGGGGCGGGTCTGGGCGGGGTTTTGAACTATATAGGTCAGCATCATGCAGAGCTCTGCGGCTTTCATCTTAGTACCATGACCCACCATCTGGGTCACGGGAACTGCAGTTTTCACTGCATATTTATTATTTTGTTTCTGTACTACCGCTCATATATTTACCCTCCTGATGATCCCATTAGTTTGTGAGAGTTTGTCTTGTCAGTGATCATCTCCCAGAAAAACGGTAATAGATCTATGAGATTTTAGTGAACAAGTATATCTGTATCTGGGAAAGCAGGGTGGGTGTGGCTGTTTTAGAGCCTATTGACTCATCCACACAGGTGATATCTATAATTTTGTGACTATATAGTCGATTCACTTTGAAACCTTTTTTATTTTATATCTATACTAATAGAAGTTATATTTTAGATACACTCACTGTGACTTTATTCATGGGATGTGTTTAGTTTTTCACAAATGGCTTTTCCATTTTGGCTCCATTTTAGTATAAGAAATAATTTCACAGCGGGATCTGTTGTGTGTTGTCGGTCATCTGAGGTTTCATTTACCTAAATTTAAGACCTTATAAGAGCCAAACGTTTGTTTATTATGTCTTGACTCTTCATATGTAAAACTATAGAATTCAAAAAAGTGTATTTGTTTTTCTCATGACTGTATGTGTGAACTGGGACTTATGGATTTATTAAAAACTAAACTCTCTGTTTTTCAAGTCACATCTTGTATATTAGAACTTCTAGTAACTCACTATACAAATGTCTGGTTATTCCCTGACAAATGGGATTTCTTAAAACTTCAAAAATAACTTTAAAACATCATTAGAATACCCATGGTTAAAAGACATTTAAAAGCATTGCAAAAATGTTGGTTACAATGTTTGTAAGAAGTTTTTTTACACGTTTGTAGGCATAAAAAATCCAGTGTGAACTCGGCCTATCATATATTGGTCCCCAACAGTTAAACCACATTGGATATCTACTGTTTGTAACTCTTTCATTCCTGTAAGATTCTTTCAAAAAGCTTTTAGGCTAAAACCCCATGAACTGAGCTGCAGCCAAAAAACACTGTAGAAAAGACTGTGACGAAAACGCATCCCCTTTCTTTCACAAAAAGGCTGAGGCCCCACGTATCGGAAATGGAGCTTTTTTGTTGCAGATTTTGTTGCGTTTTTTTGAGCCAAAGCCAAGAGTACCTACAAAAGGAATGGCAAATATATAGTAAGCTCTTTATACTTCTACCTTCTGCTCAATCCACTCCTGGCTTTGGCTCAAAAAACCGCAGCAAAATCTGCAACAAAAAAAAGCTGCGTTTTCGCAGGTATAATTAACATGCTGTGAAAATGTGCTAGAATTCTGGCCAAAAACCTGGAGTACGTACTAAATTTATTAACCATTTTAGGCTGAAGCCCCATGTTGCTGAAATACAGCTTTTTTGGAGAGCAAATCTAGAAATGGCAGAATTTCCCTGACTTTATCTTTACCATATACATCCCCGGGCTAGCAATGTAGAGATGACGTCACTTGGGGAGATCATTATAGTGACTTTGCAGCCAAATCCCCATCCAGACCATTGAGTGGCACGGAGACAAGGAGTCACACCTAAGTGGCTGATGGTAGAGATACTGTATTTCCCCAGGGGTTCTACCTGCTATGGGTCTCCTGGGTTTTGATGTTTTGGGTGCTTTTTATGTTGGGTGTGAATAAGGAGAAGGAAACAGTGATATGAGAGGTGATATTCACAGCAAAGTCACAAGTAACAGTGGAGACACTGTCACAAGTCATCTTACAGTCAAAAGTAACATGGAGACACAGTCACAAGTCATCTTACAGTCACAAGTAACACGGAGACACAGTTTTCCTCGAAAACATTATCCACAGTCTGAGCACTATACAAACATGGATGGAAGTGGAATCTGCTCCTTTTTCCCTCCTCTAACCCTGTGCACCTTTTCGCTTTAGGTAATATGCAGGGACCCCGGACTTGTTCCTTCATTTCAGACACTAATTGTGGAAATGCAGGCTATGTTTTGGCCATGGATACAAGGATTTATCGCTGGTAACAGGTAGAGATGTCCTTTCAGATAAAAGGTTCTTTTCTGTAAGCTGTGGGGCCCGATGGTGCAGCTTGTCCTGGCCTAACTATCCCTAACCAGAGAGCTGAAGGTGGACTCTGCACTACAACTACCAGCTAACAATAGGTAACAGGTCACATATGCTGCAGCAAACAGCATCAACACTGTGTAGGTAGTTTTGCAATTTTTGATACAGCAGGCAGCGATAGTGTGACAAGAAGGACCTGCATGGTATGTGGGGTGTAAAACAAATTATTACGATGTCAAAGGGGAAACTATTTTCTGTGAGGGGACACATTACCTATCTGGGAAAGACAATAATACCTATGGGGGCCACTACTGACTATGTGGAGGGCACAAGGGGGCATTATTGCCTACGTGGGGAAACAAAGTGGGAACTGTTACTTTGTTGAGGGCAGAATGGGACACTTACATTGCTGGAGCTGAAATGGGGCCCTATTAACTTGTGGGGGAACAGTTAACTTGCAGGGGGCTTAATGGGGCCCCTGGCTATTAATGTTGCCTCAGTGGTTCACTTAAGAGACCCAAGAGTCCCAGCGGCAGAACTGAAAGTTACAGAGAGGTATAACAGCAATGAAAGTGGAAGTGGTCCCTATATTAAAGTATCATTAAAATAATTACATACAGAATTAAAGACTTTACTTGAACTTCATTGAAATGATTAATCCACAGAAACAAGACTTATCCCATTCTTAACCCAATATAGCCACAAGAGAGTGCGCTAGAGTTCACTGAAGTAATCTAAATGACTATAGCAGATAAATAAAATCCTTTGTAATCTACAATTCACACTGGTAAAGTACCCAAATAACTAATGTATTTTGCAATTCACACAGAAGGAGAGAACTAGTATGTCCCCAGGGCAACTTCCTATAACATCTGTGCAGGGGTTGTCGTAATCCACAAAGCTAAAGAAGATAAATCCCTTTGTAATCCATGCAGATGAATGAGATAGACCCCTTTGTAATCTACGCAGGTGGGACACATAAACCTTTTGTAATACACACCGGTGAAATAACCAATAAACTAATTCCACCATAATCCACACAGAAATGGGCAAGTGGTATGAACCTAGAACATCTTCCCTTTACAACTGGCCAAGGTTATGGGGAAACGTGTAGGGAGAAAGGTCTCGTGTTCAGCTGCGTCTTGTTGTTTGGTCTGTAAAGGCAAGAGGTTGGAATAGAAGTCCCACCTTCTTTATCAACTGATGCTGTGTTTCAATTAAAGGAGATTTCTGGGATTGTAACATACACACGTGGACAAAATTGTTGGTACCCCTCGTTTAATGAAAGAAAAACCCACCATGGTCACAGAAATAACTTGAATCTGACAAAAGTAATAATATATAAAAATTCTATGAAAATGAACAAATGAAAGTCAGACATTGCTTTTCAACCATGCTTCAACAGAATTTAAAAAAAAAGAAAACTCATGAAACAGGCCTGGACAGAAATGATGGTTCCCTTAACAATATTCTGTTGCACAACCTTTTGAGGCAATCCCTGCAATCAAACGATTCCTGTAACTGTCAATGAGACTTCTGCACCTCTCAGCAGGTATTTTGGCCACTCCTCATGAGCAAACTGCTCCAGTTGTCTCGGGTTTGAAGGGTGCCTTTTCCAGACGTCATGTTTCAGCTCCTTCCAAAGATGCTCAATAGGATTTAGGTCAGGGCTCATAGAAGCCACTTCAGAATAGTCCAATGTTTTCCTATTCGCCATTCTTGGGTGTTTTTAGCTGTGTGTTTTGGGTCATTATCCTGTTGCCAGACCCATGACCTGCAACTGAGACCAAGCTTTCTGACACTGGGCAGCACATTTCTCTCTAGAATCCCTTGATAGTCTTGAGATTTCATTGTACCCTGCACAGATTCAAGACAACCTGTGTCAGATGCAGCAAAGCAGCCCCAGAACATAACAGAGCCTCCTCCATGTTTCACAGTAGGGACAGTGCTCTTTTCAAGATATGCTTCATTTTTCAGTCTGTGAACATAGAGCTGATGTGCCTTGCCAAAAATTTAGATTTTTGTCTCATCTGTGCATAGGACATTCTCCCAGAAGCTTTGTGGCTTGTCAATATGTAGTTTTATATATTATTACTTTTGTCAGATTCAAGTTATTTCTGAGACCATTGTGGGTTTTTCTTTCATTAAACAAGGGGTACCAACAATTTTGTCCACGTGTGTAGATAACCTATCCCTAGGATAATTCAACAATATTGGATCGGACCCCCACAGATCAGCTTTTTGGAGAGACCGCAGAATTCAGGTGAGCACTGCAGCCTCCTCACTGAATATCATGCACAGTGCTGTACATTGCATTGGGGCTTTTGCAGCTCATCCCAGACCACGTGATGAATGAATGTGGCTGGCTATTGAAGCTAAAGCAGTGCTCAACGCAGTTGATCTGTGGGGGTGTCAGGTACTGGATCCTCATCAATCACAAAAACACAGAAAAGAAAAAAAAAGACCAATGCTACCAGGGTATAAATACAGTAGAAAAAAGGACTCAGTAATTTAGCTTATACTCTTCCACCTACCTGTTACTATCCTACCAGGATTTCCAATTGTCCATGCATTCCGGAGGAATCTGTTAGGGGACATTTTTCATAGTCTAGTAAAAAACATGTGTTCATGATTTTTTGAGGCTGATGGTCCTTGAGCTGTTCAATTATGATCATGATACAGATCAGAATAAAGGAATATATTAAAGGAGTTTAACAGGCAAAAACTATTTTTTTAAAAAAAGGTTTGTTAGTGCTACTAATGGGTTAATAAGTGCACCCAAATACCTTTAGCAGTGTTTTGAGTGATTCTGGGTGTCTCTGGGAGCTCCTGGCATCCTCTGCATTCGTTTACATGGTGTAGCTTCCTGCTGTCTTAGCTAATGCAATGCATCATGGTAGTTGTAGGCTAACTACCTGCCTCTCACTCCCCCGTTCTCTAAGTCCCTCACACCCCCTCCTTGTGTCCCTATATTGCCCACTACTTGCCCTTCCCAACTAACTAACTCAGCCCCCCCCTCCTACCCCATCATACTTACGTGTCTTCCTCTCTAGACTTCTGGAATGGCTCCTCCTTTTCTTATACTTTCATGACTTGTGGGCAGGCCGGAGGTGCCTCCGACACCTGCAGAGTAGAGATGGCACCTCTGTTAGTGCATGTAGAGGCCGAAGGTGCCTCTGACACCTGCGCAGTAGAGATGAAGTTTAGGGGTTCATTTTTATTTAATCCCGGACAACCCCTTTAAGCTATAGAAATGCCTTAATTTTAATCTATATCATTCAATATGTTTTTCCAATTTGTACATACAAAATGTTGGCTATCCTTGATCTTTGATGTGAGTTGTCCAGCAGAAAAAGAAAAATTCTGGATAGCAACCCTGCATCCCACTATATACAAAATTGTAGTTATAGCAGCTACATAAACTGATACTGAGCCCACTTAGATGCAGGAAGATTGTTCATCATTGTTTTTCTAGGAGGGCGATTGCAATGTTAGTTTTCTGTTATCTAGTTCTGACTTTTTCCAGTCCTTTATTCGATTGAGCAGAGACTTAAAATAACAAAATATGGATTCTCCACTCTCCGTTCACATGGGGAACCAGTTGATCATCTCCGTTTGGGCCCCTGGTCTCCCTGAACTTTGTTACTAAATTTTGTCAGGAAAATAAGCCTTGTGACTTTTTGACACCAAAACTTTGTACTGCAGGTCTTAATACTTGTGTTTTTGGTTGTGGTATGTATTTTTGTGGTTGAGGGCATTGTTTTTGGGGTTTTTTTAGCACGCTGTTGGCATATAACTAGGAGTTTTTCATGGCGCTTTCCTCCATAGATTTCAATAGTGTAACCGTCTAAAAGGAGCTAATGTTGCCCTTTGATCACAGTGGTGACCATGGTATTTGAATCACCTGCATACTAGGCCCAGCCATTGAGGACATGATAGTTGTGTGTCCCATCCCATCAATTTGTTCTCTGCTTGGAACTCTTGCTTGGAGTTTATATTCTAAGCTTGTATCCTGAGAATCTTTAGTGTAATGAAATCTGCCTGCATGCCATGAACCCTGTAAGCTGTTCCTGTACCCCAGGATCTGGGGATGTATCCTGTATCCTATAACTTATGGTTTTATCCAGAGCCCTGAATATGAGCCTACTGAGATCCCGCTGTAGAACACTGATGTCGTGATCACCTTCCTAGCAGATGTTTATGTATAACAGACTCAACTCCACTGTATTCCATTATATCCTGAGCTCTGTGCCTATACCCCAAATCTCGTATGCTGAACCCCTGTATCTGTGCTCATTTCCTTGTATCCTAAGGATGACCCTGTCGAGGCCAAGCTGCTTGCTGTGGACCCAGCTCCACCAATGGCTTATCCTGCAGTCCACAACCATTGCTGGACTTTGTGATCGTTAAATGTTCATGATAGTACAATTAGAAAAAGACTGAACACCTATGACTTGCGTGTAAGAGTTGCCAGGAGAAAGCCTCGTCTTCCTATAAGGAACAAGGCAGTATGGAACGTTTCACCAAAATGGCCTTTTTTTTTTTTTTTTTTTTTTAAACAAAGTCTTCATGTTAAATATATTAAAAAATATATATTAATGGATTTATTTTTAATTTTCCATGATACTATATTTTTTAAAAAGTACCACATCCTGCCACTTTCACTCTGGCCACTAAGCCTAATAATAGTCTGACACTTGACAGTTCCGTAGAGGTTTTCTTTTCAGCAGTTACATCATTTGCATCACAGACAAGATGGATAGCATTACAATAGAAAATCACACCTGTATAGATAACACCACTGAGCCATCATTGCAGCCACTACTGACAACAGATGATGTCACAGCTTATCCACTCCTCCTCCCTGCACAGTGAGTTGGCTCCATACTGCTCCTGCCTATGCAAGATGGCTACCAATATAATCATGTACAGAAACCAGACACAGCATATCAACACAGACACCTCATACCAAATGTCAAGCACAGTGGTGGAGGGGTCATAGTGTAGTCTCTATATCAAAATAGTCTAGTGTCAACTGTGAGACCATCTATCCAACATCAAAAGCTTGGCTGAAACTGGATCAAAGAAAATTATCCCTAGAATATCAGCAAATCTACAACAGAATGGCTGAAAAAGTAAAGAAAAGTGTTACAATGGCCCAAAGTCCCGACCTCAACCCAACTGAAATGCTACGAAGGGACCTTCGGGCCCAAACAAATGTCACAAACCTCAATGAACTGAAACAATGTTGTACAGAAGACTGGGCCAAATTTTCCCCAGAATTAGGTGAGAGACTTATGGTCATAGAGAAAAGGATCCCTTCAAGTTATCATTTTGTTACCTAGATGACTGACCACGCCCCCTTCTGTGAAAAAAGGAGGTGCCACCTATTGGATCACTTTATGTTGCGAGGGGGGCGGGTCTGGGCGGGGTTTTGAACTATATAGGTCAGCATCATGCAGAGCTCTGCGGCTTTCATCTTAGTACCATGACCCACCATCTGGGTCACGGGAACTGCAGTTTTCACTGCATATTTATTATTTTGTTTCTGTACTACCGCTCATATATTTACCCTCCTGATGATCCCATTAGTTTGTGAGAGTTTGTCTTGTCAGTGATCATCTCCCAGAAAAACGGTAATAGATCTATGAGATTTTAGTGAACAAGTATATCTGTATCTGGGAAAGCAGGGTGGGTGTGGCTGTTTTAGAGCCTATTGACTCATCCACACAGGTGATATCTATAATTTTGTGACTATATAGTCGATTCACTTTGAAACCTTTTTTATTTTATATCTATACTAATAGAAGTTATATTTTAGATACACTCACTGTGACTTTATTCATGGGATGTGTTTAGTTTTTCACAAATGGCTTTTCCATTTTGGCTCCATTTTAGTATAAGAAATAATTTCACAGCGGGATCTGTTGTGTGTTGTCGGTCATCTGAGGTTTCATTTACCTAAATTTAAGACCTTATAAGAGCCAAACGTTTGTTTATTATGTCTTGACTCTTCATATGTAAAACTATAGAATTCAAAAAAGTGTATTTGTTTTTCTCATGACTGTATGTGTGAACTGGGACTTATGGATTTATTAAAAACTAAACTCTCTGTTTTTCAAGTCACATCTTGTATATTAGAACTTCTAGTAACTCACTATACAAATGTCTGGTTATTCCCTGACAAATGGGATTTCTTAAAACTTCAAAAATAACTTTAAAACATCATTAGAATACCCATGGTTAAAAGACATTTAAAAGCATTGCAAAAATGTTGGTTACAATGTTTGTAAGAAGTTTTTTTACACGTTTGTAGGCATAAAAAATCCAGTGTGAACTCGGCCTATCATATATTGGTCCCCAACAGTTAAACCACATTGGATATCTACTGTTTGTAACTCTTTCATTCCTGTAAGATTCTTTCAAAAAGCTTTTAGGCTAAAACCCCATGAACTGAGCTGCAGCCAAAAAACACTGTAGAAAAGACTGTGACGAAAACGCATCCCCTTTCTTTCACAAAAAGGCTGAGGCCCCACGTATCGGAAATGGAGCTTTTTTGTTGCAGATTTTGTTGCGTTTTTTTGAGCCAAAGCCAAGAGTACCTACAAAAGGAATGGCAAATATATAGTAAGCTCTTTATACTTCTACCTTCTGCTCAATCCACTCCTGGCTTTGGCTCAAAAAACCGCAGCAAAATCTGCAACAAAAAAAAGCTGCGTTTCCGCAACGTTTTCGCAGGTATAATTAACATGCTGTGAAAATGTGCTAGAATTCTGGCCAAAAACCTGGAGTACGTACTAAATTTATTAACCATTTTAGGCTGAAGCCCCATGTTGCTGAAATACAGCTTTTTTTGTTGCTGAATTTCTGAATTTGCTGCGTTTTTTTGAGCCAAAGCCAGGAGTGGATTGGGCAGAAGATAGATATATAAGAACTTCTTATATATTTCTCGTTACTTTTATATCCATTCTTGGCTTTGGCTCAAAAGACTGCAGAAAAATCTGCAACAAAAAAAGCTGCGTTTCAGTAATGTGGGGCCTCAGCCTTAGACACTTTCTGATATTTTCTTCACCTTGTCCAACAAGGTGGTGGGGCTTGTTGGAAAAAGGGTGGGATTTGTCAAAATGGATAGGTCTTTGTATGCAACACAGTGTGCCAAACAAAACGCCAAAATTTTGGCACGTTTTTTTTTGTGTTGGAAACTAAGCTATATAATAGGTGATGCAAACTTAGACTAGACAGTCTAGCAATGTACCAGATTTATCATCCAGCATCAGTCACTTTATTCTAAAACTGTCTAGTCTAAGCATTCTAAGTTTCAACTGCCAGTGGGGGAATTTATTAAGACTGGCATTCCCTACTCCAGTCTCTAACAAGCACCAGGACATGCATGTACATCCAGTGTCATGTGGCGAAGTATGGCCATAGTTTCCAGGACCCGCAGGAGACAGTTGTCAGCAGGAGACAGTATTGTGGACCAATAACTACGGCATCGGAGAGGTTACTTTCCCTTTCATTTGTGTTCAGAGCAACAGAACGGCTCTTCCACATGGAGAATACAGGAGCCGTTCTGTTGCTATGGCAACCAGTAGCCTATTGAAGACTCCCATCCCTGCCATAGGAACATTTCTATTGAGGTTTTCTTCTGGTAGTGCTCAATAACAATGTAGTAATGTCATCATAGACTGCAATACTGTAGTGTATCAGCAGCCTAATGATTGCAGGTTCAAGTCCCTTTGTGGGAGGCTACAAAAATTGTTTTAAAAAAAAAAAAGTTAAAAATAATATTTAAAAAATGTTAAATTATCCCGCTAGATTATATATAAATATAAATAAACAAAAGTAAATATATACACATTAGGCATTCCAATGTTCAAAAAAATGCCTATACTAATAAAATATAAAATAAAATATTTGTTAATAATAATAAATTTTATATAGCGCCAACATATTCCGCAGCACTGTACAATTTGTAGGGTTCAAGTACTGACAAAAAAAGATACATTACAAAGAAATATTCAATTCACACACTGGGACTGAGGACCCTGCTTGCAAGAGCTTACAATCTATGAGGTAGAGGGGGTGACACAGGAGGTAGCAGGGGCGGCATCGGAGGTAGCATTGCTTATACAATGGTCAGACAATTCTGTAATACAGGTTACTGTCATTACACATATATAAATCTGTATGAGCCGTCACCAGTCGTGTCTTTAACGTGCAGATGGTGCCTGGACATATAAAGTTAGTCTGATACGGCATCATATCCTGTGGGGTAATGTGGGAGCGTGAACAGAGGGGGTAATGTTTTAGGGATTCTAACTACAGAAGGATTTACATTAGGAGTTGTGATAGGCCTGTCTGAAAAGATATGTCTTTACTTTGCGCTTGAAGCTGAGGAAATTGGGGGTTAATCTAATAGTCCGGGATAGAGCATTCCAGAGAAGTGGTGCAACTCGGGAGAAGTCTTGTATACGAGCGTGGGAGGTTCTGATAATAGAGGATGTTAGTCTTAGGTCATTGAGTGAACGGAGAGTACGGGTTGGGCGATAGAGATGAGGGAGGAAATGTAGGGAGGTGCAGCATTATGGAGATCCTTGTGGATGAGGGTGATAAGTTTATATTGTATTCTGTATTGAATAGGCAGCCAATGTAGTGACTGGCACAGACCGGAGGCATCGCTATAGCATCTAGACTGATAGATGAGCCTGGCTGCCGCATTCAGAATAGATTGTAGAGGGGAGAGTTTAGTAAGGGGAAGACCGATTAAGTAAGGAGTCACAGTAGTCAAGGCGAGAGTGAATCAGGGCAACAATAAGTGTCTTTAGTGTATTTGTGGTAAGGAAAGGGCGGATTCTGGAGATGTTTGTTACCATAACACCATAACACCGTTCACCAACGGTGTTATGGTAACAAATATACTTATTCAAAAACTTTTATACTTTTTAAAATGAAAAAAAAAAAATCCAAAAATAATCGCTGTTTGGGAGCAGATACCTGTGGGTTTGTTTATACATAGGGTTGTTGGAAAGAACTAAGGCTTTTACCAGAACTCCGGCTTTTTTTTAACAAAATTTGATCAAAAATTACTCTTTTATAGCACTAGTAAAATTAGCAAACTAGTAATATAGCAAGGTTGGTGCTTGCAAAGTAACAATCAGCTGTTTTTTTCAATAAAACCAGTCTAAAATGGGATGGATAGGTATGTGTCAGTACTCGGTAGGTAGGTGGCAGCAGCAGTGACACGACAGCATGGAACAAGACAGAAAAGGCAGGAGATGATGTCTAGATGTGTAGAGGCAGACAGTAGGATTGGCATCATTGGGCCGGTTATAAATAAACAGAGCCACCTCCACAATACTATGTTAAATAGTATGGTTGTGCAGAGAGTATCAGTACCTAGCCATTTGCTTATCTTTATCTGGTTGCCAGTGGCACAATGGATGAAAATGAACGGATTCATCATGTTGCCTGACCTGTATTGGTTGCTACTGTTTCTTGTCACAGTATCACTGGCACAGTGGTCGAACAGTGATGGTCCTCAGGTCAGACATGTGGCTGGCGCTGGCAGCTTTCTGCTGCTCGTACAGACAGTCTAACACATGAATCAACAACATTTGGCACTGCAGCAGGTGTAAAACTACATCTCCCAGAATGCTCTAGTCATTTCTATAGGAGGTTTGGGAACAGCTGTACATGCTGGGCAGTGTAGTTTTACAACAGCTGGAGTGCTGAAGATTGCTGATCCCTGCTCTAATATATACAAGGTGGAAATCCAGCAAGTCTTTGTGCCACATATCAAGCAGTGCAAAGGCAGACTTTTCTTTCATTGCAAGTCCAGGAAGGCATTCTTCGCCACATAAGAACGGCTGGAATGCCCAGACACTGTCCAGGCCATGGACAACACCTCCTTCACACCACTAAATGTTTTATAAATCATTGCACCGAAATTTTGACAGTTTTACCCAACTGCAATCCAGCCACATGTTCGTGCTGTTGTTATTTGCTATGTTGGCTATTTGACATCCAGCAGGAAATTTGCTCCTCCTTCACTTTGTGACTTTTCTCATCTAGGCTCATCAATACACATTAACTGTAGTAGAGTAACAGACACAGATGGTGGAAGAAAAACATTTTCCTTTCTCAGAAAAGTAATAAAACATGAGGGAAGAAAGCTTCTGTCTTGTTTTATAGAATGGGGTGAATGCAGACGGACACCTGTTGGAGGGGGCTCCGTCTGCATCTGTCATTTGATGCCCATTGCTCTCATTCTTTCATGGATGAAAGCAACGGAAATTAAATAAGGGTAGTGTGAAACCACCCTGAAACCGCATTGGAGGAGGGAGAGAGAGGGGGACAGGATGTAGAGGATGGGGACAGACAATGTCAATTTAGAAGGAACTGGAGGAGGCATATAGGTGCTGTCTGGTGTCGGAGGATTCTGAACCAGGCTTGCACAAATATGGAGTTCATTACTCATTATTGGATTTGGTAGTGCATTGTCTGCCTCAAAAGATTAATACAGTATATGTACTGTACCTGCCCATAACTCCTGCTCATGTGCTGACAGTGGCATGGACCTTGCTACATAGCAAAAACTGCCAGGAGTGTCCATGTTGGCTGCTATTTGAGAGTGTAAGGTAGGATCACCTTTCTTAGAGAAATCATGGTGGCTAGGTATCCTTCATCAAAGCTGAGTGCACTTCATCAGTTACAGATGAGCGGCAGTGACCATACCATCAGCAACTTCCTACCCCGCCTCTGTGGGTGATACAACCATAAGCCCTGATTCTCTGCAAAGTACAGGTGTGAGTGTGGCTGGTCAGTCAATCTAGGGCTGACCTAAAACCCCATGGTCATGAAGCCCTTCATTCATGTAACAGCCCTGCAGCCAAACTCTGCAAATTAAAGGCACAACATTAAACACACAAACCTACATGCAATTGCTAAACATGTGAAAAGTACATAATACAACAGGATGAATACTCATGTAACCCCTTACGCTAGGTTCACATTAGCGTTTGAGTCTCCGTACGAGACTCCGTCCCCCATGCCACTTAAAAACAGCAGAGAGAAAAGTCCTGCAAGTAGGACTTTTCTCTCCACTGTTTTCAATGGAAAACTGGGCAGAAAACCGGCCGAACCCTTTATAGTCAATGGGTCCGTGGGTTTCTGCATGTAACCTCTTTTTAAGTGGATAGGGTTTCTGACTTTAAGGTCCCCAAGCGAACCCAAAGGACGGAAACCAGAACTCTAGTGTGAACCTAGCTTTACAAATGTTGGATAGATCTATGCAGCTGTCCATCATATGACACATAGGGGCAAGGAGGAGCATATGTCTTGGTGATTGGAGGAAGTCAGGACAAGCTTAAGGCTGAGGTCCCACGCAGCTTTTTTTTGTTGCAAATTTTGCTGCAGTTTTATGAGCCAAAGCCAAGAATGGCTACAAAAGGAATGGGAAATATATAGAAAGTTCTTATACTTTTACCTTTTGCTCAGTAAACTCCTGATTTTGGCTCAAAAACCACAGCAAAATCTGCAACAAAAAAAAGTTGCATTTCTGAAACATGAGGCCTCAGTCTTAGGCTAAGGTCCCACGCAGAAAATCATTGCAGAAAAACGCTGCGGAAAAGACCGTGGTGGAAATGTATCGCGTTTTTTTCCGCAGTGTTTTTTTTACAGAGAGTCTGAATTTTCCCCTGTGAACTTTCTGCCTCTATTATACCTATATGAAAACCACCAGCATTTCCATAGGTATAACTGACATGCTGCGATTTACAAAAATGCAATGTTTTTTTAAACTGCTGCTTTTCCACTGCTGATTTTTTTCCGCTATGTGTGGATGGGATTAGCCAGAATTCCATTCACTTTGCAGATCCTATAAAACAAGGTGTTTTCGTCACGTGGGATGCTGGCTTTAATGGCATTTTTCCTATTCATAGACTCCAATAACCCAAAGGACAAATCGACAACACAATTGCAAGTTCCCACAGTCACTTTTTCAGTTAGTTACATCCTCCAAACATGTAAAAGCTGAGAAAAGATAATCATTGATAATTTTTTTACCATTTTGCCTTTAACCTGTACAGGAAACGTTTTTTTTGTAATTTTTTTTGTTATTGTATTTTAGTTTTTTAATCCCTATTAATACTAATTTGGGGAATGCCAACGATGTTTTCAGCAGTTTTTATTACATCTTTTTGGGAGGTGAAACGTATGGGATAGGTGAAGATATGGGAAAATATTTTAATAGTAATTTGGACATAGAGATACATAGTGTATTTAGTGCAAGCGTTTCCGTCGGTATAATTGACATGCTTGAAAGGCGACGCTTTTTGAAACTGCAGCTTTTCCGCTGTGGATATTTTTCTGCAATGTGGTGATGGGATAAGCCAGAATCCCATCCACTTTGCAGTTACTGTAAAACACTGCGGTTTTTGCCACAGCGATTTACGCTACATGGGGCCCCGGCCTCAAACTGTTTTTTTTTACCCTTTTACCCAAAATATTATAACCCCAAGACCTGTTTCACAAGGGCATGTTCGGTCTGTGAGATACAACCCATGACCAGTTTTGACCATATTGGCTACAGAAAGCACCTGACCTTCCAGCTTCAACATATGTTTACTGCACAAGAAAAACAAATCTTATTTTAAACTTTATTTTCAATAAAGGTCTCATAAGAAGTTTATGTGAACCATATTTATGTGAATTTGATGAGGTTAATATGTCTTCACTTTCTGCCTCTGACAATTTTTCCATCAATCTTTTTTTTTTCTAGCTGCCTATTTATTTATATGTCTATCTATCTATATGACATATATCTATCTATCTATCTATCTATCTAATAATTGTCTCATATCTATCATCCTGTCTCATATCTATCATCCAACTCCGCTAGCTATCTATCTATCTATCTATCTATCTATCTATCTATCTATCGTTCTTATTTATGAATCAATATATCAATGTAAGTCTTCTTGACAAATATAATGGAAGAGATGAATAGACTTCACTTCAACATATACATCTGATGTATGCAACTATATAGGTATACAATGGCAGACTAAAAAAGTATAGTATAGAATAAAAGTATATTGCAAGGAATCCATACACCCATTTTTCATGTCTTCTGCAGGTACCAAGATACTTGGAAATGTGTCCTTGTGTTTACATGGAGTGTGCAGCACGTACATGTGTGGTTTATTCTACTTATGAATTAAGTATTATTGATAAGTGACATTTGTGCAGGGTATATTGTGTCTGTTATATATATATTTTATGTGTGAGGATGTAAGGACATTGCAATAACCAAATGAAACTTTCTTGTTCCTTAGAATTACAACTACTGCTGCCTGCATGATGGATCTCCGCAGATACCCTCTAGACCAACAGAATTGTACCCTAGAGATAGAGAGCTGTAAGTGCTTTTGCATGTCTCATTAATTTCATTTACTTAGGTTTTAATATCAATGACATTTTAAGTATGTTAAAGTTAGTGAAAATGAAATGTATAAAATGATGCTGGAGGTAAGGTAACTGACGGTATATAAAGGGTTATTCGCACCTATTCACATCTGTGTCATATATTTTGCCTTTGCAAAATGAGGGATAACATAATGGAATGTCAATGGCCCCCATTATAGTCAATGGGGTCTGTCGGGTGATGCCTGCCTTATGACAACTCCAGCACTGCTGTTTTCCTGTTCTCATAACAGAATAGAAAAACTGTCAGATATGTAAACCTAGCATATGTCATATCACCTCTATAGAGTTTCGATACCTGAGACCCCCATAATCTTGAGAATGTAGATCTGATTTAGTGCTTGACTGCACAGCGGCAGCTCGGCGTCCATATAGTGAATGGATTCATGCTGTCATTCCTTCTGCACACATATAGAAGAAAATGCTAAATCAGTGCTGAAGCCCCTTTATTCTCTGGGGTCAATCCTTTTCTCCATTCCTACCCAAATTGTTCCCTTTTGTAAAGGAAGCATTTCTAGTAATAGTAGGCATGGAATGAGGCTTATATGAGCAACCATTAGGCTGTATGTAAGGTGCAGAAAATGTAGGTGACTAGGTGACTGTTCACGTTAGTACACCGGAGAGAGAATGGAGCCTAGTCACACTGGAGTATACATCCTCTGCGTGACAGGTGCCCAATGTGACACTGTAACAGCACGCGTGAAGGCTTTTGGGGGTGTAAGTAAATTGGCAGTATGAAGGGTTACATGAATGGTTGTGTATATAAAAGGTATATTGAACTTCAGGGTTGAAGGCAGTGGGGCGCAGCACTGGGTACTATATCTATGTTAGGGTTATAGAATTGCTGACAGTGCAGTTTCTCAAAGTAAAAATTAAATAAACAGACATTTTTGGATTATTTTAATATTCATGTATATCATTAAAAGGCCAAAACTTACATAGCAACTTAAAGACTTATCATCATGGCATATAAACGACATAGAGAGGCTAGCCCTCCACAACTCCTCTATTAGCCAGAACTGCTGTACATAGTATCTCTCACTCTCCTGGAATCAACCTATATATTACAAAGGCTACTGCAGATGAACTGTGTGGCCCCTACCAATAACGGCAGACCAAATTAGGTTTCTACAGCAAGCCAGAGAAACCTAAGCATTTTTTCCAGAAAATACTGGTGCAGATTTATTAAGCTAAATGTACCAGAATTTTGACTTTATTTGTTCGAGAAACTGGTGTACATGCCTTGGATCTTATTTATTATATAGATGTAGCAGAGTTAGCCTCAACTTCTGCAATTGGTTAAGCTGCTGCAGCGAGATATCTTATCACAGAAGACAACAAAAAGAAGACAGAAGACAAATCAATGGAAAAACATTTTTTGTTTGGTTTGTTTTCTGCAGTTTAACCAATTGCAAAAAAAAGCCTTACCCAGGAGGCACCATAATTTTGGTGCAAAGTAAGCTAACCAATAGGTGCTGTAACGTTAGATAAGTGTCTAACATATCTATCAAGATGCTCCAAACTTATTAAGTGTGAGCCACTGTGATAAATTTGGCACATCTAGACTGTTTTTTATACATTTAAATTGTCCACATATTAGATAGGATTAGTAAATATGCCACAGTAGGTGCTATGGATCACCTTTTTTTCATGTTCATGTTCATTCAAAGACCTGAAAGTCCAAAAAAATTTTTTTTCTGAGGTTTGTTCCAATAGGGCATTGCTTTTCAAACTGTGAGACAGATCTCACTGGTGTGGCGTGGCTCACAGAATGGTGAAGCGCAGGTTCCTACAAGTGTCAGCTTCAGCACAAAGCACGGACTCTAAAGCAGCAACTGCACTGATAATGCCAGCTTTACATTATCAGTGTGGTCTCTGCGACTAAAAAGTCCTCAGTTCATTTACCCGGGAGCAGTGCAGCCTCAGTCTGCCAGGTAAATGCTCTATGCCAGAGGCAGAGGTATCATAGGCTGGTACTGGAGGTAGAAAGCTCTTCTCTTATCTCCTCTCTCTGTTGTAGGGATGCACCTGACAGCATGGGAGATGTGGAGTTGAGGATTGCTGCAAGTTAGGCCGAGGCCCCACGAAACGCTGCGGAAAAAAACACTGGGTTTTACATTACCTGCAAAGTGGATGGGATTCTGGCCAATCCCATCCACACATTGCAGAAAAATATCCACAGCGAACATGAAGCATGTCAATTATATCTATGGAAACTATGGCGTTTTCCCTATAGGTATAATAGAGGCAGAAAGTCCGCAGAGGAAAACTCTGCTGACTTTCTGTGAAAAACTGCGGAGAAAGACGCGATGCGTTTCTGCCACAGTCATTTTACACAGTGTTTTTTGGCTGCGTGGAGCTTTAGCCTTAGGCCATTAGGGAGAGGGGAAGGTCAGGGGTCAATGCTTCTACCAGTGATGTTGTACTGTGGTGTTGACTTCATTCAGGTATTTTGTGCTGCACAATGGTATTTGGCATGGTTGGGGTGAGCTTTCTGCTGCATTGTGGTGCTTGGTGATTGCTACAGAGGTATTTTGCTCTGCACGGTGGCATTTGTTTGGTACTACTAGGTGAGACTCAAACCAGTCTCCAGAATTCACAATTCTCTTCATTCACTTCTATGAAAGTTCCAAAAAATAGAAATGCAAGTGTTCTCAGTTACATTCAGAACTTTCTTAAGTTGAATGGAGAGAGGAGAACATGTTCGGCTACCTCTTAAGTCACAGTGACCATGAGACGGGAGTGAGGGGACACCCACTCTGGAGACAGGTGCAGGTTTCAGAGGTGGAAACTTAATCTTTCCGACATTTATGGCACATCCTGTGGATAAATGAGTGAGGAGAGAAGAAGAGATTGTTTATAGGCTGGCTTCTTGGTAGGCTTAGGACCGAGCATCTTGTTTCTAATACAATGGCTTTTTTTTGCAGATGGATACACAACCGATGATATTGAATTCTTCTGGCAGGGAGGGGAAGAGGCAGCGGTGACTGGGGTACCTGCTCTGGAATTGCCCCAGTTCAGTATCATTGAAACCAGACTGGTTACTAAGAAAGTTGTATTTACAACAGGTAAGACATTTTTACATGGACATATCATGGTTTTGATATGAAAATTACACCAGATATTTATTTCTATAGTATGAAATTTTTTTTTCATTCTAAAAGGGTTTTCTGGGCACTATGAATTGATAGCCTATCCTTAGAATTGAAGATCAGCGCTGGTCCTACACCCTGGGCCCCCACAAATCAGCTTTCTGAAGCAGTAGTGGCACTCCCTGAGCCTCGATTCTGCTTCACAGGTCATATGACGTCACATTTATTGGTCACATGGTCTGTTCGCAGCTCAGTCCCATTGAAGTGAATGGTGCTGAACTGCAATGCCAAACAGCTACAGTATATAATTCATTGATTTTCTGTGAAGAGGCCTCAGCGCTCACCTGAATGCTACAATCTCCTTGAATGTCTGATCAGTGGGGATCCCAGGTGTTGGGATCAAGCTTCAATTGATCACCTACCATAAACCCCTTTAAAATATGGCTAAGTGAGATATGTACATAGACATAGAGGAACATTTGTTAGGAAAAAAATATGGCAAGATTTGCACCAAAACAGGTTTATCACCTGTTTTAGATACTTTCTGACACTTTGGGGGTCATATTTCAAGCCTTTTGAGCTGATTTTCTTCCAGTTCTACCCTGTTTATGTTTTACACTATGTATGCATGATTTATCATGGGTTTCAACCTATATTGAAAGCTTTTACACAAGACTTGTCACGTTTTTTATCGGGAAAAGTAGACATGGTTCATCTGTAGTAACATTCTATGATGCATTTATAATGTGTGACTTTTTTAAGGAAGCACTCCAGCAAAAAGCACTTTTTTCATCCCTGTCCCATCATTCTATTACCTGTCACACTCCAGCTTTTTTCGTGAATATTGTTCTAATATCCCCGCAGTCTAGTTTCTCTACTCCTGATCAGACACCATCTTGGCTTTTTTATTTGTTTTGCTCTTTGCTCTGATGTTTTTCTCTTTTTACCATGATGCATCAGCACAGTATCATATGGACAGCTAAAGACTGTACTATACATACCCACTGGGGGACAGTATAATTATCCTTCTGTCTATGTACTCCTTATTAATGTAAAGGTATGCTCACATGGAAGAATTTGATGCTGATTTTGAGGCAGACTCAAAATCAGCTCCAAATTCTGCCTGAAATCTGCCTCCTATTCATTTCAATAGAAGACCGAGGCAGATTTTATTATCGGCTAGTAGAAAAAAGAAGCATCCTGCTCGTTCTTCAGGCGAATTCCTGAAGCAGATTTTTGTTGCCTGACCAAATTCCTCCTTGTGAACATACTCTAAGAGACTATTCGTAGATGATAAGGGAGGCTGAGCTGTGAGTTCTTTCAGTTATAGCTAGTGACAGAAATTGTTTCATCTTCAGTAGTTAGTGACAGGAGTTTCCATCTCCCTCTGTGGAGAACCTGTGTGGAACAGTCCATTATACATGAGATCATTAAAAGGGTTGTCCAATTTCAGTAATTATTATATATTGTTTATATAATGAATACAATTTTCCAATATACTTTGTGTATGGATTCTCCACGGTTTTCTAGATCTCTGCTTGCTTTCATTCTTTGTTTACTACCATTGGATAAAAATCAGACAATGGTCATGTGATGTACGTCCATGGTCATGTGATGTACAGTCCATGGTCATGTGATGTACGGTCCATGGTCATGTGATATACAGTCCATGGCCATGTGATGTACGGTCCATGGTCATGCGATGTACGGTCCTTGGTCATGTGATGTACAGTCCATGGATATGTGATGGACATACAGGTGCACAGCTCGTTACAAGACAGAGCTCTGATTACTGTGCTGTGACTGTAACGAGCTGTGCTCCTGTGTGCCCATCACATGACCACAGACTGACATGTCCACTTTAGTATATTTTTTTTAACTGTATCTGTTTTTTCTTTTTATCTCTATTATATTAATTTGAATTCTGCATTATTATATGCTATGTTATTATGTTATTATTTGTATTGCATTATAAATTGAGGGCATGACGGACCTTAACTCAAATTATCTACCAATAATAGTCTACTATAACACAGATTGTTCAGGACATGTATTTGAACTATAAATAGGATAGAAAAAACTAATTTCATGTCCACTCTCCTACTCCACGATTGCTTGACTTCCATGTGATATCGTAATTTCATCAGTTACCATGACAACCTAGTGTGTAAGCATAGTGGCTCAGACAGCTCCGAAGCTATTTAATGGAGCAAGACCGCCATCGACAAGCTTGTTTCAAGCATTTAGCTTCAGGTATATGCATTCAACCTCCAAAATACAAGATAGATACATAAGATCTAGAGGTACGTCTTGTTGCAGAACATATACAGATTGAGTCCGAAAAGAGATAACCCTATTAATGAAACCACAACCTGGTGGTTATTATGCATGTACTTCTTCTATGGTATTCTCTATGAACCGTTATACTTATATGTGTAGCCAGATAGTTACATTGACATGTATTGTATGCATTCAGCTCAATCAGAGGCAAAGCCATTCTGACTGCAGAGATAGACCCTGGGGCCCAAAGACATAAGTAATAGAAATGGCACAAAGTTGGCTCGGAACATGTTGTAGATTTTACATTAAAATTTAGGAGCTTCAAATAAAGGTCCGCATGCACAATAGAGAAAAGTAAACTGAACCTGACAATTTTGGCAAGGCAGGTCTTATTCGTCCTGAAGAAAGATCAGGCATATTTAGTTTGACAACCTTTTGTTCTCAGGGGAGCTAAGTTGTTGCCAGGGGCTCCTGATTCAGAAAGCTTGTATACTGAGCCGGGCACTGTACATGTATGGGGGTTCGGGAGGAACAGCTGGCAGGTGAACTAGCATTTGGCCAACAGCTACAGAAGATTTATGGTTTTGTGGTAACAGGAGTGAAATTGTAGGTCCAGTATTCATCAGTATGTCAGTAGGTAAATGCCTAAAGTACTGTTTCCAATGCATATATAGTCACTAGCTATACAAGGACTATACAAGACTATACAGTATTTAGCCCTGTAGATGGTTATAGCTGTTTAGATAGCATTTATCTAATTCACAAAAATTGATCGACTTATCTTTCTATCTGACCATGAAAACAAGTTTGCCCATTCTTCTTTACAAAGCTCCTTAACCAAACCTTATCTAGAGTCTGCTTAGGAGGAATAGTGTTATTTTACATTAGAATTTTTTTACACCTGGTTTTAGAGTATATACTTATATGACTTTTGTAAAGTGAGGGATTTTGTGACCTTACCTGCATAGCAAATGCATACATACACAAGAAAACACACACACGGGTGTACTTGTCAATCATAGGTTATATAACAGCATGCAAGTTCAGGCAGCTGCTTCTAAGGCCAGCAAGATATTGTCATGTATTAGGAGTACGGACAGGACAGGGATGTAATATTACTACTATAAATCATTGGTACAGCCCCATCTGGAATATGCAGTTCAGTTCTGGGCAACTGGTTCATAGAAAGGATGTCCTAGAGGTGGAAAAGGTGCAACAAAGGGCCACAAAATTGATAAGGGCCATGGAGAACCTCAGTTAGGAGAACTGATTAAGGCTGAGGCCCCACGTTGCGGAAACACAGCGTTTTTTGTTGCAGATTTTGCTCCGTTTTTTTTAGCTAAAGCCAGAAGTGGATTGAGAAGATGGTAGAAGTATAAGTACTTTCTATATATTACCCCTTCTATCGTAGAAAATTCTTGGCTTTGGCTCTAAAAAAGCTACAAAAAAAGCTGCGTTTCTGCAACATGGGGCCCCAGAAAGCCCTAAGGGAGTTTAGTTTAGTTTGGAGAAGAGGAGTGTAAGAGATATCATAAACCTGTATAAATATATAAATGGTCTATACAAGAAATACGGTGAAAAGCTGTTCCATGTAAAATCCCCTCAATAGACAAGGGGGCACTCCCTCTGTATCTAGGAAAAAAGCTTTAATCTAAAGAGCCAACAAGGCTTCTTCACTATAAGGACTGTGAATCTGTGGAATAGCCTACCCAGGAGCTGGTCACAGCCGACAGCTTTAAAAAAGGATTAGATGCCTTTTTAGAGCAAAATGTCATTGATGGTTATGGAAATGTATAGACTGTCATGCCCTTTCCCATCCCGTGGTTGAACTTGATGGACATATGTCTTTTTAAGCCATACTATGTAACCCAGTTACAATCCAAATCAGACATTACTATTCATTAAGGCAAGACTCAACAACCTTTTATTGTTATAGGAAATACCACTTCAGACCTCAATGTTCAAGAAGTCTTTATTCACCTCGAGGTGGAAGAAAACAATATATGGCACAATCGACAGTGCGATTCTATTGCAATCTCAGAGAAATACAGAAATTACTTCTCCTTTATACAATAAAATCCCCATCTATGACATCATTCTAACTTCCTATTGGATGAAGTTTAACATCAATCACTATAAGCATTAGTATGATTCCTAAACAAAGGCTTACACATGAGTTCAGACAGATGTTTATCATCTCTGGGGCCTCTCTAAGGCCTGTCCAACATTTCAGTAGACAAAGATGACCTTTGACATCAGCTAATGGCTACCCCCAACTAAGAATATCTCACAGGATATAATATTTCTTAAAAACATATAGTTACAATCACCCAGTATGAGAATACATGTATACATTAGAACACAAAAGACTTCATTACATTGTATTATCTAATGTGATAATATGGCACTACAAGTGGATATACATATATATTTAATAATTCCTCTTCATTATTGACCGCACAATTTTTGCTAATAATTTCAATTTACCTCCAAGATCAAGAAGCTCACAGAAGTGATCCTATGTGTGCTGCACCTTTATGTTACTAGCATTGAGGCAACAAGACCAAGTAAAGACAGTTAGCAGCTCCTTGAGCAGCACTATACAGCTATCATGGCCATGTTGGTATTTCCACATAGTTTTACTCTCATACTTATGCAGTACTGTTTTATCCCATTTTATTATGCTGAATAATGTTAAATAAATCTAATTTGTTATTTTTGCACTGGATTTTTTTATCTATAGTCTAATGTATGAAAGACGATATGTGTATAACGTGGCTTTAAGATTTCAATAAACTTTTCTACATACAGTCTAATATCTGTCCTACTTTCCCAGGTTCCTATCCCCGTCTTTCCCTGAGTTTCCGTATTAAAAGAAACATTGGATATTTTATACTTCAGACCTACATGCCATCTATATTGATCACTATTCTGTCTTGGGTTTCATTCTGGATCAACTATGATGCATCTGCAGCAAGAGTGGCACTCGGTATGTACTGTGAAGGTGGCCATAGACAAAGCATGGCTGTCAAGTTGGACACTCATTCAGATGTGAACTATTGTGCCCGATACCACCATAAACATACATGTCTATTTCAATACGAACAAGTGATAACTGGTTGTCCCCAAAAAAACCCAAAACAGGCAGGTACACTGCAACCTATCTGATATTTTTCAGCATCAGGATCCTCAAACAACTCATGTGTATGGTCTGCGGAAGATTATAATACTTACAATAATACAGCAAAAAGCAATACAAAACAAGTCACACAGATATATTAATGTGGCCCTAGCTATTTACCTAAATACTGAAAAATCTGAAAAGATTTGCCCCCACTATGGCTAGGGATCTGTTATTTTTCTGTATTTACAGCACCCATTAAAGGGAGTCTGTCAGCAGGAAAATCGGTATCAGACCGCTTCTACACTTTCCCCAGATGCCTTTCATATTCTGCATTATAGATACATTTTTATATTAAAAAAAAAAAAAAATACAGCAAAAAGCAATATAATACAATATGTCACATAGACGTATTAATGTTACATTTTCGTGAAAACCAGACTTTTATTTTTATGCAAATTAGCTGAAATGGGTTTTATGCCGAGGGCCCCACAAAGCGGAAACGCTGCGGCAAAAATGGTCGCTGCAAAGTGGGATTCTGGCTAATCCTATCCACACATTGCAGAAAGATATCTGCAATGGAAAGCTGCGATTTTTGCAAATCGCAGCATGTCAATTACACCTATGGAAACGCTGGCGTTTACTGTATAGGTATAATAGACACAGAAAGTCTGCAGAGTATTTCTGTGAAAAGTACTGCGGGGAAAAAACACGATGCATTTCCGTCGTAGTTTTTCCCGCAGCGCTTTTTGGCTGCAGTTTATTATGTGGGGCCTTAGCCTTAGGGTGTTTCTCTTCTGTGGCTGGATAGCTCTAAATAATCGCCCAAATCCCCCCTCCCCAATTGCTTGAGTGGCATCTTCTACTTGTCACACTTTGTCTGCAAATTGGGTATCTAGACCTTGCAGAAGAAACACCCTTATGCTGAGGCCTGCACGTTGCGGAAATGCAGCTTTTTTTGTTGTAAATTTTGTTGCATTTTTTTGAGCCGAAGCCAGAAGTGGATTGAACAGAAGGCAGAAGTATAAAAGCTTCCTATATATTTCCTTTCCCTTTTGTAGCCATTCTTGGCTTTATCTCAAAAAAGCTGCGTTTCCACAACGTGGGGCCTCAGCCTTAACGTGCTGACATTTTCTTTTTCTGGAGATAAGGTGACTTACATTGTTCTTTTTTTTGTTTGTTCTTTTGTATTTCAGGGGTGACTACTGTGCTCACTATGACAACAATTAACACACATCTAAGGGAGACCCTACCTAAAATTCCATATGTTAAGGCTATTGATGTGTATCTTATGGGGTGCTTTGTGTTTGTTTTTCTGGCTCTGTTGGAATATGCATTTGTCAATTATGTATTCTTTGGTCGGGGCCCTCAACAGCAGAAAAAGCTAAATGAGAGAACAAACAAATCAAATAATGAACGTCATCGCTACGAGGAAAGAAGAGTAATAGAACAGGTAATTTATCATGACCATTATAAAGAAAATGTGCAGAATATGTACTGACCATGTGCAAAGAGTTACATGATGAATGTTCACAATTTACATGTATGGAAGTGAAAGGGCAGAAGCAGATCAAAGATGAAAAAATGAAACGAGAAGACGTTCAACTTTTATTTCTGTAAATAGTAATGATGTTTGTTTCTCTATGGCAGGTTGATCCATATGGAAACATTCTTCTCAGCACCCTTGACATGAGCAGTGAGTTGATGTCTGCTGAGATGGGAAGCAGCATTGGTGATTCCCGGAACTCCGTCCTGTCATATGACACCTCAGGGATCCAGTTCCGCAAACAGCTGACATCAAGAGGGGACAGTTTTGGCCACACTCCCCTGGAGCGTCATGTTCCCCTAACAGCCACACGTGGACGTGCCAACTGCCGCCTTCGGCGACGTTCTTCTAAGTTAAAGCTTAAGATTCCAGACCTTACAGATGTCAGTACCATCGACAAATGGTCCAGAATCATTTTCCCCATCACTTTTGGATTTTTTAACTTGGTTTACTGGATGTACTATGTCAACTGAAGCATCTCCATTACCCTTCACCCTAAGCTGTGCACACCCTTCCTTCCACAGGACACAAGCTTCACCTATGTCTCTCACCCCCTCTTGCTTCACAGTTTGATGTTTGGCCCAGAGAGAGAAGCAGAAGTTGAAGCTTTCGAAGAGGGGGGAAGGAGAATTGCACTTTTTGTCACACATTTTTTTCACCAAATTTCTTATTTTTTTCTTTTGCCTGGAAATTGATAATGGCTGGGTACTGTGGGTCATTTTGGATGTTATAATGAAGAAACCTTTTTCTTGAGACTTAGCTAATAACAAAAACCAGTTCAGTACAGGGTTAGAATGAGAATACCAGTAATTGTTTTCTCTCTTATGCAGTTTTAACTTAATTTTGCTATATATTGTGAGGCTATAAAGGCACAGAAAAGTTTGTACGTGCATGCAGACAACAACTCTGTAGAGCAGAATATCTCCAATTGCTAACTTGAGCTGCATCTGACTGCTCCTATTGAGCACTTTTGGCTAAATACGATGTGTAGGAATGGTTTGGGAGAAAAAAAAAGCCAAACACATTCCTTAAAGAAAGAGAATGGCAAAGCCAAAAAGTAGATGGTTCTGGACTACAACACTGTCATAAAAAAAAAAAAAAGAAATTAAGAAGAAAAGGTTCCGAAGTGAATATTGCACTTTTTAAAACTCACTCTTTACGGTATTTGATAGAACATTCATGTTTACATGAAACATATCAAATTTAATGTGCAAGTCACTATTATTTAGTATTAGAAATGATCAAAGTATTAGAAAAACCTGAAAAAGCCCATACTGTATCCAATTTTAACTTTACATTAGGTCATAATTGGAAAACTATCAGATGGACCCAAGTGCCAAAAATGATGCCTAATTGTTACGCAACTATTCTATGGTTCTGGACATGTTGTGAGAACTCCCTGCCAAAAATCTAAATGTTGTATAGTGTTGTGTGAATTCTGAACAGAAAATGACCATATTCATGTTTAATGTGCACAGGAAAGCATAGGCCCACGACACACACGCCTGTTTCAAAATAGTGGCTATTACGTACTAAGAATATTGGCTGGTTTCTATGCTAAATGACCCCGATTTGTCTAGAATTCAAGTAATAGGTAGGTACGTTTGAATATATACTAAAATACATGTATTCACACACAAATGAAGTGCCAAGTGACTAATATACTGGGGGCCATTTATTAAATCTATGCCAGTAATGCGATGCAAAAAAAAAAAAAAAATGTTGGATCCAAGGTGCAACAGATTTATTATTGTAAATATGTTTATTCTCTGTTTTGCAATTGGTGCGCCTTTTAGCTTATTGTTGAAAGGGGGGCATGGCTTCTCAGGGCGCATGGCTTTGAAGCATTTCTCAGAAAACTGATGCCCCAAAGGCCCACAGATATCATCACTAGCAGCTTGAAGGTTTTGTACTGGAACGTTTGATACAGTGTAGCTATGCGACATTTCTAGAAATGTTACGGCAGATGGAGGCCTACTTCTGCTTCTTCATTGCCCAGTTTAATAAATGACCCCCACTGGCTCAGGGACATGAGCAGTGCCAAAACTACTGAGGAAATAGAATTTTTATAAATAGTATTAAAACTGTGAGGCTATCCCTCCACATAGCACTGTCTCAAGAAGTTACAATAAGGAGCCATGCCTAAAAAACTTGAATGTTAGTGGTATATTATACTAGAGTATTTCATATCAATCAGTTTTTCATAAGTATAGGGAGATAGAAGAAGATATGCTCATGAAGCTTTCAAAAACCATGTAGGGGTCTTTGCATAAAGGTGAAACTAGGTCTATTGTGGGGCAAACTAATCCTGCCATATCGAGAACAACAAATTTCATTTTCATATCTTTTGTGGAATTTTTTTTTCTTTTGTCACGTGGAGCAAAGATTCTGCTTTGAATTGTCTATGAACAGCCAACAGAAAACCGTTTTCTGAGAGCATCTTCATTTGTCACCAATCTGTTTGTTAACATGTAAAATACAATATTATGTACCGTTCCTACTCTTGCAGACTTTCTGTATGGAAGCGTTTCTTTTTAGGTTTCCACGGGCTAATTTCAACTTTTCTTCTGGTCTAAATATTTTCACCATTACTTTAATATTATGCATGGCTCAAGTTGAACGACCCAATGAAGTGAACGTGAGTCATAACCGCTCTAAAGCATGTGTCTTCTAGAACAGCTGGCAAAAGTGTGATAAGTCACAGAGGTTCGGAAACTTTCCAGATCCCATTCACTGAGAGGTGATACACATTTTTCTATCGAAGACTGTAGAAGATATTCTTCAAAGAGTAAGACTATCTTGGTACTTCTAATAAATTCTACATGCTGCTCTAAAACATCCATGATTTCATAACGTCTATGACATAGATTTCATGTTTGGTCCACATCGGTAATATTTGCCTCCCCCTTTTCGTAAATCCTGTTTATGTCTATTGGCCTTCTCAAATTTAGTTTTATTGAGACATATCTGTCCATTTATGGATCTATCATCATTACTACAAACAGATGTGAAAGTAAAGGATAGCTCCCGATATTAAAAAAAAAAAGCCCTATAATCATAAAAAAGCCAAAACTTTGAGCCTTTTGATATGTTATTGAAGGTTGAAAGCGTTGTTAAGGATCATTTATATAATTTATTACAATAGAAACATTTGTGGTTATATCTAGAGATACAATGAATGGCCACATTATTGTAGACACCTATCTCGTATCCAATTTGACCTCCTTCAACCTTGAGGACTGCAGAAATTTTTTGCGGCATCCGCAGGTATCAGAGAACTTCGAGGTGTGCCTAGGAAACATTCCATTAGACACTATTACTCGACTTCCACCGGCCTGAACTGTTAATACCTGAAAGGAAGGATTTAAGGATTTATGCTTTAGCTAAATTCTGACCCTGCCATCAGTATGGGGCAGATGAAATCTGGTTTCGCCTGGCCCAGAAACCATTGTTTCCCTTAAACAGTGGCGGTGGTCATTCCTCTGACCCCTTCTGTCAGTGTGTTGTTATGTCCACATGATCCCATGTCAATGGATGAATTTTCTTGAGCATATTATTTTTCATATACTCTTGACACTGTTGCGTAAGAAAACCCTACAAGTTTGGCAGCTTTTGGAATACTGGCCCCAGCTAGTCCAGATGTCATGTGAATTCACTCCATGTGCTTGGTTTTGCCATTCCCAAGCTTTCTGACTTGACTTTATGCTGCACTCCAGAGTCACATGTCTAATTTCCATACAGCCCCAATTGTGAAAGGGCAGATGTCTTATTAAAAAAGTGGCCATTCAGTGTATAACACAAGCTGGATTTACAGATTAAACACACTTCTTGGCTCTATTATTTTTCTTTAGACCTAAAGGCCCATTTACACAGGCAGGATCAGTGTTGATCGACAATATAAGAATGACTGGCAGGGTTTCGATATGCAGCTGCTACTTGAGTTTCAACACATTTGCATTATACACAGAACCTTTTACAAATCTAGGCTAAAGCCCCATGCTGCGGAAACGCCACGGAAAAAAATGCAGTGTTTCACAGTACCTGCACAGTAAATGAGAATGTGGCTAATCCCATCTACACATTGCAGAAAAAAACGATGCGGAAAAGCTGTGTTTTTTAAAACGCCCATGTTTTTGAAAATCGCGGACTATCAATTAAACCTACAGAAACGCTCATGTTTTACCAAATGCCCAGATTTTTGAAAATTGCGGCATATCATTTATACCTACAGAAACGCTTGCGTTTTCTCTATAGGTATAATAAGGGAAGAAAATCCGCAGAGAAAAACTCAAAAAAAAACAAAAAAACCTGCATCACGTTTTTTTTTCTGCAGTGTTTTTTGAACGGCATTTGGCTACGAGGGGCCTTAGTTCTAAAGTCAGTATTTATCCCCACGTAGTTTTTATGCAGCACATCCTTGTTTACACAGGGTGGAAGGGTGCTTGTTTGTTAGGTGACCGCCAGCACATTTACATTGGCCAAGTGTTGGGAACATGCTTTCATGCTAGCATTTACTTCTGATTTTTGGCCCGATCATCTGTCTGTGTAAATTAGCCTTAACTCATAAGGGCATAGTGTACCTGTATTTATATGTGTATTCATACTGGAACACCTGAACCTGCGGCCCTAGTGAATCTCACTTAGAGCGCCATAGATCCCTAGTGTGCCGTATGTTTGGTTCACTAGAACTATGGAAGGTCTGGATGTTACATCCAGAATGCAGGCAATTGAACACAGGTAACATAATCCTGTCTGAATGAGGCCTCAGATATACTTTTCTGTTGTAAAATGTACATAGGGAAGCCTTTTGGTAAAGTGACTTCATGTACAGTGTATGTGAAGTGACATACATACGGTATGTTCATAAAACTTTTGATAATTGAGAATTTATTTTATATATCTGCATATAAAGGAATGCCGTATAGTATGTATGACAAGAATCACCATTACTAAAATCTTGAGATACTATATATTATTTATTTATTTCAATGACAATTGTTTTTTTTGTTGTTTTTATTTTTATTTTTTGTGGCTTCTTCTTCTTAAAACATAATTTTCCATTGTTGGATAGTCCATGGTCATCAATGTTTACCAGCAGTAAAACAGTTTGTTGTGATGCTAAAAAATTTTTTATTAAAATTCCCTAGATTTTATTAAAATACATGATAAATCTAAATAGAAAAAAAAATGTAAATTATAAAAGACATTTTACCTGTTCTGTAAGTGTCAGATATAGGTCTCATATGTCCAAAGACTCAATTAGCCAAACGTGTGCTAAAAGTATGTCCTGTTGGCGAACATCATTCCCAACCTAATGTAAATCTAGCCTTAGGTAACATCTTTCGATCAGAAATAAAGGGGCTGTCCAGCTAATTTTTTAATTTTTAAAGGGCTTTGAATGGAATGAAATAATAAAAGTCAAACCCATCCTACCGATTCCTCCGCTGCCACGTTCCAATGCTAGCCGGTCTATGTACTTCCTGCTCCAGCCACGGATATGTTACCCAATATAGCCAGTGATCACTGGAGCAGGAAGTATGGAGACCAGCAGGGGATCGGGAAATGTCAGAACTGGAGATGTGGGTGATTGGTAAAGTGAATGTCGCTTCTTATATTATTGTAACCAATCTACAAGCAAAGTTTTTATGTGTATACTGTACTACTACATCTGTTCCAAATTCTTCTTAGGATCTATAGAGATGACAGGACAAAAAATAGTGAAAAACCTTCCCAAACCATACCATTATCCAACTTGGATTAGGAGCCACTCTTTAACATAGTTCCATAGCTTTGGAGAGCTTTAAATCCATACACAGATGCATTGCAGAACATGAACAAGACATCTCCATCCCTAGACAAACCCTGAAATTCACAAATAATGCCACAAATAACAAATAAGGATAGAGAGAATATATAGCTATCCATATGCCACCTAGGACTTCTGTTATGATCTTTCTGTTTTTGACAGTCCTTCCCCCTCCTGTATGTTTACTGTACATTAAATGTATATATTTGCTTAATAATAAGACTCAATGATGAAACAACCTCTTTAATAAAAAAAACTAAAAAAAAAACGGGGATACTGTGAATATAGCATACTAGCAGTGCATTTTCCACAGGGAATTGTGTTAGCTATATTTTATATACGTTTTTCATGCCATCAATAGCAAATTCCTACAAAAACACCAGAATATAATACCTAATTATGTAGTAAAATCCTTGCCTTAGTGTTGTAACATTGTGTCCCTTACATTACAAAATGTTACTTACTTGAATTATTGAGAACTAAATGATCTCTCTAGGGTGTCCTGCAACACGGCCTCTTGCCCACCATTGAACATAAGCACATCACTGATATAAACTGAAATTAAAATGGCGGCACAGGTGTTCTTTGCAACAGATGTTCCCAAATATTGTGAGGAAATTTGGCAGCCCATGAGCTATTAGAATACTACTAAGTGAGGGCTTATCCAACTTTTTATAGATATGTTTTATTATGGTAAGAGAAAGCAACAATGCTTAAAAACTGTGGGGCAGATTTGCTACGCCTTGTACGGCCTTGTACGCCAGTTTTCTGGCGTACAGGCCCCACCAGATTTTACCATCATTTATGCCGGAAATCTGACGTAAATGAGGCTAAGAGGAGCTTGTGAACATTCCCCCCCTTCCCCCAAATGCACTCTTTTATGAGGAGACGTGCACCTGCTCATATATAGGGTGCGCCCTCTTCCCCTTGTTTAAAAAGTTGGATAACCCTTTTAATGCATAAATGTATGCAGAATGATCTTATTCTCCCTCTTGTGGTGACTGTAAACATTATAATTTTATCATTTACATTTCTGTAGACAATTTTGAAGCTCTGAATCAGAACAACAAAGCACCAACCACTATAATAATATATTTCAAAGAACGTAAGATAAAAGAGGTATAGACATTATGGCAAGCATATTGAACCTATCAAGTGCCAATGACCATAGCCCTTTCCTTCTCTTAACTTTTTTTTCCCCGTTTTGGAGATTTATTTGTTAGAAAGAGGTAAACTTTGCTTTTTGTTCCGAAAGCACAACTTTAGAAGCACATCTCAATTGTAACAAAAAGTCTTAACGGCAAGACAAGTGGCACATATGAAAAAGCGTTAAACCTCTCACCCACAAGATTAACGTAAGCAAATTGGCAACATATTACTTTTAGTAGTTCCTTAGTTGCAATAATTTGGCATCATGTTTCAGGATTGTTTCAGTATAGTGATCCACACTGACAGCATTATACAGTATATACCCCCAACTCATTAAATGTGCCCATATTACACTTGTCTTAATGCCCTCAATACTGAACAGATACTTACTTAGAAAAATGAGCACATTTACCAAATGTAAAATATTAGCATTAAAGAAAGACAATTATTTGTGGCTGCTGCATCTAGTGAGGGTTTTATCTTACTACAGAGTTGGATTAACAGGTGAAATGTTTGACTAGATGCTGCAGCCATTTGTCTTGGTCTGTCTTTTGGCTCTGTCTGCCTCAGCAGCTCCACCTCCTCCTTCCTTCTCTATAGCCTTCAATGGCCTAGACAAATAGATCTCTTTGTGTAGGGACTCTCACCTATAAGATTAACCTAAGCAAATAGGCAAAATACTGTTTCATTAAAAAAACTAAATTAAGGTGATAATTATAAATAATTACTAAAATCTGTAAGGTAAAACAACCCTATGAATAAAATGGTGCCATTAAAGAGACAAGATGACATAAAATGTAACCTAATAACATAGAAAAAGATCTATTATTATTATGAAATTTCAGAAAATTAGATGAGTGTTTCTCTTGGAACATTCATTATTGAATGCAAAGCTATAGCTCTACAATTGGAACCATTTTTCAATGGAAAAAAATGGAAAAAAATATTGTAATTTCAATTAATATTAATTCTGATTTAACATTTATATGGAGTATATAGGGATATTCTGTGGCTCCTTTTGTGTTTTAATAAAAAAAAAAAAAAAAAATAAAAATCAAAGATAACAAGAATCATACCTCAGTGAAAAAAAAAAATTCAACAGAGGAAAAAGTTTTCATTGGTAGGGATCAATCATGTCTATGTTTTAGGCATTATAATTTGCCAAAGTCTAACCCTAATAAAAATTTGAAGCCTGGGCTGGTCATGACAATGAAGTATCTCTGTCAGCCACATCTACTTCAGTGTAGGAAAAACTTTATAATGACAACATAACTCATAAGTGGTTTCACCCTAGAGTTTGTATACACCTGAGCTGAACCCTTGCAACTAGACGTAATGACAAGCTCACTATAAATATGTGATGATTAAAGGGGTTTTCCAGCGAGGAAAAAAAATTTAGACCGTTCAGAATGGTGTACAAATATAAAGTAAAAATTATACTCACCTCATCGATCCATTGGTGTTTCCACTCCAACACTGCCTGGTCCCTCACTGGTCTGGGCACCTCCTGCTGCAGTGATAATATCCTGAAACAGGGACATGTGAGTGTTGCAACCAAACACTGGCTGTGGTCAGCACAAATTCTTCTTAATAAATATTCTACTTCATTCATATATGAATATGGTTTTAGGTTTAGAGTTCCTACTTTAGTTTGTCACATATCTCAATTTGTTTATTGTATCCATTTAGTGTCTTGCAAACCAAAGAGAGAAAAAGTAAAAAAAAAAAAAATACAAAAACAAAAAAAAAAATAAACTTTTAGTGGGTTCTAAGTTGCAAGAATTGTGCCATCGTGTTTCAGGATTGTTTTGGTATAGTGATCTACCCTGACAGCATCATACATTAGATATCCCCATATTACCCATATTACACTCGTCTTTATGACTTCAATACTGAACAGATAAGTTCTTGATAAAGATGAGCACATTTCCGTAATTAAGGCATTAGCATTAAAGAAAGACAATGGTTTGTGGCTACTGCATCTAGTGAAGGTTTTATCTTACTACAGCACTGCATTAACAGGTGAAATATTTGACTAGATGCCAGCCATATTTCACTAGATGTCAGATGCAGCCATGTGTGTATTGGTAACTCTTTTTACTCTATGCCCACCTTATCAGCTCATCCTCCTCCTTCCCTTTCCAAAGACTTCAGTGGTCTAGACAAACTGATATATTTGTGTAGGGACTCTCAAGTATGAATTTGATCACTGAATTCAGAGATAATCATCAGGAACGGGGGGAATAATTGGAGAAAGGTTATTTACAATTTACAGTTTTGTTGCTTCACAACTTATATTACCTAAACATTCATTCAAAATGTTCACTCTTATCACTAGGTTTCAGGTAGAAATTATTAGATTTATTGCTCATAGGCTTATTAAAATATAGCAGTCATTCTTACAATTCGTATGACCTTGTGTTTATAACTCTTCTAGGTTGTAGGTTCACTTATGGCAAGCCCTAGGCTGAATGGTGTTCTGTAAAGTACCTTACATAGATACACCATCTGAGTGTCCCACAGAGTGCCAAATAATTCAATAATAGTGTATAAATCACACTGTCCAGTAGGACTGTAGGTTCATCTTGGATAACTGTCTTTCCATAGGTTTGAACAATAAGTATGGGATTGAGTACAAGATCTGGGTCCCTAGTGGTGCTCTGTATTGAGCTCTCACTATTGAGACTAGCCCGGGGGTTATTTTAGTAGCTAATCTGCAATACCATTGATCACTAAAGATTGGAAAATCTTATCTTGTTAAAACATCACCCAAAATTCAGCAAAACATAAGTTGTCCTGATGTTAAAACACAAGATATCAGCTGTATTCTTTAGAGAACCCTGGCAAACCATCACATGGTCTATTGAAATGAATGTACTGAAAGAATTAACTCTTTGTGGTCGCTCTCCCCTTTCAGCTAATTGATAAAAGTCTTGAACAGAATATTCTCTTGTATTAACTCAGAAGTCCTTAATACAAAATTTGAAAATGACTTTTTTTTTTAAAACCCCCCAAAATTTAGATTTTTTCTCATCCATTTTTAAGCTTTGATCTACAAGACTTGTATTTACAGTACATGCCACCAGAAAAATAATCTTTGCACAGACCAGAAATGTGTAAGACTAAACATATTAATAACCTGGCCATGAATGTGCCCAATAAGTAGATTCATATCACACCAAATAAAATGTGTATAGCCCGTTCAGAAGTGGCTGGTCCCAAACTGAAATATTTGGAATGGACAATAAATAAGGCAGGCTGATCTTTTCTCCTTATATTATCTCATGGACTTGTTATTTTGAGTGTATACTGATCCGAACATATTCATCCGATGCAGCGGATGTCAATTATACCTACAGATACGCTGGCGTTTTCCGTATAGGTATAATAGGGGCAGGAAAATGCTGCAAAATAAAAATAAAAAATGCTGCGGAAAAAACGCGTTTTTTTTTTGTTTGCTGCGCTTCGCTAAGTGGGGCCTTAGCCTCACTCTGGTTCTGGTATTGTAACTAACACCTATATAAATGAATGGGGACTAGCTGCAATACTGAACACACCCCACAGACGAGAGTGATGCTGATCACTTTTTAGGAAGGGCTGACAAAATATTGATGGTAGTGATCTGCTTTGTGCCATGCTGCTCAAGACATGATAATCACTAGTGCAGGAACTAGAGAGAGTGATGAAACTCCAATATACTCTAATGGGTTTTATAAAAAAAAAACAAAAAAAAAACTATTGAGTAAAAAGATTAAATAATGCAATTCTGAATAAATTAAAATAAAATATACAAATTGAATTAAGCTTGACTGATCCCTTGTGGTGGCCAATGGATATAAAATAAGTAACAGTTCGGCACTACAACAAGTTGTGTTCTAACATACCAGGCCAAGATATATTGGAACAACTTCCAGAACTAGAGAAATGTTATATATAGGCCTTAGAATCCAGTATGTAATCCATATGATGGATTCAATTTAACAAACTGGATTACTAATTGACGTCAGTCTGAAATTACAAATTTACAAAGAACCCTAAAATTACATATTATAAATTTGTGTCAAACGTAGGATTGCATTTCTCATTCATGAGCATTTATATGTAACAAACAGTATAAATAAAGTAACATCATTTCTTTATTGTGTGTTATCTATATCTCTATGGAGTTTGTATGTTCTCCCCATGTTTACTTGGGTTTCTGCCCACATGGCAAAAATATACTTATAGGTAAATTGGCTATGAAAAAAACCTGACCTTTGTAGGTGTTGGGGATGAGCGCCTGTACGGCAGCCACTAACTCCCCTACTCCAATGGGTCCCTCGGTGAGAAAAGCGCATTACAAATGTTTGTCATTGTCATTTGTCATAACCACCTCCACGGGAAATTTTACTTCTAGAGCACTTAAATTTAGTCTAAACTGAACACACAATTGAACATTATCCTTTTGCCCGTCCTGGGTGATCTATGGAGATTCTTCTGACCAGAGGGAACTCTAATGATCACCAGAGCTGTGACCCTTTCATGTTTACCCATGCACATTGATAAATCCGTACATGTGCGTTCAAACCTATTGAAGTGAATCGGAATGAGTTGCAGTGCTAGGTAGTTCCGTATGTATGGATGCGTCATTGTGCAATTTGTTCTGCTGTAGGTGTAGGTCCCATGGTTAGGCTCCCACTGAATATACATTCATGGCCTATTTTATTGCTCAGTATATTTTCTTATAAAACCCCTTTAGAATATATAGGAAAGTAATTTACATTCACATATGTGCTGAATTGCCATACTCCTCGATGAGAATGCTAACTTTTAATAAAATATGATGTACCTACTTATCGTCAATCACCATGTAAAACAAGACAAGGACACTTTAATAATGAAATAATGTTATATGTGCAACCTTGCTTCTCAGTGACCTATTACATGGTTTACAATGCTGTCCTGTCTCCAACAATCCTTTGCGGTTATTTTTGCGTTTAATCTGCCTTTATAAAGTTTTGCCTGTTATGTTTAATCTATAGAAACAGGAATAAAAATAATAAAAACATATTCTAACATTATAATTGATAGGAAACGTAAAATGAGCCAAGTCATAGAAAAAAGTATTTCAAACTAGTCAATTTTCTTTACTTGTCCCATCAAGGCAGTTTTATATAAATGCCTGACTGTGAGTAATACTTAAGACTATGAGGTCTTATAAGGGAGTCTGTCACCAGAACCCAGCATATCAACCCGGCTGTGCAGATAGATAGGTTAGGGTGACCTGAATCAAACGGTGTTTATCCCTTGTGAATCCAACAAATTGATGTATTTGTCAATATGCAAATCAGCTCCTTGGAGCAATAAGGGAATTGCCACTTTATTTATTTATTTTGCTTACTTATATAGCGCCATCATATCCCACAGCGCTTTACAGACATTGACAGTCACTGTCCCATATAGGGCTCACAATCTACATTCCCAATCAGTATGTTTTTGGAGTGTGGGAGGAAACCCACGCAAACACGGGAAGAACATACAAACTCCTTGCAGATGTTGTCATTGGCAGGATTCGAACCCAGGACTCCAGCACTGCAAGGCTGCAGTACTAACCACTGAGCCACCGTGCTGCCACTTACCTCTTTGTATGCAACAGCAATGCGCTTGTTTCTCCAAAGAGCTCATACTGCATATTGACAAAAATGGCAATATCTCAGCAACAGAGGCACATATTCACATGGGGAGAGTGATGTTTGATTCAGGTGACCTTAACCGATCTGTGGGTGGGGCTGGTTTGATATTCTGGGTTTGGGTGACAGACTCCCTTTAAAACGTTATTCCAAGTAAATGCCAAAACATCAGAGAGGGTGTTATTGCCTAGGTCTCACTCCATTTTCCTGCAGTTCTCCTGAACTGTGGAACTCCAGTCCACGAGCTGTGCAAGAACCACCAACAAAGCTCCATTCAAGTTTCAGAACATTCTGTGGTCCTGGTAGATAAACCAATGATTAGAAAGTGATAGAATATCCTATTTCTTATAGCAGATAAAGCATTAAAGTGATTGTCCAATATTACAAAAACACAGCTGCTTATTTATTTTAAGCAAAGTTTTTATAATTCTCAACAACCCCTTTAATAACTGTTGATATGGCTAGGAACATTTTTGGTTACAATTTATTATTGTATTGTGTCCTATATTAGGGCTGGTTCACATCTGTAATCGGTTTCCGTTCAGGGAGTCCGCTTGGTGACCCCCCCTCCCCAAACGGAAACCTATACGCATAGAAAAGCGGTTACCTAAGGAAACCTGTGGATCCCATAGACTATAATGGAGTCCGTGTGGTTTAAGCTCGGTTTCCGCACGAAACATGCGGAAACTTGCGGAGAGGAAAGTGCTGTTTGCAGGACTTTCCTCTCCACTTGCTTTGTGCGGAAACTGAGCGGAAACCACACGGACCCCATTATAGTCTATAGGGTCCACAAGTTTCCTTAGGTAAACCGCTTTTCTTTGTGTATAGGTTTCCGTTCGGGGGGGTCCCCAAGTGGACTCCCTGAATGGAAACCGAACGCAGATGTGAACTGGCCCTTACACAAATAATGATATGATAAAATTATAACACATTTATCGGTGATAATGTAATAATTTCCCATGTGACGCTTTCCTTTATATATTGACCTAGGAAAGAGCAAAATGAAATTTTGCTTAAGCCCAAAATCTTGTACATTGTGCACTCTTGATAGATACTTTGTAAAAGTTTCAAGCTCAAGACTATAATATGTTCTGTATGAATTTTAAGAAATATTAAAGAAAGCAATGGCATTATCCATAAAGATTCCTTAAATAATATTTACCATTACACAATAAATCTATTAATCATAAATCATATTTGTAATCAAAATTATTTTTTTTCAGGTAAATTTATCAATTTAAAATAAGTCCAAAAAGCAATCCGAGCTGTCTCAATATTTGTATTAAAGGTTTATAAAAGGGTAATGTTAAGGCTGACGCCCCACATTTCAGAAAAGCTACTTTTTTTTTTTTTTTGCATTCTGCTGCGGTTTTTAAGATAAACCCAAGTGTGGCTACAAATGGAATGGAAAATATAAAGAAAACTCTTATACTTCTCCCTTCTGCTCAATCCATTCCTGGATTTGGCTCAAAAAAGCAGCTTTTCTGCAATATGGACCATAAATACTAAGCCTAAAAATTGTGCATAAAAAATGTACAGATAAGTTTACATCTACATCAATAATATGCTTTCTAATTAAACCGAATATAAAAAAAAAAACACCAAAAACTAAAGCAGGTAAAAGAAGGACAGAGAAAGGAGGGAATTAAAAAAATGGGAAGGGAAGACAGTTATAGCCAGTGGAGTAACTAAAGTCTTGCGTGCCCTGGTGCAATCTTTTGTCCGGGGCCCCCTACCTCATCCCTACAGCGAATTCTTAATAGTGATGGTTACGGGTGCTAAGGAGTTTAATCAACCTTAGTGTGGTTAGGGTAATCTGTGGGTCTCCTTGGCTTATGGGCCAGATGGAAGCTGCAATCTCAATACTGATGCTAGTGCTTATGGGTCCCCTAAGGATCCTGGGACCCGGTGCGACTGCTCCCTCTACACCTCCTCAAGTTACTCCCCTGGTTATAGCTGTAATGTAGTATACATCCATCAAAAGAATCATGAAGTAAGGAGGGAGTAGGGAAGAGTATTTGACATTTTTCATCAGTAAATTTGCAACTCTTTTGTTGGCTACATGCGAACATATATTCATATTTAAAGTTATTGTTAAATTTATAACACTTTTAGATAGTGGGGAGATACTAGGGGATTTCTAGGAAAAGGTAGCAGTAAGATTATGGCAGGAAATCGATCTGAAAGTAGGAGGAATAAAATCCTTTCCCAATCTCAATAAGCCTACTTCAAGTTTCTAATGTAGAATTCCAAATCCCCTGCATAGTTAAATTATACATTTCTTTTTATGTTTAGCCACCACTAGGTGGAGCTTATCTTCCTGCATACTGTATTATTAAGACCACTGTATACAAAGTAGACCATAAGCTCCCAAGCCCCCTCTCTAGAGATTGGCTCATAATTTAACTGTATGTATAAGTAGGGAACATGAAACTCTGATTCAGGGACACAGAGCTATAACCTTGATATAGATATATCAAGAAAATAAATCAGCACAGAATAATGATATGATGCTTAGATGTGAACATTCACTTTAAAAAAATTATACTAAATATTACTTTCCTATGGACAAATATGTCTACCCTGATGATCAGAATGGTTCAGTAATATTCGTCTCACTTTGTGTGCTCTTTGCCTATATCTATAGTTATTTAATAATAGTAATTATACTAATAATTATTATTATTATTATTTGTAGTTGTAGTAGTTATAGCAGTAGTATTTTCACAAGTATTGTCATCATTATCATCATCATCAATAGAAATAGTATTAGTAGTAATAGTAATATTCTGTAGTAATTGTGGTTGTTTCTACTTAATTCAGGTACCCACTGAAAAAAATATGACCAGGTTGTGTTCTTATCTCACTAGTTACTAGGTAATAGATGTCTCACATCAACATGTTCCATTTTTTGCCCTTCTATTATTCTATTTGACAGATCTGGTCTATGTGTCTATCCAAATGTTGGGTGTTGAGCTTCAAACCCTAAAGTTGATCACGGTGAAATTTCCTTGGTCAAAACTTTTGTGAGTATATTCTGTATATACTCTCCAACACTTGTATCAAAGATTATCTTCAGATTTATTATGGGCCATTGCATGCGTATTGGAAGACCAAGGTAAAAAGACATGTAACACCTGCTCACACTGTGTCTTCATAGCCTGCCAGCTAAAACCCACAGATTAGCACCACAATGTTTCTATACTTGTTAAGCTCTGTGTCACTCTGTCACTCTGTGAAGTTGCGCACAGTTTTCTTTTTGCTAACGTGGCCATAGTTTATAGAAGAATATGGATAATACATCAAAAACACAACATTTACTAAAGATCATTATTTTGTTGGGTTGATAATGTAACTGTTTAATATGGACCAACAATTGTCAATTGCTCTTTTTAGTGGATGCAACAAATATTGCAATAAGATAAGATTTCTAAGTACTGAAGATAAGAGTGTAGAAGATGTGGGGCCTATGGCAAAGATACAAGTACAGGTTCTGCTTGACATCGCCACATTCCTAAACACCTGCAATAGGAGGTCCTTTTTCCACTTCCTTGTTGCTTAACATTGCATTGAGACCACATACCTGTGCAGGTTTTGACCATCTATTAAAATAGGAATAGAATAGAGATAGGCCTCCATTTCAAGGAGTCCCGTAGCAGCCTCATGGTCTGCCTCCGTGATGTGTATGCCCTTGATATAATACTATGCCTCCTGGAGTGTGAAAAAAAATGCCTTTCCAGTTTCAAACAGTCCACGCTAGGACTGTAGAACTGTTCGTAACTATGCTGGTAAACATAGTCAAGTTTGCTATTATGTAAAAAGAGTAATAGCATGCCTACTAGGTGATACGATTCTTAAAGACCCATCAAGCCAAATGCTTTTAATTTTAAGGGGCCTATTCATTCATTACGGAAACCTTACATATTCCTTCTAATTCTAAGAATCCTATTCTTTAAATCACACTTTAATGTATCTGAAAATATCATTGTTGCAATGAAAATGTGCATGTTAAATGCAAGCGAGCCACCGATTTATTTCTTCTAAATCAAATCTCTTACTTTCCAAGAGCCATCCCATATACCGCACTGCAATAATTTTCATCTACTGCCTTTTAAACAAGCATCCAGCAGTTACTCCCCGTTAAAAAAAAAAATACAAAAAAATACAAAAAAAGCTACAAATACTGTTTTAACATAAAATGAACTTTAAAAACCACACTGGAGAAAAGCCGAAAAAAAACTTTAAAATAGTCTACAGTTTTGTACAAAATGTCTTAAATATGAAAAAAAAAAAAAAAAAAAAAATTTTTAAAAGAAAACGAACAAAAAAATAATTTTCATGCCAATGCCAACTTGTAGTTATTGGGGACACATTTTATTTCTCACTGTGTTTTTCAGTTTTGATTCCTAAATGTCATGTTCATTTGAAGATGAAAGGCTGGGATTTGTATTTAAGGCATGGGTAAGGGGTGGGGGGGATTAAGCTGGTGTCTGTTTTCTTTTCTTTCTTTTTTTTTTCTTTTTCATATTATTTTTCCGCTGTATGTTAGATATTAATGTATTTGCAAATTGTAAATTGGTTCTAAATGTTTTTATTTACTTATTTTTTGGGAGGGAGGGGGTTTGGGGGTGATTTGTGTTATTTTCCCTAAACATTAAAATAAAAAAAGAATTTAAGAAATAAAAAATCATGCATTTTCTCTCTTTGACTTCTTCAATGCAAATAAAAATAGCCTTTCTATATTGCTTTCATCTTGTCAAAATGTAATCCGTTATGAATCACGTGAAACAAATGTATGTACAATGTGTGGATAATTTATTCTTGTAACCGCCAACTTGTCAAAATGTGTTCAAAACCACCAAATTCACCAATATTCCTTTACTAATCCATTAAATGTTGCTCTGCTTTTCTCTACAGCTAGCAGTTCCACTTTTCATACATGTTAAGGTTTACATGGAAGAAGAAGAAAAAAGATGGGAGACCAACTGCTGAATTAAAGGGCTTCTCCAAGACTGTATATTTAAAGGGGTTGTCCAGGCACAAATGTCCTCTGGTGTCCTCCCGTGTCATCTGCTCCCGGCGTTGTGCTTAAGCCACTGACTGGCTTCACATGACCGCTGAGACCAATCAGCGAAGGGCCTGAATGTCACTACCTGTGACATCACAGGTCCTCTTCCTGAGGCCTGCTGAGGCCACTGATTGGCCTCAGCAGTCACGTGACCGCTGAGACCAATCAGCGGCTTCAGCACAATGCTGGAAGAGACCCAGGAGAGCAAAGGAACTGGGAGGTGAGGGACAACAACGGAGCAACTGGAACAGGTATGTATTTTTTTTTTATTTTTTTCACTGCCCCCAACGTATTTAAACTTTAAAGATTTAGCCTGTACAACTCTTTTAATGTCAATCCTTAGGATAGGTAAACAATATAAGACCAGTGGGGGTCTGACAACTGGAAACCCCACCAAACAGCTGTTTGGAACATAGTGTCTGGAGCAAAGGCCGCAGCATTTCTTCATTCATTTGAAATGTATTTTCTAAGGTCTTGTAGAGCTCTGATTTTTACCAGTTGGCACTTAAAAATCTCAAAATGACTCCTAGACGTACACCCAAATCAAGAAGAGAGCTCTTCTATAAACATACTGCAATACAGTGAGAGGACATGTGTTGTATACTTGCATGTGTTACTGTTTTTCATTATAGTGTATGGTATATCTTTGAGTAGAAATACCCATTTCTTCCCAGATGTGCCGGTCGCATTCTTAGCAGTAAAAGGCATAAGGTAATAGAGCTTAAAGGGGTTGTCCAGGCAAAATGGACAATCCCTTTAACTTTTAAATCAGCCGGGGGCAGTGAAAAAAATAAAAAAAAATTCATACTCACTTATCCCCGATGCCCCATTGCCCTCTCGGCGTATTCCAGTTCTTCTGCTTAACGGGTCTCTTCCAGAGTTCACATGACCGCTGAGGCCAATCAGTGAAGGGTGTCCAGTGTCACCACCTGTGACATCACGGATCTCTTCCTGAGACCGCTGAGGTCAATCAGCGAAGGGCGTGCGATGTCACCACCTGTGACTTCACGGGTCTCTTCCTGAGACCGCTGAGGTCAATCAGAGGTTTCAGCGGAACTCCGGAAGAGACCCGTTTAGCAGAAGAACCGGAACGGATCGGGAGGACACTGGAGCATCGATATGATTTTTTTTTTTTTTTCACTGCCTTGACTGATTTAAAAGTTAAAGGGGTTGTCCATTTTTGCCTGGACAACCCCTTTAACTCTTACGTGACACAGACATTTTTCATTTTTGGGTTTTTCTTTACTCCCTGCATTCCAAAAACCATAACTTTCTAATATTTCCGTTTACGAAGTCATATGAGGACTTGATTTTTGCATGACAAGTTGTACTTCAAAATTATTCAATTTGTTACTTTGTACAATGTACTGGGAAGCGGGAAAAAAATTCAGTATGAGGTGGAATTGAAAAAAAAAATGCAGTACCGCCATTTTCTTACAGGTTTTTTTTTACAGCTTCCACTGTGTGGTTAAAATGCTATGTTAGCTTTATTTTCCAGGTCGGTATGATCACTGTGATACTACATAGTTTTTTTCATGTTATAATAACTTTATAAAAATTTACAAAATTTGGAAGAAAAAAAAATTTCTTTGAATCACCATATTCTGACACCTGTAACGTTTTTACATTTCAGTGGATGGAGCTGTGTAAGGTGTCTTTTTATGCGGGACAATATGTAGTTGTTATTGACACCTTGTTGGGGAATGTATGATGTTTTGATCGCTTTTTATTCCATTTTATTAAGGAGGCATAGCGGCAAAATAAACGCCAATTCAGCAATTTAGATTTTTTTTTCCTGCAACAGCATTCACCATATGTGACAATTGTTTTTATATTTGAATAGTTTGGGCATTTTCGGACTTAAGGATGCCTAATGTATTTATGTTTACTTTTATTTATTTATTTGTGATCTAGGGACAGAGGGTGATTTAAACTTTTACATTTTTTTTATTTTTTAATATTTTCAAAAACTTCTTTCACCTTTTTTTTTTACCCCCCATAGGGGGCTTGAACTACTGTATGGCAGTCAATGGCAGATTTCCTATGTAGCTGTTGAAGCCTAGTAAGCCTACTACTGGCTCCCGGCTGCCATGGTAACAGGACAGATATTAATGACAAAATGGAAGATTAGGCAAGATGGTGGAATTAATTGATTTCTTTCACAACATCCAGTTCCTGAATATCTCTGCATAGACACTAAAGCCTATAGTGGCTTTAGTAGCCACCGCGACAGTCATCATTCAAAAATGTAGGTGCCGCATCTCTGGTCTGATGTGTTGTGGCAAATGTGGTTGACAACCAAGGAGGTCAGGGTAGTGAGTGGTTTGTGTGGGAGGAAAATTGCTGTTATTGTTTTCACTTATTATTGTATGTTATGAAAAAATCTTAAATGATCTCCTCACACAAAAAAAAAATAGAGGCCTCCATAGTCCTCCCAAACAGCATTTAAACTTGGTAGGGCACTAAGGAAAACCCCAGTCTGTTCGAGTTACATCTGAACACAAAAGTTTGGTACCTCTTGCTTGGTACACAGTTTAGACTTGAATTTGGGTCCTGAAAAACTCATTTTAAGAAAGTCGCCTGAATTGTAAAAGTTGTTATTTTGAAAAGTGGAAAAGGAACGTGCCCTTTGGACAGATTACTTGGTTAAGGAAAAATTGTACCAAAGATGAGGACAATTAAATCCAAAGATTATGTAAACTCACTTAGTGAATAAAGGTTATCCAATCAAATTGGTTATATCAGGCTCAGAGACTCACCCAAGCAGAGTGTCTTTGCTCTAGAGGAAGGGACGAACCTGCCACCTCTCCACAATATAACTTCATTGGCACATTTAATCAGTCCCACATGACTATTAGACAGATTTGAGAGGAACAATGGCCAATTTTACTAGATGACCCATATTTCAACGGTAGGATCCCAGACAACCACAACTCATTTTCAGAAGCAGGGGCGTAAATACCGGGGTAGCAGCAGTAGCGGCTGCCACAGGGCCCGAGACATTAGGGGGCCCGGAGCCCTGTGGCAGTTGCTACCACGAACACCACAAATACTGCTATCATTATACTCGGGGGTCTTTTCAGACCCCCGAGTATAATGATTGGGGGCCCAGGGGAGGTGAGGGACAAAAAAAACACTGTAACTTACCTCTCTGGCGCTCCGCAGGCTTTGGGCCTGTTTGATGACGTCATTATGTGTCGCGGCGCTGGCCTGGATCACGCAAGATCTGGTCCAACATTGAAGATGGCCGAAGTAGCACACGGGAGTGCACCGGAGCGAGGAAGCGGTAAGTAGCATTGTTTTTTATGTTTGTATCCTCCCCTGGGTCTCCGATCATTATACTCGGGGGGGGGGGGGGCACATGTCAAATGTTCACCTTGGGGCCCAGCCATTCCTAGTTACGCCGCTGTTCAGAAGGGCTTAAACTATTAAGAACATCACCTTGCAAGTAGTGGCATGGGTGTCAGTTCACTAACTACAAAGGGCAGTTAGAAATGTAACAAATCCCGGTGTAAATGTTGCAAGTCTCCCAATAATAGGAGAATCTCTTTTTCTAGTAATATTACACATTAAACACTTGTCACGAATTGGATCTCGTACAGGATATCCAACTCACTGTATACCAGTTCTGTGGGGTAGCTATACACCTTGCTCACCATACACGAACTTTAAAAGGGGAACACTCCCTTCCACGTCACCTGTCACACTAGGCTACACAGGAGTGATGTGACCTCTACAATCACACCTCCACACAATGAGCTAACACCACTCACAACTTTTGGCAACAACACATAAATAGCAAACAAAAAGTTAACAAGCCTAAGTGATATTCACTCTCTCCATACTTGTGGGGACGTCAGAGCCAAGGACAATCTTATTAAATTTTAGATTTAATATACACAAAAAGTACAGTGCTTAACAAAAAAAACTAATATAAAGAAATACATACACATACAATGTAAAATAAATAGTCTTAAAAAAGAACAGACCTGTTGTAAGCCTGATCATTGGAGCTTGGTGTAAGAAACGGACAGATCACATGCTAAGCTGTGTCCCCAAGTAATCTGACAAAGAATGTCTGTCTACATCACGAGCCGCACATAACAGAATAGCTACTATGTACTAAATTCACTAGTCGATCACCTGTATCCTGTGTCATTGGTTGTGGATTGTAATTACCATCCTAATTACACAGGAGCCACACTGACACATTGTAGCAGAACCCCACTATGATAATGAAAACAAAAGTTAAAACATAACTAGACAGTGTAACATATATACAATTCATCACAATTTGACATCCAAATATCCATGAATTGTTCCTTAGATTTTGTTGTTTACTTAAGAGCTTCGGTACATAGGACAAACAACTACATGCCCTTGCATTATTCATGTCTTAATAATCGTAGTCGTAAATGTTGTGAAAGTCTGTCAAAGATAGCATTTCTATGCACAAAGCACTCAGCCACAATTGTGACTTTACGTACTGACCATCCATCCAATTGAGCAGATACTTAGTTGTAGTCCGGATAGATTTGATTAAAACATGCAATGTTTTAGATATTTATACTGGATATGTTGTCACCTTTAGGCCTCAATGAGACATTAGAGAGCATATCCTAAGCTTAGATTGTATGTCTCAGATACTAGAGGTTACATATACAGAATACAGATGATATATAGAGGTTGGACTATGTATAGTTACCCATATCCCTGGGGCGGTCATGTGACCGCCCCAGCACATTTTCTGATTATCCAGTGACATTCTGTTTCCCCCTTTCCGGAAACGGAACGCCACCAATACTCTCCCCCACTCCACCTCATCATACTTAGGTGTCTTCCTGTCCAGACTTTTCTTCTGGGACTCCTCCTCCTCTTCTTTAACTCTGCCAGCACGTGATGGCACTCCATCTCTACTGCGTAGGCGTCGGCGGCACCTCTGGCCTGCGCATGCGCTGGCAGAGTCAAAGAATAGGAAGAGCAGGTCCCCGCAGAAGGGAGGTCTGGACAAGAAGATACGTAAGTATGATGAGGTGGAGGGGGGCTGAGTTAGTTAGTTGGGAAGGGCTAGTAGTGGGCGGGATAGCTAGTGAGACAAGAAAGGGATGTGAGGTAGTGAGAGAGGAAGGGAGAGAGTGAGAGGGAGGTAGTGTGAGTCAGTCTTCAACTACCTTGATGCATTGCATTAGCTAAGACAGCAGGAAACTACACCATGTAAACAAATGCAGAGGATGCCAGGAGCTTCCAGAGAAACCCAGAAATCTCTCAAAACACTGCTAAAGGTATTTCGGTGCATTTATTAATCCAATAATAGCACTAACAGACCTTTTAAAAAAAAAAAAAAAAAGTTTTTTTGCCCGGAAAAACCTCTTTAATTGAAATGGCCCACACACATGATAGTACTTTGACTATTCCCCCACTGTTCTCTTGAGTCCACCATCTCCACCACACCATGGCGAATCTGCTTTGTGTATTCATCTTGCCCCACTACAGCCACAAACCAGAGTAGTATGGGCTGGGGGAGGGATATCTTACTCCTCCCACCCTTTTTTTTATGTCATTGGCTGGTTGGCCGGACCCATATATATATATATATATATATATATATATATATATATAATTTATTGAGATTAATTGTGTTTCTTATGTTTCATTGTGAGGGATGGAGCCTCCGTCCACAAGCTATCATTCGCCAAAGTGCTTTGTAACAGGTACTATTTTATTACACTCCCCAGTAATGCGGTTGATGTAACTTATGTGTACTCACAAAGATCAGAGGGAGGGTGTTTTTTGGTGCCAATCGATCTGATGACATCACATTTTTACTGTAGAATTAAGAGTATTTTCAGGATTCTTTGTTTCTTTAGCAGTCAGTTGTGTATATTTGTATTTTATATGTAATTTGTGCTATTTAGAATGTTATTTCTGTTATTAATTATGGTGACCTTTCACCACATGGTATAAATTCCATCCAAACGGGGAGGTTTTTTCAGGTTTAGTTGATCCCATATGCTCTAAAGTTCCACTCAAGGTGGTAGTATCCAAGTGACATTGGGTGAGGGATGCCTATTTTCAATCCGATGTAAGTGGAATCCTAAGACAAATAGCGAGGGGGTAAGTGTAGCCCACATGCATTGCTACCTCTCTTATTTGTTCCCTTCCAGGAAGTGGCGGCCTACGGCAACTTCCCTGGATAGAAGTGAATTTGGGGAAGTATGGTTCTGGAGGCTGCTGTGGGTTTGAGAGCTGGGACTTGCATATATCTGACATTTATAGCATACCTGGTGGATATTCCAATGTCTGTAGTAGAGACCTCTTTAATAACTAGTGGAACCCTCTTGCTGTTTTTATCAGACTTTGCATCTGATTTAGCTCTTTCAGTACTACTCGGTACAAGGGAGGAAGTGTAAGACCCCATGCACACGACCAAGTGCACTCAGATATTTATGGGGGCTTATGATTCATTCTGTTACAATGACATGGAGCAGGATAGGACCTGCTCTATAACCATCCGTGTCCTCTGAATAAATCTGAAGCCTCCATAGATGTGAATGCATAACAGAATGCACTCGGATGTCACTCTGAGTGTCATCTGAATGCATTCCACTGCACAGTCGGCCCCACATTGGAAGTACACTTGTGCTTGTAGTCGTGCGCATGGGACATTAGCAGCTGGCATCAGGACAGTGGCAAAATAGCACACACTTGCACTGCAACCAATGCTCCATTTCACTGTATGGCCCTTAGAGAGATGCTACCCCGAAACCACCCTCTGCAGGTCACCAGGAGTCTTCCACCATCAGAGAAAGGATATATGTGACATCTAGCTTCACACTGTGGTTTTCCACAACACCGGAGCAGGTTTTCACAGGGTTAACACACGCACTGAGGTGATAGAGCAACCCTGCAGGCCTCAAGACTGCTGCTGCTGTAAACAACATGCTTCCACTGTTGCATGGGATGCACCGTCTGTCACCATAGGACCAAGACTCACAATCACCAAGTGTACCCATGAGTTGTGCCAGTTCACTGACTCAGCAGACATCTTGTCCCTCTCTCCTCCACAAGCAGTCCACAATGCTCCTCCAGCTCATCTACCCTGCTAGGTGTTCTCTCCAAAAGCTGACCGTCAGCAACGAGCTGTCCTTCTGCAAGCTGTCTCTCCATCTCCACAGCGCAGGAACAGCCCTTTAATACCGGGTCATCTCCTGTCTTTGATTATCCAGGGCAATGCCTGATGTCAGTGTCACACCATGGGGGAGCACCAAGCAACTTCTCCTATGGTGAACTTCTGGGTACAACTTCATTTAGCAATAGAGCTTCCAGAAAGTTATCAGAACATTGACCACGTGATGGCCTGCATCAGTCAATGCAACATGAGCATAGACTATGGACAACTGTTCATGGTATGTGTCCTTACTACCTTACAGAAGCTCTCCAGTAATGGTGATTCCCAGACCCAGCAGTGTAATCGATGGGACTGGTGTCACCATGGAGCCAAGTGAGATTAGGCAGCGGTCCCCAAGGTTAACTCATGTCTTTTCATAATAAGGAATACTTGTACTTATCTTATAGTAGGTGAGGTTAAACAGGATGAAGAATGAAGAAATTAATCGAGAAAAGAAATAGATATAAATATATGTTATCCAAAAACAGCACCACATGTCCACATATCGTGACTTTTTGAGCTGTAATAGCACTCACAACCTGTGTACAGGTATGGCACTGTTTTTGGAAAGAAAGTAGCTATGTTTTCCAAAAACTGACAACCCTTTAAGATCTATTCCTAGACTAGTTATGGCTAACAAAGGTTACGGCCTATTATAAGGCTTAAAGGAGATTTCCAGAGGGCAACCAGGGTGGGTGTAAAACAAAAAATAATCACACTTACCGATCCATGGTGCTCTGTTGAACAGTCCCAATCCCCTTTCCTAACCCTGCTAAGACACACGAGGCCAGAAGTGGAGAGGCTCACATGATCACTGAGACCATCAGTGGCCTCAGTAGTCACTGCTGAGCGTTCAGTGACGTCACTCATATATGTCACTATTTCCTTACCAGTGACCACTGAGGCCACGGGACATAGGAGGGAAAGGGGATTGGGACTGAACAAGATTGCTGGGGATCTTTTTTTGTTTTATACCCACTGTGGCCTCCCATGCTTTTCCTATGATTCTTGGACAAACCCTTTAACCTAGGCCTTATAGTAATATCCATGAACTCTTTTGCTACAGAAAAAGCTTTTGTTACTGAGAAAGTTTCTAGTACTGCTGTGGAAGAAACAATAATGCACAAAATCCCATAAAATTGTTAGCATGCTTCAACTTATTTACCAAAGACCTGTACCACTGGAGTGCTACAATATTTTTGATTTTTTTTTGGAGAATATTTTAGATTTTGAAATCTTAAATAGTTTTTTTCTATGTTGCAGAGCCATCTAGTGGCTGTTCTTAACAGGGTAGCCAAGGAATTGATTTGAGGACAAAACGCTGCATTTTATAGTCCTAGTAAAGTGAATGAGATTTCATTTAACCCCTTAAAGACCAGGCCAATTTTTGTTTTTGCGTGTCCCCACCTTCCAAAAGCCATCTTTTTTTTTTTTTTTTTTGGTTCACAGACTCACATGATGACTTATTGTTTGCAGGACAAATTGTACTTTGGCACCATTCAATATTCTGTACAATGTACTGGGAAGCTGGAAAAAAATTTCAGAATGATGTGGAATTTGAAAAAAAAACATATGCGCCAATTTCATATGGGTTTAATTTTTATGGCGTTCACTGTGTGCTAAAAATGACGTTACCTGTATTCTGTGGGTCAGTATGAACACGGTGATACCAAATTTATATAGTATTTGTAAAGTTTTGATACCTTTTAAAAAATGAAAAACTTTGCAAAATAGAAAAAAAAATGTTGTGTTGCCATATTGTGTCACCTGCAACTTTTTCATATTTACATGTATGGAGCTGGGTATGGCGTCTTTTTATGCGGCACAAGATGATGTTTTTATTGCTACCATTTGGGGAAAGATCTGATGGTTTGATCACTTTTTTTTTTTTAATAGTTTGGGCATTTTTAAGCACGGGGATACCTAAAGTGTACATGTTTACTTTTGTTTATTTACTTTTATATGTGATCTTGGGAAATGTCTGATGACGTTCCGGAGGATGGCGATCGGTAAAAGATAGCGGCGGTCTCATTTAACCGTGGCCTCTAAAGTGTTAACAGCTGTGGTTGGTGTTGGCACCGATCGCAGCTGTTAGCGCCGGGTGCTGGCTGTATTATACAGCTCAGCTCCTCAGCCCTCTCCATACAGCCCCATACAACCTAGGGTGTACTATTACGTCCTTGGCCGTTAAGGGGTTAATCTCATCCACACATTGCAGAAAAAAATGCTGTGGAAAATGCAGTGGTGTGTGTCTTTAAAAAAAAATGAAGCATGTTCATCTTAGCTGCAAAAACACTGCGTTTTCTGACCCATCGACTTATATGGGATGATGAAAAAACATGCAGCTTAATTTCTGCTGCAGGAAATGCACAGACAGAATAAAAAATGTAGCATGTTGCGATTTCCAGTTTTATAACATCAAGAAATAAAGTTGTGCACTCGTTAACTCGTAAAAAAAATAATGCACCCAGAGGCCACTTTTGGTAGTATGCCTCTTGGTGACAGATTTACTACTAGAAATGCTTTTGGGTGCATTATTTTTTTTTTTTGTCAATGAGTGCACATTTTTATTTCTTGATGTTATAAGCCCTGTGCCTTATCAGGGCATACCAACTTCTTATAGATAGGCCCACTTCTCATAATACAGAGACTTTGAGAGTGGGCACATCATTGGAGTGAGAGAATCCGGATGGTCGTTTCACTGAAATCACCACCATCCAGGCTGTTCTGACCTTAGCAGCATCTCCCCCAGTTTCCTCATCCACCATCCAGAGACAGGTGACAGCTTCTTTACAGACCCCCATCTCTGCCGGACCATTTCCAGGCACTTAGCAGAAGGAAGTTTGGTGTCACAGTGTACATTGCATGTCCCGGCCTTGACAGCAAGCCACCGTTGCCTTCATTTGCAGTGGTGTTGTGAATGAGGAACCAAAACCACTGGAAACTGGAAACATATTGTAGTTAGAGACTAATCCAGATTCTCTTTGGGATTCAATGATGGTCAAGTTCGAGTATGGAGTATGGAGTTCTTGTGGTGAGCGCTTCAATCCTGCCTTTGCTGTGGAGTGACACACTGCCCCAACTGCTGGTGTGATGATCTGCGGAGCCATCGCATATAACAGTCTGTCACCTCTAGTAATGGTACAAGGGACATGAACAGCTCAGCAATATGTGCAGGACGTCCTCGGACCACATGTGCTACCTCTCATGGCAGGGATTCCTACTGGTTTTTTTCAGCAGGTTAATGCTCACCCACACATGGCATTTATGGGATCAGCAGGGATGCCAGCTTCGGATGCTGTGCGGGATTTAAAGGCCCAGCTGCAACTTCTGTGAACAAATGTGAAGGAGGTTACCATACAGAACCTTTATATTCCCATGCCAAACCAGATCTCGTCATGTAGCCATGCTAGAGGGGGCCAAACAGGGTACATTTTTCCCCAATAAACTTATCCTTTCTCTCTAGTATTGTTATTACTTACATATATCATCATCATATTCACACACAAAGTTTTATTTGATGCCAACAACTCCTTTGTGGAGTATTTAGTATCCTCAGTTAAAATCCACATCCATCACACCACTGTCTAAGTATGTAGATATTTACATTTTGAGTAATGGTGGCGATATCTGCAGTTATATCCCAACGATCAGGCAGGACACATGGGAATGGCCTGTTTCAGTTACGCCCTAGTCAGTCAAATATGATGAACAAAACAGCTGAGAGTCTATTGAGAGATCGGTGAAATTGGGCAAAACCAGGACATGTAAAAAAAAAAAATGGTCAAGTGAATAGCCACATTCGCATGTATTGATTTTAATGTAGCTGTGTGAGCCACAAACATTGGTTGTGTGAATAGAACTTTACAGAACTTTTTTCAGCTGTACTCAAGTCTTAGGGGGCGTTCACACTACCGTTGGTGACCGTCAGTAGTGTCCGTTGCTATTGTCTGTTACAAGATTTTAGCATCGGACACTAGCTGAACCGTCAGAAATCTGTTAAAATTTCCATTCATTTTAATGGGTTCCTTGCAGCGCAGCTAGACTGTCAGGAACGCCCTTCTAACAGTACCATGTAACTTACACCGCCGATATCTCCAGCCCCGGGGCACATACCAGGAAAGCCGGAAGTGCGCTGAATTCTGCACGCTGTCGGCTTTCTAGCGGTATGCAACATGAAAGGTCCTCTTTAAAAAACGGACACTACTTGATGCTAATGGACACTAATGATGCTAATGTGTCCGTTTTTTTTAACTGAACCATTAATTGGATCAATTAAAAAAACGGACACATTAACATCAGTTAGTGTCCGTTATGACAGGTGTCCGTTTTTTGGGGGGGTTTTTAACGGACACCTTCATAATGGACTCCAACGGTAGTGTGAACCCTGCCTTACAATGCCATTTTTCCAACTAGGTTTTTCTAATTTTTGGCCCATAGTTTGCAAATAAAAATGTTAGTTCAAAATGTTTCCATTTCACAATAATAATAGTTCTAGTGTTACAGAATAGGATTACAGCAACATACACTCAGGGACGACAAAAATAAGACACCAAGAAGTTGTTGGAATCAAATGAAACTTTGTATGTGTGAATGTAATGATGATATATGTGAGGGATTACAATATTAGAGTGAAATTAGAAGTTTATTGGGGAAAACTGTACATTAGAAAGGAGGTCCTAGTACCATGTTGGGCGCCTCCAGCCTGGATATGGAGAAGAGGCAGAAACATCCAGGTTCCATATGGATTCCTGCAGCACATTTGTCCACAGATGTTGCAGCCGGGCCTGTACACTTGTACGATTCCAAAGCCGGTGTCCCGTGTTGTCCCATAAATGCTTGGTTACCAATAAATCTGGTGATTGAACAGGCCAAAAATGTGTGCTAATCTGGCAGAGACACTCCTGGGAAACCCTTGCTGTGTGTGGGCAAGCATTATCGTGCAGAAAAATTTCTGTTGTAAACCCTGCCATGAGATGCAACGCATGTGGCTGCAGGATGTCCTGCACCTCTTATAGTGATAACAAGTAGCGGTAATAGACTGTCCAATGCGATGGTCCCCCAGATCATCACACAACCTTCGCTCCATAGCAAAGGCAAAACTAAAGCACTCACCATGAGGCCTCCATACTTGAACCTGACTATCATCAGATTCCAGACGATAGGTCCAGTCCGTAACAGTCCAGATTTGTCATTCAAGACACCACTGAACATGATGATGATGGTAGCCTGCTGTGGACTGGAAATGTCAATCAGAACATGTAATGGGCACTATGACACCAAATTGCTAAGTGCCTGGAAATGGTCCGGGCAGAGACAGGGGTGTGTAATGAAGGTGCCACTGCTAGGTAGAACGTCTAGGTGGTGAAAATTCGTCGAAACGACCATCTTGTTCTCAATGATATGCCCTCACAAAGTCTGTCAACCGGGCAAAATGTCTTCAAGTGCATAGCAAAGGAACGTCTAACAGTAAATGAAAGAGTTACTCTAACCAAAAATAGCCTCAGAGCCTTTTTCTAGGGCAGAAGGGGAGGCCTTTTTACACGTTCTTGTGGCAACACCCAGCGTCTCCTCAGACCAGGCCTGTAATCATTTACATATCTACCCCAGACTTAAGTAGCTGCTGAATTTTGATGCAATGTGGGTGATTTCTACCTGGGTGCATTATTTATTTTTTGTCAATGTATTTAGTTTAGGAACACAATGCAAACACTCTGCAGAATTTGTGTGCTCTCCGAGGCCAGGGATTGGCTGCAGCGACCACATGGGGGACTTATTGGTGAAGCAATAGAACAGAAGACCAGCACCAGGGATTGGGGAACTGCAGCTATTTTTTTTTTCTTTCTTTTTAACCCCTTCCCTGCCCTTTCTTTAGGATGCTCCTAGGAATGAAAACTCCTTACACTCCAAAGTAACTTCGAGCAAGATGGATGATGCAGTTAACAAGTAAAGGTTTTTTTTTTTTAGCTTATGGCTTTAATGCTTACTTTTGGGCTATTAACATTCATACATTACATGTTTCATGAAATAAGTTACACTTGCTCTGTCACGATAACACTGCTTCCGTTTCACAAAAAAGTGAAAAAAAATCTAATTGATATATTTAAACTCAAAAGGAACAGTAAAATATTACAAATGTCCTTTCTACAAAATAAGAATATATGTTAGTTTCCTGACAATGGGATATTTTCATGCAGATACTGCAGTGCCAAATCTGCCCATTTCATTTCCTGCTCTTTGACGGACTCCATTACTCCACCATTATCCTGTTCAGGTTCTGGGAGTTCATTCTGTAGAGAAAATAAAGAACAGTTTACACCTGAGTTTTCAGCTTTAAAGGTTCTATTTAGTTAAAACCCCCCAAAAAAAACAAAAACAACCCAAAAACACATACTATAACATGTCACATTAAAAGGTCTATACCCACCTTCAGAAACATTTTAATTAATAGTATATGTGTAGTATATGTATAGTATATGTGTAGTCTCTGCAGTCATATTCCTTTCTACTTCTCCACTACTATTGGCTAACCTATCGACTGCATGTCAGAATAATCTGAAGAAAGTACACACATAGACAAAATTTGTTGTACACTTCCGTTCTAGACAGATAAACACGATAGTCACTGAAATAACCTGAATTGAAAAAAAATTAATAAATTCACTGAAAATCAACCAGTGAAAGTGAGACTTTGCCTGTGAATTGTGGTTCGACAGAATAATTTTAAAACACAAACTAATGCAACTGGCCTGGACAAAGATGATGTTATCCTAGAAAAGATTGAAAATCATGTGACCATTTTAAGCTAAGCTGTGTCCTGTAAGTAGCATGAAAGGAGTCTTCACACTTGTCATGTCTGCCTATTTATAGGGTTAAAAGTAGTCCCTGTGCTGCTGCTTGGTATCATGGTGTGTACTACACTCAACATGCACCAAAGAAAGCTAAGGAGAGAGTTGTCTCAGGAGATTAGAAAGAAAAGTGTAGACGGACAGCTTGATGTTCCTGTTACTACAGTTGCACATATTATTCTGAAGATTAAGGTCTATGGGACCTCCCTGGACATGGCCACAAGAGGAAAATGGATGAGAAATTGAGGAGACGGATAATATAGATGGTAACCAGAGAGCCCAGAACAACTTCCAAAGAGATTATAGGTGAACTCCGAGGTCAAAGTACATCAATGTCAGATCGCACCATCCAACTCTGCCTTTGTCAAAGTGGACATAATGGAAGACAACGAGGAGGAAACTACTGTTGAAAGCAAATCATAATGCATAATATGCAAAGCCAAAAGCCATAAAGCTTCTGGGAGAATGTCCTTTGGACAGATGAGTCAAGCTGGAGCTTTTTGGCAAATGATATCAGCTCTAGGTTCACAGGTACAAAAAATGAAGCATATCTTGAAAAGAACACTGTCCCTACTGTGAAACACGGAGGAGGCTCTGTTATGTTCTGGGGCTGCTTTGCTGCATCTGGCACAGGGTGTCTTGAATCTGTGCAGGGTACAATGAAATCTCAAGACTATCAAGGGATTCTAGAGAGAAATGTGCTGCCCAGTGTCAGAAAGCTTGGTCTCAGTGACAAGTCATGGGTCCTCCAAGAGGATAATGACCCAAAACACATCCAAGATTCGCTATGGGAGCAAAGCTTTAGATTATTCTGAAGTGGCCTTCTGTGAGCCCTGATCTAAATCCTATAGGACATCTGTGGAAGGAGCTGAAACATGCCGTCTGGAAAAGGCACCCTTCATACCCGAGACAACTGGAGCAATTTGCTCATGAGAAGTGGGCCAAAATAACTGTGGATGGGGCAGAAGTCTCATCGAGAGTTAAAGAAATTGCAGCAATTGCCTCAAAAGGTAGTGCAGCTAAATATTACGTTAGGTAGGGGCACCATCATTTTTGTCCAGGCAATTTCATTACTTATGGACATATTTAGTGGGGGCCCCAGTGGTTGCAAGCAGGCAGTTCTCCCTGATCCTGAGGATCATGGATAAGTGTTGAAAAGGGGAAACTGCTTTTAACCTCTTCCTGACATCCGCCATAATAGTACGGCAGATGTCGAGTACTTAAATATGGACGCTCAGCTCCTGATGTATTATACAGTAGAGACCTGGCACTAATGCCCATGGGCATTAAGGCACCTGGCGTCTCAGTCAAAGCTAACCGAGGTGTCATTTTGCTGGGGATCGGCGGCAACCAGAGTGAGCTTCAGGGCCGGCGTTCCGTTACCATGACGGCTTGTCTGGCATTACCGTCTATTGCAGGCTGCTCTATGCAGCCTGTAATAGAAGTGATGATATTTTGCAATGCATTAGCCATACTCAAGTGGTAATAAAAGGAAAATGACGCTTTGTGAAGGTTTCCCTCACCAGTGGAATGGTTACATCTTCATACGGCAATTTATCCTCTTTCCAAGCATCATCAACCAAATCTAAAATGCGTCCATCTCTCTGAATCTCGCTATCCATTGCAGTTCTAAAAATAATGACAAATCAGAAATTAAAAAACAGAAATGCAATAAAACCTAGAGAGTTACTGCAATTGATTCTGGTTTTCATCCATGTATCACATATTTTGTCTCCACTTCATGGTCATCTGACGGTTTTCAAACATCCATTTGTTATCCATTTTTAACAAACCGTAACAAAAAAAAAAAAATATGGGATGAATAGTTTTTTTTTTTTTACTGAAACCACTGATCCATTTTTAAAGGGGTTGTCCAGGCAAAATTGGACAACCCCCTTTAACTTTTAAATCAGCCGGGGGCAGGAAAAAAAAAATAAGCAAAATTCATACTCACCTGTCCCCGATACTACGGTGTCCTCCCGGTGTGTCCTGGTTCTTCTGCTCCGGCGGCTTCTCCCAGGTCTCTTCTTGAGCTTCGTTGAAGCCGCTGATTGGCCTCAGAGGTCACGTGACCACTGAGGCCAATCAGCGGCCTCAGGAAGAGAACCCGTGATGTCACAGGTAGTGACATCGCATGCCCTTCGCTGATTGGCCTCAGCGGTCACATGACTGCAGGAGCAAATGAGCGGCTTCAGCAGAACTCCAGAGGAGACCCATTGAGCAGAAGGACCAGAATGTACCGGGAGGACACCGGAGCATCGGGGACAGACGAGTATGAGTTTTGCTTATTTTTTCACTGCGCCGGGCTGATTTAAAAGTTAAAGGGGTTGTCCATTTTTGCCTGGTCACATTGGAGGTTGCACTGTAAATACATTGCACAGCATGCAGCATTATGTTCTCTTATAGATCTATTTCTGACCACGAGGTAGATACAGATGGACGTCACAAGATATTGTGCATGGCCGCAGTCTCTGGACTGCAATGCTATTAAAGCACCATGTATAGGTATTACGGGCCCTGTTCCAGTAACCAGCACTGTCCCCCTCATCCCCTGTACGGTAAGTAGTCTAAGGTCACGTGACAAGCTGCACACGAGAGGCTGTGTGGTGTACGTCACGTGATTACCAGGACTCCCTCGGCCGCATCACTCACCAGGCGGCAGCAGCAGATCCCGCTTCAGTAAGACGCAGTAACTAAGGAACTGGCAAAGGAACCGGTCACAGGCCTCACGTGACTGCCGTCAGTGTCACATGACCGCGCTCATAGCTCTGTCACGTGATAGTTTAGGCGCGCTCTCCTAAGCTGTCCGCTGGCGCCACCTGCTGCGCTCACAGTAGTAGTACATGGCTGTTTGTAGGTTCTGCGTACGTGTGAACGCTACAGTCATGAGCGTCTTTTTCCCCAGGCAGACTAGAAATGGACAGGGCAGTGTGAGGGCTATTTGCTCTGGACGGCTCTTACCATATTTTCTAGCTTATGTTTTTTGTGGTACAAGTATATTTCATAAACCAATACTGCTGTATTCTCGTTTACCTTACGTCCCAAAAAGGAAATAAACAGTGGCCCTAAGATGACTGTGCTCCACAATGGTACCATTGGAAAATACAAGTGCTCCTACAAAAGCTAATGTGAATAGTAACGAAAACGTGAAAATGTTCAATGCAGCAACACAAAAAGAATTTGGCCCAGATTTACTAATGGCTAGAAGTGTAAATTTAGTCTGAAAATTCATCAGATTTATCACAGTGGCTGATGCCAGATGATATGTCTGGTGTATCTTATACTGTCTCATCCCCACAGGTAATAGATCCCCTACATAGGTAATAGCCCCCACATAAGTAATGCTGTTACCTGTGGGGGGCACTATTACTGTAATAGTATCCTAATAGCACCCCCCTCCACAGATAATAGACCCCCTCCCCCACATAAGTAATGCTGTTACCTGTGGGGGGCACTATTACTGTAATAGTATCCTAATAGCACCCCCCCCCCCCGCCCCACACAGATAATAGTCCCCCTCCCCCACATTAGTAATGCTGTTACCTGTGGGGGGCACTATTACTGTAATAGTATCCTAATAGCACCCCCCCCCCCCCCGGCCCCACATAGATAATAGTCCCCCTCCCCCACATTAGTAATGCTGTTACCTGTGGGGGGCACTATTACTGTAATAGTATCCTAATAGCACCCCCCCCCCCGCCCCACACAGATAATAGTCCCCCTCCCCCACATTAGTAATGCTGTTACCTGTGGGGGGCACTATTACTGTAATAGTATCCTAATAGCACCCCCCCCCCCCCCCCCGGCCCCACATAGATAATAGTCCCCCTCCCCCACATTAGTAATGCTGTTACCTGTGGGGGGCACTATTACTGTAATAGTATCCTAATAGCACCCCCCCTCCACAGATAATAGACCCCCTCCCCCACATAAGTAATGCTGTTACCTGTGGGGGCACGATTACTGTAATAGTGGCCTAATAGCACCCTCCATAGGTAATAGTCCCCCTCCCCCACATATCATTCAATGTTCTCTTGCTCTGTACAGTTATAGTGTACTTACAGAGCAGTTATGGGGTGAGCGGGACTTCCTCTTCTACACCACCTTTCTACATCTTCTAATTTCCTCCCAGAAACTTGACCCCTATTTTATGGTACCACTGGGAAGAAAACAGAAGAAGCGCACAGGCTGTGTGCGAGAGGAGGTCCTGCCACCATTACTGCTCTATAGGGACACTAATTGTACATTTCAGAGCACGGGTGGCGTGGGGATCACGTGAGGTCCAGTACTTTATAATCTGGAGCGTGCCCGTGCACCAGAATGGAGATCTAAGCCAGTTAGGAACTGGTGCAGATTTCCATTATAACTCCAATGATAAATGTGTTGGGCCAAGCGTCTCCAGCCCGTCCACATTCTCACAGTATGACGAGTGAGGCACAAAAAGGGGGTTGTGGCACATAGTTGTCGCAAAGGGCCTTGCGACAAATCTGCAGCACAATATCATCCTCTGCACCAGGAGACTTAATTGCCCAGCCCTAGTCATTACTATTAGGGCTGTTTCACACAACCACACTTGGGCCCCCCAAAAATTGGTCCATGTATCAGGCCTTAAAATGACTAGGCTGCACTGAACTCAGCATGGCTACAACTTGTAGATTTCAATGCCATTCTGGAGTCCATACAACTTCTGAGGAAATGTGGCATGGCTAAAAGTGGACACTTTATCTCCTCCACCAAGAGGGCAGGGATGCTTCCTATCCTGCAGGGCACGGCTACATTCAGCCTGGATTCAGTCAGACTAAATTCACTGTGGGGAGAAAAACATCCCCATTCTCAGGACCAGGATTCATTATCGTCTGTCCTATGGATAAAGTAGTAGTAGTTCGGTGACTCTGGCCTCTTAATAATCCTGGAGCATGTAAGGAATTCAGGTGCAGGAAGTGTAGGTCAGTGGGGACTTGTGTCACCACATTTCAGGAGCCATAGTCAGGGCACTTCTCTGTCCTTAAGGCTGGGGACTGACGTGGTGTAAACGTTCCCATCCCCACTTTGCGTTAAATACGCGCTGCAGACAAGCGTCGATTTCCATAACTGTCGCAGTTTTGGAAATCGCAGCATGTCAATTATACATAATGAAATGCCAGCGGTTTCCCTATAGATATAATTGAAGCAGAAAGTTCATGGATAAACTCTGCGAGCTTTCTGTCAAAAGCGCCGTGGATAGAACCGCAATGCGTTGCTGCCGCGGTTTTTCCCACAGCACTTGTTTGCTGTGGGACGCCATGTGGGGCTTAGCTTAAAGGGGTTTTTCAGGGACTTTCCTTTTTTTTTATTGCTGACCTATCCTTAGAAAAAGTCATCAATTGGAGATCTGTTGGGGGTCCGACACCTTGTCCCCCTGTGGTTCAGCTGGTTAAAGAGTCAGTGGCCCTCTCTGAGAACTGCTTCTACTTCACAGGACATGTGACATTATGTTCATTGATCACATGGCCTGATCACAGCTCAGTCCCATTCAAGTGAATGGGCTGAGCTGTGATACCAAGCACAGTCACTATGGAGCTGTGCTTGGTAAGTACTGAAGAGGCTGCAGCACTCACATCACGTGAACAGGTGCTGATCCCTTTCCAATTTTTAATTGATGATTGCATAGGTCATCAATTACTCAGCCTTGGAAAACCCCTTTAAAGCCCCAACTAGACTTTGTCCTAACGATATAAAATAAGATAATATAGCAGCCAAGTCTGTTTCCTCTCTGCAGTGAATGAAATGACATCATTAAGCATTCTTCTATCTAGGCTTAACGTGGAATCCATCAGAACATATGCCCTTGTGCAGACCTGAGACTATTGCACAGACGGATGGACCATTTGGATATTGGTGTTTCCTTTACTGGAAGCATAGACAGTGATTCAGGGCAGGTGCTTAACAACATCTAGTAGTGAGTGATAGTCATCTGTTTTTGCTTTTTAAGGGATTGTCCAGGATGTGAATGCAATGCATACTGATGATCTATCCACAGGACAGGCCATCAGCATCTGATCGGTGTGGGGGCTGACGCCCAGACCCTGCCCCAATCAGCTGATTCAGCTCCCGCTTCTCAGCCCTCCCACACTGAAGTGTTTAAAAGTATTGATCCATCTTTCAGGCGTGTCAGTATCTTGGAAAGATGGGTAATACCCTTGTACTACCCAGCTTTCCAAGGTACTGAGATAGCATTTAGCTTAAGAGTGATACAGTGATATTTGCATGGCTTAAGAGAAAACTCACTTTGATGTAGTACAAAGGACAATACAGTTCTGTTTTGCACACTGTATTGTGCGCAAAAATTAACTTTAAATGTGCGTGATGCCGAAAACCGGATGGACGAGCAATATTTTCATGTAGCTCCCACTGGTGGGCACTAGGCTCCCCAGTCCGACTCTGATTAGTAAGCCTGCCCCACTATTTGCCACAATTGCAGCAACATTTCTAACACAAGCAAGCCAACAAATAGGAGGTATCAACTGAAACTAGATGGTCTAAAGAAGCACCAGATTTATCATTCAGCATCAGCCACTGTGATAAGTATGGTACATTCTTAGACTGGCTGTCTAAAGATTAATTAAGATTAGCAATTCCGCTCCAACCTGTTACTTTTATTGTATGGGTCATTACAGACACGGCATTACAAATTATTTTGTAATGAGAAAAGGCACTTAGTAAGTGGTTAAAATACACATTTTTATGTGGAAAACGTTTTAATCCCCCAGTAGGTGACTTGAATTTGCAGTCCTCTGATCACTCAGGCTGGGTTCACATCTGCATCAGTATCCATTTGCAGTGACCGTCGAAAATTGCCACACGAAAAAGTTTTTCCAACTTTTTCGTCTGGCAGTTTCGGTTTATAAGAACTGACAATGGGGCCGGAACGTCTTGGTCTGGGGTAGAGGGAAGAGTATCAGGAAGACTATCAGTCCTGACCTAGAACATCCCAATAAGTTTGGTAGATGAGGAGGATGTCAGCTCAGGGGTGACGCAGCTGCAGTAGGCCTCTTCCTCTAGCAACCAGGGGAATGTCTGCACCAGTCGGACTGGTGCTGGTAGTGGGAGACTTAATTATTAAGGGTGCAGATAGGGCAATCTGACACACAGACTGGAAATAGCAAAGAGTTTGTTGTCTTTTGGGTGCTCAGGTTCGGCATATCACGGATCGGGCTGACAGATTACTGGGAGGGGCTGGTGAAAAGCCAGTAGTCATAACAAAGTTAGAGGTGGATGGATGGTCCTAAAAAATGATTATAGGAACAGAAAACTTAAGACAAGGACCTCACAGATAGTATTTTCTAAAATAATACACGTACCATGGGCCACACAGCACAGGCATTGGGAGATATAGGAAGGAGGAATTTGGGTTTTTGGAAAACTGGGCTGACTTCTGTGTTGGCTACAGGCTCTTCAGTAACGATGGGCTGCACCTCGATGGGGAGGGGGCAGCTATGCAAGGGGAGAAGACGGCTAAAAGCTTGCAGGAGTGTTTAAACCAGAGATTGCGGGAGGGCATAAATAGTATGGAAGGAGAGAATAGTGTACATAGTGACGGGGGATAAGCAAGGAAACTGGTGGTGGAGGGAGGGGTTAGAACAGTTGCTAAAAAGAAATGCAGATTAGGGATAAAGTAATACTACTATTGTGCATGTATACTAATGCCAGGAGCCTTAACACCAAGCATGACAAATTAGAAGAAATAATGTTGAAAGAGGAATATGACATAGTGGGGATAGACGAGACATGGCTGGATGATAGCTATGAGTGACCTGTAAATATACGGCGGTACAGACTATTCAGAAAAGATCAGATATATAAGAGAGGGGGAGGGGTTTGCTTATATGTAAATTCCTGATTAAAGCCTACACTGTGAGATGGCATCTGTGAGGAAAATGAACATGTAGAGTTCTTATGGTTGTAAATAAGGGAACGGAAAGCTGATAATAAAATACTAACAGGGTTTTGTTATAAGTCTCCAAGTATTGTGGAGTAAGTGACATAGAGAAGGCAGCTAAAATAATGAGTTAATTATTGTGGGGGACGTCAACTACCCCAAATTCAGAATGGGGTAGATTTGAAGAAAAAGTGCATTTGTGCGACTTTCTTACGGGCTTCGTTCAACTCTTCAGCCAAAATGACATGTCACCTGTATTCTATGTTTCGGTACGATTCTGGGGATACCGAATTTATATGGTTTTATTTACATTTTAACCCTTTAACAAAAATCTAAAACTTTGTGAAAATTTTTTTACTTTTTTATATTTTTGTGTACAGGGATACATAGGGCATCTTTTCTTGCAGGGCCAGATGTACTTTTTAGTTATACCATTTTGTTTTATTCCTGATTTTCAGGGTTTAGTGTCCCTTTAAAAGGAGTCTGTCAGCAGTAAATTTATTAGAAACCCAACCTCAGTACCTTCTAGTGGTGTGGTCACAGCTCTAGATTCCCAGGCTAAGCACCTTTCCTTCATTTGCATATGAATAAAACAGCAATTTACATGGGACTTCAAACCTGAATAACAGACATAACTGGAAACTGTATGATCACCTCTGCAAGGTGCTGAGATTAGGTTTATCAACAATTTACTGCTGACACGTTTCCTTTAACAAAGCAGATGAAGTGTTGTGGGATCATTGTGCGATGCCTTCTGGTCATCCACGTGGCAGTTATCCCCACCTGTTGCAAATTAAGAGGGACAGAATCCTTGAACTGAGAGGCCTTTGTTTAGCACCCTGGCAGATCGCTCCGTTCTTAGGCTGTTCAGCGCTGCATGTCCCAGTGACTGGAACAAACTGGAATGACAGCAAGAGATGCATGGAGGCAAATCTCTGCATACATGGATTGTCAGACTGGAAGAATAGCACATAGTGATCCATTCTGTACTGCAAGTGAAATTGGATGTGACATCCCAAGTCTAGGACGGCAAACAGCAATGACGTAAACCATCAGAAGGCGTTTGTGCAACATTAGGCTGTAAGCCAAACATCCAACTACAGGTGTTCCATTGACCTCACAGCACCGCTTTCATAGGCTATCATGGTGCACAGTCAGATGGCCATACAAGCTGAATGAAAATGTATCCACTTTAGCGATGCAGTGATAGCAGTGGAGACCATGTGGACAACGCCATGAAGAGGCCTTCACAAGGGGAACGTCACACCAGTCCTACTCCTGGGATTATGGTGTGGTGTGGCATAATGTACAGTAGCCGGACCCCTCTAGTCTTCATTTCAGGTACACTAACAGCTTGGTGTTACATTGGTTTGGTCATGGAACCCATCTAGTTCTCCAAAGTGTCTCAGGAGCCGTTTTTCAACAGGACAATGTCAGGCCTCATGTTGCTTATAGAAGAACTTTGGTTGAAACATGTCAGCAACTGAACGGTGTGGCTTTTGATCCATGTCCTCTACAATAAATAGAAATCATTTGATCATGCTCTCGGAGTGCCGCAGTGCTAGACTTTGGAATTTTTGGTTTCCTGGTGTTGCAACTTCAATGTTGTGTACTGTATAATGATCTGAAAAATGACTTTTGCACTCACACATTTTTTTCACTTGTGTTTCCTGTATGTTAGTTTGGGCACATCTTTCACTTTGTGTAAGCAATTTTCACACTTCTACTACACACATGCGCAGTTCTTTTCATATTTTCATTAGATATTTTGTTTCACACCTTTTTCACAGTACAAGTATTGTAATATTCTGTATGGATGTTATTTGTAATAATGGTCAGCGTCTAAAAATATGTACTTAGATGCCGTGACGTAGTATATTCCTGTTTTAATATTACAAGGCATTGTTATTTGTCATGTCCTTGATTCAGCACGTTATATTATTTGCATGTGAGCAGATTGTGATCTCTCTTGAGGATCTGGTTATTTATGCCTTGTGTGCACACGTGTTGGCACTGCTGCCTGGGCCTGGAGTGACGTTCTTTAGGTGACATCATATGCAAAGCACTCACATGCTGTGTGCGTCTGACACTGCCTTGGACTGTCAGACAGGTTTGCATGCATTGTGAATGACATTGATAACATTTAAAGGGAATCTGTCAGGGCGATTTGGGACACTAAACCATCCACAGGTCCTTATGGACTAGGGTTTAGTGTCCCAAATCACCCTGTAATAAAGTCATCCGTGCCCGCAATAAAAATAAATAAGCTTTACACTCACCCTACCACAGTTCTTCACTGAAGACAGAGGAGTATACCTCAGCTTCAGTGCACATGCCACTTACCTCCGGCACTTGTGCAGTGAAGCCAGGGTGTGCACTGGGAGCACCAGAGATAAGTCCGACTCATTGGACTCATCTCTAGGTAAGTATAAGGGGTTTTTTTTTTTAATTGCGGGCACAGATTGGTTTAATTGTGCAATTTAGGACAATAAACCCCAGTCTATAAGGACCTGTGGGTTGTTTAGTGTCCAAAATTTACCTGACATGTTCTGTTTCAACATTGGTAAGCTGCAATATGGATCACTCATTGGTGGTCTGTGGTGTAAAATATCCTCCATTTCAGTGTAGCACCATCTTGAAGGCTTGATGCTTAGACGCATGTCACGGTAGGTGACAGTATATTAAAGGGAGTCCACCATCTCCGCCAAGCATAGTCAACTGCTACCACTGCATTGCAGAGAAGATTATACTGATACACAACATACCTTTGGAGAAAACCAACTTTGAAGTATTATGCAAATGATGAGGCAGTTGATGCATTGGAGGCGGGCTGTTAGCCCTAGGTGCACTGCAAGAGGGCATTTTTTTGTTGTTGTGTAGATATTATAAATTTCATTAACCAGATGCGACCGCTCATTGGCTATATACGTTCTGGCGGTCGGCATATATCTTGTGCATCTGCAGAAGAAGGGAGCCGGCAGACAACAGCCAGACATTAAAAAAAGAGAAAAAAAAACACCATGTCCACATCTTAGGTTCTAGCCCCACTACCAGCGACGCCACAGTATGTGTTACCTACATACAAATTACTGTAACGGAGAGGGAAAACTATTGAATAATGTCAGACACGTTTCAGTTCCTTTTTAGATATAGAAAAAAACATGTAAAAATAAAAACAACATAAAATAAAGCCCCATGTATCACCAAAAAAAATACAAAAATTATTTGAACATTCCAAATGAATAAAATAAAAGTGCATGTACCAAAAAAATACAAATGTTTTTCGTCCTTGTTGACATAGAAATGTATCTTCAGCTGACTAACATCCCATCAGCAATAAAGCAAGCAGCCAGTGCATATTAGACTTCTTACATTGTAAATTGTGAGATATTGCAGAATGCTCTCAGTCCAGTGTGCAGAGAAAGTAGTTTGCAGATGTCTGAAGGCTGTAAGGAAAACAGCCCCTCCCCTCTGCATTCACTGTGTGATAATAGACCCTCCTCTCTCCACTCACCGTGAACCTGTCTTGCTTTTTAAATGGTATCTATGGATAGGACTTCCCTAGTAACAGGGAGTGAACGGCAAATTAGCTAGAACGGAGACACCTAGTGGCATGAACGGTAGAAAGGTTTTAAGGCACAAAGCAGGAACTTTTTTAAAATAAAGTGCATTTTGGTCCATAATCACATGCGCTATTAAATGAAACTAAGGCTACATTAACACAACTGATGGTACCCAAGGAGTGCCTGCTTTCATAGATTCCTTACATACCATACATTTTTACCATGCATTTTAGTGTATGGAGGGATCCATGAAAACAGACAAAAATAGATGTTCCATTTTTTGGCAGTCTGTGTAAATGGACCTTCATAAAAATTGGTCATGTGAATAGCAGGTGCAGCCAGACAATCCCAGCAGTGCCATTGAAGTGAATGGAGTGATGGTCACACAAGCACACTGGTGCACCATTCAGAAGGATACTGTACTTCAGGGGGACCCGGTGTTTGGACCCCCAGCAATGGGACACTTATTCCCTGTCCTGTGCACAACCCCTTTAATTAGTGACCTCGATTCTATACAATAGACATAAATGTATAAAAAGCTTTTAACACTCTGCTCTAACACCTTCTCAAAGCTTTCAAAAAACTTTCATTCTCACATTACCTCATTGCTGACAGTTGTTTCACAACTCCATGGCCATTAACCACATTCTATTGCTGTCTCTTGGGCAGGATGTTACTTAACCCCCTAACAGTTGCATTAAATTTCCAAAAAAAATCCCTGTATTACAGAATTCATAGCTTTTTGCATTTTATTTCAGTGTAGCTTTTTGAGACTTTATATTTTGTGGGTATATGTAATGGACTGAATAAATTTAAGTTTGTGTGTGAGGAGATGGGATAGGGAAAAATCTGAAATCTTGCCATTGCCTTTAAGATTCTTTTTATGCCATGCACAGCACTGTATAAACAATACGCTAATGTTTTTTTTTGTGGTTGCTACAATTATGATACCAAATTTATATAGTTTTTGTTATTTTTTACTATTTTTGCACAATGAGACCCTTCTTCCAGAAAATAATTTTTAATTTTTTGGTGTGTCGCCATATTCCAAGAACCATAACATTTTTATTTTTCTTGTTTTTGCAGGATTTCTTTTAAGTTTTATTGGTACCATGTAGGGGGAAATCTGACTTATTGATCAATTTTTATTACTTTTTGTTTTGAGAAGCAAGATGAACAGAAAACATACATCCTGACATCTGAATTTTAGGATTTATGGCCTTTAAGTACTTTATTTATTCTATGTGAATATTTTATTATATGGTTTGTTACAGATCTGGCGATACCAATTGTGTTTTTGTTTTTTTTAATAAACAAGGGAAAATATAACCTAATTAATTTTTTCTGTAAACCACTTACAGTCAGCAATGACTGCAGCATCTAAGGAGTTAAAGGGTACCAGTTTACCCCCCCTCCCCTATTAATTAGTACTGGCTTTACATACAATTAACTGCAAAATAGCATAAAAATGGCTAAGAAAAAAACCCAAGTGACCATAATAGAGGGGTTCAAGAGAAACGTAACTGCAAATATAGGGCATGATGCAGCTAAACAGCTCCCTGACACAGAAAGATAAATCTATTGGCACATTCAGGAAAGCTGCTTGCTGTCTACTACAAACATCCCATCAGCAATAACACAAGCACTCAGAAGTAGATACAAGTACACTAGTAGACTTGACTCCTAATGTAAACTGTAATATGTGGAGAATGATCAGTCCAGCGCACAGAGAAAGTTGTTTGTAGTTGTGTGTAGGTTGTAATGAAAATCAGCCCCTCCGCTCTCCATTCATGGTGTGAAGAGAGAACTGACCCTCTCCTCCTCTTATTGTTAACCTATCTTATTTCACAGTGATTACTAAGGACGAAAGTTCCCTAGTAATAGGGAGTGAACAGCAAATTAGTTAAAAGAGAGACACCTAGTGGCAGGAATTATAAATGGGGTTTTATCTGGCAGAAAACAGGAACATTCTTAAATAAAGTGCATTACATTTTGATCTAGAATCATATGCTTTATTAAATGAGACTAAGTTGTCTGTAAAGTTAGTGACCATTTAGATATAGCCTAACTAGGCACAAAGCGATTTTTTTTTTCGCATTTCCTGTATGATTTGACTTCCAATATTTATTTACACATTGCAGGGGTTTTATTGCTACATTTATCATACTATCCATTAATTATGCAGTAGTTATCTTCCCCTATCATTTTTAATTAATTAATTTTCTTAATCTATTAACATTGACTGGAATATTAATACCTTATTTACATTCCTATTCTCAGTCAATTTCCTATGTCTCCCTCCACCCATTTCTTTGGTTCTTTCTTGTACTTCTACCATCATTCTCACAATATTTATACACAATGAGCGCCCCTTCCGGTCCCAGTCTCCTAGTTACCAGGGCGCCTGCGGTCTCCAGGGGCTGACACGCATGAGCGGGTGACGCATGCTTGGGCTGTGCATCTATTTATCTCTCGCTTGTACGCATCACTCCCTGTTTGACTACGACTACTACTACTACTACTGCGCAGATGTGAACGTAGCCTTACATAACTCTGTAGACTGAAATATAATAAACTTATGGGGGTCAGAATATTGTGATGCAATTAAAATTTTGCTTTGAAAAAAACAAACACATGACCTATATTGTGGCGTTTTTTATGATTTATATTATATATACCTGTTGTTTTTAAACTGCACTTGTATCCTTATCTTGGGGAGGGTGAGCACATGGACTGACCTAGTTCAGGGTCAGGTTCCTGTCGGGGGCACCTGCTATTTAGGGTGGTGGCCCTGAGTTAGGTTTTTAGGGCAATCTAGATTACCACTGCGTGAGAGGGCCATATTAGGGTAAGCATGATCTTTTACCGGGGCTCCTCTATATTCTTTATGAGCTTATACATGATCGTATGGTTGTCTCATCCATGATATCCCAGCGATTTATCATCTATCATCCATTCTGCAACTTCTGAGTCACGGTAAGATCTGGCTGTTATTATATATTTTTTGGCCGCCATGTCTTGTAAACGTTTAAGAATATGGATGCATGATAGGACTATATGGATACAGTTTATTGCACATATCTGGACTTTATATCTTTGATATTTTTTAACTGACTTGATTATAAGTTATAGTTTAGGTCTGATGACCACATTATACTTATTCTGAGATTATTATTTGGATTTATTCTTTTCTGTTAGGCAAGCAGAGGTTTTTATTGAAACTATTTTGAGGTTCATATGGCTTAAACCTTGTCCCACTAAGGGGCCTCTGGCAGGGCCTAGTAGGCATACATAGATGGCAGACCTGGGAGCTTAGACCCTGATCAGTCTTTGAATCGCATTGGCATTGATGGGTTACAGAGGCCTTTGCCTCACCACTTAGATGTAGTGACTTCTATGGCTTGAGGCACCCGATGGTTTACATTCCAGAAATCCATTTCACAATTTTGCCCAATGCAAAATGTGAGCTAAACCTACTGCAGATGTTGCAAGACACAGCTTCTATATGATAACTACAGAACTCCCACGACATACATGTACAATGCATTGTGCTAAAGGGATTCATCCTTACTTGATGCTGTATATGCAGTTTAGGATGGAAAAAGACACCTGACAGGTTCCCTTTAAACTTTTATGTTGCTGTTCCCCCTGACCCAGCAGGTGCCGGGAACTGTAGGAATTGTTGGGCCCTAGAGGCCCCAGAGTAGCTTTACAGTTCAGGGTAGGCGCCTATGTTCCTCCTCCAACCTTTGGAGGGTCATTTTAGACATTTTGTCATTTATTTACAATTGTGTATAAAAGCAAAAAAATAAATAGTGACACTTTTTTTGTCCTTCTATCACACCCACATTACATGTTCTAGCCCCACCCCTAGCACCATAAAATTATGAAACTTACCAGAACTGAGGTGAACCATTTACATTTTTTATTAGCACTTTGCACTATTTTTTTTTTATTTTTTTGAAAAACAAAATACACATGGAAAAAAACCAAAACAAAACAGAGGTTTACTCGTTTTTTTGTTACATTTGCAAAGATATTTAAAAGAAAAAAATGTAAAAAAAAGAAAAAAAAAAAAAAGTAAGTGTCCAGTCATGAAGGGAATATGGCCTCGTTATGAAGTGGTTAAAGGGGTTGTCCAGGGAATAAAATGGAGAATTGGGCGCCCTTGCCAGTGTTTTGCTTCCTGCATGTGACGGCTCCAGTGACTTATCCAGCTAGTGATTGGTTGCAGCAGTTACATGCTAGAAGTAGGGAAGGTCAGAAGGGAACAACGTGGAGAATTTGCCCTGTTAAAGGCACCAGTCACTTTTTTTTTTTTTTTTTAGAATATTTTATTTTCTGGACAACCCCTATAACACACAACTGTAGTGAACTCAAATGATAACTATATACACAAAGTACTGTCACAATTCTGAATAGTATAACAGATCAGTCAGAGCGACACAGTCATTCCAAGTTTAGAAATGTAAATTTATTTTTTTTTTTTTTCAACTTGCTTAAACAAAGATTGAACAAAAACATTAACCAATTAAATGTATCAAGCTCCACAATAGCAAGCCTACTAAATAATAAGTCTTTTCAAGTTTTGTTTGTAAATGAATAGTTCAGGTGAATCGAAAACTTTGTAATCCTTCTCGCCTGCCTACTAAACTGCTCCATTCACGGCCAGATCAGATGCAGTCCATAGAAGTCTATGGAGAGAAGTGAGTAACAAGCAGAGAGAAACAGACATCCTAGAGCAGATACAGCAAGATATTTATCTCAGTAGTTTTATTCACATCTAAAACCTACTGGAAAACTGCTAAAATGTGGTAGATATAACTTATTGTTTTCTGTAGAAGCACATCCCGGTGCTAGTTTCTCATTCCACCTCCTCCCCACACCATAGACTTCTATGTAACCTGATCTATCTGTGTGCAGCGCAGACTCTCTGGCAGTGAACTGAGCAGTTCAGCAGGTAGGAGAAGAACAGGAGAATGGATTGTTCTTAAGACAGTTACACTTTAAAACAATGAAAAGGAGTTTTTTTTTCCCTTTTACGTTAAGCCTGACTGTACATTACACATGTATAGTGTACTTACCTTATGTCCTCGGTGCAGCTTCCAGCCTGTTCTGTGATAAAATGGCCCAGATTTTCTCTAAAGTGCAGAGTAACTCACAGACATGACCCAGACCCTTTGTCACTGTGTCTATGATAGGGCAGTCATGTGACTGTGGCTTGCAGAAGCTCCATGAGAAGCCAATGGACATTATCACAGAAAAAAAAAAAAAAAAATATATATATATATATATATATATATATATATATATTTTTTTTTTTTTTTTAAAGACCTTTCATGTCCTTGCATATCAGCAGTATTATATATCACTAGAAAGCCGACAGTGCACTGAATTCAGTGCAGGCCTGGAAATATCAGTGCTGTTAGTTGGTTTGGCACCTATATCCCTCCACTGTCAGAAGGGTGGGCCTTAAAGCCTAGTGTCATTGCTGGAAGGTGAGGAATGCCCCCCCCCCCCCCCCGACAGTACAGGGTTAAGGAAGTGTATGGTCGGGGCGACGATGACGCTAGGATGTAAGGTGAAGTCTCTGGCACCTGGGCAGACACCGCCAAAGCTGACAGTAAGTTGAATTCAGAGCACTGTCAGTTTTCTAGTGGTATACAATACAGCTGATCTGCGAGGACAGTTCCTCTTTAAATCCATGATTCGTGTTTTATACCTTTAGCCCATGAAAAGGACAAAACAGTGTCTTACTCTTGTCAGGAGCATTACTGCAACCAAACATGGTAATGGATCCCAAGCCAGGTTATCCTCTTCCTTTCTTCTGCCATGCATCTCAATTATGCGAATTAGGCTCGGTTCACATCCGCACTTTTACTCCGTACGGGGATTCAGTTCCCCTCTCCGCATGAAAAATGCGGAGAGAAAAGTGCTGCAAGTAGCGCTTTTCTCTCTGCATTTTTCGCCCTTTTCTTGGCGAAAATCCGAACAGAAATCACGCGGACTCCATTATAGTATATGGGTTCCACAGGTTTCCTAAGGTAACTGCTTTTTTTTTTATGCGGATTAGGTTTCCAAGGGGACCCCCTTGAACAGAAACCCAAGTGCACATGTGAACCAAGCCTTAGGCTGGTTGCAGACAACTGTGTGTATTTTGTGGACAGTGTGTCTTCAGCATCAGTCCTGTATGTCTTCAAAAACGGACAGTGTGTGATCCTAATTTGCGGATCCACCAAAAACAACAAAAACACAGGTGACATCTAATGATATCCCCAGCTTGTCCACAAAAACCAACGGCACACTGAAGACACACTGAGCACATCAGTGTGCTGTCCTTGGTTTTTATTCTCCCATAGGCGTCTATGGATGAGTCTGTTCCGCAAACACTGAACAGAACAGGACCTGTTCTATATTTTGCGGTACAGACTCTCGGCCCGCACACTGATCAGTGGAAATCACGGTCGTGTACATGAGCCCATAGAAATGAATGGGTCAGCGTGCCATCTGGGAAAAACACGGATAGCACACTGATCTCGCCCACGGTCGTCTGCAAGAGGCCTAAGGCTGGGACATATAATATCCTAACTTACTTAATACTGGTAAGAGATCCATCTATAAGTAAAACATTGCTTAATACATTATCTTTATTGACAATAGGGTAACTCCTATCTATGTCGGCTGGCTTGAGAACGATCTCAATACTGTAGCCAATACTAAACGCGGAAGACATAATTTAGAAGAAGGAATGGACCGACTGAACAAATGGTGCAATGGAAAACTAAATAATTCCCCTTAAATAATCCTAAACCATAAAAAACACAGTTTGGCTTAATCTTCTTTAAATGAAAAGCAAGCCATGGTTTTATTAAATAAAAAAAAATATCCAAAATGCCACGTTCCATATTGAACATTGAGTTAGTTGCTCAATACATACAGTTCTTGAAGATATTAATTGCAATCTCTAAGTCAAGTCAACCTAGTGATACCAGGTATACCAGTTTTTTTTCTCTTTTTAGGGTTTATAGTTGTGTATAGGAGCAGACAATGTGAGTTGGCCATTTGGAGCAATTTCATTTGCATTATCTTCCAGAAGACCGGAAACATCCGCATTGGGGATGCTGTCATGGTAACTGCTAAAACTGATATTGTCCTCTTTCAGTTCAATGGTCCAGAAAGGAGCGTTTAGCTTCCGGCTCTGATATTCTCTATACATATACACGGCCCCCACAAATCCCATTAACAGAACCACTACAATTATAATGACTGTCAGGATGATGATATTGAATTGAGTCCATGACATATCTGCTACAGCAGATGTACTATTATCGGGGGAGCTGGTTATATAAAATGTTTGTAATGTTGTAGATATTGGACTTTTGCTGGATAAAAGAACCTCCACTGTAGTAAGTGCGGCTGGTGTGCTTGAGCTGGTGACAGGTCCATCCAAGGCGGGAGTTGTAGGACTCTCGGTAACTGTATCTAAAAAGAAAAAAAAAAAAAAACAAATACATCAATGTAAGGGCTTGCAACATCACAGTACTGAGTCACATAGGACTGTAGCTTTTAAATCTTAACCCCTTAAAGTGACCCTCCTAGGGGTGGGATCCAGCTGCTTCTCCTGAACAGGTGCTGGATACCACCATAATGTATGGTGCTAAGGTGCGCATCATACTGTGTGTGGGAGGTAATGTGCAGAGTAGGAAACAGCGGTGACAATAGAGAAATGAGAAGGGAACCGGAAATTACACCCTGTGAAATGTCTATAGTGACCACAGGGTTGCTTTGAAAACTTTGGATACACAAACTGTGCAACGCAGGTTTTGCAAGAAAATGTAGCTGTTTTGCCAAAAAGTGGACAGTTAAAAAATTTGCTACAATTTACACCAGACACTGGTGTAAACTATAGCTGAAACCTATGCCAGCTCCCAGCATTTCTGGCACACAGAGGGCGACAGATGTGCTAACTTAGGCTTAAAGGGTTAATGGCCAAGTTCTGAGTTCAGACACGGTCTGAGAAGGTTATTTTAACCTACTACAAAAGGTATTTTCCTGAATATTTATCTGTCCTTAGGATAGGTCATTCATTTGAGTGAGGTGGGGGTCAGACACCTGACCCCTGCACCGATCAGCTGAGTATAGTGAACAAAGCTGAAAGCAGACAGCTCCGTACACTACGTAGTGGGTCGGCAGCGCTACTGCAGCTCAGCTCCTATTCAGATGTATGGGAGCAGGGATGTATTAGCATGGTCAGCTCCATACACATCGATATGGAGAGCAGCTGATCTATGCAGGGGCTGGGTGCGTGACCCCACAATTCTCAAATCAGGACCTATCCCAAAGACAGATCATTCTGCAGATGGGATAGGAAAAGAGGAAAAAATCATATTAAAACTTCACTTTTAATAACGCATTAAAATCTGTGCCATGTAAAATATAAAATACACATAACAGGATAGGTAAAGCAGGGATAGGGAGGTGTATTGGAGCCCCTAATTTATATAATGTCTCTTCCCTTTCACTATATATTGAGGGACATAGTAATAAATAATTGTGTATCTCCTACTTTATAGATTGTGGTATATATTAAGTGCCAAACAGCTGTGCTAAATGGTGAAGTATTTATAGGTTAGTGGCCAAAGTAATGCCCTAGTGCAAGGCACTCCCAGCCATTACTAATGATAAGTACTAGGGCGTCGCAGCATCCGGGATAAACCCTGCTCTGTCTCAATGTCGCTCTATATTTATATATATATATATATATATATATATATATATATATATATATATCTCACAGCTAATATATAAATAAAACACGACTATGACGAAGACAGGTAAGGTAAGTTCACATCTGCACCGGAGTCTCCGTTGGAGACTGTACAACAGAACCTGGAGGACTATGGAAACAGCGGACCCCATTATAGTCAATAGGGTCTGCAAGTAACTGCTGTTTTAGCAGTCCAGCTCTCCGTCATACAGGTCCCCCCAGCAAACCCAAACAACAAAGAGCCCGGAACAGATGTGGCATACAGAGGTGTCCGAGCCCCTGTATGAGACTAAGACTAAAGACAGGTGAGTGTAAGGAGGCCGGAGGTGTCCGAGCCTCTGTATGAGACTGAGACTAAAGACAGGTGAGTGTAAGGAGGCCGGAGGTGTCCGAGCCTCTGTCTGAGACTAAAGACAGGTGAGTGTATGGAGGCCGGAGGTGTCCGAGCCTCTGTATGATAATTCTATTCCGGCATCAATTTCAGCCGTCGCTGTCTCCACAAAATGCATTTATCTGCTATAGGAAAGGCACTTGGGAGATTGCCAAGTGTGGAGCGGTGGGATAAATTCCATCTGTCCCTCACTATTCTATCCCTAAAGCTACACCACCCAACACATTTTTCACTGAATACTCAGCTTCTTCTAGGGGTAATTTTAGAGGATATTTTACATGGCATGGATTTTCATGCATTAGTAAAAGAGAAGTTTTAATATATAATATATTTTCTTCCTCTTTTCCCATGTCCATCTACTATCTCCTGCCTGATATGCTATTAGGCTCTCCAGTACAGAGCTCTGATTCCGGCCCCCTTGACAGTACTGTCCAGTCAAAGGGTGGAAATGTCACAGCTCAGAATCACCCCCTTGTCAATAGAGAGCCCAATTAGAATATCAGGCACCAAAACTAAAGGTGCTGCCAATGCAATGTATCATGTGGCACTGGGGCTATATCATGAAAAGTATCCATAGGATAAAGGATAAATACCTGATCAGTGGTGGTCTGACTGCTGAGACCCCCACCGATCCCGAGAACAGGGATAGGTCCTTCCCCGCTGCTGCACATTCAGTCTGACTTCAGCCAGGCTAAATGTAGGCATCACTGGTGGGGACAGCGCTCTTAATTCACTTCAATGAGGGTGTCGGAGATAGCCAAAGTACAGCACTCGGCTAGCTCCAGCACCAGTCATGCCTACATTCAGCCTCACTGCAGAACAGGGAAAGAGGACCCCCCCCCTTTCTCAGGATAGATGAGGGGCTCAGCGGACAGACCAGCATTGATGGATAGAGGATAAATACTTTTCCTGGAATAAACACATTACAGGGGTTTCAGTACAATTAAATGTCAGATCACTGAGGGTCAGCCAACGGGGGATCAGAAGAATGGGAGCTGAAAGTCCCCTGCATCGTCCATGTGAATGAAGCGCCAGTATACTTGCCCGAATGGCGCTCCATTCACTTTTATGGAGCTTCTGGGACTACAATCTCCGAATCTCTAAAAGCCCGATAGAAGTGAATGTCTATAAAGACAAAATCCCATTAAAGTGAGTAAAAGCATTCATTGATTATGGGCTTTTCCTTATTACTGGCCGTGCAGCAGCCTGCAAAACCACATAGCCAGTAAAGCGGAAAAGCCGCTAATAAATCAGTGAGACAGTAGAATGGCGTCTAGTAAAGGATGCAAGTAGCTGGGGTTGCTAGAAAGGTCCTCCTCAAAGTGTAACTCCAATTAATTAAAGGGATGAACTGGTCTAACCAGAAAACCAATTATTAGTGGCTAGGAGAGCTCTGGATTAAAAAAAAAAAGAAAAAAAAAATTTATACTCCCCTACCCCTGGCGTGCCATTCAGATGGCATGTCCCCCATTCCCTCTGCTGCCGGCCCTTGAAATGGTTAGGGTCCCTGCTGAAACATCATCAGTTCTGCACACGTGACCCGAGTCCAGTGATTGGGCGCAGCGGTCACAGGAGGTTCACCACTCACCACCTGGCAATGAGAGATTGGGGGACAAGCCGTCCAAACAGAGCACCAGAGATAGGGCATAACTTTCTTCTTATGCAATTTTACACCTCTCCCCAGGTACCAAGGTTTTCCAATCACAAGAAAGTCATCCTGTATGGCTACTTAGACAACACCCTTGGGAGTGGCCCAAAGCCAAACCAACGAGTTGGCACAGTCTGTCTGCAATCCATTGTTCATTACAACTTTGACATGTAGATTTGCAGATAGACAGCAGACTCAACTGTATGGGTAGGTTTTCACATTCAGGTTTTTTAAAACCAAAACTAAGTATAGATCAAAGGGAGAGAACATGTAAAGGATAGATGGTGCCCTCTGAGGCTTCATGAACACAACAGTGAGTAACTTATGGGTAAAAACAGAATGGATGCCGCAAGAATTGGTATCCGTGTGCTTTCTGTGATTTTTACTGACACACACACTTGAATGAATGGACTGAGCCACAAACATAGACCTGCTCCATATTTTGTCTCTTTTCTACAGGCCTGACACATATCCGTAAAAACTACCGATGTGTGTATGGGGCCATAAAAAAAGATTGGGTGCGTATATTATCCATAAACTATGAACCCGTAATTGTGAATAATATGCAGTATATGGAACCTTAGTGCTACAATTATTCCATCCTTTACAGGAGAAGGATCCCTGTAGGGTGTGTAACTAAACTATACTCACAAATCTCTGCCCTAAATTCTCCGAGTAGCAAGCAGTGTGCGAACAGATAGCAGGTACACAGCACTTAAGGTAAGAACTCGCATATCATTATTGAGCTTACACATGGACAGTTGCTTTAACTCTTTCAGGACCAAGCTGAGCCCAAGTAGGTCTTATCGCTCATACAATACTACAATGTATAGTAGAATATTGCACAATTCCTTCACTTCTATTACACTTTGCACTTTTCAATAGGTGCTGCTCTACTGAATCTGGCGGAGATAGTCCTCCCTGTTAGTTTCATCACCCAATATGCTTGTTAGGTTCTCTACTATCAGACAGACAGTCCTGGGACAGCCAGGGACCACCCACCTGACAGTAGCGAGCCTCGTAAGCATATCAGGGGCTAGAGAAAATATCAACTGCCCCAGGATGGATGGAGCGCCACCTATCGAAGAACCAGCTGGAGGTGGCAAAAGGTCCTATTTAAAGTTAAAATGTTATGTGTAGGGCCAGCTTCAATGGCACTGAATGGAGACACCCGCTCCCTGCAGAAACGTTTGATGCTACCATAACAGTAGGCAAACCTGCTTTCCCTGTCTATACCTTGAAGTAGGTCTAGTTAGTGTCTTGGGTCACTGCCACACGCCATCTCACTTGTGCACAGGTGTGAGTCACTGCTTTCCAGAACAGGATGTGATGTTACCATGTAACTATGGTCATCTTAGGTTTCCAAGTAATGCAGAACAGAGGAAGGCCTTAGGGGCTGCTCACACGCCTTCTGTGGAGGCTTCTCTCCAAAATCAGCTCCAAATTGTCTGAAATCTTTTCCCACTGATTTTAATGAAATCAATGTGCCAGAAATCAGTCCGTTTTTAAAGGTCATTGTATATCAACGGTACGGTATTGATTCATGTCAGTTTTTGATGGCCAAAGTGTCTAACACTAACAATCTGTTTTTGTCTGTGTGTCTGTCAAAATGGCCAACTATGAAAAAAATCCTTTTTTTTTACTGATTGACAGGAAAAACAGACATGTAAATATACTCACTCTAATTTTAAAAGAGGCAGACAGACGTTACAAGGGCCATTTATTACAGTTGTGTGAACACGTCCTAATGCTAGGTTCACACCTACGTTCGAGTTTCCGTTCAGGGAGAAACCTGTGGACCCCATAACCTATAATGGGGTCTGCCGGGTTTCCGCCCGAAAAATGCAGAGTGAAAAGTTGGGATTCCTGAGTGGACTGCAGGTGTGAACCTATCCTAAAGGAGTTGCTAGGTTTTATATAGAACAATAAATGTGATCTGGAAATATTAAAAGTTTTAGACCTTGATTTCAAACAAATCTACGTTGACTCCGGTTCAGTCTCTGTGACTTCTGCTTGTGGCTCCATACTCTGTATAGCTGATTGGTAGACGTGGTCCTTATGGGTTCCCCATTCACATGCCCCTGGTTTGCCATACTGTCTGCAGGAGAGAAACCCCCACTGCCTTCCCTCTAGGCCAGACTCACACCGTGCCAAAAAAAAAAAAGGATAATTCAGCAGAGACTACTGCCGGGAACAAGCCATCCTTCTTTATAGATCCTGGGGACAGACTGACCATACCAGTCCTCACAAAAGCAGGGTCACTTTAGCACACTATGTGGCCACAATGTTCAGAGCCGGCCTTCTAGCTAGATTAAAATAGAATGCGGCAGGTTCACTAACACTAAGTTTTACACCAGGTGTCAGCAACCTTTTTTGTTGGTGTGCTGATTTTTTATAGTCATCGATGAGGTCCTCAGTGTACCCTGCGATAATAGTAAGAGCGCTGACCCCTATATGGAGTCATATAATGCACACCACAGCCAAGTGACTGATGAGACTTCCATATCCATGTCCAATGATCCTTGTCCTGGACTTTTTTGCAAAGACGATCCTTCTCTTGGCTGAAAACGGGACTAGAGTGGCATGCACGTGTACCTGCAAGCCAGCTTTGTGGGAGGCAGAGGGTGTCCCTCACGAAAAAACAATCTTTTTGGACTCCATGCCCCATGCTCCCCCCCTTAGTGCCTCCTCCCCTCTAGTATATCAGAGAGACTCCTGTGCTGTGTAAATATGCCTGAGGTGCCGACCTCTGTACAGGTGCTGGAGGTTGCTGACCCCTGTTTTAGACTAAAAAAAAAAAAAAAAAAAAAAAAAAAAATGAAAGAAAGATGCCATGCTTGCCTTCTGGTAAGCCACGCCACTTTATCATACAAGTCAGAAATGTGTCTAAAGAGTGCCTAAACTTCTTGATAGCTGTGGCGTAAGGCTTGTTTATTTGGCACAAATTACATCAGAATTCTGTAGGATATTGCTTAATAAGTCTCACCCAACGTGTTACTCAAAATTAAGTTCTGTCTGGGAGTCAGGGCCAGTTTTGACTGGAGTCATAGTAAGAAAAAAAAAAAAGTTACTGACTCAAAAGAAAATGATTCATTATTTGAAATGATAATCTATAATTATTAATAATTAGATAAAGTGCTTGTTGCATATTTATGATCATAGGAATCAGTCACCAGATTTATAATGAATTTGAGGATCTTTACTGCTTCTGGCTGACCACGACTGTCAAAACTTAGGCCTACCTGCTCCATAGCCCTGCTATGAACTAAATGCAGATAACAGCACAAAAATAACCATTACCTGTCCCTGGAACTATGATATCACATCAATCACATGACCACTGCAGTCAGCAAAGGGCTTCTGCAGCAACACAGGCATATATTACACGTGACCGCTCAGTGATTGGCTGCAGCAGTGAAATGGATGATGTATGTGACGTCATCAGTGCGGGACACTTAACAGGAGAGTAAGAGTTTTTTTTGGGGTTTTTTTCCCCTTGCCAAAAACTTAGCATGTCAATTTTACCTCTGGAAAAATGCAATGAAAAACGCTGCGAAAAAAAAAACCATGACGCGTTTCCACTGTGTTCTGCAACGTGGGGCTTTAGCCTAAAGGGGTTTTCCCATGAATATAATATATGTCATTTTGTTGAATTTTAGAGATTTTCCCTAACTATCTTAGTGATGACAGTCTTCTATCTTGATCGGTTACCAATGGATATGACCATGATTGCAGGAACTTTCTATGTTCTAGCACTTGAAATTCACCCTGACTTCCTTATTGTGGCCGGGATATCAGACGATAGATAGGGACGACATGTGCATGAGGAGATAACCGGTCACAATAAGGAAATTATGTTCTTGCATTCATGGTTGTATCCATTGGCAGCCAAATCAAGACAACAGACTGTCACCACTAAGATATTTAGAGAAAATCTCTGCTAAATTTCGACTTATTTGCAAAAATGTTTAACTTTTATCTACAAATTCAACAAGAACCTTTCATGTCCTCTAAGACTGTGAGTGTAATATACTGTTGCAAAGCTGAGTGCGCACTGAATTCACTACTTTTGCCAGTATTCGCCCTGGTAGCAAAGATATTGGTGCTGTTACTTTTAGTACTGATATCACTGTACTGTCAGAAGGGCCGCCCTTACACCTCAGCATCATCACTGAGCGGTGAGGAACACCCACCCCCCCCCCCCCGATGGGACACGTCTATAGATTTGTACTGTCAGAGGGGCGTTCCTCACCATCCAGCGATGATGTTGAGCTGGGAAACTGGCCCCTCTGACAGTACAGTGAAATAGATACCGAAACTAAAGGTACCAATATATCTGCAACCAGGGCAGAAACTGGCAGAAGTGACAGAGCACTGAAATCAGCACAATGTCAGCAGTATATACCACTCACGGAAAACCCCTTTAAGTCTACAACACTAGTTAGCAGAAGACGTCAATTTCTATTTGCTTCCTATCCCAACAATTCCTTGACAGTATATATCTGTCACTAACACCCTGCAAGTGCTTCAGATTGAGATGCCCTAAGTGGCAGCCATGGTGCCAGCCACAGCGGTCTGCCAGAGATATATCCCAGGATCCAGCCTACCAGCATCCTCCTATTCACTACCATTTTAGACCGAACGAGCAATTTCCTTTGTGCGTTACATTGTATCGGTAACACCATATAGCAGTGACAAGTCAGCTGACAAAACTACCAGGACATGGACCAACAAAAACACTTTCTGTGCGACTGTCTGAAAGTGTCTGACGTCTACATGAGGACCTGACGACTCCTAAACATGTAACAATTTTACAACAAAGAAACACATTACAGCTCTATTCACACGAGCATTATTCACAGCCGTGCCTTTTTTTTTTTTTTTAATTAAAATCAATAAATGTGAATGGGGCTATAAACATGACAGATTTTTTGATGATCCGCTTTCATTGATCCCTCAACAGGCTCAAATCTGTGAGAGATCCGTCAAAATGGGTCCCCAAGGATGCAAAACAGGCGTGAATAATGTCCCTTTTTCATGGTCGTTTTGCACATCATTCACATGAACAGAGGCCAAGTGCACTCTTCATCATTCCATATCTGCCTGACCCGGCAGGGCCCACTTATTCATTCCTCATAACACGTCAATAGGACACTACTTAGAGGAGAAGCTGAAGTCTTAGGGAGTTTGGGGTACGGTTGGTTAACAATGTGTCCCTTATATGTTGTAATAGTGTTTGCCATTTCAGCACTATTTTACCACATATCTAAACACTGTATGGACCTCCACTGATCTGATAGCGATGGCATGTCCTTAGGATAGGTCATCACTACTTTTAGCTGCACGGGGAGTACAGGCCAGAAAATGCGGTCCATACATCAGTCAAATTTCCCACCCTGAGACCCGGACTCCAAGCACCACAGTGATCTATGACACTAGGAGTCCCTGCTATATACAGTATATCCATGTGCTGGGCTATCTGTAGGATGAATGATCGTATTAAACGGTGTTTCCAGCCCCAAATAGGTCATTACTATGTTATCTATAGAGTCTGACACCCAGATCCCACACAGATCAGCTGTTCTGGCGGGTGATACAGTAGAAACGGAGCACATGCAACTGTTTCTATCCAAGTAATAGGAATGGAGTTGCAACCTCGATCACTGCATAGCGATCCCTTCAGGTAACTGCAGCTCTGATCCTACCATATTAAAGAGGAGTAGCCTGCACCCGCTCCCTGTCCACTGCACCAGCTGATCTGTGCAGGGTCCAGGTGTCAGTTCCCTGCAAATCAGATAGTGATGGCCTATCCTGTGGATCCACGTGGGTCTGGAAAACCCCTTTAACAATCATCTGTCCCATTCAGGTTTTCTCTGGACCATGTAAGTGCCCTTTAAATGAGTGCAATTTATTGGCGCACTTGTTCAGGACATCAATTTGCCTCTAGAGAGTACCCTAAGACTGTGAAAAGACTGACATTATTTGAAGGGTGTCCCAACCAATCCTAGAGATCTCCATCACTGATCCCAGGAATCTAATGGAAGAATCATTGTGTTTACGGACATGACTGTAGTGTCCTTGTTCAGGTCATCAATTCACCTCTAGAGAGTACCCGATATTGTATCAATGGAAATGTGTCCCTACAATCTTACTGATGCCAGGAGTCTAATGGTAGAATCATTGTGTCTATGGACAACATGACTGCAGTATCCTTGTTCAGGGAGAGCCTTGCCTGCCACCATGCACATCCCCTTCTAGATAGTCGTGACTACCCCTTTAAATTGGGCAGCACCATCAGGTGCAGCCGCCGCCAGGCCTTGGCCATATAACAAGAGGCATTGTGACGTCACCGGAACAAAGACTGCAGAAATTCGGCTGACAAGAAAGCACAGCCCGGGCTACAAAACCGGTCCTAAGACAGCGGCCATTTGCCTGGAGAGCACACAAGCCGCTGCCCGCAGATACGGGGGAGACCGGCCTCACACACACGGGGGTCAAGGTTAATACCGTAAAATTCACCTTCAGTCGTGCTGCTTGTGGGCCCCGTGGTGATGGCTGCTGTGGGTGCCGGGGTCACGACTGCGGCGCCGGTGGTCGGGGGCACGAGCTCCCGGTAGCTGGGCACCGTCCCCGGGTCCTGGGTTAACCCCTGCAGCGCCGTAGTCGCTAGTTCAGTGGGCGCTGCTTCCTCCTCTGTCGCCCTCACAAGTATTGTGCTTGTCTCGCTGGTCCCGGAGCCGTTCACCGCTGCTGTAATCTCCGTGGAATTGCCATCTTCCGGGTAAATGGTCGTCGTCTCATTGAAATCAAAGCTCCTACAGCTACGTAGCAGCACAAAGGCGGCCGCCAGATACAACGCCATCCCTGCTCGTACAGCCATCTCCCATTTTCCTGCTCCGGGATCTCGGCCTCGCCTAAACGACAGCAGCGATCCCCGTCTCCCGATCACCCCGGGCACAAGCTGGGTACCTACTGCTCATTCCTTACAATGCGGCTAACACCTGTGAGTGAGCGACAGCAGCCTCCTCCAATCACAGGCCGAGACACAGAATCCAGCAAGGCGATTGGCCAATGTCGGCCTTGTGTACGCGGTGACGTCATTGCGAGAGCCAGTCTGAGTCCTCGGCTGCTCAGCAGGTAACCTGTATTAGGCAATGCCTGCTGTGTGACAGGACGGACTTGTCATCCTGAGCAGGGCCGGGACAAGGCGCTGACATCAGGTGTTATCTGCGGTGACACATACATTGTTCACACAGCTCAATGATGACGGTGACGTCTGTGCGATTGTGTCTTATTGAAAGGAGTCCAAGCTGTTACGTCATAAAATCCAACAATACTCCACTTTGTCAGATTACCTCTATTTCTAGTCTCTGAATGAGGTCAAGAAGGGATATTTTTATTCTAGTTTCCAGAACAGTGGAAATTCCTGAAAAGTGACCCTTTTTGGAAACTACACCCTTCAAGGAATCTAGCAAGGGCTATAAGGAACATTATGACCCCACATATGTGGCATAAAGTCTATTACTATTGGGCTGTAAAAATGAAAATTTAAATATTTTGCAATAAAATGTCACTTTAGCCCCAAATTTTTCATTTTTTGAAAGGGGTTCAAGGAGAAAATGCACCCCACAATGTGTTACACAATTTCTCCCATATGCGGGTGAAAACTGCTATTTGGGCACCAGGGTGGGCCCAGAAGGGACGGAGCGTCAGCAGGGTGTGAGCATAACCCCTGAGGTGCCAAGAAGTGACCTCAATTTAAAAACTGCACCACTCAAGAAATTTATCAAGGGTGTAGAGATCTTGTTCACCCCAATGATGCCAACATATTCCGCAGCACTGTACAATTTGTGGGGTTCAAGTACAGACAAAAAAGATACATTACAAAGAAATAGTCAATTCACATACTGGGACTGAGGGCCCTGCTCACAAGAGCTTACAATCTATGTGGTAGAGGGGGTGACAAGAGTTCACTTGTATTGGTTTGGTGGGCAAATGCAGAGGCCATGATGTGTGCTTAAAGGGAGTCTATCATTAAAAAAAAACACTTTTAAGCTAATGGCATGTTGGAATGGCCTTTAAAAAGGCCATTCTTCTCCTACCTTTCATTGTTGTCTTCTCCCAGCCATTTCTGTAAAAATCTGTTTCTTCAATTATGGAAATGATCCTCACGGAGCACCCGGGGCGTTCCTCCGTGACAGCGAGCACCCATCGCGTCATCGCTTCTCACCGCCCATTAGTCTGTTGTGGTGACTCCCATCTTGGTCTTCTCTTCTACTTCCTCTGACGCAGCGCTGGACGGCAGCGACTGCACATGACAGGCCGCCATTTTCCGGTGGTCCGTACTGCGCCTCTTGTGAAAGACCACCAGAAAATAGTGGTGGTCCAGCGCTGTGACATAGGAAGTAGAAGAGAAGACCAAGATGGGAGTCACCACAACAGACTAATGGGCGGTGACAAGCGATGACACGGTGGGTGCTCGCTAACAAGGAGGAATGCCCCGGGTGCTCCGTGAGGATCATTTCCATAATTGAAGAAACAGATTTTTACAGAAACGGCTGGGAGAAGACAACAATAAAAGGTAGGAGAAGAATGGCCTTTTTAAAGGCCATTCCAACATGCCATTAACTTAAAGGGGTATTCCCACGTACATAACCATTTTTTAATTAGTAGATAATTAAAAGTTAAACATTTTTGCAAGTATAAGAAATTAAACATTTTGCAGAGTTTTAAAAATTTTCTCTAAATATCTTGTGGTCACAGTCTTGTTGTCTTGATCAGTTGCCAACGGATACGGCCATGAATGAAGGATCTTTCTAAGGTCAGAAAATCAGCAATGGTTTCCTTATTGTGGCCGGGATATCTTCTCATACATGTAGTGTCCCTGCCTGATAACCCAGCTACAATAAGAAAATCATAGCTGGATTTTTGACAAGTCCCAGACCATATAAAGTTTCTACATTTGTGGTCGTATCCATTGACAACCGATCAAGACAACAGACTGTTGCCACTATGATTTTTAGAGGAAATCTTTAAAACTCTGCAGAATTTTTAACTACTTATATTTGCAAAAATGTTTAACTTTTAATTATCTACAAATATAGATATGGTTATCATCATGGGAATACCCCTTTAAGGCTGAAGCCCCACGTTGCAGAAACGCAGCTTTTTTTGTTGCAGATTTTGTTGTGGTTTTTTGAGCCAAAGTCAGGAGTGGATTGAGCAGATGGTACAAATATATATTCTCCATTCCTTTTGTAGCCACTCCTAGGTTTTGCTCAAAAAAACGCAATAAAAGAAGCTGTGTTTCCGCAATGTGGGGCCTTAGCTTAAAAGTGTTTTTTTTTTTTTTTTTTTTTAATGATAAACTCCCTTTAAAAAAAAATGAACTCTTGAGAAATTGACCCATTTTGGAAATTTCAGGAATTTTTCAAGGGGTATAGTGGTCATTCTGATCCAAGTGGCTCCCAAAAATCAATATCTAGGATGTAAAGTTGAAATTGACATTTTTAAATAAAAACACGATTTCAGTGCTCAATATGTTGTGCCCACTTGTCAATAGAGCCACAGGCACTAAAAACTGTTAAGCGGGTTAGCCCAGGCTTAGGCATACACAGAAATCATGGGGCCCATAGCAAAATTCAGAAGGGGCCCCATCTCATCCTAAATGCAATATTTTTCAATGTATTTATGACAGAAAACTTTCATATATACACTGACAAATTTCCCCATTGAGCTCAAAGCAAACTTGTGTATTGATGACCTGTCCACAAGCTAGGTCAAGGCATGTACAGTATACAGTATAGTGCTGTTATTGAAGTGAGTGGGAGAAGAGCTGCAGTTCCCAGTGCCCCCGCTACGTTGTATGGACAGGATGATGTGTGCAGTATAGGAGTAGGAGCAGAGCTGTTTCTGGCCGTATACTCGTATACTTTTTCCAGTGGGTGAAATAAAGAACCCTCACCGATCTGATGGTGATGATCTATCCTGTATACAACTTTTCTATTTCCTGGACAACCCCTTTAAAATTCACTTTGCTGAAAAGCTCTGGGTGCCTGCAACCACGAATGGGGAAAGTCAGTAGATAGGAACCTATAGAGCTGTGGACAGGTGTCTTTTATACTGATAACAATGTCAAACAGGAGCCATTACTACAGGTAATGAGTGGAGGACAGAGGAGCCTCTTAAAGAAGAAGTTACAGGTCTGTGAGAGCCAGAAATCTTGCTTGTTTGTAGGTGACCAAATACTTATTTTCCACCATAATTTGCAAATAAATTCTTAAAAAATCAGACAATGTGATTTTCTGGATTTGTTTTCTCATTTTGTCTCTCATAGTTGAGGCCTACCTATGATGTCAATTATAGGCCGGCCTCATCTTTTTAAGTGGGAGAACTTGCAAAATTGGCTGACTAAATACATTTTTTCCCCACTGTAACTGCAAAAAAAGCAGATCAGAGCAGGAAGAAGGATGTAGGATCCCTAAATAATGGTACCAAGGAGTTGGTAAGTGAGGAACAAGAGCAGACAGGGCTACTAAGTGAGTTCTTTAGCTCTGTAGGCGCATAAAGAGCTTGAGTAGCCAAAGTAAGTATCAATACTGGTATAACATTAATTCATAGCCTGGATTGGCTAAATATAGACATGGAGCAAGCTAACCTATATAAAGTAAACGGGAAGAAGCGTCCAGATGGATTACACCTAGAAATTCTTGCCATCCTCAGGTTTATAATTTTGAGATATTTTCTAGTGACTGTTACAGTGCCACAGGAATGGCATATGGCAAATGTGGTCTCCAATGACAAAAGGGACTTCTCTAATTAATAAAAATTAAAGGCAGTGCCCCATTAAACATTTTTGCCGATATAAGTAATTAAAAATTTTCCAGAGTTTTAAAGATTTCTCCAACCATCTTAGTGATGACAGTCTGACAGTCTTTTGTGTTGGTAGGTTGCCAATGGATACGACCAGGAACTTTCTGGATATCAGGCAGGGATAGTAGGTCCATGAGATGATGCCCGAGCCACAAAGAAGAAGACATGGCGAAGTTTCTGACAAGTGCCAGACCACAGAAAGTTCCTGCATTCATGGCCAACCTATCAAGGCCATGTAAAATCTGTAAAATCCTACAGAATTCTTAATTATTTGTATTTGCAAAAATGTTTAAGGCTAAGGCCTCACTTCGCGAAATCGCAGCATTTCCACTGTGGATATTTTTCAGCAATGTTTGGATAGGATTAGCCAGAATCCTATCTACTTTGCAGGTACGTGGGGCCCCGGCCTTAAAGCAGATTTACATATAGTTATGTTTCCGGGAAACTCCTTTAAAATGCAATTATTTATTTCTTTTGCTTATTTATACAGCGCTATCAAATTCTGCAGTGCTTTACAGATATTGTCAACACTGTAACAATATCCAACGCAGCTTTGTGAGTCCTGTCACCAGTGTTGGAGATTATATTACTGTCATTCTGTGGACTCTCTCACAGCGGTCCCTTCTTGTTTGTGCACCATTGACATTTTTTCTTTTCTGCTTTCTGTTTTTGTGTACTTTTTACCTTTATTGTCTGCCGATTAATTCTACATACAGTTAAACAAAGCAGCTTTCTCTGTGTTTCGATAATCACTGAGACAGAGCACAAGAGAGGAGTCAGGATGAAATCAAGATGGCATCTGATCAGAAGCAGAAATAATTCTGGATTACAGGGTAGTAAATCCAGTGTGAAGGGTTTGATACACAAGAAACGTGGGAGTTGTAAAGATTGAAAGTCGTGTTTCTGCTTTAGGTTTTCTAGGTTATTCCCATCTTATCTTATACTCAAATGTTTTTATTAATATTTTCCAATAAATGAACTCAAAAACATTATCAACCATAACCAACAAGGTGTTGCAGCACCCCATGTGAGACAAGGAGACTCATCTAAACCAACCATCCTATCCAGCTAAGGTGGGGCACCTGAGAGAGGGAGCAAGAACATGGCGGACGTGTGCAAGTGGGATGGAGGCAGGGTGACGCCTCTCTACAACACTACTAGTGCAACCAGCCAATGTGATGAAAAGAATGAATGAATGTTGCACACCACCACCGCCAATGCACCACAGTGAGGTGATAGAGAGAGGGAATCAACTTCAAAATCCCTATAGAGAGTAAAAAAAGAACAAAACAGAGAGGGGGAAGGAGAAAAGAGAAGGAAGGGAGTGGACGGCACTATTGGAATGAGGAGCCCCCAGCCACCCTGGATAGGTAGCAAAAATGTCACCGACTAGAAAAGGACTGGGGGAGGAGGCAATCACTAATAAACGTTCTAGGTACTAGGAGGTCAACTGAAAACATTGCCAAATAGACTTATTTGTTTGCTGGGGTAATATATTGATAATGTTCTCCCAACACTGAAAAATTTTTCCCACATGGTTTTCCTTCTTACCGGAAGCCTCCACCCAATCCATCTTCATAATGTAACAGCGTTTCTCCAGCAATAGGGGAAGTTCTGGGTGTATCTAGGTATGTAGAATAGTTTTAACCCCTGCAGCCACCAAGACATATGGCAGGCTTATACTGCCTGGGGTTCATGATGTTATCTCTTTATCAGTCTATCCAGATAGTGCCCAGGTGGGGTCAAATGAGGCTGCAGTAGTAAGATGAGTAGTTGTGAATGTATGAACCCTGGCCCAAAATGTCCTCACCCACACACACAGTGGTACAAATCAGCTCCCTCAAATTGACAGTGAAAGCATTTATTACAAGGGTATATACCCATTTTGTAAACCCCTGTTGGTGTGAGATATGTTATATATGGAGAACCATTTCTATATAACAGATAGACGGAAGGTATGTGCTCAGGTGTTTTCAGCAGGACGGATATCAACAGTGAAGTAATGTCAGATACCCATTGGGTCAATGCTGTTTGAGTGTAGTGTAATGGTGTATGTATGGAAGTGTAGTAGCGAGAGATGTGACCTCTCATCAAGGCCGGGTGTCGCAGATAAGAGCGAAGCGCTATGTTCCATTCCAGCAGGCACATGGCTGCTGTCACCTTGTCAATGTAGCTCTTCACCTATAGGTACGGAAAAAAGTAAAGAGGATTGAGGGGTATTGCGACCAAAGGTCCGTTAGGGAGAGTAATTTATGTATTATTTTATCAAGCAGATAGTCAATGCTCACGATGCCACCCTTATGCCAATTATAAAATTCCCTATGAGGGGAGCCCAATTGAAAGTCAGGATTGGTTAGCAAAGACAGAGTAAATTGGGTGCAATTGCTTCAGAAGCTGCATCTTCTGCCAGGTATGCCATGTGAATATGAGCGGGGGTTTGTCTCTATATATACTGTAAAGGTGTAAGGGTGAAGGATTGGTTACCAGCTCTGTCAGAAAATATCTCTGCGTGATGGATCTAATCCATCGCCACCTGCATTAATGCCGCTATGATATATGCTCTTATGTCAGGGAAGTTTAGGGCGCCATTGATTCTGGGCTGTTGTAGAATGAAGTATGGTATGTGGGGGTGCCCTCCCTCAGATAAAGGAACAAAACAAGTCATTGATCTGTTTCTCATCTCTTGAGCAGAGCTACATCGGCTATGTGTGAAAATATACAGAAGGCAGGGGAATTCAACCATCTCGATCGAATGAGGCAGATTTCTCCAAGAATGAAGGGTGTTTTCTAAGGTTTTGATAATGGGGGTTACATTGGCGCTATATAGACCCAGAAATGTACATGGGCAGCACGATGGCTCAGTGGTTAGCACTGCAGCCTTGCAGCGCTGGAGTCCTGGGTTCAAATCCTGTCAAGGACAACTTCTGCAAGAGTTTGTACATTCTCCCCGTGTTTGTGTGGGTTTCCTCTGGGTACTCTAGTTTCCTCCCACACTCCAAAGATATACTGATAGGGAATATAGATTGTGAGCCCTATATGGGTCAGTGACTGTCAATGTCTGTAAAGTGCTGTGGAATATGATGGCGCTATATAAGTAAGCATAATAAATAAATAGTCCACTATGGTTTTGGTCTGCCCTCCAGAAGCATAGTGTAAGGATTCAGATGCAGGGCCACAATAACATGGTAAGTAATGCATGAGTCTACAGGAGAACAGCAGCAGAAATGGACTGACAACTGCGAGCAGTAGTCATTTCATACTACCTAAACATAATGAATCTCTGTGAGCCAAGACCGGCCTCCAACACCTTCACCAGAGCTCATCGCAAGAAAATATGGATTTTCGCTGAATCTGAAGACCGGAATTGTTACCTAAACAGATGAGTGCACCACAAATAGATGCACTGCCACAGAAACCAAATCCACAAACTACTCACAGGGACAGAGACGAATCCAAAAAATGTAGCCAGAGGTCAGTATAGGAGTAGTCAATACAAAGTCAAGAGCAAACCAGAGTAGCAAACAGTTAATCTGTACTTGAGTAAGGAGGGCATGGCCTTATATAGGCCTCCTCTGCTTCTAACTGGACCAAGCCAGGAAGCCTCTGGAACTGCAAAATCTTCCCAGGTTGTCCAGGTAACGTTAAAGGTGCAGTGGCCGGATAGAGAATCCTGACACATAGCCTCCGTTTTATCTAAATTTAACATGTAACTCAACAGCTGACCCAGCTCTTAAATATCCTGTGTCAGGATTCTCCGGCTGTTGCTCCTTTAACATTACCTGGACAACCTGTTACAATCTGAAGCTTTTGCAGTTCCAGAGGCTTCCTGGCTTGGTCCAGTTAGCAGCAGAGGAGGCCTATATAAGCCCACGCCCTCCTGACTCATGTGCGGGCTATTAGCTCTGTTTGCTACTGACTTTGAATTGATACTCCTATACTGACCTCTGGCTACGTTATTGGATTCCTCTATGTCTGGTGATTTGGTTTTGGCGTTCCCGATTGGATTTGACTTTTGGCTGGTTTACTGGACCTGACTTTGTCTCATGATCTGATTTCTTGTTGCCCTCTTCAGCTGATGACTTGTGATTTGATGACCATCCTGTGAGTAAGTGTATGGATTTGGTGTTTGGTTTCTGCTGCGGTGCATCTATTTGTAGTACACTTTTCTGTTTTGGTGACAATTCCGGTCTCCAGATTTAGCTAAAGTCCATTTGTTCTTGCGAGGAGCTCTGGTGAAGGCGTCTGGGGACGGTCTTGGCTCACAGAAGTGTGTTGCGTTTAGGTAGCATATTCTACTGCTCGCAGTTGTCAGCCCATTTCTGCTGCTAAAGCCTGTTCTTTACCAACCTTGCTATTGTGGCCTTGCATCTGATTCCTAACAGAATAGTCTGCTCAAAATATTACCATATATCAATATGGAACAAATTCAGACACTTGTGGACCAAATGCAAGGAATAACCAAGCTTGTCCAAGGTTTTGCTGAGAGGATTCTGCAGCTGGAGAAATCTTTGTCTCAGCCTGTTACTTCCGCTATTCCCAAGGAACCGAAGGTAAATCTGCCTCATCTATTTTCTGGTGATAGAAAATTTTTTGCTAATTTTCATGAAAGTTGCAAGCTGTATTTTTGTCTTCGACCTTACTCTTCTGGAAATGAGCAGCAACGTGTAGCCATTTTTATTTCGCTCCTGCAGAGTGACCCTCAGGCCTGGGCCTTTTCACTAGATGCCAAAGCCCCAGAATTGTTTTCCATGGACCGGTTTTTTACAGCGCTGGGTTTGCTGTATGAAGAACCTCACCCTACAGCAGTTGCTGAATCAAACATGATTATCCTTCGCCAAGGTCATCGTCCTGTGCAAGATTATTGTTCAGAATTTTGTAGCTGGTCTGTGCACTCTCAATGGAATGATACAGCTCTCTGCTGCCAGGTTCGTCAGGGTCTGTCCGATGCTATTAAGGACTTGTTAGTAAATTACCCGCAACCTGCATCTCTGGATGACACTATGACTCTCGCTATTCGTTTGGACCGGCATTTACGCAAAGAAAAGACAGAAAGAACTTTTAACTCCACTCTCTGCCTCCACCTGAGTTCACTCCTGAGTCGCATCATGAACCTATGCAGCTAGGATTCACAAGATCGACTCCTGATAGGAGAATATCGAAGGGGAAAAGGGACTTTTTGGCCTTTACTGTTTCTATTGTGGAGATGCCAATCACTGGCTAAAGGACTGTCCTAAACGTCCAGCTTCAGAACGACTTCAGCGCCTAGGTGGTTCACGGGAGAGCAAACTGGGCGACCAGGTATTGTTTTGTTTTTCTCAAAAAATTTTGTGTTCTGCTCAAGTATCTGCTAATGGTAAAACTGTTGCTGGTAAAGCATTTATTGATTGTGGTTCTGCAGCTAATTTTCTATACTCTCGGGTTGCTAGACAGTTGGGGATCTCTATGCTTCCACTAGTGATTCCTGTGGATGGTACCCCACTGTCTCAGGGCCCTCACTCTAGTAATAGACTCTGGGCATTCTGAAACAATTTTTTTCTGATTGAAGGCGTCTGGGGCCAGTCTTAGCTCGCAGAGGTGTGTTGCGTTTAGGTAGCATATTCTATTACTAGCAGTTGTCAGCCCATTTCTGCTGTTGCTCTCCTAAAGCCTGTTCTTTACCAACCTTGATATTGTGGCCTTGCATCTGAATCCTAACATCCTATAAGACTGAGTGGAGGTTGGTATGGGTTTTCGCAAGATAAGTAAAAGAATGCAACTAGGGACAATTGTGGGCTGTAAAAAGGACCAGATACACTCACAGGGTCCGGGATCAGATAATAAAGGTGGAAATCGAAAGACTGATTAAAAAGACAGGGCGAAAGGCGGCATTCCTGACACGAGACATGACTAATATCTACCAGAGGGGTATTGTGGCCATTACTTGGATTTACCATCTGGGCTCATACAAGATATATCTCCCACGATGACCATCAATTCTGTCGGGTATCCGTACCCCTACTCATCACACATAAGCATGTTTGACTATGGATGCTAACTTAAAAAGGAGAAATCTGCTTAAACACTCCATTTCAAATCATCTATTTCACTAGGCTACACAGGAATAAAGCGACCCCACATCCACACAAATAGCTATCACCACCTGCCACTTTATGGAAGACTAGAAACTAGTATACCCAAACCACTCAAAACAATAGCAAAAAGGTAACAAGCCTAAGCAATTTTTACACTCTCCAGAATTGTGAGGACTTTTAGAGCCATGGACAACCTTATTAAATTTTAGATTTAATATACACAAAAAAGTACAGTGCTTAACAAAAAAAAATGTAACAAAAAAGACATACATGCAAACTATGTAAATTAAAATTGGAAATAAAATAAAACAGGCCTTTTCAAGCCTGGCTGGGATCTTCAGCAGGAAGTACTTAAACAGATCTACAGGTTAATAAACTGCAGCTCCAAAATATCTGACGCTGAGATCGTGTACCTCATTGCTTTTTATTGACCCCAACCTATTTCCTGGAATCTCCCACCTGTGATTGGGATGTCATCCATTTTTTTTTTTTTTTTTTTGTTGGATCTTAGTTTTAACGCAGCTGGTTTCCAGATTGACAAATGGAGTAGAACTGTCTGGATCACCAAACACTATTTAGTGTCTGTCTGTACTCAATTCACATCCTGCTCAACTGATCACCTGCATCCTGGGGGAACCAATCTGAAATTACCTTAAAGGGAATCTGTCAGTGCAATTTTGACACTAAACCACCCACACATCCATATGGACCTGGGGTTTAGTGTCCCAAATCACCCTGTTATAACGCAATCCATGGCCGCATTAAAAATAAAAAAGCTTTATACTCACCATGCCGCTGTACTCCCCGCGCATGCGCAGTTCTTCAATGAAGCCAGAGGAGTACACACACCTCGGCTTCAGTGTGCATGACCCGTACCTCTGGCAATTGCGCAGTGAAGCCAGGTGTCAATCTTCAGTTTCATTGAAGAACAGCGCATGTGTCGGGAGGCGTGCCAACAAAGAAGCTCATGAATAAGCCGGACTGTTCTCGGCGGAACAGCGTACATCGGACCCTTCTCTAGGTAAGTATAAAGGTTTTTTATTTTCAATCCGCCTGCGGATTGCATTACAACTGGGCAATCTGGGCCACTAAACCCCAGGTCTATAAGGATCTGTGGGTGGTTTAGTGTCCCAGATTGACCTGACAGATTCCCTTTAAAGGGGTTGTCCAGGATAAAACTTTTTTTTAAATTAAGTCGGGGGGAAAAAACATACTCACCTGTCCCTGGTGCTTCGGTGCCTCCCAGTGCGGTCTGGTCCTGCTGCTCCAATGTTTTCTGTCAGCAGAAGTCTGTGCTGATTGGCCTAAGGTAGTTACGTCCCATGTACTTCCAATCAGCAGTCATATGGTGGGGAAAACATCGGAACAGCAGGACAGAATTGCGCTGTTAGGTACTGGAGCAACGGGAACAGGTGAGTATGTATACCTTTTTTTTTTTTTTTTCACCTTCCCCGGCCCCTCTAAGGCTGTCTAAAGGAAGAAACAGGAGACCTTGTTGAATGCCTTCTCCACATCAAGGCTCAACAAAAGTGTCTCAAGATTCACCTGGGCCGTATTCCCATCTTTTAAAGAGATGGCTTATCGGTAGGATGTCCCATCATTTTGTGATCCATAGGGTCTGACCTGGGAACCCCACTGATTCCGAGAATTAAGAGGTCATTTCATTGAGGTTGTGCTTAGTCCCTTTACGTGGTTTTGCATGTATGGCACTATTCAAGTCTCCTTCATTGAGTTATCACTCCTGTTCCTTATCTTCTTCAGGTATGCAGCCTTCTTCTTCCTTTTTGAAGTGGCATTTAGAAGAATAAAATAAAAGAATATGAAAGAGGACAATTTTAGACTGAGGAGACACTGGACATACTTGCAGTGGGTTGATCGCCACATACTTGTCAGATGCTAGCCTTCTGAGATGTACAGTAGCAGCATAGTAGATGAAATTTCTCTAAATCTAATCCACATTCTATTACTAAAACCCATCTGCCAAGTGACCTACACTGCAGGTTTTTAACCAACAGTATGTCATAAATATACTGTGGTTTTACCTAGTGACTCTCAACCTTAGTAATGTAAAGGCTAAAAGTTGTGGGAGACGAACAGAGAATTCTGAAGGTGTGCTAATGCAAAAATATCCAACTTTTCATGAGAACACTCTGCTAGATTTCCTTATGTAAATTCCCCTTAAAGGGAATCTGTCAGGGTGATTTGGGACACTAAACCTTTTGTACTCCTCGTGCCGGCGCAGTTCTTCACTGAAGCCAGACGAGTATACGGCTTCAGTGAGCATGCCTTCTACCTCCGGCACTTGCGCAGAACTGTGCAGGTGCTGAGAGCACCAAAGATGAGTCCGATGAGACTCATCAGATTCCTCTCCAGGTAAGTATAAAGGTTTATGTTTTCCACATGCGGGCACAGATTGATTTAAAACAGTGCCATTTGGGACACTAAACCAGTGTATATGGACCTGTGGGTGGTTTAGTGTCCCATATTGACCTGATAGGTTCTCTTAAGGCTAAGGCCCCACATTGCAGAAACACAGTGTTTTTTTATTGTTTTTTGAACCAAAGTAAGGAGTGCCTTGAAAATGAATGGAAAATATTAAGGAAGTGCTTAGGCATTGCTCTTCTGTTAAAATGACTCCTGACTTTGGCTCAAAAAATTCAGCAAAATCTGCAATCTTGCGTTTCTGCAACGTGGGATCTTAGGGCTGGTTCACATCTGTGTTCAGCTTTCCGTTTGGGGAGTCCACTTGGGGAGCCCCTGAACGGAAACCTATACGCATAGAAAAGTGGTTACCTAAGGAAACCCGCGGACCCCATAGACTATAATGGGGTCCATGTGGTTTTCGCACTTTTCTCTCTGCATGTTTCGTGTGGAAACCACATGGACCCCATTATAGTCTATGGGGTCCGCGGGTTTCCTTAGGTAACCGCTTTTCTATGCGTATAGGTTTCTGTTCGGGGGTCCCCAAGCGGACTCGCCGAGCGGAAACCCGAATGCAGATGTGTACTGGCCCTTAGCCTTTAAAGGTTTTCCAAAATAAAGCTTATGGTGGCCCATGTGTTGATCAGAAGCTCCTTCTATTTCAGTAACCAACAGTGACTGTGTCCATTGGTGTCATATTTGTATTTCCATTACTTTCAATATATAGCCATGTTAGTTTGTTCGCATGGCTTAATTTTAATGTGCACATAGAACTGCATGTGAAATATACTTTAGTTCTGCCTCCCATTGTTTTCAATGAGAATTCCATGTTAATGAACTGACCTAAACAGCTGAGAAATTGCAGCAAATGGTTATCTCATGTGAATTGGACGAATCAGCATGTGTACAGTCATGGCCAAAAGTTTTGAGAATGACACAAATATTACATTTTCACATGATCTGCTGCCCTCTGGTTTTTATGTGTGTTTGTCAGATGTTTTTATCACATACAGAAATAGAATTGCATTCATATTATGAGTAACAGAAGCTTATATTGACAGTTAGAATGAGTTAATGCAGCAAGTCAATATTTGCAGTGTTGACCCTTCTTCTTCAGGACCTCTGCAATTCTCCCTGGCATGCTCTCAATCAACTTCTGGACCAAATCCTGACTGATAGCAGTCCATTCTTGCAGAATCAATGCTTTCATTTTGTCTGAATTTGTTGGTTTTTGTTTGTCCACCCGTCTCGTGATGATTGACCACAAGTTCTCAATGGGATTAAGATCTGGGGAGTTTCCAGGCCATGGACCCAAAATCTCTATGTTTTGTTCCCTGAGCCATTTAGTTATCACCTTTGCTTTATGGCAAGGTGCTCCATCATGCTGGAAAAGGCATTGTTGAGCGCCAAACTGCTCTTGGACGGTTGGGAGAAGTTGCTGTTGGAGGACATTCTGGTACCATTCTTTATTCATGGCTGTGTTTTTAGGCAAGACTGTGAGAGAGCCGATTCCCTTGGCTGAGAAGCAACCCCACACATGAATGGTTTCAGGATGCTTTACAGTTGGCATGAGACAAGACTGGTGGTAGCGCTCACCTCTTCTTCTCCGAATAAGCTGTTTTCCAGATGTTCCAAACAATCGAAAAGGGGATTCATCAGAGAAAATGACTTTACCCCAGTCCTCAGCAGTCCACTCCCTGTACCTTTTGCAGAATATCAGTCTGTCCCTGATGTTTTTTCTGGAGAGAAGTGGCTTCTTTGCTGCCCTCCTTGAGACCAGGCCTTGCTCCAAGAGTCTCCGCCTCACAGTGCGTGCAGATGCACTCACACCTGCCTGCTGCCATTCCTCAGCAAGCTCTGCACTGCTGGTAGCCCGATCCCGCAGCTGAAACACTTTTAAGAGACGGTCCTGCCACTTGCTGGTCTTTCTTGGGCGCCCTGGAGCCTTTTTGGCACCAATGGAACCTCTCTCCTTGAAGTTCTTGATGATGCGATAGATTGTTGACTGAGGTGCAATCTTTCTAGCTGCAATACTCTTCCCAGTTAGGCCATTTTTGTGCAGTGCAATGATGACTGCAAGTGTTTCTTTAGAGATAACCATGGTTAACAGAAGAGAAACAATGATGGCAAGCACCAGCCTCCTTTTAAAGTGTCCAGTGGTGTCATTCTTACTTAATCATGACAGATTGATCTCCAGCCCTGTCCTCATCAACACCCACACCTGTGTTAATGGAGCAATCACTGAAACGATGTTAGGTGGTCCTTTTAAGGCAGGGCTGCAATGATGTTGAAATGTGTTTTGGGGGATAAAGTTCATTTTCTAGGCAAATATTGACTTTGCAAGTAATTGCTGTTAAGCTGATCACTCTTTATAACATTCTGGAGTATATGCAAATTGCCATTAGAAAAACTGAAGCAGTAGACTTTGTAAAAATTAATATTTGTATCATTCTCAAAACTTTTGGCCATGACTGTATAATGCATATCCTCAATAGAAATCTTATGGTCAGCCTCACAGTCCTGGCGCAAAGTTTCTGGCAGCTTCAAGGTGCAAGAAATCCAGTCCACTTAGATATATATGAAGGTGTTCCACTTGGGTTAAATAATAGACTTGGGTATAATAATTGTTGCACTATAATACTAATATATTGTTTTTACGACTGTGCCCCCATTCAGACACTTCAAATATTTGTACTCTATGTGAACAATACAGCTCGGCAGACATACAGGTTAATCTTGTTCACATTATGTCACGCTTTATTGTTACATACAATGTATTCCACGTACTTGAATGGAACCAGAAATATGTATTGGCATAACTTTGCTTCATCTACAAGCAAGTGCGTTTTTATGGAACCAGAAAAGAAGAAAAAAAACAAAACAAAAAAAAAACAAAAAAAAACTCTTTAACCCCTTAATGACTAGACACAATTTAGTGTCCATTCAGACCAAATACATCCAAACTGAAACTGCTATTATACTCTGGGGTCATTGGAGGCCCAGGGATGGTGAACAAACAAAAGCCAGTGTAACTCACCTCTCCTGAGCTCTGGTGCAACTCCCTGCTGTCTTCAGGCCTCTTTAGTGACATCACGTGTATCAGGCCTACATCATGATTCATATTGATGCTGATGTAACCCACGTCTGTGACTTGAAGAGGGCCAAAGACAGCAGAGAGTTGCGCTGGAGCCCAGGAGAGGTGAGTAACAATGTTTGTTTTGTTTGATCACCTCCCCTGGGCCTCCCATCATTATACTCGGGAGTCTGAAAAGGTGGTGAACCCCAAAAATTTGGGGTCTTGAGAACCCGCAGGGGCCACTGTGGGACATTATACTGTGTGTAGGGGGCACTATAGGACATTATACTGTGTGAAAGGGCCGCTATGGGACATTATGCTGTGTGGAGGGGCCACTATGGGATATTATACTGTCTGTAGGCCACTTTGGTACATTATAGTGTGTGTAAATGGGGCGTTATACCATGTGGGGGCCAGGAAAGGGGGCGCTATGCCATGTGGGGATGGTTGGGCCCAAGTCAGAAGTTTGCTATGGGGCTCTGTCTTTGCTAGTAATGCCTCTGGTAGTAATCCCTCTTTGATTTATGTACAAAGCCCTAAAAGTTTATGGTTTTATTTATGCAAATCATAAAAGCTGGGCTTAGAAAATAGATGACATATTCTCTAGACAGCGGGGTTCTTCACAGGCCATGTGAAGTTACATTTATCGGGCACGTAGCCTGTTTACAGCTCAGTCCCATTCAAGTGAACAACCAAGAACAATGTGCTTAGTTTTTAGTGAAGGGGCTGCAGCGAATGTCTGAACGCTGCAGTCTCTCAAACAACAGATTGTTGAGGGTTTGTGACCACTGACGATCTTCAGTTGATGACCTATCCAAAAGGATAAGTCCGGAAGGTCCCTTTAAGCAAAACCTTAATTGCAAACAGTCGACCAGAGGGCTCCATCCTTTTTCATTGTGAGCTCAGACTTCAGTTGTAAATGAAGAAAAAAAATTCTCAAAATCTTAAAGGTTCTCTTTATTAAGAAGTTATAAATAGTTGCCATTAAGAACAAAAACCAAACAAATAAAACTGATTATTGTCAAACATGATAAATGCTAATACAATATTCCTACAGTGCTGACTGTAGTGTGAAGGATCTGTTATATGACCCTGACCCAGCAGCTTACTACAGCAATCTGCTGCAGCAAATCGAGATACAATGACTTTCACATTTATTACCCGTCACCATAAAAATGCAGTCTAATCTGTAGGCAGTATGTTATAGAGAACCCTTTCTATGCTTAGAAACAGTAATCTACTCATAGGGATGATCCTATATAGTGATCGACGGCCTTCTGTGTATAACTATGCATATAGAGGTAGCTGTCAGTTTCCAATAGGACCTTTCCTGTGATTTATAGACTGTATTTTAAGCAAAGAAAGAGCAAAAATATTAAGAAAAAATTACAAATTACACTAAATCTTTTCCCATAAATTACATATTGATCTGCTAAACTCCTCCTGTCTACAAGCAGCAGATTGTCGAGCGCATTTTTACGGTGACACAGTATAAAATGCATATAGCAATATCACAATACAATACTGTGTGACAGTGTGTAACCAAGACAATCTGCTATCTAGCTCAAGGATAGCAAATGTATTTGTACATTTATACCACATATATTTAGAAGCATCGAAAGGGTAAATATATATTATGCATGAAAATAATATAAAACAAGAGGTAAGCTTATATGTCTAACCTTTTAACATGATATATCTTAAAAACCACTTATATATTGCATCCTATAATCTCCATCCTTAGGGCAATGCCTCCCTTCCATTTCTCAGGATGCAGTCTTATAAAACGCGTTATTATTGAAGAGTCGAAGGTGACCCATGTAGGTGTGTCAGAGTCCGAACTCCCCTGAAATATCTGAAAAAGAAAATACATTGTATTGAAGATTTTACATAAAAGTGACGTAGGTTATATTATTGGTTCATTGTCACTAGACACTGTAGTGGTGGGAGTATTCCAGATAAAGCTCAACTCTCATGACAGTGTTGATAATTTTTATGAGGAAACATTGTACTACAGAGATATATATATAGATTATAGTCAGCAGATCGACATTGAAATAGGGGCTAGATCAGGGGTCAGCAACCTTTTTGGGTTGGAGGTCCAATTTTGAATAATTGCAAGGTCGACCTTCTACATGAAAGTCATATAACACACCTGCACTGGGCTCTCCATTGTTCCGGTCTGCCAGGGGACCCAAACAACGGAGAACTGGACCACTAAAACAGCGGTTACCTGCTGACACCCGCAGACCCCTCGGACTATAATGGGGTCCATTATATGACTCCATGCAGGACTTTTCTCTCCAATGATTTTCGGCAGTTTCTGTGGTGGAGTCTACAATGGACACTCTGGCAAAGATGTGAATCTAGTCATAGCCAATTAAACATTACTACATTTTAGTGGGATACTTGTCCCTCACTTTTTTTTTTTTTTATCAAAGATAATCCTTATCTGGTGGATATGGATTTTGGCTGAACATAGTTACATAGTAGATGAGGTTGGATGAAGACATCAGTCCATCAAGTCCAACCTATAACCCTACAGTACCCTACATGGCTCATTTTTGTTGAAAAAATCCAAGCATATCTTTCAAGCCTTGTTGAAATGAACAAAGTTTATCTGCCATATTATACTGTCCTCTAACTAGGCCACCCCATGGCCCAGACACTGGTACATCATGTCTACTGAGAGGGGTTGCCATCTGGAGCAGCACTGGCATGTGTTAAGACGGCAGAGAGAGCCCTGTGCCAGGCACATAAGCTTGTGGTGTTGGGGGTTGCTGACCCCAGGGCTAGATGGTTATCTAATATCAAATAAAATAACTAATAACAGCTGTACAGTTTTCTGCCTTTTATCTGGATTATGGAAGGAGTTGCTATTTTTCTTCTTCTGCAATACGAACATAAATACAAGGCAGAATTGTGCCCTGTATATGGTTTATAGAAGATGTGTGTAGTCAATCATCAGCAACCACCATAGCTACTCTAAGGACAAAGTTTTTTGTAAGTAGATTTTGGGTAGGAATCGACCTCAAAAAATGCCTCCTAACTTTCCTTTTCATTTCAGTAAAGTGAGACTATATAATCTCGTAGAGTGACCCTCTATGTGAGTGCCATGATATAGTCTCACTTTACAATCCTCATATCAGAGGACTGGATTGCTGACCGAAGGACCCTGAGGCTGCCGCCAGCACGACAACATCAGAGGTTAACATTTATACCATCTTTCAAGGAGTTGTACCTGGTACACTCATTCAGGGGAGCAGAATATCAATCTGCTTATACATGTAAAACGTGTCTACAGTCCTACACATGGTTTTCTTTGTGCGCTCCTTTTTATACTATTCCCTGTGGCTTTTATCCATTTCAGCGGGAGTCAGTAGCAGATTTTTTTCCTCTAGCTGATTTTTCAGCTACAAGAAAGTGTCATGTTCTATCTTCAGGCGAAGTCCGTCTTGTAAAGCCCATTGAAATGAATGAGAGGCAGAAAAAAATGCTTGCCTTTTTTGCAGCAGTTTTTTTTTTCTCCCTCTCATTTATTTCAATTGAATTTTCAAGGCAGAATCCACCTAAAAATAAGTCCTGATGCTTCTTTTTTCCTCTAGCTGATTATTTATTTATTATCTGCTACTGACTCCCACTGAAATAAATGGGAGAGCTCGGAGGCGTTTTGCGAGGTGGTTTTCGCCATAAAAATGTGCCTGCAAAAAACTTTTTGTGAACTTACCAAAAGTCATAAAGTCATATTTAGATCATTTATACTGCGCAACAAGACAAAGTCAGAGCAAAAAGTGAGAAAATAAGTAGGCTTCTTTATAGAAATATTAATATACTTAAGATGTATTCACATCTGCACCTTCTTTTCAATTCTTCTGGTCCATCGGAGGACCAGAAGTGTAGGAATATCTCTGCTCAGAAATCCAAGTCAGACGCCTGGAGCTTTAGGATGTTAGTTTAGTAGAAGAGGTTGAGTTTAACCCTTTTGTAGAAGTACTGTTGGCACTTTCTGGCCACCCAGAAATACAGATGAAAATAAAATTTTTGTATTTCCCCAGCGTGAAGTAGCCCATGGGTAGAAGGAAGTAAGTGCTTCTCAATTGCTGGTACTGTTGAGCTTGTTGTGTCTGACTTTCAGGGGTGAGATGTGAATAGGTGAAGGCCAATCTCTGTTAGCAAACGTAGGTGACCATTGAGGGCCATACCCAAGGCAGGTTAGCACCACCCATGTAGCGACTTATATTGTGGTGTTCTGGTTACTCACCGATATGTGATGTGCCATACTGCTGTGTTATTGCATTGTTTGCTGTTTTCCCTTGTAGATACAAGTGAAGGAGGAGTGCAGGACTTTATTTGCACCTACATGGTTTGCCACAAGGGGTCATTTGGCACATCACATGGATCTTTTTCCATTAACACACAGTATTCTAGATTTCAAATAATACCTCATATTTGTAATATTGTACCGCACACTAGTCAAAAGCAAACTGTATAAACCTTTCCAATGTAGCAGCTGCCACATGCAGACAAAACTTCACCTACATGTGACACTCACACAGTTATGAAGGACATTGGTGGCGCCAAGTCTTAAAATACTGTATTTATTTTACCCCTTTAGGATACGCCCTAACTTCAGCCTTAAGGAAGAAAACATGTTTTTCTTTTTCATCTCCACATTCCAGAAGCTGTATTTTTTTTTCTACCAATTTAGCCTTATGATAAGCTTGGTTTTTTTTAATGTCTACTACTTTGCTATCAAAAACACATTTATTTTAACAAAATAATTTTTGTACCCTGCATTATTATATCTACTGTATAAGATTCTCCATATCAATGCAGCTATATAAGAGCTTGTTTTTTTTGGCACGACTTGTAGTTTTCATTAGTAATATTTTTGGATACTTTGTACTGTTGATTACTTTTTTAGTTTTTTGTGAGTAGGATAAAAAACATAGATTATCCTTTCAGCGTTACTTTAGTAGCCCATGCTTAGATAAGACCCCTTACAGAGTGGAACTGGCGTGGTCCTATGTCATGTGACATTTCAGGGGACACAACCCCTTCTTCATCCCTGTTGTGTGGAACATTGTCAAGAAAAGATAAGAAGTTTTAGGTGTATTTGTAAAGCAGATGTCTTGAGTGAATGTATTTACTTTATTTGTAATGTTATTACTTCTGCAGAGTTTGCTATGGGCAGAAATGTACATATGTGCAAATATATACGTTATTTTAATATACACATCCTTATTTGTTGTATATATTGTATTCATTGCATTAGATATTTTGTTTATATGGCATAAAATACATTTTGAGAAATCAGATTTCTATAGTGGAGCCTGCGGCAGAAACCAGAGGACAAGCTTCAGCTTTCTGCGGCAGGTCTGCCTGCTGACTAACCCCTGTAATGTCCTCCTTGCTGACGATCTTGTCCCTTTAAGCTTGCTGAATACAGGTCTGATCTTTCATGTAAGCAGAAACATGGCATGTCATTACTTGCTGCAAATGAAACTTGCGATAAGTTGTGTTTTCTGCCCTCCTACTCACTCCAGCGTTTCTTTAGAAACATGTTAAAAAGTTTCAATGCTTTCTTGACATACCAATATATGCATTTCGCAGTCCACTGTGTAACCAGTTCGTGTTTTATAGTCAGAATATAAACATATCCTTTCTACTTTTATCCAATTTATAAATACAGAGTTAGAAATATATATCAAGATAATATAAATGTTTCAAGAGATTGGGACAGATCATTGCCCATTCTTGTGCAGTTAGGTTCAAGGAGCTAAAATTCTATGAACCGCAAGGTTTGTGATAGTGGCTGGATGATATTGATATTATATGTGACATAGACCTCTCAGTCATGACATTAAAGAAGATCTCAAGTGGAAATGCAACTTTCCATGGGTGAGTAAGCTGCTGCAAGCCACCACTTTCCATAAAATGATGGGTGAATTTATTAGGTCTTTACCAAAAATTGTCCTAGAATCGTGTCTAGAAAACCAATAGTGTTGGGTCCAGGTGACTGTAGGGCAAATCAGGTATTTGTACAAGTCAGCCATTGTTATAGAGTCGTTTCACCCTCCCGTAGTGTGGTATGGTAATTGTAAGGGATGACAATCATTAAGTAAGATTTAGAAATAAAGCCAAACAATAGCGACCAAGATAATGAGAGGAGTGGGAGGATTCGATTACAGAGACAGATGAACAAATTTGGAGTTATTAAGTTTAGAAAAAAGAAGGGCCGGGAGATCTAATAACAATGTACATATATATGAAGGGACAGGACAGAGATCTTTCTAATGATCTTTTTACTCCTAGGCCGGTGACAGTGACAAGGAGACATTCTCTACACCTAGAGGAAAGAACATTTCACCAGCATCATAGATTCGGATTCTTTACTGTAAGAGCAGTGAGGTTATGGAACTCACTGCCGCTGGATGTGGTGATGGTGGATTCATTGTGCAAGTTCAAAAAGGATCTGGATGTCTTTCTTGAACAGAAAAAGTTTACAGGTTTTAGATCTTGGTATAGACAAGTTGATCCAGGGTTTTATACCGATTGCCACATTTGGAGTCGGGGAGGAATTTTTTTCCCTGACATGGGACAATTGGCGTCAACTTAATGAGGTTTTTGCCTTCCTCTGCATAAACACTGTAGGTTTATAGGTTGATGGACCTGTGTCTTCATCCAACCTCATCTACTATGTAAGAATATCTCCCCCATCCACAGACAGCTGTTTTAAGGTTATTGCCTTTCAAAGCAAGGGGGGAAAGAGGAACTTGATCTAGTGTCACCTTTTGGAAGGTAGCTCCCTATAGATCAATGCCTGGTTTTCCTAAAATCCAGTGGGATGATCGGAGAATAAAAGCAAGCCAGGATATTGCCTCCAAAAGGAAGAGATATACTTCCACAGACAGCTGTTTTGAATAGTCGCATATGTAAATTTTGGCTAATCTATTCATTCCTTTGTATGTTTACAATTAAAAAACAAGCAATCCCACCAATTGTAGTTGTTTCACTTTTGTTTTTTCATGATTTACTACATTAAAAAGGAAAAGAACTGTAAAAAAATGTCTTACAAAGGTCAGTACAGGATCTCTTCATATCCAGGACTTTAACCTCTATGTTTAAAGGAAAGAAGGTTTCTACACTGAGATATAAGGGGGTTCTTTACTAGCAATGAGCTGTTGTTCCAGGGATTTATTATGATGGCCAGATTGAAGTCAAGATGGATTTTTTTTTTCCCCTAAAATGAGAAATATTCTTCTTCTACCTCATTGGTTTTTGCCTTCCTTTGGATCCAACATTGCAGGACAACAGGAGGAACTTGATGGATATATGTCTCTTCAGCCTTACAATGTTACTATGCAACAAGAGCTGACAGATATCTCTTCCAACTCCCATATACACATTCATCCTTGGCTTGGTCCAGCAGTGCATGTGTATTGAATGCGACAGGGAAGAAAATGGCTACCAAGAATGTTCCCATACTTATCTCCCCTTACAGGGGAATGCAGTGGACATCAGGGGAATGCAGTGGACATCAGGGGAATGCAGTGGACATCAGGGAAATGCAGTGGACATAGTATATCTTGACTTTAGTAAGGCCTTTGATAAAGTATCACATAACATTCTTATTGAAAAAATGATCAAGTATGGCTTTGATAAAATATCAGTAAGGTGGGTTCACAATTGGCTAAATGATCAGGCACAACGAGTAATTCTAAATGGCTATACATCAAACTGGAAGAAAGTAAAAAGCGGGGTGCCGCAGGGCTCTGTCCTGGGCCCAGTACTTTTTAATATTTTTATAAATGATCTGGCTGATGGGATTAATGGGGAACTAATAAAATTTGCAGATGATACAAAGATAGGAGGAATGGCCAACACTAGAGAGGAGAGAGAGTGCATCCAAAAGGACTTAGACACACTGGAACAATGGGCTGAGGTGAACAAAATGGTATTCAACAGGGACAAATGCAAAGTTCTACATCTGGGTAACAGAAATGCAAGAAGCATATATAGTATGGGAGGAATAGTACTAAGTGAGAGTACAGGGGAAAAGGATCTGGGCATAATAATAGATCACAAATTCAACATGAGTCAACAGTGCGGTGCGGTGGCTAAAAAGGCTAATAAAATTCTAGTATGTATCAAGACGAGCATTGAAGCTAGATCAAGAGAGGTAATTATTCCGCTGTACTCTGCCCTGGTCAGACCCCACCTGGAATACTGTGTACAGTTCTGGGCTCCCCAGTTTAAGAAAGACATCGATTTATTGGAGCAGGTCCAGAGAAGAGCAACTAAAATGGTGGAAGGTCTACAAACCATGTCCTACGAGGAGAGGCTAAAAGAATTGGGACTGCTTAGTTTGCAGAAGAGAAGGCTAAGGGGAGACTTAATAGCGGTATTTAAATATCTGAAAGGTTGTCACAGTGCAGAGGGATCTACCCTATTCTCATTAGCAGAAGGAAGCACGAGAAGTAATGGGATGAAACTAAGGGGAAGGAGATTCAGATTAGACATTAGGAAAAACTTTCTAACAGTAAGGGTAGTGAGGGAGTGGAATAGGCTGCCACGGGAGGTGGTGAGCTCTTCATCAATTGAAATCTTTAAGCGTAATCTGGATAGGTATATAGCTGGGATGATTTAGGAATTCCTGCTTTTGCAGGGGGTTGGACTCGATGGCCCTTGAGGTCCCTTCCAACTCAAACAAACAAACAAACAAACAAAACAAACATCTATTGTCAGGGTAGCGTCGGGAGAACTCCATACACATCAGATAGTCTGGGGGTCTGGTGCTGCACACAGCTGAAATGCCGCCAGACCGTGGTAGCCAATGGGCACATGATTTTGTAGGTAATTACTAGGGGTTTGCAGGGTTTTGGCTGCGTGCGGCAGGCGGGCTATGTGACCTTGCACTTATAACAGCCAGGTCAAACTAAGTAAGGCATCCAGATCCTTATGTCCCGAAACAATCAAACTCACCTATATGCACAAAATATGCTCACTGAATGAAATTGATAAAATATTTTCCAGCCAGTATCAATGATGAATAATAATGAATTGTAGAAACTATAATAAATTTATATAAAATATAATGGAGCTCCTATTAAACTATAACATACCTTTCGATGATTATTCTGTTCCTGTACAAATTTCCAGTTTTTACCATCATTACTGAAGCTCACAAAGAAGTGAGTGATGTACATAGCAGTAAAGGATGAGCGCGCCCCCTGAATTACTAGTCCGGTCACCTTCATTTCATTAGTAAGATCTACTTGAAGCCATTCACCACGTGTGTCTGCCTGTATATAAAAAGAGTATATGTTAGTCAACATTTATAGTCAGATATAACCAGCTGTATGTCCAGTCCAATTTTTGTCTAGTTTTTTGCTAAAATGTTTTCCAGTTTTGCAAACCGGTCATTTTGGAAACAAGTTAGAAGAGCTTAAGGTTCCGCTTCAAAATCTGCTCCAAAAACGCCTCTATTCTGCTTCTAATTTTAATGGGAGGGAGTGGTAGATTTTTGTTCAGCTAGCTGGAAAAAAACATCCCACCTTATCTTCAGGCAGATTCAGCACTGAAATGAATGCCACGTAACGTGTTTTTGTGTGGTTTTTGGCACAGTTTTTACCAAACACCACATCAAAAACCACATGGGCTTTGGAATCTGCTTTTCCCAGCCTTTTCTTACTTAGAGGAAATTAGAAGAAACTTTGGACTTTTTCATTGTCCGCAGACGTGGTACTTTGTAAATGTATAGAGCCTCATAGCAAAATCTGGAATAGGCATTCCAAATTGCTGACAGTAGACGGAACTGTAGTAATATGTGCAAAAGAATGGAAGTTAGAATCATGTCTCACATCTGCTGTACACATAGTGGAGCTAGACAACAGAAAACCGGTACCATAAACAGTGTCGAAGGTAATGGAGATATAAAATACCCCCTCCATTATCTTGACTTTGCTAACTCTACATAAATACAGTATATACTCATATATGTGTGTGTGTGTATACTCATATATGTGTGTGTGTGTGTATATATATACAGTGCCTTGCAAAAGTATTCGGCCCCTTTGAACTTTTCAACCTTTTGCCACATTTCAGGCTTCAAACATAAAGATATAAAATTTTAATTTTTTGGTGAAGAATCAACAACAAGTGGGACACAATTGTTAAGTGGAACTAAATTTATTGGTTATTTTAAACTTTTGAAAAATAACTGAAAAGTGGGGCGTGCAATATTATTCGGCCCCTTTACTTTCAATGCAGCAAACGCACTCCAGAAGTTCAGTGAGGATCTCTGAATGATCCAATGTTGTCCTAAATGACTGATGATGATAAATATAATCCACCTGTATGTAATCAAGTCTCCGTATAAATGCACCTGCTCTGATAGTCTCAGGGTTCTGTTTAAAGCGCAGAGAGCATCATGAAGACCAAGGAACACACCAGGCAGGTCCGTGATACTGTTGTGGAGAAGTTTAAAGCCGGATTTGGATACAAAAAGATTTCCCAAACTTTAAACATCTCAAGGAGCACTGTGCAAGCGATCATATTGAAATGGAAGGAGTATCAGACCACTGCAAATCTACCAAGACCCAGCCGTCCCTCTAAACTTTCATCTCAAACAAGGAGAAGACTGATCAGAGATGCAGCCAAGAGGCCCATGATCACTCTGGATGAACTGCAGAGATCTACAGCTGAGGTGGGAGAGTCTGTCCATAGGACAACAATCAGTCGTACACTGCACAAATCTGGCCTTTATGGAAGAGTGACAAGAAGAAAGCCATTTCTCAAAGATATCCATAAAAAGTCTGGTTTAAAGTTTGCCACAAGCCACCTGGCAGACACACCAAACATGTGGAAGAAGGTGCTCTGGTCAGATGAAACCAAAATCAAACTTTTTGGCCACAATGCAAAAGTATATGTTTGGTGTAAAAGCAACACAGCTCATCACCCTGAACACACCATCCCCACTGTCAAACATGGTGGTGGCAGCATCATGGTTTGGGCCTGCTTTTCTTCAGCAGGGACAGGGAAGATGGTTAAAATTGATGGGAAGATGGATGGAGCCAAATACAGGACCATTCTGGAAGAAAACCTGTTGGAGTCTGCAAAAGACCTGATACTGGGACGGAGATTTATCTTCCAATAAGACAATGATCCCAAACATAAAGCAAAATCTACAATGGAATGGTTCACAAATAAATGTATCCAGGTGATAGAATGGCCAAGTCAAAGTCCAGACCTGAATCCAATCGAGAATCTGTGGAAAGAGCTGAAAACTGCTGTTCACAAACGCTCTCCATCCAACCTCACTGAGCTCCAGCTGTTTTCCAAGGAAGAATGGGCAAGAATTTCAGTCTCTCGATGTGCAAAACTGATAGAGACATACCCCAAGCGACTTGCAGCTGTAATCGCAGCAAAAGGTGGCGCTACAAAATATTAACTTAAGGGGGCCGAATAATTTGGCACGCCCCACTTTTCAGTTTTTTATTTTTTACAGAAGTTTAAAATATCCAATAAATTTCGTTCCACTTCACAATTGTGTCCCACTTGTTGATTCTTCACCAAAAAATTTAAATTTTATATCTTTATGTTTGAAGCCTGAAATGTGACAAAAGGTTGAAAAGTTCAAGGGGGCCAAATACTTTCGCAAGGCACTGTATATATATCATGCTGCAATTTCAAAAACCATTGCATTTTTGTAAATCACAGCATGTCAATTATACCTACGGAAACTCTGGTGTTTTCTGGATAGGTATAATAGAAGCAGAAAGTCCGCTGAGGAAAACTGTGGACTTTCTGTGAAAAGCGCTGTAGGAAAGACCGCAATGTGTTTCTGTCGTGGTTTTTCCCACGGTGCTTTTTGGCTGTGGCTCACTATGTGGGGCCTTAGCCTAAAAGTAAGCATTTTACACATACAGCCTTCTGAATCTGTGCACGTGCTGAATGTTTTCAGGGAAAGTTTACATAGAGGAACCATATACAATGGGGTGCTTCTGTATGCGTGCCAACGATGGCTATAAAAGGAATGGGAAATATATAGGAAGTTCTTATACTTCTACCTTCTGCTCAATCCACTCCTGACTTTGGCTCAAAAAACCTTAAAATCTGCAACATAAAAAGCTGCTTTTCCGCAACGTGGGGCCGTAGCCTCACAAGCAAGTACATTTCATATTAGCCTATTTCTAATATTTCATCAGAAAGTGACCAACCCCTTTATTGATTCCGAAAAGATCTACAAAGGTTTAGGGGTTCATACCTAATATCATTAGGTGATGAAGGGATTAATAATAATATCCATGGTGCTCTGCTATAACTACCAACTTTCACTTCTGGTAGCAAAGGGGCTTATTGTAGAGGTCTTATAAAATAATAAACCAATGTAAAAAAATTATAGACAAAAACATTAAACTCAGATCGTGGTTGGTTGGTTAAGAAAAGCGATGAAAATACTAAACAATTAAATGTCTATTCATCTACAATGAGACAACTGCAAGGTCAGTTGAAGAAAGTGATGACGTAAACTAAATGACACCTGCACAACGAAAAGGAATGCAGACCCGCCTTAGACTAAAATAGCCAAGTAGCCAGGTATTATAATACAGGGAGAGTTAGAGAAGTTGGGAGTTCGTGAGCATTAACAGGTGACGTAACTGACGCTGAATGAAATGTACGTTGGATAAGTCCTCGGACATCTTAAACTAGTTACATTGTGAAAAACTGCTGGCCAAAGACTTATTTTGGCAACAGCTATTGCTTCTGACTCCACCATGAGACTGAATAGGAAATCAATTGAACATGGCGTGTTGTCGGCAGGATTACTACATGTGGTTACAAGAAAATGTGAGTGTGATGAATAGGATAGGACATTTCTATATCATATTTCCACTTATTAAAGGTCCCTGTTACCATTACATGGCATGTATAGCACTGGTCTATTGTTATAGGCCACTGGGCCCCATTAGGCAGCAGCGCCTGGGTGCAGCTGCAACTCCTGCATCACTATAGCTATATCCCTGCCCTTAAACAGGTATCCTCAGATTATTATTAGTATATCCTATCACTTTATACAACCTATGGAACTCCCTCGATCCAGAGAATGAAGGATTCAACTTTTCCTGCATACCAGCACATTGATCAGCCATTGAAGTGAATCGGACCAACTAAAAAACCTATCTAGACAAGTACCAATGTGCCACTATGCAGGAAAAAACTGAATAAGCACTGCATGGAGTAGTATTCTCACCAATATCCTAGACATATGGCATCATTTTATAAGATAAGAATATAATCCTTTAAATTAACTTCTATTGGATCTGCACTAGGAATCATTAGTGTGAAAAAAAACATAGTCATGTAAAGATATTTTTCTTACAGTTTTTATAGCGGTAGACATAAAAATGCATATAAAACAAATTATTTTACTGTCACTAGACTTTTTGAGGTTGCTTATAAACTGCAATCTATGAGATCTGAAATGTAAGGCTAAGTACACACGGCGGAAAATCAAGAGAAATTCCTCTTCATTTCCTGCTGCCAAATTCGAGCGACAGTATTGCCGCAACGCAATGCCGATGCCTCTGCTGATTAGGCCTTGGTGAATGCGCCGAATTGGCAGGGACTCCCGAGCCGCAGAATCCACGGCAAGATCAAGCAGGACACTGATTTTTTCCACGTCCTACCACGATCTCTGCCTCCCGGTGTCGCTGCTATTCGGGACGAAATCTGCCACGGATTTGGGGGCAGAATCCACTCCCAAATCCGTGGTAGATTCCTCGGTGTGAACCTAGCCTTACCTATATATCTGTATAATGTAGGAGACAAATCACTGCAATATTTCCGATATAATTGGTTTCATATAATTATCTTGTCCTTCTCTGTCAAAAAATTTTGCAAATTGGAAGAAGTATTTTTAAGCAGCATCTTTGAGAAAGGAAAATATCAACCCATATGTCTTTTATCTGCACAAATAAACAGAACTCTAAACATAAACTATCTGTATTATCAATGACTACTTATAATGGCAGACCAGCATTTATTTCAGGGTACCTAAGATAATAGATCTGTGTGCTTTTAACCATTTTTGTTTCAGTAAATGAGAATTTATACTTTATATAGCCTACATAAAAATGGGGAAAAAAGGAAACTGTCAAGTGGAGGAGAGTTGCAGACAGCTGTGTGGGAATGGGGCAAGGTAAGTATTACCTTTATTTGTATGGCACAAATGTATGCGGCCACTGGGGAGGATTATAAAGTGTGGGGAAGCATTATACCGCATGTAGGGGCCATTGGGAGGTATTATACGATGTGCAGAGGCCAGTGGGGAACATTATACTGCATGTAGGGGCCATTGGGAGGTATTATACGATGTGCAGAGGCCAGTGGGGAACATTATACTATGTGTAGGCCGCTAGAAACTATTATCATGTGTGTGAGGGTGGTTAGGTGGGAAATATAGGATGATGTAGCATTGAGGGTGCATTTACAAGGTGCAGTTTTTGTGAGGTTTTCTAATTTTACAAAAGTGAAACAGATTTATTTAACGCGTTTTTAGCTGTAAATTCAAAAACTGTGCTAAAAACCACATAAACCACATATATGTTTTTTCGTCCAAAGGTGTCCCGAGTCTGAAAAGGGTCAGAAGCCCTAGGCTATACTGTGCTAATACATACCTAGTGGAGAGCCTGAGTGGAGGGGTGTGTAACGTATACTAAAGAGAGCATGCCTGAATTATACAGTACCCCGCAGGCGCTGTACTAGATATATATCAATCTATATATAGGTACTTGACTTTGAGTCATGAGACTATGACTGCTTTTGATAAGTTGTCTTAGAGATATACATTCGATCTGGAGTTATGGGATGATAGTCTCTTCTAATATTCTATATGTAATTAATATAATTAACTGACAGATATACATTCATATATTTATTCATGTATACATTAATATACTTACAGGACAGCTGTATAAAATTAATAGTTTTAATAATTTTGAATATGAAGTAATTAAGAACAAAATATGTTCTGGTTTGTTGGGAAAGAATACACTTACCCCTTAATTCATGGACCCCTGAGGATTAGTAAATTGCAAAACATGTAGATGGGGCTATTGTCCAATGATTTTAAATAGATAAAATGACTGTGGTACTCATTGTGGGGGGCAACTATTCAATGATTTTAAGTAAATATAGTCACCATGGCACACATTGTTGGCATAGGGGTAGCTACTGTCCAAACATTCTAAATAAATACAGTGACCATGACACACATTAATGGAGGCTAGTGTCTAATGATTTTAAGAGGTTTTCCCACAAAGCAAGTTATTCCCTATCCGACTGCTCAGACCCCCACTGATCAGGAGAATGAGGGAATTTTGTTCCCCGTTCTGAATAGAGCAGTGGTCGGGCATTCATTTCAATGGGAGCGCTGAAGATAGGCTAAGTACTGCCACTAAAATGAATGAGTGGTGCACGCACTGCCTGGTCACCTATCCATTCAGAACGGGGATAAAAATCCCTCATTCTCCTGATCAGTGGGACCGCCACTGATCTGCAAGTTATCCCATATCCTAGGAATAGAGAATAACTTGATTTGTGCGACATCCCCTTTAGGTAAATCTAGTGACAGTGACACAGATAGTAAGTAAATATAGTGATGGTGACACACATAGTAAGTAAATATAGTGACGGTGGCACACATTGTAAGTAAATATAGTAATCGTGGCACTCATTGTAAGTAAATATAGTGACGGTGGCACACATTGTAAGTAAATATAGTGACGGTGGCACACATTGTAAGTAAATATAGTGACGGTGGCACACATTGTAAGTAAATATAGTGACGGTGGCACACATTGTAAGTAAATATAGTAATCGTGGCACTCATTGTAAGTAAATATAGTGACGGTGGCACACATTGTAAGTAAATATAGTAACAGTGGCACACATTGTAAGTAAATATAGTGACAGTGACACACATTGTAAGTAAATATAGTGACGGTGGCACACATTGTAAGTAAATATAGTAACAGTGGCACTCATTGTAAGTAAATATAGTGACAGTCACATACATTGTAAGTAAATATAGTATGTAAAATATAGTAAATATAGTATAATATAGTATAGTAAATATAGTAAGTAAATATAGTGTATAATATAGTAAATATTGTAAGTAAATATAGTGACAGTGACACACATAGTAAGTAAATATAGTAAGTAAAATATAGTAATATAGTATAGTAAATATAGTATAATATAGTAAATATTGTAAGTAAATATAGTGACAGTGGCACTCATTGTAAGTAAATATAGTAGTATAGTATAAAATAGTAAATACTGTAAGTAAATATAGTGACAGTGACATACATTGTAAGTAAATATAGTGACAGTGGCACACAGTGACACATTGTAAGTAAAATATAGTAATATAGTATCATATATTAAGTAAATATAGTGTATACTATAATGTATAGTATAGTAAATATTGTAATTAAATATAGTGACAGTGACACACATTGTAAGTAAATATAGTGACGGTGATGCAGCGACCAGTCAACGCTACATTAATTTATATAGTCAATAAGAGTCCCTTTCCTGGGTGACATAACAATGACCTACCAATGCATATTGTGTCTGTACGAATAAAGGGACAATGAATAATATGACAAGTAATATGTGGCGCAGGGACTGGGTTTTTAACATACTTTAGGTTAAGGTGTAATTTCCCAATTGTATTCTAAAGAACAATTAAAAGTTACGTTTTAGATACAGATATTTTAGTTGCAATTTGGCATCTTCTTGACTCTTTGTAAAAATATGGTAATATAATAAAATAATTTCCCTAAGCAACAAAAAGAGCAATGTTAGAAACTTGATATCTCGCTATAACAGTATATCAGTGTTCCCAGGAGTATCAGTGGTAAACAGGTAACATTCACAGTACATTGCAAATAATTGTTCATACAGATAAAAACCTGTAAGCCCATAAACTGCATATCATCTACACTGTGTTCCAAATTAATATGCAAGTAATATTTTCTCATATTTTCCAAAATTACCTATATGAATTGCAGTCATTGTAATTTTCCAGTCATCAACTATTCGAGTATAATTGAAAGGTTTTTGAACAAACTGCCTATGATAACAGTATATTTAAAAAAAAAAAAATAAACACTCAAAATGCACTCAAAATACATGTTTTTAATTATTATGCACAGCAGAATTTGCAACCTTTTCATTTTTATTAAGAATAAAAAAAATGGTCATTGTGAAATTCTAAGCATTAGCAGGTTATTACAAACTGAAATCAAACAGTTTTCAAGCCAAAACTTTATTCGAGGTGATGTTACATTTGCACATAGGACCCCTTGTTCGAAAGAAGCTTCTGAACTCTCTCGTCCATTGAATTTGTCAGTTTTTGGATGGTTTCTGCTTCAATTGTTTTGCATGAGGACAGAATACCCTCCCAGAGCTGTTGCTTAGATGTGAACTGCCTCCCGCCATCATAGACACTCCTTTTGATGATGCTCCAGAGGTTCTCAATGGGGTTGAGGTCAGGGGAGCATGGGGGCCACACCATAAGTTTGTCCCCTTTTATGCCCATAGCAGCCAGAGATGCAGATGTGTTATTTGCAGCATGAGACGGTGCATTATCATGCATGAAAATGATCTTTCTGCGGAATGCATGGTTCTTCTTCTTGAACCTTGGCAGGAAGTGCTGTTTGAGAAACTCCACATACATTATGGAGTTCATCTTTACCCCTTCAGGGATCCTAAAGGGGCCGACAATCTCTCTCTCCCCATGATTCCAGCCCAAAACATTACTCCACCTCCTCCTTGTTGGCGCCGTAGCCGTGTTTGCATGGGGTGTCCATCAACAAGCCATCCTCCACTCCATCCATCTGGACCATCGAGCGTTGCACGGCACTCATCGGTGAACAAAACAGTTTTGAAGTCAGTCTTCATGTATTGTTTGGCCCACTGGAGCCGTTTCTGCTTGTGTGCAGTGGATAGAGGAGGTCGACAGGATGGCTTACGCACAGCTGCAAACCTCTGAAGGACCCTGCATCTTGTTGTTCCGGGGACGTTGGAGGCACCAGCAGCTTCAAAAACTTGTCTGCTGCTGTGACAAGGCATTTTTGAAGCTGCTCTTTTAACCTGACGTAATTGCCTGTTGGAAAGAGTCCTCAATTTTCCCTTATCAGCACGCACACGTGTGTGCTGTGAATCAGCTACATACTTCTTGATTGTGCGATGATCACGATGAAGTGTCTTGGCAATGTTGATTGTAGTCATGCCTTGACCTAAACACTCCACAATTTGTTGCTTCTCAGCAGCCGACACATCCTTTTTCTTTCCCATTTTGGCTGAAAATGTAGGCTGCTTAATAATGTGGGACAGCCTTCTTAAGTAGTCTTGCCTTTAATTGGACACACCTGCCAAACTAATTAGCACAGGTGTCTGCAATTGCTTTCAGTGATATAAAGAGCCCTGACACACATCACCATCAATGAGTTTAACTGACAAACAAAAAAAAATTCTTACTTTATCAGTCCTAAACACTTTTTGCATAATAATTTGGAACACAGTGTAGACCATAATGTAATATTATTATGATGAGGAAACAGGTTTTAGTTATGGTTTATTCTGTATCTTACAAATAAGCAGAGAAAACTCTACAGAAAAGCAGCATCATATTGTGTATAGACCGGTCCACAAGCCTTGTCCAGGGCGGCTGTCTCTACGGCTTTATACTTGGCCTGAATACATCTCTATCACTCGTTGTAAAGATACTTGCAAACAATGTGGTCATTATTGTCCTTGTAAATGCCCAATGAACTAGAGAAAATGTGGGAGCTGTGGCATTTACAAGACAGAACATATGAATTTTCCCAGTCTTTATGTTATCTGCAATACAGCACATAAGCTGCTTTGTCTTTCTATGACTTTTCCTTCTAATGACTCAAAGGCGTTGTACTAAGGAATGGGCTAGCCCTTGCTACTTCTGTAGATTATACTATGTCTTTCTGGAAGAGGCAAAACAATGAGCTCAGACTTTCCACCACGTATAAGATCTGCCTTGTATCATTGAATGTACATTTATCTTCTTGACTTTGCTTCCACCCATTTCTTTCTTTCTTCCATTTCAAGTGTGTGAAGAGTACATTTTTTAAGATCTAGTTTGTCAATATAAATTTTGGAAGCCTCGATGTTTTTAGAATAGCTGAATGTCAGATAATAATGATTGTTACATGAGCCCTATAATCCTGCCTGGACTTGGGGCTGTATGAGCAATGCTATAGGCACACAGCTAGGTCAGCGACTGCTATAATGTGCTCAGTGTAACAAGGGTATTCCTTCAGAGGACAAGTTGTTACTTACGCCATATGGATTCTCTTTATCGTGTCATTGAGAAGTGTATGGCTATGGACTACATCTATACATTGAACTAAATCTTGTACGGGATTGATCTATAAATATTTCTGCATCAAAGTGTATTGAGTGTAACTTTTTTATAGGGATGCTGTCAGCAGGATACACCTATATAAGCTAAACATATACTAGTGTAGGGCACTGCACGTTCATTCTAATGTATTATAACTTTTTATGCCCAAATGATGGTCCAACACTGAGACATTTGCCATTCTATAAATATGTAAATGACAACCATTGTGGACTTCTCCACTCTTTAGTAGTGCTCGGCTACATCCTTCACCTTCCTGGTCCCGTTGGGGACCAGTGTGTATTAACATGTATCCTAGGAACGCTGGGTGCCTAAATAGGTATCGTTGCCTTTCACACCAAAGAACCAATGTCATAAGGCTGATTAGATATAAAGCACTTCCTTTATTTAGAATACGCCCTTTGCATTCGTACCAAACTCTTTATCTAGTCTGATTTCAGGAATCTGGAGATATACTTAAGGCCCTGGGATAATGCATAGGACCTCAATGTTATCCCCAGACTCCTGAAAGTAAATTTCAGGCATCGTTTACACCTGAAAAGTGACATTAATGATGATAAAATTAGGAGGTCTGCGGCGTCTAAGGGGTTTTCTGATTTTCTGCCAGGGTGATTTGCAGAGCCTCTGAGATACCAGAGCAGTCGAAACCCCCATTAAATGACTATTTTAGACACACTACCCCTCAAAGAATTTATCAAGAGTTAGGCCCCTTCCATATAACCGTGGGTGAGATCAGTGTGCTGTCCATGTATTTCCCGGATAGCACACTGATCCATTCATTTCTATGGGCTCATGCACATGACTGTGATTTCTACTGATCAGTGTGCGGGCCAAGAGTCCGTGCCACAAAATATAGAATCGGTCCTATTCTGTTCGGTGTTTGTGGAACGAACTCGTCCATAGAAGCCAATGGGAAAATAAAAACCAAGGTCGGCACACTGATGTAGGCCAGTTGCAGACGACCATGTGCTTGTAGCCGGCCATGAATTAAAGGCACGGGCAGCGAACAGGGGACACGCGGATATCACCCATGTGCCACCCGTGCTTCCGTGGCCCCTTTCATTAAATGAATAGGAGCCATGGAAGCAGGGCCTCAAAATAGGACAGGAATAGGACCTGTTCTATATTTTGCAGCCTGGACTGTAGGCCCGCACATGTGTGTGTAATTCACGGTCATGCGTATGGGCCCAAAGAAATGAATGGGTCAGTGTGCTATCCAGGAAAAACAAGGATAGCACACTGATCTCGGCCACAGTCATCTGCAAGAGGCCGTACTCCGTGTGTCATCAGTGTGCTGTATTTTTTTGCGGACAAGCTAGGGATATCACTAAATGTCTCCTGTGTTTTTTGTTTTTTTTGTGGATCCGCAAACTAGGTTCACACACTGATGACACACTGTCCGTTTTTGCGGACATACAGCATTGATGCTGAAGAAACACTGATGACACACTGTCCGCAAAAAAGGAACACTGATTACTAGTTTGTGGACCGCAAAATACACACTGTCTGCAACTAGCCTTATAGTGAGAATTTTGACCAAACAGCTGTTTCACAGAATTTATTAATACCTGGACATGTTACTTTAGTCCCAAATTTTTAATTTCCACAATGCATTAAAGAATAAAAGCACCCGCAGTTCGAAGCAGAGCGCTATTTGGCTTTTGGATGTCAGATTTTGCTGGAAAAGTTTTCAGGTAGAGGTCTCATTTGTAGAGCCCCTAAAGTACCAGTACAATGAAAACTACCCAAAAGTGACCCCATTCTGTACACAGAATTTACAAGGGGTATAGAGATCATTTTGATCCTGCAGGTGTTTTACCAAATTTATTAACATGGGGAAATTAAAATTTATTCTTCCTCAAATTTTTTGAAGTATTTCAAGGGGTTAAAGGAGAAAAAACTTCATATCCATTACAGAATTTTTTCTGATCACAGCAACAGCCCATATGTGGGCGTAAATTGCTGTATGGATACATGACAGGGCTTTTTTGAGCTTTCCATTGTCAGATTGTACAAGCTTTAATTAAAAAAAAAAAAATTCTAGTGATGTAACCATGTGGGGGCTTATTTTCTGCAGGAGGTGCATTGTAATGGCACCATTTTGGGGTGCCTATAACTTGACAAAATTTGATTAACTCTTTCTTGGGGGATAAAATATATCAATTATGGTATTGCTTGTTATCATTTTCTTCCATTCATTGTACAGTATAAGTAACTTTATTCTATGGGTTGGTACGATTACGGCAAGACCTAATTTATATAGATTTTTAATGCTTTACTAATTTGGCTAAAAAAAAAAAAATTTGTCTTTGCATTACCATTTTCTGAAAGGCATAATCAGGGGCGTAGCTACATGGGGTGCAGCACTTGCCAGAACCCAGGGGAACCTCAATGGGGCCATCTGCCACAGAGTCACTTTGCATTGCAGTGCCAGAACCTACAGCAATATTCGACATGCTCCATGTTCTAACCCCGCAGTGTAAGACACTTTGTGATCCGCTTTTAGATACAGTGGGGAGAATTCATCAATCCCTCTATGACATTTTTTTTTCTAGCATAGATAGATAGTGACCACATTTGTCGCAAGGCTCTTTATCCTCAACCTGACATATTCATTAGAACTCACAACAGTTTTCTGGCATGAGTTATAATGGAAATCTATGCCCGTTCCTAACTAGTGTCGATTTCTATTCCGGCGCTGGGACATCCGATTGATTTATCAAGAGCCTGGAGCGTTTTTATAAACCTCTTTTATGAAGTCTTAATAAAGCTGCGCCATTGTGTGGAGATTTTTATACATCATGGCAGGTTAGCTGCAGATGATTTTGCTACAGCTAACCTGATGGAACACTCTGTGTGCACAACCTAATAGTTGGGGGGTTTTTTTGGCAGCAATATTGTACTTTAACCCAAAAATGTATTGTCACTATGTTATTAACAGCTCTTACAACTGCATATAAGTGGTTTAGAAGCAATTCTGGTAATGGCAGACTCCCTTTAAAAGCTGAGACTTTATATCATGAAAACACATAACTAAAACTAAACCTCATATTTAACGTCTGTATATTTGTTCTCTGACTAGTTCAGAGCTCCCTAGTCAGTGACACATACCTGTGGTCTCCATGCATTAATGCGACCTCGCTGGTTAAGTCTTGCTAAATTAGGAGTCCACGAAGAAAAAATAGAATGAGAATAAGAGGAAGCCGATATATGATAAGAAGAAATGACACCTGACTGCATACCAAGGGGCAATGAGCAACCTGCAAAATAAACAGATAGTGTATTAAAATACAAGATATTTTATACAGGAATATTACATTCTTAAATAGGACCTTTCATGTACTCTATGTGACATATTATATACTAAAAAAATCAATATTTTTGTATTTATAAAAAAAATCAATATTTTTGTATTTATTTATAAAAAAAAATTATCAATTTTCAAAATGTGAAATGCTCTGTTTTTCAGACAGATCAAATATATTAATAAATATTATCTCCCATATCTCTGCTATATATCGGCATCATCTTTTAATTGTCCATTAATTTACTTTGGACGTTAGAAAGCTTACAAGTGTAACTGCGATTTTCCAGATTTACATTAAAATTTCCCAAACCCATTTGTTAGGGCCTTTTTCAGTTCTGAATGGGATTTTAAAGGCCTATATATTAGAAACTCCCCATAAATCACCCCATTTTCAAAACTGCTCCCCTCAAATAATTCAAAACAGCATTTGGGAAGTTTGTTAACCCTTTAAGCATTTCACGGGGATTAAAACAATATGGAGGTGAAATTTAGATATTTTTTTCAATAATACATTAATTTAGCCCTAAAATGACCACATTCACAAGGGGTTAAAGGAGAAAATGTATCTCACAGTTTGTTACACCATTTCTCTCGAGCACAGAAATACCCCACATGTGGGTGTAAACTGATGTTTGGGCGAACAGCAGTGCATGGAAGGAGCAACACTGGGCGTTTGAAAAGTAGATTTTGCTTTTTTTTGGGTGCCATGTCATATTCGCTGAACCTCTAAAGTACCAGGACAATTTAAACCCCCAAAAAGTGACCCCATTTTGGAAACTACACCCCTCATAGAATTTATCTAGGGATATAGTGAGCATTTTGACCCCACAGCCATTTCACAGATTTTATTAGCATTAGGACATAAAAATGAACAATTACTACTTTTCCAATAAACCGTCCACTTAGCCCCAAATTTTTCATTTTTACAAGGGGTTAAAGAAGAAAAAAAACACACCACAGTTTATTGCACAATTTCTCCTGAACATGGTAATACCCCATATGTGGTCATAATCTGCTGTATAGGTACATGGCGGGCTCAGAATAGAAAGATCGCTTTTTGGATATTAAAGGGCAGATTTTGCTGGAATAGGTTTCAGGTGCCATGTTGCATTCGCAGAGCCCCTAAAGTACCAATACAGTGGAAACCCCACAAAAGTGAACCTATTTTAGAAACTAAGGAATTTATCAAGGATTATTATCATTTTGAGCCCAATAGTGCTTCCCAAAATTTAATGTACAAAGTGAAAATTTAAATTTTTAAAGAAATATGCCATTTCAGTGCGCACACTTTGTGACATCAGAGACACGCACTCCTAAAAGTATCCCGGGTACAGAAAAGTTGTATATGTGGGTATAAACTGCTGCTTGGGCACACAGTAGGGCTCAGAAGGGAAGGACAGAGCGCTTTTTGCTTTGGTGTACAGATTTAGAGGGACTTTCTTAATGTCTTATTGCTTTTGCAGAGCCCTGTAGGTGCCAGTGAATTGGAATTCCCCAAGAAGTGACACCATTTTGTAGCGGCAATTTTAGGGTCCCTTCAAATGTGACATGGTTTCTAAAAACCATTATCTAAATTTGCGCTCCAAAAGAAAATAGCGCTCCTTCACATCTGTGCCTAAACTGCAATTTCTGCCCACATGTATGACACTGGTGTACCCAGGATAACGTACTTAACAATGTCATATGTGGCATAGTTTGGTTTTTGGACGTCATGCCACTTTTGCAGAGCCACTAAATTGCCGGTAAAGTGGAATCAGCAGACATGTGACCGCATTTTGGAAACTACAGTCAAGGGATTTATCAAGTGGGGTAGCGAGCATTTTTAATCCTTGAGTGTTGCATTAATTTAATTTCCAGAAATGAATGCGCAGATTATAATGAAAAGTGAATTGCAATTTTTCCAGAGATTCGCTATTTCAGTACCCGATATGTTGCACTCAGGTTATGTCAGCAGAGACACACACTCTAAAAGTTATTGTGCCCAGGATACCCGCTTAACAATTTTTGGAGCGTTCATCTCTGATACAAGCCGGGCACAACATATTGCACACTGAAATGACATATTTTCTCCTTTCACCATCAGCTGTGTATTCATGTCTTGAAAATAAATTATTGCAACACTTTGAGGTTAAAAATGCTCACTGTACCCCTGGATAAATTCCTTTAGGGGTGCAGTTTACAAAATGGGGTTATGTGTCAGGGGATTCCTCTTTGCTGGCATTTCAGGAGCTCAAGGGGTGTAATGAGCATTAGTATCCTAAAAGTGCATGCAGAACCTCTTAGATGCCCTGGTCAGGGGTTAAAACTGACCAGGGTGTTAGCTGTCAGTTACAACTAACACCCGCTCCGGAAGCCACCCGCTTACATAGTGAGCGAGTGGCCGGCATGGGACGTAATAGTACGTCCAGATGTGCCAACACCTTGGCATCTAGGTCATACTGTTATGTCACATGCATTGACTATTCTGGTTACAACTACGCATCTTTAGCACAACATGGCTCATCTTGGTGCATTTAGTATGGGCTAAAATTTATCAACTTATTAGACATGTCTTTGTAGCTTCTCAGAAAAGGGCATGGATATGATGCTCCAAAAATGCGCCTTTTTTTCCATGATAAATTTCATGATAAATTCTATGAATAAATATTTGACAAGAGGTGCCCAAATTTTAATGTATATGTGTGTGATATATGCAATTATGTATTTTATATATCTTAGATGTTAACAACATAGATTATCTTACTAGTAAGGTCACAGCCAAAAAGTTCCATTCGCAGTCCAGCTCTCGCTCCTGTATGAGTTGGATGGAGCCGTAGAAAACGAGCAACAATGGGAGGATCAAAGTGGTTCTCTCGGACAGTAGATGCATCCACATTACCAAAAAATACCTACAAAATATCATAGTCACAAGGTAAGAGTTAGTACTTGAAAATTCTAACAGATAGGCAGGGTTCACACTACCGTTGATGTCCATTCTGATAGTGCCCGTTAAAAAAAGAAAAACAAAATAAAAAACGGACACCTATCATAACAGACATTAACGTACACTAACTGATGTTAATGTGTCCGTTTTTTTAACTGATCCAATTAATGGATTATTTTAAAAAAACGGACACATTAGCATCAGTTAGTGTCCGTTTTTTAACACTGTCCGTTTTTTTTTTCCTGCTTTCTGAGCATGCGCAGGAAAAAAACGGACATAAATAACGGACAATAACTGGTGGCTATCAGTTACTGTCCGTTATAAGTCCGTTACCCATAGACTTCAATGTTAAAAAAATAACAGACACTTGCTGTCCGTCAAGAATCAGTTATTTCAAACGGACAAAAAAGTCCTACATGTAGGATTTTTTTGTCCGCGAAAAAAAAATGGACTTCTGATGGATTGGGTGTAAACGGACACTAACGGACGCAATATAAAACCCCATTGAAATGAATGGAAATTTTTACGGATTTCTGATGGTTCAGCTAGTGTCCGATGCTAAAATCTTGTAACGGACAATAGCAACGGACACTACTGACGGTCACCAGCGGTAGTGTGAACGCCCCCATAAAGTAAAACAATTCTATAATATAGATTAAACTGCTTTTTCTAGTTCATTTAGCTGGCAGCCTCATTACATAGATTTTAGATTTTTCATGACAATATGATGCCCTATTGAAGTGACACGTCTGCTGGGATATTATATCAAATGGCACAAAAATGTATGGTTATAATCGCTAAGAAAACAATTATTCTGTAAGAGTATGTAGTAATATAACATTGCTCAAAACTAAAAAAAAAAATAAATATATATAATATATTCATCATTTGTGAACACACCATTTGGTTGCTGCTGCTATTTCCCTGGTATGGTTTCCATTTCTGTCCATTCAAGCTGTAGAATACAAGGAACTGAGATATGTATATAGAGACGATACGTTGCCGAGCACCCTGTGTTTGTATGCTGTGAACCAACATGGGTGCTAAAAGATCCACCTGGAAAAAGGTCAAATAATATGTAATGGATGACCAAATAATAATATTATTTAAAATTAATAAATTTAGGCCTGACATTTTATCAAACACGTAAACCTGTATATGTATATAGCGGCATACACAGGGGCTACACATAGCGTCAAAGAGCTCAGAGTGAAAAAGCAATAAGCACATTACAAGAGGAGACCGTGTAAGGCCCCGTGTAGCGAGCCGCAGCCAAAAAGCGCCGCGGAAAAGACCACAGCGAAAATGCATTGCGTTTTTTTTCTGCAGTGCTTTTCACAGAAAGTCCACAGAGTTTTCCTCTGCAGACTTTCTGTCCCTATTACACCTTTACGGAAAACGCCAGCGTTTCCGCGGGTATAATGGACATGCTGCAATTTGCAAAAACGCAACGTTTTTTTGAAATCGCAGCATTTCCGCTGCAGATATTTTTCTGCAATGTGTGGATGGGATTAGCCAGAATCTTTGCAGGTACTGTAATACCCCGCGTTTTTTGCCATGGCCAATACACCGTGTATTTGCAACATGAGGCCCCGGCCTAAGGGAAATTTTTCAACTGGAAACCTTCCTCATGTGAACATTGCCTAAATTGGTTATCACTGTAACAAATTATAGTAACCAGGATGAATTTGCATTCACCTTTTGTTTGCCATTTCATTGCAATTATGTTGCAGTTACACCATATCCGCCTTGGCTCCTGATTTCTAATTTATAGAAGGAGATACATTATTCCTTACTGCATACCTTAGTTGCTGCAGAACCTCTTTTCGAAGAGTGAGGAGGAGATTCCTATACAACATTGTTTTACTGATATGAAACCTCCACATCCATTTCAGAAAGAAAGTCTGCAGCCTGTGATTTGTGCATTGTGATCAGACATTGGGCTGTATAAAACATACTTCAGCTGCTAAAGAACTAGAGGTGGAGTGTCCAAAACATCCTTGCAGCATTTCCAATTTCAATACTTAGTGATTTTTGCCTATTTTTTTGCACATAATATGGTGTAGCATTTGTATTATGCTACATATGTTGATAGGCTGCAGCCTAGTTGCCGCAGTGATTCGACATACGTTATGGCTAAGGCCCCATGTGGCATCCCGCAGCAAGAAAGCGCTGCGGGGAAAAAACGCGTCGTCAACGCCTCGCACCACCACTCCACTCATTTCAATGGGACTGTCAGAGATAGCCAAAGTACAGCTCTCAACAATCTCTGATGGTTCCATCGATAGGAATGGTGCGGTGCTACACCCCCCACCCCAGTTCTCATGATCTACTGTTGAACTCCCACAGTCAGCAAGTTTTACCTCCTATCTTTAGGCTAAAGGATACCAGAAAACCCCTTTAACTTTTGGAGGAAACTGATGCTGCCACTTGTAAATCTTTCATAATGGGCTACTGATTCTACCTTAAGGGTTTTTTTTTTTCCTATGGAGTAATATTTATCAAGCATTAAAGGGAATCTTTGTGAGGTAATGCATGGATGGGGCAGGTCTAGCAGAGGGTTTTGAGTCTGTGAGTGGGTTTCCTAGGTGAGAAACCTCTCTTCATAACATACATGTATCCTTGAAGAGTATATGGGCAGGAGCTGTGTTTAGGAGACAATCCCTTTAAATAATGCTGAAACTATTATGAGTAGATGATATGTCATAATGTATAGAATCTTTAATCCTATTGTATATGACATTAGAACAGTATAACGTCTTGCACAAAATTGTTCTTACCTGTATCCAGGAATCTATACTGTCCACACTCCATGCATTAATAGACCCAGTATTTCCCAATCTGGCAAGTGATGGTAGCCAGGAACCTAAGGAAATAAAAAATGAATTCAATTTTCATGTGATAAAAATGGTATTTATTGAATGGTATGGAATAACTTCAAAATGGCAGTGAGCAGTTCTCCATCTTCTTATGTGTCACCACGGAGGTTCAGGTGTGTGAATGTAAGATAGTGTTTTCTCTCCTCTGTTGACTTTTCTGCTTCAATTATACCTATGGGGAAACCGCCGGCGTTTCTGTAGGCATAATTGACATGCTGCGATTTCCAAAAACGCAATGGTTTTGGAAATCGCCACATTTCAGCTGCAAATATTTTTCTACAATGTGTGGATGGGATTTGCTAGTTCCTTTGCAGGGACTGTAAAACACAGCGGTTTTTGACGCTGCATTTATGCCACTTGGGACCCCGGCCTACAAGTGCATTTTTTAATACAATAATTGCCTCTATATTAATCGGGGTTGGGCCTCCATGACACTTATGCTGTGTGTGGTGGTGATGCCAGTTGGGCGTTCAACTGCAAATTTTGTTTCAGGACTTGAATAAAAAATTTGTGTCAGACTCTTGGTTGAAAAGAGAAGTGTTTATTAAAAAAACAAAAAAACACTCAAAAAGATCTCTTAATGGGGGCAGATTCTGCATCAACATGGCATTATTGGAAGAAGCAATGTGTTTTATTATGTTTTTATTATGCCAATCGTGTGGCAGTGGTGAAAAGTGACAACTACAGAGTTGAAAAAAAAGTAAAATTGTGGGCAAACTGGTATGTCTGTGTGGTTGAAAAGGTAGCTTTTAGGAAAAGTGGTCAAAAAGGATTCCTTTCTTTGAGCAGATGCCAAACCAACATGGCGTTGAAGGGGTGACAGCTACAGAATCTGAAGAAATATTTTTGGCAGGCTGTCAGTATACCTGATGGTTGGAAAGGAAAGAAGTGACTTTAAAAAAAAAAAAAAGTTCCCAAAAATGATTCATTTATGGGAGCAGATGCTGCACCAACACGGCATTGGTATTGGAAGTGGGGGTCTTTGGGGGAATCAGATTTTTAACACCGGCACCAACAGTAAGGAATATAATGTGACAGACCAAGCCACAAGAGATGTCTGAGTGGTGGCGATGGTAGTGGTAGCAGTGACAATATCAGTGGCGATAGAGTATGGAATAGAACATGATGGACCAGGACACAGGAGATGTCTGTCTGAGTGGTGGTGTTGGTGGCAGCATGAGCAGGAAAGTAAATGGGACATGATACTGGGAGACAGAAGCAGTGGTGGATCTATTCATTGGCTTCAGCCTGAGGTGAAACTTTTCTACGTTCTAAATTTTGCACGGTACGCTGTGCAGCATAAATAACATGTTAACTTTATTCTGCAGGTTAGTAAAATGCAGACAATACCAAATTTATACAGTTTTTTTTTATATAGTACTATTTTTGAACAATCAAATAACTTACTTTTAGAGATGAGTGAATCGATTCAGCATGAATCAAATAAGCTCCGAATTTCCAAAAACTTTCATATTTTGATGAATCTGAAACTTTTGGGATTTGTCCCCCCCCACAAATCACTCAAAATGGTGGCCACCGTATTACAGATCAGAAGAAGGAAAAAAAATAAGGACCACCCAGAGTCCTGGAAGAGTGGGCAAGTCTCCCAGGCCTCTTGCATTTGCCATGTTCTTGGTCCTGTTATAGTTAATATAAGCACTTTATGTTTCGGTCACATCAAGTCGAAGGGGCATGACCATCACATTTCGTAGCCATGTCAGAAAGGGGGCATGGCATACAACACAAAGGGGATGATAAATTCTGGCCCAAAGTTAACCAACTAATAGGTGAAACAAACTAAGAGAGGAGTTCACACTACCATTATTAATGTCCGTTGCTGTCTTCCGTCATAGGATGACAGCAACGGACATTAGCTGTCACAAGGAACGTTCACAGACTGATTCTGTGTCCGTTACCATTGACACTAATGTAAACAACATGGTGGACGCTAGCTTGTGGTGAAAAAAGACACAGATCTAACTAGTATCAATATACTGTTCCCTACGTCATCAATCATGTGGTTACAAATGCACCCGTGGCTGTTCTCTTATTTACCCTTTAAATACTAAGGAATGGCTAATCTTGGTAAACTGAAAAAAACCACAATCCAATAATCTGTTCAGTAAAATTTCATTCCCCCAGAATTTTTGTTGCGTTTAGATTTAAAGTGTGCTAAAATGCTATCGTATCTTTTCCATTTCCAATATTTCTAGTGTTCTCTTATGCTAGTCCTAAACGTTACACATGCCATTCCTACACACATTAAACCACATTTCAAGGCGTAGATCACATTCTTGGAATCCCAAGTAATGCACTGAGTAATCTTATGTATCATTCTGTTGTGAGGAGCCGAGTCAGCGACGTCTTTTCTCTTATGCAGGGATTGTTCACAAGTTCAGGGTTTCAGATCTAGTTTTTGATAGCCAAAGCCATGTGAAGGCAGTAGAAGTATAGAGGACAGGGGCTACTTCTCCTCTTTACTTCAATCCTAGTTTTGGCTTTAAAAACTGCATCTGAAAACTTGGATGTGTAAACACACCCTAAAGCCAACCTCTTCACAGACTTTCCCCAGGCCACAGATAGCAAAAACTTTTAAACGTTCCTCAAAATGTGTTGTAATGTTTGGTAACAATGTCTCATATATTCAGAACACATCTGAAAATTATTCTCGTGGGGTACTTTCTTAGAATATGCCAACTCCTCTCCACAATATCGCTCACTTTAAAATAATTTGTCAGAATATATTGGATATTTGGAATATCTGTTGTCTTCTTTTAATGCCCAGTTTAGGAGCACCATCCACCATCCATATTAGGGCTGGAAAGGGGTATTTTGGTTTTCAGAGGATTAGAAAAATTGGAAAATTCTTTCTATCAATGTTGATACAAGACAGATAAAAATGGAAAGTCTTCCATGTGTATTTGTTTTGCATTCATTTTAGCAGCCAGTGCTATTTTTTCCATCAAATGCGCAGATCTCTGGAAGGAATTGTGGCAAACAGAAAATAACTGATGGCAAAAAAGACCCTTGGTGTTTTTGTTATTCTGATCATAAAATTGGAAAACACAGAGTAGATGCACCCATTGTGGTCTCAAACAGTATAATGCCCCCTTAGTGCCCCCCACACAGTATAAAGACCCTTAGTGGGCCCCAGCATAGTATAGTGCCCCCTTATACCCCACACAGTAAATTGTTCCCAGCTCCCACACGGCCTCCTGACTTCACAAAGTATAATTCCCTCAGTCAACACCGAATATAATGGCCCCAACTACCACAGAGTTTGTGGCCCAAGGAGTGAGTGGTATGTATGCTTCTTGAAGGAGCAGAGTCCTAAGATCGGTGAGTACTGAGAACCCCACTCAATGCTCACTCACACTCAGTGCTCACTGTTTTTCAAAATGTATCAAAATCTCTTACCATAGTGTCCTGATGCAGAAATTTGAGAGTCTCTTATTTTTCCACTTGATAAACCAAGAGGTTGGTGACATCCTGTGGAGAAAGTCATCACCACAATGAGTACAAGAATATCTCCATCTCAACTCTGAATGACTTCTATTACAGTCAAGGCCACTCTTAGTTTAGAAGGTGCCCTGTGAAAGACTTTCTATAGTAGCCTTCTCGTCACTTTTAGTATATTCATGATATCCATGTCGTTTTTTTTTTTTTTTTTAAGGCTTTTGCAAATATTTTTACATATTATGACAAAAACCGCAAGTAAACCACAAAAAAAGGCTCATATAGACACACTCTTAATATTAGCTGCAATAGAGCTATATAATGTAAATTGCATACAGATATTGTATAATGTTATAACTGAATACATACAATATTGTATAGTATTATAATTTATGTATACATATTTATATATACATTGTAAGTGTTATTATAGTGTGTGTGTGTGTATATATATATATATATATATATATATACACACACACACACACAATTATAATACTATACAGTATTGTATGTATTCAATTATAACGTTATACAATATATGTATACAATTTACATAATATATTACATTGCCATTACAACTAATATTGAGTGTGTATCTATATGTGCATATGCACATATGAATGTATCCACCATTAAAGGGGTATTCCCATCTTAAGGATCCTATCTATACTGCTAGCTTAAATAAATTCAGTAGCTTTCCAAAATACATTGCTGCTATGTTAGATTATTCCTCCCATTGTTTACACAGCGTTTCCTTGGTGCAAAACCTATATCTGATAAGACAGGTTGGAGTGATAAGTCACTGCTTTCTGGAGGGGGTTGAGTTCTCTCACTGTTATGAACAGCTCTGCGGTCAGTACAATCAGTTCAGTTAATTGCAGTTTGCTCAGAGTGTCTGTTATCTCTCTATGTAAACACAAAGTTAACACTAAGTCCGTTCTCTGTAGAAGCATGCTAAGGGTTCTATACAAACCTGTGTAATGTAATATACATTTACTGTGCATATTATTTGATCTACAGTACAGACCAAAAGTTTGGACACACCTCCTCATTCCAAGAGTTTTCTGTATTTTCATGACTATAAAAATTGTAGATTCACACTGAAGGCATCAAAACTATGAATTAACACATGTGGAATTATATACTTAACAAAAAAGTGTGAAACAACTGAAAATATGTCTTATATTCTAGGTTCTTCAAAGTAGCCACCTTTTGCTTTGATTACTTCTTTGCACACTCTTGGCATTCTCTTGATGAGCTTCAAGAGGTAGTCACCTGAAATGGTCTTCCAACAGTCTTGAAGGAGTTCCCAGAGATGCTTAGCACTTGTTGGCTCTTTTGCCTTCACTCTGTGGTCCAGCTCACCCCAAACCATCTCGATTGGGTTCAGGTCTGGTGACTGTGGAGGTCAGGTCATCTGGCGTAGCACCGCATCACTCTCCTTCTTGATCAAATAGCCCTTACACAGTCTGGAGGTGTGTTTGGGGTCATTGTCCTGTTGAAAAATAAATGATGGTCCAACTAAATGCAAACCGGATGGAATAGCTGCAAGATGCTGTGGTAACCATGCTGGTTCAGTATTCCTTCAATTTTGAATAAATCCCCAACAGTGTCACCAGCAAAGCCCCCCCACACCATCACACCTCCTCCTCCATGCTTCACAGTGGGAACCAGGCATGTAGAGTCCATTCGTTCACCTTTTCTGCGTCGCACAAAGACACGGTGGTTGGAACCAAAGATCTCAAATTTGGACTCATCAGACCAAAGCACAGATTTCCACAGGTCTAATGTCCATTCCTTGTGTTCTTTAGCCCAAACAAGTCTCTTCTGCTTGTTGCCTGTCCTTAGCAGTGGTTTCCTAGCAGCTATTTTACCATGAAGGCCTGCTGCACACAGTCTCCTCTTAACAGTTGTTGTAGAGATGTGTCTGCTGCTAGAACTCTGTGTGGCATTGACCTGGTCTCTAATCTGAGCTGCTGTTAACCTGCGATTTCTGAGGCTGGTGACTCGGATGAATTTATCCTCCGCAGCAGAGGTGACTCTTGGTCTTCCTTTCCTCGGGCGGTCCTCATGTGAGCCAGTTTCTTTGTAGCGCTTGATGGTTTTGGCCACTGCACTTGGGGACACTTTCAAAGTTTTCCCAATTTTTTGGACTGACTGACCTTCATTTCTTAAAGTAATGATGGCCAATTGTTTTTCTTTACTTAGCTGCTTCTGTCTTGCCATAATACAAATTCTAACACTCCATTCAGTAGGACTATCAGCTGTGTATCCACCTGACTTCTGAACAACACAACTGATGGTCCCAACCCCATTTATAAGGCAATAAATCCCACTTATTAAACCTGACAGGGCACACCTGTGAAATGAAAACCATTTCAGGTGACTACCTCTTGAAGCTCATCAAGAGAATGGAAAGAGTGTGCAAAGCAGTAATCAAAGCAAAAGGTGGCTACTTTGAAGAACCTAGAATATAAGACATATTTTCAGTTGTTTCACACTTTTTTGTTAAGTATATAATTCCACATGTGGTAATTCATAGTTTTGATGCCTTCAGTGTGAATCTACAATTTTTACAGTCATGAAAATACAGAAAACTCTTGGAATGAGAAGGTGTGTCCAAACTTTTGGTCTGTACTGTACATTAATATTAGATTAATAAATAATCTCTAATGGGAAAGGCAAAGTCTATATTGTGATATTTCATAGTGCCCTGTTCGTTAAACAGTCAAAGCTGCCTCCCACCAGCTTGCTGAATAATACGGGAAATGAGAAGAGACAGCAGGGAAACTGGTGAGACAAGGAGATGCGAAAACCCCATTAACTTTCTACAAATTTTAATTAACTACAATTTTACATGAAAAAAAAAAATCAACACATTATCTCAAAATGCTAGCAAAACTCTGTTATTTTCTTACTCCTTTCTCTTCAGATTTAGGGGCATCATATGTCAGATCTGAAAGAGTTCCAAAGCGGCATGATTGTTGATGTGTGTCTGAAAGGGGCATCTGTGACCTGAGTTGATGTGTTGAGGTCAACTGGTTCTGTGATAATATCTCATTATGCAAACACCTGCAAAACCGCTACAGACAGAAGCAGCTGTAGTCAAAAGTCAAAGCTTGACTTTGTTATGCTTATTGCAGTGCTATTGTGCATATCATCTTTGTGCAGTGCACACTTGACAATTTTCACTGATACTGCTGCCCTTTCACTGTAGTGTACTGGGATGCTGCTTGGCCCAAGAAAGCCTTTTTTTTTTATTTTGCAATCTTAGCAAAATAAAATCCCTCTTACTGATACTCCTCCTGTCAAACCTTCAGATAGAAGTCTTCTCGCCGCAGATGAAATGGAAACTTTTACTTTTCTATTTCTTGCTGCAGTAAACTATATTTGAACATTTTGTGTTGTGAGGTGCCGATTACACAAACTGTTAAAGAGGACCTTTCATGTCCTCAGGCACATGCGGTTTTACATACCGCTAGAAAGCCGACAGCATGCTAAATTCAGCACTGCCGGCTTTCCCGGTATGTGCCCCGGGGCTGGAGATATTGGCGGTGTTAGTTTCACGGTTTACTGTCAGAAAGGCGTTCCTGACAGTGTAGCTGCGCTGTGAGGAACGCCCTCCCTGACAGTTCTCGTTCATAGACTTGTACTGGGGGGGCGTTCCTCACAGCGAAGAGTCATTGCTGGGAACGCCCCCTCTCTCTGTACTCGTCTATAGCGCTGTACTGTCAGAGGGGGTGTTCCTTACTGCCCGGCGATGACGCTGAACTGTGAGGAACGCCCCCCCAGTACAAGTCTATGGACGAGTACAGAGAGAGGGGGCGTTCCTCACAGCGCAGCTAGACTGTCAGGAACGCCTTTCTGACAGTAAACCATGAAACTTACTCCGCCGATATCTCCAGCCCTGGGGCACATACCGGGAAGGCCGGCAGTGCTGAATTCAGCGCACTGTCGGCTTTCTAGCGGTATGTAAAACCGCATGTGCCTGAGGACGTGAAAAGTCCTCTTTAACAAAAACTGGTCTGTCAGACTACTTCATGTCAGAGTTTCCTCCAGTTTCCAAGTGCCTTTTGATGGTTTAGCAAACTTTACTGACTGCTACCTTGACTTTCTTGGCAATTTCTCTGTAGGACAGACATACACTTTCTAAGACTTATAATTGTTTATCTATCTTTTTTGCTAATTGCCTTTTTGCTATTATGATATCAATGTGCTCTGTGCTTAAGGGCAAAACTGTCCAAATATTGCCATAGAGGATGTTACAATGCAGTCTGTTCCAACATTGGTTATATAGAATCAGATTTGGTTTAAAAATAATTTGCATCCATTTTCAGACTATAGTTTGCTTTCTGTGCTGCAGAGCAGCGCTCCTTAATGTCTCCCCTGAAAAAAGCCCTATAGTTAAAATCAGAAATTCAGACTATTGTTGTAGTAAATATATCTACAGAGATGTAGCAAAATTTAACATTGCAGTAACTTTACAGTTAACAAGTAAGATTAGGATAACATATGCGCTGGGCTCTTCATCGTTCGGGTTCGTCCGCTAAAACAGTGGTTACCTGCGGACTCCATAGACTATAATGGGGTCCGTGTGGTTTCCGCTTGGTCTCTGCATATTTTGTGTGGAAACATGCAGAGAGAAATGTGCTGCTTGCAGTACTTTTCTCTCCGCATGTTTCGTGCGGTGACCGAGTGGAAACCACACAGACCCCATTATAGTCTATGGAGTCCGCAGGTTTCCTTATGTAAACCGCTTCTCTCTGCGTATAGGTTTCCGTTCAGGGGGTCCCCAAGCGGACTCCCCTGTATGGAAACCGAACGCAGATGTGAACCTGCCCTAATATGGACTTACGTGGATCATATACAAGGTAGAGGGCTTTCATTTTATACTCTTCATATACTGCTTCAGTTTCTATATGCCACAATCCAGTTGTGTGAGCTTCCATCTCTAGGGTGACACCGACACCTGTGATAAAACATATAAAGAAATGAAATGTGTGTGAATTTTGCCCTCAGCTGAATTGGAATGGGACTTAGTAGAAGCCATATTTACTGTACATGCATGGTGAATTTTGGAGGGGTACAACAGGCCATCAATATTTCATTTGTGAGGGCCCGACCTGTGGTCTCCATTGCCAAACAACTCAATGAAAGAGCTGTGGAACGCCTGCATGAGCCGCTTCTCCTTCCTTGTCTGCAAAGGTTAAGACGTTCATTCATATGGGCAAATATGTCAGGTACTGCACCAGTGGCAAAGGTCAGACCCCCTACTGATCAAACATTGATGGCCCATTTATGTCAAAGTCCCAGAAAACCCCTTACTCTATAATGAAGTTACTGTTTGCAGTTTTCTAATATTCTTTGTGATTCTGCGCTTGCTAGTTGGTACCTTGCAAATATCCTTTCTATCAATATAGCTTGTGCAGAAGTTTTAGGCAGATGTGCTTTCACAAATAAAAGTTTATTTTTGTCATGTAACAAATTGTAAATGAGTAAATGAACAAAAGACAAATCTAAATCAAACCAATATTTGGTGTGACTTTCCTAGATGGAGTCCTGGAGGTGATGGTATGGCCCCTATAGATCACTGATCTCGTCGTCGAGTCTGTCCTGGATTACATAAAGAGACGGAAGGATTTGAGCAAGATGTTTAGAACAATCTCCCTGCTGAGTTCCTTCAAAAACTGTCTGTAAGTGTACAGAGAAGGATTGATGCTGTTCCGAAGGCAAAGGTCACACCAAATGTTGATAGGATTTAGATTTATATTTTGTTCATTCACTTTGCATTTGGTCAATTCACAAAAATAAACTATTAACACTTCTATTTTTCAAGGTATTCCTATGTGCAGCATGCCCCCCCCCCCCCCCGTCCCCTCAGTACTGTGTATAGAGCTAAGGCAATATATATGCTATAAGGTCAGATTAGAAATACTCTCATAAAGGTTGTATGTTGTTGAGGAATCAACCTTGATGAAATGTAAGAGATCTGTCTTACCGGGATATAGGTTTACTATATTGATGGGATGGTCTTTGTGGCTTCGCTGTGTGAGGATATTCCCATGAAACTGAATAGAAATAATTTCTTTTCTTCCTATACTAAGTAGATGCCATCGTACTTTTCTCTCCAAAGGCAGCACCAGACCGGGGGTTGTGTCACCAACATATCCATTGATAGCTACAATACCATTAAGAAATACAGTTCATTCATTGTCTGCATCAATAATGACAACAGAAAAAGTCATGATATTAACTTATTAAATGTAAGTTTACAAGGTGCCCTGTACACCAGTGCTCCCTAAAGGGAGTCTTTCAGGTCCAACCCAAGTAGGGACCTGTAATAGGAGCAGAAACAAATGAAGCAGAGAAAATTATTTATGCATATGTAAATCAGTCTGCAATTACATCTGGGGGGCGGGGCTAGTATAACAGATTAGGCTGAACAGAGGGCGCAAACAAAATAACATCCTGTACCAAGCACATAAAGGGCACATAGAGGCTCTGCATTGGACATAAAACTGCATTTCTTGGAGTATTTCTTAAATTTAATCTAGACTATAGCACTCAACAAAAAATAGCAAACATTGGAAACCATGTATCAGTCGAAAGCTAGTAAGTTTTTTTTTTAACCCCTTAAGGACGTAGGGTAGTTTGTATGTTAATGCTCGGCAATTTTTTAAATTTTTTTTTTCTTTCCCCCATCTTCCAAAATTCATCCTTTTTATTTTTCTGTTGACATAACGGTGAGGGCTTATTCTTTGCGCGACAAGTTGTACTTTCATTTGCCACCATTTTGAGGTATATATACTGTTTTATTATTTTTTAATTACGTTTTTTGAGGGTCCATGTGAAATAGCACGCAATTCTATTATCATTTTTTGCATTTTGATTTTACGGCATTCACTCTGTATTAAAAATGACATGGTAGCTTTGTCCGTTGGGTCATCATGATTACGGCGATTACGTTTTGCCACTTTTACAGATAAAACGTCACTTTTTGAAAATGAACAATTTTCCAGGGTTCACTGTATTCTGACGCCTATAACTGTTTTACTGTTTAGTTGATGGAGATATGTCAGGGCTCTTTATTTTCGGGGCAAGTTCTAGTTTTTTATTGCTACCAATTTTTGGTATGTATGACTTTTTGATCACTTTTTACTGCTATTTTTTGGGGAAAGCGAGGTGACCAAAATATGTTAATTTGTTTGTTGCAGTATTTTAGGATAAATAATGCTATTTTCAGATGGTGCGGACATGGGGATACCTAACATGTTTGTTTATCTTATGTGTTTTTTAAACTTTTTATTATTTTTTTTACTTTTAACTTTTTTTTTTTTTTTGTACTTTTTACCTGTGTTATATGTGTTATAGGGAGTGGTAGTCAGAAGGCCATTGCTTTGTCTTCTGGCTGCTCCTGTGCCCGCGGCATTACAGCACTGTACTATTATGGTGCTGAGTATTAACTATATGCTCAGTGAGATGTAAAAGTATACCACATTTCGGGAAGGGGTTAAAGAATGGATCCTACCAACAACAGTAGTTGGCAGATAATGTCATTGCATATATATTTGATACCCACACATTTTTTACACACACAGTATAGGCTGAAACTGGATGTGTGCAGTAAACAATGGTAATGATTCATTTATATCCAGAATTGCTACTGAATTACGTACCATGAAAAATGTGTTCATGCTGCAAATCCTTAGACGTTTTTTCCATATAACAGACTGCAGGGCAGGAAGCTGTTGAACCCATTTTAGAAACACAAGTCAAAGGGCAATGCTGCTGCCAATTCTCCTTGAAATACCAGCTCTCAGTCTCATCAATGTCCATAAAGACAAGTGAGAAGTCCTGCATTGATAACTGAAGAACATTGGACCTCTTTAAGACTTTAGGTCGACAGATAAGCAAAGGTCCAAAGAGTCCGGAATGAAAGTCTTTGTACTTGGAAAAGAACATAAGAAAAGTTTGGAAATACAATTCTAAATACTATATACTAAATAGTTTTTCATTACTACAGAATATCCACATTTATTAATAAGCAATGGAACCTAAAATAAATCTCCACATTTGATGTCATTTTAGGTATAAAATTCTGTGCTGATTATTTCTCAATATATCTTTAGTTTCAATCAAATATAGAATATTTTGGTTTAGAATAATGATCATAAAGCCGGGGCCCCATGTGGCATAAATGCTTTATGTTTTACAGTCATAACAAAGTGGATATGGGATTCTAGCGAATCCCATCTCCACTTTGCGGGAAAATACATGCAACGGACACACTGCAGCATGTCAATTTTACCTACAGAAACGCCGGTGGTTTCCCAATAGGTATAATGGAAGCAGAAAGTCCACAGAGGAAACCTTTGTGAACTTTCTGTGAAAAGCTCTGCAGGAAAAACCACAATGTGTTTCCGCCGCGTTTTTTCCCTGCAGCACTTTTTTGCTTCGGGACGCCACGTTGGGCCTCAGCCTAAAGCACGGTAGGGATTATTGAACCCCGCCAAGGAGGCCGTGCACACGATATGAGATATTATTGTATGGCTGCATCATTTACTAAAGTTGTAAGATGTGAACTAATAGAACCTATAGTAAAAGTACATTCAAGGGAATCGCGTGGTGTCATTCCTTACATGTTTGGAGCATTCATAACTCACAGAAGTGCATGAAGATGTAGAGTAGGTATAGTAGTTTATCACAAAAGATAAGTGGTTTTTTTTTAAAGCCATAAAGTTCAAATACATAGATCATATTTGGGACCCGCAAGTAATTTATCCAGGGAACCATATTTTATGAAATCTTGAACTAGTATCTTCTAATATAGCATTGACTGACTTTCTCATATAAGAGGAATCTGTTCATGCCTTACCTACCACTATCAAGGAATGGTTTCTCCAGGTAATAACACTTTATCAGAACTATCTAACTTTATAGTGGGTCCAACTTACTAAAGGACTGGAGTCTCGGTCTTGACAGCGTTCAATGAAAACAGCTGATACACAGGGATACATGGCATATAAACTATTTGGCACCATGTACATTCTGTGGGTAATTTTAGGAAAGTCTCCAGAAGGCTAAGGTCACATGTGTTGGGTCTGCTTCAGGATGTTCAAAGACCCATTTGTAGCAAAAAGCAGCCACAATTCTCATGCAGCTATCTTCAGCTTTTAACCTTTGCATTGCAGAGGTTGCAAACCACAGCCAAATCCGCAGTAATAACTGACATGTTGCATGTTCATGACCCGCAGCTCAAGACACTTTACAGAGCAGGCTTTTCTGCAGTGTGCGGAAGGGATTTGTCTATATCTGATCAGGTGGTTTAGTTGTCAATGTTGATGGAGGGATCATTCATATGAGAGATCCCACCATCATTCATGTGCATGGCCAGGTTAAGACTATTTTTAAAATCAGGTTTAGTGTAAGAGGGTCAAAATATGAGGAATCCTAATTAGGATTATTAGCAGAAGGACAAATTATAATCACATTTATATAAAGATTTTGGACTATTAAACTAGACAGTAAATTATTCTATTACCGGGTGAGCATTAGAGGTGTAAAACCAGGTTCTACATTCCTCTTCAGAATCCATAGGTCCAAACTGAGAGCTCACTTTTCCTGTGTATGTGCGAATCTGTTGTGGGGGAACATTTTCTTCTCTCCAAGGTACTGCTAGAACATTGGAATAAAAAGAATACGGACGAGAGGCCATGTTCTTAAATTGTACCTATAAAAGAATAATATAAGCATATAAATGAGATGAGGAGTAGAGAAGCATGTCTGTTTATTAAGATAAAATATACAGATAAAGGGGTCTTCCCATCTGGACAAATTATGCCCTATTCATGGGAGACAACATAACTTAAAAATCAGTGGGAATCTAACTCTGCCGACCCCGCTGATAAGGAGAATGGGGGAGTTTTGTCCTGTGGTTTGAATGGAGTAGTGGTCCGGCAGTGCGTGCATTCCTCTATTCCTTTCAGTGGGAGTACCTGAGATAGCCAATCTACACTGCTTGTCCTGCACTCCTACTGAAATAAATGGAGTGGAGCATGCACTGATCGACCAGTATGCAATCCATTCAGAACAAGGGGCAAAACTTCTAACCACTCAAATCCCCACCAATTTCCAGGTTTTATCCTGTGGAACGCTGAGGCCCCATGCTGCAGAAACACAGCTTTTTTTGTTGCAGATTCTGCTGCGGTTTTTTTTTAGCCAAATGGAAGGAGTGGAATGACCAGAAGGTAGAAGTATAAGAGCTTCCTATATATTTCTTATTTCTTTTGTAGCCGTTCTTGGCTTTGGCTCAAAAAAAACCGCAGCAAAATCTGCAACAAAAAAAGCTGCATTTCTGCAATGTGGGGCCTTAGCCGAAAAGAGCTTTCGAGGCGTCCCTTAGCTTGCCTGGGTTTTATCTTATCTCTAGATTCCAAGGCATTCAACCCTTATTTGCATATGAATACAATGACAATTTACATGAACAAGGGGCTCCGAGACTGAATAAGGCTGAGGCCCCATGTTGCGGAATAGCAGCGTTTTTTGTTGCAGATTTTGCTGCATTTTTTTGATCCAAAGTCAGGAGTGGATTTAACAGAAAGGAAACGTCTAAGAGCTTCCTTTTATATTTTCCATTCCTGACTTTGGCACTCCTGACTTTGGCAAAAAAAAAATCACAGCAAAATCTACAACAAAAAACACTGTTTCCATAGTGTGGGGCCTCAGCTTATAGATGCATATTTGGAATCCACAGTCACAAGGTACTGAGATTAGGCGTATAACAAATGTACTGCCCCATTTCAGGCTGGGTTCACACGACTGTTGTTAATGTCCGTTGCTGTCTTCAGTCATAGGATGACAGTAACAGACATTAAACTGTTACAGAGAACATTCATTGACACTAATGTAAGCAACATGACAGACACTTTCTTCCATCATGTTTGTTTACTTTTGTAACGGAAAATAAAATCGTGCATGCAGGAAAGATAGGTAAGGGCTTGTTATTTGCAGAATGAGTTGAAATTTTTCTTAGTACCATTTTGGAATCCTAAATGATCACATTTTATTCTCTTTTTTTGGAAACAAGATAAAAGAAAGTTAACAATTCTTTTTCTCTCTTTTTATGGTGTTGACCATGCGGGATAGATAATGCTGTAGTTTTATAGTTTGGGTTGTTATGCAACAATACCCATTATGTTTTTTTAAGTTTCCCTTTCTTCATTTTTCAGTGATAGAAAGTACTTGATAGGGGAAAATAGCGAATTATGTCTAATTTGTCTAGAAATTATTTTTTCACTTTATTTTTTACTTGTTTTAAATCTACGCTGGGACTTCACTGTGCAGTCATTTGATCATGTATGTTATTTCTACTGACGGCCTCCGGCTGTGCCTAATATGCTACCATAGATGCATCCAGCTGCCATGGTAACCATTGGTTCGCTACAACTGAGGCTGAGGGGGGACCCATGGCTGACAGAGCCCTCTCACTCTGTCGACCAAATACGTGCTGCAGTTGCTATTGACCATAGCTTATGAGGGGTTAAACAGCCAGGACTAGCGTTATGTCCGGTCCTGACTGATGTAGCGAGAGTCTACCTATAGATCTATCAGATGTAACTGTGTGTCCCAATGCAGAAAAATACTTGCAAGACGTGGACAGACTGAGTGTTTGGGCTTCCACATGGCAAATGAGGTTCAATGTGGATAATTGTAAAGTTATGTATCTGGGTAAAAATAATCCCAGCATGCAATGTCAGTCAGCTGCTTCTAAGGCCAGCAAGACATTGTCATGTATTAGGAGTAGGGACGGGACAGAGATGTAATATTACTACTTTATAAGTCATTGGTGCGGCCCCATCTGGAATATGTAGTTCAGTTCTGGGCACCAGTTCATAGATAGGATGTCCTAGAGTTGGAAAAGATTCAATGAAGGGTACCAAAACTGATAAGGAGCATGGAGGACCTCAGTTATGAGGAGAGACTAAAGGAGATAAATCTGTTTAGTCTGGAGAATATATAAGAATATATAAATGGCCCATACAAGAAATATAGGGAAGTTGTTCCATGTAAAATCCCCTCAAAACACAAGACGTCACTCCCTCTATCTGGAGAAAAAAGGGTTTACTCTCAAGAGGCGACAAGGCTTCTTCACTATAAGGACTGTGAATCTGTGGAATAGCCTACCCAGGAGCTGGTCACAGCAGTCACAGCTGACAGCTTCAGAAAAGGATTAGATGCCTTTTAGAGCAAAATAGCATTGATGCTTATAGAAATGTATAGACTGTCATGACGTTTCCCCTCTCCTGGTTGAACTTGATGGACATACAGTCATATGAAAAAGTTTGGGCACCCCTATTAATCTTAATCATTTTTAGTTCTAAATATTTGGGTGTTTGCAACAGCCATTTCAATTTGATATATCTAATAACTGATGGACACAGTAATATTTCAGGATTGAAATGAGGTTTATTGTACTAACAGAAAATGTGCAATATGCATTAAACCAAAATTTGACCGGTGCAAAAGTATGGGCACCTCAACAGAAAAGTGACATTAATATTTAGTAGATCCTCCTTTTGCAAAAATAACAGCCTCTAGTCGCTTCCTGTAGCTTTTAATCAGTTCCTGGATCCTGGATGAAGGTATTTTTGACCATTCCTCTTTACAAAACAATTCCAGTTCAGTTAAGTTTGATGGTCGCCGAGCATGGACAGCCCGCTTCAAATTATCCCACAGATGTTCAATGATATTCAGGTCTGGGGACTGGGATGGCCATTCCAGAACATTGTAATTGTTCCTCTGCATGAATGCCTGAGTAGATTTGGAGCTGTGTTTTGGATCATTGTCTTGCTGAAATATCCATCCCCGGCGTAACTTCAAATTCGTCACTGATTCTTGTACATTATTCTCAAGAATCTGCTGATACTGAGTTGAATCCATGCGACCCTCAACTTTAACAAGATTCCCGGTGCCGGCATTGGCCACACAGCCCCAAAGCATGATGGAACCTCCACCAAATTTTACAGTGGGTAGCAAGTGTTTTTCTTGGAATGCTGTGTTTTTTTGACGCCATGCATAACGCCTTTTTGTATGACCAAACAACTCAATCTTTGTTTCATCAGTCCACAGGACCTTCTTCCAAAATGAAGCTGGCTTGTCCAAATGTGCTTTTGCATACCTCAGGCGACTCTGTTTGTGGCGTGCTTTCAGAAACGGCTTCTTTCGCATCACTCTCCCATACAGCTTCTCCTTGTGCAAAGTGTGCTGTATTGTTGACCGATGCACAGTGACACCATCTGCAGCAAGATGATGCTGCAGCTCTTTGGAGGTGGTCTGTGGATTGTCCTTGACTGTTCTCACCATTCTTCTTCTCTGCCTTTCTGATAGTTTTCTTGGCCTGCCACTTCTGGGCTTAACAAGAACTGTCCCTGTGGTCTTCCATTTCCTTACTATGTTCCTCACAGTGGAAACTGACAGGTTAAATCTCTGAGACAACTTTTTGTATCCTTCCCCTGAACAACTATGTTGAACAATCTTTGTTTTCAGATCATTTGAGAGTTGTTTTGAGGAGCCCATGATGCCACTCTTCAGAGGAGATTCAAATAGGAGAACAACTTGCAATTGGCCACCTTAAATACCTTTTCTCATGATTGGATACACCTGGCTATGAAGTTGAAAGCTCAGTGAGGTTACAAAACCAAATTTGTGCTTCAGTAAGTCAGTAAAAAGTAGTTAGGAGTATTCAAATCAATAAAATGATAAGGGTACCCAAATTTTTGCACCAGTCAAATTTTGGTTTAATGCATATTGCACATTTTCTGTTAGTACAATAAACCTCATTTCAATCCTGAAATATTACTGTGTCCATCAGTTATTAGATATATCAAATTGAAATGGCTGTTGCAAACACCCAAATATTTAGAACTAAAAATGATTAAGATTAATAGGGGTGCCCAAACTTTTTCATATGACTGTATGTCTTTTTTCAACCGCACCAACTATGTAACTATGTCCAGTTATGTCCATATGAGGCAAAAAGTTAAAAACAAAAGAACATAGGGGCAGATTTACTATTCCTGTCTAATACTTAGACAATGTAAACTGAGACTAGACAATGTATATAGGCTATAACAGTGGATCACGCTGGATGAGTAACTATGAAGCCATTAAGCTTTGCCCTTTCCACTAAGTCGCTTTCTATTTTTATGTGAGGTATTAAAAACAACTAAAACACTTCATATCCCCTGCACCGGTGGAGGGTGTACCTCCTTTATGAAGAGGCGCACATCTACTCATAAATCAGGTGCACCCTCTGCTGGGACATGCGCCTGCACTGAAATCTACGACAGCTTGTAGCTGGCATACAGTTCAGAGATCACTTATACCAGTAAACTGGTGCAAATGATCATAAATCTGGTGGGGCCATTGGCCCTGCCCATGCTACATCCCTCGCCATGCATCCTTCCAGAAAAGTGGTGAGCACAGAGTAAAATTTTGTAATGGCCTTTTCATGCTTTGTATGCCAGAAAACTGGTGTACAAGGCATAATAAATCTGCTTTTAAGAGTAGTGTAAGACATGTATGCCAGAATTCTTGTCTATGATGATTAGTAAATCTACCCTAATGTGTTTTACATATATTGCAGTAGTCCACAATTTGCACATAATGGGTCATATTTATGAAGACTGGTGTATTGAACACCAGTCTTCATAGCCCTGACTCTAGTGAAGGAGCCTTATCATTTATGCCGTCTCTTCAGAAATGTGGCGGCTCCTATGCTGAAGTCTATGTCAGCTTGCAGCTTGTACCTGGTATAGATTTCTGTGGTCATGTAAACTCACATAAATTATATTAAAAGTAGTGCAACTACCACACCGCTTTGGTGAAAGTGGAATGGGAACAGTTTGCAACTTTTTTTTTTTACATCAAATATCTGGGGTACAGTGAATAATAAATCTGCCCTGATATTTTATCAGAATATATAGTACAGTCTCACTTACTAGGATTTCATCATTTACTTCTGCACGGATACAAGGCCCTAACAGTCCCAGGTGAGCATCTCTCTCTCCACGAAGTGCTGGTTCTTTAAAACTGCTATCTAGATACTCGCGAAATACCACTTTCTTATACATCTGAAATCCATGGGAATAATGATCTCTGGAAAGTAAGAAAGGATGTTGTGAACAGTTACAAAGCGATGCTGGAAAACTGTTCCAAACCTCAAATAGTCTTTCAGTAAAATAATATTCCTGGACATTGCGGATTGTGCCTCCTTGTTCTTGTGTTTTTAGTTTTTTTCTTAAAACACTTTTCTCCTGAACCTTATTTCTCCTTTTAGCATATTTGACTCCTTCAATCCTAACCCACTTCCCTTTCTTGTTAAGGGGTTTTATTCTGATACACATGAAAATTATTGTTATTGTTTGTTGTAAAAATCTTTCTGCATTTCCTATTGAACTTGCTTTTGAAAGCACATACAATGGTTTGCAGGTTCGTTCTATGATTGCAATTATTTTAGGACTTATGATTATTTATTAGTGGTTTAGAAAGATGGAAACGTGAGGATAGATTCACATCTGCGTTGGAGACTCTGCTGCAGAAATCGGCGGAGACAAAAGTCCTGCACGGAGGACCTTTCTCTCTCTGCCACTTTTAGTCTGAAAAAAATGGACACCTTGGGTCATGGGGTCCGCCGGTGTCCACGTGTAACCGCTGTTTTGGTGGTCTGGTGGACCTGAATGACAGAGAGCCCGACGCAGATGTGAACCTAGCCTTAACTGATCTTATCTTCTTCTGAAAGCAAAGGAAATGTCATTTTTACCTTTTTTATTCCCTTTGTCTCTACTGCCCAACTCCACTTGGTCATGCTTAATTCCTTGAGATGTCTTTGTAACCTGCCGTTCATATTGTAGCTGACACCACAGATTTTTATTTGATATATCTTTATATATATTTTCTATATAAAATATTTTGCCATGTAATTACCTGAATGAATGATGCTGGGTTGCTTAAATACCTCCCAGAGACTACGACATACGTGTTCAGCTCTACACTGACCCCCCACTTTGAAACCCCGTGTATCTGAGACGATAATAACAATTACTAATCATTAAGTATAATGAAACATTTAGGTACTTACTTATCTTTCATAAAATATGACGAGTTTCCATCTCCGTAATCCCACATGACTTCCACAGCTGCAATGAAATATGTCCGCAGCTGTCCTTCAGAACTACGAGGGTCTTTTTCCGGCGGCTCTCCATACATGTCAATGTACTCCAAATCAGGACTGTTGTAATCTTCGTCATAGAAGTCTATTGTCTTCTCCACCTCGGGTTTATTATGCGATTTCTTGTCTGAAAGATTGCTGTCCTCCTCTTTATCTCTATGTAATGTATTTACACTGTGAAATTCCTCCTGTTTTTTAATTCCTGTAATTTCTTTTTTGTCGGCTTTACCATGCTTTTCTTTACCTGGATTAGATGAGTTTATAAAATGTCTAAGATCAACATCTTCATCGTCACCACCATCATCATCATCATCATCATCACCATGTATTGTATTTTGCTTATGTCCAGCAGTTTTCTTTTCACCTGGCAGGCTCCGAGGACTGAAGGGATACATTCTGTGAGATGCATCCACAGAATATTGATACGATGAATCTTGATGAAGCTCTTTAAGATCATCATAATCATAGTATTCGTCTGGACTATTTTCACAGTGTAAAACACTCAATGTTGCTCTCATATTTAACTCTGCCAATGATGATTTAGATGTCACAGGCCAATATCCTGCATTGAGAAAAAAAAATCACGCTGCATAAAATGGTTGTGCTACAATGTATTGGCTATCAATGGTAAAGGAGTAGTATATAGTAAAAGGCTGGCATGATGGCTCAGTGGTTAAGACTACTGCCTTGAGGTCTAACACTGGGGTCCTAGGTTAAAATATGATCAAAAGCAGTCAGTGTATATGGTTTGATGTGGAAGTAGAGAAACACAGGATCGTGGCCCAATAAAATATTACCTTACTCTACATGGCACAAGGTAGGTAGGGGCCCTATTCAGTGGCATAACTAGAGGCTTAAGGGCCCTGGTGCAAAAGTCCAGCTTGGGCCCCCCCCCCACAGCAATTTTCTTCCACTACAGCCTCCGTCCTTGACTCTGACCAGCTCCATTTGGCATAAAAAGGTTAATTTTCTCTTTTTTGACAGTGGAAGACTAAATGTCATAAATATTCTCACTCCAGTTCACCAGGGGACAGGGGTAATAAATTTACAATGCACAGACTGCCAGTGATTAGAGGGATTCAGAAAGGTGATCAAAGGAGTTTAATCAGCCTTCGTGTGGTGAGGGTGACTTATGGACCCCCAGGCTTTTGGACCCAGTGGTAGATGGGACCACTGTGAACTATATAAGTTATGCCAGTGCTTATGGCCCCCCCCCCCCCCCCAAGGCTCCTGGGCCTGGGTGCGATTGCACTCTCTGCACCCCCTCAAGTTACTCCCCTGGCCCTATTACTGATTTTGCACTGGGACCCAGGAGCTTTAAGCTAAGCCTCTGTATCCAGCCACTGTGTCATTAAATATGTAACCCTACTGACCTGCTTTCTCCATGATCATGATAACAGTCTTCCCATTCATAGGAAAAAGCGTCAGCGTTTCTTCATAGCTTGAGTCCACTAAAAATGTGTTGCCTCCGAAGTAAATTGATAGGAGTTCTGTGTCCTGAACCAGATTCAAGACATGCCATACGCTGACTTCATACTGGCAAATGGTGAGGTGCAGAGAACTCACAAAACCATTTATAGCTAGGAAAAAACATATTGGCTAATATAAGATGTGTAGTGCCCAAATAAGCTGCATTCATAGGACAGTAGTTATCGCTAACACAGAGCTGATGATTCTGACCGTATACCAACATTTCTGAACTACATGTCCATGTTTTTAGGATTTTTTTAGTATTCCATGGGTCAGAAGGGATTCTATGTCTCCATAGGGTTATGGTGTCTATACAGGTCACTTCACAGTGTGTAGAGAGTAACAAAGCCAGACATAGTAACCCTTGTGTTCCACAACTATGACTCTCACCCAACCAAGCCAGAATTTCGTACTGATGAGGGGCTATAACCCCGAAACAGCTGTCTGTGGATTGGTCACTCTTACTTTCGGAAGAGATGTTCTGCATTGGCTTTATTCCCAGAAAATGTCTCTTTCATAGAAAACCAGGCACGGATTGAAAGCAATGAGAGGCAGATTAGAGCATTCTTTGGTGCAGAAGACTGCCTCAAAATCTGCTCCAAAATCCTCTCTGTGAACCTACCCTTAAAGGATGGCAGTCACCAGGGTGAAGCATATTAAACCAGCAACACAGGTAGATCAGGCTCACCTCATTGTAACACCTTTTTCCCAATAAAGAGGCATGCCTCCTTTGCAGAGATATTCATGTATTTCAGAATATGCCTATGAGCGATCTGGATCATGGAGGGCAGCCCTGCTATGTCCCAGAATGCTATAATACCCCTTCCCCCATATCCCCCGCAGTATACTTGTATACTTACTGTACAGCAGACTTTCTCTTGGAGACATTGCAGTTGTACTTATATTTTCTGAACTTTGGAAGTTTTGATCATGATACCAGCTAAGCGTTTCATCAAACACAGAGAAGAAAAGTATATGTTCCTTATCTGTGACAATCTATAGGCAAAAATAAATGTGAATTACACTGAAAAGTTCTGCACATTGTACAATCTCTTTGCCCTTATTATCTGCTGGATTTATCTGTGGATTTAGCGTGTAAGGCTAGAGCAGGGGTAGGCAACCTTTGGCACTCCAGCTGTTGTAAAACTACAACTCCCAGCATGCATACTTGCCCTGCTGTTCTTGGAACTCCCATGGAAGTGAATGGAGCATGTTGGGAGTTGTAGTTTCACAGCAGCTGGAGTGTCGAAGATTGTAGACCCCTGGGCTAGACTGACACAGCAGCATTAACTTCACTGTCAGTGAATGGGGCTATTCACATGCCCGTTATCACAGACCGTCAAAATATAGCTCATTTGCTATTTTTGGCCATTTTCACAGATCCCTCCATACACTGTAATGTATGAGGGATCTGTGAAAACAGGTGCCCCTCGGGTGCAAGACGGCTGTGAAAAATGGATGTTTTTTTGGGGCAAATTAAGCCAGAATTCTGGTGTGTTTAGAAAATCTGCCCCAATGTAAGTAAAGCTGTAATAATGACGTGGTGATCTAGATACAAATGTACCCTTAAAGGGAGTTGTACAGGATATTTTAAAAAAAATCTGCTTCCCAGAAGGGGCGCTGCTGCTTGGACTGGGGTTAAGTAAGTTCCTGTTATTTAAAATTTTATTGGTGCAAAGGGAGCAGCATTAAAAGGAAGGAGTGTATAACAAATAATAGTGTCATCTGCGGGCACAGGAAGCATTATTACTATATGGGGACACAAAGGCAAGCATTATTATTATATAGGGGTACAAATTATTACTATAATGGGCACATAGGGTGTATTATTACTATATGGGGCACAGAGGAGACCATTATTATTGCATGAAAACACAAAGGAGAGCATTATTGCTATATGAAGGCACAGATGGGAGAATTATAACTATATAAAACCACAAAGAGGACGTTACTACTATATTAGGCCCAAAGGACGGCATTGCTATTATATGGGGGCACAAATGAGGGAATTAGCACTATATGGGGACACAAATGTTCCGGTCATCTATGTGGGGAACTCTGAGGAGCACTATTACAACCCATAACACTATTCCCACTATTGCGTGGGTCATAAAGGGGCACGTTTACCATTTAGCTCTTATGTATAGGTCATTCATGGTCTGGCGGTTCTATTTGGCTATACTTTTATATAGTAGTATAAGTGGTTATATTAGTAATACTACTGTATTCTTTTTTTGGTGGGGAGAACATATATCTCTTAAAAGGGAGTTATTTTTTCATAATTGGTGGTGTAACTTTAGGATAGGCCATCAGTTTCAGATCATCGGGGGTCTGACTGTCACGGTTTACATGCCAGGCTCTGTGCTGCTAACTTGCCATGTTATTGATAGTGGTGGTTTTAGGTACTGAAGTGGTATCCCATTCAAGTCCATGGAACCCTGCTTTAGTACCCACAACTACCACTATCAAGAATATGGCGAGGGAGTAGTGCAACGCCGAATATGTAAACCATGCCAGATGCTGCATGCCCAGGGACACAGCTGATCTGTGGCAGTCCTAACAAGCAGACCCCTCCTGATCTTAAAATTGATGGACCATAATTTTTGAAAAGGTGGATAACCCCTTTAAACCCTCACAATGCCGTGAGAGCTCATGCATTCAAGCAACTTGCTGGTAGGGTGAAAAGGTGGGCAGGTTCAAAATTTGCCCCGGGGACAACAAAAATTTTAGTGACGTCCTTACCAGGACCACTTTCTCAGTACCTGATTGCCTCCTTGATCCAAAGTTTGCTTTGAACAAATTAGAAGTGGTCCAATGAGACCTGATGCTAAATCTCTCTTTGGGTTGTGGAAACTGCCATAATATCTTGTAAGACAGCGTGGGTCAGAAGATGCAGGACTGTCATATTTTGTCACTGGCCATATATATGTTATGGACTGATTTGGCTGAATAGGATAATCCTTTAGTTGTTCTCCTGAAAAAGAGAGAAAATAAGATGTATACATCATTTATCACACTAAGTTAATTCCATAAGTAAGCTGGGCCATCATCATGGGTGTCCTGCTAATGTATTCCCACCTAGTTGTCACAATAACATTTTACTTAATGGCATCTTTTTGTACATAAAAAGTCCTTATAAAAAGAGGGAAAGAGTCATGGACTGCTCATTCAACAATCTACAATGATCTATTGATGCTGAACATAATGAGTTTCTCAGTATACACTTTATGCATACTGTATAGATCTACCTTACAATGGCCTATTGTGGGACAACACATCAACTATGGCCACCTGCATGGGAAGAAACCCAGCAGTCTATTAGTATTCTATTGTGTCCTACCCATTAAGGCAAGTACTTGACATAAGACTATTGATTCACATGTGTCTGCTGTTATTAACATTTTACAATACCTGTCAAAAAACGATGAGTAGAGCTCACATTACTCAATCCTTGTGGATAAATGTTGAAGGGATGATGAGCCAAGTTCTTGAACACAATCTGAAATCACAGACGTAACAGATTCAGACATTTATTATGTCATCAAGTTATAATATGTGGGAAAGGAATAGGCAAATAAATTCCCCTCAATGGAAAAAGGAAGACATGCTCTAGTGCCACTTTTTAGAAGGCATCTCCCTATACATCAATACTTGGTTTTCTAGTGATGTTGTCTGAGATTACAGCCAAGCCACAACATCTCTTCTGAAAAGAGGAGACTCATTTGCAGTCAGCTATTCTCGGGTCATTGCCCCTCATCAGTGTGAAGCAGGTACAAGTCTGGCTAGGTGAGAAGTCATAGACGTGGATCAGAAGGGTTACTATGTCCCCTTAGCGAGACTGCCTTTGCAGGCCACCTTGTGGTGTGTAAAGTCTTACAGGCCATACATGCTATACTAGAAATTCTGGGAAAGGAATATGCAAATAAGTTCTCTCTGATGGAAAAAGGACAACTTCCATCCAGAAGACCTTATTTGCATGTTCCTTTTCCAGAATTCCTAGTAGACCTTCAAAGACATTCTCGCTAAGGGACATAGTAACCCTTCTGATCCACGTCTATGATTTCTCCCACGGCTTCACACTGAGGAGGGGCAATAACCAGCAAAACAGCTGTCTTTGCATGGGTCTCACTTCATTTTGGAAAAAATGTTCTGGTTTGGCTTTAATACCAGTCAATGTCACTAGGTTTGTTTAGAAAACAGGCATTCATTTATAGGGAGCTATCTTTCCAAAGGTGGTGCTAGGGCGTTTTCCTTTTTCCAACAAGGTATTGGAATAACTTATTTACATACTCCCTTCTCAGAACCCCTAATAGAGCATGTATGGTTGGTAAGATTCTACACACACAAGGTGACCTCAAAGACAATCTCCCTAAAGAGACACAGTACCTCTACTAAGCCATTTTTGGCATGGTTTGTGAGCCTAAAACATAGTGTCCTACATAATTTGTATTTTACATTTTATTTAACCATGACTCAGCAATATATGCAATGTGGAAACTTCAGTTTACCATGGAAAAGGTCAAAATGCTTAATGTTGCTCTGATTTATTCTCATCTTGATTACTATAATTTCCCCTCTCCAGTCTACAGTGAATGCAGCAGCCAGGCTCTTCTTTCTATCCAACTGCTACCCCGATCCTTCTACTTCTGTGCCAGTTACAGCACTGTTTGACCATTAAATTTACAATTCAATTAAAATTAATTGTCCTCACCTACTAAGCTGTTATAGTTTTGATGTAAGACCTCACAAAAGCAATAGCAAGGGTTGGCTGATAACAGTGAGCAGTAGAGACAGCTATTTAAAACCTGCACAGTTATGCGAGCCAAGATAGGCCACCAAGCACCTTTACTTGAGCTTGCTGCGAGGCCGGATGGACTTTCGCTGAATCTGGGTGTCTGAAATGTCACCAAACAGAAGGCTGTACCAATAATAAACGCACTGCTGTTTGGAACCAAAACAAAATCCACTATAACTTACACAGCAGAGTGGAGGGAGGAGCCAATTCATACAGGCACAGGTCAGAATCAGGAGGAGATGTCAAGGAGACCAAATCAGGAGACAAATGCAAAATCCAGAAACAGGCCAAGGGTCAAAATCCAAATGGGCATGTCACAAGCAAAATCAGTAGACAAAAGTGCATCCAAAAACAAGCCAAGGGGTCAGTATGAAGCGAATGAACACAACAGGAAATGGAGCCAAACCAGGAGTAATACAACAATTAGTCGGCAACCTGAGTCAATAAGGAGGGGTCTTATATAGGCCTCCTCAGCCACTAATTGACCAAGCCAGGAACAGAAGTTTCCCCAGGTTGACACAGCAACCTTAAAGGTGTAGCAGCAGAACTGACACTCCTGACAAAAGCTCTCCACAGTACTTCAGTACCCTACATATCCTCCCTCATCTCTGTCTACCACTCTGACCATCTTAAATCTTTTACTAGCACATTAAGACTAATAATCGGAACCTAACTCAATCATTTCTAAGACTTTTCTCAAGCTGCACCAGTTCTCTGAATTGTGCTATCCCAGACAATCAGATTAAATTCAGATTCTCTCAGTTTCAGGGTGCCAAAAATGCAGATTTTTTTAGGTAGGCCTATCACATTTCATAAATTGACTCTTGTCCTTTTATTATTATTATCCCTTTTGAGTCCCATCCCTTCAGTCACCAATTTCTCCCCACACTCCTTAGACCCTGATGCACTTCATATCTATGCAAACCTAGATGCTGGCTGGGTGACTGTCTCATGCACCTTTATATTTACTACCCTACATAGTATAAAAATGTATCTGGACCATTGTACATAACAAGCACTTTTACCTTTTTGATACCGCTGTTTTCTCAGAGGCAGGGCCCTCATTCCGTGTTTGCATTGTTGGATACCCTGTAATGTCCTTCTTTAACCATGTACCTCAGAATTGTAAAGTGCTGTGGAATATGCTGAGTTATATAACTAAACATTCATTCTATAGGCTAAATTGATCATGAAATACAAACTATTTCTTTGAAGGTGTTAGCAATAATGGTGGCCGCCAGTGAGCTGGTTTGCACATACAAAAGGCAACCTGTGTAGTAAACATACAATTTCTTACTGTTTTTTATCTATATGTCACCTTTTTGTAGACAGATGCAATTTAGCGATATGACAGTATTACATCACCTTATAGCTCTAGCCTTGTTTAGATCCACTCGATAAGTGACATATGTACCTGAATTTGATCTCCAACTTCTCCTCTAAGAACAGGTCCAAGGATCCCAGTTCCAGGAATTTCTGATATTTTTGGATGGGTAAATCGTGAGTCTGTAAACTCTCTGTACACTGCTTTAGTAAACTGGGTCCTAAATGGGAAATAAGAAATTGTGTGAATAAAATAGCAAGGTGAGAAATGAAAATGGAGTGTGGAGAAAGTCAAGAATTGGATTTTTTTTCTGCAAAGTGTGGATGGGATTAGCCAGAATCCCATCCACTTTGCAGGTACTGTAAAATGCAGTGTTTTTGCAACGTGGGGCTCTGACCTCAATATTATTTTAGTGTATTTAAGTTTTCAGTTTTCTTATTACAAACCTTTCATCGCCATTTTCTTGCTGATAGTCCCACTCCATCTCTACGGCTGCAATATAATGCGTCCATGTGACTGGTTTTCTCTTCCCATGAGATCTTACATGAACACGGGGTGCATCTTTGTCCTCTATATCAAATACCGCCGACTCATAATAATCTTCATAATCATCATCATTATCATGTGACACGCGTATTCTCTTTTCAGACTCGGTAACACATTCTTCTACTCTGATCAGAGACGTCATATTTCCTGTTGGGCAGAATTACTGTCATTTTATTGAGCTGACCAGACATAAAAATCATCTCAGCAGAGAAACCTATCAGGTGTGGTGCTGTCTCTTACAGACACATTAACATTAGGGGTTGTCTGTGGAGTTAAGATTAGTTTACTTGATCAGGGAAGGAGAGAGGAGTCAGAGCGATCTTGGGGTCAGAGCGCTGGTTCCAATCATGTGACCTGGGGGTTGGAATCAGGCCAGAACCCACCGGTCCATCATCAAGAGTCCAAGAGATCAAGTAAGCTAATCTTAACTCCTCAGATACTCCCATTAAGGTGTATCTGTCATTTTGTTTTCAGGCTTTTCAGGATGAGCTGTTATGTGAGTGTACATGGGGTGTAGTACTATTTCTTGTCATTATATAAATTATGTTCTGCAGTTTTTAGCAGTTTCCCCCTCTGGATGCAGTATCTGGAATTTGTAGTTCGCTCTAAACTGGTAGGTGGACACTAGCTGCTATACACTCTGTTTGAAATGGCTGGAAAGATGTAGTAAGGCTCCACGTCAGGGCAAAAAATGTATTGAGAACACATTTTAATCCAAAAAAATATAAAAACCATATACTTTGCACAACAAAATTATTATGTTCAGCACCACATGGTGGATCCCCTATTTGACAATTTTCAGACTGAAATGCTCAGTCCTTAAAGGGGTTGTCCAGTTTCAGACCAAAATTGAGAGGCAAATGTTATTGTTTGTATAATATAAAGTACAATTTTCCAATATACTTTCTGTATCAATTCCTCAGTTTTCTAGATCTCTGCTTGCTGTCATTCATTTTGTTACTTCTAGTGGATAAAAGTCTGACCATGCTCATGTGATATACAGTCCATGGTCATGTGATATACAGTCTATGGTCATGTGATATACAGTCCATGGTCATGTGATATGCAGTCCATGGTCATGTGATATACAGTCCATGGTCATGTGATGGACACACAGTTGCACAGCTCGTTACCAAACAGATATCTGATTACTGAGCTGTGACTATAACAAGCTGTGCACCTGTGTGTCCATCACATAACCATGGACTGTACATCACATGACCATGGACTGTACATCACATGACCATGGACTGTACATCACATGACCATGGACTGATTTTTATCCGATGGAAGTAACAGAATGAATGAAAGAAAGCAGAGATCTAGAAAACTGTGAGGAATTGATTCAGAAAGTATATTGGAAAATTGTACAACTTTATATTATAGAAACAATAACATTTGTCTCTCAATATTGGTCTGAAAGTGGACAAGCCCTTTAATCATAGTACACAGGAGAATTACAAAGTACGTCTTATACCTGCGGTGGACGTTCCTCCAACTACACAAACAACTTCATATGTACTAAATAAATAACTATAAGTAATATGCATCAACAAATATATAACATAAAAATAGTGAGATCAGGATTATCGGCTCTATGATTGTCTCTCTCTCACAGCCCCAGGACTATACACGATATATACAGAGACCTACAGACATGTACCAATGTGAATAAAGCTCTTTGGTTATGTCTGAAAGCTTTGGCATCAGTCTAAACATGTCTTTCTTCTGTCATCTCCTGAATTTCCTGCTCGAAGTTCCCCCATACAAACTACTGTTTAAGGTGCAGCTTTAAAATATGCATTGCAAATATAGTACATTGTAAGTCTCATATATAGATACCTTCGGGATGTGTCCAGGTCTGGCAGGATAGTTTATATACTCCTTTCTCTCCTGGGTGCACTATGGCTGTTAGAAAGCTAAAGGCAGTAACAGAAAGAACAGGGACACGATGGTCTCTTATGACAAAGCTATGTCTCTCCAGAGAAAGGCTGTGAATTTCAAAATGGGTCCCAAACCCAATAACATGAAAATGGATTGGCTTCTTAAGACATACGCTCTGTTCTAGTAAACAGAAAAAAATATTATTTATATATTGTATAGCACGAATAGCAAAAAAAAAAAAAAAGTAATATAATAAAATCCAGAATTATTTAAGGTTATATTCACACAGCTTATTTGGGACTGATTTCAAAAACAGACTATGCTAAAAGAATTGTAAGAAAACACCAAGAGCACCAAGGACAGGAGGCCACAAATACATCTTATTCTAAATATTACTTTGTATTTACCTGGAATGGAGCCATTTAACCGTCCATTAATTGTATGCAGAAGCTCAACATTTACATCCTGTGTATAGTGGCTGTGACCTATAGAAGAGACACATTATTATTATTATTATTATTATTATTATTAATGATAGATTATTGCATTCTTGGGTTGTGAATTGAATTTTTTTTTATCTACATGTCATGTTAAAAATTAGAAAGGCAGAAGTGAGCATCGAGGTGTCACATTCTCTTCCAATTTATGCCAAAATGTGGGATTTCCCACTAGTAGAAGGACAATGCAGTCAGTAGTAATAGAAGCTTTAGGCTAAGGCCCCAAATTGTGGAAACGCAGAGTTTTTGGATGCTTCAGGAACACAGCAGGAAAAAAAAACACTGTTTTACAGTACCAGCAAAGTGAATGTGAATGACATTTTGGTTAATCTCATCCACACATTGAGGAAAAAAAGAGCCATGAAAAATCTGCCTTTTCAAAAACGCACGTTAACTTTAGCTGCAGAATAGCGAGTGTTTTTCCTATAGATTTAATAGGGGAAGGAAAAAGCAGAGAAAAACGCTGCAAAAGCTTACTGAAAAAACGCTGGGAAAAAAAATGAGCAATGTTTTTTCTGCATTTTTTTTTTTTTAGCTGCGTTTCACTACGTGGGGCCATAACCTAAACTCTGCCTGGCCTTGCTCCATAAAGACGCTTATGCGTAGAAGTAATCTTAAATATAAAAGTAATATAAATATACATAAAGACACCAACTGCTACATCTCTCTTGAGAGGAGTAGCTGCAATACCATGCACAAGCGCTTATAATGTGATGACATACTGTATGTACAAACACTAAACAAGGCACAGCTAAATATATTATATGTAAAATCATCTAATCTACCTGTATATATAGTAGAGCGTTACATAGCCTCTTCTGTACATAATAGCTGACTCAGCCTGTATAGTACACGCTAAACAGGTTGAAGATGGATTTTCCTTGGCAACGCTCAGAGTGTTTCTAAATAAAAACTTTAGACCCAGGTTTTTAATAACCATAAATAAAATTCCTTAATAAAATATATTTAAAAAATACCTCAAACAACCTCCACTATACAATATAACCCCCGCCATACAATATATCCCCACCATACAATATAACCCCCACCATACAATATAACCCCCCACTATACAATATAACCCCCGCCATACAATATAACCCCCGCCATACAATATACCCCCACCATACAATATACCTCCCACCATACAATATAACCCCCCACTATACAATATAACCCCCGCCATACAATATAACCCCCGCCATACAATATAACCCCCGCCATACAATATACACCCCACCATACAATATAACCCCACCATACAATATAACCCCCACTATACAATATACTCCCCACCCTACAATATAACCCCCACTAGATAATATAACCCACACCATACAATATAACCCCCGCCATACAATATACCCCCACCATACAATATAACCCCACTATACAATATGACCCCCACCATACAATTTTTGAGAAATAACTGAAATGACAGTTACAGATTTATTTAGTGCAAAACATGAATAGTATAAAAAAAATTTTTTAAAATTAAGAAAATTGCTGCACTGCACAAATATAGGCAGTAATCTGTACAGATCTGCAAATAGGTCCAAATACCAATAAAAGTTATGACTAGTAAAATACAGAGTGGTAAAAGCAAAATAAAATAGCTGTACTTTAAGGTTGAAACAGACCTGGCCATTAAAGGGGGTTGTCCTGGGAATTAAGCTTACGGGATTCTTCACCATGGACTTGGGGGTCACATGATCGGAACCAGCCCCTGACCCCTGGGTCGCTCTGCCCCCCTCCCTCCTCCCCTCAATTCACAGGTATTTACTTACCCACTACAGCCAGCCAACCCCATAGGACAGATAATGTACCTGTGAGATCAGCAGAGGAGGAAGAAGGAGTAACGACCTGGGTGTTGCGACTGGTTTCGATCATCATGACCCCAGGTCCATGATGAAGAGTCCAGCAGATACTGCAAGGTAAGTTTAAGTCTCCGGACAACCCTTTTAGGGGTTCAACTAGATTTTATATCGTCATACAGAGGAAATTTATTGTCTCATTTATACATTAATATTTTGTACCTTCATCAAACACCGCCAGAGCAATAATTTTTTCCTGGACTCCATACTGGTGTCCTTGTTCTGTAAGGGATCCTATGAATTTTAAAATATAAGCATTGTAAATCCATTAAATGTAAGCAATAGCATCTCACAAACCATCAACGGTATAAACATTACATTACTTATGATATTTGAGAATTGACTGGTGGTATTATTTGCAGATATTGGTAGATATAACCTGCTTCTGCCATGGATTGCTCATATGCACTGGCTCTCTGTCTTCTAAAGGGCCAGTGTGCTCCAACTGACTCAAACTAATGTAAATGCGCCCCAGGCTATATAGTAACACTTCTCCCAGCGCTCTGTGCCTACCTAATACCGTACATTTGGTTCCAGTCTGCATTGGTGTTTATTTGTTCCTTCGATTCGGCTTGTTTCCTAACTACATTTCTCTACGATCTGCCCTGACCTCTACTCATGAGTAATCTCTGCCAGAGTGGACCATTGACCAGCTATGACTCCTACCTGCTGCTTTGGTACCACAAATCTGGAATACCTTCCTGTTTACATGTCAGCTGCGAAACTACTCAGGGGTGGCAACAAATGGACTTACAGTGGGACCAGCATGGAGAAAAACCTTGGTCTGGTGCTATCCGAAATAGCCGAAAGATGAACACTATGCAGAAGTATTCAAAAGTAGATCTTTTTTAGAATTCTATGACCTATGATAAATACACTTAAAAACGACCTTTCATGTCCTCTGACATTGGTGGTATTATATACCCCTAGAAAGCTGACAGTGTTCTGAATTCAGCGCACTGCCAGCTTTGCCAGTATGCGTCCTGGTGCAGGAGATATCGATGCCATTAGTTTCGGCACTGATATCCCTCCACTGTCAGAAGGATGGGTCTTACAGCTCGGCCTTGTACTGTCAGGGGGGCGTTCCACACAGCCCAGTAATGAAACTGAGGCAGAATTCAGCACACTGTCAGCTTTGCCAGTATGCGTCCTAGTGCAGGAGATATCGGTGCCATTAGTTTCGGCACTGATATCCCTCCACTGTCAGAAGGATGGGCCTTAAAGCTCGGCCTTGTACTGTCAGGGTGGCGTTCCTCACAGCCCAGTAATGAAACTGAGGCAGAATTCAGCGCACTGTCAGCTTTGTAGCGGTATCATAATACTGCCAATGTCAGGTGACATGAGGTCCTTTTTAATTTAATACCGCCATGAGGTCCTCTTTAAATTAATACCACCAATGTCAGAAGACAGGAGGTCCTCTTTAACTTTGGGACATATTTTAGTCTTAGTTACCTTACTAAGATTGTTGCAAGCTGATTGGACAGTTGTTGCATAAAAAAATAGAATACATTCTGGGATATAAAATCCCCAAAGACACAGCGTGCTCTATTTTTTGGGTTCTGTTATAAAAAAAAAAATGAAATTAAAAGGATCCTGACTGTATAAAGGTGCACATCATTGGCAAACCCTTGAAGACGCAGGTCCATTTTACCTGGTTTACAGATAAGGATTGCCCCCAATAATCCTGAATTGATATCATAGGAGGAGTTACTGTGAGAATAATAAGCAGAGGTTATACAGATGGGGTCTGATTCAGCTGGTCCATAATTTTCTGGAATTTTCCAAATGTAAGTGTATGCTTGTCCAGGTGGAACTGCATCATCTGCCTTTTCCAATTTACCAGTTCCATCATTGTATCCTGCACCTAAAAAGAGCAAACAAGGAAAATATTCAGCATCTATCATTTCATAATGTAGAAAAACATGGCGCTCCATAGTGCACACTGCGTGGATAATGTAAAAACACAAACAGCTGGGGATTTTCTCACCTGGTTAAATTGTGCAGTGCAAGCACAGTATAAAACCTTAATCATCGGACCTGATAGAGGCGCCGTCTGGTGCTGCAATTCATATTAACCAATAAAGGATATAACTTCACCACTTTGGTCCATGCATCTATATACATCAACACCAGAGGTGACCACAGGTTTTTGATTTATTATTTCTTAATGTATTCGACATTCCTTTAGAACCATTACCGAGATTGATAATTTTGATGGATTTTGGTTAAAGCAATTGTTATTAATTTATGTAAGACAGGCAAATGATTTCTATACTCTTGTAATGACTAAACATTTCCTAGTGTTGGGGAAGTCCAATGTGCTGGGAATGTAAGTATTCTGAATACAGTGCTTGATGTTATACACTACATTTTTCTATATTATTGTCAAATTTTCATTGGTTATGTTGGCTATGGCAAATGTTAAAGGGTACCTTAGTTTTCATGAAAAGTTGAAATATGTGCAGGGTCTTGGTTGGGCAGTCTGTACTATGACTGTATAAGTCTTCATGCATGGTGTCAGCTTTTCTGCTGCTAATAATTACATTATGCCTGGAGCACATTTTGCATTTGTCTTTGAGGCTGTGGGTACAATAAGGAGCAGTCTGCCCCTCCCTTCTCCATTATAACTAGTTTGGTTTGTTTACATACAATGTTGCCAGGAGTAACTGTACAAGAGCAAACAAATAACTGTGAAAAGCCCAAGTGATTATAATATAGAATATCCAGGAACACCGAACTGCAAATATAGGGCAGATATATGCAGATACCCACTACATTCTAGCATCTACCATGGAGGCATGACTCAGAAAAAGAGCAATCTATGAGCGCAGTCAGGAGAGCAGCTTACTGTCTGTGAATATCCCATATATCCACATCTGTAACCACACAAGCAGTCAGAAGTACATACAAGTACGTATAAGACTTTTTTCTTACATTATAAGCTGTGGGATGTGCAGATTGTTAAGTCCTTGCAGTTTGCAGACATGTGTAAAAGTGTGAGTAGAATCAGACCCTCCCATCTGCATTCACTGTGTGAAGAGAGAAAACCCATTCCCTCACCTCACTGTCTTTCCGTCTTGCTCATCTAATGTATCTAGGGACGTACTTCCTTACTAACAGAGAAGTCTACTGTAAGGCTCGGTTCACATCTGCATTCGGGTTTCCGTTCGGGGAGTCCGCTGGATTTCCCCATCCTGGAAAGATTGTCAACTTGTCTTGAACATTTTTCACATGAGCGTGTGCATGTGCCTATTCCATGTTAAAACAGCACAGAAGACACTTGGATAATATCTATGTGCTGCCCATGCCTCCACAATCTGATTCACTTCTCTCAGTGATCCCGAGCTTCAAAACTGGCAGGTACATAGGGCCATGATAATACATGGGTGTATGTATGGTGCCTCAGAGATGAATGGGTCAGTGTACTAGCTATGACTAATAGTAATACCCACAGAAGGTCCTTCACATGGAATACCCAGTAATATCCACAGAAGGTCCTTCACATGGAATACCCAGTAATACCCACAGAAGGTCCTTCACATTGAATACCCAGTAATACCTACAGAACGTCCTTCACATGGAATACCCAGTAATATCCACAGAACGTCCTTCACATGGAATACCAAGTAATATCCACAGAAGGTCCTTCACATGGAATACCCAGTAATACCCACAGAACGTCCTTCACATGGAATACCCAGTAATACCCACAGAAGGTCCTTCACATGGAATACCCAGTAATACCCACAGAAGGTCCTTCACATGGAATACCCAGTAATACCCACAGAAGGTCCTTCACATGGAATACCCAGTAATACCCACAGAAGGTCTTTCACATGGAATACCCAGTAATACCCACAGAAGGTCCTTCACATGGAATACCCAGTAATACCCACAGAAGGTCTTTCACATGGAATACCCAGTAATACCCACAAAAGGTCCTTCACATGGAATACCCAGTAATACCCACAGAACGTCCTTCACATAAAATTCCCAGTAATTTCAGAGTTTGAAGTTAATGAATAATTATCTCCTTTAGTTTATCTACCTATATAAGATTCCAAGGGTGGGACATCTGGAAATGACGCTTCTTACTGCGGCTCCCACTGTTTACAGGCCTGAATGCTAAACTGAGGTGCTCTCTGGTGCTCAGGGTCATCTCCACAGGCAAGGGAATGCACCCTGCTCACAAAAGCGGCAATGGAACAATCCTTCTCTGATCCCTGAGTGTCATGTGCACAACTAGTGCACATCAACTTTTGGAAGGGGACAGATGACTGATATTATTGTTGTGTTCTGTCTGCAGTTTTTTTTTTTTTACCTGTTTTTGCCCCTATTGGTCTGTTTTAGTTAATCTACTAAAGACTATCTGTCTGACTCCATTAACCTACAGGAAACCATCCTGATTTTCAAAGAAATTTCTTTTTTATAGTGCCACTCTGACACCTAGTGGATTAGGTCAGGGTAACAGTCTCATGCTATAAAATTGTATACCGTGGCCCTCTTTTCTGCTGTTTCCTTTGCTAGGGGCTGGAGGGGACACTTTTGATGCTAGATGGGTGAATGTCAGGCCTGGTCCCCCTGCATCTATATTCCTCTTCATTGTATTCTACTTTTATGCTCACCTAGTTGTCCTTTATCAGTTGGGGGCATTGCGATGGACAGATACCTTAGTAAGTCACAGCTTGGCTGCTCCAAACACTCACAACTATCTTCACAGATGGTTTCAAAGACTGACAACATGCAGAAACACAAGGGACTGGAATAATCCACCAAGTATTCTACTAAAGGCACAACTTTACAGCCTCCCCAATCAGAGATGGACAGGTCTTCTACGGGAGACCGTCTGCTATGCAGTCTCACTAAGGACCTTCCATTGGTCTTCAGTCTTGATCTGGGAGATGACCCATTGAGGATTGACCAAGTGCACTACCTAGGCCCCCCCAGAGCAGTCATGGAGAATGTTGTGAAGCATCCATGCCCGGTGATTGCAAAAAATCTCCACGGATTCCGCCTCAAGATTAGCTCCAAATTCCGCCTGAAACCAGCATCTATTTATTTCAATGGAGTCAGATGACGATGTTTCCTCTAGCAGATTTTTGCATGTTTTTGTATGTTCACACTGAGTTTTTTACAGGCTGATTTTGAGGTGGAATCTGCATCAAAAAAACGCCTCCTGTTCATTTCAATGGGAGTCAGTAGCAGATTTTTTCCGCTAATTGATTTTATCAGCTTGTGGAAAAAAAAGCGACATGACCTATCTTCAGGCAGATTATGCTTTGAAAATCCCATTGAAATGAATGGGAGGTGGAAAAAACGACACGTTTTTTGCAAAGCATGTTAAAAAATGCGACAAAAAAAAAAAAACATGTCAAAAACCATATCATGTAAAGAAAAAATGCATCAAAAACAGTTTCCTGGTTCCTGAAGAAGATTTTTTCAGCCTGCAAAACCACATATAAAACCATATATAGTTATCCATAAGAGTTTGTAAGCTTAAAGGGCACGTCTCCTTATCGATATAAATGATTGACAGACACATGGGAGGGTCTTACCTTGCTGTTACACTTATGAGATGCTGGGGGTTGGCACACGTCATGTGAAGAGGCACAAATGAACATCCAAAGGCTGAATGAAGTGCCCAACCTCTATATACCAATATGATGAAAAGCTAACTATGGACATCCTCGATTATGTAAGTCTAATAGAATTGACTGATCTATCTAGTATTATGCAAGTTTTTCCTGTATCTACTTTCCATGCAGACTTCAATAAATTTCCAGTTGTTTCTAAGAAGCTGTATGTTCCTCTAATGCCCTATAGGTCACATGTGGGTATGAATTCAATACCAAGAATACCATGTTTTACAATACTCTTATAAAGAGGAAATAAAGTACTGAATCACTGTAATAGGACATGTTTTTTAATCATAGTGTCTTATTGATGTGATATGACAGGGTTAATGTCTATATGTGTTTCTTGTAGATCTATAGGAGGTTTACTCTGTAGTTTTATCTGTATTTCTGTATACTATACTGGTCACTCTATACTGATAAGTAGATAAAAATTTCTTCAAATTCCTGTACCATAAATGGTCATGTTCCAAGATGTCTAGTCAACCCCTCACCCACCCGAAGGGTACTATAAAAGCTGTAAGGGGCTATTGTTTGGTAGTCTTGGTGTGGATCATTAAAATAGATGCCATCATTTGTAACCACAGCTAACTATTATCTCTCTTCATTTATTAAAAACTTATTATTTTATTATTTTCAGGTGTGATTATATCATTCTTTGGCCATCTGTAGGTTAACTTGTATTTAAAAAAAACCCATTTGCATACACTCAAAACGATTGTCTCCAGATATTGTCTTTCTTTAGGAGACTTATTGGAGACTTATTGGATAGTGGATAGACCAGGTATACTTGCTGCTCCATTGACAGGTGACTGCTTTTTATGTCCCATACCTCTTCTTCAACAATAGAGGCTATCTGGTTGAGGAAATCCCTGCCACACTCTATTTCGGAATTGCTCAGTGACCCACAAGGCTGATTTCTTATTCTTAAAATGGAAACCGCAAAAAACCCTAAGTTTTAGTTAAGCTCTATGCACCTGATCACAGCCAAACTGACCTTTATGCCATGCTCATGCAGAAATTACTCAGATATAGTTTAGGGGATCTCATACTTTGGGGAGGGACTTTAATTTAATTCAATACCCTGGACTGGATTGTACAGTGCCCATGTCCTCATGAATCCTGGGAAGGGCCTTGTCACTACTCATGGGGGGCAGATTGAATTGAAAGTTCTTCCGATTGCAGATAATATCCTCTTGATCATTAGCAACCCTAAAACATCCCTTTCTTAACAGCAGAGCTGGATAGGGAGGGATAATCTACTTCATCTACCATTTGATAGCCTATTGTCAGGGGTAAGGTCTAACCCGCTTTTACTGACTTCTTGGAAGGCTTGGCATTGCGTACATCAGGGACTTCAAATCTACCGCCATACCTCTTTATGTAGGTCTTTGATGTCCAATCTGGATTTCCAAAGCCGTACCTATAATATTTATTACCACTGGCACACTCAAGGTCTCACCTCTATGAAACACTTTGTGCACTTGGAGGAGAAGCGTATACTGTCTCTGATAGAGCTTTCTGCCAAATACCGCATCTTCAGATTCCTCCCTTTCACATTCTCCAGGTCCTGAGTTACCTACAATTGACTAACCCCAGCTGAGTGGAACCTGCATATACTGTTACAATTGCCCCAATATTCCCAGGAGCCAAACCATGATCAATTCTAAATTTCTCCATATTACCGTAGATTATGGTAATTCTCAAACACTAAGTCTGTTGTACACTGCTATTTTTGAGTTTTTGAGAATCCAAATAGGTTCCTTCCACCTGCACGATTTCTTGTGATGAGGTTGATGGTGTGCCACAGGTCCTACCTCACTCTCTTCAAGGGGTACAAAATGAGCTTTTACTTCTACTTCTGCTTAACTTAACTTCATGTGTTGGACCCTAGCGAATAATTTGTATCACTGTCTCTGGTCATGTCCGATCATTCAATGATTTTGGACCCGTATCCAGGTATTTACCTCGACCCATCTCACAAACTTTGTGCCTAATGACCCTTTATAGGTTATTTTTGGTTATGTCGACCAGGAGAAATATCATGTGCTCGAGGGATATGTAAACTTTCGTATTATACTACTGCAGTGAATTCAATTTTGCAGTCTTGGCTCAGTGCCTACCTCCCATCTTTTAAGCTTTTTGATCTGTGAATGAATTGCGAAAAGTCATTGCTCAATAAGGAGAGTAGGATACAGCAGTTTTTTGACAACTCAGAGTTTTGTCACTATACTTCTCCAGCGTATACAGGCAGACGTCAAGGAGTGCTTTCAATCCATGATGTGGTATCAGGGTAGACTACTAGTAGGAGATGCTCTTTTGTAGTTGATGTTCCATAGACAGACCTCTGTATCTCTGGTTCTCTTTTGGATGTCCCAGAGTAGTGTTCAGGGTGGCTCACATGCCCTATGGGCCTTGGGTTCCTTTTTTGCTTTTGGGAGGTGCTCCCATGTATATTAGTGAAATTCCTGCCATCTGGCAATCGGTATCACCAAGCATATTAAGAGTGGGATCATGGGTGTGTCCCTCTGGGGTAGCATTATATGCACCTTTCCTTTGTATAGTATCCTGCATTACCTATTTCATAATAATGAAAGCAACTTGTAGTTGCTATTACTATGTTCTTTTATTGCGTGTGCATTTTACTCCCTCCTTCCTTCCTCTCATGTTTCCCCTCTTCTGTTACTTAAGTAATTATTTACTGTTTATGGTCTTGCCCCTTTGGACTCCTGATCTGTTGCTATGGACTGTTCTGATTGGAGACAGATATAGGTGATGTCATAATCTTTATTTTATGTCCTTTTGTGTTGTTTATATTGAAAAAGTTAATACAAACAGTTTATAAAAGACAGAAAAAAATGACTACAGTATATAATAAAGATGCGATCAGATTTCTCACCTTCTGACCTTTTCCCATATGATACACCAATGCCATGTAGACTGAATGGAATACTTGCAAGATTCTTAAAGTGAATAACAACATTATCAAATGTTTCAACACGAATTGTAGGACCCAAAAGACCTGGAAAACATAGAGTAATATTAGTAGAATGATTCATTTGGTAAAACAAAGTTAACATGTACTCAAATCTAACAGACAGTGTACTTACATCTAACAGACAGTGTACTTACATCTAAGAGACAGTGTACTTACATCTAACAGACAGTGTGCTTACATCTAAGAGACAGTGTACTTACATCTAACAGACAGTGTACTTACATCTAAGAGACAGTGTACTTACATCTAACAGACAGTGTACTTACATCTAACAGACAGTGTACTTACATCTAGCAGATAATGTATTCACATTGAACAGACAGTGTACTTACATCTAAGAGACAGTGTACTTACATCTAACAGACAGTGTGCTTACATCTAAGAGACAGTGTACTTACATCTAACAGACAGTGTACTTCTAACAGACAGTGTACTTACATCTAACAGACAGTGTACTTACATCTAACAGACAGTGTACTTACATCTAACAGACAGTGTACTTACATCTAGCAGATAATGTATTCACATTGAACAGACAGTGTACTTACATCTAAGAGACAGTGTACTTACATCTAACAGACAGTGTGCTTACATCTAAGAGACAGTGTACTTACATCTAACAGACAGTGTACTTCTAACAGACAGTGTACTTACATCTAGCAGATAATGTATTCACAATGAACTGACAATAACCACATTACTAATATTTATTAATGTAACATAGTAGATGAGGTTGGATGAAGATACAGGTACATCCTACAAGTCCAACCTATAACCTTACAGTGTTGATCCAAAGGAGCACAACCCCCCCTCCCATGTGGTTGATGCCAATTGCCCCATGTCAGGGACTAAAAAAATCCTTCCCAACTCCAAATCTGGAAATCAGCATAAAACCCTGGATCAACTTGTCTTCACCAAAATCCTAAAACCCGTAAGGCTAGGTTCACATCTCCGCTTGCTCACTGTTCAGGGATTCTATCCCCATTCTGCTTGAAAAATGTGGAGAGAAAAGTCCTTCTAGCAGGACTTTTCTCTCCGCATTTTATGGACATTATAGTCTATGGGGTCCGCAAGTTTCTGTGGGTAACCTCTTTTTAAGCAGAGGATCAATGGTGAATCTTAGAGAGAAGTTTCTAGGTCAGCAAACCCTTCAAAAGCTTCTCATACAGCAACCCATCATGCCACCCTAATCTGATGATGGTTTTAGTGCCCTTGCTGGTGAATGTAGGGTACAGGACTCGAGAGACACAATGGTCTAACAACTCAAGATTTACTTAAAGAAAGGCAGGTAACAATAAATAGCAACTCTGGATCATATCTTGTGAGGTCCATCCAAAATCACCATCACAGTCTTTGTCATGCACATGGTTCCATTAAATTGAACAGAACCATTTTTTAGCTATTTCACCTCTAATAATAAATGTTCCAGGAAAAATGTATCCACAATGACCTCTTTCTGTTTTAAGAAAAATAAAACACAAGGCACAGCTTTTCCGCACAGTAGATAAACTCTGCAATACAAACTGCCTAAGACCTACTACCCCATTCTCTCCTTCAGTGGATGATGTTTCTGCCACTGACATTGAAGTTTCCACCCTCTTTTTTAAGTTGTATAGTTGGTTATCATCATATAGTTGGGTATGAAGTAGTCAAATCAGGCTGCTTGAGGTTTTGGGGTGAAGATTTTGGTGCACCCGAGAGCAATAGCATAAAAACAGAAGAAACAGATTTGTTGTATTGCTGCACTAGGTGGTTAGGGTTTGAAGTTGTGTCAGTCTACCAGTGGAGGCTGAGGTTTTTTGGGGAGATGATCCTTTAAGGAATCTGTATTTTATTGTCTTTTTGTTTTGGTGTTTGGCAGCTGCAGAATTGAATGAGAAATCAATAGTGTGATGATCTGACCAGGTGACTGGGTTTACTTTTGAGATTTCCAGTCTTCTTTGGAATATCAGGTCAACAGTGTGTCCCTTTCTGAGTTGCAGAGTGGACTGCTTTAGCTCATCTATAGTAGTAAGAAGCTCTTTCCCACCTTTGGTGGTCTAAGGTAAAGCCCCCTTGCACATGACTGCATGAATGGTCAGTGCGCTATCCGGGTTTTTCCCGGATAGCACACTGACCCCTTCATTTCTATGGGCCTGTACACATGACCGTGAATTACACGGTCCCTTGTGCGGGCTGACAAATATGGAACAGGTCCTATTCCTGTCCGATTTTGCGGCCCTGCTTCCGCGGCTCCTATTCATTGAATGAAAGGGGCCGCGGAAGCACAACCGGTGCACGGGCGGCATATGGATGACATCTGTGTGTCCCCCGTGCGCCGCCTGTGTCGTTCATTCAACGCAGCTGGTTAGCACTGCAACCAGCTTAAGCTGGATAACAACTCAGTTAATTCCTCGAGAAAAGCTGCTCCTTCACCTGGGGGTTGATGTTGTTTTTGTCTGCTAAAATATATATATATATGGAAAACGCCAGCGTTTCTGCTGGTATAATTGACTTGCTACATGAGCGTTTCCGCTTTCGATTTTTTTCTGCAATGTGTGGATGGGATTAGCCAAAATCCCATCCTCTTTCCAGATACTGTAAAACACAGCGTTTTAGCAAAGTGCTGCATTTTTGCAACATGGGGCCCCAGCAGGGGCGTAACTACCGGGGTAGCAGCGGTAGCAGCTGCCACAGGGCCCGGGACATTACGGGGCCCCGCGGGCCCCCGATGCGTTTTTTTTTTTTTTTTTTTTATAGTCCGTTATCTGCTGGAGTAACCCCAGCAGGTAACGGGCCCTATATACTTACCGTTCCTCGAGGTCCCGCTCACGGCCGCCTGCGCTTCCGATGCTGTGGAGGCGGCTGTGAGCAGGAGCGGGGATCGGTATGTGAGGCCGCGGCCCGAACACCACAATCTCTGCTATCATTATACTTCGGGATCTTTTCAGACCCCGGAGTATAATAATCGGAGGCCCAGAGTTGGTGAGGGAACATAAAAAACAATGTACTTACCGCACCTGCGCTTCGGGCCTGTTTGGTGACGTCCCAGACGTCAGCCGACGTCTTTTTGCGTCGCGACGCCGATCCCGCATCACGTGACGCCGGCCTGGTCCGCACAAGAAGAAGGCCGGAGTAGCGCACGGGCATGCACCGAGCGAGGAACAGGTAAGCAACGTTGTTTTTTTATGTTTCTATCCTCCCCTGGGTCTCCGATCATTATACTCTGGGGTCTGAAAAGACCCCAAAGTATAATAATTGTTCATGGGTGGTCCACTATGGGACATATAATAGTGTGTGCAGGGGCCACTATGGGGAATACTACTGTGTGCAGGGGCCACTAGGGGGAATAATAGTGTGTGCAGGGGCCACTATGGGGAATAATAGTGTGTGCAGGGGCCACTATGGGGAATACTACTGTGTGCAGGGGCCACTAGGGGGAATAATAGTGTGTGCAGGGGCCACTATGGGGAATAATAGTGTGTGCAGGGGCCACTATGGGGAATAATAGTGTGTGCAGGGGCCACTATGGGGAATACTACTGTGTGCAGGGGCCACTAGGGGTAATAATAGTGTGTGCAGGGGCCACTATGGGGAATGATACTGTGTGCAGGGGCCGCTATGGGACATGATACTGTGTGCAGGGGCCGCTATGGGACATGATACTGTGTGCAGGGGCCCCTATGGGACATGATACTGTGTGCAGGGGCCCCTATGGGACATGATACTGTGTGCAGGGGCCCCTATGGGACATGATACTGTGTGCAGGGGCCCCTATGGGACATGATACTGTGTGCAGGGGCCCCTATGGGACATGATACTGTGTGCAGGGGCCACTATGGGGAATAATACTGTGTGCAGGGGCCACTATGGCACATAATAGTGTGCGCAGGAATGCGTTTTTTTTGTGGGGGGTTGGAGGGGGCGGTCCGGGGGGGAGGGGTCGGGGGCGGCGGTTCGGGGGGGGGGGGGGGCCCCATGTCAAATGTTTGCCTTGGGGCCCAGCCATTCCTAGTTACGCCACTGGGCCCCAGCTTTAGGTGGATTTGAAGCAGATAGCTACCCCTTCTCCCTTTCCCTCTCCTGTCTCTCATGGGGTAGCACCAGGTAGTTATTTGGTATTGCAGCTTCTAGTGTGGGGCATGTTTCAGTAATAAAAGTTAAGTCATGGGACTCCATAGGACTCCATAGAGTCATATATGATTTCTGTTTTGTTGTTTATAGATCTTGCATTGCAGAGACCAGCTATGATGTGGTTTCCTGGAGTCCGAGATTTTGTGTTTTGACCCTTAGATTTTATTTTGTTCCACTCTTTTTACTGCAGAAATTTTGCATTTCTTGGATATTTATTTTCTTTCAATGGTTAGAGAGCAGACAAAATGCTTTCCTTTTAACAATTTTCAAAATATAAAATGCCTGTTTTTTCAGACAGACGGTAATACCAACTAAATTAGATAATAAATATTATTTATCATATCTTTGGGTTATTTTTTAGCATATACATTTCTATAATATAAATATAAAAATGTTCAAAGATTAAAAAATATCCATGGATGTTTTATTACTTGCTAAAACAAGGCTCTGTTCACACAGTGCTTGTGGTTTAGTTACAACATAGAAGCAAGCAGGGATCCACAATTATATGACAAATAAAACTTAACATTTAATAATCATCTAAAATATAATTAACCCTAAGGATTGGATGGTATATAAATCGGAAAATAATTGGAACGCTCTTACCCGTTCCAGATGAAGGATGTCGTACCCCAGGTTTAGGGCCACAATTTATCCAAACGCAAAGGGTACCAAGCATAGCAGAGCCCTGCCCCAAGTGCAGGGAAGCTCCTGCACTCAGGTTAGGGCTCTGCTATGCTTGGTCGTTTCAATTGATCTTCTAACAATCCCCTGAGGAGCATCTATGTTTTGGATGCGAAACGCGTCGGGAGGAAGAAGATATTAACAGGGCAATTTTAGGGTCAGCATTGGGACTGCCCTTGTAAGGGCAGGTGTTAAGGGGGACAGGGTTGCACAGGGTCAAACTCCTGTATCCATCCTTTGTTCCCTTTGTGTTTGGATAAATTGTGGACCTAAAGGTGGGTATGACATCCTTCATCTGGAATGGGTAAGAGCATACCCATTGGCCTTATCCATAGAATAAGCCACAAATAACAGATAGATGTGGATCTCACCTCCAAGACCCACAACTATCTTAAGAACAGGGCTCTGTCCATTCCTGAGAGCGAATAGAGAGGGGCCCCACATATGCACATCCCTCTATTCAATTCACAAAGATGGGAATCCAGGACAACTCAGAGGCCAGTGCACAGAACCAGGTAGCATTCTGGCCAACAGACAAGGCAGAGTCCGCAACAGAATAGAGACAACTCATTGAGGTCTATGGGATAGTTTTCTAGACCTGTTCAGTGATACAAGCAGATACGCTGTGACATCACCTATTGTCAAATTGGATGCAGTGATGGGCAGTGGTGTTTTCTATAGAGGCATCGTCTTTTATAATGTTGTAAATAATCTTGTAAATTTGCAGGATTTAGTATTTTTATTAAATATAGTGACATGGAAAATAAAGAAAACAAAAAATATATATTTAACATAAAACTTGGTTAAAAAAAATTGGTAATTTTCTGGTGCACATTTCCTTTAAAGGGTTTGGCCATTTTCAGACCAATATTGAGAACCAAATGTTAATGTTTGTATAATAAAAAGTTGTACAATTTTCCAATATACTTTCTGTATCTATTCCTCAATTTTCTAGAGCTCTGCTTGCTGTTATTCATTCTGTTACTTCTAGTGGATAAAATTCTGACCATGGTCATGTGATTTACTGATCATGGTCATGTGATGTACAGTTCATGGTCATGTGATGGACACACAGGTGCACATGCACACAACCCCAAGGGAGGGGAAACCATGGACTTTTGTTTGTGATATCACCCCCCCCCCCCATTATTAATCAGAAAGCATAATTGCCATTTAACCCCTTATATCCTGTGGTCAATGCTGACTACAGTACCGAAGTCATTTTACAATAAAAAATAATAATAGACTATTTTTCCCCCTTGTTAATGAAAAAATAATAAAAAAAACACAATTGGTATCACCACATCTGTAACAACCCCTAAAATAAAATTAGTATGTTATTTATCTTACATGATGAATGCCATAAACCTAGAAATTCAGATGACACAATTCATGTTTTCTGATGATCTCAAAAACAAAAAGTAATAAAAACTGATGAAAAATTCTTATATACCCACAAAATACAAGGTCTCGTAAAGCTACATTGAAATAAAATGTGAAAAGTTATGAATGCGGGAATGCAGCCATAAATTCAGTCATAAATTCAAAATCTGCAATAAAAAAAAAACCTGACAATTTCGGAAGTGTTTTTGCAATGTTAATGACTGTTATGTAACAAAATTTCATGAGCACACAGAAATTTCCAAATCCAAAAATTCTTCTCATTCAAACATAATTCTTCAGCATAGTTGGGTAAGGGATTTAATACTAATATTTTTATCATTGCTGTGGGACTATGGGTGTCTGGCAGGTAAAAACTTTTGACAAAAGGCTCAAAATGGTTTAATAAAATAAAGAAATATCTCACAGACCTTTTAGAAACTGCAGCTTCTGTCACAATGGGTAAAGGAACTGTGACTGATAGCGTGATTTTACGGTTTTAATATTTTCACAAGATATTACAAAGCATAGTTGAGTTCACGTCACATGAACGTAGGAAAACTTGCATAACAAATGGACTTGGCTTCAACAGTCCATGTGGTACACATCATAAACTAAAATAGTGTTTGTGGTGTGAATTGCACCATAAAATATTATGCGTATGTCTGTATTAGGCCTTACCAATATATTAAATACAAGTATGCTGGCTCACACTACCACTCATGGCATACATTGTGCCCATAAAAGTCTATGGATAATTTTGGCATGTACATGAAAAATATTTTCCTCCATTATATTTAATTTTTATACGGTATATACTATATTTTTATTTATTCACATGCAGTACATAGATTCAACAATTCTTACCTGTCCAATCCTCCTTCGGTTTGGTATCTGTGAAACTTTCATCAGTGTATTCCACAAAAAGTGCTTTTTTGTATATTTGAGAGCCAGGTTGTCTTAAAAATGGCCTGAAATATGTAATGAGAAAACAAATACATAAGACATACATTCTCCCATCTAGATATTTGGGGCTATATCCAAGGCAGCCTCGACTATTGTCAGAACACCGGTAAAAGTGAATGGAGAGACATGGAACACGTGTGGCCCTCTCCCACTCACTTGTGAGATGTAACCGTAAATAAGATGTAATTACCCTTTTACCCTTAGGCTAGGTTCACACTACTGTTGTTAGTGTCCATTGCTGTGTTCCGCCATACGATGACAGCAACAGACATTAAACTGTTGGAAAGAATGGTTACAGAATGATTCTGTGTCCGTTCCCATTGACAAAAATGTAAACAACATGACGGAAGCTGTCTTCCGTCATGTTTGTTTACTTTTGCAATGGAAGATAAAGTCCTGCATGTAGTTTATTGTCTGTTGATATCATCCTATGATGGAAGACAGCAACGGACATTAACAACGGTAGTGTGGATCCAGCTTTACCCTATCTATAGTGCTCTTGCTCCCCATTCCATTCAATATCCTACAGGTTACAATAATCACTTAACAGAGAATTATCTTCATGTAACCTTTGTAAACACTTCACTATTTAGAACTCTACATGTACCTATATATACACACACAGCTGTAACTAGTTTTCCCATAAGCAATGGGACAACATCATAGTGTTGGCGTGGCCAGTCAGTATCCTACAACTTTGAAACAGCTGTCTGCAGATGGGACGCTCTTTCTTTTGGAGGAGTTGTTATTCTGGCTTGGATTTTATTCCAAGATTATATCCTTAGGTTTCTTTGAAAACCATAGATTAATCTATAGGAAGCTACCTTCCAAATGGTGACACTCAAGCTCATTCCTCTTTTTCACCATTGAAGTGAGGGCCCACAAACTTCATACAGCCAAGGGCCCATGGTGGTCTCAATCCATCATCAAACTTTTACCATAAATTTTCTTTAGCTTCTTATTTTCCTTTTTCTACCTTCCTTCCTTGAGCACCAGAATAAAGTTATTGGATGTATTGAGTCAAGTATTTATTACTGACCTACTACTGTATATAGGTCCTGGGTAAAGCAGGACAGGGTAGGGAGAAAACATCTCATCTATAATGTTGTCATGGATGTGTTGTATATGTGCGGTCAATTGCCACATTTTGTATTTGTAATAGGAAATCTCCACACTCTTTTTAAATGCTTGCAAAATCCCATGAATTTTGAACATTTTTTGGTGGCATTTTCTGTGTTGCTAGATTTATAATATACATTTTTCTGTTTCAATTTTTTTCTTAAACGTTTATATAGGGTAATAATAAAAGTCACTTATAAAGTCAATAAATGGTAGTAAATAGCAAAAAATGCATAATTTTGTAATATGTTCTCAAATTAAGCATTTAGAAGTTATTAATTTAAGGCACAATTTATTACAGAAAAAACTGAATATAAAACAAAACAAGAAAAAATAGGGCAAATAAAATAAGGGTCTTAGAGTTAGACTGGTGGGTAGAGACTATCCGCCATACACGCTACACAGTGAGTACAGGAGAGTCTGCTCTATAATTGACTATCTCTTACTTCTTATTGAATAAAGCACTTTAGTTGTGGTAGAAAGCTCCAGCATCAGTCTAAGACCGTCTTTGTTATTCTGTCGCATTTCCTGTTCACTCCTTGCCCTCCCCTCTCCATCAACTTCTATAGATATGTCACTTTACAGATAGAGAAGTGATTTTCAGAATGATACGTAGTTTAGCGGGGGGTGTTAGGGAAACAGCCTGATAAAAGCAGAAAGAAATATTTCTCTCTGACAAAATATATTACATAAGGCTCCAGTCTCTTGAGAGTTAAATTAGAATAATACAAAGTTACAAAATAAGAGAATTCTATTGTTCTTCCAGTTACATTTTACTTTGAAATGTTTCGGCTGGACTTTGACACTGGTGCCAATAATTGTTATAGAACTGAAGCCATGGTACAGTATATGACAGGAGGTAGACTGTGTTCTGCTAGAGATAAGAAAATGTTAAATATGTTTATGGAAGTGATAAGAAGTAAGAAAACACTCGGTTCTACTGGTTGGAATTCCAACGCTCTGGAGAGTATCAGGCGCTTCTGGGATCTAGGCCTTCCTCTTAGTCCTGGGCGTGGTGCTTTGTACATGGTTTCTGCCATTGGCCTCGGTACTAACTGCATATATGTTAATATCTGTCCCTATGTTGGGGATTGCGGGTCTGGCTGCTGAGAACCTGACATGGACGGTTCTTTGAACCCTCTTTGGGACTCTTATCTGGTATGTCTTTCTGTTCGCCCCTATTCACACCCCCTTAGCTGCCCTCCCCCCTCCTTTTTTTTTTTCTTCTTCTCTTCCCTCCTCTTCCTCTTCTTCTCTTCTCTGCTTTTGTCGCTTTTTCTGCTCTCCCTCTTTCTCTTCCTACTACCTCCACTCGTTCTCCCTTTTCGTCTTCTTCTTCCATACTCCTGTTGCCTTACTGGCTGCGTCCGTCTGGGGGGGGGGTTCCCCGGCTAGTCCCGCATTGTTTATTTTTGTATGTGTGTGTTTTTGTGTAATTGGTCTATTTTGGACCTTGTTGTATTCTTATAAAAATGCAATAAATATTTCAATTATAAAAAAAAAAAAAGAAGAAAAACTTTTGACATGACAGCCGCCATTCCCTTATATGATCGAAATATGACTGTAACATAAAATTCCTTTTTACACGAATGTTATGCTCTAAAGGTGTCAACAGCTCTTTGTTACGTGCTACATCTTTGTATGTTTCATGCTCTTTATTTGATAAATTTGAAAATCAATAAAAATCCATTGAAAAAAAAAAATAGCTCAATATTCACAATTAGGTTATTTCTGGTTAACACACAATCTAAGTTGTTGTTCAATCTAGAAAACCCATTTAACCACTTAAGGATGTAGCCTAGCTTGGGCCTTAAAGAGGACCTTTCATGTCCTCATGAAAGTGTGGTTTTATATACCGCTAGAGAGCCATTGACTTTCCCAGTATGTGCCCCGGTGGTGGAGATATCAGTGCCATTAGTTTCGGCACTGATATCTCCCCACTGTCAGTAGGGTGTTCCTCATAGCTCAGCGTCATTGCTGGGCGGTAAGGAACACCCCCTCTGACAGTACAAGGCTATGTTAGAGTACAGTTGCCCTCCTGACAGTATAGAGTCTAAATAGCACATCAGGCACCAAAACTAACATTGATTGCTCAGGAATGGTGGGGGGGCTAGAGAAAAAAAATTCCAACTGTGCCAGAAACAGAGGAGCAGCAGCTGAAGCCCAGTCCACTGAATAGCGTTGGTTCCAGGATATTGCAGCGCCACTCCAAATATTTGAATAAGAGCAGCTGTACATGCTCCTTGTCCACTGCTGTAACTTCCAATGGAAAACCCCTTTAATGGGAAGTTACACAATGCATATAGTACTAACTAGATAAAAGAACAATACAGAATGTAATAGCGGCCTCCATGTTCCAAGCAGCAGAAATGACTAGCGCTACTCAAAGTGGATTTTGACTTTGTACATAATTTTGATACTAGGTCAAAAATTCTGATGGTTTATTTCATAATAAATCTGTATAGGGTTTGTCATTTATAGGATATGTCATCAGTATGAAAAATCTTTTTGGGTCCACACTGAAAAATATCCTCAATCAAGTTAACATTATTAAAAAATACAGTATATGAGTGAAACAGTAAGAGAATGCAAAAACTCACCTATAAAGGAAATATACTATGTAATAAAAAAAAATTTTAAACAGAAAAATCATTTACTTAATTTTTTTGGAGGTTCCCTTTTAAGAATTAGCAACTAATGGTTTCCATATTTTTTTTTAAAGCAAAACTGTCAGGTTGAAATAAGAAAAAAAAACAATGAACAAAGTAAGGATATTCTTCTACTAAAGCAACGCCATTTACCTTTCTTCTTCAGAAAACACTGTCCCATCCTTGTAATTCCACAAGTGCTCCACAGCAGCGATATAGAACACTCTTGTGATGGCCTCGCACGTGTGACAGAGTAGTGACAGTTGCAGGAAGGTCACTGGCCTCATTGTGGGTACAGACATTCAGAGGAGAATGCCTTACTTGTGGATGTGCCTTACTGTTCCTTTCATAAGTAGATGCCCTTCCTAGAATTTTTTTTGTTAACTGCCTTAGAAAAGGAAGGAAATTAACAGCAGGAAACCGAGGGTGTGACATGAAATTACTTTTCACTTTGATGTCTATTGTGGCAAAAGTGACAGGTTTATTTTATTATTTATTAATAAGTGCCCTTCTGAATAATACCAAGAATGAATGACAGCCATGACTTTTCCCGTAGGCATTATATTATCTATTTTATACATTTTGTGCTGAAAAAAGCATGTCCATTTTTTAAAGGAGAGACCTGCCTTTGTGCAAAAAATGTATTTTTTGTTTCAGTGCAAAAAATTAAAAAAATTTAAAAATGAAGGATCAACTCTTGATTGAACATCAGTGTTTTAAGCCTACATCTACCACTACAAAGCTAAGTGTCTCCATGGTAACAGACTACAAAACTCTTACATATAGTAGTCTGATCTTATACACATACTTTTATCTGTCCCATTTTTCTTTCTAATTTATATTTGGCAGTTTAGCAAGGAAGATGCCACAGACTTATGGCAAGGATGTGAGTGTCAGAACAGACTATAGAGGGTTTGTACATGAGCTGTAGACACGTAATTTTAGATGCATTGGAGCAGTACAAAAACTGACTGCAATGGTGAACCTTCTCTTTAAAGGTTTTCTCCATCTTAAAGAAGCCTGTCAGCAGTAATTTTTTTTTGTATATGCAGTTTTGAGGGCTATAACATTTTGTTTTTCCTTTGGGTGATTCAAAACATTTTTGAGTCTTTATAAAGTGATAAATAGGATTTTATTGTTATGTTGTTTTTATTTTACCATGTTTTTTATTTATCTTAACATCTGAGAAAATGTAAAAGAAAAAAAGTTTGTTTTTCACATTTTTCATGTTTTTTAATAGTACAAAGTGCTAATAAAAACATTTTTAAATAGTTTTTTTTTCTACGTTATGTTCATTTTTAAATAGGTGACACTAGTCGGGAGTGGGGTGAGAACCTTTTTTTTCACTTGATTTCATTTTTGTAATTTTTTTTTTCACATTGTGCCTCCCTATAAGGTCATAATATACCTGGGGAGGTGGGGGGGGGCGGCATTTTAACTTTCTTTTTTTTTTTTTTTGCTGCCTTCTGTTACCTAGCGATGATACAGTAGCTCCATTTATAGGAGGAATTCAGCCTCCTATACTGTACTCCAGATCTGATCTGGCTCATGCAGCTCATGCAGTTCCCGCCTCAACGGTCATGTGCCTGCCTTTACTATAGGACAGGGATCAGCAACCTTCGGCACTCCACCTGCTGTGAAACTACAACTCCTAACATGCGCCATTCACTTCCATGGGAGTTCCAAGACAGCATAGCAAGTATGCATGCTGGGAGTTGTAGTTTTACAACAGCTGGAGTGCCGAAGGTTTCCTACCCCTATAGGAGCTCCAGCTATAGTAATAGCCAACTCCCCCCTTCTGCCGTGCAGCTTCTTAACACTGCAAGGACGTATGGGTTCATCCTTGCAGGGCTTAAGAGTGGGCTTTCTGAAAGCGGCTAAAGAAGTGGTGGCATATCACCTGAATATAACATCCCTTTATGAACAATGCGGCTCCCACCTCAGGGACCACCACAATCCTGAGAATAGTGGGGCCACAACACTTGTTTAGCGCTGCACACTGCATCCAGCTACCCACTACACAGGTAACTGCAGTCCCATGACAATGTGCATGGAAGACTTAGAAGGGAGCCGGGCCGCAATTCTGCACAGACAGGTGACTGGGATTGCTTTTGTGCAGGGAAACACTTAAAAGGGGGCAGAGTGCTAAAACAGCACTGCAGTCCTGTTAATCTCCAGATTATTGGGGATCACAGAGGTCAGGCCCCCATGATCACAAAGTGACGACATATTTTAGTGATATGCTATCACTTTAGAAAATGGGAATATCGTCGTCTTACAATATTCCCTCTATACTTGACAACTGTTCTTCATTTGGTTTGGGAATCTCAGGCAACAGTTTATATTACTGTTATGTCATTCTTTGGCATTTTGCTATCTTTATTGTCTCTGCATCTATTTGTGACTGTAGTTGCAACTTGTTTAATTGGAGTGAATGTAAACTCTGAGAAGTCACCAAGATGGCGTATAGTCACGAGAGTGTTTCACCTGTAAACACTACTGCAAGACCACAAGGATTTTCAAGATGCCAGATAAACTTCACCGCAACCATTACATGTGTATACTGCCTTGTGAGGTGCATGGGGTAATAAAATGAGGCACAGCATAGGACATTATTACTGGAATTAAATAATGGAGCCCAGACATACGAAGCACAATCTCAGGCAGTGAATGAGTACCAGAGCTTAGCACGGCTCAAGTGTGGGCCTTAACATCATGAGATGTTCCCACATGGGAAAGAGTTGTTACAAGTTTCAGAAAAAAAGGTGCTCGAAATCCTGACTATATACTTGAGCCCATTAGTAATAATAATAATAATAATACATTTTATTTATATAGCGCCAACATATTCTGCAGCACTGTACAATTTGTAGGGTTCAAGTACTGACAAAAAGATACATTACAAAGAAATAGTCAATTCACACACTGGGACTGAGGGCCCTGCTCGCAAGAGCTTACAATCTATGAGGTAGAGGGGGTGACACAGGAGGTAGCAGGGGCGGCAACAGACGTAGCATTGTTTGTACAATGGTCAGACAATTCTGTAATAGAGGTTACTGTCATTACACATACAGTATATAAAGCTGTATGAGACATCATCAGACGTGTCCTTTAACGTGCAGATGGTGCCTGGACATATAAAGTTAGTCTGATACGGCATCATATCCTGTGAGGTAATGCGGGAGTGTGAACAGAGGAGGGTATGTTTTAGGGATTCTAGCTACAGAAGGGTTTACATTAGGAGTTGTGATAGGCCTGTCTGAAAAGATATGTCTTTAGTTTGCGTTTGAAGCTGTGGAAATTGGGGGTTAATCTAATAGTCCGGGATAGAGCATTCCAGAGAAGTGGTGCAACTCGGGAGAAGTCTTGTATACGAGCATGGGAGGTTCTGATAATAGAGGATGTTAGTCTTAGGTCATTGAATGAACGGAGAGTACGGGTTGGGCGATAGACAGAGATGAGGGAGGAAATGTAGGGAGGTGCAGCATTATGGAGAGCCTTGTGAATGAGGGTGATAAGTTTATATTGTATTCTGTATTGAATAGGCAGCCAATGTAGTGACCGGCACAGACCGGAGGCATCGCTATAGCGTCTAGACTGATAGATAAGCCTCGCCGCCGCATTCAGAATAGATTGTAGAGGGGAGAGTTTAGTAAGGGGAAGACCGATTAGTAAGGAGTTACAGTAGTCAAGGCGAGAGTGAATGAGGGCAACAATAAGTGTCTTTAGTGTATCTGTGGTAAGGAAAGGGCGGATTCTGGAGATGTTTTTTGAGGTGGGGATGACAAGAGCGTGCGAGTGATTGGATATGGGGGGTGAAGGAAAGGTCTGAGTCAAACAAAACCCTGAGGCAGCGGGCATACTGCCTAGGAGTTATGGTAGCATCTCCACAATAGACACACATTCCTTGTTTAAACAATTCTGTGGAGACAGAGTAGACCCCAGCAGCATGGGCTTGTCGGATGTTTCAGGGGTGGTCTCTATGTTGAGCAGAGTACATGACTTAAGAGTACAATCCTTTTTGTGTTCCCATAAATGTTTATCAAGTCGGATGGCTGAAGTCATGGTCTGGTCCATGGACATTGGTTTAGGATAAGAAGCCAAAAGGTATTTTAAATTCTCTGACAAACCATGCAGCAACTTATAACACAGGGCTGGATTGTTCTATTGAGAGACCAAGGACCATTTTCTAAATTCAGAGCAATGGTCTTCGGCAGGGTGATGACCCTTATGAAGACAGTAGAGATTAACTTCAGCCAGAACCCAACGATTGGGCTCATCATATATACATCCACAGAAAGTTCAGAGGGAAACTGGAATCCAAAGAAAAGGCCCAGGCTTGAGGATTTGTCTGCAAGAGAGAGGTGATGAGTCCCACACACTGCTCTTCCGGCTCTGATGAGTGAGGTCCCAGACAGAAATACAATTTGCATCTTTCACAGAAATTAGCAAAGGATTTATGATCTTTAGAAAAATGATCAGTCAGATTTATGTTTGGTTTAACTGGTGCAGACGCTGTGACAGCAACTTGGAGTTGCATAGTCTCATAATGTTGAACCCCTTCAGCAAGTTCATGAACCAGCGATGTCAAAGCAGGCCTTTGATCCCCAAGGTTCTCCATCTGTTCCTTCTTGGAAAAGATTTTTGAGCCTTCTGTTTCTCTTATGGAGTTGCTGCTTAAAGAGGCCCTTTCATCAATTCCAAACTCCAGCTTTTTCTACCCTACAATAGCTGCTGCTCCACTAATTCTGACACACTTGGGATTTTCTTTTCTAACCCCCACCGTTCCTGAGCAATGGATGTTGTTAATTTCAGCACTCAATATGATAAATACGCTCCCTACTATCAGGTGATCCCTACAGCAAGCTGGGACCATCAGTAGGGATCCTAGTTAGCATACTGGGTGCTGAAACTGACAGCACTGATAGCTCAGGAATAATGGGGGCTAGAAAAAAATTCCAAGTGTGCCAGAATCAATGGAGAAGCACTTATTGAAAGATGCAGAGAGTTGGTACAGTTGTTGAAATGTCCTTTTTAAGCAAATCCCTATGTCCGAATACACAGTATGTAACTGACAGGACCAGCAGACAGCAAGAAAGAAAGCTATTAATAATCCAACATTGCTCTGGTTCACAGAGTCTAAGTTCACTACGAGATATTCACCAGAGTCTGCTACAAGGCAAGATGGACTTGGCTGCTCGGAACCCAGGTTGCAACCTCAGAACAAGGTGCACCTGCAAGCTAAGGACCAAATCAGAAATCCTATTGCTGGCTGACAGTCAGTTATACATAAGCGGATGTCAAAAATCAGGAAAGCATGAGATTAGCCAAATCGACGGCAGAAAAATCCAACAGTCCAGGCCACGATTCCAGGAGGTCACAGATAAAGTCAAATCAGCAAGTGAGGGGATAACCAGGAGGGCAAGCCAAATCAGTAAACCAGGGAATCTGCATAAAACAGGGAAAGGTACTGAAAATAGGTTCAGAAATACGGGAAGTCCAGATACATTCAGGCAGTGAATGAGTGTCAGAACTAGGTGTAAATATCCTGCTCCAGCTCTGGATTGGACGGAGAAACAGCAATCTGATTGGTTCTGTGTCTCAAAGCGCCGACTGGCTGAGCAGACCCAGTCAGAGATTGACTAGTAGACATGGCAACCTTAAAGTGATGGCTCTGAGCAGAGCTATGGTGGTGCAATGTGTTTTCTTAATATGCAGTACTGAGATAAAACGTTTCAACGTTTTTTTTTTTTAGTCCTCTTAGGGGGATTGAACATGTGTTTCTTCAGATCACTTGTGCCATAGACTGCAATATTCTTGTATTGCAGTCTATGGCAAAATGTTTCTACATTTTCAACGAAGCTCACATGAAATGTGCATTGAGCCTGCCCTCCACCACAGCTAGTATCTTTTTGGCACATATAGGAATATGTTAGAGTAAGTGTACATGTTCTAATGCGACAGGAAGCCATAATGTATTTTTTTCTAGTGTATCACAAATAGCAAATTTAGCAAGATGATAAGCAGACTGTGTGACATAATACTTAGTCACAATCTGTGGTTTGACATTTACTGCAGAATATTCAAAGCATCAATTTTAAGAAATAGAACTTTGTATTTTCTGTATATTTGGAAATTATGTTTGGGATCTATTGTAGCATTATAAAGCTGACTTTACATTCTAATATTGTTTAAGGACATGAATTTCACGACTGTGATGGTTCTAGTTCCCTTTTTTATGTACTGTATCTGATTTGGATCTAAAATCATCTTTGTGTTGAAACCATATGATTTTGAGTTTTTAAGATTCTACTTGTAATAACTGATCCCTATTGTATAGTATTATCTGCCCATTTCAACAAACAAAAAAATAAAATCAAAAACTATACAACAGCAATTGGTAAAAGCTGGAAGGTTTATACAAAGCTCAGCAAAAAATCCAAAAGGTGAACAAATAACCCTTATCTGACCTGAAAAGAGGTTGCACAATGTCAACCATAATACAAGAAAGCACAGCAACACAACACACAGGGTGTCGAAATGCAAAAAAGTAGTCACCACAATAGAGGACCTGCCAAAGTCCAAAGTAAAAACAAGTCAAGTGTTATCTTCTCCATTTTAATATGAACTAATATTTTCAGATTTGTGCTGCCTCCATTAATGCGAGTCTACCATAACCAAATCTTCTAAGCCACTTATATGGTGTTGTAGGGGCTGTTAGTCACATAGTAAACATATGATTTTGTGTTAAAGTGCAATCTTGCCAGAGTTTCAGTATTCATCCCCTGTTACTAGGTAAGCTCCATCTTTAGATACCAGCCTGCTCAAGACGGGAACACAGTGAGTGGAGGGGGAGTGGCAGGTCAATCTTCATACAGTGAATGGAGGGGGGAAGGGCAGGTCTCTATTCACAGCCTCTACATGTCCTTTACACTGAACAGAGAGGTATCTTCAGCTTCCCACTGCTCACAGAGCGTGTGTATACTATATACTTCTGACTAGCTGCCTGTGTTATTGTTGATGGGATAATAATCATAGACAGCAACAGCTTTACTTATTGTGCTCAGAGTTCTATTTTTCTGTGTCAGGGATCTTTTTAGTTGTAGGATAACCTGGATTTGGAGTTCAGTGTTTTGGATCTCCTGTATTATGGTCACTTGGGCTCTTCTGAGCTATTTGTTTGCTATTGTACAGTTACTTCTGGCAAAATAATACATTTATAGAAAACAGTTGTAGTAATAACGAATGGGGGGCAGACTGCTCTGTATTGTTCATGCCCCCACCTCAGAGAATGTGCTGCAGCCATAATAATAATAATAATAATAATAATAGTCCTTTAATAGTCCCACAGTGGGGAAATTCAGTGTGTTACAGCAGCAAAGATAAGATAAGCAGATACAAATACAAATACAACATGTACAGGAATGTTCCAAGGTGAGAGGCATTACATTAATAGCAGACAGACAGATAGGACGTAGCAGAGGGGGGGGGGGGGATTTAACAGGCAGAGAGATATTTCAGTTCTCTGTATGTAATGATCTCTGCTTAGGTCGGTGTTGGTTGTACAGCCTAACCGCGGTGGGGAGGAAAGACTTCCGATAGCGCTTCTTCTCACACCTAGGGTGGAGCAGTCGGTCACTGACAGTACTGCCCAGCGCAATCACAGTCTCATGCATGGGATGGGAGTTATTCTCCCGCATGGAGCTCACCACGGACAGTATCCTTCTGTCACCCACCACCTGCACTGGGTCCAGTGGGCTCCCCAGGACAGAGCTGGCCCTTCTAATCAGCTTGTCAAGTTTATTTCTGTCCCTGGTTGATATACTGCTCCCCCAGCAGGCCACTCCAAAGAAGATGGCTGATGCCACTACCGAGTTGAAGAAAGTCCTAAGAAGTGCCCCCCGGATTCCAAAGGCTCTCAGTTTCCTAAGCAGGTAGAGCCTGCTGTGGCCCTTCCTGTACAGGGCCTCCATATGATCTGCCCAGTCCAGCTTATTATTAAGGAGCAGACCCAGGTACTTATAGGTGTTCACAATCTCGATGCCCGTCCCCAGGATGTCCACTGGTTTTGGAGGGCATCTGCCTTTACGGAAGTCCACCACCATCTCCTTGGTCTTCCCCGCGTTAATCTTCAGGTGGCACCAGTCCACAAAAAAACGGTTCAGTTCTCTGTACTCCTTGTCATCATCGTCTGTGATGAGGCCTACTATTGCAGAGTCGTCAGAATACTTCTGTAGGTAGCAGGTGGATGAGTTGCACCTAAAATCAGCAGTGTACAGTGTGAAGAGGAAAGGGGCGAGAACCGTACCCTGAGGTGCCCCCGTATTACAGATCACGGTACCTGACACACAGTCTTGGTCTCTCACGTATTGAGGTCGATTTGTGAGGTAGTCTAGGATCCAGTTGGAGAGGTGGTGGTCCACTCCAGCAAGGCCCAGCTTGTCTCTCAGTAACCTGGGCTGTATGGTGTTAAAAGCACTGGAGAAATCAAAGAACATTATTCTCACCGTGTTCCCTGGTTTTTCCAGGTGAGACAGAGCCCTGTGCAGAAGGTGGATGATGGCATCATCTACCCCAATGCCCGGTCGATAAGCAAACTGGAGAGGGTCCATAGCGGGGCTCACTAGAGGGCGAAGATGTGTGAGAACCAATCTCTCTAAGATCTTCATCAAGTGGGATGTCAGTGCTACAGGTCTGTAGTCGTTGAGGTCCATAGGGTGAGGTTTCTTTGGAACTGGTACCACACAAGAAGATTTCCATAATTCAGGGACTATTTCCTGCCTCAGGCTCATATTATACATATATGTAATTATACCACACAGCTGGTCCCCACAAGTCTTAATTAGCCTTGCACTGATGTCATCTGGCCCTGCGGCTTTCCTCGCCTTGATCTTTTTCATCTCCTTCCTCACCTGGGCCCGTGTGAAGGTCAGACTGTGGTCAGATAAAGACAGATTTCTGGATTTACTGGTCTGTTGGGAAGTAGCCACATGGGGTGAATGGGGTGAAGTCATTGTGGTGAGGGGAGCTGAAGGACATTCTGGGGTGGGAGGAGCTGGTGTGTGATCAAATCTGTTGAAGAATAGGTTTAGTTCATTAAGCCAGTTAACATCTGCCTCAATCTGGCAGACTGACTGTTTATGACCCGAAATTGACTTAAGCCCCTCCCAGACCCCCCTTATGTCTTTTCTTTCCATTTGCTTTTCCATTTTTTCCTTATAACTGGCTTTTCCTTGCCTGATTAGATGCCTCAGCTCCTTTTGTACTTCCCTCAACCCCTCCTTATCTCTTGTCCTGAATGCCATCTTTTTCTCCTTAAGTAGTGTTTTTATATCAGAGTTAATCCATGGTTTGTTGTTGGAGAAGCACCTCACCACTTTTGTGGGTACTGTGTTGTCCACACAAAAATTAATGTAGTCCGTTATGCAGTGTGTGAGTCCTTCTATATCTTCTCCATACGAATCCTGCAAAACTTCCCATGCGGTTGTGTCAAAACAATCCCTCAGAGCCTCATCACTCTCCTCGGACCATATCCTCACTGTGCGGGTGACAGCTGGTTCTCTACGTACAAGTGGCTTGTACACAGGTCGGAGATGTACTAGGTTGTGATCCGATCTTCCCAGGGGCTGTAGGGCTGATGAGTTATATGCCTCCCTCACGTTGGCAAAGAACAAGTCCAGTGTTTTGTTGTCTCTTGTGTGGCAGGTTACATACTGTGTGAAACTGGGAAGTGTGGATGATGGAGAGGCATGGTTGAAATCGCCAGACACAAGAAGGAGGGCCTGGGGGTGCTGAGACTGTAACTGGCTCAGCGTGGCTTGTAGGACCTCGCAGGCAGCGTCAGCTTTCGCAGAGGGGGGGACATATGCAGCTATCACGATGACATGTGATAGTTCCCTTGGTAGATAGAAAGGTCTCATGCTCACAGCTAATAGTTCAATGTCCTTACAGCAAGTTTGCTCCTTAATCACAATGTGCCTAGGATTGCACCATCTATTATTCACAAACATTGCCAGCCCCCCTCCTTTCCTCTTACCGCTCTCCCTTGTCCTGTCTGCCCGAAGGAGTTTAAAACCATCCAAGGAGACCAGAGAGTCAGGAGTAACTTCAGTGAGCCAAGTCTCTGTAAGTAGCATCATGCTGCACACCCGAAACGCCTGATGGTGCCTGGTGAGCGCTGTTAGTTCATCCATCTTGTTTGCAAGAGATCTCACATTGCCCATAATGATGGAGGGAACAGTTGGTCGGTAACGCCTCTTTTTAATCCTCTGAAGAGTTCCTGCTCTGCAGCCCCTCCCCCCGCTTTTTCTTTCTCCAGAGTTCTTGGGGGATGGGTGGGCAAATGGTATGCAGCCCTGTTGTTGTGACTCTAAGCTGCAGTAATTTCTCTCTTGTGTAGACAAAAGAAATGCCTGCAGACACAAGAGTCCCCATTTCTGCAGGACAAAAAGACAGAAAAAAAAAAAAAAAAAAGTATCACAAAGGTCCAATTCCAAGTCTTTGTTTCTTCATTTCTTCATAGTGTAAAGTCCATTAAGTAGAGAGATAAAAAACAGACAGAGAAAGAAAAAATAAGAGAGAGAGAGTCTCAGAGCTGCCGACCAGGCAGCCACTTCAGTGGCGCCATCTTGGAAAAAATGGGGCTATTAGCAACAGAACTGATAAGACCCCATGTATGAAGTCTTATACAGACAGAGAACAGACTGCCCAGACATTTCTATTTTTGATGAAAACTCAGGTACTCATTAACCCTTTAATGGTGTAGGGTCGATTGGATGTTAATGCTTTTTTCATATTTTTCATCTCTGCCTTCCAAAATGAATAACTTTTTTTTATTTTTCTGTCATCAGCTATATAAGGGGTTATTCTTTGCGTGACCTGATGTACTTTCAAGCTTTAGTTCTTAATCTTTGCCAGAAATAAAGTGAAGTCAATAGGTTACAGCCGTTCATATTGGACTAATATTCATGAACTACCCATCACTAATAGAAAGTTCCCCCTCCCCTCCCCATAGACTTGTATAGAGAGGAATCATCTGAGCCTTGTCTGTGTTGAGATGGATACAGCAGTAATTTTTACAGTGAAAGTCATTCTAGCACAGAGAGGAGGGCAGGGAAAACACTTACAGAAAGCGGCATTTCTCTGGAAAGAAATATTAGAAAACGTCTTACAATATATTAGTTTATTCAAAGTTTGCTGAAATAATTGACTATTTAAGGGTTAATGGCGGGTTACGCCAGTCCACGTATGTTCCAAGTTAATCTCACAGGCCGCAGAAAGACAAAGTGTTAGAAGTTGTTTTGCACTGTCCCTGCGGCGTCTCTTTGCTGACAGCTCCACCGTGTCCTGCACACAGTGCTCGCTCTGTCACAAAACACAGGGACAGTCAAATCCGGCCCACTTGGACTAAACAGCCCCATGTCTCAGCTTCCCGGGCCAATGCAAGTTGCACATTGAAAATAAAGAGATATTGACAATAATTGTAACTACACCAAAAATGTCGGGCTTAGGCTAAAGGAGTGAAAAAAAGAATAGACACATGGATAGTACAAACACTTGGATGAATCAGCCTGGACCACAAAACAGACAGGAATAGGGCCTGCCTTGGGTTTTGCCACCTGTGTTCACAATTCCTGCACTCACCTGTGACGGATGAGAGCAACGGACATTAACAATGTCCTTACTGATATTAAGGTAGGTATTGCTGATTCAGTGATCTGCCCAATTGCCGGCAGCGGTCAGGAAGGAAGTTTTTCCATTTTATGATGAGTCTGTGCCATTAATAAAGTGGGTTTTTTGCGTTTCTCTGAATCAACTTTGGTTTCTAAATATATAAGGGACTAGAGGAAGGACCCGGCTTCGCACGGGTATATTTCATTTTTTGTTTGTGTAGTGACCCCATAAGAATTGGCCAGTTTTGCACTTGACATCCAGTATGGCAGTCCAGTATAGGTATAGTCTATTTATGGCTGTGTTGCTATGGAAACCTGCTAAATGAAATGTGATCTTACATTGGCTAATACACGTCATATGACTGAATATTTAAGGACCTGCGAACTGCTATTGACTCATACAGGACATAAATAGCTTGCTTGCTATGGAAATCTGGTGTAAAGCTGTGTGTATGTCAAGACTGAACCTGCGATTTTCCATTGGTCCATAAGTGTCATGTGCATCTCAGTTTGGATATCAGTGAAAAACCTGTGATCAGTTGTTATGGAAAACCTGGAGTAAAGCTGTGTGTATGTGACCTTGTGTAACAGTGTCATCCACAGCGCCCTGCCCCTTTAAAGCTGACCTACAGCAGTGAAGAAAAATGGCTGGGTTGTTATTGAAACCTGGAGTACAGCTGTATGCATGTGGCTGACAATGCTTTGTCAGATTGGAGACGGGCTTGGGTCTGCTGGGGAGTTTCAGCAGCTCGCTGTTGTCTGTAACATACCTTATCAGATTGGAGACAGGCTTGGGTCTGCTGAGAGTTTTCATTAGCTTGAGCAGCAGCCATGCGTTTTGCTGCATGAGTAGTTTAAAAAACATTTAAATTTATAAGAATGCTGAAATCCAGTATGGCAGTCCAGTCAGTGGCGTAAATACCGGTTTAGCAGTGGTAGCAGCTGCCACAGGGCCCGGGACATTAGGGGACCCGGCGGGCCTCTGATGTTTTTTTTTTTTTTTTTTTTTAACACCAGCAGGTAACGGGCCCTATTTACTTAACGATCCCCACTCCTGCTCACGGCCGCCTGCACTTCACCTTCTGCAGAGGCGGCTGTGAGCAGGAGCGGGGATTGGTAAGTAAGGCCTGTGGGCCGTGAACCCCACAAACACTGCTATCATTATACTCTGGGGTCTTTTCAGCAGACTTCGGGCCTCCTTGGTGGCGTCCCAGATGTCGGTGGGCCAGTCCTACGTCATTATGCGTTGCGATACATGCCTGGCTCACGTGACATCTGGTCCAACATTGAAGTAGTAGCGGCAAGTGCGCATAATACTATATGAAGGAGCCACTATGATACTGTGTGCAGGGGCCACTATAGGGCAGAATACTGTGTGCAAGGGCCACTATGGGGCCTAATAGTGTATGCAGGGGCCACTATGGGGCATAATAGCATGTGCAGAAATGCAGTTTGTGTGCGTGGGGGGGTTGCCGGGGGGGGGGGGTCCCATGTCAAATGTTCGCCTTGGGGCCCTGCCATTGCTAGTTACGCCACTGAGTCCAGTATAGGTACAGTCTATTTATGGCTGTGTTGTTATGGAAACCTGGTAAATTAAATATGAACTTATATTGGCTGATACACGTGATATGACTGAATATTTAAGGTCCTGTGAACTGCTATTCACTAAGGGTGGGTTCACACCTGCGCTTCAGTCCGTCCGTTGCCAATCCGAGTGAAAATCTCGGCGAACGGGATTGGCATCGGATACAGACAGGTCAGCGACGCATTGGTTAAAAACCCATTCATTTGAATGGGTTTTTAAAGCAATGCGAGGGTGTCCGATTGCACCCTCTGCGCTGCGAATCCTTTTTTTTTCGTCGGAAACAAAGTTGGACATGCAGGACTTCGTGTCCGAGGAAAAAAAAACGGTTTCGCAGCGCAGAGGGTGCAATCGGAACCCTCGCATTGCTTTAAAAACCCATTCAAATGAATGGGTTTTTAACCAATGCGTCGCTGACCTGTCTGTATCCGATGCCAATCCCGTTCGCCGAGATTTTCTCTCGGATTGGCAACGGACGGACTGAAGCGCAGGTATGAACCCACCCGAATACAGGTCATACATAGCTTGGTTGCTATGGAAACCTGTGTGCCTGAGGAGAGTATGGGGCATAATAGTGTGTGCAGGAATGCAGTTTGTGCGGGGGGGGGGGGGGGGGGGGTCCCTTGTCAAATGTTTGCCTTGGGGCCCTGCCATTGCTAGTTACGCCACTGAGTCCAGTATAGGTACAGTCTATTTATGGCTGTGTTGTTATGGAAACCTGGTAAATTAAATGTGAACTTATATTGGCTGATACACGTGATATGACTGAATATTTAAGGTCCTGTGAACTGCTATTCACTAATACAGGTCATACATAGCTTGGTTGCTATGGAAACCTGTGTGTCTGAGGAGAGTAAGCGCCTGCGAGCTGTTATTGGCTGATAAGGGACATGTGACCGTGTGTATGGCAGTTGGAATATGAGTGAAAGACTTGCAGGCTTGTATAGACTAATGCTGGTCATTTTTTGGGAATACTGTACCTCAGGAACGGTACATCCAAGAGAGCTGAGACCCAGTCTATAATATTCCCGGACACCTGATGTACATGTGTGCCAAATTTGGTGAGGATCGGTCCAGTCGTTTGGTCGCGCATAAAGAACAGACAGACAGACAGACAGGAACTCATTTTTATATATATAAGAGAAAGAGATAACCTTAAAGAACCTAGATCTTGTTTACTAACTACGTAACTGTTCACATGGTGATCCCTCTCTCCTTGTATTTCATCAGTGAAGTACCAATTGTAATATCACAAAGGTCGGCCATTTTACTATCTGGCCTGTTGATATACTATACTGTAAAATCGTGCAAAAACGAAATAATCGCAATAATTCATCACACGTAATTTAATAAAGCAGAGCTTTAAAAGGAGTCTGTCATCAGGGTGAAATATTGGCTCCATTTTTCCAACATTCTCTCCTTCACCCCTCCTTTGAGTGTCAGGCCCAGGAGCTTTGCTGGCCCTGTGTTCTCGTTTGTTTGCGCCAGTATATTAGAGCACTTTTGAGCAATGGAGACGCCCTTGGTGATCCAGACTGTTCATTTGCTTATTGTGGAACATATAGACAATAGAGGTGTTACATTTAGGATGAGCCTGACCTTTCTAACTGTGTTCCAGGTTTAATATGCTTCACCCCCATGACAGACTTCCTTTAGATTATTTTCATAACTTACAAGATGACTTAAGATGGAAAGAAAATGATCATCACAATTTTCAGAGCTTGGATATTCCTTTTTTTTTTTTTTTAACTAGTTCCCATATATGAATTTTGTAATATGATGTTTACTTTTCTGCTTCCTTGTATTTCTCCTGGGTTCTGTTTCTTTCTGTGCGGTTTTTGGTTTAGAAACTTAAAAACTAAAAGCAGAACTATCACATACGCTCTTGCCAGAATAATCATATACTAGAGGACTTGGGAACAAAACACAAAGCATCACACTGCTACGCCATAGAACTCTGTGGGGATACCCTGCACTCCAGAAATCTGGAGTTTTCCTCTGCGGACTTTCTGCCCCTATTATACCTATACGGAAAACGCCGGCATTTCAGTAGGTATAATTGACATGCTGCGATTTACAAAAACACAATGATTTTTGAAATTTTAGCATTTGCTCTGCAGATATTTTTCTGCAATGTGTGGATGGGATTAGCCAGAATCCAATCCACTTTGCAGGTACTGTAAAACGCAACGCGGGGCCCTGGCCTAAGAGGGTGAAAAATTGTCAAACTGACTGTAAATGAAGTAGCATTTAGGACAGAAGTGTTAGACTTACAGCTGTGTCAAATGTATCCAAAAATACGAAATACTTCTCCAATATTGTGTAATAAAGGAGTATACATTTACTATGTACTTTTTCATTTGTGTTACTTCCTTTGAGTCATCGTATAATCAAGTAATCATCAGCTGAGAATAATACTAAATGTCTATCTATAGATGAGGTCAAAAGGACCCCAGTCACAAAGGAAAAGCATCTTCCGTATTTCTAGACTCATATCGCTCTACAGCAGGAAGCAACAAAAGATTATTGTGCAAGATGTCTATAATCTATAGAAAACCAGACTGAGGGCTCATTGAAAACTCAAGAAATGAAACTGCTTGTGAGTAGAAGTTCTCTCTATATCTGGAAGAGAGAAAGTTTCACCAGCAACATAGAAGGGGATTCTTTACAGTAAGAACAGCGAGGCTATGGCACTCTCTGCCCCAGGAAGTGGCGATGGTGGATTCATTGAACAAGTTCAAAGAGGGCCTGGATGCCTTTCTCGAACAGAACAAAAGGAATTTTTTCCCCTGAAGTGAGGCAATTGGTATAAGCCTCTTAGGGTTTTTTGCCTTCCTCTGGATCAGCACTGTAGGGGACCGAAGGGTTATAGTTTGGACTTGATAGACTGATGTCTTCATCCAACCTCATCTACTATGTAACTATATAGAAAACATTGTATCGCAGTAAGATAATGATAAACTCGAAACATAAAAACAATACATGTATATTATGTTAAAAAAACAAAAAACTAACACAGATGGAAATGTTTTTCTGGACACTATCAGTATTTGTCAGTAATTCCATTAGGGTGGATTCAGACATACCATAATCTTACACCAAAAACAAATCTGCCACAAAATCTGCAAGTCTTAGATGTGGAATGGCTGCACATTTCACACTTTACACTGCAAATTTGCATGAATCTCATGTAGATTTTGTGGAGATTTGATTGTGATGTAACGTTATGGAATACGTGAATCAACCCGTAACCCCTTCCTCCTCTGCGCCGTGCTATGATGTCACAATGAGTGTATAGTTAACGCTCAGTGCCGTAACAGTACAGCTCTTTCATGCCCACGGCATGACTTCTGGGACCCTGTATTACATAGCTGGGACTCCAGCAGCTTAACCCCTCAGATGCCATGATCAATAGCAATTACGGCACCTGGGCAGTTAGGGGGTAAGACCACTCCCCCACGGATCCCACGCAATGAGATTGCAAGGTCCAAGGGGTTGCCATGGCAGCCTCCTGGCTGCTTATCCCTATTGCACATAGGGATAATATGCATGATGTACTACAATACAATGCATTGCAACTAAGGCATAACATGTTAGACATTAATAGATGTTTTATTATTTGAAGTAACCCAATTCTTGGATTTATAGACCCTTTTCTCTCTTATTTAGAAATGATTATTGATTTCATACTGAGCAATTTCACCATGTGATATCCTGCTGAGATATGTTTGTTATAACTACCCAATGTATAAAACTTCACAAATGTGAACCTGTAAAAACAAAAATAACATAAAAATAAACCTCTGTGTGTCACCAATAAAAGACGCAAAAATTACCGTGTTTCTCCAAAAATAAGACAGGGTCTTATATTATTTTTTTTCTCCTAAAAAAGGGCTAGGGCTTATTTTCGGGGTAGGTCTTAATTTTTTCCATGAACAACAGTCACACATTTGATCGCTTTTTATTTCAATTTTTATCAGAGGTGAAACAGTTAAAAAACAGCAGTTCGGCACTTGATTTTTTTTTTCCCGCTACGGCATTCACCATAGAGGTAAAACATTTTTATACGTTTGTAGTCTGGGCGTTTTCGGACACAGGGATACCTAATGTGTATGTGTTTCACAGTAATGTTTTAGTTTTATATGTATTCTAGTGAAAGTGGGGGGGTCTTGAAGTTTTATTTATTTATTTATTTTTTATATTTTTTTTTAAACTTTTTTTTTCTTTTACTATTAACCCCTCCTAGGGGGTTGAACCTGCAATCATCCCATAGACTGCAATACAACGTACTGCAGTCTATGGGAGATTATCTACATTACTATTGAGGCTGGTTATACCCCTCAGATGGGGGGGGGGGGGTCACAAAATGGCACACTCAACAATGCCTGCGATCAGAATGGACTCTGATCGCGGGCATTAACTGCGGGTCTCCGACTGTGGGAGGGTCGGTCACACTTAATGCTCTGATCGCGGACATTGTTGAGTGTGCCATTTCGTGACCCCCCCCCCATCTGAGGCATTAACTCCAGTGGTTGTGCTACTTTGGTAGGAAAGAGCTGGTACGGTAGCTATGGTAGCCGCTCTGCAGCAGAGGGGCCGCCATCTTTAAGGACCCGGCATCTACATGGCAGATGTCGGGAAGGGGTTAAATTAGCTAGGGCTTATTTTTGGAGTAGGGCTTATATTTCAAGCCTACTACAGAAAAAAAAACCTGGAAAATCTAGCTAGGGCTTATTTTCGGGGTAGGTCTTATTTTTGGAGAAACATGGTATGTGAATAGCCCACATGAAAAAAATATGTTATAGCCCTCAAAAACTGCATGTACAAAAAAAAAATCCTGAAAATATGTCCAGTCTTGAACCAGGGAAATTGGCCTGGTCCTGAAGAGGTTAAAAATGCGGCCAAACCTGTAACGACGACTAAGATGATATAGTACATTGGCACATTTTCATTTTTACAAAAGAAATCGTAGCCATCTTCTAAATATTTTCCAAAACATTTATTACAAATGATCCATATTTTGTACAGAGCTTCTTCACTTTAGCCACAGAAAAGTTGAACCTTACATCAGAACATGTACAGCTATTTGCCATCTTCTTCTTTCTTGTATTGCACCTGGACACATTTACTCCTTTAAACCCCATATTGATTTAACTTGCCAGATTTGTATGGAAATAAAAGTCCGTAGGGTCAATGATTTTTCATTTTGTCTTCTTTACTTTCATTAAATCCTTTACTCCTCGTGGATGTTAAACAGTTTGGCTACCTCATTCAAGTCTGCGTGTTGTTCACCATCCTTTATTATCTGTGAAGCAAATCCGAAAAGAAAAGGGATTCATGAAGGAAGGCTTTCCATTATATCTTTGTGTAGTCTCCACTCCTGGAGTGATGCAAAACGTTCACATATGAATATGGCCTTATTAGATCTCTCCATCTATAAGATCTTATTCACACGTCAGTGTTTTGCATCAGTATTTTTAAGCTAAAACCAGAGCATGTCAAAAGTACACAGCAGGTACAAATCCTTCCATTTTACGTTCTCTCTACATAGTCCCCACTCCTGGGTTCGGCAAAACAGTTTGTTTAATGGCAAACCAGTATCCAAAACACTGATGTGTGAATAGGGGTCCATTTGCTCAACAGTGTTCTGTGCAGGTCGCATTTCACAAAGTGAATTGGACTTTATGTGTAGAGCTCACTGCATCGTAGTTTATGACGTAGTGAGCGCCAGAACGGCGGGATCGCTACTGTACTGAAATGACAGCTTTATGTGATCAGCCATTTAAGATCTCGCTGCATCATAGTTTATACACATGGCTGAGTTCAGTCCAGGATATACAGCCCGCACACGGACAGAACAAGGGGGACGTGTGCATGGACTATAAGGCCTTACTTAGCAGTAAGTAAAGGTGGATCAAAAGAATGAACAGGGTAACACAATGCCTATGGGCGTACACAGTAGCACAGCTACTGGACATTGTAGAGGACTGGAGGATTGTTACATATGGCAAAAAAATTGCAACAATATAATCAAATAACCTATAATATAAATCAGGGGCAAAGTGAGAATTTGGCTTTTATTTAACATATTGTACATGCCGGACATTACATTCTATGGGAATGGGCAAAAGGTGATCCCACAAAGTATAATGTAGGTACACACAATATATTGTCTATGTATGCATAGTTATAAACTTAGGCCAGCCATACACATTATATAGTTGTCAAACAGACAACTCTCTCTCCACCAATAATGTGCATATCTCTCTATCTATACTATATGGAAACGGATTGGAATGGAAAGCCGCATTGCAGTTCTATAACATCAATATAGAAAAATACATGTGGTAGAAGATAAATTAGAAAATAGAAAGGGAAAATTAGTTTTTCTTGACCTTACATAAAGGCAACACATGTTGTGAAGCAGATCTACCTCACAGTCTGTCCTTGTAATAAACTACTTTGTCCCTTCTTTAATAAGCTCTAGCTACTTTTCGTCTTACCTTGCGAGCGATCGGCATGCGATTAAAGATGTTCCACAGCACAATTCCTACCACCACGTTGTCACGGAGGTAGAACACCACTCCCTTCCCATAGGAATCTCCTTGTTGTGCCGGAGCTGGGAGTAAAGGTGTAACCGCAGAGCTGTCGTCCACTGGTTGTATGGCACCTTGATCATCGGTCTCGGAGCGGATCCCAGTGCCTATTGTGTACACAGAGCGAATGACAAACAGTGATGGTCTCTAGATACTGAATAAACATATGCTCGGAAGTCTAAATGAACATAAATGGGATATATATATATATACATACTATATACACATCAAGTTATTGTGTATACTCAATGCCCACAATACAGGCCTATACAACCTAAAGGTTCTAGATTAGACGTTCCACTGTACTACAAACATTACTTGCATATCTTAGGCTCTATTCACACTTTATTACACTACATGATGCATATGTGCTGGAAAATCTCGCAGTATGTCACACGTATCCATGATGTCCTATTAACTCACAGTATGCCAAAACGCAGTGCTGTTTTTTAATCTGTATGGAAGCACCAAGTAGACTATGTAAGCTCATAAAAAAAACCTTTAATACTGGTAATGATGTGTGGATATTCGTCCAGCGAACACAGTATTTCCCACCGCAGAGGGTGTAAGGGTACACCCACACATTGCTTTAAAAACGCATTCAAGTGAATGGGTTTTTAAGCAAAGCATCGCAAACCTTTCCCTATCCAGTTTTCCGACATTTAGGTCGGATTCGCGGCGGACGGAGTGTCGGTGCAAGTGTGAATCCACCTATACCTGTCTAATCTTCAGCAGCAGCTAGTGATAAGAGCTTGTGTCCTTCTTGTGGAGAGTCTCAGACAGTCCATGCACCTCAATACTGGGCCACGTTCCCTGTTCCTTTTATACATGCTGTGTGGAGAACTATAACAATTTTTCCTTCGCATTTATAGAATAATTTTTGTCTTTTTTCACTGATAAATAGGACTTTACTTTTATGTGGTTTTTATTTCTGCATGTTTATTTTTTATTTTAATATCCAAGAAAATGTAAAGAAAATAAAAGGAGGGGAAAACGTAGTTGTCATGTGACCGCTGGGTCAGAAGTGGAGCCGCATCATCACAGCTCCCATAGCTGTGCACTCACTGAACACTGCGTTTCTATTGTATAGGTTCTATTCATATACACCCATCCGTTTAAAGTAACAGTAATAAATAGTATGCAGTAAGCTCCCTCTAGTGGCGGCAACAAGCAGCCAGCATGTTCTCTTTTAAATCTATGCCTATGCATAGAGTATCTGATGATGATGTCCGAGCAATGTATCAATCAGAAAAGAAATGTGGATTTAAAATAACATGATAAAAAATCCTGGATCTTTAGTAGATCTTTCTGGGGTTTTTTCATTTGGCTTTCATGTTCCATTTTACCATTATTTAGACTGTGTCTGCCACCAAACGTTTAAGTGATGGGAGATGCAGGCAGCAGTTTGGGTGGTCCTTTGGCTGGGGCACCCATACAATGCCATCATTTCATACAAAGCTCCTACTGTAACGGGAACATTGGAAAAAGTGCATGTGAATGCCTCAGCGACACGACCAGCTGCAACTCCCTTTAGGAGGCATAAAAGATGCAACACTTTATACTCTTCTATCCAATATACAGCATTCATTAACCCTTTCTAGCACTTCCTTACCACTTTCCTCAGCCGCTCTTTTAGGAGTGTCTTTCTCGGTTGCCTTGGCAAATACTCCAACTGTTGGAAGTGCACTGTCAACAATGCCGATGGCTTCGTATCCAACTTCAGGACCAAGGTCACTCCTGGGCAGAAATGTAAGATGATAAATATCAAAATTAGAATTTATGGTTTTAGAATGTTTAGAGAAAAAAAAACAACAACCGCACATTGGTATCCAGGAAAGGTGCAGAGTCTCATCCTGATGGTCTATGACATCATACTACTCACACTAGTGCCCCCTATAAATGTGATCTAGCCACCGTCTATCCCCAACTATTACCAAGCACTACACAAGCGAAATGAAGTATATTGCAAGCAATTCCAATGTTCACGACACTAGCGCTGGGCGATTATGATCTACATCAAAGTCACAATGAATTGAACATTTTACCTCTAAATGATCGATTACTTTAGGTCACTCCCCTTTTTATAGGCCACTAAATTTTGGCTTTATTTACATATCAGCGATCCTGACTTCATAGTGTACAGTCAGTGACATATCCTTTAGCCAATGGTAGCCAATGACAAAGAATGGCATGGATATGGATAAAAAAATAAGTGAAATAATCAATGTGAGCAGGTTTTTACCTACCCACGTCCTACAGAACACCCCTAAAACCACCACCACATTACTTACCGTATATCAGCAATGAGCAGCTCCTGTAAACATTACCAAATGTTGCAATGCCCTGGACCAGTTAATCTATGGAGGTCCCAGCTGTTAGACCCCCCCCCCCCCACAGATCCAAAATAGATGGCCATTAATATTAGGTGGATAACCCCTTCAATTCCACTGATTAACTGCCGTACTAGTACATAATGTATGTGGAGTTAGTAGAGTGGTTACTATTGCTTATCTAGATTATGCAAAAGTCATTAATAAGAAAATGCAATAAGAATAGTAACAAAAAGTGCAGCATCACTGTGGTATCCTACTGACAGCTTTACTTCTATGTCCGCCAGTTATCTATTCATGAACACACTTTTCCTTAGTGAGGCTTAGCCTTAGGTTTCTGTAGCACATGATATATTACCAAAACATGGACTGATGCCAGTAAGGTTTAGCAGCTCCGGTCATGTTTTCCCCTGCGAGACGTCCGCTCACTACCGCATGATCGTGATGTTCCACTCTCCTCCTGCCTAGCTTAATGTCGTAAAAGCAGGCAGCATCACCTGCCTATTAAAAGATAAAAGAAAAAGACAACTGAGATGTGTATGCAACAAACAGATACATCACAATGACAGTGTCTGAACTATTGTCACTTCATGTGTTCATACATTTCCAGGAGGAATGACAGAGCAATGGCAACCATGTAGATTAAGAGGAAAAGATGGTCCAGAATTATTTTATGGGGCTTGCAAGCAATTACTAAACCATGAAACCCTGAGTAAGTCTATGAAGACTACATGACAGTTCACACTAACAAGAATACATCTGAATACTGGAGCTCAGTACGGAGTGCCTCAGTCTTGGCAAGAATTGGAAATAACAGTCTTGGTGTCCAACAAAAGCAAAAACAGGAAAAGTGGTTGCGTAATGGTGTAGGAATAATTTATCAGAGACCAAAAAGTGACAGAACAATCTAGACCCCGCTGTAAAGTACAAGCTCTGTATAGACTACTAAGGTCCTTATAGATAGAAGTCATGTCAAATATGACTTATAGGGTAGATGCTCTAAATCCACACACACCCTAACCTGCAACAAAACCGGACTAACATGCAAGATCAAAAGGAGTTGTGTATGTTAAAGTAAAAACAGAAGTGAAAGCTTTGTTCCCAATGGCAGTAGTATTAGTGAAATAGAAGTGTCCATACACAGTCAGTGGTCATGCACACAACCGTACCGTCCATATGCTCTTAGTTCACTACAATGGCAAACGGCCATTCACTGCATTATAACCGTCTATGATGCATTAAGTTCTAGACCTACGGCCATGGTCAGTACGGGACAAGCATGTTTCCCAGATGGAATACAGCCCTGTACATGACCACTTTTTTTTAGCCTGTTTTGAAGCTAAGATCAAGAGTGGATTCCATAAAAAAATAAGTAAAATCTGTACAACAGAGAAAGGACCATGTTCAGTTTTTGAAGCCAAAACCAGGAGTGAATTGATAAAAACAGAGAACATTTACCATCTGTCCCTCAGGCTGTGATCACACTATGCTTTTTTAGTTTATAATTACATGCAGTTTTTGAAGGGAATCTGTCAGGGCGATGTGGGACACTAAACTATCCACAGGTCCTTATGGACTGGTGGTTCAGTGTCCCAAATCGCCCTGTAATAAAGTCATCTGTGCCCGCAAATAAAAAAGCTTTATACTCACCCTGCCGCAGTTCTTCAGAGGAGTACACCTCGGCTTCAGTGTGCACGTCCCCTACCTCCGGCACTTGCGTAGTGAAACCAGGGTGTACGTCCTTGGCTTCAGTGAAGAACAGCGCAGGCACTGGGAGCACCAGAGATGAGTCCGGTGAGAGTAAAGGTAAAGGTTTATTTTTATTTTTTTTTAAATGCGGGCATGGATGGATTTAAAACAGGGCGATTTGGGAGCAGGGATCCAACACTTTGTTGGTAAGCCATTAAAATCCAAATATATATATGCTGGTCCTAACTGAAATTAAAGGGCACCTGTGCAGTTAATTTGGGACACTAAACCACACACAGGCCCTTATAGACCGGGGGTTTAGTGTCCCAAATCAACCGCACAGGTTCCCTTTAATTTCAGTTAGGAGCAGTATATATGGATTTTAATGGCTTACTAACAAAATGTTGGATCCCTGCTGTGTTGAAAGAAAAGTTGGGAGCCTAACAAATAAGCGGCATCCCAAGGACAACACAATGATAAGAAATACTTCACGATTATACACTGAATGCTATTCACGCTTTTATATATTTATAGTAAGTCATACAAAAAATGAACTTACCACCCACACATTGTTGCGAGCCTGCAGTTCGGCATTAACCCTATACCCTCCAAAATCCGCATCTAACTCCAAACCAGCCGATTTTGCCAATTCCGTGTTAGGTTCCAATCCAACTGCTGCAACAATGTGATCCGTTTCAACCTAGTAGAAAAAAGAAAAGGTGGATGAATTATTACTTGATTTCTATATCTCCATCTACCCTGGTTTTCTACTTTCAATGTACAAACATTTAACTGGACTGGACAGACGTCTTTCTGTCATCTTTTCAATAATCCTATAACCTGTAATGATGGCTGGCGGCAGGAAAGATTTTCCTATAGCTACTGTAAGAGCAGCGGGACTTGATACTTGCTGATATATACAGCAAGATCTCTGGGGAGGCTTAAAGAGGTTCTGCTATTAAAGACACTTATTCTCTATCCAAAGAATAACTAAGCATGATGGGGCAAATGGTTGTGCACTAAAAACAGGCCACTTTAGCACCAGAAAGCTGGTGTGACCAGATTAGTAAATTCTTACCACTATGTTTTTGTTCTCATTGTCTGTACTGACTAGGGCAGATGCTCCATTGGGATTACAACTCAATGACATAAAAAATGTCACAAGGTGTTGAAATTTGGTGCCTCCTGTCTAGTTTGAGAACAAATTTTTAAAAAGAAGCCAAATAAGTGGTATAAACTTAGAGGACCTTTCACCACCTCCAACAAGTCCAGCACTTTGCATCGTTTAATAGTCACTGCGCCATTGATTCAAGCACAGTTGGAATTTTTTTTCTAGCCCCCACCGTTTCTGAGCAATCAATGCCGTTAGTTTTGGTGTCTGAAAATGGCCCTGTCATGAAGTGGTTAATTTAGCCTCTACTTCCATCTATTTCAAAAACTTATAGAAAATGGAGATCTTTGATCTTTTTGGAGATCTTTACAGTATATAAATATGTGGTACAGCATAAATTAAATGGTAAGGCATCAAAAAAGAAAATGTGACTTATACATATGCTGCTTTGACTTTGATCACAAATGCAATCGAATAATACAAAAAAAAACAATGAAAACCATAATATTTGACTGTTTTTACCTGTCTTCCATCCTTTAGAGAAATATGAAGCTTCCCATTTCTGTAGCTCACAGACTTGACAACAGCATCAGATATTACATTAACACCCTCTGGACAAGAGAATTAAAAGGTAAAAAGAAAGATTACATACAACAGTAAAATGTGCCTAACGCTAAGTTCTCACTAGCGTTCGGGTTTTCATCTTTCGGTTCTGCATGGGGACCCGAAAGACGGAAACCTTGTCTGCTTAAAAAGCAGTTACACGCAGAAACCCATGCACCCCATAGACTATATTGGGGGCTGACGGGTTTCCGCCCGGTTTCCACTGAAAACGCCAGAGAGAAAAGTCCTCCTTGCAGGAATGTGGGACGGAGTCTCGTACAGAGACTCAAATGCTAGTGTGAACCTAGTGTTAAACTGTCCATGAGCATGTAAGGCAGGTTTTTGTGGTAAAGAATCAAAACTCACCCCTCTTAACTTTCTCTGTAGTCCAATGACTTAGATATTCTGGGAGAACCTTCCCCATGTTTCCACTTTCAGGGAACATCTGAACAACCTCCAGATTGGACTGCTGTGCTATAAAAATGTTATTACATGTTAAGTTTCATCCTGTAAGCAATCCCTAGGCTGGCTTTCATCTGACAACTCTAAAAAAAGTAAAGAATTATCTTATAAACTTACCTCTCCTTCCCAGAGCACAAGCCAATTCACTTCCTAAGAATCCTCCCCCTATGATTGTAATAGAGCCAACTTTGGATGAAAGATGTTCCAGAGAGCGAAAATCAGATACCTGCAAGATTATATAGGCCATAAAGTGTTATACTCTAGTAGGAAACATGTCTTCCATTATCATTTAGAAAGATATTGGTAAGCATACCCGTCTGAATAGTGTGGTTCTCTTCTTCACCTCCTCACTAGCTCGTTCTATGGCAGAAAGATTACGAGGGGTTCCTCCTGCAAGGGTGAAAGATATTCTTTTTTGTCTATGTACTATACTGTGTGCTCAGTTTTGTAGCCCAGTCCCTTTAATTTGTCTATTAAAGTAACTGACAGCCATCGCGTTTCATGGAAAACAATGGAGACGTATCTGGGAAAAAAACATATTAGATACTTTTTTCTAATCACGGCTAACTTCTTTGGCTAAGGCCCTATGGTGCGGAAAAGCAGCTTTTCTTCAAGGAGGGGCCTTACACTATTATCCTTATACCATTTACAGAATAAATAGAATAATCTGATCAGCAATAAGATAGGGAATTGGTATAGTATAGCCTTTCAGATACACAGGCTGAACTCGCTATCATACCCAAAGTGTGAATCAGAAAATCCGATATCCAGAGCTCTTATTCATTTATTCTAGTTTTATATCAGAAAACAGCAATGTGTTTTATCATATGTATACAGTTAGACTACAACATACTAATGGCACTGTCCTTTCTTCCGGACTTGCTAGATAGAAACATCCCTTGTGGTTTTTGATGTGGGTTTTTGCAAAAAATTGCAAAAACCTGTCACGTTTTTTTCCACCTCTCATTGATTTCAATGAGTTTTTCAAGGCGGAATCCACCTGAAGATAGGTCATGACGCTTTTTTTCCCCTCTAGCTGTAAAAAAAATCAGCTAGAAGAGAAAAAAACTGCTACTGACTCCCATTGAAATAAATGAGAGGCGTTTGAGGCGGATTCAAAATCAGCCTGCAAAAAACTGTGTGAACATACCCTCAACTGGAAGTAATGAAACTCCACAAACCCACCCATGTGTCAAATAAAATAAAAAAAAAAGGTTGTTTGAGGATAAAATAAAAAAAAATTACAGAATTTGCCAGTGAGCATGTCATAACTCTACCCTTACTGATCCATCTTGCCACTGCTGACCAGCCAAGTGCTGTGATGTAACGGACTCCAAACTTTTTTTTTTTTTTACACCTTGCTACTTAGAGCGCTTACTATTGTATAACTAAGTATATACAGTATTTATAAACTAATTTTTAAGTAAACTTAGGACTATCTACTATTTGGCACTGGACATAAGCTCCATAAACATTACCTGTGGCGATCAAGCACTTTTCGTATGAGATATGAGTTCCGTCATCCAGTCTCACCTTGTTCTCTCGGACATCTAAGTGTACTACCTAAACAAGCAAAATGTCAGCGCTGTCAGAATTCTTCGCTTTATTATTTGTACAGTTTTTATTCTCTATCATCATTTATTTCAGAAAAAGAATGATGGACTTCAATGGGATGAACAGAAAAAATGTCTGTGCCATATAATCAATGCTGTATGAAGGAGATCTATATTTCTGAGAGCCTCAGTGAACATTGCACATATATATATATATATATATATATATATATATATAAATGCGGGAATATTAGCAAATTTTGGTTTTGGTTCATTGTCTGTAAATACGGCAAATGTATCAATAAATTAAAAAAAAATAAAAATCCACTTTTACATATCTGCATTTCTTATAAATAGTAGTAATATCCTTTTCCAAAAGCTATTGATCTTACCTTTTTCCCAGTAAGAACGGAAACACCTCCATGTTCTGCAGACATTAATTCCCCTGGAGCCACATAGAAAGAGGGCGGCTGGAAAAAGATACTGTACAGAAGAGACAAGTTATACAACAATCTGCTAAACAGCCCCATATACATTCATTGTATATTTATGCATAAGCTAAACTCCTGTCCTCACCTCCTTTCTTTTCCATTCCATTGTTTAAAGCGCAGGGTTTCTGTAACATCGGGGTCATCTGAAAACCAGAGCTCTTTGGAGAGAGGAGGTCTCATATATGGAGGGTCCAACTCATCTGACACAATCAGAACCTTAAAAAAAAAAAAAAAAAATTATATAAGGCTTAAAGGGGTTGTCCAAGCAAAATTTTTACATTTTAAATAGGCTGAGGGAGGTGATCTGGTCCATCGTTATCTTCTGGCGGAAGTCCCCGCCACATGTGACTGCACATAACGTCACTACTCGGGATATCCTGGGTCTCTCCCTGAGGCCATGGGTTGGCCTCAGCAGTCACATGACTGCTGAGACCAATCAGTGGAAGAGATCCGGGAAGTCACAGCTGGCAACCAGTTTCACTTGAAGACAGCCCAGTAGAAGGACCGGACCACACTGGGAGGAACCGGAGCACCGAGGACAGGTGAGTGATTTTTTTTTTTTCACCTCCCCCGGCCTATTTAAAATACAAAAAAATTTGCATGGAGAACATCTTTAAGGCAAAGATCCACACATAACTTGATCCGTGAATACACTCACCTTTGCCCCTGGATCTCTTGCACGGATGGATCGCGCTGCAGCAAACGAAGCGGTACCTCCACCGATAAGAAGAAACGGTACATGGGACGGCAAAACTACTGAAGGCAGAGCTTCTGCTTGTTGCTTTTCTAAAAGATTTTTTTTTTTTGTTGATATAGAGTAGTTGAGACAAATAGTAAAATAACAGGCTCAGTACAAATATATGCTACACGCCAATTTCTTACCTTGTGTACCAACACCTGCTTCTTTGGACTCCACTTCTGCTGAAAAGAAATACAATATGTTAAGAATTACTGTATGTTAAAGGGAACCTGCCACCACAATTCTGCCCTATAAACTATCTCACTTGTCGTCCAGTACTTTCTGTCTAACGTTACAGCACTAGTTCTACCACTTATTCTTTTATTCAATAAGCAACTTAGCGGTTTAAAAAGTCAAACTTCCCACGTCCCTCTTCCTCCTTTCAGATTCATTGGACCTCCCCTTGTCTCTGTGAATCCCTCACCTGCGCAGTGTAAATAAAGCTTGTCTGAAGCCAGGTGTACATCCACAGCTTCAGATAAGCACTGCGCATGTGCTATGGGCTCTGTGACGTAGTTCACACTACACGCACACACTCAGGCCTGAACTATAAGTGGTCACAGAGCACCCGGGGCATGCACAGTGCTGAACTGAACTTAAGCTTCATTTACACTGCAAATGCACAGGATTCCCTCATCCAGTAGCGCTGACTTCATAGAGGACTGGGGAGGTGCAACGGAACTGAAAGGAAGAGATGCCGCATGGGGGTCTTGTCTTTATGTGCTAGATCTCCACCCCTTTGACAGCTAATTTGCATATTGAATAAAAGAAGTGATAGAACTAGTGCTATAATATTAGACAGACGGTGCTGGACAATAGCTGAGAAGCTCTGCCAGGACCTGGTGACTGTTTATGGGGCAAAATCGTGGTGACAGGCTCCCTTTAATACTAGACAAAAAGATAAAATTCAGCAACATTTACAAGGTTTGGACAAAATAATACAAACACCCCTATTTTTACATAGTCAAGTTGAACATAGTCATGTAGCTTACATCGCTGTTAATAAACTTTACGACTAAAAATCTATTGTCAAAAGTCAAAGCTTGACTTTGGTTTGGCTACTGCACCACCCTGGATATAATCTTGACACAGCGCTCTCCTGACAGTTTCCATTGATACTGGGGCCCTTAAAGGGAATCTATCATTAAAAAACACTTTTAAGCTAATGGCATGTTGGAATGGCCTTTAAAAAGGCCATTCTTCTCCTACCTTTCATTGTTGTCTTCTCCCAGCCGTTTCTGTAAAAATCCGTTTCTTCTGTTATGGAAATGATCCTCACGGAGCACCCGGGGCGTTCCTCCGTGGTCATCGCTTGTCACCGTCCATTAGGCTGTTGTGGTGACTCCCATCTTGGTCTTCTCTTCTACTTCCTATGACACAGAGCTGGACGGCAGCGACTGTGCATGACGGGCCACCATTTTTCAGTGGTCCGTACTGCGCCTCTTGTGAAAGACCACCAGAAAATGGTGGCGGTCTAGCGCTGCATCAGAGGAAGTAGAAGAAAGAAGATACAGAGAAGACCAAGGTGGAGTCACCACAACAGACTAATGGGCGGTGAGAAGCGATGACGCGATGTGTGCTCGCTGCCATGGAGGAATGCCCCGGGTGCTCTGTGAGGATCATTTCCATAATTTTAGAAACGGATTTTTACAGAAACAGCTGGGAGAAGACAACAATGAAAGGTAGGAGAAGAATGGCCTTTTTAAAGGCCATTCCAACGTGCCATTAGCTTAAAAGTGTTTTTTTTAATGATAGACTCCCTTTAAACTTACATTCCTCTCTGCAGCAAGTTGAAGGGCTGAAGTTTTGTTTTTGGCTACAATTCGATAAAAGGCTCTTCTGCCCCTTGCTTCAAACTTAGACTTTTGACCACGGCTGCTTCTGTCTACAAATGTTTTTCTGGTGTTTGAATACCGAGATATGGGACTATGACAGACCCAGCAAAATTGGGTCACAGGCGCTGCTGCCACATGTGCACCCATTAATAGGCCACTATGTAAAAATAGAGGTGTTCATGTTATTTTGCCCAACCCCTGTCTATCCATACATGCTGACTACTTACCTGTGCTACCTGAAGTACCCTCTTTCTCTGCAGGAAAATAAAAAGGATAGAAAATGGTGTAAAGAAAATCAGATTACACAGTTACACAACTAACATCACACATGGTTAAAAGGAGTATTCCCAGCATAGCCATTTATGGCACATCCACAGGATTAGAGTCCCAGAGGAGGAATAGAGCACCTACAGCGAGGACAGGAATTCTATTCATTAAAGGGGTTTTCAGGCAAACTATATTGATGACCTATTGATGACTACTCAAGTGAAAGGGAGCAGATCTATAGCACACTACACAGAGAACAGAGGTATCTGCTTCTGTCTCTGAGAAGAGCTGGTCAGCGGCGGTCCCGGACATAGCCATGCCATTATACCTTCTTCTGCTGCCATCTATCTCATCCAATATGTACTAATACCATATCCATCTGTATTCATTGTTCTTTCATAACTCATGTAACCATGGATATGACTATAAAGGGGAACTCCACTTCCACTCCACAAACTTTCTATAGTACCCTGCTGTCTTGTTATTTTGTTACGGTGGTTTCGGTCATGCTGTCATTTTGTGATTTACTTTGGCTGGGATTGTGCTGTCTGGTTTTATTAAGGTCATCTGCTGTGTTCTACTAACTGCAATATTCTGAGAGTGATGTGTTACATAAGCTTAAAGATGATGACCTATCCTGAGGTCACCAATATTATTTGCCAGAAATGCCCATTCTAAAGTCTATGGGAGTGATGGTAAGAATCGTGCAACCCACTCTTCACTAAAGGGTACAAATCAGACAGAAGTCACCGAAGGAGGACAACAGAGAATATGCATAAAATGGGAATACAATAATTTTATTTAATTATGTATATTACATCTGATGCAGCCAAAATTATGTCCAACTTTACCACTTTTCTGTGAACGTATTACTTTTTCATACATGGTTTCCGAGAAGCTAGGCCCTAGTGTAGAAGTCAATGCCAGGAGTGGATCACAATTACAGCGTAATTTTATAGAATTGTGTATTTTTTTATGCCTTTAAAAAAACAGAATCAAAATTTCCTTCACAAAAGCACCCTTAATAGGCCAAACTGTACCTATGTGTGCCATGAGTTCCCAATTAAACCCCCTTCATACTAGATGTTCCTTCCGGGAATACCTGCCAATTTTTTACTTTTACTTCAGAATGTAGTTATAGTGTCCTTTCTAGCTATCCTATAGAAAGCTCAAAAAGCAGTCTTTATAAATAGTAGTGGATGCCTGTAAGAAGGAGGACATCACTGAGCCTATGCGTAAACTCCTTTCCTAAAAAGCAATCTTCAATCTTCTATTGTACAAGAACCCACTCTCCTAACCCACAGACACGTTATACCAAACAAAATTATGCAAATGACAATAAGGCCCACAGGCTGCTAGGGAAAGCCCCATATATTTGTAGTGGCTGCACCTGGTACTGCAGCTTTCTGCAGCTCAGTCCCATTCAAGTAAATAGAACTGTGCTGCAGTACCAAACAAAGCCACTACAAGTTGTATGGAATGGTGTCTGGTAAACATGGAGCCTTGCAACCTCAACAGTCAGTTGATGGGTAGAGGTGTCAGGAGTCACCAATCTGACATTCATAGACTCTCCATGGGATAGGTAATTACTATCAAGCTCAGGAAAACTCCTTTAACTTGCGCATATCTACAGTATTTTATGTGCTGACCATACAATGTTATAGTAAACTTGTTATCTCCACTTGTTAGAATTCAGTATTCTGGTTTGTTATAAAAACCCCTTATATTTACCAGTCCTTCCCGCCACCAGTTGTATGTGCATGGGTTCTCCATGCCAGGATCGGTTTACCCATATACGTACATCACTGCTGCCAAACACAAGTCTTAGCAGTCTTATGGTACATGAGAGCCAAGGCCAGTTATTGGCTGCAGCAGCAGTGTGTGCATATGGACAGATCACTGCTGCAGCCCCATAAACACATGTATTGTATTGTCATGAAATCTTCAATAGAAATGGAAAAAAGTTGAAGTTTAAATTTCCAAACCTATATTTTCCCTAATGGACTTGATGGTTGAGATCCTCTCATTAAACCGTGTTTTATCCCTGTGTAAGGTTCTGTATACCTAGAACAATAAAGATATTAGATGGTAAAATAATAATAAATATTTAGATAGTATACAGTATAAGACAGTATAGAGCATTTTATATAGTGCTAAACCCCATTATTCACCCACATGTTCTCTAAACTTTAGATTTTTCTTATTGGTACAGAAACTGAGATAATAATATGTGATAATAATATGATGCTAATGTGTGTGACATATGTAACAGTCTTATCTAAAAAGCCTAGTTATTGCTATAAATTAAATATACAGACACTGACCTACATATTAGACCTTAGATGTCTAAGCCAATTTCATGTCGGATTAATATGCAGTAGAGCTATGCTCCTCCAGACCAAGGTCTACAAAAAATCCCCATGTCCTTTATTGGTTGTAAGGAATTGCCTCCATCCCTGAGTTACAATCACAGATCCTGTGTGGGTCAAGTGTAAGGTCTGCCAATGTATGTGCTTAAGATCAGGGAACATCGGCATGCCCTGCAGCACCAATCTCTCACGAAAGGGGCTTTACAAGATGATGAGATTTATGACCTCTACTTAGGACAGGTTATCAATATTGTAACTGTGGGGACACCACCACCCAGCGCCCTCCCTTGCCATATCAGCTGTTTAAATAGCCCAGGCACTTAGATGGGCTCTGAGGCTTCTTCAGTGAGTACAAGGCCCAGTGCCATACACTGTGTAGCAGCTGTGCTGGGCTACAAACCCCATTCACTGAAATGGGTATCAACTGCAAACAGGCCACGTCGCATCACAGGTCTGTGAAGAGGTGGAATATTCAGGTGAATAAAGGGGGTCCCAGGTATCGGACCCCACCAATCTGATACTGATGACAAATCTGAAGGACAAGGTAATCAATATTAAAACCCCTTCAAGGTAATCCACATGTGCCTAAAAGGATACATTTGTTACTAACTAGTCATATCACTAAAACCAGTCATCTCTCCTCTGGCTCTTCTATTCTCTTTTTTATACATTTTACAGCAGTTTTGATGCAAGACTGTCACAGATGTGCAAACACGGCTTACAATCTGCAGGCCATATGTCTTACTATATGTGAGAGATAATATACACTCCATATAGTAAGACCTTACTAGAACATATTACACTTCACACAAACATTACACATGTCCATGAGGGCTAAGGCCAAGTTCACTCATGAAGAATGAAGATTCTGAAGCAGACACAGAACTTGTACATTTGTTGCTTGTTGTGCAAATAAATGTACATGTAGTCCGCCTCTCTTGTGGATTTCATCCACTGTAGTGAGAATTCCACTATGGATAAAGTCTAGATTCAGATCTCTCATCATTTATCATTTCTAGCACCTATGAGGAGCTTCAGGAAACTAAATAATAACCCATCAAATAGCTATGAAGGAATGTCAGACGGCACAGACACGGATTCTGTGGACTTTTCATTTGGGTTTATTAAATGCTGAAAACCCTGCTCCATGCGCCCTATCTGCGGTAACTGACCTTAATGGTCGTCTTTGATGATACAATCCCTTTCATAAGATACTACACAAATTCTCTGAAATTTCCACATTCCTAATGGCTAACCATGCCATGTGTTATCAATGACATACTGATGGCAAAATTGTCAGGGGTAAAAGAAATGGAAAGACGCTATAAACTAGTATATGCTCCCTTTATGGCATGTCATAAGACGCCTTCAGTTTAGATCTGAAGTGCATACTGTACATCTGCTGTCGGAGGGAGTCGGGAGCTCCCATTGGATTACTGGTCAGTCCCATCAATACACATCTGTATGCAATATGTATTGTTCAAAAGTGTCATCTGTACTCTGCAGCCACAGCTAAGGGTACAAAGAATTTGTGGGATGTTTGTGCTTTAAAGGGGTTGTCCAGGCAAAAATGGACAATCCTTTTAACTTGTAAATCAGCCAGGGGCATTGAAACAAATAAAAAAAAAAAAAAAAAGAATACTCACCTGTCCCCGATGCTCCGGTATCCTCCCGGTGCATCCTGGTGGCAGCTTCTCCCAGGTCTCTTCCGGAGTTCCACTGAGGCCAATCAGTGAAAGGCATGCGGTATCACTATGTGTGACATCACGGGACCTCTTCCTTAGGCCTGCTGAGGCTGCTGATTGGTCTCAATGGTCAAGTGACCGCTGAGGCCAATCAGTGGCTTCAGCGGAACTCCGGAAGAGACCCAGGAGAAGCTGCCACCAGGACGCACTGGGAGGACACCAGAGCATCGGGGACAGGTGAGTATGCATTTTTTTTTTTTTTTTTATTTGTTTCAATGCCCCCGGCTGATTTAAAAGTTAAAAGGGTTATCCATTTTTGCCTGGACAACGCCTTTAATGTGACCCTAGTAAATGCATTGTAAGGATTGTAGAGCCTAGGTTCTCAGTCTTTTGTTCACGCACCTCAGGGAATACATGCTAAGTCTCTAGGCTCTGTCCTAATGCTTTCCTTTTAATATGTAGCACTGCATGGGCACAGACATGGGCGTACTTGTGTATTTGGGAATGTAATGCTATAAAGTATAAGCTAATAAAATAATTATTAACATACAGTAACAGCATAGTACTCAGATTTTATACTTACATAGACTCCACCTCCAAGAGTAGCGATGGCAACAAATATTCCATAAGCAGCGGTTCCAGGGGACGGGACGTTTGGGATGCTACCAGAGTTCCTGAATACTTGATTATAGGGGGAGGTAAGGCGCTGAAATAGGCAGTCTGTAATGAGAGGTGACAAGTTAGGAAGAACCCCGCCTGACAGTGGAGAATCAGATATTGTGGGACCAAGTAGGTACAAAGGATGTTCTGACAATTTACACAGATGTTTCCAGCCCATCTTATTGCAAGTTACATATCTAATGGTGCTATTACACATCGGCTGTGGGAAAAGCAGCGAATACATTCACAGCACATGTAATAGCAGCCGAAAAATTTCAGTGCCAGCTCATTTACTGATGTCAAGTATTTCCTAAAAGCCAGTAAAATGACCTCCTTAGCTGTTACGTAGTGAGATTTATAGCGGCTTCTCCAGAGACACTTAAGTTTTGCTCTTCGGTTTCTGTAACTCCCATAGGCTTGAATGGGGACAGCTGTGGACACATGTACCCGCCTCACCTGACAGTTTGTGGGTTTGGGACCTCCGTTATCCAGGAAAGGAGGGACCCCCACATACCTAATATGGCTTATCCACAGGATAAGCCATAAGTATCATTGGAGGGAAAAACCTACTTACCAGGAACCTGAGTCCCCTGAGTCCTATTCTGCAAGTCAAGGTCACCACACACAGTAGGAGCCTACACGGAGAGCTGGGTATGTAACCGAGTCTCTCTCCAGAAAGATTTCTGGCCACTTTAGCCCGCAGAACAGGGCACAGAGGATCCCTGATCTAATAACAGATGGCACCCTGACCTACTAGAAATGTATAACCTGTCCTGTAAATCCGCCATAAGTTCTGGAGTTTGTCAGTGCCATTGTCTCACACTTACATATACCTGTTCAGGCATTTCATGTACAATACACAGACAGCCAGACCTTTTGTAAGGTGATCCATATTACCAAAGCTCACCCGATCGCCCAGGCTTCCTATTATGGTTACAACTTGATTATGGCGTAAATTTTTGAGACTTACTAGACATGTGGGTGCGGCTTCTTAGAAAAGGAGGCGTGACTAAAATATACCAAAATTGGGTTGCTATACTCTGGCTCAAAGTAAGTGGCGGTATAATATTCTGGCGTACATGAAATGGCGGTATAAATTTACACTAGATTGTCTAAAGATACACCAGATATAACATGCAGCTCTATGATATATGTAGCACATTTCAGACTGATCTGTCTGGGTTTGATACCTAGACCCTGCACAGATCATCTGTTCTAGCATCCTCCGGGTGCCGGAAGCTGCTGGTGGTCGTGCAAAACCGCTCCTATTTAGGTAAGAAGAGCTAGAACAGCTGATCTGTGTGGGGTCCAGGTGTTGTATCCCAACAGATCACATACTGATGACTTATTCTGTGTATGGAAACGCAACTTGGGTCTGGAAAACCCCTTAAAGAATTATTGCAGTCAGGTTACTGCCTATCTGAAAGATAGGGGGTAGCTCGCTGACTGGTGGGTAATCGGCTATCTCTCCAGCAGCCCCATTCAAATGAATAGAGAGGCGCCGGTAGGATCAGAGGTTCTCGAGATCAGTGGGGGTGCCAGCAGTGGGACACCCACCGATCAGCAAGTCAATACTTAACCTACCTAGAATACCCATTTAAAGGTAACCTAAGTAAAAGTTTGCTCCAGGTCCATCCAGTAGGTTAGAGGCCACGTCTGGAGGCTTATCTCATGCCCTGCAGCTTCTACACAATGTAGTCCTTTAGATTTTGTCTGGTGCTAGTAAGGGGTGACAATGTCCGCCACATACTATACTGTCCACAGATCACCTACAGCAGATCAGGGCACTAGTATAGTCTATCCTGCTCTATACATGTAATGCAGACTCTCTATGGTGCAGCTGCCAGCCCTCACAGTGAAGGGCATCTATAGGGCACCACAACCTACTGACCAATAACGCGTTAAATAATGACAGCTGGGTCATTTCCTTTGCCACTCACTGCTAGTCGACTGTAACTTGTGCCTCGTCTGTACCCCGGCATGGCTCACTCTCAGCCCTAGGGCAACCAATCTGGACAGCGCCATGACAGAACCTTACGCGGAGTGACGTCACGCCACTGCTGTATGTGTTCCGGCAGGACGGAGGCGGCAGCCTGAAGCCTGCGCCGCCATGTTTAGTGAGGGCAAACAGTTTTATTTTACTGAATTATACAATTAACAAGTATGTCAGACGGTGGTGAAGGCTGTCACGTGGTCTCCCCCAGACGTGTCCTGTAATAATGGGGTACAGGACAGGATTACAAGCAGCGGCCGGGACGTGACTAGGACACCGGACTCCTGGAAGGTCATGTGTGGAGGCGGCCGAGCGTGCCGAGTGTTGTGCGGGCCACAATGTGGCAGCTCCTTGGCAGGTTGTCACAGCGCGGCTCAGTACAGTGTCTGTACTACAGAGCAGTAAGGGCCACTCATCACCTCACCACCCCCATATTCTACGTCAACGCAGCCCCGCACCTTGGCCATGTGTACTCCGCTCTGCTGGCCGATGTGCAGCATCGCTACACCGCACTGTGTGGACTGGACGCTAAGCTGAGCACCGGTAAGATCCGTCCACAGCCAGCAACTTCATAGGGAGACGGTGGAGGAGATTTAGGAAATGTTGGGAGTCATAAAGTGTATTTCAGCTCCAGCTCATAGGCTCTTGGGAAAATGTCTGCAGAAACTAGGGGCAATTCCCAATTCTGAGCAGAATGTCCCTTGTAATGTCCAGGCCAGCCCCAGACATGATGGGACCACTAAGGCGAAATGTCACACGGAAGTGTCAGGTCTTATTGCGTGTCATGTCTGCCATGGCGTGTGTCCTTAATATATATGTATGTGTTCTTAATATGTGTGTTTTTTGCAGGTACCGATGAACATGGCATCAAAGTGCAGCTAGCCGCCGCTGCTTTGGGGTTGGACCCATCCGATTTCTGTACTGCGGTTTCCCAGCAGTTCCGCACCATGTTTGACACAATGGCCGTCTCTTACACAGACTTTGTGCGCACAACTGAAAGGCGGCATGCCCAAGCGGTTTGTCACTTCTGGAAGAAGCTGGAAGAGAAAGGATATATCTATAAGGGGGCGTATCAGGGATGGTATTGTACCTCTGATGAAGCTTTCTTAAGTGAAGATCAAACGGCGGAGAGCAGAGATAAAGAAGGGAACAGAATTAGAGTGTCCGCCGAAAGTGGACATCAGGTATTGCAGAAGGATGGAGGAGGAAATCCACCGATAGCTTACAGTATATAAAGAAAAGTATATACAGAGGTCTACGCTTTATAATATAATATATACCACAGAGGAGAATGATATCATATTACAGAAGGATTTGTGGGAGCTGGCGTCTTGGGTATAGAAATTGCAAATTAACTTTAAGTCCTAGTCACACGACGGAATTTGGTGCTGATTTTGATGTGAATTCTGCCTCTAAATCTGCAGCAAATTCCTCATTTATTCTGCTTCTCATAGTATTCAATGGGAGGTAGAGATCGGAGCAGAAGCTGAAAAAATAAATATCCGCAGCTTGAGATGTCTCGCTGATTTGCACGCCCTTGTGCACTTGTGTTAGGGGGTGTTCACACTACCGTTGGTGACTGTCAATAGTGTCCATTGCTATTGTCCGCTACAAGATTTTAGCTTCGGACATTAGCTGAACCGTCAGAAATCCGTTAAAATTTCCATTCATTTCAATGATATTTTACCTTGTGTCCGTTAATGTCCATTTACACCCAATCCGTCACAAGTCTTTTTTTTTTTTTTTTTCACGGACAAAAAATCTTACATGCAGGACTTTTGTGTATGTTAAAAAAAAAAACTGTTTCTTGACGGACGGCAAGCGTCTGTTATTTTTAACATTGAAGTCTATGGGTAACGGACTTACTCAGTTACTGTTTTTTCTGCGCATACTAAGGAGAAAAAAAAATGGATCAGTTAAAAACCGGAAACATTAACATCAGTTAGTGTCCGTTATTGTCTTATGATAGGTGTCTGTTTTGTTTTTTTTTGTTTGTTCTTTTTTTACAGACACTTTCATAATGGAATCCAATGGTGGTGTGAACCCTGCCTTAGTTTAGGTGAACTTGCCCCTTTTTAATGCTGTGTGACATGACAGGCTTTTTACGCTGCACATGTCCTGTAGTGCATTTGCGCTTTTTTTTTGCCCCTTTTTAAAGGCACGAGTTATAAATACGGTGAGAAAAAAAAACTGTTGGCCCACTTTTCCCGAAAATCAAAAGTGGTGAGGGCAGCATAATATTTGGCCAAAAATGTACAAATGAAGCACAAGTAAACAAGGAAAATAGGCACAATTTACACCTAAAAAGGCACAAGTGGCATAATAAATATGCCTCAATGTATCCGTCTGTACCTCATTCCATTCCATTACTTTTTTAGTGTACTGGACTAAATAGCCGCAGTGTAAACTTACTCCGTGGGACAGGTAATCCGTATATGCAAAAAAATGCAAACATTTTTACAAATCGCAGCATGTCAGTTATGCCCACGGAAACACTGGCATTTTCCATATAGGTATAATAGGGGCAGAAAGTCCACAGAGGAAAACTCTGCAGACTTTCTGTGAAAAGCTCTACAGTAAAAAAGCTATGCATTTCCGCCACGTTTTTTTCCGCAGCACTTTTTGGCTGCAGCCCGCTTTAGCTGTAAAGGGATTTTCTGGTCCTAGGAGGATTTTGATATTGATGATTTATTCAGTTTGTCAGATTTTACGTAGTTCATCTTTTCTTGTTTTAGGTTCATTGGATGAGTGAAGAAAATTACATGTTCAGACTATCTCAACTACGTCCTAAACTCCTTGACTGGCTTAATACAGAACCAATTCATCCTGCCCCATTTCTCCGTATTGTTCAACAATGGCTGGAAGAAGAGTTACCAGATCTTTCTGTGTCTCGCCAACGTAACCGTGTATCGTGGGGCATTCCTGTTCCCTCTGATTCTTCTCATACGATCTATGTCTGGCTAGATGCCTTGATCAACTATCTAACTGTTGCAGGATATCCAGATCAAAATTTGGCTCCTTGGGGGCCTTCAACGCATTTGCTTGGTAAAGATATTTTGCGCTTTCATGCCATATACTGGCCAGCTTTCTTATTAGCAGCAGGTCTTCCCCCACCTAAAAAATTACTTGTGCACTCTCACTGGACCAGTAATGGGGTGAAGATGTCAAAGAGTCTTCAGAATGTAGTAGATCCTACAGAATGCATTAGGCAGTATACAAGAGATGGGCTAAGGTATTTCTTGCTTCGCCATGGTTCCCCTGAGCGAGACTGTGACTTTACACACCATACTGTTCGGAAACTGTTAAACTCTGAACTTTGCGACGCATTGGGGGGGCTTTTAAACCGCTGCACTGCATCCACCATCAATCCCGGACAATGTTGGCCATATTATCAGTGCAATAGTGTGCCACCTGCTGCACGTGATGAACTGCAAAGAGTCCTCGGAGCTGTGAAAGAACTGCCCAGACTGGTAGACCAGTACATGAATAGATTTCAGCCCAACAAAGCCTTAGAGGCAATTGACAGCAGTGTGCGGACCTCAAACGCTTTCTTCCAGAGTCAGGCCCCATGGAAGTTGTTTAAGGGAGAAGAGGAAGAGAAGGCATGGGGACAATCTGTACTGTATATTACCCTAGAATCATTAAGACTCTATGCTACTCTTCTTCAACCTGCGGTTCCTGGTTTAGCGAAAACAATACTGGATCGACTTGGTGTTCCTAATGTTTACAGAAATCTTAAAGGGAACTATTTCTTTGCAGCGACACTTGGTGAAAATTGTTCCTTTCAGGGTCACCCTCTGGGGCCAGAATGTGGGCTTCTATATCCAAGATTGGAGGTAGATAAGGAATAATACATCTTAGCCTTAAGCTGGTTGCACATGACCGTATGAAGGGTCAGTGTGCTATCTGGGTTAATTCGCATGCGCGCCGTTCATTCACAGCCGCCGGTTAGCACACAGTCGTGTGCAACCGGCTTCAATAAAGCAAATCCATTACAATGTATATGATGCGTTTGACATGTGGCCATGTATAGTGTTAATACTTTTTTTTTATATACTACTGAGCAATACTGTTTTACCCAATAACCATTTAGGCTACGTTCACACTAGCGCCGTCCTTTCCATTGTTGGAGGAGAGGACCAGAACAACAGATAGGTGGACCGTCGCTACAGTAGCGGACACTTACAGAGCCCGGTGTCTGTTCTTTATAACTGAAGCTGCTTGACGAAAAAGTCCAAATGGAGACTCCAACGCAGATCTGAACATAGGCTGATTCACAAAAGCCATTCAGACACTGTTCTGCCATAAAGGCAAACATGTAAGTTACACCTGGAGTGCAGGAAGTTTGTACAAGGTTGCAGACATGAACTGCAAAGGGTGAAAGATGTTTAGGATCTGCAGAGATTGTACAAGGTTGCAAGCTGTGGAGGATCCGCAGAGAAACTGTACTTTTTATTTATTTTTTTTTTAAATATCATGGTTTTTTCAAAATTAGCAAGATCTTGGTATGGTGTTGTTTCCATAGACTTCTCTATTAGACTTGAAAAACATACAAATGAATAAATTTAAATAATTACATGTGGAAGCCTAAAGAAATTTATGTTAAAATATCACAGTAATATTTCCCTTCATATTCTTCTTTCTCTTTATCATATTTTCCCTCAAAGCATATAAAAAAAACTGTGTGAAACAGAGGCGTAGCTTGGGGAAGGGGGGTCAGACAGAGGCGTATCTTGGGGAAGGGGGGTCAGACAGAGGCGTATCTTGGGGAAGGGGGGTCAGACAGAGGCGTATCTTGCAGGCGGACAGTGTCCCTTGGGCCACTGACTATGTGGGGCCCACCCTGAAACTGCCGCAAACATTAGCTGTGCCTTCGACTGCACTGGCATCTGCTGGACAGCGCACAGAATAGAGTCTTGGAACGATGTAAACTTACATTGAAGAAGAGAGGAGCCATACTGGATTAGAGTAGATTTTTCAGTTTTTGAAGATCGTATGGAGTGAAGGTGAAAGGGGCACTTCACTTTTGCGTAAAGTATTTCTCACTAAAAACTTTGCTCAAGCTTTAAAGGGAGTCCATCATCTCCCCCAAATATAGTCAGCTGTCACCAACCATGTTACACAGAACATTACAGTGATAACATATCTATAAGGCCGTTGGTGCTCACGTAGGATGTGTGATGTCATTACAGTGGGGGCTCCCTGGAGCACTGCTCTTACCAGTCGGACCCTGTGCCACCCCATGCAGTGAGCTGATCCTCCCACTGCTATGACATCACTCATCCTACCTGAACAGCTGGAGCATTGCTCCCATGGCTGAAGGTCCGCACCCAGTTCAACTACTTCATTTGCACAAGACTTTAAAGTTGATCTCGAAATTTAGAAAAGTGACATTTATTATGTATGTTGTGTATCAGCTGAATATGCCTAGGGGAGGAGAGACTACCTTTAGTTTATCTGTATCTCTAGTATATGTGAAAAGAAGCAACTTTGTAATATATCTTAATAAGTGGAAAAGAAACCTCTCCTGAATCTCTTCCCGCCACAGCCATTTTGCAATTTTAATTTTTTACTCCCCACCACAGGTCATAACTTTTTTTTTATTTTTCCGTTCAGAGAGCTGTATGAGGGCTTCATTTTTGCAGGGCAAATTGTACTTTTTAACGGTAACATTTAATATTCCATACGATCTACTGAAAGCTAGAAAAAAAATTCAGAATGGGGTGGAATTAAAGAAAAACTGCGGTTGCGCGACATTCTTACAGGCTTTGTTTTTATGGCGTTCACTGTGCAGCCAAAATGACATATCTGTATTCTGTTGGTCGATACAATTACGGCAACACCAAATTTATAGTTTGCTTTTTTTTCTTACACTTTAAAAAAAAAAATAAAATTCTTAGTCTTTATTCTGACACTTTTTTAAAAAATATATTTGTGTACAGGGCTGCATATGGTTTCTTGCGTGGCCAGATGTACTATTTATTATAGCATTTTGGCAAATGCCTATTGTTTTGATTGCTTTTTATCACAAATTTTATGGGAGGGGGGAAAAAAAGCAAAAAAAAAAATTGTCACTGACCGCGGGCAATGTTGCTTGATAACTGAAGGCAACATATTTGATAAATAATTAATATATTGATTTATTACAAAGTTTCTTATTTTCACCTGTACTATTAATTTCTAAAAAAAAAAATTGATCCCAGCAACCAAATGTAGCCTATGTTCACACAGTAGAAGTACAAACGGTTGTGAAAAAACTTCCATTTTCATGGATCGCTCATACATTACAGTGTGGGGATGGACCCTTGAAAACAGACAAAAATAGAGCATGACCTATATTTTGATGGTCCGTGTGAACGCAGGCTTAGAAAGCATGCTCGCAGTGCAGCACTTTTTGTAGCTGAAACATCCCCTTTTTGGGTGCCCTTACATGATGCATTTTTTTGGCAATATTTAAAATCCATGAAAAATACATTTGAAATACACACAAATCTATTTAAAGGAACGTGTTTACACTTTTTAGTCTATTAAAAAAATCAGTTTAGATTGAGTAAAGGCAAAACAAGTATCAGTTAAAAAAAACCAAATTTACCTAAAGAACACCAGATATGGGCACCGCTGGGCTGCACCTGGGCCACACAATGTACAGACATCTCCCGCCTGATAAATTCACTGCTGCTTATGTCCTCTTTAAGGCTAAGGTCCTTGTTTTTTTTGTTGTAGATCTTGATGCGTTTTTTTTTTTTATTTTATTTTTTTTAGCCAAAGTCAGGAGTGGATTGAGCAGTAGGTAGAAAGGTAAGAGCTTCCTAGATATTTACCGTTCCTTTTGTAGCCATTCTTGGCTTTGGCTCAAAAAAAAAAAAATGCAGCAAAATATGCAACAAAAAAGCTGCATTTATGCAACATGGGGCTTAGCCTTAGGCCCCGCGTAGAGTCCCGTAGCAAAAAAGCGCTGCGGGTTTTCCCGCAGCGCCTATACCTATAGGGAAAACTCCAGCGTAGGTATAATTGACATGGTGCAATTTCCAAAATCGCAACGGTTTTGAAAATCGCAGCGTATCCCCTGCGTGTATTTTTCTACACGGTGGTTGCTGGAGTTGAATAAATAACTTTTATTTGAGGGTCAAGTAGTTTTCAGTGTTTTTTTTTTCTTTTTTTAAACTAAATTTTTTTTTAACTAATACTCACTGGAAGAAGCTCAGTTTAACCCCTTCAAAATCCAGCCATTCTTAGTTATATTGCTAACAGCCTTCCATAATTTTTTTTCCCTTCACACAGTAGTATTTTTGGCTTAATTTTGTAGGACAAATTGCACTTCCTGAAAGCACCATTTATTGTTCGGTATAATGCAGTGCTGCCATATTGTCACCCATAACTTACTTATACTTCACTGTACTGAACTGTGCAATGGCTTTTTTTTTTTTATACAGGGAAATGTGTAGTTTTTATAGATTTTTGGAGAATCTGTGATGTTTTGATCACTTATACAAATCTTTTTAACAGTGAGAAAACAACTACTTGATCCTGCTTTTATTAGATCACTTATACCACAGGCTGTAGTACAGCTAGGCCTCAATAGTAATATTGGCATGGCAGGCCTGGAAGCTTAAAAAGCCTCCTAGCTGCCATAGCACCTGAACGGTTCCTGCAATGTCACCGCTCATAAGCTTTTAGCCTGCTGCTTCTAAAGTGAATGTGACCCTTAAGATGCTTGGAAAATGTCCACAACCACAGATGTATAAAACGGGAGATCCAGCGACTTTCCCAGATGCACCAGAACATGTATGTACATCTTGGTGCGCAAAGGGGTTAATCCATAAATCAAGAATGAAAGGTCTAGCATTGTGGTAGCCAGGAACAAGAGCAGGTTAGCTCTGTGACATTTTGATAAAGAGTAAGACACTGAATTGCAGGGTAGTCAACTGCAGATTTTCATTATATTGGAGAAAAGCCATTTTGCATACTTGGCATAACTGTAAAATGCTTAAAGGGGTTGTCCAGGAACTACAAATCTCTGGCAGCAAGCCAGGAAAGGTGACCCCCCCCCCCACCAAATTAAAAAAAAAAAACACCACACTCGCCTGTCCCCAGCACTTTGGTGTAGCCCGCTGCTTTCTGGTCCAGCGGCACCCCGGACTTGTACCAGCGGAAGTCCTCATCACACGTAACAATCAGTGGCCTCAGCAGTCACAGGACGCCACTCGCATGTGTCAGTGGTGACGTCCCATGTACTTTCCTGCAACTGCTGAGGCCACCGTTTGGCCTCAGTGGTTACATGCGGCGAGGACGTCTCCAGAACAAGCTCCCAGGCGCTGCTGGACCGGACAGCTGTTGGAGACACCAGAGCGCCAGGGACAGGCGCCAGAGATCTGTAATTCCTGGACAACTCTGTTAAATTAGCACGGCCCTGTGAAGCCCACCAGTGCCAAGGGGCGACAATGCAAACTAACCACAGTGCCCATGGGATTCCAAGATGGTGCAGTTTCATCCTCTGCTGCACCTGCACAGTTCTGTACTCCTGGGCGATGGAGGAGGGGGAGGGGATTGCTCACAGTGTAGGTAAGCCCTAAAGAAATTTACAGTGTAATATAGAGTGTGAAATTTATTGGGACAGCAGCCAACCAATTAAAAGACTCAACTAGCTGGATCTGCCTAAGAACAATCTAGTAACATACTTACTGAACGTATATTTGAATACTACTTTAATCCAAAAGAAAGACAAGAAACCAAGTCAATTTTTACACTTAAAGGGAACCACCTTTTTTTTTTTTTTCCTTTTAGCCTTGAAAGTTTTAAAAGATTATAACTTGACTTTTCAGCAACAGAAATCTTATTGAAGGGCACCATAAGAAAGATCATGACTTCATGCTGAACATACTGGGACCAGTTTAGAGTGGGAAAAAAAACACCTGACAGGTTCCCTTTAAAAATTAATTTACAACCATAAATTCTATTGCAGGGGCTGCCATTCACAAACCTACAAACGTATGTCATGGACATTAGTCTATATGATCTCAGAATGGACTGTGGTGGTTGTGGAACTGCTAAATCTGCAGGCAGCCATCATACAAATGCAGAAGAACAGAAGTCCAGACACTCTATGGCAATCCTAAATTAGGATATTGATTTGCACATCAATTTAGAATCCAAAGTGTATACACAAAAAGGAATCGCCTTATACACTTCAGCTATATGCCTAAGGCTAGGTTCACACTAGCGCACGGTTTCTGTCCTTCGAGTCCCTATGCGATAGAAACCCTGTCTGCCTAAAAAAGCAGTTACCCGTGGACCCCATAGACTATAATGGGGTCCGCCGGGTTTCTGACGATTTTATACTGAAATTGGCAGAGAGAAAAGCCCTGCTTGCAGGACTTCTCTCTCTGCCGATTTAAGCAGAATCTCGGACAGATTCGCCTGAACACTAGTGGGAACCTAGCGTTACTCCCTCCATTATACAAATAAAATCAAAGGACCCAGAGGGTAATGTCAGCAACTGAAACATTAAGTGGGAATGAGAAGAAACACTTCCATTTATCCCTGTGGGAGGAAAATAAAAAAGGGAAAAGTCCTGTGTGATCTATTACGGCATTTGGATATCACGTCCAGTTTTCATACTCACCTGTCCCCGCTGCTCCGCTGTCCTCCCAGCGTGGTCCGGTCCTGCTGCTCCAGTTTCTTCTTGACATAAAACTCCTCACCGGCTGTGATGGCTTCAGGAAGGAACCCAGGACATCAAAGGTAGTGACATCCCGTGCCCTTTGCTGAGGCCGCTGTCAGTGGATTGGCAGGAACGGATGGAGCTGGGAGGCACTGGAGCACCAGGGAAAGGTGAGTATGAGTATGCCCCTTTAAGGCATACAGTTAAAAGGCGTAAGCGGATTCTATGTATACTGTTCGGATTAGAAAATTGTGTGCAAATAGTTTTAACAAGACGACCATAGAATGACTTTCTACATCCTCACGTGGTGAGCGGAGATCCAGAGCTGCAGCTGAGCTTTACAACAGCAATCATAGAGAATACAGAGCTAAGAAAACGTTAACACATAGTATATGCCTTTGGACTAAAGTTCTAGAATTTGCTTTCTTACTTAATATTCTATTTACAATCATTTTCTTCTCCTCTCATGTTCTCTTTTCTCATATTCTTTTGGTCTTTTTGATCCATCCTCTCTGGGTTTGTTTTCTGGTAACTTCTGTCTCTGTTCAGCATGTCTTTCCAATCCACTATAATGAGCTCTGTGTCTGTCATAATGTGACTGATGAGAAGTATTCCTTGAGCCAGTCTCTGCTGGGGAGGCACTCCGACTGTCTCTCAGACTCAGCTGTTTAGTGTTGTATTTTTCATACCCTGGATCATCCCGTTCTTGTTTAATGACCTTCCCGCTGCTTCGCTCATTGGAATGGTCTTTGTCCTTTTTTCTCTTTTTCTTCTTATCTGTTAGGACAACAAATGGACGAGCTGTATTTTATATGGTTCATAGTTCATTTTAACCCCTTCCCGCTGCAGCCATTTTTCAATTTTCATTTCTTTACTCCCTGCCTTTCATTCACATAGCCGTATGAGCACTTAATTTTTGAGGATTTTGCTGCAGTTTTTTGAGCCAAAGCCAGGAGCGGATTGAGCAGAAGGGAGAAGTATAAGTGTTTGCTATATATTTCCATCCCTTTGTAGTCACTACTAGGTTTGGCTCAAAAAAAAAAAAGTAAAATCTGCAAAAAAAAAAAAAAAAGCAGTGATCGTGCAATGTAGGGGCATTAACCTTATGTTTGCCCTCTGACTGCTGGATACAGTGAGCGTGTGTGTGTGTCCTGGATTCCTATTGGTCCTGAATGCAATAGGTGGTGGTAGCGTGGACTGTGTTGGGGTGCAATTTAAGCTCAATGTGCAGCCTGTGTGAAGGGTGAATGCAAGTCTGAGTGAGTGGAGTGGATTAACCTCTGACAGCCATACCCATGTCATGCGCTAGGATGGCCCTTACATGGCACAATCTAACATGTATAATTTTCCTTGCGTGGGATGCTATAATTGTGGGAACTTGGTGAAGGGAGATACTTTCACCATCTGTATAGCAGTCATGAATTTAAGATCAAATGTCCATACACTTGCCATGTTATTTAAGTAATATATATCATTGCCTGATCAACTAATATTTACATTGAAGGCTTTATAGCCCAAGAGCTAAATTTGACTTCACTGAAACTGATGGGAATTCTTCCCACTCTTAAATCAATATACACTGAAACAATGTGAGACACATATAATAATGAGGTGTATTTGGATTTTATCAATACAGTAGTTTGGACAATTGTTCTGATGATATTTCTGCATACACCCACTAGCTGGGATTAGACTATTCATAGGTGGACCTAATGTTTTACCACCAGCTGACACTTGTGTGTTAAGTGCTACACCCCTTATCAATTTATATATCTGTACTCGTAAACTTTATTCATTGCCTGAATGATTCTTGAGGGACTATAATATTACATTGTGGTTTGGACAATCTGACAAAAAAGATTTGTTTGCTCATTGAATGCTGTCATTGTTTTTTCATGACTAAAAGGGAGACAAAAAAAATGATATACCTTTCTTTGGCTTTTGCAATTCCTCATTATCTTCCTCTGATGAAGACGGGGAAGGAGTCCTCGCACCACAGCCTCTCTCCCTTAGTGCTCGTGTTACATCATCAAGCTCCTCGCCATCTTTGGGCGGCCGATAATTGGATACGTGATCCACACGGATTGTACGTCCTTTAAGCTACCAGAAAAAAAAACAAAAGTAAGATACCATGTATATGGACGATAACCATAAAAGTTACAATATGTCACTTACTAACCTTGATGCCATTAAAATTATCTACAGCCAACACTGTACTTCTCTGATCCTCATAGCACAGAAAGCAGAATCCGCGAGAGCGTCCTGACAATTTATCACGAACCAGATTAATATTTACTATTTCCCCATATCTACATAAAGAACAAAGTAATAAAACATCACTATGGCTTGGCAACTCTTGGCTTTTGTTTAAACAAAAAATAAAGAAAGAAATAAAAAAAAAAAAAAAAAATAGCAAAACAGCACTTTTCCGCAAAGTGTGGCCTTATCCTAAAGGAATTTCTCACAATAACCATTTATCATTCATCCAAAGGATAGATGATTTTTTTTTTTTTTTCAGTGTGTGAAATACATCCTAAAATATCATACGGGCATGTCTAGCAGTCGACCATCTCTCACCAAGAGGCACACTACCTAAAAGTAGCCTCTGAAACCCTTTTTATAGGTTAGCAGGGAAACACTTTTACGCCCTCTTGTGGCAAGACCCAGTGTCTAGTCAGACTACACTTGTAATCATTTACATGTTTAAATAAATGCCAATTTAGTATTATGAGGAGAAGGAAAGCCAAACCAGAAATAAACTCACTGTGAAAAGACGCAGATAATGTCACCTTCTGTCAACTCATATGGTAGCCCACCTGAAAGCAAAAGAAAACAATATTTTTAATGTAAAGTGAGAACAATGATCTAAAGAACTGAGCTGCTTAAAAGGATTATGTGGGGAGTGAACTTTTTACATAGAATTTTCGTGCACTGGATAAACATTTTTACTCTACAGATGCAGGACCCCCAGAGCCCCAATTATTTAGAAGCTGGGGGGAGCGGAAGTCTTGTGCTCAGTTTCCCCTGCTGCTGCTCCGACTCTCTGTGATGTCACCAAGTCCGTCTACTCCTGCTGCTTCTGCATAACGTAGAGCAGAGGCAGTCATGTAACTGAGAGTCAGAGCATCAGCAGGGGAGGCAGAGCAACAAGAATTCAGGCCCCTCCTGGTTGATTTTCTAAGCAGTCAGACTGCACTATGCCACTAGCAAGCGCAATAAAAGCCATGCAAGAGGTTTTCCCATTTGGCAAAGTTATCCCCTTTTCACAGAATAGGAGATAACTTGTGGATTAGTGGGGGTCTGACTGCTTAGGCTCCCACTGATCAGGAGAACGTGGTATTTTTGTCCCTTGTTCCAAATGGATCAATGTTAGATCAGTATATGGACTGCTCCATTCATTTAAATGGGAGTGCCGGAGATAGGAGACCACTGTACTTCAGCTATCTCCGGCACTACCATTTAAATGAATGGAGCAGTCCAAATGCTGCCTCATTCAGAAAAGGGCCACAATCCCCCTCATCAGTAGACGCCTGAGCAGTTGAACCACCAACAATCTGCAAGTTATTCCCTATCCTATGGATAAAGAATAACTTGCCTAGATGTGAAAACCCCTTTAAGAAGTGATTTGGGTGGTGGTAGATTCTCTTTAAGGGTTTTTTCATAATTAGACATTTATAGCATGTCTGATAACAGAACAGAAGTATTGCGTCCCTCTATCCTCCCCTCAAAATGCAAAGCAAGGCAGAGACTAGAGAGTTGGGTGAATTTATTAAGCCCAGCGTTCTGTATGCCAGTCTTAATTCATTCACCTGCCAGTGCTAACTGTATCTGAATTATTAAGAAGCTCCGGCTTCTTAATTCAGGTGCACTCTAGTGCGCCAGAATCGGAATCTACACCATTTAAGAACTGGTATAGATTGCCTATATAACTAAGCAGTTTTCTGGCGTAAGGTATATAAAATGTGTCAGGCTGCGGCATCACGGCCTAGTATGCTTTGCTCTCTGCTCTGCTCACTTTCATAAAAAGCAGAAAGGGTGCAGAAAGGGCCGTACACCAAAGACGCACCACTACTATTCCCTTCTACACCAGTTTTCTCATGCACAGGAAATAGTAAATAACTGAGCAGGCAGCACAAACGTATGAGTGTCTTTTTAGGACAAAATCCAGCGATCTAATGCCCAAACAATGTGGCCAGTTAACCCCACTGTGGTAGCATTTACCTGGATGTAAGACAGTCACTGTCACCACAATAGACTCCTTTTACCATGATCACACATACTCTGGTTAACTAACCCATAAAAATCCAAGCGCTGTCTTTATAGTCCTGATGCCACGACACAGAGTCCTTCACACCAAGCTTTGCCTCCCGAGCATTGAGCTCATTGATCAGCTTCACTTTTGTTAAAGGACTGTAAAAGAGTAAAGAGAAGTTATAAGACGACTGTGATATATATCATGTAAGATATCAGAGGAATATCCACATGCAGCACATAGGTTACTGATATCTGTGCAACCTTCCCATTTATCTGAATGGGGCTTGTAGAAATTCAGCATTATGTCCCCCCCCCCCTCCCCTTTTCTTGTCTTCAACCCAGACAAAAACACAATAGAAGTGTGAACTGAGCCTAAACATTTTTTTTTGCAAAGTTTCAAGTATCAAAATGCTTGGAGTAATGTTTTATCATTCCATGTATTCGGGTTGGTTATGCCTAAAATCCTGTGTGCACTGCACGGTATAAACGAGGCCAAAGCCATGACATTTACGGCCCTAGAAGTCAATGGTTGAAGTGCTATATAATGAATTAGGACACTATAGAGAGGCTTCTCATCCGTACGTACGACTGCTATACGTATGGAAGACTCTGCTGTAGAGATGTAGAGGATTTGTGCACAATAACCGCAGAGCCCTAGCGCTAAAACTACACAATATAGTGTAAACGCAGCGACATTGCCCTAACAACCCAAGCTATATACAACACAGGCTTCTCATAACAAACTTACTTCATTGCGTTTTTCGCCCCACGCGGAAATATGACGCAAAATGAAGTCGTCAGCGACAGAAGCGATCCTTACACCAGGACCAGGCAGCGTACGCTAGCTACAGGTTAGTCGCTCAATTATTACGTCATCACTTCTTGTGATCTAGCGCGTGTAATATATAAAGAGGACTGTAGGTGGCGACAGAGTCATTCCAAACCTTATGTCTTGTCGAGGTTTGTTGCTTATAGTTATGGGAGAGCTGGCTTACTTATTACTTTCTGACGTATTACTTCCTTACTGACTGATTTACTGACTTATTACTTACTGACGACTACTCACCAGGAACCTGATAAGTATTTCGCTTTAGTAAAATCCAATCCAAACCTGGCATAGTCTGACCAAATGTTATTCATTCCTTATTACATAGTACAGTTGAATAAAGACTTTATTATCTACTGCAGTCCCTAGTCAGACATTGTTATGGATATGTTTTCAGGTGTCGGCCACCTTCGGCACTCCAGCTGTTGTAACACTACAACTCCCAGCATGCATACTTGCTCTGTTGTTCTTGGAACTTCCATGGAAGTGAATGGAGCATGTTGGGAGTTGTAGTTTCACAGCAGCTGGAGTGCCAAAGGTTGCTGACCCCTGTTATAGATAGTAAACATGTATTGTCCTCATTGCAACATGGGGTGCCACATTGTATTGGATCATGTGATACAGACTCTTCATACATCTGTATATTGCACACATTGGCTTTGATGGCGTATCCTTCCATCTTGGCTGTAAATATACTACATATATATTATACAGTATATACTGCTAATCTCAAGAATTTTCGCTTGATGCCAATTGACTTTCCATTGTCTTCTAATAACTCTACGTTTGAAAGCAATTTCTACATTCAACAGATAAGAGCAGCAATGGCAGCCAGATTTTCCCCAACGCTTTATAACTTGTATTGTTGCACGGTGGGAAGAATATTTTATGTTATGAATCACTTTTCCCTTCACATGGTCGGGTATGGTTGTGACTTGTTGCTATGACAATGTTATTGTCATATGTGATGATATTGTAATGACCACACCAGGCTTTCTCAGCTACCTAAACAATAATCCATTTGGCCTTTTCTTTACTTACAGCTGGGACACTCAAAGTGTTGTATTCCTAGACTAATAGTACCGTATGTGACAGAGGTCTGACACATCAACTTATTATAAGTCTACTGTAGGCAGTCTGATTCTACATAAAAATCCTGTTACTTAGAACAGTGTTTCTCAAGGCGTGGTACGCATACCCCAGGGAGTAATTCCAAATGTCCCCCGGGGGTACGCGCCACAGAGAGAGTACCCCCCAATGGTAGTTCGTGGGGTTTGACAATTATGATCTGAGGGTTTCTTCGGAACCTCAGAGTATAATTAGTGGAGGCTGCGGAGAGGTAATAAACATAAAAATACTGTTACTTATCTGTCCTGGGCTCATGTGTGACAAACCCCCCCAAAATATCGGGCTCCACTGAACCCCAGAAAAATGCAGGTTCAGCCGATCCCAATACTGTAAAAAAATCCCTATGTATGTGGGATTTTATGAATGTAGGTGCCACTCAGGGACATTATACTGCATGGAGGGGCCACTCAGGGATATTATACTGCATGGAGGGGCCACTCAGGGATATTATACTACATGGAGGGGCCACTCAGGGATATTATACTGCATGGAGGGGCCACTCAGGGATATTATACTACATGGAGGGGCCACTCAGGGATATTATACTGCATGGAGGCGCCATTCAGGCATATTATACTACATGGAGGGGCCACTCAGGGACGTTATACTGCATGGAGGGGTCACTCAGGGATATTATACTACATGGAGGGGCCACTCAGGGACGTTATACTGCATGGAGGGGTCACTCAGGGATATTATACTACATGGAGGGGCCACTCAGGGACGTTATACTGCATGAAGGGGTCACTCAGGGATATTATACTGCATGGAGGGGCCACTCAGGGATATTATACTACATGGAGGGGCCACTCAGGGATATTATACTGCATGGAGGGGCCACTCAGGGATATTATACTACATGGAGGGGCCACTCAGGGATATTATACTGCATGGAGGGGTCACTCAGGGATATTATACTGCATGGAGGGGCCACTCAGGGATATTATACTACATGGAGGGGCCACTCAGGGATATTATACTGCATGGAGGCGCCATTCAGGCATATTATATTACATGGAGGGGCCACTCAGGGACGTTATACTGCATGGAGGGGTCACTCAGAGATATTATACTACATGGAGGGGCCACTCAGGGACGTTATACTGCATGGAGGGGTCACTCAGGGATATTATACTACATGGAGGGGCCACTCAGGGACGTTATACTGCATGGAGGGGTCACTCAGGGATATTATACTACATGGAGGGGCCACTCAGGGACGTTATACTGCATGAAGGGGTCACTCAGGGATATTATACTGCATGGAGGGGCCACTCAGGGATATTATACTACATGGAGGGGCCACTCAGGGATATTATACTGCATGGAGGGGCCACTCAGGGATATTATACTACATGGAGGGGCCACTCAGGGATATTATACTGCATGGAGGCGCCATTCAGGCATATTATACTACATGGAGGGGCCACTCAGGGACGTTATACTGCATGGAGGGGTCACTCAGGGATATTATACTACATGGAGGGGCCACTCAGGGACGTTATACTGCATGAAGGGGTCACTCAGGGATATTATACTGCATGGAGGGGCCACTCACGGACGCTATACTGCATGGAGGGGCCACTCAGGGATATTATACTGCATGGAGGGGCCACTCAGTGATATTATACTGCATGGAGGGGCCACTCAGGGACATTATACTGCATGGAGGGGCCACTCAGGGATATTATACTGCATGGAGGGGTCACTTAGGGATATTATACTACATGGAGGGGCCACTCAGGGACGTTATACTGCATGGAGGGGTCACTCAGGGATATTATACTGCATGGAGGGGCCACTCAGGGACGTTATACTGCATGGAGGGGCCACTCAGGGACGTTATACTGCATGGAGGGGCCACTCAGGGACGTTATACTGCATGGAGGGGTCACTCAGGGATATTATACTGCATGGAGGGGCCACTCAGGGACGTTATACTGCATGGAGGGGCCACTCAGGGACGTTATACTGCATGGAGGGGCCACTCACGGACGCTATACTGCATGGAGGGGCCACTCAGGGATATTATACTGCATGGAGGGGCCACTCAGTGATATTATACTGCATGGAGGGGCCACTCAGGGACATTATACTGCATGGAGGGGCCACTCAGGGATATTATACTGCATGGAGGGGTCACTTAGGGATATTATACTACATGGAGGGGCCACTCAGGGACGTTATACTGCATGGAGACGCCACTTAGGGATATTATACTGCATGGAGGGGACACTCAGGGATGTTATACTGCATGGAGGGGCCACTCAGCGATATTATACTGCATGGAGGGGCCCCTAGGAGACATTATACTGTATGGAGGGACTACTATGGGACATTATATTGTATGGAGGGGCCACTATAGGACGTTATATTGTTTGGAGGGGCCACTATAGGACGTTATACTGTTTGGAGGGGCCACTATAGGACGTTATACTGTTTGGAGGGGCCACCTTTGGACTTTATACTTTATGGGGCTGCTATGGCACTGTGGGGGTTCTTATTTTACATGTGGAGGCCATTATACTACATGTGGGGGCACTGGTGGTGCCATTATACTGAGTGTGGGGGCACTGAGGGGGCCTATACATAATTATTTACAAAAGCTCAAAAAAAAGCATTATTTTATTAACATTTATAAGTGATTGCTACTTTGGGGGTACTCAGTTGGAACTGTTTCTCACCAGGGGGTACTTTGCTTGAAAAGGTTGAGAAGCATTGACTTAGAACATACTATAACAAGGGTACCAGTGGATGAAATCTTAACAGAAAAGCATAGCGAGTCACAGCAAAAAAACGCTGTGGAAAAGACAGAGACTTGCGTTTTATTTCCACAGCGTTTTTCACAGAAAGTCCATAGAGATTTCCTCTGTGGACTTTCTGCCCCTATTATACCTATACGAAAAACACCAGCATTTCTGGTTCATGTTTGGAGGAGAGTTAATGCTGAATTATATATATATCTAAAACGCTGTGGATTTTTTTCTGCAATGTGTGGATGGGATTGGCCATTAAGTCATTGAACAAATTCCACCACCAAGAAGACGAGGTAACCGCATGACTTTGCTTTAAATAACACAAATCCTATTGGATTCATCTCCTCAATACAGATGAGCCCATGTGACTAAACCAAACGTATGACCGCTCTTATATTTGCCATGGATTTGCTCCCGGAATCTGCCTCCCATTATTTTCAATGGGAAGCAGAGATCGCAGCAGGACATGGAAAAAACAAGCATCCTGCTCGATCTTGCCGCGGAGTCCGCGGCTTGAGACTCCCTGCTGATTAGGCCCATTCGTCTGGGCTTAATCAGCAGTGGGATGCCTTGTATCAGCATCCCGTTGCAGCTAGACCGTGGCGAAAATGCCGGCAGTGGAAAATAAAGAGGAATTCCTCTTCATGTTCCGCCGTGTGACCATACCCTTACCCTGCCCTACTTATTACCAAGTACTAGACTAGCAAAGACTGGGGATTTATTTCCCCATTTTGAATGGAGCGGTGGTCAGGCAGTGCACACTCCGCTCCATTTATTTCACAAGGAGCGCTAAACCTTGTACTTCAACTATATCTGATGATGTCAATCAGTCACCTCCATTACTAAGCGCATAGTTTCAGCTTAGGGCTCACCGTCTTGTCGTGCCCCTCCCCCAGGGTTCACCAGCAGCTACTGGGGAATTGCTTCTCTAGCAATTCCCTTACAGTCATGTTCTTCTTCAGTAGCCAAGGAGGTGACTCCGGCAGCTCCTCATCTTGTGAGTATAGTTATTTAATTAATTTTTTTATTTTTTCTATTGCAGGAGGAAATGTTTTTATAAAAAAAAAAAAATCCCATCTTTCATGGTACAAGATGAATGAGCCTAGTGAAGATCCTCCACTTTTGAGTCAGGATGCCAAATGCACATTCCACTTGTCTCCTGGCTCTGGAAAGCCTGTATTTAAAAATCCGTTTAGAATAGTTCAGGCACCAGATTATGTAGAGCCCGGACCTCTGTGCACCAGTTTATGTAGAGCCTGTTGGTATATACTATATACATATATATATGCAACAGATAGACTTATTTGTGTGCAGGAGGAGTTTACATCTATCTGACAGTAGATGGCGATGTTATTAGTGTTATATGCTGAATAGAGTGTAATGGTATGCTGTGTGAGACTTGTTGTACCTTGCTTTTTATCTCTCTATTGTAAAAGGTCCTATTTACTTTCAAGTTTTGCTGTGTTAACGTTTTGATGCTGTTTACCTCATGTTCTAAGAAGTAAATGCTGATTATCCCATATAATCTACTCTCAAGCTTCTTCTGTGACACAACTATGCAACAGGTTATGGGCCCAGGCATAGAAGACAAAAAGACCCAGTGAATGCAAAAGGATTCTTCAGAACAATTCTCTCCAAACAAGTAAGACAAGTTAAAATGACCAGCAATTCAGAACTCAGACTTACAGTAGCTAAGCTGAACAATGAGAACTATCAGTTATGGAAGTTCAAAGTGGAGATGTTATTGTCTAAAGATGATTTATGGGATGTAATCACTACAGATAGACCCAATGATAATAATGAGACATGGAATAAGAAAAACAGACAAGCAAGAGCTACTATCAGCTTATTAGTGGAAGATGATCAGTTAATCCACATAAGGAATGAGAATACAGCAAAGGGAATGTGGAAAGCATTGAGAAAGTTACATGAAAGATCCAGCTTAAATCACAAATTGTTTCTGCTAAGGAAACTTTACAAAATGAGATTAAGTGCACAGGAAGACATGCAGGAGCACATAAACTCCATGATGGAAGTGATAACACAGCTGAGATCAGTTGGTGAAGATATTAAAGAAAGTCATGTAGCAGCAATATTATTGTGTAGCTTGCCGGATTCATACACTGCTTTGATAAATGCACTAGAAACAAGACCTGAAGCAGACATTACACTAGAGTTTGTAAAAACACGACTCATAGATGAATACCAGAGAAGGAAAGAACAAACAAATGATTCCACAGAAAAGGACAGTGTAAATGCTCTTAAAATTACAGATAAGAGGACCTATAAAACAGAAACAAGAGAATGTTTCAGATGCAAGAAAAAGGGACATTTAAAGAAAGACTGTACTATATGGAAAGCAGAACAGAAGTTATACCATAAAGAAAGTAAACAGAAGGTGAAAAGCACAATATCTAACCCACATGCAGATCACTGGAATGGTACATTTAAAGTAACCGATAAAAGGTTATCAATGAGTTGATATATTGACTCAGGAGCAACAAGTCACATGACAAGTAATAAGAGCTTCTTTACTGAACTTGATCTAAATAAGAAGGAAGATATTTACCTTGCAGATGGGAGCAAAATAACCGCGGAAGGTACTGGACAAGGAATGCTAATCTATTCTGATAAATTTGGGCATAATTCAAAGATACTAGTAAAGGATGTGTTATATGTTCCAGGACTAGATGGAGGACTATTATCTGTAAAACGTCTAACAGCTAAAGGACTTACTGTAAAATTCAAAGATGATGAATGTACAATCCTAGCAGGAGACAAGATAATAATAAATGTAAAAGCAGGTGAACAATTATATCATCTAGACACATTAAAGGAACAGATGAAGTTATGTACACATGATCACAAGAATTGTATTCACATGTGGCATAGACGCTTAGGACACAGACATCCTGAGAGTATCATGGCATTACAGAACAAAAATTTGACAAAAGATCTGTTGATATCTGATTGCTCAATTATTGTAAGATGTGAATGTTGTATAAAATCTAAAGCTACAAGAGTGTCTATACCTAAAGAGAGTGAAACAAAAGGCACAAAACCACTTGACTTGGTGCATACTGATGTATGTGGACCCATGAAAGTAACCACATCAGGAGGTAATAGATATATGGTGACTTTTATAGATGACTACTCAAGATACACAGTCACGTACTTAATAAAGAACAAAAGTGAAGTTTTCAGTAAATTAGAAGAATACGTGTCAAAGTCGTATAATAAGTTTCAGAGGAAGCCAATCATCATTAGAAGTGATAATGGAGGTGAATTCACAGGACCCCAAATAGAGAACTATTTAAGACAGAATGGAATAGAGCATCACAAAACTGTTCCATACACACCTGAACAAAATGGCGTAGCAGAAAGGAAAAACAGAACTCTGACTGAAATGATAAGATGCATGCTAACAGATTCCAAACTACCAGAGAAATACTGGGGTGAAGCAGCAATGACAGCTACTTATCTGCAAAATAGACTTTTTTCAAGAAAACTGGAAAAAACCCCATATGAACTGTGGCATGGTAAGAAACCAAGTGTGAATCATTTAAGAGTTTTTGGTTGCAAAGCTTTTGTTTTTGTTCCAGAAGAGAAACGCTCCAAACTTCAAAACAGAGCCATAGAAGGAATATTTGTTGGATATAGTGACAACTGCAAAGGATACAGAATCCTAGATCCTAAAAAAGACAGAGTTACGGTGAGTAACAGTGTAACATTCATTGAAGATCTAAATGATAACATTATGACATCACTGGAAATGAGAAATGAGAGAGACAACAGTGATATAAATCCAGGAACATCTGATGAAAAAGAGAAGGAGAAGACTATGATGAAACATTTGCTCCGGTTGTCAAGCATACTACAATCAGAACTTTGCTTGCGGTTGCAGCTACTAAAGGAATGCAATTGAAACATCTGGATGTAAAGACAGCATTTCTGAATGGAGATTTAACAGAAGAAATTTACATGGAACAACCTCCAGGATTCAAAGATAAAGAGAAACCAAACATGGTTTGTAAGCTACAGAAAAGTATATACGGTTTAAAACAAGCCGCTAAAGCGTGGAATGATAAAATCACTGAAGTGCTCATAAATGAACATTTTCTAAGAAGCAAAGCGGATCCCTGTCTATACACAAAGAAACTAGATGACAGATGGATCTATGTACTGATATATGTTGATGATATTTTAGTTTGTTTTGAAAGAGAAAGGGATGAAGCTGAAATACGGAAAATTTTGGATCAACACTTTGAGATCAAAGATCTGGGAAATGTGAAGCATTACCTAGGGATACAGATAGAAAGAGAAGAAGATGGGAGTTTCCAACTTAACCAAAATCACATGATCAAAGATATAATAGAAACATTTGGACTGAAATGTCAAACTTCTGTGTTTTCTCTTTTTAAATCATAATGACAACCAAAAACATCAAAATGACCCTCTTCAAAAGTTCCCATTCCCTGGTGATTTTGGCCTGATAACATACCCAGAAACCAAACCACGGTCAGGTAGACCAACCAAAATTTCGGCCACAACTGCCCGGAAAATTGTTCGGGATGCAAAGAAAAACCCACAAATAACATCAGCTGAAATACAGGACTCTCTGAAAACTATCGGTGTGGCTGTTCCAAGATGCACAATAAGGAGGCACTTACAGAGAAATGGGCTGCATGGTTGAGTTGCCAGAAGAAAGTCATTACTGCGCAAATGCCACAAAGAATCCCACCTTCAATACGCCAAACAGCACAGAGACAAGCCTCAAAACTTCTGCAACAAGGTAATTTGGAGTGATGAGACAAAAACCAAACTTTTTGGCCACAGCCATAAACGTTACATTTGGAGAGGTGTCAACAAGGCCTATGATGAAAGGAACACCATTCCTACTGTAAAGCACGGAGGTGGATCACTGATGATGTGGGGATGTGTGAGCTTCAAAGGCACAAGAAACTTGGTCAAAGTTGAAGGAAAGATGAATGCAGCACATTATCAGCAAATACTGGAGGCAAATCTGCCCTCATCAGCCAGGAAGCTGCGCATGGGACCTACTTGGACGTTCCAACATGACAACGACACAAAACAAGGCCAAGTCGACCTGTCATTGGCTACAGCAGTAGAAAGTGAAGGTTCTGGAGTGGCCATCTCAGTCTCCTGACCTCAATATCATTGAGTCACTCTGGGGAGATCTCAAGCGCTCAGTACATGCAAGACAGCCCAGGAATTTACAGGAACTGGAGACTTTTTGCCAAGAAGAATGGGCAGTTTTACCATCTGAGAAAATAAAGAGCCTCATCCACAACTACCACAAAAGACTTCAAGCAGTCATTGATGTTAGAGGGGGCAATACACGGTATTAAGAACTGGGGTGTGTGAACTTTTGAACAGGGTCATTTTGATGTTTTTGGTTGTCATTATGATTTAAAAAGAGAAAACACAGAAGTTTGACAATAAATGGCTTCAACCAACCACTAACCATGAGTGGAGAAAAAGTTTTTGTGTTATCATTCATATTCTCTGAAAAAAAGGCCAAAACACCAAAAATTCTGCCGGGGTATGTAAACTTTTTAGCCCAACTGTATAATACCCCACCCTGCCCTCCAAAGTATAAAGCCCCCCACCCCCACAGTGGCACCACATGGTGTATATAATGCTCCACAATCACCCCCAGGCAATTCTAGGTGAAAGTGGCCATGGGAAAAAAAATATAAGTAGCCCCATTTCCTAGGCAGGCACAGGGCATCTAGGAGTAGTCAATACAAGTAGGCAGGGCCAGCACATGTAGCTCCTCTATGTAAAGCAGTCCTGTGTAAAGTAATTTTGCACAGGACTGCTTTACATGGAGGGAGAGGCAGCAGTCCTATGTCAGTTACCATGTCAGACTGAAACTGTAATTTACACAGGACTGCTGCCTCTCACTCCCTGTAAAGCAGACATTTCTTTAACACAGGGCTACCTGCTATATGTATAGGCAGCAGTCCTATGTAAGCAAAGTTACAGGCAGTGGGGTGAGCGTGGTCATTAAACCGTAGGTGCAGCAGCCGCTGCCATCATACTCACACTGACTCCTCAATCTAGAGGCTCTTAGAATTTTGACAAACTTCAGAGGGGCTGGAGGCAGGTGTAACATAAAAAAAGAAAAACGCACTACCTGGCGATCTGGTGTCCGCTGCCACAGCCCATTCAGTCATTCACCCTGCTTCAGTCCTAGGAACCCAAGCACCCCACGTGAACGCTGAGGCCAATCAGCAGTTGCAGGAGAGGGACCAGTGACATATGAAAGTGACATCACTGGTCCCCCTCCAGCAGCAGCTAAGGCCACTAATTGGCTTCAGCGATCACTTGGATGCAGGGGGAATGAGGCACAGTGTGAGACCAAACTGGCTGCGGAGTCAGACACTGGAAAGCTGAGTGTGTGTGTTTTTTTTGTTTTTTTTTTAAATCTGTCCTGACTCCACCAGAGTTTGTCCAATTCTTTAAGAATAATGTCCAAAAGTGCACACAGTATAATGTCCCATAGTGGCCCCCTCACACACTACAATGTCGTGTAGTGGTCCCTACACACACTATAATGTCCCAAAGGGGCCCCTTCACACAGTATAATGTCCCATAGCGGCCTCTCCACAAAGTATAATATCCTATAGTGGTCCCTGCACACAGTATAATGTCCTATAGTGACCATATAGTTTTCTTTACAAATTTTTGTCACCCTCGATCTCTTTAGACCCCAGAGTATTATGATCAGAGGTCCCGGGGAGGTGATTAAACATAATAAACAGTGTTAATCAACCCTCCTGGGCTCCAGCACCGATCTTTGAGCCTCTTCGTGTTGTAGGGACATCACAAATGACGCCAGAGACAGCTGAGGCCCAATCAGAGATGACATGTGTTACTCCGGCGTCATTTTGCGTCATAACGTTGGCTGTATATTTGGGTTTGTTCTTTTGCTGCAGAATAAGATATCCACTTACTAACACAAGCTTATGATTAGGCAAAAGAGTAGATATTCTGCTTACTACTATCGGCAGTGTTGGACTTCTGGCTTTTTGTAGTCAGGTCCATTGGCGTCTTCCGTTGATAGTTCTGATAACTTGTTCTAAAAAAAAAAAAAAAAAAAAAAAAAAAACCGGCCTCCTCCACCCCTTAATAGCCGTCCAGACCGCACCTTTTCCCCCCAGCTATGACATCACTGTCATGGACAAGAGGAAATCCTATTACCGGTAAGATTGTCTATTTTAATGACTATATAGAAAGTATAACTCAACATACAGCATTAAAACTATCATAGGCATGTTTTTCGGCCTTAATAGCCGACCATCTCGATTTTCTCCAACCCAAGACAGCATCACAAGGTGGCGCTATCATGAATTTGAGGAAATACACTTACCGATCAAGCCTATGATTACATGGGAGAGCCGATGTTATGGCTCTCCTACTTACCTCCGTTGGCTATGCTGGTCTTCTAGCCCGGGCCGAAACAATCTTCATTGACAGGAGTCTTCACTGTCAACCACGTCCTCTTCTTGAAGGTCTTTGTCTTCTGTCCAGTGCCAATTGCAGGTGTCCGTTCAGGCGGGTCTGTTCTTCGTTCTGTCCGGTGGTCTTCTGCCAGGAACTCAGAAGACATGTTACTCTGGTGGCATGAGAGACGGTGTCTTGCAGAGGGTCTAACAGGTGTTGAATGAAAACCCTCTGAATATGGCCTGATCTTTCGGTTGTATAGGTCCTTTTCTGGCCTCCACTGCCTCCATTCTTCCCAAGTGGAAACGTCTGGCACGGTGATGAGGTACAGATGGTACAGGGATGTGTGGTGGGGGCATCCTCAGCGCTTCCACAGAGACCCAGTGAATATGATTGAAGAACTGGTGACTACGGATGTTACCATTCACTCCTAAACGCTTTGCAGGATCTCTCAGGAGGAGCTGAAAATGAGAAATGTCATTATAAATGAGTGACTACAAGTACCATACACAAGAATTGATGCAATATCATAGTATAATACAGTAGTGTCATATCATGGTGACATACTGACCTGTGTAACGATGTCTTCGGCGCCGGAGGGTATTGCTGTATACAGCATAGGATGGTATGTATACTTACCGGTTAGCATTACATTTAAGATGACACCAAATGCATACCAGTCCACTCCAGCGCCGTACTCCTCCTTTGCCAGCATCTGCCAGTAAAGTAGAGAACTGTTAATACAAGGCTTTTACTATGGAGACAACATTGTAGGTGCTAAGGCCTAAACATCAGATCTCCTCTCACAAAGGTTACTGTACAGACGTGTCCCTGGACTAGTATTGTCTATGTCTATGTTGTCTATGTTCCTAACCTCTCCCATTGTGTGTGATCCAAAATTATTTGTTAGTGAAAATGAGGAAAACTCTGTTTCTCACCTCAGGAGCAACGTAGCCTTCGGTTCCAGCATATTCGGTGGCTGTGCGGTCTTCAAGCATGTTCTCTAGTGCGAGACCGAAATCTGTGATCTTCAAATGGCCCGACTCAGCCACCAGGATGTTCTTGGGCTTGAGGTCTCTGTGGATGACGCCGTTCTGGTGGAGGAACTGGATGCCACTCACGAGCTCGGCAGCGTAGAATCTGGCGCTGGGGATGTCGAGCCGCCCCTTCAGCTGCAGGAGTTAGTGGAAGTCTCCGCAGCTCATGTACTCGAGGCCTAGTAGAACAAGCATCTGTGACATAGAAGAGACAAGGCAGAGAGAAGAAGTTACTAATACTGTCATAGGATGCAATGAAGGGACAGAGCGAGCCCCCATTCCTCCGTCTAACCACTCAGATGTCACTGTGGCATATGAGAGGTTAAACATCCTGATTCTCAGGTACAGGATCTTCAGTCATGGAAGCTGCAGGTAGGTGTGAGCTATATAACACCAGCACCATGTGTGTCCATGCTACTGTGTCTGGTATTACAGCTCAGCCCAATGCTTTAGAATCAGATGAGCTGCAGCACTAGACCAGCGGATCACACATGGCCAGTCATTCTGGTAGGTGCAGTAGTGTAGTGAGAGGGTTGGGTGACTGACCACTGGTGCTGCTGGCTGGGTTACCTATGGGAACATAATATAAAAGTAGTCACTACTATACCTTCGTCTGGAACGCAAAGTTCAGGTGGATAAGGAAGGGGCTCCCAGACGCCAGCCGTAAGACTCTGTGTTCCACCCACACATCCGCCTCATCACCAGTTGACAGGAGGGATCTCTTGCTGATGATCTTCACAGCATAACGATGATGATTCAATGCGTCCTCGGCCAGCACCACTTTACCAAAACTTCCTTGGCCGAGCACATGATGGAAAATCAGTCTCAATCTTATGGAGAGTGCGCTTCTAGGGCAGGGTGGCCGCACACCGCTGTCCTCTGTCAGAGGGAAAATAATAGGAAACATGAGAAGGGATATTTCTATCATGTGATTTATGACATATTTGATTCTTTCTTTATCCATGAGATTCACGACATAGATTGATTTTCTAGTGGCCACCACTAGAGGGAGACCATGCAAAGAGATTTTTATAGCTTCTATTAAGTTCAATGGTGGCTGTATAAATTACTATGCACTAAGATCCCTCTAGTGGTGGCTGTATAAATTACTATGCACTGAGCTCCCCCTAATGGGGACTGTATGGATTGCTATGCACTGAACTCACCTTAATGGGGGCTGTATAAAATACTAAGCACAAATGAATGGGGATAGACTGCAATACTAAGCACAGCCACTATACAATGGCTGGTGCTGTGTTTGGTAATTAGTGAAAAGGCTGCGTTAGTCAATGTCCAAGACAATCCCTTTAATATGGAGCTTCTTCTGAACACCATGAAGCCTACTTATTAGTCTATAGTATGTTGGTCTTAATGAACAGCCACACTGGGGAGAGAGGACACAAAATTGTTAAGAGGACTACACCTTTAAATAATTTTGCCATATCTTGGGTAATCCCAGAGCCAAAAAGTGAAATCTGCACCAGCTCCAGACCAGGGGACATTTCAGCCATTACTTGCTCCAATTTATTGCTGCAAATAATATTCAATTTATCAGGGTGCAAGATCTCACCCCATCTGTCCCATCCACCTGCGCCACACCCACTTTTAAGGAAAGTGATGAGCATAGTGCATCCAGGAAAATTCAAAATTTTGGCAAAAATACACCTAAAATTGTGACTCTAACATACCTTGTACACCAGAAAACTGACCTATAAAACATGATAAATCGGACTCCATATTCTTCAATGTATTTACAACTGATATAAATACAATGATAAATTTCCCCCATACAGTGTGATAAAACTTGCTGCCTGCAGCCACCACAAGATGGCGCTCAGTGCATAGGAATTCATAAAGCTACCATTGAACTTAAAGAAAGCTGTAAAAATCTCCTCCTAGTGGCGGCTGCAGGGAAATGCAGTGAATCAATGATGGCAAGCAGAAGTTGTTCAGCGCTGGGAAACAGAGGGGAGGCCAACACCCAGCCCCTGTACAGATCAGCTGTTGGGGACCGCTTCTGAAGCCCGTGCTATACAGTGCACTGAGCAGTAAGCAGATGGCTCTGTGCCCTGTATAGTGGCCGAGTGCCATTACTGCAGCTCTGCTCCTACTGACGTCAATGGGAGCTGAGCTGCAGTAATAGCGCCTGGCCACTATACAGGGCACAGAGCCATTTAGCTCAGGGCACTGTATAGTATGAACATCGGAAATGGCCCCAAACAGCTGATCTGTGTGGGGGCCGGGGTCAGATGTTTATGAACTATCCTAAGGATAGGCCATAAATAAAAAATACCTGGATGACTGCATGAAGAGCCGGAAAATGGAAGCTTTAAGGTACTCATTCATTTTCCAGGGCACTTTTGACCTCAGTTCACATTCAGTTTGTGTTCCATCTGGTGGCCATTTTTTGGCCTGAAAGGAAAACGCAGCATTTTTCCTTTGTAAAAAAAATGGACACCTGATAGAATCTGCTTTATGTTTTTACCCCACCATTGGCTTTAGGGGTGTTATGGATGCAAAAAGAAAGCTTCAGTTTACATCCATTTGCAAGTGTTAAAAATAGAAATGTGAACACAGCCTTATGGAGACTTACCGTCCTTTAGATCAACACTGCAGGGTAATAAACTGGAATGTATGGATATCTGACTTTTCCCTCCTTACATACTATGTTCCTGTGCAGGCCCAGACTGGCCTACCATGGCACCGGTGATTCCCCCGGTGGCTCCTGTGCCTTTGCTCTACTGCTTTTTTAAATTTTGTATTTGTTAAAAATACAACTGGATCACAGAAGCGAGAAGAAGGTTCTGCTACTGGTAGGCTTCCTATATGGGGACCAGTCATGGGGCCATTATATTGTGTGGGGGCAGTGATAGGGGCTAATATATAGGGGGAATATTAAAGGGGCTGTACAGGCTTAATTTTTTTGTGGTCTATCCTCATGATAGGCCATAAAAACCTGATTGGTAGGGGGTCAACACCCAGCCCCCAGACCATTCAACTGTACGGAGCAGCTTCCAGCGCCCGTCCTGTACACAATACAGGGCCAGAAGCAGAAAGCTCCATCCACTGTATAGGGGCCGGGCGCCTTCACTGCATCTTAGCACTTGAATTGAAGTCAGTGGGAGCTGAGCTGCAGTGACGGCGCTCGGCTGCTATACAGCGGATGTTTCTGGCCCCATATTTTGTACAGGATGTTAGCCCCCATCACTGCCCCCACACAATATAATGGCCCCATCACTGGTCCCCATACAGTATGGGGGACCAGTGAGGGGGCCACTGCGTGGGGGGGACCAGTGACGTGGCCATACAAAAATTAGGCCGAGACAACCATAACCATAAGTTGGAGCAACCCCTGTGGTGGCCAGGGAGGTGTTATTTCTAAAAAAATATATATATATACTCACTTGTCCCCACCATCCCATTGTCCCCAGCCAGTGTCTGTTCGGTCTCATGGTGGTGACTCTTTTCTGGAAATCCTGTATCTAATTGGTCTCAGCGGTCACATGAGGCTCAGGACTCCCAGCAAGAAAGCGCTGGCACAAGACTGAATGGATACTGGTGGTGGACAATGGAGTCCCGGGGACAGTTGAGTATGTATGTATTTATTTATTTATTTTTATTTTTACACCGGCTGCCCGCCACATGGGTTGCTCCAATTCCTGGACAACCTTTTTAAAGGGTTTATCCATCTTTATAATATTGATGGCCTATCTTTAGGATAGGCCATCAATATTACATCTGTGGGGGTCCAACAGCCAGGACCTCTGCAGATCAGCTTTTCCAGGACAGTGCAGCTACAGGTAATATTAACAGGGTGTAGCGGTGGGTTTAGGTAGTGCAGTGATGCACATCATATGGTGGGTGAGCAGCATGGCATTGTTATTCCCTGTAGCTGTGCTGTCTTGGTACAGCTGATCTGCAGGGGTCCTGGCTGTGGGCCCCTAGAAACAATTCAACTGGTGGGCCCTAGACATCCCAGTGCAACATTGGTCTTATGTCCTGGATTGTATCCACTTTTTAGGTTATATTAGGTATAACATTAGGATCTATCACATAATACATACAATATTAAGAATTTACAGAAAGACCAGTAAATACACCAAATAACAAAACTTTATTGACATCCATATAAAGACATATAAAAGACAATGTAAAAAGCAGCAATACAATGCATAAGCCCCATAGAACATATGGACATGGTCCAATACATATCAAGCATGTCCCTGCACTAAATAATACCCAGGACATTCACAGATACATAAAAAGTGCACATATAGGAAAATGTGCCTCAACCCAGAGAATAAAATGTACCATAAGTGATCACTACCTATATACAATGTGTAAAGTGCAGGTGGCAGGACACAGGTGTGAACACCCACCAAGCCCAACACCCGTTTCTCTAAATAAGCTTTGTCTGGGGTCATGATATTAGAAATTCTCCTCTAATAAGTCTGCAGATAAGATTTTTTGACATTCCTGACCTCTCATACAGGACACTATTGGGGACCTGGAAATAATTCTAACATTAGGTGGAATGGTATACCCCCAAGCAACTGAGCCCCCAGGGTACATACCCCACTAGCACCTCCTCCCCCGCCCCCTGGTTACTCCCTAGCTGGAACAATCGTATATAAATGTGTCTCAGGTCTGAATGTAACAGAATAAAATGGATTTCTTTGGTGGTCCCATAGCATTGAATGGAGCAGCCACATGTGCACCCACCACTCCCATCGCCCCCTCCTGGCTGGGTCTTACTGCTGGGGGGAATGAGAGAAGAGGGACGGCCTCACACTAACCTAGTAGTAGATAGGGGATAACTTGACATTACTGGGATACCCCTTTACCCATATGTATGTGTATGTATGTATGTATGAGTGTGTATGTGCACCTACCTGAGGCTCTCTGGTCTTTCTGCAGGTCTTGGGTCTTCTGGACATCTTCGCCAGTCTTGATAGATGACTTCGGTGCTTCACTTGAAGAGATCACGATGAAACTTCTCTTCTTGGCACGTTTCCGGCGGACAATGACATCTTCATCCTCATCATCCTGGATGGTGGAAGACATCTTGGAGGAGCTGGATGGGACGGTTCTCTTCCTCTTCTTGGATGTCTCCGTGTCTTCATCTGATGAGGTCAGGACGGTACATCGCTTCTTCTTTCCCTTCCTCCTGATGAAGAAGTCCTCTTCTTCATCCTTCAGGTCCTGCTCATCAGCCGATGAGGACAGGACAGCACACTGTTTTTCTGGTGCTTTGGTCTTGAAGATAAAATCTTCTTTTTCTCCCTCCATGACACTCTGCTCATCAGCCGATGAGGCAGAGGTAGGTCTTCTTTTCTTCCTCCTGACGATGAAGTCCTCTTCTTCATCCTTCAGGTCCTGCTCATCAGCCGATGAGGACAGGACAGCACGCTGTTTTTCTGGTGCTTTCTCCATGACACTCTGCTCATCAGCCGATGAGGCAGAGGTAGGTCTTCTTCTTTTCTTCCTTCCTCTTCTCTTCCTCAAAATAATCTCTTCTTGCTCAGAATCCATCAAATCGCTATCCAAGGGCTCAGCAGAAGTCTCCAGCGTCGCCAGTCAACTCCAACTGTCACTGTCACCTGCCAGTCACCGTGACACTGGTCATGTGATCAGTAACTGACCAATAGAGTTCAGCCATATCTGCCATCAGGTGTCTATATCTGATCTATTGGAAATCATTTTTATATACATTGTAATGGATTTCATTTTTCATTCACTTTTGAACTTTGGGAAATACATTGGAGACTTGTATCAAATAAAATGTGACAGAAAACTGGAGAAATAATGTGTTAAGATAATGGCAGAAGAAACATCCACCATATTTATGTAAGACGTGTTCTGCGACATGTATGACAACTGTAATACACATCCATCACATGGGAGTTATGGCCATTATATTATGTAGCATGCACCATGGGGTGAGATTTGGTGGAGTTTGCTCCCCATTTTGCTTTGTGACATATAATTCTTACACTATGGATGACTGAGCCCATTTTATCACTTGTACTGAGATTTGTGACACAACCAGTTGAAGTTTCTGAAATTCTACCGCTACCATGTGCCACATCGGGGGCAGCAGGAGATTAGGGAGGTAATATGGATGGTCATTAATATCATAGTCCCAGAAACCCCCTTTAAGGATAGGCCATTCATTTTAATAACCAGGATGAAGCCTCTAATGTTCACCATCTTCATGTTTGCTCACAGAAGTGAAGATTTTAGGAATCAGAGAGTCTGACAAGTTGACCATACTCAGAAGACGTCCAGGCTTTCCCGGATCTTCTGGCCAAAAAGGAGAAGCTGGATCACCTGGACTGAAAGGTAAATGACATCTGACTTGGATAATATAATATACAGCGATATATGGCCAGGTTATAGTAACCATAGTCTATACTATTCATAGACTGCAGGCAGATAGAGAATATATTGTACACCGGACAGATCTTTAGTCCATTATAATATTGCAGACAGATGGATAAGAAGGAAGTTTTAACTCCTTAAAGGAATCTTCCCGGATTGTAATTTTGATGATTCCTAATATCACATTGTCACATGACCTGTTTGTAGCTCAGACCCATTCAAGTGAATAGATCTGAGCTGCAATTCCTGGCACAGCCAATACACAATGTACGGCGCTGTGCCTGGTATTTAATGAATTCTTCCTTGTTCTCTTTCCAGAGAGAAACTGGCCTTTTCTGAGCCACTCATTGCCTCCCACCAAGCCAGCCAGTTTCGCTCTGCTCTGCACTGATGAGGGACAAAATCCCGAAACAGCGCTGTATGCAGATGAGTGATACTGGCTTGGCTAATATCCCTTTTGCTTTCTCAAGACTCAGTGGGTCTAAAGCAAATTGAGGATTTGTTACATCTAATACAGGGCACTTGAGCTTCTCAGCTCCTTTTCCCATAATGCCTTGTGTTATGTCACAAGAGGCATGAAGAAGAGGCTGTGATGTTTTATAGTTAAAATAATGTTTGATTTTAATGTCAAGGCTATTATATTAATTCCACAGTGCCACCAGCAGCATGAGTGCGGCGTCGGCCTCCAGTGCACGGCCGCCTGAGTCAACTTCCCAGTAACCAATGAAACCCCTGCTGGTCCCTCTACTTTTTCCCATGCGGAAGTGCAGGAACAAAGAGCTCCCTTGCCTGGTCCTTCCCATTCGGCAACTCCAAAAGAGACTATAAACTTCTCTCTTTGGAAGATGCTGAGGAGGGATAGAGCAAGCAGGAGACATCCATCATCACTCAAGATTCCTTGTTGAGACTGGATGAGCAGATGAACCGTTTTAGAGAGGAGCAATTATCATTACGTGAGGAATTTCTTGCTTACATTCGACAATTGGAGGGGACGGTGTCGTCGAATACTCTATTGAACAGTTTTCAGTTCCTCCTAACTCTGGCCCTCTGGATGGAGCAAATAAGTACTAAAAATTTGCATGCGTGTAGGGTCGCTCTACTTAATGTGGTCTGGGACTACCTGCTAAATAAATGAAAACACGTTGGATTAGACTAAAAGAAAAAAAAATAAGACATCAAAAGTACAAAGATTAAAATACAAAACAAGTCAAATTGGAGTTCAAATCATCCTCTCTTGCCAATCCACCCATCAAGCATTGGAAAGGAAAAATTCAGCAAGTTGGTCCCTCATCCCATTTACTGCAATTGTTGACCTTGGTCCAGCAGATTCCAGGCTTTCCAGTGTAGAGTCAATCTGTGGATGCCAAATGCACATTCCACTTGTCTCCTGGCTCTGGAAACCCGGTAATTAAAAATCCGTTTGGAATAGTTCAGGCCACGACTTGCGTATGACTTCAGCAAGTTGCCACACATCTGGAAGGCCTCATCACCAAAAAGAACAAAGAGCATAGGTGGTACATTAGTTCCAGGAAAGGATCTAGGTGATGGAAGTCCTAATTGTCCAGAGTAAAGTCTCCATCCCATACCTGAGTTCTTGAATAGCCTTCGGCCATATGCTCCAATGTCTACAGCGATGAAATGGTACTTTCACAGCAGCTGGAGTGCCGAAGGTTTCCTACCCCTGCTCTAGGGAATGCCTGGGGATTGATTCTCTCCCCTAACACATTCCACTCCCTGGTTCTAAGTTTTTAATGATCCAGGGAATGTGAGCAGCCTCCTAGATGTTCAGTCCTCCCTCAGAGAGACACTAAGACCTCTAGACGTTTCCCCCATGTAAGTGACGCTGGGATCATCAGGAGGTAAGTTTTGAAAAGCAGGTGAACAAAGCAAAAAAGAAATTGCATAAAAAAGTAAAAACTGCATTTCCCGTGACCCTAATGGTGGGTGACAGTACTCTGTTGAGAGCGCCAGGTGCGGCTAGTTTCAAGACCTATAAAGGCCCAGACCATGCCCCGCTCCATAACCCCCCCCCCGTGACATTGCGCAATTTTATTGGTCGTGCTTCTGTTTGTCACACAGAGGACTCGGCTGGGCGTCATGGTTACTACATGACACTAGATGCCGGCATCCTCTACAGCCTGTAACACACAGGATCAAACAGTGGTTAAATGATAGGTCATTTCTAGAAATAAGATAAATAGGCGAACTTGTATGTAGCGCTGGATGTAAATATGTGCCCCCACAATTCTGGGATAATATGTATGGGACATATCATATAGTGGTAAGTTTAATGCATCCTGTGCATATTGTATTGCATAATAGCAATGTCCCTAAATGCAGGATACATATGAATAAAGATATTCAGTATGTCAAAGCGGCAGTCAGCACTGAACCTAGATAGGTAGCATTCATCTCTATCTTGGATGCATATATTGCATATATATAGTGGGAATGCAAATGAAAAGTGATGCCATTTTGATAGCCTAAAATCAAACATAGTGGTATATACCCAAGTCCCTGACCTCGAAAATAGAGCATATACTCAGTCCATAACATTAGTCCAAATATTTGGATGAATAACACACTTAGTAACACACTGGGGTACATGTATATGTTAATCCACTGCCTTCATAGACATATAAAGTCTGAAAATCCACTCCTCTTCCTTCTGTAGTGATGAAATCAAATTGATCGCAGGAAACTACAGAAGGAAGCGAAGTGGATTTTACGGTATTCTTCTGTTACGACGGCTAGGGTGAGTTTTTGTCAGCATCACGTATAACATAGCTCCAAAAGCAAACCAGTCCACACTGGAATTATATGGTCTGCGCTGTACTATCTCTGAGACCATGAACCCTGCTGTGCCACATCTTCCACTTGCTGTCTTATCACCAAACGTATTATAAAGGACAAGACCAAAATCAGAAATCTTGATGTGTCCATCTTGGTTCAGGAGGATGTTTTCAGGTTTTACATCACGGTGGACAACCCCCTGTGAGTGCAAGAATTGAAGTCCACAAACCATTTTGGCAGCCAGGAACTTGATAGTGCTGATATGGATCTTGGTTGTCTTCTCCATATAGTCACCAAGACTTCCCCCTCTGGCCAGCTCCATTATACAGAAGACATAGCTAGTGGTGTGGAAGACTCCATACCCGTGGACCAGGAAGGGGCACTTGTTAGTTCTAGGACGTATCTTTCAGCACGGTGGTACTTTATTGGCTTTGACTTGGTTAATACCTTTATTGCCACCTGCTCTTTTCGTATATCTGTTCCTAGCATCACTTTTCCAAAGGCGCCCTGTCCAAGTATGCGTTGGTATCTAAATTTGTCCACAGTCAGAGGGACAGAAACTCTCTTCTGGCTGGTGGAGGGAGGGCAGGCTGAGGTCTGTTACAGGTTTCTCAATTTTGATCTTTTTTTTTTAGACTGGTTGCCTTCTCCACCAGTTTTGGTTCCATCAAGCTGATCGCTTGACCGCTTTCTTTTCAGAACTGGTGATCTGGATGGCCCTTTATCTTGTGCATCTTCTTTGGTTTCTCTTCTAGATTTTTTATAAGGTGGAACTTTCTCCAAATCTTCCTTTGTCTTTCTTCCTCTGTTTCTGGATCTCATAGTGAATGAGTCCAATAAGTCAAAAAATAAAACCTATAGCTAAACTTGCAAATAACACAGAAGTGTCGCGCAAGTTTGAAGGGTCTGGTAAGACTGAGCATCATGGCTCGTAGAACCTTTAAAAGAACTATTTGTTGTCATATTGAAATGACTGGTCCAGTACTGGTTTGTGATATCATCATATGTCCATATTCTGTGGGAGGAGCCAGCACTTGATTGAAAAATATCTATGTGAATAAGGACGCTTATAAAATAAAGGACTGCAGTCATGTTGTCATATCTAAACCGATTCAAATGGTGTCAGATGGGTGTAATATGGTTGCAATTGAGTGTCCCCTTTTTGGCCACAATGACCGGATTGATATAGATGACCATAAGCTTCTGTGTGTGATCTAGGTTTGGTTCATAGGGCTGTGGGTTTTGCCATTGTAAGGTTGTAAAGCAAAACATCTGCAGTAACTATCTTTGGTCAGTAGGTGGCAGCAAAGTACTAAACTGCCCATAAATATATGTATTAATGCATGAGAATTTAAATATTGTTCTAGGTTGCAAAATCTGATTATAGGTAATTACTGGGACATTTTGGAGTCCTACAAGCCTGGCAATGCACTGGGATTGCAGTTTTGATGCCTCCCACTGGAGATAGGGTACTACATCATCACTCAGCAGGAAACAGGAAGTGACGTCTCTTGTGAAGGAGGGTCTTGAACTGTGTAAGCAGTTTTGGGGGTCATATTAGCTTCTAAGATTTGTTTCACTGGTATCGGTGGGGAATCCGTTTGTCTTGGGATTCCCTATGTACCCACTTTTTATATGTGTCTCAAACTTATCACATGGTTGCATTGATTTATGCACAGTGGTTTCTATGGCAACTGTTCCACCGATCCACGGGGGTCCCAAATCCCCTTATTTGAATGTTGCAATGGTCACTCATGTGCACTGCTACTCCAGCCATCTCTATGGGATTGAGGAATAGAACCCAAGTACAGTGACTACTGCTATATTGTGTGGGGTTCTAGCAGCCGGACCCCCACCTAAATACTAGCGGATATCTTGTTATTAAAGGGATTTTCCTGGACTTAAATGTTGATAACCTATCCTTAGAATAGGTTATAAATATCAGATTGCTGGGGGTCCGACACTTCCATCCATCAGCTGTTTGAAGAAAAGGCAATATTTGGATGAGCACCGCGGGCTCTTCGCTACTTACCACACACAGCGCCATAATTGTATAGTGGCTGTGCTTGGTATTGCAGCTAAGCACCTTTCACTTGAAAGGGACTGAGCTGTAAACAGCCCATGTAATAAATGAATGTGATGTCACTTGACCTGTGAAGTGGAGGCTGCGAGCAGCTGATCTGTGGGGTCCCAAGTGTCAGATCCCGCTAATCTAATAATAGGTCTAAGGATATGTCATCAACAATTTAGTCCTGGAAAACCCATTAACTCCTTTAATGGAATACCCCTTTACTCTCCTATGGCATCTCGTACCTCTTGGATTATACCCTATAATCTTATTAGGTGTGTCTCATTACTTTGTGTCTGCAGATGTCACCCAGCTTTCTACACGTCCTGAACAGTACATGCAATGTTCTATCCTCCTTACTTACTGCCATGTCGATCTATGTGTCTTAACAGTCTTAGCTGTAGCTCTTGAATTCTATTCATAAACCAGGAAGCTCTAGATGTTGGGGGAGCAGGGAATTATGGGAAAAAATGTTTTTTTATTTCATTCTATTATAATGGGAATAAACTAAATTCTAAAGTTTTAGTCTAAATCTATTTCACAATTTTCTCCATACGTTATATTCAGATAATTTATAACATTCATTATTAGAAAATCTTATCAAGCAGTAACATTGTCAGTATTGTTAGATGGCTGATAACAGAGAACAATAGCTTGATGTGACATGTAGACCTGACAGTGGATGCCAGCGCTGCGCCATTCCTGTGTGTCTGTTCCCCTTCCCCTCTGTTGGGGATCAGGTTCGGTCACTTATAGGCAGTTGTGGTTATGCTGCGGTCGCTGACTACAGGTTTGTATCCATTATGCAGCAGATGCACATGGTGTCATGTAGTTGGCCCTGGTGGACTGGTAGTTTACAGAAGGGGCAGAACAGGAGGCAGCCCCTGGCGATGTTCATGTCGTTCACAGGTGGATGGATGAACAGAATGGATGGACGTGCTCGCGGTTATTCCGGTACAGCGACATGATCATCACCTGCAAGGTAAATACCATAAACTGAGGTCATAAAACTGAAAACCCCTCCCCATTATATCACGGTGGTGACAAAAATTTATTTGGGTCATTGCAGGTGACAGCGCCAAAGTCTGTGCATTATGGTGTGACAGCACCAACATTGCTCCTCTATAGACTGTAGTGGAGTACCACTATAAGAACATGGCGGCGCAAGATCCCGGCGCTGTGACAGATGAGATAATGTCATTTATACAAGGATTTACCTTGTGCTTGAAAGGCCAGGACAGCATGGCGTCGTATCATGGTGAAGAACAGGGACATGTGCTTTCCCCTCCATAGAAACACTTTGTAGCTGTACCTTGTGGTATAGAACGCTGCAGCAAGGAAGAGGTTAAAATATTGTTACATTGTATCATAATATCAGTACATTATATCAATATACTGCTACATTATATAATGACATGGGCAGTATTAGAGGGGTCACTGTTACTAGTGGGGTACCACAGGGGGCAGTATTGGAGGGGTCACTGTTACTAGTGGGGTACCACAGGGGGCAGTATTGGAGGGGTCACTGTTTACTCTCCGCATTTTTCCACCCTTTTTGGGCAGAAGCCCGGCGGACCCATTATAGTCTATGGGGTCCGCAGGTTTTCAAGGGTAACCACTTTTTTAAGTGTATTAGGTTTCCATTCGGAGGGTCCGCTTGGGGGCCCCCTGAACAGAAACCCAAATGCAGGTGTGAACCTAGCGTGAGAGCTATCAGCATGGAGACCAGGAGGTGTGTGCTGCAGGGTTTGTTACAATGTATCAGTGTAGGTACTAGTAGTTACCAGCATGAAAATCAGGTGGGCTCTGCTTCCGGATTTGTTTTACACAGAGTTTTTTTTGCAGGCTGCTTTTGTGGCGCAATACGCTTTAAAATCTGCCTCAAAAAACGCCTCCCATTCATTTCAATGGGAGTCAGTAGCGTTTTTTTTTCCTCTAGCTGATTTTTTAAATGTTTTTGCAAAAACCGCAAGGGTTTTTTTTTAAAAGGGAGGTTTCCAGGTCCATACAGTCTGCTGGATCAAAAACCGAGATGAAAAATGTGATGATAAACATGACAAAAACCACATCGTACATAAAAAGTGTCAAAAAACATTTCCTAATTCCTGAAGCAGATTTTTATCAGCCTGCAACAAACTCTGTGTGAACATACCCTTAGGGTGCTGATGTAGCTGAATCTATGACTCAGGCATCAGCTGGTGATGTCTGGTGTAGACCTGCTGCATGGGGCTGCAGACAAGAAGCCGGAGAACCTCACAGCTTTGGATGGTAAATGCCAGAATGGATTGGGTAATATCAGGTGCTGCCTGCTATGCTGTGGATCCAGTAGGTGGCGCTGTTAGTATGAGGCATCACCTGTTTAGTCCACATCACACCAGGCAGGTTAGGGTTACATATAGGAGAGGTATAGGTAGCCTCTATTTCACCAGTACAACCCCTGAAAGTGCCGAGGGTCCAGGCGTGTTATCTGTGATGGACAGGCGGAGGAGCCCACCAGACTGCACAGCTAACACTCCTGAAGCCGGGCAGCGCCACCTGCTGGATCCACAGCATACCTGATTTACACCATTCTAGGCTCAACTGAACGAGGATGGGTGAGTGGGGGCATTATTAGGTGTCTTGGGGCCACTTGGGGGGGCATTATTAGATGCCTTGGGGCCGCTGGGGAATGCTATTAGGTTCCTGGGGAATGTTATTAGGTGTCTGGGGCGCATTACTAGGTGTCTGGGGGCCGTTGGGGGGCATTATTAGGAGTCTGGTAATGATAAAAGGTGAATTTTTGTATATTCTGGGTGGAAAGTATAAGATGGTGCATTCACATGTTGCAGTTTTGATTTTGTTGATTTTTTTTTTTTTTGGTGAGGTTTACTAAACTTACAAGGGAAACAAATTTATGTTCCAGCTGTAAATACAAATACTGCGCTTAAAACCCATCAAACCTGGCTTTTTTTTTTGTCTCTTGGTAAAAATTATTTGATAGGGGTGTCCCGAGTCTGAAAAGGTTGTTGGTGTAGGCAACAGATACAGGGTTTAATACAATGTAGGTAAGAGCTATCATGCTGTAGTTCAGGAGGCCTGTTCTAAAGGGTTTGTTATAATGTGTTATTGTAGGTAAGACCTATTATCCTGGAGACTTACCGTACTGGAATACTTTAACACCCCCACCCTCCAGAAACCACCATAATAACTTGGTATCGAATAAAGACAGACACCAACTTGTGGGTAAATTGTGGGGGTCGGCCACAGCTTTATTAAATAAATTACATATAAGCAGAACCTTGTTACCCCATGACGACCTACATGACATGTCACCGAATGCCAGCTACTGGGTTCGTGGTGGGCATGTATTAGATATTCCACCAGGTGACACGTTCGTTCTCCTCCTTACAGGTGAAAGGGGACAAGGTCCTGCCATATGCCGCTGAGACACCTTAGAACAGAAATAAATAACACGTAAAAACCAACAATAACAGTGCAAAATGCAAAAGGGTGGGAGGGAGCTCATCTCCTTGGCGCTGGCGGGGATCCAAGAGGAAGTCCCTGCCCAGCGCTGAGGCCTATATGAAATGGGAGGAGACCCTTGTGTACTCCCCACGAGCGGTCTAGGATGTCTCTGCTACAGGGTTTGTTACAATGTATCAGTCTACTAAAAGTTATTAATCTGGAGTCCAGGAGGTCTGTATTGCAGGTTTTTTTTTTTACAATGCATCAGTGTAGGTAAGACCTGTGACTAGACATGGGTAAACCTCAGAATTTTTTTTGATGTTTGATGGTTTGGCCCAAAGATTTCTTTCAGCTCAAATGAGTTTGCCACAAACCAGAAGTAAAATTGTTATTGTCTGTATCTCTTCAGACTCCAGAGTATAATAGGCGGAGGCCCAGGGGAGATGGGCATCTTCTGGTCATCTTTGCATCATCTGACGCTCCTTCTGCGTCCTGTTTTGGCCTCCTGGGTGACAAGTGCTCCGGGGTCATATATTGTTTTAATTCCCATGAAATGCTTAAAGGGTTTAAGAAACTTCCCAAATGGCATTTTGAATTATATAAGGGGTGCAGTTTTGAAAAAGGGGTAATTTATGGGGGTTTCTAATATATAGGCCTTCAGAACTGAGTCCCTAAAAAATGTGTTTTATTTGTAAATCTGGAAAATCGCTGTTACACTTGTAAGCCTTGTAACGTCCAAGATAAATGAAAGGACGATTAAAAGATGATGCCAATATAAAGCAGAGATATGGCAGATAGTCATACCCCCCCAAATAAATAAATTAATAAATATTATCTGTCTGAAAAGCAGAGCATTTCACATTTTGAAAATTGCGATTTTTTTTTCTTTCTTTTTTTTCCCCCATATTTCCATCAAATTTCCATTTTTATAAATAAATATAAAATAAAAATATTGATCAATGTTTACCGATTACATTAAGTAGAATGTGTCACGAAAAAACAATCTCAAAATCACTTGTGTAAGTTAAAGCGTTTCAAAGTTATTGCCATATAAAATGACACATGACAGTTTTAAAATATGAGGCCTAGTCCTTAAGGTACTTTTAGGTTGTGTCTCCAAGGGGTTAAAATAAAACAGAGAAGATCCTATCTGAGCCTTGTATGTAGCATCAATGTCTCCATCTGTTGTCAGCCTGGTGTACCTACCTGTACTGATACTAACCTTCCACACTGTCTAATAACTATTATATGTCTATGTATATATCTGTCTCATATCTATCTTTTTCATTGTCTCACCTATCTCTATCTCTCTTGCTCTTGCGCGCACTCTCTGGCTTGGTGTAGACTGGGTGCCCCCTATAGGTGTCCAGTGGTCACAACTAGATGCTGAGAAGTGTAAAAGCATGAGTTGCAGAAGTGTCGCATGAGTGATGTCTCTGGGTGCCTAAACTCACGGGGATCTCTTCTGGTTGTGGGGCCCTTATGGGTGTCCTTCCTGGAGATCTGGGGAAGGGTTCTATGTCCATCAGGTTTCTCACTCCCTTCTGGGGTAGTTCAATCTCAACTTCAGCTCTTGGTACATACTGGTATGGCAGCAGGACAGACTCTCCCTAAGCTTTAGTAAGAGGAGGCAAGTCTTCAGAGGGACATACATAGAATATAGGGAGCGACAATGTGACCATCCCATCTTTGGGTAGCTGGGGTTTGGTGTTTGTCTACTCAATTCACACCATGGTGACGGACAGATGAGAGGTCTCCTCTCCAATGCAACATAATGCCAACACCTTGGACACCACATGTAGGTTTATTCCTTTTCTGGGTGTGGGGCAGTTTTTATTACTTCACATAAATGGCTCTGCCCCTCATTTGCATATTTAATTATCACAACTTTTTTTTTCTCTTTTGCAGGTAAATGAAAATTAGGACAGAATTTTATGTCTCTCATTAAGTTTTGCTGAAATTCTTTTTTTTTGACAGCGCCCACATAGGATGCAGCCAAGGAGAATACTTTATGTCCTTCACCATCTTCCTTATATAAGTAAACCTCATGTATGTGCCTGGGAAATAAAGAAGTGCAATAGGAGAGGCATCAGGCGATTGCCTCTCGATTTCCACCACCAAGTTGACTTCATCTGCTCTACCTTACCCCATGATCTGGCTATACAGTGCACCGCCCTGAAATTGGCTTCTGGATCCTACTGTGTCCAATATGAGGACACCACCACTGCAGGGCTTCTAAAGAGTGTAGGTTGGTTTTTGATTTGGGCACTATATGGCAGTATTATTTAGGCACCATAGGGCAGTATTACAAGGACCCATAATTTGTAGCACTGTTTTATTAATACTATAAAGTGCAACATGGTGTTCTATGAAACTACTGTATTATACGGCACTGTGTAACACTGCTATTTGGATGCATCTAGACAGTGATGGCACTGTATTGCAGTATTATTTGGCTATCTCTGATACATAATGGTATTTTATTTGGGATTTTATGGTGCTGTGAGTTGGATTAGTGCATCAGTGTTATCTGGTACTCTATAGCGGGGGTGCAGCTGAGAGGGCTGGAGGTGGTCAGGTTGCCATTACTCCTGGCACCCAGGGCACAAGACACTATACCGTGGCCAGGCTATTTAGTTGCAGGAATAGGGCAGCAAACAAATCTATAAAGCCTAGCTACGACTCTCTGTGGTACATGGATGTACTTCACCATGTCATAGCACTGTGATAATGTTAGGTGAACACAGATCACAGACATACATTAGAGATTTTCTGTGCTTAGCCATTACGTGAAGCTGCCACTTTGTCTTGTTGTGTTATGGAGAAAAAAAAAACAACAACAAATGTGCGGTAAGCAGATACCATCATCCCTGTCATACTCACCCTTGCCTTAGTTGCCACCTCTATTTACAGGGACTTTGGGGTAAATGTGTAATGTGGTATAGGAAGTAAGGTGACAGACTATGGGGACACTAAGCTGCGGTTTACTTCAATATATTTTGTAGTACACAGAGCAGCGCTAAGACTGCTACAAATAGGTAAATCAACCATTATGTCTTCGAGAGCACAACTGCGGGGATGGAGTCTCCCTCTCCTCCCACATGAAGTCTACTAGAATAACCTTGGCACCTCTTTTCAGACATGTACAGCAGAAAGTCACTTAATTGAATGGCTTGTTAAAGAGGACCTTTTACCACCTTTAAAAACTCCAACTCTTGGCAGTCTTCAATAGATGCTGCTCCACTGACTCTGTCACAACTGGAAATGTTTCTCTAACCCCCACCATACCTGAGCAATCAGTGCAGTTAGGTAAGCTCCCTACTGTCAGGTGGGTGGTCTTGAGCTGGATCAGACCGACAGGAACCACCCATCTGACAGAATAGAGCATAATTGGGCTGAAACTAACAAAAATTATTACTTGGGAATAGTGGGGGCTAGAGAAAATATTCCAACTGCTCCAGAATCAGAGAAGTGGCGCTTTTTGAAAAATTTAAAAATTCAGTGTTGGTGGAAGTGGTAAAAAGTCCCCATTTAAATTTGGTTTCTTCAACGTAACAGTGAATATGATGTACAAGTGTAGTGGTGACAGACTCCGGAGACACGCAGCTTTGGTTTATTACAGTTTATTAGAAAGTCTTTTAATGTACACAGAACAGCATTTATAAGCAGCCTATATAACAGCTGATTAACTCTTTTGTAGCAGCTGTCTTTGGCAGCACACCTGTGGGGTAGCAGTTTCCCTCTCTATCCACACTTAGGTTGAAGCCCCACGTTGCAGAAATACAGCATTTTTTTTTGCTGCGGAGATGCAGCAGAAAAAAATGCAGCGTTTTTCAGTACCAGCAAAGTGAATGAGATGTTGGCTAATCCCATCCACACATTGCATAATAAAAAGAAAAACGCTGCAGAAACTCTTAGGTTTTCCCTATAGAAAGAAAATCTGCAGAGAAAGACTTGGCAAAAACGCAATGAAAACCGCTGTGGAAAAAAAAACTTGATACGTTTCAGCTGCGTTTTTTTTTTTTTTTTTTTTTTAAGCTGTGTTCCACAATTTGGGGCCTTAGCTTTTATCTCCTGGGATAACCTTAGCAACTCCTTACAGACAACATGTACAGCAGAAAGCATATTTATCGGACTACTTGTTAAACTTGGTTTCTTCAACACGATGCAGTGCTGATACTTGGCTAAACTTCATTTTTTATTTACTTTTTGCACCCTAAATACCGCCTTAGTTTTTAGCACAACAACATGGTTTCCTCTTGTTCCACTGTCAAGGTGGTGCATAACTCTGGATCTCTGATCGGTGGCTGCAACTTAACCTTCTGCTGGGCTGGGGCAAGATGGCGTCCTCCTTGTGTACATGGATCATGCAGAATATGACCCAACCATCGGAGCTATCCTCTGCTGCAGGGGTAGGCAGCCTTTTTTTTTATGGCCAATTTAAATTAAAAAAATCAAAGATGAGGTACTTGGAGCGCCGCGCAATAATTGTCAGGCTGACGACCACTATACTAAAGTCATATACCACTAACCATAACACAGAAGTGCTGCTAGGAGATGCTTCTGGTCACATGCGTCTACTGCTTTTCCCGGGACGCGCCTATTAGAAGCAATGAACATCCAGATTGTATGTCTGTGTCCAGGAGCATCGCGAGGCAGCACCATTAGGGCGGTGACACACTAAGTATCTGGATGCAGCTATAGCTATATAATGTCCCATACTGGCCCCTCCAAACAGTATAATGACCCATTATAGCCCCTCCAAAAGTTTCCAAAAATTTTGGGGTTCGCCATTCACGAGCTATTATTAATACTGTGGGGTCTCTTCAGATCTCAGAGTATAATAAGCAGAGGCCCGGGAGGGGCGATCAAACATAAAAAGTAATGTTACTCACCTTCCTTGGACTCTGGCGCGGCTCCGTTCTCTTTGGTGCTTCTGCCTGATGTCAGCGACCACTGATAGGGTCCCAGGAGTCACGTTGGTGTCATTATGTGTCACGATGTCTATGTAACCCCTCAGGCCTCTGACATAAAGCAGAAGCTGGATGAAAACCAGTATGGTCTCAGTAACTTCACCCAGCTTTTCAAGAATCCTGAATGACAAAATAGTAGACTGATAATAGGAAAAAGTATCTAGAAAAGCTGGATGACGACCAGTATGCTTGCAGTAACACCAAGTTCACCCAGCTTTTTTGTTTTTTTATTTTGTGAAAACCCCAGTGGCAGCCAAGACTTTCATTGTCACAGCTTTTCTAGAGGCCTGAATGGTAAAGAGACCTAGTTATACAATAATCGGTAAAAAGGTCTAGTTATCCAGTAAGAGGGGATGTATTGAAGCAAAACAAGGTACATTTGTCATTCAGGACTCTAGGAAAGATGGATGAGCTGTGATGGACACCATATTGGTTGTCAACTAGCTTTTCTAGTGTTCTGAAGTCTAGAATTGTGCCTAGTTTAGTGAGTATATAACAGGACAGATTTACCATTCAGGACACTAGAAAAGTTGGGTGAAAACACTTGTGGTGAGCTGTTTAGGATTTACCCATGTCATTCAGGAGTCTTGGAAAGTTAGATGTCGACAACAACTATAGGAGTAAATCTCTACAATAGTGTCCCGTTACATTACGGCTAGATTATAACAGGGGGCGCTATCGCATTGGTGTTCATGATAAGCATGCACTGCTGAGTATTGCAATTAGATTTGATCATATTGTGCCCAAAATAAAAGTATGGACCCTTATTTACTTATTTAGGGGGTCGCCATTTCTGGAAAATCACAAGGTCAGTATCTCGGATTCTAGGTTTAAACAGCTTTGAAAAAAAAAAAAAAAAAGGGGGGAGGGATTGTCCAGGATTGTGAAAATATGGCTACTTTCTTCCAGCAACAGAGACCCACCTGTCAATGGGTTGTGTCCGGTATTGCAGCTGTATTGTAATGAATGAAACAGAGCTGCAATACCAGGCACAACCCAAGAAATGGAATGGCGCTGTTTGTGGAAGTGTGAAGTCATATTTTTTTAAATTTAAAGAACCACCTATATCAGATCTATAGATGGTCAGACTAATCTGACAGACGTTATATGTCCCTTTAAGTAATCCCTGAGATCAGTGATCTGTGTTACCATTACCAGCTGGTGAACAGGATGATGAGGGGCAGACGGTGTATCACAGGGCACGTGGAGAGTAGAAGTCCATGCTTCTGGTGCTGATCTGTATTGCCTTCTGACATGGACCGCCTACTTGGCAGCCATTTTGAATAATTTACCTCTGTGAAGTGTGTTCTCCAATAGAAACAGGCATAGTTGGCATAATTTGCATAATTTCCCAGAAGCCATTGCCTGAAACTCTCCCTGAGTTTAATGAATAGTGTAAAGAATAAATCAAATGAAGCAAAATTTCTTGAAGTATGGCATAATGCTCTGTGCTGCTGTGGCCTGGAGGGGTGGGTGGAGACTCTTGCCTGCTGGCTTGTTATACGGTCCTATCAGGACGTGGCTGTGGGATTGCTGGGGGAGGGGTCCAGTGCCTGAAATTTTTTAAATTTAAAAAAAAAAAAAATTCATTTTGCAATAATTTTGTGTTGATTTCCTTCATCGTCAATTTATCTTTTTAACAGTTTACAAATATTTTATACTAAAAACCTCAGTTGCTTCATCAGAGAAGCGAAGGAGAGCATAAAGAATAGCGGGCATCACCGCCTGGTCCTCTACCGCCACACACTCAAGGCCTCTAGCAGTAGACAGACCTGTTCTGGCCCACTTTGGACCACATGAGTGCAGAATACACCCCACATCTAAGTAAACGCAGCCTTACAGGTACAACCTCACTGCAACATTCATCTAACTTAAGGAGAGTCTCAGAAGTGCCTTATGGGAATTTATGCAAATCAAAAGGGCTGAAAGTATTTCTATTGTAATCTTATTACTGAGAAGGAGTCACAAGGGAGGAGACAGGAGCATGACATAAGTCCTTACAGTTTATCTCACTACTTATGGTCCTTCTGAGATGCAGCTCAGAGGTGGAGCCAATGCTTCTATCTATAACACACCATTCTTGTGCTCCTTCTTAGAGAACAACTTCACTTTGGAGAAATCTTAATCATTTCTTGGACTAAACAACTCAGGAGAATAAGGTGTACAACAGCTGTCTGTCACTGGCTCAGCACCAAGTCACTCAGCTAGACACTCCATCTCCAAAGTGCAGAGCAACAACCACCCAACAGCCTCATACACGGATAACTTCATTGGGACATCTTTTTAACCTAAGGAGAGTTAAAGGAAATGCACCATGGGAAATTATGCAAATCTCAGTTCCATTCTAGAGAGTGGGGAAGGAGCAGTGAGGCACATTAGGTGATTCTACATGGCGAATTGCCCTGTGACTAATGTAAGTGAATGGAGTGTGCTGTGACTACTAATCTCAAGAAACAAAAAAAAATCATCAATGGTTCTTCATTTCGCAACTAGAAGTCGCAATTGCAGCAATCCTGTGGGTTACAGCGTGGCCCTATTCACTTATATTAGTGAAGGAGTCACAAGGTACCACAACGCTCTTAAGTGCTGTGGCCAAAGTCACCATGTGGCAACTTAGTCTTATACTACAAGTATTTACAGTCTCTTCACCATGAGAATGAATAAAAGCCCCGCTCATTGCTTAAGGCCTTATTCACATGACTACGTTTGCTTCTCAACTGTGAAAAATAGATGAATTGATAATTTTTAGGTCTAAAGAGGTACTGTGTCTCATTAGGGAGAGAGACGGTACATACATGCCCTGCTAAGAATTTAGAGTATGGAATATGCAAATAAGACTTGGTCTTGAACCCCAGGGGGTCTGATCACTAATGCAATAATAGGCTCCCGGCTGTCATAGTAACGGATCGCCAGACCCACATCACACTCTCAGAGTTGGCGTTCCATGGGAAAATGGCGTCTCGGTATAATATAGCGGAGACTTGACGGATGTGGCGGCCATATTTAAACACCCAACATCCACTGTACCAGTATGGCAGATGTTAGCAATGGGTTAACAAAAGTAACGTTAACAAAACATCATACGTCCATTTTTCACTGGCATTTGAATAAGACCAAACATTACTGAATTGTATGAGGATCTTGTCTAAAGTTCTGTCCTGTATCAGCACCTTAGATAAAAGTATGTGCACCCCAATACCTAAAGACCCTAGGTGCTAATTGTGCTAAAATACAGTATTGTGCAAAAGTTCCAAGGTTTAAAAAAATTGCTGCAAGGTAAGAATGTTTTCAGAAATAGAAGGGTTAATATTTTATTTTTGTCCAATAACTAAATGAAGAAAAGAGAAATGTAAATCCCATCAATATTTGGTGTGACCTTTGCCTTCTATCAATTCTTCTCAGCACATTTGCAAGGAGCAGTGGTGAACCTAGCCTCTTTGCTGCCTGAGGCGGACTATCGAAAGACGCCCCCTGCCCCAAAAAAAAATATATATAAAATTGCGTTTACATGCTGTTAGCGTCACACGCTGCTATACGCGTACAATAAACATACACAAACTTATGAAACAGTTTTTAAGAATTCTTCTTCCTGTATTACTTCAGTATCAGATCAACAACTTGACATTAACAATGACAATAACTTCACACATCTTCTGCTTGGTGGATGGACGAGCCCACGTGGCCCCCATTCTCTATAATAGGAGCCCCGCAGATATCTGAGTGAATGAGAGCCACGCGGGTTTGTCCATCCACCAAGTGACACACCTATATATATGGCTGCGGTCAGGCTGAATTCCCACCCAGGGGGGGGGGGGGGAACAATTCTCAGGCTCAGTGGGGGTCTCAGCAGACAGACCCCCATCACTAAGGTATTTATCCTCTATCATTTAGGTGAATACAGTGCAGTAACATTCTGTGACTTACAGGTGACGTCTCTGACTAATCCTTCACATTTCCCTTCTCTTCCCTTTGGACCGCCATGACCACTTCTTCCAGCTGTGACTTGTCTCTGTAAAGTTTACAACACAGACATCTTTGGCTCCTCATTTTTCCAGGCATCCAACCCACATTGTCCTCACCTACACAAAGCCCCCATCCTGCTGCTACCCCAATTATAAAATACTAGAGGAAGGACCCGGCTTCGCACGGGTAGATTTCATTTTTTGTTTGTGTAGTGACCCCATAAGAATTGGCCAGTTTTGCACTTGACATCCAGTATGGCAGTCCAGTATAGATACAGTACAGTCTATGGTTGAGTTATGGAAACCTGGTAAATGAAATGTTAACTTACGTCATATGACTGAATATTTAAGGACCTGCGAACTGTTATTGACTCATACAGGACATAAATAGCTTGGTTGCTATGGAAACCTGGTGTAAAGCTGTGTGTATGTCAAGACTGAACCTGCGATTTTCCATTGGTCCATAAGTGTCATGTGATCATGTGCATCTCAGTTTGGATATCAGTGAAAAACCTGCGATCGATTGTTATGGAAAACCTGGAGTAAAGCTGTGTGTATGTGACCTTGTGTAACAGTGTCATCCACAGCGCCCTGCCCCTTTAAAGCTGAACTACAGCAGTGAAGAAAAATGCCTGGGTTGTTATTGAAACCTGGAGTGCAGCTGTGTGCATGTGGCTGACAATGCCTTGTCAGATTGGAGACGGGCTTGGGTCTGCTGGGTTGTTTCAGCAGCTCGCTGTTGTCTGTAACATACCTTATCAGATTGGAGACAGGCTTGGGTCTGCTGAGAGTTTTCATTAGCTCGAGCAGCAGCCATGCGTTTTGCTGCAGGGGACATGAGTAGTTTAAAAAACGTTTCAATTTATAAGAATGCTGAAATCCAGTATGGCAGTCCAGTCAGTGGCGTAAATACCGGTTTAGCAGTGGTAGCAGCTGCCACAGGGCCCGGGACATTAGGGGACCCGGCGGGCCTCTGTTTTTTGTTTTTTTTTAACACCAGCAGGTAACGGGCCCTATTTACTTACCGATCCCCACTCCTGCTCACGACCGCCTGCACTTCACCTTCTGCAGAGACGGCTGTGAGCAGGAGCGGGGATTGGTAAGTAAGGCCTGTGGGTCGTGAACCCCACAAACACTGCTATCATTATACTCTGGGGTCTTTTCAGCAGGCTTCGGGCCTCCTTGGTGGCGTCCCAGATGTCGGTGGGCCAGTCCGACGTCATTATGCGTTGCGATACATGCCTGGCTCGCGTGACATCTGGTCCAACATTGAAGAAGTAGCGGGAAGTGTGCATAATACTATATGAAGGAGCCACTATGATACTGTGTGCAGGGGCCACTATGGGGCAGAATACTGTGTGCAAGGGCCACTATGGGGCCTAATAGTGTATGCAGGGGCCACTATGGGGCATAATAGTGTGTGCAGAAATGCAGTTTGTGCTGGGGGGGGTTGCCGGGGGGGGGGGTCCCATGTCAAATGTTCGCCTTGGGGCCCTGCCATTGCTAGTTACGCCACTGAGTCTAGTATAGGTACAGTCTATTTATGGCTGTGTTGTTATGGAAACCTGGTAAATTAAATGTGAACTTATATTGGCTGATACACATGATATGACTGAATATTTAAGGTCCTGTGAACTGCTATTGACTAATACAGGTCATACATAGCTTGGTTGCTATGGAAACCTGTGTGCCTGAGGAGAGTAAGCGCCTGCGAGCTGTTATTGGCTGATAAGGGACATGTGACCGTGTGTATGGCAGTTGGAATATGAGTGAAAGACTTGCAGGCTTGTATAGACTAATGCTGGTCATTTTTTGGGAATACTGTACCTCAGGAACGGTACGTCCAAGAGAGCTGAGACCCAGTCTATAATATTCCCGGACACCTGATGTACATGTGTGCCAAATTTGGTGAGGATCGGTCCAGTCGTTTGGTCGCGCATAAAGAACAGACAGACAGACAGGAACTCATTTTTATGTATATAAGAGATATGATCTAACCCCCCATAATGAATAATACCCCCAAGCGCATCTTTATATTAATAATGTCCGTGTGTACCCTGTATAAATAGTGCCCCTTATTAATAATGCCCCAGGTGTTAACTAATTAGAAGGTTTTCCAGGTCATTAATAAACTAATCAGTGGGGCTCAAAAACCCAGGACCCCCACTGATCAGCTGTTTGAATGAACCATGGTACCTGTGTAAGTGCCGTAACTGCTTCTCTGTTTACATAGTGTCATTAATCTCATAGCGGCCATGTAATGTAACTACAGCCTCGTCCTATACACATCTATGTGACAAGGCTGTAATTACATCACACGGTCACTATAAACAGACAGCGTGTGATATAAACAGGCACCATAGCCCCCCCATACAATTGATCAGAGGCGGGGTCCACTGATCTCTTATTGATTATCTGTCCTAAGGATAGAACATCAATAAAAATTAACTGGAAAGACCCTTTAATAAAGCCCAAGTGCCACCTTAAAGGGGTTGTCCAAGATAACCACTTTTTTAATATGAGGCTGGGGAAGGTGCTCCGGTGTCTCCCAGCGCGTTTCAGTCCTGCTGCTCCGGTGTTTTCTTCCCCTCGGCGGTCATGTGTGGTGGGGACTTCCGCCAGAAGAGATCACCAGAGCAGCAGAACCAGACTGCGGTGGGAGACATCGGAGCACAAGGGACAGGTGAGTAGGTGTTTTTTTTTTTTTTTTTTTTTTTTTTTAAATACAGTATTACACAGCATTATGGCCCACTGCGCCCCCTGCACACAGTATTACAAAGTATTATGCCCTGCAGAGGCCTCTGCACACAATATTATGCCCTGCAGCAGCCCCTGCACACGGTATTATGCCCTGCAGCGGCCCCTGCACACAGTATTATGCCCTGCAGGGGCCCCTGCACAGGGTATTATGCCCCGCAGCGGCCCCTGCACACGGTATTATGCTCCATAGTGGCCCCTGCACACGGCATTATGCCTCACAGTGGCCCCTACACACACATATAATGTACCACAGCGGCCCCTGCACACGGTATTATGCTCCATAGTGGCCCCTGCACACGGCATTATGCCTCACAGTGGCCCCTACACACACATATAATGTACCACAGCGGCCCCTGCACACGTTATTATGCTCCATAGTGGCCCCTGCACTCGGTATTATGCTCCATAGTGGCCCCTGCACACAATATTATGCCCCGCAGTGGCCCCGGCACACGGTATTATGCTCCATAGTGGCCCCTGCACACGGTATTATGCCTCATAGTAGTCCCTGCACTCGATATTATGCTCCATAGTGGCCCCTGCACTCGGTCGCCAGAAGGTAGCGTCTTGGGCATTCTCCTCCCAGCCATGGACTGCCAGAAAGTAGCGTCTTCTCCACCGGCTATGGGTTGCCAGAAGGTAGCATCTTGTGCCTTCACATGCCATCTCCTTCTTTCATGCACTAATAAAAATAAAAAGATATACAGTATGTAGGTTTCAGCTACATTATTTCTATATGTAGCACTTATTATTATCACCCAATAAAATGGGGGAACAATCAAAAGTTGTTGTTGTCATTGTTCTTCTGCCTTTGTTAAAGTGGTTGTATTAAGTTTTAAAGTTGTCAATAGGACAGGGGATACCTTCATAATCTGTGGGGTTCTGACCACTGAGACCTCCACCATTGCCCTTGTCCTTATGGTGCCGAAGGCCAAGGATGCGCCCTGCTGCATCATTAATTCTCTATGGGAGCGATGGAGATCACCGAGTACAGCACTTGGACCCCTGTTCTTGGGACTAGTGGAGGTCCCAGCAATTGGATTCTATCGCTAAGGGATGATTTGAAAATTTGGTAAACCCCTTTAATGGGTTTAAACTCTGCTCCCTTAATAATAAACCCCACCCCCTCCAGAACTTCCTGTGATGTCATGATGGCACTTGTATCTATTCTGTAGCTGAAGATGACGCTGCAGAGAGGCAGGAAGCTCTGTCTACTTATTGTATGTCTGCAAGATACAGGGTTGGTGCTAGTACCAGGCAAACTCGGAACAAGTGCCGGGCCCAGAGCGCCTGGTGGGCCCACTTGGGTTCCATCAATGCAGATGGAAGTGCTCATAATGACAGAGCTAAGAGTGCTAAGTGCAGATTTCACTCTCACTCACTGCTCGTAGTTCCTCGGACTCCCACTCACCCCTTCCTTGCTCCGGTGCTGACAGGATTAAGTGTGCCAGAGCGGGGAAGGGGTGATGGTCTGAGTAGCTACAAGTGGTAAATGAGTGTGAATTCCAGGGCCGGTGCCAGTGGTTTCTGCAATGAGCACTTCCATTAATACTGATGAAATCACTCATTGCACTGACATAGTCAAGTGGTAAATCTGGCCCCACAATAAAGGCGCCTTACACAGCCCTGGATACGTAAATATAAAAAAGTTACTGGTGTCAGAATATGGCGACTCCAAGAATTATTTTTTTTAAAGTTTTGGCTACTAATTAGGTATCACGGTAATTGTAACGACCCGCGGAATATAGACGACACATTATTTTGGCCATAAGAAAATGGGTGAATGCGCCCCGCTCTGAATATATTTTCTAGCTTCCCAGTACATCATATGGAATAATAATAGTAGCACTGCGAAGCCAAATCTGTCCCACAAAAATAAACCTCTGTGAATGGAAAAAAAATATAGCTTTTAGAAGGTGGGAATAAAAAGCAAATATGAATAAATTAAAAATGTTTGCAGTGGGAAAGGGTTAAATATATATGTGCAAATGTGCTCACCTAATAGTATTGTGTATCAGGAGGCGCAACACTGTCAAATCCTTCAATTCGGAGCTAGCCGGCCCCCTCTGGACACCTTCTAGGATTCTGCTGTATCAGACATGATCTCGGACAGGATCGATCTCCTAAACCACTGGCAAATGGAGGATCCGATCCTGGGAAAGTAGGGTAGGGGACGACATGCAACAATCTCAGCGTACAGAACTAGACACTGCAGTTTGAACAATGCGTTCTGTGTTTATTCACACTTCTTTATAGTACTAAGCTCCTCACATTGGGGAGAAATAACGTATGAACCCCCTAAGGCAGGAGCCTAGGAAGGCCTGGGTGCAACTGGACCCTCTGCACCCCTCATGTTATTCCCATGTTATTTGATAATAGATGTTACATTGTTATTACCTATTGCAACTGTTGATATTTCATTATTGATGTACTTAAAACTCTATCCACTAGATGGCACCAGAGTTCCGCTGGCTTTCCTATGACGACTACCATGAATCTAATGGGAAATCCCTATCAGTAGTTCTAGGTATAGAGCTAGGAGAACTCTGGTGCCATCTAGTGGAAAGAGTTTTAACTACATCAATAATGAAACATCAATAATTTCAATAAGGGGTAACAAAATGTAACGTCTATTACCAAATAGCACGAGTGGCTTTCACAAGATAATGGCCCAATAAAAAAGGGTTTATAGTTATCCTAGCACAGAGCCCCCATAAGGAAGACGATTATTCCCTTTAATGCTTTTATGTATATTCACAAATTGTTATATTTTGCATTTATTTTACTTTTACTCAGCAATTCTTTATTTATTCACATATTTTATGATTAATATCTATTTTTTATTATTTATTGTTTTGTGTAGTTTTTCATGAATTGCGATGATATGGGCAGTATTGCCCATCAGACCTATGGACGTGACTTTCCTGCAAATTCATGGCTTTAACTTTTTTTAGTTTAGTCCTGTATGCTGGAATTGTTATCTGGTGAGCACTGGTCACTACTCTACTTTTCCAGGATCTGATCTGCCAGTTGTCAATGGTTCGGGGATCAGCCCTTTCCAAGATAGTTTTTCATTTTTAAAGGTTTGAGCTGGAAAGTTGCTAAAATAATAATAATAATAACAATAATAATAACAATAATAAAAACCCTGCACTCATCTATTAAAACCGCCCCTTCCTCCAGTGTCACTGTTTTGTAGCAATGGCGTACCAAGCATGCACATGACCACCAGGTCTAAGGATTGTTGGCAGCTGTCATGTGGATGCTCAGGAAACCTTTACAGGAGACGTCTCTGACCTAGTGGTCCTTAAGAGTGAAGAAATCAGGCGATACCTTTTAGAGGCTAACTGAGTATATTTATAAGTAAGCTTTCAGGAGTACTCGCTCCCTTCATCAGACATGGTGTGATACAAGAACTGAAAATTAACAGATTTTTATACACATGGTTTTCAAAGCATTTTAGAGTCCTTAAAAAAAAATTGCAATCTAAGTAGAGAAGTTATTTACAACAGGTCAAAAAAACAGTCTGGAAACTTGTGGTGCGTGACGGAGGGATCAGTAATTCTTGCTGTTATCTGTTTGCTATCAGGAGGTGATTTGTGTCCCTCACAGGTCACACATAGTGTGATTTGAAGCTGGCATGAATATTGAGTTCAGTTCATGGTTCAAACATAGTGTGACATGAAGCTGGCATGAATATTAAGTCCAAATTGCAGAGTTTGAAATTTTTGCATAAATTTATACTCCATTTCTTTTCTTTTCTCCTGTGTCTTAAAATGTCCCATTAAAACCACAACCCGCAAATCTTCAATAGAGTGGTTTTCTCCGGAGAAATGTGCGGCCACTGGGAGATCGGTTCTGCTGTTATTAATGGTGGATCTGTGTGAGTTCATTCGTTGACTGAGTCTCTGCCCTGTTTCCCCCACATAGAGGCCTGTGGTGGGACATTGCGTACACATTATGAGATACACCACATTGGAAGACCTGCAGGAAAATGTCCCCCTAATTCTGTGCACCTGTTGTGACTGTGGGATAGGTACACTGTCAGCGGTGTGGATGTGCTTGCAGGTCATGCACCTTTTATGTAGGCAAGGTGAGGTGCCATTTTCAGTTGGGGCCTTCAGGGCACTCCGGACGATAATGCGCCTCAGGTTTGGTGGTTGTCGAAAGGAGAGGAGAGGGGGGACTGGAAATATGTCCTTGAGTCTGTTGTCCCTATGTAGTACAGGTTGGAGCTCCTTGGCAATCCTTCGTAGGATCTCCAGCTGTGGGTTGTAGGTGACAACTAGGGGCACTCGGGCTTCTTTCTGGGTCTCTCTATATGTGAGCAGACTGTCTCTGTTAATGGCTGCTGCTTTGTTTAATTGGTTGTCTGTCACTTTTGGTTTGTATCCCAATCTGAGAAATTTCATCCTCAGATCCAGGAGGTGCTTGTCCAGGTCTGTTTTGTCGGAGCAAATACGATTGTATCGTATAGCCTGGCTGTAGATTATAGATTGTCTTGTGTGCTTGGGGTGGAAGCTGTCGTTTCTCAGGTAGGCCGTTCTGTCTGTGGGTTTGTGGTATATTGATGTGAGTAGCCGGTGGTCTTTAATGTATATTGTGGTATCCAGAAAGTGAATTTCACTCCCTGAATAGCTAAGTTTAAGGTTGATGGTCGGGTGAAAGTCATTGAAGTCATTATGGAATTGAAGTAGGGCCTCCTCACCTGCAGTCCAGATGACAAGGATATCATCGATATAACGAAGGTAAATCATAGGTTTGGTGGTGCATGTTGATAAATATGTTCCTTCCATTTCTGCCATAAAGAGATTTGCATATTGGGGTGCACATCTGGTCCCCATTGAAGTTCCCATTCGCTGTAGATATAGATCCTCTCCAAAGGTAAAATGGTTGTGGCTAAGGATGAATTGTATGAGCTGCGTTACTGGTTCTGTTGGGAGGTTTTGTTTTGCCAGGTGTACCCGACATGCTGCAACTCCATCCTTGTGGGGAATGTTGGTATACAGGGATTCCACATCCATGGTGGCCAAAATGGTACCCTCAGGTAGTGGGCTCAGGGCATTCAGTTTGTTAAGAAGGTCAGTGGTCCTTATTGATAATGCTCTATATGTTTCCTAATTACGGTCGAGGGTCCCCGTGTGGCGTAAACGCCGCAGGAAAAAAAAGTGTTTTACAGTCACTGTATAGTGGATGGGATTCTAGCAATTCCCATCCACATGCTGCAATTTCCAAAACCGTTGTGGTTTTGGAAATTGCAGCATGTCAATTATACCTACGGAAATGTCGGTGGTTTCCCTATAGGTATAATGGAAGCAGAAACTTCAGAGGAAACCTCTGCGGCATTTCTGTGAAAAGTGCTGCGGAAAAAAATGCAATGTGTTGCTGCTGTGGTTTTTCCCGCAGCGCTTTTTTGCTGTAACCCACTATGTGGGGCCTTAGCCTAAAAGGGTTTTCCAGGTCATCAATAAAAAAAAAAAAATCAGCAGAGGTCTGACACCCGGGACAACCTACCCCTCCAGGTGTAGGTTGTATCATTCATTTCATAGTGGCCTTACACGTCTATGGAACAAGGCTTTTTTACATCACATGGTATTAAACAGGCAGCATGTGATATAAACAGTGAAGGGGACACTGCCTGCCACGACCCCTTCATATAGCTCATCAAAATGAGCTGGGAAACACCTTTAATAAAGCCTTCCCAATCACCCCCTTATATTATGCCCCCTGAGATAAATACTGCCCCCCAATGACTCCTTATATAAATGATCCCCCTTATATTTAGAATGCCATCTAATGTAAATAATGCACCCTATAGTCATAATGCCCCTAATGTCCCCTTTTCTGTCACATATAATAATAAGGTCCCCAATTATCCTAAAAAATGAAAGATGTTATACTCACCTGCCTGTGATCCTTTGCTGCATGGAGTCACCGCTGTCACATCTCTCCTCTCTTCTTATGAAACGTCTCCATCTCCGTGCAGGAAGTGGATCGCTGTGACATTGCTGCAGGTGCCTGGGCACAGACATCTTGTCTGTTGTTAAAGAGCTTTGTAAGCCAGCAGGCCTGAAGTGGCTTGCAGACTGGCAGAGCAGGAATCTGACTGCATCCTGCCCTACCATACATTTCAACTGTAACAGAATCCTTTAGTTGAAAGTACTACATGTGTTTTAGGCGGGCCCCTCAGAGTCAGTGGGCCGGGCTGCTAGCTAATCAAAAATATATATATATATATTTTAACGATTCATGGGGCCATGTATTAAATCCTTTAGATGTCCAGTGTGATTTGATAGCATGTGTGCAAACAGCTGCTTTAGGGTGGCACACAATGTACTCGAATGCAGCTGGATGCCAAATTTATATAACCTCAAGAGTCCAGTATTAAGAAGAATGGCATTCCTCACACCAATCTTTATTGCCGGTGGAGTGGCTGAGGGTGCACTTCAGTTATGAGGCGTTGTAGAAATAACTAAGTCATGTCATAGCCAACCTCCGATTTATGCCAAAAAGCCATGTAGTCCCAGCTGAGGACCGGATCTGATCCAATTTGAGACACCTACATGGAGCCATAAAATATTCTATTCTGCAGCCAATAACTATGCAAACTGGAATGTGTGTGTGTGTGTTGTATGTTGTATATATATATATATATATATATATATATATATATATCTCTATCTCACGAGCAAGAGGATATAATATAAAGGTATAAGGTATTACACTTTCTAGATATCCTGCAAACAGGTAAATACAAGCTGGATGACCCAGGCTCCAAGCATCATAGTGATCTATAATGGTAAGAGTCCCTGTCCCTTATAGCTATACTGTATACACTGTGGGACAATGAAGCCACTCCTAGCATTGTAGTCCCCTGACTTGGAAATGCCGACAATAAAGGACCCATATATGGCAAAAAAAAAACAAAAAAAAACATACATTGTCTATGCATACATGAATTCAGATAAACATCCTTCTCATGAACGAGCTATCACCTGTGAATGCTTCTGGATTTTCGGCTTCTCCATAGACTTGATGCTGATAACCTTTATATAGTTAGAAAATATTCAACTTAAGGACACAATCATTTAGATTCCAAAACCAGAAGTGGCCTGAAAAGGGAGTTGTATTGGTTCTTTATAGGTTCTCTCTTTAGAATTCACACAACTGCATGTAAAAACCTGAATGTGTGCACTTGTCCCAATTACAAATAAGCTTGGGGTGGTGCAATACCCAGGTATATAGCCACATGTAGTGAACAGGCGACTGTCACTTCTCTGCAAGTGTGCCAATGTCACCATATAGCCCAAGCCTAGAGATACGTTGACAAAGCTAAAATGTGCAAAGAAAAAAACCTTAAGATAACCAACCAGTAGACAGTGATAGCCAGCCAAAAGTGTCTATAGATGCAGAAAGTTTATCATCCAGGATAAGCCGCTGATAAATTTGATAAAGGATTTTTAGTCTGGGGCCACATAAGACAAACACTGCTGTCAGGGGAAATTCAGTTGTGTATTCCTCAGCAAGGTGGCAAAAAACAAGACATCCAAAATCAGGTGTTTTAGCCCCAGCATGTGTATGAGATGTGTAAGCTCCTCCAATGTGCTGTTACTGTAGGACAACAGGTTTGTTGCTGGCGAGTTCAGGCAGATAACTCCCTGTGATTATTGCCCACGTGGCCCTGCCACGGTTTTTCCCACAGCACTTTTCACAAAAAGGAAACCTCTGCGGACTTTCTGCTTCCATTATAACTGTAGGCATTTCTGAAGGTATAACTGATATGCTGTGTGTTCACTGCACGTATTTTTCTGCAACGTGGGGCCCTGGCCTAAACCGTGTTAGAGGAAATTTTTAAAATTTGGTAAAAAGCAGGAAAGTCACTAAAATTACACAAACAGCAAACACCTGCTCGTACATCCAATGTCACTGCTCTGCTGATCCAAGCCAGATTTGTTTCCTTCCCTGTATGTATGGCTTGGCATACATGCACATGACTACCAAGGCAGGCCAGGGATTGACCTCAGCTGTCATAGAGAGACATGTGATGTCATCACGGCAGGACAAGTAAACAGACTAAGGCTGGGTTCACACCACCGCTCACTTTCCGCAAGCAGGACTTCTCTCATTTTTCGTCCCCAAACCCAGCAGACCCCGTTATAGTCTATGAGGTCTGTGGGTAACAGCTTTGTCAGTGGATTGTGTGAACCTAGACTTAGGCTCTGTACACACAACCATGTGCTTTGTCAGTGTGCTAGCCATGTTTTACCAAGTGGGCACAGATCCCAAAGAGGATGAAGACCCTCCTTGGCTGATAAAGCTATAGTTAACGAATAAAAGACACCAGATAATTTACCCAAAAGAGTTTATTCAGTACATGAGACTTATGCCTTAACAGCAAACTTGCGCACAGCGTACAGACGCTCTTTTCTCTGCTGTTTCTTTGTCCTCAGAGACTCTTCGTGCTTGTTCAGTCTGCGCCTCAGGGCCCTGGTCTTCTTTGGCCTCAGATCCAAAGGCTTGTACTTCTTGCCCTGTATAGAGAGTATATGGTTAAGATTGGCAATCTGGGCACTACTATCCATTAAAAGACTGGTACCTACCAGGAACTAGTGACCCCATATGTGCCAAATGCTGAAACCCAAAGTGGTGTTATCTTACATAGATAATACTGTGCATGGTGTAGGGAGCCAGGAAGGATTTTACATCTGATTTTTAGCTTCTTTTTGGAATAGGCAACTTGTCTAATACAATGATACTGCTCTCTATCATGCACAGACATTTCCATGTATCCACCAGAAAACAAAAACCAACTATTTATAGAAGGAATTCAGTCGTCTGGTAGATGTTACTATAGCAAGAACGTATTCACACTGCTGCCACTTACACGGCCCAATGCTGGGTGATGGTCTTGCTGAATTAAAAGTACCAACCTTATACTACTGTACTACTCTACATTATATTGCACCAACACAATCTACAGCGCTTTACACCCCCCCCCCCACCCCCCAGCAGGGATCAAAATCTTAATTCCCATCTGTACATTGGTCAGATTCAGACTGACAACCCCATTGCTACAAGCCAACACTGCTAACCTCTGTGCGGTCCATGCAAAGTTCCAAGGTTTTAAAATCACACGACTCGGTACCTTTAAGTCCGGTTACACAGGTGTGAAGCAAGGCTGTTGCTCAGTTGGCTGATGCTTAGTGTAAACTTAGACCAAGCAGCCTAAATAAGTGCCAAACCTATCATGGTGGCTCATGCAGGATAATAAATCTGGTGCAAATTTAGACAATTCTGTCCAACTTTACACCAAGATTTTATGCCATGTTTGGAACGTACTGGTGGATCTTAAACCTCCATTACAGATAAGCTACAAGCCCTTATAGAGCAAGTCACAGATATAGCCATCTACTGTGTAGAGTTTTTGGAAAAAATCTGAGCAAGTTTGGGCATGACCCAGAGTGCTAAAATTGCATGGTTTAAGCCGCTTTTACATGACTTGGCCTTGGCTGTGAAACCTGGACCAAGTGTACCCAGATTTACCAGCAAGGAAATGTGAAAGCAGGCTTACACAAGAGTGGATACTCCTGTAAGGGCTGGGCCATTCTAGGAATAATTCAGGATAAACAAGTTACCCCCTATCCCCAAAGGATGGGGGGGTAATTTACTAATGGGTGGTCCCACCACTGGGACCTCAACAGATCTCGAGAACGTGGGTCCATTCAATTGAATGAGGACTGCTAGAGATCTCTGAAAGCTCAATTGAATGGATCGGCGCACGCTGCACAACAACACACCCTGGTCCTAACTGGGGTACAAAACATCCCGGCTCTTGAGATCTGTAGGGAGCCAAGTTACCCCTATCCTTCAGAATACCCCTTTAAACATCCCTATTTTGCCAATGTAAATATTAGCAAGTACGGTATACAAAGTGTCTAAAATGCGCAAGTGTGGGGAACAGCACAAAGGTCAGATTTATGGGACAAGTAGGCACATTTATAATGGCCAAGTGTGCTCACGTGGACTACAAGTTGTTTTAGCTCTGGCAATCACCTAAAAACCCAAGATCTCAAGAGTTCTTTGGGTTTATAGTGTCAAGTTGGAAGGCTTTTGGTTGTCCACACATGTATATCAATTACACGATTAACACTCCCAGAGCTCTCCATGTCAGGTAAAGCAATTTCACAAACTACAGAAAGGACAACAGCATCAGACTTTTCAGTTTTGAGGCAGATTTCATTGCATTTTGTATTAGAAGGGATTTTCCTGCCGTTGTCTATTGCTAACCTATCTTTAGGATAGACAGGTCATCAACTGAAGCTCAGTGGAGGTCTGACACCCAGGCGCTCTGCCGATCAGCTGTTTGAAGCAACAGTAGTGCACTACACAGGCCATGCTACATCATGTTCATCAGTCACAGTCTGTTCACAAGTGGACAGAGCTGATCGGCAATACTAAGCACAGGCACTGTACCATATATGGTGCCTGGTAGATTGTTAGCCATCACTTGGAAATATCTTCAAACAGCTGATCGTAGGGGCGCTGGGTGCTGCAGCCACATTTATCTGACGTCTATCCTAAGTATAGGTAAATCAATATTTTACTCCTGACAAGCCCCTTAAAGAGGACCTTTCATATCCTCATGAATGTACGGTTTTACATACTGCTAGAAAGCAGACAATGTGCTGAATTCAGTGCACTGTCAGCTTTCCTGGTATGTGCCCCGGTGGTGGAAATATTGGTGGATACGTTAACTTCAGCACCAATATCTCCCCACTGTCAGAAGGGGAGTTCCTCAGCGCCATCTTCATTTTGGTCTGACATCTCAACCAGAGCAAGGGTGGTATTACAAAAATAGAAATACAAAGTACTCATTTGTAATTTGGGGGAATTCTGTAACTGGGTAATGGCATGTGGTACTCACTTTGTAAAACTTCCTCAAGTTCTCCTTCTGTGTCTGGTTGATCACAGTCAGGACTCTGGCGATGGACTTGCGGACTACACGGCTAAAAGAGGAGATAAAACAGATGAATACCTATAGAATGGAGAGAACAGCACACATACCCAGCCTCCTGATCAGACAACTAGGGTCAGGGTATCCAGGGGGCTTCAACTGACACTGCACTTAAAGGTCATATCATGAAGGTCTCAGAAGGGATTACCCCTTTAAGGGCCAGTCCAATGTGACTAGTGGTCAATGGTCTGAATACTCACATCTTGGAGAGCTTGGAAGCAGCGCCTCCTGTCACTTTGGCTACTCTCAGCTGTGACAGCTCGACTTTGAGGTCATCCAGCTGCTTCAGCAGCTCTTCCTTCTTCTTACCGCGCAGGTCTCGGGCCTTGATCTTTGCCTAGTAATAGTTAGAAATAATTGAATAATTGCCTTAACATTTATCAGCCTCTATAGACAAATCCAACAGCCAAGACAGAAATGTCACTATAACAAAATAATTACCCCAAAGGAGGAGCAAACCCATGAGGAAGACTGAAAGCTTTACTCTGAGGTCAAGAACAAGGTATCACTATGGTACTAGTGCAGTAATGATGGGGTCCTCTGCATGTACAGGGACCACTAGCAGGTAGTGCTGAGACTATTCTAAGATCTTTATTGGGGGCGAAGTTACAGAGCCTATAGCACCCACATAACATCTATATTTAGGTGGTGTTCACATTTGCCAATCAAAAAAAAGCCAGACAAAATGTAGCATCGCACACTGCACTATTCTGTCCAGTGAAATGATGGATCCTATTACAGTCAATGGCGTCTTTGGCACTGCCGGGTGTCCTAGGTCTGAGGGACTCACGAAAATGAAGAGGACATTGTATAAGTGTGAACCTGGGCTTACACATATGGGCCCCAAGCACACACCTCTATACAGACAAGTACCTGCTTCACAGCCCCGACTGCTGAATACAAAGCCTTATAACTTCCATGGTGTTCGTGGTACATAACCCACAGTATCACAGTAGCCGTAAGGTGGACAGTATTTTAACAAGTGTCACCCTCACAGTGCGGACAGAAACTTACTTTAATAATTGATCTTATGGTGTGGACTTTAAGCTTGCAGCCTGTCCACACTTTCTGCAGATTTCCCCCCTTGTAGTGTGAATGATCACATAATGGTGACCAAATGTGACTGCCAATAATCACACGAGTCTACTATAATTGTGCGATCACCGGCGACCGCTACGTGAACATGCAACCTTAACATGGCAGGGTGAAATTCATAACACGGATCCTGCTACATAGTCATAAACATCTATGCAGAAGTTTCCCAGCGCCTTTGGATGTGACCCTAAACATCACTACAAGGGCCCTGTCTAAACTGCAGGTAATATCTGCATGACCCGGCCGTGATCAGGATGAACACTACAAGGCTGAGGAATAGTCTCTCTTACTACAACCCCTTTCAGACTGCAGCCTCCAGGTCAATCTGCCGATGCCCAGGTCCTAGCCCTGGCACCCTCAGAGGACTCTGCCAGGTAAAGTCATTGCTAACCAGGAACCTCCCCTACAGGGCCACGTAGTATTATATACTCTATATATCATCCACTTACCCTACTAGGGCACCTACCTATAGGAGATAAGCTCTTTACATGGGGCATATTGCAAGGTGTGAGTGATTGCAAGCTATTGTTTCCTGTTATCAGCCACTAATAACTAGAGAGAGGGAGACTACTGGGCATCACTGGGATTATAGCAAGTAACACATACATTAACCCTGCTTTTAAGCACCTGTTGGCTCTCAATGTGTCCTGTGCTTTTAAGAGGACATGCAGATCACTCTTCAGTCACAAGGAAGAGCCTGTAAATATTCCTAACACAGAACACCGCCATTATACCGATTATATATGTATATACAACATACAGCCAGGACACCCCTATTTACACGGATTATACCGCACTAACAGCACGGCCGGCCATACCACTACACTGTCGGGAGGGGGGGAAGCTCACAAACAGACATTTATCCAGCCAGCCTCTCCCCGCACTGACGCCATACAGCCCCACACACATTCCCCACACTCTCCGCTGTACACTAGGCAAAAGTAAACGGTGACCAGATAGCCAAAAACGGAGGATGTCACCGGATCATTTCGGACGAGCAGACACAACTCACCATTGTCGCCGCTGGCTGCCAGAGGAAAGGGAGGGGTCAGGAGGCTCAGGAGTTCTTTCGGGTGATGGACGGATCCACTGTGTTACATTGTAGGGGGAGACCGGACGTGTAATGGTACAGTCCGTGCAGTCAGGGCGCTGTTCATTGGCTTTATCATCGATTGCGTTATTTTTGTTTTGTTTTTTTTTCTATTACCAAAAGTTACCCCAGACATGTTTTATTCCCAACACAATTACTAACATGTTTAGTTTGTTTCTCTACAACCTTCGGCACTCCAGATGCTGTGATACTACAATTCCCAGCATGCTCTACTCACTTCTATGGGTGTTCTAAGGAGGGCAAAACAAATAGGCATGCTGGGACTTGTAGTTCCACAAAACACCTGGAGTGCTGAAGATTGCTTATCCCTGATATAGAGATAGAATACAGATAGAAAGCTTATAAATGTAATAATATATAAATATTGTAATAAAAATCTAATAATATAATATCAGCATTTATTTATATTCACAAAATGTGCACTACACAGCTAAACCAGGAACAGTCACTGGTTCACATGGTGGCGTCCGAACTGTGGCAAGACTACAACTCCCATCATGTCCTGGCAAGTGGACATGATGGAAATTGTAGTTCCACAGGTGTAGATACTAAATCTGCATGGAGTTTGTATGTTTTCCCCGTGCGTGGGTTTCCTCTCATACTGATTTAGATTTTGAGCCCTATTTGGGACAGTCAGCGATGATACTATCAGTAATGCGCTGTGGAATATGATGGCGCTATATAAGTAAAAGAAATAAATAAAAGTAATGAAAGCATCTTGAAAGACGTATCACATGGTCATGTTCAGATTGTGCAGTTTGTCATGGCTAAGTGACCCGCTGTGTAGCCCTGTAGAGAGCGCTCTAGCAAGGCTTTCCTTTACCTGGGACAATCCATTGTCCTCACCCCAGAGTATTTATGCAGGTTGTACATAGGTCACAGTTATTGATAATATGGTATTCTTCAAGACTATACACAGAAAGTTTGTTAGGCATTTAGGGTGCATTAAAATGACCGAGTTTCAGCCGTGAAACTCGATCCATGTATTGGGCAGATTTACCGATGTGCACCTTACAGTACAGGACAGTATGTCACTGGATGTCAAGGATAACTATACTGCTAGGATTCCCTCTCCCGGCATAAGGTGCACGCCGGGAAATCCGGACAACACACGGAACAAGTTTCACGGCTGAAACTTGATGAAAGCACCCCAGCAGACGGGGTTAGCAGGGATCCAGTTGCTCCCACCTGATGGTTTCAGAGAATATATGGCATAAAATACTAGTTGATCATGTAAGAGTTGGTTACACCGAATACACCCGAGCTGCATACTTTCCTACTCTCCCAAAACATCCAGGAGGCTTCCACAAAATGATATATGAGATGTTGGTCCTTTATGTGCCGGTCATGTCACAAAAAAAGGGATGTGACCAGTGCATTTTGTGTGCACATTTCAAAGAGGGGCACGATACACAACAAAAGGGGATGGGGCCAATCAGCGGCCTAAGGAAAGGACACGGGACTTATGCGAGTGCGGTGACCAGATGGAAGGTAACGCTGCAGTTGGGATTGCGGGGTGCAAACAGCGCAGACTTGTCACGGTCTCTGGGCACGAGGGCGCAGCGCTGGTGCTGTCCCACGTTACCACCACTGGTACCGGTGATGAGGGGGCTGCACAAATGTTGGTGGTGAGTGTTCCCCCGGGGCGCTTCCCCTATACTGTGCCGACTGGTGGTGTTTGGGGCGCCCTGATGTTGTCGGTGCAGAGTCAGACACAGAAACGGTTGTAAAGTTGAACTTTTACTTCCATGGGTGTGGAGGCACAAATGCTTAAACAGTTTCTTCCATACAAAACAACGGGGTACGCCTGGTGACACAGCAAAGTCCTGGGGTGCAGGGTAGACTTGATGAAAGGAGTTCCTAGCCCCTTATACTTCAGTGTTACAGCCCTAAGGTGCGTCTGGGCTCCTATTTGGCTCATAGGAGGATGCCCACCATGATACTAGTACATAATATTCCCCACTCACGTTATGTGGTCCTGATAGCTCAGAGTTTCAGGGTGCAATAGTCAGGGTGGCAGGATATTCCACAGGTCTGGCCTTGGCCCCTGGATCCTGTGATACTTGCTATGGAGCACGTGTTCCAGAATGTTCTCTCCACAGTCTCATGCTGACAAGATAATGATGCTTGACTTCCTTCAGGGCGATGGCTAGGCAGACAGGGGACAGGATCTTCTGAATAGCTGGAGTATGTCAGCTCTCCAACCTTCCTGGGCCTGTCTAGGACTTGAGATTCCTGCACTAAACTCACTGCTTTCTTCACAGGACATCACACTTATCTCCTCACCTCCTCCTCCTACCACTCCGCACTTCTAACTCCTCACACGCAGGACCTTCCTGCAGGGGTGTTACCATGGGGACCCAGTGATCAGCTGACTCCTCCCCTTTTCCCAGGCGATGTCCTCCCATTGGACATTTGGTTACTATTCAATCCTATGGGAGGTGTAATGCATGTGTGAGGCTCACTAGGTGGCGCTGTGTTGTGTGAGACTCAGGACCCCCTGCTATGTCACACAGGCTATGAAGCAACAGGAAATAATACAATGCACAGAGATCACCCTCAGCCCAGCCATAGCCAGCTCTGGGATGCCACATACTCCCCCTCTTTCACTGAGCCGACCTCGGCGACGGGCTGGGGTGAAGGTGAGAAATGTAACATAACGTTAATAAATACGAATAAAGTGCAAATGGGTCCAGAGGCTCTCTGGCACAAATTTTGTGAGTGTCCATTATCATGAGAGTCTCTCTGAGAAACAATAAACAGTCCTTTCTGTAAGGAAGAGTAGGCACTCTAGCACGAATGTCCATACCGCAATGGGGTAACAGAACTTCCTTGGCTCGGTGAGCCAGGCACTATGGCTTGGATTGTTGCATATAAATGTAAATACTATATTACATGGCAAGATATTATATATATACTGTATATACACACAGGAAAAACATTAATGTAATCAGAGCAGGAATAACATATATCCTGAAGCAGAGACAGTTAACCTCTTTTACTCAAGGACAGCCATGGCATCACTATAGCGTGTTGGAGGTATGCCTTTTGTGGTACGCTCAGAACGCCTAAGTGGAACGAGATTTGAATCAGGAACAGAGTCACTGAAATCAATTAAATCATCTGTCGAAGGGTTCTCTTGCACTAGAGCAATTGGTGGATAACAGCTAAATGGCAGTAGTTTAGGCGCCCACATAAGCTCAGTTAAAGTTGGGGGGTCTCTCTTTCGCTTCAGAAGGTGACAAGATCTCTGTACTCATTGTCTCAGCTGGGGGCACCTCTGTGGGTAGTCCTTCTTTAAGGCACAGCTTCAGACGGTTTCGGTGTACTACTTGGGGCTGTCTCCCAGGTTTAGAGATCTCATACACGTCGGATTCAGGATATGATATGGAGATGACACTGTATGGTTCTTTCTCCCAGAATGGATCCAATTTCCCATTCCGATGGTTATTCCTTAACCATACACGGTCGCCAACTTTCAGGGGCGCTGCATGGGCGTGATGGTTGTAATCCTCCTGTTGTCTCCTACGAACCTCATCCATGCGCGTTTCAACTATCTCTTTAGCTTCCTCCATACGTCGGCGGTGTTCAACAACCCAGTCTGTTATGGGTAGTGGATTGATGGTGTCAGGAACCTTCACACCAAGGGTTAAGTCTGAAGGAAGTTGACCTTGTCTTCCAAACATTAGATAAAATGGTGCGTATCCCGTAGATGTTTGGGGTGTGTTGTTGTAAATATAGGCCAAGTCCTTGATACGCTCAGGCCACTCAACACCAGGTGTAACTGCGGCTGTTCTTAGCATGCCGATGATCACTTGATTTGCCTTCTCGCACATACCATTCCCTTGAGGGTGATACGCTGTGGTTCGCAACTTCTTGCAGTCTTGGAACTGACACAGCTCACGGAACAATTGGGATTCAAACGCCGATCCACGGTCGGTGAGGATATGCTCAGGACAACCGTAATGGCGGACAAACTCTGCGTAGAAGGTCTCAGCCGTAGTTCTTGCTGTAAGATCTCTGACAGGCACGATGACAAGGAACTTGGAGTAATGATCCACCATTGTCAGAGCGTAGCTGTAGCCGGAACGTGTGGGACCCAACTTCACATGGTCCAGAGCAACAATTTCACACGGCTTTTGAGTCTTAATTGGATGTAGAGGGGCCTTCTGATCTCTTCGACCTTCCTTGGTGATACTACAGGCGGGACACTCTCGGCACCAACTCTCAATGTCACTCCTCATCCCAACCCAATAGAAGCGACGACGGATGGTAGCTTCGGTCTTTTGTACCCTGAAGTGACCAGATCTGTCATGATACGCCTCAAGTATCATCTGTGCGTCTCTTCTTGGTACGAGGATCTGATGAAGCCTTTCACCTGTGACAGGATCAAGAGTGTTTCTAAGTAGAAGGCCTCGTTGGACAAACAGGCGCTTCCTCTGTCGCCAAAGGCGTTTTAATTCCACGTCATGAAGACCTCTCTTTACACGGGTTGGTATTCTTCCTGTAAGCAGGAAATCTGACAATTCTCCTAAAACTCTGCTCTCTTCTTGGAACGTTTTCCACAGAGATGGCTCCTGGAGGGATTCGGCAGCTGTTTTCGCCAGAGATTCTCCTTCTAAAGGAACACCAATAGCAACCTGTTGGGCAAACTTGTTGTAGAATGGTGGCATCTCCACCTCTTCCCAGATGTCTTCTCGGGGTGGTTCTTCTCCCACAGGCAACCTTGAGAGTGCATCAGCGTTAGCGTTGGACTTGCCACTGCGATACTTGACAGAGAACTTGTAATTCGCGAGTCTTGAGGCCCACCGTTGTTCAAGGGCTCCCAGTCGAGCAGTGTCCAGATGCGCCAACGGATTGTTATCTGTGTACACGGTAAAGGGTGTGGCAGCCAGGTAGTCTTTAAACTTCTCTGTCACGGCCCAGACAAGCGCCAGAAGTTCGAGTTTGAAAGAACTATAGTTCTGGTCGTTCTTCTCCGCGCCTCTCAGACTCCTGCTGGCGTAGGCGATGACTCGCTCTTTGTTGTCCTGAACCTGGGACAACACTGCACCCAAACCTTGGTGACTTGCATCTGTGTACAAGCGGAATGGCTGACTGTAGTCGGGATAGGCTAGAATTGGTGGTTGCGTCAGAAGTGCTTTAAGCGCTTGAAAGGCTTCCTCTTGACGCGCTGTCCAGTCTACCGGAAGCTTTCGGTTGTAGTTTTCTCTGGGACAACCGCGCAACAACTCGTTCAGAGGCTCGGCTACTTGGGCGAAGTGTGGTATGAAACGCCGGTAGTAACCTGCGAATCCAAGGAAGCTTCGGACTTCTTTGACGGTAGTTGGTCTTCGCCAGTTCTGGACTACAGTGATCTTTTCAGGATCAGGTTGGACGCCTTGTGCGCTCACAACATGCCCAAGGTAGTGAACTTGGGGTTTCAACAGGTAGCACTTGGAGGGCTTCAACTTTAGGCCGTGCTGTATAAGTACCTTGAATACCTCGGACAGGTGACGAAGGTGTTCTTGGTATGTCCGGGAGAATACGATAACATCGTCCAGGTACAGTAGCACACTCTGGAAATTCTCATGGCCGAGGCACCTCTCCATAAGCCGTTGGAATGTGGCTGGGGCATTACATAGCCCAAATGGCATACTATTGAATTCAAAGAGTCCCATCGGGGTCGTAAACGCAGTCTTTTCACGATCTTCAGGCGCCATAGGGACTTGCCAGTATCCACTGGTTAAGTCCAGGGTCGAGAAACAGGTAGCTGATCCCAAAGCCGTTAGAGATTCCTCAATCCGTGGCAATGGGTATGCGTCTTTGTGCGTGACATTGTTGAGTTTACGATAGTCCACACAAAATCGTAGGGTTCCGTCTTTCTTCTTGACAAGGACTAGCGGGGCTGCCCAGGGGCTGTTACTCTCCCGGATGACATCAGCATCTCGCATCTCTTGGATCAACTTTTTCACCGGTTGGTACATCGCTGGTGGTATTGGACGGTGACGCTCCTTGATTGAATGGTGGTTGCCAGTCAGAATGCGATGTTGTATGGTCGTGGTCTTACCAAAGTCCAATGGGTGTTTGCTGAATGCCTGTTGGTAACGCTTGGCCACATTGCGAACCCCATTGATGTGCTCTATAGGGGTATTGGCGTCTCCCACGTTCAATTCATCCCACCAGGACTTCGTGGCTCCATTCTGAATGTTCTCAGCAGCTTGAGTGGAATGCTGTGTGGCGGTAGAATCACCAGAGAGAATGTCTTCTGGTGCTAACCGGTGTAGCAGGGCCACAGAGTGGAACTTGTGGAGGTTCACTGGAGCATCGCCCAAGTTGACTAAGCGGACAGGAACACGTCCATTGGAAACTGTGACAAGGCTGCGGGCAGCCATGACAAGTGGTTGGCCATCTACCTGTATGGGTTGTAGCAAGGCCTCGTAGTCCTGATTTTCTATGCCCGGACGGGCACGGCACCACACCATAGTTTCTGTTCCAGGCTGTAGGGTTACTGGATGGGTATCTTGGATCCGGACTCGACCAATTTCACCTTGTTTGTTGGCGAACTTGTGCTGGGCATTGAGTACACGAATGGCCCGCTGAATGGTCTGCTGGTCACTGGGAGAAGCTGTAAGGAGAGAGGCATGCAAGGCATCCAACACTTCTGCAAAGCAATGGCGTAAAACATTCATGCCTAATATTACAACTGCAAACCTATCATCCTCTACATCAGTGACAATTACACCCTGTCTAGGCAGTTTCAAGTCCCCAATCTGGATAGTGGGTTCCCAATAACCCTGCTGTGGTATGGGCTGTCCATTGCTGGCACACAGATTTATCCATGTGTCAGGTGTTCTATTCAACACACCTAAGTCCCAATGTTCAAGGAACACCTGCTTGTGCAGGGTTGTTACCTGAGATCCAGTGTCCACCAACGCTGTCAGAGAGACGCCGTTCACCCGGATTGTGATGTGTGGGCAGGCTGAGACGAAGCGTGACAATGGCACTGAAGACTCACCTGGGCCCTTCTTCTTTCCTCCCGAGGGGCGGCCCGCTGCCTCGGGGGTGGCCCGTTTAACTGAAAACACTGAGGCCTGGTGTGTCCATATCTATTGCAATAGGTACAGTATGGCCTCTCACTCTGCGGAGGTTTCACTGAAGACGGACGTCTGGGTGGCGACTCAGGTGAGATGTTGAGACTTCGCAAAGGATCACTGGACGATGAAGACGGCTGGGTCAGACGATCTAGACGGACGGTGATCTGTTCCATGGCACGGGTCAGATGATCCACTCGGGCCAGAAGGTCATCTCTGGAGTCTGCTGGTGTAGTCTGCGCAGTTTGGGCAGCAGGTGAGGTACCCAGAGGTAGTGGCAGGACAACTGGAGCAATGCTTGTTGAGGGTCCAGGTGAGGGAGCACAGATGACTGGGCTCGGCTGGGGCTGCTCCTGTCCCAAGACCTGGATGGCAAGGGCCTTGAAGTCAGCAAACGTGATGCTGGGATGTTGTGCAGCAAGCATTCGCAACTGACTCTGGAGCAATGTGGTACCCGCCCCTTCTATGAAGCAGTCAAGCAAGATTTTATCAGAGTCCACATTCTCACGTGGATCCACTTGCACCACAGCGTTGAACGCCTCTTGGAGGGATAAAGCATAGTCCCACAGGGTCTCACCAGGTAGTTGTCGTCTGGAAAAGAAGCGCATCTTTACCTCGGAGACAGATCGCACGTCAAAGTTCACCTGGAGTTTGTCCAGAATTTGCCCAGGGGTTCTTTTGTCAGAGGCAGGCCAGGATTTGACCTCCCTAGCTGCAGCACCCGCAAGCTGGCCCAGCAGGATCTGTATCTGCTGTTCTGTATTCAGAGGATAGAACTGGAAGAGAGACAGCATCTTCTCACGAAAGTCCCTGAGGGTATGCGCCTCCCCTTTGTAGTGCGGCAGCCATGGTGCGCCAGGGTAAAATGGCATGGAGAATGGTAGGCTGCTCGCCATGGGCACTGCTGGATCACTAGAAACAGACGGCACAATGTCACTTTGCTCAGTCATGTTGTTTGCAAGTATGACTGGAATTAGGTCGCCGTCTCTTTAAGAAACTCAACTGCTTGCTGGCAGGGAATGGAGACTACAACTTGGAATGCTGTAGCTATTAACAGAGTCACTGTGATGCAGGCTGACGGTGTGCTCCCCCTCTTTAATGGTGGCACTCCCCACGGACACTGTACACGGAAAACACTCGCTGGGGCCGTGGGAGGACTGAAGACAAGGACAGGGAGGCACAGTACTCACTGACAGCAACTGCAGCGTGGACCAGAGATCAGCGGTGCACAGCAGGGACGGTGATGCGGCACCGGAGAGTCAGAAATGGCGCCGGCACGTTCGCCTTTCACTTTCTTGTATGGGTGCGCTGGAGCATTGCGCTCAGCATTCTGGGCTCTCCTAAGATGGCGGCAGGTGGGTCTCCTGGCCTCATGGGCAGTGCTAAAAATCTCCCGCACTTTTGCAAGGTACAGTTAACACTTTGTGGGCGTTCTTACACAGCGATGTGGCGCAGCAAACAAGTCCTGGGCGTTTTAACTCTTCCAGGGCTGTAACACACTGAGAGGACAGTCTTTAGGGCTTACTTCAGGGGTATAGGGCTCCCCCTCTTTGTGGCAAGCACTCTCAGGGAATAAACTTGATCTTAGCAAAGTCCACAATAAAGACCGATGCTCTGGAGACAATTTGGCGCACTTTTCGTGGCGACTTTCTCAAAATGGCACACACCCGTATCCTGTTCGTGACGCCAGTTTTTCTTGCAGTGACCAGATGGAAGGTAACGCTGCAGTTGGGATTGCGGGGGTGCAAACAGCGCAGACTTGTCACGGTCTCTGGGCACGAGGGCGCAGCGCTGGTGCTGTCCCACGTTACCACCACTGGTACCGGTGATGAGGGGGCTGCACAAATGTTGGTGGTGATTGTTCCCCCGGGGCGCTTCCCCTATATTGTGCCGACTGGTGGTGTTTGGGGCGCCCTGATGTTGTCGGTGCAGAGTCAGACACAGAAACGGTTGTAAAGTTGAACTTTTACTTCCATGGGTGTGGAGGCACAAATGCTTAAACAGTTTCTTCAATACAAAACAACGGGGTACGCCTGGTGACACAGCAAAGTCCTGGGGTGCAGGGTAGACTTGATGAAAGGTGTTCCTAGCCCCTTATACTTCAGTGTTACAGCCCTAAGGTGCGTCTGGGCTCCTATTTGGCTCATAGGAGGATGCCCACCATGATACTAGTACATAATATTCCCCACTCACGTTATGTGGTCCTGATAGCTCAGAGTTTCGGGGTGCAATAGTCAGGGTGGCAGGATATTCCACAGGTCTGGCCTTGGCCCCTGGATCCTGTGATACTTGCTATGGAGCACGTGTTCCAGAATGTTCTCTCCACAGTCTCATGCTGACAAGATAATGATGCTTGACTTCCTTCAGGGCGATGGCTAGGCAGACAGGGGACAGGATCTTCTGAATAGCTGGAGTATGTCAGCTCTCCAACCTTCCTGGGCCTGTCTAGGACTTGAGATTCCTGCACTAAACTCACTGCTTTCTTCACAGGACATCACACTTATCTCCTCACCTCCTCCTCCTAACACTCCACACTTCTAACTCCTCACACGCAGGACCTTCCTGCAGGGGTGTTACCATGGGGACCCAGTGATCAGCTGACTCCTCCCCTTTTCCCAGGCGATGTCCTCCCATTGGACATTTGGTTACTATTCAATCCTATGGGAGGTGTAATGCATGTGTGAGGCTCACTAGGTGGCGCTGTGTTGTGTGAGACTCAGGACCCCCTGCTATGTGACACAGGCTATGAAGCAACAGGAAATAATACAATGCACAGAGATCACCCTCAGCCCAGCCATAGCCAGCTCTGGGATGCCACACGAGCAATGTCCCGATTCTTTTACTTGGGCCATGTGCCAAAACAAGACCTGGGAGCAGCAGGACCAGACCACAGTGGGGACAGGTGAGTAGGGTTTTTTTGTTTTTTATTCACGTTTCCTGGCCTCCTGGCAAAAAGGCTTAGGATTTACAGACCCCAGCTAGTGATTTCACATACAGTATATAGGACAGACATCTATATACTGATTGGAAAGATTGATCATGACATTTACAGATTAGCTTCATCTTGATGAACATAAAAGGTCCTTATCATGACTTCCTGTATCATTGTATTCAGTGCTCGTACTCCTGTGTATAAAAATATTGACCTATGTATTACATTGTGTTTGACATCCTCCATCCTTCCCGCCACATGTTCTCTTTTCAGTTGAGGGTTGGTTACATTTTATATCCTTCCCTATTCTGTTGGTTTTTATGCTGGTATTTTTGATTGTTTTATGTATTATTATTTAACTATATATTTCAATAAATATAATTTTTTATTTTATTTCTGATATATGATCCTGGTGACCTTTTATGTCAATACAGGGAACTTTAAATATGCTGTGTCGGGGTAATTGTTGTATAATAGGTGAGAAAAAAAAAAAAAAAAAAAAAACATTCATACTCACCTTCCCTTACCTCTTTTGGGCCCTCTGGAAGCGTCTGATACTCTCCTGGTGACATCATGTGCCCAGGGTCACCTCTGAGGCCTATGATTGGGCCACCAGTGGTCACATGGGCACGCCAAGTGTCATGACGTCATGATGCTCAGCAGGCCAATATCACAGGTCCAACCGCAAACCTCAGCGGCGACCCCAAGTGCATGGCGTCACAGAGGAGGTGGAGGGAGAGCGCCGGACGCCAAAAGAGGGAGATACCCCAGAGTATAATAATGACACTCACTTTGAGAGCTAGAAATTGGATAGATAGGGTACTAGGAGCCCTGACAGTGTCATACACTATGTTTTAATCCAATTTAAGGTGTGATTCGTACCAAACTTGTTTGACCCGAAACAAATATTGGACCCGAGCCACCCGATCCTGAAACAAAACCAATCCTGAGTGGTTCACCCATCTCTACTAAATACACTCTTGGCTTTGGCCCAAAAAATACAGCAAAATCTGCAACATAAAACTGAGCTTTTCTTCAACATGTTGCTTGAACTGTAAGGCCGGGTCCCCACATACCATAAACACCACGATTTTGCAACGCCGAAAATTCTGCGGTAAAAACTGCAGCGTTTTACAGTCCCTGCAAAGTAGATGGGATTCTGGCTAATCCCATCCAAACATTGCAGAAAATAATCCGTAGTGGAAATACTGCGATTTGAAAAACACTTGCTTTTTTGCAAATTGCAGAATGTCAATTATACCTACAGAAACGTTGGTGGTTTCCATATACACACGTGGACAAAATTGTTGGTACCCCTCGTTTAATGAAAGAAAAACCCACAATGGTCACAGAAATAACTTGAATGTGACAAAAGTAATAATATATAAAAATTATATGAAAATGAACAAATGAAAGTCAGACATTGCTTTCCAACCATGCTTCAACAGAATTTAAAAAAAAAAGAAAACTCATGAAACAGGCCTGGACAGAAATGATGGTTCCCTTAACTTAATATTTTGTTGCACAACCTTTTGAGGCAATTCCTGCAATCAAACGATTCCTGTAACTGTCAATGAGACTTCTGCACCTCTCAACAGGTATTTTGGCCACTCCTCATGAGCAAACTGCTCTAGTTTTCTCGGGTTTGAAGGGTGCCTTTTCCAGACGACATGTTTCAGCTCCTTCCAAAGATGCTCAATAGGATTTAGGTCAGGGCTCATAGAAGGCCACTTCAGAATAGTCCAATGTTTTCCTCTTAGCCATTCTTGGGTGTTTTTAGCTGTGTGTTTTGGGTCATTATCCTGTTGCAAGACCCATGCCCTGCGACTGAGACCAAGCGCTCTGACACTGGGCAGCACATTTCTCTCTAGAATCCCTTGATAGTCTTGAGATTTCATTGTACCCTGCACAGATTCAAGACACCCTGTGCCAGATGCAGCAAAGCAGCCCCAGTACATAACAGAGCCTCCTCCATGCTTCATTTTTCCGCCTGTGAACATAGAGCTGATGTGCCTTGCCAAAAATTTTGATTTTTGTCTCATCTGTCCATAGGACATGCTCCTAGAAGCTTTGTGTCTTGTCAACATGTAGTTTGGCAAATTACTTTTGTCAGATTCAAGTTATTTCTGTGACCATTGTGGGTTTTTCTTTCATTAAATGAGGGGTACCAACAATTTTGTCCACGTTTGTAGGTATAACAGACTCTCTGTGAAAAGTGCTGCGGGAAAAACCTCAATGCGCTTCCGCCATGGTTTTTTCTGCAGCACTTTTTGAATGCGCTCACTATATAGGGCCTTAGCCTAAAGGGGTTTTTGCACCATACTAAGTCAAGAAACATTTTTTTTGAGAATTTTTGTTGATTTTTTTTTTTTTTAATTTTCCATGTCACTATCTATATTTTAAAAAAAAAGTACAATATCTTGCACCTTTTCCACTAAAGCCTGTTAGCAGCCTTACACTTGCTAATTCTGTAGGGGTTTTCATTTCAGCTGTGACCTCATTTACATCACCAATAAGACCGATAACAATAGAACTTCACACCTCTACAGATAACACCCATGGTGACCCATCATTACACCCACTACTTACAATAGATGGTGTCACAGCTTATCTCATCCCCTCTATGCACAGAACATGTCTAGAAAACTCTCCCATAGACCTCAGTGAGTTGCCTCCTAATTATTGCTGCCTATGACCATGACTATGCTGTAAAGTATATCACTATATGCTGTTGAGGCTAAGGCCCCACGTAATGGGCCACAGCGAAAAAGCACTGCAGGGAAAAAACGTGGTGGAAACGCATCACGGTTTTTCCCGCTGCGCCTTTCACTGCTTCAATTATACCTATAGGGAAACCGCCGGCGTTTCCATAGGTATAATTGACATGCTGCGATTTCCAAAGCCACAGCGGGTATTTTTCTGCAATGTGTAATCCCATCCACTTTGCAGTGACTGTAAAATGCTGTGTTTTTTGCCATGGCGTTTACGCTACATGGGGCCCCTGTCTGACTGTGCACAGAAGAAGCTCAGGCAAGATGCCCGTACCCATAATCATGTACAGAAAATAGAATTAAAAAAAAATCTACAATTAGTAAATAAAAACAGATTAGTAAAAAGTGATAGATTTCACTATGTGATTTTAATAAAGAAATAAAAAAATTGCCAACACATTCCTTTTCAAGGTGTTTTGCTGTCTAATGTATTAGCATGTCAGTAGGATACACCATCATTGGGGCTCCCACCTCTGAGACCTCCACCAATCCTGGAAATCACTTTGGGATGTTGGATCTCCACTGTCCATAAAGTGATAAAAGATTTTGTTGAGAGGGAAATCGGTGTTCCCTCTAAGGTGAGCAGTCTGGACATGTAAAAGCTAAGATATACAAAGGAGGCTAACCAGTCCAACTCTATGTATACCTGTATGCAGGATGTTTTTTAACTCCATTGTTTTCAGAGTGCACAGTTTAGAGGGAACAGTGGTGGGATTGCCTTTTTAGGCTGAGGATCTTTTTCCAACACTGTGCACGGGAAGCAACTTTGAACAGCCGATCTGTGCAGGGGCTGGCTGTTGGCTCCACAGTGATCACATATTTATGGTGTATCCAAAGGATAGGCCATGAAAAAAATTCCTTTAAGGCTAAAACCCCACATTGCGGAAATGCAGCTTTTTTGTTGCGCATTTTGCTGCAGTTTTTTTGAGCCAAAGCCCAGAATAGCTACTAGAGGAATGGGAAATATCTAGGAAGTTCTTATACTTCTCCCTTCTGCTCAGCCCACTCCTGGCTTTGGCTCAAAAAACCGCAGCAAAATCTTCACCAAAAAAGCTGTGTTTCCGCAATGTGGGGTTTTACCCTTAAAGGAATTTTTTTCATGGCCTATCCTTTGGATACACCATAAATATGTGATCACTGGGGTGCCAACAGCCAGCCCCCGCACAGATCAGCTGTTCGAGGTTGCTTCCCATACAGTGCACAGTGTTGGCAGAAGATCCATACACTGCATCTCAGCTCTCACTGACATCAGTAGCAGCAGAGCTGAAGTACTGGCTCCCGGCCACTATACATGGAGCTATCTGCCATTAAAAAAAATCCTGTAAACCCCTTTAAGTCATGGATTTACCAGGTTATTGCTAGTGCTTAGAAAGTGGCACGTAATAAAATTAAAATACTTGTAGCTCAAAATGTTACCAAAAGGCACACAAATGAGACCTTACTAATTCCTAAAAAAGTGGTGGAAAGTAACCTTATAATATGTCTTTGCTTTGGCTAAGAGGGTGGGGCCCTGAGCTGGTCACTCAGACTTGTCCCAAACCCCTTATGACGCAGATTATTCGGGGAAACATGTTGGGGCGACATCTTTAGTTACTTTAATCTGGTCAGAAACAACTTGGATATGTAATAGACCATAACAGTGGACCTTGTGAAAAAGTTGGTTACTAACCCTTATGGGCATTTATAATGAAAGGGAAGGCATTGGGTGTGCTCCCTTACTATTTGGACACTTGAATTACGGCTGTTGGTCCATAGTGTCAGTATGTTATACTGAGAGTAGAATTTTATTCATATGCCCCTTCTATGTGGTGGAGTTTATAGTTAGTGTCTTTGTAGCTTTCATGAGCACCTTCTAGTTTAGATTCCTGGAAACGCTGCTAGAAATTTTAATCACTCAATTCCTTTTATTTCTCTAAAAATAAATGTTACGTTTTATATTATTTTTCACAAATGGGCAATCTTTAGGCTGTAGTTTTGCTAATAGGCATGAGAGACGAAATTTGATTAGTATATCATCATCATAAATCATATTCGTTTTGGGTCTGGAGTTGGAGCGCCCCTTTGTGATGCATCCCTTAAATGCTTCTGAAATATGGGATTACTTTGCACGTTAGCCTCAAAGATGTGAGTAGGATGTAGTCTTTCTATAAGGCTACAGCCCCACGTTGCGGAAACGCAGCTTTTTTTGTTGCAGATTTAGTTGCGGTTTTTTGAGCCAAAGCCAGGAGTAGATTGAGCAGAAGGTAGAAGTATAAGAAGCTTCCTATATATTTCCCATTCCTTTTGTAGCCATCGTAGGCTTTGGCTCAAAAAACCACAATAAAATCTGCAACAAAAAAAGCTGCGTTTCTGCAACATGGGGCTGTAGCCTAAAGGTGGATGGTAATACTCCTCCATGGTGGTATAGTAAGCTGGTGAGGACGCACACCGTGAGCAGTTGACTTGTTGCACAGAAAAGGGTTAAATCCCTGTCCTGACTGTGCCTGGGAAGTGTAAGTGGGAGTTTTAGTGCAAGTGTAGTGAGTTAGTGCACAACAACTTGGCGTAGTTTAGTATATTGGTTACGTTATATAATGTGATATGGTGTACGACGTGTTATACACATGCTTATCGCTTTACTTGGTGCAGGCCATCACGCTTTGTGTTCTCGTACCCTCCAGAAGCTGTATCATGTGATGACTATTAGAAGGCCGAACAAAGTTGTTGTTACTCTCCTGGGTCTGCCTTACTGATATCAGGTGTTGCCCAGGCTACCGAGTGGGAGATGGTCCTATATTTAAGGGAGGTTCCTGCACGTTGCAGGGTGTGAGATGGAGAGAAAGCTTGCAGGAACTGGAGATCACATGAGCCTGGAGAACAACTTGTAGAGCAGAGAGGGTCACATCTGGACATCCGTGAACCAGTGTACCACAATGAACACCTGCAGAACGCTGCTGCAGCCCAGAGGCTTGTACAGTCATCCTACCGCACCTTACTGCAGTACCATAACATCTGCTGCAGTACAAGAACCCAAAGTGTCAAGCCAGGTGTTGTGTGTGTCCTTTCTTGGCTGGCAGAAGACTCCAGGCGACCTGCAGGGAGCGATGTCTTGGTGGCAGCCTCATGAGAGTCCACTAGTAAAGCAGGTCTGAAGTAAGGGAACGGTGCCAGATGCATTGAGCACCATACTGCCACAATTTCCCTAGTATTGGTGATCCCTTACAGTATAATAGTACTTTAAGACGACTGGTTTCATTGTACTTATGGATGGGACATTTCTTGAGCTTATTTATTTATTGACTGTGTTGGCAGTACAGTTCATTGCTGCAATACTGGATGTTTTTGGTAGTGCCTTTAAAGTCCGTATTCTCCAAGAAGCTGGTGAAGCATGTATACTGTGACCAGACATACAGTATATTGTGTGAAGTCAGCGACATGTTAATACTGTGACTGGTATAGCCCCATAGCACCCGCCAGCATTAGGCTGCTATACAGATGTGTGTCATCTCCAGCATGCCCTGCAATAGAGAAAGGCGGGTTACTCATAATATAATATAATATAATATAATATAATATAATATAATACAGCCTGGAATTAAAGGCGATTTCCAGGATTAGGATATTGATGTGAGATGGTTAGACTTCACGTACAGAAGTATATAGAAGAAGAGGAGCAGAGAGACAATGCTGAGTGATCACCTGGAACTATATGTGTAGTTACAGAATATAGCAGGCAGCAGCTTACATCCTGTGCAGAGCGTGCTGTGCCGTGTCTGTGTGTAACAGGATTATCAGTATTGTAGAGCTGCGTGCGTGCCTGATGTCTACAGTACAATGACACGGGCATAGTGCACGCCTACCATAGGCATAGTGCACTCCTAATACAAGCATAGTGCACACCTACAACAGGCATAGTGCACACCTAACACAAGCATAGTGCACGCCTAACACAAGCATAGTGCACGCCTAACACAAGAATACTGCACACCTACCATAGGCAAAGTGCACACCTACCACAGGCATAGTGCACGCCTACCATAGGCAAAGTGCACACCTACCACAGGCATAGTGCTCACCTACAACAGGCATAGTGCACGCCTAACACAAGCATAGTGCACACCTACCACAAGCATAGTGCACACCTAAGACAAGCATAATGTACACCTACCACAGGCGTAGTGCACACCTACACAGGCATAGTGCATGCCTACCACAGGCATAGTGCACACCTAACACAAGCATAGTGCATACCTACCACAGGCATAGTGCACACCTACCACAGGCAAAGTGCACACCTACCACAGGCATAGTGCACACCTACCACAGGCATAGTGCTCACCTACCACAGGCAAAGTGTACACCTACCACAGGCATAGTGCACACCTACCACAGGCATAGTGCACAAGTACCACAGGCAAAGTGCACACCTACCACAGGCAAAGTGCACACCTACCACAGGCATAGTGCACACCTACCACAGGCATACTGCACACCTAACACAAGCATAGTGCACAACTACCATAGGCATAGTGCACACCTACCACAGGCATAATGCATACCTACCACAGGCATAGTGCACACCTACCACAGGCATAATGCATACCTACCACAGGCATAGTGCACACCTACCACAGGCATAGTGCACTCCTAATACAAGCATAGTGCTCACCTACAACAGGCATAGTGCACACCTACCACAAGCATAGTGCACACCTACCACAGGCATAGTGCACTCCTAATACAAGCATAGTGCTCACCTACCACAAGCATAGTGCACACCTACCACAAGCATAGTGCACACCTACCACAGGCATAATGCATACCTACCACAGGCATAGTGCACACCTACCACAGGCATAGTGCACTCCTAATACAAGCATAGTGCTCACCTACAACAGGCATAGTGCACACCTACCACAAGCATAGTGCACACCTACCACAAGCATAGTGCACGCCTACCATAGGCATAGTGCACGCCTACCACAGGCATAGTGCACACCTACCATAGGCGTAGTGCACACCTACACAGGCATAGTGCATGCCTACCACAGGCATAGTGCACACCTAACACAAGCATAGTGCATACCTACCACAGGCATAGTGCACACCTACCACAGGCAAAGTGCACACCTACCACAGGCATAGTGCACACCTACCACAGGCATAGTGCTCACCTACCACAGGCAAAGTGTACACCTACCATAGGCATAGTGCACTCCTAATACAAGCATAGTGCACACCTACACAGGCATAGTGCACACCTAACACAAGCATAGTGCATACCTACCACAGGCATAGTGCACACCTACCACAGGCAAAGTGCACACCTACCACAGGCATAGTGCACACCTACCACAGGCATAGTGCTCACCTACCACAGGCAAAGTGTACACCTACCATAGGCATAGTGCACTCCTAATACAAGCATAGTGCACACCTACAACAGGCATAGTGCATGCCTAACACAAGCATAGTGCACGCCTAACACAAGCATAGTGCACGCCTAACACAAGCATAGTGCACGCCTAACACAAGAATAGTGCACACCTACCATAGGCAAAGTGCACACCTACCACAGGCATAGTGCACGCCTACCATAGGCAAAGTGCACACCTACCACAGGCATAGTGCTCACCTACAACAGGCATAGTGCACGCCTAACACAAGCATAGTGCACACCTACCACAAGCATAGTGCACACCTAAGACAAGCATAATGTACACCTACCACAGGCGTAGTGCACACCTACACAGGCATAGTGCATGCCTACCACAGGCATAGTGCACACCTAACACAAGCATAGTGCATACCTACCACAGGCATAGTGCACACCTACCACAGGCAAAGTGCACACCTACCACAGGCATAGTGCACACCTACCACAGGCATAGTGCTCACCTACCACAGGCAAAGTGTACACCTACCACAGGCATAGTGCACACCTACCACAGGCAAAGTGCACACCTACCACAGGCAAAGTGCACACCTACCACAGGCATAGTGCACACCTACCACAGGCATACTGCACACCTAACACAAGCATAGTGCACAACTACCACAGGCATAGTGCACGCCTAACACAAGCATAGTGCACACCTACCACAAGCATAGTGCACACCTAACACAAGCATAGTGCACGCCTAACACAAGAATAGTGCACACCTACCATAGGCAAAGTGCACACCTACCACAGGCATAGTGCACGCCTACCATAGGCAAAGTGCACACCTACCACAGGCATAGTGCTCACCTACAACAGGCATAGTGCACGCCTAACACAAGCATAGTGCACACCTACCACAAGCATAGTGCACACCTAAGACAAGCATAATGTACACCTACCACAGGCGTAGTGCACACCTACACAGGCATAGTGCATGCCTACCACAGGCATAGTGCACACCTAACACAAGCATAGTGCATACCTACCACAGGCATAGTGCACACCTACCACAGGCAAAGTGCACACCTACCACAGGCATAGTGCACACCTACCACAGGCATAGTGCTCACCTACCACAGGCAAAGTGTACACCTACCACAGGCATAGTGCACACCTACCACAGGCAAAGTGCACACCTACCACAGGCAAAGTGCACACCTACCACAGGCATAGTGCACACCTACCACAGGCATACTGCACACCTAACACAAGCATAGTGCACAACTACCACAGGCATAGTGCACACCTACCACAGGCATAGTGCACACCTACCACAGGCATAATGCATACCTACCACAGGCATAGTGCACACCTACCACAGGCATAGTGCACTCCTAATACAAGCATAGTGCTCACCTACAACAGGCATAGTGCACACCTACCACAAGCATAGTGCACACCTACCACAGGCATAGTGCACTCCTAATACAAGCATAGTGCTCACCTACCACAGGCATAGTGCACACCTACCACAAGCATAGTGCACACCTACCACAAGCATAGTGCACGCCTACCATAGGCATAGTGCACGCCTACCACAGGCATAGTGCACACCTACCATAGGCATAGTGCACACCTACCACAGGCATAGTGCTCACCTACCATAGGCATAGTGCACACCTACCACAGGCATAGTGCACTCCTAATACAAGCATAGTGCTCACCTACAACAGGCATAGTGCACACCTAACACAAGCATAGTGCTCACTTACAACAGGCATAGTGCACACCTAACACAAGCATAGTGCACACCTACCACAGACATAGTGCACGCCTAACACAAGCTTAGTATACACCTACCACAGGCATAGTGCACACCTACCACACGCATACTGCACACCTACCACACGCATACTGCACACCTACCACAGGCATAGTGCACGCCTACCACAGGCGTAATGGTCACCCACTACTGCCTTGATAGTCACCCACAACAAATAAGTGAACAGCATAAAAGAGTATGACTGAACTAGATAAATTTTATTCCTAAAAAACATAGGTTTGCACAACAAAATCTGCACAACATTATTGTATATGACGCTGCTGACTAAGCCCTTGCTTCTAGCTGATATTTAGATGAAATGACTGGCAGGCTTTACATGAAGGCCCAGCTCCGTCTGCTGCCATGATCACCACTCTGCCTCACGTAAATGTTGTTGGAGGGCTGCAGCCTCTTCAGTTCATGTACAGTACATATAGTTGCAGTAGTGCAGTGTGTAGCTTCATCTTGTTAGGGCCCTTTCACCCTTTTTTTCTGACCATATACTGTCCTGACAGCACACGGACTCATTCAGGTCACTGGAGCCATTCACACTTAGTTTATATATCACAGACCAAGAGACACTGAGAGAAAATGCAAGCTCTATTTTATCTCTTTTCTCTACTGTACTGTATTCTCTATGTCAGCCACTCACATCTATGGGTCTGTGAAAAAAAAAAAAAAAGGACAACGCACAGAAGTCATCTGTGTGCCGTCCATGTGCTGTAGAATAAAAAAGACAGGTGCTAAAATGGCACGGGCAGCACCTGAATGATATCCATATGCTGTCCATGCCTTCCACTGACCCATACATTGCCGCAAATGGGAGAAGAATAGGACCTGTCCTGAGTTTTGCCCCAGGGCTAACAGTCCCCTTACACAGGCAATGGCCATAAGAAAAGAATGGATCGGTGTGCAACCCATTAAAAACACTGTTGTGTGTATGGAGCCTTAGTGTGAATGCAGCCTCAGTGAATAGAATAAAGCTGCAGTACTAAGTAAACAGTGTGCAGGTAGACAGACAGACAAACACTGGAGAGGTGGCAACACTATCCTAAGCATTGTAGTCTCTTCAAACAGCTGATCAGCAGGGGGGCCCAAAAGTCAGACCTGCTCAGGATAGGCCATCAATATACTGATCCTGGAATACCCCTTTAAAAGACTTCAAAACAGAATGAGAAGTGGGGGCCCAGGAGAGGTGTAAAAAATAAATAGCATTTATACTCACCTTCCCTCTCCTTTTTCGGGCCTTCTCGCAGCATCCTGCGATCTGTGTCTTCCTCCTCCAGGCGCTCTAGCGCTCTTCAGTGAGGTCATGCGCCCAACCATAGGCCACAGCGGTGACATGCCGAACGTCGTGACCCCGGATGTATGACATCTCATAACAGTGCCAGAGAGTGGCACAGGAAGACACAGATCGCCAGACAGCATGAGGAGGCCTGAAAGGGAAGGTGAGTATAAATGTTTTTTTAATTTTTACACCTTCCTTGGGCCTACACCTATTATACTCTGGAGTCTGAAGTAACTAATCTTCAGAGGTTCGCCCATCCTTAACATGGTAAATGGCATGCAATAAATGTTGAACCTTGTGTTTAAAGGGGTTTTTCCGAGACATATACTGTATATTGATGACTTTTCCTTGGGATTAGTCATCAATATGAAATCGGTGGGGGTCTAACCCTCAAAGATTAGCAGGCTGAAGAGGCCACAGCATGCGGTTGAACGCCTGGATGGGATCTGAAAAATCCCTTTAAGACATGGTGGCCGTATATTTATTCAATTTCACATGAGAAAACTAGTCTGTTACTTCTATGATGTAAAGCTTACCTTGACAACTTTTATACATTTTCCATTTTCACAGTCCCAGAGTCTTACCTGCAAAGGAACATTACAGAATTAATAAAATAATAAAAGCCCCTTCTGTTAAAGGGGCCATCATAAAGGAAAATCCTTACTGGCTGAAGAGGTCTACCATTAGATAGTTTGTAAGACTGAAAAAAGACAAATGTCCATCTAGGTCAGCCTATTATCCTGCCGTGTTGGTCCAGAAAAAACCCTCAATTTTTTTGTCATCTAAGGGGTAAAATTCCTTCCAAACTCCAAACTGAGCAATCAGAATAAATCCCTGGATCAACAGTCCATATAAATTACCGGGATGTAGGGGTCTGTTAACAGAGGGTGCTGGATCTGTCGTATGATGGATATTAGCATCTGTATTTAGATTAAAGAGGACCTTTCACGTCCTCATCCATGTGCGGAATTATATTCAGCGCACTGTCAGCTTTCCCGGTATGAGCCATGGTGCTGGAGATATCGGTGCCATTAGTTTTGGCACTAATATCTTCCCACTGTCAAAAGGGCAGGCCTTACAGCATCATCGCTGGGCTGTGAGGAACGACCCCCCTCCCGACTTGTACTGTCAGGTGGGGCGTTCCTCACAGCCCAACAATGACACTATGCTGTAAGGCCTGCCTTTCTGATAGTGGGGAGATCTCGGTGCCAAAACTAACGGCACCGATATCTCCACTATTGGGGCTCATACTGTGAAAGCCAATGGTGCGCTGAATTCAGCACACCGTCGTCTTTCTAGCGGTATGTAATACTGCACATCTATGACGACGTGAAAGGTCCTCTTTAAGTATCCAGACAGTTAAAAACGGTCTCTAAAAATTTAAAAGAGTATGAAAAACCCATTTGGAGCTGGAAAACCCCTTTAAGAAGCATTTCATTATAAAATGATAAGTCTCTTAAAAATATAATTATGGTAGTTACGTAGGAATACTTGCACTCCTATAACTGGCAGATATTTGCAATCTAGGGAAGCCAGGCAAATATGTTAGAACAGTATTATAGTGGTCATATTGGTTGACTGTATAGACAGAGTTAATAAAATGGAAATGTACTTCATTCTATTACCAGTAATCTAACTTTACAAGTGTAAGGATGATCAATACACGCACATCATTCACATATGACATCTCTTACCATCTTGTCATGACCCGTGGAAGCCAGAAGGATGCCATCACGGGAGAAAGACAATGTTCTCAACCAATCCATGTGTCCTGTCAGGAGAAAGATCAGAGCACCACTGCGTGGGTTCCACACTCTTATTGTTTTGTCCCATGATCCAGAAGCCTGATCAAATAATTAATATATCCTAATTAATAATGAAGCATGGATCCAGAAGATCCCTCAAACAATGGGTTATCTTAAAGGGACAACACTCACCACATTCAAATAGTGCTTTTGGCTTTTGGAACATTAATATTGATAGCCTATCCTTAGGATAGGCCATTAATATCAGATTGGTGGGAGTCCAACTGTTGGGTGAATGGAAGTGAGCTGTATTAAAAAGGAGCAGCCATTATGGGACTGTAAGGTGGAAAAGATGGACACCACAAATAGTTGACTGTTCTACCCTTGGTCTACACAAACAGTCGCATAGATAGGCAGGGTTGGAATTCAGATGCTGTTCAGGTTGCAAATGCCAGAAATCGGCGGAGAGAAAAGTCCTCAATAGTCTATGGGGTCTGTGGGTAACTGCTATTATAGCGGTCCGGCTCTCTGTCGTTTGGGTCTCCCGATCAGAGCGCCCAGAAGTGAATGTAGTCTTGGGCTGGTGCAAGTTATCGCACGGTTGTTGCTTTGGGAGCTTTCTGAAAGCTGGATTGCACAGGATACCCATGGCAGGAACAGGAATTGCTACTCAGGGGTCTGCACGCAGGACCTGGTTAGCTTGAGGTTAGAAAGCACTTCAGTGACCCTGAGACATCGGTTGGTCCCAGGAACCGGCTGCCAACCATACTCTACTTAGCGGTGCCTCGGGTTCGCAGGTGGTGAATGTCACATTCGCCACTCTAATGGAAGCATGGTGTCTGTCTCTGAAATTGAACTACTCACTAACGTGACCATCAAGCTCTACAGCTTAGCTGCTGTATTGTTTTGCTGGCTGTGCTGTGAACATCTTCAACCCAGTAAACAACCCTGCAGCATCCCAGCGGACACTGCTTAAATGGTTTTATTTTTGTGATGTTCTGTGCCACTGTGTGTGTATATATATATATATATATATATATATATGTTATTCTATATTTATTTTTCCCTTTTTTGTATGTTTTGCAGCTTCCCATATGTTTCATGTTTCCCCATATTGGTTTCTTCCACTGGCCAATCTGCTGATTCATGGATAATTGAGACCCAGGGTTTAGAAACCATCAACATGAAGGACCCCATACTCTTACCAGCATCCCAGAAACAGAGAAGCTCACACAGCTGACATTTCCCTTGTGTCCTTTCAGAACTTTCTCTGGTGCATCATCACACAGGTGCCACACTCTGACAGTATAATCCCAGGACCCTGTGGCCTGCAAGTAACGTAAAAGAAAAATTAGTGCACCTCATGGTCATATATTATGTTTATTATAGACTCATTGACAATTTGCCTGGATTCTTAAATACGGCATTAAAATATAGATAAAGGGGCTGTCCACAAGGCTTCAGAAGGGGCCATGAACATAAAAAAACTCTACTCACCTTTCCCCGTATCTCTGTCTTGGCTGCAGTGGTCACCTGGCACAAACAGTCTGGGGACCTGTAAACTGAAGACTGGAGCTGCCACTGCTAGAGATGGAGGCCCAGGGAGAGGTGAGTCAAGTTTATCTATGTTCATGACCCCATCAGAAGCCCTATGACACATAAAAAAAAAAAAGTAAAAACAAAACGTGGCTATTTTCCTTACAGAAATAGCACCACTCTAGTCCATTGGAGGTGTCTGGTGTTACATTTCAGCCCATTCACTTGTATTCTATAGAGTAATGTAATCTTGGAAAAGATATCGCTCTGCCTGTGTTTCAGGATACGTTTGGGGTATGGACAGGCTTGTTAAATGTTTCCAATGGGAACAGACAGATTTCTAAATGCGGCTCTGGACTACAATATATGCAACAATAGCGGAGAATCAATTCCATTAAACTTTTGTATTGTAAAATAATCAACCAAGAAAAACCAGTCTGAACAAGGGCAAACAGAACTCAAAACATAAAACACAACATACACAGGAGGGAGGGGGGAGGAAGGGAGGGAGATCAGAGACCATGGAGAATGCAGTAGGTATCCCATGGGGACCAGACCGATTGGAAGGCATCCGTTGTGTTGTTGATCGTGGCAGTAAGATACTCCAGGTTGCGCACATCCTTGATGGGCTACCAGGGCAGGATTGGTAGGAAGGCGTACACTTTTCCAGTGGAGGGCCACTAGCGTTTTAGCAGTAGTGCAGAGATACAGAAAGAGTTTAGAGGTCTTTTTACCAAGGTGTCGGGGAGACAAATTAAGTAAATAGGTAAAAGGATCCAGCGGGACACCCTGGAGAAAGAGCTCGTCAGTCAACACCTTAACCTCTGTCCAGAAAGCACGAATCAAGGGGCAGCTCCAAAAGATGTGGTACAATGTGCCCTCCTCAGAGAGGCATCTCCAGCAGGCCGTGGAAATACTGGGGTTGAGGGTGTGTAAGAGGAACGGGAATGATAACAAAACATCAGCAACTTATACTGAGTTTCACGGAATGTAATACATGTGGACGATTTGGCTGCACAGGACCATGTGATCTGCCATTGTGCTGGGAGATCTGCCTACCCAGAGCCTTTGTCAACCTGACCATGTATTTGTGCACAAGGGGAGTACGTCCCTCCAGAGAAGATAGGATATGGTAAATATCCTATATCAGGCCCTTCATAGAGCTATCAGAGCAGCAAATCTTCTCAAAAAGAGTAGGGACGGACACCTGTGGGGCCCCAAACAAAGTGGGCTATCTAGTGAAGCCATTCAGTAGACGGCAAGCAAAAACTGGAGGTAGAAGAGTGACGGGACGTGAGTGGGAAAAGCTTATGGCAGGTAATCCAGATGGCCCTTGTGAAGCGGATGGGTCCTAAAAGAGGGGTGGGAGGCAGAGGGGATGAACGGGACCATAAGAAAGCATTCGGATGGATAGGAGCCAGCCAGAGCTTTTCTTAGTATAGGCGCGGGCCGACACCCAAAACGGAATACAATGTAGATGGGCCGCCCAATAATAGTGCAGCAAGTGTGGAACCGCTAGGCCCTCCTCTGCCTTACCAGCCAGCATAACTGAGCATGGGATGCAGGTGGTGAATGATCTATTCATACAGTATATACACTCTGTACAATGGTGTTCATGTTCTTCACATATTCCATCTAAGACCCAAGCTAACTTGATATATACATGGCTGTAATTTACAGGTCCTTGTTGTATGGATCCGTAATACATTGCTCATAGCCAACTATGGGTCTGTGCTATGTGTCTATCTTATATAAAGGCACACAGTTTTTTCTCACAGATTCACATGAAATCCATGAAAAAATGTTTCTAGGCGAGAATATGTTTTCTCACAGAGGCCCCATATGGCGGTGTATTGACACACCCTGTTTGATACCATACAAGGTCAATACCAAGTAAATAAATCCTATATAGAACTGGACATTTGAGACATATTTATATAAAAATGTACTTACAAAGCAAGAACCATCTGCTGAGAAAGTGCCGCACTGAATGGCATCCTGATGTCCCGTGAAAGTCTTCAATCTCTGACCAGTCTGTCATATAGATGATAAAGGTTAATAACACATCAGTGGTAGATAAAGCCCATTGTATAGTCCACTATGGTGATGTAAGGGATTCTGGCCTGACACCCTGCTCTATATCAGTGAAGGCTGAAATATATATATTTCGGGACTTCACTACTGGGGAGTCCGGTCTTTGGGAATTTGCACCAGGTTGTGGGCCCAGGGTGTGCTGCCTGTCCATCTAATACATGTAAAGTATGATGTCATTGATAAATATCAGATTATTTGTAAATCTATTCATAAGAAATAAACCTTAGTGTACTGCTGGACATTTGAGAACCATTATTGTATCAAACCCTAGGCCCCCCAGAGAATCCTCTGGGTCCTTTGGTGAGTCAGTTGGACTCTGTATGTCATACAGTCAGATATAGCTGATCTTATATGTGTATCTAGAGTGTAACTCCCATATTTTTTTTGCTATTGTGTTGGGGGTGTTTGGTAAACAGTTTTATAATATACTTATTTAACCTATCTAACTTTCTTTTAGTAGAAAACAGGCTCTCCTTAGCAACCCTAACTGAGCTATTGCCAGGAAAAATCTGGCGTGAACTACTGCTATTGTTCTTGCCCTGTTTGTTGACTGTGTGGCTAGAGCAAGCCACACGTACAGTTAGGGTGTTCCTTGTATAGTTAGTCGCTCAGACGAGCAGGTTTTTGTTACCGTTTTGCCTGACTGTTAAGGCTAATTTCGTTTTGTCGTTTTTTGTAAAATAAATGCACAGGGTAAAACCTGTTTATACCAAAATTTTTGTGTCTGTCTTTGACTGTCTGGGTCCGCTGCTGCTACCACTGAGCCTAGCCTCCCACACACCTAATAATATGGTACCTAGCTGCCAAGAGTACAGTAAAAATACACTCAGGGATTTGGGCTTTATATGCAGCAGTTCATGCTACGTATGAAAATCCAAGCTTTCATGAGATACCTGAACCATTTTTCTCGGTGATATAAAAACGGAGATATATACTGCATTGTGTACAAGTATATGGGACCTGGCAATGCTTAGAGCAGGGATCTCAAACATGCAGTCAGCAGGACGCATGGGGCCCCTGAGGCTGTCATGTGCAAACCTGCATCCTACAACCTCGGGGCAGCTTCAGTGTACATACAGTACTTACCTCCCTGCTCCCCAGCGCCTACTGCTCTCTTCTCTTGCCACGGGCATACTGCTGTGACATATGACAAAATGTGTGGTGCCACTTTTTGGGAGGACATTAAATTGTATGGGGCCACTTCTGGTGGGGACATTAAACTGTGTGGAGTCACTGCTTGGGGACTTAAAACTGTACAGACCAATGCTGGGGGGACATTAAACTGTAATGGGCCATTGCTGGGGTTATATAACAATAAATTTGTACTGTATAGAATTGAAAGGAACACGAGCCATCAACTTTTTTCTATATGCGGCCTATTTGAGACCCCTGGCTTAGTACATTGCTAATGGGAACTTTACAGCCTGTTTTCTGTTAAAAGGAAGTTAGATAGGTAAATAATTCTATTACATAATGTTCACCAAGAAACACCAACACAATAGCAAAAAAAATAAATAACTGGGAGTTACACTTTAATGGGGTTGTCAAAAACTTTATCATCATTGGCCTAACCTTTGGAAAGGCCATCAATGCAAATCTGCAAAGTGAAGGAATTGTGACACTTGTCCCTTTATTGCTCACACTGGCAGACGTGGAATGCTGTGCCATATCTCTGCGGGAAATCTATGAAAATCATGGCAAACTTGACACTTGTGTGGCCTACGTGTGCTCCATAGAAAACTTTTTAAAATATGTTGATATATTTTTCAACTATACTACATATCTGATACATTGGACAACAAGTAAGGCTCTGTTCACATCTGCATTCAGATTACATCAAATATAATGGAATAGATGCTGAACGTGACGGATCCCAATATAGGTCCAATGGGTATTATGGATGCGGTTGGTATCTGCCATATCCAGTACTGCATTGTGGCTTCTGTTGATAAAGCAGACTAGGATGCCTGATGCATGATACAGAGTCTTACCCCAATATTGAAAAATCAACTGCAATTGATCAAAATAGGAATATTTTTGAAAAAGCGATTATAACTTTACTTTACCTGCACTGTCCACAAGATGACAAGACGATCCCATCCTGCAGATAGTAGATATGCTCCATCTGGGCTGAAGTTAACCGTTTCTACACTTTTAGAATGATCTGGAAGGAGGGAAGTTGATGAGTAATGGAGAGAATTATAAAGGATGGAAAACAATGGCTGCTGATCAGGGTCTATGGCAGGGGTGGTTCGGGTACCCATAAACTGCAGCCTCCGAATTCACCTTATGTTCAATGTCCCATTGCAGCAGAGAGACATATACTTATTTGGAGTGCAGGTATAGAATTATGCCCACTATACAGATGAGCAAAGGTTCATAGGGTATCCATGACTATATACTGTCCCTAGGCCACCAGTTGCTCATCCCTGATCTATGGTCATGGTAATAACTTATAATAACTTAAATATGGAGAAACATTCACAGCTTGTCCACACCCAGGTCTTCTCAGTGATCTATGTACCCGTATGGTATGTGTTGCTTATGTTGCAGGTGTGTTCAATGCACTCAGGAGGGTACTCCAAAAATACAGTGTGAACAGACCCTAACTTGGGTTCATTGATTGATATAAAACATAATCATATGCTAATTTTTAATATTCTAATCTTAAATGGTTATCTGGGGAGACAAAACTGCGGGCAATATATTCACTGCAGCAAATGGTGAAACTTCCTAATATAGACGCCGCTCCCACTTTGTGTGATTTATATTAGTAAGTTTTACCTTTTGCTGCAATGAATATGCTGCCAGTAGTTCTGGCTCTCCAGATAACCCTTATTATCAAACTGAACTTTTTCTTGCGCATATATATATATATATATATATATATATATATATATATATTTATAATATAATAATATTACATACTGTATATACTTAATAATATTAGCTGGCCAGTTTTATGGAATATAGGAATTTTTAGGGATTCTAAAATGTAGGAAGCTCAACCCATGTGTTATATCAGACTAGAGTGAGTTATAACTTACCAGTTAACATATGAAGACAGTCCGCAGTATCCACCCTCCATATCCGCACTGTGCAGTCATGGGATGAGCTGGCAAACAGGGAGCCATCAGGGGAAAAGCAGCATGACTTTACTGGTCCTACAGAGAGTCACAGGGGTAAGGACCATTAGCTTCTGGATATAAGAAATAAAAGTTAACTCATGTGCACCACTAATTTTAACCCCACACTAGTCCTGAGTCGGGGGAGAAAGAGCGTACTACTAACAGCTATCTAAAGTGTATGGCCAGCCTGGATAAATCTGTCAGTGTTCCAACTTTTTGGTCCAGCGGTTTAAGTTTTAAAGAACAGACACCTGATGGATCCAGTTATAGTAATTGTGGTCTGTGGGCCTCTGTATGTGAGCGCTGTTGTAGCAGTCCATTGTTCTGTTCTTTTGACGGAAAGGTAACACAAGTATCAACCTAGTATTACTACAAATTGAAGGAGGGATATCAACACTTTTTCCCAGTTGTACCTATGTAGCTTATATAAACTGTGGCCCTCAAACCTACATAGGTAATTGTAGGTGGACTGAAGTGCTCATACAGGCTTTCAATTGCTGAAGTTTTTTTAAGTTTTTTTATGCAGCAAAATAAGAACGGACACATCAGCATCATATATGTGCAGGTAGGTTAGGAAAGCAGTACACATTACAAAGACTCCATCATAAAAAGGAACAATGCAATAGAATAGGAAGCTTCCCAATGAACACACACCAAACAGTTATCCCCCGCTCTCACAGCCCTCCCCATTCCCCACCCCCCAAGCCCAAGAACAAACAAGGGTTGAAATTTTAACACAGACAAATAGGCAAATGTTCATGTACTGTATAATTTACACCCTACTGATAAAGCCATAAAACCCCTTTAACCATACACACGAGTCTGCTAGCCATAGGGATCTGCTCTAAGGCCCTTACCTGTGTGTCCCGTCACTTTATGCTTCAATAAGCCACTCTTTGCTTCCCACAAATGGATTCGACTGTCATCTGAACAGGTGAGGACAAGCTGGTAGTCTGGAGAAATAGTGCAGCAATTCACCTGCAAAAAGCACAGATGAAGATATCGTGTCCATCACTTTCATATTCAGGTGTTCCCCCTGACAAATATATTTAGCCAGTGAGCCCTTCGAAGATTAAAATCATTATACCCCTTATAGGCTTATCCACAGGAATCAAGAGAATGGGATCTGAATGGTCCCCTGAACGCTCCATGTGCACGGAGCGGTGGTGTGAATGTGTGACTAGTGCTCCATTCACTTCTATGGGGCTGCTGGGATGGTGATAGAAGTACTCCATTCATTTGAAACACTCAATTTTTAGGCTCCTGTTCTCCTGATGACTGAAAATACCAGTGGTCAGACAACCAGTGATCAGTGATGGGGAGAGGGGCAGCACTAGTGAGGACTGAGTAAAGGGGAGAGGGGCAGCACTAGTGAGGACTGAGTGATGGGGAGAGAGGGGCAGCACTAGTGAGGACTGAGTGATGGGGAGAGAGGGGCAGCACTAGTGAGGACTGAGTGATGGGGAGAGAGAGGCAGCACTAGTGAGGACTGAGTGATGGGGAGAGGGGCAGCACTAGTGAGGACTGAGTGATGGGGAGAGAGGGGCAGTACTAGTGAGGACTGAGTGATGGGGAGAGAGGGGCAGCACTAGTGAGGACTGAGTGATGGGGAGAGAGGGGCAGCACTAGTGAGGACTGAGTGATGGGGAGAGGGGCAGCACTAGTGAGGACTGAGTGATGGGGAGATTGGCAGTACAAGTGAGGACTGAGTGATGAAGAGATTGGCAGCACTAGTGAGGACTGAGTGATGGGGAGAGAGGGGCAGTACTAGTGAGGACTGAGTGATGGGGAGAGAAGCGCAGCACTAGTGAGGACTGAGTGATGGGGAGATTGGCAGTACAAGTGAGGACTGAGTGATGAAGAGATTGGCAGCACTAGTGAGGACTGAGTGATGGGGAGAGAGGGGCAGCACTAGTGAGGACTGAGTGATGGGGAGAGAGGGGCAGCACTAGTGAGGACTGAGTGATGGGGAGAGAGGGGCAGCACTAGTGAGGACTGAGTGATGGGGAGAGAGGAGAAGCACCAGTGAGGACTGAGTGATGGGGAGAGAGGGGCTGTACTAGTGAGGACTGAGTGATGGGGAGAGGGGCAGCACTAGTGAGGACTGAGTGATGGGGAGATTGGCAGTACAAGTGAGGACTGAGTGATGGGGAGAGGGGCAGCACTAGTGAGGACTGAGTGATGGGGAGAGAGGGGCAGCACTAGTGAGGACTGAGTGATGGGGAGAGGGGCAGCACTAGTGAGGACTGAGTGATGGGGAGAGAGGGGCAGCACTAGTGAGGACTGAGTGATGGGGAGAGAGGGGCAGCACTAGTGAGGGCTGAGTGATGGGGAGAGAGGGGCAGCACTAGTGAGGGCTGAGTGATGGGGAGAGAGGGGCTGTACTAGTGAGGACTGAGTGATGGGGAGAGAGGCGCAGCACTAGTGAGGACTGAGTGATGGGGAGAGAGGGGCTGTACTAGTGAGGACTGAGTGATGGGGAGAGAGGAGAAGCACCAGTGAGGACTGAGTGATGGGGAGAGAGGGGCTGTACTAGTGAGGACTGAGTGATGGGGAGAGGGGCAGCACTAGTGAGGACTGAGTGATGGGGAGAGGGGCAGCACTAGTGAGGACTGAGTGATGGGGAGAGGGGCAGCACTAGTGAGGACTGAGTGATGGGGAGAGAGAGGCAGCACTAGTGAGGACTGAGTGATGGAGAGAGAGGGGCTGTACTAGTGAGAACTGAGTGACAGGGAGAGAGGGGCAGCACTAGTGAGAACTGAGTGACAGGGAGAGAGGGGCAGCACTAGTGAGGACTGAGTGACAGGGAGAGAGGGGCAGCACTACTGAGGACTGAATGATGAGGAGAGGGGCAGCACTAGTGAGGACTGAGTGATGGGGAGAGAAGGGCGGCACTAGTGAGGACTGAGTGATGGGGAGAGAGGGGCAGCACTAGTGAGGACTGAGTGATGGGGAGAGAGGGGCAGCACTACTGAGGACTGAGTGATGGGGAGAGAGGGGCAGCACTAGTGAGGACTGAGTGATGGGGAGAGGGGCATGGAAGCTCATTCTGACACCGATGTCTTCCACAAGTTCTGAAGATAGGTGACTTGCTGGCTGGGAATTTTTGAACAGAATCTTATATTAATGTTACTCACCAGATTAGCTCCGTTCCCTTTCCCATCTGTAACATGGCAGATTGTGGGAATGCTTTCATAAGGAAATAAAAAAAATGGCACAATTTTCTGGCAATTTTCTAATGTGCGTGATTGCCCATAGTGGCTATCATTTCCTTTCCCCCAACAATGAATGGTAAAGCCAGGCTTCTTAGCCTCATTCCAAACATTAAAATTCCATTGAAGGTTTTTCCTTATTTTCTTTGTACATAGATGCTGATTGCAAATACCTCTGAGTTGGAAATACTCTTTTAGTCAATTCGGTTTGGTATTTGCTGACGTCTGTACCATTGAGGCTAATTCACACCTTAATAGCCAAGCGTGCAATTTTTTTAATATGGCCGATGACTTCAGGAGCTTCATTATGTCTAATGATGACAAAATGACCCCCAGGGTGAATTCTCCAATAATCTAGTATGACATGGGTGCGCATACTCTTCTTAGTATGGTGGTTATGTCATGACTTGGCTGGGGTCCAGGGAACTCTTCTAGCTTGCGTTGCTGGCCACAACTTCAGTCTAATGAGCAGGTGAATATGCCTCAGTTAATACACACGTGCTGACGTTCATTACCAAAAAATTAGCAGATACATTATGGACCTGAATTGCTGACTCCAAGTAAATTCCAGATCCCATGTAGTTTCATGAAACCATTTTGTTGCTTTGTGTAGAATATTCCTGAAAGTGATGGACAGGATTGGGTTGTTGGAGGCCTCTGGTCAAAAAGTTTGGTGGAAGCCACATGCCTCCCCTGGGATCCAGATCTCCCTATCACTGGAAGGCCCTATGTACCAAACTCTATGGAAGCCACCAACAACTCAGTAGAGTCACATGCCTACAATGCCACCTGTTTTTGGTTGCAATGGTTTGCCAAAAAATCATCAGGGTTTCCATTTTTTGATAGGTGGAGTTCCTTGGGGGAAGTGTTTGCTACCGACATACATGCCAGGGGCATAACAAGAAAATGCAGGGCCCCATAACAAAGACTATGTGAAACTACATCTCTCTTTATGATCTGCACAATGGTAAGGATGGTGCTGGCAAGTTTTTTGGTTTATTGGGTTGTGACTTTTAGGATTGGATCAGAAGCACTAACCTGGGTAGGGAGTGTAGGTGATGGCCCCTAAGTTCCCAAAGAGGTGAATGCCTGGTGCATATTCCCTATGTGCCCTTAATCCTACCATGATGGTTGTACTTTAGTCATTATTCAGTTCTATGGACCTTTTGCATTTGATGAAATTAAAGTCAATCTTTATCTCAAAATTAAAAATTCTGCGGAGACTGTTATTTTTTTATTGATTTTAATGTTATTATTTTTTTTGCCCCGATTAATATTTAAACTACAGTAGATTTGATTAAACTGCAGTATTAAGAGCTCTTATACACAGGGTTTTGGATTGTGTTTTTGGCTTTAAACAGGGCCTTAACTAGGAAAGATTGGGCACCATAACAAACATTTGACTAGGGTCCCACAGCCCCCACACGGTATAGCATCCCCTTTCCTGGCCTCCACATGCTATAACATCCCTTTCCTGGTCTCCACATGGTATAAAACCCCCTTTACCGGTGCCCACATAGTATAACATCCCCTTTACTGGCCTACACAGTATAATGCTCCCTTTACTGGCTCCCACACTGTATAACGCTCCCTTTACTTGCCCCCACACAGTATAACATCCCTTTTACTGGCCTACACAGTATAACGCTCCCTTTACTGGCCCCCACACAGTATAACACTCATTTTACCCTATATGATGTCCATATGCTCTAATTGTTAATATGGATATTGAGCAGCAAGGGTGAAACTACGAGGGTAGCAGACATAGCAGCTGCTATGGGGCCCAATAAGTAAGGGGCCCATTTCCACTGAGAACTAGGGTGCAGTTAGTGATAACTATAGACAATGGAAAGGGACGTGAAAAGCTGAATGCACCTCCATTACTTCATCATAATGCCTGCAGGTGACATCAGTATAATTACTTTCTTCATATGCTGTGATGTCACAGTGTACACATTTTTGTGTGTGCATTATCTTTGTGCTATGATGCTATGGTGTGCATTATCCAAGTACTATGAGACAACACTGTGTTTATTATCCCTGTACTGTGACATCACTGTATTCTTTATCTCTGTACTGTGACATCACTGTGTGTATTATCTCAGTACTGTGACATCACTGTATTTATTATTTATGTACTTTGACATCACTGTGTATATTATCTCTGTACTGTGACATCAATGTATTTATTATTTATGTACTGTGATATCACTGCTTGCATTATTTGTGTACTGTGATATCACTGTATTTATTATCCCTGTACTGTGAAATCACTATGCATATTATCCTTGTGTGTAAAGGAGACCAAAATAATCATACTCTTTTCAAGTTCTGAACTTGCTTCTTAAGGTGATATTTGTAGACTGGGGCCCTATTACAAGTTTTGCAACAGGGCCCCGTGGTTACCTGTTACATCCCTATTGACATCCCCTTTAGGAGTGACACATTCTTATGACAGCTTTAATGTCTCAGAACGGTGGTGACTCTAGATTATCTGACACTGTTCAGACCTCAAGGATTTGTTGCGGATTTTCACTACACTGAAAATCTTGAACAATTTACAGTAAAATACACAAGAAGCGAAGAAAGAATCTGCAGTATGCCAAAACCACATGCATGATCATTCTGTTGCAGAAATGCTGTGGATTTTTATGCAAAGGATGAAGTCACTGAAAAATCACCTGCAACATTCACAACAAGGTGTAACGCATGTAGCATTTCCTTTAGTTACATGCATCTCTTTAATGGGAGGCTGTCACCGAAGCAGTGGCGAAACTAGCAAAGACTGGACCCCCCCAGCAAACTTTTGACTTGGGGCCCCCCACCATGGCATAGCGCATCCTTTCCTGGCCCCCACAGAGTATAAGACCCCATTTACACACACTATAATGTCCAAAAGTGGCCTCCAGACAGTATAATGTCTCATAGCGGCCCCTCCAAACAGTATAATGTCCCATGCACACACACTATTATGCTCCACCGTGACCCCTGCACATGCACACTATTATGCCCCATAGTGGCCACTGCACACACAGTATTATGCCCCATAGTGGCCCCTGCACACAGTATTATGCCCCATAGTGGCCCCTGCACACAGTATTATGCTCCATAGTGGCTCCTGCATACAGTATTATGCCCTACATCCAATTGTGCTGGTTGGCACAAATGGCACAATACTTTAATAAATAAAAAGCACCAGTTTACTGGTATATATCATTTGATATCCCGGCCCCACTATTTATATGAAAATTCATATTTTCCTGATCTCATCTATGTGTATGGCCCTGTTCAGATTACAATTTTGATCTACCCTTAGTTTCTACGCCTCTGCATACACACTAAGCATATACATAGAGCTTGGTTGAACGGGTCTCCAGGGAGTCTTTTAGATGCTGTACCTATGGGATCCAGGCTGGTTGCGACCCTGGATCACATGATCAGAACCCCTGAGAAAAAAACATAGCTTTTTCACAGTGGAAAATGGTAAATCACATTGCAAATAGCTAGTACAAGATGCAAATGTCGTTTGGCAAACAGAAGTCTAGTGACGAAAATTCCAATGTATCTCTATGGTAGCGAGCGAAATGCATCATGTGACTGTGACGTGACCACTGCAGAAAATCTAAACGTATTGGATTCTAGTCACAGGTCGCAAATCATGTGACTTTCTTACCGTGAACTTCAATGGAAGTCACATACGACTGCGACTCGCATGCAACATGTCTGCGACTTTTTTTCAGTTTTGCGGTAATAAGTTGCAGACAAGCCACAAGCCTTTATCGTATCGCCGGATAGCCCTAGCCTAAAGGAATTATTATAACTAAAACATAAAATGAAAATTCCTCTAAATTTCATATTGAGATTAGATTTAGTTATTACTAACCTCGCCTTTATGCCTCTCAAAATATTTCACAGTAGTTGTTGTGAAGTATTCCGATGGATTCTTCCACATCTTCACCTCATGTTCTTAAGATGACAGGCTGTGTCAGGTTATGGCATTTAGCTAGGCCTTGCTGTATACAGAAAGCTTTCCTGTCGCCTCGGTAACTAATAGCTGAATGGTAGGCCGGACCGGGGCTATTTACATTCCATTGTAGCCCGGGCCTGCAGCAAACAATCTGGTAACTCCTCTCCTTGTAAGGTGCAGGCTCCTGTAGTAATGGAGTGATCAGAAAACTTTTCACTAAGTCGTCTTAATGCAGCGTGCTCACATTGTGACCTTAAACATGCACCTAATGGTAGTCAGGTGCAGACTCTTTTTAGCAGGTGTAAAACTGGTCGATTCAACGCCCATTTTCTAGGTTCCCATCAGAATGGGAACCTCAGTTTTATGTGGGCTCTATATGGTGATGTTTTGCCGGCTGAAATTATGAGAAAACCTATCTAAAAATGTAAGGGTGTGGGGGCAATGGTGGTCCTTACAAGGTACAGCCATGATGCACCCAGCATGCCATAATTGTGGGAATGTATATGTACTTATATATGTACGTATACGTACAATATCATGTACAGCCCAACAATTAACGGAAATCACGCGTTGCAGATAGCTGCCGATCTGCACCTGTTGCCCAGAGTGGGACTGGGATACCTTGGGTCTACCATGTATGATGATTCTGAGGGCCCACACTCCATATATACCAGACCTGGACTAGTCCTTGTATGATGTATCATCAATATGATCTATAAAATTTGTGAATTATTCCACAAGTAAAAGTCACTAGTGTTAAGACATTACTCCAAAGTCACCTCAAATGGGATTGTCTTTTGGACTTGTGGTGTTCTGGTGAGCCAGTCTCACCCTGCTGTTGCTTCAAATAGACTGTATAGGTGTAGCCTGGCAGTTAGCACAAGGCGGATGTGGCTAGGCCATACCATACCTGCTACAGTGTGTCAATGTACCCTATGGCCAGATTCAGACTGCCATGCTTGTTCCATAAAACACAGACCTTATGTGAACTACATTTCTTGGTCCAAACACTGAGCAGGGACTTGGACTTGAAGCATTATAGTTATCTATGGTGCTAGAAGACCCTGCCTGCCTACAGAACTATTATTCTGTACGATAACATGTCTTAAGTACCTGCTTAGATTTACGTCACAGCAGCATACACTGCGGCAGCCTCCTAAGTGCTCATTCACAAGACAGGGTCATGTACTTGGCAGTAAGAAAAAGTACGGTCATGTGAATAAATCCATTATATTCTATTCTGTGTGCTAGCCATTATTTAAACATGAAATCCTGTTGTCTGAATATGCACTAAATCTAAGTTCCTATGTCAAAGCAGCAGAGCATTCCTCAGTACAATCCCGATCTTCAGCATCTGCACACAGTGGCGTAACTAAGGTCTTGTGGGCCCCGGTGCAAACTTTTGGCCGGAGCCCCCTACCATCTTCTTGAAGCGAATTCTTGATAGTGACGGTTACGGGTGCTGCAGCGATATCTCAAATACTTGAACGAGATACAGCTTTAGTAAACACAACTACAGTTATCAAGAATAAGGTGAGTGAGCAGCACAGAGCCCAGCATGTAAACAATACTGGGACAGTAAATATGCTCCACAGTGGCCCCTACACAGTATAATATGCTCCACAGTGGCCCCCACACAGCATTATATGCCCACAGTGGCCCCCACACAGTATTATATTCTCACAGTGGCCCCCACACAGTATTATATGCTCACAGTGGTCCCCAGACAGTATTATATGCCCACAGTGGCCCCCACACACTATTAGGTGCTCCACCCCCTCCCCCAGCCGGTGCTATTATTATACTCTGGGGTCTACCCAGACCCCAGAATATAATAAGTAGAGGCCCAGGAGAAGTGATTACAAAATAACAAACGCTTATACTCACCTTGTCTTATAATAATAATAATATTAAATTTTATTTATATAGCGCCAACTTATTCCGCACACTCTCCAGGGCATCCTCGCTCCGTCCTGCTGTCTTTCCCATCTTCCTTGGTTCCTTGGTCCCCACGTCCCGTGCCCCAGACATCACGATGACGTCATTACGCCGACGCGCCCCATGTGACCGCTGGGGCCTAACTCATAGGCCCCAGCAGTGAGGCCAGAAAACCATTGGAGAGGATGCTGAGCCCAGGACAGGTGTGTATAAGTATTTTTTTTATTTTTTTGTCACCTCCCCTGGGCTGGCATCTAATGGAAAGGGGCCCGGTCCCTTTCCATTAACAATAAGTATAGCGGTCGGGGAACCAGGCTTTCCCTGACCACTATCATGGTAGTCCAGAGCCCTGGCCATTTCCAGCTGGCCGCAAGCCCCATACCCCTCCGGGCCTGGTTGCAGCCGCACCCCAAGACCACAATCAGTGATAACTGACACCATAGTGTTTCTAGGCATGTGATCACCACCATAGCCAATCATAATTGTCACAAAGCAAACTTCTGGTGCTGCAAAGTGTCTTTAGGCCCCGCATAGCGAAATGCAAAAAAAAAAAAAACTGCAGAAAAACCATGGCGGAAACACATCTCATTTTTTTTCCGCAGTATATTTCATTGCATTTTTGCAGAGTTTTCCTCTGCAGACTTTCTGCCCCAATATACGTATATGGAAAACACTAGCGCTAGCCTTTGTCTGTCAGGTACTGTCCAGTGCTGTGTCTTTCAGGTACTGTCCAGTGCTGTGTCTTTCAGGTACTGTCCTGTGTCTATCAGGTACTGTCCTGTGTCTATCAGGTGCTGTCCTCTGTCTTTCAGGTGCTGTCCTGTGTCTTTCAGGTGCTGTCCTGTGTCTATCAGGTACTGTCCTGTGTCTTTCAGGTGCTGTCCTGTGTCTTTCAGGTGCTGTCCTGTGTCTTTCAGGTGCTGTCCTGTGTCTTTCAGGTGCTGTCCTGTGTCTTTCAGGTACTGTCCTCTGTCTTTCAGGTGCTGTCCTCTGTCTTTCAGGTGCTGTCCTCTGTCTTTCAGGTACTGTCCTCTGTCTTTCAGGTGCAGTCCTCTGTCTTTCAGGTGCTGTCCTGTGTGTTTCAGGTGCAGTCCTGTGTGTTTCAGGTGCAGTCCTGTGTGTTTCAGGTGCAGTCCTGTGTGTTTCAGGTACTGTCCTGTGTCTTTCAGGTGCTGTCCTGTGTGTTTCAGGTGCTGTCCTGTGTCTTTCAGGTACTGTCCTGTGTCTTTCAGGTGCTGTCCTGTGTGTTTCAGGTGCAGTCCTGTGTGTTTCAGGTACTGTCCTGTGTCTTTCAGGTGCTGTCCTGTGTCTTTCAGGTGCTGTCCTGTGTCTTTCAGGTGCTGTCCTGTGTCTTTCAGGTACTGTCCTGTGTCTTTCAGGTGCTGTCCTGTGTGTTTCAGGTGCAGTCCTGTGTGTTTCAGGTACTGTCCTGTGTCTTTCAGGTGCTGTCCTGTGTCTTTCAGGTGCTGTCCTGTGTCTTTCAGGTGCTGTCCTGTGTCTTTCAGGTACTGTCCTGTGTCTTTCAGGTGCTGTCCTGTGTGTTTCAGGTGCAGTCCTGTGTGTTTCAGGTACTGTCCTGTGTCTTTCAGGTGCTGTCCTGTGTCTTTCAGGTACTGTCCTGTGTCTTTCAGGTGCTGTCCTGTGTCTTTCAGGTGCTGTCCTGTGTGTTTCAGGTGCTGTCCTGTGTCTTTCAGGTGCTGTCCTGTGTCTTTCAGGTACTGTCCTGTGTCTTTCAGGTACTGTCCTGTGTCTTTCAGGTGCTGTCCTGTGTGTTTCAGGTACTGTCCTGTGTCTTTCAGGTACTGTCCTGTGTCTTTCAGGTGCTGTCCTGTGTCTTTCAGGTGCTGTCCTGTGTGTTTCAGGTGCTGTCCTGTGTCTTTCAGGTACTGTCCTGTGTCTTTCAGGTGCAGTCCTGTGTGTTTCAGGTGCTGTCCTGTGTCTTTCAGGTACTGTCCTGTGTCTTTCAGGTACTGTCCTCTGTCTTTCAGGTGCTGTCCTGTGTTTTCAAAACAGCGTATGTACCCTAAAAAAAGGTGACCTTAAATAAGTCCTAAAAATAAGCTCTCAGACTTCAGAGACCACAATTACCCCCAAACCAATGATGACCCTCCCGCTCCCCTATTATAAATAACACACACCACGTCATGAATTCTTCTCAAAAGACAAAAAGGTTTCTCACCGCTCACCATGATATTCACAGAGCTGATCAACACCACATTAGGGTGAGGCACGGAAAAGGATTCCCAGGACTCCTAGGAATAAAGTGTGATCATGAAAATCTTGAATAAAATTCCAGCATCCAGAAAACAAGTCACTTATGCGTTTCAGGGCAAGAATCATTCATGGATCCCTGAAATTTTGGATTTTTTTAAAGTATGGATTAAAAGTTAATTTTTCATAAAACTTTGTTGGATGCTGGAGTTTTATTCAAGATTTTCATGAATTCTTCTGTTGGACGGGGGGTCAGCCAAAGCTTTTATTTACAATTCAGCCATATCATATGAACCTTTTCAAGGAGCTTAGGTGGTACGCCGGCCACCAGACTCCCAGTGAGCAAGTCCGCCTTCACCTCCACCAGTTCATCACCACAAGAACCATCAACCGCCAGCTGTGACTTGTCATATAAAAACCCATTGAAATTAATGGAAATTTTAACGGATTTGTGACGGTTCAGCTAGTGTCCGATGCTAAAATCTTGTAACTGACGGTCACAAACGGTAGTGTGAACGCCCCCTAATAATATATAACACTGAGAGATAAACCATCCACCATAAGGCAGGAGATCCGGGGGTTCCAAAGAAAGCAGCCTGAAAGAGGCCAAATAAAGGTACCCAGTGACTTACTGTATATATACTATGTAGACTATGGGGAATACCATTCTAAGCCAATAGGGTGCAAAAGGAAGTGACAACAGAGCACATGCAGGCTGTACTATTGCTAACTAGAGGGGTGAACTGTACTACCGCCAGCTAACTAGCATTAAAGGGGTATCCCCCTCAGTAAGAAACATAAGGGCAGCTGCTGGGCTTACCATGGAGCATCATATAAAGAGGAGCTAAGGCCCCATGCACATGAGCGAGTGTGCCATCTGAAGGGGGGCCTATTTTACAGCAGAATGCATTCAGTTGACACTTACAGTGACATCTTAGTGTCATCCAAGTGCCTTCTTTGATGCATTTAGTTCTATGGGGAGCTCCGATCTGTTCTATTTTTATGACACGAGCAGGATAGGACCTGTTCTATAATCATCAGAATGGAGCATCAGACAGTCCCTCGGGAGCAGGGGCGTAACTAGAAAAGACTGGGCCCCACAGAAAACTTTTGACTTGGGCCTCCCCCCATGGCATAGCGCCCCCTTTCTTATTATGTCCCACAGTGACCCATCCATGCAGTATTAAGTCACACAGTGGCACCTCCACACAGTGTTATGTCCCATAGTGAACCACCCACAAACTATTATTATTCTCTGGGTTCTTTGGAGACCCCAGAGTATAATGATCGGAGACGCAGGGGAGGTGACAAACATAAAATTCAGTGGTACTTACCTCTCATGGGCTCCGGCGCACTCCCTACTGCTTTCAGTCCTCTTCAATGTTGGCACAGACGTGGGTTATGCCGGCGTCATTATGCGTTGTGACGCTGGCCTGGTCCACATTCTGTCCGTGACGTCACTGAAGTGGCCCGAAGACTGCCTGGAGTCACACCGGAACGCAGGAGACGTGAGTAACACTGTTTTTTATGTTCGCTCACCTCTCCTGTGCCTCCGACCATTGTACTCAGGGGTCTGAAAAATCCCCAGAGAATAATAATAGCAGTATTTGTTGGCATTCGCCCAACAAATACTCTTGACACGGGCCTGCGGCCTCACTTATCAATTCCCACTCCTGCTCACAGCTGCCTCCGCTTCCCCTTCTGCCCTCCAGGGGCCCCAGCAACATGATATGAAATGCAGAAGGGGAAGCGGAGATGGCCATAAGCAGGAGTGGGGATCGGCAAGTAAATAGTACTCCAGCAGGTAACGACCTATTAACAAAAAAAAAAAAAAAGCATCACCCTAAGGTCCCAGGCCCTGTGGCAGCCGCTACCACTGGTACTTACGCCAATGCTCGGGAAAGCCTTGGCCTGCACACTCGGCCATGTACATTAGGCCTAGTCCTGGCTCTGCAGTCAATGACACATTCCCTAGATGGTTTGGTGTCATTCAGCTATGTTGGCGCACATTGAAAAGTTTTGGCTCTTGAAAGACAGAGGTGAAAAACAAAAAATAGGAAAATTGCTGCATCTGAAGGGAAAAAGTAGGCCATGTCCTTAAGAGGTTAGTAAAGAAATGTCCTCGAAAAAAGAATAAATAAACCCCATTCACTATTAAAAACCCACATATTTTGTACTATTAAAAAAAAAAAAAAATTAAAAAATTTTATTTTTTATATATACTTATATATATATATATATATATATATATATATATATATATGTACAGGAGTTTTTATGCACCATGTTCCATATATATTCCAGCAGATGGCGGTGTGGTTCTGTATTTGAAGCAGGTACATAATAGAGGAGATAAGCAGCATATCGGCTTTCACCCTCAGGATTACTGCCTGTGTTTGTAGATGTTACTAAGTTTGTCGGTATATTATATAGTGCCAGGCTGGTGTAATGGTGGCCCTTGGTCACTTTGGCACTTAGGGCCCCAATGATGCAAAATAAGTGTTGTGTGCATGGCGCTGTCCGTAGAATGGACCTACAGTTCTCCTGCCCCATAAAGTCAAGTGACACCTATATGACACTTCATATGCATTGGGAGAGATTTATCCAAACTACCACAAGGGAAAAGTGGAGCAACTGCCCATAGTGCTAAATACACAGGGAGGATGCAGGGGTCAGGGGTCAAGTCCCCAGCGATGTGACACTCCTGTACATAGGGGATAAGTGTCTGTAATGGGGCAACCCCTTTAATACACAACTTGGCATACATGAAAGTTGACAAGTCAGTTGACTGGTCTGCTACCCTATAGCAGAAGGCCTAGCTGTGGCATTATAAGGGAGTCTACCACCTCCCCAAAGCATAATAAAATTCCACCACCATGTTACAGAATACATTACAGCGATACACAACATACCTCTGTTACGTATGTTACTTTTATAGATTTGGGCAAAAACGTCTTTGAAGTCTTGAGCGAGTGGGTGCACTGGGGGCGGGCCTTCAGCTTCCTGGAGCACTGCTCTTGCTGCTCAAACCCCTACCATCTCCTGCCTGCACCGCCCCATGCTGTAAAAATTGATCCTCCCACTGCTATATCACCCATCCCACTTAATTAACAAGAGCACTGCCCCCAAGGCTGAAGGCCCGCCCCCAGTGCACCAACTGCCTCATTTACATAATACTTCAAAGTTATTTTTCTTCATATCTATAAAAGGGACCTACATAACAGAGGTTATTCAGATTCATAGCCCATTCAGAATATAATAAATGAAATCTATGGCTTGCAGCTGACCTGCATGTTGATGGTTTCCAGATAACTTTTCTCCAATAGATTAATTTCATCCATTGTTTCATTCAATGCGTAATATATTGAAATGACTTGGCTGTGATGTGACAGGCTTCATATCACTATATAAATTTGTGGTGAAAAGCTTTTAATTCTATGCTCCGTTTTTCCTGTCCTTGTCTTATACTTAGTTTTTTCTTTTTGGCCGCACATTTCCAAGCACAGATAAAGATTTCGACTCTTAAGGGATAACAGGTTCAGCCAAATACGAAACCTTTTCATAGGGTGCGCCATATATGTGTAATAGTGTGATGGTGGGCTGTAGTATATTAAATATTATGTCATACAGCGTAGAGCGGTGCGCGGTAATGAAGGCCAGTAGATGTAGAGCAGCAGCACGTGTGATGTTCTAATGAAGGCCAGGGGTCGCCAGCGCCATGTGTAGGCCGCAAGATCTTATGATTCAGTGAATTTTTACGATAATACTGGGAAAAAGGTGAATTGAACATCTGTTGTTTTACCATATGAAGTACATTAACTGGCCAGAATTTCACCGTCTTGTCTTTTTAGCTTTGCCCCTAGAGATATTGGGTCATATAAATATTATGGCGAAGCGGAGAGCTGCTATAAAGAGGGTCGCCCTCTCTGCCTAAATAGTAATAAAATGGCATTGCCACCACTTGACCTCTGCTCTTTTTACTGTGCAAGGCAGTAGCAATGTTAAGGCATTAACATCTTAGGCCTTGTTCACATCTGATTCGGAGGCTCTGTCAGGTTTGTGATGCAAAGACAACTTAGATCCATGTGGGCCGGTTTGCAATGTACATGACTTAAAGGATCTGCTGACAATTTTTTGGTGTTTGATAGGGATTTCTAAACCACCAAAGACTACCATAGAAAAAGCCCAAACCAGACCCTTGTGTATACTTCCCAAATGTCCTGGATTTCCGATGCTACCCCACTGTCCCAGGTGGCAGGAGGCAGATAAAGTTGAGTGCAATGGTGAAGCAGGGAGCAGGTCATTGCCCCTGTCGTTCCTGCTGGCAGCCTGGAAGTAGGCAGGTGCAATGTAGTCTCTACATCACACCTGCTGCTCCTAAGCCGCGGGTACCAAAGTGGACTACAGGGGAACAGAAGTGGGGATCAGAAAGAGGGGGCATTATAGTGTGGGGCCATAATAAGAGGACATTATAGTGTAGGTGTTACAATGATAGAGCATTATACTATGTGGGCCACAACAAAGGGGCATTATACTGTGTGGGGTCCACATGGGGACATGATGCTGTATGGGGGCACTAAGGGGGCATTATACTATATTGGAGGCCACTCAAGGAGCATTATACTGTGTGGGAGCACAAAAGGACTGGGTGGGATTAGGTGGAGTCAAAGGGGCCAAGGATGGGGCTAGAGACATGGGTTGTGATATGTAAATTTGCTGATTTTGACCCTCTTTAAGTCCTCTGGAAGTTGGAAGCTATGTCAGGGCAGATATTTTGCAAGCCACCCAAATTAGCCAGGGTTGTTTCTAAAAATTCACGACATTCCCAGGAAATATTAGACAACTAGGTGTATATGGGAGCCATGACTAGTCTTGTAGCGGCGCACACAGGGCTGTATTGGGGACATTGGGGGTCCTAGTTGTAATGCAGGTGCCATTTGTCCCTGAAGTAATTTTCTTAATGAGATTTTCTATTCAATGTGAACTCATGTTTAGATCGCAGGCAGCCCCGGCTTATTACCGCCCCGAATCCTGATAACAATGAATGTAGGCCTGGCAAGCAGTCCTGAGCCGGGCTTCAAAGAGAGTCTGGAAAGCATCAAGTAAATGTGCTCGCAGCGCTCAAGGAGCCCCCTCTGCTAAATGTCACTTCTTGCTTAGAGCAGTATGACAGCATTCACCGCAGGTCTGCTGAGGGCAGCTGCCTTGGACGCGCCAACTAAAAAGGCCATTTTCTCGCTGGGCTTGTTAAAGGGAGATTTGTCCTGTGCATAGCTCCGTCCTGCTGAGGACATGAATGAAATTAGTGTTCCCACTTACTTACTATTCAGTCTTACTGCCGCTCTGGGTCTCCCTTCCCACCATAGTAGATGCTCACTATACTAAAGCAGGGGCATATGTCCTGGCACTGCCAATCTTCTGTCAATGGCAGCTGACATCCATTCTGCCCTAGGCTCAAGTTCACATGGAAAAAGTTGCCATGGGCGCAATAAAACTTGATGTTGATGGGATTTGTTGACCTGTGTGAGGTCATTATTGTAGTCAGGTGATTTAGGCCTGGACCAGCTCCGACTGGAGCCAGGGAAGTAGTTTCCTCGCCCGGACTCCTCCGACACTGGATTTAATAGTGAAAATTAGAAAGATTTGCGCCAGAAGTGAGATGACATCTGACATCACAGTTGTAGGATAAAGTGACTTAAAATCCAGAAAGGGGTAATTAACCCCTTCCCGCCAGAGGAATTTTTTAATTTTCGTTTTTGACTACCCCCCTTCCAAACCCCATAACTTTTTTATTTTTCTATTCTCAGAGACATATGAGGTCTTAATGTTTGTGGGACAAATTTTTCTTCATGATGCTACCATTTATTATTCTATACAATGTACTGGGAAGCTTGAAAAAAATTCAGAATGGGGTGGATTTGAAGAAAAAGTGCATTTGTGAGACTTTCTTATGGGCTTCGTTCTTACGGTGTTCACTCTGCAGCCAAAATGACATGTCATCTGTATTCTATGTTTCGGTACGATTCAGGGTATACTACATTTATATCTTTTTATTTACATTTTAACTCCTTAACAAAAATCTAAAACTGTGCCAAAAAATGTTTTTTCTACAAGTTACCATATTCTGACATCTGTAACTTTTTTATACTTCAACCTGCCATACAAATGAATGGCAGACAAGCCTGGAAGCCTTCAATAGGCTCCCGGCTGTCATGCCAATGGGACACCGGCCCCGGATCCCTCTCCAGGTGCCAGCGATCCTTGGCAAAATGGCACCTGGATTAACGCCCACAATCAGTGCGGGCACTGACCGTGCACATTGGCACCGGGTGTCTGCTGTATAAAACAGCAGAGACCAGGCGGCTTTGGTGGCCACTCAGCTCCTGAGCGGCTGCCATATTTAAATATGTAATAGTAAGTAATTTAAGTATGTAATAGTATGGTGGGATCAGGAAGGGGTTAAAAAAGATAACGCATAAGGTACTGTTGTGGTCATACAAGAGACCAAATTATCTAGGTGAGATCACCCAACTGTGTACCATATGTCATCCAGGGAGGAATGTCAAAAAATCTAATCTTCTCCTTGTATTTAGAGGGCTCAAGGGACTTGCATGGTGACGCATTAAATGCATAGGTTATAGTGGATAGTGGAATGACATATTTTCTTAGACATATCTATTATTATTTAAAGGGGTTGTCAAGTTTAGAATGACCATTTTCTATATACTGTATATTCTATTAGTGAATAGAGAGGGGTCCCTTCTTCGGAATCTTCATCTGGAAATCACTTAGAAAGAGTGTCTCTCTCTATCTGGAGGACCTGTCTTGTCTACCATTAATTTGGGCAGTGTTTACTATTTAAAGGGGTATCAATTCCTCATAGTCCAGTATCAATTCCTCATAGTTTTCTAGAGCTCTGCTTGCTGTCATTCATTCTGCTTACTCCTAGTGGATAAATATCAGTCCATGGTCATGTGATATACAGTCCATGGTCATGTGATGTACAGTCCATGGTCATGTGATGTACACACAGGTGCACAGCTCGTTACCAGGCAGATGTCTGATTACTGTGCTGTGAATATAACGAGCTGTGCACCTGTGTGTCCATCACATGACCACGGACAGTATATCACATGACTATGGACTAATTTCTATCCACTGGGAGTAAACAGAGATCTAGAAAACTATGAGGAATTTATACAGAAAGTATATTGGAAAATTGTACATTTTTTTATTATACAAACAATAACATTGGTCTCTCAATGTTGGTCTGAAAGTGGACAACCCCTTTAATTTCCCCTGTGGCGGTAGGAAAATTAAACCGTTACTGCCAAGTTTCCCCACAGATAACAGATGATTGTTGGGGTTCCAAAAGGAGTCAATTATCGGGATTGAACATAGAAGTGCTCATTATTTTCTGTGGTTAGGGTGAGGGTACGCTATGAAGTCACACCAAATATTGATGGGATTTAGATGTCTCATGAATAAACTATTAGCACTTCTATGTTTGAAAGCATTCTAATTTTGCAGCATTTTTCCACACATGCCTAAAACTTTTGCACGGTCCTGTAGCTGACATATTTGTTAACATATTGAAAAAAATGTGTCGTGGAGATAAGAACCACTACATGTTCTAATGTAGAAACCATACGGTGTCTACTACCATTTATAATACTGGCATAGACTTCTGTGGCGGAGGGTCTTTAGGCCCCCTAAGTCACCAGGGCCCAGATGCTACCTCTCCCCCTGCACCTCCTATTTCTATGCCTCTGATTAGAAAACACACATACAAACCTGATATTTTCCTGTTTTTGACCAGACTTTTCCTTTAAGTACCAGTCAATTACTTTTAATGACAGGATCGGTAAATGAGGGCAATGACTTTGCTGTTGGGGCTTGCAAGTCTGTAAACACAGAGATAGGCAGCCAACTATTAGCTGACTTACCTGATAATTATTTTATCTACTTACAAGTTATCGCCCCTAAATGTTCTTTGAAGACTTATACTTCCTTCCTAAGTAGCTGCTTGTAGGTGATACATTTACTGCAGTATAAACAGCCTGACAGACTTACAAGACGCAGATCAGAGGTGGACGCTTTCTTACATGTTTTCCTTACCCCGTGATTTTGTGATTAATAGGTGTCTAATAGATAGTTAAGGAAACATAAACTACCCACTGCGTATTCAGATTCCTCAGTGCAACCTTCAGATATTCAACAGATAAGGGCATCTGAAAGGAACTGGGCTTCACAACACGTCTGAAGAAAGTAAGCTGGTTCACATATTAGATATCCGACAGCTATCTAGCCCAACTCACCCATACACCCGACTTGGTCAAGCATACATATGTTGTGAATGGGGAGAAAGGAGAAAGTCATTGCCAGACATTTCCAGGTACAAAAGATTTAGGCATGTTGAAATCCAACCTACCAATATTTATCTTAATCAACATCTGCCACCAGGTTTGGCCAACACATATCTAATGTGTATTGCCTTCTTAATGTTGAATATGATCTGGGCTGGCCTACATCCCTGTCTTTTGTTCATAGCCCTCTGAATGGTTAACCTTATACAGTGAAACCTTTCCAAAAGACCACCTCTTTAAGAAGTTCAACTCTTTAAGAAGTCCAACTCTTTGAGAGGTCCACCTCTTTCCCCAGACCACACTTTCTGTGATGGATTTTCCATACTAGCCATCATCTTTGAGAAGACCATCCAACTGGAAGACCATTTTTGAATAAAATTTTGGGAGTCATATCAAAGAGGTTTCACTGTAATGATAAAAAGTTCCCAAATAGCTGCCAGAAAGTTCCATCATAAACTATGTTGCACCATGTATGGCTACCTTTCCATAGCTTCAAGCACAAAGTGTGGCATCTAAGGTGCAAGCTCTATGGATCAGCCCCAGTACTTCCTCCTGTAGTTGGGTCAAGCGAAGTTTCTTGTGTGGCCATATGCCTACGACAGGCCCTGGGTTATATGATTTGATGAGGGGGACCTTGTGGAACCTCGAATGATGTGTGCCATGACAGGTTCCAACAAGCTATTCTGTTTTGTCCAGAGTATTTAGATATAATGCCAAACAGAATCTTTCACCTGGGTGAAAAAAGACCTAGCTACGACAATGCACTGAAGAAGATACACAAATACCAATGACCAAGCATTGGACAGTATGCGGACTGTTGCCTATATATCTCCATATAAGCCATACCAAAAGATGACGCCTAGAACCTTATATTTCACTGTTCCACCATTTTTATTATTATCATAGATAAAGGAACACTTTTTCGTTCTTAGTTGTCATTGTAAGCATGTCCTAATTGTTGACCTATTGTCGTGTCTTCACTTTTTATGGCGTATATGTAAGTGTCTTATACATGTACTGACAGAAATACATGCTAAGTAAAATAAACTCACTACATATGAGGCTCCTCACTGATAGCTCAAAGTGTCTTCAAGATTGTCTTATTTGTGCTTAACTTGCTAAAGCCATATTTCTTAACATTATTTAACCCAGCTGCTGGAGGGTATTCTAAAAATGTGAAGTTGAATAATCTTTGGAAGCTCTGACTTGAAGCATTCATCTAGGAAGGAGGACTGATACTTCTTTACGATCCTATGGGTTGACAGAAATGTCAAAATATTTTACTACATGGTTTGCAGTTGATGCATGGCAGGTTTATATGTAACTGAGGCCTCATGCACATGACCGTGTGTATTGTCAGTGTGCTAGCCGTTTTGCACAGCTAGCACACTGACTCATTCATTTCTATGGCCCCATACACATGGCTGTGTATTTTCACGGACCCATCTATGGGACCTGTGAGCCTGGGGCAAAGCTCAGGACTGGTCCTACTTCTGTCCGTTCAGTGAATGGGGGCACTAGAGGTATGAGCAGCACATGGATGTCATCCATCTGTTGTCCATGACTGTTCTGTTGATTTCAATGGGTGGCTTGGATCTGTGAAAACAGATTAGAATAGGACATGCTGTATAATAATCGGAACAGACAGACGGAATGGAAGACACTCGGATTGCAAAATTGGCCTGACGCATCACATAGGGTGATGTGGTCCCATCACATTTATCAGAAGTTCTAGTTATATAGGTTATTCCAAATTGTAGGTTGGAGATCCACACATACACATTAAAGGCGAAAGAGAGGCTATATACTGTGCTGTGTGGAGCCGTCTTTAAAGGGGTTCCCTAGGGAGTCTTTATTAAATTACCTCCTCCAGGTTTTTTTAGATGCTGTACCTAGGGGTTTCCAGGCTGGTTCCAATCCTGGGTCATGAGATCAGAGCCAGCACCTAGCCCACGGGTCCCTCCACCTTGTACGTCCTCTCCTGGTTTCACAGATAAGTAACTAGTGGTGAAAATGGGAGAGGAGAGTGGAGGTGACTCAGAGATCAGGTGCTGGTTTTGTATACTGTAGATATGTTATTATACACACGTGGACAAAATTGTTAGTACCCCTCGTTTAATGAAAGAAAAACCCACAATGGTCACAGAAATAACTTTAAAAATCCATACTGGAATTTGCCAAACTACATGTTGACAAGCCACAAAGCTTCTGGGAGAATGTCCTAAGGACAGATGAGACAAAAATCGAAATTTTTGGCAAGGCACATCAGCTCTATGTTCACTGATGGAAAAATGAAGCATATCTTGAAAAGAACACTGTCCCTACTGTGAAACATGGAGGAGGCTCTGTTATGTTCTGGGGCTGCTTTGCTGCATCTGGCACAGGGTGTCTTGAATCTGTGCAGGGTACAATGAAATCTCAAGACTATCAAGGGATTCTAGAGAGAAATGTGCTGCCCAGTGTCAGAAAACTTGGTCTCAGTCGCAGGTCATGGGTCTTGCAACAGGATAATGACCCAAAACACACAACTAAAAACACCCAAGAATGGCTAAGACGAAAACATTGGACTATTCCGAAGTGGCCTTCTATGAGCCCTGACCTAAATCCTATTGAGCATCTTTGGAAGAAGCTGAAACATGCCGTCTGGAAAAGGCACCCTTCAAACCCGAGACAACTGGAGCAGTTTGCTCTTGAAGAGTTGCCAAAATACCTGTTGAGAGGTGCAGAAGTCTCATTGACAGTTACAGGAATCGTTTGATTGCAGGGATTGCCTCAAAAGGTTGTGCAACAAAATATTAAGTTAAGGGAACCATCATTTCTGTCCAGGCCTGTTTCATGAGTTTTCTTTTTTAAAAAATTCTGTTGAAGCCTGGTTGAAAAGCAATGTCTGACTTTCATTTGTTCATTTTCATAGAATTTTTATATATTATTACTTTTGTCAGATTCAAGTTATTTCTGTGACCATAGTGGGTTTTCTTTCATTAAATGAGGGGTACCAATAATTTTGTCCACGTGTGTCAGTGTATTAAAGGGGCTTTCCTGACTTGAGATATTGATCACTGGATTCAATACATCATCCATATTAGATCAGTTCACATCAGCTGATACGGGGAGCCACTGGCAGTGTCAGAATGAGGTTCCTAAGGCCCACCAGATAAAATAGTTCTGGGGAGCCTACCTTCCAATAGGAAATAGACCACAGACCCCAAGGGCGTAATCTGAGGGAGTGCACAGGGTGCAGTCACACCTGGGCCTAGGAGTCTTAGAGGCCCTATAAGATGTCTCTTATCAATGTGAGAAGACCAGTACTATAAATGATGCATTATAATTGGGGGTCCTGTTACAGATTTTACATTGGGGCCCAGGAGACTTATATTATGCCTCTGACAGAGCCCTTCAAATGTGGGTGTCTTCTGATGGACCATTATTGTGTTACAGCCTGGGCCCCACGAAGGATCCTCTGGTATTCTGGTGGGCCAGTCCAACCCTGCCCATTAGTGTCAAAGCTATACAGTAGATGGAGTTGGAAACAGATGGCTCTGTTCAGTGTGTAGTGGCAGAGACAGGTTACTCCTGCTCAGCTCCCTTTCACTTAAAGGATACTGATAGGTCATCAATATCAAAAGCCCAGAAAACCCCTTTAAGATTTTCCTAACACAGCACTGTTGGACTTGGCTTTGTAGAATTATTATATATATGTCTTCCTTTTTTCAAAATCTAAAATGTCTGACTGACTTTTACTTCGTGTACTTTGCTCTTCATTCATTTCACTCTCCTTTTTACTTCTAAGAAAGGATTCTATCTTGTCCAGGCCTCTGTGTTGATTCAGCAGGTACGATCCTTTGGGTTTATCATCACTTAACCTCAGGGTGCTGACATTAAGTCCATATTCAGAATTTTCGGCTATCTTGTCTGAGTAACAAGACCCCAACCTGTAGCCTACATTAGATACTGGCCACTGGATGGGATTCCTTGTGTTGGTGTTCTCTCCTAGTAAGAAACCATTTCTTGTGTTGTCTATTAGAGACCTCCCAAAAGAGGTTGAATAGAGTCCTTTATTGTCTCCACAAAACTGGACAGAAAGATTAGCTGTGGAGAGAGCTTCTTTACATGGGACACGTGTCCTTTTATCTGTCATTCGTCTTGAGGAATTCTGGACCAAGGGTTTTAGTGGGTCAACTTTTAAGACATTTTTTGAAATTCTTGAGTTGTCAGGGGCTTCATTCTTGTTCCTTTAAAATATAACATTGGTTAACAGGGGAAATGTCTACACAGGAATCTTAAAGAGTAATGTCTTTTCAGAATAAGTCGTCTTGTGTGCAGAATAATATTTCTATTTCTGAATATTATATGAGTTGTATATGAGCCTGGAAACCAACCAGATAAACCAACCAGATTATAACAATGTGCAGGATGTGGACCCTCTGTGTCACCAAACTGGTTTGACTTTGAGCCACTCCTAAGGTCATTGTTTATGTGGCCTCCCTGCTGTTCTCCTTTAAACCCCTATACAGGGAAGTGTAGGGAATTTCAGGGGAGATCACCAGGTCGCTAGCTCTTGGTGTGGTCCTGGTGTTGGTGACAGTTGATCAGACAGGTCATGGACTAAGGGGCAGAACATTTTTATACAATTTTTTTACAAGTCACTGAAGTCAATGGATCCCTTCATTTCCCTCAGGCTCCAGGGCCTGATGGCGATTGTTACTTCTGAATCCCCAAAAGCCTGCAGCAGATAGAAGCTACATAGATCGTCTTTCTCTGTAGGAGCCCAAAATTGGTGCATTGTGAAGACAACCCATTGAATGCTTATATGGTTGGGGAATTAATCCCATAAATTAAAGCTGATAACTGGGGGATCCAGCAGCGGAACAACCAGTGATACTTCTATTTTTTGGTAGATCCTTTCAATAAAGGGGGACTGTAAAAAGCACATGGCTCATTTAACTTTCTCCATGCCTTTTCTATTCCAATGCATTCAGTTGTGGTTTTGCTCCTTTTGCCAATCCTTTGGGGCTCATTCATTTTACAGCAAAGTTATTTCCACCAAACTAAAAAGTTTATCCTCTCAGAGGTAAAGGGGCACAGGATCTCTGCTGCATACAGAGGTTATGCCATAAAAAGTATTCACTCTCTAGCCACGGGATAGAGGATAAATAGCTGATCAGTAGGGATCTGATTGCAGACACCCCCATCGAACTTGAGAACGGGATGTGTTTTCCCTCCCTGACCACAGCCATGCTAAATGTAGGCGTACCTCTTGGTGGATGGACATGTGTGCTGTCATTAACTTCAATGGAAGGGCTGGAGATAGTCAAAGTACAACTCTTATTTATGTCCAGCCCTCCCATTGAATGGGAATGTGGATACTTCTGTCCATCAATGCTGAATTTACAATGGAGGGAAAACACCCCTTACTTTTAGGATCGGTGGGAGTTTCAGCAACCACACCCCCAACAATCAGCTATATATATAAGTTTTGTGGCATAAACCCTCTAATTCATCTCTATGGGACTGTCAAAGAGAAACTGAGCACAGGGCTCAGCAATTTCCTGCAGTCACATGTAACTGAATGGAGGTAGAGCGTGCATGTGCGAGCTGGTATTCCATTCATAAATGGCACATGGCTTGCCTGTTCCCAGAGGTTGAACAACCACCGATCATACAGTTATTCCCAGCTCAGTGGATAGTGGATAACTTGAAATTATGGGAATACTCTTTTATCCATAAGCAAATAATTGTCAACGTACCTGGATGTGTTCGATTCCTCCTCTTCATAAGATGCAGTTGGGAGATAGAGGTGCAATGTGGTGGACCCAAATTTTTGCACTGGGGTTAATGGCTGTAAATTGGCAAGGGATGGAGATTGTGTTGCAACCTTGTTATTGTGTGCTGTAGTTGTGGTCTTACCTGTGAAGAAATATAAGAAACATAAGAACATAAAAAAAAAAGTTAGTACCCATCTAGGAATTTATGACTATATCCATCTGGAGAAGAGGATCCCCTGACTTGGTCTCAGGGTTCAGATTAAAGACATATTGCATTAGGTTACTAATATTTGTTATTGGTGTATATTTCTATGTAAAAGTATAGCATGGCCAATGACCTTGGCACCTGCGTTATATTCCTATAGAGTAGTCCTTGAGCTTGCAGCAGTAGTACAGCTATGGAGGCTTTCCTTGAATGGGTGTCTTGTATTACCATATTTTTTTAGGGAAAATGTATGTCTGTTTGCTATATCTCTTGGTAATATTAGATGGTCGCTGGGGTTTTAGTCCAGTCCTGCCTTTTTAACATATGTACTGGTCAACAAGAACAAAAATAATAAAGTCCATATCACGGCCCACCTGTTGTCAAATGCTGAACATCACCACTGTATGAAGGACAAAATTCTCCTATCTCATTTTTTCCTACGGTTGCATCAATTTTTTGACGTATACCAAACTGGGCAGAGGAAACTCTCTCTTGGTTCTTGGATTTCTCTTGCAGGTTACAGGTAGCGCCTTCAACTGCTGAAATGTAAAGCACAGGACGTCAGAGCTCAGCCACGGTTCACAGAGATGTAGGATGAGGTGTATAAGTATGAAATATAGACTTTCATATAGGCTTTACTTAACAAAATATATCTGTGTTTCCTTTATGTTTAGCCAGTCTCACCTGTTTCCATGGTATCAGACTACAAACAAACATTGTGTAGTCTGATATTGTTACCATACTCCTTCTATCTGTCCCCATACATTTGCTAGCTTAGCATAAAGTAAGGAACAGGTGGTAATATGGCTGAAGTATCAGTCTACATGAAGATTGTTTGAAGTGTGATGTAGACCCAAAATATGTGCTTTTTTGAGTTAACTTTTTAACACTGCATTGGATCAATAAAAATATTGGCAGCGAAGTTGGACATGGGCAAAATGTGGCCTCTGGGGCAATCGGTGTTCATAATCTTGGCACACGGGAATCTATCGCCAGGCAGGTATTAACTCAGCAGTGGCCGCCGCAGGGAAAATGTACTATCACATGGTAGTTATTCTGGTGAATGGTACATGCAGACAGTTTTTAGAAGAACTAAAGCCCAGATCTTCTGTCGCTAGGTTCACACTAGCGTTTGGGTTCCTGTCCTTTGGGTCCACATGGGGACCGAAAGAATGAGACCCTGTCCGCTTAAAAACTAGTTACATACAGAAACCTGCAGACCCCATAGACTATAATGGGGTCCACCGAGTTTTTGCCCGGAGACTCCAATTGAAGTGTGAATCCAGCCTGTGGATGTAGGCTTGCTCCAATCCTTCCAGGACTCCTCCTCCAAAGGGAAAAGGTCACACCAAATATTGATGGGATTTACATTTCTCTTTTCTCCATTCATTTCATTTTGTTCATTGACAAAAATAAACTATTAACCCCCTTCTATTTCTGAAAGAATTCTTACTTCGCAAAATTTTAACCACACCTGCATAAAACTTTTGCACAGTTCTGTACACAAAAAATTAATAATGGGGTTGGATTCAATGCAGAGGTCCTCTTTAAGGTCTTTTGCACATGGCTATTTTATAGTTTTATAGATAATTTTATAAACTGTTACATGCTTCATCGGATGTTGTATTATAGAGGCACTGTATCTCGATAATGGTGACATGCAGGAATGTGGATCTGCCATGTATGTAAGGCTTCATTTACTGACATTAGATTAAAAGCGCTGGGCCCACAGTACTAAAAGAGTCCCTTTTCAAGCAGTGTTACGGCTCACCAATAGTTAAAACTTCAAACAACCCTAAAGCCTTGTTACCATGAAGGGAGGGGGTTTCTCAGCCTGTAATAATAAGAGATAGCCTAAGGAGTCGAGAAAGAAGGCTTTTTAAGTGTGCCGTGCCTCTTCTGGGAGGGGTACCTTCCTGACTGTGGGAAATTTGTCACTCAAAGGTTTTAAAGGATAACCGCAATTACTATTAGAGGGAAGTAAAAGTTTTTGTGGGATGAAATGTTTGGTCTCCTTTTCTGGGCTTCTATCCCAAATCCGAGCAGAGGAGAAAGAGGTTTCCATCAGTCACTGTGAGAAAATGGAACCGGCTCAAACAGAAGGTTTAACAAAGTGAACATTGAAGTTAATCTCCTGGTTGCCCAAGAGGACTGTGCGGAGAGCAAACTCACAGAGATGTAATAGATCATGACAGTCTTCGGTGATTGGATGCTTGGGAATGTTTGCTAGGACATCATCTGTCTTAAATCCTTCCATTCACGACATTCATTTTAGTGGTAAGCCACAAGGTTCATTTACCAGGGCAGCAGCTAATGGACTAAACTATTACTTACAATAACACCACTGATAGGAGGATTAGCTAATAATCCCTTCTACAAAAAATAACATTACACTAACCGAAATTATAATATAGCTTAAAGCTTATTTATTCAGGTGGATCCTACTTGTGTTTGGTGAGCTCATGACGCTGAAGGCACCAGTCCACCCAATAGGTCCATAGAGGTCTAGTCACAGGTCTGGGCATTAGTGTCAAATAAGCAGGGGTGGGTCATAATGGCCTTAACCTCTCTATCTAAGCAACCTGTGTCTTAAATATGGAGGAAAATAATATATGGAGTATATGGTTAAGAACACAAAAGCTCTGTTTTGTGTTGTTGGTCAAGAGGTTGGCAGTCAGAAGTATGCAAACTGTAAGGCCTCGTGCACACGACTGTGTGCATAGTCAGTGCGCTAGCCATGTATTTCATAGGTAGCACACTGACCCATTCATTTCTATGGCCCCATACACTTGACTCGACACGTATTTTCACAGTCTGGTGTATGGGACCGTGAGAAACTCAGGACAGGTCCTATTCCGGTCCATTTTGCAGACCATGCTCACTGACCTCAATGAATGGGGCCACAGAGGCATGCATGGCACATGTTGTCATCCATGTGCTGTTCATGATGTTCATTCAACGGTTGTGTGCATGTCGCCTACAGTTCTGCAAAATACGGTCCACGTATCAGCCATAATTTCCCAGACTGCTCTCCATCTGGAGACCCAGACCTGCAGTATCACAGTTATTGACAATGCCGTGAGTTCCTGCCTCTCCATGGGACTACTATCTCATCGTATTACAGTACGGGACAGTAGTGCCACCATGTCTATGATAACTACGATACTGCGAGTCCAGTTTCCAAATAGAGTGCAGTCTGGGAAATATGGCTTATGTATGGGCTCTGTTTTCTGGACCCATAACTTTCCATGTACAGTGACCCTCAGTCAGTCTATTAGCAGAATCTGGGCAGTGAAGGCTCACCATGGCAGGTATTGACTGGCTGCACAATCAGGCCATAGTAACTTTACTCCATGTTAGGAGCTATTCACACAGGACATAATTTGCAACGGCAGATTTGCCATAGAATTTTCAGGGTAATCCATGGCAAAATCTGCATGTATAGCTGATGATCTTGTAATATAATGTAGTATGTTCCAGGCAAATGCATTTATCATGTCTCATATCTATGGAGTTTTCCTGTGTGGACATTCTCTAATGGTAGGCGGCCAAGAACCACGCTGCGGAAGAGCATATGGTGTAACCAACGCTGTGGCTTGTACAGATGAAATATCTGGTTACGACAAGGGTGTATGGACAGCAATTAAAGAGGATTGTCCATAGGTTTTATCCAGTATTGTAGCTGATCCCTATTACAGTGAATTGGGATGAGGTGCAATGCCAGATACAGCCCATAGACATGAGTGGCGCTACTTCTGGAAATAAAGCAGAACTTTTAGCTAATCCAGGACATTACTACTTCAACTTTTATGAAATTTTTTTTTTTTTCTAACATTGTAATGTGAATGCACAGCCTACCTGCAAGGTCCATGTGTTTTTCTCTTTTGAAGTCATCTGGCGGTCTTCTTATGTTGCTTGGTGACCATTTCTGTAACTGCACATCCCTTCAAGAAAGCAAGCAAGAAAGAATGTAAACTTTTTTACACTTTGCTTCAGTAAACCAAATGCATTTTAGGCCTCATGCACACGACCGTGTGTATTGTCAGTGTGCTAGCTCTGATTTCACGGCTATCACACTGACCCACTCATTTCTATGGTCCTGTGTATGGAGCCAGCTGTGAGCTGGGAGTAAAACTCAGGACAGGTCATCCATGTGTTGTTTAATCATGGCCGGCGACACGCACACAGTCATGGTCGTGTGCCTGTCACCTTAGTGCTACATATTGAGGAAAAGCTGCATTTTTTGTGTCAGATTTTGCTGCTTTTTATGAGCCACTCCTAGCTTTGCCTCAAAAAAACACTAAAACCTGAAACAAAAAATGCAGCTTTTCTTCAACAGGGGTCCTCAGCCTTAAAATGAGTTCACAATAGTATTTTCCATCTAATGATGGACACCAATGGATCTCGAGGGACGATATGAGACAATGTCTCCTTAATGACATAGTACCCCTACTAAAGCTTGCTTAGACTTTAGACAGCTGTCAACTAAATGCTTGTTTGGCATGTAGCTATTCCTCTTGACTCCCCCTTCTCTATACACATGCATGCTTGACTCAGCCCAAGCGTGTCGGTGTTCTAAATGGGTTGATGGGAATAAGCTATTGATGGACACCTCAGACAACAAAGGGATCAGATATGGTGAAATCCAACACACCCAACTCTTCTTTCCCTTGACACTCCCACAGCCATTTGATGGGTTTCTGCTCTTGCTGAAATGAACAGGTTCTGCCTACATTCATCTACTGTGTATGACCGCCATTACTCCCTTCCAAAAGACATACCTCAGCAATGGAGGCACCAAGGGGAAAATACAGTTTGATTCAGGCGACCCTGGGTTGATATGAGGGGTTCTGGTTACAGGCTCACTTTATATTAACTACATTACTCCATCCATAATGTCTGCCATCCTATACCCTCATTCCACATTTCTTCACTGTATAACAATCTATTCCTCACATATTAGGTACATAATGTTCTTAAGGCTAAGGCCCCACATAGCGTCCTTCAGCAAAAAAGCTATGCGAGAAAGACCGTGATGGCCACTTCTGTGGACTTTCTGCCTCAATTACACCTTTAGGGAAACCGACGACGGTTCCGCAGGTATAATTGATATGCTGCGATAAAAAAGAAACCCCAACAATTTTGGAAATCCGCAGCACATATTTTTTCGCAATGTGTGGCTGGAATTCACTAGAATTCCATCTACTACACAGTGACTGTAAAACACCTCAATGCCCTGGCCTAAATGTTTTTTTTGAATTGCTTTCTTCTAGAAATAGCACCACCCTTGTCTACAGGCGGTGTCTGGTATTGTCTCTCAATATTCACTTCAGAAATACCAGACACATCCTATGGACAAGAGGGGTGCGTTTTTCTAATCTCATACAATGTTTTTAACCATTCAGGACATAGAAACTCTGCTTTGACCTTGAAAATACTAAACCAGACTAAAGTTGAGATTTTGGATACCTCACTAGGCTCCATTGTATAGTTCAAAGTCTGTAGTAATAGAATATAATGTAAAAATACATGTGATACTCTGTTCCTGCACATACCTTATTTTCTCTTTGATGGGGCTTAAGTGTGTTGAGGTACGGCTGGATCCATGATTGTCGGAGCTGCCAATCCAGAATATTTTTTCCTTCTTTAGGTTGCCTCTAGGACAGTCATTCCAGAACTTCTGTTTGAGTTATAGAGATATAAAGCTTATTATATTGCATCATACCATATTAGTCCATGTGTAACTAGATATTGAAGTATGGAAGATTTACTGTACACAATCAGTCAGATTACTAGTGGAAACTTTTGGGATGGTCCTGGGAAAATCAGGACAGATGAGAGATGTGCATGTACTAAACAGAAATCATCATTCACATTGTGACTGTATCTGAAAGGAGTTGATAAAAAATATATAGGTCAATATTTTTACGTCATTACCAGAGGGCAGGGTTCAATCAAGAAGACCAGGGGCCAATGAAGAAGACCAAGGGCCAATGAAGAAGACCAAGGGCCAATGAAGAAGACCAAGGGCCAATCAAGGAGCTTTGGGAATTTTTTTGTAGGATCCATCCATTCTTTTTTAGAAGGAGAGATGGAAGGATATGCTAACTTTGCAAAAACAAAGGAGTGACATAACAAGAGATGTGCTGCATCTTTGGCACAAGAAAGGGCAACGCACCAAAAATGAGCCACAATTATGGCCATCTATGCCTAAACATATGGATTGGTTGTAGAGCTCACATTCTATATGGTCCATATATAATAAAATTTTATTGATCTACATAGATCAAAACAAGACACTTTTAAGTCCCAGATGGATTTTGACAAATTGGCAGGTTGGGTTGAAAAATGAGCAATTCAATGTAACGTGGAAAAATGTAATTTATGTACCCTGGACTGGAGAAAAACTTTCATTATATATAATAAATGGATTAAAATTGTGCAAAATAGATGCAGAGTATATTAGACTTATATATTCCTAATAATAAATTGTATCACCCAGCGCCAAGTAGCTGCGGCGAAGGCAGTGCTTATAAGGAGATCCATCACAATGAGTCTAGATTTACATGATAACAAAATAATTTCACATTTCTATAATCTAGTAAAATATTTTAGTAGTTTTTAGCTTTCCTTTTTAAGAAGGAAAAGGGTTCAGATCTGGGGAATTTTATTAATAAAGGGGGTTCCATTAGGAAATGATCAGATAAATGGGGGCACTATCATATCCCCTTACCTGTCTATAGACATGCTTTACCTCCAGAACCCTTGAAGTCTGTCCTCTGTAAATGTGACTTACCTGTTCTTGCATGACATCTGCTATTGAGATCTTCTTACCAAGATATGGAGATATCAGATGAATGTTATTTCCAGCCTCAGGTATGTTTCAACCTTTGGTTTCTGCATAGCTTTGCTATCGGTGTCTGGAGAGTTGGATTTTGCTGCGACTGTTACTTTTGTTGTCACAGTGACAAGTCTGTTGGGCCTGCACCCCATAGGTACTGTATGGCTGAAACCTGGTGGGAATTATCACAAAGACTAACAAAGATTAAAGCCGCGTATCGAAAGAAAAACAAACACATAACTCTGCCCAAAAGCAAGTAAATATTAACTAATGGTATATTTACTACTAGACATACTGTTCTACCTGCATAATGAATAGGGTGAGATAACACTATATGGCGTAGTATATGCCCTTGTGGGGGGATGCTGAGGTACTAGGTGCAGCTAGACCCTGGTGCACAAGGGGACCAAAATCCTTTCTGCCACATAGTAAGACATCTATATTATAAATAGCATATAACAGGTAAGGTTACCAATTTTGCATTGGAGCCTAGGAGCTATAAGTTAGGGTATGTTCACACAGCTGGTTTTTGATGCAGATTCCGCTTCAAAATCAGCATGAAATTTCTCTTCAATCTACTGAGAGGGGCCCCAACAGTCTCTCTGCCACATAAAAGATACCACTATTCTAATGGGTACATGCTAGTCAGGGGCCCCATTACAGGTCTTGCATTGGGTCCCAAGGACTTCAAGTGACGCCAATGCCCACCAGACTACTGACCCTTACTGTAATCATATTTGCAGTATAGGACAGTAGTCCCCAGAGAGACAGAGACTCCGAGTATCATAGGTGAGTATGAGGCTTGGAGTCTGGGTCCCCATCTCAGAGTTTAGTCCAAGAAATATGGCCAACATACAGTCCATATGTCACAGACCAAATACGCCCATGTGAAGTAAACCTAAAAGAAGTTGTCTGCTTTAGGAAACCAAATTTCAAATACCCTTTCAGGCAATTCTGTTGTCCCTCATTCAAGATGGAGAACAAACTACAGAGAATTTCTTTCATACTGGAGGACATGACATAACATGGCGTTCCCTTTTATATGAATGTGAATTATGTAATGCTTCATTACCCCTGTGGGAGTGTTGCAGGAAAATTGAACACTTGTGAAGATCACTGGAGATTACATGGATCAAGTAGGTTTGGTTTTAAGATGGATGACCATCGGTCACACTGCGGTGTAGACGTATGAGGCATGTTTGGCTCAGTAGCCCAAAAGGCCTTATATCTGTTACAGATTTTATATTGGGGTCAAGTTATGGCTCTCTAAACAAATACTGCATGCACTATCAGATGTCATATTATGGAAGGGACAATATTCCCACCTTTGGCACCCAGTGGAGCACCATACCATGTGTATGTTGAGAGAGCATGAGCCTAATTGAATACAAAGTCTCAGGTCTTTTTAGGACATGGCAATTTACGTTATATATCTGGGAATGTTTTTATTAGCTCTGATGTACAAGCCAATTTATAGTTTAGATGTAGTACTCTGTTAAAAAAAATGCCTAGATGAAGAACGACATCTAAGCTTCTAAATATTCCCATACAGCCACCATATGGAGAGATGCTGCTGGGAAGAGGTCTCTATTAGATGATATTAAAGAGGTTATGTGGGGAAATAAAGAGATGTCACAGTGCATTCACTGAACTGGATAAGCATCCTTACTCATATAGATGAGGATCCCTCGGAGCGGTACCCCCCGATGGTCTCTGGGCCCAGCTTCTTCTGCCAGAGCTCCAGCTCTCTACTATGCCACTGATCCCTCTCTACTCCTGCTGCTTGTACATAGAGTAAAGCAGAGTCATTCACATGACAGAGAGTCCGTTCCTAAACCACCAACTCCACTCTACTACTGCTGTTTGAACATAGAGTAGAGTGGAGTCAGTCACATGACAGAGAGTCGTGTCACCAGCATAAGAGACTGAACCTCCAGAAACCTCCAGAACCCCACTGCGCTGTTCAAATCTAATGATGGGGCATCAGGGGAACCTCATCTACAGTATATGAGTAAGGCTGCTTATCTAGTGCAGGAAATGCAATATGACAGCTCCAAAGGGAACACTGAATCCAAATATGGATATAGTCTAAAGCCTAAATCACAGAAGACATATTCTTAGATGTTTGTAAGCAACTATGTGCTCTGTTTATTTAGTTTTTACTTCTGAACTAGTTTTCCTCTATTTCACAGAGTACTGGTCAACATAAGTTCCACAGATTGCACTGTTAGTTCTGTTGCTCTTTTCTCCCTTCCAGGAAGAACGCCATTTGTTCCTGGTGGCCCAATTCAGTCTGCATTTGTTCCTGATATATTCCTATGAGTATCTGTCTCCAGTGTTCAGCTATACATTGCAGCAATGGTTAATGGCTCCTGGTTCCGAGTTTTGTTACTATGCAGGTGTTTCTGATAAGTTCATCAAGGTTTGCTGTATAAACCCAGTCAGTTGCCTCACTCTTGGCCTCAGGTCCAGTGTACAGTTCACAGTGTGTTCCTGGAAGGGTCCATCTGGTCCTTTGTTCCTCTGGACCCTACCTCAAGCCACCTCAATCCAAGTCTGTTCATTGTCAAGTCTGTTCCTAATCAAGTCCGTTCCAAGTCACTGTTCCTTGTATTCCTAGTACTGTCTGACTCCTGGCCTTCCTCACCATGCTCCTGCCTTGACCCTTGGATTTTATGTCTGGTTCATGAACTTCTTTCGTAGTGACAACCCTTGGCTACATTCTAGACCACATTCCTATGACCTTGTTCTAGTCCTGCTCCTTTGGCCACATTCCAGGCCTACTCCTTTGTCCATGCGTCCACACACTGTAGTGGTGGCAATGGGGAACTGCAGCCCCGCTCCCATTCACTAGAGTAGGAACAGGGCTGCTTCTGGCCGTATACTTAGTATACGGCTTTTGCAGCAACATCAGTTGATCAGTGCAAGGTTTGGATTTTGGACCCCGACCAATGTGATACTGATGACCTATCCTGTGGTATCAAATATCTTCAGATCCTGGACAAGCCCTTTAAGTCTACAAACATTACTGCATGTTAAAACCTGTTTGCTCACTCGATTACTGTGTCTTCGGTCAAAAATAAAGTCATTTTAATGTAACAATAAGCTTATTATATATTGCTATTTATGTGCATTTATGTAGGTACATATTACAGTCGTAACTAGTGTACAATAAATTTGATCCTCCCACCCCCTGCATGTGCACATAATACTGGTGTTACTGGGTGCTCTCTGATCCCTTTCATCTACCTGTTTTCTGGTAAAAATACACAAAGCTGAAGAGAAGAGTGAACTTTTTGTCTATATACAATGTAGTGCAATAGCTTTAGGCAGGTATGTAAAAAATCTTCAAAGTAGAAATAGAAGGGTTAATAGTTTATTTCTGTTAATGAACAAAATTAAGTTTATGAAGAAAAGAGAAATCTAAATCCCATCAATATTTGGTGTGACCTTTGCCCTTTGGAAGAGGAGTCCTGGAAGGGATGATACGGCCGCCACAGAGCCCTGATCTCATCATCATCCAGTCTGTCTGGGATGACATGAATAGCCAGAAGGATTGGAGCAAACCTACATCCACAGAAGATCTGTGCTTAGTTCTCCAAGATGGCGGGAACAACCTCCCTGCCGAGTTCCGAGTGTCTACAAGTACTGAGATGAATTGCAAAGGGCAAAGGCCAATCAAAAATAAACTATTAACACTTCAATTTCTGAAAGCATTCTTACTTTGCAGCATTTTTTTCACACATGCTTAAAACTTTTGCTTGGTACTTATGTTTATTTTCATCTCTCTTGTAGGAATATACAGCTAGTCAGTGTATAGCAGGCAAAAGACCTAGCGATGGCATGAGAGGCATGCGACAGAGGCGATCTATTATTTAGATTGTGCTTCACCCCATTAACATGATGTGTGGAGGACTCCGTCATAACATTTCTAGGAATAAATCTCTTAAACCTCTGGGCATGTGGTGGGTTGTAACCAGTTACATCTGCCGTTACGGCGATGATAAATATTTTTCATTGAAAGCAAGGGTTTCTGCACTCAGCGAGCACATTCCTATTATGTCACTCAGCGCAGTATACAGCCCGACTAGTTAGAGCAGTGTAAATACTGCAACATCGGCGTATCAATAATCCCGCTCATGTCAACGGAATCAGATAACGGCTCATGTACTTGATGTACATGGTCTTCATATGTCATAAATATATTTCTTAAAGGGAAACAAACAATAAATGCTGCCATATAATGTCTTATTTGGCATTTAATGACATATAAAGACATTTATGTACATTTGCATCAATGAGGCGCCTCCATGTTGATTTCCATTATTTGGGTCTTTCCATCCAAACATTTCCAATGAAAAACAAGGATGTTAAACCACTGCAAAAAGAAGGACATTAACATGTTCTTACAAGACTGTCTTAGGCTTAGGCCCCTCGTAGCATCCGACAGCAAAAAAAAGAACTGTGGGAAAAACGCGACAGCAACGCATCGCAGTTTTTCCCGCCGAACTTTTCACAGAAAGTCAGCAGTGGTTTCCTCTGCGGACTTTCTGCTTCAATTATACCTATAGGGAAACCGCTGGCATTTCTGTAGGTTTAGGAAATCGCAGAGTGTCCACTGCGCGTATTTTACCACAGCGAATCCTATCCACTACATAGTGACTGTAAAATGCCGCATTTTTTTCAGCGGCATTTACGCTATGTGGGGCCCCAGCCTTATAAATACTCCAGTAATACTGGTAAGTTGAACAGTCTGGCCAGAAAGTGGGTAGATATTTCACTAACCACAGGTACGTTGGTCTGGCCTTATGTTGGATGTTTTCTGTTGGTGCCTCATTACCATATGATGTAATGTTAAATAATGTAGAAATAATCCTACCGTATAGAGGGAGAATTACTAAGTTTATATGTTTTTGGCTGAGGCCACACATTATGGAAAAGTTGTGTATTTTCTTACAAATTTTGCAGCAATGTGTGGCCTTAACTTTAGACAACATGCAAACAACTGTGATTGAACAGCACGGATGGCATATCCGTGTGCTGCCTATGCCTCCCCAGTCCCATTCATTGAGGTCAGTGAGCATGGGCCGCAAAATGAACAGGAATAGGTTTTGCTCCCAGCCCAATAAACAGGACTATGGGTCTACTAATGCATCTTTTAATAGACGCTGCTCCACTTATTCCAGCACAGTTGGAATTTTCTCTCTAGTCCGCACTAGAGATGAGCGAATCGAAGCTGCAGAAGTGGAATTCGATCCCAATTTCAGGAAATATTTGATTCGCATCGAATTCAAATTTCCTCACGCTTCGTGGTAACGATTTGCATTTAGTTCAAAATGGCTGCTGTACATATTAGGACATGGGGCAAGGAACTCTGGGAACGCGGGATCACCCACAATGCTATGCGTGCAGCCAATCAGTAGCCAGCCCTGTAATGTCACATCCCTTTAACCCCTTTGCGAGCGCACACGGCATGTTTGACCGCTGCATCCAAGGTGTTAAATCCCCCGATCAGTTATGGAGCAGGGTGTTAGCAGTAACTGACAGCTAACACCCTGCTCCATAACCGATCGGGGGTTTTAACACCTTGGATGATGAGGTCAAACATGACCGTGGCATCCAAGGAGTTCTGCCATTTTGGCGCCCACCCTGGCTCTCTGCAGCCAATAAATAGCTGTTTTTGTTACGCAATTCGCCGCGATTTAATTCGGATCAAAAAGAATCGTATTGCGAAATTTGGCGAAGTTGCCGAATTTTTTTATACTTCACTCATCTCTAGTTCCCACCGTTCCTGAGCAACAAGCTCAGGACATTACAGATCTGTAATGTCAGAAGGGCGGTGTCAGGCAGGGGGCGTGATTCAAAGCTCCAATCAGAGGCGGCAAGGTCAGAGCTCAGAATCACACCTCCTGCCTGCTCCTACCTGACACTGCCCTCCTGACAGTACAGAGAGTAAATAGTATATCAGACGCCAAAACTAACAGCATTGATTGCTCAGGAATGGTGGGGGCTAGAGAAAAATCATAGGATGGATTGCATGGCTCGGCTAGCTTATGGAGGAGAGGTACTTTGGCAACCGCTGATCCAAAAGCCAGATCCCAGAACTGGAGCACCAGCAAAGACCCTGTTAGTGTTAGGAGACAGACATTGTAGTGTGCTGACTTCTGCCATTGACTGTTCATGTCCAGCATGGTCATGGCCAGTAAAGAACTCTACAGTGAGAATCCAGGTGTGTGTGTTTCCATTCTTCTAGCCGTGAAGAGCACCAGTGGCGACCTGTGAGGGATGGAGGTAGTGTGGTTGGGCACCTACTCCCTGAAGGCTGGCCAGATAAGCGTCTTGTTAGCCATTGAAGACTATGGTGCTGGGCATGGTCATGTAAGTGCCATAATGTGCACAGTCCCATTAGTGAATGTGGTTAGACTAGTGAGACCATCCATTACATAGCAGCAAGCAATAATGCCACATATTTATAGCAAATAAATACACCATGTAGTACTCAAATAATACTGTCACACAGTAACAAAAAAGCTGCTCCATACAATGATGTAACGATTATACAATATTAAGATACGTGGTGGTAGTCTTTATTATGTTGGCAGAATGTATTCCTCTTCATCTTTGCAAATTGATTTATTGAAAGCAGGTGGCGCGCCTCTTGATATTAGATACGTATGTCATGGACAAGAATCATGAGAACATCGCTATTTTATTGCCATATTTAAAAGCAGTTGCTCCCTCCATGTTGGCTAATACATCCAGCCATGGGATTAAAGCATTCCTCGAACCACAAACGTAAGCTTGATTTCTAAGTGGAAAAGGGGATCCGTAAGATCTTGTGCAATCTGGTCCTCACATGTGCACTGAGGCTGATATTACATCACATGCACAAAAAATGCACAAACCGCACAACAGACCATCCTGAAAAACTTAGTGAAAGAGCTGCACAGACCGAAGCTCGAATAGGAAAAGTGGCTGATAAGGTTTAGTGTCTTGAATCATTACTGCTAACCTTCCTGCAGGGGTAGCTATGAGGGACTGGTGGGGCATGTATCTCATGTGTAATGTAGGGGCACCAACAAGTCACTATGGACTGGGTATAAGGTTAGGGAAGCTTCTATAAAGAAAGAAAAGGCTATCTATAATTCAACCTCACGGCTCTACTGTCCGCACTATATTCAGTATGGGACAGTGAAACTACAAAGAAGCAGAGAATGCTGACTAGGTTCGGAATGGGAAATGAGACTGGATTTTCCAGTCTGAAGTGCCCCATATGCCTGGGACCTAAAGCATTAGGGATACACAATGGGGTTGTGAAGATATATAATTAAAGGGATTGTCCGGAATTAGAGACTTTTGTCAACAGATGGTTTCTAGTATTACAGCTCATTCCCATTCAGATAAATATGAATTAACTGCAATGCCAGATGTAGCCATGGACAAGAGGGGCGCCATTATTTGAGAAAAACAGAAAACATTTTTTTCAACCTATTTTATAATAAGAATAGGAATTAGAAATGTGAAAATGTAGGCTCAACGTCACAAAGAGAGGGGAGGTAAGGAACGTTTTTCTCAGTCCACCTTTCATATCTAGTAAGCAAGAGACTACATAACAGATATGAAGGGCACACAAAATTGAAATATGGTTTAACAAAGGGACTGAAATATGTATAGGCGCTGTTACCCTGACTGCAGGCTACTGACAGGCCCCCAGGACAGAAACAGTCAGAGGCAAGAGCCAGTCAGCAGACTACTGACAGGCCCTCAGGACAGAAACAGTCAGACGCAAGAGCCAGTCAGCAGACTACTGACAGGCCCCCAGGACAGAAACAGGCAAGGGCTAGGCAGCAAGATGCTACTGAAAAATACATTTATGTTGCTGACGTTTTAGGAATTGGTAAACAAGTATTAGGCAATATTTGCATGTAGCTGCATAGTGGGCCCCCAGAATTAATTCTACTGAGGGGCCCTAGGAACCCCTGTCCGACACTAGTATAAGTAATAGGAAAACACTTAACTTTTAGACCTTTCTTCATCTCTATTGTGCACCTTCATACACTGCTGTCAGTCTTCTCCAGGTATGTTAATCCTCTCATGGTGTAATAGTCAGGGGTTAACCTGCCAGCAAAGCAAATAGCTGAGATTGGAAATTAGATGTAACGCCATCAAAGATTATATTAAGAAACTGCAAAAATAGCAATTCCCAGATGTCATGTAGTGATTGGAAATATTCCATTCATTCATTTCCATGGCTGCGGAAAGTCTCAAATCTCTATTGCTTGCACTGTGGATCTGCCAGCACAATACCCAAGCCATGTATGTCTAATCTATTGTGTATTTTTAGACAATAAGATGTGCTTGAATTTACTATATTCCCTATGCCAGAGCCACATGCATAGACCCAATGTGGTGCCAGTATACCACATAGGGCCTGTATTATGGAGCCATATAGGCCCTCTGCAAGTTACATCCCAGGCAGGATAATAAAATGTACCTACTGGAGGCAGGTAACACAATTATGTCATTCTGTTCCCCCAAATACAAGTTGCCAAGAGTTTCTGTACACTAGAGGTATACAGGAAATGTTGTCAAAAAGATAGCTCCTTTTCTGACATCACTTCCTTATTTGCAGCCATTGGTTGAAGTTGCGCTCCTCACACTTCCTGCTCTGCCAGTTTCCTGCATGTACTGTACATTATATTGGTAATACTAAGTGCTCTGTAATCCATTTTTACTACTTTCTTGTAAATTTGAGAAATAGTTGGAGGAATTGTATGAAATCAAGTAAAGAGTTTTCGGTGCATGTAGGGGGCAGTACTGAAGGAAGTACATGGAGTGCAACAGAATTCTGTATGTAGCTGAACACAGATGGAATGCCCTGGTTGCTAGCACACTTGTGAGGCCGCCTTGCACCTGTCTAGCATATGTTTTTTTTTTCCTGCTTATCTCACTCTTCATCTTTTTTAAATATTTATTTAGTAATGCAAAGAAATTCATTCTCGTAGGACGCAGATGGAGATACTGAATTCAGACGAAGTGCTTGATATATGATCCCCAATATTGGAATTTGTGGAATCTTAAAGGTTTAATTCATCAGCATTACCAAGCCCATTAGCCTTAAAGGGATTTTCCAATGAACATAACATATTTAAATTTGTATATTTAAACATTTTTGCAATTTTATAGAATTTCTCTAACCATTTTACTGCTGACAGTCTGTTGTCTTGAGCAGTTGCAAAGGATACGATCATGAATGCAGGAACTTTCTATGGTCTGGCACTTGTCAGAAACCCAACCATGATTTCCTTATTGTGGTTATCTTCTCATACATGTAGTGTCTCTCCTGATAACCCAGCCATTATGTCTTTATTGTGTCTGGGTTATCTTCTCATGTATGTAGTGACTCTCCTGATAACCAGCCATGATGTCCTTATTGTGTCCGGGTTATCTTCTCATGTATGTAGTGCCCCTGTCTGATAACCTGTCTACAATAAGGAGATCATGGTTGGGTTTCTGACAAGTCCCAGACCATAGAAAGTTCCTGCATTCATATCCATCAGCAACCTATCAAGACAAAAGATGTCACCACTAAGATGGTTAGAGAAAATCTTTAAAACTCTGCAAAATATTGAATTATTTATATTTTCAAAAATGCTAAATTTTCAGTTGTCTACAAATTTAAATATGGTTATGTACATTGGAAAATCCCTTTAAGTTACTGCTCTTCTCAGGGTAACACATTACCTAAGGAGATGTCCCGGTATGAAGGTATGCTGGGAGTTGTTATAAGAAGAGAAATCTTATCTGTCTCTGATTTTGATATTTTGTGTTGGGATTTTGGAGGACTTTCATGAGAAGCTATCATAGTAACAGACAGAATACTATAACATTTCATGGGAATTTGTGTCATTGCCACGGTAATCATAATCATTCTTGTAAGTGATATATATCATCTGAACAATCTAATGTCCATGGGATTTCATGGTTATTTGCTCATTGCTGGGGTAATTCTTTTACCATGGTAATTTTCCACTACAGGCTGTGACACAAATGGCAGAATACCTAAACTGAGTTAAAGAGGCTTTCCTTCCCTACTATGTTCCCTATCCTTTGCACATCGGATATCATAAATGCAAAATCGGTAGGGGTTCAACACCCAGGACCTTCACCGATCAGCTGTTTGCAGAGACTGCAGCATCTATTATATTGACATATCTGATCCTTCTGTGCTCAAACCAAAGTTGGTGGGTATGGTCTGGCTTTTTACATACAGTATATATTACTTTGTGACTGATCCAATCAAAATTGTCAGGAGTGTTCCCATTTTGAGAACAGGGGTTGTCCAGTCTCTATGGACATTGTGAGTGGAGAGGTGTCTGTGTGCACCTGTGGATCTCTCTGTTCACTCCTATGGGAGTACTGAAAATAGTCAAGTGGGTGGGTCCCTGAGGTGAGACCAGTCTATGGATATGTCTGAAATATAATTACCCTTCAGCATTTCTCCTGCACAGTGGTGCCCCCAGCCACCCTTAGTGACCGTAAAGCTTTTTATACACTTTAGCTTGTTTGGCCATCAGCGATTTCTTTCTAATCCCCAATAGACATGCACTCCCAACTTTACAGAGGGTGCATTCTCAATAGGGAAATGTTCTGCCAGAGACCCCTAAAGGCAGTTTATCTCCTTTTTCCTACACAACAAGTATCTGAGTATTACTGTTCAGGGAAAAACTATGTGCTGTGTCTCCTTTATTTTGAGTATTGCAGGACTCCCCGCAGATCAGAATATGAGGGTGTATCCTAGTTACTACCAATAGATGGGAAACCATCTTTAATAAATACCAGCCGTACTCTCTTTGCAAGTAAAACAGACCCCCTTAATACAGTGATATTGTTAGGAACATTTACATCAGTATAATAATATATTTGAAAGTAATCTGTCAGCAGACTACTGACTACTGTTTACTACAGCCTGTCAGAGGAATCGCAGCTAAAGACCGCCATAAAACAGCCAATATGGGCTAACAATATGCAGGCCCATGGTAGGCACCTTGATCCTTAGGGGAAATGTCTTTCTATAACGTCTTATATCACTAGTGTTTTCCATAGTTTCTGTAATGTGAAGCAGTTCTGCACTTCTTGAAGGTCTTTCCTTGGGGTAAAGTAGATTGTTATAGTTATATTTATGTCAATGGTAGTTAATAGATTGACTTAAATGAAGACAAATGACTTTGTAAGTCGAGATTGTGTCTGACAACTATTAGATTACTGTCTTAAAAGAAAGCATGAAGAATCTGTAAAATCTGTGACTGTTCAGCTCTTGCTTCATTGCCAGTGATCTCGGAGTCCATGTGAACACTAGAGGGCGCAGCGCGGCTAATATATTCCATGTGGATAATGGTTATGATCAGCATCACAAATCACACACAGAGCGTAGACTTGTCTCATATACATGTTGTGATATCCAAATAGGAAGTATTCTAATGTTATCTTTTCCTCTCTATAAATACCTGCTTCCTTTCAGCCTTCCCCCACGCCCCTGTTGGTCAGACACCTCACCCTCCTGTATTCTTAGATATCACCATCCCACAGGTCCATATCAGCCTCTCTGTATTTTACCAGGGAAGACTAAAACACATCATGGTCTGGGAGGCCAGACATAGCCGTGACATCCTCCACCCTACATATCCGGAGATACAAGCAGCCTCCAAACATATCTGCCACCCCACACATGGGCAAATGACACTCAGCCATTCTATATGCTGCCAGGTCAGACTCGTGTATCTCATATACTCGCCGCCCAATCCTAAACAGACCTTGTTGGCACATCAGTCACCCAACATTTCTGCAAGCGCTAAGTACCCGTCACTCTAAAAAGTGAGATTCTACCCATGTAAACACTTTGCTGAATACTAGGAAAGGTACTTAAGTAGAACCTTTCAGCAGGTCCACCAGCTTCATCCTATAATAGATGCCGCTCCACTGGTTCTGGCACAGTTGGAATTTTTTCTCTAGCCCCCACCTTTCCTGAAAAATCAGTGCAGTTAGTCTCAATGCCTGATATGCTGACTAGATTCTCTAATGTCAAGTGGGTGGTGTCAAGCAGGAGCAGACAAGGGTGTGTGACAGAGATCTAATCAGGAACAGGCAGTGTCGGACCTCAGAGTCACGCCCTCTTGCCTGACACCACCCTCTTGACATTACAGAGTCTAGTCACCATATTAAGCACTGAAACTAACTGCACTGATTCCTCAGGAATGGTGGGGGCTAGGGAAAAAATCCCAACAGCGGGGAAACCAATGGAGAGGAATCTATTAAAGGATAAAAAGATCTTGAGCAGGCGGAGGTGGTAAAAGGTCCTCTTTAATCCTGCAATCTAGTATCTTCCATCTAGCATGGGGCAGACAGCCTTCTCCAGAGTCCTTTATATGGTCTGAACACTCTCCGTATGCATCTAAGAAAAGTAAGATTAGGTGAGAAACTGACGGAAGAATAACATCAATGCCCCAAATGGATTGAATTAAAATATTTCGGCATCAAACACTTTTCATCCTGTTTCTCACAAGCATGTTTTTGGGACTCAGAGATGTCAAATCTTTCCGCTAAACCCTGCCCCAATGCTGAATTGTTTTCTAACTGCAGGTAAATCTGTATTTTACTGTATACCCTATAGCAGTTCTCTCATATTACAGATTTTCTGTTACATTGTAGATATTTTAGGATATGGAGGGATTACAGCCACCTGTGAACTTGGAATATGGCAGGGACCCAATGATGATAAATGTCATTAGGAACATCCGTTGTTTTGTCTGAGTCCATGTCGTGCCATCGGTAACAATGTATTTGATGTCAATTCTGTTGATGAGAGATTAATGTTGTACAAAGAAAAGTGTCACAGACTAGATCTATGAAATAAATGTTAGACTTGGCATCAGCCATTGGAATACTGTCATCATGTACACTACAGATAAACTAGTTTTCTATATGTCCTTGTGATGGATTCGGGAAGTTTAGTATACTTAAGTTAGAATTACATGATAAGAGAATTAACATGATATCATTCTGCTGCCTATGAATGTTTTATATGTAGATAAAACTGTACTATAGGATACTATAGGACATACTACTTGGCACGACTGCTTGAAATAATCTTCCATTGACCATCTGTAATAATATATGAACACCAGTGCATTCAAAATTGTCTAGGCAGATGCATATTAGAGAGATGTGCAGTGATGTGCAAAAGTTTTAGGCATGTGGGGGGGGGGGGAAGAGCAATATGTGCAAAGGAGGAATGCTTTCACCAATAGAAGTGTCAATAGTTTATTTTTGTCAATTAACAAAAGATAAATCTAAATCTTATCAATATTTGGTGTGACCCTATTTGAAGGAGGAGTCTTGGAAGTGATGATGCGGCCCCCACAGAGTCCTGATCTCAACATCATCCAGTCTGTCTGGGGTTACATGAAGAGATAGAAGGATTGGAGCAAGCCTACATCCACAAAAGATCTGTGCTTTGTTCTCCAAGACAGCGGGAACAACCTCCCTGCCGAGTTCCTGTCTGCAGGTGTCCCAAGAACTGATGGAACGCAAAGGGCAAAGGTCACACCAAATATTGATGGGATTTAGACAAAAATTGACAAAAATAAACTATTAATATGGTTGTTTTTTAAAGCATTCTTATTTGACAGCATTTTCCACACACCTGGCTGAAACCTTTGCAAGATACTGTATGCCTGTGGCCTAAGGTCATATACACTGCATGGATTTTGGATAAAACTTGGCCACGGGTACGAGTGTGTTAAAAAAACAAAAGCAAATGGAGCTCTACTTACCTCCTAAATCACCCACCACTCAGATTTGCTGCTCCCTGCCGGTGTTCATTAACAGGGCTGCAATGATGTCAGGTCAGCAGCACATGACAACTGCAGACCTCAATGTGGCCTCACCAATAAGGCCAGTGATTGACTCCAGCAGTCAACCTATTGTCACTGTTGCAGCCTGTCAGCAAAAACTGTCACGGGGAAGTGGAGACTGAATGACGAAACAGAGGTAAGTAGTGTTCTGTTTGTTCTCATAACCCATCCCCTGCCTATGGCCAATTTTTATCCAAAACTGGACAACCCCACAAGCATTTTTGTTATACACTCTGCGCTAGGTTCATACTAGCATTTGGCTCTCCGTTGTTTGGGTCCGCATGGGGATCCGAAAGACGGACAGCCTGTTCGCTTAAAAAGTGGTTACCTGTGGACCACATACATTATAATGGGGTCTGCCGGATTTCCGACGGTTTTATACTGAAACCGGCTGAGAGAAAAGTCCAACTTGTAGGACTTTTCTCTCCACTAATTTTAGGCGGAATCTGCAACAGAATCTCCTACAGAGTGAATGTGAACTTAGCCTGAGCAAGGAATTTTGTAAAATTTTAGTTAAAAAACTGCATCTATAGTGAATGTTCCTAAGGAAAGTGCATATTCAGCATGTAACTGAGAAGCCTACCTATACATGTGCAATACATGCTGAATACAGATGTTCCTAAACAACGTTCATTTAAAACATTGCTAAAGGAAAAACTTTACAAAATTCCCTAATAAAGTGTTTTACAGAAATTCTTGAAAACCTTGCCCCTATACATATAAAAAGTGAAGACACACTCAAGCTTTAACGGTTGATAAAAAATATACTGGGATATTGCTGGTCATAGAGTTCCCTATTGTGTGGGCTTGTGCATGGACAAGTGAAAATACCCTTTAATGTTCATTGTGGGTCCTGTTAACTCTAGTTACAATACTTGTATACAATTTAGCAGCGCGGTGGTATAATTCACATACACACTGATTTTAGGGTTATTTTTATATTACTGCCCCCTTCAGTCTTTTGTACTCCCCCAGCTTTACACAGGTAACATTTTGCATGGTTTGCTTGCCTTTGTGCAGCTTCTACATCTGGAAGTTAAAAAGCAGCAGATTAAAGAGCATATCCTTCAGGGACAAGACCAGGAAGCCGCTCCGCTCTTGACTTCCTGAGTTTGAGACGTATGATAGTAAGAGCCAGCTTCAGCCCAAATGTCTTCATAAACAAGTGCTTTCATGTCGGCCTCTTATATCTCATCCTGTCATGTTAATGTCATGTAGAGCACTGGAGTTTTTGTCTTTTTTTTTCACATTAGCTACCCCCTACAGATTACCCTGGGGGCTACACGGCATGCTTATGTTCCATTTTACACCTACCTTTCCCTTGGAGTCGACATTACTTCTGCAGTGAAGTCACATAAACCTGAAGATTTCTGTATGTGTATGGGGCCTCCTGAGCGGATATCGGGGCAGAGAAAGATTAGGCGTGCTAGATTTCAACATGTCTGATTCTTTTATTCTGGCAGAGATAAACTGTCTGACAGCAGCTTTCTCCTCTCTCCATATAGAACATAGGTACGCTCAGCTGAGCCAAGCATGCATGTCTATGGGGGGAAGTCGAGAGATATAGCAGTCCAAATGAGTGTTCATTGGGCAGGCAGTCTCTGAATGTATACAACATGGCCTCCATTCACCTGATATGATATATGATCTTATCTGCAGTCATGTTTACTGAAGAGTGAACCGTACATTGAGTGGGCGTTGAGGGGGATATAACCATGGCTGCTACCTTGTCCATAGACAGAGTAAATGAAGGGGTCATGATAAAGCCCTTTCTATAATCTCCGCTCTTAACCCAGCCAGCTCCCTGCACAGAGGAATAATTGTAGGTATTATTGTAAGTCCGAACCCTTTTGTATCTCAAGTGCATCCCACACAAATACTTGTAGCCGGCCTGAATGTCTACAGGGGAAATCTTTACTAAGCTCCGAGCTTGGCTTACTGTTTGTGCTCATTGTAGGAGACTTGGAGCTGAATTAACTACAGAATCTGGAGGGATTCATCTCATCTCATCTCATCTCATCTCGTCTCATCTCATTTTATCTCATTTCTTGAAATAAAGTAAAGCTTTTCCATATGGGGCGACTTCTTAATCCCATATTAGTACTTTACTTTAATCTGTCCTAGTTTCTGGTTGGGATTTTACAGAGTAAATAATCTAAATGAGAGAATATCTTTAGATTTACATAATAAATCAGTATCTAAACCTTGTCAATTACATCTTATTCCTATCTATTTCTGTAAAATAACGATGTCCCTTCTATCTTTCTATCTCTTCACCAAAAACATACAGCATTTCATAGCTGTTCTGCTATAGGCTGCAGATGGATAGGTTAGGGTCACCTGAATCAGATGGTGTTTTCTTCGGTGCCTTCATTACAGGGATATAGATATTTTAGTCTATATGCAAATGTGCTTTTTGGAGTAACAAGGGCATTGTTAATGCTCCAAAGAAGTAAAAGCCAACAACCTCATTGCCCCAAGGATTGACAAAGACGGTGATATCTCAGTAGTGGAGCAATGATCAGAACAATCTATCATTGCACCATGTTAAAGGCCCTTTATAGGGCAGGAGACAGCAGGGAAGTGCTTGCATATTTTTCTATACAGCTGTGAAATGGCTGATAATGGTTGTAACCATACTCCTCTTGTTCAGAGGTCCCCAAACACCAAGCTGCGGCCCAGTACCGGGCTGTGGATCACCTGGTACCGAGTCACAAGATGCTCTTTCAGTCCTGGATACTGCAGCTCTCCGTGAGCGCATAGAGAAGGAGCCAATGAGGAACACCCTGGCCGGGAACTAACTTCCTAGCACGCTCCTCATAGGCTGTCGCTCCCCGCATATACTGCTCATTATAAAGAAGTGCTCACTGGGTCCATGTGAATACCAGATCTCTTGGACTGTACATTATGCCATGGGAAAGGGACTCCAAGCATTATAGTTATGTATATTAGGAGCCCCTGCCTCCCAGCAACATACTACTGCATAGTGATTAAGTATGGGACAGTATATCCTAGGAGGCAGGAACGCCTAATATTATACATAACTATAATGCCTGGAGTCTCTTTCCCATGACATAATGTACAGTCCAGGAGATCTGGTATTCACATGGACCAAGTCCCTGCCTCCTAGTGATATACTGTCCCATACTTAATCACTATGCAGTAGTATGTTGGAGGCAGGGACGCCTAATATCATACATAACTATAATGCCTGGAGTCTCTCTCCCGGCATAATTTACCGTCCAGGAAATCCAGCCTTCACAAGGACCAAATCTCAAGTTCAAGACCAGGTAGTGTGAAAACAGCAAAGAGCTGTTGAGACCACATTCTTGGTCACCCCGCCCCATAACAATTTTCCCACAAATACCCCCCCTCACAATACCCCCCCCCCAGGACATGGGAAAATGGTCTTGCTTGTAACTAGTCCATGGAGCAAGAAAGGTTGTGGACCACTGCTCTCGATAGTTACAGTAGGAAGAGCAGCTCTGAAGCACAAACCTCAACTGTAACATGTAACATACTGTGCAGACTAACAAAAGATGAACATCTTAAGTAGTTTTTTATTATTTCAGCATATTTGATTTTTAGAACCAGGACAGATTTTTATTTTATCCCCTGGACGTAAATAAAAAGGGTTCACATTCAATGACTGCAATAGGAACCTGTCACATGGAAAATAGAGTCCAATCTAAGGAGGCGGTCCTATCAGTAACTGGCCGCCTCCTCTCTATGACTGTGCATGGAGATAGCTGTCAATCACTGATAGCTCCACCTCCTAGACTTCTCACTATAAAAGGAGCAGAGATTTTAATGGATAAATGACAAGTTACATTGAATCTTTTCCTGAAAAACTATACATCAGTCTGCTCAGCTGCTCCGGATCTACAGTCATGGCCAAAAGTTTTGAGAATGACACAAATATTATATTTTCACATGATCTGCTGCCCTCTGGTTTTTATGTGTGTTTGTCAGATGTTTTTATCACATACAGAAATATAATTGCATTCATATTATGAGTAACAGAAGCTTATATTGACAGTTAGAATGAGTTAATGCAGCAAGTCAATATTTGCAGTGTTGACCCTTCTTCTTCAGGACCTCTGCAATTCTCCCTGGCATGCTCTCAATCAACTTCTGGACCAAATCCTGACTGATAGCAGTCCATTCTTGTAGAATCAATGCTTTAATTTTGTCTGAATTTGTTGGTTTTTGTTTGTCCACCCGTCTCTTGATGATTGACCACAAGTTCTCAATGGGATTAAGATCTGGGGAGTTTCCAGGCCATGGACCCAAAATCTATGTTTTGTTCCCTGAGCCATTTAGTTATCACCTTTGCTTTATGGCAAGGTGCTCCATCATGCTGGAAAAGGCATTGTTGAGCGCCAAACTGCTCTTGGACGGTTGGGAGAAGTTGCTCTTGGAGGACATTCTGGTACCATTCTTTAGTCATGGCTGTGTTTTTAGGCAAGACTGTGAGAGAGCCGATTCCCTTGGCTGAGAAGCAACCCCACACATGAATGGTTTCAGGATGCTTTCCAGTTGGCATGAGACAAGACTGGTGGTAGCGCTCACCTCTTCTTCTCCGAATAAGCTGTTTTCCAGATGTTCCAAACAATCGAAAAGGGGATTCATCAGAGAAAATGACTTTACCCCAGTCCTCAGCAGTCCACTCCCTGTACCTTTTGCAGAATATCAGTCTGTCCCTGATGTTTTTTCTGGAGAGAAGTGGCTTCTTTGCTGCCCTCCTTGAGACCAGGCCTTGCTCCAAGAGTCTCCGCCTCACAGTGCGTGCAGATGCACTCACACCTGCCTGCTGCCATTCCTCAGCAAGCTCTGCACTGCTGGTAGCCCGATTCCGCAGCTGAAACACTTTTAAGAGACGGTCCTGCCACTTGCTGGTCTTTCTTGGGCGCCCTGGAGCCTTTTTGGCACCAATGGAACCTCTCTCCTTGAAGTTCTTGATGATGCGATAGATTGTTGACTGAGGTGCAATCTTTCTAGCTGCAATACTCTTCCCAGTTAGGCCATTTTTGTGCAGTGCAATGATGACTGCACGTGTTTCTTTAGAGATAACCATGATTAACAGAAGAGAAACAATGATGGCAAGCACCAGCCTCCTTTTAAAGTGTCCAGTGGTGTCATTCTTACTTAATCATGACAGATTGATCTCCAGCCCTGTCCTCATCAACACCCACACCTGTGTTAATGGAGCAATCACTGAAACGATGTTAGGTGGTCCTTTTAAGGCAGGGCTGCAATGATGTTGAAATGTGTTTTGGGGGATAAAGTTCATTTTCTAGGCAAATATTGAGTTTGCAAGTAATTGCTGTTAAGCTGATCACTCTTTATAACATTCTGGAGTATATGCAAATTGCCATTAGAAAAACTGAAGCAGTAGACTTTGTAAAAATTAATATTTGTATCATTCTCAAAACTTTTGGCCATGACTGTATACGATGATGTCTACAGATTAGACTGCATTTTTTCATATGATAGGTTTTATTCTGTCATATGGTACGGTCCAAAAAAAAAACCTCATTCTATTGAACATTATTACCCAGTACTGGAGGTATCTAGTAGTGTTGAAATCTTTTTATAACAAGAGACATGTATTGACTTTCAGGTGTGAGATAAGTCTGTTTTTTCTGCCCAAATTGAGTATTATTAGATTAAATATGTTTTCATTCCCCAAGGAATGGAAGGTTTACAGACCACTGAAGTTCAAGGAATTGCTCATTAATTCTTACCACAGGAGGGAACACGGAAAGTGTGTGCTATTATATCAGGTTACATAAGCAGTTGGAAGGCGGTATTTTACTAAAAAAACATAGCCATCATTTCCAAGAGAAGGGAAGCAGACAGAGTCACATCTCTCATAGGAAGTATTGATGTATCGAAGAGGTTGACCTGTGAAACACCAACGTTTCAATCAACCTCAAGATCCACAAAGTCCTTCTGCTATTGCTAGATCTTCCTTGTATATATGGGTTACAACAAGTAAAAAGATGTAGGTAAAGTCTAACCTATCTCCTGAAAACAGATGACAACAGAAGCCACTGCTAGATGATGTCCCCAGGTCTAGTTCTTCTAGGACCATCTACATGGATTATGTGGCACCATTGTAGTCTTATCTTATTATGGAATCATCTGCTATTCAAGAATTGACTGCTATATTTGCTTTATTGTGTTTGCAAATATTTACAGAAAATAGGCCAGGTTACAAAAAATAGTGATGGGAATGGTGGAATGTGTGGAGTTCTCTGGGATAGATCAAGTTGAGTCTCAAAATCACACAAATCTTTGATCTGAGGGCACAGGCTTTTGTCAAAATATGGAATAAAGCTGGCCATACACATTGGAATAATGTTGGCCAAACTCATCGATTTTGGAGAAACTAGTCAACCGTCTAATGTGTATTGAAGTCTCCTGCGTGTTGGATTTCAACAAGCCCAATCCATTTGTCTGCAGGAGAGATAACCTGGGGTGAAGAGGTGTCTGGCAGCGGCTTACCCAACATTGCCAAACATGCATGTGTATGATGAGTAGGGATGAGATAGCTGGCCAAATAAATATTTGTCTGACAACTACCTAATGTGTATGACCAGTTTTACTCTTTCAGAGACATCTAGATGCCTCATCAGTTGTGTTGGCAAGTGGTCAACTGGATCAATTCGTACATAATTCTGGCCAACATTAATTTCCTTCCTTCATGGGTCAGGATTCTGTTTTGGTGTTGACCACATTCTCATGTTCTTACTACTCTATAAAGTTAAATATGTAGAAAAAAAAATAATCTCCATCTAGCATGCTAAGAAATGTCACATCTGTTGCATGATAGATACCAGCAGCATCCAATGGACCCCATGGATTTATAATGGGGCCTATTGGATTTTGCCAAGGTGACCATCATTTTGATGTAATCTTTGACAAAGCCTCCGCACAGATGTCTATAGAACATTTGTCTTGCTTTGGCCCTCAGGGTAGTGGTGCAAGACACAGGCAAAAAGGGTTTCAGTTTATATGAATGTAATACAATTCCAAAAAGCAACAAGATCGGCTTCTGAACGATTTGTAAGTGTCTAGGACGTCTTCCAGGAGCAACATCTGCAACGACTGGGCTACTTTAATACCGCATAATAAACAATAATAGCATTTGCATCCTTTTTATCCCTGCGCACATCATTTCTGAGCTCCTGAAACATGACCTAGGATTGTTCGCAAGGAACAGATGTTTATTATTATTTCTTTCATAACTTGCCCAAGTATGATGCGGGGATGAGACGGCAAACATTAATTTCATATAAAAGACATTTATCAAAGACCCACAACAGGGAATGTGAAAACACAGAAGACTCATACCGAGCATAGATGGCGACCACAAATGTAATTCATCCTGTGCTGGAATAAGGTCCCCCGGGGGGCCACTCCTCAGTATAACAAGGGTATGAATACTGATCATTAAATAACAAATAGAATAAAACATCACTAGGATTATATTTATGGGAGTCCTGTATCAGAGGATAGATATGCGGCCCACCCATTACGTGCTTTATATTGGATATAACATTTCAGTTTGTTAGTCTAATCATATATTAAGCTATCTGACATACCTTCCATGTATCTACCCACATCAGAGTCCAAAAGAATTCTCACATTTCTTTTCTGTTTATTTTTAACCCAAAACATCACCAGAGGCTGAGTCTGCCATTGTAGCTGATAACCGTTGACATGAAGAGTGCTGAGCTGCAATACCAGGCACAGCCTATATACAAGAGTGGTGCTGTTTAAGTAATTGAAAGCAGATTTTTTTTTTTTTAAAGGGTTTGTCCTGCCTGACACCTGGATCGATCAGCTGTACGGAGCCACTTCTTTTGCCCATTCTGTGGACAATACGGGGCTAAAAGCAAAACTGCAGCTCAGCTCTATCCTGTGGATAGGCCATAAAAAATTAAGACCAGACAACCCCTTTAAATCTGGATATGTGTGTCACTTCCAGCCGTTGTAGTGGCTGTCAAAGAGTGACAATTCTCTCAATTTCTGAATTGACTGACTCCCATTTACTCCAAACCTTTATACTGATGCATGTGCACATAAGCAAAGAAAAAAAAATGACTCTATATTGGATTTGCACAAATCCAAATAAAGAAGATTGTTCAACCAGGATATACATACTGTATATGTTTAATCAAATTTATTAAAGTTTTGCAATAAGACCAGAAGAAGAAAAGGGGAGGGGGGTACAATGCCATAGCATCAGTATCAATTAAGACAGGGGGGTCACCCAAGCCACCCTGTTCATAGATAAGGCACAGTAGTAAAGGATTAGGTGAAGGGCTGGCGAGGCCCGCAATAAGAAAATCAACAATGAATAACACAGTGGCAACTAATATAACTATAACAATAGGTGGGTGATGGCTGGGAGAACAAAAATCCAACTGTAGAGAGCCACCACAGGACCCCCCACCTAACAGTAGATTAAGACAAACGTTGAAAGGGAGGTGGGTCATAGGGAGTACACAGTGTACGGGACGCACAAAACCACAGACACGACTAGGACAGAGGGGACACACTGGGGCAAGGGGGGGAGGAATGGAAGGGAAAATTTGGTTATGGAGAGCAGCCGGACACTGCACCAACAGAGGAGCAAAGCAACCCCACATCAAGAAAAGAAACAGGAGAAGTCCGAGGACTCCTGGAACATCACCCACGGCCGCCAGAGGGACTCAAATTTAGAGGGGGTCGGGGCGAGTCCTCGGCCACCAGGGCTTCCATTCTCCTGATAAGGAGAAACTCCTGAAGAAACTCCACCAGGGTAGGCACGGCAGTACCGCGCCAATGCCTGGGAATGACTGTTCTGGCGGCAGTGAGGAAATGTTGCAAGAGGTCCTTCTTAACAGCCGAGACCCTCCCTGGTAGGATGGAGAGAAGTGCAAGCTGGGGCGAGGGTGTAACAGATCTGCCGCTCACTTTAGCATAAAGAGTAAAGACGGCATCCCAAAAGGGCTTGAGGGCAGCGTATTCCCACCAAATATGATACAAGGTGCCTCTTTCTGAACCACAGCGCCAACACCGGTCAAAAACACTAGGGTAGATCCTATGCAATAGGTCAGGACAGCGGTACAAGCGGGTCAGTATTTTGTAGTTCTTTTCCTGCGCACCGCAGGGCAACGGGAGTTTATGCGTGTACAGGAAGGACCTATCCCAGCAGGATATACATATAAAATTGATATCAATATGTAATATACAATGTAGTTCAACCCCACATCAGTGTATATGAGACCCCATAAATACAATAGTAGGAGGGCTGCTCACCTCTAATATCAATATATAGCTCAGAAGCTCAACTACAAACCCTAAAACAGAGAAATCAAGTAGAGACTCTCCGCCACCACCACCAGGGCTGTTCAAAGAGTATTTCTTGTATATACAAGTTGCAAAAAGTTAATGCTGTGTAGTAGCCTCAGTGTCACCACTTTTCATGCAATTGTGTTGTCTAAAGGGCTAATAGACCCAATGGAACAGCTAGATTTATTAATACTGTCTAAGTCTATATTCACACTACCACGTCACTTTCTCAGCCACAAAAAATGGACGAATCGGTTAATTTTTAACAGCCATTTTGTATCAGTTCTAAGCCCATTCATTTTTTACGGCTGTGTGTCACCTGTTTTGCATTCATTTTCAACAGCCCGTTAAAAAAGGGATGAATTTCATTGGTCTCTTTTTATTGACCCAACCCACTGATTCATTTTGAATTCAATTTTATTTTAAATTTTTATTAATAATTTATTATTGTTTAAATAATTGAATTTTTTTAAAGTAAAATATTTATAATAAAATTCTACATAAAATAATAAACTTTAGAATAAAATGTATAAGAAAAAATATAAATAAAAAATATTTAAATTATTATTTACATTTGAATTCAATCTGTCTTTATCACTGTTAAAAATGGACCCATTGATTTTTATCTGTCCATCAAAAAAAAGGACATGTGAATACATTCGTTCATGCTCATAGTTTTTAAAACTGCAGTGTAATGGCCTTTAAAAAAATCTCTATCACGTGGCCGTTGTTCAGTGTTGTGTGAATAAGGCCTTATGTACCAGATTTATCACAGTGGCTGATGCAGGAGGTTAAAACTGGTCCATCATTGGACTGTCTTGTCTAAGTTTATATCACCTATTTTTTTTATTGAGTTTATTCCAATATTCAGCAAAATTTAAGAACACAAAATCACATTTTTGAGCCACTCCCCTTCCTCCTAATCCCTGCCCCCTTGTCAGATGAGACATATAAAGTGTCTTAAATGGTTAATAAATGTGGTGGAAGCCATGTAGGCCAGTTTTTTGGTTATCAGAATTGTTACACATATCTATCAGTAAATCTAGCCCTACGTTTCTTCCTGTAGGTACTTCTGGACCACCCAGGCTCTCTCTTTCACTCTGCAGTGCTCACAATCTGGTCCAGCATAGGATTCATTTTCTATAGGAAACAGAAGTATATAAGGCTAAAGTTTCAACATGCAGATAAGACGTTCCTCTTTAGAAGACCTTGGGGATATAGTGATGGATGGCCGTACTGATATCACCGCACATTGCAGGTAACAGACTGTCACAACATTTACTCGCAGCTTTCCAAACACAGAAGAATAGTCATTTACATCACTTGGCGGCTCTGGATTTCTTCCTCTAATGTCTTCTGACAGCAAGTTGCCAAAGATTCAATTATTTCCTTGTGTTGCTTGCAGGGATAACATCCAGATATGTTATAGGAAACTACCTGAATATATTATTTCTGATCATTATCGGAGGACAAAGCCAAAATGGAGCAGAATAGACAGAAGCATAACAACAGAAGTTAACATGAGACCCTTGAGTGTAATAGAACTAGATGTGTATGTAATACGTGTAAAGGGGTTATTTAATGGAGGCTTACTACTGCTCTATGCACTGTATAGAAACCTTGTCTGACTCCAATACATATAGAGAACCCCCCACCCCAAAGAACACACATATATATATATATATATATATATATATATATATATATTTCCAGTTTTCCCTCAAAAAAGTTCAGTTCTAACCACAACACCTGGTTGTAATTTACCCTCACTGTCACCATTCTGCTCCTCCTGCTGGGTAATTCACACTCTTGCATGCTCCTGTCTTCCTCACCTGCTGCTGCTCACATCCTCTTCCTCCTGCACCCTCTGGTGCATGCTCCTATAGCACATGCACACTCTGTTTGTCTCTTAAAGGGCCAGTGGAACACATGAGCTACTCTGCTGCCAGCCTTTCCCCAAGGGTCTGTGGTTATTTAAGGCATCTTTCTTCACAGGAAGGTGCTTGAGCAATTTTAGTTCCTAACGTTCTCGTTTCTGTGATTTCTGACTATATACAGTATGCCTGACCTCGGCCTGTTTCTTGACTTTGGAGCTGTGCCACCTGTCCTGATCTATTAACTTTATTACCGACTATGGACAAACTTTAGCCTTGGCTCATACCTTTGACTATGTTCCTGCCTGTCTCTTGGTGACATGCAACGGTGTCTCTTGACCTGTCTCTATCAGTGTCACGAACACGTGGACTACTTTTAGAGGTAAGCTGGTGGTCCCCTGCAGTGGAATGCAGTGAGAATCACTGGATTAGGTAATGTCCTCAAGAGTAGCTCGGTGTCAAGTCATTTTGATGACATAGTGAGTCTACCACCAGCTGCATGACCCAGACTTAGATCAAAATGCATCCTTTAGCATCAAAACTTTGGAGTATTCTGTCAAGTGTTACAGGAATATGTGAACATTTCATTTAGATGTATCTGTCAGAGCAAGTTGTAAGGTAGTGGCTTGTTTTCCGATAGGGAAACACTGAAGTTGTGGTGTCATCTTTATAACCCTGACATTTTACCATGACAATCTTTATTAAAATTTTTATAAAAGTCTCAAGATGTTTAATAACTTTAGGCAAAGAAATCAATACTGAGATAAAGCAACCCGTGGCCCATCACCAGGGTGGAAATGGAATAAAAAAAATGGATACCAAAATTGCTCCAGTTTACCATACACTGTGTTATTTTCCAACCCGACCTAAAAAATTCCATTACGGCTTTCATTGGAATGAGTTTCTCCACTTTTATCAATCCCTGCTTTTTGGAAGAGCCCTTTAACATTTTGTTAATCTCAAAGTGTTCCTCTGCTCAGATCCCCAGCAGTCAGTTGTAATCTACTGAGAAAACTAGTTATATTTCCCTCCAGCACCACCACAGGGGAAAACAGGTATTACACGATGTTCATTTAAATCAACAAGTGGTCTGTGTAACACAGGACATGACAGGTCCTCCTAAGTAAGTGACGTTCTTTGTACCCTATCAATGGCACATGATATGGCCACATACTCTAGCTGCTCCTCATCCTGTACTTGTTTCAAAGTCCCGTGCAGGTTATACAACAATTACTAATGATAAAATTCTATTTATGCTGACTGTAGACAAACACTGGTTCTCTGTATCAGCTTTTACAGGGAGTCTGTCACCAGGGTGAAGCATATTAAACCAGCAACACAGTTAGATAGGTCAGGCTCATGCTCATGCTGAATGCAACACTTTTTTCCCCATGAAAATTTGTGCCTCTTTTGCGGAGATATTAATTTATTTCACAATATGCAAATGAGCAATCTGGAGCACCAAAGGAGGTTCCATTGGTGGCTCCAATCTGCTACGGTCCCACAGCTGCTCAGGACAGGTAACTTCAGGTTGCTGCTGCGCTTGCGCCGATTAGCAACCAGGTTGCGCAAAAGTAAGAATACAGGGCCAGGCTTCAGTTCAGCGTAGTGCCCTGGCCCTGTTACTCAAGGGAGGGGGAGAAGAGTGTATTAGAGAAGTATGGGGCATAGAAGTTTGGTGCAACGGAGCCGCCTTCGATACTCTTGTCTGCTCATTTGTATATTGTGAAATAAACTATTATTTCGGCAATGGAGGCAGGAATTTCGAAGGGAAAAAAGGCTTTACATTCAAGTGAACTTGATCTATCTAGTTGTGTTACTAGTTTAATATGCTTCACCTTGGTGACAGACTCCCTTTAAAGGGCTATTTCAATATCTGCAAGTTAGACGACCACTGGGACCTCCACTGATCACAAATACTTGGGTGGTAGGTCGAAAATGCACATCCCCACTTCACCCATGTATATGTAAGCTCCATATGCCGAGAGACCTCAGCAGTAGTTATGTCATCCTATAGTAAATGCTTTAATGTTTTTTATAAAGGACATTTGCTCAGTAATTCCCAGTGAGGCGTTTGATACCATGGACATAGGATAACGCAATAAGACATAAAGACTCCATATTGTTTGATGTTTTTAGTTTTACAGTAAACATTCAAGCTGCAAACTACAAAGTATTTTATGTCGCCAGTGGATTTTTTCCATTATTAATCCCAAGTACTGAGGCAACTGTCATCCAGATGCACGAAAACGTATACATTTTCTACTTCGTCGTAAAATGCTGAGGAAGCTGATAAGATGTTAAGAGAAAACAGACATTAAGTTTATATGATGATAAAACAAAGCAGATATTAGGACACATGGCACCCCTACTGATCAGCTGATTTAAGAGGTGTTGGCACAGCCACTACATTATGGACAGTACTGTGGCTGGTAACAGCGAAGAGGCCACAACCCCTTCAATCTGCTGATTGGTGGGGGTGTAAGGTGTCAGACCCCCCCATAGGAAAAATGGAAATCCCCTCTAATCTTAGGATGTGTAATGCAGAAGTAGATATTACTGCACACTCACCCTATGAGTATGAGATCCCCCACACCCAGGGCATCTGCCACTATGTAAGGGGGCTTAACATTACGCTTCTTTTCCCCTGTAGGATAACCTGACTACATGTTCCTTTGAATGGCCACTTTGTTACCTGATAGATGGTTCACATGTTTGCCTAATGCTGATAAATGTAGATCTGTATAAGTTGTATATGTCCTATCTACACAAACCCAGGATTTTCATTGGATTGTCAGGCCTCGATAATCTGCAGCACAGTCAGTCTCTATTAAGTTGGCTGGTAATGGGCATGATCACTACAATATACCATACAATATATAAAGCACACCTACAATAAAGATGCGTTAAGTTCACTATTCCAATAACTTCAAGTCTAATAGCAGACGACAAAAGAGCACCCATGTGTATGGCAGGTCAGGAGGAATATCAGTCAACAGAACGAGAGCTTGGCCCTCCGCCAGGGGCGTAGTTACAGGGGTGCAGTGTAAGCAGTAGCTACAGGGCCCAGGAGACTGACGGGGCCAAAAGGCTTCATTACAGCATAGTAAAACACCAGTACATGGCAAGTGGGGCCCCTGGTACAGATTTTGCATTGGAGCCCAGGGGCCTCTAGTTACACCTTAAGAGTGCATGGCCAGATTTCCCCTCATGTTTACTGTTGTCTCTGAAATTCCTTGCATTCTATCTACCTTCCAGACACAACCCATAACCTCACCTCTTCCAACAAGTTTATAAAAACGGTCAAATCTAAACGTTAACCATTTATCGAACTCCCCCGACTCCCCATTGACAATGCAGTAAGTCATTACCATTCCCCAATCATTCCTAAAGATTGCTAGTAGGCTCCTAAACTCCTCTACTCACAGCTGCAGGCAGATATTACGGAGGTCAGACTCCTGGCACCCTCGCTGATCAGCTGATTGAAAGGGCTGCAGCTTTACCAGGCACAGCTCCATACCTTTTGTTGTGGAAGAGTGAAAAAATCAGGTGATACCTTTTAGACATAGATATGCCTGAAGAAGAGAGCTAGACTCTCGAAAACTTACTATCAAATATACTCAGTTAGCCTCTAAAAGGTATCGCCTGATTTCTTCACTCTTCCACTACTTTCTATGGTTAACATGGTACAACATTATACTACTAGTACCTTTTGTTGTGGCTGTATCTGGTATTACAGCTCACTGCTGTTCAGTCCCCTTCAAGTGAATAGGACTAGTCTGCAAAACCAGACACAGCCGCTATAAAATGTACAATGTCAAGTCATGTAATTAGGCTAATTCAGCACGTGATCCTTTAGTTAGCTGATCAGTCAGCGTGCAAGGAGCTAGACTTCGACTGATCAGACCATCATTATCAAAACTCTGTAATATCCCTTTAATTTGTTCCTCCAATTATAAAACAACCTTCCAAAAGAAGACACCGAAGCAGCAGGACTGGACCACATTGGGAGACAACGAAGCACTGGGGACAGGTTAGTATGTTTTTTTTTTTATTTTTTTCACCTTCCTCGGCTGTATATAAAAAAAAACGTTTATCCTGGACAATCCAAGGTTAACACACCAGAAAATGAAGAGGAATTTAAAACATACTTCTGTCTTCGATTCCTCTCCATTTTCCACAGTGGAAAGCCAAAGCAGAGTGTCTCATGTTGTGGGGTGTGTAGCTAAATAAGCCGCAGAATCTGCTACAAGATTGAGCAGGATGCTTCTTTTTTTAACGCCCAGTTTTAGTCTCTGCCTCCCATTAAATACAAAATGGAATTTGGAGCTGATTTGGGGGGCGGAATTCCTCTATGTGAACATCCTAACTGTTCACTCAATCTGTTATCACTCTCCCTCTGTCTCTGTCCAACAGCAACTCCTTTCCCCTCCCCTCTCCATAGACTTCTACTGTAGGGGTAAGTGAAACTCAATCTGTCCGTGATGTAGGCAGCCTGTTTCCTTTCTGAATACAGATTCTATTAGTGATATCAGACTGAGGGAGCAGGGAGGATCGAAAGCATCTGGACAAATGGAGAAAGAAGCATTTTCCTTTAATAAGATACAGTCATATGAAAAAGTTTGGGCACCCCTATTAATCTTAATCATTTTTAGTTCTAAATATTTGGGTATTTGCAACAGCCATTTCAATTTGATATATCTAATAACTGATGGACACAGTAATATTTCAGGATTGAAATGAGGTTTATTGTACTAACAGAAAATGTGCAATATGCATTAAACCAAAATTTGACCGGTGCAAAAATTTGGGTACCCTTATCATTTTATTGATTTGAATACTCCTAACTACTTTTTACTGACTTACTGAAGCACAAAATTGGTTTTGTAACCTCACTGAGCTTTGAACTTCATAGCCAGGTGTATCCAATCATGAGAAAAGGTATTTAAGGTGGCCAGTTGCAAGTTGTTCTCCTATTTGAATCTCCTCTGAAGAGTGGCATCATGGGCTCCTCAAAACAACTCTCAAATGATCTGAAAACAAAGATTGTTCAACATAGTTGTTCAGGGGAAGGATACAAAAAGTTGTCTCAGAGATTTAACCTGTCAGTTTCCACTGTGAGGAACATAGTAAGGAAATGGAAGACCACAGGGACAGTTCTTGTTAAGCCCAGAAGTGGCAGGCCAAGAAAAATATCAGAAAGGCAGAGAAGAAGAATGGTGAGAACAGTCAAGGACAATCCACAGACCACCTCCAAAGAGCTGCAGCATCATCTTGCTGCAGATGGTGTCACTGTGCATCGGTCAACAATACAGCACACTTTGCACAAGGAGAAGCTGTATGGGAGAGTGATGCGAAAGAAGCCGTTTCTGAAAGCACGCCACAAACAGAGTCGCCTGAGGTATGCAAAAGCACATTTGGACAAGCCAGCTTCATTTTGGAAGAAGGTCCTGTGGACTGATGAAACAAAGATTGAGTTGTTTGGTTATACAAAAAGGCGTTATGCATGGCGTCAAAAAAACACAGCATTCCAAGAAAAACACTTGCTACCCACTGTAAAATTTGGTGGAGGTTCCATCATGCTTTGGGGCTGTGTGGCCAATGCCGGCACCGGGAATTTTGTTAAAGTTGAGGGTCGCATGGATTCAACTCAGTATCAGCAGATTCTTGAGAATAATGTACAAGAATCAGTGACGAATTTGAAGTTACGCCGGGGATGGATATTTCAGCAAGACAATGATCCAAAACACAGCTCCAAATCTACTCAGGCATTCATGCAGAGGAACAATTACAATGTTCTGGAATGGCCATCCCAGTCCCCAGACCTGAATATCATTGAACATCTGTTTTGGTTTAATGCAGATTGCACATTTTCTGTTAGTACAATAAACCTCATTTCAATCCTGAAATATTACTGTGTCCATCAGTTATTAGATATATCAAATTGAAATGGCTGTTGTAAACACCCAAATATTTAGAACTAAAAATGATTAAGATTAATAGGGGTGCCCAAACTTTTTCATATGACTGTATATTACAATGTTTCAGATCTTTACTGGTACTCTTTATTTATAGAAAGATTTTTTTGTCATGAATCTTTTTGTTGGTTAAAAAATATAAATGGGAAAACATACATCGGCATAAGACAGTCATAATACTAGAGTGCTGGAGCAGTGTTTGCAATAGCCTTTTAGCATTTATAATATGCATATGGAGGAGGGAGGGGGAATGGGGGTGTGTGGAAACAGGGAATGGGGGCAGTTATGGAAAGTTGTATAATAATAACAACAATAATCTCCTCCTCTTCGCTGTGTCAGCAGCCACCGAGCACCTCTGCGGGATCGAAATCCCGCGCATGCGCAGTCGGCTCTGCCACTTGGTTGGACAGAGCCAACTGCACATGTTTCGTTGGCCATTTTACGGTGGTCTCTTACACGAGCAAAGAAGAGGCGACGTGTCAGGAACAGAAGACAGAGGCGGTGCTGGAAGCGATGACGAAGCTGTGCTCTGAGCACAGGGGGAACGCCCCCTGTGCTGTCTTTGCATAATTAGCATAATGAAGAAAAATCGAAAAATGGCGGCGAGGACCTGCAAAATAAAGGTAAGAGATGAATAGCCTTTCTAAAGGCTATTCCTATGTGCTTTTAGTTTAAAAACATTTTTTTTTAATGATAGAATCCCTTTAAATCTACATCAGAATCTACGCCAGTGTCAGCTGTATTTCTAGTGCAATCTCTCTTCTGGATTTCATATTGTTATACAGCTAGTGCAGACTTTGACACTGATAAACCATTTCTGGTTCTGATATGAGCAGGACAAGGATGTCGCGTATGTTTTACCCCATCACATTTTAATATCCTCTTCTCTGTTGAACTCTACTAGTAATTAATGTGAAACTGCTGCGGGGGCTTCTTGGAGGATGGCCGTCATTGTCACCACTGAAGAGCCGCACATTGTACTAATCTCACATGCCTGTGGCTTTGGATTCTGTTATTTCAATAAAGACTGTGACCGTGCAGCCTTCTGAAGTCTTGTATTCTTGGTTTGGAACAATTAAAGTGACTTTAGCAGACTGAATCACTGAAAGTTTGTCAATCTGTTCTCCATCTTGAAAGGATGAGTGCGGTTTTCAGTGTCTTGTGCGTTCATATAGTTATAGGAGATATAGTTTACATGCATAGTGCATTGCACTCACATATCTGGAGGGAGAACTAAAGGGCAAACAGAGGGGAGAATAACATTCCTTAGGTCGGGCGGCGTGCTCCATCAGTGCTAGGCTGATCCTGGCCGGATATGCTGAGGCTCCCGTGACCACTTTGGCCAATCACTGGCTGCAGCAGTCACATGTGCAGTACCAGTGACATCACTGGTATTCCACAGATGACATGAGCAAACCAGTTCAAATTGAACCAGATACAACCTGAGTTTTCTAAATGTTTCTTGTTCAACTTGAACACAAAACTTTGCGAGTTTGTCACTTATGAGCCAGAAGTGAAATTATTATACTTTGGGGTCTCTTTATACCCTAGAGCAGGGGTAGGCAACCTTTTTTATTCGGCGTGCCGATTTCGATTAAAAAATCAAAGTTGAAGTACTTGGAGTGCCGGTCAATAATTGTAAGTCTGACGACGGTATTATGCCCCATAGCGGCCCCTACACACGGTATTATGTCCCATAGCGGTCCCTGCACACGGTACTATGTCCCATAGCGGTCCCCGCAGACGGTATTATGTCCCATAACGGCCCCTGCACACGGTATTACGTCTCATAGCGTCCCCTGCACACCGTATTATGTCCCATAGTGGCCCCTGTACACCGTATTATGTCCCATAGTGGTCCCTGCACACGGTATATGTCGCATAGTGGCCCCTGCACACGGTATTAAGTCCCATAGTGGCCCCTGTATACGGTATTATGTCCCATAGTGGCCCCTGTACATGGCATTATGTCCCCTGCACACGGTATATGTCCCATAGCAGCCCCAGAGTATAATAAGCGGAGGGCCAAGAGAGATGAAAAACATAAAAAACAATGTTATACAGTATAATAATAGCAGTTTCGTTTCGACCGTGTTTGGTCCGATCGAAACTGCTGGGTGAGGATAATATAATAATAAGCAGAGCCGGGGGTTGCCGACCCCTGCCCTAGAGTAAAATAATTGTAGGCCCAAGGGAGACGTGGAAACATAAAAAAACTGTTATACTCACCTCCCCTCTCCTGGGTAACCTCGCAGCGTCCTGAGCACCCTCAAGGTCCACTTCTGGCCACCTGGGTGACATCATGCGCACTGAGGTCACCGCTGAGTCACAATCACAGGTATTCAGATAACTAGGGTATGCAATGCCCTTAGTAACCATGTCAGATTATAGTGTAGGAAAACAGGGAAGTTGCCTTCGGCGTCCAACTTATGAGGGGCCTCCGCCATCCCCAATGTAAAATCACTCAAACACATACAAATTTATATATCTATAGAAGACAATGAGTAGGACCGCCCACTGGACTCCTAAGTGCAAAATGAACAGAGACTTACATGAATAAACTACTAGTTCTAGTAAAGCTTTTCTCATAAATGTTAAACCTTATCTTTTGGTCCCTGAGTGGTGGAAGGAAGCAGACAGACACAGGTGGTACCTGTAGAACAGGCAAAAAGAAGCATGGTGGTTACAAGCAGCTGGCATATGGATACACAGACTCTCTTGAAGGGCACAGAACAATTGAGTATGGAACAAGTGCCAAAATCTCTGGCAAAAGCTTTACAACAAAGTCTCAAGTCTCACTTTGCAACTTGTAGCCACAGTCCCTTACCACAAACCACAAAGACTGATGAAATTTTCCCAATTACAGTCCCAACACATTTCCCCCTTTAAAGTCTTCAGGGTTCAACAGGGGACACAAAAACATAGACAAACAAGGGTATCTAGATGCAAGTGATGCTACTGAGTGTGATATGAGCATACTGGTGACCGAGATATGGTCCAAACAGAGACAATTTCACCATAACTTATGAAAATTGTGGATATCGTTTCATAAGAAGACTTATGGACCCCAGGACATTTCCATGGGGATTTAGGGTAAGACTAGTTATAGTGACAAGTGGATCTGGAATTCCTATGCATCAATACCTGATGGACTTTCCCTGCTTGGATTACATCAAAATAGAAGCACGAGCCCTTTCCTTATGGACACTATCTTAAAGTGATAAGGCCTGAAGCCAACTCTGATCTTGCTGCCAGGTTTCATTTTCATTTAATAGTACATATATGACTATGGTCATTTAGCTGTTGGGTTATTGATTTTAGGTAAAGGTGCTATTTGTATTTGTGGTGATAAAAAAAAAAAATCTGTAAAAGGATACTCTTATACCATCTAGCCACAGCTGTCACCATCACTTTACCTATACACTGTGGGTTCGGTGCCCTTGTCCCTGCCTGTAGTATACATGTGCTGGCCAATGAAGTTGTTTTACCTTGTAATCTGTTTCCAGTCTATTCCCTGTCCCTGTGGGCTTTTTAAGGCAACTTTCCCATTGGAAGATGCCAGAGCAAAACATTTAATAGCTTGTTTGGTTCCTGTGAAGGTGTTCCAGCTTGCAATGCATTCTGATCTGTGCCTGGTTACCTAACTCTGTACCTGCGCCACTTGCCCTGACTTTTTTGCTTTCTATTCCGCATTGCATCAACTATGCCTGCCCTGACCTTATCGTCTTTTTACCATGTCTCTACCTATTCCCTTGGTGCCATGCATGTTTTTTTTTTACCCCTGGTTCAGTCGTCACTAAACTGGGAATACTCCTAGAGGTCATGCCTTTAAAAGAGAAAGACTGTATTTGCTTCAAGTGCAAGATATTGTGTCATCAAGGCTTCACATGATTTATGGAGGTTGGAACCATCAGCATATAAGCCAAGACAGCAGAGAGGGAGCATGAACAAGTAGATGGCAGGTGAGCATGTCCTGAGACTCAGTTGACAGCCAGTCTTTTCAGCCACCAGAAGGCTTATATACAGCTTAGTGCTATGGACAGTGTTGTACTGAGGTTCCTTGGGCCCACCAAACTATTCCAGGGGCCCACATTCCCAACATCCCTAGGAAACTGCCCATAATACCCTTCAAAGTTTGGTGTCTTCTGCTGGACCATTATTGTGATAGAACCTGGGGATCCTTTGGCACTCTGGTGGGCTAGTCCAGCACTGGCTATGGAGGCATACAGCAGAGACAGTAGGGGCCGATAAACAACCCAACTGCCCTGTATTGTTAAATGCTATAAAGCAGTGTGCAAATTTTGGTGCCTCCGCTTTACCTCACGAAGAACAAAAGTAACAATATGGCACAAGCCCTATCTGTGTTTTCCAGTGCCAGATCCCTACCAGCCCCATATTGTCAGCTCAATACCTTCTCTAGCTATGGTCATTACAATCAAATTGGAGCAGATTTTTTTATATATAAAAATAAATGATGAATAAGAATTGATCTATATATCTATATACGGGATCACTTAGCTGTAAAAAGAAGAATCACTATATACTTTGGGGAAAAAAGAATTTAGTCAGCCACCAATTGTGCAAGTTCTCCCACTTAAAAAGATGAGGCCGGCCTGTAATTGACATCCTAGGTAGACCTCAACTATGAGAGACAAAATGAGAAAACAAATCCAGAAAATCACATTGTCTGATTTTTTAAGAATTTATTTGCAAAATATGGTGGAAAATAAGTATTTGGTCACCTACAAACAAGCAAGATTTCTGGCTCTCACAGACCTGTAACTTCTTCTTTAAGAGGCTCCTCTGTCCTCCACTCATTACCTGTAGTAATGGCTCCTGTTTGAAATTGTTATCAGTATAAAAGACACCTGTCCACAACCTCAAACAGTCACACTCCAAACTCCACTATGGTGAAGACCAAAGAGCTGTGGAAGGACACCAGAAACAAAATTGTAGACCTGCACCAGGCTGGGAAGACTGAATGTGCAATAGGCAAGCAGCTTGGTGTGAAGAAATCAACTGTGGTAGCAATAATTAGAAAATGGAAGACATACAAGACCACTGATAATCTCCCTCCATCAGGGGCTCCACGCAAGATCTCACCCTGTGGGGTCAAAATGATCACAAGAACGGTGAGCAAAAATCCCAGAACCACACGGGGGGACCTAGTGAGTGACCTGCAGAAAGCTGGGACTAACGTAACAAAGGCTGCCGTCAGTAACACACTACGCCGCCAGGGACTCAGATCCTGCAGTGCCAGACGTGTCCCCCTGCTTAAGCCAGTACATATCCGGGCCCATCTGAAGTTTGCTAGAGAGCATTGGGATGTTCCAGAAGAGTATTGGGAGAATGTCATATGGTCAGATGAAACCAAAGTAGAACTGTTTGGTAGAAACGCAACTCGTCGTGTTTGGAGGAGAGTGAATGCTGAGTTGCATCCAAAGAACACCATACCTACTGTGAAGCATTGGGGTGGCAACATCATGCTTTGAGGCTGTTTTTCTGCAAAGGGACCAGGACGACTGATCCGTGTACATGAAAGAATGAATGGGGCCATGTATCGTGAGATTTTGAGTGCAAACCTCCTTCCATCTGCAAGGGCAGTGAAGATGAAATGTGGCTGGGTCTTTCAGCATGACAATGATCCCAAGCACACCGCCAGGGCAACGAAGGAGTGGCTTTGTAAGAAGCATTTCAAGGTCCTGGAGTGGCCTAGCCAGTCTCCAGATCTCAACCCCACAGAAAACCTTTGGAGGGAGTTGAAAGTCGGTGTTGCCCAGCGACAGTCCCAAAACATCACTGCTCTAGAGGAGATCTGCGTGTGTAAGAGACAGCCAATGTTGTCTTAAGCTTCATTTGTCTGTATAAACTGTTAATGTTGAATGTATTTCTGTGATTCTGTTCCTTTAAGACAGCAGCCATTGTAATTGTGACATGATGCTGGAGTGAGACCCCCCCCCCTTTTATGTCAGCCTGCCTGTTCTGCAGACAGAGTGTGAGCAGAGCAGCAGGAAGTGACGAGACAGAGAGCAGCAGCCATCTTGGCAAGTGTTGTATTGAACTGGTGTGGAGATTTTTCTGTACAGCTAAGCTGTATCTTGGTCCAGAGACAAACAGAGTGTAAAGAGACAACAGGACTAGTGAGTCCACGTGAAAGGAACTGTGCTCAGTGGCTGATCAGTGAGACTGACATTGTGACTGTGTATATGGATACCACAGATAGAGACTCGCAGTGCTGTTGATGTACTGGACGGCACCTGCTAAATCCCGGCTTACATCCCAGCTCAGTGTATGGATTCGGCAGGACTGTCAGTGTGCTGAGTGGAATCTGCTGTTGGATTACATTGCATTCAGTTGGTTTCCCTGTCTGTTAAAGAGGACTTCATTTCTCCCAAGATCCTGATAACCGTGAGGAGAGGACGCTTCACTATAAAAGAAAGGACCGACTTTGGGCCCCACCGCGCGCTTCTACGGACTGTAAGCGGTCCACCTGGACCACTGGGGAAAAGGGGGTGCACCCAAATGTGAAGTCAGGGTCAGTTAGGGATAGTTTTGAGTATATTGTTCATTCAGTGTCCATACTGCAGAAGTGGACAGAGTAACAGTAGAAACCATTGCAGAATTTGCCTTGAAATTGTTCATGCTATATTGTATATTTTGCTTGTCTTTAGCCCTGTCATTTTACCTTTAACTAGCCTTTATTAACTTATAGTAAATATATTTTTTTTTTCTTGAACTACCGCGTGTGCGTTCATTTCTGGTTGCGGAGTCCAAACCACCTGCCTTGCTCTCGGTTCACAAATTGGCGTAGTCGGCAGGATCCGCTTACCAGAATGGACGGTGACGCACCCGTTCGGGAGAATGGTGCTGGAGGAAGAATGCCAGCAGGGGCTATAATGAGTCAGTTAGCTAAATTTGATGGCAATAATATGTCAGTGAGTATGTGGGTGGAACAGATACGAATGATACAGCGAATGTACCAGACCGCACCAGAAGTACTAGTAGAGCTAGTAATATTGACATTACAAGGGGATGCTAAGACCACGGTGATACTGAGGCCATTTGAACAAAGGCAGACATTTGAGCAAGTAGTCCAGATTCTAGAAACCATCTATGGAGAAACTGCATTGCTGGGGTCTCTGCAGGCTCGGTTCTTCCAGAGGGTACAACAGGAGAATGAAAGCCTTCCCCAATATGCAAATGCCCTACAAGAACTGCTCCGAGATATTCAAAGGAAGGAAAGAGGGGGCTCGCCAGCCTTCTGTAACCCTGATCGGACTCTCCGTGACCAGTTTGTCCTGGGGATACGTGACGGCAGTTTAACTGTGACTATGCAGGATTTTATACGACGAGAGACTGATGCTAAATTCCATGATGTACAGGTAGAGGCCATCTCCCGTGCCAATAGTATGGTCCCGAGGCCGCAGACCGCAGTTGGAGTTACTTTGTCACAGGGGGCTAGTTCTGGCTCAGAGACAGTAGAAAAAGGGACGGTTAAAGAAATTCTCACAGTAATGCAGAAACTGCAAGAACAAATGGAACACTTGCACACTCGTTGTGATGAGCAGTCTATGAAAATTGCAGACTTCCAGAAGACTGGAGATGAAAGGGTGAGCCGTCCATACCCAGAAAATCAGAATCACCCACCACCCCGCTGGAGGGGTGAGGATAGGACCTACCGAAGGGGTCCAAATCATTTAGTGCAGTGCTCAGGAGAAATCGAAGGGGCTTACCGAAGGGGCCCAAACAGATGGCCAGAACGACGGGGGATACGCTGCTGGGAGTGTGGACGGATGGGCCACGTTGCTGCTAGATGTCCAGAGCAGCGACAAACTTATGAGAGACCGCCGTTAAACTGAAGTCCCCTGCTGCTGAAGGGCGTGTAGTAGGGGAGACTGACAAGGAGACTATGTGGGGAGAATGCCCTGATGATGACCTGATCGCTGCAAGTCCTGTCATACAGGTGGAAATGGAGGGTATTCCGGTTACCGGGATGATTGACACGGGTTCCCAAGTAACGACCTTGAGTAGAGACTGTTATGAACGGTACTTCCGGCAACATGTGAAATATGATCCCCATACATTCGTACGAGTGGTCGCAGCTAACCAGTTACCAGTTCCGGTCGTGGGAGTGGCCTGGATGAATGTCCGGGTATGTGGCCAAGATCTAGGTAGGAAAGGCATTGTGGTGGTACAGGAGTCACATGAAGTAAAGGTCCCTGTCATTTTGGGGATGAATGTGTTAAAAGAATTAGATCAGATCCTCTTTGAAAAGAAAGGTCACGGTTATTGGAAAGAAACCACCACCCATCGGCCTACTCAAACAGCTTTCCAGCGGCTGATCCGGACATGTGGCTTACAGAAAAGTTCAGATGCACAGCGTCCTCTGGCTCGAATTTCAGTTCCTTTGCATACAAAAGTTACACTGCCACCCAGTCGGGAGACAATAGTGTTCATGCCCGTAGGCACCTGTCGGAAACTAGAGGGCATAGCTGTGTTGGTAGAACCACTGCAGGCAGCCGAAGGAGGTGTTGATCCGCTAGTGGCCCGTTCCTTGGCAATAGTTCGCAATGGAAGAGTACCACTTCGATGTGTAAACACTCAGGACAAGAGTGTGGACCTGACCCCAGGGAGGCTGCTGGCTAACATCTATGTGACTCCGGAGGAAGTAAGGAAAGTAACTCCAATGCAGCTGAAGCCGACTGAAAGGGATGAGTGGACCGTAACTGTGTCCATGGGAGAAGATGAGGAACCCACCTCTGAATGGAATGGCTGTGCAATTCGAGAACAGATGAAGATGGATGTAAGTTCATGTTCTCTGGAATGGGTGCAGAAGGTAGATGAGCTGTTGTGGGAGAACCAAGCCACCTTTGCACGGTATGCTGAAGATTTTGGATGTACCACAGGGATCTACCATGAGATTCCCACAGGAGACACCCCTCCAATTAGAGAGCGCTACCGACAAATTCCTCCACAGTTGTATCAGGAAGTGAAAGAACTGTTAGCTAAGATGCTACAGGGTGGGATCATCCAAGAAAGCCAGAGTCCCTGGACGGCTCCTGTGGTGTTAGTAAGAAAAAAAGATGGGTCCATCCGATTTTGCGTAGACTATCGGAAGTTAAACGCTTGCACCGTACGAGATTCCTACCCCTTGCCACGGATTGAGGAGTCCCTCTCAGCGCTAGGGAGAGCCCGGTACTTCTCCTCACTAGATCTGGCTAGTGGGTATTGGCAGGTGCCGATGGCCACAAAAGACAAGGAGAAGACGGCATTCATCTTGCCCATGGGACTATACGAATTTAACCGGATGCCCTTCGGGTTGACAAATGCACCCGGAACGTTTCAGCGGTTGATGGAGAAATGTCTCGGTGACTTCAACTTTGAGTTCACTCTCATCTACTTGGATGACATTATAGTGTATTCTGCGACCTTTGAAGACCATCTCCACCAGTTGGGGCAAGTATTTCGAAGATTGCGGGAACATGGGCTCAAATTGAAACCCAGTAAATGTCGGTTGTTCCAATCTGAAATTGATTACTTGGGTCACCGCGTATCAGGAGAAGGGGTGAGACCATCAAGAGACAAGATAGCGGCTGTTCAAGATTGGCCGATACCGACTACCCTGCGAGAAGTGAGGGCGTTCCTTGGAGTAGCCGGTTACTATCGACGGTTTATTAAGGATTTCGCCAAGGTAGCAGCACCACTTAATGCTCTCCTACGAGGCACATCCGGTGGTCCAAAGAACCGGTCCGTGAAGTGGGGACCTGAACAGGAACAAGCCTTCCAGGCATTGAAGGATGCACTGACAACAGCCCCAATCTTGGCATATGCTGATTACCACTTGCCGTTCCAGCTATATACAGATGCAAGCCTGTATGGTCTTGGAGCAGCGCTTTCCCAGCTTCAGGATGGCCAGGAGAGGGTCATAGCGTACGGCAGCCGGTCTTTGAGAGATTCTGAAAGAAACCCCGAGAATTATAGTTCATTTAAATTGGAGCTGTTGGCACTGGTATGGGCCATGACCGAGAAATTCTCTGAATATTTGACCGGTGCTGAAGTTTTAGTACTGACTGACAACAACCCACTAGCTCACCTGGAAAATGCCAAGCTCGGGGCGTTAGAGCAGAGGTGGATAGCCCGAATGTCTACATTCAATTACCGCATTAAGTATCGGTCCAAGACAGAGAACCAGAATGCTGACGGACTTTCTAGGGTAACTGCCCAGACCCCCACAGAAGACGTGGATCATGAGTTGGAGCATGTGGAGGTGCCCGATTTCAGCAGATTTTCACAGGCCTTGACCGCCACTAATCAGTTTGAGATGGAGGGGACTGAAATGGCTCCTTTCTTTGGTCCCTCACGACAGGAATGGGCACAGATACAACAGACCCATGAGGGGCTGGCACAGATGATCAAGTGTGTTGAGAAAGGCCAGAAGCCCTGTAGAGAGGAAAGAGAACGACTGACACGTGAGATATTATCTGTTTTGAGTCAGTGGGAAAAGTTGGAGATGAAAAATGGAGTGCTATGCCGAAAGGTCTATTTACCTTCTGAGATCGACATTCGATACCAAATTGTGGTGCCTAGTGAACTGGCTCGCTCCTTGGCAGTTGAGGCTCATAATAAGAATGGACATTTTGGTCATGAGAAGACCTTTCGTTGGTTACAGCGACTGATTTACTGCCCTGGTCTTCGTCAAATGGTCGAAGAAGTATGCCGCAGCTGTCGAACTTGTGAGATCCATAAGGCAATAGAACAGAGAGCTCCCCTGCAAACCATCGTGACCCAGGAACCTTTAGAAATCGTCATGATAGACTATCTAATGGTGGGCCCATCCAATAGCGGACACCAGTATTGCCTCGTAATGGTGGATCACTTCACCAAATTTGCGGTGGTAACCGCCACCAAGGACCAGACAGCTGAGTCAGCAGCTCGTGCTCTGTGCCAAGATTTCATTCGAGTATATGGGTGCCCCCAACGCATCCACTCCGACCAGGGCGCCTGCTTTGAGGGACACGTAATGAAAGAAGTTCAACGTATCTACGGGATAAAGAAGTCGCACACGACTCCATACCACCCTCAGGGAAATGGGGCCTGTGAAAGATTCAACAGAACTCTGCTACAGATGCTGCGGACTCTGGAGGAAGACAAGAAGTTACAGTGGCCTCAGTTCTTGTCTGAAATGGTGTGGGCCTATAACAATCAGGTCCATTCTACAACGGGGTACTCTCCTTATACACTTCTCTTTGGGCGGTCTGGGCGAAGTATAGGAGAATTACAGTTGAATGATGTGCATGGGTTCCCTCCGAGGGATCCAACCTCTTGGGTGCGGGCGCATCGGCAGAGACTTGAGACAATCCATCGATTGGTGCGGCAGCGCCTGCAAGAACATCCCCATCCTGATAAGACCCCAGTGCAAGAAGCACCATTGCAACCAGGCGACCTGGTGCTAGTTCGTGTCAAGGAACCCCAAGGGAAATTGGAAAGCAGATGGGAGGCTTTGCCGTATCGTGTTGTTGGCCGCAAGTATGCGAATGGGCCAGTGTACCAGGTCCAGAAAGAAGGAACTGATTGTGTTCGAGTACTTCACCGAAATATGTTGCGCCTGTGTCATTCTGAAGGGACAAATCACGATGGGCCTGCCAATGTGAATGAGCTCCCACAGTCAGAGAATGGAGGTGCGGAATGGGCCTCCGACGAGGAGGATGATTGTTGGCCGATCCCTGCTCCTGGGGATGTTCCACCTGTGACTACTGTATCTCCGGCCTGTGCCCCCTCTGGTGCGGAATCCGCTGGTCCTTCTCAGCCCATAGCTGCAGCACCCCATAATATACCACCGGTCCTCAGACGGACCACTAGGCCAAATGCTGGTATTCTCCCTGTTCGGTATGCGCAGGATGAGTTTGTTTGGCCTGCCATACATCGGTATACTACCACCCTGTGCATAAAAGTACAACCCTCTGGATATACAGTCATAGGCAGGGACTGCCACTCTTAAAGTGGGGGGGAATATGTAAGAGACAGCCAATGTTGTCTTAAGCTTCATTTGTCTGTATAAACTGTTAATGTTGAATGTATTTCTGTGATTCTGTTCCTTTAAGACAGCAGCCATTGTAATTGTGACATGATGCTGGAGTGAGACCCCCCCCTTTTATGTCAGCCTGCCTGTTCTGCAGACAGAGTGTGAGCAGAGCAGCAGGAAGTGACGAGACAGAGAGCAGCAGCCATCTTGGCAAGTGTTGTATTGAACTGGTGTGGAGATTTTTCTGTACAGCTAAGCTGTATCTTGGTCCAGAGACAAACAGAGTGTAAAGAGACAACAGGACTAGTGAGTCCACGTGAAAGGAACTGTGCTCAGTGGCTGATCAGTGAGACTGACATTGTGACTGTGTATATGGATACCACAGATAGAGACTCGCAGTGCTGTTGATGTACTGGACGGCACCTGCTAAATCCCGGCTTACATCCCAGCTCAGTGTATGGATTCGGCAGGACTGTCAGTGTGCTGAGTGGAATCTGCTGTTGGATTACATTGCATTCAGTTGGTTTCCCTGTCTGTTAAAGAGGACTTCATTTCTCCCAAGATCCTGATAACCGTGAGGAGAGGACGCTTCACTATAAAAGAAAGGACCGACTTTGGGCCCCACCGCGCGCTTCTACGGACTGTAAGCGGTCCACCTGGACCACTGGGGAAAAGGGGGTGCACCCAAATGTGAAGTCAGGGTCAGTTAGGGATAGTTTTGAGTATATTGTTCATTCAGTGTCCATACTGCAGAAGTGGACAGAGTAAAAGTAGAAACCATTGCAGAATTTGCCTTGAAATTGTTCATGCTATATTGTATATTTTGCTTGTCTTTAGCCCTGTCATTTTACCTTTAACTAGCCTTTATTAACTTATAGTAAATATATATTTTTTTTCTTGAACTACCGCGTGTGCGTTCATTTCTGGTTGCGGAGTCCAAACCACCTGCCTTGCTCTCGGTTCACACGTGGAGGAATGGGCCAACATACCAGCAACAGTGTGTGCCAACCTTGTGAAGACTTACAGAAAACGTTTCACCTCGGTCATTGCCAACAAAGGATATATAACAGTATAACAAGTATTGAGATGAACTTTTGTTATTGACCAAATACTTATTTTCCACCATAATTTGCAAATCAATTCTTTAAAAATCAGACAATGTGATTTTCTGGATTTGTTTTCTCATTTTGTCTCTCATAGTTGAGGTCTACCTATGATGACAATTACAGGCCGGCCTCATCTTTTTAAGTGGGAGAACTTGCACAATTGGTGGCTGACTAAATACTTTTTTTCCCCACTGTATATATGGAATCACATGTCTGTAGAAAATTCTGCTCTTCTTCATTTATAGTGAAATCCCTCGACTTCCTTCATTTGGACATAATATGTCATTTACAACAGCCTGAGATATTTTGTGATAGGGCCAGTCATTAAATGGACACTTTGGGTTTGACCTTAAATTGTGGATATCCGCTAAAATCCCTTTACTGTCTGTGTATATTTGGATGGAGACACATTGAGAGATGACACAGATGTCATCAATTTTACAGAGGAAACATATTGCTTCCTTTAGTATTTTTGGCAGGAACGGTCAATGAAAATCATTAGTTTATGTTTCCGTGTAATCCTCTATCCAAATCTTAGATTATTAATCTACTTTAGAAATATAAACAGAGTGTTTATTCTTTTATGAAGTATATAAGAGGTAGAGAGGTCTGGTTGATATTGATAGTATGGTCTGATGTACATGCATATGGAATTGGCTGGGTTAAGGAAAGGTATTACAGATTTCAGAATACTGTAGTATGCAGTCTGCAGATCTATAGGGCAACAGTACGGAATTTGATGTTCCAAAGTAATGGCTTTAACTAGAATTTTCAGCATGCTGGAAAAGCTGCAGGCTAACAGGGTATGCTGAGAGTTGTAGTTCTGTAAAGTTCCATCCTCCTGTTGTCAATAGCTGATAAATGATAGATTGGTGGGGGATGACTAATGGGACAGCTACAGACCCTGTTCCACTATTTACCTAGGACCACTGGCGACTAAGAGGAGTTTGAATGGGGCGGTGGTTGAGCATGCTTCCTGCAGTACCATTCAATGTCTATGGTACTGAGCATGGAGGTGCATTCCCCTAACCCATGGTCTTGCACCTGGGGTACCCATACTGACTGCTACACCCTCACCAATCTAGCACTGATATCTCTCCAGGATGTAATAGTCGCTTTCCCTTTTGCTCAACCACACCCCGCAGCCTTAGTCCAGCTGTGTTAATGCTTCGCTTAGTGTTTTGGGCAGGTTCTATAATGTGATCATGATTTGCTATTTAAGACCCCTGCATGTGGGTTAATAAGGGATGGAAAATCCAGCCCATACACTGGCCAGATTTCACACCATGAACCCAGTCTGAAGACTTGGATTCTCTACATCATAATGATGCCTGTGTGCAGAGCTGGCTCTCATATTAATTGCCTAGTGATATATTGCTGTACTGACATTTTCTGCTGACCTTTTGCTATGTTCCTGACCTCGTCCTTGCCTTGACTTCCTCTGTTGGGTCCTTTTGATGCTTCCTGTATTCTGACCTCGGCCTTATTCCATACTTACTCTTGTCTAGTACCTTGGATATTCTGCTTGGCACTGTTACATTTCTCCGGTCCTGACCTCTGGCTTTCCTGTGAATATGCTACTGGGTTTACACTTAGTCTCACATCTACTGCCTACCTTTCTATTTACAAACCCAAGCGTAGCTCCTGATCTCACAACTGTACACAGTTGTCAATCTAAGGCTACTATGACGGCTTCTATGGGGATTCCCTGTAGCTGAGCCCAGATCAGTACAGGGTTTAAAGGGTAAAAAGAAAAGAATTACTTAGACTTCGTGCCTGGTTTACCCAGTGCTTTGAGGCTTCAAGGGTCATGTAACGCTATTAACCTCTATGTGAACTAGAACAAGTAATAAATACTTCAAACTGCAATATCCCTTTAAAGGGGTTCTCTGGGAATTGGTCAAATGACAAAATATATCAGGGTACCTGCATCCGCTTAGAAAAAAAAATAAAATGTCCGCCACAGCTATTCTCTATATAGGAGCAGCACAATCTCTCTTCTCAGCTCAACCATCTTCTGGTATTAGTACCGTCAGTGCCTTAAAAATCCTGAACAAAAAACCAACAGAATTAGCCCAACTCCGCACCCTCCAGCAGCAGGGAACTCCTCCCAAACAGGTTTTACATAAAGAACGACAGTTGTGGCCATTTTTTTTTTCACACTTATACCCCAAGAGGCAAAACAAGCGCCTGCATCTTTAACGGATGGGCATAAACTTGGGAGGGATGGGGAGTGATGGGTATTATCACACCTGTTCTTATACAGATTATGTTCATGAGTAACGTTGAATTAGTGAATAAGAACATCTGCATTGGATAAATCATTTTTGAGCAAGTCCCCCAATATAACTGTTCATATAACTAATGTTTGGACTCACCTCAATGGAGTGTAAGGGAACTGCTCAGTTAGTCTAGATGTTTATACTGTCTAATATCGGAAGAGCTCAGTCGGGTCCTCCTTATTAAACCTCCATATGCCATAACAAAGATTATCCATAAACCGAGAAAAGTCAAGGATTTACCTCTGAAATATTTACCTACGTAGCAAATCTATTAGTACTAGAAGCAAGCAAGCTTCAGCGTCAACTTGATGAAACCTCCACCAAATATTAGGATAGAAGACAAAGATTCATGGATACGTCTGAGCTACACTGAACATTGACCTCGAGTGAAGAATAACATTGTGTAAACAGATTTTACCATTCCTCCACACATCAGCTTTTGTATGGAATATAATGGAGGATTTGCCCTGATGAAGGACTAAGATTAAAATACCATACATACTTCAGACAAAAAATTTGACATCACAAAGGGCGCATATCCCTGGAATCTTATATAAACACTTGAACTTGGTCTTACAGCGCCCCCACTTCTGTATAGAATTAAATGTCTGAATTGCCAAATTACAAATGTGATTTCAGTTATTGTTAACACTCCTGTACCCAGAATTTGTCCAAGAAAATGGCTGACTGCAGGGGCGTACACAGGATTTTCTTAAGGTGGAGATCTGCTCAATCCCCAAGGCTACTGTTGATCCATCGCCAAATCACACCCCCGCTGCCACCTGCTGGTACTGCCAATTCCACCCTCCCACCCCAATTTCATGGAAGCACTCCCTCTCTCCCGCTCCTCTGGACTTTCATTATGCAGACACTTATTGTTGCCCTGATTCACTCTCGCCTTGACTACTGTAACTCCTTACTAATTGGTCTTCCCCTTACTAAACTCTCCCCTCTACAATCTATTCTGAATGCGGCAGCCAGGCTCATCTATCAGTCTAGACGCTACAGCGATGCCTCCGGTCTGTGCCAGTCACTACATTGGCTGCCTATTCAATACAGAATACAATATATATTTATCACCCTCATCCACAAGGATCTCCATAATGCTGCACCTCCCTACATTTCCTCCATCATCTCTGTCTATCGCCCAACCCGTACTCTCCGTTCACTCAATGACCTAAGACTAACATCCTCTATTATCAGAAGCTCCCACGCTCGTATACAAGACTTCTCCCGAGTTGCACCACTTCTCTGGAATGCTCTATCCCGGGCTATCAGATTAACTCCCAATTTCCACAGCTTCAAGCGCAAACTAAAGACATATCTTTTCAGACAGGCCTATCACAAATCCTAATGTAAACCCTTCCGTAGTTAGAATCCCTAAAACGAACCCTCCTATATTCACGCTCCCGCATTACCTCACAGGATATGATGCCGTATCAGACTCTATATGTCCAGGCACCATCTGCACGTTAAAGGACACGACTGGTGACGGCTCATACAGCTTTATATATGTGTAATGACAGTAACTTCTATAACAAAATTGTCTGACCATTGTATAAGCAATGCTACCTCCGATGTCGCCCCTGCTACCTCCTGTGTCACCCCCTCTACCTTATAGATTGTAAGCTCTTGCGAACAGGGTCCTCAGTCCCAGTGTGTGAATTGACTATTTCTTTGTAATGTATCTTTTTTGTCTGTACTTGAACCCTACAAATTGTAAAGTGCTGCGGGATATGTTGGTGCTATATAAATAAAATGTATTATTATATTATTATTATTATGATGATGAGCATCATGAAAATTCTGGCACAACAAGAGTGCGGTGGTACTTGTAGGAGATCAGGAGTGGTTTTTCTTTAGTTATAGTACTTTCTACAAACTTTGCAAAAATCAACAGTATGGTTGAATTTAAGAAACTTGTAAAATATCTTAGATAAAAATACTTCTTTCTACAGTTAATGGACTCCTTTACTCTTCTATCCTTCCTAAACTGTTCACTCACTCTGAACTATCTGCTAAATCAATTTTTGGTGAATAGAGAGATCAGGTTACATGCTTCTCATAGGTCTATAGAGCGGGGAAGAAGAGCTGAAAGAGAGACCAGCACAGACACATACAGGCATGCTGCTGCAGCTAATGGTGAGTTTTCTATATCACCTTAAAGCTTTATTCACGGTGGTAGCTGCAGATATACAGATTTTTCCATAATTTAACTCTATGGCTATGCAGAGTATCTGATGCCCTGTATCAGAAAAATTGGTCTCTAACTGTTCCAAAACTATATTAAGAAATTATTCAGCACAGAATGGAGTCTTAATAACAGCATGGGGTTAAAAGGTGCATGGTTCATTGCAGAATCGTGATGGATTAATATGCTGATAGAGATTCCTACAGCATAGCATTAATAATAGATATTACTTACATATAAATGTACTTGGGAAGATATCACTATCAGTTTACTCCTGCAATCTGTCGCTTCCAGATGGAATTGCTCCGACTTCATGTTTCACAGAGAGTCCTTGTTCTTCCCCTGTAATACAAGACCATTTCCTTCTCAAACAGAAGCTAAACTTCTGACCTCTGCCTCGTGAAATAGGGACACTTTGTGAAGGTCACAGGGCTCCTGATAATTGTCACTGGTGTATCAATGGCAGATTTACCAGAAAACAATAAAAAGCTCAACTTTTGCAACACATTTGCAGTAACTTTGTTACTTTTTTACACTTTGCACATGTGCTAAATCACTTAGAGGTCTATTCTGTATGGTCAGTATTATCCTGCTGGTAGCGTTGGAGTTTTGTTGGAAGATAGTTTTCATGTACAGTGGGCCTCCTGTTATTTATCCCTTACTTCTTATTTTACATATATATATATAATGTGGCTCAGTGGTTAGCCTTGCAGCGCTGGAGTCCTGGGTTCAAATCCTGCCAAGAACAACATCTGCAAGGAGTTTGTATGTTCTCCCCGTGTTTGTGGGGGTTTCCTCCGGGTACTCCGGTTTCCTCCCACACGCCAAAGAAATACTGATAGGGAATGTAGATTGTGAGCCCTATATGGGACAGTGACTGTCAATGTCTGTAAAGTGCTGCGGAATATGATGGCTCTATACAAGTAAGTATAATAAATAATAATAATTACAATAGGATTATCAATTATATATTCATTTATTGTCATGCATATGGTGACTACATATTTTAGAGCTTTGTAAAATCCCGCATTTCAAAGGATTGTGCCATCAAAAATGACCTATTGCTAAAATCCAGTCAGGTATTATCCTCAAATTCTCTCATCCCTTACACTGACCTGATCCCCCTGAGGCCGGAAACCTCCGCCTACATTGGCAATAAACGCAGTTATACTATGTTTTCTCTTCCTTGAAGAAATCACATATTCTCCACAGATCCCCAAACCCATTTGAGCGCCTGTGCATCTCCCCCTCCCCGCCAACACATCCCATCTCCTTATTATACAGCTTATTCGTGGACACATCAGATGACAATCTGCCAGCATATGCAGCACGATGGGAGGGGGAGTTGGGGGCTTCTTTTCCACCAGATGTGTGGCTCACGGCCTTCCGTTCCTACCACAAATTCTCCATCTTGTGTAAAGCTCAGGAAACGAACTACAAAATCCTCTCTTGCTGGTACAGGGTTCCCTCTGTGCTACATGAGATATTCCCTTTGCTGCTGGAGATGCAATGCTGACCACGGAACGATGCTAAACATTTGTTGGAATTGCCCCCCGATTGGTCGTCTTCTGGAATAAGGTTTGCCACATAGTTGAGAGGGTCACTGGAATTGTATTGGAAGATGATCGGGCCTACTCTTCCTTTCCCCATAAATTCCATAAACATCACAGCCTCACTCACCACAGGCTGTGGTGAATGTGCATTGTACGGGGCTGATGCAGCCCTATTCCCCGCCTCTCGTGTGGGACTCCGGTTACGTTGTAAGCAGAGCTCTTCTTGCAACAGTTTCATGAACATAGATTATTCATGCACTTGAGAAAGGGATCTAAATTCTGAAACGCGTTGTGATTTTATATGAATAAAAAGAGAGTCTTTTTACCAACCTAACGTGACTGTGAGCCCTGCCTATCCAAGTGTGTGTGTTGTCCTCCCAATCTCTGGGTATTCCACCCAGTATCTTCACAATGTTTATATATGACAGAGATAAAGTTGGCTTTTGGCTAATCTGGGAAAGTTTAGAAATCTAATGGGAAACGTCTGCCGTGAATAAAGAGACAGGAGGTGAAATACTAGTAATGTATTTTTTTGCTAACGAATATCCTAAAAATTGCCTCATCTTAATGTATTGTGTCACTTTTGAAAACTTTTCCTTCATTCACCTTTAATCTTCGAGAAATCAATCTTATTTTTTGGTCTGGAATTTGTCAAAAGATCACGGAGTTCAAAGTTACACCCTCCAGAGCAGATATTCAGGGGTTATATTTTCAGCCCTGGGTATTAGACTGACTGTGAAAGAAACCGTATTGTGCTTCTGGAGCCAGGATAGAAGCGTTCCCCAGTCCAGGCAAAATTTACAACATTTTTATTGAGGGATTGTCCTGTTTAGAAAAAGTAAAATGTTGATGAGACATTTAGTGGAGAGAAGCAATGGCATGGTGTACCTTCCTATCATTGGGCTATGAATACAGTTGGTTGTTCTTGTATTCTTCTTTATGGACACACATGGATTACTCTACTCTTCTAGCATACAATGGTGTTTTTCTCATTGGGCCTATACTATGAATTTTACTTTTTGTAGGTTATAAGCCAACTTACAGATAGAATCCAACAATCAGTGACCACATCTTCTTTCTTTCAAAAGGCCTTTGTTCTCAAAACAACTTTTCATAAATGAATAATAAAGGTTAAAATAATAAACTTTGTAATAGATCTTATTAAAGTAATCTGTTTTCTTCTCTACTTTTTAGGCAGTTATTTTCTCCACATTAAGAGAGAGGGGCAATAGAAAAGACCCTTAAATAATTGCTGCTGTTACACTCTGCTGTTCCTTGCTCTTTTAACACTGCTGTTATAGATATATAAATCTATATATATAATATATATATATATATATATATATATATATATATATATACACACATATACTGTATATATATATATACATATACTGTTATATATATATATATATATATATATATATAGATAGATAGATATAGTTGTAGATAAGAGGCTACTAGTGCACAGAATTTGTAGGTGTGATGCTGAATACAGAGAGATATAATGTACACAAGCAGTCAGATTAAAGATAAGAAGCAGGAAAACAGTTTAATAAGTGGACAAGGAAAGAGATCTTCTTAATAAGATATATTATAAGATTTCTTATTTTCACCTGTACTATTCATTTATGAAAGTTTGTTGATAACTGGAGGCATGCTTTAAAAGAGACCTTTCAACAACTCCAACTTTTCGCATCCTTCAATGACTCTGGCATAGTTGGATTTTTTTCTCTAGCCACCACCATCCCTGAGCAATGGGTGCTGATAGTTTCAGCACCCAATATGTTAATTAGGCTCTCTACTGTCAGGTGGGTTGTCCAGGGATGGAGCAGACTGACAGGGACTGCCAACCTGATAGCAAAGAGAATAGATAGGATATTGAGTGCTGAAACTAACAACACCCATTGCTCAGGAACAGTGTGGGGTTAAATAAAATAATCCAACTGCGCCGGAATTAGTGGATTATTAAAGGATGCAGAGATAGAGATGGTGTAGGGGGTTAAATGCCCTCTTAAAGTAGAGTAATAGCAGTATAGTAGTAGCTTTTTCTCTCAATGAAACTGCAGCATAGTAAATGTGTTATCTGTCAGTTTCAATGAATTTTGCCATTTAAAGAAATACAGAATCTCTACTATGCCTAAGAAGACATGTCCCAAGGCTGCTATTGCTGCTCTGTGTGATGTGCGGTATGTTCCGGCTCATCGTTTATCCAGCTGTATCTGGATGGCAGAAACACAATGGTGATGTCATGATTCATGGATGTTACCATGCTGTGTGCTGGAAGGATAGATATCTGTGCTATGAATACTTGTCACTCTATTACCGTGTGCCTATTACTGTATATGTATTGCAAAGAATATACAGTCATGACCAAAAGTTTTGAGAATGACACAAATATTATATTTTCACATGATCTGCTGCCCTCTGGTTTTTATGTGTGTTTGTCAGATGTTTTTATCACATACAGAAATAGAATTGCATTCATATTATGAGTAACAGAAGCTTATATTGACAGTTAGAATGAGTTAATGCAGCAAGTCAATATTTGCAGTGTTGACCTTTCTTCTTCAGGACATCTGCAATTCTCCCTGGCATGCTCTCAATCAACTTCTGGACCAAATCCTGACTGATAGCAGTCCATTCTTGCAGAATCAATGCTTTAATTTTGTCTGAATTTGTTGGTTTTTGTTTGTCCACCCGTCTCTTGATGATTGACCACAAGTTCTCAATGGGATTAAGATCTGGGGAGGTTCCAGGCCATGGACCCAAAATCTCTATGTTTTGTTCCCTGAGCCATTTAGTTATCACCTTTGCTTTATGGCAAGGTGCTCCATCATGCTGGAAAAGGCATTGTTGAGCACCAAACTGCTCTTGGACGGTTGGGAGAAGTTGCTCTTGGAGGACATTCTGGTACCATTCTTTATTCATGGCTGTGTTTTTAGGCAAGACTGTGAGAGAGCCGATTCCCTTGGCTGAGAAGCAACCCCACACATGAATGGTTTCAGGATGCTTTCCAGTTGGCATGAGACAAGACTGGTGGTAGCGCTCACCTCTTCTTCTCCGAATAAGCTGTTTTCCAGATGTTCCAAACAATCGAAAAGGGGATTCATCAGAGAAAATGACTTTACCAAAGTCCTCAGCAGTCCACTCCCTGTACCTTTTGCAGAATATCAGTCTGTCCCTGATGTTTTTTCTGGAGAGAAGTGGCTTCTTTGCTGCCCTCCTTGAGACCAGGCCTTGCTCCAAGAGTCTCCGCCTCACAGTGCGTGCAGATGCACTCACACCTGCCTGCTGCCATTCCTCAGCAAGCTCTGCACTGCTGGTAGCCCGATCCCGCAGCTGAAACACTTTTAAGAGATGGTCCTGCCGCTTGCTGGTCTTTCTTGGGCACCCTGGAGCCTTTTTGGCACCAATGGAACCTCTCTCCTTGAAGTTCATGATGATGCGATAGATTATTGACTGAGGTGCAATCTTTCTAGCTGCAATACTCTTCCCAGTTAGGCCATTTTTGTGCAGTGCAATGATGACTGCACGTGTTTCTTTAGAGATAACCATGGTTAACAGAAGAGAAACAATGATGGCAAGCACCAGCCTCCTTTTAAAGTGTCCAGTGGTGTCATTCTTACTTAATCATGACAGATTGATCTCCAGCCCTGTCCTCATCAACACCCACACCTGTGTTAATGGAGCAACCACTGAAACGATGTTAGGTGGTCCTTTTAAGGCAGGGCTGCAATGATGTTGAAATGTGTTTTGGGGGATAAAGTTCATTTTCTAGGCAAATATTGACTTTTCAAGTAATTGCTGTTAAGCTGATCACTCTTTATAACATTCTGGAGTATATGCAAATTGCCATTAGAAAAACTGAAGCAGTAGACTTTGTAAAAATTAATATTTGTATCATTCTCAAAACTTTTGGCCATGACTGTACTACAATGTTTATGACAGCCTGTTGTCCATGATGACTGTTCCAGTAAGTTATGTGTGAATGATGCCCTTGCTTTTCTTCAACACTTTCCACATGTTTTATGGATCATCTGGTCTCAAGGCGTAGCATGGCATATTATGTAGCCACTAGGAATATAGGTGGACAGTTGGCCAAGCTCAGGTTGACCCTATCTCGTTTTGTAGACCTGTCAGGATTCTCCTTCTACACAAGCTGCAGCCTCTTTATAAATCTCATGTTTGCTGCGCCAGTTGCCACTCTTAATACATTTGCCCCACTGTCTCATTATTAACCTGATAACTTTTAAAATGTTGTCAGATGGCAACCAACTCGAGCCATACAGTGGCTTACAACAGTATTCATACCCCTTGAACTTTTTCACATTTTGTCACCTTACAACCACAAACTTGTAAAATGTATTTTATTGAGATTTTAAGTTATAACCAACACAAAGTAGCAGATAATTGTGAAGTGGAAGGAAAATGATACATGGTTTTCAAAATTGTAGCCAAATAAAAATCTGAAAAGTGTGATGTGCAAAAGCATTCAGCCCCCTGTACTCTAATACACCTAAATAATATCCAGTGCAATCAATTGCCTTCAGAAGTCACTTAATTAGTTAATAGTGTAATTTAGTCTCAGTATAAATACACCTGTTCTGTGAAGGACTCAGTGGTTTCTTAGAGAACACTAGTGAACAAACAGCATCATGAAGACCAAGGAACTCACCAGACAGGTCAGAGATAAAGTTGTGGAGAAGTTTAAAGCAAGGTTAGCTTATAAAAAGATATCCCAAGCTTTGAGCATCCCAAGGAGCACTGTTCAATCCATCATCCAAAAATGGAAAAAGTATTCTACAGCTGCAAACCTACCAAGACATGGCTGTCCACCTAAACTAACAGATCGAGCAAGGAGAGCGCTGGTCAGAGAAGCAGCCAAGAGGTCCATGGTCACTCTGGAGGAGCTACAGAAATCCACAGCTCAGGTGGGAAAATCTGTCCACGGGACATTTATAAGTCGTGCACTCCACAAATCTGGCCTTTATGGAAGAGTGGCAAGAAGAAAACCATTGTTGGAAGAAAGACATAGTAAGTGCTGTCTGCAGTTTGCCACAAGCCATATAATATAGGGGACACAGCAAACATGTGGAAGAAGGTTCTCTGGTCAGATGAGACCAAAGTTGAACTTTTTGGCCTAAATGCAAAGCGCTATGTGTGGCAGAAAAGTAACACTGCTCATCACCCTGAGCACACCATCCCCACTGTGAAGATGCTTTATTTCAGCAGAGACAGGGAAGATGGTCAGAGTTGATGGAAAGATGCATGGAGATAAATACAGGGCAATCCTGGAAGAAAACCAGTTGGAGGCTCCAAAAGACTTGAGACTGGAAGGAGATTCACCTTCCAGCAAGGCAATGACCCTAAACATACAGCCAGAGCTACAGTGGAATGGTTTAGATCAAAGAATATATCACAATGAGCATCTGTGGCAAAACATGAAATTGCAGTTCACAGATGCTCTCTATCCAATCTGGCTGAGCTTAAGCTATTTTGTAAAGAAGAATGGGCAAAAACCTCAGTCTCTAGATTTGCAAAGCTGGTAGAGACATACCCCAAAAGACTTGCAGCTGTAATTGCAGTGAAATTTGATTAAAATTGTGAAAACCATGTATCATTTTCCTTCCATGTCACAATTATCTGCTACTTTGTGTTGATCTATCACTTAACATCTCAATAAAATACATTTAAGTTTGTGGTTGTAAGGTGACAAAATGTGAAAAAGTTCAAGTGGTATGAATACTTTTGCAAGCCACTGTACATTATATATATATATATATATATATATATATATATATATAAAACCTTATCCTCGTACATAAAGTTGAAAAGAGAAAATCAGAGTATGTACATTTTTCAGAAACATTATTCTAGGGGCAGCGTTCTATTGCATGATTCAACTAAGCTACTAATTTACTAGTCAATAACTCACAAATGCAAGCCATAGACACTGAATTCACTGTATAAAGTAACAAGCTTGGGCCATAATGTGTACTTAGTGGAAAGTCACAGCAGTTTTTCACTTGCCCCACCAGATGGAATATTTCTCGGTAAGGGTCGGCAACTCATAGTAAACCTCATTACCATTAATCTTGTAGTGTCATCCTAAAGTACCATGTTCTACAAGCCGGGGCTCTGAAGTACAGGAAGAGTAATGACATTTCACTGAACACAGACAATAGTGTCTTTCCCTGGAAGTTCAAAGCACCCCGGCTCCTCAAAGTGCCATTATATCCACCGCGAACCCACAGTCTAAGAAAAATCTAAGACCCTCAATAGTGCTTGAATAAGGGCACCAAACCAGAGCCCTCCAATATATCTTTAATTAATGGCAGAAATGTCTGCGCCACTTACATGGTCATTGCATTCATTCTTTCCAGGCAGACACAGTAATCTCTGGCAAGTGAACCCAGAAAAGCTTTTAATGGCATCTGGGGGGATTAGCAGAGTATGTAAGCACCCGGTCGTCCTTCAATACCTAATACATTCCATATGTCTAGTGTGTTGATATTATTTACAGGGCTTTTCTATCCTTCTGTCCTCAAGTATCATTACACGTAACCAATGTCATCAGTATATTTCCTATTCCTTAAATGCCAAATCTGTATCCTCTGTTTAATATGAAAGATAGCTCAGAGGTGGCCGGGACAGGAAGATAGCTCAGAGGTGGCCGAAATAGGAAGATAGCTCATAGGTGGCCGTTACAGGAAGATAGCTCATAGGTGGCCGTTACAGGAAGATAGCTCATAGGTGGCCGTTACAGGAAGATAGCTCATAGGTGGCCGTTACAGGAAGATAGCTCATAGGTGGCCGGGACAGGAAGATAGCTCAGAGGTGGCCGGGACAGGAAGATAGCTCAGAGGTGGCCGAAATAGGAAGATAGCTCATCGGTGGCCGGGACAGGAAGATAGCTCATAGGTGGCCGTTACAGGAATATAGCTCAGAGGTGGCCGGAATAGGAAGATAGCTCAGAGACATCTCAGTATGTGCACTATTCAGTATATACAAACCACCCTTCGTATATACACACATACACACTCATCTCTCAGTATATCCACACGTATACATACATCTCTCATTGTGTACAGATATACAGTATACAGCCATTCATGGAGGCAAGAATTATCTCCTGAACTTGTATCCTCTCATGGGGAAATAACCCAGCAGTCACCAACCTGACTGAAGCTGCAGGGTTAGTCAGACATGACCACAGAGTACAGCTCTGACAGCACACACACACGTCCCCATACCAATATTACGTTGACTACGGTCGGCTATTTTTTTGAAGTCCATGAACAGCTCACTACTAGTGTTGAGCGAACCCAAACTTCATGCATTCGGATACCCGAACCCGACTCCCACGTACATGTATGTGGGAGAATGTGATGGTGATCGAGCGAGCTTATAAGCAGAGCCCGTGCGATCACCATGGGAGCCCAGCTATATCTGACAGCTAGGCTCCTGCTGCAACAGCGGGGATGGTGATAATACCGATCCCCGCTGCTTAAACTTTAAGATGCTGCAGTCAATAGCGACTGCGGCATCTTACGTATTTGTCATTGAAACTGAATGCCGCGGGCGGCATCGGAAGCGGGTGTTAGCTGTAACTGACAGCTAACACCCTGCTCCTTAACCCCCGATCGGAGCTGAGCAGCAAGATCGGGGTGCGCCCATATGTATCTTCTGCAGCCTGGTTGTGGCCAGTGACCAGGAGTCCCCAGTACCTGATTCTGCGTCTGCATAGGCTGATTTCCTCTGATCCAGGTTCCATAGTAGGACATCACTAAAGAGTTAAAAAAATGTTTTACAGCCATTTTTGGATCACAAAGTTCAGGTCCCCATTGATTTCAATGGGGTTTGGGTTTGGTTTGGGTACCCGAACCGAACTTTTGGGCAAAGTTCGGCGGAACGCGTTGAACCTGAACACTACTCACTACTTTATAAAGTGCCCTCTACAGGAGGAGGAGGTCAATTACAGATCATCAGGAGAGCTAGTTATTAAGTTATGAAGGGGGGTTCAGGCAGTAATGAAGAAATTCAAACGCACCACTAAACACTTCCATCTGTATTGATGGATGCCCTCATTGTAGGCACTCAGTGGACCCCCCAGGTGCTGTTTCCCCCAACTCTTGCTTTGGTTCACCAGGTGCTCCTGATTGGGGACCCTATCCAGGTTAGCTACATCCCTTATTTTAATGGGTGTAGGGACCACCTCTCCTCCGGTCCTACAAACACAGATATGGAAAATTAATCCAAGGACCATAGAAAGTACCGATCACTACTCTGCCAGGTGGTTAGGGATGTAGCGTTGTTATCCAGCATCAGAATGGGTGCCTTTAATGTTCAGCTGTTATTACATTTATTTTGGGAATTTGCTGATTAAGGAATTCTCTATGTTTTTTCAGAAAGAGATCTTAAAAAATTGCCGAACTGGCTATCGTAGAAAAAAAAATCAGGGATGCTAAATGTGTATGGCTGGACGTCTATAGCTCCAGGTATGGCGCAATCTTTGCATTGCATTCCTGATATATCTGCTTTATTCTAATGCCACGGCCATTAGATGGCAGCTGGATGGGCAGGAAATATCCGACTGCTCCAAGATGTTTTTGGAAAGGTTTTAGCATAAACACGTGTGGTTAAATTGCCTGAAAGAGCTTGCTGGAGAGCGAGACGAGCGCAGGCAGACAGGCTTATCTTGGGGAAAACAATAGCATTTGGCCAGATCAATATTCCCTTGTGCAAATAGTTGGGGGTCGACGGGGGCTGCAGTCTGACAACACCCATAGACGTGACAACTGGGACTGCAAAGTAAAACAAGACCTGCAGAGTGGAGCGGTCTCGGCCCGTGTGAAACTTTGGGATAATGTAAATGACAGTAATTGGAGTTATCTGAAATCATTCTCAATGTTAGTCTTAATAATTGAAAACAAGTGTTCATCGTGGGCAGTGAAGAAATCTTACATGCACAGTAAATTCTTTAACAATTCCTCGGAGAAAGTTATCATGCCATTATTTGCGTAATAGAAAAGTGGAAAACATACATTTAATGACATTCATCTACTTAAAGGAACACTCCATGGTGTGCCCGGTGGAGGAACAGAGCAGGCATTGCCTAGCACAGAGATACGCTACTGGTGGTCTTCTGTCATGCCCTGCACTAGGCATAACACAATAGGGGAATTTATCAATACTGGCGTTTCCTTCAACACTCTTCATAAAGGCACCGACTGGTCCGAGGTGTGCCCATATTATCATGAGGCTCCGGCCTCTTAGTAAAACAGAAACACGCCCGTGCACTGGAATAGAAATCTACGCTGGTCAGGAACTGGTGTAGACTTCTTATATACCTCACTACAGTTATCTGGTATGAGTTGTAATAAATATGTTGGTCCAAGGAGTCCTTGCCCTAGCCCCTCCAACTGGCATAGATGGGTTGGTAAATTCCCCCCAATGTTTCAGTATTCCTTGGAGTGTTCCTTTAAGATGGCCACACATCACTTGATTTTTTTGCCTAATCTAGCTGTCAGTCTCATAACTAGGCCATGTGAGGGACTACTAGAAGCATGGCCAACAATTGCAAGTTGCACTTTTCATTTCAGCTAATACATATCGTATTTTCTGGTTTGGTTCCAGATAAGGCTATGTTCACATCTGTGCTGGGGGTCTGGTTGTTTGTCAAAAGAACAGACACAAACAGTGGCGTAACTAGGAATGGCTGGGCCCCAAGGCTAACGTTTGACATGCCCCCCCCTCCCCCCGAACCGCCAAGTATAATGATCGGAGACACAGGGGAGTATACAAACAAAAAAAAAAAACAATGTTACTTACCTCTCCCTGGCTCTTGCACTCCCCGCTACTTCGGCCATCTTCAATGTTGGACCAGATCTCACGTGAGTCGGGCCAGCGTCGCAACGCATAATGATGCAGGCCCGGCCCATGTGACGTCACCAAACAGGCCCGAAGCCTGCGGAGCGTAGGAGAGGTAATTTACAGTGTTTTTTATGTTCCCTCACCTCCCCTGGGCCTCCGATCATTATACTCGGGCATCTGAAAAGACCCCCCGAGTATAATGATAGCAGTATTTGTGGGGTTCTCGGCCCGCGACCTCACTTACCGATCCCCGCTCCTGCTCACAGCCACCTCCGCCTGCGCAGAATGGGAAGCGGCCATGAGCAGGAGCGGGTATTAGTAAGTAAATAGGGCCCGTTACCTGCTGGGGTTACTCCAGCAGGTAACGGCCTATTAAAAAAAAAAAAAAAAAACAACATCAGGGGCCCTGTGGCAGCCGCTACAGCAGCGCATATCATAATCCATCATTTTTGACAGATCTGTCAACAGGTATCCATCAAAAAAGTGTTCGCTTGTGGCAGACCCATTCCCCCCTCCCACCTCGTCTTCATTCTGTGCATGTGCAGAGAAAAATGAAGATGGAAAAACTGATTGAAAATGGATTACCATTACCAGATATGAACCCAGCCTAAGACAGTGGTGTACATAGAGGGGAGGGGAGAGGGAAATCCTATAGCAAAGATAAACATAAGGTGGCATAAAGGAGCTACCTAATACCTCTATACTCCAACCAACCAACAGCAAACCTCCTAACATTTCAGTATGTAAGTCTCTCCCTTGAATCACCCTGAAAATGCCCCACCATTGTATAAAATGAATCAATTACTAGCCAGCAGCAAACTTCTGCTCCCCCCTCACCTCTCCATAGACTGTGTGCGTGAGACTGGATACAGATACTAGTGCTTTTAGGGATAAGAATCTGAAAGAAGGGAAGGAGGAAGAAAACAGCCTGATAAGTGGAGAAGGGCACAATGGTGGACATTTATCAAAGTATTTAGCCAGAAAATTGGTTCATTATTTTGGTGGAGTCAAAAAATGTGCCACTTTGGCCTTTTTCAGCAATGCTCGCCAGATTTGTTAAAAAACAGGCAGATATTGCCAAGGAAGAAGGCAGACTGGGGCAGGAACTCCTCGTCTGACAATGAGTTATATCTGAAATCTATGCTAGCTCCTGACTGGTGTAGATTTAAGTTCTGGTGCATGGGACCTCCTTGAGATACACCAGAATTATTAAAGAGTCTGGAGCCCCTTAATAATTCTGGTGTATCTTGTGCCAGCAGGGGAATGGCTTAAAGGGTTATTCCCATCTCAGCAAGTTGTGCACAAGGCGGGACTCACAGGAACACTTGAGTGGCGCCATTCGATCCCATTGACTATAATAGGGTCCGTTGGGTATCTGCGATTACCAAAACTGAAACTGGCGGAGAATAAAGTCCTCCATGCAGGACTTTTCTCTCTGCCGATTTTTGGCGTTTTTTGCGGCACTTATGTGAACTTAGCCTTAGTATAATAGTAAGATATACATAAACAATTTTCATATTTGTACTGTAGAGGTCTTAGAAGACCCATCCATGACACAGATATCAAACATTTCATCCATTTTATAGACTCATTTACCTATTTATTGTAAACCTCACTTACAGTAGAGACTGTACACTAAATATAATCATATAATGGAACAATATATCACATTACCATCCAATTCCGCGAGCAGACATGGAAAGTGCTCTCTGCTGACTAACCCTGACTGGCATGCCTGGCAGAGGGCACAAATATGCTGGTTCTGCAGGAATATTGACCATTAAGCTAGGGCTGGTCAATGGTTACTACTTTGGAAGGTGTTAATGAGAACACAAATTCTGCCCTGGCATTGTGCCAGTCTGTGAATGCCCCTGCCAGGCGTCACTCCCTTATCCTATCAACTCCTCGACCCCTGTTATGGAAGAGTTGCATGACACTGGCTTTCACCCAGGTTACATATTAGAGTATTCCTGTTACCAGACACCCATTCGACATGTCTTTACTAGACTTAAAGTGCGCTGTCTCTGCCAGGTGAACACGCACTAAGATTAATATACATTTTTAAAGCAATAAAAAGACATACACTTAAAGGGAATGTGTCTACAAAAATGTCTTTTAAGACGTTTTGATGATTCTATTTTTAATTTTCCATGTCACTATCTGTATTACTAAAAAGGACTATATCCTACAGTTTTCACTCTGGCCACTAATCCTAATAATAGACTGACACTTGCCAATTGTGTAGGGATTTTCTTCACATCATTTATATCACAAATTGGAGAGACAGGATCACAATAGAGGATCACATCTCTATAGTTAACACCTATATTGACATAATAACATCCACTACTGATAATAAATAATGTCACAGCTTATCTACTCCCCCTCACTCCACTGAGCATGTCCAGAAAATGTTTCCATAAACCTCAAAGTGCGGGCTCCAGATTATTGCTGCCCATGGCCATGACTAGGCTGTAAAGTATGTCACTAAATGCTGTATAATACCAGAGCAGAGGAGAAGCTCCATCAAGATGGCCGCTCCCATAATCATCTACAGAAAATAGAATAAAAAATGTACAATAAAATAGGTTAGAATCTGGTTTTAATAAATAAATAAAGTAAAGAATTGCGTAAATTTGTGTAAATGTGACTGTATTTTATGTCAAGACATATTCTGTTACACAACTAGTTACACATGTAATAAAAATAACCTTCATTCATATAGCACCAACATAAGCTGTAGTGCTGTACAATCAGGGGGCGCAGATTACATAAAGAGAGAAAAACAGAAAAGACTCCAAAAAAAGTGCCAATACACCTCCAAAAAACAACAAGCAGTTATACTCACCTCTCCTGGGCGTCCGGCAGTCCCTATGTGTCCTCACAGGAGCGCACCTGTGATTGGGCCTCAGCTGAGGCCTTAGCCTAAAGGGGTTTTCTCCCAACACCCCCCCTCCCCATACTGGATCATCAGTATCTCATCGGTGGGGGTCTCACACAAAGACTCCACACTGATCAGCTGATCTGGCTGCCTCCGGGCACCACAAGCTACCAGCAAAGGACGACTCGTTTCATATTGTAGCTGTAAATACTATGGGGGAAATTTCTTACACCAGTCTTAATTCATTCCCTGACAGGTTTGAGATGCAGCAGCCTTACAAAGAGACCCGTCCTCTTAATTATTCTTGGCAAGTAGGTGTTTCTACATTCATAGGTACGCCGGTCAGGGACTTGTAAACCTGATCGACATACACCGGTCCGCCTAGATTCCTGCCCCCCACTGCCCACTCTCTGAATAAGTGGCAAGAGGAGGAGATGAGATGTGCCATCATGTGCCAAAAAGTTGAGACACATTTTGGTCACTTATTAGGTGAGGCCCAAATGGTAAATCTGGGTCTATGTATTTTTAACATTACGTATCTTGCACATCATCCAAACTTCATAGTATATAGTAACATTTTACAAATTTACTCTACATATTAGCAAGATGTGTCTGCCCAATGGATACCCCAGCTAACCACACCATGGGCACAGAATTCTTGCCAAGCATTATGCAGGGTATGGACCAACTTTTCATTTTCATCTTTTTACTATAGATAGATAAAGATATATATATATATATGAGAGAGAGAGAGAATATGTGTGTAACAGAATATGATGCTTTATAAGGGCAATATGCAGGATTTAAAGGGGTTTTCCAGGACTTTTTAATTGACCTACTAATAGTCCACTAATTGAAGATCTATGGGGGGTCTGACACCCAGAGTCAGCTGTTTGAAGTGGCAACTGCACTCCCTGGCTTCTGGTTTACAGTCCACATGATGTCACGCTTATCAGTCGCATGGCCTAATCACAGCTCAGTCCCATTCAAGTAAATGGGATGAGCTGTGATACCAAGCACAGCTGCTGCCCAGCTGTACAGCTCTGTGATTGGTAAGTACTGAAGAGGCTGCAGTGCTCATGTGAATGCTGCAACCTCTTCAAACAGCTGATCGGCAGAGGGCCTGGTTGTTGGGGGCCTGGCGATCTTTAATGGATGACCTATGCTAAGGATAAGTCATCAATTAATAGATCCCAGACACCTATTTAAGAAAACTTCAAATCTGCCATGGAAAAATGTGGTCTAGACGAAGGATCGTCTTCTAACAAAGGTGGAAGTCTGGAGAGGAGTCACTGAATGGGACTGATGCAATTGGACAGATTTACTATTGAAAATGTCAGAATATGACCAAATCGAGGAGTAGAAAAAGCATCGTAGGTGTATTTGATGGATATTTTTGGTCTTTGACTACATTGTTTTTCACGTTTTCGGTGTAAAGGTCAATGAATGACTTGAAGTTGCAGTAGCACCAACTATGTGAAGGAGCGCATGCTTGGGTACATCCGGACAATGACGCTTCCTTTTTTTACAGAATTTCAGAATGAGCCAGCTATAATAAGGTACAAGACGGCGCAACAGGAATTCTACTTAACCTCACTCAGTGTGAATACAGCCAGCCCATATGTCGAATCACAGTCCTTGGTGTAATTAATAAGACGTTGTACCTAGCTTTTATAGACAGTTAGTGATTTACACCCCCTGGCAGAGAAGATACCCTGCTGAGCAGAGCAATGACCTGGAAAGCATCGGGCCTAGTAGAGTTACATGCGATGCTCAGTTAAACCAAGGCTTGGGCACCAGACCAGAAACCAACTAGAGAACAATCACATGTTTTACATGTGAAATGATTTGGAAAGGCCTTTTCAATATTGTTCAGCTCAAGTACAGATTTGGCCTCTAAATACTGTGGTTCATTCTTAATTATTTTGGGCTTCGTACACCCTGGTTGGGGGCACACATTAAAATTCCCCTTGTGCAACTCTAGGATGAAAAAATACACCCGAACTTCCATAAAAAGACATATAAATAAAATAAATGCTGGAAAGGATGGGTTATATTCATGAAGTGTGTATGAGGTTTACTTGCTCGGGTATCAGACTACCAGATTTTAATTCTTGGCACTTTCAGCTTGGCTGGAGATCCAGATGAGCTTTTAATGTGCCAGTCAACATTAATGTCAAATCTTCAACTTTCCTTGGTCGGGAACATGTTGGCCGTACACTTTCCTCAAAATTATAAGAAATTTATGAACGGTGCTTTGACTATAGCTGAATGACTCTTTTCATTTATAGTCACTAACTAAGGGGTCTTAGTAGTTACTGCTGTCACTGGCCCCAGAAGACAGGGGGCTCCTCAAGTCATCCTCAATACATTAAGGATGGATAAACTTCTTTGATCTCCTTTCTGATTTCCTTTGATGATGAGTAGTCTGTGCACTATGACTAGAGATGGACAAACCTCCCAAAATTAGTTCCATTTTGGGTTCTGGCGGCTCTGTTCCCTGATTCATTTTGGGTCGAACAAGTTTGGATAGAACCGGAAGTGAAATTATTATACTCTGGAGCTTCTTCAGACCCCAGAATATAATAGGTGAAGGCCCAGGAGTGATGTAATAGAATAAAAAATATTTATACTCACCTTCCCTCACCTCTTTCTGGCCCTCTCCTGGTGACATCATGCGCCCATGGTCACCACTAAAGCCCAATCACAGGACACGTCAAGCATCATGATGTCATGACGGTCAGCATGCCCATGTGCCCACTGTGGCCCAATCACAGGCCTCAGCAGTGACCCCAGACACATGAACTGGAGTGAGAATATTTATGATACATGGCCTTCCACTGTCAGAAAGGAGAAAATGAACCCTATCATGGTGAAAATAATAGTTGGTCAGCAGCATATAGTGAAGGAGGGATTTTGTGGTGAGGCACAGAAGGGGACATGATTACTGTGTGGTGGGCATTGACAGGGGATTCTCTGAACAAGCTCTTACATTTCCCTTTCCTTCTCTATGTGGCCTCAAAGACTTATTCACAACATGTCATCATTTGGGCAAACCTCCCAAAATTAGTTTTATTTCGGGTTCTGGCGGCTCGGTTCCCTGTTTCATCCCTAGAGGTAGAGCGTTGTACTAGTTCAGCAATTTACTAATAAAGTCCAGCTAGGTGGCGCTATACATTAGTAATCCCACCGACTATCATTGATGAAAAAGACTGGAAAACGTAATGTCAGCAGAATACATCTAGTATCATACCAGAAGAATGCTGAGCTCGCCACTAAACATGTTCTTCTCTGCATGCTACATCATCTACAGGCATGGATAAGGTTTCCCTATCTATGATTTCCAGCAACATGTATGTTAACTAAACATAGACCTTATAATCACTGCTTATTTTCCTAGCAGAGGGGCGCAGAGAGCGCTGAATTATGAGCACCAAATTCCGATGCACTTGGATCATGTATCTATTATTGTTTGGAGTCACCAGAAGAATCTCGTCTTACCGGGGGGCTTGAGATGAAAATTATAGTGACATTCCCTTTGTCCTGGAGCGATTGGGACTGCAGAACTGCTAGAGATATTTCCCAGTAATGAAAACAGCCTTGAACATCAAGCAGTCGGCTTGGGATGACGACCAAGTAACAGCTGGATTTCCTGCTATCCATATTCTAGTGTTAGGGAATTATACTGTAATCAGCACAGACGTGAACTATATACCGCACTGCGGAGATGCAAATAATCGCTTCTACCAGGACATACTTAGGGCTTGTTGATCGAGCCTAATATTTTCCTTCTGAAAAAAAACACATCTTGTCGACACCTGTTCCTGTTTTCTTGAGATTGTCTTGGTTTTTTATCTCTGAGCATCAAAATATCTCTTTTTAAAAAAAAAAAAAAAGAAAAAGTTAATTTACACTTGCCAAAACCTCAAGATCGTTTCAAGTTAAAGGGTTTGTCCCACAAGAGACATTTACGCGATGGCAAAAGGAGATACCATAAATGTCCATAATCTACAAGATTCCACTTCTGAGATCAGGGTCAGCTCCAAGTTTTGGTGGGCCCTTGGACGACAACGTCTCAGTGGGCATCCTGTCAGTGATGCTAAGGGCATGTTCACATGGTGGAAGTGGAAAATGAAGAGGAGTTCCTCTTCATGTTCTGCCACCGTATATTCGCCCGCGGTCTAGGACTGCAGAGGAATGGTCCTAATCATCAGGGAGTCTCGAGCCGCGGACAGATCGAGCAGAACACTTATTTTTTTCTGCGTCCTGCTTATTTTTGCCGCTGCCTCCCGGGCGGAATTTGTTGTGGATTCAGGGGCAGAATCCACCCCCCGAATATCCAGCAAATTCTGCCATGTGAATATACCCTAAGAGGTGCAGGATTTTATCTTTTATTTAAAACAATATCACACAAGACAGAAGAAAGCTTCCATCTTGTTTTCAACATTTCAATGAATTATGATCAACTCAGAGGGTGTTCCATCTGCATCTGTCAATTAGTTTCAGTCTATTGTTCTGATCCTATGACTGATCAGAACAATGGCAGTGAGCCCTACACATACAGTAATGATTGAATATATACATCAATGTATACATCAACAAACCTTTAACGCAAAAAAAAATCCCACAATTTAAGGCTCTGTTCACATCTGCATTGTAGATTCTGTTATAAAAGCAGACCGCTGTCAGCTTTGTCTCATGACAGGCAACAACTTTACCCAACAGATCCCATTGACTTACAATGGGTTTGTTAAGTTTTATCACTTTATTCTTTTACACTGGGCATCTGTTGTAGTGAAACCAACAAGAAGGACCAACCAGGGAACTGCGCAAATCCACGGTAATTTGTTACCAATCACTTTTATTTCGAAATATACAGGGACAGACACACAACGCGTTTCGGGGAATACCCCTTTATGAAGTGTGTAAAAACACTGTAGTTGTCCATTTTTGGTTATTTGTTAGTGGCTCTGTTAGTTTTTTTTTTTCTTAAAAACGTCATCTTCCTCTTGAACACTACAACTTTTAGAGTCATGACAACACCCTTGTTACTCCAAAGAGCTCTAAGACAGAGTATAATATCCCAGTGTAACAAATAACCAAAAATGGACAACTACAGTGCTTTTACACACTTGATAAAGGGGTATTCCCCCGAAACGCGTCGTATGTCTGTCCCTGTATATTTCGGAATAAAAGTGATTGGTAACGAATTACTGTGGATTTGCGCAGTTCCCTGGTTGGTCCTTCTTGTTGGTGCATCTTCACACCCATTTTCAGGTGTATGTTGGTTCCTGCAGCAATCCAGCTTTTGTCGAGGTCTTGCTAACTACATTTGTGTTTGTTGTGACATACACAACCTTACCAGGTGAGGGGCCATCATTACATTTTTTGACGCTTCCCCTTACCAAGCGATATCACACACTGCTTGGTGTTTTTGTTTGTTTTTCTATATCTGTTGTAGTGATTCCACATTACAACTGCAGATATACAAAACATGAGACAGCTGCTTAAGAAGGATGAGGTACTACAAGTCCCGGACTGATGTATACACTTTAGCAAATTAACATGATTAAAATTGCTTATTTATCACTTATCTGTGGCCATTCATATACCAGCTCTGTGCAGGTCAGTTACAGAAGTACTATACCAACTGAAGAAGACAGAAGCAACAGAGGGGTCAGTGAGGGGAAACATTACTGGTGGGGGCTATGGACTGATGGATAACAGCAAGGTTGGGATGGGAAGAAACAGACTATGTTAATAAAACTGATGTTTTCAATTCTGAGCAATGCAGTGGGCCCCCTTATGCCGAGTGGGCCCCGTCATCTGCCCACGTTTACTGGGTGCTGAAGCCAGCTTTGTCTGGGACCTCAGTGAGCTTGTCTGTTTCCATAGACCAGACCACCGCTGGCAGCCTCTACATAGATGTCAACAGGATCAAGTGAGGCCCCACGGGATTTGAGTGGAATCCCAGAGGTGGGACCCCCACCTCCTGTGGATATGCCATAAATGTCAGCCATAGGACAAGCCCTTTAAAGCTTACCTATCTGCAGAATATGTGAGAACATGTAATTTTATATCAGAAGAAAGTATCATTTTCCAGTGATCTTTAATTCTACTTTTCATTGGAAACCTTCTCAGGCTCCATGTGCACAACCACAAAAATATGGACCCATTCATTTCTATAGACCCATACTAACAGCCGTAGTTTTTGCAGTTGCGATTCCAGGCTCAAGTGAAGAAACGCAAAATTTAGGCTCCATAGGACAGCAAGGAAAACTGTAAACAGTCAACAAGACATTCCTTGCAACTTAGAATTTCACAAAAAGAATTGTGAATGCAGCTCTGGATGACAATACAGTAACTTATCCATGCATAGTGCACTCAGTCAAGCTGTATACAACTTCATATAATATAGATACATGTGGAGACACTGTTGAAGTGGAATGAGCTTTCATCGCTGAGGTGTGGACTATACACAGCTTGTTCCACTCCAGCGGCATCTCCATGTGTATATATGTTATATCGACCATGTAGTTTGAACTATTGTAGTACTGAAAATCTCAGCACTGAGTGAATATTGGATTAAGACAATGTCTTATGTGTGTTTAGCACTAATATTTATGTAACCATAAAGGTTAGATATCAATTAAAGGGTTACTCTCATCTCAGCAAATCGCTGTCCCGACCCCTACAACAGAACTTACATGGCGTGGAGCTGTGCTGTTCTACGTGTTTCCATAACTCCCATAGAGATGATTTAGGGCTACGGAAACATCATAGCTCATATAGCTACACTGGTGCATGTAAGCAAATCAATCTGCACCAGAATACTGGTGTAATCTGCGCCAAAAAACTGGCGTACATACATTACACCTCATTTTCTATGTGTAGAAAACACTTTGTGTGCCTCGTACATGTGGGCAGGGCTTTTGGAAAGGGGTGTGGCTTAATATGCTAAACTGTGAGACAGAAATTGCACCAATTTTTTTAGAACTTGCGCCAAAAATTTCAGCCATTGTGCTAAATATTTGCTACAAAATTTTGTCAGAAAAACTAATACAACTAACAAGTGTAGTAAAGTAAGACCAGACAATCTAAAAGTGTGCCAGATTTTGAAACAGCATTAGACACTTTGAAAAATCTGGTGCAGTTTAAAGGGGTTGTCCACTTTCAGATGAAAATTGAGAGACCAATGTTATTGTTTGTATAATAAAAAGTTGTACAATTTTCCAATATACTTTCTGTATCAATTCTTCACAGTTTTCTAGATTTCTGCTTACTGTCATTTATTCTGCTTACTCCCAGTGGATAAAGTCCATGGTCATGTGATGTTCAGTCCATGGTCATGTGATCTATGGTCCATAGTTACGCGATGAACACACAGGTGCACAGCTCGTTACCAGGCAGATGTCTGATTACTGTGACTGTAACAAGCTGTGCACCTGTGTGTCCACGACATGACCATGGACTGTATATCACATGACCATGGACTGATTTCTATCAACTGGGAGTAAGCAAAATGAATGACAGCAAGCAGAGATCTAGAAAACTGTGAGGAATTGATACAGAAAGTATATTGGAAAATTGCAGAACATTTTATTATTCAAACAAAAAAAAACGTATAAAACACCACACACAGAAGTCTATGAAGAGGGGAGGGGAGAGAAGGATTCTGGTAATCGATTTCCTCATATTGGGTAGTGGTAGTGTCTTATCTTGAAGCATAGCAGTGTAAATGAGCAGCCTGACTTACAGTGTATCAGAGTGTAGCAGCTGCAGATATTTCTGTGTCTTTTCCAGCAGCCTCCTCATCTGCCCTCTCCATAGAGTTCTATGTAAAAGTAGCTCAATCTCATAAGTGGAGAAGGAAACAGATTTTATTAATAAGATATATTACAAAGTTTCTTATATTCACTTGTACTATTCAGCTGTTTTATAATTGGAGGCGCACTTTAAGCAAAGGCTACAGCAGCCGCAACTCTGACTGCATCTGTGCTGCAGGCGGTACCCCATGTGGCACCATCCATATACAACTTTCTATTGTAAAACTCTTTGTACTTTTATTAAATGTAAATTCAGTTTTAGCATCTAAAACAACATCTACGCTGAATTGTTGGCACTGTGAGAGTGAACGTGGCAAACCCCTGTACTTGATTTCTTTTGCTTATGTCGTATCCAGTTGGTAATGCAGCTTTCGATATACAGATGTTTGGGCATTATATCATAATTCATCATTGTTAAAAATCATCGGCCAACTTTTCCTTGGTGCAGATATTAACCACGGTAGAATTGCTGAGTCTGGTAGAATCATTCACTCGTTCAGCCATATAATACTGATCCGAATTAGGTTATTACAGTCTATTTTTTAATTTTATTTGTCTTTATTATTATTATTATTATTTTTTTTTTTTTTTTTTTTACTAGAGACCATATTTAACTTGAAGCCAATAGAAAATCCACTAACAGTGTCCAAAGTGACTGTAACCATTAAGATTCTGCTCCAGTAGCAGTAAAGTTTTGTTTCGCCTTTAACCCCTGTGTTCCCTGCCACTTTCTGGCGGAGCAACGCCCTGGCTTTTCTAGCCCTGCCAAAATATTACACTCTCAATCGGAGAGGGGCTCGTTCTGTGCTTAGCCATGGCATCTGTCACATTTGTGTCATTTCTGGAATGTTATACTTTTTCATAGCTTTTACCTAGTGTCGAATTGATTCCTTGGGCCCAACAGATACAAAAATTTGGGCGCACACCCCCAGCAACAACCTCTAATAAATAGATCATAGTAACCTTCAAATTTGGGTCTTCTGCTGGACCATTATAGTCTGGTGGGCCAGTCTGGCACTGTTACTATATACCTTTATGTATAATTTTTTCGCTATATAAGGTGACCTGTATTTTGGGAGATACAGACGTTCCCGCTTCATTAAACATCCTACATTAGGATAACCAGTCATGCTGACATGTTACAGATTGTGGACATTGACTATAAATGTAGAAGTATTTCAACTTCAAAAACTTAGATTTATAGTTTTGGGGTTTTTACATAAACACAGACACTTTCCATGAGATCAGGAATATAAAGTTTTTTATTCCAGGGATTAAACAAGTAAATACACGTGAGCTATACAGTAGTATGCTGTCATGGTACCATCTGGAGGGAACTCTCCAAGCCATAAAAGGAGATTCTGCTTATTAACAATTTGATGATCTTGTCGCAAGTTTTTGCTGTACAGAAAATTCCTTGCGAGTGCGACCCATAAAAGGAGTAGGCACATAATAGTGATGGGTTCCCAGGATGATGAAGACCTAACATGGTACAAACAGTAGTATGACAGACAATAACTGTGAATTTGGTTGATCACATTTTCCTAGAAATGTGAATATTTGCCATGTGCAATTTTCTATGGCCAAGATTTATAAAAAAGATTTAGGAAAGTAAATTTATTGCAGGGTCTGAGGTTCCTTTGCATAGCTGGAATTGCTCCTTAGAAACCGACAACAGTGGGCAAGGAGTAAATGGTCACCAAGTTTTCAGACAACTTAGTCTCTTTTAATAGTGCATGTGATTCTGGACCAAAATGGAATACACTTGATAAAAAAATTCTCTAAATTCCTGCCATTAGGTGCCTCTCTTCTTGCTGTTTGCATGTAGGAATGTGCTGAATTTGTCAAGCAGAAAATTTCTGCTTCGAGAATTTAAAACAGATTTTTTTGCTTGACAAAAAAACGATACAAATTTTGACACTGAAGCAGAATTTGGAGAAGATGCCACTGTATTTTGCCTTTATTGGGCAGGGCCAAATTCCGCGCCAACGGAAAAGGTGTATTTTCTGTCTCCCATTCATTTCAATGGATTTCTCATGTGGAATTCGCCTGAAGAACGAGCAGGATGATTATTTTTTCCACTAACTAAAAAAATCAGCTACTATTGCCTCCCACTGAAATGGATGGAAGACAGATTTCAGGCGGATTTTCAAGCGGATTCCGCCTCATAATCAGCGTCAAATTCCTATGTGTGAACACCCCCTTACTAGGAAAGTTTTGCCTTTAGAAACCAGCAAGATCAAGAAACACAGGGAGTGGCGTTGGGGAGATTATCGGTATCTCTGTACAGCCCCAGCATGTTTACACACAGCTTTCCCTGCCTGTACACTGCTCAGAGAGGATTCTACAGCTTCTCACAGTGAGTTAAGGAAGTCTGTCAGCAGGAAAAGCAGTGTAAGACAAATGACTGTACTTTGTAGGGTGGCTTCTACACTTTCTTATTTTGCATTGCAGCTCTAGTTTCAAGAAAATCAGGGTTTTAGTCTTATGCAAATTATCTGAAAAGGGCTTTAGAGGTGTGCCTTCTCCTACTGGGGCTTCACTCTCTGCTCTAAATAACCCGCCCTGGCAGGAGAAGAAACGACCCTAAAGCCCTTTTCAGTTAATTTGCATAAGAATAAAACACAGATTTTCTTGAAAATAAAGCTGCAATGCAGAATATGAAAGGAGTCTTTATTTCTGGCAGAATTAAATGTACATAAACCAGTAGTAGTAATAATGGATGGGGGAGGGGGCTGTCTGCTCTGTGCCCACTGCCTCAGCTAGAAATTAAAATATGCTGCAGCCATAATGGGGCTATTAGCAGAAGAATGTTAATAGGATATCATGTATAAAGGCTTAAACAGCCAGAGAACAGACTGAGCAGCAAGTCCCTGCAGATATTTCAACTATTCATGGTACTCATGTACCCTTTAAAAGGGTTACTGCAACTCGGTTCCCATTGATGTCAATAGGAGATGAGCTGCAGTGATGGTGCCTGTCCTGTATACAGGACGCGGAGCTATCTGCTTCCTACTCCATACACTGTATACTACAGGGACTGAACAGCTGATCCTTGCGGGGGCCAGCTATCAACCACCCATCAATTAGATATTTTTGGCCTATCCTACTTAAAATTTTATGGGGTTCACCTCCTATAAATCCCTATAATAAGCAGAGGCCCAGGGGAGGTGTGGTACAATATTAAACACTGATATTCACCTTCACTCACCTCTTCTGGGCTCTATCATGGCATCCTCTTCTATTGTTCTGGCCTCTTGGGTGATGTCATGAGCCCCAAATAACTGCTGAGGCCTGTGATTAGGCTTCACGTATTAGGCTTCACGCATGCCAATGAGCCATTGTTCCACATCCCAAATCAGATTTTGTTAACCTCACAGATGTATATGTATATAAGCCTCAAAATGGTGCCCAAAAAACCATGACTTATACTGCAAAACAAAGCCTCAAATGACTACATGAATTCTGACCCATTATTGCCCATTTCTCTGCCTCTATGTAATTCCACCTCTAATAACTGTGTTATATGGTCATTTTCGTGGATCTGTACTTGATGAGATTGGTAAGGGATACGCAGCTGTTCTCAGACTGTTATGGCAACGGCACATGCCACCCACAATGATAGGGTAACCTTACAAAAATGATTCACAGTGCTCCCTATGATTAAATACAACACGCTAAATTAAATTCTAATAGAATATTTCCTTGCACCAATTCTCTAGTAATGTCTCATGACATGCCTGACATTCTCTACGTGTTTGTTCATCGCTTGGGCAAAAAGAATTGTGTGTGAACTGATATTAAAATAACATTCAAGTAAAACCCATTCCTCGATAACCAGACCTCATGTAGAATTCTAGAAAGAGATACAAGTAATGTTATCTTAAGATGCTCTTTCAACAGATGCAATTTTTTGACTCATTCTGTGTCCAGCCGTTAACATTGATCATACCTTTCTGCTGTTACTCCATCTGCCAAACCAATTTTGCTCTTTGCTCAGCCAATCCGTACAGCAGGCCATATACTTCATTTGACTGACAACTATCTCTTGCGATCGTCCCCCATATACGTGCACACTTGGCTTAGTTCAGCATGCATGTGTTCTCAACAGGGAGAAGGGAACTGGCCGCTGCCAGACACCTCCGGCATGGCTTTTCTTTCCTAAGATGAAAGGATCAGAGTTCTTGGAACCCAACTGCCTTATCTTTCTGTCCCCAACATTTGCCATTAGGAGAGAGTCAAGAGGTCCCTCAACACTGCTCAGCCAGTCCCACCAAAATTGTTGGGTTTGTCCAACATTAATCTAATATATATAGTCATTCTCAGGACTCTCATATTTCCTTTTTACATTCTCTGATTCATCTGCAAAACTTCTCCCATGCTGCACCAGTTCACTGTCCTGAGCCATTAGACTTGCTCCTAACCTGCTTCTTGAACACCTACTTCTTCATGTAGTCCTATGTGACATAATCAAAGTCTATGACCCATACATGGGCTGACTGATTGTAATATGATTCTAAGCTGTCTTTTCTTTTGTCTTCATGATTTTCATTTAACTTTTTAACTTTTTTATAATCCCTCCCCAGTTAGAAAGCACTATGGAATATGTTGGTGCTATATAAATCACGATTATTAGAATTATTATATTACCAGTCCATGTGTCCTCTTTATATTGAGTATACTTGAATTCCAGTCTTTAGCAGGTGTGACCAATGTGTTATATATCAAACCTCTTAATTTCACAAAGTGGATTTTAAGAGACTCTGTCAGTCTGATGTTCCCTTGTGTGGAAACGTGAGAACATTGAAGGGATATGAGATGTAACCTTCCACATCTGGTGCAGTTTCACTTATGTCAGCAGCTTATCTCGTATCTCTAGATAATTCTTTCAGCACTTCATCTATCTCATCAATGGCAAACTCAAGTAACTCACTAAGATTTACAACTACATCTTAGCTTAAAAATGCAAAGAAAAAAAAAAAAGATATATATATATATATATATATATATATATATATACACACATATAATATAGACAGATAGATATGAGATAGATACGAGATAAATAGATAGATATGTGATTGATTGATTGATTGATAGACAATTTTATGATAGATAGATGATAGATATCACAAATCTATCTATCATATATATGTCTATCTATCTATCTTTTTATCTCATATCTATCTATCTCACTATCTATTTATCTGTCCAGTGTCGGACTGAGATACCTTAGGTCCACCACCAACCTCTAGGAAATAGACCATAGTACGCTTCATATTTGGGTGTCTTCTGCTGGACCATTATTGTGTCAGTGCCTGGGACTACCGGAGTATCATCTGTTCTAGTGTGTACAACACTAAATATCTGATCGGTGGCGGGCTGACAGCAGATCAGCTATTCAGGGTTACACCTGGTCTCTGTACTATACAGTACATGCAGCCAGAAGCAGATAGATCCATACACTGTATAATGACCGGGCGCGGTAACTGCAGCTCAGCCACTATTGCTGTTAGCGGACACAGAGCTCCAGTAATGGTGCCTGGTCACTATACTGTGTACAGTGCTTTCTGGCTCTGTGCACTGTACAATACAAGGAATATATACACCCCCAAACTGCTGATCCGTGCAGGGGCTGTCAGCCCCTCACCAATGAGATCTTTATGGCCTATCCTAAGGATAAGAGTTAAATAAAAAAAAAAAATCCTGGGCAACCATTTAAGCACACAATAATATGTGTGGGGATTTCGGGTAAGATAGTTGTCAGCATGTTCAGCTATGTAAAGTATATCTTCTGCGTTACTCTACCTTCTCAATACCTTTTGTCACGTTACTATTCACCTTTTCCCCCAATTTTTCTCACAGTCTGGCACATCCTTCCTGTCAAGCCTTGTCAGTTCTCTGTCTGCTCTTTTCTAATCCAATTCCTTCCTTTTATACATGGTCATGATGGATTCATTTCTGTACTTTAAATGGACTCTATGAATAACTGCTTGTCCCTACATGTCCCAGTATGTTCTACCTTTCACAATCTGTGAGCTCCTGCTGAGACTTGCAGTTCTCGGACAGCTGGACAGCCAAAGATTTGCTGTATTGTCCTATTCTCCTTATTGAAGTAGAAGATTGATGTATTCTGTTAGCGCTGAGCAACTTCATTGACAAGTAGTGAAAGCTTTGTCTATGGAATATAATAAAAAGTCATGGTCTATAAACCCTCCCAGCATACCCTGCTCTGATCTCAGCTCTATCCAATGATATCATAAAACATACCTCGCAAGGACAGAAAGAGGGAAATTTAGCTTCACCCACTTCTGTGTTGACTCCGCCCATTCCCATCTATTTCTCTTTGTGCCCCCACACAGTATAATGCACAGTCACCCTAACATTACATGACCCCACATTATAATGTTCTCCTCAAACTGCCCCCACAGTATAAAGTCCCTCTCCTGGTGACCCAGTTGAAACTGGGGAAAACTAGAGGGGGCATTAATCTGGGGCAGCTGGAGAGGGACATTAAACTGGGGGCAGCAGAAGGCGAACATTAAACCGTGGGGGCAGGTGGAGGGTGACATTAAACTGGGGGCAGCAGAAGGGAGACATTAAACCATGGGGGCAGCTGGAGGGGGATATTAAACTGTGTGGGCAGCTGGAGGTGGATATTAGACTGGGGACAACTGGAGGGGAATATTAAACTAGGGGCAACTAGAGGTGGACATTAATTTCACCCTAAAGCTGCCCCCAGTTTAATGTCCCCATCCAGCGACCCCCTCAGTTTAATGTCTCACTCCATCTGCCCCCAGTTTAATGTCACCCCTCCATCTGCTTCCAAAGTTTAACAACAACAAAAAAAGCCACTAATACTCACCTCTCCTCACTCCCTTGCTGCTCTAACAGATGTCTCTGCTCCCAGAGTGTTCAGGGAGCTGCAGGCGTGATGTGCGTGACGCCATCACATTGCGCCTACAGCTCCCAGGACTGGAGCACACAGAGGCACAGTGGTGAAGCATGGAGCAGATGGCTCCTGCTTCACCATTGTATTTAACTCATCTGCGTCCTCCGGGTGCAGATGAGTTGAGGCCAGGACATACCTCCCACCGACCAGGACAGCACCCAGAATTCGGGATTGTCCCGCTGAATCCAGCACAGTTGAAAGGTATGCATAAAATAGATACAAAAGTTATGGGAACAATAGAAAATCAATACTTTAAGGGAACCTGTCACATGTAAAATGTCATCCAATCTGCAGGTGGCATATTATAGAGTAGTCTTAAGTCATTTGTGCATTAGCGCAAAATGTTCCAGAATTATGCTATGGCTTCTTAATAATTTTGGCACAGTACAGGTCTGTCCCATACACCAAAAATGATATCTACAACAGAGAGTGAGGTACTGGTGTCGATTTGGGATGTAATTAACGCCAGTTTTCTACCATGAGTTATGTTAAATCAGATGGACTGAGTCATCGCATCATGGCCGGTCTAGATTTCTGCTCTGTTCTGCATCCAAGTCATGATAAATTGGCCCCAAGGTGCCAAAATCCTCAACAAACCCATGTGAATTTACCCTAAATGTTTTGTTCCGCTGCAGTTCCTCCATAGTAAGGTTGGGTTCAAATCTGCGTCAGAGTCTCTGCTGGATGGAGGACTTTTTTCTTCGCCACTTTCAGTTTCAAAAACTACGGACACCCAACTGAACCTGTTATAATCAATGGAAGCCACCAGGCTCCATGTGTAACCACTGTTTTAGCGGTCAGCCGGGGTACCCGGACAACAGAGAGTTTGAACCTACCATAAATCAGACATTAAAGGGAGTCTGTCACCAGAGCCAGCATATCAACCCAGCCCTTCAGATAGATAGGTTAGGGTGAACGAAATGGTATCTTCCTCTTGTGAATCAGTGGATCTATTGCTGGAATGTTGCCATTTTGTCAGTATACAAATTAGTCCTTTGGAGCAATGGGGGCACTATCTCTAAATATCTAATTTGCATATTGGTGATATCTTGATAATGGAGGCATGGATTTGCAAGGGGAAAAACACTGTGTCATCAGGTGACCTTAACCTATCTGTCTGCGGGGCTGGGTTGATATGTTGAGTTCTCCCTTTAACCAGTGCCCATTTAAATCAATAGCTTATCTGTGTAATGTCGGACAGGAGAGGCCCTCCAGCGCGAGAGACACTCTGTGTAATGCCGGACAGTATAGGCCCTCCAGAGCGAGAGACACTCTGTGTAATGCTGGACAGGATAGGTCCTCCAGAGTGAGAGACATTCTGCTGGACAGGTTAGGCCCTCCAGAGCGAGAGACACTTTGCGTAATGCCGGACAGGTTAGGCCCTCCAGAGCGAGAGAAACTTTGCGTAATGACGGACAAGATAGGCCCTCCAGAGCGAGAGACGCTCTGTGTCATGCCGGACAGGATAGGTCCTCCAGAGTGAGAGACGCTCTGTGTCATGACGGACAGGATAGGTCCTCCAGAGCGAGAGACGCTCTGTGTCATGCCGGACAGGATAGGTCCTCCAGAGTGAGAGACGCTCTGTGTCATGCCGGACAGGATAGGTCCTCCAGAGTGCAAGAGACTCTTTGCACTTTCAGCTTTCCGCTTTGTTTAATATATTCTCACAATCTATCTGTCTACCAGACAGGGGCCTTCTTCTATTAACTCCTTATACGGTTCATACAAATGAGTTTTCTAAACTAGACAACCCTTTAAATAAACGTTTTCCCCTGTTAATGTGTATAACTAAGGTATATAGAATGATTCTCAGCAAATCCATTATTGACCTGTCAGCTCCAGATGCTTCCAGTTCCCAGAACTATGTCCAAGAACATTCAGATTGACAGTTTTGAAAGCCTTAAATACCAAGAATGAAAAATCTAAGTTTCATGCCTGGAAACCTTTGAATTTCATTGACCTGAGAAAAAAAAACCCAATTTTACACAAACCAACCTTCTCCTGTAGAACCACCACATGTGTCAGCCTAGCCTATTATCTATGAGTGATAACCCTTCTCACCAGCATCAATGTGAGGCGCCCTGGTAACTGGGGTCAACATTCAACATGACTTTTTTCTTGGTCTTTTCATCCTGACATTGAATGTATACATTGTAGGACATCAGTCTATTGAGATGGTTTAACAACAGCTGAAGGCTTTGTAGAGAATTGGTTTATTGTCCTTGGTGAGGGCCTAATATTTTTAAATTAAGATTTTAATAGTAAGTTTTAGTATATAGAATTTAGAAATAAAAGGACTAGATGATAAGTTCCATATTAATCTATATACAACAAACCAAGTGTCATGCTCATGCCATATAGATATAAACATGAAACGTATCCAGAATTAAACTTCAAGAGCAAGTCAAACTTGAAAAAATTATATATATATATATATATATATATATATATATATATCTATAGTTTTTTTTTAGACTTTTCATTGGTTATAGTTGTTGTCTATCATAAGATATCACACTGAAGCAATTTAACCGGTAGGGTTGGCCCCTAGAATCAACTCCACTGGTGAGCCCTAGATATCCCAGTCCTTCCCAGGTGGAGGGACATGCTTTCTGCTGGAAGATATGGACAGACTGTTGAAAGCCATCTGTGCTACTATGGGTATGGAAGGCTCTGATTTGGAGTATGGGTGTGTGGTGCGGCGGCGCCATGATGCTCTGTTCCAGGTTCTGGGAGGAGCATGGGCAGTGTTGTATCTTATGTGGCCATCTCTGATAGGCTGGAGAGCAGGGCCAACCTCACTATGGAAGCAGATTGGGTCTGCTTCATATCAGCGAGGGAGCGTCTTGGACTATATAAGATGATGCAGCCAGCGTTATTGTCATGCTGTACCACCAACATCTTATTATTGTAGCAGTTTTTACTGCTATCAGCATTTAACCCCTGATGAATATTACATAGGAAACGCGTAGGGTTTGTTCAGGAGGTTATCAGGAGCAGAGTTGTTCTTAATGTGCATATCCAGGAGAATTGACCCCTGAGCTTGTTGGCACGGCAGTAGGCCAGTGGCCTCAGGCTGTACAGGCTAAGGCCCCTTGCAGACGACCATTCATTTCTGTTGGCCGACACACACAACCGTGAATTACACGGTCCCATGTGTGGGCCGACAGTCCGGCCACAAAACTCAGGACACAACCTATTCTTGTCCTGTTTTGTGGCCATGCTTCCGTGGCTCCTATTTATTGAATGAATGGGACCTCAGAAACATGGCCGGTGCACGGGCGGCACATGGATAACATCTGTGTGTCGCCTGTTCCTTGGCCGTGCCATTCACCACAGCCAGTGGCTGGCACACAGTCGTGTGCAACTATCCTTGTTTGGGTTCAGCTGGATTTAAGCTATCTCATTGCATTTGTGGAATAACTCTATCCTATTTATTTCTATTGATAGGGAGATTCAGCATTATAGTCATAGTTCTATATATTTTATTGGCAGGGTATGATTGTGCGGCCATACATCCCTGATACTTTTGTATTGCTCCCTATTGTGGTACTTTAGTATATGTTGGCGGTCTTTATCACATTTTTTGTATTTTGTTCTTTGCACTACGAAATTACATTTTATTTGAACTTATAATAAAAGTTCATTTTTACATTTATTCTCCAAGTTCTATAAGAGGAGAGAACTACAAGTCCCAGCTTGTCCAGCCTGTTATTATGTGATATCAGAAGACATTATTGGAATGGTAGTATAAGAGTAGAAAACTACAAGTCCCAGCAGGTCCAGACTTTTATTATATTATATCTGAGACATTACAGGAAGAGGGGATGAGAGAAAAAAAAACAAGTTAAGGGGAATTACGTAAAATACTGTAAAATACTGTTATTTTACCTAGTGTTATTCTTACCCCCTCCATTTCAGTAGCAGACCTGAGGTCATCTGCTCTTGTCTCACTTTCCGAGTATTACAATGTCTGGATTTTACTATTTTTTCTTATTTATCATTATCAGGAGATTCCTGGCTCATTCCTAATAAAAAAATTAATAAAATAAGGCTTTAGTAATTTTTTTTATTATATGAAGCAAAACTGCCAGAGACAGGAAGTATTGTCATAGGGACATGCACAGTATATTGTTTCAGAGGATACAGGTAATTTACAACCAGGGCCTTTTCAACACATTGGAGGGCCTAGTTCAAAATCCCCCCCCCCCAAGCTGCTGTAAAACCTCCTAATACACATCCTCGGCTACAGATCTTGATACACACCTCAGCTGCTGCAGAACCTCATGATATTCACCTGTCTTGCTATAGAACCTCACCTCATGATACACGCCTTAACCACTGCAGAACCTCATGGTATACTCCCCAGCTGCTGCAGAACCTCTTATACACTTCTTATGCTACAGAATCTCATAATACACACCTAATCTGTTGCAGAACCTCATGATATACATATCAGCTGCTGCAGAACCTCATATTCTTCACCTGTCTAGCTACAGAACCTGATGATACACATCTCAACTGCTGCAGAACCTCATCATACACTCCTCAGCTGCTGCAGATTATCATAATACATACCCCAGCTGCTGCAGAACCTCATTATGAACACCTCAGCAGCTGCAGAACATCATAATACCCACCTCTTCATCTGCAGAACATTGCAATAGACAACTCATCTACTGAAGAACCTCTTTATACGATCCTCAGCTGCTGCAGAGACCTCATGATATTCACCTGTCTTGCTATAGAACCTCACCTCATGATACACGCCTTAACCACTGCAGAACCTCATGGTATACTCCCCAGCTGCTGCAGAACCTCTTATACACTTCTTATGCTACAGAATCTCATAATACACACCTAATCTGTTGCAGAACCTCATGATATACACATCAGCTGCTGCAGAACCTCATATTCTTCACCTGTCTAGCTACAGAACCTGATGATACACATCTCAACTGCTGCAGAACCTCATCATACACTCCTCAGCTGCTGCAGATTATCATAATACATACCCCAGCTGCTGCAGAACCTCATTATGAACACCTCAGCAGCTGCAGAACATCATAATACCCACCTCTTCATCTGCAGAACATTGCAATAGACAACTCATCTACTGAAGAACCTCTTTATACGATCCTCAGCTGCTGCAGAACCTCATGATATTCACCTGTCTTGCTATAGAACCTCACCTCATAATACACGCCTTAACCACTGCATAACCTTATGGTATACTCCCCAGCTGCTGCAGAACCTCTTACACACTTCTTATGCTACATAATCTCATGATATACACATAATCTGTTGCAGAACCTCATGATATACACATCAGCTGCTGCAGAACCTCATATTCTTCACCTGTCTAACTACAGAACCTGATGATACACATCTCAACTGCTGCAGAACCTCATCATACACTCCTCAGCTGCTGCAGATCATAATACATATCCCAGCTGCTGCAGAACCTCTTTATGAACACATCAGCTGCTGCAGAACATCATAATACATACCTCAGCTGCTGCAGAACCTCATTATAAACACCTCTCCTGCTGCAGAACATCATAATACACCTCTGCATCTGCAAAACATTACAATAGACAACTCAGCTGCTGATGAACCTCTTTATATGATCCTCAGCTGCCGCAGAACTTATACACAGGGTGAAATTTTCTAAATTTTTATCCAATAAAAAATATTGATGCAACACCAACAGTTCAGACATTTTATATTCCCTTCAGACTAGCAAAGATATTTAAGATTAGTCTTTAATGATGGGCGGGCGGTCCGAAGGAACATTGTAAAAGTTTCATTGTTGTTTACTCATCACCATAGCTGGCAAATGTAATTCTGATTTCAGCTTCTCATAGTAATGCTGGTCGGAGGCATCAATTGTCAGGGCAGCGTCTACACAATAAACCTATAGATGAGATGACGGCCTGCACATGTGTTTTATAGAGAGATTATATAAGAGATTGGACCCATTTACACATTCTTTACCTTTACAATGGCCGGTCATTATATTATACTCTGGTTTGTATTGAGGAGTTGTCATTAACAAATTATAGAAATTTACCTGTAGTAATGATGAATCCAGCTTTAGGGTCCATGGAAATGGCGCCTCTGCCTATTGGACCTGGCATGGCAGCGCTGTGTCCCCCCTACACGTCCTGCTGTCCTTGGAGGGTAGCATGGTGGCTCAGTGGTTAGCACTGATACCTTGCAGCGCTGGAGTCCTGGGTGTGAATCCAACCAAAGACAACATCTGCGTGGAGTTTGTATGTTCTCCTTGTGTTTGCCTGGGTTTCCTCACTGCTAGGGAATTTAGATCAGTGTTTCTCAACTTTTTCAAGCAAAGCAGCCTCTAGTGAATCCCAGCTGAGTACAAAGTAGCAATCACTTATAAATGTTAAGGAAATAAGGCTTTTTTGGAGCCTCCATTAACAATTATGTAACGTCCCCCTCAGTGTTCCCTTCAATGGCCTGCACACTCAGTAGAATGGCCCCTTTAGTGCCCCATTTGTAATATAATGGCCTCCCCATACAATAAAATGGCCCCCACAGTACCCATACTTATAATATAATGGTCCCCATGCTCAGTGGTGTCTAAAGAGCTTGTGGAAAGCTCCATTCATTACTTACCACCGGGGTGGATTAAACAGAACCTTTCATGTCCTCACAGATTGGCGGTATTATATACTGCTAGAAAGCTGACAGTGCACTAAATTCAGCTTTGCCGGGAGCCGGAGATATTGGTGCCGTTAGTTTAGGCACCAATATCCCTCCACTGTCAGAAGGGTTGGTCTTACAGCCTAGAATCTTCGCTGGGCTGTGAGAAACACCCACCCTAACAGGACTCTTCCATAGCTGATGTGTGAGGACATGAAAGATCCTCTTTAAGGGTACCATGGACCTCGAGCTATTCAGAAAGCACTTAAAATGTCCTATGGACATACTCCTCACAGTATAATGTCCCATAGCAGCTCCTCCGCACAGTATAATAATAATAATAATAAGAAATTTTATTTATATAGCGCCAACATATTCCGCAGCACTGTACAATATGTAAGGTTCAAGTACTGACAAAAAAGATACATTACAAAGAAATATTCAATTCACATACTGGGACTGAGGGCCCTGCTCGTAAGAGCTTACAATCTATGAGGTATAATGTCCCCTTAGCAGTCCTCCGCGCAGTATAATGTCTCATAACAGTCCTCCGTGCAGTATAATGTCCCCATAGCAGTCCTCCACGCAGTATAATGTCCCCTTAGCAGTCCTCCACGCAGTATAATGTTCCATAACAGTCCTTTGCGCAGTGTAATGTCCCATAGCAGCTCCTCCATACAGTATAATGTCCCATAGTGGGTCCCACGCAGCATAATGTCCCATAACAGTCCTTTGCGCAGTATAATGTCCCATAGCAGCTCCTCCGTACAGTATAATGTCCTATAGCGGGGCCCACGCAGTATAATGTCCCATAGTGGTCCCCACGCAGCATAATGTCCCATAACAGTCCTCCGCACAGTATAATGCCCCCTTAGCATTCCTCCAAGCAGTATAATGTCCCATAGCAGTTCTCCATGCAGTATAATGTCCCATAGCAGTTCTCCATGTAGTATAATGTCCCATAGCAGTTCTCCATGCAGTATAATGTCCCATAGCAGTTCTCCATGCAGTATAATGTCCCTTAGCAGTTCTCCATGCAGTATAATGTCCCATAGCAGTTCTCCATGCAGTATAATGTCCCATAGCAGTTCTCCATGCAGTATGATGTCCCATAGCAGTTCTCCATGCAGTATAATGTCCCATAGCAGTTCTCCATGCAGTATAATGTCCCATACTCACCTCATCTGGGCCTCCACTAATTATACTTGTATGTATAATAGTAGGTCGTAAACTACCTTTATGAGAGGGGGTGGCTCTCACTGCGGAGCGCACCCCTGGGGATAGTGGGTGTACCTCCAGCGGTATGCATACAGCAGGTTGAGAACCATTGACTTAGATTGTGAGTCCTATGTCTGCCAGCAGCTGACAATGTCTGTAAAGTGCTGCACTATACAAATAGGAGAACTAAATAAATACATCCATAATATACCATGTAACAGAGCATGTCTCCTAAGAGGAAGACCTGTGCATGCAGATGTAATGATGGATTCTATTATATAGAAATTGATAACCTGTCATTGGAATAGCAGACACAGCGCCATCCATGTGCGGGTGGCTGTGACTGGTAATGCAGCTGATATGCTTTTGAGCTTCAGTATGAAACACAGTCAGAGTGACACTGCTGTAGGTACTGCTACACTTACCTCGTATTTATGACTTCAGTGTCTGGTGTTCATGGTCCTTTTTCTTTGCTTGAAAGTGGATGAGCTGCAATAACAGTCAATAGACAGAGGTGGCGCTGTTTCTGGAGAAATTTAAAAAAGCAGACCATTTATTCTAATTCCAGACGAGCCCTTAAAGATGCACAAACAAGTGAATGGCAACTTAAAATGAGCGCAATAAAATAACTCAAACAGTACAACCATACATTAAACCATATAAACCAGAGAACACTGGCACATGGCGGTCACATTATTAACGCTAGACTTGTCGAATTCAATGCGATTACTGTACGTTTCTTCACTATCTGGTTACATGACAGTAATGGAAGCCAGACCTTATAAAATGAAAATGTTCCTATTGCACACAGTACAATAAATAGCAGGATGTTCCTTAACGTGTTATATGTATCATGAAGGCTATTTTAATAGCAAACATTTAATGGCCGGATATTTTGTTTTCTTCCATATTTCTGCAGTTGTCAGAATCACAGAACGTGATGTACTTGGCCTCGAAGGCATTAAATAATATTTGTCACCCTAAAATTAAAATGAATAATATTTCTTTAGTTATTTCTTGTAATTAAAATTCTCTTGGCAGATTGACAATGAATACGGTGACCGTACAGAAAAGTAGGGCAGATGAATAACAGTTCAGCCCATTGAGACAAGTAGGGATAAATAGTCAACCAAATAGCAACAAGGGATGTGTTGACTTATAGTCTTATACAAATAAGGCAATTGGTGCACTGGGGGCGGGCCTTCAGCCCTGGGAGCACTGCTCTGGCTGCTCAAGTAGGATGGGTGATGTCATAACAGTGGGAGGATCAACTCTGACTGCAGAGGGTAGTGCAAGCAGGAGGTGGTAGGGGCTTAATGACAAGAGCAGTGCTCCAGGGAACTGAAGACCCGCCCTCAGTGCACCAATTGCCTCATTTGCATAAAATTTCAAAGTTGTTTTACTCCAAATCTACAGAAGTGACGTACATAACAGAGGTACAATGTTTATCAGTAAAGTGCTCTGTTGCTTGGTGGTGGCAGGTGCTTGGGGGAGGGGACAGACTACCTTTAATAACTGCTACAGTCTTTCTGATCTGAGGTTCTTTGAAGGTTCTGACAGTCGGACCCCATGTAACCAGTGAGTGATGGCATATCTTAGCAATATCACTTCTTATAGTAGGGGGACCCCAATAGGAGAGGAAAGAATAGGGTAACTCAAAACTAAAGTTGTCAATACCCATTAGATTAATGGTGGAAAAACTCACTTATTGTGGCTGGAATGGACAACCATCTAATGTGTATGGGTCTTTCTGACTTTACCCTGAGGGTTTCCCCTTGGTAAATAAGGTGCTGCCAGAGGTGTGTGACAGTAGCTTACTCCCCTTCTCCCAACCCGAGTGTACATGGGGGTAACTGTTATCCAAATAGATATCTGAAGTCTATGGCCAGCATTAGTTGTAGCCGCATGTTCAGTTTTTGCTGGGTTTAGCCCTGTATGGAATGTGTTGATAATTTTTTTAATTTAATAAAAAATTTTTGAAACCAGTATATTTTTTGATAGATTATAGATTTTTTTATTTATTTTCTATACATGACTATGGGGGCTGCCATCTTTCCTGAGCTTCTCCTCTACTCTGTTAACATTATTTACGCTAGGTTCACACTAGCATTCGGGTTTCCGCTTAAAAAGTGGTTACCAGTGGACCCCATAGACTATAATGGGCCCACCGGGTTTGCACCCGGTTTGTGCCCAAAATTGGCAGAGACAAAACTTTGTGCCCGAAAATTGGCAGAGAGAAAAGACTTTTCTCTTCGCATATTTCAAGCGGAATGTGGGAGGGAGTCCCCGAAATCTAGCAAGACTGCAGCCTTAGTGATATACAGTACTTTACAGCATAGTCATGGAACCGACTCATTGAGGTCTGTTGGAGAATTTTCTAGACATGTTCTGTTCAGGGAGAGGGAGTAGATAAGCTATAATTTCATCTTTTGTCATCAGTGGATGTAATAAAGACTCAATAGTGTGATCTATAGAGGTGTTATCTTCTATTGTAATCCTGTTTGTGATGTAAATGAGGAGACTGCTGCATAGAAAATCCTACAGAACTGGCAAGCAGCAGTCTATTATTATTATTATTATTATTATTATTATTATTTATTATTGGTTTATTATCTATTATTATTATTAAATAAACAATGATAATAATTATTAGGCTTAGTAGCCAGAGTAAAAATAGTACATTTTTAAATAGACAGTGATATGGATTTTTTTTTTTAAATTAGCAAAAAAATCTTTTAAAAAAGTTGTTTAAAAAATAGGTCATTTTCTAGTGACCCATTCACTAAACCTTCCCCTCCACAACCCAAATGCATCCCCTTTACTACTGATTATTATCAGATATTTTTACCATTTAGCTTAGGACTTTTATTCGTGGTCTTTGACTACAGATCATATAATATCCCGGTATAGTATACTATTATAAGGTGGCGTTTCATGGCTGAGTGCCCCTTTTCTACCTCTGTTACAGTTTGCTGCACCTTGAAGACACTGAGTGAGCACCTTGTTGTAGTGGGGACAGAAATGCAGCGGAGCTCTTGATCTGAACCCACAGTCCAAATCCTCTTATGAGGACGGCTAAGAAGAGAGCCAGGAATTACTCAACACTTGTCCAATATTGCTGGATTATCTTGATACAGAATATTCATCCACACTAGGTCTCTTTGACACAAGGTAATTCGTCCCCCAGAAGGATACCTTATGTCCAGTTATGCTTTTATTATTTTCCCAACAACTTCAAAGCAGAAAGATTATTTCCTGCTGGTTCCTGGAGAAATCGCTGTTAATCGCATTACACTCTGGAATTAGGTTGTCCATGATAAGGCCATTTGATCTAGCAGGCCAGCTGACACGCTGTAGACAGGAGTGTATACAGAGGCAAGGTCAGGCTGTCCTAGATTCATACAGCTGTCGTGTGTGCCAAGGAGGGGGGCGCTGTCTCTGGAGGGAGATCGCAATTTATTGATTATTTTAATAACGAAGATAAATCCTCAGCTCCGTCTTACTATTAACTTATATCACCCTGTAGTCAGGTAATGGGGCTCTGAATACAGAAGCTGAAATATGAACTGCTGCTGTAAAGGGAATTTAAGGAGGCAGTTGATATTTTTGAATTTTATTTATTAAAGCCAGATGGTGAAATCTATCATTTTCTTATAATCTGTTTTTATTTTCTGATTCTAAATTCTTTTTTCAGTTCCTGATTATGGGGGCGGCCATCTTGCCTGAGCTTCTCCTCTGCACTGGGCATTTACAATATAGCTTTCGTGACACCCACAACACAAAATCAACATAGTGAATTTGGATGGGACATGGCAAACATTACAAGTAGAAAAAAACCAAAACCTATTCTTTAGCATTGATTGTGATCGCTCATGTTAGTTCTTATCTCCAATGGAACGTACAACCTAAATTCTCTATTCAGACTTACACACTAGGGCTATTTCCGTAATGTTTTTGAAGTGTGGATGGAAACTTGGAGAAGGAAAACCTTCAGAGCACCATGCTGCTCCTGCGCAGATATCCTAATATTAGCATTTTTATAGCAAGGGGCGAAAGAATGCACAAAAACAAGTAAATAGTAAGCAGATGTGCATGCCTGGCTATACGCCAATACCCAGGGATCTCCTTCATGTGGTATACACCTGTATCTCAGAATCTTACATTAAAGTGGCTGTCAAAGAGTTGATATTGATGGCTTAAAGCAGAATGAAACTTTTTTTTTTAATAAATAGTTCAGGTGAAGATAACAAACTTTGTAATATACTTTATATAAGAAATGTTCTGCTTTCTGTCGCTGAAAAAAACTCTATGGAGAGGGGAGGGATGAGGAAAAGAAGAGTTCCTCAGGGAGACATCAGCAATATAAAGAGACAGTTCTTTTACAACACAGGTTGTCAGGATTTACTATCCAGCCTTCTCCTGACAGAAATGACTCCTATAATGCTGTTGACACCTCATATCTCTGCCTTTCTCCTTCTCCTCTTCCCCCTCAATAAAACCCATTGTAAACTGAGACTGCTTGTATACAGAATATGGACCGAATGAATCATATAAGAAGTAAAGACGGGAGAAATAGTTAAAGACATAGGCACGTGTCTTTAGTGAAGTATATGGGTAAGTTCGTTCCCTTCATATGCACTATAGATTTATGAAAAATGAAACAAACATTTACTTACAACTTAACCTTAGGATAGGTCATCGGTATAAGATTGGTGGGGGATGACACCTGGACACCAACAGATCAGCTGTACAGAGCACAGTGTATGGGGCCAGGATCTGGTGGCTCCATACATTTTTGTGCAGTGGCTGTACCGTTTTGTTGCATCTCCTTTTATTACACAATAGTGACTGCCACCATTGGCTTATTTTAATTTATCTATTTCTCTTACTTGTATAGACAACATATTCCTCAGCGCATTATAGTATAATGAGGTCCATCATGTCTTGGTTCTGGTTAGAGATGGGTGAGCCTCCCAAGATTTGTTTTGGGATTGAGTGGTTCTGGTTCCTGATTTTTTTCAGGTCGAGCAAGTTCAGTAAGAACCAGAAGTGAACTTATTATACTCTGGGGTCTCTTTGGACTCCAGAGTATAGTAGGTGGAGGACCAGGGAAAGGTTAAAAAAAAAATCATACTCACCTTCCTTCACCTCTTTTGGGCATCCTCGCAGCGTCCTCTCTCTCTGTCTCCTAAGTGACATCATGCACTGGGGTCTCAATCAGAGGCCTCATGCCCAATCAGAGGCCTCAGTGGTGACATGGACATGCCGAGCATCATGATGCGTGGCATACCCATGTGACCACTGTGGCTCAATCACAGGTCTCAGCGGTGATCCTGGGCAGATGCTGTCTCTAAAAGAGGGCAGAATGCGGCGAGGAGGCCCAAAAAAGGTAACGGAAGGTGAGTATAAATTTTTTTTATACCTCACCTGGACCTCCACCTATTATACTCGGAGGTCTGAAGAGACCCCACAGTATAATAATATACCGCAATGCATGTCACGGCGGCCATATTAGTTTGAGACCAATCTCAAATTGATGGGATTGTTTTGTTAAAAACTAAACAATTTGGGAAATTCAGGCTGAACCCAGCTTGTGCCTAAGTGGTTTGTCTATCTCTAGTTCTGATATTTTGGACATTTAGTTAGGGTGGCCATACATGAATGCCAGCCAAACTCCCTGACTTCATGTATATGCATATGGGTGCCCTGACACACCAAATGACAGATGTCAGGAATAACAAGAGTCTGACCTGTCGGCTAAGTCAAGTGTGTGGGGAGTTGGGTGGAAGATGACTTACTGGACTTGTGCCTTCCACAAGTGGGGTTAAGGATCCCAATGTTCCTAATGTTTATGGGAGCTGACTGGTATAAACATACCCAAAAGGATACACAGACACAATGGTAAGACTGTTCCTTTTTTTTTTATATATGGGACCCAAAATTCCCTATGGTGCTTATTTGGTTTTTCCATTTTTGTGTCCTTTATTGTATACTCTGAAACACAACATGCATATATAGCTGTGCCATACAGGTACATTGATAGTTTGACTAGTCTTGTGGATCCATGTTGTAACCTGCCCTAAGGATTGATATCAAATTGGTGGAGGTCTGACAACCATTTTTCTCACCAGCTTATACAAAGAGAATGGAGTAGTAAGACAGCACTGTTCTCCGTGTAGTGGCTAGAACAGGTACTGCAGGTCAACTCCTATATACGTAAATTAAATCTAAGCTGCAGTAACTGGGTTCAGCCACTACATAGAAAACAGTGCTGTCTCATTCCTGCTCTATTCTCCGTGTACAAACGGCTGATTGGTGGGGGTGCCAGGTGTTGGACCCTTACCAATCTGTTGATGACCTATCATTAGGACAGGTCATCAATATTTTAGCCGTTAAATAATTTTGAGATTATGTATTACTCTAAAATGTGCTATTTAGAGTGTTGATAACTATCTTCTATTACTCCATATTGATATCTTCTGCACAGAAATAAAGCTCTAGGTTTCTAATGTCTCATAAAATTATGGTTGAATCCATGAACCCTTTATAGACTTAATTTGTATTGAGCATTGGTTTCCCATGTCTACTAATGGTGGAAGATGTCCCCAAATCCCCAAATCTAAAACTTGGATGGAGATGGTTTACTACAACAACTACTGAAGATGCAAACTTGTACTGGGCCACCAAAGTACTAGAGAAATTGTAGACCCAGGCTCTGACCTAACAATGGGCCACAAATGTCCAGCAGAAGACAAACACATATAAAGTTGACTACAGAGCCATTCACTTGACACATATAAGCCTGTATGGATTGATGTGTCCTATGTGTGCACAATAAGAAGGACCGAGATTTTAATACAATTATCGGGCATATGTTCTGTATAGATGCAGGGTGAGGGCTGTGTCCAAAGAAAAAACATAACTCTGGAGGACCAGGGGTGTTACATGAAGTATCTATGCCTACTAGCATTCCAGAAAATAATTTCCGTCCTGGAGTAAATCACTCAGCCATATGCGTGAAAATTTCCAGGCTTATAAATTTGTAACTTTATTGGTATTTTCCCTTCCCATGAATAGAAGATTCATTTGTTGACTTCCTTTCCATAACCTCAGCATTTTGCAATATCGTCTCTTGGTCCTTGTCCAGTATGGTATGCCCTGAAATTTCAAAGCTGAACCAACTGCAAAAATCCAATAATTTATATGTAGCGATGACAGTGAAGAAGCAATGGTGTGCACTTGTATACTGTACTGGAAACACATGTATAAGAGGAAATGGATTAAAAAGTGAAACGTGATAAAAATAAGGATATAACGATAAAGACTAAAGTCAAGGGTCCTTTTTATGACAGGCAACCCAAAGACTAGAGGCCACTGGATTCTGCATGTACTGTATCCTGCTATAGGTCACCACTGAGAGCTCTTTGCTTCTGTATATTAAAGGGAAGATCATCCCAGCCCTGCAGATAGATAGGTTTGGGTCACCTTAATGAATCAGTGTTTTCCCTGGTGAAGTGCTGCCTCTATTGCTGAGATATCACTGTTTTTGTCAATATGCAAATAAGCTCTTTGGAGCATTGACAACACCCTCATTGCTCCAAAGAAGCAACGCCCTCATGGCATTCATGTGACCCTATCCTATCTGCGGGGCTGGCTTGATATGCTGGCTCCTGGTGACAGATTCCCATTATGTAAGGCTAATGCACAGCAATAATCGCTGATTCCACTACACTGGGCTGGAGTTTGCTTGTTGCTTGTGGCATGAAACAAATTTGATGGTGAGGGGCCGACACCCAGGACCCCCACTGGTCAGTTGGTTGAAATGGCAGCAGCTTTAGGCTAAGCAATACAGCCTCTCTACTGAATACCAAGCATAGCATTGTATATACAGTAGTGTCTAGGCTGTGCTTTGTATTGCAGCTTAGCCCAGTCACTTGAAAGGGACTGAGCTCCTGATGTACCATGTAACCAATGAATGTGATGTAATAAACTGGAGGGTGGTGACTAGCTGCTGCACTCTGCACACAGTAAGTAGAGGAAAAGCTGCTGTATAACAGTCTTGCTCTCACAACAGAAACAGCGCCATGAACCATGCAGGACATATACAGAGAAGTATGGACTTAAACTTTTGTGTGTAAAGTGCTTTGGTTGTGATAGAAAACTTCTATTCAGCCTCTTTTTTCCTGCTCACTCCTTCCTCTCCCTTCTGCATAGACTTCTATAGTCATTTTTAATCCAAGTCATGTGATCTGCAGTCTCGACGAGAATTTTCACAGTTATTTTAGACGAGGGAGGGGAAGGAGAGAAACAGCCTGATAAGAGTACAAAGGAGCATTTCTCTCTGATATATTACAAAGTTTCTCATAATTGCTTGTACTATTCATTTATGCAAAGCTTGTTGAAATGACTATATTAAAGGGTTCCCATCTCCTCTTCTAGTCAAGGAAAAGAAAGATGTGTAAGCTTGCATAGACAGTACTCTTAAAGGGGTTGTCCGATGAAGAAAACTCAGCAGGAACTTTGTCCCGCTCCACACTGAACCTGAGCGCAGCCAGGCTGAATGTGGACTTGACCGGTGGTGGTCAGTGCTCCTATTCAATTCAATGGGAGCAACTGAGATAGCTGAGGTACAGCACTCGGCTATCTCCAGTGCTCCCATTGAAGTGCTCTCATTGTAGTGAATGGGAGCCGCGACCACCACCAGTTGGCTGCAGTCAGGTTGAATGTGGAGCTGGACAAAGTCCTGGGATAACCCCTTTAACTTCTGCTACTTCACACTCAATAAACCCACTTGACCTCTCAGATCCGTGTCTATGTTGTTATGTTTAATGGTTTGCACATCCAATATAATCCAAAGCAAATGTTGGGATTCTTATTTTACATTTGATATTGTTTTCGCGATCACGACAACGGGTGGTTCACAATATTATTTCTTCACAGCCACCTTTATCTCCATTTTCCAGATATCAGCAAATTTCCCTGCAAACCTAAACACCAGACACGTATACACAAGCCATCCCAGCTGCCATAACAATACACAGTGCATGGATAGGTGCTACTAATCCTACTGAAGCCTGTTTGTTCTACATGGAGGTAGCAAGGCAGAGGGTGAGAAGGGCACGCCTTAAAAACAATGGGGAGGTTCAGATTGCAGTACCAATAAAGTGATGTTTTTCAGTACGTTTGCAAAAAATGTTTGGAAAGAGCATGTAAAGTAATTGAAACATGGATTAATCACATATGTATGGCATGTCCTTAAAAGTAACATATCCTGCTGGGCATGAAAGGCCTTCATGAGATGTTCTCGTGTACTACGTATATACAGTACGTACAGGACTCTATGCATACAAAGATCCAAATGGGTGTATAGTATAAGTGATGGTTGTCGCTGGAATTTCAGATCTGTGATGACGGTACATGACACACGGATTGGTATTCTTGTGTCATCCATGCTTTGCATTGAAGTGAATGGAACAAGACGCAAATACAGACAGGTATAGGACCTGCTACATATTTTGCAGCTCTTCATTACAGCCTGGACAAGCAGCCGCAGAAATTACAGAGATAAAGGCCCCTGTGAGGATCGATGTTTGGTGTTAATAAAACAGCTTCATCTTTTTTGCAAAACGTTAGTGGACTTTCTATTTTTGTGACTTTTTCTGATATATACCCGTAGTGAGGATAGGGGACTGACATGCGCCTTGAGGAAGTTTACAGTCTTGGAGCTCTCTCTTTTACATCCTATCTATCTATCTATCTATCTATCTATCTATCTATCTATCGATCTCCCGTCCACAAAAGAGCTGCACCAAAGAGATGACTTGTGCAAACACGTGTGCAATCCGTAAGTTTCTATAGGAACTGAAACGTTGCACTTGGAGACCAATAAAGTCCTTCTATTTTTCACTAATAATAATACTATTAATAACACTATTTTTGGAGTGCTGCCTGTTTCTGGATTTATCTGTCTATTTATCAATTTTACTTAATGTCAATCTATCTATTTAACTATATATCTATCGGTTGTCTATCTCCTCACTATCTTTTTATCTATCTATCTATCTATCTATCTATCTATCTTCTATCTATTTGTCTATATATAGTTTTTATCAATTTATGTATCTCACTATCTATCTATTTCACTATTTTGTATCTGTTGGTCTGTATATATCTATCTATCGATCTGTCTATCCCTATCTATCTATCTATCTATCTATCTATCTATCTGTCGATCCCTATCTATCTATCTATTATTTTAATTTATGCTTACTTATATAGCGCCATCATATTCCACAGCGCTTTTACAGACATTGACAGTAATCACTGTCCCATATAGGGCTCACAATCTACATTCCCTATCTATCTATCTATCTATCTATCTATCTATCTATCTATCTATCTGTGTTTTAAGTTGCTAGCACTGTTTTTGTTACAGTGTATACTAATACATAATTCTCATGTCAAGCACTGTACATATTCTTTTACAGCCTATATAGATCATTTTATTACAATTTCCCATGCATGTCTATATTTTCTACCCTGCTGTGCTATGGCCTTGACACATCACATATAACGGACATAGAAGAATTATTTTGTGGGAATGGCGGTCTAGCACGACTAATCTCTGTCATGTAGAATGTGATCCTAATCGGCATAGGGGAGTGTGTATTTTGTTTTACTCCTATACTTTATAACCTCTAAGCCGTGGTCCCTGGTGACTTTGTGGTATGGAGCCTAGAGCCATACTTAGGTCATTTGCAGCCGTCTGACTTCGCTCTCCTCCCATGACACCCTGGCTGGGCTTTCTCACTATAACTATAATTATTGCTCCATCATGGAAGGCTGGGGCTGAGTATATAATGAGAGATACAATAGGGCTGGCTTGTGGGATCGTATAACAGGAACAAATTGTCATGTAAAATGTACCGTGAAAAAGCAATTAACATTTTTTAATGCCCGGCCCTGGAACAATGAAATAGAGACCATATTCTGAAATATACAATGCTTTTAAAGGAGAAACCCAAAATTTTCTAAAAGAAGCAAAAGAGTAGACAGAAATCTGGCAATGGAAAAGAGCAGAAATTGCGATCTCATATTAAGTTTACTGACAGTCTGTCAAACAATGTGAGGGATATTACACAGCTGTAATATTGGTGCAAAAACTATATTACTGAGATATACATGGACATACGCCATATCTGTTACATGGAGAAATTTTCAGATTGTTATTATTTAATTATTAAATAATTATTATTAGTATTATTAGTAAATAAGCTGTGAAATCATCCATTGTCAGTAAAGGATGCAATGATGGGTGAGTCTATTATTAGGCTTAGTGGCCAGAGAAAAAATTGCAGGGTATAGTGTTTTTATTTTTTTTATAAAAATGTAAAAAAGTTATCAATAGCTTAGAAATATGTTTAACCTAAAAACTTGTTTAAAAAAGTATGTCTCTTTTGGTGATGCATTCCGTTTAAAGAGATTTCCCAAGCATGAGGCTGTTTTTGATACTGATAACCTCAGGATCGGTCATCAGTTTTACAATGCTTCCTGCTCCTCCATACTACTGTGCACATGCACTCCCTGACTCTGCTGGGTCTGTCTGTAGGTGCATGCTCCCTTCTGGCTACTTAAAGGGCCAGTGCGCATACCAGTTAACCGACCCCACCTTATCTCACTCAGTCGGCAGGTATAAAGTCTTCTTCACCTGCCCTATCCTGCCTGAGCAAAGGTTCATATTGTCCTGCAACACTGTACTTGTTTGCTCCAGGCCTCCTGAATGACATCAACAATCTTGGGGGATCGTTGATGCTACTTTGCTTGCATCTAAATGCCATGATGTCAGTGCGCCACATGTGCCATGATGTTAGCGCGCCCCACAGGCCTCAGAGTTCCCCCAGGACCACTGATGTAATTCATGAGGCTGGAAGAGGCCTGAAGAGGATGGGGACCCGCACTGGATGCCAAAACTGCTGGGCGAACCTCGCAAATCGTAAGGCAAATCTTGAAAGGTTCACTCAGTACTAGCCAAGACCTATAAATCATAATACCTGCTATTTATTATCCTTTAGATTTTGCTGCTTGGCTGTTTTTTTTAGCTCAGTTTCATTAGGAGTCATTCCGTGTCAAGTGGACCAATTTTAAAGGTCGTCCCCACCTCACCATCTCAGATTTTGATGAAATTTGGTACATAATTTCTCTATGATATAAAACTAAGCTGTGCAAAATTTTAGTTCAAAAGACTAATAATTGGAAGTTCTAGGGGACCTCAAGTAAAGGATTGCAAAACGGTACCTGAGCAAAAATGACATTTTGGGCCAACTTCCAGAAGCTGTAAACATATTCTCATAGAAGGAAATCTGCTCTTTCTAATGGTGCTAAAAGAAAGAAGATTGAAGCTTCGGCCTACATCGCCCTATGTAATCCATGCAGCATAGATCGATCCTACCCCATTCAGTTTGCACTGGCCTTTATATAAAGGACAATGCAAACAAATGTCGATCAACGTGTTTCTCGTTCATTGACGCTCCTGGGGACGACATCTGCCCGTCTACTACAGCCTTTACAATTTTTTTTAGAACTGGTTTACTACTTTCTATACTGGTGTAACATAACAGTCTAGTAATACTTATATACCTCATTGAGATATTGACCTCCCAAGGCATTGTCACTGCTGTATCTCATACAAGAGTGAATGGGAAAAATATAGCTCTATGTAAGGACCAAATCTGGGACCTTAATCTTATAGAGTACAACATAGATTGCATATATTCAATGTGAGCTATTGACTAGGGGTATCTGAGTTCCCTGTCTGTAAACAACTCTTTTTCGGAGAGTTTGCAACAGCCAAACATTGAACTTAAGTAAGTAATAAAATCTGGGACTGAGACTTACAGTAATAGTTTTTATAGACCACATAAGGCTTGTGGGTACAATTAAGCAAATATCATTTTAGTGTCTGCAAATTGAAATTGAGAACATCTCCATGCTCGCTCCAACATCTCCTCTAGACGTGCTAATCCTCCACTAGAATTTAATTGTGTTTTCGGTCCATTAACCAACAAGCTCCATGAAATGAAATATAACAGTTTATAGCATGACTCCCGGCTTACATACTGGTACCATCTTTCCCCAGGTATGTGATGTACACGCACCCAACAGTCCACATGATGTAAAAGAAGGTGTGATTCATCACACCAGGTTCAACTTCTTCTACTGTTTCATGGTCCAGTTCTGTTCCTCATGTGCCCATTGTAGGAGCTTTTAGTGATGGACAGGGGTCAACAAGTGCACTGGGAATGGTCTATGGTTGAGATGAGCGAATTGAACTGGATTAGACCTGAATTTTGCCAAAGTTTCAGGCTCAACCCAAAACCTTTGTAGATTTGTCACCCACAAAGCACTATTATATTATGTGGTCTCTTCAGACCCCAGAATGTAATAATCGGAGGCCCAAGGGAGGTGCGAAAACATAATAAACTCCTATACTTACCTTACTTCACCTGTCCTGGAAATCCTCGCAGAATCTGGAGCTCCCTCAGGGTCCTCTCCCGACCTCCTGTGTGATATCAGATGCCCCGGGTACTGCTGAGGCCTATGTATTCATATGGGGGTCGCCAACGTCATGACACTTAATGCTATACTCTGAAGAGACCCCAGATTTACCCAATGTTACATGAAGCCATGGTTCTCTGCAAGATGCAGACAGGCCCAAATGGTATATGGTGGGGATAGCACAGGTGCAGAATGCTGATGATACAGCCACTCATACACTTACAATCCATTGGCTTTGGGCGTAGAGGCTAGCATTGCTAATGCACAGAGATTTGTGCTACTAGTAGGATTTATATAGAACTGGACTATTCTAGCTAGCCTTTGATAACCATGTACATCAATGAACCCTGGGCACCCATAACCCTGTGGCTAGGTGAGCAGTTGCCTTTTATTGAACCACTTTTAATAGGTACTAACTAGCTTTGGCCATTGCCAATATCCCTCAGATCCTTACACTTGACCATTTTTGCAACCAATCGGATTTCCCCTTATAAATTATTCTTGCTATCTTGTTATGATCTAAAATATTGAATTCCGCAGCGTCCAGTTATCCATGGTTGAAGGGAATGTGAGTAATCTTATAGGCATGTACCCTAATAGCTGGATCTAAGCAGCAGACCTTGTGGGAAACGTCAATCCAGGGTTTTATATAGGATGAGCTATGCTCTCGCCTCACGCACGCCTAACAGCATAAGGGTCACATCACATTTAACTTTCCCAGAAACCAGAGAAGATTTTAGTTCTTCAGTCTACAAACACGACACGACGGTTGATATGGAGGTTGTGGATATTCCCTGGGGTCCTAGAGTTTGTGAGGAGAACATCACGAAATACACAGTAAAAAGAGAGCATGGTGCAAGGAAGTTGCAGCTGTTCAGCAGATACAGCATGGAAAAGCTATCGGTCAGTGCAGTAGTAAAAATTTTATCTGCAGGTTTACCGGAATCCTTGAGTAACACAAACAAGAGCCTCCATTAATGGATTACGTAACTTTACTCTTCATCTTGTAAACAAGCAATGCAAGTATATTTTACTGTGTAAAAACGGTTGTTTGGTTTCAACAAAGTAGTGAGATACCCTATAAGTGAAGGTCCCTCATTCAGAATCTTTATCGATCAGCCGCAGCTACAAAAGGAAGACCACTCTTTCTGGAGGACCCAGCACATCCAAGAATTAGACAGATACTCTATAAGAGAAGGTCCTTTATCAATCAGCTAGAGCTTCAAAAGGAAGACTTTCTTCTGGAGGATCCAGCATATCCAAGAATTAGACAGATACCCTATGATAGATCGATCGATACCTTATCGATGAGCTGGAGCTTCAAAAGGAAGACTTTCTTCTGGAGGATCCAGCATATCCAAGAATTAGACAGATACCCTATGATAGATCGATCGATACCTTATCGATGAGCTGGAGCTTCAAAAGGAAGACTTTCTTCTGGAGGATCCAGCATATCCAAGAATTAGACAGATACCCTATGATAGATCGATCGATACCTTATCGATGAGCTGGAGCTTCAAAAGGAAGACTTTCTTCTACAGGATCCAGCACATCCAAGAATTAGACAAATACCCTATGAGAGATCAATCGATATCCTATCTATCAGCTGGAGCTTCAAAAGGAAGACTTTCTTCTGCAGGATCCAGCACATCCAAGAATTAGACAGTTACCCTGTGAGAGAATGGTGTCCATTCACTGTTTATGGGATAGTACTTGGTAAACTTTAGTGCAGGGGTAGGCAACTTTTGGCACTCCAGCTGTTGTAAAACCACAACTCCCAGCATACATACTTTCTCTGCTGTTCTTGGAACTTCCATGGAAGTGAATGGAGAATGTTGGGAGTTGTAGTTTCACAGCAGCTGGAGTGCCGAAGGTTGCGGATTCTTGCTCTAGTGCCATAAAGAATTAATGGAGCAGTAATGTGCATGCTTGGCCCGCTTCTCCATTTGGATTGGGGAAACCAACAACTGTTCTTAAGACAAGTGGTTAGACCTCCAACGGAGATCACATTAAAACTTGAGACAACACCTTCAACATATTGTAGCTTTAGGATCCATTCTGAAGACCAAGTTTAACATCCACGGTGCTGTCCAAATGACTAGATGCAAGCTGCACATGGACCCCTTGAAGTTTGAGATCTCATATGCTGACTGAGCACACTGGGATCTATAGTCATTTTTTTTTTTCACAGAACCATCTGTCATCTGAATACGACCTAAGAGATAGTTCTCTCAATTTTGCAGATGGTACATGAAACATTTTTCTCCTGCATACCAAATAGTCCATCATTAAGGTTTCCTCTTTGTCATCGGTGGACTTAGCACCTTTTCTTTCATCCAGATTCAGCTGTCTTTTACAGAGGCATTTCTAAAGTTCCTGGACACTGTGTAGTAATGTATGTATCGGTGCACCATCAAAACACTGTGCAAAGAGTCATAGAAACTAATGCCATGAACAGCCGACACATTTTGCACATTAACTTCTCTTTATCCACTGCTTATCAACTGGCATGTCTGGACCAGCAATTTAGGATAACAGGCTGAACTATATAGACTATTGCAAACTATATACTATATTATAAACCTATGTCAGATACTGTAAAATTCAGCCCCATAAACAGACCTCTCCATAGATCTTCTCAGAACTGCCACAGTCTGACACACAAGCTCACTTAAAGGTACTTTCTCACTATAGACACTTATGCCCTATCCACTGATCACGAGAACATGGGTTGCACGTGCCACATGTTAATAGAGAAATGGTATGTATGATCAACCATTCCTCTATTCACTTATATGGGACTGCTGGAGTATCGCCATCCCACAAGTCCAACATGCATATCTAGGATCATAGCTATATTGAGGGGGCCCCAAAGGTCTCCCTACAATATACTATTCTAAATGCCACAGGGTAGGTAGGGGCCCCATTAAAGATTTTGCATTGACGCCCCTGAACTTCAAGTTATACCTCTGTACGTACCATGACTTTATAAGCATGGGGCACTTGTGGATCACTGTTCTCATGAGCTCTAGAGGTCCCAGTGGTCAAACCACCAGACATCAGATACTCGTCCCCTATTCTGTGGACCATTAGTGACCAATTGTTTGCCAACCTGGCTTCATTTAAAAATGAGCTGTATTGATGAGACAATCCCTTTAAAGGGTGTTCCTCATCCAGCATTGTGCACTGCCTCACTCCCCTCTACCTATACTACTGACATTTACTTTTGATGTTACTTACCCCGGCTCAGGCATTCCCCTTGGTGTCTTGCTGCATATCCATATTTATAACCAGAGTCAGATTTGACATTTCTGAGGATCCTCCTAATTACATTTTTTTAGGCCATACCCCTTCTTTACGTATCACATCCTCTTTTTATAGGTACTTCTATTGACAGATCAAAAAATCTGAACAAAATAGTGCAGAATGCTGCACTGTCTAGGAAAATATCAGGCTTCCTATGCTGTATCCTTAGTACCATACAGTGTCTAATGCCCCTTTAATGCCCACACAAAGTATAATGCCCCCTTAATGGCCCACACAATATAATTCCCCTTTACTGTCCCTCACACAGTATAATGTCTACTTAGTCATCCACAGTGCATATGCCAATTTACCGACCCCCACATAGTATAATACCCTTTAGTGCCCACACAGAGTATAATATCCCCTTAATGGCCCCACACAAAATAATGTCCCTGTACTTTCCTTCACACAGTATAATGCCTCCTTAGTCATCCACAGTGTAAAATGCCCCTTTACTGACCCACACACAGTATAATTCCTTCTTAGTCATCTACAGTGTATAATACCAATTTACTGACCCCCACACAGCATGATACCCCTTAGTGCCCACACAGCATATAATGCCCCCTTAATGACCCCACACAAAATAATGCCCTTTTACTGTCCTTCATGCAGTATAATGCCTCCTTAGTCGTCCACAGTGTATAATACCCCTTTACTGACCCCCACACAGTATAATATGTCTTAGCACCCCACAGATTGACTCTCAACCATTATCTATTGGATAATTCTGATAGGTAACAGCTGATATTATACTCACTAAACACCAATTCTTAGTCCTCCTCAGGTTCACTTCCCATTGGTCTACAGCCTGCCACCACATATTTCGTCTGGACACTGAAGAACATCAGGACATGGTGATATGTAACAGCGAGCAGGTACCTTAGCTGGAATGATGTATTACACTACTGGGAATAACCGTGGTCGGAAAATGTATTCACGGCGGAGCCAATACCAGCATTATATATCTCAGCCATGTCATTTCCACATAGTCCAGATCCCACTACACAACCATCAATAAAGATTACGCAACCCATCTTACCTGCAGAATAACTTATCTCATACATGATGCCCGTATATTAGTGAGAGTGCCAAAGGGTTACAAATGAAGGGTCAATAAATGCCAATAATAGCCAGTATATGTAGAATGAAGCACGCCTTGTACATGGCAGCCCACCTACGATGCCAGCTTTGGTTAGACAATTGTTCTCTTCGCCTTGTTACCACAGATAATATGGTTAGCGTTATCCCTTTTTTTTTACTCTTCCCACAAATTGATAGTAAAAAATGTTACAGTCAGCAAGAGGTCACCGACCACACAGAGCACTAAGGGTTACTTTCTCTATTTTAATGAGCGGAACAATTTACATTCTTTCACATAGTTCCATAATACAATGTAGAGATATAAAATACAATCCCACATGGATATATGTCCGAATTGTGAAAATATCCTATAGATTTTTCTATACATACATAATGTACAGTATAGCCATTTTATAGAAGCCTATGATTAAATTATGGATTTTTCAACAATTTTATTTGCAATGAAATTACTCTAGAAATTCTTGTTTCCTGCTTAAAGTAACACAAGAGGTTTTTTTGCGCCCCGGGGAAGGATTGCCGCCTTTAACATAGACACAAGTCTAGATGTAGTCCTCACTACTTGGCACTACAAGCATGCCATCTGTTAGACAGCTAAACCATGATCTTTAGTGGTAAAGGTTAATAAGCTGTAGGCCCACAATATAAAGAGCTTCCTTCATATCTTCATCAATGAAGACATGAGCTACAGGCGGCTCGAGCCGTGTATGACACATTGTCTGGTTCTCCGTCCATTTTTCCTATGTCTGTATGTGTTAGGTCATTGACATTTGTCTCTGTATGGATTGTCATCAGTTTCAAGCTTGGTGACGGGAAGGAGACATTACTTCTGCCGAAATGTGTAGACGGTATACATTCCTGCATAACGGAGCATGGCTTTTGTTTAGCAAACACAGTCTAGACATCAACGCATCATTTCATTGGATAGCCTTGAGATCAGCAATGGAGAATAGCAACAGAGGTATCTACAGATGGGACCACATGAGGACAAAATATTATTGAATGCCATCAAAAGATGGACATTGCCATACCTACAGCCATGCCTCCGAGCTCATGAGGACCAGGTTTGGAACAAAAATGAATGTTATCAATGAAACTTAAAGTTTACCAAACCTTTAAACAAACTTTACCTACATCAATAGTACAGTACGTGCACAGAGGAAATAACAGTATTTCTGCCCATCATATGACTTACTTAGCAGTTTTCCCCTCTGCAATAACCATCTGTAGTTTGCATTTCTCCCTGAACTGGTGAGAGAAGACTAGCTGCCATACACTGCACACAGTAAGTAGAAGAGTATCTGCTCCATATCGGTCTCTCTCTTACTCAGAAACAGTTCTTAGGATTGTGCAGGACATACAGTATACAGAGATCTACAGACATATATAGATGTCATGTACTTTGCTTGTGCTAGAAAGCTCTTACTCAGCTCCAGCAGCACACTAAACCTGTTTCTGTTGCTCTCTCCCTCTACTCACTCTTCTTTGTTCCCCTCTCCAAAGACTTCTATAGACATGTGTAATCTAAAATGTAGCCTGCAGTTCATCTAGAGCTGGATACAGCAGAATTTTTTGTGTAAAAGTTCAACAGGGGAAGAGGGAGCAGGAAAATGGCCTCAAAAGAGCAGGAAGAAGCAATATTTTCTGATAAGATATATTAGATATTTTCCTATAATCACTTGTCCTATTGATTTATGCAAAATTTATTGGCAAGTTATTTACCATATAATTTTAGTCTAGGCTATTTGGAATGGTGGGAGATTTTTATAACACAATAATATATCCTGTCTGTTTTATCCCAAAATTTGGCACCCTATGTTTTACGTATGGACCTCTATCATAGTTTTGTCCCTCTTTCCTTTCCCCTTTGTCATTATCATTAGTTTCTCATTTAGCCTACTTTTCCTGCAGCACTAGTATAGTGCTTTGGCTCTGTTTCAGTCTTTCCCTGCACAATGGCGCTCCTAGCTATCTCCTTTGTTCTTGGGATTGGCAGGGGTCCCAGAGGTTAGACCCCTGGTGATCATACTGTTATGGCATATCCTAGGCACATTCTAAATTGGGAATACCCCCTTAAACAAGTCTGTCTTCTGTACTTTTTTGGCAGAATTTAATGAAGTTTATTTTTTCCCATGAGAAGTCATTTCAGGTTGTAGAAAGTCCAGCATAATGTAATGGAATTACTGAAAGTTAATATAGTAAATTGCTCCATGATCAATATCTCCAACTCTGTAAACTCCCGGAGACATTTACTTTCATATACTATATTGTGAATTTATAGGATGGGACAAGATAGAAGTAAATCATTTTTAATTGTGCATTTAATAGTGAGATCAGTAATTTTTAAATGAAAGCGGATCACAACACAAAGGGTTGTGATAGTTTGTGGGAGGCCTCTGATCCTTCAGGTTACCAACCTGCACCTTTTCTCAATATCCTTACAGTGCAGTTCTAATAGTTCCAAATGGGTAGCGTGATCATTCAATTTGCCCCTATCTTTCTCAAATGTGTCAGCAGTATCATCCATGCATCATTCCAGGTCTGATGTGTCGGGATATATGTTTTATTTCTGCACTTCAGTAATGAACTCAGCTCTAAAAGAAGGTTCTTGAGGAGGTGAGAGATGGCAGAGACCTCCCTGGGTCTCCCGTGTAACTGGGGAAGATTGGCGATGAGGAGTGAAGGTGCCATTATAGCAGGTCCATGAGAGTTCTGTGGCCATAAGAACAATTCGGCAATGGAGCAGACTTCTAGTGTTACTGTGGTCCTCCTGCGTGATTTGGTCATGCCCAGAACGTTGGCAGGTCACTCTGTGCCAGCATTAGAATAGGCCATATGGTGCCATTTTCAGTTGGTTTGCGAAGATTGCTCAGCAAGATATGTCTCACCAGGCCGATTGCCGCGTATATACCATACTATTAGTCCTTTTATTGACTGTTCTAATATATAAACCTTTATATGCATATCAGTATACTCTGGACATTCATTCCTTTGCACTTTCAAAATGTCTATGACACGTTATCACATGCAAAGACAATATGAAATACCACTTATTTCTAGCGACTTTTCTACTCTGATCAGCCAGAGGGGAATACAATTCTAATACACTTTGCCTAATATTTTTTAAATGTGACTGCCGATAAGAATCTTTTTGGCCGCTTAAACTTCCAAACAGTAGTGGAATATTATTGGTAAAAATTATACTGTTAGAGAACTTGGCTGATATTACCATTATTTACACTAGACATGGACTGTACTGCAAAGAATAAGATACAGCTGTGTTAGAAGATCGTAAGAAAGCTGGGAGAGAAGTAATAATGTGTCACGTGGCTGGTCAGTGGGAAGATTTTAAAATTGTCACAAGTGACTTCTCACAAACCTTACTTAAGTGAAACTGTATGACAGATCAGTTTATTGAACACTACATTTGAAGTTAGGGTATGTTCACATGGCGGAAAATGAAGGGCATCGGCATTCCAGATGAATGGGCGTAATCAGCAGGGAGTCCCAAGCCGCGGAAGATCGCGCAAGATCGAGCAGGACGCTGATTTTCTCCACGTCCTGCTGCGATCTTTGCTTCCCATTGAAAACAATGGGAGACAGATTTCGGGCAGAATCCACCCCAATTGGGCACTTATCCCCTGTCCTTTGGATAGGGTATAAGTATCCATAGCAGCACAACCCTTTTAAATGACACTGAGCTTGCAGTAGCTGACACTAGGTTCACACTTCCGATTAACAGAAACCCAATCCGCTTAAAAAGTGGTTACCCACGGAAACCCCATAAACTATAATGGGGTCCACTGGGCTTCCGCCCTAAAAATGCAGAGAGAAAAGTCATCGCTTGCTTCGTGCGGAAACCGAGCGGAAACCACACGGACCCCATTATAGTCTATGGGGTCCGCGGGTATCCCAGGTAAACCGCTTTTTGATGCGTATAGGTTTCCATTCGGGGGCTCCCCAAGCGGATTCCCCCGAACAGAAAACCTGAACGCAGATGTGAACCGGCCCTAAGTGTATGCTGCAGTCTCCTAAGCTCCCCATGGTGGTCATTGCAGAAGACAGAACATCATATTTTATTCCTATTGTATCCATGCCAGTTAAATACAAAAAGAAATTAAACGGCACAGAAATGTAGACATATTAGACATACTGGTATATTTTTCTTGCGTTTATATGGATGCTCTTCTTGACCCCACTGAAGTATGTACATATGTTGGGAAAATTGTGACCCATTTATGGTCACTGCCTAATATCTCTGCACTATATAAACATAAGATAAGATAATATATTTCTGTTGTAGGACACGTATAATTTAATGTCAGTAATGTTTACTTCTCCTATTATACAGTAATCTAACACACTGACTGTACCAAATATGTTCTTACAAGAGGGATCTAAAGTGATGACTTGTGGGATTTGCAGATTTTGAAAGACATTGGGAGGTCAGAGCATCTCACTAGGGAAAGGCTGACACAGACAAATTCTGTCCACAGTCAGAGTGTTTCTAACCCCGTATTGTTAGGGATTAGCACAAGTGTAGATTTACAGTCTCACTGTGTGATTTTCCAAGAGAGAGCAGTGGGTGCCAAAACTGTATGACCCTATTGTAAGTCACTTTATCCTCTTTTGTTCACGAATGAGACACGTGCCGCTGGCATGGGGACTTGCATTATTAGAATTTTCCATTTTCATCTATTGGAAATCTCAGTGATATGTGCATTTTGTTAAGAACTAAATTGTGGAAAAGTTCTGTTTTTAAGCATACCTAACCTTTAAAAAAAAAAAATCATAACTCAATAGTACACTGTGTATACCTGTGGAAAAACACTTTTCTGGCCATCATGTGACTTGTATTCTAACATGCTTCTCTCTGAGCTGGTGGGTGGAGACTAGCTGGCATACACTGTTTACAGTAAGTAGAGAAGATTCTGCCCCATTACTGTCTCTCTCACTCAGAAACAGCCCATGATCTATACAGGGCATCAGGGCCGGTTTTAGACAAAGTGGGGCCCTGGGCAAAATTAAAAGCGGGGCCCCAAATGCTGATATGCAAACAACACCATCGTCTTCCAGTGACGACCCCCATAATAACACCTCCTTTCTGCCAACAAAAAAGTAATAACAAGCCCCATTTTACCACACACAATTCAAATGAGCACCTTTGTACCACCTAATAGATTTTTACACCTAGTCATCAGTTATTATAACACCTACTTATAAATAATAGTCCCTGCTTATAAATAATATTACCCTTATCAGTAATAGCGCCCTTATAAATGATAAATAGTGCCCTGTATCAGTAATATCCCCCTTATCAGTAACAGTCACCCTGTAAATATAATACTGCTCCCTTATAAATAATAGCCCCCTCATAAATAATAGTTACCCTTATAAATAATAGTCCCCATTATCACTAATAGCCCCCTTTATAAATAAGCCCCACTTAACAATTATACCCCCTTATAAACAGTTCCCTCCTTATAAATAATAGCCCATCTTATAAATAATAGTTCCCCCTTATAATAGCCCTCTCATATTTAAGTTTCCCAATTATATATAGTAACCCACCCTTATATATAAAAGTTCTCCGTTATACAGTGTCAGACTGAAGGGCCTTAGGCTCACCAGAGGATCTTGTTCTGGGGCCCCACCCAACAGCTTCCTGCTAATAGCCTACTTCCTTCACTGAAGTCTTACATATGTGCTGACTATCTGGTGTCACTGAGTATGTTCCCAGTATAGTCAGCCCCTATAGTACTGTGCAGGCTCCAATAACTCCATGGCCAGCTCATGCACAGTACTGTATGGGGAATGACATGGCCATGGAGCACTACACGTATGTGCAAGATTATAGTGAGGGAGCTGTGATGCAGACATAGCACACAGGGCTGCCAGCAGGAATTTTGAGCCCCCCCCCCACAGTATAATGCTCCACATGGTATATAGTTCTCCACAGTATACGATACTCCCCTGAGCCCTCCACAGTTTCCCCACATGGTATATAATGCTCCACAGTGGCCCCACACAGTATAAAATGCTCCCCTGAGCCCCCCATAGTGGCCCCACATGGTATATAAGGCTCCACACAGTATAATACTCCACAGTGGCCCACAAAGTATACTACCCCTTAGTGGCCCCAGATAGTGCAATATGCTCCCCAGCAGCCCCACACAATATAATATACTCCATACAGTATAATATGCACCCCACAGTGCCCCCCAGTATAATGCTCCACAGTGGTCTAACATAGTATAACATGCTCCACAATGGCCTCCACACAGTATGATATACTACCCAGAGGGGTTCCCCCAGTATAATGCTCCACAGTGGTCCCCCCAGTATAATGCTCTACAATGGCCCCACAGAGTATAACATGCTCCCGAAAAGCCCCACACAATATAATACACTCCACAGTGGCCCCACACAGTATAACCGGCTCCCCACACTGCCCCTTCCCCCCAATATAAAGCTCCACAGTGGCCCATAGTATAATATGCTCTCCAGAGGGCCCCTACTAGTATAATGCTCCACAGTGCCCCCCCCCCAGTATTTTGCTCCACAGTGGCCCCACGCAATATATTATGCTCCCCAGAGCGTCTCCCAGTATAATGTTCTACAGTAGGCCCCACGCAGTATAATATGCTCCCCAGAGGGCTCCCTAGTATAATGTTCCTTAGTTCCCCCCGCAAAATGCCCCACAGTGGTGCCACACAATATAATATGCTCTGCTGATGGCCCCCCCAAAATAATGCTCCACAGTGACCCCACTCAGTATAACATACTCCAGAATGGCCTCCACACAGTATAATATACTGCCCAGAGAGGTTACCCCAGTATAATGCTCCACAGTGGCCCAAAACAGTATAATATGATCTCCTGAGCCCCCCCAGTATAATGCTCCACAGTGTCCCAAAACAGTATAATATGCTCTCCAGAGCCGCCCCCCCCATACACTGGGGTCCCCTCTGGAGAGGATATTATACTGTGTGGGGCCACCGTGAGCATTATACTGGGGGGGGCCTCTGGAGTGCATATTATACTGTTTTGGGCCACTGTGGAGCATTATACTGGGGGGCCCCTCTAGATAGCATATTATACTGTGTTGGGCCACTGTGGAGCATTATACTGGGGGGCCCCTCTAGATAGCATATTATACTGTGTGGGGCCACTGTGGAGCATTATACTGGGGAGGGGGCCCTCTGGAGAGCATGTTATATACTGTTGGGCCACTTTGGAGCATTATACTGGGGGGCCCATCTGGAGTGCATAATGCTCCAAAGTAACCCCACAGTATATAACATGCTCTCCAGAGGGGCCCCCAGTATAATGCTCCACAGTGGCCCAAAACAATATATATGCTATCCAGAGGGGGCCCCGTAGTATAATGCTCCACAGGGGGCCCACACAGTATAATATGCTATCCAGAGGGGGCCCCCTAGTATAATGCTCCACAGTGGCCCTACACAGTATAATATGCTATCCAGAGGGGGCCCCCTAGTATAATGCTCCACAGTGGCCCTACACAGTATAATATGCTATCCAGAGGGGGCCCCCCCAGTATAATGCTCCACAGTGGCCCTACAGACTCCGTCAGTGCTACTATTATATTATACTCTGGGGTCTCTTCAGACCCCAGAGTATAATAATCGAAGGCCCATTAGAGATAAGGGAAAATAACAAACAGTTATACTCACCTTGTTCTTACCTCTGCTGGGCCTCCTCGCGCTGCTCCGCTATCACCGCTGGCGACCGCTTCCTCTTCTCTGCGGCTGACGTCACGCGTTGTGGACGTCATCGCTGAGGCCTGTGATTGGGCCTCAGCGATTACGTGAGGCAGGCTGTCAGCACGCCCCACGTGACCGCTGCAGCCAGGCCTCAGCGGTGATGTCCGGAACGCCCGAAGATGACGTCGGACGCCAAGCCAAGGACAGGTGAGTAAAAATGTTTGTTATTTTCACTCACATCTGAAAGGGACCCTGCGGCACATGACGCTGGGTCCCTTTCTGTTATTAATATGGCCGTCCTGACTCCGGGATCCCGAGTAATCAGGCTCCGGATCCCCGGGGCCCCTTTGGGGACGGGGCCCTGGGCAGTTGCCCAGTTTGCCCCCCCCCTAACGCCGGCCCTGCAGGGCATCTATAGAGATGTGTTCACCTGTACTGGTGTGCATAAAGTCCTTTGGTTGTAGAAGAAAGCTCCTATTTATCTTCAGCAGTTCTCTCTGAGCTGGTGGGTGGAGACTAGCTGGCATACACTAAGTTTACAGTAATTAGAGGAGAGTCTGCTCCATAACTGTCTCTCTCACTCAGAAACAGTCCATGAACTATATAGCATACCTATAAAGATTTGTTGTAAGAGCTCCAGCATCACACTTAAGACCCTTGCAGATGACCATGTGCAAGGTCATTGCTCTATGTGGGTTTTTCCCAGATAGCACACTGACCGATTAATTTCTGTGGGTCCATGCACATGACCGTGAATGAATGGATCCGCAACAGCACAGCTGATGCACCAGCGGCACACGAATGACATTCGTGTGACGCCCCTGCACCGGCCATACCATTCAATCATGGCCGGCAGCTAGCACACGTTCGTGTGCAACGGCTAAACCTGTGTTTCTGCTGCTATCTCTCTCCCTTCCCCCTTCTCTCTGTGACCTCAAAATGGATATAGCAGAATTTCCAGAGTGAAAATCAGTTTAGCTGATGGAGGCAAGGTGGGTAAACAGCCTGATAAGTAGAGAAAGAAGCATTTTTCTCTGATAAGATATAATATAAAGTTTATTATAATCCCCTGTGCTATTCATTGATGTAAAGGTTATTGAAATGTTAGTGACTATTTAAGTAAAACTTTTTAAAGATATTTGTGCTATATACAGATTTAGCAGAGTTAACCCATACTTCGGCAATTGGTTAACCTGCTGCAGAGTGACACCTTTTTTCAATGGTTTTTGTTGTCTTTTATAATAAGATATCACGCTGCAGCAGGTTAACCAATTACAGAAGTTTGGGTTAACTCTGCTACATCTGTATATAGTTACAACTTGTCCACTTACTGGTTAAATAGACATTCAAGTAATTATTACTAAACCTGTCTTTAGATTTAGTGGTCTTTTGACTCCATGGTGATCCCGATGTTAGAATTAAGTAGGTCATCCAGTGTTGTGTCCTGCCCATTATGCCAAAAGTGTTCCTTTCCTTGTGACAGAATAATGTCCCATAGTGGCCCTCCATGCAGTGTAATACCAAATAGCAGCCCCATACAGTATAGTGTCCCAAATTTGTCCCTGCACACAGTGCAATATCACACAGTGGCCTCACCACACAATATAATATTCCAAAGAGGCCACTCCACACAGCATATTGGCACATACTTAGGGTTGACCGAATGGGTTCTCGTGAATAATTTTCCAAAAATTTCAGGGTTTGGCTAAACACAATTGATACACCGTGCATACAATGTTTTTTGACATCTCCAGTGGCAGGACATAGATTAAGGCATAGCAAATGGAGGAAAATCTATTCCTGGTCTGGAATCTTGCAGAACCCCTAGTGGGTTCTCACAGGATCTCAGCGTTCCTTAAAATCCTAGTTGGGAATTGCTGATGTAGGTTTGGGAGAGTGGATCTCACCAATTGAGAGGTAGGTTTAGCTGTGGCATGGTGACTAGAGATGAGCGAATCGAAGCTGCAGAAGTGGAATTCGATCCGAATTTCAGGAAATCTTCTATTCGCATGGAATCCGGATTTCCTGAACCTTCGCAGTAACGAATATTTAGTAAGGACCTTTGTGACATCAGATGGTCACACGATAATCTCTAGTGATGTGATTGGGTAGGCATGTCTTTGCTTGTTAGCAGATCCTTCCACATGAAGAAAAGTTGTCTGTGCTGGAGAGAGAGAGACATGATTGCGGCATTCAAGGGCTCCCGCCATTTTGCTACCCACCCGCCCACCCCGGCTCTCTGCAGACAGGAAATAGCTGTTTATTCGCCGCAAATTAATTAGGATTGAAGAGAATTGTATCGGAAAATTCGGTGAAGTTGCCGAATCGAATTTTTGAAAACTTCGCTCATCTCTAATGGTGACCTTAACCAAATGAGAATTAGGACAGGCCTTCCATTTTATTCCAGGATAGGTAGATTGCACATCCTGCAGTTTTGAGGGCCTCATGGCAACCCAATGGGAAATATAAGTTTTAAGAGTATGCTCCACTTTTTACCATAAAGATTTCCTAATGTGTGTATGCTCTAAAATATACAGTAGGACCAGTTTTTCAGCCATGTTTGCCTTTTTTTTTTTAACACCATGGAATGTGGAAATGGTCTAAATATCCTGAATTCTTAGTATATACTTCTAATCTATAGGCAGTATGAGCATGTACATTTACACGTGGGCACATATGGATGCAAAGCATGTTCCCATACACAGAAGACAGAACATGTGTTTCTGGTCTGAACTGAAGATACAACTACTGCGTACAACTCTATATGTATACAATGGTTTATGTTCCTCTCCCACAGACCGTCTTACTACAATATACTAGACAACATCTTCTGAATAAGCATTCTAAGAACACATTAGTCTCTGATGCCATCACCATGGATCCACTTCACAAAGCGACGCCGACCACAAATGGTGTTTGCACACAATGAGAGGGTTATATCTAATAAGAACCAACACAGAAATCGTTCCTCTAATTCATTCCACTGCGGAATATTTTTTCTATAAGAGCCCAGCCCTGCCGGGAAGTCTTGTCCTATCATGGAGAATACAATGCTTTCTGAAAAAATAAGCAAATTATTAATATAACTAAAAGCTCGGAATGTTCTGAAACCATTTTGGTTTGCAATCTCCTAATAGCTAGCGGCCTTCAGAATATGATATGGCCTTGTGTGCTTCCTTAATAATGTAAAATATGTCTCTGTGCCTTGACTATTTCATTCTTCAGTCAAATTTAGAGGATTAGGAGAATAGAACTGCAATACCAGACATAGCCAGTGGGCATCTGTGGGTAAAAAGGTAAAACTAACAATGAAATTATCTTTTGTGATCTCTTGTGCCTAAGATTGGTACGTGAATCTGGTGGCATTTCTGCAGTAGACGTGGGTGAATTGTGAGTTACAGTGAGTTAGCATATGGATGAATTTTTCAGGCTATAAATATTGATGACCTATCCAAAAGCTAGGAGAGGGTCCAGCATCCACCACCCCCACCGATTAGTTCTTCTCAACAGCTGATACACATGTAATGGTGCTAGAAGCAGTGTAGTGGTCAGTTTAGGTTACTGCAGGCCAGCTCCCAGTCACTTGAATGGGGGCTAAGGTGCAGTGAGCTACTAGTCCCTGCCAATCACATTCATAGCAAGTCATTGGTACCCAAAGTACTAAGAAGAGACTGGCGGACACAGGCGGAGCAGTGACACTGAAGCAGCAGGGGATTGAAGAGGTGAACATAAGTTTTAGGAGTTTTTTATCCTATTCCCGGCTTTTGGCCAAATATTTGAAAATCCTGGACAACCCCTTTTACGGGTGGAGAATGTGAACTTTTTTTTTTTGCAAATATGCTGCAAAATTTGCATTGTAAAATGTCCACCACGTCTAAACTCAGAAGGTATATACAGACCCTAAGGCTGGGTTCACACTGGGTATACTATCAATGAGTGGATAACCTGCTGCAATGTACAGTAGCAGCATACTGTAGTGGGTGAAATCTCCAAATCTCATCCACATGCTGAAAAACAATGTAGTACAGAGCGATCTGCTCTATTAATTAGTAAGTCAATTGCAAAGGTTGAAAGTATCAGGAGACCTGCGACGACACTGCAAAAAACACTCAATAGAAACTCAGCAGTGAGTGCCACGTGTGACGAATTCTACAAGCACCATTCTGTTACATTTATTTATTTTGCTTACTTGTATAGTGCCATCATATTCCGCAGCACTTTACAGACATTGCCAGTCACTGTCCCATATAGGACTCACAATCTACATTTTGGAATACCCGGAGGAAACTCACGCAAACACGGGGAGAACATACAAACTCCTTGCAGATGTTGTCCTTGGCAGGATTTGAACCCAGGACTCCAGAGTGCCAAGGCAATAGTGCTAACCTCTAAAAAACACATTCATAGAAATTTCTGCAACCAATCCTCCATGTGTGAACATAGGGAGAAGTTTATCATGCCTTGTGCACAGTTTTATAGCGTACAAGGCATGGAAATGCTGCAACTTTTTCGCAAGTCGTGGATTTGCACAAAAAATCTTTTTCTTGCTTATGTTGCCCTTGTCACTATCCTGAAAGGAGGTGTTCTAAGAGGAGGCCGTCAGATTTACGATAATTTAGCCCAGTTTGCTGACGTAAATGATGCCTAAAAACCTACACTAGCTAGATTTCAGGGCAGGCACACAGCTCTGCCAGGGGATGTACCTAATTTATGAGGTGCGCATTCAATTTGTAAAATGCTGCGGAATATGTTGGCGCTATATAAATAAAATGTATTATTATTATTATTCCCCAGTGGGGCAGGGATTATCAGGACTACAGTAGTGTACTAAACGCCAGTCTTGATAAGCACCAAACTTGTGGCAGAATTTCTATAAATGTCCTTTTCATCTGAAGGTGGCTGGCGGAAATCCATGTACATTCCGCAAAAAAAAAAAAAAAAACATTAAAGGAAGTCTATCATTAGAAAAACACATTTTTAACTAATGGCACGTTGGAATAGCCTTTAAAAAGACCTTTCTACTCCTATCTTCCATTCTAAGCTTGTCCCCGCCGTTTGTGATAAAATTGGTTTCTTCCGTTACACAAATTAGGATCACGGAGCACCAGGGGCGTTCCCCCTGCGCTCCGAGCACCCTCCGCATCATAACTCTCCACCGCCCCTTAGCTGCTTATGTTCACTCTCCTCTTCCTCTTCGCCAGAACTTCTGCCTTTCGCAGGCATCGGACTGTGCATGTCGATGTCAGGACGGCCATTTTCTGGTGGTCTGCTACACGAGCATACTGTGTAGCAGACCACCGGAAAATGGCTGCCCTACCATGCTTATATACTGCGCCGCAGTACGCTTGTGTAACAGACCACCGGAAAATGGCCGCCCGGACAGCGACATGCACAGGCTGATGCCTACGAAAGGCAGAAGTTCCGGCGAAGAGGAGGAGGGGAGCGAACATAAGCAGTTAAGGGGCGGTGGAGAGTTATGATGCGGAGGGTGCTCAGAGCGTAGGGGGAACGCCCCCGATGCTCTGTGATCCTAATTTGCGTAACAGAAGAAACCAATTTTACGGCGGGGAGAAGCTTAGAATGGAAGGTAGGAGTAGAATGGCCTTCTTAAAGGCTATTCCAACGTGCCATTAGTTAAAAATGTGTTTTTCTAATGATAGACTCCCTTTAAGGTGACTGATTTTCAGATTGAGAAATCTCTGCAACAAACCTGCCATGTGTGAATTCACCAAAATGGTGAGTCTAAATGTGGTGGAAAAAAATCCAAAGAGAATCCATGGCAAAAAACTTGTAGCAGATTTCATCCTTTGCACTGGTAAAAACCACCATTAAAATCGGTAAAAATCTGCAATGCAATAGAAAAGCTTCAGCACTGAAAACATACAGCATGCAATTAGAAAACCCTCATTCACATGAATTGTACTATACTTTTTTGTGGATTTTTGGTGCAGACAAATCTGCCATGTCTGAATGCGGCCTTTTTGTTTTACCTTGCTGATATTTTATTTATTATTTATTTTTTAAAATATTTTTGGAAATGAATCTTATACATTTCAGAACTTAACCTACCTACCCCGAACAGCTCACAATCTAAACAGTAAATCTCTATCCTGCCCTCCAGGAAGATGTGTAGACTTAGTGACACAGTGCGGATGTTGTTATACCAACAACCCCTGCTGCCTCAGCACTAGCACAAGGGGCCACTTTGTTGGTAGGAACTTTCAGGGTCTTCCTCAAAGTCAAAGACCTGAACAAGTAATGGAAACCCGAGTCATGCAGGAATGATCCTATAGGCACCAGGATTCATTAGTGCAGCCGTCTGACTCATGAAACCTATTGTCTTCCCCCTGTACGCATGACTTGTTCTCAGAAGCATGTTATCATTGTAAATCAGGGCAATAATCTCTGAGCAAACCTAAAGAGATGGCAGCGCCTGGAAATAACTGAGATGATCGTGGATCTTGTTGTGGCTTTTATTTTAATTTCCTTTCTTTTGCGCACTATTTTCCTTGGTCGTAAACTTCCTTTGGCAACCGCTGCGAATGTTTGTTTTGCATCTGGTCTATAAGTTTATTACACACTTCCTGCAATCCTCCTGCAATGGCGGTTATACCGTAATATTAGAGAAGAATCGATATAGTTATTGGCAATCGCTGGAACAACTGTGGTATTAGTATGTCCCCGAGTAACTTACTACAGTACAGCGCAAAAGTTTTAGGCAGGCGTGGAACAATGCCACAAAGTAAGAATGACTTCAGAAATAGAAGGGTTAATAGTTTAACAAAATGAAGTGAATGAAGAAAAGAGAAATCTAATTCCCATCGATATTTGGTGTGACCTTTGTTCCTTGGAGGAGGAGTCCTGGAAGTGATGATACGGCCCCCACAGAGCCCTGATCTCATCATCATCCAATCTATCTGGGATTACATGAAGAGCCAGACGGATTGGAGCAAGCCTACAGTCATGGCCAAAAGTTTTGAGAATGACACAAATATTATATTTTCACATGATCTGCTGCCCTCTGGTTTTTATGTGTGTTTGTCAGATGTTTTTATCACATACAGAAATAGAATTGCATTCATATTATGAGTAACAGAAGCTTATATTGACAGTTAGAATGAGTTAATGCAGCAAGTCAATATTTGCAGTGTTGACCCTTCTTCTTCAGGACCTCTGCAATTCTCCCTGGCATGCTCTCAATCAACTTCTGGACCAAATCCTGACTGATAGCAGTCCATTCTTGCAGAATCAATGCTTTAATTTTGTCTGAATTTGTTGGTTTTTGTTTGTCCACCCGTCTCTTGATGATTGACCACAAGTTCTCAATGGGATTAAGATCTGGGGAGTTTCCAGGCCATGGACCCAAAATCTCTATGTTTTGTTTCCTGAGCCATTTAGTTATCACCTTTGCTTTATGGCAAGGTGCTCCATCATGCTGGAAAAGGCATTGTTGAGCGCCAAACTGCTCTTGGACGGTTGGGAGAAGTTGCTCTTGGAGGACATTCTGGTACCATTCTTTATTCATGGCTGTGTTTTTAGGCAAGACTGTGAGAGAGCAGATTCCCTTGGCTGAGAAGCAACCCCACACATGAATGGTTTCAGGATGCTTTACAGTTGGCATGAGACAAGACTGGTGGTAGCGCTCACCTCTTCTTCTCCGAATAAACTGTTTTCCAGATGTTCCAAACAATCGAAAAGGGGATTCATCAGAGAAAATGACTTTACCCCAGTCCTCAGCAGTCCACTCCCTGTACCTTTTGCAGAATATCAGTCTGTCCCTGATGTTTTTTCTGGAGAGAAGTGGCTTCTTTGCTGCCCTCCTTGAGACCAGGCCTTGCTCCAAGAGTCTCCGCCTCACAGTGCGTGCAGATGCACTCACACCTGCCTGCTGCCATTCCTCAGCAAGCTCTGCACTGCTGGTAGCCCGATCCCGCAGCTGAAACACTTTTAAGAGACGGTCCTGCCGCTTGCTGGTCTTTCTTGGGCGCCCTGGAGCCTTTTTGGCACCAATGGAACCTCTCTCCTTGAAGTTCTTGATGATGCGATAGATTGTTGACTGAGGTGCAATCTTTCTAGCTGCAATACTCTTCCCAGTTAGGCCATTTTTGTGCAGTGCAATGATGACTGCACGTGTTTCTTTAGAGATAACCATGGTTAACAGAAGAGAAACAATGATGGCAAGCACCAGCCTCCTTTTAAAGTGTCCAGTGGTGTCATTCTTACTTAATCATGACAGATTGATCTCCAGCCCTGTCCTCATCAACACCCACACCTGTGTTAATGGAGCAATCACTGAAACGATGTTAGGTGGTCCTTTTAAGGCAGGGCTGCAATGATGTTGAAATGTGTTTTGGGGGATAAAGTTCATTTTCTAGGCAAATATTGACTTTGCAAGTAATTGCTGTTAAGCTGATCACTCTTTATAACATTCTGGAGTATATGCAAATTGCCATTAGAAAAACTGAAGCAGTAGACTTTGTAAAAATTAATATTTGTATCATTCTTAAAACTTTTGGCCATGACTGTACATCCACAGAAGATCTGTGCTTAGTTCTCCAAGATGGCAGAAACAACCCCCGTACCGAGTTCCTTCAAAAACTGTCGGCAAGTACAGAGAAGAACTGATGGAAGGTAAAGGGTAAAGTTCACACCAAATATTGATGGGATTTAGATTTCTCTTTTCTTCATGTACTTTATTTTGTTAATTGACAGAAATAAAACATTAACCCTTCTATTTCTGAAAGCATTCTTTGTTGCAATTTTTCCACACATGCCTAAAACCTTTGCACAGTACAGTACTCTGTTGTAGCAAGCAGCCGGACTGAGGGATATGACTGTAGTCACTTCTAATGCATCCATTACATAATCCATCTCACTCACAATTTCTCTCCATTATTTCTACTATTTAGCATTCATCGGCAATTAGGAAGAATTAGTCATCCGTCAGTGTTAATATTATCATCACCGTTGCCCGCTCGGCCTCATTTCCTGTCAGTTATGTTTTGGAAATGCCTCGTTACCTAATGGATACAGCGATCCCATAGACCGTCTCATAACATAACTGCGAGGAAACTGGATTATTACTAGGTAAGCCGTAGGCTTTATATAAACTAGTGTTATGTTAGTGAGGGGCGCACAATCCGGGGGGATTTATATCCCAGCAGAAGTAGTGTAGAATCGGAGTCAGGCTGAAGCCCCACATAGCGTAAACGCAAAAATCGCGTAATTTTACAGTCCCTGCAAAGTGGATGCTAGCGAATCCCATCCACACATTGCACAAAAACACCCACAGCGGAAATGCTGCGATTTCCAAAACCATCACATTTTTGTAAATCGCAGCATGTTAATTATACCTATGGAAACTCTGCAGACTTTCTGTGAAAAACACTGCGGGAAAAAACGTGATGCGCTTTCAACACAGTGTTTCCCACATCGCTTTTTGATTGTGGCCCGCTACATGAGGCCTTAGCCTAATTAAGTCTAAGGTCCCATATTACGCAACACAACTAAGGCTATATGGCGTAAATGCCTCAGTTTGGCTGCAGCGGAAACGCCAGAGAAAAAAATGCGGCTTTTTACAGTCCCTGCAAAGTAGGTGGGATTCAAGCGAATCCCATACATACATTGCGGAAAAATACACGCAGCGGACATGATGCATTTGCGGTTTCGGAAATCGCAGCATGTCAATTATACCTACGGAAACGCCGGCAATTTCCCTATAGGTATAATGGAAGCAGAAAGGTTTCCTCTGCGGACTTTCTATGAATAGCGCTGCGGGAAAAACCTGCTACGTGAGGCTTTAGCCTAAACAAAGTTGCAGAAAAAGACGCAGCGGAAATGCAACAGGTTTTTTTCCACTGCATTTTTCATTGCATTTTTCTGCGTTTTTTCATTCCTTTATTAAATCTAAGGGGAAACCGCAAACGTTTCCGCAGGTAAAATTCTGAGTGACTCGTGAAAATTTGTATTTGAGTGTATGGGGCCATAGAAGTGAATAGGTGACGCTAGGTTCACAATAGCATGGGGACCAGAACGACGGAGAGCCTGTCCGCTACAAAAGCGGTTACCCACGGACCCCATAGATTATAATGGGGTCCGTCGGGTGCCTGTCGGGTTTCCGCCAGTTTCAGTATAAAAAGTCTGTGCAAGACTTTTCTCTCCGACGATTTTAGGCGGAATTTGCGGCAGCGTCTCCTATGGAGACTCCAATGCAGATGTGAACCTAGCCTGAATATGCTATTCATTGAAAAACTGATAGCATACGGTTGAAAAATATGGTCATGTGCATAGAGCCTATCGAGAGGGCGCTATGCCACTGACAGGTTCCTCATAGTACCTTACATACATATATACTATAATATACATAGAAGTATAAGTATACTGGAGCAGTCACAGCCGCCACATCACAATGGCCGCTACCATTAATTGTGTCAGGAACCTTTCAGTTGTGGCCACATCCAGACCCTTTGATCCTACTTCTGATAGCTGTGTCAGCTTTAACCCCTTAAGGCTAATTATGGCCGTAATGGGGTATTCTTTAGAATAGGTCAATCCTGTTTGATCCCAAACGCGGCAGTGCCAGGCACAGCTGCCCATTCACAGTATCCTCTGTGTAAGCAATGAAGGGGCCATGACACCCACTGAGCGCCACAGAGCCGGGGATCAGACTCTTATTGATCTCACATTGATGGTTTGTTCTATCAATGTTTTTCTCCTAGGACAATATCCCTTTAAGGACATCATTATTTATTTTTATTTTTACCCATAATCTGTATTTTTAGGTTTTCTTCAGCTCCATAAAGGGACAATTACTTTTATGTAATTTCTTTAGTTATAATTCTATATTACCTTATGGCATTTGCACATAGGGCCCAGTCATCTGGTATGTCATATCCAACATGGCATACCTAATGTACCCTAACAAGTCCAGGGGACTTTGTCGGCTGCTGTGCAAATAACAAAGGGACCCCTCTTTCACAGATACGAGGTCAGTATCGATCGCAGTGCTTAAGGAGTTAAATGTCTAAGTTCTCTCCAAAACAGTCCATGGTGACCCACCTGTAGGTGACTGTGCGGACACAACCATTGTCACATACAGTAAATGTACATTAAATGCAGGAAAGTGACCATTCTCCTGATGTACCTGTGATTTTTGGGAAGGGTTAAAGGGATTTTCTGGTATTTTTCCCCCTCTGGATGGGCCATCAATATCTGATTGTGGGGGCCCTCACACTGATCACATGTTTGACTGTACTATACGGTGTATGGAGCCAGAAGAGGGGCTGCATACACTGTATACATGCAAGGAGCAGTCCTGTACAGCTGATCACTGCAGGGGCTGTGTGTTAGCCCCCTCACTGATCAGATCTGAGGACAAGCCACCATAAAAGGGAACAGAAACCCCTTTAAGAACCTACATCTTAAGTACTTCAACATGAACTGTTTCATTTAGCTTCATTCTTACTAAAATAAATAAATGGACAACTAATATGTCAGTCATCCCCCCCCCCCTTCACATGTGGTTAAGGCCCTTACATACTGGAAGATGTCACTGGCACAGGATGTCACACACCCATTATAGGGATGATCTGTCTAAGATGATATAGACGTGTTACATAAAGCTCTGGAGGGGCTACATGTACAATGCAACGTCTCTAGGGAGGATAATAATGAAAAAGTCAAATCTATCCGTGTGTCATGAGGTGTTTTGGACTTACCATTTTCTACATGTTATGTATGACCCCATGAATTTATATCTGCGTAACACATCATACGTAGCATGTAGGTACATGTACAATAGGAAATATTGTAGATGATGGAATTTTATGAATATATGTGTCTCTACCGTACGGAATACAGACAGGGATCATCTTCATAAATTATATATATATAGGGTGTTATTTCATAAGAAATGCCTTTTAACTCTTTAAGGACACGGGGTAGTTTTAGCGTTAATGCTTGGCAACTTTTTTCATATTTTCCATCTCCTCAGGAAATGTGACCAAAACATATTAATTTGTGCATTGCGGTATATTTTTATTTCCAGGGTTCACTGTACGAGAGAAATGTTATTTTTGGATAGTGTGCACTTATACACACACTGGGATACCCAACATGTTTGTTGACTGTATTGGTTTACATTATGTATTTTCTAAAAGGTTTTTTTTCTAAATACTTAAAAAAAAAAAAATTTTACTTTTTTTTTCTTATATATTTTTATAAGGGGACTTGACCCCGGGATTTCTTGGTCCCCAGTACAATGTACAGTGGCTACGGAAAGTATTCAGACCCCTTTAAATTTTTCACTCTTTGTTTCATTGCAGCCATTTGCTAAAAGCAAAAAAATTGGCTGGACGGCCAGGTCTAGGAAGAGTTCTGGTTGTCCCAAACTTCTTCCATTTAAGGATTATGGAGGCCACTGTGCTCTTAGGAACCTTGAGTGCTGCAGAAATTCTTTTGTAACCTTGGCCAGATCTGTGCCTTGCCACAATTCTGTCTCTGAGCTCCTTGGGCAGTTCCTTTGACCTCATGATTCTCATTTGCTCTGACATGCACTGTGAGCTGTGAGCTCTTATATAGACAGGTGTGCGCCTTTCCTAATCAAGTCCAATCAGTTTAATTAAACACAGCAGGACTCCAATGAAGGAGTAGAACCATCTCAAGGAGGATCAGAAGGAAATGGACAGCATGTGAGGTAAATATGAGTGTCACAGCAAAGGCTCTGAATACTTATGACCATGTGATATTTCAGTTTTTCTTTTTTAATAAATTAGCAAAAATATCTACATTTCTGTTTTTTTTTCTGTCAAGATGGGGTGCTGAGTGTACATTAATGAGAAATAAAATGAACTTTTTTGCTTTTAGCAAATGGCTGCAATGAAACAAAGAGTGAAAAATGTAAAGGGGTCTGAATACTTTCCGTACCCACTGTATTTCTATAGAATCCCTATGTGCAATAGCGAAAGGCCATGTCTGCCATGGCGATCCCATAATCTCACTGTGGGGAATCCGGGGGGCTGAAAGGGGGGACAATCTTGCCCTCCAATGACCCAGATGCCATGAATGCTATTGATCACAGCATCTGAGTGGTTAAACCACCGGAGTCCAACTCCAGCAGCTGAGAGGCAGAGGGGTTTTACAAGAGTAGCTATTGATGACTTTGGATAGGTCATCAGTATCTGATCAGTGGGGTACGACACCCGGGACTCCCACAGATCAGCTGTTAGAAGAGGCTGTAGTATTAGGGTGCGTACTGTGACCTTTTCATTGAATGACAGACACTGCAATGCACATTGCGTAAGGGCTGTCCTTAATTTTGCAGCTCAGTCCCATTTGCTAGAAAAGAACTAACCTGCAAACAGGCCACATGTCGGAGCCCTCCGATCAGATATTGGCCTAAGGATAGGTCATCAATAGCTAAGGGGGTTGTGCCATTACAAACACGTATCCCCTTTCCAGAGAATAGGGAATAAGTGTCAGTTTGCTGGGGGTCTGAATGCTGGGACCCCCAGGGATCAGGAGAACAGGGGCTTGAAGGTCACCCAAGAAAGTCCTTCCTGTGAATGAAGCACCATAGTGTTTGTGTGGCTGGTGCTCCATTCAGGCTCCTTTTAAGAGGCTCTGGCCTTTTGAGAGATCCCATGTGCAGAAATGAAATTTTCCAAAATTTCATATATAACATGCCAGTTTTTTGGTTCATCTTGATCATTGACCTGTTCCACTACTTTTCCCAAAAGTGGCACGGGAGACGGAAAATTGGCAAAGTGGCACATTTTCTGGTGCAAAATAGCCGTGCACCAAAAAATGTGCCACTTTTTTTCAGAAAACTGGCATATTTAGCTTAATAAACTTGACCCAATGTATGTAATATGGGTGTGTCTACAGGTTCAGGTTTTCCGATGTGGATCATAAGACTGAAGAAGTAACGTCATGTATTTGGTGGTCCGTATAAGACAATGCCTGTGCAGAGTATGAATTTAGTCTGATTAATATTATACAATACGTAAAGTATTTTATCAAAAAACAAGAATTCTATAAAAATTAATGAGGTTAAGGCCGATCCAATGAAAGATGTGTGGAATTTGTTTGTTTCAATGAAAACATCTGATTGTATTTTTTCATTGCCATATTGGAACTATCCACCAGAAGTTACAAAAACTAAATGTATCCCTGGTGTTGTTCCACTTAATTGTTTCCATGTGCAGAGCAGGAGACTTGTCACAGTGTTTTTGTTTTGGTGTCTTGCCTGTATCTTTCAGCATGGCGTTCATCTTCTTTCTAGGGCAGTGTCTTGGGCCTGAAGTGCTGATCTTGTTTGTTTGCATCTGACACATCTAAATGACTCCCAGATGTCTGCAAGATCTGGGATCAATTAGGATAGATCATTGCTTATCTAACAACAGTGTATATTAACCACTTTCCAGCTGGAAGGTCTTATGGAAATACTACTATTGTGGATGCCGATCCTCTTGGTTCTAGATATATAGGAAGTAAAGGGAGTCTACCACCACCATCAAACTCTTCTCTAAACCCCTTATATGTTGTTGTAGGGGCAGTTAGTGACATAGTGAACATACCTTTTTTGTGTCAAAGTGCAATCTTGCTGCTGAGAATATAAACTTTTAGGCCTCATGCACATAAGAGTATTCCATTCAGGAATCACAGTCCGTCTGTGGGCCATATTTTCCAGACTCACCTCAGCCGAGTGCATGGAACTCAATGCATCATAGTCAGTTATGACGCACTAAGCTCCCGAAAGGCCTGGCATGTGGGTTCATATGGTCCTATATTTTAGAGGTATGCTACCATAACAGCAATTCTTATAGTGTACATTGCAAAGTTTTGAATACCCTCCACTATAACATTTACAATATCTATGACAAAGTCAGACTGAGGGAACATGTCAGTAAAGTCACTGTAGAAATGCACAACTTGCGTGAAACTACAACTCCCAGCATGAGCTGATAAATGATCACAGCATGTTGGGACAATGGTACCACATAGGATGAAAAATGGGAGGCATCAAACCCTATTGGGCCTAAAAAAAATGCCAGTTTGAAGCCCTGCTATGAGACTCAACACTTGCGGCCACAGGATGTCCTGCACATATCGCTGAGCTGTTAGCGTCCCTCCAATGACTACTAGGCGTGACTGACTGACATATGCGATGGCTCCCCAGATCATCACACAAGCAGTTGGGGCAGTGTGTCACTCCACAGCAAAGGCAGAATTGAAGCGCTCACCACAAGGCCTCCATTCTCAAACAGACCTGGATTTGTCACTAAAGACGATATGGTTCCAGGCAGTAGCAGTCCAGGTCTCTTGTTCAAGATAACACTGGAAACGAAGGCGACGGTAGCTAGATGTCAATGGCAGAACAAATAATGGGCAGCAGGACACCATATTTCCTTCTGGTATGCACCTGGAAATGGTTCAGGCAAAGACAGTACTGTGTAATGAAGGAGTAACCTGTGTCTGGATGGTGGACAAGGGAACTGGGGGAGCTGCTTGAGTTTGCTGGTGGATACAATGGCTGTCTGAGCCTGTTCACCATGTGTGTGCCCTCACATAACCACTTTCCCCACACCTCCTAACAGCTAGGTCAGAAGAGCCTAGATGGCGAGCAGTTTGTCAAAACTACCATCTTGCTTCCCATATTGTATCCCTTCTTAACATCTGTCAAAATGTCTTTGAAAAGAACGTCTAGCAGTCAACAATCTCTCAGCAGGAGGTACACTACCCAAAAGTATCCTGTGAGAGCCTTTTTATAGGGCAGCGGGGAAGCACTTATATGTCCTCTTATGATAAGACCCAGTGTCTAATAAGTCCACACCTACAATAATTTACATATCTGCCTGAGACATAACTGTATGCCAAGTTTTGCAGCAATCTGACATCTCTATCTGGGTGTGTTATGTTTTTTTATCTCAATGAGAGCATATTCAGACCCCTCTATCTACTTACTGTTCCTTTTTCCCAGGTTTTCTTTATATCCAGGCATTACTCCATACAATGCCTTGATGCCATGACTTCTGCAACCCCCTTGAGACATGCCACTGCCTTAGGGAAGGATATCTCTATAACATACATTGAATGGAACATGGAACAATATAGCATGCACCTTACCATGAAAACAAATGCACTGTGTAATACATAGTGCAGGGCCTATGGGGAGGGAGGGGCGCATTACACAGGGATTCTCTTTTTGATTTCTTATAATATGCACCACAAACAGAGGCCCAGCACTAGGCAGAACCCAAGTATAATAAGATTTGCCCAAAATTGCCACTAAAATCAATTTCCTCAGACAGTAAATTTCCTTTAATTCTATATACTGATAGTCTACCACTGGTGAAGTTTTAGGGTGAGGAAACACACAGAGAAAATGCTGCAGAGTTCAGGGAAATTCAGCAGTGTTCCTGCAAAAATGGGTGATCTTTGGTGCAGCACATGTGCAGGAATGACTGCATGTCTCCTGCAGCTTTCACCTTTAGTATTGCAGATCACTTTGCACTTTGTAGACGTCCTGTATATGGTAGCAGGTTGGCCACTGAGAGGTTTGCAGCATCTTACCCGCTGCGATTACTCCCCCTGTGCGCCCAGCCTAAATGCACCATACATGGTAAAGTTTGCATTGCTTTGCTCTTTCCTGAGACTTATTCTTATATATTCAGCAGAGAATGCATTTGTTTGTATAAATCCCCTCCTCTTCAGTCTGCCTATTACAGAGAGCAGCTTGTTTTAGTTATTACTGTATTGTTTTGTGTTGACCGCTGCTGGAGCCCACTCGGATGCTCTACATGCCCCTCTGATGGCCAGCCAAATAGTGGACGCTTTGTAAGCTTGGACATAATTCACATTTCCTCTATATAACTTTTGAAACTGAGTAATGAGTCTGGTCCGACTGCATAGATGACCTCTCATCCCTCTACAAACAGCCATTGTCTTGTGAGAATTTTACCTTGCGGTGGAAAAAAATTTATAAGACAAGTACCCATGAGCATATAGTAGTGTCTGAGGGAGAAGTTAGTGTATCCTCCCAATCCATTTCCACTTATTGTGGTGATGTGTGAGAACCAGTTCCACCCATAGATAATATCTGACACATGAGCGGTGGTGTCTCTACACTGATGTGTTCTCTGCCCAGGACCGGTCTTTGTAACTAATGCTAAGACTACAATAAATTCCATAATCTACTATGGTTAATAGACCTCCTATAACTTTGTCCCTGGAGAGCATTCTTTTTACAGTGCTACAGAATATGTTGGCCCTATCTCGCTAGGACGAGGCAATCTGAATGAAACAACATACAATGTGCTCCTCAGTATATGGAGTTTCAAACAAGTTTTTAGCTCCTGAATGGCGGTGACACTAAACGGATACAATTTTGCATCTCTTTGACATGTTGAATAAGATCTTCCAGTCTCCGGTATTAGACGTCTCAAGGGTTTCGTAGGGCTCCAGACAATGTCCCACGTCATCCATTGAGTCCTGCAAAATTTTCGGCCTCCACCATGAGAAGAGATCAATGTTCCTGTAGTTTCCAGTTTTTGTACCATCTTCTGAATAGTATGTCACGAGCACCATCTGACATTGCTTAAACGAATTGGTGGCCAAATAGGTTTGCACCATGAAGACGCGCTGGTCAATACTGTGCACCACCATCCTAAAGAGAAGTTGAGTGACGGGGTTTGGGGGTACGCACCCAGAAGTCACAAACAGACTATGGCAATGGCTACCTACTTAATAGCTCCGACATGAGGGCATCCTGGCATGTTCAAAGCTCATTGTACATTGTTTTGTTCAGATTGCTTCCTCCTTGCAAATTATTACAGAATATTCAGGGTCTCTTTTAATGAATCTCCCTGTATTTGTTATTTACCCGCTTAGCCCCAGCTGACAATGCAAGTTTAATCTTGGTGACTCAATCTCTTTCACATTTAAAGGTCTACATGGAAACTTTGGTTGTGCAATATCAAAGGAATACAAGTTTCCTATGACTATTTTATGGTAACCTGGTTTGTAGTCCCCAGCGGCGTTTATCGCCTGCTTGGGACATCAGGATGCAGGGAAGGAGTGCAGCATTGATCTCTCAGCCAGGAACCCTAATGTGACTTATACCCCAGTAACCCCTTCCTGATCCTCACCAGTGCAGTCAGGACATTGATGGTAAATAATCTTCACGTTCCCAGTGCAGCAGGAGAGTGGCGGTGGGGAAAGAAGACTACAAGGGGATGGTTTTAACCCTGTAACCTCTCCCTTGCATACACTCGCTCGACTGTGCAATACAGAACTACAACAAATAAATATTAGAATACGCTGCCCTAATAAATAGCTCTCAAACATCTGACTGGCAGCAGCACCCAGGTCCCAATGTCACTAGATACAAAGAGATAGAGGGAACATTGGTGCACAACAGAATCCCAGTGAAGGGTGATTGTCAATATCCCTGGTGGTCTAGGGCATTTAATGGGTTAATGTCACTGTACTTAGACAGCTAGGGGGTCAATTCCAGCATCTTTGCTGTAGATCTCTTTGGCCAGGAAAGGGGTGACTTCAAGAATCCCTGGTAGGCTATAGCGTTCTCTGACCTACCAGGGGGATGAACACTGGTAATTCAGCTTCCTATTTGCTACCTGCATTGATCAGAGAGATAAGTGCAGGGAAGGCGAAGAGAGAACTGTGCAGCCTAGAGGGGATGGAACAATGGGCAGCATATAGACTGCTGTGGGCATAATATCACAAGGGTATACATCAGGATGCAGGCAATGCCTCCTATCGATGATGTACATGAATAATATATACACCCAGGGGCGTAACTAGCAAAGACTGGGCCTCATAGCAAACTTTTGACTTGGGCCCCCTCCCCTCCCACAGCATAACGTCCCCTTTCCCGGCCTCCACAAAGTATAACACCCCATTGACGCACACTATATTGTCCCAAAGTGGCCTCCAGACAGTATAATATCTTATAACAGTCCCTTCACATAGTATAATGTCCCATAGCAGCCCCTGCACACAGTACAATGTCATATAGCGGCCCATCTGTGAACCGAGAGCAAGGCAGGTGGTTTGGACTCTGCAACCAGAAATGAACGCACACGCGGTAGTTCAAGAAAAGAATATATATTTACTATAAGTTAATAAAGGCTATTTGAAGGTAAAATGACAGGGATAAAGACAAGCAAAATATACAATATAGCATGAACAATTTCAAGGCAAATTCTGCAATGGTTTCTACTTTTACTCTGTCCAATTCTGCAGTATGGACACTGAATGAACAATATACTCAAAACTATCCCTAACTGACCCTGACATCACATTTGGGTGCACCCCCTTTTCCCCAGTGGTCCAGGTGGACCGCTTACAGTCTGTAGAAGCGCGCGGTGGGGCCCAAAGTCGTTCCTTTCTTTTATAGCGAAACGTCCTCTCCTCACGGTTATCAGGATCTTGGGAGAAATGAAGTCCTCTTTAACAGGGAAACCCAATGAATGCAATGTAATCCAACAGCAGATTCCACTCAGCACACTGACAGTCCTGCCGAATCCATACACTGAGCTGGGATGTAAGCCGGGATTTAGCAGGTGCTGTCCAGTACATCAACAGCACTGCGAGTCTCTATCTGTGGTATCCATATACACAGTCACAATGTCAGTCTCACTGATCAGCCACTGAGCACAGTTCCTTTCACGTGGACTCACTAGTCCTGTTGTCTCTTTACACTCTGTTTGTCTCTGGACCAAGATACAGCTTAGCTGTACAGAAAAATCTCCACACCAGTTCAATACAACACTTGCTAAGATGGCTGCTGCTCTCTGTCTCGTCACTTCCTGCTTCTCTGCTCACACTCTGTCTGCAGAACAGGCAGGCTGACATAAAAGGGGGGGGGGTCTCACTCCAGCATCATGTCACAATTACAATGGCTGCTGTCTTAAAGGAACAGAATCACAGAAATACATTCAACATTAACAGTTTATACAGACAAATGAAGCTTAGGACAACATTGGCTGTCTCTTACATATTCCCCCCCACTTTAAGATTGGCAGTCCCTGCCTATGACTGTATATCCAGAGGGTTGTACTTTTATGCACAGGGTGGTAGTATACCGATGTATGGCAGGCCAAACAAACTCATCCTGCGCATACCGAACAGGGGGAATACCAGCATTTGGCCTAGTGGTCCGTCTGAGGACCGGTGGTATATTATGGGGTGCTGCAGCTATGGGCTGAGAAGGACCAGCGGATTCCGCACCAGAGGGGGCACAGGCCGGAGATACAGTAGTCACAGGTGGAACATCCCCAGGAGCAGGGATCGGCCAACAATCATCCTCCTCGTCGGAGGCCCATTCCGCACCTCCATTCTCTGACTGTGGGAGCTCATTCACATTGGCAGGCCCATCGTGATTTGTCCCTTCAGAATGACACAGGCGCAACATATTTCGGTGAAGTACTCGAACACAATCAGTTCCTTCTTTCTGGACCTGGTACACTGGCCCATTCGCATACTTGCGGCCAACAACACGATACGGCAAAGCCTCCCATCGGCTTTCCAATTTCCCTTGGGGTTTCTTGACACGAACTAGCACCAGGTCGCCTGGTGGCCATGGTGCTTCTTGCACTGGGGTCTTATCAGGATGGGGATGTTCTTGCAGGCGCTGCCGCACCAATCGATGGATCGTCTCAAGTCTCTGCCGGTGCGCCCGCACCCAAGAGGTTGGATCCCTCGGAGGGAACCCATCCACATCATCCAACTGTAATTCTCCTACACTTCGCCCAGACCGCCCAAAGAGAAGTGTATAAGGAGAGTACCCCGTTGTAGAATGGACCTGATTGTTATAGGCCCACACCATTTCAGACAAGAACTGAGGCCACTGTAACTTCTTGTCTTCCTCCAGAGTCCGCAGCATCTGTAGCAGAGTTCTGTTGAATCTTTCACAGGCCCCATTTCCCTGAGGGTGGTATGGAGTCGTGTGCGACTTCTTTATCCCGTAGATACGTTGAACTTCTTTCATTACGTGTCCCTCAAAGCAGGCACCCTGGTCGGAGTGGATGCGTTTAGGGCACCCATATACTCGAATGAAATCTTGGCACAGAGCACGAGCTGCTGACTCAGCTGTCTGGTCCTTGGTGGCGGTTACCACCGCAAATTTGGTGAAGTGATCCACCATTACGAGGCAATACTGGTGTCCGCTATTGGATGGGCCCACCATTAGATAGTCTATCATGACGATTTCTAAAGGTTCCTGGGTCACGATGGTTTGCAGGGGGAGCTCTCTGTTCTATTGCCTTATGGATCTCACAAGTTCGACAGCTGCGGCATACTTCTTCGACCATTTGACGAAGACCAGGGCAGTAAATCAGTCGCTGTAACCAACGAAAGGTCTTCTCATGACCAAAATGTCCATTCTTATTATGAGCCTCAACTGCCAACGAGCGAGCCAGTTCACTAGGCACCACAATTTGGTATCGAATGTCGATCTCAGAAGGTAAATAGACCTTTCGGCATAGCACTCCATTTTTCATCTCCAACTTTTTCCACTGACTCAGAACAGATAATATCTCACGTGTCAGTCGTTCTCTTTCCTCTCTACAGGGCTTCTGGCCTTTCTCAACACACTTGATCATCTGCGCCAGCCCCTCATGGGTCTGTTGTATCTGTGCCCATTCCTGTCGTGAGGGACCAAAGAAAGGAGCCATTTCAGTCCCCTCCATCTCAAACTGATTAGTGGCGGTCAAGGCCTGTGAAAATCTGCTGAAGTCGGGCACCTCCACATGCTCCAACTCATGATCCACGTCTACTGTGGGGGTCTGGGCGGTTACCCTAGAAAGCCCGTCAGCATTCTGGTTCTCTGTCTTGGACCGATACTTAATGCGGTAATTGAACTTAGTCATTCGGGCTATCCACCTCTGCTCTAACGCCCCGAGCTTGGCATTTTCCAGGTGAGCTAGTGGGTTGTTGTCAGTCAGTACTAAAACTTCAGCACCGGTCAAATATTCAGAGAATTTCTCGGTCATGGCCCATACCAGTGCCAACAGCTCCAACTTAAATGAACTATAATTCTCGGGGTTTCTTTCAGAATCTCTCAAAGACCGGCTGCCGTACGCTATGACCCTCTCCTGGCCATCCTGAAGCTGGGAAAGCACTGCTCCAAGACCATACAGGCTTGCATCCGTATACAGCTGGAACGGCAAGTGGTAATCAGCATATGCCAAGATTGGGGCTGTTGTCAGTGCATCCTTTAATGCCTGGAAGGCTTGTTCCTGTTCAGGTCCCCACTTCACGGACCGGTTCTTTGGACCACCGGATGTGCCTCGTAGGAGAGCATTAAGTGGTGCTGCTACCTTGGCGAAATCCTTAATAAACCGTCGATAGTAACCGGCTACTCCAAGGAACGCCCTCACTTCTCGCAGGGTAGTCGGTATTGGCCAATCTTGAACAGCCGCTATCTTGTCTCTTGATGGTCTCACCACTTCTCCTGATACGCGGTGACCCAAGTAATCAATTTCAGATTGGAACAACCGACATTTACTGGGTTTCAATTTGAGCCCATGTTCCCGCAATCTTCGAAATACTTGCCCCAACTGGTGGAGATGGTCTTCAAAGGTCGCAGAATACACTATAATGTCATCCAAGTAGATGAGAGTGAACTCAAAGTTGAAGTCACCGAGACATTTCTCCATCAACCGCTGAAACGTTCCGGGTGCATTTGTCAACCCGAAGGGCATCCGGTTAAATTCGTATAGTCCCATGGGCAAGATGAATGCCGTCTTCTCCTTGTCTTTTGTGGCCATCGGCACCTGCCAATACCCACTAGCCAGATCTAGTGAGGAGAAGTACCGGGCTCTCCCCAGCGCTGAGAGGGACTCCTCAATCCGTGGCAAGGGGTAGGAATCTCGTACGGTGCAAGCGTTTAACTTCCGATAGTCTACGCAAAATCGGATGGACCCATCTTTTTTTCTTACTAACACCACAGGAGCTGCCCAGGGACTCTGGCTTTCTTGGATGATCCCACCCTGTAGCATCTTAGCTAACAGTTCTTTTACTTCCTGATACAACTGTGGAGGAATTTGTCGGTAGCGCTCTCTAATTGGAGGGGTGTCTCCTGTGGGAATCTCATGGTAGATCCCTGTGGTACATCCAAAATCTTCAGCATACCGTGAAAAGGCGGCTCGGTTCTCCCACAACAGTTCATCTACCTTCTGCACACATTCCAGAGAACATGAACTTGCATCCATCTTCATCTGTTCTCGAATTGCACGGCCATTCCATTCAGAGGTGGGTTCCTCATCTTCTCCCATGGACACAGTTACGGTCCACTCATCCCTTTCAGTCGGCTTCAGCTGCATTGGAGTTACTTTCCTTACTTCCTCCGGAGTCACATAGATGTTAGCCAGCTGCCTCCCTGGGGTCAGGTCCACACTCTGGTCCTGAGTGTTTACACATCGAAGTGGTACTCTTCCATTGCGAACTATTGCCAAGGAACGGGCCACTAGCGGATCAACACCTCCTTCGGCTGCCTGCAGTGGTTCTACCAACACAGCTATGCCCTCTAGTTTCCGACAGGTGCCTACGGGCATAGACACTATTGTCTCCCGACTGGGTGGCAGTGTAACTTTTGTATGCAAAGGAACTGAAATTCGAGCCAGAGGACGCTGCGCATCCGAACTTTTCTGTAAGCCACATGTCCGGATCAGCCGCTGGAAAGCTGTTTGAGTAGGCCGATGGGTGGTGGTTTCTTTCCAATAACCGTGACCTTTCTTTTCAAAGAGGATCTGATCTAATTCTTTTAACACATTCATCCCCAAAATGACAGGGACCTTTACTTCATGTGACTCCTGTACCACCACAATGCCTTTCCTACCCAGATCTTGGCCACATACCCGGACATTCATCCAGGCCACTCCCACGACTGGAACTGGTAACTGGTTAGCTGCGACCACTCGTACGAATGTATGGGGATCATATTTCACATGTTGCTGGAAGTACCGTTCATAACAGTCTCTACTCAAGGTCGTTACTTGGGAACCCGTGTCAATCATCCCGGTAACCGGAATACCCTCCATTTCCACCTGTATAACAGGACTTGCAGCGATCAGGTCATCATTAGGGCATTCTCCCCACATAGTCTCCTTGTCAGTCTCCCCTACTACACGCCCTACAGCAGCAGGGGACTTCAGTTTAACGGCGGTCTCTCATAAGTTTGTCGCTGCTCTGGACATCTAGCAGCAACGTGGCCCATCCGTCCACACTCCCAGCAGCGTATCTCCCGTCGTTCTGGTCATCTGTTTGGGCCCCTTCGGTAAGCCCCTTCGATTTCTCCTGAGCACTGCATTAACTGATTTGGACCCCTTCGGTAGGTCCTATCCTCATCCCTCCAGCGGGGTGGTGGGTGATTCTGATTTTCTGGGTATGGACGGCTCACCCTTTCACCTCCAGTTTTCTGGAAGTCTGCAATTTTCATAGAATGTTCATCACAACGGGTGTGCAAGTGTTCCATTTGCTCTTGCAGTTTCTGCATTACTGTGAGAATTTCTTTAACCGTCCCCTTTTCTACTGTCTCTGAGCCAGAACTAGCCCCCTGTGACAAAGTAACTCCAACTGCGGTCTGCGGCCTCGGGACCATACTATTGGCACGGGAGATGGCCTCTACCTGTACATCATGGAATTTAGCATCAGTCTCTCGTCGTATAAAATCCTGCATAGTCACAGTTAAACTGCCGTCACGTATCCCCAGGACAAACTGGTCACGGAGAGTCCGATCAGGGTTACAGAAGGCTGGCGAGCCCCCTCTTTCCTTCCCTTGTATATCTCAGAGCAGTTCTTGTAGGGCATTTGCATATTGGGGAAGGCTTTCATTCTCCTGTTGTACCCTCTGGAAGAACCGAGCCTGCAGAGACCCCAGCAATGCAGTTTCTCCATAAATGGTTTCTAGAATCTGGACTACTTGCTCAAATGTCTGCCTTTGTTCAAATGGCCTCAATATCACCGTGGTCTTAGCATCCCCTTGTAATGTCAATATTGCTAGCTCTACTAGTACTTCTGGTGCAGTCTGGTACATTCGCTGTATCATTCGTATCTGTTCCACCCACATACTCACTGACATATTATTGCCATCAAATTTAGCTAACTGACTCATTATAGCCCCTGCTGGCATTCTTCCTCCAGCACCATTCTCCCGAACGGGTGCGTCACCGTCCATTCTGGTAAGCGGATCCTGCCGACTACGCCAATTTGTGAACCGAGAGCAAGGCAGGTGGTTTGGACTCCGCAACCAGAAATGAACGCACACGCGGTAGTTCAAGAAAAGAATATATATTTACTATAAGTTAATAAAGGCTATTTGAAGGTAAAATGACAGGGATAAAGACAAGCAAAATATACAATATAGCATGAACAATTTCAAGGCAAATTCTGCAATGGTTTCTACTTTTACTCTGTCCAATTCTGCAGTATGGACACTGAATGAACAATATACTCAAAACTATCCCTAACTGACCCTGACATCACATTTGGGTGCACCCCCTTTTCCCCAGTGGTCCAGGTGGACCGCTTACAGTCTGTAGAAGCGCGCGGTGGGGCCCAAAGTCGTTCCTTTCTTTTATAGCGAAACGTCCTCTCCTCACGGTTATCAGGATCTTGGGAGAAATGAAGTCCTCTTTAACAGGGAAACCCAATGAATGCAATGTAATCCAACAGCAGATTCCACTCAGCACACTGACAGTCCTGCCGAATCCATACACTGAGCTGGGATGTAAGCCGGGATTTAGCAGGTGCTGTCCAGTACATCAACAGCACTGCGAGTCTCTATCTGTGGTATCCATATACACAGTCACAATGTCAGTCTCACTGATCAGCCACTGAGCACAGTTCCTTTCACGTGGACTCACTAGTCCTGTTGTCTCTTTACACTCTGTTTGTCTCTGGACCAAGATACAGCTTAGCTGTACAGAAAAATCTCCACACCAGTTCAATACAACACTTGCTAAGATGGCTGCTGCTCTCTGTCTCGTCACTTCCTGCTTCTCTGCTCACACTCTGTCTGCAGAACAGGCAGGCTGACATAAAAGGGGGGGGGGTCTCACTCCAGCATCATGTCACAATTACAATGGCTGCTGTCTTAAAGGAACAGAATCACAGAAATACATTCAACATTAACAGTTTATACAGACAAATGAAGCTTAGGACAACATTGGCTGTCTCTTACATATTCACACAGTACAATGTCCCATAGCAGCCCCTGCACACAGTACAATGTCATATAGCGGCCCATCCACACAGTATAATGTCACATAGCGGCCCCTCCACACAGTATAATGTAACATGGTGGCCCCTGCACACAGCATAATGTCATACAGTGGCCCCTCCACAGTATAATGTTCTATAGAGGCCCCTCCACATAGTATAATGTCCCATAGCGGCCCTGCCACACAGTATTATATCCCATTGTGGCCCCTACAGTGTTTTTTTGTAAATATTGCAAAGACTTGGGTTCACAACTATTTCAGGTTTTCCGACACCACAGTATAATGATCAGAGGCCCAGGGGAGGTGAAAAACACGAAAACGAGTGGTACTCACCTCTCCTGTGCTCCGCTGCGACTCCCTGCTGTTTTTGCCCTCTTCTATGACGTCACAGACATGGGTTATGCCAGCGTCATTACGCGTTGTGACGCCGACCTGACCCATGAGATGTCTGTGACATCACTACAGAGGCTGAAGATAGCATGGAGTTGCGGCGGAGAGGTAACACTGGTTTTTATCTTCACTCACCTCCCCTGGGTCTCTGATCATTATAATAAGTATAATAGCAGTATTTTTTGGGGTTCGCTCAACAAATACTCTTGTCGTGGGCCCATGGCCTCACTTACCAAACAATAGCATCGTTTTTGGAAATATGCAAATGCATTATCTCTTAGGAAGAGCTTATTTGCATATTTACACAAACTATATCTCTGAGAGACTGATTCACAAGGGGAAAAAATGTTCGATTTAGGTGACCCTTAACCTATCTACAGTACCTTCGGTGCTGGGCTGATATCCTGAATTCTGGTGACAGACTCCCTTGAAGGGGGCTGCACGGAAGTATTCTATGAGAATTCTAACATGGGTGCAAAGAGGTAGAATTAGAAGGGTATATTAGAAGGTTATAGCCTCTACAGTATTCTATTATCTGTAGATTAATCTGATGGATCTGGTGGACATTTCTGTGTCATTTAGGAACATAATGCCAACATCAATTACCTTGGAAATATTAACACTTTAATTTGACTACACAACATATTAAGTCGGCAGCCATGAAGGCTATATTGGACACCTGGTAGTCATTTCGTTACTGTTTATACTACCACACATTGTATTACTTGTAGTTTACACAGGGAGGTAAAGTGGAAGTCATTACCATTTCATCTCACAAGGTCAGTGATGTGTATAAGTGGGATCTGTCCATCGCTGCATGGTGCAATATTTCACAGAGGTGTCAGAAATGTATGGCGGTAATCGGCTTCAATACTCGTAGCATAAGATACCTTTTTCTGTATAACTAAGATATAACAACTGTCAGACTTCTATACCTATCTATTCCTGACTTCCTATATGCTTTCATGTACAGGACAACACGCAGGTCAAGTTGGATCCCCACCGATCAGCAGGTCAAGCTGCAACCTAGTGGATATTTTTTCATTTGCTTTTGATTGAAGTTAGTCCAACTTTCAGATAGGTTCAGCCTAAAGAATACTGGACATGTTGGAATTCAATATGCCTGAGCCTTCATCACTGCCAGTGTGTTGGTAGCATATTCTTCTCTGTACTAACATGCATGGTTAGATTCATGTTTAAGGGAAACTAGAGGAAATTGCTGCCAATGTTTTTGAGCTATCTACTATGTATAGCAGACCTTTGTCTTATGTTAGGCTTACATCTTCAATTGCTGAAGGCAAATTGCTTGTTTGACTGACAGATGTCCGCCTTGACATCGCCATACATATGTATTCTTGGTTTGGCCAAGTCTTCATGTGTTCTCAGTGGGAAGAAGGAAGTGAGACACTGCCCAACACTTCTGACAGTGACTTATCGCTCGTGTAAGCCAGAGATAGGGAATATTGAAATTCTACATGTCCAGTCCTTCTTTCTACCAATGTATGTTGGGACAAAGTCAGTACAACCACACACACAAAAGGCTATGGTCACATCATGTTTTCTTGCCTTCCATTGTAGAAGGACTCCTGATCTATACCTCTGATAGATGGCTGCAAAGTAACCCATTGTATAGGCATACAGTGAGATACGTCTACCTTCACTTCCTGCCACCTCACCTCAGGATGTCCCAGTCGTAACTGTCCATACATGTCACTGGAGAAGCCCAAGGTGTCCATTTTATGGAGGCTGGTGACAGATACATTGACATCTGTCAGTCATAGGCTGTTATTGCTTTTGTTAAATGAATAAAAATTTTTACCACAGAATGCAATAGTGAAGTCTGTTATGCTACTTCACACTGTTTATGCAGCAGTATTTCGACATCTACTGACCAGATGGAGGCCAAACAGACACTCTTTTGGCCTCCGCTTGACAATAAAGGCCTATGCACATGTTTAGTAGGCGTACTGGGGGCTTACCTGGTGTATACACTACATGTGTGCAAAAATTAAGATGTGAACCTAGGCTAAGAGAGTTGGTCAGTCCCTCTGAAAGGGATACAAGATATGGACCTAGCCAAAGACAGTTGGTAAGTCCTTCTGAAAGCGATGTGAGATGTGAACCTAGCCTAAGATAGTTGGTCAGTCCTTCTGAAAGTGATGTGAGATATGAACTTAGTCTAAGAGGGTTGGTCAGTCCCTCTGAAAGGGATACAAGATATGGACCTAGCCAAAGACAGTTGGTAAGTCCTTCTGAAAGCGATGTGAGATGTGAACCTAGCCTAAGATAGTTGGTCAGTCCTTCTGAAAGTGATGCAAGATATGGACCTAGCCTAAGAGAGTTGGTCAAGCCTTCTGAAAGTGACGTGAGATGTGGACCTAGCCTAAGATAGTGGGTCAGTCCCTCTGAAAGTGATGTGACAATGTGAGATGTGGACCAAACCTAAGATAGTTGGTCAGTCCCTTTGAAAGTAATGTTCCATGTGGACCTAGCCTAAGATAGTTGGCCAATCACTCTGAAATTGTTGGGTTTAGCCGACAGCTCTTATGGCAACCAAAAGAGATTTATAAAACTCCACTGAGCCCCACTGAGGTATTGAAACAGAATCCACAACTGAAGCTTATTTTTTCAAGGATTCAACAACACACCGAATATATTTCAAGCAAGTATCCGAGTACTAGATTACCTTTCCACACCACTAGACATGAACACACAATGCTAAGCAGGCAGGGTAACAAGATCAAGATTTTCAGGGTCAAGAAGTCATCTTTTATCCAACTCAGTTCATCCAAAATCTTTTCTCACCAATGATTTACTTGGTAAGCAATAAAGTAGCTTTATGTTGAAGAAGAACAATGCTTTATCGTTAGACCCTAAGTAATAGGGGCATTTCCAAAGAAATCAAAGGTAGAGGATTAGGCTCTCAGTAGTTCAAGTGTCAGAAGTGCTGGCAAACAAAAATTCACATTTTCCTCCTGATTTTTTGGTGATTCTTCTATATTTTTGCATAAAAATAATTTCTTCATAGACTGATCTGACATTCATCACTTTTAACAAGTAATATACTGTAGTACTGAATATAGTCAAACCTTGCCAGAAAACCATCCTCTTATCCTGACCAGATTTCCAGGTTTCTGTTCCCTAAATATTCTGTATACTCATCATCTTCTTTGAGAAGGCCTTCATGCTGGCATACCATTTTTCAATGCCATTTTGGGAGGTTGATCACAGAAGTCTTGCTCCTGGTTTGTGTCTTTGGTGTGTGTGAGATTAGGAACTTTCTTGACTCTGTTAGGCTGAGGCCATACGTTGTGGAAAGGTTGTTTTTTTCTTCTGAGCCAAAGCCAGGAGTGGGAGATATAAAGGAAGTGGTTATACTTCTCCATTCTGCTACATCCATTCCTTGCTTTGGCTTAAAAAACTAAAGCAAAATTCAGTTTTTCCGCAATATGGGCTTAGCCTTATGGTAGACAATTACTGAAGAAAAACCATATTTCCTGAACATCTCCATGAATGAAGAGCGACCCACTGGAGCTTATATCTCTGAAACTCTGCCCATCTTAAATAGGTCATCTTAGACGCCATGTGTACTGGATACTGATGACCTATCCACAGTATAGGTCATTAGCATCTGATCAGTGGGGGTCCAACACTTGATCAGCTGATCCAGTTGCCTCTGCATGTCAGAAGCTGTATACATGGTATACATCCAGAATATCTCTGCTCCTATTGAAGCGAGTGGGAGCAGAACTACAGTACCACCACTATGCTCCATATATGAGCAGACCTGCTTTGGGATGAGTACCATGTATACAGCTGCTGGGACCACAAGGCTGCTGGATCAGCTAATCAGTATGGAATCCAAGTATTGGATCCACACCAATCAAATACTGATAAAATATCTTTTGGAAAGGTAATCAGAACCCAATAATATGAGGTCTAAGACAACTCCATTAAGGCTCTGTAACACTGATAAAATGTGTGTGAGAACGTGTGTATAGCCATGACATACACTGACGAGCAAAAGGGTAACAATGTTTGGAACTTTTGGCTCCATATCTCACTACATCCAAGTGAGTTAACCAGTATGCACAAACATTAGGAACATATAGAAGAGAACTGGGATCAGATTTTGGTATATTTTGGTATAGACATGCTTGAATCTGATCAAGAGCATGCCCAGAAGGATTCAGGCAGTGTTGAAAGCCAAAGGTGGAGTAACAGAATACTAACAAAATAATAAAAACTAAAATTTAGATTTTTAGGAGCAAAACATTAACAATGCAGTTACATGAAAAGAATCTGCATAACTAATCATATGCTAAATAGTTGCAAGTCACATTTATGTATGAGATAGCCAAGATGATTGTGTATAAAATAATGGTAGTCTCACATTGGAAGCTGTAGTGGGTGGTGAGATATGGAGCGTGAAAGTCACAAGTTTAAAACATTGTTACCCTTTTGCTTGTCAGTGTACCTCCTTACCCTATCCCCAGAACATGCCTAAAACACTATCCTAAAGAAGTCAATGAGACGTCCCCTAACTAGAGATTCCTATGGCCCATGTGGCTGCTGAAAAGTATATCTAAAAATACATTGGGGCGGCATGGTGGCTCAGTGGTTAGCACTGCAGCCTTGCATCACTGGAGTCCTGGGTTCAAATCCTGCCAAGGACAACATCTGCAAGGACTTTGTATGTCTTCCCTGTGTTTGCGTGGGTTTCCTCCAAGCGCTCTGGTTTCCTTCTACACTCCAAAGACATACCGATAGGGAATGTAGATTGTAAGCCCTATATGGTACAGTGACTGACAATGTCTGTAAAGCACTGCGGAATATGATGGCACTATATAAGTAAGCATAATAAATAAATACATTTTCGAACAGCTCAGGCAAGATAGCTGTCCCCATAATCATGCACAGAAAGATGAAGAAGAAAAATTGACATCAGAAATAAAAAGAATGTTAGAAATAAAATATGTATCAGCATCTGGTTTAAATTAGAAGAAAATATAGGTGATACATTCTGTTTAAAAGATACCAGTCAAGGTCTTAGGTTGAGTAAATTCCTTTCAATAATTGTTCTCTCCCCTGACAAGTTGAAGGATCAACGATGCTAAATAATTATAGGAGTTTCCAAATCATGTCTGACAATGCTGGTGTGTCATAATGTAAAGATGGTGGTCTATCCTGCAGCCACTTTGTCCTTTCTATCTAATGAAACCCAGATGTAAAGCTCCTCTTGTCTCACTGTATATGCTTTTTGGGATATTTTTAAAAATATACATACAGTATATATATTTTATAATTTTCTTCACCAATAAATGAATGAACAAACTAGCGAACAATTGGCGTAGCCATAAGGGTCGCAGTTGCAACAAGGCTCTCCACAAGCCCCCCTCGCTACACTATTGCTTCCTGCTCTATAGGATTGTATACTTACCTTTTCTGCCTACACAATGCTAATGCAGCACAAGGCAGTGCTTGTCTTTTCTATTCTCCTCCTGGTTCCCTTGTCTCCTGCTCTCAGAACCAGCAATGCCATAGAACAGGAGACAAGGGAGCCAGGAGGAGAATAGAAGAGGCGCACGCTGCATTAGTGCTGTGTAATGAGAGAAGGTAAGTGACTCAGCATTGCATCTGAAAGTGCTAGGTATACATGGTGACTGTGACTACTCCTGTTGCACGACCAGATCGTCATGCTGCCCTACGACTACTTTACTAATGTAAGTGAACAGAGTTACCTTGCAAACCTGAGTGTGATGCAACTGCAACTTCTAGTCACAAAAGGATGGAGCAATGCTTGATTTTTTGTGACTAGAAGTTGCAGTCACAACATACTCTAGGTCCAAGGGCACCTCCATCTACTTACATTAGTGAAGGAATCGCCGGGTGACACAGTGATCTTTGGAATTTTCCAAAAATTTTGGGCTTGACCAGTCTGGAAGAGGCCAGAGAAGGCCAGTACTCTTCTGGCCTTCTCGGAGGCACCAAATGCCCCGTGGTCACCACTGAAGCCTGTGACTGGGCCTCAGTGATCACATGGGGCAAGTCGAAATCATGGCGGTCAACCTCAGTGGTGATCCCGAGGTGCACAACATCACCGAAGAGGCCGTAAAAAGACCCTGAGAGAGCACCAGGCTCTGCAAAGAGGCCCAGAAGGTGAGGAAAGAAGAGTATAACTAATATACTTTGGATTTTGAAGAGACCCTAGCGTATAATAATAGCACTTCCGATTCTATATCACCCAATATGAATCTTTGGGCCGAATCATGTTAACCTGAAACGAATCTTCAGAAGTTCACCCATCTCTGAACTATTCTAAAATCTAAAAGGCAGACATCTAATCTATGAAATGTCCATCGTGACCATACACCCTATTGGTACAGGGATAATATGAAGTTCTGCGTATGTAATAGAGGCTACGTATGATGCACATTTCAGAATTACCTATTGAAATCTGATACTATTTTCTTCAATTACCTGGATAATTGGGTCAGGAACCTTTAGCCATTACATAACCATGTGCAAAATAACCAGCTTATACAGCGCTCCCTGGGAACTCTTTAGCACAGCTGCATCCATGTATACATCATATATTCCCTCCCATGGTCATCCAGATGTTCCTAACACGATGACAGTGACGAATCGCAAAATTTGTACATTGTAATAAATAAGATGAGGTTATTAGGATTTTTAGTAAGATATAGTCTTCAGCCATCCTCATTGTCCTGTACCTGTCCCGAAAAGCCTAGGATAAGTACTACATATATCAGAGGTTCTTAAAGGGAATGCGTCACCCAGATCTTTTTCCTGATTAAAACCAGACAGAAAAACATATGACCTTATTTCTACTTTATGACTGTAGATATTTTAATTCTATTGCCTATGCAGGTTTATGGGGGAATCTATCTTGATGAGCTTAGGGTTTTTGATAGTTATCCCAAAGTAACTCACAGTACATTTCACCTGTTTTTGTGCACATGACTATAAGAAGGCTTATAGTCTAATACCTGCCTGGGGCTGCCACGTAGGCAAATATTCCTGATTCCTAGACCAAATGGTGCTCAATACACCCTGTCCATGCTCCTGAATGTAGATTTTGTGGTTTCACAATTGTCATGGTGTACCCTGGTGTAACAAAGTCTCAGAACATCCACCTAATGTGTATGGTGTGTAAGGGCCACAAAAATATTATAATGTGTGAGGGTACATTATGCTGTGTGAGGCCATTAAGTTGTATTACAGTATACTGTGAGGGACCCAAATGGAGCATTATATTTTGTAGGTGTATTAAGCTGACATACTTTGTGGTAGGCCACTAAGGGAGCATTACACTGTGTGGGTCACTAAAGAAGCATTATATTGTGTTGTGGGGGCCACTGAGGGAACGTTATACTGTGTGGGGGCCACTAGGAAGCATTATCCTGTGTGGGGGCCACTAAAGGAGCAATATACTCTCTGGGCCACTAATGCAGAATTATACTGTGTGGTGGTTATTATACGGTATGGGTCCACTAAAGGGGCATTATACTATAGGGGGATCATTAAGGGGGCGTTACACTGTGGAGAGGACACTAAGGGAGCATTATATTATGTTGGGGCACTATGGGAGCATTACACTGTGGGGTACACTAAAAAGAGGTTAGAAACACTGCATTTTTATTTTCCATAATCTTCTACAAGCAAACTTTTCTTTTCCCAAAAAACCTCTGTGTTTAGCCACACCTTCAAACCACGCATCTATATTTTTACTCACTCTGGTCAGTATTTTTTGGTGAGAAAGGGCCCTGTCAGTCACTCAAGAGGAGGAGTGGAGCTAAGAACTATATGAGTTTGAGCTTGCTGGCGGACGTGTATGGCCAACACAGAGTGCCGGGGTAAGGAGCAATAGAGCAGATTCACTAGATATGCCTTCATTTTATCTTCCCCGATGATACTCAGAAGTGGAAACGCGTAGGGAATGTTACAGTGTCCTCATTAGGCACATTGCAGGTTAGTAATTTAGACATGTAGCTATTAGCTGTCATTACCAAGTAAGTGCTAGGCCAGGGCTCCATCCGGCTGACAGCACACATGTAGAGGTCCATCAGCCGGTACAGGAGCTACACATATAGCTTACGCTCTGGGTAGGCTAATAAATACTGAGCTGCTGACTTTACTCATATCAGTGTAGCCCTATTTGGGGGGGGGTATGAGTATTATCCCTCCCGCAACAGACTCTGGCGCTGACCTGTGTGTATAATGGGACCTGAAGCCTTCGCTGAAGGGAAGAGTGGGAACATATATGAAATATATCAGTGCCTCCACCCAGGATAGAGCCTCTGTATTACAGGGAGGATCTCTTCCTGGGACTTACCCATGAAGTACAGTTAGTAGCCTTAACAAGGATCACTGTACTAATCTCACAGTCTGAAGAATACATACAGATACCACATAAGGTTATAACAGTAGCTTTATAAGAATCAACAGGGTAATAATACATACATAAAATATACTCAGAACACAGCAATACTACAACAACCAGCAAGTCCTCAACCGTCTTAGGTTATATACCCGGGTATATATATAGATATATAGCAAGAGTCCAGTGCACAATACCTCCAGGCAACAGAAGAGATGCAGGGGCCCCTGTGGATGACTGTGGATCCTCGGATTCTTCCAGGAGATGACAGACAGCCGATCAGGAGATGATGATGATGATGGTGAGATTCTTCACAGGCAGCAAACAGGGCGACGGTGACGGCAGTAGATGCAGGCCTGACTACCCTAACACTGAGTCCTTAACCTGCCAGCTAAACTACTAGTGCCACCGGGCCTCTAACTAGCTAGTTGGCCTTCGGAAGCCTAACCTATCACTGCCCTGAACTATATATATATTGATCCCTAACTACGGTTACTAGCTAGGTCCTGTGAGTATATAGGGGGTAACACATACCTAACTATATACTGTGAAGTAAAGAGGAACAAGTGGCTCTTAGACTCCCCCAGACATAACATGTCTGTCTCAGCAGCTCTGCTCACATCTCTCCCCCCAGCAGCTCTGCCTCACATGTGTCTGACTCACTGTATTTACAAAACAAAACTTGCACTGAATGCCTGGGGTCTCTGAAGCCAAACTGCAGTGGCAAAGAAGCCAGATACATTATATACTAGTAGAAATGGCAGTTCCCTACATCAGTTTTACATCCTGCACACAGAATATCCTGAGTGGCAGAGAACTGATATTTGGACACTGTGCAGAGATCGCGCGAATATCCCTGTAATTACAATTTACACCACCTATTAAGCACTAGATCTGGGCTCTATCTGACTGATGGAGCGGATGAAGATACCTATAAGCTGGACAAGATCCAGATACAGCCCTCGTGCACTGGGGAGGCAAACTTTAGCGAGCTACAGATTAACCTCAACATTAGTTTCATTCCTGCACACAGCCGAATGAATGACAGAGAATTTAAACTTGGATATAGCTCTGAATCTATGCAACAAGAACGCCCTATTATCTGAGAACTGTCACCATAGGAGACTGCAAGTAGACCACGTAATGTGCTTGTATTCATATAAATGCACAGCTCTTGGCCAGAGTGTAGATATGTAAGTGGTCTGTTCCTGGGCCAATATTCTCAGACAGAGTCCAAAAATTGTTCTTTTTTCCTGAAAGACCACAGTGTTTAGGCAACGTCGATATATTCTGTTATATTTATAATTTATATTTATATATTTTTAATGAAACCATTAAATGTTATGTTTTAAGTTTACTTCAACCCACAATTTTTTTTTCCTATAGTCATGTCCTCAATTTTCAGTATTTGAGTCAAAAATAGTATATATGACCCTGACTGAATACAGACCACATACCCGTCCCTTTACCCTGGGCTTCAAACCTGTGTCACTGTAAATATAAAACAGCAGTTTAAAGGATTTATGCCACAAAAGCTATTTATACTCTGTCCATAGGATAAAGGATAAATTATCTGATCGGTGGGGTCTGACCAGGGCGACCCTGACCGATCCTGAGAACGGGTGGGGGTCCTTTTTTCCCAGCTGCACATTCAGCCTCACTGCAGTCAGGCTGAATGTAGGCATGACTGGTGGTGGACGGCGCTCCCATTCACTGCAATGGGAGGCAACCAAAGTAAATCACGCTCATTGAAGTGAATGGGAGTGCAATCCACCACCAGTTATGTCCACATTCAGCCTGCTTGCGGTCAGGCTGAATGTGCAAAAGGACTTCTCGTTCACACCTCGTGACATGACACCTTTAAAAGCTCCTGAGCCATTGCCTGGCCAGGCAGAGCTGCTGAGTCTCCAGATGAGCTCTCTAGTGCCTGATATCAGTACAGGGGCAGTTATCACCTGTAACCGCAGACACTACTAATACCACAGTTACAGGAGGAGGAGAAGGACAACATGTAAGTGTCCCCTATAGAGCTTTATAACCTCATGGTTAATATTATATAATAAAATATATGGCCCCTTTTTCAACTAAGACTATACATATCATACCTGTATATAAAAACCACCATTATACAATAGGAAACTGAAAACTTTACTTTGGTGACAATTTGCAAACTTAAAACAAAAAAGTTCAATAAAATGACAAAGAAGATAACTTTCTAACTTTTTTTAACAGTTAACCCCAAATAAAACAAAAGAGAAATAATCATCTTAATAAGGTATTTGTCATGTAAAAGTGATGTAAGTGATTCTGGTAGCCTAAGCAATAAGAAAGGGCCAATAATCCACCATGTGCAGAGAAATGCTAGAAAAGTGTTTGGCCATTAAAGGGTTAACTTTACATCAGTTTCAGCAGCCAATAGGATTGCTGGACAAGAGTTTGAAAATAAACATAACTGCCGGTTATTCTCAGTCTGTTACAGGACAACACTGAGTGAAGACGCCGGTAAGAGCTGACACCCCATCATCTGATAGGACTGACCCTAAATTATCTCCCATGAGGCCTCATTCACATTATCAGGAATCTCATGAGGTCTTCAGTGTTTTAAAATATGGGACATGGGATGAGTCACCACTAGGGGGAGCTAGCTGTGTATGTACTAATATAGCTCCCATACAAGTAGACCATACACTATGTTTCTGCAGTGACATGGAGTTAAATCAGAGATTCCCAAACACAGAGCTGCAGCAACCTGGCGGGGAGATGGCCGCATGTCTTAATACTACATTATCTGTGTCCTAACATTATCTGGGGGCCACTGCAGAGCTGTACTGGGTGTCTGGGGGCCATTGTTGGGTGTGTGAGGGTAACTGGGGAGCATTTCTAGGTGTTTATAAGGCACTGAGGAGCATTTCTAGGTGTTTATAAGGCACTGAGGAGCATTTCTAGGTGTCTGAGCCACTGGGGAACATTATTCGGTAGTGAAGTCCATTGGGGAGCATTATTAATTACCATTGAGGACCGTTGTTAGGTGTCTAGAGGCAACTGGGGAACAATAATAGGTGTGATAGGAGCATTAATAATATATCCGTTTCATTACAAGGGGTGACACCAGGACGTACACCCACTATCAGGACATGGGGAAAGCTGCAGTGTTTGAGTCTTTATCAGATCTGAGACTAAGTCTATTTTTGGGTTTGCAGATTTTGCTACGAATCTTACAATGATGGATTGCAGAGCTATGGAGGTCAGTGTCTTCATTATACCCTGATCCCTTGTCCTATTGTCCTCTGCTCCATCCCTGATAAGTGACACTTACTGTATTCTCTTCTCCTTAGCACATCTACCGCCGCCAGGAGTGCGTGTACGGACTAGGACCCTTCTCAGGTGAGTATTTTTAGCTCCATAATTTCATTAATGAAACAGATTTGTTTATTTATATGTTTCTTATGCCCGTCCTATAATGCAGCATATCTGATAATCCAGCACCTAGCAGGCTGCATTGGTGGTGGATTAAAGGAATTTTACTGTCATTTTTTGTACATAAAGGTTACTGTATATCTTATGACTGATCCCATTATCTGGTTTTGTTCTCTCTTCAGCTTATCCCAGCACCGTGGAGGAAAGAAATCGCCAACTCCTTATCTACTCCTTGAAGTTCCTGCCGTCACCTCTCTTCAAGATGGAGGTTCGTGATACTTCTGCCTACTATGTTATCATTAGATTCACACATGTCCTTACTAGAGATGTAAAAGTTGTATAAGAAAGTCTCAGTAGACAATTGACTGTTTCCTTATTTTTTAGCGCCTCATGCCAACCAACCGCAAAGCCCAGAAGAAATACCTGCCCTTTCCACTGGATGAAGAAGAAGAACCTGAGCTGCGCCAGGAGAAGAAGGTAACGACCAAGAAGATGCAAGGAAAGACACAAAAACGTCAGGTGAAGAGGAAGCGAGAAGAAAAAGACAACAAGAAGACCACTGAGAAGAAATCCAGTGAAGAGGAAGAAGAGATGAAGAGGAAGAAGAAAAGGGAAGATGAAGAGACAAGGAAAGAGGGAGAAAACAGCCAGAAACCTCAAGACCAGAGTCAGGAAAGAAGATCCACGACTCACCGATATTCCCTCCTCCGCTACATCCACACAAGACTCGGAGGAAAGAAGAACATCATGTCCAACCTTCTCTTCTATCCATGGCGCAGGTAAAGTATGAGCCAGCAAAGGTGTAATAATACCAGCAGCAGCACCTATAGGAAAATTAATACTAGTCATATTAATAGTAGTCATAGTAATTAGAGCCCAATTATAGAATAGTAATAATAGTAATAGTATAATAATAATCCTAATCTTAGAAAAAAATAGTATAAAATAATATTATTATTAAGGTTAATTAGCTATTTACTGTAATAGGAATCAGCAGTTTGATCCGGGGTCCTCGGACTGATCGCCTTTTCCCGGGGTCAAGAAGGAATTTCCCCCCTGTGACATGAATTGGCAGAATGTGTCCAGGGGTTTTCGCTTTCTTCTGGATCAACAGCTTTAGGGATAGGAACTAATGTATAATTAGAGTAATAAAGCAATAGAACCAGTCATTTTAGGAGTAATAATTTAAAAAAAAATCCAAAAAAATAGAATAGTAATAATAAAAGTAATATTATTATATAAGTAGTCAAATAATAATAGCAAAAAAAGTTGCAGTAGTCGATCTAATTTATAGATAGAGTAATATATAATTAGAAAGAGTAATATTGATAGTAGTAATTAGATTTCAGTATAGAATATTAATATTATTTCAAGAATAATTATATTAATAGGAAAAACTAATAGAAGTATTTAGGTTAATTAACTATAATAACTATTAGATTTTAATAGACTTCAGTAGGTTTGATCCGGGGTCCTCGGACTGATCGCCTTTTCTCGGGGTCGAGAAGGAATTTTTCCCCTGTGACACGAATTGGCTTAAAGTGTCCAGGGTTTTTTTTCGCCTTCTTCTGGATCAACAGCTTTAGGGATAAGGATGTAGTTTAGACTTATTTCCCCCATGACACTAATAGTGATAGTAATAATATTAATTGTTAGCAATAAATGATTACTTATTATTATAACTATGTGTCGTCTCCTTTATTTCTCTAGTAACAACACTTTAACATTCAGATATCCAAATATATGTTAGAAGGCCCTGCAGGCCCCGATGCTGTTTTTTTTTTTTTTTTTAATAGGCCATTACCTGCTGGAGTAACCCCAGCAGGTAACGGGCCTTATCTACTTACCAATCCCCGCTCCTGCTCACAGCTGCCTCCGCTTCCCCTTCTGTGTCCCATATGTTATCACTGGGGCCCCCTGGAGGGCAGAAGGGGAAGCGGAGGCAGCTATGAGCAAGATCAGGGATCGGAAAGTGAGACCGCGGACCCGCGGCAAGAGTATATGTTTGGCAAATCCCAACAAATGCTGCTATCATTATACATTGGGGTCGCTTCAGATCCCAGAGTATAATGATTGGAGGCCCAGGGGAGGTGAGTGAACATAAAAACCAGTATTACTCACCTCTCCGGCGTGACTCCCTGCAGTCTTAGGGCCTCTTTAGTGACGTCACCGTCTGATCAATATACTCTAGGGTCTGAAAATACTGTGTGGAGGGGCCACTATGGGACATTATACTATGTGGAGGGGCCACTGTGGGACATAATACTGTGTGGAGGGGTCACTATTGGACATTATACTATGTGGAGGGGCCTCTATAAGACAATATACTGTGTGGAGGGGCCACTATGGGACATTACACTGTCTGGAGACCACTTTGGGACATTATAGTGTGTGTAAATTGGGCGTTATACTGTGTGGGGGCAAGGAACGGGGGCGCTATGCCGTGATGGTGGGCCCAAGTCAAAATCTTGCTGTGGGGCCTAGTCTTTTCTAGTTACTCCCGTGGGACAGGCCCTTATAGTTTATGAGTCTGGTGTATTCATGAGGAGCACGCTCCTCTCCACCCTTCTTGCAGTGATGGACGGGATGTTCTGTATATAGATATATAGCAGCCAGCCATCAATCATCCCTAAGAGGGGCAGAAAGAGAGGGAAGGGAGTGTTCTCCTCCTGTATACACCAGACTCATAACCTAATAGTATTGTATCGCTTGTATCTATTGAACACCACAATATTATTGTGACAGTTTGGCTAATAGGAGATTGGACCTGTCCCCATACTATGCTGTATAAGGCAGTATAGCCCTATTACAGATCCACTTTCAAGTTCCCAATAAAACCCTTTAGTCCACAATTCTGCGCTCACTTCATCATGTATCTTTCTAGCGGCCAGAGCTGTGTTCTTCAGAGCTCCATATATACAGATACAGAGCTCCATATATACAGATACAGAGCTCCATATATACAGATACAGAGCTCCATATATCCTACATAGTTATACAGGTACATGATGCAATTCTGGCTACCTGTGGCCACCACATGAGAATTCTACAAGGCCTCAGTCCGGGTGTTACTAATGACTGATGTCCATCATAATAGTTGGATGTATAAATATGGCGGCCGGTCCACAAACTTATAAAAGCAATAGACATTGCCCAAAATGGAATAACTAAAAAGTACATCTGCCCCCCCTCCCCAAAAAAAAAAGATGCCCTATGCATCTCTGTATATGGAAATATATATATAAAGTTATCGGAGTCAGAATATGGCAACTCCAAGAATTTTGTTTGGTTTTATTGCAAAGTTTTGGATCTTTTTAAGGTGTTAAAAGTTAAAAAAATAAAATATGTAAGTTTGGTATCTCTGGAATCATACCGACCTATAGAATACAGGTGACATGGCATTTTCGCTGCATAGTGAATGCCATAAAAACATTCAGAATTTTTTTTCCATCTTCCCAGTACATTGTACAGAGTATTAAATGGTATCAGTTAAGAAATACAATTTGTCCTGCAAACATGAAGCCTTCATATGGCTCTGTGAATGGAAAAATTTCAAAGTTATAGGGTTTGGAACCTGGGAAGTCAAATAATGAAAAATCGAAAAAATGCCTGAGGAAGGAAGGGTTTAAAGAGGATTTCCCATGACTGACATACACACGTGGACAAAATTGTTGGTACCCCTCGTTTAATGAAAGAAAAACCCACAATGGTCACAGAAATAACTTGAATCTGACAAAAGTGATAATATATAAAAATTCTATGAAAATGAACAAATGAAAGTCAGTTTCAACCATGCTTCAATTGAATTTTTAAAAAAAGAAAAGTCATGAAACAGGCCTGGACAGAAATGATGGTTCCCTTAACTTAATATTTTGTTGCACAACCTTTTGAGGCAATCCCTGCAATCAAACGATTCCTGTAACTGTCAATGAGACTTCTGCACCTCTCTACAGGTATTTTGGTCACTCCTCATGAGCAAACTGCTCCAGTTGTCTCGGGTTTGAAGGGTGCCTTTTCCAGACGGCATGTTTCAGCTCCTTCCAAAGATGCTCAATAGGATTTAGGTCAGGGCTCATAGAAGGCCACTTCAGAATAGTCCAATGTTTTCCTCTTAGCCATTCTTGGGTGTTTTTAGCTGTGTGTTTTGGGTCATTATCCTGTTGCAAGACCCATGACCTGCGACTGACACCAAGCTTTCTGACACTGGGCAGCACATTTCTCTCTAGAATCCCTTGATAGTCTTGAGATTTCATTGTACCCTGCACAGATTCAAGACACTCTGTGCCAGATGCAGCAAAGCAGCCCCAGAACATAACAGAGCCTCCTCCATGTTTCACAGTAGGGACAGTGTTCTTTTCAAGTTATGCTTCATTTTTCCGTCTGTGAACATAGAGCTGATGTGCCTTGCCAAAAATTTCGATTTTTGTCTCATCTGTCCATCAGACATTGTGGCTTGTCAACATGTAGTTTGGCAAATTACTTTTGTCAAATTCAAGTTATTTCTGTGACCATTGTGGGATTTTCTTTAATTAAATGAGGGGTACCAACAGTTTTGTCCACGTGTGTATCTCATTGTCTGATGACTAAATCCCCCACCAATCACTAGATTAGGGTTCCTGAGTGTCCCCTGCTTCCTCCCTGTACTTAGGAGGAGTGTGAATGGTGCAGTGTTCAGACATGTCTGCTGTCACTCCATTCAGCGTCTATGGCAGCTGTTGTGAAACTACACTTCCCAGCATTCACACTTGCTCAGCTGTTTTCAAAACTCCCACAGAAGTGACTGGAGCATAGCTGATACCTGGTCTATGGGAATGACAGAAACAGATGAGCGCTGTACTCAGCTGTCTCCATCAGTCCAAAAGGGTAATCTGTACTTTGAGAAACTAAAAATTGCACTTATTGTGCAGGGTTTATAGGGGACACAAAATGGGGTATAATCACTGTGTGTGGCTCTCCTGCAGCATTCTTATCAATTTGGGATTGGGGATTTGTGTAGAGTGTAGGAATAGCTGCAAAGTCTTCTAGAAAACTGCGGAACCATAGATGTCTGTCAAATTCTGCGGAGATAAGTCTTGGTCAGGAGAAGTCATCATGGTGCTCTGAGCTGGATGAAGAAGGAAGAGGAAACTTAAAGAGAATCTTTCACCACCATAGCTGCTGCTCCACTGTTTTTTTTCTCTAGCCTCTACCATTCCTGAGCAATCAATGCTGTTAGTTTTAGTGCCTGATATACTATAGGGCGGTGTCAGGCAGGAGCAGGTAAATGGTGTGATTCTGAGCTCTGACACTGGCTGCCTCTGACTGGAGCTTTGAATCATGCCCTCTGCCTGACACCGCCCTTCTGACATTACAGAGCTTAAGGCCAAGGCCCCACGTAGCGTAAACCCCATGGCGTTTTACAGTACCTGCAAAGTGGATGGGATTCTGGCTAATGCCATCCACACACTGCAGAAAAATATCCGCAGTGGACATTCTGCAATTTCACAAACCGTTGCGTTTTTGTAGATCGCGGCATGTCAATTATACCTCCGAAAATGCTGAAAAAGCGCTGTAAAAAGCGCTGGGGGAAAAACTGCAATAGTTTCCCCTTATCAGTTATAGCCCCCCTTTTCAGTAATAGCCCCCCTTTATAAATAGTTCTTTCTTATTAATAATAGCCCTCTCACAAATAGCAGTTCCCCATATAAATAATGGTCCCCATTATCAGCAATAGCCCCCTTTATAAATAACAGCCCCCTGTATAAATAATAGCCCTCTTAACAATAATACCCCTTTAACAATACCCCCCTTATAAAGTTTCCCTCTTATAGCCGCCTTATATATAATTTCCCACTCATTATAGGTTTCTTATAAATAGTTCCTACTTTATAAATAATAGCCCCCTTATATATAACAATCCCCCCTTATAATAGCCCCCTTATACATAACAATCCCCCCTTATAATAGCCCTCCTTATAAATAATAGTTCCTCTCTTATACATAATAGCCCCCTTATATATAACAGTTTCCCCATTATCATAGCTACTTTATATATAATAATTCTCCCTTAAAATAGCCCCCTTATATATACTAGTCACCCACTTATAATAGCCCCCATATATTAGTTCCTCTTATAATAGCACCCCTTATAATAGTTCCCCCATATAATAGCCCTCTTATATATAACAGTCTTCCCATTGTAACAATCCACCTTATATATGAGTTCATCCCTTGTATAAAATAGTTTCGACCTTATAATAACCCCCCCCCCCCTTATTTATAATAGTTCTCCCCTCATAAAAGGGGCTATTATAAGCAGGGAACTATTATTTATAGAGGTATTGTTATTTATAAGTGAAGAACTGTAATATATGAGGACTATTATAGGGGGGAACAATCATATACAATGTCCCCCCCTATATATAATAGTTCATCTCTTAGAATAACCTTTTTATATTAAATAGTGTTCCCACTATAACAGGTGCCCTTATAAATAATAGTTTGTCCCTTTATATCAGCCGCCTTGTCAGATCCCCTTTCCCTGTCCAGAAAACAATACATTTCTTACTCACCTTACAGCGGTTCCCCGATGAACAAAGCAGCTGAAGTCTTTCCCTGCAGGACAAGCACAGGTGGGGCAATGCAGTGATGTTCTGTGCGTTACTGTCAGTCTATGGCAGAGCAGGGTCTTTTCAGCTCCATGCACGGTCATAGGCATAAACAGTATCGGTGTGCACAGCACACAGGACTGGCTCCAAGCTTGTGTGGGCCCTTGGGCGACAGAGCCTCAGTTGGACCCTTTTGGAGCAACTCATGCGCACTGCAGCAAAAAAAAAAAAAAAAAAAAACAGTCGAAATTAGGTGTTTCTTTGCTGAGGCACACCTCCTGGAGTGCAGTGTAATATAGTCCATTCCATACAAGTAGATAGAACCTGTTCAGACATCGGAAAGTAAAGAGGAATTTGAGGCAGACATCAGCCCCAGATTCTTCTTTATTTTCTGCCCCCGGCTCACGGTGGTGGAAGCAGAACATTAGCATTCTGTTACGGCTTCCACCACTGACTAGGCCCAAATTAATGAGTCTAATTGGTCGGGAGTCTCAAGCTGTGGCCTACGTGGCTGAACCAGCTGCAGAATCCACGGCAAGATTTTCAATGTTCTGCTCCAATCTCTGCCTCCCACTGGAAACAACAGGAGGCAGAATGAGGGCAGAATCTGCTGCTGATTTTTGGGCGAAATCCGCTGCAAAATCAGCCACAGATTTTGCTGTGTGAACGGGGCCTGATACTGTTAACAGTGCAATGAACGCTTTCATCTATAGTAATGGAAGTGCTCAATGCAGAAACTGAGTGCGGATCTCACAAATACTACGCATATATATATATTTATAGTGCCTCTGAAGCCTGTATATATATCTACACACATGTGTTCTGTATTCTGGGTGTGTGTGTAGATGTATATAGATGATATTTGATGGAAAGATAGATTTGAAGAAAGGATATGATCGGTTAGACGCTGGCCAACCAAGAATCTTAGGAAATATAGTGCGGATCATCCTGATATATATAATGCAATACTGCAGTAAATACTGACAGCATAGCAAAGAAAATATATATTAAACTCTGGTTCAAATTTTGTATACCATAGAGAATCTGTATAAGTGAATACTACGCGCGCGCGCGCGCGCACACACACACACACGCGCGCGCACACACACACACACGCGCACACACACACACGCACCACATGTGCGCACACAAACACACACAGAAGACACAGCACATACCTGGAGCTGAGTCAGGGATTGATTAGACTGGTCTGCAGCAGCCTAATGTAATGGATCATCCCCTGCAGTGTAAGACTGGGAGGAGAGGGAGGAGCAGGAGAAGGAGGGGGAGGAGCTGTCAGCCTGTGCGGACACTTGGTAAGTAAGAGGGAGGAGACAAAACGAGGCAGTCAATGCCGTGTCCCCAAGCTCCAGGTGCCGACACAGTCCCATCAGTACACCATGCCGATACAGCTGCAGAGCTCTCTGGATTCGGGAGCCTGATGCTCCGGATCCTGGGGGCTCGTTTGGGGATGGGGGCCCTGGACAATTGCCCAGCCTCCTCCCACCCTCATTCAATTTAGTCTTACATATCCAGAAATAATAACTGGGGACTTGCACAAAGCAGGGCTCCTCCTACACTCCAAAGACATACAGAATCTAGATTGTGAGCCATACTTGGGACAATGAGTAATGACAATATCTGTGAGCACTGCAGAATATGATGGCTTTATATAAGCAAGATAAATATAAAAAAAAAAAAAATAAACCCCCTGCAGTTCTTTTTTTTGATCTCCTGACTCCATACCTGCCGATCGGAACAGACCCCTTAGCATGGGTGACGAGTCAAATACTACAGTGGGGTCCCACAGACCCTTTAGGACAGGAGATGAAACAAACAGTACAGTAGGGTTGTACAGACCCCTTAAGAAAGTCAAACAGAACAGTAGGGCTATATAGACTCCTTATGGCAGAAGACAAGACTAACAGCATGGTGGGTCTGTACAGACCCCTTAGGATAAAACTAAAAAGTACCTTTTTACAGGACCCCAGGCATTAAACTATTAGCCTTCCCATAGTCATGCCCTCAACTTACAGCATTTGATTCAAAAATAATATATATGACCCTGTCAGTAGACCCCAGAATGAATACAGACCACATACCCGTCCCTTTACCCTGGGCTTCAAACCTGTGTCACTGTAAATATAACACCATGTCTGAAGAAGAGAGCTAGACTCTTGAAAGCTTACTTATCAAAACTTATCAAATATACTCAGTTAGCCTCTAAAAGGTATCGCCTGATTTCTTCACTCTTCCACTGTAAATATAAAACAGCAGTTTAAAGGATTTAGGCCACGTAAGCTATTTATACTCTGTCCATAGGATAAAGGATAAATTCCTGATCGGTGGGGTCTGACCAGGGCGACCCAGACCGATCCTGAGAAGGGGGTGGGGGTCCTTTTTTTCCCTGCTGCACATTCAGCCTCACTGCAGTCAGGCTGAATGTAGGCATGACTGGTGGTGGACGGCGCTCCCATTCACTGCAATGGGAGGCAACCAAAGTAAATCACTCTCATTGAAGTGAATGGGAGCGCAATCCACCAGTTATGTCCACATTCAGCCTGGTTGCGGTCAGGCTGAATGTGCAAAAGGACCTCTCGTTCACACCTCGTGACATGACACCTTTAAAAGCTCCTGAGACATTGCCTGGCAGAGCTGCTGAGTCTCCAGATGAGCTCTCTAGTGCCTGATATCAGTACAGGGGCAGTTATCACCTGTAACCGCAGACACTACTAATACCACAGCTACAGGAGGAGGAGAAGGAGAACATGTAAATGTCCCCTTAAGATCTTTATAACCTCATGGGGAAATATTATATAATAAAATATATGAGAAATAAATAAATGGAATAAAGCACCAACTACATCAAATCAATGTAAACCATCTGTATGGCCCCTTGTTCAACTAAGACTATACATATCATACACATCATGTATATAAAAACCACCATTATACAATAGGAAACTGAAAACTTTGGTGACAATTTGCAAACTTAAAACAAAAAAGTTCAATAAAATGACAAAGAAGATAACTTTCTAACTTTTTTTTTAACAGTGAACCCCAAATAAAACAAAAGAGAAATAATCATCTTAATAAGGTATTTGTCATGTAAAAGTGATGTAAGTGATTCTGGTAGCCTAAGCAATAAGAAAGGGCCAATAATCCACCATGTGCAGAGATATGCTAGAAAAGTGTTTGGCCATTAAAGGGTTAACTTTACATCACTGGTCAGCAGCCAATAGGATTGCTGGACAAGAGTTTGAAAAAACATAACTGCCGGTCATCCTCAGTCTGTTACAGGACAACAGTGAGTGAAGACGCCGGTAAGAGCTGACACCCCATCATCTGATAGGACTGACCCTAAATTATCTCCCATGAGGCCTCATTCACATTATCAGGAATCTCATGAGGTCTTCAGTGTTTTAAAATATGGGACATGGGATGAGTCACCACTAGGGGGAGCTAGCTGTGTATGTACTAATATAGCTCCCATACAAGTAGACCATACACTATGTTTCTGCAGTGACATGGAGTTAAATCAGAGATTCCCAAACACAGAGCTGCAGCAACCTGCCGGGGAGATGGCCGCATGTCTACATTATCTGTGTCCTAACATTATCTGGGGGCCACTGCAGAGCTGTACTGGGTGTCTGGGGGGGGGGCCATTGTTGGGTGTGTGAGGGTAACTGGGGAGCATTTCTAAGTGTTTATAAGGCACTGAGGAGCATTTCTAGGTGTCTGTGAGCCACTGGGGAACATTATTCGGTATGTGAAGTCCATTGGGGAGCATTATTAATTACCATTGAGGACCGTTGTTAGGTGTCTAGGGGCCTCTAGGGAGCATTAATAGGTGTGATAGGAGCATTAATAATATATCAGTTTCATTACAGGGGTGACACCAGGACGTACACCCACTATCAGGACATGGGGAAAGCTGCAGTGTTTGAGTCTTTATCAGATCTGAGACTAAGTCTATTTTTGGGTTTACAGATTTTGCTACGAATCTTACAATGATGGATCGCAGAGCTATGGAGGTCAGTGTCTTCATTATACCCTGATCCCTTGTCCTATTGTCTTCTGCTCCATCCCTGATAAGTGACACTTACTGTATTCTCTTCTCCTTAGCACATCTACCGCCGCCAGGAGTGCGTGTACGGACTAGGACCCTTCTCAAGTGAGTATTTTTAGCTCCATAATTCATTGATGAAACTGATTTGTTTATTTATATGTTTCTTATACCCATCCTATAATCCAGCATATCTGATAATCCAGCACCTAGCAGGATGCATTGGTGGTGGATTAAAGGAATTTTACTGTCATTTTTTGTACATAAAGGTTACTGTATATCTTATGACTGATCCCATTATCTGGTTTTGTTCTCTCTTCAGCTTATCCCAGTACCGTGGAGGAAAGAAATCGCCAACTCCTTATCTACTCCTTGAAGTTCCTGCCGTCACCTCTCTTCAAGATGGAGGTTAGTGATCCTTCTGCCTACTATGTTATCATTAGATTCACACATGTCCTTACTAGAGATGTAAAAGTTGTATAAGAAAGTCTCAATAGACAATTGACTGATTCCTTATTTTGTAGCGCCTCATGCCAACCAACCGCAAAGCCCAGAAGAAATACCTGCCCTTTCCACTGGATGAAGAAGAAGAACCTGAGCTGCGCCAGGAGAAGAAGGTAACGACCAAGAAAATGCAAGGAAAGACACAAAAACGTCAGGTGAAGAGGAAGCGAGAAGAAAAAGACAACAAGAAGACCACTGAGAAGAAATCCAGTGAAGAGGAAGAAGAGATGAAGAGGAAGAAGAAGAAGGAAGATGAAGAGACAAGGAAAGAGGGAGAAAACAGCCAGAAACCTCAAGAACAGAGCCAGGAAAGAAGATCAACGACTCACCGATATTCCCTCCTCCGCTACATCCACACAAGACTCAGAGGAAAGAAGAACATCATGTCCAACCTTCTCTTCTATCCATGGAGCAGGTAATGTATGAGCCCACAAGGTGTAATACCAGCAGCAGCACCTATAGGAAAATTAATAATAGTCATATTAATAGTAGTCATAGTAATTAGAGCCCAATTATAGAATAGTGATAATAGTAATAGTATAATAATAATAATACTCTTAGAAAAAATAGTATAAAATAATATCATTATTAAGCTTAATTAGCTATTTACTATAATAGGAATTAGCAGATTTGATCCGGGGTCCTCGGACTGATCGCCTTTTCCCGGGGTCAAGAAGGAATTTTCCCCCTGTGACATGAATTGGCTGAATGTGTCCAGGGGTTTTCGCCTTCTTCTGGATCAACAGCTTTAGGGATAAGAACTAATGTATAATTAGAGTAATAAAACAATAGAACCAGTCATTTTAGGAGTAATAATTTTAAAAAAATCCAAAAAAATAGAATAGTAATAATAAAAGTAATATTATTATAAAAGTAGTCAAATAATAATAGCAAAAAAAGTTGCAGTAGTCGATCTAATTTATAGATAGAGTAATATATAATTAGAAAGAGTAATATTGATAGTAGTAATTATATTTCAGTATAGAATATTAATATTATTTCAAGAATAATTATATTAATAGGAAAAACTAATATAAGTATTTAGGTTAATTAACTATAAGAATTATTATATTGTAATAGACTTCAGCAGATTTGATCCAGGGTCCTTGGACTGATCGCCTTTTCTCGGGGTCGAGAAGGAATTTTTCCCCTGTGACACGAATTGGCTGAAAGTGTCCAGGGTTTTTTTTCGCCTTCTTCTGGATCAACAGCTTTAGGAATAAGGATGTAGTTTATAGTTCTAGCAACATATCAATAGAATTCTTAGTAATAATGATAATATAATATAAAGATAGCTATGATAATATTAAGAATAATAAAATAGTAACAGTTACTAATAAGAAAATATTAATAATAATTTACATGATATTTAGTATATTCTTAATAGAATTCAGCAGTTTTGATCCGGGGTCCTCGGACTGATCGCCTTTTCCCGGGGTCAAGAAGGAATTTTCCCCTGTGACACGAATTGGCTGAAAGTGTCCAGGGGTTTTTTTCGCCTTCTTCTGGATCAACAGCTTTAGGGATAAGGATGTAGTTTAGAGTTTATAGTAGAATTATAAAAGAAATATTAGTAATGATAGTAAAAATAATATAATAGTAATAACTATATACATAAGATAATATACTAAGAATACTAATAGGATAATAATAGTAATAAAAGTAAGCATAGTGCAATGTTGTAATAATAATAATCTAAAAAAGTATCAAAAATACTATATCAGTATTTAGGATAATTAAGTATAGTAACAAATTGTAATAAACTTCAGTAGGTTTGATCCGGGGTCCTCGGACTGATCGCCTTTTCCCGGGGTCAAGAAGGAATTTTTCCCCTGTGACACGAATTGGCTGAAAGTGTCCAGGGGTTTTTTTTCGCCTTCTTCTGGATCAACAGCTTTAGGGATAGGGATGTAGTTTAGACTTATTTCCCCCATGACAATAATAATATTAATTGTTAGAAATAAATGATTACTTATTATTATAACTATGTGTCGTCTCCTTTACTTCTCTAGTAACAACACTTTAACATTCAGATATCCAAATATATGTTAGAAGGCCCTGCAGGCCCTGATGCCTTTTTTTTTTTAAATAGGCCGTTACCTGCTGGAGTAACCCCCATAGTTATACAGGTACATGATGCAATTCTGGCTACCTGTGGCCACCACATGAGAATTGTACAAAGCCTCAGTCCGGGTGTTACTAATGACTGATGTCCACCATGATAGTTGGATGTATAAATATGGCGGTCTGTCTACAAACTTATAAAAAAAATTTTTTCCCATATGTTGAAGGCCGCAGCAGGAAAAACACAAAATGACCGGACTGCTGTTTTTACGTTATTTTGCCACCCATAAAAATATGGATAAAAATCGATCAACGCATTAGACATTGCCCAAAATGGAATAACTAAAAAGTACATCTGCCCCCCTACAAAAAAAAAAGATGCCCTATGCATCTCTGTACATGGAAATATATATAAAGTTACCGGAGGCAGGATATGGCAACTCCAAGAATTTTGTTTGGTTTTATTGCAAAGTTTTGGATCTTTTTAAAGTGTTAAAAGTTAAAAAGAAATTATGTAAGTTTGGTACCTCTGGAATTGTACTGACCCATAGAATACAGGGGACATGGCATTTTCAGTGCATAGTGAACATCGTAAAAACAAAGCCCCTAAGACAGTTTTTCTCCAATTCCACCCAATTCTGAATTTTTTTCCAGCCTCCCAGTACATCGTACAGAATATTAAATGGCACCAATTAAGGAATACAATTTCTCCTGCAAACACTAAGCCCTAATATGGCTCTGTGAATGGAAAAATTAAAAAGTTATGGGGTTTGGAACGTGAGGAGTCAAAAATGAAAATTGAAAAATGCCTGAGGCAGGAAGGGGTTAAAGAGGATTTTCCATGATTGACATTTCTCAATTGTCTGATGGCTGAATTCCCCACCGATCACTAGATTAGGGTTCCTGAGTGTCCCCTCTTTCCTCCCTGTACTGAGGAGGAGTGTGAATGGAGCAGTGCTCAGACATGTCTGCTGTCACTCCATTCAGTGTCTATGGCAGCTGTTGTGAAACTACACTTCCCAGCATGCACACTTGCTCAGCTGCTTTTAAAACTCCCACAGGAGTGACTGGAGCATTCTGGGAGTTGTAGTTTCACAACAGTCTATGGGAATGACAGAAACAGATGAGCGCTGTACTCGGCTGTCTCCATCAGTCCCAAAGGGTAATCTGTACTTTGTGTAGAAGCTAAAAATTGCACTTATTGTGCAGGGTTTATAGGGGACACAAAATGGGGTATAATCACAGTCTGCGGCTCTCCTGCAGCATTCTTATCAACTTGGGATAGGAGATCTGTGTACAGGGTGGGAATAGCAGAAAAGTCTGTTAGAAAATTGTGGAACCAAAGGTGCCTGTCAAATTCTGCAGAGATAAGTCTTGGTCAGGAGAAGTCGTCATGGAGGTCTGAGCTGGATGAAGAAGGAAGTAGAAACTTAAAGAGGATCTTTCACCACCTCCAACAAGTCCAATTCTTTACATTTTTTACCACGGCGTTTTACAGTACCTGCAAAGTGGATGGGATTCTGGCTAATCCCATCCACACATTGCAGAAAAATATGAATTATGCCTACTCTTTTGCTGAATAATTTAAATAAGTGAAGCATAAAGTCCGCAGAGGAAAACTCTGCAGGCTTTCTGTGAAAAGTGCTGTGGGAAAAACCGCAATGCGTATCCGCCATGGTTTTTCCTACAGCGCTTTTTGGCTGCGGCTCGCTATGTGGGGCCTTAGCCTAAAGTGGTTGTCTAGGATAACAACAAATAGCGTCGCTCGCTAAGGAGGACCCATCATGCTCACGTTTGATATAGACAGTCCTATGATTTTAATGGGAATTGTGTAATGCTTTATTTCCCCTGTGGAGGTGCTGCAGAAGAATTGAACACTTGGTGCTGGATTTTCCCACAGTTGATCTCTAATGTTCCCATCTCTCAAGAATAAGTTGCTATATCTGAGGTTACCTGCAGCTTTTTGCATACCACTGCATTTAATATAGTGATACAAAGCAGTTTTTTGTGTGTTTGTCATGTGTGTCTGGGATACTCATTAAATTCTATTACCTAAGGGCAATTTCCAGAACAAGTTTGACTTTTTCTCTCAAAGTTTATACAACTGAATTCCATGAGGAACCATTATGATTAATTCATGTCTCCCGAGATAACCAGAGGAAACATTATTTAACCTACTTGTCATTCATCCATATACAAAATTATTATTCACAATGTAGCCAAATACAGGAAATATACAAGAAGAATCAGAAAACTTAAGTATAAGTGCCATGTAATACTCCTAGGTAATAATATTGGTTACTTTCACTCATGTTGTATTTAGGTATGGATTAATAAGGTAGATATACAAGCGTAACTATAAGGGGTATCAGCACCAGCATTATAAATTGCACATGGTAGGTGTTCAGGGGGCATGTATATTACTGGGAAAATGCCCGAGTGCCTGACAGGGATATCCTGTCCTGAGGCTATCTGCCCCTGACTATTGTTGGCTATCTGCCCCTGACTATTGTTGCCGAGTGCCCCGCTCTGAAGGTATAGTGTCCAGTCGGTACTGACAGTATGGGTTGGGCGAATCTCTTGTGTTTTGTTCTGACCAGCGGTTTCATTCGGATCACACACGTCATAACAAAAAGTGGCATTATACTCTAGGGTCTCTTCAGACCCCAGAGTATAATATGCTGAGGCCCAGGGGAGGTGAAAAACATAATAAACAGTATTACTTACCTTTCCTGGGCTCCAATGCGGGTCTTCCGGCCTCTTCTGGTCTTAGAGAGATCCCGAATGACATCAGAGACCACGGAGGCCTGTGATTGGGCTTCAGCAGTCACGTCGGCATCATGACGCAAAAGACACCAGCGTGACCCACGTGATGTTACACCGGTGTCATTCATGACGCCTCAAAGACATGAAGATGCCAGAAGATAGATGCCGGAGCCAGGAGAGATAATTAACGCTGTTTATTATGTTTAATCACCTCCCCGGGGCCTCCGATCATTATACTCTGGGGTCTGAAGAGACCCCAGTGTATAATGAAGGTTTATGGGTGGCAAACACATAAAAATTTTGGGTGAAAGCCCGAAATTTTTGGAACATTCATAAAGAAAACTGCATGGGCCACTATGGGACATTATACTGTGTGGAGAGGCCACTAGAGGGCATTATAGTGTGTGGAGAGGCCACTATGGGACATTATACTGTGTGGAGGCCCCGCTATGGGACATTATACTGTGTGGAGGAGCCACTATTGGACATTATACTGTGAGGAGGGGCCACTATGAGACATTATACTGTGTGCAGGGGCAACTATAGGACATTATACTGTGTGGAGGGGCCACAATAGGACATTATAGTGTGTAAAAGGGCAACTATGGGACATTATACTGTATGGAATGGCCACAATAGGGAATTATAGTGTGTGAAGAGGCCACTATGGGACATTATTCTGTGTGCACTATGGGACATTATTCTTAAAGAGGTTTGTAGGTGACCAAATACTTATTTTCCATCATAATTTGCAAATAAATTCTTAAAAAATCAGACAATGTGATTTTCTGGATTTGTTTTCTCATTTTGTCTCTCATAGTTGAGGTCTACCTATGATGTCAATTAGAGGCCTCTCTCATCTTTTTAAGTGGGAGAACTTGCATAATTGCTGGCTGACTAAATACTTGTTTTCCCCACTGTATATATATATATACAGTACAGACCAAAAGTTTGGACACACCTTCTCATTCCAAGAGTTTTCTGTATTTTCATGACTATAAAAATTGTAGATTCATACTGAAGGCATCAAAACTATGAATTAACACATGTGGAATTATATACTTAACAAAAAAAGTGTGAAACAACTGAAAATATGTCTTATATTCTAGGTTCTTCAAAGTAGCCACCTTTTGCTTTGATTACTGCTTTGCACACTCTTGGCATTCTTTTGATGAGCTTCAAGAGGTAGTCACCTAAAATGGTTTTCACTTCACAGGTGTGCTCTGTCAGGTTTAATAAGTGGGATTTCTTGCCTTATAAATGGGGTTGGGACCATCAGTTGTGTTGTTCAGAAGTCAGGTGGATACACAGCTGATAGTCCTACTGAATGGAGTGTTAGAATTTGTATTATGGCAAGAAAAAAGCAGCTAAGTAAAGAAAAACGAGTGGCCATCATTACTTTAAGAAATGAAGGTCAGTCAGTCCGAAAAATTGGGAAAACTTTGAAAGTGTCCCCAAGTGCAGTGGCCAAAACCATCAAGCGCTACAAAGACACTGGCTCACATGAGGACCGCCCCAGGAAAGGAAGACCAAGAGTCACCTCTGCTGCGGAGGATAAGTTCATCCGAGTCACCAGCCTCAGAAATCGCAGGTTAACAGCAGCTCAGATTAGAGACCAGGTCAATGCCACACAGAGTTCTAGCAGCAGACACATCTCTACAACAACTGTTAAGAGGAGACTGTGTGCAGCAGGCCTTCAAGGTAAAATAGCTGCTAGGAAACCACTGCTAAGGACAGGCAACAAGCAGAAGAGATTTATTTGGGCTAAAGAACACAAGGAATGGACATTAGACCTGTGGAAATCTGTGCTTTGGTCTGATGAGTCCAAATTTGAGATCTTTGGTTCCAACCACCGTGTCTTTGTGCGACGCAGAAAAGGTGAACGAATGGACTCTACATAACGGGTTCCCACCGTGAAGCATGGAGGAGGAGGTGTGATGGTGTGGGGGTGCTTTGCTGGTGACACTGTTGGGGATTTATTCAAAATTGAAGGAATACTGAACCAGCATGGTTACCACAGCATCTTGCATGCTATTCCATACGGTTTGCGTTTAGTTGGACCATGATTTATTTTTCAACAGGACAATGACCCCAAACACACCTCCAGACTGTGTAAGGGCTATTTGACCAAGAAGGAGAGTGATGGGGTGCTACGCCAGATGACCTGGCCTCCACAGTCACCAGACCTGAACCCAATCCAGATGGTTTGGGGTGAGCTGGACCGCAGAGTGAAGGCAAAAGGGCCAACAATTGCTAAGCATCTCTGGGAACTCCTTCAAGACTGTTGGAAGACCATTTCAGGTGACTACCTCTTGAAGCTCATCAAGAGAATGCCAAGAGTGTGCAAATCAGTAATCAAAGCAAAAGGTGGCTACTTTGAAGAAGCTAGAATATAAGACATATTTTCAGTTGTTTCACACTTTTTTGTTAAGTATATAATTCCACATGTGTTAATTCATAGTTTTGATGCCTTCAATGTGAATCTACAATTTTTATAGTCATGAAAATACAGAAAACTCTTGGAATGAGAAGGTGTGTCCAAACTTTTGGTCTGTATTGTATATATGTATATATTATCCCATAGTGGCTCCTACAGAGAGTATAATGTCCCATAAGGGCTCCTACACACAGTATAATGTCCCATAGCGGCCCCTTCACACAATATAATGTCATCAAAGGCCCCAGACTATAATAATAGCAGTTTTGTCCAAGCGAAACTGCCAGGCAAGAGACGGATCCTGCGAGGTTCGCCCAACAAATAAATATAATACAATCTTATACGGTCTGATATCCCGAATGATGTTTTAGACCGCAGGGGAGAACTTGATGGATTTGTCATTACTTCATGGGCCATTGAACTGAACTGAAAATTGCAAAACTGATCTGACTGAGAGATAAAGTGGTAAAATAACAACAGAATATAATATATGTGTTTTATAATATTCCCAACGATGCTCTTATAACGTGATAAGGATTAAAAAAACACAAAAACATCTGCATCAATATTAGAATAAAATGGGGTTAAATCATCACATACGCCAACTCATGTGGCCCCCAGCTGCCAAGAAAATAAAACAACTGCACAACGTCCTTAACTTTTTCATTATGTATTCTGTAGGCGAGCCACGGGGGAAATTCTGTAGATGTGTGAGGAGGTCATAAGATGGAGCTTATGCTTCCATAGTGAAAAGATGGGACAATGCTTTGGGGTCCAGTATGTTTTATGAGAAATGCAAGTTTTCAGAATTTCAACCTTAGCAGTAAGTGATGCATATGTCATAGGGGAGACCGTATAGAGTGGGTCACTATGCTAAAATATAACATTTTTCAATATTATTAGCATATTTCTCCTGGGCTGCAGGTCCAAGTAAAAGCTGTAGCAAGTTCTTGGTGGGATACTAGAGCTGACCTGGAGCAGGTCAGAGCAGAGAGCACGTTAGGATGAAGGACCGCCCTCGGAGCACTTCCAGGAAATTTCTGTTACTTAAAATCAGTTGCCTTTATCTGAATAGTTATGTCTTCAGCAAGCATGGTTTTTGGAGCCCCATTCACATGAATAGGTTACTGCGTTTTTAAATCTTTAACCCTTTCCCATAACAATACAACAGATGTCAGCTATGTAAATATGGCAGTCACTCGGCTCCATAGCCGCTGGGTCTCTGCTGTATTATACAGTGCTGGCCAAAAGTATTGGCACCCCTGCAATTCTGTCAGATAATACTCAATTTCTTCCAGAAAATGATTGCAATCACAAATGCTTTGGTAATAAGATCTTCATTTAATTTGTCTTCAATGGAAAACCACAAAAAGAATTGTCAAAAAGCCAAATTGGATATAATTCCACACCAAACATAAAAAAGGGGGTGGACAAAAGTATTGGCACCCTTTGAAAAATCATGGGATGCTTCTCTAATTTGTGTAATTAACAGCACCTGTTACTTACCTGTGGCACATAACAGGTGGTGGCAATAACTAAATCACACTTGCAGCCAGTTGAAATGGATTAAAGTTGACTCAACCTCTGTCCTGTGTCCTTGTGTACCACATTGAGCATGGAGAAAAGAAAGAAGACCAAAGAACTGTCTGAGGACTTGAGAAGCAAAATTGTGAGGAAGCATGAGCAATCTCAAGGCTACAAGTCCATCTCCAAAGACCTGAATGTTCCTGTGTCTACCGTGCGCAGTGTCATCAAGAAGTTTAAAGCCCATGGCACTGTGGCTAACCTCCCTAGATGTGGACGGAAAAGAAAAATTGACGAGAGATTTCAACGAAAGATTGTGCGGATGGTGGCTAAAGAACCTCGACTAACATCCAAACAAGTTCTAGCTGCCCTGCAGTCCGAGGGTACAACAGTGTCAACCCGTACTATCCGTCGGCGTCTGAATGAAAAGGGACTCTATGGTAGGATACCCAGGAAGACCTCACTTCTGATCCAGAGACATAAAAAAGCCAGGCTGGAGTTTGCCAAAACTTACCTGAGAAAGCCAAAAACTTTTTGGAAGAATGTTTTCTAGTCAGATGAGACAAAAGTAGAGCTTTTTGGGAAAAGGCATAAAAATAGAGTTTACAGGAAAAAAAAAAGAGGCCTTCAAAGAAAAGAACACGGTCCCTACAGTCAAACATGGCGGAGGTTCCCTGATGTTTTGGGGTTGCTTTGCTGCCTCTGGCACTGGACTGCTTGACCGTGTGCATGGCATTATGAAGTCTGAAGACTACCAACAAATTTTGCAGCATAATGTAGGGCCCAGTGTGAGAAAGCTGGGTCTCCCTCAGAGGTCATGGGTCTTCCAGCAGGACAATGACCCAAAACACACTTCAAAAAGCAATAGAAAATGGTTTGAGAGAAAGCACTGGAGACTTCTAAAGTGGCCAGCAATGAGTCCAGACCTGAATCCCATAGAACACCTGTGGAGAGATCTCAAAATGGCAGTTTGGAGAAGGCACCCTTCAAATCTCAGGGACCTGGAGAAATTTGCCAAAGAAAAATGGTCTAAAATTCCAGCAGAGCATTGTAAGAAACTCATTGATGGTTACTGGGAGCGGTTGTTCGCAGTTATTTTGTCTAAAGGTTGTGCTACCAAGTATTAGGCTGAGGGTGCCAATACTTTTGTCCGGCCCATTTTTGGAGTTTTGTGTAAAATGATCAATGATTTGACTTTTTTTTCATTCTCTTTTGTGTTTTTTCATTGCAAGCAAAATAAATGAAGATATTATTACCAAAGCATTTGTGATTGCAATCATTTTCTGGAAGAAATTGAGTATTATCTGACAGAATTGCAGGGGTGCCAATACTTTTAGCCAGCACTGTACAACGGACACTCAGACAATAATGCCCACAATCAGTGCCCGCACTCATCGTGGGCATTAAGGCTCCAAGGCGGCATTTTCCTGGTGGGACATGGGTGGTATCATTTTGTCAAGGATCGCCTGCCCCCGGAACAAGTTCTGAGACTGGCAATCCATTGTCGTGGCAACCTGGAGCCTATTGAAGTCTCCCAGGCTTGTCTGGCATTAATTTTGCAATGCATTGTAATTAGCATCTTAATGGAGTGCATTTGTGATCAGTCCCCGTGGGGTTTAAGACCCCTAGGGGGTCTAATTATTTAAGTAAAAAAAAAAAAAGTTAAAGAAAATAAAAAGAATTAAAAATTCTAATCAACACCCCTTTCCCTTGAACACATATAAAAGTAAAAAAAAAATAAAGTGAAACACATACACATTAGTTATCCCTGTGTCAGAAAACACCCCGTCTTCAAACTTATAAAAATATTTTTCCCATACAGTGAACACCGTAGCGGAAAAAAAAAAATCAAAAGAGCCAAGAGCGTTTTTTTCGCTATTTTGTCTCCCATAAAAATTTGGATAAAAAGCGGTCAAAGCAATAGACATTCCTCGAATTAGTATAAATAAAAAGTACATCTGACCCCACAAAAAAAGACGCCTTATGCATTCCTGTACACGGAAATATAAAAAAAATTACAGGTGTCAGAATATGGCAACTTTTTTTTGCAAAGTTTTGGATTTTTTAAGGGGTTAAAACTAAAAAAAAAAAACTAAACAAAAAAACAAAAAAGCTAAACTATAAAAATTTGGTATCCCTGGAATACAGGTGACATCATTTTGACTGCAGGCTATAAAAACAAAGCCTGTAAAAGCCTGAAAGTCGCACAAATGCAGTTTTCTCCAATTCGACCCCATTCTGAATTTTTTTTCCAGCACATCATGCAGAATGTTAAATGTTACCATTAAGTGAGGCCGGACCGAGGACGAAGGATGGAAGGGGAGGCCTGCATGACAGGAGTTTAGCCAGGAGCATAAGCTGAGGGTACAGGAAAGGGTTAAGTTGGCCATTTAGAGGAGGCGTAGGGGAGGGAACTGGGAAAGGGGGGGTTGGGGGAGGGAGTATTTAAAGTGAAGGCGGGAAGATTCCCGCCACTTTAGAGAAAGCAGGGAGTGAGTGAAGCCAACACACCTCTGCGGTTTTCTTGCTTGCCCAGGATGTCTGAGGTTGAAGATATGCTGGCCCAGCTCAGGGCTGAAGCGGATCGTAGGGGGCCGCAATGGCTGCAATCCCAGCTGCAGGGATTGATACAGGGGTCTGGAGAGTCGGCTAGCCGCCCCTCTCCTTCTGGAAGACGGCCGCGGAGGACCAGGCCTCCGGCGCGCCTCAGCCCCGAGGAGACCCCTCGGATCCGGCGCCGAATTAGGAGCCCCTCACGGGACCCTCCGGTCCAGGGCACCGCTCGGCGCTCTGCTGAGCGGCAGTCCCGGGCCGGGAGGAATCCACGGCGACGGCGGGACCCGCAGCGGGGGAGGGGGAGTCGCCCCTCCTGCATCACTGACCTCGTTGGAGTCGGGATTGGAAGCGGTGGGCCTTCCGGCGGCGGCGGTGACTCCGGCTCGGCCTGTGGTGCGCAGGAGGATCTCCGGTGCAGCCCCTGTGCGCGGGGGAGAAGCGGGGCTGGCACCTTCAGCGTCAGAGCAGCAGGCTGGGCCTAGCGCAACATCAGCCCAAGATGGCGCCCAGAGCGCGGGCGCTGGGGGGCGGAGCGTCGCGGAGGCCTTGTCCAGGAGGCCCGACGTGGATAGCGGCGAGGAGGGCCCCAGTGAGACGGCTACAGGACGACAGGACCAGGATTCAGCGGCCGCTGGGTTCACAGCACCCAGGCGCCCAGGTGAGCGTTCATCTACTGTAACAGGGCCCTTGTTAGCGGTTTCAGGGGGGAGGGGTTTAGAGGGGAACCGCGAGGAGCTAAGCAGGGGTATGTTAGCCTTTATGGGGGTGTTGGCGGAAATGGTGCGGGGAGCGGGTAGCGGCGGGGGGGACGTCGTCGTCCCCAGCGATGGCGTGGGGGGCGGGAAGTTCGCCGGCGGTATCGCTAGGGGGGTTTCCTCTGCGTCGGGGGTGTCTGTGTCGGTGCAAACGCAGAGTGAGGACAAAGGGGACGCGCCGCGGTTAGACGATGCGGCGAAGGGGGGAAGTATATGTCTGCTTTGAGGGGCCTTTAGGGGCTCACTTGAAGCAGGAGGTGAGGGAGCGCATTTGGAAAGGCGAATATGTTGATATATTTTCGCTTTTGCCTTTGGAGCGCTTTAATTTGGACAAGCCTAGGAAGGAAGAAAAGAAGGAAGAGGAGGAGAAGAGGCGGTACCGCCTTATTCCTCGGACGTTTGCTAATTGGCTGCAAGCGTTCGCCATAATGGCAAGTGTCATAGGGGAGAAGGCGCCGGAAAATTGTTCAGCGCTTTTCTGTTATTTGGACGCAATAGGGGAGGCGCATAGGACATATGGGGGGCAGGCATGGCTCCGGTATGACGAACAATTTCGTCAGCGGAAAGCAGTTCGGTCCAGCATTCGCTGGGACCATAAAGACATTGGGTTATGGGTGAGGATTATGGCGCAAGCGAGGGCGGGGCCGTCCTTTCCAGGGGGGACCGGGGGCCCCGAGTCTTCGGGGCGCTCGGTCGCCGCACAGAAGGGACTCTGTTTCTCATTTAATGAAGGGGGGTGTAAGTTCGGCTCCAAGTGTAGGTTTAAGCATGAGTGCTCCTCTTGTGGGGGCACCCATGGAGCCAACCGGTGCTTCCGCTCCAAGCAGAAGGGTTCAGATGGGGCTGGGAAGGGGGGCGACTCCGGTGTGGCTGGAAAGGATGGCGCCATTTCTAAATAGGTACCCAGATAGGGAGGCGGCGGCCTTGTTGTAGGAGGGGTTCGAGTCGGGTTTTCGGATACCGTTTGTTGAGGCGGCGGTTTCAGGGGTGGTTAGGAATTTGAGGTCGGCACAGGAGCATCCGGAGGTGGTCTCAGAAAAGCTGAGGAAGGAGGTGGACCTGGGGCGCATGGTGGGACCGTTTCCGGAGCCTCCCTTGCCGAACTTGCGGGTATCTCCTTTAGGGGTGGTCCCAAAGAAGGAGCCGAATAAGTTTCGGCTTATTCACCATCTGTCATTCCCAAAGGGGGCGTCTGTTAATGACGGGATCGACCCCAAGTTGTGTTCGGTGGAGTATACTTCATTTGATGCGGCGATTTTCTGGGTCCGGCGTTTTGGCCGGGGGGCGTTGTTGGCGAAGACTGACATCGAGGCGGCATTTAGGCTGCTGCCGGTGCATTCAGATAGTCAGCACTTGTTGGGTTGTTTTTGGGGGGGCGGGTTTTTTGTCGACTGTTGCTTGCCAATGGGCTGTTCATTGTCGTGTTCCTATTTCGAAAAGTTTAGTTCGTTTTTGGAATGGGTCATCCGGGACGTTTCTGGGTGGGCCTCGGTCATTCACTACTTGGATGACTTTCTTTGCATTGGTCCGGGGGGATTCCTCCGTTTGCTCGGTCTTGCTGCATTCGGTGGAACGGGTGGCGGCAGATTTTGGGGTGCCACTAGTGCGTGAAAAAACTGAGGGTCCGGCGACGGTTCTCAGTTTTTTGGGTATTACCATTGACACGGTCCGTATGGAGTGTCGTCTTCCAGAGGATAAGTTATGTGGGTTGCGGACGGAGGTTCAGAGGGCATGTCGGCTAAAAAAGCTGCGATTAAGGGAATTGCAGTCTCTTTTAGGCAAATTGAACTTCGCGTGCCGGATTATACCAATGGGGAGGGTGTTTTCTCGACGGTTGGCAGCGGCAACGGCTGGTGTGTCCGTTCCCGCGCATTTTATCCGGTTGGGGTGGGAGTTGAGAGAAGATTTGCGGGTTTGGGATTCGTTTTTAGAACAATATAATGGGCAGTCACTGTGGATGGAGGAGGGAGTGGTAGCAGGGGAATGGGATCTTTTTACGGACGCGGCCGGGAGCGTAGGGTTTGGGGCATATTTTAAGGGTAGTTGATGCGTAGGTTCTTGGCCGGACGAGTGGGTTTCGGGGGGGCTGGTCAGGAACCTGGCTTTGTTAGAATTATTTCCTATTCTGGTGTCGGTGGTAGTGTGGGGGGAAATTTTCCGTAATAAGAAGATTCGCTTTCATTGCGACAACTTGGGGGGTGGTGCAGGCGATAAATCGGTTGTCCGCTGCGTCGCCGCCGGTGGTTCGGGTTTTGCAGCGATTGGTGTTGGAATGTTTGAGGTTGAATGTTTGGATTGTAGCGGTCCATGTCCCAGGGGTGCAGAATGATGTGGCTGACGCCCTCTCTCGTTTGCAGTGGGATCGTTTCAGGAGGTTGGTGCCGGAGGCAGACGAGAACGGCACGCGGTGGCCGACGGAGTTGTGGACCGTGCCGGTCGGGCGGCAGAGTGTTTGATTCGGGCATCTTTGGTGGACGGTACATGGGCGGCCTATACGAAAGCCTGGGAACAGTGGGAGCAGTTGTTGGGTTCTTTGGGGGTGGAGACAGAGGATTTCGAGATGCCGTTATTATTATTCGTGGGGCATTGTAAGGAGTCGGGGTGGACAGTTTCTAGGTTGAATACGTGTTTAGCGGGTTTAACCTTCGGGTTTAAGAGTAGGGGGATGCTGGCCTTTACGAAGTCATTTCTGGTGTGGCAGGCGGTAAAAGGTTGGCGCCGTTTCAAGGCGGCGAAGGACACGCGCAGACCGGTGTCCTTTTCCATACTGCTGGGCTTGGGCTCCGCTTTGGGGACAGTGGGGGCGAGCCCGTGGGAGGTCTTGCTGTTCAGGGCGGCATTTTCGCTCGCCTTTTTTGGAGCCTTGCGGTTGGGGGAATTGGTGAGTGGATCCCGGATTCGTCCGGGGGGTGTGTTTTGGGAGGATGTGAGCCTGTACGAGGACAGGGTGGAGTTTAGGTTAAGGCGTTCGAAGACGGACCAGGAAGGCCGGGGGTGTGCGGTGCGGCTGTTTGCGGTGCCAGGGTGTTTGATGTGTCCTGTTAGTTGCTTGAGGTCTTATTGTTCGGACAGGGGTCGGGCGACAGGCCCCCTCCTGGTCCATGAGGATGGGTCGTTTTTGTCCAGGTTTCAATTCTTGGGAGTTTTTCGGTGATGTTTGTGTTATCTGGGTTTGGGGGAGGAGTATTTTAGTGGTCACTCCTTCCATATTGGGGCAGCTACGGAGGCGGCCCGGAGGGGTTTGGGGGAGGACGTAATTCAGCGCATCGGCCGATGGGAATCAGTGCGTTTTAGGTCATATGTCCGTTTGAGGGGGCTGGTCTGAACAAAAACACATTTTGTATCGGGGGAGGTCCGCAGGTAGGTGGGTTAGGAAGAGGGGGTTTTTATTCGAGCGGGTGTGTTAGTGCCTGGGGCCTGTTATTGTTATGTTGCTTTTAATGTTTTACAGGTGCTGAGCCGTGCTTGGTTTGGTTGATGGGCCATTCCTTTGTGTTCTGGGGCGCAGTGCGGGCGGCGGTGCGACCAGACGGTAGGCAGTTGGGTTTTGCGCGAGGGGAGGTGCGGTTGCGCTGGTTAGGCTTAAGGGGGATGGTGTGGGGCAGGGTGCTCGCGGAGTTTCATCGCTTCGTGAGGCTGGATAGACCTCCAGACATACTGGTACTGCATGTTGGAGGTAACGATTTGGGGGTCCGCCCTTTTCGGGAGCTGATTAACGATATCAAATTCGACTTATTGCGACTCTGGGCGATGTTTCCGGGATTGGTAACAGTATGGTTGGATATTGTGCCAAGGAAAGTGTGGAGGGCGGCCCGGTCGGTGGAACGTGTGAACAAAGCCCGTATTAAGGTGAATAGGGCAATTGGGAGGTTTATGGCACGGAATGGAGCGGTCTCAGTGCGCCATAGTGAATTGGAATCTGGGGAGGGTGCATTTTGGAGAAGGGACGGGGTTCATTTGAACGCCGTGGGTATTGACATGTGGTGCCTGGGATTGCAGCAGGGAATTGAGACGGCTCTAGGGGTGTGGCGGGACGCCCGCCGATAAGGAGGTCATTGGTGGGCGTTGTGGCGGTGGGGGTCCTCGAGGCTGGGATATCGGAAATGGTCGTGGTGGGGAGGGCCCCGCGGTAGGGGCTGGACTCCCCAGACCATTTGGACTGTGGCTGGATGGCTCCGGTAGGGTTAAAGGGTATTAAGGGCTTTATGGCCTTAGGAAATAGAGCACCGAGCAGATTTATTTAAATAGGTGCCCCTGAGCTGGTGTGGAACGGCTAGGGGTAACAGCTGGTGCTCAGGAAGTATGGGGTTAACATTTTGGGTTTTGGGGCCTCGAGGTCCTCCGTCGTCGGGTCGGGTTATTTACTGTGTTTTGGGGAATATTTGTTGTGGCATTTAAATGGTTAAATTATTTTATTTAATAAACTGGCTGCTGTGGCCAATTTCATCCAACATCGGTGTCGAGTATTTATTTTAGGTAAAGAAAACAGAGAAGAGCGGGCGACTTGGCAATACCCTGGTCATGAAATCCAATTTGCCCAACAAATATTAAAGAGAACCTTTCATGTCCTCATGAAAGTGTGGTTTTATATACCGCTAGAAAGCCGACAGTATGTGCCCCGGTGCTGGAGATATCAGTGCCTTTATTTTCGGCACCGTCATCTCCCCACTGTCAGAAGGCTGTTCCTCATAGTTCAGCGTCATCTCTGGGCTGTAAGGAACGCCCCTTCTGACAGTACAGGGCTATGGACGAGTACTGTCAGAGGAGGCGTTCCTTACAGCCTGTCGATAACACTGGGCGGTAAGGAACACCTTTCTGACACTGGGGAGATGACGGTGCCGAAACTAATGTCACTGATATCTCCAGCACCGGGGCACATATCATCGGCTTTCTAGCGGTATTTAAAACCGCACTTTCATGAGGACATGAAAGGTCCTCTTCAAGCCCTCTTATGGCTCTGTGAACAGAAAAATAAAAAAAGTCATGGGGTTTGTAAGGCAGGAGTCAAAAACAAAAATTGCCTGCGGCGGGAACACTATTATTATTTAATGTTCGTTGCTCGTGGACACCTGCTGCAACACCCAGACCCTGCACAGACCATCTGTTCTAGCAGCCTCTGGGTGCCGTGGTTCTGGTGAACCGTCCTATTACTTGAATAAGAGCAGTGCTGCACACGCCACCCATCCACCAGCAGCTTCTGGGAGGCATCTAGAACACATGATCAATGCTGGGCTTGGGTGTTGGACCCTGACAGATCACATTGTTAAATATTATTAGATTGCAATATTCATGACCTGTAAGGGTTAAGTCTATTCTGCTGACAACACTCTTGGTACATGAGTGTGGTTAGGTTATACTATTCAAGTATTGTCCAAATACAGTAGTAAAATGTATAAAGATGCTGGGGAACAACTCCTCTCATGAATATAAATGATTGACAGACACACATCCCTGGGTCTGTCTGTCTTACTTCCTCTGATACCTTGAGAAGATTGCAGATTTGTCCTACAGAGGCCAACACATGGATGAATAAGCATGAACCAAGATGTCCGCAAGAGAACCAGCGTAAAGAAACCTAACTAAGAACTTCTCCATGATGTCAGCTAATAAGGCATTGACTGATATTTCTGTTATCCTGGAAGCTTTTCCTGTATCTGTTTTTCCATGAAGACTTCAATAAATTTCCATGTTTTTATAAGAAGCCGAGTCCTACAATAATGTTACCTTATGGGTCAACACGTGAGTAAGAGTTTCATTCAAGCATATAATATTTTACACACATACCGTACTGATAAAAATTAAAATTGGGGCAGAAAAACCCCTTTAGATAATAAAGGAACTTCAATAAAATAATGTAAAACAATTCCAAAATGTCCCAAAAAGTAAATGATGCAGATGGATAAAAAATGACTTTGCAGAATCTCTAGGGTTACTTTGGTCTGTTTTTCTTTGGGAGTGTGTTTCTTGTCTCCTTTGATATAACCATAGGCCTTGTGCGTAGACTTGTGTGCCGGTGTCTGTATTGGCTCAAATACCATCACAGCTATAACTTGATTTACACCTTTGGGGAAAGTTCTTACCCCAATGGGCAGGGATGTGTACATAAGGGTCGACCACTTAAAGCTAGTTTGGAGAAAGTTATGGAGCTGTGGAGAAGGAACACATGCCTTGAGTAAATTAATCCAGCCCAGCCAATCTCAGAAGACTCCATATTTTATTATTTTTTACTTAAAGAAAGAAGTTGAGGAATCCCAGATCCAATTGTCCTCTACAAGGCAGTTGCTCCTTTGCCTGCATATTCTTTCTTTAAAGTGAATATCCACCACTGCACATCATTTTGGGTCTATATGCCTAAATAGGTCTGTATATTTACTTTTTAATGAATTAGAGGATCTTTTCTGCCTCTGACCCTGGCTATCAGCCATTTATAAAGAGTCAACGCCTCCACAGGCTTGGGAAAAACAATTCATTTGGGGGGCACAGTCGATATAATACATACAGTGGCAGATGTAGGGGCACAATACAAAATAGGCTCAATACAAGAGGACATAGCAGAAATAATATAATGGGGCACAGCATAAAGGGGCAGAAGGAACAATATATGGGGGCGCAGAGCAGGCATAGTGCAAGATGGCAGAGGGAACAATACATGGTAGGCAGAACAGACAAAGTGCAAGACAAGGGGGCAGAGGGAACACTACATGGTGATACAGCAGTCATGGTGCAAAAGGGCACAACAGAAGCAATAAAAGTTACCACTATACAAGAAGGCACGGTATATATAGTACAAGGAAGGAGCACAGCAGACACAATGCAAGGAGGCAGAAGAAACAATGCATGGGGGTAGAGTGCACACATCAAGGGAGCAGAAGGAAAAATACTAGGGGTGCAGAGCAGACCAAGTGCAAGAGGGAAAATGAACAAAACATGCAAAAAAAGTGCAAGGAGATGGGAGGAACACAGGTCAAGGGGGCTCAATAGAAACCATACCAGTAAGCACCATGCAAGAAGTCACAGTATGTATAGTACAAGGAGCACAGTAGTCACAGTCCAAGGGAACAGAAGGAACAATACATATGGGGGAGAACAATAAGTGCAAGTGGGTACAATATAAACCATACCAGTAAGCAACATGCAAGAAGTCACAGTATGTATAGTACAAGGAGCACAGTAGTCACAGTCCAAGGGAACAGAACAGAGGCGTAGCTAGTGGGGGGGGGCAGAGGGGCGGCTGCCCCGGGCCCACTGAGTCTTTGGGGGCCCACCCCAGGGCCGCCATTAATACATCCTTTATTTCTAACTAGATCGGTGTCTATTTACAATGCTTCCTGGTGCTTAACTGTCTTGTAAACTGCAAGCCAATACAGGCCTGCGGTTTACAAGACGCCAAGACCACAGACGAATATCTGCTTCTCAGCACAGGCGGCGCGATGACGTCACAACATCACGCCGCCCGCGCTCAGACACAGACGTCCTGTGCGTGTACAGGGAGGAAGCGGCAGCAGCTCCGTTCATCAGCATCGCAGGTAGGTGAGTATGACTTTTTTTTTGTGGGTATATTAATAGTATAAGGGGTGGATAGGAGAGGGAAATATAACTATAAAGGGAGGATTCATTAGGGGGCATTATGACGATGGGGGGTCATTTATATAAGGGTTATTGGGGGGTATTATTAATACAAGGGGGGAGGTTATTTATATAAGGAGCCATTAGGGGGCATCATTTATATTAGGAGGCATTATGAACATAAGGGGGTGGTCATTGATATAAGGGGTCATTAGAGGTGCAGTATTTATGTCAGGGGCATAATATGAGGGGTAATTAATTTAATGAAAGTGACACTTGGGCTTTATTGAGACTAAGGCCCCACGTAGCGAGCTGCAGGAAAAACTATGGCGGTAACATTGTGTTTTTTCCCGCAGCGCTTTTCACAGAAGGTCTGCAGAGGTTTCCTCTGTGGACTTTCTGTTTTCAATACACCTATATGGAAACCGCCGGTGTTTCCATAGGTATAATTGACATGCTGCGATTTCCAAAACCGCAACAGTTCTGGAAATCGCAGTGCGTCTGCTGCACATATTTTTCCACAATGTGTGGATGGGATTTGCTAGAGTGCCACGGTTTTTTTCTGTGGGTTTTCGCCACATGTGGCACCATCCCATCCCCACTTTGCAGTAAAATGTGCGCAGCGTAAACGCTGTGATTTCCAAAACAGTCGCAGTTTTGGAAATCGCAGCATGTCAATTATACCTACGGAAATGCTGGCGGTTTCCCTGTAGATATAATTGAAGCAGAAAGTCTGCAGAGGAAATCTCTGTGAACTTTCTGTGCAAAGTGCTGCAGGAAAAACCGTGATGCGTCGCTGCTGCATTTTTTCCCACAGCTGTTTTTTGCTGTCGTACGCCAAGTGGGGCCTTGGCCTTAAGGAGTTTTCCAGCTCATTTTTATTAATTATCTATCTTCAGAATAAATCATCAATAAGAGATAAGTGATTCCCCACTGATCAGCTGTATGAAGGGGCTATGGCGCCTGTTTATATCACACGCTGTCTGTTTATAGTGACCGTGTGATGTAATTCCAGCCTTGTCACATAGACGTGTATAGGACGAGGCTGTAGTTACATGACATGGCCGCTATGAGATGAATGACACTATGTAAACAGAGAACGGGTCACGGAGCTTACACAGATACCACGGTTCATTCAAACAGCTGATCCTGGGGGTCCCGGGTATTGGAACCCCAATAATTTTTTTCCCTTGTTTTTTTTTTTCCCTTTTCAATTAGGAAATACCTGGGACATTATTAATAAGGGGCACTATTTAAAGGGGGTACACAGGGAAGTTATTAATTTAAAGATGCACTTGGGGGTATTATTCATTATGGGGGTTTGTATTATATATTTTATAATTGGGGTAGCAGCAGGATGAGTGTGCAGGTGAGGACAATGTGGGTCAGGTGCCTGGAAAAGTGAGGAGCCAAAGATGTCTGTGCTGCAAACTTTACAGAGACTGGAAGAAGTGGTCATGGCCGTCCGGATGAAGGAAATGGGGAATGTAAACGATTAGTCAGAGACGTCACCGGTAAGTCACTAAATGTTACTGCCCTGTATTCACCTAAATTGCCTGCAGAGCCCTGTGTAGAGCTGCTATATACCACTATACGCTCACTGTATACTGATAGTATCGGTATACGAACAAATCCAAGTTGGGGGCCCACTTGGACATGTTCGCCCCCCTGTGCTGAACCCCTAGCTACGCCTCTGGAACAGAAGGAACAATACATATGGGCAGAGCAGACAAAGTGCAAGGGAGCAGAACTAACAATACCTGGGGGGTCAAACAGCACAAGTGGGCACAATAGAAACCGTACCAGTAGGCACCATGCAAGAAGTCACAGTATGTATAGTACAAGGAGCACAGTAGTCACAGTCCAAGGGAGCAGAAGGAACAATACATATGGGGGAGAACAATAAGTGCAAGAGGGCACAATAGAAACCATATAAGCAAGCACAAGAGGGCACAGAATGTATAGTACTAGAAGTACAGCAGGCATAGTACAAGAAGCTATAATAAACAATATTAAAGGGCAACTTAGGCAACAGCAGGAACAACATTGGTGGCTGTAATAAAAACAATACTGGGGTTATAGCAGGCAAGTGATAGCTATAAAGAAGTTTTGATAAATGTCCGCACCAGATGCAGAGGAAGGATCAAGGAAATGACTACAAGTAGAGAAAACTTTGTTGTGAGTATGTTGTGAGTTCTCTCAGAATGGGGAGGGGTCCTCTCCTGCACTAAAAGGAATCAAAGGCATTTTTCATATAAAAAAAAATCATAACAAAATAAATGTTGTCCACAAGTATGGTGCAATGAGAACAACAAAACGTGCTATTAAAGGGGTTTCCAGGATAAAGATATTTATGACCTAGGATAGGTCATAAATATCAGACTAGTGGGCGTCTGAAACTAGGCACCCATACAGATCAGCAGGTGCACAGATAATGGACCAGGAAGGAAGCTGTACCGAGTCACTGCAGGTTACTTCTCATTCAAGTTAATGGCAACTGATCTATGATACCTATTCTGACCACTACACAAAAAACGGAGCTATCTGCTTCCTGCTCCATTCTCTATGTATTGGTGAGGGCACCAGGTGTTGGACCACCATCTGATACCGTTGACATACTGTATCTTTAGCATAAATTATCAAAATCTTTAGCCCAGAAAACCCATTTAATTTAAATGCTATTTTTCATAGCAGTACACAATATTATCATTATCATTACAACCCCAATTCCAAAAAAGTTGTGACACTGTGTGAAGTATATAGAAAGCAAGAATGGAATTATTTGAAAATCTCATATAACCCTAATTTTTTAGAACATGAAACATGAAACATATATCAAAAGGTGAAAGTTGCACAATAGAACATAGATCAAATATCAGAAGGTGAAAGTAACACAATAGAACATAGAACACATGTCAGAAGGTGAAAGTTACACAATAGAACACAGAACACATATCAGAAGGTGAAAGTTAAACAATAGAACATATATCAGAAGGTGAAAGTTACATAATAGAACATAGAACACAGATCAGAAGGTGAAAGTTACACAATAGAACACAGAACACAGATCAGAAGGTGAAAGTTACACAATAGAACATAGAACACAGATCAGAAGGTGAAAGTTACACAATAGAACATAGAACACAGATCAGAAGGTGAAAGTTACACAATAGAACACAGAACACATGTCAGAAGGTGAAAGTTAAACAATAGAACATAGAACATATATCAGAAGATGAAAGTTACACAAAGGAACATAGAACACATATCAGAAGGTGAAAGTTACACAACAGAACATAGAACACATATCCGAAGGTGAATGTTACATAACAGAACATAAAACACATATCAGAAGGTGAAAGTTAGACATTTTCCCATTTCATTTGAAAAGTTAACTCATTAACTCAAAGTTGGGACAGGGTTAACAAAAGACTAGAAAAGTAAGTGGTACTAATGAAAAATAATTGGATTGTCACTTTTCAATTAAGTCACATGACTGTGTATAAAAAGTGCATGTTAGAGAGACAGACTCTCAGAAGCAAAGATGGTGAGAGGTTCACCAATTTGTGAAAAACTGCATCTAAAAATTGTGGAACAATTTCAGAAAAATGTTCCTCAATGTAAAATTGGAAAGACTTTGAATATCCGATACGTTACAGTAAATAATTTCATCAAAAGATTCAGAGAATCTGGACAAATCCATGTTCACAATGGACAAGGTCAACAGTAAATATTGGATGCTCATGATCTACTGGCCCTCAGGCAGCACTGAATGAATTGGTAATGAAAATCACTCCTTTTGCTGAGGAATACTTCCAGAAATCATTGTCTACGAGTCTATGAACACAGTGTGTTGTGTAATCCACAAATGCAAGTTAAAGTTGTATCATGCAAAGAAAAAGCCATATATCAACACAATCCAGAAACACCACCGTCTTCTCTGGGTCAAAGCTATTTAAAATGGACTGAGGCAAAATGGAAAACTGTTCTTTGGTCACTGTGGATACTGTGACCAGCAGACTCAAGAGGGAAGGAACCATGCAGATTGTTATTAACGCATAGTTCACAGGCCCGCATCTCTGATGGTATGGAATTGTATTAGTGCCTATGGCATGTACAGTTTACACATCTTGAAAATGCTGAGCGGTATATAGAGGTTTTAGAATAAAATATACTCCTATCCAGACAACGCCTCGTTCAGGGAACTCTACACCACATATTGCATCCATCACAACAGCATGGCTTTGCAGAAGCCGAGACAGGATGCTGAATCTGGATTGCAGGAAGCCATCCTACAATCCAGATCTTTCACCAAGAGAAAACATTGGGCAAACTATAAAATGCCAAATCCAGCAAAAAAAAACAAAAACTAAGGATTGCTGAGCAGCTGGAATCCTACATCATACAAGAATGGGAAAACATTCCCTTTCCAAGACTCCAGCAATTGGTCTCCTCACTTCCCAGATGTTTACAAACTGTTGTAAAAAGAAGAGGTGATGCTACACAATGGTAGACATGGTTCTGTCCCAACTTCTTTGAGATGCATTGCTGCCATAGATTTCTAAAGGAGTGATTTTTTTCAAATGAAATAGAGAAATGTTCACCTTCTGATACGTGATCTATGTACTTCAGATATGTATTCTATTGTGCAACTTTCATCTTCTGATATGCATTCTGTTGTGTAACATTACCCTTCTGATATGTATTTTGTGTTTTATTGGGTAACATTTAACTTCTGATATGTGTTCTATTATATAACTTTCACCTTCTGATATGTGTTCTATGTTCTATTGTGTAACTTTTACCTTTTGACATGTATTCTATGTTCTATTGCGTAACTTTCACCTTCTGATATTTGATCTATGTTCTAATAAGTAACTTTCACCTTCTGATATGTGTTCTATATTTTATTGGGTAACATTCACCTTCTGATATGTGTTTTATGGTCTATTGTGTAACATTCACCTTCTGATATGTGTTCTATGTTCTGTTGTGTAACTTTCATTGTGTTCTACTTTATAACTTTCACTTTCTGATATGTGTTCTTTGCTCTATTGTGAGGAAAATATGGTTATATGCGATTTCTAGATTATTCCAAATTATTGCAGTCTTGTTTTCTTTACAATTTACACAGCGTCCCAACTTTTTTGGAAATGGGGTTGTACATCACTCCTATATTTGTTCACAGTTGATGTGTGGTATATATACCAGGGAACCCCCCTTATTACAGATTCTAACTTTTAGGACTCTCTAAGTTGTTTTCTGGATGTGTGGACGCCTCTCCTATGAATACATGTCCATACATACATATTCTTCTTTGTAATTCATTTTAACTAAGCTAAAGGACTTGATTGATCTGAAGCCAACATATGTTCTGTACGTGATTTGTGGAGGAAGAGGCGGAAATCACAATCATATGGGTAAATGTGAGTGTGTAAGACTATGTGGAACCTTCTATGGCAGAATGAAGTGACCTTTGTGTATTGCAAATATGTATATATATAAGGATAATTGCATAAAGGATTGTAAGGGAAATAACAGGTTATGGACACTTCTCTGCAATAGACCGCATAGAGAAATGAGCTCGGTGAAGCTGCTGCTTTTTCCAGCCATAATGAGGTCATTCCACTGGACATCATTGCCATGAACGTGACATTATTGAGATTCAGTGGAGGACTGAAAATACCATTTGATCACATTACAACTTTTAGAAATCCCTACTACCAGATGACAATTATAAAACGCCCTAAAAAGGTATCGTTATTAAAAGTTATGAGCCCAAATCGTGAGACTACTCCAGTGTCGTGTTGTTATTGCTCACCTTTCACATAAATGTCCTCACCTATCCTTGTACCAGCATACTGTATATGCCTATATTCAAGCTGGCTAGTATATTGTTCAGTGATGTAATTGTGGGGTCCCATAAGAAGATCTGGAATGAGAACCTGGTTGTCCTCAGCCATCAACAAGTGAGGTCGCAGTTATATTTTGTAATTTACTGTGGTATGGAGATTTTCTGTTACAGAAAGTGTGGTATATTGCTAGGATGCCATAATGCATGGAGGTTGGTGTAGTATGGCGTCTTACAATTATCTCCAACTCCCATAGTTTCCATTACACACCCCTGTCTCTGCCCAGCCATTTCAAAGTGCTTAGCAGAAAGAAATTTGGTGTCACAGCTCCCATAACCTGCATTTATAGCGGTGTTGTGATCGAGAAATCTGGACAGCTATGGACTAGAAGTGTATCATCTTTAGCAAGGAATCCAGGTTCTCTTTTGGATAGTTGATGGTTGGTTTTGAGTACGGAGACCTCAAGGTCAGCACTTCTATCCTTCCTTTGCTGGTGTGATGATCTAGGGGGCCATCACATATGACAACCAGTTACCCCAAGTAGTGATGCGAGGGACACAGCTCAGCGATATGTACAGGACATCTTGGTAGAGCTTTCAACTGGCATTTTCAACAGGGTAATGCTCACCCCCACCCAGCAAGGGTTTCCCAGGAATCCATTTGCCAGATTGCAACACTTTCTTGGCCTAACTTGGTCATCAGATTTATGACAAATCCAGCATTTATCTATGAGTGTGCAAGATCTACAGGCCCAGCTGCAAGCTCTGTAGGCAAATGTGCCATAGGATACCATATGGAACCTATACACCTCCATACCCAACTGTAACTCCCCATGTGTCCAGGCTAGGGGCAGCCCAACAGGGTACTATAGCCTCCACTCAATTGTACATTTTTCTTCCAATAAACTCCTTTCGCTCTAATATTATCATCACTTACATATATCTTCATTACATTCACACTGAGAAAGTTTCATTGCACTCCAACAACTTCTTGGTGCGGTATTTTTTTTGTATCAATGTGTGTAGATAGATATAAAATGCTGCATGTACTAATAAGTGTAGCTGTGATAATCCTTGAAGTATTAACCTATATTTAGAATCAAAGTGAGAAGTTTAATTTAGATGTGAATTAAGACGTTCCAGTAATCTCTGTCTGGGAATGTAGCGCTAATGTCAGTCCTGGAGTCACACTGACTTGTTAAGAAAACCCAAACGTTAGTTACCAAATCCAGGGCAAACATGGAGATTAGCTCAAGAAAGTTCACTAATTACTTAGGTGGAAGAAAAGACACATGAGCATAGAGTTCAACCATTCTCAGATCAATTATATGTCATGCAATTCTAAATTATTTGTAACCCTCAATGTCAATTGTCATTAGATGTGGCATCATACAGTAGTATCCACCATTACCAGTAGTATCCACCATTACTACCTGTTGTGGTAGGGCTTCCCTGTGGTAGGAAGTGTGTGTCTTCTAAAAGTTGTGGAAAACGGGGCAGCAGCATCACATTGCCCTTACTTCTTCCTCAACTGGGCCCAGTGTTTATAAAGCCAGATCACCAAAGGAATTGTATAGCTTTTCCCTACCTGACAGTGATCTGTATGATCGAGGCAGGAAGGGAAGCTGAACACGAGGTGCACATCCCATCCAGCTTCCCATCAGACAAAATACCCAAACAGAACACATCACTGGGGAAACAAGTAAAGTACTAGATATTATCCCCTTTAAGGCGTTGTCCAGGGTGTTAAAACTACCTTAATCCGGCAGGTTCTTAGTGATCGGCTTGGTCCTGACCCCTGGGTCACGTGATTGGATCCAGCCCCTGACCCTTGTGTTGCTCCACCTTCTCCTGATCTCACAGGAAAATTACTTGTGCTATGGGGGCTGGCTTTACGCTAGTCAGCCATCTTAAATTCCATCATGTGACCCCCATCAAGAATCCACAAGAATCCCCATGAATTAAGGTAGTTGTAACTCGCTGGACAACCACTTTAATTTACTCTATCAGGAAATGAAGTATATATACTATTTATATATCCAAGACCACCAGATTTTAGCTTTTTCCTAGACCACCAAAGAAAACGGGCCTGCCTTAATCTCTTCACTGCTCTGCCCACTATATTTTTAAAGCAGCTAGCAGGTTGGAAAATGGACAAAGTGGTGCAAATTGCTGTGCACTAAAAATGCACCACTTTTGTGTCAGAAAACTGGCCTGACTATTTTAGTACATTCTTCCCAATGAGTTTTAAATAGTATGAAATATTTTTTTCTTATTTTCTGTCTTTCATTCTTTACACTGATATCCTTATATTTTATTATTTTCTTTCATTGTTCAGCAGAACATATGGATGTCGACTCCATAATAACTCATAAGTTACTTTAATAGAATAAAAATGAAATACGCCATATTTATAGTAACCATTTTATACCGTACAGGAAGGTTAACTAAGCCATATTGAAGCGGCCGCACCGAAAACGTGAATGACTTGCATTAAATTATTCATCGGATGAATGCATGTTATATACAAATGGTAAAGCAATATCCTAATTTACATACATGGAACTTTCTTAAAAAATAAGATGTATTTTATATTTACAACAGATAAAGAATATATTCAACATATTTCGTATGGTGTGGCGTAATATAAACACGTATATACTTCTTTTACATTTACATACAAGAAACACAAAATATGGAAAATAGGATTTTTGTATAGGGGAGGGGGGCTGAAAATTTTTCCCTAATTTAAGTTGGCAGCTTGTGTATCCGAGCAACAGGCTTGTCATGTAACACGTCTCTGTCCTGTGTGTGGTCAGCGCTAGACTATTAGAGAAGCAATGCAATGTAGCATGAAGGAGTCACATGAAAGATTAAGTGTTCGGCCGTATATAAGACATTTGAACTCTCCAGAGAAGTCTGTACACACTTGTGCCGCCATATTCTCTCCCTTAGTAAAAAAGGTTCTTGAACTTTGAGAAGATTTCACATAAGTATTCACGTGAAAAACCCACTATATATAAAGAAAGGCATACAGCGCTACCATATGGACCCATATATGCCTATGGATGACCATGGCCATATGCATTATTCCTAAAGGTGTGTTCACATGCTACAGAAATGATGTAAATCCTCTGTAGAAAATCTGCATTAAAAGTACACAAAATGCAATGGAATATACTTTTTCTAAGGCTACATGCACACGACCATAGTGTTTTTACTGTCCACCAATACTGATCCGCAAAAAACATATCAGTATGTTATGTGAGAAAAAAAGACTTGTCTGTGCCACAAATGCAGACAAAAATAGGTCATGCTTCTTATATATGGACCCGTTTAATGGCCTGGACACACAACTGCAACAAAATGCATTCGTGTGTCTGGGGTCATAGAAATGAATGGGTCCGATAATAACTATGATCGTGTGCAGGAGGCCTAAAAGTCTGAATTTTAGGGCATGCTTCATAAATTGCTATATATTTATGCATAAATGAGTGAAATCCACTAAAAATCGGTATGTTATTCCATATCTTGATATATGCAGATTTTTTATGTTTTCCACTAAACCCTAAATGTGGCCATACACATTAGACTAATGTCAGCTTTCGGTAGGGTTGGATAACAATCTAACGTGCATTTGATGAAAAAGGTGCGGGCATGTTGAATTTCAGCATGTCCAGTCCTCAGTTCTCAAGGAAGATAAGCCACCACCAGAGGAGTATAGTCGTGGATTAGTGTCCTCTCCCCATTCAGAACAATCCATGTTGTGCTGAACTGAGGTTGCATGTGTATCGGGAGGAAAGGCTATTGAAGGTGTATGGACTCCTTTAGGACCATTTCGGAGGTCTGGAAAGTACAATGTATTCTCCATATCACAGGCACAGCACAGTTCTACAACATTGAACCTAGATCATTACAGAATCTTATGATGATCGAAGTTTAGTTCAGTAGAACTGCTGGAGTCCAAGTGTTGTGTCCGACTACTGCTTCTCAGCAATTTTTTGGAAAGTTTATTTTTGTATGGTCAATCTTCTCCTTTAATCCTTTGTCAATGTTCTTAAGAAGTGACTAAAGAACTGTAAAATGGTTACAGATGTTGTCCTTTTTGGATGGGGGTCACAACATTTAACACACTCCCTACTCTGCCGGAAGCAATTCTCTTCTCTTTCTTTCATAATGAAGTTTCCAGAGAACTAATAAAACAGAAAACACTGAAATGTAACATCGAAGATGTTTAAAACTCCGAACAGGCTTTGAGATTTCTCACAGGTCACTTAGATATGTAAGGAAATGACTAGGACGGGGCAATGACCTCAAACAGTGCACTCCATGAGCTGCTGACACTTATTACATATCCATTTTGCAGTCCATGCACACTGTATGGACTCATGAACAATAACAGTGTATATAGACGCCCATAAGTCACTGTTTCCTACAAATGTTACAAGTGAATGCCGTATAGAAATATATTATGTGATGCCATCATTTGGGAAACATTAAGCCCAAGCTCCATGATAACTTCTGTGCAGCTGCAAAACACAACCTTCACAAAATCTTTGTAGACAATGACAACTTCCATGCCCTTCTACATGGCGTGGTTGGTGCATGACAAAGTTGCACGCCCGTCAGCCCACATTTTTTTTTTTCAGTTTGGATATATAGATGGAATGCTATCTATAGTAGCAGTCTGCATGTTCCAAAGCTCCCTTCTTCTGGACATTTCTCTATAACAATTTGGTCGTGTAGTCTGGACCACCCTCTATAACATCAATCTGGCTATTCAGTCTGAACAGCCCCCTATAGCAATGTTCTCTGTGTAGTCCTGAACTTCCCTTATAGCAGCAGTCTAACTCTCCCCTAAGCAGCCATCTGGGTTTGTAGTTTGCACCACTCCTGAAACATCAGTCTGTCTGATGGAGCCAAACTTGGTCGCCAGGTTTGCTCCAGAGGGAACACCACCACTTGGTTCTCTCCTTACGTAAATTTAGGGGTTAATCATAAATAGTCCAAGTGGTCGGGTTATATCACATTACATAAATGGTGGAGTATAACCACCACTTGGACTATTTATGGATAACCCCAGACCATGTGCATGTAGCCGGTCCATGGTAAAATGGCACAGACAGGACATGGGTGACATCTCTGGAGGCCGTCCTTGTCTCCACAGACCCATTCATTTACTCACCCATCTAGGGAGCCTGGGCCACAAATTGAACAAATATAGGCCCTGTCCTGAGTATTCCCCAGGCTCACTGCTGCATACACAGCCTTGTGATAATACACATTCATGTGTATGGGACCATAGAGATGAATAGGTCAGTGGGCTAGCCCTGAAAACACATTTACATGTGGATAGAGCCTTTATCTCAGGTGAGACATGAGAGGAGTCAGCTCTGGAGCATGCAAAATGCACAGTTGAAGCCGTGGGTATTCCTTGTTGCATTAAACATCTAAGAATCTGTTGAACAGAGCCGGGCTTGGGGTCCTAAATCGCAGCCACATAAGGCCATTCTGCTAGAATATACTATTCTCCATACTACAGAGTAGGCCTGATGTGGATGGTCATGGCTGGTGCAATCAGAGTTATTGATCTCCTCTAATCTCCAATGTCAGGACTTATACAGACGAACAGCTCAAGAACTGCAGGTACATTAAGGCTAAAAAGCTGGGTTTTTTGTTGCAGATTTTGCTGCGTTTTTTTTTAACCCAAACCTAGTAATGGCTACAATAGGTCTGCCTTCTGCTCAATCCACTATTGACTAGGGCTCAAAAAACTGCAGCAAAATCAGCAATAAAAAAAGCAGCTTTTCCGCAACGTAAGGGTAGAACTAATGGATTTCCAGTTGGTTTGGGTCTATCTATAAGAAAAAACAAATCAATCTACTCCTTATATGTAGACCACAATAAACTGGAGAAACACGCACAGCTGTTACATGTACTAGATATATGAAGACGTCAACCATAAAGGAAACATCTTGATCTATCAGAGATCTGGAAAAGCACCACAAATACTTCTACAGGCATATAAACTGTGGGAAAATCCAGCTGGCACCAGGCTGCTGGCACGCTGGACTTTATTCCTTCAGGACTTGGCTGCTCTCGCTTGTTAACACCCATTTATTGAGTGAAAATGCGCAGGTGAAAAGAGGCATTTCCGCCTATTACATTTTTTTTTCAAACAAAAAAAACAGCATGAAACTGTCAGACTAATAATCTGTCAACCAAAAATGCTGGCTTGTTGGCAGTGTTAAAGGGGAAGTATGCCATATTGCTAGGAGGGGGTTAATGTTTGATGTAAGGGTGTCGTGATGCACATACTGAAGGCTATGGACTAAAAGGGTTATTTTGGCATGAAAATTACAGATGCATGTAGTTATACAGTATTTCTGAGCAGCGTGTTATAGAGCAGGAGGAATTAATATATAGTTTTTGTGGTGAACTTGTATTTTATTCATTTATATCTCTGCTTCCCCCTGGACTCCTTTCTATGCTTAGGAGTCCAGTGGGTGGTCTTACATAGTGATTACCAGCTATCTATGTGACATAGGAAGGACTGTCAATCACTAGACTAGAATGACCCACTAGACTCTGGGGCCCGTGGCATCACAGAAGAGGCCCAAAGAGGAACAAAGACGCCAAGAAGGCAATGAGGGAAGTTGTGTATAGGTGTTTTTTATTTTACGCACCTCCCTGGGCCTCTGCTTATTATACTCCAGGCTCTGAAGAGACCCCAGAATATAATAGCAATTTGTTTTTGACTTGAGGACCTTAAAGATATTCACAAATCTTGCGAGGTTTGTCCATCTGCTCAACCAATCTGCTCAGCTCCTCCTGCTCTATAATATACTGCCTACAGATTAGACACCATGTCCAATATGAAAGGTTCTCTTGACGTATACTTGCCAACATTTTAGGCTTACTGTCTGGAAAAACAGTGCATTCTGTATGCTGTGAAAAATTTTGTGAGGTCACGCCCCTTCAAGCTTCCACAATCATCTTTTGGAGCCCAGACATGTCCCCTTTATGTGACGTAGACACTTTGTGCCGATCATGTAATGAGAAAGAGGCATGGCCAGCACAAAAAGTGCCAAAGTCACATTTAAAATGAGTATCAGGACACTTGGCCACTTTTCCCAAATGTCCCAGTAGGATTTTCCTCCTCTCAGGAGCCTCCCTGATGGTCTAAAAGAGTTACCAAGTACTCATTGAAGACTGGCCCATACAAAAGAGCAACATCACTGTAAAACTATTTACTCATTGTGTCTCTAAGGATAATTTGGCAAAAAATAAATACTACGCCAAGTGTGCCAAGCTTCTCGAGGAATAACACAAGACTCTATATTTCTAATATGGATGCAGCAGGGAGAGTCTCTTTGTACAAGGTAAAGGGTGGCTAACACATTGCACAGCCTGGAGAGGCAACATAGAATTTATTAATAAACATATTGCAAAGCCTTCTTAGGATATGTTCACAGAGGAATTTGGAGCTGATTTTGAGTCAGATTCCACCTCAAATTCAGCTCCAAATTGTGCCCGAAATCAGTCTTCATTCATTTCAGTGGAGATGCTGATTTTTTTTTTCTTTCATCTTCTGCCTAAGAACTCCCATTGAAATGAATGGCAGGTGGAAAAATACCTCCTGGCCAGCACATAATTTGCAAATTCCGCAGCGAATTTGGTAAAGCAGAAAAATTCTGCTTCTGAATTCCTGAGACAGACTTTTTTAGCTTCTGCAAATTCTGCTGCGTGAACCTAGTCTCATTTATTCTTCAAAAATAATAGGACTACATAAAAAAGGTATATCTCAGACCACCCCTACTGGAAGAGTTTTTAAACGGCTAAGGACTCGACCACCCATTCATATAAATGGGTCCATAAGAGTACATTTTTATATAAAATTACCCCCCTTTAAATGCTCATAACATTATAATATATGATCTTTCAGTAAAATGTAGATGTCTGCAGTTTGGAATATTCATACTACAAAGACGACAACACAAAAATATTAAGTGTAAGCGTGGGGTGTCAGTACTTTCTTTGGTGGTCCATCCAATAAAATTTTGCTCCCAACTGTTTTGTGTTAAGTTTGTTCAGTCTCCTTCATTGGGGTTAAACTGAAAAATACAGGATGTCAAAAGGCCGAAAAAGAAATTGGCTTTCTTTTATGTGGTGAGCCATTCATCTCGGGTCCATTCACACTTTTACAATTTTGTTCAGCTTCGTAACAATGGATTAGTCACATACCACATTTCTGGGCCATTACACTTGTCTTGGCCAGAGTAATTTCGCCTCCTAACAGCCAGAGGATAATGCTTTAGTTGCTCCCCAAGCAACACGTTATAACTGATGTGTAAAAGTGCTTTCTTTGTGGAAGGTCTGACCTACGTCCTAACAAGCCATCAATTCAATCAGTCAACAAAATTCACTTTGTATGTCAACTGGTGTCCATTGTCCCAGGCGTATAGTACTTTTTCTTTGGGGTTATAGTCAATCTGCGTAGTAAAGGCATATTCATTAATGAAAGGCAACTTTGGATCTGCGTCAGTATCTGTGTGAGTGTCGTAGGCGTATGAGATCTGTCCTTCTTTTTGGTTGTAGACATCTACCGCATACAGGATGCCGCAGATTATAAAACAGTTTCCATAGGAGTTACGTTTCAGACCAGTTTTCCACGTAGTCTCCTTCTTTACAGATAAGTCATTAGGGTCAAGTTTGCTGATAACTATGACTTCTTGTTGAGAGTAGTCGTAGTCAACAGATGGGTAGATGACCCAGAGACCACTTTCATCTACTGCAAAATCAATATCGGAGTGGCCTCTCCATTTCCATGGGGTGGTATCTTCGTAAACCACATCATGCAGAAGAGTCCAGGCTGCTACGAAGCGCTGCTTCAAGTCATACTTAATGATGTTCTTCGTAAAAGCTCTGTTGTAATAGAAGGCTCCTTGAAATACAACATGTCCAGTCCCGATCCAGTTGTAAGGAACCTTATACAGATTGCTCCAGCGACCTGAAAACCAATCAGATTATGAAATATAGCCTCAAAACTATAGTAGTGACAGTAGTGATGAAGTTACTATAAGTCAACATGGCGATATGAAATGAATCAAAATGCTATGAATTCCATCGGCAGCGTGTTATAGAGCAAGAGTTGCTGAGAAGATTGATATATAAATTTTTGTAAAAAAGATTTAGTATCACCTTTGGAATTATTTTTTATTGAAATCAGTGTACTTTTTATGCCTAGGAGTCCAGTGGGTGGTCTTACTCAACTATTTGTAACCTTCCACGTATGAGAATGCATATAGAGATAGGTGTCAATCATTGAATAGGACCGCCCCCTGGACTCTTAAATAGCAGGGATTGTAATCAATAAACTACATATTATGCTGAATCATTTCCACACAAAATGATATATCAATCTGCTCAGCTACTTGTGATCCATTGCATGATGCCCATGGAAATCTGGTGTAAATGATAGGAGAAATGTATATGCCAGCTACGAGCTGGCGTACATTTACCACGAGATGTACAACCCCTGGATGATGTGTCTCATTTATGGTGAGGCGTATGCCTTGTCATATATGAGGCACAGCCTCCACCGGGTCCGGGGCTATGATGACTAGCGTGAATAATAAATCTGCCCCAATGTATTTTTTTTTCTGACAAAAATATTAAATAGGGTACCTGCTATAAAATGACTGAATTCATACCTTGTTTGAAATTGTCAAGATTTCTGAATTCTACAAGATTATTTCCATAGTAATAATTTGTGACATAGATTCTATCATCCTTTGCCGCAGGGTCTTTCATCCAAGCTCCTTCGTTGCGGCCGTAACTGTGATGTTTCTTAGGTGCCTCTATCGATGCGATGGTGCCTTCACACTCTCCTTCTCTGACTGCAAGAGAATCCACCTTACATTACTGAGAGAGCTCATTCATGACATTTCCATCACTGGCTTAGAGCAAAATAACACAATTTTAGGTAAAATGGCTAGTAAATGTTAAGTATATTTAGCGCAAATTCTGAGAATTTACTATTGGAAAGGTATCTGTATGGCCATCAATATTTGAATGATAGGGTCTGACTATGAGCAACCTCACAGATCAAATAAATAGAGGGGGCTGCAACCCTCCAGTAATAATAACTTATCTCCTTAAAGTGGATTGCCCACAAATAGAAGTTAACTCCTCTATCCACAGAATAGGGGATACATTGCAGATAGGTGGGGTCTGATCACTAAGATCACCAACAACCACAAGAATGGGAGTCCCTTGTACCCTTGTCTGAATGAAGCAACGATTGTGCATGCTCAGTACTGCTCCATTCATCTCTATGGGACTGTCGGAGATAAATGAGCGTTGTATTTGGCTATTTCCATCAGTGCCATAGAAATGAATGGACCTAGTATATAGCTTCCAGTTGCTTCATCAGCTGATCGGTTCAGGTGACAGACCCCGAACAATCTGATAGTGATTACATATCCTGTGGAAAAGTAATCAGTATCAAATATCTTCAGATCCTGGAAAACCCCTTTAAGCACCAAAGTGTACGATCATTTTGGTGTCCTTTACACACAGGGATATTAAACTGTGATTTTTACACTATAAATAACACACACAGTGATGTTACAGTGTATGAAAAATGCACAAAGTGATGTCACAGTACCAGCCTAATGCACACAGTGATGTTACAGAACCAGAATAACACACACAATGATATCACAGTACATGGATAATAAACATGGTGATGTCAAAGTACAGGGATAATGCAGAAAGTGATGTCACAGTAAAGGGAAAACGCACAAAGAAATGTCAGAGTACCATGTTAATTCCCACAGTGATGTCACAGTGCCAGGATAACACACAGTGATGTCACGGTACCAGGATAGCACCACAGTAATTTTAAGGTACAGGAATAATGCACACAGTGATAACACAGTACAGGGATAAAGCCCATTGTGGGCCCCCTCCCCAACATGTCCGCTACCCTAGTTATGCCTATGTTTATGACACCCTTTGTTCAGCTGATAAGAGGGATCCTAGGGATTCAGACTTCTATCAATCAAAACATGACAGCCTATTCTAAGGGTAAATCATCTATAATAAAGTTCATGAAAACCCTTTTAATATCAAGTAGGTATATACTGTATATCATATGATATATAATGCATACAGTATAACAGATTACCAGCAATATAAGAAAATGTTCCTAATCTATTACAGCGTTGAAACTAGAAATGATGAAAGTTCACATGTAAAAAGATTACTCGATACAACTGCTGTGCGGCACATCACAGAACGCCTGCAAGCGATTTTTAGAAAGGAAATGTCACTTTCTCTTAATCAGTCACACAAGTCAGATACTTGTTAGAAGTTTCCCTATACAGCTGGCATGTGTCTCCAGAAAAGTATTAATCATCTTGAAGGATTGGGGATTAAATCATCATAAGACATATTATATAGCGCTATCCAAGAGCTGACATAGTCTATATCAATCCTTTCCGTTTGCTTCGCTAGGAAAAAAAAAATGTATTTTCCAAGAAAGAACAAGAGCTAGGAACAATTAACTCCTTCCCCTGCCTGGCCCCCATATTGTTTAGGCCCACTCCACAACTTTCAAAAAGTTGTGATTTTTGGACATTTGGAAACTATGACATATGTGTCTCAAACATTTCACATGACTGTAGTACACCTGCTCCTTAAAAGGGTTTACTGAGATATTCAAAAAGTTTCTTATTTTACCACAATTCCTTTGCCATGAGCAAAATAGCTATCCTTTACTGCTTAAAGCATCTATGCTTCAGTCCTCCCCATTGGACTTGTTTACTTGGCTGACTCTATGATGTGCCCGTATACCCCACATCATCGAGAACCATCCCAGTTTCAGTATCCACTTGGGGTATATGAACCTCATTATAGATGCAGCCAAGTAAGACACTGGAGTAAGAGGCACTAGAGATGGTGGAGGATAGTTTTTTTCTTATTTTACCACAGTTCCCTGGCCATGGGCAACTTTTTGAATATCACAGAAAGACTCTTTAAAAATGACATGCAGCCAAGTCGACAAAGCCTAGTGAGATGGACTGCAATGGTAGTGCTGGAAGCAGCAGGAGACCAAATAGGTATAGCACTTTTATTATTTATTTATCATCACTATTCTTGGGCAACTTTTTTTAACATGTCAGAAAACCCTTTTAGGCTAAGCAGGAAAGCTGCTTTTTTGCTGCAGATTTGGCTGTGGTTCTTAGAGCCAAAGCCAGGAGTGGAAAACTATTCACCATTTTGTAAGTGATCGATATCATCCGTGGTGATGAAAGTGAAGTTCAACATTGTAGTCAACTTCAGGCTGTGGCCCCACGTTGCGGAAACGCAGCTTTTTAGTTGCAGATTTTCCGGCGTTTTTTTGAGCCAAAGCCAGAAAGTTGAAGTTTAAGTACTTCCTATATATTTCCCCTTCCTTTTGTAGCCATACTTGAATTTGGCTCAAAATACCGCAGGAAAATCGGTAACAAAAAAGACTGTGTTTCCACAACTTGGGGCCTCAGCCTAAAGTAGTATTATGGGGTGTTCACACGTAGGAATTTGACACCTCAAAATCTGCCTTAAATCATTGGAAAACAGTAGCTGATTTTCTCAATGGGAGAACTCCCATTGAAACGAATGAAAAGAAATTTGGGACTCTGAACCATTAGCATGTTCTTATAGTAAGTCTTTCTGCCCCTGGGTTGTTTAATAAAATGCCGTAATACTTAGTGAGTAATGAGTCACATGTTCTTATTGGTCTCATCTCTTTTGGCCCCTTGGCTTTACTTCCGCATGCGCCACACATTGACTACAGTGATGCTGAGATGTACTGTTCCAGCTTCAATATAACACATACAAATGCAAAGGTGGTAACAATTCCAGGGCATACAGACTTACTATAGGCATATTTGGGACTCTAAACCACTGGTCCATAATAATATGCTGGTGTTTTAGTGGCCCAAATTCTCCTAAAATGTTCCCTTTAAGAATGTAGATATTTTTAGAAGAAACATTTTTAACAGAGTGATGTCTGGGGACGTTCACAAGACTTTGGAAGTGAGAGTACAACCGAACATCGTACAAAGATCTCCGGCTTAGTTTGGAGCATGGTACAAGCAATAACTCAAATGGTTAACCCGCTTCTAATACCAACCAGAAGGACATTTTTCATTTTGGTGGAGTAAAGATTATATTACCAATATCATTACTTTGCTCCTTTTACATTTCATGTTATTTAGCTTAATTTGCCTTATCAAATGCGTGAAACTGAAAGGTCCTTTAAACAATTTACAAAAAGAATGGAAAAAAAATTGGTAAATGTAGGATATAAATAAACAAAAAAGAACATATTTTGTCAGATTGTTTAAAAATGACTAAAATGGAGGTTTATTATACTTTGAACTGATTGATATTTTTGACTAGTTTTTCCATTACCACTACATCTCTGTAAAGTATCTACTGCTTAGTATTAGTAAGTAAAAAACCTAAAAATTAAAAAAAGATATGTTAAAGGGAGTCTATCACCAGAACCGAACATATCACCCAGCCCTCTGGACCGATAGGTTAGGGTCACCTAAATCAAACAGTGTTTTCTTCCTTGTGAGTCGCTTCTGAATGGCCAAGATCCACCATTTTTCTATTCTATCTGCGGGGCTGGGGTAATATGTTGGGTTCTGGTGACAGAGACCCTTTAAAAATAAATAAAAAACAAAGTTAAAAACTGAATTTTTAGCTCCACTTAAAAAGGAGCTCCTATGCTTCCATCTTAAATTTAGAAATGCTGCAGGGGAGGCAGAGCAGAATATCAGGAAAGCAACACTTCACCTGCACAGGGGCAGTTATAGTCAAATGTTATACAATAGTTTTTTAGGTTTTTCTTCCACAGACAGAGTTAAATGGAGTAGTCGCATCCAGATCCTGGGTCAGAGGTGGTCCAATGGCCCTTGTGGCACATAAGAAGATGCCAGTATTATACATGGTACAAGGTGGAGGGGCTCTGTTGCAGATTTTGCATTGGGTCCCAGAAACTAAAAGTTATACTTCTCAGGATTAGACATGTTACTAACATATCAGATCTTTTATTGTGGTAGAAATTAGATAGCTGTAAAGTAATTTATGGCAGCAACTTCTCCATCCCTTATGCATGAAAGGTCAGGGATGATATCAGTCGGCCCCAGGTTCTGCTATCAGCTATCCTTGAAGACCTGCACCAACTCCATCTCTTTGCATCCTTCACTGATTCTGGAACAGTTGGATTTTTTTCCATAGCTCCCACCATTCCCGAGCAATCATTTTGGTTCATTTCAGCAGCACACAGGCTAATTAGACTTTCTACTGTCAGGTGGGTGGTCTCAGGATGTCTGCTCCAGCCAAGAACCGCCCATCTGACAAGGAAGAGCCTAATTAGCATATTGGGTGCTGAAATTAGCAGAACTAATTGCACAGGAATGGTGGGGACTAGAGAAAATGTTCTGGAATCAGTGGAGCGGCACCTACTGAAGGGCGAAAGTAACTGGAGGTGGTGAAAGGTCTTACTTAAGATAAAGTTATGTTTATGAGTAAAGGTGCCCATAAACCTTCAGTAGCTGTCTGCCAATAGCTATTCCTCCCACTCTCCTTTTATACAATGATGTCCAGCTCAAGTAGAGATGACCAATGGATCGTTCCTCATCCTTCCCCTCACATCATCTGTCAGGGGAGAGCCAGTTGGCCCCCATACACATTAGACCAAAATCAGCAGGTTCAGATAACCCTCCCCTAATGTGTATTAAAGTTGTAAAACGCCCAATGTAGTCCAGACACAGGTCAGGGCTACGTCTCCTATATATTCCTACTATACCCCTATACTACTCCTAATATAGCTCTAAGATCCCCTATATACAGTAAAATATCATCTGCACAATTCCTACCTTTATTATTGTTCTCTGCATCAGAGCCAAGTGCTGTAAGAGAAGGAGCTGTGACAATGTATTCTGGGCTGGTGGTAGTTGTGGCCAATGTCGTAGTAGTAGTGCTCTCCGTTGTGGTGGTGGTGGGAGTAGTGGTGGGAGTTGTGGTGGTGGTAGTTGTGGTTGGAGCTGGTCTCTCACGCTCCACAGGTCTCTCCTCCTGGATGATGTGGGACTCTGTGATGTTTGTTGCTGCTGTTTTGACATCTTGTCGTTCTCCTCGGACAGACAACCTTCCTGTGTTCTCTACAAATGGAATAAAACAATTCTAAATGGCTATACATCAAACTGGAAGAAAGTAAAAAGCGGGGTGCCGCAGGGCTCTGTCCTGGGCCCAGTACTTTTTAATATTTTTATAAATGATCTGGATGATGGGATTAATGGGGAACTAATAACATTTGCAGATGATACAAAGATAGGAGGAATGGCCAACACTAGAGAGGAGAGAGAGTGTATTCAAAAGGACTTAGACACACTGGAACAATGGGCTGAGGTGAACAAAATGGTATTCAACAGGGACAAATGCAAAGTTCTACATCTGGGTAACAGAAATGCAAGAAGCATATATAGTATGGGAGGAATAGTACTAAGTGAGAGTACAGGGGAAAAGGATCTGGGCATAATAATAGATCACAAATTCAACATGAGTCAACAGTGCGGTGCGGTGGCTAAAAAGGCTAACCAAATTCTAGGATGTATCAAGACGAGCATTGAAGCTAGATCAAGAGAGGTAATTATTCCACTGTACTCTGCTCTGGTCAGACCCCACCTGGAATACTGTGTACAGTTCTGGGCTCCCCAGTTTAAGAAAGACATCGATTTATTGGAGCAGGTCCAGAGAAGAGCAACCAAAATGGTGGAAGGTCTACAAACCATGTCCTACGAAGAAAGGCTAAAAGAATTGGGACTGCTTAGTTTGCAGAAGAGAAGGCTAAGGGGAGACTTAATAGCGGTATTTAAATATCTGAAAGGTTGTCACAGTGCAGAGGGATCTACCCTATTCTCATTAGCAGAAGGAAGCACGAGAAGTAATGGGATGAAACTAAGGGGAAGGAGATTCAGATTAGACATTAGGAAAAACTTTCTAACAGTAAGGGTAGTGAGAGAGTGGAATAGGCTGCCACGGGAGGTGGTGAGCTCTTCATCAATTGAAATCTTCAAGCGGAAACTGGATAGGTATATAGCTGGGATGATCTAGGAAGTCCTGCTTTTGCAGGGGGTTGGACTCGATGGCCCTTGAGGTCCCTTCCAACTCAAACAAACAAAACAAAACAAAACAAAACATGGAGTAATGCAGACTTTATACTGGAGATATATAGTCCTGTGCAAAAGTTTTAAGCAGGTGTGGAAAAAATGGTGCACAGTAAGAATGCTTTCAGAAAGAAAAGAGAAATCTAAATCCCATAAATATTTGGTGTGACCTTTGGCCTTTGCCTTCCATCAGTTCTTCTCGGTACTTGCAGACAGTTTTTGAAGGAACTCGGCAGGGAGGTTGTTCCCGCCATCTTAGAGAACTAAGCACAGATCTTCTGTGGATGTAGGCTTGTTCCAATACTTCTGTCTCTTCAGGTAATCCCAGACAGACTGGGTGATGTTGAGATCAGGGCTCTGTGGGGGCCGTATCATCACTTCCAGGACTCCTCCTCCAAAGGGCAGAGGTCATACCAATATTGATGGGATTTAGATTTCTCTTTTCATAGAAGCATACACTACATTTACCATTTATGTCTAATGCGTACACTCTTATCAGTCATTATGGTCACCATCAAGTCCAGGGTGTAAAGTGGGTCTATGTACACTATCCAAGGCTGCATAGGATAGAAGGGAAGATGCTGAGCCCAGGAGCATATAGTTTACTGTCATTCAATTCAGTATTTTCACGATAAAATTGAACAGATAAGCTTAAGAACTATTATAATTATTATTATTAGGAACCATTGGTACCGTTTTAATATCATATTACCAAACTTTATTGCTAAAAAGAAATCATAGACTAAGAATCAGAAAAATATTCCCGATTCCTGAAGGTAAAATATTACTTTGGCCACAGAGTCAGCAATGATCCCTGGTCTTCTAGGGGTTAAATGCGTTTCCATTTTAACTACATGACAGAACATCCAGTTTTAATAAAGGATATTAATTAATGTTGATCTTTTGCGTACTTGTGTATATGCCAGATCCGAGCCATGGAATAGTCTTATGGAGACATTGTCATTACATTTTATTAAAAGAAAACACGGATTTCATGGGATCACCGTCTAGCTATGAACATTACATGTGAACCTTATCTTAGTTGATGTTTTCTTTAGTTTTTATTGAGGAGGAAATTATTTGAAGAAGTTGGGGAAAAACCACAAATTCATATTTGTTATCTTCCATGAGTTAAAGGGAGTCTATCAACAGAACCAGCATAGCAACCCAGCCCCGCAGACAGATAGGTTATGGTTGTGTTGATATGCAAATTAGGTCTTTGGAGCAATAAGGGCACAGCCACTTACCTCTTTGGAGCAATGGCACCACCCTGGGTGTTTCAAAGAGCTCATTTGCATATTGACAAAAACAGTGATATATCAGCAATAGAGGCAGCGATTCACAAGGGGAAAAACACTGTTTGACTCAGGTGACCCTAACCTATCTATCTGCAAGGATGACGTCCACGGTTCCGGCGACAGACTCCCTTGAAGGGGACTGCATAGAAGTGACTCCCTTTAAGCTACATTTGCTATGTCACACATGTCTCTACTGACTGTAAGTGCAGTCTATTGACCCTGTGGTACAGATCCAAGTCCCTGGTGACCTAATGAGTTAGTAACTTGAAGGGTATTCCCAGTGATATCTCCTGGTATCTGGACGATACTCAATAACTAGTGACGATAGTTTTTACATAAAACCATGAAACATCCCTCTCCCCATCAATGATCTTTTAGCATCTTATTACTTCTTTTCTGTTTTATAGGCAGGTCCACTGTGTAGTATAGAATAACTACTGGTTACTGCAGCTATTGTATCCTTTACATGGGAATCGGTAAGGGGTAATGGAGGAGTTATTACATTTTGTAAATTTTAATCTCGGATTTTCTGGGTTTACAAAAGGAAATGCTGTATGGAATATCAGCAGTGGTGCTAGTTGCACAAGTAGCCTGGGTATGCAGAACCTGCACCCCAATTTATTATTATATTATTTGGGCATTATGATATACCATGGGGTGAGGGTCCATAAAAGATACTGCCTAAGGTTAGCCCTGTATACAAGTAAAAGCTTTTTGCAAAGTTTTTAAAGTTCTGATATGTATAGTTGGTATTTAAAGGGGATATCCAGGACTTATTAACTAATGACCTATCCCTAGAATAATTCATCAATTAAAGATCGGTGGGGAGTTCCAAAGTCGCAAAATCGGGACCCCTGTGAATCACCTGTTTTAGCGTCAACACTCTCTGAGCACCACACTTTCACTTCATAGGACATGTGACACCATGTTTAAATGGTCACATGGCCTGGTCACAGCTCAGTCCCATTCAACTAAATAGGTCAAGCTGTGATACAAAGCACAGGCGCTATACCAGTGGCACTATATTGGATCTTGTGCTACACATTCTGCGAGGGTTCTGTATCACTAAGCTTGGATTTAATTATCAGTTATTAACCTTGGCCCGTTTTTGACTGTGCTTCTGATCCTGATCTTGTTCTGCTGCCTACCATGTGTGACCTCTGTCTGTTCTGGACTGCTGAACCCTAGTTGCCCACCCTAACCCTTCGACTTGCACAACCTTGTCCATCTGCTGCCTGCCACTGACCTTCGACCTGTACCTGACTATCCTGTGCCTGTACTCTCTGGTGCTTCACACCAGTGTCTGTATGATGCCTGGTCAGCAGCCACCTATACTGGGACCACTTTGAGAGGTATTAACCTGGTAGTCCCCTGCAGTGAAAACCTCATCCCCATACGGAGGTTAAAGAGTGAAGACCAAGGAAACTACTTAGATGGCGCTTGGGACTGATCCAATGCCAGATTCGCTGCCCATGACAGGCCAAAAGGTTACCATGACTACTTGAGGTTCTAGAAACTAGAATATTCATACCTATATACTTGGACCTGGCGGCAGTGGTTGGTTCAACAAAACCTTTGTAGATGAGGTAACCATGACTGTGAGTGAGTCTGAGCAAACACTAATGTCTAAGTCGATGATGCCGTCTGATTTGTCTATATAGTGTTTGCCTGTCAGAGAGCTGGGTGGAGAACCAACATATCTGAGGAATTTTCAATAGCCATTTGCATTGCTTGTAACAATATTGACTCTCATGAAGTAGTAAAAGTCTGCTAATTCTACATGCCGCATGTAACTGACAGTTCACATTGTCAGCCAAGCGCAAACAAACGAGACAAATGGCGAGGCTTCACAGCTTCCTCCATAGGATGCCGTAATGCCATCGATTGTTATTGAAGGCTCTAACTATGCAACACGTCTGAGAAGACTTAACCCTGATGAAAACATATTCATATCCTTCCGAGAAGTCTTCTAGACAATGTAAACTTGGCTCTGCAAGGAGGGAATTTAATCTCTTAGTGTGTACCTCGTGCAAGTTATAACAACTTGTATATGTATTATACACTGCATACAAATTGGACATGAATTCATGAATTTTTACATACAATGGGTCTAGACATATTAGCAGGGGAGTAGCTATAGTGGGTGATGAGGTTGCTCTCGCCTTGCTATTTTTTTTTCCCTTAACTGAGGCCCTGGCCAAATAATGTGCAACTCTCCATTTTCTCCAGGCCCTTCATTTATTGATTTTCCCAGCTACAGGGAGCAAAATGTTTTTCAGGTTGCTACCAAGGTCCTGCCCTTGTGGGAGTGGGATTCCTTAAGAAACAGGGGCCCCAGGCAGTTGCTTAAAACCAGTCTATTGGTTTCTGAGGAGGCCAAACCATCCTTCCAAGGGTGACGTTATAGCGCATGTTAAGTTAGCAGTTATAACTAGGCCCCCATGCCTGAAGACCCCAAAAGCCCATCTGCTACATTAGAAGTATTATAATAGTGCATGGTGGGTAGAGAGCTCTGTTATAGATTATGTACTGGGGCCCAGAAAATCTAAACAAGTATTGCCTCCCCCATATCAATAGAGATATGAATGGAAAGGCGGCTGCGCATGCGCAGCCCTCTGTATTCACTCCTATGTACACCTTTAGAAGTGAGTGGTGAGACCTACCTCAATACTAACATAGCTAGTTCGGGTCCAGGAGGTGTGGGCTGAGGATAAGTTATACATGTGGGCAAAACATCTTTGTGTTATTCTTCTGGGTTCTTCTGCCCCTTGAAAGAACATCAGTATTATAAATGTCGCATGACAGATTGGAGACCCTGTTCCAGATTTTGCACTGGGAACCAAGAGATTCATGTTATGCTGTGGCCAATAATAGACTACAAAATATCTGTGATAGGATGCTATAGTAGGAAACATAAGGATATTGGGGGGGTTTATTAATACTGTCTATGCCAGTCTTAATCCATTTACCCGCTAGTGTCAGATGCAGCAGAACTATTAAAAAGGGGCTCCAGCCTCCTTATAATTCTAGTACACCACACAAGGTCCTATGCAGCAGAACTGAAATCTACTCCAGTCAGGGACATAGATTTAGGTATAACTCCCACCACTTTTCAGGAGTGAGTTACAATAAAACTGATGGACTGAGGCATTTCCAGCCCATCCTGATCCCCACCATCTTGACCACTTTCCTAAAATGTGGCAAGCAGGTGCAGAAAGTGGTGCAGCTCTGGTGCAAATATGAGCTGTACGCCAAAGACACACCACATCTACACTAGTTTTATGGCATACATTAAATAGTTCCCCCTATTATTAATAAAGAGAACCTTTCATGGCGGTATATAACACCGCGAATGTCAGAGGATGTGAAAGGTCCTCTTTAAGATGGACTTTTCTGATAACAAATTGTAATCATACTCATATATTTAAGAGTGTTCCAGTCTTGAAATTAGGATCGCTCAGCCCCATGTCTTGTCACCACTCTGAATGGAGAGGTGACCACACATGCCCAGCTCTCTCTAGGCTATACTATAATACATCCCTCATATGTTGTTTACCCCAAGTGCTATGTCTTTGGAAGCTTTGTAATGTGGGTGTTTGAGCTTCTGTTCCATGTTTGGTTAGACATCATGTTTTCAGTCCTAGTTTTACGTGCATTAGTAAGGGGGCGTTTAATCCCCTAGGTTTGTTTCCAAACATTTGATCTGAAGTTGAGGTTTTTCTGATGACAGTACCATCTGTAGGTGGGTTCAGAGCCATCAAACATTACAGCTATAGCAAAATCTATAATGACAACTCCAGAGGAACATTTGGAAATTGGCTTCTTCACCATGGGACGTATTCCCTTCTGAAAAATTTGTTTTCAATAAAGGGTAATAATGGCTGGCAAGAACGTTTTGCATCAATGCTGGAGTGATGCCAGCCGTCTGATGTGTGACTGTATAACCTCTGCAGAGGGGTATCTGCACCAGAAGCTCCACTAGGATGGATGGACTTGATTATATGATGAATGAAGACACTATACTGTGTGGCTCTGGACCCGTATAGGAAGTTGCTTATAAGCAAGCCTCCCGTTTGATCTAATGCAGATAGCGCTGGAGACAGTTTTATGGGAAACAGCTGGATTTTGGAATGTTATCAAGAAAACAGTGAAAAAGTCAGGTTGGAGCCATGCGGCTTTAGCACTGAAGATTCTCACGTACATTCCTCTGAGCATAAAGGAGCCAGATCATCTGAGGTATCTCCAGGCTACAGACGTATAGATATATAGTTGACTATGCATTGAGAAACATTTGATAGTAGTATAATGTTGTACCGTGTTAGCCATTAAAAGTAGTGGAAGGGTGAAGAAATCAGGCGATACCTTTTAGAGGCTAACTGAGTATATTTGATAAGTAAGTTTTCAAGAGTCTAGCTCTCTTCTTCAGACATGGTGTTATACAAGAACTGAAAATTCACAGATTTTATATATACCCTATACACATGATCTTCAAAGGATTTTAGAGTCCTTAAAAAAACCAAACCAAAATGCAATCTAAGTAGAGAAGTTATTTACAACAGGTCAAAAAACAATCTGGAAAGTTGTGGTGCGTGACAGAGGGATCTGTTATCTGTTTGCTATCAGGAGGTGATTTGTGTCCCTCACAGTTCATACATAGTGTGACATGAAGCTGGCATGAATATTAAGTCCAAATTGCAGAGTTTGAATTTTTTGCATAAACTTGTACTCCCATTCTCTCTTTCCTTTCCTCCTGCGTCTTAAAATGTCCCATTAAAACCACAACCCGCAAATCTTCAGTAGAGTGGTTTTCTCCGGAGAAATGTGCGGCCACTGGGAGATCTGTTCTGCTGTTATTAATATTGGATCTATGTGAGTTCATTCGCTGACTAAGTCTCTGTCCTGTTTCCCCCACATAGAGGCCTGTGGTGGGACATTGCACACACATTATGAGGTATACCACATTGAGAAACATTTAACATCAGTCCCGTAAGGATGCTTTCTAGGTTGAACCAAATTTTGAGCCTATCAACATTGCAATGTCAAAAGTATAGAAAGACATGCAGAAACATATCCATCTGCCCGTACGATGAATGGGAAATTAAATAGATGACTTACTTTTAAAGATGGCCCCCAAAGGTCCCCACTATCAGCCCCTTGCGTAATGCACTAAAAGTTGTAAGATTGTTTTCTAAGGATATGTTCACATGGGCAATATACTCATCGGAAAAATACAACAAGCATTTTGGCTGTGGGAGCCGGTGCAAAAAGGAGAGGCTGAGAATTAGGTTTCTGCTTCGGTTGCTGCCAAGGGTCTACACGCAGATCAGCCACTTTTCAATTGGCCACCCACTGTGGATTCAGTTCGGTTTTTGTCACTGAAATCGTGATACAATAGGGCATGCTGGAATAGGAGTCACTGTCACGTATTGGAGGCAGATCTGATATTTTCCAAGGCAATTCTGAAGAATCTTACTGTTTATATAAAGATGGGACAAGTAGAAGAGTGATATATCAGCAAAGGTACAAGCAGAAGAAAAGAGAGGGTCCTTGGTCCCTTCAAGTTTGTAAACCACAGAGGTCGGACTCCCAATGTCATGTCATATTCTATCCTAAGTTGGTACTTGGTGTCAGAACCTTCTCCTTACACTTTCTTCTTCAATTTTCATTTGCACTTCGTAGAAACAAATGCCTAATATGAACATGTGGATAGAGGATAGCTATATATATATATATATATATATATATATATATATATATATATATATATATATATATGAGCTGATGTAACCTCGCATGTGATGTATAGCACGATATGTACACCTTATAAAATCTTATGATGATATACACCTTCTAATTTTTCGTTCACATGGCAAGGTTCTGTAATATATGCACTGGTTAAGTTCTGTTTAGTACCTCTGCGGAGGGCAGTTGAGGAGGCCGCAGCTCTAGTTCCTTTGCCGCCATTGCTAATGCTTTGACTTGGGCACATGATTGACTCCACTCTACTCAATGGACCTGCAGTCTGAGTAGAGGGGAGTCGGAGACATTAGTGAGAGTCGGAAATTCTGCAAGGGAGACTGAAGAACAAGAGTTTTGATCTCCCCAGCTGCCCTCTAAGCAGGCAATAAACAGGGCTTCAGGGAACTGGGGTGTATTAGTAATAAAGCTTAACCAGTGAAGGGAATGCATTGATAAGCTTTATTATTCCCAGATAACCCCTTTAAGAGTTTTGCACAGTTAGTGATCACAATGGATAATGTGTAGGGCAGTGGAAAATAAAATGTGGATTGTCGGGAGACAAAGGCAAGGGTTGGATATATCTGCTACATGTAGAACAAAGGATTGAAGTTATTTTCTTTTTCATTGCATCTCATAAAGGATTCTAAAGCACCATGGGACACCAGGTTACACCTGCTGGGGAGACTGTGGGCCTTTATTTACTCTGGCAATTTATAGAGATATTTGTGTTAAATTATTCTAAAATGTACAATCCTAAAAATGCCCCATTTTGGCCTTAAAAGTTGTTTTGCTTGGCTGAGGTTCACAAGCTGACCATGGAGAGACTAAACACCTAAAAAAACTGAAGCATGAGTACTGTGTCAGGTCAAGAGCCCAAGTATGTGAGAAGTAGATAAGGTCATCCAAATTCCAAGAAAACATCAATAAAGACGACAATAAATGTTATTATTGGTGTTACTTCAATACATGAGGGAAACTGAAGTGACTTGCTGCATATTTTAAATGTCTACATATGATACAAGGGAATCCCTTCTGGGATTCAACTGTAATATTAAAAGGGACACTCCGGTGATTTTTCTTTTTTACTCATATTGTCTTGACAGACTGTCCCCCCAATAATAATTATCGTCTCCTCACAGTGTCTTCCCTTATCCTGCACATGACCACAGTGTGACCTCATTTTTTGTAGCATGGGTTGCTGTGCAAACAGGAGGTCTCTCTCTGCTGCATTCATCAATGCCCCCCATTCTAAAATTTCACCCCTGCTCCTCCTTTTCCTCTCACATAATCTGTTCCCCACCATCCTTCTCACTGTTCACTATACCCCCATTACCTTCCTCAGTCTTAGCAGCAATTGGTGCACCTTCCAGGTCCTTTGGTGATATCATGCAGTTGTAATAACCCCCCTTACTTTACCCCCTAATGATTAAGATGGCAGCATATAGATCTATCACTCCTAGGAGAGCATAGGAACTAGAAGAACCCATGCACTGCCATATAGGCTCTGCTTTGTGCAGGGAACTCTAAAGGTTTATCTCCATCGCATGCAAATCGCTGTTGAGATGGGAATAGCAGTCCACAAGTCCTGACCACCACAGCGGGACTTATTGAAACAGAAAAGTGGCTCAATAACTCCCATAAAGGAAAATGGGAGCTATGGAAACAGCTTAACACATTTAGCTATGCTGTTTCTGTAATGGTGGAGCTACGGAAACAGTGTAAGTAAGCTGTGCGTTATGGAAACAGCGTAGAGCATATGGGAATTGTTGGTATTGTCTTTTATCGGCTCCTGTAATGTCATTGTCCCTTCAGTGCACACTTTCCTCATCCAATATCTCATAATACTGTACATCCTACCTACCTACTCCGCCATCTTTCTTCCATATCCATGTCACCACATGGGTTTCCTCAGCTGTTGTCACAACTGGCTTGTATCATTGACAATAGTCTGGATGGACATTACTACAATGGTTTCTATATTCTGCTGTTTTGCGGTCTTATTTTAAATAAAATAATCAAAAATGTATCTCATCTCCTAAATTCCAAACTTTTGCACTGTAATACAATTGAAGACAATGAGCCGGGTCTACAGCATTCTGAGCTACCTGGTACATGAAAGAGCATCAAAGTAAGATGAGACAAAGATCAGCAGTAGCTAGGAGCAGAAAGCAGTCAATCGTGATTTTCAGGACGTTTGTAGCTTGGGACAGAGCAATTGGGGCAGATGTGCTGCCATTTACTACAAGCTAACACAGAGGGGTTGATCTTTAACTGCAAGTAAATTTCCATGCAATCCTAAAAACATATATCATAGAAGTTCAAGGTCTTCTTCAGTTCTCAACTGTAAAGCACTTAACAGGTTAAATATTCTTGCGCATCCTACTCATCCTTCTGTATTCTTCATATGTATTCCCTTGCAACCACCCACCCACAGTCAGCATACACTGGAGGCGAGCAGACTTTCCATTAAGATCTCACACGAGATAGACCACTTACAGACAATAGACGGCACATAGTAAAATGCTTGAAACAGCTGACCAGAGCTCTGCGAAAAACATCTGGGAATTTGAAGAACTACCACCCCCAGAATAATCATAATGGAGGTTATCATTAATGAGTTATGCACATAAACCCCCTCTGTTTTACACATGACATTTCTAATATCTAGTGACTGCCAACGGCTTGGAACTAATTTGTACATCTCTGTATAACCCATCAACCAGCCAAGTACTCTACTTGTCTCTAACCAACTCCTCCATTACTTCTATTAGATTTTTGCTGACAGGAAGCCTTGAATTGTAAAGTAAGACCCAAACCAATGGGTCAAAATGGTTGAATGAGAAAAAGACCTGGAGATGTAATTATGAAATAAAAATTAGATATATTGATGCTTTCTAGAAACTGTTAGTTTATTCTATGGGATGTTGTAACATCCTACAACACAACATTGGCTAAATGAAGCCGCTCTATGACCAAGAGTGAGATCCATAATGGGTTCAATGGGATTATCGCCAAGATAGCAGTATCATTTATTGCAGTATTGGGGATTTCAGTGACGTACAAGTTTGGTACCATTTCATGTTGATGTCTTTTGTCTTTCAATGTTTGGTGCTTTGCACTATTCTGTTTGTACTACCTGCCTTTTGGGGGATAACCCAGGCATGAAATGTGTATATCCTTCCATGAAAAAGGTTCTATAAGCATAATCTTGGTCTGCATGACTTGTAGTAGCTTCTTGACACTACAGCATTTCTATACTTGGCCTTCATACTATCCATCACCTAGACATATGGTATTCAGAAATGCTCTATGACTTCGGACAACCCCCAGTAGCTAAGCCGAGAAGTAGTAGTCTAAGAGGCTGACACAGAGTGCCCACTTACGCTAAACCACTGCAGACAGGTACTAGGCCAGAAAAACCTAATAATTTTAAATTTTTTTTATTTTTTGACTGCCGGCCTTGGGTTTGCTTTTTTTTTTTTTTTTTAAGTTCAACCTGGAAGACTGGAGATCTGAGTGATGTTCTTAAAACATCTTCTGTTCCACTTCAAATCATTTACTACTCCTTCACCAAAAGCCTTTGCCACTAAACTATTAGAAGTCTTCAGCTGACAATAAACAGTAGGTTAATATTGCCAAAACACGCCAATTTTGGCCAAACTAGTCACCCATCTAAGGTTGGCCAAACGCTTGCTGAGGACCCAATTGCCCACAATTACCCTTCCAACTTCCTCCCCCATGCACATGTACGCTTGGCTGTCCATGCGTGTGTTTTCAATGGGCAAAAGGAAATACATAGTAGTCAGGCTACTCTGGTGGAAGCTTCTATTCCCTGAAAACAAAAGGATTGGGCATGTTGAAAAACGATTGATCCTTATTTTTTCTGAGATCTACCACACACATTAGATGGATGGTCCTACCAAAATCAGTGGGTTTTGCTCATATTAATCAGATGTTTATGGCCAGTCTAATGTTGGGAAGAATAGCTGTTGGCTTATTCGGTCTACAGTGATCAGTAGTGTATGGCCAATGTCTGCTGGAGGTCATGCTAAACTCTTAAACCTAGTGCCAATATTTTGTTTCATATTCCCACATAATAATCTATTTGACCTTGTTGTAATGGGAGATCTTGGCTCCACATACCTCTATTGCTTGTAAGAGTATCTGTCTCGTCGTGCCTGGCTGCTTTGTAGTAGGTGACTCCTCGTATGACCACCGGCTGTTGATGTACAGGAGATCTAGGTCTTGGTGTAGGCTGTGGTAAAGCTGATTTGGATTTACTGTTATCTTTCTTAGGTTTCTCAGATTTTTGTGGCTTCTCCTTTGCAACCTTAGACTTTTCCCCAGAATTCTTCTTGTTGTTTGTGTATTTATCTTCTTTTACTTTGGCTCCTGTTGTGTCCTGCAGAATAAAAACTGGACTATAAAAAATGTATTGTAAAATGTTTGTTGGACTGGCCCACCGGAGTACAGACAATCCTCAGGAGGGCCCAGGCTCTAAAACAATAATGATCAAGCAGAAGAAACCCAAATTTGAAGGGTACTATGATCTATCTTCTAGGGTTTGTTGGAAGGTGTCATTTTATCTGGTGGGCCCAAAGAATCTCAGTCTGACAACTTAACACTACTTCTTACATCTCTTACAGCCATGTTGTATCTCCATAGAAGTTCAGAGCTTCACCGATTGATAGATTGGTACCAACAGAAATCTATAGGGTCATACTATACCTCTATACCTCTGTTGGATTCATACAGAATCTTGTTATATTTCATATCTGCACCTTGGGAATTTTTGGTATTTTCACAAGTTATGGTATAAATGTTTGATACATGAAAGTCTCACCTCTTTGACCCACACCTATCTCCAAAATCATGGAAAACCAACACCCATTGAATGTAACGAGGAGGCTGCCATTCACTGTATCCAGGCAGCGATTGAATGGAGAGGTGGTAGCACATGCCTGACTCTCTTCATTGACTACTATGGGAGTTAATGCTATAGAAGTAAATACCGATAGCCATGGACATGAACAACCACCTCCTTATGTACTCTCGCCCCTGCATGCATAACTGCTTGGCTCCCATAGATATGACTCCCATAGATAATAATTTATTCTCCATCTTGATGTAGTGGCTGCTTTACCTGGTGGAACCAGGGAGACCACTGTTCTGGAGATATGTTTGAGTCTTTAGAGTTTCAACCCACATTGATGAAACATTTATGATATGTCCCTTTAACTGTCCTGGCCTTCTTAGTGGTTGGTACATGATTCATGCATATTCAACACTCATTTTACCTATCGGTACGGTTTTTTTGGAGGGTTGGAGGAATAGTGGGAAAACACACTGACTCCATGGAGATGCTGCCTTGGATCATATTCGATCTAAGAACCCCAGCAATACAAGGGAACCATGCTAACCACTGAGCGACCATGCTGTGCACCATCTGATTATAGTTACCTGTACTTTATTCTCTGGGGCGTCCTTTTGAAGAAGTTGGTATCCCAGGTTGGAAATCTCCTTCTTGATACTCATCATGATGTCAGAATAGTTGTCGTACTTCTTCATCTGGTTGGAGAGGTTCATGACACTTTCCTTCATGAAGTCATTTTCTCGGGTTAAGTTGGTTTTGATTGTCTAGAAGCATGAAAGAGGGTTTGTTATAGAAGTGACACTTTATCCTATATAGACGTCTTAGGCCGTATCTCCTCCTTTGATGCTTAATTGTAGGATTCTCGTGGCAGTGTGATCTCAGCATTGGTGGGATATGGAGACTGGATATGTAGCTGTTTCTCTAGTCTCTCTGGAGATCTACCATACTGTTTGCATTTACCATGTGGACTCCATGTGTGCCTAGGAATGACATCTTACATTAGGCAAATACTACATGTTTTAATACATTTTGCCTTTGAACTTTTTGTAGAACTAATAATTTTGCTACAATAAATTAAAATACAGAAAAACTGTATGTAATAGAAGATGATGCCCATGTACACATGTAACAGTTGTGTTTGTAGTTTTGTGATCTCATTTTGATATCGCACTTAGTTATGTGTGTTATATTCCATAGGAATGCAGGTAAACCGAATATGGGGAGGAGGATTTATTAATCCATCTACGCCAGTTTTCTGGCATTAGATGGGTGTTAATGTGGCGCATCTTTTGTGCACGGCCCTCAGCTTTCTTGCGACAAAGATGCACCACATTGTTCAATCTGTGCCTTACAGCGCAGGGTGGAACAAAACTATACATAGGAAATCTACAGTATACTAGTTCCTGACTGGTGTAGACTTCAATTCCAGCACACAAGAGTGCACCTGATTTATTTAGAGGCTGGAGACTCTTAATAATTCAGGAGCTCCTCACGCCACTTGGGGACTTCATTAAGACTAGCATAGGAAACGTCAATCTTAATAAATACATGCAGGTATCTTAAAGGGTTATTTCCATTTTATAAAACCATGGCACCTGTCATCAAATACAAAATGCTATATGACATACCTCATGTCAATCCCGCTGTACCTCATGTCATACCCATCATCAGAACAAAAAATAGTAGCGAACCCTTTACTGTAATGCTCAGCGTGGCGACATCTAGGCTTGAGATGTGATATCAGGAACAGTCACATTCATATAGACCTAACTGTGCAAGGTACTAAGACACTTTGTTACCCCTTTGATCTGCTGTTTAGTGGGGCTGTTGGGAATGAACCCCTATTAATCCTACTTATGGCCTATCCCAAGAATAGGACATCAAGGTAATATCCCTGAAAATCCCTCTAAGCTTTTTTTGCGTAAAAAAAACACATAAAAAATAAGTGTTTATACTACTCGTGCACACATATACCAAAGTACCAAAAATGTGTATTTTTTGCATACAGTTTAACATTTTTTACAGTACTTTCACTACTATGCTCATCAGATCCACAATATAAAGTAAAAATGAAGATATATTTTTTCTCATAATTCAGTTATAGCCAATAGTATATGCATACATCTGCTTTTAGTTTTAAAATAAGGAATTTAGCGTAGGAATGCTTTCAGAAATAGAAGTGTTAATAGTTTATTTCTGTCAATGGACAAAATGAAGTGCATGAAGAAAAGAGAAATCTAATTCCCATCAATATTTGGTCCTGGAAGTGATGATTCGGCCCCCACAGAGTCCTGATCTCAACATCATCCAGTCTGTCTGGGATGACATGAAGACACAGAAGGATTGGAGCAAGCCTACATCCCCAGAAGATCTGTGCTTAGTTCTCCAAGATGGCGGGAACAACCTCCCTACTGAGTTCCTTTAAAAACTGTCTGTATGTGTACTGAGAAGAAATGATAGGCGAGAGCAAAGGGCACCAAATATTGATGGGATTTAGACTTTTCTTTTCTTCATTCACTTCATTTTGTTCGTTGACAAAAATAAACTATGAAACCTTCTATTTCTTGAATTTTTCCACAACTGCCTAAATCTTTTTGCCCAGACCTAGTATGGCGTCACCCAGTATGTCAGGTGACTTGTGTTACTGCTATTAGGGCAATTAATCTTGACCTTCCAGTGATTTTTCAGTTAGCCTATTGAAATAGTTGCCATGTAATGGGTAATCCCTTTTTGGAGATTAAAACCTTGAGATTGGGGATTGAAATATGGCGACCACCTGTGCACATCCTGTCGTGAGGCTTTGTTTGAAGAAGGCGGAGAAAGGGTTACATACATTCTTACACATGGAGACTACCCCTCTAAGTAACTAGAAGTAAGATAAAAAGACTATTTCTTAGTAAACTGTAAAAGGTACACACCGAGGAGCAGCACATTGCAATATTTGACTTCTTGTTCCAGAACCCTCTTACCTGGAGACGACTCACTATATACAACCTAACCTACATCATGTGTGTCCATATGTTACACATCAGACCAGTAGTCACCTAGACGTCACACGGTAGATAGTAGTCCTACCTCCTCCAGCGTGTTCATCTGGGCCACCACTTTATTGATGTAGGAATGCACTTTCATCAAGTCCATGCTGTACAGGGTTCCTTCCAGGAGGTCGACCATAGACTGCAGCTGAGAAGGGAAGACAAAACCCCAGACAGTCTTAATCATCGTCATCCATCATCCCAGCTTAAGGTGACAGAACAGAGAAGGAACATCAAACCCCATGAACAAGACATTTCTTGTGTGTAGACCTCATGCAGACACCAAAGCCATGAGCCTGTACAGGAACATATGAAGCCCCTACAAATTCATACACGAAAGCAATGCTACCAGTGAGAATACCTGCATAATGTGACATACCAGAAAGTACTGTATGGACCAATATAAGTCTAAAGCCCATTACAAGTGGTCGGCCTAACTTGACCAAGTGTCCCATACATATGCACACTTGGCTTGACCTTAGGATGTAGTATCACCAATAAGTACAAAGCAGGTGAGCCCTTATATAGTACATTCTTATTACTGTATTATGGTCATGTCCTTAAAGGGAACCTGTCCAGTTGATTTGGAACTCTAAACCACCTACAGGTCCTTATAGACCGGGAGTATAGTGTCTCAAATCTCAGACTTCTCTCTGGTGCTCCCGGCGTCTGCGCAGTTCTTCAGTGAAGTAGAAGACGTCCACCTGGCTTCACCGCACAAGTGCCGAAGGTACGTGACATGCGCACTGAAGCTGAGGTGTACTGCTTTGGCTTCAATGAAGAAATGCGCAGGCGTGAGAGCACCAGAGAGGAGTCCGCACTTCCTTAGAACATAGACTGCCCATACACCATCGCCTGCCAATATTTGAGTATGCAGAACCCTCTTTGCCAATATTTAATGAAGACAAGAATTTACTGCACCTTCTATATACTATAGGACTCAGCAGGGTTCATTGTGTGCAGATAGTCAATCGATCACTGTATCCTTGAATAGATCCAATGCTGAATATATAACATTTTTGACGTTCTGATCAATATTCTCCTTTTGGTCTGTCGTCACTGCCTCCGCTTTCTTTAGAGCCCCATCACTCACAAGTTCCATCTCTGCCACTTATCTAATGAGGACGATGTAAGAAGAATAAAAAGGAACCTTTCTCATGTATTTTCCAGCTCACAGCATTTAGTGAGAGCTTGTGACATTTGCCACGCTTCGATCTCAAAGCCGTCTTTGTAAAGTCCAAACATTAGATGGTTATTACTATGCGGAGGAATTCATCAACGTGCGAAGACTAAGGGATAGCGCATACAATATTGACACTGTCTCTGAATTTTGGCAGGGATAACATTTGAGATAATAATATCAAAGGAGTTGTGCAGGAATAGGAAAAAAAAATAATCAGAATTTTTTATGAGAAACAGCGCCACATCTGTGCATTGTCTGCTTCTAGTATTGCAACTAAGTCACATTTACTTGAATATGGATAAGATGCATTACCAGGCACAGCCTGTGGACAAGGGTGGTGCTGTTTCTAAAAAAATAAAAAGGGACTATGTTCATTAGTCTCTTGCATAAACTCTTCACATGAATTATTACTTGACCTATAGTGTGCCTATTCATATGAAATTTCCATCAATGTCAATGAAAACATTAGATACGAGTAGCCTTCGTCTGGAATTGGCCGTCAGTGAATTATTAACGGTATAGGGCAGTGAGTTCCCAAAAAATAGGAATGGGCAGCAAGGTTCGGAGCTTACTGGATAATGGTTTCATTGCCCGGGTATGACTACATCAATGAATACTACAGGGAATGAGCTGTACAGTAAATAACATGGAGTCTCCGTCTGTCAGACGCAGCAATAATTCAGTGTTATATATGGATCTATTAATGGAAAGCGAGCAAGTGGCAGCTCAATAAATACTGGAAGTTTCATCAGCATTATACAAGGGGCCTTTATGGCTTTTCCATTATGTTAATTGTTAGGTTAAATTTAGTACTTTTTAGTTTATTGACAAAGACATAAAGCTTTTGTCTGGTGGGATAAAAAGATGAGGGGTCATGGGGCACAACAACTTGTTCCTTATATTCCAGGCTACATAACCCAAAGTCACCTGTGTGTTGTCATTGGGGGTACAGAAATGTAGTCAGAGAGGGATGGGCTTCTCCTTGCTACTAGCTGGGAGGTGGGGGGAGGTCAGTAGCTGGATCCACTGCAGGCACCAGCGTGTGGCATGTAATATTTCCACTGCATAGTCCCGGACTATCTCAGTTCACCTTGGAACACTGCAACAGTGTCAGAAATAACCTGGTATCTACTGGCTGTAGACTAGGTACCAAGTGGGCCAAAGTGGTACTCTTAGGTCACATGCCCAAATACTGCTCAGCTGATTGGTTGTCACTATAAGCCACTTTTCCACTGCATAGTACATGATGGTCTTGGATTGGTTCCTTTCAACTCAACTCTGTTTGGGTACTATCTAATTTTCACACGTTGTGATCTATAGTGACAACCAATCAGCTGAGCAGTATCTGGACATGTGACCTTCTGGTATTACGTTGACTCGCGTGGTACCTTACCTGAAGCAGGTACTTTGCGGTACAATAAAAATGGTCTAAGGCAACCTGAGGCAATCTGGTACCATGCAGTAGAAAAATGGTGTATGGTGAATGGCACATATTGCAACCAGGTTTCACTGTAGAAGGAAATACATGATGGGAACGTTAACTGGAGACTGTATGTTTCTACTCGACCCAGTTTCCCTTGAACAAGCGACTGTAGTGTTTAGCGTCCTGGCTCAGTGTTTTGAAGGATGAGACGAGGAAGCCTTAGGGAGTTTTCATAGAAAATAGAAATTTCTCAGTTGCTTGGGATAAGCAATCATCCCACAGCTCAGGCATTTTCCCATGACTTCCTGTGATAGTGATATAATTAGATGGTAAAAATATACATATTTTTTCCACAGACAACGCCTGGAGCTGCCATTGATTATAGCATTTTCCATTTTACATTTGCGTCTACCTAAAAGCAACGTTTAAGAACATTTCCCACTAATATCCAAAACGTACCAATACGTTGTGTTCTTGTCTGGAGTCTTCTAATAATGTATTCTGCTATTTCGAGGTTAGGGGACGTTCTTATTCTTAGGGGATGTTCACACCACCCATTAATGTCCGTTGCTCTCATTCGTCATAGGATAAGATCAACAGCATTAAGTGACTGACGTAGATGGAGCCCTGTCTGTCTGGTGTCTGTCTGCGTTCAGCCTCATGTTAAAAACATGACGATATCTTTCTTCTGTTTTTTACTTTTCTGACAGAAGAAAAAGCTATGCAGGCAGAACTTTTTCTTCCATTACAAAAGTAAACAAACATGACGGAAGAAAGCGTCCGCCATGTTTTTTACATTAGCATTAATGGGAACAGACGCCAGACATAGACGGCTCAGTCTGTGTCCGTCTCTCTACTACCGTTAATGTCCATTGCTCTCATCCTATGACAGATGAAAACAACTGATGTTCATAACAGTAGTGTGAACGTTCCCCAAGTGACAACCTCTATGGTGCCCATACATCTTCAATAGCTGAATAGCTGTGGGCTGAATGCTCATTTGGTCAACAGCTTTTCCTCTCGTCTTCCTCATACACATGGTTTAGCCAAGTGTCCATGTTTTTTCAATGGGGAGAGGAAACAAAACTGTCCCAGACACCTCTGGCTTATCTCCTTTGAGAACAAAAAAATTACACTTGTAAAGTTCAACATGGCCGATCCTTCCTTTCCAAAACATGTCTTGGGGAAAGTTGGGAGGCCACCATACACATGATGGGGATCCGACTGCTGAGGCAACCACCAATCATGACAACTGGGGTGTTTTGCGACTGGTCAGGAGGGAGCACAGCACTTGGTGATCTCCAGTAATCCCATTAAAATGAATGGAGCAGGGGAGTGTATTTCCAACAAGCTGCTCCATTCAAGCTGGGGTGTAAAATACCCCTATTCTCATGATCAGTAGGGGGCCCAGTGGTCAGGCCCCTGCCAATCAGCAAGTTACCCCTTATCTTGTGGATATACAGTAACTTTTTCTGAATTTCTTGTGACTGGACATCCCCTTTAATGTAAATGTGGGCCTTTTGTGCTTAAAGGGTTTTTACACATTCTTTCCCAGACCTTTAATGTCTTATACATTTGCCTATTGGTGCTTTAAGTATCAGTATAATGGTGGCCATTATATTGTAAGTTGTACCAAATATCAAGCACCCTTGTGGGCAACTATGCTTTATCATGTATTTCTGTACATGTAAGCAGACGTGTGTTGGGGCTTTAGGGCCCCAAATCAAAATTTTTATCAGGGTCCTTCACCAATCATGTGTCATTTGGTGTCTTCTTATGTGGCAGAGGGGCCCCTTCATGCAAAATTAGGACACAGGTGATACAGCTACCGTACCCCCTGTACCCTCTATAGTTACACCCCTGAGTAAGAGCATGTTAAGTATTCTAGTAGTCTATTAATAATATACTAGATACCGCTCTATCTTAAAGTGACCATACACATTAAATTATAGACAGCAAAACAAGCCATCTGAACAACTAATGTGTATGGGACAGTTCCAACATTACCCCTAAAGCAGATATGAGTGGACATAAGGATTGGGCAGTTGAATTTCAACATGCCCGATCCTTTTGTTATGAGGGGAGATAAGCCATCGCCAGCAGTGAATACCAACATCATACTCTTGTTTCTCTATTTAGAACACATGCGAGCCCAGCCTGGGGCATAGCTATAGGGGTTGCAGCAGTAGCAGACGCCCAGACCCTGAGGGGACCCCACGATAACACATAAAATATACTACTATTCTAAACAGCACAAGCAGTAGGGGCTCCATTACAGATTTTGCAGTGAGGACCAAGAGCTTCAAGCAATGCCTCTGTACCCAGCCGAGCCAAGCATGCATGTATATGGAGGGGGTTCAGTTGGTATAGCTTTCTATCTAATGTGTGTGGCTTAAGCTCTGCAATACATGCTAAATTTGTTGAGCAGAGACCATGGTAAAGTGTCCGCCTGGTTTTGTTGTAGGGATAATTTCAATAGACTATGTACACTCAGAAGACCACGGTTCATTAAACGTATCCCTGTTCTTAGGGCATTCACTGTAAACAGATGGTATTCTATGGTTGCTCGGCAATGACTTCATTACATCTAAGACTCTCAACTCAGGTTGCCGACCATACTTTCTTTCACAGACAAGTTGGAGAAAAATGGAGGTCATTAGATGCCTGTCTGAGACGACAAGTCTTTACAGTTTACATAGCCCTCACAAATAGGGCCATAATGGACTCATTTCTCACAGACTGAGAACGAAAACTTAAACAATTGCGACTTTTACTTCCACACGAGGAGGTAACCTGAGGTTCCTAACACTTTCTATGGCTGCCAATGGCACCATATAAGAATGAAATCTCTCTCTTTGTGACTCCTAAATTCTACATATATGCTTCAAAACATATATAAATAGCCCAATGAATCAACTAATTTTATGCAATTTTTTGGACCGTAGTCCCAATTTTCTAAAATGACGCATTCCTTATTTTGTTATAAATCTATAAATCACAACGTAGAGCAGAGAATCCCACAGAGGGCAGGAGTCTCCATCATATACTTTAAAATGGCGACCATGGTGTCTGTACGACCCACTAGACAACCACCCTAGGACAGGCGAACTTGGCCCGTCTTCATCCCTAACCCTTGTAGACCAGAATGGTAGCACAGCCTTTGGGTCAGTCCACCAGCCCTTGAAAAGACTACAGTGCCTAGAGAGATGGGTAGCCTTGTCCAGGTTCACACAACCCTTTAGAGATGGGTATGAGACAGTTCCTCTCTATATGGGCCCCATAACACCCACATAGGTGGTCTCTATGTAATGTTAGTCCGAGTACACACAGAGATAATAATATTATATGATACCTTAAACAGCTCTGGAGCCTGTTTCTTCATTTTCTCCATTTTCCATTCATTTTCACATGGATTAAGAGATGATGGGGGAGCGGTACAGGAACATTTGCAATCTGTCCCTGAGCTGACTGTTTCCACTGTATAATAATCCTCCACTCGCATATTGCCATCTTTAATTCGGGCGCAGGCCTCTTTACTTAGGGGTCTCATGATACATTTACAGCGACAGTCCGAACCTTCCGAAATCATGCGCACGTGATCTGTATCCCCAAAAACCTAGAAAATAAAAATATTACAAATGAAACATTTTTATAAGTACACTCGTAAAACTCGTAATGTGTATTACATATACTTAGTGGTTAGCACTGCTGTCTCACAGCAGCGGGGTTCAGTTCCCACCGAGGACAACATCTGCATGTGCTTTGCAAGTTCTCCCAATGTTTGTGTGGGTCTTATCCAAATACCATCCTCTTCTACTCAAAATATACTGATAGGTTAGAGAAAGAAATTGGCCCCAGGGTGTGTGTTCATTTTAGAATAGGAAAAGGGGTTGATGTTATATAAATCTCTAAAATGCGCAGAAGAAATTGGTGATATAAGGGGTTTCCCAGATTTAAAAAAAAAAAATGGAATTGAAAAAAAACACATGTTCAATCCACCGCAGTCCTAGCACTGACGCTCCGTTGTCCCCCCTTGGAAATGAGATTTCCTTGACGCAACATACCCAAATTCCAACACTGAGAACCTCCCCTGTACTAAAGATGTGTGTACTGGTCTCCATGTATGGAATCCACACAAAGGTCTAATGAACCTATACTATTTCCATACATAGAAAAACACTACTGAAAAAATCCCCACACATGTAGGGTAGGTTCACGCTACCGTTATTTTATGTCCATTAAATGTCAGCTACAGACGGCGCCCCCCCGGTCTGGGGTCCATCTGTATTCACCCCAATGTAAAAAACATGACGGAAGATGTTTTTTACTTTTGTGACGGAAGAAAAAGTCCTGCATGCGAGACTTTATCTTCAGTTACAAAGGTAAACAAACATGACGAAGACAGCATCGTAATGTTGTTTACATTAGAGTCAATGGGAGCGGACACAGATGGAAGGGTCTCTGTCTGTGTCTGTTACTCTACAGTTAATAACGGTAGTGTGAACATAGCCTTACGCTGTAACAAAAAGTTGAAACAAGTCTAGAGCTTCACTCATTTAGCCATAATGATATTTTCCCATATAACCAACTCAATGGAAGCATTAGCTTGAAAATGTACAACATTGCTTGGGAACACAATACAAATTTAGGGTAAGGATGTTCCATTTTTTTTTGTAACTCATTAAGCTTATAGAGAACCCTCTACCAAGTGCGATTGTGCCGGATTTATGTCATTCCAGTCATTTACTAATATTCTGTGACCAATTAGTCTGTAGTATGAAGCGACTGGCAGCTGCGTCCATGCCGAAGGACAGACAAGTAATGAGTGTCTCGGATCCTGTCTACACTGGACAATGGCATTATTTGTGTTGTGCCAACTTACTGCACGATTCTGACACAATCAATTATCAATGCTTCCTTTCTAATGGGACTGGCCATTGGGTTGTCAGGTTTTTCCGCTCTGTTTGGTTATAATCTTGGACATTTCATTTTTCACGGGCTCGGCATTCATAAATGCATACAACTAAAACGCGTCCATACTATTTACATTTAAAGGGTTATTCCATTTTCAGCAATCCACTGGAAATAACCAATGAAGGTTTCTAATGAATGACAACAAGCAAAGCTCTTGAAAGCCGCGAAGAATTGATGCAGAAATCTCAACTGTATGCAAAAAAATCTAGAAAAGTATCCCAATGGACCAAATGGACACTCTTGGCCAGTAGAGACCTATGGGGAGGGTATATGGTTAATGAAGCTTCCTATTCAATACCAAGATTCAGAGCAAGAACATGAAACTCCTTGGCCACAATGCAAAATCCCAGACCCCCCAAATATAATATATCATTAATAGTACTGGTCTCTTCATATTGGGGAGACGCTTTATGGGCCCCCTAGGACTCCAAGTGAATCCACTGTGTCAGAGTGAGAATCTGATGTGCCAACCATCTTGGCCAAGAGATGGCGATCCCGAGAGTTAAAATGACCCCGAAGATAGATAGATAGATAGATAGATAGATAGATAGACACGTGTATGTTTACAGCAGTCGGCTATGTAATGCTACAAGCACAGAGTAAGGAGTCATAACTCGGTTATCACTAGCAGATGTTTACTCCGTAAATCCTTGGTGGTACAAATCATTTATTCATAATCTGGCATTAAGAAAATAATCTGTTCTCAAGTGTCTATTTTTTCTCTACTTTTCTCTGTTTAGATAAATTACTCCCACCTCCGATTTTTCCCATTCAGAAAATGTGACTCAGCGTTTCCTGCCTATTTACAAATCACATGTAAAAATAAAATCATCACAAATTGTCCATTTAAAGGGATATCTGGATTATTTTAAATCATCTGAAATGTCGATGTACATGAACCCACGGGTTACTTTATACAGCTAGACCCTTTCTGATCTATGCCAGCTATGGAAAATCATTGGTGTTCTGAAAAATCTTTACACGAGTAAGGATAGATAGGTGATAATTGTAATCCCTACAGATTTTTGGAGCTCCTGAAATAACCCATACAAATCCAGGCTAAAGTCTTATTTACACTGGACACTCACATGCAGTTTTTAATGCAGTTTTTGTTGTGAAAGCAGATTAAAATGGTATAAGAAATATTAAGGTAGGAATTACTGTATACTATTCCTGATGGATCCTTTTCTGATGTGGCTTAAAAAGTAACGCTGCAGTGGTATTTTTCCAATAGTGTGGTGCATAAAGCCGGGACCACACGTGGCGTAAAAAAAAACGCGGCGTTTTACAGTCACGGCAAGGTGGAGGGGATTCTAGCGAATGACATCCACACATTGCGGAAAAATACGCGCAACGGAGACGTTACGGTTTAGGAAATCGCAGCATGTGAATTATACCTACAAATACACTGGCGGTTTCCCTATAGGTATAATCGAAGCAGAAATTCTACAAAGGAAACCTCTGTGGACTTTCTGTGAAAAGTGCTGCGGTAAAAACTGCAATGCATTGCTGCTGCGGTTTTTCCCATGGCTCTTTTTTGCTGCGGCCCGCTATGTGGGGCTTTAGCCTAAGGCTGAGGCCCCACCTTGTGGAAACACATTTTATTTTGCTGCGTTTTTTTGTGCCAAAGCCAGGAGTGGATTGAGCAGAAGGTAGAAGTATAAGAACTTCCTATATATTTCTCATTCCTTTTGTAGCCATTCTTGACTTTGGCTCAAAAAAACGCAGCAAAATAAAAAAAACTGCGTTTCTGCAACCTAGGGCCTCAGCCTTAGGCTAAAACTACAAGGCAACTTTGGCCGCGACTCCCATTGTGCAACCAAAAATCACTCGGTCACCTCGCAACTCCTTCTCTAAGGTTAGTGAATGAAGTACATTGTGACTCCCTAGTGTGTCATAATCTCCATTTCAAGATCAACATTGCTCAACTTTTTTTGCAACTAGAAGTCGCAGATGTGGCAGAATTCCATAAACTAATCTTAATGAAGGAGCCACAGGGTGACCCAGTGATCTTTGGGTCGCAAAGGCAAGAGTCATAGCCAAAGTCGCCGTGTAGCCGTATGGGAACCAACAGGACAATCAGCTGATCACCAAATGTCCAGCTCCTGAACTGCCATCACCTGTTCCTTTCTGCTGCAGTGACTACTAGAAGGAATATGTAGTACTACATGCAGCAACTCAATTGAATGGCCATGTAACAACAACACATGGATGAACCTGATGCATCAGATTAAAAGCTTTTCATGGTTTAATAAGGCATATTTAAAGGGTTGTCAAGATGAGACAATCCCTTTAACTGAATTGTAGCTGACCATTTAAACGTGATTTCTCATGAACATAACCACACTTAAATTTGTAAAGAATTAAAAGTTAAACTTTTTGCAAATGTAAATAATTCAAATTTTTGTAGAGTTTTATAGATTTTCTTTAACCATTTTAGTGGTGACAGTCTGCTGTCTTGATCTTGGTTGCCAGTGGACAGGTTATCAGGCAAGGACACTACATGTATGAGAAGATAACCTGGCTACAATAAGGACATCATGGATGGGTTTCTGACAAGTCCCAGACCATAGAAAGTTCCTGCATTCACGGTCATATTCATTGGTAACTGATCAAGGCAAAAGACTGTCACCAACACAATGGATAGAGAAAATATGTAAATGCTGCAAATTTTTGAATTATTTATTTTTGCAAAAATGTTTCACTTTTTTTTACAATTTTAAATATGGCTATATTCATGGGCTGAGGCCTCACATTGCGGAAACACAGCGTTTTTTGCTGCAGATTTCGCTGGAGTGGATTTAACACAAGGGAAACATGTAAAATCTTCCTTTATATTTTCCATTCCTTTTCAAGCCACTCCTGACTTTAACTCAAAATAACGCAGCAAAATCTTCAACAAAAAACCACTGCGTTTCCGCAACGTGGGCCTTAGCCTAAAGTGGACCTTTCATGTCCTCTGAATGTAGGAGTTGAGCTCTTTCATCATAGACTATTATGTCCACAGTTTCACTTCTCCATAATAATCCCCTGAAGAGCACCCACTAAGTGGGTACGAGACGCATTGGGTGGAGATATTGCAGAGTATTTACAGGGATAGAAGTTGACTGCCCTTGTAAGGGCGAGAGTTTTTGGGGTACCAGGTTATATGTAGAGATAATTTCCTATCTGAGCCTCCAGACAGACTCCTGATGAAATGAGCGGTTCCATACATTTATTTTCCATTTGATAACCCAAATGGTAAGACTGTTCAATTTTTTTTTAAGCAGATTTGGGTATTTTCTAGACTCCAGTTTCAACATTTCAAATGATTTATTAAATGTTAAGTTTGAAGATATATCATTTATAGGGATTTGCGCTTTAAGAATCTGACATTAACGGAGTTATATACTGCTATATAGCCGGTATGTGCCTCGCTTGCAGAGATATCGATGCCGTTACTTTCGGCACCAATATCTCTGCTGTGAGGAACACCACCCCTGACAGTACAAGACTATGGAAGAGTATCACCAGGGGGGTGTTCCTCACAGCCCAGCGATGACGCTGAGCTATAAGGCTGGCCACTCTGACAGTGCAGAGATATTGGTGCCGAAACTAATGGCACCGATATCTCTGCAACCGGGCAACATACCAGCAAAGCTGACAGTATGCTGCACTATATAACTCTGCTAATATCAGAGGACATGAAAAGGTCCTCTTTCAGAAACTTTCATCTTTCTGTTGTGAAGACCATTAGAATACATTTCTACCTACATCGTATAACACATCATTTGTTATTAAAGGGAGTGTGACCCCAGCATATCAACCCAACCCTGCAGGTTAGAGTCAGCTGAATGAAACAGTTTTCCCCTGAATTGGGGCCTCTGTTGCTGATTCACAAGGGGAAACTCTGTTTTATTCAGGTAGGTAACCTATCTGCCGGACTGGGTTGATGTGTTGGATTCTGGTGACAGACTCCCTTTAATGAAGAAAAAAAAATTTCCCTTATAAAATGGAATGACCTCCAATAGACTTCCATATTTGCAGCTTTGGTGTCTTAAGCATGCACAATCCAGTTTGGACAAGTCTGATTGACCTTGCTGGTAGCATTGCCACTTATAATCACAGAATTCCCCCACCTCCGCCTCCTTTATGCATAAGAGGTATTACACATTCACATTGGCATTGCCCGGACTCATTACTGACAAATCCTCATTGTATCATGTTGTTGAGCTTACTCGGGTAGTCCAATTGGGGTGGCCACCTGAGATGCCCTCTCATTATGGCAGCACCAGCCGGGTATATGACATAACTCTTGGGTTCTGGCAGCAGTATTCTCTCTAGGATAAGATAGTGATACCATCATATTCTTTTCCTAGCTGCAGCTGTCCTGCCCACTGGATGCCTCAGCAGAACCGCTCGTGGTGTTCCTTTATCATGCACGGCTTTGCAGCTGCAGGTTTTGACAAGTCCAAAGCACGGACAAATATTAGCTTTTAATAGGGTGACTTTTCTGTGAAAATCTTTGGTATGCATTGTGCGGCATTGTGTAATCTCGGGCACGTAACACAACATGCTTCAATACTCAAGAGACCGTGTTTGCTCTCTATGAAAAACTTTTATCTCCACTTTACTGGAGTCCAGCAACACAGCAAATAGAAAAGTGGAGAGCAGTCATCTATCCGAGCCATTATACTAATTGTATAAAATCCTTCATATTCCCTGGGGTGTGTCAGTAAGGAGGTCAAGTGAGGTAGAAGTCTCAGACTATAAGAATTAGGGTGAGGACGCACCAGGCAGCCAGCTGAGGCTTCACCCGCCAATGGCCACCACTAGTGGGCAGGGCTATGAACATGACAATGGATGCGGCACTGGCTACATTGTGGGTCCTCGCCCTTAAAGGGATTCAGTCACTAAATAAGGCTATTTTTTAAATCAAGTTTTTACACTAAACAGATTTTTAAAGTGTAAGTGAACTTTCGGAAAACGTTTGATTTTCTGGCAGTAATACATAAATTAATTATTAAGAATTATTCATTATTTTTTGTTAATAATAATAATTTAATAAATATTAATTATTTTTGTGATTAATAAATCTTGCCCTATGCTTTATTAACCTATTTTGGCTACTTTTTGTGAAATCCTCCATCTCCTTATTCTTTCCCGTTTCTCAGTGTGTATGGTGTGCAGGCTGTTTGAAATGAGGGATTGGAAGGTGACTTCATACAGTTATATCTCAGGTATTATAATACATAAGAACTTTTCTGATGTTGTGTAAAAGAGGAGATTCTTATCTTAAATATTACACTAAGGTTGCAGATCTAACTGTGTTATTTCCAGAGATATTACTGGTTGAAAATATAGTTGAGATTGGGATATTTATATGGAGCTGCTCCCTATCCCGACTGGTCTCTGCACAGCCTCTGCATGTCTGCACACAGCTTTCCTTGCCGATACACTGCACAGAGATGAGTTTGCAGCTTCCCATAATCAACAGCAAGTGTAAGGAGAGTCTATATACTTCTGTCTACTTTTGACTGCTTGTGTTATTGCTGATGGGATATTAGTCTTAGACAGTAAGAAGCTTTCCTGATTGTGATCAGATTTCTCGCTTTCTGTGTCAGAGATATTTTTAGCTGCATCATAACCTGGATTTGCAGTGCACTATCCTGGGGTCTCGTCTATTATGGTCTCTTGGACTTTGCTCAACTACTTCTTGTTCTGGTACTTATTAGATTTGGTACGATGAGATAATTCCCCTCAGGCTAGGTTCACACTAGTGCTCGGTCTCTGTTCGGGGATTCCATCCCCCATTCTGCTTGAAAAATGCAGAGAGAAAAGTCTTGCAAGCAGGACTTTTCTCTCTGCATTTTTGGGTGGAAACCCGGTGGACCCCAATATAGTCTATGAGGTCCGTGGTTTTCTGCGGGTAACCGCTTTTTAAGTGGATTGGGTTTCCATTTTTCAGATCCCTAAGCGAACCCCAAGAACAGAAACCCGCACACTAGTGTGAACCTAGTGTCAGGTGAAAATTTGTTTTGTCTTTTGGCTTTGCTGCAGGTGGTCCTTTTTCACAATTCCTAATGTACAGTATAAGCATAGTGTAGCCCAGTGCTTTATATATATATATATATATATATATATATATATATATATATATATGAGAGAGAGAGAGAGAGAGAGAGAGAGAGAGAGAGAGAGAGAGAGAGAGAGAGAGAGATATTATATGCTATACAGTCTGACATCATCATACTTGATGACTGATGATGTCACTGATAAACAAGCAGCCATTGTTTATTGCTACAGTGCACACATAAGCTCCCAAAAATAACGAAGTTTTTGAATGGGAATCCTCGGTCCATCTCCAGTCCGCAGACACATCAAAGATTTGGAGTTAACCTTGTCCTTCTAGGCCGTGGAATAAATACCAGGCAGGTGTAGAATGATCAGTATGCAGGCTGCATGCAGCACAGATTCTCCTACACATGTTGGGTCTTCTGAATGTACCTATAAAGGGGGTGTTGTTAGATTGCTCAGACACTTCACACCAAGGTGTGAGATAAGATTATTTACCTCATTGCAAAGTGTATAAGTGAAAAAACACCTAGCTGTAATGATATCCCAAGATGTTATGACCTGCCTGGTAACTGCATTTATTGACTTGTCGCCATGACAAAATGAATCCATCCAGTTATAACCTTTCCTCAAACCTACTATGAAGTACACATACTGCCGTGTCAAAGGGATTAAGGATAGAACTCAGTTCCTCCAGTTGAAGTTCTTCTTTAACTCACATCTATTACACACAAAAGTACAACAGAACAAAGCAAAATCTTAAACATCCACCATTGGAATCATTCTATTTCTCCTATGTGTCCATAAATCATTTTGTGTATAAACCTCTCAGAGTCTCCCTGGTAACAGACTACAAATATGACTCATATCATGCAGGAATACTCGCTTTCATCTGTTATCTACTTCTTGAAAGCCTACAGAATGTATGTTATTAAAGGGGTTGTGTCACCAAAGCAAGATATGACCTATCCACAGGAGTTCCGCGCTTGGCAATCTTCAGCAGTTCCATATACAGTAGAATGAATGGAGCTGCAACACACATGTGGTTTGCTGTTCCTTTCACACAGGAGGAGTCCCCATTCTTGCTGACGGACCCCCACCAATCAGCATGTTATGACAGGAGATGAGTGAACCCAATTCAAACCAAATTTTCCAAAAGTTTCGGGTTCAACCCAAACCCAAAACTTTGGGAGTTCATCACCCATGAACTGGAAGTGATGTTTGCGCACCGTGATGATGCCATTGCACCCCATGTGACTGCTGAGGACCAATTACAAGCCTCAGCTGTGATCCTGGTACATGACCTCACCCAGAAGAGGACCCAGAGACAGCGCCGATCGCTACAAGTATGCCCAGACGAGTTGAGGGAAGATGAGTATATGTTTGTTATTTTTCCACGCTTCCCCTGGGCCTCCACCTATAATATGTTGTGAATTGAAGAGACCTCAGAGTACAATCATTTCACTTTTGATTAGTGCCAAACTTATTCCACCTGAAATGAATGTTTGGACCGAACCATCCGAACCCAAAACAAGAAGACTCTTCAGAGAGTTACCCATTTCTAGTTATGACCTATTCTGTGTATAAGTGATAACTTGCTTTGATGGCTTAACTCCTTTAAGTAGGGTACATATGTAAAGAGGAAGTCCACAGGGTTTGTTTGTAGTCTGTTACCATGGAGATACATTGAACCAAAACGGTTGGAGATTTTTTTCAATTCTATATGCAACCCTATTCTTTTTTTCATTTTTACATGTGCTGAAGTAATAAAAATACTCAACTTATAACCTAAAAGTATGTTCAGTAAGGTCAATAATATCCCATCAGTCTTTGCAGATAGCATATTAATTATATATAAAGTATTTATTGAGTCTAGTCTTCAAGGAATGCCACCTTTTCTTGATTCCTTACTATCCATGTCGCAGACCAAGCATGGGCCCCCATTAGGATAGCCAATCTCTGTGATCATGGCATGTGTGAAAGATGCACAGCATTCTGTTCTTAGAATGTGGAAGTAATCCACCTCCTGTAATCTGACCATCTGACTTCATTGGTGTGAGACGTGGAGTCCAGTGAGATTACCTCCACATTCTAAAGAGTCTTACAAGTTTGAAATGTTCTCAGATTGCTGGAACCAATGGTGACTTTTGGAGCTGAGCAGCCGTCATATGTGTAGGTGGAAGTGCACAGAATAGCATTCATACTTGTTTTATTATTCATTACTTTAAATATTGGTCAATAAATGGGGTTTTCAAGGATTAAAAAAAACATGGCTACCTTCTTCCAAAAACAGCAATGTACTAGTATACAGGTTGTGTGTGGTATTGCAACTCTTCCCTATTCATTTCAATGGCAGTACCATACCCCCCTGCAGACAGGTGTGGTGCTGTTTTTGGAAGAAAGCAGCCATGTTTTTCAAATCCTGGAAAACTCGTTTAGGCTAAGGCCCCATGCAACGAATTGCTGCCAAAAAACACTGTAGAAAAGACCACGGCGGAAACACATTGCAGTTTTTTCCGCAGCATTTTTCATAGAAAGTATGCAGAGTTTTCCTCTGCAGACTTTCTGGCCCATTATACCTATATAGAAAATGTAAGCGCTTCTGTAGGTATAATTGACATGCTGCAATTTACAAAAACGCAACATTTTTTTCTGCAATGTGTGGATGTGAATAGTCAGAATCCCATGCACTTTGTAGGTACTGTAATGCCACGGGCAAAACACTACATATTTGCAACGTAGGACCCTGGCTCTATACCACTGAGCCATAGACAATCCATATATAGCATGGAGTACATTTCCTGTAGATCTGAAGCCACTGGTCAGGTAGCTTAAGGGCCATAGAAAAATCATTGAGGAGGAAAGAAACACCAGGTCTTTCTCGTAGGTGGTGATATAGCCCTTCTCCATAATGGGGTAGCCATTTTGCTAACAGGTCACTTTACTTCTATGTACACATTGTCATTCTGTATATACCTGGTTAGTTCATTCAGACCTACTAAAAATGTTTTTTTGTCTTATTGTTCCCAGTGAAACTCTTTACTTAAAAATATGACATGTGACAATATTTTATGACTGGTGTTTGGTTCCAAAAGAGTGATGGACAGAAAGAGAAATGCAAAAATGTGTTACGGTATGTTGGCCGTCAACCGCAGCAGTGTAATAAGAGGTGATTTACATTGTGGGCAGATGTTATCCATATATGTTATTTCACTATGACCTCTAAAGCACATAGGCTGCTCTCTGGGGATGGGGCTGAGCCTAGTGACATAATGCGAAACATATGTTAGTCACTGCCCTGCGTGAAACAATCCCTAGAGGACGTGCAAGTAACTTTGTACTATGTGACAGATCAAAAATTGTTCATAATGTCGATAGTGCAAAGTATATGATCACAGTAACCAACAGTGCTATGAGCTATGAGGCCAGCCCCTCTAACAATGCAGTCATATCGGTAAATCTACCGCCATCCATGGGCGAGATACCTGCAAAACTGAAATACAGTGTATTGTCAGCTTGGCAACTGTATATAACATTCCCGATCTTAGAGAACATGAAGGCTAAGGCCTAACGTTGCAGAAAAGCTGCTTTTTTGTTGCAGATTTTGCTATGTTTTTTTTTGAGCCAAACAAAGGAGTGGCTACAGAAGGAATGGGAATATATAGGAAATTCTTATACTTCTCCCTTCTGCTCAATCCACTCCTGGCTTTGGCATATAAAACCGCAAAAAAAAAAAAAAAAATTTAGATTTACCATAATGTGGGGTCTTAGCTGAAAGGTCCTCTTTAAGCCACATCCTGGGATAGTTTAGTGCCCCCCCAGTGGTTGACAGTATTATATTGTATATAATTGTTTAGTGGTTTTTATACCTTTATTTTTGGGATGTATTTGGCTTGTAGGGCTGTTATTTGATTGTGGGCTTGTTGCAATATGGGGAGACCATTGTGTGAATTCCATTGTACTCTATTACAGGAAATCTCTCACCAGAACCAGCATATCAACCCAGCCCTGCAGATAGATGGATTCAGGTGACCCTAACCTAACAGTGTTTTCCCCTTGTGAATCGCTGCCTCCATTGCTGAGATATTGCTGATTTTGTCAATATGCAAATGAGCTCTTTGGCGCAATGAGCGCATTACCATTGCTCCAAAAAGGTAAGCAGCACCGCCCTCATTGCTCCAAAGAGCTTATTTGCATATTGACAAAAACAGCAATATCTCAGAACAGAGGCAGAGATTCACAAGGGGGGACACTATCTGATTCAGGCGACCCTAACCTATCTATCTGCAGGGCTGGGTTGATACGTTGGGTTCTGGTGACAGACTCCTTTAATATGTTCTGACCTCTGAGTCAGTCTATGCCACGGAGAGTACAATGATTGTTGTCATAGGGACATTAGTTTTGTGGGCCCAGGAGACTCCTGCTATGACTTTGAGAGACCTGTCATTTCACAAGTGGGTGGAAAAGGAAAACCTGATTAGAATAGACATTTGCTTAGAGTCTAAGATTTTCCTATGAAGTCTTCAAATGCCAATGTGTGAACGACAGGAAACTCCGCATCCGTCAATTATTATGTACTTATTATGTACTTACACTAAAGCTTCTGTGTTCTGTATTTATAGGCGTTATTATGTATAGTCTTCATAATATGGTTTACATCTCCATCATAATGAATGGCAAACTCACTAACCCACTGTAAGCAAAGCAAAATGTGCTGAAGCCAAAGGGACTACTAAACTCTGGTACCAAAAATGTCTACAGACAAAGACGCTTGGAAAACATGAAGAATAAATATATGATCGTTGTGGAAATTGTAATGGATACAATATCAATAATGACCAGCAGAGGTGTATAAACAGTAATGGGGGCAAAAGTTAAGACTGTACCCCATCCTGATGGTCCTGGTCAATACAGGCTCAGTCAGGGAGACATAGAGGGATATGGAGGATACAGAAGGTTTTGATTCTACTCGTTTTTTCCTTTTGGAGGACAGAAGGTTCAGTAAAAAAAAAAAAAAAAACTGGCGACACAAAAAGAGTGGTCAACTGTAGAACCAGGTCTTTGACTAATGGAAGGTGAGTCCAGAACCCATTAAAGGTGATGATGTTGCCCAAAGCCACAGGTACTGTTATCTAGGGGTGCTGTGCTGCAGAGAGGAGAAGGGACCCACTGAAGATAGGTCACCATGAACAAGTTAATTGGCTTATACACCTGGATGAAAATGTGTTCTAAGAATATAACATGTGGATCTATGGTACATGTCTTTATTTCTCTACAATGTTGGAATATTAAAGGGTTATTCTCATTGAGGCAAATCAGGACTGAGATGGGAATTGCTGGCCACATGTCCCAACCACCACCAAAAATTGACAAGCATCCCAAACCTGCCTATATTGGTCTTGGCTATTCCTCCATTTTCATTGAACCTGTTAGAGATGAGTGCAAGTCCCATCCCCAGCAGCTCTGGAGGCTTGTGCATTGTGTTGTTGATGCCAAGGACAATACACCTCTCTTCATCATGAACGATCAGCGCATGCGCAGTATACTTCTTGTGGGAAATGGACTTACACCAAGAGAAAGGCAGTTGTGGCATCTAAGTTTTTGACTATCCCTTGTGAACCACAGACAGCCTATAATGCTTTGATATACTGTGTATACCAAAGTATTATTTCCCAATCAGAAGATATCCCCTAAGCAGACTACAAAAAATATTTAATACATATTAAAGTTTTTTTTTTAAGTACACTGTAAAAATAAATAAATAAAACCATTTTTACGTAAAACTGGTTTTATTTCATAAAAGTATTAGAAAAACATACACGCCTATAATAAAGTCAACATGTTATGTAAGCCGCCCTGTGAACATCATAGGGAAAAAAATAACACGATTGCTTTTTTTCCCATTCCACCCCCTCAAAATAATAAATGTTAATTTAAGAAGTCCCATGAGTCTCACAATGGTACCAATGAAATCTACATTTAGCCCCACAAATATGAATCCCACACACAGCTATATCACAAAAAAAAGAAAAAAAAGTTATGTCTTTTGAAGTGCAGCAACATAAAAACTGATGCGCAAAAATAGTAAAAACATAAAAACAACCATAAGCTAAAAAGCACAAAATTTAAAACAGTCAATGGAAGAATTTGTTATTTTATGTATAAATACAAGTTATCCCACAAAACCCCTTATACAGCCCTTATTTCATATCAGAGCACTGGAAATTCTGCTGCTCCATGGACTGCAGCTCTGACTCCTACTGAAAACAATGGGAGTCGGAATGGAGGCATTGACAATGTGAACTGAGGCAGATTCTGATGCGGAAATCAAGATGGAATCCTTGTGCAAGAAAATGGTGTGAACATACCCCTACTGAAAAAAAAAAACCCTACTTTAAAAAACCACATCAAAAAACGCGTCAAAAAAGGCTAGCAGTTTTTCCACCTCCCATTGATTTCAATGGGTTTTTCTAGGCGGAATCCGCCTGAAGATAGGTCATGTCGCTTTTTTCTCCTCCAGCTGAAAAAATCAGCTGGAGGAAAAAAACTGCTACTGATTTCCATTCAAATGAATGGGAGGCGTTTTTTGAGGTGGATTCCGCCTCATAATCAGCCTGCAAAAAACTCTTTGTGAACATACCCTTATAATGACAGAGATCGGAAAAAGACTGATCTCCCCTTTTGCACTCTGTCACAGCAGTGGTAAGAAGGAACAGAACTACACCTCAGTAGCCTACACTGGCGTAGCAGGAGTATGGCTAGCTTGTTGTGTAGGCAGCTGGGTCAACTACCAGTCCCTACTGTCTCTACTGTGATTGGGGGCATAGATATAGGGAGTGCAGCGGTAGCAACTGTTCCTGGGCCTTGGAGCTCAAAAGGCCCCCTTGTGGCCCTTACACAGTAGGGTGTCTTCATTGTGGCCCTCACACAGTATATAATGGATATAATAGACCTGTTATACTCCCACACAGTATAATAGGCTCCTTTTGCCATCATGTAGTATAAAGGCTCCCTTATGCCTCCACACAGTATAAAGGCTCCTTTTGCCTCTTTTCCCCTCATTATAATTCAGACTGGACCCCAGGAAGCTAGCAGTGAGTACAGATTTCATCATTACTCACCACTCTCTACTATCAGAACTTCCTTCTCTCTACTCCGGCATACATAACCCTGTCAGTAAAGCAAAGAAAGAACATGGAGGCTGCGGAGCTAAGAACGGTGGGTAATAATGAAGTCTGTACTTGCCTAGGTGCCCTGGGTGACTGCATGGGGACAAAAAGGGACTGGGTGGGATTGGCTAAGGTCAAAGTGGCATGAGCAGGCCTTGGTAGGGTTAAAGCCACTGCTCAGTTCAGACCTTCACCTGATGTCCGTGGCCCTTCAGTAAAAGTAACTGTGCCCCCCTGAGCAATGGCATGTAGCGCACAGAGTAGTTCAGTAGTGTGAATACAGGCCTAACACACCAGCATACAGTCTAGTAGTAAACATGTCTTCTCATTCCACTACACTTACGTTCACAGACTGTTTTTGTTTTTACTTGCAGCAAAACTGGAAATGCCCCAGCACAAGAAATGTTAATGTCATCTGACCCCTGCAACCGTGTCTAATAATGAAATCCCCCTTACGTAGGCAGCAGAGAAACACCTACACCCCGGAGAATTGGCCTGGAACATTTAATCACCGTCCCACCTCTTTTGCGGGTGGGAGAAAGGAGTGAGCCGGTCTTTCCCATTACAATAATATACCAGGAACAGCTGACACAAGCAGAGTCGCTGCACTACATGTCGTGTACAAGTGCCGGACGCTCCACTTGTGATATTCACCCTCTGGTAACTACTCTGTGCACTACACAGGATACAACCTGGACGTTCACTACTAAAGCGGTCTGTACACAGTAGATTAATGGCAGCCAAACCCACCCATTATATCTATCTAATGTATATCGGGTGTCCTGACTTTCCCAAGATGGCAGACGTCAGGTGAAAGAAGGATCAGGCTGTTCGGTTTCAAGATGGCAGATACTATTAACCCACCACTAGAAGTGCCTGACAGCGACTTGTTCTCCTCTCCTTATTAAGAACACAGTCTTGTGTCAAGCATACAAGTGTATAGATGGAAAATGAATAAAATACAACATATGAAGAATTTTCTCCTACATATCTACTGTATGTATCACTCTCCTCACCTCCTCCTCCTCTATATACTGCCGGCAGACCAGACTGCATGTTCAATGTGACAGGTTCCCTTTTAATCTCTTATCAATGGTTGACCTTATAAAACCCACAATGATGTGCTTAGATCCTTCTGAGACAATACACTTCTAAAGTCGAAAATGTCATATGCATGTTATGGGGTTCTGGCATATATACTGTAACTATTCTTTAAGGAATGTCAATGAGTACAATTGGAAGTATTCACTAACCTTGCCCTGTGAATCATAGATTAGGGAGTTATACACACCGCGGGGGGATTTACCAAGTCTGCTGTTTCCTACTCTTGAGCTCCTCTGTGCCAGATTGGAGATGTGCCCACTTGACTGTATTAAGAGGCACCTGCTCAATAAATTAGGCACATCTTCTAACCTTTGTGTTCCATAAACTCAAATCTATGAAACAGGGACATGGTTAGATTTTAGCTATTATTTTACACCAATTCTTAAAATGCTTAAAAAAAAAAAAAAAATTGCCAAGCCGCGGGAGGCTACACCCCCTTGTACCGCCCTGCCTCTGATATGCAGTCAATACTGCAGCTCAGCTCCTATTGACTTAAAGGGGTTGTCCACAAGACATTGATAAGGGTCCAATTGCTGGGGGCCCAACTATCAAGTCCCCCAGTGTCAAGAGGGGGCCAACCACCAAGTCCCCCAGTGTCAAGAGGATGAGAACTGAAAGATCTCCTAAAACCTCCTTGTGAATGAAGTGCCAGTGCTTGCGTGAGTTGAGCTCCATTCACTTCTATGGGGCTGCGGGTGCTTTCAAAGATTACAGTATTGACATCCCCATTACAGTGAATGGAGCGCCGATCATGCAAACAAACTAGCGCTCCATTCACAGGGAAGCTTTAGGGGGACTTTCAGTCCCTCGTCCTCCTGATTGCTGGGGGCCCAACCGCTAGATAGGGGATAAGTGTCCTTAATGGCAGAACCCCTTTAAAGCATACCTCCGCTGAACACTATAAAGGCCACAGTGTTCGCAGCTGTGCTTGGACCCAAAATCCAGGGGGCCCCACAGGTCACTCTCAAATTCTTTGATCTTTCTGATTTCCTATGATGGCTGGCACTCTGTCGGTCATAAATTTATGACCCCCGCCCTCTGGTGAGCTGGAGTGAAAAGATTTATGATACACAGCCTTTCACTATCAGAAAGGAGAAAATTAAACCTTACATGGCAAAAAACAGTAGTTGGTCAGCAGTATATAGTGAGGGAGGGATTCTTTGGGAAAGCCTGTGGTACAAAAGGGGGCATAACTACTATGTGAGGGGCATCGACTGGAGATGTGAATGATGGGAAGCTTGTGTGCACAGACATGTTGTCATGGCAGTTTGGGCCCAAATAGAAGGAAGGGGAAATGCTGCTGAAATGTACAGGTGGGGCGCGGCTGCTGGTTGTGAGTAGAAGTTGCACAGAGGGTTCCAAACAGAACTTTTTACATATTAGTCTATGGAGAGGGGAGGGGGAGAAAGGCTGCAGGAAGAAACATACAAATTACTGCTGCTACTACACTTTGCTACTTTTCTGGCTCTGCAGAATCTTCAAGATAAGAATGCATAGAATGAGGCAATAAATCAATTAACCAGCCTGCAGCAGCGTCCTGTTCCACCCCTCCCTTCTCCATAGACTTCTGTGTGTATGAGGCTGGATACAGAGACAGATCTGTATGTAATGTATGCAAGCAGTCAGATTGAAGATAAAGAGCAGAAGAGCAGCCTAATACGTGGAGGAGGAAACAGATCTCCTTCATAAGATATATTACAAAATTTCTTATATCCACCTGTATTGTTCATTTATAAAAGTTGTATAACAGGAGTTACACTATAAGGATAAGCCAGAAATAAAAATTCCTAGACCCTTTTAAAGACGTTGTCTTGTTCCCTTTCAAAATGCAGCCATCTGGTATCCTGGGCCCTGGGAAAGTCAATGACCAGCTTGGGTCCTGTTGGTCCATTGGTCATATGGACATGCTGCAGGGCCAGTCCATTTCAAATAAATGGGGCTGAGCTGTGATACCGAGCACAGCCACTATACAATGTATGGCGCTGTGCTTGGTAAGTAGTAAAGAGGCCGCATCAAACAATATCACAGTCCTGGATAACCTATAATAACATTTACTAAAGTGCAATTTGCTCAGATATTCTAACTTGCTCCCAAGTGCAAGGAGGAGCACTTCCTTGACTTAAGGGCGGTTTCACTGCATCCTAAGTAACATAAATTACCGTGTTCGCCATCATGTGATTACACAGTAAGTAGTAATAATTTTCTTGTGATTTAGTATAACCTCGGGGAAAGGACCATTAACATGATCCGTCCTCTAATATGCTGTAACAGCACTTGGCACCAGCACTTTCAGCAAGTCGAGGCTTTTGAAGCAGATTTCGTTTCATCGGGATTAATGGAGGACTAACGTGTTTATAGTCTATGATAAGAATTTCCTGTCTACGCGGTGAAGTGTGACATCTGCAGCCTTTGTTTGTGGCCTCCACACTAATGATCCTTCCACCCCAGAATATGATGGGAATTTTAATAGACTTGATATAAATAAAATCGAGGCATGCGAAAATGTCAAGAAGCCCCATAGACAGTTATGTAAATGACACTGGATACATTTATAGTCAAGTATCATCAAGTATAGTAAGTTTTTCTAGTGTAGATTATCTATAAAACCATATGGTCCTTATCGGACATCGGAAAGCTAATAACAAACATGACCTTTCCCAGCTTAGAAACTGAAGTGAACGATCCAGCTTGTCTTCTAAAATTGAAATGGATTGCAAAAAAAAAATTATTATTTTTTTTTTCCAAAAATAGCGCTACTCTGGCCTTTAGGCCAGGTCTGGTATTACAGCTTGGCCTAATTCAAATAAATTGGGCTGAGATGTGATACTAGGCACAGCTCATGGATAAGCTGTTGTTTTGGGAAAATAACTGTTCTGTAGCTCTGGCTGTTCAGATTGGCTGCTGAGCATATGCACAAGCCCAGCAAGACAGATTAATTGGTCCCAGAGCTGCAGAGCCAGACACTGTCACTAACAGATACAGAGCTTTGCCTGGATGCAGTACCATGTACAGCTGCCGCATGATATATGGCATATGCCATGAGTTGAACAGAGCTGCAGTACCAGGTACAGCCACTATTAGATATACAGCGCTGTGCCTGAATGCAATACCATGTACACCAGCTGCATGATATATGGCGCTGTGCCTGGTAAATGAAGAGTTTGCAATACTTACAGAAAGTGTTGCTCTCCCCTCTGCTACATAAGAAGATACCAGTGTTATAAATGACACGTGGTAGGTGATGGGCTCTTTAACAGATTTAACATAGGGAGCATTTAGCATTTGCATTTACACTTCCCTACATGGTCTCCTCCGTCCCTGAGCTGGACTCTTTGTATACAAAGTGGCTGTAATGGTGACATCACATCAATGGGAGCACTGCGGCCATACACAAGGCAGCCGCTCTGTATACAAACACCCCAGCGCAGGAATGGAGGAGACGGCGCAGGGAAGTATGAATGCCTATTTATTTTATATCCCTCCCCCTCCTGGACGGCAATCCTGACAACCCCTTTAAGCTACATATCTCACACTGACTCATAAACATACATGTTCAGCCTCACTGTCATATGCCACCACCCGACACCTCTGCAAACGCTAATCCAACATACATGGTCAGTTGCCGTGGTCAGTCTGGGAAATGCGGCGGAACACGTTTTATGGATGGAACATGGTCATGTGAATAAACCCTGAGCCAGACATGTCCCCTTCTTGACCATACAATAAGCTGGGAGGTCTGAATCTGGGGGATCAGTTCTTTCATGTCCGGTAGTGGATGCATTGTATACTGGTATTGTATTTTGTAACTGGTTTTCCAAAAATACTGACAAAAAGATGAAACTAAAACCTTGTTCTTTGTTAGTCTTGGTTGTCAGGATAATAATATATAATAATATAATCTGTCCAGGACTGAATGGGTTAAGTGTCATGGTGGGGGGGGATGACACAAGAATTGTGTGAAGCAGCTGTCCAGATCGAATGGATTTCTAGTGCGCCATCAGGGGATGGATTCCAAATTAAACAGAAGCCAGGAATGTGGTGACGGAGGAGTACCTTAGCTTCTGGACACAGCTCTGAAGGAGATAATCTTGTAATTGAAGGGTTAAGTAAAATCATCAGAGGGTCGAATTGGGAAGATTAGAGAGGAGAGAAGACATTAGATGAAAATCTGCAGCCAAGAAAATTTTACCACCTGGCCTGTACACTTTACATAGCTGGCAGCCTAAAAGCTATCACCGAACTCCCCCGTACACATGCATGCTCGGCTCGGGAAAACAGTGAATGTGTCCGGAACTGGGAAAGGGGAGAAAGCCACTGTCGTCTTACCTCCCCAAAAACAGAAGTGTCAGGCAAGTCCAATTGCCGGATCAATATGTCCTCAACGGGGGAGTCATGAAATCCCCATACATATCAGATGATCAGCCGAACCTATGGAAATCTGCAAATGTGTCCGATATAGGTCTAAAGTGTATGGACAGCTTTAGTGTGTTCAGCCAACAAAACAGCTGTTTGTGCTATAAACAGGAGACGGAAAATCCAGCAGGATGGATCAATTCTTCCTTGGTCCCTTGGATGAAAAGAATAGGAACAATTCATGGCCAAGGATCTGATGTGAAGACATGTCTCCAGCACCACAGCTACCGGGGGAGACTGGAGGATGGGATACATCCAAATGTGTAGTTATAAGGGGTGCAGAGGTAGAAGTCACACCTGGGCCCAAAGACCCCTCTGCAGGTGGGTGGGCTGGATGCATTTTACCATTGTTGTCTAGGATGCTTTAGAGAAAAATTAATAGGAAAATTCAGGATCCAGTCTAGACAATCCTCTGTACTAAACAGTATGGATGACAAGCTGATGCATTTTACCAGGTGTAGAGGGATGATATTGTGGTGCACGTTTGGTGCAAAGCCCTTTGCTGACAGATTCAGAACTCATACAAATTTTCCGGCATTTGTTATAATGGAAATCTAGCATAGAATTCACAGATTGTAAGCTCTTGCGAGCAGGGCCCTCAGTCCCATTGTGTTAATTGACTATTTCTTTGTAATTTATCTTTTTTGTCTGTACTTGAACCCTACAAATTGTACAGTTCTGCGGAATATGTTGGCGCTATATAAATAAAATGTATTATTATTATTATAGAATTCCAACGTATTTATGGCTGCGGCCTCTTCATAAATCTCTTTTCCTGCGCCAGTCAATACACCATTCTTAATATATTAGAAATGTGCAAAACCTGCCACCTTGGAGGGATATTACGAATACAGACATTAGTGTTATTTCACATGCCCTACATATCTGATAGGTGGACATCGTACCTTCATGGCCAACATCTATTAGGAGTCCTCTGACAGCAGGCACACGTAGAGGGAGACAACGTGGACAGTATGTATGTGATTCTGTCCATTGCAGGCTAGCAGGGAGTAGCATCATCCCCCCTCCCACACACACACAACTACACCTATCCTTGTACACAGTTTACATAAATCCAGAAAACCCCTTTAAGTTTGAAGGGTTAGGCTGTCAGGGCTTGCTGGAAGTTGTAGTTAAACAACTGGAAAGATGCAGGTTGGAGTCCTCTGCTGTACAGTAACTGAAAGAAGACTGAATGACATCATGAAGAAACCCCTTAGTATCCGCATGTCTTGAGACATGATGTGTAGCCCTGACAGTGAGCTGTGAAATCATAGAGCAAGAGGCCTGCACAAACACGGAGTCTGAGAAACATGCCAAGCACAGACAGGGGGCAATCCAGCCCCTGGCACATCTGCTAGGCGTTCTCCATTCATTATTCCCCGGGGTGCCACACTAGGAACATTAAGCAGCACACACTGTCTGCATGGGGTAAACTTTCAGGAGGACGATTCCAAACTGACTCCTTGTCTGTGTATATAATATTAAATGGGTTGTCTGAGACTGGATATTGATAGATTCCTTATGATAGGTCATCAATATCAGATCAGTGCGGGCCTGACACCTAGCACCCCCACGATCAGTTGTTTGGAGCACAGTATACAGAGCTATAAGCAGATGGCTCCATACACTATGTAGTGGCCGTGTTGCGCTATTGCAGCTCAGTTCCCATTCACTGGATCATGTGTTCGGAGCACAGTGTACAGAGGCGGCAGCTCCATACACTGTGCTCTGAGCAGATTATCAATGAGGGCGCTGGGTGTCAGACCCCACCAATCCTCAGGAGAGGCTATCAGTATCCAGTCATGAACAACCCCTTTAAAAGATTGCTTTAATTTTCAGCACTTTCATGTTCTGCCCATCCTGCAATGCTCAGTAAAGGGGATACTCTATTTATACATATTATACAGTATGAAAAGACACAGACAAAGAACGCCCCCTGTGCGTCATGGAGACAGTGAGTGATGACAATGTCTGTAAATTACTACAACATATGTTAGCGCTATAGACGCACAATAAATAAATAATCACAATGACGGCCTTTACCATAAGAATATATATGGGGACTGTATAAGTAGGACCGCCCACTGGACTCCTAAGCATACAATGAGCAGGGATGTAAATCATCAAATGTAACTAAATCTTTTCCTACAAACCTATACCTCAGTCTGCTCAGCTCCTCCTGCTCTATAACATGCTGGCAGATCTGACTCCATGCTCATTGTGAAGGTTCCCATTAGGGTTGCTAAATTAGGATATTTTTTGTATATCCCTGAAACATTTTGTTGCTATGATTGGAACGAAACGTATACAGTATATGTGATACAGACACCCTTTGTAGTATCTCTAGTCTCAAGGAGCAAATCGCTCAAGCCATAGGTGAATATCTGAACACGGTGTAGTCAGGCTCTGCTACTGCAGGAAAATGGCCACACGTTGCGGAAATTCTGTATTTTTTACTTTTTGGCAGAAACGCGGTGGAGAAAAATGTTGTGTTTTGCAGTCCCAACAAAGTGAATGAGAATGTTAATTCTACCTGCGAAAATGCTATGTTTTTTCCCCCTTTATGGAGAGGAGGCAAAAAAGACACCAGCGTTTTTTAGGCATTTTTTCCACTGCGTTTTTTTTCCTGCTGCGTTTTTCAGTTACAATACCTTGAAGCTAAGGCCGTGCAATGCACCTAAATAAAAAATCTGCAGAGGCAAAGCAGTGGAAAGAAAACATAGCAGAAACATTTGTGTTTTTTATTGCTTTTCTGCTGCCGTCTTCATTTTTGCCTCCCCCCATACAGATGTAGCAGATGTAACCCGACTTCTGCAATTGGTTAAGATGCTGCAGCGGAATATCTTATCACAGAAGACAACAAAAACAATGAAAAGTCATTGGAAAAACACTGCGTTTCTGCAATATGTGGCCTCACAAGGTTTCTGCATGCAGACCAAGTATAGAAAGTATAAAGTACAGATCGCACTTTTACTCTTTTTACTCCTTGTTTTGATTTCAAAAACTGCATCAAAAAACCTGACCATGTAAATGGACCCTTATACATATAAGAGGTGAGCTGATATCGGTAGATGTTAGTCACTCACTTATTGGCCCCCTTACCAAAACCACTGCTTGGATTTTCTGCCTCATTGACTACAATGTCAAACAGAAGACAAGAGCGAGACCCTGGTGGGGGATCGCTCATGTGACATAAGCCTTTGTCTGGATTATGGGGATCTAACTATAGGAAGCCACAGTGTCGGAAAGCAGGAAAGTTTATCTGACATATTTTATCACTTCTATTATAATGACGTCATATGGATTTTTAGGACGGTGCAGCAGAGCTGAGTTGGTCACTTGGCACAACACACAGGTTGAAGTAACATTGCATGTATGTCATTTTTTTCTGTAACTGCTATACAACATCTACCGCTGGGTACTTTAACACAATTTTACCTCATTTTCTGCATTTTTTTCACTGATATTACTTAATATTTCAATAATAGTAAAGTCATATCTACTGTATCAGGCTGCGTTCACATTTTGTTGTTGCTTTACATAGGAGTAAATCTGGAGGATTTCCCAATAGACATCTGGAACAGAAGGCTCTGACATATGCCACCATATGGTATTTGTCAACCATAAGACCCCATAGGAAAAATAATGTATATAGTGTTTTTTCTCTGTATAGTTCTGCATGCTTTGCTACTGTATACGGTGAAAGAAAGGTTTTCTGACACCTACTGAGCCAGTATATGCCAAAGGGACACTCTTTAGGCATACACCAGGTGAATGGATACAGTACACACAGCGGGAGCTTCCATCGTGCAACAACCAAGTGTGAACAGAGCCTTATCTCCACTCAACAGAACATGATGCAGAAACAAAGGAAACAAAGTATCAAGAGGGGAAACCCAAAAATTTCAAGTCAGCTCTTCCACATTTAGGGCAACTTGAGCCACGACTCCCATTGCACAACCTGCGACTTCTTCACTAATGTAAGTGAATGGAGTCACATTGTGACCCCAAGGGTGCTGCGATGGTGAATTCTATTTGCAAACAAATCTAGCAGTTCTTTAGCAGATTTTTTTTGCGACTAGATGCCGCAGTTGTTGCACCCTCAGGATCGCGCTGCGTCTCCATCCACTTACACTAGAGAGTCGAAGCAAATGTTGTGCAACCAAAGTTCCCATGTAATCCTAGCCTTATATACAAAAAATAAGTCATAATATTATGTGATAAGGATTCCTTGCAGTAGATACACATGCCACCTTTTTCAATGGCTTTTCCACGCACCGCAAACCAGGAAGAAAGTCTGTACCCCCCCATACATTCCCTTACATGACTGCGCACCTGCCACCCATCTTAGTCTCCAAGTAGTCAGCCACATGCAATACTTATCCAGCAGAACAGCTGCGGGAATTAGGAAGCTCAGTCCATATAAGCAATAAAAAAGTCAGATATTTAGGTCTAACTCATCTGGTTTCATCCATCACAACCCAATATGTCATATAAAGCCAACGGAGCAGATGAAACATCAGACATGTGCAAGGCAATGTCCTAGCTACATGTAGTCACATGATTCTCTGACAACTTCAAAGACACTAGAGAAGCTACTGGAGAAGTCTGCTTCTTGTCCAGCACAGACTACCCTAACAGAAGCAAACAGGATACATCATGGTATCGCAGATAAAGCCGCAGACACAGGAGGTGACAGCTATCATCACACAAGTTTTCCTGCAAAACTTTCCCCCCATTGTTGGCGAAAGTCCATAGAGAATATTTTGAGTGTGAATCCTCCTACCTTGCTGTTTGCTGTGACTACAGTGGAGAAGAGGAGAGAGAGGAGCGTACACTGTATATATCCCCACATGGCTGCGGCTGCTTACAGTCCACCCTGCTGATAGACAGGACTAGTCATGTACTAGGCAGTGCGAGCAGATGGCTGGTGGAGGGGCGATGCTTTGGACAGATTCCCTGCGCTGCCTCCCTCAGCTCTGATAGGGAACTGATTCTCTTTCACTGTCTCCCAGCCTCTTCAGCTGGAAAGGAGGAGCTGTAGAGGAACACCTCTAAGAATCCCAGCCAAGGGCATGTCATACACATCTACCATCATGTACAACGACAACATATCATACACATCTACCCTCATGTACAACCAGAGCATGTCATACACATCTACCATCATGTACAGCGAGAGCATGTCATACACATCTACCATCATGTACAACCAGACATGTCATACACATCTACCCTCATGTACAACGACAACGTCATACACATCTACCCTCATGTACAACCACAGCATGTCATACACATCTACCATCATGTACAACGACAACATGTCATACACATCTACCCTCATGTACAACCAGAGCATGTCATACACATCTACCATCATGTACAACCAGACATGTCATACACATCTACCATCATGTACAACCAGACATGTCATACACATCTACCCTCATGTACAACCAGACATGTCATACACATCTACCCTCATGTACAACCAGAGCATGTCATACACATCTACCCTCATGTACAACCAGAGCATGTCATACACATCTACCATCATGTACAACGACAACATGTCATACACATCTACCCTCATGTACAACCAGAGCATGTCATACACATCTACCATCATGTACAACCAGACATGTCATACACATCTACCCTCATGTACAACCAGAGCATGTCATACACATCTACCCTCATGTACAACCAGAGCATGTCATACACATCTACCCTCATGTACAACCAGAACATGTCATACACATCTACCCTCATGTACAACCAGAGCATGTCATACACATCTACCCTCATGTACAACCAGAACATGTCATACACATCTACCCTCATGTACAACGACAACATGTCATACACATCTACCCTCATGTACAACGACAACGTCATACACATCTACCATCATGTACAGCGAGAGCATGTCATACACATCTACCATCATGTACAACCAGACATGTCATACACATCTACCCTCATGTACAACCAGAGCATGTCATACACATCTACCCTCATGTACAACCAGAACATGTCATACACATCTACCCTCATGTACAACGACAACATGTCATACACATCTACCCTCATGTACAACCACAACATGTCATACACATCTACCCTCATGTACAACCAGAGCATGTCATACACATCTACCCTCATGTACAACCAGAGCATGTCATACACATCTACCCTCATGTACAACCAGAGCATGTCATACACATCTACCCTCATGTACAACCAGAGCATGTCATACACATCTACCCTCATGTACAACCAGAGCATGTCATACACATCTACCCTTATGTACAACCAGAGCATGTCATACACATCTACCCTCATGTACAACCAGAGCATGTCATACACATCTACCATCATGTACAACCACAGCATGTCATACACATCTACCATCATGTACAACCAGACATGTCATACACATCTACCATCATGTACAACCACAGCATGTCATACACATCTACCATCATGTACAACCAGAAAATGTCATACACATCTACCATCATGTACAACCACAGCATGTCATACACATCTACCCTCATGTACAACCACAGCATATCATACACATCTACCCTCATTTACAACCTAGCCAGTAAGAATCATGCAGGGCTGGAGGGAGATTCACAAACCCAGTGTGTACAGGAGGCTGTATATAGTGTCAGTATTACGCTGAATATCCAGCCCTGCAGGTTGTTCTCTACATACAGCATAAAGAGATATTCCAATAATACAATTATATTGCCCAATCTCTATTTTAACAAACATCATTTTACATAAATCTAAAGTAAAGAACGACCTACTATGCTTCTCATGCAATGGGCTGAGTTGCAATACCAAACATAACCTGTGGACAACAGTGGCGCTGTCTCACAAAAGCAAAAAGTAGAGATTTTTTTCTTTTGACAGCAGACAGACCCTTTAGACAACATGGAAACACAGCAGAAAAAAAACCCGCTGTGGAGAAAACTTATATGGGGGGAGGCAAAAATGCAAAATGCAAGGGGATACGTGTAGCTGCTGGTTACATAACTGGTTCCAATAGTCAGACCCCCAGTGCTCAGCTCAGTTGTTAGAGGGCTACCAAACAATAGGGGCTTGTCCTACTGGAACAATCCCTTTAACAGGAGATGGAACAGGATAATACTTATAAACAAGAGTCTTTAAGATGCCCACAGATAACTAAGGCTGTGGGTGTGCAGACTGTATATATTTTATGGCCATGGCACATGGTGGTAGCATCAGCCGGACTATAATACATGTGCACGCCATGCCTGTTTTCTGCTCGCAGGTCATGTCTGAATAATTCAGACATCACAGAGCAAAGTGGATTAGTGATAAAGGATCTGTAACATTTGCCATGCTCACGCAGATATGCTGGGGAAGACAAGTTGTATGAGGACACCAAGACTGCTCATGACTCAAGAAGAAGAATTCAGTCCTTCCAGCGTGTATTTCTGAAAGTCACCGCCGCCACAAAAGTCTCCGGAATTGCACACCTGCAGGAATCACCGCTAGTCTCCTCCTGCTTTCACCCAGACACTTCAGCATTAATTGACATGCTGTGGGTAAAAAAAAATCTAACAGGGCGGGTCACTTTGTGCTGCAACCGGCCTGCCGTGATTTAAAAGCAGGGGCTGCACACGGGGGATACGGGGATATAGGGATGTCCCTGTGTGCCGCTCGTGCACGGGCTGTGCTTCCGCTGCTCCTTTCATTAAATGAAAGGACAAGAATAGGACATGTCCTATCTGATGCGGCCCGAACTGTCGGCCTGCACACGGAACTGTAAAAATCACGGTCGTGTGTACGGGCCCATAGACATCGACCTCCTATTTTCCATACAGACATAGGACCGCATTTACTAATGCAAATGTGCCTGAAAAGTGGGCAAAAATGAGCCTCCACATGGCACATTTTTGGCGCGCTGTGGAGCATCTCTGCCTCTGCACCCCACTTGGCACTTTTTTAGACAGTGGGCAGAGAGGGATGGGAATCAGATTTACTATAACATGCTAGAAAGTTGATGTGAGTTATGTCACAAATCTACACCAGTCCCTATGACCAGGCGCTAGGATTACTACAAAGTCAGAGCCACTTAGTAATTCTATTGAGTCATATGCCTGGTGTAAGGATCGCTAGTCTTAATAAATTCCTTCCATAGTCTAAGGCCTTATGCACATGGCTGTGCTGTTTTTCTCGCACTTAATCCCATGTTAGTGAATAATGGCCGTTTTTTAAACGGATGTCACATGGCCATTATAGAACCCATGAGACGGCCTATTCTCATGGCACTGTCACGTCGGTTTTGAGAGACCGTGCACGTCGTATTTTTTTGACGGATCATCAAAAAAACGGACATGTGAATAGACACATTGAATTCAATGTGTTCTCAGAACGGACGTGTGACGGACATCGCGGAAACGTCCATCACACAGCCGTTTCTCACGGTTGTGTGAATAAGTCCTAAGAGTACGTCCACACTGGGTTGAAATGCTGCAGATTTTAAGTGCTGGATTTCAACATGGAAAATTCGTAGCACTTTTTAAGCAGCAGAAAAAATCTCATCCACAAGCTGTAGAAAAAATCTACACAGAACATCTGCAGAAACTGACCTGTGTCACTTACGTGCTGCAGATTTTCACAGCAGATTTTGACCTTTCCAATACATTCTGTAGCATTTCACTGTCAAAAAAATCACCATTTGTTGTTTTTTTTATTCAGCGGCAGAAAATCAATAGTATCTCAACCTGAACCTGTGGGAACATATCGCCTTATTCACACATCACTGATTTTTGTTTGTGTGCCGTCAGACTTTTCTACCAATGATCTCTGTGTCTCTATTCAGACTTCCGTTTTTTCTTTTTTTCATGGTCCATTGAAAAAAACAAAAGCATGCCCTATTTTTGTCAAGTCATTGGATTCATGATAAACACAGACTGTACACACAGGCCATCCAATAATCATGGACCATGGCTAGGACACCCACTTAGGCTGTGGCCCCACGTGGCAGAAAAAAACGCAAGAAAATTTGCAACTTTTCAGCAACATGGGTTCTTAGTCTTAGGCTAAGGCCCCACATTATGGAAACGCAGCTTGTCTTGCTGCAGTTTTTTGAACCAAAGCCAAGAGTGGCTATAAAAGGAATGGGAAATATATAGGAAGCTTCTTATACTTCTGCCTTCTGCTCAATCCACTCCTGGCTTTGGCGCAAAAAACCGCAGCAAAATCTGAAACAAAAAAGTTGCATTTCTGCAACGTGGGGCCTTAGCCTCAAAGCAGAAAGCTAACTTCTGCAGTCATGAGACCTTTCCCATTGGGTTAGACCTCCACCCTTCATTAAAGGGACATGAAAAACAGACAACATGCGAATGGACAATTATGGAAACATGGACATAAAACTGATGAAAAATGTACACCGTCACATATAAAAAACAAAGAGGGACGTGTCAATGCCTATGAATGGTAATAGCTAGTGACTATTTACATCAGTTCACAAATGTATCGCTGACAAATGCACTTTGTCTGGTCTTATGGTAAGCCATTTATCAAATGTGAAGCCCAGGCCTACATGACACAGTCAGTTCTGGTATAGATAAATCGGGGTCCATTATATTTCCATTACATAAAACATAATAATACATAATAATCATTACAAAATATCATTATCAAGTTGCTTTGAAAGGTAAATAAAAAATAAAAATTGCTAAGTTGCACTGTACATCAAAGCCACTAGGTGGTGCTGCAGAGAACACATCATTCAATTACAAGGCACACAAATAACGTAATAATAATAACTTTATTTATATAGCGCCAACACATTCCGCAGCACTTTGCACATATATGTACATCTACTGTATGTATGTAATATATACAACAGATATTGCACATTTAATGCAAAATGGCTTGCAAAATAAGTAGAGGAAATGTGCTGATGAGAAATGTCCCTGGTAGTTCCTGTTCCATCACGATCTATAAGTCTAAGGCCTCACGTTGCGAAAACACAGCTAATGTCCATGAAAAATAGCCGTCTCCATCCATGCAAGCCCTAATAGTCCATAAGAGCTCCCTGGGTGGTCATACTGGTAAACTATTAACTACTCCATAACCCACTAAGGCCGGGGCCCCACGTAGCATAGACGCAGCAATTTTGGCTTGGCGATTCGGCCGCAGGAAAAACCGCAGCATTTTACAGCTCCTGCAATGTAGATGGGATTCTAGCTAATCCCATCCACACATTGCAGAAAAAATATCCGCAGCGGACATGGTGCGATTTCAAAAACTGTTGTGTTTTTGTAAATCGCAGCATGTTACTTATACAGTACCTACAGAAACACTGGTGTTTTCTGTATAGGTATAATTAAAGCAGAAAATCCGAAGAGGAAAACTCTGTGGACTTTCTGTGAAAAGCGTTGTGGAAAAAATGCGCTTCTGACACGTTTTTTCCCACAGCGTTTTTTTGGCTGGGGCCTGCTACATGAGGCCTTAGCCTAAAGGGGTTTTCTGGGACTTTTTAATTAAGGCCTATCCTTAGGATAATTCATCATTGTGGATCCAATACACAGGATACTCAGCTGTTTGAAACTGAGTGCCACTTCCACTTCACAGGCCATGTTATGTCACGTTCATCGGTCACATGGCCTGATCACAGCTCAGTCCCATTCAAGTGAATGGAACTGAACTGTCATACCAAGAACTGCCGCTGTACAAATGTATGATACTGTGCTTGGTAAGTACTAAAGAGGCTGCAGCACTCACGTGAAAACTGCTCCCTATTCAAATACCTGGGGCCTAGCGGCCCGGGTGTTGGACCCCTGCTGATCCTTAATTGATGACCTATCCCCAAGACTGATGACCTATCTCTGGGACTGATGACCTATCCCTAGGACTAGTGACCTATCCCTAGCATTGATGATCTACAGTATTGCCGGGACTGATGACATATCCATAGCATTGATGACCTGTTCATGGCCTATCTCCAGGTCATCACTTGCCAAGTCCCAGAAGAACCCTTTAAAGTTTACATTAGCTCATTGGACCATGTCTACCGAAAGGACTAAGACGAATACATCAAAGATCCAAAATAATCACAACTGTATAATATGGAGTCACTGAACTAAATACCTACTAAAAATGCTTTTTAGAGGAGCCAAGGGTCACTTGCTTACCACTTAAAGGGCTAGTCTTACAAGATATTTAGGAGGTGGTGTAAACCAGGTATTGTATCATCTAGCAGAGCAGCTCATCGCCATTAAAGTCCATTTTACACATGAGAAGTGCATCTGACCCGTGTCATAAAATCATTCTCTGCGCACAAGAGCCGCATGTCATAAAGACAAAGCTTCCTTACTTAGATTATATTACAAGATTCCTTCCCACCAAGATTTTGGTTTTATGACCTTTTTTTATTTTTTATTTGATCAATTCTAACAGGATACACGGTCAGTCTCATGTTTATAGAAATAGCCTAAGGGTGGGTTCATACATTCAGGTTTTTAGATGCAGTTCTTGAAGTCAAAACCAATGTTTTTTTATATCGGCCGTCACACGGCTGCATTACTTTCGCTGTATGTGAATGGGGGCTATTCACATGACTGATATTTTGACGGTCCGTTGTAATGGATTCTCAAAATATAGGTCATGTTCTAATTTTGTCCATTTTCACAGATCCCACCATATACTGCAATATATGAGGAATCCATTAAAACAAACGCCCCTTGGGTGTTAAATTGCCATGAAAAATGGATGCTGGTGAAATGTTCTTTCCTCTAGATGTAGAGGATGTCCTCTTGTCACTGTCACCGGCCTAGGAGCAAAAAGATCATTAGAAGTTCTTTGTGCTTTCCCTTCATGTATTTGTACATTGTTATTAGATTCCCCATAGACGTCTTTTTTTCTAAACTGAATAACCCCAAATTTGTTAATCTGTCTCGGTCCTCCAATCCAGGCATTCCCCTCATTGTCTTGGTCACTTGATAGAAATAGGGTTGAGCGAACAGACATATTTAACATTTAAAAATATTTTGCACAAAGCAACCTTATGTCTTTATTGTCATTTTTATATCATATTTTTTCATAAATTCCACTGCAGTTAGGATTTATTTTCTTTATGTATTTAGAACCATCATATTTTAGACATATTACAGACATTGTGGCCACTGTCCCATATAGAGCACACAATTTACATTCCCTATCAGTATATCTTTGGAGTGTGGAGGAAACCCACAAAACACGGGGAGAACATACAAACTCCTTGTAGATGAAGCGTGTCTTTGTTATTACACATCCTTCAGTCTGATCACCAAATAGACACAAAACCATTGGCGAGAATTTATTATAGCCTTTATGCCAAAGTCACAATTTTTGACACACGACTGATTTTGAGTGAAAATTGTAAATTTTTTGCGCCTTATACACCAAGGCGTGGGTGTGTTGGGAGAGGGGCATGTCTTCTTTTGTGAAGCAGATTTACTATAATAAAGACTGGTGAAAGTTGTAGCTGAGGTGTACGCCTGCTCATAGCAGGGGTGGATTTCAGTTTTTAGAGCACGAACGCCTAATATTATTTATTATCTCCATTCTGGTGCTCAGTGGATCAAGACTGTGAGATGTAAGAAATGTCTTGATAAATTCCCCCTTTATGATGTTCTAGATAATGCAAAACTTACAGAAGACTTTCTTGGGATCCTTGGTTACTTAGCGCCACCTAGTGGTACAAATAATGTCCAAGGACTGTAGGATGTGTTGTAATGTAATGTGTCTTTCATTATCTGATAATAAACATGTTTTTCCGTGTAGAGCAAAGTATTATGAGCTTGTTGTAGACGTATTAGGATGTGTTAGGACTGCCGTATATCAATACTAACAGCAGAAAACATTTTCATTCAACATCCTCAATGCTGTTGGCATCAGGTATTATTTAGGCGCTGTTCACATCTGCACTATGGCTTGTGTTCATATTGGAATCTATAGCAGCGTGCCAGATCTACTGCATCTTGGTCCTGAAGGGTGTTTGATGGCCCCTGTTGAGCTCGGCTCTGTCTACATATATAACCAGAGATATACAGTATGTCAGGAATATTCCCCAACATATACGGGGCCTCCTATATAGGCTGTGTATGCTACACTTCATGGATGTAGTTAGTTGAATAAAATGCTGTAAATGTTTCTACGTCCCCGTGGTGCTGTGACCTCTTCTCCTTATTTTGGATTAAATCTTTTTTTTTTTTTTCCAATTCAAATTTTTATTGCAGTTTTATAATAATACAACAAGGTCAGAAATAGACCAATAGTACAAAAAAAAAATAAAAAATACAAACATACAAACAAAACAAAGCAGGCCGGAGCCACCTGAGGACACCCCCAGACGGACCCAGCCAAGAAGGTTACAGAGATATTAAGAAAAAGAAAGGAGGAGAGAGTGAAAGTAGAAGAAAGGAGAACTAGAGAAAGGCAAGAAAAGCAGAGGAGAGAGTGAGAGATGGATTAAATCTTATTCACATGACAGGGTTTGCCGACCATTCACTGCGTTTTTTTTTGTTTTTTTTTAATGGCCAATACACGGCTCCATAGAAAATAATGGATCTATTCATATGACATTTTGTGTAACGGTCCCTGTGACCGATCCGTTAAAGGGGTTGTCCCGCTCCATTCACTTCTATGGGGCTTGTGGGCGCATTACAGTCCTGTCAGCCCCATACAAGTGAATGGAGCACCAGTCACACACATGCACTGGTGCTACATTCACCAGGAGGTCTTAGGGGGAATTTCAGCCCCCTATCCTCCTTATCATTGTGCAACCTAGTGATCGGGCCCCCAACGATAGGACACTTCCTCTGTCCTGTGGATGGGGAAGTGTTCATAGAACGTGCCATGTCCCTAATGCTTTTACAGATTCAAATCTATGAGGGATCCATGAAACAGGTTACCCTCAGGTGTACACAGCTATGAAAAAAGTACTGTGCATGGCATGCTCATGTGAATATGCCCTTACTGACATTCCCAACCCATCGGTCACAGCTATAGCAGGACTTACCATGGTGCTGACTGACTGGTTTGGGGGTAACACCCAAGGACGCTCTTTTGGCATACAAAACTGAACAATTGGTGATTTATCTCAGACAAACTAAAATGGCCGCCATGACATGTATTGTGGTAAATTATTACACAATGAGATCTGTTTAGACACCAAAGTATAATAGGTGTAAATGCAGGGGGTGAAAAAATAAAAAAACATTTATACTCACCATCCTTTACCTCTTTTGGGCCTCCTCGTGGCGTCGGGCGCTCTTGTTGTGATGTCATGTGCCCGAGGTCACTGCTGAGGCCTGTGACTGAGGTACAGCAGTCACATGGGCACGCTAAACGTCATCAAGGAGACCAAGAGAGAGCGCCGGATGCCACGAGAAGACCCAAAAGAGGTAAGGGAAGGTGAGTATAAATGTTTTTTTATTTTTACACCTCCCCTGGGCCTCCACCTATTATATTCTAGGCTCTGAAGAGATCCCTGAGTATAATAATTTTACTTCCGGTTCTATCCAAACTTGTTTGATCTGAAACAAAATCAGGGACATGAGCCACCCAAACCCGAAATGAAACAAATCTTAGGAGTTTTGCCCATGTCTAATCCTTTGGTGTGTGCCCCTGGTATAAATGTTCAGCTTGTATAAAAACAAGATGTGAACAAAGCCTTATTACTGGGTCTGTCAGGGTTTCATCAGGTTTTCCGTCAGGACATTGCTTCACGCTGCGCTGTTCTTGGTGTATAAAGTGACTGGGTCCTATGTTAGACAATGGGTATGAACAGAGCCTTACTTTGTAGTTACTACTATGGATTGGGTTTAAAGAGGTTATTCCACAATAAGCATCTTATATACTGTATATGGTGATGCTTTCAATAATTAAAATGTCCAAAACCTTCATTTACATCATTCCTAAATATTCAATATGATCCCAGTAATAATGTATAGTATATAATGTATCACAACCATTTTTACCTGTTGAAATAAGCCTCATAAGACTTTCACACGCAAGTGAATTTTTGGGGGCTGAACAGAAGACTTTTTAAATTTCCAGGGATACATTTGGATAGGGATATGGATAATGTGCTCAGCTCTAACCACCCCACAATAAATAGATTACACCTCCAAAGTCATTCCTGGTATGTACAGTGATGTATATTCCATATAGTGCCCAGATAAAACCGCCATACAATGTCCATAGGATTTATAACTTTTCACCCAAGCTACGTTCCGCTCTGAACACTCTGGACACACAACCTTTTATGCAGGTAACAATGTCAGGAGTGGAGACAGGTCATCGACATGGCAGGGACCCCAAGAATCACTACAGCAGGGGCACTGAGCCTCCAGTGAGGGTTGTGAATGGAGGAGCAGTCGAGCTTGTGTCCTGCAGCTCCATTCATTGTCTATGGGAACTGATGAAGACAACCAAGTACAGCGCTCGGACGTTTCCATCAGGACAAGCAATCAGCAGCCTCCGGACCTCTAGCTTTGTGGAACTACAATTCCCAGCATGCTCCAGTCACTTCTGTGGGAGTTTTTAGAACAGCCAATCAAATGCCCATGCTGGGAAATGTAGTTTTACAACAGCTGGAGGTTGCTGATCACTGTCATAGACAATGAATAGAGTGACAGCAAATAAGTCTGAACACTGCATCATTCACACGTAACTGATAGAAGCGACCCCGTCCATCACTGCGAGGAGGGTGGGGAGGAGCGGGCCCATCAGGAATACACCAGACTCATAACTATAAGGACCTGTCCCCATACTATGCTGCCCCTAGGGACAGTGAAAATGTATAACATGTATGTGGAATGTTATATATAATGTTTATAGGGAAAAAAAAGGAGACGGAACATAGTTAAAATAATAAGTAATAATTTATTTCTAACAATTTCATTACCCTAAATACTGCTATAATATTTTTTATGAATTTTTCGATTATTATTACAATATTGCACTGTTTACTTGTATTACTATTATTATACTATTAGTATTCCTAGTATATTATCTTATATATATATTTGCTACTGTTATATTATTATTACTATCATTACTAATATTTCTTTTATAATCCTACTATAAACTATAAACTACATCCTTATCCCTAAAGCTGTTGATCCAGAAGAAGGCGAAAAAAACCCCTGGACACTTTCAGCCAATTCATGTCACAGGGGAAAAATTCCTTCTTGATCCCGAGAAAAGGCGATCAGTCCGAGGACCCCGGATCAATCCTGCTGAATTCTATTAAGAATATACTAAATATCATGTAAATTATTATTAATATTTTCTTATTAGTAACTGTTACTATTTTATTATTCTTAATATTATCATAGCTATCTTTATATTATTTATTATCATTATTACTAACAATTCTATTGATATGTTGCTAGAATTATAAACTACATCCCTATTCCTAAAGCTGTTGATCCAGAAGAAGGCGAAAAAAAACCCTGGACACTTTCAGCCAATTCGTGTCACAGGGGAAAAATTCCTTCTCGACCCCGGGAAATGGCGATCAGTCCGAGGACCCCGGATCAATCCTACTGAACTTTATTACAATCTATAATTATTATAGTTAATTAACCTGAATACTTCTTTTATCTTTTTTCCTATTAATATAATTATTATTAAAATGATATTACAATTCTATATTGGAAACTTACAATTATCGCTATCAATATTACTATTTCTAATTATATATTACTATATCTATGAATTGTGTCTACTACTATTTTTTTTTTCTTTTTTTTATTAGTTAATACTATTACTATTCTATTTTTTAATTTTTAAAAATAATTTTTACTATTACTGGTTTTATTGCTATATTACTCTAATTATACATTAGTTCCTATCCCTAAAGCTGTTGATCCAAAAGAAGGCGAAAACCCCTGGACACATTCTGCCAATTCATGTCACAGGGGGGAAATTCCTTCTTGACCCCCGGAAAAGGCGATCAGTCCGAGGACCCCGGATCAAAGCTGCTGGTTCCTATTATAGTAAATAGCTAAATAACCTTAATAATGATATTATTTTATACTATTTTTTCTAAAGTTATTATTATTATACTGTTACTATTATTACTATTCTATAATTGGGCTCTAATTACTATGACTACTATTAATATGACTATTATTAATTTTCCTATAGGTGCTGCTGCTGGTATTATTACACCTTTGCTGGGTCATACTTTACCTGCGCCATGGATGGAATAGAAGGTTGGACATGATGTTCTTCTTTCCTCCGAGTCTTGTGTGGATGTAGCGGAGGAGGGAATATCGGTGAGTCGTGGATCTTCTTTCCTGACTCTGGTCTTGAGGTTTCTGGCTGTTTTCTCCCTCTTTCCTTGTCTCTTCATCTTCCTTCTTCTTCTTCCTCTTCATCTCTTCTTCCTCTTCACTGGATTTCTTCTCAGTGGTCTTCTTGTTGTCTTTTTCTTCTCGCTTCCTCTTCACCTGACGTTTTTGTGTCTTTCCTTGCATCTTCTTGGTCGTTACCTTCTTCTCTTGGCGCAGCTCAGGTTCTTCTTCTTCATCCAGTGGAAAGGGCAGGTATTTCTTCTGGGCTTTGCGGTTGGTTGGCATAAGGCGCTAAAAAATAAGGAATCAGACAATTGTCTATTGAGACTTTCTTATACAACTTTTACATCTATAGTAAGGACATGTGTGAATCTAATGATAACATAGTAGGCAGAATGATTACGAACCTCCATCTTGAAGAGAGGTGACGGCAGGAACTTCAAAGAGTAGATAAGGAGTTGGCGATTTCTTTCCTCCACGGTGCTGGGATAAGCTGAAGAGAGAACAAAACCAGATAATGGGATCAGTCATAAGATATACAATATATATAACCAATATATCCAAAAAATTACAGTAAAATCCAATGACAATGCTCCTGCTAGGTGCTGGATTATCAGATATGCTGGATTATAGGATGGCCATAAAAAACATATAAGTAAACAAATCATTCAGTTTCATCAATGAAATTATGGAGCTAAAAATACTCACTTGAGAAGGGTCCTAGTCCATACACGCACTCCTGGCGGCGGTAGATGTGCTAAGGAGAAGAGAATACAGTAAGTGTCACTTATCAGGGATGGAGCAGAGGACAATAGGACAAGGGATCAGGGTATAATGAAGACACTGACCTCCATAGCTCTGCGATCCATCGCTGTAAACTCCGTAGAAAAATCTGCAAACCCAAAAACAGACTCACAGATGTGATAAAAACTCAAACATTGCAGCTTTCCCCATGTCCTGATAGTGGGTGTACGTCCAGGTGTCGCCCCCTGTAATGAAACACTGACTATACAATCCTAGGGGTGTTACATCTTTAATTTCTCAATATAGCTTTCTAGCAGTCAGACTGTTTATCCCACACAGAGGTCCAAATCCCCTGAAATGCCATAGAATAAAACTATAAATTCCAGCTGCCTGCAGCTACCACTAGGGGGAGCATAGGGGCATACTGCAAACTGTTATATAAATTCAATGTCTAAGCCAGGGATAGGCGACCTTTTATGTACGGTGTGCTGATGTAAAGCGGCCCTGATTCCTGATAATGTGAATGAGGCCTCATGGGAGATAATTTAGGGTCAGTCCTATCAGATGATGGGGTGTCAGCTCTTACCGGCGTCTTCACTCGGCGTTGTCCTGTAACAGTCTGAGGATGGCCGGCAGTTATTTTTTTTCAAACTCTTGTCCAGCGATCCCATTGGCTGCTGACCAGTGACATAAAGTTAACCCTTTAATGGCCAAACACTTTTCTAGCATTTCTCTGCACATGGTGGTTTATTGGCCCTTCCTTATTGGTTAGGCTGCCAGAATAATTTTGCACCATTTCTTCATGAAATATAGGGCAGTGTATTAACACATAAAGATTTTCTGTCTCGCTAGCTTTATTCTGAGTAAACTGTATAAAAAGTGAGAAAGTTATCTTCTTTTTTTAATCTATAGAGTCTTATTTATAAAAAATCAGCAAATTATTACAAATATTAAAATGGTTTCCATATTGTATTATGGTGGTTTTACTGCCCCCTGCACTGATAACAGTCACTAAAGAGCTCACCTGGGTGAGCCTCAGCTCTGCCATGCCAAGGGGCACCTGGTACATATGTAATGGCTGGGTCCTATAGAGACAGTGGCACTGCCGCCTCCTCTATTCACTACATAGCTTACACTGAGCCATGTTTAGCCTAAACAGAAAAGATAGTAGTGTTTATTTTTGTGACGTGGGCACTAGATGTGCTCGCCATGTCCCCTTTCAGACGTGATCAGCACATTAAGTGTCTAAGTTACATATAACATGACTGCTACACTGGCGGCATCGGAGATTTGCCTGATGTTTGTGAAGTCATTCCTTTTTTCAGGAGTTTCCAGGAGAGTAGACAGGTATGTATGTATATAAGTATCACTTCTCCTATACTGTATATATGGACACTGCACAGTATCACTTCTCCTATACTGTATATATGGACACTACACAGTATCACTTCTCCTGTACTGTATATATGGACACTGCACAGTATCACTTCTCCTATACTGTATATATGGACACTGCACAGTATCACTTCTGTACTGTATATATGGACACTGCACAGTATCACTTCTCCTATACTGTATATATGGACACTGCACAGTATCACTTCTCCTATACTGTATATATGGACAGTGCACAGTATCACTTCTCCTGTACTGTATATATGGACACTGAACAGTATCACTTCTATACTGTATATATGGACACTGCACAGTATCACTTCTCCTATACTGTATATATGGACACTGCACAATATCACTTCTATACTGTATATTATGGACACGGCACAGTATCACTTCTCCTATACTGTATATATGGACACTGCACAGTATAATTTCTCCTATACTCTATATAGAACACCACACAGTATAAGTTCTCCTATACTGTATATATGGACACTGCACAGTATCACTTCTATACTGTATATATGGAAACTGCACAGTATAACTTCTCCTATACTGTATATATGGACACGGCACAGTATCACTTCTCCTATACTGTATATATGGACACTGCACAGTATCACTTCTATACTGTATATATGGAAACTGCACAGTATAACTTCTCCTATACTGTATATATGGACACGGCACAGTATCACTTCTCCTATACTGTATATATGGACACTGCACAGTATCACTTCTCCCATTCTGTATATGTGGACACTGCACAGTATCACTTCTATACTGTATATATGGACACTGCACAGTATCACTTCTCCTATACTGTATATATGGACACTGCACAGTATCACTTCTCCTATACTGTATATATGGACACGACACAGTATCACTTCTCCTATACTGTATATATGGACACTGCACAGTATCACTTCTCCCATTCTGTATATATGGACACTGCACAGTATCACTTCTATACTGTATATATGGACACTGAACAGTATCACTTCTATACTGTATATATGGACACGGCACAGTATCACTTCTCCTATACTGTATATATGGACACGGCACAGTATCACTTCTCCTATACTGTATATATGGACACTGCACAGTATCACTTCTCCCATTATGTATATATGGACACTGCACAGTATCACTTCTTGTGATGATGAGAGACCCTGTCCCTAATTGCGTCAGGGACAGAACAATGGGACTTGGTTATAGAGAGAATGACCGCATTCCAGCAGCCACACTATTTTTGATACTAGGTACCAACCCCCACTGTGTATGATTAATATGGACCAGTAGTAATACATCACAGCCAAAATACTTAACTGGAGGTCTCTCATCATCCCACTTCTCTTATACTGTCTATATGGACACTGCGCAGTATCACTTCTCCTATACTGTATATATGGACACTGCACAATATCACTTCTCTTATACTGTCTATATGGACACTGCGCAGTATCACTTCTCCTATACTGTATATATGGACACTGCACAATATCACTTCTCCTATACTGTATATATGGACACTGCATTATATCATTCTCCTATACTGTATATATGGACACTGCATAGTATAATTTCTCCTATACTGTCTATATGGACACTGCATAGTATCACTTCTCCTATACTGTCTATATGGACACTGCGCAGTATCACTTCTCCTATACTGTCTATATGGACACTGCACAATATCACTTCTCCTATACTGTATATAAGGACACTGCACAGTATCACTTCTCCTATACTGTCTATATGGACACTGCACAATATCACTTCTCCTATACTGTATATATGGACACTGCATTATATCACTTCTCCTATACTGTATATATGGACACTGCATTATATCATTCTCCTATACTGTATATATGGACACTGCATTATATCATTCTCCTATACTGTATATATGGACACTGCATAGTATCACTTCTCCTATACAATGAGGTGTGTGAACTGTATTATGGTATGTTCACATGGCAGTTTCTACGTTTTATTATGCCTGATTTATAACTGTTTACGTGACCCCCACCCTCATTTTCCCCACATTTTACACAGCCCTGTACTCCATACACAGTGAGAGGCACAAACAGCTCTCAATATAGAAGCAAGGGGAAGAGTAAAGAGATGCAGGATTTCACAGAAAGGAGACAAAATGTGTTAATAAAGTATATTACAACATGTATAAATGACACAAATACTGGCTGTGATGATGAGAGCCCCAGTTATGTATTTCTTATATTACTACTTGCTCATATTGTGGTGTGTATGACTGCTATCAAACCCTTTGTAGCCAAACCCTTTGATCCCCAGAGAGTAACTTACACAGGCCTTTGTTTGTACACAAGTGCTAGCCTCGTTATCACAATGGGGGGAAATCCTAGAGATGTGTATTAGGGGGTTCTAAGCAAACAGAAAGCAGCCTCTTTGTCTCTGGCCACACTGCAAAGGATATATGGTTTTATGACTATATTTACCCAGTAGAGCCTCCTATCGTCTCACCGATAAATTCCTCATTTGTGCAAAAGGAAGACGCACGTTTCCAGTCCAAACACCGTACGATTGAGGGCAGGGAAAAGGTCCAGGCACAGGGGAATTGAGGGGTCATTCTTGGTGTCTACTCGATGGGGGTCTCACCACGAACCCCATCATAACCCGTGCCTGACAATGTGGTCATCTGGCGAGGAATTAGGACTGGTTATGGTTGAGGCAAAGGGACTTGCTATCCTGGGAAAGACGTGAGGGAATGTCCTGCTGTTGAATTAAGCATGTGCCCTGAGGCCTAAGATATCTTACACTGGAAGCCATGTGAGCAGACAGGCTCTACCACTGAAGAAAGTATCCTAGGCCAAAACCTGCTGAGGCCTAGAGACTATAAACTTGTTCTGGTATTTTCCTATCTTTTATTCCCATTTTATTTTCTGTACTGTATTGTGATTTTACCTGTATTTGCTTAACCATCCATTGATGTGTAGTTTGTTACATGTTAGGGGCTAGTACCGACCCACTCAGGTTAATAAATCTATAAAATTTATAAAGCTTGTTTCATATTATCCTATGAACCCGATCCACTCACGGGCGTGAGTGGAAGGTTAAGAAGGGTGATCGCAGGTAGGCCAAGAGGCTTGGCAAGGTGAGATCCTTCAACTGCCAGAAAATCAAAAGTTGTCCGAAAGCTTAGTTACACTTTAACATTTCTCATTTTCTTGCTCGCCTTCTAGGGATGGAAAAAAATATGAAACTGCTTAGGGGTATTTCCATCTTGGCATTTATGGCTATATCCATGGAATATGCCTTACAGGCCTGGTAGATGGGGTTCTTACCACCTGAGAACAGAGCCCTATCTGCACATGTGCGAGTCACTCCATTGGATTGTGCGGCTTCCACTATCAGTCATATAGGACATATCCTTTGGCTATAGCCACATATGCCAAGATGGGAATACCACTTTAAAACAGTCCAGTGAAAACACACTTTCCGCCCCTGCACCTTTCACTGCATTGTCTTTCACACTCTGCGCTGCTTTTATGAATAACGCACAGGATAAGCCATCATATAGCTATGTCGAAGATAAAATAAATGTTATGAAGCACTGATTTCAGTGATATTGCGAGACCTGGAATACAACATTAATACTCACCAAATTTATACTTTTGAACATATCTCCTACTTCTTAAAAGGTATTATAGACTGGCCATCTGAAATACAATTGTACACAACTAAAAACCAGTAAATAGAGTAGGTAGACAGTCCTAAAAATAGTGATATACACCGCCACCTAGTGGTCGTTATGTGTATATGCCAAATGTACCGTGTGATCAGTAGAAGTATGTACCAACAGTTTAAGAGTGGTTTTCACTCATTCTTTAGGTTTATTCATTTTCGAGGACTGAGATTTGTGGACTTCATTGGGGGAGTCTTTAATCTAGAAAAGCAGGACTAGGTTTGTAAGCAAATTGTGAATTCTCTCATCGGATTCATGCACATTTCTTCAGTGAAGCTGGAGAAGTACACCTCAGCTTCACTGCACATGTACCTGACATTCGGCTCATGCACAGCACACCCGAGGCGCACTGTGCATACGCCAGGAGCACTCATCACCTAGTTAGTATAGTTTTTTTGTAACACCTCTGGCACAGGCAGACATAGTGTGGTGCCCCAAGGGGGATTGCAAAGGGGGAGATAGTGCCTGAGTGGTGGATGTTGGGAGTAGTAGTCACGGTGCAGGCGTCTCCAGGTTCTCTCCCTCGGATACAGCACAGTGGTGGGGGAACGCACCTAGGTGGTCCTTGTACTGGACAGGTTCCCCTGGGTACTCCCTCTGGTGAATGATGGGTGTAGTAGTGTGGCCTGGCCCAGGATGTACCCAAGATGGTGGTTGGTGCAAGTTAGCTTCAGACACACACACAGGCAAGATGGATGGTGAAAGTAGTGTCAGACTTTACTTAGTGCAAATAGCTTTCATACAGACAACATCAGGTATACAGTACAAGCAGATAACTCTCAGTATGGAGGTGCACAGCAAGGTAGTGAAGGATATCTGGGATCCTATAATATATAAGAGTATAATGTACCTTGGTGTTGCAGTAGGTAGCCCTCCTTATGTAGGCCTGAGTGCGGCCTTGTGCTCTGTAGCAGTCTAAATCCTCCTGCTCTAATAACAGACTGTACCTGGACTTCTGAGACTTGTGGTACTCCACTCTGAACTCTGTGTTAGGGTCCTGTTTGTCCAGCAGTGGCCAACTGTGTGACAACTATCTTCCTCCTTAGACTACACTCCATCTCACTACTGCCACAGGCAGAACTAACCAGACTTCCCTAATGCACCTAAACTACACCAAAATGTCCCCACCACCTTTGTCCAATGAGGGCTAAGTGTTGGGCACATGTGGTGTGAGGTGCATTAACCTTACCAGTGCTGGCGCTGATGCAATAACATAACATATTATATACATATTACATATAAATATAACAGTACCCTGTGCTACAACATGAACACATCCCTGACTCAGCCTTAAAGGAATATAGGGCCCAGTACTGGGGTATTACAATAGTGAAGGGATATGATATTTGTGACACTATAGAACCACTCCATAAGGACCTGCTGGTGGTTTAGTGTCCCAAATGTATCTGGCATCTTTCCTTTAACCCCTTCCAGGCATCTGCTGTACTATTATGGTGGATGCTGGGTCTTTAAAGATGGCAGCCTCTCTGGTGCACAGTGGCCGGCGTAGCCACTCCCCACATGGTACAACACCTAAGTGCAACCAAAAGTTTTGCTTAATACATGGCTTGTACCTGCAGGGGAAAGCAGCAATGCCTGCAATTCATTGTAACACACTAAAGAGGCAGCAGCAATTGTAATAATGGGAGGTCCCGTGCGCCACAACAGAAATCTGTTCAACGCCCCTTTACACACTTTCTTTAAAAATGGCGAGCAGGGTGCAGAAAGAGCAAAATGGCACACCTTTGGCAGAAATATGAGCCATGCACATCTATGCCCATCTATGACAATTTTCTGGCATAGATGGGATAGTAAATTCACCCCAATGTCTTGATACTGTAAGCATCTAGAAAAAAATGGGAACTCAGTGGTGGAGGAGGCCCATAGGTGATCAACTGAGAAATTGCCCATATCGCCGTCCCTCTAATTCAACCTTACATATTCTCATTCTATGCAGACAATGATGGAGAAAATAGGTAGGGCTACATTCACATGAACGTTGTGGAAAATGACTGTGGAAAATGCACGGGGGATGGGGGGGATCCATGAAAACAGGTAAAAGTAGAACATGACCTATATTTTGACAGTCCATTACCTTCAAAATATTGGTCATGTGAATAGCCACATAGCAGATAGTCACTGTTGTTAGGCTGTGTTCACATGTCATCGGAAGATAGGAACAGAAAAACTGAAATTCCAACATGACAGAATGATATTATGACTACAATAACTATAATGGGGTCTGCGAGATATCTATTACAATATTCGTCATTTTTCTGGATGAAAATTCTCTGCATGCAGGAATTTTTGGTCCAAAATTTTTGATGAAATTTGCTACATAGGCCTCATGTTTTTGAAAGTGACATTTTTGACTGATATAACACGTCCATTTTAACAGCTGTTTTAGATCCGTTCTGTCAGGAAAAAAAAAATATGAATTTCATTGCTCTTTCTTTTTTGATCCCTGATCTGTTTTTAACCGATGCAAAAGGGATTTATGTCCGTTTTACGTCCGTTAAATACTGATCCATTGATTTCTATTGTATCTGTGTGAAAATGGACAAAGATAGAGCGAGTCAATTTTTTTGACGCCCATTAAAACATTTTCACTTTTGTGTGAATATAGGCTTACTGTTGTGTGAATAAGCCCTTAGGCTCCTCAAGGAACTTCCAATGCAGATGTCAACATAACCTAAGAATACCCAAAGTCTCACAAAGTAGAAACCCCAGTAAGTAAATGTTCTGGGGCTTTGACCCTAAATTTGGGAAACAAAATATTACATTTTTACATTTGAATCTACTTGCTGGACCTTCATGGTACCATTTTGATAAACTAAATGCAGTTAAATAGGCTTTAATAAGGTTTTTTCGGTTCCCTAACATCCGCAGGCCTCACCTTTTGTCCATAACCATAATTCACTCCCTTCACACCAGTGACAGTGTGAACCGAGAGCAAGGCAGGTGGTTTGGACTCCGCAACCAGAAATGAACGCACACGCGATAGTTCAAGAAAAGAATATATATTTACTATAAGTTAATAAAGGCTATTTGAAGGTAAAATGACAGGGATAAAGACAAGCAAAATATACAATATAGCATGAACAATTTCAAGGCAAATTCTGCAATGGTTTCTACTTTTACTCTGTCCACTTCTGCAGTATGGACACTGAATGAACAATATACTCAAAACTATCCCTAACTGACCCTGACATCACATTTGGGTGCACCCCCTTTTCCCCAGTGGTCCAGGTGGACCGCTTACAGTCCGTAGAAGCGCGCGGTGGGGCCCAAAGTCGTTCCTTTCTTTTATAGTGAAGCGTCCTCTCCTCACGGTTATCAGGATCTTGGGAGAAATGAAGTCCTCTTTAACAGGGAAACCCAATGAATGCAATGTAATCCAACAGCAGATTCCACTCAGCACACTGACAGTCCTGCAGAATCCATACACTGAGCAGGGATGTAAGCCGGGATTTAGCAGGTGCCGTCCAGTACATCAACAGCACTGCGAGTCTCTATCTGCGGTATCCATATACACAGTCACAATGTCAGTCTCACTGATCAGCCACTGAGCACAGTTCCTTTCACGTGGACTCACTAGTCCTGTTGTCTCTTTACACTCTGTTTGTCTCTGGACCAAGATACAGCTTAGCTGTACAGAAAAATCTCCACACCAGTTCAATACAACACTTGCCAAGATGGCTGCTGCTCTCTGTCTCGTCACTTCCTGCTGCTCTGCTCACACTCTGTCTGCAGAACAGGCAGGCTGAAAATAAAAGGGGGGGGGGGTCTCACTCCAGCATCATGTCACAATTACAATGGCTGCTGTCTTAAAGGAACAGAATCACAGAAATACATTCAACATTAACAGTTTATACAGACAAATGAAGCTTAGGACAACATTGGCTGTCTCTTACAACAGGTCAATCCTCCTTGTAGATGAAGCGTGTCTTTGGTATTACACATTCTTCAGGCTGATCACCAAACAGACACAAAACCATTGGCGGGAACTTATTATAGCCTTTATGCCAAAAAGTCAAGTTTTGACACACTACTGATTTTGAGTGAAAATAGTTATTTTTTTTGCGCCTTATACACCAAGGCGTGGGTGTGTTGGGAGAGGGGCATGTCCTCCTGTGTGATGCAGATTTACTATAATAAAGACTGGTGAAAGTTGTAGCTGAGGTGTACGCCTGCTCATAGCTGGGGTGGATTTCAGTCTTCAGAGCATGAACGCCTAATATTATTTATTATCTCCACTCTGGTGCTCAGTGGATCAAGACTGTAAGAAATGTCTTGAGAAATTCCCCCTTTATGATGTTCTAGATAATGCAAAACTAACAGAAGACTTTCTTAGGATCCTTGGTTACTTAGCGCCATCTAGTGGTACAAATAATGTCCAAGGACTGTAGGATGTGTTGTAATGTAATGTGTCTTTCATTATCTGATAATAAACATGTTTTTCCGTGTAGAGCAAAGTATTATGAGCTTGTTGTAGACGTATTAGGATGTGTTACGACTGCCGTATATCAATACTAACAGCAGAAAACATTTTCATTCAACATCCTCAATGCTGTTGGCATCAGGTATTATTTAGGCGCTGTTCACATCTGCACTATGGCTTCTGTTCATATTGGAAGCTATAGCAGCGTGCCAGATCTGCTGCATCTTGGACCTGAAGGGTGTTCGATGGCCCCTGTTGAGCTCGGCTCTGTCTACATATATAACCAGAGATATACAGTATGTCAGGAATATTCCCCAACATATACGGGGCCTCCTATATAGGCTGTGTATGTTACACTTCATGGATGTAGTTAGTTGAATAAAATCCTGTAAAATGTTTCTATTGGAGACGTCCCCGTGGTGCTGTGACCTCTTCTCCTTACTTTGGATTAAAGCTTATTCACATGACAGCAGTGGTGTAACTAGGAATGGTTGAACCCCAAGTCGAACATTTGACATGGCCCCTTTCCCCCACCCCCCGAACAAACCGCATTCCTGCTCACACTATTATACCCCATAGTGGCCCCTTCATACACTATTATAGCCCATAGTGTCCCCTGCACACAGTATAATGTCCCATAGTGGCCCCTGCACACACTATTATGCCCCACAGTGGCCCCTTCACATAGTATTATGCCCCATTGTGGGCCACCCATGAACAATTATTATACTCTGGGGAGACCCAGGGGAGGATACAAACATAAAAAACAATGTTACTTACCTCTCCCTGGCTCCACTCCGCTACTTTCGGCCCTGTTCAATGATGGACCAGACATCACATGAGCCAGTCTGGTGACGTCATTATGCGTTGCGATGCCGGACTGGCTTGCAAGACGTCTAGTCCATCATTGAACAGGGCTGACAGTAGCAGGGTGCGCCGGAGCCATGGAAAGGTAAGTAACATTGTTTTTTATGCTCCCTCACCTCCCCTGGGCCTCCGATCATTATACTCTGGGGTCTGAAAAACCCCCAGAATATAGTGATAGCAGTGTTTGTGGGGTTCACGGCCCGCAGCCTTACTTACCAATCCCCGATCCTGCTCACAGCCACCTCCGCTTCTGCAGAATGGGAAGTGCAGGCAGCCTTGAACAGGAGTGGGGATCGGTAAGTAAATAGGGCCCGTTACTTGCTGGGGTTACACCAGCAGGTAATGGCCTATTAAAAAAAAAAAAAAACATCAGGTGCCCGCCGGGCCCCCTAATGTCCCGGGCCCTGTGGCAGCCGCTACCGCTGCTACCCCGGTATTGACGCCACTGCATGACAGGATTTGCTGACCATGCACTGCATTTTTTTTTAATGGACAGTACACGACTCCATAGAAAATAATGGATCTATTCATATGACGTTTTGTTTAACGGTCTCTGTGATCGATCCGTTAAAGGGGTTGTCCCGCTCCATTCACTTCTATGGGGCTTGCGGGCGCATTACAGTCCTGGCAGCCCCATAAAAGTGTATGGAGCATCAGTCAAACACATGCACTGGTGCTCCATTCACCAGGAGGCCTTAAGGGGACTTTCGGTCCCCTATCCTCCTTATCATTGTGCGACCCAGTGATAAGGCCCCCAACGATAGGACACATCCCCTGTCCTGTGGATAGGGAATAAGTGTCCATAGAACATGCTTTTACAGACTCAAGGCTATGAGGGATCCATGAAAACAGGTTACCCTCAGGTGTACACAGCAATGAAAAAAGTAGTGTGCATGGCATGATCATGTGAATATGCACTTACTGACATTCCCAACCCATCAGTCACAGCTATAGCAGGACTTACCATGATACTGACTGTCTGGTTTGGGGGTAACACCCAAGGACGCTCTTTTGGCATACAAAACCGAACAATTGGTGATTCATCTCAGACAAACTAAAATGGCTGCCGTGATATGTATTGTGGTAAATTATTATACTCTGAGGTCTGTTCAGACACCAAAGTATAATAGGTGGAGGTGCAGGAGGGTGAAAAAAATAAAAAAAACGTTTATACTCACCATCTTTTAACTCTTTTGGGCCTCCTCGTGGCGTCGGGTGCTCTCGTTGTGATGTCATGCGCCCAAGGTCACCGCTGAGGCCTGTGACTGGGGTACAGCAGTCAAATGGGCACACTAAACATCATTGAGGAGACCAAGAGAGAGCGCCGGATGCCGCGAGAAGACCCAAAAGAGGTAAGGGAAGGTGAGTATAAATGTTTTTTATTTTTACACCTCCCCTGGGCCTCCAACTACAGTGCTGGCCAAAAGTATTGGCACCCCTGCAATTCTGTCAGATAATACTCAATTTCTTCCAGAAAATGATTGCAATCACAAATGCTTTGGTAATAATATCTTCATTTATTTTGCTTGCAATGAAAAAACACAAAAGAGAATGAAAAAAAAAGTCAAATCATTGATCATTTTACACAAAACTCCAAAAATGGGCCGGACAAAAGTATTGGCACCCTCAGCCTAATACTTGGTAGCACAACCTTTAGACAAAATAACTGCGAACAACCGCTTCCAGTAGCCATCAATGAGTTTCTTACAATGCTCTGCTGGAATTTTAGACCATTCTTCTTTGGCCAATTTCTCCAGGTCCCTGAGATTTGAAGGGTGCCTTCTCCAAACTGCCATTTTGAGATCTCTCCACAGGTGTTCTATGGGATTCAGGTCTGGACTCATTGCTGGCCACTTTAGAAGTCTCCAGTGCTTTCTCTCAAACCATTTTCTAGTGCTTTTTGAAGTGTGTTTTGGGTCATTGTCCTGCTGGAAGACCCATGACCTCTGAGGGAGACCCAGCTTTCTCACACTGGGCCCTACATTATGCTGCAAAATTTGTTGGTAGTCTTCAGACTTCATAATGCCATGCATACGGTCAAGCAGTCCAGTGCCAGAGGCAGCAAAGCAACCCCAAAACATCAGGGAACCTCCGCCATGTTTGACTGTAGGGACCGTGTTCTTTTCTTTGAAGGCCTCTTTTTTTTCCCTGTAAACTCTATGTTGATGCCTTTTCCCAAAAAGCTCTACTTTTGTCTCATCTGACCAGAGAACATTCTTCCAAAAAGTTTTTGGCTTTCTCAGGTAAGTTTTGGCAAACTCCAGCCTGGCTTTTTTATGTCTCTGGGTCAGAAGTGGGGTCTTCCTGGGTATCCTACCATAGAGTCCCTTTTCATTCAGACGCCGACGGATAGTACGGGTTGACACTGTTGTACCCTCGGACTGCAGGGCAGCTAGAACTTGTTTGGATGTTAGTCGAGGTTCTTTAGCCACCATCCGCACAATCTTTCGTTGAAATCTCTCGTCAATTTTTCTTTTCCGTCCACATCTAGGGAGGTTAGCCACAGTGCCAGGTCTTTGGAGATGGACTTGTAGCCTTGAGATTGCTCATGCTTCCTCACAATTTTGCTGCTCAAGTCCTCAGACAGTTCTTTGGTCTTCTTTCTTTTCTCCATGCTCAATGTGGTACACACAAGGACACAGGACAGAGGTTGAGTCAACTTTAATCCATTTCAACTGGCTGCAAGTGTGATTTAGTTATTGCCACCACCTGTTATGTGCCACAGGTAAGTAACAGGTGCTGTTAATTACACAAATTAGAGAAGCATCACATGATTTTTCAAAGGGTGCCAATACTTTTGTCCACCCCCTTTTTTATGTTTGGTGTGGAATTATATCCAATTTGGCTTTTTGACAATTCTTTTTGTGGTTTTCCATTGAAGACAAATTAAATGAAGATATTATTACCAAAGCATTTGTGATTGCAATCATTTTCTGGAAGAAATTGAGTATTATCTGACAGAATTGCAGGGGTGCCAATACTTTTGGCCAGCACTGTATTATATTCTAGGCTCTGAAGAGACCCCTGAGTATAATAATTTTACTTCCGGTCAGGGCCATTTTAACACATTGGTGGGCCCAGTGCAGAGGTTTCATAAGTGGGTCCCCCCCATCACCACCTGCTATTATACCCTTCTGAAAGCTGCCAAAAACTGGGATTTTATATGGTGACATTCAGTGGGTGAAAATGTGTTATCTGACCGATGGAACTTTTCCACCTGTCAGAAATGTTTTATACATTCTTCTCTAGTAATAATCATTATTGCTATTATTTTAGCGTGTAGCGGATATCACTAGAGAAGCGGTCGGCGTATTTTACTTTATAAAGATCAGGTATCGACAGGACAGCGATTGCGAAAAATGTAAACTTTATTGATGACTTTGTGTGTTTGGTGCAACTCTTTTGGCGCTGCGAGCTGGACGATGGTAAATGTCTGGGTCACAGCGCCAATAACTTCCTGATTATGTTATGTTCAGAGGAATATCATATATAATACCCCTGTTATTAGGCTATGCGCGCCGCAGCAAAGTTAGCTCCACCCATTTAGCGGTGAAGCAGGAGCTGTCTGTGGATGACTCCTGCTTCATCATTGTATTTAACTCATCTGCGTCCGGATGAATTGATACCGGGACATACCTCCCGCTGACCGGGACAGCAGGGCAGGACCTGGAATCCCGGACGGTTGGGAGGTATGCCCAATGGGGCCCTCGTACCATAGGGCCCAGTGCAAGTGCACCGTTGGCCCTATGGTTAAAGCGGCCCTGCTTCCAGTTCTATCCGAACTTGTTTGACCTGAATCAAATCAGGGGCCCGACCCACCCAAACCTGAAATTAAACAAATCTTAGAGGAGTTTTGCATCTCAAATGGATTCCTTTGGTGCGTGCCCCTCGTATAAATGTTCAGCTTGTATAAAAACAAGATGTGAACAAAGCCTTATTACTGGGTCTGTCGGGGTGTCATCAGGTTTTCCGTCATTGCTTCATGCTGCGCTGTTCTTAGTGTAAAAAGTGACTGGGTCCTATGTTAGACGATGGGTATGAACAGAGCTTTACTTTATAGTCACTACTATGGATTGGGTTAAACTCCCTCACTTTACCTCCACCATAATATAACCAGCATTGCCAACCACACCCTGCATGTTATTAGAAGTTGCTAGAATAATGTTTGTATGACGTTATTCTGTGTCTATGGCCATCTCTAGTCTTGTGGCCTGTCACATTTGTGGTCTTTGGAGTAGGTTACATCAACAAAGATTTCAGGGTAATCCATGGATCTCTGCTGCCACCTACTGGTTATTTTACCAGTACTGGATTTAAAGAGGTTATTCCACAATAAGCATCTTATATACTGTATATGGTGATGCTTCCAATAATTAAAATGTCCAAAATCTTCATTTACATCATTCCTAAATATTCAATATGATCCCAGTAATAATGTATAATATGACGCTCATCCAGAGATCACAAACATTTTTACGTGTTGAAAACAGACTCCTGAGACATTCACATGCAAAGTGAATTTTTGGGGGGGCTGAACAGAAGACTTTTTAAATTTCCAGGGATACATTTGGATAGGGATATGGATAATGTGCTCAGCTCTAACCACCCCACAATAAATAGATTACACCTCCAAAGTCATTCCTGGTATGTACAGTGATGTATATTCCATATAGTGCCCAGATAAAACCGCCATACAATGTCCATAGGATTTATAACTTTTCACCCAAGCTACGTTCCGCTCTGAACACTCCAGACACACAACCTTTTATGCAGGTAACAATGTCAGGAGTGGAGACAGGTCATCGACATGGCAGGGACCCCAAGAATCACTACAGCAGGGGCACTGAGCCTCCAGTGAGGGTTGTGAATGGAGGAGCAGTCGAGCTTGTGTCCTGCAGCTCCATTCATTGTCTATGGGAACTGATGAAGACAACCAAGTACAGCGCTTGGCTATTTCCATCAGGACAAGCAATCAGCAGCCTCTGGAACTCTAGCTTTATGGAACTACAATTCCCAGCATGCTCCAGTCACTTCTGTGGGAGTTTTTAGAATGGCCAAGCAAATGTGCATGCTGGGAAGTGTAGTTTCACAACAGCTGGAGGTTGCTGATCACTGTCATAGACAATGAATAGAGTGACAGCAAATAAGTCTGAACACTGCATCATTCACATGTAACTGATAGAAGCGACCCCGTCCATCACTGCGAGGAGGGTGGGGAGGAGCGGGCCCATCAGGAATACACCAGACTCATAACTATAAGGACCTGTCCCCATACTATGCTGCCCCTAGGGACAGTGAAAATGTATAATATATATGTGGAATGTTATATATAATGTTTATAGGGAAAAAAAAGGAGACGAAACATAGTTAAAATAATAAGTAATAATTTATTTCGAACAATTTCATTACCCTAAATACTGCTATAATATTTTTTTATGATTTTTTTAAAATTATTATTACAATATTGCACTATGTTTACTTGTATTACTATTATTATACTATTAGTATTCCTAGTATATTATCTTATATACATATTTACTACTGTTATATTATTATTACTATCATGACTAATATTTCTTTTATAATTCTACTATAAACTATAAACTACATCCTTATCCCTAAAGCTGTTGATCCAGAAGAAGGCGAAAAAAACCCCTGGACACTTTCAGCCAATTCGTGTCACAGGGGAAAAATTCCTTCTCGACCCCGAGAAAAGGCGATCAGTCCGAGGACCCCGGATCAATCCTGCTGAATTCTATTAAGAATATACTAAATATCATGTAAATTATTATTAATATTTTCTTATTAGTAACTGTTACTATTTTATTATTCTTAATATTATCATAGCTATCTTTATATTATTTATTATCATTATTACTAACAATTCTATTGATATGTTGCTAGAATTATAAACTACATCCCTATTCCTAAAGCTGTTGATCCAGAAGAAGGCGAAAAAAAACCCTGGACACTTTCAGCCAATTCGTGTCACAGGGGAAAAATTCCTTCTTGACCCCGGGAAATGGCGATCAGTCCGAGGACCCCGGATCAAACCTGCTGAAGTCTATTACAATATAATAATTCTTATAGTTAATTAACCTGAATACTTCTTTTATTTTTTTTTCCTATTAATATAATTATTATTAAAATAATATTACAATTCTATATTGGAATCTTACAATTATCGCTATCAATATTACTATTTCTAATTATATATTACTATATCTATGAATTGTGTCTACTACTATTTTTTTTTCTTTTTTTTATTAGTTAATACTATTACTATTCTATTTTTTAAGTTTTAAAAATAATTTTTACTATTACTGGTTTTATTGCTATATTACTCTAATTATACATTAGTTCCTATCCCTAAAGCTGTTGATCCAAAAGAAGGCGAAAACCCCTGGACACATTCTGCCAATTCATGTCACAGGGGGGAAATTCCTTCTTGACCCCCGGAAAAGGCGATCAGTCCGAGGACCCCGGATCAAAGCTGCTGGTTCCTATTATAGTAAATAGCTAAATAACCTTAATAATGATATTATTTTATACTATTTTTTCTAAAGTTATTATTATTATACTGTTACTATTATTACTATTCTATAATTGGGCTCTAATTACTATGACTACTATTAATATGACTATTATTAATTTTCCTATAGGTGCTGCTGCTGGTATTATTACACCTTTGCTGGCTCATACTTTACCTGCGCCATGGATGGAATAGAAGGTTGGACAAGATGTTCTTCTTTCCTCCGAGTCTTGTGTGGATGTAGCGGAGGAGGGAATATCGGTGAGTCGTGCATCTTCTTTCCTGACTCTGGTCTTGAGGTTTCTGGCTGTTTTCTCCCTCTTTCCTTGTCTCTTCATCTTCCTTCTTCTTCTTCCTCTTCATCTCTTCTTCCTCTTCACTGGATTTCTTCTCAGTGGTCTTCTTGTTGTCTTTTTCTTCTCGCTTCCTCTTCACCTGACGTTTTTGTGTCTTTCCTTGCATCTTCTTGGTCGTTACCTTCTTCTCTTGGCGCAGCTCAGGTTCTTCTTCTTCATCCAGTGGAAAGGGCAGGTATTTCTTCTGGGCTTTGCGGTTGGTTGGCATAAGGCGCTAAAAAATAAGGAATCAGTCAATTGTCTATTGAGACTTTCTTATACAACTTTTACATCTATAGTAAGGACATGTGTGAATCTAATGATAACATAGTAGGCAGAATGATCACGAACCTCCATCTTGAAGAAAGGTGACGGCAGGAACTTCAAGGAGTAGATAAGGAGTTGGCGATTTCTTTCCTCCATGGTGCTGGGATAAGCTGAAGAGAGAACAAAACCAGATAATGGGATCAGTCATAAGATATACAATATATATAACCAATATATCCAAAAAATTACAGTAAAATCCAATGACAATGCTCCTGCTAGGTGCTGGATTATCAGATATGCTGGATTATAGGATGGCCATAAAAAACATATAAGTAAACAAATCATTCAGTTTCATCAATGAAATTATGGAGCTAAAAATACTCACTTGAGAAGGGTCCTAGTCCATACACGCACTCCTGGCGGCGGTAGATGTGCTAAGGAGAAGAGAATACAGTAAGTGTCACTTATCAGGGATGGAGCAGAGGACAATAGGACAAGGGATCAGGGTATAATGAAGACACTGACCTCCATAGCTCTGCGATCCATCGCTGTAAACTCCGTAGAAAAATCTGCAAACCCAAAAACAGACTCACAGATGGGATAAAAACTCAAACATTGCAGCTTTCCCCATGTCCTGATAGTGGGTGTACGTCCAGGTGTCGCCCCCTGTAATGAAACACTGACTATACAATCCTAGGGGTGTTACATCTTTAATTTCTCAATATAGCTTTCTAGCAGTCAGACTGTTTATCCCACACAGAGGTCCAAATCCCCTGAAATGCCATAGAATAAAACTATAAATTCCAGCTGCCTGCAGCTACCACTAGGGGGAGCATAGGGGCATACTGCAAACTGTTATATAAATTCAATGTCTAAGCCAGGGATAGGCGACCTTTTATGTACGGTGTGCTGATGTAAAGCGGCCCTGATTCCTGATAATGTGAATGAGGCCTCATGGGAGATAATTTAGGGTCAGTCCTATCAGATGATGGGGTGTCAGCTCTTACCGGCGTCTTCACTCGGCGTTGTCCTGTAACAGTCTGAGGATGGCCGGCAGTTATTTTTTTTCAAACTCTTGTCCAGCGATCCCATTGGCTGCTGACCAGTGACATAAAGTTAACCCTTTAATGGCCAAACACTTTTCTAGCATTTCTCTGCACATGGTGGTTTATTGGCCCTTCCTTATTGGTTAGGCTGCCAGAATAATTTTGCACCATTTCTTCATGAAATATAGGGCAGTGTATTAACACATAAAGATTTTCTGTCTCGCTAGCTTTATTCTGAGTAAACTGTATAAAAAGTGAGAAAGTTATCTTCTTTTTTTAATTTGTAGAGTTTTATTTATAAAAAATTAGCAAATTATTACAAATATTAAAATGGTTTCCATATTGTATTATGGTGGTTTTACTGCCCCCTGCACTGATAACAGTCACTAAAGAGCTCATCTGGGTGAGCCTCAGCTCTGCCATGCCAAGGGGCACCTGGTACATATGTAATGGCTGGGTCCTATAGAGACAGTGGCACTGCCGCCTCCTCTATTCACTACATAGCTTACACTGAGCCATGTTTAGCCTAAACAGAAAAGACAGTAGTGTTTATTTTTGTCACGTGGGCACTAGATGTGCTCGCCATGTCCCCTTTCAGACGTGATCAGGACATTAAGTGTCTAAGTTACATATAACATGACTGCTACCCTGGCGGCATCGGAGATTTGCCTGATGTTTGTGAAGTCATTTCTTTTTTCAGGAGTTTCCAGGAGAGTAGGCAGGTATGTATGTATATAAGTATCACTTCTCCTATACTGTATATATGGACACTGCACAGTATCACTTCTCCTATACTGTATATAAGGACACTGCACAGTATCACTTCTCCTATACTGTATATATGGACACTGCACAGTATCACTTCTCCTATACTGTCTATATGGACACTGCACAGTATCACTTCTATACTGTATATATGGACACTGCACAGTATCACTTCTCCTATACTGTATATATGGACAGTGCACAGTATCACTTCTGTACTGTATATATGGACACGGCACAGTATCACTTCTCCTATACTGTATATATGGACAGTGCACAGTATCACTTCTGTACTGTATATATGGACACGGCACAGTATCACTTCTCCTATACTGTATATATGGACACTGCACAGTATCACTTCTCCTATACTGTATATATGGACACTGCACAGTATCACTTCTATACTGTATATATGGACACTGCACAGTATCACTTCTATACTGTATATATGGACACTGCACAGTATCACTTCTCCTATACTGTATATATGGACAGTGCACAGTATCACTTCTGTACTGTATATATGGACACGGCACAGTATCACTTCTCCTATACTGTATATATGGACACTGCACAGTATCACTTCTGTACTGTATATATGGACACGGCACAGTATCACTTCTCCTATACTGTATATATGGACAGTGCACAGTATCACTTCTGTACTGTATATATGGACACGGCACAGTATCACTTCTCCTATACTGTATATATGGACACTGCACAGTATCACTTCTCCTATACTGTATATATGGACACGGCACAGTATCACTTCTCCTATACTGTATATATGGACACTGCACAGTATCACTTCTGTACTGTATATATGGACACGGCACAGTATCACTTCTCCTATACTGTATATATGGACACTGCACAGTATCACTTCTGTACTGTATATATGGACACTGCACAGTATCACTTCTCCTATACTGTATATATGGACACTGCACAGTATCACTTCTGTACTGTATATATGGACACTGCACAGTATCACTTCTCCTATACTGTATATATGGACAGTGCACAGTATCACTTCTGTACTGTATATATGGACACGGCACAGTATCACTTTTCCTATACTGTATATATGGACACTGCACAGTATCACTTCTGTACTGTATATATGGACACGGCACAGTATCACTTCTCCTATACTGTATATATGGACACGGCACAGTATCACTTCTCCTATACTGTATATATGGACACTGCACAGTATCACTTCTGTACTGTATATATGGACACGGCACAGTATCACTTCTCCTATACTGTATATATGGACACGGCACAGTATCACTTCTCCCATTCTGTATATATGGACACTGTGGGCATGTCTTCCTGTGTGATGCAGATTTACTATAATAAAGACTGGTGAAAGTTGTAGCTGAGGTGTACGCCTGCTCATAGCTGAGGTGGATTTCAGTCTTTAGAGCACGAACGCCTAATATTATTTATTATCTCCACTCTGGTGCTCAGTGGATCAAGACTGTGAGAAATGTCTTGATAAATTCCCCCTTTATGATGTTCTAGGTAATGCAAAACTAACAGAAGACTTTCTTGGGATCCTTGGTTACTTAGCGCCATCTAGTGGTACAAATAATGTTCAGGGATTGGAGGATGTGTTGTAATGTTTTGTAATGTATTGTTTTGCCGTGTAGAGCAAAGTATTATGAGCTTGTTGTAGACATATTAGAATGTGTTAGGACTGCCGTATCAGCTCTAACCACCCCACAATAAATAGATTACACCTCCAAAGTCATTCCTGGTATGTACAGTGATGTATATTCCATATAGTGCCCAGATAAAATCGCCATACAATGTCCATATGATTTATAACTTTTCACCCAAGCTACGTTCCGCTCTGAACACTCCAGACACACAACCTTTTATGCAGGTAACAATGTCAGGAGTGGAGACAGGTCATCGACATGGCAGGGACCCCAAGAATTACTACAACAGGGGCACTGAGCCTCCAGTGAGGGTTGTGAATGGAGGAGCAGTCGAGCTTGTGTCCTGCAGCTCCATTCATTGTCTATGGGAACTGATGAAGACAACCAAGTACAGCGCTCGGCTGTTTCCATCAGGACAAGCAATCAGCAGCCTCCGGACCTCTAGCTTTGTGGAACCTCCACCAAATTTTACAGTGGGTAGTAAGTGTTTTTCTTGGAATGCTGTGTTTTTTTGACGCCATGCATAACGCCTTTTTGTATGACCAAACAACTCAATCTTTGTTTCATCAGTCCACAGGACCTTCTTCCAAAATGAAGCTGGCTTGTCCAAATGTGCTTTTGCATACCTCAGGCGACTCTGTTTGTGGCGTGCTTTCAGAAACGGCTTCTTTCGCATCACTCTCCCATACAGCTTCTCCTTGTGCAAAGTGTGCTGTATTGTTGACCGATGCACAGTGACACCATCTGCAGCAAGATGATGCTGCAGCTCTTTGGAGGTGGTCTGTGGATTGTCCTTGACTGTTCTCACCATTCTTCTTCTCTGCCTTTCTGATATTTTTCTTGGCCTGCCACTTCTGGGCTTAACAAGAACTGTCCCTGTGGTCTTCCATTTCCTTACTATGTTCCTCACAGTGGAAACTGACAGGTTAAATCTCTGAGACAACTTTTTGTATCCTTCCCCTGAACAACTATGTTGAACAATCTTTGTTTTCAGATCATTTGAGAGTTGTTTTGAGGAGCCCATGATGCCACTCTTGAGAGGAGATTCAAATAGGAGAACAACTTGCAATTGGCCACCTTAAATACCTTTTCTCAAGATTGGATACACCTGGCTATGAAGTTCAAAGCTCAGTGAGGTTACAAAACCAATTGTGTGCTTCAGTAAGTCAGTAAAAAGTAGTTAGGAGTATTCAAATCAATAAAATGATAAGGGTACCCAAATTTTTGCACCGGTCAAACTTTGGTTTAATGCATATTGCACATTTTCTGTTAGTACAATAAACCTCATTTCAATCCTGAAATATTACTGTGTCGATCAGTTATTAGCTATATCAAATTGAAATGGCTGTTGCAAACACCCAAATATTTAGAACTAAAAATGATTAAGATTAATAGGGGTGCCCAAAGTTTTTCATATGACTGTATATGGACACTGCACAGTATCACTTCTTGTGATGATGAGAGACCCTGTCCCTAATTGCGTCAGGGACAGAACAATGGGACTTGGTTATAGAGAGAATGACCGCATTCCAGCAGCCACACTATTTTTGATACTAGGTACCAACCCCCACTGTGTATGATTAATATGGACCAGTAGTAATACATCACAGCCAAAATACTTAACTGGAGGTCTCTCATCATCCCACTTCTTTTATACTGTCTATATGGACACTGCGCAGTATCACTTCTCCTATACTGTATATATGGACACTGCATTATATCATTCTCCTATACTGTATATATGGACACTGCATAGTATCACTTCTCCTATACAATGAGGTGTGTGAACTGTATTATGGTATGTTCACATGGCAGTTTCTACGTTTTATTATGCCTGATTTATAACTGTTTGACGTGACCTCCACCCTCATTTTCCCCACATTTTACACAGCCCTGTACTCCATACACAGTGAGAGGCACAAACAGCTCTCAATATAGAAGCAAGGGGAAGAGTAAAGAGATGCAGGATTTCACAGAAAGGAGACAAAATGTGTTAATAAAGTATATTACAACATGTATAAATGACACAAATACTGGCTGTGATGATGAGAGCCCCAGTTATGTATTTCTTATATTACTACTTGCTCATATTGTGGTGTGTATGACTGCTATCAAACCCTTTGTAGCCAAACCCTTTGATCCCCAGAGAGTAACTTACACAGGCCTTTGTTTGTACACAAGTGCTAGCCTCGTTATCACAACGGGGGAAATCCTAGAGATGTGTATTAGGGGGTTCTAAGCAAACAGAAAGCAGCCTCTTTGTCTCTGGCCACACTGCAAAGGATATATGGTTTTATGACAATATTTACCCAGTAGAGCCTCCTATCATCTCACCGATAAATTCCTCATTTGTGCAAAAGGAAGACGCACGTTTCCAGTCCAAACACCGTACGATTGAGGGCAGGGAAAAGGTCCAGGCACAGGGTAATTGGGGGGTCATTCTTGGTGTCTACTCGATGGGGGTCTCACCACGAACCCCATCATAACCCGTGCCTGACAATGTGGTCATCTGGCGAGGAATTAGGACTGGTTATGGTTGTTTGGTTTCAAAGATGGAGGGCGGAACTTCCCCTCCTAGTGACATCACTCAGAGAGGAGACTGGGATAGTTATATGGTCTCCCATGAGAGACAAAGAGAGTTGCTATCCTGGGAAAGATGTGAGGGAATGTCCTGCTGTGGAATTTATTTTCTGTACTGTATTGTGATTTTACCTGTATTTGCTTAACCATCCATTGATGTGTAGTTTATTACATGTTAGGGGCTAGTACCGACCCACTCAGGTTAATAAATATATAAAATTTATAAAGCTTGTTTCATATTATCCTATGAACCCGATCCACTCACGGGCGTGAGTGGAAGGTTAAGAAGGGTGATCGCAGGTAGGCCAAGAGGCTTGGCAAGGTGAGATCCTTCAACTGCCAGAAAATCAAAAGTTGTCCGAAAGCTTAGATACACTTAGATACAGACTCAAGGACATATTTCCAGTCCCCCCTCTCCTCTCCTTTCGACAAACACAAAACCTGAGGCGCATTATCGTCCGGAGTGCCCTGAAGGCCACAACTGAAAATGGCACCTCACCTTGCCTACATAAAAGGTGCATGACCTGCAAGCACATCCACACCGCTGACAGTGTACCTATCCCACAGTCACAACAGGTGCACAGAATTAGGGGGACATTTTCCTGCAGGTCTTCCAATGTGGTGTACCTCATAATGTGTGTGCAATGTCCCACCACAGGCCTCTATGTGGGGGAAACAGGGCAGAGACTCAGTCAACGAATGAACTCACACAGATCCACCATTAATAACAGCAGAACCGATCTCCCAGTGGCCGCACATTTTTCCGGAGAAAACTACTCTATTGAAGATTTGCGGGTTGTGGTTTTAATGGGACATTTTAAGACACAGGAGAAAAGGAAAGAAATGGAGTACAAATTTATGCAAAAATTTCAAACTCTGCAATTTGGACTTAATATTCATGCCAGCTTCATGTCACACTATGTTTGAACCATGAACTGAACTCAATATTCATGCCAGCTTCAAATCACACTATGTATGACCTGTGAGGGACACAAATCACCTCCTGATAGCAAACAGATAACAGCAAGAATTACTGATCCCTCCGTCACGCACCACAAGTTTCCAGACTGTTTTTTTGACCTGTTGTAAATAACTTCTCTACTTAGATTGCAATTTTTTTTAAGGACTCTAAAATGCTTTGAAAACCATGTGTATAAAAATCTGTTAATTTTCAGTTCTTGTATCACACCATGTCTGATGAAGGGAGCGAGTACTCCTGAAAGCTTACTTATAAATATACTCAGTTAGCCTCTAAAAGGTATCGCCTGATTTCTTCACTCTTCCACTACTTTCAATGGCTAACACGGTACAACATTATACTACTAGATACACTTTAACATTTCTCATTTTCTTGCTCGCCTTCTAGGGATGGAAAAAAATATGAAACTGCTTAGGGGTATTTCCATCTTGGCATTTATGGCTATATCCATGGAATATGCCTTACAGGCCTGGTAGATGGGGTTCTTACCACCTGAGAACAGAGCCCTATCTGCACATGTGCGAGTCACTCCATTGGATTGTGCGGCTTCCACTATCAGTCATATAGGACATATCCTTTGGATATAGCCACATATGCCAAGATGGGAATACCACTTTAAAACAGTCCAGTGAAAACACACTTTCCGCCCCTGCACCTTTCACTGCATTGTCTTTCACACTCTGCGCTGCTTTTATGAATAACGCACAGGATAAGCCCTCATATAGCTATGTCGAAGATAAAATAAATGTTATGAAGCACTGATTTCAGTGATATTGCGAGACCTGGAATACAACATTAATACTCACCAAATTTATACTTTTGAACATATCTCCTACTTCTTAAAAGGTATTATAGACTGGCCATCTGAAATACAATTGTACACAACTAAAAACCAGTAAATAGAGTAGGTAGACAGTCCTAAAAATAGTGATATACACCGCCACCTAGTGGTCGTTATGTGTATATGCCAAATGTACCGTGTGATCAGTAGAAGTATGTACCAACAGTTTAAGAGTGGTTTTCACTCATTCTTTAGGTTTATTCATTTTCGAGGACTGAGATTTGTGGACTTCATTGGGGGAGTCTTTAATCTAGAAAAGCAGAACTAGGTTTGTAAGCAAATTGTGAATTCTCTCATCGGATTCATGCACATTTCTTCAGTGAAGCTGGAGAAGTACACCCCCGCTTCCCTGCACATGTCCCTGGCGTTGGGCCCGGCCCCCCCCCGCCGGCGGCGCCGTGTCCAGGCCCCGGCCCCCCCCCCCTCGTTTTTTTTTTTTTTTTTTTCCCCCCCGGCGGCGGGGGGGGGGGGGGGGGGGGCCCCGGGGGGGGGGGGGGGAGGGGGGGGGGGGGGGGGGGGGGGGGGGGGGGGGGGGGGGGGGGGGGGGGGGGGGCCGGGCTCTCTCCCCCGGCGCGGGCGCAGGGGGGGGGGGGGGGGGGGCGGTGGGGGGGGGGGGGGGGGGGGGGGGGGGGGGGGGGCGGGCGGGGGGGGGGGGGGGGGGGGGGGGGGGGGGGGGGGGGGGGGGGGGGGGGGGGGGGGGGGGGGGGGGGGGGGGGGGGGGGGGCAACGGGTAGTGTAGTGTCACTTGGCTCGAGGGGTAGTCCCGGTGTAATCCCTGATTCTCCACTCCCTTTCACTCATCTGTGTTACCCAGGTGCAGTGTGCAGGAACATCGACCACACAGAGTTAGGATAACCAGGTAAAGTCTTTACTTAGTGCAAAAGTCAGTATACAACAATACAGTGCTTCAGCAGCTGGTCAAGTAGTGCAAAACCTTATGCAGTTCAAGGCACGTTCAAGTATGTGATTCACCAATGCACCAAGTCTATAATTCCCCTTAAGGTAGATGTTGGGGGCAGTAGTTGTACGGTTGCCAATAGCAACGACAGAGTTGAGAGTCTATTAGGAGATTGAAAATAGAAGAAAAACAGAGTTCCAGCCCTTGTGGGTTACAACAAGCGTGAGGCTTCGTGGTTTGGCTCGCCACGGGAAAATGGACTTACGGTTTTGCGCAGAGTCCTTGGGGTGCGGTAGCTGAGTGACTCATTAAAGGCTACCAGCTTGCAGGGAGGCCCAGAAGAAGTAGTGTAATCCTCTCTGTCTGCGGAAGGAAACCTTTGGAAGGCAGGTAGAAGGTTCTGGAAGAGATAATCCTCAGCTTGCGGGGCTAGAGTAGATACTTGGCTGGACAGGCCCTTGGTGGAGTGCAGGCACTTCAGTACGGTTGCCCTGGCGGGATACAGCTTCCTGGCCCAAGGTACAACTGGAAACCAGACCTCAACTGAGACCTGGAAGGGACCTGCAGCTTCTGGATCGAAGAAGAATGCTCAGAAAGGATGATGAGAGCAGTAGTAGTAGTTTTGGGGCCTGTACAGGCCTGAGAGCAGAGTACAGGATGTGTCCTCCTTGGACTCTAGGTCCACACACACACTACAGGGGGAGACTAGCTCCTCCCTAGGGGTGGAGATAGACTGGTGATTGGTGGAACCAACTTAAGGTAGCAATGTACAATATCACATGTGAAATTCTTAAGGAGGAAAAGCAGTATCAACCATTTAGTACATGTAATACACAATATACTTCAGAACCCAGAAAATGACGGAGAAACATAGGGGAAGTGCTGTTGGCAGCGCCCAGGTGGAAGTCCATGGCCACAGGAGCAGGAGGGCCCTAGATTAACCCTCAGTGGCCGCTCTGGGTCACTGCACACCCCCACACTATGAAGGAAGCCGGCCTCGGCGCAGGGCGCGAGGGTGACTGGTGGACATGGGTAGTCCACAGACGACTATACAGGGGTTTCTGACATCATCTACACTCAGGGTTTGGTGAGAGCAGGCAATTAGAGAGGCCTGCAGGCAAGGCCCGAAATAACCTGAGGAGGAAAAATGTTATCAAACACAGATAAATACTTTAGTGTGAAAGAGGCAGGATATAAAACACATTTTTGTAAATGCAGCAGTATATAAAACAGTGTACAACTGTAACAAAGATATAAAATACACAAAAGCAACAAGTGGGGCTCAGCAAATAAAGAGTCCATGTATCTTCTGTAGCAGCAGGGGCATTGTGGGCAACGTCCATATCCTGTGGTAGCAACAGGGGTACAAATCCACTTGTTGGGGGGTGCACGACAGCAGAGCTGCGGGGTCAAGGTGCACCACAGGGCAATATAAGAACACAGTCCATAAAACAGTCCATATATAAATAACAAGGGGGACAAAGTCCATAAAGTGCTTTTAGGGGTAATATAACTTAGGAGAAGAAGGTGTAGAGAGTTCATGGCAGGGCCAGGCACAGTTCTTGAAACGTTGCGAACAGTAGCCAACAGGCTAAGGCACACACAACAGTCCCTTCAGGGGTAGGCCAACAGGGCCAAGTCCTTTGTGGCTCTGGTACGTGAGAGTCCATAAAATATGCTGCAAGTTTCAGTCTCTATAGCGTGCAGGAGGCACGCCTTTAGTGCTCCTCTCAGATCTTCTGAGGGAGATATCTGCAGCGGGAGGAAGTACAGTCGAATCTGTAGCAAGTAGAGGTGGCTGAGTAGCCGGCATAGCTGGCAAGGCCGGAGGCATGGCTGCAGGCGGTGGAGCAGCTGGGTAGTACCCTGTCAGGAGGAAAGGAGTGTCCTGACGTAGCTCACTGATAGGAACGAGAGTCCTGAAGGGCGCGGGAATAGGCACTTCAGGAGCAGGTATGGCATACCTGATGGGGATGTCAGATGGCGGAAGTACCGGTGGAGTGAAGAGTTCTTCCCGGATACAGGGTTTGAGGCGGTTTCTGTGTACCACCTGAGGAGCTCTTCCCTCTTTGAAGACCTCACAAACATCCGGATACGGGATGGCCGTCAAGATGTAAGGCTCCGGTTCCCATAGCGGCTCCAGTTTGTGGCTCCGATGCTCCTTCTTGAGCCAGACCTTGTCTCCAATTTGGAGGGGGACAGCATGTGCACGGAGATTGAACTCCTCCTCCTGTCGCCTCCGAGCTTCGTCCATACGAAGATTAACTATCTCTTGTGCCTCTGTGATCCTCCTCTGGTGTTCTGACACCCAGTTATCCCTTGGCAGGGGATTGGTGGAGTCCGGCACTTGAATCCCTAAAGCCCGGTCTCTGGGCAGTTGGCCTTGTCGCCCAAACATCAGGTAGAAGGGCGTGAAGCCAGTGGAGCAGTGCACAGTATTATTATAGATCTCCACCAGCTCATCGAGGAGAGTAGGCCATTCTGCCTGTTTAGCCACTGAAGCAGTTCTCAACATATTTATGAACACTTGGTTGACTTTTTCGCATAGTCCATTGCCTTGAGGGTGGTAAGCAGTAGTCCGCAGCTTCTTGCACTCATGGTATTGACACAGTTCTTGGAATAGCTGGGACTCGAAAGCGGATCCGCGATCCGTGAGAACCTTCTCTGGACACCCATAATGCTTTACGTACTCCTGGTAAAAGACAATGGCTGTGGTGCGTGCGGTGAGGTCCTTGACAGGGACAACAGCAGTCCATTTAGAGAAATGATCAACCATAGTGAGGGCGTAGGCATAGCCAGAACGAGTGGGCGCAAGCTTTACATGATCTAAAGCTACAAGTTCGTTGGGTCTCTGTGTTTGGATGGGGTGAAGTGGTGCTCTCTGATCTCTTCTTCCTGCTTTAGTCAGATTGCAGGCTGTACACTCCTGACACCACTTCTCAATGTCGTTTCTCATCCCGATCCAATAGAACCTTCTGCGGATGGTGGCTTCGGTTTTGTAGACCCCAAAGTGACCGGACTGATCATGGTAGGCATCTAGCACCATTTTAGCATCTCTTCTAGGGATGATGATTTGATGTAGTCTCTGGTTGGACACGGGATCTAGCGTGTTCCTCAAGACCAGTCCCTTTTGCAGGAAGAGACGCTTGCGTTGTCGCCATAAGCGAAGAAGTTCGACGTCTGGGCAGGACTGGCGCAGACGGACAGGAACTCTCCCTGTGAGGAGAAAGTCGTGGATTTCGCCTAAGATGCGACTTTCTTGTTGCAGCAGCAGCCACTTGGAGTTTTCCTGTAGATGGTCAGCTGAGTCGTGTGGGGCTGTTTCAGCATCTATGGCAGCAGAGATGACATTTTGCTGGGCGAACCGATCATAGAAGGGAGGCATTTCAACTTCTTCCCATTCATCTGGGGCAGCAGACTCTTCTCCATTTTGGAGGCGTGACAGTGCATCTGCATTGATGTTAGTCTTTCCACTTCTGTATTTAATCGTGAAGGTGTAGTTTGCCAACCTAGAAGCCCATCTCTGTTCAAGAGCACCTAGTCGTGCTGTGTTCAGGTGCGCTAATGGATTGTTATCTGTGTAGACAACGAAGGACGAGGCAGCAAGATAGTCCTTGAATTTTTCCGTGATAGCCCACACGAGTGCCAGCAGTTCCAGCTTGAAGGAGCTATAATTGTTGTCGTTTTTCTCGGCTCCTCTGAGACTTCGACTGGCATAGGCAATTACTCGCTCACGGTTATCTTGTACTTGAGACAGGACAGCACCCAGTCCTTGAAAGCTGGCATCAGTATATAGCCGGAAGGGTTGACTGTAATCCGGATAGGCCAGGATAGGAGGTTGGGTGAGAAGTGCTTTTAGCGCTTGGAAGGCGGTTTCTTGTCGTTCAGACCACTCTACTGGCAATCTACGATTGTATTGTTCCTTAGGGCATCCCCGAAGCAGCTCTGTCAGAGGTTCAGCAATTTGTGCGAAGTGGGGAATGAATCGGCGGTAATAGCCTGCGAAGCCCAGGAAACTTCTTACTTCCTTCACAGTAGAGGGCGTCTTCCAATCTGCGACAGCGGACACTTTGTCTGGATCTGGTAACACACCTTCTGCACTGACGACATGCCCTAGGTAATTAACACGAGGTTTGAGGAGATGGCACTTGGAGGGTTTGATTTTAAGTCCATGCTCTGTCAGCACCTGGAACACTTCAGAGAGGTGGTGTAAGTGTTCTTTGTAGGATTTGGAGTAGATGATGACGTCATCGAGATATAACAGCACATGTTGAAAGTTCACGTGACCCAAGCACCTTTCCATAAGTCTCTGGAACGTAGCCGGTGCGTTGCAAAGTCCAAAGGGCATGCTGTTGAACTCATACAAGCCCATGGGGGTGGTAAAGGCCGTTTTCTCCCGGTCTTCATTTGCCATGGGGACCTGCCAGTAGCCGCTGGTCAAGTCCAGGGTAGAGAAGTAGGCAGCTGAGCCGAGAGCAGTTAAGGATTCTTCTATGCGTGGTAGAGGATAAGCATCTTTGTGGGTGACATCATTGAGCTTTCTATAGTCCACGCAAAACCGAATGGAACCATCTTTCTTTTTCACCAGGACCAGTGGTGCAGCCCAGGGACTTTGGCTTTCTCTAATGACGTTTGCATCCTTCATTTCCCTGAGTAACTGTTTAACAGGCTGATACATCGCAGGGGGAACAGGTCGATGTCGCTCTTTAATAGGCGGATGGTCACCAGTAATGATGCGGTGCTGGATCAGGGTGGTCTTTCCATAATCCAAGGGGTGCTTGCTGAAAGCGTGGTGATGACGCTTGGCCATATTGATAACACCGTTGATACATTCAGGAGGGGTGTTAGCGTCTCCCACATTAAGTTCAGTCCACCAGGGTGACGGGTTGGCCCTATCAGTGTGATGTGTGGTGGTAGCAGACCGTTGAGTTGCCGTAGCTGTGTCAGCAAGTACGTCTGCAGGGCACAGCTGGTGCAATTGGCCGACTGGTGTGAACTTGTAGAGGCTCACAGGTGTGTCACTCATGTTGATGAGGCGTACTGGTATCTTACCGTTGGAGACGGTCACGAGACTACGTGCAGCTTTTACCAGGGGTTGTGCCTCCAGCTGGATAGGTTCCAGGAGAGCCTGATAGTCTTCATTCTTGACACCAGGGCGAGCGTGGCACCAGACGATCGTCTCTGAGTTGGCTGATAAGGTCACAGGGTGAGTGTCCCGAATACGGACACGGCAGATCTCTCCGTTGCGGTTAACGAACCTCTGATGCGCCACCAACACCTTGACATGGTGCTGAATAGCTTTCCTGTGGAAAGAAGAAGCGGTGGAGAGAGAAACATGCAGGGCACTGATTATGTCGTCAAAACAATTTCGCAGGACATTCATGCCTAGCACCAGGGCAGCGGAGCTCTCCTCTTCTACCCCTGTGACAATTACGCCTTGTTTAGAGAGACGACAGTCGCCAATCTGGATGATGGGTTCCCAGTAGCCCACTTGTGGGACAGGTTGGCCGTTACTAGCCAGGACACACAGTTTCCGGTCATCAAGGTCTCTGGATAAGTCTCTGATGTCCCAGTGCTGGAGAAAAACATGCTTTTTGAGGGTAGTGACTTGTGATCCGGTGTCTACAAGGGCTTCAATAGGGACACCGTTGATCCGCACAGTTATATACGGGCAGGGCGCGATGAATCTGGGCGCTTTGGAGGGACCTCTGCATATTCCTCCCGAGGGGTGGTCCTCTGCCTCGGGGGCATCCCGTTTAACTGAAAGCACTGGGATCGGTGATGGCCAAACTTTTTACAGTATGAACAGACAGTCCTACCGGCAGGTGGAGGCCTCTCAGGCGGAGGTCGTCTGGGACGTGGGTAATACTGTCGTGGCTCAGGTGAGGAGGAGCGTGACAAGGATGGCTCCCGGGAGGGAGGAGCGACTTGCAGGGTCAGTCCCTCTAATTTCTTAACAGCACTTTCAACAAATTTGTCCATACAGTCTTTTAGGCAAGCCACTAAGTCAGGAGCAGAGGCTTGGGCAGCCTGAGTGACAGTAGGAACAGTGGCAGCAGCAGGCACCAGAGGTGCAGGTGTGGCAGCAAGTCCACTCTCTAGGCTTGGAGGGTGAGGATACATAGTGGTGGAACCACAGGGTGACTCAGTCCCTAGTACTCGTATGGCTAGCGATTTAAAATCGGCAAAGGAAATGTTCTGGTTTTGGACAGCTAGCATACGTAACTGGCTCTGCACTAGCCGGGAGTCCACACCCTCAATAAATCTGTCCAGAATCATTTTATCGGCTTCAGCAGCACTAACAGAGTCTACTTGTTGGACGGCCCTGAAAGCTGTTTGGAGAGATAAGGCATAGTCTCTGAGGGTCTCACCTGGATGCTGTCTTCGGTTGAAGAAGCCGAGTCTCACCTCTGTAGGGGATTGTGTTTCAAACTCCCGCTTTAGCCTGGCGAGGATCTTCTCCACTGACTCCTTGTCAGATGTGGGCCAGGAACGTACTTCTTGGAAGGCGACTCCTTCCAGCTGACCCAAAAGCACGTTCACCTGCTGCACAGGGGATAAAGGTAACAAGTGGAAAGCCCTGAGCAACTTCTCACGGAAATCTGCCAGTGTATGGGGGTCCCCTCTGTAGCTGGGTAGGTGTGGGGCCCCTAGAAGAATATTCACACCCGCTGCTACGGCAACTGGAGCGGCTGCGGTTTCTGGAGCAGGCGCCGCTGCAGCTGGGGGAGGTATGGCAGCTTGTTGGGCTGAGTCCGTGTCAGACATGATGTTTTATAATAATGGTACTGTCCCTTTAAAGAATCTGGTATGCACTGTCTCTTTAAGTGCTCCTCTGAAGCGGTGCTGCGCCGGAGTGACAGTCTGCAATCACCACTACTTGTTGCCAGCACCGCTGGTGGTACTCACTGCGTTTCCCTTGAAGGGGAGTCTCTGTGTAGGGTCTGTCGCCGCTTCCCTGCGGTAGGGACGGCGTGTCCGGGTGTCGGTCGGCGGCTCCGTGCAGGGCCGTGGGACTTCCGGGTTCCCTCTTCGCTTCACTAGAGCCCTAGTCAGCAGGCTGGGCTACGGCAAGATGGCCGCCGGAGCTGCGGCTTCGGGGGGCGGAGCCTGCACGGAGGGATGAGCAGGGCCCAGGCAGTGGGCGTTCCCAGCAAAGCCCGGGGTTTTTTTGGCGCCCACAGGGGGGGCGGAGTCAGCGGCAGCAGTGCCAATATAGTTGTAATCCACAGAGGGGCCGTCCATGCGGTAATGGCGGCCAAATTAAAGCGACAGTACACAATTTCGCCAAACAGTCCTTAGTGTGGTTTTAAGTGGCTGACAGCCCAGGATGGGGACAACAAAGCCCAAAAACAATGTCCAGCAAAGAAAATTTTGTAAATGGTACACAGTATACAATCCTGTTCGTGACGCCAGAAAAGGGCCTTGTGGTAACCAGGGGCAACGGGTAGTGTAGTGTCACTTGGCTCGAGGGGTAGTCCCGGTGTAATCCCTGATTCTCCACTCCCTTTCACTCATCTGTGTTACCCAGGTGCAGTGTGCAGGAACATCGACCACACAGAGTTAGGATAACCAGGTAAAGTCTTTACTTAGTGCAAAAGTCAGTATACAACAATACAGTGCTTCAGCAGCTGGTCAAGTAGTGCAAAACCTTATGCAGTTCAAGGCACGTTCAAGTATGTGATTCACCAATGCACCAAGTCTATAATTCCCCTTAAGGTAGATGTTGGGGGCAGTAGTTGTACGGTTGCCAATAGCAACGACAGAGTTGAGAGTCTATTAGGAGATTGAAAATAGAAGAAAAACAGAGTTCCAGCCCTTGTGGGTTACAACAAGCGTGAGGCTTCGTGGTTTGGCTCGCCACGGGAAAATGGACTTACGGTTTTGCGCAGAGTCCTTGGGGTGCGGTAGCTGAGTGACTCATTAAAGGCTACCAGCTTGCAGGGAGGCCCAGAAGAAGTAGTGTAATCCTCTCTGTCTGCGGAAGGAAACCTTTGGAAGGCAGGTAGAAGGTTCTGGAAGAGATAATCCTCAGCTTGCGGGGCTAGAGTAGATACTTGGCTGGACAGGCCCTTGGTGGAGTGCAGGCACTTCAGTACGGTTGCCCTGGCGGGATACAGCTTCCTGGCCCAAGGTACAACTGGAAACCAGACCTCAACTGAGACCTGGAAGGGACCTGCAGCTTCTGGATCGAAGAAGAATGCTCAGAAAGGATGATGAGAGCAGTAGTAGTAGTTTTGGGGCCTGTACAGGCCTGAGAGCAGAGTACAGGATGTGTCCTCCTTGGACTCTAGGTCCACACACACACTACAGGGGGAGACTAGCTCCTCCCTAGGGGTGGAGATAGACTGGTGATTGGTGGAACCAACTTAAGGTAGCAATGTACAATATCACATGTGAAATTCTTAAGGAGGAAAAGCAGTATCAACCATTTAGTACATGTAATACACAATATACTTCAGAACCCAGAAAATGACGGAGAAACATAGGGGAAGTGCTGTTGGCAGCGCCCAGGTGGAAGTCCATGGCCACAGGAGCAGGAGGGCCCTAGATTAACCCTCAGTGGCCGCTCTGGGTCACTGCACAAGTTAGCTTCAGACACACACACAGGGGCAAGGGGGGGGGGGAAAGGAGTGCCAACCTTTCCTTAGGCCAAAAACCTTCCAAACACAAAACCCCGGGTACACCCAACAAACAAAAACCCCCCTGTGGGGGGGCCCGCCAGGGGGGGGTGGGGGATTTGGGGTCCCTTAAAAAAAAAAAAATAAAATTTTCCTTTTTTTTGTTGGGGGGGCCCCCCCCTTTTTGTGCCCGTGTGCGCCCTTTTTTCTTTTTCCTTCTTAACCCCCCCCCTCTTTTTTTACCTCCTTCCCCCCCCCCCCCCCTTTTTCTTCCCCCTCTCCTCTCTCTTTTTTTTTTTTTTTTTTTTTCTCCTCCGCCCCTCTTTTTTTTCTCTTTCCTCCCTTTTCTTCTCCCCCCCCTCCCTTCTCTCCCCCCCCACCAACCAACCTTCCCTTTCCTTTATACTCCAAAAAAAACTCACCTCCCCCCCCCTCTTTTTTTTTTTGGTTTTTTTTTTTTTGTTTTTTTTTTTTTTTTTTTTTTTCTTTTCTTTTTTTTTTGTTTTTTAAAAAAAAAAAAAAAAAATATACATATTACATATAAATATAACAGTACCCTGTGCTACAACATGAACACATCCCTGACTCAGCCTTAAAGGAATATAGGGCCCAGTACTGGGGTATTACAATAGTGAAGGGATATGATATTTGTGACACTATAGAACCACTCCATAAGGACCTGCTGGTGGTTTAGTGTCCCAAATGTATCTGGCATCTTTCCTTTAACCCCTTCCAGGCATCTGCTGTACTATTATGGTGGATGCTGGGTCTTTAAAGATGGCAGCCTCTCTGGTGCACAGTGGCCGGCGTAGCCACTCCCCACATGGTACAACACCTAAGTGCAACCAAAAGTTTTGCCTAATACATGGCTTGTACCTGCAGGGGAAAGCAGCAATGCCTGCAATTCATTGTAACACACTAAAGAGGCAGCAGCAATTGTAATAATGGGAGGTCCCGTGCGCCACAACAGAAATCTGATCAACGCCCCTTTACACACTTTCTTTAAAAATGGCGAGCAGGGTGCAGAAAGAGCAAAATGGCACACCTTTGGCAGAAATATGAGCCATGCACATTTATGCCCATCTATGACAATTTTCTGGCATAGATGGGATAGTAAATTCACCCCAATGTCTTGATACTGTAAGCATCTAGAAAAAAATGGGAACTCAGTGGTGGAGGAGGCCCATAGGTGATCAACTGAGAAATTGCCCATATCGCCATCCCTCTAATTCAACCTTACATATTCTCATTCTATGCAGACAATGATGGAGAAAATAGGTAGGGCTACATTCACATGAACGTTGTGGAAAATGACTGTGGAAAATGCACGGGGGATGGGGGGGATCCATGAAAACAGGTAAAAGTAGAACATGACCTATATTTTGACAGTCCATTACCTTCAAAATATTGGTCATGTGAATAGCCACATAGCAGATAGTCACTGTTGTTAGGCTGTGTTCACATCTCATTGGAAGATAGGAACAGAAAAACTGAAATTCCAACATGACAGAATGATATTATGACTATAATAACTATAATGGGGTCTGCGAGATATCTATTACAATATTCATCATTTTTCTGGATGAAAATTCTCTGCATGCAGGAATTTTTGGTCCAAAATTTTTCATGGAATTTGCTACATAGGCCACATGTTTTTGAAAGTGACATTTTTGACTGATCTAACACGTCCATTTTAACAGCCATTTTAGATCCGTTCTGGCAAGAAAAAAAAAATATGAATTTCATTGCTCTTTCTTTTTTGAACCCTGATCTGTTTTTAACCGATGTAAAAGGGATTGACGTCCGTTTCACGTCCGTTAAATACAGATCCATTGATTTCTATTGTATCTGTGTGAAAATGGACAAAGATAGAGCGAGTCAATTTTTTTGACGCCCATTAAAACATTTTCACTTTTGTGTGAATATAGGCTTACTGTTGTGTGAATAAGCCCTTAGGCTCCTCAAGGAACTTCCAATGCAGATGTCAACATAACCTAAGAATACCCAAAGTCTCACAAAGTAGAAACCCCAGTAAGTAAATGTTCTGGGGCTTTGACCCTAAATTTGGGAAACAAAATATTACATTTTTACATTTGAATCTACTTGCTGGACCTTCATGGTACCATTTTGATAAACTAAATGCAGTTAAATAGGCTTTAATAAGGTTTTTTCGGTTCCCTAACATCCGCAGGCCTCACCTTTTGTCCATAACCATAATTCACTCCCTTCACACCAGTGACAGGTCAATCCTCCTTGTAGATGAAGCGTGTCTTTGGTATTACACATTCTTCAGGCTGATCACCAAACAGACACAAAACCATTGGCGGGAACTTATTATAGCCTTTATGCCAAAAAGTCAAGTTTTGACACACTACTGATTTTGAGTGAAAATAGTTTTTTTTTTTTTGCGCCTTATACACCAAGGCGTGGGTGTGTTGGGAGAGGGGCATGTCCTCCTGTGTGATGCAGATTTACTATAATAAAGACTGGTGAAAGTTGTAGCTGAGGTGTACGCCTGCTCATAGCTGGGGTGGATTTCAGTCTTTAGAGCATGAACGCCTAATATTATTTATTATCTCCACTCTGGTGCTCAGTGGATCAAGACTGTAAGAAATGTCTTGAGAAATTCCCCCTTTATGATGTTCTAGATAATGCAAAACTAACAGAAGACTTTCTTAGGATCCTTGGTTACTTAGCGCCATCTAGTGGTACAAATAATGTCCAAGGACTGTAGGATGTGTTGTAATGTAATGTGTCTTTCATTATCTGATAATAAACATGTTTTTCCGTGTAGAGCAAAGTATTATGAGCTTGTTGTAGACGTATTAGGATGTGTTACGACTGCCGTATATCAATACTAACAGCAGAAAACATTTTCATTCAACATCCTCAATGCTGTTGGCATCAGGTATTATTTAGGCGCTGTTCACATCTGCACTATGGCTTCTGTTCATATTGGAAGCTATAGCAGCGTGCCAGATCTGCTGCATCTTGGACCTGAAGGGTGTTCGATGGCCCCTGTTGAGCTCGGCTCTGTCTACATATATAACCAGAGATATACAGTATGTCAGGAATATTCCCCAACATATACGGGGCCTCCTATATAGGCTGTGTATGTTACACTTCATGGATGTAGTTAGTTGAATAAAATCCTGTAAAATGTTTCTATTGGAGACGTCCCCGTGGTGCTGTGACCTCTTCTCCTTACTTTGGATTAAAGCTTATTCACATGACAGCAGTGGTGTAACTAGGAATGGTTGAACCCCAAGTCGAACATTTGACATGGCCCCTTTCCCCCACCCCCCGAACAAACCGCATTCCTGCTCACACTATTATACCCCATAGTGGCCCCTTCATACACTATTATAGCCCATAGTGTCCCCTGCACACAGTATAATGTCCCATAGTGGCCCCTGCACATACTATTATGCCCCACAGTGGCCCCTTCACATAGTATTATGCCCCATTGTGGGCCACCCATGAACAATTATTATACTCTGGGGAGACCCAGGGGAGGATACAAACATAAAAAACAATGTTACTTACCTCTCCCTGGCTCCACTCCGCTACTTTCGGCCCTGTTCAATGATGGACCAGACATCACATGAGCCAGTCTGGTGACGTCATTATGCGTTGCGATGCCGGACTGGCTCGCAAGACGTCTAGTCCATCATTGAACAGGGCTGACAGTAGCAGGGTGCGCCGGAGCCATGGAAAGGTAAGTAACATTGTTTTTTATGCTCCCTCACCTCCCCTGGGCCTCCGATCATTATACTCTGGGGTCTGAAAAACCCCCAGAATATAGTGATAGCAGTGTTTGTGGGGTTCACGGCCCGCAGCCTTACTTACCAATCCCCGATCCTGCTCACAGCCACCTCCGCTTCTGCAGAATGGGAAGTGCAGGCAGCCTTGAACAGGAGTGGGGATCGGTAAGTAAATAGGGCCCGTTACTTGCTGGGGTTACACCAGCAGGTAATGGCCTATTAAAAAAAAAAAAAAACATCAGGTGCCCGCCGGGCCCCCTAATGTCCCGGGCCCTGTGGCAGCCGCTACCGCTGCTACCCCGGTATTGACGCCACTGCATGACAGGATTTGCTGACCATGCACTGCATTTTTTTTTAATGGACAGTACACGACTCCATAGAAAATAATGGATCTATTCATATGACGTTTTGTTTAACGGTCTCTGTGATCGATCCGTTAAAGGGGTTGTCCCGCTCCATTCACTTCTATGGGGCTTGCGGGCGCATTACAGTCCTGGCAGCCCCATAAAAGTGTATGGAACATCAGTCACACACATGCACTGGTGCTCCATTCACCAGGAGGCCTTAAGGGGACTTTCGGTCCCCTATCCTCCTTATCATTGTGCGACCCAGTGATAAGGCCCCCAACGATAGGACACATCCCCTGTCCTGTGGATAGGGAATAAGTGTCCATAGAACATGCTTTTACAGACTCAAGGCTATGAGGGATCCATGAAAACAGGTTACCCTCAGGTGTACACAGCAATGAAAAAAGTAGTGTGCATGGCATGATCATGTGAATATGCACTTACTGACATTCCCAACCCATCAGTCACAGCTATAGCAGGACTTACCATGGTACTGACTGTCTGGTTTGGGGGTAACACCCAAGGACACTCTTTTGGCATACAAAACCGAACAATTGGTGATTCATCTCAGACAAACTAAAATGGCTGCCGTGATATGTATTGTGGTAAATTATTATACTCTGAGGTCTGTTCAGACACCAAAGTATAATAGGTGGAGGTGCAGGAGGGTGAAAAAAAATAAAAAAAACGTTTATACTCACCATCTTTTAACTCTTTTGGGCCTCCTCGTGGCGTCAGGTGCTCTCGTTGTGATGTCATGCGCCCAAGGTCACCGCTGAGGCCTGTGACTGGGGTACAGCAGTCAAATGGGCACACTAAACATCATTGAGGAGACCAAGAGAGAGCGCCGGATGCCGCGAGAAGACCCAAAAGAGGTAAGGGAAGGTGAGTATAAATGTTTTTTATTTTTACACCTCCCCTGGGCCTCCAACTACAGTGCTGGCCAAAAGTATTGGCACCCCTGCAATTCTGTCAGATAATACTCAATTTCTTCCAGAAAATGATTGCAATCACAAATGCTTTGGCAATAATATCTTCATTTATTTTGCTTGCAATGAAAAAACACAAAAGAGAATGAAAAAAAAAGTCAAATCATTGATCATTTTACACAAAACTCCAAAAATGGGCCGGACAAAAGTATTGGCACCCTCAGCCTAATACTTGGTAGCACAACCTTTAGACAAAATAACTGCGAACAACCGCTTCCGGTAACCATCAATGAGTTTCTTACAATGCTCTGCTGGAATTTTAGACCATTCTTCTTTGGCCAATTTCTCCAGGTCCCTGAGATTTGAAGGGTGCCTTCTCCAAACTGCCATTTTGAGATCTCTCCACAGGTGTTCTATGGGATTCAGGTCTGGACTCATTGCTGGCCACTTTAGAAGTCTCCAGTGCTTTCTCTCAAACCATTTTCTAGTGCTTTTTGAAGTGTGTTTTGGGTCATTGTCCTGCTGGAAGACCCATGACCTCTGAGGGAGACCCAGCTTTCTCACACTGGGCCCTACATTATGCTGCAAAATTTGTTGGTAGTCTTCAGACTTCATAATGCCATGCACACGGTCAAGCAGTCCAGTGCCAGAGGCAGCAAAGCAACCCCAAAACATCAGGGAACCTCCGCCATGTTTGACTGTAGGGACCGTGTTCTTTTCTTTGAAGGCCTCTTTTTTTTCCCTGTAAACTCTATGTTGATGCCTTTTCCCAAAAAGCTCTACTTTTGTCTCATCTGACCAGAGAACATTCTTCCAAAAAGTTTTTGGCTTTCTCAGGTAAGTTTTGGCAAACTCCAGCCTGGCTTTTTTATGTCTCTGGGTCAGAAGTGGGGTCTTCCTGGGTATCCTACCATAGAGTCCCTTTTCATTCAGACGCCGACGGATAGTACGGGTTGACACTGTTGTACCCTCAGACTGCAGGGCAGCTAGAACTTGTTTGGATGTTAGTCGAGGTTCTTTAGCCACCATCCGCACAATCTTTCGTTGAAATCTCTCGTCAATTTTTCTTTTCCGTCCACATCTAGGGAGGTTAGCCACAGTGCCAGGTCTTTGGAGATGGACTTGTAGCCTTGAGATTGCTCATGCTTCCTCACAATTTTGCTGCTCAAGTCCTCAGACAGTTCTTTGGTCTTCTTTCTTTTCTCCATGCTCAATGTGGTACACACAAGGACACAGGACAGAGGTTGAGTCAACTTTAATCCATTTCAACTGGCTGCAAGTGTGATTTAGTTATTGCCACCACCTGTTATGTGCCACAGGTAAGTAACAGGTGCTGTTAATTACACAAATTAGAGAAGCATCACATGATTTTTCAAAGGGTGCCAATACTTTTGTCCACCCCCTTTTTTATGTTTGGTGTGGAATTATATCCAATTTGGCTTTTTGACAATTCTTTTTGTGGTTTTCCATTGAAGACAAATTAAATGAAGATATTATTACCAAAGCATTTGTGATTGCAATCATTTTCTGGAAGAAATTGAGTATTATCTGACAGAATTGCAGGGGTGCCAATACTTTTGGCCAGCACTGTATTATATTCTAGGCTCTGAAGAGACCCCTGAGTATAATAATTTTACTTCCGGTCAGGGCCATTTTAACACATTGGTGGGCCCAGTGCAGAGGTTTCATAAGTGGGTCCCCCCCATCACCACCTGCTATTATACCCTTCTGAAAGCTGCTAAAAACTGGGATTTTATATGGTGACATTCAGTGGGTGAAAATGTGTTATCTGACCGATGGAACTTTTCCACCTGTCAGAAATGTTTTATACATTCTTCTCTAGTAATAATCATTATTGCTATTATTTTAGCGTGTAGCGGATATCACTAGAGAGGCGGTCGGCGTATTTTACTTTATAAAGATCAGGTATCGACAGGACAGCGATTGCGAAAAATGTAAACTTTATTGATGACTTTGTGTGTTTGGTGCAACTCTTTTGGCGCTGCGAGCTGGACGATGGTAAATGTCTGGGTCACAGCGCCAATAACTTCCTGATTATGTTATGTTCAGAGGAATATCACATATAATACCCCTGTTATTAGGCTATGCGCGCCGCAGCAAAGTTAGCTCCACCCATTTAGCGGTGAAGCAGGAGCTGTCTGTGGATGACTCCTGCTTCATCATTGTATTTAACTCATCTGCGTCCGGATGAATTGATACCGGGACATACCTCCCGCTGACCGGGACAGCAGGGCAGGACCTGGAATCCCGGACGGTTGGGAGGTATGCCCAATGGGGCCCTCGTACCATAGGGCCCAGTGCAAGTGCACCGTTGGCCCTATGGTTAAAGCGGCCCTGCTTCCAGTTCTATCCGAACTTGTTTGACATGAATCAAATCAGGGGCCCGACCCACCCAAACCTGAAATGAAACAAATCTTAGAGGAGTTTTGCATCTCAAATGGATTCCTTTGGTGCGTGCCCCTCGTATAAATGTTCAGCTTGTATAAAAACAAGATGTGAACAAAGCCTTATTACTGGGTCTGTCGGGGTGTCATCAGGTTTTCCGTCAGGACATTGCTTCATGCTGCGCTGTTCTTAGTGTAAAAAGTGACTGGGTCCTATGTTAGACGATGGGTATGAACAGAGCTTTACTTTATAGTCACTACTATGGATTGGGTTAAACTCCCTCACTTTACCTCCACCATAATATAACCAGCATTGCCAACCACACCCTGCATGTTATTAGAAGTTGCTAGAATAATGTTTGTATGACGTTATTCTGTGTCTATGGCCATCTCTAGTCTTGTGGCCTGTCACATTTGTGGTCTTTGGAGTAGGTTACATCAACAAAGATTTCAGGGTAATCCATGGATCTCTGCTGCCACCTACTGGTTATTTTACCAGTACTGGATTTAAAGAGGTTATTCCACAATAAGCATCTTATATACTGTATATGGTGATGCTTCCAATAATTAAAATGTCCAAAATCTTCATTTACATCATTCCTAAATATTCAATATGATCCCAGTAATAATGTATAATATGACGCTCATCCAGAGATCACAACCATTTTTACGTGTTGAAAACAGACTCCTGAGACATTCACATGCAAAGTGAATTTTTGGGGGGGCTGAACAGAAGACTTTTTAAATTTCCAGGGATACATTTGGATAGGGATATGGATAATGTGCTCAGCTCTAACCACCCCACAATAAATAGATTACACCTCCAAAGTCATTCCTGGTATGTACAGTGATGTATATTCCATATAGTGCCCAGATAAAACCGCCATACAGTGTCCATATGATTTATAACTTTTCACCCAAGCTACGTTCCGCTCTGAACACTCCAGACACACAACCTTTTATGCAGGTAACAATGTCAGGAGTGGAGACAGGTCATCGACATGGCAGGGACCCCAAGAATCACTACAGCAGGGGCACTGAGCCTCCAGTGAGGGTTGTGAATGGAGGAGCAGTCGAGCTTGTGTCCTGCAGCTCCATTCATTGTCTATGGGAACTGATGAAGACAACCAAGTACAGCGCTTGGCTATTTCCATCAGGACAAGCAATCAGCAGCCTCCGGACCTCTAGCTTTATGGAACTACAATTCCCAGCATGCTCCAGTCACTTCTGTGGGAGTTTTTAGAATGGCCAAGCAAATGTGCATGCTGGGAAGTGTAGTTTCACAACAGCTGGAGGTTGCTGATCACTGTCATAGACAATGAATAGAGTGACAGCAAATAAGTCTGAACACTGCATCATTCACATGTAACTGATAGAAGCGACCCCGTCCATCACTGCGAGGAGGGTGGGGAGGAGCGGGCCCATCAGGAATACACCAGACTCATAACTATAAGGACCTGTCCCCATACTATGCTGCCCCTAGGGACAGTGAAAATGTATAACATGTATGTGGAATGTTATATATAATGTTTATAGGGAAAAAAAGGAGACGGAACATAGTTAAAATAATAAGTAATAATTTATTTCTAACAATTTCATTACCCTAAATACTGCTATAATATTTTTTTATGATTTTTTTAAAATTATTATTACAATATTGCACTATGTTTACTTGTATTACTATTATTATCCTATTAGTTTTCTTAGTATATTATCTTATATACATATTTACTACTGTTATATTATTATTACTATCATTACTAATATTTCTTTTATAATTCTACTATAAACTATAAACTACATCCTTATCCCTAAAGCTGTTGATCCAGAAGAAGGCGAAAAAAACCCCTGGACACTTTCAGCCAATTCGTGTCACAGGGGAAAAATTCCTTCTCGACCCCGAGAAAAGGCGATCAGTCCGAGGACCCCGGATCAATCCTGCTGAATTCTATTAAGAATATACTAAATATCATGTAAATTATTATTAATATTTTCTTATTAGTAACTGTTACTATTTTATTATTCTTAATATTATCATAGCTATCTTTATATTATTTATTATCATTATTACTAACAATTCTATTGATATGTTGCTAGAATTATAAACTACATCCCTATTCCTAAAGCTGTTGATCCAGAAGAAGGCGAAAAAAAACCCTGGACACTTTCAGCCAATTCGTGTCACAGGGGAAAAATTCCTTCTTGACCCCGGGAAAAGGCGATCAGTCCGAGGACCCCGGATCAAACCTGCTGAAGTCTATTACAATATAATAATTCTTATAGTTAATTAACCTGAATACTTCTTTTATTTTTTTTTCCTATTAATATAATTATTATTAAAATAATATTACAATTCTATATTGGAATCTTACAATTATCGCTATCAATATTACTATTTCTAATTATATATTACTATATCTATGAATTGTGTCTACTACTATTTTTTTTTCTTTTTTTTATTAGTTAATACTATTACTATTCTATTTTTTAATTTTTAAAAATAATTTTTACTATTACTGGTTTTATTGCTATATTACTCTAATTATACATTAGTTCCTATCCCTAAAGCTGTTGATCCAAAAGAAGGCGAAAACCCCTGGACACATTCTGCCAATTCATGTCACAGGGGGGAAATTCCTTCTTGACCCCCGGAAAAGGCGATCAGTCCGAGGACCCCGGATCAAAGCTGCTGATTCCTATTATAGTAAATAGCTAAATAACCTTAATAATGATATTATTTTATACTATTTTTTCTAAAGTTATTATTATTATACTGTTACTATTATTACTATTCTATAATTGGGCTCTAATTACTATGACTACTATTAATATGACTATTATTAATTTTCCTATAGGTGCTGCTGCTGGTATTATTACACCTTTGCTGGCTCATACTTTACCTGCGCCATGGATGGAATAGAAGGTTTGACAAGATGTTCTTCTTTCCTCCGAGTCTTGTGTGGATGTAGCGGAGGAGGGAATATCGGTGAGTCGTGGATCTTCTTTCCTGACTCTGGTCTTGAGGTTTCTGGCTGTTTTCTCCCTCTTTCCTTGTCTCTTCATCTTCCTTCTTCTTCTTCCTCTTCATCTCTTCTTCCTCTTCACTGGATTTCTTCTCAGTGGTCTTCTTGTTGTCTTTTTCTTCTCGCTTCCTCTTCACCTGACGTTTTTGTGTCTTTCCTTGCATCTTCTTGGTCGTTACCTTCTTCTCTTGGCGCAGCTCAGGTTTTTCTTCATCCAGTGGAAAGGGCAGGTATTTCTTCTGGGCTTTGCGGTTGGTTGGCATAAGGCGCTAAAAAATAAGGAATCAGTCAATTGTCTATTGAGACTTTCTTATACAACTTTTACATCTATAGTAAGGACATGTGTGAATCTAATGATAACATAGTAGGCAGAATGATCACGAACCTCCATCTTGAAGAGAGGTGACGGCAGGAACTTCAAAGAGTAGATAAGGAGTTGGCGATTTCTTTCCTCCACGGTGCTGGGATAAGCTGAAGAGAGAACAAAACCAGATAATGGGATCAGTCATAAGATATACAATATATATAACCAATATATCCAAAAAATTACAGTAAAATCCAATGACAATGCTCCTGCTAGGTGCTGGATTATCAGATATGCTGGATTATAGGATGGCCATAAAAAACATATAAGTAAACAAATCATTCAGTTTCATCAATGAAATTATGGAGCTAAAAATACTCACCTGAGAAGGGTCCTAGTCCATACACGCACTCCTGGCGGCGGTAGATGTGCTAAGGAGAAGAGAATACAGTAAGTGTCACTTATCAGGGATGGAGCAGAGGACAATAGGACAAGGGATCAGGGTATAATGAAGACACTGACCTCCATAGCTCTGCGATCCATCGCTGTAAACTCCGTAGCAAAATCTGCAAACCCAAAAACAGACTCACAGATGTGATAAAGACTCAAACATTGCAGCTTTCCCCATGTCCTGATAGTGGGTGTACGTCCAGGTGTCGCCCCCTGTAATGAAACACTGACTATACAATCCTAGGGGTGTTACATCTTTAATTTCTCAATATAGCTTTCTAGCAGTCAGACTGTTTATCCCACACAGAGGTCCAAATCCCCTGAAATGCCATAGAATAAAACTATAAATTCCAGCTGCCTGCAGCTACCACTAGGGGGAGCATAGGGGCATACTGCAAACTGTTATATAAATTCAATGTCTAAGCCAGGGATAGGCGACCTTTTATGTACGGTGTGCTGATGTAAAGCGGCCCTGATTCCTGATAATGTGAATGAGGCCTCATTGGAGATAATTTAGGGTCAGTCCTATCAGATGATGGGGTGTCAGCTCTTACCGGCGTCTTCACTCGGCGTTGTCCTGTAACAGTCTGAGGATGGCCGGCAGTTATTTTTTTAAAAACTCTTGTCCAGCGATCCCATTGGCTGCTGACCAGTGACATAAAGTTAACCCTTTAATGGCCAAACACTTTTCTAGCATTTCTCTGCACATGGTGGTTTATTGGCCCTTCCTTATTGGTTAGGCTGCCAGAATAATTTTGCACCATTTCTTCATGAAATATAGGGCAGTGTATTAACACATAAAGATTTTCTGTCTCGCTAGCTTTATTCTGAGTAAACTGTATAAAAAGTGAGAAAGTTATCTTCTTTTTTTTAATTTGCAGAGTTTTATTTATAAAAAATTAGCAAATTATTACAAATATTAAAATGGTTTCCATATTGTATTATGGTGGTTTTACTGCCCCCTGCACTGATAACAGTCACTAAAGAGCTCACCTGGGTGTGCCTCAGCTCTGCCATGCCAAGGGGCACCTGGTACATATGTAATGGCTGGGTCCTATAGAGACAGTGGCCCTGCCGCCTCCTCTATTCACTACATAGCTTACACTGAGCCATGTTTAGCCTAAACAGAAAAGACAGTAGTGTTTATTTTTGTGACGTGGGCACTAGATGTGCTCGCCATGTCCCCTTTCAGACGTGATCAGCACATTAAGTGTCTAAGTTACATATAACATGACTGCTACCCTGGCGGCATCGGAGATTTGCCTGATGTTTGTGAAGTCATTCCTTTTTTCAGGAGTTTCCAGGAGAGTAGGCAGGTATGTATGTATATAAGTATCACTTCTCCTATACTGTATATATGGACACTGCACAGTATCACTTCTCCTATACTGTATATATGGACAGTGCACAGTATCACTTCTGTACTGTATATATGGACACTGCACAGTATCACTTCTCCTATACTGTATATATGGACACTGCACAGTATCACTTCTGTACTGTATATATGGACACTGCACAGTATCACTTCTATACTGTATATATGGACACTGCACAGTATCACTTCTCCTATACTGTATATATGGACACGACACAGTATCACTTCTCCTATACTGTATATAAGGACACTGCACAGTATCACTTCTCCTATACTGTATATATGGACACTGCACAGTATCACTTCTCCTATACTGTATATATGGACACGACACAGTATCACTTCTGTACTGTATATATGGACAGTGCACAGTATCACTTCTCCTATACTGTATATATGGACACTACACAGTATCACTTCTCCTGTACTGTATATAAGGACACTGCACAGTATCACTTCTGTACTGTATATATGGACAGTGCACAGTATCACTTCTCCTATACTGTATATATGGACACTACACAGTATCACTTCTCCTGTACTGTATATATGGACACTGCACAGTATCACTTCTCCTATACTGTATATATGGACACTGCACAGTATCACTTCTGTACTGTATATATGGACAGTGCACAGTATAACTTCTCCTATACTGTATATATGGACACGGCACAGTATCACTTCTCCTATACTGTATATATGGACACTGCACAGTATCACTTCTGTACTGTATATATGGACAGTGCACAGTATCACTTCTCCTATACTGTATATATGGACACTACACAGTATCACTTCTCCTGTACTGTATATAAGGACACTGCACAGTATCACTTCTGTACTGTATATATGGACAGTGCACAGTATCACTTCTCCTATACTGTATATATGGACACTACACAGTATCACTTCTCCTGTACTGTATATATGGACACTGCACAGTATCACTTCTCCTATACTGTATATATGGACACGGCACAGTATCACTTCTCCTATACTGTATATATGGACACTGCACAGTATCACTTCTGTACTGTATATATGGACAGTGCACAGTATAACTTCTCCTATACTGTATATATGGACACGGCACAGTATCACTTCTCCTATACTGTATATATGGACACTGCACAGTATCACTTCTCCTATACTGTATATATGGACACTGCACAGTATCACTTCTGTACTGTATATATGGACACTGCACAGTATCACTTCTGTACTGTATATATGGACACTGCACAGTATCACTTCTCCTATACTGTATATATGGACACTGCACAGTATCACTTCTGTACTGTATATATGGACAGTGCACAGTATCACTTCTATACTGTATATATGGACACTGCACAGTATCACTTCTCCTATACTGTATATATGGACACGGCACAGTATCACTTCTCCCATTCTGTATATATGGACACTGTGGGCATGTCTTCCTGTGTGATGCAGATTTACTATAATAAAGACTGGTGAAAGTTGTAGCTGAGGTGTACGCCTGCTCATAGCTGAGGTGGATTTCAGTCTTTAGAGCACGAACGCCTAATATTATTTATTATCTCCACTCTGGTGCTCAGTGGATCAAGACTGTGAGAAATGTCTTGATAAATTCCCCCTTTATGATGTTCTAGGTAATGCAAAACTAACAGAAGACTTTCTTGGGATCCTTGGTTACTTAGCGCCATCTAGTGGTACAAATAATGTTCAGGGATTGGAGGATGTGTTGTAATGTTTTGTAATGTATTGTTTTGCCGTGTAGAGCAAAGTATTATGAGCTTGTTGTAGACATATTAGAATGTGTTAGGACTGCCGTATCAGCTCTAACCACCCCACAATAAATAGATTACACCTCCAAAGTCATTCCTGGTATGTACAGTGATGTATATTCCATATAGTGCCCAGATAAAATCGCCATACAATGTCCATATGATTTATAACTTTTCACCCAAGCTACGTTCCGCTCTGAACACTCCAGACACACAACCTTTTATGCAGGTAACAATGTCAGGAGTGGAGACAGGTCATCGACATGGCAGGGACCCCAAGAATCACTACAGCAGGGGCACTGAGCCTCCAGTGAGGGTTGTGAATGGAGGAGCAGTCGAGCTTGTGTCCTGCAGCTCCATTCATTGTCTATGGGAACTGATGAAGACAACCAAGTACAGCGCTCGGCTGTTTCCATCAGGACAAGCAATCAGCAGCCTCCGGACCTCTAGCTTTGTGGAACCTCCACCAAATTTTACAGTGGGTAGTAAGTGTTTTTCTTGGAATGCTGTGTTTTTTTGACGCCATGCATAACGCCTTTTTGTATAACCAAACAACTCAATCTTTGTTTCATCAGTCCACAGGACCTTCTTCCAAAATGAAGCTGGCTTGTCCAAATGTGCTTTTGCATACCTCAGGCGACTCTGTTTGTGGCGTGCTTTCAGAAACGGCTTCTTTCGCATCACTCTCCCATACAGCTTCTCCTTGTGCAAAGTGTGCTGTATTGTTGACCGATGCACAGTGACACCATCTGCAGCAAGATGATGCTGCAGCTCTTTGGAGGTGGTCTGTGGATTGTCCTTGACTGTTCTCACCATTCTTCTTCTCTGCCTTTCTGATATTTTTCTTGGCCCGCCACTTCTGGGCTTAACAAGAACTGTCCCTGTGGTCTTCCATTTCCTTACTATGTTCCTCACAGTGGAAACTGACAGGTTAAATCTCTGAGACAACTTTTTGTATCCTTCCCCTGAACAACTATGTTGAACAATCTTTGTTTTCAGATCATTTGAGAGTTGTTTTGAGGAGCCCATAATGCCACTCTTCAGAGGAGATTCAAATAGGAGAACAACTTGCAATTGGCCACCTTAAATACCTTTTCTCATGATTGGATACACCTGGCTATGAAGTTCAAAGCTCAGTGAGGTTACAAAACCAATTTTGTGCTTCAGTAAGTCACTAAAAAGTAGTTAGGAGTATTCAAATCAATAAAATGATAAGGGTACCCAAATTTTTGCACCGGTCAAATTTTGGTTTAATGCATATTGCACATTTTCTGTTAGTACAATAAACCTCATTTCAATCCTGAAATATTACTGTGTCCATCAGTTATTAGATATATCAAATTGAAATGGCTGTTGCAAACACCCAAATATTTAGAACTAAAAATGATTAAGATTAATAGGGGTGCCCAAAGTTTTTCATATGACTGTATATGGACACTGCACAGTATCACTTCTTGTGATGATGAGAGACCCTGTCCCTAATTACGTCAGGGACAGAACAATGGGACTTGGTTATAGAGAGAATGACCGCATTCCAGCAGCCACACTATTTTTGATACTAGGTACCAACCCCCACTGTGTATGATTAATATGGACCAGTAGTAATACATCACAGCCAAAATACTTAACTGGAGGTCTCTCATCATCACACTTCTCTTATACTGTCTATATGGACACTGCGCAGTATCACTTCTCCTATACTGTATATATGGACACTGCACAATATCACTTCTCCTATACTGTATATATGGACACTGCATTATATCATTCTCCTATACTGTATATATGGACACTGCATAGTATAATTTCTCCTATACTGTCTATATGGACACTGCATAGTATCACTTCTCCTATACTGTCTATATGGACACTGCGCAGTATCACTTCTCCTATACTGTCTATATGGACACTGCACAGTATCACTTCTCCTATACTGTATATATGGACACGACACAGTATCACTTCTCCTATACTGTATATATGGACACTGCACAGTATCACTTCTCCCATTCTGTATATATGGACACTGCACAGTATCACTTCTCCTATACTGTATATATGGACACTGCACAGTATCACTTCTATACTGTATATATGGACACTGAACAGTATCACTTCTATACTGTATATATGGACACGGCACAGTATCACTTCTCCTATACTGTATATATGGACACGGCACAGTATCACTTCTCCTATACTGTATATATGGACACTGCACAGTATCACTTCTCCCATTATGTATATATGGACACTGCACAGTATCACTTCTTGTGATGATGAGAGACCCTGTCCCTAATTGCGTCAGGGACAGAACAATGGGACTTGGTTATAGAGAGAATGACCGCATTCCAGCAGCCACACTATTTTTGATACTAGGTACCAACCCCCACTGTGTATGATTAATATGGACCAGTAGTAATACATCACAGCCAAAATACTTAACTGGAGGTCTCTCATCATCCCACTTCTTTTATACTGTCTATATGGACACTGCGCAGTATCACTTCTCCTATACTGTCTATATGGACACTGCACAATATCACTTCTCCTATACTGTATATATGGACACTGCATTATATCATTCTCCTATACTGTATATATGGACACTGCATAGTATCACTTCTCCTATACAATGAGGTGTGTGAACTGTATTATGGTATGTTCACATGGCAGTTTCTACGTTTTATTATGCCTGATTTATAACTGTTTGACGTGACCTCCACCCTCATTTTCCCCACATTTTACACAGCCCTGTACTCCATACACAGTGAGAGGCACAAACAGCTCTCAATATAGAAGCAAGGGGAAGAGTAAAGAGATGCAGGATTTCACAGAAAGGAGACAAAATGTGTTAATAAAGTATATTACAACATGTATAAATGACACAAATACTGGCTGTGATGATGAGAGCCCCAGTTATGTATTTCTTATATTACTACTTGCTCATATTGTGGTGTGTATGACTGCTATCAAACCCTTTGTAGCCAAACCCTTTGATCCCCAGAGAGTAACTTACACAGGCCTTTGTTTGTACACAAGTGCTAGCCTCGTTATCACAACGGGGGAAATCCTAGAGATGTGTATTAGGGGGTTCTAAGCAAACAGAAAGCAGCCTCTTTGTCTCTGGCCACACTGCAAAGGATATATGGTTTTATGACAATATTTACCCAGTAGAGCCTCCTATCGTCTCACCGATAAATTCCTCATTTGTGCAAAAGGAAGACGCACGTTTCCAGTCCAAACACCGTACGATTGAGGGCAGGGAAAAGGTCCAGGCACAGGGTAATTGGGGGGTCATTCTTGGTGTCTACTCGATGGGGGTCTCACCACGAACCCCATCATAACCCGTGCCTGACAATGTGGTCATCTGGCGAGGAATTAGGACTGGTTATGGTTGTTTGGTTTCAAAGATGGAGGGCGGAACTTCCCCTCCTAGTGACATCACTCAGAGAGGAGACTGGGATAGTTATATGGTCTCCCATGAGAGACAAAGAGAGTTGCTATCCTGGGAAAGATGTGAGGGAATGTCCTGCTGTGGAATTTATTTTCTGTACTGTATTGTGATTTTACCTGTATTTGCTTAACCATCCATTGATGTGTAGTTTATTACATGTTAGGGGCTAGTACCGACCCACTCAGGTTAATAAATATATAAAATTTATAAAGCTTGTTTCATATTATCCTATGAACCCGATCCACTCACGGGCGTGAGTGGAAGGTTAAGAAGGGTGATCGCAGGTAGGCCAAGAGGCTTGGCAAGGTGAGATCCTTCAACTGCCAGAAAATCAAAAGTTGTCCGAAAGCTTAGATACATTTAGATACAGACTCAAGGACATATTTCCAGTCCCCCCTCTCCTCTCCTTTCGACAAACACAAAACCTGAGGCGCATTATCGTCCGGAGTGCCCTGAAGGCCCCAACTGAAAATGGCACCTCACCTTGCCTACATAAAAGGTGCATGACCTGCAAGCACATCCACACCGCTGACAGTGTACCTATCCCACAGTCACAACAGGTGCACAGAATTAGGGGGACATTTTCCTGCAGGTCTTCCAATGTGGTGTACCTCATAATGTGTGTGCAATGTCCCACCACAGGCCTCTATGTGGGGGAAACAGGGCAGAGACTCAGTCAACGAATGAACTCACACAGATCCACCATTAATAACAGCAGAACAGATCTCCCAGTGGCCGCACATTTTTCCGGAGAAAACTACTCTATTGAAGATTTGCGGGTTGTGGTTTTAATGGGACATTTTAAGACAAAGGAGAAAAGGAAAGAAATGGAGTACAAATTTATGCAAAAATTTCAAACTCTGCAATTTGGACTTAATATTCATGCCAGCTTCATGTCACACTATGTTTGAACCATGAACTGAACTCAATATTCATGCCAGCTTCAAATCACACTATGTATGACCTGTGAGGGACACAAATCACCTCCTGATAGCAAACAGATAACAGCAAGAATTACTGATCCCTCCGTCACGCACCACAAGTTTCCAGACTGTTTTTTTGACCTGTTGTAAATAACTTCTCTACTTAGATTGCAATTTTTTTTAAGGACTCTAAAATGCTTTGAAAACCATGTGTATAAAAATCTGTTAATTTTCAGTTCTTGTATCACACCATGTCTGATGAAGGGAGCGAGCACTCCTGAAAGCTTACTTATAAATATACTCAGTTAGCCTCTAAAAGGTATCGCCTGATTTCTTCACTCTTCCACTACTTTCAATGGCTAACACGGTACAACATTATACTACTAGATACACTTTAACATTTCTCATTTTCTTGCTCGCCTTCTAGGGATGGAAAAAAATATGAAACTGCTTAGGGGTATTTCCATCTTGGCATTTATGGCTATATCCATGGAATATGCCTTACAGGCCTGGTAGATGGGGTTCTTACCACCTGAGAACAGAGCCCTATCTGCACATGTGCGAGTCACTCCATTGGATTGTGCGGCTTCCACTATCAGTCATATAGGACATATCCTTTGGATATAGCCACATATGCCAAGATGGGAATACCACTTTAAAACAGTCCAGTGAAAACACACTTTCCGCCCCTGCACCTTTCACTGCATTGTCTTTCACACTCTGCGCTGCTTTTATGAATAACGCACAGGATAAGCCCTCATATAGCTATGTCGAAGATAAAATAAATGTTATGAAGTACTGATTTCAGTGATATTGCGAGACCTGGAATACAACATTAATACTCACCAAATTTATACTTTTGAACATATCTCCTACTTCTTAAGAGGTATTATAGACTGGCCATCTGAAATACAATTGTACACAACTAAAAACCAGTAAATAGAGTAGGTAGACAGTCCTAAAAATAGTGATATACACCGCCACCTAGTGGTCGTTATGTGTATATGCCAAATGTACCGTGTGATCAGTAGAAGTATGTACCAACAGTTTAAGAGTGGTTTTCACTCATTCTTTAGGTTTATTCATTTTCGAGGACTGAGATTTGTGGACTTCATTGGGGGAGTCTTTAATCTAGAAAAGCAGGACTAGGTTTGTAAGCAAATTGTGAATTCTCTCATCGGATTCATGCACATTTCTTCAGTGAAGCTGGAGAAGTACACCTCAGCTTCACTGCACATGTACCTGACATTCGGCTCATGCACAGCACACCCGAGGCGCACTGTGCATACGCCAGGAGCACTCATCACCTAGTTAGTATAGTTTTTTTATAACACCTCTGGCACAGGCAGACATAGTGTGGTGCCCCAAGGGGGATTGCAAAGGGGGAGACAGTGCCTGAGTGGTGGATGTTGGGAGTAGTAGTCATGGTGCAGGCGTCTCCAGGTTCTCTCCCTCGGATACAGCACAGTGGTGGGGGAACGCACCTAGGTGGTCCTTGTACTGGACAGGTTCCCCTGGGTACTCCCTCTGGTGAATGATGGGTGTAGTAGTGTGGCCTGGCCCAGGATGTACCCAAGATGGTGGTTGGTGCAAGTTAGCTTCAGACACACACACAGGCAAGATGGATGGTGAAAGTAGTGTCAGACTTTACTTAGTGCAAATAGCTTTCATACAGACAACATCAGGTATACAGTACAAGCAGATAACTCTCAGTATGGAGGTGCACAGCAAGGTAGTGAAGGATATCTGGGATCCTATAATATATAAGAGTATAATGTACCTTGGTGTTGCAGTAGGTAGCCCTCCTTATGTAGGCCTGAGTGCGGCCTTGTGCTCTGTAGCAGTCTAAATCCTCCTGCTCTAATAACAGACTGTACCTGGACTTCTGAGACTTGTGGTACTCCACTCTGAACTCTGTGTTAGGGTCCTGTTTGTCCAGCAGTGGCCAACTGTGTGACAACTATCTTCCTCCTTAGACTACACTCCATCTCACTACTGCCACAGGCAGAACTAACCAGACTTCCCTAATGCACCTAAACTACACCAAAATGTCCCCACCACCTTTGTCCAATGAGGGCTAAGTGTTGGGCACATGTGGTGTGAGGTGCATTAACCTTACCAGTGCTGGCGCTGATGCAATAACATAACATATTATATACATATTACATATAAATATAACAGTACCCTGTGCTACAACATGAACACATCCCTGACTCAGCCTTAAAGGAATATAGGGCCCAGTACTGGGGTATTACAATAGTGAAGGGATATGATATTTGTGACACTATAGAACCACTCCATAAGGACCTGCTGGTGGTTTAGTGTCCCAAATGTATCTGGCATCTTTCCTTTAACCCCTTCCAGGCATCTGCTGTACTATTATGGTGGATGCTGGGTCTTTAAAGATGGCAGCCTCTCTGGTGCACAGTGGCCGGCGTAGCCACTCCCCACATGGTACAACACCTAAGTGCAACCAAAAGTTTTGCCTAATACATGGCTTGTACCTGCAGGGGAAAGCAGCAATGCCTGCAATTCATTGTAACACACTAAAGAGGCAGCAGCAATTGTAATAATGGGAGGTCCCGTGCGCCACAACAGAAATCTGATCAACGCCCCTTTACACACTTTCTTTAAAAATGGCGAGCAGGGTGCAGAAAGAGCAAAATGGCACACCTTTGGCAGAAATATGAGCCATGCACATCTATGCCCATCTATGACAATTTTCTGGCATAGATGGGATAGTAAATTCACCCCAATGTCTTGATACTGTAAGCATCTAGAAAAAAATGGGAACTCAGTGGTGGAGGAGGCCCATAGGTGATCAACTGAGAAATTGCCCATATCGCCATCCCTCTAATTCAACCTTACATATTCTCATTCTATGCAGACAATGATGGAGAAAATAGGTAGGGCTACATTCACATGAACGTTGTGGAAAATGACTGTGGAAAATGCACGGGGGATGGGGGGGATCCATGAAAACAGGTAAAAGTAGAACATGACCTATATTTTGACAGTCCATTACCTTCAAAATATTGGTCATGTGAATAGCCACATAGCAGATAGTCACTGTTGTTAGGCTGTGTTCACATCTCATTGGAAGATAGGAACAGAAAAACTGAAATTCCAACATGACAGAATGATATTATGACTACAATAACTATAATGGGGTCTGCGAGATATCTATTACAATATTCATCATTTTTTCTGGATGAAAATTCTCTGCATGCAGGAATTTTTGGTCCAAAATTTTTCATGGAATTTGCTACATAGGCCACATGTTTTTGAAAGTGACATTTTTGACTGATCTAACACGTCCATTTTAACAGCCATTTTAGATCCGTTCTGGCAAGAAAAAAAAAATATGAATTTCATTGCTCTTTCTTTTTTTGAACCCTGATCTGTTTTTAACCGATGTAAAAGGGATTGACGTCCGTTTCACGTCCGTTAAATACAGATCCATTGATTTCTATTGTATCTGTGTGAAAATGGACAAAGATAGAGCGAGTCAATTTTTTTTGACGCCCATTAAAACATTTTCACTTTTGTGTGAATATAGGCTTACTGTTGTGTGAATAAGCCCTTAGGCTCCTCAAGGAACTTCCAATGCAGATGTCAACATAACCTAAGAATACCCAAAGTCTCACAAAGTAGAAACCCCAGTAAGTAAATGTTCTGGGGCTTTGACCCTAAATTTGGGAAACAAAATATTACATTTTTACATTTGAATCTACTTGCTGGACCTTCATGGTACCATTTTGATAAACTAAATGCAGTTAAATAGGCTTTAATAAGGTTTTTTCGGTTCCCTAACATCCGCAGGCCTCACCTTTTGTCCATAACCATAATTCACTCCCTTCACACCAGTGACAGGACAATCCTCTTTGTAGATGAAGCGTGTCTTTGGTATTACACATTCTTCAGGCTGATCACCAAACAGACACAAAACCATTGGCGGGAACTTATTATAGCCTTTATGCCAAAAAGTCACAAGTTTTGACACACTACTGATTTTGAGTGAAAATTGTTATTTTTTTTGCGCCTTATACACCAAGGCGTGGGTGTGTTGGGAGAGGGGCATGTCCTCCTGTGTGATGCAGATTTACTATAATAAAGACTGGTGAAAGTTGTAGCTGAGGTGTACGCCTGCTCATAGCTGGGGTGGATTTCAGTCTTTAGAGCACGAACGCCTAATATTATTTATTATCTCCACTCTGGTGCTCAGTGGATCAAGACTGTAAGAAATGTCTTGAGAAATTCCCCCTTTATGATGTTCTAGATAATGCAAAACTAACAGAAGACTTTCTTGGGATCCTTGGTTACTTAGCGCCATCTAGTGGTACAAATAATGTTCAGGGATTGGAGGATGTGTTGTAATGTAATGTGTCTTTAATTATCTGATAATAAACATGTTTTGCCGTGTAGAGCAAAGTATTATGAGCTTGTTGTAGACATATTAGAATGTGTTACGACTGCCGTATATCAATACTAACAGCAGAAAACATCCTCAATGCTGTTGGCATCAGGTATTATTTAGGCGCTGTTCACATCTGCACTATGGCTTCTGTTCATATTGGAAGCTATAGCAGCGTGCCAGATCTGCTGCATCTTGGACCTGAAGGGTGTTCGATGGCCCCTGTTGAGCTCGGCTCTGTCTACATATATAACCAGAGATATACAGTATGTCAGGAATATTCCCCAACATATATGGGGCCTCCTATATAGGCTGTGTATGTTACACTTGTAGCCCTATTTGGGGGGGGGGTATGAGTATTATCCCTCCCGCAACAGACTCTGGCGCTGACCTGTGTGTATAATGGGACCTGAAGCCTTCGCTGAAGGGAAGAGTGGGAACATATATGAAATATATCAGTACCTCCACCCAGGATAGAGCCTCTGTATTACAGGGAGGATCTCTTCCTGGGACTTACCCATGAAGTACAGTTAGTAGCCTTAACAAGGATCACTGTACTAATCTCACAGTCTGAAGAATACATACAGATACCACATAAGGTTATAACAGTAGCTTTATAAGAATCAACAGGGTAATAATACATACATAAAATATACTCAGAACACAGCAGTACTACAACAACCAGCAAGTCCTCAACCGTCTTAGGTTATATACCCGGGTATATATATAGATATATAGCAAGAGTCCAGTGCACAATACCTCCAGGCAACAGAAGAGATGCAGGGGCCCCTGTGGATGACTGTGGATCCTCGGATTCTTCCAGGAGATGACAGACAGCCGATCAGGAGATGATGATGATGATGAGATTCTTCACAGACAGCAAACAGGGCGACGGTGACGGCAGTAGATGCAGGCCTGACTACCCTAACACTGAGTCCTTAACCTGCCAGCTAAACTACTAGTGCCACCGGGCCTCTAACTAGCTAGTTGGCCTTCGGAAGCCTAACCTATCACTGCCCTGAACTATATATATATGGATCCCTAACTACGGTTACTAGCTAGGTCCTGTGAGTATATAGGGGGTAACACATACCTAACTATATACTGTGAAGTAAAGAGGAACAAGTGGCTCTTAGACTCCCCCAGACATAACATGTCTGTCTCAGCAGCTCTGCTCACATCTCTCCCCCCAGCAGCTCTGCCTCACATGTGTCTGACTCACTGTATTTACAAAACAAAACTTGCACTAAATGCCTGGGGTCTCTGAAGCCAAACTGCAGGGGCAAAGAAGCCAGATACATTATATACTAGTAGAAATGGCAGTTCCCTACACTCTCCCTCTGGTGAAATCTTTACGTCACGTCAAAGACATACAAAGTCATAGTATACAGTCAACATTACCAATGACAATATCAATATGGTTGCTTTTGCATTTACAGAGTCACAACAGGTTAATAGGTATACATGCCAGCAGGAGCGAAAATTGGTAACATATTGACCAAAGTGGACACTGCACCCACCCAAGCATGGTATAAATGAGGCTGAGTAGTAAATCTGGGGTCCCCCAAACTATCATATGTCAGCATAGGTGGAGGGTGTCTAATTCTCTCTCCTCTCCGTACCTCTCTCTGAGGTAAACTAGCATGTCCAGGCCCTAAACTAGGGTTGTCTGCCATGGGAGGGGATGGTGCTGGTGGCGTAGGAGAGCTAGATCCCTGCTCATCTGTAGACACAGATCTAGGTACAAATTCTGGAGTTTGAGGGTTCATAGGTCTCCCTGAAGGAGAAGATACTGGTGATCTAGGAACTTCAGGAGCCACAGTCCAATCACTCTCAGGAGTTTCAGGAAGGTCAGGTGGAATATCGGCTAAGGACTGTGGAGAATCGCAGGCCGAGCCATCATTGGAGATATCCATACCATCAATCTGAGGTACAGGCAACAAATGATTTCTATGCCAAGTCCTGATCCTCCCGTCCCGTCCTTTTATCTTGTAGACTGGTATTCCAGGCAACCGATCTACCACTGTAAAGAGTTCACTCCGCCATCGATCAGCCAGCTTATGTTTTGCAGATGCTCCCAAATTCCGTAGCAGAACATGGTCCCCAGGGTTCAATTCTCGGTATCTTACTCGAAGATCAAATCTCCTTTTATTTCCTTCATTCACTTTGGCCGCATTTTCCTCAGCCAGCTGATAAGCACTCTTAAGCGTTTCTTTCAAACGTGCCACGTATCGGTAATGATCTCGATGACTGATACCATCGGTAGAGACTCCCAACAAGATGTCAATAGGTAGCCTAGGCTCTCTTCCAAACATCAGAAAGTATGGTGAATATCCTGTGCTCTCGTGCCTTGTACTATTATAGGCATGCACCATAGCCTCCACTTTTCGACTCCAGGATCGCTTATCCTCAATTCGTAAGGTACCAAGCATATCAAGTAAAGTCCTGTTAAATCTTTCAGGAAGGGCATCTCCCTCTGGATGGTAAGGCGTCGTCCGACTTTTGCGGATGTTCAACAACTGAAGTAACTCTTTGATCAGGTTACTCTCAAAATCCCGGCCTTGATCAGAATGCAACCGGTGTGGTAAGCCATAATGGATAAAATACTTTTCCCAAAGCACTCTTGCAACAGTGACTGCTTTTTGATCCTTAGTCGGAAAGGCTTGAGCATATCGTGTGAAGTGATCAGTCACCACCAATACATTTCCAAATCCTCTGGAGTCGTTGTCAATACAAAGGAAGTCTATGCAGACAAGATCCATGGGGCCCGAACTCTTCAAGTGTCCCATGAAGGCCGCTCGAACCGGGACAGTCTTCCTCTGCAAACATCTGCGACAGCACCTACACAGACGAGTCACGGTATCTCTCATTTTGGTCCAGTAGAATCGGTCTTGTATTAGGCCATAAGTCTTCTCAGGTCCCAAATGACCATGATAATCATGCAGACTTCGGAAAATCATCTTCTGAAAGCAGCTTGGAATAACTAGTTGGCGCCTTCCAGGGTGATCATGATACAGCACCACACGATAAAGTAGGCCATTGTCTATTTCAAACTTCTCCCAATCTCGTAGAAGTTGACTGCATTCAGAGGGTAGGGATGTCTTTAACATTTCTCTGTCTTGAGAACTCACTGCTTGATAAAGAGGTCCAATTAAAGGATCAGTCTTTTGACTCAAGATCATTCGCTTTGAAGATATAGAACAACTCTCAAAGGATCCTAAAGCGGCAGGGTAGGCAAACATGTCTGGTACAGCTTCGGGACCTCCCCCAATAAAGTCAATAAGCCGAGTTTCAGAAAAGGCTACTCGGTCTTCAACTACAGCAGCCATGGCACACAAAGCTCCTACTCCAGGACTTGGCACTTCTTCCCATTCATCCACTACCTCCGGACAAGGTAATCCAGGCCGTCTTGATAGAGCATCTGCCCCAATGTTCTTAGGCCCCGATTTATACTTGAGTGTGAATTGGTAGTTGGATAAAGCCGCCAACCAGCGATGTCCTGTAGCATCGAGTTTAGCGGTTGACAAAACGTATGTCAGTGGATTGTTGTCTGTTCTTACTTCAAACGTGGCTCCGTATAAATAGTCATGTAATTTATCAACAATGGCCCACTTGAGCGCCAAAAACTCCAATTTATGTACTGGATAATTTTTCTCGCTGGGAGAAAGACTTCGACTTATGAAAGCTATGGGCCGTAACCCGGCCGGGTATTCTTGGTGCAGCACGCCACCTAATCCTTCAAAGCTGGCATCTACATGTAGCACATATGGCTTCTGTGCATCAGCATAAGCCAGAACGGGAGCTTCTGTCAATTTCTTCTTCAACAACTTAAATGCTTCTTCACAATCCGCAGTCCACCTATCGCCAAAAAGGCTTTTGGAAGACCCTTTCTTCTTTCCCGGATCTCCTGCATCACTCTTCAACAGGTCGAGGAGGGCTCGAGCAATTTTTGAATATCCTTCCACAAATCGTCGATAGAATCCACAAAACCCCAAGAAAGATTGCAACTCCGTAATATTTTGCGGTCGGGGCCAATTCACCACAGCTTCAATCTTACCAGGATCGGTAGCAACTCCTTCAGCAGAAACAATATGACCTACATAAGTGACCGAAGATCTACAAAATTTGCATTTGTCAGCCGAGAACTTCAGCCCCTCTTCTTTTAAGCGTTGGAGTACTCTCATGAGTCGTTCTTCATGTTCTTCCAGCGTCTTTCCAAACACAATAATGTCATCAAGATATACAAGGCATTCCCGGGGCACTAAATCACCTAACACTCTTTCCATCAACCTTTGGAACGTTGCTGGCGCACCTTTTGTACCTTGCGGCATACGAGTGAACTGAAAGAAACCCAAGGGGCATATGAAGGCTGTCTTTTCCTGATCCTCAGGTGCCATTGGGACTTGATAGTATCCCGATCTTAGGTCCAGCACTGTGAACCAACAGTTTCCATTCAGAGCTTCCAGAGCTTCTTCAATTCTCGGCAGTGTATACTGATCAGGTAAGGTTCTCCGGTTCAGAGTTCTGTAATCCACACATAGGCGAATTGCTCCAGATTTTTTTCTTACCACCACAATAGGTGAGGCATAGGGGCTCTTACTGTCCACAATGATCCCCTGACCTTTCATTTGCTGTAGAGTCTGTCTTAACTCATCAACATCCTTTGGAGCAACTCTCCGTGGTCGCTCCCGGAAGGGAGTAGAATCGGTCAATCGGAAAGTGTGTTGAGCACTTTTAGCACAACCTACATCCATATCATCCATGGAGAACACTTCCGATAATTCAGACAACTTCTGTGTCAGTCGCTGATTCCAGGCCTCTGGTAAATGTGGATCACTCAAGTCAAGATTGAGATTAGGGATTGCATCTCGGATTTGAATCCTGCACACTTCAGCGTATGGATTTACTCCAAGCACAGGGTAGCAGTGGGCCACATTCTGGTATGGTCCAATTACGATCGGATGCGGTGAACAGTTCCTCACTGTCACACAGGTAGATAACTCCACTTTATTTCTCCAGTCCTTTCTCTCTGGGATCACCATCCAGCCATTCTGGTTAATCATTTCTTCAGGGGTTTCCATAAGGACATAACTCCCCCCTTCAAGCAAATCGTGAGCAATGCTGGAGGCTACTCTCAGAACTCTCTCCCCGCCGGCAGGAACTTCCACGGTTCTCTCACCGATATGATATACCATTCCATGTCGATAGCCAGTAGACAGGGCATCACAGAGTTCTCTAAGATCAGAAGATATATTCACCGGCTGAGCTGCAGGGTTCCAATCTCTTCCAAGAAACTTCTGAAAAGCATAATGCACTGCGGGACAATTAGTGCCAAGTATCACAGGAGCTGCACAAGAATCCCCTGTATCAGGACAGACAAGAGCCGTAATCTTCATGGGAGCGACACTCTGATCTTCTAATTCAGGGACAGCTATAACTACTTGTAGGCTGCCATCTACAGGATATGATCCTGAATTAAGCCCCCACAATTTCATTTGTCCTGTAGACTGAAGAGGTATATCCCTCAGATACTTTTGGTAGAACGAGCGATAAATCAGGGTCACTTGAGATCCTGTATCAAACAGGGCAGGAGCGGCATGACCATTGACAGTGACTTTGACAACGGACCTGGAGCCCGCGATAGCGCCTCTGGTCTTTACTCGGCCCGCCTTCCTTCTGTGTCTTTGATTCTGAATAGAGAAGACAGCACTGTGTCTCAATCCCTCACTGTCCTCCGTACACTGTCTGGCACTATGGCCCGTCTGACCACATTTATAACAGGTTCTAGCATCCTTCCTCCATTGAGTGGCAGTGGGTGGAGTGGCGGACTGTCTAAGTTCTGACCGCTCCGCTGGTTTGTCCTTGTTTGAATTAGGAACAACATCTTCTTTAGAGATGCTTTTCGCTTTCTTAGGGGTACTAAAACTAATGTCAGCTTCTTGTTTCTTCACTAACTTCATTAAGTCAGGAAATGGAAGGACTCTATCAGATAGTAAGACCTTGAGTACTTGAGCAAGAGGATGATGAGGTTGTAACCCTCTCACCAACTGACTGGTTCTCATAGCGTCTACCTCTGAAGTAGATATAGCTGCGTGGTACACCAGACGTGAAAGAAGTAGCTGTAAACGGTTAATAAAAGTAGAGACATTTTCCCCTTCTTTTTGACGAACCATTCGGTAATCAGCAACCATCTGGGCAAGGTCATAGTATGGCTCAAAGTGATCAGACAGTACTTGTATATAGTCCAATGCACTCACTCCTTCATGAGAGTCTCTGTACAAGCGGATCAATTCTGCAGCAGGAGACCGCAAACTTTCACTGATACGCTGCCGCTTGCCTTCTTCAGAGCAAGACCATTCCTTCAGGCATTGGAGAGTATGTTCTTTCCATATCTCAAAGTTTTCCTCCCCTTGTGGTACTGGGACATTACCAGAGAATACTTTTAGTTTCTTGTAGTGAGAGGCCTGCAGGCCCTGAGCTAACATTTCAGTCAGCCTGGCTAAAGTGCTAATAGCACTGTCACTAGAGGAACTGCTAGCAACGGCCATACTGGGGGGGTAACTGGCTGAGCGGGGTTCTTCCTTTACCTGAACCAGGGGAGGAACAGGAGGTCGGTAATCCCATGTAGTAGCTAGTGGGAGGTTCCCCTCTGAGCTATATCGCTTCTCCATATCAATGACTATTCCCACTTCTAAATCTCAGCAGTGCCTCCAAATGTAGCCCTATTTGGGGGGGGTATGAGTATTATCCCTCCCGCAACAGACTCTGGCGCTGACCTGTGTGTATAATGGGACCTGAAGCCTTCGCTGAAGGGAAGAGTGGGAACATATATGAAATATATCAGTGCCTCCACCCAGGATAGAGCCTCTGTATTACAGGGAGGATCTCTTCCTGGGACTTACCCATGAAGTACAGTTAGTAGCCTTAACAAGGATCACTGTACTAATCTCACAGTCTGAAGAATACATACAGATACCACATAAGGTTATAACAGTAGCTTTATAAGAATCAACAGGGTAATAATACATACATAAAATATACTCAGAACACAGCAGTACTACAACAACCAGCAAGTCCTCAACCGTCTTAGGTTATATACCCGGGTATATATATAGATATATAGCAAGAGTCCAGTGCACAATACCTCCAGGCAACAGAAGAGATGCAGGGGCCCCTGTGGATGACTGTGGATCCTCGGATTCTTCCAGGAGATGACAGACAGCCGATCAGGAGATGATGATGATGATGAGATTCTTCACAGACAGCAAACAGGGCGACGGTGACGGCAGTAGATGCAGGCCTGACTACCCTAACACTGAGTCCTTAACCTGCCAGCTAAACTACTAGTGCCACCGGGCCTCTAACTAGCTAGTTGGCCTTCGGAAGCCTAACCTATCACTGCCCTGAACTATATATATATATATGGATCCCTAACTACGGTTACTAGCTAGGTCCTGTGAGTATATAGGGGGTAACACATACCTAACTATATACTGTGAAGTAAAGAGGAACAAGTGGCTCTTAGACTCCCCCAGACATAACATGTCTGTCTCAGCAGCTCTGCTCACATCTCTCCCCCCAGCAGCTCTGCCTCACATGTGTCTGACTCACTGTATTTACAAAACAAAACTTGCACTAAATGCCTGGGGTCTCTGAAGCCAAACTGCAGGGGCAAAGAAGCCAGATACATTATATACTAGTAGAAATGGCAGTTCCCTACACACTTCATGGATGTAGTTAGTTGAATAAAATCCTGTAAATGTTTCTATTGGAGACGTCCCCGTGGTGCTGTGACCTCTTCTCCTTACTTTGAATTAAAGCTTATTTACATGACAGCAGTGGTGTAACTAGGAATGGTTGAACCCCAAGTCGAACATTTGACATGGCATCCCCACCTGGCAACTGTCCCCCCCCCCCGCACAAACCGCATTCCTGCACACACTATTATATCCCATAGTGGCCCCTGCACACAGTATAATGTCCCATAGTGGCCCCTGGACACACTATTATGCCCCACAGTGGCCCCTTCACATAGTATTATGCCCCATTGTGGGCCACCCATGAACAATTATTATACTCTGGGGTCTTTTCAGACCCCCGTGTATAATGATCGGAGACCCAGGGGAGGATACAAACATAAAAAACAATGTTACTTACCTCTCCCTGGCTCCATTCCGCTACTTTCGGCCCTGTTCAATGATGGACCAGACGTCACGTGAGCCAGTCTGGTGACGTCATTATGCGTTGCGATGCCGGACTGGCTCGCAAGACGTCTAGTCCATCATTGAACAGGGCCGACAGTAGCAGGGTGCGCCGGAGCCATGGAAAGGTAAGTAACATTGTTTTTTATGCTCCCTCACCTCCCCTGGGCCTCCGATCATTATACTCTGGGGTCTGAAAAAAACCCAGAATATAGTGATAGCAGTGTTTGTGGGGTTCATGGCCCGCGGCCTTACTTACCAATCCCCGATCCTGCTCACAACCACCTCCACTTCTGCAGAATGGGAAGTGTAGGCGGCCTTGAGCAGGAGCGGGGATCAGTAAGTAAATAGGGCCTGTTACTTGCTGGGGTTACACCAGCAGGTAATGGCCTAAATAAAAAAAAAAAAAAACATCAGGGGACTGCTGGGCCCCCTAATGTCCCGGGCCCTGTGGCAGCCGCTACCGCTGCTACCCCGGTATTTACGTATTTTTGCTGACCATGCACTGCATTTTTTTTTAATGGACAGTACACGACTCCATAGAAAATAATGGATCTATTCATATGACGTTTTGTTTAACGGTCTCTGTGATCGATCCGTTAAAGGGGTTTTCCCGCTCCATTCACTTCTATGGGGCTTGTGGGCGCATTACAGTCCTGGCAGCCCCATAAAAGTGAATGGCGCACCAGTCACTCCATTCACCAGGAGGCCTTAGGGGGACTTTCAGTCCCCTATCCTTATCATTGTGCAACCTAGTGATCGGGCCCCCAACAATAGGACACATCCCCTGTCCTGTGAATAGGGAATAAGTGACCATAGAACGTGCCGAATTTCCCGGATGCTTTTACATACTCAAGGTTATGAAGGATCCATGAAAACAGGTTACCCTCAGGTGTACACAGCCATGAAAAAAGTACTGTGCATGGCATGTTCATGTGAATATGCACTTACTGACATTCCCAACCCATCGGTCACAGCTATAGCAGGACTTACCATGGTGCTGACTGACTGACTGGTTTGTAAACTTTATTGATGACTTTGTGTGTTTGGTGCAACTCTTTTGGCGCTGCGAGCTGGACGATGGTAAATGTCTGGGTCACAGCGCCAATAACTTCCTGATTATGTTATGTTCAGAGGGATATCACATATAATACCCCTGTTATTAGGCTATGCGCTCCACAGCAAATTTAGCTCCACCCATTTAGCGGTGAAGCAGGAGCTGTCTGTGGATGACTCCTGCTTCACCATTGCATTTAACCCATCTGCGTCCGGATGAATTGATACCGGGACATACCTCCCGCTGACCGGGACAGCAGGGCAGGACCTGGAATCCAGGACGGTTGGGAGGTATGCCCAATGGGGCCCTCGTACCATAGGGCCCGGTGCAAGTGCACCGTTGGCCCTATGGTTAAAGCGGCCCTGCTTCCAGTTCTATCCGAACTTGTTTGACCTGAATCAAATCAGGGACCCGAACCTGAAATGAAACAAATCTTAGTAGTTTTACATCTCTAATGGATTCCTTTGGTGTGTGCCCCTCGTATAAATGTTCAGCTTGTATAAAAACAAGATGTGAACAAAGCCTTATTACTGGGTCTGTCGGGGTTTCATCAGGTTTTCCGTCATTGCTTCATGCTGCGCTGTTCTTAGTGTAAAAAGTGACTGGGTCCTATGTTAGACGATGGGTATGAACAGAGCTTTACTTTATAGTCACTACTATGGATTGGGTTAAACTCCCTCACTTTACCTCCACCATAATATAACCAGCATTGCCAACCACACCCTGCATGTTATTAGAAGTTGCTAGAATAATGTTTGTATGACGTTATTCTGTGTCTATGGCCATCTCTAGTCTTGTGGCCTGTCACATTTGTGGTCTTTGGAGTAGGTTACATCAACAAAGATTTTGGGGTAATCCATGGATCTCTACTGGTTATTTTACCAGTACTGGATTTAAAGAGTTTATTCCACAATAAGCATCTTATATACTGTATATGGTGATGCTTCCAATAATTAAAATGTCCAAAATCTTCATTTACATCATTCCTAAATATTCAATATGATCCCAGTAATAATGTATAATATGACGCTCATCCAGAGATCACAAACATTTTTACGTGTTGAAAACAGACTCCTGAGACATTCACATGCAAAGTGAATTTTTTGGGGGGCAGAACAGAAGACTTTTTAAATTTCCAGGGATACATTTGGATGGGGATATGGATAATGTGCTCAGCTCTAACCACCCCACAATAAATAGATTACACCTAAGTCTGAACACTGCATCATTCACACGTAACTGATAGAAGCGATCCCGTCCATCACTGCGAGGAGGGTGGGGAGGAGTGGGCCCATCATGAATACACCAGACTCATAACTATAAGGACCTGTCCCCATACTATGCTGCCCCTAGGGACAGTGAAAATGTATAACATGTATGTGGAATGTTATATATAATGTTTATAGGGAAAAAAAAGGAGACGAAACATAGTTAAAATAATAAGTAATAATTTATTTCTATCAATTTCATTACCCTAAATACTGCTATAATATTTTTTATGATTTTTTTCGATTATTATTACAATATTGCACTATGTTTACTTGTATTACTATTATTATCCTATTAGTATTCTTAGTATATTATCTTATATACATATTTACTACTGTTATATTATTATTACTATCATTACTAATATTTCTTTTAGAATTCTACTATAAACTATAAACTACATCCTTATCCCTAAAGCTGTTGATCCAGAAGAAGGCGAAAAAAAACCCCTGGACACTTTCAGCCAATTCGTGTCACAGGGAAAAAATTCCTTCTCGACCCCGGGAAAAGGCGATCAGTCCGAGGACCCCGGATCAAACCTACTGATTCCTATTAAGAATATACTAAATATCATGTAAATTATTATTAATATTTTCTTATTAGTAACTGTTACTATTTTATTATTCTTAATATTATCATAGCTATCTTATTATATTATTTATTATCATTACCATTATCATTATTATCATTACCGATATTATTTATTATCATTATTACTAATAATTCTATTGATATATTGCTAGAACTATAAACTACATCCCTATTCCTAAAGCTGTTGATCCAGAAGAAAGCGAAAAAAAAACCCTGGACACTTTCAGCCAATTCGTGTCACAGGGGAAAAATTCCTTCTTGACCCCGAGAAAAGGCGATCAGTCCGAGGACCCCGGATCAAACCTGAAGTCTATAACAATCTAATAATTATTATAGTTAATTAACCTAAATACTTCTTTTATTTTTTTTCCTATTAATATAATTATTATTAAAATAATATTACAATTCTATATTAGAAACTTACAATTATCGCTCTCAATATTACTATTTCTAATTATATATTACTATATCTATGAATTCAGTCTATTATTTTTTTTTTTATTAGTTGATTATTAATATTCTATTTTTTAATTTTTAAAAATAATTTTTACTATTACTGGTTTTATTGCTCTATTACTGTAATTATACATTAGTTCCTATCCCTAAAGCTGTTGATCCAGAAGAAGGCGAAAACCCCTGGACACATTCTGCCAATTCATATCACAGGGGGGAAATTCCTTCTTGACCCCGGGAAAAGGCGATCAGTCCGAGGACCCTGGATCAAAGCTGCTGATTCCTATTATAGTAAATAGCTAAATAACCTTAATAATGATATTATTTTATACTATTTTTTCTAAGATTATGATTATTATTATACTATTACTATTACTATTATTACTATTCTATAATTGGGCTCTAATTACTATGACTATTAATATGACTATTATTAATTTTCCTATAGGTGCTGCTGCTGGTATTATTACACCTTTGCTGGGTCATACTTTACCTGCGCCATGGATGGAATAGAAGGTTTGACAAGATGTTCTTCTTTCCTCCGAGTCTTGTGTGGATGTAGCGGAGGAGGGAATATCGGTGAGTCGTGGATCTTCTTTCCTGACTCTGGTCTTGAGGTTTCTGGCTGTTTTCTCCCTCTTTCCTTGTCTCTTCATCTTCCTTCTTCTTCTTCCTCTTCATCTCTTCTTCCTCTTCACTGGATTTCTTCTCAGTGGTCTTCTTGTTGTCTTTTTCTTCTCGCTTCCTCTTCACCTGACGTTTTTGTGTCTTTCCTTGCATCATCTTGGTCGTTACCTTCTTCTCTTGGCGCAGCTCAGGTTCTTCTTCTTCATCCAGTGGAAAGGGCAGGTATTTCTTCTGGGCTTTGCGGTTGGTTGGCATAAGGCGCTAAAAAATAAGGAATCAGTCAATTGTCTATTGAGACTTTCTTATACAACTTTTACATCTATAGTAAGGACATGTGTGAATCTAATGATAACATAGTAGGCAGAATGATTACGAACCTCCATCTTGAAGAGAGGTGACGGCAGGAACTTCAAGGAGTAGATAAGGAGTTGGCGATTTCTTTCCTCCACGGTGCTGGGATAAGCTGAAGAGAGAACAAAACCAGATAATGGGATCAGTCATAAGATATACAGTAACCTTTATGTACAAAAAATTCCTTTAATCCAACACCAATGCAGCCTGCTAGGTGCTGGATTATCAAATATGCTGGATTATAGGATGGGCATAAGAAACATATAAATAAACAAATCAGTTTCATCAATGAAATTATGGAGCTAAAAATACTCACCTGAGAAGGGTCCTAGTCCGTACACGCACTCCTGGCGGCGGTAGATGTGCTAAGGAGAAGAGAATACAATAAGTGTCACTTATCAGGGATGGAGCAGAGGACAATAGGACAAGGGATCAGGGTATAATGAAGACACTGACCTCCATAGCTCTGCGATCCATCGCTGTAAACTCCGTAGCAAAATCTGCAAACCCAAAAACAGACTCACAGATGTGATAAAGACTCAAACACTGCAGCTTTCCCCATGTCCTGATAGTGGGTGTACGTCCAGGTGTCGCCCCCTGTAATGAAACACTGACTATACAATCCTAGGGGTGTTACATCTTTAATTTCTCAATATAGCTTTCTAGCAGTCAGACTGTTTATCCCACACAGAGGTCCAAATCCCCTGAAATGCCATAGAATAAAACTATAAATTCCAGCTGCCTGCAGCTACCACTAGGGGGAGCATAGGGGCATACTGCAAACTGTTATATAAATTCAATGTCTAAGCCAGGGATAGGCGACCTTTTATGTACGGTGTGCTGATGTAAAGCGGCCCTGATTCCTGATAATGTGAATGAGGCCTCATTGGAGATAATTTAGGGTCAGTCCTATCAGATGATGGGGTGTCAGCTCTTACCGGCGTCTTCACTCGGCGTTGTCCTGTAACAGTCTGAGGATGGCCGGCAGTTATTTTTTTAAAAACTCTTGTCCAGCGATCCCATTGGCTGCTGACCAGTGACATAAAGTTAACCCTAATGGTATAAAAAGTGAGAAAGTTATCTTCTTTTTTTAATCTATAGAGTCTTATTTATAAAAAATCAGCAAATTATTACAAATATTAAAATGGTTTCCATATTGTATTATGGTGGTTTTACTGCCCCCTGCACTGATAACAGTCACTAGAGAGCTCACCTGGGTGTGCCTCAGCTATGCCATGCCAAGGGGCACCTGGTACATATGTAATGGCTGGGTCCTATAGAGACAGTGGCCCTGCCGCCTCCTCTATTCACTACATAGCTTACACTGAGCCATGTTTAGCCTAAACAGAAAAGACAGTAGTGTTTATTTTTGTGACGTGGGCACTAGATGTGCTCGCCATGTCCCCTTTCAGACGTGATCAGCACATTAAGTGTCTAAGTTACATATAACATGACTGCTACCCTGGCGGCATCGGAGATTTGCCTGATGTTTGTGAAGTCATTTCTTTTTTCTGGAGTTTCCAGGAGAGTAGGCAGGTATGTATGTATATAAGTATCACTTCTCCTATACTGTATATATGGACACTGCACAGTATCACTTCTCCTATACTGTATATAAGGACACTGCACAGTATCACTTCTGTACTGTATATATGGACAGTGCACAGTATCACTTCTCCTATACTGTATATATGGACACTGCACAGTATCACTTCTCCTATACTGTATATAAGGACACTGCACAGTATCACTTCTCCTATACTGTATATAAGGACACTGCACAGTATCACTTCTCCTATACTGTATATATGGACACTGCACAGTATCACTTCTCCTATACTGTATATATGGACACTGCACAGTATCACTTCTCCTATACTGTATATAAGGACACTGTACAGTATCACTTCTCCTATACTGTATATATGGACACTGCACAGTATCACTTCTCTTATACTGTATATATGGACACTGCACAGTATCACTTCTCCTATTCTGTATATATGGACACTGCACAGTATCACTTCTATACTGTATACACTATATGGACACTGCACAATATCACTTCTTCTATACTGTATATATGGACACTGCACAGTATAACTTCTCCTATACTGTATATATGGACACTGCACAGTATAACTTCTCCTATACTGTATATATGGACACTGCACAGTATAACTTCTCCTATACTGTATATATGGACACTGCACAGTATCACTTCTCCTATACTGTATATATGGACACTGCACAATATCACTTCTCCTATACTGTATATATGGACACTGCACAGTATAACTTCTCCTATACTGTATATATGGACACTGCACAGTATCACTTCTCCTATACTGTATATATGGACACTGCACAGTATCACTTCTCCTATACTGTATATATGGACACTGCATAGTATCACTTCTCCTATACTGTATATATGGACACTGCACAGTATAACTTCTCCTATACTGTATATATGGACACTGCACAGTATCACTTCTCCTATACTGTATATATGGACACTGCACAGTATCACTTCTCCTATACTGTATATATGGACACGGCACAATATCACTTCTCCTATTCTGTATATAAGGACATTGCACAGTATCACTTCTCCTATACTGTATATATGGACACTGCACAGTATAACTTCTCCTATACTGTATATATGGACACTGCATAGTATCACTTCTCCTATACTGTATACACTATATGGACACTGCATAGTATCACTTCTCCTATACTGTATACACTATATGGACACTGCACAGTATCACTTCTCCTATACAGTATATATGGACACTGCACAGTATAACTTCTCCTATACTGTATATATGGACACTGCACAGTATCACTTCTCCTATACTGTATATATGGACACTGCACAATATCACTTCTCCTATACTGTATATATGGACACTGCACAGTATAACTTCTCCTATACTGTATATATGGACACTGCACAGTATCACTTCTCCTATACTGTATATATGGACACTGCACAGTATCACTTCTCCTATACTGTATATATGGACACTGCATAGTATCACTTCTCCTATACTGTATATATGGACACTGCACAGTATAACTTCTCCTATACTGTATATATGGACACTGCACAGTATCACTTCTCCTATACTGTATATATGGACACTGCACAGTATCACTTCTCCTATACTGTATATATGGACACGGCACAATATCACTTCTCCTATTCTGTATATAAGGACATTGCACAGTATCACTTCTCCTATACTGTATATATGGACACTGCACAGTATAACTTCTCCTATACTGTATATATGGACACTGCATAGTATCACTTCTCCTATACTGTATACACTATATGGACACTGCATAGTATCACTTCTCCTATACTGTATACACTATATGGACACTGCACAGTATCACTTCTCCTATACAGTATATATGGACACTGCACAGTATCACTTCTTCTATACTATATATGGGAACTTCAGTATCACTGTGACTCCATAGCAACTTATCACAGGGTATGGATGTCCAAAACAAGGTCACATAGATACATCAAATTTTTATATCATATTGCAGTAAATTATATATGACTTTCTCCAGTTTAGAGGAGGAACCTTCATTTTGGAACCTTCATCGAATTCTTAGGGGTTCAGAAGACTTCTGAAATCTTCAGGGATACATTTGGATGGGGATACAGTGGGGAAAAAAGTATTTAGTCAGCCACCAATTGTGCAAGTTCTCCCACTTAAAAAGATGAGGCCGGCCTGTAATTGTCATCATAGGTAGACCTCAACTATGAGAGACAAAATGAGAAAACAAATCCAGAAAATCACATTGTCTGATTCTTAAAGAATTTATTTGCAAATTATGGTGGAAAATAAGTACTGTATTTTTCGGACTATAAGACGCGCCGGACCATAAGACGCACCTAGGTTTTAGAGGATGAAAATAGGGAAAAAAAAATTTTGAAGCAAAAAAATGTGATAAAATATTTAATGGAAGTTGTAGTTTTGCAACAGCTGCAAGGTATCTTTTTTTGCGGGGCCAGGTGTACTTTTTAGTTATACCATTTTGGGGAATGTCTATTGCTTTGATCACTTTTTATTCAAATCAGAGGCAAAAAAGAAAAAAAACGGCGGTCCAGCACTTTTGATTTTTTTTTTCCCGCTATGACATTCACCCTATGGGAAAAATATTTTTATAAGTTTGTAGACCGGGCATTTTTTGGACACAGGGATACCTAATGTGTATGTGTTTCACAGTAATTTTCTACTTTTATATGTATTCTAGGGAAAGGGGGTGTTTTAGAACTTAAAATTTTTTTTTATTTTTATATATTTTTTCTAAACTTTTTTTTTTTTTTTTAACTACTATATTAGCCCCCCCCCCCCAATCATTTGACTGCATGTCCCATAGACTGAAATACAAGTGTATTGCAGTCTATGGGAGATTCTGTACATTATTATTGTACCAGCCGCAATAGTAATTTTCCTATGACTGTCAGAGGAACAGTACGGCTCCCGCGATCACGTGGGAGCCGTCCTTCAACAAGAAAGGTACGGGGGCAGTGGGGACCGGCCCCGGGGGCAGCTTTATTACCTTTAGGGGGCTAACATGTAGTAATGCCCACGATCAGAGTGGGCGTTAGCTCTGAGTCTCCACATTACAGCGGAGGCCCGGTTGCTATGGCGACCGCTCTGCAGAAGAGCAGACGCCATCATCTTCACAGACCCGGCATCCGATGTAACAGCACGGCAGATGCCAGGAGGTTCACACCGCCAGGACACCCTCTCATTGCAAGGCCCACAGCATCGCCCCCACTCCTCCCGCTGCATGAAGCCAGCGGCGGCAGGAGTGGGATCGATGCTGCGACAATGCTCCTCCCCCCCCCCCCCCCCCCCGCTTAAACACCACACATTCGGACCATAAGACGCACCCCCATTTTCCTCCCAAATTTTGGGGGAAAAAAGTGCGTTTTATAATCCGAAAAATACGGTATTTGGTCAATAACAAAGGTTCATCTCAATTCTTTGTTATATATTCTGTAAGTCTTCACAAGGTTGGCACACACTGTTGCTGGTATGTTGGCCCATTCCTCCATGCAGATCTCCTCTAGAGCAGTGATGTTTTGGGGCTGTTGCTGGGCAACACGGACTTTCAACTCTCTCCAAAGGTTTTCTATGGGGTTGAGATCTGGAGACTGGCTAGGCCACTCCAGGACCTTGAAATGCTTCTTATGAAGCCGCTCCTTCGTTGCCCTGGTGGTGTGCTTGGGATCATTGTCATGCTGAAAGACCCAGTGACGTTTCATCTTCAATGCCCTTGCTGATGGAAGGAGGTTTGCACTCAAAATCTCACGATACATGGCCCCATTCATTCTTTCATGTACACGGATCAGTCATCCTGGTCCCTTTGCAGAGAAACAGCCCCAAAGCATGATGTTGCCACCCCCATGCTTCACAGTAGGTATGGTGTTCTTTGGATGCAACTCAGCATTCACTCTCCTGCAAACACGACGAGTTGTGTTTCTACCAAACAGTTCTACTTTGGTTTCATCTGACCATATGACATTCTGCCAATACTCTTCTGGAACATCCAAATGCTCTCTAGCAAACTTCAGACAGGCCCGGATATGTACTGGCTTAAGCAGGGGGACACGTCTGGCCAGTGGCGTAACAAGGAATGGCTGGGCCCCAAGGCGAACATTTGACATGGGGCCCCCCCCCGAACCGCTGCCCCCAACCGCCCCCCCCCAAACAAAAACGCATTCCTGTGCACAGTATCATGCCCCATGGTGGCCCCTGCACACAGTATCATGCCCCATGGTGGCCCCTGCACACAGTATCATGCCCCATAGTGGCCCCTGCACACAGTATCATGCCCCATAGTGGCCCCTGCACACACTATTATATGTCCCATTGTGAACCACCCATGAACAATTATTATACTCTGGGGTCTTTTCAGACCCCAGAGTATAATGATCGGAGACCCAGGAGAGGAGAGAAACATAAAAAAACAACGTTGCTTACCTGTTCCTCGCTCCGGTGCATGCCTGTGCGCTACTTCGGCCTTCTTTAATGTTGGACCAGGCCGGCGTCACGTGATGGGGTTACTCCAGCAGGTAACGGTCTATTAAAAAAAAAAAAAAAAAAAAGCAACGTGGGCCCGTGAGGCCCCGTAATGTCCCGGGCCCTGTGGCAGCTGCTACCGCTGCTACCCCAGTAGTTACACCCCTGCATCTGGCACTGCAGGATCTGAGTCCCTGGCGGCGTAGTGTGTTACTGACGGCAGCTTTTGTTACGTTAGTCCCAGCTTTCTGCAGGTCATTCACTAGGTCCCCCCGTGTGGTTCTGGGATTTTTGCTCAGCGTTCTTGTGATCATTTTGACCCCACGGGGTGAGATCTTGCGTGGAGCCCCTGATCGAGGGAGATTATCAGTGGTCTTGTATGTCTTCTATTTTCTAATTATTGCTCCCACAGTTGATTTCTTCACACCAAGCTGCTTGCCTATTGCAGATTCAGTCTTCCCAACCTGATGCAGGTCTACAATTTTGTTTCTGGTGTCCTTCCACAGCTCTTTGGTCTTCACCATAGTGGAGTTTGGAGTGTGACTTTTTGAGGCTGTGGACAGGTGTCTTTTATACTGATAACAATGTCAAACAGGAGCCATTACTACAGGTAATGAGTGGAGGACAGAGGAGCCTCTTAAAGAAGAAGTTACAGGTCTGTGAGAGCCAGAAATCTTGCTTGTTTGTAGGTGACCAAATTATTTTCCACCATAATTTGCAAATAAATTCTTAAAAAATCAGACAATGTGATTTTCTGGATTTGTTTTCTCATTTTGTCTCTCATAGTTGAGGTCTACCTATGATGTCAATTACAGGCCGACCTCATCTTTTTAAGTGGGAGAACTTGCACAATTGGTGGCTGACTAAATACATTTTTCCCCAATGTATGGATGATGTGCCCCAGATGTCTCACTACTGATATCAGATAGTGCCCTCCATGCAATGTCCATATGATTTATGACTTTTCTCCAAGCTACGTTCCTCTCTGAACACTGCACCTGCACGATGACACGGACTGGACCACTGCATGGACAGATTCCATTCGGCTTGACTCATCGCTACTCCTGAAAAAATGTGAGGTCTTCCCTCTATATAGCAAGCCCTCACCCCAAGCTTAACCTAAGCGTCATTGTTGTGCCACATCTATGCCCATCTATGACAGTTTTCTGGCATAGATGGGATAATAAATTCACCCCAATGTCTTGATACTGTAAGCATCTAGAAAAAAATGGGAACTAAGTGGTGGAGGAGGCCCATAGGTGATCAACTGAGAAATTGCCCATATCGCCGTCCCTGTAATTCAACCTCACATATTCTCATTCTATGCAGACAACAATGGAGAAAACAGGTAGGGCTACATTCACATGAACGTTGTGGAAAATGACTGGGAGGGGGGGATCCATGAAAACAGGTAAAAGTAGAACATGACCTATATTTTGACAGTCCGTTACCTTCAAAATATCGGTCATGTGAATAGCCACATAGCAGATAGTCACTGTTGTTAGGCTGTGTTCACATCTGATCTAGATTTCTGTTCTGTTGTAGGAACAGAAAAAATGAAATTCCAACATGGTAGAACGATAATATGATGGGCCAAAAAAAAGATCCTGTAGGACTACAATAACTATAATGGGGTCTGCAAGATATCTATTACAATGTCTGTCATTTTTCTGGATGAAAAATGTCTGCAAGCAGGACTTTTTGCTCCAAAATTTTTGCCGGAATCTTCGACTTAGGCCTTGTGCTCTTGACAGTGACATTTTTGACGGATCTAACATGTCCATTTTACCGGCCGTTTTAGATCCGTTCTGTTTTTGATGTCCAGTTTTTAACTGTCAGGGAAAAAACTGCTGAATTTCATTGCTCTTTCTTTTTTGACCCAACTCCCTGCTCCGTTTTTAACCGATGTAAAAGGGATTGACGTCCATTTTATGTCCGTTAAATACGGATCTGTGTGAAAAGATAGAGCAAGTCAATTTTTTTGACACCAGGTAAAAAATTTTCACTTTTGTGTGAATATAGACTTACTGTTCTGTGAATAAGTCCTTAATTAAGTCCTCAAAGAGCTTCCAATGCAGATGTCAACCTAACCTAAGAATACCCAAAGTCTCCACAAAGTAGAAACCCCAGTAAGTAAATATTCTGGGGCTTTGACCCTAAATTTGGGAAACAAAATATTACATTTTTACATTTGAATCTACTTGCTGGACCTTCATGGTATCATTTTGATAAACTAATCGCAGTTAAATAGGCTTTAATAAGGTTTTTTTGGTTCCCTAACATCCGCAGGCCTCACCTTTTGTCCATAACCATAATTCACTCCCTTCACACCAGTGACAGGATAATATATAGTAAGCAGGAGATTGGTTGGATAAATGTAAACCAGACCTTGCCTTTCCACCCCCCCGCAGTCTTTCTGATGAGATCCTGTTGATGAACTTTATAACCCATGTGCTGTTTTACCAGTGAAATTCTCTATTAACTGCAGCAGAACATGCCTGTCTGTAGTCAGCTGGCCCGTTTTTACGAGTCCATCAAAATATCTCAAAACCCCACACCGCTGCTGCGGAAATGGAAGGGGAAAAAACCCAAAGAGCAGATTAAGGGAGAATTCTACAGCTGCATACATAATATTTCAGTGGAATATTCCAATGTCACATTGATAGAAATAGTTTAGGAATAGGTAACTTTAGATTAGTAAACCCAGCCAGATGGTACCTATACATATGGAAAGTGGCCCTTCGAGTATAATGCTATTATGGAAAAAGTTGTCTTTATACACAGGGATTTCCAATCTGCAGGAATAAGGCCTTGTGCGCATGCCTGTATTATGGGATACCTGGGCCTCTATGTGTTGCCTATTTAATACAAGTCTGAATCCATCCCAGATTTAGCGGGACAATCCCAGATTTCCTTTGCTGTTCCAGGGTCCTGGATGGCAGGAGGTATGTCCCCGCTTCCTACCGCCACAGATGAGTTGAGCATGGTGGTGAATTTGTCCTACCTGCTTCATCATCCAGCCCCCTGTCTTTGCTCCCGACGGCTTGGCTGCAGGCAGCGGCGATGTAGTGACATCATTACATCATGCCTGCTGTTGCCAAGCCACCGGCAGCATGGAACACAACAAGGCATTATAGTCTGTGGGTGCAACAAGACGAGGCATTACATTATAGTGTTGGGGCCACAATGAGGGAGCATTTTGCTTTGTGGGGGTTTCAATAAGAGGTATTATAGTGTGTGGGCTGCAGTGAGGGAGCATTGTAGTAAGGAGGCCACAATTATAGTGAGGGGGGACACAGTAAGGGTGCATTATATTGTGTAGGGGCCATAATAAGGGGAATTGTAGTGTAGGGGCCAAGATGGGGGAGCATTATACTGTGTGGGGCCACAAAGAAGGGACATTATACTGTAGGGGTCTTGTTATACTGTGTGAGGGCAACAAGGGGGTATGATGCTGTGATGATTCCACTTAAATATGGCTATAACTCAAAGATGTATTTTGATCTCTGGGTATCGTATCTCCCTCTTACTTCCATTTACTCAGAATGTGCGCAGCTCTAATCCTAGATGTATGTTGTCAGTAGTGGCAACCATGCAATAATAGGGCTTTGTATCCATCCCAGAATGGCTCCATTGAATTCCTACATAGCCCTGGGTGATCAAATAAACATGCATTGTTCAGCCTGGGCTGTTAGATCAGACATAGTTGATAACATTGTGTCATTCCACTTAATCCCATCTTCTTACAAAGAATCTGGACTTGAGTGCGTTAGTCAATCAGACTTGCTGTCGCCGGTGACCTCATTCTGGGTGGTGTAATCAAGGGTATAAAAGATGAGGGAAGAGGTCAGTGGGGGAGACTGTGCTGGGACTACTAGAGAATACTATGATGAGACTACTAAGAGACTACTGGGATATGTGATGAGCATGCAGGCTGGAATGCTGTGATGCTGCTAGAAGCCTCCACTGGTTATTCACACATACCAGAGCATGTGTGAGTGTTGGACTACAGAACCACATCAAGGATATGTGTGGTAAAGTAATTATTTCACTTTTATTGCCTTTTTATTTTATGCGCTGTATATTGTAACTAGTAACTGTTAATGCTTTCATACATCTGCATATCTGTTCTGAACTGCATGTGTTAGATGTTAATACCGACCCATTTAGGGGTTAATAAATATACAAAATTTAGAAAGCTTGTCTTGTATTTATCTTGTGGACCCAGCACTCACTGGCGGTGAGTGTGGTTTTTTATGAAAGAAGTCTCAGGTGTGGGCCAAAGCGGTGTTGGCGCACTGAGGATCTTTCACAGATGCTATATAGGGGCACATGATACAAAGGGGTATGATACTGTGTGATTCGGCGGGTCCAAAGGGGGTTTGGGTAGGGTTAGAGGGGTGACTTATTATGCAGAAATTTGCCCCTACGCAATCTGTGCATCACAGATTTTGTTCTTCCTTGAGTCCTCTGAAATTTCAGAGGTATGCAAGAGATGTCTGTAGCTCATACCCTTCTTCTTATTGAGAGCACATGAATGCTGGGCTTAGCCAAGCATTCATGTGTATGGCAATTTGAAAGGAATAGTTATGTTTGTCCAATTTACGTTGAGGCCACATGCTGCATAAAAGCCATATTTTTTTGTTGCAGATATTGCTTTGTTTTTTGAGTTGAAGCCAAGTGTGGTTTCAAAAGGAATGGGAAATATAAAAGAAGCTCTTATACTTCTACCTTCTGCTAAATCCAATCCTGAATCTACAACATGTGGCCTCAGAGTGCAACTCTTTATTCCTGAGAGCGCTGCGTACTTTTTCTAGTATGCATTGATTTCTATGTATGGTCATACATGGTTCTTCTATCAAGGCAAGATGAAAAGGGGTGCAAATGCTTGTGAGTTAGGAATACAGTGCAGGGATAGGTGGAGTAGGCAGTCGCTAGGGTGTCATTAGAGAGGGTGAAGGCACAATTTTTGGATAAATAAGACTGACTAAAGAGAGCAAGCAATGGTATGCAGTATGTACATATCGTGCCCAGTACTGATGACAGTACATATAGCAATGAAGAGTAGTTATTATAAAAGAGAAGGGCTATGTGTTAATGTTTTCTGTGAACTGAACTTACAGCATCATACTGATTTAGGATATTCTAAGATTCACAATTACCGCGCCTCTACTGTCCTGCCCTTAGATAGTAGAGTCATGCTAGTTCCGAAGCTCGCAGTATCATAAATCACTATGGTGCTGGAAGCTCACAGGGGACACAGTCAGATTGAGAAATACAGCTGACATGCAAGCCACACAGATGTGGCAGTTCTTAAAATCACACTTGGCGTGATGCAGGTGCTAAATTTTTTATCCACATCATGCCAAATACAAATAAATTGCCAGGCGGTGCCTGCTGTAAATGTAGGACCTACCCGGCAATTCATATGTATAGATAGGCAGATGAGCAATGCCTGTCTCCTCCAGCTCCCCCTTTGATTTAACACATTCAGTGTGATTCAGGTCACATTGAAGTAGGTAACTGATAACACAGCTAGTGTAGTGACACCTATGTAACAATTTTTGGCCCATAGGACCTTCCAGATTCTGCGCATCTTGGGAGGTTCACTGTGCCTGAATAGAAACTACAAGACATTGAAGACAACCTTTAGACTATGACAGATTTCTTGGACTCCGTTGTTGATCATCTTTATTTATTAATTTGTTTATTTAACCACTTCTGTACTGGGCCAATTTCCCTGGTTCAAGACCGGAAGCATTTTGTGTTTTTTTCATACATGTGGTTGCGAGAGCTATAACATTTTTTTCATTCAGATTATTCAAATAATTTTTGTGTCTTTTTTTCGGTGACACATAGGGCTTTATTGTTATGTTAATTTCATTTTTGCACGTTATTTTCTTTTTTTTTATATAAATTTTAATTAAATTTAAATTAAAAAAAGGTGGAAACATGCCTCTTTTTCACATTTTTCATGGTTTTTTTTTAAATAGCACAAAAAGCTACTAAAACACTTTTTAAAATACTTTTCCCTCTTCGTCACAGTAATTTTTATGGTGTGTTGTGTCGCAGGGCTAGAACATGCGATGTGGGTGTTATTTACATTTTTTTTATTTAACTTTTTTTTTTTTAACCTTTTTATTCTTCGGATTTTTTTTTTACACTGTGCCCCCAATAAGGTTATAATAGACCATTGGGATGTATCTTAACAGTACTTTTTTTGGCTGATTTCCCTTGTAATTGGGGCAGATACTTTTATCCCCAGTTACAGGAGGAATGCAGCCTCCTAACCTGAACTGCAGAGCTGATTTGGGTCTTTGAGGACCCAGCAGCTCTTTTGTTTCCCAGCCCCCTAGTGGTCATATGTCTGTCTGGTCAGAGGGGAGCCACATCATGGGCCACTGTTTACACAACGATTAGGAAGGCAGGGATGGTAAGAAACTGTCCCTGCCTTCTCTATAGGAGCTCCATCTATAGTTACAGTCGGCTCCCCGATTCTGCAGATGCACATTTTCATGCAGCTGCTTAACGCTGAAAGGATGCATTCACAGTTGGCTCTGCCTGAACTCAAAGTGGCGCCATTTTTGTTTAATTTCTTACACCAGTGTACTCCAGAAAAATGGCATGAAGCAGATGCAAGATGAACAGAAGAAAATGCAGGGGGTGTGAAAAAGCAGCGCTGGAGACAGGTTGCGGCGATGACGCGGAGTGCTCGGAGCACAGGGGGAACGCCCCCGGTGCTCCCTGAGCATAATTTACATATGAGAATAAAATATTTTTTTGGACAAACGGCAGCAAGGAGAAGAAAAGTAAAGGTAGGACTAGAATAGCCTTTATAAAGGCTATTCCAACATTGCTTCAGTTAAAAACATGTTTCCCCAATGATAGAATCCCTTTAAATAATAAGAGGGTTGTAAGGGGAGTTTTTATTTCAACTATATATATATATATATATATATATATATATATATATACACTGATAAGCCATAACATTTAAACCCTGACAAGTGAAAATGTGAAAATGATGGTTAATAAAAAATGTTTATATTATAAAAATGATGATTATTTCTCGAAAATGGCTCCTGACTAGGATATATTAGGCAGCAAGAGAACCTGAAATTGATTTGTTGGAACTTAAAGAAATGGTTAAATATAAGGAAGAATCTGAACCTTGATGAGGGCCAAATTGTGATAGACAATTCAGTCAGAACATCTCCAAAAATACAGGTTGTGTAGGATATTCCTTGTATGCAGTAGTTAGTACCTACCAAAAGTGGTCCAAGGAAAGACATCTAGTTAGGAGGGCATTGGGCGCTCACTGCACATAGGAGGCAAAGGCTACTTCATCTGAAGAGCTAATATGGCAGAAATTTATGAAAAAATTACTGTTGACTACGATAGACAGAACACACAGGTCATCACAGTTTGCGCTGCCAAACCGTCATAGGGGCAGACATACCATATGTGCGACATGTGAATGGTCAGCGCATGTACATCACTTATTTGGGGAAGAGATGGCACCAGGAAGCGCTATGGGAAGAAGGTAAATAAGCTGTGGTCTATAGTTAATATCAAGTCTATGCTCTGGGCAATAATACACCAGCAAACCTTGGGTCCTAGCATTCACATAGAAGTTACTTTTGATATGTACCACCAAAATAAATGTTGTACAGACCAAGTGTACCCCTTCATGGCAGTGCCATACACTGATGGCCTAAAAATTGTTAAACCACTTCAGCTCGGACTTTGAAAGTGTGCAGCACAGGCGCAGTCGGGGAGGCAGCCGCCATCATCTTGGTCACCCGAGGTTGCTGCAGTTTGCGTACATCGTTACCTGTGGACACTGGAAGGCTTCACAGTGAGGTAAGGTAAGCCTTGACGTGGTGTAAAGTTTAAAGGGGTTATCTAGAATATAGGATTTTATGACCTATCCTTAGTATAGGCCATAAGTTTCTGATAGGTGGGGGGGCCAACAGCTGACCCCTGCACCAATAAGCTGAATGAGACTGCTTCCAACTCCTGTACCATGCACAACACAGAGCTGGAAGCAGATAGTTCTGATCCCTGTATAGGGGCCTATATACTAATTGACTTCAATGGGAGCTGAGCTGCGGTACCGACACCCGCACACTATACAACAGCTTCTGGTCCTGTGCTGTATGTAGAACAAGCGTTGGAAGCAGCCCCATACAACTCATTGGTGCAGGGGTCGGCTGTTGACCGATCACATATTTATGGCCTATCCTAAATCCAGAACATCCCCTTTAAAGTAAATTTCTTTAGTATTGATATCTGCTTGCTGTCAGTAAATGGAACCAGTCTTGTCAGAGACTTAGGGACGGTTCACATCTGTCTTCGGTTTCTGATCGGGGAGTCCGCTTGGGGACCCCCCGAACGGAAACCTATACGCATAGAAAAGTGGTTTACCTAAGGAAACCTGCGGACCCCTCTTTCCTCTCCGCATGTTTCGTGCAGAAACCACACGGACCCCATTATAGTCTATGGGGTCAGCAGGTTTCCTTAGGTAAACCGCTTTTCTATACAGTTCCGAATGCCCTTACTCCAGAGAGATGTGCACTTGCACAGCCCCTCTCCATTGACGTTTGGGAACAGATGTGGTGCTATTTTGAGATAAGTGCAGGTCCCACCTATCAGATTTTTATGGCATATATTTTGGCTATAGCTTTATGTATACTGAAATGAGAAAACCCCTTTAAATCTCCATCCTGATCCTATCTTGCCTACTTTTATTTAAAGCTCATATATAAATATATATATATATATATATATATATACACGTGTGGCTAGGGCTTCATGACACGAGACCACAAATTACCGTGTCGCCCTGATACTACTTTCCTAATATAAGTGAATGGAATCCTATATGGAGTCATATAGCAGCCGCGTTCTAGTTGCGAGAAGGCACATCGCATAAGTGGCGACTTTGGCTCGTGATCAAAAATTGCCATTTTGCCCTGCGACTGAGTGAGCTCGACTGCGACTTCTACTCACGAAAAAGATCGAACATCGCTGTATTTTTTTTTGACTAGAGCCCTGGCCTCCTCGGGGTTGCAGGGCGACTACATTCACTTATATTGGTAAAGGAGTCCAAGTTTTGGTCGCAGTCAAAGTTGCCATTTCGCTCTAGACAAAAAAAAATCGAACACTGCTCAATCTTTCTGTGACTGAAAGTCGCAGTCGCACATCCCCTAGGTCTCAGTGTGACATTATTCACTTCACATTAGTCGCAGGACGACGGGCCAAAGTAACCATGTAGCCCTAGCCTAATAGTTCTGTTCGGTTTCCATCTCAGTTAGAGTTATTTGGTGTTCCTTATTGGATTATGGTTCCTTTCTTGTATTATTATGTGTTTTATAATACTATATAATCCTCCTAAACTCTGTGACTACACTTTAGCTCCGTGAAAGCCGAACTGCAAACAAAACTACATTTCCCGAGAGGCTTAGCGCGCCTCGCGTGAGACGTAGTGATGTCATCCTCCCAGCCACTCCCCCATCAGCCAGTGATGCCTGGCTGCACCCAGAGGATGGAGCAGCTGAGCGGCGGCAGCTGAGTGCGCTTCCCCGGGAGCCTCCACACCGTGGGACATGGAGCCGGACAATAATGGAGCCGGGCTCCCGCCTGCTCCTGGTAAGGGGGACAAGTGGGTGTGGAGAGGACGGCATGGCATGCAGGGGGACAGCAGAGGGCATGCTATTATTTTGGGAAGGTAGAGAGTGTGGGGAGGATGCTGGAGGCTGGACAGAGGTAAGGGTGTGAGGGGACATGACAATTGTGTGGCAAGGTGTTGCTGAGAGGGCAGTGCTGGCACTTGGTGGTAAATTTTGCGCAACCAGTCAAAATTGTTTGTTAAATTTTTTTTTTGTTTTTTGTTTTTTAATTTCTTATTTATTTTCTTGAGAAATATTTAACTTTTTTTTTAAACATTTATATTTGTTTAATATATATTAGATCCAATAAACCATCTATAATTTTATCCTTATTTTATGCCATATATTTCTTACTGCCTTACTTTGCGGAGTACTAATGTGCCCATAAAAGTCGCCTCCGTATCGATAATGGCATACAAATGATTAAAAATGTCACTTTTGTTGGCAAACATTACTATACGCTTACAGATCTTAATATATAGGGCAATGCTGGAAGTCTAGTCGGCCGTTTGTATGTGTATCCCTTTAAATTTAGACAAGAAGTCTGACCACGCCCCTTTTTAGGCAAGAAAATGTATTAGAACTGTAATAAGGTTTTTAAAAAAAAAAAAAAAAAAAAAATGGAGGATTTCAGTTTCTTCTATGTACTTGCGTCATGGAGTAGGGCTCTGCGAATACAGAAATTTACGTAACTTACAGTAAGATAAAAATCGTTAAAATTTGTGAGGTTATTGTAGTTGGAGTAGTGTTTGTCCACTGGCCAGCTGAGCTGCCTGTCCTATATGGTGCCTCATTGTTTGGGGCTTATTTAGATGCCTCGAAAAATTTTAATATTGGGTTTTAGAGGACAGTGTTTACATTGTTTAGAGGAATTGTTAATAAAATATTGGTGAATTATTATCTCTATTTATTTCATTAAAGTTACCCTGAAAGTGCACTAAAAAGTTTTCAATGTATATTTTATAGGGGAAAAAACCTGCAAATTAGTATTATTGTTTAGCTTGTATTGGGTCTTAGTACAGGAGTTTAGAACTTCTATAAGGGAATAAAGTATTTTTCACCAGAATGAAGGGGATTCCTAAGCCAAATATAATTTATTTTTGGTTTCATGTTTAAATTTTACCTAATTTAATGTTTTGTTTTTTTTTTGTTTTTTTTTTTAGTTCATTTGTTTTATGACCATATTAAGTTTACTGCTCACTGTGTAGATGACAATAGGCAATATGAGCAGTACATATGAGTAACATATATATGTGAGCAATATAATGTGTTTTGGTGTACCAAAAACTCATTCTTTTGAGATGTTGAAAATAAGATAAAATGTCTTTTTATTATATTTATTGTTTATGTTCTTTATAGGTTAGTTTAGAATGTAAAAATATTTAGCATTTGGCCAAGGTGTGGAAAACATTTTTTTGGAAATTTTAGGAAAACTTTCCTGTAATTATAATGGCAGATATTTTAGTAGGGATGAAGTTATAATATTATCATAATTATGATGATAAATTTAGCTAAAATGTTGCATACTATTATACATAGTCACGCTGGTGTCAAATTTTACTCACATAATTTTTTTCATTTGGTTATTTATTGAATAATTTTATAATGTATCAATTCTCTTTCTATAAACAGTCAAGTTCAACTTGTCCTGTAGAGGATATATATATTATATATAAATATATTATATTTATTTTTATTTTGCTTACTTGTATAGCGCCATCATATTCCACAGCGCTTTACAGACATTGTGGTCACTGTCCCATATAGGGCTCACAATCTATCTATCTATCTATCTATATATATATATATATATACACACACACACACGCACACAATTTTATGTAAATATTTTAATCGGTATATTTTTCAGTCTTAATAGTTATATATAGTACTTTTATAATTTTTATGTTGTATTATATTTAATATTAATTTTTAAACATTATGTATAAGAAAAATTAGTCAAAAAAAGTGACAGAAAATCCTCCCACTACTCAACAAAGAGGAAAATTAAATATATATTTATTGTAGGATTGTGATAACTTTTGTTCCCATGCACTGTTGTCCCGTGTAGTAGTACCACCATTCCCAGAAGCTGAGTTAAGTTTGATCCTAATGTGGATTATATATAAATGGGATGACGGGGAGGTGATTCATTTATTCCTGGCATTACACAGGAAGCAGTGTATGTATTAAGGGACTGTCCTCTTTATAATGCGGTCACTGCCTCTGCTAACCTTAAAGTTGCAGTTCTGCCCTGCTGGACTCTGTCGCAGGGGATATCCTATTCTGATTTTTTTTTTTTTTTTTTTCTTGTTCATTTGAGATACTTTCGCCTGGTTGTTTGTAAAGGAGATGTTTTTATTGGTAATGTGTGCAAAGCTTTGTGGGTGTCGTAAAAGGTGAACTTTTGAACTTGGGTGAGATTCTGGAGCAATTAGCTAAAGCAATAGAATGGGACTGAGTTACCCGGATCTGACACTCACCAGCCATGGAGCACAAGAAGGACATCTATTATATTATATACAGATATACTGTCATATAATATAATATAAATGTTATATATTTTTTTAGACTTAGTTTTATTACTAATTTTATTTAGATCTCTTGGATATTTGGATATATTGGAAGTTAACATTTATTGCCTTGTAGCCAGATACCAATCCTGTGGATATACATCATACACATTGTGCTATACAATAATATGTGTATGTACAGTATAAATAGGTATACAAGGTAGATGAATGTATAAGTAGTATTTTATGTGAATTTTAAATTGGTTTCAATACTGATTTTATAAAATGTAAAAGAATTTTAAAAAATTCTGATCTGTGTAATAGGTTTTTCAACAACAGCACTTATCCCAGAACCACAGGATAAGATGGAGGAAAGGTGTCTGAACCAGGGCTGTGGAGTCTCTGACTTCTTCTCTATTTTTCCACAGCCCGAATCCAGCTCCGATTCCTTCATAAATGGCTGACAGCCTTGGTAAGTCAGAAGCAGTAAAGATCCTCTAATTTGTTAAAACTAGTGACTGAATTCCTATGAAAGTAAACTGCTAAATCAGTCGCAGATTTTGCGGCAAGATCAAGCAGGATGTGGATTTTTTTCAGATTCAGGGCAGAATCTGCAGTGGATTTGGTGGTGGGGGGTGTGGAAATCCATCCCCAAATCCATGGCGAATTCCTACGTGTGAACGTACTCTCAGACTCTCATAGGATACATTCTACATTTTGATGGCCTGTCAAAAGGGACCACCAAAAAAAAAAAAAAATAAAAATCCCCTTTGTAATGAATGTGTTCTAAAAGTTACGGATGTAGCTGAGTATATCACTCAGTCCTATGGAAATTATGTGAGCATTGGTCACACGTGCAGAGTCCTGTACCATTCACACAGTGGACCTTCCGTTCTTATGGTCACTAGATCCCAGTGGTCGAACTGTGACAATCAGACACTTGTCACGTAATGGTGATAACAGAACAGCTTTTAAGTTACGCTAGGTTCATGCTAGCATTCGTCTCTCCGTTGTTCGGTTTCGCATTATGGAGAGCCTGTCTGCTAAAAATGCGGTTAACTGCAGACAACTGTGGACTCCATAGACTATAATCCATGCAGGACTTTTCTCTCTGCTGATTTTAGATGTAAATGCAGCGGAGTCTCCTACTGAGACTCCTACTGAGACTCCAACACAGATGTGAACATAGCCTTAGAGGAAATAGTTTTTCCAACCACAGTAAATTATGGGATTACTTTATAATTGTGAGGAACCCATCTTTGGGACTTCCATCAATACTGAGATTTAAGACTTGCTGAGGCCCCTGCACAGCAGAGCTCCTGGCCACCCATTGTGCAGAGAATTGCAGCACAGCCCTATTCACTTGAATAAACACTATAGTCATTTCAATCGCAGAATTAGTGGTGGTCCCAGAGGTCGGACCCCCACCAGTCATTAAGTGATGCCATCACATTATGAGATGGAGTAACCTTTTAAAGGAGTTGTCCAGGGATTTTATTTTTATAACTTACCCCAAGGGTTTTTAGATGCAGTACCTAGGAGTTCCAATCCCCTGGTATCATGAACGGAACCAGCATCTGTGTCACTCTGTTTGCTCCCTTTGCTATAGCAGAGGGGAAAGGGGGAAACTTTTTTTTTTTTCCCCACCAGAAGAATCCTTGTCCATATTATCTGTTAGAAGATAATAGAGTGGAATCTCCTGCTTGAGACCCCCCTCCAATGTTGCAGCAGATCTCTGATTTCCTGTGGCTAGGATTAGGAAATGGCATCCACTTTTAGGTATGTACTGTACATTTCCTTTGTCTTACAGATCTGTGAAGGGCCCGAAGTGTCAGGCTAGGCTCACACTTGTGCTGAGCGCTCCATCGCTCAGGTCCGCCAGGGGACCTGAACGACGGAGAGTCCGTCCACTAAAACAGCGGTTACCCGCTGGGTCCGTTGCATTTTTGCCGTTTTTATACTACAATTTTCGTTGGAATCTGCAGCGGAGTGTCCTACGGAGACTCTGACACAGATGTGAATCTAGAGTCACTAGACCTGTTTGTAGATCCACTCCTATTCAAATGAAAGGGGATGAGCTGCAATGCCAAGCAAAGCCCCTCTTCCATGTATGGCGCAGTGCTTGCTATTTAGTAAATTGGCCATAGCACTTCCATGAAGGCTGCGGGTCCCAGGCATTGAACCCCCACTGATAAGGACTGTACAGTCTGCAAATATTGATTTATAGCCTGCAAAAAAAAAACGTGTTCACGTGTTATCTGCAGTCACGGATACGCAAATGAATGGGTCGTGAACAGGAGGCCTAAGAAGCAGGGCTGTAGAGTTAAGTCTGGGCCTATTTTGAGTGGAGTCAGGGAAAAAAGTTAGACTTCGGTTTCAAAATAAAATGATTATTTTTAGTATTATACAATTATCATTGTATAATTATATGTATAGTTTATCACATATTTACTTCCATAGGAATAAATTGCTGATTTTAATGAACTAGAGGAGACTTACTGCTTCTGACTGAGCATGGCTGTCAGACATTTATGAAGAAGTCAGGCTGTGGAAAAGTAGGAGTTGGTTTGGCCTACCGAACTCCTAGTCCTGCCTGCCACCCTCCCTCCCCATATACATACATACATAAATACATGCATACCAAGTATGCATGTGTTTTCATTGAGCGCTTTGTACTATGTTGGTTGTCCAGTCCATCTGATATCTGTGGGTTTGGCCACCTTAGTTTTTCTGTATGTGAAGTAGTTCAGGAGCAAGTGTTACATACCTATGGACATGTTTTCTTATCTACTAAGACCTAAACAAAGTCAAATGTAATCCTTGAGATCTCAGAATCTTGTGTATTGACCTCAGTGACTTATTCATTCCTGGAACCAGACCTGTACAGATGCAATAACCAGACACCCTGGGGAAATTTACTAAGCAAAGTAAGCCAGTATTCTGTCACCAAAAATTAGTTTTTTTTAAAAACTGTCTAAAGAGAGAGGTCTGGATAAAGCTCTATTCACACTATAAAATGCTATGATCAGTAATGTTGTTCCATCTTTGACATGTCTTCATAAAAACTTGAACCATGAAGCCATTCTGTTAATGTGGAGTCAGTGACAGTTTTGGGTGGAGTTGGAGTCAGAAAAAGTCTTTGCTAACTCTGTGGTGGTTCCGCCATTTTTATCTCCGGTGTCAGTCAATATCAGTACATTTCCATCACTGGGGAGATTTATCTTGAGGGGAATTTTCGAAGTCAGTTTTAGTTGTCTGCTGTGCTGTAATGTGCACCAAATTTATCAAGAGTCACACACTGGGCAGATTTCTTAAGACTGGCTTCATACTGTGCACTTGATTGGAGATTTCTAGTATAACTCATGCCAGAAAACCGGGCTGAGGCGCCCTGGTGCTCGCTCCCTCTCTGCCCGCGTAGAGAGGCGTAGAATGGTGGTTATGGTGCACATTTATCGCAAGGCCCTTGCACCACCATATCATCCCTCTACCCCAGAAAACTGGCATAGAGCGATTGATAAATTTCCCCCAGTGTTTTATAAATTTTGAGCATCCCTACGTCAGTCTTCTTGAGATGTTACTACACTTTTTACACCACCTCTTTTCTGAAGCAAGAGTGTGACAATTTTTGAAAGCTTTTGAAGAATATGCATCTGATAAATCCGGTGAAGATCTGCTTGACAGGATGAATCTGACATCTTGGAGTAAGCAGCAGAAAAATACAGAAAGTTGCTAAAACTTGTTTTGGGATTTTGATGCCAGGATTTTGCATATTCTCCCAACTAACAAAAGCACCATGGATTTGGCCACACACTGCAATGAGGAAAGTTTAATGAAATCCGCAGCTTTCCCTCTAATCTGTGCAGATTTTTCCTGCTGCATGTAAATGGGGTTTTGTACAATCCCATTCACATGTACTGTATTGAGCTGCAGATTTTCCATGACAGAGCCATCTCATAAAGCAGCTGTTGTTCTCCCCTTTTGGTTCATTATGCTAATGGCGCGTGATAAGCAGGACCATCTCCCACTTCTAAAGGCTTAATGAAATAATCACCTTATCAGGGGGGCTTGGGCCTGCTGTTTCCCCCCAGGACACTGTGGCAAAAGAGAGATCTGTTGTCTTTCCTCTTAGAACAACAGTTGCCTGCAGGGACCTTCAGTATTGAAGTGGCAGAGTCAGCATGTTGTCCCTGCAGGTGATCGGTAGATATGGCTTCCTCAGTTAAATTAGACAATTTTTAACAACTTTTTTTTTTTTTCCAATCCCACAACGCATTCACCTCACTGTCCAGAGACACTAACTATATGTTTTGTATTCATTCATAATTTTCCAGGAAAGGCTCTTTTAGGCAGTAAAAACTTAGTTCCTAAATGGAAACCCTGCTAGTAAAGAGCATGACCTCTCGAAACCTCAAGGTGCCCATATATCTTCCCAGCTGCCCCATACTTGGTTTGGCCAAACATGTGAGTGTCTTCAATGCCAAACACCTCTAGTGGCAACATCTCACCCGAGAGAATAAAGGATCGGGCGTGATCAGATTCATCATGATTCATTCTTTCTTCTCCCCAACTATGGTGAAGGAGTCTCTGGCACCCATACCATTCACAACCGGTGGGTTTGCCATGTCTAATGTGTATGGCCACCTCGAGAATACCTATAGAAGTCCCTCAGTTGCCATGTGGAAAGTCAGAATTTTTAGTCTTGTTCATGTGCTTCAGATGCTGGATAACCTTAGGCTGTGGGTGCACACTAGGGATTTGGGGGGTAAGATCCAATGATTTCATGAAGACAACCTCTTTTCTAATGGAAGCTGCCCTACTGAAGCTGCTGTTTGACAGCTCAAGTTCACCAGAACATGAGATACTTTTCAAAGGGGTTTTCCACCAAAACAAGTTATTCTGTATACATAGGATAGTGGATAACTTGCAGATCAAAGCGGGTCTGACCACAAAGACCCTCCCCCACTTTTGTCACCTGTTTTCAATGGAGTGGTAGTTGGGCAGAGTACACTGCTCTATTCATAGCTGAGTGCTGTACTTCAGCTATCTCTGGCACTGCCCAACCATCACTCCATTCGTGAAATTTCACCTGATTACTGGAGGTCTAAGTGGTTGGACCCCCACTCATCTATACTTCTTGCTTTGGTAGGAAAACCTCTTTAATTGATAACCTATCCTTAGGATCAGTGGGGGTCTGACACCCGGGAACTCCATAGATCAACTGTTGGATGTGAATGGGACTGAACTGCAATATCAAGCACAGCCGTCATACAATGTACTGAGCTCTGCTTGGTTCTGTGAAGAGACTGCAGAACTCATCCGAATGGTGCGTTTTCTTCAAACAGTTTGTCAGACCTCCACCAATTAAATGTAGATTTCCTTAATTAACCATGAAAGCCCCTTTTGAAGTAGCTCTCCTGTCTGAGTGAGGACTCCACTCTGTCATTTCCATATTTATGGTGGACTTCATCTAAAAGGAACTTGGGCTCAGCTGAGTGTTCATGTGTTTTGAATTTGAAGAGGAGAATAAGGAGCTGTCAAGGGAAGAAACATCCAGGCATGTTGAGTTTTACTAAATATTTTTTGGACAGCGTTGGGACACCCCTATGCTCAATAAGTGGGTCATCCAGGGAATAAGTTTTTTCAGTAGATGGTCCTGCCTACTAATATACATGCTGCTCCACTGTCATGCCGATTCTGAGGCTTTTCTAGCACTGCCTGGACACTGAATGTCTGTTTGGTCTCCTCTGCTGATGCACTGACTATGTATCATGTGACTGACCCCACTTTACTCCAAAGACAAGCTGGAGGAGTAGAGCAAAGTCAGTCATGTGATCCAGAGTTGGTGCATCAGTAGAGAAGACCAAACTTAAAGTCTTCTGGCTCCCAAGCAGTGCTATGAAATCCACATAATTGGTACACTGGAGAAGAAGCATATATGTTGGTAAGTGCAGCCATCTACTGCACTGAACATACTGCTAGAATTTTTTTTTTATTCACCAGGTAACCCCATAAAGCCAATTTTACCTTAATTGTATGGGCACGGGCAGAGAAGTTATCACTGTCTCTTGTCCTCTTTTAAGAACTGGTTATTTCTACATGGTGCGAGTTCTTAAAGGCAATGTCTCCTGAAAATTATTCATTTTTAATCAAATTTTATGTTAAACATCATTTTAAAGAATTTTTGGTTTTTAAAATGTTTCCATGTTATCTATATAAAAAAAATACTGCAGTTCCAGCACTGTCCACTAGGCCAGATAATATGCTGAGACTTCCTGTTTTCTTTAGGAATTTTCTTTGCAGCAGTCACTTCACTTACAGCACACTGATGATCACAGCTATCATGATCATGTATATGAGGATAAGACACAGAATCCACCAGTCACAACAGACAATTTTACAGTTTTACTCCCCTCTCTACGTAATGACGTCCCATACAAATGAATAGGGTCTCCTCCAGACCATTGTGTCTATGGCCCATGGTTCGTTTACAGGAGACAGGAAGTCACAAAATGTTTTAGGCTTAGTAGCAAGAGTTGGAACAAGATTTTTAGGATTTTTTTTTTATATACATATAGATATTAAATTGGAAAATTAAAAAGTCAAAAATTCTTTAAAAAAAAAGTTTAACATTAAAACATGATTTTATTTTCTACTGACCATGACTAGATTCAAGTTTTCCTTGTGCAAGAGATCCAAAGCTATAACAAAAATATTCAGGTCTGTATTAAAGATCTTGTATGCCCAAGTCCCATGTCTCTAGTAGTTCTAAGGTTTTCAGAAAAACTCTAGTAAAACTGTCGATCGAGAAGATATCCTCTTTTCTTGGGCGGCCATAACCTTATATTGTGGAAAACGTCCTTGTAAGTTGATCTTCTTCTAATTTTTCTTTTCCACTACCGATTTAAGATTTTCCTTCCACCACCTTAGGCAGGTTCTCCATGCACAGTCCACAGATGGCAGTATTGAGTTAGATTTCCCTCTAACCTCTTCCTAAGATTTAGACATGTGCAAAGTATAAGATTTCTCCTGTCCTTGACTTTACTGCATCACTTGTTGCTTTGTCTCTAACCTGCTGTTTGTCTTTTGAGTTGACTTTATGTTTTTGTGTTTTTATTTTTTTGTTTGTCTTTTTACTTGTTGCTTAGTTACAGTTTGTTTTTCGATCCATTGTTTTTCCATCGCAGTGTTGGAAAGCGGATCACAATTTCAAAGTTTTTTTAAACTCTATATTCATGAATACTGGCAGAATTGCACTTTTCATTTTATATTTTATTTATATATTTAACACAATACACATACACAATACCTTCGTATCCTACGCCAGTATACTGAATTCCTTAAAGGATCCCTGACAGCAAAGAAAATGCTGTTTAGCTTGCTATAGAGCCGGAGATGCTGAACAGATTAAAGGGGTTGTCCAGGATAAAATTGAATTCCTACACTAATCTAAACACCCTCCCCCCGCCTACTTTTTAAATTACATAATTCAGGAAAAATGTATATTTACCCATATCCCCTGGGCAGCCATGTGACCGCCACAGGGACATTTTCTGATTATCTGGTGACGATCCGTTTCCCCGTCAAACGTCACTATTACTATTCCCCCAACCCATCCAACCCATCATACTTACCTATCTTCTTCCTGTCCAGATTTCTCTCTGCGGGGGACGACTCCTCCCCCTTCTGTGACATCTGCCCAGCGTTAGGATACAAGCTCACTTAGAACACCAACGCATATTTTCTAGGGCTTATCTGATAATATTTAGGATTTCTGAGACCTGCATTTAGATGAATGGAACAGTTGCAAATAATTACGCAATAAATCTGTCCTTTGTGAGTTCACCCTTAGGCAGAGTTCACATCTGCACCAATCTCTCCAGCAGACCCGAACAGTGGAGAGAGACGGACTGCTGTTTTAGCGGTTACACACGGACAGCGGTGGCCCCCTTTAACTATAATGGGGTTTGCCGAACACTTTCAAAACTGAAACCGGTGGCGAGAAGTTTCTTCCATGCAGGACTTTTCTCTCTGATTATTGGCGGTTTCTGCCATCTGTAGATCATTTTGGAGAAATTACAGTAAATTTTTCCAGTTCCTTCACTTGTTCATTCTCTCTCTGTTGCACTTTTGTTCTTTTTTTTTTTTTCTCGCTCTTTCATGCCTACTTCCTTGCCCCAGCTGCTGTTTTTTTCCTCTAGCGACATGACCTATCTTCAGGCAGATTCCGCCTTGATGAAAAACCCATTGAAATTAATGGGAGACGGAAAAAACAAGGCTTTTTTTTTTTTTTATTCACGGTTTTTGCAAAAACCACTTGAGAACCACAAGTGAAATTTCCAGGTCCATACAGTGTGCTGGAGCAAAAAAAACGCAGCAAAAACTACAAAAAAATGCAACAAAAAATGCGACAAAAACCTTATCGTATAAAAAAGCGTCAAAAAACAGTTTCCTAATTCCTGAAGTAGATTTTTTTTTTTTTCTACCTGCAAAAAACTGTGTGAACTTTACCCTAAGGCCGTGATGGCGAACCTATGGCACGCGTGCCAGAGAGGTCACGCAGAGCCCTTTCAGTTGGCACGCGCGCCGTCGCCATGATCGCTCACTAACCGGGAATCCGGTATAGGATACCCGGTTAGTGAGCGATCGCTTCTTTCAGCTGTATGTGCATAGGTACATACAGCTGAAAGCTGTCACTGTAGGCCGCGGTCCGCGGAACCGCGGCCTACAGTGACTGCAGAGTGTGACCTCTGCCCCGACGCAGGCGCGATGACGTCATTCATCAGCGCCTGTGAACAGAAGAAGGAGGACGACGCTCTTCGTGGGACAAGGTAAGTAACGTAAACTACTGTGTGGGGGCTTACTGTGGAGAATAAACTACTGTATGGGGGACACTGAAGCATCTAATACCGTATGGGGGACACTGAAGCACCTAAGATGCTTCAGTTTCCCCCATACAGTATTAGATGCTTCAGTGTCCCCCACACAGTATTAGATGCTTCAGTGTCCCCCACACAGTATTAGATGCTTCAGTGTCCCCCACACAGTATTAGATGCTTCAGTGTCCCCCCCCCACACAGTATTAGATGCTTCAGTGTCCCCCCCCCCACACAGTATTAGATGCTTCAGTGTCCCCCACACAGTATTAGATGCTTCAGTGTCCCCCCCACACAGTATTAGATGCTTCAGTGTCCCCCACACAGTATTAGATGCTTCAGTGTCCCCCATACAGTATTAGATGCTTCAGTGTCCCCCACACAGTATTAGATGCTTGTGTCCCCCCCCACAGTATTAGATGCTTCAGTGTCCCCCCCCCCACAGTATTAGATGCTTCAGTGTCCCCCACACAGTATTAGATGCTTCAGTGTCCCCCACACAGTATTAGATGCTTCAGTGTCCCCCACACAGTATTAGATGCTTCGGTGTCCCCCACACAGTATTAGATGCTTCAGTGTCCCCCACACAGTATTAGATGCTTCAGTGTCCCCCCCACACAGTATTAGATGCTTCAGTGTCCCCCACACAGTATTAGATGCTTCAGTGTCCCCCACACAGTATTAGATGCTTCAGTTTCACCCACACAGTATTAGATGCTTCAGTGTCCCCCACACAGTATTAGATGCTTCAGTGTCCCCCCCACAGTATTAGATGCTTCAGTGTCCGCCATACAGTATCAGATGCTTCAGTGTCCCCCACACAGTATTAGATGCTTCAGTGTCCCCCCCCCCACAGTATTAGATGCTTCAGTGTCCCCCACACAGTATTAGATGCTTCAGTGTCCCCCACACAGTATTAGATGCTTCAGTGTCCCCCCCCCCCACAGTATTAGATGCTTCAGTTTCCCCCATACAGTATTAGATGCTTCAGTGTCCCCCATACAGTATTAGATGCTTCAGTGTCCCCCACACACAGTATTAGATGCTTCAGTGTCCCCCCACACAGTATTAGATGCTTCAGTATCCCCCACACAGTAGTTTATGCTTCACGGTGTCCCCCATACAGTATTAGATGCTTTAGCGTCCCCCCCACACAGTATTAGATGCTTCAGTGTCCCCCCCCACACAGTATTAGATGCTTCAGTGTCCCCCCCCCACACAGTATTAGATGCTTCAGTGTCCCCCCCCCCCACACAGTATTAGATGCTTCAGTGTCCCCCCCCCACACAGTATTAGATGCTTCAGTGTCCCCCCCCCCACACAGTATTAGATGCTTCAGTGTCCCCCCCCCCACACAGTATTAGATGCTTCAGTGTCCCCCCCCCCACACAGTATTAGATGCTTCAGTGTCCCCCCCCACACAGTATTAGATGCTTCAGTGTCCCCCATACAGTATTAGATGCTTCAGTGTCCCCCCCACACAGTATTAGATGCTTCAGTGCCCCCCCATACAGTATTAGATGCTTCAGTGTCCCCCCCACACAGTATTAGATGCTTCAGTGTCCCTCCCACACAGTATTAGATGCTTCAGTATCCCCCACACAGTAGTTTATGCTTCACGGTGTCCCCCATACAGTATTAGATGCTTTAGCGTCCCCCCCACACAGTAGTAGATGCTTCAGTGTCCCCCCCCACACAGTATTAGATGCTTCAGTGTCCCCCCCCCCCCACACAGTATTAGATGCTTCAGTGTCCCCCATACAGTATTAGATGCTTCAAATACTGTATGGGGGACACTGAAACATCTAATACTGTGTGGGGGACACTGTGAAGCATATACTACTGTTTGGGGGGGGCCAAAGTGGAGAATATAATACTGTGCGGTGGCCACTGTGAAGCATATAATACTGAGTGGGGGAAATTCTGGAGCATATAATACTGTTTGGGGGCCACGGTGGAGCACTTTGTACTGTCTGGGGGCCACTTCGTAGCACATTGTACTGTGTTGGGGCCCTTCACTATTTATATCACACAGTATCTGTTTTATAGCAGACATGTGATATTATTACAGGCTGTAATAACATTGCACGGTCAATATAAAACAGATCCTGGTTAATTTAAGGCTAAATTGTCGTGTTGGCACTTTGCGATAATTTAGTGGGTTTTGGGATGCAGTTTGGGCACTCGGTCTCTAAAAGGTTCGCCATCACTGCCCTAAGGTGTCCTAGACTGTCGGTTCTCACACCCTCACCTCCTTAATTTACTGTACTTATATCTGTCTTATAACTATTGAATACTTTACTAAAAAACTTATCCGAAATATTCCCCGTAAATGGTAAATAATTTAGTCAATATTTTGCTTATACAATGTTTTGTTCTGCATTCAAGTCCAAACATCAGAATTTTGCTACTTTCCAGTTATTCCGAGAGCAGTGCATTGTGGGAGCTAAGATGGCTGCTACACAGGACCTACAGTCATGGCCAAAAGTTTTGAGAATGACACAAATATTCTATTTTCACATGATCTGCTGCCCTCTGGTTTTTATGTGTGTTTGTCAGATGTTTTTATCACATACAGAAATAGAATTGCATTCATATTATGAGTAACAGAAGCTTATATTGACAGTTAGAATGAGTTAATGCAGCAAGTCAATATTTGCAGTGTTGACCCTTCTTCTTCAGGACCTCTGCAATTCTCCCTGGCATGCTCTCAATCAACTTCTGGACCAAATCCTGACTGATAGCAGTCCATTCTTGCAGAATCAATGCTTTAATTTTGTCTGAATTTGTTGGTTTTTGTTTGTCCACCCGTCTCTTGATGATTGACCACAAGTTCTCAATGGGATTAAGATCTGGGGAGTTTCCAGGCCATGGACCCAAAATCTCTATGTTTTGTTCCCTGAGCCATTTAGTTATCACCTTTGCTTTATGGCAAGGTGCTCCATCATGCTGGAAAAGGCATTGTTGAGCGCCAAACTGCTCTTGGACGGTTGGGAGAAGTTGCTCTTGGAGGACATTCTGGTACCATTCTTTATTCATGGCTGTGTTTTTAGGCAAGACTGTGAGAGAGCCGATTCCCTTGGCTGAGAAGCAACCCCACACATGAATGGTTTCAGGATGCTTTACAGTTGGCATGAGACAAGACTGGTGGTAGCGCTCACCTCTTCTTCTCCGAATAAGCTGTTTTCCAGATGTTCCAAACAATCGAAAAGGGGATTCATCAGAGAAAATGACTTTACCCCAGTCCTCAGCAGTCCACTCCCTGTACCTTTTGCAGAATATCAGTCTGTCCCTGATGTTTTTTCTGGAGAGAAGTGGCTTCTTTGCTGCCCTCCTTGAGACCAGGCCTTGCTCCAAGAGTCTCCGCCTCACAGTGCGTGCAGATGCACTCACACCTGCCTGCTGCCATTCCTCAGCAAGCTCTGCACTGCTGGTAGCCCGATCCCGCAGCTGAAACACTTTTAAGAGACGGTCCTGCCGCTTGCTGGTCTTTCTTGGGCGCCCTGGAGCCTTTTTGGCACCAATGGAACCTCTCTCCTTGAAGTTCTTGATGATGCGATAGATTGTTGACTGAGGCGCAATCTTTCTAGCTGCAATACTCTTCCCAGTTAGGCCATTTTTGTGCAGTGCAATGATGACTGCACGTGTTTCTTTAGAGATAACCATGGAGCAATCACTGAAACGATGTTAGGTGGTCCTTTTAAGGCAGGGCTGCAATGATGTTGAAATGTGTTTTGGGGGATAAAGTTCATTTTCTAGGCAAATATTGACTTTGCAAGTAATTGCTGTTAAGCTGATCACTCTTTATAACATTCTGGAGTATATGCAAATTGCCATTAGAAAAACTGAAGCAGTAGACTTTGTAAAAATTAATATTTGTATCATTCTCAAAACTTTTGGCCATGACTGTAGGTGCTAGGTCTTGTGTCTGACAAGGTCAAGCAGCAGAATTTTTTAGCAGCTATTTGTAGGAATGAAGAAAATGTCATCGGGCTGTTTGCTTCCTAAAATGCCGCCACAGGTTGTGCAACTTGCCCTCAAAGGGCTGTTCCGAGATATTTTATATTGCTGCTAGTGGGCCAATAAACATAACAAGTAAGTACTTGCCTGTCCCCGGCCTCCGTCTCCACCTGTGTACAGATCCTCAGCGGCGACCTTTTCACCAACGGCCTGTCACAGAAGTCATTTTCTGTTTGTGAAGAGGCGACCGCTTAAGCTTGTGCTTGGCTATGGCAGACCCGTCACACAAATGGGACACCACTGGTGACGTCAGCCAGAAGTCCTGTATACGGAAGAACAGAGATTCTGCCGCTGGCCTGAAAACGGAGGCTCGGGAAGAGGTGAGTACTGTTTTATGTTTTTAGGTCCAGTTTAGGCAGCAGTTTTATATAATAAAAAAAAAAAAAAAAAAAAAAAAAATGTTTTGGAATACCCCTTTAATGGATCTGAGCTGCTATAAGTACACAACCCACTTACACTTATGGTGCAGATTTTGGAAGAAAGCAGCCATATTTATGCATGTTAAATAATGTATAAGTGAAAAACAAAGTATCTAATAAAAACTCAACTTTTTGCTGATCTAAACTTAAGGCCTCATGCACACGACGTGTTCAGTGTGCGGGTCAGTGAAAACGGCACAGATGACACACAGATTAGTATACATGTGTCATCCATGGTTTTCACTGACCCATACATTCAAATGAATTGACAGAGCTGTAAATATGGACAGATATAGGTCCTGCTTCATATTTTGCAGCTCTTCAATTCGGCTCAGGCACACAACCGCAAAAACTACAGCTGTGTCTGGGCCCATTGAAATGTATGAGTCCGTACTTTTATCCACAGTTGTGCGTAACATATGTTTGTGTGCATGAGGCCTAAGTGTTTCAAGACAGCGAATGCAATGCATACTCAGTGCTAATACTTTTGCAGACTCAGGACATCTAGTATAATATAATGGTATGTAGAATTTAGTGGATTTGTGGAACACCCAGTGCTTGCTAGTCCGGCAATAATCTGTTATTGACTCTCCCATCACAGCCATTTGTTAGCTCTGTACAGTTGTGTGACTTTACATTCTGGGTCAAGGTGCTAATGAAATAATGGAAAGAGTAAAGAAGGCTTATGGCTGTGGCTATTAAGTGACATGCGAGAATCACTCAGCGGGGTCTCCATTTCCTGCTGGTCATCAATCATTTTTCTGACAGTAGGAAACTAATCCGTCACTTAGTGCTGAGTATCATCCACCATTCACAGAGGACAAGTTACAATGACTTATTTTCATGCTAACGTCACATTTTGTGGTGGTCTGAATGAATTGAACATTTTAAGCTATTGATAAGGAGCTGACCTGGCACTTGCATGACACTTATTGTGATCTGATAATGGCAACACGAATATTTGTCTGCCTTCTTTTCTTGCCTCGATAGGAGAAACCTCTAGCTGGCCATGTATAATAACATTTTGCACATAAGTTGCACATTGGAACAATCCCTATCCATAACCCCTCGGGCGTATGTGCCTTGTCTATGGGCCAAAGTGGAGAGCTGCTGCAAATGATGACCCCCTCTCTCTCTCTGGTAGGCATGCTGTAACTTGTCTGTGTATTACATAAACATCTTTATATTTGAATAGCATGTAATACAACATTACCCCTGCAGTGGCCGCTACAGAGTCAGAACTTCTGAAACTGGACCTGAAGTGATCACACGATCACCAGCATAGCTGTGGAGTCTGAATTGGCGCCGGTTTTGGGTAGAGACTCCGGATTCAAAATAAAATTATTTTAAATATTATACAAATATTATTGTATCATTAATTAAATGCATAGTTTGCATTTACTTACATAAGAATTAAGTCAATGGCTTTTTTATGAATTAAAGGAGCTTTACAGCTTCTGACTGTCCATGACTGTCAGCCATTTATGAAGGAGTCGGACTGTGGGAAAGTAGAGGAGTAGTCGCTGGTGCTGATCGCCTGTGGCGACTTTAGGAAAGGGGCTGTCCTGATAAGCTTTGCCGCTTGGAAGGAATGACGGTTGTCAGCTTTCCATTCATCTTATTTTTGTCAAATGGTGATAATGTCCTTGTATTGTGAAATAACTTTTTGCCTTCCAAGAGGTTGGCAAAACTGACAACCCATGTGTAAGCTACAGCTATAGGTGTGTTGCTTGTCACCCATCTTTTCCAAACGCTGCTCTACTCTAAATAGATATAATTTTTTAGGTAAAACAAGGGAGAAAATCTTGAATATACAGCACTGTGCAAATGTTTTAGGCAGGGAGATTGCTGCAAGGTAACAGTGCTTTCAGAAATAGAAGTATTTATAGTTTATTTTTGTCAATTAACAAAATGAAGTAAATGAATAGAAATTTAAATCCCATCAATATTTGGTGTGACCTTTGCCTTTCTTCTCGGTACTTGCAGACAGTTCATGAAAGCTTGGCAGGGAGGTTGTTCCCACTATCTTGGAGAACTAAGCACAGATCTTCTGTGGATGTAGGCTTGCTCCAATCCTTCTCTGTCTTCATGTAATCCCAGACAGACTGGATGATGATGAGATCAGGGCTCTGTGAAGGCCGTATCATCACTGCCAGGACTCCTCCTCCAAATAGGGTCACACCAAATATTGATGGCATTTAGATTTTTCTCTTTATTCACTTCATTTTTAAAAAAAATATAAATATATAAAAATATATTTTTACAATATAAACTATTAAAGTGTTACTAAACTTTCTGGCAGTATTTGTATCATTAACAAATTTTGTCTCCTTTCTGTGAAATCCTGCTTTTTTTTCCACTGTCAATTGCTTCTGTGTTGAGAGCGGTCTCCGCTTCTCACTGAATATTACTGTATATGGAGTACAGGGCTGTTTAGTAAAGAAAATAAGGGTGGGGAAGGGTCACTTCAAACAGTTATATCTTGGACATTATAAAACATACAAACTTGCTTTTTGTGTCATATGAAAGAGGAGAGCCTCAGGCTAAATTATTTCCAGAGTTACCACTGGTTGAAAACACAGTTGGGATTAGGCTATTTATATGAAGCTGTATAATATATATGATATAAAACTCCCAATCCCGATTGTGTAACCTTAGTGGCATATGAAAGAAGAGATTTTCCTCCTTTCATATGACACAAAAAGCAAGTTTGTACGTTTTATACTGTCCAAGATATAACCGTTTGACATGACCCTCCCCTACCCTCATTATCTCCACATATTACACAACCCTGTACTCCGTACACAGGGTTCACACTTGCACCGGCACTCCGTTCGCCGCGAATCCGACCTAAATGTCGGAAAACTGGATAGAGAAAGTCCTGCATGTCCGACTTTGTTTCCGACGAAAAAAAAACAGCTTTGTGGCGCACACCCGCACATTGCTTTAAAAATCCATAGAAGTGAATGGGTTTTTAAGCAAAGCGTCGCAAACCTTTCCCTATCCAGTTTTCCGACATTTAGGTCTTATTCGCGGCGGACGGAGTGCCGGCGCAAGTGTGAACCCACCCTAACATTCAGTGAGAGGCAGGAACCGCTCTCCATACACAAACAAGGGAAAGAGTGAAAAAAATGCAGGATTTTACAGAAAGGAGCCAAATTTTGTAATATACTTTATTAACAAATTTTATGAATGACACAAATACTGCCAGATAATGAAAAGTTTTCCAAAAGTATAGTTAAGCGTTAACACTTCTATTTGAGAGGTTCTTACTTTGCAGCATTTTTGCACCTGCCTAAAACTTTTGTACTGTACTCTGTATTTACAGGTGATGTCAGTGATATATTTATGGGCTAGGCTTGTGACATGCTGATTTTCATTGAGGAGAAGCATTCCATAATACAGTACCCATAAATATCTATAGGACTATACTTTACCTCCGCGCTTTATATTTTAATGGATGCCTTATTACATAGGTATTCTACCCAAGAAGCATTTCTCCTTAATATCTCCTATAATATATACTAACAGGCCCATGTAAGAAGCAAGTGCTCCTGCAGGGCCAGTATGTCCTGTAAATGTCTTTTCAGCAGCAGTATATGGAAAGAATGACATAAAATCTCCTTGAAAACAATATATGAGCTTGCAGCGGCCCTATAAAATTGCGGAGTGAAAAGCTGCACATATCTTGGGCACTGAGGATTCGTTTCATTGTGTCGCCCAGTAGATGCAGCCATATTTGAAGCAGAATTTAATTACATTTTTCTTTTGCAAAAGTTTGAGTGAGACGTTTGCATTGTTGCCATTCAAGGTCCGAATGCACATAGGACTACAAGAGTCAAGGTCCACTCAAAGCCTAAAAAGCTGCAGTCTAAACACTTCATGTAATAAGCTGTGGCTTATTAAGTCAAAAACACTTGTCGCCGAATTATTAAAACGCCATTTCCATCCTCTCTTGGCGTACAATAGTACTAGGTGGACAAAGGGTTTTGAGCAGAATGCAGGTGAAGGATACGCACAGGGTGCTGGGATTTAGACAATGCTTATTGCCTATAAAGATAAAAGCTCCCGCATTATCTTCTGTCTCAGGTGCTATATATGTAGTCTCCAGTAAATTGTAAGTATCTTTTTTTTTCAAAAAGTTACCAAAGAGAGGGTCACAGTGTACACCATTGTAGAGGCTTATTTAAGGATGTCATTGTAGTGGTTCGTATTGTCTCGCCAGTATCTTCAAGCTCTCCTTTGTGCACCACAGAATATTTTAATGTGCAAATGGATATCAGCAACAATAAGTGGTGTTTCAGAACGTCAGTATGCAGAAGAGGACAAAATAATAGAAATTTCCGGAGTTGGTAAATACCATTAATGTAAATTAACAAAAAGATGATAAATCTAAATTCCAGTATTCCAAACTCTCATGTTTATAAAGGCCCAAAAATCTAAAAAAATGTATGGTGTAGGGTCTTGAGAACAGAAGTATAATATGTATGTTCTATGTATTTATGGTTGCTTATGCCGGATATGGCGTAGAACTTGTAGGCTCTGCCCAAGCTTATGGGATTTGTCCTATATGGCATATGCCTATACTCTGGTGCAAGCGCAGTAGACAAGTACTTGTCATGGCTTACACTGTGGATGTCTCCCGGTCTCTTGTGCATGCACAGCTAATGCGATTGCTTATTGGGTGTTGGAACTAACAGCGGAACCAGTAGAGAGGCAGCTATTGAAGGATGCAAAATTGGTGGAGGTGGTGAAAGTTCCTCTTTAAGCTGGCCAAAGCTGCTGATTTGGGCCGGGCTCGCCAACCATGTGATGTGTGTGGTGGCCTACCAAGAACCTCTTGTCATCTGCCTTTGAGTGAGTAAGGTATGGTACATATTAGATGGTTGGCAGATCCTCTCCTTCAGGGGAGATTAGTTGTCACCAGTGACTCCCGGGATGACCAGGAGAAGATAGCTGTCAGCCAATTGAACATTCTGCCAATAATTATCTCAAGTGTATGGCTAGCCTTAGCTTGACCAGAGGATACCAGGATAAAGGCCTGTTTGTACGGGACAATGATTGGGCAAATGAACCTTCTTTAGAAACCCTTGTTCCCGATCATTGCTGCAAGTGAACATGAATGTTTGCTAGCATAGAAATGTTAGCTGGTTGGCAGCGCAAACTCCCTCGTGAACAAGCGATGTGCTGCCAGCAATTGCAAACTGTATTGATGCTCGTTCATCCTTATATTAACTTTTGCCGCATGCAAACTGCAGTCCGTGACATCTAATCGCCATGTTATCTTGTCAGTAGGTGTTTATTAATAGACAGAACATTTGGCCATGTAGACCCTTAGTTATCACTTTGAGGGTCACTGGCGTCCTTCACATATATTCTGTACCATTTAATACAATGAGTGTACATGAAGCCGTCGCTATGTTCTCACATTCATTGAAGCTGCTGTGTATTTTGTCATATCAGCCAGTAAGTATTCTCTGCGGGTCGAGTTGACTCAGAGGTCAAGTGTTTTCAGATAAAACTATTACAAGCCAAGTGTCATAAAAGCTAATCTAGTTCTGTAAATCCTCATGTGAAGGTCTCCTGATAATTCATTCCCAGTCCATCCTTGTATACTTTGTATTGTAAGCTTTCTCTTTGGATACTTGATAAGGACATTTTGTGAGTTGTTTCCCAGCTATCTCATAGAATATATGTGATGTCTATTCTATGTATGTGCGTAGAGATAGCATCTCACAATAGTATACCTGCCCGCAGTATCGCTGAAGGTTATGTTTGCCACCGACTCTGTCCATAGCATTCATATTGCTGCCGACACTGGTAGTACTAGACTTCTTATTTTTGTATTCTCTTAAAAGCTGATTAGAAGGGCCAGCTCTGTCCTGGGGAGCCCACTGGACCCAGTGCAGGTGGTGGGTGACAGAAGGATACTGTCCGTGGTGAGCTCCATGCAGAAGAAGGAGTCCCATCCCATGCATGAGACTGTGATCGCGCTGAGCAGTACTGTCAGTGACCGACTGCTCCACCCTAGGTGTGAGAAGGAGCGCTATCGGAAGTCTTTCCTCCCCACCGCGGTTAGGCTGTACAACCAACACCGACCTAAGCGGAGATCATTACACACAGAGAACTGAAAATATCTCTCTGCCTGTTAAATCCCCCCCCCCCCTGCTACGCCCTATCTGTCTGTCTGCTATCAATGTAATGCCTCTCACCTTGGAATATTCCTGTACATGTTGTATTTGTATTTGTATCTGCTTATCTTTGCTGCTGTAACACACTGAATTTCCCCATTGTGGGACTATTAAAGGACTATTATTATTAAAATTACCTGTCGCCTCTCCTGATGTCAGTTTTAGTACGTACTTGTATTCCCATAATACACCAAAATTGTTCTATCTTTTTTTGTAACACTGGTGTTCTGTTCCTCTCTTATTCCTCCTAGAATTTTTTGTTTAAATTGACAACTGCTTGTTACCTGTTGGTGGTGGGGGTATCTCTGCGCACACTGATACTGTCCAATCATTGCTATTTGTGTCAGGATACACCCCTTTGGCAAGGATAATAGTGACACTTGCCACTTCCACTTCACAGGCTAGTGACACGATCGGTCGTCATGTGGCAGTTCCATTCCAGTGAATGGGGCTGATTTTCAATACCAAGCACAACCTCTATGCAACGTACAGCGCTGTGCATGGTATTCAGTAAAGAAGCCGCAGCGCTCACCCAAACTCAGTGGTCTCTTCAAACAGCTGTTCTGTGGGAGTACTGAGTGTCACACCCCAACCTATCCTATGGATATACTATATCATCAGTAGTCCATTCTCAGAAAATTTCCTTTGGAATGGCATTTGATGTTCCCAAGTATGTCTCTTCTTTAAAAGAGTTTCCAGTTCTGATATTGGATAGGTCATCTATATCAGATGATTGGACACCTCCACTGATCAGCTGTAGGAAGAGACTGCAGCATTCACATGAGTGCTGCAGCCTTTTCACTATATACCAAGCACAGTGCCATATACTTTATAGTGGCTGTTCTTGGTATTGCAGCTCAGCACCATTCACTTGAAAGGGACTGTGTTGCAAACAGGCCATGTGACTCATAAACATGACATCACAGCCATGAAAATATGGATACTCAAAAATGATCCACTTGATCACTGGTTATAGAATTTAACATTCTTCCTTAACTTTTGGCTGGTGCTAAGTCTGGTGCTTATCACTTCAAAGTAGTTTTTTTTCCCAAATCTACAAAAGTGACTTACGTGACAGAGGTATGTTGTGTATTGGTGTAATGTGCTTTGTAACATGGAATATGCTTGGGGAGGTGAAAGACTGCCTTGTGATTAATCTGAATTCTTTTTTTTCCTGTTTTTTATTGTCCGAAAAATCTGGTAAATACTGGACATGTTCAGTTTGGATGTCTCGGTGGACCTTTAGTTGAGTACCTTTGGTCTAGAGTATGTCCGCCCCTGCCTTATTGACTGTATAAACTGTATATGGCTCAGTATAATGCATGATGAAGAAGCGGCCAGCCCTTTATCAGCAGGTTTCTATTTTCTGATTTTGTTTTTAGCAATAATCAATAAAAATGACAATGTGGAATAATCATTAAACCTTTCTCCTTTTGTCCCTGGAAGGCTATGGATTAAACTGCCCCTCGGGGAGCCCGGGGCCTCTCATGTGCCTTGGAAATGTAATTAACTCTCTAAGGTCTGTGTCATATCTGCATATCTCTTCCTCTTCAGTATAGCTAAAAGGCCCTGGATTTGAGCATGTATATAATGTACATGTAAGCCATAGGTGACCCATCAGAATACTCCACTGGTCAAACATTCATTATATAGTAACACTTTATTTTCTGATGTGTACCTTTATGGATCTATTTATAAATATGGTTAATGTCGGATATCAAAGCTCCACTTTAAAGTGACTGTCGTCATTTTAAAAAGAGAATTTGTGTGATGTCTCTTGGCTTGGGTGTACCAGCGCAGTATGTGCATTATCCCTGCTTTGTGATGTTATAGTGGGAATTAATCCTGTATTGACATCACTGCGTGTGCATTATCCCTGTACTGTGACATCACTATGTGTGTATATTATCTCTGTACTGTGACATCACTTTGTATATTATCCCCGTACTGTGACATAACTATATTTGAATTATCCCTGTATTGCGACATCACTGTGTGAGTTAACCCTATATTGTGACATCACTGTGTGCGTTAACCCTGTATTGTGACATCACTGTGTGCGTTATCCCTGTACTGTGACATCACTGTGTGCGTTAACCCTGTACTGTGACATCACTGTGTGTGCGTTAACCCTGTGCTGTGACATCACTGTGTGTGCGTTAACCCTGTACTGTGACATCACTGTGTGTGCGTTATCCCTGTACTGTGACATCACTGTGTGTGCGTTATCCCTGTACTGTGACATCACTGTGTGTGCGTTATCCCTGTACTGTGACATCACTGTGTGTGCGTTATCCCTGTACTGTGACATCACTGTGTGTGCGTTATCCCTGTACTGTGACATCACTGTGTGTGCGTTATCCCTGTACTGTGACATCACTGTGTGTGCGTTATCCCTGTCTGTAAAGGAGACCACTTGCTGCTTAAAGTGGTCAATGTAGGGTGGAGCCCCATGGTTACATGTTATGCTCCACTCTGGCTCACTAGACATCATAATTATAATACAGACCGGGGTATAGAACAACATTCAGGACACTGTCCACGATCCAGAATTGAGAGTTGCTCTGTAAGCCTGGCCTCGCGGGGACAAATGTGTATTTTTTTTTTTTTATGTTCTCCATGTCATGCTGCCTTTCCATTGCAGCTGCTCACAGGTGGTTAGAAAGCCTGAACCTTGTGTGTTCAGCTGATTCCCTCTCCAACTCTTATTCTAAGTGTTCTAAGGATGACACAACCCATTTAAGGAAAAGCATCTTATAAATTCTCTTTTGTAGGATAAGACCACAGGGACTGGCACTGCATACGGCTGGTACCTTGCCTACCCTGGTGGCCACATGATTTTGAAGGTGCATGGCACAACACCGTACATTGTGTGAGGTTCGCACTTGGTAAAACGGGGAGCTCTAAACAGGTCATGTGATGAATGAAGGTGTCATTGCATGACTGTGAAGCAAGAGAGTCCCTCATTGGTGCACCACTGTGGGTATATCAATAAGTCAGTCTCAGAAAACCACTTTAATTTTTTCCATTTTAGAGAGTTTGGTTTGTCAGAGATATGAGTGGTATATCCAATGGGCCATCATTGACCTCTAGAATGAGGAGGTGGTGGTGGTACTAAGAAAGTTCTGGGCAATTTGGTTCCAGTTGGGTCTGGGAGGCCGATTCTGAGGGTTGCTTTGTCAGTCCATTATTGTCAATGACCAAGCCAAAGGGGCCTGCATAGTGGATTCTATATACATATTGCCCAAGGTTAATCATTTGTAGATCTTTATTGAATTTTAAAACGTTTTATAAAAAAATATAAAAACTGATCTTATAGACTGAAAACACAACATTACATTACACCTATGACACATCATAGATATGATAGATGGTATATGGAGGAAGATTTATTCAGTGGACAGAATTCTGTTGGTGTAACTATTGCCTTGAAATTGACTAAAAGTAAAGCCCAAGTGTGCTTCTTTTCTCGAAAAATATCAAATATAATACTAACACAAAACTGATATAATGAGGTGTGGTCTTCTGCTTCAAAATCCTCTCCAAAAACCACCTGAGCTTTCTGCTGTGGGTTTTAGAGGGCCAGTTTTTAGCGAAAATTTTGCTGTGAAACACATTTTAAAGAAGTACTCTTAAAAAGATATTTATTCTCTGGCCCAATAGTAAGGAACAAGATAGAAGTCACCTTACTGATGCCTGTATTCACGAGTTATCTGCTTTGTGGTCCTCTGCTGTACCATGTGACCAGCCTTCTGACTTGTACAGCATCTTACTGTATATGTGGACTAGAAGGCAGTTTTTTTTTTTTGTTTTTTTTTATTCCTATAAGACTCTGACTCAGGAATGAATAGAGACTGACTTGCAGCCCACACACAAGATAAGAATCATTGTGTCTTAGTGCTGGTTATGTGGTGCGGAAGAGGACCGGAAAGGAGCAGATGTTTTATGAATAGAGACATCAGGATGAAGACTTCTGTTTACATCACATTCCTTAATAATGGGCCAGAAGATTGGACAAATTCTCAATTTTTTTTTTCTATGTTCTAGTTCGATTTATTTATTGTATTTATTAACGTAACCTTATAATTGAATTAAACTACAGTGCTTGCCAAAAGTATTGGCATCCCTGCAATTCTGTCAGATAATACTCAATTTCTTCCAGAAAATGATTGCAATCACAAATGCTTTGGTAATAATATCTTCATTTAATTTGTCGTCAATGGAAAACCACAAAAAGAATTGTCAAAAAGCCAAATTGGATATAATTCCACACCAAACATAAAAAGGGGGTGGACAAAAGTATTGGCACCCTTTGAAAAATCATGTGATGCTTCTCTAATTTGTGTAATTAACAGCACCTGTTACTTACCTGTGGCACATAACAGGTGGTGGCAATAACTAAATCACACTTGCAGCCAGTTGAAATGGATTAAAGTTGACTCAACCTCTGTCCTGTGTCCTTGTGTGTACCACATTGAGCATGGAGAAAAGAAAGAAGACCAAAGAACTGTCTGAGGACTTGAGAAGCAAAATTGTGAGGAAGCATGAGCAATCTCAAGGCTACAAGTCCATCTCCAAAGACCTGGATGTTCCTGTGTCTACCGTGCGCAGTGTCATCAAGAAGTTTAAAGCCCATGGCACTGTGGCTAACCTCCCTAGATGTGGACGGAAAAGAAAAATTGACGAGAGATTTCAACGAAAGATTGTGCGGATGGTGGCTAAAGAACCTCGACTAACATCCAAACAAGTTCTAGCTGCCCTGCAGTCCGAGGGTACAACAGTGTCAACCTGTACTATCCGTCGGCGTCTGAATGAAAAGGGACTCTATGGTAGGATACCCAGGAAGACCCCACTTCTGACCCAGACATAAAAAAGCCAGGCTGGAGTTTGCCAAAACTTACCTGAGAAAGCCAAAAACTTTTTGGAAGAATGTTCTCTGGTCAGATGAGACAAAAGTAGAGCTTTTTGGGAAAAGGCATCAACATAGAGTTTACAGGAAAAAAAAAGAGGCCTTCAAAGAAAAGAACACGGTCCCTACAGTCAAACATGGCGGAGGTTCCCTGATGTTGTGGGGTTGCTTTGCTGCCTCTGGCACTGGGCTGCTTGACCGTGTGCCTGGCATTATGAAGTCTGAAGACTACCAACAAATTTTGCAGCATAATGTAGGGCCCAGTGTGAGAAAGCTGGGTCTCCCTCAGAGGTCATGGGTCTTCCAGCAGGACAATGACCCAAAAGACACTTCAAAAAGCACTAGAAAATGGTTTGAGAGAAAGCACTGAAGACTTCTAAAGTGGCCAGCAATGAGTCCAGACCTGAATCCCATAGAACACCTGTGGAGAGATCTCAAAATGGCAGTTTGGAGAAGGCACCCTTCACATCTCAGGGACCTGGAGAAATTTGCCAAAGAAGAATGGTCTAAAATTCCAGCAGAGCATTGTAAGAAACTCATTGATGGCTACCGGAAGCGGTTGTTCGCAGTTATTTTGTCTAAAGGTTGTGCTACCAAGTATTAGGCTGAGGGTGCCAATACTTTTGTCCGGCCCATTTTTGGAGTTTTGCGTAAAATGATCAATGATTTGACTTTTTTTTCATTCTCTTTTGTGTTTTTTCATTGCAAGCAAAATAAATGAAGATATTATTACCAAAGCATTTGTGATTGCAATCATTTTCTGGAAGAAATTGAGTATTATCTGACAGAATTGCAGGGGTGCCAATACTTTTGGCCAGCACTGTAACTTTTTTTTTTTTTAATTGAAGCTACTGCAGAATTTGCAAAATCCCTGTGCTCCGGTATTACTGTGTCTGACTGGACAAAATGTATTACATGTGTAGTAATTCCAATGTAGTAATACAGGAATGAGTCACCCATGACATTTATATGCTTTAAATGGACGCTTCTTAAGTCAACTCCTTAGAAAATTATACCTTGACCTTGTAGAAAAAATAGTTTACTCTCTGAATCGCAATAAATATCAGGTTGCGTGAATATTTCTAGTTTCGTTTATAGTATTTCAGTGACCTAAGGCTTTTATTATATGTATAGTGGAGCCAGCCTGGAGCAATATGTTACATGACTTTACAGATGGTGGTCGGTCATTAATATCCTCTTGCGGAGTATCCACAGGTCGGAATTCCTGCATGGGTGGCTCGTACCATTTCTTTTGTTCCATTTGATTTAGTCCCAAATGAATCTGTTTAGTCAGTAGGGTAAAGTGTCTCAAGTATCTTATGAGTGTGCCTGGACTCATCATGCATATCCTTGGCCATCTGTGAACAAGACCCAAAGGCACGGCGATGTATGTTGGTGCTTGAGAACTATGTAGTATGTTGTATAGACTCTGGCTTACAGTAATTGACGTTCTGCTTGTAATAGAGTAGTATTGATATAGTTTGTGGGTTTTTTTTTTTTTTTTAAATAAACCAATCCAAAAACTCTGGCTATGTTTTTCCAACAAACTGAGTAGACTACAAAAATGGCCTTGGCTGGTGCTTACATCGATCAGCCTGATAGTGACGCACACTAATATATCACAATGATACTGAAACCGGTGATGTTGTGACCTGTTATATGGCTGTTGCCTCATCAATTTCCCATCGTTCCTGTTCATAGTTTTCCTGCTGGTCTCTACTTCCTTGTCCCTCTCAACACTTGGGAAATGACCATTCACCCAGTCACTGGATCGGTGAGGTCTGATTTTTTTAAAAATAGTTTTACAGCTTTGAGCCTTTTCTAAATAATTTTTATGGGTTATACAACATCTGCCTCTAAGAGACTTTTACGCACATTACCATATAGTGAAATGAAATCTTCAGTGTTCTTGAACTTCCAAAAAATGATCAGAAGTTGCTCTTGACTTAAAGGAGACCTTTTACAACCTCTATTTTCTTTGCGTCTTTTAATAGGTGACATTAGGATCTCTACTGTGGGTGATCTTGGTGATCCAGAGCTTGTCATCACATCCCGTTGTCTGCTCCTGCCTGACACTACCCACTTGACAGTACAGAGCGTAATTAGCATATTATATACCAAACTTAACAGCACATATTGCTCAGGAATGGGTGAGGCTAAAGAAAAAATACAAACTGTGCTGGAATCAGCGGGGCAATGCCTAATAAAGTGTGCAGAGAGGTGGGGGGGAGTGTAGAAAGGTACTCTTTAAATTAAAGGGACACTCCAGGAAAAAACTTATATACCTTGTTTATGACTAAAGAGAGTGCATGACTAAAGGATGCAGAGCACACCATAGAGTGACTGCCTTTGGTAAGCTCCACTCCTTCAGGCCCTGTATTATTCATGACTCAGTGTAACAGTCTGCCTGTAGTGTTCCTTTAAATATGTGGAGCTAATTTTTTTTCTCACCCTGTACAAACATCGATCGATCTATTTTATCTGTAATTAGTGATGAGCAAACCGGTTCGTAACGAACTGGGTTTTAGTAATTTTCCATGGTTTGCCACCCAAAATCACTACTATACTCTGGGGACTTCTCCGTCCCCAGGGTATAAGTGGAGGCCCAGTGGGGCTGGGGAAACCTAATAAACATTAAAACACCTTCCCTCATCTGGGCCTGGGCTCCCTTATGGTTCTCCTGAGTTATCAACCTTCTTGCTGATGTCACGGGCCTGGAGGACTACTGAGGCCTGTCACTGGACTTCAGCAGTCATGTGGGTGCGCTGACATCATGACACTTGTGTGAAAGCAGTAATGTTGGCATACCCAATGTGACTGCCAAGACCCAATCACTGGCTTTGGCAATCTCCTAGGGCCTGTGAGATCACCCTGCATGGTGACTGAAGAGGAGCACAGGAGAGGTGAGGGAAGGTGAGTATTAGTGTTTGTAATATTTCAGCACCTTTTCTGGGCCTCTGCTTATTATATTCTGGAGATTGAAGAGACCTCAGAGTATAATAGCACTTCTGGTTAGACCGAACACGCGGATGAACCTCTTGAATATTCACGTATCAAATCTCACAAGGGTCGTCCATCTCTATCTGTGATCAATGGTTTCAGAACCAATTTGATACTAATTTCTTGGTTTTACAGAGCGCCCCATTGTAGGCCTCTTCTGCGAGCAATGTATTAATACAGTTATAGACTAACACCCCAAATAAATCAATATAGGGCCGCAAAAGGTCAGAAATTCAGAAGTTACTGACCCGTCACCTATGATTTATGACCTCAATATCTGTCGACTCTTATTAGCATTATGATTTATCCATACAAGTACGCTTTTGTGAACAGGTATGGCGTGGTATCTTCATCGGCAGGGTCTTATCCCTGAATGCACATTGTAAAAGGTCTAAAGTAGCGTGGGGAGGGACAGGTGCTCCTCCCAGCTCCCTTTTGTAATTAGCATTTGTTCCCTTTGACTGGAGGGGGGTATTGGCAGACCGGGCGTGTGTCAGGGTCAGGAGTGCTACAGATGTGTGGGTGGAGCTGGAAGCGTGCCCGGACGACAGGCTAAACTCACAATGCACATTTATATTGTTTGAATGGGATTTCAGGACTGCGCTGCTGAGGACAGCACAATGATGACACCCACGGAGCTGCCAAGATGATGATCGGTGAGGTGACTTTATCTTTTCATTTCCTGTTAAAGACTAAACCTAATTATCTGTGACCCAAAAAAGAACAAAAAGTGAGCTATAGAGAGGGGTACGGGACCAGCGTAAGGATGCTCTTACTTTGTCTTGCTTGGTTTGGCTGGTCCAATTGGCTTATTTCACATAAATGAAATATACCCGACCTACTGGGCTTGTGGCGGTAATATATAAGGGTTTATAAGGCATCATCTCCTCTGTGTTTGCTCTTTTTCTAGCCCTGTCTTATGGCAATACTTTGTGTGTCTCCTTGGAGGAGCACTTGACTCAGTTCAGAGATTGTACAAGGCGATTTTCAAGGCAGAGCAGGTCAAGGACTTGTGACCATCGAGGGATGTTTTCTATATTTACTGTATAGATCTACAACCGTGAAATTATAGATGTCTACTAAAAATATTCTCCATTGAGCTTTCTCTAGGTTAAAGGGTCTGGCACTGTAAGGAGGTTCTTATGCGGTCATCATTGCAGTGTCTAATAGTGACTTTTTTTATTCTTTACTATTATTTTGGAGATATCACATCTGTAATTTGCTTTTGTCAACAACTATCAGTGTCAGTGGGATCTATAGTGTGGTCGGGACAGGATTTGCGTCCACAATATAAATCGAATAATATGGATGTATTACAGTATATTCACACATATTGGGCGGGCGTTTATCAAGCCTCTTGCACCTATTTTCTTCTGATTCTGTTCCCCTAAAGGAGTTGTCCGCTACTTTTTTTTTTTATTTATTTTTTTTAATTATTTAAAGGGGTTGTCCTGGAAGTAGTAGTTTACTTGAGGATTACTGCTGATGGACCTGGGGGTTCCAGCAATGTTGCGCCACCCCATCCCCAGGTTATGTGATTTGGTACAGCGGATCTCCCCTCTCCCCTGTCCTCCGTCTCCAGCTGCAACCAGTCCGATATTCAGTTTAGAGGTCCTTGATGGAAGTGACAACAGCCCAATCACAGGCCTCAGTGGTCGCCCCTTTAACGGCATAGCATGTGATTTGCCTAAACTGTCCCCTAGCACAAACGGGGCGTCACTGCTGACAACAGCCGGGAGACCTGTGTACAGACAACAGAAGGCTTGTCATTTTATTTTAGGAGTGTGTATGTGTAGTTTACCTGTAGTAACCTTTTCCGATGCATTTATGATGTGCGCTTTTTTTATTTTTATTTTTTTTTTTTAAAAAGGGGCAACTGGACTCCATAACATATTGCATAAAAAAGACCCGACACATCTGATAGCAGTGTAGCCACAACTGAAGTGAATTTACACAAATTTATTACACATCTGTGCCATTTTTGTTAATGCAGAGATATATATCACATAAAAGGGGGCAGATGTATTTTATGCAGTTTTTGGTGTATTTTTGTCCCTGAAACTGCTGACAAACTGTTTTGAATAGGTGTCGGATTTATTTCATAGGAAATATGCAGCGTGTGCACACGCATCTCACTTTTTAATGTGGTTCCTGCACATAAACAGAACTAAATCCGTTGCTGGTGGCTGCAAACTTGTGCTGGGGCCAAGTAGTTTGAGGATCCATGGCATTGTAAATGGCAAAACCGTAGCAGATTCCACTTCAGATATGCAGAGGATAGTCTTAATGTGTATTTTAACTCATGTGAACAGGCTCTGAAGAAGGTGCAGTAAACCTATGGGCTGTGGTGTGACAGCTGTATGTCTGCTACATGGGAGTATTTCACAATGTCTACCTCTGACATATGCTGTTGGTCATTGTATGGTGGTCCAATGTAAGGGTAAAAAAAACCACGAAAAATGGCATGTGGCACCCCAACGGAAGCCTAAGAGATCCTATTTTGACCTCCCTCAGGTGACTTTGAGCTTCTCTGGTGTGTGCACTGAACATGGTTTTATAATATGCGGTGAACAGAACCAAAAGGCGCCAATACACTTTAGCCTAAAGTTGGTAAAAATAGACAGTTTTAGCTCTAAGGTGGGGAATTTACTAACCCATCTATGCCAGTTTTCTGGTGTTGATGGGTGTAAAGGTTGTGCATCTTTAGTGCACAGGCCCTTCCTGTGCCCAAGATCTACCACATTGTTCCTTCTGCATAATGCTTGCAGAAGGAACAGAAATTTGCTATAACTCCTGTCAAAGCGAGTATGAGTTGTATCTAGAATCTGTCAGTTCCTGAATGGCGTAGATTTCAGTTCTGGCACATCGGAGTATATCTAAACTATTAAGACTCAATAAATTCCCCAAGTGAATGTTAGTTGGGTGATCAGTTGTATAAGACGACTTCTAGCACACTGTCATCGATTGGAAGAAAGTTGGCCATATTGGAAATTTCCGTCTAATAGTTAAACAAAAACTTTCATTCTTAAAGATTTATAGGCCACAACCAGACCTTTCGGATTCTCCCCTGACGTCAGATTTCACCTATACAATCCTGTTATTCTCAGGGATATAGGCCGCTGCCGGAGGAGTCTCTTGCCTCACCCACTGTGGTGCACCACTTGGCCAAACTGTGTCTGCATGATGGAGTCGGGAGAGTGTTTGTCCGACAGCTATCTACAGTGTATGACCAGCTTTAGTCAATTGTAGTCAATAATTTACTTGCTGTGTACATGAATACTATCTATTGTTCTCTGCTATCAGTCATTTCATGCTGGGCTGAAATTTCACTGTGCTTCAATGAAATGTTGATAAAGCCTAGATAGGCATCGGCTTCGTTGCCATCATCAATACTATAACATTATTATTATCGAAGCTGGTTGGAGTGATCATGCGGAGTTCCTTTTCCCATCCACATCTTTTGCATTATGGCAGACATGCTGGATCCATTTTTGAAGGGATATCAATCTATTCTGACCGAATCAATTCACTTTAATGGATTCCATCAGGGTACGGTGTTTTCAATGGCAAAAAAAAGTTCTGCAGACTATTTATGTTGTCAAAAATACCATAAACCTCAATGGACTCCATTAAAGGATTGGAGAATGAATTAAATGTCCCCCTACCAAGAGGATAGGGGAGAAGTATCTGTTGGGGGTCCCAGCAGTCGTGCAAAAAAATAGGGCTTTTGTGCTCCCCAATTGAATGGAGCACTGTGTCTGTGTTCCGTTTTTCCGGCTTTGCCATAGAAATGGAGTAGTAGCGCACATATACCATTGTCCCTCCGTTCCAGTGGGATGACCGCTGTTCTCTTAATTGTGGATCCTGTAGATAAGGCATAAGTTTAAAGGGAACCTGTCGGGTCTATTAGGTGCACTAAACCACCCACAGGTCCTGTTGGGTTAATATCCCAAATAGCCTTATCCTAAAGCTCCGCTCCTGGTGCCTAATGTAGTTGTTCACTAAAGTTCAAGTAGTACACCTCAGCTTCAATGTGCATGCGGGGCCCCGAGTTCATGTACAGTGAAGACAACATGTACCTCCCTGACTTAAGTGAACCACTGTCCTTGCAGCGGAAGCAAGGACAAGTATTAGGGTAAGTTCACATGGAGATTTTTGCAGGCTCAAAAAATCTACTTCAGGAATTAGGAAACTTTTTTCAACCTTTTTTTTTATGCAATGCATTTTTTTCGCAGTTTCTTTTCCACTTCCTATTGATTTCAATGGGTTAATGGGTTTTTCAAGATGGAATCCGCCTCAAGATGTTTCATGTCTGTTTTGTGTGGGTTTTTTTTTTTTTCTTCTAACTGAAATGTGCTACTAACTCTCATTGAAATCAATGGGAGGCATTCTTTGAGGCAAATTTTGAAGCGGATTCCTCCTCAAAATCCTCCTGCAAAAATCTGTCTGAACTCACCCTTAAGTTTTTTTTATCCCCACTGTGGCTATGAACAATGTTACATAGAGCTATTTGGGGACACTAAGCCGCCAATTCATAAGGAACTGTGGGTGTTTTAGTGTTCCAAATAGAGCTGACAAGTTTCCTTTTAATCCAAAGTACAACCCCTTTAAACTAAGGCTGAGGCCCCACGTTGCAGAAATGCAGCTTTCTTTTGTTTCAGATTTTTCTGCATTTTTTTTGAGCCAAAACCAAGAATGGCTAAAAAAGGAATGGGAAATATATAGGAAGTGCTTATCCTTCTACTTTCTGCCCAACCCACTCCTGGCTTTGGCTTAAAAAAAAAAAAAAAAAAAAGCAACAGAATTTGCAACAAAGAAAGCTGCGTTTCTGCAACGTGGGGCCGCAGCCTAAAGCCTCACGTTGCGAAAGCAGCTTTTTTTTTTTTCCTAGAGCATTGCTGACAATTGCTTTGTTGGGGAATTGCTATTCATGCAGTACTGTAATGTTTAGAAAATGTCTCCATGCCAGAGCTGCTCTTGAACTTTTTGGATTTTTTTTTTTTTTTACTTTTTAAAATATCAACTATTGGCACAGGATTGACACTTTGTGTGGGTGTCCTGCCATAGTTTCTCACTCCATGAATGTAGAGACGCTGCGGCCTCGCTCGTGCCAGCTGTTTGCATAATGCCGCTATACAGCAGAGAGACATTTTCTCGTAAGCAGAGACCATACTGTTTGCTTACGCACGGCACATTTTAGCTGTAGGAGGTCGACTAAGAATAGAATAAGATTTCCTTGACGCGCTCTCCACTTTCCAGGCGTCTTAGCAAAGTTCCTAATTCTCTTTGTGCTAGAGTCAGCAGCCAATGGGCGGATTTTATTTTTAACAATAGTCAAAAAGTGAATGGTTTGCAAGACAGTGGACTGCTGCGGGTGTGGGGTCCTCCTGGATACTTTTTCAATAGAGAGATTAGTTTTCCAACAAGGAGATTAGTTTGACTCTGGCCGCTAACTTTTTATGATTTATCTGTCTTACCTTCGCAATTCATTCCAAATCTGTTGGTGGTAATAGTTCTAATCTCCTGATCCTAGGCCTTTGTTTTACAATTGGCGGTGGTTCTAAAGATTCTCTCATCACTTTAAATGTACCTACATACCGTGATTGTGCTGCTCTTAAAGGGGTTTTCCATTATTTTATTTTTTTCATGTATGCCCTCTCCTCAGGATTGGCCCATAGATATGTGACCTCCGCCACCTGCACATATCGGCCTATACATTAATCCGCACTAACGGCCCCAGTGCTGAGTGCGGCTATGCTTCGGCTACAGCACCCTCAATACAGCGGGCAATAATATTCATGAGCAGTCTTTAAATGTACAGTTGTATAACAGTCATGACCTCTGCCCTGGTATTAACCCTTAAGTCAACTATGGCCATGTTTTAGAAGGTTGTTTGCTTTTTAACTAACCCTTCTTGTATGGTATTCTTCCCTAAATTGGAGGTGCTTTTTTTAACTCTCCTGGCTCCCTCCTTCAAGATATATTAACTTAATCAATAGCGGTGTATTGATTGACTATGGATGAGTTATTACTCTGTTTTCCCTCAAGGGGCACAAAACGCTGCAGCTTGGGGCATCAGTTTAGGGAAAGGGACACTGTTAAAAAATGGTTGTTCAGAAGGCAGAAGCACATTTGTACAGGCAAGCCGACCCTTTTATGTGGTGAAGCTTGTATAAAAGCAGCGTAACACAGCTGCCAAAACAGCGTATGTATAGATAGAGTAGCACCATATATCTTCTTTCGCCAAGGAAGAGTGCATGCCTCAAAGATCCAGCACAAGACCCCAATTCAATATATAGCAATAGGCAGCACTCCAAAAAAAGTGTAAAAAAAATTCAGTGCATTTATTCTGCCAGCAGAGGAGAGGGGGGATTTGTGTGTGTGTGTTTATATATATATATATATATATATATATATATATATATATATGTGTGTGTGTGTACATAATAAATAAATATATATTATGATACAGAAGAAGAAAAATATGCAACAGAGTAAACAATTTGTTTACAGCATACAGAACTGACATGAGGAGCTCATATTTATTATACATATATATATAAAATGTGTGTGTGTGTGTGTATATATATATATATATATATATATATATATATATATATAAACAAGTCTTATAAACATAGCAAGGCTCTATTCAGATCTCGTTTTTTATATCAGTTTAACGGATACAAAAAACGGATGCAAAAGAAACAATGCAAACGGATGGACATCCATTTACATAGACATCAGAGGTGAACAAAAAAAACTGATCCATTTCTCTCTTTTGAACACAAAGGAGTCCAAAAGAGACAAATGGAAATTTTTTTTTTGTTCACCTCTGATGTCTATGTAAATGGATGTCCATCTGTTTGCATTGTTTCTTTTGCATCCGTTTTTTGTATCCGTTAAACTGATATAAAAAAAGTGATCTGAATAGAGCCTTAGACAGTTAAAGAATTTCTCCAGGATTAGAAAACCATGCTTTCTTTCAAAAACATTGCTGCACCTGTCTACAGAATGCATGTGCTATTGCCGCTCAGCTCCATTCTCTTCAGAGGAGTGTGGCTGTCATACAGCCTGTGGACAGGTGTGACACTGTTTTTGGAGGAAAGCAGAGATGTTTCTATTCCTGGACAACCCCTTTAAGTTATAAAACAAAAAACTTCAACATGAAGCTTAAAGGGTCTGTCTGGTTTTGAGAATCCATGTTCTAACACCTTTTTAGGGAATTCTGAATTATTGAGAAAGCAGCTATTGTGGGCTTCTGGTGCTGTTATCAACAAGAACCAAGTAAAATGTATAGGGGTTGGCCTATGTTTTAATTCTTTATCCAAAGGAATATTGTGTTTGTTGGGTCCGACCACTTGGATCCCTGCCAATCATGAGAATGTAAGAGAAGGAATGGAGGGGGCAGTTCGTCTGCTTTGCTTGCCACTCCGTTTGGGTGGAGAAATAAGACCTTTGGTCTCATGATCTTGGGGGGTCCTAGCGGTCAGACTCCACCTATCAAAATGTTATCCCCTGTCTTATGTAGAGGATTTCCTGCAGGGATGTTGGGACAGGTATTACGTTACAGCTGCCCACTGGAGGTGTCAACAGTCGGGCACCCTGTGATTAGGTTAGCATTGTGTGTGTGTCCATCCTAACCAAAGAGGGTTGTCCAAAATGGACATTCCCTTTTACAAGGAGACAAATATCTATGTGAGCTCTTAGGTTACTTCTGGCTTCTGTTTTTCGGAAACAATAATTTGGCCAAGTGTTTCCCAGTCTTTCACCTGTATTACTGGAGATGATATGACTGTTTGTGCCCTCATAGGCTGTAAAAGGGCCATTTTTGCCTGGCCAAGTGGAAATATTAAAGGGGTTGTCTGAGATCAGACAAAATTAAGGCAAAGACAGGCCAGTATATAAAGCCTTCACTGCTGAATCCACCACCTATCTTGTCCTCCCTGCGATTCTTTGGTTAGTAGGCTGCAGTTATGACGTCATGTCAACATGTGACCACCAAGCATCCTCAGCAGATATTTGGAAGATTGCTGGGGTATCTCCTATGATATTCTCATCATTGTCTCCAGAAATACCCAAATACTTGCTACTCCTGGACTGGGGACTGTCAGATTTCAGGGGTACAGTTGCGCCTGGACCCAGAAACCTTGAGTGGCCTATAAGGTGTGTCTTACCAAGATGAAGAGACCAGTGCTATAAACCACAAACCTGGTACAGCTTTTGCATTGTGTCCTAGGAGTGTCTTAGGAACTTTATGTTGCACTTCTGGTGGATTCTACTGTGACAAAGATATTTTTGAGGTCCAGACTTCACTGTCAGATTTGTATCATTGTAGTCTATTGTCTGAAAAATCTTTTATGACTATAAAGTATCAATGAATAGAAGACTTGGTATTAAATATAAGAATGCATCTAAAAATTCATCATATTGCACAAAAAATAGAGGAATAAACCCCATCACATTGCAAAAAAAGTTTCTCCTAGACTTTGTCTTTTATTAGCTAGTTTGATGTCAGACATTACCGCTTAGGTTTCAGAGTGTATCCAGGTTGTAAATATTCAGTGCCATGTTATATTTCTATGCTGGATACATTTTCACAGTTGTATCATCTTTACATATAAAGGGTTCACTCAATGACCTTTGTGATTTTACATATGTGAATAGTGAATGTTTATGATGGTCTACTCTGTTTAGAGCGTGAGACTGGCCAGAACCACAAATGTAGTATTTCCCCATAAAACATGATACATTTGTCTCTGATCTTAACACCGCCATATACAATTATTTATATGTCATGTGAAAAGCTGTAGAAGCCATAGACTTTTATGACATGTTTATGGCTTCTTTAACTTTCATGTTTCCCCCAATACTCAACCAGTAAAATGAAAAATAGACTTAGGTTCAGCTCTTCAGGCTGTGTATTAATAGAGGCAACCCTGGGGAAAGCTGGGGATTCTGTGTCTTTAGATCTTTAGTCTTGTATTAGGAAGTATAGCATAGGTCTTCTCATAAGTACTGACACCAGGAGACAAATCTGTGACTGTAGAGGTATCTAGAGAAGGTAGCTGCCCCGTAGTCATTGTCCAGTACTTTAACAGGCCTTACAATATAACTAGGTTATTAGTCAGACCAAGAACCAACCAGGTACCTTGCACTGTACCGAACCCCAAAGCAGCAGCCTTCTGTTGGGTCCCCTTTTGTCTTGGTTCGGCTAATATCCGTAGTCATATTGCAAGGTCTGTTAAGGAGTCAGACATTGACTAATGGGGGACCACTTTCTTCTGTAGATGAGCTAATGGGGATATTTTACTCGAGGAACATTGCCTGACAAATAAGACTTCCCTACACCTGTTATGGGGCTGTCCACAAGAAACCGTACAGTCCGTCCCTGGAACCAAGGTGAAATAATAAGATAACAGATCCTGGAATTAAATAGGAAGTTGTATTTATGTTTCCGGCTTCAAAATAAAATTATTTTTAATTATATTCTACAATTTATTAATATTGTATAATTAGATGTGTAGTTTTACATTCTTTCATAGGATTTCAATCACTATTTTATCCTGAATTAGAGGGTCTTCACTGCGTCTGACTGACCATGGCTGTCAGCCATTTATGTCAGCAGTTTGGCCTACTCCACACGACCTCCACTGTGACCATGGAATTTAAGGCGAGAGATGGAGGATACTTGACAGGTCAACACCACTATGACACACTTGTGGCTTGCCAATGGTTCTAGACAAGTTTATTGAACATATTCTTAGCTGTCTTTATTCTTGCTGTAACCAGGCCTATGGAGTCAGTAGGCACTGACTCCCAACTTCTCTATTTTCCAGAGTCAGACTCCTACTCAAACTTCTGCTCTTTCATAAATGGCTGAAAACCATGGTTGGTCAAAAGCAAAAAAAAAAAAATCCTCTAATTCACGAAAAACGTTAGTGATTGATTCCTATAAAAGTAAATATTTAATAAGCTATACATATTAGTTACAATATTAACTGTATTGTATAATATATTTTTTTATGTTGAAGACTGAGTGGGTAACTTGTCTCTGACTCCAGCCACAACTAGCCCCTGATTCCAACTCCACAGCCCTGGATGTTACATCTGGAGACTTATAGAACTTACTGCAACATATAGAAATTATAGACGTTAGAAATCCAGTTTAGTAGAAAGTGTCCAGAATACAGACAGTAAAAAATTTTTCTGTAAACATAGCCTTGAGAATTCTAAACATGGGGGGTCCTAATAAAACCTTGCTCCCCTCCTTCTGATCCGCAACCTGGATCCTGTTGTGTCCCACTTCTTAGTATGCACAGGAAGTGCTCGGAGATGCCTGCTCAGCCAATCGCTAGCGGAGGCTTGTCACTAATCTGGCCAGTGATTGGCTGGAACAGCATTTCCTGTGTGTCAGGTGACCCCAGCGAGTGGAGTGTAGTGAGGTGGGAGACTGGGGATGGGTAAGTGGAGTTTTCGGTTACATTTTTAGATGTTATGTGACATATAGCACTTAGAGAAATTCTCTGTCTGCAATGGAATGTCATTGTAAACCCGAGACCTATATTTACTTCCCCTGCTTTATGCCGTCTTGTCACTAAAGCATCTCTCCATGTATTTTCCAGGATTTTACAAGGACATTCCTGAAGAGAATGAACAGGCTGGTAAGTTGTGTGTTTTTTGATTCATCTTGGTGTCAAGCAGAAGTTCGGCACTAGTTTCAGCATTAGTGTACAGCAAAAACCAGTGAAGCCAGCACAGTGTTAAACTAGGTTATCAGGTGGGGGCGCTATATTCATGAGAAGATAACCCGGCAATAATAACAAAATCATGGCTGGGTTTCTGACAAGTCCCAGACCATAGAAAGTTTAGAAAGTTTCGGCATTCAAGGACCTATCCATTGGGAACCGATCAAGATCACAGGTTGTCACCGCTAAGATGGTTAGAGAAAATCTGTAAAACTCTACAAAAATGTAAATGATTTATATTTGCAAACATGTCTAATTTTTTTCTATAAATATAAATATGGCTATGTTTATGGGGAAACCTTTTTAAAGGGGTTATCCTTAGGATAGGCCATCAATATTAGATCTGTAGAGGTCCGACATCAATACCGAGACAGTACGGCTCCCTGTATAGGTCACAGCCAGTAACTTCAGAAACCTTTCTTTATAACATGTCTGCCTGCAGAGGTAAAACTACATAAAACCCAGGTCAAAGGGTGACTTGCATCCCATGTGTTACATTGCTCTTGCAGCCCAGGAATCTGAAGACTTTGTCCTAGATTGCAGATACTGACATTTTGCAGATTCTTTCATGGGTGAATTCCTTATCTGTAGTGTAGAAAATCCTCAGGTTCCCCCAGCAGACGAGGACATGCTGAAACCTCTGAGTAAAACAATCACTAGAGTTCACTATCAAGATGGTATAATACACAGAACGCAGGAGCCATTGTAATCCTTCTATAGAAAGAGCTTGTTCAGAAGAGGTGGCCAATATTTTTCATCTTAGCTTGTAACTGCGTGTATTTCATACTAAACCGCACATGCTGTGCTTGTAGTATTTATTATATACCCTATATGTGTACATTTTACTGCTGCAGTTTCTCCATATTCCCAAAGTCACCCACTACAGTAAATGGATAAGACTGGAGAAAAGGGTATAGTGATACTTCAAACTATACTATCAAGTAGGAATTGGTATGCCGGGGGAAGGGGCCATGGTATTTGGATCCACACCCCTGACCTGACAGCAGATGTTGGAGGAAAACCTAATTGGAGAGGTCCGTTTTGCACCCAAGTGATCTCCCAATCTAATTTAGCTTGACTGGTCATTTTGGAAAGAGGTGAGGATGGCCCCCTATTGATCTGTGTACATTTCTGCTTATTTCGAAGCGCTCTGTGTTTGACATCTGGTGTAAAGAAGAAAGATAAAGAAAGTATTAGTCTTAACTTCAGATCCTTCTCATGTTGACACTTTTTGGCCAGGGTCAAAGCGAGTCAAATCTGCCATTAAGTATTGTGATTTTTTATTTTTTTTTGCTTTGTGTGATTGATTTAATGTAATATTTTTCGGTATGTATAATATTTTGTACTCTATGGATAATGTGCCTGTCTCTTTGTATGTATCGCGTCATTTATATGACTGCTAACCCTACGTCGTCCTCCTAGATTTGCTGTTTTTGGGAGAAGTGCTCATGTTCCTTTATTTCAGCCATATTTACATAAACTATAGAACTACTTCGGGTAATAATGTAATGATGGTGAACTCCTCAGGTTAGGATTATTTGCCAGAACTGGCTGACGGACATTGTAAATGGTAATGTATAAGTAACTAGTAGTTAGTCATTGCCAGTAATGACAGGCTTAAGAAGACAGTGGTGATCAGTCACATCTGGCCCACCCTGACCACGGGAGCGTTTCCTTTTTATCCCTTGTTTTGAGCCACCTGCCCAGTTGTCCATTGTGTGTAGACAGATTTATCAATCAGCCATAATCCTCAGTGAAAAGAGCTTTTCAGCTGCTCTTACTGTAAGTAGTAGCACGGCTGGCCCGCACCTCTTGTACGCTTTCACACGAGGACTGTAGTGATTACAGACCTTGTTGTCCATCTAACTGGTACTTTTTCCATTTTTGTCAACCTTTTTAACTTTTCTGTTTATAAATATTTCTATTATTTATATCGGGACTGTGGAGTTGGTAGACCAAAGCTACGACGACTCTCTCTACAGCCCAACTCCCACTCCGTCATAAATGGCTGATAGTCAAGGTCAGACAGAAGCAGTAAAGCTCCTAGAAACTGGGGATTCAATTCCTATGAAAGTAAATATGTAACAAACTTTACATGTAAATAATTCTATAATATTTAATTTTGGAGTCGGTAATTTTTTCCTTCTGACTTCACAGCCCTTATTTATATGGTATTTATTAATCCTTGTAGGATTATATTAGGCATCGGTAGGCAACTTTCTATTCATTTTTAACCTCCAATGAAGGAGATGCTACTTTTTCTTTACCGTAACCAACCCTAATTTAAAGGGATTGTCCATCCACCTTGTATAAAATAAGTAATATCTTACCGATTTTCCCCCCCCCCCCCTTTGTTTTCTTTCTGAGGCTTCCTGTGGTCTCTGTTTTTACTGCCCAAACGTGGACCAGTCATGGGCTGTAAAGATGACATGTCGATATTTCATTGGTGGAGGAAGAACAACAAACCCTGCAGGGGGCGGGTCTGGAAAGTGACAATTTATGGGTATGGTTAACGGGGTTTTCCAAAAGGTAAAAAAAATGCCTAACAATAGGCTAAAAAAAATAGGAGCAATTCTCTAAGGTTCCTGCCACTGTTGTACTGCTTGCTTCTACTTTTTGGCTCCCATCGACATACAGGAAATACCATTCAAGCAATCCTGGGTTGTGATAGGTCACCGCTGTGGCCAGTGAGGTCATTTCCTGTATCTCGAGAAGTATCAGGAAGTGAAGACTACCAGATGCCCCAGGTAGCATCAGAACAGGATTGGTGGAAATCCACTGAGATGAAAACCATTCAGGGCCTAAAATACTTTTTTTTTTTTAATTTTTTAATTTTTTTTTTTTATGGTTTTTATTTTGTTCTAAGTAGCTTGGATGGACAACCCACTTTAACTAACTCTACTTTCCTTGAATGATAGTAGTAGTGTTTTTTTATTATTATTATTTTTAACCTTTGTCTGTCTAGAATAGCTGGGTGACTACCAGTTTTCCTTTTAAAGATATATCTTTGCTTTTAACTGTATCCTTGAAGTTCTTTATGGAGATAATGGTTGGTGTACTTGTCCCTGTGACACATGATAGATGACTGGTTGGGATATTGACAGTGTATATCCATCATCAGGTTCTGGTAAGCTACGCTTCTGCCTTCTGTCTCATTTCCTCTAAGTCCATGTCACCAGATTTAATTCACCTTTTACAAAGTGCCTTCATTTGAATACATCTTCTACGGGATTAAAATGCTGTAAAATGCTGGAAGCCCCCAATAAATTATAGATGACAAAGACGTCCAGTAAAATTGGAAGTTTCCTTAAACTGAATAGATTGTAGACATCAATGTATAATCCGATGAAAGGCTGAACTAGTGACCCTTGTGGCTGTGTTGGTGGATAAATTAAGTGCAACAATGCATTAAAAACATCGCCTTTGTGAACTGCCGGGAGAACCTCCATGTGGTCAACCAGTCACATGGGAAGGCCTACTTGTTTCCATATATTAGGGATTACAGTAAAGTTAATATGAAGTGACTTTATAATATTTTTTAAGAAATGTATTTTTAAATATAAAAAAATTGACATTTTTTAACCATAATTGTATTTGTACCAAAAAGGAAACACAAATGAACCTTCTCCATTAATTCATTACTGAATCATTATTTTTAGTGTTTTTTTATTTTTTTAACTGATTTAGGATTTTTATTTTTTCTTCCCTTCCTTCTTTGCTTTTCTTTTACTCTTCCCTCTTTTTTTCTTTTCTTCCTTCCATCTTTCTCTTTATCCTTTCTCTTTATTTTAGCTTTTCTACCATCAATCTCTGTCTAGCCTTGTTTTTGTTTCTTTCAAGTACTTCCTTCTATCTTGATATCATCTTTCTGTCCCCTTTCCCCTTCTTTCTATACCTTCTCTTTCTGCCCCCTCTCCCTCTATTTCTATCCCCTCTTTCTTTCCCTTTCTTTCTTCCCATCTTCTTTCTTTCCATTCTTGCTCTCTCTCATTTTCTTGTTCTCTCTACATTGTTTTAAATGTTCATGAAAATTATGCAAAATGTTGCTTTGGTTCTGAGCATCAAATACACCCTAAAATAAATCATTATATAGAGTACTATAAATTACTATATTATATGTATGATATATGGAAAAAAGTGTTCCAATGCTCCATATATTGTCAAATATCATTTAATGTGTCCTAGAATAGCAACTAACACAAGTAAGGACATGAAATATGCTAATATACTACTAAGGTGTCTCGGGATTACTGTAATTCAGCATTATCAAATCTGTCGTGTGTGTGTGTGTGTGTGTTATATATATATATATATATATATATATATATATATATATATATATATATATACAGTCATATGAAAAAGTTTGGGCACCCCTATTAATCTTAATCATTTTTAGTTCTATATATTTGGGTGTTTGCAACAGCCATTTCAATTTGATATATCTAATAACTGATGGACACAGTAATATTTCAGGATTGAAATGAGGTTTATTGTACTAAGAGAAAATGTGCAATATGCATTAAACCAAAATTTGACTGGTGCAAAAGTATGGGCACCTCAACAGAAAAGTGACATTAATATTTAGTAGATCCTCCTTTTGCAAAAATAACAGCCTCTAGTCGCTTCCTGTAGCTTTTAATCAGTTCCTGGATCCTGGATGAAGGTATTTTTGACCATTCCTCTTTACAAAACAATTCCAGTTCAGTTAAGTTTGATGGTCGCCGAGCATGGACAGCCCGCTTCAAATTATCCCACAGATGTTCAATGATATTCAGGTCTGGGGACTGGGATGGCCATTCCAGAACATTGTAATTGTTCCTCTGCATGAATGCCTGAGTAGATTTGGAGCTGTGTTTTGGATCATTGTCTTGCTGAAATATCCATCCCCGGCGTAACTTCAAATTCGTCACTGATTCTTGTACATTATTCTCAAGAATCTGCTGATACTGAGTTGAATCCATGCGACCCTCAACTTTAACAAGATTCCCGGTGCCGGCATTGGCCACACAGCCCCAAAGCATGATGGAACCTCCACCAAATTTTACAGTGGGTAGCAAGTGTTTTTCTTGGAATGCTGTGTTTTTTGGACACCATGCATAACACCTTTTTGTATGACCAAACAACTCAATCTTTGTTTCATCAGTCCACAGGACCTTCTTCCAAAATGAAGCTGGCTTGTCCAAATGTGCTTTTGCATACCTCAGGCTACTCTGTTTGTGGCGTGCTTTCAGAAACGGCTTCTTTCGCATCACTCTCCCATACAGATTCTCCTTGTGCAAAGTGTGCTGTATTGTTGACCGATACACAGTGACACCATCTGCAGCAAGATGATGCTGCAGCTCTTTGGAGGTGGTCTGTGGATTGTCCTTGACTGTTTTCACCATTCTTCTTCTCTGCCTTTCTGATATTTTTCTTGGCCTGCCACTTCTGGGCTTAACAAGAACTGTCCCTGTGGTCTTCCATTTCCTTACTATGTTCCTCACAGTGGAAACTGACAGGTTAAATCTCTGAGACAACTTTTTGTATCCTTCCCCTGAACAACTATGTTTAACAATCTTTGTTTTCAGATCATTTGAGAGTTGTTTTGAGGAGCCCATGATGCCACTCTTCAGAGGAGATTCAAATAGGAGAACAACTTGCAATTGGTCACCTTAAATACCTTTTCTCATGATTGGATACACCTGGCTATGAAGTTCAAAGCTCAGTGAGGTTACAAAACCAATTTTGTGCTTCAGTAAGTCAGTAAAAAGTAGTTAGGAGTATTCAAATCAATAAAATGATAAGGGTACCCAAATTTTTGCACCGGTCAAATTTTGGTTTAACTCATATTGCACATTTTCTGTTAGTACAATAAACCTCATTTCAATCCTGAAATATTACTGTGTCCATCAGTTATTAGATATATCAAATTGAAATGGCTGTTGCAAACACCCAAATATTTAGAACTAAAAATGATTAAGATTAATAGGGGTGCCCAAACTTTTTCATATGACTGTATATATGTGTGTGTGTGTGTGTGTATTTTTTTTTTTTTTTTTTTTCCTTCTCTACAGTCTGTGTTGGTCGTATATAGGGGCGTTTGGTTCTGTTTTTAGTCCTGTATTCCTATATTGTTATACTGTAATTAGCCAAGGCCAGTATTTGGGTGTCGCCTGTTTTCTTCATTGTGCCTTGTCTTCGGGCAGGGCCAGGACTATCTTTTCACCTTCATTTAAGGTATGATTGTGTCCCTTCTTTTCTGTAAGATACTGTTGAATGGACATAAAGCGTTCCCTAATTGCTAAGTGTTTTGGCCCCAGGCTCGCCTCCTCCGCCTCTGCTTCTATAATTAATGGAGTAGCTTTGGGTACATGGGACACCCAGCATATGTCCCTGCACTTCAGGCTGGCTTGTACTGTTCATTACATGAAAATTGCCATCCATTATGCAAATGCTTACTAAATTTTTGTAAACTATGACAACTGCCCTGACCACCTACATGGTGGTGCATGACAAAGTTGTGTGATCAAGAAAATATTTTACTGGATTTTACTGCACGAAGCAATGCAGGTTTTTGCAAGGTATTTTTATAGTTGCTGTAAAGGTGTCCTATCAACCTAGATACGTCACATGACTGCCACGACGGACTCTATTGACTTCTAATGGGGTTTGTTGGGTTTCTGCTATAGTGTCCATCGTCTTACAGCAAGGAGGGCAGTTTTAATTGTGAAACTGCCCCTTGTGTTGGATTTCCTCCTTTGCTGTAGTTGAAGGTGCTGGTTGTACTATTGAGCTCCCTCATACAAACGATACTGTTGGGCAATCTAAGCGACATTGGCATTAATCTAATTGTATATGTATTACCAGCTTTAGGTTTTACATTGGTTTTATATGCTGAGCAATGTTTGGGGGCACTATCGTTGTGCTGGAGGTTAAAACCTCACCTTTTCCATGTACAAGTGTGATATGCAATATGCTAATGGATTGACATGAATTTAGGATTGAGGCCCTTAAAGGGAGTCTGTAAGCAGAACACAGAATATAAACCCTGCCCTGCAGATAGATAGGTTAGGATCACCTGAATCCAACAGTGTTTTCCCTTTTGTGAATTGCCTCTGCCGACACCATATCAATGTTTTTGTCATTATGCAAATGAGCTCTTTGGAGAAGTCAGGACATCACCAAACTTTACCTTTTGGAGCAATGGCAACACCCTTGTTGCTCCAAAGACAAAGATGAAAGTATCTTTGCAATGGAGGCAGAAATTCACAAGGGGAAAAACATTTGATTCAGGTGTCCCTAACCCTATCTGCAGGGCTGAGTGATGGACACTCTGTAAAGTCCATATAGTTTCCACTTTTACACTTGTTCTATATTGCAAGGCCTGCAGAGTATCCTTTTTGTGCACCATATAATGTTTTGTAGGTGGAAAAGTAGAGTCCTCTTTCTGAAGGAACGTTTCCTTTTCTTCTGTGCCATATTGTTATTGAAGGCTTAGATATTAATGCAGCGATTCTCGATAGGTTGCCTTAGAAACCCACTAGGGGTCTGCAACACCCTGGATGGGAAGATGGCCGCCTCCCTTCTTGCAACATTATCTGCATCCTTAAGATGTTTTTTTTGTCTTTGGGTACAAATTATTTGGTAGGGATGCCCCAAGGAATTTTTTTTTTCCAAAGGTGCCCTGAGTCTGGAAAGGTTGGGAAACAGTTCCCTAATACTATAGACTTGGTACGAACTCTCCCTTCTTCTTGTGTGAGGCCTCATGGTCATACCACACGCTGAACCCCAGCGATAACCCAACACGACATGGGAAAGTTGAAGACCTTCTCCTCCGGTCGGTGTCTTCAAGAGTCCAATGCTATGTCGCAGGTTCAGGCGAAGTTCATTTCTAGCAGAAGATGTTGCCCTCTCCGCAACACTCAGTGAGGAGGGACAAGGGCGGTCAGAGGTCGGTGGAAGTTCAAGAAAGCATAACCTCCTCTCCAAATGCTTGGGCAGCTTCTGTAAGCAGTGGTGTTTACTGCATAGTCATAAAACTCTGAAGAACAAGGCTTCTTGGTACCTCCGAGCCTACAAACCCACCACATAAGAATGAGCTGCATTGTTGCATAAAACAGGAGAAATAATTGATTTATGTCTGCAAGTGTAATTAAGCTATAAAATGAATTCCACATAAAGAAACCCTGGAGTTTCACAGCAGCGCCTTACCCTTGATATCTGGACCGCAAAGACTTGGTACCCTAATAAAGGTCATCGTCTTATAAGGGCTGAATTATTAATCCTATTCATTCAGCGTAAACACTATGTGATACTGCAAACAATTGGGAGCCATTCACATATCGCTTGTAGAAAGGGGTCAGTGGGAGGCGTACGTTTCATTTTCAGGGAAACAGCTGCTTTGCTTGGGAATCTTTAAGGAGATATGAGAATATTTTTATATTTCTTTCCCATAGTTTTATAGGATATTGGCGGTCACAAGGACCTTTAACGGTTTTGAACAATCTTTTTCATTAGATTGGCAGCGGTTTATGTACTTATCTGCTTGACTTCTGTATTTTCGCCAACGCAACTTTTTGCCAATGGTCTTGCCAATGGTAAAATTTGGTATATTCCCTTACATATGTAGGCATGCTCCCTGATATGTATGTCTTTGAGTCTTTGGCTTTACTCCTTAAGCATTACTCCTGGATCAGAATCTGAGACTTAAGGCCTTCTGTACATAGGGGATTAAAGTCCAAAAACCTGTCTGTAGATTGGCCAGATTTCCAGGTAGGCCCGAATCCTGTCTGGAGACTTTGACTCCAAGCATCATAGCCATCTATGATGCATAAGTACGTGGCAATAGGGAGGCAAGGACTCATAGATCACTGCGATACTTGCAGTCCAGGTCTCCTTTCCTCAGACCAGGAAATTTAGCCAATGTATGGAGCGTATTTTCTGGACCGCATGAGCATGAGGGCACCTAAAATTGATATTTTATGCTAACAACTTCCTAGCCTCCAACCTTGTTCTGTCCAGCCCTGTCTCTATCCACTGTTATGTTTATATACCTTTTTTTGTACACACATGCAGCAATGAAATGAAAGGTCTTATTTTGCGCAGGAAAACCTCTTTGGTGCTTAGTCATATAGGGGTTAAAATAAAATATTGTTGAAATTAATTAAAGGGGTTTTCCAGGACTATATTCATTACAAAGCACAGTGCCGTACATTGTGTAGTGGCTGTGCTCGGTATTGCATCTTTGATTTGAACTGAGCTGTACACGGCCATGTGACTGATGTACTTGTTGTCACTGGCCTGAGAAGAAGTGGAGCTCAACCAAGAACAGCAAGCTCTTTAAACGGCAGAGGGTTGGGGGGTCCTTTTTTTTTTTTTTTTTTTTTCCTGATCTCATATTGATGGTGAATCTTAAGGATCATTCATTAATCTCATAGTCACAGAAATCCCCTTAAAGTCTATATGTGATTTGCTGAGACTTATTTTCCTTTGACTTTGGCCCAGTCTACCCTTCATATATTTAGGGACATCTGCATTTCCACTAGAGGCTGAAGATAAATGACGCATGAGGCGTTAAGTTTTCCCATTATTTTCTTTCCATCTCACCCGTGTACCTTCAGGTTTGGGTTGTTGTTCTAAATAGAGGCCGAAGACGGCTTCTGCCTCTTAGGATCACGTAGGTGTAATATGTCTTCCCATGAATGTTTCCAGATGTGGGCAGGTGTAAGTTTCTCCTGTAAGGAAGTCATGTCTTGTGATCAGTGACTGTGGAAGCTATAGTGGACGCCCTGCCATCTGGCAGCTATGGGGTGGCGGCGGACAGTATGTGCTAGCAGGTATGCTACAAGTTGACCATCTGCTGACCTCTGCCTCAACCTCCTGCAGGGCAGGAGGAGTTGACCCATGCCAGGTTAAACATTAGAAAGCCTTCCTTCTGTGTGCTTTCAGCCCTTACTGTATGCTGGAAGATCTGTATTGACCATTGTCACAAGTCCAGTTTTAACCCTTACTGGGGGCCAATGGAGAACGAGAAAAGTTTTTGCTGTGATGAAACATCTAGGACGAAATGTAGTGAATTATATAGAAGCACCATATATCAATGGGCAAATTCTATAATGGCCAAAAAACAGCCAACCATTTTTCTGCCTGAAAGGCTGATAACAAGGAACAATAGTCCCAAGGGGGCAGAGGATGGGGATGCTTCGACCTGACAAAATTACTATAGCTCACGCCCGAAAACTACCTTGTTATATAGAAGTTCTCCGCCAGTTCCTGACGAATGCCACGTTTCACGATCTTTTTTACGTCGTTCATGGGGACGTAGAGTTCAGTTTCCCTGTAGCACCCCCACAGGGGAAATTGAGTATTACACAATGTTGGGCTGGGCAATTAAACGAAAAATAACTGAAACCCAAAGTCAACCCACGGTAACAACGTGATTTTGTTTAGTTTGGATATTATAATATTTCTGAGGTTCCACTTGCAGTTTCGTTCAGATCGAACACGTACGACCCTAAACTGCTACTATTCTATTCTTGGGTCAGAGTATAAAATGCTCCATTTTGGTCATAATCGCTCAGCCCTAACAAGGTGTCCATTTCAATAAATGGCTTGTCTGTGTGATACAGGACAGGTCAGGACCTCCAGGGAGAGACACTCTGTAACTACTCTCCATTCTGGCCAAGGATCCTGAATATTGGACCCCTCTCTGATGACTCAGGGTACCCTAATAGGGTGTACAAATGGGTGTATACTAAACCGTACCTATTAGAGATGGACAGCATTTTGCCATTGTGCCATATCCTGCCAGTGACTCCTGAACACCTTGGTAATAGGTGACATGGCCTCTGCAGGATCTTGAGGTTGCCTAGTGAGGAACACAGTAAAAATCCGAAATGTTGTGCTCAGGCTAAGTCCGTCTTTGTATGAGAAAAACCTTATTGCAAAAAAATGCAGAATGCAGTGTTATCCTAGTCCTCTCTAAGCCCCTGTTTTCATGGGTGTTACAGCAGCGGCTTTAGTTACAATTTTGGGATTTCCACTTATCTTTTAAGTTGAAAATAAAAAATATAATACACCAAGTGCAGGATAATAGTGAACAGGAGCAGATGTTGTATCTACATTGCTGTATCTACATTGCTGTATCCCCACAGTTATAGCCATCTTTTATAGACACCTCTTCTAATAAAATGCTATTTTTGTCTCTCTTGTAGGAACCCCTTCGGATCTTCCACCGGACAGGTTTAAAATGACCTCCGTGGTTGGTAAGTAAGAGTGATCTACAGGAACATCAGGCTGACAGGTGCAGGATGGGGACTGTGTGGGCAGAGCGCATTGATCATTTGTTTCCCTCTTCCTTTTGTCCGCTTATCTTTTGCCTTATGTTGTTTCAATGTTGCCATCTGCAAGTTGATCACATACACAGACCTATACTTAATATATACAAATATACTAAACTAATTCCTAATTTTTGGGTGGTTGTTTCTTGCTATGGCCACTAGTGGGAGCTCCAGAGCTGTGTAAATGGCGTGGTCTGGGAACTTGTAAATAATAGATAATACATTTCATGACTAGTCGGGTATAAAAGTTCATTGGCCACTTATGGATCTGGATTTTTTTTTTTTACAGCTCATCTGTATTTCAGTCATGTAAAGAATAAACCGCTCTCGGAGGTTATCACAAATCATTTAATCCTTAATATAACCCGTGTCTGTCTGTCGTGAAGAAATAATAGTGTATGGAATGTATCTAGTTATCAATAAAAAATTAAAATGTGTCTAAAATATAAATGCGCCTGGTGTGATAGAGAGAAATCCCTCGTGGTATGGGCAAAATATATATAAAAATGTCTAAATAAAATATGAATAATCTCTGCTCAGTGTTTTGCGGCTATCTGGCCGCTTCTGTCAGGTGTGTCCCTTTAAAACATCGCACTATTAGGCCAGTTCAAAGCAGATCAGGAGGGAACAGAAAGACATTTTACATCCAGACCACTGTGCCCTACTGGGGTTTTCTGAGAGTTAAGTATTGATAACCTATCCTTAAGAAATAGATCACCAATATCAGTTTGGGGGGGGGGTCTGATACCCAGAATTGCTGCTGATCAGCCATTTGAAGAGACCGCAGTGTTCTGGTGAGCATCATGACCTCTTTAATACCAAGCTCAATGCCATATATTGCTTAGTATTGCAGCTCAGTCCCATTCACTTGAATGGGACTGAGCTGTAATTATGCCATGTGACATTATTGGCTTCTGACGCAGAAATGGTGCTCACCTGAGCAGCATACCAGTGGTGAACCCCCACCGATTAGACATTGGTGTCCTAGCCTAAGGACAGGTCATTTATAGGTAACTCCTGGAGAACCCCTTTAAGAGTATGGTGCTGTAAGTAGTAGGGGGCAATGTTATAATAAAACCAAGGATATGTTTACATCGGATTTTTTGGTGGCAACAACAAAAGCATAGAATCCTTGTTTAAAAAAAAAAAATCTCTTGATGTTGTTTTGCTTTTTTATTTTATATATATATATATATATATATATATATATATATATATATATATATACAGTCATATGAAAAAGTTTGGGCACCCCTATTAATCTTAATCATTTTTAGTTCTAAATATTTGGGTGTTTGCAACAGCCATTTCAATTTGATATATCTAATAACTGATGGACACAGTAATATTTCAGGATTGAAATGAGGTTTATTGTACTAACAGAAAATGTGCAATATGCATTAAACAAAAATTTGACCGGTGCAAAAGTATGGGCACCTCAACAGAAAAGTGACATTAATATTTAGTAGATCCTCCTTTTGCAAAAATAACAGCCTCTAGTCGCTTCCTGTAGCTTTTAATCAGTTCCTGGATCCTGGATGAAGGTATTTTTGACCATTCCTCTTTACAAAACAATTCCAGTTCAGTTAAGTTTGATGGTCGCCGAGCATGGACAGCCCGCTTCAAATTATCCCACAGATGTTCAATGATATTCAGGTCTGGGGACTGGGATGGCCATTCCAGAACATTGTAATTGTTCCTCTGCATGAATGCCTGAGTAGATTTGGAGCTGTGTTTTGGATCATTGTCTTGCTGAAATATCCATCCCCGGCGTAACTTCAAATTCGTCACTGATTCTTGTACATTATTCTCAAGAATCTGCTGATACTGAGTTGAATCCATGCGACCCTCAACTTTAACAAGATTCCCGGTGCCGGCATTGGCCACACAGCCCCAAAGCATGATGGAACCTCCACCAAATTTTACAGTGGGTAGCAAGTGTTTTTCTTGGAATGCTGTGTTTTTTTGACGCCATGCATAATGCCTTTTTGTATGACCAAACAACTCAATCTTTGTTTCATCAGTCCACAGGACCTTCTTCCAAAATGAAGCTGGCTTGTCCAAATGTGCTTTTGCATACCTCAGGCGACTCTGTTTATGGCGTGCTTTCAGAAACGGCTTCTTTCGCATCACTCTCCCATACAGCTTCTCCTTGTGCAAAGTGTGCTGTATTGTTGACCGATGCACAGTGACACCATCTGCAGCAAGATGATGCTGCAGCTCTTTGGAGGTGGTCTGTGGATTGTCCTTGACTGTTCTCACCATTCTTCTTCTCTGCCTTTCTGATATTTTTCTTGGCCTGCCACTTCTGGGCTTAACAATAACTGTCCCTGTGGTCTTCCATTTCCTTACTATGTTCCTCACAGTGGAAACTGACAGGTTAAATCTCTGAGACAACTTTTTGTATCCTTCCCCTGAACAACTATGTTGAACAATCTTTGTTTTCAGATCATTTGAGAGTTGTTTTGAGGAGCCCATGATGCCACTCTTCAGAGGAGATTCAAATAGGAGAACAACTTGCAATTGGCCACCTTAAATACCTTTTCTCATGATTGGATACACCTGGCTATGAAGTTCAAAGCTCAGTGAGGTTACAAAACCAATTTTGTGCTTCAGTAAGTCAGTAAAAAGTAGTTAGGAGTATTCAAATCAATAAAATGATAAGGGTACCCAAATTTTTGCACCGGTCAAATTTTGGTTTAATGCATATTGCACATTTTCTGTTAGTACAATAAACCTCATTTCAATCCTGAAATATTACTGTGTCCATCAGTTATTAGATATATAAAATTGAAATGGCTGTTGCAAACACCCAAATATTTAGAACTAAAAATGATTAAGATTAATAGGGGTGCCCAAACTTTTTCATATGACTGTATATATATATATATATATATAATTGTATAATATATAATACATATAATACATATATAATTTTTTTTTTTTTTTTTTACTTTTGCATGTTTTTTTTCCCACCGTGGAAATTTTCATTGCTGTTTTTGGCACTGAATCAAAACCAAAAATGCACAGAATGAAAAAAAAAAAAAAGATACGCCATGGTTTTTAAAGCACTTGGGTGTCGCAGTTCTTGATGTGGGTTGCATAACCGGAAATCGGCCAAAATCCATGTATTAGACTCCATGTGAACATAAACTGATGATGACAATAGAAACAGATTTGCTAGAATTTTTAGAAATTTTCTAGAATTATTACCTGTGCGTTCAAGCTAAGGAAGCAGAGAAGTGCGTATAGTCATTTCTTTAGGGCTGGGGCTGTATATATAGTGTATATTGATATAGTGCAATACAGGGCTCCCGTGTGATAGGGACGAATCACCATCACACACCTGGTGCAGAGAAGCAGCACTGTGTAAATTGTGTTCTACCTTGTGCATGTATATAGGATATAGGTCCAGCACGTACTGTATACCTCCCTGGGAATTATACACATACATATACATACATATGGTGAGTAGTAATCCAGTGCTCGGGTGTTGCAAATCTGCATATATCTGTGCACTGAGATACATATTTACTTGTACATATAGTGGGGTGAGGTGATCCTCGCTATTTGCTATTCTTAGTTCTCGATTTGAGTGGATTTTTATTGTTTTGCTGCCATATTGTCCAGTGTGGTCATGTGTTGATTGTTTTAAGAAATTACTAGGTGCTTGTTCAGACTGGCATGTTCAGGTGCTCCGGTACGGCATGCTGGTTTCCTGTAGCATTCACAGAGTACTATGTGCCGCTTCAGGGGGAAGAAAAGAGGTGCGAGGGTCTACTCAGCGAGGGTAAGCCACAGTGGAAAGTCAGGGGGCTGAAAAATATTTAAAGGGTCGGACATTGGTTTATAGGATCGATGCCTTCCAACGGGTGGCGCTAGAGGCACAACTTTCCAGACCTATTGTGCAATTCTAATCAGCAAGTCCTGCCGCTCCTGTGCTTATATTATCCCTGTCTGAATTGTTTTCTGGTATCTTTAGTAGAGAAATCCAGTTTTGTATATGTCGAAAACCTCCCATTCGTGAATATTTATGATGACATGAATCCTTTGTTCGGGTAATTGAGGCCTATGGAGTAAGTAAGGAGTATGACACAGACACTAGTCGCACCCAGCTACAAAATTGAGTACAGATCCCAGCGTGAGTGACAGATTAATAAGGAGCAGAAATTGAAAATGTAGAATTCCCTTTGAAGCTTTAATACCGTGATTTATTCACTGACGGGAAATGGGACATGTCCACTTCAGGAGATCATCCAGACAAGTATATCAGAGGAGAGCAGGATATGGTTTAGGAGGATCAAGTCGTGATGGGGAAACTTATCAACAAAACCATTACGTAATATGATGTATATAGTGAGAACTGCTCGGCTGGTATAATGGGGTAAATAGGATTATTGTGTATTTGGTGGTGGGCAGGAAAGTCGTCTGCCCAGGTCCAAAATCACTCAATGGTATTCTAAGACTAGATGCCCCATATCTGTATAAAGGATATTCATGAACAGACATCTCCTAGTCATTGAGATATCCATACACAATATAGTTTATCGTATGTATATCTATGTATCTGTGCTCAACCAGTTGTTTTCCAATCCTCAACTCCAATTCATCTACTTGTATGGCAGAATTTTTGTCAAAGTGCGTTAGACTCAAAAAGGAGGCAAATTCTGCAGAAAAAACAATTTTTTTTTCCTGCTCAGTTATTTAGCGCTATATGGTAATATAATCGTGAGCCTTTAGTGTGTTCTGACTGTAATATAGACAGCTGGTCACCAGGGGGCATCATCACAGTCTGCATTTTGTGTATAGCATGTCATATTACAGAAACTAAAGTTCAGAAGATACTTTGTGACTTGATCGTTCTTTATATCCCAGCATAATGCTGTTTCTTTATCGTGTCCATTATGCTACAGCACCCCTCGCCACGTTCAGGTTCTTAGCTGGTGATATCAATGGCTCAGGCTAGGTTTACATCTGTGTTGGAGACTCTGCTGCGGATACTACTAAAATTCTGTATGGAGGACTTCTCTCCGCTGGTTTTATACTGAAATCGGTGGAGAGAAAAGGCTATAGTCTATGGGGGTCTGCGAGTAACCACTTTTTTTAGCGGACGGGCTCTCCATCTTTCTGGTCCCTATGCTGATCCGAATGATGTAGAGCTGAACGCTAATGTATGTAATGAGAGAGAGAGAGATGGTATTCATTTTTTTTTTTTTTTAATTTATAGTAAACTAAAGCATGCCATAGTACATATTTCTTATATACACTTTCCCCTTCCACAGGACCACTGACGATGATTATAGGACTACATATCCCACAGATAGTTTAGGGTCACCTGAATCAAAGTGTTTTCCCCTTGTGAATCGCTGCCTCCATTGCTTGAGGGTATAGTATTAGGTTTTACACAGTGGATCAGTTTTGCTCAGAACATTCCTTTCATAAGTAGTCTATGACCATATTCAATACTATGTGGGGTTTTAACATTGGCACCAATTTGTGGAGTCTTATTTTAGCCATGTGTACTTAAAGGGGTGTTTCAGAACTTATATTGATAACCAGTCCTTTAGAATATGTTATCAGCATCAAATTGGTGGGGGGTTATGTCTCTCGGCACCCCCACAGACCAGGATGCTTGAGCGAGCACTGCAGACTATTTACTTACTGATATGAGATCTATCAATGACGTGGTCCTTCTGCAGCTGAATCCCATGAGCCGCCGCAGCAGCAGTCACTGTGCCTGGTATACAATGCAGAGACTGCAGCACTCGCCCAGTTCTCTTTCTATGAGATGATCATTGGGGGTCCCTGGTGTCTGACACCCCCCACCAATCTGATGCTGAGGATGTAGTAATATTAAAGTCCCAGTCATCCCCTTTAATGCATGAAATGTTCTTCCTCTCCTGCTGGCTTTTCCCTAAGGCTAGGTTCACACGACGGAATCTGAAGAGAAAATCTGAGGCGGTCTTCCACCTCAAAATCAGCTACAAATGCAGTCATGTATACCTAGCCTAAGAGAATCCGTATTCCTGTGGGGGACTTTGATTTGTCTTTATTTGATGTCTTTTTGCCTCGTATGAACCTGAATAGATCTGAGCGCTGATATTCTTCTCCTTATGTGACATGGATAGTAAGAGATACTGTAAATTAGAGGAAAACTACAGTATTCATGGACCAATATGGTGGTATTTGGAATCACAGTGAGAACAGTGCCTTATCATTTTTCTCTGTCCATATGGTTTTATTGTACATACCCTAAAGTAATAAAATGGTCTCATGTTCAGTTCCCCAGCATAATGTCATTAGCTGAATCGCTACATATAGCGGACAGCCTGTCTTCTGCCCCCTATAGTTTGATGACGTGCTGTAGGGAATATATATATATATTTTTTTTTTCTGAATTTTATTCTCCTGTGTTTGAGCTCTTGAAATATCCATACACACAGACTGAAATAATAAAAATTTCTGTTCTATGTATATACCATATATCGTAAGTGCTAACTGTCTGATCACTGAGCGGACCCCACTAGTCATAGGAGTGTCCCCTGTTTGGGTGGAATAATGGTCAAACCTCCACTACAACTATATTCACTGGTACACAGTAACGCTATCTCCTGTCCTGTGGGTAGCTATTAAGTTGCCGTTGTAGTGGATTCCCTTTTTTAATAACACAGGTGAGGGAGGGGGGATAGCTATCAAGACTGATGTTTTGTATGCCAGTCTTGATGTCCTCTGCAGCATCCAAGGGTACAGTGTATCTCGTGTATAAGTTGAATTGTCCGAGAGCCGCACTGAATGGAGAGGTAGCAGCACACATGTGCCTCTCCGTTCATTTATCTGGAAGTGTCGAATAGTTGAGCAGTAAGCCTTGTCTGTTATCCAAAATCACGTACAAGTGAATAGAGACTGCTGCACATATGGAGTCCTGAAAAATGTCAGAAGTGGTGGCAGATCCACCTTAAAGGGTTGTACAATTTCAAAAACTATTTCCTTATAGACTGCAAATGGTCATGATTTAAAGAAAGGGAAAAAAAAACCTCACCATTTACAAGTGCACCATTCCAATGGCAGCAGCCCAATCCCCACTGTTACCAATCCTTAGTGATGCCCCCTGGTGACATTCCAGTTGTGCTCATCCCACCACTGCAGCCATGGAGGCCAGTTGCCGGCCACCATGGAGGCCAGTTGCCGGCCACCATGGAGGCCAGTTGCCGGCCACCATGGAGGCCAGTTGCCGGCCACCATGGAGGCCAGTTGCCGGCCACCATGGAGGCCAGTTGCCGGCCACCATGGAGGCCAGTGACTGGCTGTAACAGTGACCTTAGCACATACAAAATCTAACCAGGAATCTTCATCAAGGACTTTGAGGCCAGACTGCCACCACTAGATTGCAAAAAAGGGTTTTTTGTTTGTTTTTTTTAATTGACTATTTACAGCCTGTAAGGACAGTTTTATGGATTCGGACAACACCTTTAAGTGGACAATTTAAACTTCCCGTGTGTGTGTGTGTGTGTGTGTGTGTGTGTGTGTGTGTGTGTGTGTGTGGTTCATGTCATTTCACTTACCTGTAAGATCTTTAGTCTTCAATGTAATTGGTATTGCGGAAGAAGAAAAGTATTGAGAATTTTTTGTAAGATTCTATTTATTTTCCAAGCAAGCCAGCAGTATAATTCACACCACTGTTACCTCAAGAAAGGAAACTAAAATTTAACCAAATTGAGCAAAACAAAACCTAATCTGTAAAAACATTAAAACCCATAATAGGCAAGCAGAAGGGCTGGTGGGATCTGGTCGTCTCGATGAGTGGTCCGCAGTTTGCATTCATTGATCAATGAGCTATTCTAAACTACAACCCACCGACAGCAATGAATGTTGAATGCAGCCAGTACATGGGATGTGATCCTGGTATATATAACCTGCCAGAACCTTCTCCATTGCTTATAAAGTACATTCTTGATCTGATAGGTTAAGCTGGAAATCCTACAGTCCAGTGTATGTCCGGGGATGATTAGTTTTAGAAAAGTAGGAGTCTATGCCACCATTGAAAGAAAAGTCTTAGCAGTAAATTTGTGCAGTCCTTGGGCTCTTTAGTCAGCTGAGGGTTTGGCAACCCAATTTTCTGTGTACTGTATGTTAGTACTTTAATGTCAGCTGGATATTATATATGATCTTTGGGCTACCCCCAAGGATTCCCAGCCAGCCTCTTAAGACGACACAGGGATTATAAACAGAACATGGTAGATGAGGTGCGCCATTACAGATATTTCTTTCGAGACCCGGAACCTTAAAGGGTTTTCAGGACTTTGAAGTTGAAGGGCTTTTTAAGAGACCTTTCACCACCTCCACGATCTCCAACTCTTTGCATTTTTCAATAAGTGTTGCTGCACCGAATGTGGTGCAGTTGGAATTTTTTCTCTAGCCCCCACCATTTCCGAGCAATCATTGATGTTCTGCTCTCTGTCAGTTAAGCGGTCTTTCTCCTTCACCCTAGAACCATCCACCTGGACAGTAGACGGCCTAAATGTGCTGACGTGAATAGAAATTATTGCTCAGGAACAGTCAAGGCTAGAGAAAAACTTCCAACTGCACTGGAATTGGTAGAGCGGCACCTGTTGAAGTATGTAATGAGTTGGAGTTGGTGGAGGTTGTGAAAGGTCCTCTTTAAGTAATACTTCCCTTAAAGCTGTCCAAATACAGACCTGGCGGACTTCAGCCTTGGTGTATGTTTTCATAGTATACGAAATAGGATTTTGTTTGTCTGTATTCATTGCTTCTCATTGTGATTTACCTGTTTGCTAATGGTTCACATCTGCTTACAATCTAATGGCAGTAGAATACAATGACCATTCTTATCCGAGACCTTGAGAGCTATTGACAGACCAGAGTTTAAGGACCAGGGCATTAGTAAACAAATTTTCTGGCGAGTGCCCCCGCCCGTCCGGCCTTTAATTGGTTTTATTTGCTCTGTGAGCTCTCAGAGTTGTTGGCTAACTCTGACCTGTGGGTTACATGTCTAGTATTGTGAGAATTGTAGCCTCTATTGATGACAAGGCAAATAGTTCAGATGCTAATGCCCAATATGTGTCAGTTCTCATAAAAAGCAATGGATTATAACGGCTTGATTGAATTTTTATGGTGTTTTTAATCCAAAGTATATAGCTAAAAAACAAAATTGTACAATAGAATTATTAAAAAATAAAATAAAAAGCCAGACTTTCTGACTTTCTGCCATCCCTATTCTGTTTGTTTAAAGAAGTTGTCCCATTAACATAACCTTCATCCACGTAATGGGGTACATGGGCATCATAGTCGGGGTCCCCCTGTTTGCTGCCTACCCGTAGTAATGAAATAACGGCTCTTGCCCGGTGGACTATGTATGGCCTTCTGTGAGCTGCTTCGTAGGAACTATTTTTAGATTTACATATCTTCTCCAGAAATGTCAAGCTGGCACAGATCAGCCAGGTTGCTGCTTATCTTTTTTAGAATAAAGGATTGGACGTGATGAAATTCAACATGCCCAATCCTCCTTACTGGATCTGAACTCATATGTAGGTTTTTATAACCTCTTCATTAGATGGAACTGGCGAAGCCTAACTTCACATCTCTGTTGGGATTTCTATTATTTTCCTTCTGTTATAGGAACAATAAAGCTAAGATCTTGGCTGGGACTGATCTGTCATATGACAACCACAAATTGATCCCAATGGACTCCATTGACTATAATGGGGTCCATCGGATACCTGTCATTTTGCCAACCAAAAAGTCTGTCTTTTAACAGAATCTGTGTCTGGGGTTTCTGACGGAACCTCCTATTCAGATGTGAGCATAGCCTAAGAGAGTCTTCCAACACACAGATTTTTTTTTTTTTTTTTTAAATAAAGTGAGTATGGGTAAAAATAAAAGCTTAGTACTTTCAAATCCCTTGTTCCTTGGCCCTCTGCTGGTCTTACACCACTGCAGAGATGTGTCATCTCGACATGTGATGGCAGTAGGTCACAAGACATCATTGCTGCAATGACATAAACAGACACCAGCGAGATCTAGGTCATGTGTGCTTTTTGAAGAGTAAGTAAAACTTTTTGTTTGTTGAACGTTAACCTATATTCATTTATTATGAGGTTAAACAACCCACGTAACCAAGCTTTTTTTGGTCTTTGTTGGTTGTGTGGTCAGTTTGCAGGTGCTAGAGGAATAAATATATTGGATTTGTACATTGCTGTTGTAGGATGACCTGTTATTTCATTGGTGCCAGTGGTAGTAGGTTGTATATTGTGGTATGTGGGTGCTAGATCTCTTTTTAAGGTGTCACTTCCATAACTGAGGCTCTTTGTTACTTTCTGTAAATCATACCAGTTGAGGTTTGCAAGTGTCTTCAGGCCAAACTTTCCACTGCTTAAATTTTATCATTTTTCAATGTGAAGTGTCAGGGCATCATGTCTAGCGTATACCTTAATGAGTTTGTATACAAAGTAATCTATTCTGAAACCAGGTCACATCATTTTGGCTGATTTTCGAGACACCGTCTTTAAATGTGTGTACATTAAGCACCAGATGCTCACGTTCAGGACATGGTACTTCTGTTCATCCCCCAACACTTGGACGCTGGAGCATGAATAGGGCGCCTTGTTCCTACTTTCCCTAATTATTTTGGCCGGGGACTCTAATTATGTTGGTTTTGGAAATAAGTTTTTAACGATAGACATAATGAAGGCTGTTACTGCTCTTCTCCTGACTTCAGATACTGAATCTGATATTCTTGTTTAGGAAAGGAACAAACTTTAGTGGCCGGTGGTGGTGTAAAATGATACGGTGCTCGCCTGCCAGGAAGGAGCATTGAAAAACTGGGTGGCCTTCATGATGGCTTCTGTTACAGTCAATAAATAGCTTAAGCCATCTACGGAAGACCCCCCCCCCCCCAAAGCCTTGGGTTCTCCCCATATCTGTTAGTATGTTTAAAATGTTCACCCAAAGCTGTCCTGGCACTGTGCGGTGTTGATGGTTCTTTATTTCCTTTTTTATTTGCTTTTTAATTCCCTGATAGGTTATATGGAAAAGGTCTTCCTTGATGGGGCAACTGCTTTAGCTTTCGCTAATATATATTTGAGCTGCTTCTCAAGATCAGGAAAGGTTTAATTGTATCGCTCACATTCAGTACAAAGGTTGGTGGTCAAGGCAGTAAGTAAAGCATGTAACCACTGAGGACACTTATTACTCATGGGATGTAAAGAAAGAATGGAGCTTCAGCGCTGGGGCATCCAGAGGGGTCCCCACTCAACACTATTCCTCATGAGCCAGAAGGGAGAGTTATTCTGTGCATGCAGCTCCCGTTCTGGTGGGCGCAAGTTATCCTTGTTTTACAAGGATGGTCATTCATATAAATGGCCTCTACGTAATACTACATGTGCCTGCCTGGCTGTTTGCCAGGGTGTTGGATGCCGGATACAGAGCGATCTACTGATTTCTATGGGAATTCTGTAAGGTGCTATCTCTGTCGAAACCATCATCTCTTATACAAGTGTGTGTGTGTGTGTGTGTGTGTGTGTGTGTGTGTGGTTTTTTTTTTTTTTTTTTTTTTTTAATTCTTTAAATTTAATTCCTTTACCCTCATGGAGTTACATGAAGTATGTGTGTTCCCTCACTGCAATTTTTTGCCTCCTATGGCAGTATCAGTTACTTAACTATAACTACTGTAAGCACATTTAGGGTAAGGACATACGTTTTTTTTTTTTTAGAGATTTTTTTGAAGCCAAAACCAGATCTGGATCGGATCAGATGGTATTTGTCCTCTATTATCCACTCATGGGTTTGGCTTTAAAAGAAACTTCATGACCAAAACCTGAATGTCTGTCTTTACCCTTAAATTGACTTCACATGGGTGTTTTTAAGACATTTTACTCTGTCTGAACACTAAGCAGGGACCCGGACTTCGAGCATCACGGTCATGTGTCTCGTATATGATTATATGATTGCGGCAGTAGTGCCGCAAGGTGGCAGGGACTCCTAGCATCATAGATGACTGTGATACTGGAAATCTGGGTCCCTGCTCAGTGTTCAGTCTAAGAAATATGGACAACATACAGTCTAAGCGGCACATTAAATAGCTTCTTTGCCAGGCAAATTGCCGGAAACAATTCCTAGGATTGCTTGTTCCTCATAACCCCATCTAATTGTGTTGCCGATCGTCGCCTGATTGCATCTTTTATGGAAAAAAAAAAAAAAAAGGATCAAGATTATAAGCCGCACATTACCCTGTATGAACAGGGATCTGCTGACAGTGATCATTGCATTTGAAGGGGTGACACAGTCACAGTAGTGATCACTTCTACCCCTCTGGCTGATGTAAGGGGCATCGATCAACATGTTTATTGTCGGCACTCTCTATTTTTGGATCTGATAGGACCTTCTTCTGATAACTATGGATTGGTATGGTCACACTGTGAAGGAATGTTAGACAACTCACCTCTTTTAACTGACGCCAGGTTCTTAGAAGTTGTAAAACGTGGTCGTGTTCTTTCAATGATTTTTCCTTGGGGGTATGAAGAGCCTCAGGGTACAGTCAACGGCCGATGGTTTATATTTTTACACTTTCTCAAACTCACCGACAGCGTTGAATGTTCTCTGAAGCCATCAGGGGCTGGTGCAAGTAAACGGGATCCACACCCCATTAGAGGAGTGGAAAGTCTGCCGAGCTCAGCACATTCCTGCAGCTCAGTGAGGTCACCAGAGATTTCTTTATGGGGATATTTGGATGAGTACGAAAGTGTTCAGTCACACAAAGGCAGATTTTCCTCTAGTAAAATAACCAATGGCTGAATATCTGGTATCAGCAGGGACATTATGTCTGGAGAATTCGCAAACATGTTATGTCATTGCTGAATGTGGCACATGGTCTGAGGTCTGTGGTTAGGTCAGGTTGGTCTTTCCGTTATTGTTGTTTTTATCCCAACGTTTCGTTTCTAGGCAATTCTTGATGATACTGCAACGACATAAAGAGCACAAAAACAGGTATGTTATACAGCAGTCTTCAAAGCTTACTAGGTAATATCTTCACGTGTGGATTCTGATCTGTAGACACTTTCATGCACGGTGTGATAATTTGGCCCAATCTAACCCCATAACTTGGGACCCCATGTATGGAACCACTGCCATGTTTCTCTATGATATGAGTAAGCACCAGATCTCTTAAAGGGAGTCTGTCACAAGAACTGATCATATCAACCCGATCCCACAGATGGATACCTTCGGTTAACCTGAATAAAGTGGCGGTTCCCTTTGTGATTGATGCCTTCATTACCAAGATAGTCAATATACAAATAAGCCCTTTGGAGCAACAACGGCATGGCAGTCTCCTGTTTAGAGCAATGATAACACCCTCTTTGCTCCAAAGACCTCATTTGCATATTGACAGAAAAGGTGATATCTCCGCAATGGAGGCAGCAATTCTCAAGGGGAAAACCCTTTTTGATTCAGGTGACTCTAACCTATGTTGCTGCAGGACTGAGTTCTGGTGACACCCTTTAAGTACTGACACCAATAGTCTATGACCTCACATACAGGTGTATCTCAATAAATTAGAATATCTTTGAAACGTTCATTCATTTCAGTAATTCAGTAATACAATCCATAATCAGCGTCTTCCATGACTGTGTGTCCTACTGAACCAGACTGAGGGACCATTTAAAGGCTTAGGAAACCTTGGCAGGTGACACTGAATTTACAATGCTGAACTTTTTTACAATATTCTAATTTTCTTAGATTTAGGTTTTCATTACCTGTAATCCATAATCAACATTTACAGAAATAAAACACTTGAAATAGAACACTCTGTGTGTAAAGAATCTAGAAAATATAGGAGGTCACTTTTTTATTTACTGAAAGAAATAAATGTTTCAAAGATGTTCTAATTTATTGAGATGCAGCTGTATCTCCCTCTATTAGAGGCTGTATTACAGAGATACCACTACCAATACACCCACTTCTACAGGAATGTACACAAGGGGGCAGTTTCATGTTTCAACCTGCCCCCTTGCTGACTCTGGCAGGCTATCCCTTTCCTGAAAGATGACGATGATGGTCAGGAGATCTTTGGCCCTCTTCCAATTCTCATCCCACCCTTCTGCCGCTGCCCCCTCTTTGTGGTGTTTGCCACCATTCACCTGATTCCTGGTGCGGTGCAGCGACATCCTGGTCTCCTAGAAGCTCTGCAGCTCTCTTACATCAGGACTTCCGGAGAGTGGCGGCAAAGACTGCGAAGGAGAGGGGTTTATTCAGCAGTATACCCTATATACCCTGCGATACCTAGTACAGACACAATCATCGGTTTTAGAAATTCCCTACCAGTGCAGATAAATTCCTACCCTTTTATGCACAATCTTAAATTCGTATGCCCTGTGCATTGTCATGTACTGCTCAGAGTAGGTCACTTATACCTATACAATGTATACATGCAAGGCCTATGCAATGGAAGCTGCAGGCGCAATAAGAAATTACGCAGTGCAACAATATGGTGGGATATGTGCCCTAGGTTAATATATATAAGTAAAATCATACATTCAATCATACATTAATTTCTGTAAGTTCTTAGAACTGATTATGTGGGAGATATATGGTGGTTGTGGGGTCAGACATATATTTTGAGCTTATGATATGTAATAATGATGAGTCTGAAATGGCTGATAACAGGCCGGGCTGCGGCGTCAGTAGACTAAGCCCCTGATTCCTTATTTTTCCAAAGCCCAACTCCAACTTCATAAATGGGTGACAGCCATGGTCAGTAGTCAGAAGTAGTAAAAATCTTCTAACTATGCAACAAACTATGCATCTAAATTATTATACAATATTAAAAATTGTCATTTTATTTTCAAGACGGTAACTTTTTTTTTCCTTTTTTTTTTTTTGGCTCTGACTCCGGCATCACTCTGACTCCACAGCTCAGATAACAGGGAACAATATACTGTGCTCAGTCACAGCAAATGGAGATAAGATTGTATTTACATAGTTAACTAAACCTTGCCACGTACTATGTTCTTTAGTAAACAGCACTATGCCCAAGCCTTGTAGATCTGACAGGGGCCTAGGTAACCGGCAAAAAATAACAATCCGTCCAATCCTTCCACTGGTCCAGTTTACCCTTTCTTGTAGTCCCTCCCTAGTCTTTGGGACCTCATCAGTTCTATTCTGTGCTACAGACAATACTAATCTATAATAGGTGCCATGATACCAGTCGGCCACTGATCGGCTGCCACGGGCACATGCTGGACACTTGTAAACAAAAAGTGGCACTGCTGGAGCTTCTGTGCTGGATTTTCAGGGCCTGGGGGGATTGGCAGGGGCTATGCATTGAAGGTTGGAGAGGTTAATTGTAATTTTTATTTTATAACTTTTGCTGTTTTTTTTTTTTTACCCCACTGATACTTTCTAGTCCTCTTTGCATTGCATAATCTATTAACCCATATTTTCCCGTCACCCTTAGATAATTGTATTAATGAGTTATACGACTTCTGAATCGCTGAGATGTTTTCAATAAAGCAGATGACTTCTCCGAGTCTGAATGGGTCTGTCCTGCCGCCACCCCCGTAATGTGCCTGACACACCTCCACTGCGTGCACTGGATGGCTGCCAAGTGTCTGGGACCTGACTTTGCCTAAAACAAAACCCTCTCAGTGTTTAGTTACACATATCTGTCTTGTCATGGCCGGAGCACACACTGTGAGCCTGCGCCAGGTACTTGTGACCTGAAATAGCAGAACCTAGAAAGCATAGCAGGAGGCAGTCTCAGCCTTAAAGATATCTTAATCACGTCCATTGTTAAAGGATCTCCACATACAGGATGTGACTCTAGGGAGACGTCTCTGTGCTCTCCGTCACGCGCCCAGTCTACTCCCGGCAGGATTGTATTGTATGTGATCTTATTTATAACTATAAATATAGTCACCTTATTTATTATAATTCATGACCACTTAAAACGTATTAAAGAGGTAGTGCAGAATTTTAAAAAACTTAGCTGATGTCTTTCAAAAACAGCGCCACAATGTACACAGGTTGTGTGCGGTATTGCAACTCAGCCCCATTTATTTCAATTGGTTTGAGCTGCAGTACCAGCTACAACCTATGGACAGGTGTAGTGCTGCTTTTGGAAGGAAACCGCCATGTTCTTTTACTCCTAGGTAATCCCTTTAAACAAGCCTGTGCTTTGCACACAGATAGGGGTCATGTTCTGAATGACCCTGATGAGTGACCAGTCACATGGTTGAAACAATCTCAAACCGTACACGTGCACACTAAGGCTACGTTCACATTTGCACCGGAGTCTCCAACACAATGTCCACCTGTAAATCGGGCTTTTTCCTCTGCCGGTTTCAGTTTTAAAATGGACATCTGACAGATCCTTTTATAGACAGTTGGTTCCGTCCGTGTGTTTCCGCTATTTTAGTGGACCACCTCTCCGTGGTTCTGGACCTGTGATGAACCAGAACAAAGGAGCGACCACACTAGTGTGAACCTAGTGTCACTGGCTGAGCATACATGTGTTTTTTAATGAAGGGAGAGTCTCTTGGACAACTGGCAAACAAACACCAGAGATGGTCTGTTAGTCTGGTGGTTTTGACTGACGTAAGACTAATAAGTATGGACACCTTTATCTTTTTCTAATTGTAAAAGATACAAAAGTGCACCTCCTATATCCAGCCACAGACTTGGAATAATTCTGGGACACTTGGTGCACAGTGTGAATTCCATTTGAGAACCAACCAAAATTTGAATTATTTTGGTTGGGGTTCAGCAGATGCATGGCACGTCTGGCACATCTTACATTGGATGGGGCTGAGAGTAATTCAGTCTGACATGGAAAATAAACATGGCTAGTACACTTGCCTCCAGTACTTTGACATTCAATGTTGTCTGGCATTCCTCAAAAACAATGAATGGTAACCTTATCCTCATGAACATGGCCATATCTGTTAGCATGTTGTCTAATGTGTGTGGTTGGCCTAGGACTGTGGCACAAAAGCTATTCTGAATGCACGAAGAAGCCACAAGTAGGCCATGGTCAGGACTTGGTTTGAAACTATTAAGATGCCTGCAAATATGACAAATATATGGCAAGTAACATGTCCACCCAGATGATATGATGCACTCAGAGATCTTTTGGAGGTATTTAAATATTGTAATATTAAATTACCTCTTATTGTAAAACTTAGAGGACCTTTCACCACTTCCACCAACTGCAGTTATTTGCATCTTTTAATAGTTGCCCTTCCACTGATTCCGACATAGTTGGAATTTTTTATCTAGCTCCCACCGTTCCTGAGCAGTCGGTGAAGTTAGTTTTGTCGCTAACTAGACTCTTTAATGTCAAGTGAATGGCGCCAGGCAGCAGCAGAGAAGGTGCTGGTGGTGACTCAGAGGTCTTACACATTCTGCCTTTGATTGGAACTGTCACGCCCCCTTGTCTGCTCCAGTCTGACACCACCCACTTGATATTTGAGAGTCGAGTTAGCATTTGAGTTCCCGAAACTGACTTCACTGATTTCTTGGGAATGGTGGGGGCTAGAGAAATAATTCCAACTGTGCTGGAATCGGTGGAAAGGATTCTATTAAAGGAAAGAGGTGAAGGTGGTGAAAGGTCCTCTATAAAACATGATCACAAAGTGCTCGCTATGATTTCTGTGGTCAGCTTTGAACGTTACAATAATTCTCGCTCCTTCTAGTGGCTCCTCTCTTTTTGCTTTTTGCACTTCCTCTGCCAATACCACCACCGTTCTCTCTGGTAAAGGAGTGCTATATGCACTCCATCCCCCACCTCACTGTACATGATGGGACATGGGCTTGTGTACAAGTCGTCATTCCTGTCATCTGCACATTCCTGACAGTGTTTATAAAGGAATACTCTCTGAAAGCACCCGGGTTGGTATGTATGAGTGTGTGGCGGTATTCAAGGTTTTCATGTATGCAACTAGAAGTATATTTGTGTATGTGTTGTCATGGGAGCAAGTATGGGGTTACTTGGTGAAGACTCCAAAGCTGTCCATACTTGACCATGTCTCCCTGAAATCCTGAGGTTATCTAGGGTTGGAAATGCATGGACGTGATGTCATTTCCCAATAAGAAGAAAGCAGCCTTGTTTTGTAATCCTGGATAACCCCTTTTAAGCAATATTTTTTATGTCCTAAACAAATATGCACTTTATAGGGTGCAATAGGGTCTTGGAAGAGGCCAAGTGAATTTTTGTTCAATTGGATTAAAGGGGTTTTTCCAGGATTTTTAGTCTGATGAAGATTAAAATTACAGAAAACCCCCATCTTCATAAACCCTTTTCTAAGAAGTTCCTCTTTTTGTGCCTCCAACAATTGGCTAAAGCAAGGGTAGGCAATCTTCGGCACTCCAGCTGTTGTAAAACTACAACTCCCAGCATGCATACTTGTTCTGCTGTTCTTGGAACGTCCATGGAAGTGAATGGAGCATGTTGGGAGTTGTAGTTTCACAGCAGCTGGAGTGCCGAAGGTTGCTGATCCCTAGGCTAGAGTATAGATGGTCTGCAAAGAGTGTCTCTTCCTCTGGAGGACCCAGCATGTCCATAAATTACATTGGCAACTATTTGATTTCATTGATCACATTGCAGTGCTTTATACTCCCTGTGGTGGCGCAGCAGAATTAAACACTAGCTTCTCACTTCCAGGAAATCTGATCGATTGGGATCTCGGCAGCAGGAAAGACTGTAATCTGCTTCTTTTCAGTCTAGAATTTCCTTTAATGAAAGGTATATGATTTTCCCCTATATGCACTATATGCTTACTAACATACATAAACCTCCAGAAACCTTTTCATACATAAGGCAGGTTTGTTCGAATCTTTACTTTTTGAATCCGTTTACTTTTAGCTTTACTGCCCCTTCAAAAGTAATCTAGGGAAACTACTCTTTTTTACATTCTGTGTAAATCGGCAGTTTTATGCCTTTTTTTTTTTTTTTTTGTGAAAAGCATTAAATTGCCTTAATGGAGAATGCAGTGGAGGCGGTTTGTCCAGAGATGTGCTCCACCTACAGGCAAGTCATGTTAATTAGACGTGACTGCCCCTCATGTAAGTGAGCGCGGCTCTCCAAACCCCAGCCAAGAGGGAAACAAAATAGAGACGGAAAACTCGTAAAAGATTGTATGTGATGGCACAGGGCCAGTGTCGTTTAAGGTGACGGGGGGATTCTTAAGGCAACGCTCAAGTTTGGGAGGCCTCGTATATGTGCAAGCGCTGACCTCATTTTATGGTTGCTGAGCAAATGCAGCCAGGCAGCGGAGCAGGGAGAGCAAACCCACCGTCTCTCGCTTGGTTTAGCTTTAATTCCACGTCTGGATACATAGAGAGGAAAATGAGGTTTAAGAGTAATAAGCCGCACGGTGTTACAGTCTTTTGTATGTGCTGCTGCTTTTTTCCTGCTATAATGCTACATCATATCATATCTCTGGCATCTCAGAACTCTGTATTAATTTTCGGTTTTCCTCCTCCTTCCTCTGTTTCCTTTGTTTATACCCCGCCTGATGGCACTACCTTCTAGCCAGATGAGATCTGTCTGTGTCAGCTGCTCTGGATGGAAGAGTATGGCTTGTGCCCCCCCAGCACTCCGAGGACAGAGTCTGCTCCCTGTACCGGGCTCTCAGTGCCCCTCCAGGGAGCACCCGGCTGCTCTAGATCATTGCCAGCTGTCACTTCTGATCAGAGCATGGCTGCTGCATGGAACCTTATTGTGCCCCCTATCCTATTATTCTCCACATGTCCTGTGACTGTCATACGTTTCTTCCCTATACCTCCAGACATTCATTGTATCTCGCGTAGCAGTAGACCCCTAAATACATCCTGTTTTAATACGTCAAGACATGGTATGTCTTCTGCTGGATAGCAGACATTATTCTGAAGGGAATGGGAACAATTTGTATACGTCTTTGTGGGTTAAGTTTGTACGCAGTTCACAAATGCTGTAAGAGTCTGTCGGGGGTTCTCTGTTTCGGTCACCCTTGACGGTAAGAATAGTCCAGCGTCCATCATTGTACCTGCTGTCAAAAAAAAATGGAAACTCCAATGGGCCCTTTTATAAGTCATTGGTCTTTGCAGGTCACCTTTTGGGTGTGTGGAACAATCCATCTTGGCATTACCCTAGTGCGAACAGAGTCTTATACATCCATACTATTTGTATACCGTATATCCGAAAAAGGTTACCATAGGTGGCATCAAAATGCGATCTTAGGTTATTCGCAGAGATGAGCAAAAAAATTATGACATCTTTTTAAAAGTTGTTTGACTTAGATTTTTTATCTACAAGTAAAAAACTGTATGTGATAAATGTAAATTAATTTTAAAAATTAAATTTAATCGATTAAAAAATTAAAATAAATACATTTATATATCATTGATCTATTTGAGATCAGTGTATCGATTGATCTATCGATCTAGTCTACTGTATCTATCTGTAGGCCAACTCCTAACACCCTGAAGGGGCAAGTCGCAGAAGATGACATGGTTACCATCTGTGTCTTATCCCACCTCGGTTTCAGACGGGTTAATGTGTGCAGATGGCAGGAAGTTTTATTTCCTCCTGGGTGACTGTTTAGGGAGGGGGTGGATTGAGAAAGCTTTGGAATTTAAGCTCTGGGGCATCTCTTTTGCTCTGAGTTATTTCTGGTAGTGCAGCTTGGAAAGTGCAATTCTCATGTGTCTTTAATTTTTCATGCACTGTTTTTTTTTTTTTCTCTTTGCTTTCTACATACAATGAAAATTTCGGAAAATGTGTTAGACTCATTGGGTAGACTTCTAAGTGTTAACCCATTCTAGATAAGTATGTAATATATAAGAAGTTGTTGAGGATATAAGATTCCTTCTGAGGCTCTTCTCTCTCCTAGAGCTTCCCTGTTACAGCACTATGTAAATGTTGGGTAATAAATACACTTAGACAGTATTAATAAGCATAAATTTACGCATTTATAACTCATTCTTTGCCGCTTGGAAGGATACCGTGCCAAGCTATAGGGAAAAAAAAAAGAAATGGCCGCAGAGGATTTTAGCGTTCAGCGCCGGAGCGCACAGTAGCAGATTTTCAGCGGAATGTGGGTCAGCGCAATAGAGATCGGCGGTGCTGTGGGGATGGGGGGGGGGGGAGAAGGGGGTCGTCTGTCTAATCTGCTCAGGGTACGGAAAGCAAACAGCGTTCCTAATTGACCTCAATATTCACTGAACAGAGAATTTAAAAAAAAAAAAATGCTAAAGCCACATTCATCTTTGCTGGAGGAAAAAAAAATCAGATGGGCACAGATGGACAGAACAGATATAGGCCGTGTGTCGAGATCTATGTGGATTTTTAATATACGGTGTAGTGGTGGACTGTCTCATGAAAGGGTATGTACAGTTGATGAAAGCGTAGCTTATTAGAATGGGAGCGTTGTTTTTATGGTGACCAATTTGGTTACTCTGCGAGCCCTTATGTACTAAATCCTACAGGAATATGACTATATACAGTGCCAAGAGAGAATCGTGTGACCGCCAAGCATAGGATAAGACACAGGTAGGGTTTTGATTTTCTAAAGCCCTTTTAGGTGACCATATACTTTAGATAGTGTTAGGTTGATGGCTGAGCAATGGGGTCAAATAAATACGTGGTGAACAAGCACAGCCATACACATTGTAGTCTATATTTACTGCCCATACATGTTCAGTGACATCCGAACGATCTTTCTGGTAATGTTCTTTAAGGGTAAGATTGGTTGTAGGTGAAGAAGCTTTCATAACAACAAAAGATCTTTTGCCTGAAATACTGCCGGCTTATTTCCAGACGTTGAGAATATGTCATCGGTTGACTACAAGTATCGTTAAATTTCACCCAACAATCTTTTGTTAAAGTTCACACGGTCCAGTTTCATCAATTTTAGACTGACTGTTGGCTATAGACAGCAAATTTGCAATGACGTCACCAATTTTGACAGGATTCTCCCAAGTTAACTATTGTCTATTAGTCAGGATCCCACAGGGTGGATTGTTTTGTCCTCTCTCTCGAGGTATCTGGATGCCAACTAACAACCCGTTCCTTATCTTTATCAGCTCTACTTAAAATTTTTCATAGTCACTAGTGGTCAGATTGGGAATTTTGCATGTACATGCCTTACAGACTGTTTCAGACCAGTTATCCCTTATGACCCATGAGTTAAGTTCACATGGCCTCCATTAAAGTCCGTTGCTCTTGTCTGTCTCCATTAACTGTAATGTAAAAAAAAGCATGATTGAAGCTTTCTTAGCTTCTGTCATGTTTTTTTTTACATAGCGTGAAATTGAACAGGGTGCCGATAGAACGACTGACCGCTGGTGGAACCCCCTCTATCAGCATCTAATTCCATTGCTCTCATCCTATGACAGATGAGAGCAAACTGACTTTAATGACTGTTATGTGAACTTAGCCTAACCCAACATCTGTTTGCTAATAGAAACTTACTGGCTAGTTTGTAACTGTCGATCATAAGACTAGCCCTTGGGAATAGGCTATTTTCCATACCCTATTGAAATAAGCATGTTCAATAGGGCCAAGAATGGATGTTTTTGGTGGAGTTGGAGGGAAATAGCTTAGATTTTTCAACTGTCTATTATCTAGTGTCCATAGCCAGCATGATCAGTTGCTTCACTGCTTAGGCTGGAATCACACATGCAGTTTGATAATTCTCCGCTCATTTGTATCCACTCCTGGCTTTGGCACAAAAAAATGCCACGAAAGCTACGTGTGATCCAGTCCTTCTAGTGATCATGGTATGTTAAGAAGACTACATGGTACGTGATATGAGCCCACAGAGATGGACATATTTCAGATATTCCTCTTACTTTTCTACTGGAAGACTTGAAAAGTGCGTCTTCCATGTTTGTTTTATATTTAATAAAGACAAGTCTTTTTCACAGTCAAGTAAATTTGGCATCCCCTTTGGCACATATACTAGTCTATGGCTGATGCAGCTTGCATGTACTTTGGTCTTTCTAATTAATTTTCCTACTTCCTTTTTATGATCTTTTATGGTCTTTCGCAAAAACTCCCCTTTCTAGGTTTTATTTTTTAATATCTTACAGAATTGGGCACATTTGAAAGTTCTCATACCTCAAATTGGAGTATTTGCTTTGCCTTGCTATAACCCATACAAAGGCAAAGACTTGATGTATAGGCTGCGTTGGCGACATGTTGTGTTTTTTTGCCTTTCAGATTGATATAGGTAATATTAATGAGTTGTGACATGTAATTACCAGCATTTCAGCTTGATTAACGTTGGCATTTTGTCACTGGGCAGAACATTGGCATTGATAACAAGCAGTGTGCAGACCTTGGGGTAAGACCTCTCGGCATGACATGACAAGTAGAGACGTAAGCTTGTTTTAAAATAATTTTGCAAATCTACAGCATCAAAGAAATTCTGATCAGATAAGTATGTCAATGTGTCAAGAGCAATATATGAGGCTGGAATATATTATGCCATTGCAACTCATATGCTTTTTACGTTGTTCGGTGATATAATTGGGTGGGGTTTCATATTCAGGATTTATCTATCTAAAACAGAGGGAGTCCCAACTTCTCCAGCCATCACATATATAGATAGCCCAATTGATTTCTAAAAGAACTGTGTAATGGATCATTTCTCCTGTGGCGAAATGAAAACTGAACACTTGCTGCTGGGATCCCCGACAGATTACAGCTAAGCTCTGGAGATCCCAGCAGCATGGGCACCCTGTGATCAGCTCACTCTCTCAAACTCCTTTTCAACAAAAAAAGTATTCTCTAAAAAAGACTAACCCTACAGGCAGGCTGTAGACATTAGATGACAATTGGATATGTTCATGATGCCAACATATAATTGAGAACATTTTAGACTATAAAATTTTAGATAGCCCCAATCCATATACTTACATACAGTTTAGAGGAGTCGGCACACAATGAAAACCCAACCAGTCTAGACTACAGACACCACTGAAGAATGGTTGACGGGTGGTGTCATCTGTTAGTGGACAGTTCTTACAGACTTCACACTTGTCATCTGATTCTGGCAAAATTGGCCAGAACGAAGGATAGTCATGCAATGTCTATAGTGCGCTCTTAAGGGGATCTACACTTTCAGCTGTATCGTACATTGGGGCCAGGAAAAACAACTGGTCTATTTTAGATATCTCCTGCACAGGTACAACCATACGTATGTGGAGGAATATAACACATATTACTATTATTCTGTGAAAATTTAGATTTACTGCGTAGGATGTGACCAGACTGTTTACTTTGGCCGAAAGGAATGACACAGGAGAAAGTGTTAAGCCCTTTTATAGCAAAGGTTCACCATTGTACAGTTTACATATACACTATGTAAAAGATGTGTGACTCTGTAAACGCTTTCATTACGGCTTCACACTAGTGTCACACTGTTACGCTATTTTACTGCCTACAGAATACGGGGCAAAGACCAACTGATGGCAAAAATTACCCTGGATTGAATAATGTAGGGGAGAGTGGACAAAACTTTACTTATTTTGCACTCATCCTGGGTTGCTGATCGTCTGAAGCTGGCTATACATAGTAGATGAACATATGCCGAACCTGCCAATTTCAGAGTGGACGTCCAACCATCTGTGTGTTGGGATCTCAACTTCCCCCATTAAATTTTAACATGCCTGATCCTTTGTTCTGTTGCAAGGCAAACCACCACCAAAAGATGTCTGGTAGTGGCTTCATTCTCTCTTCCTGTCAAGAACGCCCACACTCTATGGAGTGGCGAATCTCTACATGGGAAGGCCCTATTAGACGGGGTGATTTTAAAGGCAATAATTGGGAACAAGCACTCATACAAGCGCCCATTCCTGATAATCAGTCTACCCAATAGTGTAGCCAGTCACCCAATGAATGAGTGTTTGCCCATTCATCGATTGATCGGCTACTTTCAGCAGGACAAATCGTTGATCGGCAGTACATCACCCTGTGTAATAATGGCCGTGCCGCGGGAATCAATGAAAGTATCTACCGGGGCAGTGGTCACTTTAGCTATTGCTTCCTGCAGAGCTCTGCATTGGCCTCTGTATTCAGCCCGGTGCAGAATGAGCACCAATCGGCACATTTTATAACCAATCAATTCTCCTTAAAAGAAAATCTATTCTTGTAATAGCACCTTGAGAAGGATCGGAATAACTTATTCATATAAGGTGTATGGACACCTTTACAGTCTACTACCACTATGTGTAGTATTCTAACTTTAACCAAATATAATAAAAACCAAAAACTTTAGCTATATTTCTGTATTTTTTTTATATTTTGTTAGTGAAGTTTTAGATCATTTTTCATTTCAGCGAATACTAGGTTGATCATATCTTTGTCTGGTAGTTGGACATCATTGTACACTCCTCGAGTCCCAGTATCACTTGCTAGATCAGTATATGCGCAAAACTTACTCTAGTGATTTGCATTGTGGGTAGTTTATCTTTTACACCAAGTACTATTTAAGAGGAAAACTCTCACAGCGAGCAGTGCCCTTGTAGCATTGCACTAGAATAGCACTTCTCAACCTATAATACATATGAGATAGCTATTAGCCAAACTCTCCAACACCATCCCTCCCAGCTTCCTCCATAAACATGCAAGCTCAGATTGGCTGAGCTTGCAGGTTTATTTCAATGGGGAGAAGTCGATAAGCTGCTGGCAGATGCTTCTGGCAGAGACTTATCTCCCTGGGGAACACGGGATCAATTCCAAAATGCCTGATGCTTCTCTTCCCCTATGGCAGATGTTGAGGGACGGTTGCCAACCCCCGTACACATTCGGGCGTTGCTGATCATGTGGAAATCGGGTCACATTGATTTGTATCCATAATCGTGAAACAAAGCAAGCATTATAAATTCTATCTATCCCCGAGAATAATTCTTTTAACGCTACAACACAAGAATTGCCAGTGAAATATTTTTGAATCAAAATCTAGGAAATAAGTGAACCCCACAAGCACAGTCGATTGTGATCTGTGCGGCGGGAAATTATTATTTTTTTTTTTTTTGTCTGTGACCACAAATTTCTTTGTCATTAAGCGAGATATAAGCAGGGCACCAGGATGTTGGCACCGCTTCCTATCTCGTACACTTCAAAGGCTCGCTCTCCCCAGTGAAGTGAGTCACTGCTAGTTGGTGCCTCTGATTAAGGATTCCTTTGTTTTCAGGATATTCCCAGTATGTGGAAGTGATCAAGGAGAAATCCCCATACAATTAATATGTTAGGAACAGGGAGGAGGCAGCCGTTCTCCACTTTGATGTTTTAATCGTACCTCTTCATTCATTGCATCTTCATAGACGCCACCAAATAAATCTGACGGTTGTTTACATTCTGTCTTTTCATAGACAGTCACCTGCTAAATAAAAGATTTAGGAGGGACAAGCAAATCGTCTGCACTATAAATATAACGTGGAGAAACATCTGCAGGCTTCCTTTCAATTTTCCCATTGAAAATGGGTCTTTGATAGTTATGGCCGGTGAGTATCTGTTGTGGAATTTTTTTATTTTTTGCATGCTTTATAGTCCAAAATATTCATACTCGAAACCTAAATAACCGCGACTTTTATGGTACCCCCAAAGTGGATAACACTATTGAATGTCTTCCAAGGCACTTACATTAATTTCTAATTTACTATGTTGGCTACATTATTAAGTAAGGTTCCCCAATAGAGCGTCTTGTAGAAAGGTGCCCCAATTAGGCTACATAAAGTTTTCAGTGTGGGGATGAAGGTTTAGATTTAGCAGGACACCATAACCACAGGTAGGTGGTCAGTGATGGCCATTGTGAACATTTATTTTCAATAGATACTCCCTTGTTTAAGGGGGTTTCTAACTAAAAACTTAACCCCTATTCACAGTTTGTGATCACTGGGATCCCTAGTGGTCATTAGAATGGGGATCTCTATTCTCCTGTGTATGGATCAGTAGTGCGCATGTGTGACCACCACTCCATTCACTTTTGTGGGACTGACGGAGATAGGAAAATGGATGGATCCCGACCACTGGAATCTCCAGCGATCAACCTTATGGGGTCTCTAGTCTCCTTTTGTGTAATGGGTAGTAGTGCAAATGTGTGACTACAGATATTCGCTTATATGGGGCTGGGCTTCTGGTGAGTAAAACGGATAGAAAACTGCATAAGGAAGCAAATATGTAATTCTAGTCTTATGGGGGGGGGGGGAAAGGAGTGTACTATTTTGTTATTGACGTGCTTCAGGATTTTTTTTTTTTTTTTTTTTTTTTTTTTTACCAAAATCTTTCAGATTTCAAGTTCATTTTCATCTTACTCTGGTATCTTACTTACATATATACATACATACATGGACACTTTTTATACATGATTTAACTTTTATATTGGAATAAGACAAGTTCCATAGAAGTGAATGGAGTGGTGGTCACGCATGCGCATTACTGTTCCATTCTGTTGATCACTTGGTGTCCTAGTGGTTGGACCCCCAGTGATCGTACACCTTCCCTATCCTGTGGGAAAAAAACCTTTTAAATGTCCAATTTGTCCATAGTTGTGGTGGGTAGGACTGAAATGGTTTTATTGGATGTCATGGTCTACTATGTGTGGGCTTGGTTATCAAAATAACATTTGGAATTAGAGATGTAGAGCTTTAATTTTTTACTCTTCTCTAGATTATCTTTTTATGATATGACAGAACCACAAAAGCTAAAAATACTCTACAAGGGATACTTTGATACCACAAAATATTACTTGGGTAGTAACCCTGTTTAGAATTGGTATGCCTTGAGTCCAATTCTTGCACTCAGGACTTTAAAGGGTGTATGGCATACAACAAATTAGAATGTGTCTTGAAGTGACCATTCTTAAAATATCAGAAGATGTTACCTCTGGTCCTTCTGGGCACTGACGCATTTCACTGACATTTCTGCTCTGTTTACCCTGCTGAGTTCACTTACCCCTAGGCGCCTACCAGATGAGCGATTGGACTGGACTCAGTGGTATTTCAGAGTTATCCGCCAGTGACACATTATTATGCATCCACTCATAAAGATCAGTGGTAACTTTAGAATATATAGGACCTTTTCTCCATCAGTTCTGCTTGTCGTGGACTTTGTATAGATTTTTACCTATTGCAGCCATTATGTGTGTTTATTTTACGTGGGTAATTAGACGTCCCGTCCTACCGCCGAAAGGTATTCCGAAAATTTACAAGCGCCACTAACTTTGCTTTATACTCAGTTTGTCATTTTGACACCGCTAGAAGATTAGTTCATATTCTAGTAAATCTTATGCAAGCACCGCATTGCTCCAAATAAAATATCTTTCGCATACAATAGAGCAAATTCTTATCCCAAGTGACGTGCATACTGTGTCAATAAAATGTAAAACTGCATAAAAAGCCATTCTTTCGAGCAAGCAGATTTGCAATTCTAGTCTTACAGGGACAAAAGAAAAACTTGTAATTCAATAGTGTGATATTTTGTTAGACGCGTTTCAGGTTTTTTTTTTTGTTTTTTTGGGGGTTTTTTACAAAGACTTTCAGATATTAATTTAATTTTCAGCTTTTAAGATCTGGTCTACTAACAAGTATCGGGTTTATATTGGAATATGTCAAGTGAATAGGGATAGAATAAGACAAGTGACTAGGGCATGGTGGTTCAATGGTCATCACTCAGCACTTGGGAGCCACGTCTGAATCCAACTAAGGGCAATATCTGCATAGAGTTTGTATGTTCTCCCCATGTTTCAATGGATTTGTACACTGTGTGTGTGTGTCTGAGATTAGGAAATTAGATTATAATGTGCAGGGACTAAAGTGTGCGAAGACACTCTGTGCAGTGCTGTGAAACGCGTTGGCCTATGGGAAATAAATTAGGGGTCATGGTTAACAAAAAATATGGTATTCAATATTTTGTCGGTTACACTCAGGCCTATGGCATACATTCCTTTATAATAGAATTGGAGGGAACATGTCACACTTCATTGCGACAGGTACGGTATTGTTCATTGAATGATGACATCAGCGCTCATTGTTTATACGGGTATGTTACATCACGGGATTATGTCTATCACATGCTAATTTTATGGATATGCAGGAAATATATTCAGATTCAGTAAACTTTCTTTTTTTGGTCTCAAGTCTAATTCGTGATCTTCACACCATTAAGACACACGGGGCAAATTGATTTGCTGCGTTTGTGAATCGCCTTGGGCGAATTGATTCAGCAATGTGGGCAGATAGGGGTATGCCCCTCTCAGTAGTACATTGGCACAAGGCCAACAGTAACAGGGTGGAAGAGAGACACTTAGACCAGTTTAGTCTGTGTCACCACAGGGGATGGGATCGGAGGAGCCATAGTTTTCTGTATCCCATATCAGAGCCTAACATTAACATAGCTATCTCATATTTCCGTCTCGGGTATGACCGTACAGCACGATCTCTTATCGAGCCATCTGCTCAGATCTTCCTTCAGCATCCTTTACATAAGTGACACATTTCTGCTTCAAGATTTGTGGAGAATGTGATGCGTTGTGCAAATGTGTTTTTGGTATTGCATATCCCTCATCCTAGCAGATGTCATGCATTCTGCATCTGTGTGGGAGTCTACATAGCTCAGAGTCCATCAATTCCCGGCTAAACTATGCTGAGGTGAAGGGGCACATGGTCATCGTGGGTTCAGTTACACTGCCAGGCCAGAGGCCATACATAAACATACACAAATTATTTTTCCCTATATCCATCCATGTCCAAATATAATAATCTAGCTTTATGTGACGAGAGTAGACAGCATTGTATACACCATAGCACCAGCATATTCCACAGCCCTGTACAAAGAATGCCCTCATATCATCATAGTCTTCATGGTTATCCCTCGGGCCTTCAAAGCTTTGGGCTGGCTATACTACTGTGCATCTATAAAGATGTTTTATACAGTCATCTCTTTGTTGTTAGAGCCCACAGGGCAATCTTTCTTTTATAGGGATTTACTACCAAAGCCATAAATGTCTAATGATTGGGGTCTCAACTCCAGGGCCTTCACCTATTAGAAGAATGAGGGTTGTCTGACTCCCAGTCCGTCAGGTGGGGCTCTACCATATCCAAGTGGGCACTGACTTTTGAAGTGGCCTTGGGCGCTCTATGGTCATATACCAAATGGCTTTGGTAGAAAACCCCTTTAACAAAGGGACATGGTTAATTTGCAAAATTAATTGCAAATTTTGCAAAATTATGTAGGATGTAAAAATAGTCTAGGTAAAAAATCTGATGCAGGTGCCACCATTTTTGTTGGCCCACTTGTTTACAATGAATGTCCCATAGCAGATTGTAGGATTGTCCTAATCTTATATTGTTGGACAGCTGAAGATTTCCTGGCGGGAAGGTCATATCATGGTACCATAATAGTGGATCTTTTATGATCCTACTGCTTAGGTGACTGGACTTCATTCTCCGCACTGGAGTCCTACACAGACAGAGCTGTCTTTCCTCCTGTAGCAGACCTGCCATTGGGGCATTAAAAGCTGTAATTTCCTGTCGGGTCTCCCCCCTCCTCATGTCTGTGGTGCTTTAAGCTTTGTGTCCTATAGATTGTGGCTGCGAGCTAACAAATCTCTATTGTCCAGAGGATGGAGGGCTGGCGGGGTCTGAAGAATTGCTGTCTGGTTTCTATTCAAATCCAGGTAGCCAGATCTATGAAAGAGACTGTTCCAGTGGCTACGTGAGGGATGTTAGGCTTGCAAAGAACTGCAGAGCCCAGCCAGACTGCACTAAGCTCGCTGGCACAACCTGCATGCGGCCACACTGGTTATTACACAGATAACTGTAAAAAGATCTAACAGATAGCATGCCGTAGCGTTACCTGGAAAAAAATAACAAATAATGCAGGATAGACATTTATGTGGCTTCCCTGCATTATATTTATGTATATGTCTAGACTGCATCGCTCTAGGAGCCCTGTAGAGGGAGAAAATTCTGATATCCCTGCGGATATTAGATTGCAAGCTTTGGGTTACACATTTCTACTGCATATACATCAGAAACCTACACCCCCCCTTCCTTCTCTACTCCCCTGCCCCGCATTCTTATGACATTTTCCAAAAGCTACAGAAAACCTAAGAATTCATTGATGGTACACTCCACTTCCCAGCAGCCGTCACATTAACATATTAAGTTTTGGGCGCAGTTATTGCAGGTCATCCTGCCCCCCCCGCTCTCTTACCTGTCTCCTGGCAAACCCGAGGACACCTGGCATTCCTCGCCAGATGTTACAAAGCATTGTAGTGCAGGAATCTGCGGCATTGCCCTCTGTGGTGTGGGTCTTAAAGCGAGACATATATTCCAGCAGCAGTGTGTGGATCATTGTAGACAAAAGCAGGCGCGACTGGAGGGGAGGAGGATAAAACAGGGGGGGCTGTGGGCAGGTTTGGGAACATTTCCTGTCACTTAGCACATTCCTCCTCACTTGGATTGGGGTGGGGGGATTTGGGAAAGGGGCATCAGACACTGTATTATTTTACTCATTGTGAGGATTTTAGTTTTTGCATTGGTTGCTGATTTGCTTTCTTTTGTCTGGTTAGATTACGCTCAATTTCCTGGGTTTACAAGCAGCTGAGCTTACTTAACCCTCTTGCTGCCAGGTGGAATAGCCGTACGCTACATGGTAATGGCATGACTGGCTACGTTTTTGTTTTTTTTTTTCCTGGATGCATCACTTCATGTAAGGGTTGCCAAACCCGGATCCTATTCAGGCATATCCATAGAAGGCAAAATTATACATTTGTGGTTAAAGGTTGGCCCTGACTTGCCCATTGTTTGAGAACCCAATGCGCTTCCCATATAGGAAATAGTTACTGAAGTCTATGGGCCGGTAAGGCCTAAGGGGTATGAAACATTCTCTAAATTATCAATGCCGATAGTTAACATGTCACTTTTCAGAGCTATGGTTTCCTTTAGGAACCCAAACCCACCTGTTGTTAGAAAAAAAAATGTCATGGCGACTTTGTCAACCGTTTTTCTAATGGGGAAGTCGTACTTTTATTTGTGCACCTGGTTCCTGGAGAGTTATTGCCGCCTTCATTCTGGCCAGACATTTCTAGGAGGAGAAGGGTTAAATTAATGGCAGCTCCTTTTTTTTTTTGCTAGCTGCACAAAAGCCAGTTGACCCCAGTGTGCAGACCTATCAGGACACAAGTTGTCTGGGTTTAGCTGGTGTGGCTTTGTCCCCCCTGTCTGGCTCAGTCCCTCCCTGTCTAGTACAAGCAGCCCTGCGGCTAGCAGAGTATTTGCTTACATCTTTCTCAGGACAAGGACGCCTGCCCTTGTCGACCTTAAAGGAATTGTTTAGAACTTGTATTGCGGATAGATAGTCCAGCCTCATCTTGGCGTATTCCACGCCGGTAACTATGAAAACCTTGAATGTGGGCACACAAAGTGTTATAAGCAGTGTTTCCCTGCAGTGTGAAGGTAAAGTCAATGAGATAGCCGGCTTTGGAAGAACAAAGAGACCACGTGCAGACAGCAGACAGTTCCTCTCTGCACAAATTCCAAGTTGCTCACAGTTAAGACAGCAGGAATGAGAAATACTCACCCAACATGAAGGAGAGGCAGCCTCAGATGGAGTCACACAAGGTCTTTCCCATGGTCGTCTCGCCTGCAGACGGCTTCCCTTGTACTGGAATGAACAAGCTGGTGCAGTAAGACTCAAGCCTTATGGAATGCCTACTAAACTGCACTATCTTCTCTCTGTCTCCTGCATTTGCTTTGAACTATATATGACCCATTTGATGGACAGGAGCAAATGCAGTCATGTGCAGGACTAGAAGGCCAGCTATTTGCTGGCGCAGTCATAGAGGGGTTAATGCATTCTTCTTATTGGCCACTTAACCTTGTTTTTCCCACCCTCTTTCATCCTTTATTCCCATCACTGAAACATGACCCATTCAAAGACTGCGGTTTACTGCCCCGGCTGTTTGGGTGTCTGCACAACCCCCAGTTGCAGCCTTAATTAAAAAGTATCACTTCCTCCTGCAGGTTTATCTCGCCAGACGTGACACCTGCATATGACGGAGTGGGGGGTAGTTGTAGTATGTATTAAAAGGGGTCAGCGTATCTTTACCTAAGAACCTGATTTATATTCAGTCGCTATAATGAGAGTTCTCAAACTCGGTGTCACTCAGTGGAAGGCGCGATTGGATCTGCTGTCGTGTCAAATCTAAACTCGTCTTTTAGGCCACGCGTGATTAAACACAATCTGAGCTGGAAATTACATTTACTTAGCAGCCGGGTAAAAGAGTCGTCACTGAAGATGGGGCATCATTTATTTTTCAGATGTCTTGTTAGGGGTTTATGTAATTTTTATATTGATCTACATCACATACCAGCAAATAAGCCAACACAACTATGATCTATAGCATTGTCCGAGACGTCGAAGGTGTGCACGTGGATTTGGTTCTAGAAAAAATTACTACGAACGTAAACAGCAATGCCAAAATAAATTGGTTTGATTCTATAAAATATTTTTTTTAAAAATGGATATTTTAATATGTTGGCATGATTTTAAAAAATAGAATTTAAAAAATCATCATTTATGATTTGAAAAAATAGAATAGAAATTTTTGGGTATTTTTAAAAAATTTTTTAATGAAATTGGGGTTAATTATAATGTTTAATGGGGCACATTTAATGTTGATGTTGACGCTGTGTTTACTTATGTCACATTCCGTTATTTTGGAGCATTTCTGTGCCAAATGAAGAAATATACTGCTTTTTAATTTTAATCGAATTTTGTCATATCAATGACCGGCAGATATTCCAGTTGAATGACTGAAATCACAGATGTTGACATTTGAAGAGAACATACAGCCTAGTGAAATATGTGAATGGACTGCTCTGTAGAGCTTTGCTCTAGACATGGCATTCTCAAGTGGAGCTATAGACCATCCCTAGCTGTTCTACTTGTGAAGGGTTAAGTCAACTTTTTAACCAGTAGTAGACGCCTGTAAATCTAAAAATTCTGTTATAAATCCGACTGCATGCTTTCAGCTATTCAACATTTTATTTTAGCCTACTTTGTCTTACGGTGGACGAAAGTCATGAACATTAAGCCCCCATCTCGTCACCCTCGGAGGAGTCTCTGAGGTCTTGGGTTCTTTTCCTTGGGGTCTACGTACTGGATAGCAGCTTTACTTGTACTGGTGCATACAGAACTGACATAAGTTAATTTTTTTTTCTTCCATACAAAATGGAGGCTCCAAAGAATCTTGTCAAGGTATTTCAGATTGTAAAGAGATTTGGGAAACATTCTGTTATGAAGCCTTGTTTCCTGACCCCCAGCACATCAAGATCTAAGGCCAGCCATGCATGTTTAGTTGGCTGTCGGCTGTACATATACTTGGTTGATGACTATTTCTTATGATCCCCCATACACATTCACTCTTGGCTCGATCAAGAGTGCATGTGTTCTCAATAGAGTGAGGGATAGTAAGGATAGCTTTACATGGGCTGATATCAGGCCCACAACAAGTGCCTCTTGGCCCCATCACAAGTCATTTGGGCCTTCATACAGCCCAATATATTTTGTCAGCAGCACATTTGCTGTTTACATGGGGCAACGTGCCTCTGACAAATGAGTTCTGCAGATGCCTAAAAGTCAGCTGACAAACAAGAGTGGGCTCAATAGGTGCCATTTACATGGCGCAGTAGTTGGGTGTGCTTGTTGTTGTCCAGTTATTGGCCTGTGTAAAAGGGCCTTAAGCCGCTGCCAAGCACTTCTGACGCCTGCTTATCTGTCTTGTAAAGAAGATGATTGGGTATTTGGAAATCCTAATACTTTTCCCCTTATATCTGCCAACGGAGAAGAGTTGGAAGACCCCATACATGTTAGATAATTGTCCAGGCCTCAGTGAAGTTGGCAGGTTTGGCCAACATTGATGAGCTGATGTTTGACCAAGTTAAGGGTATGAGAGCTGTGTGATATTGTGGCTGGACTGTGTGATATAGTCTTAACCTAGCGGAATTTACATTTTTATGCAATGTACACCACTGCACTTGGTCAATAGCAAAGAGAACACAGCGTTTGTTCGAACGGTGCGGTAACTTCAAACAGCGGAATGGCGGGGTGCCGGGTGCCATCAATAATTTTAGTGATTATTTTAATTGCGACCATAGCAGGGATGATATTTTTGCAATGTGGCTGAGCTTTCCTTTTATCTATGATGATGCGTTATTGATGGACACCACATCCACTTTGTGGTCCGATACAAATCATTGGATCGCAATTTTTGCAATAATAAAGACAATTTTCAATGGTTCTGAGCAAAAATATATTGCATATGTGATTCTGTTACATGCATATTCCAGGGCTGAATCTTTCACGTGTGTGCCTACCTTACACGTGCAGGTCCTAACTTGACTGGATGTCTTCATTTTGATGTAGCTAGTCTTTAGGACTCAGCTGTTTTCTATGAATACCCATAGGTAATAACATCACTGGCATGTTGTCACCTCCAGATGTGATAAATGTATGTGTTAATTAGCAATGATTTAGTAAATGAGACATTATGGAGTATACAGCAGTGTATCGGACATTTGCTGTCACAGACGTTTAGTGCACAGCTATAGGTGTTGCTGAGGCCGCCTTTTAACCTGGTTGTGGTGCGTGAGGGGCCCCCAAAGTGTATAGTAGAACTATCAATAGCATGTTGTGACGGGGACCTGGTATAGAGTCACACCTCTGTCTACTATAATTATACAATACTAATATATATATATACATATATATCTAAAGCTATAGTCGTAGCTATTTTGCCAACATGAGGGATCTAAACAAAAGGTACCGCAGGGGTCTCAAACCCAACTGGGCAAATGGGCCACACACACAAAAAATGTTAGGTTGATGGGCCGCATTCCTTTCATATTGTATACAATAAAAATAGATTGCTAACCCCAGCAGTGGCCCCATAATTTAATGTCCCCCCACCAGTACTTGCCTCACTGCGCCGAAGAGAGCGGGAGGTGTCGGGGAGTGGAGAGGTAAGCATTCAGACTGATGCTGCCCTGAGCTCACTAAGCTTTAGAATTGGGTCAGGGGTTATTCCCTAGTTCTGGTTCTATAGAAGTGGGGAAAAAGACCGTGGACCGCAGATTGCAGGCTTGGGGGTTGAGTATTTGAGACCCCTGATGTACAGTATGGTACAAAAGTTTTAAAAAGGTGTATAAAAAAATACTATAAAGAATGCTTTCAGAATTAGAAGTGTTAATAGTTTATTTTTGTCAATTACCAAAATGAAGGCAATGTAGAAAAAGTCTAAATCCCATCAATATTTGGTGCCCTTTGCCCTCGCCCATCAGTTCTTCTCGGTACTTGCAGACAGTTTTGAAGGAGCTTGGCAGGGAGGTTGTTCTCGCCATCTTGGAGAACTAAGCACAGATCTTGTGTGGATGTAGGCTTGCTCCAATCCTTCTGTCTCTTCATGTAATCCCAGACAGACTGGATGATGAGATCAGGACTCTGTGGCGGCCGTATCATCCCTTCCAGGACTCCTCCTCCAAAGGGCAAAGATCACACCAAATATTGATGACATTTACCGTAGATTTCTCTCTTGTTCATTCACTTTGTTATGTTTAACAATAATAAACTATTAACCCCTTCTATTTCTAACATTCTTACTTTAGACAAAAAATTGCCTAAAACTTTTGCACATCACTGTACATTTTCTTAAATTACCTGTGAAATATTGAAGTTGTGTAAAGTTTCGAAGGGCAAGTCTACATCTCAATGATAAGAGTGACTTTTAAGCTAGCAACGTGAGCAGCTTGCTACATAGCTGTGGATATTTGAAGAAGACAGGAGATGGCATAATTGGGTATCAGCCTTTGTGTGACTTAACACTCCGACTTCATAGCCAGTGGCCATTTCATCACAGAAGAGTGAGAAGAGCACCGCTTATACAGAGTGGGTACAAACTCAAGTGTGTACAGTTTGTATTAAGCAAGGGTCATTTACCGCTTCACCGCTATTGAGATAAGATGGATATGGAAGCCTTTTTTTTTTTTTTTTTTTTTTTTTAAGCCAGATGGTTGGTTGTCAGTTTTTTTTTTTTTATGTTAAATTTTTGAAATTGGGGATTTGCAGCCGTTTAAAACCAATTGTGACAAAAAATAGTCTATAGACTATACAGCTATACTCCTGTGTGTCTAAATCATGACAAGGTGCAGCCCCATCATGAATTAAGTGTATCCTCTTCTGGTGCAGGGGACATAAAGGCCGGCACACAATATGCCAGTCTTTATGAATTCCCCGCTATGTACAGCCATTAACGGGAACTTGTCATCAGATTAGTAGTAACACCTAGTTCTCAGTTTTTTTAAATACATTTTCAAGAGGAATAATAGAGGAACGGCACATCAGAGTTAAACTTATATACTTATGATAGGGCACCCTTACACACTGATGCCGCATACCCTTACATGGTCCAGTAATTGGCTGAGCATTTGGTTACAATTATTGCCCTATGTAAACATTTCTCATGTCCCTACCTGTATTTAAAAATGTACTATGGCCTGCAATTTTCACATTGGCCACCACACCTAATAAATCGACAGTTGCCAGTTCTCTAGGGGTTTTAATTGCAGCAGTCACCTCACTTGTATCACAGACAAGACAGACAGGATTACAATAGAAGATAACACCTCTATAGATAACACCATCATTGCATGATAGATTGATAATAGATGAGATCACAGATTATCTACTCTCTTCCCTGGGCAGAGCATGTCTAGAAAACTCTCCACAATGAGATGGCTCCAGAACTACGTTCAGTTTAACGAACACAGAGTTAGTCTGCGGAAATTGGCGATTTAATTTTTTTTTTTCGACCATTTTGTATTTTCATGCTCGATTGACAGCTAAAATTTTGTGAAATTAGCAATTGTGGCCGACAAAAGTCGAGCAGCCTGGTTTAAGAAGCATGCATATCTGTATCTGAAGACTTCGATGTCGATGCACGGTTTATCTTTTTGTTCTTGGTGTATGCCAGCTTCCTATGTGCGACTCTTAGTCCTGCCCCAAGTCACTTGTGCACAAGTATGTAATATCCACATGCCGGGGCATTCCCAGTGCTGTGCACACTCCTCTAGTATGATTTCCATTTAGTACAGGCAGCTGTCAGGCAGGAAACGCTTTACGTGTAATTACACAAGTAGTCATCATGGGCGCTGCAAATTTTTTTTTTTTTTTTTTTTTTTCTGGCAATCCCACTGACTAATGCTACAGTCAGCTTCCTACTCTTCCATGGTTGAGAACAGGGAACAACAGTAGTAAACTATGCTTGTTATTTATGGTGTTGCTAGTTAACTGTTTCAGTCCTAAATATACATAGGATCACCCACAGGGGATTTTTGTCCGAACCTTGGCTGGGGTGCAGCGGCATGACCCTACTGTAATGACATGGGGATGACTAAAAATCTCCGAGTTGTTCATCTCTGACATCACCCAAGCACCCACATGAGTTAATTCTACTATGCACACACAGCATTCGGACTTTACACAGTTGGCCGGTTGTCAACAATCAATGTAAGTCTGATAAGGCTGCAAAAAGGAGCAACTGGGGTGAAACGCGTGAGTGGTGGGCTGCAGTCGAAATCACTGAATCACCCTGGTGAAGGGCACCTCACTTGACCTGGCACTGCCATCTTGTTTCCCTATATATTCAGAGAAGTTGGCTGCAGCCGCAAAGGAAATAAACAAGAACTCTTGCTTTGCCCTGCTGGCTTTTTTGTCCCACTTGTCTCTGCTCCTTTATGCAGACGTTCTCTGCAAGAGGTCAGAGCAGGACAAAGCAGGCCAGCTGAATCGTGTTGTGCTCTGCAGAGCTGCACAGTGCAGTGACATCACAAGCAGACAGAGGAGAGCCGCCCGCCTTACAGCATTCTGACATTTAGTTTACAGCCACCCTACAGCTCAGAAAATCACTTAACAAGGGGCGTCCTCAATATTTTAGGGTAAAAGTGGGAAAAGGGAATGTGTCGACTACTATAGCTAATAAAAAGAGATGCTTATTTCATTCATATCTATGTATGTAAGGATTCGGGATGATCTCAGCATGAGTGATATGTGACATATAAGAGTAAAAGATTAGGGGCAGACATCTTTAAAGAGTTACTACACTATTATGACTACTGCAGGGGTGGTTGTGTGACTAAGGGATTGTCCTCACTGCGCTGCCCCTGCAACATTACATAGTGAATCAGTTTTGCCCAGAACTTTTCAGCACTGATTCCACAATAATGGTGCCCATACACCAGCTCAACAGCTATTTCTGTTGCCTCGAGGAAACAATGATCAGACATGTGGATTTCAACATGCCTGAACCTTCTTTCCCCTGACATCCACTGTCACTAAGGAGACTCCTATAGACATATATTTGTGTTTGTGAGTTTGTGTTGTGTGTTTGGGTGCCTTAAAGGGAATCTGTCACCCTCGCCTCCATTTCCCTGTTTCCCTAGCTAACCTGCCCACTACTAGCCCTTCCTAACTAACTCAACCCCCCCCCCCTTCCCATCATACTTACCTGTCTTCTGGTCCAGACCTCCGGGGCGCGGGACGTCACTTCTTCTGGGCTGCCGGGTGATATTCTGTTTCCCCCCTTCCGGAAATGGAACGTCACCGGAAAATCGGAAAATGTGCCTGGGGCATCAAATGACATCTCTGGTGATCAAGGTAAATAAAAATTTTTGGTACACTAATTTAGAAGGTAGGCGGGGGGTGTTTAGCTTACATTAGAAAGCTTAATGGTGCCTTAAAGGGAATCTGTCAAGGCAATTTAGGACACTAAACCACCCACACATCCATATGGACCTGGGGTTTAGTGTCCCAAATCACCCCTGTTATAACGCAATCCATGGCCGCATTAAAAATAAAAAAGCTTTATACTCCCCCTGCCGCTGTACTCCCCGCGCCTGCGCAGTTCTTCAATGAAGCCAGAGGAGTACACCTTGGCTTCAGTGCGCATGCCCCGCAATTACGCATGGATGCTGGGGTATCCATCTTTGGCTTCACTGAAGAACAGCGCAGGCGCCGGAGATGTGCCTCATGAATAAGCTGGACCGATCTCACCAAACAGCGTAGATCAGACCCTTATCTAGGTAAGTATAAAGGTTTTTTATTTTTAATGCGCCTGCGGATTGCATTACAACAGGGCGATCTGGGACACTAAACCCCAGGTCGATAAGGACCTGTGGGTGGTTTAGTGTCCCAGATTGACCTGACAGATTCCCTTTAAGGGGAGTTTGCCACCAGAATCCAGCATATCAACAAAGATAGGTTAGGGTCACCTGAATCAGTGTTTTCCCCCTTGTGAATCGTTGCCTCCATTGCCGAGGTATCTTTGCAATGGAGGCAGCGATTCACAAGGAGAAGACTCCATTTGGTTCAGATGCTATCATATCTATCGATGCTGCTAGGTTCATGTTTTTGTGACAGACCGCATTCAACACCATTTTCCATGTGTCACGTAATCCTAATACTTCCATATATATGAAACCTTTCCAGTCCTATTGGTCAATGGTGGAAATACAAACCAGCAGTCTAAGTAGCCATGCCAGTTGGGCTTCTTTAACATGTAAACTGCCATGGGTAGACCACTGTGTCGGCTATGGAGAACACGTACAAGCACCTGAAGTAGGACAGCGATGAAAGACTCAGCTTAGTAACGAGGATATTGGATTGGTTAGGCCTACGTACACTGATATTCTTGTTCAGCATTGAGCTGTCGTAAAGATAATCAACCTGTGGAAATGAGATGGGAACATTACAAAAATTTACTTTCAGAAATGCATAAAACTGTCCATGGTCACCAAGTAGTTATATTACTCAATGCGACCAAATCTTACAGTGGTGACTGTATTAGTAAACCGAAGATAACTTATCGTTCCTGTGCAGTAGGGCCTTAATAAAAGAAAGCAAATTTAGACAGCTAATGCATATAGCTTCCGATTTAGGTTGCTAAACCCCTCGAGCTCAGTTAATCCAGAAAGATTAATTAAACATGACCAGTGTGATATAGTTACACAAAGAAAGCGATCTCTATTAGATGGAAGAGGGATAGCTCGCTCATAAATGTGGATAGGTTATATTAAGAAAATGACCCATAAATTAATGCCGTTTGCGGTAATGTAGGGATTCTTGTGGTCTGGAACGTCCTTCTAGCACAGATCTGCATGATAATCCTGATTTCGACAAAAGAAGACTAAAGACCCTATTACACAGGCCGATGCAGGGAAAGACAAACACTGATCAACCATATAACATAGGCACTTGTTTGCCTAAAACGGGTTGTCCAAGACATTCTGGGGCATCTTTATCAATTGAAGTCCAACACTTTTCTGTCTACAGTTGCCCCAAATTTCAGGTAAACGGCATTTACAACATATTTACGATCAGTTTGCACTAGAAAGAACAGAAAAATGCGACCGGCTTGATATTTTTTTAAAAAGTGCCCTAGAATGGGCATGGTTTAAAAGTGTCTAATTTTAAAGGGGTTTTCCGGACAAAAAATTTTTTCAAAAAAGGTCTGTTAGTGCTATTAATAGGTTAATAAGTGCACCCAAATACCTTTAACAGTGTTCTGAGTGATATCTGGGTTTCTCTGTGATCTCCTGGCATCCTCTACATTTGTTTACATGGGCATCTTCCTGTTCTGTGTTTTCCTGCAACTACTATGATGCCTTGGGCTTCACACAGAGCTAACTCACACCACCTCCCCCTCTCACTCCCTCACCTCCATTCCCCTGTTTCCCTAGCTAACCTTCCCACTACTAGTACATCTCCGACCTGTGTATAAGCCACTTGTACGTAGAGAACCAGCTGTCACCCGCACAGTGAGGATATGGTCCGAGGAGAGTGATGAGGGATTGTTTTGACACAACCACATGGGAAGTTTTGCAGGATTCGTATGAAGATATAGAAGGACTCACACACTGCATAACGGACTACATTTAATTTTTGTGTGGACAACACAGTACCCACAAAAGTGGTGAGGTGCTTCTCCAATAACAAACCATGGATTAACTCTGATATAAAAACACTACTTAAGGAGAAAAAAGATGGCATTCAGGACAAGAGATAAGGAGGGGTTGAGGGAAGTACAAAAGGAGCTGAGGCATCTAATCAGGCAAGGAAAAGCCAGTTATAAGGAAAAAATGGAAAAGCAAATGGAAAGAAAAGACATAAGGGGGGGTCTGGGAGGGGCTTAAGTCAATTTCGGGTCATAAACAGTCGGTCTGCCAGATTGTGGCAGATGTTAATTGGCTTAATGAACTAAACCTATTCTTCAACAGATTTGATCACACACCAGCTCCTCCCACCCCAGCATGTCCTTCAGCTTCCCCCACCACAATGACTTCACCCCATTCACCCCATGTGGCTACTTCCCAACAGACCAGTAAATCCAGAAATCTACCTTTATCTGACCTTCACACGGGCCCAGGTGAGGAAGGAGATGAAAAAGATCAAGGCGAGGAAAGCCGCAGGGCCAGATGACATCAGTGCAAGGCTAATTAAGACTTGTGGGGACCAGCTGTGTGGTATAATTACATATATGTATAATATGAGCCTGAGGCAGGAAATAGTCCCTGAATTATGGAAATCTTCTTGTGTGGTACCAATTCCAAAGAAACCTCACCCTATGGACCTCAACGACTACAGACCTGTAGCACTGACATCCCACTTGATAAAGATCTTAGAGAGATTGGTTCTCACACATCTTCTCCATCTAGTGAGCCCCGCTATGAACCCTCTCCAGTTTGCTTATCGACTGGGCATTGGGGTAGATGATGCCATCATCCACCTTCTGCACAGAGCTCTGTCTCACCTGGAAAAACCAGGGAACACGGTGAGAATAATGTTCTTTGATTTCTCCAGTGCTTTTAACACCATACAGCCCAGGTTACTGAGAGACAAGCTGGGCCTTGCTGGAGTGGACCACCACCTCTCCAACTGGATCCTAGACTACCTCACAAATCGACCTCAATACGTGAGAGCCCAAGACTGCGTGTCAGGTACCGTTATCTGTAATACGGGGGCACCTCAGGGTACGGTTCTCGCCCCTTTCCTCTTCACACTGTACACTGCTGATTTTAGGTGCAACTCATCCAGCTGCTACCTACAGAAGTATTCTGACGACTCTGCAATAGTAGGCCTCATCACAGACGATGATGACAGGGAGTACAGAGAACTGAACCGTTTTTTTGTGGACTGGTGCCACCAGAACCACCTGAAGATTAACGCGGGGAAGACCAAGGAGATGGTGGTGGACTTCCGTAAAGGCAGATGCCCTCCAAAACCAGTGGACATCCTGGGGACAGGCATCGAGATTGTGAACACCTATAAGTACCTGGGTTTGCTCCTTCATAATAAGCTGGACTGGGCAGATCATATGGAGGCCCTGTACAGGAAGGGCCACAGCAGGCTCTACCTGCTTAGGAAGCTGAGAGCCTTTGGAATCCGGGGGGCACTTCTTAGGACTTTCTTCAACTCTGTAGTGGCATCAGCCATCTTCTTTGGAGTGGCCTGCTGGGGGAGCAGTATATCAACCAGGGACAGAAATAAACTTGACAAGCTGATTAGAAGGGCCAGCTCTGTCCTGGGGAGCCCACTGGACCCAGTGCAGGTGGTGGGTGACAGAAGGATACTGTCCGTGGTGAGCTCCATGCAGAAGAAGAAGTCCCATCCCATGCATGAGACTGTGATTGCGCTGAGCAGTACTGTCAGTGACCGACTGCTCCACCCTAGGTGTGAGAAGGAGCGCTATCGGAAGTCTTTCCTCCCCACCGCTGTTAGGCTGTACAACCAACACCGACCTAAGCGGAGATCATTACATACAGAGAACTGAAATATCTCTCTGCCTGTTAAATCCCTCCCCCCCATCTGCTACGTCCTATCTGTCTGTCTGCTATTAATGTAATGCCTCCTACCTTGGAACATTCCTGTACATGTATTTGTGTTTGTATCTGCTTATCTTATCTTTGCTGCTGTAACACACTGAATTTCCCCATTGTGGGACTATTAAAGGACTATTATTATTATTATTATTATTAGCCCTTCCTAACTAACTCAACCCCCCATCATACTTGCTTGTCTTCTGGTCCAGACCTCCTGGGCACGGGACGTCACTTCTTCTGGGCTGCCGGGTGATATTCTGTTTCCCCCCTTCCGGAAATGGAACGTCACCGGAAAATGTGCCTGGGGCATCACATGACCTGTCTGGTGATCAAGGTAAATAAAGATTTTTGGTACACTAATTTAGAAGGTAGGCGGGGGTGTTTAGCTTACATTAGAAAGATTAATTTATCCCAGACAACCCCTTTAAGACACACTTATGAAACAGAAAAGAACAAATATGGCGCAGATTTTTTTTTTGTGCAAATGGTGTAAACTTTTACACCAATTTGTCATGTACCATCAATTCCTTTCGTGCTCCACCTATGTCTCCTCAGTAAGCGAGAGATGATTTGTGTCTATTTTGTATCAAAAATTGTAGAGTTTTTGATGCATGTACCAAATATTTTTAAAGGTTATTGGTCTACGTATTTTGCGCCTAAAATTACATACATTTGTTGCGTGCACCACCTATTTGTCTTGTGAAGCTTGAAACTTTCAGTTGGATTGTATTTGTCAGAATTTTAGAGCTTCTAGAAATATTTTTCTTGGTCCTTTTCTGTGATGGGCCTTAAGAAACCCCTCCATATTTATGAAGGTCAGTACAACAGATTCATAAATATGTCTAAAAATAAGAACGGGATTCAGACAGGATTAAAGACTGGGCAGAGTTTGGCAGTATTGATAAATGTGTCCCAAGGTGTTTTGGATGATGACCTATTCACGGGTTAGGTCATCAGTATCTGGGTGGTGGGGCTCTGACACCCAGACTCCTCACCAGAAGCTATATACAGCTGCAGTCATTGGCTCGTATAATGAAGCCTTCCTTTGGATATACAATAAATGTAATGGGAATACCTCCATAAGTACGTGGCCCTTGATCAATTGGGCCAGCAGCAGAATGAAATAGGTTTAACGGAATGAAACCAATGAGTGGCTGTAGCGGTGACAGGTACCGATGTGACGTCAGTCCTGCAGCACCATAAAAACCAGCAGGGAGCTCTGGAGCAGTAACACATTAACAGTGGGATTTAGTTTTTTTATATGAGAAAGTACTGATTTTCTAATTTTATACACTTTCATGCCAGACCCTGCACAGCCCCTTCTAATCTGGATTCTCCATTATTAAAAAAAACAAAAATAAAATAAACTTAAGTCGCTTGATAAATAACTTGTTGGCACTTACTAATATTGAGCTTTGTCTTGGGTTTTATTTTTTCTTTAAAAACAGATGGTGGTCTCCTTTCAAAGCAATATCCTTGAGTAATATATTTCTTCCTTACCAAAAAGAGCCATAGAGTACGCTAGGCCGTGTCGGACTTCTCCAGACAGGTCTCCCGTAGTCAGTTGACAGTCTACTTTTGAGACAGATTCTCTGTGATTTGGTTGTGTTCCTGAAAATAAGCACCTGTTTACATCTCAGCTTGACAGATGTCTCAGCAGTTGTCTGTGTGAATGATGACTGTCATTTCTATTCCTCGGGATTTAATAGCTTGTCTGCGTGAACCAATTCTGATAAAAAGATAAGCAACAGATCTTGGCTTACAGTGCTGTGCATATGGCAAGACATACATAGGCCGCAAAAAGGTGAATTCATATTTATAGAATAAAATGTAATATTTTGTAATATTATCACACATTACCGTTCCATCATGGGAGTTTATTGCATTAAAGGGAACCTCCAACCAAAAATAAAGAATCCTTCGCCCCCTGCATCTGTCTCTATTCTCTTGCCTTCAGTTTTTGGAACTTGGAAGAAGGTGTGAACCATATTTAGTTTTTGCAGTTTCTGTACATGAACCCTAGGTGCACACAGCTATACAGACTGCAGCCCATTCCATGGGAAGTTAATTAACCTGACATCTTGTTTTTGGGCTGGTGGTCAAGTTCGGAATATTTGGAGGAAACCCACACGAATGCAAGTGTAACACCTGCACGCCATACAGATGGTGCCTTGGTCAGAAATTAACCCTTGGCCCGATTTTGTAAGACAACAAAGCTAAGCACTGTTCCCCTCGCCATAATATGTTTACTTACTGCAATCAGCAGACATCTGTACTCACTTTAGCCTCCAAAAATGCCTTTCGGTAGATTTGCGGAGTGTGTTTGTGTTGTACGTAGAGTGCTTTCTGCGTACACAGAAGATTATTTCAATTATCCTTTGTCCTGAGACGCTCCAGAAATATTTTTAGAAATAGTTTGCTCTTGCGTAAAATTTTTTGACTCAAATCGTCAACAATAAATTTCTGTTCTCAGTTATATAGGAGAGTTTTGTAGTTGACAAATGCAAGCTTTACAAATATAGAACAATATATGGGACAGTGACAATATCTGTAAAGCGCTGTGGAATATGTTGGCGCTATATAAGTAAGCTAAATAAATAATAATAATAAATTTCAGTACTGGACACATTTTCATTTTTTTTTTTTTTTCATGTGGTTTTGAGGGCTATAACATTTTATTCCCTTTTGGGTTATTCAAATAATTTTTGCATCTCTTTTTTTCGGTAATAAATAGGGCTTTATTTTTATATTTTTATTTTTCCATTTTTCTTTATTTTAATATCCAAGATAATGTAAGAAAAGTAGTAGGGGAAGTATGTGTTTTTTTTTTCACATTATTCATGTGATACTAAAAATTAAGCTATAGTTTTCTCCCTCAATTACAGTAATTTTTATGTAGGTGACCAATATTGGCTAGGGGGCGGGGCGTGAACCTGTGACATGTGCGTGGTAGTTGTTTTTGTTTGTTTTTTGTTTTTTTTCCCCCACTTTATCTTTTTTATTTTTATTTTTTACACATTCCCCCCCCCCCCAACACCATAAGGTCATAATATACCTTTTTCTCTTCCTTTTCTTGGTGGGGTGGGGGTGTATTTTTATCTGATACATAAGCCCCAGTTACAAGAGAAATGCAACCTCCTCTCATTTACTGCTGAGCTAAACTGGTTTCTCTAGGACCTAGAAGCTCATGCAGTTCCCAGCCCCGGCCCCTGGCAGTCATGTGAACGCAGGGTTGGAAGTGGAGCCACATCATGGAGCTTCCCATAGCTGTGGGACCAGGAAGGCAGGGACGTTAATATACCATAGTAGTAACAGCCAGCAGAGAGAAAAGCGCTGCATGCAGGAGTTTTCTCTGCATTTTTTAAGCAGGTTCAGGGATGGAATCCCCAAAACAGAGTTCAAGCGCTGGTGTGAACCCAGCCTAACTGTGTTGCTGGCATAATAAGCTCCATCCAACTTTTCATCCACTCACTCACAATTTTGCCTAAGTACAGTGCCAGGAATAAGAAATAGTACCTAAACATCCTCCAAGAGAAACTTCTCCCAACCATCCAGGATGAAATTGATGATGAACAATGCTTTTCCAGCATGGTGGGGCTCCATGTCAGAAGGCTGAAGTGATAAACTCCAAGCACTGGGTTGGTAAGAATGAGTTGTCAGTCAGGTTTTGGCCCAGAAGCTGATATCCAGCATGTCAGGGGGAATTGCAGACGTCTTAAAAAATAAGTGTTGACGCAATAAATCATGAGTCTTTGTAATAAAGACTTTATAGGTCACAGAGTATGTCTATAAAACTCTCCTGTAGACCATGGTGAGAATCTCCAGATTATTGTGTCTATAAAGAAAAAGCATCTTCATCTCACCCCTCTGACCTCAAATGTTATAACCACTGCTCCTTGAGAGGCTCGGACAGCCAAACCTGGACTCCAAGGTTTGAAATTTACAAGCGAATGAATGGTAAAATCCAGCATCAGCCACAAATTCAAGTTTAAAAATAAACTTTGAATGCATTATCTTAAAAAGAGTATTACAAAAATAGAAAGGGTTTATTGATAATATGGCTTACGCATTTCGAGACTACGTGTCTTACTTATAGCATATTGTGTCTATAGTTCATGCAGCTACTGTAAAGCATAACTCTAAATGCTGTTAGTAGCAGCTCGTGCAAGATGGACACACCTATAAACATTTGTCAATAAGTTAAAAATAATAATTAAAAAAAACTTATGAAATTCATATAATTGTACTTTAGTAACCATAGAAACAGCTGAATGAGTTAAAAAAATGTAAAAAAAAAAACTTTCATCATGTTTTTACTTTTGACACAAGAAAAATTTCTGCATTCAGCACTTTTCTTCTGTTGCAAAAATAAACAAAAATCTAAAAATAAATACAAAAAAACCCCAATGATGTAGCAAACTTTGTGAAAACCAACATTTTTGTCAGTCTCAAAACTTTTGGCCATGACTGTACAGAATTTTTACTCTTCATCTTTTGTCCTACATGTAGCCTTTGAATGGAAAAATCTTATTTTCCGTGGTCCATATAATTTACAAAGTTGCTTAGAGTTGGCCAATAAAAAGTCTTCCAGGATGACCAAAAATAGCTGTGGCTGGAAAGACAGAAGTGAGATCATCAAGGCCATCACAAGAAGAAATGAGGGCACAGCTGTGGAGTTCTGGAGGCAAAAGCATAGACTCAATATGTCAGGGAAAATTACATCGCACTGAGGCAGAGGGCTTCTGCTTTGTTGCAGAGCTGCTCTCGGTCTATCCTCTTATGGATAACATGAGTGATGTACATAAGGCTTCTATATAAAATGTATACGTTGCTGGCCAAAAGGGTTAATCACGAATGATCTGACGATGGACAATGATGGTCATATATTTGGGCATGAAATTGGAAAATTTGTCTAAATTTGTTCCATTGGTTGGAATAAGAACAGGATTTATTGTATTTCTCGGATATTACTTGTGAAATGCCGCATTTGTAGGTAATAGACATGAGCACCTTGTTTATTTCCTTTGTCGTCGAAATCTCGAAATTTGATTGCCAATGACCAAGTTTCCCCATAGTGAAATAGTGAAACACATTTTCCATTCACCAGTTTGAGACTTTTTTTTTTTTTTTTTTTTTTATTGGAAAAAAAAAAATAAAATTCCTTAATTTGAACTGCTATGACAGATGAGATGGAAAAGCCAAGAGACTGTAGGTCAGAAATGTTCAGGACCCAGGAGATTAGTTGGCAACTTTGTAATTGAAACCGCCGTTCATGAATTTAGGCTGTAGTTTAGTAGAAATTTAAATTGTTCAGAGTCCAAAAATTTTACAGTTCAGTTATCCAAGCTAAGGCTTGGATCACATCTGCGTTGGAGTCTCCATTTGGAGAGTCCGTCACAGTGACTGTTGAAAGTCGTCGGATGAAAAAAGTGCTGAAAGTCCAACTTTTTTGTCCGGCAGATCCAGTTTAAAAGAACGGACACCTGACTGATCCTATTATAGTCATTTGGGTCTGTCGGGCACTGTTAGTCACCTGTTTTAGTGGTCCGTGTATGTGTAGGATGGACAAGAACAATGGGTGCAAATGAGAATATAGCATAGGTTATAATAAATTCTGTATGCTTATATATTTATTTTCGAACTGGCCACCAAAAGTCTAATTTCATGGACAAGTTTCAGATATACAGTGAAACTTCTGAGGCAGCCATCCATAATTGCATTAAAAAGTGGTCTTTTAGGGAGGTGATGTTATCAAAGAAGATGGTTAATATGGAAAACTGAAAATCCGTCACATATAATGCACTTTGGGTGAGGAGGTGGTCTTTTGGCAAGGTTTCACTGTATACGGTTATGGCCTTAGCTTTTTTTTTGAACTTTCTCCCAAGACTGAGAACAGAATCTCCACTGGATACCGGGCTGAAAGGGGAATATCTATATTTTATTTTAAGACACCACGGTGGAAGGGAACACACCTCTTTTTTAAGCATTTTCAGCTTTCATATTGTTCCTTTAGAAGCAGTAGGTCTTAAAGGGATTGTTCAGGGTTAGAAAACATGGCTGCTTTCTTCTTAGGAAATGACATCCTGTCTGATGGTCACATGGCCATGCTTTAGCTCACTCCCACTCATTTGAATGGGACTGGGGTTTAACATTGCAAAATAGTATTTCACTGTTTTATTCTATATGACGACTGTCAGCTAAAGTACCTTATAGAACTCAAACATCAATACATTGTTAATCTGAAGTCTTAAAGCTCTGTAGTTTGGTGGGTTATAATCTCTCTGCCTGCATTTGGTCATTGCTAGTTACATCTCTCACCTCCTTGATACCTGCTTATGCAGGTGTGACATTCCGTCTGCTATCGAAAGATTAATTTATATAAAATATATATATTTTATTTTCTCACTTTACTGAAAAAGCCAAGAGATTTAAAGTTTAAGCAGGTAAAATTGTTTTTGGTGGTTAAGTATCTCGGCATAAAAGCACTGCAAACGTATAAATAATGGAAAGCACTCTTTCAAAAATGCATTAAGCAAGAAATGTGGCAACACTCAGAGTGGGGGAGGCTGGGGGGGGCGACAACTCCACACCCACTTACAAGGCTATATAGATAAGCCAAAATGTATGCCACATGTCTTTTATTGGATGGGCCTCTATATGCTGTGTTAATACGGATATCCCTTTTATAATATAGCAAGAGAAAATTCAAATTATGCAAATTAATTTTAAGAAATTGTTAAAAAAAAAATTATATAGAGCACAAAATAAAATTGAGATCATCATTTACTAGAATTTTATTTTTTTTATTAGGTGAAAAAAATTAGTGTTTTATCAATATAATAAAATAGTAATAAAAATTATATTTAACTGGGAAGAAGACATAGATTTTTAGCCCATGTTAACATGCTGCACAATTTTTCACATTCTTAAAACCGTATACACATTCCCCTCACATAGTGTCGTCTTCTGAGTTTGTGATATGTCAAAAACATACAGTACATACATACATGTGATGTGTATGTTTTGCGGAGAGGATACTATATGAGAGCAGCTTGACCTAAATCTCATATCCTATCAGAAAGATCAGTAATTCGTTGGGTTCAACCGCCTTACTAGGTCTCTCATGCGGCAACATGTACCGTATATACCTGAAACACAAGGACCATTTTGATGAGTAAAGATATAGCGAAAGACTTCGTGAGATGTAACAAACCTGCGCACAATTTTTTTTGGCAATAATTGACAATCTTTTTGTTACTGTGACTCTTTGATGCTGTGACGTTGGCATTACCAATTCCAGCTATTTCACATATTACACAGACCTTTATTTTTTTTTTTGTGGTGTGTTATATATGTGTATAGTCACCTTTCTCTATGGGCTTTGGTCACTGATCTTCTACACCCATTGCATTATATATACAGTCAGTATAGGTGACAACTGCGACAATTTTTCTCCCCCCACCCCTTTAAATCTTCCCCTGTCTTTATCCATTGAACCTGCTGCTCCTCTCGTGTTATTATGTGCGAGAGAATCCAGTCTGCAAATCTAGGTCACCATGCCTTCATTAGACCGAAATACAAAGCAAAGCCCTGATTTCTACTGGAGGTCAGAGCTCAAGATCCGTCGGAATGTATCTGTTTGCCGGAGATAGGTACAAAGTCAACGAGTTCCTCCAGGCCTTGCACGTCATCCCTAGCATTTGATGTACCTGGCACCTATAAAAAGGAAAAACTTCTTTTTTATGGCATTGATGTTTTTACCATACCTTCGTCTAATTTACAGAAGAGTATGAATGTTGCTACTGTCCATGTGGCTTCTGTTCATTTATATGACTACTTGTGATGATATCCAAATAATTAATCCTCACCACGGTGGCTGGCGTCTTATCGATGAGACAATGCCCTCATTAGGATTCTGCGGGTAATTCTAGCCTCATTTCATCAAAATGTCTATTTTTAATTAGATATATTTTAATATCTTGAGCTATCTATATCCATAGGAGATTTTCCCGTTCCATATTTCCAATATTCTTTTATTTTTGTCTAACACCGCCTGTAGAGGAAATCCTTGTCTAGTTATTTTTATATGCTTTTATATGTTCAACTATTGACTTTTATTTCCTTGCTTTTTATGGTTTTTTTATGACTAACATTATTGATTACTAGAAGATACAGGGCACATTATTTACTTGTCTGTCACTACGTAGGCTGCTATAGGTGCAATGATCAGTACACAAAAATTCTTCCCCATAGTCTCCTTTACTATATACAGTAATCTCCAATCCTTCCTATAGTCAGTCTCGGAGATTAGCAGCTAGGAACTAAATTAAAACTAGACAAAAAAAAAAAAAGCAAATTGATCACTCCTTTGAACTCCCACTTGCCCAAAGTGTCTTGGAAAAAAAATAAAAAATAAATGTATATGGAAAAAAAAATTATATTTCTCTATATACATAATATACATTTAATCACAAATTTTAGTACTGTTGTAAAATTATTGCCACGGCTTCCATGGGGTTGTCCTGTTAATATTTTTGTACAATAGGCATAAAATGCTGTAAAGGAAATGATGCCAATAAGTGGCTAAGATGGCCAGTGATTGGCTCTGTGGTCCTTTCCTGAGTGTCGAGAGGGACAAGGAAGCAGAGGCAGGAGATCAGTGAGGTTTGGCTGTTTTATTATTATTATTATTATTATTATTATTATTATTATTATATATTTTATTTTTTTATAAACATTCTGAACCGATTAAAAAAAAAAAAAAAAAAGATATATATATTATAATTTTTTTTTTTCCTGGACAATCCCTTTAATCTGTAAAGATCTATAACGTTCCAATAATAGTGTGTATCTTTGGGTGCATGGCATCTCCCAGTCTGACTGGTCATCATGTGGTTGCAACTAAGGAAATTGTCCTTCAAAAGGAGTCACAGCCATATGTTTCCTTTCAACCAGTTGGGTGCTAAGGTACCATAATTGTTATGGCGCCCCAGGTGGGTGTTTAAGGCATTGTACAATAGGTGCAATAACTCCTACTGAAACACATTTCTATCAGCTTTATGTAGATGGTCCTTCTTAAAGGGATCTGATAACCAATTCTTGTTTAATTTATGGTGGTTTTATTATAAAATGTTTTGATCTTAGACCATTCGAGTCCAACACTATAAATACATGAGATCTACTGTACATACAGTATATACTATACATATTGATGTGTGACCCTCTAGACTGTACCAGACGAGAGCTGATTGCATGAGGCCAGACCTCATTCATAAATGAGAAATCCGCACTTTCCCCCCAATTCTGTGCAGCTTAGCGAGGATTAGGGCAGAACAAATGGACTGTGCTCAGATAGGGGATTAATATGCTAAACTGTCAGAGCCTGTCTACTCTCCTCTTGTTTTCAACGCCACAAAAGTATTTATCTTAAGCAGATGATAAATCTGGATGGTGTTGTATCAGCCATAAAGTCTTGAGCAGAACCGCTCGACCTAGATTTTCTAAATTGAGCTTCCACTCGGGATATTAATAAGGAGGCGGATTTGACTACACAATTGGTTGCTTCAGAGGCCGTACAGATGTATATGTGGTTTTCACTCATTCATTCTCTTGTACCATTCCTTGTATATGTCATTGTCTGGTTTGTGCTCCATGTTATGTAATGGTTCTCATAATATGCGGTTTGTCATTGCAGGAGTTAATCAACCCTGTAGCGCGAACATTGCAAGGAGCGATGGCGTCCCACGTGAGGCGCAGGCTGCTTTAATAGAGTTACTTCTAAATGTTTAATGACACGCTGTCTGCCGACTTTTCTGTACGGAATACACTTTACTGCCTGCAGTTCCTCACAGTTTTGCAAACAAAATGTCACATGTAAGAGAGCGGATGCGGTAATCACTTGCAGCTACCGCAAGCTTATATATGTAGACGTACTGCTATTTCATATAGCACTGTGTCCTTACATGGGGACATGACATGAAGATTACATTATGCAATGCAGAAAGAAATATTGGCTACCCATTACAATTAGGATGGGTAACCAACCAGCCATGTTTCTACAGACTGATGAACTTCTATAGGATTGTATATGTCAAGGACCAGGATTTCAGGGACTGCGCGGGATCAGTTTAGTTGGACAAATCTTTTATTTCAGGAAATAAAAATACACGACGCGTTTCGGGGTCTTTAGTACCCCTTTTTCAAGTGTGTATTTAATTAGAGATCCACCAGGGATGGGAGAGGTATTTCTATAGGATTGAGCAGGCATGTTGGGCTGGAGTATAGCTGTAGAGGAGCGGGAGAACAGGTAACAATTGCACTCAGAGCCACCTCTGCCACGTAAAAAGACACCAGGATCATGTATAGCACATAGTAGGAGGGGGACCACTTTAAAGCTCCTGGGCCCCAATGCAAAATGAGTAAAGGGGTTTTTCTGGGACTTAAATATTGGTTAACTATGCTTTGGATAGGTTGTCAATATGTGATCAATGGGGGTATGACATCAGGGACCCCTACAGATCTGTTGTTTTAAGAGGCCAAAGTGTTTGGGATAGCTTTGCTACCTCTTTACTGAATACCAGACACAGCCCCATACACTTTGAGACTGAGCTACTTCTGTACTATGTGACCAATGAAAATGACCTCGTTCACACAGGGAACAAGCCATTGCACTTGTGAGAACCATGGCCTCTTCAAGCAACTGATCTGTGGGGATCCTGAAATTGTCCTTTGATTTTAGGATTTCCATCATCACGGCTCTGGAATCTGTAGGCCAGAGCACTGACTCCAAATCCTCTATTTTTCTACAGCCCAACTCTCACCCCTGCTCCAACTCTGACTCCTTCATAAATGGCCGACAGCCATGGTCAGTCAGTCTAACAAATTAGACACACAGTTGTAAAATGTAAAGTACTTAAAGGGGTTATCGAGTTTGTAATATTAAAGGCCTATCCTTATGAATACCTAAACTTTCCATCTTCAAATCTTACGAGAGCTTGCGATGTGGATGCTGGCATATAAATATTGCCGGGGGCCATGCTGTCCCCGAACAGCAGATCTGCGGCTGTTGGACCCTCGCAGATCTAATACTGATGACCTATCTTAAGGAAACTGGATAACCCCTTTAATAATTTTATTTTGAAGTCTGAGTAACCTTTTTTTTCTCACTCCACAGCCCTGTCCGTCTTAGTGTAGTAGACTCTATAATGGGACTGTTGATGAGCAAAATCTTTACATTTCCATCCTTTGTAACCCTTTGTCCAGTCACACATACTGATTGTAGGTGCAGTTGGTATTTTTTGGATTTCATTTTACAACAGAACTATCAGGTAGGTGAAATGGCTGAAATAATGGCCCTTTTTGTATGACTGCACTAGCCATTCAAGGTCTATTGCATGGACACTGCCCTTGACAGGGATAGATGATGTCATCACTCCAGATGTATTGATGTCAGATGATAGAAGATGGCAGACTATCCGTGGAGCAAAAGGAGAGATTAAAGGGGTATTCCCATGAACATAATCATATCTATATTTGTAGATAATTAAAAGATAAACATTTTTGCAAATATAAGTAGTTAAAAATTCTGTAGAGTTTTAAAGATTTTTCTCTAACCATCCTAGTGGTGACAGTTGTTTGTCTTGATCAGTTGCCAATGGATGCGACCACGAATGCAGAAACTTTCTATGGTCTGGGATTTGTCAGGAACCCAGCAATGATTTTCTTATTGTAGCTGGTTTATCAGGCAGGGACACTAAATGTATCAGAAGATATCCCGGCCACAATAAGGAAGTCATGGCTGACTTTTCGACCTTAGAAAGGTCCTGCATTCATGGTCGTATCCACTGGCAACCAATCAAGACAACAAAACTGTGGCTACAAGATATTTAGTGAAAATCTTTAAAACTCTGCAAAATGTTTAATTATATTTGCAAAAATTTTTAACTTTTAATTATCTACAAATTTAAAAATGGATATGTTCATGGGAATACCCCTTTAAGGCTGGTGGCGACCTTTGGTCCTTATCATAAGCGATGTGTAGAAAGGGACCTATGCCCCCTCTCACCTGTTGGCCTGGCCCTTTACTACTGTCTGAATTGGCTGTTCCCATTTTAATACTCATTTTAACCTTCCAATTGAAATCCATGTTCATATTTGGCTAGATTATGTATTTTAGAATATTCCACCCTTGGCTGGACCTTAATCCCTGACTCTACATGAGCACTGCTTGAACATGGAGCTTTGTGCTTGTAACCATTTACTCCCTGTGGGAAGCACAAAGTCATTTTTATATTGATCTTGTGTCTGTTCGCGACCATTTATATTGCTGTGAGTTATAGGAGCCCTGCTATAATAAATAACCTTCTTGAGTACATTGGCTGTCATGCTTCTGAGGTAAAGGCGCTCAAAGATTCTCCTCTTAAATCAAGAATCTGAGGGATTACATCACCGCATCCTCTACTGCAGGAGTAAAACAACCTGTAAATTTACATGTAACGTCCATTCTACATTTCAATTATTAAGTTTTAAATATTTTGATATACATGAAATTACATTAAAGGGGTTTTCCGGCCCCAAATAAATTTTTCATACTGATGTCCTATAAACAGGGTAGGTCTTCAGTATGAAATCTGTCGGGGTCCAGCACCCAGGCCCCGCACAGATCAGCTGTTACAGCAGCCACTGGGTGCTTAAAGCTGTCAGCGTGTGCAGCTCTGCTCCTATTCAAGTAATTGGAGTGAGGCAGCAGCCCTGTCCACTGTATAGCGATGGTTTTGGGGAATTGCAGTACCACTCCTATTACTTGAAAAGGAGCGGTACTGCTTGTCCACTGGTAACTTCCAGTATCTGGAGGCTGCTGCAACAGCTGATCTGCGTGGGATCCAGGTGTTGAACCCCCACAGATCACATACGGGTGAGCTATAATAAATCTGTCGGACCAAGGCGCAGACGCCTCAGCCCTCCCATATCCCCAAACTGCCAACATTCACCGAATGTGGCGGGCAAGGTGCGGATTAAGGCTTGAGGTGCACATTTTGTGCAAGAAACGATCTTGCGCCTAAATATCATCCCTCTACGGCAGTTTTCTGGCGTAGCAAGAATGATGAATTTTGCCCCATTATGTGGAGACCCAGAAGATGAGCCTTAGCCTAATAAAGCCTTATTCACACAACTATGATGTACATATGCCATGAAAAACTACAATTTTTTTTGTGACAGATTTGCACCCTGCGTGGCACCTATTTTCACGGGTCCTTGGCAGACTTGAGTCTATAAAAAGTTTTCTGTGGCTCCTCTACGCCTGGTCACATGGTTGGCAGAGGGGGAAGTAATGGGGTGTTATACAGATTTGGGGTACAACTGTGGCATTGAACTTCGTAGGGGTACCAGTGGGGCATTTAAACAATGTTGAGGTCACTAAGGGGACATATTAGAGTACTTTATCACTGTATGATACACAGAGAAAGGCACTATTGCTGACTGGGGGCACAAAGGGACTGGGAGGGCACATCCAGGTCAGTGGACCTTCACTAATAGTTGTTGAGTACCCCTGTTCTAGCAGGCGCTTGAGGGGAGGGGTTCTTCATTTGTAGGAATTGGGGGTTCTTTTGGCCCCTGCACCTTTTTTTTTTTTTTTTTTATCTTTTTAAAAAAAAAAAAAATTAATTTCTATAAATTTTGAATTATGAAAAGTGTAATTATTAGTCAGCCATATCTGACAAATTTGTCGTTACTGTTTATGGGAGGAAAATCCCTTTAGTCATTAGCCACAGTTTATTAATGCTCGGCGTACATGATATTAATCTTTTCAGACCTCTTTACAGAGCTAATAATTGGCTCATTTATCGGGTGATCACATGTTTTATGAGGCACCTAATATCATTTCTCGGCAGCCCTTCTCCCCATGTATACATAGCAATGTGCTGCTGACAGGCGCAGATAATATCGTTCATCTCCCCCATACATCACCGATTATTGCTGCGGGTAAATCCAGGGATCAGGAACGAATGTACCAGATGTTCGCCCCCTTGTTGGCCCTTAGTAATGGGTCCTGAGTTTTGTTTTATTTTAATTTGTTATACCTTTTATGTAAAAATATAATTTTTACTGCACATACTCTTTAGGAATTTTGCTAGTGCAATATTTTTTATTTTTCTTTTTACTGATTTTGTTACTTTCCATGTGTAGTCAAGTAGTGGTCAAAGAATTTTTAAGGTGTTTTTTTTTTTTCTTTTTCCCATTTGTTGAAGATGAAACTGAAGACCATCTTTATCAGGTATTACTACCGAAAGGTTTGGCTTTGCAGTTCACATGATGGGGGTCAGACCTACTTACCTCAGGACATTATTAGAGAGAGCTGCGGATTGTATGTAGGCAGTGGCGTTCAGATGAGGTCCCAAAAACAGCAGAATGGTATATTGGGGGGTGCTCGGCAGCTATAACTTCTATATAGATATTTAGGTCCAGAATGGTTAGTATTGTGCTGGAGTGTAAATACAAGTATATAACTGGAAAATTATTTAAAAAAACAAAAAATCTTCCCCTAGTGGTGGCCCCAGGCAAGTACATATGTTCTTGAATATATGTACAGCATGAACATACATGCATGAGAACACTTTGTGTGCTATTGGTGAATTATGACATGTGATATTTGTCCTCCAGCATGGAAATGAAATATTTTGTAGGACATGCAATAGATGATGTGCTGGATATGGGAATCCTAAAGGGCTTTTTACATGGGCTTACAATGGTTGTTCCCAGTCATGTCCAGTGTGTAAGTGTGCAGCGATCGAGCAAAAATTCACTCATTTGTAACGTAAATTATTGACATAAGTATTTGAGGGAGTGTGACACCAGAACCCAGCCCCGCAGATAGCTTAGGGTCACCTGAATCAAACTGTATTGTCCCCTTCCTGAATCGCTGCCTCCGTTGCTGTTTTGTCAATATGCAAATGAGCTCTTTGGCGCAACCAGACCATTGTCATTACTCCAAAGAGGTAAGCGGCAACGCCCTAATTGCTCATAAGAGCTCATTTGCATACAGAGAAAAAAGGCAATATCATAGCAATGGAGGCAGCAATTCACCAGTGACCCTAACCTATCTATCTGCGGAGCTGGGTTCTGGTGACTCCCTTTTAAGCATGCATCTGCCTGTCATTTGTAATGCAGATGTATTAAGAGAGGAAGAAAAATAAATAATCGTAGGAATGATCACGGTAATGAAAAGCACACAATTAATGGAATATGTCTAAATGGCTTGCATTGGCCCAGATTTATTCTTGTGGTTATGACTAGACACTGGAGACTAGACGCATCTTGGAGCATTTATTTTTGGCTAAAAGTATATTGACTTGCTAGTTGGGAGTGGCTTAAGAGCCGTAATTGTGTAGTATTCTACACAATTCTGGCTCAAAGTAGGCCTAACTAAAGAAAGTAACTAAAAAGTGGTATAGACGTAACTTAGAGAGTCTAAAGATACGCCACACTTATTACTCAGCATAAACCACTCTGATAAATTTGGTGAATTTTCAGACTTTACAATGTCCAACTATTAGTAAATCTGGGCCTGTGTGTGTAATTGATCAGTCTAATTAAAAGGATCTTAAGGCTAAGGCCCCATGTAGCGGGCTGTGGGGAAAAACCGCGGCAGCGCATTGCGGACTTTCTTCTTCCATTATACCTATAGGGAAACTGCCAGCATTTCCACAGCTATAATTGACAGGCTGTAATTTCCAAAACTGCAACGGTTTTGGAAATCGCAAGGTGTCTGCTGTGCGTATTTTTGCCGCAATGTGTGGATGGGATTTTTTTCCGAGGCATTTATGCCACATGGGGCCCCGGCCTAAAGGCGTTTTCGATGAATCTATTATTAATTATAATATTGTTATTGTTATTATTTAATAATAAAAAACCTCCCCCAATCTTCACTGCCCCTGTTCTTGCTAATTTTTGCTTCCTGATCCCTCTTGACACTCAGGTAATGCTCATGTTTATCACGTACGGCATAAGATCCTTGTTATTCTGCTGTCTATGGTTTATCTGTTGTTTTTTTGGGGGGGGGGGGGGGGGTTCACATCTGTGTAAAATGGATCAACAATTTTTTCCAAAGTTTTTCTTATTCCTATGTTTTCCAGTGTCTCTGGGTCTGTGAAAAACGACAACACACTGATGTTATCTTTGGTTTTTTATAGACCCATAGACTTGCATTGCATATGTAATGCATCGACATTTGGGGGAAAAAGGAACAGACGTGCTTTTTTTTTTTTTTTTTTGGAAACCACAGGCCATAAAATAAAAAGGATGAATGAGTGAAAATAAATGCGGATGTGTGAATACGTTTGAAAGGGATTTTCAATTGAACATTATTTAAATTTGTAGACAATTAAAAATTTAAACATTTTTGCGAATATAAATAATAGTAATTTGCTGGATTTCAAAGATTTTTTTTCTAACCATCATAGTAATGACAGTCTGTCTTGATCGATTGCCATAATGCAGGAACTTTCTATGGTCTTGGACTTGTCAGAAACCCAGTCATGATGTTCTTTTTATCAGGCAGGGACACTACATGTATGAGAAGATAACCTGAGCCGCAATAAGGACATCATGGCTGCGTTTCATGGAAGTTCCTGCATTCTTGATCATATCCATTTCATCTGCTCAAGACTAAAGACTGTCACCACTAAGATGGTTAGAGAAAATCTTAAAAATTGTGCAAAACTTTTAAATTGTATTAGCAGAAATGTTTAACGAGTTGTCTACAAATTTTAAATGCCTCTTTAAGGCATTCAAATTTTTGGCAAATCACTGCTGAGGAACTGCCGTGTGCACGTAGGCTACCACACAATGGCTCCTTCATGGATAACAGCTGATGGCCTTGTCTCCAAGCAGAGGCGACCACCTCCCCCTTGGTTTCAGCTGGTCTCAGGGGACCTACAATCTGAGATGTGTTGAGTGAAATGATGCCGCTAGCACATTGATAGGTACGTATACCCCCTAGAACTTTTTGACATATATTACTGGTGTGTTTTTTTTTTGTTTTTTTTTTATATATAGTTTTTGAAATATATTCCTTTTTTGTATTGAGCCTTAGTCATTGAGCAGTCACCCCCACGGTATTGACTTGCTCCTGTAAATGAGGGTGCGATTTGCTTGTATTTTACTAAGTAAAAGGAATGTTTTTGCGTTCTAGTTTGAGCTAAAAGTCCTTGGGTAAGTTCACCCCACGCACTTCATGTTCTGACAAAACCTACGCTGGCAAGAAAGGTTAGAGAAGGCAAAATAGCAGCAAAAGAGGTTATGTCAGGGAGTAATTGGAGCAGCAGAAATGGTTTGTGCAGCCTTGTTGAGGGCTGTTATTTCTGTAGGCAATGAGTTGGGAAGGTGTTGATACAAACTGACAGATCTGGAGCAACAATAAACCCGCAGCGAGCAGGAAACAAGAGCCAGCCGTCCAATGGCTGCCTCGGAAGCTCGAGGACTGATGTAACGTGGTGCGATCCATGGGGAGATGCGCAGTGGAACTGAAGCAACAGTCTGTAAGTTTTTGTGCCTTGCTGGTAGGGGGAGGGGGGTCCTCAATGCGCTTTTGTGTTGGAATTCGTAAATTTTAAAGGGAGTAACGAAAAAAAAACATGTCGATTGTGACTTGGCGCAGCCATTATTAACCATTTATGTAGACATATTTAAATATTTACCATTGACTTTACTGCTTAGGGCACTTGAGCAGTAGACCATTAAATTGATGCCTATGCAGTAGTCTTATTGCTGGTTGTCTCCAGAAAAAAAAAAAAATCCTTAGGTTTTTACAAAGGTCTCCTGACGATAAAGTACATTTTCCGGGTGTCTCGGTACAGTCATCTGTAATCTGTGGGGGGAACCTGTTGACAAAAAGTGTTCAGTTTTCCTGCAGCACCTCCGCAGGGGAGAGAAGGTATTACAGATTTCAATTAAATGGTCTGCGCATGTAATGCGGACAATGATGGGTCCTCCAAAGGGAGAGCCGCTTTTTCTTTCTGAACACAGGACCACCTTCTGTCTAATGTTACAAGGCATTAATAGATCGCAAAAAGGGGTCTTCCTTTATTTTTTTTGACTTTTCAAAACTGTTCTTGCTAGGTAACTGACATGCAAGTTTGGTAAAACATACCTAGGTTGTTGGGCATGCTAGTTACCAGATCTGTAGCGTTGGTAGGTCAAAGTACAGAGTTCGATTTCTTTATTTTTCCACAGCCCGACTCAGACTCCTTCATAAATCACTGACCACCATGATCAGTCAGAAGCAGTAAAGCTCCTCTAATTCATTCACAAAATAGGGACAGACTTCTTATGAAAGTAAATATGTAACAAACTATATTATCTAATTAATTATACAATATTAATAATTGTATAGTATAATCCAAAATTATTCATCCTTTTATTTTGAAACCGGAATTGGTAACTTTTTTCCAACCCCGACTCTACCCAAAATTGGTCCCCACAGCTAGTGACGTAATTAAAAACGCAAAAACAGCAGCACCTAGCGTTTGTGAAATGCTCCCCTCGTACACAATATTCCCCACCTGTCAACTATCCTAAATAGGAGCAGTCGTAGTATAATGTTGTACCGTGTTAGCCATTGAAAGAAGTGGAAGAGTGAAGAAATCAGGCGATACCTTTTAGAGGCTGAGTATATTAGAGGGTAAGCTTTCGGAAGTCTAGCTCCCTTCATCAGACACCATGTCTGATGAAGGTAGCTAGACTTCCGAAAGCTTACCCTCTAATATACTCAGCCTCTAAAAGGTATCGCCTGATTTCTTCACTCTTCCACTAAATAAGAGCAGATTTTGAGAATTACAGCCAACATACAGGGGAGGGTAGTGCTGTGCATGGCTGTGGAGTCATTGGGCCAAACCTCCGATTTCTCTATTTATATACAGCACATAGGCACTGTTCTAGCCCCTATCATGGATCAGCACCTATGTGTATGTAAATCTAGAGATAATCTCAGGAACACATTGCTGGCCTGAACTGTACACCAAATGGGTTGAGCCTTCCCATAAGAAAAACCCTTACATAGGAGAAACACTTTAGGCCGAGGCCTCATGTTGCGGAAACGCGGCGGTTTTTGTTGCAGATTTTGCTGCTGTTTTTTGAGCCAAAGCCAAGAATGTCTGCAAAAGGAATGGAAAATATATAGGAAGTTCTTATACATCTACCTTCTGCTCAATTCACTGCTGGCTTTGGCTAAAAAGAAAGCTGCAAAATCTGCAACAAAAAAGCTGCATTTCTGCAACGTGGGGCCTCAGCCTTAATGAGGTTATCCAGGCTAAAAATGATAGGTCCTTGACATTATTTTGGTGATTCTTTTGACACCCAGTACCCCCACCAAACAGCTGATACACAGAGAATGGAGCAGGAAATGGGCAGCTCTGTTCTGTGTAGTGGCCAGACCAGGTACTGGAGCTGCTATTCATTTGAATAGAAGCTAAGTTGCAGTGACTTAGTTTGGCCACTACACAGAAGAGCGCTGTCTGCTGACTCCTTCATTCTCTGTATATTAGCTGATCAGGTGGTTGTCACTCTCACCAATCTGATATTGATAGCCCATCCTTAAGATAGAGCGTCAATTTTAGCCCAGGAAACACATTTAAGGGAGTAGTGAGGGGCATGACCAAACCAAGCAAAATTCCCTATATTTCCTCCTCTTTTTTTCCCCACAGATTTTAATCCTACACCTCTGCACATAGACAACTTGTCGATATGATAGGTTATTGATGGCGAGGATACAACAATTGTATCTAGTCATGTTGTAAAAGGTAAATCTGGCAATTCCCAAATATTCAGTTTTTGGGATGATTCTATAAGAGCAGGAGCGATCCAGTCATGTAATTCCTGGTAGATTCCCTGCAGACTAGTGCAGACATAAGCTGCTTTATGGTAGGCTGGATCTTCTGCACCATTGTATTCACAGGGCAAGGACATGGATTTATTTCCCTTGCTGCTTTCCTTTTTTGTTTTTGTTTTTTTAGGGTGCGTTTCACCTTTTTTGTTAATTCATCACCATTCCCTGTGTGGTATTTGAGGTTCTATGTGAACATTCACCTATCAGGATATTTCTGCTCATATATAGTAGAATTTTAAGGAATTGTTATATGGCTTCATCTTCATGACCTATTCTCAAACATAAATTTAGGTAGATAGGTCCTTTGTTTGAGATGGAGGGTCCTTTAACTCCAGTCTTGGCTAACTATGCCCCTAGTGGCTAATTCAGGTAGTGCATTTCCAGTTTTCCTTTTAACAGTTTAATATTCATAGTACTGATAGTTTATAACAATTGTTATAGGTAAACTATCTGATGCCATCATATGACACAAATCGTCTATTTATACAGCCCTATTTTGGGAGGAAATTGGTTAAACTAGACATGAGCGTTCAGTCTGAGTAAAACCATCTAAGGTTTGCACACTTATAACCCTATACGTGGAGTGATGCCACATACAGATACTTGTATAGAAATATATTGTCTGTGCTCTGAGGCCTATATCATTTAGTAATGCTATACTATGGCTAGGATTGCTCAGTGTGAATGACTTATGGCGCCCTCTGCTGATAATGTGCTAAACTGCATTACTAACATCCATTGTTTAAGTTCTTCTGAATTTGTTAATCTGGGCTGCAAGTTATATTAAATCATATGTAGAACAATTTAGAGGCAGATTCACACGTGGCAGAATTCTCTACAACTGTCCTCTTGAATGAGGTTTGCAGAAATACATGCTGTAGAAGCGACCACATTCAGATATATGGATTTTGTCAGTTGCCACAAAATCTGTTGTGTGAATATACACCAATAAAATAACCAAAATATAGAATTATCTATAGAAAAATGGAAGTTTGAGAGCAAAATGTATTAAAAAAATGATAGAAAAAATAATCAATACAGAATTGTTTGAACAATATTGTCTGACACGAGAATCAAGACTGTAGCAAGTCTCAAGACTCTGAAGTCTGTCTGAAGCCAAAAGTATGTTACAAGAAGGGACCATTAGGGGGCGTTCATATGCAGGAATTTGGAGCTGATATTGAGATGGATTCTGCCTCAAAATCCGCTCCAAATTCTGTCCTGAATCTGAGATTAAAGTGATCTTGCTCTGGATTCCGCAGCAGATTCAGACGCAGAACCCGGGGGGAAAGGCCTTGATGTCTTGCAGCACTGGGGTCCTGGGTTCGAATCCAGCTAAGGACAACATCTGTAAGGAGTTTGTATGTGCTCCCCATGTTTGCGTGGGTGTCCTCCAGTTTCCTCCCACGCTCCAAAGACATACTGATAGGGAATGTAGGTTGTGCCCTATATGGGACAGTGACTGTCTGTAAAGCGCTGCAGAATATGATGGTGCTATATAAGTAAGCAAAATAAAATAATCAGTGCTGGCAGTGCAAGACTATGTAGACCTATCACCTTTTGACAAAGGGAATAGTAACTTCCAGCTGTAAGTTTACTGATAAATTTCTAGTAGGAATAACAGAGGAACAGCACAACATCCAGGTATAAGAAAAGATGCTCCAGAATTGTTTTTTTTGGTGTTTCTAATACTACAGAAAAATGGGAGGAACAGCTGAGATGTGAACCTTCCTGAAGGCAGAGTTCATAATATAACCACATTTAGGTATCCGTATTATGGCCCCAACATCTGGACCTCTAGTGGTTTATCTCGTCTAACCGTAGATTGTCATAAAAACATTACATTGGTCTGAGCAATACAATATAGGTGTTAAATTTTACATTTGACTAAGGTCAAATGTTGTCGGGAAAAAAAAATCGCACCAAAAAGTAAGATCACAGAACTGAAAATGCTTACTGTTCTCGCGCTAGATTGACACCTGCGTTTGGGTTTCCATTGTACACATCCGCTTGGGGACCCGAAAAAAGGAAACCTAATCCGCTTAAAAAGCGGTTACCCGCAAAAACCCATGGACCCCATAGACTATAATGGGGCCCGCCAGGTATCCGCCCAAAAAATGCAGAGAGCAAAGTCCTGCTGATCAGCCCCAGATGAATGATCCTAACAAGAGTGTCCCTGGCAGCGGACTCTGAAGCTGAATCCATGGCAAGATCAAGCAGGACACTTAGTTTTTTAACCTCCTGTTTCAGTGTCAATGGGAGGCAGAATTTGGCTTGGAGTTTGAGATTGAACGCTCCTCACACAGCGGAATTTCACGCTGATTTTGAGCAGATCCTTAGAGGTTTTAAAATGGGGCAAGAAAACCAGTCCAGGAAAAAAGCTTATATAGCAATGTGCTTTCTTTAAGAAAAACAATGTGTGAAATGCAATGTGTGGATGAGATTAAATAAAATTTATCCTCTGGTTGGATTCACACACAGCATTTTTGGGGCGGTCCACTTTGGATGAATAGAAAATATTAACTCTTATTCACACCATGCATGTTTTGTGGTGTTTTTATCCCCAGTTCTTGTTGTTTATACCCTTGGAGTGCTGTGTTTGTGTCATTTTTCTCTCCTTGACCATCATTTTGACACAGTGCGGCATCTTTTGCTGTGCAATATAGGTCATATACCTTGTGGGCAATGAATATCTCCATATCTTGTGCCTATTAAAGGCATTTTTTGGGGGGGACTTCTAGATAGATGGCCTATCCTTAAGATAGATCAGTGATCTTCTCTTTGCTGATGATGTCACATTCATTGGTCACATGGTACAGGAGCAGCTCAGTCCCATTCAATTGATTGTGGCTCAACTGCAATATCAAGCACAACCCCTACAATATACAGCACTGTGATTGGTGTTCAGTGAAAAGACTCCAACATTCACGTGAACACTGCCATCTCTTAAACCAGCTGATATGTGGGGATCCTGGGTGTCGGACCCTCACCGATCACAGATTGATAACCTATCCTAAGTATAGGTCTCAATATATAAGCCATGGAAAACCCCTGTAATAACCAGGCCTCTTCAGGAACACTGCCACCTTGTGGTCAGAATGAGTAGCTGTTCTCTATTTTACTGTCTTTTTGGCATAAATTTATCAGTTTATTAATATTATCACTATATAACACAGTGAGCTATGCTTTTTAATAAAACTGTGCAAATAAAATATACCGTGTTTTATCAGTTATTAAATGGGCTTCTGTGATAAGATATGTGGCTGCAGCAGTTTAACCAATTGAGAAATTTAGGTTAACTCTGCTCCATCTGTATGTAGATCTGGGGCATATGTTGTGGCCATATGTGTTGTCAACCTAGCTTGTCACTTTTCTTTACTGTGCATAGGTGACGGCTCATCCATGCATTGCCATTCCTCAAAAGAACCATACCTCCCACTTGTAGATGACAGAGAGGGATGGCATCTGCTTGTCATGGCTAATGTACCTATGAGAAGTCATGTTTCTAACGTAGTTGTTTTGTGTCTTCACACTGTATAATGCCCCCTTAGTACCTCCATATTGTATCAGGCCCCCTTTGTGACCTCTACACTGTATAATGTCCCACCAGTGGCGGTTGCGCAAAGTATACACCCCCCCCTCCCCTAGTGGCCCTCGCACAGTATAATGTCCCCATACAGACTCCACCCTGTGGGCAACTGTGGGAATATTATACAAACAGTATAACGTTTCCCCTACAGCCCAAACACAGCATAGTGGCCCCTGCAGTATAAGGTTTTTCTTATGCCCCCCTACAGTATAAGGTCTCCTTGCAGGCCCCACAAAATAAAATATCCTCTTGTTGGGTCCCTTACTATATATATATATATATATATATATATATATATATTTATTTATTTATTATTATTATATTTTTTTTATTTTTTTTTTTGCTTACTTATATAGCGCCAACATATTTTGCAGCGCTTTACAGACATTGTCAGTCACTGTCCCATATAGGGCTCACAATCTACATTCCCTATCAGTATGTCTTTGGAGTGTGGGAGGAAACCGGAGTACCCGGAGGAAACCCACACAAACACGGGGAGAACATACAAACTCCTTGCAGATGTTGTTCTCGGCAGGATTTGAACCCAGGGCTCCAGTGCTGCAAGTTTACAGGGTTAACTACTGAGCCACCGTGCCACACATAAATAATGTTCCTTTGTGGTTCCCACACAGAAAAGTGCAAAAAAAAAAAAAAATTCTCAACTCGACCTGTGTTCCCAGAGTCCACTCTGGACTCTGCTCTCAATGGCTTGGAGCAGCAGGCATCATGTAGTGATGTCACTCTTGCGTCCGCGATAGGGAGTGAGTGGTGGAGCAGGATGCTGACGTCTCCTTGCTTCACCATTAGATTCAACTCTCTCTGTGTCCAGAGGATGCAGATGCAGTAGGACATACCACTTGCTGCTGGGACTGCAGGACAGCTTCCGATATTTGGCACTGTCCCGCTGAATCCAGAATGGTTGGGAGGTCAGTATACATGGGACACCATTTCAATATTGCAGCCTGTGTGTGGCATATACCATTGTATACCTCTTCCATCAGAGGGATATACTTCAAGAAATCCTACTGACCTATACTTCAGACAGAGCGTTACAGAGAAAAGGCTGTCAATACCAGTGGAGTGATTGTGTCATAGGATCTCATGGAGCAGATAATCAATGAAAACTTCTAGATTTTCTGGACTGACCTGTGATTGAAGCGACCAGGGTGTGTGTGTAAGGGGGGGGGGGGTCTTCTCCTTTTTGTTTTTTCAGGTAGGTGGGGCAAAAGGTTGATGTCCATATAGGAGCTCCAGGGTTAGACAGCTGCTCAGAACAAGGTTCACATTCCCGACCGCATTTAATTTTTTTTTTTTTTCTTAAGATTGCCTACAGACACCCCAGGCATAAATTGAATAGTTCCACCAGTTTAGCCTTAATAATAGTATGTGATGCCCTCAGACAAGACGGTTAGTCTGGAATTACTATTGGCTAAGTGGCTTTGCCCATACCAAGGGCATAGAGCAGCATGGTGGCTCAGTGGTTAGCACTTGCTGTGCTGGGGTCCTAGGTTTATATCCGACATCTGCATGGAGTTTGTATGTCCCCCCCCCCCCCATGGGTTTCCTACCACACTTCAAAGACATACTGATAGGGAATGAGATTGTGACCCCTATATGGGACAGCGACTGATAATTTCTGTACAGCACTGCGGTATATGTTGGCGAAATACAAGTAAGAGATGGCCACACACTTTCTGTAGCTGTTTGGCTTAAAGCCATTCCTCCTGATTTCCTCATATAGGTGCATGCTGGGTGCTTCCAGATAATTCTGGTGGTGGCTTATCTCATGTGAGAACTTTGGATCCCATATTTTGAAATTTAGCACACTCAACCTTTCCCTGCCCCGCCATTATCTGTTGGGGAGGGTTAGAGGAAACTGACCTGCATTCTGCATAAAATGAACCTATGTCTATGGTCTTATTAACTAGGAATGAGTCTAAATTCAGACTTGGACTCCGCATGGACCTGAAAAACAGCTGTGTGAATAAGTCCTAAGGCCATCAACCAAAGAAAAAACATCTGAGTATTAGATCATTATTAGAAGGATGACTCACCAAGACACATTATAGATGGGCAGGGTAACCTAAATTCTTAGCAGAAGAGAATTTACTTTCTCACTTAACAGATCAATATCAGTAAGGAATTTCTTGTGATGTTAGATCATTACCAAGGGTGCATGGACAACCCATGGAGAGGAGCCCAGGTTGTTCTCCTTCCACCTTCCCCAGAGGCAATGGGGTGTTTGAGCTTTTCTTATCTACAGGCATCACAACATACAAGTAAACAAGGGAGGGGGTTGCAGCCTGGGTTCATGGTGCCCTTCAAGGAACGCATGTGGTAGAAAGAACAACTCCTGGGACTTGCTCTACTGACATGAGCCAGTCCTGTGACTATCCAGAGCCAGGTTCTAAAATGATATATCCTTCCATCCCATCGTGTTCTCACCATATAAGAGATATTTACGCTACGGTCTCTGTTGTTTGACCGAAATTGGATTAATAGTGGTCCAAGACTTTCCCGAGTCACCAGATACCAAGCTGTTCCAGGCTACACACGTCAGATAAGAACATATGTGAATGCTCAGTTACCTCTGCATCGTCTTACTCTTCTTTCTTCCATAGTCATTCATGCTTGTTCTTTGTGGCGGGGTCTGGACCCATTTGTGGTCACACAGCCACTTTTTTTTTCCATAGAATGGTTTAACTATTACAATTCCTAAAGGCGTCTCGAAGATATCCCTAAGTTTTATATCGCAAATCTGTCTAGTTATTTAGTGATATCACTCCCACTGCCGTCACTCTGTACAGCTAGGCTGAGTAATAACTACTGTGGCAGTTTTGGTTTCACCCAGTTTTTTCAAAACTATTTTATAAAAAAAATTATTTTAAAGAAAAAGTTTAGAAAGAGTCTAGAAAAAAAACAAAAACGAACGAACCTTTTTTTTTTACTTTCTATAGAGCTAAAAGATCCATTTAGGGTTGATGATAATTAATAATAATTTTTATTTAGCACCAACCTATTCCGCAGCACTGTACAATTTGTTGGGTTCAAGTACTGACAAAAAAAAAAACACTACAAAGAAATATTCAATTCACCCACTGGGACTGAGGACCCTGCTTGCAAGAGGGGGTGACACAAGAGGTAGCAGGCAGGGCTGGCGTTAGGGCGGGGCAACTGGGCAATTGCCCAGGGCCCTGTCCCCAAAGGGGCCCCCGGGATCCGGAGCCTGATGACTCCGGATCCCGGAGTCAGGCCCAGCCATATCAATAACAGAAAAGGGACCCAGCGTCATGTGCCACAGGGCCCCTTTCCGAGGTGAGTAAAAATAACAAACACTTTTACTCACCTGTCCTTGCGTCCGACGTCATCTTCTGGCGTTGCGGACATCACCGCTGAGGCCAGGCCTCAGCCTTAGCAATCACGTGGGGTGTGCTGACAGCGTGCCTCACGTAATCGCTGAGGCCCAATCACAGGCCTCAGCGGTGACGTCCACAACGCGTGACGTCAGCCGCAAAGAGGAAGCGCCGGCAGGAATAGCGGAGCAGCGCGAGGAGGCCCAGCAGAGGTAAGGCAAGGTGAGTATAGCTGTTTGTTATTTTCCCTTACCTCCCCGGACCTTAGATAATTATACTCTGGGGTCTGAAGAGAACCTTCAGAAGGGGGTCCTCTGGAGAGCATGTTATATTCTGTGGAGCATTATACTGGGGGGGCCCCCTCTGGATAGCATATTATACTGTGTAGGGCCACTGTGGAGCATTATACCGGGTGCCCCCTCTAGATAGCATATATATTGTTTTGGGCCACTGTGGAGCAAAATACTGGGGGGGCACTGTGGAGCATTATACTAGCGGAGGCACTCTGGGGAGCATATTATACTATGGGCCACTCTGGAGCTTTATATTGGGGGGAAGGGGCAGTGTGAGGAGCCTGTTATACTGTGTGGGGCTTTTCGGGATTATATTATACTCTGTGGGGCCATTGTAGAGCATTATACTGGGGGGAGACTATGGGCAGCATATACTGGGGGAACCCTTCTGGGGAGTATATTATACTGTGTGAAGGCCATTGTGGAGCATGTTATACTGTGTTAGGCCACTGTGAAGCATTATACTGGGGGGACTGTGGGTGCATATTATACTGTATGGAGCATATTATATTGTGTTAGGCTGCTGGGGAACATATTGTACTATCTGGGGCCAGGGGTAGTATACTGTGTGGGCCACTGTGGAGTATTATACTGTGTGGAGCCTTATATACCATGTGGGGCCACTATGGTGGGGGCTCAGGGGAGCATTTTATACTGTGTGGGGCCACTGTGGAGCATTATATACCATGTGGGGAAAATGTGGAGGGCTCAGGGGAGAATGTTATACTGTGGAGCATTATATACCATGTGGAGCATTATACTGTGGGGGAGTGGCTCAAAATTCCTGCTGGCAGCCCTGTGTGCTATGTGTGCATCACAGCTCCCTCACTATAATCTTGCACATACGTGTAGTGCCCCATGGCCATGTCATTTCCCCTTCAGTCTGACACTGTATAAAAGAGAACTATTATATATAAGGGTGGGTTACTATATATAATTGGGAAACTTAAATATGAGGGGGCTATTTTAAAAAGGGGAACTATTATTTATAAGACGGGCTATTATTTATAAGGGGGAACGATTATATATAAGGCATCCATTACAAGGGGGGAGCTATTATTTATAAGAGGGAAACTGTTTATAAGGGGGGTATAATTAAGTGGGCTTATTTATAAAGGTGGCTATTAGTGACAATGGGGACTATTATTTATGAGAGGACTATTATTAATAAGGGAGCAGTATTATTTCTACGGGGTGACTGTTACTGATAAGGGGGAATATTACTGATACAGGGCACTATTTATCTTTGATAAGGGAGCTATTACTGATAAAGGTGTAATAATATTTAGAAGCAGGGACTATTGTTTATAAGGAGGCGCTATAATTACTGATGACTGCGTGCAAAAATCTATTACGCGGTACAAAGGTGCTCACTTGAATTGTGTGTGGTAAAATGGGGCTTGTTATTACTTTTTTGTTGGCAGAAGGAGGCGTTATTATAGGGGTTGCCACTGGAAGACGATGGTGTTGTTTGCAAATCAGCATTTGGAGCCCCGCTTTTAATTTTGCCCAGGGTCCCACTTTGTCTAAAACCGGCCCTGGTAGCAGGGTCGGCAACAGACGTAGCATTGTTTGTACAATGGTCAGACAATTTTGTGATAGAGGTTACTGTCATTACACATATATAAAGCTGTATGAGCCGGCATCTGAAATAATGGGCCTGGCAGATGTGCCGGCTTTTCTGGGAGTCCAGGAAGTCTCCACCTTTTTCGGGAGTCTCCAGAACGTTTCCGTCCTGAGTGGACAATGGGATCTTTTGTATGATGGCTGTCCAATTTGTATCAACTTTATTTAAAAATAAATAAATAAATAAAGCACATTGAGCCTGGCAGGTGGGCCGACTGGCTAAAAGTGACAGATCAGGCCAGACACTGCTATTTTCGGCCCACGGCAGCATAGCCAATCTGTTGTCAGCAGACTAAAGTCTGCCGTTGTCCAGCCACTAACTACTGTTAGTGACTGGACAACATTTACATCTACATTTCAGATTCGGGGCCGTTCCCTGAATGGGCCATTTAGACCAATAACAATCTAATGTGTATGGCCAGCTTATGCGGGTGTACAGGTGTTTAAGCAGTTGATGGCTAGTTTCACCTTGTCACCATATAGGACAAGAGAAGGTATTATTTCAGGTGGTCCCTCTTTGTTGTAAATGTAAGTTTAGCTAAATGGAAACCATTCAGATTCCATCATGTACTTTGTTCTCATTTTTTGGAGTCCTAACCCCCTGGCCAGTTTCATTCCACAAAGGGTCTCTGTGCACAGTAAGACATTGTCCATGTCACTGAGGGCCATCGGGATGAGAATGCAGAAATGTATTATCTTTGCCCCTGGTCTGAATATACAGGATTACACTAAAACAAAATAACTTAACCCTTTCACAGCTGGCAGGGGATTATCAAGCAGTTACAATATGTCACTGGCTCCGACAGGTTAAAAGGTTTGCTAATGTTTTATTGTGCAGTGGGAAGGGGATTTGACAGACTGGTGTGTGATTAGGACCCAGGGTCCTAAGTGCAATAAAATAATAAAATGCATCCGTTTGTCTCCCGTGATTCCTCTATATGGGAAGGTGAAATCCATGGTCATCAGTTGGGGGAGGGGGGCTTTGGGGCCTTGACAGAGATCTCTATAGTATCTCTATTATACTATAATAAGGCTGGGGCTCTATGGCGTCAAAAAATCTGATATGGATTTACCTTGTGGCGGTGCCACGAAGCCTTAGTGGTTTTTTATCTATATATCCTGTAATAGCAATTCTATTGTTTCCACTGTCTGGCTACACGGAATATATAACCTGACATGGGGGCTGTTCAGATAGATGGCCGTCCCTGTAATCCATGGACATGCTATGTTCATTGGAGTCATTTACACGTTTGATTTGACACCGGTTCTGTAGTGAAATCCGCTTTAAATCCATTGGAAATCCACCTCCAACACATCAGTGGGAGTCTTGGAAAATAGCAAAGCCAGTGGATTATGCAGATCCGTGGCACATCCATGAACATACCACGTTACAGCTATTCTGCCTCATAAAGGGTGGTCCTGAGCTGGACACCCCCTCCATGATTTCTATATGCCCTAGTAAGGTATAAACACAATAGAGTAGCCCAAGGGGCTTTACTGGTAATGGCCTTTAATATCACACATGGGTTTTGGTTGCAGCTTGTTGTAGATATTGCTGCAAGGAAGAATACCAGCCATTTCCCGACCATGCTGGAGATCTTATCTTGTTGGGTGCAGGCCAGCTGTAGAGCCGTCACATAGTGAACGCCGAGGTCATGTGGACAAACATCACCAAACACTAACATGTATCACATGTACAAAAATAGGATCTGCTTTGGGAAGCCCACCTGACCCTTTCACTCTGTTTGTATACAGACAGCTGCGTGCGGCTCAGACACTTGAGAACCCATGAAATACTGACATGACATCAGTTATGTAAAATGGAAGTATTGAATTTTTTTCATTCACTATAATGAGGTTAACTGGCATACTATGAAAAAGTGTATACGTATATACTTTATATATAGGGATTAGGGTGTGTGTCCTAATGTGTTTTTCAGTCTAGGATTTCTGAAGCTAGAGTCACTGGGTTTTATTACATGAAGATTTAGTCAGTGGCGCCTGTGTCACATCTAAGGATGCATTCACATGGTACAGTTGGGCGTAGTTATAACCACATTAGAAAGAATTGCATGAAGTTTTTGGTGGTGATACTTATTTATAGGTGAAATACAGGGTGGGCCATAAGTATGGATACACCCAGATAAAATGGAAGTGGTTGCTGATATCACCTTACCGTTTGGTGCATATTAGTACATGGGGGGGGGGACATTTGAGGCCGGGTGATGCCCATGGCGGCCATCTGCAAAGCCGCCATTTTGGATTCAACTTTACTTTTTTAAGTGGGAAGGGGGTCATGTGACACATCAAACACATGGAGAATTGCACAAGAAAAACAATGGTGTGCTCATTTTTAACGTAGCTTTATTCATTATCGAGTTATTGACACATTTGTGCCTTGGAGCAACGACAGTAACCCACTAAAGGATGTGCTCAAAGTGTTACCCATTGTGTTGAATTGTCAACGTGATTCTCTTCTCCAACTCTTGACACACCGAGAGCAAATACCACAGAAGAAATGCTAACACAGGCCTCCTATATCTGTTATTTCATTTCTTCTGCGGTATTGGTCTCGGTGTGTCAAGAGTGGGAGAAGAAAATTGAAAAAAGTTGAATCCAAAATGGCGGCTTTGCAGATGGGCGACACCCGGCCTCAAATGTTTCCCCCCCACCCATGCACTAATATGCCACAAACGGTAAGGTGATATCAGCAACCACTTCCATTTTATCTGAGTGTATCCATACTTATGGCCCACCCTGTATATTTATTTAACATGTAATGCCTGTAAAATCAAAAATTGACAAAAATTTACTGATCGGTAAATTGGCCTCCCTTAAAAAAACAAAAAAAAAAACAGACCCTTGTGGAGGTTGAGGATGTACAGCAGCCTCTGACTCCCCTATTCAACAACTCTCCCTATGCTTTGAGTCCCTTATGTGAGAAAAGCGCATTAAAAATGTTTGTCATTTTTCATTGTGAATTCCTCATGCAGTTTTTTCCCTATAAAGTTTTAACTTCCCTATGTGAATGCACTCTTAAAGGAGACCTTTCACCACCTCCACAGCTCCATTTCGTTGCATCCTTCCTGCTACACTCATTCATGCACAGTTGGAATTTTTTCTCTAGTTCCCACGGTTCCTGAGCAATCATTGCTCTTAATTTCAGCACAATTATGGTCTCAGCTGTCAGGTGTGCGGTCCTGGGCTGGAGCACAAAGAAAGGGACCGCCCACCTGATAGCAGAGGGCATAACTTGCTAAAACTAAGAGCAGTGATTGCTCAGGATCGGTGGGGGCTAGAGAAAAAATTTCACCCGTGCCAGAATCAGTGAAACAGCGCCCATTGAAGATTGTAAAGGGTTGGCGTTGGTGGAGGTGCAGAAAGGTCCTCTTTATGTTAACCATACATATGCAGGTTCAGACTGGTTCACAGTGGAGCAGGCGAGAGCCCCCTTAGCTTGGGTGGGTCAAATGGTGGACATATTGTTTCTATGCCAGTCTTCTGGTTTGAAACCTTACAGATTGAAGGGAGTTGTCCAGGATCTGTAAATAATTGATGATGACCTATAAACAGGATAGATCATTAATATCAGATTGGTCGGTGTCCAACACCCGAACCCTACAGATGGTGCAGCCGTCAGAAGCCATGTACCAGGTATAGAGCCAGTGAATGGGAGTGGGACTCCAGTTCCAGACGCCATTGCTACAGTGTACAGACTGGAAGCTGTATATAGTATACCGAACTCCGTATACTGTAGTGTTGATATCAGAGCCCCACTCCCATTCACTTGAATAGGCTCGAACGGCTTGCAGCTTATATAAGGCTTCGGCAACTGCATCAGCTGACCTGTGTAGGGTCTGGGTGTCGATGCAGCCTACTGACAGGGCCTCCAGAAAAAAAAAAATTACACAATTTAGGAAACTGTGAATAGGTGACAAATTCTTTGGCTGGGAGTGCATGTTTGAGTTTATGGGAAAAGAGGAATAAGTTGCTGTCAGACATATCTGGCTGTGTCACATCTCAGGAAGAACCAAATGATCGAGCGTGTTGAAATGTGACATGGCCATGCAGTTTTCTCTAATGTCTATGACTAGTTTCGGTTCTGAAGGAACACGAAGAATAGCAACCAATCACAGTCCAGCTTTCATTTTGTATTGTGCTCCTGAATAATGAAAGCTTAATTGTAATTGGTTGCTATGGGCAACTGAGACAGAGAGTTGCTTTTTCAAGGTTTTAATAAATCTGCCCATGTGGGTTTACTAACATGCTAAGGTCGGGCTGGTAAATGCGCCTGATACATGGGCCGTGTGAAACCAGCCCAAGACCCTTTACACATGACTGTGGTTTTTGTCTGTGTGCTATACATTATTATGGATCCATAATAACAGCGTACAGGCCCATTCATTTCTATGTCCCCATACACACACCCATAGTTTTTATGGATCATGTATGGACTGTTGGATCGAGCTACAAAATATGGAGCTGGTCCTATTCCTGTTCATTTTTGTGACTATTCTAGAGATAGGGGCCATGGAAAACACGGACTGCACACAGATGTCATCCATGTGTGTCTGTCCTATTTTCCACAGATCTGCAGACAACTATGGGCATGTGCATGGGGCTTGAAGGGTTTTACCAGGCTAAATAATTGATGTCCTACCCTTAGGATATCCCGAGTGTCAGACCCCCGCGGATCTTCAATTGATAGCTCATCCTAAGGACAGGTCATTTATTAAAAAGTCGCACAAAACTCATTTGTCAGTCTGCTTAGAGATTAGTCATTGTTAAATGCGAGTTTGATAAGATAGATAGGTATTTGAGAGAGAGAGATATTATATATATTTGTGTGTATATATAAAAAAATATATATATATATATATATATATATATATATATATATATATATATACAAACAAAAAGCAGTACACTCCTTATATATTAGTACAAAAAAAAAAAAAAAAAAAAAAAAAAAAATATATATATATATATATATATATATATATATATATATGTATGTGTGTGTGTGTGTGTGTGTGTGTGTGTGTATAAAAATTTCCCACAAAAACATTTGGTAGCATCTACTGTTCTGTATTTGCATAGTTGCATAAAATATGCGGACCTCTGACTACCTCCTCTCTCTGAAGTTCATGTTGAAAGGGTATGGGGTCTATAAGGTGGACTTGAAGGTGCTAATACCAGGCATCTGATGCAAAACAGTAAATGCACAAACACACAACAATTGACTCATCCGCATAATGGCTATTTGTTATAGATACACAAATTCCTGTCCACCTTGTTTGGACACAATAGGACTTTACATTAAAGAGGCCATTTGCATAAACTCAGTGGATTACAGAACTCTCTCTGAACCCATGACTACTACCATGGCACTAACTTTCTACAGTACCCACACAGCCGCTCTTGCGTCAACGGTTGAGACATTTTAGGCTTTCGACATTGCAAAACCCCATATTATAAAACACCATGACCTAGTAAACTTTTGACACTGGTATATTGTATGTATTAGTGCTGCAGAGAGACCCCTCTTGATCTCCAGACCTCAAGACCCTCCATGTAAATGCCAAAAGCTCCTTATCTCAGAGCTCACAGCTCATCTGCATAAGCATGCAATCTGCCCATGTGCTGAGCATAATGTGTATTATGATGGGCATCTAGTCTCCTCCGAGCCTGGCATTTCCTGGATTGGGTGAGGATTTACTCATTATGGAAGGTAATATTCTGACCAGACTGTGGGGCTGTGCCAGGAGGTCCTGGTACCGCTCCTGTATCACATCCTGTAAATTTCTGTAGGTTCATTTAAGGCATGTAGTGATGACATCCAGTAAGCTTTCACGTTAATGAGATTTCCAAAGACCAAATTCCTGATGCCAAAAAAAGGGTCTGGTGCCTAAATAAAGATTTCTGCATTGGTGGGGAATTTTTTTTTTTGTCGCATTTTGTTGCAAAAATTTATATTTCGTCAGTTCCATTGCAAAAGTTTATATATTTTTTTTAATTTTTTTTTTACCCCCTGGTTTGCAAAAAAAAATAAAAAATTTTGGGGTTTTCTTTTTTTGCATTTAGTTTGAAAAAAAATTGTATATTTTGTCCCTGGTGAGTGTAAAAAAAAAAAAATGTATGTGCAATATTGAATTTTTGTGTTGGATGTTAAAAAAGATACCAGATTCTTGCTGCAAAAAGCAATTTGTAGATTTTTTTTGTGTGTGTGTGTGTGTTTTTGTTGCAAAATATTGTATATTTTGTATATTGTATATATTGTATATTTTGTATATTGTATATTTTGACCCTGGTTTGCCAAGAATAATATAATGTATGTGCAATATGGAATCAAGATGCAAGTCAATACATATCCTAAACATTTCACAAAAGGACAGGGTGTACCCCATACCCCCTTATCTTGCAACATGTTTGTTTATTTATTTTTTTAAGGGTATAATTTAGGTTCTCAACCATGAACTGCAGTAATATAGAGAGAATAAGGGTGATCAGTTCCACTTAGATAACCCTAGGGTAATAAACCCCCCTCCCCTGCTCTTCCCTCCCCAAGCCTGAACTGACCTTAGGGCTTGAACTGTTCAGTCACATGACCAGCTCGTAAACTGACCTGTGAGAGAGGAAGGGTCCCTGCCCCTCCCAGCCCTCAGAGTAGACTAGGCATTTCAAGCAACAGGAGAAGTCCCCATCATGCTGCTGGGTGCATGTTGACATGCCCAGCTCCATGGCTGCACATCAGCACACCCGGCCAGGCATGAGATGGAGACATGGGAAGGTATGTACATTACTATGGAGCTGGAGCCTAGATCAGGCCACATAGGTCATTGCGGGAGGAGGAACACAGATGATGTCTGCTCGGACTCAACTAGTTGGTTCTTATGACGAAATACAGGCAGACATCAGTAGTGGATATGTGCGTGTTGCTCATATAAATATATATATTAATACGTTATTTCATTTGTTTTAGTTTTTTTATTTCAATGTGTGATATTTTATCAGCGCTTCACTACTAACATTGTGCTGGGCATGTCTAATGTTATATTTAAAGCGTGGTTTTCTGCAGATCTATACATAGGGAATGACATAGATACATAAGTGGGGGAGTGTAATAACTTAGATATGATATGAAATACCTTTCTGGGGCAGTACTAATGTATGACACAATGACCGAGGAGGTAAAATATGTAGGTACGTGGAGTGTGAGGAGGGCAGGCCTAGGCAAGGAGAGGAACTCTTTCAGTTTCGCAACTAGAGAAGGAAGTTTTGTAAACTACAGTCAAGAATGTCTAGTTAGTTCCTCCTCTGGACAGGACTGGCCTGCTTTAAGGAACAAAAGCTGTCTTGTATCTGTCTGTTTTTCCTATCTATCTATCTATCGATCTTTCTATTCTGTGTTTTTTCTATGTATCTGGTATCTATCTTGTGCTTTGTTTTTCTCATATCTTTCTCATCTGTGTTTCATCTATATCGATCTATTTATTTATCAATCATATCTCAATCTGTCAATTCTGCCTAACTCTATATCAAATCTGTGTGTTTTTTCTTTCTATCTCATATCTATCTTTATCATCTGTTTATCTCTGTGTTCTGTCTATCTTATCTCCTATCTATATATGTTATCTGTCTTTCTGTTATGTCTATCTCATATCTATATATATATATCTGTCTTTCTATCTCATATCTATATATGTTATGTCTTTCTGTTATCTATCTCCTATCTTTCTATAGTATATTGTATCTATTTATCCATCTAATATCTATTACCTATCCCTGTTCTTAGCTGAATCGCTCAGATCGGCCTCTTTACATCAGTCACTAGATCTCTATAGACATGTATTATGTTAGTACAAGGAGCACATATGGAGATTCGATGATTCCAGTTATTTCACCATTACCTTTTGCGCTGTTACTTGCACATAAGCAGTTTGAGACGATAAATGATTTTGACTAGTTTTTTTTTTCTATTTGCACAGGACAGACTTCTTCCCATGTATATGGACACGCTATGCATACATCAGTCATATGTATTTGCATTGTGATATGTATACAGCTTGTTACATGGGTCTGATAGCGATTATGTGCTACTTAATGTGTGTTGCGGTGGGAGGGGGGGTCGGCCTTACGTCACATTAGTTTGCGACAGCTGGGCAAGGGTGTCACAGGATTAACAGGCAGCTGTGAATGAAGGCTGTCTCCGATGAGATTTATGTTTGGACAGTAAATCGGGACGGTATCTATATATACACACATACATGTATACTATAGAGGTGTGTGACTACAGTAATGCCAATACAAACCTCGGGCGGTATCTATATATACACACATACATGTATGCTATAGAGGTGTGTGACTACAGTAATGCCAATGAAACCTCGGGGCGGTGTATATATATATGTGTGTGTGTGTGTGTGTATATATATATATATATATATATATATATATATATATATATATGCTATAGAGGTGTGTGACTACAATAATGCCAATACAAACCTTTGGCAGTATCGGAATACATACACGTATACTATATAGGCGTGTGACTAGAGTAATGCCAATACAAATTCTATGTGATGCAGTAATAACTTGTCTATAATAACGCCCAGCACTTCCATTTTGTTTTAGCCATGACTAAGTTTCCATGGAGCGATTGGCAGTGCGGTTTTACCTAGATACATACAGCTTTTATATATGCAATTGTACATAACTGGGCGCAGTAATCCATGATACCCTTCTATACCCTATATACCACACAGTATATAGGCCACTTATCATAGCATATGCTTATTATAGTCCACCCTGGGCCAGTATTTGCCCTATGTAAATGGCCTTTTAGCCAGAACAGACGCTTGATTGTACCATTAGCCTGGCCAAAGAATTGCTATAATTAAGAAATACCATGATTATCGGCCATTGTCTTCACTAGGGAATATTCAGCCAGGCCTGCATGATCATTCTATGGTAAAGAAGCGGCACCGGGATGGGCAGTAGAACCGGACTCAAAAAGTCTACAGTATCACATGGGGAGGGGCTGGCAGTATCTTGGGTATCACAGTTTTGAAATGGTTGGGATCTAGCAACATATATGTCACTTATTCATAATTCTAGTAGGGTCACACCATACAGGAGAATACGACTTATGAGGCCAGTCGTGTAGCTATCACTTTTTGCATTGTCGGCATATATTTAGCATGACGCTGTCTATTCATCTGCAGCCATGGTAAAGGCCATATTGGCCGCCATAAGAGGTTGCAGTTACAGCTTTATAATGGCCGACTCTGCCTATTTATTCTTTACAATGGGAGATTGGCGGCTTGGACGTCTCAGGGAGTCATTATTTGTCTGCTGAAACTCTAATCCCCCCTGTTTGTATACAGGCTTATCCCTGTGGTGCTTCTGTATCCAGCCGAATTCTGCATTTCCTTTGTTATAACACTGTACCCTAATCCTAAATACATAGGATATCCTGGGTTTGGCCTTTCAATGCAAGGAATGTAGGATACTAGTCATCGCCATATCCCAACTATTGGAATTTTATTTTTTATATTTTTTTATTTCTGCATGGCTGCATCACCTGATGGCTTTATCTGACAAGGAGGGGTCAGTTTGCTGACAAATTCAGCAAAGCAGCAAAATCCAGTCTTTCAGCACATGGGTTACTGTGCAGGAAGTCCTCTGTGCTGAGGGGGTGGGTGGGTGGCTTCACAATGTATGGCTGTTGGGGGGAGGTGGTGGACTTCAGCATCTGTAAGGGATCAATAAGTGACAAGACCCCTTCAGCCCTTTGTGTTTACCTTTTAATTGAGTGTAATCATTTTCCAGGGTTACAAGCAGAAGGGTCAGAAATCAGATCTCACCATTTGACTGGTCTTACAGTAACCCACCCACCCAAGCTGGCGGAGGGGATCCAGTTCTGCAGGAATTCCTTTGGATAATTGTTAGAATTTCCAAATCTGGCCAAGGAATCTTTTTTTCCATAGAAATCTTCAATCCCCTCCTTTTACTGTAATCTTGTAAAATCTACAGTCTTAAAATCATCAGTACAGTGTGAAGATGTGTCGATGGGGCATTTATGTACATAAGGCACTACAATATACAGTGGGGAAAAAAGTATTTAGTCAGCCACCAATTGTGCAAGTTCTCCCACTTAAAAAGATGAGGCCTGTAATTGTCATCATAGGTAAACCTCAACTATGAGAGACAAAATGAGAAAACAAATCCAGAAAATCACATTGTCTGATTTTTTAAGAATTTATTTGCAAATTATGGTGGAAAATAAGTATTTGGTCACCTACAAACAAGCAAGATTTCTGGCTCTCACAGACCTGTAACTACTTCTTTAAGAGGCTTCTCTGTCCTCCACTCATTACCTGTAGTAATGGCTCCTGTTTGACATTATCAGTATAAAAGACACCTGTCCACAACCTCAAACAGTCACACTCCAAACTCCATTATGGTGAAGACCAAAGAGCTGTGGAAGGACACCAGAAACAAAATTGTAGACCTGCACCAGGCTGGGAAGACTGAATCTGCAATAGGCAAGCAGCTTGGTGTGAAGAAATCAACTGTGGTAGCAATAATTAGAAAATGGAAGACATACAAGACCACTGATAATCTCCCTCGATCAGGGGCTCCACGACAGATCTCACCCCGTGGGGTCAAAATGATCACAAGAACAGTGAGCAAAAATCCCAGAACCACACGGGGGGACCTAGTGAATGACCTGCAGAAAGCTGGGACTAACGTAACAAAGGCTACCGTCAGTAACACACTACACCGCCAGGGACTCAGATCCTGCAGTGCCAGACGTGTCCCCCTACTTAAGCCAGTACATGCCCGGGCCCATCTGAAGTTTGCTAGAGAGCATTTGGATGTTCCAGAAGAGTATTGAGAGAATGTCATATGGTCAGATGAAACCAAAGTAGAACTGTTTGGTAGAAACACAACTCATCGTGTTTGGAGAAGAGTGAATGCTGAGTTGCATCCAAAGAACACCATACCTACTGTGAAGCATGGGGGTGGCAACATCATGATTTAGGGCTGTTTCTCTGCAAAGGGACCAGGACGACTGATCCGTGTACATGAAAGAATGAATGGGGCCATGTATCGTGAAATTTTGAGTGCAAACCTCCTTCCATCAGCAAGGGCATTGAAGATGAAACGTGGCTGGGTCTTTCAGCATGACAATGATCCCAAGCACACCACCAGGGCAACGAAGGAGTGGCTTCGTAAGAAGCATTTCAAGGTCCTGGAGTGGCCTAGCCAGTCTCCAGATCTCAACCCCATAGAAAACCTTTGGAGGGAGTTGAAAGTCCGTGTTGCCCAGCGACAGCCCCAAAACATCACTGCTCTAGAGGCGATCTGCATGGAGGAATGGGCCAACATAACAGCAACAGTGTGTGCCAACCTTATGAAGACTTACAGAAAACGTTTGACCTCTGTCATTGCCAACAAAGGATATATAACAAAGTATTGAGATGAACTTTTGTTATTGACCAAATACTTATTTTCCACCATAATTTGCAAATAAATTCTTTAAAAACCAGACAATGTAATTTTCTAGATATGTTTTCTCATTTTGTGTCTCATAGTTGAGGTCTACCTATGATGACAATTACAGGCCGGCCTCATCTTTTTAAGTGGGAGAACTTGCACAATTGGTGGCTGACTAAATACTTTTTTTTCCCCACTGTAGCTGGTGATACTATTGCTTTTGGTTAGTTAATCTTTCATAGAGATCAATGATCAACCAGTATATAAACCCTTTGTCCAGCATCGGACTAGGTTTTCCTGGGCAGACCAGAGAAAAGATTCCTATGGGCCCATCCTTCATCTATGCAGATAATATCATGTCCTTAATGGCACAAAAGTGTCATATCCCTAAGGAATAATGAGAACCAAACAATAGACCCTAGTCTCAAATGATTGGCAAGCCCAAAAGTGTTTTCCATCTTCTGGTTATTTGGGGTCCATTTTTATCTCAGAGCTTGGACCCACCGGAGGATCCTCTAGTGAACCATGCCTATGTCTGCCATGTATTTTGATGAAATACTCTTAGTCTAAGACTCATAGTCCATATCGGTCAATTATTTCCCAACTTGGCCTTGCTAACTTAGCCAAATATAGGTTCAGATTAGTAAGCTTTAGTAAGTGGACTGTGTATTAGAAGGTCAACGTACAGGATTGGTTTCTGCTACTTGAACAAAGGGTTAATAGTGATGATCTTGCAGCCCTCAGAAAAGATCAGGCTGTTCTGCTCCTTGGACCGGTAAAATAGAGCTAAGCCAACACCTATCGACTTGTGATATCATCGATTTGGTGCTTGCTGATGGCAGAAAATCTTCCAATGTGAAGGGATCCTAAGGCCTTATTCACATGACTGTGAAAAACAGTCATGCAGCCATTTAAAAACAATGAGTGAGTGGGATCTACACAGCTGTCAAAAAAAGACATGCTCTGTTTGTCATTTTTGACGGAGACAAATAATAGACATGTGAATACACCCATAAACTTTGATGTGTTTTAAAATGGCCGTCATGTGATTAAGGCCAGAAACTGTGAAATCCGGAACCATTGTGTGCATAAGGCCTAAAGTAGTCCATAGCTATTACGCTAGGTTCACACCTGCGTTTGGGTTTCCGTTTGGGGGGTCCACTTGGGGACCAAGTCTTCATGTCTTCATTAGACACCTGGCGACAGCTTATTTCCTGGGGGGTACAATGCATTGGGCACAATAAAAATCTATCATTCCTGATCCCTCTTTACACAACATAATTTTGGCAGAAACGGTGCCCGGTTCTGCCAAAATCTGCCTTATTATAGACCTTTTGGACTATTCAGTACTGTGTCTGGCCAAGTCTCATCACATACATGACTTGCCCTTGATAATTTTTAGGTTTCTCTTCTTGATTATGGTTTTTTTATAGAATGTTGCAGTGATATCTGGTTTGTTCGTAGCTTCTGCATCCATTTTTGAAGACCTTCAGAGAACCTTAAATGTCCATTTTTGGAAGATTGCTTTATTATCCAACCCACATCTCTTCCATGGTCATTGAGATAAATGTCCATATAAATTTTTGGCATGAGCCATTGACAAGTAGCTTTCATTTGACAATAAACTTATGGTTATGTTGGCCCTTTTTTCCCCATTTCTTAAATAATTTGTGATCTGAATAGTTCAGGTTATTTTTCCATCTAAGCTCTAAATCATTTATTTATTTTGAAGCTCTAAAGTCTGAAGAGATTTATCTTTGTGCCCTCCAAAAATGTGCATTATCTCAGTAAGCTCTCTCTTATCTTACTATTCAAAGCTCCTTGGAGGTTTTATTTAACTCATTGAAGTCTGGATCTTGCTGCTGATACTGTAACTACTTTTATCTTGCGAAACCCTAGATCTCTTGGGTGTTTTTCTTTTACCCTATAACCTTTAAGCCCTCTGGCTTTTGATGGACATAGTGAAATGCTATAGTAGGGAAACCTTTGAAAGACATTGCGTTAAACCAAGAGTTTTATTGGATCCAGGACTTAGTCAACAAGCCTTGTCCATACCATATTAGAGATTTTCTATTGTTATCATGTCCTTGGTTTTATCTATTTGTTATTGAACCTTTGGGTCATTCCTGTTTTAAAAGGTCCTGCTTTATTGAGTATAGAGGCCAGGTATTTTTGGGCAGCTGAAGCTTCAGGATCTTTAAAGAATTTATATTTATGCTGGTGATGTCACTGCAAAACATATATATTGTATGAGAACATGGAAAGAACCCCACCGTGACCTTTGAAACAATGCCCCCTTTAATGTGAGAAGGGGGAGGCTTTACGGAGCAGAAGCCATAAAATTCTACAGGGTTCAAGATGAGGTTGAGTTGTGAGCTTTGTCGGTTTCACACACTGCAACTATGTTTGCTTTAGCACTTGTGCTGCAATGAAGTTGGCCTGCAGAGGTTGCGCTAAAGATAAACTCCAGCTTGTGGTCACCACATGTTGTTATTGTCCTCCTTGTGCCTCCCACCTCAAACGATTTAGCACTGCTATAGTATAATCTAATATCTAGAGATCCAATTTCTACAAAGCTTGGGATACATAGGTGGATGATGTTTCTTCTGCATGGGATCCATGAAAATTTTTTGGATGTAGTTTGGTTCCTTACTTCCTGCCCATATACATGCATACTATCTCCTACATGGGGTCCTTGAAATATTTTTTGGATTTAGTTGGCTTCCTTAATATGTTTATTGGAATGACGTATCTCCTACATGGGGTCCATGAGATATTTTTGGATTTATTTGGCATCCTTAGTATATGTATAGTCATGATGTATCTCCTACGTGGGATCCTTGAAATATTTTTGGATTTAATTGGCTTCCTTAGCATGTATGTATATGGGCTTGACGTATCTCCCACATGGGGCCCATGAAACATTTTTGGATTTAGTTTGGCCTCCTTAGTATGTTTCTGGTCATGACGCATCTGCTACATGGATTACATTAAATATTTTTTTAGATTTCATTGACTTCAGTATATTTATGAGAATGATGTATCTCCTATATGGGTTACTTGAAATATTTGTGGGTTATATTGGCTTGTTTAGTATGTTTATGAGGCCGACGTATCCCCAACAATTATTTTAGGATTTAATTGACTTTATTATTCCCAGTAAACCTTTCAGTGTGATTTTGGGGAGGTTTACTAAGCTAAATGAACCATAACTCGTTCCCAACAAAAAAAACTGCAGTATATATCTTGCACCACATTTATGTTTTAGAGAATTTGTATGACCCACGAGACTCTTAGGAAAAGGGACATGGTGTAAAATGTCCCAAATTGCACCACAATATTGGTCTAATATAAGTCACCCAAAAGGTGGTGCAAGGAAGATAAACGTGTCTAACTTGTCTGGCAAGATGCTGCTCCTCTGTCATACAGGATAAACCACATTGATAAATTTGTCATCTTCTACCTGCCTGGGCTAGTTTTATGCTGATTTTAAGACCAAAAACTCAATATCACTGAAGTTGGCAGGAATATCTTGGAATGATACAGGCGTCAATCATTTGGACAGCTTAGTCCCAACATGGGCTGTTGTTGGACTACAAGGCATCTGCTCATATATGACCAGCTTATATAAACTGTAAGGAGATGGTCCAGATTTATTTTATCATCTATGACTACAAAATAGGCCTCTGTAGTCCAAAAGTACCTTCTGCATATTTAGCTCGTAGCTCACTTTTTTTTGCTCCTATGCTCTAAGGCATGATGGCGTGCACTCTCTGGACTGTGGTTTTGGGTTTTTAGTATCACTATCTCTGATTCTCTGGTTTAATACGACTCCTAGACTACCATGACACCACCTAGTGTTTTATATAGTAAATGTAGCACTGACTTTTTGTGACTTTTTGACATTGCTCATATTGTTGTCTTTGTCAATAGAGAATAATGAAAATTATTGCTATAACGACTTTGTTAGATTGGGACCACAATGGACATTACAGTGACTCTTATTTTGTGACTGTACTAATGTGTGGGTGGTCTTGATGCCTGCTTGCCTGCTGTTGTACGTATACATATGCTTGCGCTTCTACATGAACATTTTTGGATATAAATGATCATTTTCAAAAAATTACAAGTTATTTTTAAGTGCATGATGTGACGTTCCGTCCAATATTCTGAAATACTTTCTCATCAGCAAAAAAAAAAAAAAAAAAACATACTAAAATGTGTCCTGTATCCCTAATGGCAGTGATAGCTTTACATTTCTTTTTGATATGGAAGAACATCCTCAAATATCAAGGTTAAAGGGAACGGTTTGCACATTAAAGCACACGGAGCATAGAGAGGTCAATGGTAATGTTCCCTGCACTCCACCCAATACTGTGCAGTATAACACAAGGAGTCCCCATTAATATGCAAAGGAAGCAGAGAGCATAGGGTCATGAAATCAATAGGGCCTTGGGAGTCCTTAATAGGGTCATCTGGAATTCCTACAGGGCCTTGTAAAAATCCAAAGATTCTTATCCTCCAGTTTTCTGTTCACTGCCACAAAGTTCAGCTGCCAGGAATAGTAAAGTGAAGTAGGTGACATACAGTAATTCTCTGTGGAATGTGCGATTCCGCCTTGATCATGTGGAAAAGGGCAACATTAAACCATTTTGATACCTTGGAGACTATTCTGAAACTTGATTATTAATTATGCATTAAATAAGCCTTGGTAACCATTCACACACTTAGTTAATTTTTTATTTTTAGTGAGTGTCTTTTTCTTTATCAGGTCCTTTTTGGTTAACTTTTTGACATCAAAAATATATACATTGTTACGTTTAAGGTTTCTGTACATGTTAGATAAATGATGGCCAAACCCGAGGTCTCTCTGACCATCTAATGTGTATAGCCATGTCCCAACTCTCCCCCAATGGCAAATGACTCGAACTAAAGGCCATATGTGAGTTTCAACCATGGTCGTGGAGTCGGTAGCCCAAAGTCTCCTATTTTTCCACAGTCTGAGTCCTTCATAAAGGACTAACAGCCATGGTCAGGCAGAAGCAGTAAAGTCCTCTAATTCAAGAAAAAAGCCAGTGATTGAAATCTGATGAAAATAAATATGTAACAAAACTATACATATCATTAATTATTAATAATTGTATAATATCATTAAAATAGTTATTTTGAAGCCAAAATTGACCCTGACTCAGACTACACGACTCTGACTCCACAGCCTTGGTTTCAACATGCTTGAACCTTTTTATACTTGGGATGATAAGGCGTCTCCAGTGGTGTCTGGCAATGGTTTACTCCCCTCTACCCATTCCACACACATGTATGCTCAGCCGAACTGAGCTTGCCTATGTATGGGAGTATGCTGTCAGCTCTCTTATGTGTATGGCCGACTTTATGCTATATGCAAAGAGAAGTGGTCTTCTTAAAATGTGATCCTCTTATAGAGGGTACATGTTCTGTGTTGCAAAAAAAATCTGGTGTAGATTATGGTGAGTTTCTCAAGTAAATGGTCTTTTGGATAGATATAATTCATGTATGTGAAAAGCCCATATGCAGACATAAGTAAAACACACAAACCTAATCTTTGAGTTTGATCCAAGCGCCCTACTTCTACCAACCAACAGTGCCAACCACTGAGCCTAGATATTAGATGCGTACCAGGCAGAAGCACTTATTACTTCTGGTCATCTACTTATAACACTGTTCAGCTGTTTCTATGGAGTAGGGCGAGGTTTGCAGCTGCCATATACCTCCAGCAAAACTTTAAACTCCTCACAAGATCGCTCTTTGGTGTCAGCAATGGTTGGCCAGCAGTGTCATCTGGTCATACACATTAGATTGTATATAGTGCCAGTAATCCTAATGGGTTATGGGTGTATAACAATGTATAGCAATTGATGGTTTAAGATAAGGCTTATACAGGAAGATGTGCATTTATTATGGTAGGGCTGTGTTTGTACGGTCATGCAGGACTTCAAGGGGACCTCTTACATCTCCTGACATGTCCATTATAGAAAACAGTTGTATTCCCTTAATATAGGAATGCATTTTTTCTCTTAAGCTGGCCATAAACATTAGATTTTAAAGAATTTGCCCGACCAATGTGTATGGTGGGCCTCCTGATTCTCCATCCATGGCAGATGTTGTGGTAGATAAGTAGCGAACAGATATGTTTCAACCACCCCGTCCTTTTGTTCTCTGGGACCTGCCACAAGAGGAGGTCTTTGGCAGCTGCCTCTCCCAGTGCAATACACAAGTACCCCTGTCTGAATGTAGCCAAGCATGCATATGTAGGTCCGGCCGTCACCGATCTTTATCATACTTGCCAAATTTTTCAAAATGGTGTCATTGCCACATTTCGGGGTATACACCACCTCATTTTTCATTAGCACAAAATATGCCAGAACATTCCTTTATGTGATGTGACCAGCACATAAAGTGCCCATGTCAAGTATATTATTACCGGCAAATATAGGAGCATTCCACCCAACTTGGGAGATTCTCCCACTCCAGGATGTCAGAAAGTCACCCCTTTTTTCGGGAGCTTTCTGGACGTATCGGGAGAGTTGCAGGTTCCATCTATAGTGTATGGCCAGCTGTGTTGTGCCCGTTCCTCTGTTATTCCTACTAGAAATTTATGATTAAATTTACAGCTGGGCGATACCAGTTGGGGGTAAGTCCTATGCAGTCTGGCACTGTCCAATCATTGTCAACTGTGCAGACACGTGCTCTTTTGCCAAGGGGGAAAGGTAAATCCCAGTTGTGAATTCATTCTTACATTTCTAGGAGGAATAACAGAGGAATGGAACAAAGAGTTCCAAGAAAAGATGTTCCGAAATTCTTATTTAACGGGGAATGCTAAAACAGACATGTCAGGAGATTGGACAGATCCCCTCTCAGATTTTGTGTCTGATAAACATTTTTGGTTTGTTGTATAAGAGTATAAATTACCCTGAAATACGGCACAATTTTTTGTATCAGAGGCGTCTTTGATGTGTAAAGCTGCTGACTGCTAGGATAAGAGTATGCAATACAAGACAATAAGCCACAGTCACATGCCCTTACAACTGATGCCTGTAGACAGCTGACCATACACTACAGAACATACGTGTGCTTCCTATACTTGGCCCTGTCCCTGTGTGGCATAACCTGAGATTGTCAAACAGGCCTTGTCAGTATCTTAACTTCATAGGGTTGTGGTCAGAAGACGACCCCACACAGCTGAGGTTATATATTGATGGATTACCACTGGTGTGGTTTATGTCCTACATACATACAGGGCAAACCTCTGCTGGCACAATTCAGTTCACCATACAGCCATTACCTTTACCAGTCCTATCAATAAAGAGTTGACCAAACCGAAAGGGTATTATAATTTGTGTGTTAGATATATTGTATTGAGCAATAATCTCCTTGGGTCCAGTACTAAGAATATTCTATACCATGAGCGTACATACAGAACATTTGGGGCAGCTTACATGGCTCCTGTGTGGTCAATGTTGGGGGGACAACTTAAGATGGCGTCATCCAAGGTCAGTTTAAAGTCAAGTGTTTGTCCCCTACGACCAAAGGAAGCCCCAGTGGGACCTCAAGCCCTGAGCGATACCTCATTCCTCCATAGCTTTTTGCCCCCTAATCTAGATAAGATAATCCTTTAATAGTCCCACCATGGGGAAATTGTTTGTTACAGCAGCATAGATAATACAAACACATGCAAAAAAAAAAAAAAAATCCAGATGCTTGTTGGGAAGGCTGCACATGGTGAAGGCCATATTGTACTTGGCCCATTTGTCGTTTATTTAATATAATATGTGACTATTCACTCGGTTCACTTTGTATACAAGCCCAGTCCACTGTGCCTGCCTGACTTCCATTTATCATACTATGTGTATTCTTGTCTACTTTTAAAGGGATATTTAAAAAAAAAAAAAAAAATACTAAAAACATCACCTGGTATGTTCTTGGTGGTCCCACTGGCTTCTCTTTACTTCCTTGCAGCAATGATATACCATACGTGTGCACGTGATTGCTGCAACCAACCTCTGGCCTCAGCGTGCTATTGTAGCATGGGCATTTCCGGGCACATGGACAAGTAGGCAAAGACCATCGAGAACTGCCAGTGTGTGTACATTATTGTTTTATTTTAGCATCTTCCCTGCTTTTAGTAAATAATAAAAAATCTGGGACAATCCCTTTAAGAAGTCTCCTCTACAAGCAGTCCACTCATTTTAAGGTCTGGCAAGCTGCTAAATTTTTACACAGGAATTAGGGAATGTAACCGGTGATTTATATGTAACATCATAATTATTTTTTTGTTTAATGGATCTTAAGTCTCTTTCATAAATTACGTAAAGGTTTGTAGATGGGACTAAAAGAAAAGACAGTGACAAATCCAATAACCTGGCATGCCATGGGAAGGTTAATCCCGTCCCTATATTTTATCTGATGAAGCATTGCAGAAGATTAGAAAATTCATGGCTACAAAGTAAAGAAGCAGGAATTGGGGATTGTTCTAAGTCAGATGTTCAAACAGATTAACAGAGTTGTCTCAGTGATCTGCAAGTGGAGCATTCCTCCGCTGAAGACTGCCAGCCCCAAACAATCTCCACGAGAGGCCGTAAATAACGTGCTTATAATTGACATCAACAGACCAAGCAGGCATCTTCACAAGACCGAAGCCTGATACTGACCTCGACTTATATTGTATATACTGCTCATCAAACCAAAAAAATTTTCACATCTCTCCACCAATATGTTCTGTCGAGTTATACTCATGTCGGTGTGCGCGGTATGTTCTACACATAGGTGATTCCTGACAATACCAGTATAGACAAATGATGGAATGGATCAATGTTAAAGTAGGAAACTGTGCCTGATCGAGCCTGTCCTGATCCCGGATCGAGCCTGTCCTGATCCCGGATCGAGCCTGTCCTGATCCCGGATCGAGGCTGTCCTGCTCCCGGATCGAGGCTGTCCTGCTCCCCGATCGAGGCAGTCCTGCTCCCGGATCGAGGCTGTCCTGCTCCCGGATCGAGGCTGTCCTGCTCCCGGATCGAGGCTGTCCTGCTCCCGGATCGAGGCTGTCCTGATCCCGGATCGAGGCTGTCCTGCTCCCGGATCGAGGCTGTCCTGCTCCCGGATCGAGGCTGTCCTGCTCCCGGATCGAGGCTGTCCTGCTCCCGGATCGAGGCTGTCCTGCTCCCGGATCGAGGCTGTCCTGCTCCCGGATCGAGGCTGTCCTGCTCCCGGATCGAGGCTGTCCTGCTCCCGGATCGAGGCTGTCCTGCTCCCTGATCCCGCATCGAGCCTGTCCTGATCCCTGATCCCGCATCGAGCCTGTCCTGATCCCTGATCCCGCATCGAGCCTGTCCTGATCCCTGATCCCGCATCGAGCCTGTCCTGATCCCTGCTGTCCTGATCCCGCATCGAGCCTGTCCTGATCCCTGCTGTCCTGATCCCGCATCGAGCCTGTCCTGATCCCTGCTGTCCTGATCCCGCATCGAGCCTGTCCTGATCCCTGCTGTCCTGATCCCGCATCGAGCCTGTCCTGATCCCTGCTGTCCTGATCCCGCATCGAGCCTGTCCTGATCCCTGCTGTCCTGATCCCGCATCGAGCCTGTCCTGATCCCTGCTGTCCTGATCCCGCATCGAGCCTGTCCTGATCCCTGCTGTCCTGATCCCTGATCGAGCCTGTCCTGATCCCTGATCGAGCCTGTCCTGATCCCTGCTGTCCTGATCCCGGATCGAGCCTCTCCTGATCCCTGCTGTCCTGATCCCGCATCGAGCCTGTCCCGATCCCTGCTGTCCTGATCCCGCATCGAGCCTGTCCCGATCCCTGCTGTCCTGATCCCGCATCGAGCCTGTCCTGATCCCTGCTGTCCTGATCCCGCATCGAGCCTGTCCTGATCCCTGATCGAGCCTGTCCTGATCCCTGCTGTCCTGATCCCTGATCGAGCCTGTCCTGATCCCTGCTGTCCTGATCCCTGATCGAGCCTGTCCTGATCCCTGCTGTCCTGATCCCGGATCGAGCCTGTCCTGATCCCTGCTGTCCTGATCCCGGATCGAGCCTGTCCTGATCCCTGATGTCCTGATCCCTGATCGAGCCTGTCCTGATCCCTGCTGTCCTGATCCCTGATCGAGCCTGTCCTGATCCCTGCAGTCCTGATCCCTGATCGAGCCTGTCCTGATCCCTGCTGTCCTGATCCCTGATCGAGCCTGTCCTGATCCCTGCTGTCCTGATCCCTGATCGAGCCTGTCCTGATCCCTGCTGTCCTGATCCCTGATCGAGCCTGTCCTGATCCCTGCTGTCCTGATCCCTGATCGAGCCTGCCCTGATCCCTGCTGTCCTGATCCCTGATCGAGCCTGCCCTGATCCCTGCTGTCCTGATCCCTGATCGAGCCTGCCCTGATCCCTGCTGTCCTGATCCCTGATCGAGCCTGCCCTGATCCCTGCTGTCCTGATCCCTGATCGAGCCTGTCCTGATCCCTGATCGAGCCTGTCCTGATCCCTGCTCCCGGATCGAGGCTGTCCTGCTCCCGGATCGAGGCTGTCCTGCTCCCGGATCGAGGCTGTCCTGCTCCCGGATCGAGGCTGTCCTGCTCCCGGATCGAGGCTGTCCTGCTCCCGGATCGAGGCTGTCCTGCTCCCGGATCGAGGCTGTCCTGCTCCCGGATCGAGGCTGTCCTGCTCCCGGATCGAGGCTGTCCTGCTCCCGGATCGAGGCTGTCCTGCTCCCGGATCGAGGCTGTCCTGCTCCCTGATCGAGGCTGTCCTGCTCCCTGATCGAGGCTGTCCTGCTCCCTGATCGAGGCTGTCCTGCTCCCTGATCGAGGCTGTCCTGATCCCTGATTCCTGATCCCGCATCGAGCCTGTCCTGATCCCTGATCCCGCATCGAGCCTGTCCTGATCCCTGATCCCGCATCGAGCCTGTCCTGATCCCTGCTGTCCTGATCCCGCAACGAGCCTGTCCTGATCCCTGCTGTCCTGATCCCGCATCGAGCCTGTCCTGATCCCTGCTGTCCTGATCCCTGATCGAGCCTGTCCTGATCCCTGCTGTCCTGATCCCTGATCGAGCCTGTCCTGATCCCTGCTGTCCTGATCCCTGATCGAGCCTGTCCTGATCCCTGCTGTCCTGATCCCTGATCGAGCCTGTCCTGATCCCTGCTGTCCTGATCCCTGATCGAGCCTGTCCTGATCCCTGCTGTCCTGATCCCGGATCGAGCCTGTCCTGATCCCTGCTGTCCTGATCCCGGATCGAGCCTGTCCTGATCCCTGCTGTCCTGATCCCGGATCGAGCCTGTCCTGATCCCTGCTGTCCTGATCCCGGATCGAGCCTGTCCTGATCCCTGCTGTCCTGATCCCGGATCGAGCCTGTCCTGATCCCTGCTGTCCTGATCCCGCATCGAGCCTGTCCTGATCCCTGCTGTCCTGATCCCTGATCGAGCCTGTCCTGATCCCTGATCGAGCCTGTCCTGATCCCTGATCGAGCCTGTCCTGATCCCTGATCGAGCCTGTCCTGATCCCTGATCGAGCCTGTCCTGATCCCTGATCGAGCCTGTCCTGATCCCTGCAGTCCTGATCCCTGATCGAGCCTGTCCTGATCCCTGCTGTCCTGATCCCTGATCGAGCCTGTCCTGATCCCTGCTGTCCTGATCCCTGATCGAGCCTGTCCTGATCCCTGCTGTCCTGATTCCTGATCGAGCCTGTCCTGATCCCTGCTGTCCTGATCCCTGATCGAGCCTGCCCTGATCCCTGCTGTCCTGATCCCTGATCGAGCCTGTCCTGATCCCTGCTGTCCTGATCCCTGATCGAGCCTGTCCTGATCCCTGCTGTCCTGATCCCTGATCGAGCCTGTCCTGATCCCTGCTGTCCTGATCCCTGATCGAGCCTGTCCTGATCCCTGCTGTCCTGATCCCTGATCCCGGATCGAGGCTGTCCTGATCCCTGATCGAGCCTGTCCTGATCCCTGATCCTGGATCGAGGCTGTCCTGATCCCTGCTGTCCTGATCCCTGCTGTCCTGATCCCTGCTGTCCTGATCCCTGCTGTCCTGATCCCTCCTGTCCTGATCCCGGATCGAGGCTGTCCTGATCCATGATCGAGCCTGTCCTGATCCCTGCTGTCCAGATCCCGGATCGAGGCTGTCCTGATCCCTGCTGTCCTGATCCCGGATCGAGGCTGTCCTGATCCCTGCTGTCCTGATCCCTGATCGAGCCTGTCCTGATCCCTGCTGTCCTGATCCCGGATCGAGCCTGTCCTGATCCCTGATCGAGGCTGTCCTGCTCCCTGATCGAGGCTGTCCTGATCCCTGATCCCTGCTGTCCTGATCCCTGATCCCGCATCGAGCCTGTCCTGATCCCTGATCCCGCATCGAGCCTGTCCTGATCCCTGCTGTCCTGATCCCGCATCTAGCCTGTCCTGATCCCTGCTGTCCTGATCCCGCATCTAGCCTGTCCTGATCCCTGCTGTCCTGATCCCTGATCGAGCCTGTCCTGATCCCTGCTGTCCTGATCCCTGATCGAGCCTGTCCTGATCCCTGCTGTCCTGATCCCTGATCGAGCCTGTCCTGATCCCTGCTGTCCTGATCCCTGATCGAGCCTGTCCTGATCCCTGCTGTCCTGATCCCTGATCGAGCCTGTCCTGATCCCTGCTGTCCTGATCCCTGATCGAGCCTGTCCTGATCCCTGCTGTCCTGATCCCTCATCGAGCCTGTCCTGATCCCTGCTGTCCTGATCCCTCATCGAGCCTGTCCTGATCCCTGCTGTCCTGATCCCTCATCGAGCCTGTCCTGATCCCTGCTGTCCTGATCCCTCATCGAGCCTGTCCTGATCCCTGCTGTCCTGATCCCTCATCGAGCCTGTCCTGATCCCTGCTGTCCTGATCCCTCATCGAGCCTGTCCTGATCCCTGCTGTCCTGATCCCTCATCGAGCCTGTCCTGATCCCTGCTGTCCTGATCCCTCATCGAGCCTGTCCTGATCCCTGCTGTCCTGATCCCTCATCGAGCCTGTCCTGATCCCTGCTGTCCTGATCCCTCATCGAGCCTGTCCTGATCCCTGCTGTCCTGATCCCTCATCGAGCCTGTCCTGATCCCTGCTGTCCTGATCCCTCATCGAACCTGTCCTGATCCCTGCTGTCCTGATCCCTCATCGAGCCTGTCCTGATCCCTGCTGTCCTGATCCCTCATCGAGCCTGTCGTGATTCCTGCTGTCCTGATCCCTCATCGAGCCTGTCCTGATCCCTCATCGAGCCTGTCCTGATCCCTGCTGTCCTGATCCCTCATCGAGCCTGTCCTGATCCCTGCTGTCCTGATCCCTCATCGAGCCTGTCCTGATCCCTGCTGTCCTGATCCCTCATCGAGCCTGTCCTGATCCCTGCTGTCCTGATCCCTCATCGAGCCTGTCCTGATCCCTGCTGTCCTGATCCCTGCTGTCCTGATCCCTGCTGTCCTGATCCCTCATCGAGCCTGTCGTGATTCCTGCTGTCCTGATCCCTCATCGAGCCTGTCCTGATCCCTCATCGAGCCTGTCCTGATCCCTGCTGTCCTGATCCCTCATCGAGCCTGTCCTGATCCCTGCTGTCCTGATCCCTCATCGAGCCTGTCCTGATCCCTGCTGTCCTGATCCCTCATCGAGCCTGTCCTGATCCCTGCTGTCCTGATCCCTCATCGAGCCTGTCCTGATCCCTGCTGTCCTGATCCCGGATCGAGGCTGTCCTGATCCCGGATCGAGGCTGTCCTGATCCCTGATCGAGGCTGTCCTGATCCCTGCTGTCCTGATCCCTGCTGCCCTGATCCCGGATCGAGCCTATCCTGATCCCTGATCTAGCCTGTCTTGATCCCTGATCGAGGCTGTCCTGATCCCTGATCGAGGCTGTCCTGATCCCTGATCGAGGCTGTCCTGATCCCTGATCGAGGCTGTCCTGATCCCTGATCGAGGCTGTCCTGATCCCTGATCGAGGCTGTCCTGATCCCTGATCGAGGCTGTCCTGATCTCTGATCGAGGCTGTCCTGATCCCTGATCGAGGCTGTCCTGATCCCTGATCGAGGCTGTCCTGATCCCTGATCGAGGCTGTCCTGATCCCTGATCGAGGCTGTCCTGATCCCTGATCGAGGCTGTCCTGATCCCTGATCGAGGCTGTCCTGATCCCTGATCGAGGCTGTCCTGATCCCTGCTGTCCTGATCCCTGATCCCGGATCGAGCCTGTCCTGATCCCTGATCCCGGATCGAGGCTGTCCTGATCCCGGATCGAGGCTGTCCTGATCCCTGATCCCGGATCGAGGCTGTCCTGATCCCTGATCCCGGATCGAGGCTGTCCTGATTGAGCCTGTCCTGATCCCGGATCGAGGCTGTCCTGATTGAGCCTGTCCTGATCCTGGATCGAGCCTGTCCTGATCCCTGATCCCGGATCGAGGCTGTCCTGATCCCGGATCGAGCCTGTCCTGATCCCGGATCGAGGCTGTCCTGATCCCGGATCGAGCCTGTCCTGATCCCGGATCGAGCCTGTCCTGTTCCCGGATCGAGCCTGTCCTGATCCCGGATCGAGCCTGTCCTGATCCCGGATCGAGGCTGTCCTGATCCCGGATCGAGGCTGTCCTGATCCCTGACCCCTGCTGTCCTGATCCCTGCTGTCCTGATCCCTGCTGTCCTGATCCCTGCTGCCCTGATCCCGGATCGAGCCTGTCCTGATCCCTGATCCCGGATCGAGCCTGTCCTGATCCCGGATCGAGCCTGTCCTGATCCCTGATCGAGGCTGTCCTGATCCCTGATCGAGGCTGTCCTGATCGAGGCTGTCCTGATCCCTGATCGAGGCTGTCCTGATCCCTGACCCCTGTTGTCCTGATCCCTGATCGAGGCTGTCCTGATCCCTGCTGTCCTGATCCCTGCTGCCCTGATCCCGGATCGAGCCTGTCCTGATCCCTGATCTAGCCTGTCTTGATCCCTGATCGAGGTTGTCCTGATCCCTGATCGAGGCTGTCCTGATCCCTGATCGAGGCTGTCCTGATCCCTGATCGAGGCTGTCCTGATCCCTGATCGAGGCTGTTCTGATCCCTGATCGAGGCTGTCCTGATCCCTGATCGAGGCTGTCCTGATCCCTGATCGAGGCTGTCCTGATCCCTGATCGAGGCTGTCCTGATCCCTGATCGAGGCTGTCCTGATCCCTGATCGAGCCTGTCCTGATCCCTGATCGAGCCTGTCCTGATCCCTGCTGTCCTGATCCCTCATCGAGCCTGTCCTGATCCCTGCTGTCCTGATCCCTCATCGAGCCTGTCCTGATCCCTGCTGTCCTGATCCCTCATCGAGCCTGTCCTGATCCCTGCTGTCCTGATCCCTCATCGAGCCTGTCCTGATCCCTGCTGTCCTGATCCCTCATCGAGCCTGTCCTGATCCCTGCTGTCCTGATCCCTCATCGAGCCTGTCCTGATCCCTCATCGAGCCTGTCCTGATCCCTGCTGTCCTGATCCCTGATCGAGCCTGTCCTGATCCCTGCTGTCCTGATCCCTCATCGAGCCTGTCCTGATCCCTGCTGTCCTGATCCCTGCTGTCCTGATCCCTGCTGTCCTGATCCCTCATCGAGCCTGTCGTGATTCCTGCTGTCCTGATCCCTCATCGAGCCTGTCCTGATCCCTCATCGAGCCTGTCCTGATCCCTGCTGTCCTGATCCCTCATCGAGCCTGTCCTGATCCCTGCTGTCCTGATCCCTCATCGAACCTGTCCTGATCCCTGCTGTCCTGATCCCTCATCGAGCCTGTCCTGATCCCTCATCGAGCCTGTCCTGATCCCTGCTGTCCTGATCCCTCATCGAGCCTGTCCTGATCCCTGCTGTCCTGATCCCTCATCGAGCCTGTCCTGATCCCTGCTGTCCTGATCCCTCATCGAGCCTGTCCTGATCCCTGCTGTCCTGATCCCTGCTGTCCTGATCCCTCATCGAGCCTGTCGTGATTCCTGCTGTCCTGATCCCTCATCGAGCCTGTCCTGATCCCTCATCGAGCCTGTCCTGATCCCTGCTGTCCTGATCCCTCATCGAGCCTGTCCTGATCCCTGCTGTCCTGATCCCTCATCGAGCCTGTCCTGATCCCTGCTGTCCTGATCCCTCATCGAGCCTGTCCTGATCCCTGCTGTCCTGATCCCGGATCGAGGCTGTCCTGATCCCGGATCGAGGCTGTCCTGATCCCGGATCGAGGCTGTCCTGATCCCTGATCGAGGCTGTCCTGATCCCTGATCCCTGCTGTCCTGATCCCTGACCCCTGCTGTCCTGATCCCTGATCGAGGCTGTCCTGATCCCTGATCGAGGCTGTCCTGATCCCTGATCGAGGCTGTCCTGATCCCTGATCGAGGCTGTCCTGATCCCTGATCGAGGCTGTCCTGATCCCTGATCGAGGCTGTCCTGATCCCTGATCGAGGCTGTCCTGATCCCTGATCGAGGCTGTCCTGATCCCTGATCGAGGCTGTCCTGATCCCTGATCGAGGCTGTCCTGATCCCTGATCGAGGCTGTCCTGATCCCTGATCGAGGCTGTCCTGATCCCTGATCGAGGCTGTCCTGATCCCTGATCGAGGCTGTCCTGATCCCTGATCGAGGCTGTCCTGATCCCTGATCGAGGCTGTCCTGATCCCTGATCGAGGCTGTCCTGATCCCTGATCGAGGCTGTCCTGATCCCTGATCGAGGCTGTCCTGATCCCTGCTGTCCTGATCCCTGATCCCGGATCGAGCCTGTCCTGATCCCTGATCCCGGATCGAGGCTGTCCTGATCCCTGATCCCGGATCGAGGCTGTCCTGATTGAGCCTGTCCTGATCCCGGATCGAGGCTGTCCTGATTGAGCCTGTCCTGATCCTGGATCGAGCCTGTCCTGATCCCTGATCCCGGATCGAGGCTGTCCTGATCCCGGATCGAGCCTGTCCTGATCCCGGATCGAGGCTGTCCTGATCCCGGATCGAGCCTGTCCTGATCCCGGATCGAGCCTGTCCTGATCCCGGATCGAGCCTGTCCTGATCCCGGATCGAGCCTGTCCTGATCCCGGATCGAGCCTGTCCTGATCCCGGATCGAGCCTGTCCTGATCCCGGATCGAGGCTGTCCTGATCCCGGATCGAGGCTGTCCTGATCCCTGACCCCTGCTGTCCTGATCCCTGCTGTCCTGATCCCTGCTGCCCTGATCCCGGATCGAGCCTGTCCTGATCCCTGATCCCGGATCGAGCCTGTCCTGATCCCGGATCGAGCCTGTCCTGATCCCTGATCGAGGCTGTCCTGATCCCTGATCGAGGCTGTCCTGATCGAGGCTGTCCTGATCGAGGCTGTCCTGATCGAGGCTGTCCTGATCCCTGATCGAGGCTGTCCTGATCCCTGACCCCTGTTGTCCTGATCCCTGATCGAGGCTGTCCTGATCCCTGCTGTCCTGATCCCTGCTGCCCTGATCCCGGATCGAGCCTGTCCTGATCCCTGATCTAGCCTGTCTTGATCCCTGATCGAGGTTGTCCTGATCCCTGATCGAGGCTGTCCTGATCCCTGATCGAGGCTGTCCTGATCCCTGATCGAGGCTGTCCTGATCCCTGATCGAGGCTGTCCTGATCCCTGATCGAGGCTGTCCTGATCCCTGATCGAGGCTGTCCTGATCCCTGATCGAGGCTGTCCTGATCCCTGATCGAGGCTGTCCTGATCCCTGATCGAGGCTGTCCTGAACCCTGATCGAGGCTGTCCTGATCCCTGATCGAGGCTGTCCTGATCCCTGATCGAGGCTGTCCTGATCCCTGATCGAGGCTGTCCTGATCCCTGATCGAGGCTGTCCTGATCCCTGATCGAGGCTGTCCTGATCCCTGATCGAGGCTGTCCTGATCCCTGATCGAGGCTGTCCTGATCCCTGATCGAGGCTGTCCTGATCCCTGATCGAGGCTGTCCTGATCCCTGATCGAGGCTGTCCTGATCCCTGATCGAGGCTGTCCTGATCCCTGATCGAGGCTGTCCTGATCCCTGATCGAGGCTGTCCTGATCCCTGATCGAGGCTGTCCTGATCCCTGATCGAGCCTGTCCTGATCCCTGATCGAGCCTGTCCTGATCCCTGCTGTCCTGATCCCTGATCGAGCCTGTCCTGATCCCTGCTGTCCTGATCCCTGATCGAGCCTGTCGTGATTCCTGCTGTCCTGATCCCTGGTCGAGCCTGTCCTGATCCCTGCTCTCCTGATCCCTGATCGAGCCTGTCCTGAACCCTGCTGTCCTGATCCCGGATCGAGGCTGCCCTGATCCCGGATCGAGGCTGCCCTGATCCCGGATCCAGTCTGTCCTGATCCCGGATCCAGTCTGTCCTGATCCCGGATCCAGTCTGTCCTGATCCCTGATCGAGGCTGTCCGGATCCCGGATCGAGCCTGTCCTGATCCCTGATCGAGGCTGTCCTGATCCCGGATCGAGGCTTTCCTGATCCCGGATCGAGCCTGTCCTGATCCCGGATCGAGGCTGTCCTGATCCCGGATCGAGGCTGTCCTGATCCCGGATCGAGGCTGTCCTGATCCCGGATCGAGGCTGTCCTGATCCCGGATCGAGGCTGTCCTGATCCCGGATCGAGGCTGTCCTGATCCCTGATCGAGGCTGTCCTGATCCCTGATCGAGGCTGTCCTGATCCCTGATCGAGGCTGTCCTGATCCCTGATCGAGGCTGTCCTGATCCCGGATCGAGGCTGTCCTGATCCCGGATCGAGGCTGTCCTGATCCCGGATCGAGGCTGTCCTGATCCCTGATCGAGGCTGTCCTGATCCCTGATCGAGGCTGCCCTGATCCCGGATCGAGCCTGTCCTGATCCCGGATCGAGCCTTTCCTGATCCCGGATCGAGCCTGTCCTGATCCCGGATCGAGGCTGTCCTGATCCCGGATCGAGCCTGTCCTGATCCCTGATCCCGGATCGAGCCTGTCCTGATCCCGGATCGAGGCTGTCCTGATCCTGGATCGAGGCTGTCCTGATCCCTGATCGAGGCTGCCCTGATCCCGGATCGAGCCTGTCCTGATCCCTGATCCCGGATCGAGCCTGTCCTGATCCCTGATCGAGCCTGTCCTGATCCCGGATCGAGCCTGTCCTGATTCCTGATCCCGGATCGAGCCTGTCCTGATCCCGGATCGAGGCTGTCCTGATCCCGGATCGAGGCTGTCCTGATCCCGGATCGAGGCTGTCCTGATCCCGGATCGAGGCTGTCCTGATCCCGGATCGAGGCTGTCCTGATCCCGGATCGAGCCTGTCCTGATCCCGGATCCCGGATCGAGCCTGTCCTGATCCCTGATCCCGGATCGAGCCTGTCCTGATCCCTGATCCCGGATCGAGCCTGTCCTGATCCCTGATCCCGGATCGAGCCTGTCCTGATCCCTGATCGAGGCTGTCCTGATCCCTGATCGAGGCTGTCCTGATCCCTGAACGAGGCTGTCCTGATCCCTGATCGAGGCTGTCCTGATCTCTGATCGAGGCTGTCCTGATCCCTGATCCCGGATCGAGCCTGTCCTGATCCCTGATCCCGGATCGAGGCTGTCCTGATCCCTGATCGAGGCTGTCCTGATCCCTGATCGAGGCTGTCCTGATCCCTGATCGAGGCTGTCCTGATCCCTGATCGAGGCTGTCCTGATCCCTGATCGAGGCTGTCCTGATCCCTGATCGAGGCTGTCCTGATCCCTGAACGAGGCTGTCCTGATCCCTGAACGAGGCTGTCCTGATCCCTGATCGAGGCTGTCCTGATCTCTGAACGAGGCTGTCCTGATCCCTGATCCCGGATCGAGCCTGTCCTGATCCCTGATCCCGGATCGAGCCTGTCCTGATCCCTGATCCCGGATCGAGCCTGTCCTGATCCCTGATCCCGGATCGAGCCTGTCCTGATCCCTGATACCGGATCGAGCCTGTCCTGATCCCTGATCGAGGCTGGCCTGATCCCTGCTGTCTTGATCCCTGATCCCTGCTGTCCTGATCCCTGATCCCGGATCGAGCCTGTCCTGATCCCTTATCCCGGATCGAGGCTGTCCTGATCCCTGATCCTGGATCGAGGCTGTCCTGATTGAGCCTGTCCTGATCCCTGATCCCGGATCGAGCCTGTCCTGATCCCTGATCCCGGATCGAGCCTGTCCTGATCCCTGATCCCGGATCGAGCCTGTCCTGATCCCTGATCCCGGATCGAGCCTGTCCTGATCCCTGATCCCGGATCGAGCCTGTCCTGATCCCTGATCCCGGATCGAGCCTGTCCTGATCCCTGATCCCGGATCGAGCCTGTCCTGATCCCTGATCCCGGATCGAGCCTGTCCTGATCCCTGATCCCGGATCGAGCCTGTCCTGATCCCTGATCCCGGATCGAGCCTGTCCTGATCCCTGATCGAGGCTGTCCTGCTCCCGGATCGAGGCTGTCCTGCTCCCGGATCGAGGCTGTCCTGCTCCCGGATCGAGGCTGTCCTGCTCCCGGATCGAGGCTGTCCTGCTCCCGGATCGAGGCTGTCCTGCTCCCGGATCGAGGCTGTCCTGCTCCCGGATCGAGGCTGTCCTGCTCCCGGATCGAGGCTGTCCTGCTCCCGGATCGAGGCTGTCCTGCTCCCGGATCGAGGCTGTCCTGCTCCCTGATCGAGGCTGTCCTGATCCCTGATCCCGGATCGAGCCTGTCCTGATCCCTGATCCCGGATCGAGCCTGTCCTGATCCCTGATCGAGCCTGTCCTGATCCCTGATCCCGGATCGAGCCTGTCCTGATCCCTGATCCCGGATCGAGCCTGTCCTGATCCGTGATCCCGGATCGAGCCTGTCCTGATCCCTGATCCCGGATCGAGCCTGTCCTGATCCCTGATCCCGGATCGAGCCTGTCCTGATCCCGGATCGAGGCTGTCCTGATCCCGGATCGAGGCTGTCCTGATCCCGGATCGAGGCTGTCCTGAACCCTGATCGAGGCTGTCCTGAACCCTGATCGAGGCTCTCCTGATCCCTGATCGAGGCTGTCCTGATCCCTGATCGAGGCTGTCCTGATCCCTGATCGAGGCTGTCCTGATCCCTGATCGAGGCTGTCCTGATCCCTGATCGAGGCTGTCCTGATCCCTGATCGAGGCTGTCCTGATCCCTGAACGAGGCTGTCCTGATCCCTGATCGAGGCTGTCCTGATCCCTGATCGAGGCTGTCCTGATCCCGGATCGAGCCTGTCCTGATCCCTGATCCCGGATCGAGCCTGTCCTGATCCCTGATCCCGGATCGAGGCTGTCCTGATCCCTGCTGTCCTGATCCCTGATCCCGGATCGAGCCTGTCCTGATCCCTTATCCCGGATCGAGGCTGTCCTGATCCCTGATCCTGGATCGAGGCTGTCCTGATTGAGCCTGTCCTGATCCCGGATCGAGCCTGTCCTGATCCCTGATCCCGGATCGAGCCTGTCCTGATCCCTGATCCCGGATCGAGCCTGTCCTGATCCCTGATCCCGGATCGAGCCTGTCCTGATCCCTGATCCCTGATCGAGGCTGTCCTGATCCCTGCTGTCCTGATCCCTGATCGAGCCTGTCCTGATCCCTGCTGTCCTGATCCCTGATCGAGCCTGTCGTGATTCCTGCTGTCCTGATCCCTGATCGAGCCTGTCCTGATCCCTGATCGAGCCTGTCCTGATCCCTGCTGTCCTGATCCCGGATCGAGGCTGCCCTGATCCCGGATCGAGGCTGCCCTGATCCCGGATCGAGGCTGCCCTGATCCCGGATCGAGGCTGCCCTGATCCCGGATCCAGTCTGTCCTGATCCCGGATCCAGTCTGTCCTGATCCCTGATCGAGGCTGTCCGGATCCCGGATCGAGCCTGTCCTGATCCCTGATCGAGGCTGTCCGGATCCCGGATCGAGCCTGTCCTGATCCCGGATCGAGCCTGTCCTGATCCCTGATCGAGGCTGTCCTGATCCCTGATCGAGGCTGTCCTGATCCCTGATCGAGCCTGTCCTGATCCCTGATCGAGGCTGTCCTGATCCCTGATCGAGGCTGTCCTGATCCCTGACCCCTGCTGTCCTGATCCCTGATCGAGGCTGTCCTGATCCCTGCTGTCCTGATCCCTGCTGTCCTGATCCCTGCTGTCCTGATCCCTGCTGCCCTGATCCCGGATCGAGCCTGTCCTGATCCCTGATCCCTGATCGAGGCTGTCCTGATCCCTGATCCCTGATCGAGGCTGTCCTGATCCCTGATCGAGGCTGTCCTGATCCCTGATCGAGGCTGTCCTGATCCCTGATCGAGGCTGTCCTGATCCCTGATCGAGGCTGTCCTGATCCCTGATCGAGGCTGTCCTGATCCCTGATCGAGGCTGTCCTGATCCCTGATCGAGGCTGTCCTGATCCCTGATCGAGGCTGTCCTGATCCCTGATCGAGGCTGTCCTGATCCCTGATCGAGGCTGTCCTGATCCCTGATCGAGGCTGTCCTGATCCCTGATCGAGGCTGTCCTGATCCCTGATCGAGGCTGTCCTGATCCCTGATCGAGGCTGTCCTGATCCCTGATCGAGGCTGTCCTGATCCCTGATCGAGGCTGTCCTGATCCCTGATCGAGGCTGTCCTGATCCCTGATCCCTGATCGAGGCTGTCCTGATCCCTGATCCCTGATCGAGGCTGTCCTGATCCCTGATCCCTGATCGAGGCTGTCCTGATCCCTGATCCCTGATCGAGGCTGTCCTGATCCCTGATCGAGGCTGTCCTGATCCCTGATCGAGGCTGTCCTGATCCCTGATCGAGGCTGTCCTGATCCCTGATCGAGGCTGTCCTGATCCCTGATCGAGGCTGTCCTGATCCCTGATCGAGGCTGTCCTGATCCCTGATCCCTGATCGAGGCTGTCCTGATCCCTGATCCCTGATCGAGGCTGTCCTGATCCCTGATCCCTGATCGAGGCTGTCCTGATCCCTGATCCCTGATCGAGGCTGTCCTGATCCCTGATCCCTGATCGAGGCTGTCCTGATCCCTGATCCCTGATCGAGGCTGTCCTGATCCCTGATCCCTGATCGAGGCTGTCCTGATCCCTGATCCCTGATCGAGGCTGTCCTGATCCCTGATCCCTGATCGAGGCTGTCCTGATCCCTGATCGAGGCTGTCCTGATCCCTGATCCCTGATCGAGGCTGTCCTGATCCCTGATCCCTGATCGAGGCTGTCCTGATCCCTGATCGAGGCTGTCCTGATCCCTGATCCCTGATCGAGGCTGTCCTGATCCCTGGTCCCTGATCGAGGCTGTCCTGCCTTTTATATAGTTTAGGGGTAAATTTTTGCATAAGTAGGCAGAAATGTTCGATGATCGCTAAGTGTTTTGTTATGGGTTTTTTTTTTTGTTCCTGAAGGAACATTTTTGGACCACCAAAAGGATATCCACTAAGTCAACAGAGAAGCCTTTATGTATATTTACTCAAAAAAGCAGGAATGAACTTCTTCCCTTTCTATTCAGGAGTTTGTCCAGGGTTCAGGAAGCTCCTCTGTCTCGGAGTGACCCCTGAGTTCCCATTCAGGCTTTATGGTGACCAGGTTGTCCTGATCTGTACAGTATCCTTGAATAGATCTCCCCCTGGAATGCTGGCCTATTGATCCCCAGCCATTGTCCACTCCCTGCTCCTCCCTTCTTATAAATAGCTCACAGTGACAGGTTTGTGACATTTCTTCTTCTTGAAAGGAATTCCTGAAACCCACAGCTTCCTTCCCCTTTTTTAGCTAAATTAAAATGTCTTGCAAGAGTCGATGTAAATGTCATAATCCTTGAACGAACCCTTAAGAATATACCATGACTTTTCTATAGTGTAATACATAGGAGTTGAAAAGTGGAATACAAATTATGTGAGGATGTGCGATTATAAGGAATTTTATGTCCTTTTCCTAAATTAGGTCATTGAATGCTGCCCAAGGTCTTGTTTTGTTGAAATTGCTGGTGCCTTCTAAAGTTGCGCCGTGTGCACCATGTCATCGATAACTGGTTGTAGAGTCTTCAGTCAACACTGTATACTCTGGTGACATAAAACACCTTAGGTCACCGACTTGTGGTTTACTTTACATCACAATTTGGTGCATCTGAAGCCACCTCTCCTTACCACTAAGTCAAGTTTCCTTAGATATATGGTTTGCAGATTTACATTAGGAAGTCTGTATAGTAATAGTATTTACAGATTATGTAGCACGGTAAGGTTACTATATGTCAGTATTATGTATTAGCAGTTTATAGTAGTTTTTACCTTACTCTTATTAAGCCACAGTACAGTATTATTTTTGCAGAATATACTGATGGCGGCGTGGTATGTGATCCTGATAAATGGGTTGTATGGTATAGTTATCTGTACAGTATAGGAGGAGCGTGGATGGAACGCCGCAAACCAATGAATATTCTATGCATCTGTCTGTATTATAGTTTAGCTACATCTTTTCTGTCCTAATGGGTTTTTCTGTATACTTTCTATATACAGAAGCCTCCGATCCCCAGCGTCGCTGGTATACATATGTATGGTTGTAAATCAAGAGAGATTCGGTTTGCTCTTCGGCTGATTTATTATGGGTGTAGGCACATGTAGTTCCCAGGGGTTATTTGGAGTAATAGGGTGTTATGTTGTTTACTTAGTATTTATAGTCATTTCCGCTGTGTAATACATGAGGCTTCTTCTATACCGCTCAGCATTACATAGCACTCTGAAAATCCTTCAAGAAAAGCAGCCGACGTGACGTGTATCTCGATAGATGAGTGTTACTGATCAATACTATTGGCATATGGCAGATGTAGCTGGGCTGGATTTGTCATCACACTGTTTGATAATGTGGTAGTGCTAACTGCACGTAATATCATTGCTAATACTTTACCAGTACAAATTTCAGCTCTGCTACATCAGTATCTCAAAAATAGCCAGGAAATTATTTGTTTGCTGCACCAAAGTGATTTTGTAACCAAGTATAGATGGGGCAGCCTCAGCTTTTAGACCTAAACCGAATAAACCAAACTCCAATGTATCCCTGCTATCAGTCATTTTACCATCCAATGTGCTGATATGTTAGAATTGCACCAGCAGTGAATATCTAATCCCTTAAAGGGGATCATTTACCAGCTCTTTATATCATTTAATAGCTGCTGCCCCACTGATTCTGGCACAGTTGAAATTTTTTCTCTAGACCACACTGTTCCTGAGCAATAAGTGCAGTTAGTTGTGGTGCCTGATATAGTAACAAGACTCTCTAATGTCAAGTGGGTGGTGTCAGGCAGGAGCAGGCAGGGGGCTGTGACTCGGATATAACCAGAGGTTGCCCCTTGCTGCTCTTGCTTGACACCACTCACTTGACATTGTAGAGTCTAGTTAACATATCAGGCACCACAACTAACTGCACTTATTGCTCAGGAACAGTGGGGGCTAGACACAAAATTTCTATTTCATTGGGATCAGAGTGGGTACACCGGTTAAAGGATCAAAAGAGTTTGAAGGTGCTGAAATATCCTATTTAGTTCATTGGGGAAAGTGATTTGGCTTTCTTCAGGTCTGCATTGTGGCCTTCAGTTATGACAGAAGGGGGACACATGAGGGTCACTGATGCCCCTGACTGGCCCCATTTGCTTACATGGTCCGTGGGGTTTTTTCATGGTGTCCAATATTTTAGAGGAAAACAATAGCTGCTGCATGATGTGGTGTTTTACCTGTCAAGCCTGATGGTATCTGCAATGGGGGGTGGGTTTGGGTTAAAATAGATTCCAACAGAGGTGTGAACTCCGCCCAAGAGTATATTCTGAGCACTAGAAATCCCATTTATTGTGCTAACTACAATCTGCTATTCCCTGTTATCAGCCATTTTAGACTTGGGGAGGCTGATTGTATTGTACAGAATATTGTCTGCGTCATGACCATTATCTCGTATATGTACGGTTGTGAGAACCTCCAAAAACACTTCTATACACACGTATAATGATATTTTCCAACAGGGGTTTACTGCTCCTGTAAAATCCTAATAAGTAAGGCTTAACCCTTGAGCTCCCAGTGATGTCTCTAGCTTCTACAGCAGCAAAAAGGGTTAAATTCGTTTCATGCCGGCTTTTATGGTTTGTCAGAACAGAAAATGTAAATTGAATGTCCGCGAGCTAGAAGAGCTGTCATGTGAGATTTGGTATCGTCTGATGGTAACTTTCCCACTGCGACAGAATTGGGCTGCCGACTCTGTGAGCACAATCCTAGTTGGCGTGCCGTCATTTTCAGGGACGGAGATGTCAGAGGAAGAGAGGAAACTGCCAGAATGATGACTGGAGCATTCTAGTTTGTTAACCTAGATGTATCCTCATTATCTCGGATCTGCGTTTAATCTTATATCATGCTTCACATTGCTAGTCACTTAAAATAAGTCTCCTTAATGTATCTCAGCGCTTTATCTCACTGTGGGGTTTACTGGAAAAATCCTCTTGTTTAGGAGGAAACCAAGATATATATATATAGATATATAAAATCCTGCATCAGATATTCTATGCGTGGGATCTACTGGATCATTCTTCAGAGGGCGATTCCATGTAATGAGTGATAACATGATCCAGCATGGCTTCATATAGAAAACCAGACGTGTTGGAGGATCACAATCTGCCTAAAATGGCTGATAACAGAGAACAATAGGCTCGATTAATACTACATAGCAAATTAAGAAAAGATGGAGTCTGTCTGTAGTGTCCCTTTTAATGCCCTATACATTGGGAGATCATAAACAGGATGAGATTTAGTAGCCCGACCCTTAGGGCGAATAACTTCTAACCTCCCCACCTTCTCTCATGTGTTTTTAATGGGGAAGGGGGGAATAAGCCAATGCCAGGCGCTTCTGGTGGTGCCTTATCTCCATTGAAAACATAGGATTGAGCATGTTGAAACTCAGCATGCCCCATCCTTTGTTTTCCATCAATGTCTGCTGAACATCTAATACACATTAAAAGCCGCTTAACAGGGTTGTCTACTTTAGGAAATCAGACCCTGACAATAAGCTAATATATGGGTGCCCCACTGCGGAGACCACCAATAATCGGCTGTGGCTTGTGAGGTAGCATGGCCGCAGCTATTCAGTTTCCCTGCAGCGCCTCCACAGGTGAAGGAAAGCATGCCATAATTGCCTTTTGATGCGCTGTAATCCAGGGACATGCCCGATTTGGCTGACAGCCCCTCTCCTCTGGCTATAATAGATGAGGGTAATATCCAGGGAAGTCTGTCACCAGAGCCAAAGATACCTACAGATACATAGCTTAGCTTCAACTGATTTGAACTTAGTTTTCCCTTGGGAATCGCTGCTTCTGTTGCTGAAATAACACCATTTTTGTCAATATGCAAATAAGCTCTTTGGAGCACCGAGGGTGTTGCCATTAATCCCAATAGTTAAGTAACACTGTTCATATTGCTCCAGAGAGCTCAGGGTGACCCTAACCTATGTGTGGGGCTGGGTTCTGGGTTGTTTTTAACTCTGCATTCCCTAAATTGTGAAATGAAGGGGGGGGGGGGGTAGGCTTCACCATAGTGTCCCTTTTTGTTTGCTAAAGCTGATCATACACTTTAGAAAGCGGTCAGGTGACATCTGTTCCTCCCATACACATGCACACTTGACATGGCCGAGCATGCATGTGTTCTAAATGATGAGAGGGGAGTAAGCCACTCCTGGCAGCAGCTTATCTTCACTGACAGCAAAAGCCATGTTGGAATCCAGCTGCCCGATCCTTCTTTCCTCTGACATCTGCTGTCAGGATACCTCCATGTCCATTATTTGGTGGGCAGGTTTATCTGAGGCCATTGTATGGTTGTGCGTCTGTAGAGACAGAAGACCCCCACAGGTCCGCACTGCCCCTTGTGAAAGGTTTGGGCTACGTTGGAGACGTACTCTGAAGATTTATTCTGTGTATGGTAAATGAGTCTGAGATCAGTGCGGTATATCTCCATCTGACCATTAGGCCCTGTTACCATATCTGTGTGTACACGGCCCTAGGCATCTCTGCCCTCATCTCCACTAATTATGTTTGTTGGCTTTTGCTGTGCATGTAATAGGCCGGAGGATAGCTTTATTAAAGTAGCCATGCCTCATTTACTTGTAATTGTATCCTGGGCTCAGTAATCCTGTACATTGGGATTATAATAAATCACTCGTCCTATATTGTCTACTGAAGATGATTAGCTGGAGATAAGGAGCAAGCGGCTGTGATTCTGTGTCTACTGGAGTGACACTGCTTAAAGGGATTGTACAGGATCCGAAACCCATGGCTGCTTACTTCCAAAAACAGCGCCTTGCCTGCCCACAGGTTGTGTGTGGTATTGCAACTCGCTCCTGATTTCTGCTGAGCTGAACGGCAATGTCACACACAACCCATGGACGGGTGTGTCGCTGTAGGGGATAGCATAAGACTACTGGGAGGAAGAAAATAAACCTACCTGCAGGGTCTTCTTAAAAATTCTAAAGCCTTATGTGCTGCTGCTGTGTGGTCCAGGGGGTTGCTTTGACCACATGTCCCTAGGGCCGTTCCCATCTGACCATTATCTGGACATTCCCATTATGTGGCAAATCTCCTTGAAAATTGGATTGTACGGGTTTAGACCAACATGGCTCGTTTCTTGCATAAACAGCGCCGCACCTGTCCATAGGTTGTGTGTAATATTGCAGCATCGCGGCAGTCATGTTATTGATTAACCCCGTACTACACCTTTAAATGGTAATCTACTTCTGTATTACATGTATCTTCATTGTATACTTCTCCTTCTCTCCTGTAGATGACCGCGTTGAACAGAGAGCGTGCCTTATCTGTGGGGATCGTGCCACAGGCCTGCACTATGGCATCATTTCCTGTGAGGGCTGCAAAGGATTCTTTAAGAGAAGCATCTGCAATAAGAGAGTGTACCGCTGTAGTCGCGACAAGAACTGCGTCATGTCGCGCAAGCAGAGGAACCGCTGCCAGTATTGTCGACTCCTCAAGTGCCTCCAAATGGGGATGAACAGGAAAGGTAATACATGAATGGTCTGTGTTATGGGGGGTTTTTTTTTACCCCATCTGACAGATTTCTAGTTTATTGATTTAATATGGCATAAATATCTGATTAATGGGTGTCGAACGGATGGTGCCCCTCTGGTCTCACGTTATGGGGATGCCAGGGCCGCGTTCTCATCAGGGGCAGGCAGCGTGTCCACGGTCACTTGCCATGGTAGTGTATAGGTGAACTATAAACAGCCAAGTACTCGCTTGTCTAATATGTATCTCACATACACATTGGTCGAAGATGACCATGTGACTACCACTTATCCAATGGAGGTTGGCTAGCAGACACCCCATTATCTATTATTGGTGGATGTCAATGCAGTGAGCTCCAAATCAGGACCTTAAAGCGTTCTCCCCTATGGGCTAGTTGGAAATGGAATAACTTGTAGATTGGCGGGGGGCTTAGGAGAATGGGGGGATTTTTCTCCCCACTCTGAATGAGTGGTGGTCGGGCTTCACATACATCGCTGCATTCATTTTGATGGAAATGCGGAGATGGCGGCAGCGGAGTTCTGTACTTTTTGGCTCTTTTTGCCACTCCCCTTTAAAATAAGTGGAGCGGTGCACGCACTGCCCAACCACTACTCCATTCAGAATGGGAGACAAAAATCCTCCATTTTCCTGAGAACCTGGGAACCTGAGTCCTCGGACCCCCACTGATTTGCAAGCTACCCCCTATCCTGTGGATAATACCCCTTTACCCCATACACATTAAATAAATGTTGGCCAAACCTGCCGATGTCAGAGGGACTAACCAAACATTGAATGTGTATGGGAGTCGCCAGACTTTTCCCTAACATCAGATGTGGGTGGAAGAAGGAGTGGACATGTTAGGGCCGGTTCAGACAGTGGAAAATGAAGAGGAATTGAAGTGGACCTCCGCCTCAGACTCTTCTTCATTTTCTGGACCTCCAGTTCCCTGTGGCCTTAATTCTGCGGGTTCTTTGGCTTATTTTTTCAGCGTCCTGCTTCCGTCTCTGCCTCCTATTGAAAATATCAAAAGACAAATTCAGGTCAGAATTTGCTGCTGGTTTTGAGGCAGAATCTACCTCAACATCAGTGCCAAATTCCACTTAGATCACAACTGATAAGACACTAGAGCTTTGTGGCACCAGCTTATTCCTCTCTCCCTATTAAGAATACTTGCACACTGGGCCGAGTGTGAAGGTATATGGGGAGGTTAGGAGTAATAGCTCTGTAAGCTGTATGTCCACCTTTAGATGGTACAACCACCTGAGTTAAAATTACCTATCATTATGGCCACAATACCTGGACCAGGTATGGTTCTTTACTGACCGTTGTCCTATTACTATTGCATCATATAGTGATATGTCTGGCTTGGTAGAATTCGCAGGATTTGTGTATATACAGAATCCGAAGAGCAGACTGAACGATGGAGGACTAAAAGATGAACGGAGATTGTACACGGCAAATGTAATCGCTATAGAAGCGTTTTAATGGTGTCCGTTCTCCACCTAGTGGACACTAGTTGTCATTACACTATGCTGTAAGTGCCCCATTGTACCCTGTAAAATATAACATTCACAGAAAAGAAAATCTAATGGGAGACACTGATTGTCAATTAAATATAAATCTTCACCATAATCCAATAAAATTTATATATTAATTCAGGGCACAATATAAAATAATACAAAACCGCCAAACACAGCAGTCTGCTGTAAACCGCCTAAAAGTGGCAGTATATCCTAAACCTAATATTGTTCTTAACAAGAAAAACCTGAAATAGTATATGGATAGGCAGCGTATCAGTGGATATACAAGTCATATGAAAAAGTTTGGGCACCCCTATTAATCTTAATCATTTTTAGTTCTAAATATTTGGTTTATATATAATATTTAGGTCAAATTTTGGTTTAATGCAGATTACACATTTTCTGTTAGTACAATAAACCTCATTTCAATCCTGAAATATTACTGTGTCCATCAGTTATTAGATATATCAAATTGAAATGGCTGTTGCAAACACCCAAATATTTAGAACTAAAAATGATTAAGATTAATAGGGGTGCCCAAACTTTTTCATATGACTGTAGTTATAATCTCACCCTATGTCTCGCCACTAACTGAACTCCCTCATCCAAATATGCATGTCAGAACATAACCTAAAATGGCTTCATGAAATAATTGAGCTAGTCACAAATTCCAACAGGTGTATCCCCTTTTAACCCAGAGGCTACTGGCCTAATATAACATATAACATAACATATAACACCAACAGGGCTTGGAAGGGAAAACATCCTGTTCACTAAAACTCAGAAGCCAATTGAGCAATGTTTTAAACATATAACTGATATTACTGCAACCTCAAAAATAGCCCTACGTACACGTTTCCTCACAAATGATTCATCAGGGGCTTAGTTCCAAATTCATCAAAGCAGTTAAAACTGCTGTTAAATATAATGGTAACAAAATGGTAATGTTAGTATGACCGCCAGCATGACCGCTCTGTAAAATATAAATGGTATAGTCTCTCGTTGTATTCAACCCATAATAGATTAAATACACACATGGACAAAATTGTTGGTACCCCTCGTTTAATGAAAGAAAAACCAACAATGTTCACAGAAATAACTTGAATCTGACCAAAGTAATAATATATAAAAATTCTATGAAAATGAACAAATGAAAGTCAGATATTGCCTTTCAACCATGCTTCAATAGAATTTTTAAAAAAAAAGTAAACTCATGAGACAGGCCTGGACAGAAATGATGGTTCCCTTAACTTAATATTTTGTTGTACAAACTTTTGAGGCAATCACTGCAATCAAACGATTCCTGTAACTGTCAATGAGACTTCTGCACCTCTCAGCAGGTATTTTGGCCACTCCTCATGAGCAAACTGCTCCAGTTGTCTCGGGTGTGAAGGGTGCCTTTTCCAGACGGCATGTTTCAGCTTCTTACAAAGATGCTCAATAGGATTTAGGTCAGGGCTCATAGAAGGCCACTTCAGAATAGTCCAATGTTTTCCTCTTAGCCATTCTTGGGTGTTTTTAGCTGTATTTTGGGTCATTATCCTGTTGCAAGACCCATGACCTGCGACTGAGACCAAGCTTTCTGACACTGGGCAGCACATTTCTCTCTAGAATCCCTTGATAGTCTTGAGATTTCATTGTACCCTGCACAGATTCAAGACTCCCTGTGCCAGATGCAGCAAAGCAGCCCCAGAACATAACAGAGCCTCCTCCATGTGTCACAGTAGGGACAGTGTTCTTTTCAAGATATGCTTCATTTTTCCATCTGTGAACATAGAGCTGATGTGCCTTGCCAAAAATTTCTATTTTTGTCTCATCTGTCCATAGGACATTCTCCCAGAAGCTTTGTGGCTTGTCAACATGTAGTTTGGCAAATTACTTTTCAGATTCAAGTTATTTCTATGACCGTTGTGGGTTTTTCTTTCATTAAACGAGAGGTACCAACAATTTTGTCCATGTGTGTATATGGAATGTAAAAAAATTGAGACCTTTCATAGCCATCCCCTTCTTTTACAGCAGGGCCACCTCGGCCTTTCCTCTTGTCTCCTATATGTTTGAACATGCATAATGGTCCATAACTTTTACCATGTCAGTTTTATAGACTTTCAATTGATAATTTTAACACAATTTTGTGAAATTCTCCCTATTAAGGATGCCACGTCACCACCCCTTCCCATCCACTTCTTCCCCTGCTGTAAAACCCCAGGCTATAATGAATATTTTATCTCCCTGGTTACTTTACCGCAGTCTGTTAAAGCAGATTTCTCTGGTTAAGCAGATCCTGCTGCCGCTTCAGAGCAGTCTGCACATGTGCATAGTACAGTGACTGTAGGAAATACTGTATACATCTCCGTCACATGATATGGTTTATAGACGGTTTTGTCCGTTTTTAAGTTTACAACTTTTTACTAGGTCTCATTTACTAGTAATGGTTGTATCTAGAGTAACACACAATAAAATATTAATCACCACATCAATTATTTCTGAGATGGGAGAAGCATCCTGTTCCTGCCACCTGTACATGCATATCTGGCGTAAGTCCCAGCAGGCCCAGGCCTGGATTAAGGGGTTAATATAGAGGGTATATAAAGTAAGAAAAGCATGACTTGTGTCATCCAGAAAGTGCATCATTCTTGTCAAGGGGCTGCCTTGTGACCTAACCTCATTCTGCAATACCAGACATAGCCTGTGGACAAAGGTGGCACTGTTTCATGGGGGGAGCTTTGGTTTGCTAATCTTATGCAACCTTTTTAGCGGGCACTTGTTCAGGCAATATGGTTAAAGGGGTTTACCTGGATGACTTCTTAGAATAAGTCAGCAGGGTCCAACAACCAAGCCCCCGGCTGATCAGCTATTTTAAGAGGTTGCATCATTCATAGGGAGCGCTGCAGCCTCTTCAGTACATACCAGGCACAGTGCCTTACACTAGTACAGCGGATGTGCTTGGTATAGCGGCTCAGCCCATTCACTTGAGCCATGTGACCAATGAATATGACAACATGTATTTGGCTATGGCCATGTTGCGGAAAAGCTGCTTTTTTTTTTTTGTTGTAGGTTTGCGGTTTTCTGAGCCAGGGCCTGGAGTGGCTTGAACAATAATGGGGAATATAAAGGACGCTTCTTATACATCTTTCTGCTAAATCCACAATGACTTTGACTCAAAAAAAAATGCAAAAAATCTGCAGCAAAAAACACTACTTTTCCTCAACATGTGGCTTCAGCCTTAAAGCAGCATTTCCCCTTAAATGCCTGACCTGCCAGTAGATATAGCTTCCCAAGTTATCCTCTTCTAGAATTCTGTTTGGCCATATTGCCATATCTTTCTCCAGTATAGTTGATATAAGCATAAACACCCAGCTTTTCCAGCCTCCTGAATGCCAACTCTGCCTAGTTATTCATGTTTATTATTGCACAATTCTTGGGTTCATTTGGCATTAGGCGCCTCTAAAATCCCCCCTGTCCAAGCCTTTATGGCAGCCATATTGATTGTTACCCAGCTTTCCCAGATGCTGCATGACAGAAAAATACAACTCCAAAGTTTAGGTTTGTTTTTTTTTTTAGTTGCAAATCTGAAGGTAAATGTAATAAATAAGGCATCTATTTATGTAAGCAGATAATAGATTTAACACAATGGAGAATGATAGCTATGCACACAGCAGAGAATGCGGTGAGATCTAGTCACACCTGGAAGCTCTGAGAAAGTTTGCAGTCATGGCAGAGATAAGGAATAGAGATTAGGAGATGGTATCAGCCTGAGAAGGCTAGTCCTGGCTCATACAATGAGCCACACAATAGGCATTCACATGCACTCCTTACCTATTTTATCTGGATGAAAGCCTTTATATAAACACCTTCGGCCTTGGGCCTTTGACCCCTGGACATTGACTGCAGGAGGGGAAATGAATACTATTAATACCTAATTGTATACTGGAAGATCAGCATCATAGCCGCTATTGACAGTACGTCATCAATATATCTACCAAGACTTACTGGAGGTTGGATCTATATATATATATATATATATATATATATATATATATATATATATATATCTTATATCTATTTATATCTCCATCCATCCGTATACTCATATGTAGTAGATATATATACAATGTATATGTATCTACTGTATATAGTTACTATATATATTAAATATATATATTTATATTTTCATACATATACTCCATATATATGTAGTAGATATATGTACATTGTTTATGTATCTACTGTATATAGTTACGATATATATATATATATATACACACAATGTATCTACTGTTTATACTCTACCACCGATATACAGGGAATTCAGTGTATCACAGGGTAGATATGTGAATATTGATATGGCTATGGATATGTTCTGTATAGGGTATAAGATTTTACGTTACATAGGCTAGAGTATTGGTTTGCACCCGCTATGGGAACAAAAGACCAACTTAAACAGATCTAACCTTCTGGAGCTTTGTAGATGGGCCCTCTGAAGTATACAATGACTCTGTTACCGTTTGCCATCAAAACCCCTCAAGCCCTCCAGGGCAAGGCTAGAGATAAACAGAAATCAGATAGCACATACTGCTCACCCCAAGGACCTGCTGGACACCCTCTGTTGTCACTAATCACAGGGCTTTAGCTTGTTAATGGTTAATCAAGATTTGGCCTTATCTTCCCTTTTGTCTTTTGTCTAAATTCCAATGACAAACTCATCAAATATGGTAAGAAAAAAATATTATGCAGGAATGTCACTTAAGGGTTTAATCCGTTCTCAAATAACCATATAGTAAATCCCTCACCCTGGCTTCAGTGAGATTCTCTTTCTGCAGAACCTGGCATTACACTGACAATACTGTGTAATGTTTCATTTCACCTGTGGGGGTGCTGCGGGGGGAATTCATTAACCCATCTATGCCACATTTCTGGTGTATATGTGTGGAATTGTGAACAATTTTTGGACTACAGCCCTTACTAGTGCCAAAGTTGTGCCATTCACTTGAGCGGGCCAGGGGCAGGGATGTCTCTGTCCAGCATGCCAGAAAAGTAGTGAGAGTTGCACAGGGAATTTTGCCAGTTGACAGGCATAGATTTCCATTCTGGTACACGGACATGCGGCTGATTTATTAAGAAGCCAGAGCCACTTGATAATCCAGGTGCACCTCGGGGAGTGGTGTAGGAATCGCCAGTCTTCATACATTCACCCCTTGATGTTTTAGTCCCTCACAGATTACAGCAGATGATTGGGGGTCACCCCACCTTATGGTTTGCTTCTTGTCAGGGAACCCTTCTACCAAAAGGGGATTGTCCAGAGTAGACACCTCCATTAGGATGGCCATACACATTACGTAGTTGCCCATTTCTATATCCCCAGTAACATGGCAAGACGAATGACTGATAGGGAACATGGTTCTTTGCTAGGCCAAAGGAAAAAAAAAAAGATTTTTTTTTAAATTTATTTATTTTATATATATCAACCTATGGGCTATGGAAAACCTCCAGATGTAGCAGAGTTAACCCAAAAGTAACGTAGTGTCATTGAAAAACTGACTTTTCATTGGTGGTGGTTGTCTGATAAGATATGACACTGCAGCAGTTTAACCATTTGCAGAAGTTTGGGATAACTCTGCTCCATCTGAGCTCCACTCTGTGCTTATGCAGTGGGATCTGCTTTGGTATACTTTGGCCATTTATACCCACCCATATGGAAATCTACATTAGAGTCTTTGGTACCATACCCATCATCGTGTCCTGGCGTTCACCTAGGTCGCCATTTGGGCCACTTACACTAACATTTCTCATCTCAATGACTTGCCCGGATCAATGTTTTTCTAAGACTCATTATCTTGGGTGTTCTTTGTGCCCCCTGGTAAGTATAAGCCAGGCGTTGGTCTCTGTTGTGTTTCCATTAGGAAGGTGTGAGGCTGGAATTTAGTAAGCGACATTAACTCTACTGTATCCAGATTCTCTGCAATTTACTGTATTCAAGGTCAAAAGGCAGGAAGCGGAGCGACAGAAGTGACACCAAAATTTATTGTGGAGACATATTGTGCTTTGAAATGCAGACACCTTGAGCAAGTGTTAGAGCCTTGTAGGTTGGGCGCAGGCCTTGAGTTTGTCAATGTGGGACAGGTCGTAATATGCAGGGACAAGTATAGGAACCTCATCTGGGGAGCATTTTTATATTAATGTACTATGTAGGTAAATGTTCTATATACTTATCCAGACAGCTCTACACTGGGCCATATTTAAATTTAAAATGGATTTTCCTTTTAAGACAGTTTTTCTTATACAGATTCCCTAATGATAAAATCATCCCAGGGAGCCTGCGAGAAGTGATAAGATATAAGTAAGAGGAAATGAAATATTATACTATATATGATTGCTTCAATGACTTACTGATAGAGAGTTTAGATACGATGTGATACAGAATATCTTGGCACTATATACAGTATAAAGAAAAATAAATACTGTAGTTGTGCTGTATTAGGGGCGCTCACACTACCGTTGGTGACCGTCAGTAGTGTCCGTTGCTATTGTCCGTTACAAGATTTTAGCATTGGACACTAGCTGAACCGTCAGAAATCCGTTAAAATTTCCATTCATTTCAATGGGTTTTTATATTGTCTGTTTACACCCAATCCGTCAGAAGTCTGTTTTTTTCCGCGGACAAAAAATCCTACATGCAGGACTTTTTTGTCCGTTTGGAAAAAAAGGATTCTTGACGGACAGCAAGTGTCCATTATTTTTTTAACATTGAAGTCTGTGTGTAACGGACTTATAATGGACAGTAACTGATAGCCATCAGTTACTGTCCGTTATTTTATGTCTGTTTTTTTTTCTGCGCATGCTCAGAAAGCAGAAACAAAAAGAAAACAAAAAAAAAAACTGACAGTGTTAAAAAACGGACACATTAACATCAGTTAGTGTCCGTTAATGTCTGTTATGATAGGTGTCCGTTTTTCGTTTTTTTTTTAACGGACACCTTCATAATGGAAGCGAACGGTAGTGTGAACTCCACCTTATTCTGTTATACTATATACGATACTACTCTGTTATAGTGTGCTATAATATTCACACAGGTACAGATAGTGGGGAATATACGTGAAATGGCTGTCGCCTTGTATTCCCCACTATCTGTACCTGTTTGACTTTGGAATAAATAAGTTTTATGTGGACGGTGAGAGTTTCCTCTCTTAATACTATTACTTTGGACGGTTGAGGAGAGTGCTGGCATACTGGACTCTCTCTCTCTCTCTCTCTCATTCATATATATACAGTGCAGACCAAAAGTTTGGACACACCTTCTCATTCCAAGAGTTTTCTGTATTTTCATGACTATAAAAATTGTCGATTCACACTGAAGGCATCAAAACTATGAATTAACACATGTGGAATTATATACTTAACAAAAAAGTGTGAAACAACTGAAAATATGTCTTATATTCTAGGTTCTTCAAAGTAGCCACCTTTTGCTTTGATTACTGCTTTGCACACTCTTGGCATTCTCTTGATGAGCTTCAAGAGGTAGTCACCTGAAATGGTCTTCCAACAGTCTTGAAGGAGTTCCCAGAGTTCCCCAGTCTGGAGGTGTGTTTGGGGTCATTGTCCTGTTGAAAAATAAATGATGGTGCAACTAAACGCAAACCGAATGGAATAGCTGCAAGATGCTGTGGTAACCATGCTGGTTCAGTATTCCTTCAATTTTGAATAAATCCCCAACAGTGTCACCAGCAAAGCACCCCCACACCATCACACCTCCTCCTCCATGCTTCACGGTGGGAACCAGGCATGTAGAGTCCATTCGTTCACCTTTTCTGCGTCGCACAAAGACACGGTGGTTGGAACCAAAGATCTCAAATTTGGACTCATCAGACCAAAGCACAGATTTCCACAGGTCTAATGTCCATTCCTTGTTTTCTTTAGCCCAAACAAGTCTCTTCTGCTTGTTGCCTGTCCTTAGCAGTGGTTTCCTAGCAGCTATTTTACCATGAAGGCCTGCTGCACACAGTCTCCTCTTAACAGTTGTTGTAGAGATGTGTCTGCTGCTAGAACTCTGTGTGGCATTGACCTGGTCTCTAATCTGAGCTGCTGTTAACCTGCGATTTCTGAGGCTGGTGACTCGGATGAACTTATCCTCCGCAGCAGAGGTGACTCTTGGTCTTCCTTTCCTGGGGCGGTCCTCATGTGAGCCAGTTTCTTTGTAGCGCTTGATGGTTTTGGCCACTGCACTTGGGAACACTTTCAAAGTTTTCCCAATTTTTCGGACTGACTGACCTTCATTTCTTAAAGTAATGATGGCCACTCGTTTTTCTTTACTTAGCTGCTTTTTTCTTGCCATAATACAAATTCTAACACTCCATTCAGTAGGACTATCAGCTGTGTATCCACCTGACTTCTGAACAACACAACTGATGGTCCCAACCCCATTTATAAGGCGAGAAATCCCACTTATTAAACCTGACAGGGCACACCTGTGAAGTGAAGACCATTTCAGGTGACTACCTCTTGAAGCTCATCAAGAGAATGCCAAGAGTGTGCAAAGCAGTAATCCAAGCAAAAGGTGGCTACTTTGAAGAACCTAGAATATAAGACATATTTTCAGTTGTTTCACACTTTTTTGTTAAGTATATAATTCCACGTGTTAATTCATAGTTTTGATGCCTTCAGTGTGAATCGACAATTTTTATAGTCATGAAAATACTGAAAACTCTTGGAATGAGAAGGTGTGTCCAAACTTTTGGTCTGTACTGTATATATATATTATAGCGCTCATTCATTGTTAGATTTGTTAAGATAGCTCAGTTGATTCCGGGAGCTGCAGCCGTTGTTACTGGTTACTACAGCTCAGCCCCTAACTCTGTACACTATGCTAGTAATGGCGGCCGTAGCTCCCGCTCTCTCTCTCTCTCTCTCTTACAGAGAGGATGTGTTAACCTTGTGTTGTCTGGGCTGCTTCTAGATCCTTTCGATAGTAGTAATGTGATGAAAATGGGTTAAAGAGGCTAGGTTATTATATGAATTTATTATGCATATGGTTATTTCTCAGATATCCGCACATGACCCATTCTGCTCCAGCCTGACAGTATTTTGGAGTATCTTTTGGAACGCAGGCTTCAGTGTAAGCTAACCAGTGCCACCTTGTGGCTGTGATGTGTACAGACGACTGCCTATAACGCAACTCGTCTTTTTTTTTTTTTTTTTATTATTATTATTATTATTATTAACCCTGGAAGCCCATATGGTATATTCTATTATATTTACTTATACAATGTATCCATTATGTACATATCTACTTTTTATCTATTTTATTTGCTTTTTAATTTAATTTTGTTATTTACAGCAATCAGAGAAGATGGGATGCCTGGTGGAAGAAACAAGAGTATTGGTCCCGTGCAAGTAAGGATAAAAACCCATTCCCATATTTTTCAGTATTTTCTAAACTAGTGTGTCTTGAAGGTGTTTTCTGGGGCTTTCAGTTAAAGGGGTTTCTCACTATGGGATGTGAGATCAGTGTATGAGGTCTCCCAAGTTTCCTGTATGAAAGGGGAGATTGTATGATGTATGTCAGTCGCTCCATTCACTTCTGTGTGACTGGTGGAGCGTACAGAACTTTGTCGGTCACATAGAAGTACATGTAGTGGTGGTCACACGTGTGCACCTGTCGCAGCTTTCACACTGAGCCCCCAGTGGTCAGACACTGTAGATAGGGAATAAGTGGTGGTAATGGAAAAAAAAAACCCCTTAATGGCCTTTTCTAATGTATATTTGTTGAGGTCTGACTATTGGGCTCATCTCCTATTAGCAGAGATAGGGGCAATAGCCCTGACTGGAGCACTGTGGCTCCTTTATTGCTTATCTAAGCCCAATGCCATACGTAAGTGTGTGACTTTGCCCATTACCCACTGTAGCATTGCCGATCCTGATAAAAGGGGATGTTTTATGCCGGTTGTGAATGCAGCACCCCTGCTTTATTCATTTCAATGGGATCACCGAAGTACAGCATTCAGCTATCTCCGGCATGCCATTGAAATTAATGGAGCAGGGGAATTTCTCTGTCCACGGCTGCTAAATTCATTACAGGGGTAACACTCCCCCCTTGTTCTCAGGATCAGTGACTGGACCCCCACCGATCAGCAATTCATCCTCGATTAATAGGATAAATATTTTTCTTGGCATAACCCTTTTATGTATGATGTATGGTGCCATCGCTTTGTGGTGCTCATGCCTATGTGTATAGACCGCTCTGTTGTAAATGGCCATTGATTTCTGCCTATCCAGTTGTAAAAGTTCAGCATATGTGGAATTGCAAGGCGCCATGATTCCCCATTGTGATAGTATTGGCCACCTGACATCACAGTATTAGAGCAGATGCCAACAGTCAACGATGCAGATGGCAGAATCGCCATATTAATCTCATTGACACGTCACTCTATAAACTCTCTTTCAGATATCAGATGAAGAGATTGAAAGGATAATGTCTGGTCAAGAGTTTGAGGAGGAAGCCAATACTACTTGGAGTAACAATGGAGACAGTGACCACAGCTCCCCAGGCAATGCAGTCTCTGAGAGCAACCAGCTGTCTCCGGTGTCCACACCCTCTTCAAGGTAACATGGACTTTGCAGGTCGTGAAGTATGAAGTATAGATGGTTTATGTTTCGTTTGATGCTGACATTGGTGTCTGTCTTTGTCTACAGTAGGTCAATGGAACTGAATGGATTTGCTTCTCTACGGGACCAGTATTTGGGGACCCCTGGACCAACGCACTATCAGTATCTACCTCATCTTTATAGCTACACTAATCATTCTGCGGTGATCCCTTCTCAAGCTCGAAGTCTAGACCCTCAGACACTCACTCTTATTGGCCACCTAATAGCTGCTGAGGATGTAGAGCCACTCACCACCCCAATGCTGATTGAAGAGGGGTAAGTGTGCCAGTCCTAGACAACCATTATAGGGGATATCACTGTTTATGGCGGCTTCGCTGATACCACAGCTGTAGATGATCAGCTTCTTTAAGGGAATCTGTCACCAGAACCCAGAATATTACCTCAGCCCTGCAGATAGATAGGTGAGGGTCACCATAACCCAGAATATTACCTCAGCCCTGCAGATAGATAGGTGAGGGTCACCAGAACCCAGAATATTACCTCAGCCCTGCAGATAGGTGAGGGTCACCAGAACCCAGAATATTACCTCAGCCCTGCAGATAGGTGGGGGTCACCAGAACCCAGAATATCACCTCAGCCCTGCAGATAGGTAGGTGAGGGTCACCAGAACCCAGAATATTACCTCAGCCCTGCAGATAGGTAGGTGAGGGTCACCATAACCCAGAATATTACCTCAGCCCTGCAGATAGGTGGGGGTCACCAGAACCCAGAATATTACCTCAGCCCTGCAGATAGGTGGGGGTCACCAGAACCCAGAATATTACCTCAGCCCTGCAGATAGGTGGGGGTCACCAGAACCCAGAATATTACCTCAGCCCTGCAGATAGGTGAGGGTCACCAGAACCCAGAATATTACCTCAGCCCTGCAGATAGGTGGGGGTCACCAGAACCCAGAATATCACCTCAGCCCTGCAGATAGGTAGGTGAGGGTCACCATAACCCAGAATATTACCTCAGCCCTGCAGATAGGTGGGGGTCACCAGAACCCAGAATATTACCTCAGCCCTGCAGATAGGTGGGGGTCACCAGAACCCAGAATATTACCTCAGCCCTGCAGATAGGTGGGGGTCACCAGAACCCAGAATATTACCTCAGCCCTGCAGATAGATAGGTGAGGGTCACCAGAACCCAGAATATTACCTCAGCCCTGCAGATAGGTGAGGGTCACCAGAACCCAGAATATTACCTCAGCCCTGCAGATAGGTGGGGGTCACCAGAACCCAGAATATTACCTCAGCCCTGCAGATAGGTGAGGGTCACCAGAACCCAGAATATCACCTCAGCCCTGCAGATAGATAGGTGAGGGTCACCAGAACCCAGAATATTACCTCAGCCCTGCAGATAGGTGGGGGTCACCAGAACCCAGAATATCACCTCAGCCCTGCAGATAGGTGAGGGTCACCAGAACCCAGAATATTACCTCAGCCCTGCAGATAGGTGGGGGTCACCAGAACCCAGAATATTACCTCAGCCCTGCAGATAGGTGAGGGTCACCAGAACCCAGAATATTACCTCAGCCCTGCAGATAGGTGGGGGTCACCAGAACCCAGAATATTACCTCAGCCCTGCAGATAGGTGAGGGTCACCAGAACCCAGAATATCACCTCAGCCCTGCAGATAGATAGGTGAGGGTCACCAGAACCCAGAATATTACCTCAGCCCTGCAGATAGGTGGGGGTCACCAGAACCCAGAATATCACCTCAGCCCTGCAGATAGGTGAGGGTCACCAGAACCCAGAATATTACCTCAGCCCTGCAGATAGGTGGGGGTCACCAGAACCCAGAATATTACCTCAGCCCTGCAGATAGGTGGGGGTCACCAGAACCCAGAATATTACCTCAGCCCTGCAGATAGATAGGTGAGGGTCACCATAACCCAGAATATTACCTCAGCCCTGCAGATAGGTGAGGGTCACCAGAACCCAGAATATTACCTCAGCCCTGCAGATAGGTGGGGGTCACCAGAACCCAGAATATTACCTCAGCCCTGCAGATAGGTGGGGGTCACCAGAACCCAGAATATTACCTCAGCCCTGCAGATAGATAGGTGAGGGTCACCAGAACCCAGAATATTACCTCAGCCCTGCAGATAGGTGAGGGTCACCAGAACCCAGAATATTACCTCAGCCCTGCAGATAGGTGGGGGTCACCAGAACCCAGAATATCACCTCAGCCCTGCAGATAGGTGAGGGTCACCAGAACCCAGAATATTACCTCAGCCCTGCAGATAGGTGGGGGTCACCAGAACCCAGAATATCACCTCAGCCCTGCAGATAGATAGGTGAGGGTCACCATAACCCAGAATATTACCTCAGCCCTGCAGATAGGTGAGGGTCACCAGAACCCAGAATATCACCTCAGCCCTGCAGATAGATAGGTGAGGGTCACCATAACCCAGAATATTACCTCAGCCCTGCAGATAGGTAGGTGAGGGTCACCATAACCCAGAATATTACCTCAGCCCTGCAGATAGGTGGGGGTCACCAGAACCCAGAATATTACCTCAGCCCTGCAGATAGGTGGGGGTCACCAGAACCCAGAATATTACCTCAGCCCTGCAGATAGGTGGGGGTCACCAGAACCCAGAATATTACCTCAGCCCTGCAGATAGATAGGTGAGGGTCACCAGAACCCAGAATATTACCTCAGCCCTGCAGATAGGTGAGGGTCACCAGAACCCAGAATATTACCTCAGCCCTGCAGATAGGTGGGGGTCACCAGAACCCAGAATATTACCTCAGCCCTGCAGATAGGTGAGGGTCACCAGAACCCAGAATATTACCTCAGCCCTGCAGATAGGTGGGGGTCACCAGAACCCAGAATATTACCTCAGCCCTGCAGATAGGTGGGGGTCACCAGAACCCAGAATATTACCTCAGCCCTGCAGATAGATAGGTGAGGGTCACCATAACCCAGAATATTACCTCAGCCCTGCAGATAGGTGAGGGTCACCAGAACCCAGAATATTACCTCAGCCCTGCAGATAGGTGGGGGTCACCAGAACCCAGAATATTACCTCAGCCCTGCAGATAGGTGGGGGTCACCAGAACCCAGAATATTACCTCAGCCCTGCAGATAAATAGGTGAGGGTCACCATAACCCAGAATATTACCTCAGCCCTGCAGATAGGTGGGGGTCACCAGAACCCAGAATATTACCTCAGCCCTGCAGATAGGTGGGGGTCACCAGAACCCAGAATATCACCTCAGCCCTGCAGATAGGTGAGGGTCACCAGAACCCAGAATATTACCTCAGCCCTGCAGATAGGTGGGGGTCACCAGAACCCAGAATATTACCACAGCCCTGCAGATAGATAGGTGAGGGTCACCAGAACCCAGAATATTACCTCAGCCCTGCAGATAGGTGAGGGTCACCATAACCCAGAATATTACCTCAGCCCTGCAGATAGATAGGTTAGGGTCACCAGAATCAAGCCATCAGGACAATCTCATTGCTCCAATGAATTAAGTGGCAACTCCCTTATTGCTCCAAAGAGCTCATTTTCATATTGACAGAAACAACAATATCTTAATAAACACTTGGTTCCCATGAAATTAACATCTTTTCTTAGATCTGTACCTCTGTTATGCTTCCTGGGAATATATGATTAAATTGACAGCTTGGTATTACATCCCTTGGCAATAAGTGCTATTGATGTCGGATTGTGGTGGAAAACACCCAGTTGACAAGCAAAATGGAAACCCTCAGGTTTTTAATGAATTCATAAATATCCAGGAGGAGTATAAGAGGAACGGCTTAAAGGGGCATACTGGAATTTATTAACTGATGACCTAAGCTTAGGCGTATCAGCTGTTGCTTTCTCCGAGCGCCACTTCTATTTCATAGGTCATGTGAAATTACTTGGCCTGATCACAGCTTGTTCCCATCCAAGTGAATGGTCTGAGCACGGTCACTAAGCAAATGTCTGGCTCTGTGCTTGCTTTGCTGTGAAAAATGCTGCGGACTCTTCAGAGTCACAGACCCCCGACAATCTCTAGCTGATGTCCCATCCTAAAGATAGATCAATTAATAAGCCTTAAAAACCCTTTACAGTGTTCCATCTGATGCCAGCATGGGAAAAGTTTAAGTCTGGTGTAAGAAAGGCCAGTCTTAATATATTTCCCCCACTGTGAGCATCAGAGGAGCGGAGAGGAGGTCAGTGCTTCAGAGGGGAGCACATAACTTCTTAATAAAGTTAGATATTTAGCTTCATTACATTACACACTGGCTCATTTTCAAATAGGAGGGCCAATTTTTATTTTTTTTTTTTTTACTGGAGCACTTCTGGATGGACTTTTTCAGTATCGTACTGTTGAATGTCACCTCGCCTATGTGAAGCATCCTTGGCGTTTTCTTGCATATTGATATTTCCTTTATCTAACTCCTCTTCATTCTGTCTGCATATTAGTATGTACTGATACTGATATATTCTAATATTCAGAAAGGAGTGAGAGGCTATAAGAATTCTAAAGTTTTCAATAAAAATGCCATTGTTATTTCAGAATGACTCCTGCACCACAAGTCACCTTGAAATCGACTTTTCCGCTCCTCCAACCTTGTACATTGTCATTTGTAGCTGACTTGTACACACCAGTTCTTATTCTCTGCCATTTAATTGCAGATGATAAAACTATAGATGTTTAGTTATAAATAGTCCAGTATTGGTGGGGCAGAAAATGCTAATTAGCATAGTAATACAAAGAGATACGACACGAGAAGCCCCCTCTCCTGGAAGGAAATAGGTTTTCAGTTATAATAGATTCTCAATGAGCAAGAAAAGTAGAAAACTCATTTCTTTTCATAAAGACAATTAGAAAAATGAGACCTTCAAAAAGTTGGTGTCAGTCTGTACAGGGGAGGGTTCACACTCATCCCTCAGATTTCATAGGTTTTATTAAATGGAGTGCCCAATGCCATTTCCTGGATCTTCTTAGCTAAAGGTCCTAATACATTACCCAATCCCAGGGCAGGGTGAGCATTGATTATACTTACCAACTCTCCCAAAATGTGCAGGAGGCTCCTGCTAAAATGGCAGACCACCTGGCATCTCAGAAGAGTTGGCAAATCTTCCAGGTCCCCACAGAATGCTCCTGCATCTACCTGGCTCTGTCATGTTATATCTGAGGTTATGTTCACACTGCAGTCATCCGTCATAGGATGACAACGACGGACAATAAGGGCCCATGCATACCACCGAGTGTGCATCCGAGTTGGGGGTCGTGTTTATTATGGAATGAAGTCAGAGGAGTGACATGTCACGTCTATGGGGCTTCTGGATTCATTCTGGTCCAGTAACACAGAGCAGGATAGGACCTGTTTTATAATCATCCGTGTTTTTGGAACGGAATGGATCTGATAGCCCCTAGATGTGAATGCACTCATACAACAGCATTCCGTGATAAACTCGGAATCCTAACTCGAATGCACACTCGGCCGTGTGCATGGGCCCCAATTGTAACAAAGTATCAGACACAGACAGAGCTCCTTCCGTCTGTGTCCGTTCCCATTGAATCTAATGTAAATAATGTGATGGCCGCTGTCTTCTATCGTGTTTTTTACATTGGGGTGAATGCAGACAGACACCTGACCGTTCCTATTATTGCCTGTTCCTAATTGTTAGATCATTGAACCATCTAATAGGCTCTCTAATCTAAGGGAAGTCTATTGAGACATCCTGAATATCAGGCACCTTACAATGTGGACCCTAGGGGCTTATCCATATGTCTATTTCTGATGAACGTGTGACATCCATGTTTATCATAAACTCCATATCAACCCTCTGATCTCAACGCCACAAACCTGTTTTCTAGCCATGGAAAAGGACAGAGATATGTTCTATCTTTGAACTTCTTTCCAGACCACAGAGTCCCATGAATGCCATGTGCTGTCCGTTTTTCACAAACCCAAAAACATTGGGAAGTATAGCAAATAAAAAAAAAAGATTGATGTGAAATGCAAATCAACAGTGGACAATATATGACCTGAGAATGAGTAGGATCATCTGCTACCGGTCATTAACACAAGGATCACATCTCCATACATGTCATACTAGTAATTTGTAGCATATTGTATACTGTTTTTATACTGTTTGTCTTTTTTTAGGTTTTCTCATTGTATATCCTAACAATGGACGTCTATGTCTTTCTCCACACACAGGTACAAGGTTACTCAGTCTGAGCTGTTTGCCTTGCTGTGCCGACTTGCAGATGAGCTCCTGTTCCGTCAGATCACATGGGTGAAGAAGTTGCCATTTTTCTCCGATCTTACCATTAAGGATTACACATGCCTCCTGATTACTACATGGCAAGAGTTAATACTACTCTCCTCATTCACTACTTACAGCAAACAGATCTTCGGGGATCTAGCGGATGTCACCTCTAAATACTCGCCCTCTGAAGAGGAGCTGAATAGGTGAGTGCCCAGTGTATGGGAAATGGTAGCGTATGTGCGAGGGATACCTCAGTCATTGAGTAGTAAAATACAACAGGCATAGCAAATGGACATATTAAAATGGACATATTCCCTTTATAATATATAACATATGTTCCAATTCCTCAATGCTTTCAAGATCTCTGCTAGCTGGAAGGGAGTGAAAACATTCTAAGGCCATATGGGTCAAGCCTGCGGAGGGATGTCTGACGATAGCTGATGGTGTTTGTCGTGGCTTGTAGCCATTATTTTCATGTGGCTGGCCCAGTCTTTCAATCATTGTGTTATATTGAAAAGCGTGGTGGAGCACGCAGCAATAACTGTCCTGCTGGGAGTTCACAACCCACAGCACAAGACGCCTTACTTTATGGGGTTTTCTGCAGTGTGTTGATGGGATTTGTGTGTTCTCATCCATTGATGGTCACGGTTGGTGTCCATAGTGCCGTAAACACTGGGGTAGCTGCGGTAGCGGCTGCCACAGGGCCCGGGACCTTAGGGGGTGGCTGTGAGCAGGAGCGGGGATCGGTAAGTGAGGCTGCGGGCCTGAGAACCCCAACAAATACTACTATTATCATACTCTGTGGTCTTTTCAGAACCTGGAGTATAATAATCGCAGGGCTAGGGGAGGTGAGAAAACATAAAAAAACAGTTACTCACCTCTTCTGCGCTCCGGCATTTCTAGGCAGTCTTTGGGCCTGGTTGGTGATCTCCCAGGTGTCATGTGACTTCTGTACCAACATTGAAGAGGGCCGAAAGTAGGTGGGAGTGCGTCGGAGCCCAGGATAGGTAAGTAACATTGGTTTTTATGTTTGTCACATCTGCTGGACCTTCGATCATTATACTCTGGGGTCTGAAAAGACCCCAGAGTATAATAATTGTTCATGGGTGGTCCATTATGGGGCATAATACCATGTGCAGGGACCACTATGGGGCCTAATATCGTGTGCAGGGCCCACTATGGGGCCTGATACCGTGTGCAGGGCCCACTATGGGGCCTGATACCGTGTGCAGGGCCCACTATGGGGCCTGATATCGTGTGCAGGGCCCACTATGGGGCCTGATACCGTGTGCAGGGCCCACTATGGGGCCTGATACCGTGTGCAGGGCCCACTATGGGGCCTGATACCGTGTGCAGGGCCCACTATGGGGCCTGATACCGTGTGCAGGGCCCACTATGGGGCCTGATACCGTGTGCAGGGCCCACTATGGGGCCTGATACCGTGTGCAGGGCCCACTATGGGGCCTGATACCGTGTGCAGGGCCCACTATGGGGCCTGATACCGTGTGCAGGGCCCACTATGGGGCCTGATACCGTGTGCAGGGCCCACTATGGGGCCTGATACCGTGTGCAGGGCCCACTATGGGGCCTGATACCGTGTGCAGGGCCCACTATGGGGCCTGATACCGTGTGCAGGGCCCACTATGGGGCCTGATACCGTGTGCAGGGCCCACTATGGGGCCTGATACCGTGTGCAGGGCCCACTATGGGGCCTGATACCGTGTGCAGGGCCCACTATGGGGCCTGATACCGTGTGCAGGGCCCACTATGGGGCCTGATACCGTGTGCAGGGCCCACTATGGGGCCTGATACCGTGTGCAGGGCCCACTATGGGGCCTGATACCGTGTGCAGGGCCCACTATGGGGCCTGATACCGTGTGCAGGGCCCACTACGGGGCCTGATACCGTGTGCAGGGCCCACTACGGGGCCTGATACCGTGTGCAGGGCCCACTACGGGGCCTGATACCGTGTGCAGGGCCCACTACGGGGCCTGATACCGTGTGCAGGGCCCACTACGGGGCCTGATACCGTGTGCAGGGCCCACTACGGGGCCTGATACCGTGTGCAGGGCCCACTACGGGGCCTGATACCGTGTGCAGGGCCTACTATGGGGCCTAATACCGTGTGTGTAAATGGAGCGTTATACTGTGTGGGGGCCAGGAAAGGGGGTGCTATGCCTAGGGGGGTCCCAAGTCAAAAGTTTTCTGGGTGGCCCAGTCTTTGCTAGTTACGCCACTGGGTGTCCATTCATTGACAGTAACAATGTGGTATTAAAGAACCAAGTATATTAGCTGCAAAATGTAAATAAATTAAATAAATTACTTTAAAGCGGTTTCTCTGGGATTTTCAAAAATTTCAGACCATGTGATTAAAAAAAAAAAAAAAAAAATTCATTCAATCCCCGCACCGTTCCAGTGATCCCTCCCAGTCTCTGTTTATTGGTCCTACCTTTTAGGGATATGCTGTTCTATACTGTATCTACTACCCTGCAGAGTTTTGCGTCATGTGAACACGTAAAAAGTCCGTCTGCATCCCAATACATCCTGGTCTATTTATACACAGTCTATAGCAAAACTTGAGCAAACACCGCACTTGAGGGACAGTATTGCCCCTGCAATGAACACTTCCCTTCTGCTCACAATTGGTTAACTGATGGCATGGAACAGCCGTGCCATATTACCCTCCGAGTTACCTCATCCACATCACCAAAGTTCAGATATCACATTAATGTAAATGTAAAATGATTTTACAGCTCTGACCTTTGACCTCTGAGCCATTAATTGACAGAAATGAGCCGGGGTCTTTGCTTTGCATATATTGGTCCGTCTCTAAATCTCGCCTTATCTGCTTCTAGGGCTATGTAATATGGCTAGTGATTTACGATGTGTGTTTTTTTTAATAATCGCCCCTTATCGGGCAGCAGATTACAGGGTGATTTAGGGCTGCTTGTGGGTTCATGCACAGCTGCACCAGCCTCTGGCCAGCTCCAGGGAGCCCTAACAAGCTCGCACACCCAAAACTTATCTGAACCTGGTTATTCGTGGATCCTTCCTAGAACTCCTCCACCCCAGACGTCAGACACAAGCCCTCCATTTATTGGTGACATTGCTCAACAGCCGTGAAGACTCTGACTCTAGGAAAGGCTCCCATTGCTCACAAGTCTTATCTAATCCTGTGATTTGTTGATTCCGGTCATTTCTCTGCTCATTTCTGTATCTTCAGCAGCTAGCTGCATGTCAGTCTAGTGAGCGGCTGCTCCATTGTAGTAATATAGCCTTTTACTCAAAGGATATGGGATTAATAACAAGGGTTCTGGTTTTATGTGACAAACAGCGCCACTTGTGTTCTTTGGCTGTATCTGGTAATGCAGGTCACTTGAAATGAGATGAGCTGCTTTATCAAAGAATGATAAAACAATGATTGGGGGGTTTTGTCAGACTAGACTGCTTAAAGGGGGTGTCTAAGACCCGTGCATAATGCATACTGATGACCTCTCCACATAATAGTTTATCTATATATCATTTGTTAGGGGGCCCAACGTTCGGACACTGTGCCGATCAACTGATTTGGCTGCCGGAAGCCGTATATACAAGGTATATGGCCAGAAGCAGATCTGCTGAAGTGAATGGGAGCAGGGCTGCAGTTCTCCGGCACCCCCATACAGCGTACAAAGCCGAGAGAGAGATCTGCTGCTCTGCTCCCATTCACTTCAATAGGAGGCAGAGCTACTTCTACATACACCTTGTATATATGGCTAGTTTCAGCTATTCGGCGCCCCCAATCTGATATTGATGACATATCCTGTGGAAAGGTCTTTAGTATAAATTATTTCAGGATCTCGGGAAACCCCTTTAAATATAACGGTGGCCATTCAACTTTAATAGTTGTCAGCCGAGCAACAAGTATTCCTCAGGACACCCTCATACACGAGCATGCTCGGACTGGCCAAGCATATATGTATTCTCAATGGAGAGCCGTCAGCTACCAGATATGCCTGTGAGATTGGAATTTAGCATGTTTGACCCCATGTCGTCTGTTGGGGGGAGTTGGCGCACCCAGATACACATAATAGTCAGCTGGTCCTGCTGGAATTAGTGGTTTCAGACGACTTCTCTTTTACCTCCTGATGTACCAGTTGACCATCTGTGGTTGGCCTAGACTCACTCTGCATATGTTGGAGTAAGGCTCCGGTCAAACCTGCGTTCGGTGACCGTTTGGGGATTCCGTCCCCCATTCTGCTAGAAAAGTAGGCAGGACTTTTCTGTCTGCATTTTTTGGACAGAAACCCAGCGGGTAACAGCTTTTTTAAGCGTATTGAGTTTCCATTTTTTGGATCCCCAAGCAGACCCAAAGAACGGAGACCCCAATGCTAGTGTGAACCTAGCGTAAGAAAAGACTGGACATGATCAATTTTATCACGACGAGTCCTTTGTTCCCCCAATAGTTAAATTTCCACCAAAGGCGTCTGGCAGCGGCTTACTCCACTCACCCCAGAGTCCCCACACGTGGCGTTCACATTACCTGTGTATCCAGGTCAGAAGGATTCTTATATATACCCACCTCACTAGGGTAGAAAGGGTTTTCTGCTCCGCTCTCCTACTACTAATACCCCAGACTCTGAACTGTAGTGATGTGTCCATCAGTGACATCACACAACCAATGGCTGGAGACATCGACCATAGCGACTTTATAAAATAACATAATGGAGCAGTGAGATGAAGGAACAGGGGGGATAATGGTAGCTGCTTGGATTGGTATTAGAGGAATTTACGTTGCACTGGAGCGTTCAGTTCATTAGGACGCCTCGGCGTGGGATTCCCGCACCTGGCAATTCTGCAATCTTTGCACCTGCTGTTTCTCATTGTGAGCAGTCAGTCTTGTGAAAAGAATTTCAACACTCCAATAATATTCTTTTGGCTGAGGGAGCGCCGAAATAAACACAGTTTCTATTGTGGAGCGTGAGGCGCTTGATTTTATTTTATTTTTGGGGATAGAGGGGTAAAGTCTTATACCTATTGCAATGTCTGGGGGAAGTGCAGAACAGAGGGTAGAGGGGGATACTGGTTCTAATTGAAGAGATCTTGTTGAGGTAGGGAGACAGACAATGCCCCATGGGAAAAAAGTATGCAAATGAGTTTAATTTGAAACCAAGAAAACCATCTCTGTAGTGCCACCTGTCTGCCCAAGGTAGTGCTACAGTCAGTTCTTCCTTTTGGAGGAGAGCTAATTTGCATGTCATAAATAGAAGTCATGTACTCTCTGGTACTAGACATAACATAGCATCACTTTTGACTGGAGTGTTCCTTTAAAATTAGTTTTTTTTTTTTTCTGTTTATATTTTCATGTTGTAGATTTTTTAATTCTATTCTGTCTACATGCATACAGGGGGCGCTCATCTTGCCTCAGCCTCTTCTCTGACACATTAACAGCATTTAGTGATATGCTTTACCGCATAGTCATGGCCATAGTCAGAATAGTCTGAAGCTTATTTTTGATGTCTATATACATTCTCCTATGCAGGGTGGGGAGAGCAAGCTGAGACATTATCTATTGTCAGTAGTGATGTTCTCTGTAGAGGTGTTCTCTTCTATTATGATTCAGTCTCTGAGGTGACTGCTGAAAAGAAAACCCCTACAGAATTGTAAAGTGTCTATTAGGCTTCACGGTAAGAGTGAAAATTGAAGGATATAGTACTTTTTTAAATGGAAAATGAAAAATAAAATCATCATAAAAAAATCTTAAATGTGTCACATGCTTAAAACGCAAATCACGACAGTAAATATCAGTAATATATGTTTCTGGATGGCAACATATGATCCAGCTTTCCTGGAGTCCTGAACTGCATGTATTTCTAGTTGTCTTTATATGTGGTTATTCCTATATAAATATGGAACATGACTGTTGAAAACCAAAAACAAAGTTACTAGCACCTACTGGACATATAGTGGAGGCCAGGTTTGTCACCCAGCTTTCCCTAGAACAGATATTTCAAAGAAAGCGTTAAAAAGAAGTAACGTAAAAGAAAAAGCCTTTTTTTTTCTAAATGTATGGAGTAAATCTTTAATGCTCCTTGTGTGCTGGGTTATGGCGGAGACTGTAGAGTATATACCATGGTTTACACAAGGGCAGGTAACATATAAACTATGTCTTCAGTAGGCGTCTGTAAGTCATCCATCCTCCAGAGGAAGGAGTTGCCAGCATGTGTGTGGATACATGGAGGGTGTAATAGATTCCCTGTGGGTGAGCAGTTCAAGGGAACAGTAACTATCCATCTAATTAGAGGATTATGATGGAAGCCGCCGTGTCTGTGCCGCTCTGCCGCGCTCGCTCTCACTAATTCTTCTGTTTCCTGTACACTGTGTTGTCCGGTTTGTCTGTACTCCCACCTGAGGCCATGCCAGCCTGTGTTCTGCAGCTGCCCCACGACTCCCCTCTATCCCAGCTGTGAACATCAGCGCTGGGAACTGCTTCGTCTTTTGTAGAATGTAAAGGAATACATCTTTGTTATATCAGCAAAAGCCTAACAGAAGGAAGTATTTAAAGGAGCCAAAACGTATTATCCTATGAGGAAATTCATTGTTAATTGGGGTGGGGGTCCCTTGTCGAGGGTTGTTGAGCAGGGAGTGCCTTCTGATACCTGCATCTGGTTGGCAGCCACTGGGCCTCAGTATTTGAAGCTGGTGGGGGGTTTGGGTGGTACTAACCCCCCCCAGGAGCCTCAGAAACTGAGCTCTAACTAAATCTGCCACTTCCAGAGCAATGGTTCCTAGCCGTGGTGCATACTCCTTGGGGTACACGTACCACAGGCTGAGAACTAAGCTTTTTTCCCCTACCTACAGTTCATTGGTTTTAATGGAAACTGTGTAATCTTAATTTTCCCTTGTGGTGGTGCTGCAGGGAAATTTATTACTTGCTGTCCTGTCCCCAGACTGGATGGACTTCTGTAATCTTCGAGGCATCTTTCTAATACAAATTGTTATATTGGTTTGGCATGTTGAGTATAGTTAACACTGTAAAGACTCTTCATAGGTGCTGGACTACCACAGATAACCCTATTAATATGAGGGCTGCTACTGTGATCAGCTGATCGCTCCCAAGACCTGCAGCAAGTGGGCAGGAGAAGTTGCTATTGGTTGGTCATTTGCTCTGCGGTGGCCTCTACAGGGGAGATCTATTATTACATGTGGTCATTTAATACCCCATAAAGTATCAGTTTTGGAGTATTTTTAGAACTCTGCATGATGCCAATCCTCCTTTATTCCTCCTAGAATTGTATGTACAAATCGACAAGGGGAATGGTAACTCCCAGTTGTCAAAGGAGATTATGCAGTGGGAGAGTGGCGAAGGAGGCAAACACAACTGATAACCCCCAGCACTTATATCTGTGGGGTGGCTGAAAGGGTTTGGATTTACAAAATGCTCAGGGTGACAGCGCCGATCAGATGATGTACAACATTTATGACTGGGCTTTTCAGACATGGCGACGGGTCCTCTTTAAATAAATGATGGTAAATGGCCTTCTCGAGACCACCAAACTGCAGATTGTTATGGGTATGATATGTCTAAGGTACCAAATTATGTAGGTAGGGGGCACTAGTGACTATAATGTACCTCATATGTCTCAAAATTTCAATTCTGCTTTGGTTTTCACTTCTCCCCTCCTCAAAAAATAACCAAAAACATTCCAGTCAAAAATAAATTCCAAAACAAAAAATTCTATCCCTCATCTGTATATAAATGTCTATCTACCCACTTTAAGGAAACCTGATATTGATTTTCTGACTTTACTTTAGATTTGGTGAAGAAGGTATGGAAGTGATGGAGAGACTCATCTACCTAGTCCGGAAGTTTGGCCAACTCAAAGTAACCAACGAAGAGTACGTCAGCATGAAAGTCATCAACTTCCTGAATCAAGGTGAGGCTCCGCTGGCTCTTATCATTTGCATTGGCAGATTTTCTATGATAGGGGGTTAACACTAGGTGGCGATACAGCAGTAAGTGAGGGGTTTTTTTTTTTGGGAATCATATTCAGCCAACATGTAACTTTCCACTTATTAATCACAATTTAATAGCAGTTTAATGCAGCCACCAAGGCCAGAACACGCGTCATATCACATATGTATTACGGGCAGCAGCGCTGGAAGATTAGTCCTGTCCAAATAAGGATTGTGTGACAGATCACCAGCTGTTCTCGCTTTATCTGAGGAGGATGACCCCAACACATCAATGTGGTGACCACACAATACACTCATGGTTAATATTGTGTCATCCTTGTTTGCTGGATTGATATTTTGCACATTGTTGACTTCACCTTTTTCTATTTTTTTTTTCCCAGCTCTTTAAGTCAATAAAATATGGGGAAAAGCTAAATTTTAATGGGGTATAAATTGGAAAGGAATCAACTTATATGGCCTAGATATTGTGCTGCTCGCCTGACTCTCCAGTATTATGACCCTGCAGAGCTAAGAAGATTATAAATTATTTTTGCATTTGTTGTCCAGTTTTTCTGTGCTTATTTACATCTTATAATTACTTATTATAATTTACCTGTGTTATAATATAGATATGTTATCAAGTGAAAATAAAAGATCTTTGTATAGAATATTATAGTAAGATCTGTTGTATTCATTATTTTTGCAATATTAACATAACAATTGATTGTGGTCATGTCAATCTCACTACTGAAACTCTAGTTTGTGTCTTGATTTTTCGGATCTTTTTGTGTATAACTGTGACTCCCATTTTGCCCTCATGCACAAGTGTGCAGGCCCAGTGGGTTCTGATTTTGTAATGGAGGACACTCTGATAACACCATCTGAATGCATTCTGTGCTCTATTAATTTCGGAGTAGGGGTTCCGTTCTGCACAGATCGATAAATATTGGAACGAAACGGAACACTGGAACCCCCCTTGCGAAAGCCTTGGATTGCACACTCATTTTTTTTGTTACTCCCAGATATGCATACATTTATACCACTTCTCTACTACTCTGTGATATCACGTAAGGCTGAGTGGGGGGTTATTATAATAAGAATATGGACGAATGTAGAAAGAGCAGTGTGACCGTGATGTGTGCGGAGATAAAGTTTTACGGGATTTTGCTGCACTTTATAATGATACATTTTTTTTCTTTAGAATGACTCAAAATGAGTTAAGAAAGTAAATGAAGCAATACTAACCTCACTGATTCCCTGCTGCTCTGGTTGTGACGCTGCCTGGTCCACGGCTGGTCTTGACTACTTGGTCTCTTGACACATGGGATTTGCTCAGCCAATAACTGGATGCGAAGGGTCCTATTTCCTATGTATCTTAGAGGGTCCATGAAGTAGAGACCAGTGAGGAAACCTTGCAGCGTTGGTATTATTTCTACTCAGTGGAATTTCTAAAAAGATAAAAAAAACTTTACCCTTCAAAAAACCTATTATGATATCAGAGTTTTTGTTTTTCAGATTAAAATGAAATTCTGGTCCTCATGAGCATTTCTGTCTTTTACCTTTTTTTCACTCAACAGATATCCAAGGTCTCAGCAATAGTGCTCAGCTTGAGCAGCTGAATAAGAGGTATTGGTATGTGTGCCAGGACTTTACAGAGTTCAGGTATCCACATCAACCCAACAGATTTGCAGACCTCATGATGTGTTTACCTGAGATTCGCTACATTGCTGGTAAGTTCAGTCCAGCTTGATGGCCTGGGCTAGGTCAACCACCAGGATCAGGTTAGGATGCGTCCTAAGAATAAATGTTAAAGGGAATGTGTCCCCCAAATGTACCAACAAATTTAAGCATTTTTGATTTTATTTTCCATGTCATTATCCTATATTTAAGCACTTCAGTACCGGACCAGTTTCTCTGGGTCAGGCCCAGACACATATTTGGGTATTTTTCGTATATGTGGTTTTGAGGGCTATAATACTTTTATCATTTGGTTTATTGAACATATTTTTTCAGTGAAACATATGGCTTTATTTTTGTTTTTACATTTTTATCTTTTTTTTTATGTTCAGGAAAATATAAACTGTGCCAGAATCAGTGGAGCAGCACCTAGAAATTGATGTAAAGAGCTGGAGGTGGTGAAAGGTCCCCTACATTAGGGCTTAATTTATCGCGCATGGGCCCTAAGTCGTAGTGTATGGGTTTTGGTATACTGGGATTGACATCCTCTGTACTATTACGGCAGGTGTCGGGTATTTAAATATGGCAGCCACCATAGCCCCCGCTGCCTTGATCAAAGCTGATCAAGACGCCATTTTCCCTGTAGGGAGGATCGCATCCAGGAGCCTCTTGAAGTCTCCCAGGCTTGTCTCTGTATTTCTTCTATTACAGGCTTCTCTGTGCAGCCTGTAATAGAAGTGCTGGCATTTTGCAATGCATTAGCATTGTAATGCATTGCATTAGAGATCAGACCCCCTGAGGTTCAATATATATATTAAATACAGTATATACAAAAAAAAAAAGAAAAAAAAATTTAAAATTCAAATCACCCCACCCCCCTTTCCCTAGAACACACATTTGCTGTTTTGCCTCTGATAAAAAATTAAAAAAAAAAAGTGATCAAAGCAATAGACATTCCCCAAAATGGTATAACTAAAAAGTATATCTGACACCCTATGCATCCCCGTTCACAGAAATCTAAAAAAAATGTTACGGGTGTCAGAATATGCCGACTCTAAAGGTTTTATTTTTTTTAAGGGGTTAAAATATAAATAAAACTATATAAATTTGAAATCCCCTGAATTGTATCGACCCATAAAATACAGGAGACATGTCATTTTGGCTGCACAGTGAGCGCCATGAAAACTAAGCTTAGAAAAAAAAAAAAAAACGCACCCACAAATGCAGTTTTTCTATAATTCCATGCCATTCTGAATTTCTTTTTCCAGCTTCCCAGTACATTAAATGGTACCATTATGAAGAACAGTTGTCCCACAAACAGTAAGCCCTTATATGGTTCTGTGTATGGAAAAATAAAAAAGTTATGGAGTTTGGAAGAGTCAAAAACTAAAATCGAAAAAAAATCCCAGCTCCCGACTATTGCTTCCTATGGTCATGATTAGGTTGTAAAGCATATGACTAGTTACTGTTAGTACAGCAGAGGAGAAGCTCAGGTAAGATGGCTGCCCCATAACCATGTACAGAAAATAGAAGAAAAATCTACAAATAGAATTTCAAAACAGATTAGAAAAAGTGATCAAAGAGATTAAACATTATTTGAATGATACAATCACTATGTTTTAAATTACTTCTAAATCTTAGATTTATGGTATTTTAGTTTTAATACTTTCCATCTTAGCTTTTTCTGTTCTTATTTTAACACTTTAACACTTTTTTCATAAGTAAATTGTATTGACTGAAATAATTTTTTGTACTTTTCAAAGGAAAATTGTTGAATGTACCAATGGAGCAGCTACCGCTGCTTTTTAAAGCGTTTCTTCACTCATGCAAGACAAGTGTTACTAAAGAGTGAGGAATGAGCAAGGAACAAGTGAAGAACTGATCTGAAGACTGCTGGAAACCAGGGCTATCCTGCATCAGTTAAAGGGAAAAAGACAATTCCATGTCTCTATATGGGAGGGGTTTTGTTTGTGTTTTTTTTTAAAGTTTGCATTTTTTAAAACTTTTTTCTTATCTATTTATTTTTTGACAGACTTGAATGTATTATCTTCAACACGGATGCACAAACATAAATGCAGTTGTTGCATTGTGTTGCTGTTTACAGACCTAAAAAAATTGAAAGCCTTTTTATGGGAGGGATACAAATGTTACAGTGTTGCCATTTTTTATGGGGTTTTTTTTTAATTTCCTTCTTTTTCTCTTTGGGAGTGGGTGAGAAAATATTTCAATAGTTTGTGCGAAGAAAACTACCTCTATTTTTAATGTGTTTTTTTAAAATTTTGTCTGAATTTAATATAAAATGTAATAAAATAATTGTATTGCTAAAAATGCTGAGATTAACTTGTACCATTTTTGGTTTATGCTTGATTTTTATGAATGGTGAATATTTTACAGTGTCTGGCTTTGTGCAGTAATAAAGTGCATAAAATTATTTATCTAGAGCATACCAGTTCACACTAGCGTTCATGTTTCCTTCGGGTCCGCATGGGGTCCCGAGAGGCGGAAACCCTGACCACTTAAAAAGACTATAATGGGGTCCGCCGGGTTTCTGCCCGATTTCCGTCAATATAATACTGAAGCCAGTGGAGAGAAAAGTCCTCCTTGCAGGACTTTTCTCTGCATCGATTTTAGGCGGAATCTGCAGCGGAGTCTCGTACAGAGACTCTCAACATAGATGTGAATCTAGCCTTAAAATAGAATCCTGTAAGCCATCCTTTGTACATGGTCTTCATCTGTGTAAGGCTGTCACTAATCGGCTTTAAACTTGTTCGGGCAGCAGCTGTGTCTCCGGCTCCCCCCACCCCATCCCATCCCATACACAGGGGAGTAAACTGTTGACAGACGCTCCTGGCATCAACTTTCCCAAGAACAAAAGGTTCAGATATGTTGTAATCCAACATCCTGGTCCTGCTTTCCCCCGACATCTAATGGGAAGACCCCCCATACACAATAGATGGTCAGTGGGTTCAGCCAATATTAATCTAATGTATGCATCTAGCCTAACATTTTATACCGTAAAGCTTTTAGAAAATAAACAATATATAATGTAAAAAAAAATAAAGAAAAATAACATAAAATACAATATAAAAAAAATATGAAAAATGTTTTTCCCCTTTTTGCTTGGACATCAAGTAATGTACCAAATAGTTTTGGATGTTATTTAGAACATTATTGTAGTCAGTAAATGTCTTGTAGATTTATAGCTTTCTTCCATTGGGGTAGTCTAAGGTACCCAAAATATCAAGTATTTCACTAAAATTAAACTAATGAAAATTAAGTCAGTAATGTAATAAAATATAATTGATAGTGTAAAAGCCAGATACTGTATGAAATAGATAAAATTGCTAAAAATTTTAAAAAAAATTGTTTTTCTCAGCATTTTTCCTACAATTCCTCCATTTGTACATGTAGACCAGTAACAGGACATTATCCTGAGCACTGCCTTCGTTTGGCATTGAATAAGCTTGGCCTACTCATTCTGAATTGGCTTTATACTGGATCTGAATGAGGGAATGGGAAGGTCCCATGCACACGACCGAGTGTTCATTCACATTGAGGCCTAGTTTATCGCGCATGGGCCCTAAGTCTTACTGTATGGGTTTTGGTATACTGAGATTGAATGACGGTTTTAGAATCCTATATGTTTAGTATTAGTTATAGCACCTTTTACGCCATTGCTGATTTTGTATTTGGAGATCATGTTAATAGGAGCGTCATTTTCATAGCCCTTAGGGACTTTAACTGGGGCAGCCATTGACAGAATGATCTTCCCAATCATTGCCTGGTGTAGTGGGGCCAAGTGAATCACATCTTTTGTGCCATCCTAAAAATGAGATGAGGGAAACGAGATCTTATGAACTATTGTCTGATCAGCGCCCCTTACGATATTGCATTTTTTTTTTTTTTTGTGAGCATTTATTATGAACAGAGAATTGGCCTATATAAAAGGTCCCTTACTAATGTGTATACTAGATGGCGTACTAGTTTTTGTCATGTGAGTACTGGGCCTTAGGGCAGTGTCTCATGCACATGTACCCAGAACTTATGATTTTGAACAGGGTAAAATGCAGGAATACTTGAGGGAAAGTCTGTCACCGGGACCCTGCATATCATATGTATTACATCATATAAAGGAAGACATTTCAATGCCTGGAGATTTTTGGAATATAGTACTTGTAAGAAGATCATAATGATTGGATCTACAAACACCAGTGTCCTGAACCAGAGCACTCCCATAGTTTCCATTGGTTTATTTGGAGAGGTAGTCATGAATACTTTGTCACCTCTTATTTTGGACATCCAAGTGCACTTCCATACATTTGGGGGGCTTTCGGTTGTGCTCTGCAGTTCATGGTACAATGTACAATTGGAGGAAATGACCATAGCAAACCTGGCTTTAACTTGCATATGTAGAACTGTTTTATTGTTGATGATTTTTGGTTTTTAGATGATTTATTTTGCCTTTTGTGTATTTTGTGCTTTTTATTTTTACATTACATGATTGTTTGTTTTTTATTTTTTTCTTTTTGGTGGAGGGAAAGATGTTGCATTTTCATGATTTAAGATTTCCTCGAGTTACTTAGTGCAGTTTTTTCTGCAGTTTATTGAACCTAAGCCAGAAGTGGTTTCAAGAGGAATGGGAAATATAAAGGGAGGAGAGGAGTTAAACTTCTCCTCCCTGTGGAATACAATTTTGGCTTTGGCTCAGAAACTGACTTTATGGTTTCATCTTTACAGTCGCTCCTTATGCTGTGACAATAGATGAAAATGTTTAATTACGCTTATGTATTGGGGCAGAGAATTGGAATGCATAAAGGGTTAAGCTTAAAATTTCTAAGATTGACATTGGCTTATAGATATGACCATCAGTGAGTCTCCAAGAAGATCCTATGGACAGCAAATTGCAGTGAACCAAATGCAGGTATTGGCTTAGTTTTTTGGCCGGATGTAATTCATTCACCATAATTAAAGCAACAGCTAGGAAAAATTGAAGCGCTGTGTACACCTCATTGGTGTACGTACTCAGTGGTCAGGATTTTGCATCAATATTTTTAAGCAAAGACTAGTACTGGAATCTATACACAGGAAGAAGCACCTTTTTCCATGGGTTGGATCCATTCCTGGTCTTGGCTTATACATATGGATGAAAAATACTCATCATTAGTTATGTAATTGTAAGTTTGGACTTATGCCTAGTGGAGGACCCAAGGGGGTGGTGGATATGACTTCTATTCTTTGGTGCCCTCTGATTCCCAGAGACATACAATGATGTCACTGCCTGAGAAGAGGAAGTAGAGCTCAGTATCATAGTCCTGGATAATCCTTATAACAGGGTTTTGCCCATGAATAGCACTTACAACCAATTCACAAAAATGGGAGATAGGTGTCTGATCTCTGGGACATCCACCGATCATGAATGAGATTTGGGTGGTGCAGCAGCATGCCCTGTTCGAACAGGGTGACCCCCATTCTTGTGATTGGTGGAGGTCCCATTGATTGGAAACATCTGTGTTGATAGGAGTACCCCTTTAGGACCTGCATTAGGCACACAGACTATCAGTTTTTTTTTCTTTCACTAATGTGGTCTCCATCATTCCATGACCTAAAAAAATTGCAGCATCACCCACTCTTTACAAGAGCTAGTCATAATCTTTATAGTAATAACAATACATTACCATTTCTCCTTATCTATGCAAAACTGCTGTCAAATGACCCAGTGGTTCACCTCATTGTAAACGTTTCTGTCCATGGGAAGCACAAAAGCAAGATGATTAGATGTTAAAGGGGTTTTCAAGGACTATGATATTGATCTCCTGTTCTTGGGATAGGTCATCGATATCCGATTGGTAGGGGTCTGACACCCAGCACCTTCGCTGATCAGCTGTTTGGACAAGTACTTTGACCTTACCAAGAACAGTGCCATACAATTCTCTACCAGCTGTGCTTGGTGTTATAACCCAGCCTCATTCATTTAAATGAGACTGAGCTGCACCATGGCCATGTTGTCCGATGGACATGATGCCATTGGCTTGAAAGAAAGAAGGGGAACTCACCCAAGTGTCAGAAGCTCTTCAAAAAATGAATCAGTGGGCATCCGGGGTGTGGGACTTCATCAATATCATAGTCCTGGAAAACCCCTTTAATCAAATACTGACAGTCAATGAGATATGTTAAGTCAATGGTTAACACTTTTTTTTTTTTTTCCCCCCCAAAAAAAATCAGAGGAGATCTTAATTCATTTTATGACATATTACCTCCTATGTGACCAATTTGGGTCTCTAAAGCATGTTGTATCACATCTAGCATAAGTCATACACCCATTCAGTGTTTGGCTTTGGGGACTTCCTAGCTGGTTTACAGCTGCTGCACAATTGTGTCCTCAGAGCACCAATAATGCACATCAATATTAGCTTACTTTCCCTCCCATAGTGACTGTACTAGCCGAAAAGCCTTCATTTTTTTCATTTTTAGTGGTAATACGGGTATCGCTTATCGGCAGAGTTGGTCACGAACATTCTCAAAGACCATGTAATACATAACCTCATGTCTAAGAGCTATGTAATATTGCAGTTGTGCCTAATAATGTGCTTGTGCTACAAAAACAGAGTTTATAATGTAAACCAGCCAAGAGTCACATGCCTTAGGGCTCCTTGGCATTCAACTTCATCGATTTTCACCTTGTGGTTTTCAAAAATGTCTTAATGTAAATTTTTGGTTTTTGTGCTGAATAACATTGTGTTGTAATGGACTCTTGAGCTGTTCAGGAAGGATGGATTCTGTAACTTTAGTCCACATCTATGTAAGGAAAGGAACAAAAGCGGCCAACAAACTTTCTGCTCGGTTGCTTTTATGATCTGAACCAAAGGAATGGCTTTCAGGAATGCAGTAGACGTGTTCCTAAAGTCACAAATGTTCACCAATGGGGACCTTCACTTAAAACACTGGGTGGCGATAAAATATAGCACTTATATAAGTCAGTACACTGCTAGATGCCGAATTTCTAAGGATCACCATTTAGTTTTCCACATACAGTATTTTTTGAATTATTGTGGTGTCCTTCAAGACTCGAGGCCTCCAGACCCACAAGGCAGTTGGCGTTCAGGTTTGGTCCAACTTTATTGTTAAGTGTCTGGAGGCTTTTATTGGACATTCACAAATATTCACATGGTGGAAAAGTTCTTTGTACTTTAGCTTTTCTTGTCGGGTAGGATTAATACCAGATAGACTTCTCTCAAACTGTAGGTACCCATCTTAGAAGACCTCTCATTATGTACGGTCCACTTAAAGGGGTTATCTGGGTTGTGTGGCCTTCCCTACTGAAGGTTCATTGAGTAGAGTGTAATCGGTCATGTAACGGGGAGTCGGAGCATTATCTGCCAAGGAAAAGGAACAACAGTCTGCAAAGGCTCCAAGGTCTCAGCGTATGTAATAGTAATAAAGCTTAACCAGTGTAGGGAATACACTGGTAAGCTTTATTATTGCAAAGATAAGGGTGGGTTCACACCTGCGTTTGAGTCCGTCTGCTGCCAATCCGATTGAAAATCTCTGGAAACAGGATAGGCATCGGATAACGACAGGTTAGCGACGCATTGGTTGAAAACCCATTCATTTGAGGCTCAGGTCTGAGCCCAAAAGTGCGTTAAAGACCAGGCCTCATTTTTCATATGGCAATAACTTGAAGACGCTTTAACTTGCACAAGTGATTTTGAGACTCTTTTTTCGTGAGACATTGTACTTCATGTTAGTGGTAAACATTGATCAATATTTTTGTATTTATTTATAAAAATATAAGAAATTTGATGAAAATTTGGAAAAAAAATCGCAATTTTCAAAATGTGAAATGCTCTGCTTTTCAAACAGATAGTCATACCACCCAAATAAGTTAATAAATATTATCTTTTTTTATATGTCCCACTAGGACACCTGAACCGATAGTCTAATCGCTGATTCAGCACTATACACTGCAATACACGTGTATTGCAGTCTATACAGGAATTCAGCCTATGTAGACATAGGCTGATTTCCAGAGTTCCCGGCAGGATCAACCAGGTAATGAGGGCTTCAGGCAGCCTGGGGTCACTGGCCAGACCTCGGACTGCATATTATAGATATCGGCACCCCCCGATGTCGCCGTGGGGGGTGCCTGGGGCGGCAACATGGCGGAACCCCTTGGATGCCGCGGTCATGTTTGACCGCGGCATCCAAGGGTTTAAAAACCCCAATCGGCGCTGAGAGCCGATCGGAGGTTAAGTAGCAGGGTGTTAGCTGTCAGTTACAGCTAACACCCTCTCCCGATGCTGCCCGTGGCACTTAGTGCTGCTAGCAAACACTTAAAATGCTGCGGTCGCTATTGACCGCGGCATCTTAAGGGTTAAACAGCGGGGAACGGTGTTATCATTGGTCCTCGCTGTTGCAGAGGGAGCCTGGCTGTCAAATACAGCCGGGCTCCCGCGGTGATCACACGGGCTCTGCTTCTGAGCCTGCTCGATCACCATCACGTACCTATACGTGGGGATGCGATAACTACCACATTCTCCCACGTACATGTACGTGAGAATGCGTAAAGGGGTTAAGAGACTGGTGTCTCATTATAGGGATTTAGAGTGATCTATGGTTACTGCACAAATTTTGCATAGCTATTTATGGTTCTGCTCTGTTGTGATGGCATTAGTGGATTTTATTACTATTTGCCCTGTGAGGAGTGGGTTATTCATTTTTTAGTTAATATTATTAAAAGTGAAGTTTTAAGCATCTATATCTCCATAATATGGACGTCTGTGAATTACTTGATTCAAGAGGAGATGGTTTATCTTTGATTAGTCAGTGAATGTGTCTTTTTATGCGGGACAACATGACGTTTTTATTGATACCATTTGGGGAAAGATCTGATGGTTTGATCACTTTTTATTCAATTTTTAATAGGAGGCAAAGTGTTGAAAAAAAACGCTGTTTGGCCATTTTGATTTTTTTTCCCTGCTACACCGTTAACCTTATGGGATAAATATTTAATATTTCAATAGTTCGGGCATTTTGGAGTGCAGGGATACCTAAAGTGTTTATGCTTACTTTTGTTTATTTACTTTTATATCTGATCTAGGGAAAGGGGGGTGATTTGAACTTTTGTGGGTTTTTTTAAAATTTTTTTCATACTCTTAAAAACTTTTTTTTTTTCGACTTGTATGATCAGACTCCCTAGGGACCTTGAAACTACTGTATCGCAGTGAATAGCAAAATGCCGTCGCTGCTATTAGACGATGCCTCTGGCATCGTGTAATAGCTCTAATGTAATGACAGGCCTGGGAGCCTTCAATAGGCTCCCGGCTGTCATAGCAACCAATCACATCCCTCCGATGACGTTCTGGAGGGCGGCGATGGGGGAAAAATGGCAGCGCCCATGGTGGCTGTGCTATATAGACGCCGCGGTCCCGTTTGACCACGACATCTAAAGGGTTAACAGCCGTGATTGGTGCAGGCACCGATCGCTGCTGTTAGCGGCGGGTCCTGGCTGTATTATACAGCTGGCACCTGCGGTGTATGGAGAGCGCTCAGCTCCTGAGCGCTCTCCACACATCGTCATGCGACTCAAGACGTACTATTACACCCTGGGTCGTTAAGGGGTTAAAGCAATGCGCAGGTGTGCGCTTACACCCTCTGCGCTGTGAATGCTTTTTTTCGTCGGAAACAAAGTGGGACACGCAGGACTTCGGGTCCGATGAAAAAAAAATGACTTCGCAGCGCAGAGGGTGTAAGCGCACCCCCCCCCGCATTGCTTTAAAAACCCATTCAAATGAATGGGTTTTTAACCAATGCGTCACTAACCTGTCGATATCCGATGCCTATCCTGTTTCCAGAGATTTTCACTTGGATTGGCAGCGGACGGACTCAAGCGCAGGTGTGAACCCACCCTAACCCCTTTAAACTAAACTTTTTATGGTAGGTTCACACAGTGGAATTTTGTGCTGATTTTGAGGTGGATTCCACCATCTGTCTGCCTCCCATTGTTATATAAAAAGAAAAAAAAGTCCTGCTCGATCTTGCAGTAGATTCCGCACTGCAGAGTCCACACAGAGTCACTCTCCTACTCCATTCATCTGTGACACATAGTCAGAGGGGCGGAGATGGTAGCAGAATTAAGGCAGAAGTTCATCTGAAATGTCTTTTCCATTTCTGCTGTGTGAACAAACCCTTAGAATTCCTATCTGCCATATTGGAGTTTCCAATACTGGTCTTATTTGCTTTCTTTTTTTTTTTTTTTTTTTTCTTAAATAACTATATCACCCATTGGTTGGGGTTGAACTTGATTTCACGGGAAGGGTTTGCTATTTCACATTGATGACATTTTTCCTATTTGTCTTTTTTATTTTTTGAGTCCCTTAAAATTTTTCAATGTTCTCCTGAAGTAGAGCATTCAGCATCCTGGCAATTTTACCAGTGGAATTTAGGAAGCAGAACAGTCTTTTTTAAAACTTTTTGGCTGGTGGCACCCTTTTAGCGAAACGGTCCAATAGAGTCCTAAATGACTGAATCAGATCCATACTGTGTATGAGCACTTGGCCTTTTTCATCATTGTGTTAGAAGAAAGTAAAATATCGCAGTCTGTAAAGTTTTTCCAGCAAAACCAAAGTTCAGTATTTTGCTAACTACCTCATGCGGAGATACCTGTACTGTTAGAACAGACCACGCCTGCCCAGAAAACTACCTCCATTTTGGATGACTAGAAGAGTTGTAGTGCTTATGAAGCTACAGGGGATTTACCAAAGGAATTCCCCTAAATCTTCACAAGAGTGAACTCTGCTCAAGCGGAGTGTCGTCTTATCTACTCTGTGCATATAGTACTTAAGTCACAATGGCGTGGGTTCACTGTGAGCCTCTGGAAGCTGTTTTTTCCATATAACAGGAAGGCAGGGCATTTCCCATAAAGTATAGGTTTCCTGTATTTTTGGCAGATGCCTTTTCCAAATGAATGCTATATTTGTGATAAATCAATGTATTTGTGTAAATAATGTAATGCGGGGATGTGTCATCTGTGGGTAATTGACAATAGACCTTATTGTAAAAGTACCCCGTGCCCTGCAATTTGTTTTTTTTCTTTCAGTTTTTAGTACAGCACAAGTCCTGCTGCAGCTTTATGTATCTGTAACTCCACTACCTTTTTTGCAAATGTGACCAATGTATTTTAAAGAGCATGTCTAGCAAGCCTTAGAGATTTTTAAATCAATAAATGTGAATTCATATAACATTTGTGTCTGTGGTTCTGCGTCTTATTTTTTATTACTGTAGGTATTACAATGTCAATGGAACATATCTAGGTTTACATTGTACATAAACCTTGCTAAGCCACATTGGATGACGTAAATAGGCAATGTTGTTTCAACAAACTTTGCATAAATGAATAGTACCGGCGATAAGAAACTTTGTAATATACCTTATTCAAGAGAAATGCTTCTTTCAGCTCTCATCAGACTGTTTCCCTGCTCCCCCTTCCTCTGCTAATATGGATTTCACTGTGAAGACGGAATGCGAGGTCACATGACTCATGGTTATAGAAGTCTATGGAGAGAGGTAGTAGTAGTGAGCAGGAGGTAAGAGACAGGCTGATGTTGGAGCTGAATAGAAACTTTCTATCACAACCAAGGCACTGTACTTGCATTCGTGTACAGGTCACTTCTCTATACCGTTCTGTCTGTTTCTGGGTCTGTCTCTGAGTGAGAGAGAGGTACTTAGAGAGTAGATTCTTCTGTACTCGCTATGTGCAGTGTATGGCAGCTAGTGTCCACCTAACCGCTCAGAGAGGAATGCAAAGTAGAGATATAGCATGTAGAGAGGTAAAAACTGCAGCTTATAAATCATATAATTGCAAGAAATGGTGATAATCCTCATGTACACATAGCAGCTTATTCTGAAAAGTCAAATGAAACAGCCATGCACATTAGATTATCACCTTTCAACCAACAATCGGCCATGAAATATGACAAACTTTAGTCTACCAAAAGTAACTTGGTCTTGCTGGATATTTTTGGCATGCAGTAAAATAAGCGTTTGACACTGCCTTCTCTTCAGGAAGTTTAATTATTAATATTGATAGTGGGATGATTTATACAGTCATGGCCAAAAGTTTTGAGAATGACACAAATATTATATTTTCACATGATCTGCTGCCCTCTGGTTTTTATGTGTGTTTGTCAGATGTTTTTATCACATACAGAAATATAATTGCATTCATATTATGAGTAACAGAAGCTTATATTGACAGAATGAGTTAATGCAGCAAGTCAATATTTGCAGTGTTGACCCTTCTTCTTCAGGACCTCTGCAGTTCTCCCTGGCATGCTCTCAATCAACTTCTGGACCAAGTCCTGACTGATAGCAGTCCATTCTTGCAGAATCAATGCTTTAATTTTGTCTGAATTTGTTGGTTTTTGTTTGTCCACCCGTCTCTTGATGATTGACCACAAGTTCTCAATGGGATTAAGATCTGGGGAGTTTCCAGGCCATGAACCCAAAATCTATGTTTTGTTCCCTGAGCCATTTAGTTATCACCTTTGCTTTATGGCAAGGTGCTCCATCATGCTGGAAAAGGCATTGCTGAGCGCCAAACTGCTCTTGGACGGTTGGGAGAAGTTGCTCTTGGAGGACATTCTGGTACCATTCTTTATTCATGGCTGTGTTTTTAGGCAAGACTGTGAGAGAGCAGATTCCCTTGGCTGAGAAGCAACCCCACACATGAATGGTTTCAGGATGCTTTACAGTTGGCATGAGACAAGACTGGTGGTAGCGCTCACCTCTTCTTCTCCGAATAAGCTGTTTTCCAGATGTTCCAAACAATCGAAAAGGGGATTCATCAGAGAAAATGACTTTCCCCCAGTCCTCAGCAGTCCACTCCCTGCACCTTTTGCAGAATATCAGTCTGTCCCTGATGTTTTTTCTGGAGAGAAGTGGCTTCTTTGCTGCCCTCCTTGAGACCAGGCCTTGCTCCAAGAGTCTCCGCCTCACAGTGCGTGCAGATGCACTCACACCTGCCTGCTGCCATTCCTCAGCAAGCTCTGCACTGCTGGTAGCCCGATCCCGCAGCCGAAACACTTTTAAGAGACGGTCCTGCCGCTTGCTGGTCTTTCTTGGGCGCCCTGGAGCCTTTTTGGCACCAATGGAACCTCTCTCCTTGAAGTTCTTGATGATGCGATAGATTGTTGACTGAGGTGCAATCTTTCTAGCTGCAATACTCTTCCCAGTTAGGCCATTTTTGTGCAGTGCAATGATGACTGCACGTGTTTCTTTAGAGATAACCATGGTTAACAGAAGAGAAACAATGATGGCAAGCACCAGCCTCCTTTTAAAGTGTCCAGTGGTGTCATTCTTACTTAATCATGACAGATTGATCTCCAGCCCTGTCCTCATCAACACCCACACCTGTGTTAATGGAGCAATCACTGAAACGATGTTAGGTGGTCCTTTTAAGGCAGGGCTGCAATGATGTTGAAATGTGTTTTGGGGGATAAAGTTCATTTTCTAGGCAAATATTGACTTTGCAAGTAATTGCTGTTAAGCTGATCACTATAACATTCTGGAGTATATGCAAATTGCCATTAGAAAAACTGAAGCAGTAGACTTTGTAAAAATTAATATTTGTATCATTCTCAAAACTTTTGGCCATGACTGTACATTTGCATAACGGCCATCCAAAATTGAATGTCCATAGCCAGCTTTAGATGCTGTCATCTGAGGAAGAGGAGTAAGCCGCTATTAGTGACTTATCTCCCCTGAAAGCAAAAAGACCGGGCGTCTTGAAATACAGAAATCCTTCTCTTGTGAGGCTTTGTGGAAGGTTGGCCGACTGTAATTTACATCAACCATTCATTTGAATGAACCGCATTTATTATAAGAATATGCAGATAAGCTCTCCTTGATGAAAAAAGGAAAACTTGCTCTAGCACCACCTTTTGGAACATCGCTCCCTATAGATCAATGCTTGATTTTCTAAGAAACTTAGTGACATTGACTGGGATTAAATCACAATAATTCCTCCAAAAGGAAGAGACCCATCCGCAGACAGCTGTTTTGTGGTTTTTGCCCCTCATCAATAGAAAGAAGGGTACTGGTTTGGCTACATGAGTGGATATAGATGTGGGGCGAAAGGGTACTATGTCTCCAAGTATTTATTTTACTAAAGTTAACTGCCCTGTTGGTGCCTTTAGTCCACCAATACATCCTGCAGAGGGCCACGGATGTGTACAGGACAGTAGTGGATGGAGAGGTATTGGGGGGTAAGGTGGTGATATGAAGGTCTGGGGCAGACTTTACATGCCATGCCCCGACGACAGAGGGCTTTGGTTACTCTTCTCCCACCCCAGTCAGCATTCACTCCAGCCTCCACCTGTTGTTCCTGAGCTGATGCTCCCTGTGCCCCCTCAGTTCAGCTGAGTATGCATGTGTTCTCAACGGGGAAAGAGGAGTATGTCACTGCACTCTAGTGAAGGTTTGTCTACCCAGAAAACACCACTATTGGATGTTAAAGTTATACATATACAATCCTCCCCCCCCCCCCCGTCAGATGATGTCAGGAGAAAATAAAGTAAAAGTTAAACTACACATTCTTAAGCTGCACCAGATTTTCCAAACTTTTAGACTGTCTAGTCTAACTTTACAACACTTTAGTTGACTTAATTCCTGACCAAAATTTGGTGCAAAAAATTGACACACTGGCCAAAATTTTGGTGCCATATCTGGAGCGCAAACTTACAAAGTGTCTAAAACACCGTGAAAATGGTGTAAAGCATGTAAATTTTTAATTTTTTTACATAAATTACACCAGAGTTCTGGTGCAAATGTATTAGTTTATCAAGTTTTTGGCCATAAGGTTTATAACAAAACCTCCGGACCTTGAACGCCTGTGGACCACCCAACCACATAAAGACACAAACTTTAAAAAAAAAAAAAAAAAAAGTGAAGCCGTTGCTCATGAATTGTTTTCTAAATTTATTCAAATGTGATCATGTTAGGTAAAGTGTATAGTGCGACGGTTCTCATTACACAGACAGTCAAATTGCTACAACTCAGACATACCTTACATTTTATTAAAGAACAGTTGTGCTATATTTCATGACTTGTTTATTCAATGCCATTCAAGTTTGCCTATTGTTTTGGGGGTGGTATTCGGCACTAAAAAAAAATCCTTGAAAATGTAATTCATGTACAATGCCAATTAAGGAATTGATATTATGTCGCATTCATTTATCGGAATGGTATTTCAGCATTACAGAGTGATGGCAGAGTTCTTTCAAACTGTAGTTTTTTAACTACACTTGTTTCTTAGGAATCTTCTCATTTCAATGACAAGCAGAGATGTCTAACAGCGGCCTGGATGGAACAAGCTTGAAACACAAAGAATGTTAGGTAACAAGGTCACTGTCACTTAAAATGCTATAAAATTTATTGTGTAACATGGAATTATCAGCGTAGGGTTTCTGGAGTTCAGGGACGTGTGGATAGATGGCGGCAGATGGACAGATAACTAGCGTGATACGCAGGAAGAGAGGGACCACACTCACTACAGGCACACGTCAAGAGTGTGCCTGAATAATGAGGCTGGGCCCTCAAGAGATAAAGCTCTGTGGACTCCGATATGGGAGAGCAGGCTGCTCAAGGCTGCTACAAAACAGCGAAATTCTTACATAGCCAAAAATGTCACTATGTACTGTATGATATTAAACAAATCATGTACAACACATATACCTGGTGCCATTAAAAATACTATACCTTTAAAAAAAAAAAAAAAAAAGTAATATATCTTGCTATTTTTCCCATTCTCTAAGCCTAATAATAGTTTGACACTTTTTTACAGGTTTTCTATGTGACAGTCACCAAAAAAAGATAACACCTTTATAGATAACACCACTGAGCCATCATTGTATCCACTACTGACAGTAGATGATGTCACAGCTTATCCACTCCCACTCCCTGCACAGGCCATGCCTAAAAAAAACTCTCCCAACTCAATGGGGCAGATTTATTAAAGCGGTTTAAAAGTAAAGCTGTCTTAGTTGCCATTAGCAACCAATCACATTGCAGCTTTCATTGTTCAGCAGCAGAATACAAAATGAAAGTTGTGCTGTGATTGGTTGCTATGGGCAACTGAGTCATTTTGCTTTAGACCATTTTAATAAATCTGCCCAATGAGTAGTCTATTGTTGCTTATGGCCATGAGTCTGCTGTAAAGCATATCACTAAATGCTGTCAATAGAGCAGAGGAGAAACTCAGGCAAGATGGCCGCCCCCATAATCATATACAGAGAATAAAATTAAAAAAAATCTACAATCCACAAATAAAAACACATTATAAAAATGTCATATCTTTAACCGTCTGCTTTTAGAAAATACATTTTAAAATATTGGCGATATATTCTTTTTAAAGGGTTAAAGGGAGAATTCACTTTCGAAGACCTAGTAGCCTAAATGCTAGGAAATTGCCTTATGAACAATTCCTTAAGTGATTTGGGTAATAGCTGTATCTTCTTTTTAAGCAAGATGGATTCAGTACTGGAGGAGCGTAACAGCGTGTCTCATAGATGAGCAGCCGCTCCTGCATTCTGATGACTGTACCGGAAGGACGGCAGAGGGGAATCAGAATTACTGGCTATAGATGTATATTGGAAAATGGCTTTTAATGCTATTTGGAACAGTCTTAAAGGAGACCTATCTCTGCATTAGAAAAGCCATAACGTAATCACAGTGGAATGAGGGCTTGTTTTCTGTGGGATGAGTCATATTAGTAAATGGCACTACTTTTGCGTACATAAAATTTGTTGTATAACTTTTATGGGGACAGAATAAAAAAAAAAAAAACTTTTTTTTTTTTTTTTAAACTGACAATTTTTTTATGTTTTTATTTTTCTATTTCTGCACAATAAAACCTTTATATTTGAAAACACTTTGTGTTACTACAGTCAAAGAACTATAACATTTTTACCTTTGCATCCTGTCTTTCCCAATATTCCTCATGCTATATTTTTATAAAATGGGTCATTACAGATACAGCTATGCCAATTATAACTATATTTGTATTGCCCTTTGCAGGAAGTCAATTTACTTCTCAGTATATTTTTGGCATGTGAGAGGAAACCCGCACAAACAAAGGCAGAACTTACAAACTCCATGAAAATGTTGCCCTTGGTCGATTCAAACCCAAGACACCAAGATGCTCACAATTATGTAGATGTAGAAATTAGATATAGATATGTGACATATAATTGTTCACAACACTTTTACAATTTTTTTTTTTTTTAGTTTTACATCCCAGTAGAATACTTCAACTTGTGACCCTCTGATCATATATAGAACACTCTAATAACGCACGATTGTGTCTGATCATGGAAATCTCACATTCTGCCTAGTCATCTGTTCATGACAAAGCCTGGAGACCTGTTAGGCCTTGGGCTGCTCTGCCGTCCCACCAAAATTCTTTTTTGTATAATTTTTTTATACTATGAACTTTTTTTCTAACCAGATTTCTTTTAAATTATTTTTCAGCCCCACTAGGAGACTTCACAATACCATTTCCCAATTTTCCCAATCGATTGTCATTATTTTTGGCGTTTTTTTCTGTATGCAATGAAAATGTGCCCAATTTATCACAGTGACTAATGTAAATTGGCCAAATAGTTATTTTATTTGTTAGTCTGCACCTTATTTTATGGCAAATAGTTTAGTGTAATTGTGCACTTGTTGCATGCTAAACCACGCCCTTTCCCACTAAGCCACCCCCATTTGTCTTGATGCATTTGGAAACCTCTGTTTTCTTTCATAAATATTTATAAGGCAGTGAATAGGACTTGTGTTGACAAACAAAAAAGTTGGGCAACGTCCTTGGCAGTCATACACCTAGTCTTTCCTCCGTGAGAATAGAATTCAAGATACAACTAAATATACGTATTGACAAATGTACATTACTGTGCAAAAGTTTGTGGCAGTTGTGGAAAAATGCTACAAAGAACGAACGCTTTCAGAAGTAGAATAGTTAATTGTTTAATTTGGTCAATTAACAAAATGAAGCGAATGAAGAAAAGAGAAATCTAAATTTCATCAATATTTGGTGTGACCTTTGCCCTTTGGAGGAGGAGTCCTGGAAGTGATGATACGGCCCACACATAGCCCTGATCTCATCATCATCCAGTCTGTCTGGGATTACATGAAGAGACAGAAGGATTGGACCAAGCCTACATCCACAGAAGATCTGTGCTTAGTTCTCCAAGATGGCGGGAACAACCTCCCTGCCGAGTTCCTTCAAAAACTGTCTGCAAGTACCGAGAAGAACTGATGGAAGGTAAAGGGCAAAGGTCACACCAAATATTGATGATTCACTTTTTAATTGATAAAAATAAACTATTAACCCTTCTATTTCTGAAAACATCCTTACTTTATAGTATATTTTCCACATCAACTCTTGCACAGTGTTCTGTATGCCATGGGGTCCTATTTTATTTTTTATTTTTATAGACCTCTTTATATTTTGTTATAGATGTATCATAGGGATAGTTTATATCAATTTGAATGTAGAATAGACTTCTATGACGCAACACAACAACATCCTAAAACGCCCACAGGACACGTCTTAATTCACATAGATGTATATAACACTATTGTTATGTGGTGAACTCTTGGTAACCTACCCCAATATCAGCGGCACCCTAATAATACGGGAATAGCTGTCTTCCTTTGGAAGTTGGAAAGTCCCCTGTAAAACAGAACATTCAAGGACACATACATAAATCAGAAACCATACAAAAATACAAATATAGCAAATGAAAAAGACCTGAAAACTGAGGATGTCAGAGAAATTTTTTGGATCATGAAAGGAAGTAAACACTTGGAAGACAATAACCAAATCACAGATAGTTCCCTTCACTCAGCTGCTCAGTAATGTCATACAAGAGGTTAAACATGGACCCCATCAGTGCCAAAATCCTTGAACATTTTCTCTTCTGTACTCTGACATCAGTGTTAAACATCTGGAGTTCTCTAGATAAGAGTATGGAAACTTTGCTTCCTCCAGCAAAAGAAAAAACTTAATCCCCCTTCACCTTACATTTGGCTTAGAGGTTTTCTATCATAAGACTCTTATAAGAAATTATCCCCTAAACCTTGAATGTTTTTCATGCAGACTATCTTCTGAGGCTTAGCTTGAAGCTCCTTGGCCTCAATGCCTACATGTATAGTAATGTTATTTAGTAGTTCTCAAAACTTTCATGTCACACATTGCCATCCAGTTTTCTCATATTCTGACGCAATAATGGGCCCCAAACGTCCAGTGGATGACATTTATAGCCTGTTGGTTTACATCAAGGGTCTATTGGTATGTGGTGTTAGCAATAACCTATTAGATTTATACAGGTTAAGGGGTGAGAGTAATAATCCAATCCAAAAAAGTTGCAATATGTGCTGAATTATGTCACCAAACAAAAATACCCCAAAATACTGTAAAAACTCCTATTTTTCCCAGAGTTTTGGTATATTTCAGGAAGGAAATGAACAATTTTTCGTAGAAGATAAAAAAAAAAAAAAATACCCTACTTGTATTCCTGTGTATTATGTAATATGTTTTTTAACCCCTCACTAACATGTGATGTATTTGTATGCCACGTGTGCAGCGGGTGTCAGTTTTGTTAAACACCTATTGTCTTGGGTTGGTGATAACTTCACTCTTAGCTGTTTAACCATTGAAGGCTCCTGCTGTGACACAATTGGGGTGTTACTGTGTATGGAGTAAAATTATAGAAAATTTGGGTAGGGGAGGGTCACTTCAAACAGTTATATCGCAGGAGTTTTAGATCATTTATATATTACAGCTGCATATAAATATCCTAAGCCCAAATGTCTTTTCAACCAGTGATATCTCTTGAAATAATTTGAGAGAGCACTGCAGCCTTAATGTCACATGAAAGAAGCGAATCTCCTCTTTCATATGATACCAAAGCAAGTTTGGCCGTTTTATAATGTCCGAGATGTACCTGTTTCAAGTGACCAGCCCGCACCCTCGTTTTGTTTTATATTTTACACAGCCCCGTACTCCAAACACAGTAACATACAGTAAGAGGCAGAAACAGCTCTCAATACAGAAACAAGGGAAATATTGAAAAAATGCAGGATTTCACACAAAGGATTCAAAATCTATTAACACAAATACTGCCTGAAAATCAAAAGTTGTCCGAAAGTTTAGTTACGCTTTAAGCACTGCAGAATATGTTGGTGCTATATAAATAAAGTTATTATATTAAAGTTATCATTATGGTACATTAAATGGTGTTAGAAAATACTGCTCATCCCACAAAAAAACAAGCCTTCCTATGGCTATGTTAATGTGAAAACTCTTGGATTTGCTTAATGAAAAAGCAAAAAAAAATTAAAATTGGCTACAATGTCAAGGGGGTTAAGGTAGTCTTTAAGTGAATAAGCATAGGTCACCCTTCAGTCGCTGCAGAGGATATGATTGAATTCATCACATAGACCCTGCTGTGTCTTCAGGTGTTGTGTGTTTTGCTGATGTTACAAAGGTAGTAAATTGAGGATTAGAGTAATTTAGGTTATTGATAATAATCTTCATTTATATAGAGTCAACATAATCTGCAGCACAAATCAGAGGGTGCATGTGCAGGCAACCCCTCAAAAAAATCCTTAAAGGGGTTGTCCAGGCTAAAATTTTATTTATTAATTAGGCCGGTGGAGGTGAAAAAAATAAAAGAAAACCATACTCGTCTGTTCCTGGTTCTCCAGCGCTGCCCCTCATGGTTTGGTCCTGCAGCTCTGTTTTTGTCTTCCGGTGGAATTACCCACCACACGTGACAGTTGAGCCCAATCAGTGGCCTCAAGAAGGGGACGTCGTCGCCAGCGAGCAATTCAACAGCAAATATTGTTTAGCCTGGACAACCTCTTAAACCTGTGAGGTCAGAATTTTTAGCATTCCCTTTGGTATCTGTCTGTGTGTGGTGCAGAGAAGAGGATAAAATAATTGTAATAACTTCATGTGACTGATATAAAACAGAGCCATATGAGGGCTTAATGTTTGCGGGATAAATTGTACTTCGTAATGGTACCATTTAATATTCTGTACAACGTACTGGGAAGCTGTAAAAAAAATTCATAATGGGGGGAATTGGATAAAAACTGTGTGCGCGACTTTCTTATGGTCTTTGTTTACCAAAATGACATGTCGCCAGTATTCTATGTGTCTTTATGATTTCACGTTTTAACCCCTTAAAACAAAATCCAAGATTTAGCAAAAAAAAATTTCTTGGAGTTGACATTCTGACATCCGTAACATTTTTAACATTTTGTACAAGAATGCATAATGCAACTTTTTTTACGGGGATAAATGTACTTTTTATTTATAATATTTTGTGGAATGACTAATGTTTTTGATTGCTTTTTCTTCAAATTTTTGGGAGGCAATATAGAGAAAATATTTTTTTTGTAGACCGGGCGTTTTCGGTCATGTGGATGTATAATTTATTTATCTTTATTTTAAATCTATGGAAAGGGGGATGATTTTAGGTTTTTATTTTTTTTATATATATATATATATATATATATATATATATATATATATATATATATACATATACATACATATACAGGGTGGGCCATAAGTATGGATACACCCAGATAAAATGAATCCAAAATGGCGGCTTTGCAGATGGCCACCATGGGCGTCACCCGGCCTCTAATGTTTTCCCCCTCCCATGTACTAATATGCCACAAATTGTAAGGTGATATCAGCAACCAATTCCATTTTTTCTGGGTGTATCCATACTTATGGCCCACTCGGTATATATATTTTAACATTAGCCCCCTAGGGGGCTTGAACCTGCAATCTTCTGATTGCAACTTGCATGGACTGCAATACAACTGTGTGTCAGTCTATGGAACTTCAGCTACATTATAAGACCGCTTTAGTAATATTCCTATGGCCAACCTGGGAGCCGTCAGAAGGCTACGTCAAACCAGTCCCAGGGGGACGTTTTTTTAAACTTTGGGGGAAAGAAATCGGTATCATATGCCCGCGATTAGAGTCCACTCTGATCGTGGACATTAGTGCCAGGTCTCCGTAATAGTACTGTGAATGTCAGGAAGTGGTTAATTAAGGGTATTTATTAATAAGGGGTCACACAGAGCATTATTAATTTAAAGATGCCTACAGGAGTGTATTATTCATCTTCAGGTGAGTTTATATTATAATTAGAGATGAGCGAATCGAAGCTGCAGAATCCAAATTTCCTCACACTTCGTGGTAACGATTTGCATTTAGTTCAAAATGGCTGCTGTACATATTAGAACATGGGGCAAGGAACTCTGGGAAAGCGGGATCACCCACAATGCCGTGCGTGTAGCCAATGAGCAGCCAGCCCTGTGATGTCACATCCCTTTAACTCCTTTGCGAGCGCACACGGCATGTTTGACCGCGGCATCCAAGGTTTTAAATCCTCCGATCGGTTATGGAGCAGGGTGTTAGCTGTAACTGACAACTAACACCCTGCTCCATAACCGATCCGGGGTTTTTACACCTTGGATGCTGTGGTCAAACATGACCGTGGCATCCAAGGGGTTCCGCCATTTTGACACCCACCCTGGCTCTCTGCAGCCAATAAATAGCTGTTTTTGTTACGTGATTCGCCGCGATTTAATTCGGATCGAATAGAATTGTATAGCGAAATTTGGCGAAGTTGCCAAATTGAATTTTTGAATACTTCGCTCATCTCTAATTATAATTGTGGGTAGCAGCAGGATGGGGACTTTATGTAGGTGAGGACAATGTCGGTCAGGTGTCTGAAAAAGTGAGGAGCCAAAGATGTCTGTGCTGAAAACTTTACAGAGAAAATTCACAGCTGGAAGAAGTGGTCATGGCGGACCAGATGGAAGAGCCGGGAAATGTGAACGATTACAGTCAGATATGTCACCTGTAAGTCACCTAATTTTTCCTCAGACCCGCTATCTACCACAATAGGTCACCATATAGTGATAATATCTGTATACCTAGGTAGGGGGCCCACTCAGATGTGTTTGCCCCCCTTGCGCTGAACCCCTAGCTATGCCTCTGCTAGGAAGGGTCTACAACAGGGGTGCACATACTTTTTTGGTCTGAGGGCCACAATGTCCAGCTTGGATGCTTAAAGAGGACCTTTCATGTCCTCAGGCACATGCGGTTTTGCATTTTGCCTGTGGTATTAAAGAGATTGTCTGGGATAAACCTATCTTTTTAATCTAAGCACCCCCTGCCTACCTTCAAAATTACTTACAATTCCAAAAAGCTATATTTACTTTGATTGCCGGGGTGGTCATGCAACAGCCCGAGGCACATTTACAAATTTTCCAGTGACATTCTGTTTCCGGTTTCTGGAAATGGAACGTCACCAATACTAACCCCCCAACCTCATCATACATACTTGTCTTCCTGTCCGGATCTTCTGGGCACGGCACGTCACTTTTGGGCTACTTCTCATGCCAGCACTCCGGCTCTTTTCGCAGACGTGTGCATCCGGCAGACATCAAGGGGGTGCTGGCCGCCCAGAACAAGTGCCATGCCCAGAAGGTCCTGCCCTGAAAACAGGGAAGTATGATGTGGTGGGAGGGTGAGTTCATTAGAAAGGGATAGTTGTGGGCGGGCTAGCTAGGGAAACAGGGAGGGGGGGGGAAGTGAGAGAGAGGGAGGGGGAGGGAGTCAGCTCTGAGTGAAGCGCAAAGGCATCATGGTAGTTTGTAGGAAAAGAGAATAGGAAGCTACCCATGTAAACAAATGCAGAAGATGCCAAGAGTTCCCAGAAATCACTCAAAACACTGCTAAAGGTATTTGGATGAACTTATTAACCTATTAATAGCAGTAACCAACCTTTTTTTAAAAAATTTTTGCCTGGAAAACCCCTTTAATAATGGATGCACTCTAATGGCAAAAAGCTTCAAGATGGCCATCCTACATCTGAAAATGAGCATTTTTCTTCCCTAGAGAGGAACGTCCTCATTGGCTAATACAGATGCCGCATATGCTGTGTAACCACTGGTGATGCAAAGTGTATACCAGCTTACTAACATAGTACTTTGTATTGTTGGACATATGTCCATCAAGTTTAACCAGGGTAAGGGAGAGGATGTGGATAAAAGGGGAATTTTATTTTCCAAGGAGCTGAATGAAACGAAGAGGAAATTACATTTTCTTTTTGATCTATACGCAAAAGGATGAGCCATATCTACACATTTTCTACTGTTGTTTTTTACATCGTATCTGATTTTTGAAGCTTTTATTTTGTGGTCATTGACTTTTCAGTATTTATAAGTGTAGCTTCCAAAAGTCTACAAACATCAAAATCAATTTAGATTTCACTATTGATACCCTCACGTGTCTAACGTCTGCTTTTATACTTTCTGTATCACAATCCAGTGTTATTAACTGCGGCCTTCACTTTTCGTTTCGCCCTCTCTTATTATTTCTGTGTATAGAAGTGTGACCCCATTGTCGCCCCTGTTTGCAATAAAAACAAGAGAGACAGATTGGCTGCTTAGTATGAAAATAAAATCAGTCAAGTCTCCGGGGCTAACCTCTTTGTGTGGTCATTCTTGATTTAACCCTAAACAAACACGCAAAGTGTTGTGTACCAGCAGAGATGGCTGACACTTGCCTGATCAATGTTGAAAAGTCACATTTAACACTTAGCGACCCAGGGGCATAAATTACATGTGCTGCAAAAATAACTTCTATTCCTCTGACTCCAATAACAACCATCCACCCTGAGACCTTGGTACACAACACAACCGTGTAACCAAATCTGACTTCACTGTCACCATGTAAGGAGGAATGACAATAAATTCAGTAAATGTTACAGGGCATTTTGTTGCCCCAACAATGACTTAGGTTTTGTTTCTTACGTTCGTTCTAGGATGTTACAATGTGTCCTGGACAACACACAACCATTGATTCTACATACTGCTCTATTTAGGTACTTTAGATCTACACTTTCTTTCTATTATAATACGCAATGCAAGAAGTATTTAAAACCAGGGGTGCAGTACAGCCCCTGAACCCAAAAATACTGTATGTGGCTGTATAGAGTATGTTGTGTCTTCTCTAGGCTATGGGGGTTTAGAGAACATCAATAAGGTGGGGCAAGTCTGAATTTTGGGACTGAATTAACATGAGACTATTATGGATCACCAATAACTTTAAAGAGGTTGTCCAGGCAAAACGTTTATATTTTGAACAGGTCAGGAGAGGTGAAAAAAGTTTTTAAAAAATCATACTCATCTGTCCCCGATGCTCCAGATCCCTCCCAGCACAGTCCGGTCTTTCTGCTGGGCTTTCTTCTGAAACTGCTCATCGGCTGTGACATCCCAGATCCCTTCCAATCAGCGACCTCAGGAAGAAACCCCAGGATGTCACAGGAAGGGCCAATCAGCAGCCTCAGGAAGAGACCCCAGGACGTCACAGGTAGGGCCAATCAGCAGCCTCAGGAAGAGACCCTGGGATGTCACAGGTAGGCCAATCAGCAGCCTCAGGAAGAGACCCTGGGATGTCACAGGTAGGCCAATCAGCGGCCTTAGGAAGAGACCCTGGGACGTCACAGGTAGGCCAATCGGTGGCCTCAGGAAGAGACCCCGGGACGTCACAGGTAGGCCAATCAGCGGCCTCTTGAAGAGACCCCAGGACGTCACAGGTAGGCCAATCAGCAGCCTCAGGAAGAGACCACGGGACGTCACAGGTAGGCCAATCAGCGGCCTTAGGAAGAGACCCTAGGACGTCACAGGTAGGCCAATCAGCGGCCTTAGGAAGAGACCCTGGGACGTCACAGGCCAATCAGCGGCCTCAGGAAGAGACCCCGGGACGTCACAGGTAGGCCAATCAGCGGCCTTAGGAAGAGACCCTGGGACGTCACAGGTAGGCCAATCAGCGGCCTCAGAAAGAGACCCTAGAACGTCACAGGTAGGCCAATCAGCGGCCTCAGAAAGAGACCCTAGAACGTCACAGGTAGGCCAATCAGCGGCCTTAGGAAGAGACCCCGGGACATCACAGGTAGGCCAATCAGTGACCTCAGCAGTCATGTGTGGTGGGGACTTCCGCCGGAAAATAACAGTGGACCAGGAGGCCCAAACCGTGCTGGGAGGCACCGAAGCACCAAGTAAAGGGGAGTATGATTTATTTTTTTATTTTTCCACCTCCACCAGCCTATTTAAAAATTTGCCTGGACAACACCTTTAAAGTTAGGCTGTATTCACACCAGCGCTCGCACTACATTCAGGGATTCCATTCCGGAATCAGCTTGAAAAATGCAGAAATCGGGCAGACCCCATTATAGTCCATCTAGTTTCCGCATGTAACCGCTTTTTAAGCAGATTGGGTTTCCTTTTTTCAGATCCCCAAGCGGACTCGAAGAACAGAAACCCAAACCACATTTCAGTGGTGTGATAGATTTGTGTAAAAAAAAAAAAACTTACAATTCACTTCATCTCTTGACATTTGCTGCCTCATGCAGCCTCTTCTCTGACTTGCTGATTTGGAAAGAGTATTTCTGTGAAGCAGAAGTCAGTATTCCCAATGTATTCTGAAAGGGGCCATATGAAGGCTCTCGTAAGAGTGAACTGAGTGTCCCAACTTTTGGTTCACTGAAATACCCTGGGGGGGGGGGGGGTATTTATTAATACTGGCTATTCTTATACCTGGATACCCTAATATGCGCACAACACGCCAGAATTATTAATAGGCTCTGGCACTAGGTGTCAGGAACTGGCATAGATTTGTGATATAATTTACTCCAGAATCTGGTAGATTCCCTCCCCACTCAGCCCACTGTCTAAAAGAATTGTGAATGGGGCCCAAAGAATATGTGCCCAGTGCGCCAAGGTGTATTTTTGGACACTTTTGAGTTACATCCACATGGTAAATGTGTGCCCCAGTGTGAATTGGCAGGTCAGAGAGGAGAGCACATCAGACACTGGAAATCTGTAGGAAAGCTAATCTATACAATAAAGTCAATTGTAAATTGTTACATACTCTACATCACACCGTTGAAACACCCATTTACTAACTGCGCTGAGAAAAATGTTATTATTATTATTTATTTATATAGCACCATTAATTCCATGGTGCTTTACATTTGAGGGTTAACATACGGTACACAAGATATACAAAACTGATAATACGAACAGTGACCAACTGGCACAGTGGAACAGAGGGCCCTGCCCGCAAGGGCTTACAATCTATGAGGGAAGAGGGATAGAGACAGAAGATGGGGTAGAGGCTGTACAGATGGAGGTGTGGTGACAGTAGTGTTATTGGGGGTTGTAGACCTTCCTGAATAAGTGAGTCTTCAGGGCCTTCTTGAAGCTTGTGACTGTGGGGGACAGTCTTATGTGTCTTGGTAATGAGTTTCAGAGTTTGGGGGATGCACGGGAGAAGTCTTGGAGACCATTGTGTGAAGAAGCAGATAAGAGCAGAGTAGGAGGTCTTTGGAGGATCGGAGGTTGCGTGTGGTCAGGTAGCGGGAGATTAGGTTGGAGATATATGGAGGGGACAGGATGTGGATGACTCTGTATGCCAGCGTTAGTAATTTGATCTCTCTTCGCTGGGCAACAGGTATCCAGTGAAGGGATTGGCAGAGGGGAGCAGCTGATGAAGAATGGGGGGAAGGGTTTATTAGGCGAGCAGCACAGACTGGAGGGGGGGCGAGAGTGTTAGCTGGGAGGCCATGGAGAAGGGTGTTACAGTAGTCAAGGTAGGAGATTATGAGGGCGTGGACTAGCATCTTTGCAGTTTCAGGGGTGAGGAAGGAGCGGATTTGATGGATGATGTTGAGTTGGAGGCAGTAGGAGGTGTTGAGGGTTTGAATATGCGGCTTGAAGGACAGTTCAGAGTCTAAGGTTATCCCAAGGTAGCGGGCCTATGGGACTGGGGTGAGTCTGGTTCCATTACCTTTGATAGATGGTTCTAGTAGAGGGGCCGAACGAGGAGGGGTGAAGATTATGAGTTTGAGAAAGCGGGAGGAGAGAAAGGAGGCTACGGCTGCTAGACATTCTGGGACTCTGGACAACAGAGAGGTAATGTCTGGTTCAGAGATATATTTGGATGTCGTCAGCATAGCAATGGTAATGGAAACCATGGGATTCTATGAGTTGGTCAAGGCCGAGGGTGTAGATGGAGAACATTAGGGGTCGGTCCTAGGACAGAGTCTTGGGGGACACCTACAGAAAGAGGGCAAGGTGGTGTGCGAGTGGGAGACGCTGAATGTGCGGTTGGTGAGGTATGAGGAGATCCAAGAAAGGGCCAGGTCTGAGATTCCAAAGGATGAGAGTGTTTCTAACAGGAGGGAATGGTCGACTGTGTCAAAGGCAGAGGCGAGGAGGAGGACTGAGTAGTGACGCTTGGCTTTGGCAGTTAGAAGGTCATTAGTGACCTTGGTTAGGGCAGTTTCTGTGGAGTGATGGGGTCTGAAGCCTGACTGTAGTCTGTCAAAGAGCACATTGGACGAGAGATAGGAGGATAGTTCAGAGTGGGAAAAATGTGATCTGTCCACAAGAAGTCTCCATGAAGTCCCAGAATTATTCACGACCACCCTTTGACTATATAAATCCAGGCAGTTGTCTAAGTGTAGAAGATTCCCTATAAGGTACTGCCATTAGTTTGATACCAATTTTCCTGCTGACAGACTCCTTAATAAAATGCTCCTGTATCTACATAATGCTGATATATTCGTGTTATGGATCCTCCTGGTGATTTTTTTGATTCACTCTCATTATATAAACCTAATGTGTCCAGTGCTGGTGATCATACATGCTTGGTAGCTCAGGCCCATTGCCCACCTTCTCTTGTATGTGGCAGTGGAGTGAATTCTACTATAGTGCAGGCCAGCTATTAAAGCAACACTAAACCTAGAAATGAATGATAAAAGTAAATAGTCGCCCTCACTGTTTCTTAGTCTGCAGCATTATTTGCATCATCCTGACTTAAACAGTCTACAGAAAACACAAGGGTTAATGTACTTCTAATCAGTTCTATTTTTAGCTATTGACTGACTAGAATGGGCTAGTTGAGGGCTTGTTTTTTGTGAGATGAGATGTGCTCGTCATTGTACAATTCTTAGATACATATGGCTTTTTGAGCACTTTTTATTTGTTTGGGGTTTTTTTTAAAAAAAAGGTGACAACTCTCCAGTATTGCAAACTTTAAAAGCTTTTTTTTATTTTTATGTAGTTATTGATTTTTAATAACACCATGCCTTATATGGGACAAATAATTCTATTCATAACATAAGGCGTTACACAATCATACCTAATTTTTATAGTCTTGATATTTAGCTAATTTTATACTATAAAAACATTTTTTTTTTATTTTTTCTTGGTGCTGGAAAGGGCTTATTTTTTGAGATTATTTTTTGTAGAAAAAGATGCACCTTATATTGGTTTCTACTGTACATGCAGCGATTTGGATCATTTTTATTCCATTTTCCGTAAGGACGGTGATAAAAACATCTCTGGAGTTTTTCTGTGTTTTTTTTTTTTTTTTTTTTTTTTTATTTTAAAGGCATTCACTGTAGGATAAGTAATGTATTCATTCTATAGCATGGGCCAATATGAATGTGGCGATACCAAATATGTATTTATAAAAAAAATTTAACACACTAAAGCATTCTTTAATGGGAAAAGGGGGATTTTGGGATTCTATTTATCTTTTTAGATATTTTAAAATATTTGTCCCAGGAGAGGACCAACCAGTGTGATCTTCTGATCACAGATAAAACAATATTGCCAAATTAATGCATTACTGAATATTCTAACTAGAGATGAGTGAATCGAAGCTGCAAGAAGTGGAATTCGATCCGAATTTCAGGAAATATTTGGTTCGCATCGAATCCGAATTTCCTCACGCTTCGTGGTAACGATTTGCATTTAGTTCAAAATGGCTGCTCTACATGGGGCAAGGAACTCTGGGAATGCGGGATCACCCACAATGCCATGCGTGCAGTCAATCAGCAGCCAGCCCTATGATGTCACATACCTTTAACCCCTTCGCGAGCGCACACGGCATGTTTGACCACTGCATCCAAGGTGTTAAATCCTCCCGATCGGTTATGTAGCAGGGTGTTAGCTGTAACTGACAGCTAACACCCTGCTCCATAACAGATCCGGGATTTTAACAACTCGGATGCAGCGGTCAAACATGACCGCGATTTAATTCGGATCGAATAGAATCATATCGCGAAATTCGGCTAAGTTGCCGAATCGAATTTTTGATTACTTCGCTCATCTCTAATTCTAACTCAAGTGGAGGATTGATAACTGCAGACCTAAGGCAGTGCTAGAAATGTACGGCATGATGTGTGAACTTGTTAGCAGCCATTCTGTACATTTCCGTCATACTACGAGAATCGGTTAAAGGGCTTGTCCAGGAATTGGTGCAATCCATCAGGTAGCTGGGGAGGTGTAAAATAAAATAAAAAAACACCTGTACCTCAACGCTCCATCGTGCACCACCAATGCCATTTTGATCCTGTGCCAGTAGCCCTGAGGCTTACTTGACCACTGAGAGCAATCATTGGTAAGGAACTTGTGATATATGTGAGTGTCATCTCTCTCCAGCAACCACTGTGGCCACTGATTTCATTTTTGTGGTCACGTGTGCCTCAGGGCTACCTGCAATGCAGCCATGGAACGATATGGAAAGGGCATTGGTGGTGGACAGCGGAGTGCCAGGGAGAGTTGTTGCTCCATTCCTGGACAAGCCCTTTAAGTACGGAGCTGTGTATTCTGATTGGCAATACACATTGTGCATATGATTCTCTCCAGTGGCCAAAGGAAGTAGAGACATTGTCAGGCTATGAACTCACATGACAGATATTGTGCTGTAGCTCAACTTTTGTCATTTCTAAATCAGATTTGTATGTGCCAATAAATGGCAGAAAAGCGTCAGTGAAATAGAAAGATTAGTGACATAAATGCCATTTGTGTATTAATTGCAAATTTGTACAATAGAGATTCTAGAACAAAAATGTCAAATCCTATTTTTGTGAAAAGGTAATTGTTTACAAAAAAAAAAAAAAACATTGACATGAAATTAGAAGTCTCCTAAAGGGTGAAGACCGCTATTGTAATCTCCGCAGCAATAAGCGCATCAGCAAGCAAACATGAGGCAAACATTTGTATCAATGTTATCTAAAAAGTTCAGGAAAGAGCAGTCAAAATAAATTAAAACACAGTAATACTGCAAAAAAAAACACAAAACTAATAATTATTATTATATATACGCCATTATAGCTAAGGGCAGCATGGTGCCTCACTGGGGGTCCTGGGTTCAAATCTGTCCAAGGACAACATTTACAAGGAGTTTCTATTCTACTAATGTTTGCATGGTTTTCTTACCACACTCCAAAAACATACTGATAGGTTAATGTGGAGCCCATATGGGGGCAGGGACTGATTTTTGATGAAATTTCTGCATATAAATGAATAACATATTGGCAATTACTAAGGCAAAAAAAATAAAAAAAAAAAAAAAATATATATATATATATATATATATATATATATATCTGTGACTGTAGCACTGTGGTGTTTATGTTTAATCACCTCCCCCTCGGGTCCACTCATTATACTCTGAGGTCTGAAGAGTCCCCAGAGTATAATTCCGATTCAGGCATATTCAGTCCAAATGAAATGGTTGGGCAAACCTTTACCCAACAAATACGTTCAGTGCTGCCCCCTCAGGGCCTCTGCAATCTGCCTCCTGAGGCAAGATACTCATCTCGCCTCATGGCAGATGCGGCCCTGGGAAGGATGGCTCTATCATAAGGATAACAACTCTTTGTGAGTATAGAATCCCAAACCGGTGACCACTGTTTATATTATGGGATTTTTTTATTTGATATTTAAAGGGGTTCTCTGTTATTTAAACCTCTTTTGCAGTTTTACTCCTCACCCACTTATAGTTTGTGCCTTAAATGGGGCACAGAACCTTTGTTTCTAATAAAAAACCAGCAGAATTTTGTAGGGCCGTTTTGGATTATACTACAGTCTATAATGTAGGAGCAATATTTTCACTCATCTGCTGTTTATGTTCATGATATTTCTATGTAAACTGTATAAAGGTGATATGTGGAACTACAGTGACATTATACATGCTTCAATGTTAAGATACCAGACATAAATCCCAGGCGGACCATCTCAGCTAAACTCAAACTGGGTGGGCTGAAGGAATAGAGTCAAGGTAAGATCATTTTACAGCAGGTCACTTGGACAAAATATGAAATGTTTGTTGAAACAACTGATAATTTCTGGTCTATGCAAAAGTGAAAATCAAGCAAATGAGATTCAATTATCTGTAACTGCAATATTAGAAGACGTCTACCTGAATCCACTAGCCATATTGGCAGCACCTTATAATATTTTGGAGGCTATACCCTCTTTGTTAAAGGGAGTCTATCACCACCCCCCAAGCATATTCAACTGATAAACATTATACCTCTGTTATGTATGTCACTTTTAGATTTGGAGAAAAAGAAAAATTTGAAGTCTTATGCAAATGAGGTATGTGCACTGGGGGCGGGCCTTCAGCCCTGGGAGCACTGTTCTCGCCTCTCAGACCCCAACTTATCTCCTGCCTGTGCCACCCCTTGAAATGAGAGTTGACCCATCCACTGCTATGACCTCACCCATCCTAGCTGAACAGCAAGAGCAGTGCTCCTAGGGCTGAAGGCCCGCTCCCAGTGCACCAAATGCATAAGACTTAAAAGTTGTTTTCTACCAATCTACAAACGTGACTTACATAACAGCGGTATGATGTTTATCACTGTAATGTGATCTGTGACACCTTGGTGGTAGTAGAATATGCTTGGGGTAGGGGGTAGACTACCTTTAAGCACTTTGCAAAGCTAAGTAGTCTCTAGTAGCTACCTGGGTTAGAACAGAAGTTGTAAACTCTGGTACACAATTCCTTCTGAAACTACAAGTCTCAGCAAGTAGAACTAATTCAATAACTCAAGTAAATACTCCAGAACAAAGATGACCGGTCATTCTTTCTGTTCATCCAGTATTAAAGGTCTGCTTTGGCAATAACACCTCTCACCCAAAAGAACAAATGCCTCTATAGCTTTAGACTCCTGTGATTTATTTTGCAGTGGAAACTAAAGTAAACATTGTAGTTCAGCAGCCATGAAAGCTGAATAGCGTTGGTGGGTTTCTATCAGCAAGGGAAAGCCAAATGTGGTTACCCCCATTCATTCTAGAGCCCTGTAGCAGTTGCACATTGTTAGTTGTGGCTGCACCTTGTTTTTAGCTATTACATTCTGTATGGACTCAATTCTAAATATATCTTTATAGCAAAGCTAAGTTTTTCTAATACAGAGGTTAAGATTTCTTACATAGTTGAAAGATAAAATTCTGGCTGCCTATGGAAAATTTGGAGTTGAACCTCTACAAAAATGTGGCATCTAAGACCCCCACCAATTATAATAAGGGGAGTGATGTTCCCCTAGCCAAATTGAGTGGCAGGTCTTGTTTGTTTGCCATTTCATTCATTCTCAATGGGTTGCAGGAGATACCTGAGCTCTGTATTTGACTATCTCAGACTGTCCCACAGAAGTAAATGGAGCAGTCACACATGTGCGGACACCAGCTGCATTCATACAGCATAACAAGGGACCCTTGTGATCTGTGGAGGTCCCAGTGGTCAGACCCTCACAGATTTAGTAGATAAGTTAACTTAAAGGGGTTTCCCATCTGAGGGTATTACCTGCTCTCCTCTCCACTTCCTGTTTTCAGTTACAGGTTGGTGGGTGGGCTTGTAATGAACCTGTGTTATGGACACTTTAGGCCAGCAGATTGATCTCTAGACTAACTGCGTGCCTGTTCTAAAGTGTACGTTGGTATCTCTGTATTTACCTAAAGACCTTAGAAGGGCTCAGCAGCTAAGTGCACAGAAAACTCTAGTAGTTGCCAATCACAATGAAGAATAAAGTGATCAGAAACCCAGTCATCCAGCTTGTCCTCTGCTGCTAAACAGCAGAGGTGGACTGTAACCTAGGCAAAGAGCTGTAAACATTGAGACAACATAATAAGCAGAGAATGATAAATAAAGTTATGTATTGGGTGAAACACTTCAGTTAGTTTAGGTTACAAGTTTCGATATGATCCTGGAGAAGGGAATACTCATTTAAAATTACCTTTATCCCTTTAACATTGACTCCATTCAAAGTACATGGATACATGATACAAACAAGGATACATGTGGAGTTAGGCACAAACGTAAGGAAAGATAAAAGTGGAGTTAGGTGTAACAGTAAGGAAAGATACATGTGGTGTTAGGCACAAAGGTAAGATAGGACAAATCTGTATGTTTAAATTGGTCATGTCACTGACTTCCGATGAATTTATGCTTTACTTTGATATATTAGGAAGGGGTCATATCCATCCAAAATATTGCGTGATGGTACTGTGAGACAAATAACATCAGCATTCTCTGTCCACATCTATGAATACTGAATTATACTGAAGCATGAGGCTTTGAGGACTTACACGTGTTGTCTTTCCTTATGAATGTCAATGGATAAAATATTTAACCATGCTCCGGAATTCGTAACTTTGAGACTTTGACTAACTTTGCCATTGTTTCACATTCTAAAAAGTAACGTTTGTTCTTGTTTCTTTTCTGTCTTTACCTCTGAGAGGTCAGAAGAGAATATAATTTTTTTTAGTCTAATTCGAACTTTAATCATATATTAATGGACAATTTCTGCTAACAATGTGCAAATATTATCAACAGAATAAAACAATAGGAACTGTAGTAAAGGTGAATATTAAATTGTGTGGAAATTAATTCCAGTAACCAATTACTTTTTTTTTTTTTTTTCACGCTAAATCAATTTTTTTTGTATAATTTCTTCTAAATTAACCTATTATTCTGTCAATTAGTATTTTCAAGCGAGATTTCTATTTTCATGCCATATATTCACAAACAATGTACATGTGAAAGCTTTTGTTAAATCAGCCTTGAACTTGGTCTAACTCTAGGGGTATAGCAGGATGTTATACCCCCGAGTGTAGAGAGCAAGGGAGGATACCAGCACAGAGCTCAAATGGGCTATATATACTGTACTTACCAAGTCACCATGTAATATACATATATATTTACAAAAAACTGGCTTGGCATCATACAACTATGTTCAGCTTGAATGTAATCTTCATGACTACAGGAATACAATGGCAACATTTTAAAAATTCTTCCATCCTCAGTTCTGAAAACTGGCCTTGTTATCAATGGATGAAAACATTATGGACATGTAATTCATAGCACAGTATCTGAAATGCAACATAAATAGCCATCAGTCGTTCCTTGCAGAGTCTTGACTTGCCAGCACTCTTAACAGTATCAGAGATGGTGGACTGGCACAGAATGGTGGCCCGAAAAAGGGACCAATTGGAAGGTCTACCATGCCAAGCCTGAAGCCTTTCCCTCCTGAGATGGAACCCTACCAGGAAGTATGCTTACACAACCAATGACATCCCTGATGAGGCAGACATGAAGGGTATATTTTATGCCTTGAAGTTGTCTGCAAATCAGAGATAAGATCCTTTAAGTAAGATCTCTCCCAGCTCAACTATGTGGTTCATGCCCTTGACATCAGTGGTCGCTGTAACAAGACACATAGCAACTCCATATGCTCGCTAATATGGCCGACATTGCAGAAAAGACGACTAGAAGAAAGAACATTTGAGTCAGAGGAATCTGAGGCAACTGGCCCACAAAGACCCTCATCCCTAGCTTGCAAGGTATATTCAACTTTTCCTGGAAAACCTACACTACTACCTCTAGAAATTGACCTGGCCCATTCTACTCTGCAAGGCCATGTAGCAAGCCCACAAGAGGGCACAGGGGATTGATGCTGTGGTTGTGCAGTCTTCAGCTAATTTCTCATGTAACACTTCAGAAAAGAGAGCACTGCAGCCTTCAGATGCATAGCACAAGAGGAGGCTAGTTGGGATACTCACCCCAGGCACAGGTAGGGGCACACCATATGATGGGCACCACATATGAGTCTCTGGAAGTTCTGCCTTTCCCTTCCTCTTTTATGTGTTCTGCAGTAAGTTACAGCAGCTAGAGGTTTTTTTTTTTTGGATGCTGTAACTTTACCTAGGCGGCAGCAGCAGTGTAGTCTGATCATCCAGTGAGGAGAAAATACAGAGGAGCATCTCCGGAAGAAAGCAGCCTTTGCTCACCCCAGCTCTCCCTGCTGGAATCTAACAGCTGTGCAGGAGAGGTAAGAATATGTGATATCCGATTGAAAAGGATCTTGCCTTGCCAAGCCCCTTGACACACCTGCTATCAACCTTCTTTACCTCCCACTCACACCGTGAGTGGACCGTGTTCATAGGATAATACGAAACGAGCTTTATAAACTTTATATATTAACCCAAGTGGGTCGGTACTAAGCACTGACATATACAGAAATGCATATCAATGAATTATCAAGCAAATACGGGTAAAAGCAAAATACAGCACAGCAAATCAAAAGGGTAGAACCTTCCTTGTAGGTTTGCAATTAATTTTCCATGTCTCCAACACTCCTCTGTCAGTACAGTGGGTAAAGAAATGTCTTGAAAGAGATACTCACTCATAAACACAGAGCTATCAACTTAACTTGTTCTCAAAGTCAAAAAGCTTATTCATGCTTCACTGGCAGAAAGAAGCCCTCGCCCTGTTGGTTTTATATTGTAGTTTTATAGAATCTCAACTTTTACCCTTCATGACAGAAGTCTAACTCCTTAACAGTTATTAAATAGGTTGTGCCATCAAAACAAAAGGCGATAAGTTAACTGAATATACATTTTAGAATAACTTCATAAAGTATTATTTTAAAAAAAAAGTTTCCTTGCATTATATTCAAGTAATAGTACCCACCGGTGTTCAATATGTATAAGTCTGTGCATGCCACTCTAGTGAGGTTCTGTTAGCCATGCATGCTCAGTGGAATACAGTACAGCTTCTGCTGTATACTTGTTCTTGAAAATGGAATGGAGCGCTGCAAGTCATGTTCATTCTTAAAACAGTGCCTCACCTGTCTACAGGTTGTGTATGGTATTGCAGCTTAGCCCAATTCACCTTAAAGGAGCTGTAATACCACACACAACCTGTAGTCAGGTTGGAAGAAGACAGGTGTGTTTTTATAATCCTGGATAATCCCTTTAAGCAGATGTATTTCTGAGACCTTTTTATGCAGATGTACTTATTCCAATACTAGACAATGAAGTAATATAACTACATTTGTCCATATTCTGTGTTGCTTTTTCCAGTAGATATAACAAGAAGTGAATATAAATGTTTTTCCCTATTTAACCCATAATCGTCCGTCAATGGACAATCTCTATGTAAAATAGACAAATATTATCAATAGAATATAACAATGGGTGCTATATGGGATTTTTTTGCCGTGCAGTAATTATTTCCAATAAACAATAACTTTTTTCCATATGATAATGCTTCGTTGTAATATCTATTCCAATTTGACCTATTGTTCTAGCACTTTCATATTTCTAAGCGAGACTATTCTTTCCATGCTATACGCTTACAAATACTGTATATATGAAAGTTTCTCTTCGATCATCCTTTGCCCTATCAAAGCATTTTCGACTGTACACCTTTTGTGGATTTTGATGCTTCCCGTTACGGTGGCAGAGAATGACCTACTTTCATATTATTGTCACAGAAAACTTTTCTCTCAAACAAATGTAATATTGTTTTCCAGTAAACAGATTGAATAAAGCGCGTAGGAAATTGTGCCCAATATTTCTCTATTATGATTTTAACCTGTAAATTTTAATTTGGTTTCTATAAACCTTGTTTCTTTGGTATTTTAGTCCCTTAGATAGCTCAAGGACATATAACCTAAAAGAGACAACTCAACGCTGAATACCCTTTTTATAGTTGTAGATATAAATGGGTTACTTAAAGTAGATGTTCAGGTTTTAGGGTTTCATGGCCTAACCTTAAAATACAATGGGTACAGAAAATATTCAGGCCCCTTTAAATTTTTCACTCTTTGTTTCATTGCAGCCATTTGCTAAAAGCAAAAAATGTACACTCAGCACCCCATCTTGACAGAAAAAAAAACAGAAATGTAGATATTTTTGCAAATTTATTGAAAAAGAAAAACTGAAATATCACATGGTCATAAGTATTCAGACCCTTTGCTCAGTATTGAGTAGAAGCCCCCTTCCTTTTGAGCTAGTACAGCCATGAGTCTTCTTGGGACTGATGCAACAAGTTTTTCACATCTGGATTTGGGGATTCTCTGCCATTCTTCCTTGCAGTTCCTCTCCAGTTCCGCCAGGTTGGATGGTGAACGTTGGTGGAGCCATTTTCAGGTCTCTCCAGAGATGCTTAATTGGGTTGAGGTCAGGGCTCTGGTTGGGCCAGTCAAGAATGGTCACAGAGTTGTTCCGAAGCCGCTCCTTTGTTATTTTAGCTGTGTGCTTAGGGTCATTATCTTGTTGGAAGGTGAACCTTCGGCCCAGTCTGAGGTCCAGAGCACTCTGGAAGAGGTTTTCTTCCAGGATATCTCTGTACTTGGCCGCATTCATCTTTCCTTCAATTGCAACCAGTCGTCCTGTCCCTGCAGCTGAAAAACACCCCCATAGCATGATGCTGCCACCACCATGTTTCACTGTTGGGATTGTATTGGGCAGGTGATGAGCAGTGCCTGGTTTTCCCCAACAAATGCCGCTTAGAATTAACGCCAAAAAGTTCAATCTTCATCTCATCAGACCAGAGAATCTTATTTCTCATAGTCTGGGAGTCCTTCATGTGGTTTTTTTTGGCAAACTCTATGTGGGCTTTCATATGTCTTGCACTGAGGAGAGGCTTCCTTCGGACCACTCTGCCATAAAGCCCTGACTGGTGGAGGGCTGCAGTCATAGTTGACTTTGGAATTTTCTCCCATCTCCCTACTGCATCTCTGGAGCTCAGCCACAGTGATCTTTGGGTTCTTCTTTACATCTCTCACCAAGGCTCTTCTCCCACGATTGCTCAGTTTGGCTGGACGGCCAGGTCTAGGAAGAGTTCTGGTCGTCCCAAACTTCTTCAATTTAAGGATTATGGAGGTCACTGTGCTCTTAGGAACCTTGAGTACTGCAAAAATTTCTTTTGTAACCTTGGCCAGATCTGTGCCTTGCCACAATTGTCTCTGAGCTCCTTGGGCAGTTCCTTTGACCTCATAATTCCATTTGCTGTGACATGCACTGTGAGCTGTGAGGTCTTATATAGACAGGTGTGCTCCTTTCCTAATCAAGTCCAACCAGTTTAATTAAACACAGCTGGACTCCAATGAAGGAGTAGAACCATCTCAAGGAGGATCAGAAGGAAATGGACAGCATGTGAGTTAAATATGAGTGTCACAGCAAAGGGTCTGAATACTTATGACCATGTGATATTTCAGTTTTTCTTTTTTTAATAAATTTGCAAAAATATCTACATTTCTGTTTTTTTTTTTCTGTCAAGATAGGGTGCTGAGTGTACATTAATGAGAAATGAACTTTTTTGCTTTTAGCAAATGGCTGCAATGAAACAGAGTGAAAATTTTAAAGGGGTTTGAATACTTTCCATACCCACTGTAGGTCATAAATATCCAATTGGTGGGGGGCCGAAAGCTTTTAAGGGCCACATCTGATGCCTCTACTATACACAATACCAGGCCAGAAGCAGTTGGCTCCGTGCCCTGTATAGTGGTCAGTTCTCATTGGCATCAATTCTACAAGAGCTGCAGTACCAGTGCCTGGCCACTATACAGGGACTGGAGCTATCTGCTTCTGGCCCTGCATTGTGTATAGAATGAGCATCAGAAGTGGCCCGTACAACTAATCGGATATTAGTGCTGCCTAAAAATGAATGAAAGGGTGCCATGTGGCCTATGATGCCATATTGTGTGGCCCCCATCCATCTGGACACATGTTCAGACGCTTATCTGTGCCTTGTAGTATCAGAGCAGGGACAAACCAGTATTAAAGGGTTTATGCCATTACAGGCACATATATAATATTATAAAAATTAATATTAATAAGATATATTACAAAGTTTTTTTAATATTCACATGTACTATTCATTTCTGAATTTTTTTTTTTTTTATAATTGGAGGTGCTCTTATATATTTGAGTGTTTTTTAAATTGTGTTCCATCTGAATGAAATTTTTTTGAAAAGTATTCTTATATTGCCAAGTTGTATGAATAGTTATTCCTGTCATATTCTCTTCCAGTGAAAACCTTGACTTAATAAAAGCAAGTACATGGACTTTCCTTTAACTCTTGATCTACAAACTTATGGCTCACAAAGATGGAATAAAAGGCATGAATGTTTCTGACAAGTGTGTAAGGTACAAGCCATAAATAATGCCATTGCCCTTGTGCATCTTTCTATTAAATGTGTTGTAATTCTATACATCAATGGTTTTATTCTATTTCTAAATAAAAACTACTATAAAAATTTGCTTTATAGATTTGTTGACAATAGACTAACCCCTTGTCGACCATCTATTTTAGAGCACTTACCAAGGGGCCTTAGGCTTGACTCCTGCATTTGTATAGTGGCCTAGACTATGTTGACTGTGTTGCATGGGTCTCCCATACTAAAAAGAACGGTGGCTTTGCTGTCTTATGACCTTAGCACCTGATCTAACAGTCCAAATTGAAGGAATTTCTGAACCGGGCTGTTTAACCCCTTAGTTGCCCCAATCAATTAGTGACCATTGCATCCAAGTGGTGTTAAAGGAAGGGACTCCCTCTCTTCCTATGGCCTACAGATCTGTCAAATATTGAAGCCTATTAGCCCAGGAGGAGGGGTCTAATAGGTGGCTTTTAATGTGTATTACACAAGTATTGCAGTGTATTATAAAGCAATTGAACAACCACATGATCAATCACTGCGCCATGTGCCAGCGTGGGCGTTGTACAGGGCTAACAGTAAATGGAATCTTATAGAGAGCTTGCTTCTATGATCGGACAGCTGGTCTCCCTTGTCAAGACCCATGTTGGTCCCAATGCAGTTCGCCAGTGACATTTGGAGGTACTGTCAGCAACATTTCTCCCTGGTGTTCCCATTCTCCTCCACGATTTCATTCCTTCTAAAATATATATATATTTATATATCTGTAATCATACGGTAATCATGCTATTTATACTGCACAATGAGTGTTAAAAGCAAGTGATGGAAATTAAAATTTAGTTATGTATAAAAACTAACTTGTCCCGAAAAAAGATCAAACCCTAATATAACTATATTGATATGAAAAAATGTTGGCTCTCGGAATTCAACAATGAAAAAATAAAAATGTTTAGTTAAGGCCCAAAAGAGGCCAATTACAAAACGTTTACGATCAAACATTTGCCCATGGACAGAATGTTGATTTCAGTGTAAACTGTGTAATACCTAATTTCTCCTGCGGAAGTGCTGTAGTGGAATCAAACACTTGCTGGAAGGTTTCCCACAGTCTATAGCTGATTGCTATGGGTCTTAGTGGGATACCCTGTGATCAACTATTTTCAGTCCCTTCTTGACAATTACTTTATTATTATTATTATTATTATTATTATTATTATTATTATTATTATTATTATTATTAATAATAATAATAATAATAAATTCTTAATAAAAATGATTTTTAAAAAGGATAACTAGAAGATGCCATAAATTTTAATATCCTCTGTAGATTTTACTTAGTTGCCTTTGAACTTTCTTTATGTTGTCTTCAGTTGTTTCCAAGCAGTATAATTTCCTAAGCGACATTTTTAATTTTTTTCTACATGATCACGTGTTTTTAGGGACCAATGAGATAAATAATATAAAACTCAGTTATAACAAGGGATTTTAAGCTTTACGCATTCACTCATCACAATTAACATCAAACTGCAAAACAGGATTTGCGTGCACCCTCCATAACATAAATCAAGGCTATCTTTTCTTTTCTTTTTTTAAGGGATGGAACAATTAGAGTAAAATATTGTATTCCGGCTCCCTTGTTTGCCAGTTTCACTTTGTATGCGATAACGAACGTCTTCAGATCTGGACATACTTAAAGTCTCCTTCCGAAGAAGAGTCAAAGAACCATACAAAGTAAGTTAGTTTTATTTTACTTTTTTTTTTGTTGTTCTTCAGCTGCGATCAAAATTTTATGTATATTTTTGAAATTTGAAATTTTATGAAAGTTCTAAATTTAGATTCTTGTGAACAAAGGAAAATGTGGTGGTTGGTCAATTTGAGACAGTGCTCCGATCAGCCTAGTTTCCTTGTTTTTTTGTATTCAGTGCATTAATGAGTGTTCGAAATAATCTCCAAATTGGCGGGGAAAGACTTGATGTGTATTCTGTTATGAGGGGGAGAGGAGAAACTTCAGTTGATTGTAAAAGGCGACTATTGCAGATCTTTACAGATTCCCATTTATTTTTTTATCAGTTGCGTATTATATAACACAATAGGGCTTATATCACTTTAAGAGGTTTATAAAAAAAAAAAAAAATTAAAAAACACTTATACGAAAGTGTACAAAATTGTGGCTATGTTAAAGGCGTATAGAATTTTTTTTTTTTTTTTTTTGCATGCATATAGAAAACATTTGGGTGACCAGGTTAAGAACAAGCAATGCAGCCATACATAGATTTCTACCATATAAGGAGAAATCAGACGAAGCGTAACATTACCATTAAGGTTGTTTCCATAGTAATGTTTTTAACCATCTATATGTATAAAGTGAAAAGAAACAAGCATTTGATTATAAGGTGAAGCATAATAGCATGCCTTTCTTGGAATACACTTATAGTATCATACGTGCAGTAAAAATGCACAAAATAATGTATAAAATAAAATTAAATAAAATTGAAAAAAGCATCAATTTTAAATAAACATGCTGATCAAAATCCAGAGATGTAAAATGTTATGTTCACTGTCAATACAGATTAGTAAGGAGATGAATACTTCTCTCCTAGAACGCTATTTTATTGCAGGTAGATTGATAGACGCTAATGGGTTAATGTTATTATCTAGTAAGTAAATAGGTCAAAAACATTAACTGGCCAAAGTTCTCTAGTTAAACCCAGGAAGTGACATGGAGGACATGACTTCTCATGAGAACAACTTGAAATCGCACTCTTGAAATTTCTTCTGTCCAGCCCTGCTGGTGTCATGAATAACAATATCAATAACAAATGAGAGAGTCCATGTCTCTGTAAGTACGGAGTATTTTGGTCCCTGAGTTCCAGCATCAATATCAGCTCAGTAAAACTGTAGCATCGATATTAGCTCAGCGTATAACACCCATTATTCTTCTTTACAATTGAGCAAGACAAAAACCCTGGTGATTAACCCTTCACGCGCCTAAATGCTCTGGTTCATTCATTCAACAAAAACAACTCTGCCTATGCTTTTTGAATGTTTTTGGAATTTGTGGATTATAACAAGTGCTGGTAGATACCATATTCTATTTATGCCAGAAGAAAGAATCAGGATATTACTATAGAGCCTGTGGGGTGTGAGGGATAACAGTTCCTTCAGTAGTTCCATTTTTTTCTGCAGTCATTTATAAACTCACATGAATTTGGAATATAAGATTTTGAACTCTACGTCTTCTCCAAAGAACATAACAAAGCAAAAACAATGACTGGTTTGTTTAGTCAATCATTATTTTACGTAAAGGGGTTAAATCACGTGAGATAATGCCTTTCGATCTGCGGTTCTTGTGGTAATCACCAGGTCATCACTGTCGGACTGGAACTTCTTGGGCCCACCAAATAAATTAATTCTGGGGGTCCATCCTCCGTCAACCCCTAAGAAATAAATCCTAGTAGACTCCAAATTGAGTTACCTTCTACTTGAACTGTGAGATCCATTGTTGTGTTATAGAGCTTGGTTCACTGGAGGATCCTTTGATACTCTCAAGGGCTTCACCCCTTGGCGAACACCTAATTTTGCTGGGGGAAACTTTGGCCAACTAGACATTGCAGCAGCCACTACAGTGGAGATGAAGTATGACACAGTAGTTATTTCGATTATTTTCCTTCCTTGTAATACAAAGACAGGTCAAGTTTGCTTGTAAAGAGCTAATCTTTCTGGTTCATAAATGGGAGAACCATTTGTAGACAATATCCTTCTGGTTGTTAGCAATCCTAGAACATCTCTCCCCTCTTTGATAATGGAGTTGGATCAGATGGGACAATTGTCGTGGTATATGCTTAACTGAGATAAAACGGAGGCCCTGTTGCTGCATGGTGCGCCTTCCCACTGTGGTTCTCAAGCTTCCATTTACATTGGATTTGTCTTCCTTCCATACATCTTTACCACACAGCCTCTTGTATTGTGTTGTGGGTGAATGGCTTCATGGAACCTTTTATTATACGTGCACAGCTTTGGATAGGTGCCTAGTATCCCAAATTTCTATGCCTAATCGTCTCCACCTCCCATATGATAGTTTATTACTGGAGGTGAGATCCAACCCGCTAATATTGATCTTTGGGATCTTGGCGCCATGTGCAACAAGAAATTAAGGTCTCCGCTCATACATCCCTATATCTGTCTTTGGTATTCAATCTGTATTTCCCGAATGGTCACTATTATAGTATCTATTATCATTGGCATGCTTGCAGATTCACCTCCATTAGACATTTCGTACACGATGACGACAAGCGTGTGCTGTCCTTAGGTGAGATTTCAGCCCAGTATCTGAACATTTGGTTCCCCCTTTATATTATTTCCAGGTTCAAAGTTATCTGCGAACTGTTCTAACCTGGCTGACCTCGAATGACTGGAACCTGCACATCACATATTGTAATGGTTCAATTGCCTTAATGCCCCTAGAAGTCAGATCACGATTAATTATCCTTTCGGTCCACAATGTGGTATCAGGAGGGTACTAATGAGAGAAACACCACTGATGTGGGTGTTCTATTGGGGATCTTTTCTGAACTAAGCTTTCCTTTAGTGGTCTTGGGGTGGTGGTCAGCAGGGCCCCACATTTCATGGGCCCTGGGACCCCTCCAGTGCCCATACATGTTTTTGGAATCCCTGCCAGCTGGCATGTGGCAATATTGAGTATATTGGAGATGGGGTATGGGTGGGTCCCTTGGGGTTGGGGGCCTCTTGTGTGGTGCTATTGGCACCTTTTTTTCCTGTGTCTGGCTTCCTGGAACATTCCTACAACATGTTGCTTGTTGTTGTTATTTTTGTGTTTCCCCATCCCTTCTTCTCCACCCCACCCACTCTTTCCTCTTCCTCTCTTTAGCTCCTGTTAATTAACTGTGGATGAAACTTTTTTTTTTTTTTAATGTTTTGGACATGTGACCTGATGTTATGGTGTTATGGACTTTCCCCATGTTATGGACTTTCCCTTATGACAGGCAAAGGTTCAAATGTTTCTTTAATGCCTGAACGTTACCTGTATTTTTGCTGTTTCGTACCCTGTTTTTGTTTTGCTTCTATTGACAAAAAGTTATTAAACATAGTTTAAAAAAATAGATTTTCCAAACATTGTTGGAATTAATTTAACTTCAAATGTATTCTTAAATGTTCTCCATAACATGTAGAAACAGCTAAGAATGTTGTGGTGGATGTAGGAATGATCTTCCCATATATGCCTCTGTTTTATCAACTCTAGGACAGCAAGCAGAGGGTAACTCAACAAATTCCAAAAATGTTTGGTTCGTGCATTCCTATGCATCCTTTACAATTACTACAACTCTATAATTACAATTATATAACATCCATGATTATTCTCTTCTATTGTCATATCAATATGGGAAGCATGGCATTTCATAGCCTTATTTTCTTCTTATTAATGTGATGTATAAAGTGACAGGGCAATTTTTAACACATTGGTTGGCTTGTGCAAATGTTTCATAATTGGGCCCCTCTTCCCAACTTTCAGAGGCCAAAAAAAGACGATATGGCAAATTATTTTGCATTAAACCATGCCCACGTCCCCTTTTGACAGCTCTCATTCCCACTAAACCCCTTTGTGCTCTAAAATAGTAATAGTGCCCTTCTATATATAACAATGATGATGCCTCCTTAGTTCCCACCACACATTATAATGTACACTAGGTGGCCCCACTCAATATAAAGCCCCACATGCAGTATAATGTCCCCTAGGTACCCTACACAGTTTTAATGCCTTCCACGCAGAGTATAATGTCCCATAAGGTACTCCAAACAGTATAATGTCCCCTAAGTAGCCTAAACAGTTTAATGCCTCCCATGCACAGTATAATATCCCCTAGATGGCCCCACGCAGTACAATGTCCCCTAAGTGACCCCAAACAGTATAATACCTCTTATGTGTTCCCCATGCAAAATAATGCCCTCCCAGTGGCCCCTCCACAGTATAACACAATAACACCCCCCTTAATGGCCCGCACACAATATAATGCCCTCTCAGTGGCCCATTAAACAGTATAATGCCCTTTTATGGCCACCACACAATATAGTACATACTAAAAAAATAATACAATACTTGCCTAACTCGGCTGCAACAAAGTACCTATTTGCAGGCTCTGGCTCTAGTTTTGTCTTCATCTCAGTGCTCATCATGATTCCTTGTGGCCAGCTGCAAACAGAATTAGTTGCAGCCTGAATGGTAGAGCACAATGTGAATGGTCCTGTGCACCACCATTGGATTGAACTCCATCTACATCCTGAGGGCTCAGAGTTCAAATTAGGACCCATTGCCCGGAAAACTGGGATAACACCCAAAATATGGGACTGTCCCACTGGATCCAAGATGACCGACAGAGGATCCCTCAGTTACATAGGACCTGATGCAGGTACATTGTCTACCCTATGGTAAATATAGCCCTGTATACTGAAACATTGATATTTATTATATATTTGACTATATATATCTTAACTGAGCTGTGAGCAGCAGTTTGAGATTTGATTTACAGCAGACACTTGGAGAGAAGGTAGTCTCAAGAAGATAGACTCAATGACTAATATCGGAGATTGCTGTGAGCATGCTCTGTGTCATATGCGAAATAGGGGGAGGTTTCTTTACAATCTCTTGTCAACTGTGTCATCCTGTGTTATCTAATTATAGAGATATTATCCTCATCTCCTCACACTTCCAGAAACCGCTTGGAATTCACACCTGATGGTTTTCAGGGCATTACATCCAAATCACTGCACCCTAATCACATGATAGCAGGAAACACGGGAGGCAACGACAAACAGCTTGTGCTGTCTGTCCTGGAAAGTATGTGTGAGACACAACATGGCTGCCGAGGTATGCACCAGGGCTGCACTCAAATTTTATTCCAGCTGCTCGTGGTGTAGAAGGGAACAATGTGTGCCCTGGCATTTATAGGGAGGAGATAGGGATGTTGGGAAGGAGTTGCAGCTTCTGGCACCTTCATGGAAGACCGTGTCAAAGGCTCAACTGTGAACTATGAGGGCAAAAATAAAATAATCCTACATGATTGAAGTAAAATGTTCAATTATTTGTGATTTAGGTCATAAAAGCCCCGCTCTTACAAACAGGTAACAGAAGGCACATGCACGTGCTAGACTTGAGTTTCACCATAAACCAGTTTCTTCTAGGATATGAAGTGATTTGGATGTAGCCCCCTGAAACAATCTCCAGTCTGCTTACTGATGGTTCTGGTTGAGCACAATAATATCACTGTAACTATTGAACTATAAAGAAATTGGTTACTTTATTTTATTCTTTTGCTGTACTCAGGCATCTTGTTCAAGGTGGACAAACTAATCTGAATGTTTATTGCTCTTTTTTCGCCAGTGGATTCTATGTGACCCTTAAGCATTAGGCTTTGGCAGCGACTCCTGTCAAAAGATTGTTCTGTCGTCGTGTGACTGCTTCAGCAATATTCGTGAATGTAGTTACTTTGTGATCCAAGGATGTCCCACCAAATGTGAAAAAAAATTATTGGAGGCAACATTTTTATATTTCTGTGTACAGGGATATACAGTGGGGAAAAAAGTATTTAGTCAGCCACCAATTGTGCAAGTTCTCCCACGTAAAAAGATGAGGCCGGCCTGTAATTGACATCATAGGTAGACCTCAACTGGCTAGGCCACTCCAGGACCTTGAAATGCTTCTTACGAAGCCGCTCCTTCGTTGCCCTGGGGGTGTGCTTGGGATCATTATCATGCTGAAAGACCCAGCCACGTTTCATCTTCAATGCCCTTGCTGATGGAAGGAGATTTGCACTCAAAATCTCACGATACATGGCCCCATTCATTCTTTCATGTACACGGATCATTTGTCCTGGTCCCTTTGCAGAGAAACAGCCCCAAAGCATGATGTTGCCACCCCCTCATGCTTCACAGTAGGTATGGTGTTCTTTGGATGCAACTCAGCATTCACTCTCCTGCAAACACGACGAGTTGTGTTTCTACCAAACAGTTCTACTTTGGTTTCATCTGACCATATGACATTCTCCCAATACTCTTCTGGAACATCCAGATGCTCTCTAGCAAACTTCAGACGGGCCCGGATATGTACTGGCTTAAGCAGGGGGACACGTCTGGCACTGCAGGATCTGAGTCCCTGGCGGCGTAATGTGTTACTGACGGTAGCCTTTGTTACGTTAGTCCCAGCTTTCTGCAGGTCATTTACTAGGTCTCTCCGTGTGGTTCTGGGATTTCTGGGGTGAGATCTTGCGTGGAGCCCCTGATCAATGGAGATTCAGTGGTCTTATATGTCTTCCATTTTCTAATTATTGCTCCCACAGTTGATTTCTTCACACCAAGCTGCTTGCCTATTGCAGATTCAGTCTTCCCAGCCTGGTGCAGGTCTACAATTTTGTTTCTGGTGTCCTTCCGCAGCTCTTTGGTCTTCACCATAGTGGAGTTTGGAGTGTGACTGTTTGAGGTTGTGGACAGGTGTCTTTTATACTGATAACAATGTCAAACAGGAGCCATTACTACAGGTAATGAGTGGAGGACAGAGGAGCCTCTTAAAGAAGTTGTTACAGGTCTGTGAGAGCCAGAAATCTTGCTTGTTTGTAGGTGACCAAATACTTAATTTCCACCATAATTTACAAATAAATTCTTAAAAAATCAGACAATGTGATTTTCTGGATTTGTGTTCTCATTTTGTCTCTCATAGTTGAGGTCTACCTATGATGACAATTACAGGCCGGCCACATCTTTTTAAGTGGGAGAACTTGCATTGATGGCTGACTAAATACTTTCTTCACTGTATAAGGTGTCCATTTTTGCGCGGCCAGATGTCATTTTTAGTTCTACTATTTTGGGGAATGTCTATTGCTTTGATTGCTTTTATTCAAATTTTTAAAAATGGCGGTTCAGCTCTTTTGATTTTTTTTTCCCATTATAACTTTCACCGTATGTGAAAAACATTTTTATAAGTTTGTAGACCAGGTGTTTTCAGACACAGAGATACCGAATGTGTATGTGTTTCACTTTTTTTTTTTTACTTTTATTTATGTTTAGGGATGGGGGGGGATTTGAACATTTTAATTTTTTAATATTTTTTTTTACTGCAAAAAAAATGGGAAAATGGCACTCAGCATATGTCGGGAAAATTGGACCTTATAATTAAAAATAATTAATCATTTAATTTTGAAATAGGAGTTGGTGACTTTTTTTCCAACTCAACCAAAAACTGTCCCCGACTCTGACTCCTGCCCCACAGCAGAATGCAACCTGTCTGTGCAGCAAAAAGAAAATCATCCCAAAAAATAACACACCTCTGAAACATTTTAGTGTGTCCTGTTCCTTCGGCAATCAGCAGCATATCCTGCCTAGCAGTCCAGTTACTAAAATACCCTCCTAGCAGTGCATTTCCATGGCAGCACTTTCTTTCATTTGAGAAACGGCATAAAATAGCAAAAAAACCATACTAAAACTGATGACTCTCACCGCACCAGCCCTGGCTCACCGGTGATCCTCATTGCTTTCTGCTTTTCCTGCAGTGGTACCATATATCCATTCACTGGTCACAGCAGTCTTGCGCCATACAAGCTAGCATTGCCAACAAAGCAGGTGAATACTTTTGCTGCAGGGGCTATGGGAATGTATCAGTAAGTATAGTTTTTGTTATTTTATGCCATTGTCTCCCTTCACTCAATTGTGTTGAGACAATTGAGTGCAGACCAGATTAACTAGTCGTAAACTGGGTGGCCTTCCATAGCCAAAGGGCTGTGTCCAAATTTATTGCAAACCTTTTTAGTCCATGGATCTATAATAATAGGAAAACTGTTTTGCACACAGAGCAGCCAGATTCCTATATCCACGTTTTGATGTTTGTTAATAATACGATAGATACTTTCTACAAATGGCTTAAGATATGAAAGACAAATATTCTCTGTTTCCTTTTTAAAAAAATGTACTGTAGATCTGGTGAAGTATAATATGAGTGCATGTACAGAAAGTGTGGCGATATAATATACCGGCATGAAAAGAAGGAATTTCTGCTAATTGACGTGGGTTAGTGAGTATCAAAACTAAAAGACAGAATACATCATGACAATGTGGGAGAATAAAAGATGGAGGAATGTAGACACGTATTGTATGACCCATTAACCTTCCTACTGTGCTTATAGAGCCTTAGAGATGTAACTTCTCACATACTTATGCAATGTATTACATTACCAAATTGTCTACTTTAGGAAATAGATTTTTGTATACCCCATTAGGGAATAGCTACATAGTTACATATGGAAAGATTACAGCAGCACTTGGTAAACATCACTAAAACATATATAGAGTTGAAAATGCATTACTACTAAAACTGCATCAAAAATAAACTTGAGGTTTTTGGTATACAAATTTGATCAAACTGTAAAAAGCCCATCTATGGGAACCTAATTCAGATGGGAACCTACACTAAACAGACATACCTCTCCTGGGCCCGGAATAGATCTGCAATGTGAACCAAGACCACAAGTGGGATCTAAGAACATACTCTAATAAAATAGTTCTATGCAAAAGAGGAGTCCAGTCTGGAGGGAGCCACAACCCCATGTACTATGCAGAAAACAAAAAAAAAAGTTATAGACATATGTCCATCAATTTCAACCAAGGGATGGGAATGGGCATGACTGAAGGGAGAAGGGAAATTCTATATAGGGCACTCTATACATTTCCATGAGTATCAAATCTATTTTGCTGTCAGCTGATGCTGCTGTGACCAGCTCCTGAGTCCTTACAATGAAGAAGCCTTGTTGTCTCTGCAGATGAAACTATTCTTTTCTCCTTATGGAGGGAGTGACGCCTTGTGTTTTGAGGGGATTTTACATGGAACAGCTTTTCCCCATGTTTCTTGTATGTCCCATTTATATATTTATAGAGGTATATCATGTCTCCCCTTATATGCCTCTTCTCCAGAATAAACAGATTTAACTCCTTTAGTCTCTCCTCATAACTGAGGTCCTCCATGCTCCTTATCAATTTTGTGGCCCTCCATTGAACCTTTTCCAACTGTAGGACATCCTTTCTATAAATCGGTTGTCCAGAACTGAACTGCATATTCCAGATGAGGCCGCTCCAATCACTTATAAAGTAGTAATATTACATCCCTGTGCTGTCCATACTCCTTCTAATCCATGACAATGTCTTGTTGGCCTTAGTAGCAGCTGACTGACATTGCATGCTGTTATATAACCTATGTACTACAAGTGCACCCAGGTCATTCTCCACCAGTGACTCTCGCAGCTTTACTCCCCCTAGGACATATGTTACATGCAGATTATTTTTACTCAGATGCATATCTATCCACATTGAACTTCACTTGCCATGTGGATGCCCAAACACTCAGTCTGTCCAAGTCTGCTTGTAACCATATTTCAATCCAATTACAAAATATTTTTTTGCAGAGCCAATAGGCCTGAATACATAGAGGTTCTTAAATTTTTTTTTTTTTTTTTTTTAAACCAAAGAAGAGTACATGTCTCTCTGGAGGAGCTGTTCTGTCCTTTCCCAGACAACCCATTGATTTGAATAGGCACTGTGTAATGCTCACCACAGATTTATTCTAATCGATAGGGGTCTTAGCAGGAAGAAACTTTGTGATCAGCTTATTGACTAGAGACTCTTTTAATAAGCTGAGATTGTTCAAAGTGTGGAACCTTCTAAGCCTCCACGCACACAACTGTATTTTTTTTGTCCTTGTGCTATACATTTTTTTTGCAGTAATCAAACGGACCCATATTTTCCTATGGCTCCATGCATGCAACCATATTTTTCACAGGGCTGTGAAGGGGTGGTGAGTCTGGGCCCTCAAACTTAGAGAAGGTCCTATTTCTGTCAATTTTGCTGTCCAGGCTTATTCATTCAAGTGTATGGATCCATTGAAGACATGGATGGTACATGAGGTCCAGGATTCAATCATTTCATTTTTCAAGGACCTGTGAACAAGACTTGACCATGTACATGTAGCCTTAAGGAAAATTCTACACGTGTCATTAGCTCCCAATTCTGTATGTTCTCTGATCGGTCCGCAAAGGAAAGGGGATGAATTTGAGATTCCTTACAGTTGTGATTCTTAAACTTATTATCTAGGAGAATGCTGGAAATTGTTGTCAATACTGGGTACCTATACCCGAAATTAGGTTGGTATTGGGTTGGGGAGGGATTAAAGTATTCTTCAATTCTTTACCAGTTTATATTCAAGATAAGCCAAGATAATGTTGACTGCTTTTCCAGTTGACTTCTTTGACAGGTCTGCCTTCTTGGGAACCATGGAGGGTAACACAAGGTCGATAAACAGTTGATTGTGTAGCTAAAATGTTCTTGATAAATAAATGAATTAATATAATTAACTAAATAATTAATGAGACATTCTGATGATTCCCCCCCCCCCATTTTATTCAACATTGCTTCTATAGGAACATGACTGGTGCTGCCTTTTTATATTATCATCCTTTTATGGCACCATGCAGTAACTATGGCTAGAGCCTGCAAGCCATGTAAATGGAAGGTGACCTCCTGCATTGTGCCTTTTGCTTATAAATTGTTTAGGCACAAATAAAATTTCCTTGTATAAGATTAACATTTTCATCAGGAGTCTCTGTCGGGAGGTTCCATCATTTTTATGGGGACAGATAGCACAGTGTGCAGTGATGTTTTTCCATCAAAAAGACAGACATTGGGGGAGCCCTCATTTAAGTCAATGAGGTCTATAGTATAGCTTTGGTGTCATATGACAGGGAGAATCAATATGGCTCCTGGGCTAAAAAAATGAAGAGATGCATATTTAAGAAAGCAAGCAGAATACACTATAAATAAGAAAAGTAATAGATCATCAACATGTAACTGTTTTAGAATTATTGAGTGCTCTCTAAGTGCGCAGTCATTTTGGGTCTTGGAGATACAAAGGTTTTTCAAATTTTCATCCCTGCCTTCCAAGAGCCATAACTTTTTCAGTTTTTCTGTCAGTGTAGCTATATGAGAACTTGCTTTCGTGGGGTTGCGTTTTTTAATGGCACCTTTTAAATGGAGTCTGTCACTGCCCCCAGCTACTTTAAACTGCTTTCATAGTGCTGTAGATGCAGTTAGCAGAATAAAAACCATACCTTTCTTAAGTTTCAGAGCCCCAGAGATGGGGAGAAAAAACACTTGTGGTGTTTATTCAAATGAGGATCTTAGAGCACAGGGGGAGTTTTCTTCTATTACGGAGCACTGCTGCATCATCACTAAACACGCTCATCTTGCATTCAGCTCCTCCCCCTGGCCAGTGTGATTTGATCCTCCCAGTGTCAGTTGATCCTCACAATATTTCCACTGTGGATTTTTTTGTGCAATGTGTGGATGGGATTAGCCAGAATCCTGTCCACTTTGCAGGTACTGTAAAATGCAGGTAATGTACTTTAATCTTACACATTTATGGCAAAAATTTACAGGGTGAACCATAAACGTCTGATCGATGTGAGCCCTACCTCTCTGGGATCTACTCAAATCATAACCTGTTGCGGGTCACATTGGGAAACACTAATGTTATACCACCACCCTCTACCATGTTTGACTATTGAAATAAGGTGACTTTATTCGTTTTACACCAGATACTGTATTTTGGGACCATTCTACTCTAACAGTATTGTTAGTAATGTAATGTATGTGTCTATAGAATATTATCCAAATCTTTTTTTTTTTTTTTTTTTTTTTGTGCAGTGAAAAACATCCATCATGGGCCATTTCCTTTTTTTTTTTTTTTTTGCTGGACACATAAGCATGGTAAACTATGCTATTCTGAGGAAAGAAAACAAAATGGACACATACTCTTCTTTAAATGTATCCAGTAAGTAGATAATACAGATGTGATGTGCCCTACCCTCTAGTGGGACAAACAAAAGAAAAATTAAAATTCTGTTTAATAGAGTTTCATTAAAAAAAAAAAAAAATTCTCCCAAAATAAAAAAGTTTATTTTTTTTTATTTCAATTAGTTCTACATGAAAAAAATGCATATTTGGCACTGCTGCAATTGCGATGTGTTACATTATATGCATGATATTATAAAATATCAGTAAGTTAGTCTATCATTTATATCATACGGAACATATGTCAATAAATTCTGTATCCTAGTTGCATAATCTATAACTTTTTCATACATTATTTTGTTCTCCGGAATGCAGCAACACAAAAATCACTTTTTTATAAAGCATGTTTTTATGTAATAAACATAAAAAATCTCTTCATATTTCGTATTGTTACATTTATCTCGACTTATTGAGTAAAAGCTAACATGCTGCTTTTACCACATTGTAAATGGTGAAGAAAAGATGTAAAAGAATATGATGAAATGTGTTTTTGCTTTTCCCCATGAAAGCGCTCACCTTTTCTTCTCCAGACAATCATTCTTCCAGTCTGAAGGAGACTTCATCCGAGAAAATGACTTTACCCCAGTCCTCTGCAGTCCGATCCCTGTACTTCCTGCACTATGTCAGCCTAGCCTTGATATTTTTCTTGGAGAGAAGTGGCTTCTGGAAGAATGATAGTCTGGAGAAGAAAAGGTGAGCACTTCCATGAGCGCTGTGTCATGCCAACAGTAAAGCATTGTGAGACCATTCATGTGTGGGGTTGCTCTTTATTCAAGAGAGTGGGCTCACTCACAATTTTGTCAAAGAACATTTCATGGAATGGTATCTAAATTTTCCAAGAGCAACTTCTCCCAACCATCCAGCATGATAAAGCACCATGTCACACCATGTTGGACACTCCATCGCAGTGTCTGCCAAAAATTGGTTGAGAAAAAAGTCCTGGATGGAGGACTTTTTTCTTTCATTGGTTTCTGTTTAAAAACTATGGACATCCAATGGACCCGAACAACAGAGATGCGACACTAGCTTAAGTGTGAACCTAGCTTAAGTGGTTCAGTAAACAAAACATTGAAATTTTGGGTCCATGGCCAGAAAACTCAACAGATCTCAATCCCATTGAGGACCTGTGGTCAGTTCTCAAAATGCTGGTGGACTAACAAAAACACAAATTGTGATAAACTCCAAGCACTGAGTAGATAAGAATGGGTTGTCATAAGTCAAGATTTGACCCAGAACCTGATATTCAACTTGCCAGGGGGAATTGCAGAAGTATTGAAAAATAAGGATTAACACTTTAAATATGGAGTCTCTGCATAAACTTGATGTTCTTGTCAATAAAAGTGTAAAAACTTAGAAATGTGTATCTAAGTCTCTGTTGGAGACTTCACTGAAAAAAACGCCAAAAATCTGCAGAGAGGAAACAGAGGATTTTTCTCTCCATCAGTTTCAGTAAAAAAATTAAAAAGAGGACAACCGACGGGCCCCGTTATACTCTATGGGTTGTCCGTGGGTAACCATTGTTTTAGCGGTTTGGTTCTCCATTGTTCGGGTCCCCCAGCAGACCCAAACGACAGAGAGCTATATGCAGCTGGGAACCTAGCCTAAGACTGGCGGTCCTTACACCATTCCCAGTCATGCGCACAACTCGGTTAGTAATTCTAGCACATGTAGATTCTCCTGGTCGTACATCTACGCCAGTCAGAGGCTGGTATAGAAATATGGTGTGTAACTGGTGGACTGAGGTGTCCCTGCCCCTTGCTCACCCACAGTCATGCCCCACTCCACTCACTGTCTAACAAAGTGGCGAGCGGGGTGCAGAGGCTGAGATGTGTCACAGTTCGACAAAAATACACCAAGCTGAGGCGCATTTTTGGCAACTTTCTAGGTGAAAATGCCTTGGTAAATGTGGGCCACTAAACCAGCAAACTTTATGAAAACCAAAATTAGTGTCAGTCTCAAAACTTTTGCCCATGACTATACTTTACATGCAGAAATAATGTACATAGTGATTTTATGGTAGAGATAATTTAACTGTACAGGAATAATGCACACAGTGATGTCATAGTAAAGTGATAATGTACAGAGTGATGTCACAGTACAGGGATAATAAACACCGATGTTGCAGTACAGGGATAATATACACAGTGATATCACAGTAACAGCGTAAAGCACACAGCGATGTCACAGTACCGGGATAAAACATGCAATGATATTACAGTAAAAGGTGAATGCACACAGTAATGTCACAATACGGGGATAAGGGATAATGCACACAGTGATGTCACAGTTCAGGGATAATATATAGTAGCTGACTTCCTTTAAAGGGGCTGTCCCGCCATAGACACTTAAATCCTATCCATAAAATAGGCGGTAAGTGTCTGATTTATTCACATCTATGGGACTGCTAGGACAGAGATTTATAGCATATATAGAAAAAGATGTGTACCTTCAACCGTATTTCTTCTTCTTTTAAAAATGTACCTCTAGGTGCAGCAGGGTAGAAAGAAAAATGAGCTGGATGTGGCCTTTCCACTGCATATTGTCTCTACACACTTCTACACCCTGTTGGCCTGTACTCCGCAGGCTGACACAGTTCTTCATTAAAGTCAGGGGAGTACACCTCGGCTTCAGTGTGCATGCGCCAGACCTCGGGGGCGTATGCAGTTAAGCCAGAGTGTACTTCCTCAGGGGCATATGTAGTGAAGCCATGGTATACATCCTCTGCTTCACTGAAGAACTGCGGAGGTGCAAGGAGCATCTGAGATGAGTGATCAGATTCTGAGTAGGTATAAAAGTTTTGTTTTTTTTTGTTTTTTTATTAAATATGGGCACAGATGGCTTTAAAACAGGACGATTTGGAACACGAAATCCCCCATCCATAAGGACCTGTGGGTGGTTTAGTGTCCACATCGACCTGACAAGTTCTCTTTCTCAGTCCGTGTGGAGCAGGCACTCCTGTGTCTTGAGGCTGTGTTGGTAAAAGGTAATATAAAAAGTTTTTAATGCTTTTATTTCACTATATGTACTCTATATGAATGTGATTGGGATATAGAATGGAGCAATTATATATTTAACAATGTGCTATAGGAATTTAGATATAATAAGGAGGAAGTGATGTCCAGGTTCATGCCTCAACAGAATGTCTGTCTGTGAGTATAATAAAGCGGGGACTGTTCTTTTCAACCAGTTGAAGCTGTGCCACACTATCTCTTCTTCCCTTATTACGATTGGGTGATGTGTGGAGACAAAAAAAAAAAAAGTGGAAAAGCCTGATCAAGCTGGGAGATATTCTTTGTGTTTTCCTTGGTTCGAGTGATCTCTGGCAGCCCAATAGTAGTGAATGTAATGGTGGTCATACAGGCACACCACCATTCCATTTACATGGAGCAACTTGCAGGTCCCTGTTTTAGTGATTGCTGGAGGTCCCAGCAGTTGGACTCCCAGTGATCAGAAACTTATCCTCTATCCATAAGTGTCTATAGAGGAGAAACTCCTTTAGGCTGAAGCCCAACGTTGCGAAAATGCAGTACTTTACAGTACCTGCAAAGTGAATGGGATTCTGGTTAATCCCATCCACACATTGCAGACAAAAATCCGCAGCAGGAAAGCGCTGTTCTCAAAAATACCCACTTTTTTGAAATTCGCAGCATGTCAATTATACCTGTGGAAACGCTGGCGTTTTCCATATAGGTATAATAAGGGCAGTAAGTCCACAGAGAAAAACTCTACGAAAATGCAATTAAAAAACGTCATGCGTTTCTTGCATTTTTTTTCTCAGCATTTTTTTTTTTTGCTACGTGGGGCCTTAGCCTTAAGGCTCAAAATAGGTCCATTGTAAAGGGGTCAAGACTATAGCTATTTGAGACCTTGTTTTTCACTAGACAATTTTTAGATTTTTGTGGCATTTCATATCTATATGCAATATCCTATATTTTAATGTTCGATTCATGGAATTTTTTTTATATAATGGTAAAATGCATAAAAAAACCTATAAGCATATAAAATACCACCATTGCTTAACTTTTTATTTTCCTAAGTTTTTCACAATTTTTTTTTGTCCATCACTCTACTTTCTAGGTGACTGAATCTGAGTTTTCACACTGGGGAAGGGTTAAAGAAGCAAAACCCTAATTCTACAATATAAGCAACTATATTGTTACTTGGGTTTCCTTTCACCAGTCTTAGATTTTCTACTTCTGAAACTGCTTGCTCACCTTTTGTTCTGTCAGATGACAATAATTCATATAGCTGTAAATGCTAAGTAGTCGCTACAATTCTTCTGTGATTTTATTTTTTCATGAAGCACTTAAGTTACAGTCGAGAGGTATTTTGCCTATGTGAACTTACCAGGAAAAAGCACTTTTGATGATTCTCAAAGCTGTAATTCCTTTTCCTTCCTATTCTCCATCACGTCTTACATCAACCTATGCAAGATGGTAAGTATTTTAATAGCTAGTCCAGGCATGTACAGGTGCTGCATCTTATTTATGGGGTCAGGGCCAATTAGATAAAATGAGTGTAACTGCATAAGAGTCAGATGTAGAATAGTCAGCGCAGTCTTAATGCTTTGCATCATCCCTAAATCAGAATTCTTATTCTCCACTTTCAGTCTTACATAAACATTAAATGTCAAGGACAGGTGAAAAATACAAGCTTGATGGGGGTCCGACTGCCCATGTCCTCATTTAAGTGGAGTGATGGTCACACAAGCGCATTACTGCTCCATTGCAGCTCTATGGAATGTATGGAAATAGTCTATGGGCCATAGGCTATGGATGTCACCTATGCTGGGACAGATTCATTAAAGGCCCCTGACAAGTGCAGGACATGGTTGATTTCTGGCTTCTTCATAAATCAGGCACAATCCTGTACACCATTTAGGACATGGCATAGATCTCCATTATAACTCACGTCAAAAAAACTGACATAAGTTATAATACATATTGGGTCATGCCATAATACAGTTAAAATAAGACTTATGTACATCAAGATCTACCAAGGGTTGGGAAAAGGAGTGAAGGAGAGAAGTTTTCCATACATTTCCATGAGAATTGATGCTATTTTGCACTAAAAAGACGTCTAATCCTTTTTTTTTTTATTAAGCTGTGACCAGCTCCTGGGGTAGGCTATTCCACAGATTCACAGTCCTTACATTGAAGAAGCCTTGTTGTCCCCGAAAATGTAACTTTTTTTTTGTCTTTTTTTTTTTTTCTCCAGATGGAAAGAGTCTCCTTTTGAGGGATTTTTTCCCAATATTCCCCAATATTTCTTAGATGGGCAATTTATATATTTATACAGGTTTATAATGTCAGGATAACAAAAATTTAAAATTAGGCTGGGGGATGTGAAAAAATAAACAACAACAAAAAAAAAAAACATACTCACCTATTCCCGATGCTCTGGTGCATCCCAGTGTGGTCTGGTCCTGCTGATCCAATGTTTTCTTCCAGCGGAAGTCCCCGCCACACGTGACTGCTGAGGCCTCAGGAAAGGGACCTGGGACATCACAGCCAGCGAGGACTTCAAGAAAACATTGGAGCAGCAGAACCAGACAGCGCTGGAAGGCATCAGGACAGGTGAGTATAGTTTGTTTTTTTTTTTCTCCTCCCCCAGTATAATTTAAAAAAAAAAAAAATTTATCCTGGAAAACCTCTTTAAATGTCTCTTCTCAAGACTAAGCAGATTTAACTCCCTTAATCTTTCCTCATAACTAAACCCTGGGGTACACCTATTATAACAGAGGTCCCAGCACTGAACCCTGGGATACACCTATTATAACAGCGGACCCACCTCTGAACCCTGGGGTGTACACCTACTATGATACGATGACAGAGGACCCAGCACTGAACCCTGGGGTACACCTATTATAACACTGAACCCTGGGGTACACCATTTGTAACAGAGGACCCAGCACTGAACCCTGGGGTACACCTATTATTACAGAGGACCAGTCTGAGCTGCAGTCGTTGACCACAACTCTCTCGCTTAACCCCTTCCTGCTGGTGACATTTTTCGTTTTTGCCCCGCCCCTTCCAAACCCAATAACTTTATTTTTCCGTGCTCAGAGCCATATGAGGTCTTAATGTTTGCAGGACAAATTTTTTTCATCATGTTACCATTTATTATTCTGTACAATGTACTGGGGAAGCTGGAAAAAAATTCAAAATGGAGTGGATTTGAAAAAGTGCATTTGTTTATCTGCATCCTAAGGATGCAGACAGCGTTGAAATCGATACCTGCTGCCCGGAACAGTCGGACAGCTCCTGAAATGCAGGGTTGTCCCACTTGATCCGGGTCAGCTAAATGGGCCCTAACTAGCATAGGGCCTGGTGCAGATGCACCATTTACCCTATGATTAAAGTGGCCCCGGACCATATATGACCACCACCTATATAATACAGCGCCGTTGGTAGTGTGAATATATCCGATGTTGTGCAAATATAATAATACCAAAGGCACGGTTTCTAATGGTGAGTAGTTTGTGAATAATATTTGTGTCACATTCAGATGATTATAGAAAGACAGGGTGCACCATGCAGAGGCTAGAATTCACTGTCAGCTTTCCCCGTATGTGCCCCGGTGCTGGAGATATCGATGCCGTTAAAGGGGTATTCCCATGAACATAAACATTTTTAAATTTGCAGATAAATTAAAAGTTAAACATTTTTACAATTATAAGTAATTAAACATTTTGTTGAATTTTAAAGATTATATCTAAATAACTTGTGGTCACAAGTTGTTGTCTTGATCGGTTGCCAGTGGATACGACCATGAATGCAGGACCTTTCTAAGGTTAGAAAATCAGCTATGATTTCCTTATTGTAGCTGGGATATCTTCTGATACATGTAGTGCCCCTGCCTGATAACCCAGCTACAATAAGAAAATCATGGCTGGGTTCCTGACAAGTCCCAAGCAATAGAAAGTTTCTGCATTTGTGGTCATATCCATTGGCAACCGATCAAGACAACAGACTGTCACCACTGAGAGAGATAGAGGAAATCTTTAAAACTCTGCAGAATTTTTAACTACTTATATTTGCAAAAATGTTTAACTTTTAATTATCTACAAATATAGATATGATTATGTTCATGGGAATACCCCTTTAACTTTGGCACTCTGACAGTACAAGGCTATGTTAGAGTACAGTCAGGGAGGGCCGAAGTTAATGGCATTGATATCCCCAGCACCAGGACACATACCGGGAAAGCCGACAGTGCGCTGAATTCTAGCGATATATAAAAATGCACATTGATGAGGACATGAAAGGTCCTCTTTAAGAGATTGTTCAGTACTTACAGGTATAGATTAAGATATAAGATTATTTTTGTCTCCTTTAAATGCAGGAATAACACACATAGCAATTTTACAGTACAGATAATGCACGCAGCAATGTCACAATACCAAGATAATACACACAGGGATGTCACAGTGCAAAAATAATATACAATGTGATGTCACAGCATAGGGATAATGTATCGAAGCAATATCACAGTTTTCTACATCCCCTTCCATCCTACATAGTTATCAATAATAACACCCTAGGTCTCAGCAATAACAGGCCCCTTAGTTGTTGGGCCCCCAGCAGCTGCTATGTCTACTATCCTGGAAGTTACACTCATGTTATACAGTACTACACCACAGATTCTGTAAAACAAATTGCACACCTTAGCTGCTGCAGAACCTCATAGTGCACACTTCAAAAGCTAATTTCATATAAAGCTGGAAACACACATGCAGTTTCTGATGCAGTTTTTCAGCCAAGAGTAAACTCAAACTAAAGGAAAAACAGTAAAGACTGATATTTACCCTCTCTTTAGTATCCACCCATGTGTTTGGCACTAAATACTGCGCCAAAAACTGCTTGTGTGATAATAGTCTTACTGGTGGACAGAAATCCCCCTTATTCTTTAAAAGGAGTCTACGGCTTCTCGCACACATAACTGTTACCACCATATTACAGAACACATTACAGTGACAAACCCCATACCTAGCTTATGTCACTTTTATAGATTTGGAGAAAAACAACTTTGAAGTCTTATGCAAATGAGGTAATTGGTGCACTGGGGGCGGGCCTTCATCTCTCTGGAGTACTGCTCTTACCACTCAGACCCCTTTCACCCCCTGCCGCTACGACATCAACCATCCTACCTAGGTAGCAAAATTAGTGCTCCCAGGGCTGAAGGCCCGCTCCCAGGGCTGAAGGCACGCCCCCAGTGCACCAACTGCCTAATTTGCATAACAGTTATTTTCTCCAAATCTAACAAGTGACATACACGACGCAAGTATGATGATTATTTCTGCAGTGTCCTCTGTAATGCTTGGGGGAGGTGGTAAACTCCCTGAAAAATGAGGTTCTGCTGCAGCTAGGCTGTGTAAGGAATAATGTATATGCTTTTATGTACATAGACAAACATTCACTGTGGTAGTTTCTCAAAGTGAACTGAAAAATAGGTTTGTTTTTTTCTGAAGTAGTTTTTATGTTTTGTTTTTGTGGTTCTACTAATAGAATATATTTTTCCCAAGAAATATTTTCTTATTTTTTTGTGGATATAATTCAGCGATACAATGAAATATCAGGCCTTGGTAATGTGGTCCTTTTTGTGCTGTCATATATGATACTATCCTTGTATACAAAAAAGAAAATATGATGAAAATCAAGAGTTGATTATTGTGGAGAATCATAAAAGCTAAACTTATATTATCTAGGTTAAAGTGGCTGAATACAATATGTAGTTAGTTGTTATTTCTCATTGCCAAATGCAGATCTATTTAGTCTAGCATAGCTGCTGGGTCATACAGTGGAGACTTGGCAGCAATGCCCACAATAAGTGTATCTTCTCTTATTGTGGGCATTAACCCTTGAGAGGCATCTAAGGACCAGTAGCACATGTTAAACAAGATCTTTCTCCAAAAGCCTATTTAAGTCCTGTAATAGTAAGGAATTAAATTTTCAATATACTGCAGTACAGTTGTATTGCAGTATATTGTACTGCAACATTACTGTTCAAGTTCTCCAAGGGAGTCTAAAACTAAAAGTAAAAAAAAAATGTAAAAGTTTTAAAAAAATGTAAATGATTAAAAATATTAAATTTCAAATCACCCCCGATTCAAAAGAAAAATAAAGTAAAACGTAAACACATTAGGTATCCTCGCATCCAAAAATGCCCGAACATATTAAAAATAATCCCATATGCCATAGCAAGAAAAAATTTTTAAATGAACATACCGCTGTTTTTTAGCTGTTTTGCTACCCCAAAAAAATTTAATAAAAAACGATCCCCAAAATGGTACAAAGAAAAAAAAAATAAAAAATTAACATATCATTTTGGCTACATAGTGAATGCTGAAAAACAAAACCCAGAAAAAATGGCAAAGATACGGGTTTTTTTTTTTTCTTTTATTTTTTTAAATTCCGTTCTGAATTTTTTTTTCCAGCTTCCAAGTACTGTACATCATACAGAATGTTAAATGGTACCAATATGAAATGCAATTTGTCCTGCAAAAAATAAACCCTCATACAGCTATGTGAGATAAAAAATAAAAAAGTTTAAAATATCTAAATAAATTCTTGTTGGGAATACTGCAGGTCTGACATAAATTCTGAAATGAAGTAAGGCCCTCTTAGCGAAACAAATCTATATTTCTGATTCCTAATGCTATTCAATTTGATAAAGATAGGTTCGTAAAGCCTACTTCTAATATTTCTAGCGGTATTTCCGACAAGGATATGTTCTTGTATTAAAGTGGTTTTTAGATATGGTGTACATGGTGTTATGACACTCAATAGAATTTACTTGAATGTGAGCAAAATGTATCTACATTATCTATGTAGGCCAGAAAAATGTCAATGACTTAGAAGGGAATATATCAACAGGACATTAACTATTAATAAAATAAGGGCTTTATTATATTATAATATTTGCACTCAAATTTAATTTTTCTTTCGAAGGCCTTTATAAGGCAGTCATTTTTAATTTCAGAAAACTTGCAAGTATGTCATATTGGGGGTGCACACATCCTTCTAACATTGTGTGAATAGACAGTATACCATAGTGTGTGTTTTACAATAGTAACTAAAAGGGTTTTCCAGGATTGTCAAACCTGTTCATAGGTTGTATGTGGTATTACAAATCAGTGTGGAACTTCAATACCAGACACATGTGGAGTTTTTTGGTTTTTTTTAGAAGAAAGCAGTGGATGTCTTAAATTTGAAAAACCCCTTTAGGCTGAGGCCCCACGTTGCGGAAATACAGCTTTTTTTGTAGCAGATTTTGTTGCGGTTTTTTGAGACAAAGCCAAGAATGTCTACAAAAGGAATGGGAAATTATATTTCTACCTTCTGCTCAATCCACTCCTGGCTTTGGCTCAAAAAACTGCAACAAAATCTGCTACAAAAAAAGCTGCATTTCCGCAACGTAGGGCCTTAGCCTTAGAGTGGTGAAACACAATTTATTTGGTTCAGGACATTTCAAGGGATCACTGCCGGTCTCCTGCAGCTTTCAACCTACATTGCTCTACAAAGGTTGAAGGTCAGAGGTGAAACACACAGCAGTTATATCCATCTCAGGCATGCATGGAATATCCACAGGATATGCTAAAAATGTGCAATAGATTGGGATCCCGGAGTTGGTACCTGCGCCTGCCTCTGGAATGGGTGTCTACCAATCATATTCCTCCTGGATCTAGTGGTTATTGGTTTCTGGGATTGTGTAAACAATGAAGCTGGCTGTGATAGGACTGTGAGCTACACTGTTTCCATAACTTGAAAACCATTAGATGTATATCAGTCAGAAAATGTCTATCTTGTGACTCTATAATTCCTCCATCATCTAATGATGATGAGATGACTCTGCAGACTCTGTCCCAGTCTAAGCAAAATTTAAAAGTAAGCTTTAGAAAATAGGAAAAGGCAGCCTATTGTATATGGGGCTAAGAACCCCAGATCTGAGTGTCTTAAAGGGAGTATGTTACCAGAACCAGCATATCAAACCAGCCTACAAGATAGATTGTTTCAGATGACTCTAATCGAACAATGCTTACCTCTTATGAATCTCTGTTTCCGTCAAAATGAAAATACCTCTTTGTAGCAATGACCACACCCTCATTGCTCCAAAGAGCTTAAGTAACAATGTCCTCATTGCTCCAAATACTCATTTGCATAATGACAAAAATGTTGATATCTTGGCAGCTGAGGCACTGATTCACAAGGGGAAAAAACTGTTTGTTCAGATGACCCTAACTTATCTATCTCCAAAGCTTTGTTGATATGCCGGTTCTGGTGACAAACTCCCTTTAAGCCCCATTTTCACTACATGATACTGGATTGACTCAACTTACCTTCTACTGCTTTTGCCATATTTCTACTGTGGAAAAAGTACTACAAAGTATTTGGTATATTTTTTTTTGGACTTGCTTTAGGCTAGGTACCAGGGCCGACATCAGCTGATTGCTGATTTATTTTTTTAAATAGGCCATTACCTGCTGGTGTAACCCCAGAAGGTAACGGGCCCTATATACTTACTGATCACCGCTTCCCCTAAATTCACTGTTAGCAGGAGGGCTGAAGGGGAGGTGGCCGTGGGCAGTTAAGGATCGCATGGCGGTTTGGTTTGGTCCGAAACTGCAAATATTACACTGTGGGGTCTCTTCAGACCCCAGAGTATAATGATCAGAGGCCCAGTGGAGATGAGAAACATAAAAACCAGTGCTACTCACCTCTCCTGGGCTCCGGTGAGACTCCCCACTGTCTTCAGCTCTCTGCAATTACAGCACAGACGTCACGTGGTCAGGCCAGCGTTGCCACGCATAATGACGCCGCAGTAACCTACGTCCGTGACAACACTGAAGAGGGCCGAAGACAGCAGGGAGTCATGCCGGAGCCCAGGAGAGGTAAGTAACTTTTTTTTTTTTTCTATGTTTGTCACCTCCCCTGGGCCTCCAATCATTATACTATAAAATATAGTATAATAATAGTTTGTGGGTCGTGAATGTGCCGAACCTGAAATTTTTGCTATATTTGCAAAGAACACTGTTGGGGCCACAATGGGACAAAATACGGTGTGAAGGGGCCTCTGTAGGACATTATACTGTGAGGAGGGGCCACTATGGGACATTATACTGTGGGACACCATACTGTGTGAAGAAACCATTATGGGACATTACACCTTATGAAGAGGTCACTATGAGACATTATACTGTGTGCAGGGGCCACTGTGGGACATCATACTGTGTGCAGGGGTCGCTATGGGACATTATACTGTGTAGAGGGGTTGCTATGGAACATTATGCTGTGTAGAGGGGTCGCTATTGGACATTATACTGCATAGAGGCCACTTTGGGACATTATACTGTGTTAAGGGGCCACTGTGGGACATTATAGTGTGTATAAATGGGGCGTTATACCATGTGGAGGCCAGGAAAGGGGGTGCTATGCTGTTGGGGGGCCCCAAGTCAAAGGTTTGCTATGGGGCCCGGTCTTTTCTAGATACAGTGGGGAAAAAGTATTTAGTCAGCCACCAATTGTGCAAGTTCTCCCACGTAAAAAGATGAGGCCGGCCTGTAATTGACATCATAGGTAGACCTCAACTATGAGAGACAAAATGAGAAAACAAATCCAGTAAATCACATTGTCTGATTTTTTAAGAATTTATTTGCAAATTATGGTGGAAAATAAGTATTTGGTCAATAACAAAAGTTCATCTCAATACTTTGTTATATATCCTTTGTTGGCAATGACAGAGGTCAAACGTTTTCTGTAAGTCTTCACAAGGTTGGCACACACTGTTGCTGGTATGTTGGCCCATTCCTCCATGCAGATCTCCTCTAGAGCAGTCATGTTTTGGGGCTGTCGCTGGGCAACATGGACTTTCAACTCCCTCCAAAGGTTTTCTATGGGGTTGAGATTTGCACTCAAAATCTCACGATATATGGGCCCATTCATTCTTTCATGTACACAGATCATTTGTCCTGGTCTCTTTGCAGAGAAACAGCCCCAAAGCATGATGTTGCCACCCCCATGCTTCACAGTAGGTATGGTGTTCTTTGGATGCAACTCAGCATTCACTCTCCTCCAAACACGACGAGTTGTGTTTCTACCAAACAGTTCTACTTTGGTTTCATCTGACCATATGACATTCTCCCACTACTCTTCTGGAACATCCAAATGCTCTCTAGCAAACTTCAGATGGGCCCGGATATGTACTGGCTTAAACACTTCCATACCAGATGCTTTATCCCCCTTCCAGACCAGACACATTTTGGTTTTTTTGTATGTGCAGTTTTGAGGCCTATAACATTTTTATCTTTTGCGTTATTCAACTAATATCTGCGTCTTTTTTCGGTGACACATAGGGCTTTTTATTTTTGCATGCGTTTTCAATTTTTTTTTTTTTTTATATCCGGGCAAATTTAAACAAAAGAGGAGGGAAAACGTGTCCGTTTTACACTTTTCAGTTTTTTTTTTTTTTTAATCACGCAAAGTGCTACTTAAAAACTTTTTAAAATAGTTTTTCCTCTCCGTCACGGTAATTTTTATTTTTTATGGTCTTGTCAGTGGTGGGGCTATAACCTGTAATAAGGGCATCTTATTGGCATATTTTATTTACTTTTTTTTTTTTTTTTTTTTTACATTTTGTCCCCATAAGGTCATAATAGAACTTTGGGGACATCTGATCACTATTTTTTTTTTAGTTGGGGAGGCTGGTTTTCCCTGTAACTGGGGCTGGTACATTTATCCCCAATTGCAGGAGGAATACAGCCTCCTGCATGTTACTTACACAATACTATAGAGCTGATCTGGGTCCTGTAGGACCCAGCAGCTCTTGCAGACGCTGCACCCGGCAGATCACATGACCACCGGGTCAGCGGGCGCACGATGGTGGCACCCATAGCGCTATATACACAGTGATCGGGAAGGCAGGGAAGGTAATAAACCTTCCCTGTCTTCTCTCTGGGAGCTCCGGCTGAAGTTACAGCCGGGTCCCCATTTCAGCAACTGCACGATTTCATGCACATGGTCTTGTATGTCTTCCATTTTCTAATTATTGCTCCCATAGTTGATTTCTTCACACCAAGCTGCTTGCCTATTGCAGATTCAGTCTTCCCAGCCTGGTGCAGGTCTACAATTTTGTTTCTGGTGTCCTTCCACAGCTCTTTGGTCTTCACCATAGTGGAGTTTGGAGTGTGACTGTTTGAGGTTGTGGACAGGTGTCTTTTATACTGATAACAATGTCAGACAGGAGCCATTACTACAGGTAATGAGTGGAGGACAGAGGAGCCTCTCAAAGAAGAAGTTACAGGTCTGTGAGAGCCAGAAATCTTGCTTGTTTGTAGGTGACCAAATACTTATTTTCCACCATAATTTGCAAATTAATTCTTAAAAAAACAGACAATGTGATTTTCTGGATTTGTTTTCTCATTTTGTCTCTCATAGTTGAGGCCTACCTATGATGTCAATTACAGGCCGGCCTCATCTTTTTAAGTGGGAGAACTTGCACAATTGGTGGCTGACTAAATACTTTTTCCCCCACTGTATGTGTGTGTATATATATATATATATATATATATATATATATATATATATATATATAATGTATATATATATAATGTATATGTATCTGTGAAAGTATTCATTGAACTTTTAACTGTTTTAGACCCTGTTCACAAAGTGGAGTCTGGTGCTGATTTTGTGACGGATTTGGTCCCACATCAGTGGCAGATTCTTCCCTCATTCTGCCTCCCATTAAAAACAATTAGAGCAGGATGCTGGTAAAAAAAAAAAAAAAAAAAAAAAAAAAAAGCATCCTGCTTGATATTGCAGCTGATTTGGAAGCCGCGGTTCGAAACTCCCCATTGATTAGGTCCATTTATTTGGGGCCTAATCAGCGGTGGAAAGTAGGTATCACTTAGCTAAAGACCAGCTACATGTAGAAAAGACACTACACAGTAACTGACCTGAGTCAATTTGATACTATGCGTTGGAAAAAGGTGCTTTAAAGAAAGTAAGGGAGTACGGGAAATTTTACGTATACTACAAAAACAAGTTAGCTATCTGTTAGTGAAAGTCTGGAAATCTATATCTATAATACTAATATCAGTAATGTAATATACTATTGCAATACAAAAAAGTACCGTAATGAGACAAAGACCTCAGATCCATCCCATAGCTGATGTATCAACTTCATTGAACATGCTTAGAATTTATGGAATGGTGATTGAAAATATCCACATAAATGTGTTTGAAAAACTAAAGACGAATCTACAAAAAGAACACAATCTGTAACAAAGGCATACCAGACACATGAAAGACTGAAAATGTGATCATATTTAGTTCTTAAGCCTTCTGTGTACTTTTCTAATAAATAGGTTTTCTGCTTTATTATTGAGACTATACAACTTTAAGGGGTTGCCTACAATAGTTTTTTTCCCCCCCAGACAACTTCAGTTTGGTGAATGAGCTGTGTGTGATATAGAAACTGAACGCCATTTACTTGAATTCTTAAACCTTTTTGATGGCTGTTGAATGAAAATAATAGGAAATCTATCATAAGAAAATGACCCAATGTATCCACTTATAGGGAATCCATCAGGTGCAAAATGCATCCCAAACTGGTCAGACTTGATTTGTTAGATTTGTCTATGGACGGCTGCAAATGCTTTCATCTTCACAGGCTACATTTAAGGCTAAGGCCCCACGTCGCGGGTCGCAGCGCTTTTCACAGAAAGTCCGCAGAGGTTTCTTCTCTGGACTTTCTGCTTCAATTATACCTATAGGGAAACCGTTGGCGTTTCCATAGATATAATTGACAAGCTGTGACGGTTTTCGAAATCGCAGCATTTCCGCTGCACGTATTTTTTGGCAATGTGTGAATGGGATTGGCTAGAATCAGGGACTGTAAAACACTGCGGCCAAACCGCTGTGTTTATGCCATGTGGGGCCCCGACCTAAAGGAGTTATGGCCTCAATCCCCACCAATCTGATATAGATGACCTATTGTAAGGATAGGTCACCAATATCATTGTACTGAAAACCCCTTTAATTATTACCACCACCCTTTATTCTGGGGGTCATTATGGGGCTTTACTCTACAATACAAGGTCAAAATATACAGTACAGACCAAAAGTTTGGACACACCTTCTCATTCCAAGAGTTTTCTGTATTTTCATGACTATAAAAATTGTAGATTCACACTGAAGGCATCAAAACTATGAATTAACACATGTGAAATTATATACTTAACAAAAAAGTGTGAAACAACTGAAAATATGTCTTATATTCTAGGTTCTTCAAAGTAGCCACCTTTTGCTTTGATTACTGCTTTGCACACTCTTGGCATTCTCTTGATGAGCTTCAAGAGGTAGTCACCTGAAATGGTTTTCACTTCACAGGTGTGCCCTGTCAGGTTTAATAAGTGGGATTTCTTGCCTTATAAATGGGTTTGGGATCATCAGTTGTGTTGTTCAGAAGTCAGGTGGATACACAGCTGATAGTCCTACTGAATGGAGTGTTAGAATTTGTATTATGGCAAGAAAAAAGCAGCTAAGTAAAGAAAAACGAGTGGCCATCATTACTTTAAGAAATGAAGGTCAGTCAGTCCGAAAAATTGGGAAAACTTTGAAAGTGTCCCCAAGTGCAGTGGCCAAAACCATCAAGCGCTACAAAGAAACTGGCTCACATGAGGACCGTCCCAGGAAAGGAAGACCAAGAGTCACCTCTGCTGCAGAGGATAAGTTCATCCGAGTCACCAGCCTCAGAAATCGCAGGTTAACAGTAGCTCAAATTAGAGACCAGGTCAATGCCACACAGAGTTCTAGCAGCAGACACATCTCTACAACAACTGTTAAGAGGAGACTGTGTGCAGCAGGCCTTCATGGTAAAATAGCTGCTAGGAAACCACTGCTAAGGACAGGCAACAAGCAGAAGAGACTTGTTTGGGCTAAAGAATACAAGGAATAGACATTAGACCTGTGGAAATCTGTGCTTTGGTCTGATGAGTCCAAATTTGAGATCTTTGGTTCCAACCACCGTGTCTTTGTGCGACGCAGAAAAGGTGAACGAATGGACTCTACATGCCTGGTTCCCACCGTGAAGCATGGAGGAGGAGGTGTGATGGTGTGGGGGGTGCTTTGCTGGTGACACTGTTGGGGATTTATTCAAAATTGAAGGAATACTGAACCAGCATGGTTACCACAGCATCTTGCAGCGGCATGCTATTCCATCCGGTTTGCGTTTAGTTGGACCATGATTTATTTTTCAACAGGACAATGACCCCAAACACACCTCCAGACTGTGTAAGGGCTATTTGACAAAGAAGGAGAGTGATGGGGTGCTACGCCAGATGACCTGGCCTCCACAGTCACCAGACCTGAACCCAATCCAGATGGTTTGGGGTGAGCTGGACCGCAGAGTGAAGGCAAAAGGGCCAACAAGTGCTAAGCATCTCTGGGAACTCCTTCAAGACTGTTGGAAGACCATTTCAGGTGACTACCTCTTAAAGCTCATCAAGAGAATGCCAAGAGTGTGCAAAGCAGTAATCCAAGCAAAAGGTGGCTACTTTGAAGAACCTAGAATATAAGACATATTTTCAGTTGTTTCACACTTTTTTGTTAAGTATATAATTCCACATGTGTTAATTCATAGTTTTGATGCCTTCAGTGTGAATCTACAATTTTTATAGTCATGAAAATACAGAAAACTCTTGCAATTAGAAGGTGTGTCCAAACTTTTGGTCTGTACTGTATATTTATAATTTTAATTGAAATAGTGATGCTCAATATGATATAAAAACAATAGAAAAGTAAAAAGTCCACAAAAATGGAATAAACATGATTATTCTGTATAAATAAATTTTCTTGCATGTTACATAGAAATGTATACATATTTGTTGTTTGTATTTTTTTTTTTTTTTCGAAATGCTTTTTTTCAATATCCGACTGAGGTCAACGTATGTGAATTACAGAATAATGATTATGTATCCTCCAAATGGTGATTTAAGAAGCTAAATGGTCTTCTACATAAAATAAATCTTGTTCTGTTGAGATCATTTCCTAGCAGTCATTTCAATATTATTACAGGCCAGATTAAAATGAACTAATGTTATACAGTGTGAAGGTGTGAACCTAGAGGGCGCTGGAGAGCGACCCAAAAACAGGATTGAAAAGGTCCTCGACCACACCCATAACGGGGGCTTCACTCCAGAGGGAGTACACACAGCAGGAAAGTGCTGCTGGTGACCTCTGTGGGTGTAGTCAAGGACCTTTTCAATCCTGTTTTTGGGTCGCTCTCCAGCGCCCTCTAGGTTTACACTCTCACAACAGCTAAAGTCAGATAACACAGAATCAGAACATTGTCCATAGGTGATGGGGACCAGCTCACCCACTGCATATGTCAATACCATGACCAAAATACTTCCCAATACACACTAATAGGGTGTTTGATGCTTCAAGTGAATGGGTTGAGTTGCGATACAAAGCACAAATGTACGGACCTGTGCTTGGTAAGTACTGAAGAGGCATGAGTGTCGTAACCATGTTGATCTCTGATTACCTATCCTAAGGATAGATCGATTATTTAGTTTGGGAAACCCCATTAATGTCATTAAGGCATGGCTTGTAAGATGAAATTGTATAATATAGCAAATGCTTCATGCTCTGGCTCTGCAAGAAAACAGAACACTTCATTCCTAGTTCTCTCAGGGATGTATCAGCCATGAGATGAGTGTTTTGTTGTGATTGTGAACTCTAAGAAACCTCCATGCTGTGGAAAAAATGCTGAAAAGTAAGAATGCTCTCAGAAATAGATGTGTTAATAGTTTTTTTTTTTTTCTTTTTTCATTTAACAAAATGAAGTCAATGTTTGATGTGACCTTTGCCCTTTGCCTGCCATCAGTTCTTCTCCGTACTTGCAGACAGTTTTTGAAGGAACTCGGCAGGGAGGTTGTTCCCGCCATCTTGGAGAACTAAGCACAGATCTTCTGTGGATGTAGGCTTGCCCCAATCCTTCTGTCTCTTGGATTTCTCTTTTGTTCAAACTTCAGTTGTTAATTGGCAAAAATAAACCATCAACACTTCTATTTGTGAAAGAATTCTTACTTTGCAGCATTTTTCCACACCTGTCTATAACTTTTCCAAAGTACTGTTAATGTTAAAGGGGTTGTCCAGTCAAAAATGGACAACCGTTTAAGTTTTAAATAGGCCAAGGGCAGTGAAAAACAAATTAAAAAAAAAAAAAAAAAAATACTCTCCTTTCCACAGTGCTCTGGTGCCTCCCTGCGCCATCTGGTCTTCTCGGTCCCGTGCTGATGTGTGGCGAAAGTCCCAGCCACACGTGACCGCTGAAGACGCTGATTGGCCTTGCGATGTCACTACCTGTGACATTACGTGTGTCTTGCTGAGGCCGCTGATTAGCCTCAGTGGAACTCAGGAATAGACCTATGAGAAGCCGTCAGAGCAGAAGGACCTGAACGCACCGGAAGGACACCGGAGCATCGAGGACAGATGAGTATGATTTTTTTTTTTTTTCACCTCCCTGGTTGTCCAGGCACTAAAAAAAAAATGCCTGGACAACCTCTTTAAATGCTATAGTCTCTCACACAATAACTATAAGGGTAGCAGCGCACAACTGTCTTTCACACGTGAAGCACAGTCCGTGTGTTAGCCTGATTTACCGACTTGAACTTTGTGCTGGGAGCGGGACTCTTAGCAGTATAGTTATCTATGATGTTAGGAGCCCCTGCCTCCCAGTGACATACTGTCAGTATCAATTACAGTACAGGACAGTATATGGCTGGGAGGCAGGGACTCCTAGCGTCATAGATAACTATACTGCTAAGAGTCCCGCTCCCAGCACGAAGTTCAAGCCGGTAAATCTGGCTAACACACGGACCGAGTTTCATGGATGAAAAACTGTTGTGTGCTACTACCCTTAGCCCTATTCACTTCAGTGGAACCGTGCTACAATGCTAGACACAATCGATGGGTGTGGTGAGCTTTCTGGAAGAAAGCAGCCATGTTTTTCTAATCCTGTACAACCATTTTAGCTCTGGCGGAGAACATTCACTATGGGGCTGGAGGGATCAATGATACAACTCTATACAAGAACAGTTGTCACATCCCTGCTGGGATGAAGTTCTTCTAGCTGGTTGAAAGAATCTTCCAGTTGAGAAAACATTTCAGTATGGCAAAGTATCACAATCCTGGACTTCTCATGACATATCATCTCTTATCCATTAAATTCATTACTTCCAACCTCCACAACATTAAACACAGCCATATATCTAAAAGTCAGGGTTGAGACACCCTTAAGTTTACAGGAACACTAGTTGCTTTCATACATGACGTGTTCTTGAATCCACAATTGAAGACTTTAAGTCCCCATTATAAAGGGAAGGACATGAAATCATGAATTGTTTCCAAGAAAATGATTCTTTTATCCAATATAAAATTTTTAAGAGTAAGAATTATGTAAATGTGCATACATAATAGACAATATACGCTTTATAGTGCTGTAGGTAAGTTAAATTGCCACTTGAGAAATGAACTCTCATGAATGTTTAAGGCATGTACAATTCTAATTACATTCAATGCAACAACATACAAGTCAATCAGAATATATACATTAATGCATGTTCAATGGCTTTATAATTGAAGCATAAAATCCGTCAAGGAGGGGCCTCTCATAACTAGTGAATGGAAATTGTATATTTAAATAGGTAACATAAAACCATAAACCTACAGTGTATTCATCTGAAACTTCTAATACTAATAAATTGCTATATTCAAAATGAAGTTTTTTTTTTTATTATTATTAAGCTCCATAGTCACTTTTATGAGTAGGAATACAATGGTTTTGCCCTGTTAATATTATAAAGAACAGTTTTAGTAGTTTCACAAATCATTTATTCGTTGTATCTATTCATAAATACACATATGGATTTTGCCATGATTAAATCTATAAGGGGCCATTTTCTTCAAAGTGATTAATTACAAATGTACTTTACATCGAAGCGGCCATTAAAGTGGAGTACAGAGACGTACTTGTTGAGTAGTTCATAATTATTAGAAAACATGCCTTGTGCTTATTTAACAGTAAGCGTAATTTCCGTAATGTATGGTTTCCTATGGTATTTTTGGATACATTTTTGCTATTAATATTTGCATTTTTATAAGTATCAAAAATGGACTTTAATACTTATCATTATTTATAAAAAATAAATAAATAAAAAAATATTAGTCTTCGAGGTAGAAACAGTTATTTTACCTATAAAAAATATCAAATATAAAAATATGAAAACATTATTATATTTTATTTTTTTACTATATGAGGACAATCAAAATCTAAAATTAAATGCAATTTATATATTTACAATGAAGGAAAACATTTAGTATGATTAATAGATGAATATTGAAAAAATAACTAAATAACCATTCTTATTTTTTTTTATTCTTTATGATGAAACCAGTGTTATGACATAGACATATAAATATATTTGAATTTCATCATTATTGAGCAAATAGGCAAAAAGATACAATTTTTATTTAGATTTTGAAATTTGTGTCACTATTTCTAGCATTATGGGATGTTTTTTGCCAAGACAAAAATACTTTACACACATTCAAGCAGAAAAGAAAACCTTTATCATGCTCAATATTTTTTTTTCTGTATGTCTTGTATATAAAAAATAAATGTGTTTTATTTTAATCTGTAAAAATGTCAAGATTTAGAAATATTCCATTTAATGTCTAGGTCCTAGAATTATATCCATTTGCATCTCATTTTTTTTTTCAAGACAATTGATTATGTAAAAATAATCCTGTTTTGCGTAATGATTAAAACGAAAGCAAAAAATTTTAATATATCTCTGCAAAATTGTTATGAATAATTTTAATAAAAATAACGCAATATTTTTTTTAATAAAGTCATATGTTCATCAACTAATTATTTTAAATAAATCATGCTTATATCAATCTTATTCTATCTATGCTTGAAAATGAAAATATCATCATATCCATACACAAAAAAAAATTGTCAGAGACCATGAAACAAAATAACGACCAATTTCAATTTCTGATATTTTATCACCATACACTTTACCAAAAGTGACTACATATTCCTACAGGAGTGTCTTTGACTAGTTTTACAGCTATTTTTGCAGAAGTTTATGAAAATTCTACATACATTTGCTTGAAAATATTGCTACTGCAATGTCTGGTTTTGCAGAAATTGATGAAAATTCTACAAAAATTGAATGGAAATTGATATATATAATTCTGTATGACAAGTTAATATCCTATTTTGGAGGCAGCTGTGTGTACTGGGCACAAACATGTTGCATGAATTAATAGGGAAAAAGTGTCAATATAAATACATTGAAGTGTAAAAGGTGAGATGTACCTACTGTACATGAAACATATTATATACTGATATGTAAACAGTGTGACCAAGGATAAGTGACTTGGTACCATCTCCACCACATGCTCCCCAGAAAGATCCTTTAAGATGAACAGCCAGCCTTACTTCATCTTATTGCCCTCCAGTTTTTCAGTATTAAAATCATTCACCTCCAGCCAGTAGAAAGAGAAATAAACGCTCAAGAAACTAAAGAAAACATTACATGACACTAAATGGGGAGTCTCATTACCTCAAATAACCTTCACTTATAAATAATCTTCAAAATCCAAGTTAAGGATGATATTAAGTAAAATACCCTCAGAATCATTATCCTCTGTTACACTGTGATCAGATATACTGTACATGGTTCAAGGTTATATGTGCCTGGTGCTGAAAACTTAGCACTGCTATTGTAAGTCTTGCTAATGCTGAAGGAAGGTAAACGGCTTGAAACAATGTAACCCTAACTAACATGATTACACACTAATACGGATAACACAACTATAGAGAGGGAGAGAGTGCTCAGCAACACAGTATAGAAAATATCAAGAGTTTACATATGTGCAGGCAACGAAATCTATAAGGGGGTCTTTGTCCAGCGGTGACTTTTATAGCACTTGCACAATTCTAAATAATATCAAACACTATAATAAATGGCTTAAAGTTATTGTATGTCACAATAAGGAATGAGGATTCATCTCTGTATACTGGAGAGCTCTATCCAGCTGTTGTGTCTATGGGTTTTTATTTTTTTTTCTATTTTGGTCTGTGGCTCCTTTTTATGTATGCCATCTTACTTCTATCTATGGATAGTTACATAGATAATAGAAGTCATCTAGTATATAAATGATCTATCATTCTGTCTCATTATATATCTATCTATCAAACATAGATAGACAATGCATTCTAGATAAATGGATAGACAGGTAATATAAATTATCTGGTATATGTGATCTATCCTAATCTACCCATCTATCTATACATCCATTCATTTAGTAAACGTAGAAAAACAATGCAAATAGATGCAAATTATCTAGTTTATATGATCTAACCTTCTGTCTAATATACTCTATCTCTATCTATCTATCTATCTATCTATCTCTATCTATCTATCTATCTATCTCTATCCATTTAGTAAACGTAGATAAACAAAGCAAATTATCTAGTATATATGATCTATCCTTCTATCTAATATACGTTATCTATCTATCTATATCTAGCTATCCAGCCATCATTTATCTATATCAGATATTAGTTTTCTATATATCTTTTATCTCTTTATAGTAATGTATTATCTAAGACATATATATTATAATCAATGGCATATTACCTAAAATACCGATATGTACGGAAATAGTAAATTTAGATCATTTTAATTCTTACCTATTATTAGGTATAACCTACCTAGTATGTATCTCTCTCCTGATATTACCTGTACCTGTTCTTTAATCTTATCTATTGTTTTTCTATATTTTTCTGTCTGCCTATTGTATCTAGTACTGTACTATCTGCCTATCGTTTAATCTGTTTTATTCCTTTATTTACTAGCTATAAACATGTGATCTATTATTCTGACTGCCCACAATATGGCTTTATTAGATGATGTTTAACCAAACATATCTATCCTTTATCTGTCCTTGTCTGATAGTAGATGAATGTATTGTATACATTGTATTACATGCATATGTGTTATATGTCTATTGTATGCAGTTGTGAATGTTCACTTGCAAGTCTGGTAATCTATTATATAGAGGTAGGAACATATCTTGTTAAGTCTATTAACCTATTATATACATTATTACTGTATCTCTGTACGTCTATTAATCGCTTATATACTGAACATGCATTTATTTGTCTATTAACCTGTTAGACACATATTAATGTATCCATGCGTGTCTATTAATCTATACTGTACATATGAATGTATTAATTTATCTACATCTATTAATTTATTATATACATACCAATCTTGTATACTGTACACTTATAAATGTATCTGTCTATTAATCGATTCACATTAATGTTTGCCTACACAATATTATATAAAATACATAGCTATTATATTCTGTACATGTATGCCTTTGTCTACTAATGTACTATATCCACATAATGTATTTGTGCATGTCTATTAATATATACTGTACATGTAAGAATGTCTGTTAATCTAATATGTCCACATACGAATGCATGTATTCATGTTTATTAATCTATTGTATACTGTACATGAATGAATTTCTGTCCATTAATCTATTATATCCACATATGAATATATATGCAAATCTATCACATCCTGTATATGAATGAATGTCTCTATATTAATCTATTATATAATGTACATGAATGAATGTATCTATATCAATCTATTATATACTGTATATGTACATGAATGAATTTATCTTTATATGAATCTATCTATGCATGCCTATTTCTCTAGTATATTCTGTACATGTTTGAATCTATATCTATTACTATATATTGTACATGTATGAATTTATGTATCAATCATATAAACTATATAAATCTTTTCTATACAGTACATGTCTATTCATCTATTATAAACCTCTGAATCTGTTTAACTATTTTTTAGTAGGAAAGCACACAGCCTGCACCTTTATGTCGGGACATTTTCATTAGATCGTATAAAGAAATACAATAGAACAAGTGTGAACATATTTATGTATAAAATCCATACTATGAGGCAAGTAGTGTAATGGTTCTAGGAAATACTGTTTATACAGTCAGGAAATGCTATGTCCCTCTAAATAAAGCGAACGATATTATATAGATAGATTTAATTCCTTCCTGGAAATTAAGTCCTAGTGTAAAATCAGGAAAGGGTTAAATGTAACAGAATCCTATCAGAAGAATTCACAGAACTCTCCTTACCCTGCAGGGAAGCCGATCTATCTCCTCATAAAGCACATACTACATGGGGTGTAAGAATGCAACAACTTATCTGCCCCAAATAGCAGTGTATATTATTTAGTATCCATTCCTACCTACCTATTTATGTGCATTTTATATATTAGACGTCTGACTACTGAATGTGCTGCAGCTACTACTATTATCACTGCTACATACATGATGCTGAACCTCAGAAGCCGTTACAGAGAGCAGAATGTTTATAGTAATACATGTATGTACACAAACTATATATACATTATATATCATATAAATATAATCTAATGGAATATAAATCTATATACATAATTTTATATTTTTATATATATATATATATATATATATATATATATATATACACATACACACACACACACACACATATATATATTATGTATATATATATATATATATATATGTGTACACTCCAATACAGGCACACAAATGGATGGATAGATGGATGGATGGGACAGATTTTAGAAAACAATTGATGTATTCTGTGGATGATGCAGCTATGTATATTACTAGATATACGTTGTACACTCACCATATTGGCCTTGCCATCTGTACTGGAATCCACTACTAATCTAAATATATTTAACCCTTCACAGAGACCAGTGCCAGTGAAGGTGAGGCCGAGGAGTCTCCTGTATGTGGCTGCCTCAGTGCTCCTACATGCTGGGTGAGCTGTGAGTGAAGACAAGTTCCAGGGATTCTCTTATATTTATATGTTTTTTTTTTTGTCTCTTCACTTTTTCTCAGTGTTTTTGGCCTTCAGCAGCTGAAGTGTGGAGGGTTTTCACGTCTTTCTCCCAGGCCCTGAAGCTCTCACTGCTCAATTCCTTCTTATGTGTCATTTCTATGCGGTTTTTGTCAGGTAATAAAAGTCTCCTGTACCTTATGTGGCGTCCTGTACAGATTGCTGATGAATAAAACTTTTCTGATGACATTGTGCTGGGGGTGAAAGCGGCGCCGGGAGAATGAGAGCAACAGACGGGCCAAGACTGCGGAAAAGAATGGCTGGACTTGGCTCTCTTAGAATTAAATGGATCCTATTCTTCTGGCCTCATATAACACTTTAATGGCAATTTAAAAGCTATTAATAAAGTAATTGACTGTGGTTATTAGAATTGGAATGACTCACATATGGCTGGAAGTGATGGCTGCTGCTGCAAATACCTGCCTTTATGTCAGAGCTGAGCTCAGGCTGGGTGAAGGGAATGGAGTTCCTTAACGAAAGTGTATTTATGGCTAGAAATGCAGACACTACAGGCTGTGTCTGTGTGCATCGAAATGTTACAGTATTTCTTTTAAATAGCTCTTATTATATTATTATTACTACATTATATTATCCACATTAGTATATTATTACTAATTATTATATTCACATTAGTATATTATTACTACATTATTATATTATTATTATATTATTCACATTAGTATATTACTACATTATTATATTCACATTAGTATACTACTACATTATTATAATATTCACATTTGTATATTATTACTACATTATTATATTATTCACATTCATATATTTAAAATTAGCATTAGTCATTTTATTTTTCAATGGTCTGCTTTATTCATTCTATTCAGTTTAGCATCACTACATTATATCGCATTATAATCATTTTCAAGTATAGTTATCAACATTATGTATTATACGTATAATATCGCACAATAACTGATATTAACATCACTAGTATTAATGTAATTTTTATTACTGTTGATGCTAACAGTATATTTTAATTTTACATTGTTAATTCCTTTCTTGTGATCACTTGTTATTTTACCGGTTTGTTCTTTTCCTAATGATAGTTCGGCAGAATATATCGTTTGTGTGTGTGTGTGTGTGTGTGTATATATATATATATATATATATATATATATATATATATGCATCTGCAGATAGATATTTATAGATAAATATATACACATCTATTTATATATTAATTATTATATAAAATATATAAATATATATATTATATAATACAGATGTATGTAAATACACATTATATATATATATATATTTTACAGATGTATGTAAAGACACACACACACACACTATATATATATATATATATATATATATATATATATTACAGATGTATGTGAATACACACATACACACACGTATACACGCATCCACAAATAATAATATTATTGCTAAAATATTATTTATTAACTTTTTAACCTTATGTAAATCCCCAGATTTTTATTCATAAATCGTCTTTCTTTATTCTGTCATGTTCTGTAGAAAATATTTGGTGTGGAATATAGTTGAGCCCCGCTAAATCAAAGAGTAATTTAAGTAATCTAGTGATATAGCAGTGTATATGTTTGTTTTTTTTTCCTATTATATTTTAATATATTTTGTATATATATATATATATATATATATATATATATATATATATATATACACACATTATTTTTACGTTATATATATATGTTACAAATCTGCTGGGTGGGCTTTGTCTGCGCGTTTTAGTTTTGGATGTTATGCTTCATTAGTACCAAGATATTAGAAGTCATCTAATATCTCTCCTCAATAATTCTGTACCCCTTGTGTTTTTCATAAAAGTTATCAATATACTATTGTACACTTGAAAGATAGACAGCTACTGATCTGATCTGTGTAACCTGCATACTGTCCTCTCCCACACTGCAGAGAATCAGCTCAGACTTTCTATTCTTTTTCTTTCTTTCTTTCTTTCTTTCTTTCTTTCTTTCTTTCTTTCTTTCTTTCTTTTTCCTATCTATCTATTCATCCAGCTTTCTATCTGACTGATCAGATCTGAGATCAGCAGGTTTATACTTTTACACCAGTTGCAGTATACACCTCAGGACATGATGCGTTAACAGATGTATTAAATGCTCTTGTAATAAGTCCCCATAGTCTACATAAGCATCCCTTTCATCATTGGCTGCCCTTCTGACCAATGACCGCTGAGTACAGAGTCCAGCCCCCATCCTGCCCTCTATAACATAGGTGTCCAGAGCACAGGGAGAGTTAAATGTCCAGGAGAGTGGGCGTGGCCTGGGATCAGACTGGCTGCTGCCCTCACCATTAATCCTCATTTCTACCAATGTGGAGTGCAGCAAGGTGTAAATAGGAAGCCACAGCTCATCCTTCACATGGTGCATCCTCCACTGCCCTCCTTACTATACTGTGACAGCAAGGAGCAGCAGCTGCTGCCATAGCACCTAGTGCACACTGTCTAGATCTCATCACAAGAGGCTACAGCAAACAGAGGTACACTTACATGATTTCTAAAGTGGAACTGGACTGCAGCACTGGTCAAGAGCACAACATATACAGTGGTAAGAAACCTGCTCTCCATTCCATTCTACTGCATAATAAACTGCAACTAAACTATACATGTGTTTTACATAGATAATGCATAAGATACATAGGTCGATTATAATATGTATTATAGACAGATACATAATGTATAATAGATAATGTATACTAGACAGAAGACTACATAATTTATGTTCTATCTATCTATCTATCTATACCATTATCTAGTATACATTATATCTCTATCTAGTAAACAGGATACTCTATCTGTCTATTTAGTATATATACATAGATAATGTATATAATAGATAAATGGATAGACAGATATTGTATTCTAGATATGTCCTGCTTACTAGATAGACAAATGATGGATACTAGACAGATGGCTAGATTATATATACTGGATCTATGTATAGATAATATAAATTATCTAGTATATATGAGCTATCATTTTGTCTAATATACTCTATCATCTATTATTTATCATCTATCTATCTATCTATCTATCTATCTATCTATCTATCTATCTATCTATCTATCTATCCAGCTAGTAAAAATAGACAATGCATACTAGACACATGGATAGACAAGTAATATAAATTATCTAGTATATCTGAATTATCTAGTATACACAGTATCACTCCCTTTAATATACATAGATTGATAATGTATACTAGATGAATATATATTCTAGATATTTCCTGTTTACTAGATAGAATAATAGACTGTAAGCCCTTGCGGGCAGGGCCCTCTATCCCTCTGTGCCAGTTGGTTACTGTTAGTATTATACTTGTCTTGTATATCTTGTGTACTGTATGTAAACCCTCAAATGTAAAGCACCATGGAATTAATATAATAATGTAAAGCACCATGGAATTAATGGTGCTATATAAATAATAATGATGGATACTAGACAGAAGGATAGATGATATATACTAGATCAATGAATAGATATATAGATAACAAATTATCTAGTATATATATGATCTATCATTCTGTCTAATATACATTATCTGTCTATTATTAAACATTGATAGACAATACATACTAGATAAATGGATAAAAGTGATATAAAATATTTAGTATATATGTTCCATCCTTCTGTCTAATATACATTATCTATCCTATCTATGTATCCATCTATTTATTAAACATTGATAGACAGTGCATGCTAGATAAATGAATAGATAGGTAAAATAAGATGTCTAGTATATATGAATTATCTAGTATACACTCTATGTCCATTTAATATACGTAGATTGATAATGTATACTAGATAGATAGACAAACAGATAATATAAACGGTCTAGTATGCATTATCTGTATACGAAATAGACAAATAATTGAATATTAGAACGATCTTGCTTACTAGATAAACACTATATATATATATATATATATATATATACACACACATATATATACATATTAAATATAGAGATAATTTGTTAGATCTACAGATTGTGATACTATAATACTAGATACTATACTATAATATACTATACTATAATACGTGATACTATACTATGATACTAAATATACTAGAGAAATAATGTATGATAGCTAATGTATACTAAATAGGTAGTGTATACTAGATACACAGATACTATACGTTATCTATCCATTTATCTAGCATACTAAGATATCTATCTATCTGTCTGTCTATGTATACCAGGTAAGCAAATACTATACACATACAATATAGGTTACATAGATGGTATCCAAAATAAGGCAAATTATTAAATAAAAAAAAAATATATATATATATATATATATATATACACACAAGCATATGTACATACACACTCTCTCTCTCTCTCTCTCTCTCTATATATATATATACACTAATACATATATAAATGACAAATCATTTCCCACCATTTAATCTCATGGCAGCTTATTCTGTAACAGACTAATACATAAGCTGATATATGAGTCTAAAATGTATAAAATATAAGATGAAGAAATTGAATGAAAGTATGGTGAAGATGGCTAAGTATTCTAGTTTGTGTAGATATGTACAAGTCCTTATATGATGTGAACAGATACTTTATCAGCCTACAATAGGCAGATAACCTGCCCGGTAACTGCTGTCCAGAAGGAACTGGTGAGTACAGGAGCCTATATAAAAAGGTTGCGGTATTCCTTTAAATACAGCTGTCATTCTGCACAATGTGCACTTGGATGTGAGCTGCTCCTGGTGTCACATTCCGGCACTGAATCTCCATGTAGACTGCTGTGATGAATGCCAGGAGGCGTCATTGTTCTTAAGTCTGATGTGATTGATATCGGTCGTGGTTCGGTCGCTCGATTGATGTCCTTTGTGTCACACGCAGGAAGTCGCCACAGAAGAATGGATTACACCTACGACGAGGATCTGGACGAGCTGTGCCCAGTGTGTGGGGACAAGGTGTCAGGCTATCACTATGGGCTCCTCACCTGTGAGAGCTGTAAGGTAGGTACACATAGGGTATGGCTAATATGCGGTACCGCAACTGCTTCATAGGTGGATACCATAGAGGGATAGTGCTCAGTATATTAATAGATATCACAGGGGCTGGTTAGTAATACAGTATTAGTATATACAGTCCTCAGTATATTAATAGATATCACAGAGGATAGTAATACAGTATTAGTATATACAGTGCTTGGTATAATAGATATCACAGGGGGGTTATTAGTAATACAGTACTAGTATATACAGTGCTTGGTATAATAGATATCACAGGGGGGTTATTAGTAATACAGTACTAGTATATACAGTGTTTGATATAATAATAGATATCACAGTGGATAGCAATACATTATATAGTATATACAGTGCTTAGTATAATAGATATCACAGGGGGTTTGTTAGTAATACAGTATTAGTATATACAGTTCTCAGTATATTCACATCACCACAGGGGATAGTAATGCTGTACTAAAATATACAGTGCTCAGTATATAATAGATATCACAGCGGATAGTAATACAGTACTAGTATTTACAGTGCTCAGTATATTCACATATATCACCACAGGGGATAGTAATACAGCATTAGTATATACGGTGCTCAGTATAATAATAGATATCACAGGGGATAGTAATACATTACTAGTATATACAATGTTTGGTATAATAATAGATATCACAGGGGGTTGGTTAGTAATACATTACTAGTATACATAGTGCTCAGTATATTAATAGGCATCACAGGGGGGTTCATAATACAGTACTAGTATATACAGTGCTCAGTATATTAATAGAGCTATAGATATTATAGTATATATAATATAAACCATAGTTATAGTAATACAGTACTAGTATATACAGTGCTATAATACAGTACTGATCTATACAGTGCTCAGAATATCCATTTATATCACAGAGGATAGTAATACAGTACTAGTATATACAGTGCTTGGTATAGATATCATAGGGGGATGTTAGTAATACAGTACTATTATATAAAATAATCAGTATATCCATATGTATCACAAGGAATAGTAATACAGTGCTGATAGAATTAATGCTTAGTATAATAATAGAAACCATAGTGATAGTAATATAGTACTAGTATATACAATGCTCAGTATATAATAGATATCACAGGTAATAGTAATACAGAACTAGTATATACAATACTCAGTATATTCATAGATATCACAGGGAATAATTATACAGAACTAGTATATACAGTGCATAATAATATAATAGAAATCATATTGATAGTACTAGTGTATACAGTGCTCAGTATATCTGTATATATCACAGGGGATAGTAATATAGTACTGATATATACAGTGCTTAGTATAATTATACATATAGTATATATATATATATAATTATACATATCTAGTATATACAGTGTTTGGTATAATAGAAATCATAGTGATAGTAATACAGTACTATATATACTATATATGTAAATATACTGTATAATTATACATATCATAGGGGGTTGGTTAGTAATACAGTACTAGTATATACAGTGCTTGGTATAATATATATCACAGGGGTTAGTAATTTAGTACTGATATATACAGTGTTTATAATACAGTAGAAATCATAGTGATACAGTACTAGTATATACAGTGCTCAGTATATCCATATATATCACATAGGATAGTGATACAGTACTAGTATATACAGTGCTCAGTATATCCATATATATCACATAGGATAGTGATACAGTACTAGTATATACAGTGCTCAGTATATCCATATATATCACATAGGATAGTGATACAGTACTAGTATATACAGTGCTCAGTATATCCATATATATCACATAGGATAGTGATACAGTACTAGTATATACAGTGCTCAGTATATCCATATATATCACATAGGATAGGGATACAATACTAGTATATACAGTGCTCAGTATATCTATATATATTACATAGGATAGTAATACAGTACTGATATGCACAGTGCTTAGTATAACAATAGAAATCAAAGTGATAGGAATACAGTACTAGTATATAGAGTACTCAGTATATTAATATATATCACAGGTGATAGTAATACGCTACTGATATATACAGTGCTCAATATATCCATATATATCACAGAGGATAGTAATACAGTACTAGTATATACAGTGCTTGGTATTATAATAGATATCATAGGGGGTTGGTTAGTAATACAGCACTATTATATTATATATAGTGCTCAGTATATTCATAGATATCACAGGGGAAAGTAATACAGTACTAGTATATACAGTGCTTAGTATAATTAGAATCCTAGTGATAGTAATATAGTACTATTATATACAGTGCTCAGTATATTATATACAATCCATATATCTCACAGCTGATAGTAATACAGTACTGATATATACAATGCTCAGTATATTAGGGGATTGGTTAGTAATACAGTACCAGAATACACAGTGCTCTGTATATTCATACATATCAAAGGAGATGGTAATACAGTACATATATACAGTGCTTAGCAAATGATAGAAATCATTGTGATAGTAATACAGTACTACATTAGTATTGGTGATTACTACAGTAGTAGCAATACACTACTATTATATACAGTGCTTAGTATAGTAATAGATATCACAAAGGATAGTAATACAGTACTGATGTATACAGTTCTTAATAAATAGTTATCTGTCATAATAATACAGTACTAGTATATACAGTGGTCTGTATATTCATATATATCACAGGGTATAGTAATACAGTACTAATATACAATGCTTCATATAATAGAAATCATAGGGGATAGTAATACAGTGGTAGTATATATCCATATATATCAAAAAGGATAGTAAAACAGTACAAGTATAGACAGTGCTCAGTATATCCATACATATCACAGAGGTTAGTAATATTCAGTATATTCATAGATATCAGATAGGAATACTAATATAGTAGTAGTATATACAGTACTTAGTATATTCATAGATATCAGGTAGGGATACTAATATAGTAGTAGTATATACAGTACTTAGTATATTCATAGATATCAGGTGGAGATAGTAATAAAGTATAAGTATACACAGTACTCTGTATTTTCATAGAAATCAGGTGGAGATAGTAATACAGTATATATTATATGTAGATATAATGGAGGATAGTAAAACAGTACTATTACATCACAGGGTTATATGTAATATATATATACTGTGTGTGTGTATAAAATGGGATAATGATACAGAACTGTTATATAATACTCAATGTAATGATTACATTTACTACGTATAGCATACACTACTAAAATATACAGTGCTCAATATATTATATATCACAGGGGAAAGTAATACAGTACTAGTCTATACAGTATTCAGTATATTATTAGATATCACTGGGGATAGTAATACAGTACTAGTATACAGTGCTTAGTATATTAAATATCACTGGGGGTAGTAATATAGTATTAGTATGTACAGTGCTTAGTATATTTATAGATATCACGGGGATATTAATACAGTACTATTATATACTCAGTATATTAATAGGTATCAAAGGGGATAATACAGAACTATTATATACAGTTCTCAGTATATTAATACATATCATGCGTAGTAATACAGTACTATTATATGCAATTCTCAGTATATAAATATATATCACAGGGGATAGTAATAAAGTACTAATATATTTAATACTCTTGATCTGAATAGATATTACAGGGGATAGTAATATAGTACTAGTATATACAGTAGAGTAATAATACAGTATTATCACATTCAATATTCTGTATGACAGTAGGTCTCTCAGAATAATACAGCAGTGTTATCCCCCTGGGGGAGGATGTATTTTATCATATGGTGTAGGCCTTGTCATACATTAGGCACATTCTCCAGCAGTCTGGGCACCAATTCTGAAATCTACGCCTGCTCATAGTTCTCAGTATATAGTTTAGTTTCAGCGGGGATAGTAATACAGTACTCAGTATATTCATTGGTTTCCCAGATAGGTAGTAATACCATACAGTTCTCAGTATATCCATTGGTTGTACAGGGGGATGGTAATACAGACCTATTCCATACAGTGCCCAGTATATCCATTGGTTTTACAGTAGGGATAGTAGTTCAGTACTATTGTATATTGTGCTTAGTAGATTCCTAGATATCACAGGGCGGATAGTAATAGCGTACTATTATAACCTGTATTCAGCATATTAATAGTTTTCACAGGGGATAGAAATACAATGCTATTATATACAGTATTGTATACAGTGCTCTGTATATTCATTAATCTCATAGGGGGATTAGTAATATAGTACTGTTTTATATAGTACACAGTATCCATTATGAGGGGGGTAATATAGCGCTATTATATGCAGTACTCAGTATATCCATTTGTTTTATAGGAAAGATAGTAACAGTACTACTGCATATAGTGCTCAGGATATTGGTTTCATAGGAGGGTAGAAACACAGTAATATTATATGCAGTACTCAAATATCCATCTGTTATAGGAAAGTTAGGAATAGTACTACTACATACAGTACTCACTATATCCATTGGTTTCACAGGGAATAACTATTATATACAATACTCAGTATAGTCATTGTTTTATGGCGGAAGGGGAATAGTAATACAGTACTAGTATATTCTGTGCTCAGTAGATTCATAAATTTCACAGGGAATAATAGAGTACTATCATATACAGTGCTCAGTATATTCATATAGTTCACAGGTGATAATACAGAACTATCATATACAGTGCTCAGTATAGTCATATATTTCACAGGAGGTACGGGGGTGTAGCTAAATGCTCAATGGACCCCGATAAGTTTGGGCCTCCACCCCCTTACAACTATTTCCATGGCTGCCAAATCTGTCTGTAACTTTTGCCTCCATTACTAGGTCTCTAAAGTGATCCATTGATGCAGCAATAACAGCTAGTGGTCCCCTTAAGCCTTCTACAAGTTAATAGGTGGATTGCAATATAAGACTAATAATATATATATATATATATATATATATATATATATATATATATATATATATATATATATATATATATATATATTGCTCATTCTATGCATTGGTTTCAAAGAGAATAATAATATAGTATTATTACATACATTATGCAGTATAATCGCTGGTTTGACAGGGGGATAATACCATTCCATTGTATGAAGTGCTTAGTATATTTACTGGTTTCTCAGGGTGATAGTAATATAGGACTAGTATATATATATTTGCATTGGCTTCACAAGGGGATAGTAACACAGTACTGTTATGTACACTACTCCATATATTCATAGGTTTCATAGCAGGGTAGTAAAAGAGTGTTATTATATGCAGTGTACTGTATATTCACTGATATCCTAGGGGGTGATAGCAATATAGTACTGTCATATACAGTCTGTCTATGTAACTGTCTTTGAAAGCCTACAAAACAGTGTAAAATGTTTCAAGAGAAAACTGTGAATATGTAAAATCAGGTAAAACTGTGAAATCCATCTATTTTATTTATCTCTTTTTTTTTCTTTTATTACCATTAACAATTTGAGCAGATTTTAGTGGAACCTGGCGGTAGTTTAATGCACAAGTTCAATTAAAGATAGAAGGAATTTTCATTAGATGTTTGTCCCTGCCTGTAATACTGCCACCCGTATAGCATGGCCCCACTTACTCGCTAGATTAAAATATTTTTATTCATTTACTATAATTATTATTATAAAGAAATCAGTCCCATGCCCAACTATGGTCAAGTCCTTATGATGGATGGAATGACACAGGATGGGAAGGGTTGGGATGGTAATGGGTTATGTTTATAGATGTGGCGAACCAGGTGTGCCCACACTGATTGTCTGTAGGTACATTGAGGTAACCTGTCTCTGCATGCCATATATATATATATATATATATATATATATATATATACACACTGTAGACAGTTAATGGGATCAGTTATTATTGCAGTGTCATCACCATTAGCAGGCCAGTCAGTGCCTGTATAATATTGTACAGATTATCTTACATCTCAATTTCACCTGCAAGTGGAGGCAATAATCCATAAATATATTGAAAACCTGGTAATTGGCACATTCCTGGCAGCCTGAATATCACATTGAATATAGTATAGGTTATGGTTTTAGTCCTCTGCTTTGGAGGATTGACTTGAAATTGCACGTGAGATATATATATATATATATATATATATATATATATATATACACACACACACACACAGTTGGAAAAAATTGTTGGTTCCCCTCGTTTAATGAAAGAAAATCCCACAATGGTCACAGAAATAACTTGAATCTGAACAAAGTAATAATATATAAAAATTCTATGAAAATGAACAAATGAAAGTCAGACATTGCTTTTCAACCATGCTTCAACAGAATTTTTTAAAAAAGAAAACTCATGAAACAGAAATGATGGTTCCCTTAGCTTAATATTTTGTTGCACAACCTTTTGAGGCAATCCCTGCAATCAAACGATTCCTGTAACTGTCAATGAGACTTCTGCACCTCTCAACAGGTATTTTGGCCACTACTCATGAGCAAACTGCATGTTTCAGCTCCTTCCAAAGATGCTCAATAGGATTTAGGTCAGGGCTCCTAGAAGGCCACTTCAGAATAGTCCAATGTTTTCCTCTTAGCCATTCTTGGGTGTTTTTAGCTGTGTGTTTTGGGTCATTATCCTGTTGCAAGACCCATGACCTGCGACTGAGACCAAGCTTTCTGACACTGGGCAGCACATTTCTCTCTAGAATCTCTTGATAATCTTGAGATTTCATTGTACCCTGCACAGATTCAAGACACCATGTGCCAGATGCAGCAAAGCAGCCCCAGAACATAACAGAGCCTCCTCCATGTTTCACAGTAGGGACAGTGTTCTTTTCAAGATATGCTTCATTTTTCTGATGTGCCTTGCCAAAAATTTCGATATTTGTCTTATCTGTCCATAGGACATTCTCCCAGAAGCTTTGTGGCTTGTCAACATGTAGTTTGGCAAATTACTTTTGTCAGATTCAAGTTATTTATGTGACCATTGTGGGTTTTTCTTTCATTAAACGAGGGGTACCAACAATTTTGTCCACGTGTTTGTATATATATATATATATATATCTATATAGATATAGATATATAGTCTGATCATTTATTCAGGAATGTGAATAATATAATTTATTTATGCATTAGATTGCATAAATGTTGTCCCAGATTTTAGACTTTGTCACTCATGGCCATGCTACAAAGTTCACATTTCACTAGGTTCTGTTCCTCTGCGCGTTTTCAATGTAGCATTTAATACTGGTATTGTTATATCAAGAATATATTAACATGATCTGAATGTAGGGTACAGATGTAGCAGAGCTGAATTGGTCATATGTTTTGTTTGTGCAATGTGGTAGAGTCGCCAGGTTTTCCTGGACTCATAGTAAATGGGTGTAGAGAATGGAGCTGTGCTGCAATACCAAGCCCAATCTCTGTGATCTGGGGCATAGCTATGAGAGGTGCAGAAGTAGCAGTTGCCACTATTACCTCTATTCCAAATGGGACAAGGTAGGTAGGGTCCCCATTACAGATTTTACATTGGGATCCCGGAGCTTCAAGCTATGCTTCTACCTACGAGATGTATGATATTGTGCTTGGCATTCATTGAAGAGCCCTCAGTGGTTACCCGAATGTTGTGGCCTCTTTAACCAGCTGTTCTTTGAGGTTCCCAAGTATTGCACCCCGATATTGATGGCTTATCCTAAGAATAGGCCATCAGTATGCAATCCTAGAACATCCTTTTAAGATAAAGCAATAAGAAAGCAAAAGTAGTAATAGTAGAAGTATATCACCTCTAAATAATTGTTGTAGTAGCTTCTATAGAGCAGGTGACGTGATAAAGGAGGCAAGTGGGGCATGTGCCCTGGGTGCTGGTTATCAGGGAGGGCGCCAGCAAGCCACTTTTATGTATTTAGATATACAGTAAGGATAATGAAAGCCTAGCTACAGCTCAGCTTGATGTAATGCATAAAGTCACTTTGGTTTGGCTGGAGATACACGTTTAGGTTTTTCTTGCTTTTATGTGTAGAGTCCCTCTGCTAGTGACATTCTTCAGCAAATAAACAGTTAATGTTGTTTTAGTTCAGACTGTGCTTTGGGATCAGATTACACTCAGAGCTACTCAGTGGAGAGACAGTGAAAAACTACAGGACCCACGATCCAAAGGGAGTGAGTTGGGGGAGGAGAGAAGAGGAAGTGAAGAGGCTCGGTGGTTCTTCTTGATCTAGAGGACATTTTGTTGATCACCTCAGAAAGGACCTGTAAAGAACCTGCCTGTTAGCAGACACGTGCCCGGGCCGTGAGTACAAGTTACAGTTTGTGGACATTACTAGATAGCTGGATGAGAGACAGCACGGTGTGAGGCTGCCACCATTTCACTAAAGACACATGTTGGAATTGTAATGCAGTCAGCCATTTCAACTAAAGGAAAAAAACAGTGGCACATGCATGCAGGAGCCACACCAGATGCAGCCCCAGTTTTCAATTATAATTCTGCAGATTGGAGTGAAATACAGAGATAAATGCCAGTGATGTGAAGTGTATCTGTAACAGTAAGGGGAACAAGTGGGGAACAAGTGAGAGCCAGCAGCCTGAGGTTCCCCCAACTGCCTGTAAGGAGAGAGACTACACCTAAAGCTCATCCGCACCTCTACATGGTTATTTGATTCATTTGGGAGCTGCACAGTTGTGAATATATTGGACTCTTTTTGTTTTGGTACTAGAGGACTATGGACACATTTTGTTCTCCTTAAACCTGTTTTTCCCTCACCTCAGACACAAGCTTCTGAGGGCATTCTGAACCAGCTGGACAATTAGTTATTGTGTGATTAGATGCATGCACGTGAACTAATAATATTACCATAATGTCATTACTGGTGGTTAATTAGCCAATCATTTTATTTTTTTGTCATTTTATATTGCTATCTATACACTTTATAACTTGTTTGAGGAAATTTTACTAACCTGTTCAAATAAATACCTTCTGCTGACAAAGGAAAATTGTGTCAGAAAGTTGGGGAATATTTGGGGTGTCACCAAGGCGCTAGGCAGGGGTTATATCCCATAATCAAATCAAGCTCCACCCACGGGTGTGCTACATATGGTGCAGATTTTGCTGTGTTTTTTTTTTTTTTTTTTTTAGACAAAGCCAGGAGTGGATTGAGCAGGAAGGAGTATTAGTCCTTTCTTTATACTGTATTTCCTATTCTTATTGAATCCACTCCTGGCTTTGGTTCAAAAACTCCACAAAGCAGCAAAAACTCTATGTCTTCAGCCTTTAATGGATATGCAAAGATTAGCCCCAGCTAGTAAGCTGGTATCACATTTGTCCCACTATTAGGATAACGCGGCATATTTTCTTGTACTGATCTCATGAGAACTTGTGCCGAAAGACAAACTTGGCACCGTTACAGATTTCCTATAATCCATAATTATGTACACCAATGTAGCCCCTTCCAAAAACTCTTCTTCTCTTTTAGTGAGGGCATTTTATTTCCTGAAGAGATTTTCTGGTGAGAATATTTGTATTTTGACCAAATAAATCCTCTTCCTTTTCCACCACCATATTTTGCTGCGGTATTACTGTGATAGAATGCAGATCCAGGGCTTTCCTCTGACATGAATGGGTCTAATCGGCAGGGACTCCCGAGCCGCGGAATCTGGCAAAATCGATCAGGGCGCTGATTTTTTTCCGCGTCCTGCTGTGATCTTTGCCTCCCATTAAAAACAATGGGCGGTGGAATCGGCTGTGGATTTGGGGGCGGATCCTGCCCCCCAAATACGCAGCAGACTCCTACCTGAGAACGTACCCTAATTGGTCTCCTGAATTATGCCATTTGTAGTGTTCATATAATCATAGTCAATAACATGTGCTATTATGTCTCAAACAATGAAAACCACAAGGTCACATTCATTGCACTTATGATCTATTTGCATTGTATTATAATTGCTTCTATAATAGACAACATATAGGCATGTATACATACTAGAATTAATAACATTAGGCTTATTATGACATTTGCACACAATAATAATGGCACTATAAAAACACCTTTTAGTTAACGTAAGGCTAATCCATTTTTAATACTGATGTAGCTGTGAATGTGTGTCTTAGAAATCTTGCATTATTACAGGGGTTATGTGGGCCCCCCCGTCACATGGATTCCAAGCTTTTTATAGCTCTGCCGGGGGACAAGAAAACATCTTCTATTTCAACCTGCTCTCCTAACACTCCAATAGATAGATCAATTCCTGCTGCATGTACTCAGAGTACAGTGGGGTTGGTCACATGACAAACCATTGGATCGTCGGGAGAGTAGACTGACATAGATGGCATCCGGTCCTCAAGTATCACTTTGAAAAGCTTGAAATTGGCATATCTACAGCACTGCTAAAGTTTTAGGTAGGTGTGGAAAAAATGCTGCAAGAATGCTTTCATAAATTAAAGTTACTAGTTTATTATTGTCAATAACAGAAAGCTAAATCCCATCAGTATTTGGTGTGACCTTTGTCTTTTGGTGGAAGAGTCCTGGAAGTGATGATAGAGCCCTGATCTCATCATAATGCAGTCTGTCTGGGATTACACGAAGAGACAGAAGCATAGCTCCCAACCGTCCCGCATCTGGCGGGACAGTCTCGATTTCACACTGCTGTCCCGCGGTCCCACATAGCTTACAGTTTGTCCCGCTATTCCCCTGAAGTGTTTTGCTGTTAACAAACTTTATTAGGGTAAGGGTTAAGGCTAAATGGTAGATGCTAAATCATATTGGCTAAAGGACCTTTGATGATGTCATGAACATGTGATCAGACTCTTGTGTGGGCGGAGCTATTCTGGATACTGCGGGACAGACTGTGATGTTACACAGATAAGTAGGAGAGAAGAGAGCATGTGTAAGCAAGAGGGGGGAACTGGGGGCAGATCTAGACGGCAGTTAAACTGAACGCAGATGTAGGGGGCACTTAAACTGAAGGCAGATGAAGGGGGCAATTAAACTGGGAGCAGATGAATGGGCAATTAAACTGAAGGCAGATTAAGGGGGCAATTAAACTGGTGGCAAATAAAGGGGACATTAAGCTGGCGGCAGATAAAGGGGGACATTAAATTGGTGGTAGATGGAGGGGGCAATTAAACTGGGGCAGATGAAGGGGGGCATTAAGCTGGTGACATGAAGGGGGAACATATAAATTGGTGGCAAATGAAGGGGCATTAAGCTGGTGGCAGATGAAGGGGGACATTAAATTGGTGGTAGATGAAGGGGGACATTAAATTGGTGGTAGATGAAGGGGGACATTGAGATGGTGGCAGATGAAGGGGGACGTGAAGCTGGTGGCAGATGAAGGGGGACGTGAAGCTGGTGGCAGATGAAGGGGGACGTGAAGCTGGTGGCAGATGAAGGGGGACGTGAAGCTGGTGGCAGATGAAGGGGGGCATTAAACTGGGGGCAGATGGAGGGGGGACATTAAATCGTAGGGGATAGCTGGAGGGGGACATGTCTGCCTCTAGTTGCCCCCAGTTTAATGTCCCCCTCCAACTACCCCCACTGTTTAATGTCCCCCTCCAGCTGCCCTAGTTTAATGTCCCCCTATAGTTTCCGCCAGTTTAAACTGGGACACGAGGAGAGGGACTTAGTACTGTGGGGAAATTGGAGGGGACCATTATAATGTGGGGGCATATAATGTTAGGGTGACTGTAGGAGCATTATACCGTGTGGGGTCACATGGAAAAATAGATGAGAATGGGTGGAGTCAACATAGAAGTGGGTGGAGCTAAATTTGCCACAGTGCGGTTAGCACGCCGCATATTTTGTCCCTCTTTCTGTCCTTTGAAAGTTGGGAGGTATGCAGAAGGATTGGAGCAATCCTACATCCACAGAAGATCTGTGCTTAGTTCTTCAAGATGTCTTGAACAACCTCCCTGTCGAGTTCCTTCAAAAACTTTCTGCAAGTACCGAGAAAAACTGATGGAAGGCAAAAGACAAAGGTCACATCAAATAATGATGGGTTTTAGGTTCTCCTTTTCTTCATTCACTTCGTTTTGTTAATTGACAAAAATAAGCTATTTCTGAAAGCACTCTTTGCAGCATTTTTTCCACACCTGTCTAAATCTTTTGAACAGTATGGTGCACAGTATGGTAAGTAAACCCTTCTGGTGCTATATACACTGCCAGAAATTTTTCCTCCCCCCACAAATCTCCTTTAAGGTTGAGGCCCCACATTGCGGAAATGCAGCTTTTTTTTTTTTTTTTTGCTGCACATTTTGCTGCGTTTTTTTTTTTAAGCCAAAGCAAAGAATAGCTTCAAAAGGAATGGGAAATATATAGGAAGCTTTTATATTAAGGAATGGGAAATATATAGGAAGCTCTTATATTAAGGAATGGGAAATATATAGGAAGCTCTTATATTACGGAATAGGAAATATATAGGAAGGTCTTATATTACGGAATGGGAAATGTATAGGAAGCTCTTATATTACGGAATGGGAAATATATAGGAAGTACTTCTACCTTCTGCTCAATCCGCTCCTAGCCTTGGCTCAAAAAACTGCAGCAAAATCTGCAACAAAAAAAAAAAAAAAAAAAAGCTGCGTTTCTGCAATATGGGGCCTTAGCCTAATAGAGTTATCCACCTTTGTAAATATTGCTTGGATATAGGATAAGCCATCAATATTAGATCTGCGGGCCCAACATCCGTGCTCCCCACAGATTAGCTGTTCCAGAACTGCTCAGCTCCCAGTAATGTTTATAGGCCGGGAGCTGCTCCCAAAAAAAAGTGTAGGTATTGCAGCACTGTCCCATAGACTTCAATGGGACAGCGCTGCTGTACTTAAAGTTGCCACTGCACTTTGTATGGTAATTGAGTTTGGCTCCTGGTATATAAAGATTACTGGGAGCCGTGCTGTCCAAAAACAGCTGATCTGTGGGGTCCTGGGTGTTGTAAACCCGCAAGGATAGGCCATCAATATTATAAAGGTGAATAACCCTATTAAGCATAGTCATAGTTAGAATTGCCATAGCACTAATAATGTTCATTTCATTGTCCTAGCCCTGTATCTGAACACTCTGGTAACATCCCCTTCCCCTAGCACCCATGCTCAGTACTCCACCTTTAGTGATATCAAATCGCAATATTGAATTAATATTCCATATAGGACAACGCTTTTATTGCACAACCCAGGATTTGCACTGTATCAAATAGAGCTGAGCATCCAGGAATAGCAGATTCTACTTGCAAGTTAACCGTGTTGGGAGAATGTTGTCATTTAGTCTCCTACATAAAGGGATCTGTTGTTTGTGCGGAGCGGATCTGAAAATTTTGAAACAATGTTGATAGAAAAAATCCACAGAGAACTTTGTAACAACCGGGATGAATGTAACTGCATTGTGCGAATATGGGCTCCTGGGTGGCTAGTATGTGCACAATTATTGGGAGGCTGCGAATGGATACAAAGATATTGTATGGAGACATGTCAAGAATGCGACACAATGAAGGAAAAGAGGAAAGAATATAGTGTTGTCGTAAATCTGTATTCACCCGACACATCCTCAGCTCAGACTATTAAATGCTACTTGTGAAATGGAAAATCCTAGTTAGTCTGAAGATGGCTGGTTATTGAAATAATGTGCTTTGTTTAGAACAATATATGTACAGTGCAGTGCAAAAATTTTAGGCAGGCGTGGAAAAAATGATGTAAAATAAAAATACTATCAGAAATAGAAGTGTTACTAGTTTATTTTTAGTGATTAACAAAATGAAGAAAGGAGGAATGTAAATCCCATCAATATTTGGTGTGACCTTCGCCCTTTGGAGGAGGAGTCCTGGAAGTGATGATGTGGTCCCCCCCCCCAGAGCCCTGATATGAACATCATCCAGTCTGTCTGGGATTACATGTCACAAGGCATTATGGGAAAGGAGCTGGGGAGCTCATGCTCCCTCTGTTGGATGTAACAGATCCTCAATTTGCTTTTGACTCACCGAGTCTTGAGACAGCAAACAGGATTTTAGCCAAGCCAACTTCACTTATCTGCATACAGCGCCGTTTCAGATTTTTGTCCCTCATCAGTGCAGAGCAAAGTGAGTTGGCTGGCTTTGTGGGAGGCAATGAGTGGCTTAGGGACAGGAACATCTCTCCTTGAGGAGAGCACCAGTGAAGGTGTGTAGAGTTTTGGATTGCCTTTCGCCTCTACCCAGCTCCTTTCCCATAATGCCTTGTGATATGTAGATGCATAGTATAGGGCGAAAGGCAATCCAAAACTCTACACACCTTCACTGGTGCTCTCCTCAAGGAGAGATGTTCCTGTCCCTGGGATTACATGAGGAGACAAAAAGATTTGGGGCAAGCCTACATTCCACAGAAGATCTGTGCTTAGTTCTCCAAGATGGTGGGAACAACCTCCCTGCCGAGTTCCTTCAAAAACTGTCCTAAAAGAATTTGTGTTTTCAAGGGGTTATCCAGGACTATGATGTCGACCTCCACTTCCTCTTTTGAGGCAGTGATATCATGTCTATTGCTTACATGGCCATGCTTCAGTTCAATCTCATTCCAATGCATGGGGCTGGCTGCATTAGCAAACAGAGCCTCTATACAATGTGCTTGGTAAGTCGTAAAAAGGCCGCAGCAATCAATATCATAATCCTGGATAACCCCTTTAAACGCAAAGGCTGGTCCCACCAAATATTGGTGGGACTTAGATTTCTCTTTCGTTCATTCACTTAATTTTGTTAATTATCAAAAATAAAGATTTCTGCTTTCTGCTGTGGCTTTCACGCGTTGTAGACTCTGAAGCTAAATCGACTGTGGAATCCGAGCAAGCAGAGCCTTATTTTGTCCTGCTTTGATCCTTGAAAGGGTTGTGCCGTTATGGACACTTATCCCTTATCCACAGTACAGGGAATAAGTGTCTGATCACTGAGGTCGACCACCGGGAGCCTCAGTGATCAGGAAGATGGGGGACCGAAAGTGCCCCTAAAGCTTCCTTGTGAAAGGAGCTTGCTTGAACGACGCACCATTCACTGCAATGGGAATGCCGATACGGCAGTGCCTGAAGCCCCATGGAAATGAATGGAGAGCCGGTCATCCACGCGCAGTGGTGCTGATTCACAAGGAGGCTTTAGGGGGGGTTTTCAGTCCCTTATCCTCCTGATCAGTGGAGGACCAGGCAGTCGGACACTTAACTCTTGTCCTTTGGATAAGGGATAAGTGTCCATAATGACACAATCCCTTTAATGGCAGAATAAGAATGTGGCACTGAGTTTGAGGTTGAATCCGCTTCAAAATCAGTGGGAAATTCTGTTGTGTGAACAGGCCTTAAAACTTTTTGTATGCCTAAAACATTTGCACAGTTCTGTATATATTTCTATATATCTATATATATAGATATATATATATACACACGCTCTAGTCTACCTACTTTCAGCACTTGTACACATCATATATATATGTTATTAATGTAAATGTCCTTGAAAAAAAAGTTGTTTTTTTTGTTTTTTTTTAAGAAAAGGGGCCATGAAACCTGTGCAAAAGAGAATCTGTCTTTGTTGCCCATAGCAACCAATCACAGTGCAGCTTTCAGTTTTCTAGGCTATACTATGAAATGAAAGCTGTGCTGTGATTGGTTGCTATGGGCCAGAGGCATAACTTGATGCTGAGGAGCCCCAAAATCTGTAATGGTGTCCCTAATGTGTTATTTAGAATGGTGGTGTATTTTATGTGGCAAAGAGACCCTTGGGGCCCCCTCAGGGTCTGGGCCCAGGTAGTGACTGGGTATAGCTGCATCCCCTATGGCTGTGCCCCTGCTATGGGCAACATACACAATGTTTCTAAATCACCACTGTACACAATGATAGACAACTGAAGATAAAATGGCTATTGGCTGCCATTTTTCTTTTCAGTCAGTGACATCATATCCTTTGGTCACATGGTCTTGCTGCAGCTCAGTCTCATTTAAATTAATGGGGCAGAGCTGCAATACTAAGCACAGCTGCTATAAATGTACAGCGCTACTTGGTAAATAGTTTAGAGACCGCAGCAATCGATATCATAGTCTCCTAAGGCTGGGGCCCCACGTGGCGTAAACGCTGTGATTTGGCCACGGCGGAAACACCTTGGCAATAACCGTGGCATTTTACAGTCACTGCAAATCCCATCCACACATTGCAGAAAAATTTGCACAGCGGAAACGCTGCAATTTCCAAAATCGTTGCAGTTTTGGAAATTGCAGCATGTCAATTATATCTACGGGCTCCCTTTTTGCTGCAGCCCACTACGTAGGGTCTTAGCCTTAAAGGGATTGCCTTAATATAGCCTTTTAATGTGGAAGCTGGCCTGTCAGATGATCACTATGAGTCAAGTGTTATAAACCACATGTAGTCACGTGGTATTGTCAGGGAAGCTCCAGCTTGCCATACAGTTAAATGAATGGCACTCCATGTATGTCCTTCAGAGGGATAATAGGGGAGAGTTATGAAAACTAGCATATTCAACACTAGTCATATCCCCTGCATCTGCGGAGGGTGTGCTTCATTTTTGACAAGCCTCATGCCTCCTTATAAATCAGGCGCAGCCCCTACATGGCCATGCGCCCGTGCTGAAATTTACTTCAGGTCATAGCTGATGTGGATTCCAGGAATCATTCAGTAAATTGCTACAAATGCTAATAAATATAACGCCCGACCCATGAAAAAAGACACTTTATGCCATGTTTGCCAGATAAGGCTAGGTTCACTCTTGCATCTGCTCTCAGTCATTCGTATCTGATGTGGGACCCGAACGATGGAGAGCCTGTCCGCTAAAACAGCGGTTACCCGTGGACCCCATAGACTTCCCTGCAGAACTTCTCTCTACCGATTTTTGGTGGAATCTGCGACGGAGTCTCATATAGAGACTCTGACGCAGATGTGAATGAAGCCTAACTGGCATACAAGGTGAAATAAATCTGACCCGATATCTATTGACCTTGATAATGGTCCTGATAAAGGTGTGTATACCTCAGAAGTGGAAAACATCTATTCTGACTATTTCCATGTTATACCTGTTTTTGTACAGTTCTTGATTTTTCCTTTATTTTGTTAGATTATGCTCTTCATACCCGGTTGGTTTCTTTCCTTGTATAATCCAGGGCTTCTTCAAGAGGACTGTCCAAAATAACAAGCGGTATACGTGCACAGAAAACCAAAGCTGTAAGATAGACAAAACTCAAAGGAAGAGGTGTCCATACTGCCGTTTCCAAAAGTGTCTTAATGTAGGAATGCGACTGGAAGGTAAGAGGATTACACATGGTCTGCACAGAGATTTATAATATATTGTAGAATTATTGGGACATTATCAAAATTAGGTCCCAAATGTCTGTGTAAGGTTATTTCTAGTCTTTATTGAGCAGTGAGGTGAAACTCCCTTGGAAATTAATGGTCTGTGTAATATGGTGTAACATTTTATATCGAGCCTATGCATACTGGGACATACCTTGTCTCATGGTGATGATAGTGGACATTTATCAATCCCTCTACGCCACTTTTCTGGCATAGAAGGACTATATGGTGGCGCACATTTGGTGCAATGCCCTTGTGCCACAATCCCCGCTCTACGCCTCAATCACCACATTACACAGGGACTCCTCGGGCCGACATATTCATTATAACCCACCCCAGTTTTCTGGCATGTGTTATAATGAAAATCTACTCCAGTTCCTAACTGGTGTAGATCTCCATTCAAGGTCATGGAAGTGTGCCTGATCTCTGAATAGGTCAGTAGGGGCCTTAATTAAGACTGGTATACAGTACTCCAGTCTTAATAAATCTAGCCCATTGTTGGTATACAAAAAATGTATACTTAAAAGGAATGTCTGGCAGTGGCAGTATCGGAAATACCTGGATGGTTATGGCGTTCCTGGTGAATTCTGCTATTTGCCGGGGTTTCCGGGAACTGCCCTGATCTAACAGTGGAGGTCATTAGTGAAGTAACCACTTTAACAGTAAAAACTAGTACTTTGTATGGAAAGCAGCTAGAATTTCATGTTATCACTTCAGTTTAATTAAAGTCTATACAAGCCGTCTGCCGTGTGACCTTGAATGGTGAAAAGACAACAAAATGACTTCCTAGTTGTAGTCTCTGGCTGAATAGTCTGACAGGTTCGACATAGAATAAAAACTAATTCTACTACTTACTAATGACATTTGCAACAACTAAAAGCTGAATTGGTGACACTACACGAAATATATACGCCAAAGAGCACTTTGCCTCCCACTCGAGATGTTGATCTCCTTTTTATTATGGGTAGAAACAAATTGTGCTATATATTATCTAAAAGAGTCAATGTACTGTATGTATTGGACATAACAAATTGGACATGACGTCCGAACTGATGATAATGCCGTAGGGGCCGGGGTCCCAAATGCACTTTCAGTTGTGAATTGATGAAATAATGGTGCTGCTCATACTGGAAAAGGTATTTACTATGTGACAGACACCTACATAACAGAATCATAACTTTTCTGTAGATGGAACTAGCAAGAAGTGTATGTGAGAGGTGAGAGATACAGTATATCTGGGAGAGAAGCTTCAGATCTGAAAACATACTTAAAAACATTAGAACCCAAAATTTCAAGACATTTGTCCCAGATGCAACATTGAAAGCCCCCTTTAAGGCAAATTGTTATTCCTGCCCATTTTGCATTCAGCACTATCACAGACAAACTGACTGTCCAGCTATGCATTGTACTTGTCTAGATGAGTTGGGGCGGGTGAGGAAATTTGGATGTATGTATTATAAATACAGTATGAATCCTAGGGATTAGTAGGTATGCGGGAACAGATGACAAGTGAATGATTGTCCATCAGATAGCCATCATGCTTTAGGGAATGAGGGTAGTGAAGCGCACTCTGGAACTCCTGCTTTGGTCACTTTGAGAGTTTGTCGGGATTTACATTTCTGAAAATCTCTGCAGACACTAGACATCATTTATCCAGCAAAGTATAAAAAATCCAGCATCAAATGATGCTCTCGATATAAAATTTAAAATTTACATTTTTAAAACTTTTTTAAAAAAATCAATACAGGGTCATGCCTGTTGTTTTTATGGATTACATGACCCTGTATTGATTTTTTTTATTTTTGAATTATGGATTAAAAGTAAAATTTTATATCGAGATCATCATTTAATGCTAGATTATTTATACTTTGTTGGATATCTACGTTTCACTCTCTCGAGTTCAGGGAGATGGTTCCTGTGACTCACGACCCGGTGGAGTCAATTGTATTTCTTATTGGATGAGCAGTGAGAATTTTTCCTATTTTTTACTAGACACCATATATCTATATATTAATCATCTATCTAAATATACTACAAGTATATATATTGAACACAAGCACTGCCAGACACAGATTTCACTGTCTGAGTGTACAAACAGAGATAACTGTCAATCAATAAATAGAACCACCAGTTGAACTCCTAAGTCCTGAAAAAGCATAGGAATGAATAACTAATTCCCAACTATTTATCAATCTGGTTGGCTCATTTTTGCTTGCCCAGTAGATGGCATTTTTAACAGGGCGAGTTCCCTTTAAATACAGAGACTCGTTGCAGCATGAAACATATTCAGATTGTCTCTGAATGGCTTGCTTCACTTTTATGGCAGATTTCATGTTATTACATTCCCTTCCTTTGCTCTGAGGTCTCTCCCCTTCCTGTGTGGCTATTCTAGAATAGAATCTTTAGTCCCGATGTTGTCCAACCAGACTTCCTCCTCTTTGGGCTGTATGAGATATAAGGAAATTCATTCTGCAGAGTTTGGCTGGGCCATTTAAGACTCCCACACAAGATGACACATTCTTGAATGTACACTAAGGAGTGTGAAACAGCTGCTTTATTCTTAGACATAAATAGTTAATACTCATTTCCAAATTCTTTGGCTAACCTTTTGTATAATTCTTAATATATTGCAGAAGTGTTGCCAGGATTGCTGAGCATAATTTTATTCTATTTTTAGAAGCGATCTGGATCTAGTTTTATTCAGCAGATAGCAGCTTTCAACCACTTGAATGGGAGCTGAGTGGCAGTACCCCAGCATGGCCACTACATAGCGTACGGAGCTGTTTGCTTCATACACTGTGCAGCTAATTGGTGGAGGTGTCTGGGTGTAAGATTCCCAATGATCTGATATTGATGACCTAGGCCAGTGATGGCGAACCTTTTAGAGACCGAGTGTCCAAACTGCAACCCAAAACCCACTAAATTATCGCAAAGTGCCAGCACGGCAATTTAACCTTAATACTGTGAGGATCCACAATTGCGGACAGTTACGAACCTGCAAAATACGCTTGTGTGAATGGGGCTTTACAGAGCTTTCAATGATGCAAACAACTTTGTACTGAAAGGTAGATGTTTGCATTTGGCATAATTTTGAGCAATTAATGTTCACTATTTACACAGGATCTGATTTATAGTGACCATGCAATGTTATTACAGCCTGTACTAATATCACATGTCTGCTATAAAACAGATACTGTGAGATATAAATAATGAGGGGCCCCCACACAGTACAATCTGCTCCACATTGACCCACACACAGGATAATCTGCTCCACAGATGGGTGCCCACAGAGAGGGCTCTGAGTGCCACCTCTGGCACGCATGCCATAGGTTCGCCACCACAGACCTAGGCTAAGGAAATACTTGCTCTTAGACCACGCCTTTAGTATTGACCTATCCAAAACACCACCTCTTTGAGGAGACCACCTGCTCCCCAGATCAGATTTTCTGGGATGGATTTCCAGTTTTCCATATTGGCCATCTTCTTTGAGATTCCACCACTTTTTAATACAATTTTGTGTGGCTGCCTCAAAGAGATTTCACTATATTCATTGCCTGAACCTAAGGTTAGGCCATACTTGCCTACTTTTACATGTTGGTGTCCAGGACACCCAAAGCACAAAAAGCACAACAATAATTTTCATGTGGCCAAACCTCTTGTGCTAAAATTCCACATTCTTTGGAGGCGTGACACTTCTTTTTATGTGTCATGCACTTTTTTGTGACTTGGATACAAAATGTGCAAGTCATTCCTCTTGAAGTGACCGCCACATAAAGTGCCCATGTCACATATAATATAACTGCGAGCCTGGTGGATGTGGGAGCATTCCAACAAGCCCTGAAGTTAAGTGAAATTGACATTATTATACTCTGGAGTCTCTTCAGACCCCAGAGTATAATATGTGGAGGCCCAGGGGAAATGTAAAAAAAAACATTCCGTTACCTCTTTTGGGTTTCCACGCAGCATCTGGCACTCTCCTGGTGACATCTGCAGCTCTTCTGTGACGTCATGGGCCCCCGGTCAGCACTGAGGTCTGTGATTGGGCCACCAATGGTCACATGGGCACAATAAGCATCATGACGTCATCTCCATTTGTTTGGATTTGAAAGGAAACCAAAAATTAGGAATATTCAGGTCGCACCAGGCGCGATACGAACCAATTCGTCCATCTCTAGTCCTGACCCCTAGGGCTATTATGGGAATAGCCAAGCAGTGCTGCTGTTCTCGTAACTCCCTTAGATGTGTATGGGAGCTTTAGAAACAGCGTAGCACAGCTGAGTGAACTTTTCTGTAGCTCCATAGTTATGAAAACGGTGTACCTAGGACTGTTCGGCTGTTCCCATAAGTCCTATCCTAGGGGTCAGGACTTGGGAGTCATTATTCCCATTCGGTAGCAATGATAAGAACCCTTTAAGGTCTAAAAACCCCTTAATTCACAAGTTCATGTCGATATTTAAAGTAGATTTACTGTCCATATGCCTTATGCAGGACATATGTACCCCTCTCATATTGGTCATATAGCAGTTATCACTCCGGCAGATCAAATCTAATACATGGAAGGCTATTTATTCGAGTGACCACATGTACAAATACAAAAACATACAAACTCCATGCTCATGCCCAAGAATAGACTCCAATTTGTTTCTTAATATGACAAGTACATTATAATATATCATGTACTACTTTTACTATAAATGATCCAGTCAAGTAACCAGGTTTTAGGGCTGCCTAGTGAATCAACATCCTAGGCTATGGCTACACGGTAGATCTGGATGTCACAAGGCTAATAATAATAATAGATTTTTCATGACTTGTTTTCTAGCGTAGAAGGCATGAAAAAGTTACAAATTATTTTACGCAACCCTCCGCTGGCACAGAAGGAAAGCCAGTCTTCATAAATCTCCCCGGTGTGCAGCGCTGATCTCTCAACACTGCTGAGGACAGGGATTATGTTTAGTTCCAAAAAAAACCCTTTAGGCTAAGGCCCCACAGCAAAACGCAGCTGCAGAAAAAAAAACTGCGGCGGTAATGCATCAGGTTTTTTTCCGTAGTTTTTTTTTTTTGCGTTTTTGCGGAGTTTTCCTCTGCAGCCTTTCCGATGCAGATTTTTTTCTGCAATGTGTGGATGAGATTAGCCAGAATCCAATTCACTTTGCGGGTACTGTAAAACACAGTGTTTTAGCAACGTTGCGGGAAACGGAGCGTTTTGTTGCAGATTTTGCTGTGTTTTTTGAGCCAAAGTCAGGAGTGGATTAAACAGAATGGAAATGTCTTGGAGCTTCCTTTATATTTTTCATTCCTTTTCAACCCACTTTGGCTCAAAAAAACACAGCAAAATCTGCAACAAAAAAAGCTGCATTTCCGCAACGTGGGGCCTTAGCCTTAAGATTAATTTACATGAAACAAAAACAAGCCATATGGCTTCATGTACACGAGAATGAATTTGATGCAGATTTTTGCAGAACTGCAAAAAAATTGACAAGCTGCAGATTTCAAAATCTACACACCAGTTTTTGTGTGGAAAAATTCTGTGAGATGGACATGAGATTTTGAGAGTTTCCTTGAATTTGCTCTTACTGTACTAAACTGTGAAAATCAGTGCATAAATATGTAATGGGTGTATTTATCCCAGTTGTAAAACAAAATAATGCTCCTATATCTAGATCATAAAATATAATCCTATAGCTGTCCATAAAATCCATTGTTGTCTTGAACCAGTTTTGATATATCTTCACCACTCAATGGGATTTCTCAAAAATATTAAAGGGGATGTTCAGGTCACAATGGGTTAAAATCATAAGAGGCCATACTCGCCTTGCTGTTTCCTTGCCCGTTTCTGCACGTCCTGCGGTAGACATGTAACCTCTGCCGCCAGTTACTTGACCACCCCTTGATGATTCTTTTATATGTATTGCCAGGGATTATATAACATTGGCATTTTGTCTTTTTACATTTCCTTAGCTGTTCGCGCTGACCGAATGCGAGGAGGGCGAAACAAGTTCGGGCCCATGTATAAACGGGATCGTGCCTTAAAGCAGCAGAAAAAAGCCTTGATACGTGCAAATGGTATCAAACTGGAAACTGTCCCACAGATTGTGCCCCCAGCACAAAATGACTATACCATCCCCAGCAACATCCATACCATTCATCCAGTATCTAAAAATGTGCCATCAAACCCTGCGCCAATGACACCTGTTGAATATGATAGAGGTCCATATGGAGCCCCGCCACTGGGAATGACTATGCCTAACCACGCTCCTCTGTCTGGCTACCACTATTCCTCATTCCAGAGCCGTGCCATCAAATCCGAATACCCAGACCACTACACAAACATACACGACCCAGCTCCAGCAGGACCTTATGTATACACTGAGCCCTATACCAGCACTTCTCCACCAGATATACCCGAAGTGATCCTTAAGTTATTACAACTGGAGCCAGATGAGCCTCAAGTAAAGGCAAGGATATTGTCTTGCCTGCAACAGGAACAGAACAAGAGCCGACATGAGAAACTCAGCATGTTCGGGTTAATGTGCAAAATGGCCGATCAGACTCTCTTCTCCATAGTCGAATGGGCTCGGAGTTGCATCTACTTTAAGGAGCTGGAGGTAAATCTTTTTTAATTCTTTATAACAGTTTGATGTAATTTTAAGAAATTGTCCAGCTTAGATAATTCAGATAACACATCATCTCAAGACTAGAGTGGTTACAAAGACCATATTTTACTCTGGAAGACCTGCCCAGTCCTGCATTATATCCACAACCCACTGGTTTGAATGGACAGTGTGTAATACTTAGTTTCCCCTGTGGTGGTGCTCCAGGGAAATTAAACATTTACTACATACAATAAAGCAGATCACTTGGACTCCAGTAGGGGGATATTTTGTGATTTGCTTATTGTCAAGAGACCCCTCTAAGGCCTTAATCACATTTAATGGGTGATTGGAGACGTCTGTTTTCTTCTACAGACCGCTAAGGCATGGAAAAAAAACAGAGCTGTGCACTATTTTGGTCCAATTTGCAGACCGAACACAACTAAATTTCAAGGATCTGTGAGAATCCCAGACAGCATCAATGTGCTGTCCCTTTTTCACAGATTCAAGATGATGAAAAGTGTTGTTTTTTTTTTGTTTTTGTTTTTTTAAGTGGTTGATCTGTTTTTCGTGAATGTGACCAATCATGGAAAAAATACGTCAGGGAAAAAAAAAAGGACTGCGTGCACGGCAGGACTTTTCCTTCTGTTACAAAAATAAACAAGACCACATCCATCATGTTGTATACATTAGTATTGTTGGGCTGGACACAGACAGAGGGGGTTCCATCTGCATTCATTACTCTACCATTAATGTCTGTTGTTGTCACCCTATGATGGATGACAGCAACGAACATTAATAATGGTAATGTGAACATAACCTTATCCAAAACAGAGATGGTCATCCGTAGACAACACAATTTTGGATTTGTTCTTCTTCAGGACAGGAGAGGGTTCTAGTTGGCTGTGTGAAATACCCTAATGACTCTCTATGCCGAGATCCAGCAGATAGGGGGTTAGTCGGGGGTACTTCTGAAAATTTTTTTACAAAAAGCTCTCCTCCAGAAGTAAGAAAACACTCAGTGGTGATACCTATGAAAATCTGTCCTGATGATGTAATGACCTCTGAAGCTGCGCAGGTGAGAGAGATCTCTAATACCAGTGCTATGAAAAGGTGTGCACCATCCCACGAGCAGGAACAGGTAAGCAATGGTTCTTAGGCTGTATTCACACGACCATGGATAAAAATGGCCAAAAATGGACAAAATGGTCTGTTTCTTCACAAACATTTTGCATCCATCTGGAACCCATTTTCATAGATCCCGCATAAATTTGACTCGAATGTCAAAATGGACAAAGGACATGTTCTATTTTTTGCCATCGTAGTGGACCATCAAGAAAATGGACAGGTGAATAGCTACATTGTAATCAATAGGTGGCATTTATTATCCCATCTATGCCAGTGTAATAATGTGGCGCACATTTAGTGCAAAGCCCTATCTTGCCCCAAATGTGTACCACATCTTCCATTCTTCACCACTCACCACTTTTTGTGAATGTAGGTGGAGTGGAGAGCGGGGTGGGTATGGGTGGGGACAACTTAACCCGACATATTTATTATAACCCATGTCAGGTTTCTGGCATGTGTTATACAGGAAGTCCTAACTGGCATAGATCCACATTTTGGCACATTTTTGATAAAATTAGTTGAGCCTGTTGGGGGCGTACAGTAAGACTGGTGCATGAAACGCCAGTCTTAATAAATCTGCCCCATTGTGTCCTAAAAACAGTTGTCACACAGCCATTTTTGGTGTTCGTGTGAATGTCTGGAAGCATAAAGATCACAACTAACAGAAGTTTATAAAAAGTACAGACCCATTTTTTACGCTGCCCATGCCTCTCATTTGTAAGGTTGACACATATACACAACAAGGCTCTGTGCGATAGAAAAGATAAAAAAAAACTAGAATTGCAAATTTTTCCATACAGAGGGAAAGACATGAATCTCCAAATCCATGGTGTAAATTGCTTGTCGCATGGCTTTAAAGGCAAGACATGCGCCATGTATTTTAGCTTTTATCACTGATTCATATTGAGACGTAGAGTCTAGTCAGTACAGACCAGGGGCCGACACAATGACAAGACCCATGTAAGGTGACAAAGCAATTTAGTTTGTCTGGGTGGAGGTAATGATTTAGTATTTATTATCACCAACAGGGTCCAGGTGTCAAAGCAATAACTAGTCCTGGGAGCTCCGAGTGTCACCCAGGAGATATAATTGAAAGATGGGACATTGAGAAATTGTGGATGAGGTTGTTCCATCCACAGACGATCGATAGTGGTCATGTACGGGCACATTTGGGAGCGACATTGGGGAATTGGCTAGTTGATCTTTTCGTTTTATGGTTGATTTTCCTTTCTGTAAAGTATACTCAGATTTACAACATTGTACTTTAATGGCTGAACCATCAATTTCTCATTTAGTTAATCTGCCTCATCCTTCACCAGACCAAAGACTTCAGACTATGTGAGAATTGTGGCAAACCTATAAACTTACTACAGAAAATGTAATAAGCTCTCATTTATATACTCCTATACATTTGTCAGGAGTGGCAAATATAACAATGTATAGTATACGCTTAAAGGGGTTTTCTCACCAATGCAACTCACCCCCCTCAAAGTACAAGGGATGAGTTGCCAAAGTACAGCACATGGCTATATCCTGGGGTTCCATTGAAATACATGGAGTGGGGGCACGCCTTTCAGACCACCACTCCATTTGGGCTGGAGAGCAAAACATCCCCCATTCTCATGATCATGGAAGGTCCTTTTAAAGGGGTAAGGGCTCAGAATGGCCCACAGGGGAGCAGGCGGAACCCCCTGGTGGGTCCATCAGCCAGGTTGGGCAACAGGCCATCCACTTACTACATGAGCAGTACAAGGCACAGTACACTTACTGTGTTACATACAGTTAGTCTGGTTGACATGCTCTATGCTGCCTATGCGATGCATTGGGTGGTCAAAATTACATCTAGGGGCACAGGCAGGCCTAACAGTATGCTACCTTCATGGGCCCCCTTCTTGATATCACTACAGGTACCCCATTGACCAATCATCTTTCAGCTCTGCAGGAGGCCTGCAGCTGTGTGAGCATGTATACCTGGCTCAATGACAGGGCACATAGGACAGAAACAGTCCAAGGCAAAGACTAGGCAGAAAGATATTACTGAAAAAAATGTATTGGTGCAGTTTTAGAAATTTACCTTTGGGTGTAGCTGTATGGTAGGTCCCCAGAATTAATTTTACAGTTGAACCCTAGGAACCCTAGTGTCCTGCTGAAGGAATGTTTTCATCTTAGAAATGTATGACATATCCCACAGATATCTTATAAATTTGTAACAGGTGAAGGTCCCATCTCTGGAACTTCAATCTTATTAGGAATACAATTCAGTGATTCTCTCCATTGATCACAATGGTAAAAGCAAACCTACACAGAGGTTTCTTATAAAATTGATCCTAGTGTGTGTAAGGGATCAGGCCACAGAGCATTGTTTTAACCTCCACAGACCAATTATGATCGACACGTCATCCATAAAATGGATATCTTACATGACTAATGTGTGACCACCTTAAAGGGGTACAATCATATTTAAATGTGTAGACATTATTTCAAATATATATTTAAAGATTTTCTCTAACCATCTTAGTGGTGACAGTCTTTTGTCTGGATTGGTTGCCAATGGATACTACTATGAATGCTGGAACTTTTCATGGTCTGGCACTTGTTAGAAACCCAGCCATGATTTCCTTATTGTGGACAGGTTATCAGGAAGGGGTACTACATGTACAAGAAGATAACCCAACCACAATAAGGACATCATGGCAGGGCTTCTGTGAAGATCCAGACCATAGAAGGTTCCTGCATTCATGGTCGTATCCATTGGCAACCGATCAAGACAACAGACTGTCACCACTGAGATGGTTAGAGAAAATCTTTACTCTGCAAAATTTGTAATTACTTAGATTTGCAAAAATGTTTTAATTTTCTACAAATTTAAATATTTTTACATTCATGGGAAAACCCTTTAAGCTAAGAAAATTAAAGGGGTTGTCCAGTTTCATACAAATTTTGAAAGACAAATATTGTTTGTATAAATGAAAAGTAATGAAAAATACTTTTGGTTTTCTAGATCTCTGCTTGCTGTCATTCATTGTTTACTTCTAGAGGATACAAATCAGTCCGTGGTCATGTGATACACAGTCCGTGGTCATGTGATACACAGTCCGTGGTCATGTGATGTACAGTCCATGGTCATGTGATGTACACACAGGCGCACAGCTTGTTACCAGGCAGATGTCTGATTACTGTGCTGTGACTGTAATGTTGTAATGGAATGTCAAAATATAGGCCATGTTCCATTTTCATGGATCCCTACATTTTTCATAGCCGTTTTCACCATCAGTCATCTGAATGTAGCCTTAACCTACATTCGCATAACCGTAAATGTCGGCCATGTGATGGCCATTTTTTAATGGCCACTTTAAATACCATGCAGGGGAATAGGTTTCCACAGACCGTCAAACAAAATGGAATATGTACTATTTTTGTCCGTTTTCATGGATCTCTTCATACACTGTGAGAACAGGCACTCATTATATCCCCAAAAAATGGATGTTTTTCACAGCTGTTTTCACCATCGGTTGTGTGAATGTAGGCTTAGAAATCCAAAAGATGGATTCCATAAACATTCAAAACTCTAAGGCTACCTTCATACAACCAAGGTGCAAAACATCCATGAAAAACGTCCCTTTTTCATGGCCATCTTTCACCCAAGGGGGCGCCTGTTACCTGATACATTTGAGTGTATGGAGGGATCTGTGAATACAGTTAAAAATAGGACATGACATGACAATGGACCGTCAAAATAAGTCACATGAATAGCCCCCATTACCTGACATTGAATCTAATGCTGCTGTGTGACGTCCGTTAAAAAAAGGCACATGGCCATTAATCACTGTCGTATGAATATAGCTTAAAAAAATTAAAAACAAAATTCCTTCACAAAAATAAATTATTATTTTCACACTTCTATGATATTGTATAAAATAAGACTGGCAACAACAAACTTATGTTGTAGCTCGCAGTTCTCATGCACACACAGGTATGGTGGACCAGTCTCCTCCTGACTATGCTGTGCTGCTCTGTGAATGCTCCTGTCATTATCTTATCTGACATATTGTGACAGAAGTTTATTTTGTGTGCTTCACACACTTAAAGAGCTTCTGTCTGTATACAGGAGTGCTGAGTGACAGCTGCAAGTGCAAACACTCCACACAAGAGCACATCCCCAGGCTAGGCAGGTTCCCTATCGCTGGAGGATTAAGGGCAAGTGAAGCATAGAGAATGTTGTCCTGTCCTGATCGCAACAATAATACACCGTAACAACAAATCATTACCCCTGCACTAGGTAAACAGTACTGGTTACCCATATACACACATATAAACAGAATAAATAAATTATATATATATATATACCACATCACTGTTATATATTGTCCCTTTAAGCTCTACTTAAAGGAAAAATGGCGTCATAAAATGAATTTTTGGGGATGTTTTTAATTTTCCATGTTATCTATATTTTAAAAAAGTCCAACTCTTGCCACAAAGCCTAAAATAGTCTGTCATTTCCTGTTTACAGAAGATGGACCATGGGCCATAGATGCAATGTCTGGAGTAAAGTATTTTCTGTGATCTGTGTAGAGAGGGGGTCTAGATAAGTTGTGAGCTTTACCTATTGTGACTAGTGGATTCTGTGTCTTATCTACATATACATGATAGCTGTGATCATAAGTGTGCTAAGGTGGCTGCAGAGAAATCTCCTACAAGAAATGTCAGCATATTTGGCTCAGTGGTCGTAAACTCCTCCAACATCTCAGGCCGGATTCACACCAGCGATCGGTTTCGCTGGGGGATTCCGTTCCCCATCCCGCTTAAAAAATGTGGAAAGAAAAGTCCTGCAAGCAGGACTTCTCTCTCCGCATTTTTCAGGTGGAAACCCAGCAGACCCCATTCTTCTCTATGGTGTCTGTGGGCTTCCGCAGGTAACCACTTTTTAAGCGGATTGGGTTTCTGTTTTTTGGGTCCCCAAGCAGACCTGGAGAACAGAAACTTGAGCGCAGGTGTGAACCTAGTGTCAACGATCATCTTCTTTATATTCTTTCAATAGCTCTGTGACCATCTGCAGTATACCCATCCAACATTGAAGATACCGCCATCCATACATATTAGACGCCATCTTTTATAAACTCCTTTGATTCACTCCTCAAACATCTCAGCAACCATTTTCAGAATTTTTATTTTTTTTTTTAAATTTAGATATTAACATGTAAAATAAAAAAAATACTAAAAACTCTTTAAAAATATGTATAACAAAACTTTGGACGAACGAGATTTTTTGACACATTCCCTTTAATCACAGTCAAGCAGTGTCCTTCCTCTTATAGGGAAATTGAGTCCTACACTTTCGTAGGCAATGTGTCCACACTTTCCCTGGTTTGCTCACACGCCCCAGCTATACGTATAAAACTGTTCACATAATTTTCAATATATATATGTGTATACCAAATGTGTCCATTTTGTCCTTTTGGCATATTTTTCTTTTTCTTGCTGTATAGACTGTACCTAAGGCCTGGTTCACATCTGCGTTTGGGCCATTCTGTTACCCTCGCCGCATAAAAGATGTGGAGAGAAAAGTCCTGCAAGTAGCACTTTTCTCTCCGCTATTTTTCATGCGGAAACCACATGGACCCCATTATAGTCTATGGGGTCCGCGGGTTTCCTATCATAACCACTTTTTTATTCGGATTAGGTTTCTGTTCGGGGGGGTCCCCAAGCGGACTCCCTGAACGGAAACCCATGCACATATGTGAACCAGGCCTGAGTGGGTTTCCAGTTTCATACAAAGGAATATAGTTTGTTTGATTGGGTTCCATATTAATCTAAAAGGGAAAAAAATCATGGCATACTCCATTACATGTATTAACTTAGATTTTGTCCCTCAGAGGTTTTGCAGTCAGTGATTCCATAGCCATTCTGGGTTCTTGGGGGCAAATATATCAATGTTTGCAGCACTTGTAAAAGTATAAAAATGCATGTGGTATAACTATCTTGGCTCCATTAGTGTGAACAGCACCTAAATTGGTGACAGATGCCTTAAAGTCTTATAATGCTTCAGCACTGCATCATATGGACAGCTAGAGATAGTAGCATCTCTGCCTGCTGGGGAAAATGGAATTATCATTCCCTTTATATGTTAGGGAGAGTGCGCTGTCATCTCCTTCATTATAAGTGTGCGACAGGGACCCGTGTAATCATCATCAGTAACTGTGATAGGAGTTTCTGTCCCCCTGTAGAGAGTTTGGGTGGGAAAGTCCTTTTAGTATTAATTATATTGGAAGTTCTGTCTCTTATTAAAGGGGTTTTTCATTGATTTAAATGTTGATGCACTTTCATTAGGATAGGACATCAATACCTGATTGGTGGGATTCCGATATCCGGGGCCCTACAAACCAACTGATTGGCTTGGTAGTGGCACTCCAGTGTCCACTGCTTCCAGTTCACAGGCCAGTGATGTCATGATCATTGGTCATGTGGCCTGTGTGTAGTTCAATCCCATTCAAGTGCATGAGCTACAATACCAAGGACAGCTGCTGTACAATGTACATAGTTGTGATTGGTGAACAGTGAAGAGGACACAGCACTTGTCTAAACGCTGTGGTCCCTTCGAACAGCTGATCAGTGGGCATTCTGGGTGTTGGACCGCCACTGATCTGATTTTGACCTGCCTTATCTTAAAGTGGTGTTGGACCACCGTTGATCTGCCTTATCTTAAAGGAATTGTTCGACTACAAATTTTTTTTTGATACTGATGACCTGTCCACAGTACATATATCCAGTATGTGATCTGTGGGGGTCCTACATCTAAACTCCGCAGCTGTTTTGGCAGTGTCTGGACTCTGAAGCTACTGCAGTGGATGGGGAGCGCATGAAGGCTCTCCATTTCAAGTAATAGGAGTGGCAAAACAGTCCCATCCACAGTATAGCAGTGGTTTTGAGAAATTGCAGCACCACTCCTACTTGAATAGGACAAGACTGCACATGCAGTGACTGCCGTACCCTGACGCCTCCACAACAGCTGATCCGATTTGACATTGCGGGTAAAACAACCCCGTTCTCAGGATCAGTGGGATCTCAGTGGTCAAACCACCACCGATCAGCCATTGAAATATTAAGTATTCTTTGTGGTATGACTCTTTTAACCCAATGAACCAGTACTGCTTGTATGTCAAATGCTCCAGAGTAAGAAAAAGGTCATACATTTAAGACACTTTGGCAATGATTTGTATTTTTGTGCAATACCAACTCAGCTCTCTACTCCTTCCCCATGCTAAATGCTGCTATTGTTATGCAGGTACCTCATGTATTGAATGTATGTTACATCGTGCTGGCTTGCATAGGTAAGACACTGGAAAAGATGCTGAACACGTACAAACAGCAGTAATATGAGCAATAAAAAAGACCCTCTAACTCTACATAGAATGGAAAGATGGGCCGCAAGCACACTCCATTAGCAATGGCAACATACAAACTGAAGAGTTCATTCTGTGTCGAGCGCTTGACACCTCACCTCTTCTCCACCACTCTGTGTGAAGCAGATGGCAGACACTTACATGAAATGACCATATGTTCAGGGTCTGAGAACGGGGATGTTTAGGCTCTTTATGTTGGCACTGCTGGTACAGCATGGGTTAATGCAAGGCCCTGGTCCCAAGTGCTATTCATTGGTGTCGGGGCATTCAGAGAGTCCTTTCAGCTAATCTGTGGTTGAACAAGGGAAGAGTTAATTTGTGATACAGTAGTTAAAGGATGAGTGCATGCCACGTGGCTCTTGGCGCCTGCCAATTGTGGCTATTCATGTAGTCAAATACTGTTTCTTTTTCAGCCAAATTCTGTCAATTTTCAAGTGGAAGATGTTACTGTCATGCTCTCTCTCATTTCTAAAATTGTATGGTAGACAATAAGTATGGGTCTCAATATGAGAATAAGTCCCAAAGATTAAATAGAGTAGGGCTACATGGCAACTTTGGCTGCAACACACCCAGACAAGGCATCTCACAAAACACAATGGGGTGAATTTATTAACCCATCTATGCCAGTTTTCTGGCATAGATTGGTATAATTGTAGAAGTGTCACATCTCAGGCTGGATTCACAGTGCCACATCTCTCATTCTGCACCTCGCTCACCACATTTTGCAAAAAAAATGTTTAGAACTCAGACCAGAAAACTAGTATGAGTTACATCAGGAATCTATGCCAGTTCCATACTGTCGTAGATCTCCATTGTGGTGCATGGCAGTGCACCTGATATACGAATAAGAAATAATTCAGGCACTCCTCGCACCCGTCAGGGACGTTATTAAGATTGGCATAGGAAATGCCAGTCTTAATAAATTCCTCCCAATGGGGCAGATTTACTTGTACTGTCTAAAATTAAGACTAGACTAGACAGTCCTAAACTGTGCCATATTTATCACAATAGCTGATGCCACATGATAAATCTGGTGCACCTTTAGACTGTCTAGTCTATCTTGATGCTACCTATTAGTTGTCTTAGTTTTCGACAGCAAAAATATAATTCCCAATATGGCTGGCCAAGCGGTCACATGATGTCTGGGTTTCAGGGAGCTGCTGGGTCTTATAGGAACCAGATTAGTTCTGCACTATATACTAGAAAGCTGAAAAAAGTGAAGTCCTACTGAATGCATCACTGATAATACATGCAAACATTATTAGATTAACCCAATCGGACAAAAGGCTTTCATAACTGCATGCACTAAAAAACTAAAACTGTGCCTAGTCATGAACCAGTGAGAAAGGTCTGGTCATGAAATGGATAAACAAGTGTACATTAAAGAGAACCTGTCATGTAGAAATGCAGTCCAGTCTGCAGATGGTATGTTATAGAGCAGGAGGCTCCGAGCAGATTGGTGAATAGGTTTGTTAGAAAAGATTCAGTATAAATTGTCATTTATCCTTTAAAATAGATGATCTTTTTTTTAGTTAGGGAGTAGTGAAGGTAGTCCTATATACTAAGTACTGTAGAATATGGTACAAAACCGCCACGTTGAAGCAGGGACAGCTAGCTTTGAGTTCAGGCAGGAAATCCGGCTGGTGTGTAAGACTGGATTTTTCAGTCTGTATTCCTCTACGTGCATGTGGTCTAAAAGTATCAAAATGTATAGAGTTAAAAGCAAAATATGAGAATTCAACAAAACATATTCAGCTATGTATGGGTTGGTAAAAAACATGGAGAAAAACTTCTACAACTGATCAGTAGATTCTTGAGAACCTAGTTTCCATAGTTTTCGGGCATAAAAGTGGGACTTTGCTGGCACAAAAAGTTTGGATGCAGTGTAAATGTAAAGAAAACAAATCTCATATAATCATATTTTATTCACAGTGGAACATAGAACACGTATCAAAAGGTGAAAGTTATACAATAGAACAAAGGGCATATATCAGAAGGTGAAAGTTACACAATAGAACATAGAACACATTTCCGAAGGTGAAAGTTACACAAAAGAACAAATAACATATATCAGAAGGTAAATGTTACCCAATAGAACACATAGAACACATGTCAGAAGGGTAATGTTACACAATATAACATAGAACACATGTCAGAAGGTGAAAGTTACACAATAGAAGAAATAACACATATCAGAAGGTTAAAGTTGCATAATAGAACAATGAACATATATCAGAAATTGAAAGTTAGACATTTTGCCTTGTATATTTCAGTAAGACAATGCTAAACCACCCACTGCATCCATCACAACAGCAGGTCTTCCCAGAAGAAGAGCTTGTGTGCTGAATTTGCCGCCTACAATCCAGATCTTTCACCAATAGAAAACATTTTGCATTATAAAATGGTAAATCTGGCAAACAAGACCAAGGATTATTAAGCAGCGCTCCCAAAACTCCAGCAATTGTTTACAGACTGTTGTAAAAAAAAAAAAGAGGAGATACTACACAATGATAGACATAGTTCTGTCCCAACTTTTTTGAGATGTGTTGCTGCCATCAATTTCTAAAGGAGTAATTTATTTACTGATATGGTTATATGAGATTTCCAAATCAGTACTTTTTTGTTTTCTTTACATTTTACACAGCATCCCAATTTAAAAAAAAAAAACTAGGATTGTATAATTCACACCAGAAAACTGGCCTGGTTTATACTAAATCTGTGTCACTTCTCAACTGGCATAGATTTCATTTCTTGTGCCCGAGACCTCACATGGTGCACAAGAATTATTAAGAGGCCAGAGCCTTTTATTAAATCTGCCACCTCTTCCTCCAATGCAGAAAGTATTAAGATGCGCCAGTCTTAGTAAATTCCCCCAGTATGTACATACTGTGCCCTGTTCTCTAGGTGGTACTATTTGCCCTTTCCTGTAAGCAGTTTATGGGACTATTTGCAATGATCGTAAAGATTATTTATTATAATAGAATATTTATTATTATCATTATCATCATCATCTTAGAGTACTATATATATATATATATATATATATATATATATATATATATATATATATACACACGTGGACAAAATTATTACCCCTCGTTTAATGAAAGAAAAACCCTCAATGGTCACAGAAATAACTTGAATCTGACAAAAGTAATAATATATAAAAATTCTATGAAAATGAACAAATGAAAGTCAGACATTGCATTTCAACCAGGCTTCAACAGAATTTTTTAAGAAAGAAAACTCATGAAACAGGCCTGGACAGAAATGATGGTTCCCTTAACTTAATATTTTGTTGCACAACCTTTTGATGCAATCCCTGCAATCAAACGATTCCTGTAACTGTCAATGAGACTTCTGCACCTCTCAGCAGGTATTTTGGCCACTCTTCATGAGCAAACTGCTCCAGTTGTCTCGGGTTTGAAGGGTGCCTTTTCCAGATGGTATGTTTCAGCTCCTTCCAAAGATGCTCAATAGGATTTAAGTCAGGGCTCATAGAAGCCACTTCAGAATAGTCCAATGTTTTCGTCTTAGCCATTCTTGGGTGTTTTTAGCTGTGTGTTTTGGGTCATTATCCTGTTGCAAGACCCATGACCTGCGACTGAGACCAAGCTTTCTGACACTGGGCAGCACATTTCTCTCTAGAATCCCTTGATAGTCTTGAGATTTCATTGTACCCTGCACAGATTCAAGACACCCTGTGCCAGATGTAGCAAAGCAGCCCCAGAACATAACAGAGCCTCCTCCATGTTTCACAGTAGGGACAGTGTTCTTTTCAAGATATGCTTCATTTTTCCGTCTGTGAACATAGAGCTGATGTGCCTTGCCAAAAATTTTGATTTTTGTCTCATCTGTCCATAGGACATTCTCCCAGAAGTTTTGTTGCTTGTCAACATGTAGTTTGGCAAATTCCAATTTTGTCAGATTCAAGTTATTTCTGTGACCATTGTGGGTTTTTTCTTTCATTAAACGAAGGGTACCAACAATTTTGTCCACGTGTGTATGTTGTATTAGTTTAGCAATATGTATATAACAAGTGTGTGTGCTGTCATTATATGCTTCATGCACATCACAAATAAAGCAATACAGCCAAAGGTAAGGAACTAGCAAATTGTAGAGGTCTTTAAGGCTTAGATACCAGTAAACTAGTGTTTCTTAATGTAATGAATTGCGGTTGCCCATGTTAAACAGTGCAGAACACTGCTACATACAAGTGCAATATGTTTTATGTTCTATATATATTGAGTAAATGTGTCCCAGCAGAGCTTGAGACAGTGTCACATGGTTCAGTGACCTTACTGCCAGTATCAATGTCTTGAGATATAGCATGCGGGCTGAAACAGATTGAACTGGCCAGATATATTGTTTCATTTAAGCTCTAGTACGCCTGTCATTGTGTGCTTGACAAATAAGAGCACTAGGCAATGAGCACTCAGCACTGATTTTTAGCTTGTGTCACCTAATGGAGTATGACAGACCTTGCCGTCAGGAATAATAGCACTGGGACTTGCTTTTTGATAAGGCTAAACAGAAGGTTGGAAGTGACAAAGCTGAATGGGTAAAAGGCCACTTAAGACATTGTACTTACTACTAGCAGTGGATAACAGAACCTGACTAACTATACAAGCAATATGCAAAATAAAAAAATAATGCGAGATGATGACATTTCCGTGATTTTCAAGATCCGTGACTGTAGTGTTTTGTATTGTATCTCAACTCCTGTGACACAGCTTGGAGATTTCTCCTAGCTCTGAGACCTTCACCCTTAACACCATAGAGATATGAGTGGTTAGTGTTCTTTAACAGATATAGCTCTTTTAGTACAGAGTCATGCAGCCTCCATGCATTGCAGTTCAGGCTCCCTTGGGCTTTGTTCAAAGCCATTGTTATCTTGAAGGCGTGGGGAGAATTTATTAAGACTAGCGTTCTGTCCTCCAGTCTTAATCAAGTTCCCGGCCTGAAATCTACACCAAATCTGTCCCATGTACCAGAATTGAAATCTACACCAGTCTGATATTGATTTCAGGTATAACTCACATTAGCTTTCTGGTGTGAGTTATAGTAAATTTGTCGGTCCAAGTAGTCCTGTTCTGGTTCATCTTGGTTTCTGCCTGCTGTTGTAAAAAGTCGTGAACAGGGCACAGAAGGAATAATGTGATGCATCTTTGGGGGAAGAAAGGGTTGTGAGCCAAACACATCCCACATTTACACCCATCTACGCCAGAAAACTGGAATCAATGGATTAGTAAATTCTCCCCGCTATATTTAGGCAGGATTACCTTTGTGCGCACAGAGTACAATGAAGCATGCCAAAATGTAAATACACTAAAATGAGAGTGCTATGGGAGCATGGTAGAGGCTCAGTGAACCTACTATGACTGTGTCCATGAGTTATCACAAACCATTTGCTTTCTGCAAGAAAATTATGAATGAAGTGAGGCTTAGGTTTATCAAGTCACTAACACTGCTATCTTTGTATGGCTACATGGTAACATTATGGCAAAAAACAAACAAAAAAATAAAAACAATCCCATGCTCCTCCTGTACTTCCTGAACCCTGCTTGTTTCTACCCCATGGAACTTCTGAAAGCAAAGCAAATGAGAGCTCAGCCAATCCCTGTCTGCAATACCTACTCAGTCAGTGATTGTGTGTCAATAGGGACCAGGAAGTAGGGACCAGCAGGGTCTTGGTAAGAGTGTGAACAGGAGTGGCCATTTCCTGTGTGTCAAGAGGGACCAGGAAGTAGGGACCAGCACGGACTTGGTAAGTGTCTGAACCGGAGTGATGAGAGATCGGGGAGGTCAGCATCACTTGTTTTCTTTTTATGCTATTCTTTCTTTCAGTTTGTGGAGTAAATCCCTATAAATTTATGGAGCTGCAGCTGTCCCCTCTGCTCTTGCTAAGCACTTCCACCATTTGCGAAAAGTGATAGGTGAAATTTCAGTTCTTGGCATCCTTTAATAGACTCCCTCCACTGATTCCAGTTGGAATTTTTCTCTAACCCACACTGTTCCCAAGGAATTAGTGCAGTTAGTTGGGATGCTTGATATGCTAATTAGGCTTCTATTGTCAAGTGGGTGATGTGGAGCAAAAAGCTCTGATTGGACAGTGCTAGAGAGCCTGAATCCTTCATGAGCCTACCCGCTTCACAATAGAGAATCTTATCTTACAAGGCATCAAAACTAACTGCACCGATTGCTCAGGAATGTTGAGGTCTAGAGAAAAAAATTCCAGCTTCCCCGGAGTGGAGAATTGGCGCTGGAGAAGATGAAGAAAGCTCCTCCTTTTTTCTGCAAAGTATGGTTTTCGATTTAGTTTTTTTAATGGCAGCAAATGGGTCCATGGGGCTTGATAAATTCTCCCATATTGTTTATGGTCATGACCATAGAGTTCTATTTTAGTTATATCAATCCAAAATTATTTGCTTCTCTGGGTGTGGTTTGGCACTGGTGCAGTATGTTTTTTGGCAACTACACCATCCATTGTTTACCGGTCTTGATGTCCCCTAGGCTGGAAGAGGATGTGCTTAATTCACGATGAAGTCCTCTGGAAACCTCTGCGCCTTGGCTGACATCAATGCCTGCTCATTGTTGGCATTTTTTTTTTCTTTTTTCTGCTCCTTGTTGGCGTAGATTTCTGTCATTTACATCTTTTTGGCGGTTTTGCAAGGCGGTAATTGGCCACGTAGTCTTAAAAATGGTAAAATTGTGTGGCCAATTATCGCATTGCAAAACCACAAAGGCTGAATACAATCTAAAGCAGGAATACTCAACTGGCAGACCGCCAGCTGTCTGGTCCCTTGCCACCAGGTCCCATCAATATGACAGCGGTCAGGAGAGAGATTAATTTCTGGTCCGCTGTCCCCTAAGCCCTGATACTTTACATTAGCAGCAGCAGAGATTGGCAATCGTCTCTGACGATTGCCGATCCCTACTGACGCTGATGTAAAGTATCAATACTGGGGGACAGCGGTCTGGAAATTTTATCTTTTTCCTGGCCCCTGTTAGTGTTGTTTGTTTGTAGATCACAAAGGAGGATTACACTGTGTGGGACATGCAGGGGTATTATACTGTGTGTGGGAAACTAAAGGGGGAGGGGCACCAGTAGTTCTTTATAACATGTGGGGGTCACTAATGGAGCATTATACTGTGTGGGGGGCACTATTGTCCCATTAGTAGTCCCCTCACAGTATAAAGCTCCTTTAATGACCCCACAAACAGTATAAAGCTCTTTATTGCCCTCGCACACAGTATAATGCCGTATTAGAGCCCCCACACACAGTATAATGCCGTATTAGTGCCCCCCTCACACACAGTATAATGCCAGGTTAGTGCTCCCACACACATTATAATGCCACGTTAGTGCCCCCCATACAGAATAATTCCACGTTAGTACCTCCACACACATGCAAATAACCACATATGGTAAAAAAATTAATAAAAGTAAACTACAAAAATACTTTAGTATAAGGTATGAAATGCCTCAAAGAATGTTACTATTGAGACATATAATTAATATGGCAATGCAATTTCATGTAAACGGTTCCAAATGCATATAGAAGTACCTGTCATACAAAAATGTATGTACCAAAAATATAAAATTGAAACTGGAAGATATCCCACAAAATTACGTAAACATAACCATGGTAATATGTATACTGCAAAGGCATCCGTACTGCTGACACACATCCGACACGCGTTTCGGCGCTATGCCTTTGTCTGGGCGTGGAGTACTAGCAGAGTGGTTAAAATGTATGAACATTTTATTCATATGCTACACTAAAAACCTTCAGAGCAAATTGGCCTGCGCTTTGTCTTGTCAACATGCAGCATATCAATCATTCAATTACCCTATTTTGGTTGAAACTCATATTTTTTACGGCTGGTATATAGTTATCGGTCTTGAATGGATATATGTGCCCAGATATGTGTATCACAACATTGGTTAGCTTTCCAAAACAATATTGTTTTGTGATATTACATCACAAAATGATATGCTCTATGTTCCTGTGAGGTCATCTAGTGGTTGTGCTGTGAATTTCAGTCTTTCAAGGGTTTCTTTTAGCATGTCACGATATTGGTTTGAAATGGTTAAATGAAAAACTGGCGTCCATAACCCAATTTGAGCTAAGATGGGTAGACACACCTGGAAGCATGTGAAGGCAATTGGAAATGAGACGATCATGGTGGTGCTAAGGATAAAAATGGCTCAAGACACAAAAATGAATTTTTTGAAGAATTAATGGGCAATATCAGTAGATTAGTAGTTGTCTGTCGGAGTGACAGATTTTCAACGTTTATTCGTGACACTTTTTCAATACTATCAACTTGAGAGTCTATTCAGTTCCTGAAAAACAAACCCATACATCATGTACAATTTTGGTTTTCTATAAAGTTTTGGTTTTCTTTAGTACAATCTCACATCTTTTTAAAAGAACTGTCGGTAAGATTTTAAGGTTAGGGACTGAAGGTTGTATTCATTGTGTATAATGACAGACGCATTGGGATATTATGGAGCTCTGCCACCATGTCACTCTCAATAGCCTGTATTTAATCTGTCTGAGACTATTAACACTTCAAGCCTCCACTGAAAGGTTTCTTCGGATTTATATTGGCGGCATAATCCACTATAACTTGTATTTGCTATCCAAGCAACACCTACCTCTCACCCTATAATTGTGTGGTATATTTCCCACTTACGTTCTGTGCTTTTATTGTGTTACTATAGGGAATACTCTTGAATTAGGAAAAGACAAGATTGTATCTAATATTTGCAACTAAAGCCCACTAACACTTAAAAGAGCTGCAATTCTAGACATAGCCTGAGGAAAAGAGTGGAGCTCTTTCTGCAAAACAAGAGAATACCTTTTTTTATCCTCCTCCTGGTTCAATGATATAGCTAGAGATGGGAGAACCCCTCAGGATTAATTTCATGTTCGTGTTTGGCATCTCAGGTCCCTGATTTTGTTTTTCTTGTCAAACAACGAACCACACCTTAAATTGGCTTAAGCTCTTAGGACTCCTAGGAACCTATCTATAAAACATAGTGTGGAACACTGTCAGGGCTCCTAGAAACCTATCCATAAAACATAGCGTAGAATACTGTCGGGGTCCGTGTGTTAGCCAGATTTACCGGTTTGAACTTAGTGCTTGGATTGGGACTCCTAGCATTCTAGCTATTTACGATGCTAAGAGTCCCTGCTTCCCAGTGACATACTGTCCCGTACTGAAATTTGTACGGGACAGTATGTCGCTGGGAGGCAGGGACTCCTAGCATCATAGATAACTATACTGCTAAGAGTCCCGCTCCCAGCACGAAGTTCAAGCCGGTAAATCTGGCTAACATACGGACCGTGTTTCACAGTTGAAACACGGTCATGTGCTGCTGTCCTGAAACATAGTGTAGAACACTGTCAGGGCTCCTAGAAACCTAGCTATAAAACATAGTGTAGAACACTGTCAGGGCTCCTAGAAACCTAGCTATAAAACATAGTGTAGAACACTGTAAGGGCTCCTAGGAACCTATCTAGAAAACATAGTGTATGACACTGTCAGGGATCCTAGGAACCTATCTAGAAAACATAATGTATGACACTGTCAGGGCTCCTAGGAACCTATCTATAAAACATAGTGTAGAATACTGTCAGGGCTCCTAGGAACCTATCTATAATACATAGTATATGGCACTGTCAGGGCTCCTAGGAACCTATCTATAAAACATAGTGTATGGCACTCTCAGGGCTCCTAGAGCCTAGCTCTCTAAGGCAAACATAGCCAAAGTTATGTCAAAGTGAAAAGTGACATTATTATATTATACAGAGGCCACATACTTGGTGGAGGCCCAGGGGAGGTGAAAAAAAAAACAAAAACCCATTCATATTCACCTCCTGTTACCTCTTTGGGCCTCCTTGTGGTGTCCAGTGCCCTCCTGATGATCTCTGGCGCTCATTGGACCGGGGGTCATGGCTGAGACCTGTGATTGGGCCACTTGTGGCCACATGGTTGTGACGCTCAGTGTTCCCAGGTCACTGCTGAGGTCCGAACACAGACCTCAGTGCTAAGTCCCAGGCCAATGAGCATCAGAGGTCAATAGGAGAGTGCTAGATGCTGTTAGAAGGCCCAAAGAGGTAACAGGAGGTGAGTATGAATGTTTGTTTTTTTTTGTTTTTGTTTTTTTTTCACCTCCCCTGGGCCTGCTTCTATTATACTCTGGGGTCTGAAGAGACCCCAGAGTATAATGCAGCTGTCATTTTAGTTCACTGGAAATTAATCTGTCCGGTTTCGTAAAAAAACTGAACAATTTGGAATATTAGGGTCGAACCCGGCTCAGCACAAACCGATTCACCCATCTCTAGATATAAAAAAAGTCAAAGATACACTTGATGGTTTTAACCCCTTCCTATCACATGGAATATATTACATCATGGAAACTATGCAGTTCCCACAGACTGAAATATTATGTCATAGTGATGGCACGGGCATTGCTCCATTCATGACACGTCACTGGTAGTTGGCATCTGTATTATACAGGTGTCACCCTGCTCTACCATCTGTAATGATAGGAGACACTCTGCCTCCTCCCTCTTCTCCCGTGTTCACTGCTGGTTACCTGTATCATGGGTGTGGCTTTACCATGCTACAGGTAACTAGCAGTGAACACAGGAAAGGAGGAGGAGGCAGAGTGCTGGTTATGATCATGTGACCCAGAGTCGGAACCAGCTCAGAACCCTTGGGTTTGTTGCATACAAAACCCCAGAGGAAGTGATGATATACTCCCTGGTCAACCCCTTTAAATACGCTGCTTTTTAAAAGCAAAAAGTTGGTAATTATGCAAATGACATGTGTTGGCAATGGGTTACCCAGGATGACAAATGAGGAAGGTTTCACATGACTGACACTGTTTTTCGTCCTATTCGGCTATCACATGGTTGCACTACACAGGACTGACTCTACAGTGCAGAGACAGGGGTAAATTGATTTATAAGTAGAGTGTTAAATAAATATCTGAGCAATTCTCTATTTTTAAAAAAAACAAAAAACTGAAGTACCCCTATAAGGGTCATAAATAGAACATAAATTATCACGACCTGAAGATGTGATCAGCAAGATCATCTTTTGGTGACCTCATGGAATTAATGGTGCTATATAAATAAATAATAATAATAATAATATTACCAAGTCTGTTCGCAAAATATTTTCAGTGATACAGTACCAAGCCAAAGAAGACCTACAAGAATAATAATCAAACCTACCTAAATACGGGCTAAATATAACAAAGATTGACCTATCCTGCAGAATTTCTGACAATACAATACCAATACAGGAATGATAAAATCATATTACAGAATTTTACTGTAATAAAATAAACAGTAATATGTAGGACGGAAGATCACCTGAAAAAGGACAAAACCCGACTAGACACAGTAGCATACAAGTAAGACATAAACTGAGCACCCAGCTGCCACCAACGCCAACTCCTAGATATACATTAGTAAAAGTCGGTATAGGCCTATATGAGGGCGCGTTATCCTGAGTGGTCAGTATATGCATTCTGTATTATCATCTGCCGTTCTTGATTCATCTAGTGTGTTTCCTTTGCACCTTTGTGACCCCCTACCCTTGGATGGGTTAGGGGCTTATATGGACTGATGTATATCTAGGAGTTTGAGTTGGTGGCAGCTGGGTCCTTTGACCCTGTTTATATGTTACTTATGCTACTGTATCTACTCTGGGTTTGCCCTTTTTTGTGTGATCTTTCCTACATACAATAGTTTATTTTATGAATTTCAATACAAATGTGTAATATTTTTTTTTTATCATTCCTGTGTGTTTTCACGTTATTGGTACTATAAGAATAATAGTTAACAGCAAGTTTTAAGAAGACTCAGATGAATCATTTCAGCTCTGCTACATCTGTATGGCTGGCTTGATGGAGTAAAAGAAAAAGTACAGACTTCTATGTGGGTTAATATTTCATATATTTTATTAAATACTGTTATCTTACCATACAGAGGCCTTGTCAATATATCCTGGAGGTTTTACCCATTAGTCATTGCAGTATTCATTGAGCCATTGATCACTGTTGTGCTCACAGCTTGTTCCTCAAGGGCTCCATTTCCATATCATTCCCTATCACTGTGCTGATCAGAATGGAAATTAATCAATCCGGATGTTTTCTCCTCAAGTTTCAATGAATTGTGTGTCACTTCCCCAACACCTCCGATACAAAATGCTCTCCTGGATCCATTAATCTGATGCACTGCCTAGACCTCTAGCCAACCCTTGGTTCTCGGAGGTGACAGGGTGCCCTGCAATTTATTGTTTTGTACAGAATGAAGTAGCGAAGCCCACCGTGCCTTCTGTCAAGGATCATCTATCATGAGAAGAGAAATTTATATGGTGGTAGCTTCAATGACAATACTATTCCATGTTTAATCATGAAGGGCTCTTTAATGCTCATTGCTCCATGCAGAGACACCAAGACATGGTCTTTTATATTATATTTTTATAATATTGCATAATAGTCACTTTGTAATGATTATTTCTTACAATTATTTCATGTCATTTTGAGCTATTATTACTGTTATTATTTTTATTATAGATGTAGTATGTAACAAAAATGTTGTCTTAAAAGGATTGTCACCTAAAAAAGTCACAAAAATTATTTAAAGGGAGTCTACCAACACCAGTGTCACTTCTAAACCAGTTACAGTCTATGATGTTTTAGGGGATGTTAGCGGCCTAGCGAACATAGGATACGTTTTTGTGTGAAAGTGCAGAATGTTGCCGAGAAATCAATTTTTAATCCACATGGAAATGAAATGTTAGGTGCACTTGGAGTGTGGCCATATCATTATTATCTGCAATCTGTCTACAAAGGAATGCTGGGATAACACTGTATCCAACTATCCCTGCTTTCATCTAACTCAGCGGTAACAAAATAATAACTAAAATATACAAATAAAAACACAGAAATATTGCGAGCACAACAGCTTGGTCTTCAAAGGATTAAGTAGAACTCCAACAGCTAATAATATTAACTCTCCATCAATATTCAAGCACTCACTTATGTTAATTGTTTTATCCTAGCTCAGTTTCATCCATACATTTTGAACTTTGTTATTACAAGGCAGCTGCATCACATGACTCAAGTCTGACACGGTGTAGATAGGGAGTCAGTGTCCCCCTATGTGAAGGACTTTTTATAAACTACAGGATTACATAGTAATCTATCAAATCCTGGCAGCTGTTGGATACTCCCCCTTGCCAATAAACTCTGATCTCCTTCTTCTACTGTATGTCCTGTAATGCACAGAGTGCTGCAGAAGAACTGTAAATCTCGATGTCTGTCTGTATTATCTGAGTGTATCTCCAGTGTATCTTATGAGATGCAGCTTTACACTGCTCTTCCCTGTCTCTTGCTGGTAAGAACTGTCAGGAAGAAACCTATCACAAGCAGGAGGCAGGAGAGAGCAGTGGGAAGCTACATCTCATAGGATACACAGTAGATTTTGCACACAGCACTCACAGATAAATCTATTACTTGTTTTAATAATAGTCTATGCTGCACTACATAGGACTGTATCATTCAGATTTCTCCCCATCAGACAACACATCATATGATCACATAGGTCAGTTGCAGCCCATAGCATTGCTTTTAGTTAATATAGCAGAGTCTTTTACCCCAATATTACTTATTTTTCTGGGAGACGCTATTGTGCTCCCTTTCTGCATTCCATCTAATTCCTCAGAGTCGTCGTAAGTTTGTGTATTGTTTTGCAAGCTGCTATTAAATCCATTTGTACGTCTAAGGGATGAGCTTTAACCTATCTTTTCTAGCAGCTGCGTACATCTCATTTCATGAGACGCTGAATTACTTTGCTAATCATGGTTTTCACTACTTGACCTACTTCAGCATTTACACCTTCGACAAAACAAGAACATTTTATTCACTCCCGATAATTACACAGCAGCATCTGACTGCTGTGTGTGGGATTGTGATGTGAACCTCTGTACACAACACAATATAAAGCCACTTGCATGGAGAAAGGATGTCTACTGCACAATTAGTTTCCTCTATATAGCTCTTCTACGTAATTTGCCCTATAACATACCAGTAAAGTAATTTTTTTTTTTTGTTTATTTTTTTATATCTTTGTACCCATTAATTTCTGTGGCATAAATAGAAAATAATTCAGTGGTATAAAAAAAATATATATAAATATAAATCACTTAAATTGTTAATGAAACCTTTGTTGGAAGCAAAGCAATCGCTAATAGTTATAGTCATTTATAGTATATAAGCATACAAAGTGCATGTTAAAGGGAGACTGCCAGGAATCTTGTAACAAACATTTTATTCTGCAACGCTCTGGCATTTCAGAAGAAACATAAGTTTTTAAAAAATTAAAAAAAACCAAGGTTTGGGTAGAAGAGTCATCTGGGTGTGTCCCTGCTGTTCTCCTTGCCCAGCTCAGCTTGATTGACAAACTTCTCCCTATTAGGCAGGGTTCACACTACCGTTGGAGTCTGTTATGAAGGTGTCCGTTAAAAAAAAAAAAAAAAAAAAAAAAAAAGGACACCTATGATAATGGACACTAACTGATGTTTATGTGTCCGTTTTTTTAACTGATCGAATTAATGGTTCAGTTAAAAAAAACAGGACACATTAGCATCAGTTAGTGTCTGTTAGCATCAGTTAGTGTCCGTTTTTTAACACTGTCCGTTTTTTTTTTTTGTTTCTGCTTTCTGAGCATGTGCAGAAAAAAAACGGACATAAAATAATGGACAGTAACTGATGGCTATCAGTTACTGTCCATTATAAGTCAGTTACCCATAGACTGCAATGTTAAAAAAAATAACGGACACTTGCTGTCCGTCAAGAATCCGTTTTTTTCAAGCGGACAAAAAGTCCTGCATGTAGGATTTTTGTCCGCGAAAAAAAACGGACTTCTGACAGATTGGGTGTAAACGGACATAAACGGACACAATATAAAAACCCATTGAAATGAATGGAAATTTTAATGGATTTCTGACGGTTCAGCTAGTGTCCGATGCTAAAATCTTGTAACGGACAATAGCAACGGACACTACTGATGGTCACCAACGGTAGTGTGAACGCCCCCTTAGTGTATATGGAAATGCCTGTCAATTAAGGAATATGGAATCCGGTGACCTCAGTGATGACATCACAGGGATTCCCTGGCAGCGGGGGCTTGTAGACATCTATATTTTCTCTGCATGTCTGTGTTCATATCTGGGAAATTTAGCAGAACGTCTTCCTGAAAGCTTCTACGGCAAAACCAACAAGAGTTATGCTAGGTTCACACTAGCGTTCAGCTTTCCGTTCTTCGGGTACGCTTGGGGACCTGAAAAAACGGAAAGCTAACCCGCTTAAAAAGCAGTTACCCGCGACCCCATAGACTATAATGGAGTCCACTAGGTTTCCGCCCGATTTCTGCAGGACTTCTCTCCACATTTTTTAAGCGGGTTCGGGGACGGAAACCATGAACGTATAGCGAGTGCTAGTGTGAACCTAGTCTTAGGTGTTTTAGCCACAGCTGTAGAGTCAATTGGAGTTTAGTCGGAGTCTCCGGCTTCAAAATAAAACGATCAATATTAATGATATTATGCAGTTATGGACCATGACATTGCGTTGTGTTTTTTTCCACAGTGTTTTCCATTCAACATTTTTTTTTTCTTCCCCTATTAAATATATTTGAAAAATGCTTGCGCACATAAAATGAACATGCTGCATTTTTACGCAATGTGTGGATGAGCTTAAAAGCAGCATTTTTCCAGCTGTTTTTGCCACAGCAGCCAAAAATGCTGCCTTTCTACAAAGTGAGCCCTTAGCCTAAAACCTGGGGCAATAATTGCCATGCTACAGTTCTAAAACCTGCAGGACAGGTCACTGTGCCCCTTGGGTTTTAGCCACAGCATGCGGATGAAAGTTAGCAAAGTCTTATCCACTATGTTGCTACTGTACATCGCAGTGGGTTAGCCATCAGTGAGGATACATCAGGTAATCCACTGTGACTATGCCCACTAATGTCAGCCATAATGTCTACAATTGTACAATGAGGTGTCAACATACTTTTGACCGTGCAGTGTATGCCATATTTAGGCTCTGTTCACACCTGCACTATAACTTTAGTTTACAATGGCCTCTATAGTGTCCACTATAATAGGATGTCAGGTTTCTATTGATACGGATTGGATTTTGTTGTGGATGTACCAGTTTCTCTCTGCCTTTTTTTTGTTAAATTTTCATGATACTAAGTTTCATTTCTTTTTGTTCTAGATAATAGCTATTTTGCTGTCTATTAGGCAAAATTATGTAATATAAAATTGGTTTACAAAACAATATTGCACTTTTAATATTAGAAACATATTGGTAATGTTACCACAAAGGACAAACATTTATTCATGGCAAGACAAAGTTTATTGTATTAGCTGCAAGTACACGCAGTCAAAACTGTCATAATGTTCAATACGTCTATTCTTGTCTCACAAGGTTAGAAACTTAGCAATTGCAAGGAAAATGTCAGACAGAGCCGTACTGTAAGTTAGCTAAATAGCAAAGAATTGGAAATGAAATGTGCAGCGGGAATGAAAGTTTAGGGAAACAGAAACATTTCTGCGAGGCCTTGAATGCTCTATGGGATATGGATACTGCTTAGTAAAAGGGAAAAGTAGAAACTACACAAAGAAAAATTAAAATGAGAAAATGCTGACGGCTAGAGAGTATGTTATACACCAGCCATCGGGAGATTGCATCGTCTAGCTACCTCCTGGAATAAGAAAAAACAAAAAGTTTTAAAACATTTAAAAAAAATATATAAACCAAAACTCTCTTTCCCATTTAAAAAATTGTATGTATATATATATATATATATATATATATATATATAGTGACTTAGGCAGCAGGGGGTATTATATGGGGGCGACCTAGAGTGACAGTAGAGGGATATCAGTGCCAAAACTAACAGCACCAATATCTGAATTCAGACCATTGTCAGCTTTCTGGCAGTATATAATATCGCTGATGTCTGAGACTAGGAAAGGTCCTCTTTAAAGGGGCATTAAACTATGTGGGGGAGACACTTAGGAACAGAACTGGGCCCACTAATATAATAAAATGGCCCTGACCCAAATAGCTCCATTAACATAAAACTCCATCAAGTAAAAAAGTTATGGACATCAGAGTGCAGTGCCACAAAGCAAATTGTATATTTTCGGAAAGTGGCGTTTTATTCTGTAATAGTGGTTTAGCATAATAAAAATATAAATATGGTTGTGCGGTAATGGTAATGATCAGCCGCACAGTTACCATGTTATTTTTATGGCTTAAAAATAAAACATTTAAAGTAATGACAAAACCATAATTTTTTTTAATATTATATAATATTTTTTATTTTAACATTTAGCATAATATCTACCCCAAACGGTGTTAACTAAAAGCACTTGTTGTGCAAAGAGTAAGCGCTCATATGGCTATGCTGACATAAAGAAGTTATGAATTTGGAAGGAGAAGATGGAAAACATAAAAAAAGTTGCTGAGCCTTAAAGACGTTAAAGGGTTAAATAATAGTACCATACAATGACAGCATAGCAATACCAGGTCACTAGTTAATGGCATCCATTTGCCACTTATGCCCTATTTCTAATACAACCCCAATTCCAATGAAGTTGGGACGTTGTGTAAAACATAAATAAAAACAGAATATGATGATTTGCAAATCCTTTTCAACCTATATTCAATTGAATACAATACAAAGACAAGATATTTAATGTTCAAATGGATAAACTTTGTTTTTTTGCAAATATTCGCTCATTTTGAATTTGATGTCTGCAACACATTCCAAAAAAGCTGAGACAGAGGCAATAAAAGACTGGCAAAGTTGAAGGAAAGCACAAAAAACACCTGTTTGGAGCATTCCAGAGTTGAACAGGTTAATTGGAAACAGGTGAGTGTCATGATTGGGTATAAAGGGAGCATCCCCGAAAGGCTCAGTCCTTCACAAGTAAGGATGGGGCAAGGTTCACCATTGTAAACAACTGCATGAGCCAGTAGTCCAACAGTTTAAGAACAACATTTCTCAATGTACAATTGCAAGGAATTTAGGGATTTCATCATCTACAGTCCACAATATCATCAAAAGATTCAGAGAATCTGGACAAATCTCTGCAAGTAAGCGGCAAGGCTGAAAACCAACATTGAATGCCCGCGACCTTCGATCCCTCAGGCGGCACTGCATTAAAAACCGACATCATGCGGAAAGGGATATTTCCACATGGGCTCAGGAACACTTCAGATAACCATTGTCAGTGAGCACAGCTCATTGCTACATCTACAAGTGCAAGTTAAAACTCTACCATGCAAAGCGAAAGCCATACATCAACAACACCCAGAAAGGCTTCCGGCTTCTCTGGGCCCGAGCTCATCTGAGATCTGGACTGACACAAAGTGGAAAAGTGTCCTCTGGTCTGACCAGTCCACATTTCACATTGATTTTAGAAATCATGGACGTCGTGTCCTCCAGGTCAAAGAGGAAAAGGACTGTCCGGATTGTTATCAGCGAAAAGTTCAAAAGCCAAAATCTCTGATGGTATGGGGGTTTGTTAGTGCCCATGGCCTGGGTAACTTGCACATCTGTGAAGGCAGCCTTAATGCTGAAAGGTACATACAGGAGCACCATATGCTGCCATCCAAGAGACGTCTTTTTCAGGGACGTCCCTGCTTATTTCAGCAAGACAAAGCCAAGCCACATTCTGCACGTGTTACAACCACGTGGCTTCATAGTAGAAGAGTGCGGGTACTAAATTGGCCTGCCTGCAGTCCAGACCTGTCTCCCATTGAAAATGTGGGGCGCATTATCGAGGAGGCTCAGTGGTTAGCACCGCAGCCTTGCAGCGCTGGAGTCCTGGGTTCGAATCCTGCCAAGGACAACATCGGCAAGGAGTTTGTATGTTCTCCCCGTGTTTGCGTGGGTTTCCTTTGGGTACTCCGGTTTCCTCCCACATTCCAAAGACATACTGATAGGGAATGTAGATTGTGAGCCCTATATGGGACAGTGACTGACAATATCTGTAAAGTGCTGCGGAATATGATGGAGCTATATAAGTAAGCATAATAAATAAATAACGAAGCGCAAAATACGACAACGGAGACCCCGGACCGTTGAGCAACTGAAGTTTGTACATCAAGTAAGAATGGGAAAGAATTCCACCTACAAAGCTTCAACAATTTGTGTCCTCAGTTCCCAAACGCTTATTGAGTGTTGTTAAAAGGAAAGGTGATGTAACACAGTGGTAAACATGCCCCGGGCCCAGCTTTTTTGGAACATGTTTCAGGCATATTTGCAAATAACAAATAAAGTTCATCCATTTGAACATTAAATATCTTGTCTTTATAGTGTATTCAATTGAATATAGGTTGAAAAGGATTTGCAAATCATCGTATTCTGTTTGTATTTATGTTTTACACAATGTCCCAACTTCATTGGAATTGGGGTTGTATTAGAAATTTTATTCCAAAATATTCACAGTGATTTCTGATGACATCATACCTATCGTTCTAGGTCAGCGACCAGATGATTTTGCTGCAGAATTGCTGGAGTGAACTACTAGTGTTTGACCACATCTACAGGCAAATGCAACACAGCAAAGAGGAAAGCATCCTACTGGTGACCGGACAGGAGGTAACAATCTAGAAAATATAAGTATTCATGCTTTTAACTGGATCTGCTATTGCCATCTTTTCCTTCAGGCCTGTCTATCATATGATAGCAATACTCTTAAAGGGATTTTCTGGGACTTAAATATTGATGATCTATCCTTAGAATAGAGGGCGTATGACATCTGACTCCCCAGCCCTGTGATGTCATTTTCAGTCACATAGCCTCTTTGCAGCTCAGTACCATTCAAGTGAATAGAGCTGAGCAGCAATGCCAAGCACAGCCCCTATATGATATACAGTTCTGTACTTGGTAAGCTCATCCGACTGCTGTAACCTCTTCAAACAGGTGATTGTTGGGGGTACCAGAGGTGCCATTGAAATTTTTGGGTTCTATAATGGCCAAGTGATAGCTGATGGCTGTGGCATGGCTATTATTCACTGCCATGTCAGTAAGGGCTTTCGTGTACTTGTGGTCCTGTCAGCAAATGAGATCTTATTTGCATATTCCTTACCCAGAATTCTTAGCAGGGCATGCATGGTCTTATAAGTCCCGGTACCAGTCTCTCCCTAATGAGACATGTTACCCCTTCTGGCCTTATACTAAGAAATTCTGGTGACATGATTGAATTTTCTTTTAACATGTCTACTAGAAAATATTTTTGTTCCCACTTCAACAGTAAAAGAAATATAACCGTGCACTGTGGTTCCTCTGTTTTTACCCCTGATATTGTATAAATGTGTGGACAACTTGGCATTTCTGTTCCTTTTTTCAGTAGAGTCTATCCCTGTACAGTGATCCTCTACTGTATATTAACATGCAGGAGATTTGCACAATTTGTATGACAATTCCCATGGGTGTAACTACCAGGGTAGCAGACATAGCATCTGCTATGGGACCCCAAGCTAATGGGGCCCATTTCCACTGAGACCTAAAGGGCAATTAGTGATAACTATGGATGATGGAAAGGGATGTGGAAAACTGAATGTACCTCCATTACTTTACTGCTACTTACAGTGTTCATGTGTGGGACCCCATGATTACTTGCAATGCTTCTAACTGTTCCAGTCATCTAAATGGTGGAGGCAGAAACTCATATACATGTTGCAGAAACAACCCTCTTGAGAAATGTTGTTAGTCAAGCATTACTGTCTTTCTAAAAAGAGAGCTCATGGCACAAGGTATAGGAATTCAGGGGCAGATTACTGTGAGAGGAAGGCTGGATAAGATGATGTATAAGCTGGACCTCTTGACTACATTGTTGAGCAGAGCTAAGATGGCCGATCATCAGTATAAAACAGCTTCTGCCAATAACCTGGTTGACAACTGGAGAAAATAGAGATATAGATATGAAAACTTTTGGGAAGCAATGGACAAAAAAATGACAAAAGGAAGAGGGCTTTATTCATCCCTCCTGATTGTGGCAAATTTACATATCATAAGCCATGCTTCGGCTCTAACCATGCCAATGCTCTTTTTGGTGCCACCAAAGTCTTTTTGTGCCTCCACACGGTATAATGTCCTTTTAGTGGCCTCAACGGTGTGTAATGCCCCATTAGTGCCCCCATACAGTATGATTCTCCATTATGGCCTCCTACACAGTATAATTTCCTCCAATGGCCACCATGCAATACACTTCTGCCTGCCAGTGGTCCCCACATAGTATGATGTCTCGCTTGTGGACTCCACACTATATTGTTCCCCTGGACAATATAAATAGAGCCTCTTCATTGTCACTTGGGTACAGCAGACATGATGTAGTGACATTACTACAATGTTCCTGTCTATGTCCAAGTCATCGACAGCAAAAAACAGGAGCTCAATGGTCAAGGAAGAGGGTAGCTTCCCGCATCACCATTGTACTCAACTCTATCTGTAGGAGTTGTTGAAGCCAAGACTTCCACCTGCTGCATGGGGCAATGGGATATCACCTGAAATCGAGGACTATGTCTTCATTACCTCAACAACTAAATTGGGACAGTCTCCAAGGGTCACAATCACTGTATCCAGTATAGACTTTGCATTTACACCCGATTCTGGAGCAACAGTCAATATCATAGAGACTAACCCATAGGAACAATTGAAGATGCCGCCTGGCCTGCTCTGGAACCTGTTCACACCAAAATCTTCCCTTATTGATCTCAGATATCACTATCTACTGGGAAAATGTAATACTGAAATCAGCTAAGAATAAAATGCACAAGACAAGCTCTTATATCCTGCAAGAATGTGAAGGCTAAGTGCTTAGCTACCATACTGCCATGAACCTGAGTCTTATTCTGTTCTTTCCTATAATAGCTGACCCTGCTGATAAGGATGTACAAGCTATAGTTGATGATTGTTCTTCTTAGTTCAATGGACTTGGAAAACTGAAGGATTTTCAAGTACATCTTCATGTGCATAAAATCATTTGTCCAGTTGCTCAAGCTCATAGGCACCTTCCATTTTATCTGAGGAAAAAGTGTAAGAACTTCAATACGTAGATGTATCTTCTAAAAGTGACCATTTAAAAGAAGGACCCATCTCTGGGTAAATGGCGTTTTCCATCTACCAAATGGAGCCACTATCTTTTCTAAACTAGACCTTCACAAAGGATACCACCGGCTAGAACTCATCTCAGAGTCAAGATACTTCTCTATCTACTCTATGGATTTAGGGCTATGGCAATATAAATGGCTGACTTATGGTGTTTACGTAGCAGAATAGATGTCATAAGTGAAGACATCCAACACATCTGTCATGCATTCAGCTACAGCGAGGACATTCTGTTTTTGAGGGCTTATAACCTCAGGAACTCACTTTAACCAAAGAGACACAAATATAACAAAACTTCCTTGGTGTTCTATGGTTATATTTTTCTACAGCTGGAATACAGCGTGATCCAAAAACCAGTACAGGTGATAAAAATGGCCTTTGTTTCTCAGACTATCATCAAAGTTCATTCCTTTCCTGGAATGTCCAGCTACTGTACTAGATACACACAATACTTGAGGGACCTCAAAAAAACAAGGGTATAATTTCAAGTGGTCTTTGGAGCGATGACTGCATTGCACTTACCTCTTTGGAGCAACAGCAACTCTGCCATTGTTCCAAAAAGATCATTTGCATATTCACAAAAACTGTACTCTCTCAGCAAAGCCCCGATTCACAAGGTGGAAACACTGTTTGATTCAGCTCACCCTACCCTATCTATATGCAGGGCTGGGATGTATGCTGGTTCTGGTGATAGATTCCTTTTAATAAATCATACCATGTAGTCCAGTGGAGTATTACCCCTTTAAAAAGAGGAGCAAAGTTCCATTGGGATGATCTTTGGGGTTGGGGTGCTAAGCCTGCTCTCCGTATAGTGATGTCACACTCATGCTTTCCTACCAGTGTAGTATGATGGTTGGTAGATGCCTTCTTAACCATTTCAGTGCATGCTGTGGACATACAGCCCAGGCCGCAGCAGATGCTACTTGTTTAGTTTCATTTTTTTTTTTTTTTTATGGGTTAGAGAATTGTTGCTGCACAAAAGGCACAAACAATGATCTTGCAGATAGATACAACATATCTACAAACACAGGCAGGGAGGGCTTTGTCACGGCTTTCACCAGCACTCAATAGGGGGACAGTGTGGCCAGGAGCGGCATATTTCTCAAGAGAAGAGACACATCCCCCATCTGTATTTACAGAAGGAGCTGTGAGAACAAGCTGCTGAAAGTAGTAGGTAACTAACGGCCAGTTCCCAGATATAGGTAATTCATTAGGTAGCCAGGAGGGGACCCTCTCATAATGGGTGCAAGTAATTGTCTCCCAATTAGCATTGTTTACCCCATTCTCAGCATCCATTGCACATACGGTCACAGGCTCGTTTTTTCACACAAGCTGCTATACAGCTAATGAAATCTGTGTGCATTTTATGCAAAATTTGCTTTGAAGAGTGATGTAATACAGTCAATAATAGGGCATCTGATCTCCTCATCTAAGAGTCCAGGTTTATATGATATAGGAACAAATGCTGAAGTCTGTGTTATATAGATTTATATGATAGAGGGAGAGAAGCTGAGCTCTGATATATAGGGTTATATGATAGAGGAGAGAAGCTGAGCTCTGTGATATATAGGGCTATATGATAGAGGAAGAGAAGCTGAACTCTGTGATATATAGGGATATATGATAGAGGAGAGAAGCTGAGTTCTGTGACATATAGGGTTATATGATAGAGGGAGAGAAGCTGAGCTCTGTGATATATAGGGTTATATGATAGAGGGAGAGAAGCTGAGCTCTGTGATATATAGGTTATATGATAGAGGAGAGAAGCTGAGCTCTGTGATATATAGGTTATATGATAGAGGAGAGAAGCTGAGCTCTGTGATATATAGGGTTATATGATAGAGGGAGAGAAGCTGAGCTCTGTGATATATAGGGTTATATGATAGAGGAGAGAAGCTGAGCTCTGTGATATATAGGGTTATATGATAGAGGGAGAGAAGCTGAGCTCTGATATATAGGGTTATATGATAGAGGGAGAGAAGCTGAGCTCTGTGATATATAGGGTTATATGATAGAGGGAGAGAAGCTGAGCTCTGTGATATATAGGGTTATATGATAGAGGGATAGAAGCTGAGCTCTGTGATATACAGTATAGGGTTATATGATAGAGGGAGAGAAGCTGAGCTCTGTGATATATAGGGTTATATGATAGAGGGATAGAAGCTGAGCTCTGTGATATATAGGGTTATATGATAGGAGAGAAGCTGAGCTCTGTGATATATAGGTTATATGATGGAGAGAAGCTGAGCTCTGTGATATATAGGGTTATATGACAGAGGAGAGAAGCTGAGCTCTGTGATATATAGGGTTATATGATAGGAGAGAAGCTGAGCTCTGTGATATATAGGTTATATGATGGAGAGAAGCTGAGCTCTGTGATATATAGGGTTATATGATAGGAGAGAAGCTGAGCTCTGTGATATATAGGGTTATATGATAGAGGAGAGAAGCTGAGCTCTGTGATATATAGGGTTATATGATAGAGGGATAGAAGCTGAGCTCTGTGATATATAGGGTTATATGATAGAGGAGAGAAGCTGTGTGATATATAGGTGTATATAAATGGACATAAATATGAGAAATACATAAATCTACATGGTCATGTGCAGGGCTATTTGGAAGAATTCAGATGTGTCATTTAGGAGGCTGACATCACTGAATGGCTTCATAGTAATGGCTTGGTTGTTTTTGAAGGGATTGTGGGGAGAATAAGGGTTGTAGTATGTATGGGGCATACACTTGTATCAGTCATGCCCGACAAGGTACTTACTGTCTTTTCAATGTCATAATAAAGTAATGTGGACATTATGGTGAAATTTGCATATTATGTATAAATTACAAAAACATTTACTAGGCGTTCATAGTAAGAGTATTAAAAGCCACCTCAAACCCAACTAAAACGCACTTGCTAAGTGCTAGATAAGTACTTTATAGTTGTAGCACATGAAGTATTTTACTAATGTACAGTATGAAAAACATGTTAAGTGTTTCAGACCAAGATGTGAGAAAACAAGGCTTATTTTTATCCCCAGAAACTGCACAGTTGTCTGGTATTGAAACTTAAAGGGGTTGCCCAAGATCCCAAGTGTTTTGGATAATGAAGACCTATCCACAGTATCCGATCAGTGGGGGCCAAACACCTGGACCCTGCACTGATCAGCTGATCTGACTGCCAGAAGCTACAGTATATATAGTGTACATTGGCGCAGAACGGCACTACAACTGCAGAGCTGTACACTGTAGCAGCATTAGTGTCCATGCTGTTTCAGGGACTATTCCTAGACAACTCACTTAACCCCTTCTCACCTAATAATGAAAATGCATGTTGTCAACATCAGTTCCTGCATAAAGGATTTGTTAATTTCTATAGGTGTGCTTTATTAAAATGACCAAATATTGTTATAATGATAAAGCTCCATCTCTGACTTACATTGACTCAACACCTGCAACTTAACCCCTTAACCCAGGTCAGCATGGGGACCCAAAAGATGGATAGCCTGTCCGCTAAAAAAGTGGACCCCATAGACTATAATGGGGTCCACCAGGTGTCTGTCAGTTTTTCTCCATGCAGGACTTTTCTCTGCCAATTTTAGACGGAATCTGCGAAGACTCGAAGCAGATGTGAACCTAGCCTTAGTTAAATAACTCAAATGCCTTTCCTGTTATTTCACAGGTTTTTTTTTTCCATTTCTATTTTTCTCTTTTTTTTATTTTTTTGTATCATACAAATAATAGTATTGATAGTAGTTAAAATAGTAAAAATAAACATAACTAGTAAGATAATTAACACAAAAAAGATTAACATTAAAAGGTCAAAAATCTGTATCCTACATAACTAGAAAAAAAAGGTTTTGAAGGAATAAGCATAGGAAAAGAGACAAAAAAAAAAAATTCATCCAATTTTTTTTATTTCAATACTTACTTTAATTTTCCTACTAGAGGGCGCTATACGTGGTTTTTGCTTAAAGGCTAATTATTTTTTTCATCTTAAAGCAGAAGCACTACAATAGCCTAAGACAAAGCTGTGTTCCCTGACTGTTCTGTCAAACTGCTTTTATCCCTCCCCATGCTTTACACTGCAGGTCTGTGTGGCTACTATATACAGTATATATACAGGTGCATCTCAATAAATTAGAACATCTTTGAAACGTTCATTCATTTCAGTAATTCAGTAATACAATCCATAATCAGCGTCTTCCATGATTGTGTGTCCTACTGAACCAGACTGAGGGACCATTTAAAGGCTTAGGAAACCTTGGCAGGTGACACTGAATTTACAATACTGAACTTTTTTACAATATTCAGATTTTCTTAGATTTGGGTTTTCATTAGCTGTAATCCATAATCAACATTTACAGAAATAAAATACTTGAAATAGAACACTCTGTGTGTAAAGAATCTAGAAAATATAGGAGGTCACTTTTTCAATTTAATTACTGAAATAAATAAATGATTCAAAGATATTCTAATTTATTGAGATGCACCTGTATGTGTATGTATATATATATATCTATATATATATATACCTTGGCAGGTATATATATATATATATATATATATATATATATATATATATTACACACACACACACACACACACACACACACACACACACACAGTGGGGAAAAAAAAGTATTTAGTCAGCCACCAATTGTGCAAGTTCTCCCACGGACATCATAATTGACATCATAGGTAGACCTCAACTATGAGAGACAAAATGAGAAAACAAATCCAGAAAATCACATTGTCTGTTTTTTAAAGAATTTATTTGCAAATTATGGTGGAAAATAAGTATTTGGTCAATAACAAAAGTTCATCTCAATACTTTGTTATATACAGTGCCTTGCGAAAGTATTCGGCACCCTTGACCTTTTCAACCTTTTGCCACATTTCAGGCTTCAAACATAAAGATATCAAATTTAAATTTTTTGGTGAAGAATCAACAACAAGTGGGACACAATTGTGAAGTGGAATGAAATTTATTGGTTATTTTAAACTTTTGTAAAAAATAAAGAACTGAAAAGTGGAGCTTGCCAAATTATTCGGCCCCCTTAAGCAGGGGGACACGTCTGGCACTGCAGGATCTGAGTCCCTGGCGGCGTAGTGCGTTACTGACGGCAGCCTTTGTTACGTTAGTTCCAGCTTTCTGCAGGTCAGTCACTAGGTTCCCCCGTGTGGTTCTGGGATTTTTGCTCACCGTTCTTGTGATCATTTTGACCGCACGGGGTGAGATCTTGTGTGGAGCCCCTGATCGAGGGAGATTATCAGTGGTCTTGTATGTCTTCCATTTTCTAGTTATTGCTCCCACAGTTGATTTCTTCACACCAAGCTGCTTGCCTATTGCAGATTCAGTCTTCCCATGCTGGTGCAGGGCTACAATTTTGTTTCTGGTGTCCTTCCACAGCTCTTTGGTCTTCACCATAGTGGAGTTTGGAGTGTGACTGTTTGAGGTTGTGGACAGGTGTCTTTTATACTGATAACAATGTCACACAGGAGCCATTACTACAGGTAATGGGTGGAGGACAGAGGAGCCTCTTAAAGAAGAAGTTACAGGTCTGTGAGAGCCAGAAATCTTGCTTGTTTGTAGGTGACCAAATACTTATTTTCCACCATATTTTGCAAATAAATTCGTAAAAAATCAGACAATGTGATTATCTGGATTTGTTTTCTCATTTTGTCTCTCATAGTTGACGTCTACCTATGATGACAATTACAGGCCGGCCTTATCTTTTTAAGTGGGAGAACTTGCACAATTGGTGGTTGACTAAATACTTTTTTCCCCACTGTATATATATATATAAAACAAGCTCATTATGTTAGTCAGTGCTGAATATCTACAGTGTCTCTACACTACTTACCAAACACAGCAGCGTATATTCTATAGTGGCTGTGCTTGGTTTTGTATCTCAGCCCCATAAGTTGCAGCATGGTCGTGGTGTGGCCAATGGGCATGAAGTCCCTGACCTGAATAAAAGAAGCAGGGCTCAGTTTCAAAGTCCTGGAAAACTCCTTCAAAGCACTGTAAGCCTAATAGGGCTTTTAGATGGATTATACGTATTTTTATACTTGGTGCAATATATTGTAGCACTGTCTTGCGTTGGACTTGAATGGTTTGCAGTTTAATAAAAGCTTCCATGCTAAACAAGTACGATTTATTCCCCAGCTGACACTTTGAAGATATACATATAACTTTCAGCACTTCTGTAATGCAGACTAGAAAAATGTAATACCTAAACCTATTACTGGGTGTTGGTAGATATATGGGACTGCTCTTAAATCACAGGAATTCTGTATGTTATTTGATTCATTATTTATACAGTGTTCTGCCTGCACCAGTATGGCTTTTCTCCAACCGTACCTTTTCAGATAGTCTTAAAGAGAGTCCAGAACCCAACATATCAGCCCAGCCCTGCAGATAGATAGGTTAGGGTCACCTAAACAAAAGTGTTTTCCCCTGGTGAATCGCTGCCTTCTTTGCTGAGATATTGCTGTGATTGTCAATATGCAAATTAGCTCTTTGGAGCAATGAGGGCGTTGCCATAAAATCCCTTTAAAGCCCCAAATTACTTGGCAGTTGTATGGAACTGTAATACACCAGTGTGCATGAGCACTAAAATGACATTATCTATTAATCTGTCTTTTAGATCGAAATGTCAACAATCACAGCCCAAGCGGGATCCACGCTCAACAACTTGGTCCTCAGAGCTCAAGATCTAGTCATTCTTCTACATTCCTTGCAGGTGGACAGACAAGAGTTTGTGTGCCTGAAATTTCTTATACTCTTCAGCCTTGGTGAGTACTACAGGATACTTTCAGAACTAGGTAGTAAAATATAATCTGGAAAAAGACAACATTTGGAAGACTCATTTATTGGCGTATCGGAAAAAAAAATAGAGCCAAATGTCGTCGTATTCCAATCCTGTTGCCTTTGTCATCTCTCATATAGTTCTGCCATGCTTTGAGTCCTCAACATGCTGAGGTTTATTACAGTTTGTGAGAATCATTGATGTAATGTCCTGGTCTATTTGGTTACTTGTATCACTGTCCGCAGAAGAAAAACTGTGAGGGTTCCAAAGATCACCCAGTACTAAAGGGTGGGAGAGATAGCAGTCACAACTGGGGCCTGACCCTAGGAGGGTGGTCACAGGCAACTCTGACACATTACAAGACACCAGTATTGTAAGTGGCACTAGGTAGGTGGGGGAACTATTACACATTTTGTATTAGAGTCCAGATGCTTTAAGTGACACTTACCAAGTAGAGGCAACAATGACATGATGAACATTGTCTGTGACATGACAGACAATATGAAATTACAACCACTGCTATGGTATGGTTAAAGCTGGCACATCAGGCAATGTCTGCCATGTGGCCCAAGTCCACCAAAAAAACTATTTCCCTCTAGTCTAGCATCAATACCTAGACCAGCAGAAATGGTCCATTAGCTGCTATGTTATGGGGAATATTCTGCCCCAGAAACATTATGTTTTGCTGATAAGTTGTGTGGGCACCCAAAATGTATACCTTTTCTCCATCCAGCATCCTTTCATCAAATTGCTGCCAAGGGGCATTACTTACAGGGACTCGGTATAAAGTATGTACCAATGTCTTCCAAATGTCACAGGCCATTTATACTGATGGCTTCTTATTTAGTATAAGTGCCCCATTGCTATTGGGTACCAGGTCCCGGTTGATGCTGCAGCTCCTGCTTACATCCTTGATAATAAGTTCATCATTTACTTCAATTATAGCAGTTTTCTGGCAAAAAAAAGAAAAGAAAAGGAATGAAAGAGCTGTATCTCTGAGGATTTATCATCATAGGCTGTGGGAGGACAGGGAGCCGATTACACAGCACAGTCTAAACTGAGTCTACAGACAATATGTGATAGCTCACTCACTAAAAGTTAATAAGACCCGGGCAGTCATTTTATCAAGAGCTTAAAAACCCCCAAAGCAAATAACAATAATAAAAATAAAATTAAAAAAAAACATTAGGACAGTCCATGGACCAGGCACTATAGTTAGGTGAATGTACTTGTGTAGTTGTCCTAGAAATAAATTTAGTGAAATAAATTCTATAAAAACACAACGAGGATTAGGGATATTGGGTAAAAATATTTTAGGAAATACAACTAAGTGGTGTCATGTCAGGCTAGACAGTCTAACAGTACACCAGACAGATACAGATACACATCAGACACTTTGATAAATCTGGCACAATTTAGGACTATCTAGTCTAAAACTTCGAAACTATTAGTAAATCTGCCCCAATGCCATTATTTTCTGGTGTCCTTTTCTACTTGTCTACAGTGTTTTTTGGTTTAAGTCTAAGGCCCCACATTACGGAAAAGCAGCTTTTCTTTGTTGCAGATTTTGCTGCAGTTTTTTGAGCCAAAGCCACAAGTGGCTACAAAAGGAATGGGAAATATTTAGGAAGTTCTTATACTTCTCCCTTCTGCTCAATCTACTCCTGGCTTTGGCTCAAAAAAATGCAGCAAAATCTGCAGCAAAAAAAGCTGCATTTCCGCAACAAGGGGCCCAAGTCTATGAACCCCCATGGCGAAACGCAGCAAAAAAATGCGGGGGGCATCATGTTTTTTTTCCACATCATTTTTCATTGCATTTTCACAGAGTTTTCCTCTGTGGACTTTCTGCCCTTATTATACCTATACAGAAAATGCCAGCGTTTCCACAGGTATAATTGACATGCTGTGATGTTCAAAAACGCTGCAGATTTTTTTTCTGCAATGTGTGGATTCGATTCAACAGAATCCCATTCACTTTGCAGGTACTGTAAAACACTGAATTTTTTGCAGAAGCATTTTTGCAACATTGGGCTCAGGCCTAAATATTTGTCTTTTGTTTTTTTGGCGTAAAGGGATTGATAAATCCCCCCCCATGAATTTGTCTTTAACCACAGAGTTGCGGTTACTGTTTGGCAGAATTTTGCATGCTTTAGAATCTGACCATACCGTACTGGAACTGGAATTAACATTGACTCCATATAAATGGATATACATCCATTTGCATCAGTTTTCATCCTTTTCTTGCATCTGTAAAATGGATCCATTAAACGGATGATGTGGTGTGAATGACCGGTTAGTCTGGGCAAGAAGCATTCTAGACAAACTGGATTCTATCAATGAGCCAGGTGAGTTTTCAAAAAAGTTTGGCCGAACCCAAGATTTTCAGGATGCATCATCAATTAATTATTTATACTTTGAGGTTTCTTTAGACCCCAGTGTATAATAATAATTGGTAGCCCAAGGGAAGTGTGGAAAAATTAAACAGCTCATAAGCTCACCTCTCTGGGGCTCTGCCGCAGAATTTGGTCTTCTTTCCCATCTTGGGTTATGTCAGTGGCCCTGGGGGATCCCTGAGGCCTGTGACTGGGCCTTAGCAGTCACTTGGGGTGCGTTGATGTCATAACGCTTGCAAGGCAAGAAGAATGGACACCACAAGAGAAGAAAGGTGAATAAGAGCTGTTTATTATTTTTCCCCACCTTCTTGGGGCCTCTGATTATTATTCCGAGAGACCCCAGAATAAAATAATAAGACTTTGGGTTTGGACTGAACTGAAACTTGCAGGTGAACTCTGCAAATATTTGCAAGACGTATCTCACAAGGTTTGCCCATTGCTACTTGATACACACTACAATGCTGAGGGGGCGAAGAATGACACAGGGTTTCTTTGAATCTGTGTGTCATATACTGCCCCCACTCTCTTAGGCCCTGCTCTAGGATACGGCATGAGTCCACAATGTTCTGTAGTCAGTGATCACAGTTAACTAGTGCATTCTCCTCTACTGCATCAGTATATACCGTATATCGGTAAGTGTAATTGACTTCTTCCCAATAGTTTGTAGATACATAATTTGGCAGATTTATTAAGACTAGTACAGGGAACTAGTGATTTATGAAGAAGCTTCGACAGAGATCGAGCCCAGTTAGGAATTGGCATAGATTTCGACTACAATTGACACCAGAAATCTGTCAGGCCGAGGCATCCACCCACATTTAGTGAGGTGCAGAATGGGGGTTGCGGCACACGTTTGGCCAAATGTGATAAATTCCTCCCAATATCTGCTCTTACTTTGTTGATCACCATGAAGTTGTTCCTCATCCTGACCATATAATATTACAGAATGGGAACCTGTATCTCAAGCACAGCTGCGCCTTTAAGGTAAATATTTTTTAGTGGTATTTGCGGTGCAATATTTATGAATGCGAGACCTGAATGTTTGTTCCAAAATAGACCATGTTTCCAACACACTGTCCAAATCTGATTGTGAGGGGAACCGCAGATACGGTGTCGGCACAACATCACTGTTGATCCTCGTCTCGGAATTAGAGCAGCAGATAGATTGCAAAATGTACGTCACACGGGTTCTATTAAGCCTGTCACTCCACGGGAACGAGAGATTTCTCATCGCCGCAGAGTCTCTGACCAATCCTGCTTAGACTATTTCACACATTTGTTTGCCTCATAGACAAAATAGAATGAGATGGTCCAGGTCAAGTAGCATAAGGGTAAAGGATGGAAAATTTTCACAGCTCCATTTATTCATTCTGCTTGTTGAGTTCATTGCTTAATTGAAGGGGCTTATGGGGAGCACAATTCAAATTTTTATCTTTTACAAGTTTCATTGTTTTCAGAAAAATGTCAAATATCTTAAACTATACTATGCTGAACTTAAGTTATAGTCTGTGTTATGCTCCAGAGCTGCATTTATAATTCTGCATAGTGCTAGGCTGAAATCTCCCAGGGTTCCTTGCTGGCTCAATCTCTGCAAATCTGGTGATAGAACATGCATTATAGGTAGTGTAATATTTACACCAGGCATTGTACAGTGGTAAAATGTTGCTTGTATTACATAGAAGGCTAAATTCTCAATTATGTTGGGACCTTCCACTGAAGTTTCTTTACATAATTCTCACTTTTAGTTATAAATGATAATAACTAAATAGCTATAGCAAGGCTATCCTTCCATGTATTACAAGGACAATCGTTGATTTGGAGAATGTAAGGTTACACAGGGTTCCCCCCATAGTGGCAACAGCAGGTAAAATGCCTTGCCAACAGCAACTTTCCAGCGAAATTAGCGGTTTTAGATATACATCCAATCACATTTCAGATCATAAGGTGTCAACTTCAATTTTTGAACGTACACATTACCGTATTCTTGGTAGAGACTCTGTTGTGGCGTCCATTCTTCTTTCCTGGAGTGTTCCTTCCTTGCAAGCGTTAGGATCTAGAACAATCCATTGCTGGGTCACCGAGGCTATGAAGGTGTTTTCTCGTAAGGCTGAATGAAAGTAATGTTTAACATCAGAATCGGTCTAGCTCTCAATAAGAGAAATAAAATAATAGTCTTCCGGTGATGCTACATTTCAATGGCTAACTGAAATAAAAGAAACAATATTATACAGCAAGCTTTCAAGGCGTCTTAGATCTCTTCATCATAAAGTTAAGATGCTGTGAATGCTTGCTGTTTAACCTCATTTCTTTTATTGCAGTTAGCCATTAAAAGGTATCATAACGGCAAGACTATTACTGAGTGCATTAAGATGCAACACTGAATGGTGATGTGGACTTGGATGTGGAGTTTTGGAAACCCTTTGACGAATGTCACGGACATATGAGGTGCAGAACCTGTATATCTTTTCATGCAGCTCTTTTACCTTACACAGCGGTACAGTAGCTTCATGGTTTCTTTAAAACTGGCAACAGTTGTGGTTACAAGGGCAGTGGAAGGATGTGGGTCACATTGCAGACCTTCTGGTGTAAAATAGCAGGAGAGTGGTTCATAAGCCAACACATGGTCTGCTCAGTTATAGTCTAAGTCCTAGAGCCTCTCTAAGAATATTATAAGAACTTGCTTCATACAAATGGTCTCTGTTTTGGGGGATGAAGTGTGCCCTGCAGGCCTCTCCACTCTTCAGCTCAGCTTAGTAGGAAACTAAAAAGGGACTTACATGTTATCCTGACCATCTCTCTAAGTTCTAGTCCAACTGCACCACCTTGGCTTGTCCACTTTAGTCAGACCTGTCTCTTCTCACACTCTATAGCTATCGGCCATCCTACAGCCTACCGTAATTCACACCTTAAACCTAACATGGTCCCTTGTGGTGCCCTGACTTCTCTGTTTCACCTGACACACTGGGAGAAAGTGATCAATCCCTTTACATTAGTTTTCTGGTGTAGAGGGAAGATATTGTGGCACGCAAGGCCCTTTCTTGTATGAAACGTGCACCGCAACCCCCTTTCTGAGCCTCACATCACATTGTTCTCCTCGCCTGATATATTTATTATAACTCATGCAAGTTTTCTGGTGTGAATTATATTGGAAATCTATAGCAGTTCCTAATGGAGCCTTTTCGTAAATCAGTTGTGCCCTGCGCCAGTCAGGGCTTTTATTAGGACTGTTGTACGAAACCTGCCCCACTCTGTCTCTAGGTGCCATATTAAGGATGTCTTCTAACTCAGTGAGCATAGTGCAACACTTTCTCGCCTATGTTCCCTTTAATGTCAGAGTAGGGTTCCCAAGCAATGGACCCTGCGAATAAGATATACGTACTTGTTCTATATGTTATCTTACCATCTGAAGGCTCAAACAAAAGGTACAAAGCGCTGTCAAGAGCAAATAAACCACACAACAAATGCAAAAAAACATAAAAAAAAGTTTGCCACTCATTGTGCACTCCATTACAGTGCCAAACATTTTTCTTTTGACACAAAAATCAATAATCCATATAAAACCAGTACAAAAGTAACCGGAGGCATGTAAACATACTGTAAATCTAGAAATAAGCATACTATACAAAAAGCCTTGTTCGTTGAAGGCAAAGGACACAGTATTATCTGTCATCAGTATATAGAAGAAACTGTAACTTTGTAAGACTGGAACAAAGAAATATACACATTCAATAAAAGCAGCACCTAGAAAGGCTTTGACTGCACCATCCCCATCAGCTCTTAGCCTATAACATGGTACTTGTTAGCAATAGTATATAAAAACTTGTTAAAAAGACTTCAAGGCTAGATTATAATGCTTGGCTTCTTGGTTGTAGTTAAAGGGGTTGTCTAACTTCAGACAAATATTGTTTATATAATGTAAAGTTGTACAATTTTCTTATATACTTTCTGTATCAATTCCTCACAGTTTTCTAGATCTCTGCTTGCTATCATTCATTCTGCTTACGCTAGGTTCACACTAGTGTTTGCTATATTATAATGGGGTCCGCTGGCTTTCCGCCTGAAAAATGCGGAGAGAAAAGTCCTACTTGCATGGGGGATGGAATCCCTAAACGTAGAGCGAGGGCTAGTGGGAACCTAGCCTTGCTTCCAGTGGATAAACATCACTCCATGGTCATGTGATGGACGTAAATCAGAAAAGTAATGTGGCAAATCAGTGATCACATTCATAAACTGTAGTAAAGGATTTTAAAAGTGGACGGACATGTTTTAGATACACTAGAAGTGCATCATGGGCAATAACCTACTATTGCAAGTAGCTGTTCTCTCTGTGTTTGTGCAGGTTTTCTTGAGGTTCTATCATTTCCTTCCACACACATTTGCCGCCTTGTAATTTGTGTCCATGTGTGTCTGAGAACGGGAATTTAGATTGTGGACAGGGTTAAATGTAAATCCAGCCATACACATAAGATAGGTATCAACCAAAATACTCTGCTGCCCGATTCCCTCATACGCATGCGCACCTGGTACATGTTCCTGAACAGGGCTAATGGGGACTGGTGAGAAAGCTGGTCCTTCTCTCCCCCGACATCTGATACACGTCAATGTGTATTGCCAGACATAGTGATGACATTCTTTTTATTTTCTTATAAGCAACAGGAATAACTCTGACACTAGGTTCACACTAAGGAACCCAAAAGACGGAGAGCCTGTCCACTTTAAAAGCAGTAAGCCCGCAGACACCATAGACTATAATGCAGGACTTTTCTTCCCTGGCGATTTTAGGCGGCATCTGTGGTGGATTCTCCTATGGAAATGTGAACCTAGACTTAGTCCATAGAAATATTCTGCTTAGAAATGTGTAAATTTCATTTCCTGTAACTGCTGAGTACTGAACATTTCTGCTCCAGAGCTTTTATCTTAGGCAGTCACTTCCTGATAACATGGTCGTCAGTATATCTGAGAATTTCTCCAGGAGATTACAATTTCTATCAATGCAATTAGCGGGATACTTCCCTTTTAACCATTTAGGGTTGTTGCCAATTGTGGCACTAATGACTTAGAACAATATTTTGCCTTACTGCATTCCTCCAATATCTATAACTTTTTTTTTTTTTTGCAAATGTAGCTGTATAAGTGCTTCTTTTTTACATTTCTTTATTACATTTCCCTTACATATCATTGTACGGTACATACAGTATAAGGTGCTGGTCACACTTGCACTGATGTATTTGTGATATTTATAACAGAACCAGATTCATCTGTATGATGGACACCGCTGGTGGCTGGTGAACCATTAAAGGGGGTTTCCAGGCTAAAATTGTATTTTTTAATTAGGCCGGGGAAGAAAAAAAAATTTTTTAAAAATCCCTGTACCTATACCTTCCTGCGTAGTCCGGCTCTGCAGCTCCATTGTTTTCTTCCGGTGGAAGTCCCTGCCACACATGACCACTGAGACCAATCAGCGGCCTCAGAGAAGGACACGAGACTTCACTACCTGTGACATAGGTGCCTTAAGGAAGGGTCATTAGACCGCTGATTGGCCTCAGTGGTCGCCTACCACTGAGGCCATTCAGCGGTCTCACAGAAGGGACCTGGGACATCACAGCCAGCAAGGACTTCTCCACTGGCTGTTTTGTAACTTTTGTAACTTATTAAATTTAAAACATTTTTGTTTGGCAAAAAAATGGATCTTACATGTACAATATGATGAGGAATGGCTAAATGTCTTAACGCAGGGAATATTTTGCTTTTTCTTTGCTTATATTGTGACAAATTTTATTCTTTATTCTTTTTTGCTAGATAATCTTCTGGATATTTCTTAATATATAAAAGATAATATTTTCTACAAAGTATAAATATTTAAGAAGCAATTATGTTTTTTTTAGATATGCTCTTTACATTAAGAAAACACAATTGTTTTATATACTATTAACTATTATAGTATAGCAAATTCTATACTTTATTTTAAAACATTATTATATATGTTTTATTGAATAAAATGATAAAACGGTGGTATAAAACAAATACATATGTAGTATCCCCTCTTTTACTTTTCCCGTACCCATAATGACCCATACACTGATGCATGGAAGTTATTTCACTTAAGGTAAAAAAAAAAAAAAAAAAAAAAGACCACTAGCATGGCAAGTTATAATTCTAATAATGGTCATAAGCAGAATCAGAGTCTACAATAAGTCGACATTGCAATAATTTTTGGATTTCTGTTCCTATGATTGAACATTACACCAGAAATGCAAATGCAGATATGAACACAAGCCTTCACCAGCATATGGCAGATAGCATTATATACAGACTGTTGAGACATGCAGAGGAGCAGAGCAAGAAGTGGAGAGGAGGCATAATCCCTTCTTGAGAACATCTGTGGCCAAACAGGGTACGTATATGTATGGAAGCTTAAAGGGGCTGTGCCATTATGGACACTTTTTCCCCATCCAGTGATCAGGAGGATGGGGGACCATAAGTCACCCTAAATCCTTCTTGTGATTGGAGCGCTTGCATGACTGGTGTCCATTGACTGCTATGGGCCTGCCGGGACTGTAACCTCTGGCAGTGCTCACAGCCCCAGAAGAGCCGGTCAAGCAAGCACACTAGCGCACTATTAACAAGGAAGCTTTAGGAGGACTTTTGGGACCCCATCTTCCTTATTGATTAGGGATGGCAGTCAGGCTCACATCGATCGGATGCTTATCCCCTGTCCTGTGGATAGGTGATAAATGTCCACAAAGGCACAACCCCTTAAAGAGCTTCTATCACTATTAGAAATGAATGAACAGGTTCATAATGAGCAGGTTCCAAAATTCTCAGGTTTGGCCAAGGTTTGTGGGCGCCACCCTCGCCAGACGCCACGAGGGAACCAGGTAGATTTAAGAGAAGGTAAGTATCAGTGTTTATTATTTTTCTGCTTCTAAAGAGACCCCAGAGTATAATAATAGCACTTCTGGTTTGGACCGAACCAGTTCAGTATGAAACTAAATTGGTAAATTTAAGTGGTAAATTTAGTGGTAAACGTGTGAATATTTGCAAAATTGATTTCTCAAGGTTTGCCCATCTCTAATCATTATCAATTTTTTGTGTTTTTGGAACAATTTTAGAATGAATCATATGATAATTATGTTCTGCTTTTATGTGACTGGTTTTCTTCCAGAGTGTCCATGCAATAAGTTGGGTAGATTAATTAACTAAACTTTTGAACAACTTTTGATTTTCCAGCAATATTTGTTTCATTAATAAATTTTGTAATATACTTTATTAACAAATTTTGGCTCCTTTCTGTGAAATCCTGTATTTCTTTATTCTTTATTTTTTCCCTTGATTCTCTATTGAGGGCTGTTCCTGCCTCTCACTGTCCATGGACACTGTATGTAATTCAGGGAAAATAAGGATGCTGAAGGGGTCACTTCAGACAGCTATATACTTTGGGCATTATAAAATGTAGAAACTTCTCAGATTGCAGTTCTACCTTTATAATTTCCAGAGGTATCACTGTATCTGCATATAAATATCACTTCTTGGTATTATATGAAAGATGAGAATCTCCACTTTCATACTACACCAGGAGCAAGTTTCTACGTTTTATAATGCCTGAGATATAACTAATTGTAAAGACCCTCCCCTATCCTCATTTTCCCTGCATTACACACAAGCCCTTACACTGTACACAGTGAGAAACAGAGGACATCACTCTATTCTTTACTTTTTCTTTATTAAGAAAGGATTTCACAGAAAGGAGCCAAAATCCTGCCCAAAAATCAAAAGTTGTTTGAAAGTTTAGTTACACTTTAACAAACTACCCATTTTATTATTACATAGATGTATTAGGTGGCTAAAGGAGAAATGTAGGGGCAGAGGTACATATTCCTGGCTCACAGAGTGAAGTGGGCTATAGCTCAAGGTAAGAACTAGGCAGCAGGCTACTGACAGGGCCACAGGACAGTGCTCTCCTGGTGACGTCTGACGCTCTTCTGTGAGGTTATCGGCCCGGGCTCGAACTGAGGCCTGTGATTGGGACTCAGTGGTGACCTGGGCACGCCGAGCATCATGACGCTCGCCGTGACCCTGGGCCGATGATGTCACAGAAGAACACCAGACACCACGAGGAGTCCCAAAGTGGTAACGGAAGGTGAGTATGAATGTTTTTTTTTGTCCTTCTTTACACCTCCCCTAGGCCTCCACCTATTATATTCTGGGGTCTGAAGAGACCCCATAGTGTAATAATGTCACTTTTAACTTTGACATAACTTTGTCTTGATTTGCCTTAGAGAGCTAGAAATTAAATAAATAGGTTCATAGGAGCCCTTAGAGTATTCTAAGCAATGTTTTAAGCCAATTTAAAGTGTGGTTCGTACCGAAACAAACCCGAAACTAATCTTGAGAGGTTCATCCATCTCTATTAATCAATGACTGAAAGTCCGGACCATTTATAGTTTTTTTTCTAAATGATTTCCATATCCATATCCATATAGTGACCAATTGTTGCTTCCCACGGTGGCATTACTATGGGTGATACAACAACCATGTTTGGTGATATTCTGTCTATACGGAGAATGAATTATAGTTTCTCAGTGAAGCTCCGTCTGGAGTAGACCTTTATTAAGGGTTTACCAAGATTTTTTTTCTAGGATGTAACAGGAAGGAACAATGTCTTAATGTGCAAATACACATAAGAGCATAGTCAGCAGAAACTGTCCATTTTATTGGGACCAGCCAATTCTCCCACAACACATGATGTTGGGGAAAGAAACATCTGGCATGTTGAATTTTCATAATCCAGGACTTTGTTCTCAGGAGAGAAAAGCGGCCACCAGAGGTGCCTCCTGTTACCCCATCGAGAACACACATGCTCGTCCAAAGCAAGTGTGTAGGAGGGAAAAGAAAGGCTATTGAAGGTGCATGGACACCTTTACAGTATAGAAATTTAGTCTCCTGAGGCTTTGTCAGCAGAATACCTCTTTAGCGGGAAATGGCTAATTATCCACTTGAAGCGTCACCGGGTGATACAAGATCAGTTAGTCAGAATACAATGAGTCAATTAAGAAAATAATGTATTACATCTAGCACAATGCATGTGTGGGGGGAAAACACTGTATACAAAGTCTTAACAGGCATATTCATTAAATTGCTGATTGCAGGAATAATGTGTCAATCTGAGGCCATTATTCTTCACTTCAAAGTGTGTGCATGCATGTCTTTATTCTCCATATCCGGAAGGAACACACTGTAATTTACGTTGATTTTTTTTTTTTTTTTTAAATCTAGAAATGTTTAAAAGAGACACTATGTAATGTCTCGTGGAGGGTCTGAGGAGGCATTGTGTGACATAGGGGTCCAAGTAGAGAGAGTTCCTGTGATTTGTGCTATCTCTTTATTAAGAATGGCTGCCATGTAATACTACATTTCCCTTACAATAAAAGCTGTTTTTCTGGGGGTTTCAGTAGCCAGACCGCGGCCATCCACTGATGGCTGTGCTGGCTGAATTTCAGAAGCAGTTGTCATGGTGAGACAAGTCCTTAAATTCTATTCCATGTGTGCGAGAATCACTTTACTCACTAGAAGAATTTAACGATTTAGCTCAGACCTGTATGCTACAATTGTGTAAGGACAATGTGACAGTAATTTGGAAGGGCCGTGGGTCTAAGCAGCATTGGTTAAAGGGGTTGTATAGCCATATGATACTGATGGGTCACTAATATCAGATCGGGGGGGGGGGGGTGCAACATCAAGCACCTGTAATGGCTGGTGTGAACAGCTGAATGGTAGGGGTGGTCACAATCTGATATTGGAGCAATATCAAAAGGCTGGACAAGGGGTTATCCAGCTTCCAAAAATTATTTGCAAATACATTCACAGCAGTGCTAAATACTCATTGTTCCCATGTGCAGCCTTTGTTTGACCTTATTTTACTTGTTGATCGTTGTATCATTGTTACTTCCATGCAGTGACTCTGTGGACAAACTACATTTCCCATTATTCATCTGTCTACTCTCACTACAGTATCTGTGCACCCTTCCCTTCTTCACTCTCCCCTGTCATGAAATCAAGGAAATAAATCACTCCCACATCCGAGGTCGCATGCTGCTGTAATGTTTGGTTTAATGGCTCAATTGCTCACAGGGAGGGGTAGTTAAGCTTGCAAACAAAACGTCACAGCTGAGGTCAGTTACTTGAAAATAATTAGAAATGGTGCTGAGTTTAAACAGGATGCATATAAGGAAGTGTTTTGTTCTTGTTACTGCCCCATATTTTTTTTAAAACTGGACACCCCTTTTAAGGTTAACATGGGTAACAATGCATTGTATTTTACATATATTATATATAAATGTGTGTGTAACATATCCAACTATATAGGTCATGTGAATGTCTACCCTTGGCCATAGCCATAAAGTTCTGGTTTGATTCTTTTTTTAAAATGTCTTAGTAGTCAGCAATGTGATAGATAGTCATGAGAAAAAGATAGTATACTGTCTTTGAATTCTATGGTTTCTGGGAACATGACATAATAATAATAATAATAATAATAATAATAATAATAATAATAAAAACCATGTGGACCTTAGAAGATCTCAAAATTAGGTAAATCCAACCTCAGATAAACAGTAACACACAACTGATTCTACGAAATGGACAAGTCATATGTGAAAAACTAAACCCACAAATCAACAGCTTGAACTGCCTTTAGTAGCAGAAACCTGAAACAGTAATTTTCTGTATGACTTAAAAGAGTATACATTAAAAAGGTATCCCTGGGCACTGAGTATTTTTTTACATATGGCTGAGAAGGGGTTTAAATGGTAAAAAAAAACAAAAAACAAAAAAAAACACCTCACTGATTCCGTTCTCCTCCTGTTCTATTGCCATTCAGGTTACCCGCTAATCTTTGCTTCCTGGTCTCTCTTGACATACAGGAAATGGTCGCTCAGTCCACTGACTGAGTGGACATTTCCTGTGTATTGTGACAGGACCAGGAAGAAGAGACCAGCTGACACCTGGAATGAGAGAAGCAGAGGAATGGACAGGTAAGTGGAATATAACATCCCCCACATATTGAAGAACTCGTATAAGAAATATATATAGGTCTATGCTCCATAAAGTTATTATAAGACTCAATCAGAATGTTGGACTTAAAGTCATGATGTTAAAAGTTAGACAATGACTCTAAATGGGTTTTCCCATGAACATAACCATATTTAAATTTGTACGCAATTAAAATTACTGTTTTTACTAATATAAATAAAATATTTGCATAGTTTTAAAGATTTTCTATATCCATTGTAGTGTTGAATCTGGTGACATCTGTTGTCTTGATAGGTTGTCAATGGATACGACCATGCATATAGAAACTTTCTATGGTCTGGCAACAAAAACCGAGCCATGATTTCCTTATTGTGTCTGGGTTATCTTCTCATCCATGTTGTGTTCCTGCCTGATAACCTGTCCACAATAAGGAAATCATGGTTGAGTTTCTGACAAGTGCCAAGCGATAGAAAGTTCCTGCATTCATGGTCATATCCATTGGCAAGTGATCAAGGGAAAAGACTGTCACCACTAAAAAGGGTTAGAGAAAATCTTTACTCTGCAAAATTTTTAATTACTTAAATTTGCAGAAATGTTTATCTTAATTTTCTACAAATTTAAATATATTGAAATCTTTAAAATGATGCAAATTTTTATTTATATTGGCAAATTTTTTTAACAATTGTCTGTGAATTTAAATATGGTTATGTTCATGGAAAAAAACATTTACCAAATAAAATCGGTAAAGGTGCGGTATGGGCCCATAGTCTTCAACAGATGGGTGACACATTACAACTCCATAGCACTTGTACAGAGTGGTAATAAGGCTGTAAAAGTCATTACTTGCCCATTCAATCTCCCAGAACTCTGGTGCAGTTAGCACCTAGAAAGGCAGAGGTCAGGGGCAGGAATCATAGTCGGACAGGGAGAGGGTCAACGTAGGCAGAGTTCGGTCATGAACAGTAGATGGGCAGAAGTGAGAAAAGTAGGCAAAAAGATGTGGTCAGGAATACAAGCTGGGTTGATAGAAAACAGATCAGGAGCTAGCACGCTTTTGCAAATACAGGAATCAAAAGAAGCATATTGCGCAGGCCCAGAGCAATGGCGGAAAGGTCCTCAGGACACCTGGGGCCTGTGAGTGTTGCTGGCAAGCATGAGTAATGGGTATTATTGACCTGCAGTCACAGAGGTACGATGCATGAGCAAAACAGTGGACAGAAAAAAGATGCAAGAGATCCGCAGAGATGAGTAGCCAGATTATCACCTATCCTAGCCCCTTTATACTTGGGGGGGGGGGCCTGACCTGCCTGTATCTCCTCACTGACAGAACTATGGTAGGGAAGACTTGGAATGCAGAGCCCGCTGAGTGAACAAGGTGGAAGAGAGAAATAATAGCACACATGCTTGACTGCCACTCCATTTGCTATATGTGATAAATCTGTTTGGTGGGAAAGTTCCTTTAAAAGGGATCTGTCACGTCTAAAATGCCCCACAAACCAATAATATGTGAGATGTAGGGGCCAGTAGAAATATACCTTTGTGGCTAGAAGCTGATGAAGCAATGCAGAGATAATCCTCCTTATGGATGTACAGTATAAATCATCCTGCAAGTGCATTGGGGTACCAAATTTGTCAGATTTATCTAAAGAAACGTGCTTTGTCTCTTCTCTGGAATCACTGCTTACTGTTACCCATTGAGCCATCATTGACATTTTCAGCCTCTGCCTGCATCACAACTGCCTGTAGGAAAATTTGACAGATCAGGCTCCACACTCGATGCACTTGCAGCCTAATTTGCATATCCCTAAATGGATTATTATCTCTACATTGCTTAATCAGTGTCTGGCCATAGACTCATGTTTCCGCACCTACTAAAGACCCACACGTTATTCTTTTGGGAAGCATTATGGGCCTGACAGAATCCCTTTAAAGGGATAGGCCAGAAAATGAACTATTGCTTAAATCACATTATTATTATTTATTATTATTATTATTGTTTATTTATATAGCACCATTAATTCCATGGTGCTTTACATTTGCAGATTTACATACGGTACACCAGATATACAAAACAGATAATACAAACAGTGACCAACTGGCACAGTGGGATACAGGGCCCTGCCCGCAAGGGCTTACAATCTATGAGGGAAGAGGGATAGAGACAGAAGGTGGGGGTAGAGGCTGTACAGGTGGTGGTGTGGTGACAGTAGCGTTATTGGAGGTTGTAGGCTTTCTTGAATAGGTGAGTCTTCAGGGCCTTCTTGAAGCTTGTGACTGTGGGGGACAGTCTTATGTGTCTTGGTAATGAGTTCCAGAGTACGGGGGATGCACGGGAGAAGTCTTGGAGTCAATTGTGTGAAGAGCGGATGAGAGCAGAGCGGAGTAGGAGGTCTTTGGAGGATCGGAGGTTACATGCGGGCAGGTAGCGGGAAATTAGGTTGGAGATATATGGAGGGGACAGATTGTGGATGGCTTTGTATGTCAGCATTAGTAATTTGAACTCTATTCGCTGGGCAACGGGGAGCCAGTGAAGGGATTGGCAGAGGGGAGCGGCCGATGAAGAATGGGGGAAGAGGTGTATTAAGCGAGCAGCACAGTTTAAAGTGGATTGGAGGGGGGCGAAGGTGTTAGCTGGGAGGCCATAAAGAAGGGTGTTACAGTAGTCTAGGCGGGAGATTATGTTCAAGCTCCCTTATTGGCCCCACATAGTATTCTGCTTCCCAGTGTCCACCACGCAGTACATGCTCCCCACTGGCCCCCAGACACCTAATAATGTTCCCCTGTGACCCTCAGACAAGAAATAATGTCATTCAGTCTCTCCAAGGCAAGTAATAATGTCCTCCAATGCCAACCCCCAGATAACTAATAATTCTTACCAGTGACCCCCAATAATGCTTCCCAGGGGCATCCAGACAAGTGGTATGTCGCCAGTGGCCCCCAGTTACCTCCTGGCAACTAATAATGTACCCCAGTGGCCCCCTGACAACTAATAATGTTCCCCAGTGGCCCCACACTGTAGTTGTGTTATATAAATAAAAAAAACAACACTTACCCATCCTCAATCCCTAGAGCTTTGTGATTCTCTTCCTCTGCATATCGATACAGCAGGTCTTCATCAGGCGTTACAAGCTGATTCCTGAGTAATAGAATAGAACGGAGCAGCAGGAAGGCTTTAGCTTTCTGCTCTACTATATCGGCATCTTAAGGATGCCAATGTAATTAAAAGGCATGCAGCCATTACCCCACTGGATTGTTGCAGCACCTCGGTTGGGAATCACTGCTGTAATCTGTGATAAGGTCATTATGTAGAGAGGGGAATATATAATCTGTCACCTATGATTGGTGTATTCAGTGTATTACCTACATATACATGAGAGCTATGACCATCAGTATGCTGAGAAGTGAGGAGGCTGCTGCAAAGAAATCTCCTACAGAAAACGGGAATTCTTAGCATATAATTTGGCTTATTGGCCAAAGTCAGAAATATAGCATTTAAAAAAAATTACAGAGAAGATGAAAATTTTTTAATAATTCTTTAGGAATATGGTTGACATAAACCTTGATTTAAAAAAAATAGGTTATTTTCTGGCGACACATTCCCTTTTAAATCGATCTGCAGATACTCAGCATGCAAACTGTTTTGTTGCTAAGTTCAATCCATTTTTTTTTTTTTTAACAATAAAAAAGTACTGTTAGCATCCCTGAATAATGGAAGGCTTATTGTTCCTGTGTCCTCATTGAGCTAGTCTGTATCACATTCTGAAAGTACTATCTTCAGTAGTGTCCACCATATACACACAAGTTCTATATAGGCTATCCAAACAATAGGCACAAATGTCATGTTTGGTAAGATTCTTCACTAATGTTGATAAATCCATTTATACTGCTCCTTCCCTCACCTCTGCACATTCAGCGCTGCTTGCAGGCTCAGCTGCACAGAGCTGGGTTTCATCTCACGTTCACGATGCTATTGCTTTGATCGAGAGAATTTCCACATTTCCCACACAATCAAAGCGAATGCATTGACTGGAGAGGCTTCTATTTGTGCCGCTAAATAGATTTCTCTCCTGAGCAGGTAAAGTGTTTTAATTAATATTGGAGCTTCTCAAAACAGCAATATTTATGAAGATCGCTCAGGTAAGCATCCATTTTGTAGAAGGACTTAATAGGGCTTTAATGGGTTGACCTGTCATTCGATTTCATGTCTTGCATTCATAGAGCAGTCACTGCAGAAGGGGAGAAAGGGCTTTTTATAAGCCAGCATATTCCCTTAACCATTTCCAAGTTATCAACAGCTTCTGCTAAACAAAGGCAGTTCTGAATGAGGAGAACACTTGAGGGCATAGAAATAATCCGAGGCACGTCTGTATGTGTGATTGGTTCCATTGTGACACGACCAACTGCTTGCTGCCTCCGTATGAAGTGAGTCAACGTTATTTAGCCAACATTCTTTGTGGCTTGGCAGAATGAAAAGATTATTCAGATATTCAATTAAACGCTGAATAGGGTCTCTCTGAGAATCAGGTGAGTTAGACAACGACATTGACATTCATCAATGCAATGTCTTTATGGTTATTATGAAATAACCTCTGGAACATGGAGATGTGTGGCTTTTATTTAGCAAAATGTTTCCGTGTAGCAGAGAAAAAAATATAATTCTTGTGTGCGACAGAAGTTGGATTTCGAGTAAGAAAGAAAGAAAGAAAAAAAAAAACCACCACCCCAGCCTTATGTTAGATATAGAAAGTGGGGAATGTGCTTTGTAAATATAGCAGATAAATATAACTCTTAACCCTTTAGGTTTATGATAAATGGCTCTTGACTTCTACTGGTTATTGTTAGACATAACCTTCATGCTGTGCATCTAAATGGACGCATATCCTTCATGTTATTAAAGGATGATGATGATGATGATTATTATTATGTTCTTATGACCAGCGCCAGCTTCAAGATTTTGCAAGTTTTATTTATTTTGAAATATTGGTCAAATGCTTGGAAATTAAAAGGAACCTGTCACATGACACTTCCATCCTTAACTGGCACCAGCATGTGATCAAGTAAAGACCTTTCCTATGGTGCCCATAAGTACTCAAAGGGGAGTGGGGAGCAGCTTCATCTAGTCATGCAGTCATCACTGTAAAATCACAGCCTCTGAGGTCAGCAGTTAGGTAAGGTATCAGGCTCCCATCTGACAGTGAGGGGCATGTCAGTCACACCACACCGGGATATATAGGTTTACTGTATATGTTAGAAGAGAGAAGCTGAGCTCTGTGATGTATAGGGTTATATGATAGAGGGAGAGAAGCTGAGCTCTGTGATGTATAGGGTTATATGATAGAGGGAGAGAAGCTGAGCTCTGTGATATATAGGCTTATATGATAGGGGAGAGAAGCTGAGCTCTGTGATATATAGGGTTATATGATAGAGGGAGAGAAGCTGAGCTCTGTGATATATAGGGTTATATGATAGAGGGAGAGAAGCTGAGCTCTGTGATATACAGTATAGGGTTATATGATAGAGGGAGAGAAGCTGAGCTCTGTGATATATAGGATTATATGATAGAGGGAGAGAAGCTGAGCTCTGTGATATATAGGGTTATATGATAGAGGGAGAGAAGCTGAGCTCTGTGATATATAGGATTATATGATAGAAGAGAGAAGCTGAGCTCTGTGATATATAGGCTTATATGATAGGGGAGAGAAGCTGAGCTCTGTGATATATAGGGTTATATGATAGAGGGAGAGAAGCTGAGCTCTGTGATATACAGTATAGGGTTATATGATAGAGGGAGAGAAGCTGAGCTCTGTGATATATAGGATTATATGATAGAGGGAGAGAAGCTGAGCTCTGTGATATATAGGGTTATATGATAGAGGGAGAGAAGCTGAGCTCTGTGATATATAGGATTATATGATAGAAGAGAGAAGCTGAGCTCTGTGATATATAGGGTTATATGAAAAGCTTAGTTCCGTGATCATTAAAAAATACAACTTCTGCTATAATAAAAACCCCTTTCACAGCTCTGAGTGTAATGGGTGTCAGAATATGGCAATGTATATGCATAATATATTCTATATAAATTTAGTATTTTCTTGATCATGCTAACCCACAAAACAAACATGTAATTTTTACTGCACAGTAGACGGGTAAAAACAATACCAATACAAAAGTGCAATTTTTTTCCAATTCCACCCCATTTAGATTTGATTTTTTTTAAAACAATTTCACAGTAAATTGTAAGAAATATGAAATGGTTCAATTAGAAAGCACAGTTTATCCCATAGAAATTTATATGTTTCTGCAAGTGTAGAGCTGAGCCCTTTCCATACATGCCAGGTACAGCTAACTGCCACAAATGTTGTCAGGGGGCAACAAAAATTTCCAATCACCTGCCTTTCCTTAGGTCAAATATAAAAGTAAATATAATCACATTAGGTATCCCCATGTCCGAAAATGCCCATACTATTAAAGTTTAAAAATATTTATCTCATGTGGTGAATGCTGTAGGGGTAAAAAAATCTAAACACTTAACTTTTTTCACCATTTCACCTCCTAAAAAATAAAATGAAAAGTGATCAAAACATCAGACATTCCCCAAAATCATATCAATAAAAACTACATCTTGCTTTACAAAAAAAAAATTACACAGCACCTTATACAGAAACCTAAACAAAGTTTTATATGGCTTAAAAACTATATACATTTGGTATAAATGTGTTTGCACTGACTCCCAGAATATAAGTAATGTCATTTTTACCACACATTAAATGCAATAAAATTGAAGCCTGTAAGAATATACCCCAATTGCAGTTTTTTTCCAAATCCAATCGGTTCTGAATTTTTTTCACATATTCCCAATGCATTGTACAGAATATTAAATGGTGCCATTATGAAGTACAGACTGTCCCGCAAAAAATAAGCCCTCATACAGCTCTATGAACAAAAAGTACAAACAGAAAAATGGGTTAGTACATACGTTAAAGGGTTAATACTTATGTCGAAATCATATCATTGGTAGTTATCTGGTAAATTGATATTAAATTCATATTTTTAATATTTCTCATCTTTTTAACGTTCAGTGTGACTCAGCATTAGCTGTAATAATTAGATTAATTTGCAACCTACAAAAGATTGGGGACCTCTTCTGTATGCAAAAGACTAGGCATTAGTTGAGCAATTATTGATGTGGAAGGATAAGTGTGGGGGACTCGTCTTCCTTTCCTCTATTCAGTTGTGGAGGAAGAATTTTCCCAGCCAGAAGTGTTTAGAAAAATTGATAAACACTAACAGTGCTCTATTGATCAGCATGGCTTTTTATCATACTCTGAACGGAAAGGTTTCGAAAAAAAAATTCCTTGTTCTATAAAATTGCATTTAATGATAATAATAATAATAATAATAATAATAAAAAAGACCAGTTTATTCTCCTTAATGCCAGGAATGTTTCCAATTTCATTATGGTTTCTACTGTTTTCAGCAGTCCTGGTTATGCATAGTTGTATGGATTTTTTGGGGGTTTTTTTTTGCCCTTTGAGCAGCCTGGTCATCGGTAATTTAAAATCCTATGTTTTGGTAATTTTAGCGGACAATGGGGTATATAAAGCCAACCATACACATTGGGGGAATGTATTATCCCATCTCGGCATCTACATGTTAGATTTCCAGCCGCTCATCATGGTTGAAATAGAGGAATCAGTGGAATCTAATGTGTATGGGCTGGCTTGACTGGCACGAACGTTTCTAACAGACTTTAGCCTGCCGAAAACTGATCAGTTATGCTGGATATTTTCAGATGCTGTCTGTCAAAAATATCAATGTTTTGCAGGATTGGTCACTTTTGTTTTTTATTTTTTTTACTATCCCCCTGACTGCTCAGTGTAGATAGTTATCCATCTGTTTTGTGAAATAAATTATTCTGTTTAAATTCTTCCCAAAAATCATTGAGGAGCTAAACCAGTGCCAAAAAAGTGTTTGTTTTTTTTATTTTAAGTGTTAAAAAAATTCAAGATTCAAAACATTCCTCTTTTTCAAATTTACATAAAAAATGAAAGAATATTTGAAAATTGTAGAACTATTAAATTATAAAAGTAAAATCCCGTATGATGTTTTCTCACATTTCCCTAAAAAAAAGGAAAAAAAATTGGAAAAACTTGTATGTACAAAGGAAGGGGAAGCTAGCACCAATCTTGGAAAGAGATATAACTATATCAATAAAGCTTTCAAGGTACAAACTGAACCAGAGTAGGCCATGGTAAAGTATCTTCTAAAGAGAGCTAATGGATGCCTTCAATAGTACTAGAAGAGAAAACATTCAAGGTGAATGGTAGATCATTAATGTAATTAATGTAAATGATGCTATATTTATTGATGGTTGTTATTTTCATAATCCACAGATGAAAAGTTCTTAGAAAACCACAGTTTAGCGAAGAGTGCTCAAGAGAAGGTCAACTCTGCCCTCCTGGAATACACAATGTGCCACTATCCCCATTGTACGGACAAGTATCGTCTACTTCTTCTAAGGTTAGCTGAAATTCGATCCATCAGTATGCAAGCAGAAGAGTATCTTTACCACAAGCACCTTAGCGGGGAAGTACCCTGCAACAACTTACTAATTGAAATGCTCCATGCTAAGCGAGCTTGAGAGGCCCCATTCAGAAGTGACTCTATAGTAAAGCCTTCAAGGGATTGCTCCGCTTAAACAAACCAGGGACTCTGCAAAGTGTGAGATAATTTTTATCGATGCTGCCTGTTCAGAAAAAAAAAAAAATCTTTGGTGATGTATTTAACCTATAGTATTGGAAAGTTTCAGATTTATTTTAATATAATTGTGGCTCTGTATTGAGTGTTCTATTATATGTAATGGCTTTTATGCCGTTATTTGTTGTGTTTTTGTTCATGACAATCTAAATGCTTCTTAATAATGTGAAAAAAAAAGAAAAAAAAAAAAAAGAACAGCTACATGTGTGGGTGACCTGTAGGTATGTTTATTTAATATAGTCGTAAGATACCATTTTATTATTTTAACCTATGTCTAAAGTTAAGCCATATTGGTCTGGCTTGGTGGCTAAATCCATTTTATTCAGATATGTCGTCGTGAATGTGTTAATAGTTCTGCACAATACGTCGAAAGCACATATTTTAAAGGATCCAACAAATAAAAGACTATTGTATTAAGTACACTGGGTAACTTTTTTTTTCTTGAATAAGTCTAATAATTGTAAAAAAAATTGTTAAAAACATAAGACCTGACATCAGATTTTTGCACACATTGCTCTGAAAAGTGACCGTCTGTTTTTTCATCATGATGTAAAAGTAGTAATGTAATCTAGTATTTTCTTGACATATGATGTAACATAGTATTTTCTTGGGCTGATTGTAGTTTATCTGCTGCCTGAGGCAAAAATGGAATATTTCCTTCACTCTGGAAAAAAATAAGCATCCTGCTCAATCTTCCTCAATGTTCATGAAAATGGTTGATCGTGTGTGACTAGTGCTCCATTTACTTCCAAGGGACTGACTGAGTTCGCTGCAGTATAAAAATACACAAAATTTATGCCAGTTGATGATAAATCTGCTTCACATATAGAAAAGTAACTTTTCCTCAGCAGTAACACTTGAAGCTCTATTTTTCCTGAAAACCTCAGTTTCTTTCATTCATCATTCAAGGTCCTTGCAAGATAAATCTGGTGTAGTGTAGTGTAAGGAAAGAATATATATTAAGACATATATATATATATATACATATATGAGTATATTCTGGAGTACTTTGCAACATTTTAACTCCCAAACATTCACATTCAAATTACAAAAACCATCTTGAAAATGTGACTCTCTATATTGCAGATTTTGAACATAACTTGTGGTGCCTTATGTATACTTTAACCCATTGTAATGCATTTTAGCCTTAAGCCAGTAACATTTTATCCCCCTCTGCATTCCCACTTTCATAACTTTTTTCATTTTATCTCAATGTAGCTTTGAGAGGCCTTGTAGTTTGTGGGTACATATGACTTTTTGATCAGTTTATTACTTTTAGAGAGCTGAGATGATCAGAAAACATGAATTCTGCCTTTTGAATTTTAACGTTTATGGCATTTATCATGCAGAATAAATAGCGTACTAATTTTATTTTAGGGGCTCTTATGGATGTGGTGATACCATTTGTATTTTTTTTTTACATTAACAAGGGAAAAATGGCAATTTTTACTCTATCTGTAAAACCACTTAGGTGCTGTGGTCAGCATTGACTGCAGCATATAAGGGGTTAAATGGAAAGCATGCTTTCTAATTGATAATGAGGGGGGTGATATCATGAACAAAAGTCCATGGTACCCCATCCCTTGGGGTTACCTAAAGTGAAAAGAGAATTAAAAAAAAAAAAATCATTCTCCTCTCCCTGTACACTGTCAGCTGCATGTGTTCGCCTGCACATTGGTTAAAGTGAATGCTGCAGGTATATTCAGCTCCACTTTAACCAGTGATTTCTCAAAAACTAGGTGGGGTACAGACATGTCCTTTGTCTTGTAAATCCCAAGACTCTAAACAGTTCTAACTCAAACATGACCGTGGCATCCAAGAGGTTCCGCCATGCTACCTTTCCCCCTCGACAGCCCCCGCGGTTATTAAAAATAAAAAAAAAAATTGATACTCACTTGTCCTGGGCTCAGCAGCAACTCCCCAGGCCTTACTGCTGGGGCCTGTGATTGGGCATAATGACGTTGGCGCCAGTGTAATGATGTCATCACGCCCCCACGTAACCGCTGAGGCTCAATCACAGGCCCCAGCAGTGACGTCCGGAGAGCAGGACTTCATTCGGAAGGAAGAAGAGGAGCGAAGAGGACTGTCAGCTGGGTTCCCAGGAGAGGTGAGGTTAAGGTGAGTATAAGTGTTTGTTATTTTTAATCACTTCCCCCTGAGACCCCAGAGTATAATAATAGCACCAGCTCTGGGGGGGAAGGGGGATTGAAGCAGCGATATCTGATTGCTGCTTCAATGGGGATGGGGGGGGTGGATTGAAGCAGCGATATCTGATTGCTGCTTCAGTGGGTATACGTTGCAATACACTTGTATTGCAGTGTACAGGAGACTGTCAGCCCATGCAGATGCATATGCTGACAGTCTCCATTCAAGGCAGGATTAGCCAGGTATGCGGAGGGACAGCGGCACCCCCCGAAAACGTCGCAGGGGGGCCGATTGGGACCCCAATATATAATAAAACCCCTGAGATGCCGCAGTTATGTTTGACTGCGGCATCTCAGGGGTTAACACCCGCGATCGGAGCTCAGCTACAATATAGGTCCTATTAAGCAGCCCCACAAAATTGTGTTGCTGCAGAAGCAGGGGCTGGCTATTACCAGACCATCTATTGGGGATTTAAGGGTGTTATTACCGTCCTTGTCTTTCCAATTGATATGTACATAGCCCTTAATATGTGATTTGTATCCAGCTATGGGAGTCACCATGATGCGGGTCCACTTCTGGCTTTGGTCACATGCCACCAAAGGCCAGGTCCTAGAAGACCTAGATCAGCTCTGCATTAAGAGATAGAAGACTGCATTCCTCCTGTAAATATTCCTAATGTATCATCCCCAATTACAGGAGAAATTAAAAAAAAAAAAGTGTAGGCCATTAACATCCCACAATCAACAATATAAAATATAGAAGCAAACTACTTTAGAACAAACCGGATTTGACTGAAATTTTCAAAAAGATTTAAATTTGATCCAAATCCAAAATGTTGAGTGTTTGTCACCTGCGAATCAGAAGTGACATTTTTGTACTGTGGAGTCTTCTTCTGGGCATCCTCACACCATCCATTGCTCTTTTGGGATTCTCTTCTGGTCGACGCCATGTGCCTCACACTTATAACAAAGCGTCATGACACTGGCGTGCCCCATGTGACTGCTTAGAGCCAATCACAAGTCTATCGGTAATACAAAAATTGTATAGGGTATGACCCATCATTAGTACAATTAATTATTTCCAGGTAGTTCGTTGGTGCACCCCATGTGACAGCTAGGGACCAATCACAAGTCAGTCTTCGCTTACACTGTCTTCACACTGGTTAATATATATTGTTTAGGGAATGACCCATCAGTCGTACAATTCAGTACTCATTTCCAGTTAGTTTGCCCCATCATAGGCCTTTGTAAAGCAGAGCTTACACTGAGAAACAGGATATTAAGGAATGATATGGGAAACTGGCTGATCACACGTATATAGCAATTATTTTTCTCAGTTAAAATTGCAATATAGGACAAACTAGGACCATTATAGAAGAGGAGATTGAGGGAGTAATATCTGGGATTATTATGTATTTTTAATATTTTGTGCCTCTTTAAACGGCAGAAATAATTTTGTTTTGTGTATTATGTTTGTGTGTTTGTTCCTGGGAATCTTTGTCATTGGTTGCTATAGTAAGAACTGGTATTGACATGAATGTCAAAGTGAAGAGGAGGATAACATGTCCTTTGTGCTGAGACTTTCCACATGAATCATGCCTCTCAGCAACAAACAAGAACAAACAAACATACTGAAAACACGTTAAGCATCCAAAAATGCCTGAACATGTAAAAATATTTATTCCATATGGTGACTGCTGTAGCAGGAAAAAACCCCAAAATGACTGAATGAACACAAATGTGTTAAAACAACAAAAACTATATATATCATTTTCACCATGATCATACCGACCCACAAAAATAGATAACATGTCATTTGGATGCACAGTGTATGTTGTAAAAGAAAAACCCACTACATCAGATTCTAGCCATTGTGAAGTACAATTTGTGCCACAAAAAAGAAGCCCTCGTAGAGCTCTGTGCAAAAGTTACAGCTTTTGGAAAGTTGTGACTAAAAAAAAAAACCCCTGCAGTGGGAAGGGGTTAAATCTGCTGGCAGTATTAGATAAGTAAGGTATAAAGCCTTTGAATATACCTAGGAGAATGGTCATACTAGCTGTATGAGGGGTTTTAACCTACCTTGTGCTGTCATCACACATGTTCTAGGGTGGTTCCTAACTGTGAAGTATCCTGGGCTTTCTCTACTGAACAATTCCCAACTCTCTGCTCTTGTGACAGCTCTAGTGGTCTTCTGGATGGATACTAGAGCCACCACTCAAGAGCAAAAGGGAAGAGCCAAGTATACTTCACATTAAGAAAATGAACACTTTTGATTGCGAAGTGAAGTGGATCAAAACTCCATTGTCTTGGTCAAACAACTAATCTAAACCTAAAGGGGTTGTCTGATTAAGGACACTTATCCCCTATGCACAGGATAAAAAAAAGTGTCAGATCGCTGGAGATCCGACCACAGTGTACCCCAATGATTAGGAAAATGAGGGACTTAAAGGCCCCTATGTATGTGTCCTCTTTATGAATGGAGCACCAGTGCGCTTGCATGATTGGTGCTCCATTCACTGCTAAAGGGCTGCCGGGACTGAAGTCTCCAGGGAGGTTTGGATTGTGTATATTCTGTATTAGAATTTCTCTATATCCTCAAGCCTAAAACCAATCCTGATTATAAACAGTGACTAAACACAATATTTCATGACAAAATGCAATGCAAAGTATACATGGATGATGAAATGAAGGTTTTCAATATTGCCAGGAAACAAAAAATTCTGAAGTGTTTTGCTTAGCTTTAGATTATCTTACCTTTTGTATACTTCAAATTCAGTAATTCCATCTTACAAAACTTGATTCTCATTGAAAGTCTACAGTACAAAGTAAAAATCCTTAATATACAATATAGTGATATTACCATCTCAGACTTTTATGGCATATACAAAGGATATTGCAGGATATTAGCAATGCAACATGGGAACCAGTGGTGTAACTTGGAAAGAAGGGGCCCCATAGCTAGCTTTTTACTGGGGCCCCTCACACAGTATATTGCCCCTTTATTGGCCTTCATACAATGTATTGCCTCCTTTATTGGCGCCCCATACAGTATACTGTCCCCATTACAGGACCCCATGATACAGACTCCCATACAGTAAGGGCCCATGTTGCAGGCCCCCATACAGTAAGGGCCCCCACTATAGGCCCCCATAGGCCTCCAGAGAGGTACTTTAGGCCACTACCTACTGGATTACCCCAGCAGGTATCAGCAGATTTACAGTTACCTATACCAAATCCTGACCATAGCCGCCTTAACTTAGGCCTCCAGAGGGTGCCGCATATTTCATCCTGACGCTGAACATTGACATATCATTTTTAATGCAGAGTGAATGCTGTAAAAACAAAATGCTAGAAATGTGGTGTTTTTTTTTTTTCACACAGGCCCCCCCAAAACATTAATAAAATCTAATCTAAACATTATATGTACCCTAAAAATGATGACAAATGAAAGTACAACTCGTTCCACAAAGATTAAACCCTCATATATCTATGTCAATGGAAATAAAAAAATAAAATTAAAAAGTTAGGAATGTTGGAAGGCAGAGATGGAAAATATGAAAAAAGTTGCATTACCATCCAAACTACCCTACATCCTTAAAAGGTTAAACAGAAAAAACTCTATTAGCTAATGTTTTAGCATACCACCAAGTGTCCACCTTTTAGGTAGGTAGTCTCTACTTTTGACCCAAGCCTCTCTGTCCATCTTTGCTTTTTAAAGGGTCTGCCACCAGAACCCAGCATATCAACCCAGCCCCCCAGATAGATAGATTAGTGTCACTTGAATCAAACCGTGTTTTCCCCTTATAAATTGATTTAATAGTTTCTGTCAATATGCAAATGAGCTCTTTGGCGCAAAGAGAGTGTTGCCACCTACCTCTTTAGAGCAATGACAACACCCTTGTTGCTCCAAAGAGTTCATTTACATATTGACAAAACCGTGATATCTTGGCAACAATTCATATGGGAAAACAACTTTTGATTCAGGTGACCCTATCTATCTGCAATAGGAACACTTTCTCCAGTGTCCAGCAATCCACCCAAAAATGGCGGCACCCATTCTCTGCTGGGAAAATAACTTTGGCCGAGGCGTTAGGGGATGTTAAAATCTGCTTTGACAGAGGCGTTGGGGAGGTAATGCCCAAGATCAGTGCCTGCAGTGTACGGATCAGTGCTTTGACTGAGACCTATTCCCCTAATTTATATAATATGACATAATTTGGTGCATTTTAGACCTTACAATTTCCATATTCCGATATTGTTTGTGAACTTATCTAAGCATATGTATTGCCAAATGAAAACAGATTCTTTAGATTCCGTGTAATAGAATAAAGTTATAGAGTAAAAACACTAGACTATCCCCAAATGGCTTAACATTTTATTAAGAAGAGTATAAGAAGATAGCAAAAGGTAAGAAGATATCAAAAAGTAACATTTCACTAAGAAGAGTATAAGAAGAAGGTCTTACAATAAGGAAAAGTATAGCAGATATTAGAATATATATATATATATATATATATATATATATATATATATATATCAAATCAACATTGGCAATAAAGCCAGATATAATCAAATATCATCAAACTATGATATATTCAACACTTACAATACAACCGGTATAGCAAGGTAATCAAACTTAGTCAAACTGTGACTTAATCAAAACTTGTACTAATGCAAGGTATAATCGACACTAGCAATAAAGCAAGGTATATCAAAGTTAATCAGAAAAGAAGGTAATTAAATCTACACTTAAAACCAAGTAATCAATCAATACTTACAACACTGCCACGCTTCATAGAGGAGTTCTGATAAGGGTATCTGTAGGAAGCATCACTCAACCATGTGACAGGAATCATCAAGCAGAACCAGGCGTCCCCAATCACTGCTGTCAGGATAGCAACTCCTATGCTGAGGGATGTCTTCCATTCTTATACCCTTTGTGTGTGTCATAAAGTGGGCGTCTACAGAAGTGATTCACCTCTGTAAGGCCTCACTTATCTCCAAGATCATATTCATGTAGAAGGGGCCAGTTTTCTACTTGAATATGTCTCGTGACATATATGCTTCAAACAGAGTGGCTCTTTTGGTCTAATCTGTATAGACATATACAGTCATGGCCAAAAGTTTTGAGAATGACACAAATATTCTATTTTCACATGATCTGCTGCCCTCTGGTTTTTATGTGTGTTTGTCAGATGTTTTTATCACATACAGAAATAGAATTGCATTCATATTATGAGTAACAGAAGCTTATATTGACAGTTAGAATGAGTTAATGCAGCAAGTCAATATTTGCAGTGTTGACCCTTCTTCTTCAGGACCTCTGCAATTCTCCTTGGCATGCTCTCAATCAACTTCTGGAGCAAATCCTGACTGATAGCAGTCCATTCTTGCAGAATCAATGCTTTAATTTTGTCTGAATTTGTTGGTTTTTGTTTGTCCACCCGTCTCTTGATGATTGACCACAAGTTCTCAATGGGATTAAGATCTGGGGAGTTTCCAGGCCATGGACCCAAAATCTCTATGTTTTGTTCCCTGAGCCATTTAGTTATCACCTTTGCTTTATGGCAAGGTGCTCCATCATGCTGGAAAAGGCATTGTTGAGCGCCAAACTGCTCTTGGACGGTTGGGAGAAGTTGCTCTTGGAGGACATTCTGGTACCATTCTTTATTCATGGCTGTGTTTTTAGGCAAGACTGTGAGAGAGCCAATTCCCTTGGCTGAGAAGCAACCCCACACATGAATGGTTTCAGGATGCTTTACAGTTGGCATGAGACAAGACTGGTGGTAGCGCTCACCTCTTCTTCTCCGAATAAGCTGTTTTCCAGATGTTCCAAACAATCGAAAAGGGGATTCATCAGAGAAAATGACTTTACCCCAGTCCTCAGCAGTCCACTCCCTGTACCTTTTGCAGAATATCAGTCTGTCCCTAATGTTTTTTCTGGAGAGAAGTGGCTTCTTTGCTGCCCTCCTTGAGACCAGGCCTTGCTCCAAGAGTCTCTGCCTCACAGTGCGTGCAGATGCACTCACACCTGCCTGCTGCCATTCCTCAGCAAGCTCTGCACTGCTGGTAGCCCGATCCCGCAGCTGAAACACTTTTAAGAGACGGTCCTGCCGCTTGCTGGTCTTTCTTGGGCGCCCTGGAGCCTTTTTGGCACCAATGGAACCTCTCTCCTTGAAGTTCTTGATGATGCGATAGATTGTTGACTGAGGTGCAATCTTTCTAGCTGCAATACTCTTCCCAGTTAGGCCATTTTTGTGCAGTGCAATGATGACTGCACGTGTTTCTTTAGAGATAACCATGGTTAACAGAAGAGAAACAATGATGGCAAGCACCAGCCTCCTTTTAAAGTGTCCAGTGGTGTCATTCTTACTTAATCATGACAGATTGATCTCCAGCCCTGTCCTCATCAACACCCACACCTGTGTTAATGGAGCAATCACTGAAACGATGTTAGGTGGTAATTTTAAGGCAGGGCTGCAATGATGTTGAAATGTGTTTTGGGGGATAAAGTTCATTTTCTAGGCAAATATTGACTTTGCAAGTAATTGCTGTTAAGCTCATCACTCTTTATAACATTCTGGAGTATATGCAAATTGCCATTAGAAAAACTGAAGCAGTAGACTTTGTAAAAATTAATATTTGTATCATTCTCAAAACTTTTGGCCATGACTGTAGATATCACCTTAAATAGAGTCTATTGATCTAATCTGTATAGGTATGTAAATATCACTTCAAACAGTGTCTTTTGATCTGTATAGACATATAGATATCACCTTAGACAGCGTTGATCTAATCTGTATAGGTATGTAAATATCACTTCAGACAGAGTCGTTGATCTAATCAGTATGGATATGTAAATCTCAGTACAGGTACTGGGTTCAAATTAAGGTTACTTATGGCCTGGCATAAACATTTTGTCATAAGCAGCCATTTTTGTCCAGGGCTGCTATTTTGCAATACAGCATATAAATAGACATATAAATTTGAAACTTTGATACAATTAAACTATTGTCCCTCTTTGACAGGCCGAAAAGTTGGAGGATATCTTTATAGTTTTAGTATTTAAGTATTCATTCTGAAAAGTGAAGTTTGGTATGGTATTCAAGAAATTACAGATCCATCCCATGAATTACCATATTTTATTTTGTAAGTTTTTTCACACTTTTTACATGTTCTTACAGAAGACTACGCTAATGCATATGCGTGGGAGTATTATAAAAAAATAACATCATTGCTGCATACATTATTTTTTAAAAGTTAATATATTGAATACATTAGTTAATGCGTGAATGTAGAAAAAGTATTCTAAAGCATTAAAATTGTTTATTGACACCTTAATGGTTAAGGGTAAAGTGCATGAGCCACTCACTCAGGGGCCGAGTGATAAGTAGCGCAGTTCCATTTTTCCACTTAGGCACCAGTGTTTAAAAGAACCTAAAGACCCCATCATCCAAATTAGAAAACATCAGCATTATAAATGGTAGGTGAGGAACCTTCTGCAAGTTTTACAATGAATTCCAGAAGCTTTAAGTTATATCTCTGAGATCACTAAATGATCAAGGTTTATTTTATTCCTCCTCCTCTGTCTTCTGTTTTTCTATATATAAAAAATCATCAAATTCGCCTCACTTATTTGGATACAGTCATCTATTGCGTAGTTCTTGTACTTGTCTATGAGCATATTTTTTCAAATGTAATCCTTCTCAATACATGGCGACCATATTACACAGGAGGCACCTAACAGCATTGATCATGGCTATTAACTACTTAGTCAATTGCAACTGTCGGCATCACTATATTGGGACAAATAACTACAACGCACCAAGAATAAGTCTAAAGAAAGAAATGGTTTTAAAAAATTACATAAATTCAAATCACCCCCTTTCCCTAGTTCACATATAAAATAAACATGAATACACATTACAAATTTCTGCACCTGAACCATCAAAATATAAACCACTGTAATAGATAAAAATGTAAAAAAATTTAAATAGCCATTTTTGGTCAAAATTGAATAAGGAATTATCAAAAAGTTACCAATAAAAATGTCAGCTCATCGAGGAAAAAAAGATCCCATACTCAGCACCTTAGACTGAAATATAAACTAGGTATGTGGCTCATATTACCATGATTGTACTGATCCACAGAATAAAGGTAACCGGTCATTTTTATTGCACAGGGAACACTGTAAATACAAAACCCATAGAAAATGTCATAATGGTATTTTTTTCAATTTAAACTGCTTTACGCTAGGTTCACACTAGCACTTGGGTCTCTGTTGGGTAACAGCCTGTCCACTTAAAAAGCAGTTACCCGCAGACACCATAGACTATAATGGGGTTTGCCGGGTTTCCGACCGTTTTATACTGAAAGTGGCGGAAAGGAAAGTCTTCCTTGGACTTTTCTCTCCACAGATTTTAGGCACAATCTGCGGTGGAGTCTCCTACAGAAACTCCAACGCAGATATGAACCTAAACTTAGCATGTATTATGGCTGCCCAATACCTTGTATGGTAAATGATAACCATAGGAAGTACAATTTATCCAACAAAAAACAAGCCTACAAGGTGTGAGGAAAAATGTATCCAACAAAAAACAAGGTGGGGAGGAAAAAAACAAAAGTCAGAAAGATTTTCGACGTTTGGTTGTATTCACCTATTGGACATCTGAAACCATCTGATCTCACTTAAAATGGTTTAGGAAATATAGGGTATGGATACTTCTGTTTTACCATTGTTTTGATGGTTACAGAGGTATTTGTGGCAGATGTACCCTAAGGAATCCAGGTAGTTTGCTTAGATAACAATTACGAAAACCTCTTTGAAAAATATAAAAAACCCCATACCTACCAGGATGTAGCTTTTAAAATAGTGAAGATAATGAATAGAGATGAGCGAATCGAAGCTGACGAAGTGGAATTCGATCCAAATTTCCGGAAATCTCTGATTCGCATCGAATCCGGATTTCCTCATGCTTCATGGTATCGAATTGCATTTTAAACTAAGGACGAGTTGGAATAGCCTTTAGAAAGGCTATTCTACTCCTACCTTTGCATCACACCCCCGCGATGTCCTGGTCCTTCTCACTTGTGTAGTAAAATAATCAAAATGGATGCTGGACATGCGCAGAGCCGCACGGAATAGAATAAAGATGGCTGCCGGACATGCGCAGAGCCGCTCGTGTGGGCCATCTTTATCCTATTCGTACATGAGTAGGCCATCTTGATTCTATTCCGAGCAGCTCCACGTATGTCTGGCGCTTATCTTGATTGTATCTCATACAAGATCATTTCTGCACATGTCCGGCGGCCAACTTGACTATTCTGAGCGGCTCTGCGCATGCACGGTGGTCCAGGACATTGCAGGGGGTGTGATGCAACGGCAAAGGTAGGAGTAGATTAGTCTTTCTAAAGGCTATTTCGACGTGTCCTTAGTGTAAAATGCATAACCCCAGGCTCTCTGCAGCCAGGAAAATAGCTGTTTTTAAAGTGATTCGGCGCAAAGTATTTCGGATCGAAGCAAAATTTTTGGGAAATTCGGCGAAGCTGCTGAATCGAATTTTTGAGAAATTCGCTTATCTCTAATAGTGAAGCCACCCAAGCCTCCCATACCATATCAAGATTGTCATGTGAATATATGTATACCTCTGTACAGTAATGCCTCTTTCTCGAAAGTTCTGCATCTTCAGACGCCATAGCTTCCATACTCATCGACACCAAGTTAGGTTGGTTAGAATTTTTATTTAATGTGCTTTAGAATAAAATGCATTTGAAGTCAAAAGTTTTCTTTCTCATTTTAATAGCACAAATGAAATTTATATTAGTAGATTAAGATACTAAACAATACACCCTACGTGCTGCATTTAAATCTGGAAAAATCTGCTTGGCTGTCCAGCAGGAGGAGATCGGCAAGAAAGCCAGAATGTACTGGCATTGAGTGGTCATAAATGGCGAAGAGAAGGGTATATCTAAATAAATATCTAATCAAAAGAAATTCCATGAATCTGGTTTTGTAGTAGAGGGTAAAATTGCACCCAAGCCCTGGAACCTTAGGAGGCCCCTAAGGTGCCTTGTCCCAAAATGAGGAGACCAATACTATAAAGAATACATTATAGGTGGGGGGCCTGGTACAGATTTTGCATCGAAGTCCAGGAACTTACACCTCTGGTTTTGGGTCTGGTCCAGTCCTTTTGTAAGGAGTTGCGCAGCATCCAGCTGGAGCTTGTTCTTGATTCCTGGCCTTGTTCAGGTCAAGTTTCTGATCACTTTCAATATGGAGATTCTAAAGTGCTGGACGCAACCTTTGTATAAGAACATTTATACTTTTAGGTTTTATCTTTATTTTACTTAAGGCCCAGTTCACATCTGCATTCGGCCATTTCGTTCACGATCAGTATTTGAAATCCTCAAAAACTGATTACATCCTGATAGCAATCAGATTGTGTCCATTTTTGACCAATTAGTTTTTTTTTCACCTTCCCCCTTCTTCATTCTGAGCATGCACAGAGGGAAAAAAGATTGCAGAACTGACACAAACTGATAGCTATGAGCATGTAATCCATTTTGCATAGACCTCAATGTTTAAAAAAAAACAAAAAAACAACACAAACAGATTGATTGCTGTCCGTCTGGAATCCTCATTAGTACAGAGACAAAGTCCTGCAAGTTCTACTTTTCGCTCCGCACAAAAAAACGGAAACCAGACGGAAAGGGCACATGCGGATACATGCGAATTGCTTTGAAAACCCATTGAAATCAATGGGTCGTCAGCCGGACCACACAAAATCAGTTTCTGAAGATTTCAAATACTGATTGCAAAGGGATGGCCGAACGCAGATGTGAACCGGGCCTAAGTCTTTTGTTTTTCTTAAGGTGGTATACCCCTTCAAGTAATACCTGAAATCTACTCCAGCTTCAGTTTCTATAGAACAAATGACACTAGATGGATTACAATTATTAAGGGGCCTCTGCCCCTCAACAACTGTGGCACACCAGACGTCAGCAGAGAACCTATTAACATAATAAAACAATGAATGTGCCATTGCCCTTGTACTTTAGGACTAGACAAAAAATGTAATGGAAACTGCATAATTAATTTCATGTAGTGAATGGATAAACGTGTCAGTATGGGAAAATTTGCTAAAAAAAAAAAAAAAAAGCCAACAAACCAAAGTCAAAACATCTTTGTACTGTACTTTGGAACAGAAGAGATTAGTATCCAGCATGTTGTAAAGATAGCAAAGTGGTATAGTGAATGTTTCCACTGTAAGAGACATACGTTGTGAGCATTAAAATGTCATTATCTATCTATTGTTTTGCTTCGCTATTGCTATTCGCTATTGCTTTGCTATTGTTATAGGAAAGTCATTTGGCAAATATGCTAAACTTCATGACATTCATGGAAATATCTGATACTTGAATATATAAGCTCAGTTCAGAGGCATACATAGAAATCATAGGGCCACAATCGAGGGTAACGAAGGGCAATGACTGTAGAAATAGTCTATTTTCGCTTGATATTTTTAAGCAAATGTGTAAAACTTCTGCAATAATTCCAGCTAACATGCAGTTACACTTTTCTCCACTGCCTCTGTTATTTGACTATATAGGGACCTACTGCTTCTTTTTCATTAAAGAGTTAATGATCTCTTGACAGGATAAGGGGCATGTCTGATAGACTGTATCATAAACCTCAGTAAATAGGGGGAAGGATTTACCATACTTGCAGTGGCATAAATACCAGGGTAGCAGTGGGAGCGACTGCCACTGGGCCTGGGACATTAGGGGGCCTGGCGGGCCCCTGATGTTTTTTTTTTTTTTTAATAGGCTGTTACCTACTGGTGTAATACCAGCAGGTAATGGGCCCTATTTACTTACCGATCCCCGCTCCTGCTCACGGTCGCCTGAGCTTCCCATTCTGCGGAGGTGGCTGTGAGCAGGAGCGGGGATCGGTAAGTAAGGCCATGAGCCCACGAACCCCACAAATACTGCTATCCTTATACTCTGGGGTCTTTTCAGACCCCAGAGTATAATGATCGGAGGCCCAGGGGAGGTGAGGGAACATAAAAAACACTGTTACTTCTCCTGCGCTCCAGCAGGCTTCGAGCCTCCTTAGTGACATCCGAGACATCACCGTGGGCCAGGCTGACATCATTATGCGTCGCAACAAATGCCTGGCTCACGTGACGTCTGGTCCAACATTGAGGGAGGCCGAAAGTAACGGGGAGTGCGCCGGAGCCAGGGAGAGGTAAGTAACACAGTTTTTTATGTTTGTATCCTCCCCTTGGTCTCCAATCATTATACTATGGGGTTTGAAATGGGCCATATGTCGGTGGGGGCCCCATGTCAAATGTTCACCTGGGGGCCCAGCCATTCCTAGTTACGCCACTGCATACTTGGAATGGCAGACATCGAAAGATCAAAGTGATGTGAGCGGCACCTTCAAGAACCCTCCATAGCAATTGCCTACCCTGCCCCCATAGTAGGTATGCCATTGACTCTTGGTGGATTAACAAAACTATTTAGTGCACTCTGTATACAAATACTAAAAAATAGAAAACAAAAATACTCTATATTCTATATGTAGACCATACCAGAAATATTTATAAAAACTTAATAAAATATAAAAAAGTAAAGACCATACAAACCATAGAGAAAATGTTTGGTTCTATACGCAGTGCCATACCTGTCTATAAGTTGCATCTGCTATTTCAGCCCTGCACTAAGAGAATGGAGCTGGGCTGAAATCCAGAAAATTTTTGGTGCACTTTTTTTTTTTTTTTTTTTTTTAAAAAGGGGGTTTTACAGGACTTATTAATTGATGACTAATCCTTAGGATAGGTCATTAACTAAAGATCAGCAGAGTGTAATACCCGGGACTTTGACTGATCAGCTGTTTAAAGAGGCTGCTGTGTTTGGGAGAGAGCTCTGCAGCCTCTTTAGTACTTACAAAGCACATCGCTGTACGATTATAAAGCAACAGTGCTTGGTATCGCAGCTCAGATCATGTGACAGAGGAACGTCATGGCCTGAGAAACTGCGCTGAGAGAGCTTCATCCAGTGTGGGTGTGTGACCCCCATGGATCTTCAATTAATGGCCTATCTTAAGGATAGGTGATCATTTAAAAAGTCCTGGGAAACCCGATTTAGGCTGCGGCGGAAAAACATTTTTTTATTGCAGTTTTTGCTGCAGTTTTTTGAGCCAAAGCCAAGAGTGGTATGAAAAGGAATAGGAAATTTATAGCAAGCACTTATACTTCTACCTTCAATTAAATCCACTCCTGGCTTTGGCTCAAAGAAACTAAGCAAAATCTGCAACTAAAATGCAGTATTTCCATAACTTGCGGCCTCAGCCTAAGGCTCCATGTTGTGCAAAAGCTGTATTTTTTGAGCTAAAGCCACAAGTAGATTTAGCAGAAGGAAGAGGTATAAGTTTTTTATATTTCCCATTCCGTTTCAAGCCATTTATGACATTGACTCAAAAATGCAACAAAAATCAGCAGCTTTTCCACAACGTGTGACTTCAGGGTTAAAGGGGTTGTCTAGGAATTACAGAAAAAAGAAAAAAAAGCATACTGACCTTTGTTAAAAAGTAACTCCCTCAGAGAGTAAACTACAGTAAAAAAAATAGTGAATTACTTGCACTGATGCCCATTTTCTCCGGTGTCCTTTAGTCTCGCACCTCACCATCAAGGGCACCCTAACAACCATCAGGCAGGAGACTCTACCATAGGAAAAACAACATGGTTAATGCAGGTTCCTTCATTACTGTAGCCGCCTGAGGATTGCAAGAGGTTTTGGTATAGACCATTTTAGCCTTCAAGAACCCAACCATAAGAGACTACTACTACCCACATCCTTTCCTCACTCTCCCCACTGGGATGCTGGATACACATGTGACTGAGATGCAATAGCACGCCTAGCCCAAGGACAGAAGTGCCATTGTTTCTGAATACAGACGGTTGTATTTTCCAAATCTCAAACAATCCCTTTATAATGGATTCTCCCTTTATACGGTTAAACGAACCTCTGCTAAGACCAGGCTATATTTTGCTATCAGTCACCATAGCAACCAGAAACTAGCTAATATTGCTATTCTGTGGAGAATCAGTTAAGACTGAATTGTTATCAAGTTGTTAAAACTACTATTCCATTAAAGGTATACATTAGGAGTGTTCTGCCATGTATACTTCTAGTTGAAGGCCTCAATGTATGCCATTGATATGCGTTTACAATGCCCACTGACTCCCATAGTAAAAGAAATATACTGTGTGGTATACGTCATTTTCTCTTTGTGTAGAAAACGTCTATTGTATTATATGGGGCCCCTGTTATGTTTGGAGTAGGCGCTGGGAAAAATGTAATACAAAGTAAGTCTGTACAGAGCCTTAGTTAGATTCATCCTCCCTTACCAGTCCTCTCAGTAATCCACATTTCCATATGTGTGTGTGTCATGAGATAGCATTTCAAGACAATACTGTAACTGTCGTAAGTGACATCTGAAATTACTACACTATGATCAGGGGTGTAAATACCGGGGTAGCCGTGGTAGCAGCTGCTACAGGGCCTGGAACATTAAGCTGCCCGGAGCCCTGTGGCAGCTACAACCGCGAATGCCAAAAACACTTATCATTATACTCTGGGGTCTTTTCAGACCCCAGAGTATAATGATCAGAGGGGCCAGGGGAAGTGAGCGAACATAAAAAACACTGTAAGTTACCATTGAAGATGGCCGAAAAGACCCCCGAGTATAATAATTGTTCATGGGTGGTCCACTATGGGGCATAATACTGTGTGCAGGGGCCAGTATAGGGCATAGCACTGTGTGCAGGGGCCACTATGTGGCATAATACTGTGTGCAGGTGCTACTATGGGGCATAATACTGTGTGCAGGGGCCACTATGAGGCATAATAGTTTGCGCAGGAATGCGGTTTGTGCGGGGGGGGTTGGAGGGGGCTGTCCGGTGGGCTGGGTTGGGGATGGCGGTTGGGGGGGGGGGCCCCCCGTGTCAAATGTTCGCCTTGGGGCCCAGCCATTCCTAGTTACGCCACTAACTATGATGTTCTCAGAGAGGACCGCACAAGGGGCACAGTAGTTGTCCCTTAAATGTCTGCAGAGACATCCACCTGGGAAAGCCCTTCACAGGGTGATTCGCAAATGGAAAAACATGTCAAAAGTGGGAGTTACATATATACAGACCCCATATAATCATAATAGACCCCAGATTGTTACTAGTTTCATTAAAACAAACAATTGTGCCATTTTTGTTTATGGAATTTAGTGATGACTTTAAATATTTTTGGCACAATACTGAATGATATATATATATATATATATATATATATATATATATATATATATATATCTGGGTCCAAATCCCTGCAGATACCTAACCAGATAACGTTATAGTACAGCAGATGCCGGGTCTTTAAAAATGGTGGCCGCTCTGCTGCAGCGCGGCCGCCATAGCAACCGGGTCTAGAATACAACAGAGACTTAGCGCTAATGCCCACGATCAGAGTTCATCGGCCCCATACCTATATTGTTGCAGTACACCTGACACCCTATGCATCTCCGTACACAGAAATCCAAAAAAGTTATGGGTTTCAGAATATGGCGATTTTTTGAAAAAAAAATTTTTTGCAAAGTTTTTGATTTTTGTTAAGGGGTTAAAATGTAAAAAAACCAAAACAAATAAATTTCGTATCCTCAAAATCATATCAAAACATAGACTACAAGTGAGATGTCATTTTGGCTGCAGAGTGAATGCCGCACAAACACAGCCTGTAAGAAAGTCGCACAAATGAACTTTTTCTTCAAATCCACCCCATTCTGATTTTTTTTTCTAGCTTCCCAGTACATTGTACAGAATAACAAATGGTAGCATCATGAAGAACAATTTGGCCCGCAAACATTAAGCCTATCATATGGCTCTAAGAATGGAAAAATAAAAAGTTATGGGGTTTGGAAGGCGGAGAGTTAAAATGAAAATCAGAAATGTCACCAGCGGGAAGGGGTTAAATTCAGGGAGGATCACCGGGTAACCTCCTCAATATTCACTGCATTGAGGGGACGTCACTGTGAAATGAATACTATTGAGTCGGCAGCTGGGAGAAAGAGGCTATTGATGAGGTGACTTCATCTTTTCAGGCAGTGACATCATGTCCATTAAATGTTAAATGGACATGATGCAGCTCAATGGAACTGAGCCGCAGCATCATCATGTGACCGACTGACCAAGTCCATCAAAAAATGGACATGTGAACAGTCCCATAAACGCTCTTGTTTTGAAAATGGGTCACGTGAATATAGACGTAAGGATACAAAATAAATAAATCACCTCAACAAAATGTTGGCAAATACCTTAGGTTATTATTTGAGATTTATATAGGTTATATTATATTTATCATTTTTTTTTCTATTTGTATTGCAAGATTGTATATTTGGTAATGTTTTACTGGAAAAATAGATCAAATATTTATTCAACTACTTTATTCAGCTAATTTGTACCTTTTTTTTTTTTCGTCATCTTATAGGGTCCTAAGCAAAAGGTGTCCATTTTGGCATGCCTCTCTGTCTAGGATCATTTTTGGATATCATGTTGAATTGGTAGCGACCCAAAAGTAGTCCCACAAATCTGAAGGACAAAAGAACAAGCTTTGGTATCACAGAAATCGTATCAATGCAGAAAATAACTATCATGAGAACAGTCCATCAAAAAATGGTCCTTGTCCTATTCTTGACAGTTTCCACAGATCCCTGTATAGAATGAAATCTATAAGGGATCCATAAAAACGTGTTTACACTAACCTGACCTTTTCATCTTTTTTTTTTTAGCATGGTCATGTGAATATAGTCTAAACTACTATGTGCAACATGGTATCTGAAAATGACCCTTAACGAAATTCCTTCATTTGTCGGGTCACATCAGCCTAAAAACTGAAAAAATCTGGAATAAATTAAAAAATAATATTTTTATCATTAAATTTTATTAAAATATTAAAATTTCATTTTTTTCTCAGTTACTGAAAATATATGCAGAATATTTTTTGAGCAGTCTACTAAAGTGAAACTTCTATTGTCCTTAAAACTATGAGAAATGAATTAAAATTAGTTTAAAAAAAATATTTTTGGGTAACTTGAAGAATACCAAAACTTTGAAATTTGGTCTAGCCATGCAAGTTTTATGTGCCATTGGTCATGAGCGGATTAAAGCATGGGTTTGAATAAACAGTACAATTCGTACTAGTACAAGAGAATTTCTGATGCACAGAACATTTCCTACTACATTTACTTCAAAACAATATCATAATTCAGGCAGAAGAAAAGTTATCACAGTACATTTTGTACTACATGAGACAACAGATATCACAAGAGCACATATTAATAAATGAAGAAGAAAAGGGAAGGGGTCAAAGCCAAACACAACAATAATAATGCATTTCTAAATGAAGAATGACAGCAAAGCACCAAAGGAAGGTCGGATTGGTACAGCGCCAGAATTATGGTGGGACAGAATTGAGTGGTAAGTGAGGAGTTGTACCCCTTTTACCTTCAGAAAATTCTGGGGCGACCCTAATTTTTTTACACAATTATATAAAAAAAAAAAATTTTTTATTTTTAGTTGATGACATTGTTAAAGAAAGATTCCTGTTGAGCACACATTGCTTTCCTATGCAGGAAGAGTTTTTCTCATAGGAATATTATGGGACCATACCTTATCAAGAACAGATCTGACCAGTATTTTTGGATAAATTGTACATAGTTAACCGCTTCCAGGCCCCTGTTATCTATATGCATCTAGGCGGTCCATTCTTAACCCTGCAAAGACATACCTGTACATCTTTATAGTGTTAAGCAGCTGCAGAAGTGGAGAGCCACCTGTTACAGCAGCCAGACCTCCCATAGAGAAGGCAGGGTCGGTTTATTACTAACCCTTCCTTCCCTGCCTCCACATCTCTACCTACAGATCAAGCCAGACAAAGCTCATGAATTGACCGAGACGTTGCACATACTACTTGTTGATCTGCATCTCAAATATTATATAGATATTATACAGCGTTGTGATGAGAAATACTGAATATCGCCTATTCTCTTTGGAAAAAGAGAAAATAAGTGCTATATCAAACAATGTATTGTATTTAAGGTGTGTGCTGTGATTTCTATCTACTGTATAACGGTTTGGAGAACCCTTCTAGAAGCACCATCACCATTATTACTGTGTGTGTGGAACCTGCCTCAATGAACACTGTGTACACAGCTAATGGAGCCACCAGGAGCCATGAACTGCATGAGCAGCTGCGTCCTAAAGAATCAATTCTCAAATATAGCTCAGGAAGATGCATTTCTTCTGGGGCTAATGTATCAACCCGTGTCAGCAGGAAAAGAAAAAAAGTTATGTGAAAATGCCCCCCAAAATTATGATGTTATTGGAGCACAATATATTAAAAAATAAAAAGACAAAAAAAAATTAAAATAAAATAAAAAAAATCATTAACACTACCATGTCCATGTTACTGGTTCTAGCCCCATCCTGGCAACACAATATTTGTCACCTATGTAAAAATTACCATAAGGGAGTGTGAAAACTATTTAAAAAAAATTTTTTGTGGTACTTTCTGCTATTTAAAAAAAAAACAAAAAAAACATGAAAAATGTGAGACTTTTCCTCCTTTTTTGTTTACATTTTTTCAGATATTAAAATAAAGAAAAAAGCAAGTAAAAATAAAAAAACATAAAAAAGGCCTATTTAGCACTGAAAAAAGATGCAAAAATTCGAATAATCCTAAAAAAATTTATACCGCTTTATATGAATTTTTTTATTTTTTTTATTTTTATTTTTTTTTTTGCAGCTGGGGAAAGCAGCATACACAATTATGGATTCAACTTTATCAGTGAGGAATAGGATAAACTCCTGCACCTTTTTTGATGACTAGGGCACTGAGGAGTTGAGTAAAAAAGGCTGGGACTATTCCAGTGAGTTCCTGGGTCTTAATCCCTTCCTGCATTTTTGGATTTTTTTTTGTTTCCTCCCTGCCTTCCAAAAGCCAGAACTTTTATATTTTTTTAACATTCACATAGCCATATGAGGGCTTGTTTTCTACAGGACAAATTGTACTTTCTATTGGCATTGTTTAATATTCCATAGAATATACTAGGAAGCCAGAAAAAATTCTAGTGGTTAGAATTGGAAAAAACCTCAGTTGTGCCATTTTCTTACAAGTTTTGCTTTTATGGTTTTCACTGTGTGTTAATAATGACTGGCTACCTTTATTCTGTGAATAAGAATGGTGTTAAATTTAAAGATTTTTTTATACCTTTTTTTTTAAAAAAAAAAAAGAAACTTTATCTTTCTATGCATCATTATTAGATGGGTGAACACCTGAGATTTGTTTTCACAAATATTCTTGAGGTTCAACTGTCTGATTCATTTCATGCCAAACTTGTTCTCATCAGACCCCATAGTATAATAAGTGGTGGCCCAGTGGAGGTCTGACAACATAAACAGTTATACTCAACTTGCCTCATCTCCCCATTGCATCCAGTAATCCCATAGCGTCCTCTTCAAGCCTCTGGCTGACGTCATGTCCATCAGCATCATGATGTCAGTGTACCCCATGTGACCGATAAGGCACAGTCCTTAGCAGTGACCCTAGGGCCCATGCCATCAGCCAGATCCCCGAAGAGGATGCCAAGGGAGCACCAGATACTGCAAGGATGCTCAGGAAAGGTGAGTATAAGTTTGTTTCCACACCTCCCCTGGATCTCCACTTCTTATACCCTGGGAACTGAAGAGACCCCAGAATATAATAGTGTTTTGTGAGTGACCTACACTGTTGTGCTGCCAGGCTATAGCAGGTTTAACAGTGCTGCTCAACACTACAAGTTTAAGTGCAAAAACTGTTACAGAAGACGTCATGTAAGTGGAATCCTGCCATAAAAAGTCCATGGAAGACAAAGAACTTTATTTGCAAGTAGTCTACTTTGGGAATGAACTAGCAGGGAACTGTACTACATCTCCCAGCAACCCTATGTAAAAGAAAGAGGGAAGAGGAGGAGCTAGGTGAAGTTTAAAAAAAAAAAAAAAAAACAACACACACCTGAGGAAGATTAAGAGATCCTTCTCCATTTTTATCTGAGGTATACAAAGAGGATCTGAGAAAGCTTGACACCTACCAAAATTAACTTTTTTTTTTTTTTTTAATATATACAGTGCCTTGCGAAAGTATTTCGGCCCCCTTGAACTTTTCAACCTTTTGCCACATTTCAGGCTTCAAACATAAGGATATAAAATTTTAATTTTTTGGTGAAGAATCAACAACAAGTGGGACACAATTGTGAAGTGGAACAAAATTTATTGGTTATTTTAAACTTTTGTAAAAAATAAAAAACTGAAAAGTGGGGCTGTGAAGGATCTCGTCCTACCAGAACCCGCTTCTGGCACACCTGAGATCGCTTCGATTACCTCACACCCACTTGCCGGGAGTGTGCTGGGTCAACAGAGGATAACACGCAAGACGGGCCTTCTAAATTTTATATATTTATTAACCCCTAAATGGGTCGGCACTAGACACTTAACACATACATAGAATACATGCAGCGATTAGCAAGCAGATACAAGTGAAAAACAGCATAACACGGTACATAAAATAAAAATGGGAATAACAGAAAGAAAAGAAAAGAATATATATTACCAACACCAGCTTGTGATGGTTTCTCTGGCCTCCAGGTGTTGAGCCAGGGCACTTATCTTATGAACGTCCAGTAGCAGATGATCCTAGCACAGTAAAGGGCAGAAGACTTCCGGAACAAGTAGTTAGTCCATTTCTCTGAGCCCATGTGGCAGGCTCAGGGTACAGTCTTGAGCAAACAATGTGTTGCCTACATGCGGTGACATCTCTTCCATGTTCACAAAATGGCCTCAAGTTTGGCTTCTTAGGCCTCATGTGAACCATATGTTGGTCACATGGTTGCTTTCCCCCACACCTCTCCTCCAGGAACCGCGCATCACCAAAGTCACAAGACAAAATAGACTGGTTCAGCCTGGGCAGAGTCCTTTTGTCTCCCTTGGTCTCCTCCAGGGGGAGGAGCCCCGCCCCCTCTCTACATCTCTTAGAAAAAAATTTTCAGTATAATTCTATGCATTATGTTTATAGAGTCAGGCTGGCAGTTTAATGGGGTTCCTGGCGAGATCCCCAACACATAGACTCCAAGATCAACACTCCATCTCCCTTTGGGTAAGGAGATCAGTACCTGGAACTTTCCTGGGCTTTGAACTGTGACCTGTGTATATTCTGAGTGTGCGCCTTGACCTGACGCATCTGGGGAATTTATCGGGGCGACTGTAAGAGGTTTCCCAGGCCAGATATTGTCATAAAACCATAATCCCTTTGAAGTAACAGTGGCGCCAGTGGGTCTATCAATGATATGTGGATCATTTGCATAACATATCCTGTCTAAATGAACCCCCGCTGGGTTTAATGAGGGTTGCAGTCTTATGTAGATACAGGCTTTTGACCAAATGGCTGATTGCTTCAGGGACAGGACAATAGACCTGTGCTAGATAGTAGTATGACCACATTCCATTTGCCCCACTAGGCTTGATCTCAGGCATCAACCCCCACTGTGCAGTAATATAGACCAATATTGATATCATAAGACCATACCTGTGCCTAATATCATGACAGGGGCGTGCAATATTATTCGGCCCCTTTACTTTCAGTGCAGCAAACTCACTCCAGAAGTTCAGTGAGGATCTCTGAATGATCCAATGTTGTCCTAAATGACTGATGATGATAAATATAATCCACCTGTGTGTAATCAAGTCTCCGTATAAATGCACCTGCTCTGTGATAGTCTCCGGGTTCTGCTTAAAGCGCAGAGATCATCATGAAGATCAAGGAACACACCAGGCAGGTCCGTGATACTGTTGTGGAGAAGTTTAAAGCCGGATTTGGATACAAAAAGATTTCCCAAACTTTAAACATCCCAAGGAGCTCTGTGCAAGTGATCATATTGAAATGGAAGGAGTATCAGACCACTGCAAATCTACCAAGACCCGGCCGTCCCTCTAAACTTTCATCTCAAACAAGGAGAAGACTGATCAGAGATGCAGCCAAGAGGCCCATGATCACTCTGGATGACCTGCAGAGATCTACAGCTGAGGTGGGAGAGTCTGTCCATAGGACAACAATCAGTCGTACACTGCACAAATCTGGCCTTTATGGAAGAGTGGCAAGAAGAAAGCCATTTCTCAAAGATATCCATAAAAAGTCCCGTTTAAAGTTTGCCACAAGCCACCTGGGAGACACACCAAACATGTGGAAGAAGGTGCTCTGGTCAGATGAAACCAAAATTGAACTTTTTGGCCACAATGCAAAACGATATGTTTGACGTAAAAGCAACACAGCTCATCACCCTGAACACACCATCCCCACTGTCAAACATGGTGGTGGCAGCATCATGGTTTGGGCCTGCTTTTCTTCAGCAGGGACAGGGAAGATGGTTAAAATTGATGGGAAGATGGATGAAGCCAAATACAGGACCATTCTGGAAGAAAACCTGTTGGAGTCTGCAAAAGACCTGAGACTGGGATGGAGATTTATCTTCCAACAAGACAATGATCCCAAACATAAAGCAAAATCTACAATGGAAGGGTTCACAAATAAACGTATACAGGTGTTAGAATGGCCAAGTCAAAGTCCAGACCTGAATCCAATCGAGAATCTGAGGAAAGAGCTGAAAACTGCTGTTCACAAACGCTCTCCATCCAACCTCACTGAGCTTGAGCTGTTTTCCAAGGAAGAATGGGCAAGAATTTCAGTCTCTCGATGTGCAAAACTGATAGAGACATACCCCAAGCGACTTGCAGCTGTAATCGCAGCAAAAGGTGGCGCTACAAAGTATTAACTTAAGGAGGTCGAATAATTTGGCACGCCCCACTTTTCAGTTTTTTATTTTTTACAAAAGTTTAAAATATCCAATAAATTTCATTCCACTTCACAATTGTGTCCCACTTATTGTTGATTTTTCACCAAAAAATAAAAATTTTATATCCTTATGTTTGAAGTCTGAAATGTGGCAAAAGGTTGAAAAGTTCAAGGGGGTCGAATACTTTCACAAGGCACTCTATGTATGTATATATATATATATATATATATATATATATATATATATATATACACACACATACATAAATATCTTTTAATGGCAGAAAAAAAAAAAAACCCTCCAAGCACAATTTGGCCTGAAATTGGATTACGGCTCAATGGTAATGGGGGTAGAAAGTGGAGCAACATCTCAGGACCAAAGCAGTCTCCAACAAAACGGACATCCATGGAATTCCCCTCATGATAAATGTCCTACAATATGTTTTATGCAGCATAAAAAAACCTCCAGGTACCAAACAAAAGTGTTCCACAAGTTTGATCTCAGACCAGTGATGGGAATTAATGATCTATAGTGTGAAGTGACACAAGGAAGAGGGAAAAAGAAGAAGGTTACATGCACAATCTAGAATACAGTTACCCAAACTTGTGGTTATGTAAAGACCTCTGGAGATTTGCGAGCCAAGTTGAGAATTTTCTTTTATCCACACTGCTGTGCGGGTAGGGCTGCAAACTGCCAGCAATACAAATTGCCAGTATTTGACTTTTCATGATGTCAGAGTCATGTGACCAGTCACATGCAGGAGCAGAGCTTGTTGCTCAATAGCTCCATAGCTGTATGGAAGATGCTATACAGGGCTGCCAGTAGGGGGAAGGTAGCAGAGCCGAGTGTGTGAAGAGACTATGGGGTTATCAGGCTTTATTTGGGGAGGAAATATGAAAATACATAGTTGGGGGTGTAGGGGGCCAGGTGTAGCTGTGTGTGAAGGAAGAAAAACATGGGGGCAGCAGTATTGTGTGTATGTGGAGGGGAAAACATGGAAGTAGCAGAGATGTGGGTGTGGAAAACAGAGACAGCAGAGCATTGTGTTTAGGGAAAGTGGATGTAGCATAGCTGTGTGTGGGTGAGAACACAGAAGTAGCAAAGCTGTGTGGGTGTGGAGGGAACATGCAGGTAGCAGGGCTGTGTGGGGGAGAATAGAGATCATGGAGGTAGCAGAACTGTGTGTGTAGCAGAGGTGTGTGTGAAGGAAGAAGCAGCGGAACATAGGCCCATTATAGATGATCTTTATTTTTCAAATTGGTCTAAGCACAGAAATCTTGCCCAATAGGAAGCCCTTCTTTCAAAAAAATTTGAGAACTACTGATCTAGAACAATCCAGCAGAAAAAAAAAACTCCTGCCAGTGTCTGACGTGAGACTATGTTGCTATTAGGCAGTCAGTACACTCTGACATAGATGGCCAAGGGGAAAACTCATCAATTGTCACAAAGAAAATTAAATCGCGCCTTATGTCCCATTTTTCTTACATGTATTTGTACAGATTTGTTTGAATAATAATATTTTGTACAAAAAGAATTCATTCCTATACAATTATTACATTTCCATTTATACAGATCTGTAGTGTATTTCCCTTTATGTTCTACTCTAAAATGCTGAAGTGCTTGGAAAAATGTGTTTAATACCAGATAAATAATTCTGATATTGCGATGAATGAAGAGTATCCAGGTATAATAGATGCCAGTAGAGTGAATAAGTGAATATAATGGTTTATTAGTGATACCACCTCTGTTGTATTTGGACCATTGTTGTAACTAATGGATTGTAACGGCTAACCTTTCATTCTCTGCCACTCACTGTACAACCCTACTGTACTTTACTGCTTATTGAACCTCCAGAAATAACAAAATACTTGGTTAATGGATCTGTACATTTTTGTGGTTTTAGAACTTCAAGGTAACTTAGAAAATTTTTGAACTTAGTGGATAAAGACAGATGTCAAAGGTGAGTCTGAGATGTGTTTTACGCATTGTCACTCTAGTAAACAAAATATGATTCATGGAATATGTATTTGAGAATTTATACAAGATGTGCATTTCGTTTGTAGTGGGCCATATTTATAGAATGACACACTTAAAGGGGTTTTCCAATAGTTGCAACTTATCCCCTATCTACAGGGTACAGGTAAGTTGCAGATTGATGGGGTCCACCGATCATAAGAACAAGGTTTTTTGCACCCTGGTCTTAATGGAGTTGTGGTCAAATATGTACGCTATGATTCCACTCGTTTTAGAGGGACCCCTGATAACTGAAGTACAGTGGTCCCATTACAATGAAAGGAGTTGGGAGTGCCTGTTCGACCATCGCTCCATTCTAAATGGGGAGCAAAACGCTTCCATTCTTATGATCATTGAGGGGTCCCAGTAGTTAAACCCCCACCGATATCCCCCATCCACAGATTAAGGGATAACTTGCTAACATGGGAATACACCTTTAATCCTATTAACAAAAAAATTATATATTTTCATAGGTATAGCATGGATGTTTAGAACCTCCTGTTAGGGGTGTCAGACCTTACGGATATAATTTGTCCTGTAAGTGGTGTATGTGGGTCCCCTTTCGAGGATGGTACAAACACTCAGGCATATACAGCAGATTATGCTTTTGTAATCCACTCTTGGACAGCTCACCCAGAGGACTTGCTCATAGGTCCTAGAGGATACAGCTAACTTTTGTATCTGGCCTCATTGAAGTTAATGTAAAAAAAAAAAACCCCAAAAAAACCTTCCATTGGCTTTTTATTTTTTTCATATGGAAACAGGCCGGACAACCAGGCAAAACTTTTGTGTCAGTTGTTCTGATCTTCAGATGGATCAATGGAGATATGAATACACAAATTAGTCGCCGTGGTAGAAGATATATATTCATGGAGCCAAGACGGGACACGGAGAAACACAGAAGGATGAGAGGGCGGATGTATACATGGAAGAAGGTAACAGCAAGGGTAGGACAGTCTTCTCAGTTAGATATGCCATTAGCACTAGTCAGACATATGTTATTGCCAATATGTATCCAGGGGTCCAAAATCGACTGGAATCTATCTATCCATTAAGAGAGGCAATGAGATGTTCCTTCGTACTGACATCTCTTAATCTGACCAGTAAGTTGTGAAAGGAGGGGGGTGATGGTTGTTTCCACTGAGAAGCAATCAAAGTCTTGGCCACAGTAAGAATGTGCTAGATTAGCCTGGCTGCTCGCTTTCCCATAGTCCTAGGGGTACGTTCAATAAGTATTGGGACAGAAGGATGTAAATCGGTCCTTGTACTTGGTCCCAAAATGGACGTAGCATCGGGCAGGACCAGAAAACATGTTGCAACGTCCCAACGTCCCACTGACACCTCCAGCAAACCGAAGGGATGGTAGGATTGAGTGCGTGTAAAAGGGTGGAAGTGTGATACCAAAACATTAGGATTTTGTATTGGTTCTCTTTGTATGTGATACAAATGGAAGTCTTAGCTCCTTTTGACCAAATCACCTGCCATAGTGACAAAGGGATAGGCCGTACTACAGTAGTTTCTCATTTTGCCATATAACTATGAGTAGGCAAAGTCGAGGGCACTGGATTTTGGAAAATGCAATAGAGAGCTGATATAAGGCCTTTAGTAGATGCACCAATTCGTCAGAACCTCTCAAAAGCAGGTTGGAATGGATGCTTACGTGGAATGAAATGTATGGGGCATGTAGTGATCGATCTGAATGTAGAGGTAGAACATCTGTGGGGTAAGGGAGTGTAGCTGGCAGAGCTGGGGGAATGGGCAAAGGGTCCGTGTGATGGGGTCTACAATGTCCACTAGGTGGAAGACCTCCGCAATCATCCAGAACCATGTAACAGTAAAATTTAATCCCTCTGGGATCAAAGGGTTAAAAATAATCGGTGTCATAGAGGAGTATTGTGAGGCCAAAGGGAAATGCTGTTTGTACTGCAGCCAGATGTCTTTGGAATCGTATGGGGCCTAAGAAGGAATGTAGATACGAGAGGAGGAGTCCCCCATAAAAGTGAATTGGGATGTATAGGAGCAAGCCACAGTTTTTCTATCTCTGTCCATCTATTATATGCCCAAGGGACACCCAGGAGGATATACGCCAGAGGTAGGCCACCCAATAGTATTTAAAAACATCTGGAACAGCCAGACCCGATGTCCAGTCAGTCAACAGGATGACTTGGGGATCCTATGTCTCCTGGAATGCCAGACAAACCTAAGTATACTTGAATGCATCGCCCTGCGCTCTCCCATGGGTAGTATAAGTGCTTCAGCAGGTGGGTCATCTTAATTGCTGTGATACATCCAAGAAAAGGTTATAGGGAGAAGTCACCATCTATCTATGCATTTGCGCAGTTCCACAAAGAATGGGGGTAAATTGGCTCTATACACTGTGGGGATACGATGGGGTAACATGTACCCCAAGATATTGCAGGGAAGTCTCCCTCCTCTGGAACTGAAAGTTTTGTTTGAATAGATGGAGATATTGCGGAAGAATCAGGTTAGGTAGAGCTTCATTTTATTTGTGTTAGTTTTATAACCAGATAGTCTACCATAAGTGTGAAGGACAGTGTGAAGGTTAAGTAAGGAAATATGGGGTTTCGTGAGAGTAAGGAGCACGTCATCAGCAAAGAGGGATATTTTAAACTCTATATTGTGCACCTTTACACCAGAAATATCAGGGTGTTGTCTAATATGGGAGGCAGATAGTAGTAGGAGATGCATAAAAACCCCGTATAGCCGTGAAAAAAAGGGCCCATGATACCATAAGCCTTTAAGGTCTCAAACATGAACGGCCAGCTCAAGCAGTCAAACACCTTCTCAGCATCAAGACTGAGGAGGAATGCAGATTCTTCCCATTTTAGTTGGGAGCCCAGGGCTATGCAGTGGCCCCTAATGACAGCTTCCCATAGTGTAGACTCAAAGAGCTGTCACTCACGGAATAACTTATGGAGATGTGATTTCAAGACCTCATGGGAGCAAGGGTTTTTGATCAGTGACTCATTAAGCCACCAATGGTGCCACGGGAAGAGGATGCTGAGGCCAGCAGGTACAATATGAAATAGGTTCTATATCGGTCGCTTTAAGAAAGTGAAGGGTGGGGATGTTACCAAAAAAACAGTCTAAACGAATGTGGGTATGGTGAGAGTGGGAGAAGAAGCTATAGGATCTGTCAACCTCCGAAGGTCATACAGAACGTGCTCCCAAATCATTTGCCATCAAAATGTGGCCATGTGAGTCAGCCACACGGAAGGGGGCCCTCGAGATACAGACACCCTATCTATAACCGACCAGCAGGCGCTTCACATACAGGGGCGTAACTAGCAAAGACTGTGCCCCATAGCAAATGTTTGACTTGGGCCCCCAACTCCATCCCCACGCAGCATATCGCCCCCTATCTTGGTCCCCACATGTTATAATGCCCCATTTACACACTATTATGTCCCAAAGTGGCCTCAGGACAGTATATCCCATAGCGGACACTCCACACATTATAATGTCCCATAGTGGCCCCTGCACACAGTAAAATGTTCCATAGCAACCCCTCCACACAGTATAATGTTCCATAGCAGCCTCCGTACAGTTTAATTTCCCACAGTGACCCCTCCACACTGTATTATGTCCCATAGTGTCCCTTTTACACAGTATTCTGTCCCATAGTGGGCCTTACAGCATTGCAAATATTGCAAAAATTTTGGGTTTGGCAGAGTACGCCACCCACAAACTATTATACTCTGGGGTCTTTTCATATGCCAGAGTAGAATGATCGGAGGTCCAGGGTAGGTGAAAAACTTAAAAAACAGTGTTACTTACTTCTCCTGGGCTCTGCTGTGACTCCCCGCTGTTTTTGTCCCTCTTCAATGACGTCAGAGACGTGAGTTACACCGGCATCATTATGTGTTGTGACGTTGGCCTGATCCACGTGACGTCTGTGAAGTAACTAAAGATGCCTGAAGATGGCAGGGAGTCATGCCAGAGCCCAGGAGAGGTGAGTAACACTGGTTGCTCACATCCCCTGAACTTCCAGTCACTACACTTGGGGGTCTGAAGGGTCCCCAGAGTATAATAGCAGTTTCAGTTTGGACGTATTCGGTCCAAACAGAACCGCAGGATGAACCTCGCCCAACAAATACTCTTGCCACGGGCCCACAGCGTTTACCGATCCCCGATCCTGCTCACGGCCTCCTTTACTTCCCCTTCTGCCCTCCAGGTGGTCCCATGCATCCCATAGCAATGTGATATGGGATGCACGGGGCCCCCTGGAGGGAAGAAGGGGAAGCGTAGGCAGCCGTGAGCAGGAATGGAGATCAGTAAGTAAAATCGGTACCATTACCTGCTGGGGGTTAACCATTGTTAAAGAGTCTGAATGGGAAGGGGGGTGTGCAAGTGTGTGTAATTGTAGCTCATGGTTCTGCAGTGAGGAGGCACTATCAGGCATCCACCAGTGTTGGCACAGGACAGAGGTCATGAAGGTCCAACAACAAGGCATCAATTTCTCGTAATGACAGGGTGGTGATCCATTAGGGTACGGAAGGCACAGGAGGAAAGAAACATACTTGGGAAGGGAACACAAAAAAGTAAGTGAAACATTATATAAAAAACAGTAATGCAATAAACAGTATTGCAGGTCAAAAATGGACAAGTATTAACAGTCAGATAAACAGCAATACAAAGGCAACAGGTGTCACCAATAGTGGAAGGAGAATCACCTCTACAATACCTTTCTAATGGGGGGGGGGGGGGAAGAAAATGGAAGTTGCCTAAAAGTTACATGCTTTCGTCCGCACCACAGACTAATACACAAGTCTAAGGCAAAGGTAAATATAACAGTTTAAAGTAACCATAAAGATATCAAGATAAGCAAATAGTATGTCTGGAGGGGATACTCAGAGTGAGCCCATATGTCATCTCCACGATCGCCCATCAGGTGTCCCTGCAGGGCTCCCCAAGAAGGCGAGCTGCGGGAGGATGGTCTTCAGAAATGCTGAAGGTGGGAACTCCAGTTCCCAATCTTGAAGCTTAGGGACCAAGAAATACCCAAAGTATCGCAGAATGGAGTCAGGTCAGCAAATGTTTGTAAAGTAGCTATAGAGCCATCTTTGTGAGCCATCAAAGAAAATGGAAAGGCTCAGCGATAAATAATACGATAATCCTGGAGGGTGGACAGTAGGTCGAGAAAGGCTCTCCTGTTCTCTGCGATCACCCAGGAAAGGTCAGGGCTGGAGGGGAGCTCCATCAAAATCGATTGATTTGAGCAGCTCTGCCTTCTGCATAATCACCTCTTTCATGGACACAGCAGACAATGTCCCTTGCCTGAGAGGTGTTACCCTTGGGTTTCAATGCCCTGTGGGTTCTATCTAGAGATGAGCGAAGTTTTAAAAAATTCGATTCGGCAACTTCGCCAAATTTTCCTATTTGAACTGAATTAAATTGTGCCGAAATGCGTTAAAAAAAACAGCTATTTCCTGTCTGTAGAGAGCTGGGGTGGGCGGGTGCGTGGCAAAATTGCTGAACCCCTTGGATGCCACTGTCATGTTTGACCGCGGCATCCAAGGTGTTAAAACCCCCGATCGGTTATGGAGCAGGGTGTTAGCTGTCAGTTACAGCTAATACCCTGCTCCATAACTGATGGGTGGTTTTAACACCTTGGATGCAGCGGTCAAACATGCCGTAGGCGCTCGTGAAGGGGTTAAAGGGCTGTGACATCACAGGGATGGCTGCTGATTGGCTGCACGCATGGCATTGTGGGTGATCTCGCATTCCCATAGTTACTTGCACCATGTCCTAACATGTACAGCAGCCATTTTGAAAAAAATGCGATTCGTTACCACGAAGCGTGAAGAATTCCAGATTCGATGAGAATCGAATACTTCATGAAATTCGGATCAAATTCCACTTCGTCAGCTTCAATTCACTCATCTCTAGTTTTATCAAAATGGATTTTGCAGGGCTTAGAGTTGCCCATCACTTGGTTGAATATAGCCTTAAGAGTGTAAAAAGTAATCCTCTCTCGTTGCTTCAAGGAAGCCCTGCACACTGATATTGTTATGTCTGCCCCTGTTGTCGAGGTCTTCTAGGTGACACTGTATACCTCTAAAAGAAGAGGACTGGGTCACAATGGAACATTGAAGGACAGAGACATGGCGCCTAGTAACATCATGACACTCCTCCAATGTCTCCACTCTGCAATATGGTCAGATGTAGCAGGATATGGTGGGAGTAGCAGCTAAGTCCATTTCAAGAGGGCAGGAACCTGAGGGTCTTTATATGATAAGTGAAGTGTCTCCTGAATTCCATTTAAGAAGTCCCAGGGGTTGTAGCAAGGTTTAGGGACTTGCCTGGAGGTGCCCCTTATTACTGACTTGCTGAAAGTATGTCACGGGTCCCTCCAGGGACCAGGCCACATGCACAGGATCAGCTGAGGCCGCCCCAGGGCATCCATAGAGGCACTCTGGGTATGCAACAGATTGTCAGACTCAGCAGGAGGTGTGAGGGACCCCGGAGGCATGGAGGCGACCAGGAGAGAAGACAGAGGCCGTGGCGCTGAGGACAAAGATAGTGGCGGCCTAGTGTGAGAGCCTGTTGGCTTATGGGAGTAGCGGAGGAGGTATTTGTCAAGCGGGACCCGCTTGGAAGGTACTGAGTTGGATGAGGCACACTCTCTGGAGGCAGGGGGAGCTTTTATCCTCATCAGTAGCTCCCTCCAGGTGCCGATGTGGCAAGTATGTCTGTGGTGCCCGACAGAGCTCAGGGGTTATGTTCCCAGCATCATGATCTGCAGGCCACGCTGCTTATGTGGCCAGGTAGGAACGGTGGCCGGGAACTTGCCCCCTCACTATGGTCAATTAACTGATCCCAAGCAAAGAAAAGCTCTAGATGTGTCCAATAACATGAGAACCAAAACTATTAAATACTGTGGTATCACACCACAGAAGTTCTCTACAAATTAAACCCTGCGATCTCTGATGTGTGCTGGTGGTGCAATGCCCTGGACGGCTCCATATATCATATTCACTGGACCTGCCCCCTTATAATCCCGTTCAGGAGGAAGGTCTTCTCAGTCCTTCATGAGATTGTTTGGCAAAGATCTTCACCTGAACCCGGAGCTTTATCTCCTTAATCTTCTACCTAATTCCATGGGGAAATGGCTGCCAAGCCAAATTTTAATGGCAACTAAGTGTCTCATCGCTTTGTTTTAGAAGATGATCCCACTGTCTCATCTGGACCTTTACTCCAGTATTAAAGACATGCGTTCAATGGAGCATTTTACAGCTTCCATACATGGCACCACGGACATGTTTCTAACTATCTGAACTGCTTGGGACCCCCACTCCTCCACACATTGATTGTGTCACCCACCTGCTACTTATATTGTAACAGTAATACTGAATTGTTACTTTCCCCATACTACCCCTTTCCTGTCCCTGAACCCCCACCCCCTTGGTCTGTTTCCCCCCTTTGTTTCCTTGACCCCATTTGTCCCTTGTTTTTAATTCTGGAAAATTCACTGTATAAAACAAAAAAACGGATGTGTCACTTTATATGGCAATAACTTTGAGATGCTTTAACTTATTGAATGATTTTGAGATGATTTTTTAATGCCACATTGTACGTCTTGTTAGTGGTAAACATTAATATTTTTGCATTCATTAAAAAAAATTTAAATTTGATGGAAATTTGGAAAAATTTGTAATTTTTTTAAATGTTAAACGCTCTGCTTTTCAGGCAGATGGTCATAGCACCCAAATACATGAATAAATATAATCTACCATATATCTGCATTATACTGGCATCATCTTTTAATTGTCCTTCAATTGTTTTAGATGTTATTTTTGGATGTAATTTTCAAAATTTACAAGAAAATTTCCCAAACCCATTTTTAGGGACCCCCATAAATCACCCTATTTTCAAAACTGCATCTCTAAAATAATTCAAAACAGCATTTGGGAAGTGTGGTAACCCTTTAAACATTTAATAGGAATTAAAATATGGAGGTGAAATTTAGACATTTCAATTTATTTCTATAAAAAACTCATTTAGCCATAATATTTACCCATTCACAATAGGTTAAAGGAGAAGCTGCATATCACAATTTATTATGCAATGTCTCCCAAGCACGGAAATACCCCACATGTGGAAGTAAACTGCTGTTTGGATACAGGACAGCACGCCAAAAGGAAGAAGTGCCACTGGGAATTTGAAAAGCAGTCTTTGCTGGAATATTTGTCAGGTGGCATGTCTCATTTGCAGAGCTCCTAAAGTACCAGTACAGAAAAAACCCTCCAACACTGATCCCATTTTGGAAACTACACCCTCGATTATTTTATCAAGCGGTATATCAAGTGTTTTGACCTCAAACTTGTTTCACAGAATTTACTAACAATTTGCTACATGAAAATGAAAAAAGATAAAAATAAAAAAAACACAACTTTATCTCAAACTTTTCATTTTCACAAGGTGTTAAAAGGAGAAAAAGCACCCTATAATTTGTGACGCAATTTCTCCTGAACATGGCAATACCCCATATCTGATATTAAACTGCTATATGGTTACATGGCAGTGCTCAGAATGCCAAGAACTCTATTTTGCTTTTGAAGGGCATAGTTTGCAATACATGGCAGTGCTCATAATGAAAAGAGCGCTATTTTGCTAGAATACTGTGTTTCTCCAAGAAATAAGACAGGGTCTTATATTAATTTTTGTGAAAAAAGGGCTAGGGCTTATTTTTGGGAAAAGTCTTAATTTTTACCATGAACAATCACACATTTTTATTCCAATTTTTATCAGAGGCGAAACAACGGAGAAAAACGGCAGTTTGGCGCTTTTGATAGTTGGCGCATTCACCATACGGGAAAAAATATTTTTATTAAGTTTGTAGACCGGGTGTTTTCAGACACAAGGATACCTAATGTGTATGTCTTTCACAGTAATATTTTAGTTTTATATGAATTCTAGTGAAAGGTTTGAGGGGGGAGGGGGATTTGAATTTATTTATTTATTTTTTTTACAATTTTATTAATCCCCCCCCCCCCCCCAGAGGGGGGCCTAAGAACCTTCACAAGGCTCCCACTGTCAAAGGAACAGGTCAACTCCCGCAATCTCAACGCAGGAGAGGGGGGGTTCAGAACCCAAAGTAAAATAGGTCGAGGCCCAGGGGAGGTGTAAAAAAAAAAAAAAAAAAAAAAAAAAAAAAAACACACACCACACTCACAAAAACATCATACAGCGTCTGGCTGTTTCTCTCAGCCTCCTGGGTGACATAACGCTCCAGGGGTCACCTGTGAGGCCTGTGATTGGACCTGTGTTCACATGGATACGCCGAGGTTCACACATCTCTAGAATGCACAATGGCTGTCAAAAATGGACATTAACATCGGTGCAAAATGGATGTACGAGACATTAAAAACAGAAGGTTCGTATGAATAAGGCCTAAGAGGATATACACTAACGAGTAAAAGGGTAACAATGTTTTGAACTTGTGAGTTTCAGGCTTCATATCTCATCATCCACTATAACAGGAGTCTGTATCCTTCAGCACTCCAGCTGTTGTAAAAATACAACTCCCAGCATGCATACTTGCTCTGCTGTTCTTGGAACTCCTGTAGAAGTGAATGGAGCATGTTGGGATTTGTAGTTTCACAGCAGCTAAAGTACTGAAGGTTGCTTACCCCTGCACTAAAGCTTTGAATGTGAGACTACCATCATTTTCTAGACAAATCATCTTGGCTATCTCATACATAAATTTGACTTGCAACTATTTAGTATATGATTAGTTAAGCAGATTCTTGGCATGTCATTTTTATTATTTTGTAAATCCACCATTGGCTTTCAACACTGTCTGAATCCTTCTGGGCCTGCTCTCTGTCAGATTCAAGCATATCTCAACCTAAATCTGATCCCAGTTCTCTTCTACACATTCTCAGTGTTGATGCATACTGGTCAACTTGCTTGGGTACGAATACAGCTTTTTTTTCAGCTCTACCCACAAGTGTTCAATTGGGTTGAGTTCTGGGGACTGTGGGGGCCAATCCAGCACCTCTGCTTCATTGTCATTGAGCTATTTCTTCACTAATCTTTAAGTATCTTTCGGGTCGTTACCCTGCTGGAACACTGTGTCGTCCTTTTCATATCCATCGTACTAGAGTGTACTCGTCTTGTAGGATACCCACATATAGCTCAGTATTGAGATCACCATAGATCCTGGTCAAATATCCAATGCCTTTGGCTGTGAAACAACCTATATCATCAGGCTTCCTCCACCAAACTTGACTTCAATTTCTCTATCCATTAGCCCCCTTTTCCCTTGTTTCTTCTAGACCCATTTGCACCCATCATGAGCCTAGTTTATTAACTTTCATCTCATGTCATCAAACATAGTGAACAAAATAACACAGAACACTGCTCAATTTTGTGTGGTAAACGGATAGCAACCCAACCACTATAGTCAGTGGGGTGTGTCAGGCCATAGTTGTCCATTATGTGATGGGTACCAATCTGCTATGTTATTTTTTGTTGCTCTGTTGCTATAATAACACTGGTGTGAACACATCCAAAGTCCTATGGGTCACATTGAATTAGCATTTAGAGTTGTGCATTCTCCATATAATATGATGTTCTGGAAAAACAAAGGAACTCGGTATCATATATACACCAATAAATATCTGAAAGGATTAGATTGATGGTAAAATCGCAAAAGGCGCAGTTCTGAAACTCTTTTGATGACTTGAATTGCTCATTGTTTCTTGATCATGAGTGTCATAAATCCAGCTGAATCATTTACTCTTCACACAATGACTCCACAATGGGTCTTTATTGAAATGTGTTTTCTGTCAAGGTCTTAATCAGTCTTTTATTTTTATCTATCTGAATTTGCCTCTATTTTTCATTAATAGTAGCAGAGAAAAACAGCGTTTATACATGGTGCTATTCATCTTAACTGCAGTGCAGCAACAATATTGGTGCCAATGTCGCTGGCAGTGCTGCCCAGTCAGAGTTGGCAAGGAGCTTTTCAGTGGGATACTTGCTACAGGATACAGTGAAGCAGCTCCTCTGCTGTGTGGCTCCTCTGATCCAGACTCATTAATTGGAAAACTGCCTGGCAGCACTTTGCCTTACACCCATGAAATGAGAGTAGAGGAGGAGGAAGAGGAGTGAAAGACTACTTTTCTTTGTGAAGATGATGGCAGGAAATGGTCCAGAGAGGAGGATACAGGGGTGGTGGATGGGCTCTGCATGGTGTTGAAACTGGGCCTGTGCAATTCGGGTGGAACTAGCACCGGACCTTGCTGCATATCTGGACTGTGGCTTGAGTGGGTCGTGAAAGTCATGTATTGTCCTCATCCATAATTGTTGCTTCATGTGTTGATGGTGGTGTGCATCTTTCCACAGACTGATGTATCCAAGGAAGGGCCCACGTTATATAAAGCAGGGACAGCTTTCTTAGAGAAATAATGGTGGCTATGTATCCTCCATCGAAGTTGAACACATACCATTAGTTGATGAAATGCAATGGGATCCACTAAGTGGTACAGCAGTGACAAACCACTAGCTTCTTGGCCAGATGCGAGTTAAGTTGTACAACTTACGCATGACTGGACATATATTGCGGTTATCTGCCCAAAAATTACATTATGGATGACTGACGTTGGCGTGGAAGAGGAGAAACAGTGATGATGAGGACTATGTGCTAGGTGTAGATGTGACCTGCTTACAAAGATCATCAAGGGAAATAGTAAATCAGCCCCTAGGCTTTTTGGATGTTGGGCCTGCACAATGACTGGGATTGTCCACAAGAACAGAAAAACCACCCATGAAATTACAAGATTTTTTTTCTCATATTAGCACAGGCTAGGCTGTATGTCAGGCAAACAACAACAAAAAAAAATATCACTTATATAAAGTAGAAATTCATTGGAATTAAATCTAATGGGTCATAATGCTTATATATAACAGTTATTTTTATCAGATTTACACAGGCAAAATCAGTACTTTTCTTTAAATACAGCAGTATCTACTTAATTAAAAAAAGTAAACTCTTGCCAAAAAAAGTCCTTAACAAAACATTTTTCACTAACAGGATAGTCTTATTATAAAGGTCTTAAGAATTTGTATAGAGATGAAACTGCTCTATTGTACAACAGACAGACAAAATTAGATTATTGACAATGAAAAGGTTAACTGTGTGTGTAACAGCAGAAGCACAGATGTCACCTCACTATGTCTATGTGATCCTATCTCTACTGAATTCTAGCACTAATCTAACTATGTATTTGCTTGATTTTCTAAGTTCCCTAGTTCTCTAACTATTGCTGGAGTTCCTATTGCTTTTCCCAAACTGTGCTAGGCTATGATGCAGTGTAATGGATTTGCATCTGTCCACCAATATGTCCACCAATACAGTCAGCAACTAAAGGTTAAGAGCAAAAGCAAAAGGGGAAACTGTAGCTGTCAATTATGGCAAATAGTATTGAATAGAATATCCTGGTATTAAATTAGGCACTGCAAAAGCATGTACTTTTTTTCATTTTGTGCAGACACATACTAGCATATGCCAATAACTTTTATATATTTATTATGGATCTACCTGAAAAACAGAAAATGGCCCTCCAAAAAAATGTGGTGGAATATTAAATACATACTGAGCACATATCAAAATAGAATTCTCTCTCATACTTCATATATTAAAAAGTATAGTTCAGTTTTATAGCCAGGGAATATTGTAAATAGAGTCTTCAGTAGTACAATAGAGTTGTCATCAGTCATTGTAACCCTCCCTTTAACAATAAGAAGGCAGTTGTGTTAACCCACCAGAGCCTACACATTACAAGGTCATAAGTTACTGAGCCACCGAAATAAGATTTCTATCTATTGCAAGTGCTCTTATAGCCAGAGTGAATGTTGTAAAATTTTATAACGAAATTGCATATAGTGACATGAAAATTTTTTTTAAATGGTTTTTGGCTAAAAACAGGTTTTAAATAAAATGTCATTTTCTTAGGACTTCAAAGATATCCCAATAATAGGTAAATCAATATCAAAAGTCCGTAAAACCCCTTTAAAAGCAGAAAAGTATTAGAAAAAAAATATAAATCCCTTTAACAACATTTTATACACATCTCTAAATATTTACATCACATAAAAAAGTAACATTTACAAGGTTAAGATTATTTTTACAGGTTCCGTTCTTTAGCTCTGCATAATACAATGTACTTTAAAGATGTTCAACCGGTTATCAACCAGTCTAAGAGCAAAAACGTCAACAACTTATTACAGGCACTTCTTAGGGTGGGTTCACACCTGCGCTTGGTGTCCGTCCGTCGCCAATCCAGTGAAAATCTCGGCGAACTGGATTGGCGTCGGATACAGACCGGTCAGCGGTGCATTGGTTAAAAACCCATTCATTTGAATGGGTTTTTAAAGCAGTGCGCGGGTGTGCGCTTACACCCTCTGCGCTGCCAATCCTTTTTTTTTCGTCGGACACGAAGTCCTGCATGTCCGACTTTGTTTCCGACGAAAAAAAAAAGGATTGGCAGCGCAGAGGGTGTAAGCGCACACCCGCGCACTGCTTTAAAAAACCCATTCAAATGAATGGGTTTTTAACCAATGCACCGCTGACCGGTCTGTATCCGACGCCAATCCAGTTCGCCGAGATTTTCACTGGATTGGTGACGGACGGACACCAAGCGCAGGTGTGAACCCACCCTTAGATTTACAAGACTACAGTAGTTACCTCTAAGACAAACACAGACATTTATCTTTGTACTATTTCATACGAGATGCATGGAAACTGGATGGAGGTGAAAAGAAGGTAGCGATGCTTACAGCTCAGCATTGACATATGCCTTGAAATGAAATTTGGGAATCAGTCAAAATTGATCAGAAAGAGCTAGAGATGAATATATATATAGTGGTGAATATATACTAAATATCATACACAAATACAGCTTCATTAAATATTTGTCCAAGACTAGAAAAACATGGGTGCATTATTTCTAAAAAGAGTGCTGCATCTGTCCGTGGATTGCTTCCAGTATTACAGCTCAACTCCATTAAAGTGAATGTGGCTGAAATGAAATCTCACACTCGCACAATCTGCTGGTGTGGCACTGTTTCTGGAAAGCAGTGGGTTAGAAGGGGTACTAGGTTTCCTTGTGAAGACTGCCTTTAGAGGTGTATGGAGTCTTAAAGGCCATGTATGTTCGGCTTGGAATTCTGTGGAAGAATATGCAAATACGTTTAACCTTGATGGAAAAAGGAAAACTGCAACACCACTTTTTAGAAGGTAGTTCCATATAAGTCAAGGCCTGATTTGCAAGCAGCTTTGTAACATGATTTGGGATTATAGTCCGTACCAGAAATTCTCTTCCAAAAGGAAAATAAACCCATTTGTAGACAGCTGTTTCGAGGTGTCTTTGCAGGCCACCTTTTAAAGGGAGTCTATCACCTTCCTTAAACCCTTTCAAGCTGCCACCATAGCGCTAAAGGCGCTGTGACATGCTTCCATATCATACCTTCATTATATGTCACAGTCCCATGGATACCAAGAAAAAGATGTTTTTATTATGCAAATTTTGCTCAAAGCAAAAATAGCATACATGTTTTATACCTTATTTTCTATGTGATTTATATGCTAACAGTTTATGCGCCTCGCCCATCAGGTGGACAGGGTTTGTTGAAGAGGGGGTAAAGCTTAATATGTAAAACTGCACAAAGAATACACCAAAATTCTGGATAATGCATCAAAAATTTGAAACAATTTTTTTTTTCCCAGAAACTAATAAAAAGTGTACAGGTAGACTACACAAAGTACACCAGATTCTCGAACAGCATTAGACTGCTTGATCACCATTACCCCCCACTCCCCCCAGGCTTGTGGACTTGGTCACAGCTGCGACCACTGTCACCCCCATAGTTACACCAATGTTTATGGGCCCCCTAACGCTCCAGAGCCTGGTTGTGACTGCACCACCTGAAACTCCTCAAGTAATGACCCTCCCTGCAAGATGATTTGCATTTGACCCACCACTGTTCACCCAAAAAAGGAGGGTTCCTGTTGTCATCTGATTGCCACACCTCTATTCGTAAGGAATTGCCTTAAATATTGTGTCTCTCTCCATAGAGTAACATCAATGCAATTTTCAGTAGTCCTTTATAGTCAACACTTTTTTCTGGCAATATTGCATCATAGTAAGAAATGGGATAAGAAATAATTTAAAGGGTTTTTTTTAGGCCTAAAAATGTTTTTTTTTTTTTTTTTTAAATGTCTGTTAGTGCTATTAATGGGTTAATAAATGCACCCATATACCTTTAGCAGTGTTTTGAATGATTTTTGGGTGTCTCTGGGAGCTCCTGGTATCTCCTGCATTTGTTTACATGGTTCAGCTCCCTGCTATGTAACTTCCACAATAACCCTTCTCACCTCACCCCCCTCCTTCCTCTCTTCCTCCCTCCTCTCTCTCCCATACACCCCCTCCGTGTCTCTCTAGCTATCCCACCCTTCCCTACCTACTCAGCCCAACCCCTGACTCCATTATATACTTACCTTCCACACTTCTTCCTGCAGGACGGCCCCTCCTCCTTTACTGTTTCTGCAGGCGCGTGCTCTTCTCCAGCGCTGCACTGTTTTCTGCAACGATGATCCACCTCTACTGCGCATGCGTGGAAGCTGCGCATTAGAGGTGGATTAATCGGCAGCAGTGCGCAGAGCAGCGCTGGAGAAGAGCGCGCGCCTGCAGAATCATTAAAGAAGGAGGAGCCGTCTTGCAGGAAAAAGGAAGAGGCGCAAGTATAATGGGGTGGATGGGGGTGGGGGAGTAATGGATAATCAGAAAATGTATGGGTAAATATACATTTTTGATTATGTTATTTAGAAAGTAGGAGGGGGAGGGTGTTCAGATTAGTGTAGGGATTTCCAGTTATCCCAGACAACCCCTTTAATGATCCTGCATACAGCAATCCAGATCAGGATACTGTGGTACAGTGTGATACTGGCTGCAGTAAAATCTTCTGCATTTTGTATGTTGGGCTTCTAAGATATACTGCTTACAAAGATTTTAAAGGGATTAAAGTGTTAGGGAATGGTCCACTTTTAAGAACCCTCATCTATTAGGTCCTCCAAAGACATTATTTGTAGACATTTAACACTGTAGCTGCCACCTCCACGTATTACATGGAAAGGTCATTGATTTCAGCATAAATTGTGTAATACTTGATTCCCCCTGTGGTGGCACTGCAGAAGAACTGAATACTTGCACCCAGGTTCCTCAATGTACTTTAGGTCATTGCTTTGGGTCCCAGCAGTGGGAAATCTCGTAGTCATCTTATCCTTGATGGACCTTTCCAACAACAACAAAGAAATCCAAAGCAGACATGCTTATCTAGGTAGCATTTTTTTATATAAATGTCTGACTTAATAAAGAGAAGACTAATGATGTCATTGCTTTCTTATATTGAATGAAGCAATAATTCTCAGGTATTCCATCAGTCTTAGCCTCTGTAGTTTAATGGTCTTTTATCATGTCCAAGGTCATTAACTGAATTAATATTCTTCTTATTTTGTCAGCAACCTGAAAAGATAAAATAAGCAGACAAATAGATTAATACCTTCAATAAAACAAGACCCCTAAACATGACTTAGCATTTCATATACCCAAAAGACAATGAACAACAAGCACTTTCACTTTTCCAACAAGGAATTCTTATTAGCATATGCCTTACCCAGAAATCTTAGCAGGGCATGCATGGTCTAATAAGTCCCTGTACCTCCCTATGTCACCCCAATGAGACATAGTATCCTGTGTGACCAAAAAATATGCTTTTGGATTTGCATCTTATTGGGTTTTTTTTTTTTTGTATATTAATGAATCACAAAACATCTGGCTATCAAGACCTTGTATATGCATCAAACTGGTTGGTATTAAGCTGGCTGAACACTTTATATAACTATTTATTTAATGTCACCTGAATGCTTGCCCCTCCCGATCCACCCCAAATAAATATGCACACCAAGCTTGGCTGAGCATGCATGTTTTCGCAACAAGAAGGCACTGCCAGGTATATCGAAGACATTCCAGAAACCACAATATAGATGGCTGGTTTGCCCAACAATCATCTAATCTGTATGTCCACCTTTAGGCTGTTTACCTTGTTTTGTGTTTTTTTTTTCTTCTCTTTTTTGTTAATTTTTTTCCTAATGAATATCTACTTTTGAATGTTAGCCGCTAGAGATTAAAAGCGTGCTTCTGAACTTTTGTATATTGCAAATTTTTATCTAAATTTTTCTGAAGGTTTTGTGGACGGAGTCTAAAGGCATTTTCTCAAATCCCTGTTTATAAACATAGATGACACTACTGTCCGTTTCTCCCCTACTTGATATGCTGACAACAGCAGATTGAATGCTGCTTGATAGGTGTAAACTGTAAATTAAAGCAACTTTTTTTTTTTTTTTTTTTCTTTCATTTGGCCTATGGTCCCCAACACATATGATTCAGCTATATGTATTGCTTTCTATGTGAAAATTCAGGGGATCCATCTCTTCAGTTGGGTCATGTGATCTCATTCTGACCTGCTGGGAATTACACGCCTTTCTGTTCTTTTCGAAAGTCACGTTAGAACTTTAATGAAAGTGCATGGTCTGTAACACATTAGTTTTCCAAAGGAAGAACAGAAACTCCTATCACTATCACTAATGATGATTTGACAGGCTCCTGTCACACTGTTATAATATAGCAGTATATTCAACTATCTTCTGCTATCTGCTTTTTTTTTTTTTTTTTTACAGAGATGACTAAACACACTGCCCCCCAGCAGACAAAGATGGTCTCTAGCTGCCCAAGTGATGCTGTGGACCTAAGCTTTTCCTTGTATGGAGTTTTAAATCCATTGCTTCCAGTTGTTAGGGAGAATCCCATGAGGACACAGCTATTATGGGCCTTAAAGCACATTATGTTATGTTGGAACATTATGTTTCAAGCTAATGGTTTAAGCTTTTGGGCAATGTAGCTATATGAAGGTTTGTTGTTTTATGGAATCAGTTTAATTTTTTTAATGGCATAACTTAGGGGTGGGGTGCATATAAATATAATGTTAAAGACCAGTTAGTCTGGATGCAGGAGGTCCAGCCCTGCCTATAGCTCTATCAGGATTTATATATCTAATTTTCAGAAGGGAGTTAATAGAGTAGAAAATAGTAAAACTTCACTTTTATTTCTTCTATAAATAAAAATAAATATAAAATCGTATTAAAAAGACGAGACTCACTAGTGCTCCCAAGTGCTACCATGTGATTAGTGAAATAGAAGGGATGAGATCACATAAATTGCATATATAGTGTGCACTAATGTTTATAGATGCCCAAAGCAGATATTAGCCCTGCTATTTTATTTTCTAACAGGCCTGTGTCGGATTAGTGCTCATAATCCCATAAAAAGTTGTCAAAAGCTTCAAACACATCTCCCTATAGTGCGGTGAGTCCATCACTACTATGTTCCCCCCTTTATCGGAGGGTTTTATCGTAATATTAGTGTCCAGTTCAAGATCTCTCAATGCCCGTCTTTCTTCAATGCTCAAATTATGCCCTCTACATCTATCATTAAATTGTGCCAGCTGTTCAAGTTCCATATTGACCATAGCTGAAAAAATTTCTATGTAGGCATTATCACTTGGAGGTGGCATTTTGGAGCTTTTAGATTGGTATGTGGGGCCCTTAGGTGACCAAAGTCATTATCATCCATTACACCAGCCAATACCTGCACAGCTCCCAAATCCTCCAATTCCAAGTTAAGTTCAGTGCATTGTCTTTTCTTAATGGCGGTATGGTACTTATGCCACTGTAGCTTTCTAATAAATAGTGCAATATGAGAAGCAATAAGCGGACGTTTGTTGAATACTAAACTAACTCCTCCCTGTTTGTCTGTCTAACCCCTCCCTGTTTGTTTGTCTTAGTTACCCTTCATACAATCCCTTTAAATGACACTAATGCTATTAACTATGACTCATGTTGCTATCATTATTATGGTCATTAGAAAATAAAATAGCAGGGCTAATATCTACTTTGGGCATCTATAAACATTAGTGCACACTATATATGCAATTTATGTGATCTCAATCCTTCTATTTCACTAATCACATGGTAGCACTTGGGAGCACTAGTGAGTCTCGTCTTTCTAATACGATTTTATATTTATTTTTATTTATAGAAGAAATAAAAGTGAAGTTTTACTATTTTCTACTCTATCAACTCCCTTCTGAAATTTGGGTGGGGTGCATATAATGTATTAAACGATTTTTGAGGGGGGGATGCTAAACAAACACTAATTGTTATTTTTACTTTGGCAGCTTCATGTGGATTTATTTTTACAAGATGGCTAGAGTGTGACCTTTTGATTATTCAATTTTATTTTGTTTTTAGTTTTTTTCTTATCCTAAATCACAATGCAGAATAAAACATTTGTTTAAAAGTATAGTCATTGCTATTGCAGCAATGCCAATTACATGTACATTTTTTTAACATTTTTTTTTATACTTTTGACATAATTAAGGATTTTGAAAGGGATGTGTGTTGTTTTTGCTTTAAGTATCAATTATAACAGTTTATTTAACTTTTGTATATTTTTTTTATTCCCACTAGGGAAATCATGATCACTTACATACTGTAATTCTTCTGTATTACAGTGTATTATGCCAGTTGGTATAGAACATGGCTAAAGTGCCATAAAAGTATGTCAAGTGCCACCCCAAAGGGTTAAAGGACATCCTGGCTGCCTGTATCCATCACTGAAGAGCCGGTGGTTGGGTGCTCATTATATACATATTTACACATCTAAATGATATAGAGACTGCCAAAGTCTTTTTTGTAAGTGTTGTCATGGCGGAAACTGCAGAGAGGAACAACCATAACTGTACCACAATCAAAATTTTTGTACCTTAGCCATTGACAATGCAGCCACTCAACTTCAGATAACATCCAGAATGTACTAAAATACATCTAAATGTTTTTTTTACTAATAGACCATAACTCACTCAAGTATGCCCTAACAACAAGGAATTACATAAGACAGGTCTGGGCTCTGATCTGGTCACAGATTCCTTCAGATGACAACTTCAGATAACTATAGATGACCCTTCACTGTTGCTTAGTGGTCCTCAAAAACCAGGCTACAATATATTTTTCATACATTTTACATATTTTTTGCAGGTTAGCACAAGTTTATAGTCCCAGCTTGTGAGATTAGAACTCCAAATCCTCTGCTTCTATTTATCAACAGTACCCATACTAACCACAGGGTAGGTAGTAAAGTGTGTGACTGCTGGACGCCCTACTGGGACTCTACTGATCAATAGAACAGGGATGGGTTTGAAAAATAAGACAAGACCTGGAACCCATATACTAAACTACTATAACCAGACAATTCTCATTCCATCATTGGTTTCCCTTTAAGCGGATTCTAAAAGCTAAAAATACCCTTTTAACACAGTCCTACAACAATGGCAAGATCACATATCAATAAATGTGTGTGATTTTTGTCACTGCACAGGTTGACACAGGCAGGAGATGGTTGGGGTCTGAGTGGCAAAAGCAGTGCTCCAGAGAGCTGGAGGCCCGCCCCCAGTGCACCAACTGCCTCACTTGCATAAATCTTCAAAATTGCTTTTCTCCAATCTATAAAAGTGACACACATAACAAAGGTATGATATTTACTCCTGTAATGTGCTTCCATAACATGGTGGTGAAGGTTGAATATGCTTGGAGGAGGTGGTAGACTACCTTTATAAACCTTAGCAAAATAAGGCTTGCTATATCATAGCCATTACATGCAAATGCAAATGGTTTAATGGAATGAGAACTTACAATAAAGCTTTGTTCTTTGTTCAGGAATCTCAATTCTGTAGATTTCAAGGTTTCAACTTACATCTATAGATTAGACCAAATGCAACACTTTGTTACTGACCATCTCCATTGAACTTCGCACAAGTATATGAAGATTCAAGCAGAGTCTCCATTGACTTATTAAATTCCTCAGATATTTTCTGCTTTATTGAAAGAAGCAGAGAAGTATTGCAAGATAGATGAATAGATGCTACACATAGGGTCTCTTCATCTGCCATAGCAACCAATGCAAAATGTATATTTGTCTCTTATAGAAACATCTTTTAAATGTGTCACCAATCCACTTACAGACTGTATATCTATTCACTTGCTTATTTGGGTTGTTTTAACCTAACTCTAAATCTCAGGTAAGAAGAATCATGGGAGTCGTGGTACTCTTGTAGTATTGTTAACTGTAGACCCCATTAATACAAGGTCTCTGTATGATTTGACTGAACTTAAGTTTCCACATTTATGTCATTCTCAAGGAAGAACATACACTAGACATCACAACAAAGATGTACATAATGGTAGAAATAATTATATGTTTTTAGAAAGATTAAGTTCTTGCCCCAATGCATTTTCTTATAAAGAGACACAGATAAAAAAAAAAATAAGGGAAGGTAAAGGCTATTGAAAATTGAGGTTGCATTTTATGTGTAGATGTAGAGGTCCCACTAGGTCTCCATGGAAAGTAATAAAACATTATTTCTTATATAAAAGGTGGCCTCCAAGGTAAATGGCTGTAAAATAACCAAAGGGATGTCAATATTAAGTGAATAAATTGAAGTGTATGATAAAAGGAAAGTCAACACTGGATAAAAATATATATTACAAATACAACACTATGCAAAAGTTTTAAGTGGGTGTGGGAAAAATGCTGCAAAGTAAGAAGAATACTGTAAAAATAGTGTTTATAGTTTAATAAGATTAAGTGTATGAAGAAATCTAAATCCCATCAATGTTTTGTGTGACCTTTACCCTTTTCACTTCCATCAGTTCTTCTTACACGTGCACACAATTTTTCAAAGAACTTGGCAAGGAGGTAATTCCCGCCATCTTGAAGAACGAAGCAGAGATCTTCTGTGGATGTAGGCTTGATCAAATCCTTCTGTCTCTTCATGTAATCCCAGACAGACTGGATAATGTTGAGATCAGGGCTTTGCGGGGGCCATATCATCACTTCCAGGACTCCTCCTCAAAAAGGTAGTCATATAAAATATTGATATGATTTAGATTAGATTCTGGATTGTCATGATGTAGCCTTCCAATCAATAAGGGCATCAATTATATGAAACATGTCACAACTGAACTGCCTTTATCAAAAAGCAAGCACATGTCTGCAAAAAATGGCTGATGATCAGCTGCATTTGGCTGATCATGCCAAACACTGATATTTTCAGCTAACCGTCAACCAAACAAAAAAAAAAAAATATCAACCATAGCCTTCATGTGGTAGACAAAGAAGTGCTTTCAGCCATTGCAAATGGATGTTCATGGTGTTCTCATGGCCATCTGTTGGTCAAAATGTATAAAACTAGCCATCTCAGCCAGTGAAAGTCTGATATAAATGGTCAACTTTAGCTACAACTACCAACAAACCGATTAAAACATAACTTTTACCAAAGTTGTGAAAATGTAATACCAATTGCAACTGAATGTTGATGATTATGGCTTACAGCTAATGAAAACCCAAAAGTTAGTATTTCAGAAATGTAGAATATTGTGAAAAAGTTCAATATTGTAGACTCACAGTGTCACACTCTAATCAGGGAATCAACACAATTCTCCTACCAAGGTTACACAAGTCTTTAAATGGTCTGGTTGAGTAGCCTACACAGTTGAGCGGAAGACTGCTGACTTGACAGGTTTCCAAAGGAAAGTCATTGACATACATCACAAGAAGGGTAAGCCACAATGGTCATTGCTGAAGAAGCTGGCTGTTCACAGAGTGCTGTATCCAATCATACTAATTGAAAGTTGAGTGGAAGGAAAAACCGTGCTAGAAAAAGGTGCACAAGGGGTCTTCCATAATATTCTAATTTCTAAGATACTAACTTTGGGGTTCTTATTAGCTGTAGAATCAACAACATTCACTTTTTGAATTTAATTACTGAAATAAATTTCACTTTTAAAGATATTTTAAATTTATTGAGATGCACCTGTATACCCACAATTCTGCTTCTAATATTGATGAGGATGAACTGACCAGACTTGAAAATACACAGCCTCTAAATATGACACCACCTCATAACTTAAAGGGGTTGTCCGGGATAAACTGGGAATTAACCCCTAAACCACACCACAGGGACACTTTCTGATAACCCGTTGATGATCCGTTTCACCGCTTCCGAAACGGATTGTCACCAGTACTCTCCCCCCCCACCAACCCCATCAGTACTTACGTGCCTTCCTGTCCCAGAACGGTTTCTCCCATCTTCCTCTCTGCAGGTGCCTGCGACTCAAGCCTGTGCACAGTGAAGGAGAAAGGAGGAGCAGTCTCCCAGAGAGGAAGATAGGCAAGTATGATGCGATTGGGGGGAGGGGAGGGTGTTAGTAGTGGGCGGGATAGTTTAGCTAGGGAGACAGGGAGAGGGGTGTAATGGAATGAGAGAGGGGGGAGGCTGAGTGAGAGGGAGGTAGTGTGGAAGGTACACAGGAAGCTACACCATGTAAACAAATGCAGGAGATGCCAGGAGCTCCCACAGACACCCAGAAATCACTCAAAACACTGCTAAAGGTATATGGGTGTACTTATTAACCCATTACTAGCACTAACAGATCTTTTTTTAAAAAAAATATTTTTTTGCCCGGAAAACCCCTTTATACCAAAAGGCATAACACAAAGCTACTAGGCACCAATGCAAAATCCTCACTAAGGCAGCAAACCTTGTTTGTCCCCCTATGGCTTCATATGACACCCTCTGTACCCCCGACTCAAACTGCAAAATACACCGGAATGATTATTCCAAAAAGGACAGTCTAACTTATCAAAGTGATACTTCAGGCCAGTCTTCCAGATTATCAAAGGAGAATACACTCAGTCAGACTGTGCTTACTGCCTGGGGTGGTAGACATGGTACCCGCATCACGATCACTTACCTGGGGAACAAATTCTGATGTGATCTTCACAGTAGCTGCTGGTGCACAAAGCCAGTGTGTACTGTCTATTCTTCCGGCTCCTACTACTATCTTTTCTTCTGAATCCTGCAGTATCCTGGTGTAGGAGACAGGAGCTGGAAGAATAGACAGTACACACAAGCTTGTCCAATGAAGATCGCATCAGGGTTTATTCTCCAGGTAATTGATTATTATATACAGTTCCGAGATCAATATGTGGGGTATGGGGCATCACTACAGTGAAAAGTCCCCTCCATAATTAATAGTATTAGTAACAGTATTATTTATGGGGGAATATAACCCATAGAGGGGTGCTATCATGGCACTATTATAGTAATAGAGCCCATCCACAGGTAATAGCCCCCTCACATAATAGTACTAAATATGGGTGGACTATTACCAGGGGAGGCACTATTACTGTAATAATGTCATAATAGCGCCCCTCCTCCGCATAAGTAATAGTATTGATTATGCGGAGGGACTATTACCTCTGTGATAGGGAACAATTACCTCTGGAAGAGCGATTAAGAGATTAATTAAGAGAAATTTGAGGCAGACATCTGCCACGGATTTCTCTTCATTTTCTGCCCTGTTGCAGAAAGCTAAAGCAGGTGAATAAGCCTAATCAGCAGAGACTCATTTGCCTCGGACTCTGTGGCTGAAAAGGCTTTGGAATTCGAGCAAGATGCTTATTTTTTTTTCACTCCGCTTCAATCTCTGCTTCCCATTGAAAACAACAGAAGGCAGAATCAGGGCAGAAACTGTCCCCACCCTGCTCACGTTCACACTATGTGGCCAGCGAGGTACGCATTAGGGCTTGCGGTGCACATTTGACACAAAATAGGGCCCTGCACAAAACATGTGCCTTTATATCATTTCTCTATGCCAGAGAAATGGCATAGAGGGAATGATAAATTCCCCCCACTATGCTGTTGGTAGATTAAACTTGGCACAGTTTTCTGGTATAGAGGGATGCTAATGTGGCGCACAACAATTCTTGCAGAAAACTTGCACCACATGCCCTGATCTGTGCCTCGCTTTCCACATTGTGCGAATGTGAGCAGGGTGGGCCATGGCAGTAATGCCTGGGCCCAATGGTTTCATTATAACTCTTGCCAGTTTTATGGCAAGTGTTATAATGGAAATCCACACCAGTTGGCGCGGGGCCATCCAACTGATTTATAAAGAGGCTGCAGCTTCTTCTTAAATCTCTTGGACCCTGTGCCAGTTGGGGCCTTTTTAAAGTCTGCCGTATGATACACCAGTCTTAATAAACCTGCCCCACTCTGAGATTCTCTGAGCAGAACTAGCCAAAAGTGGGCAAAGTATGGAAATTGCTGCATGGGTACTGCATAGCTGTTTGTGTGTTATACAGTACCCATACAGAGGGGTGTAAATAGGAAAGACCAAGCAAAGCAAGACCCATAGCATGCTTTTGAACCCAGTATAATGCCCCGTTTAGTAGCCCCCACATGGTATAACACCCCCTTTACTGGCCCACACATATGGAATAATGGCCCCTTTACTGATTTTCCCCCCCGACACGTGGTATATTGCCCCATATATAATATATTGCCTCCTTTATTGGCCCCCATATAGCATACTGTCCCTGTACAAAGCATACACCACTCAGCTGAAGTTGGCTCATTCACAGAGCCTAGACTACCTTTTCACAGTAAAAACTGATGGTAAACACGGATGACAACTGATGGTTTTGGAGTAGAAGTTTTCGAAAAAGCCTCGTGACCCCTGATGCATTTTTCCATCAGTTTTGGCATCAGTTGTAATAACTTAAGGGACGCAAAAACTGATACTGATGCAACTGACATATGGGAGCGTACCCTAAGTGTTACCCTTCAGCATTTCTGAGCAATATCTTTGCATCCAAGGACTAAAATGTTTTCCTAATAGCTCGACATACCTATACATAAAGAGACATGTTGTAATTGAAAACCCCCATTCCTTCCTTTCAATATGCAGGTTCAGCATTTTCTATATACTATACTAATGTAACCCCCCTCCCATTCACTCCACCACATTATCTTCTTGCAACATTTCATGTCCATGTCAACCAGAAATAAATAAAACTGAACAAGAGCCCATTGTATACTGGGCATACAGATGTAAATATATATGCATATGGATTATGTAAATGTATTTTTTGTACAATTTTCATGAGTGCTAGACAGACGTACACTTCTGTTTAGCAGAATTTAAAAATGACCCTACAGTATGTTTACTGCCTGAAAGAACTGAAAGAAATGTACTCCATTTGTAGATTCTCTTTTTGTTATTTCCTTCTCTAAAGGATTTTCAGCTGCAATAGCGCTAGCTAGCTATTTATTACGATGCCAAACTGACACATTATAGGCAAGCATAAGTAATGTATTGACAATGCAACAATGCCACAATATGTCTGGTGCAGACAGACAGAAAATAAATTTACAAAATGTGAAAATACAATGACAGAGGCAGGTATATAGATATCTTGTCACTGATGCAAAGCAGCTGGATGGTAAATCTTAGCCTTGGGGGACAAGCACACAGTACTGACCCATAAGTAGAGATGGTCGAATCAGTTCATTTTAAGCAAGGATCGACATGAATATTCCAAATTGTTTTTTTTTTTTTACCAAACCAAACAAATGGAGATGCGTCTCGGGCTAACTAAAATAGAAGCCACATTGTACTCTGACCCAAGAGTATAATAGGTGGGAGCCAAGGGGAAGTAAAAAAAAAACCCAAAAAAAAATACTAATTATATATATATATATATATATTATATATATATATATACACACACACACACACACACACACACACACACACATACACAGTACAGACCAAAACTTTGGACACACCTCATTCCAAGAGTTTTCTGTATTTTCAGGACTATAAAAATTGTAGATTCACACTGAAGGCATCAAAACTATGAATTAACACATGTGGAATTATATACTTAACAAAAAAGTGTGAAAAACAACTGAAAATATGTCTTATATTCTAGGTTCTTCAAAGTAGCCACCTTTTGCTTTGATTACTGCTTTGCACACTCTTGGCATTCTCTTGATGAGCTTCAAGAGGTAGTCACCTGAAATGGTCTTCCAACAGTCTTGAAGGAGTTCCCAGAGTTCCCCAGTCTGGAGGTGTGTTTGGGGTCATTGTCTTGTTGAAAAATAAATGATGGTCCAAACTAAATGCAAACCGCATGGAATAGCATGCCGCTGCAAGATGCTGTGGTAACCATGCTGGTTCAGTATTCCTTCAATTTTGAATACATCCCCAACAGTGTCACCAGCAAAGCACCCCCACACCATCACACCTCCTCCTCCATGCTTCACGGTGGGAACCAGGCATGTAGAGTCCATTCGTTCACCTTTTCTGCGTCGCACAAAGACACGGTGGTTGGAACCAAAGATCTCAAATTTGGACTCATCAGACCAAAGCACAGATTTCCACAGGTCTAATGTCCATTCCTTGTGTTCTTTAGCCCAAACAAGTCTCTTCTGCTTGTTGCCTGTCCTTAGCAGTGGTTTCCTAGCAGCTATTTTACCATGAAGGCCTGTTGCACACAGTCTCCTCTTAACAGTTGTTGTAGAGATGTGTCTGCTGCTAGAACTCTGTGTGGCATTGACCTGGTCTCTAATCTGAGCTGCTGTTAACCTGCGATTTCTGAGGCTGGTGACTCGGATGACCTTATCCTCTGCAGCAGAGGTGACTCTTGGTCTTCCTTTCCTCATGTGAGCCAGTTTCTTTGTAGTGCTTGATGGTTTTGGCCACTGCACTTGTGGACACTTTCAAAGTTTTCCCAATTTTTCGGACTGACTGACCTTCATTTCTTAAAGTAATGATGGCCACTGGTTTTTCTTTACTTAGAATTTGTATTATGGCAAGAAAAAAGCAGCTAACACTCCATTCAGTAGGACTATCAGCTGTGTATCCACCTGACTTCTGAACAACACAACTGATGGTCCCAACCCCATTTATAAGGCTAGAAATCCCACTTATTAAACCTGACAGGGCACACCTGTGAAGTGAAAACCATTTCAGATGACTACCTCTTGAAGCTCATCAAGAGAATGCCAAGAGTGTGCAAAGCAGTAATCAAAGCAAAAGGTGGCTACTTTGAAAATATGTCTTATATTCTAGGTTCTTCAGTTGTTTCACACTTTTTTGTTAAGTATATAATTCCACATGTGTTAATTCATAGTTTTGATGCCTTCAGTGTGAATCTACAATTTTTATAGTCATGAAAATACAGAAAACTCTTGGAATGAGAAGGTGTGTCCAAACTTTGGTCTGTACTGTTATATATATATATATATATATATATATATATATATATATAAAACAACAATACAAACTCACCTTCATTTACCTCTTTTGGGCCTTCTTGCAGCATTTGGCGCTCTCCTGGCGATGTCCGGTGCTCTTCTGTGATGTCATTGGCCCTGTCCCAACGCTGAGGCCTGTGATTTGGGCCTCAGCTTTGACACATGCCCATGTGACATTATTTTATGCAAGTCCCTTACTATAAATAATCCAGACATATGTGCCCTCCCCGTCAAATATAAACAGGTTTGCCAAGTTGCGGAATCATACATACCCACCACAAACCATACAGTGACTAGAGTACTTATCAGACAAAGTCAGGATAGAATAACCAATGGCAGTGACTCACATGCGGTATCCTCTATGAAGGGACTTGTTCTACTACCATTTATTTTCAATCATGACAATTTCTCCCAGCCAAAATGTATCTTTGCAGTATCCTGCCCATGTTTCTTTAGCTCTTCATTTCTGCAGCTTATCCTAAAACTATGTCCCTTAAAGAGGACCCCAGTTCTCATCAAAACTTGAATCTCTGGGCAGTCTGTTCTATGACTGCATAAGCCTTCATACATTAGGCACATTATGGCTGCAGCACATTTTACATTTCTCTCTCAGGCTGTGGGTGTGTACAGTAGATACCAGTCTACCCTCTGCCCTATCCATTACTACTACTACTGGTTTATACATACTGTATGTAATTCTGGAAAAATTAACTGTAAAATAGTAAACAAATAGCTGAGAAAAGTCCAGGTGACCATAATATAGGAGATCCTACTACATGGCATGATACAGCTACAAAAATCTCAGACAATCTGAGAACAATAAAAAAAAAGCAGCCTGATGTCTATGACTAATATCCCAGCAATAACACAAACAGCTAGTCACAAGTATATAGAAGTAGTAACCTCTCTTATAATGTAGATCTTCCAGAATCTTGTGAGAGGTGGTTGACACCCTTGAATCCACCACATGCATAAAAACAATAAGACCTGTCTGTTGGTTTTGGGCCACTGAACCACCAGCTTGCTGTTATGCTGCTGGGGATTAGGGTCCTACTCTTGAATCAGTTTATATGACAGCCATCCATTCCCACATTGTAAAGTTATACCTTAGCTGCAGATTGCACCTGTTAAAACTGAGGTCAGTCCACCACGCTTCACTGTGTATGCACCTGATGTGCAAGGTATGCGTAGTGCAGCAAGGTGTACTGACCTTGGCTTCATCAGGCAGTATGTACTGCAATACACTCCCAGACTCATTTTCTGCTAAGATGGAACTTCATTTACAATTTATATTCCAGCTGTTGAATGCTATACTGGTCCTTTAGTGGCCCCAAACTAGCTGACGGATTTCCTTTAAGGCCTGGTCATTTTGGAGTTAGCAAGAGATATCCAAGTGATAGACCATTTAATAGCATGGTAGTAGCAGTATCGTAACAGTATTAAAACACCAAAATATGTAAAACCAAAAAAAAACAAAACATTTTTTTTTTTTTAAAGTAAAGCAAAAAGTTAAAATCCAAATATTTTCGCAATATAACTGTCTCAAGTAACTGCAATTCTTATTCCTTTTCTATTGAACCATAAAGGTCTATCTCAGAGCTTCCAGTAAGTGAAAGGCTTTTCTATTCTTTCTGTCTTAAGGTTTGTCTGGGTCACCCCATTAATTTGATAAAACAGAGAAAGTGTGACAGAAGGAAGACACACAGCATATTGTGATGAGCATTTTGTTAGCATAAAGAAAAGACCAAACGTGTAAGGCCTGTGATTTGCGGATACAATGGTTTCTTCTGTTGACTTGCCTTTGTTTTCGCAGGCAACATGTTGCAGAAGACGAGCTCTGAATGAGGGGGAGCTGGGAGCAGGTGGAGAAGTGGGCCCTTTGTGGAAGAAGCACAATTACCTGTATGTTGATGGAACTCGGGGAAGTGTTTATCACCCCATGTGTGTCACAAGAGGCCAGTTATTACAGTTTTCTTTTCAACAAAAAATGTATTATCGCTATTAAATAAGTTATGTTGGAAAACATAGAGGATGAGCGACCTCTTTTGTTCACTCGCTTGCAGAACAGTAATGATATAGACTATAAAAACCAATACACAAATGCATTCAACTGACTTATACAAGACACATGGTCAGTTTTAGGTGTGTCGATCATGCCGAATGGGAACTAGCATCACCCTGAGCTTTAAAGAATATCAATTTATCCCAAAAAAAAAAAAAAAAATTAAAAAAGTTACAACTTCATTGACCGTGCGTCTTGGGAGTCTCTTTCAGGGTTACACTTGTTATTCTTTTTATTCTGATGGTAAAACGGAAAAACACTGCCCCACTATTCATGTCATTACGAATCCCAGAACCCTAAGAGCCAATTCACACATGGGCTCGGAAATGTGTGATGGCTGCAATGCCAGGCATCACTGTGTCTTGTGTTAACTGGACTCACCATTTACCATAGCGGGTCTACTGTCCTATACGCAAATGCTGCTGCAAATATGGGACAGTAAAACCTGAGTCATTCTGGAACTCATTTGCAACTGGCCTGGTAAATGTGGAGAAAAAAAGGGTGTTGGGGATTACCACTTTAGAGCAGCGACAATACCGTCATTGCTCCAAAGAGCTAATTTGCATATTGAGAAAATAAAAAACAACATTTTGGCAATAGAGGAAATAATTCACAAGGGAAAAATTCTGTTTGATTCAGATGATTGTAACCTATCCATCTGCGGGCTGGCTTGATACATTGGGTTCTAGTGACAGACTCCCTTTGGGAACTCTGGGTGAGTGGGACAGCTCAGTGGTTGGATTGGTTGCCTTACAGCATGGGGGTCTTGGGTTCAAATCCAAACAAGGGAAACCTGGCCGAATATTTGAAGGTTTGTTTAGTTTTGCGTTCAGACAAGTCAACTCTCCGGTTCCTTTCAGTCTGAGCTTGTTTGGATAGAACTGGAAGTGAAATTATTATATACTCTGGGGTCTCTACAGAGCCCTAAACTCTACTACACAAGTGCTACATAAGCAAGGTACCTAAGTCTAACTTATCTATTAATAGGTTTTTACTGATTGGGTGGATTTCTTTTTGGGTTCTCCTCCCAAACATAGGGAGAACATACAAACTTCAAGCAGATGAAACCATTGGATGGGTTCAATCTGTGGCAACAATGGGTGAATCAGGGGAGACGTGAATTCTTTGGAATTACTACCGAGATGGCAGAGTGATTCAGCATCAACCATGTTCAAAATGTTTTTGAGCTACAATAATACAATTGACATTCATTTATAATTCATCTATTCAACATCAGTTCGCCACAAAATAATGGTACAGGAAAATGCAGTTTGGTTTATGAGATTTTGTGCTTCTTTTGTTACAAGTTGAATACTTCAAAGAGAAAATCTTTGTTGCCTTGAATTGATTTAGTAAAAAAAAAAAAAAATATGGCGCTTTCAATTTTCTGAATAAGCCTTTAAAATTACCCTTTTTAAGTCATATTTATGGGATTTGCATGAAGTCATTGTGCTCTATACTATAGTGGAATGAAACCAATTCAGTGATTTTTCCAAAGTAAAACAAAGAAATGCAGATGAATAATTAAGAGGATGTAAATGTATGAATAATGAAGTTGCCAATTCACACATTTCTAAGGACATTACAATAAAGTAACTTCTTCAGTAAAATATAACTGCAATGTAACAAAAAACTCATATTAAAACAAAATGGGACCCCAGAAATGTGGCAATTCTAAACCGCCTTCTTTTGTGTCTACTGTAGGTTACTGCCGAGACCAGTGATTGGCTGCCTAAGGTGCCCAAAAATAGGACATCATCATTTCCAGACTGCCAAGGACCAGAAATGACAGAACTGGGATTCTGACGCTGAAAAAGGGCAACTTTAAAAGGCGACTCACATAATATAACATCTATTTTTTTTTCTTTATTCTGTCAATCTTGGTTTTACAGTGTGTGTATATACCATATTTTTCGGACTATAAGACGCACCTAGGTTTTAGAGGAGGAAAATAGGGGAAAAAAATTTTGCAGCAAAAAAATGCGGTAAAATATTTAACAACATATGGGAGTTGTAGTTTTGCAACAGCTGCAAAGTCACATTGAAAGGTGGCCCTGCAGCTGTACGGGGGATGTATAGGGCATCTTTTTTTTCGCGGGGCCAGGTGTACTTTTTAATTATACCATTTTGGGGAATGTCTATTGCTTTGAGCACTTTTTATTCTAATCAGAGGCGAAACAGTGAAAAAAACGTCGGTTCGGCACTTTTAATTTTTTTTTTTTCCCGCTACAACGTTTACTCAACAGGAAAAATATTTTTATAAGTTTGTAGACCGGCGTTTTCGGACACAGGTATACCTAATGTGTATATGTTTCACAGTAACTTTCTACTTTTATATGTATTCTACAGGAAAGGGGTGATTTAGAACTTCTTTATTTTTTAAAATTTTTTTTATTTGTTTCTAAATTTTTATTAGACCAGCTGCAATACTAATATTACTATGACAAGCCTGGGAGCCTTCATAAGGCTCCAGGCTGTCACAGGAACAATTCGGCTGCTGCAATCTCGCAGTGCAGGATCCGGCCTGCAATGAAAAAGGTAGCCACCGGCCCCGGGGTCATTTTAATATCTTTGGGGGATCTTACAGGTAGTAATGCCCGCCATCAGAGTGGACTCTGATGGCGGACATTAGCTCTGGTTTTCTGCTGTACATTACAGCGGAGACCCGGTAGCTATGGCAACCGCTCTGCAGCAGAGCGGCTGCCATCATCTTTACAGACCCGGGATCTGCCGTAATAGCACGGCGGATGCCGGGATGAGTTGGCACCGCTGGGACACCCTCTCCTCCAAGCCCAGGGCCCGCAGCATCGCTCCACTCCTGCCGCTGTAGGAAGCTGGAGGCAACAGGAGTGAGGCGATGCTGCGACCCTGCTCCTCCCACCCCCCCAACCGCCCACATTCGGACTATAAGAAGCAATCCCATTTTCCTCCCAAATTTTGGGGGAAAAAAACCTGTGGCTTATAGTTAAAAAAATACTGTATATATATATATATATATATATATATATATATATATATGGGTTTCACTTATTATTTCACTTATTCACATTTATGTGAAAGCGTCGGCAGCCCCACTAGTGTAGTTATGCTGTAGCTGGAACATCATTTGTTATCACCTTCACAACTCTGGAAATGCATGACTTAAATTGACAACCACTTGTTTCCAGTCCCCTTGTCAAAGAGATGTATCCCTACGACACTTACCTGATGCTTTGAAAGAGGTCAATTCTACAGCCTGTAATAGGAAACGAGAATAAAAATACATTTTAATTTCATGTAACAGAAATTCAGTCTAACAATTATTTCCTATTGTTCTTTAAATCTCTCTCTATTGCAATTGTTTTGTATTGCTGTTTATTTGTTCTATATTGCCAATGTCTAGTCTTCCAAATTAACCAATAGAATCATTTTGATATTGACTGTTAAATAGCAGATACTGATTATAACAATACTTCTAAAGAGACCCCAGAATATAATAGCGATTCGTGGGAGATGAACAACAAAAGTTTTAGGTTCAAGACGAGCCTGAAACTTTTGGAAAAATTCAGGTCAAATCCTGTTTAAGGCCAGGGCCCCACGTGGAAAAAACGCAGCGTTTTACAGTCACAGCAAAGTGGATGGGATTCTAGCGAATGCCATGCTCACTCTGCGGGAAGATACGTGGTGTGGACACGTGCCGATTTCCAAAACCGTCGCGGTTTTGGAAATCACAGCATGTCAATTATATCTATGGAAACACCGGCAGTTTCCCTATAGATATAATTATAGCAGAAAGTCCTCAGAAGAAACCTCTGTGAACTTTCTGTGCAAAGCACTGTGGGAAGATCCACGATGCGGGACGCCACGTGGGGCCTTAGCCTAATAATGGTTCACTCATTTCTAGCCCAGGCTCCTGTAAAGACTGAATATGTGTAATATCTTGCAGTTAAGCGGGTCTCACTAATACATGTTTTATTAGTGCATCTGTATATCATAGGGAGAAAAGGACAACCCTGGAGGAACCAGATTGAGAGCCTATAACAAACAGCAGTTGGAATGGATGACATGCAGTACCCCTACTGCAGGAAAATATATGGTGGTGGCCACAGCTGTTTCTGAGTGAGAGACAGACATTTATGGAGCAGATCTTCCTCTACTTACTTTGCGCAGTGTATGCCAACTAGGCTCCACCCACCGGTATGGGGAAACAAAATACTATGAATAGAGCCTACAGAGTAGAAAACTGCTAAAATTGCAGAATCTAAATCACATAAACCTTCATAAGTATTAAAGGGCTTTCCAGGATTAGAAAAATATGTCTGCTTTCTTCCAAAAACAGCACCCCACCCGACCATGCATTATGAGTTCCATTCACTTCAACGCATATGAACGCAACGCACAAGCAGGGGAGGACAGGGGTGGCAATGTTTTGTTTTTTTTAAAGAAAGCAACCATGTTTTTCTAAATTGTTGGAGTTCTATAATGTGCAACCGGAGGTTTAGATGTCTAGTTTGTGTTTTTACAAGAGAACTTGATGGATGAAATTGTGCAAGTTCTCCCACTTAAAAAGGTGAGAGAGGCCTGTAATTGACATCATAGGTAGACCTCAACTATGAGAGACAAAATGAGAAAACATATCCATAAAATCACATTGTCTGATTTTTAAAGAATTTATTTGCAAATTATGGTGGAAAATAAGTATTTGGTCAATAACAAAAATTGTCGCTGGGCAACAAGGACTTTCAACTCCCTCCAAAGGTTTTCTATGGGGTTGAGATCTGGAGACTGGCTAGGCCACTCCAGGACCTTGAAATGCTTCTATTGAAGCCACTCCTTCGTTGTCCTGGTGGTGTGCTTGGGATCATTGTCATACTGAAAGACCCAGCCACGTTTCAACTTCAATGCCCTTGCTGATGGAAGGAGGTTTGCACTCAAAATCACAATACATGGCCCCATTCATTCTTTCATGTACACGGATCAGTCGCCCTGGTCCCTTTGCAGAGAAACAGCCCCAAAGCATGATGTTGCCACCCCCATGCTTCACAGTAGGTATGGTGTTCTTTGGATGCAACTCAGCATTCACTCTCCTCCAAACATGGCGAGTTGTGTTTCTACCAAACAGTTCTACTTTGGTTTCATCTGACCATATGACATTCTCCCAATACTCTTCTGAAACATCCAAATGCTCTCTAGCAAACTTCAGACGGGTCCGTATATGTACTGGCTTAAGCAGGGGGACACGTCTGGTACTGCAGGATCTGAGTCCCTGGTGGCATAGTGTGTTACTGACGGTAGCCTTTGTTACGTCAGTCCCAGCTTTCTGCAGGTCATTCACTAGGTCCCCCCGTGTAGTTCTGGGATTTTTGCTCACTGTTCTTGTAATCATTTTGACCCCACGGAGTGAGATCTTGCGTGGAGCCCCTGATCGAGGGAGATTATCAGTGGTCTTGTATGTCTTCCATTTTCTAATTATTGCTCCCACAGTTGATTTCTTCACACCAAGCTGCTTGCCTATTGCAGATTTAGTCTTCCCATGCTGGTGCAGGTCTACAATTTTGTTTCTGGTGTCCTTCCACAGCTCTTTGGTCTTCACCATAGTGGAGTTTGGAGTGTGATTGTTTGAGGTTGTGGACAGATGTCTTTTATACTGATAATGTCAAACAGGAGCCATTACTACAGGTAATGAGTGGAGGACAGAGGAGCCTCTTAAAGAAGAAGTTACAGGCCTGTGAGAACCAGAAATCTTGCTTGTTTGTAGGTGACCAAATACTTATTTTCCACCATAATTTGCAAATAAATTCTTAAAAAAAAAAAAATCAGACTGTGATTTTCTGGATTTGTTTTCTCATTTTGTCTCTCATAGTTGAGGTCTACCTATGATGTCAATTACAGGCCTCTCTCATCTTCTTAAGTGGGAGAACTTACACAATTGGTGGCTGACTAAATACTTTTTTTCCCAACTGTATATTATGTTATATTATAAGCACTTTCCCTGTAAGCGAAGTATTTGATAACACGCTCATAAGTGGTGCTTTTACATGATATATATTAAATTGTTATATTTTTCAGGATGTGCTAAGGTGATTATTTCAAAACAATCAAGGGCAATAAGAAACAATGATCCATTCTAGCAGAAATAAAAAACATCGATACTGGATCTACAAAATGTTCAAATATGTCACTAATGTTATACGGATGCTCATTGTACGAATGTTATACGATGAATGTCACACAGTATGTTTAAGTAAAATTTACGGGACAAAAGGATGAATAAATAATTATTCAGCTTATTTAAAAGCACCCTCTATAACATGCAATGATAGTCAATGTCTCAGAGCTTGGCCTCACAAAACTGCTATTGATATTTTCAAGGTTTTTCACTTTGTGACTTGTATACATATTCAGCATTATGTAAAGCTGGAAAACTTCAACAGTAGAATAAAAATTATGAATAGAGTGAGTACTGCAGATGCCAGACAATGGGTTCCCCACTATATCCGTATGTTGGAAATGAAAGGAAACCATTGCAAGAGGTCATTAGCTAGCTACATTATTCTCATCATCTGCTCTGTCCCCAATATAAGACATGTCCATCTAAATGTAGACAATTACCATTGTTGTGCTAGAATTTGTGACTGTTAACACATTTAACACTCTCCATATTTTAATCCATGCCAATTGTTTCCATGAAAAGGACAACAATTATGAAGGACACGTAAATATTCTTTTTTGGACAAACTTTCACCATTTATCGTCTCATTGGATCAGATCTTTACTTTTAATACTAGCTTTAAACTTAACCATTATACACAACAGGTCAACAGTTCCAGGGTGACTGAAAATCAGAAAATCCGGGAGCTTTTAAAATGATTCAGTCAATTTAAAAAACTTTTAAAAGGAGTTTCAGCCAAGGGGCCATTGTCCACAAAACTGTCAACTGATAACTCGATATTTGGCAATCTGACACATGTCAGCTTTACTTTCCAGTTGTACTAGTGGATGAATTGAAGAGGTCAAGATTTTTGTGTTGGAGATATCAACAAAATCAAAGGGCTCACTTTCTGAAATTTTAATGTGAATGTTTTTTTTTTTTTTTTTTTTTTTAGTAATTGTGTGTGGGTTGTTTAGTGAACATTTTTGTAATATACTTTAAACAACATATTTCTTTTTGTAGAAAACAGGCTCTAAAATTCTCCCTAGCAACACTCCAAGTCAAATTCTGAGTCATCTAATTCTGATAGTTCATCCTTAAAAGAGGTTCTCATTTTTAAAATTTGTAGACAATAAAAAGTTTACATTTTTGCCAATATAAATAAAGTTAAAAAATTGCAGCGTTTAAGATTTTCTCTATCCATCTTACTGGTGACAGTCTCTTTTTTTTTTTCTTTTAATTGGTTATCAGCAGTTATGACTATGAATGTAGGAGCTCTCTATGAACTGGAACTTATCAGAAACCCAGGCATGATTTCCTTATTGTGGACAGATAATCAGGCAGGGACACTACATGTATGAGAAGATAATCCAGCCACCATAAGGAAATCATGGCAAGGTCTCTAACTAGTCCCAGACCATAGAAAGTTCCTACATTTATGGTCATATCCATTGGTAACCTATTAAGACATTAGACTGTAACCACTATGATAACAGAGAATCTGCAAAATTTAATTACTTATATTTGCAAAAATGTTTAACTTTTGGTCTTCAAATTTAAATATATTTATGTTCATGGACAAAATCCATTTAAGATATCCAGCTTTTGAAAATTGATGACCTAAGCATCAATCATTTTAAAGGTGAGTTTTCTGCCTTTATCTGGAGAAATAAGGCTTTATTTATTTTTTTGTCATATTTTATCTTAAGCAATAACTATTTTTTTTTTTTTTTTTTTAGTAAGAAAAAACAATAAAAGGGGAACCACGATAAACCAATAATAAAAATATACAAAATAAATTTTATTACAAAATTATAAATACAAAAATTTCAAGACAAGTATATATAACACAGGACACCCTGGCAAGATGGAAAAAAGCCAGGACACAATCAATTACTCCACAGGGGAAACTATCAAAAAGGCCAATAAATAAATATGCGCATATGATGCACAGATAGACACAAGTATATAAAATAGTCAGCCCATGGACAAGTACTTATAACTTGCCCCAGCCTGATAACATGCCCAGAAGTTGACACAAAGGGATTTGAATGGCTACTAAAGGTAACATCCTCACCTGTGACCTGTTTGCTTGTAATCAGTGTCTGTGCATAAAAGCTGAGAGTTTCTGGGATCCAGACAGACTGTTGCATTTTTCCTCCAGCCACTGACGTTTCTAGATTGTGAGTCATAGGGAAAGCAACAGAATTGTCCACGGATCTACGGGAAAAGGTAGTTGAACTGTATAAAACAGGAGAGGGATACACAAAGATATCCAAGGAATTGATAATGCCAGTCAGCAGTGTTCAAACTGTGATTAACAAATGGAAACTCAGGGGCTCTATAAAAACCAAACCACGGTCAGGTAGACCAAACAAAATTTCGACCACAACTGAAAATTGTTCGGGATGCAAAGAAAAACCCACACATAACATCAGCTGAAATACAGGACTCTCTGAAAAGTATCGGTGTGGCTGTTTCAAGATGCACAATAAGGAGCCACTTGAAGAAAAATGGGCTGCATGGTCGAGTTGCCAGAAGAAAGCCATTACTGCGCAAATGCCACAAAGAATCTCGCCTTCATTACACCAAACAGCACAGAGACAAGCCTCAAAACTTCTGGAACAAGGTAATTTGGAATGATGAGACAAAAATCGAACTTTTTGGCCACAACCATAAAGGTTACATTTGAAGAGGTGTCAACAAGGCCTATGATGAAAGGAACACCATTCCTACTGTAAAGCACGGAGGTGGATCACTGATGATGTGGGGATGTGTGAGCTTCAAAAGGCACAGGAAACTTGGTCAAAGTTGAAGGAAAGATGAATGCAGCACGTTATCAGCAAATACTGGAGGCAAATTTGCACTTATCAGCCAAGAAGCTGCACATGGGACGTACTTGGACGTTCCAACATGACAATGATCCAAAACACAAGGCCAAGTCGATCTGTCATTGGCTACAGCAGAAGAAACTGAAGGTTCTGGAGTGGCCATCTCCGTCTCCTGATCTCAATATCATTGAGCCACTCTGGGGAGATCTCAAGTGTGCAGTACATGTAAGACAGCCAAGGAATTTACAGGAACTGGAGACTTTTTGTCAAGAAGAATGGGCAAATTTACCATCTGAGAAAATAACAACTACCACAAAAGACTTCAAGCTGTCATTGAGGGGGCAATACATGGTATTAAGAACTGGGGTATGTGAACTTTTGAACAGGGTCATTTTGATGTTTTTGATTGTCATTATGATTTAAAAAGAGAAAACACAGAAGTTTGACAATAAATGGCTTCAAACAACCACTAACCATGAGTGGAGAATAAGTTTTTGTGTTATCATTCATATTCTCTGAAAAAAGGCCAAAAAAACAAAAAAATCTGATGGGGTAAGTAAACTCTTTAGCACAACTGTAAGTACTTGTCCATGGGCTGACTATTTTATATACTTGTGTCTGTGCATCATATGCGCATATTTATTTATTGGCCTTTTTGATAGTTTCCCCTGTGGAGTAATTGATTCTGTGTCCAAACTTTTTTTTTTCCATCTTGCCAGGGTGTCTTGTGTTACAGTGGGGAAAAAAAGTATTTAGTCAGCCACCAATCGTTTAAGTTCTCCCACTTAAAAAGATGAGGCCGGCCTTTAATTGTCATCATAGGTAGACCTCAACTATGAGAGATAAAATGAGAAAACATATCTAGAAAATCACATTGTCTGATTTTTTAAGAATTTATTTGCAAATTATGGTGGAAAATAAGTATTTGGTCACCTACAAACAAGCAAGATTTCTGGCTCTCACAGACCTGTAACTTCTTCTTTAAGAGGCTCCTCTGTCCTCCACTCATTACCTGTAGTAATGGCTCCTGTTTGAAATTGTTATCAGTATAAAACACCTGTCCACAACCTCAAACAGTCACACTCCAAACTCCACTATGGTGAAGACCAAAGAGCTGTGGAAGGACGCCAGAAAGAAAATTGTAGACCTGCACCAGGCTGGGAAGACTGAATCTGCAATAGGCAAGCAGCTTGGTGTGAAGAAATCAACTGTGGGAGCAATAATTAGAAATTGGAAGACATACAAGACCACTGATAATTTCCCTCGATCAGGGGTTCCACGCAAGATCTCAACCCGTGGGGTCAAAATGATCACAAGAACGGTGAGCAAAAATCCCAGAACCACACGGGGGGACCTAGTGAATGACCTGCAGAAAGAAGGGACTAACGTAACAAAGGATACCATCAGTAACACACTACACCGCCAGGGACTCAGATCCTGCAGTGCCAGACGTGTCCCCCTGCTTAAGCCAGTACATATCCGGGCCCATCTGAAGTCTACTAGAGAGCATTTGGATGTTCCAGAAGATTATTGGGAGAATGTCATATGGTCAGATGAAACCAAAGTAGAACTGTTTGGTAGAAACACAACTCGTTGTGTTTGGAGGAGAGTGAATGCTGAGTTGCATCCAAAGAACACCATACCTACTGTGAAGCATGGGGGTGGCAACATCATGCTTTGGGGCTGTTTCTCTGCAAAGGGGCCAGGGCGACTGATCCGTGTACATGAAAGAATGAATGGGGCCATGTATTGTGATTTTGAGTGCAAACCTCCTTCCATCAGCAAGGGCATTGAAGTTGAAACGTGGCTGGGTCTTTCAGTATGACAATGATCCCAAGCACACCACCAGGACAACGAAGGAGTGGCTTCAATAGAAGCATTTCAAGGTCCTGGAGTGGCCTAGCCAGTCTCCAGATCTCAACCCCATAGAAAACCTTTGGAGGGAGTTGAAAGTCCGTGTTGCCCAGAGACAGCCCCAAAGCATCACTGCTCTAGAGGAGATCTGCATGGAGGAATGGGCCAACATACCAGCAACAGTGTGTGCCAACCTTGTGAAGACTTACAGAAAACGTTTGACCTCTGTCATTGCTAACAAAGGATATATAACAAAGTATTGAGATGAACTTTTGTTAATGACCAAATACTTATTTTCCACCATAATTTGCAAATAAATTTTTAAAAAAAATCAGACAAATGTGATTTTCTGGATTTGTTTTCTCATTTTGTTTCTCATAGTTGAGGTCTACCTATGATGACAATTACAGACCGGCCTCATCTTTTCAAATGGGAGAACTTGCACAATTCGTGGCTGACTAATTTTTTTTCCCCACTGTATATATACTTGTGTCTTACAATTTTTGTATTTATAATTTTGTAATAAAATTTATTTTGTATATTTTAATTATTGGTTTATCGTGTTTTCCCCTTTTTTGTTTTTTGTACACTAATCATATGTGGGGCCCATTTATGCTCTGAGGTATATAGGTTAATTATCTAAAATTACTATATGTAATTTAACAAATGGAAACAACTAACAAGTAGACTTGTTTAGTACCGTCGATTGTCTATTGATTCATTATAAAGACTGACTTCTGAAAAGCTTTCTAAACTTAACAAGAATTCTTATGCATATATGGAGCACTTGAAATGCAATAACGTGATGTTGTATAACAGATTTTAACATAAAATGGAACACAAATCATCATACACAATTACAACAACGTTCATCTTTTTTGACAATGTGCCATTAATACAAAAAGAGCAACAATGTTGTATGACTAGTAGTATTCCAGAAGGCTATTTTGTCCAACTTTCTTCTACTGGTTAGCTATTTTCCAGGTGATTTATTCTTCTATGATTTATTGACTCTGAAGTACAAGTATCTTATGGACAGGGACATCTCTCCTTGAGGAGAGCACCAGTGAAGGTGTGTAGAGTTTTAAATTGCCTTTCGCCCTCTACTAAGCATCTACATATCACAAGGCATTATGGGAAAGGAGCTGGGAGCTCACGCGCCCTCTGTTGGATGTAACAGATCCTCAATTTGCTTTTGACTCACAGAGTCTTGAGACAGCAAAAGGGATTTTAGCCAAGCCAATTTCATTTATCTGCATACAGCGCTGTTTCGGGATTTTTGTCCCTCATCAGTGCAGAGCAAAATGAACTGGCTGGCTTTGTGAGAGGCAATGAGTGGGTTATGGACAGGGACATCTCTCCTTGAGGAGAGCACCAGTGAAGGTGTGTAGAGTTTTAAATTTCCTTTCGCCCTCGGTGAGTCAAAAGCAAATTGAGGATCTGTTACATCCAACAGAGGGCGCATGAGCTCCCAGCTCCTTTTCCATAATGCCTTGTGATATGAACAAGTATCTTAAGCATCCATTTCCTTAAGCACAATGCCTAGTTTTTGCCTTAAGAGCTCAGCAATTTTTTTTCTTCATCTCCCCCTTCTGAGAGCCATAACTTTTAACTTTGATAATTCTAGTAATGTAGTTACATATATCAAAATTTTATATATATATATATATATATATATATATATATATATATACACATATATACACACACACACATATATACATACATAATATACACACACACATACTGTATATACACATATATATATATATATATATTTTTTTTTTTTTTTTTAAGCAGCACTAGTGAGGTAGAAAGAGAGGGAGCACTCACCATGTAGTGATAAAAACTTTCAGCTTTATAATGTTCCAAAAAAATAATATTAGGCAGATAGAGAGGTGCCAGCAGTTTCACAGGTATATATATATATATCTTAACGTTATTATGAGGGTTGATCCTATTAAGGTGATCCCATATAGTTTTTTTTGTAGTGTAATACTTTTGTGCAATAAAAAGTTTTTTTTTCTGCCCATATCCTAAGAGCCAAAACTTTTGCATACCATTTTGATAACATATAACATAAAAAGCTAATGATATAATAATAATTGCTAAAGATAAAAGCGACAAAAGTTTACAGTGTATCTGTTACCAAGCGCAGCATGCTAAATGACAAATATCATTGGATTGCCGCTGCGCCCTTGAAAAATAATTTGTTAGGTTTTTTGGTTTCGTTTTTTTTTTTTTAAATATGTCAACCCATTCAAAAAGATTAATAGGATTTATGTAAATTAGCTCTTATTCTCCAAGTGAGCCATAACCTTTTATCATAGCAACACAAAATGTTAACTCCCACTTGAAGAATAAGTGTTGATTTACATATAACCTTCCAGGGTTTATATCTTTTGAATGGGTGGAGATAGTTATATATATATATATATATATATATATATATATATATATATATATATACACACACACACAGTACAGACCAAAAGTTTGGACACACCTTCTCATTCCAAGATTTTTCTGTATTTTCATGACTATAAAAATTGTAGATTCACACTGAAAGCATCAAAACTATATATTAACACATGTGGAATTATATACTTAACAAAAAAGTGTGAAACAACTGAAAATATGTCTTATATTCTAGGTTCTTCAAAGTAGCCACCTTTTGCTTTGATTACTGCTTTGCACACTCTTGGCATTCTCTTGATGAGCTTCAAGAGGTAGTCACCTGAAATGGTTTTCACTTCACAGGTGTGCCCTGTCAGGTTTAATAAGTGGGATTTCTTGCCTTATAAATGGGGTTGGGACCATCAGTTGTGTTGTTCAGAAGTCAGGTGGATACACAGCTGATAGTCCTACTGAATGGAGTGTTAGAATTTGTATTATGGCAAGAAAAAAGCAGCTAAGTAAAGAAAAACGAGTGGTCATCATTACTTTAAGAAATGAAGGTCAGTCAGTCCAAAAAATTGGGAAAATTTTGAAAGTGTCCCCAAGTGCAGTGGCCAAAACCATCAAGCACTACAAAGAAACTGGCTCACATGAGGACCGACCCAGGAAAGGAAGACCAAGAGTCACCTCTGCTGCGGAGGATAAGTTAATCCGAGTCACCAGCCTCAGAAATCGCAGGTTAACAGCAGCTCAGAGTTCTAGAAGCAGACATATCTCTACAACAACTGTTAAGAGGAGATTGTGTGCAGAAGGCCTTCATGGTAAAATAGCTGCTAGGAAACCACTGCTAAGGACAGGCAACAAACAGAAGAGACTTGTTTGGGCTAAAGAACACAAGGAATGGACATTAGATCTGTGGAAATCTGTGCTTTGGTCTGATGAGTCCAAATTTGAGATCTTTGGTTCCAACCACCGTGTCTTTCTGCGACGCAGAAAAGGTGAACTAATGGACTCTACATGCCTGGTTCCCACCGTGAAGCATGGAGGAGGAGGTGTGATGGTGTGGGGGTGCTTTGCTGGTGACACTGTTGGGGATTTATTCAAAATTGAAGGAATACGGAACCAGCATGGTTACCACAGCATCTTGCAGCGGCATGCTATTCCATCCGGTTTGCGTTTAGTTGGACCATCATTTATTTATCAACAGGACAATGATCCCAAACACACCTCCAGACTGTGTAAGGGCTATTTGACCAAGAAGGAGAGTGATGGGGTGCTACGCCAGATGACCTGGCCTCCACAGTCACCAGACCTGAACCCAATCGAGATGGTTTGGGGTGAGCTGGACCGCAGAGTGAAGGCAAAAGGGCCAACAAGTGCTAAGCATCTCTGGGAACTCCTTCAAGACTGCTGGAAGACCATTTCAGGTGACTACCACTTGAAGCTCATCAAGAGAATGCCAAGAGTGTGCAAAGCAGTAATCAAAACAAAAGGTGGCTACTTTGAAGAACCTAGAATATAAGACATATTTTCAGTTGTTTCACACTTTTTTGTTAAGTATATAATTCCACATGTGTTAATTCATAGTTTTGATGCCTTCAGTGTGAATCTACAATTTTTATAGTCATGAAAATACAGAAAAATCTTGGAATGAGAAGGTGTGTCCAAACTTTTGGTCTGTACTGTGTTATATATATATATATATATATATATATATATATATATATATATATATATAAATATACATACATACACACACACTGTATATTTTTTTTTTAAACAAACAAAAAAAAAAGCCAAATTGCTCATGAGCACAGCAGCAGTCACATCATAAGGCATGTCATATAACATTTTGGATTTTCAAACAAATCCTCTTTAAAGGCCTTTTTTACCCTCTTGCAAGACTTAAAATAATAAAACTATATACTCACCTCTCCATGTGTTGGGAATCCAGTAGAGTCTCTGTTCGGGTCACAATGTTTTTGACCTTTGTCCTGCGTGTTGGTGCATTAGCCAATCAGTGGCTGAGTTGTTCAAATGGAGCATCACCACTCAACCACTGACTTGGCTTGCGTGCAGGCAGAAGATCCAGGGATCCAAATGGAGACTCAACTGGATTCTTGGTCAGAGAGAGGAGAGTATATAATGTTTATTATTTTAAGCCTTGCTAGGGGATAAGAAAAGGACTTAAAATACCCCTTTAAGATTACATCTGTAATCCTTGGTATTCAAAGTAGATCTGTTACACATACAATTGTGGATCAATGGCAACTCTTTAATGAAATTCAATATTTTATTGAAGCTTAATGGAAGTTGTGGTTAAGACAACAAAGACGACTGAAAGAAGAAATCTGCCCTGAGTTCAAAATGGTCTGACAGCTTTTGTTTTAATTGCATTTGACTTTATAGTAGACGGCATAAGAAGGTTTCTTCTATTTGTCGAAATCTTTTGATGATTGTATGTGGATAATCTATACATGTTTATGCTTCTAGGTGAAGTGCTTGGTTGATTGACTATTTCAGTCTTTTCAAAAAAGTTGTAAATACTTATAAAGATAAAAACTATGAAGGACAACTGTCTTAATGTCTTAAGGAAGAGGTACTGCATTGTCTTGATTTTCTTATTATAATGAACACCATCTCACATTTTTATTTTCACCATGTGACTTTCGATTATTTTTTCAATACAATTATTGTAAGCGGTAAAGAAATAAATTATGCTTTTCCGAGCCACTTACTTTTTCGCTTTGTTTTCATCTTACCGAGGGGGGAAAAAAAAAAAAAGATGTCCTTGGCATTTGAAAAGGCAGAGTTTTATATTTTGGTTTTGCAAGCTCTATCAAACATTGGTCTTTTTGTAAGCGCTTAAGTCACTTTCATATGTTCAGTGTGAGTAACTGAGCTGTAGGTGGCGAGAATGGATCTGAGGAGATTAATTTAATCAAGAACAGGAGCTCTGCCTAAAATCCCTCTAATCGCTTTGTATCTAGAAAGGGTCTTTGTGTTTCCTAATCCTGATCAATTCACTGGAAATTGAATTGTTAAATAAATTACATTTGTACTGAGAGGACAAAACACACATTAACAGTCAAAATTTCATCATTTATCATAAAATATTATTGTATCTTTTTGTGCAGTTCTGGTGAAGAATATGTAAAAAGGTTTCCTAGAATGAAAATGAAAAACTGCGCCTCTAGTGCAAACTATTGAAGGGTAGTTACTTATAAGTCAGTGACCAACTTTCAAGTAGCATTGTGACATGACTTGGGATACAAGATAAATCCTTTCCAAAACAAAAAAAGATACCTATCTGCAGACATCTGTTTTTGGGTTCTTGCACTTCATCACTGCAGGGTGTTCTGGTTGGATAGGTGAGAGGTTATTGATGGGTCTCCTTGGTAAAACTACCCTTGCAGGTGTAGAGAGTCTTAAATGGGTTGCCCAGGAGCTGAAAGTAATTGATACCAATGACCTATCCATAGGATAGGTCATCAGTATCATATCAGTTGAGTTTGGACACCTGGACCCTGTCCCGATCATGGTGTTTAGACTACCAAAAGCCATATACTAAAAATACAGCTGGAAGCAGCCCTGCTCCTATTCAAATGCATGTGTAAGATGGGGAAAAAGCCCTCATGTTATGAATGTACCTGTTTCTATAAATAAGTTTATTTATTTTTTTATAAACTGACATTTGTTTGACCACAAGAGGCCACTGTTATCTCAGAAATGGGAAGGACTGTAATTGTGCAATTCCCTGGAGTAGTGACGTGGAGACCCTGTTCTGCAGAGGTGGTACGACAAGGAGCATAGTGTGTGTGGCAGCCATCTTAGGAGTGTGCTTTTGAGCTTTTAGAAGAAGAAGGACTGAAGTGAGAGGAAAAAGATTCCTAAGGGATCAGAGATATTACAAGGGGGTGCTGAAGCAGAGACTGTTCCAGGGTTTGCTCAGACAGCATCCTAAGTTGAAGATTGCTATCAAGGACCCGGCTGAGAAGTGGCCCTGTGAGTGAGATCGCATGTTTTCTGGATGAGCCCCGCTTTCAGCTGCTCCAGACCAAGGCGAAAAGGTACACAACAAAGCTGGATCAGTAAGAGAAGTAATCGTGCACGCACCGCATTACAATGTTTTGCTTGGGAATGAGTAAGGTCCTGTAGTTAGACTAGTTAGGCATCCTCATCTTCACAGGCCACACTACTGGTGAATTATCTACCTATTTGGTAGTAAGGACTAAGACTCAGAGAGTTCTATAGACTTGTAACTCCCAGAGAGGAGCTTTTGAGGAAGTCTAGAAGCGACATTTTATACATTGTCACATTTCTTTGGCTTGCAAGCTGACCTACTATTATATTTACTTAGTTGTACTTTGTTTGTGGGGAATAGGGGTATTTTGATAAGTTTGCAAGCTCTTGTGTTATAAAGCCGGTGCCCCTATCGCACTCACTGAATTGTTCCTGTGACTAGGGTGATAAAAAGGTAACAAGCGGCTGGTTAGTTGCAGCCTGCAGATACAGTACAGACCAAAAGTTTGGTCACACTTTCTCATTCCGAGGGTTTTCTGTATTTTCATGACTATAAAAATTGTAGATTCACACTGAATGCATCAAAACTATGAATTAACACATGTGGAATTATATACTTAACAAAAAAGTGTGTAACAACTGAAAATATGTCTTATATTCTAGGTTCTTCAAAGTAGCCACCTTTTGCTTTGATTACTGCTTTGCACACTCTTGGCATTCTCTTGATGAGCTTCAAGAGGTAGTCACCTGAAATGGTTTTCACTTCACAGGTGTGCCCTGTCAGGTTTAATGAGTGGGATTTCTTGCCTTATAAATGGGGTTGGGACCATCAGTTGTGTTCAGAAGTCAGGTGGATACACAGCTGATAGTCCTACTGAATGGAGTGTTAGAATTTGTATTATAGCAAGAAAAAAGCAGTTAAGTAAAGAAAAATGAGTGGACCTCATTACTTTAAGAAATGAAGGTCAGTCAGTCCGAAAAATTGGGAAAACTTTGAAAGAGTCCCCAAGTGCAGTGGCCAAAACCATCAAGCACTACAAAGAAACTGGCTCACATGAGGACCACCCCAGGAAAGGAAGACCAAGAGTCACCTCTGCTGCAGAGGATAAGTTCATCCGAGTCACCAGCCTCAGAAATCGCAGGTTAACAGCAGCTCAGATTAGAGACCAGGTCAATGCCACACAGAGTTCTAGCAGCAGACACATCTCTACAACAACTGTTAAGAGGAGACTGTGTGCAGCAGGCCTTCATGGTATAATAGCTGCTAGGAAACCACTGCTAAGGACAGGCAACAAGCAGAAGAGACTTGTTTGGGCTAAAGAACACAAGGAATGGACATTAGATCTGTGGAAATCTGTGCTTTGGTCTGATGAGTCCAAATTTGAGATCTTTGGTTCCAACCACCGTGTCTTTCTGCGACGCAGAAAAGGTGAACGAATGGACTCTACATGCCTGGTTCCCACCGTGAAGCATGGAGGAGAAGGTGTGATGGTGTGGGGGTGCTTTGCTGGTGACACTGTTGGGGATTTATTCAAAATTGAAGGAATATGGAACCAGCATGGTTACCACAGCATCTTGCAACGGCATGCTATTCCATCCGGTTTGCGTTAAGTTGGACCATCATTTATTTTTCAACAGGACAATGACCCCAAACACACCTCCAGACTGTGTAAGGGCTATTTGACCAAGAAGGAGAGTGATGGGGTGCTACGCCAGATGACCTGGCCTCCACAGTTACCAGACCTGAACCCAATCGAGATGGTTTGGGGGTGAGCTGGACCGCAGAGTGAAGGTAAAAGGGCCAACAAGTGCTAAGCATCTCTGGGAACTCCTTCAAGACTGTTGGAAGACCATTTCAGGTGACTACCTCTTGAAGCTCATCAAGAGAATGCCAAGAGTGTGCAAAGCAGTAATCAAAGCAAAAGGTGGCTACTTTGAGGAACCTAGAATATAAGACATATTTTCAGTTGTTTCACACTTTTTTGTTAAGTATATAATTCCACATGTGTTAATTCATAGTTTTGATGCCTTCAGTGTGAATCTACAATTTTTATAGTCATGAAAATACAGAAACCTCTTGGAATGAGAAGGTGTGTCCAAACTTTTGGTCTGTACTGTAGGTAAAAGCTTGGAATGTTTTGGAGCTGCACGTGAGAGGGCACCGCGCTGTACAACACCAGGGTCTCAGCTTACTAGCTGAGTGTATGTAAATAGTTGAGAGTGTTTTTTTTGGTAAAGAGGTGTTACTACTATAAAATCTTGTTTTTTTTCTAAATTGATTTGGAGTCGCTTCCTTTGTTCGTGACTTCGCTGTATCCTGGGGAGCCCACCCCGGTACACGGCTTACACATGGGAGTGGGACTTCAGGACCAGACGTTATATACAGTGTGGGGGGGGGGTCTGTATACTGTAGTGGTGGCACCTTGAACTGTACCGCCAATCCCTTTCACTATGGTTTCCAGTGGCCTAAACAGTTGTTGAACCTTGACCAATCTGATGCAGACGACCCCTTTTTTTTTTTTTTTAGAATCACTGTTTTCTCTTAGCCATCTACTCATCCCCATAATTCCTAGCAGACAATCCATTGTCTTTACAGCCATATTTCATTTTTTTATTTTTTTACTCCCCACCTTCCAAAAGCTATAATTTTTTTAATTTTTACATACACAGAAGCATATGAAGTCTTATTTCTTGTGGACCAAGTTTTACTTGTAATGGTGCTATTTAATTTTCCATATAATGTACCAGTTAGCTGGAAAAAATTTTCTGAATGAGGTGGAATTAGAAAATAATTAAATTTTACCATTTTCTTATGAGTTTAATTTTTACAGAGTTCACTGTGCAGTAATAATCACGTTTCTTCTATTCTTTGGCTCAGCATAAACACCTAAATACCATATGTAGATTAGTTTTTATTATGTGTTAATGCCTTTACAAAAACCCAAAATTTGAAAATCATTTCTATTGAATTTTTTTGGGAAGATGAAGCCGTGAAAAATTTGACTATTTTGATCACCGAATGGGATAAATATTTTTATATTTTAGACATTTTTCAGGTGGAGGGATACCTAGTATGTATATGAAAGAAGGGGGGGTACTTGAAATGTATTTTTTTATATTTTTAAAAGCTTATTTTTAAACTATTTTAACTCTTCTAGGAAGCTTGAACCGATAATCATTATATTGCTTGTACAATAAATTGCAATACTACTGTATTGCAGTCTATGGGAAAATCATCAGGTAACTGCTGGCACAGGGAAGGACTTTTACAGGACTCTGATTTTTGGCACTATTTACACTGTGTAAATAGAAGAGACCTATCAGTTATGGTGCCAGCTCTGCTTTTGAGAAGGTTTCATATTTAAAAAATGCAACATCCACCATACTATTATGGCAGATATTGGTGAGGAATATAATTATTACCCTGATTTAACTAGTAGGGTGTATATGAGATTAACCCATTCCCAACATCCACTGTACTATTACGGAGGATGCCGGGTCTTTATGGATGGGCGGGCGCTCTGCAGCAGAGTGGCCACCATAGCTAGCGGATCTCCACTGTAATGTACAACAGAGACCCGGAGCTAATGCCTGACATCAAAGTTCACTCTGATCACGGGCACTGCACTGTGCTGTGGCCCCCCCCAAGTTAAAATAAATGCCCTTTGACACCTTTACCATTGCAGTTGTATTGCAGTCTATGGGAATAGCAATCAATCAATTGCAGGTTCAAGCCCCCTAAGGGGGCTAATCAAAATAGATTAAAAAAAAAAAAAAAAAAAAAAAAGAAGTTTAAAAAATAAAAATAAAATAAAAAAAACAAAGTTCAAGTCACCCCCCCTCTCTCTAGAGTACATATAAAACTAAAAAATTGCTGTGAAACTTACACACATTAGGTATTTCCTGTGTCTGAAAATACCTGGTCTAAAAACTTATAAAAATATTCTTCCCTGACTGTGAACGCTATAAATCTTAAGTGCTGAACCATTGTTTGAATAAAAAGTGATCAACGCAATAGACATTCCCCAAAATGGTAACCAAAAAAAAAAAAAGATGCCCTATGCATCCCTATACACAGTAATATTAACCCCTTCATGGTCACAACCAATTTTCGTTTTTGCATTTCCGTTTTTCCCTCCCCATTCCAAGAGCTATCATTTTGTTTTCATTTTTCAGTTAACAGAGTCACATGCGCCGGGATCCCTAAAGTGTTTATGTTTACTTTTATTTTTATATGTGATCTAGGGAAAGGGGGGGACGATTTGAACTTTTATATTTTTTATGTTTTTTTTTTTTATACTTTTAATTTTATTTAAATTTTATTTTTATGATCAGACCCCCTAGTGACCTTGAACCCTAGGGGGTCTGATCGCTCATACTATAGATTGCAATACTAATGTATTGCAGTGAATAGTAAAATGCCTTCACTTCTATTACATGCTACCGATGAAATTCCGGAGGGTGGCGATCAAGTAAAAATGGCTGTGCCCATGGCACCTGCGCATTTTAGATGCTAGATGCTGCGTTCAAACGCAACCGCAAAGTGTTATCAGCTGCTGTTAGTTCTGGGTGCTGACTGTGTTATACAGCTGGCATACGCTGTGTAGGGAGAGAGCTCAGCTCCTGAGCTCTCTCCATACACCCCTTCACACCCAATTACATTCATGCACGTGATTTTGCATGAAGGGGTTAAAAAGGCACAGGTGTCAGAATATGGTGAGTTTAAAAAAAATTATTTTTTGGAAAGTTTTGTATTTTTAAGGGGTTAAAATATAAATAAAACTTTATAAATTTGGTATGCCTGGAATCATACTGAAACATACAATACAGGTGACATGTCATTTTGGCTGCACACTGAACACTTTTAAAACGAAGCCTGTAAGTAAGTCGCACAAATGTACTTTTTCTCCAATTTCACCCCATTCAGAATTTTTTTCCAGCTTCCCAGTATATTGTACAAAATAATAAAAATTGTACCATTATGAAGAACAATTTGTTCAGCCAACAGTAAGCCCTCATATGGCTCTGTGAACGGAAATATAAATATAAGTTATGGGGTGTGAAAAGCGGGGAGTCAAATTCGAAAAATGCCTCCAGCGGGCAGGGGTTCAGGAACTCTTCATATCAAGGTTGTGGTTTCAACTTATACAGTGTAAAAAAACAAAACAAAATTAAAAAAAAACAAAAAAACACAGACTGATCAGGCACATGGAAACGTCAACACCACCCAAATGCCCCTTTGATTTATGTTATTTGTGGGTTTTACCAAAGTGTGCATATTTTCAATGGAAAAAATAGCACTGTATGCTGTGCTATTTTCCCATTAAAAATAATAGAGCTTCTTAAAAGCTATCTTTACCGCCATTTTTTGCTGCTCCATAACATTTAAACTAAGAAGAAATAATCAACTCTGTAAATAGACATGGTTAACAATATGCTGTTATTTTGTGTATACAGCTTATATGCAGACCTAAGTGTATCTGTTTTAGAAGTGCACACAAACCCTTTGTGTAGTCTAAAGAAGGCCACATGGAACATTAGGGATTTCAGATGGATGCCATCTAAACGACTTGTTGTTCATGATTGTTCTATGAAGGTTGTCATCTTGAATGATGGATACTGTACACACCATTATCTATGGTCTACTCTAAACTTCCATTGGTGGATACAGATCTGTCATTTGGCCTGAACAACTTTTCAATACAGCACCTGACAAAGAAGCCCTATGGACAAAATGATCCTTTTCAGTCATCCAAAATTTCTAGTTTATGACTGGTCTACTTTATGGCTGGTTCCACTTAATTTCAAAAAGTGCAGCGGCCAACAAAATTCTGCGTGAAAATTTTTGTCTTCATAGGTTTAAAAAAGAAAAAAAAAAAAAAAAAAAGAGCTTAAAAAAGTATTTTCTGGTGAGTAAACTGATCCCAAATGACCCAGCAATCCGCTGTAATCTGTGGAGTAACTTGGCCATAAGTTTTCAATTTCCCTACAGCATCACTGCAGGGACAATTGAACATTACAAAAGTCAAATCAAATTACTCTTTGTTATCGCTCTCCACTCTGGCTAGGTTTACACTACCCTCATTTAAGCCAATTGTTCCAATCCATCACATGATCAGAGCAGCAGACTGAAATGCTGATCAAATGACTAATGCAGTCCGAATCCGTCTCCATTAACTGTAATGTAAAAAACAAGATGGAAGCTTACTTCAGTCTTGTTTGTTTACTTTTCTAATGGAAGAGAAAGACCTACCTGCAGGAATTTTCCTTCCATTGAAAAAGTAAACAAAAAATAATTAAGAAAGCTGCTATCCCTTTAAAAAACAAAAACAAACATTACCATGAATGGAAACTGATGCAGGTAGAGGGTACTCCAACTGCATAAGCAATTCCATTGACATTTCAACCATTGCTGTGATCCTATGATGGATCAGAACGACATACTTCAGAATGACAATGTGAACCTAGGCTAAGTGATGAGACTCTGAAAACACAGGCTTCCTTCAATTAACTCAGAATTCACTAACTGGGTCGATGAAACTGTGTTTTCCATATTGAACAACCCTTTTAAACTTGCATTGAGTTGCCCCATAAAGCATTGTACAGTATATGCTAGCAAAGAACAGATAGATTAATATCATTCTTAAGGATATATACTTACTGTGTTGTCAGTTGACAAAATGGAATATATGTTAACAGGGTGCTTAGAAACCACATGTCCTAGAAAAAAAAAAAAAATACTAAGTATAGTTGACATTTCATTAGACCATATAAAAAAAAAACAATACGCAAAATTTCAACTGCAAAAATTATAGTCATGGCTTCTATGGGGAGTCATCGGAATAACTAGTGTAGGGAACTGCCATTTCTACTAGTATATAATGTATCTGGCTTCTTTGCCCCTGCAGTTTGGCTTCAGAGACCCCAGGCATTTAGTGCAAGTTTTGTTTTGTAAATACAGTGAGTCAGACACATGTGAGGCAGAGCTGCTGGGGGGAGAGATGTGAGCAGAGCTGCTGAGACAGACATGTTGTGTCTGGGGGAGTCTAAGAGCCACTTGTTCCTCTTTACTTCACAGTATATAGTTAGGTATGTGTTACCCCCTATATACTCACAGGACCTAGCTAGTAACCGTAGTTAGGGATCCATATATATATATATAGTTCAGGGCAGTGATAGGTTAGGCTTCCGAAGGCCAACTAGCTAGTTAGAGGCCCGGTGGCACTAGTAGTTTAGCTGGCAGGTTAAGGACTCAGTGTTAGGGTAGTCAGGCCTGCATCTACTGCCGTCACCGTCGCCCTGTTTTCTGCCTGTGAAGAATCTCACCATCATCATCATCTCCTGATCGGCTGTCTGTCATCTCCTGGGAGAATCCGAGGATCCACAGTCATCCACAGGGGCCCCTGCATCTCTTCTGTTGCCTGGAGGTATTGTGCACTGGACTCTTGCTATATATTTATATATATAACCGGGTATATAACCTAAGACGGTTGAGGACTTGCTGGTTGTTGTAGTATTGCTGTGTTCTGAGTATATTTTATGTATGTATTATTACCCTGTTGATTCTTATAAAGCTACTGTTATAACCTTATGTGGTATCTGTATGTATTCTTCAGACTGTGAGATTAGTACAGTGATCCTTGTTAAGGCTACTAACTGTACTTCATGGGTAAGTCCCAGGAAGAGATCCTCCCTGTAATACAGAGGCTCTATCCTGGGTGGAGGCACTGATATATTTCATATATGTTCCCACTCTTCCCTTCAGCGAAGGCTTCAGGTCCCATTATACACACAGGTCAGCGCCAGAGTCTGTTGCGGGAGGGATAATACTCATACCCCCCCCCCAAATAGGGCTACATTTGGAGGCACTGCTGAGATTTAGAAGTGGGAATAGTCATTGATATGGAGAAGCGATATAGCTCAGAGGGGAACCTCCCACTAGCTACTACATGGGATTACCGACCTCCTGTTCCTCCCCTGGTTCAGGTAAAGGAAGAACCCCGCTCAGCCAGTTACCCCCCCAGTATGGCCGTCGCTAGCAGTTCCTCTAGTGACAGTGCTATTAGCACTTTAGCCAGGCTGACTGAAATGTTAGCTCAGGGCCTGCAGGCCACTCACTACAAGAAACTAAAAGTATTCTCTGGTAATGTCCCAGTACCACAAGGGGAGGAAAACTTTGAGATATGGAAAGAACATACTCTCCAATGCCTGAAGGAATGGTCTTGCTCTGAAGAAGGCAAGCGGCAGCGTATCAGTGAAAGTTTGCGGTCTCCTGCTGCAGAATTGATCCGCTTGTACAGAGACTCTCATGAAGGAGTGAGTGCATTGGACTATATACAAGTACTGTCTGATCACTTTGAGCCATACTATGACCTTGCCCAGATGGTTGCTGATTACCGAATGGTTCGTCAAAAAGAAGGGGAAAATGTCTCTACTTTTATTAACCGTTTACAGCTACTTCTTTCACGTCTGGTGTACCACGCAGCTATATCTACTTCAGAGGTAGACGCTATGAGAACCAGTCAGTTGGTGAGAGGGTTACAACCTCATCATCCTCTTGCTCAAGTACTCAAGGTCTTACTATCTGATAGAGTCCTTCCATTTCCTGACTTAATGAAGTTAGTGAAGAAACAAGAAGCTGACATTAGTTTTAGTACCCCTAAGAAAGCGAAAAGCATCTCTAAAGAAGATGTTGTTCCTAATTCAAACAAGGACAAACCAGCGGAGCGGTCAGAACTTAGACAGTCCGCCACTCCACCCACTGCCACTCAATGGAGGAAGGATGCTAGAACCTGTTACAAATGTGGTCAGACGGGCCACAGTGCCAGACAGTGTACGGAGGACAGTGAGGGATTGAGACACAGTGCTGTCTTCTCTATTCAGAATCAAAGACACCGAAGGAAGGCGGGCCGAGTAAATACCAGAGGCGCTATCGCGGGCTCCAGGTCCGTTGTCAAAGTCACTGTCAATGGTCATGCCGCTCCTGCCCTGTTTGATACAGGATCTCAAGTGACCCTGATTTATCGCTCGTTCTACCAAAAGTATCTGAGGGATATACCTCTTCAGTCTACAGGACAAATGAAATTGTGGGGGCTTAATTCAGGATCATATCCTGTAGATGGCAGCCTACAAGTAGTTATAGCTGTCCCTGAATTAGAAGATCAGAGTGTCGCTCCCATGAAGATTACGGCTCTTGTCTGTCCTGATACAGGGGATTCTTGTGCAGCTCCTGTGATACTTGGCACTAATTGTCCCGCAGTGCATTATGCTTTTCAGAAGTTTCTTGGAAGAGATTGGAACACTGCAGCTCAGCCGGTGAATATATCTTCTGATCTTAGAGAACTCTGTGATGCCCTGTCTACTGGCTATCGACATGGAATGGTATATCATATCGGTGAGAGAACCGTGGAAGTTCCTGCCGGCGGGGAGAGAATTCTGAGAGTAGCCTCCAGCATTGCTCCCGATTTGCTTGAAGGGGGGAGTTATGTCCTTATGGAAACCCCTGAAGAAATGATTAACCAGAATGGCTGGATGGTGATCCCAGAGAGAAAGGACTGGAGAAATAAAGTGGAGTTATCTACCTGTGTGACAGTGAGGAACTGTTCACCGCATCCGATTGTAATTGGACCATACCAGAATGTGGCCCACTGCTACCCTGTGCTTGGAGTAAATCCATACGCTGAAGTGTGCAGGATTCAAATCCGAGATGCAATCCCTAATCTCAATCTTGACTTGAGTGATCCACATTTACCAGAGGCCTGGAATCAGCGACTGACACAGAAGTTGTCTGAATTATCGGAAGTGTTCTCCATGGATGATATGGATGTAGGTTGTGCTAAAAGTGCTCAACACACTTTCCGATTGACCGATTCTACTCCCTTCCGGGAGCGACCACGGAGAGTTGCTCCAAAGGATGTTGATGAGCTAAGACAGACTCTACAGCAAATGAAAGGTCAGGGGATCATTGTGGACAGTAAGAGCCCCTATGCCTCACCTATTGTGGTGGTAAGAAAAAAATCTGGAGCAATTCGCCTATGTGTGGATTACAGAACTCTGAACCGGAGAACCTTACCTGATCAGTATACACTGCCGAGAATTGAAGAAGCTCTGGAAGCTCTGAATGGAAACTGTTGGTTCACAGTGCTGGACCTAAGATCGGGATACTATCAAGTCCCAATGGCACCTGAGGATCAGGAAAAGACAGCCTTCATATGCCCCTTGGGTTTCTTTCAGTTCACTCGTATGCCGCAAGGTACAAAAGGTGCGCCAGCAACGTTCCAAAGGTTGATGGAAAGAGTGTTAGGTGATTTAGTGCCCCGGGAATGCCTTGTATATCTTGATGACATTATTGTGTTTGGAAAGACGCTGGAAGAACATGAAGAACGACTCATGAGAGTACTCCATCGCTTAAAAGAAGAGGGGCTGAAGTTGTCGGCTGACAAATGCAAATTTTGTAGATCTTCGGTCACTTATGTAGGTCATATTGTTTCTGCTGAAGGAGTTGCTACCGATCCTGGTAAGATTGAAGCTGTGGTGAATTGGCCCCGACCGCAAAATATTACGGAGTTGCAATCTTTCTTGGGGTTTTGTGGATTCTATCGACGATTTGTGGAAGGATATTCAAAAATTGCTCGAGCCCTCCTCGACCTGTTGAAGAGTGATGCAGGAGATCCGGGAAAGAAGAAAGGGTCTTCCAAAAGCCTTTTTGGCGATAGGTGGACTGCGGATTGTGAAGAAGCATTTAAGTTGTTGAAGAAGAAATTGACAGAAGCTCCCGTTCTGGCTTATGCTGATGCACATAAGCCATATGTGCTACATGTAGATGCCAGCTTTGAAGGATTAGGTGGCGTGCTGCACCAAGAATACCCGGCCGGGTTACGGCCCATAGCTTTCATAAGTCGAAGTCTTTCTCCCAGCGAGAAAAATTATCCAGTACATAAATTGGAGTTTTTGGCGCTCAAGTGGGCCATTGTTGATAAATTACATGACTATTTATACGGAGCCACGTTTGAAGTAAGAACAGACAACAATCCACTGACATACGTTTTGTCAACCGCTAAGCTCGATGCTACAGGACATCGCTGGTTGGCAGCTTTATCCAACTACCAATTCACACTCAAGTATAAATCGGGGCCTAAGAACATTGGGGCAGATGCTCTATCAAGACGGCCTGGATTACCTAGTCCGGAAGTAGTGGATGAATGGGAAGAAGTGCCAAGTCCTGGAGTAGGAGCTTTGTGTGCCATGGCTGCTGTAGTTGAAGACCGAGTAGCCTTTTCTGAAACTCGGCTTATTGACTCTATTGGGGGAGGTCCCGAAGCTGTACCAGACATGTTTGCCTACCCTGCCGCTTTAGGATCCTTTGAGAGTTGTTCTATATCTTCAAAGCGAATGATCTGGAGTCAAAAGACTGATCCTTTAATTGGACCTCTTTATCAAGCAGTGAGTTCTCAAGACAGAGAAATGTTAAAGACATCCCTACCCTCTGAATGCAGTCAACTTCTACTTGATTGGGAGAAGTTTGAAATAGACAATGGCCTACTTTATCGTGTGGTGCTGTATCATGATCACCCTGGAAGGCGCCAACTAGTTATTCCAAGCTGCTTTCAGAAGATGATTTTCCGAAGTCTGCATGATTATCATGGTCATTTGGGACCTGAGAAGACTTATGGCCTAATACAAGACCGATTCTACTGGCCCAAAATGAGAGATACCGTGACTCGTCTGTGTAGGTGCTGTCGCAGATGTTTGCAGAGGAAGACTGTCCCGGTTCGAGCGGCCTTCATGGGACACTTGAAGAGTTCGGGCCCCATGGATCTTGTCTGCATAGACTTCCTTTGTATTGACAACGACTCCAGAGGATTTGGAAATGTATTGGTGGTGACTGATCACTTCACACGATATGCTCAAGCCTTTCCGACTAAGGATCAAAAAGCAGTCACTGTTGCAAGAGTGCTTTGGGAAAAGTATTTTATCCATTATGGCTTACCACACCGGTTGCATTCTGATCAAGGCCGGGATTTTGAGAGTAACCTGATCAAAGAGTTACTTCAGTTGTTGAACATCCGCAAAAGTCGGACGACGCCTTACCATCCAGAGGGAGATGCCCTTCCTGAAAGATTTAACAGGACTTTACTTGATATGCTTGGTACCTTACGAATTGAGGATAAGCGATCCTGGAGTAGAAAAGTGGAGGCTATGGTGCATGCCTATAATAGTACAAGGCACGAGAGCACAGGATATTCACCATACAGTCATGGCCAAAAGTTTTGAGAATGATACAAATATAAATTTTTACAAAGTCTACTGCTTCAGTTTTTCTAATGGCAATTTGCATATACTCCAGAATGTTATAAAGAGTGATCAGCTTAACAGCAATTACTTGCAAAGTCAATATTTGCCTAGAAAATGAACTTTATCCCCCAAAACACATTTCAACATCATTGCAGCCCTGCCTTAAAAGGACCACCTAACATCGTTTCAGTGATTGCTCCATTAACACAGGTGTGGGTGTTGATGAGGACAGGGCTGGAGATCAATCTGTCATGATTAAGTAAGAATGACACCACTGGACACTTTAAAAGGAGGCTGGTGCTTGCCATCATTGTTTCTCTTCTGTTAACCATGGTTATCTCTAAAGAAACACGTGCAGTCATCATTGCACTGCACAAAAATGGCCTAACTGGGAAGAGTATTGCAGCTAGAAAGATTGCACCTCAGTCAACAATCTATCGCATCATCAAGAACTTCAAGGAGAGAGGTTCCATTGGTGCCAAAAAGGCTCCAGGACGCCCAAGAAAGACCAGCAAGCGGCAGGACCGTCTCTTAAAAGTGTTTCAGCTGCGGGATCGGGCTACCAGCAGTGCAGAGCTTGCTGAGGAATGGCAGCAGGCAGGTGTGAGTGCATCTGCACGCACTGTGAGGCGGAGACTCTTGGAGCAAGGCCTGGTCTCAAGGAGGGCAGCAAAGAAGCCACTTCTCTCCAGAAAAAACATCAGGGACAGACTGATATTCTGCAAAAGGTACAGGGAGTGGACTGCTGAGGACTGGGGTAAAGTCATTTTCTCTGATGAATCCCCTTTTCGATTGTTTGGAACATCTGGAAAACAGCTTATTCGGAGAAGAAGAGGTGAGCGCTACCACCAGTCTTGTCTCATGCCAACTGTAAAGCATCATGAGACCATTCATGTGTGGGGTTGCTTCTCAGCCAAGGGAATCGGCTCTCTCACAGTCTTGCCTAAAAACACAGCCATGAATAAAGAATGGTACCAGAATGTCCTCCAAGAGCAACTTCTCCCAACCGTCCAAGAGCAGTTTAGCGCTCAACAATGCCTTTTCCAGCATGATGGAGCACCTTGCCATAAAGCAAAGGTGATAACTAAATGGCTCAGGGAACAAAACATAGAGATTTTGGGTCCATGGCCTGGAAACTCCCCAGATCTTAATCCCATTGAGAACTTGTGGTCAATCATCAAGAGACGGGTGGACAAACAAAAACCAACAAATTCAGACAAAATTAAAGCATTGATTCTGCAAGAATGGACTGCTATCAGTCAGGATTTGGTCCAGAAGTTGATTGAGAGCATGCCAGGGAGAATTGCAGAGGTCCTGAAGAAGAAGGGTCAACACTGCAAATATTGACTTGCTGCATTAACTCATTCTAACTGTCAATATAAGCTTCTGTTACTCATAATATGAATGCAATTCTATTTCTGTATGTGATAAAAACATCTGACAAACACACATAAAAACCAGAGGGCAGCAGATCATGTGAAAATATAATATTTGTGTCATTCTCAAAACTTTTGGCCATGACTGTACTTTCTGATGTTTGGAAGAGAGCCTAGGCTACCTATTGACATCTTGTTGGGAGTCTCTACCGATGGTATCAGTCATCGAGATCATTACCGATACGTGGCACGTTTGAAAGAAACGCTTAAGAGTGCTTATCAGCTGGCTGAGGAAAATGCGGCCAAAGTGAATGAAGGAAATAAAAGGAGATTTGATCTTCGAGTAAGATACCGAGAATTGAACCCTGGGGACCATGTTCTGCTACGGAATTTGGGAGCATCTGCAAAACATAAGCTGGCTGATCGATGGCGGAGTGAACTCTTTACAGTGGTAGATCGGTTGCCTGGAATACCAGTCTACAAGATAAAAGGACGGGACGGGAGGATCAGGACTTGGCATAGAAATCATTTGTTGCCTGTACCTCAGATTGATGGTATGGATATCTCCAATGATGGCTCGGCCTGCGATTCTCCACAGTCCTTAGCCGATATTCCACCTGACCTTCCTGAAACTCCTGAGAGTGATTGGACTGTGGCTCCTGAAGTTCCTAGATCACCAGTATCTTCTCCTTCAGGGAGACCTATGAACCCTCAAACTCCAGAATTCGTACCTAGATCTGTGTCTACAGATGAGCAGGGATCTAGCTCTCCTACGCCACCAGCACCATCCCCTCCCATGGCAGACAACCCTAGTTTAGGGCCTGGACATGCTAGTTTACCTCAGAGAGAGGTACGGAGAGGAGAGAGAATTAGACACCCTCCACCTATGCTGACATATGATAGTTTGGGGGACCCCAGATTTACTACTCAGCCTCATTTATACCATGCTTGGGTGGGTGCAGTGTCCACTTTGGTCAATATGTTACCAATTTTCGCTCCTGCTGGCATGTATACCTATTAACCTGTTGTGACTCTGTAAATGCAAAAGCAACCATATTGATATTGTCATTGGTAATGTTGACTGTATACTATGACTTTGTATGTCTTTGACGTGACGTAAAGATTTCACCAGAGGGAGAGTGTAGGGAACTGCCACTTCTACTAGTATATAATGTATCTGGCTTCTTTGCCCCTGCAGTTTGGCTTCAGAGACCCCAGGCATTTAGTGCAAGTTTTGTTTTGTAAATACAGTGAGTCAGACACATGTGAGGCAGAGCTGCTGGGGGGAGAGATGTGAGCAGAGCTGCTGAGACAGACATGTTGTGTCTGGGGGAGTCTAAGAGCCACTTGTTCCTCTTTACTTCACAGTATATAGTTAGGTATGTGTTACCCCCTATATACTCACAGGACCTAGCTAGTAACCGTAGTTAGGGATCCATATATATATATATATATAGTTCAGGGCAGTGATAGGTTAGGCTTCCGAAGGCCAACTAGCTAGTTAGAGGCCCGGTGGCACTAGTAGTTTAGCTGGCAGGTTAAGGACTCAGTGTTAGGGTAGTCAGGCCTGCATCTACTGCCGTCACCGTCGCCCTGTTTGCTGCCTGTGAAGAATCTCACCATCATCATCATCTCCTGATCGGCTGTCTGTCATCTCCTGGGAGAATCCGAGGATCCACAGTCATCCACAGGGGCCCCTGCATCTCTTCTGTTGCCTGGAGGTATTGTGCACTGGACTCTTGCTATATATTTATATATATAACCGGGTATATAACCTAAGACGGTTGAGGACTTGCTGGTTGTTGTAGTATTGCTGTGTTCTGAGTATATTTTATGTATGTATTATTACCCTGTTGATTCTTATAAAGCTACTGTTATAACCTTATGTGGTATCTGTATGTATTCTTCAGACTGTGAGATTAGTACAGTGATCCTTGTTAAGGCTACTAACTGTACTTCATGGGTAAGTCCCAGGAAGAGATCCTCCCTGTAATACAGAGGCTCTATCCTGGGTGGAGGCACTGATATATTTCATATATGTTCCCACTCTTCCCTTCAGCGAAGGCTTCAGGTCCCATTATACACACAGGTCAGCGCCAGAGTCTGTTGCGGGAGGGATAATACTCATACCCCCCCCCCAAATAGGGCTACACTAGTATAGTGAAGTACTTTATTGTTATATAAAACAATCATTAGGGGATCATTACAATCAATTCTTGTATCTCCTGTGCCAGCAGAGGGTGCTCTCATAGCTGGTGTAGATTTCAGGTATCATTTTCACCAATAAACTGGCATATATGTTCGTAAATCTTGCAGTGGCTCTACCCTTGCCATGCCCCCTTTCAGGAAAGTGGTGAGGGCAGCATAAAAAGCAACACATTTTTGCACAAAAACTTGACTTGTGCAATAATTTCTGACTTTTTCATGTCTTGTATGCCAAATAGTGTACAAGACATGATATATCTCACCGATTATGCCAATGTACAGGATATGACATTATATATATAGTTTTAATGATAAATTCTCATTCATTTGCCTGTGTTCTCATACATTGCAGGCTGTTCAGAGCAAATTCTGACAGATGAGCTGTCTGGTGGCTCACCCTGTGGCCCTTATCTCTGCTCTCATGAAGAATTTTCTAAGCTGATATCCTAAATTTATTTTGTCTGGTTGTAAAGATGTCATCTTAAAAGATAATTCAGAAGAGCAGAGATTTTGGCTACAATAAAACAGTTGATGGCTCAATGCAACGGAGTAGCTTGCAATGTATGAGAATGCATGGAGATTGTGGAAGACAAATGGTTTAGAGTTTAGAAAAGAAATCAATAAAGATGTCCTTAACCTTTTAGGGATGAAGAGCATACTGTTAGCATTTAGCTGTGGTCAAATAGCACACACTGAAGAGTGACTGTTCAACATCCACAGTATTTCCTTTAATACTATAATATATATTATATATTTATATATTATTTCATTTCAGACTTGTAGCATAATAGTAGTAGTAAACATCAATATATGAGCTTCTATTCATGAGGAATTTTCACACATTTTTACATAATTTACTCAATTGTTTTTCTCCTTTACATTAGATATTTATCCTCACAACTCCTTGCAGCTTCGTTTATCATAAGGCTCATGTAGAATTCTATATACTTACCTTTGTTACTGCCATTTTTTGCAGGTACTTCTGATAAACTGCTCTTGGGAGGGCTGATACTCGGTTTACCAATGTCCGATGTGGTATTTCTAGGACTGGATAAATAGTTTGTAGGTTGAGAGCAGTTCTGAAATTAAAAATGAAACATATTGTACATAACTCCAGTACCTATGAAGACTAAACATTCTAACCAATATTTTATTTCATTCATTTTTATTAAAGAATTGAAAGGAGTAACCTCCCGGCTTTCTTTCCCTGGGTTGCTACAAACACATATCTGTCAGGGATAAAGAAAGAATCTTTGTGCTAAATAAGATGGACTTCATTGCTAAATAAAGCTAACCTCAAGTAGCCGCTAGTCATGTGTAAAAGAAATTTATACACTGACTCACCGTGAACGATAACGCCTTTTTCTTCTCCTTCATTCTCTGAATGGCATTTCTTACCTAGTTGCATAGAAACATATCTTTTATCATAGAGTACTGTATCATTTCTGGAATTCTGGTACTGTAACTGCTACTATAATGAGAGCTCTAACATTCATTGGTAACAGCCATTTTTTTTTTTTCTGCAATTGAGACTAATCTCACATCACATTTATGGTTATACAGGTCATGCATCCATTATAAAAAAAAAAAAAAAAAAAAAGCGTACAGAAAAAAAACGATGCAGACGGGTGCCTGTTTTACATAGACTTCAATGTTAGTCAAAAAAATAAATAAATAAATAAAATTACACACACACACACACACACACACACACACACACACACACACATATATATATAGTCATATGAAAAAGTTTGGGCACCCCTATTAATCTTAATCATTTTTAGTTCTAAATATTTGGGTGTTTGCAACAGCCATTTCAATTTGATATATCTAATAACTGATGGACACAGTAATATTTCAGGATTGAAATGAGGTTTATTGTACTAACAGAAAATGTGCAATATGCATTAAACCAAAATTTGACCGGTGCAAAAGTATGGGCACCTCAACAGAAAAGTGACATTAATATTTAGTAGATCCTCCTTTTGCAAAAATAACAGCCTCTAGTCGCTTCCTGTAGCTTTTAATCAGTTCCTGGATCCTGGATGAAGGTATTTTTGACCATTCCTCTTTACAAAACAATTCCAGTTCAGTTAAGTTTGATGGTCGCCGAGCATGGACAGCCCGCTTCAAATTATCCCACAGATGTTCAATGATATTCAGGTCTGGGGTCTGGGATGGCCATTCCAGAACATTGTAATTGTTCCTCTGCATGAATGCCTGAGTAGATTTGGAGCTGTGTTTTGGATCATTGTCTTGCTGAAATATCCATCCCCGGCGTAACTTCAAATTCGTCACTGATTCTTGTGCATTATTCTCAAGAATCTGCTGATACTGAGTTGAATCCATGCGACCCTCAACTTTAACAAGATTCCCGGTGCCGGCATTGGCCACACAGCCCCAAAGCATGATGGAACCTCCACCAAATTTTACAGTGGGTAGCAAGTGTTTTTCTTGGAATGCTGTGTTTTTTTGACGCCATGCATAACGCCTTTTTGTATGACCAAACAACTCAATCTTTGTTTCATCAGTCCACAGGACCTTCTTCCAAAATGAAGCTGGCTTGTCCAAATGTGCTTTTGCATACCTCAGGCGACTCTGTTTGTGGCGTGCTTTCAGAAACGGCTTCTTTCGCATCACTCTCCCATACAGCTTCTCCTTGCGCAAAGTGTGCTGTATTGTTGACCGATGCACAGTGACACCATCTGCAGCAAGATGATGCTGCAGCTCTTTGGAGGTGGTCTGTGGATTGTCCTTGACTGTTCTCACCATTCTTCTTCTCTGCCTTTCTGATATTTTTCTTGGCCTGCCACTTCTGGGCTTAACAAGAACTGTCCCTGTGGTCTTCCATTTCCTTACTATGTTCCTCACAGTGGAAACTGACAGGTTAAATCTCTGAGACAACTTTTTGTATCCTTCCCCTAAACAACTATGTTGAACAATCTTTGTTTTCAGATCATTTGAGAGTTGTTTTGAGGAGCCCATGATGCCACTCTTCAGAGGAGATTCAAATAGGAGAACAACTTGCAATTGGCCACCTTAAATACCTTTTCTCATGATTGGATACACCTGGCTATGAAGTTCAAAGCTCAGTGAGGTTACAAAACCAATTTTGTGCTTCAGTAAGTCAGTAAAAAGTAGTTAGGAGTATTCAAATCAATAAAATGATAAGGGTACCCAAATTTTTGCACCGGTCAAATTTTGGTTTAATGCATATTGCACATTTTCTGTTAGTACAATAAACCTCATTTCAATCCTGAAATATTACTGTGTCCATCAGTTATTAGATACATAAAATTGAAATGGCTGTTGCAAACACCCAAATATTTAGAACTAAAAATGATTAAGATTAATAGGGGTGTCCAAACTTTTTCATATGACTTATATATATATATATATATATATATATATATATATATATATATATATCCCTGACCTTTTTTATTTTATTGTTTGTTTGTTTTTTTCATTTTTGCAGGACAGGAAAACATGACTTCTTTCCTGTCTTGCCAAAAAAAAAAAAAAATGACAATTTTTTTTTTTTTTAAATTTCTTTTTAACATTGAAGTCTACGTAAAACTGATGCCCTTTCCAGGCATGTATCAGCAGCTGTATTTTTGCTGTACACTTTTTTTTTCCCAAATGGTGGCCCCAGTCTATTAAAGGCCCCCACATGGCACTAGTATAGCTTTGCAAAGCAGTTTGAACCTGATAGACTCCCTTTAACTTTATGCTTACACTTGCTAAATTACTATACATCTTAGGTTTATCAATGACCTCTCCTATTGGTTTAATGTGCATTTAGGCTTTGTTCAAAAAGTATCTAAATTGCGGTTTACATATTAAAAAGCAATAGCACTTATACCACATAGTATAACTTTTACGGTGGATCTTTGTATGGAGTAGTGTGGTCTGCTATGCTTTTCTATGCAGATGGTAAAAGGTGTGCAGAGTCAAACTCTTCTGACCTTCACTGAGTAAATGGGAGCATGGATACATCCAGTGAATGTGCTAAGAGTTTTTCTTTTACATTTATCAAACATAAATCTGAACACGTGAACAAAGCCTAACTTATTAAAACACATAAAAGTTTTGATAAGTGCTTTTTCAACACATAGGACATAAGTGATCGATAGTGCCGTGATTCCTTACATAAATGGCTCACGAGTCACAACCTCTTTAACCAAATAAAATAGTAATACAGTTTAAAGCTACTTACCAAGCTGAGATGGAGACAAGGTCAAGCAATTCAGACATTGCATTATTTAACAATGCAGCGAGCATGACAATGCCTGTTGTGCAAGTCGACATCTCCCCAGTAACATCTATACTCCTAACATGGTACAATAATACAGACTACTCTAGAGCCGGCACAAGTACAGTAACATACTTATTATTATATCTATTTGATCTGGTCGTGACTTACCTATTGACTAGTTCTTATGATATTGTTACATTTTTAGACAAGTACACAATATCATTCTAACAGGTTTACTCACAGTCTTTGTCATGCTCCTGCACAAACCCACTGCAACTCAATGTCCTCTTACTGCTCCAATAGGGGGCACACATGCTTTTTCTGTCTCTTCAAGGACCAGTGTGAATATAGGCTAATCTGTCCCCAGTAATCTCCAGTTTCCCCTGGTGATAAAAGAAACTTTCCCCTTATAGGAAGGTGCCTGATCAATTTTGATTTCCCTGTGAAGCTGTTCCTACAACTTCTGGCTGCCCATTCTTGACCTCAGTCTATTACCTGATTTTGAACCTGTGTTGTCTGTCCTGGCCTATTCCCTTAAATACTGACTATGCACAAACGCTAACAGACCTCATATTCCCCTATAGAGGTTAAAGAGGTGTTCCCATCAGAAGGATCCTATCTAAACTGCTAACTTATGTCAAAAGAAGAGTTTTCATAGTTCACACTAGTTTCAAGTCATAGTTCACACTAACAGCGTTAGATAGGCATTGGAACGTCTTAACACAATCTAGTCACAATATCTATATAGCTGGAAGCACCCGCTAAAGACACCGTGCTTATGTGTATATGGGCTACCCATATTGATTGCTGAATTTCTCCTGAGAGGGCACGTGCATTTAGTTTTATGAAAGGCCGTGTTTAGCGATTTCCACTGTGTATTGTCCAGCTGAAGCTTCCTGAATAAGTGAGAAGTTAATAATTATGAACACAATTGCGGGTTTAATGAATTCATGGCATGTGCTCACTTAATGGATTTATGGCTTTATACTGTATATAGAATATTTTATGTATATTTGTTTGTGATATAAGTACATTATACAGTGATTCTATAATATCAATAAGAATATCGTGTTCTATTTTTATTTATGTAACACTATGTCAGATGTTGATATTATGTACATATTGTTAATTACACTAATTGATATGTGTAACCCTTGTAACTCATATACACTGCTTGTGAAAGGCTCAATTACAGAGCTGAAACGTCGCTGCTTGGGTGAAGAAAGACATTGGGGGCTATTTATCATCTTCCCCTTTTTTGGACATATTTTTCACAGGTGTTCCTTTTCTAAACTAGTTTAACGATAGGTTCATACTAGCGTTCGGATTTCCGTTCTTCGGGTCCACTTGGGAACCCAAAAAACAGAAACCCTAATTTCTGAAAAAGCAGTTACCTACAGACCCCATAGACGATAATGGGGTCCGCTGGGTTTCCTGGACTTCTCTCTCCGCCTATTTTGAGCAGAATGGGGCACAGAGTCCCCGAACGCTAGTGTGAACCTAGCGTTAATTTGGTGTCTATATAACACGTGTACAGCATTTAACAAGGAGGTGTGCTTACATCATAGTTTAGATGCGCATCAATAGGCTATGTGTACTTTGCTCCATTTTTTTTGGTCAAAAAAGGAGCAATTGACCATTTTTACTACACAAAAAGGTGCAATTTATGCAAAAAAAAAAAAAAAAAGCAAGCTCAAATAAAAAGCTGCTTTTTTGGGGAATTTTTAAAGGTATATTCACAAAGCGGAGTTTTGCACTAAATTTGGGGCAGATTCCCCCCCTCAGAATCAGCCTCCATTGTTTTCAGTAGGAGGAAGACACAGAATTTTTCCTCTAGCTGATTTTCCAGCGGATCATGGGAAGAAGGAATAGGATGGTCTTGCTCACTTTGCCTGCCAGGGTCACTGCCAATTCTATTTTGCTAAAAGAGCTGGTCGCGCCATTTCATGTGAGTATGGAGAGACTTCGTTCCTGCATGTGTGCCTGTATGGCCATGGCTAATTTTCTGATTGCAGATCTTGCATCTTACCATAAATTTGTAATTTGGCAATGTACAAAAATAATTCCCATACAGGAGATGACTGCATGTAGCTGCTGCCACCAACACCGGCAGCAGTGGCAACGAGTTTGCCAGTGCCACACCACCTGAACTTGTCTTAGATCTACCCCAGGGAGGTGTTTTGAATGTTGGGGCTTTTCACTGCATAAAATTCTTACTATTGCAGCTGTCAATGTCACCGTGAACCACTTGCTAGCTTTTATCTGCAATACATTCACAATTCTTACCTCCAACTTATCCACATATTGCTCATACCAGCACAACTACCAGTAACACACGCCCTGCCTCTAATACCTCCACCACATCGGCTCATGTCTTCCACCTCTACATCCAAAAAACACAGTCTGTTCTCATTTATCTCATCAAGAAGAGGAAAAGGAGGAAGTCTTGGGCTACAAGGAATATCGCTCTCAGCAGATGCCACATGACAAGTAAGGGATGGGATCAGTGAAGATGAAGAAGACATGGTTGAAAGTGCAGAAAGACAGCATGGTAAATTACATGTAACAACAACAACAACAACAACAACAACAACAGAGGAGGAGGAACCTTAACTCAACATTTTGCGTTTCACTGCTTTCAAAAACATCATCTTTATTCTCAGGAAATACAACAACTCTGCAGCTACTGGCAGGGTTTCCAAGACCAGAATTAATGTTTCCACCCACATTTTTATTATTCATATTGGTCCTTGCACTGGTGGATGACATGACAGGCACCTGAAAAAACTCTATTAATAGAATTTTAGAGTATTGGACTACAAAACACTACGCCAGTTTTTTTTTTCCTGTGATATTCTTTTTTTTTTATTGGTTAACAAAAACACTATTGCCCAAAATTTTTCATTAAAAGGACTGACTGTTAGTAAAAACAATTAATATACTTTGTGGACAGTCAGTATAGATTGCTGTACTGTGATCTAATAGTATAATAGCAAATCTTACATTACAAAAAAAATGCTCTTGCATAAAAAAAAGACTTAACAAAATTTGATTTTTGGCAATGAACAGGTGCACTGTCCAGAGTTTGTGGACCTGTGCAGTCACAGACTAGCAGCACAGAATAGAAATTCTCCCTCCCCCACTCTTATGATTTTTCTGCCTTTCTAAAATCTCCATCTCCTCTGTATTTCAACTGCACATTACATGTGACGGTGGCCATTTTAGCTAATCTGAGATGAATTGCAAAGGTTTCTGTTTCATTAAAAACCAAAACTTTCGCAAAATTGTAACCAAAACTGGTTTATTACGAATCAGTTCACACATCTCTAGTGTTGAGTAATTACTTACCTCACTGTTATAAATGGCATAAACCAGGAAAATATACAGCCCCTGTAAGAAAAAAACAAAACGTATATAGTTTATTTTTTTTAGAAATATATACCTTCTCTCATAGAATTCGATATATTAATGTTAACCAATATTTGACTTCTTCCCCCCCATTATAAACGGTCCCTACAAACAGTGGCCATACACATTAGATTAACATCTGCTGAAGTCACCAATTGTTTAACCAAGAATGGACATGGGGCTGACAAGTCTGACCTATTCACAGTCTAACTTTTTTAGAATTTCTAGGACACCTCCTTAAAGTAGATTATTATTAATAACGGGTGGGTTCACACCACCGTTGGATATTCATTATGATAGTGTCCGTAAAAAAAAAAAAAAAAAAGAAAAGAAGAAGAAGTACACCTATCATAACAGACATTAACGGACACTAACTGAAGTTAATGGAGCATTTAATAGATCAGTTAAAAAAAATGGACACATTAGCATCAGTTAGTGTCTGTTTTTATACTGTTCATTTTTTTGCGTTTTTTTTTTTTGTTTCTGCTTCCTGAGCATGCGCAGAAAAAAAAAACGGAGAGTAATAAAGGACAATATAACTGACACCCGTTTGTTACCCATAGATTTTAATGTTAAAAAATAAACAGAAGCTTGACATCCGTCATGAAACAGTTTTTTTTTTAAATGGACACAAAAGTCCTGCATGCAGGATTTTTTGGCCGTGAAAATAAATGGACATGCGATGGATTGGGTGTATAACGGACACTGATGGTCGCAAGATATAATCCCATTGAAATTAATGGAATTTTAACGGATTTGTGACAGTTCAGCTAGTTCAACACTACTTATGATCACCAGTGGTAGTATGTATGCCCCCTAAGTAATGTTGATGCTAGAAATTAATATGCAACCCCCTCACCTCTCAATGTTTTGGCTTCAATTAGACTTGACATTTTTTGGGGAAAAAAAAAAAAAAAGAAAGAAAAAAATACTGATATGGGACCAGTCAAGGGACTATAAACATGCATTTAAAAGGTCAGTTAGTCCTGTAAAAAGAAAAGAGCGATAAATGGTTGGTTTAATGAAATAAAAAGAAGGGAATAATACTAAAAACAAAATTCTGCAACAAGCGTATTCAGTAAACGTTGAATTTGCCAGTTTGTAGGAGATGCGAATATGGTGTCGACTCATGTTGGTTTTGTTTTATTCTTTGCATTGTGTGCTACAAGCAGTTCTGCATGTACATACAAAAGGCAAGTAGTTCAAAGGTTATTGAGCATAATAAGATTAAAAAAATTAAAGACCATGTTTCTTGTGTGTGCAGCTATTCATTGTCTGAAGCTTAAAAACATATTAAGCATATATATTAAGCAAACTGTTTCCTTTCATCCACTCAAAAAGTCTCTTAATATTGCAAAAGGTGACAAAAAGGTGTTTTAAAGGGTTTGTTTAGAGGCCAAAAAATGCACGTAAGGATTTTATACTTTAAAAAACAAAAGCATATACTAACAAGGGATGACACTGACAGTTGAGTGCTTTACATTGGCTGTGTCTGGCACTTTTGCCAAGTCTGGTGAGCCCATTGAAATGAATGAAAGCAATTAATTGCCCTTGTCCATAATTGCTACTCCACGTGTCAACTCCATGTGAGACTGATGTATCCAGGGACAGGCCCACACTATACGATTCATGGTGATATAAAGCAGGCACAGCTTCCCTAGAGAAGTAATGGCAGTGAGGTATCCTCCATCGAGGTTGCGTGCATGCCATCAGTTGGAAAAATGCAGTGGAATCCACTAAGTGGTACAAGAGGAGGAGAAACAGTTAGTGGTGATGGTGATGAGGATAATGACAACCACATGCTAGGTGTACATGTGGCCTGTCTACAAGGAAGATCACAGGGAGTAGTAAAATAGCCTTGCTCACTTTCCCTGTCAATGCCAGTGCAAAGTGTAGTTTGCCAAGTAAAATGATGATGCCTTTCTGTGTGAGTACATAGAGATGATGTTCCTACATTTGTTCCTATTGTTTATAGGTATATTGAGTAACAAAAAAAAAAAATACAAAAAACACAACTTTTTTTTTTTTCAGATTAGCAGGCTGCATTATACTATTGGGTGAGCACAAAAAAAAACCCCTTAAGACTAAGGCCCAACGTTGCGAAAATGCAAAAAATGCTGCATTTTACAGTACCTGCAAAGTGGATGAGATTCTGGCTAATCCCATCCACACATTGCAAAAAAAATATCCACAGCGGAAAAGACATAATAGGACTGACTGTCAGTAAAAATTATGTTTAACCACTTCAGTACTGAGCGGTTTTGAGGGCTATAACATTTTTATCATTTGGGTTATTTAACTAATTTCTGCATCTTTTTTTCAGCTTTATTTTTAGGTTTTTATTTTTGCGTGTGTTTTAATTTATTTATTTTTATAACCGGGATAATATAAACTAGAGGAGGAAAAACATGTCTGTTTTTTACTTTTCTTTGTAGTTACAGCCGGCTCCCCGTTTCAGCAGCTGCACGATTTCGATTTCATGCTGCTGAAAACTGCAAGGACGTGTGTCCTTGCAGAACAAGACAACTACTTCCACATGTAAATACTCTATGAGCGATCCGTAAGTGGTTAAACACGCTCTATACAGATAAAACTGCTCTATTGCACAACAGACAAAATTAGATTATTGGCAATGAGGGGGTTGACTGCTCTTTGTCTGTTTGCCAGGCTCACAGCAGCACAGATACTCTCCATCACTCCCATCTATAACTTATATCACTAATCTACCTGTAATTGATGAAATCTGACTAAACTCTCTTCTACTTCTAAGATTCTTTAGCTCTATTGCAATCTGCCAATTTTGCAGCACTCAGTGCTCTCTGTATGATGCAGCGAGATGAATATCACATCCATCCCTATACCCACCATCACTGAAATGCCTTGTGATAATGCTTACAGCACCTTATATAGTGTATATAACGTCTGCACTGTAAGGTGACCACATACCACTATTGGCTGAAAGGCTGTCAGGTGGTGCCGGAACATCACAGCGACTCAAGACATGAGTCACTTCTGTACTTTTACTGTGTAATACATGTGGCAGAGGCAATTTTATTTAGTCTGAAACAAATCGCCATTTATTTGGTTTTGATAAAAAACGATCAATGAATCGAACCAGACTCATGACAAATCGTTTCGCCCATCTCTAGTCTTTATACTGCATGTTTGAATTAGCTCATGCTTGCTGTTTTTGCTCTGTTTCACATTGCATTACAGGCAGCAAAAAATATGTTTCTTCATATTTGTCTTGTGTTATTTTGTTCTTTATTGCCATAGTATGTATTTTATAGTAATGATATAGCAGTATGTAACGATACAAGATGAGGAGAGTGCTGTCAGAGTATTAGCTCTGTGTGTATTTTTCCTTTATTGAGTCTTATGATACAGACATGCCCCCTTACCCTGTCAGGAGATCACTGACCCTTGAATAAATTTTTTTTCTCTCTTTTTGATTACAACGACTGTCCTTTACCCTATCTTTTTTTGGACAGGGGGAGCAGGCAATTTTGACTTTTGGTTTCTATGTACACCCCTTATCCCACCCTTAGACCTGCCACATCAATTGCACTGTGTGCTTTGGCTAGAATTGTCACAAAATTCAAATGACCATTAAGCGAAGAGGCATTTGTGGCCCACCCCTCCAGCCCCTTGGCTCTGCCTCTTCCATCTGGCGCTACCATGATCCAACCTAGAGGAGGCTACAACATGTGATATAAGTACAAAGACCGACTGCAAGTACACAAAACCATTAGGCTGAGGAGTTGGCAACCTGAGATAGATAGTATACTTTATTAATCCACAGGGGAAAATTATTGCCCCAACAGCTCCCCAGTACATTATTATATTACATAAAGCAGAGTACAATTACAATCACAAAGGTTGAAACATAGGTAGGGCTGAAATACACTTCATATGTCACAGGAAGCAAGTATGGGGCAATAAGCAGGTTGGTGGGAGTGGAGGATGGAGGGGTGGGAGTGGAGGACGGGGCGGTGGGAGGGAAGTGGTGTGGGTGGGATCTAAGCCTGGATCGTCTTCAGTCCAGCATTTTTGTTTGCAGTAAAATTGAAGCAGCAAGTGGCAGCAAGGATGAAGGACTTTCTAAGCCTCTCACTACAGCTCCAGACCTGGACTAACCTTATGCTAAAGGTGCTTCGTTGTCAAGTCACCAGGTGGTGAAGAGGGTAGCAAGGGTTATGTAAGATCAAGTGAAGTTTTCTTAGAGTCCTCTGCCTCTGGACTGATTCCCAAGCTTCCAGCTTGGTTCCAGTCATGGCTCCAGCCTTCCTTATTAGCTTGTCTAGCTTTCTAGCATCCCCCAAGCTAGCATTGCACCCCCCACACAGTCACATTGAAGAATGTGAGCAGAGTATTTAAAGGCATCAAGGAGACCGTAACAGACGTCGAAAGACCGTAGCTGGCACAAGAACAGTCTGCTGATGCCCTTTCTGTACACCTCAGTGTTGGTCTGCCAGTCCAGCTTGTGGTCTATAAAGATGTCCAGATACTTGTAGACCAATACCCTCTCCACTTCCTGCCCTGCTATTTCAAGGGATGGTGGGCAGGCACTCTTCCTGCAGAAGTCTACCACCATCTTTTTGGTTTTACTGACGTTCAGTAGAAGCCCATTCAGGTTACTTCACTCTGAGAATTTTTTTTACCATTTTCCTGTACTCCCAGTCATCCCCATCCTTGATAAAGCCAACAACTACAGTGTTGTCAGAGAATTTTTGTAGGAAAAGAGGAAACAGAGTCATACTTAAAGTCAGTGGTGTAGGTGATTGTATAAAGTTTCTTACGCTTGTGTGAAAGAAGAGGGGGGTTTAAATGGGGGGCCTGGGTCTCACAGGAGGGATGAGGGGAAATATTTGAAAATAAGGCATTTTCAATTGTGGTTGGCACTAACTGGTCTTCACATTCTAACAGGGAGTGGGTGAAACAAAGCATGCAAGCATTGCCTGTATAGTTGCAAAAATTGTACTTATTTTTGGGGTGGAGGGTATGGGGCTATCATTTCAATGTAGGACTATGAAGTTAGTCCTTTTACTTGTACAGATTCCACAGTGAATACGCCAACCATATATATATGCAACTTTGTTTTTCACCTCTATGACAGGTATTTTTGTCAGTATATTGTGAAGTGTAAGTTCTTGAAAAGGTTCCCTTTTATAAATCGTCTTTTATATTCCTTTATATAACATATTGGCTGTTTATGATACACAGTGTTAGTCTATTTGCTTTTTTCAGCTGGCGGAGAATCAGAGTGAGTAGGAGCGTGTACACATAGAGACCTGTACAGGTCAATACCGGGCCATGTACTACAGTTTAATTACATTCTCACAGGAATACGGTGTCTCCTCTCTCCTGATTTACAGTGCATGCTTTTTCTATCCCTGCCAAATAAATCATCAGTACCTCAGAAAGCAATGCATCTCAACAACACTGTATACTGCACCTCCTAGTAGACATGCAGGCTAAGATTCAATACAACCATAGACTCCCCAGCCTTCAAAAGAAACATTGGCGACTCCCACGCTGCTCTCTTTTGGAATAGCCGCCAAATGTTTCATGATGTAGGACATGGAGGGGGATGGTGGAGCATCACAGCTGCTGGATATTGTTATCGAGGCGTCTAACAGGAAAAATAAAACAACATCTTTTGCAGGATTTAAGCCATCCTAGGTAAAAATCTAATTTTAAAATCAATGTTCACTTTTAACAATACCTGATCAGACCCCACCGATTCTGAGAATAGCAAGATTCCCGCCCCACCACCCATGTACATTCACCCTGACCGCAACCAGGCTGACGGTTGACTGTGCTCCTATACACTTCAATGGGAGCCCTAGAGACAGTCGAAATACAGCAGTTGGCTATATCCAGTGCTCCCATTGAAGTGAACTGTGAGTGCAGTCTAACAGCTGACATTTGTCAATCCGCACCTACATTCAGTCTTGCTGTGGTTAGGCTGAATGTGAATCACAACCCTCAAATCCACCCACCCCCCGTTTTCAGGATTGGTGGAGGTCAAACCAACACCGATCAGGTATTTTTTTTGTCTAACTTAATAGAGACTCCCATTTAGTAGCACATTTGACCTCCTTTACTCTTCAGAACCGCATCAATGTAATGTGGCATACACAGATATCATCCACAGGTATCAGAAGACACAGGGTGTGCCGAGAAAACCTTCCACAAAACATCATTACCACCTCCTTTATATAGGAAAACCAGAAATTTCAATGGATAAATGACAAGGGATACCAAATCTTCTTGCAGAAACCTATATCAATCTGCTCAGCTCCTTCCGCTCTAATATGGTACATGCAGATGTCACAGGTTCCCTTTAACATAAAACACATTGTGACCACAACCTACAATAAGAAATAAGAAATCTCATACCTGGAATGCATTTAGAAATATAAAAACATAGGCCCAGATCACACTTATGTGTACCAAAACACCACACAGCCAAGTCAGTCCCAGGACAGGAAGGAGCACGATGACCGGTTTTGCAGTGGCCCTTTAAAGAAATAAAACAAAATATACTAACTATATCTATCTATCTATCTATCTATCTATCTATCTATCTATCTATCTATCTATACATATATATATATATATATATATATATATATAAACAATATCCAACAAGGAAAAGGAGTATAAATATTCATGACTATAAAAATAATGAAATAAAAAGATTATTACACAATAGATTTGAATAACAACATTCGCAGTAAATCCGTCCCATATTTCTAGCATTCAGAACATTGCACTGGAAGGGGAAAGGCCATTGAGATTTCAACAAAATAAAAAAAAACTATAAAACGTTATACAGGCTTAGATGTCTACCACTGAAATAAACAAAGACTGCAGAAAACTGAGTGAGTGAATGATTTTGTAAACAAAAATTAATAATTTTTGCAAATATAAGTCATTTGAGGAAATTTTGAAAACTCTGCAAAATTTCTAACCATCTTAGTGGTGACCGTCTTTTGTTTTGATCAGTTGCTAATGGATATGACCATGAATACAGGAACCTTCTATGGTCTGGGCCATGACTGCTTGCTTGTGGCTGGGTTATCTTCTCATGCATGCAGAGACGTAGCTTGAAGCCCATGGGTCCCAATGCAAAATCTGTAATAGAGCTGCTATTTATCTTGTGCCATGTAAAATATTGGTATATTTTAAGTGACAGAGGAACCTTTGGGGTCCCCTCAGGGTAGATCGTAACTGCTACCCATGAACCCCTTATTGCTACGCCCTTGTATGCATGTAGTGTCCCTGCCTGATAACCTCTCTATAATAGGTAAATCATGGCTGAGTTTCTAAGAAATTCTAGGCTATAGAAAGTTCCTGCAATAATGGTCGCCTCCATTGGCAACCGATCAAGACAAATGACTGTCACTAGTAAGATGGTTAGAGAAAATCTTTAAAAAATTGCAAAACTCAATTATTTATATTTGCAAAAATGTTTAACTTGATAAATTTAAATATAAATATAGTTATGTTCATAGAAACCCCCCCTTAATATTCTGATTGACCTGTCAGAATGTTCTATATGTCTGTAAATCTAGGAAGCCCCAAAGATCTTTTAGTACTGTATGAAAAAATACTATTTAGTTAGATTTAGGCCTCCCAGGGCCACGGTAATGCAAATAAATCCTACCGAGAACCTGACATTCGATAACGACTTACCAAATCTGGATGCCAATTTGCTTTTCTAAGCTGCAGTTAGGGGTCAGCATCTTGGAACGCCTACGAGCACTTGAGATGGTAACCATCACAACTCGAAATAGGACAAATGTATTCACCTACAAGGATGTAAACAAGTTAGAAACTGCAGATTCCTATATCCAATCGACTATCTTTAACAGGAGAAAAGAAAAAAAAAAAATTCATGAGCTATTACACACTGTATATAGAGAAGCCATTAAACAAAGTTCTCAGTCGGGATCATTTTATAAAGCACTCAAAATGTTCTCAACTTGCAATATATGTCATGAGAGTGGAGCTTGAGAACAGTGACTGCCAGATGATGCAGTTTGTGCACTCAAAAACACCCACAAAAGACATCGAACACGAGAGAGAATAACTACAGCAAGACATTTTAGATTTAAAAGCAACAATGTTTTTTCATGTCCTAGTTGAAAATGTGGTTAAATTTTGCAGTAAATTTGGTAATTGGGAGAAAAAAAAAAAAAATTTAAAAATCTTTGCAGGTAGGCATACATTTCCAAAAATATCTCAATCTCATCTTGTTCATTCCCAGTATACACACACACAAAAAAATGTAAGCAGAATTCTTCCACATAAATATGAGCAAGTTCAAGGGGTTCCCAAGTTTGGAAAATAACTGCTGGGACCTGTAATCTGTGAGGAAACCCAGCAGTAAGTGTTCAGCTTCTCTGCAGCACCATCACAGGCTAAATTAGGCATTACACAAAGCTCAGTGGATTGTCAGTGTAATGTAGCAAAGGTCAGGTCCTCCAGAGCAAGAGATGCTCTTCGTAACCAACCTCCATCTTGGCTAAAAGATACAGACCCACTCTAACTCGGAATTCTTCAATAAGGTATATAAAGACTGGTTTTCTAAACTGGAGAAGACCTTTCAGGTTTGACCCAGGTTTGCTTCCAGGAACGCCCTTCTGACAGTGGGCAGAGATCGGTGCCGAAACTAAAGGCACAGATATCTCCAGCCCCGGGGCACATAACAGGAAAGCCGACAGTGCGCTGAATTCACTGTCGGATTTCTAGCGGTATATAAAACCGCATGTGCATGAGGTCATGAAAGGTCCTCTTTAACAGAACCTCTATCACTATATAGGGTTTTTATGCTAATATTCATTTGGCTCAAGTGAACCATGACTGAATCTAGGGGTTTGGCTGTATATATCAGAGGACCATTTCTATGTGTGGCACCCAAATTACCTCCTGAAAGTACACTGGGGTCAGGCCTGCTGTGTCATATTTGAATTCATATAGTCATAAGTGCCCAGTTGTCCTCTGGTACAGTCCTTCTAGCTGTAAATTACATTTTTGGAATCCATCTGTGTCCCAGTATTCTGTAGGGAAATTTGGGCCCATGCTCTGATGCAATTGCTTGCTGATTTGAACATCCATAAAATGATGACAACCTATTCATGGTCCCATCGGTTTGGGACCACAGTCTTTCTGCTCCAATTAAACCCTGGCCATCACCGTCATTTTTTAACATCCTTTTATTTGTGCAAGATGTTTGAAGGATTATAAATTTAGGAGCAAATTTATAAATTTTAAAAGAAGTGACTATGAGGATATATATAATAGAGAACCCTCATAAATAACTTAATTATAGAAACAGTCCCCTTCAAAACTACCCTTTAGGAACCCTTTAGGGCTCTACAAGAATTAAAGCAAAAGTGGAGGTGAACTTTCAAGAATTGTTTTTGCAAATTTTCTAATTTTAACCACTTCTGTACCAAGCCAATTTCCTTGGTTCAGGACCAGACACATTTTTGGGTTTTTTTTTGTATGGTTTTGAGGGCTTGAACATTTTTTTTTTAATTTGGCTTATTATTAAAATAATTTCCATATCAAATAATTTTTGCGTCTTTTCAGGGACATACAGGGCTTTTTTTTATTTTTCTGTTTTTATTTTTGCATTTTTTTTATATCTAGGAAAATGTAAATAAAAGAGGGAAAGCGTGTTTCATGTTTCACTTTTTTTTTTTTTTTTTTTTTTTTTTTAAATACCACAAAGTGCTACTAAAAAACTTTTCAAAATAAATAGTTTTCCCTCTTCATTACAGTAATTGACATTTGGTATTGTGTCGTCGGGAGTGGGGCTAGAACCTGTGATGTGGGGATGTTTTTTTTTTTTTTATAAAATTATTTTACTTGAATTTTTTTTTTTTTTTTACTTTTCTGTTTGTTTTTTTATTTCACATTATATCCCCGTAAGGTCATAATAGATCTTTCGAGGGAATTTTAACAGTACTTAATTTGGTGGGGGGGCTGATTTCCCCTGTAACTGTATACATTTAGCCCCAGTTACTGGAAGAATGCAGCCTCCTATCCATAACTGCAGAGCTGATCTGGGTCCTCTAGGACCTAGCAACTCTTTCAGTCTCTGGTCACCGGCAGTCATGTGACTGCTGGGTCAGAGGGAAGCTGCATCATGGCGGCTCCCATAGCTGTGAGCTGTGTGTATACAGCTAACTGGAAGGCAGGGATGGTATTAAACCATACCTGCCTTCTCTAGAGGAAAGATTTTGTGCAGCTGTTTAACACTGCAAGGACGTATGGATACTTCCTTGCAGAGTTAAGACTGGACCACCTGGACATAAATACTCCATGGGAGGTCCAGAACTGGTTATTCAAATTTTTTTTGCTGTAACAAATCAAGGTTCAACAACAAAACAAACCTCCATATTTACTACCATGATCCTGAGATTTGTAGAAATAACCCATATGTGGCCCTAGTGTGCTATTGGCAAACACAGACCTTAGATATTATGGACCACCTTATGGATTTTAGAGCCTTAGTTTTATTAGGATATTTTTCAGGTATCACGTCAGATTTCAGAGGCCATAGGGAAAAAAAATCTAAAAAAAATAAACATCTACACTCATTTGTCTAGGTGTGTTCGACCACTTTGACTCCACAGGTGTTTTATTAAAGTTATAACTATTGGGTCACGAAAGGGAGTTTTTTTCCCATTAATACATTGCATCAGCCCCACATTTTTCTATTCTACAAGGGACTGTATACACGAGCCAAAGCTGCTTAGCAACAGGGAGAGGAGAGAGCTACTCCTGCTGGTTTTGGGAGGCATTTTGGACTCCCTTTAAGCATAGATCTGCTTTTTTTCTGATCCAGTCACCTTCATATCTCTGGTTGCGCATAAAAATAACTCTGACAATGATATATGTCACTTTGCTGAAGAAGGTTAATATAATCATCTTAGGATGTATATGGCTTAGTTATTAACTTGAATGGTATTTTATCATTAAAAGCGATATATAAGTGGAAATAAATGTGTCCTTAGGAATACATGAAAGATTTTTGATCAAGCTTGGTCCTCAGCTATAACACAGTCTATATATGAAAACCAGTTCTTTGTTAATTACCAGAAGCCATTATAAAGGTGTTGGTACCCATACCGCCGTTTCTTAGTAAGTCGAGCCATCCTTAAGAGTCAAGGACAACATCGGCAGACTATCTCTTTGTGCATTCAAAACACACAATGTTACAGCATCCTCCACAATTACCATATTCAATACTGTAAGCTACAAAACGAACAAAAGCATGAGATCCAGGTTCTGATCTAAAGACCTTTGCACACAGCTAAAGAACGGCTTCACACAAGAGTAGATAAATATGTTTAAGCCCAATTTCAATTACCTAAGGTTTAGCTAAAACATAGTCAGTAACAGATTTAGAATTTATCCAATTCGAATGATTATGATTTTTGAAATGTATTTTCTGGTTAGAGATAGCAGTTAAAATAACCACGGAAAATTTTAATTTCCCTTCTTTGTTTTCCTATAAAATATTTCTGAATATAATATAATATATAAGAAAAAAATAAATGGAGAATTTACTAAGCTAAATGAACAAATCAGGCTCAGTGTGCACCATATTTACTATGCGTTTTTAGAAGCTTTTTGCACCTCACTATAAAAGTTTTTAAAAAGGATCTAGAAGGGCGTAGAAAAGGGACTCTAGATTTGAGGTTTCCAATGCACCAAACCATTACAAATATGTTACAATATATTGGTATACATAGCATTAAGATCGGAGGAGCTCTGACCTCTGGAACACCTGTATAGCCTAAGGAGGAAGAAGCCAATTGGTCTTTTTTTCCTGCAAAGCAGATCTTCCTATCATGCCAAGAACTACAATACAACTCTATTTTAGTCAGTTAACAGTTCTGTGTTGTAGTTCTCTGTACAGTGGATGGTCCAGAAATCTGCTGTACTGTGGCGCTTTCATTCTGCGGGTTGGTGGGATCTTGGGAGTCGGTTCCCCTAGAAAAACAAGTGATGGCGTATCCTAACAATATGCCATTTGATTCATAGTGGGAAAACCACTTATAGGGAGTGTCACCGGGGTGAAGTATATTAATACCAGCAACACAATTAGCTAGGTTGGACTCACCTGAATGTAAGGTTTTCTGGAAAATGTGTGCCTCCATTTTAGAAATACTCAATTATTTCACTATATGCAAAGCAATCTGGAGCACTGAGGGCTTCTCCTTTGCTCCAAATTGCTATGCCCCACACTGCTCCAATATGCCCTCCTTCCTCCTTTGAATGACCGGGCCAGGCAAGATTTCAGCTTCGCTCCCTGGCCCCGAGACTCAAAGAAAGGAGGTAGGGCATTCCTGGGCAGTGTGTGGCACAGCAGTTTGAGCACTGGAACCAACCTCAATGCTCCAGATTACTAATTTACATATTGTGAAATAAAAGAATATCTTGAAAATGATGGTAGAAATTTTCACAAGGAAAAAAAAAAAAAAAAAAAAGTGTTATATTTAGGAGAGTCTGAGCTATCTGTGTATCATGTACTTCGCCCTGGAGACAGACTCTCTTTAAAACAGTTCAATTTCATAAGCCTTATTAAAGGCTTGGTTGAAAGATCTTAACCTTGACCCAAACACAACACAAACTTCCATTGTCCATTTACAACACGGACGGCCATTCGTATAATGGTCAGCCATGTAACACTAAGACACTTAGTCTTAGTGTTACATAACTACAGTACATAACAATACAAATGATTCATTTTACTTACTAATGTAATGCCAACATATTCTGCAGCACTTAACAGATATTGTACTCACTTGCTGTCCTAAGTAGGTTTCACAATCTAAATTCCCTATCAGTGTGTCTTTAGAGAATGGAAGTAAAATGGAGTACCTGGAGGAGATCTACACAATCACAGGAAGAACATACAAACTCAATGTATATTGTCCTTGGCTGGATTCACAGCCAGAACCCAGTGCTAACCAGCGAGCCATCATGCTGCCCATGATAAAAAAGACTATCATAACCAAAAATGAAAGATTTCACCCTACAGGGATAAGGACTGTCCACACAGCCTATGAGGGTGTATATATGTCCCAGAACATACAATTTTTCTAGTAAGACTGACATGGGACGTCCATGTATCACATGGATAGCTATTCATTTAAATCACCACCGTGTAATGTAACATTTCCTCCCAGTAGTTACCTCTGCAGAGAAAATGGTTGTGCTTAATGGCCCAGATTAAATATGCCTGCCTGTTACGTGCAAAAAATTGCAACTGTGTACAATTTGCATTGCCTTGGCCACTTTCCCGAAAAGAGGGCGTGATGAAGTCATACAGGGGGGTGGGGCCCTCAGTCCCACCAGATTTACCATCATTAACAACACAAACTTGGAGTAAATGACGTGGGAAATGTACGCCAAATGAGATTGTGTACATTTCCCTCAGGCACACAGCCCAGCAGAGGGTGCAATGAAGATTGGCATGAGTAACACCAGTCTTCCTAAATATGTCCTAATGTGCTATTGATGACTCTACCCAGGCATACTAGTAGACATAGATTCCAAGTTTATGGAAGGTAATCTATAATTCTCATAATACAAACTTGAGCTGCTGCAGAACCCCTATTTTTTAAGGATATGATAACTTATAAGTCAAATCACTGAAAAGCGTGAATCTACACAAAAATAAAGTTCTACAGAAACAAATGCTTACTACAGTGGCCTCCATAAAAGGGCTAGCAACAAGTTTCAGTCCAGTCACTACAGAAATGGCTCTACCCTGTGCCAGTCATTGCACTTTTCGATCCTTCACTAGAGCATGTAACTTTTAGTTTTTTACTTCCTACATTTCCTCCCTCATCTTGGTTTACCACTCTGCTAGGGTTCTCTGTTCTGACAACGATCTAAGACGGTCATGCTCTTACATCCAAACCATTCACTCCTTCCTCCCAGACTTTTCTTGTGCTGCCCAAGTACTCTGGAATGAAATACCCTGGACAATCTAATTAATACCCAACATCTTAAGTTTCACTTTAATGAATTAAAGTGAAATAACTTAAGACAATATACAGTACATGAGCTGAAACTGAAATGCGGAGACAAAAACTGCACGAAATCGGTAAACAGTTGGAACAGATGCTTCTTATTTTTACATAAGACATTCACTTTGCTGATGACTTTCGGCTTTCATTGTAAACTTTTGTTTCCAATTTTATGGAACAAAAAGAAAAGAACCCACACAGTATGTTTTTCACTAAAGGTGAAAACATTTTTTTGTTCTACTGGAATAAAGGAAACAAATGTAAATTCTGATGAGCGTTAATTTGGATAATTTATGTAAAAACATTTAATAAAAATGTAAATGTGCATACTGAATAGTTGTTTTATTCTATGTAGTTTGTTCCCGTAATAGTTTACAAGTTCGCACATTTTGACAGTAGACATGGAATGGTATAGGAGAAAAATAGACAAACGTACCGTTAGTATGAAAAGAACCGGTCCCACAAAGGCCCAGATAATGTCACTATGTGCATTCAACCAGCAGTGTGTATCTGCCATATACTTATTAAAGGAGGTTGCCAAGGTCACACTTACAATAATGACAGGCAGGCCTGTAGAAAAGGAGAGGAAATCAATGAATAACAATGGTAGATATCTTGTTTTTTGCTTTCCTATAAAATCATAAACACAACAATCATTTATAAGCTGTATATACTCCAAGTGGTTCAGCCACCTAAATAGGCTGCTTTATTATAAGGGGGGCATATTACAGATACAGATCACATGCTACTTTTAACTAAAATATGAGCAAAGAATGAATACAGCACACTCAGTTATGAGACCTCTTGAGTGGAGTACTCCTCCAACCCTAGAAGTTCAGCCACTGGAATCTTCACCGATTGCCAGAATTGAAGTCCCCTGTCCACAAGTCCCCCGTTCCCACCACCGCTGGCTCCAGTGAACAGCAGTAGTTGAATGGAATTGCAGTGCAGTGACTATCTTTATCAGTGCCGTTGACTTTAAATGGAGTGGTATGGCACATAATCGACTGACGCTCCATTTCATTCTTCTTGGCCATGAAACCCCTGTTCTGGTGATTGTTGGAGGTTTCAGTAGATAAAGTGGTCACCGATCTCACAGTTATCACCTATCCTCTAGATAGGTAATAACTTGGAGTATTGCAGGCTTGGACAAATCCCATTGGGCCCCTAACCCAGGAAGGCCCCCAGCAAAACCTGTCATGGCACAGTACACTCACTATAATTCATATAAACACTCATTGTACAGCATTTGAAGCAGGCTGTGTTTTGATAGATTATACTGGGTATATTATTTAGAGAGGACCTTTCACCACCTCCACCTATTCAAGTTCTTAGCATCTGTTAATAGGCACCACTCCTCTGATTTCTGCACAGTTGGAATTTTCTCTCTAGCGCACACCACTCCCGAGCAAGAAGTGCAGTTAGTTTTGGTGCCTGATGTATTATTTAAGCTCTTGAATGTCAGAAGGATGGTGTGAGGCAGGTGTCATGATTCAGAGATCCAATCAGAGGCAGCCAATGTCAGAGCTCAGAATCAGGCAGGAGCAGGCACCTGCCTAACACTGCCCTCCTGAGTACAGAACCTAAATAGCATATCCACATGGACTGCTTGGGAACAGTGGGGGCTACAGAAAAAATTACAAAAGTGTCATGATCAGTGGAGCAGCAACTATTAAATTAATGTAAAGAGCTGGACTTGTTGGGGGTGGTGAAAAGTCCTCTTTAAGACAAAGGCTAGGTAGCAAGGCAAGATGTTATGTGTCATGTGATATTTGCATGTAACTGTATAGTGAGGCCCAATTATGAATTTTACTGGGGGCCCTAGACACCTCAGTCTGACAATGGAATAAACAGAATACCCCTAAAAAAAAAAAAAATTTCTAAATTATGATTTCTAATATAACAAGCAGCAGTATAGCTATTGGCGTAGAGGCAGCACTGTACCATGGTAGGTGGGGGCTTTGATACATAATTTACATTGGAGTTTTAAGTTACATCTATTCTGTGGATAAGGTGTAAGTCATTGGTGTCAGAACCTACTTTAAGTGCATGTACTTTTTTTTTTTTTTTTTTTTTCAATAAGTATTTTACAATAGGCAAGTCAGGGGTGAAGCACTAGGATGTGTAGCGGTAGTAGTTGATACCAGGCCCTGGAGCCTGAGAAGGGCCCGCAGGTCCTCTGATGAACAAAATATATCACCGTTAAAAGATAGCATAAGGTAGATAGGGGCCTTGCAAATTTTTCTTCATTGGGGCCAAAGAACTTCAACTTACACCTGTGTATAAAGTACAAAAATCTAGTAGTCAGAGCTTTATGTTTCTGATCTAGATCTCCCAAATCTCAGGCATAGACACGGATAATAATGTAACCGCAGCATATGATTACATTAGGTTTACACATTGAACTCTACTGGCAGCAGAAAGTTTTTTTTGTATAAGAATTGAGCCCCAACTGCCATAAAGATATGTAGTCCTATAAAGACATTTAGCCTGTTAGAATATATTTACATTAAAAATTTGTAGTCAAGGTGGACATTTACTTTAAGGCCCTGTTCACATTGATCATGATCTAATTTTTGTTGTCTTTAGAGAAGAACAGCAGACTGTGCCACCATTCTTGTCAAAAAATAGAAAAGGAAACTGTACAGAAAACTGATAAGCCATAATAATAGTAAGTCAACAGCAGTCAGTCAGTATTTATTTTGAAATGTATTAGTCAAAACTGTCATGGTGACATTAGTAGCAGAAATCATGAGGTTAATGTGAACAAAGTCCAAGGGATATAATGTAAGAAATTTGTGATTGTGTTTAGCTCTATGATAAACCGGAATCCTTTATGTATTTCTGCTGATAAAACAATATCCAGAAATGAAGTATAGGCCATCATACAGATTAAACAGGATGTCACAAAGTAGTCAGAATAGTCTGCTTGTGGATAATCTCTTCAGCTGAAGTTGCCTCCCTTTCTTAAAAAGCCAGAACATTTATTGCTGGATTGAAGGGGCTTTCCCTTTTTAGGGATGCCATATATAACCAAATATGCCATAAACACCTGATACAGTGCCTTGCAAAAGTATTCATACCCCTTGAACTTTTTCACATTTTGTCACCTTACAACCACAAATTTAAATGTATTTTATTGAGATTTTAAGTGATAGACCAACACAAAGTAACACATAATTGTGAAGTGGAATGAAAATGATACATGGTTTGCAAAATTTTAAACAAATAAAAATCTGAAAAGTGTGACGTGCAAAAGTATTCAGCCCGCTGTACTCTGATACCCCTAAATAAAATCCAGTGCGCACAATTGCCTTCAGAAATCACTTAATTAGTTAATAGAGTCCAGCTGTGTGTAATTTAGTCTTAGTATAAATCCATCTGTTCTGTGAAGGCTTCAGTGGTTTGTTAGAGAACACTAGTGAACAAACAGCATCATGAAGACCAAGAAACTCACCAGACAGGGAAGAGATAAAGTTGTGGAGAAGTTTAAAGCAGGGTTAGGTTATAAAAACATATCCCAAGCTTTGAGCATCCCAAGGAGCACTGTTCAATCAATCATCCAAAAACGCAAAAAGTATTCTACAACTGCAAACCTACCAAGACATGGCCATCTACCTAAACTAACAGATCGAGCAAGGAGAGCACTGGTCAGAGAAGCAGCCAAGAGGCCCATGGAGGAGTTGCAGAAATCCACAGCTCAGGTGGGAGAATCTGTCCACAGGACAATTATAAGTCGTGCACTCTACAAATCTGGCCTTTATGGAAGAGTGGCAAGAAGAAAACCATTGTTGAATGGAAGACATAAGAAGTGCTGTTTGCAGTTTGCCACAAGCCATATAGGGGACACAGCAAACATGTGGAAGAAGGTGCTCTGGTCACATGAGACCAAAGTTGAATTTTTTGGCCTAAATAGAAAGAGCTATGTGTGGCAGAAAAGTAACACTGCTCATCACCCTGGACACACCATCCCCGCTGTGAAACATGGTGGTGGCAGCATCATGCTGAAGGGAGGCTTTTCTTTAACAGGGACAGGTAAGCTGGTCAGAGTTGATGGGAGGATGGATGGAGCTAAATAAAGGGAAATCCTGGAAGAAAACCTGTTGGAGGCTGCAAAAGACTTGAGACTGGGAAGGAGATTCACCTTCCAGCAAGCCAATGACCCTAAACATACAACCAGAGCTACAGTGGAATGGTCTAGATCAAAGAATATTCATGAGTTAGAATGGCCCAGTCAAAGTCCAGACCTAAATCCCATTGAGTATCTGTGACAAGACATGAAAATTGCTGTTCACAGACGCTCTCCATCCAATCTGGCTGAGCCTGAGCTATTTTGCAAAGAAGAATGGGCAAAAATCTCAGTCTCTAGATGCGCAAAGCTGGTAGAGACATAACCCAAAAGGCTTGCAGCTGTAATTGCAGTGAAAGGTGGCTCTACAAAGTATTGATATAGGGGGACTGAATACTTTTGCATGTCACACTTTTCAGATTTTTATTTGATTAAAATTTTGACCACCATGTATCATTTTCCTTCCACTTCACAATTATCTTTTACTTAAAATCTCAATAAAATACATTACATTACTTTTGCAAGCAACTGTAGATGCGGGTCCCATCTCTGTGCTCCCGTTCATTATGGCATATGCAATGGATATACCAATAAATATTTTCCCCATAGTTAGATTATATATATATATATATATATATATATATATATATATATATTTTTTTTTTTTTTTTTTTTTTAGATTCGATTCCTATTATCATCATGTATTACCTTTTTGTGAATATGTGAATATGTCAATGCCTTCTTCATTCCAGAAGCAATGACGCTAATGTGAACAGGGCCCCAGTCATATATTGTAAGTATTGTAATTAATTGTTAAATATTTCTCATTATTATTTACTCTCTTTATATGGATATATTTAGCCAGAGAGTGAAAGCTGCCTTCATTCCATAAGTGAAGAATCTTGTTTTGTTTTTTTATCAAGCATTGTGTAGCGGCATGACATACCAGTGATGCCTTGCATATATATGTATATGCTGTACTTGGCCCTCTCTGCCAGTCCCATAGAAAGAGGCAGGTTCATTCTGCCACTTCATTCAGATTCAGTAACCCCCATTGTCATGATCAGTAGTTGTCCCAGTGGTCCGACCCCTCCTTTAATTCTCAGCTCACAAGTTCATCATATTCTGTTTTATGCCCAATCTCCTCCTATTCACCAGAGTTTTGCTAGTTTCTTGTACTCACTTAGTTTATAAATCAAAGTCCTGGATGTCCATTTTTACCCCACTTTAGGGAATGTCCTGATTAAAGGAAACTTGTCAGTAGATTAGCTATACCACAGCTGCCTAACAACCAGCTGGTGGTTTAGTGGTCCCCAATGTTGGATTATCATATGAGTACTTGGTGGTTTGAGGCTCCCAGTGGGTTATAGCCAGCCCAAACCTAACCTCCCATATGATATCCAGCAGCGATAGGTGGTCACTGTAAAGATAGTACTGTCAAAACTGGCTGTTTCAGTACAATGTACTAAGCCACTCATTGCCTCCCACAAATCCAGCCAGTTCACTTTGTTCTGCACTGATGAGGGACAAAAATCCCGAAACGGCACTGTATGCAGATAAGTGAAATTGCCTTGGCTAAAATCCCATTTGCTGTCTCAAGACTCAGTGAGTCAAAAGCAAATTGAGGATCTGTTACATCCAACGGAGGGCACATGAGCTTCCCAGCTCCTTTTCCCATAATGCCTTGTGATATGTAGATGCTTAGTAGAGGGCAAAAGGCAATTCAAAACTCTACACACCTTCACTGGTGCTCTCCTCAATGTGAGAGATTCTTGTCCCTAAGCCACTCATTGCCTCCCACAAAGCCAGCCAGTTCACTTTGCTCTGCACTGATGAGGGACAAAAATCCCGAAATGGCGCTGTATGCAGATAAGTGAAATTGGCTTGGCTAAAATCCCATTTGCTGTCTCAAGACTCAGTGAGTCAAAAGCAAATTGAGGATCTGTTACATCCAACAGAGGGAGCATGAGCTTCCCAGCTCCTTTTCCCATAATGCCTTGTGATCAGTACAATGTAGTAAAAGAAGGTACAAATTACTGAGGGGAGCCCCGAGAGGAGATCAATCATGCACATGTGCATTGTATAGAGCAGAAGACAATATACCTAACTTCTCACACACAGGGAAACAATCATGAGCATAACTACCAGGGTAGCAGTCATAGCCGCTGCTATGAGGGCCAACAACTAAGGAGACCCATTTGCACTGTGACCTAGGGAACAATTAGTGATAACTATGGATGATGGAAGGGGATCTGAAAAACTGAGTGTACCTCCATTACTTTACGGTGACATTATAATGCCTGCATTATTATAATTATTTTCTTCATACGCTCTGATATCACATTGTACACCGTGATTTTTGTGTGCGCTTTATCCCTGTGCCATTATGTCCTAACTGGCATTATTCCTGTACTGTGACATCACTGTAGCAAGAGAGCCCTGGGTTTGAATCCAGCCAAGGACAAACATCTGCATTGTGTTTGTATGTTCTTCCTGTTTTTGTGTGGGTTTCCTCTGGGTACTCCGGTTTCCTCCCACACTCCAAAGACATACTGATAGGGAATTTAGATTGTAAGGGACAGGGTTGAATATCTGTGAAGTGCTACGGAATATGATGGTGCTATACAAGTAAGCAAAATAAATACAATGACATTACTATGTATATTATCCCTGTACTGTGATAACACTGTATGCATTATCATTGTACTGTGAAATCTGCAGCATTCTTGCTATTAATTCTGTATCAAAAACCATACTACCGTGTTTCTCCGAAAAGAAGACAGGGTCTTATATTATTTCTTTCTCCGAAAAAAGGGCTAGGGCTTATTTTCGGGGTAGGTCTTAATTTTTTCCATTAACAACAATCACACATTTGATCTCTTTTTATTTCAACTTTTATCAGAGGTGAAACAGCGAAAAAACAGAAGTTCGGTACTTTTGATCTTTTTTTTTTCGCTACGCCATTCACCATAGAGGTAAAATATTTTTATAAGTTTGTAGATCGAACGTTTTCAGACACAGGGATACTTAATGTGTATGTGTTTAACAGTAATATTTTATTTTTATATGTATTCTATTGAAAGTGGGCGGGGGCTAGAACTTTTGTTTTTGTTTTTTTTTTTTTTATATTTTTTACCTTTTTTTTTGTTTTTTTTTATTTACTATTAACCCCTCCTAGGGGGGCTCGAACCTGCAATCATCCCATAGACTTCAATACAACCTACTGCAGTCTATGGGAGATTATCTACATTACTAATGAGGCTGGTCATAGCCTCAATAGTAATATTCCTATGACAGGCCTGGGAGCCTTCATAACGCTCCCGGCTGTCAAAGGAACAGGTCGGCTCCAGTGATCTCACTACATGGGAACTGACCCGCAACGTGAAAGGTACGGGGCCGGTGGGGACCGGCGCCGGGGATAGTTACTCTGCTTTGGGGGAGGTCAATTTGGATGGGGGGCGGTCACGGACTGGCACGCTCAACAATGCCCGCGATCAGAGTGGACTCTGATCGTGGGCATTAACTGCGGGTCTCCACTGTACAAGGAGACCCGGTATAGTAGCTATAGGGAGTGGGGACCTGGGGGGGGGGGGGGAAGCACGGAGGAGACACTTAGCAATGCGCGCGGTCAGAGTCCATTCTGATTGCAGGCATTAACTCCGGTGGTTGTGCTACTTTGGTGGGCAGGAAAGGGGGTCACGCTCGACAATGCCCGTGATCAGGGTAGACACTGATCGCGGGCATTAACTCCAGGTCTCCACGGAGACCCAGTACGGCAGCTATGGTAACCACTCTGCAGCAGAGCGGCCGCCATCTTTAAGGACCCGGCATCCGCTGTAATCGTACGGCAGATGTCGAGAAGGGGTTAAATTAGCTAGGGCTTATATTTGGAGTAGGGCTTATATTTCAAGCCTACTCCAAAAAACCTGGAAAATGTAGCTAGGGCTTATTTTCGGGGTAGGTCTTATTTTTGGAGAAACACGGTATTTAGTTTGCCTTTTGCCACAGCGAAGTTACAAAGTAACATAATTGATAAAGTTGGATAAAGACAAGTCCAACCTATAAACCTACTGTATCATATTGATCCAGAGGAAGGCAAAAAAAACCCCCAAAAATAAAAACAAATTAGGTGGACGCCAAATGCCCTATCAGGGGGAAAAAAAACCCAAAGAAAAAACACCCTTATCTGGCAATTCAAGACCCCAGGGTATAACAATGGCAGTTCTAGTTCGGGCCAAAATTAAACAGGCTGGCGAACCCACGAATATTCCGAGAAACAAATTTTGTGAGGTTTGCCCATGTCTAAAAAAATCTGGTATGTGCCAAAGTTACTTTTTCTATGCCCTGAATGCCAGAAAACTGGTGTACAATGCATGATAAATCAGTCCCCATGTTTATATGTGCTAAGGAGCATGCCACACGTGAATGATTCCCTCGGACATTAGAAAATTGAGAGATTCCACAGTGTCACTTCGTGGTTTACCACATCCTAAAAAAAACCTCTTCCAGTCAGGAAATTTACTTCGTTATGGTACGCTAAATTTAAAAAATAGAAGCTTACCCCATCCAGTAACGTAGTAAAATGTCATTCTTCTATCTTCACTCATGTTAACTGCAACAACCTTACTCCACAATAGCAAGCCTTCGACCAACATCCATGCAAAAGCCGCCATAAAAAAAAGATGGAGACACGCTGTAACTGTTACACATGCAACCTAATAGAAAGGGTAACAAAGGATAAATACAAAAAACAAGACACTGAGTTTAACATTTCCATTTTATTGAGATTCTCTTAACTTCCACTTGATTCTGACAATCTACAAGCCTTGGACTCCCATGACCCTATCACTAACTCACAAGTTGCCCTTCATTGGACCACATTAGTTTAAAAAGTTTTGTATATTGCTGTATTACAATGCACGGTAGCTAAATCAAGCTGACCCCAAGTGACATAAAATAAATGCATATTCTCTTACTAGAACCTTGAAAATATGACCAATATAGGGTGAGAACTTTGTAAAGATTTTTTTCCAATACAGTTAATGGAAGAAATAAAAGCCGTAGAACTTTTTGTGATAGTACATAATAAAAGAGCTGTCTATTGTGACTAGGAGCATTTGCATTAAAAACATACAGCAGGTGAGATCTATGGAGTATAACAAAAGCTAGCTATAGTTTTATTGACAGCGGTCTGCTGATATTAGATAAAAACATAAGCGAACAGAACGAAAATGCAGAATTTTGCTCATATATTCCATCAATTGTCTGTCCTATCTGTAAGGGTTTCATTTTTTCATAAGCAAAAAAAAAAAATGTTGTTCTTTACAAAACAGCCATTGGTGTCCTTATTGCCCCCTATTCATGCCAAATAAAATCAATACACCATTAGCTTTCTTTGTCTTGCCATATGTATGCTCCCACGGTAGGCCTATGGACAATGGGATAAAACATTAATGGAGTCAATTACTTCATTTCACCAAACCTGCCATCCTACTGCAACAAAAACCCACAAAGATGAGGTGCTGATCACTATAGACATTACTGAATTCTATTATCTTAGCTAGGGAAAGCCTATCACTGTCATTCTTTACACAAGCATGCCAGGTTAATGCCCCACCAAACACTCAAGCACAAACTAGCAGAGTAACTTGGGGGAAGGAATGGCCCCTGCTCTTGGGACAAAATACCAAACATGTCATTTAGACTGATCACCCATAATATTAAAAAAATGTTATATAGGTTCTCACTGTGATGAAATAGGCCACAGCTGTGGTGGTGTCAGAAACTGAGCTCACTCAGTCTTGAACCCTTGACTTCCCAGCCATGTTCTGCAGCCTTGACCATTATGCCATTGTAGAAGGCTGTTTTTTCTTTGCTTTGCTGTGCCTGGTCCTTTCTATTGAAGTGATTAGTTTATGGATCTCACCTGCTCTGTGGCCAATCACAGGGTAGCTGTCCCTATATAAACCCACAGCTTAGTCCATCCTGTGCCTGATTATTCTGGCTGTCTGCTTCCCGTTTGCCCTGATCCTCACCATTACTCTACTGCTCCTGTGTATCGAACTCTGAATACGTCTGACTACGATTGATCTACTGCTCCTGTGTACTGAACTCTGCAAATGTCTGACCACAGTTACTTCTACTCCTGAGGTACTATTTCTGCATCTCTTACTATTTAACTACTGTACTGTTAGCCTCACCAATTGGACTCCAGATCTGATAACTAGCATCCCGTGTCGGACTGGGATTTCTAGGGGTCCACCATCAGGACCCATGCAGATCAGTGGTACTGAGACAGGGCGGCTAAAGGTAATATGTCAGGAGCCATGCTGCTTACCTGCCATAACATGTGCACCACTGCACTACCTAAACCTACTGCTACGCCCTGTATGGCAAGTGAACAGCGTGGCTCCTAGAATTGTTACCATTACCTGTAGATCATCATTACATCGCAGATGTAATATTGCTGGCCTATCCTAAGGACAGGCCATCAATATTAGAAAGATGGATAAATACATTGAAGAGGATGTCCAGGAATTGGCGCAACCCAAGTCCCGGGCAGTAGGTGTAAAATAAATAAAGCATACTCACCTGTCCCTGGCACTCCGTTGTCCGCTGCCAGTGTCCATTCAGTCTCGTGCTGGCGCCTTCCTCCTGGGAGTCCTGCACCTCATGGGACCGCTAAGACCAATTAGGTACAGGATTTCCAGAAATGAGGCGCCACCATGATACCGAACAGACACAGGCAGAGGACAATGGGGTGCTGGGGACAAGTAAGTATACTTTTTTGAAATTTTTTTTATTTTTACACCTCCCTGGCGGAGGCCACAGTGGTTTCTCCAGTTAATAGACAACCTCTTTTAAGGGGTTGTCAGGGCCAAATTTTTTTATGGCCACTTCACTGGTCCCCCCCATACAGTGGCCTCTTCACTGGTCCCCCACACTGTATGGGGAACAGTGATGGGGCCATTATATTGTGTGGGTGAAGTGATCGGGGCTAACATTCTGTGGGGGGGGGGGCATTAAACTGTGTGATGCATATTAAAGGGATTTTCCAGAGTTAATCTTTTTTATGGCCTATGCTTAGGATAGGCCATAAATACCTAATCAGTAGGGGGCTGACACACGGCACCATCAGCTGTACAGAGTCACTTCCGGTACCCGTTCTGTACACAACACAGGGCCGGAAGCAGAAAGCTCCATCCGCTGTATAAGTTGCCCGATGCCGTGACTGCAGCTCAGCTCCTACTGACTTCAATAAGTGCTGAGATGCAGTGAAGGTGCCGAGCTAATACACAGTGCATACCTCCCAACTTTCAAAGGAAAGAAAGAGGGACAAATTTAGCTCCACCCACTTCTACGCTGACTCCGCCCATTCTCATCTATTTTTCCATGTGCCCCCACACAGTATAATGCTCCTACAGTTACCCTAACATTATATGCCTCCACATTATAATGGTCCCCTCCAATTGCCCCACAGTATTAAGTCCCTCTCCTCGTGCCACAATTTAAACTGGCGGAAACTAGACAGGGACATTATACTGGGCAGCTGGGAGGGGACATTAAAACAGTGGGGGTAGTTGGAGGGGGACATTAAACTGGGGGCAACTAGAGGCAGACATGTCCTCCTCCAGCTACCCCCACGGTTTAATGTCCTCCTCCAGTTGCCACCAATTTAATGTCCCCCTTCATGTCACCAGCTTAATGCCCCCCTTCATCTGCTCCCAGTTTAATTGCCCCCTCCATCTACCACCAATTTAATGTCCCCCTTTATCTTCCACCGGTTTAATTACCCCCTTAATCTGCCTTCAGTTTAGTTGCCCATTAATCTGCCCCCAGTTTAATTGCCCATTCATCTGCCTTCATTTTAACTGTCCCCTACATCTGCCTTCAGTTTAACTGCCCCCTATATCTGCCCCCGGTTCCCCCCTCTTGCTCACACATGCTCTCTTCTCTCCTACTTATCTTCAATCACTCTCTGTTCCCATCACAGTTTGTCCCGCAGTATCCAGAATAGCTCTGCCCACACAAGAGTCTGATCACATGTTCATGACGTCATCAAAGGTCCTTTAGCCATTAGGATTTAGCATCCACCATTTAGCCTTTACCCTACCCTAATAAAGTTTAACAGCAAAACACTTCAGGAGCATAGCGGGACAAACTGTAAGCTATGCGGGACAGCAGTGTAAAATCGGGATTGTCCCACCAGATGCGGGACGGGTTGGGAGCTATGACAGTGGACAGAGCTTTCTGCTTCTGGCCCCATATTTTGTACAGGAGGGACGCCAGAAGTGGTTCCGTACAGCTGATCGGTCCCCAACAGATCAGGTATCTATGACCTATCCTGAGGATAAACCATAACAAATTCTGCCTGGACAACCCCTTTAATATACCCCCCTAATGCACCACACTTTAAAAGAGGTTGTCCAGTATAATTTTTTTCTTTTTTATAATTAATTAGTCTGGGGGAGGTGATCCCCCTCCCAAAAAACAAAAACATACTCACCTGTCCCCAATGCTGCGGTGTCAGGAGGTCCCAGCATGGTCCGGTCCTGCAGCTCTGCTGTCTTCTTTTGACAGAAGTCCTCACTGGCTGTGAAGTCCCAGGTCCCTTCCTTTAGGCCGCTGATTGGCCTGAGGAGTCATGTGCAGGGGGTACTTGCACTGGAAGAAAACAGAGCTGCAGGCTAAACCACGCTGGGAGACACTGAGGACAGGAGAGAAAGTTTTTATGGTTTTTTTTTTTACCTGTGTAATTTAAAAAAAAAAAAAAAGGTTATCCTGCACAACCTCTTTAATGTCCCCCAGGCTATTGGCCTCCATTAGTTATCATTTTGCCAATGCAAATGCATTGGCAGAGGCGTAACTAAGGTCTTGTGGGCCTGGTGCAAACTTTTGTCCGGGGCCCCCTACGCCTCCCTAGAGAGAATTCTTGATAGTGACGGTTACGGGTGCTGCAGCGATATCTCAGATACTTTAAAGGGATACAGCTTTAGTACCCACAACTGTAGTTATTAAGAATAAAGTGAGTGAGCAGCGCTGACATGTAAACAATACTGGGACAGCATTATATGCTCCGCAGTGGCCCCCACACAGCATTATATGCTCCGCAGTGGCCCCCACACAGCATTATATGCTCCGCAGTGGCCCCCACACAGCATTATATGCTCCGCAGTGGCCCCCACACAGCATTATATGCTCCGCAGTGGCCCCCACACAGCATTATATGCTCCGCAGTGGCCCCCACACAGCATTATATGCTCCGCAGTGGCCCCCACACAGCATTATATGCTCCGCAGTGGCCCCCACACAGCATTATATGCTCCGCAGTGGCCCCCACACAGCATTATATGCTCCGCAGTGGCCCCCACACAGCATTATATGCTCCGCAGTGGCCCCCACACAGCATTATATGCTCCGCAGTGGCCCCCACACAGCATTATATGCTCCGCAGTGGCCCCCACACAGCATTATATGCTCCGCAGTGCTCCCTCTTATTGTGTGTGTGTGTATGTATGTATGTATATTACATATATGGACACTGCACAGTACCACGTCTCTTGTCCTGTATACTGTAATTCTCAGCATCTGCTCTTATTCTGTATATATGAAAATGACAAAATTTCACTTTTCTAGTCCTGTACTGGGTTCAATTCTCAGTATCTGCTGTTACCCTACATTCGCTTGTGCACCAGGTTGCACATTCTTCTGGCGTGTCAGAGGACCAGGAGGACATAAAAATGGACAATGACGGACTGTGAAAATAGTGGATGTGAACGGATCCCAAGAGAGCCCATTGACTATAATGAGTGTAATTCTCAGTATCTGTTTTTAATTAAGAAGTGGGCGGGGGGGGGGGGGGGAATGGAGATATATTATGTGGGGTTGGCATTTCACTTTTCACCTCAGGACCAAATTACCATTGCAAATCTGCTTGCATAACAGCACTCTATGGGTATGTTCACAAGGAGAAATTTGGAACAGATTTTGAGCTAGAATCTGCCTCAAAATCAGCCCCAAATTCCACCTGAAATCATATTCCATTCACCTAAATAGCAGGCAGATCTCAGACAGAATTTAGAGCTCATTTTGATAGCCAAACATTTGATATAGATATATATATATATATATATATATATATATATATATATATATATATACACACACACTGCCAAAATACTGAAATGTATACAGAGTGTAAGTTTTTAATGACCTAATGAAAATACTAACCTTATTACTCTCAGCCATGTCACTGAACATAAGCAATGTTTCTGCAGCGGCCAGAGCGAATATCAAATTCTTGTGAACAGTTGTTCTCTCTGATTTAGGAACTCTGAAATGAAAGTCAACTTAGTATATAATGGAAATAAAGGAAATACTAGAAAAAAAAAAGAATGAAAATAGACCATTATTTATGTATGTATGTGTTATAGAAAACATTGTATACAGTTTGGCATTGTATCATTAGAAAATGTATGTGAAGGTTGATAAAGATCATCTATATTTATGCATAACCTGACAACCCATTATAAAAGAACCTAATACAGAGGATTTATGGAAGAGTTGGTGCAGCATTTTTTTATCTAATAGTAGGCTTAGCGATATTTTCTTTGTTGCTTTTCATTTGAGTTCGATAATATCCCGGAGTGTAGTTTTCTCAGCCCTGCAGGCTCTTCACTGCACCATACATTATAAAGCGGTCGTGCTTGGCATTGCAGCTCATTTGAATGGGACTGAATTGCAAACAGGCCATGTGACAGATTAAAGTGTCATCGCAAGCCCTCTGAAGTGGAAGAGACAGCAACTTCTGCAGGCCGCTGATCAGCAGGGGTTGCGAAATGACTTCCGCAATTATATTGATCACCTATCCTAAGGAAATACAGTGGGGGGAAAAAAGTATTTAGTCAGCCACCAATTGTGCAAGTTCTCCCACTTAAAAAGATGAGGCCGGTCTGTAATTGTCATCATAGGTAGACCTCAACTATGAGACACAAAATGAGAAAACATATCTAGAAAATCACATAAGAATTTATTTGCAAATTATGGTGGACAATAAGTATTTGGTCACCTACAAACAAGCAAGATTTCTGGCTCTCACAGACCTGTAACTTCTTCTTTAAGAGGCTCCTCTGTCCTCCACTCATTACCTGTAGTAATGGCTCCTGTTTGACATTGTTATCAGTATAAAAGACACCTGTCCACAACCTCAAACAGTCACACTCCAAACTCCACTATGGTGAAGACCAAAGAGCTGTGGAAGGACACCAGAAACAAAATTGTAGACCTGCACCAGGCTGGGAAGACTGAATCTGCAATAGGCAAGCAGCTTGGTGTGAAGAAATCAACTGTGGGAGCAATAATTAGAAAATGGAAGACATACAAGACCACTGATAATCTCCCTCCATCAGGGGCTCCACGCAAGATCTCACTCCGTGGGGTCAAAATGATCACAAGAACAGTGAACAAAAATCCCAGAACCACACGGGGGGACCTAGTGAATGAACTGCAGAAAGCTGGGACTAACGTAACAAAGGCTACCGTCAGTAACACACTACGCCGCCAGGGACTCAGATCCTGCAGTGCCAGACGTGTCCCCCTGCTTAAGCCAGTACATATCCGGGCCCGTCTGAAGTTTGCTAGAGAGCATTTGGATGTTCCAGAAGAGTATTGGGAGAATGTCATATGGTCAGATGAAACCAAAGTAGAACTGTTTGGTAGAAACACAACTCGTCGTGTTTGGAGGAGAGTGAATGCTGAGTTGCATCCAAAGAACACCATACCTACTGTGAAGCATGGGGGTGGCAACATCATGCTTTGGGGCTGTTTCTCTGCAAAGGGACCAGGACAACTGATCCGTGTACATGAAAGAATGAATGGGGCCATGTATCGTGAGATTTTGAGTGCAAACCTCCTTCCATCAGCAAGGGCATTGAAGATGAAACTTGGCTGGGTCTTTCAGCATGACAATGATCCCAAGCACACCACCAGGGCAACGAAGGAGTGGCTTCGTAAGAAGCATTTCAAGGTCCTGGAGTGGCCTAGCCAGTCTCCAGATCTCAACCCCATAGAAAACCTTTGGAGGGAGTTGAAAGTCCATGTTGTCCAGCGACAGCCCCAAAACAATCACTGCTCTAGAGGAGATCTGCATGGAGGAATGGGCCAACATACCAGCAACAGTGTGTGCCAACCTTGTGAAGACTTACAGAAAACGTTTGACCTCTGTCATTGCCAACAAGGATATATAACAAAGTATTGAGATGAACTTTTCTTATTGACCAAATACTTATTTTCCACCATAATTTGCAAATAAACTCTTTAAAAATCAGACAATGTGATTTGTTTTCTCATTTTGTCTCTCATAGTTGAGGTCTACCTATAATGTCAATTACAGGCCGGCCTCATCTTCTTAAGTGGCTGACTAAATACTTTTTTTTCCCCACTGTCTCTTCCACTTCAGAGGGCTTGCGATGACACTTTAATCTGTCACATGGCCTGTTTGCAATTCAGTCCCATTCAAATGAGCTGCAATGCCAAGCACGACCGCTTTATAATGTATGGTGCAGTGAAGAGCCTGCAGGGCTGAGAAAACTACACTCCGGGATATTATCGAACTCAAATGAAAAGCAACAAAGAAAATATCGCTAAGCCTACTATTAGATAAAAAAATGCTGCACCAACTCTTCCATAAATCCTCTGTATTAGGTTCTTTTATAATGGGTTGTCAGGTTATGCATGAATATAGATGATCTTTATCAACCTTTACATACATTTTCTATCTATGTTTTCCAGTATCTATGTTCTGGAAAACTCCTTAACAATTGTAATAGCACTCCAGAATATAATATCAAATTGTTGTGATAGGTTAACGTCCAAAATACACAGCAGGCTCCAGTTTAAGGATCTGTCCTGACTAAAAACAGAAAGAATGATTTTATAGGAGGAGGTCCAGACTACACAGCTAAACTGCAGTTATGGGGGTGGGGCAGACTATAACATCACAATTAAGTTTGACTGTGAAGTCTGGTTCCTGTAACCATATGTTATAAGGGGTTGTCTAGCTAAAGTTATAGGGCATAGTCCAATTGACTATATATAGCCATAAACGTATGCTACAAAACAACAAAAAGTTTCAAAACCACAAGAAAATGCCAAAAAAAGACAAAAAGCAAATTAATGTTTATATTTCTGGAAGTAACATTGTAATTCATAACACAGTGTTGGATCATTCCATAATCTGTGCACACAAGTGATGACAAGATATATATATTATATAAAGCTTTCCTTTTTGTCTTAAATCATGTTCAATTTGCTCAAATTAAGGACTGCAATTTTTCGTTAAACTCCGTAAAATAAACCCTCAACAGAACACAAAGTATATCATGACCACTTAGCGGTAACACAGGCAGATCTAGAATAGACATCTTGTGACAGAATATCTCACACACACAAAAACAAAAAAAAACGTGGGCATCTTGGGTACAAATGTCAGAATATGGTCAGCCAACTGAAAAGGAAAGAAAGGACACTTCTGCTACAAAAAAAAAAAAAAAAATCATTTATGCACCAGTTTTATCTTCAAGGAAAAAACTTATTTTTCACAATATGCCAAGATGATATCTTGGCTATTATCATGTAACTTCAAGTGGGTACTTACCCAACAACAAGAAATAAAATCAAAGTTACTACAAGAGCACATAGTGACACTCCACATCCAATAAACGTCAAGGTCCTCAGAATCCACTCTTCTTCTTCGCTTCTCTGTACGCAGATAGAAAGAAAAAGTCAATGCATCAGGTCTCAGATGGGGGAAAAAAAAAAAAAAAAACCCCACCAACTATGAAACTAGATAATTCACTGCTAAATTTTCATTGTGCAGATACAGAGTACAACTTATTGATATTTAATAAAATAAAATAAAATAAATAGAGAGAGAGAGAGAGTATTGCAGATCAGCCCATTCACTTGAAAGGAACTGAGCTGAAAACAGGCCATGTGACAAATTAATGTGACATCATGGCCTGCGAAGCAGAAGCGGAGCTGAACTGCTTCAAGCAACTCATCTGTGGGGGTCGTTGGTATTGGACCCAAGATATAAATATTATATTTTTTTTTTTTTTTTTTTTATATATCTTTACCTGAACATCATAAACTTGCAACAGGACAGCAAAATTGGTGGTGTGATTACAAAAACAACTGGTTGCATTAGGAAACGTATTTTTGACATGACACCCAACACTGGACCAGCCTCCTCCATTTTCTGACCTTAAACAGAGAAACATTAAAAATATAAAACACATTATGTAACATTAAAGGGAGCCCATCAGGCCCAAAATGCCTCCCAAACCAATAATAGTGCTGTGTAAGGGACATTGATAGGAGCAGAAACATACCTTTATGGCCACAAACTGATGAAGTAATGCAGACATAATTTTTTATATAGATACGCAAAAAAGCCACCAAAAGCATTGGGGGCAGAACAGAGACCACCAGTCAGTTCACCAAAATGTCAGGTAACTTCCTATATTAAATACTGAAATTATAGACTGCACTGCATGCTTTATAGATATGCATGGCTTTATATGCTTATTGACAGTCTAGTAACTGGGAAGGACTGGTGGTAGAGCCAAACTGAGCTCATACAATCTAGTGGCTGAATCAGTGCCAAAACGTATCAAGCCACTTTGGGATAAAAAACTTGCGTGGGCATTATCACTTTTTTTTGGATGGGGGGGGGGCGCAATACAGATATGAGACTCAAGTTCTAGTTTTCAAGTAAAGCACCAGATAATTCTAGTACGGCCCTACAGGGAATCTGGCTGAAACCTTGATAGTGGATTTCCTGGGGCACCCTATAGCCTGGCCTTGTTCTTAACTGGAATTGTTTTGACAGGTACCAGCAGAATACTAAAGGGATAGGACACAAGAAAATGATGGGACATACAGTTGTGCTAAAAAGTTTACATACCCCGGCAGATTTTTTGGTTTTTTTTGGCCTTTTTTCAGAGAATATGATAACACAAAAACTTTTTCTCCACTCATGTTTGGTTGAAGCCATTTATTGTCAAACTTTGGTGTTTTCTCTTTTTAAATCATAATGACAACCAAAAACATCAAAATGACCCTGTTCAAAATTTTGGTTGGTCTACCTGACCGTGGTTTGGTTTCTGGGCATGTTATCAGGCCACAATCACCAGGGTATGTGAACTTTTGAACAGGGTCATTTTGATGTTTTTGGTTGTCATTATGAGTTAAAAAGAGAAAACACAGAAGTATGACAATAAATGACAACCAACCAACCACTAACCATGAGTGGAGAAAAAGTTTTTCTGTTATCATTTATACTCTCTGAAAAAAGGCCAAAAAACCAAAGAAATCTGCCGGGGTATGTAAACTTTTTAGCACAACTGTACTGCCAGAATTAAACATTACATGATAACCTGGCTTGAACATCACAGAGCCATAAAGATCTACACATTAGGTCATGAGATGTGTAGCAGGGTTAAATGTTATCTCACTGAAATAATTCCTTATGTCCTTTGAACATCTCAGCCAGTGTCAACTTTAGTCAAGCCATTATTAAAAAGATTTTTGGGGAAATATTGAAGGACAAACCTTCATGTAAGCCACCAATGATTGTTCTCTTAGTTTTAACTTGGGCATACGTTGAAGCCCTCAAGCAGTGGTGTAACTAGGAATGGCTGGGCCCCCAGGCGAACATTTGATTTGGCCCCCCCTCCGAACCGCCGCCTCCAACCCCCCCCGCACAAACTGCCGCCCCCAACCCCCCCCTCTGCATAAACTGCATTCCTGCACACACTATTATGCCCCATAGCGGCCCCTGCACACAGTATTATGCCCCACAGGGGCCCCTGCACACAGTATTTGCCCCATAGTGGCCCCTACACACAGAATTATGCCCCATAGTGGCCCCTGCCTACAGTAGTATGCCCCATAGTGGCCCCCTACACACTCAGTAGTATGCCCCATAGTGGCCCCTGCACACAGTATTATGCCCCATAGTGGACCACGCATGAACGATTATTATACTCTGGGGTCTTTTCAGACCCCAGAGTATAATGATCGGATACCCAGGGGAGGATACAAACATAAAAAAGACTACTACTTACCTCTCCCTGGCTCCGCTGCGCTACTTCGGTCATCTTCAATGTTGGACCAGATCTCGCATGAGTGAGGCCGGCGTCGTGACGCATAATGACGTCGGCTGACATCTGGGACGTCACCAAACAGGCCCGAAGCCTGCAGAGCATAGGAGAGGTGAGTTACCGTGTTTTTTATGTTCCCTCACCTCCCCTGGGCCCCCGATCGTTATACTCAGGGGTCTCAAAAGACCCCAGAGTATTAACGATAGCACTGTTTGTGGGGTTCGCGGTAGCGGCTGCCACAGGGCTCCGGGTCCCAGGCCCCATAATGTTCTGGGCCCTGTGGCAGCCGCAACCGCGGCTACCCGGATATTTACGCCCCTGCTCTCACACTCGGAGAGGTGCTTAGTGTCACAATAATTACAAACAATATAAGAAGGGGGTGTTGCCCAGAAGTAGAGAAACGGGTCCACGTAGAAATTTGTGAGAGCCCAGGTTATACATGTTAAGTGACTGAAAGCTTTCAACACAATGCTACTTCTATACTTGATTCCAGTAGGAAGATGGAGAAGCATAACCTTGACGCTGCCGCTGACACAATCAGTTAAGGCAACGAATGAAAATATACATTAGAGGGAGAACATCCAACCATTTCAGATAAATCACTGAATTCTCTACCACTTTTATAACTCCATTTTTGAAACCTCTAATACACATGTGGGAACCCCGTAATAGGCCATGATATATTCATCAACCAGCCATAAAATTAAAATCACTTGCCCAATATTGCACAGACCTCTCTCGTGCCATGAAAATTGCTCTAATCTGTTAAGGCATGAACTTCATAAGACACTCTCAAAGTGTCCTGTAGTATCTGGTTCGAAGAAATTAGAAACAAATGCTTGAAATGGTTTTTCGAGCAAATTTCATATTGATGATTTATCCTCCAGATCAGTATGGGGCCTGGGCGTTTGACCTCCACCAGACACGGATTGTCCATCTATAGTATTAGTTCATCAATATGAAAATCGCCTGGGGACCTGGATAACCCCTTTGAGTCCTGTAAGCTGCAAGATGGGGTCTCTATGGATCAGACTTGGTTTTCCACCACACCTGATGCCGCAACCCAGTCGGATGAGACCGGAGGATGGGAGTAGTAGTGGCAGATGCTGTGCCACTTAGCAGGCCGAGCACGCTCCCAAACGGCTCCAGCCCCGCTCCTAGGCCGGACAAGGTCAAGGGGGGTCCTGCAGCACTACCGGATGCTGGTGGTAGTAGTTCTTTCCCCCGGGGCACTTCCAGTTGAAGAGGGGGACCTCTCCTACCTGAGACGGTGTGGTGTTAGTCGGAAGAGCCCTGATGGTGAAGCAGGCACGACTCAGGAGTCAGCGTTGCAGGTAAACCAAACAGCCTTTTTATTTAGGCAACTGGAACAAAAGACAACGGCAGCTTCCAGATGGGGGTAGTACTCCTGCAGTGTCCTAACCCCAGCCTTGGTTCTAGGAGGGTGCCCAAAGACAGTATCGGCTCCACAAGATGGCTTCCTCTACTCCACCTCTGTACCTCTCCCAGCTTGCTATACTGGGGATAGAATTGCAGGGAGTCCTGACAGGGAACTGGATACCTGGATACTAGGCCCGAATGCGACTCTCCTGTCAGGGTCCTCTCCTGCTCTTCAGGGCACGACACGAATCAAGTTCAGCCACTTTATTGGGTTGAAATTTGAGACCAAAGTCAACCCTTTTTGTCATGTTCCTGAAAGCATTCCTGGACACAGTGGAGAAGAGCACATTATCCTGCTTTAAAAGGCCACTGCTATTTGGGAATACCAATGCCATGAAGGCTGTACAGTAGGCAGGTGGTACATGTGAAAGTAACACCCACATGAATACCAGGACCTTGGGTTTCGCAGCAGAATATTTCCCAGAGCATTGTACTGCCAAAACTGGCTTGTCTTATTCCTGGTGCCATCTCTTTATTTAGATAAGCAAAGCACACACACCTGTGTGACATATTTCCTGCTTTAAAGGGAGTCTGTCATCAGAACCACGCCCCACATATAAATCGGTTTGGGTCACCTGAATCAAATTGTGTTTTTTCCCTTGTGAATCTGTGCCTCCTTTGCCAAGATATTGCTGTTTTTGCCAAAGAGGTAAGCAGAAACACCCTCGTTGCTCAAAAATATCTCAGTAATGGAGGCAGCAGTTAACAATGGGACAAAAATATTTGATTCCAGTGACCCTAACCTGTCTGTGGGGCCGGGTTCATATGATGGATTCTAAAATCACTTTCGCCTTATATTTCCCACCCCTGGAGAGGTAACATTGGCCAATGATATTAAAGACTATATAAAAAATAACGTACAATTTTCATATATATTTTTTCGTAAACCTATCAAATAGACATGTTAAGTTGTTTTGTATTTCCATCATTTTTTTAATGCTGCTATTGTATAAAGTTATATGGAACGTGTTGTCTGCTTTGTAAGAGCATAGTGCTTCTGAAAGGCCTGATATTTATAAACCGACGAAAACAGAAGAAAAACAGTACACGGTGTTATCGGTCTGTGACCCCTTGCTGTTTAACATCATATAGGTTATTTGTGTGGAACATTGGGACTAGAAGGAATGAAGATACTCTGCCATCTACTGGCTGCAATGTAAAACTTGTCACCAGTCTTTGCAAGGTATTTAATGCTAACACAGATATAAGCACCTCTTTGTATTTTAAGGGTAACATGTAATATAGTAATAACACACTTACCCCTTACTGAAATCCCAAAAAACACAGACTGAATTGGTTTTGAACTTGTCTGATTTATCCTGCCAAACAATGTAACAAACAATACTTAGCAAATGTAATACTGAATGTTAAAGAGAATACTAGTTGGGAACATTGTAAATGAAATATCTAAATATGGGGAAGCAGTTTAGCAATACGGCAATATGCTTTTGCACGTAATAAGACTAGGGCTACATGGTGTTCCATAAGTTCCAATTTAAGCTACTACGTTGCAGCTAATGATTCTGAATGTGGTAGTGTTTCTATCCAGAAGGTGCTATGGCCATGATTCAACCACCCAGCAGGATTTCCACATTTTACTAACATTAGGTGGGCTCATGGGTATAAAAAGAAAAACAAACAATGGGGTCCCGGTCTACCATGACCACCCAAGGAGTTTTATTTTACTTACTTTTACGTGCTGTACCTAGCGGTTCCGGGCTGGTTCCAACACTGGGTCACGTGATCAGAACAAGCAGTCGGTCCTCAGGCGGCTCTGCTTCCTCCCTCCTCTCCCAGTTTGACAGGTAGTGAGTTACCTGTGCTATGGGGTCTAGCTAGCTAGTGGTGAAAACCAGAGAAAAGGGAGGAGCGGGAGGAGCCTGAGCAACCTTCGGGCTGAATGCTGGTTCTGATCCCATGACCAGGTGTCTGAACCAGCCTAGAGCCCATAGGTATAAAATGTAAAAAAAAAAAAAAAAAATCCAGAGAAAAATAAAATAAAACTCCCTGGACAATCCCTTTAAGCAGCAACTGATGTCGCAGTGCAGGGATAATACACACAGTGATGTCACAGTACAGGGGTAATGCCTCCAGTGATGTCACAGTACAGGGATAATGCACACAGTGATGTCACAGTACAGGCGTAATGCCTACAGTGATGTACACACAAATTTTTTTATATATATATATATATATATAAAACTGTGTACACTATGACAACCCAGCATTTAAAGAAAGTAATTATAATAATGACACATGCAGGCATTATGATGTTCCAGTAAAGTAATGGAGGTGCATTCAGTTTTCCACATCCTGTCATTGCATAGCCCTAGCCTTAAAGGGTTTGTGTTGGTACAGAACTCTCCTGCAGCCCCCATAGAAGTGACTGGAGCTCTGGCACTCCATTCATATAATGCATTCAGGGGTCCATATTTTCCTTATGCCTGGATATTCCAGCAGTTGGACCCCAGCAATTTGACAGTTTTTACCTATCCTTTAAGCTTGGTGGTAGCATTGTATACTGAGAAGGTATAAATGAAACACAAAGAACTGTACTTTAAAAAAAAAAATAAAAATCTGAATACACAGTTGGGGAATTTATCATACATTTTCCTCCAAATTATGGCATAAAATGTAGGGTAAAAGCTACATTTTTGGTGTACAGTCCTATTTGCAAACAGAAATAGTAACTTTTTAAGCTACTACATTGCACCTAATGATACTGAATGTAGTAGTGTTGCTATCCGCAAGATACCATGACCTTGACCTTCTGTATAAATATAAAAAGAATCATGATATATATATATATAACAACTTTTCCCATCCCTTCCATTGCTGAGTTTCTAGACACAAGCCTAAAAATCACCAATGCCAAATCTAGGTTCAGGGGTGTCTAGAGAATGCTACCTACTGGAAATCATAATGTCCACTGTAGAATTTGGTGAGGGAGGCATAATAGTTGAGGGTTGTTTTTCAGGTTTCGGGATTGGCCCCCTCTATCCAGTAAAGGGAAATGCTAACGTTACAGAATACAATAGACATTGAATGTGGTACACAATTGTCACTTCCAACTTTGCGGCAACAGTTTGGAACAACACAGCTGCACAATGCAAGGTACCTACTGTAGACATGATGCAATAAGAAAGTAAAGTGACTGCACAAAGCCCTGACCTCAACCTTGTCAGTTTTGAGATGAAATAGAAGGCCCATTGTAAGCCCCGTCCTCGCCCAGTCTGACAATACAATCTTTTAGCTGAATGGGCAAAAAATCCCAAAAACATGTGGAAAACCTCCACAAAGAGCAACGGCTGTTATAACCGCAAAAGGGAGACGTATCAACACTCATGGGTATGAAACCGGATAGTTAAACTTATATAGGTGTGATGGTCAAGTGTCCACATACTGCATGTACATGCCATAAAGTGCCTCACTTGTAATACTCACAGGTATCTCTTTGTGCCACAAATAATACTGCACAGATGTGCTTATTTTCTTTTCTCTGGCTAATACGGTTGAAGATATAACAGAAGACCCAAGGTAAGAGCCCACATGCCTAGAGAAAGTAAGAATAGATTATAGATACATACATCATGGAGATATCAATAAACTTGACCAATAATAGTGATCTGGCCAAAGGGTTACAAATAATCTGCACAAAATGTACATAGGTCTTGTACAATGCTTGAGTCATATATAACAAGTGCTTGAATCAAAGAGGTTTTCCAGGACAGATATTTATGACCTATCCTTAGGTTAGACCCCACCAGTCATCTGTTTAAAGAATTTGCAGCATTTGGGTGAGCTCCACTTCCTCTTCTCAAACCAATGGCATCATGGCCATTGGTCACATGAACATGCTTCAGCTCAGTCCCACTCAAATAAATGGGGTCGAGCTGCAATACCAATCACAGCCACTAGGCAAAGTACGGCACTATGCTTGCCCAAATGTTTCAACCCCTTTAATTAGCTGATCTGTGGGGGTTCCAGGTGTTGGACCCCACTCATCTAATAACTGTTAAAGGAGCTTTCCAGTGGGAATATATTGGCAGCTGCAGGATTAGAGTGGGATCCCATTGGTCTCTGCCATCTGGTTCTCTACAGTGATTATATAAGGATCCGACATTTTGGTTCATCAGAACCTTCCTCAGCTTTATCATTGTATGGTGTGTTGGCCAGCTTGGGTATGTGCCTGATTTAACTCCACACACCCACTATGACCACCAGATCATATTGTGATACACCTGAGGAAGGTTCTGATGAACCAAAACATAATATCACTGCATCTATGGGTGTAAAACACATCTGAATTCTATTGTCTATTTATGTCTGAATTAATATGAATAATTTGTCATGGAATAAAATCGCTTCAAGCTTCGATATACTGGGAGTGTTGTGGACTTACTGTATATCTTAAAGGCATGACCCTGAAAGGTCCTCTACAAGCACTTCCCACAAAAATGTCTGGAACAGAAGAACCGTAGAAAAGCATGACAGAATCCACAGCCTAAATGCACCTGACCCCAAGGCTGCTAGAACTGGCAATGTGTACGCAGTGCTGCACAAGTATGGTCCGAGACAATGGAGACTGATGGAAAGTGGACACCATGTCTGGCTACATTCCTAGTGCGACTGGTTAGAGAAAGGCCAAGGCCCCTGTGCCCGAGAGTGCTGAGAATACTTGACACTGGTATGAAACTGTGCAGTGGCGTAACGATCACAGTTGCAAGAGGTGCGACTGGGCCCGGCGGGGTATGGGGCCCTTGGCCAGCTGGAGATGGCCAGGGCCCTGGACCACTATGGTAGTGGTCGGGGAAAGCCTGGTTCCCCGACCCCTATACATAGATGGCAGCCCAGGGGAGGTGACTGAATAAGTACATATTACTCACTTCTCCTGGGCACAGTGTTCTCTCCGGCGCTCTTCCGTCATGTGGCTGAGGCCACACTGAGGCCTGTCATTAGGCCCCAGCGGTCACATGGGGCGCTGTGGCATAATGACATCAGTGCACCCCCACGTGACCGCTGAGACCCAATCACAGTGTGGGGGTCACTGTGGGAAGCATATTATACTGTGCGGGGCCACTGTGGGGAGCATATACTGTGTGTGCTACCACTGTGGGGAGCATATACTGTGTGTGCTGCCACTGTGGGGAGCATATACTGTGTGTGCTGCCACTGTGGAGCATATTATACTGGGTGTGGGGGGAGCACTGTGGAGCTTATAATGCTGTATGGGGAGCACTGTGGAGCATATAATGCTGTGTGGGGGGCCACTGTTGAGCATATAATACTATCTGGGGTCACTGTTGAGCATATTATACTGTGTGGGGCCCTGTAACCGTCACTATCAAGAATTTGCTGTAGGGAGGGAATAGGGGGCCCCAGACAAAAGTTTCTACCGGGGCCCATTTTAGTTATGCCGCTGAAACCGTGGTCTGTTCAGTGGGTTGGCTCCACCAATTAGAATGGCCTGTAGTGACCAGTTAATCTTTTGCTTTGAGATGAAGAGAGTGGGACCAACATTTGTTGCGACTTATGTGGATATCAGAGAGGGTACTGCATCGAAACCAGAGTGTGTACAGAGCCATGGCCAAATAGTTAGCAGCATATCAACATGAGACCAGAGCAGCATAGACAACCCGGCTACTAGTAAAAGCAATATGCTGAACCACATGTGGGCTTCCTAAGAACTGTGAACTGTGTCCTATACAAAAAAAAAAGGCTATAATATGTAGTTCTAAGCTGTGTTCCTCTGCCAAAAGTGAAACCACCAAGAAGTATGCCTCTGCAAAAACATGTGCCTATGCAAAAAATGTACGACTGCCAAGCCCGAGCTCTCGTTGAAGCACTATTTCTAACTTGCCAAACTGTTGTAACCACTAAGCCTGTTGACTCTAGAATATAACAGTTGTTACTGTTTATCAGCCAAGCCTGTGCAAGTAATTCTGATATCTTTTTGTAGGACCTCAAGATACGCCTCACATAGGATGAACATTTCTGGTAAGAATTGGTTTTAGAGTCAGGCTCAAGTACTGCTAAAGTCCATTACGATACTTCACATTACAGAATTTCATTCAAGGCCAAGGGTCAAAGAGAAGGCGTTCTCAAATGATAATAGTTACGCTAGAGCAGGACAAGGACAGAAGGAACATTTTAAGTAAAGTCAGCAGCTGCTTGAAAAGCTGAGATGGTGGCATATAAGATGTTTATCCCAGTAAATAATGTAAACACTTGATCTACCTGCGAAGATTCAGACATACAATGTATGGCTATGACCTTTATGAATGTAGTTTTCTTACTGTTGCTGTAATCTTAGATGACAAAGGCAGCAATGGAGGCGTCAGATTATGAGAACATGATATACACTTTTCCTACAATGCTACAACAACACCAAGGAACCTTAAGTGCCATACCGATCATCAGATCAATAAAGCACTTACAGTAGTTCATTTATACAGAAAAAAACATCTAACTTAACAATGTTTTGCCACTGTAGCTATTATATCACATTATATTGCAAAATTGTTCTTTTCACAACATAGTATCAAAATTTAAAAGAAAAAAAGAACAACTTTATTTGTGGCCATTACATTGCTTCTTACATCCATAAAGCTTAGTATTACTGCTGAAGTGTGAAGGTCAAGTGCCTCCTAGTGTTCAGTGTACATATTACATCAACTTTTTTTTTTTTTTTTTTCCTCAAAGCATCAACTCTGCACCATTTAAAGAGCATCTCACTAAGTCCACAGGATAGGGGATAATTTGAAGATTGGTGGGGGGTTTACCACCAATCATGAGAATGGAGCTGTGGTCGGTAGTGTGAACATGACTCCCTTGATTTCAATGTGAGTGCCAGAGACAGTGGATTGCTGTACTTCCCTGGCACTTCCATTAAAATGAATAGAGTGATGCACATGCTGTTCCACCAACCATGCAACCCCCTCTCTAAACAGAACGGGGGACAGAAATCTACCATCCCCGATCATTGGGGGCCTAAGCAACTGGTCCCCACTGATCTGCAGATTATCCTGTAGCCTGTGGATAGGGAATAACTTGCAGAAATGACAACTCCTGTAAGGCCTCATTCACATGTCTGCGCTTTCTGTACAATGGAAGCCTGTATTACATTAGCCAATTTTATTCTTTCTACATTAGCCAACAATCTCTTTCAAGTCAATGGGCCACATTTTCTATGGCTTTTAAGCCAGTTTTAAATGTACTAGGCATAAAAAGTGAAAAATATGGTACGCAAATAAATTGCAACTTTTTAAAATCAGCGCGGACTTCACCACTTTTCTGAAAAGAGAAAAGAGGGGGAGGGGGGGCCTGTAGTTTTTCACAAATCATTCCTAGGAGACGCTCAGAATGTAATGTGTACAGTTAAGTGAGCCTTTCAGATGGTCGAGAAGAGAAAAAAAAAAAAATAAATAAATAAAATAGGTCTCCTTCAGTTTTTTTTAAACCAATGCCATACCGCCCATAGACTATTTACGTCCAATGGGTGGTTGTCTAGTTCTGCAAGGACGTACTGGTACGTCCAAGCAGAACTAGAAACTGGGAGCCGGCTATAACTTAAGCCGGAGCTCCCACAGAAGACAGGGAAGCTTTATTGCCTTCTCGATCGCTGTGTATAAAGTGCTATAGGCACTGCCAATAAAATAAAATACACCGATAAAATGCCCTTATTACAAGTTATAGCCCCACCCCCGACGACACCATAAAAAATAAAAAGTTTTTTAGTAGCACTTTGTGTTATTAAATAAAACAAAAATGAAAAGTGAAAAACAGATACGTCTTCCCTCCTCTTTTGTTTATATTTTTCCAGATAAAAAAAAATAAAAAAAACACATGCAAAAATAAAAACAACATAAAAAGAAAGCCCTATATGTCACTGAAAAAAGACGCAGAAATTAGTTGAATAACGCATATGATAAAAATGATACAGCCCTCAAAACCGCACATACAAAAAAAAACGAAAATGTGTCTGGTCCTGGACCAGAAATTGGCCCGTTACTGAAGTGGTTAAAACGGACATGAAAAAATAGGTGACACATGATGAGGAAAACGACAAAAAAAACACAACAAAAACAAAACAAATCTCACAAATTAATGCGGACCGATTCTTCCATGGATGAAAAATTACATGGACATGTGGATAAAGCACAGGCCTTGTCATAAATCAGGCAAACCTCCAGCAGTCTGTAGCTGGTGCAGATTTCAGTCATCACTTACTCCAGAAAGTTGTATTACTAGCGGTGTTCAGTACATGGAGCTGGTTTAGCTAAATATTATATGTATTACTATAACTGATGCATATAGGAATAAGAGAAATACAAGTTCCAGCTCCATTAGCTTGTCAGAAGCGGGAACAGCTTTAAAGGTAGATGTATAATAGGAGGTTTCCTGCCCGCCCTTAGGGAGCAATGTGGTACAGACACCAATGTGTGTACCAGGCTCCACCATGGCTGGGGAGGTGTAATTGACTAGGCCTCAAGCCTGAGGTGAGGGCTAGTGCAGGCCTTAGTAAGAGGCCTACAGAGGTTAGGCCCAATTGAGACCAGGAGTCTGGTGAGTCCAGCAGCAGGGGCTGGACTGAGAGCAGACAGGCTGGAGCCTCAGTGATACATGAAGGCCCAAGTTGTGATGTTGCAGCTGCACAGAGCAGCCTTGTGGACATGGCATGGCAGAGAGGTGGCAGGAAGGCCAAAGTCTAAATGAGGTTACTAGTAAGCGAATGGAGTAAGCAGCAGAGCCTGACCAGTACTGAGGGGTCCATGAGCTGAATCTCCAAGCCTGGGGGACAATGGAAGTGTGCTTTCTATCACCAGGGATAGAACGACTGTGAGGTGAGGTCATTAGTTAAAGGGCAGACATGGGCAGGATCTACTCTGTATCCTGTGGTAGAGGTGGATATGAGGGACCAGCGAGTATATCGCCAGAGGTAGTAGTCACAACTGATGTGGGAGAGATGTAGCCACCAGGGCGTGTGAAGAGGGTCAGCTGTGAAGAAAGTGAATTCTGCTCCTGTAACATGTATCCATTAACTGTATATATACACACAGTATAGATTAATTATGCCTTGGTATGCCAGTATTCTGCACAAAAAAAATTGCAACTTTTTCATTTCTGTGCTGTCCTCACCACTTCCTGAAAAGGGTTATGGAGAGGGTGTACAATCTGGTGTAAACAATAAGCGAAATGTGCAAGCACCTTGTCATGAGGCACATCCACCCCTGACTTGGGAGGTATGAAGACAGTCATCAGTAACTCCAGTCTTCATAAATCTGCCCCAATGTATTTTTCTGCAACAATGTGCCTTTTTCTGATACTAACCAGTAAAAAGAGCAGGAGTTTACAGGTATTTTATGGGTTCTTCGTACCAACTCTTATGATGATGACGCCTATATTCCATCAAATTCTGGCTATACAACCACCACCTACTACCATCACCAGTGGCTTCACCTTAACTGGTCTGTGACCCCTTACAGACATTCCAGTGTAACAGATGTAATATTTCAGGTGTTTAAAGAGGTTGGACCAATTTAGCAACTTGTCACCTACTGACAAGAATAGGTGATGATAACCAGGAGCGTAGTTATAGAGTGTGCACAGGTTGCAGTCGCTAGCGGGCCTTGCAGCCTTAGGTGACCCAGGGGCCTCTCCACACATAAGACGACACCAGTATTGTAGAAAACACATAAGTGGGGGCCACAGTACAAATTTTGCATTGGGACCCAGGAGCTTCAAGTTAAATGAGGGTTTGACCAGAGGGACCCACATCGATCTCAAGAAAAGGGGACCATTTCCCTGTATAAATGAACGGACAGGTCTTTAAGCTGTATTGGGTCTGCTGGAGATAGCCAGCTTCTCTACTTTAAGTGCTTATTCACACATTCACATTCTGCGGAAGTGCGATATCCAATATAATAATGCACAGTACACAGCCTTGCATATTTTTGGGTCGTGTGCTGTCCATTGTTGATCCATAAAAAGCAGATTTTTTTTTTTCTCCCAACTTTTCCTGTGGGTCCTGCAATCCACAGACAGACTTTCATGGAGCTCCATGGTCCACAAAATAGAGCAAAATAGGACATGTCTCAGTTCTTTATCCACTAACAGTCATGCACATGCAGTCAGTGACATTGCCTGTTTGCAGACATGTGAAGAAGACCTAACTGCAATGCTAAAACAGTCTTTTCTCTGAAAACTGGTCCAAAAAAAAAAAAAATATCATGTCACATGCAAATGTATCACTGTTGGTGTTCCTGCGTGGATCTGGAGTGCACTTAAAATGTTTTGGGAGATGCATTGGAGGCTATTGTAGAAAAAAAACCCAAAATGCTTTAAAATTTTCAGCACTAAAACACAAAACAAAAAACAAAAAAAACAACTTACTTATATCCTCCATCTGAAGTGTAAGTGTCTTCATGAACAAATTTGTAACTCTGGTCTCTGAGTAAATGTTGGAAGGAGTTTAAACTAGACCACGTATTCACCACAACAACTTCTGTTTGACCTGAAGTGATAGATTTCATGGAAAAGACATAAGATATTGCACTGCAAATGAAGAAAAAAAAAATCCCAAAAAAACTATTCTATGTAATCTCTCAAGTGTTCAAGCTTACAAAAAACATTCTGTCTTGTTTCCAGAAACAATGCCACGCTAGCCCACACATGTATCTGCATCATGTATCAGGTGCTGCATCGTGTATCAGGTGCTGCATCATGTATCAGGTGCTGCATCATGTATCAGGTGCTGCATCATGTATCAGGTGCTGCATCATGTATCAGGTGCTGCATCATGTATCAGGTGCTGCAGGTCAGACATGTTCACTTAAATGGAGCCGAGCTACAATAGCAGATACAGACATGGTGCCGTTTCATTTATTAAAAAATAAAATTCTGATCTGGTCAGCTCATTTACATTTTCACTTTATAAACAAAATCCACAGTTGACTGCTCTTATATCACGTTACACAGTCTATGAGAAATTGTTGCAACTTTCCTTCAACTTTTGAATTAAGCTTGCATTCACATGGTACAGTTGTGTAGCAGATATAACAGTTTCGATGCAGTTTTTGATTGTACAAGTTGAAATATCTGAAAAACTACATGCAGATTTAATGTATTAATGTAATTAACCTTCTTAAATTTACTGGTGAAACTAATTTATTTTACCAGTAAATTTAAGAAGGTGCAAAAAAAAAAAAGCCACATCAAATCTGCATGTAGTTTTTCAGATATTGCCGTTTGAACATCACTAAGTACTATATCAGAGAATCAACTTAATGCCATTTATTAAAGCTAGTCGATGAATTTAGTGCCAATTTAAGCTAGGTTCACACCTGCATTCACACCTAATGTGCTTAAAAAAGTGGTTACCCGCGGAAACCCGCGGACCCCACAGACTATAATGGGGTCCTCCGAGTTTTCACCCGAAAAGGGAAGGGGTATGGGGAACGGAATCCCCCAGTGGAGAGCAGGCGCAAGTGCAGGTGTGAACCTAGCCTTAGCGATTAATCCAGGTTCTGTTTGAGATCTGACAATGGACTGGTTCAAGCATGGAGAACCTGTGGTGAGCTCTCCAATTTTGCCTTTGGTGTTGAGTAACACACTGCCCCAACTGCTGGTGTAAAAATCTGTCACGACACGTCGGCAAACCTAGTAGTGACATGAGGGATATTAACAGCTCCCATCATGTGGCCACCTGTGCTGTCTCTCATGGCAATGCTTCCAACTGTTTTTTTTTTTTTAGCAGGATAATGCTCACCCATACACAGTAAAGGTTTCCAACTAATATCTCCACCAGATTGCAAACAGTTGACATGCCAATTGCCAGATTTATCGCAAATCAAGCATTCATGGGACCAACTGGGATGCCAGCTTTGGCAAACTAAGAGTGTGCAGGATCTATAGGCCCAGATGAAACATCTGTGGGCAAATGTGCCGCAGATTACCATACAGAACCTGTACTTCTCCATGGCCAACCAGATCTCATCTTGTATCCAGGCTAGAGGCGGCCCAACAGGGTCCTACAGCCAGGCCCGGCGTTAGGGGATGGGGGGGGCAAACTGGGCAATTGCCCAGTCAGGCCCGGCCATATCAATAACAAAGGGATCCAGCGTCATGTGTCACAGGGACCCTTTCCGAGGTGAGTAAAAATAAACAATTTTTACTCACCTGTCCTTGGCTACAGCCTCGTTTCAAATGTACACAGTTTTCCCCAATAAACTTCTTTTGGTCTAATATAGTCATCTCGCATATATCTTTATTACATTCACACTGAGAAAGTGTCAGTCAACTGTAACATTTTTTTTGGTGCATTTTATTTGTTTGGTCAAAGTGAAATAAAATGAGAAAATTCTACCAGAATTAAGAAATTCTCAATTAAAAATCTTAAAGATCCTTGAATAATAAAAAAAATAGCATGAGACTTGAGGGATTTTTAACTACGTCTCTTGCTCTGGAGGACCCAGCATGTCCTCCATTACACGGACAACTCGATTTCAATGAGAACCATCTAAAGCTTATTTTTCCCTTCAGTGACTCTGCTGCAAATCCAGATATATCTTTTCTCGAAGGAGATCTAGTTAGTTCCATCATAGTTTTATGTTGATATCATATATGTTATCGATGCTTCTTCCCCCACTATGGCCAGAATACAGTCAGTGTGGAGCTTACCTTCTTCTATAATTTTCTTAAGATCTTCCTCAAGAACTTCTATTGTATCCACTCTTTCAGTTGTGTTCACTTCGTAGATATGCCTGCCCACATTTAGATCCACATGACTTACAGCGATTTCTAGGGTAGATAAGTCACTTATCAATGTCACAATCATAATATACATTAAAACTAGTCATTTATATTTACATAGGCCCAGATTTACTAACTGGGCCTAGAAATTAGGAAAAATTCACCTCAGCTTGGAGATCGATGGCTCATCTCAGCTCCTTGACCTGCTCACCACTATTTTTTTTTTTTAGACAGTAGGCAGAGATTGGCAAGAATCTATGTGATCTGAGGACACCCTGGTCCATCAGATTTACTACAATTCACACCAAAAAACTGGCATGAGTTATATCAAAAACCTACGCCAGTCCTTGACTGGCATAGTTTTGAGTTCAGGTGCATCTACTTGCACCAGAATTAAGAGGCCGCAAACTCAAAGTAGTTCTGACGCATTTAGCACCTGTCGGGGAATTAAGACTAGCATAAGAAACATCAGTCTTAGAGTCCCCCCCAAAAATACGAGCGTCTTAAAGGAGAGGGCACATTGATCTCTCGCATGAATTAGCTGTATAGGACCACTTCTGTCACCCAGGCTATACAGAACAGGGGCTGGAAGAAGTTAGGCTCCATGCCCCGTATAGGGGCTGGGCCACCCCTTTAAGACATATGGAGTGTATTTCTCTCCACACAGATGCACCGCACATAGTTCCTTATGGCCCAATGCCTCTGAACACAAAATAAACTCAAGGTTGTAGCGCATCATGTATGTAACATAAAAGGCAGCCTATGATACACTAAATGCTTCCATTTAATACGCACACACACACACACACACATATAATAAAATGATCCACTGACCGATGTTCTTATGATGTATAAAGACTTCTTTTTTTCTTCTCAGAGAGAAGTTGGACAACGTTACAAGCCATCTTCTCCACGGTCTGAAATATTGCCATAGGCCCTTTGATAATCTACAATAAAATGTTTCCCACAGATATTTCCAGTTAGTTTAAGCTTTTGTCGCAATAATCACAACACTGATTTCAGTAATATTAAAAAATACTCAAAAACAAAATTTACCGAAGTGACTTCTGACCACACTTCTGGGTCATGTTGCTCAAGAAGTTCCCCAGTGACTTGAACAAAATGGTAACTCAGTTCTTCTAAGTTTGTTTCGCTGCTGTGCATATCCACATCACTGACCTTCTTAAGAAACTGGATAATGCTTAGAACATCCGCAGAGTCCAGAGAACTTTCTTCTATTTCCAGACCTTCTTCAACGCCCTTAAGACACGTCAAAGCCTTGTGTGCACTTAACTGAGTAATGTCACTAGCAAGAGGATCTTCAGAAATCTAAAATCCAAAAATACAAAGTTCAATATTTCATGAAAACTTTTAATTCGGTCTATAATCTAAGTGTATCTCCATTGCTATATGTTTGTTAAATTGTTTCAAAAAATGTAATGCTTATTTAGGTTTTATATCTTCTGTCCTGAGAGGTTAATCCATGTTCTACACCATCCCTTTACAGGAGTGAAATTGCTACAATTTTTGTGACTTTTCAAAAAATTGCATTTGATAAATGCAGGCCAACCACACCCACTTTTTTTTCCCCCTTTGTAGGCTCAAGCGCAGCCTTTTTCTGACTTGGACACAAAATGTGATGACCACGTCCTTTTTCAGGATCTGACCAGATCATATACAACATAACAGCTTGCCTCGAAGCATTCCGCTAGGCCTGGAGATTTACGTGCCCTTCTGAAGCTCTGGGAGGTCACCCATCTTTTCAGAAGCCTCCCAGATGTCAGCTTATGTTCACATTGGTGTTGGAGGCTCTGGAGCCTCCAATACAGTTTGTCTAAAATCATGGATGAATAAAATCCTGCAAGCCCGACTTTTTTTTTTCCAGTGAAGTCATAGAAACAACAAGAGATACCCAAAAGACCCCATTACAGTCGATGGGGACCCCCTGGAACTGTAGTTGTAAGTCAGGTGGATCAGTCTTTACTGTGTAATCCATTCTTCTGTTCCTATGACAATGCAGATATTAACATATCCTAAGGCTTGCTCAGTTCAGCAGATATACAGTAGGAGTTGCAGATGTAGCCATTATAGCAGTGCTCCAGCACTTTAGGGGGATTATCAGGCATCATTTCTGTCAAAAAAATATTGCAGGGTGGCTTCCTCACATCATGTCGATGTTATGACAGTGAGTCAAAGAACTCATGGAGTTCACGTTACTCCATGACTGAAGGATGCAGAATTATAAAAGGTTATGTTATTATATTCAGTGGCGTAAATACCGGGGTAGCAGTAGCGGCTGCCACTGGGCCCGGGACCTTAGGGGGCCCCTGACATTATATAGATAATTTTTTTTTTTTTTTTTTTTTTTAACTAGGCAGTTACCTACTGGAGTAACCCCAGCAGGTAATGGGCCCTATTTACTTATCGATCCCCACTTGCCATATCATGTCGCTAGGGCCCCTGGAGGGCAGAAAGGGAAGCAGAGGCAGCTGTGAGCAGGAGAGGGGATCGGTAAATGTGGCCAGAGTACAGTGAGCGGAGGCCCAGGGGGGTGGTGAGCAAACATGAAAAATGGTGTTACTCACCTCTCCTGTGTTCTGGGATTCTCCAGGCCTCTTTGGTGATGTCCCAGATGTCACGTGGGCCAGGCCAGCGTCATTATGTGTCACGGCGCTTGTCTGGCTCACGTGATGTGTGTACCAACATTGAAGAGGGCTGAATGCAGCAGGGAGTGCGCCGAAGCTCGGGAGAGTTAAGTAACATTGGTCTTTATATTGGTCACCTTCCTGGATCTCTGAACATTATACTCTGAGGTCTGAAAAGAGTTCATGTGTGGTCCACTATGGGGCATAATACTGTGTTCAGGGGCCACGGTGGGGCATAATACTGTGTTCAGGGGCCACGGTCTTTGCTAGTTACACCCCTGATGATACTATAGATTTATGCTATGTGCATGAACCTATTTCCTAATGTATTTAGCTTCAATAGAGCAGCATGTAAAGTCATGCTTGTATATGTACTGCCCCAACTAAAATTGTGAAATAAAGTCCACTGCACAACTTTTGAGAATTTCTAGTCATAAAGTATTATTAGAGTCCATTTGACAGTCAGTCAGTTACAACAATGGAAAGCAACCACAAGCATAAACCTCAACTCACCACACTGCAGTTTGTGATTGTTTTCACTCGGTTAGCGAAGGTTTGCTTATGACTCAAAGTGCTGAAATTCTGTAATCGCTCATAGATCTCTGAGAAAATATAACAAAGAAAAAGATATATCAACCAATAGCTGCATTCATTACATTTCATTCACTTTTCATAAACTTATTGCAGGGCGATTTTATGGTCCAGTTTGGAGAAGACACAGGCAAAATCCTTCAACATTAAAAACGCCAATAATCCCAGATTAAGGGCTGCACTTCAGGATGTAGACTGGGAGCAGCGATTGTCAAATAGTGATAAAGAGGTTAAAGGGTGACCTAATGATGTAGGCGTCACCAATGCTGGTAATACCTCAACTAATATACTAAACTGGATAAACGGCCCAAGCCAAGCTAAACAGATGTGAGAAAGACTCTGGGTTCAAAAGGATTACACCCACAAGTACTTAAAGAACTCAGTCATCGCTGTGCCACTATTCTATTTTCAGGGGTTCTCTAGTGACCTCTATAGTGACAAGGAACTGGCACAGGCAAATGTGGTTTCCTATTTTCAAAAAGGGCTCCGGGCGCCCCAAGTAGCTACAGACTGGAGAGTTTAACATCCATTGTGGGGAAACTGTTTGAGGGGCTTATAAGTGAATATACAGTAAACAGGAGTATATTACTGTAAGTAATATTATAAGTGACAGACAGCATGGTTTTACTAAAGACAGAAGTTGTCAGATTAACCGGATTTGCTTTTATGAATAGATGAGTAAAAAAAAGTCTGGACAGAGGGGAGGCTGCGGATCCAGCGGACAGAGGGGAGGCTGCGGATCCAGCGGACAGAGGGGAGGCTGCGGATCCAGCGGACAGAGGGGAGGCTGCGGATCCAGCGGACAGAGGGGAGGCTGCGGATCCAGCGGACAGAGGGGAGGCTGCGGATACAGTATTCCTGGACATTGCAAAGGCATTTGACGTTTAATGGGTAAACTCAGGTCTATTGGCTTGGAAAATACAGTTTATTGTTGGATTGAAAACTGGTTAAAGGATCCTCATATCCAGAGAGTTGTGGTCAATGACTGTAGTTTAGACTGGTCCTTTATTATAAGTGGTGTACCTCAGGGAAACTTCCTCTGCCTATCACCCCAGGCCTTAGACATACTCCAATCCCCTAGGCTCCTACTATAACCTCTTTCCTACCTTACTACACGCCACTATTAAATCCTTGACCATTCATTCTCCTGAATCTACTATTCAATATCCCTTGTGCTAGCCTTACTGCTTCATCCCAAGTCAAGCCACATTCCACTATGGCTGTGCCCCACTAAGCTTCCTTAAGGAGGTACACAGCAGAAAACCAAGTGACATTTTGGCCATGGACCTTCATCAGATGCTGTGAAAATGTTACATACAGAATATAAATAGACTGACAATTATAGAATACAAAAGGACATTGAAAGATCATCATGCTAGCGGAATACTGCAGAGTTAGTGCATATGGTGGAATAGTCTGAGATTATATAAATCGATAGAGAACTTTCCATAGAAATAGCAAACACAAAATACATGATACACATCAGAGCTTGGTCTGGGTATAATGAACCAGTGAGGGACAAAGCAGTACAAAAGTAGGTAATGAAGCACACAAGAGATATGCATCTCAGGGAACAGGTGGGGTATGTGGAGTGGAACAAATTCTCTCTTTAGTGACCCTAAATATTACCTAAAAAGTATGAAAATCAAACAAAATCTGAACTTACCTCTAGTATAACCAATACGAAACACTTTTTTTGTCGAAAAAAAATTCAGGGCTGTGGAGATGGACTCACGGAGTCAAACTAAAACTGTTAATTATTATTTTATACAATTATTATATGAATAATGTATATTTTGTTACATATTTACTTTTAAAGGAATCACTGGCTTTTTAATAAATTAAAGGGTCTTTACGGCTTCTGTCTGACCCTGGCTGTTAGCCATTCATGAAGGAGTCGTAGCAGTAATCTGAGTTGGGCTATGAGAAAAAAAAAAAAAAAAAGAAGGAGGAGTTGATGGACTCATCTACCGACCTCACAGCCCTGAAAAATTACAAATCTATGATCCACTTTCAGTTTAGTCTTGAGTTTGTATGTTCTCCCTGTGTTTGCGTGGATTTCCTCCGGGCACTCCAAAGACATACTGATAGGGAATGTAGATTGTGAGCCCTATATGGAACAGTGACTGACAATGTCTGTAAAGTGCTGCGGAATATGATGGTGCTATACAAGCAAGCATAAAATAAAAAATATTTTAAAAAACCCCACACATTTGGGGATCATTTTCCCCAAAAAATTTTACAAGCGCATCCCATCAGTGTGTATAGAAATTGGTATATCTGAAAATAAGTGCGACCTATTCATGTAAAATGATTGAGTAAACCTGGTGAGCAGACAACCTTTATAGAATCTGTAAGCTTACCCTTTTCGTGGTAGCAAACAAAAGGTAATTCAGCTGAACACGTTGTGTAATTGGTGTCCCCGTCATGGTTTTGCAGAAATTGGCATTTTGAAGAATCTCCTAAATGCAGTTTAAAAATAAATAAATAAATAAAAAACACACAAAAAAAAAAAAAAAAAAAAAAAAACACACACACCACACTCAGCTACTGCTATTTGCCATGCTGCAACTGTACTTTATGTGGTTTCAAGCTTCAAGTGCAGACGTTCAATGCTGATCAGCAGTAATTCGCTTTATTCACACTAGTGTCAAAAATGGTTGTCACACAGCCGTTTGTAGAAAACATTGGGGGAGATTTATGAACACTGGTGATTTTAAATGGTGAGATACACCTTCTGACAGGCTGTGCGTCTTGGGTAAAATCTATGCCCACCCCCTGCATACTCGCCATGCCCACTTTTGGCAAAGTGGTGTGGGTCGTGCAAACCCAAGGGTTGTTTTTTGTTTTTTCTTTTAAACACCAGAAAGCTGGCATAGAAGAATAAAGCTGCCCCATTAATTTCAATGTGGCTATGCACATGTTCGTGGATGGACTGTCAAAATAACATTTTTGTCCATTTTCATGAAACCCTCAATAGATTGCATAAGAGGGTTCCTTGAAAATGGGTCTCAGACTGATGCAAAACAGCCATGAAATAAACAAACAGACTCCCTAGCTTGGATTGCATTAGAATCCAAATTGGCAAATTGTCATGACCCATAAATATACGGTCCATTAAGTCAACAAAGCGCAATCTTATTTATTGCATACAGTTGGTCACAGAGATGGCGTTATATTTTTTCTCAAACATGGTAGCCCAGATATTTAGTAAGCCCATAGAGTCCCGCAGTTTTTAGCTGGACAAGGAGGCTGTAGCCATGCAAATATTTCCTAGCAGAGCATGCATGACCTGCAAGACTTTTCCAACCCCAGGTGGCCTTTTATACCAATGATGATAGGTCACCAGTATCCAGTCTGTGGGTGTCTGACACCTAAATCCCAATAGCCTCCTGGCCCTGGAAGCTACAGCACAGAATGGGGCCAAAAGCTGCTCTATTTCATATGATGAAACACAACACAACTGCAATCTCGTCCACTCTATAGTGGTGGAAGTGAGGTACTGCTGCTCTGAATCCAGCCTTGTTCTGGAGTCCCTGGAGCTGGAGTACGGCTGAGTCAACTGATCATTGTGGGGTCTGAGTGTTGGGCCCCCACTGATCAGATAATGATGAACATTCCAGGGCATGGGTCATCCAGTATTAAAAAAACACTTTGGAGTTGGAAAAACCCTTAGGGAAACTTAGTATCGTTCCTGACCTGGGTGTAAACAAGAACATTCCTCTTAATCAACAGCAAACACAGATTAGGAAAATGCTAAGCATATTAGAAACTTCTAGAACTAAAGTTATTCATCAGGAAAATTCCTCTAAGCTGCTAAAATTCAATTCTAGAAACCATAATAAATTCCCCGGGGCCCCTCATACCTGTACAGACAGAGTTCACCTTGAATGTCTTCAGTGTAGACTCAATATCCAGCTTTTGGGTGCGCCATCTAAATACAATGTCCTGTTCCAGTTCTCTGCATTGTGACAACTTCTGTATCTGGTCTTGGCTGAGAACTTTTGCCCACACATTAAGACCAGTGATATTACCACTAAAGGATTCCTTTTCTTTGAATGTCCCCCCATAAGAGTCTTGGTCTTGTCCAATGATAAAGATGCCCCCCATGATGATATTCTGTGAAGCAGAGATGCTGGCAGAGGTTTTCCATTTACCATCGGCATATAGACTCATGGTTTGATTCCGTCTTTGCCAAGACATGCAGATATGATGCCATTGTCCATCATTAAAGAACATGGAAGAATATCCTGAATGATGGCCATGAATTATGATGGCGAACCGGACAAAGCCATCTTGATCGCTCATTCCTCGTAGCTGGAGTTCATTATTGAAGCTCTGCACTGCATACGAAAAGACAGTTTCAACATCCTTACTTGTGTTGCTCCACTGTATATGGGCACAGACCGTAATTTCATGAAAAGTTGGAAATTTTGCCAATAACTTGGCATATTTAGTGTCTGTCCTGTGCTCGAAAACCAGAGCAGTGAATGGTTCTAACTCTGAAAAAAAGAGTGAAAGAAACCATGAAAGAAATGAAAAAAATCATAATGAAAGAAGAGAGGTTTACACAGCCTGATACAAGATAAAAATGGCGCCCCCTTTTGGTCCTAGTCAACCCACTACATTTCATCTGGGACAGAATAATCAGATGCTTGCTTGTCCCATTATCTTTTGGCCAATCCTATAAAGAGGGGTGATCCTGACACAGATTCTTACCACCCACTGAAATAAGTGATGAAGCTATCTTGGTCTTAGCCCTGATTCTCCAGGGACCGGATATCAGTCACATGGTCTGCCTCTATGGTACGTACATGCTCAGGGGTAGATTAGGACTACCGTAGGACCCATGAAGATTGTGGCCCCCACCAGCTTAAAGCTGAGCCTTTAAAATGGTTTGATCATCACTGTGAAAGGCTGCCTTGCTAATCGCTATGCCGGGAGTAGGCGCACACCACCCACACGATGATGCTGCCCCCTTGCCTATGTGAAGACAAGTTGCAGATGTCCATGTATTTGCAGGTACATGTAAAATTCTACTGCCACTGCGGGCCACTTCAAAATTGGTTAGAGATCTGGGTGGCCACGGGTTCCCCAGAAGCCTCAGGCTCCAGGGCAACCACCTAAAAAGGTCATATTATAATCCAGTGCTATACATGATTGAATATTAACAATATATAGACTGCTGCATAGAACTCAGTTGTGCCCTATATAATGGTGTTTGTAGCACTGGGCAATAAAATAAGTCAGATCTGTAAAAAAACTAAATAAAAAAATAAAACAAACATGACTTCATTATCAAATAAAAACGTTAATGTCTCCTAAAAGAGCATACAGTCATGGACACCACAACCATCTAAAACAGTTCAAAAATGAGTATAAACAAAGAGGGAGCCCCATTATACAATGGTAAACCAATAGACAAGTTTAGATGCAATTTTCCATTAAATACAAAAACTATACATTTCGTGCAGTTTTTGGCAGTATGTTATACAGCACATATCTGCTCTCACAATGCTTAGGAGTTCAGTGGGCAGTTCTATTCGTAATTGACATCCTGTATGAATGCACGTACAGACATAGCCGTCAATCTCCTGGAATTTATCAACTGTGTGAAATTTTACAGTATTTTAATGACATTCACCTTTTAAAGAATATGTTCGAAGTTACACAAAATTTATCAAAAAAGCACAAGCTTCATGATAAATTATGCACAAATTGACCTTCCACAACTTTGAGATTTTTTACACTTCTTACGCTGCTGAGGGAGTCAAGTGTGTTTTTACATAAAAATTTTACTTTTTTTAAAAAAATAAATGCAGTTGAATTTTTTTGATTTTAAAGTAACAAGCGTCGCAGAAAAGCCTTGTTTTTTAGTGCAAACAAAATAAATCTGGCCACTTGTAAATAGTTCAATAGATTATGCTAAAAAGATTGCACAAGTGGCTTGATAAATTCTAACAAAAGGGTAGGACCGCCCCCTGGACGCCTAAGTGGATTTGGAGAATTAGATCAATAAATGTATAGAATTTTGGGAACAGATCCAATAAAACTTTTCGTCTACTCAGCTCCTCCTGCTCTATAACATGCTGTCTGTGGATCAAATAGCATGTTCAATGTGACAAATGACATTTAGCAATACTACTATCAGGGGTACATGTAAGGGGGCGGTTTCACAGTTAAAAATGCCCCTCGCAGCTCCTGCTACATTTTGCACATTCACTGATTTCGGAGTCAACGCTTCTCCACTCTACCGCACTCACCCTTAAAGCTGTACAGTCCGGGTGCCCCAACTTCAACCCTATCTGCATCTAAGCTAAGTGTGTTTTTATGGCAATATGGATATTAAGGGTGTATTTTACTGTGGAGAGGGGTAGTAAGGATATATTATACAGCATGTGTTCACTAAGGGGACATTATACTGTGTGGAGGCCACCAAGGGAATACTAGGAATAGCACTAGTGCTGTGAGGGGTCAGGCAGAAAATGGGTGTGTTTACGAGTGTCGCTGAACATGAACAAATTTGGTGTGGCCCAAACATCTGCTTTCCCCCCAGACCTGCATACCCCCGACTTCTATAATGCAACATCTGCCAAAATTGCCAAGTTTTCATCCGATAAGATCTTACCTGGCATTTTCTCTTTCTTCAGCCAAATTGGATATTGAATTACATTTTCACTTAGATTCTGTACTTCCTTTGTTTTAGAGAGAAGAGATGCAAATTTGTACTCGCAGTATTTTTCAGCTTGTCCATAGGCATATGGTTTGCTGACATACTCATAAACTACACGAGGGGCTTCGATGAAGGTAAGAGCGGCGGCAGAACCTAGAAATCGAAGCATTTGACAGAAATGGCTTTATAGCTGGAGAGGAGATGTAGTGCCTCGCAGACCAGTGTAGAGACAACATATGACTTTGTTCTGGCACAGCATGGAAGATTATACATCGTATTTAGTATGCAGCACGAAAACTAGACAAACACATATCTACAATATACTATAGGCTTGTTAAAAAAAAAAAAAAAAGCTGCCTGAGTAGGAGCGTAATGGGGTTGTCCAAGACCCAAATACCGATGATGTATCCACAGGATAGGCCATCAGTGTCTGATCGATGGAGGTCCAACATCCGGTTCCTGCATTGATCAGCTTCCAGCAGCCATATACAAGTGAATAGAAGTAAAGCTGTAGTTCCTCAGCACCACTGCTACTGCTAGAGACTTGAAATCGAAATCTATCTGCGATTTAGGATCATTGTGGGTCCCAGAGGCCGAACCAACTACAATCGTACATTTATCAGCTATCCAATGATCATAAGTGATAAATGTTGTTTGTGGGTCAACCCCTTTAAAATGAGATACTCACACAAATCTTATATATTATAGGATAGATAAGTGGAGCCCAAACCTACCTGCAGCACCCGTCTGGTTTGATTCAACTTTATTCAAGCAGATGGAAACACTGCACACCTGTCATGAGATAAATAGGATTGAAAGAAATATCCATATGTAACTTGGCACATTGTTTTGTTACTATTCAGGTGCCTGCTCACGTTGGAGTAGCTGCATATGGACAAAATCCTGTTCACCTGCGGCCACCAATGACCGCACAATTATAAAATATAATCATCATGCTATCACTGTTGGCTTTGTGAGCGTGTACCCTTAGGCCTTATTCACACAACTGTTCCATTTTTCAACATGGCAGTGAAAAATGGCCAAGTGATGGTCAGCCATCACAAGGTCGTTGAAACCCATTAATGTTTATGGGTGTATTCATGTCTTTTTGTACGCTTCAAAACAGACAAAAGGTAAAGCATGTCTATTATTTTGACGGAAGGATATTTGACTAGACCCATTCACGATCATTGTTTTTAAAAAGACTTGTGACCGCTGCGCAAAGAGGGGTCTCCTTACAGCCGTTTTTTTTTAGTCATGTGAATAAGGCCTTAAGGTACTGTTATCTGTGTAGCTGAGGTCCAGATCAGGACCACCTATAACTTGACTTCAGTAGATTCACCCCCATGAAATTCGGTCCATGTTCCCATCAGATTTAATGGCCTGACCTTCATGCCAGGAAAGGGACTTCTAGCTTTATAGTTCTCTATGATGCTAGGAGTCTCTGCCTCCTAGTAACATACTGTACAGATTACAGTATGTGACACTACCCTAAGTAAGGTAGGTAAGTGTCAATGGTGCTACATGCTCGGCTACAATGTAGAATAAGATCACAGCACATACTTTAGCTTGCAAATTCCTAATTCATTGATTGAACCATGAGAAGTAGTTTCATTACAATACCACTTCTGTCTTGCTGCCACATGTATATGATTATCCATTATTAATCATAGTAACACAGAAGAGGTGACCATGGTCGACTCCTTCAAGTGTATGGTTCCATGTAAAACACGGATGGCACATCGATGTATGTCACTTATGTAGGTTTGGAGAAAAACAAACTTTAAAAACTTATGTAAATGCAGTTGGTGTACAGGGGGCAGGACTTTAATCTTCCAAACCACCACTCTTGCCACTCAGGCCCCTACCCTCTCCTCCATGAGGGTCAACTCCCACTGCACAGGCAGGAGAGGGGAGGGGCAGAACCAGTAAGAAGGGTGCTCCTGGAGCAAAGACACGCCCCCAGTGCACCAGTTGCCTCATTTGCATATAGCTTCAAAGTTATTTTTCTCCAAATCTACAAAAGTAACATACTTAAAAATCTATGTTTGTCATGGTAATGTGCTCTGTAACTTTGTGGTGACAGTGGAATATGCTTGAGCAAGGTTATAGACTCCCATTAAAAAATACATTTGTTTTTTTTCCAATACGGTTTTCTACTTTTTTGCAAAAATGCATAAGCAATCTAAGAATGTTACAGGAGATGTAATGTGATACAGGTGGGAAAATAGGAACATGCTACCGTCAGAGAAGACAGTCTACAGGTCTAACTTACCATCAAGACGTTGAGCGGAATTTTTAAGATGTCAACAATTGCGGAGATTAAGCCTCGTGATCTCATGCTTAGGAAAAATAAAAAAGACAGATCAAAATATAGGTACAAATCTTGAAACTTCACAATAAAAAAGACACATTAAGGCCAGGGCCACAAATGCCATAACAGCAGGTCTTTCATATGCTGCAACTAAAACCTGAAGCTCAAGGTGTCTTATTCCACAGGATTTAATCCCACAGCATGTCAATTATTTCTTCCAGTTTCTCCCATATCTGTCCATCTCTGGCAGGCCTATAGACCCAAATGGATTGCAATGGATCTAGGGAACCCCACCAATCTGATAGTTATTCCCTATCATGTAGATGGGGAATAAGTGCACACAGTGGAACAACCCCTTTAAGTAGACCGTTAGACAAAGATGACAATATCAGAAACATTGACTGCAATCTGAGGTAGGGGGTAACCGGACATTCTCTTGATAGCAAACTTCTAAGATAAAAATATTGACCATGTTGGATTTTACCATGTCCACTGTTCCTCTCAACTGGCTCTTTCCCTCCCCATTTGGGCTCAGCAGAAGCAACATCTAAAGTGTATGGCCAGCTTTAGTGAAGACTATCATGGATGTGGATGGTTCTTAGCTGCATGGCTTCTACCAATAGAACACATGCTTACAATTTACGGAAGTCCCAAAGAAAGTTTCAAGTCCATTTTTATTTCTGAAAATGTTACTTATACAAATAGAGGAATAAGATGTATAGTTCTAAGTAATAACAGGAACCAACCTTTCAAGATGGGTTTTGGAAAAAAAATACATAAAAAGGAAGTGAAAGCAGAAGAAGTTGCTGCCCCTAAATAAATAGTCGCAGCCCTGGCTACATTTGACACCAAGCTGACTAATTTTAGATTCCCATTGCTGGGCACAGAAAAACTGGGAAGATGAATCAAAAAAGGTATAAAGTTGACCAGAGTTGCTCTAAATGTGGAATGAGGTCGGAAGAACAGTGTCATACGAGGCGTTACTGATCTGCCCTGCTGAAGATTAACTGTGATACCAGACATATGGGGTGCAGTACGTATAGTAGTTGCCATGTTCATTTTTGCACTGCTCATTTTGCAAAAGCCTTGAAAGCAGTGGCTATTACTCCTTAAAGGAGTTTCTAGGATTAGAAAAATATAGCTGCTTTCTTTCAAAACCACCACCACACCTGCCCAAAGGTTGCATGTGGTTTTGCAGCCAAGTGCCAACACCAGACAACCCATGGACTGATGGAAGAAAGCAGCCATGTGTTTTCTAATCCTAGACCACACCTTCAAATGAGTTTCCATTCACCAACTATATTGGTTGAAGCAACCTGCAATATCTTGATGGAAAAATATTTCTACCCTGGGTATAGGGATCTGTTTAATGCAATGCATCGTTTCATTAAGTCAGAAATATCTACTCTTCAGAGATAAAGACATGACCCAAAGGCCCAATATTTTTTATGCCATGTGGACAGGCAAAACTCCCGGTTTTGCTCAAAATTGGAGACACTCCATGTTCTAAAGTGTAAACCTGGAAAATGCATAGACTTTACACATATCATCTATACATCATCCTCATCTGCTTCACCAAGTGGTGCAAGCACAGGATCTTCATTATTTGCCAGGCACAGCTTTGTATCTTTCTTAATGACTGTACTTTGTATTGCAGCTCTATTCCATTCCCTTAAAATGGAAAATAATACAGGGTCGGAAGCAGAAAGCTCCAACTGCTTTATAGTGGCCCAGCGCCTTCACCGCAGCTCAGTTGCCAATGACTTAAATGGAAGTTGAGCTGCAGTGAAGGTGCTGGGCTGCTAGACAATGGACGGAGCGTTCTGCTTCTGGCCCAGTGTTGCTTACAGGAAGGGTGCCGGAAACGGCTCCGTACAGCTGGGGTTGGCCTACAATCTATCAGATATTTATGGCCTATCCTGAGGCCCATCCCCACCCCTTTAAATGGAATCTGTCACTAGAACCCAGCACATCACAATCAAACAGCAACACCTTCATTGCTCTGAGGATCTCATTTGCATATTGAGATAAAATGGTTGATATGCTGGTTTCTGGTTACAGAATCCTTCTAAAGGGTTTATCTGCTTTTTAGTATTGATGGGCTAGCCTTGGGATAGGCCATCAATATTAGATATGTGGGGGTCCAACACCAGGACCTCCTCAGATCACCTGTGCCCAGACAGAGCGGCTCTCGGTAATGTTTACACACCACAAGCTGTACTGCTCATTCGCCGTACAAACTGTAGCAGCGAGTGTAGGTAATGCGTAGACTTAATCTATTGATGGCCTATCCTAATGTGCTGCCTGCCATAGCATCCTGCCCATGACGTTACAGGTGGACAACTTGGCAATGGATGGGAGTATAAACCTAAATACTAATCTCTAAGATCTATGTTCTGTTCCACTCTTTACTGCAGCATATGGGGTGGTCTGAGGTGATGTCTTAAATGGCACGGAGCTTAAGAAAGCCGTAATAGCAGACACTGGTAAACACAGAAGGTGACATGGTGCTTGCTGGATCACTACAGTCCATTAAGTCAGCAGGTGGAGATGGCAGGAGGTGTACCCCTAACCAGTCCTAGACTGATGTCTTATAAATCTTGTTGTCTCAGAAAACCCCTTCAACTAGAGTATCATCGAATTTACAAACCTCAACAGCTTTGTAGCCGTAATGATATATTAGAAAACAATGGCCGAGATTTACTAATAGTTAGTGGAAACTTACAGTATGAAAATATGCCAGATTTATCACAGTGGGTGATACTGGATGATAAATCTGCTTGTCTATCTTTAGACTATCTAGTGCAAGGCTAGGTTCATACCTGCATCGGAGTCTCCTGCACAGAGGACTTTTCTCTCCCACGGTTTCAAGTATATATATAAAAAAAAAAAAAAAAAAAAAAAAGAAGGAAGGAAGAAGGATGGACACCAGGCAGCCCCCATTATAGTCTATGAGGTACACCGCTATCTTTGCTGATGGACTCTCCATCATTCGGGTCCCCAAGCAGACCCAAACGATGAAGAGCCCAGCGCAAGTGTGAATTTAACCCACGTTTATAACACCTTTCAGTTGGCTTACTTTGAGACAGAAATTTTCAACACTATTTTGGCACATTTTAGCCATGCTCCCTTTTCCTGAGCAGCAACACCCTCATGTCTAGCATGTCAAAAAAAAATAAAAAATTAGCTCAAACTAAACCAGTAAATCTATGCCAGGATATAGAAAGTTAACTCATCCATGTTAAGAAAAAAGGAGGAAAAAAAAAAATAAAAATCCACTGTTGCCTAATAAATCTTGCTTGCTGCTCTACTGGACAGTTCCTATCTCCCAGCAACCACATGCCGCTTTCTTTATAGTGCAACAAAAGAGGAGATCTAGTAAACAGCACAAGCACTTCCCTTACAATAGAGGTGATCAGAATCACATTGCAACGTCACGGAGCAATATAACACATGTTTTCTGTAAATATGAGGCAGGTTCAGATTCAGAAACGTGTGGTCCGTAAACTGCCTATCGTCTAGAAAGGGTCATCTGATGGGTTTAGTTTACTGCAGATGAAATATTGACAGACCACTAGAACAAAAACTCTAAAAACCGAAGGATATGAACAAATAAGATTTATAAGGTTTCCTGCAAGTCTGTGATGCCAAATGGTTAGTCTTGAGAGTTTGTATATATGGCAGTATATTTGGCAAGGATTGGATACTAGTGAAAAAGTGTTAACCAATATATTGGTTACAAAAATAAATAAATAAATTATAGGCCACTGTGGAAAAAAAAAATTAACACAATAAGAATGCTTTCAGAAATAGAAGTGCTAATAAACTTATTCTTGTCAATTTACAAAATGAAGAAAAAAGAACACTAAGGCTAACGGCTCGGTCGTGTGTGGGCCGCTGGTCGTGATTGAACGGCATGGCCAGTGCACGGGTGGCACACAGATGCCCACATGGTGCCCCCCATGAATTGGATGTGCTTCCGCGGCCAGTGCTGCTTCAATGAATGGTGGCCGCGGAATAGGACCTCTCCAGAGTTTTGCAGCCCAGACTGTCAGTGTGAATGGGTCAGTGTACGATCCAGGAAAAACCTGGACAGCACACTGAACTCACACACGGTCATGTGCAAGGGGTCTCCACCCCATCAATATTTTTTGCCTTCCATCAATTCTGCTCAGTACACTGGCAGACAAGACATAAAAACACCATTCCCACACCCACGTATGGTAAACCTGCCCCCAGAAACCCAAACTATTCACTGAATTTACAAAAATAACTACAATATTTTAGTAGCAATTTCTGTTGTTAAAAGCAAAAAGTAAAAAATCAGGCACTTTTTGCCCCCCCATTTTATTGGATACTTAAACAAAAAAAAAACAAAAAAAAACAAACAAACACACACACACAGACAGAAGTACAATGACATAAAAATAAAGTCGTGTGTATCACTGAAAAATGTTGCAACATTACCTGAACAACCCAAATGAAAAGAAGGTTATAGTTTTCACACGGCCTGAACTATAAATCCTGAAACCGTGTCCAGTTATGAAATGGGAAAACGGCCTTGTCATGAAGTGGTTAAAAGGCTTCTACGTTGTGTTACCACCCTGTGTAGTATCACATCAGAAGGAGAGAGCATCTTGTGAGTCTAGATCATCACTGTGATGTGGGTAACTTGCAGATGTTACCCAGAATGGTGGGTGTGGAGAATACGGAATATCTTTGGCTACCTTATATGTTTATTTTTATCTTCATTCTTTTTAGTTCTGAATAATGACCTGTGGTTTGGTTGTATTACACATGAAATATACAGTACTGCGCAAAAGTTTTTGACACGTGTGTAAAAAAAATGCTTCAAAGCAAGAATGCTTTCAAAATAGAAAAAAGTGTTAATAGTCAATAGGAAAAAAAAAAAATAAAATTAAAGAAGAAAAGAGAAATCTAAGTCCCATCAATATTCGGTGTGACCTTTGCCCTTTGACTTCCATCAGTTCTTCTCGGTACTTGCAGACAGTTTTTGAAGAAACTCTGAAGGGAGGTTGTTCTCGCCATCTTGGAGAACTAAGCACAGATCTTGTGTGGATGTAGGCTTGCCCCAATCCTTCTATCTCTTCATGTAATCCCAGACAGACTGGATGATGATGAGATCAGGACTCTGTGGGAGCCAGATCATCACTTACAGGACTCCTCTACAAATATTGATGATATTTAAATTTCTCTTTTGTTCATTCACTTTGCATTTTGTTGAAATGAAATGTAAAAAGAAACTATTGACACTTCTATTTCTAAAAGTATTCCTACTTTGCAGCATTTTTTTTCTCCACAGTGGCCTAAAACTTTTGCACATTACAGTATACAGTATACAGTATACATTGGTTAACACTTCTCTACAATATGTATTTTTTTCACTTGCATCCAGATAGCTTTCAGAAAGAGATTTTAATAATTTACTTTTGCCAGTTAAAATAAAGTGAAATTAGAAAAGAGAAATCTAAATCCCATCAATATTTGGTGTGACCTTTGCCCTTTGGAGGAGAAATCCTTGAAGTGATGATACCGCTGCCACAGAGCCCTGAATGCAACATCATCCAGTCAACAACATATTCTATTCTATTCTTACGATGCAACATGTTTTCCACACCTGCCTAAAACTTCTACACAGTGCTATATATTAGATACTTGAAGTACATTTTTGTTCAGTATATAACCTTTCTAACAATATAATGTGAACATTCCTAAATAACCTCTCACTTACTGATGGAATCACACATACAAATTCTTTGGCAGTTTTTTCAACCAAGAGAGGAGACTTATCGGTCTCTCCTTTGCAGTGTTTCTTTTATTTGGACTCTTCCCAGTTTTTAGTTTTTTTGTTTGTTTTTTTAAATTAAAAAAATTTGAAATAAATAAATAAATTAAAAAAACACCACAAAATGTACATGTGGGATTCCAACCAAATATATTTCTAGGACTGTAGAGAGCCACGGTTAACCTTCTAGCCTATGAAGGAAGAATTCTTACCTTAGAATTTGTGAAATCAGGAAACAACCACTTCCCTCAGCTCAAAAAAGTTGTGAAAGTGTCTTGTTTATCTGCCATGTGCCCAACACGAGGTACTCCAGACAGTCATCTGCATGCTTTAGTTTCTTCTCCAGCACAACTTCCTTCAGATACAAATTTCATGTCATTCTGTAGAGCGGTGTATGAGCAAAGAGACAGCAAAAAGGCCAGCAGTCTGGTTCACATCAGGGACCCTGCCCTTGTAAAACTGACATCACTCAAGCAGACAATAAGAGGAGGTTGTACAGAGTTTCCAATAGGTTGGATTTACTGCGTAGTAAAAAGACAAATAATCCTACAAGGGTTATAATGTGTACTATGCTTTATATGTTTGATAGAACCCGGACTCTCTTACACAACTACATCTGGGAACTTTTTGTCTGCTGTGATTCAGCCCGATTTCTTACCAGAAAAACACAATCAAAAATACAGACATGTTCACATCATCTCCTGATTATAACTATTTATCGGAATTAACCATTTAAAAGGGATTTTCCCCCATGAACTTATTTAAATCTGTAGAAAAAGGTTAAATATTTTTGCAACTATAAAGTAATTTTACAGAGTTTTAAAGGTTTCCTTAAGGAGATTCATTTTGCAAGGTTCATCCATCAGTTTTTTTTTTTTTTCAGACCAAACTTTCAGTTGCAAACCTGAAGAGCTACCATTATAGTCTGGGGTCTGTTCAGACCCCAGAGAATAATAAGCAGAGACCCAGGGGAAGTGCAGAAATACACAGGATACTACACATTGATGCTCACCTTCAGTCATCTCTCCTGGGCTACATCATAGTATCCAGTGCTCAGTCGAGGTGTTCTTTGGTCATCGGATGTGGGGGACTGCTGAGGCCTGTGACTGGTCCTCACTGGTCACATTGGGTGCATTGATATTATGACACTCACGCAGGGTGCCACGAAGGAGCCCAGGAGAGTTGCAGTAAGGGGGTTATCAGACTTAAAGAGGACCTTTCATGTCCTCATGCACATGTGGTATTATATACCGCTAGAAAGCCGACAGTGCGCTGAATTCAGTGCACTGTCGGCTTTCCCGTTATGTGCCATTAGTTTCAGCAACGATCTCTGCCCACCATCAGAAGGGCGTTCCTGACAGTCTAGCTGGGCTGTGAGGAACACCCCACCTGACAGTACAGGGCTATGGATGAGTACAGTCAGAGGGGGCGTTCCTTACCGCCCAGCGATGATGCTGAGCTGTGAGGAACGCCCCTTTCCCCCACTACAAGTCTATGGACGATATGGGCAGAAAATTAACGGCACCGATATCTCCAGTCCTGAATTCAGCACAGTCGGCTTTCTAGAGGTATATAAAACCGCATGTGCCTGAGGACGTGAAAGGTCCTCTTTAATTACATTTAGGCTCTTTCCCTGGGCCTCTGCTTATCATATTCTGTAGTCTGAAGAAACTATAGAGCATAATAGTGATTCATGAGTGGCAAATCCCAAAAGTTTTGGTCAATCCATCATTTTTGGAAAATTTCAAGCAAATGTGGCTTCTTACAAACCAGCCAGCTCATCTCTGACAGTCTTTTGTCTTGATCAGTTGCCAATGGATTTGACTATGAAACTCCAGATGCTTCTATCGTTAGACATGATTTCCTTATTGCGGTCGGGTTATCTTCTCATACATGTAGTGTCCCTGCCTGATAACCTGTCCACATTAAGGAAATCGTGGCAGGGTTTCTGACAAGTGCCAGACTATAGAAAGTTTCTGCATTCATAGTCATATCCACTGGTAACCGAAGACAAAAAACTGGTTAGAAGAAATCTATAAAACTTTGCAAAATTTTAAAATTACTTATAGTTGCAACAATGTTTAACTTTTAAATGGTCTACAAATTTACATATCGTTAGCTTTCGATCACAGGGACAAGTCAGGTGTATCACTTACCTGGGGAAGATATGGCACCAGGGTGAAATCTGGTAAGAAACAAGCCAGTGTTCTGCTGTGGGCAATGTACACATGCCTTCACTGTTGCGTATTGTGCTAGAAACTTTTGCAATTCATTTCAGGAATTTCCTGAATTTGCATGCAAAAGCTGCATGCAGATTTATAGTACAGCTAATATGCAGAAGTTGGATTGGGCATGTATGAAAACCTCTGATCATTATAATAAGAAAAAAAAAAAGCCAATTTGATAAGAAAAATGTGCCAAGACCCATTTATTACCAAAGCTCTTAGTTTGTGCACTAAGCAGCAAATTCTCCTGTATATAGAAATAAATCAGTGCATAGCAACGTCAATGAGGTCTTTCAGATCACGACAGCGAATATAATCTTTATTATTGAGATAAATTATGTAGAAGTGCAAATTGAGAAGTGGATCATGAAGAGCAATAAGCGGTAAAGGTAATTAAATAGTAACAAAGGGATATAGAATAGAGGAAATCACATGTACGTGCCAATATACAGTATCTAAATACAATACCACATAAGCAATATGTATATAAGATGATTCAATACCCAATCTAATTCAAGAATCTAACTACAATACTTTGGGTGAAGGACTTTCAGCTTTTTTTTTTTTATAGATCGCCAACTACTTTATTACAAATATTCATTTTAATATTCATTTATTATTAATTTTCCATTGAAAGTCTAGAGGCTGACTGTCTCCAAAGCGTGCGAGAGTCCATATGGACAAGGTATGAAGAAAGTTAGGAGTTACCCACATCTAGGCTTCTAAGCGTCTACAAAATATTAAAGTCATTGAGATGTTCAAGTTACAGAGTTCTTTTTCTTTCATGACTCATGTTTTCCCTTAGAAGGGCTTCATAGTTCCATTTTGCTATAGCCACTCTAACAGAGTCTCGGCTTCTTCCCCACATATGAATGCCGAGGTCAGCTCTAGGACCTCCAGGCAATTGCCTATTGTTGTTTGGGAGTAACATCCCGGAATTAAGACAATTAACACCTCCCAGCACCTTAATTAGCCGTAATAAATCTCCTGCTGAAGAATGCAGTTCAGGGACAGCTGCCTCTATCTCCTTCATCACCGATGACAGGCCAGAATCTTCTTGGTGGTCAGCAGTCTCGTTACACAAAGAGGAGAAAGCTTTGGCAGACAGAGAAGCGCTTTTGAAAAAGCCCTCCAAGTCCTGCTTCATTGTTAAAAAGTCCATAGATCCATCTGTAAAACAAAAAACAAAAACAAAAAAAACACTGGTTCACATTATGTAGTTACTTCTGTAGGCATCATGTTAAAAGTTAACTAATGATCTGAACCCACTGGATTCGATGACAGGCCAAATGGAGGTGTGCCAGCTCTCTTCTGACAAATGATGATCACATGCATGATCACTTGATCTGACAGCAATTACTTTACCAGTAGAGATGGCAAAACCTCACAAGAATATTCAGCAAAAGAATCATGGGTTCTCCCCCTTGTTTCGTTTCAGGCTGAACTTCTTTGGTCCAAACCGGAACTGCCTTATGCTCTGGGGTCTCTTCAGATCCCAGAGAATAATGTTCAGTGGCCACCAGAGATAGCTGAGGATTGTAATTGGGCCTCAGCGGTCACGTAGTGCAAGTCAACATCATGAAACTTAGATGCAAGTGTCATGACATCAGCATACCCCACATGACCACTGAGCCCCAACCATAGGTCTCAGCAATCCCTGTGACATCAATCAGGAGCTCCAAAGTGGGTGCAGAGGAGTCCAGAAGAGCCAAGTAAAACAGTTTGTGTTTACTCACCTACACAAAATTTTGGGTTCAACTGAACACAAAATTGTTGGAAAATTCGTAGCAAACCCAGATTGTTACATATCTGTTTACTCATCCCTAGTTGCCACTTGATCTGACAGCGGTTTGCTCTTTTCTAAGCTCAGAACACAATGGCTTGGCCAAGACTGCATGTTTATTAGGGGTTGAGTTAGGAATAGTTATTGGCAGATTTGTTGACAGTGTAAAGTTAGACTAGACAGTCTAAAAATACTCTAGATTTATCATCTAGCAGCAGCCACTGGGATAAATCTGGGGCATTTTCAGACTGTCTAAACTTATACTACCTTTTGCAACACAATTCTGGCACAGTTTTGGCACATCGTGGCACATTTAAGTTATGCCTCCTTTTTCTGAATCCGGAATCCATGAGAAGATAAAGCAGGATGCTTATTTTTTCAAACATCCTACTTCGATTTCTGCCTTCCATTGAAAACAATGGAAGGCAGATGCAGGGTGAAATCCGCCTAAAAAAAGCACCAAATTCCTACGTGTGAACATACCCTTAATCTCTTGAAACATCCAAATCGGTCAGAGTGCCAATATCCGGGACTGACCTGAGATTTATGATCTGCCCTAAGGATAGGTCATCAGTATTACAATTAATCACTATTAATAAGTGAATCAGTCTTATACCTGTCATATATTGCATACTTTTGGCAGTAACCTCTTTCCAATCCATGACAAAGCTTCTGAGATGGTGAGCAATTACTTTATAAAAGTAATGGAAGGATAGATTGTGTGTGTAATCTTGCTTTTGGCTCTTCATAGATTGGAATTGCATCTAAAAGAGAAAATTTTGGGGGGAAAAATAAATAAATAAATTGCATAGTAAAATTATGCTTGGTGAGGATCATTACATGGAGACAACTGCACTGTGTTCTGGTGTATATTACTGCATATCACACTACTCTGTACAGCGGGAATGCCTTTGCTGCAAAGCATCTTTACACATTACTCCGTGACAATTTTATCTTTGCTCTACAGATTTTCTTTCACATTTTACAAAGCAGAAAAGCGGCTTATGCAACTACAGTAAAGCAAGTGTACAGAAGGTATATGCTGTATCAGGTTGGGTAATAGAGTTACCATCTATAGTATATAGGGGGGAAGAGTGTGGACAAAATACTGGGAAAGGGGTGTATTGTATTTGGGCTGGGAGATGGGGAGTGATCACACTCTAGAAATATTTTTCTCTTCTAGAGGCCATGCACAGGGTACGAAAATAATCCTACACAAGGGTTCAACGTTTCTTGCAACTGCATGTATGAAATATATGTGTGATGATTCCACTTAAATATGGCTATAACTCAGAGATGTATTTTGATCTCTGGGTAGCGTACCTCTCTCTTACTTCTCTTTATTCATAATGTGCACAGCCTACTCATAGGTATATTGCCAATAGTGGCCGGACTGGAACAATAGGGCTTTGTATCCATCCCAGCAGGGCTCCATTGAATTCATACACAGCCCTGAGTGATCAAAGAAACATGCATTGTGCAGGTAGATCAGACCTGGTTGATAACATTGTATCATTCCACTTGGTCTCAGCTCAATACAAAGAATCTGGACTTGAGTGTGTTAGTCAATCAGACTTGCTGTCGCCGGTGACCTCATTCTGGGAGGTGGCATAAAGGGTATATAAGATGAGGTAAGAGGCAATGGGAGGAGATTGTGCTGGGACTACAAGAGAACACTATGAGGAGTTTTTAGAGACAGACTACAGGAGATTACAGACAGACCATGAGGAGAGGCTGCTGTGAGAGCATGCAGGCTGGAATATACTGTGATGCCACATGCTAGGAGTTAAGGCCGCTGCCTCCACTAGTGATCTCCACATGCCATGTGTGAGTGTTGGACTATAGAGCCACATCCAGGAGATGTGTGGTAAAGTAACTATTTCACTTTTATGCCCTTTTTATTTCATTGCACTGTATCTTGTAACTAGTAACTGTTAATGCTTGCATATATCTGCATATCTGTTCTGAACTGCATGTGTTAGATGTTAATACCGACCCATTTAGGGGTTAATAAATATATAAAATTTAGAAAGCTTGTCTTGTATTTATCTTGTGGACCCGGCACTCACTGGCGGTGAGTATGGTTTTTATATGAAAGAAGACTCAGGTGTGAGTCAACGCGGTGTTGGCGCACTGAGTATCTTTCACAATATGTTTTCAGATATTTGTTGAGTCTATACTAATCCATATACACTGTATAAAATTGCTTACCCAAAATTGTCTGCATTTGTTCAGGTAACTTTTCAAAGATTGTCCAAGGGGCAACAAACATTTCCTTACGTCCTCTGCCAACTAATGAAACAGTAGTGAGACAGATATACATGCCGTAAAATAAGTAACTCCTTATTAGATATAATTCCTCAGTGACTTAAAATGATCATGTCTGACTCCGAGACCAAAAAAACTTTGTCATTCTCATATTCAATATACATATTATGCTGCAGCAAGTTATCAGGTTCACGTTACAACACTACTGCATCTGCATGCAATATTGCATGAGTGTCCAATCACTATGGCACACAACACAACAACAAGCAGAGTCACTGTATGTGCTCTTAGTACGTGGATTGGACATGGTTTATTTGACATTCAAAGGGGCTGTTCCACCATTAAAGAGGACCTGCCACATAAGGGAAGTGAAGCAATCTTACACGTGCTGCTTCACTCATGCCCAGTTTTTTTTTTTCCTCTAGCCTCCTCCTTTGTCTGCCATCAATTTCAGCATAGTGTTCAGTGTCAATGGAACATCAACGCTATAAGCAGTGGAGATCATCTACTTGACAGCTCACCATTATTAGCAGCCACTATACAGAGTGTAGAGCCAGAAGCAGACAGCCCTGTTCTCTGTGCAGTGGTTGTGCTGAGTTACTGCAGGTCAGCTCCAATTCATTTGTATAGCAGCAGAGACGCAGCATTTCTTTGCAGGATAAGAATAGTCCTTTAATAGTCCCACAATGGGGAAATTCAGGATGCAGATACAGTTGAATCCAATGGTGGAGCAGGAAGCCATCAGTTTTCCCCCTCCCTTGTGATACCTGTCGCTTACAATTTGATGCAGACTCATGCAATGCAGTGACATCATCGAGCCTGCTCAACTGACATGGAGACAACACAGAGCAGAGTCCTCAATATTGCTCTGTTCATTGTGGGAATGGAGCTAGGTGAATATTTTTTAATGCACTATTTTAGTGTGAACACCACCACTAAAGGGGTATTATACTGTGTTTGGGATACTAAGTGGGTATTATAGTGTGTGAGGGGCACTAAGGGGCAACCTATTGTGCCGGGTGAACCAATGGAACGATATATTGTGTGGGGGACACTATGAAGTATTATGACTATGAAAGAGCAAGCAAGAGGTATCATTATTATGTGAAGAGACTGTGCCCCACAAAGAGCACATGAATATATAGGGGCTCTAATGGGGTGCCATTAGTGACTTATGTGTAACATGCAGTTTTACTTTTTGGAGCATCAGACAAGATTGGGTAGGGCAAAGGGAACTGGCCAGGATAAGATGCATGGCTTAACATCCCATAAGCAAACCTGATAAACTGCATATATATATATATATATATATATATATATATATATATATATATAGATATAGATATAGATATAGATATAGATATAGATATAGATATAGATATAGAGAGAGAGAGAGAGAGAGAGAGGGGGAGGGAGAGAGAGAGAGCGAACCTGCTAAACTGAATCCCCTACACGTCATCAACACTTATTAATGGTTTGGGGTGGGGGCTGGGTTAATACCTTATGACTTTCCAACCAGGCTTTCTGGTACAGCCCTTCTAAAGAGAGAACCTCGCGGACCAGGAAATCAATCTGTTCGAGGAGGGAATTTTCACTTCCACTTAGGAAATTCTCTTTTATGCTAGGAGAGACGAACTGGTGAAAAACAAATACATATTACTCTGGAACAAACAAAACAAAAAACTTTGAACACCACTCACACGTTCTAACTTTTTCATTTGGGCTATAGTTTTTAATTTCATTTTATTCATGACCTATCCTTAGAATAAGCCATAAATATCTGACCAGGGCCAACAGCCAGCCCCGCATGGATCAGCCTGTTTAGAGGTGCATCCAGTTTTTGTACTATACTGATTAGATTCACGTGTTTTTGGTTTTTTTTTGCTTTTTTTAAGACAGTTCACTGCTGAGGTTCATATGGAGAAAAGGGTAAAATCTGGTCTGCCCAATTTTGCAAGTTTCCCATTGACCCTGGCCTTACAGGATCTCTACACCTATGGGGGCATTTTTTTTAATCATTATTGTTAGTTTTTATTTTATCTTATTTTTTTAAGCACATAATATAATGCAGCTCACTTACTTTAAAAAGTCACCAGAGGTATATATAAATTATATATGCCTTTGGAGACTTTTTGAAATAATTATTGAATTCCTTCCTTTATGGACTAAAAAAAAAAAATTTTATTAACCACTTCAGTATCTGGCCAATTTGTGGTTCAGGACCACACAGATTTTTGGGTATTTTGTATGTTTTGAGGGCTGAAACATTTTTATCATTTGGGTTATTCAACTAATTTCTGTGTCTTTTTTTGGTGACACATAGGGCTTTATTTTAATGTTTTTATTTTTGTATGTGTTTTAATTTTTTTTTTTTATATCTGGGAAGATATAAACAAAAGGGGAGAGAAAACGTATTTTTTTTTAATTTAATAGCACAAAGTACTACTAAAAAAAACTTTTTAAAATAGTTTTTTCTGTCCGTTATGGTAACTTATATTTTGTTTAATGTCATCGGGGGTGGGGCTAGAACCTGTAATAAGGGAGTTTTATTGGTATATTATTTTATGTATTTTTTAAATTATTTTATTACTTTTTTTTTTTTACTTTTCCATTCATATTTATTTATATTTACATTGTGTCCCCATAAGGTCATATTTTGTTTCTTTTGTGGGGGAGGCCGATTTCCCCTGTAACTAGGGCTGGTACATTTAGCCCCAGTTACAGGAGGAATACAGCCTCCTGTATGTTACTATAGAGATGATCTGAGTCCTGTAAGACCCAGCAGCTCTAACAGACTCAGATCCTGGTGGATCACGTGACCCCGAGTTAGAGGGGAGCTGCATCATGGCGGCGCTCATTGAGTGCTGTGTACACAGCAATCAGAGAAGGCAGGAACTGTAATAAACCATCCCTGCCTTCTCTAGGGGAGCTCTGCCTGTAGTTACAGTGCATCTGCTGAAAACTGCAAGGACGTATCATTACGTCCTTGCAGAACAAGGCAACCACTTCCAGACGTAAATACTCTATGGGCGGTCCGGAAGTGGTTAAAGACCAATATTTTTCTCTATGCACCTTGCAATTTTTTCTAATACAGTGCAGACTTGTATGTACCATTCAGAAATGGATCAGTTGCATAATTTTGGAGTTATGGAGTAATGCTTCTCATTGAAGACCCACAGCCGTACATGAAAACTTATTTATGGACAATGGCCCAAAGGTGAAAACATGCAAATTCGCTCTCAAAGAGCTGGGTCTCCCTTCCATTAGGAATACTCTCTCCTTCAGGAAGAAGAAAGCCAACTTGAAAAGTCTTGGCTAAATTTCCAATAAAAATATTCATGCAAAATTAGAAATTTGTAAACCAAAATGTATAAAAATATTGCACATCACCACATATGAAAGGAGCCTTTTAATGTTCCTTATTAATTTATAAAGGACCTTTCATCACTTCCATCTGTACCAGCTCTTTGCATCTTTCTATATGTGCCAAGGCACCAATTTTGGTGCAGTTGGAATTTTTTATTAAGCCCCCACCATTCTTAAATGATCATTTTGGTTATTTTCAGCAAATAATACACCAATTGGGTCTCCTAATTTCAGGAGGAAGGACCCAGGGGTGTAGCTATAGTGGATGCAGTGATAGTAGTCGCTACTGGGACATGGACCCTGAATGGGCTCAAAAGGTCCTTCTGCCGCATAAAATATACTACTATTCTAAATGGCACAATGTACAGATTTTTACAGATTTTGCACTCTGGGAGGAACCAAGACAACTGCTGTATCCCATGTGACAGTAGAGAGCCCAAATAACATATGGGGCACTGAAACCAATTGGACTAGAGAAAAAATTTCAACCAAACTAGAAACTATGGAGTGGTGCTTATTGAAGGATGCAAAGAGTTGAAGTTGGCGGAGGTGGTAAAAGGTCCCTTTTAAGAAGCCTTCAATTGACCACAGAAACTGAACTGTATATTTTACAATATGGCACACATTATTATCTGGCATATTTCCAGTACCTCTGCCTGCTCCAGGCCACATTTTTCATCCGTCCTCTGACTGATGTTGGGTTGCCTAGTGATAGAGAGCTGGCCAAGCAAACTGGCAATGACGGTGACAGATTGGTTAATCTGTTTCTTGGACTTTTTCAACATTGAAGTAATGTCACATTCACAGCCCTGTGTAAATAAAAGGAGAACTGGCATGAAACAAGACATCTGCGGCCGACCCACCGAGCAGCTTTATCTACGGAGTTCAAAAATAAAGGTCAATTTGTATGAATACCATACTATGTGACTGTGAAGTATAACTATGTTAGATTCAAGTCAATAATTAATTCAAGGAAATAGGTTCATAAGTTGTATCATTTTATTTTACAATTAGAGATTCAAATGTCGCTTGTACAGCAACCCATGAAGCTTGTTATAACTAAACCTTGCCATCTTCTTTGTTATTCACAGCGTGTCAAATTTATGAGCCATTCTCTTAAAATGTCCTTTTTGTTGTTTTATTGCTGGCTATCAAACAACTCCTTTCAGAGCCATGGAAACCAAAAATACTTTGCCCAGAGATGTGACTCAATACCGCATACAAAACAGGGAGGGGGGAGGAATTGGACGAGACGTACATGAAGGAGAAATGCCACGCTGCCCCCCAGCTTCTTCACTTCTGCAATTAAGTCCTGTTTGGGGTACATGGCCTGGGTGTCAGGGGTGCAGAGTAAGCCATCAATCAATCGGACAGAAACACTTATGTGGTTAAAAGCAGAGGAGACCTTTATCAGATGTCGCTGGATGCTCACGTCACCACCTAGTTCTTGAATACAAGAAAGACAAAAACATTAGCATACTACTTGCTGGAACAGAAACTGACCACCATTTGGATTAAACAAAAAGAAACACAAAAGGGAGATCTGAAAGACACAATGAAAGCAGGAAACATGTCCATTCTATAGACCAACACCAACAACATCAAGCGTCTCACATTAAACTTATAGCACAGGGTCATTTTCTTTCGAATGAATGCCAGCAAGGTACTACAATAGGGTCAACTCAAGTGATGCGGGTTCTTCTGTCTGAATTTTAAGGCATCCTACTACAGAGTTTTACATCACCTTTCCAACAGTGTGAACCCTTAGATGGCCACACACCTTCAATAGCTGTTGGCCACAGTTATTTCGTCTGTCCCCTCTATGCAAGCTAAATCAACTGAGAGTGCATATCTTCTCAGTTGGAAGAGAGGAGTAAGATGCTGCCAGACACCTCTGGCGGTGGGTTATTTATCCTGAGAACAATGGATTGGATATATTGAAAATCAACATGCTCGAAGCCTTCTTTCCTTGGACTTACCTTATTGGGGGAAGACCACTGGTCCCGTCAAAATCTGTAGGTTGGGCCAAAAGTAGTGTGAATGGACATTTTTACACTCCTTTGTTTACGGTCCAATCTATGTAAATATTCTAATGTCAATCTTCAAAAATTGAGATTAAGAGAGACGATTAGTTCGGTCATTGCACAAGAAACCTCACCCAGCCCAAATACGGGAAGCATTCACAGAGTGATAACCTACTGTAATGTGAGGGTGGTGGTGCATTGCCATTCCACCAACTCCTCTCTGGGGGAAAATTTATTAAGAATGGCATTCTATACAGAAAGTCAATCCATATTCCTTTTAGTATTAAAAACTGAGCCTGAATTATTAAGAAGCTCCGGCCTCTTAGATACACTTCCTTGCACCAGATTTGAAAATCTACAGTGAGGAACTGTAACTCATGCAGACTTATAGTATATTTGTGAGTCCAAGGCAATTCCCCATACAGTCTGCCTTGATCTCTACCCTACTATGCCCACTTTTGTAAAGTTTGATGAGCAGGGTACAGAAAGAGAGAAGGGAGTCATCTTTGGTGCAAAAAATGCACCACTATTCCCATGTACGTCTGTTTTCTGGCATAGAAGGAGTAGTAAATCCCCCATCCCCTATATCTTGCATTAAAAATTCATCCTTGTGTTTCCTTATTATATTGGTTTTATCACTACAGATGAGGTAGGGGGTGACCAAAGCTCAGGGCCATAATAAGCAATAATAGTTTTGGAACCCAGCTTCCACTAGTTCTGCTTTGTAAAGAACCACTGCATATAATATAACTCTTACATCTCATATTCAGGAACCAACCCCCTCCCCCTGATACTGAGAACTTGGGTTAAGGGTTTGCATGGCAAAAGTTTGCAGTATTTGAGCAGACACCCCCAGAACCATTAGCAAAGGGAGACATGACTTTGGGATGGGGGAACCAATAACTCCTGCAGCTGCTTCTTTGTGCAGTAGTTGTGAAGATTTATATAGGCTGGTTCAGCTTTAGGAGTATATGTGTATATGTATATTCAGCTTTAGGAGTATATAGTGACTAGTGTGTTACTGTAGGGAGGGAGGAGTTTAGGAATAGATGTAACTTTCTGCCTTATTCATCTTCTCCTCTTTCTCTCACAACAAGAAAACATGTCTGCAGAATCAGGGAGTTTAATACTGGGGTTTATCACCTCACACCACACTGGTGTGACCACATTCCCATTAGACATCACTACTGGTTTAGTATCACCATTCTACATCATACTGTATATGCTGCAGTATTACCACAGGATTTATCCTGTCACAGAGTCCCCTCATGTATTTACCTCACACACTGCAGACATGGCTGATCTATCATAGATTACTACTGTATAATGCAGATTGTTCATGAGTCCTGGAGACTGAGGGGCTCTCTCTATGGGGGAGCTGGGAGGTCACATGCAATGGAGACACTGTGGTGAGAGAGGGACTGCCTGGACTGGAGGCCGGGGATCAGATATACAGTGTGGTGATACAGTATGGAGACTGTACTGATAATCCCTGTATATGCCCTCCATCTCTGTGCTAATACTGATCATGCTGGGGATAGGTTATGGCTAATAATTTCTATATGACCTCTTTCTCGGGGCTGTATACCGGTCATACTGTGTATACTGGTCATACTGTATATAGGTTATTAATTACCCTTCCCTGTATATGAAGTCTAGTGATCTGTATACACCCTCCATATTAGTTCCATGGACATGCTGCTAATATTGACCCTGCTGTATACAGGTCCCTCACTGTATATAGAGTCCAGTGGTCTCCAGTTCCTCCATCTTACTGCTGGTGTTATTATTTCCCCTCCCTATATATGGTGTCTAATGATCTATATGTGACATCCATATCAGGGCTGTATACGGGCCATACTGTGTATACTGGCCATACTATATACAGGTTATTAATTACCCTTCCCTGTATTTGAAGTCTAGTGAAAGTATACACCCTCCATCTTAGGCCTGGTTCACATCTGTGTTCGGGTTTCCATTCGGGAAGTCCTCTTGGGGACCCACCAAACAGAAACCTATACGCATAAAAAAGCGGTTTACCTGGGAAACCCGCGGACCCCATAGATTATAATGGGGTCCGTGTGTTTTCCACATGAAACATGCAGAGAGGAAAGTGTTGCTTGCTCTGAAAGGTGTTCATGGAGGGTTCAGCACATGGTGGGGATGTGGGTGGCTCATGTGCACCTTGCTCTGTAGGATACACAGATTTGTATAGTTTTATATCCATGCGTATACGGTGATATACTGACCGCAATGTTATAGGCTGACATCTGAGTCTCCACCACATGTACACTTTTTTAATTTAATTACTGAAATAAAGGTTTCAAAGATATTCTAATTTATTATTGAGAAGCACCTGTAGATATCGGATAACAGACAAATACTGCACCGGATTATTGCATTTCTTTCCCTTCATGTGTAGCTGGTGACTTAGGAGCATTTACAGTCTTTATCCGGATAAGTATATGGATTACTATGACATCATATAATGCAGCCGCTCCCATCCCTGACTATGACATATACTATGTGATGGGTTATTTCTCAGTGGTGTCCTATAATAGTATCATTTTGTACCCATTACCTACATGTTTCTGGATTATTGTGGAGCTAGTATAATTTAATATTATTGCTTATACAGTATTTAGGGTGAGCCATCCAAGTTGTTACCATTTCTTTTAGAGCACCTTTAATTCCATGGTGCAGAATATATACATTGGGTACGGAAAGTATTCAGACCCCTTTAAATTTTTCACTCTTTGTTTCATTGCAGCCATTTGCTAAAAGCAAAAAAAAGTTCATTTTATTTCTCAAAAAAAACCCAGAAATGTAGATATTTTTGCAAATTTATTAAAAAAGAAAAAAACTGAAATAATCACATGGTCATAATTATTCAGACCCTTTGCTCAGTATTGAGTAGAAGCCCCTTTTGAGCTAGTACAGCCATGAGTCTTCTTGGGAATGATGCAACAAGTTTTTCACATCTGGATTTGGGGATCCTCTGCCATTCTTCCTTGCAGATCCTCTCCAGTTCCGTCAGGTTGGATGGTGAACTTTGGTGGACAGCCATTTTCAGGTCTCTCCAGAGACGCTCAATTGGGTTGAGGTCAGGGCTCTGGCTGGGCCAGTCAAGAATGGTCACAGAGTTGTTCCGAAGCCGCTCCTTTGTTATTTTAGCTGTGTGCTTAGGGTCATTGTCTTGTTGGAAGGTGAACCTTCGGCCCAGTCTGAGGTCCAAAGCACTCTGGAAGAGGTTTTCTTCCAGGATATCTCTGTACTTGGCCACATTCATCTTTCCTTCAATTGCAACCAGTCGTCCTGTCCCCCATAGCATGATGCTGCCACCACCATGTTTCACTGTTGGGATTGTATTGGGCAGGTGATGAGCAGTGCTTGGTTTTCTCCACACATACCGCTTAGAATTGACGCCAAAAAGTTCAATCTTTGTCTCATCAGACCAGAGAATCTTATTTATCATAGTCTGTGAGTCCTTCATGTGTTTTTTGGCAAACTCTTTGTTGGCTTTCATATGTCTTGCACTGAGGAGAGGCTTCGTTCAGGCCACTCTGCCATAAAGCCCCGACTGGTGGAGGGCTGCAGTGATAGTTGACTTTGTGGAACTTTCTCCCATCTCCCTATTGCATCTCTGGAGCTCAGCCACAGTGATACTTGGGTTCTTCTCTACCTCTCTCACCAAGGCTCTTCTCCCACAATTGCGCAGTTTGGCTGGATGGCCAGGTCTAGAAATAGTTCTGGTCATCCCAAACTTCTTCCATTTAAGGATTATGGAGGCCACTGTGCTCTTAGGAACCTTGAGTGCTGCAGAAATTCTTTTGTAACCTTGGCCAGATCTGTGCCTTGCCACAATTCTGTCTCTGAGCTCCTTGGGCAGTTCCTTTGACCTCATGATTCTCATTTGCCCTGACATGCGCTGTGAGGTCTTATATAGACAGGTGTGTGCCTTTCCTAATCAAGTCCAATCAGTTTAATTAAACACAGCTGGACTCCAATGAAGGAGTAAGAACCATCTCAAGGAGGATCAGAAGGAAATGGACTGCATGTGAGGTAAATATGAGTGTCACAGCAAAGGGTCTGAATACTTATGACCACATAAGTGGAGAGTATATACTTATATGCGTAAATGGTTGGCAATTACATGTTTGTAGTATGTCAGAATACCCCAAGTATACGGGTTTATAGTAATTTCAGTATTATAGTCTATTTCTCTTTACTAGTTTCTAACTACAGCCATATCACTTTAACTAAGCTATAAATGTTGCTGAAAATGCAACTAAACTGGCTTAATTTTCTTTATCCATCACTGGCTACGTTATATAGTAGAGAAGATGGTATGGGACTTGTAGTATATAACATTTCTAGAGGTGTCAAATGGCCTCTTCTGTGGCGGTTGAGGAGTCTGGTGGAAGTTGCAGGCAAGTTATTGTGGACTTATTTTAACTAATAGAGGAGGTTAAACCTCATGGTGGTGAACAGGCTGAGCTTTGGAAGTGGTCAGCCTGAAGGATGTCGTAATAGTAACGTCATCCAGGGGTGGGCACAGTGGTTAAGCATAGGGTCGTTGGTGCCCTTAAAGTGTACTGTCTTTGCTAGAATTGCAAGCCGGAGCGTGCCGCCCCTTTATTGCTGACTGGCCGGGTGCTGTATGTCAGACAGCTGGGGATCTCACAGTATTCGTGAATCCCAATGGTCTAGCACTTCACCTCACTCCTTCTGTGATTATTTTAGTTTTGTGATTTGGCCATTTTGAAACCCAATAATAAAGTGTTTTGTGCGTTTATTCCAAAGTCAGTGTTTACTGTAGTTTGGGTGGTTTTAGGAAGGAGTGAGGGTACATCCCATATCCATGACCATTAACCTCACAATAAGAAAATATCCTAAAAAACTGCTTAACATATGTCACTGGATTATATTTCTTTTTGCAGCTCAGCTCCATTGCACAGCCCATAGACCGGAGTAGTGCAATTTCTGAAAGAACTTACAGTAACCATGATGTTCATTTCCTCTTACAACAGGCTGAAACAATAAGAAAAAAGTATCCTAGTGCAATTTGCTATAGCTGGAATTATAGCTCACATTTACCTATAGATTCTATGCATGTATATACTGTACATAAATTAAAAGGGTTGTCCAGGAAAACAAATGGTTTTCAAATGAAACAAGAGTGTTTATGTTGCTAAAAGTTAATATACAGTCATTAAAGATTTCTGCATTTTCCATGACTTTTTCCTCTTCTGTATTGAGTGAGAAGCCTCCTGTTAAGAAAGGAGGAAATGAACCCTTCCCATCTGTGTCGAGAGACCATCACTTCCCAGCACTTCCCAGCACGGACACTGCTCCTGAGATGCCTCTAAAGGTGGCAGACAATTTTTATAATATATGTCTCTGCTGGGTCTTAAACCCAGAACCACTGGTATGCAAGACAACATAGTGAAGAGAGCCACATGCTCAGCTCTTACTAATGGGAGGATTGTCTCAGCCTAAAAGCCTCCATAGCAATGCCATTCTTTACAACCATGAAGTATCCATTTTGTTTTACAAAGGTCTAGCATACAGATGTGTACCTCTATATAATAGTACTTCATGTCTGTTTATAAGTGTTTAAAGAAACTGTTTTTACCCCGGCAAGCCCAAGTCTCACACATTCAATTTTCCCCAAATTATAAACATCACTCAACATGAATACCACTGGGCCATGGCATTTGCTCACCAAGTTGCTCATATGCTTGTATAACATCATTGCTTGATGTTAAGATTTCATGAAGCTCAGTAAGTAGTTGAAGGATTAAGCCTGGAGAATGGTCATCCTTGCCTAGTATTTCAACCTCAGAGGTTACCAGTTGCTTGCAGACTGCAGAGAAAATAGTACTGGGAACAAATATATCTGTGTGCACTGTAAGACATAGAAGGCATTTACATTACTGGTCATAAATCACTATATAACCCCAATAAAAAACAAAACTTCACAGCACTCGCATCTCTTCATGTATAGTACCAGTGGTTTAAGCATGGAGGTCATAGTGGTTGGGGCTCCGACCAGGACCAGAAGCAAAGGGGACCCACAGGTTGCCCTCACCACACTAGGGCTGGTTAAAACTCATCTCTTGATGGCTGGCAGTCTGTGTACTAGAGTAAGAAGAGTTATGATACACAGCCTTCCAGAGCCCTTATGCCCCTATAGCCATATGTGAAGCCTGGCCCTTCAAAGTCAAGAGCAGGGGCGTAACTACCGGGGTAGCAGTGGTAGCGACTGCCACAGGGCCCGGAACATTACAGGGCCCGGAGCCTTGTGGCAGTCGCTACCGAGAACCCCACAATCACTGCTATCGTTATACTCCGGGGTCTTTTGAGACCCCGGAGTATAACGATCGGGGGCCCAGGGGAGGTGAGCGAACATAAAAAACACTGTAACTCACCTATCCGCCGCTCCGCAGGCTTCGGGCCTGTTTGGTGACGTCCCAGACGTCAGCCGACGTCATTATGCGTTGCGATGCCGGCCTGGATCGCGCGAGATCCGGTCCAACATTGAAGATGGCCGAAGTAGCGCACCGGAGCGAGGAAGAGGTAAGTTGCAGTGTTTTCTATGTTTCTCTCCTCCCCTGGGTCTCCGATCATTATACTCTGGGGTCTGAAAGACCCCAGAGTATAATAATCGTTCATGGGTGGTCCACTATGGGGCATAATACTGTGTGCAGGGGCCACTATGGGGCAAACTACTGTGTGCAGGGGCCACTATGGGGCAAACTACTGTGTGCAGGGGCCACTATGGGGCAAACTACTGTGTGCAGGGGCCACTATGGGGCAAACTACTGTGTGCAGGGGCCACTATGGGGCAAACTACTGTGTGCAGGGGCCACTATGGGGCAAACTACTGTGTGCAGGGGCCACTATGGGGCAAACTACTGTGTGCAGGGGCCACTATGGGGCAAACTACTGTGTGCAGGGGCCACTATGGGGCATAATATTGTGTGCAGGGGCCACTATGCTGCATAATACCGTGTCCAGGGGCCACTATGGGGCATAATACCGTGTGCAGGGGCCACTATGGGGCATAATACCGTGTGCAGGGGCCACTATGGGGCATAATAGTGTGCGCAGGAATGTGGTTTGTGTGTGGGGGGGGTTGGGGGTGACGGTTTAGGGGGGTGGGGGGAGGCGGCTTGGGGGGGTTGGGGGCGGCGGATTGGGGGGGGGGGCCATGTCAAATGTTCGCCTTGGGGCCCAGCCATTCCTAGTTACACCACTGGTCAAGAGGTTTGTTCTGCAGACCTCTCCTTCTCCCTAAGTATTGATAGGAAGTTGCCATCACCGTCTGCCACATAACCAGGTCTCTTAAGCTGACTTCACACAAGCATATTCGGTACATGAAATACAGACTGTGTTGGTCGTATTTCCTGAACCAAACACTGAGCCGGAAACCTGTATCATGGCTACCTCCCTTGCAAGACTACTATCCTGCACTGAAAACATGATTACAGTCCGGGACAGTAGTCCCATAGGGAGGTAGGCACTCCTAGCATCATAGATGACTGTGATGCTTGGAGTAAGAGTCCAGACTCAGAGTTTGGTCTGGGAAATAGGTCTGTCATCCAATCCATATTTCACCAACCCACGAGATCTTCCAAAGCACATATGCATGTGTATAGTGGAATTGTAAAGGTAACAGTTGTCATCCAAACAAACATTCAGCCATCCTGTTTTATAAAACTTTATAAATTGCACTGGCCAACCCTCTTCAATCTGCAGAGAGGCTGCTTGTGCTAATGTGTTAAATAATGTTGAGGCTGCTGTGATCACAGGACTTTATTATCTTGCATGTTTCTTCTATAGAAACTGATTACTAAAGTTATTTTTAAGCTATATTTCTATAGATTTATTTCTATATCTTTTAAACAGTTGTGTGTGGTCATGTGATCAGATGAACCCAGATTTGCTCCTGCATTGTCTACTAGGAGGCTGTACTCCTCTTGGTACTGAGGCTGCAAAAAAAAAAAAAAAAAAAAGTCACTACTATGCCCTCATCACAGGTTCCAGACCAGTCACCAGCAACACAAAAAATGTGTCACCTACATGAAAATGACAATAATGGATAGGGAAAACTAAAAATAAAAAAATAAATAAATAAAACCCTTTTTAAATCACAGAAAAAAAAAAAAAAAAAAATTATATAAAGTCATCAAAAGCAAATCTACTAACAAACCCAAAAATGTGCCCAATCATGAACCAGGGAAAATGGCCTTGTCACGAAGTAACTGAGTTCTTGATATGATGTACACCTCAGTTTGTTAAAAGGGGCTTTCCAGGCTAAATATATTGATAACCAATCCTAAAGGTAAGTTGCCAATATCCGATCTGTGGGGGTCACAGCTGCCACCTCCATCAATTAGCTCTTCCCAACAGCTGATGGACAGAGAATGGAGCAGGAATTAGATAGAACGGATCTCTATCTGGCAGCAGAAATGAGACCCTTCAGCTCAATACCAGACCCCCAACGATTTGGTACAGATGACATATCCTTAGGAAGGATCATCAATATTTTTAGCCTAAAAACCCCCCAGACATTTAGAAACTTGGATTAAAGGGGTTTTCCCTATTCCATAGTATAGGGTAAGACTTGAAGATTGGTCCAACCACTCACACTGATGAGAATGGGGGGTGGGGGGAACTTTCATAAAGAGATTGTCTGATATTTTAAGAAAAACTATTGACATCCGGTACATCATTCACATAGATCATTCAATATTACCTTTTCCAATTAGTAAGCCAGAAGTCTGTCTAGAAAGTGAAGTTCTTCCTCTGATGGAATAAAAAAATAAAAAAATAAGAGAAATAAAAAAAACAAACACAATATCAAATACAAGGTAGATCATGCAGCGGATATTGGGCTCTTTCTAGGTTGGTCAATCAGATCCCAATTTTCAACTTGGTTATAGGCCCCATGTACATCACAGCTCTATGTTCACAGAGGGAAGAATGAAGCATATCTTGAAAAGAACACTGTCCCTACTGTGAAACATGGAGGAGGCTCTGTTATGTTCTGGGGCTGCTTTGCTGCATCTGGAACAGGGTGTCTTGAATCTGTGCAGGGTACAATGAAATCTCAAGACTATCAAGGGATTCTAGAGAGAAATGTGCTGCCCAGTGTCAGAAAGCTTGGTCTCAGTCGCAGGTCATGGGTCTTGCAACAGGATTATGACCCAAAACACACAGCTAAAAACACCCAAGAATGGCTAAGAGGAAAACATTGAACTATTCTGAAGTGGCCTTCTGTGAGCCCTGACCTAAATCCTATTGAGCATCTTTGGAAGAAGCTGAAACATGCCGTCTGGAAAAGGCACCTTTCAAACCCAAGACAACTGGAGCAGTTTGCTCATGAGGAGTGGCCAAAATACCTGTTGAGAGGTGCAGAAGTCTCATTGACAGTTACAGGAATCGTTTGATTGCAGGGATTGCCTCAAAAGGTTGTACAACAAAATATGAAGTTAAGGGAAGCATCATTTCTGTCCAGGCCTGTTTCATGAGTTTTCTTTTTTAAAAATTCTATTGAAGCATGGTTGAAAAGCAATGCCTGACTTTCATTTGTTCATTTTCATATAATTTTTTTTATATATTATTACTTTTGTCAGATTCAAGTTATTTCTGTTACCATTGTGGGTTTTTCTTTCATTAAACGAGGGGTACCAACAATTTTGTCCACGTGTGTATTGAACTGTCATTAAATTATTACAGGGCACATTACAGTGATAAACATCATACCTCAGTTATGTAGGTTACTTTTGTAGATTTGGAGAAAAACAACTTTGAAGTTTTATGTAAAATTATGCAATTGGTTCACTGGGGGTCTTATCTGTTTCTCGCTAAAGAATGAATGGAGTGGCAGCAAACCCGTCCCACTGTCACTCCATTCAAATGTGTGCGCTCACGATTGGTGGAGGTCCAAAGGATAGGGGATAAGTTGCTGATCAGTGAAGGTCTGACCACTGGGACCCCATTGATTATAAGAATGAGGATCCCTTGTAGCCCCATCTAAATGGAACAGGTGCACCGCCATTCAACCCTATGGGACTGCCAAAGATGAGCATTGCATTTGGCTTTTTTCCTGCAGTCCCATGATGATTAATGTAGAGTCAGTGTGCCTGTACTATTTAGAAGAAGGTGCAAGGGACCCCATGTTCATGATCGGTTGGGGGTCACATCAATCTGATCACCTCAGATTAACTTAAAACAAACTATCCAGGGTGCGAAAACACATTCAATAGCTGTCAGCCTAACAATAGTTTGACAATCAGCTATTCTCCCCAGCTCCCCCATATAAATACATACACAAGTCAACCAAGTGTGTGTGTGTGTGTGTGTGTGTGTGTGTGTGTGTGTGTGTGTGTTTCTTTCTAATGGAGGGAGTTCAGCAAGTTGCTGACAGACACCTCTGGCTGCAACTTCTCTCCAGGGAGAAAACAAAAGTGTTGGTAGTCCCCCCCCCCTACAAATTAGTCAGATGGTCCCATCAAAACAGGGGTTCAGCCAACTTTTATCTAATGTGGAAGTATGGGGGGGGGGGGGTTAACAGAGGCGTAGCTAGCAGGGAGGGTGGCAGCACACAAAAACTTCAACTGTATCGGCACCTGCAGGACACCGACGCAGTTGAAATACATGGTAGATGAGGAAGCAATAGCTTCTTGTTCTGCCATACTATAACCTGTACATACAGAGCAGTGATGGGGTTAGCAGGACCTCCTCCTGCACACAGCCTGTGCGCATCTTCTATTTTCTTCCCAGTGGTACCATAGAATAGTGGGTCAAGGTTCCAGGAGGAAAGTAGAACATGCGCACAGGCTGTGTGCAAGAGGAAGTCCCGCCCGGAATCTTGAACCTATTCTTTGTTTCTAGTGGGAAGAAAATAGTAGATGCGCACAGGCTGTGTCCAAGAGGAGGCCCCGCCCACCCATCCCTGCTCTGTAAGTACAGTGTAACTATACAGGGCAACAGTATATGGAATGGTATGTGTGTGGGGGTTATTACCTGTGGGGCACTATTACTGTAATAGTGCCCCCCATAAGTAACAGCATTACTTGTGTGGGAGAGGGAACTATTACCTGTGTGGGGGGGGGGGGGTGCTATTACAGCACTATTAAAATTATAGTGTACCCCACAGGTAATAGCATTACTTATGTGAGGAGGCCAATACCCATGGAGGGGGGCACAATATTACATGTGGGGTGGCCCTGCAACCCAAATCCCGCCCCCAACCAGCACCACCCTCCACCCAATCACCGGGCCTTAGAAAAATTGTCTTCACTGAAATTGGTCCTTGGTGCGAAAAAGGTTACAGGTTCCCTAGCGACAATTAAGTGTCCTGGCACAGGCGGGTGCAATGACGCTACATACTGCCGCCTGAGCTGGGACATAGACGTGCCTGATACAGCAAGGAGAGTTGGCGGTGGCAAGTGCGAGTAAGGGGATGGAAGGTAGGCGAGTATGATTGTTGGGGAGGCCTTAAAAATATTAAGGGTCAATAACCATAAGGGGTCATTAGGAAAACAGGAGCATTATTAATATAGGGGCCGTTATTAATATAAGGGCCATAATTAATATAAGGAGGCTATTGGGAGGCAGTATTTATGTAAGGGTGTAAGAGGGTATTGGGCTATACTAATTTAAGGTGGGCATTATTGATTTAACGGGGTTGTCTAGGAATTACAGTAATTTGGCAGTAGGCTGGGGAAGGTGAAACCTAATAAAACCCAGCATACTCACCTGCCTCCAGCACTCCGATGCCCTCCACCGCTATCAAGTTGAACGCTGCCCATGGGCTTGTTCTGGCGGAAGTCCTTGCCACATGTGACTGCTGAGGCCAATCAGTGGCCTCAGCAGTCACAGAAAGGACCCAGGACGTTGCCAGTGACGTATGTGAGTGATATCCTGGGGCCTTTTCTGTGACCGCTGAGGACACATGCAGCAAGGACTTGTGCCAGAACAAGACCCTGGGCAACGCTGGAGGAGATGACAAATGTTAAAGATTACAGTTAGAGAAGTCACCTGTAAGTCACAACTTATACTGTATTAACTTAAACTGTATGCAGAGCCCTGTGTACAGCCAATATCTATGGTCACCATATAGTGATAATATCGGTATACCCAGGTAGGGGCCCACTTTTATATGTTTGCCCCCCCCCCCCCCCAGTACTGAACCCCTAGTTACGCCTCTGGGTGTTAAGGGGTTGTCCAGCAAATTTAGGGGCAGGTGTAAAACAATAAATAAATAATAATTTAAAAAAATAAAAAAAACACACACACACACACACACACACACACACACACACACACACGTCTATTCCTGGCAGTTTGTTGTACAGTCCCAATGCCCTCTGCCTGCCACACTGGGACTCGACTGCTGAGACCAATCCCTGCCTTCAGCAGCTGCTGGAAAAGGAATGGTGAGTGCACTCTCATACATTAGCAGGGATTAGCTATAGGGGATGCAGCGATCACAGTCAATATCAAGCCTTGGAACCCGAGGGAGCCCCAAAGTTCCCTGTGTCACATGAAATATACCACTGTTGTAAATGGTACAAGGTAGGTAAGAGGGGCCCATTACAAATTCTGCATTAGGGCCCAGGATTTTCAAGTTACATCTGCCCTCCTTACCAGCATCTGAGCTTTTCTGCTTTGGGCCCGGTGATTCTTAGCACAAGAGGGAAAGGGGACCAGCATTGTACAATGAAGCACCAGAGAGACACAATCATACATTTTTACACTACATCCACCCCAGACACCTCTGAGTTTTCTATAATTCCTCGACAACCCCTTTAAGGTCTTTTAATTGAAGCCAGTTTGTGGTATTTGTAAACTGTTTTGGGTAAATGCTGCATTTTTTTGCAAACCGTGGAGAAAATTAAAAAAAAAAAACGAAAAAAACCCCAAAACAAAACACAAAAGCAGCACCATAAATAATGTCGATTTTGCTCAATTGTGGGTATTAGAAAGCAAATGAATTCATATGTAAGCCCGACCTGCTATACGGATGATTCATTACTGGCTGGATCATCACACATCAAGGCTAACAATCATAAGAGGGTTATTTTTTTCCCAGAGGCAAAGAAGGTAATGGAGAAAGTATTCCTGGAGTTTCATCACTACCAAAGTGAATTGACGGTTTTTTCCTCTTGTTGCTGATGATACGACTGAAGCTCTAATCTCACCTTCACAGACTGTCCTCGCTGTGCCCACTATGCACTGCCCAAATATGCCCAAATCACTGGTAAATAGCTTTCTGTGACAGGTGTATTGTGTGAGCAGTATCAGTAATCCGCAGCATACACACACCACAAAGTGCTAGGTAAAAAAATAAAGCTACAAAGAAAAACAAATGCGGTATCCAAATCCTTACACTAAGAATATATTTCAAGTTACATTAAAAAAAAAAAATCCAAATTCCTGGTGTTCATTCTACATCTTCAGAAAGGCTTTGAAATTATAAAAATCCTAATAGTCAAAAACCTCTAATTTTGATCTATAAAACACAAGTTTGTTAGTCACTTTGGGTTTTTGTGATACTTTTCAGTTTAAAGTGAGCTGCAAATATACAAACATAAAAAGGATAATAATTATAATATTCAATTCGCAGAACCTTAAGAGATAGCAGTTTATGAGTCTAGATTTATTCACAACTAAAATGACAACACTGCCATCTGCAGATCACAACAGGGTATTAAAACACACTGAATTTTATTTCTACATAGCGCCAATATATTCCACAGCAATTTACAAATCATAACTATATTAGAATATTAGTCACTTTATAGCGCTTCTTTTATATTGTAAAGGGATTGGCCACTTTCTGACCAGTATTGAGAAACCAATGTTATTGTTTGTATAATAAAAAGTTTTACAATAGACTTTCTGTATCAACTTATCAACAGTTTTCTAGATCTCCGCTTGCTGTGATTCATTCTGCTTACTCCCAGTGGATAAAAAAAACAAAAAAAAAACAGTCCATGGCTCGTTATTAGGCAGATGTCTGATTATTGTGTTGACGAGCTGTGCACCTATGTCCATCACATGACCATGGACTGATTTTTTTTTATTCACTAGGAGCAAGAATGAATGACAGCAAGCAGAGATCTAGAAAACTGAGGAACTGATGCAGAAAATATATTGGGGAAAAAAAAAATGGACAACTTTTTATTTTACAAACAATAACATCGGTCTCTCAATATTGGTCAAACCATTTTATGTCAACTATGAATTTCAGCCGCACCCAGTCTCCAGCCTCTGGTGCTTTTACTCCTAAAAATGGGCTGTCTAGTTAAAGGTTATTGTTTGTCTAATGAAAAGCTGTACAATTTTCCAATATACTTTCTATATCAATTCCTCACAGTTTTCTAGATCTCTGCTTGCTGTCCATAGTCATGTGATATACAGTCCATGGTCATGTGATGTACACACAGGTGTACAGCTCGTTACCAGGCAGATGTTTTATTGCTGTGACTGTGACGAGCTGTGCACCTGTGTGGCCATCACATGACCACGGACTGATTTTTATCCACAAGAAGTAAACAATGAATGACATCAAGCAGAGATCTAGAAAACCTTGAGGAAATGATACAGAAAGTATTTTGGGAAATTGTAGAATTTTTCGTTATTCAAACAATAACCTTCGCCTCTCAATAGTTTACAGGCACTCATTTTTTTCATGCTAGAAAACCCCTTTTATTGCCACTCTGTCTTACATGTACAACACCCTAGAAGTAAATAACACCAGCTAAAGAGGAGTTCACACATGAGTCTCCATTTTAAGATTCCAACACTGTGACCGCCGAAAATTTCCAGACGAAAAAGCCCTGCAAGTCCAAATTTTTCAGTTTAAAAAAACAACGGACACCTGACTCATCCATTATAGTCAATGGGATCCGCAAGGCATCATTAAAGTCCACCTCTCCTCTGACGGACCAGAACAACGGACTACAAAACTCTGATGTGAATGCAGCATAAGTGATAAAATCAGTAGCATAGCTAGGGAGGTGTTATGTAGGGGTGCACGTGCACTAGGTGCTGGGTAGTATGGTACACCAATAAGTCACGCCCATCATTTTTAGATGTAGGGTTACAACAGCAAATAAAAGAATAGCCCTGTTCCCACTCTAAATACTATAGAAAATCAGACCATATTGCATGCGATCAGAAAGTTATACTTGCCTTTTTGGGGATGGTTGTTTGAGTTCTACCTCCCATGTATCCGCAGGGTCATAGAAAAGGTCATCACCACTACAGTCCAAGAACCCCTACAAAAATAAAAGGTATCATTTTATACATGGATATAATGGAAACAAAGTACCCCTGTCCAGCAAACTTACATGGTACAACTCTCTCATGCCGGCCAGCTTTTCTTCAAACTTTTCGAGGTCCCACAAAGTTGATATACCCAGGTTTGTGTTGGAAACTTTAATGTACACAGCCTTCTCTTCTCCATTCAGAGCAGGAGGATCATATCTGTGAATTAACAAAGTTATATAATGGTGACACAAAATGGTTACCACAATCTGAATTCAGTGTCTGGTAGTGTATGTGGACTAATGTCTATGAACTGTATTAATTTATTTAAAGGCACACTCCAAAAAGATGAAAAGATTGTTCCTGACATTCAGGCCACGTACATTACATATATGTTTTGTGGGTAGGAACAGGTTTAGCCTTGCGGCAATAACTCTGCATGGTCTCTATTATACACTGTATGCAGTCCGCTGATTCCGACTCCGTAAACTGTATAAGACTCAGGAAAACTCAGCATAAATTCAATGAAAAACGCTGTGGAAAAAAAAACGGATGCATTCCACCGCGGTTAGTTTCTGTTGCATTTTTTTTTCTTGCTATGTGGGGCCTTATAAAGGTGCATCTCAATAAATTAGAATATCTTTGAAATGTTTATTTATTTCAGTAATTAAATTAAAAAGTGACCTCCTATATTTTCTAGATTCTTTACACACAGAGTGTTCTATTTCAAGTGTTTTATTTCTGTAAATGTTGATTATGGATTACAGGTAATGAAAACCTAAATCTAAGAAAATTAGAATATTGTAAAAAAGTTCAGCATTGTAAATTCAGTGTCACCTGCCAAGGTTTCCTAAGCCTTTAAATGGTCCCTCAGTCTGGTTCAGTAGGACACACAATCATGGAAGACGCTGATTATGGATTGTATTACTGAATTACTGAAATGAATGAACGTTTCAAAAATATTCTAATTTATTGAGATGCACCTGTATATTTAGAATTGAGCCATCACCTGGAAAAGATAGTCTGTTTACTCATGCTTTTGCTGATTGTGTTTGCTTCTTGAAGAGTGATAGAAAGTTGCAGGGCCGTCCACTGTTCCTGTTCTGAAAAAAAAACAAAAAAAAAAACGGTTTGACAAAACAATTGAGATGGGCAAATGGACCAAAGTGTTCAACAAAATGTCCAATGTCACTAAATAGTTTGGATTTCTTAAAGACTTTACACCACATAAGAGGCTGTCTGCTTCTGACAATTTTTTTTTTTCCTCAATTCCCTAAATTTGATAAGATTGCTGGGGATCCCAGTAGTTGAATGATCAGCTGTAATCTGGGGAGGAGTCCAGTAGCAAGTGTTCATTTCTTCTGCAGCGCCAACACAGAAGACAGCAAAAGCCAATGAAAAGTCATTGAAAAAAGTTTTTCCAATAACTTTTCATTGGTTTTTGCTGTCCTCTGTGATAAGTTATGATGCTGCAGCACTTTATCCAGTTGCAGAATTTCAAGGTAACCCATTCTCATCTGTAGCTGCCACGTACTTTCTGCCGATATACTTTTTTTGACTCGGTAATGCATTTTTTCCATCTGTTTAGTGAGACTCTCCTTCTCCAGCTCTAACACCTGTATAAGCTTGCTTTGCTTTGTTCCCATTTCACCAATCTGAAAAAAGAGGGCAAATATAAGCCATCCTATATGTAAGAGGACATGTACGCCTACTTTGGGAAGCATTACCTGGATGGACGAGCCAGATGGAGGGAGATGATCCCTGTTGCTCAAGGCCTTATCCTTCTGGTTTCTTTTGAGGCTGTTTCTCCTATTCTGTTCTTCTTCCTGTATAGACAAACTATATATATAGCTAGAGAGTTCACACCACTGCCGTAGAGGCTATACTAAGCAAGATAGATATTTGTTATAATGTTGCGCGGGTTTAATTGAGATCGATAGACCATTCAGAGGTGTAACCTGCAAAGAGCTTTAGCAGGACATAGTCCTTTGGATTTTTTGGGCACCAGTGCCCAGGTGTGCCTGCTACTCCTATAGCTACACCCCTTGCATCTATATGTAACCACTTGTGTATCACTACACAAAGAGGGGCTTTAATTGCACATCTGTGATTCGGCAACTATTCGAGATTGTATGTTCTCTCTGGGTTTCCTCTAAGTACTCCGGTTTCTTCTCACATACCAAAAGACACTGATATGGAATTTAGAATTTAACACGCTTCCTCATCTCTACCAAATTATTTTCTATGTTAGTAATAAAATTGGCCTTCGGTACATATGGCTGCCAAATGGTCTTCCATTTATCTAATGTGTATGGTCTTATAGTCACCTTTGGAGAACTTGACAATTATCTTTATCCATTATATTTTTTTTACATTCACAAACCAGCTGTTTCTCTAGTTGTTTGATGTGATTCTCATAAAGCTTTTTCTGCTCAGTCAGCTCCATCTGAGCCAGCGCTTTTGCTGCCTGAAGTTCCTGCATCATTTCCGTCTGCGCCTGCAGCCTTGCATCTTCAATCTCATTTTCAATCCTGCAAAGCAAATTTATGACAAAAATCTGGTAACAGCCATATGTAAGAACAAAGCCTAAATATAGAAGTGAAACTCTGCACACCCACTAAGCATGCCCTGAAGGAGCCAATGGATTTCATATAAATGTATTATATCACAAAACTTGGGATTACATTGTACTATGCACTAAAAATCAGGACTAAAAAGTTGCCCAGACAGGTAAAAGTATACATACTTCACATGTCCACTACCACAAAATACTGGGTAATTCAGACTAGGTTCACACCTGTGTCCGCTCTCCGTTCAAGGTTTCCATCCCCAAAACCGCTTAAAAAAAAATGCAAGCAGGACTTTTCTCTCTTTATTTTTCCTTTTTGGGTGGATACCCAGCGGACCCAATTATAGTCTATGGGGTCCTTGGGTTTCCGCGGGTAACCACTTTTTTAAGCATATTAGGTTTCCATTGGTGGGGTCCCCAAAGCGAACCCCACAAACGGAAACCCAAACACAGGTGTGAACCTAACGTCACAGATATTACCTTATGGACTGACTGCTTATTGCATTCTAGAAATATTTGATGTAAGAGCTTTATAAACAGATCAGTGTTTGGTTGACGCTCAACTATGTATTAAAAATTGATCATTCTTTCTAGGACCTCCTTTTGGATGGTAGACTTAGAGACATCATCTGGTATTAAAGAGGAATCTCAACTATGGTACAGACAGTACATTAGTAAGTGACTATACTGATACTTCTACTACTGATGATGATACTACTACCACTACTACTACCACTACTACCACCTAATCTTACCTCTGCTTCTGGGCATCAATAAGTTCATTTTTTGCAAATTCAAAGTCCCTGAGTCGATCTTGACCTGCACTTCCTAAGAACACAGTTCGGCGATTATTCTGAACCTCTGTGGGATGGTTGAACCGGAAGTAATGATTTCCTCCAAGAATCACTCTGTCACCCTAACATACAAAGAATTTTAGACCAAAAAAAAAATACAAGTTACAAATTAAATTACAAATAAAATTATTCATTTTGAAAAACTATGATCCAACAAGGAGCTTTCATGACAGTTAAAGGGGTAATCCCAAGTTATATCCCGATGGACGTGAAACCCACCTCTGGGATTCAGGTCTATTAGGTATTTATGGAATATCTTATGGATATAGCGATAAGTGGCAACATGGAACAACCCTTTTAGTAATGGTAGGCATGTTCTGAGATATGATCACAAAGAGGAATAATCAAATTCATTTTAGAAAACTACTTTTATGATACTCTCTCGTAACTTGCATTTGCTTGATTTTTTTTAATTTTTTTAATTTTTTTTTTTTAAACAACAGTAGCCTGGTGGTGGATGTGTGAATGGGGCAGTGCCACCTGCCCCATACCTGCCATTTAATGCTCCTTTTGCGCTCACATTTAGAATAGTGGATTAAGCAGCAGAAAAGCTGATCAATGGTTCTGGTCATTTTAGATTCAGCCAAATTATAAGGATTCTAGCACTCACTTTATATGGAGTAGAACATACGTGGCGCTGGTTTGATCAACATAAAACAATATACACAACAAGCAGAGCCACCGTCTTGTGTCCTTCATTAATGTAGGTTGGGGCAAAAGGAGGCCACTACGACCATCTCCCAATCTATATACTGAATATGAATATTACCACAAACAGAACCTCCAACAATGTGGCTGCTATATTTGTTCTGGGGGATCTTAATTTTTTTGTACAATCTTTCATTCCTTAAAGGCAGTGTCACCTGAAACCAACCCATCAACCCCTGCCCTGAAGATAGATAGGTTAGGGTCACCTTAACCAAACTAGGTTTTCTCCTTGTGAATCGGTGCATCTGTTGTCGATATATTACTCTGTCAATATACAAATGAGCTCTTTGGATCACCAAGGGTGTTACCATTGCTCCAATGAGGTAAACCACACAATTCACACAAGGAAACACAGTTTGATTGAAGACCTTAACCTATCTGCAGGGCTGGGTTAAGATGCTGGGTTCTGGTGACTGACTCCCTTTAATTCTTTGATTTATACATTGATTTATCTGTATGAAACCATGTTCTTTGCAGAATAAACTGTAGATTACTATTACAATGTTGGGACATACAGTAAGTTAGCATTTGAGTTGTATTACTTTTAATAGTGGTAAATACAGAAAAAAAGACAGGATATGGAATCAACAAAGTCTCCAGAAGAAGACATCACATGCTCGTGTGGACATGATTCTACGGCTTACATGATGTAAAACCACCCCGTCTTGAATCAAGTTTCCATTAACAAACGTCTTTGCTCCAGGCATCGGAATTAGAGTCACTTTGCCTTGTTCATTATTGATGATGCTGTAGATTAAGAGAGGAGATATAAATGGAGTTTACAGAAAAAAGGAACAGTCTTGTATACTTTACTACCCAATGTTAGTTGGTTTTGAAGATGTAGCCTCTCTCACCAGAGGACTTGAATGTAAACTTTTCTATCCCACGTTTGCTTGTTGTGCGAGCATTGCATTCATTTGTAACTTACTATGGACTAAGTTACACGTGTACCCCAATGACACTGTAGGCTATAATGTACACTAAAGTACATCTTAAATAGTTCTCCTAGCTCTTGTCCTTTAAGAGTTTGTTAAAGGGAGCGTCATCAGAACCCTGCATTACAGATTGATTCAGGTGACCCTAACCTAACAGTGTTTTCCCTTTGTGAATACCTGCATCCATTGCAGAGATATTAAATTTTTTTTGCTCTTTGGAGAAACAAGGGTGTTGCTGCTTTCCACTTTGGAGCAATGACAACACTCTCATTGTTCCAAAGAACTCATTTGCATATTGACAAAAACAGTGATATCTCAGCTACGGAGGCAACAATTCACAAGTGGAAAACACTGTTTGATTCAGGTGACCCTAATGTATCTGTTGGGATGAGTTGATATGTTGGTTCTGTTGAGACTCCATGCAACCACATCAAGAAAACCACCAGCTGGCAAAGAAAAACTTACCAGCACAACGCTCCCTGGGAAAGGCTAGACAGACAATTAGCTTTCACCCAAAAAGAACGAACGTTATCTCTAGTGCCACCTACTAGAGGTAGCCATCCCTTTGTGTCAATTTCTGACCCATTAAAGGGCTTGGAAACATGACCAGAGAATTCAGCCAAAGAGGTCTCCTCCAAAAAGAATAGATAACCATCTATAGATTGGGTTCTTACACTTTGGCAATATTCCTTTCGGAGGAGTCTCTGATTTGGCTAAAATCATTTGTTGTTTCAAAGTTGTTTACTGGGTCAGACATTGGGCAGCGACTTCCAATAAGTGGCACTAAGAGGGAGGAGAGGTGGAGGAGAGCCAAACACATTGCATTCATATTGCTGTGACTCGTACGTACCAGTGGTCACTGGCTATGAGGGCTCCTGCTAGCTGTATCTCATAGTCAGAGCTTGGGTGCTGCTTGCCCACTCTTGTTTGTCCCTCTTTTATAAGGTATAGCAGTACTTCAGATAGCTGAGGATCCTCACTAAGATTGACTAGGTTGGGATATCGGTTGTCAACTTTAAAACAAACTCCAGCTTTCTGTTTTAAGATGAGAAGAAAAAAAAAGAAAAGAAGTTGTTCTTATAAAGAGAAAGACTACAGAAAAAATAATGAGAAAAGTTTGCACATACCTGCAGCTCTTTCGCTTCTTCTATTTTTTGCTGTTTGGCAAGACTAAGTTTTTCTTCCCAAGATCTGAAACCAAGTATGACCACCACGGTTAGTAAAAACTGAAATTATCATCCTCCAACTTTTTCTAGAGAGGAGATTACGGTGCGCAAAATTAATCGAGGTGGTATGTTCATGGAAACCCTCCCATTAGATGTAGGACAGCTAAACCTGTATATTTCAGCAGGACCAGCTGACCAGCTAATGTGTATGGGGTCCTTCTAACTCTCCCGAGACGGCAGATTTTTTTTTTTCTTTTGGGGGAGTGTTGCTAAGTGTCTGGTTGTAGATTTCTCCCCTCTCAGAATACATGCACGTATATGGGAAAGTTGGGCAAGATAGCGATTGGTCGAACAAGTGTTTGAACAGAAGCCATCTAAGGTGTACTGCCCAGCCTTATATATTGACCAGAGCACTCATTTGGCAAATAACTATTGCTCCCAACCCCGTCCCACCATTACACATGCACACTTGGCTCAGCTGAGCATTTCTATGTTCTGAAAGAGGGGGGTAAGTTGGTGTAATGCATTTCTGGTGTAGAGATGGGATATTTGGCTCTTTTTAGCACTCGGATCCACTCACTGAACAGAGGCATCTCTTTTGGCTTCCGAATGGCTCCTTATAAATTAGTACTGACTACACGTGATTCACTTTATTCTCAAAAATTGTTTTGACCATTACTTAAAGAGGGCAAAAAAGGAAAGAAATGAAGAGAAAATGGAATGGTTTCGTATTTTAAAGTTTAGACTTTTTATTCCACTTACTTCTGAGTCTCTGTCAATTGTCTCTCTTGGGAGGACAAACGTTCTCTTAAAGAACAGATCTCCTGCAAGCTGGCCTCATATACAGCCTGATCAACCCCTTGTACACACTGCTGGGCAGCCCTGAGCTTCTCAATCTCAGATTTCAGCTCTAAAAAGGATAAAGTGCAACACAATACATGAAGTTTCTCCAAATACAATAGCAATAATAAAGACAATAGATAAGCAAATAAATAGCAGCTCTGTACCTCTAATAAGAGCAGCATTAGAGTCTTCATTTATCCTGGCTACATTGATGATGTTCCTGGCTTTAGTCGCGTACCTTAGAGTACTGAGAGTCTCCTCCAGGTTTACAGACGCAGGACTGACTGTAGCAATCATGGCAGTCTTGGAATTTCCCCCCTAAACTCTCCTTTAGGAGCCTATGGAAATAAGGAGGGAAAAAAAAAAATATATATAGTGTTTCTACCAACCATTTAAAAAGGAATTAGGCTTTCGCGGTATAATGCTAGGCAGCAGTTTTGTGAAAAATTGTATGTATATAATATATATAATATATATATATATATATATATATATATATATATATATACACACACACACACACACACATATACACATTGTATGCAGCTTTTTGGAACTATGGAGAAAAAGCACACTTTAGGAGAAGCAAAAGGGAAACTTCAGGACAGGGACCAGGACCTACTGTTCCTTTGGAGAAACAGCTCTCATGTCTGGTCTCTGCTCCAGCCCAGAAACCTCAAGTAACTGTATCTTCATTTTTTGACTACTGTTTGTGCCTTGCTGAATTACAGTAGAGAACCATAAAATGCTTGCAATGAAGCCCCCTGGCATCTAGTTCCATTAATCCTGCACCTACACCATCACAGGCACCCCAACCACCATCAGGCAGAAGACATTACAACAGGGAGGGTCTTGGGGTAAACTAGTACCGCCAACATCCACACTACCCGAACCCCTCATCACTGCACCAGCCCTGTGAAGTGTGAAAGGCCTCCAACTGCAGCCTCTGTAAAACTAACCATGACAAAAGGACAAATACTCCCATCCTCTCCTCACTGGGTTGCTGCATACTTATTAGCTTTTAAAAGGAACCACTAAGAAAATGATGAGTTAAAGTCAAGTTGTCCACATGTTTGTTCTACAATAACAGTCACAGTTTTGCCATCAGTTCCCAATGGATTAAAAAGGTTGTCCAGGGATTGGCAATTTACTTACCTGTCCTGGGTTACTGCAGATGACAGACCCAGGGGTTCCACCATCTCATTACCCTGGGCCACGTGACTTGAAGCAACGTCCAGCCTACTAGTTTGGAAAAGGAGGGAGGGGGCAGAGAGACCCAGAAGGCCAACCACCACTTCGCGTCACTTGACCCTGGAGGTGGTGAGGTGGCTAGAACCCCTGGGTCAATCATCTGCAATAAGTACATTACCAATCCCTGGACAACCCCTTTAAAGCTACATTCACACAGCAGTGCAGTGCACTTGGCGATGAAAAAGTCCTTTTTTTTCACAGCTGAGAGTACACCCAAGGGTAATCTGTTTTCATGAATCCTTCATAGACATGAGTCTATTGAGGAATACGTGAAAACAGCCTAAGAAATAGCATGTTCTATATTTTGATTGTTCACACGGACTAGTAATACAACGGCTAGCGCATGGATGTGGAACCTGTTGTGTAAATGAGCCCAAATTCAAAAAGGAAACAACCCAAAAGGTGGCAACCAGTATGGTTGTACAATTTCTTGTCTTAATGCCTGCCACAACAGTATACAAAAATAACTATTTCTATAAGTAAATCAATTTTTCAAACAAAATTTAGTAAGATATGGCTAATTTTGCAGAAAAAATATAATATATAATATAATATAAGACCACCCTTTATTACTTGATCTTATAACAGTGTGACATGTGACTTACCAAGTGAGTAGAGATTCTCTGTAGGGTATAAAACTTCTCTTGTGAACATCCGACATCTCTGCAAGTGCAGAGATTACTTTGCTCAAAGAAAGCAGTGACTTATTGATACTGGCACCTTCCTGAAGGACAGGGAAAATAAGAAGTCAATAGTCTTAAAGGGAATGTGTAACTTTTTTTTTTTTTTTGAAAAGAACTTAGAAAACTGTTACTCAAATTTTTTGGGCTTACAATTTTGTATTTTTATTTTTTATTTGCTCTATGAGGCAGACATCAACTTCTATGGAAGTGTGAACAGACTGAGGCTCTCTGTTATAGAGCTGTGCTGGCCATTATTTTTGGGGATGGGGGGAGGGACTGCCTAACATCACAGGGGGAAGGGGACTATGCCTTACCATTATGTTTTGGGAGATGTATAGCTATTATGGTGCTGGTATTACTTCTACTGTACCAAAAAGAATATGGTTTACATAATATAAGTTTTAATACATCCCCTTTAAAGGGGGAATACACCATCTTTATTAAAGGGAACCTGTCACCAGATCCCAGCATATCAAATCAGCTCTGCAGGCAAATAGGCTATGGTCCCCTGAATCAAACTGTGAATTGGTGCCTGCATTGCAAAGATTTCAAAGTTTTGTCATTATGCAAATTAGGTCTTTGGAGCAATTAGGGTGTTGCCATTGATCCAAAGAGTCAAGTGTGAATACACTTCATTCAAACGGAGGCAGCAATTCACACAGGGGAAATATGCTGGGTTCTGGTGGCAGACTCCCTCTAAATGGATATAGTTCAATTATTAGACCCCTAAGGCCTGCTGTATACAGTGTGTGTACAATTCTAAAGGTTTTGAGATATAACTATATATATGCGCAAGACAGTGAGATTGGCAGAAAAACTAAAGATACCCATATGGTAAATCCTAATCAACTAAAGTGAGTAAAAAAAAATCCACTTGATGTCCACATATACTAGGACATCTGATTTTTTGCATGGTGTGTGAATAGGATCTTGGTTGTCATTGAAGAAATTCAGCTGGTATATAGTAGTTTATCTACAGGCAACATTCCATGTGGAGAAAGTATGCAAATCTCCTCTCCACCAGACAGAAGAATATGTCTATTTCAATTAATACATGGTAGTTTTCTTCCTTCTGGAGGGGAGCTAATTTGCATACTGTAGCAGACAGTAGCTAGTTGCAGGACTTTGAATTCTTGAAGAGGACATTCCACCACCTCCACTTACTACTTAACTCTCTACATCCTTCCATAGGTTCTGCTCCACTAATTCTAGCGCAGTTGGAATTTTTTCTCTATTTCTAACCCCCTTCATCATTCCTAAGCAAAAGTTAGTTCCAATACCCAATATGCTAACTAGACTCCCTTCTGTGAGGTGGGGAGTCCTGGGCTGAAACAGATCGTCTGGGGCCCGACCCACCTATCTGTTTCAGCCCAGGACTCCCCACTTGACAGTAGGGAGTCTTGTTAGCATATCTGGTGCTGAAATTAACAGAGATGATTACTTAGGAATGGTAGGGTCTAGAGAAAAAAATTCCAGCTGTGCCAAAAATATCAGTGGAGCAGCTCCTATTGCAGGGTCCAAAGAGTTTAAATTGTTGGAAGTGGTGAAAGATAATTAATTAACCATAGAAGGTGAACTGTATCTTTTACAATATGGTGCATAAATTTTATCTGATGTAATGGGGCATCTATTAAAGAATGTAAAACAAGTGGAGTTGGTGGAGATTATAAAAGGGTCACTCAGAAATCAACTCTGTCATCCACATCTATATAACTGTATCTATATCTGAATATTTAACAATCAAGCTTTTTGTACAAATAGCAGGCTCACCAGACTACAACATAGGCCAATATTGAGAAATATGTAAATGAACATAATTACAGATTAACATACCAGTAAAAATATGTCTGTTTTTGACACAAACAGATGTTTCCCTTTCACTAAATTAGAGAGAAAATTGAAAATTGGGCAACAGGGAAAACTTGCTTTATTAGGTAAGCAATCATGGAAGACTCAGTGCGCGCCAGCCGCCTCTCTGGGTAAAGTTCTGGATCGGGAGCTGGCTATATGACTTTATTGCACCAAAATCTTAATTACATTTTCGTGAGGTCCCCAAGAACAACAAGTTTAAGGTCTAATTTACAGACTACCTGTCACCACATGGATAGGATGCAAACAATAGACTGTCTGGGTCACACACTTTTCCATTATTAGACATGTACAGTCATGGCCAAAAGTTTTGAGAATGACACAAATATTATATTTTCACATGATCTGCTGCCCTCTGGTTTTTATGTGTGTTTGTCAGATGTTTTTATCACATACAGAAATAGAATTGCATTCATATTATGAGTAACAGAAGCTTATATTGACAGTTAGAATGAGTTAATGCAGCAAGTCAATATTTGCAGTGTTGACCCTTCTTCTTCAGGACCTCTGCAATTCTCCCTGGCATGCTCTCAATCAACTTCTGGACCAAATCCTGACTGATAGCAGTCCATTCTTGCAGAATCAATGCTTTAATTTTGTCTGAATTTGTTGGTTTTTGTTTGTCCACCCGTCTCTTGATGATTGACCACAAGTTCTCAATGGGATTAAGATCTGGGGAGTTTCCAGGCCATGGACCCAAAATCTCTATGTTTTGTTCCCTGAGCCATTTAGTTATCACCTTTGCTTTACGGCAAGGTGCTCCATCATGCTGGAAAAGGCATTGTTGAGCGCCAAACTGCTCTTGGACGGTTGGGAGAAGTTGCTCTTGGAGGACATTCTGGTACCATTCTTTATTCATGGCTGTGTTTTTAGGCAAGACTGTGAGAGAGCCGATTCCCTTGGATGAGAAGCAACCCCACACATGAATGGTTTCAGGATGCTTTACAGTTGGCATGAGACAAGACTGGTGGTAGCGCTCACCTCTTCTTCTCCGAATAAGCTGTTTTCCAGATGTTCCAAACAATCGAAAAGGGGATTCATCAGAGAAAATGACTTTACCCCAGTCCTCAGCAGTCCACTCCCTGTACCTTTTGCAGAATATCAGTCTGTCCCTGATGTTTTTTCTGGAGAGAAGTGGCTTCTTTGCTGCTCTCCTTGAGACCAGGCCTTGCTCCAAGAGTCTCCGCCTCACAGTGCGTGCAGATGCACTCACACCTGCCTGCTGCCATTCCTCAGCAAGCTCTGCACTGCTGGTAGCCCGATCCCGCAGCTGAAACACTTTTAAGAGACGGTCCTGCCGCTTGCTGGTCTTTCTTGGGCGCCCTGGAGCCTTTTTGGCACCAATGGAACCTCTCTCCTTGAAGTTCTTGATGATGCGATAGATTGTTGACTGAGATGAAATCTTTCTAGCTGCAATACTCTTCCCAGTTAGGCCATTTTTGTGCAGTGCAATGATGACTGCACGTGTTTCTTTAGAGATAACCATGGTTAACAGAAGAGAAACAATGATGGCAAGCACCAGCCTCCTTTTAAAGTGTCCAGTGGTGTCATTCTTACTTAATCATGACAGATTGATCTCCAGCCCTGTCCTCATCAACACCCACACCTGTGTTAATGGAGCAATCACTGAAACGATGTTAGGTGGTCCTTTTAAGGCAGGGCTGCAATGATGTTGAAATGTGTTTTGGGGGATAAAGTTCATTTTCTAGGCAAATATTGACTTTGCAAGTAATTGCTGTTAAGCTGATCACTCTTTATAACATTCTGGAGTATATGCAAATTGCCATTAGAAAAACTGAAGCAGTAGACTTTGTAAAAATTAATATTTGTATCATTCTCAAAACTTTTGGCCATGACTGTACTGCAATATACAGGATTTAGTTTGAGCAGATTATCACCATGAATAGGTTTCTGCTTATTCTGTTAATAAATGTAATTGATTACTGTAAATCTTGAATTGTATGTATTTTGGGCTAAAAGCACTCTTGTAATTTGGTGAAGTTAAAGGGGTTTTCCCATCGCCCTGTCTCAACAACTTTGCATGCTGTCTCTTCTTCTCACTTTCTGTATTCTTCTACAAGCTATAGGGAGGAGACTGACTGTTTTATGAACAGGACACTATGAAGTATCACAATAGATATAGACTTTGCCTTTACCATGAGAGATTATTTATTATGATTACTAGAAATCTAATATAAATGCTGATCAAATAATATGCACAGTAAATGTATCTTACATTACACAGGTTTGTATAGAACACTTACCATGCTTGTACAGAGTACAGACTTATCTTTGTGTTATCAGACACGGAGCCTTTATCAGAGAGCAGTGACTCAGGTCATCTGTCCTGCTTATCACATAGGCCATGCTCCATGGAAATGGGGTGTAAACGATGGGAGGAATAATTTCACATAGCGGGCAAACAAAGCAGCATTGCTAAAGTAATGTATTTAGGAAAACTCTTGAATTTACTGATAGGAACTTTGAGATGGGAATACCCCTTTAAAACGTTTCAATTGTGTGGCTTCTATTGCTTTATGTATTAGCACAACAGTACAAGCTGTAGAATACAGTTTATTAGCCATCAGATGGATTGTCGGATGGCTCCTTCTCCAGACCCTCTCTGAACTCTCCTGACAGATCTTTAAGGCTGAACACACTCAGTTTTTGCTTTGCCTTTTTAAGCCAAAGTCAGGAATGGGAAATAAATTTATACCCTTCCTGTTGAACCCACTCCTGGCTTTGGCTAACAAACAAATAAATAAAATAAATAATGAAAAAAACTCATTGTGTACCTTTAGCCTTAAAGGGGTTGTCCGGGATAAAATGCAATTTCTACACTAATCTAAAAACACCCTCCCCTGCCTACTTTCTAAATGACTTACTTTAGCAAAAATGTATATTTACCCATATTCCTGGGGCGGTCATGTGACCGCCCCAGGCACATTTTCTGATTATCCGGTGACATTCCATTTCCCTGTTTCCGGAAACGGAACGTCACCAATACTATCCCCACCCCATGATACTTACCTGTATTCCCATCTTCTTTGCACGGGAGATGACTTCCTTCTGTTGGCACGGCTCCTCCTCTTCTTTGACGTCTGCTGGCGTGTGTGCAATAGAGCTGGAGTCCTGGCTTTGCACTATAGCCCGAACTCCATCTAACGCGCAGGTGTTGGAGGCTCTGGCAAACGTCAAAGAAGAGGAGGAGGCGTCCCCACAGAAAGAAGTCATCTCCTGTTCCCAGAAGACAGGTAAGTATGATGGGGTGGGGGAGCACTGAGTTAGTTAGTTAGTTGGAAAGGGATATTAGTGGGTGGGATAGCTAGGGAGACAGGGAGGGGGTGTGAGGGAGGTAGTGAAAGTCAGCTCATGCAATGCATCATGGTAGTTTAGGCTAAGACAGCAGGAAGCTATACCATGTAAACAAATGCAGTGGATGTCAGGAGCTCCCAGAGAAACCCAGAAATCCTGCAAAACACTGCTAAAGGCATTTGGGTGCACTTATTAACCCATTAATAGCACTAACAGACCTTATTCAAAAAAAGATTTTTTGCCCGGCAAATCCCTTTAAGCAGATTTATGACCAGATGAAAGTCGAACTTTGATCTGGTGATACATCAGTCTAAGGCCCCACACAGCTTAAAGATAAAAAAGGAAATAAAATATTTTCTGCAACATTTTACATTTTTGTCTCCCCCATGGAAGCCCATTAGGAAAACTCTGAGATTTCATAAATGAATTTAAATATGTTGTATACAACAACATGGGTCCAATATTCCCCACTAGAATGAATCAGTGGTCACATTTGCACTGCTGATGCATTTACTTTCTATAGCGCTGGTGGACAGAGTACAGCACTTAGTCATCAGTCCCATAGACTTTCAATGGAGTGGCAGTTGGCCATGGGACTGATATGCTGCAGATTTTGCACAGCATAAAGAGCCGCACATGACAGAGAGCAGTTTTTTAATGTAAATTATGTAGCATTATTGTTGCGAGTTTTCTGCAGATTTGCGAAGTCTCCTCCATTCGTCTGCCGGTAATGTAATATGCACATGCAATTCTGCAGCTGAAAGTCTGCAGTGTATTTGCTAAATGTGAATGTAACTTTATGGGCAGATTCATTGATGATGTTGTGCGTACACATGACAAGTTTCCGATGAAATTAAAGATAGCCTGCAACTGTTCTGCTGAAATTGAACGTAAACTCTCAGAATTGAATTGTTCTCATGAATTGCCCTCTAGGCGCAAAAAACCCAGGTCAACTAGGTCAGTAAATCAATTTATATCTGCAAATTCCCCACCTATCTCCTACCTTTAGCCTGATGCCACTGGTTTGTGCAATGCTGCAGCGTTCACTTCCTGCCAAGTCTATCAGGTTAACTTTGCTTGTCCTTGTATGGTCGTGAACTTCACCTTCCAAAAGTTCCCTCTATAATAGAAGTCCTCATGACATTACTTAATGAACACTGTTGCTCACAATTCCCGACATTTACATACTGTATATACGAGTGATCTTACCATCGTCTGCGTCACCGACAGCGTGAACACAGAATGTGACCGGGAGCTTTTATCATTCATTCCTGTAGCTGCTGTGGCCCTCTGCTTATTGCCCAAATCCAGCCAAGTCTAAATGTCAGGAAAAAAAAATACAAGTTTTCTACTGTTATAGCCAATAAGAATATAGGCAATTCAAACTACTCCTGCTCAGTCTGCACCAGGATCTCCCCTGAATGATCAGACAGCTTCTCAATTGCTCCGCCTGATCAGAGAGAACTGTGCAGCTCTACAGTTACAGCTGCCCAGTTCTCCATTTCCTCCCTGCACTAATCAAAGGTGAAACAGGACACAGACGTACCAATGTTTGGTCTCCTGTTACATCCTAGAAAATACTGGAGCTTTGAAATGCAAGTAATCCAATGGCCTCTCTTACAGTTCCTTGTCCAAAGATTTCGGTGCTTGTCCATAGTTGATGTACCTCCTATCTCTCGTGCTGCTTTCACACACCCAAGTTCAGGGTGGGAAATTTAGTCTGTATCAGTTGAATTTATTGGCCCATATTCAGCTCCGTTGAGCTGAGCCAGGTTCATAATACTGCAGATACATAAACCAAACTTTCTGGCCCGAATCTGGTCATGTGAAATTGACCTCATACCTCCAAAATGCTAATGAGAACTCTGATCTAAGGGTGTCATTAAATGGCATGGAAAGCACATGGATAACATCCATGTGCTGCCCGTGCTTCCTCATTCACTACCAGTAAACCCAAGCCACAAAATGGACAGGTATTGGACTTGTCTTGAGTTTTGACCTGGGCTCACAGCCGCAGGCCTGTGATGATACATGGGCATGTGTATGCAACCATAGAAATGAATGGGCCATGTATCTGTGCTAGGGAGAATTAAGAATGAATTTAGTTGTACTTTAAGCTCCAAATACCTCTGATGAAGCTTGATGTAAGTAGATTAAGCAGAAACGCGTCAGGTCTTTTAGCACTGCTAGTACTTGGCTATTAACTTGGCTCAGCTTATACAATAATACAGCTCTAGAAGTTGAGCAACAGAAATATCTCTAGAGGGGAGCTTGTCTATTGCTCCTTGGCCACAGGGATACAATGTTTATTAGGGGATGGGGTTTCTAGCCTGCTGCCCAGTAATGATTTAGCCATCCACAGTTGTTTTTAATATATCAGGCATTAAATTGCTATTTTTATCGATATTCTATTAAAAGTTAAATTTTGGTGTTCTATTTGTGTTGGTTAAATTTGAGGTCAGTGTACTAGCAGTGAAAAAAAAACTAACTAAGCACAGTCATGTGCATGGAGCCCAAGTCATATGTCATGCCAGCTTGGAAAAAATAAAATTATATTAAAAGAACAAAAATTAACTATATATTTTTCCCTTAGCCTTCACTGTTAATAATTTTTTTAAAAATTTTTCTTTAAAGTACAAGATGGCACTAGAAATAACATATTGAAACCCACTGACTCCATACAAAGGACACCTGCTTTTCTTGGCACACAGAGTGTTAAAATTATTGCCGCAGGGATCTGTCACACAGTCTTTTCCTTCCAGCCGTGAAACTTTTTAAAGAGTTCACCCTCATCGTTCCCTCCAGCTGTATGTGACGGCCAGTCCAATGCATTATGGGGTGCTGCTCTAAGGCTGCCTGTGGCTACATTTTTTAGTAACATAGGTGTCATCGTTCGTGTCTGTCATTCAGCATAACGTGAACAGTATGAAGTTCAGCTGAAGAGCAAAGGGATTTAGGATTGATAGAGTAATCCCATTAATTATAGGACAAATTAATTACAAGAATATATCCCATGTAAAGGGACCATGGAATAAAGGAAGCCATTTAAATCACAGGGAGGAAAGAGTTCATACCTGGTCACGTAAACTGTCAATTAGTCTATGGGGTGTGTCACTGCACACACAGGGTCTGGCGAAAAACTGGTCAACTAAAAAAAAAAAAAACTATATTGCCAAAATGCCAATTGCTGTTCATCGCTGCATGGATGTAACCCCTTAAGGACAAATTACTTTTGTATTGCAGTATATTGTACTTTACATATAGATGACTGTTTTAAAGTCCTATTTTATGGTCCTGTTTATAGCAATTGTTAGACCTCCCGGCTGCTATAAACCCTTCAGAACCCAGCAATCTCCTCATGATCAGGATGAGATAAGGACCCCTCCCCTTCTAACTACTTAGGGGCCACAAAAACCGCAGTGTTTTACAGTCCCCGATTCCATCCAGACATGAAAAAACATGTGCAACCGTCACGTTTTTGGAAATCGCAGCAGGTCAATTATACCTACAGAAATGCTGATGGTTTCCCTATAGGTGTAATAGAAGTAGAAAGTCTGCAGAGGAAACTTCTGTGGACTTTCTGTGAAAAGCATTGCGGGAAAAACCGCCATGCGTTTCAGCCATAGTTTTTCCCGCAGTGCTTTTTCGCTACGTGGGGCCTTAGCCTAAAGAGGTTTTCCAGTGGGTGGTGTAGCACTTACCACTTGTTATATGGACAAGATGACATGATTCGATCAAACACAGGTTACCTATACAGGTCAAAGCATTTAAACGGGTTTCAGCAAATACATGTTATTGTTTATATACTGAATTGTGCAATTTTGTAATATACTTTCTGTATCAATTCCAAATGGTTCTGCTTGAGTCATTCTTCTTGCTTCCAGAAGATAAAAATCAGTCCATGGTCATGTGATATATACGGTCCATGGTCATGTAATGAACATACAGGTGCACAGCTTGTTACAATTGATGACTCACAGCAACAAATCTAGGATACCGTGAGTAATTCATGTCAAAAGTATGTTGGAAAATTGTAGAACTTTTCATTATACCAAATAACATGTATTTGCTGAAACTGAACAACCCCTTTAAATGCTGTGATGAGTATAAGTAACCTGTTTTTGACCGGATCATGGCAATATCTTGGTCATCTAACAACTGCCAAGTGTGACAGCCCCATACAGATCTAAAACATTTCCTTAATGCATGGGGGCAGGGTAAAGCAATAAGGTATACACACGTGGACAAAATTGTTGGTACCCCTCGTTTAATGAAAGAAAAACCCACAATGGTCACAGAAATAACTGGAATCTGACAAAAGTAATAATATATAAAAATTCTATGAAAATGAACAAATGAAAAAGTCAGACATTGCTTTTCAACCATGCTTCAACAGAATTTTTAAAAAAAGAAAAAACTCATGAAACAGGCCTGGACAGAAATGATGGTTCCCCTGAAAATAATATGACCAAAGGGACATGTTAAATCTAGGAGTGTCCACTAATTAGCATCACAGGTGTCTACAATCTTGTAATCAGTCAGTGGGCCTGCATATAGGGCTACAGACACTCACTGTGCTGTTTGGTGACATGGTGAGTACCACACTCAACATGAACCAGAGGAAGCGAAGGAAAGAGTTGTCTCAGGAGTTTAGAAAGAAAAAGTATAGACAAGCATGTTAAAGGTAAAGGTTATAAGACCATCTCCAAGCAGCTTGATGTTCCTGTGACTACAGTTGTACATATTATTCAGATATTTAAGATCCATGGGACTGTAGCCAACCTCCCTGGACGTGACCGCAGGAGGAAGATTGATGACAAATCAAAGAGAAGGATAATACGAATGGTAACAAAAGAGCCCAGAAAAACTTCTAACGAGATTAAAGGTGAACTTCAAGATCAAGGAATATCAGTGTCAGATCGCACCATCCGTCGTTGTTTGAGCCTAAGTGTACTTCATGGGAGACGACTAAGGAGGACACCATTTTTAAAAACAAATCATAAAAAAGCCAGACTGGAATTTGCCAAACTACATGTTGACAAGCCACAAAGCTTCTGGGAGAATGTCCTATGGACAGATGAATCAAAAATCTAAATTTTTGGCAAGGCACATCAGCTCTATGTTCACAGATGGAAAAATGAAACATATCTTGAAAAGAACACTGTTCCTACTGTGAAACATGGAGGAGGCTCTGTTATGTTCTGGGGCTGCTTTGCTGCATCTGGCACAGGGTGTCTTGAATCTGTGCAGGGTACAATGAAAGGTCAAGACTATCAAGGGATTCTAGAGAGAAATATGCTGCCCAGTGTCTGAAAGCTTGGTCTCAGTCAGGATAATGACCCAACAGGATAATGACCCAAAACACACAGCTAAAACAAGAATGGCTAAGAGGAAAACATTGGACTATTCTGAAGTGGCCTTCTAGGAGCCCTGACCTAAATCCTATTGAGCATCTTTGGAAAGAGCTGAAACATGCCGTCTGGAAAAGGCACCCTTCAGACCCGAGACAACTGGATCAGTTTGTGCATGAGGAGTGGCCCAAATACCTGTTGAGAGGTGCAGAAGTCTCATTGACAGTTACAGGAATCGTTTGATTGCAGGAATTGCCTCAAAAGGTTGTGCAACAAAATATGAAGTTAATAATAATAATAATAATAATAATAATAATAATAATAATAATAGTCCTTTAATAGTCCCACAGTGGGGAAATTCAGTGTGTTACAGCAGCAAAGATAAGATAAGCAGATACAAATACAAATACAACATGTACAGGAATGTTCCAAGGTGAGAGGCATTACATTAATAGCAGACAGACAGATAGGACGTAGCGGGGGGGGGGGGGGGGGATATAACAGGCAGAGAGATATTTCAGTTCTCTGTATGTAATGATCTCCGCTTAGGTCGGTGTTGGTTGTACAGCCTAACCGCGGTGGGGAGGAAAGACTTCCGATAGCGCTCCTTCTCACACCTAGGGTGGAGCAGTCGGTCACTGACAGTACTGCCCAGCGCAATCACAGTCTCATGCATGGGATGGGACTTCTTCTTCTGCATGGAGCTCACCACAGACAGTATCCTTCTGTCACCCACCACCTGCACTGGGTCCAGTGGGCTCCCCAGGACAGAGCTGGCCCTTCTAATCAGCTTGTCAAGTTTATTTCTGTCCCTGGTTGATATACTGCTCCCCCAGCAGGCCACTCCAAAGAAGATGGCTGATGCCACTACCGAGTTGAAGAAAGGGAACCATCATTTCTGTCCAGGCCTGTTTCATGAGTTTTCTTTTTTTAAAAATTCTGTTGAAGCATGGTTGAAAAGCAATGTCTGAGTTTCATTTGTTCATTTTCATAAAATTTTTTATATATTATTACTTTTGTCAGATTCAAGTTATTTCTGTGACCATTGTGGGTTTTTCTTTCATTAAACGAGGGGTACCAACAATTTTCTCCACATGTGTATATAATGTAATGGTTGACATTAAATGATGGGTTCTGCCAACAATCATCTGATGTGTATCTTGTAACTATCACTGCAGTTCAATCATATATACTTTTAGTACATCTCTTTATAGCAAAAAAAAAAAATTCAATAATTAAATGCAAATCTATGATAGGAAAATTAGGTGCTTGGTTTTAGTATGTTTATCACTGCCAAGTGCGGAATCTGAAATTCAATACATACGATTAAAATAAACATTTATCGGGTATGAATTAAAACCATAATTTACTCAATGGTGAACACTGTATATCCCAGATACAGGGACATAAAGTATCAATGTGAACAGGTGTTGAGTGATGCTCAAATTCAGATAAACCATTCACTGTACTTAATGCAAACACACAATGAAATTCTGGTACCCTCATCCACCTTCACCAAAGTTGCCATCCCTAGTAAATTATAATATTGGTTTTAAACACGGCTGCAACCATGGCAGCCAATTCTACAATCCAATCTAGTCTGGTTTTCCAATTTAGGGTTTAGGCATTTCCAGACCACTCTGAATTTGTGTTAAAATTCCACCCCAAAGACCTATTCTGATCTTATGGGGTGAATAATCTGGTTAAAAAAGAAAATTATAAAAAAAAAAAAAAAAAATATATATATATATATATATATATATATATATATATATATATATATATATATATTTCATTTTTCAGAGTGTGTGTTTTTTTCCCATACATGCCGTTTTGTGGGCTTTAACATTTTTCACTTTTTATTCAAATAATTTTTGGGCCTTTTTTTCAGTGATAAATAGGGCTTATGATTTCATTCTTCCAGGTTTATTTTAAAATCAAAGACAATCTAAACAAAAAGGAGGGGAAAATGTCCGTTTTTCCACATTTTTTGTGTGTTTTCTTTTGTTTAAACAAAGGTTATTAAAAGTGATGAGAGGTCCACAAAACCCACTTTTTTTTTTTTTTTTTTTTACACGAACAAAAAAAAAAATAAAATTTAAGTTTTATTAAAAAAAAAACAACAAAAAAAAAACACCACAAACAAGTGGGTTTGTAGTTGTGGTCCAGCCTGTGGACCTCATCTCAAATCTGGATGAATGAAATCATAAGCCCTATTTATCACTGAAAAAAGGCGCAAAAATAATTTGAATAAAAAGTGAAAAATGTTGTTAAAGCCCACAAAATGGCATGTACGAAAAAAAACAGAACAAAACGCACACACACCTGAAAATGGTTCTAGTCCTGAACCAGGAAAAATAGCCTGGTTCTGAAATGGTTAATTATAGAAATTAAAAGGATTTTTATACTGATGATGTAAGCACAGGATAGGCCATCAGTATCTATTCGGTGGAGGTCGGACCTCAGGACCCCGCACTACTCTGGAAGCAGCTCTGTTGTACTTGGTCCATAGCAGTTACTATTCCTTATACCAGCTACATACTATGTGGCGACCCATTAGCGTATAATTAAAACACGTTTTACGTCTTGTTTTTATACAGAGATATGATCAAGTTAAAGGCCCATAGTTTGTGTAGTAAAAATCCGGATTCTGATGGCAATATTTTCTCCAGGCGCAGTGTAGTCATGGAGACCTTGAGCGGCTTAAAGTTGCCAGAAACATTACACATACATATCCGCCACTACGAAAGACAGGCAGGAAACAGATACTGTTTGCCCACAAGGTCTCTATGACAACAAGGCACCTGTGCAGTAGGCAACAGGACTCATCCTAGATCTCAAGATAGTAAAAAGAGATTTCTTCTTGTAGATTAATAGACTTTCTTAAAGTTTCCTTAAATTATAGATTGGCAGAGACTCAGCTGATGGGACCGCGACAATCATGAGAATGGGTATTGTACATTATCAGTAGGGTCCCAAACTATCAACAATTTATCTGCAAGACTGCAGTCACACTACTGTTGAGTGATCATTCGGGGTTCTCCATCCCCCATTCTGCTTAAAATATGTAGAGAGAAAAGTCCTACAAGCAGGACTTTTCTGTAAATTTTGGGAGGAAAGCCGGCGGACCCCATTATAGTCTATGGGGTCCATGGGTTTCTGCAGGTAACCACTTTTTAAGCAGATAGGGTTTCCATTCTTCAGGTCCCCAAGCGGACCTGAAGAACTGAAACCTAAATGCTAATGTGGACCTAGCATAATGTGTCGAAAGGTCCCCATGTGGAAAATTCCCTCTAACTATAAGAATTTTAATGAGTCATAGTCATAGGTAGAGGGGTCGAATAGTACAGAATCCTGCTTTATATGTTTTTTTTTTTTTTTTGTTTTATTTTTTTTTATTCATTTACCAAGCCCCTATTAATATAGCTTCTTTGGTTTCAGAAAGTTTGAGTAGCAACTCATGGCAAGTCTCTTTTGTGAAATATCTGCATTCCCCATAAGATAGGGCATGCATCTAGGTTCCCACTAGCGTTGCATCTCCATTGTTCTGGTCCTCCAACGGACTGCCAAAATAGTGGTAGTGGTAACACACAGAGTCTGACGGATCCCACTGACTATAATGGGGTCAGTTGGGTGTCATTTGATGGAGTCTCCAAGAAAGACTTCATTGCAGATGTGAACGTAGCCTTAGGTGGTAGATGTCAGCCCCTTCCACAAAGTAAGCTTTAAGTGTGTAACTGAGGTAAACCCACACTCAGATTATGTTGGTATACAGTAATGTGTGAGCGGTTTCCTATATGCGGTTCTTTATGATACAGTGGCAAAGTGTTCAATATGTATTTACATACTCTGTAATTATAAATGTGATAAGTTTTAGCAACACGTTTTTTTATGCAGCTGTGACTTATTATGTTGACCGAAGTATAATGTTGTACCGTGTTAGCCATTGAAAGTAGTGGAAGAGTGAAGAAATCAGGCGATACCTTTTAGAGGCTAACTGAGTATATTTATAAGTAAGCTTTCAGGAGTACTCGCTCCCTTCATCAGACATGGTGTGATACAAGAACTGAAAATTAACAGATTTTTACACACATGGTTTTCAAAGCATTTTAGAGTCCTTAAAAAAAATTGCAATCTAAGTAGAGAAGTTATTTACAACAGGTCAAAAAAACAGTCTGGAAACTTGTGGTGCGTGACGGAGGGATCAGTAATTCTTGCTGTTATCTGTTTGCTATCAGGAGGTGATTTGTGACCCTCACAGGTCACACATAGTGTGATTTGAAGCTGGCATGAATATTGAGTTCAGTTCATGGTTCAAACATAGTGTGACATGAAGCTGGCATGAATATTAAGTCCAAATTGCAGAGTTTGAAATTTTTGCATAAATTTGTACTCCATTTCTTTTCTTTTCTCCTGTGTCTTAAAATGTCCCATTAAAACCACAACCTGCAAATCTTCAATAGAGTGGTTTTCTCCGGAGAAATGTGCGGCCACTGGGAGATCGGTTTTACTTTGCTTCTGAAACAGGAACATATTTATCAACATGCACCACCAAACCTATGATTTACCTTCGTTATATCGATGATATCCTTGTCATCTGGACTGCAGGTGAGGAGGCCCTACTTCAATTCCATAATGACTTCAATGACTTTCACCCGACCATCAACCTTAAACTTAGCTATTCAGGGAGTGAAATTCACTTTCTGGATACCACAATATACATTAAAGACCACCGGCTACTCACATCAATATACCACAAACCCACAGACAGAACGGCCTACCTGAGAAACGACAGCTTCCACCCCAAGCACACAAGACAATCTATAATCTACAGCCAGGCTATACGATACAATCGTATTTGCTCCGACAAAACAGACCTGGACAAGCACCTCCTGGATCTGAGGATGAAATTTCTCAGATTGGGATACAAACCAAAAGTGACAGACAACCAATTAAACAAAGCGGCAGCCATTAACAGAGACAGTCTGCTCACATATAGAGAGACCCAGAAAGAAGCCCGAGTGCCCCTAGTTGTCACCTACAACCCACAGCTGGAGATCCTACGAAGGATTGCCAAGGAGCTCCAACCTGTACTACATAGGGACAACAGACTCAAGGACATATTTCCAGTCCCCCCTCTCCTCTCCTTTCGACAACCACCAAACCTGAGGCGCATTATCGTCCGGAGTGCCCTGAAGGCCCCAACTGAAAATGGCACCTCACCTTGCCTACATAAAAGGTGCATGACCTGCAAGCACATCCACACCACTGACAGTGTACCTATCCCACAGTCACAACAGGTGCACAGAATTAGGGGGACATTTTCCTGCAGGTCTTCCAATGTGGTGTACCTCATAATGTGTGTGCAATGTCCCACCACAGGCCTCTATGTGGGGGAAACAGGGCAGAGACTCAGTCAACGAATGAACTCACACAGATCCACCATTAATAACAGCAGAACCGACTCTAAAATGCTTTGAAAACCATGTGTATAAAAATCTGTTAATTTTCAGTTCTTGTATCACACCATGTCTGATGAAGGGAGCGAGTACTCCTGAAAGCTTACTTATAAATATACTCAGTTAGCCTCTAAAAGGTATTGCCTGATTTCTTCACTCTTCCACTATGTTGACTGAGTCGTCACAGCATCACTTTCCGTTCTGGAATTTTATGGATAGAGGGTGGAACAATGGTTTATCCCCAAAATGTGCCTTTCACACTTCTGGAGATACAGCCTTTGCACAACATGGTGGGATACTTTTCTGTCTACTGGGGTAGAACAGTCTTCTTTTTAAAGGAGCTTTTCAGGGAAGTTGAAACAGTCTGATCCAGGATTTTGGTGCATGGTATTGGCCGTCTGTTTTTGTAGTATTTTCCAGTGGAAAAGTTTACCAAAATCTAAAGGAGCGATATAGCAGTGTGAGCCCCAGATTATTGGGACACATGTGAACTCAGTATTCCCCTGTGCAATAGGGAATTCTGCTAAGAACTGCCATGGGTCAGAGTCTCCAGTCACTGCCTAAAGAAATATGTCTTGTACTGCCTGGAAATACTTTGAAGAACCATTATAACCAGCAACTACCTAAGGGAAGTGCCCAGTTAAAACTGACCCGTGCATTGTGTTTGCTCCCCACACTTCAGCCCAACTGCAAGAATCAGAGAAGCAGGGAGCCAGCAGCCCTGGTAACCCCTTGGGTAGGCTGGTGTAACAGGGGGTGCACTGATTGTGCCCACGACTGATAAACCTAGACAGTGTTATTGTCCGCAACAACTGAACGTGGTTAAAGTGGAGGGACACATCCCTTTAAACAAGGGAATGATATAGTGGCAAATTCATGCTTACATTTCCAGGAATAGCAGAGGAACAGCCATTTTCAGTTTTTTAAAGAAAAGATACTATAGTAATATTTACTAAAACAGACATGTCAGAGGACAGGTTGTTTGAAAAAAAAAAAAAATACATATATAAAATATTATATAATATATACAGTGGGGAAAAAAAAGTATTTAGTCAGCCACCAATTGTGCAAGTTCTCCCACTTAAAAAGATGAGGCCGGCCTGTAATTGTCATCATAGGTAGACGTCAACTATGAGAGACAAAATGAGAAAACAAATCCAGATAATCACATTGTCTGATTTTTATAGAATTTATTTGCAAATCATGGTGGAAAATAAGTATTTGGTCAATAACAAAAGTTCATCTCAATACTTTGGTATATATCCTTTGTTGGCAATGACAGAGGTCAAACGTTTTCTGTAAGTCTTCACAAGGTTGGCACACACTGTTGCTGGTATGTTGGCCCATTCCTCCATGCAGATCTCCTCTAGAGCAGTGATGTTTTGGGGCTGTCGCTGGGCAACACGGACTTTCAACTCCCTCCAAAGGTTTTCTATGGGGTTGAGATCTGGAGACTGGCTAGGCCACTTCAGGACCTTGAAATGCTTCTTATGAAACCACTCTTTCGCTGCCCTGGAGGTGTGCTTGGGATCATTGTCATGCTGAAAGACCCAGCCACGTTTCATCTTCAATGCCCTTGCTGATGGAAGGAGGTTTGCACTCAAAATCTCACGATACATGGCCCCATTCATTCTTTCATGTACATGGATCAGTCGTCCTGGTCCCTTTGCAGAGAAACAGCCCCAAAGCATGATGTTGCCACCCCCATGCTTCACAGTAGGTATGGTGTTCTTTGGATGCAACTCAGCATTCACTCTCCTCCGAACACCACGAGTTGTGTTTCTACCAAACAGTTCTACTTTGGTTTCATCTGACCATATGACATTCTCCCAATACTCTTCTGGAACATCCAAATGCTCTCTAGCAAACTTCAGACGGGCCCGGATATGTACTGGCTTAAGCAGGGGGACACGTCTGGCACTGCAGGATCTGAGTCCCTGGCGGCGTAGTGTGTTACTGACGGTAGCCTTTGTTACGTTAGTCCCAGCTTTCTGCAGGTCATTCACTAGGTCCCCCCGTGTGGTTCTGGGATTTTTGCTCACCGTTCTTGTGATCATTTTGACCCCACGAGGTGAGATCTTGCGTGGAGCCCCTGATCGAGGGAGATTATCAGTGGTCTTGTATGTCTTCTCTTTTCTAATTATTGCTGTGAGAGCCAGAAATCTTGCTTGTTTGTAGGTGACCAAATACTTATTTTCCACTATAATTTGCAAATAAATTCTTTAAAAAAATCAGACAATGTGATTTTCTAGATATGTTTTCTCATTTTGTCTCTCATAGTTGACGTCTACCTATGATGACAATTACAGGCCGGCTTCATCTTTTTAAGTGAAAGAACTTGCACAATTGGTGGCTGACTAAATACTTTTTCCCCCCCCCCCACTGTATATATAAAATAGTATATTATTAAATATGTTTGATGCCGGCTTCAATATTTTTTTATGCATATGTTACCATAACCAGTATACTGAAAAAGAAATTACAATGTAGTAAAACTCAACTTTAGAGTCTATAATATACTATGTTACATATTTTACTTTTGTATCAAATTTACCTAGGTTTGCATTTCTAATGAAGCACACAACACAGATAAGTGACTAATAATGGCAACGACATATAGTCATGACACAGCATAAACATTTCAGACTGATTTTTTGATATGTTAAAATTACAGAATCACCTTTCAATATAAAATTGGTTACAACTTCAACACATTGCAACATGGTAAATGAGCAGCAGATGGCGCAAGAGACACAGGATGAAGCACACATACCTGCACATCTGTGAACGAGGCAACCACATACCTGTGAGGATAAGAGGCAAAATTACTAGAAGGTAAAATAATAATTCTAGGACATCTGCTTAGTTGTAGAGGACCAAGAGGGAAATAACGTAGATGTCCCCTCCAGCAAAAACCTGCTGTTTTCTGTCCCTGGGCGCCAAGGCACCAACTGCTCCACAGTTTAGATGCCAATCCAATTGTAATGCCTGCTATTCACCCCGGGATCTGTTTATTTTAAACTTTATCAAGTATAGAGAAACAACTGTGTTAAAGGGAGAAAAAGAAGCATCTGTTAAGAAGTCATCACATTTATCAGGCAGAAAAAGCTGATTGAGCAGGTATAGCCTGCCAGAGGAAGAGCGCAAAACTTCTGGAATACAGTCAGCTATTTGCTGTTACTGTAATGGAAAAAGAATAAAGTAAAAAAAATATAATATTTATTAATTAATTACTTGATTGATTTTTTTCGTGCCTTTACTTAAAAGGGATTGTCCAGGTAAAAATGAACAGCAAGTTTATTTTTTAAAATCAGCCGGGGGCAGTGAAAAAAAAAAATAAATAAAAAATTCATACTCCCCTCTCCACAATGCTTTGGTGCCTCCCAGCACGGTCCGGTCCTCTCAGTCCGCCGTTATCTTCCGGGGGAAATTACTGCAACATGTGACCGCCGAGACCAATCAGCAGCTTCAGCGGAATGGATTCGGGACGTCACAGTCAGTAAGTAGTTTCACTTTGAGAAGACGCCGGAGCAGAAGGACCGGACCTCGCTGGGAGGACTCCGGAGCACCAGGGACAGGAGAGAGTTTTTTTTTTTTGTTTTTTTTTATTATTTACCTTCCCCCGGCATATTTAAAATATAAAAAATATGCCTTGACAACCTATTTAAAAAGGATTTTCTGGGACTTAAAAAAAAAAAAAAAAAAAAAATACAAAGAAAAAACACACACAAACCACACTCACCTGTCCCTGATGCTCTGGTGTCACCCATTGTGGTCCACATGTGACTGCTGAGGCCAATCTGCGAACTAAGGAAAGGGACCCTGGACGTCACAGTGACTTCCCCCAGAAGAACACACCGGAGCAGCAGGACCAGCCCACACTGGGAGACACCAGAGCACCGGGGACAGGGGAGTAGGATTTTTTCTCATCATCTATCGGCCTCTGTCATATTATATAAAAAAATATATATTTTTTTTTAAGTTTACCCTGGACAACTTCTTTAAATATTAAAATATTATCCTTAGACTAGGCCATCTATATAATTGTGATATGGTCTGACTCCTGGCACCCTCACCGGTCATCAGTTCAGGCCCATGACACATTCATTAGTCACATGGCCTTTCTTATAGTCCCATTCAAGCACGGCTGACACACAGAGTATTCCTAGTATACAAATAAGGAGGCTGCAGCTGTAGTTGCATCCCCACTAAACTGATACTGATAACCAATCCTAATATTTAAGGCCTACAAAACCTCTTTAAAGGGGTAATCCAATCTGAGCAAATTACCTTATTCTTTGGCTAGGGGTAACTTGCTTTGACTGGAATTCCCCTTTAAATTGTGGATTATTACATTGTAAGGCTCATGCACATGACAGTGTGCGCCACCCTATGCTGCTCCGAAGGGGGCGTATGATGGACCTATTTGATGAAATTAGAACAGGCCCAATCCTGCTCCATGTCATCGGAACAGATTGCATCGGAAGCCCCCATAAAGGCAAGGATATCTCGGAATGCACTCAGAAAATACTTGGATGTTACTCCGAGTGCATTCCACTGCAAACTTGGGCCCCGCATAGATACGCACTCTGTTATGTGAATTGAGCCTTAAGGGAATTGCAAAGCTCCCTCAAGTTACAATGGCCTCATGTCACAATATTTTCAGTATATAATGGTCTTTTTTGGTCCCAAACTTATAATGCTTGGCCAGAGGTTCCAATAAATCAGCATGGACATTTTTCTGCTAAGCCCCCTGTATTAGTTATGTGCATGCACTAATTGACTAGTAGCGCCTCCCTACAGTATAGTGCAGTACTACATGTACTGTACTTCTCTATATCTGTGTCAGGATGACCTGCTCCTTTGGACTCCAGGTGACCATATTAGAAAATGATTTACAGTTTCCAACAGTTCTCTCTGACTTACATGTACCGAATTAGTAGATTTTTTTTTTTTTTTTTTTCTTAAACCTTAATCTCTATCTTTTCGGTGAAATTTTGAGGTCTTCAGAACCCATTACTAGTTTGTCATTGGGTAATGGTCTCAGGTTACAATGATTTCACATTACGATGGTCATCCCAGAGCCAATTAATATTGTGACTTGAGGGACCACGGTATTGGGTGTTGTGTGGTAGGCTGCACTAGGTTTATTACCACTCTCATTGGAGCAGATTTAGGAAAGCCCCAAGGCAAAAATTCCTGCCCCTAATGGGGCATGTAGATGTCATGGGGTTGGGGGGAATCGCCCACTTTGGACAACTATGTTGAGACAGAGACCTCTCACTTTGCTACATTTTCTCTGGTGATATCTGTGGATCACGGGGCTGCTTATGGAAAATAGGGGTGGCTTGGTTAAAAGGTTTTTCAGGGATTAAAATACTTATCCTTAGAATAGGATCGGAAGGGCACGGGGTACTTGGTCAGACGGAGAGGTCAAGTTTGTAGACCAACTTGCGGGGGGTAGAGACCAGAGACTATGTATGTTTTACTAGGAATTCTGGGAAGGGAATATACAAATAAGTTTGCCTTCATAAAAAAGAAAACCTGTTCTAGTGCCACCTTATGGAAGATGGCTCCCTATAGATCAATGCCTGCTTTTCTAAGGAACCTAGTGAAATTGACAGGGGTAAACCTAGTCTCTCTGCTGCCTAGGAAAGGGCTGGAGCCTTGAAGGAGAGCCCCACAGGAGCCATTTCTCCTGAGGGAGTAGGTGTGGGTAGGATCAGGGAACAGGGAGACACAAAGACAGGGGGAGACAACAGAGGAAAGAAGTGGAGGGGAAAAAGGAAGGACAGCAGACCTGAGTGTAGGAACAGAAACGCATCCAGAATTATCAGGAGCTCAAAAAAAAAAAAGAGCTAACAAAATCAGTCAACTCCTGGAACACCACCCACAGCCGCCAGAGTGCATCGAACTTGAAGGAGTCAGCAGAGTCTGCCTCTACTAGGACCTCCATACGCTGTATGTGGAGGAACTTCTGGAGCCACTCCTGCAGAGAGTGGGTGGCAGCACTGCGCCAGTGTCTAGGGATGACTGTTCTGGCAGCCACAAGCAAATGTCACAGGAGGTCACCCTTCATCATTTTGTATTTACCTGGTATAAGCGAAAGGATGGCCAACTGGTGGCCCTGATCTTAATGTAGAGGTCAAAAACAGACTTCCAGAACACCGGCGGACTCCATTATAGTCTATTGGGCCCGCAGCTTACCGCTTTTTAAGTGGGTTAGCTTTCTGTTTTTTGGGTCCCCAAGTGGACCTGAAGAACCGAAAGCCAAACGCTAGTGTGAACCTAGCGTTAGATTTCACACATCGCAAAGGTCTCTTATCTAGCCAAATTAGTACCCTTCACACAGATGAAGAGCAATAACCACAAAACAGCAGTCTGCGAATGGGTATCTCTTCCTTATAGAAAATATGTTCTGCTTTAGTTTTAATCCCAGACAATATCACTAGATTTCTTAAGAAAAAAAAAGGCATTGATCTATAGGGAGCTACCTTCCAAAGGTTGGTGCTAGAGAAAGTTTTCCTTTTTCAATCAAAAAGGATCTATTTGCAGATTTCTAGCCTCCGAACAGGAAATCCGTATCAGATTTGTGGGGGGAGTCTCACAGCAGACACCCCTCATGATCAGCTGTTTGACCACAGCATTCAGGTGAGGCCATGGCCTCGTCACTAAACACCAAGCATCGTGCCATACATTGCATAGAGGCTGTGTTTGGTAATACAGCTCAGCCCCATTCACTTGAATTGGACTGAGCTGCAAACAGGCCATAGGCCAACTGAATGTGACGTCACTGGAGTGCAGCTTTGAAAAGCTGATCTGTGGGGGTCCAGGTGTCAAAAGCGTTCATGGTGGTGGACATGCCATGTGTGTGACCTGTGAACCAGCGCAGAGGCAGAATAGGTAACTGAGCTCAATGCCACCTTATAAGAAGCTGCCTGTCAGCAGTTTGCTAATATAAGGGACTTACAAAATATATATTGCTAAATTATAGCGGATATTTAGAAACATGGTGGAAGGGATTATTTGGAATTACATAATGGAGAGCAAAGGGGCCTTGTACTGTTAAAGTCCATAGGTTTTCAGTTGTCTCCTATCAGCAAGCACAAGGGTCTGAAACAAGATAAGTCTTTGTTCATACTGCTCGGTCAGATCAGTCGCACAACTTTTGCCGAGATGTCAGTCTCTCTGCTGCATGATCAAATCTATGATGGAGCCTTGGATATAGATATGAGCAAAGTCTAAGGAAACCATGTCCTAAGATTTGTGTAGTCATTCACGCTGTGCTGCTCCTAAGCAGAAAGACAAGAGAAAGAAAGGAAACCAACTTTGCGAGTTAGTGCCTAGGGCCTGGCAAGACAGGAGGGAGGGGTTGTGATAGGAGATTGATGGAGTCTTCCACCCGTACAATTATCACACCTTCGGCTCTGTGATCTCACCCATTATCAGATGAAGTTACACTGACAAATTTGAAGAGGCTCATACAGATGAGGAGACGCTGCTACACATCTCAGGTGAGGAACAGTCATAGCCTTTAACTATATACACTGGCCATATCCCAGAAGACAGGTCAAAGTACAGATGTAGTACCAAAATAATGAAATCAAGTGATATCAAGCCTTATAGAGGATTTGTTCTAGCTTATGGCCAGGGTGATATCATATAGGTTATCTAGATTTGTAAGGTTTCCATATTACGTTAAATGAGGTTGTCAGTGTAATACCAGCCTTGATATCCTGTGAATACAAGAGCTGCCCATCACAATTAGAGTGGGGTCCTCACTGCCCAAGGCTCAATGGAGAAATTTGTCATTGGGTTTAGGTCAAAAAAATTGTAAGCCTCCTTCCATTGCACTCTGGGTGTGCTGACCCCTCTGATTTCCCTAAATGCGGGAAACTTGACTGCATAATTTGTGCTAGTGGGGAAATGCGTTCGCGCTTACCCCTGAGAAAAATAAATGAATAAAATTGTAAGTCTCATTTGTGCAAAAATTAAGATTTTGTCACTCCTGCACCCTGACAAATTTACTCCAATTTACACAATCCTAGTGCTCATAGCAGGCATAGATTTCATTTTTTTTTTTTGTGCAGGGATAGGGAAAGATGCAACAAATTAATTAATTTATTTATAATAGTCGCATCTTTCTCCGGTAGAAAGATCGGGGTACGTAAACACATGCGATAGCTGTGGTCTTTTAACAACTAGTGCATTGACTTTTTTTTTTTTTTTTTTTTTTTTAATAAAACCGCCCCATGCACACACCCTTGTATTATCGCAGGTGTGTGTAGGGGACCAGTGTGTCTGCAGTCCAGGGTCATTGATGAAGTAATAATGTCAGTGAAGGGCATGGATCTCATCCATGTGCCCTCCATGCAGTTCTCTCACTGACCCATACATGCACACACAAAAAAAAAAAAAAAAAAAAAAAAAAAGAGCATATAGAAGTCACATGACAAACATCTGTGCAACTGGAACGCAATTTACTGATACACAACTTCTTTAGATTTGGAAGTAAAATCAGTCAAGTAACAAACATGCCTCATACAAGTCACCATCACACGCAACTTCCATTAAGGCCTATATTGAAAAGGCTGCATGCAACTTGCAACCAAAATACAACAGTGTCACATGTCACAATAAGACACGTGACATTTTGTCCCACAATACGTCACCATGTAGCCCTAGCCTAAATTATCACCAATATGTGGTGCAGAGTCTGAAACAATTTACAGTGTAATACAAGTGGACAAATCTGAGGTGTGAATACACCCTGAATCCATTGTGTATCAGAAATAACCTCGCAATATAGATAAGTTAGTACAGGATTCATTTCTGTATCAACCCAAAATGGACAGACCAGAGAAGACAACAGAGTCTACAGTTTTCTACTGACAGACAACTACAAGCAAGGCTCTGCTCACACCTTGTTATTTAAACACATGGAGTATGTTCTAGGAAAGTTCTTCACGCATTTGCCAATTGTATTCGGAGGGCAACATGCACCAAGTATATGCCAAACAGTGGCCTTGTGACAGACGCACGTCAGCGCAGTGTCACAAACACGACTGTATGTGTGTCGGCACTCTGCTGACTGATCCAGATTAGACTAGAAGCTGCTGGTGGACAGGGACTGCGTGCATTAACACTTCTATTCAAGTAGTAGCAACGGAGCTGCAATTCCCCAGAATCACCACTATGCAGTGGACGGGGCAGTTGCTCCACTCTTATTAGGCACCATTCAGATCACTTTCTAAAGATCCATTTAGTACACCCATGCAAAAAAGAGACGCAAACTGATGACCATTTTACATAGACACTAAAAAAAAAAAAAAAAAATTTGATATATATCTATCTATATCTAATAATAATAATACATAATATTATTATTATTATTAATAATAATATCCATTGCTATCCATTTTTTGAACAAGCTCAATAGTATGGTATAATAAGTTATTGTGTTTTTCAAAAAATACTTATTTTAACATTGAAGTCTATGTAAATGGATGGCCATATGTTTTTTGCATCTGTTAATCTGCTAAACAGATGTAAAAAAAATCATCTGAATGGAGCCTTTAATTGTGTAGTAGCGGTGCTGTAAACACTCGCCATTGACTAACAGGCTGCACCAGCTGATCTGGGTAGGGTCCAGTGTCCGTAATTGTTAACAATCAGAAAAAAACATAGAAAACCATAAAAAATATTTATAAAATTTTCCTGCACTAAAATGCTTAGAAAAAAACAAACAAAAAAACAAACAAAAAAAACACCACACCATAAACGTCCTGCTGGTTCTTGCTGTGGATGCCGTGGCGGATTTAGCCGGAGTCAGCAGCTTGAGACTCCCTGCTGACTAGGCCCATTTAGCGTCAGAAAGTCACGGCGGAATGCTGATACAGAGTCGGCGGCCAGAAAATGGCACCCGGAAAATAAAGAGGAATTCCTCTTCATTTTCCACCATGTGAACAGCCCCTTACACAAAAAACATGTGCAGGTCATTGTTCACCATACTACAAGGCACTTTGCACTGCAGGTTTTAGTGGTTGCATCATGTGGATGAGATGTGTTACGTCCCATCCATTTTGCTGCTGGTGTAGATCATTGTATTATAGGTGCTGGTGAGTTTGCAATGGTTAGCCCGCTGTGAGTACTATCCATGACGTCCTGTTCTTTAGAATACAGTATATCAAACATTATAGAGGTGAGGAATTGAACTAGAGGGATGAAAGAAGACAAAAGATTGAAAGGAAAGTTGTCTTACGTGGAGAGACCATCTACATATGGGCCGTATATTTGGTGTTCGCGCACTTTCAACTAGAAGAAAAAAAAACAAAAGTTACATTAAATTACTCACAGTGTACAGTTTTTTTTTTTTTGTTTTTTTTATTTTATTGCCAGAAATATAAAATTAGGTGACAATACACAAAATCATCATCCACCAACCATGACAACCCATAATAAATCTTCTGAAAAAATTTAGTATCTAATGCTAGGTTCACACTAGAGTTTGGGTTTCCGTTGTTCAGGTCCGCATGGGGACTTAAAAAGCTGTTACACATGGAAACCCATGGACCCCACAGACTATAATGGGGTCCACCAGGTTTCCAACAGTTTTATACTGAAATCGGCAGAAAGAAAAGTCCTCCTTGTAGGACTTCTCTTTGCCGATTTGAAGCAGATTCTGTGGCAGAGTCTCCCACGGAGAGTCCAACGCAAGTGTGAATCCATCCTTACAAAGAGAAACTGGGGTCTGCATTTTATTTCCTGTGATAACTGAATATGAACGATTGTTTAAAATTTTAATTTAAGAGGTTTTTTGTTTTTTTTTAATAATTTTTCTTGTCAATATCCCGTCATTATGAGCACAATCAGAATTACAATGACCCCCCCAATATATATCTCAATCAAAGATCCCCATTAATAATAGGTGATAGACAAAGGCTATCTACTCCCTCTCCCTGCAGAATAACCCATACACAGGTCATAGAGCACAAACTCTTCCATAGACCTCAATGAACATCTCCGACTAGTGTGTCTATGGCTCATGTGGCTGCTGTAAAGCATATCTCAATATCCTCAGTAACTTAAGCAAGAAGACTGCCCCCAGTGGTGTACCTACCATGTAGATAGACTACATAGCTCCTCTGGGGCCCAGTGGTGGTGGGGCCAGCAGTGATCTTCTCCTGCTTCTAGACATTAATTCACTGCCCTTTCCTGACGTTCCCCCCCCCCCACTAGGGGAGCACTTTTTTTTTTTTTTTTTTCTTTTTACGGTTATTATTTGGCTAGTCGTTTAATTCCAGAAAATGTACTGTACATGTACTGCATGATCCACTTGAGATACCTCAAAATTATTTAGAGATTAAAACCACTTAAAGGGGTATTCCCACGAACAAAAGAATTTTTAAATTAGTAGATATGTAAAAGATAAACATTTTTTGCAAATTAAGTAATTTAACATTTTGCAGAATTTTAAATATTTTCTCTAAATATCTTGTGGCCACAATTTATTGTCTTGATCGGTTGCCAATGGATACGACCATCAATGAAGGTTCTTTCTAAGGTCAGAAAATCAGCCATGATTTCAGTATTGTGGCTGGGATATCTTTTGATACATATAGTGCTCCTGCCTGATAACCCAGCTACAATAAGAAAATCATAGCTGGGTTCTTGACAAATCTCACACCATAGAAAGTTTCTGCATTTGTGGTCGTATCCATTGGCAACCGATCAAGACAACAAATGTCACCACTAAGATGGCTAAAGAAAATCTTTAAAACTCTGCAGAATTTTTAACTACTTATATTTGCAAAAATGGTTTAACTTTTGATCATCTACAAATATAGATATGATTATGTTCATGGGAATACCCCTTTAACTCTGGTATGCTAGTCTTTGACATGGCTGTTCCTTAAGACTAGTGTACTGTACACCAGTCTTAATACATCATCTCCATGGTGTTGAGAATGAGCACCATATTAATAAAGCACTTGGGTGATGTACAATTTGTTTATTGAAAAATAGGATCTGAAAATAGAATATGGAACCCTATGATATCTGTGTTTGCCCCTATCCGTCAAACATATATAGGAAATAAAAATTTTTAAAAAAAGTTACAAATTAGAAAGCAAAAAAAAAGATTGTGTTAATTTGTAAAAAAAAAAAATAAAAAATAAAAAATTCTATCTGGGTGATCCATTTCCTTTAAATATCCACTTACAGCCTTCTTATGTTCTGTGTCTCTGGGAGAGGTCAGCAGATCATGAATTTTCTCATTGTAGATTTCAAAGTAGCTCATTTCTACATGATAATTCACCTGTAAAGTAACACATCATGTAAGTAGTCACCATTTAGCTGCACTGAAGACCACTATACCTGCAATAGTTATGTCAGTTGCTTCAAGTTCTCACCTCTTCCTGATCTGGGACATTTATATTGTGGAAAAGCTCCTGGCAGAATCTTGGAATTATACCGATATCTTCATCATACCCCATCATCCTAAAGAAAGGGCAGAAATAGGATCCATGATTTTAAGTATTGACTAGTATCTAAATGCACCAGCGACAGCCAATACCAATATGGCATCTATAGTACACATGGAATAATGCAAACTACATTAAAGATACATTTATATACATACACGTGTACAGGAACACAGGCAATTGGTGCGGTACAGATTCTACATAAGACAACCTGTTCACTATAAAATCATAAGCAAAACAACATAGTATTCTGCCCCATTTTACGCAGTATTTTTGTCAGAATCTGCTAGGGAGGACCCTCACAGTTCAACAGAGATGTGATCCTAGCGAGTACTATCTGCAGGCCGCATGTTATACTACAGTGTTTTTCATCCTCATCAAGCAAAGTACCCCCTAGTGAGAAAAAATTTCAAACGAGTACCCCAAGAGGAGAGATCTCTTACAAATGATTTATAACAATTATGTAGTGACCCACCATGTGTAACCTAATGACCCCAAAAGTGCCCCACATGTAAGATAATGGTCCCCACACCCAGTGATGTCTATATTACATGTAGCATTGCATGCAGTGTCCCACTGCCCAGGACGGATTCAGCACTCACCACTCTGCTCCCCACTTCCTCTCTGTTATGGGGTCTGCACTCAGCACCCAGAGCAGAGAGGAATTGGGGACTGGTGAGTAATGAGAGCAGCTCACCAATCGCTCCCAGGGTGCCAGTAACTGCAATGAGCACCTCCACCAGTACTGTTACTCATTGCTCTTCTGGACAGGGGGGACCTGCATGCAGTGCAGCATGTAAAATAGACCAGTGACTTAGACACTGTGTGCCTAAGAGTCACTGGGGACAACAGGGCATGCCCTCTAGGGTTCACCTATCACAGGTTGAGAAACACTGCTATAGAGCAGGAGGAGCTGAGAAGACAGATACATTTTTCCTGGAAAAGATTCAGTATAACTTATCACCTGTTATTTGAAATCCCTGCTCTTTCTAGTCTTAGGAGTCCAGTGGCCATTCCCAATTCGTGATTGACAGTTCTGTCTGTATGTTAATATAGGGAAGGTAGTAAGTGTTACTGAAAAAGTCCGCCCACTGGACTTCCAAGAATGGAAGAGAGGAAATACAGATCAACGACAATATATATATCTGCTCAGCTCCTCCTGCTATATAACATGCTGCCTGCAGGTCAGGCACTATGCTCAACATGACAGGTTACCTTTAAGAAGACAACATAACCATTGTAGGAATAACGGAATTTATATTTTTAGGAACATATAAGGTTAAATACAAATATGTCAGATATTTTTTGTACAGAATGGTAGCCTCTCTTACGTGTAAGACTTCCCAGATCCGGTTTGACCATATGCAAATAGACACGTGTTATACCCTTGGAAGGCCCTGCCTAACAGAGGCTGGGCTACTTGTCTGTAAACCTCCTCCTGAGTACAGGGCACGGCATCTCCAGGTTGTGGTAAGGAAAAGCAGAAGTCATACTGGAAGGAAATCTTTTGATTGTTCTGGGGATGGTTAACAAATACATTTTGTCCGGTAACAGACACCACACTTTTATTTCCACTTGATATTTCTCTAAGGAAAAAGGCAAAAAAAAAAAAAAAAATTTATGAAAAATTCTTGCTCAGAAAAGAGACATTTTAGTACACACCAAGTAAAAATCCAAAGTGCATTATACAGTTATATCCCAGATTAAAAAACTTTTACATGAAGCTTCAGAATTATTTGTTCCCCTTGACAGACGTACAAAATTTTCCCATCCCAGGATGCTGTCAACGAAAGCTCTTCTGTGAGTTAGGCTGACAAACCTGAAGAGTGAAATCTCCAAAAATCCCTTTCATGATCTGATAGAGTATGTTGAGATACCTGCAGACCCTCTCAATTCTGCACAAAGCTATACTGGGAAAATAGTGGCCAGAAAAGTTGGTGAAGGAGTAGGAAAGAGGACTCCAGAATCTGGATCTCTCAAAAAATTCTGTGTGGCTGGGATAAACAGTGAAATGCTGATCAATGAAATGTTGAGGTAAACCTACATAAGGTAATGCAAAATACACATTATATCTTTAATATACTACCGCACCTCAAGACTCCCTAACTGTACAACCAGCATGACAACTAGCCATGTCACAACTTTCACATGGTTCTGTCCTGCTTCAGCATTGGAGTTATGTGGGCTAGTAGTGCGGACAGCCTGGGGTGTTTCCACTTTTCCACTGAAGCAATGCTTCCAAATAACTTATCTGCAGACCTGATGGTTTGATGTTGGTAAATTGTTTGCTGCTGCGATCTAAGGCAGGGTTCACATCTGCATTGGAGTCTCTGTAGGAGACTCCTCTGCAGATTTTGTCTAAAAATTGGTGGAGAGAAATCCTGCACAGAGGACTTTTCTCTCTGCCGGTTTCAGTATAAAACCAGTGGAAACCTGACTAACATCCAGTGGATCCCCATTATAGTCTATGGAGTCCAAGGGCAGCCTTTTAGCGGATGGGCTCTATGTCTTTCAGGTCCTCATGCAGACTACAAAACTACAGAGACACGAACGCTAGTGTGAACCTAACGTAAACCATGCTTAATAAAGATGTGGTTACAACCCATAAGTGTCAACACCAAGTTTTAAGCTGAGTTCTCTAGGATTCTATGGATAGAATTGAAGAAAGAAACCAAAAAGTTTTTTTTTTTTCTTTGGAAACCATCTATTTGCCATCATATAGACTTCAGTAAGGCTGGGTTCACACATGTACTCTGTTTCCATACCCGAACCCCGTTAAAAAAATGCGGTGAGAAAAGCGCTCGGGCGGAAACCCTACGGACCCCATTATAAGCTAAGGGGTCCGCGGGTAACCGCTTTTTTAAGTGGATTAGGTTTTTGTTTGGGGGGGGTCCCCAAGAGAACCCCCCCGAAGAAAACCCGAATGCAGGTGTGAACCTAGCGTAATTATTATTATTTTTATTTTTTTTGAGAGGAATTTATTAAAAGTGGTTTTGACTCTTAATCTATTCCCCCATTAGCGTACCTCAGGAGGTCTCGTGTACCAGAACTGAAAACATATGAATCATAATAGACAGTTTTCCTTATGGGTTTTTATATATATATATATATATATATATATATATATATATAAATAAAATAAAAAAATTGTGCCGCATGTTCAAAGCCTGGGGATACAATTGTGGAGTGGAGATGGTCCAAAAATGGCAAGGCTTCATACACAGGGTAGTGTTAGGGTTCCATTTTGTATGGAGCAGTTATAGCATTCCTGTTGTAATGTACGAGGCCATTACCATACTGGAGGTGTACAATTTTTAGTTTCATATTTCACACAAATTCAACATAAAAACAAATTGTGCCATTCTTAAATCGAACCCTGTATGGCAGCCCACCAAGGCCATATGTGCAGTGAGATATACGGGGCATACAGTAAAGGGGGAAACCTCTTTAATTTAAAGCCAAACTAAATTTTATGACCAGCAACCCATATGTGTTTTTTTTTTTTTTTTTTTAACTAAATAAAATTAAAAAAGCAGAGTCAACCTACCGATCATTCAGAGGTCTGACGCGTACAGCCACTGTAACAGCTGCATTCTCTGGGACAGACTCTCCTGACTGCCCAACAACTACATAGACTTTCTTCGCTGAATGTGGGTTTGCTTCTGAAATGATACGGGAATTATTAGGAGAAGTGCGATTGGTTGTCCCAGAGCTGCATCGGGAAACGGTAAGTTTGTCCATCATCTCGCTAGTTCGGGCTTTTTGCTGTCCAACATTTTCTAAATCTTTTGCGCTGGTTTCTGGTGGTTGAAGCTCACAACCCATGGAAGATCTACCATTGTTGGCCTCTTTAGTAAGGCTTCTTCTGGTTTCTCCAGGCTTGTCCTCTTGGATGTTAGGATTGGCAGCATGTTTCTTAAGAAGCGGTAGTCTGCTTTTTCCTGGCTTTGACGCATCCATTGAGTAGAACAGCTGTCCTTGATGTGACCTTTCCTGTTTGCTGGACACAGGACATGCCATATCAATATCAGAACCTGGATTTCTTTTTTGAGCCGAACGTTTCCCTGTTTGGGCACTTGAAGCTTTATCACTTTCATTCACCTGACTAGTATCTACTGCTTTCCATTTTCCAGGAAAAAAGGCCTTTGAAACCATTGTGCTGAGTGCCTGAAACTTACTTGGTGCATTTTCCTCTGTGGCAACATTGGCTGGTTCTAAGACTTTTTCACAAATGGTCGAGCTATGCAGGGGTGTCAATGAATATGAAACGGAGCACACCGAAAAGGTCTTGCTTGGTTCTGGAGTGAAAGGTATGGTGTTGTCCGTGTCATCATAGATCGGGGAGGGAATGTCACACATGGTCTTAGAAAGAATAAAACATACATGAATACACTCAAACTATAGGATTATAGCCAAATTAGATATATTAAGCAGCAAGTAAACAGGCACTGGGCAGAGCATCTCCAAAAAAGCAGGTCTTGTGGGTTGTTCCCAGTAGACAGTGGTCAGAACCTACGAAGAGTGGCTCAAGGTAAGACAATTGGTTTTCGATAGGTCATCAATATCAGATTAGTGAAGGTCCTGCACCACCACAGATCAGCTTTTTTATGAAGAGACCACACCAAGCACAGAGTTCTACATTGTAGGGATTATGCTCAAACCCATTCACTTGTATGCGACTGTGCTTGAAACAGGCCATGTGGCAAATGAATGTGACATCACTGGCCTATGACACAGAAGCAGCACACACCAAGTGAGCCGCTTCCGCATCAGGAAGCTGATCTGTGGGGGTCCCAGATATCCTACATATAGCTCATCAATATTTAACTCCCAGAAGACAGGCTAATGCAGGCTATGATAGGAAGGTGTCAGAGCAAAACATCACAATGTGCTGCATAGCTGGGAACCATTGACAATGGCCATGCTGATCCCTGTCCTCTACTGAAGGTCTACAATGGACACATGAGCATCATGTTTATGATGGCACAATGGAAAAAAGGTCTGACCTGGTCTGATGAATCACATTTTCTTTTACGTCACATGGACAACCATTTTTCTTGTGTCACTTACTATGGGGCTGAGGAATGGAGGTCATGGCTACTACTCCAAGTATGGGATCCTTGTGACTTTATTTGGTAGGTGTGATCTGTGTATTATCACATGGTGAACACAGGTCTGAGTATATTCAATCCAGTAGGTCCATTTGGCAAAATACTCCTCATGTGGATGGTTATTTATATTACATATCATGATGTAAATTTATTACCGCGTAACCTACAAGACTGAAAGGATCTGCTGCTAAGACCTTAGTGCCAGATACCACAGGACAGATTTGGAGATCTTTTTGGTGCCATGAGGGGGACCTACACCGTATTAGGCTTTTATGTTATGGCTGAACAGTGATATATACAGTATATTTTTCTACTGATACACACATATTACTCTGTATATATACATAAGTCCTAACAGCATTGTCCCCTTGGAATTGCTCCACTAACCTAATCTACCTCTTTTCTTTACACTTCACAGTTTCCAACATTTTGCTATTCTTAAAGCAGCTAAGTTCCAGATTTCTGCAGTGGAGGAAGGGAGCCTAACACAGTGAACAAATGCACAAGTAAAAGCAACGCATGGCCGTATATATAGCAATTTCTTATACAAAATACATTACAGGAAAAGCTGTGTTTCCTCTTTGACTTCTCTCCTGTCCGTTTGTCACTTTTAATAGATTTCTTGGGGAGAAGATTGATTGTTTGTGTTGTCAGACAACATGTGGGATGAATCTCTCATCCGCTGAAGGCAGTGTTCTAGGTGCTCTGAGGGTTATCGCCTAGGGAGGGTCCTCAGTTGTTCAGGTCCAATGAAGAAAGCCTCTCGCCTCTAATTATAGACCAGCATGCTACTTGCCACATCCCAGCTCAGGGCAATTCCTTTGCAAATCTCTCTGTGGCCACACACCAGACATGTCTATCTTGCTGCGCTGACATCACTACTGTGTATTGGCTTTCTGCTCCCCCAACCCTTGTGATGGTGAGAATCCTGGGAAATAACTATTGCACCTGAACCCTCGCTGGAATACAGAGTTAGAAATACACTGTCCCTTTAACCTTCTTCTAGTCCCACTGGGCCAGCTGTATTGTGCTGCAGAATAATATTTAACAATAGCCCTGAGGCAAAGAATGTGTTAAAACAAACCCTATCACACCACAAAAAATACATATAATTACAGGAGAACGCTCCGTGGCGACTTTAGATGTTTGTGAATCCCTTGAAAGAGGAACAGATTTTAACCTACTGACATACATAATTATTTTTGCAGAAATGGTCTACATGCACGAGAGGTTACACGCTACTTTCAATGACTAAATATTCCTTACATATTCAGTAATCCGGGCCAAAAAAAAAAAAAAAGTACTATTTAGAGCTGATGTTAGGCCATGTTCACACAATACATTTTTGTTGTGGGTTGTCAGTGCGGTTAAAATGCAAGCGAATGTAATTTATAAAGTTCCATAAAAATACATTGAATATTTAATTTTTTTTCAGAATGAATGTAATTTTCAGCTCTTCTTCAGATGTGTTTTACTGTACTTGCAGGTGTGCGGTGTGGAACAGATCCGAGGCACACAGAGATACAATATGGGATCATACTGCAGAGATCTGGAACACCCTAAGGGTAAGTACATATGGCGGATTTTGCAGCGAGACCTGCAATGCAAAATCCGTTGTGGAAATCTTCCTGCCGGTGGCAGAAAGATTTCTTACTCCCATTCAATTCCATAGGAGATTAGAATGGAATCCACCTAAAGACTGGGCAGGATGCTTCTTTCCTCCACTAGCTGAATTTTTTTTGACAGTGAAAAACTAAGTGTCTGGCTCCCATTGAAATGACTGGAGGACGGAATTTTTGTGGTGGAATCCACTGTGAAAATTCTGTTATTTAAGGCTAGGTTCACACTAATGTTCGGCTTCTTGCTCCTCGGATCCACTTGGGGTCCACCTGAAAAACGGAAACCTAATCTGCTTAAAAAGTGGTTACCCACGGACCCCTTAGACTATAATGGGGTCAGCTGGGTTTCCGCCCAAAAAAAATGCATTTTTCAAGTGGATTTGGGGACAGAAAACTCGAATGGTGAGCAGGCGCAGGTGTTAACCTAGCCTGAACTTGTGTAAACCCACAAAGTTTATTCACAGATCCGTTTTATATGGTTGTTTGCTGTTCCATGTCTTATAGGCATTGGCAGAATTTTTGTAATTTTTTTTTTTTTTTTTAAAACACTGGTCACTTTGTGGACCTATTAAACCCATTAAAAAACAGTCAGCATGGGTGCTGTTAGTTTCTCAAAGACCCTAGACATTGCAAAATATAGCAATTTTGTTAAAAAAAAAAAAAAAAAGTTAATACGTTTTTCATTGGTGTGGAAAACAGATCAACCATTCCTGCCCCCGCAAAAAAAAGAAAAAAAAAAGTCAATAGGACTGAGGACTGTTTTCCTTGGAGAACACGGACAGCACACATACATGAAAACTGGATAAATATAAGAATGTATTCAGACAGTGCTGTTAGAAGCACCTAGAACAAACCATATGTGTTATTGTGACAATTTTCGATGCAGAAACGGTTCTTAATAGGTTTCACCTTTAAAATAACATTTTCCCCCACTGAAAACGGCATAAAAAATGCATGAATTTTTTCCAGTCCAGTTATCCAGTTTCAGCTATTGATGACCTATCCTAAGGATAAGCTATCTATATTAGATCTGATGCCCAGAACCCCTGCAGATCTGCTGCTCCAGGACAGCGCGGCTTCCGGTATGGTTTACATGCCGGAGGCAGGACTGCTCACTTCCCATACAAACTGTAACTGTGCATTATACAAAGGATCAAAACTAAAGAAAAAACCTCAAGAATCTTGCACCACAACGGAAAAGTCTGCAATGATACTTTAACAAGAGTCACCTCCTTGTTACCAAAAGTTTCCATGTGGTCTTTTGAATCAAAGTCAGAAGTGGATTCAAGAGGAATGGGAAATATAAAAGGAAGGATTTTTACTTGTTCCTGCTGGATCTAGGTCTGCAGAGCTGTTTTAAAAAAAAAAAAAAAAAAAAAAAAATGCTTTGTGTGAAACCACTCCTAAACTGGGGCCATAAGAGACATGCTGCTGAATTCAGAGAGATTAAGTAGAGTGTTCTGAAAGTCACCATGACAAAAGTCACTCAAAACTATGTAGTCTTGCTACGGCACCAGCTGCGATTACTCCGTGCCTCGCCCCAGCCTTAAAATACACAAAGGGGGTGTCAGTGATTTTAAGACGTGTGAGTAAGAAATAGACTGTAAGCTCTCGCGAGCCGTCAGTCCTATTGTTTGATACATTATTTCTTGGTCATATATTAACGTTTAATACTGTCTGTTCCTGTGCGCTCTAATTTGTAAAGTGCTACAGAATATGTTGGCGCTATATAAATAAGATTATTATTTTTATGAAATAGCATGTTGGAATGGTGCAGGACTTAACCAGGTATTGGTTATTTCATACCATTTGCTAACATTTTATAATCTGACGGCACAAGTTAAAAAAAAAACAAAAAAAAAAAAAAACACACACACACACACACCACCAAACAAAAGGCTCAAACATTGTATTATCGGTTTATAAAGCTACAAAAACAATAAGGCCAGGGATAGACAATTCTGTACACAGTAGATTATACAACTAGCGCCCCATACACACAGGGAATATGGCCTAGAAAATTCAGTCTCTATTTTGACTGGATTTTCTGTGCAGGAGGCCTAAGGGTGCATTCACATTGTGTGTTAACCTGCAGTTAAAATGGTGTTATAACTCTATTGGAAAAACCTGTCTGCAATTTTGGTGCGGATTTTGATGCAGTTTCTTTGTTTCACAGAGGAAACATTTGAAATGTAAAATAAAAAAATCAAGTGGTTCCAAGTTTTTTCCAATGCATTGTAATGATATTTCAACTGCACATTACTGTATCATGTGAATACACCCTAATCCAGACTGACACAATGCAGTTTTTAAATAATTTATTTTGGGCATAAAACTATATCAAACTGCCCCGTGTGAACCTGTCCAAACGAAAATGTGGCAGAATAGATAACCACAAGTAACCAGGAACCTTCAGCTTGAACAACAATAATCCCTGTATACCTCCAACCATTGCACATAGACAAACTAAACCTACAGTACTTGTGATACAAAACAACGAATGACCTATACTTCACCCAATGCGACAAACCAGCGGTGTACAGGGAGACACAAAGCAAGTATGCAGAACCACAACTTCACACAAGAAGCAGGACGGTACCATAGAGGCAGACAATAAACATCTGAATTTTTGGTTATATTGGCCCGTACAGTTTATTTTTGGGGACTGATGTTCTCACATTCTTAACCTTTTATGTACAAAGGATCAGATCACTCAAACTTACCTTAAAACATTTAATTCATACAAACCCCCCAGAATAAAATGAGGATGATTCCTAACACCAAGTATCAAAGAAGCACCAGATCTTCAGCTCCACTACAAATGAACTTGGCGGCCATATGTTTCCCATTACTGCCTTAATTAGGTTAGGAAGAAAAGATGGCTCCCTGCACTATGTGTATATTCAGACAGTGCAGTTGTGCTGCAAGTTTTACCACAGTGGTCTGAACACTGCAGTTTCAGGCTAGATTCACAAGAAAGAGGTGCAAAACGGCTGTGAAAAACAACCATTATTCACAGCCTTCGTGTATCCGTTTTCATGAATCCCCCAGCATCTGGAGGGATCCGTGAAAACGGCCAAAAATAAGACATGACCTGTTTGGATGGTCTGTGACAGTAGCCCCCATTCACGGACCATGAAATTAATCCTGCCATGTGACATCCATTAAAAAAACAAACATCACACAGTCATGTGAATATAGCCTTAGACTAAGAACCGACAAGGCTTACTTACCTGCAAATCTGTGTGGTCATGCAAGATATGTTTACATGGGTTGGTTTCCTGGTGCAGTTTTTGAAGCCAAAACCAGGAATGGATAGAAAAAAAAAAAAAGAGGAGGAGCAGCACCTGTCCTCTAAAGGAGTGGTTCTCAACCTGCAGTATGTGTACCCTGAGAACCACTCCTCTGGAAAGCCACCATCTTCAGTAACTGAGAGACCTTCACTTGTAGCAATTCTGATCCCTACTACCCACAATACCCTTGGCCATTGTTCCCTTACCTCTGCAGCACAGACAACAGTCAGATACCTGCCTAGAGGGGGGCACAGGATAATGAAAAGAGTGAATAGGGACAGCACATGACCACAGACCCATAAGGAAGGCAAATACACCAATGGGACAGACGATGGGGATTGGGAGGGGGCCACAGATCAATTGCTTGGAGCTGTGTCAATATATTGACTTGGCAGAAAGGATTTTCTTGGCATGCCATGTGTCCAGTTTATGTTCCCCACTTCAGATCGGGAGCAAGATATGTCATATGATGGATACCATAGTGTCTATTGGGGGTACTCAGTTGGAACTTTTTGCATGAGGTTGTGCTCTAAACTTTCACTCCATTTATGACTCACACCAGTATTGGCTTAAAAAAGTGCATCTGAAAACCTGAACCTAAACAATGCAATTTTACCAATCTACTGGAGAACTTCGGCACCATGCACAGATGTGTGACTTATAACCGCCAATACATCTGATCTCCCCCCTAGGGTACATGCTCACAGAGCAGTGGTTACATGCAGTTGAAACATTGCCTGCGTGCGGCTGCCTATGAAAGCATGATAATACTACCTAATCGTGCATTCATTGGTGACCACATGCGGACAGAGACAAAAAATTCACAATTTTATTGTTCAAAAATTGTGCAAATTTTTTTGCGAGCAGGGCAGAAATCAAATTTGGCTGAAGCACAGATACCTTGATTTCAACAATTAACTATAACTTGTGGCAGAAAACTTGTGCAAGCTGTAGCTGAAATTTACTTTAGTCTGATGTAGATTATATTTCTGGCACATGGGGCCAGAGGCCGAAGCCCCTTAAAAATTCTGGTGCATCTCATGGCACCCAAGGAATGAATGACAACTGGTGCAATGGTGGGCTTAATAAATCTCCCTTGTGTTTTTTGTCTTTGGGCATTGTCACATTTCATGGGCTTACTTGCACATGTTTTTGCCCTGTTCATACTACAAAAAATGAAGGGGATTTGGAGGTGGACATTTGCCTCAGATTCCTCCTTATTTTCCACCCTCTGGCTCCCCATGGGGGAATTTCCGTTGCTGATGAGACCCAGAGGAATTCAGCGAACTGTCGGCTTTCTAGCGGTATAAAATACTGCATATCTTTAAGCCCTTATTCACGTACAGTGTTTTATATCAATGAGTGTGTGCCAAAACCAGGAGTAGATCCAAAAACACAGAACAGGTGAAAATCCTTTCATTATACCTTATCTTTGTGTAGTTTCCACTCCTGGTTTTGGCGTGCAAACAAAAGCGTACTAAGGCCTCATGTGCACAGTCAGTGTGCTAGCTGTGTTTTTCACGAATACTACACTGACCCATTCATTTCTATGGCCCCATACACATATCATGGTCCAGTGGGTGGGGCTGTGAGCAAAACTCAGCACAGGTCCTGTTCCTGTCCGTTTTGTGAACCATGCTCATTGGCCTAACAAATTAGTGACTGCGGCTTTTTTGGTAAATTCACATAGGCAGTTTTTGTTCAGGTTTTTTGATGCAATTTTCAAAGCCAAAACCAGGAATATGTTTTTTACACTTTCTCTCCTTTTTATGGTCTACACCAGAACTGCAATGCCATTTACAACACAGACAGCCCTAGGAACTTGTTTTGTGATGGCAGAAAAACTGTGACAAACTTTTTTCATATTTACACATATTTTTCCATAGTTTCACGTGCTGTCATGGTGTGCAAGTACCCTAAAGTCCTAATTTACACTTGCATATTGTGGCTCTGTATTCTGTCTGCGGGGATTAGATCAAAACTACAAAGTTAACGCTATTCAATAGAGCTTTACACACTTGTGTATCCCTATAAGGGAACGCTATTTCCTCTGTTCTGTATTTTCCAAAAATCGGCATGCTCCATTGGATTCCATATATTCCATATATTAGACCATATACCCCTCTACTGCATATGATACTCTTCAATACAGCTCGCAATACAGCATACCATAAACTTCTGTACTGTGCTCTTTATGTGCATATACAGTATATGCTATATAATGCAGGTTTTTTGTGATCCCATGGAAATCACATTACAGCCCCAAAAATGTGTTGCAACACATTGTGAATGCATGAATGTCTACCTCTCCACCTAGTTTCCTCCTCTTCAAATGTCAAAACTAGGATTAAAGGCTTTATAATGTTAATACAAATGATAATAAGGAAACTGAATATACGGTACATTAGAGTAACATTTTAAAATATTTTTCCTAAAAAATGTTTCCTGAAAGAAATATTGCACTAATCAGCTTGTAATAGCAACCCCTGGTGTCATTCTAGTGGAGGCAGTGGAGACTCTGCTGGTCATGCCTGTCCAGGAGAATACAATACAGCTTCTGCTGTATTCTCAGTAAAAGAAGCAGGTATATAATTTAGGCTGGACACAGTGGCGTAACTAAAGTCTTGTGGACTTTTGTCCGGGGCCCCCTACCCCCTCCCTACAGTGAATTCATGATAGCGCAGCGCCGGCATGTAAACAATACTGGGAGCTGCATGCTTTGGGAAATAGCTGATCTGCAGGGGTCCTAACAGTCAAAGAGATATAGGAGATCAGTGAGGGTCAGACACCCAGGGCCAGTGTCATAACGATCGTGGTCGCAGGGGGTGCAACCGCGATCGGGCCCGGGGCCAACTGGAAATGGCCAGGGCCCTGGACTACCATGATAGTGGTCGGGGAAAGCCTGGTTCTCCAACCGCTATACTCATTGTTAATGGAAATGGGCCGGGCCCCTTCCATTAGATGCCAGCCCAGGGGAGGTGACAAAAATTAAAAAATAATACTTATACTCACCTGTCCTGGGCTCAGCATCCTCTCCAACGCTTTTCCGGCCTCACTCCTGGGGCCTGTGATTAGGCCCCAAGGGTCACAAGGGGTGCGCCAGCGTAATGACGTCATCGCGCCCCACGTGAGCGCTGAGGTCCAATCACAGGCCCCAGCAGTGATGTCTGGGGCATGGGACGTGGGAACTAACGGACCAAGAAAGATGGGAAAGACAGCATGATGGAGCGAGGATGCCCTGGAGAGGTGAGACAAGGTGAATATAAGTGTTTGTTATTTTTAATCACTTCTCCTGGGGCTCTACTTATTATATTCTGGGGTCTGAGGAGACGCCAAAGTATAATAATAGCACTGGCTCTGGGAGGGGGGTCACTGTGGAGCATATTATACTGTGTAGGGGCCACTGTGGGCATATAATACTGTCCCAGTATTGTTTACATGCCGGGCACTGAGCTGGTCACTCACTGTATTCTTGATAACTGCAATTGTGGGTACTAAAGCTGTATCTCTTTCAAGTATCTGAGATATTGCTGCAGCACCCGTAACCATCACTATCAAGAATTCGCTCTAGGGAGGGGGTAGGGGGCCCTGACCAAAAGTTTGCACCGGGGCCCACCAGACCTTAGTTACGCCACTGTCCAGGGTCGATGCTGATCAACTGTTTGAAGGTACTGTGTTGCTTTTGCAAGCACAGTGATTCCTTCACTATTTATATTGCACAGTATCTGTTTTATAATCACCATGCAATGTTATTACAGCCTGTGATGTTATTACGGCTACTATAAAACAGATGGTGTGTGATGTGAATAGTGAAGGGGTCCCCTACAGTGTAATATGCTCAACAATGGCCCCACACAGTGTAATATGCTCCACAGTGGCCCCCACAAAGTATAATATGCTCCACAGTGACCTCCACACAGTAGAATATGGTATGGTTCAGCCCTCAGCTTCGGTCCTCAGACCCCAGAGTATAATAAGTAGAGGCCCAGGGGAAGTTATTACAAATAACAAACAATTATACTCACCTTGCCTTCTGCGCATCCTCGCCCCGTCTGGTTCTATTAAGCATCTTCTTTGGTCCTCTTCTGACCTGTGAGTGAGGTCACACGTAATGACAGTGCGCATCATGTGACCATTGGGGCCTGTGACCTCAATCACAGGCCGGAACAGCTCCAGAGAGGATGCTGGGAGTTGTCAGAAGCCCAGGAGAGGTAAGTATAAGTATTTCTTATTTTTAGTCACCTCCCCTGGGCTGGCATCTATTGGAAAGATGCCAACCCAGCATGTTGCCGGCCCCCTTTCCATTAACAATATGTATAGCGGTCAGAGAACTAAGCTTTCTACGACCACTATCATAGTGGTCCGTGGGCCCCATACCCCATCAGGCCCGGTCGCAGTCGATCCCCCTGCGACTGTGATCATTACGCCACTAGCTGGACATAAACAATCCTCTGCTTTCAGAGACAAAGCCCAGCATTGACAGCAACATTTATGGGATGTGGTTGTGCCAGTGTCTTGAACTATAACTCAGATTGCATTCTGTACTCCATACACAAGCAGTGTCCGTTTACAATGAAGTCTATAGAGAGGGGAGGAGCAGAAGGTAAGAGATAGAGATATGAGACCATCTATAGCATTAAATGAGTAATTTCTGTAAGGATAAGGCTGAATAGTAATCCCTGATAACCAAGCTGTGTTGTTAAAGACAACTGTTTCTCTGTAGTGCAGATGTCGCTCCGCTTTGAGGAGTTCCCCTTGTCTTTCCCACTCCCCTCTCCATAGACTTCTAGAGGAATGATTTGATCGGTAGCAGAATGAGACAAATAAATGAAGAAACAGGCCTTTTGCTTTAATAAAGTATATTACTAAATTTGTTACTGTCACCTACGCTATGGACTTAGAAAAAATAGAAGTTCAGTTACTCTTTTAAAGGGACAGCAGTAGCAGGAGACGTCATCCTGCCATTACATGTCAGACTACATAGTTGCTTTCATGGACCAGGGGGTAAAGGAGGTCTCATACCCAAATTTTAAAACAGACTCTCATGCTTAAATGACTTAGAATATAGGTAGAATTATAACCGTCATTACACTTATTACAACTACTTTATAGCTTGCAAGAAAAATAAGTCCCTGATGATTTTTATAGAAGTGCAAAAACTAGGCCATATCTACTATAGTAATCATGGCTACCTATTTGCCAGCTGCCAAGTAGCTGTTACAAAGTAGTCCAGAAGTCTTTGATGTGTCTCCCTCCCTTTATACTGTCATATAACGGCCATGACATGTAGTACACAATAGTGGCTTGACAATAGCAAGATTCTTGAAATGCAATTTGCAGTCTCTACAGTCTGATCAATGTGAGGTTTCAGTGATATGTCATTGAAAATAGACAAGATACATTCAGGTTCCTCATTCGTATCTTCTAGGTTATGAGTAATGCAAAGGTGATAATGCAATGTGGATAACTTGTTACAGACAGAAGGGGTGTGATAGAAGAGTTGAAATTATTAGGGGAATGCGATGTGTTAATTACGTGATTCCTGAATAGGAAATTACTATCCATTTTTTGTGTACTGGTTAATGGGGAGTGAAACCTCCTGCAACTACTGTAGGTAATGCAAAATTGGTAGCCAAAAATACAAAGAATTCTATACCTATTCTATTATATGATGGACTGATTTGCATTAAACTTGCTATTTGGGCAGCATCAACACAACCACTTAAAGTGAACCTGCAGTTCACAATAAAAATTTCACAATAAATGCATAATACATAGGTATAACATCCTAATAAAAATATATTTATAATAATAATTTTTATTTTATTTTTATATTATTTATATTCATTTTCCACAGCACTTTACAAATCGTAGGGTTGATATATATAGACCAAATGAGACATTAGAGAGTAATAAATCAATTCATACCATAGGGCCCTATTCACAAGAGCTTACAATCTGTGAGGTAGAAGGGTGATGCAAATGGTAGACGTACCTATACAGTGGAATAGCCATTTTTATGAGAAGGTAACACAAATAAATTACACTGTATGAAGCGGTCACCAGGCAGCGTCCTTTTATGTACAGATCCAAAGTGCCTGGGCATACAGGCTTACACTTAGTTTTAGGCATCATGTCCTGAGGGATAATGTAGAGGGGGGGGGGGCAGAGAAAGGTTAGATTAGAAAATGTGATAGCTCTGCCTAAAGAGATTTGTTTTTAGGGTGCACTTTAAATTGTGAAGTTGGGTGTTAATCTGATTGTCGGGGGTAGAGCATTCGAGAGAACTGGTGCAACTCAGGAGAAATCTTGGAGAGGGGAGTGGGAGGTTCAGATTATAGAGGATGTTAGTTTTAGATCACTGGCAGAACGGAGAGCACATGTAGGGTTGTAGACAGAAATGAGAGGAGATGTAGGGTGGCACAGCACTGTGGAAAGCTTTTTAATCTTTTTGGTGCAGTTCCTCTGGTTCCCAGTCCCCTCTTGATTTCTGTAAAATGACCTGTAGCTTCTTAGACTACTCTATGTACATTGGGGAATATATTAAGAGGGGTTTTTCCTACACTACTCCTATTAAATTCCTATTTTGGCGTGAGATGCACTAGAATTATTAAGAGTCTCCAGCCTCTTAATAAATCTACCCAATCTTTGGAGATCCCAGATGGCACAATTGAAATCTATGACATAGACCGGCCTAGTTTCCAACATGTGCATGTTGCAGTATATCTGCCGGGCTGAGGCATCCTTTGTATAAAAAATGATCCCTGCACCGCTCACCCACTTTTTGAAATCTAATGTAAAAACAACAAAGTGGCGCATTATATGCCACAATAACCCATACGCCAACAAATGCACCAATTTTATGCCTGAAAACTGCCATATTCAGTTTAATAAATTCTCCCTTTGTGGTTATGTAGTCTGAGACACTCCCAATGCTTTCCACTAGTCCATCCAATAGTAGGTTAGGAAGAAATGGCTACCCAAAATATAGTGTCTATAGCGTAGTCTGAGATGCCAGGGGCCATTTTATAAAAATTAAACAGGGACTGGGACTTGGAGGAACCACAACCAGAATCCACAACCATGTCCTTATAGAGCTGTTGGTTTAGTGTGCCAAATATTCTTATAGTAATCCTGTCCATTATGGGGATGTTTAAAAAATAAAGTCCTACCCAAAGATGAGTCTGATGTTCTCATTTCTTCAATAAAGACGGGCCAGTACAACTCAGTTTTATTGTGAACACCGCCATTGTGGAGAGGTATAATATGTGCATATTAAACCACACTAAACCATTAGAACATAAGGACATACTGACATGTTCCCAGAAGGACACTAGGTATTTTATCTATGCATTAGCTGCAAATGTATTTTTATTGTGATCCGAGATTCACTTAGTTATATACTTCAATGGCATAAATTGGAATAAGGATTCTCAAAGCGAAGACCAAAATGAACCCTCCATTATGTAGTAAGGTTTTGTCACTCAGGACAAATGGGTACATGTTTGTTTCCACTACTACGCTGTTTTTATGAGCCTTGAACCAATTCTTTATCCTCTTGCTTTGAGTAACGAAGTGACATTTACCCTGAAAGAAAGAGTTCTACATCTTCTTACCATGTACACAAAAAAAAGTCCTTCTTCAATAAGACTATGGTTACATCTGCGTCTAAGTCTCTGTTCGGAGTCTTTGGTGCAGCATCTGGTAGAAATCCAAGACATATAGTTATAGTGCAAAATGCAATGGTTTTATAGAAAAATTAGCCTGTCTTGATGACTTGTAAGTGATACAGTCATGTTATTTGGGAGACAAATTTGTGACTATGTACCTAGTTTAAAAAAAAACAAAAAAAAGCCACCAAAAATGATCCCTTTATTGGGGAAGAATGCTGTACCTACACTGCGTTGGTATTGGAAGAAGCAATGGTGGGGTTCTTTGTTTTATTTTCTTGTTATTACAAAAAAGCAACCAACATTTATCCTCGGGATTATTATGGGAGCAGATACAGTACCAATGAATAACAATTACAGAATCTGAAGAAAAATTTGTTACACAACCTTCCAGCTGAAAAAGCTATAACAGGGGTAGGCAACCTTTTTTGCCGATTTTAATTAAAAAATCAAAGATGAGGTACTCGGAGTGCCAGTTAATAATTGTAAGTCTGACGACCCCTAAACTAAAGTTATACACCACAAACCATAACACAGAAGTGCTGCCACCAGATGCTTTAGGACACATGCGTTTACTGCTATTTCCGATTAAAAGCAATGAAAGCCCATGTGCAGCTGCCAATTAGTGGTAAATGTAAGTGTCCAGGAGCACCGTATGGCAGCACCCTCAGGGTGGTGACACACTATGTATCTGGATGCAGATATAGTCTTAGGCCACTGGAACTTTTACTTCAATGTAAAACTGCGTTCACATGGTGCATTTTTGCACAAAAAAAAAATGCCTGTGTTTTCTGTGCAAAAACACATCCTTAATGCAGGAAACACACCGTTATACAGAATAATGTCCCATAGCGGTCCCTACACAAGGTATTATATCCCATAACAGCCTCTGCACACCGTATTATGTCACATAGTGACCCCAGCACACGGTATTATGTCACATAGTGACCCCAGCACACGGTATTATGTCATATAGTGGCCCCAGCACACAGTATTAGGTCCCATAGCGGTCCCTGCACACGGTATTAGGTCCCATAGCGGCCCCTGCACATGGTATTAGGTCCCATAGCGGCCCCTGCACACTGTATTAGGTCCCATAGTGGCCCCTGCACACGGTATTAGGTCCTATAGCGGTCCCTGCACATGGTATTAGGTCCCATAGCGGTCCCTGCACATGGTATTAGGTCCCATAGCGGCCCCTGCACACGGTATTAGGTCCCATAGCAGTCCATGCACATGGTATTAGGTCCCATAGCGGTCCCTGCACACGGTATTAGGTCCCATAGCGGTCCCTGCACACGGTATTAGGTCCCATAGCGGTCCCTGCACACGGTATTAGGTCCCATAGCGGTCTTCACACACGGTATTAGGTCCCATAGCGGTCCCTGCACACGGTATTAGGTCCCATAGTGGTCCCTGCACATGGTATTACGTCCCATAGCAGTCTTCACACACGGTATTAGGTCCCATAGCGGTCCCTGCACACGGTATTAGGTGCCATAGTGGTCCCTGCACATTGTATTACGTCCCATAGCGGTCTTCACACACGGTATTAGGTCCCATAGCGGTCCCTGCACACGGTATTAGGTCCCATAGCAGTCCCTGGATACGGTATTAGGTCCCATAGCGGCCCCTGCACACGGTATTAGGTCCCATAGTGGCCCCTGCACATGGTATTATGTTCCATAGCGGCCCCTGCACACGGTATTAGGTCCCATAGTGGCCCCTGCACATGGTATTATGTTCCATAGTGGTCCCTGCACACGGTATTAGATCCCATAGTGGCCCCTGCACATGGTATTAGGTCCCATAGTGGTCCCTGCACATTGTATTACGTCCCATAGCGGTCTTCACACACGGTATCAGGTCCCATAGCAGTCCCTGCACACGGTATTAGGTCCCATAGTGGTCCCTGCACATTGTATTACGTCCCATAGCGGTCTTCACACACGGTATTAGGTCCCATAGCGGTCCCTGCACACGGTATTAGGTCCCATAGTGGTCCCTGCACATTGTATTACGTCCCATAGCGGTCTTCACACACGGTATTAGGTCCCATAGCGGTCTCTGCACACGGTATTAGGTCCCATAGCAGTCCCTGGATACGGTATTAGGTCCCATAGCGGCCCCTGCACACGGTATTAGGTCCCATAGTGGCCCCTGCACATGGTATTATGTTCCATAGTGGTCCCTGCACACAGTATTAGATCCCATAGTGGCCCCTGCACATGGTATTATGTTCCATAGTGGTCCCTGCACACGGTATTAGGTCCCATAGCTCTCTTCAGACCTCCGAGTATAATAAATGCAGGACCAAGAGAGGTGACAAACATAAAAAAACAATGTACTCACCATTCCAAGCTCCGCAGCCGCTCTGTTCTCTAAGGCGTTTCTGCCTGTAGGCATATAAACTTTGCACACTTTGACCGATTATGTTTGCATTATTTTTGTTTGTAAACCTCAGCTTCAATGTGAGTAAAATAATTTCTGTTTGTCACAAGGTTATATGAAGATGGAAAGGTTTTTTAATTTTTCAAAAAAATCTTAAAAACAAATTTTTGGCCCTTCCTAGTGATTTTATGAAGATATGTGCAGGTATACATAGGTCTGAATGGACCCTTCTTATTTGGTCACAGTTTTATAAACTAATTTCAATTTTTAAGCTTTTTTTTATAGGAAATGTATCAAAGTTGATTGGGATTTTTGTTTTGCCTATCAGAGGTACAAAATGTCTAAAATCCATTGCCAACGAAGGGTTAAACAGTTCAGGCAGGAGAGGAAATAGCATCTCTACCATCAGGGAGACAGGAACATGGGAAATAAGTAGCTACAGGGACCTCGGGAGAGGTAAGAAGCAGAGCATGTAGCGGTGATTTAATTAACTCTTTTCTTGGCAGTAAGTAAGCTCACTTTATATAGTTCCCCTTATGCTCGGTCGCTATGTGCTTGGTGGTGGCGGTTTTAAACTTGTAGTGCAACCGGAATAATCCTATAGCCTTTCCTGCTGGATCATATAACTTGCTTGGCTCTTCTCTATATGTACATTAAATTGAGTGTATACTGTTTATGTAAGCCTCCATCTTTTTGGCCTCTGAAGAAGGCTATGTGGAGAGGCTGTGGACAGGTGACTTAAATGGTCACTAACTTTCAGACAACTTAGTCTCATTTAATCGAGAATATGATTTTGGACCAAAATACAATGCACTTTAACCCCTTCCCACCGCAGGCATGTTTCAATTTTTGATTTTCGTTTTTGACTCCCGGCCTTCCAAACCCCATAACTTTGTTATTTTTCCATTCACACAGCCATATGATGACTTAGTGTTTGCAGGACAAATTGTACTTTGTAATGGTACCATTTAATTTTCCATACGATGTACTGGGAAGCTGGATTCAGAATGGGTTGGAATTGGAGAAAAACTGCGTTTGTGCGACTTTCTTGCAAACTTTGTTTTTACGGTGTTCACTACGCAGCCATGTCACCTGTACTCTATGGGTCAGTATGATTCCAAGGATACCTATACCTACCGATAATTTGTATAGTTTTTTTTTTATGTTTTTAACCTCTTAAAAAAATCCAAAACTTTGCAAAAATAAAATTCTTGGAGTCGCTATGTTCTGAAACCCATAACTTTTTTATATTTCAGTATATGGGGCTGCATAAGGTATATACTTTTTAGAAATACCATTTTGGGGAATGCCTGATGTTTTGATCGCTTTTTATTAAAATTTTTATGGGAAGCAAAATGGCAAAAAAAAAGAACAATTTGGCGCTTTTGATTTTTTTTCCGCTACAGCATTCGCTATATGGGAAAAATATTTTTGTAGACCAGTTTTTATTTCAAATTTAGGAAAGGGGGGGGAGGGGGTGATTTAAATTTTTTTTTTTTAAAAAAAACGTTTTTAAACTATTTTATTAGCCCCCTTGAACCTGCAATCCTTTGATGCCAAGTCCTATAGACTGCAGTACAACTGTATTGTAATCTATGGGAGGTTCACTACATAGAAAAGCCTCAATAGCTAAATTACTATGACAGGCCTGAGAACCTTTATAAGGCTCCCGGCTGTCATAGAAACAGAACGGCTCCCGCGATCTTGCTGCACAGGAGCCATCCTGCACCAAGAAAGGTACAGGGCCGGGGAGGCATTTTTACACATTGGGGGGGGGGGGGGCGGCTTGCACATAGCAGTGCCTGTGATCAGAGTGAAATCTGAATGCGGACATTAGCTCCTGGTCTCGCTATACAATACAGGAGAGATCTCATAGCTATGTCGGCCATGCTGCTGCAGAGACCTGATATCCGCTGTAATAGTATTTTAGGAACTGGCATAGATTTCTATTATAGCTCATACCAGAAAACTGGCATAAGTTGTAATGAATATATCGGGCTGGGGCAGGGCAATGTGGCTAGTGAGGGGCAGATTGGGAGTCGTGGCGTATTTTTGCCGCAAAAATGGCCTTGTGCCAAATATGCACCACAATTTTATATCAGTGTAGAGAGATTGATAAATTCTCCCCAGGGTGTACTAGCAGGTGGGTCACCCTTATTATGTGACTATCAGTTTGTATGTTTTAAATACTTTTTATGGTCTTATATACATAAAGGTACGTATATATATATTTAGTACTAATAGTTCAACAATGTAAACATAGGCAGTGTGAAAGATCCTCAGTGCGCCAACACCGCTGTGACCACACCTGAGTCTTCTTTCATATAAAAACCACACTCACCGCCAGTGAGTGCCGGGTTCACAAGATAAATACAAGACAAGCTTTCTAAATTTTATATATTTATTAACCCCTAAATGGGTCGGTATTAACATCTAACATATACAGTTCAGAACAGATACGTAGATATATGCAAGCATTAACAGTTACTGGTTACAATATACAGTACTTAAAATAAAAGGGAATAAAGGTGCCTTGATGGCATGTGTGAGTAACCCAGTGGAGGCTTCTTAGCATCAGCATGCCAGCCTGCATGCTCTCACAGTCTCTCAGTAATAGTCTCTTGTAGTCTGATCATAGTATTCTCTTGTAGTCTCAGCCCAATCTCCTCCCATTGCCTCTTACCTCATCTTATATACCCTTTATGCCACCTCCCAGAATGAGGTCATCGGCGGCAGCAAGTCTGATTGAATAATGCACTCAAGTCCAGATTCTTTGCATTCAGCTGAGACCAAGTGGAATGATACAATGTTATCAGCCATATCTGATCTCCCTGCACAATGCATGTTTCTTTGATCACTCAGAGCTGTGTAGGAATACAATGGAGCCCTGCTGGGATGGATACAAAGCCCTATTGTTCCAGGGTTGCTACTACTGCCAATATACACCTAGGCTTAGAGCTGCGCACATTATGAACAAATGCAGGTAAGAAGGGAGATACTATACCCAGAGATCAAAATACATCTCTGAGTTATAGCCATATTTAAGCAGAATCATCACAGGCAGTCCGAAAATATGTCAGATTTATCACAGTGGCTGGATGACAATCCTGGCCTATCTTTAGACTGTCTAGTCTACGTTTATACCGCCTTTTAGTTGGCTTACTTTGAGACAGAATTTAATGGCCCAATGTTGGTGCATTGTGGTGCACCGTTTTTACCCCCATTACACCCACAAAGTCCAAACCCACATGTTGAACAAGTTGAATCATTTTAGCCCAAGCAGATGCTCTATATTGCACCAAAGATGCACCACAATGTGCCAAAGATATGTCTTGAGTAACCACAATAGTAAATCGGGACCACTGTGTACCTTGGCCAGATCTGTGCCTTGCCACAATTCTGTCTCTGAGCTCCTTGGGCAGTTCCTTTGACCTCATGATTCTCATTTGCTCTGACATGCACTGTGAGCTGTGAGGTCTTATATAGACAGGTGAGTGCCCTTCCTAATCAAGTTCAATCAGTTTAATTAAACACAGCTGGACTCCAATGAAGGAGTAGAACCATCTCAAGGAGGATCAGAAGGAAATGGACAGCATGTGAGTTAAATATGAGTGTCACAGCAAAGGCTCTGAATACTTATGACCATGTGATATTTCAGTTTTTCTTTTTTAATAAATTTGCAAAAATATCTACATTTCTAGTTTTTTTCTGTCAAGATGGGGTGCTGAGTGTACATTAATGAGAAATAAAATGAACTTTTTTGCTTTTAGCAAATGGCTGCAATGAAACAAAGAGTGAAAAATTTAAAGGGGTGTGAATACTTTCCGTACCCACTGTATATGTTTTATTAGTTTGTATTTGCGTGTGTGCTGATTCACCGCATTGCCTCTTTGTGTAGTCTCGAGTCTACGTTTTTGTACTGGCGGTAACCCAATTTTCATTTGTAGTGTTGCCCGTACATTTTTGTATCTATATTCACTCCAAAGCATTCTGAAGGATCTTTGTGGCCCATTATTGTGTCAGTGCCTGCGCCCATCGGAGGATCCACTCTAATAAACCGGTCACGCTCTGAATGGCGCACTTACTTACTTATATAAGTAATTACATTTCAGTATGGCTGAAAATAACCTGGATTATATATTTAAGACGATGCTGAAGCCCGCGTTTAATATTTTACTGTCATCGTTCCATTTAGGAGCAAAATAAACATAAAAATGAGTGCAAAATGATTTAACATATATTCTCATGCTGCGGTACATAAAATATAGACACCAAAGTACTAAATTATTACTTAAAATAAAACTTTAATCCTTCGTCATTGGCTGCCGATGCTCATTTCCACGGCATACATTCATAGGACAGAGAGCGCCTTTAAACATTGATGTGATTAAGGACTTATCCTTGTAAGTTTAGTCGAAAAAACAAAAGAGACTGAAAAAAATGTAATGTCACAATATGGCATTTCCACACACAGACAATGAGGGAGCTTGTAGCTACTGTTTTCTTGCTAAAGGCAATAGTTTAGTAGGGACCATTAAAGGCCTCTCGAGGGATCTACCTACCAGAATAATAGCTATCTTTTTTGACAATAGCTATGAGAGCAAAGCTTTGCTGCTGACAGCTTAAACTACCGGTGGACAGTAAAACTTAGCTGAGGTGCAGCGAAAGCCTTCAGATCCAGCTACAGACAGACATGTTTCTAAAATACTTTATATAACTTTTTTATTTTTTAGGTTAGTTTTTTTTTCTATTAAACAACATATCGGCTTGACATGAGAGCACTGAATCTCAATTAGATGTGGTTGGTTCTTAAAATACTGGAAGATACACAACTGCAAGTAAAAGAGTCCCGTCTTAATAACATCTCATATGGTTCTCAGTCTGCTTGGGTCAAAAAGATGCCAAGTGGCAATATGCCCACTTGTCAGTATCAATATGACGGCTTACCCAGCTTGGCAATAGCGTGAGGAGGTTTCTTTTACCTTTTTCCAATCTTCGGCAGTGACATATGTGGGGATGGTTTGAAAAAATGAGATCCATTTTTAGGGAGTTTTCATAATTTTTGCATCCCTGATGGCTTAGAGGAGTAAAAGGGTTAAAGGGGTTAGCTGCTTTCCAATATTGTAGGCCTATAATTTGGTTAGATAATCAATATTAGATTTGCGGAAGTCCAGGACCTGTGGATCAGCTGCTCTGGGACAGCCACACTGTTTCTTTGGGGTACAAATTGTAGCAGCAACTTTATCTACTGCTGCTTTGCCCCATAGACTCCCCCCGGGAGCTGTGTTGTCCTGGAGCAGCTGATCTGTGGGGTTCCCAGGATTTCAGACCTTTGTAGATTTAATATTGAAGATCTTTCTATCAATTTAGAAAGTGATTAACCCCTTTAACTGTAAAATTATTTGTGGATCTAGGCAGTGAATTACTCAACTCCAAATACAGGTTTCCCCTTTGGGGTCTCATCATCCTTGGTGGGGGGAGGTTTCATGAGAGGTGTTCAGTTATCATATCTCTCAACTTTCAGAGGACACAAAGAGGCATAATCACACTGCGACAAGTCCATTAATGTTAAGCCAAACCTCTAGGCATCCTCATTCCCTTCAACTCCCTTTGTGCTCCCCAACACAATAATAGTGATCTCCTTTGTATAACACATATTGCTGATGACTCTTTAGTTCTCTCCAACACAATACAATGCTGCCTTAATTCTTCTACAACCTATAAGGACTACTTAGTGTCTCCCCAAGTATTATGTCCCATTAGTGTTCCCACACAGTATATGGCCCTTTTTTGCTTCCACGCGGTATAATAACCCCATAGTCTCCCTCTGAAAATATAATGCTCTCTAAGGCCCGGTTCACATCTGTCTTCGGGTTTTCGTTCGGGGAGTCCAAGCAGCACTTTTCTCTCCGCATGTTCCGTGCGGAAACTGAGCGGAAACCACACAGACCCCATTATAGTCTATGGGGTACGCGGGTTTCCCAGGTAAACCCACTTTTTTATGCGTATAGGTCTCTATTCGGGGGGTCTTCAAGTGAACTTCGCAAATGGAAACCCGAATGCAGATGTGAACCGGGCCTAAGTGTTCCATACTGTACAATGGCCCCTTAGATTCCTCGCAAAGTATAAAGCCTTCTTGGTGCCTCCACATTGAACAATGCCCCCTTAATGCTTCCTCACAAAAGTAATACCATAAAAAAATAATAATCATATAGTCTCATTCCTATGGAGTTGTTTACAGGTCTCCTCCAGTCTGTACAGTCTCTAGTTTGGCGCCATTCACCCTTCACCAGGATCGCAGCAGTCATAGGATGGTTAGACAAGGCTGTGATGCACCCAGAATGTGGTTAAAAAACAGGGACGTAACTTGAGGGGGTGCAGAGGTTGCAATCGCACCTGGGTCCAGGGGCCTTAGGGGGGCCATAAGCACTGGCATAACTTAAAGGGTTCACAGTGGTCTCATCTGCCATTGAGTCCATAAGCCTGGAGGTCCATAGGTCACTCTCGCCACATGAAGACTGACTAAACTTCTTTGATCATCTTTCTGAATACCTTTGCTAGCTGGAAGTTTGTGCATTGTAAATTTATTAAGCCTGTCCTCTGGTGAACTAGAGTGAGAACATTTATCACACTTATCCTTCCATTGTGAAATAAGAGAAAATTAACTGTTTCATGCGTAATGGAGCAACTGATCAGAATATGGTCAAGGACGGATTCTGTGGGGGAGATTGTATCACAAAAGGGGAGAAAATTGCTGGTGGGGGGGACTTTTTCACCAGGGCCCTTAAAGAGTTTGTCCGGAATAAATTGATATTTCTAAAATAAGCTAAACTCCCTCACTATCCCCACCTACCTTCTAAATTACTTAGTGTACCAAAAATCTATATTTACCTAGATCACACAGGCTGATAGGTGACATTCCATTTCTGGAAGGGGGGAAATGGAACGTCACCTATACTAATCCACCCACCCCATCATACTTGGAGATCATCATACAGAAGGTTCGGACCAGAAGACAGGTAAGTATGATGGGGTGGGGGGGTTGAGTTAGTTAGGAAGGGCTAGTAGTGGGCAGGCTGGCTAGAGAAACAGGGAGGAGTTGTAAGTGAGAAAGGGAGGGGGAGGGAGTGAGAGAGGGAGGTGGTGTGAGTCAGCTCTGAGTGAAGTCCAAGGCATTATGGTAGTTGTAGGAAAAAACAGAACAGGAAGATGCCCATGTAAACAAATGCTGAAGATGCCAGGAGCTCACAGATAAACCCAGAAATTACTCAAAACACTGCTAAAGGGATTTGGGTGCATTTATTAACCTATTACTAGCATTAACAGACCTTTATTAAAAAATTATTTTTTTGGCCGGAAAACCCCTTTAAGCTTTTAGATTCTTATGGAAAAGATATAGAAGGACTCACACACTGCATAACAGACTACAATAATTTTTGTGTGGACAACACAGTACCCACAAAAGTGGTGAGGTGCTTTTCGAACAACAAACTATGGATTAATTCTGATATAAAAACACTACTTAAGGAGAAAAAGATGGCAATCAGGACAAGAGATAAGGAGGGGCTGAGGGAAGTACAAAAGGAGCTGAAGCATCAAATCAGGCAGGGAAAAGCCAATTATAAGGAAAAAATGGAAAAGCAAATGGAAAGAAAAGACATAAGGGGGGGTCTGGGAGGGGCTTAAGTCAATTTCGGGTCATAGTCTGTCTGCCAGATTGAGGCAGATGTTAATTGGCTTAATGAACTAAACCTATTCTTCAACAGATTTGATCACACACCAGCTCCTCCTACCCCAGCATGTCCTTCAGTTCCCCCCACCACAATGACTTCACCCCATGCGGCTACTTCCCACCAGACCAGTAAATCCAGAAATCCGTCTTTATCTGACCACAGTCTGACCTTCACACGGGCCCAGGTGAGGAAGGAGATGAAAAAGATCAAGGCGAGGAAAGCCACAGGGCCAGATGACATCAGTGCAAGGCTAATTAAGACTTGCGGGGACCAGCTGTGTGGTATAATTACATATATGTATAATATGAGCCTGAGGCAGGAAATAGTCCCTGAATTATGGAAATCTTCTTGTGTGGTACCAGTTCCAAAGAAATCTCACCCTATGGACCTCAATGACTACAGACCTGTAGCACTGACATCACACTTGATGAAGATCTTAGAGAGATTCGTTCTCACATATCTCCGCCCTCTAGTGAGCCCCGCTATGGACCCTCTCCAGTTTGCTTATCGGCCGGGCATTGGGGTAGATGATGTTGTCATCCACCTTCTGCACAGGGCTCTGTCTCACCTGGAGAAACCAGAGAACACGGTAAGAATAATGTTCTTTGATTTCTCCAGTGCTTTTAACACCATACAGCCCGGGTTACTGAGAGACAAGCTGGGCCTTGCTGGAGTGGACCACCACCTCTCCAACTGGATCCTAGACTACCTCACAAATCGAACTCAATACGTGAGAGCCCAAGACTGTATGTCAGATACCGTGATCTGTAATACGGGGGCACCTCAGGGTACAGTTCTCGCCCCTTTCCTCTTCACACTGTACACTGTAGATTTTAGCTGCAACTCATCCAGCTGCTACCTACAGAAGTATTCTGATGACTCTGCAATAGTAGGTCTCATCACAGACGATGATGACAGGGAGTACAGAGAACTGAACCGGGATTTTGTGGACTGGTGCCAGCGGAACCACCTGAAGATTAACGCGGGGAAGACCAAGGAGATGGTGGTGGACTTCTGTAAATGCAGATGCCCTCCTAAACCAGTGGACATCCTGGGGACAGCCATCGAGATTGTGAACACCTATAAGTATCTCGGTTTGCTCCTTAATAATAAGCTGGACTGGGCAGATCATATGGAGGCCCTGTACAGGAAGGGCCACAACAGGCTCTACCTGCTTAGGAAGCTGAGAGCCTTTGGAATCCGGGGAGCACTTCTTAGGACTTTCTTCAACTCGGTAGTGGCATCAGCCATCTTCTTCAGAGTGGCCTGCTGGGGGAGCAGTATATCAACCAGGGAAAGAAATAAACTTGACAAGCTGATTAGAAGGGCCAGCTCTGTCCTGGGGAGCCCCCTGGACCCAGTGCAGGTGGTGGGCGACAGAAGGATACTGTCCGTAGTGAGCTCCATGCAGAAGAAGAAGTCCCATCCCATGCATGAGACTGTGATAGCGCTGGGCAGTACTGTCAGTGACCGACTGCTCCACCCCAAAGTGTGAGAAGGAGCGCTATCGGAAGTCTTTCCTCCCCACCGCGGTGAGGCTGTACAACCAACACCGATCTAAGCGGAGATCATTACACACAGAGAACTGAAATATCTCTCTGCCTGTTAAATCCCCCCCCCCTCTGCTACTTCTTATCTGTCTGTCTACTATCAATGTAATGCCTCTCACCTTGGAACATCCCTGTACATGTTGTATTTGTATTTGTATCTGCTTATCTTTGCTTGCTGTAACACACTGAATTTCCCCATTGTGGGACTATTAAAGGACTATTATTATTATTATTATTATTAGTTATGACACAGCTGAAAACCACCTGGTGATCAGTATAAAACTTAAATTTTAATATTAAATCACATAAAACAAAAGGTATTATACCAAAGCATAAAACAAGACCACGCTCAACCCAAATGCTCAAGCAGTATCAAGAACTAGCGGACCTCAAGGAGTCATCACAGAGGCCAAAAATGTAATAAAACCATATGGTCTTACTTTGACTTGGTATTTATGAGTGGTATACAGAGGTCCACATATTCTGGGGTATGTAGATACAGACTTGGTGCGGCACTGATTCAGTGGTTGAGGGTAGGAGCACAGGTTTGAGATAATGCATTTACCCTATTACACTCTATTAACAATTATTTTTTATTATTTTAGTACACCCTCATTTCCTAACCTCGGGAACCTTACCATAATATCATATATTCCTATAAAGCCCTGCCTAAGGTAACAGTAAAAAGGATATGGAATGGTGTGACAGTCCCTGTTGGAGAATTCAGCATAATAATTTTATTTCACTCAAATTCCCAAAACAGACAAAAAACAAAGTTCCAACTATAATAAAACAGTTATCATCCCGACATACTGTACATGTTTTACATGTTTCACCTATGTAGATAGGGCTCATCAGGGGACAACTAATTCGAGAAAAGAAAATGGGAACATAGAGGTGGGAAATATGTTGAAACCCATGACAAATATCAAGTTACCCCCTAAAAAAGAAATAAACCCTACTCAAATAAACAGAGGAGGGGTATAGGAAGGGAGACACAATCCCCTAAACAGTCGTAGGGAAGTAAACTATAACGGTATACCAAAAAAGCTACTTACCATGACAGCATCCTGCTCTAAATACCTTCACAGAGCTGCTATAGTCCTCGCCAAATTTGCGCATGCGCAAAACCATCACGTGCGTATAACAGTATATTTACCGAAATGGAAAGGAATCTGCATCCTTTGGACATAGATAAGTTGAATACAATGTCGAAGCAGAGAGCCCAGAGAATAATAATTTACTGCAATGCATATCACGGCGGCCATTTTAGTTCATCCAGGACTAATCCCCAATTGTTTGGTTTTGTTGAAAACTGAACAATATGGGATATTCGGGTTGAACCAAGCTCAGAACACATTGGTTAGTCCATCTCTAATAGCATGTCAAGCAAATAGGTGGTTTGGATGGATCCTGGCAGGAGGACTTCTGAATATGACATAGCACAATGTACACCAATACATAAGGCATAAACCCTAGTGTGAACAACTCCAGAGAGTCTATGGTCAGGACAATTCAAATCCTAAGTATAACATGGATAAACCCCAGTAAAAAAGTAAACTTGCATGGATCTCGGCAAGAAGATTTCTAGAAACCACAAACCATTACATGCAGAAATGTATGAGACATAGCCCTAAGTGTGAACACCTACATAGCATGTATGATCAAGAAAATTTAATTAAGTGTAACACAGATGAATCCCAGCATGGATTCACTAAGAGCGATACCTCTCTCTATATTTTTTGTTGTATTTAGAAGTCTTTTTGCTGGGATTCAGTGATGTTATACTCGGGATTTGAATTTTCATGATCCTTTATGCTATGGCTTGCAGGCAGTGTTTCCATTGTAGTTTTATTTTAATATTTGCTTGGTATGACACGCTATGACTAAGGGGTCAGCACAACTTGAAACGCATAAGCAGGTTTCCACTGAACTCTATGGATTTTAATTAATGGAATAAAAGTGAAGTTTTAATTGTCTGTTGCAGTGCTGGACACACATCACATTGTACGCTTACTATTACTGAGAAAAACCTCCCACTAAAAATAACAGAGACAGCAGCTCAAGCAGTAGTGACTGCCTTCTATACATCATTAGGCTAAGGCCCCATGTAGCGAGCTGCAGCCGAAAAACGCTGTGGAAAAGACCACGGCGGAAACGCATTTTTCTGCCGTGTTTTTCTACAGAAAGTCAGCAGGTTTCCTCTGCAGACTTTCTGCCTCTATTATACCTATATGGAAACCGCCAGCGCTTCCGTTGGTATAATTGACATGCTGCGATTTACAAAAACGCTTAGCCAGAATCCCATCCACATTGCAGGTACTGTAATACGCAGCAGTGTTTTGCTGCGCTGTTTGACATGCGTATTTGCAACTTGGCCAAAAGCTGCTTTTTTTGTTGTTGCAGATTTTGCTGCGGTTTTTGAGCCAAAGCCAGGAGTGGATCGAGCAGAAAGGAGACGTATATGTGATTCCTTTACAGTATGCCTTCCTTTCATAGTCACTCCTGGGTTTGGCTCTAAAAACCGCAGCAAAATCTGCAACAAAAAAAACTGCTTTTGTGCAATGTGGGGCCTCAGCCTTAGGTGTGATCCTCGGTTCAAAACCTATGAAAAATAGAATAAAGCTCAACATAAGTTTTAGTAATTTTTTAAATCTATATATATTAGAAATTATTATGGAATTATTACAGTAAAAAAGTTAATTCCAATAAACCCATTTTAATAATACACTTTATTAAATGAATGCCACTAAACAGAAGAAGTTAACACAGACATATCTGGTATCGCCATAACCAGTATGACCTACACAATAAAATTAACACAATATTTAACGTGATCACAAAATGACATAAATAAAAATGATGCAATTTTATATTTTATTTAAGCAGTAAGTGTGGGCTGTAATATTATTATATGGGGTCTGAGTATATTTAGCTGTGCCCTTTATAAAGCCCACTATTACTTTTGCTGCAACATTTCATTTGTGACTTGTGCAGCATCATTTACAATGGGATATATTTCAACTATTGGAGCCGTATTTGCCGGATTATCACTGCTGGACTACACTTCCCATGATTCTTAACGGGTCTTCTGGATAAGCCGCGAAGTGCACTGAATTATGGGAGTTGAAGTTCTACAGCATAGGATGAGCGGCGGCGGTGACTATGCATTTGTATGAACTTTATTGAGTACACACGACGAACACGAGAAGCGGAAGTTATCAGAATTGTTCTCCCGGCACCGGAAGTCGTCTCATTCTCAGGAAAGATGGCATCCGTGACTGTGCGCTCTGCGCCTGTGAGCGGCTTTGATTTCGCGAACTGCAGGAGGTGAGAACACGGCCCTGTGGGGGACATGGCTGTGTGCATGACGGCTCCGGGGTGGACATGGACGTCCCGGGCATTATCCTAGGGGAGGGATAGAAGGGCGGACTGGTGACAACTACACGGCGTGACTCAGGGCTCTGACACTGCAGCAGGCTGATAGGCAAGACGTGTGGGCATTGTCTGTCATGTAACCAGGGGCACTGGGCTGCCCAAACTGGGACCCAATAAGCATAGGCTTGTGAACCGAGAGCAAGGCAGGTGGTTTGGTCTCCGCAACCAGAAATGAACGCACACGCGGTAGTTCAAGAAAAGAATATATATTTACTATAAGTTAATAAAGGCTATTTGAAGGTAAAATGACAGGGATAAAGACAAGCAAAATATACAATATAGCATGAACAATTTCAAGGCAAATTCTGCAATGGTTTCTACTTTTACTCTGTCCAATTCTGCAGTATGGACACTGAATGAACAATATACTCAAAACTATCCCTAACTGACCCTGACATCACATTTGGGTGCACCCCCTTTTCCCCAGTGGTCCAGGTGGACCGCTTACAGTCTGTAGAAGCGCGCGGTGGGGCCCAAAGTCGTTCCTTTCTTTTATAGTGAAACGTCCTCTCCTCACTGTTATCAGGATCTTGGGAGAAATGAAGTCCTCTTTAACAGGGAAACCCAATGAATGCAATGTAATCCAACAGCAGATTCCACTCAGCACACTGACAGTCCTGCCGAATCCATACACTGAGCTGGGATGTAAGCCGGGGTTTAGCAGGTGCTGTCCAGTACATCAACAGCACTGCGAGTCTCTATCTGTGGTATCCATATACACAGTCACAATGTCAGTCTCACTGATCAGCCACTGAGTACAGTTCCTTTCACGTGGACTCACTAGTCCTGTTGTCTCTTTACACTCTGTTTGTCTCTGGACCAAGATACAGCTTAGCTGTACAGAAAAATCTCCACACCAGTTCAATACAACACTTGCTAAGATGGCTGCTGCTCTCTGTCTCGTCACTTCCTGCTTCTCTGCTCACACTCTGTCTGCAGAACAGGCAAGCTGACATAAAAGGGGGGTGAGTCACTCCAGCATCATGTCACAATTACAATGGCTGCTGTCTTAAAGGAACAGAATCACAGAAATACATTCAACATTAACAGTTTATACAGACAAATAAAGCTTAGGACAACATTGGCTGTCTCTTACAGGCTTATCTAAGCTGGTAGCTAGTGTGCAGGGAGCTGCTTATACCTCTAATCCAGGGCGCTAACTGGAGGCACAGGGCTGCCCAAACAGGTAAATGGGAGACTCTGGGCTACCCGGACCGTGAACCGGGAGACTCTGGGCTACCCGGACCGTGAACCGGGAGACTCTGGGCTACCCGGACCGTGAACCGGGAGACTCTGGGCTACCTGAATTGCTGGCTGGGAGTCTCTGGGTTGCTCGAACTGCTGGTTGGGAGACTCTTCGGCTGCCAATTCTCATGGAGAATTTAGTGATTTATGTTCACTCAATGACTTAAGACTAACATCCTCTATTATCAGACCCTCCCACGCTCGTATACAAGACTTCTCCCGAGTTGCACCACTTCTCTGGAATGCTCTATCCCATACTATCAGATTAACCCCCAATTTCCTCAGCTTCAAGCGCAAAGTAAAGACATATCTTTTCAGACAGGCCTATCGCAACTCCTAATGTAAACCCTTCTGTAGTTAGAATCTCTAAAACGTACCCTCCTCTGTTTATGCTTCAACATTACCTCACAGGATATGATGCCGTATCAGACTAGCTTTATATATCCAGGCACCATCTGCACGTTAAAGGACACGACTGGTGACGACTCATACAGCTTTATATATGTGTAATGACAGTAACCCCTATTACAGAATTGTCTGACCATTGTATAAGCAATGCTACCTCCGATGCCGCCCCTGCTACCTCCTGTGTCACCTCCTCTACCTCATAGATTGTAAGCTCTTGCGAGCAGGGCCCTCAGTCCCATTGTGTGAATTGACTATTTCTTTGTAATGTATCTTTTTTGTCAGTAATTGAACCCTACAAATTGTACAGTGCTGTGGAATATGTTGGCGCTATATAAATAAAATGTATTATTATTATTATTTTCAGATTGGTGACCTTTACTGACAAGATAGCATCGGCAGGCTAACCCAATTTAAACCTAGCCTTACATCTATATGAATGAAGCTGTGCTAATGTTTCTGATGCTTATTTCTGTTTATTGACCCATAGAAATGCTCTTCTGGAAAAGGAATTCACGCAGAAAGGACACAAGCTTCCCGCTGCTCGCAAAACCGGAACCACAATAGCAGGAGTGGTCTTCAAGGTAAGGTGTTTCCAGACCTTTTTAAGGAACAACTGTAGCAGAGTCCCTATGTAATCCTTTCATCCAGCCTCCCTCAGAATTAGCAAAACCAGCCCCCTTGTTTTCTTGTGCATTGACAGTGACAGAGAAAGGGGTTGGCTTTGCTATTACAATGAGCGAGTCTGCCAGCCCTCACAGTATATATCATACCTAGGAACAGGGAGAGGACAGAGTTGGATGCTGGACATGTGACATATTGTCAGAACTAGCCCTCAGACCCGACATTACAGAACTTGTAGAAGTTGCAGCGCTGGAGTCCTGGGTTCGAATCCTACCAAGGACAACATCTGCCAGGAGTTTGTATGTTCTACCTGTGTTTGTGTGGGTTTCCGCCTACACTCCAAAGACATACTGATAGAGAATGTAGATTGTGAGTCCTATATGGGACAGTGACTGACAATGTCTGTAAAAGCGCTGCGGAATATGATGGCGCTATATAAGTAAGATAAATAATCAGTCCCCAAATGGCTCCTTTAAATAAGACCTTTCACCATAACTGACATGTCTATTATATTACACTTGTGTTCCCTATGACATAACAATTTTAAAGCATCTTTTCTTTTAACTTTGCATTGTTATTCCTGTTATCACCACTAGAAACATATACGTAAATCGACAACTGGGTGTTACCATTCCCTTCCCGAAGGGCAGTATTCCTACACAGTCTGATACTGGAATCATTGATTGGTCGGTGTCAGACTGTGCAGGGACACTCCTTCAGCTGGTAACACCCATATGTCGGTTTATTTATAATTTTCTAGTAGGAGTAACAGAGGAACAACAGCATGCAGAATTCTAAGAAAGATGCTCAAGGATTAATAGGTTATATTAATATGTTAATATTAAAGCAGACATGACAGGGAAGGTAACAGGTCTTAACTGAGGAAAGAGCGTGGGTGTTTGCCATTTTGGGCTTGGTGTAGAAGTAGCAGTCACTCTCAGGCCCATAAGCCAAAGACTCGTCTGCCACACAGGAGGACACTAGTATTGATTTGTTTGAGTGCATAGTGTTATATGACTAGCATTATAGCGACAAGAAGTGTTGTTTCCCAGGTTAGACTTGGGCTGGTATGTTCTTTCCGTTTGCCAATACTTGTTTGGTGACAATGTATGAAATCTTCTCATTCTGCTTTGCTAGTCGATAAGTATTAATCATATTCCTGTAGCCTTATGGTTATGTTATGAGTTAATCTGAAGACTTCTGTTTTTCTCCATAGGATGGAGTTGTACTTGGTGCTGATACCAGAGCTACAGAAGGCATGGTGGTAGCTGACAAGAACTGTTCTAAGATCCACTACATAGCTCCCAATGTCTAGTAAGTATCTGTATGATATAAGGTGCCAACTCTAGAAGCAGTTGTGAAGATGGGTAACTTTTGAAAAAATTGTTCACTTTTTTGTTCAAATTTTTAGGCATCCTACAGAAGTCAAGTGGCAATTCCCTTATGAGCAATACTTGCATTCAATCCCACCCACTATCTTATATTAGTTCCAGTAGGAAACTTTGTAATGCAGTCTTCTGGTTGCTGTTATAGTGCTTTGGAAACTTGGCAGCCCTTCAGTGTCCTGTGATTGTGTAAACGGGTCATTGACGGACTGACAGAGGGAACCCACTTATCTCTTTGTAACCGCAACTGCTATTGACTGTTGCATTTCCAGGGGTATACTGTATGTCCGGGATTGGTTTTAGATGTAAATTACAGCCTGCACCAACTTCGGATAGGCACAACTCCTGTGCTTGCACCATTGTGGTTCACCTTGGAACATTCCTGTACATTTTGTATTTGTATCTGCTTATCTTTGCTGCTGTAACACACTGAATTTCCCCATTGTAGGACTATTATTATTATTATTATTATTATTGTTGTGGAAATGCACTGACAAAATGGATGTGTAATTAGTCCTACATTTGTCAGCACAAAGATTGTAGTGCATAAAGGGCTACACAGCTGGGATAGAAGTTTTGCGTGGTCCTGGCCATTAATGCTACATTAACACGAGTTTAAGCTGTGATAATTGGTCAATATATGAGCTGGATTTACTGGCCTGAGCATAATGCCAGAGGAGCTACTAGCATTATGGTGTTGTCTATGCTGCTAGTAGTCTTTTTTTTTTTTGCATACTGTTAAGACCAGTAAGTCCAGGTCACACGTGGACAGAGTTTCATGGGCAAAGCTCAGTTGTCTGAATGTAGCCTAATGCTGGAGTGTGCCTGTGCTCCTGCGGGTGATCACTTGAGCACAGTGTATGTGTGCCATTTCTTTGTAGCCCTAAGGCTGAGGCCTCACGTTGCGGAAAAAGCTGCTCTCTTTGTTGCAGATTTTGCTGCGGTTTTTTGAGCCAAAGATTAAGCAGACGGGAAAAGTATAAGAACTTCCTATATATTTCTCATTCCATTTAGAGCCACTCCTGACTTTGGCCCAAAAAACTGCAGCAAAATCTGCAACCAAATAAAGCAGCTTTTCTGCAAATTGGGGCCTCAGCCTAACAGTCTAATATAATACTAAAAAATAAAATTCACAAATTCATTGCTAAATCTATATGTTTCCCCCCAGTGATGCCTAAAAATTCTTCAACATGTTCTGCAAAAATAAGGTTTTCTAGATAGATAACTTATTGGTATATTTGTTTCTTAGCTGTTGTGGTGCTGGAACTGCAGCTGATACAGAAATGACAACCCAGATGATCTCTTCCAACATGGAGCTGCACTCTTTGTCGACAGGACGTTTACCTAGAGTAGCCACTGCTAACCGAATGCTTAAGCAGATGCTGTTCAGGTAAGAGGATGGTTAAAAATGATAATATAGGGAAGGGGGCTCACTGGCTCAATCTGGAAAGGCAGATTTAATGTAGCCAGGGTGATGTAACTGAGAAGTGACAGATGTGCACCCTTGGTCTGTGAGACTTACCCAGGCAGTGGCTAAATCTGCTACCTGTCTGAATGTTTACACCACCCGTTGATTGGCCTATTTTGTTCCCAATTTTTTGCTTACATTTCAGCACATTTCGTCACATGAAGAAGACCTTTCATGCCCTCTAACATTGGTAGTATTATATACCTAACACCGCCAATGTTAGAGGACATGAAAGATCGTCTTGAAGCCATGTCCCCTTTTCAAGTGTAAGTAAAATTTGATGTAAAAGTAGTGTGCTGCATTGATCTTAAAAGGTGCATTTTACTGCACAATGACGTTGTTTACAGTGACAGGACTCTGGGACCACAGGATGGTTCTAGGATGGTTCTGGGATGGTTAATTTATTGAAAAAGTTCAAGAGGGTCGTGGATGCCTTACTTGAAAGTAAAAATATGACCGATTATAGTTATTAGAATTTTTGGTGCTGATCCAGGGATTTATTCTGATTGCCAATGCTGGTGTCGGAAAGGAATTTTTTTCCGCTATTATGGAGCAGGTATCCACCTCATAGGGGTTTTTGCTCTGGATAAGCACTGAAGGATTGTTGGATATTATTGGACTTGATAGATCCATGTGTTTATTCAGTCTTATCTTCTAACTTACTATTTATTTATTTTTAACACTGATTCTGTATGAAGGTATAAGAAGTACAGAATAGTCCCATAGCAGGTTATGGGTACCTTTTGCGACTTCATACAGACAGGACCTGTAATATCTAATAGGTTACACATTTATGTATAGAAAATAGGAACAGAGCTGTATGAACAGAAGTTGAAAAGTCTTATGGAAGTTTAGCAGTATTAGTGGGTACAGCCTCACGTGGTGCCCATTAAACATTTAAGGTGCCATGGTCCTTTTATTATGCTGTTTGGCGGATCGGCCATCAGTGTAGCTTTTTGAGATACTTTTACTTTGGCCTTGTGCGCACGAGTGAGTGTGCAGGCTGATGATCCGTTCTGATCATTATAGAGTAGGTCCTATCCTGCTCCGTGACATCAGAAGTGAACAGAACCCTGCATTGAAGTAAGTGTAGGATGGAAGCCACTCTAATGTCATCCAAGTGCATTCCCCCCCCACCCCCAGCATACACACTCGGTCATGTACATGTAGCCTTAGGTGGTTTGTAGCGCCTTGATCTCTGCAGTAAAGGTCAGATTCACACAATGCAGAAAAGAGAATGCATTTTCTTGCTAAGCTGCTATTTTTTCTTTTTTTTATCTTTTCTAAAACAAAGTTCGTCCTGCCTGTTGCAGTTTTACTGCAACTGCACTTTTTACCTGCTGTGCACTATCCATAGAAGCATTTCCCAGAATATTTTTTTTTGCACATGAATTTTTTTTGTGTGTAGCAATGCTATAGCGTTATGCTGTAGCACTGTGTGTAGATATCCTTAGAATAATCGTGTTAGTTTGCTGTACATTCTGTGAAGCGGTTATAATTGCTTATTTTGTGTTTCCTTAAGACTCTCTTCCCTTACTAGTCAGCAGCGTACCCCTTAAAGTCATAAAGTCTGATAATTTGGGACATATTGATCCTGGACTGAGACATTTCTGCACTATAAATGTGGCAGTGGGCTGGTGACAGTAACACAATACATTAGCCAGAAAAGATCTATAATTTTTTTTTTCTTACAATTCTGGCTGGATTTTTACAGGCACCCCTTGTTCTTTCTAGTGGTGCAGTTTTGACAGAAATGACCTTAAGCAACTTTTACTACTTGTATAAAGTAAAACACCCTTTTGAGATTATTTTTTTATTATTTATTTTGCTTATTTGTTTGGCGCCAAATTATTCTGCAGTCCTGTATTTTGGCATGGACCCTGACTGCTGTTGGTGAGATCCATGCATCACCGTGTTCTGCTAGTGTTACCTCCCCCAAATCATAGGGAAAGGTTAAGAATATCTATTTGTTTTGACCTTAAGGCTCCATCCGCACAAATGTGTGCATTGTCCGTGTGCTAGCCGTGTTTTTCATGGGTAGCACAGCGACACATTATATTGCACTGACCCCACACGCCTGTCCTATACCTATCTGTTTTGTGGCCCGCGCTCACTGAAGAAAGTGAATGGGTCTGTGCAGACACGGGCTGGATACGGAAATCATCCTTGTGTCGTTCATCCACAGCCTTGGCACTTGCACACCAGGGATGTGGAGTCGAAGTCAGAATCCATTTTGGCTGGAGTTGGCAAAACTGTGGCTTTAAAATAAAATGATTATTTCTAATTATGTTCTACAATTAATTTCTTCGTATAATTATTTAGATATATAGTTTGTTACATGTCTACTTTCATAGGGTTCACTTTTTACTGAATTAGAGAATCTTTACTGCTACTTACTGGCTGTGGCTGTCGGCATTTTGTGAAGGAGTTGGAGTCCGTCTGTGGAAAAATGGTTTGGCCTACCAACTCCACAGCCCTGACACATGGCCAAGGGCATGTGGCCTAAGACCCAAGTGAATGGGACTGTCATGATATCTCTTTGGTATGACTAGGCAGCTTAAATCTATCTGCTGGGTATGTCAGTAGTAATACACGTTTCCTTTCTTACCTTTCCTCCTGGGTTGTCACATCCTGAGGATGCATGGTGCATGATGATAGCTTTTTCACAATCCTTGAAGGACGCAGACTAGTTTGGCCAAGAAGTGGTAGTTTGGTTTTCTTCAGCAAGCCCTGTAGAGAGGAAAGGAGTGGCAGCATGTATGTGTGACATCCTGGGCACATGAGACCCCCATTCTTGTGGTTTGACGTTTGCTGATCAGAATGTTATCCCCTATCATGTGAATAAGAAATAACTTAGAATTTCCAGAATACCCCTTTAAAGAGGTTTTCTTGATCTTTTGAAGATCAGCAGGCTATGACACCGGGGACCCCTGCGGATCAGCAGCTCAAATGGTAGCGGGGTTCTTCATACAATGTTTTATTTAGCTTATATTAACTTTATTACGAGGGACTGAGTGATAAAATCTGCAGTTCTGTCATTATTTTTTGCGTTGAAAATGATAAAGGAACTTTTTCAGACGACTCATTCTTATTGTAGTGATGGTGAATTGATACAGGTTTTATGTTTTACCTCTTTTATAAAATCAAATCGCCTTTTGAGAAATTAAGAATTTTCATGGGTACACCATGTTTTGGTATATACATGTATGTGATCACTTATTCCTTTCTTTTCTGTTAGGCAGGGTGACCAGAAATGTTCACTATTTTTTTTATTTTCGGCGCACACACAGTGGTACCGATGATGTTTTAGTTTTTTTTTTCTTTAATTAATAGTACTGCACAGGGGATTATAAAAGAAACATGATCTTGTGATACTCTGTCACATGATGTATATCCTAAGTGTGCCTCTGTGTGTCAACCTAGTGGTTGTGCTGTGATTCGCAGCTAATCAAGGATTTAGACTTGCATGTTGTGATATTGTATTGAATTTGGAGTCCTTAACCACTTCCGGACCACCCACTGAGTATATATGTTCGGGTAGTGGCTCTCTTGTTCTGCAAGCATGTACCCATACGTCCTTGTAGTTTTAAGCAGCTGCTCGAAATCGTACAGCTGCTGAAGCGGGGAGCCGGCTGTTACTACAGCCAGAGCTCCTCTAGAGAAGGCAGGGAAGGTTTATTACCATTCCTGCCTTCCCAATCGCTGTGTACACTGCACTCAATGAGCGCTGTATACACAGCTATGGGAGCCGTCATGATGCAGCTCTCCTCTGACCAGGCGGTCACGTGATCCTCCGGGGATCAGAGACTATTAGAGCTGCTGGGTCCTAAAGGACCCAGATCAGCTCCGCAGTTTTGGACAGGAGGCTGCATTCCTCCTGTAACTGGGGCTAAGGTATCAGCTCCCCTCCCCACCAAAAAAAAATAGTGTTCAGGTGCCTCAAAAGTCTATTGTAACCTTATGGGGACACAATGTAAAAATAGATAAATAGAAAAGTAAAAAAATAAAAATTAATGTAAAATAAAAAGATAAAAAAATAAAATAATAATACGCCAATATCACGCCACATCACAGATTCTAGCCCCACCCACGGCGACACAATGCAAAATAAAAGTTACCATAACGGGAAGGGAAAACTATTTTAAAAAGGTTTTTAGTAGCTCTTTGTGTATATAAAAAAATAAAAATAACATAAAAATAAAGCCCTATGTGTCACCGAAAAAAGATGAAACGTGTTGAATTAACTAAATGATAAAAATGTTACAGCCCTCAAAACCGCATATAGGAAAAAACCTGAAAATGTGTCTGGTTCGGAACCAGAAAAATTGGCCCGGTACTGAAGTCGTTAAATTAGTTTTGATGGGCCACCTTCGGATAGAACATCAGTATCGGATTGGTGGGGGTCTGACACCCTAAACCCCTGCAGGTCAGCTATTTGAAGAAGCTGCAGTGCTCCCTGCCAGGTTCTGCTGCAGCTCAGTCTCATTCATGTGAATGAGGCTGAGCTGTAATTCCAAGCACAGTCTCTATGCAATGTCCAGTGCTGTGCTTGTTACTCAGGCTGCAGCGCTCACCCCCAACTCTGCTGATCTGTGGCTGGACCACCGCTAAACATACATTGAATACCTAGGCTAAGGATGGGTCATCAATACGCAAGTCCTGGAAAATCCCTTTACCTCGTCTTAAGCTAGGGTAAGCGTGGACGCGCGTCTCTGTCTCTCTTTCGATTTATGACTCTGTTGGTCAGTTCAGGTTGCTGTGCTAAGCGTCAAGCTCTGCGGGCTCCATCGTCTATAACAATGTCAGCGCGCTGGATGCGTATCCAAGTAGCACTTCATAAACTGTCTGGTTGACAACCAGTGGGGAGAAGAGCTTAGACCCCACCGAAGAGAAGACAATATTCAAACTGTGTTGACAAATGATATAGTTTCCAATTCTCCGGGCTCCGTCCTGTCAGCCATTGTTCTAAAGCTTTACTTTACAGGAATTTGAAGAGGTGTCTGCGCCCGAGATTGAATTGCTTCTCATTGTGTTCATTTGTCTGACAAGGAAAAGCAGGCAGGAGAGAGGCTCTGCATGGCAGCTCCACCATGAAATATTTATACCAATTGTAGCAGCGGAACAGTTTAATTCTGCAAGGAATTTTCAGCAGCTCTAGGCAGAAGCCATACATCACTGCGTGAAAGCAAATAGGAGAGTGTACATCATTTTAAAGTTTTAAGGAAAGGAGATCTGGGTTTCTGCCTCTGGCTTAGTGTCAAGCATCAGACTTTCGCAAATCAATTACATCGGACTACTTTAGTTTTAGCAAGTTTGTAGAAAGGTGTCAAATGAAAGGGAGCTTTGTGCCATTTACACAGATGAGAAAGCCGCTTTATAAAGATAAAGCTCCCGTCTCATTTAGGCAGGAGAGGGTGTCGGTGTACATCTTTATACCCACTTTTACATTTCAGCTGTTGGATGAGAGGCAAAGTTGTTGGGGTGGAGTAGAATTAAGAGTTGTGGCGGGTTTTGTGGGTGTATTGGAATTCGTGTGGTTAAAGGGGTATTCCAGAAATTACAGGATAGCGGTCTAATCGGTGGGGGGGCTGACCGCTGGTGGTCCCATGTGCTGCATATGAATGAAACGTCAAGTTGACCATGTGTGCTGGCATTCTATTCTGGTCTATGGGACTGCGGGACAGGAGTAGCCAAGCCCTGTACAGATGAATGGGATGGCAGCACACGTGTGACATGCTGGGTACATGGGACCCCCATTCTTGTGATCCATGGTTGGCCTCCACTAATTGGAGTGTTATCCCCTATCATGTGATTAGGGGATAACTTATGACTACCAGTAAGCCCCTTCAAAGGGGTTTTCCAGGACTTTTTTATTGTATTTTTCATTCTATCTTCAGAATAGGTCATCAGTTGAGTATCAGTGGGTGTCTGACACCCGAGACCCCCGTGGATCAGCTGTTTGAATGGCGCTTCTGAAGTGCGGCTGCCATTTCACAGGCCATGTGACATTGAGTACCTTGGTCTCATGGCCTGTTTGCAGCTCAGTCCCACTCAAGTGTATGGTTTGAGCTGGCATAACAAGCACAGCTGCTGTACAAAAGTACGGCACTGTGCTTTGTAGGTACTGAAGAAAATACAGCACTCAGCGAGCACTGCAGTCTCTTTAAACAGCTGGTCAGCCAGGATCTCGGGTGTCGAACCCATGTCGATCTTCAATTGATGACCTGATAGGTATTAAATTATTTTATCTCGAAAACTCCTTTAATGAAGAATGTCTGGCTGGGAAAATCAATGTTTAAAATGGTTTTCAGGATATTAGTGACCTTTACATAGGATACATTTGTGAGGATAGGACTCTTGGCACCATCGCTGATCAGAGGCCAATGCTCCAGTGAATGCTGCCCCCTTTATTATTTACTAGGCACAGCTCCATACATTTGGTAGTGGCTGTGCCTGGTTTTGCAGCTCTCATGTAAAACGGACTGAGCTGCACTACCAGGCACAGCCACTACCAAATGTATGGCGCTGTACCCAACAAACAATGAAGAGATATCGCTCTCACCAGAGCCCCTTCAGTTAGCTGCTGGGTTGGTTGGGGGGGGGGGGTAGTGTCAGACTTGATATTGATGATATACTCATTCTAAGCATACATATTGGAAAACCCCTTTAAATTCTGTATTGACAGACATAATAAATGGGGCAGTTACATCACTGAGTGGTGAATTGCTCAAAAGGTTGTCTCTCGCTGTTTAGGCCCCAGCGTACCAATGCATGACACGGACAGTCTGGGGTTGTAGTCCTGGTGGTCTTAGATGTGCGTCTCTCTATCCTTAGCTAATCTCCTTATCACAGACCATTGCACACACGATGCACATGGCTACATCCCACATCCTCTCCTGCAGCCATATTCACCGGTAGCAGTATAGGAGTATATGGTATAGTTAGTGCTGCGATCTGTATGTAGTATGGGTTCTGGAGTACCCGCTCCAGCTGTGTTGGCACTCTTCTGTACAGTATATCGTGATTACTTATGTATTCTCTATCTTCTTACAGGTACCAAGGCTACATCGGTGCTGCCCTTGTATTAGGAGGTGTTGATTGTACTGGGCCACATCTGTACAGTATATATCCCCACGGGTCTACTGACAAGCTCCCGTATGTTACAATGGGTAAGTGAATTCTGTGTTATTTCTAGATATTTTTTGCTATCAGGCGGTGCCACATGGAATTCTGGCTGTAGTACAGCCACAGTCCTTGATGTGGCTGCTCATACTTTTGCTTAACGGGTTGTCCAGGATTTCTTTTTTATGTTTTTACATCCCTATCATGTTATTCTCACAGATCAGCTTCAGGGGTACATCTAATCCCTCTACCATATAGCGCACGGAGCTGGAGACACATAAGTCTGTGCCCTGTATAGTGGGTGCCCTTACTGCAGCTCAACTCCCATTGGATTCACTAATGGCACCTGTCCACTATACAGTGAACAGAGCGATATACTTGCGGCTCTGTGTGCTGTATAATACAAGGGACGAACCTGCCCCTGAACAGCAGAGGCGTGCGGGCGCCTAGTCAGCCCCCACTCATCATATCTTTATGGCCCATCCTAAGACTAGGCGATGAAAGAAAAAAAAATCCTGCACAACATTTTTTAAATAACCTGCAAACCCTGTGTCTAGTATTGAGGATTTCGAGAATCAGGAAATCCCCTTAAAATCTTCGGTGGCCTCAGTATTGACACCTCACTTAAGGGTCAGATGAGCTACCATTTTACACTGGCAGAAGCCATGTATTGGCAATTCCGCAAATATCCTCTATCCTTGCATTTGGTTTTAACAGTAGTTTTCTACATGCATGATAAGTTGGCTGCCCCACCAGCAGATAACTTATATCCATAAAGCAGTGCTCTGTTTCCGGCTGTAGCCTCACATGATATGCTTTTGTTTTGGTATTTTGCGTTGCATTACCCAGCCTGTCCACTAGGTGAAGCTGTTGCACAACCTAACAAGTGATTTTTGCCTCTTTAGGTTGTAACCTCACGTTATGACTGTTGTTATACTGAGGTTTGTGGAAATCGGCCTAAATAAGCATCACCCACTCATTTATACATCTGACACAGTTCTGTTTAATGATGGCGTGTATATAATTTAGCTATGTGAATTTTCCCTACATTTCTTACAAATTGTTTATATTTTTATCAGTAGATTTCCTTAATAGTAGTTAACTAGTTCATCCCCTTTATTGAGATGAGCAGCTGACTATATAATAAATGGATGGGTTGAGTCCAGCAAGACCTAAGAGTCCATGTGAACGGCATTGGTTCATGATGGCGAGTCCCTTTTATGACATTTATCTGCTCTATGTAGTTGATATTTATTAGGTCTATAAGAATGTGCCAAAGTAAGGGCCCAATTATTTGAATGGGCCCCTACACTCAGTTGTAGTTTTTGCGGCTCTGTGTCCGGGCCATAGTGAAGATCCACAAAATATGGAGCAGGTCTTATACTTGTCGGTATAGGTGACTGTTGATTTCAATGTATGGGTCAGTGAAAACCACGAATGACATGTGGATACCAATCCCTGTCTCATCCATGTCGTTTTAGTGACCCATAGACTGCACACGCTTGTAGACTAAACTCTGTATGCAGGTTTAGGTTCTGTTCACATCTGCGTTATGGTCTTGTGAAAGAGCCAGTATTTTAATGGGGGAAAAATGTCACATTCTCCTCTAGTCAGTGCTGTGTGTAAATTGAACTCATTGTGTTAATTGGTCATGTGATCTTTCCTATATTAGACCATAAATCATGTCCCTATACTATAGACTGGTCTTTGCTATATTTATAGCTATAAGCTTTGCTTGTTTGACGGTAACTAGGCTCAGAGTGAATTAAAAACAGAAGATGCCGCTTTACCGATCCCTTTCTGGCGCTGTGCTGGTACCATGCCGATCTCTCACTCCTGGTTCCTCTCGATAAAGGAATTGACCGCTCACCGCTTGCCGCAGTGGTCCGGCTCCGCCAGTGATCGAGCGGCACTTCCTGTGTGTTGAGATTATGACCAGTAAGTAGGGACTAGCAGCGGGATGGGAGCGGCGAGGATTGGTGACTAGAGTACTGCCTCTCTTATGTTTATAACCCATCCTGAGCCTTTTGCGTTTCCTCGCCGGACAAGTCCTTTAGTTACCTTTTCTGCCTCCTTGTCACAGTTCTGTCCACCTTCTCAGATCTTAACTTGCCTTATATTCACACGATATATATATTGGTCATGTGACTGTGAATGGGGGCTATTCACATGACTTAAATTTTGACAGTCCGTTGGAATGTGGAACATAAAAATATAGGTTATGATCTATTATGATGTATTTTTCTCCATTTTCGCAGATCCCTCCATACACTCCGTTGTATAAAGGATCCATGAAAATGGACGTTTTCACCCACGTTCATCTGAGTGTCGGCTTACACTTTATGCCTCCCTTCTCTTTGCTTTTTTGGATGAAATGAACGTTTAGTTTTGTCCATCACATTACTAGCGGATATAACTTTTCTGACTTTCTTTGTACACATTTTCAGGATGTTCTCCTGTAGATATCTAGTATTTGTCATAGTAAGTGCTTAATATCTTGTGTCACGGCCCCGCACTTCTGGAGACATGACGCACTGTTGTTTCCCGCAGACACAATCCCTCTTACGCTGCGGCGCGTTTAACCAGATAATTAGGATGTGTGGGCATGGGAGATGTGCTGCGTAAGGTGCCAGGATGATGGAAGGATGTGGCACTCTAGAAAGTGCTGATGCCAGCGAGGTGTCCTGTCATTAATGAGTTAGGATTTCTAATTAGTCTTCTGGACGCTTTTTTTTCCCTTTACCCCGGCGTTTTTTATTTTTTCATTTTTTTTCCCTACTTTACATTTCTTCATCAGTTAAAGATTCTGAAGAAAGTTCTCCTGCTGAGGAGGAATATCTGTCCTGTCTGCAGTATTGTCAGGGATACGGAGCCGGCAGGGCAAGGAATTTTATGTCTTGAGTTGCCATGATTGAGTTATATTATGTTATGGGGGTCTGCGGGTATTGTTTGGGAACGTGTTGCCGTGACTTCTGATAAGCCACTTTTTTTTTTTTTTTTTGGGGGGGGGGGATTGTGGCACTTTGCTTTGTCCAGTACTGATGCTCAGGCTGTTGCTAAAACTGCTGCTAAAAGTGCCTCAGGCATCAAAGCACTGGTCAGGGACCATTAACCCCTTAGGGGCTGCTTTCATGACATCTTAGATGCTTGAGGAAAGAGGCGCCTTGTGTCGGCCGATCAGCTTCCTGTGCGGTGCACACAGGGGCCCTCAGGTCCGCCATGCAGTTCAGTCTATGCCAGGCACGAAATCTTACTGTGTTTTTCTTCAGAACTTTAGGTTTCCGAGCTGGTGCTGACTCAGGTTCACGTGATCGAAACCAGCACTAGGCCCCCGAGTCGCTCCAACCCCCCGCAGAGTCGATCACTAATGCCACTAGTTCATAAACAAAAAACTAAACGAAAAAAATCCATGTTTGGTACTGCCACAATTGTAATGACCCAGAGGGTAAAGTTAACCATTTATTTATTTTTACCACATAGTGCAACATATTAAAAAAAAAATTCACCTGCCCATACCCCCAAAAAAATAATAAAGTTCATAACTTTTATATGTTAAAATAGTTTCATTAAAAACATCAAGTCATCCTGCAATAAACAAGTCCTCGTACAGGTAGGTCAACAGACACAGTAAGGACTCTTGATGTGAGGCGATAAAGCAACCCCACACATCTCTGGTCCTTAAAGAAATGTTCCCACTAATAACCATAGGATAGGGAACAAGTGCCCGATGGCTGGGCGGTCTGTCATTCACATAGACATCGCACATGCAGACCACCGCTTTATTCACATAGGGGCCCCCAGTTCTCATGCTTGCTGGGGGAGCCAGTGGTCGCACTTTTCAGGATTCAGACACTTAATGGAGAATTGTTACTAGCAGAACCGCCCCTTTAAGGCCCACAACGCACGTGGTTCAGCTAAGTATGCAATTACAGGTCCATATAACCCCTGAGTTTTATGAACATGTAAGTGCCAATACACTTGTATGGGTGCCGAATGTACCCCTGCCTTTAGGTTCAAGACAGATCCCATTTGTTTCAGTGCAATGCATGCCATTAGATTTGTGAGGATCCACAATGTATACCGTATGTCCGCTATCGTCCATGTCCACAATGTATACCGTATGTCCGCTATCGTCCATGTAAATGCAGCCACATCCGAAAAGCCTGCTGTAGTGTACTATATGTAGTGGTTCTAAACATGTAATCTTATGTATCCTATACTTGGTTACTTGTGCATTACGTTATGTGACCAGAGGGGGCACTGCTGCTTCATAAGTGGACAAGTGTGATTATTCCTAGTCATTGTACAGGCTGGATATGGATTTCATGTAATATTTCATATATTTACTAAGACTCCACATATATCATTTACTGAAAAAACTATTTGTTACATTAATATGGGATAAAATATTAACCAATTAATGGCGTCTTTATTTTCTAGCTGTGCAGTTTTCACCCCCTGGAATAATATTGCTTTTTTTAGTAATAGAATATGTATGTACTGTACATCCCAATATTAGTTATTATGGGACAAGTAGATGCAGAAATATTGTGATACTTTATTAGAAGAAAAGGCTTATCTATAGGTGTTTAATGATACCACGATATAGTCTGGATAACTTACCTGTATGTAGACCATAGGTAAGTACACTGTTCATAGTCTGAGGTGTGCATCTCCAATCAATGCAGACAGTATAAGGACATGTTTCCAAGAGGAGTAACAGAGGGTCAGCATAATATAAAGTTCAAATAAAACATGTTCCAGAATTCTTATATTATGGGTTTCAAGTAAAGGGGTTCTCGAGGCTTAATAATTGATGACGTATCCTTAGGGTAGATCATCTAATGAAGATCGGCGGGGGTCCTGCACCCAGGACTCCTGCGGATGATCTGTTTGAAGAGACAACAGCGTTCAGGTGAGCGCTGTGGTTTCTTTACTGAATAGCAATCATAGCGCCATATTTTTGTATAGGACGTACTTGGTATTGCAGCTCAGCCTGTGGAACTATCGTGAGGAATTTAAGGTAAAGAGCCCGGCCTATCTGGATTCCTACTTCTAGGCCCATATCTTTATAGTTCTGTAGATGTCTGGAAATTTGCTTGTTCCATTTGTCTAAAATAGTCATTGACAAGATATTGTTCCCAGGCCTAAGAAAGGGTTAAAAATAATAGTGTGTTATCTCGCCACTCCCGTTTTTGGCTACCAGGAGCGGAGACTTTCTGTGGGCCAGCTTGTTCTTCCTGTGTGTATGGGGCTGTAGGGATGAATGGGTCAGTGTGCTAGCTGTAAAGTAACATGGCTACCACACTGACTATGCACATAGTCGTACAGACCAGTGTAAGCAATGAAGAGGCCATTATACTCAGGGGAACCCTTCAAGAAGTATATTAATGGGGGAGCAAAGAGTAAGACCCCTACCAATCTGATATCGATAACCTATCTTAAGGTCCCTCCTTTAAAGCGGACCTGTTATCTGTCATGACTTCTATTTCCAAACATCTTTCCTTTAGATCTATGTGTTGTAACTTTTATGTTATTCCTCCTGGAAATTTCTAAGTATATTGACAGGAAGGTAATGCTGTTCCTTTTGTCAGTGTGCCAGATGTGTACAGCCTAAAACTGTGTTCAGTCAGTTCTATTTTCAAGTATTTCATAAATTTCCAGGAGGAATAACAGAGGAACAAGACAATTGGATTGCATGAAAATACTTTGTAGAATTGTCATCCATATGCCATCCATGCTGTTTAATCATGGCCCGGCTATATGCACACAGTGGTGAGTGTGTGGCCTAAGTAATAAATTGTTGGCCTAGTGTAAGATGTGGAAAATTCACTTATGTAGCAGGCAGACTTCAGATGTGAATATTTGTTCACAACTGCGTTGTGGGTTGCTTTGTTTTTTCCAGCTAAGCGTTATTGGGTGCCTTCAGTATTAGACGTTAGGTCTGCGCTGCGGCTTCTGTTACAAACAGGTGTGAACAGAGCTTTACTTCCATATTGTTTTTTTCTCCTTCCTTCATTTTATTACACTTAATCATTCCCGAAGTTCCTCCTATACATTGCTATTCTGTGCTATCAGATGCCGGATTAAAGCAGGGCTGCAAAGTCAGTGAGCCCTGTATGGGACAGTGACTGTCAATGTCTGTAAAGTGCTGCGGAATATGATGGCGCTATACAAGTAAGCATAAAAAAATATATATATAAAAAAAAAAAAGTAACTGACGCTGATTTTGAAATAAAATAACTATTTTCAATTATGTTCTACAGTTATTAATATTGTATAATTGCTTTAGTGCATCTGACTGGCCATGGCTGTCAGCCGTTTGAGAGTCTGAGTCGGGCAGTGGATAAATGGAGGAGTCTGAGTTGGTGCTTTGCCCTACTGACTCCACAGCCCTGGATCAAAGGGCATCTGTCAGGTGATTTTTGCCTTACCAAACAACTCCTGGCACTTGGCAGGACTTATAACTCATGGCTGAGATGTGAATAATCGTGCACAAGCCCTGACCACCAGGGTGAGTTTCCAGCGGAGTGCCCTAGGATGACACTTGGGGTGACATCAGAGTGCATTCATTCTGTGATGCAGTCACGTCTGTGAGGGCTTCTGATTCATTCTGTTTCAATGACACGGAGCACAATAGGACCTGCTCTATAATCATCTGTTGGAACAGAATGGAGCAGAAGCCCCTATAGACGTGAATGCATAATGGAATGAACTCTGATGTCACTTCGAGTGTCATCCAAGTGCATTCTGTTGCAAACTCAGCCCCACGTTGGAAGCACACTGGTCGTGTGCATGGGATCTTACAGCGCTGCTGTATGCTGTAACTCCCATAGAGGTCAATGGGATGTATGGAAACAGCGTAACGTAGCTGAGCTGCATTGTTTCCATAGCTTCAGGCTTACGGAAATAGTGTAGCTAAATGTGCTCTACTGTTTCCATCGCCCCCTTTCACCTCTATGCGAGTTACAAAAAGGGCATAGAGCAGCAGTGCTCCCCTGTTTCCATAAGTCCTGCCCGGGTAGTCGGGACTTGCCTCTGCTGTGATTTGCCGAATTGGGAACAACCCTTTAACAATGTGAGTATAGATATCTGTTGTCGTTCACTGCCTCCTTAACATTAATCCATTATGCTGTTTAGGTGGCAAGTGCAGTGAGGGTTGCCCAATTCCTGGCAGGTGCTCTGAGACTAATGGATCAAAGTTGATCTTATTGGTAAGGAGGATGGTGTGAACTGTAACGAAGGTATCTACCAATCGCTGGGAGTCGGATAAAATCACCTGACGGACTCCCATTCTTTCAGTGAAATCTGCTTTATTTCACTGTTTCTGTATTGAAAGCTGAAGTCTGTCTCACAGTGTACAGGTGGGTGGGCTCATGTATAATGCAGGAAAGGTGAGGCTATAGGGGGCACTTAAAATGTATCTTGGGTATTTTATATAATGTAGAACAGTGGTTCAGGTGTCATATGAAAACTAAAATTCTACACTTTCATATAACACCAGGATCGCAAGTTCTAGTTGTGAGATCTCCCAGCTGGTGATATCTCTAGAAATATCAAAGGTAGAACCATGATCTTGGTGTCATATGAAATCTGAGAATCTCTTCCACTGCTGTTTGAAGTGTCCGTCATCCTGAGCTTCCCTGCATGAGCCCATCCACTCGTAAGCAGTGAGAAGCAGGGTACAGATTTCAGCTGGCAATAGAGAAACATGTGAATTAAGTGGATTTAAGAGCAGGATTTTACAGAAAGTGGCCAACATGTCTTAATAAAGTGTATTACAATATTTATTATTAATGTCACAAACGGTTCCAGAAAATCGAAAGTTGTTCGGAAATTTAGTTAGACTTTAAAGGAATATGACTGTGTAATTCCAGTGCAGTCACACAGACCTACATAGATGACTCAGATCAGACATTGGCGGGATGGATGAAGATGTCCCAATTCCTATTTCTTTCTTAAAATCTGTCTATAGTAAAGCCACAAGTTGCGTAAAAGCTGCTTTTCTCGTTGCAGATTTTGCTGCAGCTTTTTGAGCCAAAGCCAGGAGTGGGTCTAACAGAAGGCAGAAGTATAAGAAGCTTCCTAGATATTTCCCATTCCTTTTCAAGCCATTTTTGGCTTTGGTTCAAAAAACCGCAGCACAATCTGCAACAGAAAAAGCTGATATTCCAGCATTGTGGGGCCTCGGCCTACAACGGGTTACTTAATAAGTATTTTGGCATGTGCGTGAGTTATACATGTCAGTGTGTTTTCTTTCTCAAATTTTTTTTTTTTTTTTTTTTTTTTTTTATATACATGGGGGTAGTCATATTTAACCTTTTCCCTGCCACGGTCTGTGCACCAGGAGAGGCGTTAATATTCATAGCGAGCGTTCCCACCAGCGTGGCTCGGTGCCAATCTCAAACTGCGCTTCTAAGTCCTTTTACATACTCTGTAAATAATTGATGGATTTGCCTGCCATGTTTCAAAAAGATGTCCCGCTCTACAGCCTCCACCAGCAAATGAATGGTGAGCGAGCAGGTTCTGCAAAAAAAAAAAAAAAACAGTTTTGTATGTTGTTATGAAATAATAACTGACACCGGAGTCCATTTGCTGATGGAAAGCTTTCTTATGTCTCGCAAGGGGTTTAAGAGATACTCCGTGCTTACTCAGGAGTGAAAGCATCAAATTAAAGTGTTTGTGCTGACAAAGGAGAAATTTGGATTTCAGCAAGCGATGCAAGATTGTGTGATCGCTCCGCGCGTCGGCGAGAGCAGCCCGGCCAGGCCTTGTAATGAAATGCATGCATACAATTAAAGCCACTTGAAGTGCGTAGCTGGAGGACGTGTTCCGTCAGTCTCTAGTGACCGCTGCCGCTCCCCGTACACCGGCTCCGATTCATATTCATAAATCAGCTCTTCACACATTGGCAGCATAGGTCCCACAGAGTAGGCAGGAGCATCGGGAGACCGGGCCTTGCAGCCAAGAACAGAAGTGAAAAATGATCCCACTTGATGGGGGCTCCTGCATTTATTGCTGGAAGGAAGAGCAAATTGAATAGCAATGAGAGTGTGTGAATAAGCACCTTGTCAGGAGATCTGACACTGACAGATGATAAGGTTCACACGTAGAGCTTCCACCCTGCACTGTGGCTTAGAGGTCCTGCTTGCTGGGAAGGGATGACTTCCAGTCAATGGGCAATACATCTTTCTTTGTGTTTCAGAATATCACGAGGCGTCCTGTGTTGGTCTGATGATGGAACAGAGAAAAATAGCAACTGCTCCCTTGAGACGTAATGTTATTTCCGTGCAGATAGAGAACTTTTTACTGTATTGATGCCTTGAGAGGTGTTTATATAGTATTAGGTATATAGTAGGAGCCGCTAGTACAATGTATTGACATAGGACACATTGGAGAAATCAACCACTTGCCTATTCACATGTATGGAGAGATTTTATACATATAATAAAACGGGGAAAAATACAATTTGAGAACCCCAGCGCTGAGGATCACAAGATGAGGCCTCTGAATAATTCTGCCAAATCTCAGTACCAAAATTGCAATTTAGACTGGTCACTTATAGTGGATGTCTGTCTTGATCCCTCACTGGCTCTGCCCACTTTGCTCAGAAGTAGTGAGCGAGTTGAAAAATGTTCATAGGTCAAAAAATGGGCCACTTTTACGCTAACAGGTGAACCTAGTATAATATATTATGAGCTTTGGGTTGTACATAGGAGTGTCTCTTAAAGCCATAGCTTGGATGACTTGTCTTAGGTTCTCAACACCTTGTTGACCAATGAGTGGGTGGACTGAAGAAAGAATTGCTGCTCTTTTTTTTTTTTTTTTTTTTTTATCTAGCGTGCTCCATTTAATCAGATGAAAAAATAGTTCATTGGTCAACATGTCCGACATGGCGTCTCCTGCCAGCAGTTGCTCGTTTCATAAGCAGTTACAGCTAGCAGATTGTGATATTTCATCCTGTAGCTTCACCGTTGGTGCAACCAGTGGGAAACCTTTTCAGGGCTGGATGGAGTCCATATTGTATGGTTGTGGGGTTGACTTCTCTCCTTAAGGCCTACAGTCTATATTTTGTCTAATGCTTTATTCACACAGCTGAGCCAGGGTAAAGTCAGTAGGCAATGGTAGAAGCTACTTATAATAACCCTGTCCACACAAGTGTGTAAGGTATAAGCTCTTCTGAAGGGGGTAGTTCAGGTTGCTGATGTGGAGGAAGAGTCTGAGGTTGCGACTTCCAATTGGATGCTTCGGAGACATCTTGGAGATGATGATGTGATGGGCATAGGCCTTGGAAGAACTGTAGATAATAATCTAAGAATGGGCAGGGGGCTTGTATAGGATACGGTGTATACTGAGCCTTAGGTTACTGTCTGTATTTTTGGCAATGGATGACTAGTGAATGCACTAACCATGAGAATGAAGGTAGAGGTGGATTATCTGGGAATAGGAGTTAATGGGTTGCTTTTCCTGCCCCCATTAGATGTTGCCCAGGGCCACCGCTGGTCTTTACTTTCTGATATCTCTTGACTTGCAGTAGATATTGCTCAGCCAGTTATTTGTCTTGGTGATCTCATGCCGTACACCCTACATCACCACTAACTGCAGGGATTGTCCTGCGGTGGTCACATGGCCACACGGCGCATCATTGATGCTTGGAAACGAAGATAAGCCAGCAGAGTTTACCAGATCAGTGGAGGATTTTAGTTGAGTAATAGCTCCTTGGTTATTTTATGGGCTACCCCCCTTTTAACCGAATGTTGCTCTCTTGTAAAACCCCTTTAAGATCATCCATGGTGTTACTTTATTTCCCTCCTAGCTCTAAGCAGTTTCCAGCGCGGCCTCTGGGGGGAGCTTCCAGTAAGCCATTATGTTATCAATTAGTGTCGATATAAATTTTTAACGAACCTTTACATGCTTTATTGATTAACCATACGCTGAAAGACTTTAACCATGGAGGTGCCGGAGCAGGTTAAACTTGGCCCGATTGCTACAAATTTTTGCGGATCGCACATTTAAAAATTCCCCAAAGCCTTCTTTGGTCATGCACAGAATAAATAACACCACCTATAATAGACTCTCATTGCCCACCACATGTAGGACAAGCCATCGCTGGGTACACGGTTAAAACCTGCTCCGGCTTTAGTGGTGATGTATGAGCCTCTGTAAGGGTAATGATCCTAAACCGCAGCGATCTCCTGTAACAGCAGTATCTGTCATATTCATTGGGATTACCACGCTCATTGATTTGTGTCTGTAAATCTGCAGTCCTACCCTTTAAATTTGATCTCTAATTGGGCCTCCTTAAATGGTTGAGACCAGGCTAGTGTGTATATCCTCGGAGCGCTGTCACCGGCAGCGTCTCTCCTCCCATTATACATTCTGCAGATTTGATGGAATCAGCAGGACTCCTCATTTGAAACAGTTTAATCGTCTCCTCTATCCTCGCGTTAAACCATTGAGGTGGTCAAGCGATGCACACAAATCATCCTAAATGGAAAATATAGCTCTCTCTGTGACCCAGCTAAATAGATCGAGCTATGCAAAACAAGTTAAAAAGTAATAAATGCCAGAGGAATCTTTTAATTGGAATAAAAAATTAGACACAACTTTATTTCCTTGCTGGTGCCGCAGCATTCCACTACATTGCCATGGCGGCTGCCAAAATGGGTTTATTATATTTAAGGGTGTTTTTTTTATTATTTTTTTGCAAACGGATTAGACTGAAAATACTATTCTTGATAGTGCTGAATTGCTTTTTCTTTCCCCTCCCCACCCCTTACTCATAAGGAATGCGCAGTGTGTGGCGATGGTTGGGTCACATGGCTAACCATTGGGCTGATGGATTGTATGTGTATGGTGGGTGAAACATCCCATATTAGGGGACTCCACAGGTAAACGTGATAATCGTAGTTTTTTCTGGGTTCCACCTGCAGGGGTACTGTGTAGTCGTGGGATCTGTAAGGATGACTATGCTCTATATCAGGGGTCAGCAACGTTCAGCACGCCAGCTGCTGTGAAGCTGCAACTCCCAACATGCTCCATTCACTTCCATGGGAGTCCCAAGAACAGCAGCGCAAATATGCATGCTAGGAGTTGTAGTTTTACAACAGCTGGAGTGACGAAGGTTGCCCACCCCTGGTCTATAAGTTGCAGAATGGTTGAACATCTTGTAGAATGAAAGAGTTTGTCAGGTCCAGGAGGCGTCTCGATCCAATATTACTGCCATGTAGGGGCCTTTAATAGGAGCAGAAACATACCTTTGTGGCCACAAACCTATAAAGTTATGCGGAGATAATACTCATTTTAGATATGCAGATCAGCCTGCAAGTGCACCAGGGGCGGGGCCTGTTTTGGGAGATTTGCCTAGAGACAGCTGTGATGCAGGCAGAGGCGCAAAATATAATTCACAACTATAAGGATGGCACTGGGCTGCGATCCTACAGGATAGCTGAAGACTGTCTCCACTGAGATGGTCAGAGAAAATCTATGAAACTCTTTATTTGCAAAAATGTTTAACTTTTGTTTACAAATTTAGGTCCGGTTATGTTCATGGGAAAATTTCTTTAAACTTCAGATAATTCTTTTAAAGGGGTTGTCCTACAATCAACATTGAATAGGTGTCAGCACCAGAACAGGGTACAAGCAGGATTTTGGAAGGAGCGTTAGTCGAGCCCTGCCGCTCACTTGAGTGCCTATGGGACTGATGGATACAGTTGCGATCTGCCCTTGGCTTACTTCATCAGTTCCATAGACTTTGGAGGGGCAGGGTACATGCTCGACCATCAGTCCATTCATTATTCCTTGCCGGATCAGGATCTCTGTCCTAGCGCTTGGTTAGGGTCCCGTTGGTGGGAGGGTCAGCTATCAGAAATTTCCATGTACATTTAGTAGCGCATTTTTAGGTGTTGCTTAAGGGTTTTGTCTAATAAGGACATGGCCATATGGATGTCATAAAGGGTGGAGGGTTCTTCATTGGGGATGTATCTGCACCATTATAAGCACCAGCGAAGAGCAGCTCCTGCCCTGGCAGACTCACAGTTATATATCACATAGTTATCTCTCCGTGTGAATGTACATTTTCTAATTCTCCATTTCCACTGCATGGGAAATATGTGGGCAGACCCAACTTCTACTGGTCGCTTCTTAGAGGGTTATCGAGGTGAGACAAATTCTTTAGCTGTTGTAGTCTACTAGTCAAGCAAGAATTGCTTATTCACCTGCACGTACTATAGGTAGTCTCTCTGCGCTGGTACTCCTGGTATGTCTACATTTTTTGTATGTATCCTGCCCATACAGAATCATCTGCAGATAAGATTAACCACTTCATGTCTTATGATGAATACCTTGTTTTTGCCATATACTGGACCTTGTGAGTCAGATGCTAAACGTGAAGATACTCAATGTTATGATTTATTTTGCAGGCTCTGGGTCTTTGGCAGCGATGGCAGTTTTTGAGGATCGCTATAGACCAGACATGGAGGTGAGTGACCTTGTGTTGGATTTCGGTACATCTGTCTGGTCTAGTGAACAATAGTCTCATCTCTGGTGTCAATGGGTCACATTGATCTGTGCCAAAAATCAATACTTCCACCTTAATCACCCGCCTACTTATTGACGCTGCAGTATATATGTGTCTGTTTATATATGTATGCTGTATATATCTGTAACTTATAAGAATGGCAGCTTGTACAAGGGGAATGCGATCAATGTGTGTGAACGGTCATCAAATAAGAAGGAAATGAGGCCAGTCTTAAGGAATTTTAAGGTGTTTTTTCCACTCTTTTTAGATGCTGTGAGGTTTAGACAACACAAAACTAGAACAAAAAGAAATTATAGACTGGTTAAAACCCTGGTGGTGAAAAAGTAGAGGAGGCGTTCATGTTAGGGTCACCGATGGTTTAGGATAGAAGAAAAGGTTCAGATTTCTATACCTGTGGTCTAGGGTAAAGCTTCCATACTTGGCCTACCAACTCCATAGCCTTCATTTATTCCCCAATGGACTTGGGTACACAATGGGGGGACATTACCCGATGGTGGTGTACTCCTCTCCCGGTGATGTGTTGTGTGGTTTTATGCCTTTGACAATTTGGGATCCAGCAGGGGATAGAAGACTCCAGTTAGAGATGGCTACATAGCTCTCTACCAGCAGTCCAGTGCCAAACCCAGGGACTGAAATTCAGCACCACATTTAGGCCATGGACATGCACAGTGCTGGTTTTTGAGAGCAAATAAGGGAACTATAACGCCTATAATAGGGCAGTATTTTGCACCCTGTAGTTGCACAGGTAAATGTCATTTGCCTTCCACTAGAATTAAGCATATATTGTGTGTGTATATATGTGTGCGAGCGCATGTATTTATAATCTATATGTATATATTATAAAAGTGTAACATTGAGAGCGCAGCGCGGTATTCCTATATCTGACCGCGCTCTCTTCCGGGCCTTGGTTAGCACAATTAATAGCGGAGCCTCTTCGATTTGGTAGTAGAGGATTCAAATGACATTGCATATCTGCCTCGCCGAGCCGCTATCTTTTATTGACCACATAAATTAGCAGTCTTTTGGGCGATTGTTACCGCTCAGTTAAGTCACATCATGAAGACAAGCTGTCACACATACTAGAAGCAGTCAATACCGATCAATATCTTAATGCCTCCAGTGTAAAGGTTGCAGGGGGACTGAGCAGTAATGGGCAGCGCGTAGCCTGTTTATGTCTGAAGTCTGTATTACTCCTATTTTTTCCCTTTATAAAGCTTCTGCATGTTTACCTTGTACAACACAGCTGAGCAGCTCTGGAAACAAGACCCCCACATGAGGGGTTTGGCTTTTTGCCTGCGTGTGATGAGATGGGAAAGTGTGGGATTTTTTATACTATAAATTATGTATAGGACTCTATAGAGCTTGGATAGCGGATTGGTGATTTGGCGGTTTTCTCAGGAAGTGTTATATACTAGCTGGAAAGTGATGTAGAAATAAAAGGACAGATGTTTGTACATTAAAGGTATTACTCATGTCAGTTTGCGATTGGCATGAATATCATAAAAATACAGAACTGGATAAAAGCTAATATGTAGCCTAAGGAGCCCCCTATGAACTATAGTCTGACTGGTTGTCTGAACCATCATAAACTAGCGGTTTGGTGTCTTAGTGCGCGCCCTTTCTATACTTCTAGTCTGGTTGTTTACTCTTGAATGACCCTGTATAGCTGTAGTCTGGACCACCCCCTCCACACTAACTGTATAATGGATGTGTAGTCTGGACCGCCCCCTCCACACTAACTGTATAATGGATGTGTAGTCTGGACCCCCCTCCCCACACTAACTGTATAATGGATGTGTAGTCTGTACCGCCCCCTCCACACTAACTGTATAATGGCTGTGTATTCTGAACCATCTCCTATACTACGACTGTATAATGGGTGTGTATTCTGGACAACCCCCTCCACACTAACTGTATAATGGATGTGTAGTCTGGACCGCCCCCTCCACACTAACTGTATAATGGATGTGTAGTCTGGACAACCCCCTCCACACTAACGATAATGGAGTGTAGTCCCCCCTCCACACTAACTGTATAATGGATGTGTAGTCTGGACAACCCCCCCACACAACTGTAAAGTGGTGTCTGACCGCCCCCTCCACACTAACTGTATAATGGATGTGTAGTCTGGACCGCCCCCTCCACCACCCCCCCCTAACTGTATAATGGATGTGTAGTCTGGACCGCCCCCCCCCCCTCCACACTAACTGTATAATGGATGTGTAGTCTGGACCGCCCCCTCCACACTAACTGTATAATGGATGTGTAGTCTGGACCGCCCCCTCCACACTAACTGTATAATGGCTGTGTAGTCTGGACCGCCCCCTCCACACTAACTGTATAATGGATGTGTAGTCTGGACCGCCCCCTCCACACTAACTGTATAATGGATGTGTAGTCTGGACCGCCCCCTCCACACTAACTGTATAATGAATGTGTAGTCTGGACCGCCCCCTCCACACTAACTGTATAATGGCTGTGTAGTCTGGACCGCCCCTCTACAAAAACTGCTTTCTTACATCTATGAGACCCATCTCCTGTCTGGCCTGTTTTCACATTGTTTAGGTCCGTATCTTAGCATTTTTATTTTTTGTTTAATACATAGTTTGATGTGGAGAAATAGTTTAATTCGGGTTGTATGCGATGGTTGCTTACTTCCAGATAAAGTGTCACTGTTGTCCATGGCTTGTGCATGGTATTTCAGTGCAGCATCATAAGAGCCGGCGGAAGTTAGGGAATATCCGTATGAAGCTAGAAGTAATCACAAGGAACTTCCACAAGTTTTTTTTAATGAATTATGACTATAATTAATATCATTATGATTATTTTATGGCTTTCTAAATAACCCAGCATATAGACCAATGTGACCTGTCTACCAATGTGCCTAGTAATGATGCCCGCAGTATCCGTCATTTCTCAGATAAGGGACCCCACACATTGTAGTAATGGGCCAGCTGATGTGTACACATCTCTTGTTACAACTTGTGCCAATAGGTTACTATTGCTGATGAATGTATCCACCATATCCGAGCAGCCACATTTGTATACATCTGTCAGTGACGGGATCTGTATGTAAGACCCGGCTGTCTGAGAACCACCAATGTTATAAACCATATGTGTGCAGAAAGGGAATTACATTCAGGGTGTTCTGCTTAAACAGAACACCTATGAATTGTCAAACCCGACAATTTCAAAGGGATCGGACAACCATGTAATGCACGTGTCAGCGGTGATGGAATGATGGGTCATATTGGATTTTGACATACCCAATCCTTGTGTTTTCTGTAGAGACAAGCTACCATCAGAAGAGTCTGGCAGTGGCTTATTCCCTTTTTGCCATTGAAAATACATGCATACTTGGACATACCTGTACATGTACGGTGGTTAGGGATGTGGAGGTATAGCCATCAGTCAGATGAGTGGCTGAAAGTTATTGGAAGCTTATATTGATTTATACCCTTAACCCCTATCAAGACACAACTGTATTACAAGGCTGTCACAATATGAGATTGTTCTGGAGTAGTGGGGTATAGGTGGACCCCTATGACTTGTGATTTTATATGGTAATGTAAAGGGGGTCTAAAGTTGCCCAAGACTCAGTATTGATGACCAATCCTTAGGGTAAGTCTCCAACACCCTGCACCCCCTGATCAGTTATTTTCAGAGCAGTATGGATTTGGAAGCGGCCTGCTCCATTCACTGCAGTGGCCATGTCCTAGAATAGAAACTTAGCTGCGCTAGCACTAGAATAGAAAGACAGTGCTCTCTAGGCTCTGACCACTAACTAAGGAGAATAGCATTCACAGTAGACCCCAATATAGCGTTGTGTAAAAGCACAACTCCTTTCAAGTCTGTATGGCGCTGACGGTGGTGCTACAGTCACTGGGACACCACTTCTGGAATTTGTCAGAGCTGAATGTAGTGGCGAAAAGGAGAGTAGAAACCACCAGAAAAAAAAAAATCTGGATACTGTGCCACTCCTTTCAGTGAAGAACATCAGTTTACATGCTTGGTTATTGGTGGTTTCTACTTTTTCTTTTCGACTCTAGAGTCCATCCAGGACCTTACACTCATGAGCAGAGGGGAAAACTTGGGGAACATTCAGTGCAGAGATCCTGGGAAAGTTAATACAACTCCCTGAGACTTGTGGTCCTGTCTTGAAGCAGATTACACCTCCTTTTCTCAGCCATACAAGTTGTATGACGAGTCACCTAGGTTTACTAGGTTTTACACCTTACCTATCTATCACTGAGCAGTATGGAGGGGTCCGACTACTGACCAATTCGCTTTAGGGTTACTTATAATTTGAGGATATCTGAAGAACAGTCTCTGCTGTTTACTCAGCATGCAAGGTGAATGAATAGATAGATTATATATTCCTAAACTTCCTCCAATATCCGTGCATGTTGGTCATGTCTCGGCATGACATTCTGATGAATTATAAGCGTGCTCAGGTTTAATCTTGGTCGGCTTTGAGAATGGATTTCTACATGCTTATATCTTCCTGGACGTTAGAAGCAGTTGCCTGAAGTGTGCAAAAAAAAAACAAAAAACGCATTACAAAATATTACTGTCAGATGTCAGCATTGGCTGGAATATTAATGAGAAGCAGCTTAATTAACGGAGCGGCGCTGACAGCGGCGGAGAATTGATGGAGACTAATAAAACTGTAATGAAGATGATTCATAGAAGTTTTGATCGGGAGGAAGACAACACAGGAATACAACGAAAGCCTTTGCTGTGTCAGGCTGCTAAAGCCGCGTATCCGTAGCCGGCGCTGTTCACGTGGGGGTAACGTGTAACTGTTTTGATATCCTCTATGAAGGGCAAAGTGGTATCTTCTCAGACGCAGGCAGTCCTTATTTGCATTTAGTTGTTATGCGGGATGTGGCCAAGATTACCCATTGTCGCGAGTTGCCACAGTGAGCAAGAGAATAAACCCCCTTGAAGATTATGGTTCATTAAAACGGGAAGAAGATTAATATTTTCCCTGTCAAGATCAATACGGCTTCTCCTGCACTAATTGTCAGAAAAGCTCGCGGAGGCTACTGAAGGATGGCAGTGTGTGCGCACAGTAGATCACAGGGACAGTATTCAAAGGAAGGCTGTCCTGCACCCTCTGGTATCGACTTGCAAATTAGCAGCTGGATTCTAATTAAACAAGCTTAATGAAAGGAGCATTTGAATACTGCCGAAGAGTTAAAAAAAAAAAAAAAAAAAAAAAAGACAATCCTCTTTCCATTCTCTAATATGTCCTGTACGGCAGACCCAGGGAGATGGCGGCGGTGCCATGTGTGGTAGATGCATCTTTTATTATCATCATCCCTATATCATTGTATGCTGTCTGGAAGGCTTTGTGGACATGGTGCAATAGGCAGCACAGTCACTTCAAAGATATTATTTTCTGCATTGTCTTTCCCTTGCCGGGGGGTTCAGTATCGCCCCCCAGTTGTTATTTATATTTCATGGTGGTTCTTCACATTTGCATGTGTTTGAAGTGATCGTCGGTTGTGACATATTAGGGTATCATTGAAGTAGCCTTTTGTGCACTTTTCAAGCACCACTGCTTTGGTTTTCATTAGATATCTCTCTTACTTACCTGGGATTGTGCCTTTTTGTGAATTGCTACATATATAAAGGGAGTGAAGCTGAGCTCTGTGATATATAGGTTTATATGATAGAGGGAGAGAAGCTGAGCTCTGTGATATATAGGGTTATATGATAGAGGAGAGAAGCTGAGCTCTGTGATATATAGGGTTATATGATAGAGGAGAGAAGCTGAGCTCTGTGATATATAGGGTTATATGATAGAGGAGAGAAGCTGAGCTCTGTGATATATAGGGTTATATGATAGAGGGAGAGAAGCTGAGCTCTGTGATATATAGGTTATATGATAGAGGAGAGAAGCTGAGCTCTGTGATATATAGGGTTATATGATAGAGGAGAGAAGCTGAGCTCTGTGATATATAGGATTATATGATAGAGGGAGAGAAGCCCGGAGGAGTGGAGAGAAGCTGAGCTCTGTGATATGTAGGGTTATATGATAGAGGAGAGAAGCTGAGCTCTGTGATTTATAGGGTTATATGATAGAGGAGAGAAGCTGAGCTCTGTGATATATAGGGTTATATGATAGAGGGAGAGAAGCTGAGCTCTGTGATATATAGGTTATATGATGGAGAGAGGCTGAGCTCTGTGATATATAGGTTATATGATAGAGGAGAGAAGCTGAGCTCTGTGATATATAGGATTATATGATGGAGGAGAGAAGCTGAGCTCTGTGATATATAGGATTATATGATAGAGGGAGAGAAGCTGAGCTCTGTGATATGTAGGTTATATGATAGAGGAGAGAAGCTGAGCTCTGTGATATATAGGGTTATATGATAGAGGGAGAGAAGCTGAGCTCTGTGATATATAGGGTTATATGATAGAGGAGAGAAGCTGAGCTCTGTGATATATAGGGTTATATGATAGAGGAGAGAAGCTGAGCTCTGTGATATATAGGGTTATATGATAGAGGGAGAGAAGCTGAGCTCTGTGATATATAGGGTTATATGATAGAGGAGAGAAGCTGAGCTCTGTGATATATAGGGTTATATGATAGAGGGAGAGAAGCTGAGCTCTGTGATATATAGGGTTATATGATAGAGGAGAGAAGCTGAGCTCTGTGATATATAGGGTTATATGATATAGGAGAGAAGCTGAGCTCTATGATATATAGGTTATATGATAGATGAACAGAAGCTGACCTCTGTGATATGTAGGTTATATGATAGAGGAGAGAAGCTGAGCTCTGTGATATATAGGGTTATATGATAGAGGGAGAGAAGCTGAGCTCTGTGATATATAGGGTTACAGTGCCTTGAGAAAGTATTCGGCCCCCTTGAACTTTTCAACCTTTTGCCACATTTCAGGCTTCAAACATAAGGATGGGACACAATTGTGAAGTGGAACGAAATTTATTGGTTATTTTAAACTTTTGTAAAAAATAAAAAACTGAAAAGTGGGGCGTACCAAATTATTCGGCCCCCTTAAGTTAATACTTTGTAGCGCCACCTTTTGCTGCGATTACAGCTGCAAGTCGCTTGGGGTATGTCTCTATCAGTTTTGCACATCGAGAGACTGAAATTCTTGCCCATTCTTCCTTGGAAAACAGCTGGAGCTCAGTGAGGTTGGATGGAGAGCGTTTGTGAACAGCAGTTTTCAGCTCTTTCCACAGATTCTCGATTGGATTCAGGTCTGGACTTTGACTTGGCCATTCTAACACCTGTATATGTTTATTTGTGAACCATTCCATTGTAGATTTTGCTTTATGTTTGGGATCATTGTCTTGTTGGAAGATAAATCTCCGTCCCAGTCTCAGGTCTTTTGCAGACTCCAACAGGTTTTCTTCCAGAATGGTCCTGTATTTGGCTCCATCCATCTTCCCATCAATTTTAACCATCTTCCCTGTCCCTGGTGAAGAAAAGCAGGCCCAAACCATGATGCTGCCACCACCATGTTTGACAGTGGGGATGGTGTGTTCAGGGTGATGAGCTGTGTTGCTTTTACGCCAAACATATCGTTTTGCATTGTGGCCAAAAAGTTGGATTTTGGTTTCATCTGACCAGAGCACCTTCTTCCACATGTTTGGTGTGTCTCCCAGGTGGCTTGTGGCAAACTTTAAACGAGACTTTTTATGGATATCTTTGAGAAATGGCTTTCTTCTTGCCACTCTTCCATAAAGGCCAGATTTGTGCAGTGTACGACTGATTGTTGTCCTATGGACAGACTCTCCCACCTCAGCTGTAGATCTCTGCAGTTCATCCAGAGTGATCATGGGCCTCTTGGCTGCATCTCTGATCAGTCTTCTCCTTGTTTGAGATTAAAGTTTAGAGGGACGGCCGGGTCTTGGTAGATTTGCAGTGGTCTGATACTCCTTCCATTTCAATATGATCGCTTGCACAGTGCTCCTTGGGATGTTTAAAGTTTGGGAAATCTCTTTGTATCCAAATCCGGCTTTAAACTTCTCCACAACAGTATCACGGACCTGCCTGGTGTGTTCCTTGGTCTTCATGATGCTCTCTGCGCTTTAAACAGAAGCCTGAGACTATCACAGAGCAGGTGCATTTATACGGAGACTTGATTACACACAGGTGGATTATATTTATCATCATCAGTCATTTAGGACAACATTGGATCATTCAGAGATCCTCACTGAACTTCTGGAGTGAGTTTTCTGCACTGAAAGTAAAGGGGCCGAATAATTTGGCACGCCTCACTTTTCAGTTTTTCATTTTTTACAAAAGTTTAAAATAACCAATAAATTTCATTCCACTTCACAATTGTGTCCCACTTGTTGTTGATTCTTCACCAAAAAATTTAAATTTTATATCTTTATGTTTGAAGCCTGAAATGTGGCAAAAGGTTGAAAAGTTCAAGGGGGCCGAATACTTTCGCAAGGCGCTGTATATGATAGAGGAGAGAAGCTGTGATCTGTGATATATAGGATTATATGATGGAGGAGAGAAGCTGATCTCTGTGATATATTGTGTTATATAATAGTGGGAGAATTTTTGACTTTCAGGCTCCATATCTCACCATCCACTATAGCTTTGAACGTGAGACTACCATCATTTTATAGACCATTATCTTGGCTCTCTCATACATAACTTTGACTTGTAACTATTTAGCATATGGTTAGTTATGCAGATTCTTGTCATGCAACTGCATTGTTACTGTTTTGTCCCTAAAAATCTAAATTTTTTTATTATTGTGTAAATCCACCTTTGGCTTTCAACACTGCCTGAATCCTTGTGGGCATGCTCTCGATCAGATTCAAGCATGTCTCAGCTGAAACCTGATCCCAGGTCTCTTCTACACGTTCCCAATGTTGGTGCATACTGGTCGACTCACTTGTGTACGAATACAGCTTTTTCTTCAACTCTACCGACAAGTGTTTGATTGGGTTGAGGTCTGGGACTGTGGGGGCCAATCCAGCATCTCTACTTCATTGTTATTGAACCATTTCTTCTCTAATCTCGGCATATGTTTCGGGTCGTTGTCCTGCTTGGAACACTGTCGTCCTTTTCATACCCATAGTACTTGAATGTATGAAATTGCTTGTCTTGTAGGAGACTCACCTTAAGCTCAGCATTGAGACCACCATCGATCCTGGTCAAGTATCCAATGACTTTGGCTGTCAAACAACCCCATATCATCAGGCTTCCTTCACCAAACTTGACAGTTCCTTCAATTTCTCAATCTATTAGCCCCATTTTCCCTTGTTTCTTCCAGACCCATTTGAACCCGTCAGAGCTCAGTCTATTGACCTTCGTTTCATTGCTCCAAATCACCCGTTTCCAATCTTCTACTGTCCACTTTTCATACTTTTTTGCAAACTTGAGCCGACCCTTCTTATGATGATATTGAAGTTGTCGTCTTCAGCTTTTTTCGAGCCACCATTCCAGACTTGTGTAACGTGCGTCGCTTGCATGGACATCTGTGATCCCACTATTACATACAAGCCACCTCCGCTGCCGTGTGTGTCACACCAGAACTGATAGATCTTGTGATGAGCCGACTTGTAGACTCTGATATTTTGCCTGGATGTCATCTCTTGGCTTTTAAGTGGATGAACGGACTTCATTTCATATTCTTCCGACTGTCAGGGCACTCACATGATGCAGTTTGGCAATTTTCTTGGCCAAGAAACCACTATTGATAAGTTGGATGATGCTGCTTCTCTTTTCTTGGGAAATCTTCTTTTCGCTTGGGAATCCACGTAATAACACACTGAGCTATTAGGGAATGTGAGAACAAGTTGTAATTTATAGTATACAAGAAGGAAAAGATTTTTCCACCACCCAGGAGCAAAACATTAACAATGCAGTTACATGACAAGAATCTGCAGAACTAGTCATATGCTAAATAGTTACAAGTCACATTTATGTATGAGATAGCCAAGATGATTGTCTATAAAATGATGGGAGTCTCATGTTGGAAGCTGTAGTGGATGGTGAGATATGGAGCATGAAAGTCACAAGTGCAAAACAATGTTACCCTTTTGCTTATCAGTGTATAGGTTTATATGATACTGGGAGAGAAGCTGAGCTCTGTGATTTATAGAGGTACAGTGCTGGCCAAAAGTATTGGCACCCCTGCAATTCTGTCAGATAATACTCAATTTCTTCCAGAAAATGATTGCAATCACAAATGCTTTGGTAATAAGATCTTCATTTAATTTGTCTTCAATGGAAAACCACAAAAAGAATTGTCAAAAAGCCAAATTGGATATAATTCCACACCAAACATAAAAAAGGGGGTGGACAAAAGTATTGGCACCCTTTGAAAAATCAGGTGATGCTTCTCTAATTTGTGTAATTAACAGCACCTGTTACTTACCTGTGGCACATAACAGGTGGTGGCAATAACTAAATCACACTTGCAGCCAGTTGAAATGGATTAAAGTTGACTCAACCTCTGTCCTGTGTCCTTGTGTGTACCACATTGAGCATGGAGAAAAGAAAGAAGACCAAAGAACTGTCTGAGGACTTGAGAAGCAAAATTGTGAGGAAGCATGAGCAATCTCAAGGCTACAAGTCCATCTCCAAAGACCTGAATGTTCCTGTGTCTACCGTGCGCAGTGTCATCAAGAAGTTTAAAGCCCATGGCACTGTGGCTAACCTCCCTAGATGTGGACGGAAAAGAAAAATTGACGAGAGATTTCAACGAAAGATTGTGCGGATGGTGGCTAAAGAACCTCGACTAACATCCAAACAAGTTCTAGCTGCCCTGCAGTCCGAGGGTACAACAGTGTCAACCCGTACTATCCGTCGGCGTCTGAATGAAAAGGGACTCTATGGTAGGATACCCAGGAAGACCCCACTTCTGACCCAGAGACATAAAAAAGCCAGGCTGGAGTTTGCCAAAACTTACCTGAGAAAGCCAAAAACTTTTTGGAAGAATGTTCTCTGGTCAGATGAGACAAAAGTAGAGCTTTTTGGAAAAAGGCATCAACATAGAGTTTACAGGAAAAAAAAAGAGGCCTTCAAAGAAAAGAACACGGTCCCTACAGTCAAACATGGCGGAGGTTCCCTGATGTTTTGGGGTTGCTTTGTTGCCTCTGGCACTGGATGCTTGACCGTGTGCATGGCATTATGAAGTCTGAAGATTACCAACAAATTTTGCAGCATAATGTAGGGCCCAGTGTGAGAAAGCTGGGTCTCCCTCAGAGGTCATGGGTCTTCCAGCAGGACAATGACCCAAAACACACTTCAAAAAGCACTAGAAAATGGTTTGAGAGAAAGCACTGGAGACTTCTAAAGTGGCCAGCAATGAGTCCAGACCTGAATCCCATAGAACACCTGTGGAGAGATCTCAAAATGGCAGTTTGGAGAAGGCACCCTTCAAATCTCAGGGACCTGGAGAAATTTGCCAAAGAAGAATGGTCTAAAATTCCAGCAGAGCATTGTAAGAAACTCAGTGATGGTTACCGGAAGCGGTTGTTTGCAGTTATTTTGTCTAAAGGTTGTGCTACCAAGTATTAGGCTGAGGGTGCCAATACTTTTGTCCGGCCCATTTTTGGAGTTTTGTGTAAAATGTTCAATGATTTGATTTTTTTTTTCATTCTCTTTTGTGTTTTTTCATTGCAAGCAAAATAAATGAAGATATTATTACCAAAGCATTTGTGATTGCAATCATTTTCTGGAAGAAATTGAGTATTATCTGACAGAATTGCAGGGGTGCCAATACTTTTGGCCAGCACTGTATATGATAGAGGAGAGAAGCTGAGCTCTGTGATATATAGGGTTATATGATAGAGGAGAGAAGCTGAGCTCTGTGATTATATAGGATTATATAATAGAAGAGAGAAGCTGAGCTCTGTGATATATAGGGGTATATAATAGAGGGAGAGAAGCTGAGCTGTGTGATATATAGGTTATATGATAGAGGAGAGAAGCTGAGCTCTGTGATATATAGGGTTATAGGATACTGGGAGAGAAGCTGAGCTCTGTGATATATAGGATTATATGATACTGGGAGAGAAGCTGAGCTCTGTGATATATATAAAGGGTTATAGGATAGAGGAGAGAAGCTGAGCTCTGTGATATATAGGTTATATGATAGAGGGAGAGAAGCTGAGCTCTGTGATATATAGGTTATATGATGGAGGAGAGAAGCTGAGCTCTGTGATATATAGGTTATATGATAGAGGAGAGAAGCTGAGCTCTGTGATATATACAGTCATATGAAAAAGTTTGGGCACCCCTATTAATCTTAATCATTTTTAGTTCTAAATATTTGGGTGTTTGCAACAGCCATTTCAATTTGATATATCTAATAACTGATGGACACAGTAATATTTCAGGATTGAAATGAGGTTTATTGTACTAACAGAAAATGTGCAATATGCATTAAACCAAAATTTGACCGGTGCAAAAATTTGGGTACCCTTATCATTTTATTGATTTGAATACTCCTAACTACTTTTTACTGACTTACTGAAGCACAAAATTGGTTTTGTAACCTCACTGAGCTTTGAACTTCATAGCCAGGTGTATCCAATCATGAGAAAAGGTATTTAAGGTGGCCAATTGCAAGTTGTTCTCCTATTTGAATCTCCTCTGAAGAGTGGCATCATGGGCTCCTCAAAACAACTCTCAAATGATCTGAAAACAAAGATTGTTCAACATAGTTGTTCAGGGGAAGGATACAAAAAGTTGTCTCAGAGATTTAACCTGTCAGTTTCCACTGTGAGGAACATAGTAAGGAAATGGAAGACCACAGGGACAGTTCTTGTTAAGCCCAGAAGTGGCAGGCCAAGAAAAATATCAGAAAGGCAGAGAAGAAGAATGGTGAGAACAGTCAAGGACAATCCACAGACCACCTCCAAAGAGCTGCAGCATCATCTTGCTGCAGATGGTGTCACTGTGCATCGGTCAACAACACAGCACACTTTGCACAAGGAGAAGCTGTATGGGAGAGTGATGCGAAAGAAGCCGTTTCTGAAAGCACGCCACAAACAGAGTTGCCTGAGGTATGCAAAAGCACATTTGGACAAGCCAGCTTCATTTTGGAAGAAGGTCCTGTGGACTGATGAAACAAAGATTGAGTTGTTTGGTCATACAAAAAGGCGTTATGCATGGCGTCCAAAAACACAGCATTCCAAGAAAAACACTTGCTACCCACTGTAAAATTTGGTGGAGGTTCCATCATGCTTTGGGACTGTGTGGCCAATGCCGGCACCGGGAATCTTGTTAAAGTTGGGGGGGGCATGGATCCAACCCATATCACCAGAATTTTTTAAAAAAAAAACAAAAAAAAGTGGCCAAATTTAAATATCCCCGGGGGGGATATTTCACCAAAACAAAAAACCAAAAAAAACCCCCCAAAAAATTCTCCCTTTCTTTCAAAAAAAAAAAAAAAATTTTTTCTGGAATGGCCATCCCAGTCCCCAGACCTGAATATCATTGAACATCTGTGGGATAATTTGAAGCGGGCTGTCCATGCTCGGCGACCATCAAACTTAACTGAACTGGAATTGTTTTGTAATGAGGAATGGTCAAAAATACCTTCATCCAGGATCCAGGAACTGATTAAAAGCTACAGGAAGCGACTAGAGGCTGTTATTTTTGCAAAAGGAGGATCTACTAAATATTAATGTCACTTTTCTGTTGAGGTGCCCATACATTTGCACCGGTCAAATTTTGGTTTAATGCATATTGCACATTTTCTGTTAGTACAATAAACCTCATTTCAATCCTGAAATATTACTGTGTCCATCAGTTATTAGATATATCAAATTGAAATGGCTGTTGCAAACACCCAAATATTTAGAACTAAAAATGATTAAGATTAATAGGGGTGCCCAAACTTTTTCATATGACTGTAGGTTATATGATAGAGGGAGAGAAGCTGAGCTCTGTGATATATAGGTTATATGATAGAGGGAGAGAAGCTGAGCTCTGTGATACATAGGTTATAGAATTGTGAAGAGAGTAAATCCTGACAGGACTCCTAGGAGACACTTAGAGTCCTGATTTCCCCGCCCACACACACTGATACACAGAGCTGTCAGTCCCGGTTTGTGGGCGTAGCCGTCAGGACTCTTGGTGATAGAATGGAGCATTAGCGCTAACTTTGTGTGGGTGAAGGAAGTGCAGAGTATAAAGCAGGAGATGCTTCTTAACATTTGGTTTTAGAATTATAAGTCAAAGAGACAGTCTGTGTGTGTCTGTGCAGGATATCCTCTTCATTTTTAATTTTAGGCTGCTTTTACACTTTGAGTGGTGGGGTTACACTTTACCCCTGACCCCTTTGGCCTTTCTTCTCCCTATATAGTATACGTTTTTTTACCTCCGGTTGGCTCCACTGCTCAGGCTGCTTAGGCTTGATGAAATGTCTTCCATTATGACAGCGTTGCTAACGCTTCTCTTTCTTACCCCTCCCTACCGCTGGCTCTGTTTTTCCTAGTGAAGGGGTTATCTAGGACCTACCCTTTTGCCCCCAGAATCATCGGCACACTTGTCTATGGAATATGTCTGCTATTGCAGCTTATCCCTACTCAAGTGAATAGGATTGACCTGTGGAGGTTGTCAGAAGAAAGGTTGCCGACTACGGCTTCAAAATTAATTTTTTTAATCGTATTATAAAATTAATAATATTCTTAGTAATATAATTACTTAATTGGATGTGTAGTTTGTTACATATTTACTTTCCCCGGAATCAATCACTAGATTTTTCCTGAATAGGTTCACACTAGCGTTCGCTTGTCTCTGTCCCAGATTCCACCTGCAAGGAGGACTTTTGTCTCCAACGATTTCAGTATAAAATTGGTGGAAACCCCTCGGACCCATTATAGTGCTACCATTACTATGGGGTCCGCGGGTTTCCGCGTATAACCGCTTGTTAAGCGGATAGGGTTTCCGTCTTTCAGGTCCCCATGTGGACCTGAAGGACGGAAACCCGAATGCTAGTGTGAACCTTAGAGGATCTTTACTGCTTTTGTGTGACTGCGGCTGTCAGCTATTTATGACAGAATCGGAGTTGGTGCTTTGAGCTAATGACTCCACAACCCTGCAGTATCAGCTTCGGCCTCATGACAAGTGTGGCGCCTTTTTTGGAAACGAGGCAGGATTTTTATTTTTTTTTTTCCAGATCCTGGACAACCCCTTTAATTCCTCTTCTTCTCCTTGCCTGTATTTTCCTCCTCCTCCTCTCGCCGCTCGCTTCCTACACTCCATCCATCATAAAACTTGCTAATGTCTCTTGTTGCTGAAGATCTTCCGTTTTGTCTTGTCTTTTCTTCCGTGTCTGCTTCCATTTCCTCTCCGCTGTCTCCTCCTTTCTCTCCTTGAAGAGAGAACTGCCAAGACTAGCTAGAATGAAATCTGGGGTGGCAGCTGCTGTGCCCCACAGTTACATAGCGAGACTTTGAAGATGTTTCAACTTAAAGGAGCTGAGGGCTACGGGCTTAGCCAATTTCTGCAGGTTGCTGGAGCTTTGGCTCTCTGCCTTTTGAAGATGAGCTGCTAAAGCTCCTGCCACTGCCGCAAGCGTGCTAACACCAGCAGGATGTTTTTTTTTTGTTGTTGTGTTTTTTTTTTTTTTTCTTTAGCTTTAGCACATCTCATATGTAAGTAGCACGTACTTTGTCAATGCCAAATGTGACAAGCCTTCCGCTAGATTGGCCCTGCCCGGAAGCTTTCACCGCAGTGATAGATAGCGAAGTGCACAAGTGCCACTTTTCCAGACTGATTTATGGAGTCATATTTCACAGAGAAGCGAGCGTCGGCCTCTGGAGAAACGCTTATGGATTGCCAAAGACCAGAGCTGCTTCACTTCTCCAGGCCTTGCATTCGTTTAAAGGCTCTGACGCCATGCACCTGATATCCATTGCAGAGCCGCATCCATTTGTCATGTGGGCAGCTATAGATCTAACCCGAGCAAAGACTCCCCGGCCGGCCTGCGCGCAGCCTTTACATCATCTTATTGACTCGGAGCTCTCAGATTGCCTCAGGACTGTCAATGGAGGAACTAAATGCCTCGCTACCATTATTATATATTTTTTAGTTCTAGAAGCATGTCTGGGATCTCTGTAATGTAACCTTTGACTATTGCGTCTGCCCTGTAAGGGCTCTCTGTGATCCATGGTGGCCACTAGTAGATGATCCAGCTCAAGGAGTGGATTGCCCACCTTATGCAGTAGTCATGGAAGGTTCATCATGCTTTACACCCCAGTTCTGAATTGACTGGCCGGTCGGAGATCGTGCGCATCCCCATTCGTTTCAATGGGACTCCTGGAGACAGCCAAGTGCTGTCTTCTGACCATCAGTGGTTTCATTGAAATGAAAGGGGTAGCATTTCCTGTGTGACCAGCCAGTCCATTCAGTCCTGGGGTGTAAAGCACCCTTGGTTTGTGTGATTGTTGGGGGTCCCTGCAGTCAGACCCCCACTGATCAGCTCACCTTTGGATTGGGGGTTATTTTCTGTGAATAGGATACCCCTTTAATGCCTTCATGCAGGTTAAGAGTGATCTCTTGTAATATAATATAAGAAAAAACCCTGAATGTTTGGCCTTGTTTAACACTTAGGCAAAGTTCACATCTGCGCACAAGTCCACCAGGGGGACATGAACAACAGAGAGTCAGACTGCTAAAACAGCGGTTACCCGCGGACCCCATAGGCTATAATGGTGTTCGCTGAAACCGGCGGAGAGAAAAGTCCTCCGTGGCCTTTTTTCTCTGATTTCTGGTGGAGTCTCCAATGGATGTGAACTTAGCCTTACCAAATTGGAATATCTGTCTGTATTCCAAACATGTGCAATGGACAGATACTATATATGGACTATATACGGACCCGCTGGATAATCTAGAACTGCAGCCTCTCTTACTTCTCTATACAGGCTGCATCATTGGGGCACAATCCACTCATTGAAGGGGCTCTATGCTTTGGAGAATCCCTACTTGTTAGACGTGTCGCTGTACAGTAAGCTGATCACAGAAAATCCCCCTGCTGGGACCCCCAGAGATCTGCTGTACCCTGTGAGATAACCTGGCAGTAAGTGTATAGTTTACCTGCAGCACCACCACAGGCGAAATGAAGCATTACACAATGCCTATTCAAAACATTGAGCTGTCTGTGTAATACAGGCCAGGCCAGGTCCTCCACAGTGAGAGACGCTCTTTATAGCAGCAAAGAAATGAACAGAAGATTTCCCACTATTAGCTCAGAATAGGATGTGTAAAAATTGGTTTTATGAGCCAGAAACCCTTTTACGCAATGTTTCGGGCAATCCCATGGAGGATCCCCCCAAGATAAGTTGGTTTTGTTGAGTCCTCCAGGGTAGGTCTTGATACGTTGTATATCATTTGTGAAGAGGTTTACACAACCATTTACTACCCCTATAGTCTGTGTGTGTTAGTGGCCGCCTGACGTTATGATGACTATGGCAAGGAAACATTGGCACGATCTATTTAGCCCCTAATATTTTATACCAAATGATCCCAGGAGAATTGGCAGAACATGGCACAATCTTCTAGTTGGTGGGGCCCCAGGGGTCCTGAGAACAAGGCCCTTTTGGCTTTTTCCCTGTGTAAATTTATGGCCGGCCATCCATTGTGCTGCTAATGTTACACGTCTCCATTTAGGTGGACCTATAGGCCGAGCTAGTCCTGTAGTGGTCACTGGGTTCATGGCAGCCCTTAGGGGCATTTTTACGATTTGGAAAAAATGCTGAGGTTAACAAATTCAGCTATGTTTTTTTGCAAAGCAGATGTTACCTTTCCCATAATGCCCCTGGTATGGCTATATGCACCACATTTACTCCAGAATCTGCCGATTTAATACAAGGACACATCCCGACTCTCACTGTATAAATAGGTGGCTGGTCAGTTGTCTGGGAAAGCTGGGTGGTGCCATATTTGCAGTCAGTCGGAGAAATAACCTATATCTATGGCGGTTTCTGGGAGTTGCGTAAATCTAAGGGTTCCTGAGTGACATTGGCAGCGAGGACTAATGGAGGGAGAATGAAGCCGAGTCTCTGGCTGTTTTCCGCCAGGTTGTGGTTTAGAGCCCTATATGTTTTATTCTGGCAGGTTATGTGGCATAAATGAATAGATAATGTCTACGACACTAACCTGGATTTACATTCTTTTACTAGGAAAGATAAACTGCTGATTAATTCAGTATAGAACTCAATTACAAAGTGAGCGCCTCTCAGTGGGGACCCGTCACCCTGCAGACAACAGATGCTGAATTTATACCCTGACATCCTCCTCGCTGCAATGAAATATTAACATATTTTATTGCATGTGTGAGGTGCAGTCAGTGATGGGGGTGTCTGCCTGCGTGTATAGCCGCGCGGGTCTCATAGCGTCATAACTGGGAGGGGGGGACATAGCTGCTAGGCTTACAGTCACATCTGCATTCAGTCCAGGTATTTTACATCTGTCTGTTATTTGTAGTTTTACATAGGACTGCCGGTAAATCTACCGCATTCTCTTTACAGGCTGTATAATAATGTACACACTAATAATGTACACACTGATGTAGCAGAGCTGAATATTTTTTTTTTTATAGGGGTTGTTCAGCTCATTTTATTGATGACCCTTTCCTTGTAACACTCATAGTGGGTGTCTGACACCCAGGACCTCTGCTGATCAGCTGTTTGATGGGGCTGCTGCTCTCGTGTATGCACAATGACCCCTCCTCTGTTGGCCACCACCTGCGTTATAGCCGTGCATTGTAGTTACAGCCTCATCCCATTCTCTTCTATAGGATGAGGCTGTAGTTACATTGCACGGCCACTAGGAAACGGTGTGCGATGTAGACAGAGGAGAGGTTATGGTACTCACATGAGCGTTGTGGCCCCTTCAAACAGCTGATCAGTGGGGGTCTCGTGTGTCAGACCCCAATGATCTTTAATGACCTACCCAGAGGTTAGGTCATCACTAAAAATGAGCTGGACAACCCCTTTAAGTCCTTGGAGCTGCATTGTGCTGTGGAGTTGAGCCCTATTCACACAACCAATGTTAACAGCAGCATTAATGGGGTTGTCCAGGAATCGGATAAATGACAGAGGAGGCCGGGGATGGTGCAGCCAAAAAATGTTTTAAAAAAATCACACTATCCTGTCCCTGCCGCTCTAGTGTCCATTTGGGCGTGCACCGTGCCTTGTGCGCTGCACACGACCAATCAGTGACCTCAGTGATGCCTGGAAAGGACCCGGAGATGTCACACACACCTCACCAGGTCCTTTTCTACGTTAAAGGAATGGCATACGCCCGGACAGTGGCAGTAGATCCCGGGTCGTCGAGGACAGGTGAGTGCAAAAATCCCCTTAAAGGGATTTACAGCACCGTACATTGTATAGTGGCTGTGCTTGGTATTGCAGTCAGACCAATTCATTTGAACAGGTCTGAGCTGCAGCATGACCATGCAGGGGCGTAGCTATAGGAGGTGTATAGGTAGCAACTGTTGCCGGGCCCAGGAGCCTCAGGGGACCTAAAGGACTCTCTATAACATAAGAAGATACCAATATTACAGATAGTACAGGGTAAGTGAGGACCCCATTACATATTTTGAAGTTACCCCTCTGTGGCCATGTGATCACTGGACATGATGTCACTCAATGTGAAGGGGAAGATGAGCTCAATAGTATAGTCCTGGATTAACGCCTTTAAGAATGGACTGTCTTGGCACCCCTTTAGAGCCGCATTAGCCGCAGTCCTGTGTAAACCCGCTGATACTAGGCTGCGATACGAGCTGTACCTAATGACACGTTCAGCTCTGCTCCATCTGACAGACGTCTACACAGAAGGAGCAGAACTTTGTGTACAGATCCGCTGGCATTGCAGCACAGAGGTAGGATGCGGACGTATTCCCTCTTCTCTATCCTGCCCGCTCTTACACAATTCCCAAATCCCCCTGTGTACATTTAATTGCCCTCAGATAGGAACCAAGCTGATGTGCAGCTGTAAGTGGTCATTTGGCGAACACGGCCCATTTATTATGTCCCTGACAGCGAGCCCCGCATCCTGTCACTTGCTCCTCCATAATTGCAAGGCCTAAAAGCTGTTTATTTCTCCCCCACGCACACACAAGAAGCCGGTTAACCCCTTTCTGGCCATCAGCTCAGCATTGTGGTATACACATTGGGAAGTTTACACGACATGTCTGACGTGTCGCGTGTGCCAGGACTCTCCATGCCATGTGTTGTGGATTTTTTTTTTTTCATTTTGACAGACCATTGGAGATGCCGATGGCACCAAGTAGTGCCCGTAGTGATGGTATAACCTAAGACGACTGGCAAAGATATTGTTCCTGGTTCCATCACTGTAGTCACTTAAAGGGGTCGTTTGGATTAGGAAAAAAAAGTTGGTTGCCCCACCGGTCTCTGCCTCCTTTGGCACTTAGCCAATTGCCTCCAGGTCCCTCTTCACACACAAGAAATTGGGAGTCAATTTCGCTGGGAGTATCCGGGTGAGGTTTTCATAGATAGATATATATATACCAGTGTGTGTATCTATATATGGGGCTGCTACTCTCGTGTATGTACGGTGACCCCTCCTCTGTTGGCCACCACCAGCGTTATAGCCGTGCATTGTAGTTACAGCCTCATCCCATTCTCTTCTATAGGATGAGGCTGTAGTTACATTGCACGGCCACTAGGAAACCGTGTGCGATGTAGACAGAGGAGAGGTTATGAAAATCTGCTAGACAACCCAGGTCTTTATCTGTATCTTTATCAATTCCTAAAATATAGCCTAGTGTACGCCAGTCTTATTGTCCCCTATACCAGTAGAGGGCGCTCTTAATTCATGATGATGTGAAATTAGGCACAAGTGCAAATTATTATATTTTATTTTGCTTATATGTATAGAGAAAATCCACATGTGGCATAAATGATGATGAATGTAGTGCAGATGGTGGCACCTGCCATACCCACTTCATGAAAAGTGGCAAGGCCGACGCAAGAACACCATTTACTATTTTATGCCAAAAAAAGTTGCATAACCATAATGATGAATTCCCCACCCCCCCATCCATATTACCCGTGGCCACATGGTCTGCCACCATTCTGTCATTGCTGCAGCCATGTAAACAAAGGCCAACAAGGGACCACATGAGTGACGGACAATCTAAAGGGCTTGTCCAGGGAGTCTTATTTTACTTGGTTCTTCCAGGGATTATTTAATGCTGTACCTGGGGGTTATGTGATCCAGCCCCCAGACCGCCGGTCACTCTACCCTCTCCTCCACTAGTTACCTGTGCTATGGTGGCTGACTATATTTTAGTCTCCCAACCTCCATAGCAATGGAAGAGAATTGATCACGTGACCTTGGGATGGAACCAACCTTGGATCCCCCAGGTCCAACATCCAAAAAACCTGGTGGAAGTAAGTAAGTAAAATAAGACTCATTGGAAAACAAATTTAACAGGTAATTTTTCTATATACTTTTTCATTTTTTTTAATGAATTCCTGGCCTAGTGTATTAAACCCGCCATGAAGATGTATGGAGCCAGTGTAGGCCTGCCTGTTCCATGGATGTCTGTCTCAGACCTTGTGGTCATGTGAAGCTTATGTTAATATGTTAATGCCGCTGCCAAATTACTATCCGGCCACCCGGCAGGAGTAGTTTTGCGTAGGGTTCTCTGTTCGCCGGCCTGCACAGATTTCTGTAACCTGCTCGCAGTAGAAGCCGAATATCCAGCACGGCAGCCCTCCTTCCAATAGCTGAATCGTAAAAGACCCATCAAGGTAATCCATCAGCACCTGATCCTGCACAAAATACCGTACTCCCGACAGCCGGCTTAAAGCTAAGATTTAATACAGCCCCACGTCTGCCATCAAGCAGGCCTCGACAGTTTAAAGCTCATTCTCTAAATCTCTGCAGACTTTATGGCCAGCCGAGGGCCCATATAAAGTTTAATAGCATTACGGCACATAAATCATCTTTTAAAGATGCCGCGAGCAGCTCCGATATTAAATGCAGACAATTGTGTGCGTTATAAATAATTTATCAGACGCCGTTTCAGATCGCCCATCCAGTCTGACTTGTTTATTTTTGCCCTTACTGAAGAATTCCTCTGGCGCTTCTTGAGAGAACCATTACCGGTCAGTTTAATGAACTCTGGGGCTGTACAGGCCACCATGAGCCGCCTGCCGCAGCTGCGGTGACCGATCTGGACCTCTCTCCTGCCTTCTCCAAGTGTTGGCCATTTGTCATGTGCTGGTAAATGGCTGTGCACATTGGAGCCCAGGGACACATTGTGTGATACAGTGATGGAAGCAAACAGATAGCTCTATAAAGAGCTGCTTGTCACAGCTGACTCGTCTTACCGTACATCACTCTTATTGTAATCTCATTTAAGAAGCAGCTCGGGCCCAGGGGTAACATATTCCCAGGTACTTTGGACTTTGCAGCTGTAAACTACTCACAGGCCTGGTTATTTGCTCCAAAACTTTCCTTTCTGTAATTACACGAGGGCTGTTCTTTCTATAAAAGGTAAGAAATGGCGGCTTATACAGGAGGAGTACGGCTCTGCGGGTATGCCTCTATGTAAATGGCGGCGAGCCGGCGGCTTATACAGGAGGAGTACGGCTCTGCCTCTATGTAAATGGCCGGTGAGCAGGCAGATAGCACTGCTGACACCTCGCTAGCTTCATGTGCACCTCCTGCTTGGAGTATATATGAGGGATCTGCTATATCAGGAGTCCTCAATGAATGTATATTAACACAACAGTGAATATCGGACGTCACACGACTGCGTTAATTTTACAGTATGTGAATGGGGGCTATTCACATGACCCGATATTTTTAACGGGCTGTTGTAACGGAGTGTCAAAATATAGGTCATGTTCTATTTTTGTCCATTTTCACAGATTCTTCCATACACTGCAATGTATGAGGGATTTGTTTAGGGCATGAAAAATGGATTTTTTTTTTTTCCAGGCTGTTTTCACCTTCTGTCGTCTGAATATAGGCTTATTCATAACGCGGGGGAATCGAATAGTCAGCCGCTACCCTGCAGTCTGGTTACACTATAGCCATCTTTATGGCTACTGCAGCAAATGGTCCTGTATACTGCTCATATGTCACATAAGGGGTAGGATTAGAAGGGATGGTTTTGTAAATATATTTCCATATTAAAAAAAAAAAAAAAAAAAAAAAAAAGCCTCGTGAACATATACTAAAGGAAACCCACCGCTGTCTATAGTATTGTTTATAGGGAGTCTGTCATCAGAACCCAGCCCCTCAAATACATGGATTAAGGTCACCAATGGCTCAAACTATGTTTTCCCCTTGTAAATCTTTGCCGAAATATTGCTTTTTTTTTCCCCCTGTAAATATGCAGATGAGCTCCTTGGAGCAATGGTAACGTCCTCGTTGCTCCAAAGGGCTCATTTTCACAAGGGGAAAACACTGTTAAGTTAGGGTCACCTGAATCAATCTGTGGGTGTGAGGGTGGTGACAGACTCCCTTTCAGCCCATGGATAGGAGAGGGGCTGTTTCTGGAATGAAGTATTGTCATGTTTTCTGATATCATAAGAAACTCCAAATACTATGTATTAAAGGGCTTGTATGTTTACCTTACTAGTGCCGCCTTGTGTCTTACCCTTCCTCCAAAAAGAGTAATATAGCATATATACAGTCCCTGAATGGTAAGCATTGATATCTCCATGAATAAAGGTTACGTGATGGGTGTCATTCTTAGTGTTACTCTTGTCTTGTCTTGATAATGAGTACATCACTACAGAGGTCAATGTGGAGTCTGACGTCTGTGTATATCTTGTAGGAAGAAGAAGCCAAACAACTAGTGCGCAATGCTATTGCCTCTGGTATCTTCAATGACTTGGGATCTGGAAGTAACATCGATGTGTGTGTGATCACCAAAAACAAGGTGGACTACATCCGTCCTCATGACGTGGCTAACAAGAAAGGCGTGAGGTGAGTGGGAAGACATTTTGTGCCTTCATGACCGCCATGTAAATAGGAGCCGGTAATGTACAGAGATCATTGAGGATTGTTTCTGTTTTACAGGACAGGAAATTACAAATACAAGAAGGGTACAACGGGGGTCCTGTCTGAAAAGGTCGCCCATTTTAACCTGGATGTGATGGAAGAAAATGTGCAGACTATGGATATTTCCTAATTTCGTTGCCCATGGTGGGGTAGTAAGCCTCAGTCTTTGTAGTACATATGACCATGTTAAACACGCGCGCTCTCTCTTGAAACATTTGGTTAGAAAACAAATAAAATGTTCTTGTCCTTTACATGAATTGACAATATGTGTATTTTGTAGCACAGACTTGGTGTGCCCTGACACATTTGGTGCTGGTCCCCCCGGTCACTGTATTATCTGCATGGACCTCCGCAGAGATTGACAGCAAACCAGTCAGGTGATGGATGCTGCCCTATGTGAGGTGAGAGTCCTAGATACCCCGCCCACATACTGATACAGGGAAAACCGGACTCTTATTGACCCCCCCAGGAGTCCTGCCTCAGGATTTTTCTGCTTTCTAGGCCAGTTAGACACAGACAGTCATGGGCTGGAAAATATGGTCTGTATTTCCTGGCCTGACAGTTATCTGTGATGCTGTGAGTAACTGTTTCACTGTAGGACTACAGGCCTGTCATTATTACACTACAGGACAGTCCTGAGGAAGTGTCTCAGCATCGCAGATAACTAAAGTACTGTGAATCTGGGTCTTGGGATGGGGCATTCTTTGTAAGACATACAGACCATACTTTTTTTTGGCCCGTAACTGCCTGTGTGCATCTGGATATCATGCTGCAAATCAATATGGGTGAGAAGCTGAGCTCTGTGGTATATAGGGTTATAGGATTTGGAGCACAGTAAATCCTTCCAGGACTCCTAGGAGAGACTGCGAGAGTCCTGAGTACCCTGCCTACACAGGATGATTGACAGCTCTCTGTATCAGGACTTGCCTAGCTTTTATCCAGAAATCCTCCTCTCAGAGCAGCACAAATCACTTGACAGGTTTGCTTTAAGGGTAAGGACACACAGGGCAAGTTCGACGTAGTAGAATCGCCAGGAGCTAACCCACTGCATGCCGACCTGCTATGGAAGTCCTGCCCTGTGTGTCCTCAGCCTGAGAGTATATTCAGATGGTCACGTGTATATAAAACCACATCAAAACTACATGTGCTTTTGGGTGTAGTTTTAACTACATCCATTTTAACTGAATACACCCTTAAGGGCAAGCATAGCAGTAAATAAGGGGATAGATGAGACTTCCAGACACTCACTGATCTACAGTTACACATTTTGAGTAACATCCTATATATTTAGTTATATTAGAGACCTTCAGACGCCGCACACTGTTCAGGAAGTCTTCAGCCATTGTATAGAGTACTTGAGCTCTTTCACTTAGTAAATCGGTAGGAGTCCAAGCTCACAAAACCTTAAAGGAACACTGTGGACAAAACCAATACTGCGTTTTCCATAGTGCATGACCCACGAATGGAAGAAACACCCAGGAGAATCCCTTCAGGCCCTGCGTTTGGCATGAAACAGCCGATATGTGCTCATTATAGGGGTTCTTCTGAAGTGGTCTGCTGCTTTGCCCAGAGATGGTGACACTTCTGGCAGTGGGTCAGGTCTGGTATTAGGATAGGACTGTGATCAGAATCTTATATGGAGTCATCACATAGTGGACAGTAAGGGTCTGTTCACACGGCAGAATTACACGCTGATTTTGAGGGGAAGAAACGAAATAATAATTCCAGATTCCTCTTCCATTCCTGCCGTGTGAACATACCCTAATAGTCTACGTGCAAGATATCACAGAACACTCTTACCTGGGTTATACATGACACGCCTTAGAATATTTCCCAAGAAAAATATAAGGTATGAAGTATTTGTTTATTAGCAAAGTCTTTTTTTTTTTCCAGCCTCAAAAATAACACCTTGAGTAAGCCATATGTTATACACATAGGAGCAGATACTGTAACAGCGAGTCTTTACAAGCCTGCATGGCGTTCTCTGTTCCTCAGCGGGGCACGATTATGTGTGCTGCTCTAGTATGTCAAAGCCTGCTGGGAGTTGCAGTTCAGCGATGGCTTGGTTGTCCACATTTGGATACGCCATTGTGCGGTTGCGGGATTCCTTCAATATGTAAGTTCACATTGCATAATGATCCATTCACAGTTAACGAAAATGTTGTACTTGGGTTTTACCTCATTCTGGAGCGTCCACTACAGGGTTAACACTGCTTCTATGACTGAAGTCTGACAAACATTGTCGTAGCAATAAAAAAATCGTTAAATCCAAAGCTATTGTGACATCTAGACCCAATGGCACCGGTATTAAGTAAGCGCTTTTCTTATCCCCTCAAGAAAAAATATATATATATAAAAAGCAAAATTTAAGAATTCAGAAATTGAATTTACATCTAAAACGTTATATGCTAATAATTGGCAAAAGAAATGTAGAATTGATATATTTATCATAAATCCAGTAACCCCAGAGCTGGGAGTGAGCGAGCTACAGCCAAAGGGGTCATCGAACTCCACAATCTAACAAGACGTCTGTAGAAACACTGGAGGAATTATGTTACTGTTCACATTCTAATTTATACTCGGGCGCTGCCTTAAATGCGCCTTGTTCATTCTACCCTAACCTAAATCACACAAAACTCTTGATAGGTTCTATGTCTATAATCCATTATATATGAGTTTGTTTTCTCCCGGAATTGTCACCTGTGCCCTGGCCTACAAAACCCTTCATAGCCAGGCCGGCCGCACCACTGAAGAGACTCTTGCTGGATCTTCTGGGGACCTCTGCTTCTTGTAAGAAGAATTTTTTTTAAGTATATAATTAAGGCGTATGGGGGTTTTCCTTGACAAGGTAGACTCTGTTGGTTTCATGTGCTTGAAGTCCACACGTGCATCTGTTTTGCTATCTGATGGACGTAGCCAATATCCGGCCTTTGGTCTGGATCTGGGTAAATGCACATGCTGACCAGTTCTCGTAACTGCAAAGGGGGAAGGAAAAAAACAAAGTTACTCAAACCTGTTTCAACCAAATGCAAAAAAAAATTTTTTTTTTCAGTAGGTGTTTATTTTAACCTGTTCTGGACCGCCCTTAGACTATACACACGTGGACAGAATTGTTGGTACCCCTCGTTTAATGAAAGAAAAACCCACAATGGTCACAGAAATAACTTGAATAATAGTAATAATATATAAAAATTATATGAAAATGAACAAATGAAAGTCAGAAATTGCTTTTCCACCAGGCTTCAACAGAATTTTAAAAAAAAGAAAACTCATGAAACAGGCCTGGACAGAAATGACTTTATATACAAACAAAACATTTTGTTTTTCAATATTTGTCTGAAAATGGACAACCCCTGTAACTAACAGTATTTGCCAGAGCTGCTGGAAGTACAGGACAGTGGAACAGAGCTGCACACACTGTAGTGGCCGCACTGGGTTACTACACCCTTTATATCTCTTCCTTTTGACTTTTCTGTAACTCATGGACCACTCCTTTTAACTATAAAGATAAAATAGGGTCAGAGTAACCGGTGGGGAGGGGGGCTGGGGCTTAGTGAAGACTTGTGCAACTGTCACTGGTATTTTTATTTAATTTTTTTTTGTTTTTTAAATCTATACACACCCACTCCCTGGAAAAAGCTGCAGGCTGATAAACTGGATTATAATGGTCATTATATAGTAACTATACATATTATATGCCCCATGTAAGTCCATATATTGCAGTGTAATACTGCAGAGCTGCGTGCCCCCCAGTATTGCATACCATACATATGATATAACTTAATACTGCTGTGATTTGGGTCCCTGTGCAGAGGTGAAGGGTTTCTATATCCTCTCTGTTATGCTACAGCCTTAAGAAATCGATGTCTCATAATAAATGGCGACTACACTGACAATTATTTCAGAGGTAATGCCCATTGTCCGCACTGACTAGCCGCCAATCTGCTATGATCGGAACTTTTCGTCCAGACAACTTTCCTTAAGTCTGTTCACATGGAAGGAAATGGAAACAAAGGACTACTCGAGACTGCTGGTACCAGATGTCAGGCAGGACTCTGCATGTTGTGAATTAGGGTATAGTATAATACAAGGAATGTTATTGCCATTGGCACTCATATTGTAGCAGGAAAAAAAAATAAAAAAAGTTCCAGGTTACATTTTGGTATGGGAGACTTTCCCACCACTCTTACCATTTACCTGAAAAGGAAGCAGGGCAAGTGACGTAAATGCCGTGGTAGCAGCAGGAGCGGCTGCTGCAGAGCCCGGGACATTAGGGGGCCTGGCGGGCCCCTGCTGATTTTTTTTTTTTTTTTTTTGATAGGCCGTATTTACTTAACTATCCCCGCTCCTGCTCATGGACGCCTGCGCTTCCCCCTTCTGTAGAGGTGGCTGTGAGCAGGTGCGGGGATCGGTAAGTAAGGCTGCAGGCCCGCGATCCCCACAAACTCTGCTATCATTATACTCTGGGGTCTTTTTGGACCCCAGAGTATAATGATCAGAGGCGGAGGGGAGGTGAGGGAATATAAAAAAAAACACTGTTCCTTACCTCTCCTGTGCTACAGCAGGCTTCGGGCCTCCTTGGTGACGTCCCATTTGTCACCGCGGGCCAGGCCAGCGTCGTCATGCATCGCAACGCATGCCTGGCTCACGTGATGTCTGGTCCGACATTGAAGAAGACCGAAAGTAGCGGGGAGTGTGTCAGAGCCAGGGAGAGGTAAGTAACACAGTTTTTTGTGTTTGTATCCTCCCCCGGGTCTCCAATCATTATACACTGGGGTCTGAAAAGACCCCAGCGTATAATAATTGTTCATGGGTGATCCACAATGGGGCATAATACTGTGTGCCGGGGGGACGGCATGTCAAATGCTCACCTGGGGGCCCAGCCATTCCTAGTTACACCACTGCAGAGGGACACAAGATTTTTTTGCTTTAAAAAAAGAAGGCAAGAAGCTGCTGACCAGCTTTCCCTTGTACATTGCTCCCAGACGCCTGGCTATGCAGTGAATTACAACCACTTGATTGGCGTCACCACCATGTAGAAGATACATATACAGCAGGTGGCCAAGATGCCAGTATATATGCCCCAAGTCAAGAGGGCAAAGACACCAGTCATGTCAATATCATAAGTATAAAGCTATAACGCTGAAATTAAAAAAAATAAATTCTAGAAAAAAACCTGCAAAAATCTGTAAATAATGTGTAGGACAACCTGATAGACTCCCTATAAATGATCCCCGCGCTCAGCCACACTGTACAATGTGCAGTTAATAATAGATGCAGCAGAAAAAGTGTCATGGACTGTGAGGCCGAGGCATCACTCATCTACGGCCGTCAATATATTTATCACTAGAAGGAGCTGCTATTGTTAGATGGCGGCTCTTTGTATGCCGCTCTGATCCTACAGCCAGATGATTGATCTACTGCCTGCCACAATCTGCCTCTGTCTAACAAACTACTCATTGCCCCCATTATACACTACATTATACAGTATTAGATGTGATTTCCCTGGGCGGTGTCATTGCTAATTCTCCTTGAACTTTACTTTAGCTGTTCTTATATGACTAGGTGAGCTAAGGAGACGTGGATTATACACCCAGCCAAGAAAGAAAGGGGAAAGCAGCACTCCAGGAAAAACTGATGCACTGTAATAGCTGGTGACTCGTGAGCTCTGCACTGCCCCCTTCAGGAACTATACTACGGCTGGAGCGTTCCTTTACATAGCACACAGTGTCAATATTTGGTTAAGGGTTGTGTAGATCTTCCGGGGTCCGATTTCCAGACCTTACACTGATCAGTTGATGCAGCTGTCAGAAGCCATATACTAAGTATATGACCGGAAGGAGCCCCGCTTCTATTAAATGGAATGGGTGCAGGGCTGCAGTGACACTGTAGCAGGGGCACCTGGAACTGCAACTCAGCTCCCATTTACTTGAATAGGTGGGTGCAGTATTACATCTCAACTCCACTGAAGTGCAATACCAGGAACAACCCATGGACAGGTGTGGTGCTGTTCTTGGAAGAAAGCCAGCCATGTTCATCTGGAGATTGTGCCCCAAATGACACTTATCCACAGGATCGGGTATAGGTTTAGGATGGCTGGGGGGTCTACTATTACTACTGCTACCCCAGTGACCAGGAGAATGAGGGCTGAAATCTCCATGTGAATAGAGCGGACTATGGCCGTGCTTCATACAAACGCAATTATTTTTTTTCCTAGCAAATCCATTGCATTTGTTATCTTTAGCTGACTTGTCACACACTTTATTAAAAATGTTTGGAGACATAGTGTGGTAAAATAAATGCGCTCTGAAGTCTTGTACTCCCTCAAGATCACTGCCTTTTCATTATGTAATTGGCTGGCTCAGGACCGCGGCCCAATAATGGCAAATCAATGGCATTACAGCTAAAAGAGCAATTTTCTTGGTTCTACCCCGGTTTGTAACACGGGAGGCATTTAATATTTTATCACATATAATGAACACAAATGGTGTGCATGAAAACAGAATTACTGGTGGAGAGAACCAGGAGGAACGACGCCGCTTTAGTCAGGATCTTTATGAGGTTGCACAGGATCAGGACTCCGGGGAACGACTGAGTTGATCAGCAACACAGAGCTCAGCTCTGCTCTCTCAGGGGGACGTCGAGAGACGAGGAAAAAGGGAAAAAAACAACAAAAAAAACATTCAAGCATGATCAATTGAAAATATTCGCTGTGAGCTTGAGAGAGAAGAAAAAAAAAAAAAAAAGAACAGGCCCGATGGCTGATATTTCCCTGGATCACTGATGTCTGGTACAGGCCAGACAATGTCCATTGAGCCCCATGATAGCCAAGGTCTGAGAAGTCATCGCAGTATTGATTCCCCACTCCAAGATGTTCATGGCCGGACTGAACATGGAGATGGATAGTGGGGCAGATTTTATGTGGACAGGCTACAATGATCCTGTCAATTACTGCCGAATGGGTGTCCTGGCTTATATAGCAGCATGGCGGTGACCGGGGCCATACAAGGGATCAGTCACTAGCCAGTGGTCTCATTATTGTTAATAGACTTCCTAATAAAGGAAGTGAGGCATATATAAATGCTCTATTCATAGCTAGGCCTTGTATTTCTAATATTGGCTTCAGCGTTTAGAGAGTAAATCACTCCACAAAAAGCACAGAATTGTGTGAAATCAATAAAATAAGCAGATTAGATCTATATTTCCAACCTGTTTTACATAGCTGGCTGTTGTCCTGAATGGCTTTTACCCCACTGGGTAAATGTATGGCTGGACCAATCTTCAGGACCTGGCCCTGTGGCCATCCCAGAGGTTGTCATAAGACATCCCCTGTAAGGGGTTGTTCACCCATACGAATTTGTTGCTGAATTTGAGGTGGAATCCACCTCAAACTCGGCCTGAAATCTGCCTCCCAGTAGAAATTTTTTTCAGCTACTGAAAAATAAGCTCTTTTCAGGTGGATTCTGTCTGAGAACTCCCATTGAAATGAATGGACGGTGGAAAATAAACCTTTTCCATCAGAATTTGGCCCTGCCCAATAAAGGGAAAATACTTCTCCAAATTCCGCATCAAAATTCTTGTCAGTTTTTGAGAAGCAGAAAAAATCTACTTCAAATTCCCAAAGCAGAAATTTTGTGCTTGACAAATTCAGCATCAAATTCATTCTTAAGTCATCCAGTAGGGGAACCATGTGTGTCTGTGCCATATATAATAATAATAATGTCTTATATCCCCGCACCCCCACTGATAATGACTGTAACCAAACACGTTCTATTTCTATGGAGAGACATGTACTTGCCCACAGCTCTAGCCTGACAAAATTGTATTAATGTCATACTTGCCAACTCTCCTGAAATGTCTAGGAGGTCTGTGGGAAATGAGGAGACCTGGAAGATTTGGCAAATCTCCCGGGGGCAGAAGGTTCCCTTGAACCAGCATTTTCTGGCAATGGCATCAGGAAACTGCATCATAAGACGGGCCCAGCGGCCAAACATATTTAGGGAATGGTGGGTGGCCATAAAAAGGAAGCTTGGATGTGGAATTTTAAAATTCATGGCACCGTTACATCTCCCATGTCTATTTAATGCCAATTTGCTTTGAAGTGTTTTCCTGGCCATTTTGGGCAGTTCTTGGTTAGAACAATATGGAGCTTGGGATTTAAATTTTGGTAAGTCTGAGTTTACACTGAATTTTTTGCAAGAGAATTTTGTGGTGGAATCCATATTAAAAAAACACCTCCCATTCATTTCAGTTGGAGTCAGTAGCAGTTTTTTTTTTCCTCTAGCTGATTTTTTCAGCTACTGGAATGGTGAAAAAAATATAAAAAAAAGCTAGTAGTTTTTGATGCAGTTTTTAAGAAGATTTTCCAGGTTCACACAGTGTGTTGGATTAAAAAAAATGCATCAAGAACAGTTTCCCAATTCCTAGAGCAGATTTTTTTTCAGCCTGCAATAAACTCTATGTGAACATACCCTTACATTCAGCTATAGAATTTCATGATGGACTTCAATGGAAGCTCAATGCTTTTTACACATTTATGTCTGAGACAGGAGGTACCTGAAGGTAAATGATCAACTACTCAACTACCCAATAACCAAATTAAGAGTTGAAATTTTTGGTGTCAACCTACAAATGTCAGATATTAACCCATAGTTAAAAGACACATAAATCCTTTGACCCCACAGGTCGTTATAAATATTAATATTTCTGGCAGTTTAGAGGGTTGCCCCATGCTGCATAGGTTTTTTTGCACTTTCAATATTCCAATATTCCCATTGTCAGCTTCAGCACAAAGCAGGGGCTCTAAAGAAAAAACTGCATGGACAATGTCAGCTTTGCATTATCCGTGCAGTCTCCAGGGCTATAAAGGTTAAAGGACCTGTGATGACACAATCGCCAGAAGGTCCTTCACCTAGGAGCAGATCAGACGGTGTCTGCAGGCAGAATACTCTAAGGCCTTGTATACTGCTACTAGAATCAAGAGGCTATTCTCTTATCTCCTCTATCTGTTGTGGGGGTTCTCCTGACTATGTGGGAGGTGTAGAATTTGGTACAGTTTAGTTCGGGAGATTGTTCCCGGCAACAGGCTATGAGATGGAAAGGGGCAGGTTGGGGGGGCAATGCTGCATGATGGGGTTTGGCTCTTATGCTTAGGTATTTTGGCGTTTAGCTATTTTGATGTTTTCAGCTCTTCTGGAGGGTATTTTCTGCTGGTTAGGGTATTATGTATACAGCACAATGGCTTAGGTTTGCCACTCCGTGGTAGTATTTCTTTGCTGGTGAAGACAAAGTCAAAAACGTTTGAGAAACCCTGCTCTGATGGAAATGTCTGTGCACCAGCGCTGTAGTAAATGCGCTCCTACTAAATATTCAGAGAGACCTACGCCAAATGCCAGGGACAAAAGACAGAAGCTTAGACCAAAAGCTACAAAATTGCTGGTGATGCAGAGAAATTTTTGGATAGTTATTTTTGCAATGATTGGTATTTTTTAATTAAATAATTCTGTATGGGTGGGATGGGGTACCTGGGTGTTCCCCTGTTGGAGGCTGTATATCTAATATTCGATGCAGCCACTGTAAACTCTGATAAAATATTATAAAAGCATACTTTTTTTTTTTTAACCAACATCAAATTTTTTGGGTCAAGGAAAAGATGTGTACACAAAAGCATAAATCTGGGATGTTCCAGTAATATGAGGTTATAACAAAGATCTATTTAGGTAAAATATATAGCCGCGTCTCAAATGTCTACAAAAGAATCCCCAAACTGCACAATACAATGTGCCACTAGAGGTTAGGCTATAAAGCCGGATTGTAGCACACTCTGGGGTAGTTTGAGGAAGGATTATTTTTCATGAACCATTGTGGATACAAGAAGAGACCCCAGGAGAGCGCTTTGGATAGACATAGCACAATCCAGAATATAAATTAAGGCCAAGGATCAGCAGGTAGAAGGGGTCAGCTAGGGTCTGGCCATTCATTTTTAATCTACGTGCCGCTCTGTGTTCTTTATGGAGGAGATTATCTCACGCCGAACCAAATCTCTGACAAAGAGAAGACGTGCTACTTTTACTGGCAGAAGCAGCATGTACAGACAGCTAAACCAGAGCCAAAGGGCTCGCCCTACGCACTCTCACTCTGGCGCTGTGCTAATAGTGCATGCACACCATCTGGAGCCTAGCTCTGACTGAGCTGGTGCTTTGGAGCCTTAAACACTCCTTCGCACCCTCAGCTGTATCACTGTACTTACATGTGCTCTTTAGCACTGCCAGGGGGAGGTGGACAGACAGTAATTGTACAGACAGGAAACACATCTGTCAACTTACACTAATTCCAGGAGCCAACAGGCAAATACTGAGCTGTGTCACAGGAGCGTGAAATACGGAGAGGGCAGAAAGCCTCTGTGCACACATGCTGGCTATCGTGGAGTATCTACACACCACACACATATATGTAGCTATCATTATATTTCATAGCTTTCTCGTCTTTGCATATACCCACAAGGTCATGGTCATCCTGCAAAATTGTATGTACAAGGTGAAGCCTCCTACTACATATCTTGGCAAAGTATGGAAAGCCATTTCCTTTTGCCGCTAAACGCTTCTAATATCGCCTTTCATGCCGTTTTCTTCTACTGTTTCAAAGCAAAACGTCTACACCTAGACAGCACTACAATACCCAGAGACAATACATCAATAACAATTATAAGGCAGTGGATACGAGAGGCAGACAGACTGACACCCGGCTGACAGATGCCAGGTGATCTCTCTGTCAGGCTCAGAGAAGGAGGATGAAAGGGATCCGTACTTACTTTTTCGGAGTAGTGTTCTGTGGGCAGGGGGGGATATTCACACTGTTCTATCTTCTGACACAGAGAAAACAAGTTCATTTTGTCGCCGTAGAAAGGGCTCTGAAGTGCTGCCATCTGCACGGGAGAAGGTGAAACTCTAATTAAACATCTCATCAGACATATGAAAGGTATTTAGGAACGCAAAAGGAACACAGAACAACATTACCTGCAATGCATTAATAGGGAGAGATCAAAGGGGCGCAAAGACGCAAGAATGTGCAGCTATGGCTTAGTACCAGACCAGGACTTACAGCAAGAAAATTCTATACATGTCATGAAATATCACCAAATGGATAGGTGGAAATTATAAATCACATCAGATATCTCATTATATATATATATATATATATATATATATATATATATATATATATATATATAACAATAATAAATCAGAATCCACTGTTTGGGGTTCTATGGTATACCCACAGTGAATCCATGATTTATAACCTACATGGTTACTCCTGGACTGTGTAACAAAGGCCTTATTATAGCAGCTCAGGACATGCACACACAGACGTGAAGCTTCAAGGGCTGGATTAACGCTATTCCACCCATCAAGTTCTGGGGTCCTCCCATATGGCAGAAGGGTCTATAGTGCCCAGGAAGGCAGCAGGAAGCAACTATATACCTTATAAGTGTATATATATTGTGACGCGTAGGTACACATTTCCAGGACCATAGGTGTCTGTGCACCGGTGATAAGTACCTCGGGATCTACTGTATATACATAATCTACATTAGTGGATGTACTTGCACACAGAGTTTTTTGCAGGCTGATTTTGAGGCGGGATCCATCTCAAGCGACATGACCTGGCAGATTCCACCTTGAAATCAGGTGGAAAAAAACACGATGCTGTTTTTTGATGTGGTTTTTGCAAAATCTGAATCAAAAACTGCGTCAAAAAACAGCATAGCATTTTTTCCGCCTCTTGGTGAGGAGGCAAGCAAACGTCTTTTTTAAAGGGAAGTTTCCATGTCCATAGTGTGCTTGAACAAAAAAAAGGCAGAAAAAAAACGCAATGAAAAATGCAACAAAAACTGCTTCATGTTAAAAAAAACAACAAAAAACTTTTCCTAATTCCTGAAGCAGATTTTTTCAGCCTGCAAAAAACTGTGTGTGAACATACCCTAACATCTCCTCTTAGAGACACAGAACTGCTACAAGTGGCAAATACTTCGTGTAAACTGGGACAACAAAGGGGAGAATATTATTGCCCGACATCTCCTGCATTCCTTGGATGTGGGGTTGTCCCTTCCAGGTCACTTAAAAGGGTTGTTTCATAAGACAACCCTATGGTATCCCTGGCCATTTGTCCCATTAGGGCTTATCAGGGGGTCTAATATACTAGTGAGAGCAGAGATCTATAAGATTTGTTATCACTATAGAGGTCCTGAATGACCACCATGTAATTCATCATTTCTACATTTAAAGGGATTGCTCTAGTCAGGAACAACCCCTTTCAGAATGAAGACCCGTGCAATCTGCTGACATGCCCCCGATCCCTGTCCTGACACCCTCAGCAAGCTGTGGCTTTAACAGTGAGGAAGCAACAACCAGCCAAGCATTTCCCCAGTAGCGGCTGCTATGTAATGTACTGTTACATGGAAGTCATTTAGATTAATGGCCGACCATGTACAGTAATGTATGGTTGGTGTGAGCCTGCAATGGAAAAACTCCTATAAACTGCCTCTTTGTCGTGACTCATAGATGGGGCCCCGAGGGGAAGACCTTGCTCTATAACAGGGCAAATGATCAATGGCAGTCTTCATGGGACAAACCCTTCAAGTTATAACTGGCTGCGGCTTCCTTTGGCAAATGCAGCTTTTTCGGGCAGCCCCAATATTAATGTGGTTGTCTGGGATGAGAATCCCTTTAAGGTTATCCATCTATCCACCCATCTAATGATATACAGGACTTTTGCATGTCAGTCTGAAAGTTGATAGATAAGGGTGTATTCACATTTGATCCGTTCTTCCAGTTGGTTGTAGGACCAAACAAATGGATCAGTAAAAAGGCTTCATCTAATGATGGGAAACACCACAACCCGATTGATCCTATGGACTATCATGGGTTCTACGTAACTTCGCCGGATGAAAAATTTGTTTGCAGAACTTTATTGCCTGTGATTTTAGACAGAATCTGCAAATGTGAACATAGCCTAACACGTTGCAGTAATGCAGCAAAAAAGCTGCAGAAACTTCTACATGCGATTTTCTATAGTGTTTCCACAATAAATTGACATAAAGCGTTTCCGCAGCGTTTTTAGATGAAAATAAGGGGGGAAAAAAGGCAACGTTTAAGCAGATTTCTAATGCAATGTGCGGATGAATTCACTTTGCCGTGACTGTAAAATGCAGCGGTTTTTTTTCTGCAATGGCCAAAACCTCTGCATTTCCGCAGCCTAAAACTATAAAGAATAAAACCTCTGAGCGTCTGCATGTTTAAAAGCTTTGTTCACATTTGCATTTCCAATACTTATGGTATATTTCATTACAAGAATACTGGAATACCAGTGCGTTATGGTGAATGGGCGCATCAAAAATACATGATCCCCCCATATTATTGTGGACCTGCCATCACGCAAGTATATGACAAATGTGAAATCTTCTGCTATGCGGATGAAGATCACGTAAAAGTGTAGGGAATGCCTAGTAATATTTTATATATTCCATTGTAAGATATAGGTCTGCAAGGTTTTTCTATCCCATCTACCTTCTGCGTCCTGGTGGCCCGGTAAGGGTTAATCTCGCCTCCAGGTTGAGTACGCAAAGCAGGAGCATGTTCCCACTGTGTCCGACCCCTCACTGTGTCCCAGCTGCTTATTAAACCATTATGTGATTGGAGAGCTCCTTGTCACTGTCCTTCACTGTCACCCCCCAGCTCCCAGCCATTCTGCGGCCCATCCTAATGAGCTTATACTGGGTAATTGTTGATATTATCCTGTTTTGCTGGGAGCGGCATGCGCTGCTCAGCTTGTTTCGGGCCCTTTTCTTGGCTGATGTTTAATGCCTCTCGTTAGGATTTTAATAAGGGATTATTTGATAATTATTCTGCCCTTACGTCCTTAGGTTAGATATTCTGTTCATTACTATGCAATGTGACATGGATACAATGCACAATGAGTGTCCTTCCATGACAGACATTAAACCCCTATTGTGACAAGAGAAGGAAAGAAAATCATTTCACGTCCACAAACACCATTAGTGACACACACTGAAAAACTCCACTGAATTATTCACAAAGTACAAACTATACGCAGAGCGTTTGGATAAGCATAAAACGCTGGCTATTGTGCTGCTATACGACTCAATCTTCACAGGGTAAATAATGGGAAAAAAGCCTCCAAATTATGGACCTGTCAGGGGGCCAACATCAATATCGTCCTGATTCCACCTCAGCAATCCAAGTGAAATCAATCCCAAGGCTGTGTACACAGCAAGTTTTATAGCAGCTGCAGATCCGCCTCTGAACACAAGAGGGTGGTATAGTGCCCTTCAGCATTGCCATTGCTATTCTTCTATGTGTCCCTCTATTATTTCTGAGCCAAATATGCACATAAGTAAGGAAAGGAGGGCAAGGATCGCAGCAGAAAGCACCAAGGCAGACACTGATCCAGCTTATGAACTGTGTCCAATGCTACAGGGCCACTGCGGAGCACGCTGATCCTTATCTGCAAGGACAAAAGTTAAGTCTAATTTATAAAAAACAAGTTTCGGGAAAAGTTTTTGGGAGATTTCATTACATTTTGAGGAGAAAGACTCTAAATCCCATCGCTGTTTTGTGGAATAGGTGAGTGACAATCAACATGCTAGACGATATAGCGTCAATACATATTCCTACCCAGCTTTCCCAGTCTACTGAAAGTCAAATCTCCATACTTGTCCTGTGATACAAGAGATGTTAGAGAATGAACAGAGATTTCCTGCTGTGCACAGCTGAGTGAAAGCCCCCAGATTGGTTGTCACCCAGCTTTCTCAGTAACTGATACACTTCAGAAACTGTTGGAAATTTACAGGAATTTTAATGAGGTATAGTCACTATAGATTATTTTATATGATCGTAGTGTTATGTGATCACGACCACTGAGCAAGAATGTATGCACAAGGCTGTAGAGAGAGCGCCGAGCTATAGAGAGAGCGCCGAGCTATAGAGAGCGCACAGAGCTATAGAGAGAGCACAGAGCTATAGAGAGAGCGCGCAGAGCTATAGAGAGAGCACAGAGCTATAGAGAGAGCGCAGAGCTATAGAGAGAGGGCGCAGAGCTATAGAGAGAGCGCAGAGCTATAGAGAGGGCGCAGAGCTATAGAGAGAGTGCAGCGCTATAGAGAGAGCGCAGAGCTATAGAGAGAGCGCAGAGCTATAGAGAGAGCGCAGAGCCATAGAGAGAGAGCGCAGAGCTATAGAGAGAGCACAGAGCTATAGAGAGAGGGCGCAGAGCTATAGAGAGAGCGCAGAGCTATAGAGAGGGCGCAGAGCTATAGAGAGAGTGCAGCGCTATAGAGAGAGCGCAGAGCTATAGAGAGAGCGCAGAGCTATAGAGAGAGCGCAGAGCCATAGAGAGAGAGCGCAGAGCTATAGAGAGAGCGCAGAGCTATAGAGAGAGCGCAGAGCTATAGAGAGAGCGCAGCGCTATAGAGAGAGCGCAGAGCTATAGAGAGAGGGCGCAGAGCTATAGAGAGGGCGCAGAGCTATAGAGAGGGCGCAGAGCTATAGAGAGAGCGCAGAGCTATAGAGAGAGGGCGCAGAGCTATAGAGAGAGCGCAGAGCTATAGAGAGGGCGCAGAGCTATAGAGAGAGCGCAGAGCTATAGAGAGAGCGCAGAGCTATAGAGAGGGCGCAGAGCTATAGAGAGAGCGCAGAGCTATAGAGAGAGCGCAGAGCTATAGAGAGAGTGCAGCGCTATAGAGAGAGCGCAGAGCTATAGAGAGAGCGCAGAGCTATAGAGAGAGGGCGCAGAGCTATAGAGAGGGCGCAGAGCTATAGAGAGAGGGCGCAGAGCTATAGAGAGAGCGCAGAGCTATAGAGAGGGCGCAGAGCTATAGAGAGAGCGCAGAGCTATAGAGAGAGCGCAGAGCTATAGAGAGAGCGCAGAGCTATAGAGAGAGCGCAGAGCTATAGAGAGAGCGCAGAGCTATAGAGAGAGTGCAGCGCTATAGAGAGAGCGCAGAGCTATAGAGAGAGCGCAGAGCTATAGAGAGAGGGCGCAGAGCTATAGAGAGAGCGCAGAGCCATAGAGAGAGAGCACAGAGCTATAGAGAGAGCGCGCTCAGTTTTCTGAAAATCTCACATAACAGTCTAAGAAAAAACTGAAATAGTGCTAAGGGGTTTTCAAGCTTTCTAGGGTCTGAGCTCGGACCACTACTGATATCCAGAATGATCACACTCCAATATGATCTTATCTGAAGTTTATGTTAATAAGATTTCCCCTTACATGTTACGCTATATTGCTAACATATGCCATAGCACCTTGAGGTTCCAAGACCAATGGTTAAGCACAGTGACTTCTTTGGATTTTATGCCCCTGCACTGCACCATTCCAGGGTCATACTAAATGGTAAGATAAAGTAAAGGCGTACACCAACATCTTGATACATCCAATGTGCCCTAAATTCAAACTAATTTCAATGTACATGTGACAGGACATCTCAACATTACACTGCGGAGATCTTCTGACAAACAACCTGCAAAACAACAGATAACACTGTTGTTCCAACTGAGCTTGGCTCTGCTATGTCTGTACCTCTCGGCCATGGGAATACCCTCGTGTCATCCACCGGCATCATATCCATATCTGCAGAAGGTGCTGAATGAGTGGCAGATTAAATGACTAGACCGGATGAATCCTCTTGTATACTCTGCATATTATCCTAATCTTGAAGAGCTTTGGCTGCAGACTGGAATGGGTTGTGCCAAATTTTAATAGTGCCACATAGGATTTAAGGAGGGCCAGGGTCACGGAGAGTGTCTGGAGTATTCCAAGACGTAGGATAAGGGCAGACCGGGTGAACCATGTGGTTTTTCACATGCCATCTCATTTCCCATTTATATATGTCTGTGTGCTCACTCATGTGGGAGATTAAGACACAAGGCGTCTTCAAGGACTGGACTGTAATCTGTCTTGATATTAGAACTATTCTATGTTCCAGCAACAATCGGTATACAAGACTATAGATGTGCATATAGATAGGTGTACAGTTTAGCTTTCTCATCTACCTAATGTCCCCAAAAAATGGAAATGAATGGGTTAATTCATATCACACCACCGAGTGGCGCCATGGTCAGCGGTTGTGCTTTTAACATTAGAAAGATCCCAAGTTTGCCCAGGCTGCAAGATGAACTCAAGTCACAAATAGTCGGTCTTGCATTTACTTTGATCCAGCTGAACACAGTGACCTAAACCTCAGAGAGGAAAAGCCTCATAAATTGTGACTGGGATGGCGCAGTATTTAGAGTGGAGGAGATAGAGACTTCAGGCATTCTGCGAGGCTCCCTAATAAGTGCGGGCCTTGCAGGATCGGGGCTACATTTTGACATTTTGATTAGAACAATTACAGCTGAACGGCCAGATACCCAAACGTAAATGGGCCCACCACTCAGGCGGCTGGTTAAGGGAAATTAGGAATTGCTGTGTTTTTGGCGTCCACTGCCCGTCTTGTTAAGGCCAATAAAGGCATCGCTTGTAGCAAGACAAGGGAAAACTTATTTTTATTTCAGCTGATTTATCTAGATGACAGACTCCCCCAAAATCTGAGATAACATGTCATGCTAAGGAGCGGGGAGTGCTAGTAAAATTTCCGACTGGCTGTGGAGCTAGTGGGAATGACAGGGAAATGTAATAATGTCTATTAAAGTGAAGGAGAGTAAAAAGGAAGCATTGCTCTGTTCAGACACTGCAGACGATTAACCCAGTAAATGCCGCTTAGAAGTCCAGTGTAGCATAGGAAGGCCGAGCAATGATTGTACAGCAACCTGCCCCATGTCTTATAGGAATAAGCAGGAATAGAATACCAGAAAAATCACTAACAAGGATTTGTTCTACAATTTTGACATCAAACGTCTGCATTGAGTTCAATTTTATTTAAAGGGAACCCGTCGCCATGAAATTGTATCCCAATTACATTACATTATAGCTCAGGAGGGTACTAGTTAATATATAGTTTTGCAGGAAAAGATAACTTCTCACCTATTGCTTGAAATCTCTACTTTTTCTAGCTTAGGGGTCTAATAGTGTCACTGAATGACTGGCAGTGTGAACATGCTTACAGAGATAGCTGTCAATCACTGATTGGGACCGCCCACTTGACTGCTGTGTATAGAAAAGGCAGGGATTGTAATCAATAAATCAATCATAGACCCCATATGCATCAGTCTGCTCAATCCTCCTGCGGATCAGACCGCATGTTCGACGTGACAGTTTGTCACGTAAGTCAATGTATGCAATGCCCATGGCTCTGTATGAACACAACAAGAACCAAAGAAAACCTAACAAATAGGTGCACAGGGTTGTTACAGAGCTCTAATGCAGAGGTCTTACACTTTTACCAGGTCATTACTTCTGGGAACCAGTATTCAAAGAATGTACATGGCAAGGGGCAAAGGGGGCTTTAGAATGTCCTCTCTAGATTAAGAGGGAAGTGTTGAAAATACACAAATATACTGTACATTTTACACTGGCCGTGTGACTGTGACCAACACACATTGGATTTAGTGGGATGTTATTCTGTATCACTCCTCTATTATAAAACTACTTTTCATAAATGAATAGTACAGGTAAATATAAGAAACATGTTTCCTTGTCCATCTATTTTATTATTTATTTCTCTTACTTGTATAGCACCATCATATTCTGCAGCGCTCTACGGACAGCGTCAGTCACTGTCATATAGGGCTCACAATCTAAGTTCCCTATTAGTATGTCTTTGGAGCGTTGGAGAAAACCAGGGTACTCGGAGGAAACCCACATAAATATGGGGAGAACATACAAACTCCTTGCAGATGTTGTCCTTGGCCAGATTTATACCCAGGACTCCAGCAATGCAAGGCTACAGTGCTAAGCACCGAGTTACCTTTTACTATTAGTCTATGGAGAAGGAAGGCGGACATACAAATAACTGCAGCTGCTACTCTGTGAGTCATGGAACACTTTTAACACTGATATGTTTCAAGACTCTAGCGCTGCACAGAATGCAGCAACAGATCAACTAAAGGGGTTGTCTGGGGATTGGTAATTTACTTACCTGTCCCCAGTCAATAGAGATGATGGACATGGGGGTTCAGGCTACGCCACGACCCCCAGATCAATTCCCAGTCGCTCTGCACCCTCTTCCACCGATGTCATAGGTAATTAATTACCTATGCTATGGGGACTGGCTTTACTATAGTCAGCCCCCACAGCACAGGTAATTAATTACCTGAGAGATCAAGGAGTGATGGAGTTAGCGAAACGACCTGGGGGTGGAGTGACCCGAGAGGCTTAACACTGCTTCAGATCACATGACCTGAGGGTCGTGACAATCCTGGAACCTATGCATTATCTGCATTAACCCAGGACAACCTCTTTAGCAGCCTCCTCCACCCCCTCCATAGAGTTGTGTGTGGGGTACAGAGACAGACTCTATGTAAACAAACAGACAGAGAAGGAAAACTGCCTAATAAATGGAGAGGAAACATACTTCTTTAATAAGAAGTTTCTTACATTCACCTGCACTATTCCTTCATGAAAAGTTGTTTTATAACTGAAAATACACATTCACTTAAATGTATGTTGTATATAGAAAACTCTACATCAAAATCTGATGGGAAAAATCAAGTGTCCTATAACTTTGGCGAATGTATTTATTTTCCATGTAGTTATTCATTAGACTCCCTAATGAAGAATACATGCGAGCAAGACTCAAGCTTTCCAATACCCAAGCTAGAAGGGTAAAGAGTTCAGTTAGTTGCCTAGAAACAGGTCTGGCGGTCAGAGACGACCATGCTGGATCTCCAGGATCTTGTGATGTCAAGCATGGGTACCACCGATTCTCCAGAAGGGCTAGTAGATGCTTATACCAGCTTTTTGCAAGAAAAGATGTCCGCCAGTGCCTTAAACTGGAGAGTGTTTCAAAATTTGTGTGATATAGGGATTGTCCATAAATTGTCATCTGTATTATGTGTAAGGTTTGAAGGGCTCACAATAGCTTAAAAACATAAAAGTAGTAGTACTCACCACAACAAACCCCTGTTGCTCCCCATTCTGATGCTGCCCCAGTTCCCGTCAGTCTCCCTGGTCCCTCTCAACACACAGTAAATGCCACCCCATTCATCATTGACTGAGACCGGTCACCATTCTGGTGAGTACTTGGCTAAATTAGGACCAATTGGGTCAATTAGGACCAGAAAGTAGAGACTGGTGGGGGACCTGGGCAGGTTTCTAATAGTGTTGAGGGGGATCAGTGAGGTTGCTATGGCTTCTTTAATGTTTCTAACCCACTCTAAGCCCTTTATCACTTTTTTTCCCCACCAGACAACACTTTTTATAGTTTTTTTATTATTATTATTATTATTATTATTATTATTATTATGTTGATGGATTTCATATTCAATAAATGTTAATTTTCAGGACCTTACCATACTGTTTCACTGTCCACCATTTTGGTGCAAAAACTATAGCCCTGATCCACCTTTAATAGGTAACATCATTTTGGCAATGATATCCTACACTGGGATTAGAACAGTGACCCGGGTTGATCTTTGGACGTAGTATAGTTGGAGTGGATGTCAGCTCATTCACAATTATACATACAATCAGATTTGGCACACATCCAACCTAGTACTGCTGAATAGGAATCCATAGAAGCTTGTTCCTATTCCCCATAGGTAACAGATGAGAGCTCTTTATAGGTGGAAGCTGAGTGTTGTACAAACAGATTAGTCATGAAATGTGTTAGGTGCAATTAAGTGTAACAGCTGCATGGCTTGTGCACCGCCATCTGGATCTAACTTACAGCCATATAGCATTTAACATGCAAACATCAGCCTATTATAAGATCTCCGCTCCAATAAAGGGGAATAAAAATTGTGTCTATGTTGTTGTTGGATGGCCTCCTGTTGTGAAGAAAACGGGGCAACACAAGTCACTTTAAGAAGCTTTTCAGTGAGTTAATGTTATTTCTGCCGAGACAGGGGCAGAAAAATATTGGAATGTGCTCATATATGTTTCTCTTCTCCTAGTCTGAACAGTACTCCACTCAGAACAGCAGGCTTTGTTCCAGAGCGTAACTTCCTACTATAGGTGGGATCGGGAGGTAGGCATTTTGGACTTAACTTAAGTTTTCTGGTCACTCGGTCACCTTTCTGCATTCAGGTATACACAAAGAGGTGTCATTTATAGTTGTTTGGCCCCAAATGCAAATTCCATGTCATTATATTAAATTCCACTTATTGTACTGGCTGTATACATATCAAGAATAACCTGCATTTTGCAAAGGTGTCAAGGACCAAAGCTCAAGTTAAAAAAAACATAAAAAATAAATAAAAACAAAACAGGATATGGCAAATCAAATAATATAAGCATCACTATTCTTCGGTAATAACGCAATATCAGATTTTGGTCAAAATTCACATTTTTTTGCTATCGTAGGAGGGTGTTGGGTGAACATTTTTATAATATACTTTTTTAACCTATCTAACTTCCTTTTAATAGAAAACAGACTGTAAAGTTTTCATTAGCAATACAGTAACTAAACATTGCCAGGGAGACTCTGTCTGCACACCTATACTCAATGCCGTATTGTAGAGCTATAGCATTTACCAAAGGAGGATAGACACTGCAAACGGCTTTATCTCCAGTTTTATGTCACCTAGAAAAATGGTTCTGGCATCACAAGAAAGCTTTCTCATATGCTCTCAAGATATCACATTCCCGACTGAGGCATAAAACTGGAGATTAAGCCATTTGAAGTGGGATAGCCATTTGACTATCACCCCTTTAGTAAATGTTTCAGCGCTGCATATTCACAATATAAATATGTACAGACTTTCCCCAGTAACAGCTCAATAAGAGGGTTGCTACAGAGAATTTTACAACCTGTTTTTTTTATTAAAAGCAAGTTAGATAGGTTAATAAGGTATATTGCAAACATGGTCACCCCTGACGCAAAAAAAATAAAAAAAAATAAAATGAGAGTTACACTTTAATTTAGTCTAAAATGGTTGCCCAGAAATTACAAATATATATATATATATATATATCTTCATTTTCTCACTGCTCTATGGCCAGGGGTCTCTGCGCACTTCCTGCAGCAATGATTTGTTGCCCATGCCCATGTACTGTACTCAGCAGTCATGTTCGTATGTGCAGCACAGCATTGCGACAAGAAGTAGGCAGAGACTGGTAGGGACCACCAGAGCAGCAGGACAGGACTAGCAGGGAAGTGAAGAGGTGAGTACAGGGTTTTTTTTCCCTGCATTTTATCCTATTTTTTACTTAGCCAAATATTTGTAAATGCTGTTCAATCCCTAATGTACAAAAGATTACTTTTAAAGGCTACAGAATATATTCTGTTATTTAGAGATTTTTATTTTTTATTTTTTCCATTTTGATATTAATGCTGATAACACAAACATGTATTGTAAAAACTTTTAGTAGTTTGAACAATTTACATTGAAAATACTCACTTCATATAACAGACACCCCAAGGACCAAATATCGGACTTGAAATTGTAGCCATTTTCATGTATCCTCTCTGGGGACATGTAATAAGGTGTTCCCACTATAAACAAAAAAATTTTTTACAAAACCATTATTCCCCATAATACAATAGTCAGGAATGTTTATTCTTTCCCTATATGGTCAAATGGCCATGAATGCTGCAGGAGTGAAAGAGTAAAATGAAAGAAAGAGCCTTGCATTATTTCATCCCTCATAGTAAACATCTTATATATTCCTCACGTACAAGAATAAACATTTGTCATCACCACATTGCTATTATTCTGCCTTCTACATCATCATTATATACAGGAGCAAACTGACCGTGTTATGTATAGAAAAACAAATGTCAGATCCAACCAAGCAAATAATAGTGGTCAAAGCACAATACTGCTGTAGCATAACAAATGTTACATTTCCAGGAAAGGATATTAAAAAAAAAAAAAAACTCGAGGAAGATCCGAGAGCCCATGGGAAGCCGATTTATGGGGGGACTCCATGCTCACTGATCCAAGTCTGGGGGAGGCTGAGCTACTAGAAATGTGTGTGGGATCAGTGAAGAAAGAAAGAACTGCCTGACAAGGCTGACGCTCATTAGTCCAATAACATCCATATTTATGAGAAGGATTAGCACATATGATGGACAAATGTCTGCATGCTACCACTGTCGAACATGTAACCAGAGGGGCAGGCGACACCGAACTGACGACAGATAAGCCAGACACAACACATGTATCCCTATGTACTCCAAGAGTGGTTCACAGCTTACCGGCACATAATTACTCCCTATGGGGCATTATGATCTTTTCTGGGGTAATTAAATGACTGTAAGCCATGGTTCTAGATGCCATATTGCCATTACAAAATGATTAATTTGTTTCCATCACATGCGGATATTGGCTGAGGTGGATTTTTGCATCTAACACCCACAACCTCTAGAAAAGAAAAACCTGCTGCAAAATGTGTTAACTGAGGTGAAGAGGCAAACCTGTCATTCCCAACATGTAACAGTAATCTGGGTTACAGTAAACCAAAACCAGTATTAAAAAAAACACAAAAACAGTAAACATAATAACAGTAGACATAACACTACGCTAGGTGTCTGGCCATAATACATATATTTTATAATGTTAATAGAAACATTATACTTATCTACCAACCAATTACCAACAACCAAACCTAGATATTGTGTGAAAGTAAGGTTAGGACTACATATTGCACGTAATGACTTTAAGTGGGATTGTCTCTGCGATCCTCAACTGCGAAATAATGATCTAAAAATTCCAACATTTTCAGATTTTTGGTCCTAGGTTGATTTTGTGTTCAATTCTGTCATCGTAGACCACACTCAAGTTGTGTGTGACAATAACCACCAAGTTACAGCCCTAAAATTGTTGCGCAGACAGCAAGTTGGAGAAATGTTTTGGGTTGCATGACTGGTCTGAGACTTGCTACCACGATACATGTCACCGTGTATCCCAAGCCCAATTCCTATTTTTCTTATAACTGATGAATTAAATTTCTTTCAAAGGCATTAGTACCTAGCAAAAAGTGCCATATGGTTACGGCCATAGTGACCCACCCGTGTATTATCTAGTGGACCGTCCTCCCAAAGGTATAGAAGACGACAAACCATTTGGAGTCACTTGGAACTATTTCTTATAGGGTGATACACAAATAACTATCAGATCTTAATGGGGTTTTCCATTGAAGAGGAAGAGATCACCTGGGGACGGTGAGAAGTGAGTATAATTTTTGTTAAGACCCCAGGTTTAGCTCTGTTAAAGGGGTTAAAGTCGAGATTTGAACTGAGCGCAGCTAGGTTGAATTGTGGGTGGGACTGTGGTGGTCGACACTCCCTTTCACTTCAATGGGAGTTTGGGAGATAGACGAATTACAGCACTCTGCTATCTCCAATGCTCCCACTGAAGTGAATGGAGCGCTGACCATCACCTGTCCCGTCCACATTCAGTCATGCTAGGTTAGGCCATCAATTTCAGATGGGTGGGGGTCTGACTGTCTGGACCCCTGTAAAGCAGTTGTTTTCCAGAGTGTGCAGTTCCGAGATTTTCTTACATGGCGGAACTGTACTGCTCACCTGCCCTACTTTTAGATGCCGAGGTATTGGTACTACAGTGGTAATCCATTCAAGATGCAGGACCAATGCTACTAAAATGATGGTGAGTGAGCAATGCCTGGCATATAAACTTTGGTGGGAGCTGCTCAGGGAAACAGCTACCCTGTGGTTCAACCAACAATTGGATCCATGCCTAGAACTGAGAGGGAGCTAGGAATTGGAAGAATCACATATTTGCTATTGTTCATTCCCAGACTGTTGCAATGACAGCAGGTAGGAAAAGCAGGCAACAGAAGAGAGTGGGGGCCGCACTAGGCAATATGGGATTGCAAATCACTGTTTATAAAATCCTGGACATGCCCACTCTATACATATTATTGTTAGTAATTTTGGTTATACATAGTTTGTGTTTAATGCTTGTATGTAGTGTTTTGTTAATAAATATGTGCATTGTCGTAGACCTCGGCTTAGCTGCACAGGCATCAAGGAGTTACCCCTTCTATATCTGACTGGATTACTGCTCTGACTGATGTGCTCGGGATATAGGGACTGTGACTTGTGGAATCCCAGTTCCTTCTCATTAATATAATAAGTGCAGCCGTCGCAGGACATCTCATCATTAAGTGGACACTATCATATTTTGGGCTCATTCCGCCTGATGTGATCTTAATAGGGCTTGATGTGTTTTTTTTTTCTTTATTTTGTAAAAATATTTATCCAACATCATGTGCAGACAGACATCTATACATAAAGAGGCAGCAGTGCCCTGTCTGAAGATGTATTCAGATCTAAATGTGCGCAGTCCAAATACTAGGAACTGGTGAGATCTCATTGAAACAATAAACCAGACAGTACAATTGTAAGGTCAACTCAAAAGTGATCAATAAACAGCAATCCAAATACCATATCATGTATAACATATATAATATATAATAACCACCACAGGTTGTGGATTATGGTGCATGTTACACACTGGGTTGTGGAGAAACCATTTTGTGTCCATTAGTTATTAGTTCTCATATTGCAAGACTCTCATATTAAAAAAAATACATAAAAATAAAAAATAAATAAATACTGTACCCAAGGAATGTGCCGCGGTGGTTTTGGAACTGAAGAACCGACCAAGCCCAAGGTCTCCTAATTTCACAACTCCAGCAGCCGTAATAAAAACATTAGCAGGCTTTATATCTGTGAAGGAAAAAAATGAGACATTAATGTGTGTAATGTAACATAACATTTATTGTTCTACAATATCTACAGGTCTATTGATGGTCTAGTTCACCCATGGGTTTGCAATAACATTACCAAACAAAAAATTGCACAAAGACCCCCACAGGCCCCTTTAAGGGGCAGTTCTAAAAAAAATCGACAGATTATCTCCATTACATCAGTTAGCCTATTAGGCTATGCATATTAATGAATAAGTCTCCTTATTACCTCCTCCAACAATAGCATTGAAGGTTTTTTTTTTTACCACCCCCATCAACCCCCAACTCAATCCTTCATGCTGCACTGGTTCTGGTACAGCTGGAAATTTTTCTCTAGCCCCCACCATTCCTCAGCAATCATTTCTGTTATTTTCAGCACCATTAGCCTCTCTGTCTTTCTTCTCCAGCCAAGGACCTGACAACAGATAGCATTGACTGTGCTGACGCCAATAGAAATGACTGCTTGGGAATGGTCAGGGCTAGAGAAGAAATTGCACCTGCAATAGCGGCACCTATTGGAGGATAAAGTGAGCTTGAGTTGGTGGAGGAGGTGAAAGGTCCTCTTGTAGGGCTTCTTTAATCCGTAAGCAAATCAGGTTTTTGGAGCACCTGGATGTGCCTCTGTCCACTGCGACAACCCTTTTTGGCTGTGGTCACTGCATGTTGGGAATGGTTTATGTTTATTTCAGGGGTTGGAGCTGGGTGATGCGCATAGGCCAAAACGGGTGTTCTGGCAGGTACAGCCATATCCCAGGGGCAACGAATAACTAATTTGCATGCGTAGTTAAAAGTTGATTTTCTTGGCAGCAAAATTACACTTTGACACAATAAAGGTATGTTCACATAGTCACTAGCAAACCCTACAACAGCATATAACGGGTTTAGAAGAGATTTTGGTGGTGGTAGACTCCCTCCTACCAATACAGAATGAACAGAACAGGGAAATATGAAGATACACCTTGTTTGATCCATAAAACATATGTTCAGGATGTCTAATTTCACTGCAAAACTTGCACAACACAAAGTTTTGCCCACACAAAGTGCTAGATGAGAAAAAGTAAAATGTCAATCACTTAGAGAATGGCTCGAATGTAGGTGTAGTGACATAATGTCCATGTCAGTATACACACCAATTATAAGAACACGTGGGTTTCAATGAAATCTGTTTTGAAATGGGAATAACAAAAAAAATCCCGTCTGTTGCGTCCTCTTCTGTCATTTCTTAGCTATATGTTTTTGAGAAAGTGAAGAGAAGAGCAGTATCAGACCACTCACTTGCCATCTTGCCCATGGCTACCATGTTGTATTACATTCTCATCTCAATGGGAGTCACAAGTCTATAGGTTTATAGCTAGCTTAAAGGGGTACTCCACCTTCTACAAATAAACGTTATTCATTATATAAACAAAATGTATATATGACATATACAATTAAATAATTGTCCAACGTACTTTGTTTGCAAAGTTTCCGAGATCTTTGCTTGCTGTCCTTTAAAGGGGTTATCCTGGACTATGATACTGAACTCCACTTCCTCTTATCAGGAAGTGAATTCACACCCGTTGGTTACATGGCCATGCTACAGCTCAGCCCTATTCATTTGACCAATGACATAACTTGACTTATTTATTTTGCTTACTTATATAGCGCCATCAAATTTGCAGCCCTTTACAGATATTGTCAACACTGTCCTATATAGGGCTCACAATCTACATTCCCTATCAGTATGTCTTTGGTCGGAGAAGAGGCAGTGGAGCTCTAAGGTGCACTGGAGGTGTTTTACAGGGGACTAAATGGGTTAATTGGCACAGGCAGCAAGGAGTTAAAAACCTCCAGAAGTCCGTCACATAGCCATTAGCCACAACCCCAAACCTCTATGGATACAAGATGTGAAGAAATACGACCCACTGAAGGCATGTGTCCAATGTGGCTCTAGAATGGAAAGTCTCCTTTGCATGCTTAGAAAGTCTTTTGTCCTGAAATGAACCAGATTTTTTTTTTTTTTATCTAAAAAGGATAAAATAGGGACCGAAGAGAACCAACAGTCATGTGACAGAATACAGTTACAGCACAGTTATCATAGTGTTGTCTGTATCCACCACATGCCACATAACCAGGACAGATATGTGTAACCAAGGCAAACAACAAAAGGTTACTATTGAATGCCAAAAAGCAGAATTGGTAGTAAAAAATTATATGGTTTGCAGAAACTGAAATGCCCCTTTAAGAAACTTTTTTTTTTTCCTCCCACAACATGAGGACAAATGGTTGGGGTTCTTGTTTTTGTCTCTAAATAGAGAACATATGCCTGTGAGGTTAAAACCATTAACTGAATGGCCAAATAGTTATGAATACACAGTGAGCTAACAATTACCCAGAGTGATCAGGAAATCTGTCTCCAATAATAAAAAAAAAAGATGCAGCTTTTACTAAAATCCTAGGCAGTTCTTCTATTCCCGCGCACCACAATCGTGTTGAGATAACTTTCACAGAAAACACGTCCGACTCTGTGAAGCCATGTGTCCCAATGCCCTAAACACAACACAAATCCAGAACTCTGATCGAAGCCTTTGTATTCTACACTTCACAGCTGTGATGTGACAACACTTTCATAAAGGAATCAAAACACATCATCCTCTGACAGTTTCATCAGGTCCAATCAGAGCCGGGCTTCAAAGGCCGCAAGAAATAAAGCGTTCACAGAGGTAACAGGACGAGATGTAAGGGAGACAGAAATCTGGAGGAAGATTTTCCTTAACCGGATCAGCGCTAGAGATGAGTGGTGTGATACATTAGTTTACCCCTCAGTGCCTGAACGGCAAGAAGAGGCCGTATTAAAAAATAAAAAAAATCTGGAACAGTATTAGACCTCTGTTTTGTCTTTATTTTTTACATTTTTGTCTACGAGTTTTTGCTATGAGATGAATATAGAATCCAACTACTTAGTGGCTATATATTCTAGGGTATTAGGAATTGGTTGTCAGCACTGACCAGGGCTATGGGGTAGGATTCCTGGAATAAGAGTTGGGGCAAATTTTTGGTGGAGTCGGAATAAAAAAGAAAAAAGAAGTTACCGACTGGATTCAAAATAAAATGAATAATTATTAATTATATTATACAATTATCAATATTGTCTAGTTAATTAGATGCATAGTTTGTTACAAACTTTCTTAGGAAGTAAATCACTATCTTTTTAATGAATTAGATGGTCTTAACTGCTTCTGACTGACCATGGCTATGTCAGAACAAGAGTTGGAGTCTGTCTGTGGGAACAATAGAAGAGTCAGAGTCGGTAGTTTGGCCTAGGGACTCCACAGCCCTGGCGTCTACATACTCTGCAACACTGTGCAGAGGTTGTCAAAACAGATGTCAATGGCGCGGACAACTATAGCGGCCGACAAGGTTACAAGTAAAGACTGTTCAATGTTCAACCTTGGGGTCAACACTTACGCAATACTTATATGGAGACCAATAACCACCATGTAGCTGTACAATCCTGTGTGTATGGAGGCAGCATAAACATGTATAAACTCTCCACCCATGAAGAGGTGTGTGTGAGCAAAGGTACTTTATCTGTGGATGGTCAATCTCCAGTATGTACAGGAATAACAATGTGATATAGTACAAGGTATCCTATAACTTCTATCACACACATATCATAGCACGTTCCCTCGTCTCTAGGTTTATGAGCGCTAACTGCCAAAAACTAGTAACAAGGGTCTCCGCAGAGTGCACAGGGCTCACTTTCTGATTTGTCAACTAATAAAAAAGGGCATATTTGAGGTTTTGAGATGCAAATTTATGGCTATTGTGCCAATGTAGATTTTTTTTTTCTTTAAAGGTTTAGATATACATTGACTATGCATTTTTTTTTAATTAGAAATATATTGCGATAACATGACCCAGTTATCACTTGAATAATGTGCATTATATATAGAGAGGTAGCAGAGTTAATCTGAACTTCAGCAATTGGTTAAACTGCTGCAGTGAGAAAATCACAGAAAACAACAAAAAACAATGAAAAGAGTTATAGAATTTTTTTTTATTTTTTTTTTAAATTTCAAAATGTTTTTGTTTTCTGTGATAAAATATCACATTGCAGCAGCTTAACTAAATGCAGAGGTTCAGGTTAACTTTGCTACAGCTATAATATATATATATATATATATATACACACACAGTATATATTATTACTATTATTATTATTATAATACTGTGTGTACCATTTACTTTTTTGCAATAATGTATAGAAATATTTGTGCTATTTTTTTTGTTTCGATATACAGTACAGCTTTATACAGTAGTCTTCATGAGACGACAGCTGGATTCCTGTACAGGAGTGCAGGATTAGGTGTTTACTCTGCAGGATGAACAGGCCATGGATGGATGGTGAGATTACCTCTGTGCATGATCCGGCGGGAATGCATATGTTCCACAGCACTGCACAGCTGCACAAAGTACTTCCATACTGTCCTCTCCGGTATTAATCTCTTCTGTTTCTTAAAATACTATGATGAGAACAGCAGAACAACCTATGTTATAAAGCTGTAGATGTTCAGGTAAAATATCACATAAAGGAAAAGCAAATGAATACATAAAATAATGGTAGAAAATGATTTTAACAGAGGGCTTCAGAACCAGATTCACAACCTCCTAAGCCTTTGGAGGTATGGTAACCCATTTCCCACACTCTTCAAAATCAATGCTGTGGAACAAAACAAAACCTGACAGGTGGAGGCGCCGTCTTAGTGTAATGAGCATCTCTTGTCTTAATTACCTTGAATAACATATTTAGAGCCTCAGAACCATAAACTGTGGCAAATGGAATATTTGCCCAAAGCAAACTCTGATATCATAAAATATTCTGCACAATATGGAAAAGCTTAAAACGCTCTTCTCAGATATATCCAGTATCTAGTAGAGTATATCGAAAACCAGGAATGGACTAAACAGTGAGGCTGCCATGATAGTGAAAGCCTGCCCTGGCGACCTGCCCATGCCTTTCTGCCAGCTTTGCTTGCATCTGGCAGCAGAGTACTTCAAGATTAGAGAAGACCAATTTTGCTAGTCTTGGCAGAAAAGGGTCACAGACCACTCCTGCTGGGCAGAGAAAGCACTCGGCACTTGACAATGATAGCCGCTGTTTTCTCTTTTGACCCTGCATTAATCTTTTTCAGTAGTCAAAAATGATGCACAACGTTAACTTCCTGTGGTCAGCTGCACACGTGTATCCTCTCTACTGTGGTAAAAGGCCCATTAAGGGAACATGGTGCAGGTTAGTCACAGGGACTACTGTATGGACAATAAGTGCTACTATTGTGGAGGATATGCTTGGTTACAACTTTGACTGGGGCTAATACATATGCACTACCATGACATGAGTAACGCCTACTGCATGTGCAATAATATGGCTAATATTACTACACTGTGTACTTCCAATTCTAAAACAACCTTTCATAAAATAATAGTACAGGTGAATATAAGAAATTTTGTAAAATATCTTATTAAGGAAATAGGTTTCCTTTTTCACTTATCAGAGTGTTACGTTTTACACAGAAGTGTCTATGGAGAGGGGAAAGAGGAGGAGGCTTCTGGAAAAGACACTTAATCTTGCTACACTGAGTGAGAAAGCTCTTATAACACTGCTGTATATTCAAGATAAGACCCTACCAATGCACAGAATGAGGCAATAAATCAAAATTACTAGCTTCCTGCTCCTGTCTCCATAGACTTCTGTGTGTGAGCTGGATACACAGTGCGGGTAAGAAGGAGAAAATACATTTTTTAACAAGATATATTACATAGTTTCTTATATTTATATAATGTAGATGTTAAAGGGGTTTTCCAGGCAGAATCATTTAAAGAGGACCTTTCACGTCCTCATGTATATGCTGTTTTACATAGCGCGCTGTCTGCTTTCCCGTTATGTTTCCCGGGGCTGGAGATATGGGTGCAGGTAAGAACTGGAGTTGCTGGAGGTGGTGAAAGGTCCTCTTTAAGGATAGGTCATCAACTAAAAAAATCCCAGAAAATCCATTTAAGCTGAGTCCACGATTGCAGAAATGCAGTGTTTGCAAAAATGCAGTGGAAAAAAAGAAAATTGCTGAATTTTACAGCCCCAGGAAAGTGACCAATCTCAGTTCCTTAGAATTGGTACTTAAAGACAGACTGTCCATATCTAAAAACACATTTTACTGCTGAGCAAGAATATGTTTTATTTGCGTTAATATTAACTTAAGCTGTATACTTCCAAGTAAGCATTTTCCTAGAAATTATAGAATTTCTCATCAGCTCTTCCACAAATACAGTCATAAATACATCCTCTATGAATGCACATTGTCATGAAACTATTCACTAAACATATGTATGATACTTCTTAGAAATTCTACATCTGCAAAATAAAGACCTTTGGCCCTTACTTTAATCATTTGAGAAAGATCTCCAGCATCTGCCAACTCCAAAACGATGTTCAACTCATTGTCTTCAATAAATGAGTCCAGATACTTGATAATATTCGGGTGGTTCAATTGCTGCATGGGAAGAGACAAAGAGAGAGATGGGATGAACAACAGAATCTGAATCTGGGGACAGAAAACGCATCTGAAGATAAATTGATGAAAACCTTGTAATAACTTAAAATATTATTTTTTAATTAAAACAAAAACAAAATCACCTGTGCTCTGGTGTCCTCCCAGCGTGGTCCGGTCCTGCTGCTCGGCTGTCTTCTTTTGTGGAAGTCCTCGCCGGTTACGTGTGGCGAGGACTTCCGCCAGAAGAAAACAACGGAGCTGTAGGACTGGATTGCGCAGGGAGGCACCGGAGTACTGGGGACAGGTGAGTATTTTTTTGTTTTTTATTCACCTCCTCCAGCCTAATTAAATAAAATTTTAGCCTGGACAACACCTTTAAGTCCTCCACCATCCATGTTATGTGCATATCAAATGTAGAATTTCCTTAAAACAAAGCCTAAAGTTGTAGCAAATTGATTTTATAAGTCAAATATATGGCTGCGGGACTTACACTGACACATCACAAAACAATATATGATACTGGTTACAATCAAACCAAATTCATACAAGGACAGGAGTATAGACCCAATATAAAACTTCACTTTTATTTATCCCATTAAATATTTTAGATAGATAGATAGATAGACAGACAGAGAACATCTAAAGGGCAGCAGTGAGTGTGTGCTACCAAATGTCCTCCCCATGACAACTAGGCGCCTATTGTAATACAAGTAGAGGAATCTTACAATATACTGCAATTCAATTGTATTGCAGTATATTGTATAAGCAATGAGATCCTCTAGGGTTCAAGTCCCTTAAGGGGTCTAAAAATAAGAGTTGAAAGAAATAAGAAAAGTTTTATAAAATATTAAAACAAAAAAAAAAAATTCAGATCACATATAAAAATAGACAAAAATAAATGTAAACACATTAGGCATCTCTATATCAGAAGATGCCTGAACTATAAAATGTAAAAATATTTATCTAATATGATGAATGCCATAGTGGGAAAAAAATTAAAATGGCCAAATTGACTTTTTTTTTTCACCATTTCATCTTCTAAAAAAAAACTGGATAAGAAGTGATCTAACCGATACAATATAGCGACAAAAAAAAATTATGCTTCAAAGTTTTTCATTTTTTATGTCATTAAATAAAAAAAAAAACTTATACAAATAATTTAATTGTGGCCTCTGGAATGGGAGAGGGCAACAAATGCAAAAATGAAAATTGGCCAGGTCCTGAAAGGGTTAAGGACAAAGGAAACCGCCAGTCCACTCTACAGTGAAAACTCTGAAAAAAAACACCTATTTGAAAAGTCTACCCAATAAACTGTATTATCAGTAAGAGATTATCAATTCCATCACATACCATGCATAAAGGCAACCTTCTTTAAGAAGACCTCCAACCAAGACTTCCACTTTTCAAAGTAATTTTAGGATATCATCTTAAGGCTAAGGTCCCACGTTGCGGAAACGTAGCTTTTTTTGTTGCAGATTTGGCTGTGTTTTTTTTTTAACCAAAGCCAGGAGTGGATTGAGTAGGAGGGAGAAGTATAAGAACTACCTATATATTTTCCATTCTTTTTGTAGCCATTCTTGGCTTTGGCTCAAGAAACCGCAGCAAAATCTGCAACAGAAAAAGCAGCGTTTCCGCAACGTGGGGCCTTAGCCTAAAGGAGTTGTTTGGTATTTTAAGAAACGTGGTGAGTTATGGTATGACAAAAACAAAACTATCATTTCACTCATTATCATACACTGAAGCCTTGACTATGTCAGTACATTATTCACGTGACCACTACAACCAATCAGTGGCCTTAGGGGTCAAATGATCTAAATCAAAATGTACTAGGCCAATGATTGGCTATAAAGGACACATGAATGATGTTTATAACACCACTGCTGTAGACTAGCCAGGCAGAACCAGAGTGGTGCCACTGGAATGGTAGTGTATTTAATGGTTAAGTAATCGTTATTTTCTTAAGTTTATACCATTTCCTACTCTAAGTCTTGATGAAATCAGACTGTCTTCTATTTTTTTTTTCATAACAGAAGGCACTCTGATGACATCCACGTTTCATCCACTTTATATTGATTTGAATGTGTGGCTCAGATCAGTTGCAATGTATCTAAATAGGACATGCTGGAAAATAATAGTAACAAACGCATGAAACGGAAGACACTTGGATTGCAAATCAGTTGTGAGCATGTTCGTTGCACTTCTGAAAATCTTGGATAACCCCTTTAAAAATCTTTCACTGTAAGTTTATCCTGTATTTTGTGTAACAACAGGTACTCCAGTTTAATGTTAACCTACCATTTTATTATTAGGGGGTGTTCACACTACCGTTGGTGACCGTCAGTAGTGTCCGTTGCTATTGTCCGTTACAAGATTTTAGCATCGGACACTAGCTGAACCGTCAGAAATGCGTTAAAATTTCCATTCATTTCAATGGGTTTTTATATTGTGTCCGTTAGTGTCCGTTTACACCCAATCCGTCAGAAGTCCGTTTTTTTTTCCACGGACAAAAAATCCTACATGCAGGACTTTTTTGTCCGTTTGGAAAAACGGATTCTTGGCGGACAGCAACTGCCCGTTATTTTTTTAACATTGAAGTCTATGGGTAACGGACTTATAATGGCCATCAGTTACTGTCCGTTATTTTATGTCCGTTTTATTTTCTGCGAAACAAAACAAAACAAAAAAAAAAACGGACAGTATAAAAACAGACACTAACTGATGCTATAACTGATGCTAATGTGTCTGTTTTTTTTAACCGATCCATTAATTGGATCAGGTAAAAAAACGGACACATTAACATCAGTTAGTGTCCGTTAATGTCTGTGTCAGGTGTCAGTTTTTTGTTTTTTTTTTGTTAACGGACACCTTCATAACGGAATCCAACGGTAGTGTGAACCCTGCCTTACACTTTTTTATTTTTTTATAGTATATATATTGTATGTTTATTACATTTATTGCATGCTTATTTATTGTAATTTTATGTTTAGTGTGACATTACTCTCAGCACTTTCTTTTCATACCACATTTCTATATATTAGAAAAATTATAAAATGCAAAAATTTACAGTCGGACTATTAACATTATTCACAAATGTGTCTTGGAGAACTCTATAGTCAGCCTCTCCTCTGCCTAAAATCTTTGATAACGTGAAATAGACTGCATTCATCTACATAAAAATATGCTTCATGCATACTTTTTTTTTTTTAAATAATAAAAAAAAGTATAAAAAAATAAATAAATAAATAAAAAAAAGAAAGCCAAAAAAACCCAAAACACCTCCAAGATGGGATCTGTCAGTTAACAAAAGGACAATTAAACTCTTTACTTGACAAGTAATTTTCCTTTAAACCACTAGCTCGGGACGCTGACAGACAAACCAAAGCTGTTTCTCTCCCTTCCATTATATGGATCATAACCTTGGACTATTATGTGTTAAAACAGTAGACAAGGGGCCCTCCACCTGCTCCATATGCCCACAAACTGCTGACCTTGTACTGCATTAAACGGTTTCTCGGGAACCTACTTAAAACTTACATTATTGTTACTTTTGATTTGTTGAGCTGCTTGTAAGCTGACTTCTGTGCGTTCAGGGTTTGTATCAGACATAATTTATAAATGCGTACACATTAGAAAGGAATGCCCTACAGGCAGTAAAACAGATACACTCGCTGCTCATTCGCAACGCAATGTGACTGCTCAGACTGACTCACCAGATTTTGAGCTGTTTGATGCTGTGATTTGAGTGTTTAAACGGCATTTTTTCTCTCCGCAGGGATCCTGGCTTTGAGCATACTTGCAAATTTTCAAGTGTGAAATGTTTCAAAAATATATATATTCAGCAAAGCAATGCCCACAGGCCACTAAATGTCTTTCTGAGAGATTATTGCCTATAAAATATTAGGAAGATTTGGGAAATTCCATCCTGCTATGTCAAATATATCTTAAACCGGCTGGAACTTACAAATGCACATAGAGCACACGCCTGCATTCAGCCCATGAGAGCTGAAATACTGGACATGCCAGTCTATGGAAAAACATCAGGATGATGTGCATGAGAACAGAAGTATTTACCTACAGGATATCACGTAATAGAATTAGGCTTACAATCTCTACAATCATCTGCATGTAAAAAAAAAAATCTGTTGGAATCTGCATGCTTTGCATGAGGATTCTGATGTGGATTTGCCACACACATCACCCTATGTATTGCTGAGGGGGGAATTTGCAGTGAAAATCCACACAAAAAAAATCTACACTACAAGTCAATTTCCATGTAGAATTTTTTGCACAGCGTGTGGATGAGATCTGGGGAAAATTTTTTACAAAATGTTTTAGAAATCCTCCTAAAATGCCTCAGTCAAACATATATATCTACTGTACATACAGACATACATAGCTGTATACAATTGGTACAATACAAAATGGTATTGTTCGTCTGCATGTAGAAGCTTGCGAGAGCTTAATTTTACACTAGATGGGAGGGACGGGCTCTTGTGTAATACAGGGCAGCTCAGACTGGGGGGGGGGGGTTTACTTCAATTAATTATATCTCAGGCATTATATCTGCCTTTGAAATATGAGGTTCCCATGAACTGGGATTGCAGTTCTACCTGTATTATTTCCAGAGATATCATCAGCTGAATATACAGTAGGGATTGAGAGTAGCTGCTTATAAATATGGCAATCCCGGACTGTGTTTATAATTGATGAGATCCCTGGAACTTTTAAGACCCATACACATGTCGGAAAATTTCTGCCACAGATTCCTCTTTATTTTTTGTCCCTTCGCAGTTTTCAGCAACTGATCAGTCCCAGATTAATTGGGTTTATTAGTTGAGTGTCTTGCGCAACGAGTTCTGCAACTGATCAGCCACAGAATGCACGGCAAGATGGAGTAGGACCCTTATTTTTTTCAGAGTCCTCCTTCATTCACTGAATCCCATTTAAACCAATGGGATGCCGGTTCTGGGCATCCCTATGTGTGGCCATACCCTTACAGGTCAAAGTTCTATCTTGATGTGACAATCTCATCATTCATATGACACCAATAGCACCTTTCTAGGTTTAATAATGCCCAAGTGTTTATAGTGACCCTCGCCCCGCCTCATCCTGTACACCCCTACACCTGGTGAAAGCAGTGTACAGCTCTCCATACAGAAACAAGGGGTAGAATAAATGGTGTAGGATTTCACAGAAAGGAGCCAAACTGTGGTAATAAAATACAGGTGCATCTCAATAAATTAGAAATTCTTTGAAACGTTTATTTCTTTCAGTAATTAAATTAAAAAAGTGACCTATATTTTCTAGATTCTTTACACACAGAGTCTTCTATTTCAAGTGTTTTATTTCTGTAAATGTTGATTATGAATTACAGGTAATGAAAACCAAAATCTAAGAAAAATTGTAAAAAAGTTCAGTATTGTAAATTCAGTGTGTCACCTGCCAAGGTTTCCTAAGCCTTTAAATGGTCCCTCAGTCTGGTTCAGTAGGACTCACAATTATGGAAGACGCTGATTATGGATTGTATTACTGAATTACTGAAATGAATGAATGTTTCAAAAATAATCTAATTTGTGGAAATGCACCTGTATATTATAGAATCAAAAGTTAGTTCAGAGTTTCGTTATGCTTTAACCATCTGTATCTGTGTTTTGACACCACTTTCCTGGATTCTTTGGGATTTTTTTAACCTTTAACGGAGTCTCGCTGCTGGGTCAGAACATACAGTAAGTAAGTAGCTCTAGTAAACAGCTCTATTGCTTATCTATGGATGGGCTGATTCCCTGCTATGCTGCTTCAGGGAAAACATGCCAACACAAACATTACAGGTCACTTGCCACAGGGGTTTCCCTGCAGAAAAGTAAAAATAGTTTGCCCAGGCTTTATAAGGACATTACTGAGACCACAGAATAAACACAATACTAATAATTTATTAAATGGAAGAGACAAACTGAGAAGGGAAATGAAAGGGTTATTGTAATTTATTACACATATATACATTAGACGTATTCTGTACCAGAACAAAAATTGTATTAATGTATAAAGATTACTATTGGCCGGCCTTACCTTTAGGAGGTCGATTTCTTTAATACAGTCTTGCCTGGCTTTGGCATCCATCATTTCAAATATCTGTAAATGACAGACAAGGTAATTCAACCAAATGTAATATCAATGGAATATTAATAAACAATGGCATCTAGGAGAAAGTTCATTATGGAAGGTGCATCTGGGTACATTTCTTGCATAAGGGTATAGTCACACTTTCAAGTCTTTTGATGCGGTTTATGAAGACTAAACCAGGAGTGGATTAAGGGGAAAAAAAAGTACTATCTGTCCTATGTAGGTGCTCACCCTTTATAATCCACAGATGGTTTTGGCATCAAAAACTGTTTTTAAAAAAAAAACCTCAAAATCTCCTTACCCTAAATTTTGAGGTAAAGACATGTTGAGAATTTTTAAATTTTTTTTTTTTTTTTTATAGCAGTAGGGTCTAAAGGGTTTTTCAAGGACGTTTATGTTGATGGCGTATCTGACATCCCTACCAATCAGCAGATTTGCCATGGTGCCCGGGCAATGCATTCACTTAAAGGGGTTGTCCAGGCAAAAATGGACACCCCTTTTAACTTTTAAATCAGCCAGAGGCATTGAAAAAAAAATGCACACTCATCTTTCCACGGTGCTCCGGTGTCCTCCTGCCGCATCCCAGTTCTTCTGCTAAACGGGTCTTTTCCGGAGTTCCAATAGAGCCACTGATAGGCCTCAGCAGTCACATGATCGCTGAGGCCAATCAGCGATGGCATGCGATGCTACTACTTGTGACATCACGGGTCCTCTTTCTGAGGCCTGCTGAGGCTGCTGATCGGCCTCAGCGGTCACGTGACCGCTGAGGCCAATCAGCAGCTTCAGCGGAACTCTGGAAGAGACCCGTTGAGCAGAAGAATCAGGACGTGCCAGTACGACACCATAGCATCGGGGTCAGGTGAGTATGATTTTATTTTTTTTTTTTTCAATGCCGGCTGATTTAAAAGTTAAAAGGGGTGTACATTTTTGACTGTACAGCCCCTTTAAATGTATACCATGCACAACACCATACAGAGCGGAGAAGTTGTACCTGGTATAGCAACTCAGTTCCATTCTATTATCTGATCATTTAGGGTGTGAAGTGTCAGCCCCCACAGATACCGATTCTGATGACTCCAGTAACAACATAAAGGCCATCAATATAAAAGTCTCGGAATATCTGGAGTTTCCCAGCACCATACACCACCCGTTTATTACATTGCGGTGAGTGTATAGTTAACACTCAGCAGCATAATAGCAGCACAGAGCTGAAGCAAACACAGGAGCTGTACCTGCTACATGCCTTCTGTGTTTCAGCTGGGATCCAGTTCCAGCTGTAGAAGTCAGAAAACACTCTGATGCCCGCAGTTTAAGCATTTAGATGCCATGAGTAATAGTGATCACGGCATCTGAGTGGGTAGGGGGCGAGATTGCCCACCCCCTTTCAACCTATAAGATCGCAAGGTCTGAGGGGTTGCCATGGCCAAGTTTAGATTTTTTTTTTAAAAAGTATCAAAATAAGTAAATTTTTTTTTTTTAAAGTATCAAAAATAAATAAGTTAATGAAAACTTTACAAACTAAAAAGTAGAGTAAACACATCTAAAATAATGTTATTTATCCCGTACAGTGAATGCACTGAAAACCTAATTACCGCAATGTGCAAATTAATGTGTTTTGGTCATGTCACCTCCCCCCAAAGAAGCTATTCAAAGTAATCAAAGTTTGTTATACCTGGCAAAAAAAAAAAAAAAAAGCCCTCACATAGCTCCATCACCAAAAACATAAAGTTATGGACATGAGAATAAATTGGCCCCAGGTAAATTATTTTATCTTCCCAAAAATGGTTTTATATTCAGTAACAGTGATAAATCAACATAAAACCGATATAAATATGGTATCGCCATAATTGTAATGACCTGGCGGAAAAAAATGGCCATGTCATTTTTAATGCAGACTGGACACCATAAAAACAAAAAATAACAGGATTGTATGTTTTTCTTCATGTGGACTCACCCCAAAATTGTTAATAAAAACTAACCAGAGCACTATATGTAACCCAAAATGGCAACTAAAAGCAGAATTCATTGCGCAAAGAATAAGCCATCTTATAGCCACATAAAAAAAAAAAAATTTTAAAAGTTGGAGGGCGGAGATAGAAAATATAAAAAAAAGTTGCCAAGCTTTTCCACCCAAACAAACCTTGTGTCCTTGAGGGGTTAAAGAGGACCTTCCACCACCTCCACAAACTCTTTGCATCCCTCAAGTTGCTCCATGAATTCCAGCACAGATGTTATTTTCATTCTAGTCCCGACTGTTCCTGAACAACTGGAACTGGAAAAACAGAATTCAATATGCTAATTAGGCACTCTACTGCTAGGTGGGCGGTCCTTTGCTGGAGAAGACAGCCCAGGACCACCCAGCTGACCATAAATGCCTAATTAGTATATTGAGTGCCAAAACTAACAGCACTTATTGCTCAGGAATGCTGTGGGCTACAGAAAAAATTCCAGCAGCATCAGAATTGATGGAGCTGCTCCTATGAAAGGATGCAAACTGTTGGAGTTGGTGAAGGTGGTGAAAAGTCCTCTTTAAATATATTCATAAGAGCTTACAATGCTACAAAAAAATAAAAGTAGCAATACTCACCATACCAATCCCCTGGCACTCCCGTGCTGATGCTTTCCACGTCCCTGCCAGTCTCTGTTCACCCCGGCTCCAGCGTTGCTGTGTCTATACCACTGAGGTCATTGCTGCGGCCAGGGATCATACGTAGCTGGAGCTGAGTAAGAGGAGTAGTACTCCTTTTGTTATTTTACAGCATTGTAAGCTCTTTGTTAAAAATAAATAAATAAATAAATAAATTCTGGGGAGTTTGATAACCCCTTTAAAGGGGCTGTAAGAGATAAGTTACAAAAAAAAGTTTTATCTTTGTATTAAATGGAGAAAATTATGCCACTCTAGTCTATAGGCTGGCATTACAGCTCATCACCATTTGTATAAATGGTGCGGAGGTGCTATTCCATATACAACCTATTTACAGGAGTGGTGCTGTTTCCAGATAACAAAGGAGAAGACCCTTTTTTTTTTTTTTTTTTTTTTTTAAGTAATCTCGTATAACCCCTTTAAATGCCTTCATAGAACAAATATCCTGATGATTCATTTTAATCCAAAATCTTGTTTTAATCCATCATCCAGGTACTGTAGTTAGTAGTGTATGACAACGTAATCCATCCCAGTGTATGGGAGTAGACAATAGAGCACTGTTCAGAATGACACAAAATGAGAAATATGAACAGCAAGACAAACAATGAAATTTTGGTAATTTATATGTCGCACCAAATAATCCACGACAATTTATTACACATAAAGATCTATCACCTATTATATTTTTATACTAGTTATAACCAGATAATGAAACAAATTACATTTTATCTATTCTGTTTTCATTTTCTGATTTTAGATGTTTTATTCTATTTTCTGTACGTTTATGGGGGCGGCCAGACACAATAGTCTGACAAAGACTTCTTTGAGAGCGTTTTCTAGACATGGTCTGCGACCTGTGCACAGAGGTCATTGTGTAAGAAGGGGCAGTAGATACGCCATCAAACACTGTAAATGGTGGATCCTATAATAGAGGTGTTAACTTTCATTGTAATCCTACCTTTGATGACAATGAGATAAATGTTAAAAGAGTGATTTCTGCAGAACAGGAAATGTCAGGCTATTATTAAACTTTCCGTTCAGTGTGTAATTTTAAATATAGATAACAACATGGAAAATTAAAATATTTAAAAATTCTTAAAAAATACTTTTAACATAAAAACATAATTCTAGCAATAGATTGTTTTTTGAAGACAAATTAAATGAACATTAGCTAGTAGTACAGGCAGTGATAAGATCTTTGAAATATTGATGTAAATACAAGGTCTAATATAGAACATTCGGTATTACTTGAGAATTTTCTGTTCCCAGTAAACAACGTTAGAAGTCCTTCATGCCAAGACTCCTTTTTTTTATTAAATTTGTCCTCAACACATTCATCTGCCTAGGAGCTAAAAACAGCAAAGTCGTCAAGGCTGAAGCTATAAAATAACAGGTAAGGAGTATACAAGGGTAGGTAGTTATATATACCTATATATAGCTTCCATGTTTATAAATGCACTTGCTCTATATTTACATAGAATGCTATATTGGTCTATATACTTGTTACTCCGTTTTTCAACAGCTTTAGCACCTCTGTTCTAGTTCACTAGATTTACTCTGCCCCTTATCCCAAATATCTAACTATCACAAATAATTGTAAGTCAGTGGTGGGCAACTGGGGGCCCTTATGGCTCACCCTACAGTTCCCTTGCTCTCCACTGTATAGTGTTTATGAGCTCCAGGAATGAGCTACCCTGCTTGGTTGTCCTAAAAAAAAATTACATTGATTTGTAGATGTGCGAATTGCTTCCCTCTACAGGAAAATGCTGAGAAGGTAAAGCAGGCACCTATTACACTGCGAAAGTTCATGTCAAATTGGTTGATGGTAATACTTAAGAAACTGTTTCTTAGCCCATAAATTGTGATTTTCCCAATGGTACCCTAGTAGGTTGTCTTATCCTCTTGCAGTTTATCAGACGATTTACATTATTTTAGCCTCTCAGTAAAATTTGTTAACCAATAACTGATCAATGTCTGAGTAATCAGCTGAATTTATATAAAAACGGAATAATAAAAAAACAAAAAATCTGTGGTGCGTATGACAATGACTATGACCCTGATCTACCGGCTGGATCTTCAGTACATTATAATCTAATGTACACAGCCAAGCTTAGACTGCGCACAACAGCCCAAGGTGTTTGTCCCATAACCCTCATCTATCACCTATTCACAGGATAAGTAATACAATCTGACGGATGGAGTTCCCATTGGAAACCTCACCAATCACAAGGTATATGAATAATAAAGTCATCCAAATGCATGACCACCACTCCATTCACTTCTATGTAACTGAGTGAAATAGCTGACTATAGATAGCACTCAGTCACAGCATTGGTCACACATACGCACTACTGTTCCATTCACACAGGGGTGCTTGGGGACACCATTTCTCATGAATTTTCCCAGTGGTCACATTCCCAACAATCATACACTCATCACACATCCCGTGGATAGATGATACATTGTTGCTATTGGAAAATTCCTTTAAGGTGCCCATCCCCAGTAGAGGAAACTTGTCTGAACTCACTAACTTATATCTAATATGTCCGAGGGAGTGGAGACTTTCTGTCGATGGAAGATCCTTTGTTCATCCAGAAGATAAGCCACTGCTGGTGGCAGCTGGTAAAGGCTTCTACACATCTCTGATATCATTGGTGTATCACCTGTGCTGCTGTATAGGGGAAATTTATATAGATAAACTTCCTACTGCCTATTTGATGGCCTACAAATCCCTGAACTATTGAACTTCATAGCTAACAATTACTAATATATTGTTAGAGAGACATAAGGCTGGTGCATATGATAAGATATGGAATAAATAGGGGCCCCTATACTGCTCCAGCACAGGAGCCCTGTACTGTCTGTGTCCGCCACTGAAATGAATGCTTGACTAGGGCTTTCCAATATGTTCAGGAACTTCCTGGATATTTTGTTTGTCCCAAATACCATTTTTTTGTTAATATATTGATATCAGAAAATAGAAAAAACATATTCAGAAAGAAAAAAACATGATAAAAGAATAAAATGTAAAATGTGAGCCCTTTCAGTGATTTGGCAGGGGGCATTAGTTTCCAGCAGCGCTTTCTGTAAAGGCATCCTCACTTTATAAAATTTCTACGGCTCCTTTTAAAACCATTTTAACATTTAAAGTCCACTTTATTAAAAGGTGAGGGGGATCTGGTTTAAAAGCCGTCTGCATACTCCTGGTAAATGTGATTCAATTTATATGCATTACTAAGAGGTGAAAACAGCTTGTAAACTCCTCAGAGGGGATTAGCAGTCGAACCAAGGTCATCGAGAAGGGCTGGTAAGAGCCCAATTTGTTTGCACTGTATTGTAGCATCAAGCAGAACTCAATCCCTGCCTTGTTCTATTACCATTATCCTGCATACTGTACAGACAATGGGAGAAGTGCTTCTAATAATATATAATACACCATCAGGATCTCAAAAATGTCGACCTACACTAGATCTAAAAAGCCTTCCAGCTGTGCATTTCCATACCCCAGATTAATTCCTATTTATTTCAGTATTTCTAATCTTAGACTTCAGACGCCTTCCATGATGATCTCGATGAAATCTTCCGCCACAATATTGACGTTAAAATGAAGAATCAATAGGGCCTTACAGGGAAAACACTGGAATCTGAAGCTAAGAAAAGTTGAAGGGGTCAGCCATTGTATCCAGTGTTAGGAACCTTTTCATTCATCGATTCATAGTTCTTCAATATCTAGTAAACTTTGACCCATTCCCCAAAAAATTCATGCTTCATCGTGTAACCCATTTGGAAGAAGCTATAAATAATACACGTCAGAAACAAGAGGTCTTGGAGTTACTACAAGAACAACTCTGCGTAGAACATAGGGCTTACTGGCCACTGCACCTCACTGGTAAGACCAATCTCCAGGTCTGGAAAGCACTTCGGCATACAGAGAACTCACAAAGAGAAAACGGACTACATTTTGCATCATCAATCTACAAAGTACTAATATAACAAAGTCTGAAATAACGTAAATCCAGCTCACCCCCTGGGTGCATGGTCCAAATGGATCTCTTCATCTATATTTTCAAAAACTGTGGCATGCCATGTATCTCCTTACAAGCTCCCTATCTATATCATACTCTAAGGTCACTAAAATTAGATTTATTTTTTTTTTAGCTATCCATCTCCATTCAATAGGGACTGTTGGTTAAACTTGAGCAAGCTAAACTGAAATAGATTATGAGTATTACCATGCCAAGCAAAATTTCTGCAGGCCCTATACTTTCCAAACTCTTTGTATATAATAACCCCTATGAACCCTTCATGGCCATGATCACACACTACAGAAAACTTGCACTGCGAAAACAGTTTTGAGTCTACGCTTCAAAACTATCATTTGCATTCCGGTTGTTTTCCTTCCCTTTTAGGTGGTAAATTAACTTATATTTAACTTAATATGCGGTGTAAAACTTACCTGGACTTTTTTCAGAGCTACAGGCTTCCTATCCAGATGACAGGTGGCTCTGTACACTTCACTGAATTGCCCCCGCCCGATCTTCTTCTCTATCTTAAAGTCTGCCAGGTTGCATCGGTAAGGATAGGAGGTTGTATGTCTCTGTATAAACCACAAACAAAATTAAAATCAATAAACATAAATAACAGTCCTGTTTTTCTATGTAGCCTGCCTATGTGTCTCTATGGTTACAGACTACAAACAAATCCTGTGTAGTCTGACCCTGCAGTCCTATTCCCTTTAATCTGTTTTGACTTGTACCTATGTACTGTATGCATTGTAGAAGTAGTGGACAGATATAAAGGGTGTAACACTGCATGATCAGACTACATAGGATTTGTTTGGCGTCTGTTCACAGAACTCTTCCATTTTCAAGAATGTCTTCCATTTGCACCATATAGTATTAGATTTCTTTCCGATGTTGTAAAGATTAATTGCAATAAACTCTACAATAATCATGTTTTTCTATGTAGCATGCCCATGTGTCTCTATGGTTACAGGCTACAAACAAATTCTGTGTAGTCTGATCCTACAGTCATACTCCCTTACATCTGCTTCAACTTGTACCCATGTCCACTAGAAGTATTGGACAGATGGAGGGGAGTATCAATGTATTATCAGTCTACACAGGAACTGTCTGTTGTCTGTTCACAGTATTCTTCAGTTTCCAAGAATTTTTCTCATTTATACTGTATATAGTCTCAGACTTTGTTCTGCTGTTATAAAGACTAATTCCTATACACTCTATACTTTTATTATCCATGTAATTGCCATAATCTGTAAATTATACTCATAGCTGCCACTAGAAAAAAATCTTACAAGGATTCTTCTGTGTTACACCACTGAAACACTGATAAAAATAAGACGGATCGGATCATTTGGTGTATTATCCATTAGTGCCATGGGTAATGTTTCCTCATCAGTATCAGATCTGTGTGGGGTGAACATCTGGCACTCCCACTGATCAGCTCATATCAGCAGCTGAAGTGCAGATGGAACCGAAACACAGTTGCAGTAACCTGGCTCAGACACTACACATTGTATGGACTGTGAATTTCCCGATCCCTGCACTGTGTTTTTGCTGCTGTTGCTATCAGCTGATAGGTGGGGGTGCTGGGTGTTGAACTCCTCGCCCATCTGATATAGATTAGGTCACCACTATCAAAATCCTGGAAACCCCCTTTAAATATTATAATAACGCACTCTGAAATAAATCAAAGGGAGTCCTAGGATCAGGACCTTCATCAAGTAGCTGGAGCAAAGAACAGCCACAAAAAGGGAGTTTCTTTCCCTTAAGGACCCGACATGGCTAACCATTACATGCACATTTATTTTAATGGACATTATGAAATATAGAATTTCTCCGGTGGTGGCGCTGCAGGAAAATTTAACACTTGCTACCAGGTTCGTCCACAGATTACAAGGTTTTCACCTGCAGTACAAATTGTGATCAAAGTGCGCGCATTTGCCTTTTGTTAGTAGCATCCCCCAAATATATTAGCAGTACAACTGCCCTTACTGCAAACAATTTCACTTGCTAGGTTAAACATATCGACGACCTATCCTAAGGATAGGTCATCGATATCAGTTAGGTGGGAATCTTACACCTGGCATTCCACTTTTCAGTAGCTGATAACCAATGGATCAGGACGCAGACAGCTCCATCCTCTGTGTACAGTCATGGCCAAAAGTTTTGAGAATGATACAAATATTAATTTTTACAAAGTCTACTGCTCAGTTTTTCTAATGGCAATTTGCATATACTCCAGAATGTTATAAAGAGTGATCAGCTTAACAGCAATTACTTGCAAAGTCAATATTTGCCTAGAAAATGAACTTTATCCCCCAAAACACATTTCAACATCATTGCAGCCCTGCCTTAAAAGGACCGCCAACATCGTTTCAGTGATTGCTCCATAACACAGGTGTGGGTGTTGATGAGGACAGGGCTGGAGATCAATCTGTCATGATTAAGTAAGAATGACACCACTGGACACTTTAAAAGGAGGCTGGTACTTGCCATCATTGTTTCTCTTCTGTTAACCATGGTTATCTCTAAAGAAACACGTGCAGTCATCATTGCACTGCACAAAAATGGCCAACTGGGAAGAGTATTGCATCTAGAAAGATTGCACCTCAGTCAACAATCTATCGCATCATCAAGAACTTCAAGGAGAGAGGTTCCATGGTGCCAAAAAGGATCCAGGGCGCCCAAGAAAGACCAGAAAGCGGCAGGACCGTCCTAAAAGTGTTCAGCGCGGGATGGGGCTACCAGCAGGCAGAGCGCTGAGGAATGGCAGCAGGCAGGTGGAGTGCATCGCACGCACTGTGAGGCGGAGACCGGAGCAAGGCCTGGTCTCAAGGAGGGCAGCAAAGAAGCCACTTCTCTCCAGAAAAAACATCAGGGACAGACTGATATCTGCAAAAGGTACAGGGAGGGACGCTGAGGACTGGGGTAAAGTCATTTTCTCTGATGAATCCCCTTTTCGATTGTTTGGAACATCTGAAAACTGCTTATTCGGAGAAGAAGAGGTGAGCGCTACCACCAGTCTTGTCTCGTGCCAACTGTAAAGCATCCTGAAACCATTCAGTGTGGGGTTGCTTCTCAGCCAAGGGAATTGGCTCTCTCACAGTCTTGCCTAAAAACACAGCCATGAATAAAGAATGGTACCAGAATGTCCTCCAAGAGCAACTTCTCCCAACCGTCCAAGAGCAGTTTGGCGCTCAACAATGCCTTTTCCAGCATGATGGAGCACCTTGCCATAAAGCAAAGGTGATAACTAAATGGCTCAGGGAACAAAACATAGAGATTTTGGGTCCATGGCCTGGAAACTCCCCAGATCTTAATCCCATTGAGAACTTGTGGTCAATCATCAAGAGACGGGTGGACAAACAAAAACCAACAAATTCAGACAAAATTAAAGCATTGATTCTGCAAGAATGGACTGCTATCAGTCAGGATTTGGTCCAGAAGTGATTGAGAGCAGCCAGGGAGAATTGCAGAGGTCCTGAAGAAGAAGGGTCAACACTGCAAATATTGACTTGCTGCATTAACTCATTCTAACTGTCAATATAAGCTTCTGTTACTCATAATATGAATGCAATTCTATTTCTGTATGTGATAAAAACATCTGACAAACACACATAAAAACCAGAGGGCAGCAGATCATGTGAAAATATAATATTTGTGCCATTCTCAAAACTTTTGGCCATGACTGTAGTCACTGCACCTTAGCTCTCATTCATAGGAACTGTTATGCAGTACCTGTTCTGGCCACTGCACAGAGAACAGAGCTGTCTGCTTCCTGCTTCATTCTCTGTATATCAGCTGCTGGGCATTGCACTCCGACTGATCTGATATCGATAATCTATCCTTAACACTGGGCCTCCTTGCTACCATATCAGCAGGCTACTGACAGTTTTACAACAGTAAAAATTTTACATCCCATATACAGACAGTTGTTGGGAAATCTGGGAAACCACAAAGGTTATGAAATTAACCTGTGTTTCCTGCTCTATTGTCTGATTTTGTTTATCTAGCTTCCTGATATTTGACACAAAGTTACTCCAAAAGAGGTACTCCTCTATGACACCAATAGCAAAGGCTCAACCATTGCCAAGTGCATTTTTCTTAAAATGTAAAAACTATAGAGTATAAAATATGCGTACAAATATGATGAAAGAATGCCTGAAGTGAGCTCTAACAACGGGTTAATATTTCTAGCTAAAAATGGAAAATAATGATTTTCGAAGTTACATTTCGTGATGTGAGCGTGCATTGTATTTCAAGTCCCTTAAGGAAAGTGAAAGGGTTAAATGGCTATTAAAGTCTAGAGCAATCTTTGAAAGTGGCACACGCAATTATAAATATGGATAATTAGCAGCTCCAGCCAAGAATAAAATGTCACAATGTCACACAGATCTGTCACAGTCCGCTAATGAATGTAGTCACATATCTCCAGGCTTTCTTCCTCTTCACAAGCCTGTTGCAAGTGACCAACCAGGGCAGGCGCAGAGGGGATACAGCTCACTCACTGCCGAGAGACTTCACACTACTTGATACTTGCCCATTTGGCACTACCACCCCACACCACTAATAACCAGACTGTACACTCCGGTCTCCACTGAAAAAAAAATAAAAAAATAATCAGCACTCACTTTTTCTTGCAATCTTCTCATATACATAAGGGTTTTTTCAGAGAGTAGGAAAAAATGAATATTAATATTGTCTGTAAAGGATGAATATAGTAACGGGACCGGATATCAGAGGAGCGCAAAACATAATATAGCAACCATTACCTTCTAGAAAAGTAGTATCACAGTCTCAAAAAATAAAGGGGTTGGCAGGTATGTACAAAAATATGCCTAAGACAGGGAATGGGCCACAATATAGAAAATACATATTGTATATATGCTTTAGTCACCTCTTCAATCCCATGCAGCTCCAGCAGGGCATACAGCAGTGACGTGTATATCATTCCCATGAGCCATATACTTGCCTCAGTGGTCACGTGGCATGTCATCGCTGCAGGAAAGGAGCAGGCAGCAGCGGACTGAAGGTATATTTTTTATTTGGTATTAGATTACTTTCCCTGCTCTTGCCCAAATTTTGTATACTGTGGTATCAAAGCCTAATAGGAACCTTAATTATTAACTTTCACTGGATACACAGGATTTTCTAGGCTAAACATATTTATGGCCTATCCTAAGGTTAGATCATCAATATCAGATTAGTAGGGGTCCGACACCCAGCACCCCAATCAGCTGTTCTCAGCAGCTGATATGCAGATAATAGAGCAGGAAGCAGACAGCTCCATTCTCTGAGTAGTGGCCAGATCAGGTTAATGCACACAGCTCCAATTCATGTGAATGGCTGCAGTGAATCTGCTCACCCAGTCCGCTTTCTGTTCCATTCTCTGTATATGAGAACAGCTGATTAATGGGGGTGCTGGGTGTCAGTCCCCCACAGATCTGATATTAGTGATAGCCTGATCATATGATGGAACCTGTCCATCCTCATGTGAACAGTTATGAAGACAGTGCAGGGACTGATGGACACACGTTAGGTCCAGTCACTGACGTTTGCATAAGTGTGTGGCCAGTAACAAAGTTAACTAGTGCTAATAAATGAATTAAAGTGAAAAAAAAAAAAATGGAGGTTCGGCGCAGCATGCAGCCAGGCTTTACCTTTTACTATGTCTTGTAAAAAGGCATGAATCTTTTTTGTTTTAACCCCTTAGTCATTTAACTTCCATAATTCCATGCTCTCAGACATCTTGTAAATCAAAATTATACATCCTACATATAGAAAGCTGGCGTATCATTACCAACATAATCTACCTACCCACGTACCAATAAAGACCAAGGAGGGCACAATAAGTATGTGTACGGTTTGTGTCTTCTGTGGTTTTTATTGTGACTTTTTTCATGTGGTTAATAAATATAAATATATATATATATATATATATATATTTTTTTTTTACCATTAGTGTTTTGGTTATTGTCCCCTCCTTGGTTCTGCACTTTCTAATTTGAGAATTACCTAAAACATAGTTTATCTTATTCCTTCTGTCCTGAGAATAGAATGCCAGTGAGACAGTTGCTAAATTCCACCTCTGTAATCTGGACAGTTATCAGGCACGTCCAAGACTTTCAGACTACCAATTCCCTTTAGTGGCAACATGGGGGAAAAAGGTAACCCAAATACTTGTCTGCTATCTATACAAAGACGTCAGCACAGTGTATGAGATTCTTCTTTGGTAGATCAGATAAATAACCACCCTTTTATATCTTCGCCTTGCCGATGCTCTAGTGGTCCCTGACGGTCTTTGTTTACTTTGATGCAGAGATGACACGGCGTACAGTCACATGACCACTGTAGCCAATCACTAGCCTCAGTAGTCTTTTGCTGTACATGCAGGCATCACGTGCATGTATGGTACATTGGAGGACAAGTCTAGCAGGGACCAATGCAGCAGTGACATCTGGGGGAGAAGATGGGTGAGCAATGCTTCAATATATATAAATTTAATTTGCTTTTATGAAAAAGAATTACATCCTGAATAACCTTTTTTTTCTCATTTGATGGTGAATGATATATATCTGATCTCCAAACAGAAGAAACCTCAGCACCCTCACACTGCTAGAAGACACGCACATTTTTTTGAGCTTCAGATTTGGTGAGAGGATCAATAAGACGAGTGTCAGAAAACTATATAGAAAGTAATATAACCATAGATAACTAGGCTATGCTATTGAACTTGAAGCAGTGAAGTGGTTAACACTGCACAGCATGACGCCATTACTACACCCGTGTATCTGGTACATTAATAAAAGAGAAGTCCCGCTGTGCTGTACAGTTCTTGTGACGTCTGATCACTAGGGGGCTGTCTACGATATCTTGTATTTTACCTGAGGAATCTGACACGCAGTAGAAGCAGTGGACTCCTTTATTTTTTTCTGTTTAGATCTCAAAACTACTGTAGGCAAACTGAGCAGATTACAGCACCGCTCCTTCTTTCACAGCATCTTCCTCTGGATAAGAGATCTCTCGGGATCAGAATGATGACAATTGTGTAAGCAGAATATTTAGAAGACATGATGCCACAATTTTCAGTCCTAGATAAGACTTACAGTGCAGTCTGTATTTTATTATCATTCACGGCCTCCAAAGGGAAGCTATTCTTTTTTGTGGTATAAAAGTGTTGGGAAATTCGATTATTACAATTTTTTACCCACTACCTGTCACAGTCAATATTAAAAACCTTGCAAGGTTTACCAATGTTAAGACAAAATTGGAAATAAAAAGGTGCACAAAGTGACCCAGAAAGTTGTACTCATTCTATAATCTTATTTCAGCTACCTGTTTACGGGTTACCTGCTAAAGCTATGACTACACACTGATGTAAGATTTTGGTTAGCTTAAAGGGTGTGTCCAGTGGGGGAAACAATTTTTACAAGTCTCAGTAAGGGTTAAGGATATAAAATAAGCAATCCTTAAAACCATCACCGATTCCCGCTGCTCCCATTCTCACGCTGCCAGGTCTTTCTTAACACGCAGGAAGCGCTCTTGGCCTATCAATGGCAATGGTGGGTCAATGCTGGGGCCATGGATTGCCTGAACAGTCATTTCCTGTCTGTTCAAAGAGACCAATAGAGGTCCCAGGCAATGGCAGAATGGTAGCAGCGGGCATTGGGGGTGTGAATATCTTCCCCTTCCTAACTTATTAACCATTTCACCACCAGGTAACATCTTGAATGGGGAAAAAAGACTCAAAATGTATTTTTAATGGTATAAATAATTCTAAATTTCTTATCTCTGCCACGTGACATGGATTCATGTTCTACTATAAAAGAAAAAGTTACATGCAAATGCTGAGCTGTCTGTGCAAGTCTCATAGACAATAAAAACACAGTGGCAGTAATAAAACACCTCCTGGCTGCCGTACTGATCACCATTGGCGAGGGTCTTATCACCAATGGCCATAAACCCATCACCTGGACAGCTGATAAATGTCCTTTTCTGTGACAGTCCCTTTAAATTGCAAAAGAATAGTCCTCATCTATCTGGTCACTTTCGGAAAGTTGCGTGGCTGCGCTGTAAGTTTATACGTGGCAGGTACAGTCCGAGTATCTCTCCATACAATAATTGGAATGATACAGTCCGCTGATTGTATTAGAGAGCCCGCTGACCTGAGGTTGGGCTGCTCAGTGCAGTTATCCTCGCTATGCTGGGCTTGATGCCTGGTGATGACTGGACACCTCGGCTGATATGCTTTGGCATGCTCCAAGAGTACAGCTGCACATTTACATATGCAATGACCTAGATTAGCATTCCCTATCACAACCCATCAGACCTAATTAAAGTAATGGAGCTTTCATACAGCCTTAAGTGGGAAAAGGGGATGTGGAGCCATAGCGGGGCCCATGCATGCTCATGGCTTGTCAGGATATAACAAGCATCCTTCTACTTGATTAAAACAATATATTCTGCGCATATAATTTCCCCCCCCCCCCCCCCAACAGAAGAAACTAAAGAGCAGAAAAATACAGAAAAATGTTCTTGGAAGAATGAAAAAGAAGCGTAAGATGACAAACACTGATCTGTGGGTGGAAAAATATACACAGCAAAAATATTCTACAGATCTACGGAACAAATATAATTTGACATGTAATATGACAATTGTAAGTCCACTATGCGTCAAAAATCTACTGAAATGTGAGAAACCTGGCAAAGTTTATATATTTATGGACTTTCATACAAAAAAAAAAAAGTATGAATGCAAAGAGCTGGAGATGTAGATTTAATGACAAGTCTAGGGTACAAAACAATAAGGCAGGATTCACACATTGCTGACCTCGGTGGAAATATTCCGTCAGACACTCCCATATCTGCATTGTTTTTGAATGCAAAGTTCCACCTTTCATGTCCTCTAAGGCAATGTTATATACCATATAACCATGAATTCAGTGCACTTTCAGCTATGTCGGTATCTTCTCACTGTTGCAGAGATATCGGTGTCCTTAGCTTTGGCTACAGATATTACTGCACTGTCAGAAGGGCCGGCCTTACAGCTCTACATCATCATTGGGCGGTGAGGAACGCCCTAACCTTCATAATACAAGTCTATAGAGGTGTACAGTCAGGGGGGCGTTCCTTACCACCCAACAATGACACTGAGCTGTCACATGGGCCCGCCTCACATCGCAGTGATATCAGCAGCCAAAACTATGGCACTGACATCTCTGCAACGGGAGAAGATATCGGCCAAGCTGAAATTCAGCGCACTGTCAGCTTTGCTATTTTACATAGAAGATATGAAAGATCCTCTTTAACTAAATCAGGAGATAGTCACACAATGTTGGGCATACTAATGATTTTGTACAATTAGGGCTTGTTCATACTACAGAAAATGAAGAGGAATTTGACTCAAAATCAGCGGCAGATTTCACCATGTGAATGGGCCCTAAGAGTGCTCCGCTAACACTACACCAGGTTTGAAGAATCCAATTCACTTAAAAGGTTGTCTACCATCACCAAAACCGTATGCAAATGAGCTGTTTGGTGCACCCAGTATGTGACGACACCTGTCAGAGCATTCATTTTCGGATGTGATTGCCTCCCACTGGCACCCCTCTAACAAAGTCCCGATGTGCGAAATCAGGTGATTTGGTAGGCATGGCCACACCCCAGGTGCAGCCAACAGCTCATTTGCATACAAATTAAAGGTTAATTTTATTGGCATCAAGGTTGCACTTTGCCACAATAAAGGTATGTTCACTGTGTCCCTACAACAGCACATATGGGGGGGATAAAAAATTCGATGGTGGAAGACTCCCTTTAAATGGGAAGCAATTTTAATACAGAAATGGTTATACCAAGAATGTGCACCCATTGCACAATGTGTGAATATAACCTAAAGTCTGAAATGAATGTCCAGCTTGTTTATTTACTTACAAGCTGAGATACTTTTCTAGGGTGGGAACCGAAGAAATTGGTTTCCATCCAACCAAAATAAAGCCTTGCTATTTCCTATCGAAAATTCTTCACTGTTTAAACATTGCTGTAACATTGCAAAGATGGGGGTCTCGTTCTTGTGGACTTGCACTGGTCATGCACTACTCTAAGACCAGTGTCAGATGGGCATATTTAGTCTGAGAAATGTGGACTGCACATTGACTGTATTAACTAGACTGAACATGGTTGGGATCCCGGTCTCACACCATCATAGTCTTCTACAATGTTCTGAGTCATTGTCCCACCATGGGACTTCTACAGGTGTGGTGAGGAGGTTATCTAATGGCTTTTCCTCCCCGCACTGCTTGGAGTGCATAAGCAGAAGGAAGCTTAAATTCAACTCTAAAGATATAGCAGGTCTGTTTTTCTGGTTTTTTTTTCTCTTTTACTGAGGATACAGCAGAAGCTGTACTGTATTCTAATGGACATTCACATCTAACAGAACCTCTCCCACAGGCCTGTACATTTTGAGATAAAAATATTCCTTTTAGAAATATTGCAATTAACAGTACTTTACAAAGTTACTCTGAAATGCATATTGACTATACTTCTTGTCACTGATGGAACAACCACTTTAATGTTTTATCCAGTTGAAAACTGGATCATTTTCCCCAGTGATCTGTGTCTTGGCCAGAAACATTTTTTTTTCTTTTTAGTACATGTGAATTAGAAAGAGATAACATGCTTTTTGATTTGGTTATTTAAATAATTTTTGCATATTGTTAGTAGCATACAGGGCTCAATTTTACATAATTTTTATTTATTTATTTATTTTTAATATCTGAGAAATTGAAAAAAATCCTGTTTATGCAACCCATTTCCAAGGTAGGAACATCTATAATAGAGTACCACTGTGTTCTGATATGAAGATATCTAGGTTTCTAAAATATGCCTTTGTACTATTACTAGTAAAATTGCTTATCTGCCATATCCACAGGTTCCTTGATCTTGCTTTAGAACCTGCTATTAAAAGTACAGCATGTTAAAAAAGGTATCCAAAAGCAGGAAAAAAAAAAAGTAAAAAAAAAAGGTTAAAAAAAACCAAACTTTTATCTAATCCTTGATAATGTCTTTAAAGAATAGGTCCACAACCTGAAGCCCAGGGGTCTACAATACTATTTAATACTAATACGCACTGCATATTTAGCACACCCTTTGTTTAGTACTCCATAAAGGAAGTGCATGAACGTGGCTCCTTCTATTGTAATTTATGGGGGATGTGAAATGATTGCTGGTTCCCATAAACTTCATAAACTTCAATGGAGATATCTGTGCCAAATGCCTTAGATTGGAATACACTTTACGGCTTAGGCCACACATTGCAGAAAAGCTGATTTTTTTTGTTGCAGATTTGTGCTGCAGTTTTTTGATCCAAAGTCAAGAGTGGCTACAAATGGAATTGGTATATATATATATATATATATATATATATATATATATATATATACACACACACACACACATATATATATATATATATATATATATATATATATATATATATATATGTAGAAAGCACTTATACAATTCCCATCTGCAAAAATAAATAAATAAATCAGCTTTTCCACAATCTGTGGCCTAAGCCTAAAGTGATTGGCCTCAGTGGTTAGAGTTTGGGTATCAGTGAAGTATTAGCAGTGATGTCACTGGTATCAACATGTGACAGCTGAGGCCAGGGATTGGCAGCAGAGGTCACCTGGACAGCATTACTTCCAGCAGGCATGTAGTTGCAGACACTACAACAGTGAACTGGAGCTAGATGAGTGTTTCATCTCCCTTTTTTATTTTAACCCACTTATGAACGCTCCCTGAGCTTTGTAGTTTGACTGGAAAGCCCCTTTAAGTATTATTGTGCCCCTTGCTTGAGGTACAATTAAACAATTTGGCCCGCAGATAAAAAAAAAAACTGTTGTGAACCTCTGTTTTAAAGTGTGTATTATTCTGTATACCCCTAAACTTGTAGAAAGTCAGACAGATCCTCTGTAACCGAGCACTTACGACCATCTATGTATTCAAGAATATCTGATAACCTGGCACCTATCAGGTCCCTTTTAATGGAAAAATTAAAGGGTTTTCTAAAAAAAAAATATATACAATTTTTTTTTCTTTATTTAAGTGTGCACGATTTAAAAACCAAGAAAGAAAGCGATTGAACTTACTTGGCCGTCATGTTGATAGTCCTGTCCTTGGACTTTGCAGAGAGGACTGTTCTGATCTTCTAGGCAGTGAGTTCCGTCCATGGCAACATTCCAGTTCTCACATACAGTTTGATGTGACTGAAAGACAAGACAAAGCACAGTCTTAGCTTTATGAAATCTTAAATCGCTGTATTATTCGTATGAAGTACATATGAAAGCCACAGTCAACTACAAGTCAATGTGAATTCCTAGCAGATTTGGCTCTACTATAGAAACTCTAAGACAAGTCGGCTGTCATGCTGCGTTTCATATGTATTATCACCTAGTATTACAGGTATAGCACTTGGTTAAACTGGTTTCTCAGCATTCTCCTGGCTTGCCTCAATGAGGATATCCTGAAGAGTTTTCCCAGTGTAAGCACAAACTGTCAGACTGAAGTCTACCTAGTGCAACGACAAAGGTATTCCTAAAGTGGAAAACACTCTTCTACAAACATCATCCCAAGCTTAAACATGGTCAAAAAGGGAACAGACCAAAGGCTTAAAGGGGTTTCATTTTTGTTAAAAGTGTCCACTGACAGTCGGATGGGAAGAGATCTGACAGAGTGTAGTTATTTATCCTGTAGTATCATAGGGTAATCTGCAGGCTGCTTGTGTAAAGCTATGTTTGCACTGCCAGCAGAGGTCTCCAGTCATGGCAGATGTTATGGCAGGAATAGCACAGCATGCAGCACTAACCATGAAACCATGGTGGATCCCGATAACAGTAAAGGAACCTAAGGCAGCCTTGTTATCTGTTCTTAGCTCTGGCTAATGGATGACGAAGGCTCGGTTCACATCTGCACTTGCATTACGTACGGGGATTCCGTTCCCCTCTGTGTATGAAAAATGCGGAGAGAAAAGCGCTGCAAGCAGGACTTTTCTCTCCGCATTTTTCCACCCTTTTCAGGCGGAAACCACACAGACCCCATTATAGTCCGCCGGTTTCCTAAGGTAACTGCTTTTCTCTGCGGATTAGGTTTCCGTTCGGGGGGGGTCCCCAAGCAGACCCCACGAACACAAACCTGAACACAGGTGTGAACCTAGCCTAACTCAGGATTTAATTTCTAGTACTGCGGACATAAAATGCATAAGGCTATGGCCACAGGTAGTGTGTCTGCTGCGGTCATCCCACACCGTACCCATCTGTGGCAAAAAAGCAGACAAAATGGACAGGTCTTTGATAGGCTGGTCTTTTACTGCCAGTTGGAGAAGGAAAAAAAAAAAAAAAAAGTCTGCAGGTTTTCAACCCGCAGCATGTCAATTAATGTCAGACCAAAGGTTGCAGCATAAATTAAAGAGGAAATACCACCGTAAAAAAAAAATAAATAAAATAAAACACCCCATTTTGGCCATTTTTTGAGGCAGAAGAAAGAAGACAAACCTACTGCTGAATTTACATGACAGAAAATAGAACAGCACAGACATGTGATAAGAATCCACCCTTAATAAAGGAGAATTCAAGTATACTCAAGGAACATTACAATAACTTTTTTAAGTAGTTATTTTTTTCTGTTTGTTTTTTATTTTAGTCGAATCATCTAAAAACACTTTTCAAACTGTTAAAAAAAATATCACCCTTCAATGGTGGACGCAGGACAGGTAACTTCTTTTCTCAGTCTATGGTAAACATTCATGGAAATGTCACTCTGATATTTACTTTCAAAGTTGTTCCTTTGAACTTCAAAGAGCAAAAATACAAAAAAAACAAAACAAAAAAACAGGGAACAGTATAACAATAATACAAAACCTTTTGCATCAACAATTGGTACAAAAAGAGAAAAAACAAAATGTATTCCTTACAGTAATCCTGTATATAATATACTGTATATACTAAGCTATCTAGTACAATATTTTAATGCTATTAAAACACTAAAAGCATTCGGTCTACAGAACAGTAATGTCTCCTCAATTCTAATAGGAAAACAGAGAAAAAACACCTTTTTATTGGAACGGCCTACTAAGGTTCTGTTCCCACATCCCCTAAGATGTGCGCTTGTTGTAGCAGAATACAAAAACAATAGAAATTCATCAAATCTGAGATTTTTTTATATTATTATATATATACACACACAGAAGGTAACAAAAGAAACGTGGAATAAAAATCTGATGGACCAGAGGTGGAGAGGTTGGGTGGCATGTTGGGATGTAGATCGGGGGAAAAGTCTATTTACATAAGACATATGTTTGTCAAAGATTTTCTCCATAAATAGTGTTATGACATGCTGTCTCTTAGGAAAACCAGAGCTGAAAAATCTTCAATACAATAATAATGTACATGCGTAGATAGGTAGACAGTGTAGGTTGGATCTCAGACAAGGTCATTGTTGGGAGTGAAGAAATTGGATTCCAGGTCAAAAGCATCTACTGAACTTTCTGCTCATCATCTCCATTGCTTCCCTCAAGTCTATACTTGTGGTTTGCACATCATAGTAATAATGAACAACATTTCCACCTCAGATTCCAGTTTCTCTGGTCATCCTTGAAAGAGATTAGTCAATACCTTGATCTTTATAGTGATTATGAGCAGAATCTTTGAGGAAACTTCCCTTCAAAACTCAAATATTTATGGGGCAGTCCATTTTTGCTAATTTACGAAAATGAAGGTGCCACCGTTGTCTGCCATGTTACGGTGCAGTGAAGCAGCAGCCCATTCCCAGTAACTCTTTCTAAAAGCTTATATTACACCTGCCACTCCACTCCACCCTCACACAGAGACTACATGAGGAAGTGCAGAGGCTGCTGTAATCACTGGACCTTATTAGCTAGCAAGGTCCCTCTACAGACAGCCAGCTAGTGATTCTCATTTGGTTAAACCTGGCCATACACCATAGAATGCCCAAGAATCCGGCAATTTAGTTGTTAACATTGTAAGATGTAACATGTAAAAGGGCTGCAGCTGAAAATTCTGAACTAAATATACCATTCTCCAGCATGCACAGCATCTTCACCCAACGAAAAGCTGGGACAATTGGTTGTGCTTCCCTTCTCCAGCACACTTTTGAGCACCTTTATCTCTCTGGCTTATTTCAAGCCACCCAGCCACAGGTAGAATTGGTATACCCTGGAATGCGATGGACTCGGCATGCAGTCTTTGTTACTTGTGGCGGTTTTCCTTAGAGCTGGCAGGTTCTTGATCCAATAATTGTCCCCTACTTTATTAATTCTGGTTCATTAGATTTTAGAGTAACAGTGTGAACAAAGTCAAACTCCGTACAAGCTGTTTCTTGTGGCAGGAATGCATTGTAAAATAAGATTATGTACCTTGATCAATGATCTCCCATCATACAATACCACGAAGCACTCAGCTGACACATTAGGGACATTATGTCCTGCTCCAACAAGCCAGACATACTATTCTGGGCTGTTTGGTTTTAAAATATCTGCCCTTAGCCAAGGCACAAAGTACACCCTCATATATAAAAACTAAAATGGACAGGCAGCCCGTAGCAACTATTCACAGAATGGCCTGTAATTTTCTTTTTCACAATAGAAAAATTACCACTGAAATCTGACAATCTGTGACTACGAAAGCTCGGAAGCTGATCTAGAGTGGATTCTTTTCTTTAAAGCTCACTTTTACCATTATTGTTCCTATTTGTTTAGCAGTCTTATTATCTCTCTTGACAAGGAGGAGTACTCTCAAAATTCAGTATAGATGCCAGGCAAATTCAATTCAGAATCCTAGGATATACTGTATAAACTTTTGCAACATTCTAGTGTCTACACCTCCTATGTAGACCAATGTGTAACCATATCTACAAAAATATCTGAAGTCTGATAAAATAGTTTTTTTCCCTATCCCCTCTACTTGCTATTTTAAAGGGAACCTGCCTCATAAGAAAGGCTGTCCAGTCTGCAGGCTACAAGTTATAGAGCAACAGGACCTGAGCAGATAGAGGTACAGTTTCATGGAGAAAAGATTCAGTATAACTTGTCATTTATCCATTGAAATCTCTTCTCTTCTGTTAAGATGTCCAGGAGGCTGTCCCATCAGTGATTGACCACCTCCCCTCTATGACTGTGCATACAGAGATAGCTGTCAATCGCTGATAGCTCCGCCTCCTGGACTTCTCAACATAGAAAGAGCAGAGCTTTCAATGGATAAATGACAACTTATACGGAATCTTTTCTCCACAAAACAATACATCAATCTGTTCAGCATCTCCTGCTCTATAACATACGGCCAACAGATTGGACTGCCTTTCTTATGTGACAGGTTCCCTTTAAAGTTCCCATGTGTTCCTCCTGACCACTTCCCTGCATAAACAGTGTTCTGAATGGAGGAGAGGGAAGCAACCACTGCCAGACTCCTCTGGCGGAAGTTTCTCCCTCCGAGAACAAAAGGATCAAGAATTGAAATACTGAATTGATCCAGCTAAAATTGGCGCATTTAGACAACACTTAGTTTCAAGAGCTTTACCTATTGAGGCGTATATGATCCGATGACGCAAAATGTTGTGATTTTCCTAAGAACCAGATGATCAATTTGCATTAATTATTTTTTTTGAGACCATTAAAATGCTTGAAAAAGTGTATGTACCCACCTAAAATCCAATAAAACAATATAGGATTTCTGAATCTATGAATGCATTCTAAAAATATCTTGCAGCGTAGAAGAGTTACATGCTCCTGCTTTCTATCAATGTGGAATGGAAACCAATATAAGGCATAACTCCAACTGTAAAACAACTTTCCACAGATGAACAGAATATATTTTATAAAAAGATAAATGCTTCTATCTCCACTTACCAGGATGCTATTCTCTCTTCACTTGGTCTGTTATCACTAATAGAACCCATATCCAGAGAGCCGATAGACTGTCAGCCTTACACACATTATCAAGTTACAGCTAAGGCGAAGTTCACATTGGTTTCTAAGTCCGCTATTCTGATCTGTGATAGGATCAGAAAAATGGGCTGTTAACTAAAATAATGATTGATGCAGACAGACTGCAAGATATCTGCATCCGTCATCTTGCACGGTTATGTAAAAAACACAATGGAAGTTTTCTTGTTTGTTTCCTTTTCTACAGTAAAACAGACAAGATGGAAGGCGGCATCCGTATTGGTTTTTTTTTTTACATTACTGTGAATGTGCTCCATCGGCATCCATCACCATATTCATTTTACAGCCCATTGTTCTGATCCTATAACGGTTCAGAACAGCAGACTAAAAATATGCCAATGTGAACTTAGCCTACACAGAAGACTATGGAGAGAGAGGGTAGGAGGATCCTGGAGGGAAAAAGAGAGAGACACGCCATGCTGCTGCTGTTGAGTAAGCGATTTATTGTCTCACTCTCTACAGTGTTATCCTACAAAGCATAGTAGAGCCGGCGGGAGCATGTCTGTCTCTTCCTCACCGTCTCCAGCAGCCGCCTCCTCCCTCTCCATAGCCTTCTATAATAGCTAAAAAACTCTATGTATGTGTGAGGCTGACCGTGTCCTCCTGGATATACAAGCTCTATTAGTGATAACAATCTGAATGAAGGGAAGAAAGCAGCATAATAAATGGAGATAAAAACATTTTTCTTTAAGAAGCTCTATTACATAGTTTCTTACATTCACTTGTACTATTCATTTATGAAACATTGTTTTATAATTGTAGGTGCACTTTAATTAATACATTAATATTTTTACCCTAAATGTATCCTTGAATGTCATCTATTGGCCTGGCACATGGCACTACCTGCAGATACAGCATCCACAAAGCGCCTGGTTGTGGCTACATGTCTCTAAACCGTTCCAGACAGACACGTGATACAGCATTACTAAAATGTAATTCATTCCCAAAGTAAACATGACACACTAGATGTAATATCTCCTTCCTTTATGAGCTGGAGCTAGAACACAGACACAACAGGCAGGGCTCTGCTCCATGCCCCACACTAGAGACAACACTTCAAAGAAATACATTACCACTCTTTAGACTGCACAAGAGAAAAATAAATGAAACCAATTCCTTAAGAATTTCACCTGCCATACACATCACATGAAAGTTTTCCGAACATGATTTAGGCGGGATATGCCAATGATCTAATGTGTAGGAGTGTAGCTGCATAGTCCCCTGACGTCTACTGTGAGGGTAAAGAAGGGAGAATGGTTATACATTACAATACACCGGCTTTCATTTAATTACACCACAATTCTAAAGACTAAACTGGAAGCAAAGAACAAGGAGAAGCTATTCACAAGAGGCCAGAATGTGCCGGAATTACAGAAACGTCCCACAGAAGTGAAATGCTATCAATCAGACGGCATGCGAATGAAACAGTGAAGAGGTCACGACGCTTGCCCAAGCACTGCAGCCCCTTCACAGATGATCAGTGGGGATACTGGGTGTCAGACCACCAATGGTGTCTTACTGATGACTTATCCTGAGGATAGATCACTTGGTCAATGAAAGTTAATGGGTTCATAAATAAAATAAAATTAAGAAAAAAAAACAGACGCCGATTCAGCCATGAAAAACACTGTAGCAATACGTGGACCTTTTAGTCACTATTCTCTTGCTAATAATCAAAATAAAATAAATAATAATAAAAATCACATTCCCGATGTTTTTTTTTAACTAGTACTATCTCTGTTTTTCTTATAGCTAGTAATGAAATGATTCTCAGCTTTCATGTGATACCAAAAGCTAGGTTTTCTAGGTTTTATAAAACCGGAGATACTGCCGCTTGAAATAACCAGTACTTTAAGCAAATGCTACAGCTCTACATACTGTATAGTTGCCTACAGATGCATAAAACAGACTCTTCCTGGCAATGCTTAGAGTATAACTAATGGGAACTTTACAGCCCAATTTCCCTTAAAAGGAAGTTAGATAGGTTAAGTAACTATAACTATTACTTAATGTATTTATTTATATAGCACCATTAATTCCATGGTGCTTTACATTTGAGGGTTTACATACAGTGCACAAAATATACAAAACAAGTATAATGTTAACACTGACCAACTGGCACAGAGGGATAGAGGGCCCTGCCTGCAAGGCCTTACAATCTATGAACTATATTACAAAAATGTTCACCAAACACCCTCAATACAAGAGAAAAAAAATCAAAAAAGTTACACTTTAAAAATAAATCACTTTATTTTGAAACTGGAGTCGGTAACTTTTTTCCAACTCCAACCAAAATTGTTCCCGACTGATTCCGCCTCCACAGCCCTACTAATGGTTAATTAATGGGTACACATTGAAACACCCCAAAATCTAAATCCATGAAATGTAATCTGCAACAGACAGTAAAACATGTGACATGCACAAATTATACTACAGGTCACATCATGGATCATGTTGATATTTTAGCACGGCATAAGCAGGGCTGTACAGTCAGTAGGCCAAACTCCAGCTCCTTCAAAAACGGCTGACTGGTTTTTGATAAATGGTGGCCTTAGATTGGTAGGACAAAACGTATACTTATCTGCTTAACAGTTCTACACTTTCCTTAATTATTACGACCATAAAAAAGCTAAACAATTAATTACACAAGGATAATCATTTATAATAATTAATTATTTTATTTTGAAGCCAAAATTGGAGTCAGTACATTTTTACCACCTCTGACTCCACTGCCTTGGGTTCGAGTGCCTCAGAGTAGAAATGGACATGTGGATGTGGAATTTTTTTACAGAAGATGACTCACTAGATTCTCTCATGGTCAACAAACCAATTACCTCAACCACAGCATGGTAAGCACTTGAGGGAATAGAACTATGGCTTTGTATAAAGGAGAGTTTGCCTGTCTCTTGTAGAGTTTCTGAGCAGTAAAAGAGATGTCCTTTGTCTGTAAAGACTACAAAGATGTCTCTCTTATCTGAGGGTACATTCCACTCCTTCAGCCATCACTCATCAGAAGTTCTGCTCTTGAGGAGAAGCTTGTTCTGAAGTGAAGTGGTGTCATTGTTAATGAAGTGGTGTCAGAATCTCCATATAGTCTGACATTTAAGCTCAACACTAAACATTATATAAGTTGAGACACGAACAACATGGCTGTATTATAGCTATAATTATGTCACGTAAAGAGCAATTCCACCCACACACTATTTATACATGGCTACAATTAGCACAGATGCATAAATACATCATTAAACGTAATTAAAGTACATTACTAGCCAAGTCTCTGTAGAAGGTTCCAAAATTCAGGTCAATGACACAAAGCCGCTAAAGGTACTTTTACAGTCTTCGGTAATGCATACAATTTGGTAATTTATTGTTCGAGTGATCTTCCTACATTGATGGTCATTCATAAGAATAGGCTATCAATGTGTTTTCCCAATAAATGCCTATTCACAGGACAAGTCATATTTGTTTTACCAGTGATGACCTGACTTCTGAGAACCCCCCACTGATCATGAGAACAAGGGTCCCATGTTCTCCCTTTCAATGGAGTGGCATCAAGCATATGCATTATTCACATAGGTTTGCTGAGAGCTGGTAGAAATGAGGAAAATAGGGCTGAGCAATTATGACCTAAATAAAAATCTGAGTTGATCGGGCATTTTATTTCGATTACGATTCATGCCGATTATTTCAGTCATTCCCCTTTCACAGTAGGAGTACATGTTGGGCAAAGGCATAGGTTCGCCTGGAGGTTTCGAACACGGCCAAACCAGAACTGTTGTTATACTTTGGTTTCTCTTCAGACTCTAGAATATAAATTAGCATAGGCCCAGAGGAGGTGGATCAAACATAAAAAAAAAAAAAAAAAGTGTTACTCACCTCTCCTGGGCTCCGGCACAACTCCCTGCTTTCTTCGGGTCTTCTGACTTACGTCAGGGACAATCCCAGGCCTCAGCGGTCACATGGGTCACGCAGTGTCATGACACTTGTGTCTATGTGTCACAACACCACATGACTCACTGAGGCCCAATCAAAGACCTGGAAACAGCAGGGAGTCATGCTAGAATCCAGGAGAGGCGAGTAACACTGTAACACTGAAAAAAGGCTGCAGAAACGCTGTAATTTCAAAAAAAATATTAAGTTTTTAAAAAACTCAGCATGTGAAAACGCTGCATGTTCCTCATAGACTTATAAGTGAAGGAGGAAGAAAAAGAAAAATGCAGCAGAAAATCAATGAAAAAGGAAGCATTGTGTTCTTTCTGTTGCGTTACCACTGCGTTTTTTTTTTCAGTATTTTTTAGCTGCATTTCCCTATATGTGGTCTTAGTTTAAAGCCAATAAGCATTTGGGATACAAAGGTGCAGCTTTATCTCCACGAACCGCACTGCCCAGTAATGGTGCTGAATCTCTAGATCAGTACTCCGTATCTGTAACACGCAGTTACTTTTTATTTTACTCTCGTATGACTCGTATCCGGACTACATTAGCTTTCATGTAGATTATAATGACAAATATTACAACCATATATCACCAGGCATGACAGAGACAGGCTTATTTATAGAATGGGATTTCCAGTGCAAATAACACATATGTTACTACCAAATAGAAAGAAAGTTAAAGTTATGTCCTATATAAAATTATACAGCATGAGCAGTCTGTCTAGGAAACCAACTAATGTGAGGAGGTGACATGACTGTATAAATAAGACTATACCTTATGAGGAGGGCACTGGATAGTATATTCCTAGCAGAGGTAGATCACTGCACCAAATGTACAGTATTAGGGATCATAATCTTTCCAGGTACAGAAAAGTTATAAGAAATTCGACCTGACAGAAGAGATTAGGTAAGATTCACTAAGGCCCCATGAATCTTACCCAATCTTAGAAAATTCAGTCCACAAATTGTTCCTATTTGCTTGGCCCAACCCACTAAAGAGAACAAGACTCCTTGGATCACAGTGATCTATGATGGTGGGAATCCTTCCTCCTTATGACTCTACTGTCCGTACTATATACAGTATGGAACAATGAAGCCTCAGGCAAACAGAGACTTCTAGCATCACAGATTACTATGCCAACTATGATACAAGGAGTCCTGGTCTTCTGAGAGGGCTTGTGTTGGCAAATCCAGACAATGTATGAACCAGATTTTCTAGCCTGTGCATGGGACATATTTGTGAATGGTGCTTAAATTTATGACTAGCTGAAAATAACCCATGTTGGTCGAAACTTCATACTTGGCCTAATATATATGGCCTGTACATTGGACAATTTTACTTGTCTAATATAAATTCACAGATGGTGAAATAGAACCACTGAATCAAGAAATAAAGTCACAGAATTGGTCCCCTATAAAAAATAAATAAAATATAACTTTTAATAAATAACCGCTAAAAAAATCCAACCCACAATGCATCATCGACCAATATAAATGAAAATTTAAGATCGCAGAGAGTGTGTTCAAATACTTCTTAACAGCTGATCGCAAGAAAGGAGGGAAGTATAAATGCTAAATTCACCGTGAATATATCTGTCGACCAGGTCCACCAATAAAGCTACAAATCCTATTCCCATAGTTTGATTGCTAATATCAGCTTGAGTATAATGCTCTCTATAATGAACTAACGCCCCCCTGAGACGTCTTTAGGTAATCTAGCGTCTCCATGAAGCGTTTATAATTCTCTTCTAATTCTCAACGCGTTTCCCCTTCCTAAGTAAAGGTTCATCAGGAGTATGATAATTTGGGCTCAAACTTGGATATGTCCAGAATAAGAATAAGTACAAAAGTGGTTAAAACCATGATTCCCGGAGCTCTGATGGTGAGCTCCGGTACTGATTTGCGGCCGACCAGGGGGTCGTTAGTTCATTATAGAGAGCATTATACTCAAGCTGATATTAGCAATCAAACTGTGGGAATGGGAATAGGATTTGTAGCTTTATTGGTGGACCTGGTCGACAGATATATTCACGGTGAATTTAGCATTTATGCTTCCCTCCTTTCTTGGGATCAGCTGTTAAGAAGTATTTGAACACGCTCTCTGCGATCTTAAATTTACATTTATATTGGTCGATGATGCATTGTGGGTTGGATTTTTTTTAGCGGTTATTTATTAAAAGTTATATTTTATTTATTTTTTGTAGGGTACTTGTCTAATATACAGTCCGTCTTGAGTAAATCTGGTTCATCTTACGACTCCTCTTAGGCAGGCCATACACATTAGCTGTCAGCTGAACTCCTATTCCTCCTGATCCCCTATACATATGCCTGCTCAACCTAGCCAAGCACGCACTTAAATAAGAAATGAACAAGAGGCCGCTACCGAGGCTTATCTTCCCTGAAAACAACAGGATCGGGCATGTTGAAACCCAACTGCATGATCCTTCTTTCTCCATCTGCCATCAGTGGAGAATTGGGACACCCCTACAGATATCAGATAACCAGATGCTCTAGCCGAAATATTCAGATCTCTTTACTGTCCTTTTTCTAGACTAGTTTCTCAGTAGGAAGATGTCTATCCTAAGGAAAAAATATTGCATACCTAGTATTTCATTAACCAGGTGACAAATATGTACAGTAGGTACATTCTGCTACCAAATGTGCATGAGGAAAATAAATCAGATATGTGTATTATACTTGCAGCTATCCATCATCATGTTATTTATTGTGGTACTCCATGTACCCTGTAGGCACACTCCTCTGCCCATTGGTTATGGAAAGACACAACTGCATTCAGTTGACACAACTATATGATACCCAGTGTGTATTAACAGGACCTCTACATATTAAGGGCAGGACACCACACAATTGCCTCAGTAACTGTACTGCCTATTGTTCAATTGCCTCTCTCCATGGCTGGTGTGAGATTCAACAGCAGGGTATACCTATATAAGTCTATATGTGAATATAGTCCCATATAATCTGCACCATTTTTCCTGACCCAAAAGTGGCAGCAACACAACACTTTTCATACACAAGCCCGACACTGTTACACAGCACATAGTACACTAGCCGATAAGTCGGATACGTTCCGTTACCCCCTTTTCCTTGTCAACCCAAAACATAGCATATGTGTAAAAAGCTCTCGTCCTCCAAAATATAAACATCCAGCACACACTGGGTGTGTGAGCCCCAGATGTTCATGAAAAAATGTGCTGAGAAGCCGTGCAAGGAGGAATTTGCAACCAAAACAAGCCTTGCGGTATTCTGTTAGATTACTGTGGGGGTTTTTAGCTCATTTTTGCATGCTTGTAGCTGACCACAAAATGTATACAATAACATGCAATGTCTGATTATATAACAACTGACATAATATACGGCCGTCCACCTGTTTGTCTCTGGGAAAGAAACTGAAGTACAACGTGTGCGAAGCAGAACATGGGCAGATATATTCTTGGCCTGGTTAACCAGTAAAAATAAACGCCATGTTCCTCGGCCGCGCAGCTTATCACAACATCATTGCGTAAAAATCACGTTACAAGTTTCTGAGATTCTTTTTGAGGGGGCTGTTATGTTATTATACAACAGATTTTCTATAAGCACAGTCATTTCCTATTGCCTCTTCCTGCGCATGCAAATCTGCACTTACAGAACTCCCTAGTGTAAACTGTTCACCCGCTGCACCAACACGTCTTCCCACCTGCAAAGTTTACGCAACAGACACATATATATTATATAATATTACACAACTTAATCATTGGGATGGAGTGACATCTTAATGTAGACCTCTGACATCATTTATGCTGTTTTATTACAGTCTTAAAGAAGTGTCCAAGACTCCCCAAAGCAAGTTAAGGAGATAAGAGGGAATGGCATAAAATAACAAGGTGCAATACTTACCTGACAATACCCTTCTGGTCTTTGGTTGCAGCAATGACTTGCAGTCATTCACTGGCCTCAGCAGGGCTCATCTCAAGACTGTTGAGGCCAGTGATGGACTGAGATGGACACGTGAGTAGATAGGCATGTCACTGGTGAAGTGTTACAAACAAGACTGGTGGCTAGCACAGGAGCGGCAGCACTGGAAAAGCAAGGCATTTAAGACAACCCCTTTAAATGCTTGAACAAGCTATGCTTCATAGCCCCAAGTCAGTCCTCCCTAGTCTGTTGGACTGATATTTTGGGGCCATATGGATGGTCGTGAATGTACACGAAATCGTCAAGCAATGACTCAGCCTGAAAACTTTTCAGGATTCCAAAGTATTAATTTAAAAAACAAAAAACTGCATGCAAAACTGCAGTAAACCTCTGTATCAGAGTCTTCCTCACCATGTCCGTCAGAAGTGTCCAGATGAAAACGTCCTACAAGCCCAACTTTCTCATCCCCATTAAATTCAACAAGGTCCCTCAGGATCCATTGCTGTCCATCATTTCTGGGACCTGTCTCTGCCCACTTTTATGTTCTTCTGGTCCTGCGACAATCTCGAAGAACGGATAAGACAACGCAGATATGAATGGAGTATAAGCATGAGCTAAAGTAGTTCTTTTGCACAAACACTGAACAGTTGACAAATGACACCAAGCCAAGAGAAAATGAAGAAAAAAGGTGAACTAGTCAATTATTAACCAGAGAAAAGCTAACATTTGTCCAGGATTGTCACGCTGAGTAACAAAAGTTCAGTATTATGGCCATTACTATACCATTTACTAATCATATTTCCTACAAAGAGCAGATATGCGACTGTAAAAGATTGGAATTGACCGTCTTTATCACCACTGATACAAAGTGTGAGCTGCTAATAATCCAGTATAAGCCTTCTGAAGCAAGAAAAACGTATCATCCGACTATTAACTTCTTTCTGTACACTGCCATAACATTAGAAGACTAGCAACTCAGGCTTAGTGCTCAGCACCTTCCATGGCATTGTGATGGAGGCTAGGGTCAGAGCCCCCGATGCGGATTCCTGAGCGAATGCCTGTTTTATATACCGGCAGTAATACATTGCACTATATAAGATAAAATGGAAAATTCCAATTGTTGCATAAGGATAAAGCTACATGGTGACTTTGGCTGTAACACATGTTGTGCATCACAAGAACAGGGTAGAGAATACTACCTGATGCGATTGTAAGTCGCAACAACATGATGGTCGCAGGAAAACCATCTGGTTTGGAGTTCTTGAAACCATCATGTCATCTCCGGGGCATACACTGCAAGCTTTGGCTGTGCGAGGAGTTGCAGCCAAGCTAAAAGTTCACATCTGCGCTGGAGTCACCACTGGAGACTCTGCTGCTGAAACCGCCGGAGAGAAAAGCCCTGTACGGAGTTTCAATATAAAAACAGTGGATGCCCGGCGGACTCCATTATAGTTTTTGGGTTGTGGTGGTGTCTGCGGGTAACTGCTGTTCTGGTAGTCATTGATGGCAAAACGAATAGATGCAACACTACAATATCACACTGCGCAATGTCACCATGAGGCCCAGCCTAAAGACTGAGCCATTTTCATTTTACTTTAGTGCTTACAATGAGTTTATTTCTAACATTTGTTGCTTACATTTTGTATTTATTCATCTGTAATGGGTATAACATTATATATACCATATATTTGTGTCCCAACAACTATAGCAGTCTACAATCTGCCATCACAAACTAAAATGAAGAGGTCCAAGAGGCAAATGAAAATGGGGGACAGGTAGTCCTGAATATTCATTGATTTAACTGTGTGTATTGCTAGTTTATGTCACTTTGTGTGTTGAATATTCTTATTCTTTTTATATTTCTGAAGAGCTTCTGCAAGACATTAAGTCCCCCTCGGGGATAAATAATGTCTCTATCTATATTGAGGAATTCACAAAACTATACAAATTGTGTCCTTCCAAAAAGTCATGGTTTTGGTGCCAAGGAGCCAAATCTTGTGAGAATCGCTATGAAAAGTAACATTGTTCCCTTGTTTTCTCTTCTACTGCTTGGCCTTTGTGTAGATCTGGCATTTTTTTTCATGTATTGCTTGTTCATGACTATAATGATGATATATACCGTAATATAAATATAGTGATTATATCCATAAATAAGATTAGAGATTTGGAGCAGAACATGGAATCTTGGGAGGAAGAAAAACTTGAATACAAATAGTAGGACAAATAATATATTAGATGAAATATTACAACATAAAACTCAATCTGTAATTGAAATCAATGGGGACCCCTTAGGAATAGGTAGAGCTTACTCAGACTCATTCAGGGTCAGTCAGAAGCGGTAAAGATCCTCTAATTCATTAAAAAACTATTGATTGAATTTCTATGAAAAATTGGAATATGTAAATGTTTAAATATTGAATATACAATACACCAATAATGTAAATATCTAACTAATTATACAATATCAATAATTGTAAAATACAATTTAAAAAAATTAAAATGATATTTTGAAGCCGGAGTCATCACACTTTTTTTTTCAGACTCCACCTAAAACTAGTCCCAACTTTGACTACATAGCCCTGTAGCTAAGGGTCGGTTCACACTAGCGTTTGAGAACTCCATCTCCCGTTCCGCTTAAAATATGCAGAGAGAAAAGTCCTGCTCGATTTTGGCAGAAACCAAGCGGACCTGAAGAACGGATGCTAGTGTGAACCTAGCATAAGAAATCACTCTCACAAAAACCTAAGTAATAAAAAAAAAATAACAAAAAAAATACACAAGAAATAAATCTATAGGGAAGGTTTTCTATTGCATAAGACAAACCTCAGGGAAAAAGAAGCAGGACATCCCAGCTTGCAACTTTTCTGCACCTTAGTGTCAGCCCTGTTTTAGATGAAGTTGCTTTTCTGGATTAGTGCTGACTTACTACACATTGCTATAAATATATATTTTTAAATGTTCACCAGAAAGAGCTTTTCTGACAATATTTTTTTTTTTTTGCTCTACTGATGAAAAAAATAGCTGTGGCTGAGGTTTGGTTTTCAGTGATGTATGAATGCCCCAGAGCACATGCCTGCGCAGTGAGTCAGCAGACCAGCCTTCCTCTCTTCTGCAATTTAAGATGTGTGGCATTTCGGATTGGCAGGCCTGTGTGGGCACTCAGGAAGCACACTTATATTCAGCTATTCAAAAACGCTTTGGACTGCAAAACTATGTCCTGTATGTAAAGGATATGAACAAAAAAGAACTGGTGTAAAGTTAAATGCTCTCCGATAAATCATTGTGCTCCTCCGAATTATACTTCAAAGAACAACAAGATGTATTAAAGGGGCCGGCCTGTATTATAAGAACATGGCTGCTTTCTTATAGAAATGGTACCGCACCTGTCCATGTGAATAGGGCTAAGCGGAGACACCACACAGAGCTGGCCCATTACAAAATATGCGGCCACTTCTGGCACTGATGGATATAGATGTATGATGTATATAGATGTATGGACAAATCTGGGAGAACCCTAGGCTATAGTCACACAAACAGGCATAAAAATAACTGTGAAAAAAGGAAGCATTTTCATGATTTTTCTTTTTTTGCATAAGTAATGAAGCACAGACCCAAGTACAGACTCATAGACCAAAATCTATTCAGGGATCCAAGAAAAGAAACAAAGATAGGGCATGTCCTATTTCTTGACAGTCTATTAAAATAAAAAATGGCAGTGTGTTAATATGGCCTTAGCGTGAACTTGGCCTAAGAAATAAGACTTCAGAAAGGAATAAGAAAAAAAAATAAATTTGTTGCATGTCAAAGAGCGGTAATATATATTTTTATGTGGTCCCCTCTAGGTATCACAAAAATTCCAAAAAAATTGTGCTCAGATATACCCTTATGTATTTAATGGCACTATGTAAGACTGGAGTCCATATTATGACTGCGTTTTCTAGACTGACCGCGGCTCCCCGTATCCAAAATTGCAACATCGAAGAGATCTATGTTTGTTCCACCATAACTGCAGCTCTATTGGCATCACAGCGTGACTAGAGTTTGGGTCGGTAGACTTGCTGTTGGACTGGAACTTACAATATCATAGATCACTTTGATGGTGAGAGTGAGGATCAGAAGAGGCGCAGTCTGTGTAGGAAATGCAGCCGTACTACAGACCATATGAAATGGACTCCATACACACTTCTGAGATCTTAGGCTTTATGCACATGACTGAGTGTGCAGGCCAAGGTGGGGGCAATTTTATAGCAGAATAGACTTGGGTGACATCCGAGTGCCATCTGTCGTCCATTGACTTCAATGAGGGTGTTCCGTTCAAATACCACAGAGCAGGATCGGACCTGCCCTATGAACATCGGAAGGAAACAGATCATCAGACCCCTCATCTGAAGAGCCTCAACGTGAACCCTCAGTTGTGTGCAGGAGGCCTCAGATAGGGGCTACACGCTGCACAGAAGCTGTATTTTTTGTTGCAGATTTTGCTGCAGTTTTTTTTTTAAGCCAAAGTCATGAGTGGCTTCAAGAGGAATGGGAAACATAAAAGCAGCATAGTTTTTACATGGGTGTGACCACAAACACCAGATGCACGGGATTCCGTCTGTATCTATTGTTTCATATCTGTTGGTCTCACCCTGTGACGGATGAGAGCAACAGACCGCAAATAACGGTAGTGTGAACTCACCCTTAGGGGCAGTTCACATGGTGGAAATTTTCCCTAGCTGAAAAATCATCTTCAGGATTTTTTCCAAGCTGAAAATTCAGCTTTAGGAATTTGAAACTGAATTTTTGGCTTGTCCAACTTCGGCCTCAAATTCCGCGGTGTTTTCTGCCTCCCATTCACTTCAATGAGAGTTATCAGGTGGAATTTGCTTGAAGATCAAACATGACGCTTATTTTTCCCACTAGCTGAAAAAAATCTGATAGAGGAAAAAGACAAATCTGATTCCCATTGAATTGAAAGGAGGCTGGTTTCAGGCGGAATTTGCAGCGGAATCTACCGCAAATTCAGTGCCAAATTCCTCTGTGTGAACATACCCTTATACTTTTCCCTGTTGTTAAAAGCAAAATCTGTAGCAAAAATGCAGCAACATGTGGCCTTAGCCTAAAGCAGATAATACCCTTCACATGAGCAATAAATAGACCGAGGGCGTGCGTAAACTGGTTTTGCAGTCAACATAATGAATCTTTGGCAGTAACCCTAGTGTATGTATCAGAAGACACGGCCAGGTAGTTCTATGTACATCTGTCCTCCCGTCAGCACTTGCACGTTGCTAGAGCACTGGATTATCTGATTTGCTGAGCCGCTTGTCCAGTATAAACACTCTTTACACGAACACCACCTGCTCGATCTGGACACATTTACTATCTCCGGGCAGTGAGAATCTTTCATCGTAGGTGTAGGTTAGTCAGATTATCCAATGCTCGGCACATTTTCACCCACTGACTGGCCAAAATATAAATTTGTTTTTACAGGTGCTCATTTACATGACAATAATATCAGATGCTATTTTGTTGGGCCACCCAGCGAGTGCAGTGAACACTTCAGCCAAGCTGTTGGATTCACAAAGACTGGAGGACACAATCCTACTACAGCTCTGGCTTTTAGGTCTGATAACACATGTATCAGCAAATTCCACAGACAGAAAGTGTTTTCGTCATTTCTAGCTCCTGGCCTTTTATTTTTCTGCAGCCGGAGAAAAGGAAACAAATGCTTTAATAAACTCTTTGCTCCTCATATTATGAGAGCACCTGCAGGCAAAAGAAAAAACACAATGCGGTCACGCATGTCAAGGCACAAAAGGCCCAGGCGTCCATTACTTTTCTATCGCTTCCTGATAACAACGTTGTACTGACACATTTGTGCCTAGATAGCATTCATTCAGTATGAGGAGGAGGGGAAGGTTCATATTATTGCTATGAAGTTCATGAATGTGGAATGAAGTGGTTAAAATGTCTGAAATTAAAGTGTACCTATGAGTTATTAAAACTAAGTGACATATCAGAGGGTTTGATCAGTGGGAATTCAGTCTGCTAAGAATTAAAGGGGGAACCTGTCTGGTCGATTTGGGACACTAAACCACCCACAGGTCCTTATACACTAAACCACCCAGAGGTCCTAAGACACTGGTGGTTTAGTGTCCCAAATCACCCTGTTTTATATCCATTTGTGAGCATTAAAATAAATAAACCTTTCTACTTACCTAAAGATGAGTCTGGTAAGTCTCACTGGACTTATCTCAGGAGCTACCGTCGTCTGCGCAGTTCTTCAGTGAAGACGAGGATGTACACTCCGGGCTTCCATGCGCAAGGTACAGTGCATGCCCCATTTCATAAGGGCCTGTGAGTGGTTTAATGTCTCAAATTGCCCTGAGAGATTCCCTTTAAGACTCCCTAGAGAACCCCTTTAAGCATATAAATATGTGTTATACTTTTGCAGATATGTACAATAACTGTATGGCTAGGGACGCGCAGAGAGCCCCAATTTGATTTAAAATTACCACATTTATATTTTTCCTTATTAAAAAGAAAGTTGCAAAGGAACGTGCTTGTAGAAACATCTGACATTACAGAGTATAGCATAAATTATAGCCAAATCTACGCCAGCATAAGTCTGAGCTTCTGATACACAGAAAGCAGAAGAAACACCGAATTTATTAAAAGGCACAGGCCTCTTAAAGAGTACTTGTCATTAGGCCTGAAAAGCCCAAGGACATACATCATCAGATGTTGGCACTGGTGTTGCATTTATTCAAGACACACTTTGTTTAACCAAATCTGTTCGGCCATTCCAAAGATATAAACCCTTATAGTGTTGATGCAAATTAAGATATACTAGTCAAGTGGGCGTTACCACAGTGGTTTCTCTAGCGACGGGGTCTCTGTGTACTGTATGCCATGTAGTGTTACCGCCCAATTTGGCTGGTATAATTTGGATCAACAATATAAGAGCCAATATCTTTGGAATAGTTTAACAGATTTAAATAAAACACCAAAATGTTAATCTATCAGATTATGTACATCACTGTGTGTTTCAGACCTGGTGACAGGTCCTTTTTAATAAATTAGGTGCACCTCCGATCCAATGCACATGGGATCAAGGCCAGCCTGTAGCTTGCAGCAATTCTGTAGTTTTATATCAACCCATAGGCAGCTTAGTGTCACCACAGATCTCTGGCCTAAATATAGAAACCCTAAACTAGACAAATTGAACCTCATGTACAAAATAACAAAGTATGACCAGTGCAGACAAAAAGCGTACCAAATGCTCATAACGTGTATCAGGCCATTTTTTCCCTTCCGTCACCTTTATTAGAAGATGGTATCAGACCTGCAACATTTTTCCTCTTCACGCAAGAAAACTATGTCCCTAAACATTAACATCCCGGAGAACAAGTTCTTTTGAAAAAGGTCATCTTTTTCAAGGTGCATTTTTGTAATGTTTGGGTAAAAAGGAACCTCAACAGGAAATAGATATTAGTCAGGAGGGAAAGAGGAAAAAGCTCCCCTGCGTTAACATGACTTGCCAACAATGTATCACCGCCTGTTTTGCTTGGAACATAAGTGGTTGCTTCTCATTTTCTAACTGCGGATGTGGAAAATGTCAAGAGGACGTTAACACAACCAAGAAAAGTATTAGCGGTTGACAGAGAAATTAAGGGATCATTTTGCATCATTTTTACAATTGTAGCAAAGAAATAACAGTGTTTATATACGCCGCTATAAATAAGCCTCGAGAAAAGCTGTCCAAATTGTCATTTTAAGGGATTATACAAGCCGTGACTTGACTATTTCTTACTGTACGTCTATGTATAACAGTTTTTAAAAAAAGAAAATAATTTAATGCCCATTAAACTTAAAGGCCCATAGGTGAAGCATAGGCTACTGGGGCTATATGTGGGATCTGTGTAAGGCATTATTCACACGTCAGTGTTTTACATCAGGAGAAAATACAGAACAAGTACAAATCTTTCCATTGTACCTTACCTTTACATTCCTGTAGTCTGCATTCCAGGTTTTGGCTCTCAATTACTGATGCAAATCACAGATGAACATGTGAATAAGGTCTAAGAATACAGAGTATAAATGTGGTCAGAGACGCCATATGCAAGGTTCACATTAGCGTTCGTCTCTCCGTTGTTCCGGTCCACATGGGAACCCAAAAGACAGAGAACCCATCCTCTAAAAAATCGGTTACCCGCAGACCCCATAGACTAGTTGGGTGTCCGCTAGTTTTACACTGAAAAGAGAAAAGTCCTCCATGTGCCATTTTTATGCTAGGTTCACACTAGCGTTTGGGTTTGGTCCCGTATGGGGACTTGAAAGACAGAGAGACCCTGTTTGCTTAAAAAGCGGTTACATGTGAAAACCTGGCGGACCCCTTAGACTATACTGTTTTACACTGAAACTGGCGGAGAAGAAAGTTCTACTTGCAGGACTTTTCTCCCCGCTGATTTTAAGCGGATTTTGTGGCGGAGTCTCCAACACAAGTATGAATCCAGCCTTAGATGGAGTGTCCAACACAGATGTGAACCTAGCCTTACTTGACTTATACTATAGTGAAAATGCCGTGGGTGTTAATACAGACATGTGTGAGCCTCAGGTGCTGGACTCCAGAAGCTGGTGCTGGTATGTATACTATTTACTAGTAATAAGCCACATGTATAAAAATGAACATTTGCCAATAATTCTCATTCCATGCTTCATTATTATAGAAAAAAAAACGGTTAGAAAAAGAAGCTGTAGCACCAAAAGAATCTGACGGCTTGCTATAGACAACTAATCTATTTTTATTTCAGAATTAGTTTTTAAGGGAATCTCTAAGCACTTTCATTCTGCATGAACCACAGGCAGCATGAAATACTGACAGGCACCCGTATTACAATATACTCTTCTGTGCCTAGTGGGCGCCTTCTCTCCGGCTCCTCCTTGCCAAGTTCAATTATAATGACAGGTCTTTCCTTATCTGCATATCAACCCAGGTGGGGAGAATCTCCAAGTCGCAGAGGAGAAGCCAAAGCAGAAGCAGAGTCATTCAGCATACACTTCTTACTATGTCCTCACTGTGTTTTCACTAAGAATATGGCGTAAAATGAACAAAAATCAGCAAATCTGTAGGCCATTTTTCCCTCCAGCTTTACAATAGGGTGTGACTTTAAGTGCACCATTTTTCACCAAAATTTGAAGAGGTGGAGCTAGAGAAACAGATTTTCCTTTTCCATGAAGAAAAACTTATTTGCATAAACTTTCCCAGAATTCCTAGGAAAGCATGCACAACATGTGAGACTCTGCAAACCTAAAAAGGTGACCTACAAAGGCCGTCTCCTTAAGGAGGCAGAGAACCCCTCCTGACACACTGGGGGGAATTCATTAAGTCTGGCATTTCTTATACCAGTCTTAATAAAGGCCCTGAGTGGCAGAAGGCAAAAATGAATTAAAGGAATTGTCCAGGACTTAGCAAAGATGGATACTAATGACCTATCCAGCATCATATCGGTTGGGGTCCGGCACCCGAACCCCGTGCTGATCAGTTGTTTTTCCAACTGGAAGCTACATACCAGTTATACAGCACGAACCAGCTCTGCTTCTATTCAAGTTAATGGGAGCAAAGTTGCAGTTCCCGGTGCCCTCGCTACAATATACAAACAAGAAGCTGTATGCAGTGTGTGCAGCAGTGTGTGCAGCACTGTACACTGTAGCGATGGCGCCAGGAACTGCAGTTCTGCTCCTATTCACCTGAATAGGTGCAGAGCTGGTTCTGGCCATATTGTTCTACACAGTGTCCAATGGGCGAAGCAGCTAGTCATGTAGGGTCCAAGTAACAAGTATCACTGTACAACTTTATTAGGTCCTGGACAACCCCTTTAAGAGGATCTGGCAAAGAACAGTGGGGCATCATGGAAATCTACGCCAGTCACAAACTGACGTAGATTACCGTCTATAATGGGCTGAGGTGTCCCTGCCCAGCCCCAGCCCTGTTCCGACCACATTAGCAGAAAGTAACAAACAATGTACACAACGGGGCATTGTGGTGCATCTTAGTCGCAAGAAAACTGGTGCAGATAAGATAATAAATTTCCCCCACTGTTTACTGGAAAATGTGCTAAACCCCTACACAGTCTAACTATTCGGAAATGTGAGCAAATATTTTCTCTAAGGGTAAGTTCATACGGCTGAATTCAGAGTTGAATTTGAGGCGGATTCCGCCTCAAAAATCGTCTCCGAAGCGGATTCTGCTTGTTAACTCCCAATGAAATCAAGAAGAGGCAGAAAAATATTGCCTGGCCGAATTCTTGAAGCTGAATTTTTCAGCAGTGTGAACGTAACCTTAAAGATACAACAATTCTTTCTGCTGTATTCTTTTTTTTTTGGAAGGTGGGGAAAGTAATAGGACCTGTTTAACGCCTACGTATAATACAGTGCAAATAGTGTGATTGTTTTATAACTATGTCGCTGCACAAAACCACCCTAGCAATTCTCTTCTAGAAGCCTAATAGCACCAATCCGTCCACATGTCAGCATTTTCTTTGACACATCCGACAAGCAGGACATAGAAAAACATACCCACCAGTTAAAATGGGGGGAAAAAAATGAAAGTCATAGACTGCAACCTCAGCTATGTATTGCTTTATGACCTCTCTGACCCTAATGAGTAAAGTGTGAATCCATTCATACTGATGGTACTACGCCAGATAAGCCCTAGACTTATTAAGTGAACCTAGGACAGGCGCCAAGAACAGAGGATGATTTATATTTATGGCTTGTATAATCAATGTGGTGGTAAGATAAATGCGCCCGCTCGCCACACTAAACACACCATTGTTAATGTGTACTAAGCTCCCTCCCAGACAAATTAAGGGATGGGATTTCTTTGGAAGCTCCAGATTGTGACCTCATAACGCAATATTAGAAAACTGCATAAACAGCAATTCCACGACTTACAGTCATTGTCTGAATCGCTCCATTTAGCTTCCGAAAATTCTACTGGTACATAAGAAATTCTCTCGCTTTGCTCTTAAAATTAATATCACAATTTATTTTATTTAATAAAGCCAGATGAAAACAAAAATCACTTTTTTTCTAACCTGTTTTTATATTCTGTAGATTTCTTTTATTCTATTTTCTGTACATGATTAATGGGGCAGCCATCTTGCCTGAGCTTCTTCTGTTCTGTGTTAACAGCAACTGAATGATATGCTTTACAGCACAGTCACGGGCATAGGCAGCAATAGTCTGGGTCTCAGGGACATCTATGGAAGAGTTTTATAGACTTTATGCAGTGGATGTAATGATGGCCCAGTAGTGTTATCTATAGTGGTGTTCTCTTCTATTGGAATCCAGTCTGTCTTGTCTGTGATGTAAATGATGTAACCAGGGCTGTGGAGTCGGTACGCCAAAGCCCCCGACTCCGACTCCTCAATTTCCCCCCGACTCCGACTCCACCAAAATAGGCACCGACTCCGACTCCACAGCCCTGGGTGTATGGCTTGGCTACTATACCTAGACATGTAAAGACATGGGATTAAGAGGGTTTTGGCCATAAGTGCCAGGGACAGAGGATAACTTGTAGATCAGTGAGAGTCTGCCTGCTTGGGACTACATCCAATCACGAGATCAACAACTGGTTGAGCATGGGCATTGCTGCTCTATTCATCTTTGTGGGACTGCCATAGATAGTTCAGTGCAGTACTCTGCTGGCAGTCCCATAGACTAGGTACTTGGGAGCCCCATTCTTTTGTATTAAGTTGCGTTCTTGGGCAGCTAAAAGGGAGCTATCTATAATAGGTGGCACTAGTGAGATATTTCTGTGAGAGCGATTTACATGCTAATAACTTTAGTGATCTGTTGTTTAAGGTGAAGTCATCATTATGCCTCTATAGATGGTAGTGGTCTCAAACATGCCCAGTTTTGCTTTGTATCACAGTAAAATCGGTTTTCTATAGTATATGCGGCATGCTAAACATTATTTACACTAGGCTGCAAGATTTTGTATCCATTTTAATGCTCTTGTTCTCCAGACAGCAAAGCGAGCTGTTTGCGGAGCCGCCAGACACAGGAATTATGTTTCCTCTTTTGGAGTAATAGATTACATTGTGTATCCTTACATTTGTCACAAACACCTGTGGCAGCCTGGGACTTAGAAATGCACTGTAATAATTCAGATACGTGTGTGTCCGATAGTATAATACCACACAGACAAGGCTTTCTTAGGAAGACAAATGACCTTGCGCCTAAATAGCTGACGTGTGCACAATTCGGTCCTGCAAGATTACCCGGTTATTGAATGTTTGCTGTAATAACACCTGAATTAGCTTATCTAGTCAAAATACTCCCATAGTTTCTAAGGAAAACGGATCACTTCCATTGCAGGAGATTACCTTCATCTTTCTAGTTGTATATTAACAAACCTCCAGGCAGTCTTTCTTAAGATTTTTAGAATAGACTCAAGGTTTCCTGCCAGTCTTGTGTATATTACTTGCATTATTTTTCAAATGGTGGTTCATGTGAATACTGAATATTGAGATTGCGTCCACACATTGCACATGTCACATGCCGCTGAAACCCTGCTCACCCATGGTGGCCATTGTCAGCTTGGAAAATGATTTCCTTCACTGGCCATTGCAAGTGTGCAGGGTTCTGGCCTCATGAGGCAGCCAAAATGTGTGAACACACCCGGTAATCCTTTAGATTCAGTTGACTTTTCAGAATAAGGCGGCATGTGTGTTCATGAAAGGTCTTGTTCTTCGATCTCTCTATAGCTCACCTTTAGAAGCAGCAGTATGGAGGATGTTATGCAGCAGTAATGAGAAGCGTAGTGGTCAATAATCCAGCACTAGAGTGAGATAGAAAACTTACTAGAGTCTTTGTGTCTTGTCCTCTCACTGGAGTTGCTTCCTCTTCCCCTCTCCCCTCTCCATAGTCTTCTGTAGGCAATATATAACCTGATCCTTCATCGAGCTGATTTCTCAAAATGGATTTTATAGTGAATAATTTCGAGTGATAAGTTTAGGAAGCCGGTGGGGAGGAAGCATTTTTCTTAACATAAGTTATACTCACTTGTACTAATGATTTTTGCAACATTTTTTGGAAACTATCTTACTCCTCCTCCCCTGAAACCTTGGCACTAGTGTTCATGAGTTATGTCCAGTATTGCATTTCAGGCCTGGTAAATGTAGTATACGCCTGAGGACAAGGGTGGAGCTGTTACTGGAAAATAAGATACAATATTTTTCTAGTGTATACAATTATGGAAGCTGCCATGTTGTGACTTCCTCCCGGACCAGTTTTCCAGCGATCTCCAGGTGTTAAGAAACTGCAGGAGCTTCTGAGTCCTAAAAGAACTAGATCAACTCTTCACCAATTTAATACAATATTGTGACATGCTCCCAAAAATCTGCAGAGACTGAAAAGCACAACACTACCATTGGGCTGCCACACATAGACACACATAGGATAGGTAGCTTATAATAAAATATTGCAAAATTGTGTCTGGATATGTCCAGCCAAGGTGAAAGGTGAAACAGGAGTGACCCAAAGGCCTTACAATGTGCACAGAGGCGTATCTGACCAGTGCATACATTGCACATTATCTTTGTGTTCTGCCACAATGCTTTGTCAGTCAGGTCAGTTACATATTTATTTTACCAAGAATTTCCTGTAAGAATTGCTTCCGTCTGATTCTGTCATATTTTCTCGTAGTATAATCTATTCAGCACAATGAATACCGAGATAATCCAGCTAGAGCTTGACTCACAATGGTGCCTGTTTGTTTAACAGCTCAAGCAGAACATGTTCCCTGTCTTTCTGTCTTAAAGTAATGTTTGAACCCACTAGTGAACCCTCTGATCCCTGGGAGTGTTTTGCAGGTTATAGCTCCTGAATTTATATATAATACAGCAGAATTTGTGAAAGCTTAAGGGGGTATTCCCATCTCCGGACTTTTATAGAACATGTCATTAAATTCTGAAAGATGTGGGGGTCACACCCATGGGACCTTTACCTATCTCAAAAACAGGGCACCTCCTTCTCTGCCCCGTCCTGCCTGGATGTTACAGAAACAGCTGAGCAGTCTCTGTTGTGCTATTTCTGTAGATACCATAGATGTGAAAGGCGGGTAAAGAAACTGCATAACATAGTGAGCTTTACTGTTTCCACAGCTCCTGACCTGTCAGTACGGAAATCCATACCTTCCTGAGATCTGAATTCCACTTTAAATTTGTGCCCAAGAATTTCTAAACTTATGATATGGGCAAAATGCGTTTAAGACTAGATTTTGATGGCAATATAAGATATCAATATCTTATAGGTTGGTGTCCGACACTAGTCACTCTTCCTGTTCTGCTGCTTGGAGCACTGATGGCTCTGTACACTGTGTAGTGGCCATGCCCGCTTATTGCAGCTCAGCTCCCATTCACTTGAATAAATTGACGTAATACAGACCTAAAATTGTAGACCAGTTCATGCTGCACCTATAGAGACCAAACTAAACTCATGCCATTGCCATACATGTACCTAAAAGATGTCTGTAAGCACGGTAGATGTATATTGGTAGAATCCTATGGTGTATGCACTGAATGATTTGATAATAAGTAGCGGATTTGCTTGTAGCCTATTAGGAGACACAGGCTATTTATGGCAAGGCATTTCTGCAAGTCCATGGACAGACTTCAGAATGACACGTATGGGAAAGTGTCACCAGACAATGACCCATTTTTTAAACTAAGCTTGTATGTTAAACATATTTAAACATGTCAAACTAAATACTGCAATTCTTACTCTCTCCACTAAGCCTAATAATAGAATGGCACATGACAATTCTGTAGGGCTTTTCTTTGCAACAGTCTCGGGCTGTGGGTGGGTCTCCAGCACAATTACAGATAAAGTCAAGCTTTTCAGTCCTCACAATCACAACACTTGTATCTTTTGCTTACTCCAGATAATGGTGCTAAACCTTATAGGTTCACTCAGAACTCAGTCCCATCATTATATGAGGAATAGAACAGACCTTTACAGGACATTTCATCATTTTCAACATTTCATCATTTTCCCAAATTCTTATGAAAATATATTCAGCACATACTGCATTGTACTACTAACTGTACCAATTTATTATATATTTTGGGAGTCGGTCCATTTTATACCGACTCCGACTCCACCAAAATAGGCACCGACACCGACTCCGACTCCACAGCCCTGCATACACCCATCTGAATTCAGCTGTTTCAAGGTGTCTTCCCCTCAGTAGTGTAGAGTACGAATATGGCTGACTGAAATTCCAATTTCCATACTTTTTTAACCATCAAGCATTGGCAATATGTCTTCGGCCAACTGATCTCCTTGAGGAGATTCAGTACCTTTCCAAAGATGTATTGAAGACATCTTACGCTTGGTTCACCCTAGCGTTTGGGTTTCTGTCCTTCAGGTCTGCTTGAGGACCCGAAAGATGGGAACCCTATCTGCTTAAAAAGCGGTTACAAGCGGAAACCTGCGAACCCCATAGACCAGGTTTCCACCCGTTTCCTCCAAAAACGGCGGAAAGAAAAGTCCTCCTTGCAGGACTTTTCTCTATGCTGATTTTAAGCAGAATGTAAGACGGAGGCTTGTACAGAGACTCAGGCACTAGTGTGAATCTAGCGTAACTCAGGTAGGCAGAATCCTACCCTGCACTGATGGAGGGTAAGCACCCAGAAACAGCAGTCTGCAGACAGAAGTATGACTTGGGTACTATCCTAGTCATGTTCCAAGGCTTGTTAAGAAGTCTGACATGGACTTTCAGAGCTTACATATGGATTTAGCAGAAGGGAGAGATATAGGCGCTTCCTTTATATTTTCCAATCTTTTCACTTTTCAAAAAAAAAAAAAAAAACCACAGCAAAATCTGCGACATAAAACATAAATTTTCCTTAGTTTTAGAGAGTTGTATAGTTAGTAGGTAGGTTCATGGAGGATGAATCCCCCTCTTTTCTCAGATCCAAGTGGTCTTTAGGTTTTGATCCCCATCTTACTATCTATTTTCTGGTCTCTTATATCCTGATTTATAACAACAATATTCATTCTGTTCAACATAGAAAAATTGAACAGAAAATAATGAGACTATTAATAACGCATTTAACTATCCGCATACTTGCCTTCATATTTATACAGTAACAGAAAGGCTGCTACATTGATAAAATGGCTCTAAAAAAATGTAAAAATAGCCTGTCAAAATAATCCAGCACATACTGGTAATAAAACAATGCTTCATATTGCCATCTCTCCAAATGCTCTGTGCAACGGCCCTTTCTTTATGGCTACTCCCATGGGATGATGAAACGCGGGGTTTTGCGGAGAGCCAGGAAACTCTCCCCTCTTCTGGGCTGAATGCCTGAATTCCTCAAAAATTCACAAGCCAGAATTACTGATCCAGCCACTATATAGAATATACATTTTTTAAGCCTCCTTGCCAAGTTAGTCAATAGAACTGAAAACATGTAGCAGCAGCACTACATTTGCACTGTATTATATTACCGCATTCCCAGCACAATCGTGTAACCCTTATTCTGCCTCTAGGCTCATTTATCTCTACCTTGGTGTAGCAGTGGACCAAACACACCCCCAGACTAACCTGCTCCTTAACCTACCTGCTGTAAAGTATTTAGCCTTACGTGATCCTTGACATTCACATGCAGAGAGAAGTCTTATCACTATAATAATTCTTCTTCTTGCTGTGCAAGCAAAATTAATAGTCAACCTTTCAAATAAATGTACAATTCTCTACTTCATATAAAACGTACATAATATGCCTTTGGGCGCAGACACATCTAAATGAGTACATGCTATCCAAGTCAAATACCTAACTAGCTGAAGCATTCAGTGACTTAGATAGGCCTCGGTGCCATTGTCTGACTACTTACTATGGCATCGCGTTCTATTAGACTGTTCACACCAAAATTGTCTCTTTTTCTACCCAAAGAAGCTAGGATGGATCAGTTAAATTCTAATAGAGTCCATCAGCTTTCCACGTGATTCCAGTATTATGGACAGTAAGAATATCACTGCAAATGTGAACAGAGCCATGGAGGAGCCATGGGCATTCTCTGTCCTTCCCTAATACTGCCTAATGCTTCTTAGAGAGTGTAAATTTTGGTGCAAATTTTTGGCACAACATTTTGGATCTTAAGCCACTACCCATGCACTCTCTCGCACTAAACTATGCCCTTCTTGATAAGGGAGCCACATAAAATGTCTAAAATGCTTAAGAAGCATGTATACCAGTTTTTCAATAAGGCAATGTAAAGATTTACTGTGCAACATGTATTTTTGTAGCTCACGCTGAATGATAAATTTGGGTCAGGTTGCGTCTAACTTTACTGGTTGCTTACTCTTCAAAATTTTTGTACAATTGGATGCACCCTGCCAAAACTTAAGCCATGCCCTTAACCAACTACGTCACACCATTTCACACTAAACCCTTTTAAAGTGTGGTACATAAAGTATTCCATATTTATTATGTGTTATCATTTATCAGGGCTGTGGAATCGGTAGGGCAAACCACCAAATGTTATTTTTCCACAACTCAATTCAGACTTCCACTCCTTCATAAATTAGCCATGGTCAGTCAAAAGCAGTAAAGATCCTCCAATTCAGGAAAAATCTAGTGAATTCTTATGAAAGTAACAAACTATACATAGAATTAAAAATTTGATCCAGCCCCAAATCGAATTTTCATACCGATGACATCAGTATGTGATCCATGGGTGTCCAACAACCAGACCCCTCACAGATCAACTGTTGCAGCAGCCTCCAGGTGCCACAAGCGGCTAGTGGATGGGGAGCACGTGTAATGCTGCTCCCATACCAGTATTAGGAGCACCGTTGCAGTTCGCTGGAAACATTTGAATAGGATTGGTTCTGCACATGTTCCCTGCCCACTGGCAACTGTCTGCACACAGAGGTGTTGGACCCCAACAGATCACATACTGAAGACCTATCCTGTGGATAGGTCATAAGTATGAAAACTTAAGCCAGAACACCCCTTTAATTCTAAAATAGTACTACTATGATAACTTAATTAAAAATAATTAATCATTTCATTTTGAAGTCAAAGCAGTAACTTTTTTCCCCGACTCCACTCAAAATTGATCCCGACTTCACAGCCCTGCACAGTATAAAAGCCAGTTTTTTTTTTTACCGCAAATAAAGTCAAAATTCTGGTCCATTTAGTTTAGTAATCCCGCCTTCCCCCATATACACCAAAGTGACAAAATATATTATTTATAATAATTTTATGATTTTGCTTAAAGGTGACCAAACGAGCTAACATATATCAAATGTCTTAGCCAATGTTTACAAAGGATTGGACATGTGGCACTCTCACATGCCCTATCCTTTATTCTCAAGGAATATAAGCCACCATCAAAAGGTGTCTAGCATTAGCTTACTCTCCTTTCCCCATGAGAAGACATGCACACTTTGACAGTAACAAACTTGCAAATGTATGCTGAGGTCACGCGGAATAGGTTTTGGTGAAACGAGCAATTGACCAACTGAAGGTGTATGGGCGGCATTAGTTCCACTCAGCTATATTTAGGCTCACCTATAGTATCTATTCTCTTATGGTGTTTACAGCATGTTACAACCCACACTGCGCAAACACATATTAGAAGGAAGTCCTTCACACAAGACCATTATCTATTAGCCAGTATAGAAAGCAACTACAAAGAACATCTCTCCTGGGAGGACCTGACACGTTGATACCTCTCCGGCAGAGTACAGCTCATCATTGGGGGGGGGTCTCAGGAGCAGAAGAGACTAAAGCCTTACTTTCAATAAAGGAAATTCAGATTTTAAGTGTAAATTTCTCATTTTTCCAATTCCTTAAATACATACAGGCTCAATCACATCATGCCCGGCCTCACAGAACAGATGAAAGCGCTACTTGAGAAACCAGCAAGACCTTGTCCGCTCAACACCTAACAATTAATGTGACCTGGCAGAGTCTTATTGTCCTGCATATCAATGGAATGCCCTTCCTTGTTGATTCAGACTTTGTGGTGCCTTGAGATGCCAGTAAAGTCATTGTTTGCCTGCCAGAAGAAAGTGAAATACTTGCACAATGCTTGCAATGTAAAAGAATAGACATGTACCTGTGAAAAAAAAAATGAAGTTTACATTGAACCACAAGTGTTAGAACAGGCAGGCAACCCTGTGAAGTTCTCAGCTTTAGGAAGTAATGTAAGAAGAGTGGATTGTAATCCCAGCGGAGGTTTTGCATCAATGGAGCAAAACGGGATGGGGCAGATTTAGTGCTGTTCTAAATATAAAAAAGCGAGAAAAAAAAAAAAGACTGATAGCACCAAAAGGAAAGGGCAACTGTATGAGTCAAATGTTGTTATCTGCCAAATTTTATACATGATAATAAATGTAAATGTAAAAAACAAATCCCTATCTGCTTGTTAATGTCATTTGCACATGAGGAAAACTGTAGAAAGCTACCGGGATTTTGTGATGAAGAATGGGATACTTATTACTCGACTTACAAAACTTCAACCCATTCTCAGATGGAAACCGACCATCAGCTACTTTCCTGGTCAGCAGTCAAAAGCCGTAAAGGCTGCTTTTAGTAAAGTAATAAACTCAGGAGAAAAAAAAAAAAAAACTTTTAACGTATCACATAATGAAATTTGGATATTTTTAGCATCGTTCTTAGTCAGATATTACTCTTAATATTCTGGATGACGTCTCCAGGCAGGAGCTGAACAGCTGAAATACTGAAAAAAAAAAAAAAGTGGAACAGTTGTAGGCCATAGGAAAACAAGGAGCCGTGCCAAATTCTGGATGTGAGACAGTCACATGCGAGAGGTCAAAAAGGTTGCATGCAGTAGCAGAGAAGTCAAGCAACAAAAGTGACCTCCAGGATAACGTCCTCATCCATCTTCCATTTATTAGCATTGTTTCTTACTAAGAATATTACTTGGAGAGTACAGCACTAAGTGGTTTTCGATGGCCCCATTGGGGTGTATGTGTGACCACGGCTCCATTCATATCTATTCTCACTGTGGTTGTGTGGTCAGGAGGACAGAGGGGCTTGGAGCACCCATTCTAGTAATCAGTGGGGTCCCAATGTTGTGGTCCGTAATGTACATACATCATAAATATCTTTTATAAGAAATTCACTTTAACATCGACCCATGCAAGATGGCAGCTCTCATAATCATGTACAGAAAACAGAATTACGTTTACTATTGGGGAAAAAAAAAAAACATTGAAGAAGAATGGGAGGCATTGGCCGGGGTTTACTCGCCACAACCAAAGAATTTGCCAGGCTTGTGACCACATTTACATAAACCCATTCTGGACACTGAATGCGAAAAACTACCTAAAGTTTAAGACCATCTCTAGAGAAGTCATACAATACACAATACTGCTTAAAACCATAACAGTATAAGAAGTGAAAATGCGAAAAATATTTACAGTCCCTAAACAAGAGGCTGACAACGTAATGCTAGGTTCACACTAGCGTTGCATCTCCCTACTTCTAGTCCGCCGGAGGACCAGATCAACGAAGAGGCAGACGGCTAAAATAACAGTAACTCTATCAAAGGGTCTGTCGTTTTAATGCTTTTTCCTCCACAGATTTCCATGTGGACACTGTGACACAGTCTCCAGTGGAGACTCCAGCACAGATGTGAACATAGCCTAAGGTTATTTTGACACCAAACAGATTGATGTCTGGAAGTACCTGTCAAACAGATTCATAGCTTCACACGTGCAGGTGTGAACAGAGTCTAAATATTTCCTTTTGTCTTTAAGGAAGTCTGACACCAGAACCCAGGCTATCAACCCATCCCCATCAATACATGGGTTATGGTCACCTGAATCAAACTGCGTTTTCCCCTTGTGAATCGGAGCTTGCAAGATATCGCTGTTTTTGGCATATGAGCTCTTTGGAGCAACGAGGGCATTGCTACTTACCTCTTTGGGGTAATGGCAATGCCCTCATGCTAAGACACCGATTCACAAAGGAAAAAAACCCTTCCGATTCAGATGACACTAACCTATCTGTGGGGCTGGGATCTGGTGACAGACTCCCTTTAATAAACAGGCTGACATAAATATCACTATGTGATACTGTATATACCACATTTTTTACTAAACATCCCTGTTAATACCGTTGCAGAACTTCAAAAGAAAGTGAGTACAGGATAGAACAGGACTGGGCCGGTACAACACCTTATGCACCATGTACAGAATAACCCTTTCCAGAGGAAGTTGGTTACTTCTCGCCTAGTGGTAAGGCGAGTATCAACAATGGACATGAGACATCTAAGGTGTGTTTTGCTATGAGGAATAACACTGGTCAATGTCAGCTTCATGGCACTGGGGATGGCATTGTACACATGTAATCTAGACATTTTAGGAGATGACATAAATCCACGACCTCATTGGAGGCTGCAATATTGGTGACAGAACACGTGTATGCACATATCCTGTGAAACAAACAACTTGCCAAGTATTGCATACAACTACAATACTAACACGCTATATCACAGATATCCATGTGTCTGACACCAGGGGAAAAAAGTCTGGAAAGAGCATCCAAAATCTATTATTATGGATTACACAAAGTGTATGGTCAGTTTAAAAGAATTAAAAAAAAATAAAAACAAAATGGTCAGAATGCTATGGAAAAAAAAAATGGCAAAAGTAATACCTAACTCAAAGATCCCCCAACACTCCGATTCCGACACTTCCTGGTCCTCGCTGGTTTCTCCTTCCTGGTACTTCTTGGCTTACATGAAATGACTGCTCAGCCAATCACTGGCCGGGACAGGTAACTGCTGAGCCACAGTGGGACCAGAGAATAGAGACTAGTGAGGACCCAGGAAAGGGAGGAAGGAGGAGTCAAGGAATCTGTGAAGAGAAAATAAGTGTTTCCCTGGTAGAGGAGGAAAAAAGGGATACGCAAGTTTGGATTTTTTTTTATACATTTTGACCTTAACAAAAAATGAAAAAAAAAAAAATATATACACCAACTCCGAACAACTCCTTTAAGTCTCGGGCTATACATAAAGACCATTGTTTCATTCAGACTGACATCCCAATTACCAGTAAAACCTACTCAGTTACACACAGAAATATTTTAGCCTTTTTTTTTATGAAAATTGTTAAATTATACTATATTGTTATTACATCCTACATTTTTACTCTTGGAGAAGTGGCTGGAAGTGCCATAAATCTGTGCTGTCAATGCCTGGGGAAAACACGCTTCTCCTTTTCTTAATGAGTTAGGATACGTCTCTGGAAACCTGACTCCTGGAGACAACCTATAATAAGTAAAACTTAATAGCCCTACCTTTCAGGACTTAGAAAATAGAAAGTGAAAAGTTATTCTCTGTTTCAGGCTTCGTGCCGTTTGTTATATCCAGTTAGACCATACAAACAACTTGACACACCCAATCTGAATATGTATGGTCAATGGTGGAGCAGAATACACAGAACTGCCTGTATCTTCAGCTCATGAATGAAGTGCAATTAAATGGCTAGTCTTACTGTCTGGGGGAGAATTATAAAGAAACCCCCCTAACATCCCCCCCCACAAAAAAAAAAAAAAAAAAAAAAAAAAGGCCCAGACAAGTCTAAGTCTGTATACTTACCCATAGAGGAGTCAGATCAGTATCATCAGACCTCATCTTGTGGCTGCAGTCCCCATGTAGAGTACCCATGGGATTTCAGAGAATAGCTAGGTCTCCCATGAGTAGTGAACCCCATTCACTGAAGCCACGAGACAAGGTTTAGAGCAGTTAGTTGACATAAATGCCAAACTGTAGTAACGGTGCCCAGCCATTATACAGGGTACGGGGCCTCTGGTCCATGCTCTGTATAATAGAGGCATTGGAAGCAACCTCAACCAGTTGATCCATGCGGGGGCCTGCTCTTATCTGAGTGGGTGGCTAAGAATAGGCAAAAAAATAAAAAAAATCTTGGACAACACCTTTAAGATGTGAAAATGCACACCAGGACTGCAACAAAAATACTGGTGGTACAAAAACAAAAGCCAACAGAGAATACGAATTTATACTACACAGTATAATGATGAACCAGATTCATCATCCAGGATCAGTCACTGTGATAAATCTGACGCAGTCTGCCGAGTTGAAGTCTAAGGCTGAGGCCCTACGTTGTGGAAACGCAGCTTTTTTTGTTGCAGATTTTGCTGCAGTTTTTTTTAAGCCAAAGCCAGGAATGGATTGAGCAGAAGGGAGACGTATAAGAACTTCCTATATATTTCACATTCCTTTCGTAGTCATTTTTAGTTTTGGCTCAATAAAACCACAGCAAAATCTGCAACAAAAAAGTTTCCGCAACGTGGGGCTTCAGCCTTAGACAGGATTAGTAAACCTGCCTCGCTGTCACATATTAGGCACCGCCTCATTTACCAATAAGCTCCTCTACTTTGTAGGACAAGCTGGAAAGAAAAAAAGTATCCAAAAATACCAAATAAATTCAGGATATGGCATGTACACCAGTTTTGGCACAAATTTATCACCTATTCACACAACCGAATTCCTTTGGCATGTAACTAGAATACCCCTTTAAGTCTAAGCCAGAATTCTGACACATTTAGCTAAGCAAATCTTCCCCATCGTATTGTGATGCATCTATCTAGCAAACAAAGCTGTTCCATAATGTAAAAGTATTGTTGAGAAACAAGGCAAACATTACGGCAAGTCCGTGTACACAGCAAAAAGTGCACCAGTTAACTTTCCTCTAGGCTATGTTAATCCCTATGAAGGTCTATAACCTGATCATTTACCATCAAGTGTGAAGGCTTAGTCAGTAGAAAAGCCTATACATAAATAAGCACAATGTATGAAGACTGGAAAGGAACATGACACTTACCCACTTGTGCCTGGAGCAGCTTGGTAAGGTCAGCACACGTGTTTATCCCAATGGCCACATTGTCTTCCTCTTGATGCCTTTAAGTGAAGGTTCTTCAGCTGATCTTGTAGGCCAGGCTGAACCTCTTCAGGAGCACAATCCTCTAGGCAGTCCACACACTGTATAATATTTCTTGAATGATCTGGTTTGCACAAATCTCAATAGTGCCTGAAAGGTTAGAAGGAAAAAAAAAAAAAAAAAGTTTTTAAAATTCTTTCCTCTACTTCATCACGGGGTTTTAAAGATCTAGTTAGAGATGTCTTCTGCTAGGTCTAAGGCGACCCATGGAAGAGCATATGCTTGCTGATATGTTTTCTTTGAGTCTTTTGCTTGGGTAGTAACCTGAGCTGGACAGCTCCGGTGGGGAAGGGGATATGACGTCTGTGTTCTTGAAATGTGACTCTGTCTCTTCTGCTAATGCAGACGTTTAACCCATCAATCAGACGACATTATGGCACATTTCCAAGAGACCTCATAAAAAGAACACTTTTGGTGTGAAACCGATTTCATGGAAGTCCTCGCGCTGTGATACAATGACAACTCACTTTTAGTATGTCATGAATGTTTGCTGGTGAGAACAGGAAATTCATTTTAGCGCTGACTAAAATGGTCTGATTGTGCAAATGCCAGGAATGCACTCTGAAGAGTCACTGGTTATATAATTGCTCATTGCAAGACAGTACCCCTTCTTGTGACAGTCATTTCACCGAAAATATGCAGCGTGATATCATGCCACCTCGAAAAGGGAATATTCACTGTAGAAATACAAGAAATAACCAATGCAAGTAGGAAACTATTTCTACATGATAATGCTAGCACCCCAATGACTCTAACAGAGTATATTAACACTATACCTAATATCTACTCCACGGATTGACTGCCAAATCTACGTCACAGCTAAGAGAAGTTTCGAAAAGAAAAGTCTGACTTAAAAATAAGTTATATTGAAGGAAATCAAAGACGAGGCATTGAAACTCGCATCCCATGTATCAGGTGGAATTGCTAAAATGCTCAAAAAATGCAATTTCAGGCACATACATTTATTTTCATCTAAGTTCCTCATTATGCTCGGTTAGACATGTCATCAACAATTGAGTTCACATTTCTGCATTTACTTCCTGTTTCAGTGATTTTTCTCCATCTTATGATACAAGGTGCAACTATTTTTTTTTTTTTTAACCTGCTGGAGGGTCAGCTTGTCTGTCTGTTTCTAACCCTGTATAAGATGTAATGTAGCACGTAGGGTAGGTCAAAAAAACTGTGACTAAATTTCTGTGAAAGTAAATACAACACAAGCTATGCCTCTAATTACACAATATTAAGAATTGTATAATGTAAAACAGACAATTTAATCATTTTATTTTGAAGCCAGATTCAGAGTCTGGGACTTTTTTTTTGATTGACTTCTCAGCCCAGGTAGCATGGACAGGATCTAATAACTCATTGTCACATAATAAATTCTCTTATATGAGATGTGCCATCTCCCTAGTCATGATTTCCCCCAACCAACTTTCCGAAGGAGTTTGAATAGAGAAGGTCACACGTGTGCCCTGCCACGTCATTCAATGTTCGTGGGAGTGAGTGTTGTGCTCTGCTATTTCCATCGGCTCCAGAGACTTTGAATGGCGCTGCAGTGAGCACACAGATCCACCACTCCATTAAAAATCCTTGTAGTAATGATCAGTAGGGACCCCGGCGATCATACATTTATCACCTATACTGTAGATCCATGGACAATACTTTTAAAAAGGATCGGTCATCATGATTGTACTCCCCATGAAACCAGGGCTGTGGAGTTGGAGTCAGGACCACAATAGGGTGGAGTTTGAACAACGTTACAGACTTCGGCTTCAAAATAAGATTATTATTTTGAATTATACTATACAATTTGATAACTTTTTTTTCCCACTTCACCCAAAATTGGGCCCGACCCCATGACTCGGACTCCACAGCCCTGGCTGTCTATTTATACATTTCTCGGATGATAGTAGTATAATGTTGTACCGTGTTAGCCATTGAACGTAGTGGAAGAGTGAAAGAAATCAGGAGATACCTTTTAGAGGCTAACTGAGTATATTTGATGGTAAGCTTTTGGGAGTACTAGCTTCCTTCATCAGACATGGTGTTATACAAGAAACTGAAAATTCACAGATTTTTTTATACCCTAAAGACATGGACCTTCAAAGGATTTTAGAATCCTTAAAAAAACCAAAATGCAATCTAAGTAGAGAAGTTATTTACAACCGGTCAAAAAATAAACAATCTGGAAAGTTGTGGTGCGGGATGGAGGGATCACTAATTCTTGCTGTTTTTCTTTCACGTGGTGATTTGTGACCCTCACAGTTCATACATAGTGTGACATGAAACTGGCATGAATAGTACTTCCGAAAGCTTAATATCAAATATACTCAGTTAGCCTCTAAAAGGTATCGCCTGATTTCTTCACTCTTCCACTACATTTCTCGGAGGAATACCAAGAATGAGCACAATGCAGACTTCTAAGAAAAGATGCTCCGGAATTAGGTCTTAGAGAATACAAGTAATGGAAGGGAAGTAAAGAATATTATGCACAGAACTTGGAACAAAAGGAACGTGATCAAGTATACCAGGTAAAAAAAAACATAGGAAACATACAGCTCCATATGCCTACCAAAGATACACAAAAAAAACATTCCAAGACAAGTAATGTTAGATAAAGAAAATAAATTTGTCTTGCCTAAAGTCTCCGTACCCAAATTTCAACATGATATGTGAGATGTACAATCATTCATTGTAAAAGGGTTATCCATATTTGTCTCTTACAGTCATATGAAAAAGTTTGGGCACCCCTATTAATCTTAATCATTTTTAGTTCTAAATATTTGGGTGTTTGCAACAGCCATTTCAATTTGATATATCTAATAACTGATGGACACAGTAATATTTCAGGATTGAAATGAGGTTTATTGTACTAACAGAAAATGTGCAATATGCATTAAACCAAAATTTGACCGGTGCAAAAATTTGGGTACCCTTATCATTTTATTGATTTGAATACTCCTAACTACTTTTTACTGACTTACTGAAGCACAAAATTGGTTTTGTAACCTCACTGAGCTTTGAACTTCATAGCCAGGTGCATCCAATCATGAGAAAAGGTATTTAAGGTGGCCAATTGCAAGTTGTTCTCCTATTTGAATCATCTCTGAAGAGTGGCATCATGGGCTCCTCAAAACAACTCTCAAATGATCTGAAAACAAAGATTGTTCAACATAGTTGTTCAGGGGAAGGATACAAAAAGTTGTCTCAGAGATTTAACCTGTCAGTTTCCACTGTGAGGAACATAGTAAGGAAATGGAAGACCACAGGGACAGTTCTTGTTAAGCCCAGAAGTGGCAGGCCAAGAAAAATATCAGAAAGGCAGAGAAGAAAAATGGTGAGAACAGTCAAGGACAATCCACAGACCACCTCCAAAGAGCTGCAGCATCATCTTGCTGCAGATGGTGTCACTGTGCATCGGTCAACAATGCAGCACACTTTGCACAAGGAGAAGCTGTATGGGAGAGTGATGCGAAAGAAGCTGTTTCTGAAAGCACGCCACAAACAGAGTCGCCTGAGGTATGCAAAAGCACATTTGGACAAGCCAGCTTCATTTTGGAAGAAGGTCCTGTGGACTGATGAAACAAAGATTGAGTTGTTTGGTCATACAAAAAGGCGTTATGCATGGCGTCAAAAAAACACAGCATTCCAAGAAAAACACTTGCTACCCACTGTAAAATTTGGTGGAGGTTCCATCATGCTTTGGGGCTGTGTGGCCAATGCCGGCACCGGGAATCTTGTTAAAGTTGAGGGTCGCATGGATTCAACTCAGTATCAGCAGATTCTTGAGAATAATGTACAAGAATCAGTGACGAATTTGAAGTTACGCCGGGGATGGATATTTCAGCAAGACAATGATCCAAAACACAGCTCCAAATCTACTCAGGCATTCATGCAGAGGAACAATTACAATGTTCTGGAATGGCCATCCCAGTCCCCAGACCTGAATATCATTGAACATCTGTGGGATAATTTGAAGCGGGCTGTCCATGCTCGGCGACCATCAAACTTAACTGAACTGGAATTGTTTTGTAAAGAGGAATGGTCAAAAATACCTTCATCCAGGATCCAGGAACTGATTAAAAGCTACAGGAAGCGACTAGAGGCTGTTATTTTTGCAAAAGGAGGATCTACTAAATATTAATGTCACTTTTCTGTTGAGATGCCCATACTTTTGCACCGGTCAAATTTTGGTTTAATGCATATTGCACATTTTCTGTTAGTACAATAAACCTCATTTCAATCCTGAAATATTACTGTGTCCATCAGTTATTAGATATATCAAATTGAAATGGCTGTTGCAAACACCCAAATATTTAGAACTAAAAATGATTAAGATTAATAGGGGTGCCCAAACTTTTTCATATGACTGTATATAAAAGAGGGGCTTAAAAAAACTAAAAACTTCCTGGACACACAGGAAATGCCAGAAAATTCCCACCAGTCACTGGCTAAGGCAGGTTACTGCTATGGTCAATAGTTGGTGGAGTGTGCACTCCTAGTGTGTTAAGAGGGAGCTGAGAGCAGCAGTCCCTGCAGAGTGTTGGAGAATTGGTGGAGGATGCCTTTAATGATTTTTATGCCACTCTGTGCTATGTTTAATGATCAACTGGAAAAATCCACCCATGGCACCCTATGCAACCAGCTATCCCTCTTCTAGAGGCTTCCATATGGAAAATAATTTGTTTTGCTTTCTAAAATGCATAAAGTCAGGCTATTGCTTTCAAGAATAGACACTTATATAACACAATGTAGGATGGAGTGTCAACTATTATTCTGTTCATTGTCTTGATTTTTATCGCATTTCCTCCCCATACAGGCCCAGGCCATATACACTTTTACTAGTCTATGCTACAAGTGTGTGCCAGTATTGTAGCTCCTTATAAATATAGGGTTAAAGCCTTCTGAAGCTTTGCTATGCTCCTGTGAAGTCACAATGTAACACGCTCTAAACACAGGATTGTCCAAGATCTGAATACAACTCAGCTCCAGGCTACAGAAACCTGTTCAGACCTCCCTGCTTTATTATTCTATTCTGTCACACATAACACACCGCTCCAGCAATTACAATAAAGGAAAGAATTACAGGGTTTATCTGATGGCAGTGTCAAAGGCTTTATTTTTTGATTTATGATGCATGAACTATCTGGGACAAAGTTTATCACATTGCTTGTTGTAGTAGCCTCATCTCGTGTCACATAAAACATACTTTTTTGTGCAATTTTGCAGAGTAAGGCTCATTCACACAACCACACAGAGAGAGAGAGAGAGAGAGTCATACCAATAAAAATGTATTATGCTTTATTCAATCTACAGAGTTAAAGGGATTTTCCCACAAGCAAAACCATATTTGAATTTGTAGACAAAAGCGAAACATTTTTGATTAGAGAAAATCTCTAAAACTCTGCAAAAAATATTAAAAAGTGGGACTCCGACATACACATTAGATGGTCACCCCGAAATTTGTCCGATATTCATCTAATGTGTAAAGCCACCTTTCCTTAGATATCACAAAAAAGAGGAGGATTTTAGAGCAGATTTTGAGGAAATCTTCTACCGCCAAAGTCTGCTCCAAAATAAAAAAGCTGTCTGAGCCTTGGGCTTGTTGCGCAGGTGTGCACATGGATTAGCCTCATACCATGGGGCTGATCAGCATGAGGTTATATACCCCATCTTCTGCAGGGATTCTTCTGTGAAAATCTCATTGAGATTGGGTTTGACACTTCATTTTTTTAGCAAACTAAAACAAAGAAGCCTCAGTCACTGACTCCAGGAAGATTAGAGACATTCGCCTCAAAATCTGAGTGAACACACCTTAAAAGACAAGCAAAACCATAAGACAAGGATACCATGTTCAGTCTTTACGATCTCTCTTTGTCAGTCCACAGATTATTAACCAGTTCTAAAAATAATAACAGAAAATATTCCCTACTTCCAGAAACCCATTTACGTTGTGTATGCACAAATTGCTTTGGACTTCTTAGCAAACGGAGGAATGCAATGTATCACGTCAGTCAGGATCACGTCTCAAATGGTTTACAGTGAAAAATTATTATTTTTGTTCCAAGTATGAAAACACTTCAGAAACTTGGGTTACAACTTGCAGCAATTAGTAAATTATTCAGGCACATGACCATTTCTACTGCACAGCTGGATAAAGTGACATCACGGTGGCCCAGGCACTGACGCCTCATATACAGACCACCAGTGAGCGCAATAACTAACAGGAGGATTTATGTTACTGAAACTCAAAGCTGAGCTGAAGAAATTTCCCAGCTAGAGGGACTATAACCATAGTACTGTTATAGCCACGACAGCTGATATCCAGGGTTATCACCAGCCCGACCAGCAAATCCCCAGGTCCCTAGTTATGGAGAAGGGATGATCCAGTTGGTACAACCCCTTTAAGTGTATCAATGATATCCATTAGAAGATTATTGACTGAACGTTCCCTTTAGTGAATGCAGAGTCGTGAAGTCGCCGTCAGAACCAGTCAAAATAAAATAAAATAACTTTAGATTATATTATACAATTAGCATTATTATATAATTAATTTGATATATAGTTTGTTTTACATTTACTTTCATAGGAAGTCAATCACTAGTTTTTTTTTGTGAATTGGAGGAGGTTTAGTGATCCTGACTGACCATGGCTGTCAGACATTTATAAAGAAGTTGGAACAAGAGTTGGCAGTGGAAAAATATAGGAGTCGGAGATTTGGCCCATCGAATCCATAGCCCTGATAGAATATTCAAGGACTAGTGCTAACTGGTAAACCACCCCATACAAGAGTATGCGTAACTACAAGATGAAGACAGTAAAAAACAGACATGTTGGCCACCAGGCCAGAGAGATGTGACCATGAGGTGGTCAAAAGCCATGCAGCAACACCTAATGAATGGCCATGTCATTTTACACATTCACCTGGCTTTTGGCCATCCAAAGGAACACCACATCTGGCCTTAGCCAAATGTGTGCTACATAAAGAATCAGGTAGGCTTCTACCAGACGACCCAGCTCTATTTTTAGTACACTGCTCTCAGACAGCCCTTACCAAAAACCTACATGAACATCTACTGAATCCAAATACCTCCATCCCTCCCTGGTGGAGGTCCTCTGAGATGCCACTGGTAGCCCAATGGTTTGGGAGAGTCAACAAAATCACGTACATAGAAGACAAGGCGAGTCCACCCAGTTTCATTAAACCTGGTTTTACTGGATGGAATTTACTTGCTCTTCTCAATATGAAGACCTGCTGGCTTTATATTCACTGCACTACTTCTTGCAGGCATTCAGCAGGTCCAGCCAAGTGTTTGACCCTTCCCAACTTGTGTGCCAACCAGTATCTGTTCTCAGTCCCATAGTTAAACAAGAACAAAAAAATTTCACATGAAGTCTACAAAATAACGTCAAGCAAAAAAAATTTACAATCCATGGACACAATTTCAAAAAGCTACATCTGGTCGCTTGTTGTAACTTACTTCTTGTTATATTCAGTGAAATCCTCTTGGAAAATAAGATGGGCTGTGGGAATTATCACTCCCCAGCGTGACAGGCAGCTGCACCGGGCAACACTGAGATGACACCAGACAAGCACCAATTTCTGCTGATGGCTTGTATATAATTAGCAAAACATCTGTCCAACTTAATAAAACTGTTATAAAAAAAAATCCACATTCACAACCTCTAAAGTAATACGAGATTGTCTGAGTTGAGAGGAAATCGAGAATACCAGTCTAACCACAGGTAGGACTGAAAGCTAAATGAATGCATTACTGGTAGGTGTCACTGAATTCCCCTACATCACAGGTTTTCTAGGTCTTGGACATAGCAAGAGCGTTAACTCATTGTGTGACTCACTACTTGATCTCCAGTGCTGGGTTACTCAGATACACATAAGGATTTATGGCTAGTTCGTAACTACATAAAAAAAACAGATGGCAGACAAGGAGAATATTAAAAGGGTTGATCCATTTTAGACATTTATGGTAAACCTGCAGGAAAGGTCATACATTTTTGATAGGTGGCGGTCCCCTACCCCCACCACAGATTATCTTCTTTAACTCTCAAACAGGCACCACTCCATTCAGTCTCATTGTGAAAGAGGCCACTTCACCTTACAGAGCTGGGTTCAGGTAAGGCTAGCTGTACACGGTAGATAATAATAGGTCAACCAAAACTGCTCGGAGTCTGCGCAGTATGGCAAATGATCAGTCATATTTGGCCGATCACGCCACACATTTATATCTTCAGTTGGCCAGCAACTCAAAAAACCCAACATGACCGATTTTACTTTTGACCAACTGTAGTTGTCAATTGCTTGTATGGAAAAATCATTCGCTGGTTTACGCAGGAACGATCGACAGCTGAATGGTCATTGTAGCCGATGAAAGTTTAATATTTATGGTCACCAAAAGAAGGTGCTCCGCTGGAGCATCTGCCACAAATTCCATCGAAAATGATGGACAAAAACAGCACAGCATGCAGGTGCAGTTTTGTCCCATAAAATAGCAGACAATATGACGGAAACCCAACAGACCCCATTATAATTTATGACAGAGTACAACAACAGAAATGACAACAGTGCCGTTGTGAACCCAGTCTAAATCCCATTTTCCAAATAGGTCCTAAAAGTGTGTCTTCCTCCCCAATACCTATTATACATTTATATGTACAAATATGTCACAAATGTTTCCAGTAGGAAAATTTCTTATGATTTATTTCTGCCAATTTACCATCTTGTTTTTTTTTTTCTGCAGTTATGGACTAGCTATAAATCCCTAAATAGTACAAACAATTCTGACACTCATAATAGTATGCAAGACAGTTTATTAGCAATCCAAAAATTAACATGTGATGTTTCGGTCTGTCAGACCTTCATCAGACTGCTGAAGCAGTTCAGAGCAAAGCAGAAGAGGATAATGTTTTTGTGCTAAGTACGGAGTAAGTTTTTTTCTGAGCACCAACGCTCTCTCTATACCCAAGTGACGTATCACGAGTATCTGTAGTTATAAATCCCCAAGTGCATTTGAGTAACCCTACACTAGGGCTGGGCAATTAATCGAAAAAACAATCGAATGTCAGTTCAATTAATCGTTGTAAACTGGCTCACATCAATTATTTTAATTTTTTTTTTTCTCCATGCCATCCTTTCTCAGGCTTGGTTCACACCTGCGCCTACTGTACGTTCGGGGTAGGACTTTTCGCATTTTTCGGGTGGAAACCCGGCGGACCCCGTTATAGTCTATGAGATCTGCGGGTTTCCGCAGATAACCGTTTTTTAAGCGGATTGGGTTTCCGTTCTTTGGGTCCCAAAGTGGGACAAAGCTGTGCAGTACTGAATCAGTGGTGTGGCACCTTCGCTCTCAGGAACATCACAGTGATAGAACATCCTATTAATATGCCACTTTATGGAATGGAATAACCTTAAAAATCAAAATACACTATTCAGACAAAGAAAGTGCTTCATTTCATGTGAACGGGAAGGAAATGGGAAGCTTGTGTGCACACAGACATGTTGTGAGCCAGTCTTCATGGCTGTCTGGGCTTTTGCAACAGGGCCGTGAGTCTTAGCGTTTCCCCTGATCATGAATGACCCCCAAAAGCAGCTGTCGGGGTACTGAACAATCGGACATGCTGGAATCAATTTTCTTATTTTTTAACTATAGGTTCAGCTTTAAATCACTTCATTGACATGTCCTATCTTTGTCCAATTTCACAGACTTGTTTTGTCCATTTTTCATGACTAATTGTTATCCGCGGTCACCTGAATTACTACCTAACCTTACAGCTTGCCCTGTGTATTCTCCATTATGTCCAGCAAGGCAATGACTAGCTAAGAATCTGACTGACTACGATTTGCAATCTGTGTAACTGTCTCGATCTTGTCTCCTATCTCTCAGGCAAGCTGTATACAAAAGCAAACCCTCCAGACAGCCCTCATAGAGCAACCAACATAAGTTTATCCACAGATGGGCTCAGTCTCGGATTCTGCAATGACACAAGAAACACTGACACTCAATGCCAAAATTGCAGTGATAACTTTGTCTTGTTGTGGTCCAATGTGACCGTGCTACTTCCTGACATCTAACATGACACCGATCTGGCTGAGATCCTTGGCTGTCTGTGTCACTGACTTCCTGCCTAGTCCCTGGAAGTGATATGCAGGATGTGATGGGTCAGCTGTCCTGTGAACCCAGGGCAGTACAATAATCAACATAGTACAGACATTCAGCAGGGAATGATCCGTTCCCTTAAATTAACTCCGTGAGGTGATTCCGGCATTAAATAGCTCTTACGGATTAAATTTCATGATTTAAAAAAATAACATTGCTTTAAAAAAAAAAAAAAATCAAGGTCAAATGACTAAAAAAAAAGGGGATCAAATGTAATTACCCAAAATGACCTAAGACAAGAATAACAATATTTCTGCAAAAAAAACCAAAAACTTTTTAATTGCCCCTTTTCCAATTCTATACATAGTGAATGAGTAAAAACATGCATCCACTACCAATCTGCAATACTATTTTTTTCTTACATTTTTCCCCATTCCATTTTTATTTTGTACTGGACTTATTTTTAGTTTCATATTGTTTTCTCATTGTACATTTCTTTATATGTATTTAAGTTTTTTTATTATTAATTTTTTTGTGGTATTTCTAATATTGCTGGAAAACGGACGACAAAAAGGGGCAAATAAGCAAACGTGAACTATTAACTATGCAAACTTGGGCTTTTATATTCAACGCTTTGACTTCTATGGGCTAAAAATGGTACCCATACTGATCTGCTGGAAAATGTTGCAAACTGATGCTTGGTTCACACTTGCACCCGGAGTCCGTCCGCCATGAATCTGACCTAAATGTCAGAAAAAAAGGATTGGGAAAGATTTGAAACGTTTTGTTTAAAAACCCATTCACTTCAATGGGTTTTTAAAGCAATGTGCAGGTGTCCGAATGTTGCCTCTGTGCCGCATCTTTGCATGCTTAAAAATAATATACCCCAAATAAAATTTTTCTGCTTGAAAATTCTGTCCCATAATAGAAACCTCATGAAGCAAGATGTTCCCTAAAAGTTTAGTATGGAAAAACGAGTGGTTATTCTGTTCTGCATTCCTTTGGGATTTACAAGAGTGAATGACAGACACACAACTCAGACAATATCAGGAAAAGGGATATCAGTTGTATTCGGCTTTCCCATCCTAAGGCAGGGAACCCTGTCAAATGTCACTCTCGCGTTTCCTGAACAATACTGAGAATATTACATAATGGGGTCACTGGTTCCTCTCTTTTTAGCATTTAGTAACTGGTTCCATAAGCACAGAGTCTGTACATCTTTAACTAGTTAAAGAGAGTCTGTCAGCATTAAATGCACTATAAACCTAAATCACAGCACCTTGTAGAGGCAATTCTACAGTTTCCAAATAGGTCTCTGTTATTCAGCTTTGGAGCCCCATTTTCTTGTAAATTGTCATTTTATTCATATGCGAAGGAAGAGAAAAGTGCTTTAGGGTATTGTTCACACAGTGGAATTGACGCTAAATTCTTCCCTGAATTTGACTCGCATTGTTTTCAAGGGGAGGAAGAGATCGGATCAGGACTCTGAAGAAGTAAACGTCCTCCTCGATCTTGATGCTTACCAGTTTGAAGCCATGATAACGCTCTTGTGGCTTCAAAGAGCTCATTTGCTTATTGGCAAAAAAAGACAATATCTTGGCAATGGAGGTACCGATGTTTGATTCAGGTGACCCTAACCTATGTATCTGTGGGGATGGATTGAAATGATGGGTTTTGGTGACAGACTCCATTAATGGTGTTGGCTGACCCGTCCACCAGCAGATTCTATTGACAAGAAGGAAGCTAATGTATTCTATTCGATGGGCCGTCTGATGGATGGGTCAGGTCAGATAGCTATTGATCTGGGGCCATGTTGGGACACACAGCCACAGATTGCAGAAATGAAAAGTGTGGATGTATTGAAAGTTAGAAAGATGCTGACATGACGGTAAGTTACTTTATGTGCTGATCTCAGCACATTTAGAAAAGTAAATTTAGAGTGACCAAACCCTTTACATATTATTTCAAGTGTTTACTAAAACGGACATGTCAGGAAAGCCGATGACTCCTCTACAAGTGTTTGGGACGCATATATTATGGCTCTCAGGTCAAGCAACAGGCTTATCTAAAAGGACGGGCATCAGTCTCTTTCAATTCTATACTCCATATGTCATGCTCGTAGACCCCCGGGAGGCAGGAAGATCCTTGTCAGAGATGTCAACATCTAGAAATATAGGTGAGACACACAATGGAAAATCAATTATGTTAATTATCATTTCCAAAATGTATTGAAACCTAAGATGACAGAACAGTAAACCCTCCCTTTAATAAATGTATACACGTCTGATGGATACAAGTCTCTGCAATATACAATAAACGCATGAATGGCTACTTTGCTAGACCATTGTCTTGTTTGCTTGTAAAGACCTAAAGAAGGAAATAATTAACGTAACTTGGATTCCTGTTTATAAAAGAGGAAGCAATGCGCTCATACAAAACAATTGGCTGATCTAATACCTTGTATGCGGTGAAAAAATCTTTTAAAGTAGAACTCCACCATCACAATACAACCTAATATCTGCTCATCCAAATCCATTTACCAGAGAAGTTCTATAAAAATAAAAAGTTCCTGCTTATGAAAATGATTTCACTTGTTACAGACAGTGTCCTCCTGACTAAACTGCTTTAATAAATACTTTGCATTATTTTATTTCTCGATTATTCCACCAGGAAATAGCATTATAAATTAAAGAGGACCTTTCACCACCTCCAAGTCCAGCTCTTTACATAATTTTATAGCTGCTGCTTCACTGATTCTGGCACAGTTGGAATTTTCTCTCTAGCCCCCACCATTCCAGAGCAATAAGTGCTGTTAGTTTTGGTGACTGATATGCTATTTAGCCTCTGTACTGTCAGGAGGGCGGTGACAGGCAGGAGTAGACAAGGGGTGTGATTCTGAGCTCTGATACTAGCTGCCTCTGACTGGAGCTCTGAATCATGCCCCCTGCCTGACACCGCCCTTGTTGCATTACAGACCTTAAAATAGCACATCAAGCAACAAAACTAACTGCACTTGTTGCTCAGGAATGTTGGGGGGCTAGAGAAATAATTCCAACTGTGCTGGAATCAATGGAGGTGGTGAAATGTCCTCTTTTACAACTGGGTGCTACCATTCCACTTGGTACTAGGATGGGGCCCTACACACACGGATACTCGCCAATAAATATTGAGAGTGTTACAGTAAGGACACACACTATTGACAATGGGAAATTCTGCAGTATGTTCCTTTGCAAGCTTCAGTGACAACAAAACACAAAGGCTGAAAGGGTGTGAAGGAGATTCTTGCACAGAAATCATGCACAATAAGCAATGATCTGCATAAAAACCCTTTAAGGCGGGGGCCACATGTAGGTTCGCAGCAGGTTAGCCACCAGAGGAATCGCCGGCCATCGCTTGGAACCCGCAGCATGTCAAATATTGTTATGGATTCCACAGTGTAAAAGTTGTAAAAAGTCAAAAAAAACTATACATGCAGAGACTCCCTAAACACTATGCATGTCACTAATGTCACTTTACCTTCTGGACTGTAAGGAAGTATTTCATACAATGGCAAGGAGAAAAATAACAAACAAGGCAAAAAGCCCAAAAGAAAATAACCGAACAAGCTTTCTTATGTTAGTCCACAGCATTGTAACAAATAGCCATGTGCAGAGACGTCTGTGTCTCTTCCGAGTTAGCGGAGTAGACAAGTTAATGGGGCTCCTCCTTGTAATGAGGATATACAGGCCGAGCTCTGCTTACCATCACAACAACTATCCGTGTGGGTGCTAACCACATGTGATATAGGGACAAAGTATTCCCGTTTTTATTATTGTTTGGCTTACAGACCACACAATAATATTGTGTAACTGTAATGTAACTAGGATTTATGCCTCCCCCCTGACTGCAGAAGTGTTTTTAACCTATGTCCCTCCATATCCCCCAATTTCCAGCACCCAATATTTCAGAAAGTATATAGGTGTCGGAGCTCCAATATTCCCACACAAAGCTTATTTTTTTCTCCATTTACACAGTCATAGAATTACATGATAAAATAGTAGTTAGTAAAAGATGTTTATATGATAAGCCCATCCTAATGGTGGCTGTGGGGCACATGTTATGGCAGACAAAGCCACTGTCACCCTGCTGAGCAGTCATATACTCTGCCCCTCTATGGTATGTCATTATATACAGTCCTGATAGATACTCTGTTGTAAAGATGTCATTTTTTACGCAACACTGTAGGGCGTACAGAACGCCAGTCTTCATATCTCCGGCAGAAGACCCACCTGATTTATAGGTATTGGACCTCTATCAACCAGATATTGATGACCCAACGATAGGTCAACAATATTTGACTCCTCAAAAGAATCTTTAGCGACAATAAAGAAGGTGGTGGTTACACGATGTATCATATGGGAGTCAAATCCATTACTGTGGCCGCAACCGTATAGATCTTAAAATTTAAAAAAAAGCATAAGAAATCATATTTTTTGTACGACTAGCCCCAATATTCAGAACGATCAAGATGAATTCCAGTCTATATCAGTCACGAAAGAAATCTGTGTAGTGATTCACAGTGGACGAGGTTTGTCTAGCCGCTATGAAACCCGAGCATCCTTTGGATGGAGGCCATTGGCTCGCTGTGTTAGCCGCATTATAATAGCTCACCTATGTTTATCCAACTGATCCAATGATCAAAACTAAGCAAAATGTTTGCACATAAGATGGGAACAATGATCTTGTCCTAGGAGCGTAACCTGATGTCACTGCCATTTGCTATAATAGTTCAAAACAAAAATAAAAACAACAACGTCGAGCGGCACATAGTGTGATATTGCTTAAAAAATAGGTTGTACATAGATAATTGTGTTGAGAACAGGAGGTAGTCAAATGATTGAAGAAACAACAAGGATCATCCACTGAAAGTATGGTAGAAAGCCACTAAGTAGCACAAAAGCACTGGTCTATATTATAGTGAGTGTTCAACTGGCTGGGTCTGATGGTAAACAGTACCCCTTCAATTGGTGATCTCACAACCAGGATAGTTAGATATTATGGATGTTAATATAGGTGGGTTCTCACCTTTTCAAGTTGTGCTGGCCCACAACTAACACAGTGGATGGATCCAGAGTATGTTTTGGTATATGTGAACTGCGGAACCTCTAGGCGTCAGAATCTCCTGGATCCAGACGGTATACAAGTAGTGGATTAGTAGGAGAATCTCCCAAAAAATGAGGTGTGGGGACCGCGCTTCACCAAAGATGTTTTATTATACTCAAATAACACAACGCGTTTCGGGGAAATCAGATCCCCTTTATCAGGTGTACAAGAGACAGCCTGAGGAGGTAGGCTGTGAGATCTGAAGTGAGTGAGAGGCAAAAATTTTGCCCCCCCTTGGGGATTTTCCTACCAATCCACTATTTGCTGTAATAGGATTTTAACCGTCTAGTGATGAAACAAGGATATGTACCTTAGAAAAAAAATAGTTTTCCATTTTTCAAGAAAGACTGCACACATTACATATCAAAACGGATGAGAAATCTGTCTGACACGTGATAGACATGCTTACATTCAGTTTTTTTTACACATGTTTTAGGCTTCATGCATACAACCTTGTGCATGATCGGGACCATGGTTCAACAGCACACACAGCGAATGGATGATATCCATGTGCTACCCATGCCTCCATGGACCCAATAATCTGCTTCAGTGAGTCTGGGCCACAAAACTGACCAGAATAGGACCTGTCCTGAGTTTTGCCCTGGGCCTGTAAAAATACACAATCGTGGGTATGGGACCATAGAAATGAATGGGTCAGTGTGCTAGCCGTGACACTGACAATGGACACGGTCAAGTGCACAAGACCTTAGCTGGTTCTAATGTATCTAAGAGTACAGTCGACTGAAGACCACTTTCAGCAAAACCAAATGACAATCTTAAGTGGAAGTGGGTGTGCAGCTCTTACCACGAAAGATGTCAGGGAAAGAAGCATCTCCCCACTGAAAATACATGCACACCTGGATTTGGATCTTAATTTTTTAACCTTTATATTGGTAGCTGAAACAAACAGGCTTGAGGAAAAGGTTAATATGGCTTGAAGAAAAGTTTCATATCAAAGTTAAGGATGATGATTTTGTTTTCTTTTTCACAATAGCTTTATTAGATACATTTGTCTGAATTAATAGAGGGGAGTCTGTCATTCAGGACCCCCATCTATAACCTGAAGAGTAAAGCAGCTGCAAAGTACATCTTTTTATCTGGATAACAAATCAAAAATGGACACTTCAAAGCAAATATGGAGGTCATATCAACTACATACAGCATCTCTATGTAGGATCCAACATGTCATCCTCAGAGTAGGTGATAAGTGTCTGACTGGAAGGGACCCAATCACTGGGACTCCACTGATCATAAGAACAAAGGTCCGTTGTACCCCTCCCTCAATGGAAGAGCACTTCTTCTGTATAGGACTGCCAAAAAGAAGCAGAGTACAGTACTGAGTTATCTCTGCCAGGCCTATATAGTCACAAAGCGTTCCCAAACTCATGATCAGTGGCTGCCCCAGCAGTAGGACCAAACACGAATCCTTCCATAGGGCTGCAACTCCCTACATCTCCTCCGCCATCACCATCTACCTCCCTAACCTTCCTCTATGTTCTGCCAATGACCTTAGACTTGCATCCTTTGTTATCTGAACATCCCACTCCCATCTCCAAGACTTTTCTCGAGCTGCACTGGTGCTCTGGAATGCCTTCAAAAATGTCTTACAATCACCTCTGTTTAGTGAGGCTTATCACATGACCTGATCACATTGTTCTACACCTCCGTACACTACACTAACATTTCTTATCCTAAGATATCTTTTCTACTCTTTCCCTCAGAATCTGACCCCTAAATCTAGAAGTTAGGGTGGGTTCACAATTGCGGCAGCACTCCGTCCGCCGCAAATCCGACCTAAATGTCGGAAAACTGGATAGGGGAAGGATTGCGACGCATTGCTTAAAACCCCATTCACTTGAATGGGATTTTAAAGCAATGTGCGGGTGTGCGCTTACACCCTCTGCGCCGCAAAGCCGTTTTTTTTTCACTGGAAACAAAATCTGACATGCAGGACTTTGTTTCCAGCGAAAAAAAAATAAATAAATTTCGCAGCGCAGAGCGTGTAAGCACACACCTGCGCATTGCTTTAAAACCCCATTCAAGTGAATGGGGTTTTAAGCAATGCATCGCAAACCTTCCCCTATCCAGTGCATATACAGTTTTCCGAAATTTTCAGTCGGAGTTGCGGCGGACGGAGTGCTGCCGCAAGTGTGAACCCACCTTTACTCTGCACTTACTATCTGTATATTTATAGATACTGGCTGGTGACGGGCTGATTCAGCTGCAGTTATATGACCTTATTTATTAAAAGATGGCTGGACTGTTGTACCAAATAAGCCCTCTGACCTCTTGTTCTCCCTATTTCCTCACAGAATGTAAGCTCTCGTGAGCAGGGCCATCACTCCTATTGTTTGATATGTTAATTCTTTGTCACATTGTAACGTCACATACTGTGTGTTCATGTATCCTCTGATTTGTAGTGCTGCAGAATATGTTGGCGATATATATATAAATGTATTATTATTATTAATCCTGTCAATAGATGATAAGATGTAGACTTAGCACAATCCTTTTAAATGGACACCCCATTCATGTCAATGGACACCACGTGCAGCTTCATCTCCCCTGTTGTGGCTTTGTAGGGGAACATCACACTTGCTGCCTGTAGATATGACTAGCATACAAATTCCTCTTGCTGGTCCACTGAAATTTTTGGAATACCCAGTACCAAAGTAATGCAATTTAGCCGTGTATGAAAATAGACACAACAACACAGACACATGCAAAATCCTTCCATACAGAAATACCAGAGCACAAAGATATTAAATGGAATAGATGGAATGCTATTTATCACAAGACAAATGGCACTTTATACTTCCCAGTATAGTCGAATATGTGAATTTCTGAGACCAATACCATTATTAATGGCTAACACATTCCACGCATACACCAGCCCTTCTTCATTTACACGTGGGGAAGCTGGAAATGTAAACTTCTGTCAAATCATTTATACAAACTAAAATTTTACACAAATTATTTAACACCTGAGCGGTAAAACGGAATGCCAAACACATCGACCCGATTTCCAGAAAAAGGAGGTTTCCATTAACCCAATGTATACAGTTTTAGAAGAAAAACTTCTTACCAGGTCTACAAGTACAAATGGGGCAGGATTGCTAAACTGCAAAGGGGCAATAAAGGGTCCCAAAGAACCCCAGTGACTTATAATAGGGATCATCTAGGCTGCGCTATTCTTGTGGTCACATCTTACAGAGCTGCCAAAAGAACCGCCAACGCCAGTGGAAACATAACCAGATTTACCAGTCCGGAGTCTGGTACAGATCTGCAACATGACCATACGGCCTGGGAATCTGAGCCAGGCACACAGGGCAACCCAGAGATGTGGTTGGCACCATAAATGTCTCACTCCTATAGTTTTCCTCACTTCAAATCCTTCAAGAATAGCTCATATATGATAATAAGTATTAGGACATATTGGTTATATGATTATTAAATTTTCCTAAATTCCTATGAAAGTAGGTATGTAACAACATCTGCATGCAATAAATAATATTCAGAACACATAATGAATTTTTATTTTCAAGCCAGAGTCCTGAGCAGCATATTTCTACCAACTCCAACTCCACATCCCTATCTTTAGGGTCATCAATAAGTCGTCGGTGGGGGCCCAACACCCAGGACCGCCACCAATCAGCTATTTGAAGAGGCCACGGCCTCTTCCTTGTGTTGATGATGTCACGTTCATCAGTCACATGGTACAACCAGAAGCTCAGTCCCATACAAGTGAAAGGGGCTGCCCTGCAATATCAAGCACAATGTACGGCAGTGTTCTTGGTATTCAATGAAGAGTTCAAACCACCCGGATACTGTGGATTGATAGGTGGGGGTCCTAGGTGTTGGACCTCTACCAAATCACATACCGATGACCTATCCTGTAACATAATAATTTACAGTGACCATGTCCATCCCTTTAGGATATATATTTAAAGGAACCTGTCAAGTCGCACATGCCATGGGCACCTTGTTATGGAGCGGGAGACACTGAGCAGATTGATGTACAACTTTGTGGGAGAAGATTCAGTTTTTCTCATATTTTGTTTAATGAAATCTCTGTTTCTTCTGTGCTTAGGAGTCCAATGGATGGTTCATAAAGGAAAAGGTGGACGGTCTTTGAGGATTGCCTACTGGACTCTTAAGCAAAGAAAGAAGAGAGATGTGCCACAGGTTTCACAACTAAAATATTCATCCGATGTTCCCAGTGAGTTTTTGTCCATATAAATATACCCTTACAAGTTCCCTTCAACATGGGGTGGTGATTGTGTCTGAGAAAGCCAAAAATATATCCTACACATCTTGTTCTTGATCCAGGTTTACTGCACCCACAATGAAACTGGGGCACAAGATATTTGTAAGTACATATAGGTTCAGGATGTTACTCTGGGGTCAAACCATCACTGCCCCATGTGTACGTAACCATAAAGATCAGAAATATGTAACTAGAAAGCGAAAATTAGGTAGGTACATTGTATTAACCATTAACAAGTTCTTAGAAAACACAAGGCTGAGCGCGTATCTCTGCTACGGTATGTCAAACAGCCACTAAAGCTTCAGCAGACAATGCTAAGCAGTTCATTTCAGAAGACATATGGTGCACAGATGAGTCACAGCAAGCTAAGGTGTTCTTGGTATGTGCGATGCAGATGAAATCTCATATTGCTTATAATAACATCGCTACATGAGGCTCCACTTTCAGGATTTCAATGCAGAATCAACAAATGGACGCTCTAGTACAAACAACCTCTGTTTTCACTACTTTTCCTGTAAATCAGACTTTATGCTAAATTTAGTGTACAGTGTTTCTCTTAAAGCAAAAATCACCAATAGACTCTGTAAAGTTGTTAGAGGGGTATTTAGTTTGGATAGCCCCCGCCCTGCAGCAGGTGGACCTGTACAGTCATGGCCAAAAGTTTTGAGAATGACACAAATATTATATTTTCACATGATCTGCTGCCCTCTGGTTTTTATGTGTGTTTGTCAGATGTTTTTATCACATACAGAAGTAGAATTGCATTCATATTATGAGTAACAGAAGCTTATATTGACAGTTAGAATGAGTTAATGCAGCAAGTTAATATTTGCAGTGTTGACCCTTCTTCTTCAGGACCTCTGCAATTCTCCCTGGCATGCTCTCAATCAACTTCTGGACCAAATCCTGACTGATAGCAGTCCATTCTTGCAGAATCAATGCTTTAATTTTGTCTGAATTTGTTGGTTTATGTTTGTCCACCCGTCTCTTGATGATTGACCACAAGTTCTCAATGGGATTAAGATCTGGGGAGTTTCCAGGCCATGGACCCAAAATCTCTATGTTTTGTTCCCTGAGCCATTTAGTTATCACCTTTGCTTTATGGCAAGGTGCTCCATCATGCTGGAAAAGGCATTGTTGAGCGCCAAACTGCTCTTGGACGGTTGAGAGAAGTTGCTCTTGGAGGACATTCTGGTACCATTCTTTATTCATGGCTGTGTTTTTAGGCAAGACTGTGAGAGAGCCGATTCCCTTGGCTGAGAAGCAACCCCACACATGAATGGTTTCAGGATGCTTTACAGTTGGCATGAGACAAGACTGGTGGTAGCGCTCACCTCTTCTTCTCCGAATAAGCTGTTTTCCAGATGTTCCAAACAATCGAAAAGGGGATTCATCAGAGAAAATGACTTTACCCCAGTCCTCAGCAGTCCACTCCCTGTACCTTTTGCAGAATATCAGTCTGTCCCTGATGTTTTTTCTGGAGAGAAGTGGCTTCTTTGCTGCCCTCCTTGAGACCAGGCCTTGCTCCAAGAGTCTCCGCCTCACAGTGCGTGCAGATGCACTCACACCTGCCTGCTGCCATTCCTCAGCAAGCTCTGCACTGCTGGTAGCCCGATCCCGCAGCTGAAACACTTTTAAGAGACGGTCCTGCCGCTTGCTGGTCTTTCTTGGGCGCCCTGGAGCCTTTTTGGCACCAATGGAACCTCTCTCCTTGAAGTTCTTGATGATGCGATAGATTGTTGACTGAGGTGCAATCTTTCTAGCTGCAATATTCTTCCCAGTTAGGCCATTTTTGTGCAGTGCAATGATGACTGCACGTGTTTCTTTAGAGATAACCATGGTTAACAGAAGAGAAACAATGATGGCAAGCACCAGCCTCCTTTTAAAGTGTCCAGTGGTGTCATTCTTACTTAATCATGACAGATTGATCTCCAGCCCTGTCCTCATCAACACCCACACCTGTGTTAATGGAGCAATCACTGAAACGATGTTAGGTGGTCCTTTTAAGGCAGGGCTGCAATGATGTTGAAATGTGTTTTGGGGGATAAAGTTCATTTTCTAGGCAAATATTGACTTTGCAAGTAATTGCTGTTAAGCTGATCACTCTTTATAACATTCTGGAGTATATGCAAATTGCCATTAGAAAAACTGAAGCAGTAGACTTTGTAAAAATTAATATTTGTATCATTCTCAAAACTTTTGGCCATGACTGTAGACCGATGTGCATTTCTAATAGCAGCACTACTGGGTAGGCAGTAATGTCATGTACAGAAGTATGGAGTCTTCCAGGGTGAGGGTTGATCGCTGTAACAGCTCTAACCTCTAGCTGACAAATTTCTTCAGGAGTGCAGGGATACATTTCTCTAAACTGCTGCATAATCTAACAGGTTTGCCATTCAGGACTCTAGAGAAGCTGGGTTCCAACCCCAGAGATGACGGTGATGGCAGCTACTATGATTTGACATGTTGAAAAGTTGACTGTGCGCTGAATAAAATGGCCAATATGGCGTTTTTTCTTTTTAAAAACCACCCATTTGCTAAAAACATACAGCCCATAGGAGGATATACAGTCACATGAAAAAGTTTGGGCACCCCTATTAATCTTAATCATTTTTAGTTCTAAATATTTGGGTGTTTGCAACAGCCATTTCAATTTGATATATCTAATAACTGATGGACACAGTAATATTTCAGGATTGAAATGAGGTTTATTGTACTAACAGAAAATGTGCAATATGCATTAAACCAAAATTTGACCGGTGCAAAAGTATGGGCACCTCAACAGAAAAGTGACATTAATATTTAGTAGATCCTCCTTTTGCAAAAATAACAGCCTCTAGTCGCTTCCTGTAGCTTTTAATCAGTTCCTGGATGCTGGATGAAGGTATTTTTGACCATTCCTCTTTACAAAACAATTCCAGTTCAGTTAAGTTTGATGGTCGCCGAGCATGGACAGCCCGCTTCAAATTATCCCACAGATGTTCAATGATATTCAGGTCTGGGGACTGGGATGGCCATTCCAGAACATTGTAATTGTTCCTCTGCATGAATGCCTGAGTAGATTTGGAGCTGTGTTTTGGATCATTGTCTTGCTGAAATATCCATCCCCGGCGTAACTTCAAATTCGTCACTGATTCTTGTACATTATTCTCAAGAATCTGCTGATACTGAGTTGAATCCATGCGACCCTCAACTTTAACAAGATTCCCGGTGCCGGCATTGGCCACACAGCCCCAAAGCATGATGGAACCTCCACCAAATTTTACAGTGGGTAGCAAGTATTTTTCTTGGAATGCTGTGTTTTTTTGACGCCATGCATAACGCCTTTTTGTATGACCAAACAACTCAATCTTTGTTTCATCAGTCCACAGGACCTTCTTCCAAAATGAAGCTGGCTTGTCCAAATGTGCTTTTGCATACCTCAGGCGACTCTGTTTGTGGCGTGCTTTCAGAAACGGCTTCTTTCGCATCACTCTCCCATACAGCTTCTCCTTGTGCAAAGTGTGCTGTATTGTTGACCGATGCACAGTGACACCATCTGCAGCAAGATGATGCTGCAGCTCTTTGGAGGTGGTCTGTGGATTGTCCTTGACTGTTCTCACCATTCTTCTTCTCTGCCTTTCTGATATTTTTCTTGGTCTGCCACTTCTGGGCTTAACAAGAACTGTCCCTCACAGTGGAAACTGACAGGTTAAATCTCTGAGACAACTTTTTGTATCCTTCCCCTGAACAACTATGTTGAACAATCTTTGTTTTCAGATCATTTGAGAGTTGTTTTGAGGAGCCCATGATGCCACTCTTCAGAGGAGATTCAAATAGGAGAACAACTTGCAATTGGCCACCTTAAATACCTTTTCTCATGATTGGATACACCTGGCTATGAAGTTCAAAGCTCAGTGAGGTTACAAAACCAATTTTGTGCTTCAGTAAGTCAGTAAAAAGTAGTTAGGAGTATTCAAATCAATAAAATGATAAGGGTACCCAAATTTTTGCACCGGTCAAATTTTGGTTTAATGCATATTGCACATTTTCTGTTAGTACAATAAACCTCATTTCAATCCTGAAATATTACTGTGTCCATCAGTTATTAGATATATCAAATTGAAATGGCTGTTGCAAACACCCAAATATTTTGAACTAAAAATGATTAAGATTAATAGGGTGCCCAAACTTTTTCATATGACTGTATGTATACTGTCTCTGATTATCCAAGTGGGCAGGAACCTTTTTAGTTTCTCAGAGAAATACAGAATGTTCCCGCCCACATGAATCGGAGCTAGTTTACATATAATCTTCCAGGAGCCGTATCTTTTGAATGGGTGGACAGATTTCGAGAAGGAAAACATCAAATGGATCAAGGGCACAGCGAGAATCAAATCATGTCTGGCACTTCGCATCTTATACTTGGTGACGGGTCTCAGAAAACACCTTTAGGCCGGGGCCCCACGTAGCGTAAATGCCGCGATTTGACTTTATCATTTTAAATTAACTGCAAAGTGGATGGGATTTTTGTTAATTGCAGAAACACATTGCAGAAAATAATCCGCAGCGGAAATGCTGCAATTTGAAAAACAAATCTCTCTATGGAAACGCTGGCGGTTTCCATATAGGTATTATGGAAACAAAAAGTCTGCAGAGGAAAACTCTACAGACTTTCTGTGCAAAGCGCTGCGGGAAAAACCACAACGGGTTTCCACCGCAGTTTTTCCTGCTGCACTTTTTGGCTGTGTCTGGCTACGTGGGGCCTTAGACTTAAGATAGCTGTACACGTTAGATATATATGGGCCTAAAACACTAATTACAGTGGAGTGGGCAGATCATCTATTTATTTATTTAGCTTACTTGTATAGCGCCATCATATTCCGCAGTTCTTTTACAGACATTTTCAGTCAATGTCCCATATAGGGCTCACAATCTACAGTTTGGGGGTCTCCCATCTCTTCCCAAACTGCTATCAAGAGGGTTGAGCATATTGGATTTGAACATACCTACCCCCTTTTGTTCTTGGAGAGAATCTCCGCCCCAGGTGACAAGGAGCGACTTTTTCCACTCTCATCATTCAAAACACATGCACACTTGGATGAGTTGACCTTGCAAATATATGGTGAACCGGGATGACTACCTCTTAGCCTTTCCAGAAACTAATATCTCTGCACAGGACTTAACAGAAGATAAGAAGACTCAGTTTATTACGGGTACGCCGATGTCCACACAGCAGGCAGCACATCCTTACACGATTTTATAGTGTGATGTAGGTAAATTATAATTCAGTGATTTATTGTGGAAGTGTATGACCAAGGATCTTAACTGCAAGCTGCTAAATGTGTAAACATACTGAAATATTGCACCAACTCCAGAGAATCCTGATGGTGACCTTGTGTTAATATGAGACAGCAGCCCGATGACAAACCGCTAATGTTTTCTTTAATCACAGTGGGAGCAGAAGTCCCAAGAAAATGTAAAGTAAGAAAAATCTTAGAAGGTTCCTTCCTTGTCTTCAGTCTCCATTAGCTCCAGAGCTACAACTGAACAACAAAAGGGATACCCTTGCTTTAGTTTTACAGACATAGCAGTCAATATCATTAGCGGAGTAAGCCTAGAACCCCAAATTTTTTTGAACAAAATGTCAGGAGTTACAGTCAGTCACTGCCATCGTTTCAATGGATTTTTTTTTTCATCCAGAGATGATGTTTTAGAGATTTACTGACATGGTATATATACAATAAAAGGCAATAACCACCTTTAAAGGTTCAGTTTTGCCACAGTGTGCCAGAAGGATTTGCAGTAGGGACCACGCGGTGTCTCCATGTAACTCACATACACGGGCACGGTTCGGCAGGTGCACCTTCTGCAGTAGAATACTATAAGCATCTAATACAGTATTATGCTCTTCATTAAAGGGTCAGAACGGTGACAGAATCCATAAAAGAGAACCTATTGGCTCTTATGAAATGTCCATTTTAGCAATAATTTTCATTTCCCATAAACTAATGCTGGAGGCACTGACCAAAGAGTAAACTGACAACTGGGTGTAACCATTACACTGAGAGTCCCTACCTGCCCACGACCTTATTGCCACATGCTATATGGAGTATAGCTAATAGAGCCACAAGGGGGTGTGGACTTCAACATCACAGATAACTATGATGCAAGGAATCCCATTCTCCTGAATTGGTTCGGGTCGAGAAATTCAGTCGATGTATGGGCCAGATTCTCCGGCTCAGCATCTCTGATGTGCATGGGGCCTAAGTTGTCAATGTTGTCTTCCATTTTCAAAAGGAACAGCACGATATAGAGTTCTGGCATGGTGGCTTCATGGTTAGCACTGTTGTCTTGTATTGCTGTATCCCTGGTGCGAATTTTCCCAAAGACAACATCTGCACGGAGTCTATTTGTCCTCCACGTGTTTGTGTGGTTTTCCTTTAGTTATATCAGATTTCTCCCACGCTCCAAAAACATACTGATAGGTTACTATGCAATTCAGATTGAGAGTCCCAACAGGGACAAGGATCAGTGCACGTGGATGACAATAATTGTACAGTGTGCAAAAGAAAAAATAGATATATGAAAATGCTACAAAATTTTAATTTCATGGGGGATGCCAGTATTTACGGATATCGGACCCAAACGGATCAGATATTGATCTTATTCTAAAAATAGGTCATCAATATTTAACTCTTGGAAAAACCCTTTAAAAAGTGTGCATATTTTTAACTATTTCTGAGTAGGACGAAAACCACAGAAATTTTCATAGGTTTAATGCTTAAAATAGAATAGATGGAAACCGAAGATATCACTTTCAAACTAATGTAAAAACCATTTACTGTACATTATTTGGCCAAACCACATAAATTAAAAATAAGAACAGTTATCTAGACCCTCGAATGACCAGAACATCAGAATTCTCTGTTTTCATCCTATGGCAGGATTTCTGAGAACTCAGAGAAAAAAAATGCAGGGGAATTTCAACTATTTCCAACACCAGTGGACAGTTGCCACATTTCTCAGCTCCAAAAAAGGAAAACACCAGAAATTCTTAAGACGGTTAAAAATTACCACCTTAACCACATAGTTGCTGAGAGGAAAGGTAAAAATATGAAAATCCACATCTTAAGAACAATCGGAATCAATTTTTTATCATAAGAAAACCCTTAGATTTGTGTAACAATCATCTGGTTTTCTAACTTTTTGAGATTTTTTGCCATTTGGGATTTTCACACGACAGACTCCATTTTTGAAAATTGGGCATGTTAGTTCATCAAGTTGATTTATGTAACATCTCTTAAATGTGAAATTTTGAGAATGTGCCAAAAATAATGCTGCAAACTCACTGCAGTGGGGGGGGGGGGGCATAGGAAGTGCAGTAACGTCTCGGGACAGAAGTGGAAGATTTACAGATGTGCCAAATTTATAAAAAATTATTCAAGGTTTGCTAAAACTGGAGTGAATTGCAGCAACACAGATTTCAAAAACTTCCCTTATGCTATATTTTTCCAGTGTTTTCATACTGTCTCTTACAATAAATTTATTTTTTTTTTGTACCATTTTTTTCTAGCATTTTTAAGTCTACCGAGAAGCCGATGGGAAAAAACAGACAAACATTGACCCCAAAAATAGAACAAAAAAAAAAAAAAAAGACATGAAAACAAGCGCCTATGTATACTTTGCAGTAATGTGCTTAAATTAACATCTTCCTAAGGCATTTCTGACCTAAATAAATGTTGTTAAAAGTGCTAATGAAAACACAGTGAGAAATGCTGCATCTTACTGTGCATGTTAATCCAGCCCTAGGCCCCATGCGACCATAAATTTGGTCCGTGTGCTGTTATTATGGATACCATACAGACTTTCATTTCTATGGTCCTATACACACATTTGTCGTTTTTTGACGGATCTGTGTGGGGACCGTAAGACTGAGACAAAATTTTTGCAATTCACGAGTGTTAGTAGAAAATATGGATTCCACATGGATCCATGTGTCGTCTGTTCTGTTTTCCACAGACCTGCAAACAACTATGGTCGTGTGTACGGGGCCCTTGGCTGGGGACACATGGGGCATATGCTTAGTGACTGTGGAATCAGCAGCTAACCTGCTACAATATACAGTAACAGTGTAGTGGATAAGATTTAAGAAAAAAAAAAAAAAAAAAAAGTGAACCCACAGCATGCCAATTATTGTTTTTAACCCTGACATGTCTTTCAAGGCTAACGCTTTTTTTGTTGCAGATTTTGCTACATTAATTTGAACCAAAGTCAGGAGTGGATTGAGCAGAAGGGAGAAGTATAAGAACTTCCTATACATTTTCCATTCCCGTTGTAGCCATTCTTGGCTTTGGCTCAAAAAAAAAAAAAAAAAAATGCAGCAAAATCTACAACAAAATTTTGCAACGTGGGGCCTCAGCCTAAAAGTCAATCTGCAAGGAAAAGCAAAGCCACAGTAGAAACCAGACAGTTTCGGAGATTTTTGCAGCAGGCAAGTCTGCTGTGGGATGTCCGCTATGGAAATCCTGCAGCGGACCCTTTCTATATGTCCTTAACCTCACAGTGGCTTTCCATTTTTGTGCCTATTCATGATTTCATGGTCTACAATTTTTACAAAAATAAAGGTATATCCTGGCAAAAAGAGGGAATGGACAAACTCTTCTTTCTTCCCTATGCGGGGCTTCAATCGTAGATGATAGAAACCTTGCAAAGCATCTGAGTAAACTTCATTAACATTGGTAAGGGTGTATAAGCTTGGGACCCTCAAGAACTCAAAGGAACAGGGCAGTCTGAAACAAAACCCCTTGACACTGAGAAAAGCTGCTGAAAAAGCCACAAATTTATTACCTATACAAAGGATAGGTGATAAACATGATTGCTGGAGGTCTAGATGCTGTGACCCCCACCAAACATTAGAATGGGGGTCCTGAGCCCTCTGTTTCAGAGGCATCTGAATGTAGAGGTGGTCACACATGGACCCTGATGCTCCATTTAAAGTCTATAGGACTGACGGAGATAGCAAAGTAGGTGATAAATCTTTGACATGGGGTCTCATCTTGTGCTGCAGGGAACATGGATACAAAGAGCCACTGAAGATTATAGCTCACAGACATCCATTCATCTTATCATCTGACTTGTCGCTATATCAGAAGATAACTCAAAGTGTAAAACCAGTATAACACTACTTGCAAATGTAAGGAAAAAAAATATTTGTTTTCACACATCAGTACTCAGATGTGTAACCTTGTTTAATGATTTATCACACAGAAATATTTGCTTGCATTGCTTCTTTCTAGAAAAAAAAATAATACTACCACATTTGGGAGCAAAGACGTGTACAGGAACTGTTTTTCTTAAAGGGATTGCCAGATAGTCTATAAGGACCAAACCTCAGGAACTCACCTTGATCTCCTAGATTGGATACCAGACCCAATGGAGCAACCCATGTGCATAAGGTTTATAAGGATTGTGCCAACATATTACCTACAGGAGTGTCTGAACTGTTGGAATCTGATGCTGGGACCTTCACCAATCACAAGAATGGGAGTCCCTTGTACCCGGTCTCAATGGTGCGGAGGTTGCACAGGCATACCACAACTCCACTAAAATCAATTATCCTGTGGATAGGCGATAAGTTGTAATCTTACACAACACCTTTATGCCTTATGCAGATGACAAAGTCATATATGCACCCTAAAGGGGTTGTCCAGGATTTAGGCTTTTATAGCCCACCCTAAGGCATAACACAGGGCTGGAAATAGCTGCTTCGTGTCCTGTATAGTGGCTGGGCAACAGCACTGCAGCTCAGTTCCCATTGACTTCAATGAGAATACAAGCGCCTTGGCACTATATAGGGCACAGAGCTAACTGTTTCTGGCCCTGTGTTGTAGATAGTGCAGGTGTCAGAAGTGTCAGCCCCCACCGACCAGATAGGATAGGCCATAAAAACATAAACCCCTTTAATGGCTAATGCATCACACTTACTGCCTGTAAGGCCATGTAAGTAAAAATCCCATTAAATGCTATATAAAGCAATAGTAAGCTTTTGGTCCTTTCTGGTAATTAGAAATATTTATTATGGCACAAAAACTTCTATAAAAGCTCAATACCAGTGTGATAAAGGGAGACGTCTCACCATAGGTGCTAGCGAGGTATGTGACTGTGCATGGCCAATTTTACTGATGGTGTTAGTGCCTAATATGCATAAATCCTCATTGATACCAACAGGCAAATATTTCCCATAAACTCTTAACTCTTTCAGTTGCAATGTGTTAAAAAAAGAGTGCATGCGTGTGTGTGTGTGTGTGTGTGTGTGTGTGTGTGTGTGTGTGTTTCTTTTTTAGCCATGAGATGTGTTGACACAGCTGATGAAACAGATAAACCTCTGCCAAAGTGTGAATGTGAAGTGTTAGAAGTGAAATACAGAGGGAGAGGGGGCAGCAACTGATGCTTAGATATCTAATGTTATATGCTGAAGAATGCAAACTCCTCTCTACTACTCGATGTCTATATTGGCAGGATCCCCCAACTATTCAAGGTGGGGCCCATAATGAGAAACAGGCATACCAAAACACTGCACACAAGTGTGCCAGGCATGCTGGGGATTGAGCAACTCACATAAAGGAGGTGAGTACAAATGAGCAACACAACCACCGCGTGGAAGATGAAACCGAGATTTCACCATAAAACAAGGACGTCCATAAAAAACATGAATCGTCACCATCTGCAGAACATGAAGAATTTTTATAGCTCTTCCTATATTACTACTACATATTATTCACTGTCTATCAAGGGAACATCCCACCAAAAAAGCCCTTCTAAAGTACAACAGGATTGGTGATAAAATATTAAACCACTAGAGGTTCCATTGCTGGGACCCCGGCCAAGTGCTTGTATATTTCACCTGACCACGGTGAAGAGCAGCTGCAGAAAGAGTCTACAAGGATAGTACATAAATCAAAATCTCGAACGTATTAAATAGTGGGGGAATTTAATATGGCCGACGTTTTCGTGCAACAGTCTTAATCAGTTCCTCCACAAGGTGCACCCGCGTTGGCCTCTTAATTCTGGCATAGCTAAGGAAGACATGTGTACCAGAAATGAAATCTATGCCAGTCAGGGAACTTCTTAATCCATTTTCCAACTTTCTTGACACCTTTGACAAAAGTGGGTGGTGTAGAGCCTCAGCCTGCCAGAAAACTGAATTCAGCTCCTGGTTGGTCTTAATTTCAATTCTGGCCCTCAGGACTTCCCAAGATATACCAGAATTATTAAGAGGCCTAACTTATAATTCTAACTTATAATTCTGGTGCATCTCATACTAGAAGAAAAATTAGTTAAGAATGGTGCAGGAAACACCAGTCTAAATAAATTCACTCCAATGTGTGTTAAAAGGGGGTATGTGGAAAAACCCTTTAAGGCCAAGGCCCCACGTAGCGCTGCAGGAAAAACCGCAGCGGCAACGCATCACAGTTTTTCCCGCAGCTCTTTTCACAGAAAGTCCACAGAGGTTTCCTCTGCGGACTTTCTGCTTCCATTATACCTATATAGTGAAACCGCCGGAGTTTCCATAGGTATAATTGACATACTATAATTTCTAAAACTGCAAAGGTTTTGGAAACTACAGCGTTTCTGCTGTGTATATTTTTCTGCGATGTGTGGATGGGATTCGCTAGAATAGGTTTTGCCATGGCCAACCCGCAGCATTTACGCCACATGAGGCACCGGCATAACCAATCCTTATGGTGCAGTAGAAAGCCATACCTTTAACATATTACGCAAAAACAAATACACACATTTTCTCACTGTTTTAGCCTGATAATTTTTTCCTTATTACCCCCACACCCTTTAAAATAAAGACACACATTCAGCAAAAGAGATTCGCCAAAAGGAACGCTCCGAGACAAGAATACCTCCACTTTTTTCAAGTCAAATTTGTACAAAATGCCTGAAATCTGAGGCATACAGAGGTAGGGAATAAAGTAGAGAATCAGTGTCGCTCTATGGCAGTGTAAATACAGCCTTGTCCATAAAGTCTTACTCAATTCACACCACAACTAAGATGAAAATATTCTAACAAGTCATATTGTGTTGGCTACACAACTGGGTTAGGCCATCCCAAAACAGTAGATCTTGTGTTGCAATTGCCTCTGCAATATTTTCAATATTACCTACCAAAGTGGTTCAAAGAAGGACAACTTGTGAACTGGTGACAGGGTTTTTGGCACTGAAGGCTCGTTGAGGTGCATGGGGACAAAAAATTAGTAGATGGAGATAGCTTCTATGATGTCTTCTCCTCCCCCCCCCCCCCAAAAAAAAAAAAACGAAGAAAAGAAAACCAACAGGAGAGTCTAGTCCCTAAGAGCCCCATCAGATGACCAAGTTCATCTGCTGTGTGGCACCTGTGACCCATGAAAAAAAAAAAAAAAAAAAAAACAGCATGCTCTGTTTTTTCAAGGATTGGACAGCTGGGACTGTTTTTGCAGACCCGATTCACCCACTGAGGTCAATGGGTCCATGAAAAACAATACACACTAGATTTAAGGCCATATAAATTAAGGAAGTACCGTATTTTTCGGACTATAAGACGCATTTTTTCCCCCAAATTTGGAAGGAAAATGGGGGTGCGACTTATGGTCCGAATGTGGGGTGTTTAGGCGGGGGGGGCGGAGGAGCGGTGTCACAGCATCGATCCCACTCGATCCTTATGAAGGCTCCCAGGCCTGTCATAGGAAAATTACTATTGCGGCTGGTACAATAATAATGTACAGAATCTCCCATAGACTGCAATACACTTGTATTGCAGTCTATGGGACTTGCAGTCAAATGATTGCAGGTTCAAGCCCCCCTGGCTAATATAATTGTTAAAAAAAAAAAAAAAGTTTAAAAAAAATATATAAAAAAATTAAAAAAGTTCTAAAACACCCCCTTTCCCTAGAATACATATAAAAGTAGAAAATTACTGTGAAACACATACACATTAGGTATCCCGGTGTCCGAAAAATGCCCGGTCTACAAACTTATAAAAATATTTTTCCCATAGGGTGAATGTCATAGCGGACAAAAAAAAAAATCAAAAGTGCTGGACCACCTTTTTTTTCCTGTTTTGCCTCTGAATTGAATAAAAAGTAATCAAAGCAATAGACATTCCCCAAAATGGTATAACTAAAAAGTACACCTGGCCCCGCAAAAAAAATGCTCTTTGCATCCCCATACAACTGCAGGGTCACCTGTCAATGTGGCCTTGCAGCTGTTGCAAAACTACAACTCCCATATATTAAATATTTTATCACATTTTTTTGCTTCAAAATTTTTTTCCCTATTTTCATCCTCTAAAACCTAGGTGCGTCTTATAGTCCGAAAAATACGGTAAGTAATGAATAATTACTTAGTTTATGTTGAACAATTAGCTAAAAATCGGCCATGATGTGCCAATCTGTAATACACCCTCACTTATCCGGCTCTCGCTTACTCGGGAAACATTGTGAAAGACATTACAGAGTACTGATATAGAAAAAAAATTGTCTTGCTGTATCAGCCTATCTTTTGTCCTCTCTCACTCCTTCCTCCTTCCCACTCCATAGACTTCTATGAGAATAAGTAATCTGATCCCTTTGAGAGTTGCAGTCCATCTTGGGATGCCAAGACAGACCACAGCAGACACTTCAGAGTGAACGCCAACTTAGGGGGAAGAGAACTGAGGAAAACAGCCTGATGAGTCAAAAAAAAAGGTGGTTTTTGCTGATAAGATCGTTTATGAGGTTTGTTATATTTGTTTGTACTATGAAATGGGATGTACCAACAACAGCACTTTCGATCAGCCCGATAGAAGTGAATGGAACAACACTTGGACCATCATGGACCATCCAGGGGCACTTTCAAGGACCCGTCCTCCGGATCTTTGGAAGTCCCAGCAATCGAACATTTATCCCCATACACAACTTGCCGTGGATGTGGATACATAGCTGTAGACTCTTCAGAGTACCAATGCTGACCTGTGTCCAATCATGACTTAAACCTTCTACAGTGGGAATGTGAGCATCAGAACTGGACCATGGAGCAATGGAAGACGCCGGCCTCGTCAAAACTGCTTAGAAATGGTTTGAGCAACAGGAAAAGTTCAATATTTTGAATCGGTCACCAAATTCTTCAGATCTCAATCTGATCAAGCATCTCTAGGATGTAATGAAAAAACAAGTCCAATCCCTGAAGAGTTCACATCCCAAGTTAAAGGGGTTGTCCAGGGACTTAAATTTAGCTTGCTATATCCAGAAGATACTTGATCATGGAACCATAGGTTCTGGCCTGGTTCTGACACTGGGATCACTCCGCACTCTTCCTCCTCTCCTGATCTCACAGGTAATTTATCTGCACTATGGGAGTTGGTTGACTATAGTAAAGCCAGCTTCCATAGCACAGGTAAATTACCGGTGGAGAAACCCTAGGGTTGGGGGCTGTTTCTGATCCCCCTTTACAGGATATTCTGCTAACATCTTGGTACCAGATAACATAGGACACCTTCTGAGTCCATGTCTTAACAGGTCTAAGCTGTTTTGGAAGCTTGAAGGGGATCTACTATGCAAAATATTAATTAGGTGGTTTTAAAGAGGTTATCTAGGAACTTTTTTTGAACTTACTTCTGGACTGGGTTCTTTTTCATCAGAATCTTAGGCTTTCAGACTGGTTCTAAGGCCCGGTTCACATCTGCGAATGGGTTTCCATTCGGGGAGTCCGCTTTGGAACCCCCTGAACGGAAACCTAATCCGCATAAAAAAAATGGTTACCTTAGAAACCGGCGAACCCCATAGACTATAATGGGGTCCGTGTGGTTTCCGCATGAAAAATGTGGAGAGAAAAGCGCTGCTTGCAGGACTTTTCTCTCCACATCTTTCATGCAGAGAGGGGAAAGGAATGGTCCAAACGCAGATGTGAACCGGGCCTAACTTTGGGACATGTGATTAGAACTAGCAGCTGGTAGCTTAGTCCCTCCTCTCCATGTTCACTATTATTACCTGTACTACTAGGGTTGCTTTTACTATTGAGGAAGAGGCGCAGCAATATATGTGGCAGGTGCTGGTACTGGGAATACCAGCACCCAAGGAACCCGGGCTGGAAGTTTATATAAGTCCCAGGATAACCCCTTTAATAGAATAGCTGATTGGTGTAGGCCTAACCTAACATTTAGTGAGGCCACTGCAAAGAAATATTTACCATGCCATTGGATGTGGGAACCTATGGACAAATAAAAAGTACAGCTAGTACATAGCTGCATACGCCAGATTTTTCTGATGTACATACCAAATGCAAACAGAATCTTAGAACAGAAATACTAACAGAAATCTGTAATGAATAAACACTGGTTTAATCTCAATGTTACAAAAGTAGACTATAGAAGTTTCATTAATAGATACCACAAAAGTGTATTCTGTGTGACCTCCGCCAATTCCTCTCTACGGAGAGTCGCCCATGCCACTCTTCTCTACTGAATTAGAGATACAGACAGAAGAGAACAATCTCACATCAGTATTATGTGTAAATCCCTGAACCACACAATGAGTGAAGAACAAGGCCCAGCTTGTGGTCTACAAATTTCCTGTCACCTCAAACTTTTTATCGCTTTCAGTACTTCTTCTACACAAAGCTAATATCCAGTCAGCAACTTCTCGTACTTTGTTACGCTGCATGACCCTTTTACCGCACGGCTCCTGCAGAAGGTTTTACTCCTGATGTTGACTCACCACGGGGAACTTGTTATCAGATAATGTGCCATACATTTGAAGGATGAAGGCTTACTAGAAGGGCCTCCTATAGAGGTGTAAAATAGCTACAAAAATCAGTGCTGGTTCGTGGAAGGTGCTACAAATGGAAATTCAGCAATTTAGTGTAGTCACCATTATCATTAGACTGAAGTCATCAGACTTCTCCTTACTTCATTAAGTCAGTGTTTACATCCTGTGCACAGATCAACACAAACATACAATGTATCAAAATGTAGCAATATATAAATGTAACATATTGTATAACTTATACAAAGCATAGTGGACCACAACAACTCAGTATTAAAGATCATATTCTTTATACTTTCATCTTATAAAATTTAGGCAAAAATCTCAGTTTTTAACAGCACACACTTTTGCCAATTTCTGATCATATACTGCATATATAGAGTCCATTCTTGGACCAAAGGGCTCACACGCAAAGCAATTCCTCATGGGCTGCAAGAAACTCCTTACATGTAACACAGACCCGGAGGCATTATATTTACCATACCTCTGCAACATGTTTTTTTTTTTTTTCCTTGCGGATTCATATGGAATCCATGAGAAAGAAAAAACTGACATCTCATGTGCCTCTGTATGAAACCATACATCCATAATAAGGGTATGTTTAATAACGTCTTACTCTCAAATGAGAATTATAGTCAGAGACCAGAGCCGCCATAGTCCTAGTGGTGAATCGCAGTGATCATGTCACCGATCATCAGATTATTAGTATCCTGGTCCAAGGACAAAGCATAGACGTGATTGGCGGGACAGGCCGACCATCCAATGTATAGGGGGGCTTACCGTCTCCTTCAAAAATGCAAATGGATTTAAGTCTAGGGCTACACAGAGATTTTGGCCGCGACTCCCAAAGGTCACCACATTGCCCTGCAGCTCCTTCACTAATGTTAGTCAATGTAGTTACCTTGTGACTCCTGGTATGGTGCGACCAAGACACCTAGTTCTAAAAATGTCAAGCGCAAAATCATGGCACACTAAGGGTCACAATGCAACTCCATTCACTAACATAAGTGAAGGAGTTATAGGGCCACCCCGCGATCTGTGGTCGCACGACAGGAGCTGCAGCAGCAATTGCTGTGTAGACCCAGCATTAACATGCCCAATCATTTTGTGTTGAAGGGAAGAAAAGTTGAGACTGCAAGTGAGGGGAGTCAACACAGACAGTCGAACAGCAAACACCTGACAGGTACAGCCTGCTTATACTGTACACGATAGATCAGGGGTAGGCAACCTTTGGCACTCCAGCTGTTGTAAAACTACAACTCCCAGCATGCATACTTGCTCTGCTGTTCTTGTAACTTCCATGGAAGTGAATGGAGCATGTTGGGAGTTGTAGATTCACAGCAGCTGGAGTGCCGAAGGTTTCTGATCCCTACGTTAGATGAATGTCAGCTGAGTCTGACGATTTTGGGATGGCCATCCAATGTGTATGTGAACCTTCTAACTCTTCCACGATGGCAGACATTGGTGAGGGGGATGATCAGGTATGTCGATATGCTGATACCCTTTACTCTCAGGAGAGAGATATCTATGGATTTAAAATGTAGGATGCATTCACACAATGCAGTCAGGTGCAGTTAGAACTGCTTGCAATTTTGATGCACTTTTTATTTTAAAGGTGAAACATATTAGATAAAGGTTTTTCAACTGTAAAATTAAATAACTGCACCAAAAAAAAAAAAAACAGATCAAAATGGCATGAAGTTTATTCTGATGTACTTTTGATGCAGTTCTAACTTCACTGTGTTAATACACCCTTATGTATCCAGCACTAAACAAGTAACGCTAAACTGCACCTGGTTATTAAAGGGACACCACAATTGGGAAAAAAAAAAACCTCTAATAGGCCACTTTTGACAGTGGGTGGGTCCAGGTGCCAAAGCTGTAAAAGCTGTGTATAATTATATATATATATATATATATATATATATATATATATATATATAGTATATATATATAATATTACACACACTGTATAAACACTTGCTAATCCCAATTCTCTCAATAAAGGAAGAAAAAGGTGACAGCCTTCAATCCCTAAATTTAGAAATTATTGGAAACCTCAGCCCCTTGATCCCTGCAATGCAAAATATTGTCTTAAATGTTAGAAATTTCTTTAAAATGGCTTAAGGGGTTAATAGTCAGACCGAACAATTAACATTGCATGAAATATACAAAGACATACAAGTCACATAGTAAGCAGAATATGGCGGCACAAGTGCCTCGGGCTAGTACAACACTAGATACGCACTGCTGGGCGCTGTAGTTCCCCACATGATCGGCTTGCATTTATTTATGTCTTTTTGCAATTCTGGGCCCACAAATCTATACCAGTAGATGTGGTGAGAAAGTTCAAGTGCTATTGGCAGTGCCAGGAGGAGCAGCTGTGGGGAATTTGATTTCCTGCTGCTTGCAATAGGACTGAGCATTAGGTCTATGTGAGGGAATTGCTATGCAGGCAATTGCCCTGACTATAAGTCCATGTTCACCAGGTCTGGGGGGAGTTGTGGGTTATTGTGCAACACACAAGGATTCTGCAACATCTGTGAGTTTCACAAAAGTGTGGGGAACGTGACAGCAAGAGTGTGCGACATGTCGTGTCCACACTGTCCGGTTTATGAGCGCCTTTCCCTGACAGCTGTGAGCCCCGCACTCACTCACTGTCACTGACCACGTACACACACTCACAGACTCGTTTGCACTAGCAGTCAGCACACACTTGTGTACACCGCGTTAGTCTGCTCACAGGGAAAAGTTAGTACATCAGGTAACTTTCTGTCATGGAGGACGAGGTCCTACTTTTGCAGAGCTCTCACAGCGCCGTCAGTGTCCCCCTCACCTCAGCCCGCTCCCCGCAGTTCCTCTCCGCAGTTAGCGAGGCGACACATCCAGGACGCGCGCTCCCGCCAGACTTCCTGTGCACGCACCCGAGCGCAGGCTGCAGGGGAGGAACCGTGCGGGAGCGCACTCCTCACTGGTGCGGCGGCTACAGGTGCGTTACCGCATGTACTCAGCCTATGGGACAGTGGCAGCTCCTGTCTGGAGTTCTTTACTTGCTTTCATTGAGATGATGGATAAAAATGGGGCTGAATAATTTTATAGACACCCTAAAGCCTTATAATGACTGGTAAAAGTGTTCCCATAAGAAGTGACAGCTACTGTAAACAGGCTAGGGCTATACAGTGACTTTGGCCGTGACCCCAGTCGCCCTGCAACACCTGCGTCAATGTAAGGCTCATGCACACGGCAGGGTATGGGTCAGTAAAAACGCCACAGGTGACTCACGGATTATTATACCTGCTCCTTATATTGCAGCACTTCACTATGGCCCCAGAACAAAAGCCACAAAAACAATAACTACAGCTGTGTGTTTGGGCCCATAGAAATGTGACTCAAAACTACGGTGGTGTACATGGAGCCTAAGGTCACATCTCTGTTGAAGACTCCATTGCAATGTCTGCCTTTTTCCTCCGCTGATGGACCCCATTATAGTCAATGGGGTCTCGTGGACCAGAACATCGGAGAGGTAACGCTAGTGTGAACCTGGTGTGAGTGGAGTTGTATTACAAGCCTTTGGGCTTACCGCTACCTAAGAAAAAAGGAACCCAACCGCCTGATCTTTCTGACATCTGCCGTCAGGGAGAGTTGATAGGCTCCCATACACATTAGATGTTTGGACGGTCTTGCCAAAATCATTTATCTAATATGTATGGCCCGTTTTAGATGTCTAGGCTCACACTTTGCCTCCACATTTTGCATGTACACTAGGTGTAAACCTCTCTGGTGCCAGTCACAGATGCCCTCATAAATGTGTCAACTACAAATACCCTCATAACAGTATGCCAACCACAGGTACCATCATAACAGTGAGCCAGTCACAGATGCCCTTATAACAGAGTGCCAACCACAGGTCCCCTTATAACAATGTGCCAGTCACAGGTGACCTCATACATGTGTCGACTACAAATACCCTCATAGTGTTTCAACCACAGGTACCCTCAAACCAGTGTGCCAACCCCAGGTACCGTCATAGCAATGTGCCAGTCACAGATACACTCATAACAATGTGCCAACCACAGGTAGCTTTATAATGTTGTGCCAACCACAGGTACCCTGATAATGATGTACCAGTCACAGATACCCTCATGACGGTGTGCCAACCACAGGTGCCCTCATAATAATGTGCTAGTCACAGAAGTCCTCATAACAGTGTGGCAGCCAGAGATCTCATCACAATGGTGTGCTAGGTGCAGATACTCTCATTACATTGTGCCAGTCACAGGTACACTCATAGCAGTTTTCCAGGCAGAGATGTTCCCTATAAGAGTGTTACACTTTGTTTATTGGTGTATATTCTGTATTGTATTGTTTTCTTGCAAGGGTAAGGTGCAGTGCCATAGGAGTTGTTTGTCGCGTCCCATGGCATGATCCCCCGCTAGCTATGGTATGATACTTGATTTATGCCAGGGTAAAGGCATAACTCTAAATAATCAAACAAATACATCAAAATATCCACATTCATAGGAGCTCAGTTCATAGGCATTATTAAATATAAATACAAAAATCTACTATCAATACAAATACATGTGTTACCAATATAAATACATATAATAAACTCCCATATTGAGCCTACTCCCCAGGCCAGACACATACAGACCTCATAACAACAATTAAATGGATAGGAAAGGGAGGGGCGCAACCTCCACTTTGAGCCCCAACATACGTTTTGCCCCAGCTTCTTCTGTGGACTATGGAATTGATCTCCCTTATATGTAATATTGTTAGTTTGTATGTGTCATGGATTCTTATATACTATTGTTGCACACAGTCATGGTTGCCGATTAACGCATTTGTGAGACATGTGATTCTTTTTCTGTTCTATTGTTATTTCCTTTGGATTTATTAATACATATATGTGTATATTTTGATGTGTTTGTTGGTTGATTATTTGGTATTACATTTATAGGATTTCTATAGAAAGGTTTGGGTGTAGCCCTGTCTTTATTGATAGTTTATGGGAATCTTTGTAGGTTAAAAAATCTCTCCATATACAGGTGCATCTCAATAAATTAGAATATCTTTGAAACGTTTATTTATTTCAGTAATTGATTTAAAAAAATGACCTCCTATATTTTCTAGATTCCTTACACACAGAGTGTTCTATTTCAAGTGTTTTATTTCTGCAAATGTTGATTATGGATTACAGGTAATGAAAACCCAAATCGAAGAAAATTAGAATATTGTAAAAAAGTTCAATATTGTAAATTCAGTGTCACCTGCCAAGGTTTCCTAAGCCTTTAAATGGTCCCTCAGTCTGGTTCAGTAGGACACACAATCATGGAAGACGCTGATTATGGATTGTATTACTGAATTACTGAAATGAATGAACGTTTCAAAGATATTCTAATTTATTGAGATGCACCTGTAAGTAGCTTTCATGCGTTTTAAGGTAGTCAAGTGAAACCTGTCGGTTTGGTGGTCCGGCCCATGTCGTCTCAGTTAGCAGATACTGGAAGAAGAACTGGAGGCCTGGTCTGTAGGTACAGGTGGGAGCGTCGCCTGTGGGAACAAGAGTGGAACCAGTAAGTAGTCTTATGGAGACTCAGGGATTGTTAATAGGATTGTCGCAGCTTAAGCTTTCTATGGCCAATACTCAGGATAGGCCATAAATACCTAATCCATGAAGGGCCAACAGTCAGCACCCGGACTGATCAGCAGTACAGATCCACTTTTGGCATCCATCCTATACATTATACAGAAAGCTCCATCCACTGTGTAGCAGCTACTGTTACTGCAGCTCACTTCCTATTGAAGTCAGTGGGATGTGAGTTGCTGTGATGGCGCTCGGACACTATACAGGGTACAGACCTTTCTGCTTCTGGCCCTGTATAGTGTATAGGATGGGCACCATCAGAGACATACAATTATAAAAAATGAAACAAAAAAAAAAAAAGGTTGTCTGCTTTTCACAGATGTGTGAAAAACTGGAAAAACCAGGGACAGCACACCAGTCACAACTGAGCATAGTGGGATACTGTCTATGAACAGCAGTCCGTACTCTGTATTTCTACAATCAAGATCAGTTAAGTTTTGGTTCGGTATCAGAGTGTCTGGTGGTTCTGTCTGACAAGAATACACGAGACACTTGCTGCACATGCAGCAGAAATATGCCATATGTGAATATAGCCTTAATACACACTTTTAATTTTTAACCTGGTCATCTAAATAATAAGTATTAATAGAGGGGAGGATATAAAAAAAGCGATTGCCTGGAATTAAGAAATAAATGGGTAGAAGTAGAAAATATGATAAAATTAAAAAGGAAATATTACTCAACTGTTCATTGTCTAATGCTGTTTGGAGTCTGGATGACCTAACTGGGTCCAGGCTGGGAAATACGTCCTTTTCTGGCCCATATTTCCGTATGTGCGGAAGGCCTAAACTAACAATACATGGTGGTGGTTTAGTGTCCCCAAACCTGCTGATAGGTTCCTTTTAGGTATTTCCCTGCAGTCAACAAGCTAAATTAAGTTTAATTGTTATACAATATTAGTTGTATAGTTGTAATATAATATTTTTTTTCCAAACCCATACAATCTAAAGCATTTACACTGGTCACATAAAGGCACTATAAGCTCTGGCTATCACATGGTTAATGAACCACAGGAAATAGGCAGCTGAGACGTGCAGTATCTGCAAATCACTCACTAGATACTCACTTGAACAAATATTCTATATGAATATCACTTTATATACCTTTAGGCCAATGTCACACTAGTGCAATATGTGGGCATTTCTTACACCTGTAAATCAGGGTAGATGGAAGCTCTGAGCAATATTCTGTTGGGAAACCTTGGTTTCTGGCATCCCTATGAATGCCCACATGTAGACAAATGCTATGTAACATTGTTGCAAACCAAGTACAACTTCTTCTTGTAATATTTCCTAATGGCAGTGGTTTCTCTTGCACTCTGTCACATTGTAAAAATTGTTCAAGGTTTGAGGAACATGACCAAGAAATCAAAGTATTGGCTTGGCCTCCAGATTCCCCAGATCTCAATCTGATCAAGTACCTGTGTAATGTGCTGGTAAAAGAATTCCAATTTGTGGTGATCCTACTTCAAGTTAAAGGGGTTGTCCAGAAGTAGGCCTGCAGTTTCAGTTGCCACCACTACAGTGTACAGAGCTTTGTACACTGTACAGAGTTTCCATTCTCTACAGTGTAGTGGTGGTACCTGGAACTGCAGTCCGACTCCCATTCACTTGTATAGGAGCAGGGCTGCTTCCGCCTGTATAATTAGTATATAGCTTTTGGTTCCCACATCAGCTGATCCGTTCGGCTGTCGGACCCCAACCGATTTGGTACTGATAACCAATCCTGTGAATTGGTCATAAGTATCAAAAATGTTGAGATCCTGGACAACTCCTTTAAAGGTTTTTTTTTCCAAGCTTAATTTGTAGGTTAAGTCATCAATTGAGAATCGTCAGGAGACCAACACCCAGAACCCCACTGATCAGCTGTTTGAAGAGTCCAAAGCATTCATGTGAGTACTTTGGCCTCTTCACTACTTACCAGGCACAGCACTGTACATTTGTGAAACCTGTATTTGGTATCGCAGCAAAGGCCATTCACTTGAATGGGACTGATTTGCAAGGATAGGTCATCAATGAAATTCCAGATAACTTAAAAAAATAAAATCTGAAATGCAAGGACATAAGTACTGTAAAGTGACTTTTATCCGAAATCATGAATGTGAGCTCTTTGAGACACTAGGTCTCCCTCCAAACAGCTGAAAGTCTTACCCACAAGTTAAATGGTGGACTTTTAAAATGAGACCCATAGGTGATGTTTCCCCCCCCCATGTCATGGTTGTGAAGTTCTATTAAGTACTCTTATTAAGTTCTTATTACGTTAAGACACCCAAAGAGGTTTTCTGGAGTTTATACCTCAATGGGACAGAGCTGTTTCAGCAGTATAAAAGGGATCTACATACGATGTATGGCAGGTTTTAAAGACAACCTGTCATCATTTTTGACATATCTATAAGTATCTTTTCATCTACTGCTGTGTTGTGCTGTTTCTCCTGGTATTCCTTCTAAAAATGTAAGAATATACTGACTAGAGATTAGCGAATTTCTCAAAAGTTGGATTCAGCAGTTCGACTCGAAGTTCCAAAAAAATTTGCTTCGATCCGAATTACTTCACAGCGAATAAACAGCTATTTCCGGGCTACAGAGAGCCGGGGTGGGCAGCAAAATGGCGGAAGCCCTTGGATGCCGCGGTCATGTTTCTCTCTCTCTCTTCAGCACGGATAACTTTTATTCATGTGGAAGGATCTGCTAACAAGCAAAGACACGGCTACCCAATCACATCACTAGAGAATATCTTGTGACAGTTTGATGTCACAAAGGTCCTTACTAAATATTCGTTACCACGAAGCATCAGGAAATCCGGAATCGTGGAGAATCGAAGATTTCCTGAAATTCGGATCGAATTCCACTTCTGCAGAATCGATTCACTCATCTCTAATATTGACAACTGGGTATTAGGTTATCCATACACAGAAGATAAAAACATACATCCATAAAGATCTATCCTTGCAGTGAATCACTGTTGGTAATTGCGGATTGGATAGACTTCAGCTGAGGATAGAGATTCCAGTGTGTCTGCTACAATATTGCTCATTATAGCAGAAATGATAAGTCATAGCCATATTATTGAGGCATTTTGAGTAGATGGGACAATCTCTTGGCCCTTCCAAGAGTCACTCATTTTTGTAGGAAATCTTGCCATATTGTACACAGGAAATAAGATGATTTCTCATCATGTTGTGCTGGTAAATTGCTGCAAGTTCACAGTCATCTACCAGAAGTTCAAAGGCAATTGCCATAAAGAATACACCAGTTAGAAAAAGAATAGACCAATGCACCATAGCTGTTTCTCTGCTAAAATAAATGTCCTATGTTTTAGAGGGTCCTGCACCACTGACAGCAGCTTTCTCCCCACTCTCCAATTAGAACATATGCATGCTTGGCTCAGTCGAGCATGCATATATATGGGGAAGTTGGGTGAGATAGCTGTTGGCTAAAAGGGAGTGTATGGCCAACATTAAGGGCAACAGTGGCATCTCCATACATGATTATTTTGGCTAAGGCCTCATGCACACGACCCTGTGTATTGTCAGTGAGCTAGCCATGCTTTGCACAGCTAGCACACTGACCCATTCATTTCAATAGCTGGCCCCATAGAGACGACTGTGTATTTTCACGGTCCTGTTTATAGGTTTGTGAACCCATAACTAAGGACAGGTCCTATATTTGTTCATTTTGTGGCCTGTGCTCACTGACCGTAGTGAATGGGGCCGTGGAGGCACGGAGGGCACACGGATGTCATCCATGTGCTGTTTAGTCACGGCTCAGTGAAACGCACCTCATGTCCATGTTGCCTAAAAATAAGAGTCATTTTCTAGAAACTACTTTTTATTGTCAAATAAAGAGGTTTTTGATGTGCAGTTATTTCACAACGGTAACATTTGCATTTGTTTGGATCCAGGGGAGTTAACTTTGTTTTTTTATACCTTTGTTTAGGATCTGCTTTTTGGCTTTTTCATCAAAGTGTTTTAATCAGTACTTTTCACCAATGTCCTAGGCTAATGTCAGAGGTGGAAGATAGAAGTAGAAAGTAAAAACTGCACTTATAATGGCAGCCTTGCATTTTCGGTGCAGTTTCCATTGCTTTAAGGGTGAAGCATTTGTAGTGACATCATTGTCACATGAGTGGAGGGGTTTGATAGATTGGAAGGGGACAATGCCACTTCCAGTTGAGGAGGAGTGGATAGAATGACAAGTGTTCTTCCAATAGCGGAGAGATGGGAATTGGCAGAATCTAGATGATGCTTCTGCTGCCAGCGAGGCTGATAGAAAGGAGTACAATGCTGCTGCCCATGGAGAAGGAGGGAGCGGAGATACAATGCTGCAGCCAGTGGTGTTGCAATATGTTGCTATCGTGTAGTGCATTGTGTTATGTGGTAATATTGGGAGTTATGTTGTGCTGCACTGAGGTATTTGATGCTGCTGGGAGGTAATGTGGGAGCCGCACGGTTATATTTCTTGGCATGGTGTGCTAGTATTGGTAGTTTGAGAAGCCCTGATATAAACAGTGCAATGCTAAAAGGTCAAAGCACATCTAACTGTATGATCACTTTCAGTAATTGGAAAAATAATATGTATTACATTTTGTAATACTTATGGGGTTGTATTTGTGAAAGCAATGTAGTGAAGTGATAAGGTCAGATTAGAATTCACAATGGTAATAAACATTTCGTGGATAAACTGGTGATCAAAGTCAGGTGGTAACAAGAAATCGTCCTCTGAACATGGAATTAGGAAACTTTGCCAGAATCAGTGGAGAAGCAGTTATTAAGTAATAAAAAGAGCCGGACTTGGCAGAGGTGGTGAAAGGTCCTCTTTAACCCAATAGAAATGTCCAGTCTTGTACAAATACCGTTTATAGTAATGAGGTGGTGAAAAAAAATTAAATTGGAAAATTATTTAAAAGGTAGCATGAAATAGTGAACTGACTCAACTGCTTGCTGACTGCCCCTAGCCCATATACATCTGGGAGGTCGGCATTTAACTCTGCAAGGACTACTGGTACATCCTTGCAGAGTGTGCAGCTACACAAGATCATACTGGAGCAGGGAGATTTTAAAATGCTCCAGGAAGGTGTATTATGGCTTTGTGGTGGGCATAAGTGATAAAAAGAATTTAAGACAAAAATAAATAAATTAATTAATAAAAAAAAAAACACGATTGCCAAACCCACATATTGTAGTCCTGCCCCCAGCGACGTAATAACCGTAATACACAGGCATACAATTTTTAAAAAATATTTTAATAGCACTTTGTGCTATTCCCCCCCCCCCCAAAAGTAAAAAAGTGAAAAATAGCCACACATTTTTATATTTTTTTTAGTTACTAAAAAAAAAAATGACATAAAAAAAAAGTCCTGTTTATCACTGAAAAAAAAAGATTAAACATTAGAGAAATTGGTCTGGTTATGAAGTGGTTAAAAGGCTTCTACATTTCTGTACTCTTGTGTTACGTTTGTACTTCTTACATTAATAATATCTTCACATCTATACATATCTACAGCACATCCTGCGTGGTATCACATCAGAAGGAGAGAGCTCATCTTGTGAGTCTAGCTCATCACTGTGATGTGGGTAGTGACAAAGTAGTCGCTAATAGAGAATTCATATTATTGCTGATGTTACCCAGAATGGTGGGTGGGGAGAAAACAGAATATCTTTGGCTACCTTTTACGCCTTATATATTTATTTTTATCTTCATTCTTTATTTTTAGTTATGAAAATTACCTGCGGTTTGGATGTATTTCACATAAAATATACAGTACTGTCCAAAAGTTTTAGGCATGTGTGAAAGAAAATTCTTCAAAGTAAGAATGCTTTCAAAAATAGAAATGTTAATAACTTATTTTTGTCAATTAAAAAAAAGTAATTAAATGAAAGACGAAAAGAGAGACCTAAATACCATCATTATTTGATGTGACCTTTACCCTTTGCCTTCCATCAGTTCTTCTCGGTACTTGCAGACAGTTTTTGAAGGAACTCGGCAGGGAGGTTGTTCCCGCCATCTTGGAGAACGAAGCACAGATCTTCTGTGGATGTAGGCTTGCTCCAACCCTTCTGTGTCTCCATGTAATCCCAGACAGACTGGATGATGATGAGATCAGGGCTCTGTGGGGGCCGTATCATCACTTCCAGGACTCCTCCTCTAAAGGGCAAAGGTCACACCAAATATTGATGGGAATTAGAGTTCTCCTTTCTTCAATCATTATATTTGGTTAATTGACAAAAATAAACTATTAACCCTTTTAGTTTAATTTTTTTAAAGCATTTGCAGTACTTTTTCCACACCTGCTTAAAGTTTTTGCACAACATTGTATAATCATTCAAGAAATATTTTCTAATCTATTGATATCATCTAAATTATTTTTGTTAGCAGGAATGATACAAAAAGGGAAAATTCTAGGCAGTAATGGCATTTTTGTCCTGTATATGTGGCGAGGGTGGAGGTCTTATTTGCATACTCCTTACCCAGAATTCTAAGTTCCTGTACCGTTTCTTAATAATTTATTTATTTATTATGCTTACTTGTATAGATCCATCATATTCTACAACGCTTTACAGACATTGTCAGTCACTGTCCCATATAGGACTCACAATCTACATTCCCTATCAGTATGTCTTTGGAGTGTGGGAGGAAACCAGAGTACCCGGAGGAAACCCACGCAAACACGGGGAGAACATACAAACTCCTTGCAGATGTTGTCTTTGGCAGCATTCGAACCCAGGACTCCAGCGCTGCAAGGCTGCAGTGCTAACCACTAAGACACAGTACCCCTTTTCACCAAAGCCAAAAGGCCGATTTATTGTTTGGCCACTGTTAAGCTACTCTCTGGAGATGAGAATCCTCTAAGCCACAATCATTTGGCAGTATAATGTCTAAGGAACCTCGCCAAGTCTTGACCCTTAACTCCTGCTCAAATTTCTAGGTTGCAGTCCTCCGAATGATGACAGTTGCACTGATGGAGCAGTAGCATAGTCAAGAAGAGAACCACGGGTCAACTCGGGAAGAGTGGTCAGGATGTAACAGGACAAATGATGGGGATAGTGAGAACGTGGCCAAGGTTCAGAATTAGGACTAGAATAACAGGTACCAGGCAAGCAATCCAAAGCCTAGTAGATGGTCATAATGCCTTGCAGCCTTTCCTCTAGGAACATGTCGTGTATACATATAGAACATACAGAAAAAGCAGTGAACCACTGAGTAGACCCATCCACTGGACTCATAAGCCTAAAGTGTGAGCAGGGATTCAGGTCAATAAATTGCAAGTTATACCGAAGCTTTTCCCACAAATATCTCTATATTGTAACCCGCTGAGCTCCTTCGCTTTAACTCTTCATCTCATGTATAATTCTTTTACATATGCTGTGTTTGCCAAACTTTTAGAGAAATGTATTTTCCCAATGTAAGATCTAGCAATTTTTTGATATTCCATCCAAAACGGAATTTTCTTGAGTGTTTAAATATTATGAGGGCTTAAAATAGCAAGCTGCTTTGTGCAGCGCCTAGTATAGGGCTAGTGGAAAATAAAATTCCTGTTGCCAAAATACTGTATCAAAAAAAAACTGCAAGTTCAAAAGAATTTACTCCAGAAATTTGACCACAGTCGTAATGATTATCATAATTTTTACAGTTCTAGAAACAGCTGGTTTTCAATGAAATGAAACTTTCTCCATTAGATGGAATATTTAACGTTCACATATAAAATAATTTTTGGGATATAAATGTTAGACAATGTAATTGTGGTCTTTACTACTTATCCACAAAAAAAGCATGGTAGAATATCATTCTATAATATTTTTCACAATTCGATTGTTTTTCCACCTGAAAAAAAAAATTTGTATTGTGGGAAATATCTTTTTGTGGCTTTTTCCTGGTGAACGATCCAAACTTAAGGGAGTCTGGAGATTATTTTGCCCTGTGACGTGTCTCCCAATGCTTGGGATGGTGTTTAGCAACATGCCTTTAAGATACCTTAATCGTTTTTCACATCATCTTAATTCTGGAGAAAATCAACTTTTATCCATTATGCAAATTAGATTGGAAGTGTCACAAGCACAGTCGTATTTCTAAGCAAGCCTTACCTAATACTTCCTGTGTGCCCTGACTGACAGCTCCAGCAATCTCCACTGTGCTCATTAAAATTTCTGTCGTCCACAACAGGGCGTTTACTGCTCATAGGACAGGTTGGAAGGTGTATGCTCCCAGCCTCACAGACAGTGGAGTAACAAATAACCATGGGGTCTCAAAGCAAAACTTGTTTAACACGGCCATAGTGATTTTACAGTATAGATAATGCACACAGTGATGTCATAGTAAAGGCATAATGCACACAGTGATGTCACAGTACAGAAATAATATACACAGTGATGTCACAGTGCAGATAAAATATACACTGTGATGCTACAGTACAGTTATAATGCACACAATAACATCACAGTACAGGAGTAATGCACACAGTGATGTCACAATACATGGATAGTGCACACAGCTATGTCATAGTATGGGAATAATGTACACAGTGATATCACAGTACTGGGATAATGCACACAGTGATGTCACAGTGCAGAAATAATATACACAGTGATGCCACAGTACAGTTATAATGCACACAATAACATCACAGTACAGGGGTAATGCACATAGTGATGTCACAATACATGGATAGTGCACACAGCTATGTCATAGTATGGGAATAATGTACACAGTGATATCACAGTACTGGGATAATGCAAACAGTGATGTAACAGTACAAGGGTAATGCACACAGGGATGTCACAGGACTGAGCTAATTCAGCCACTGATGTCACAGTGCAGGGAAAATACACACAGTGATATAATAGTACAGATATTATACACACAGTTATGGCAGAGCACAGGTATAATGCATACAATTATATCACAGTACAGGAATAATACACACAGTGATGTAACGGTACAAGGATAATGTACACAGTCTTGTCACAGTACAGGAATAATGAACACAGTGATGTCACAGTACTGGGACAATACCCACTATGGCATCATAGCACAGGGATAATGCACACATAAAAAGATCACTGTGTACACTGTGACATCAGCATGTGGAAAGTAATCATAATGATGTCACATACAGGCATTATGATGTCACAGTAAATTAATGGAGGTGCATTCAGTTTCCCACATCCCCTACCATAGTTATGACTAAGTGCACCATAGGTCTCTGGGGAAAGGGCCCCCATAACAGCTGCTATGTCTGCTACCCGGTAGTTACGCCCATATAACAGACATACTACACTTGTGCCACAGCTGTCATTAGTACAAGCCTTGCAAGCAAAACCCAGAGCTTGTCAGGAATAGGAACTGCAACTTGGATAAAAATTGGTGGAATGAAGATGCTGTGAATGGCGAAAAGGTATCTGTACACATGTTGTCTTAGTAGTGCCCTACTAAGTGCTGGGAACCTTTGGCGGGACCAAATCACCTTTTCTATAAGAAAAATAAATTTGAAAAACATCTTTTTGGACCGTTCTTTCTGCACTATTATAGTGTAATAGATAATGTTATCAGTTTGTCTTTTAGTTTTTGCTATTACGTTTTGTAGCTTCCTCTTTTTGATATTGTAAGATGGTTGTGGTGTATAAAAAACATCTTCTTTAAGAAACTAAAACTTCAAAGTCTGCAACTACTGTAGAAAGATGAAACAATGTTGCTAAATATAGCGTTACATATGTTTTTTGGGTGAAATCCAGATTTTAAGTCAGTGACAATGGGGCTTTCATGACATGTCATAACCAACCTATTAGGCTTACGTAACAATACCATGGAAATATAGATGTGGTCTCTCTCAATTCTGTAACTCTCAAATTCAATTACTTTACAGTATAATATGAATTCTAGAGAAAATGGGATCATAAGTAAAATAAGTGATGTAAAAGGGGTTGTCTAATTCTGAAGATTTTCTAATATTCTGTTATAACATTCTGGTGTTCCGCATTCAGGATTCTCATCTATGAGCCCGAGAAGAGAGCGGCTACAAAAAGAATTCCTCACTTTGGCGAACCTGCACACCCAGCCCTATACAAGACTGCAGGCAGCCATAGTTTTATCATTAAAAGAGGCAGATGGGGAAGAAAGTGGTCTCAGCATGGCTGTCACTGGAGAAATTCAGGATGTTGTGGTAGTAATACATATGGTGTGAATGATGGAAAATATGTAATTTGCTGTATTAATCTAACAATGCAGGATTTATAGGAGTGGGTCATTAACTATATGTATGTAAAGAATATGTCAGTGGTCACTGACTGGTAGACACTGGCATGTAGATGAGACGTGATGATGAATGGAGATATATAGGTGAAGATAGCCAAGGAGTGATAAATCAGGAAGGCGATCATGGAAAGGCAGATGTACTGACAAAAGACATTATAGAAGACAGAATATGCTGATACTGTCTGTGTTTTCAGCTGACAGTACAAGCAATGTTATGCCTTTTCTAATGCCCTAGATATGACTGTTTGAAGCCTCAGCTTCCCTGCATTATGCAAGAGCCCTTATACTCCTGTACTCCAGCCAGCAGCAGTGCACAGATCAAACCAGAGAAGAAAAAAGAGACAGAAGTGGATTTGAGATTTCTGTATGTGTTTTCAATAGAAAAAGGAAAATAAGCTGCCACCAGTAACCTCTGGCAAAAACATAAATCTTTGTTAACTTTGGGTGAAATTCAACGTGGCCAACCCATCTTTCCTCCAACGTCTTGTATCAAAGAAGAGGTGGACATCATCATATATACTGGATGGTTGACCAGACCCTCTGAATTTGGTGAATTTGGCAGAAAAGTATCTAGACTGCTAGGTTGAAGCACACATTGCAGTAATATCACTTTAAGGCTAAGGCCCCACGTAGCATCCCTCAGCAAAAAAGCACTGCAGGAAAAAACGCGGTGGCAACACATCGGGGATCTTTCCGCATCGCTTTGCATAGAAAGTTCACAGAGGTTTGCCGTTGTTTCTGTAGGTATAATTGACATGCTGCAGTGTGTCCGCTGTGCGTATTTTACCGCTGTGTTGGGATGAGATTCACTAGAATCCCATCCCCTACACACTGACTGTAAAGCACCACGTTTCTTTTTGCAGCATTTCCACGTGGGGCCCTGGCCTAAATATGTATTCTGGCATAATATAAATAGACCTCCGTATTCGCTCTGCACAGAGAGCAGGACAGAAACACTGGACCATAGAGAGGTGAGTAACCGGGCCTTAAAGGGTTGTCCCATTATGAACACTTGTGCCCTTTCCACAGGACAGGGGTTAAATGTCCAATTGCTGGGGTTGATCAGGATGACGGGAAACCAAAAATCCTCCTTGTGAATAGAGCGCCAGCGCTCCATTCACTTCTATAGGGCTGCTGAGACTGTAATCTCCAGAAGCGCCCACAGTCCCATAGAAGTGAATGGAGCGCTGTTCACACAAGCGCACTGGCGTTCCATTCACAAGGAGGGCGAAGGGGGACTCTCAGTCCCCTGTCCTCCTGATCACCCAGCAGTCATATCCCCATGATCAGTAATTTATCCTCTTTGGATAGAGGATAAATATTTTACATGGCATAACCCCTTTAATTCATCCTGGCCTGGATAACAGCCATTACTAGTCCCAGCCATTGTTCTGTGCTTTCGGATACATCTTGGTCCTTTTACTAGCCAGTATTTATTTTATAAAATATAAGGTATAGTAGTATACACTGCCAGTAATGGATTAAGTAGACCCGACCACCCCGTACAACAAAATGCTCCAGAAGAGAACTATGTAAAGTCTAGACAACTCATTGCTATAGAAATAAAACATAGGCATATCAATGTGTTACTTCCAGGAAGAGTTCGGTGACTGGTGTTGGACATTTATACTACAAGTTCCTAAAAAGGAGAAACAAGCTATTAAAAATAAACTGAAAAAGGAGTAAAAAAATAAAAGTTAGTGTAACATGCTGATAGGAACAGATGTTACTCAGCATCACACATGCTGCTCGCTACTGCTCACTTCTAAGGTCTGCTACCGGCACAGACGCAGGAATAACAGATGGAAATTAGAGGGCCACCTGGTTTCAGATGAAATCGTGTTATCTGCCTGCGATAAATAAAACAGGATCCCAACATAACACAGAACCATTTTAGACGGAATATGCAGTCTGCCATGCAAACTGCAGCTGTGGCTGGAACACGACAAACATGAACTGATTTGCATTTGGTTGCAAAAATAATAAGATTATATGTACAAATAATCTCTATAAGACATGCTGACTGTTTCCTGAAGGTGGAATATTTCTGTAGCCGGATACTGTTATCTGGATTGCTGGTAGGATGTTTACATTGCTTATCTGTCTCGCTTCATAACTGAAACGTACATTATGCCTGAAGTGTTGTAGAACAGTAGATTAACATTTCTTCTTTGACTGACATTGGTCTATAAAAAGATTGGAGATATTGGAGCATTGTTAGAAAATATGGGTAGATACAGTGGGGAAAAAAAAGTATTTAGTCAGCCACCAATTGTGCAAGTTCTCCCACTTAAAAAGATGAGAGAGGCCTGTAATTGTCATCATAGGTAGACCTCAACTATGGAGACAAAATGAGAAAACATATCTAGAAAATCACATTGTCTGATTTTTAAAGAATTTATTTGTAAATTATGGTGGAAAATAAGTATTTGGTCACCTACAAACAAGCAAGATTTCTGGCTCTCACAGACCTGTAACTTCTTCTTTAAGAGGCTCCTCTGTCCTCCACTCATTACCTGTAGTAATGGCTCCTGTTTGACATTGTTATCAGTATAAAAGACACCTGTCCGCAACCTCAAACAGTCACACTCCAAACTCCACTATGGTGAAGACCAAAGAGCTGTGGAAGGACACCAGAAACAAAATTGTAGACCTGCACCAGGCTGGGAAGACTGAATCTGCAATAGGCAAGCAGCTTGGTGTGAAGAAATCAACTGTGGGAGCAATAATTAGAAAATGGAAGACATACAAGACCACTGATAATCTCCCTCGATCAGGGGCTCCACGCAAGATCTCACCCCGTGGGGTCAAAATGATCACAAGAACGGTGAGCAAAAATCCCAGAACCCCACGGGGGGATCTAGTGAATGACCTGCAGAAAGCTGGGACTAACGTAACAAAGGCTACCGTCAGTAACACACTACGCCGCCAAGGACTCAGATCCTGCAGTGCCAGACGTGTCCCCCTGCTTAAGCCAGTACATATCCGGGCCCGTCTGAAGTTTGCTAGAGAGCATTTGAATGTTCCAGAAGAGTATTGGGAGAATGTCATATGGTCACTCTCCTCCAAAAACGCCGTGTTTGGAGGAGAGTGAATGCTGAGTTGCATCCAAAGAACACCATACCTACTGTGAAGCATGGGGGTGGCAACATCATGCTTTGGGGCTGTTTCTCTGCAAAGGGACCAGGACGACTGATCCGTGTACATGAAATAATGAATGGGGCCATGTATCGTGAGATTTTGAGTGCAAACCTCCTTCCATCAGCAAGGGTATTGAAGATGAAATGTGGCTGGATCTTTCAGCATGACAATGATCACAAGCACACCGCCAGGGCAACGAAGGAGTGTCCTCGTAAGAAGCATTTCAAGGTCCTGGAGTGGCCTAGCCAGTCTCCAGATCTCAACCCCATAGAAAATCTTTGGAGGGAGTTGAAAGTCCGTGTTGCCCAGCGACAGCCCCAAAACATCACTGCTCTAGAGGAGATCTGCATGGAAGAATGGGCCAACATACCAGCAACAGTGTGTGCCAACCTTGTGAAGACTTACAAAAAACGTTTGACCTCTGTCATTGCCAACAAAGGATATATAACAAAGTATTGAGATGAACTTTTGTTATTGACCAAATACTTATTTTCCACCATAATTTGCAAATAAATTCTTTAAAAATCAGACAATGTGATTTTCTGGATTTGTTTTCTCATTTTGTCTCATAGTTGAGGTCTACCTATGATGTCAATTATAGGCCGGCCTCATCTTTTTAAGTGGGAGAACTTGCACAATTGGTGGCTGACTAAATACTTTTTTCCCCACTGTATATTAATATGGTCCAAATCACACACCAAATTCCAACCCAAAGGATAAGGAATTTGGCGATGTCACAACAACTACATCCAAAAGGGAAACCAAGAAGTAAAAATAGTACAAATACTGCTGAATGTTACAAGCTAATGGTGGTAGAGATGGGGCATATTGAAAAGACACACATGGGCTAATTTACCATGGCTTCTGTAAAAGTAACAATTTTTATGCAAATCTGAATTTTTTGGGGAAAAATTGCAACTTTTCAAGTTCTAAGCCCAACACACTACAGTCTTCAAAGGGGGCATAGTGGTCCATAAGCCTTGTAATATTTATCATAATTTATGCCAATTTTCTGGTGCCAGAAATCTACTTCAGCTCCTTTCTGTTTAGGCGCACAGACCCTGGTGGTTGAGTCTAATATATGACAAGGGGTGCACCTCATAAATTGGGCACACACTCTGGCGAAGCAGAGATTATCAAGACAAGCGTGAAAAATGCTGGGCTTGATAAATCGGTCCTACAGCGCACTTTTAGGTAAAGTCTGGCCATTATAGTGTTTTATATTACAGCAGACATAAAAAATTCCTGTGTGAGTCCAGACTTAGAGTAAGTCTAAGTGCACACTGCCTAATCTATACACCGGAAACAGCTGATGTGTTTCTGTAAGCCCCCAATTACCATAAAAAGGCCAAAAAGGGTGAACTTTTTGACCAGTTTATGTTGGCAGAAGTGCTGTCACCCACCATGCAAACCCCACAATTGAGAACAGGACATGGCCCCCCACTGACCACATATCAACTGGCAGTTACCTACTGGGGTCCTCTCAGGGTCCAGGGCCTGGTAGCGACTGCTACTGCTGCACCCCCTATAACTATGCTGGCAGCACCAGGGCCTTACAACTGATGTGGCAGGCCAGTGTGGGTAAGTATACTGTGTATAGAGGCACTAAAAGTGCATTATACTGTGTGGGAGCACTAAGCGGGCATTATACTCTGTGTGGGGGCACTAATGGGGTAGTACACTATGTATGGGGGGCATTAAGGAGACATTATAGTCTGGGAGCACTAAGGGGCCGATATGGTGTCTGTGGGGGTCAATATAAGGAGGACCCCACATATCGCAAAAGAACCTACAGATGCAACTGAACCATTTATCTGGATGGATAATAATACATTTTTATATAGTGCCAATATAGTCTTCAGCACTTTACAAATCAGAGGGTTCATATACAGACAAAATGACACAGTGTAATATGTCAATTCACACAATAGGAGTGAGGGATCTGCTTGCAAGAGCTTACAATCTACTGTATGAACTAGAGGGGCTGACATAGGAGGTAGCAGGGGCGGCATAGGAGGTAGTATTGCTTATACAGTGGAGCAGACGATTTCATGATAAAGGATATTTTAATTACACATATAAATAAATCTGTACGAGCCGTCACCAGCCATGTCCTTTTATGTGCTGATCCAAGGTGCCCAGGCATGCACGGTTACAGTCTGATAAGGCATCATATCCATTATAAGTTACAAGATAAGTTGAAACAGAGACGCCCAGCAAGCAGAGTTGGATGGAATATGTACCTGTATGAAAAAAAGAACAGTGGAGGTTAGATCTATGCCATGTTTAAGTGAACTTATGATGATTCTGTCCTTTTGATGATGACTGCTCCCCTGCATTGAATGGGGCTGAGCAGAACTCCATGCACATACTGCAGAAACAGAACCATTCAGATGAATGAAACTGATCTGCTAAAAAAAAAACTGGACAGATTAATATCGGTTAGTGTCCGCTAATGGACATTTTTATAATGTCCGTTTTTTGTTAATTTTTTTTTTCTGCTTTCTGTTTATGCGTATAAAAAATGGACAGTAATAATGGACAGTAAAATAGACGCCCATCCGTCATATGTCTGTTAGCCATTCACATTAACGTTAGAAAATTAACAGGAACTCAATACAAGCATCAAAGTCACCAGCAGTCAGGAGATGAGGGACTTGCTGTTACAAGGTCTGCATGTACTACCTGGTCAGTTTGAGGCAAGGACTCACATTTGCACCTCTGACTTCGTAGCAGATTCTTGGAACAGGGTACTAGGTAGACACTGCTTAGCGGTGACACAGGTTATCGGAGGCAGGTGTAGCTCCCTCCTGTGCCAGCATAAGTGTGGTGTCTATCATCAGGGACCTGTAGAACTGATCTCAGCATGCATGTGATCTTAATAGGGGTACTAAAGTAGCTTCTGCCAGTCACCTCTGATAGGGGCTTCTCTTTCTTTAGAAGAAAAGATTGGCATGTTGAAATGCAGCTGCCAAATCCCTCTTTCCCCGACACTTGGCATCAGTAAGCCCTATATACATTAGAGGATTGTCTGTCTTACTGAAATTAATGGGGTTGGAAATATTTATATGGCTGACTCTTGGCACCAATATGAGTGTGGTAGGATTAAGGTGGATGGGTTTGTCATAGGTGTGAAACTCTTACCTGGATGTGTGCAACTAGTCAGAGCAGGTGCACTGTGCGTGCCTTCAATCAATGAATGTTTTCATGTAGCATAAATCATTCTTACGCTAGGTTCACACCTGCGTTCAGGTTTCCGTTTTTCTGGCCACCAAGCGGAACCCAATCTGCTTAAAAAGTGGTTACCTGTGGATCCATCCCATAGACTATAATGGGGTCCACCGGGTTTCCGCCTGAAAAAGGCAGAGAGAAAAGCCCTGCTTGCAGGACGCATTTTTCAAGTGGATTCGAGGACGGAATCCCCCGAACAGAGACTGGGCATAGATGTGAAACTAGCCGTATAACAGTATTAATAAATTTGCCTTATATTATTCTTTTTGTGATCTAGAGACACTGGAGAGGAGGATTTTATTAAGACTAAATTATTAAGTCTTAAAGGGGTTATGCTACAAAAATGATTGATTCTTTATCCATAGGATAGAGGGTGAATTGCTGATCGGTGGGGTCCAACAGGTGAGACTCCCACTAATCCTGGCAACCACTATTCATAGGATAGAGTATAAATTACTGATCGATGGGGGTCCAACAGCTGAGACCCCCTTTGATCCTGACAACAAGGATAAATAATTTTCATGGTATAACCCCTTTAATATTTTTGAGCACTGGAGGTGCCAGAATTATTAAGAATCTCTAGAATTTTAATAATTCTTGTGCTCAAACGGAGGTCCTAGTCACCAGAAATGAAATACAAGCTAGTCCTAGGGAGTTAGATGGGCCGAGGTGTTCCTACTCCAGCCTACTTTGATCCCCACCTGCTCTATTGACTTATCACAAAGATGGCACAGGAATTGGAATATGGTCACATTTTTTGGTGCAGAATGACCATGTGGCACCTTTACTCCTTAAGACCAGCCTACTGTGTATAATAAATTTACTCCATTGTACCAAACAGAAGTATTCTTGTAATACTGTAAAAGCTAATATGTAAAAATGTTGGCTTGTAAATGTATTAGATGGAAAGGATCTGCTAAATCTGCTTACTTGCCAATAAACTAAGTCAATCCCGTTTGCATTCTTCTCATTTGTAGTAAATGCTGATTTTGAGCAAATGTATGCAACTTTTTTCCATATGTGTACAGTACACAGGCTTATTTTCCCTTTCTCTTTAAGGTTTAACAAAGTGTTTCCTGAAAGCTCTTCTTCCCATCGGGACACAAGCTGTGAAACACAGAAGCAGATTGTAGTGCGATCATTCATATCCCATATGGCTGTTTAGGAAAGAAAAAAGGGGGCGCACAGTCCCCAGATAGTTTGCAATGTAAGGAAAAATATTGATGGAAGGAAAATGAATATATTTACACAAAGTTCATTCTCTCATCAGGGCCAAAAATTTGCTACATTGTGAGTCCATGACACGTACTGAAGATCTGCCAACTGGTATAAATCAAGTTTACAGATTTGCAAAGTGTGCAAGTTCACTTTTGGGTAGGATTTACACAGGAAAATGTTGTGCCGCTTACAGATTTAGGAATAAATCGTGTTGAAAGGCGTACAAAATATTTAGAACAAAGTAATGCTTCTGTTTTGAACTATAAGGCTAGAACCACACATGCCTTTCTGGTTCCATTTTTATGCAGTATTTTATGCCAAAGCCAGTAGTGGATGCAAAAGGAAAGAGAGATACAGTCATATGAAAAAGTTTGGGCACCCCTATTAATCTTAATCATTTTTAGTTCTAAATATTTGGGTGTTTGCAACAGCCATTTCAATTTGATATATCTAATAACTGATGGACACAGTAATATTTCAGGATTGAAATGAGGTTTATTGTACTAACAGAATATGTGCAATATGCATTAAACCAAAATTTGACCGGTGCAAAAGTATGGGCACCTCAACAGAAAAGTGACATTAATATTTAGTAGATCCTCCTTTTGCAAAAATCTGCTGATACTGAGTTGAATCCATGCGACCCTCAACTTTAACAAGATTCCCGGTGCCGGCATTGGCCACACAGCCCCAAAGCATGATGGAACCTCCACCAAATTTTACAGTGGGTAGCAAGTGTTTTTCTTGGAATGCTGTGTTTTTTTGACGCCATGCATAACGCCTTTTTGTATGACCAAACAACTCAATCTTTGTTTCATCAGTCCACAGGACCTTCTTCCAAAATGAAGCTGGCTTGTCCAAATGTGCTTTTGCATACCTCAGGCGACTCTGTTTGTGGCGTGCTTTCAGAAACGGCTTCTTTCGCATCACTCTCCCATACAGCTTCTCCTTGTGCAAAGTGTGCTGTATTGTTGACCGATGCACAGTGACACCATCTGCAGCAAGATGATGCTGCAGCTCTTTGGAGGTGGTCTGTGGATTGTCCTTGACTGTTCTCACCATTCTTCTTCTCTGCCTTTCTGATAGTTTTCTTGGTCTGCCACTTCTGGGCTTAACAAGAACTGTCCCTGTGGTCTTCCATTTCCTTACTATGTTCCTCACAGTGGAAACTGACAGGTTAAATCTCTGAGACAACTTTTTGTATCCTTCCCCTGAACAACTATGTTGAACAATCTTTGTTTTCAGATCATTTGAGAGTTGTTTTGAGGAGCCCATGATGCCACTCTTCAGAGGAGATTCAAATAGGAGAACAACTTGCAATTGGCCACCTCAAATACCTTTTCTCATGATTGGATACACCTGGCTATGAAGTTCAAAGCTCAGTGAGGTTACAAAAACAATTTTGTGCTTCAGTAAGTCAGTAAAAAGTAGTTAGGAGTATTCAAATCAATAAAATGATAAGGGTACCCAAATTTTTGCACCAGTCAAATTTTGGTTTAATGCATATTGCACATTTTCTGTTAGTACAATAAACCTCATTTCAATCCTGAAATATTACTGTGTCCATCAGTTATTAGATATATCAAATTGAAATGGCTGTTGCAAACACCCAAATATTTAGAACTAAAAATGATTAAGATTAATAGGGTTGCCCAAACTTTTTCATATGACTGTATAAAGGAAGGACTTGTATTTCCCACCGCTAGATCTATACCTGGCTTTAGCTCAGTAAGGGTAAGTTCACATGAAGGAATTTTGCCACGGATTTGGGGGTGGATTCCGTCTCCGAGTCTGCGGCAGATTCCGTCCAGATTCTGCATCCCATTGAAAACAATAAACAGTCCTGCTCAATCTTGCCAAGGATTCCGCGGCTCGAGACTTCCTGCTGATTAGGTCCATTCATTTGGGCCTACTCAGCAGCGGAAAGCCACCACGGAATGCTGATGCCCTGCATCAACGTGTCATGGATAGTCGTGGGTAGAAAACAGCAGCAGAAATTGAAGAGAAATTCCTCTTCATTTTCCGCTGTGTGAACTTACTCTAAGACTAAGCTCAAAGTCTGTGTCTGAGTCTCCGTAGAATCCTCCATCGCAGTGTCCAACTCAAACCGCCAATTTCAGTTAAAAAAAAAACGGACACTCAACGGACTGCGTTATAGTCTGTGGGGTCTGTTAGGCTCTGTATGTATTTGTTATTGTGGCATTACACCTGTCAGTTGTTTTGGTCCTTCAACGGACCAGAACAGCGGACTGCCCGGCACATACGTGAATTTAGGCTAAACTGTATAAAAAACTGCATGTGTTTTCAGCCTATACCAGTAGTGAGCTGCAAATTCAGCACTAGATTAACCCAGCTAAAATCACACACTCATTGTAGCAGGCAGAGGATCATGGACCCACTGGTCTTGAATTGGGAAAATACTAAGGGCATTATGTAAGTAGCCTCCCCAACTTTCAGCCTTTTTCCAGGATGTGAGCTTTGCTGCGGGGAAACAACCAAGTTGCTACCTGTTGAAGTGATCCTGATATAGGTGGCAACTGGTCAGAGACCAGAGAGACTTGAGTCCATAGTACTGAAGCAACAGACAGAACATAGTAAGTTATAGGCCAAGGAGTCAGTAGTACAGGTACATCTCAATAAATTAGAATATCTTTGAAACGTTCATTCATTTCAGTAATTCAGTAATACAATCCATAATCTGCGTCTTCCATGATTGTGTGTCCTACTGAACCAGACTGAGGGACCATTTAAAGGCTTAGGAAACCTTGGCAGGTGACACTGAATTTACAATACTGAACTTTTTTACAATATTCAAATTTTCTTAGATTTGGGTTTTCATTACCTGTAATCCATAATCAACATTTACAGAAATAAAACACCAGAAATAGAATACTCTGTGTGTAAAGAATCTAGAAAATATAGGAGGTCACTTTTTTTATTTAATTACTGAAATAAATAAATGTTTCAAAGATATTTTAATTTATTGAGATGCCCCTGTATGTATCATGCAGAACTAGATGAGGGGTGTCAGGACATGCCAAAGTCGGTAACAGGTGTTAGGCAGACCTGGATGAGCAGACTGGAGCGGGGTCATCACCAACTGCATAGTCAGCGCCATAGATGGCCGGATGTAGGAGATACAAGTGACAAGCGGTGAACAAGGGAGCTCCAGAAAGAGGCACTAAAGGGCATCTGGTATACAAAGTGACTGAAGGTTACAGAAGCAGAGTTCCATAACCTATAGTATAGACTCTTACTAATACAGATTACACTATTACACTCGGTTCACACTAGCGTTGCCTCTCCGTTGTTCTGGTCTGTTGGAGGACCACAACACCTGAGAGGCGGACCGCTAAAATAGCAGCAAGACACGTGTACAACGGACCCCATTGAATATATTAGGGACTGTCAGGTGTCCATCATTTTAATACTGACACTGGTGGAGGAAAAAGTCCTCCGTGCAGGAGTTTTTCCTCCACTAATTTTCAGGCGAACACTGCAACAGAGTCTCCAACTGAGACTCCGGTGCTGATGTGACTGTAGCCTTACTATGTACTAAAAGCGTTGTAACTTAGAGAATCAATGCGCTGCCTTTGCAAAAAAAATAAACGGCTAAGGGTGGGTTCACACCTGCGCTTGAGTCCGTCCACTGCCAATCCGAGTGAAAATCTCGGGGAACGGGATAGGCATCGGATACCGACAGGTTAGCGACACATTGGTTAAAAACCCATTCATTTGAATGGGTTTTTAAAGCAATGAGAGGGTGTGTGCTTACACCCTCTGCGCTGCGAAGCCGCTTTTTTTTCGTCGGGCACGAAGTCCTGCATATCCGACTTTGTTTCCGACGAAAAAAAAAAGGATTCGCAGCGCAGAGGGTGCAATCGGACACCTGTGCATTGCTTTAAAAACCCATTCAAATGAATGGGTATTTTAACCAATGCGTCGCTAACCTGTCGGTATCCGATGCCTATCCTGTTCCCCGAGATTTTCACTCGGATTGGCAGCGGACGGACTCAAGCGTAGGTGTGAACCCACCCCAAGCCAGGCAAGATAAGCTAATACACAATAAAAGTGACAGTGTAACATCATACATTGCAATAAGTCACTGGCAAAATACACATCATGAAATATAGACGCACAATGTACAGGGAAATAAATCCGTTATACAGGTTAATCCTGGGTAAGGACCTAAACTAGTTGCCCACCTAAGGCTATTTTCTGAAAGATGGTGGCTCCTACCACCTTGGGAGAACAAATCTAATTTCACTATGCTTATAGATCGCCTTCAGTCTTTTTCACCAATCTACCTACACCTTACATAGAGAAAACCCACACAAACCACAATGCAGAGGTTTTACAAAATGCTACATACCCTAAGATCAGTGTGGGAATTTTCAGCAGCAGCTAAGGCAGATTGTATATGTAAATGTACCTTGTAATAAAAACCCAAAGTTATTTAGATTTTTAAATGTATTTAGGTGTCTATTTCTATTTTAAAAAAAAAAAAATTCTGGGGATCAAAAATTTGTAGTCAACCAATAACCTATGTAGAGACTGGTATAGGTGTCCAGTATACTTTAGAAGACCTGCTGTATACTGTTTGGTATATGGTATGGATTGTACAGTGTTTGTCTTTTAGCTGATTTTCCTTAATTGTTCTTATAAAGGGACTGAAAAATGTTAAAATCCTAAATATAAAATTACTAAAATTGTATGTTTGATTGCAAAACTGGTACAAAACACGTTATAGTAGAACTGGTAGCAGTACAAGATGTTTAGCACTGATGGAGCAGAGTGCAGAACCTTAGAGACTATTCTGGACTGCTCCATTAGGATGAGCCCCCACGTTGCGGAAATGCAGCTTTTTTTGTTGCAGATTTTGCTGCGGTTTTTTGAGCCAAAGCCAGGAGTGGACTGAGAAGAAGGGAGAAGTATAAGAGCTTCCTATATATTTCCCATTCCATTTGTAGTTATTCTTGGCTTTGGCTCAAAAACCGCAGCAAAATCTGCAATAAAAAAAAGCTGCGTTTCTGCAACGTGGGGCCTCAGCCTTAAAATTAACAATCCTTAGGATAGGCCCTCGATTGAAGATCTGTGGGGATTCGACACACATGACCCCGTGGATCTGCTGGAATAAATGTCAATGGCTTCCACTTTTAAGACCATGTGTCGTCATGTTCATCGGTCACATGGCCTGACTGCAGCTCAGTCCCATTCAAGTGAATTGGCTGAGCTGCAAATACCAAGCACAGCCGCTGTACAAATGTTGCCACTTCAAACAGGTGAATGATCGGGGGTCAGACCTCTGACAACCTTTAACTGATGACCTATCCTATAGGTCATCAATTATGTAGCCTGGAAAGCCCCTTTAACCCTTGTAGCAGTATGGTGGGTATTTTTAGGTCACAAAGTTTAAAACAACTCAGTAACTCAAAATTGCAATAATCTGCATAAGCAAATGGTATAACAAGATATTTCTTGTTATAGGTAACCGCATATCAATTTTGACTTTCAAGACACTTTATACTGTGTCATAAGATCTGTAAGTATGTGAGCCAGAGGGCGCTGTTGAGCGACCCAGGCCAGACCAGAAAAGGCTCTCAGCCACGCCTTTGGGTGGTGGCACGTAACTCCAGGAAGGCTGGAGTGTCCGGCAGGAAGTAGTGGACCAGCTGGACAGACAGACGGTCTGTGCCAGAATGGCTGGGTCCACGGAGGACTGTTGCTGGAAGCTGAGCAATAGTCAGGACAGTTAGGGGCTCAAGGAGTGAGTTAGGACCCTAACTGTGGTCTAGGTTTTTTTTGTTGTTTTGCTGTGTTGCAGTTAAGCTGAATAAAGCCACGTTTTATTTTACGCTTGGACTGTCTGAAAGCTATCTTTCCGGCGCCCAGTACCATGAACCACCGCTGTCCGGACCAGGAGTCAGCCGCCATTTTGAGTTTAATTCCCCAAAATATCACATATGGTGGAGAAAGCGCGCATAAAGAGATCCACGCAAGTCCTGGAAGACAAGTGTTTGGTGACTGCAGTACTGCTAAGTGTGCATTGTGGCCTACAGCTGGAAGAAATCTGTGATTTCAACTGAAGAAACCCAGGGAGGGGTGAGTGAATTGCAACATAGCAATGTGTGTGCAAAAACTGGTGAAAGTAAAACTCTGGAAGAGGAATCCAGGGAATGGACTTTGTGTATACTGTGGCACAGAAGTCTGTAAAGTGCTTGCTGATGGCAAGGAAATAAGCAATGTGTGTAGAAGCTGGATATTGCAAACAGTCTATGTGAAAGGCTATGGTGCCATGTTGGTGTTTTCTGTGGAAGACAGAAGAAAATGCTGGTTGTTGTAGTGCCACATAAGTTAACTGTTTGAATACATGTGACTGCTGAAGATAGCAAAAAGTTGCTGCCGGTTGAATCCAAGGTTGCTGTGGAATATTGTGTAATCTTGTTAGTAAACCATGGGCAAGAAAAAGAGAATTTCAGCCTGTAAAACAGCAGAGAAGTTATGCTCAGGTTTATTAGTGCAGCCGTCTGAATGCAGAGAGACACAAAACCCGGAACAGATCAAGTGGAGTACAAGTAAAGATAAAGGGTTGCATGATGGTGACTCAGTTTTTCTAAAGCACCTCTGTTCTATGATTGAATATGTCCCTGCTGAGTTTGTGTCTCATAATGGAGTGCATGAACGCGCCAAAGATGAAAATATTATGGTGTTGCAGCTTCAAGATGAGAATAAAACCATCAGGTTCATTGATGAGGATAAAATATCTGATTGGAAATGGCAACTTGAGGTATTAGAAAAAGAGAACCTTAAGTTAAACTTGAAGTTAAAGAAAGATCTTGAATCTATGAGGAGTTCATATTCTAGTCATTGTGAAAATGTGGTACTGGGTTTGCCTGGAATGGACTGTGTCACTGAGAAGGAGTTTGCTGAAATGAAATGTGCTCTATTTAATGAAGTTATACAGAGTGTAGAGCAAAAGCATGTGCTTGAGAAGCAATTGCAGGATTTAAAGGAGCAGCATGTCCAAGACTCCATTGTCAAAGAGAGTGTCATTGAAAAATTAAGAGATGAGCTTGAAACTGCTAAACAAAGAGAAAGGGAACTCAACGCTAGAATATGTAGCCTGGAGAAGGCGCTGTCAGGATCTTGTGAAGATAATGAGAAGTTGTCTGTTTTGGTGCAAAATAAAGACAAAGAATTGATGGAAATGTCGTCTGTCCATGTTCAGAAAGTGCAAACCTTACAGGAGAGTCATAAAAAAGTAGAGACTCACCTTCAAGTGATGCAACTAAAAGTCACAGAAGGGGACAGGTTTCAAGCAGAGCTGCTAGACAAGGCAAACAGACTACAGGCTCAGGCGACTGATATGAAAAAAAAATGGAGGATTTGGTTAGCTCCAAGGATGAAGTTGAGACAAACCTGGAATCTGTGCAGATATTGTATGAGAACAAAGCTAATGCTTATGAGATGCTGGAAAAGGCCAAGAGAGAATTGGACCTCCAGACAGAAGACATGAGGATTCAGTTTGAAGGAAACCTGTCTAATTTATCTGCTGAGATTGTAGATCTAAAAATGCTTGTTGCTAAATTAAAGGTGCAAGTGAACAAGCAGGAGGAAATCAAGAAACAGCTGGAGTTTCAGATGGATCAAGTGAAGCGTGAGTCAGAAATAAAGTTGGAAGAGCGCACTGTTCAGATTGAACAGTTAAAAACCGAAGTGGAATCTAAAAGAGAAGAATTGGATCGATTGCAGCAGTCTCTATCCAATACTGAACAGTCAGCATCTGCCCTATCTTCAAAGCTGTCAGCACTATAAGCTGAGAAGGATTCGCTGCAGTGCCTGTTAACCTCTAAAGAATCAGAGCTGCAAGGTGCACTAGTAAAGACTGAGATGGAAGCGGCACAGAAAAATGTCGCAGTGAAGAAAGTTCTGGAGCTGGAATCAGAGATTTGTGCGCTACAGAAGGCGTTAGAATTGGAAAAAGCTGCCAGCATAGAGGCAGAGAAAGGAGAATCATTAAGTCAGACAGACATGAGTGACCTGTCCACTGATGTTGATACCACTGATCAGAGTATGATGAAACCATGTGACTCGGTAAAACGTCAAGTAGAGGGTATAGTTCCCCAGGAAGATGCTGCTAAAGGTGGACTTCCTGCAAAATGTGAGGAGGCCAAAGAAGGTCCAACGGAAGAAGAAACTGTGATTGGTCACACACTGCCTGTGACAGAGTGGGTCCAGCCTCAAACCAATGAGGTCCAAAGCCTAGAGGGCTGTGAGATGGTAAATAAGGTGAAGGGTCATCAAAAGTGTGGAACAAGAGTCCGTAAGAAGACTGACCACGCATATGTTGTCCCAACAGCTAAAGTGTCTGAAGCCATTGTGGATAAAGGTGTTGCTGTGCCTGTCTCTAGCCAAATGTCTGGTGGACAAACGGTGAATAATGACTCCATGTTGTCTGTGAAGGGGGAGTCAGGAAGTAAGAGATGGTTACATGTCACCAAGGATGTGACAGTTGTTAAAGACATACCAGAAAATGTAGTTCAGCGTGATCTATTTTGTGTGAGTGTACGGTGTGGCAATCGTGCAGAAGGAGAAGATATTGCAGTACAGAGATTGTGTATCTCAAACAAAGAGGAGAGCAAGAAGCCTATGTCTCCTAAACTTCTAAGCCTTGATGGTGATGGCAAAGTTTGCTTTGAGATGAAGGTTACGGAAAAAGTTCCCGTGATACAGTTATACTCTAAAGACATTGATGTGCATGAAATACGTGTTAGTTGGTCTCTGAGCTCCTGTGAATTCATGATTGGTGAAGATGAAGTTTTTTTACCGCTATTCACTAAAGGGATCAAAGTCATGCAGTGGGATGGCTGAAGACTATGGCGAGAAATATGATGAAAATGATGTGATTCCCTGTGTGGTGAATTGTGAAAGTGATGGAGTAAAACTTGCCTTTGCACAGAATGGCCAGGATCTTGGCGTAGCATCGAAAGTGATGAGAAGACGGAAAACTCGATGGAGCGGAATTTGGAAGAAAAAACCGCCAGATTGGGACTTCTGGAGAGACAATGGACAGGCATACATGGTTGAAGAGGGACTTCATCATAGGATGTCTCGTCCCATGGTAACTCACCCATGGGTAGTGAGCTGAGGGGGAGGGTATGTAAGTATGTGAGCCAGAGGGCGCTGTTGAGCGACCCAGGCCAGACCAGAAAAGGCTCTCAGCCACACCTTTGGGTGGTGGCGTGTAACTCCAGGAAGGCTGGAGTGTCCTGCAGGAAGCAGGAAGTAGTGGACTAGCTGGACAGACAGATGGTCTGTGCCAGAATGGCTGGGTCCACGGAGGACTGTTGCTGGAAGCTGAGCAATAGTCAGGACAGTTAGGGGCTCAAGGAGTGAGTTAGGACCCTAACTGTGGTCTAGGTTTTTTTTGTTGTTTTGCTGTGTTGCAGTTAAGCTGAATAAAGCCACTTTTATTTTACACTTGGACCGTCTGAAAGCTATCTTTCCGGCGACCAGTACCACGAACCACCGCTGTCCGGACCAGTAGTCAGCCGCCATTTTGAGTTTAATTCCCCAAAATATCACAGGTCTTATATGAGGGAACTCTATTAGTGACTTTGCTCTGCAGGAAAATTTAGTGATGGTACATTACCAAATTTGGTTATAGTCAAATTGTATGCATTTGTATGTAATTATCATCACAAACCGAAGGGAAATTGCGGCATCTCACAAATCATAAACATATGGAGGACACTAGGTCTTGACTCTCCTGTCTGATTTAGGTTTTGGTTATTGTGAAAGAAGCCATAAAGGGAAACTCCACATAGGAGATTATATTGCTTAAGGCTGAAGCCCCACATTGCGATAACGCTGCGTTTTACAGTACCTGCAGAGTGAATGGGATTCTGGCTAATCCTGTGTACACATTGCAGAAAAAAATCAGGTGAGCGCTGCAGCCTCTTCATTGTTTACATGGGTCTGTCTACCTGAATGTTGTCGACCTAGAGGTGCTATAGGGTGTTGTAGCTTTTCCCCTTATTTGAAAAACAGATTGTAACCCTCTCCTACATAACTTCGGTACCACATCTGCACGTCCCCTTCACAGCTAAACTGTATCCTGTACCCTCCGACGACCAATGCAGCACCCGGAAGCTGCTCCTCTATACATCCTGTGTGCACATCCTATTCTCCTCCCTGGTCCCCTGTCTACTACTCTATAGTACCGCAGGACCCGGGACCAGAATAGGAGGTACACACAGGCTGCGTACAAGAAGTGCTATAAATGCTCATCTCCCAACTGCTGCCCCCTAAGACCAATACATTAGAACAGCGGCAGTAGAGATCGGATTTGGCAATCGTCCTTTCTGCCTGAACATGAGTAAGGTGTCTCTGCAGGCAGCAGGGACGATTACTGATCCCGGCTACCACTGTCATTATTAAGGGCCAGGAGGCAGGGGTCCGGACTTCTGGCGACCGCAGTCTACCAGCTGCAGTATGGAGAGTGCAGCTTCCTCTCTTCTGCCCTGCACTGATATGATAGATCAATGTGGGGCATGGAGGGAGAGAACTGTGCAGATACACAGTTCTCTGTGTGATCAGGAAAATCTTTATTAGAAATTGTTACGGGATTGCTAAGTGTGTTATAGTCCAAAAAAATATGGTAATTTGTCAGGTGTTGCTGTTCATCTGAGGTTGTATTCTGGTAATCTTAAACTCTTCTAAGGCCCAGATGTTTTTAGTACGCCCTGATATGTAAAACCATAGAATTGTACGTTGTTTTTCTCATGACTGTACAACATAGTTTCTTATGCACCTGTCTTATAAGAAGTTACTGTTTCCCATCCAGTAAGTGATACTTGCATCTATACTTATATCATACAATGTTTCAGCCATGTCATCATGGGAATTAACCTGATTGCAATTTGTGGGGTCAGAAAGAATTTGCTTTCTCCTCCTATGCGGTTAGGTTGGCAGCTGTCTGACCTCAGGGTTTTGTTTCGCTGTTCTCTTATTCAGCAGCTAGAAATTATAGTAATAGGAATCTGATGGATTTCCTGTATAACTGAGTAGATCTAATTACATTAAGAATATTACACATTTAATCAAGTAAATTGCCATTTCATTTACAGAAGTCACTACGGCGTTCACAGAATGCGGCTTCCAAATTAGATACATTTATTGCTATCATTTATTAAAAACGAAGGTAAATCCTGTGACATGGAAAGTATTTGCAAGTGACTATTAGGAAAAAATTCAATTAAATTCCTACAATCTGGGGAGACCATTAAAGCCACCCCCTAAGCTCCCCCATACTAAAGCTTATCTATCTCAGTACATGTATGGCAATATCCTAATGTCCATGTTTTTCTTTCTGATGGTTTACACTAGGTTCACACCTGCGTTTGGGTTTCCGTTCTTCGGGTCTGCTTCGGGACCCAAAGAACGGAAACCTAATCCTCTTAAAAAGCAATTACCCGCGGAAACACGCGGACCCCATAGACTATAATGGGGTTGTCGGGTTTTCTCCTGAAAAAGGCGGAAAAATGCGGAGAGAAAAGTCCTGCTTGCAGGATAGCAGGTGCTGGTGTGAACCTAGCCTTAGTCTGTATGTTTTCATTATTCTGCCCTTTTCTGTAAAAAGTGGTTACCCACGGACTCCATAGACTATAATGAGGTCGCCTGGTTGCAGTATAAAGCCGGCGGAGAGAAAAGTGCTCACGCAGATGTGAACCTAGCCTTAGGCTGAGGATGCACATTGCAAAAAAGCATCTTTTTGTTGTTGCAGATTTTGCTGCTTTTTTTTGGGGGGGGGGGGGCAAACTCATAAATTACTCGAAAAGGAATGGGAAATATAAAAAAAAATCACTTATACTTTTCCCTTCTGAGAAATCCACTCCACTTTGGCTCAAAAAAAATAGCAAAATCTGAAACAAAAAAGCAGCTTTTCTGCAACGTGTGATCTCAGCCTTAGTTTATCACTTTTAGACCAAAAGATAAAACAATTTCCCAGGGTAATTTTTTGATAATATTGTCAATATTCTAACAGAAATCCTTTAAACGTTATGTACAACCTGTAACCATTTAAATTCTTCCAATGCAATCAAAATTTAAGCAATATTGCAAAAAGTTTTGATTTAAAAAATCCTGTTGTTTTATGTCTACAGCTGTCTGCATACTTATGTGTTTCCATAGTAACAGACTACAAAGAAAATCTGCGTAGTCTTATCCTGCACTGCCTTCCAACTGCCGTCTACTTCTTGCTTACCTATCTAGGGATTTTTTGTAGACTATTAACATGGAAACAAATAGGTTTGTATATAAGATATAGATAGAACAGTAGGTGGACATACACTTTAGTTGCGTTAATGAACTTTGAGAACATATTTTGCAGTGTAATATATTACAGTGCTTTCTTTGTGTGTCTTTCCCAAAATTTTCCCACTGTATTTTTTTATTCGCTGTTACGTGACAGTCCTGAATGTTTATTAAGAAGTTTTTTTTAAGGCAAAAATAAAAGCTTAGGAGATGAGGCTTATTTTTCCTATTTGCAGTGTTTTTGTGACCTACATCCACAAGGCAGAATATTACTTAGTAAAGTAAACCTCTACATTTTGGCAAGTGTAAAAATAAATGTTTTTTCACCTTTATAAAAATATAGGCAATATTACAAATATTACAAATATTGCCTATTTTTCTATCAGCTTCATGTGATGCTGGTGGACACACTGGAATCACTTATACTTTTCCCTTCTGCAAAATCTACTCCTGGCTTTGGCTCATGAAGCAAAATCTGCAACAAAAAAGCACCTTTTCCACAACATTGCGCTGTGTCCTCTAAGGCTGGGGACACAGGGTTAGTGGATACAAACTCAATGGGGGATAGCCCACTATGATCTACAGGAGCAGCATCTCATCCACACAATACAACTAAGAACAGCGGCCAAGAATAAGCTGAGCTGTGGGTCTTAAACCTGCAGCATGTCCATTATTGCTGTGGCTTTTACCCACGGCTTTCGCAAAGATAGAAAACTGCAGCAGTCCCACTTAGAGACTTGGTAAGCTGCAGCCAAAACATCCTATTTCAGGTGTTTTTACTGCAGCGAGGAACCCAATGCAAAATTTCTTTGACAAAAATTCTCTCCCATGTGGCCACTGCCTTCAACTATCAGTGGAACTCAGGTGTGGTGCCGATGGACTAAGCTGACCCATTTTACATATATTATAGGTGGTATCAACAGAAGGCATATCGGAACCAGCGGTTGGCGAAGATGAGAGTTGGCATGCAAACAGTGAGGAAGATGGACAAGGAGCTTCTAGAGAGACCATCAGGCAAACTAGCTTGGAGAGCCCTGCAGGAGAGGGAGAACCGCAGAAAGTATGCTCACATGTAAAGACTGCAGTCACACCTGCATGCAGTGTGGTGACAGACAGATATGAGATAGACACATGGTTAGATAGATAATAGAAGATCATAAAATAGGTAAGCATTTTAATGTAGGTGAAGAAAAAAGCCGATATTTATTAGCCCACTCGCAACATTTCAGTCCAAGCAGGACCCTTTTCAAGTAAAGCGCCAACATATTCCGCAACAGTTTACAAGTCAAAGGGTACATGAGAAGACAATATTTGACATTACAATGTGACAAAAAAATTGACATATCAAACAATAGGAGTGAGGGCCCTGCTCGCAAAACCTTACAATCTAACCTATTTTTTTTTTACTTTCTATTGAAGTGACCAAGCAGCTGTTGGTTTTAGGACTTACGCTAGGTTCACACCTACGCTCGGGTTTCTGTTCTTTGGGTCTGCTTGGGGACCTGAAAAACGGAAACCAATTCCACTTAAAAAGCGGTTACCCACATAGACTATAATGGGGTCCGCTGATAAATTGTGGAGAGAAAAGTCTTGCTTGCAATGGGGAATGGGGGACGGAATCCCCAAACAGAAATCGAGTGCTAGTGTGAATCCAGCCATACACCCACAATGTTTAACTAGTATTTTTGTTTTCTATTAGATAGAAGATAGATAGATAGATCGATAGATAAATACTGTGGATAGATGCAATAGATCGATTGATAGATACTGTAGATAGAAGCTGTATAGATTAATAGATATAGTAGATAGTTGCTGTAGCTAGATAGTGTAGATAGACATATGTATATAGAGGTACAAGAGACTGTGGGATAATGTGAAACTATTTACTATTCTCGGAGGAGTTCAGATTCCTTACTCAGTGCTGCGTAGTAAACCGCCTAGACATACAAGAGCTAGTGATACATGTAATACAGGACCAGCATAAAGCAAGCAGAGCTTGGATACATGATATTTCTGACCGGCACAGCTGTTTGCAGAGATCATCCGCGGACCAGATGTGGCAGAGCGCCTCTCCCAGCATGATATCCACATACTGGGATTCCCATACAACTTGAAGAAGCCATTTATCACAGGGGATTGAATATCGCCCCTGTGTTTACTTCTCTATAAACAAGTTTAAACAACTTGTTGAAAACTTTACATACTTTGGCTTCAGAAGGATACAGACTTCTGCTTCCTTGTATATTTTTGTACCTTGTTAAGTAAAAAACCCAGGCTCTTTCTAGAAATGTACCTTGTGATGACTATACTGTCTGGAATGTAAGAATAAATACACTAACTGCTGAAAATATCATCCCCTTTATTAACGTTATCATCCGTATGTTACATTAGAATAAACTCTAACTCTATGGTAAAGACAAGCATGAAAATTTAAAGGGGCCCTCTAGCCAGAACCCTTACATGGTACAGTGGAGGACTAGACCAGAGGCTCACACATCAGAAATAAAGCACCTGGTTAAAGAATAAACAGCATTACTATTTGCTCAACTTTTATTACTATTAGACCAAAACAAAAAAGAGTCCTTCTTTAATATTGTCAGTCCTTAGAATACATAGAAAACCTGTAAAAGGTGTGTACACCACTGTAACCATTTTCATTCTTGCAATGCAATGAAAATGTCTGCAATATTTCATATAGTCTTGATTTAAAAAAAAATCCTGTTGTTTTGTGTCTACAACTATCCACATACCTATGTGTCTCCATAGTTACAGACTACAAAGAAACCTTGTGTAGTCTGATCCTGCAGTTATACTCTCTTCCATCTGCACCCTACTTCTTGCTTACCTACATTCAGTATTGGACAGTTGTAGAGGAGTATAGAGAGTGGATTCTATAGGGATTGTTTGTAAACTATTACCATGGGCACAGATAGACTTCTATATGAGATGTAAACAGTACAGTAGGCGGACACTCATTTAGTTGCATTAATGACCTATGAGAACATATTTTGTATTGTAATATTATTTTTTTTTATTATTTTTAGCTGAGCATTTCTTCATGTAGCCTTTATTAAGGCTATTGTAGGCATACCTTTCGTTTCCTGAATCTTGCCTGAATTTTCCAGAAAAAGCCCTTTTCTTGTGTAAATTTGTCTTCACGGAGTACAGGGGGCGTTCCGCCTGTGCTCTGAGCACACCCGCGTCATCATTCTCTCCCTCCTTCCTTGCTGTTGACGCTTTCTCCTCCTCTTCTTTGCTTCTTCCTCCCGTCAGCACGAACAAAATCGAAAATCTGAAAGATAGACTCCCTTTAAGGAATTTTTTAAGCAAAATTTTTAACAGAAAAAATACAACTTTAGGAAATGAGGCGTGTTTCTACCATCTTCAGATTAGTAGATTCCAGTCTTGCACCAAAAATGGGCCACATTATCACCATCTACAAAAACTGGCTTAGACGGGTTGTTAAATTTCACCACTGCATTTGTGACCTAGATTGCAGGGTAGAATATTACTTAATACAGTAAAACCTCTACTGTAAAATTAAAGGTATTTTATAATGTAGATTTATTACAAATATTGCCTTTTTTTTTCTATCAGCCTCATGTGACGCTGTAGGACCAGGGCTGGTATAGCTTCTGTATGCAGCCATTTTTAACACTGACCTTGTCTATTTAACCCCTAAAGCTGTGGCCATCAGTGTAAAGCCGATGTTAGAATTATTCCATTGCTTGATGGTAGAATTTGCTCAGCTAAAAATGTGAGCTGGAAATTTTCAACCATTGTTGGCTGGACTAGATGTATATGGCATGGATGGTCAATTATGATCAGTTTCTGCAAGTATATGGCCACTTACTAAACGCTGCTAGCCATAAAACACTGCAAAGTAGAGGTATCGTAGTGCATGTTTGATGCGATCTGAGGATTGCATGTTCAAGACAAAAAAAATTTAAGAAAAAGTTAAAGTGTTCAGAAAAACTAAATCAAAAATAAACTTTTTTTTCTTCGAAATTGTTGTATTATGCAAAAAATATAAATCTATTTAAAATTAGCACATTATTTATCTCACATATTCTACATCGTAGAAACACACTGGATCCTGACACATAATATTGTGAGAAATATTTTGCAAATGGGCGGATAAGCAGCTAAGCATGTGACAGTCAGCCAGAATGTATATTAATAGCCAGTTATTGGAAGTGTGTCTGACCTTTCAGAAATATAGTGATCACTGTTTGGCAATAGGTTTTCTAGGAAAAATATGACGTTTTATGTGGTCATTGCAAGAGTTTTCTGTTCTATAAAGTATCAACAAATACTGTTAAGTCATTACATTGTACAATTGTACTGAAGCAATAGGTATAAACATCAGAATGCAGAGGATGTGTGAGATTGCCAGGTACATTTGCTGCTGGTAAAACTTACATGTGGGACTTTACAGCCACACTACTGGCAAGTGATAAAAGTGATGACTGATAAGATGATAGAATTGTGACATACAGTCCATTCACTTTATTAGAGACACCTGCGCTTTGGAGCGTCCCTGTAGGGGCATTACACACAAGACTCTGGAGTAAGTTTACTGATCAGTTTCAATGTAAATCCATATTAGAAAATCGGGCGATCTGAGTGACTTTGATTGAGGCAGGTTAGAGATGCTAGACTATCTGGGGCCAGTACGTCATACACTGACAACCTTGCAGGGTTTTCTCATCCAACAGTATCAAGAGCAGAGAAGAGTGAACCAGTTTGTGACGGAATAGATTTGTTACGAATTTTCCAAAAATTTCAAGTTCAGCTGAAACAAAAATGTTGGTGTTCTCCACCGGAGACTATAATAAGTGGAGACCCAGGGTTGGTGCATAAATGTAATAAATAATGATACTCACCTTCCCTCACCTGTCCTGGGCTCTCTTGTAGTTTTCTTTGGTTGTCGTCTTGCCTTCAATGGAGTTAGGAGTAGAGATGAGAGAAGCGGTTTGAAAAAAGCCGGATTCCTTATTAATTTTCAAAATTTTGATGAACCTGAAATTTTGGGGGTTTATAACCCATGAAATCCTCTGGGGTCTCACACAGAGCAGAAACATAACACTGATACTCATCACGTCTCTTACCTCTCATGCCTGTCTTGTGGCCTCCTGTGTGACATCACGGGGCCCCAGGGGACTACTGTTACTTGTTATTGGGCTTCAGTGGTCACATGGGGTCCGGCAACATCATGACGCTTGCGTCAAAATGTCATGACATCACTAGACCGAGGAGGCCCAATCACATTCCTTAACAGTTCGGTCCAAAACTAAACTCTTTCACAAATATTCATGAAACAAGTCTTGTTAGCATTGTGGTCATGTTCTGTCTATAAGGCAGTTGTCTAACCAGTGGCAGAAGGACACCGAGAAGTGTACCGAGAAGAACTGATGGAAGGCAAAGGTCACACCAAATATTGATAAGATTTAGATTTCTCTTTTCTTCAGTCACTTCATTTTGATAATGGACAATAATAGACTATTATACTGTTATAGAAAGCATTCTTACTTTGCAGCAACCCCTGCTTAAATCTTTTGCACAGTACTGTATAGGTATTCATTTACCATTACTCAATTGCTGGTATCTTCTGTCAACAACATTGAATGCAGAAAGAACTTTAAAACAAGGCAACAGCTTTACCCTGAAATAATCCCAAAAGTAGCCTAATATATATCGCCAGTATAAAGCCTTATCCAAATTATTTACAACCGCGGGAGATTTACCTATCCCATAACTATCTGCTTAGTTTGATCACTTGTTAAACGCCAGGATACTGAGGATGTCCAATCTGACCATTGCTTGGCTGCTTATCTTGAAACATTAATACAGTGACAGAGAGGATTATGTGCAGATTGAATTGCTAATAAGGATTACCTAAGCGACTGAAGGGAAAACCGGCTATTAATTTTATCCATGTTTTAGGTACTATTAATAGATTTGCAAACAAGGGAAAAGAAAACAGACTCAAGAAGCAACATGCAATGTGCAAAATTAAATCCGCTTTACCCTTTGCTACAAATTACAGATAAGGATAGGCTTGTTTACTGTCAGGGCTCTTTGTAGGCAAATGGGGCAGCTGTACAGGGCTCCAATTTCCTAGGGGGTAACCAGTATACAAACAGTGGTTGCTGCTAAGGAAAAATGTTTAGATGTCTAAAAGATATAGATACCCCTTAAATGGGTTGTCTGGCCTACAATTTTATCTATTAATTAGGCCGAGGGATGTGAAAAAAAAATAAAAGAAAGCCATATTCACCTGTCCCCGGTGCTTCGGTGCCTCCCCGTGCGGTCCGGTCCTGCAGCTCCGTTGTCTTCCGGCGGAGGTACTGGCCGCATGTGACTGCTGAGGCCAATCAGTGACCTCAAGAAGGGAACCGGTGATGTCACTACTTGTATAATAATATACCCCAGCACAAGTGATACATTTTCTTGAAGTAGACTTCTTGCACCCTGTTAGGGCTTATTGTCAGTCTTTGTCCTGACAGCGCTGCTGCCTACATCAAGTTACAGCAGCTGGTAAGAAGCTCTGGATGTTGTAACTTAGAGCAGCATAGGCATAAAAGGAAAGGCAGGAGTTCCACAAAACTCTCCTACTGAAAATGGGGTGCCTTGGGTCCCCAAGTAAAATTCATTTGGGGGTCCACTGAACCCTGAAACTTGAGTTTGTATCCTGTTATCTTGAGAACCCTAAAACCTAAGCTTGTATCCCACTATCCTGTGTACACTGAAACCTGAGTCTGTATCCTACTCTCCTTTGCCCTGTGGACAAGTCTGTTCCTGTGTCTTGCTGTGACTGCTTCCTGTGAACTGTTACAAGTCTGTCTGTTATGGGGGTAACCTGCCCCTACCCAGACCTTGTTCCTGTGATGTTACCTCACCTGCTTGAGTTTTATTGGATTTTGCCAGTTGACCTGCTACAAGAACATTATGGTATATAACATGCTATATCATTATATGATGGCAGTATTTCTTTAATTACATTATCTGATTCTTAGAAATTATTACCAAACACTGGAAGTTTCATTTACAGTTAAGTTTTATTGCACATGTTCCTTGAGATAACTTTATCTCCTTACCCATATATATGATCTCTTTAACCAACTAGAAGATATATAACATATCTAGTTATTTAGGAAATTCTGATACTTATCTTCAAGATTTATTCAAAGTATTTTTTTTCATACTTACTTATGCTGCTTGGTCTTGTCAAATACTATGGGGCAGATTTACTAATGCTGTCTATTATTTACACAGTGTAAACTTAGATTAAAATGTCTAAAGATGCACCAGATTTATTATAGTGGCTGATGCTGGATGATAAATCTGGTGCATCTTTAGACTGTCTAATCTAAGTTTATACCACCTATTTCATGGCCAGAATATTTGACAAGCCATGCCCCTTTTCAGATAAACTCCATCCCCTAAAAAGTGTCTACAATGAATAATAAATGTGTTACAAAACATGTAGGCCGGTTCTGTTGCCCACGTTAAGCCACCTTTCAACTTAAAGGGGTTATTGGATCTAAAAGTGAATATTCCAAAAATGTCTAACAAGCTGTTTTTCATTGCTTAAAGTCCACCCACCAGGGGCGTAACTTGAGGGGGTGCAGAAGGTGCAGTCGCACCGGGGCCCAGGAGCCTTAGGGGGGTCATAAGAACTGGCATCAGTATTGAGATTGCAGCTTCCATCTGGCCCATAAGCCAAGGAGACCCACAGATTACCCTAACCACACTAAGGTTGATTAAACTCCTTAGCACCCGTAACCATCACTATTAAGAATTCGCTGTAGGGATGAGGTAGGGGGCCCAGGACAAAAGATTGCACCGGGGCCCACAAGACTTTAGTTACGCCACTGCCACCCACATACCTCTCACCAACCCTTTGCTGTCTCCTAACATGTCCCAGAGGGCCTGGCCACATATCTGCTTTGTCGACTTTTGGGTCTTCCGGCTACAGTAGTTTCATGCACAGGAAACCCACCACATCCTGAAATGTTAGCAATAGTCTTGCCCTGCTCCCTGCACTAGTCTCATCTCGCTCCAAGAATTAGGAATGCCTTGCTCTTCGCCTCACACTAACATGTGGGGCAAATCACTAGTAATGTACAGCTCGCTCAGTCTCACAGTAGGGGAGCTGAAACAGCACTGACAGCGAAATAACCACTCAGATGATGTGGTCACATCTGACTGACATCTGAGGGCCTTCAGCCCTGTGAGCACTGCTGCTGTTTCTGCTCAAGTAGGAAGGGTGATGGGTGGAAGAACCAACTTCCACTGCACAGGGTGGTGCAGGCAGAAAATGGTAGGGGCGAGAACAGGGGTTGTACAGGGTTCGAAAAAGATAGCTGTTCTTTTCTGAAAATAGAGCCATACCTGTCCACAGATTGTACGTCTTATTGTATTCCATCCCAATTTGCTTCATTGCCGCTGCAATACGAATTCCAACCATTATATAGGTGTGGTGCAATATTTTTGTAATCTGCAAAAGCCACTTTAATATCCTATTCAGCCACCTGTGACTCTTTGGTTTAAGAAAATGTTGCATTTCCAAAGGTGATAACCACTAATGGCATCCATTGTAGTACTTACCCCATTACTGTAAACACTAACCAAAATCTGATATACCTCAACAGCAGGTGATACATTTTGCCATACTGGACATCAGTTACCTTTGTCACCCTACATAGAAGTTACACCATTCTTAAACCTTCATCTCCACCTGCCTTTTACAGCAAATGCATAACCAGTTTGATGGACCCTCCACATAATATTTAGTCTATGCAATCGCCTATGGTGATTCCGATAGGCTAGATCATGAATCGGCCAGACAATGTCATCTCAGAAAAATGGGTCATGCTAAGATATTTGCAGTTGTCTTCAGTTGTCACGTTTCAGTAATACAAACTTGTGCCAAAACCGCAGCCCTTGAGGCCAGCTCACCAGATGAAACCAAAAAGGGGAAGTTGTCAGAAGAAAAGGGGAAATCTGAAGTATTTCCACACAGTATGTGTCATATGGATAGATGAAATCAAAAGCTTGGTTGATGATTCTAGAAGTTAAGCTCAGACATGAGTTTTTATTTAGCACCGAGGTGGGGAAACACGAAGACTTGCAAAGTATTAGTCAGTGGAAAAGCTATTGAGATATTTTCGTCTACATTTAAAGAAACTTATGATAATTTACATGACAAAAAGTTTCAAATGTTAAAATTATTAGTCAGCTGAGATTTTTAGTTTTGCATTTCACACAGTTTTCTAATAAAAAGGATATTGGCTTGCATAAAAATTTGCGGAAGCACCTTGAGCACCCCAGGCTTTGTCCCTTTAGTACATTGGAAAATGCAGCACATTGGTTTATAAATAGAGATGGGTTAACTGATTTGTTACAAGCTAGATTCGACCTGAATATTCCAAATTATTTGTTTTTTAACAATACCTAATACTTTTGGAATGTATTGCTCAGTGAAAATACCGAGGAGACACGTGTCTGTGAAGTTGGCTGTGGTTCTGGTATCACCTGACAACTTCTCAGCCAAAATGAGTGGCCGGTAGACACCTTACAGTGCTGATGTCACAGACATAAGATTTTATTAGAGGATGACCGAGCCATTTTGGGATATGTTCAAGCTGAGAAACACTTGTGTTATCATCATCACTGCATGACCATAAGCAATAGCTCCAGTGTCTACTGGAAAACAACTGCAACAGTGTCATAGAATTACAGAATAAAAGGAAGAGGACAAGTTAAAGGAAGTTTAGTTAGATTTAATCAGTTAAAGGCAGATAGGCAGAGAAATTATAGGAGTGGAGGGAGGGAGAATTTCTGCATTGTGCTGTGAGCCTGACTGCTGCAGTTTGCACAGAGTTCCACACCTAAACAGCCAGACGTCATCTCTTTCAGCCCAGTACACATTATTCTATTCTATGCTGTACTGCCACTCATGGCCCAGGCTACCACCACTCAGCCACGCATGTCCTGCGGCTTGGTCCATCACATTCTACTATACCACACTGTTGGTGCCACAATATTGGCATAAAACAACAAAGTTAAATTAAAAAAATGCCATTTTAATTTCACATCTGCTCCCATGAAGGAATAATTCTTGTTCTGGAAAGCCACTTCTCCTTCTGCACTTTTCAACTAGTCTCAAAGCCACAAATCTGTCTGCAAAATAATACACAATAAATAATGTCCAATAAATACAACATAAAGTTATTACTTGGTTATCATAGACATACAGTCGTATACCAAGGAATCATGATAAATGTATCAACCATGTCTCCTTATCAGAGGCGTAGCTAGGGGCTCAGCACAGGGGGGCAAACACGTCCAAGTGGGCCCCCAAATTAGGTATACCGATATTATCACTAGATGGTGACCATATAGTGGTAAATACCAGTTATTTACAGGGCTCTACAGACCATTTAGGTGAATACAGGGCAGTAACACTCTGTGACTTACAGGTGACGTCTATGACTAATCCTTCACATTTCCCGGCTCTTCCATCTGGTGGCTTGTGGTTTACAAGACAGAGTCAGTTACAGCATGAGTTTCAACTAGATTGGTGTCTTGCTGACGCCGATCTAGTTAAAAGTAAAGCATGTATTAATGGCGGCCCTGGGGTGGGCCCCACAGAGTCAGTGGGCCCGGGGCAGCCGCCCCCTCTGCCCCCCCCGCTCAGCTATGTCACTGCTCCTTATCATTCAGTAGTAACACAGTAAAGTGAGTTGCAGAGTTAGGAGCAAAGTGTCCGGATGTATATAGTCTATGGGCAGTCCGGAAGTGGTTAAAGTTTGTTTTACGGTGTTATCTTAGTAAATGGAAAAAACATGAAAAATAAATTAAAAAAAAACAACCCTAAGATACAAGTGTTAGAACTGTGGGTTGCCTCCTTTTACTGTTAAGATACATTTGTTTCCTGTACACCATCAGGTCTGACTATATATTATACTCTGTATGTAACGTCTAATTATAAATCCACCCGACAGTCAATATTTTTACCTTCATTTAATCTATAAAAGGTCACAGGAAGAATAGTGTGAACAGCGCTGTAAGACTTTGTTACTGCACCATCCTAAACCGAGTTACTTGAAGAGAATATAGAAGTGATGTTAAGTGCTGATGCTTTTTCTTTTATGTACAAGCCACTGATATTTTTACTCTTCATATGACATAAGTAGGATGATACATAATATAACTTTGTAGCATAGTTAATGTATGACAATGTGTTATATTACAGGCACATAGAAAAGGCAGTTATCCCTCATGATTTTGATTCGTTCAACTACACCCCTGCCCCATCATACAGCAGGGGGGCCCTACACTTGCTCATCCATATTCACTATCCCTTGCATGAGAGAATGAATGGGTTTCCGACCAGGAAGAGAGCAGCAGGAAGACCTGTCACTTTTATAGCATTGATGGATTGTACCATCCTTGTTAAAGGGAATGTGTCACCAGAAAAAATACCTTTTTTTAACCATAGCAGCTCAATGACATTAGAGAAATTATGGTGATCAATGACCCTACAAGATCCCAAAACTCCTTCAGCATTGGTCCACCACAAAGCCTTAAATAGTGCTACACACTAAACCACAATGCCAAATAACTAAAGATGTATCCATGCCAATGGTAGATGGAACGTTGATATACAGTTGTCAAAGGTGATTGAATTCAGGAAATTCCATTAATAAATAGGATTACCCAAGTATATATCATTCTCCGCTCACCTCCAGGTTTGGTTTCCTCCTTTCCACTACAGTTTCCTGGGGCCTCTGCTGCTGCCTTCCACACGTGCCTGTCCTGACCTACTGCCTGTCAACTGTCGTGCCTGAATGCTGCCTGTCCTGACCTCTACCCATCTGACCACATCTTCTGCCTGCTCATTTGGTACCGCGCCTCAATATCATCTGCTCAGTTTCATCACCTATTGTTAATGGAGAATTTTTCTGGCATGGTGACCTGAGGGTTCGCTAAAGTGAAGTCCAGATACCTGTATTCTGAATAAAGGGTGAATACTAAGGAATCCCATACCCCATACTCCTGGGTTTAGCTGAAAGTTAAATGGATGAAGCTGCATATAAATATCCCAATCTCAACTGTGTTTCCAACTATTGATATCTCTGTAAATCATCCTTAGTGGCATATGAAAGATGAGATTCTTTTATCTCATATGACACCAAAAGCAAGTTTCTATGTCTTATAATGCCCGAGATATGGCCGTTGAAGTGATCCTCACCATTTTCTCTCAATAGAGAAACAAGGGGAAAAAATTGTTAATAAAGTATATTCCAAAATTTATTAATGACACAAAAGCTGACGGAAAATCAAAAGTTGTCTGAAAGTTTAGTTACACTTTAGTGGATGCAAAGAACTGGAGTTGGTGAAGGTGGTGAAAGGTCTTCTTTAAAGGGAATTTATTGTCAGAATGTTACCTATTGTTTAATTTGTGTTTTGTGCTAAACCTAATTTTATACATTGTGGTGCCATTCTATGGAATCTTACATCTCGTTTTTACTCTGGGCAATGAACCTAATAATAGACTGTCACTTCCTCTTCTGTAGAGATCACTTCTTAAGATCTCATTATCATCACAGGCAAGATTATAAAGAAAGGTAAGGTTAAGGAAGTAAAACATATATATAGATAACACAGGATCCGTCATGTGCAATAGCTCACCTCTTCTTCCTCCCTACACAACAACCTCTCTACAGGTCACACAGTACGGCTAGAAGCCAATGACTCATCTCCAGATATTAGATTCTTATAGTCTTCTTGGCTGCTGTAAAGCAAATCTCTATGCAGCTCAGGTAAAATGGCTGCCCCACTCTCTATGGTCATGTACAGAAGGTAGAATATAATGATACAATACAAATATGATAAGGAAGAAGAATATATTTAATTATCTAAATAATATGGGTGTGTGAATCTTCACAAAAAACACAAGGCTGGACCCAGTTTTCCTGCGCTCCCTCTTAGGCACAGCTGTGGCTGTGATTTCTCCAGATTAAATGGTATTAACGCGTTTTGGAGCCTACTGCTTCTTCCTCAGACTCCACTGGTATACTGATAGCCAATGTGTGCAAGCCATGAGTGTAACCTTTGCAGGAAATGTGTATTTTTGGGTTTTTAAGGATGCTAAGATATCGATCAATATGTGTATACACCAGACAGAGTATTATTCTTTTAAAATTATTGTGCATATTATTTTAAAGTGTTTTTTAAGTAACCTAATTGGTCACATGTCAGTACTTTCTACTATATAAGACTGCACTAAACAATGGCTATCAGTATACCAGTCTGAGGAAGGAGCAGTAGACTCCGAAACGCGTTACTACCAGTTTTTTTCTTTTTTGTTATTTATTTTGTCATTTTGTTGCATTTATTGCTATCTGTATACTCCAAATAAAAAATCCACCTTTGGACAAACGTATTTGGAGTCAATTACAATTAATCTGGAGGAATCACAGCCACAGCGGTGCTTAAGAGGCAGGAAAATTGGGTCCAGCCTTGTGTTTTTGTGAAGATTCACACACCCATATTATTTAGCTTTCTCCTGGTCTCTCTATTTTGGAACTCAGGACTGGGACACCATCACTGCAGCACCCGCACAAAGCCTCTATAATAAGACACAAAAGTTGTTGTGTATCACACAACACCTCAAGGTAATTTTCCAAGGGGAGCCTGGGATTATTTCACTTGTACATTTAAAGGGAGTCTATCATTAGAAAATCAACTTATGAACTAATGGCATGTTGGAATAGCCTTTAAAAAGGCTATTCTACTCCTACCTTCCATTCTCTTCCTCTCCCCGCCATTTCTGTAAAAATCCGTTTATTGCGATATACAAATTACGCTCAGGGAGCACAGGGGGCGTTCCCCCTGTGCTCCGAGCACCCCTCGTGTCATAACCTCTCGCTGCCTCTTAGTTAATTCTGTTCACACCCCTCTTCATGTTCTCCTGATCTTCTGCCTTGCGTAGGCATCCGACGCTGCGATATATGCTGACTTTGCGTGCTTTGCCCCCAAGTCTGTTACACGCTCCATGAGCGTAATTTGCATATCGCAATAAACAGATTTTTACAGAAGAAGTGAATGGAAGGTAGGAGTAGAATAGCCTTTTTAATGGCTATTCCAACGTGCCATTAGTTCAAAAGGTGATTTTCTAAAAATTTACTCCCTTTAAGGTCCCACACAAGGGAGCGCCCTGTTGTATTTTTTTTCTTTTCAATATTTCATTATCTGATTGTATTAGTAAAAACATTTAGATGATACATTCCCCCAAAAATGGGATTCCTTAAAGATTGCTCAGAACTGACAAACCTCCTTCATAACACTTGGAGTACACAATAGGATCACATTCTTTTTATGACATAACCTGTTAGGACAATCCTGTGCAATGATTTAGTGGCTGCTTCTCACAATATCCTTGGCCTTCTGTTTAATTATTCACCATGTTCTTCTCTTACATGGGAGATTTATTGGGACATTTTTTTCTTAAAGGTCACCTTTATCATGTAAAGTGCCAAGGGAGGTGTCTAGTTCTTTAACAAAAGGTATGTTAAAAGGAATTGCATCCTAAATGACTCCTCATGGATACAAAAGGGCATTTAGCTAGCATATTTATTATATCACTGCTTTGATTATGATAATTATCGGATTATCAGATTTTAGAAATATTTTTATTAATATCATGCATAACGTTACATCCTCCGTGTCATATTGATAGTTATTCTGTTATATGAGATTTAGCAGCAGAATTTAGCAGTGGAAAAAAAGAGTACAGTACAGTGCAAAAGTCTTAGGCAGATGTAGAAAAATGTTCCAAATAAGTTCCAAAAAACTCTTTTATATTTGTCAATTAACAAAATTACAAGAATGAACAAAAGAGAAATCCAAAACAAATCAATCTTTGGTGTGACCGATCTTTGGAGGAGGAATCATGGAAGTGATAATTAACATCCTCCAGTCTGTCTGGGATTACATGTTGAGACAGAAGGATTGGAACTAGCCTATATCCACAGAAGATCTGTGCTTAGGTCTCCAAGATGCTTGGAACAACTTCCTGCAAGTGTACCTAGAAGAATTGATGGAAGGTAAAGGGCAAAGGTCACACCAAATATTGATGGGGTTTAGATTTCTCTTTATTTTGATAATTGACAAAAATAAACCATTAACACGTCTATTTCTGGAAGTATTCTTACTTTGAAGCATTTTCTCCACACCTGCCTAAAACATTTGCACAATACTATATACTAAAAAAAAAAAAAAAAAAAAATAACCCATGTGAACAGCAGTTTTATGCCCAATACAAAATAAAGAAGATGACTTTAAAGTGAATGTTCACCTTTTTTGTACATCTACAGCCACAACAAGACAAGCTTACTGCATACTCCAAGTCATATTCTCAATCCCCAGCTACTCCAGTTCTGGCCAGGTCTCCGACCAGTCTCTACTTCTGGTCACTTGTATGGTTTCCCAACATTGAGACGTGACTGCTGTAGGATTGCAGGACTGACCTACTCCAGCCAGGGACAGGCTGCAGAAATCATGTCATCCTGTGTCCGGACCTGCAGCGGGAAGTAGAGACTGGCAGGAGACTGGGAACTATCGTATTCAGAGTGGTGGAAGATCAGTGAGGTATGGCTCAATTTGATATTTTAGAACATTTTAAGCTAGTTTTAGAAAATTGTTGGTCAACACGTCCAAGTATATGCTATCTTCCAGTAAGAACGGCAGGCGATTAATACTGATTCTGTGAATTCTTTCATCTCTTCTAGGGAAACAAACCAAAACAGCAGAGTTTCTTAGTAATGAATTCCATAGTGAACATAAGAGAAAAAAAACCTCATAGCTGGATGACCAAAAATGCATAAATCTATGAGACACGATTTCCTCTGTCACAGCACAGGCTACCCCCAGTGACCTAACTCTAGGAAATATGGTATATTGGGGCTTACCACAAGCAACAGAAGATTCTAAAAAGTATCATGACAACCTTTCATTTCCTTTCATATGACAATACATAGAAACACTATTTACCATGACCTACTCTACCAACTACTGATTTACTTTTTTCTTTTTTTTTTAAAAATTTTTTTATACAGCTTATTGCCTTACAGATATTCAGTAGACTAAATATGCACACAAACTGGATCCTACACTACTGTACTGTGACATCACTGTGTCATTATCACTGTACTGTGACATCACAGTACACAGTGTTTTTGTATCCCTGTGTTGACATCACTGTGTGCGTTATCCTGGTATGGTGACATCACTGTGCATTATCTCTATACTGTGACATCACTGTGTTTATTATGTATGTGCTGGCTGTGACATCACTGTGTTTATTATGTCTGTACTGTGACATCACTGCACCATCATTATTCCTGTGCTGTGACATCACTGTGTGCTTTATCCTAGTCCTGTAATATCACTGAATTCATTACCTGGTCTGTTCATTCACTATGGGGCTAATTTATCAAGACAAGAATTTCCACGTCAGTATTGATAATGCCTACTCTGTGGGAGTTTGCGCCTATTTTATGATGAGGTACATGGCATGCCTTATCATAAATTAGGCACATCCTCTGGGATTTGTGCACATAAATAGGAATCTACGCCAGCTCCTGGCATAGGCTTCTGGCATCATTTATACCAGAACACTGGTATGAATTACAAATCTGATGGAGCCTGATGTTATCAATTGGCGCCATATGCAATGACAATCTAACATGACTGGGAGCAAAGAGTCATAGATGCAAGTAAGCAGCCAACACTGAAGCATGGAGTAGTGAGTTGAGTTGCTTAGAAACCACATGCAGACCACAGCTGAAGGCAGGATAGCTGGCACTCATCCCAAGAAAGTATAGTAAAGTGAGGTCAAGTACAGTGAAGAGTAGTGTAGTCTACTGACTGTGACTGCAACAGGCACAATGTGCATGCGCTAATGGGGATTATAAGACTCATCTGCTTTTGAGTTATACAGTCATATGGAAAAGTTTGGGCACCCCTATTAATCTTAATCATTTTTAGTTCTAAATATTTGGGTGTTTGCAACAGCCATTTCAATTTGATATATCTAATAACTGATGGACACAGTAATATTTCAGGATTGAAATGAGGTTTATTGTACTAACAGAAAATGTGCAATATGCATTAAACCTAAATTTGACCGGTGCAAAAGTATGGGCACCTCAACAGAAAAGTGACATTAATATTTAGTAGATCCTCCTTTTGCAAAAATAACAGCCTCTAGTCGCTTCCTGTAGCTTTTAACCCCTTAAGGACCCAGCCCAAAAGTGTGTTAAGGACCAGGCCTCGTTTTTCAAAACTGACATGTGTCACTTTATATGGCAATAACTTTGAGACGTCTTAACTTACACAAGTGATTTTGAGATTGTTTTTTCGTGACACATTGTACTTCATGTTAGTGGTAAACACTAATGAATATTTTTGTATTTATTTATAGAAAAATAGGAAATTTGATGGAAATTTTGAAAAAAATCGCAATTTTCAAAATGTGAAATGCTCTGCTTTTCAGATAGTCATACCACCCAAATACATTAATACATATTATCTACCATATCTCTGCTTTATATCAGCATCATCTTTTAATCGTCCTGTAATTTATTTTGGATGTTAGAAGGCTTACAAGTGTAACAGCGATTTTGCAGATTTACAAGAAAATTTCCCAAACTAATTTTTTAGGGACCACTTCAGTTCTGAAGAGGATTATAAAGGCCTATATATTAGAAACCCCCATAAATCACCCCATTTTCAAAACTGCACCCCTCAAATAATTCAAAATAACATTTGGAAGTTTGTTAACCCTTTAAGAATTTCACTGGAATTAAAACAATATGGAGGTGAAATTTAGACATTTAATTTTTTCCCACTAATTCCTTAATTTAGCCCTAAAATTAACACATTCACAAAGGGTTAAAGAGGGGAAAAAATGCATCTCACAGTTTGTTATGCAATTTCTCCCGAGCACGGAAATACCCCACAAGTGGGTGTAAACTGATGTTTGGGCGAATGGCAGCGCACGGAAGGGAAGGAGCGACACTGGGCGTCTGAAAAGCAGATTTTGCTGGAATAGTTTTCAGGTGCCATGTCTCATTTGCAAAGCCCCTAGAGTACCAATACAAAGGAAAACCCCAAAAAGTGACCCCATTTTGCAAACTACACCCCTCACAGAATTCATATAGGGGTATAGTGAGCATTTTGACCTTACATTCGTTTCACAGATTTTGCTAACACTGGGATGTATAAATGAAACATTACTAAAATGTCACTTTATCCCCAAAGTTTTCATTTTCACAATGGGTTAAAGGAGAAAAAGCACCCCACAGTTTGCAAAATAATTGCTCCTAAACACAGCAATACCCCATATGTGGTCGTAATCTGCTGTATGGGTACATGGCAGGGCTCAGAATGGAAAGAGCGCTATTTAGCTTTTGGAGAGCAGATTTTGCTGGAATAGTTTTCAGGTACCATGTCGCATTTGCAGAACCCCCAAAGTACCAATACAGTGGAAACCCCCTAAAAGTGACCCCATTTTGGAAACTACACCCCTCACAGAACATATCAAGGGACATAATGAGCATTTTGACCCTACAGCTGTTTCACAGATTTTATTAACATTGGGACATTAAAATGAAAAATTACTTTTTTTTCCAATAAACCGTCAATTTAGCCCCAAATTTTTCATTTTCACAAGAGGACAAAGGAGAAAAAGCACCCCAAAGTTCGTTACACAATTTCTCCTGAACACAGAAATGCCCCATATGTGGTTGTAATCTGCTGCATGGGTAAATGGCAGGGCTAAAAATGGAAAGAGCGCTATTTAGCTTTTGGAGGGCAGATTTTGCTGGAATAGTTTTTGGATGCCATGTCGCATTTGCAGAACCCCTAAAGTACCAATATAATGGAAACCTCTCAAAAGTGACCCCATTTTAGAAACTACACCCCTCAAGGAATGTATCAAGGGGTATTATCATTTAGAGCCTAAAAATGCTTCCCAAAAATTAATGTACAAAGTGAAAATTAAAGTTTTTAAAGAAATATCCAATTTCAGTGCCTAATACGTTGCGGCCACTTTGTGGCATCAGAGACATGCACTCCTAAAACTATTAAGTGGGCTATCCCGGGGACAAAAAAATTATATATGTGGGTATAAACTGCTGCTTGGGCACGCAGCAGGGCTCAGAAGGGAAGGAGCACTGTGGTTTTTTTTAGTTTTTGGAGTACAGATTTAGAGGGACTTTCTGGTCGCCATGATATTTTTGCAGAGCCCTGGAGGTGCCAGTAAATTGGAATTCCCCAAGAAGTGACCCCCATTTTGTAGGGGCAATTTTAGGGTCTCTGCAAATGTGACATGGCGTCCAAAAAAACAACAATCTAAATATGCGCTCCAAAAGCACATAGCGCTCCTTCACATTTGCGCCCTGCTGTGTGCCCAAATGACAGTTTATGCCCACACGTATGACACTGGTGTACCCAGGATAACGTACTTAATGCCATATGTGGGTATAAACTGCTGTTTGGGCACAGCCGGGCACAGAAGGGAAAGAGCGCTATTTTGGTTTTTAGAGCACAGTTTGCTTTTTGGACCCCATGCCACTTTTGCAGAGACCATGAATTGTCAGTAAAGTGGAATCCGCAGACATGTCACCCCATTTTGGAAACTATACCCTTCAAGGGATTTATCAAGTGGGGTAGCGAGCATTATTAACCCTTAAGTGTTGCATTCTTTTAATTTCCAAAAATGAATGCGCAGCTGATAATGAAAAGTTAAAAATGAAATTTTTTCTATAGATACGCCATTTCAGTGCCCGATATGTTGTGCCCAGCTTATGTCTGCACAGACACACACTCCAAAAACTGGTGATCGGGGATCCCGGGCACAACAGCTTTTGGAGCGTTCATCTCTGATACAAGCCGGGCACAACATATTACGCACAGAAATGTCGTATTCCTGGAATTGTCATTTTCACCTTTCATCATCAGCTGCCTATTCATTTACGGATAATAAATTATAGCAACACTTGGGGGTTAAAAATGCTCACTGTACCCCTGGATAAATTCCTTCAGGGGTGCAGTTTCCAAAATGGGGTGACATGTCAGGGGATTCCACTGTACTGGCATTTCAGCTCTGCAAAAGTGCAATGGCGTCCAAAAACCAAATAGCGCTCCTTCCCTTCTGTGCCCGGCTTTGCCCAAACAGCCATTTATACCCACATATGACATTAAGTACGTTACCCTGGGTACACCAGTGTCATACATGTGGGTATAAACTGTGGTTTGGGCACACAGTAGGGCACAGAAGGGAAGGAGCGCTATATGGCTTTTGGAGCGCAGATTCAGATGTTTGGGGTCTGGATGCCATGTCATGTTTGCAGAGCCTCTAAAGTACCAGAAAAGTGGAATCCCCTAGGGAATGACCCCATTTTGAAAACTGCACCCCTCAAAGAATTTATCAAGGGGTGTAGCGAGCATTAGTATCCCAGACGTGACTGCACAGCGGATGGGGAAAAGTGAATATGTAATCTGTGCGTAGTACATTGGGTACACTAAATTCCCTACTATTTCCCCAGTAGTTCCTATTATTGGGGGGTCACTCTGGGGGTCACTTCTGGTTTATTATCCCTCGTAAGCTCTAAATCTGGTTTGTACCCTAATATACGCTCGCACAGCTTATACATTCCCTTCCTGCCGCAGCCAGTTATGCTCTAATGATTTGGCGATTTTTGGGGTTTTTGTCTTCACATTGTACGAGTTATATTTTCTTTATTTCTCTGGTGATGTAGCCATATGAGGGCTTGTTGTTTTCAGGGTGAGATGTATTTTTTAATGACATCATTTTTAGGTGCTTACAACTTATTAAATAAATTTTATTAACTCTTTCTTGGTGGATTAAAAAACAACCCCATCAATTCTGGCACTGCGTTTTATCTTTTAAATTTTTCACCATGCAGCGTAGAGCATAAGTAACATGTTATCTTTATTCTGCGGGTCGGTACGATTACGGCGATACCTCATTTATAATGTTTTTTTATGCAATACCAATTTTGCATAACAAAAACCCATTTGGGGACACAAATTTATTTTTTTTGCATCGCCATCTTCTAAGATGCGTAGCATTTTTATTTTTCAGTTTAGAGAGTTGGTTTAGGGCTTATTTTTTGCGGTACAACCTGTGCTTTTTATTGGTACTGTTTTGGGGTACATATGACTTTTTGATCACTTTTTATGGCATATTTTGTAAGGTGAGATGGCGAAAAATCGTTACTTTTGGCGGGTTTTTTCCGTTTTTTTTTCCCCGACTTTCACCGTGTACATTAAATATGGTTTCAGTTTTATTGTACAGGTTGTTACGGACGCAACGATACCAAATATGTATTGTTTTTATTAATTTTTAGGTTTATTTTTTATATAATTCATTTTATATAGGAAAAGGGAATTTTTGGGGCTTTATTCTTTTACTAATTTTTTTCACATACTTTATTTTTTTTTTTTTTTCCATTTTTTTACTTTTTCTTGTGTCCCATTAGGACACCTGAGCCAGCAATGCTTTGATTGCTGGCTCAGCACTATAGACTGCAAGACACGAGCATACTCGTGTCTTACAGCCTATACAGGAAGTCAGCGCTATGGAAACACAGCGCTGACTTCCTGATGTCTCGGCAGGATCAACCAGGTACTGGGGGCTCCAGGCAGCCTGGGGTCACTTAGCAAACCCCGGGCTGCACATTAGAGATATCGGCACCCCCCGATCTCGCCGCGGGGGGGTGCCGGGGGGTCAGCAAGACGGCGGAACCCCTTGGATGCCGCGGTCATGTTTGACCGCGGCATCCAAGGGGTTAAAACCGCCGATCGGAAGTTATGGCCGACCGGGGGTTATGGAGCAGGGTGTTAGCTGTCAGATACAGCTAACACCCGGTTCCGATACCGCCCGCTCAGATAGTTAGCGGGCGGCCGGCCTCGGGCGTAGTATTACGTCCTGGTGCGCGAAGTACCTAGCGCCCAGGACGTAATAGTACGTCCAAGGTCGTTAAGGGGTTAATCAGTTCCTGGATCCTGGATGAAGATATTTTTGACCATTCCTCTTTACAAAACAATTCCAGTTCAGTTAAGTTTGATGGTCGCCAAGCATGGACAGCCTGCTTCAAATTATCCCACAGATGTTCAATGATATTCAGGTCTGGGGACTGGGATGGCCATTCCAGAACATTGTAATTGTTCCTCTGCATGAATGCCTGAGTAGATTTGGAGCTATGTTTTGGATCATTGTCTTGCTGAACTATCCATCCCCGGCGTAACTTCAAATTCGTCACTGATTCTTGTACATTATTCTCAAGAATCTGCTGATACTGAGTTGAATCCATGCGACCCTCAACTTTAACAAGATTCCCGGTGCCGGCATTGACCACACAGCCCCAAAGCATGATGGAACCTCCACCAAATTTTACAGTGGGTAGCAAGTGTTTTTCTTGGAATGCTGTGTTTTTTTTGACGCCATGCATAACGCCCTTTTGTATGACCAAACAACTCAATCTTTGTTTCATCAGTCCACAGGACCTTCTTCCAAAATGAAGCTGGCTTGTCCAAATGTGCTTTTGCATGCCTCAGGCGCCTCTGTTTGTGGCGTGCTTTCAGAAACGGCTTCTTTCACATCACTCTCCCATACAGCTTCTCCTTGTGCAAAGTGTGCTGTATTGTTGACCGATGCACAGTGACACCATCTGCAGCAAGATGATGCTGCAGCTCTTTGGAGGTGGTCTGTGGATTGTCCTTGACTGTTCTCACCATTCTTCTTCTCTGCCTTTCTGATATTTTTCTTGGCCTGCCACTTCTGGGCTTAACAAGAACTGTCCCTGTGGTCTTCCATTTCCTTACTATGTTCCTCACAGTGGAAACTGACAGGTTAAATCTGTGAGACAACTTTTTGTATCCTTCCCCTGAACAACTATGTTGAACAATCTTTGTTTTCAGATCATTTGAGAGTTGTTTTGAGGAGCCCATGATGCCACTCTTCAGAGGAGATTCAAATAGGAGAACAACTTGCAATTGGCCACCTTAAATACCTTTTCTCATGATTGGATACACCTGGCTATGAAGTTCAAAGCTCAGTGAGGTTACAAAACCAATTTTGTGCTTCAGTAAGTCAGTAAAAAGTAGTTAGGAGTATTCAAATCAATAAAATGATAAGGGTACCCAAATTTTTGCACCGGTCAAATTTTGGTTTAATGCATATTGCACATTTTCTGTTAGTACAATAAACCTCATTTCAATCCTGAAATATTACTGTGTCCATCAGTTATTAGAGATATCAAATTGAAATGGCTGTTGCAAACACCCAGATATTTAGAACTAAAAATGATTAAGATTAATAGGGGTGCCCAAACTTTTTCATATGACTGTAACTTCATTTTCTACCCATTCCAGGATCAGATGGCAGAAATATACTATACACAGGTAGTCCCAAAACAGCTGACAGTTTCCATTTAAGGTAACTGAAAGAGTTAGTAAAAACATCACATCGGCTAATCCTTTAGTCCTTTAAGATGCCAGCTCTCGATAGTCGACAATTGTGAAACTTCTTATCCTTTCAATTTCTCTGTGCAGCTATTGATCAGTATGGTGCAAGATGTGGCTTGTGTATGTGGCTGCTGTTATACAGGATACTGTAGCTTTAACAAAGACACATGAACCTGATCTGACTTAGAGTATATTCTCACACATTGCAATTTTTTGCAATAATCCATACACAGGCTGCAGAAACAGCCCCATCACAGAAACGTCTGCAGTGAAACCTCTATTTAGTTTTAGGAACTGCGATTTTTGCGAAAAGACCAGATTTTGAGGCACTTTATCATTTAACGTTTTTGGGTCAAAGGCAGAAGAGGATTCATTTCACGCCTCTACCTTCCACCATCTTCAGTCTCACTGTAGATAAGACAGAGGTATAATGCTCATATTTTTGCCTGCCCATCTCAATTCCTTATATGCTATTGCAACCAGTTGCTAAAATGTAATATCACGCTCTCATCTGCTAATATCTGCGATAGTGTGCAGCTCTTTGAATTTGCTCTTAGAACAAAAGTGCATGTTGTGCATGTTAAAATTGAGGATGTTGAAAACCAACATGAATGAACATTCTTTTCCCCAATATCTACCATTGGAGGAGAGATAGGTGGCCCGTAAACACTTAAGATGCTTGGTTAGGCTGCTGAAAATGACAGAATTGGCCAGAATTTGTCTAATGGGTTTATGGTGGAAAACAAAAATTCTACCTTAAATAAATAGAACAGAAACGATAGTAGTGCAAAGTCAATATCAGGCTGATCTAAATCTCACCAGACCCACCTATAGTAAAGCTGCCCGTACACAAGTAATGTAGCTTTGGACGACCATCAAATGTGTATGGGGTCTTCTGCCGACAGCAGATATTCGGGATAATATGGATCAGGTAGTTGGATTTGAATTAACCGATCCTTTTGTATACATGTAGATAAGCCACTACCTGAAATGTGGCACCAGCTTTCCCCCTTTCCTATTCAGTACACATGCACTTCTTGGCTGAGCCGAGTTTGCATGTGTATAGGGGAATTGGGCTATTTAGCTGACAGCTGTCTCTTGTACATGGACAGCTTAGATGGGAGTTTAGCAACCTCAGAACTTGGACACAAGGAAAGACCCCTATAGTCATCTAATTGCAGGAGGAAGTCTCCACACGTGGTAGGTTTGTTTCAGAATTCTCCTCGCACCCTCCCATTTGATTCAACGACGATTGCAAGAATCCATGCACATGCTGCAGACACAACCTCAGAAATTTCTATAACTAACCTGCCATGTGTAAAGTTACCCTAATACTACACATAGTGCACCTAGAATCTTAAAAGGCAATTCTTTACCTTGTTCAATCCCATTGTTCAAGACGAATACAGCATAAAAATATCAAGGGAATAGAAATACAGACAACCATTTTATAGCATGTGATATTCTGTAATTCATTTGTTATATTGGATGCATTGGAAATCTAATAATTGTCATTGCAAATGTTAGATACCATGCAAGTAGGTCAGGGAAGTAGTGAGGTATCCGAATACGATATACAATATTCCAGCACTGTGAGAGTAGTGAGGATTTCCAGCAGGAGACTTCTCAGCTTGCATGACCTAGATTACAAAAGAAAAGTGTCATACAAACGCCGGAGTTTTAGAGGAAGTGTTGACTACTGAGTGAAAAATAGTTTCCTCCGGTCACAGCACAGCACAGAGAGAATGTGACCTGTGGAGTAAGTTGCTGGATTTGCTGGTGAAGGGTCTCAAGTCAACTTGTTAAACAAAATTTGAGAGTTCTCTTGGAAACCTGGTTAATGAACCAGTGACAAAGTTATTGGGGTGCAGAGGTTGTTGTCACCCCAGGACCCTAAGTACAAATGGGCCGAAAAATACCTCTATTACACAGGAGGACAGCAGTCCTGCAAATGCCACATTGCATTGGTGGGGGCTGGTAAAGATTTTGCATTGTGGATGTGGAGCATCTTATTTTGGCAGTAAGTAACTTACAAAAGAACATTCAACAAATTACACAAGGAATTCAAAGGACCCCCTACTTACCCCCTTTACCATGTGCATTATGTAACATGACTGCAAGATTCAATACAATGACATAGAACTTGACATGAGGACTACCTAAGTGGTGGATCTTCTGGGCTGCTACAAACCTCATTATGGGCTAAACTGTATAGTGTCTAAAGGATTGTGCATTCCTCACCCTTAACTGCAAGGCAGTATGGACTTTACTACAATAGATTCCAAGGTCGCTTTACTACAGCACTCTATGGAGATCAAGGCACCACTTTGCAGTACCAAAACAGGAGACAGGCAAAAGGTCAGGGCAGGTGGAGTTCTTGCAAAATGAGGATCAAGCAGAAGGTCAGGACAGACAGACGTATGAGGTCAAGAATTAGCCAAGTCAATACCAGGAATCAAAGCAGGAGGAACAATTAGGCAACCTATTGCTCAGACACCCTAGTGATGGGGGTTGAATCCTTAAATAGCAGGTCTTGATGACATCATCATTAGATGAAGAAACACAGTGTTGCACAGCCACAGAGCAAACAACAGAAAGGGTAAATCATCAGTTCATTGCAGCATCTTGGTGTGGACACGTAAAGAGATTGACAGAAAAGTATACCAAGAAACAGAATAGCCAAGCAGGATCTGTAGTGCAGACCTGGAGCAAGTGGCATCCTGTTAGCGGGGAAGATGTGACCTATTGTCTGAACACTGTGAACAGACACTGTGAAATCAAAAATTAGATTTGGCAACTTCGACGAATTTTCCTACATAATTTTATTCGATCCGAATTAAATCGCGGAGAATCATGTTAAAAAAACAGCTATTTCCTGGCTGCAGAGAGCCGGGGTAGGCGGGTGGGCGGCAAAATGGTGGAACCCATTGGATGCCGCAGTCATGTTTGACCGCGGCATCCAAGGTGTTAAAACCCCCGATCGGTTATGGAGCAGGGTGTTAAAGGGGTTAAAGGGCTGTGATATCACAGGGCTGGCTTCTGATTGGCTGCACGCATGGCATTGTGGGTGATCCTGCGTTCCCAGAGTTCCTTGCCCCACGACCTAACATGTGCAGCAGCCATTTTTTTAAAAAATGCAGTTCGTTACCACGAAGCTTAAGGAAATCCGGATTCGATGCAAATCGAATATTTCCTGAAATTCAGATCAAATTCCACTTCGTCAGCTTCGATTTGCTTATCTCTAACTGTGAACTATGTAATGGAGAGACACTATGGAGGACTTTGATATAAATTACCATAGTGAGTGTTCTCACCAAGGAATGTTGTTTGGGAAGGGTCCAAAAGAAGAAAGTCAAAGTATCTGTGATGTTGCTTCTAATGTTGATTTTTCCCAACCTGGACGAACCCTTTAACCCTATTGCAAAAAGTTTGCATTCATAGATTCCCCCTAAATAATAGTCTAAATTTTGTCTAGAAAAATGTGAAAAAAGTTTAAACCAGGTGAGATGTTCTACTTCCTTCTAAGCTATTGTTAAACTGAATTTCCTGAAAGCCTGTAAGGATTATTCTCCACTCACGGTGTGGACAGATGTCCATTTCTAGGCATACGTAATGTGGGGTGACAAAGTTTAAGTATTTAGATCTAAATCTAGCTAATCATTCCTAAAAGGGCAAAACAAACAAGGATATTACAATGAAGGGCTCTTCAAACGTCTGCTTACCCAGAGCAGGAAACACCTGGGATATTACTGTAATACAGAGACTGAAGAGCAGAATGGGATGGAGCACTCTCCAGATTCTAAGCATCTTTCTGCAGCTGAGCACCTGTAACAAGATAATATATCGCCCCTGGCTAGCACGACTGCAGTGAATAAGAGGCAGACAGATGTTCTTGGATTCTTTTGTAAAGAGGGAAGTTAGGCTAAACTGTGTGACGCATTCAGGTAGGTGGGTATCTGGGGCTCTCATTGCTTTAGTGGCAATATTATTTTTAGCATTACTCTTAAGCAAGATCACATGTAACATATAAACTGTACTGTATATCTTTCCAGCTTGCAGGGCCAGCATTTGTACAAAAAGAGTTTACATCATTCTTAGGCTCCGTGCACACAAACATAATTTTATCTGCAAGTGCGGACTCTATGGTCCCATACACAAAAATTTTAGATGTGTATCCAAGCTGTAGATTAGATCCGCAAATTATGAAGCATGTCCTATATTTGTCTGCAATTGCAGCACAGACAAGTGTTGTGGATACAAGTCATTTTGTGGATCTGTGATGGCGGATGAGTGAGATGTTTTTTGCAAATTGCTGATCAGTAAGGATGAAGTTGAATAGGTAAGATCTTTTTCTGTCTCCTTTTGTTCCTGCTCACTCCTCCCTCCATAGACTTCTACAAAGTCTCATTCACAGTTACAGGAATCGTTTGATTGCAGGGATTGCCTCAAAAGGTTGTGCAACAAAATATTAAGTTAAGGGAACCATCATTTCTGTCCAGGCCTGTTTCATGAGTTTTCTTTTTTAAAAAAATTCAGTTGAAGCCTGGTTGAAAAGCAATGTCTGACTTTCATTTGTTCATTTTCATAGAATTTTTATATATTACTATATCAGATTCAAGTTATTTCTGTGACCATTGTGGGTTTTTCTTTCATTAAACGAGGGGTACCAACAATTTTGTCCACGTGTGTATGTTCCACCTTATGAGCTATATGAAAGTTATATTCAGAATTAATAGCATTAATAGTAATAATACTACTAATAATGCATTCTTCTCTTTATTTCACTATGCTTGCCTTGCAGATATATCAGTAGATACAGGCTGTTCTATACCTAGCTTATACATTTCTCTTTGGTCCACTGAAAGCATACAAACTACAGTACAATGAATGCAAATCAGGACAGCCAGAAAAATGAAATTCCCGAGTATTCTTCAATAGACTATAGACCTTTTAGTCAAGATCCGATTTTCTCTGTTTAGTGTGGCCTATTGTCTGTGTAGGGGTCTCAGGGCTACCTGAATACTTTGGGATCTCTTCTTCTTAGGAGTGATTTATATATATATATATATATATATATATATATATATATATATATATATATATATATATATATATATATATATATATATATATATTTCCAGCATGCCATTTCTCTGCAATGAATACCAAGCACAGAGTTGTGCAATCCCATTCACTTGAATTGGACTGATCTGCAAATGTGACTCATGAACATGACTTCACCCATCTGTGAAGTTGAAGCAGCACTCACCCTAGTGAGTGGGGTGCCAGGTGTCAGACCCCCACCAATCTGATATTGATGAGCTATCCTAAGGATTGGTCATCAATAGCTGATGGATGGAGATCCAACAACCAGGATCCCTACAGATCAGCTGTTTAAAGTGACAGCAGCGTTCAAATGACCATCACATTAATTCATCACATAGCCTGTTTGCAGCTCAGTCCCATTCATTATAATAAGGGATCTTGGAACAAAATACTGATACTTTGCTCTTTAAAGCTCACCTCCTTCCCTTCCTTACACAATGATGACAGTACAGGTCACAGAACATGCCCACAACACTCCCATAAATGTCATTACGTCATCTCCAAAGTACAGGCACCTATGGTTCTTGTGGCTGCTGTAAAGCAAATCTCTTATTGCTGTTAACAGCAGCTAGAGCAAGGTGGCCATCCCCATTAACATATATTGTACAGAAAATAAAAATCTTTATACAGAAAATAAAACTATATTACAAAAAAGAACATCTGGTTTAGGACTACACAGTGACATTTGTCAAATAAAGCCATTCATTTCTATGGTGTTACATGCTGTGGCTGCGACGTGACAGTCCCACAAGAATCCAATCTTGTTCAACTTTATGCTGCATGTCAATGTTGAATCGCACAGCTACAATTGCTGTCTTTACAAACTTTGCAGAAGTTTTAGTTATTTACTATCTTTAAAGTATTTTTTATAGAAAACAAGGTACCACAGACACATGTATGCAGCAAAATCACAAGTGCAACATCACTGCGACATTACATCACATTAAAGTCGCGTAACTTTTTGTTGAGCGATTTCTATGCAATTTTCAATCTCATGGGAAATATCACTGAATAGCCTTAAATATGTAGACAAAGACGGAGACCAAGACTGCAGCCACATGACATATCAAGTCTGATGTACACTTTGCTGCTCTTTAATGTGAAGACAATACCAGCCCACGAAAACAAGGCTAGGTTCACACCTGCATGGGAAAAAATAAAATAGGACAATATAGCAGAGCATACTGTATTATTTTGTCCGGTACAATGCTGAACTCCGACAGACTCCATTACAGTCAATGTGGCCTGTTGGGTGCCATTTGTATCTATCAGAAAACGGATCTGATGCTTGCATTATTTTATACTGAAGGAGATGTGTCTTAGAAGAAGACTGCACATGTAGACACATGGAAACACTGCACTCCCAAGTGTTGTATACAGGAGCAAATCCTACAGGAGCAGGATTTTCCAAAGGGGAGGAGATGGCAACTGCGAACATTTCCCAATGACCATAACACCCACTCTTCCTTGGCTGCTGAAGAAATTGGCCAGACACCCTACCCCCCTGGTGTTGATGAATTCTCCTTTGGCAATCTCTGCCACCACTCTCAAGAAGTCCTGACACAGGACAGCAGCGACACTTGTAGGAGATCATCTACAGAGAGAGGTGACTGGCTGGAGTCAGCAAGGGGTGGTTTTACCATTAAAAACCTCTATTTGTGAACAGAGATTGTACATTTTCTTTGAATTAATCAAAAATGGCTGCTTTTGTTCAAAAACACCACCACAACTGAACATGACGTGCGTCGGATCTTGCATCTCAAATGAATTGGGATGAACAGCTATTCCGCACACAGCCTGTGGACAGGTGTGGCGCTGTTTTCCTAATGTCGTGCTACTCCATACCGTCACTGCATTTTTATGCTGTCTTTTTGGCTGTCCGGTGTAAAAGACTTTTCTTGTCTGTAGGTATAAGGAATAAACACACGACTTGGAAAGTCCTCCTGGCACTTCCTGACAGTAGCCAGTACGATCCATGTCATTTAGCAAAGCAGAAACACTATTAAACAGCCAGTGGCACTGTATAATCCTACTCACAGCAACTGCTAAGCCGTCAGTGGAAGGTATTATAAATAATCCTACTCCTGTATGAGTGTTAATGAGCAGGTGAGACCTACACCGCCGAACCATAGAAATGCAATGCCGAAATCAATTTATTCTTTTTATCCATAATTGCGTATTTTCCCTTGTGATATAACACTGCCACTGCCGTAGTCATTTGTAATAAAAGAGATTAAATTAGGAGCTAATAATGTGCAACAATATATGGTAATTAACTTCCGCTTAGAGGTCACTTAACCCTTTCAGAACTCTACGGCTAGAAAGGCCTTATCTATACCTAGGCGAAGAAACCGACCTAGGACGGGTTCATAGGGTAAACCCTGCAAAACGGAATATGAACCTTGACCCGATTTCATAGACTCCAGTCATTTGCTCTAAATATTCACTACACACAACAAACCGGACAATGGTGACCGCCCAAAGCATGGCTGTGTGCACCATTCGATCATGATAATTTAGTTCTCTACTGGAAATAGATTAAATATGTTAAATAATAAATAGGCAAAATATATTTGATAATAATATAAAATTAGAGAAAAATGTAAAAAAAAAAAAATGAAAAAGTTTATGCAAAAGATACAATACATGAACATTGCTGCTGCCACCTAGTGGACAGATCAGAATTGAGAAAGGGGACAAGGGTTTGGTTTTAGAATAGGGAATGTAGAGGAGCCTAAAAGGGATCATTTTACATCAAATTTTAATTTTATGAATAGGAACTTGAGATATTGTCCTAATATCTTTCTGGTTATAGAACTGAACGTGATGTTGATATGTAGGTAGATTGTGTAATATATAATATTATATAATGTAATGTAATATTTTTGCACATTAATGTATTTTATCTGATGAACTATTGCACAATATAATGCAAACTTTTATTACTGCTCTAGACTGAAAAAGCAGTCTAAGTCCAAGTGAGCAGCGGCATAGTTATTGGGGGTGCAGACATAGCCGTAGCTCCTGGCCCGAGGGCACATGTGCTATATAAGGGTATATTCACATCTGCATCAGGGGCTCTGCTAGGAAATCCCCATCCAGTTACCATCATTGCAGAGTCCATTAAAAATTGCATACGAAAAAGTCCTGTATTCAGTCTGGCAAAATGAAGGGTAGCAGAACGGATGCCTGAGGGACCCCATTATAATCAAGGGGGTCCCATCGGTATTTGTGTTACTTAATAGATCGGAATTTCCATTTTTCTACTCCTATAATTCAACAGAAAAAACGCAATCCAGCACAGATGTGAACGTAGCCTTAGGACTCATGCACATGACCGTGTGTATTGGCAGTGTACTAGCTGTGTTTTTCACAGTTTGCACACTGACCCATTTATTTCTATGGCCCCATACACACAACGGTGTATTTTCATGGACTCGTATATGGGGCCATGGGTCTGGAACAAAACTCTGGACAGGTCCTATTCCTGTCTGCTTTGCAGCCTGTGCTCACTGCTCACAGAGGCACAGACGACACACAGATATCATACATGTGCCGCCTGTTGCATTTAATCACGGCCCAGCGACAAGCCCACAGTACATGTACATGTCACCCTGCAACGTATTAATATTATACACAGCACCTAGTAGGTGAGGTGACATACTCTGTATTGGGGTCAGGCTACATCTCTATAAGTGTCTAAGAAAAGGATCATTGTACATTTCTATTACATTAATTTTGTGATTAAAATGATAAAATTTACCAAAGATTATGCTACGGAGAGATTCCTATCCTGCATGTTATATTACACTATATTACTTTTATGATAGCTTGTAAGGTGGGGCATGAACAGAGTATCTTTTGTGTTGTGTCTTTAAATATACAACTTTCAATATGTATGCAATCTAGGACTCATACACTAGTTATAATTGTGATATATCCGAGTATTCCCTAAGCCTAGACAAGGTCAGATATTTGATGCTGTAATGGACTAATATGGCTGCAACCACCTGTAAAATCTTTAAAGTGCCTGAAGCATGTCTCTGACAGAGTACCAGGGCAGGTAGAGGATGTCTAGTGTATACCTATTTTAATATAAATTATTAAAAATTCCAATACAAAGTTATCCTATTTACTGTAATGGGATTTTCCGGCTTATATATGACTAGAGAAAGTGTTAAAACTGAATAGAGAAGTTCTTGGCCAACTGATTTGGGGATAATGAAGTTTGCAGACAGTTCCTGTTTCAGCTAACCATATATCGCAATTAGAGATGGGTGACTCTCCCAGGGTTAGTTTTGTTTCGTCTGGCTCGGGTCCCTGAATTGTTTGGGGTCGAACAAGTTGAGATAGAACTGGAATTGGAATTATTATACACTGTGGTGTCTCTTACCTCTTTTGGTTCTTCCTGCGGCGTTCGGCACTTTTTCTTGGGATCTTTGGTAACATCATGTGCCCGGGGTCACCCAATCACTGGCCTCACCAGTCACATGGGCACGCCGAGCGTCCTGACATTATGATGCTCTGCATGGAAGCCAAAGATAATATCCAACAAAGGACATATTTTTGTTAAGCACTGTCTGTTCTTTATTCCCATTTTATTTTACATTTTTTTGGATATACTGTATATATATATAATATATATACAGTGGGGAAAAAAAGTATTTAGTCAGCCACCAATTATGCAAGTTCTCCCACTTAAAAAGATGAGGCCGGCCTGTAATTGTCATCATAGGTAGACCTCAACTATGAGAGACAAAATGAGAAAACGTATCCAGAAAATCACCTTGTCTGATTTTTAAAGAATTTATTTGCAAATTATGGTGGAAAATAAGTATTTGGTCACCTACAAACAAGCAAGATTTCTGGCTCTCACAGACCTGTAACTTCTTCTTTAAGAGGCTCCTCTGTCCTCCACTCATTACCTGTAGTAATGGCTCCTGTTTGACATTGTTATCAGTATAAAAGACACCTGTCCACAACCTCAAACAGTCACACTCCAAACTCCACTATGGTGAAGACCAAAGAGCTGTGGAAGGACACCAGAAACAAAATTGTAGACCTGCACCAGGCTGGGAAGACTGAATCTGCAATAGGCAAGCACCTTGGTGTGAAGAAATCAACTGTGGGAGCAATAATTAGAAAATGGAAGACATACAAGACCACTGATAATCTCCCTCCATCAGGGGCTCCACGCAAGATCTCACCTTGTGGGGTCAAAATGATTACAAGAACGGTGAGCAAAAATCCCAGAACCGCACGGGGGGGACCTAGTGAATGACCTGCAGAAAGCTGGGACTAACGTAACAAAGGCTACCGTCAGTAACACACTACGCCGCCAGGGACTCAGATCCTGCAGTGCCAGACGTGTCCCCCTGCTTAAGCCAGTACATATCCAGGCCCGTCTGAAGTTTGCTAGAGAGCATTTGGATGTTCCAGAAGAGTATTGGGAGAATGTCATATGGTCAGATGATGACGTGTTGCCCAGTGACAGCCCCAAAACATCACTGCTCTAGAGGAGATCTGCATGGAGGAATGGGCCAACATACCAGCAACAGTGTGTGCCAACCTTGTGAAGACTTACAGAAAACGTTTGACCTCTGTCATTGCCAGCAAAGGATATATAATAAAGTATTGAGATGAACTTTTGTTATTGACCAAATACTTAATTTCCACCATAATTTGCAAATAAATTATTTAAAAATCAGACAATGTGATTTTCTGGATTTGTTTTCTCATTTTGTCTCTCATAGTTGAGGTCTACCTATGATGACAATTACAGGCCGGCCTCATCTTCTTAAGTGGGAGAACTTGCACAATTGGTGGCTGACTAAATACTTTTTTCCCCACTGTATATATGTCTTTCTTGTTACATCTTTTTTGTTAAGCACTGTACTTTTTTGTGTATATTAATTCTAAAATTTAACAAGATTGTCCTTGGCTCTAAACATCTCCAAAAGTCCAAAGTATCACTTTAGTTTGGGGATATTGGTGTCTCACCTACCATGAGAAGCGATTGGTGGCAGCTATTTGTGTGGATGTGTGATTGTAGGGCTCGCTTCACTCTTGTGTAGCCTAGTGGGATAGGTAAGCGTGGAAGCAGAGTTCCCCTTTAAGGACACATCCAGTGTTGTATGTGTGTGTGTTTGATGAGCAAAATGTACAGATATCCCACAGAATTGGTATACAGCAAGTGAGATATATCTTGTGTATGAGACCTGATCCCTGGCAAGCAGAAATATACCTTTGCGGCCACAAACCGATGAAGCAATGCTGAATTAATCGTCTGTCTATGGATATGGCAGTCAGCCTGCAAGTGCATTAGGGGTGGGGACTTATTTTCCTGATAAAAGGTCAATTATGGCTAAAGGGGAGCCATTGGGGACCGATATCTGAGAAGAGTCAGAGCACTTGCAACTGATTGTAGGAAAATTGGACCCTCCCCCAGTGCACTTGCAGGTTGATTGATTATAATAATAATAATAGTCCTTTAATAGTCCCACAATGGGGAAATTCAGTGTGTTACAGCAGCAAAGATAAGCAGATACAAATACAACATGTACAGGAATGTTCCAAGGTGAGAGGCATTACATTAATAGCAGACAGACAGATAGGACGTAGCAGGGGGAGGGGGGGGGATTTAACAGGCAGAGAGATATTTCAGTTCTCTGTGTGTAATGATCTCCGCTTAGGTCGGTGTTGGTTGTACAGCCTAACCGCGGTGGGGAGGAAAGACTTCCGATAGCGCTCCTTCTCACACCTAGGGTGGAGCAGTCGGTCACTGACAGTACTGCTCAGCGCGATCACAGTCTCATGCATGGGATGGGACTTCTTCTTCTGCATGGAGCTCACCACGGACAGTATCCTTCTGTCACCCACCACCTGCACTGGGTCCAGTGGGCTCCCCAGGACAGAGCTGGCCCTTCTAATCAGCTTGTCAAGTTTATTTCTGTCCCTGGTTGATATACTGCTCCCCCAGCAGGCCACTCCAAAGAAGATGGCTGATGCCACTACCGAGTTGAAGAAAGTTCTAAGAAGTGCCCCCCGGATTCCAAAGGCTCTCAGTTTCCTAAGCAGGTAGAGCCTGCTGTGGCCCTTCCTGTACAGGGCCTCCATATGATCTGCCCAGTCCAGCTTATTATTAAGGAGCAAACCCAGGTACTTATAGGTGTTCACAATCTTGATGCCCGTCCCCAGGATGTCCACTGGTTTAGGAGGGCTTCTGCCTTTGCGGAAGTCCACCACCATCTCCTTGGTCTTCCCCGCGTTAATCTTCAGGTGGTTCCGCTGGCACCAGTCCACAAAATCCTGGTTCAGTTCTCTGTACTCCCTGTCATCATCATCTGTGATGAGACCCACTATTGCAGAGTCGTCAGAATACTTCTGTAGGTAGCAGCTGGATGAGTTGCACCTAAAATCTGCAGTGTACAGTGTGAAGAGGAAAGGGGCGAGAACCGTACCCTGAGGTGCCCCCGTATTACAGATCACGGTACCTGACACACAGTCTTGGGCTCTCACGTATTGAGGTCAATTTGTGAGGTAGTCTAGGATCCAGTTGGAGAGGTGGTGGTCCACTCCAGCAAGGCCCAGCTTGTCTCTCAGTAACCCGGGCTGTATGGTGTTAAAAGCACTGGAGAAGTCAAAGAACATTATTCTCACTGTGTTCCCTGGTTTCTCCAGGTGAGACAGAGCCCTGTGCAGAAGATGGATGATGGCATCATCTACCCCAATGCCCGGCCGATAACCAAACTGGAGGGGGTCCATAGCGGGGCTCACTAGAGGGCGGAGATGTGTGAGAACCAATCTCTCCAAGATCTTCATCAGGTGGGATGTCAGTGCTACAGGTCTGTAGTCGTTGAGGTCCATAGGGTGGGGTTTCTTTGGAACTGGAACCACACAAGAAGATTTCCATAATTCAGGGACTATTTCCTGCCTCAGGCTCATATTATACATATATGTAATTATACCACACAGCTGGTCCCCGCAAGTCTTAATTAGCCTTGCACTGATGTCATCTGGCCCTGCGGCTTTCCTCGCCTTGATCTTTTTCATCTCCTTCCTCACCTGGGCCCGTGTGAAGGTCAGACTGTGGTCAGATAAAGACGGATTTCTGGATTTACTGGTCTGTTGGGAAGTGGCCGCATGGGGAGAAGTCATTGTGGTGGGGGGAGCTGAAGGACATGCTGGGGTGGGAGGAGCTGGTGTGTGATCAAATCTGTTGAAGAATAGGTTTAGTTCATTAAGCCAATTAACATCTGCCTCAATCTGGCAGACAGACTGTTTATGACCCGAAATTGACTTAAGCCCCTCCCAGACCCCCCTTATGTCTTTTCTTTCCATTTGCTTTTCCATTTTTTCTTTATAACTGGCTTTTCCCTGCCTGATTTGATGCCTCAGCTCCTTTTGTACTTCCCTCAACCCCTCCTTATCCATTATCCATAAAAATATGATTATCTCTGCATTGTATCATCAGTTTATAGCCACAAAAATATGTTTCTGCATCTATTAAAGGCCTTGTAGCACTATCATTGGTTTGGAAGGCATTTTGAACCTTCCCTTTAAAATCCTGCAAAATCCCACTTTAGTGGTCAAGAAATTAAAGTTAGTTAAGGAAGTTTTAGACTGCAATATGTACCAAATTTAACTAAGATCATGTGATGTTTGATAAATTTGGCTTGAATTACAGCAACATAGAGGCCAACTTTTGGTATGCAAGTGTTATTAATCCTCAGAGCCGGAGTGAGAGGCGTCAATAATTATGATGCATCTCTGGTGGTCATTGCGCCAGAATCTGAAATCTACGCCAGTGATGATGCGTACATCCCATCTATTATTTACTCCAGTTTTTTGGTGTAAATAATGTTACATTTGTTGGTCCACCCCCTTAAGGAAGAATTCCATTGTGATGATGTCACACATGTGGTTGCCTTTATTCCTGGACAAAGTTCTATGATAATGGTATTTTTGTGATGATATCATCAGCAGAATTTAATTATGATGATATAATAGTGGTTCTCTACTCCTAGCGAATATTCAATTGTGACGAAATCATAACAGTGGTCATCTTTATCTCTGGGCAGAATTCTTAGTGGGATTTATCAAGCCCTGCACTCCAGAATTCTGGTATAAAAAAAAAAAATTGTTGCAAACTCACTCCAGTAGGGGGTGGTATAAAAAATAGAGTAACATCTCAGGACAGAAGTGTTACATTTAAATATGCGTCTAAATTTAACAAACATTGTACAATATTTGATACATTTTGCATATATTATGGCAACGTAAAAATCAAAGAACTGACTTTAAGGCTGAGACCCCACGTTGCGGAAACACAGCTTTTTTTTGTTGCAGATTTTGCTGCGGTTTTTTGAGCCAAAGCCAGGAGTGGATTGAGAAGAAGTTAGAAGTATAAGTATTTCCTTGATATTTCTCATTCCTTTTGTAGCCATTGTTGACTTTGGCTTAAAAATATGCAGCAAAATCTGCACCAAAAGACCAGCGTTTCCACAATGTGGGGCCTCAGCCTAAAAATTTCCCTCAAGATAAATTTCCCCATAGAGTTCTGTTCTGATAAATTATTTGCTCCAGTTTGTTTTCTGTATTGGCTTCATAGCTTATGGGGTCCACTGGTGTCCATGGGTAACTGCAGTTTTAGCGGAGGCGTTCTCCGTCGTTCAGGTCCCCAGTGCAAGTATGAACCTAGCCTAAGTCTGGCTTACCAAAGATAAGGCTGATCTTTAATTTGTTGCCGTAACTAAGCCATGTGCCCAAACACATTTGCCCAGCTTGGTGTACCAGTTTCAGTTTTCTTTCACTCTGCAATGTGGGTAAAATACCTTGACATACGCTGCATGAAATATTAACTTGGGTCTCCATATGTTAGCTATAAGGTGTTGCTGGGAGCTTGAAAGCAGATTCCTTCATTGCAGACACATTTACTGGTTTCTTTAAAGAGACTTGAAAGTCTCAAACAGCAGGACAAATCTGATTTTATGAGACAAATATTGTTGTGCAATTATAACAGCTGCTAACAAAAATTACATATGCTGTTTTGTTGCTTCTGATCTTTTCTCGTTGGCTTTGTGCATAATTATTTTGTAGCTTCATCCTTTATTTATGGAAGTGGGTTATTGTAATAAACACAAAAACAATGCTCATATCCATGTTACTCTCATTTGTCTGCTGTTTAGAAACCTGAGAGCAATTTTATCTGGCTCTATAATTAAAAAAAAAAAATAATTTTCTTTGAACCTTAATCTGCATCATCCCCTGTTTATGCAGTTTTTCTGTATTTTTATGTATTATAGTATTATAGCCATGCAATGGAGAGGGGCAGATTGAAATAGTTAATTTTCTTTTATTACCAGCAGGTACCACAGATTAAATGGTAATTATACATAATTATACAGCTCTCTCTCTCTTTATATATATATATATATATATATATAGTATATCGGCTTCTATTTATCGATCTCTGTCTCTACCTCTATCTATCTATCTCTATCAATCACATCTATCTATCTATCTATCTATCTATCTCTCTAAATCTATCATTCACATCTATCTATCTATCTATCTATCTATCTATCTAAATCTATCATTCACATCTATCTATCTATCTATCTATCTCTCTCTCTCGCTCTCTCTCTCTCTCTCTCTCTCTATATATATATATACAGTGGGTACGGAAAGTATTCAGACCCCTTTAAATTTTTCACTCTTTGTTTCATTGCAGCCATTTGGTAAAAGCGACAAAGTTCATTTTATTTCTCATTAATGTACACTCAGCACCCCATCTTGACAGAAAAAAAAAAACTGAAATGTAGTTATTTTTGCAAATTTATTAAAAAAGAAAAACTGAAATATCACATGGTCATAAGTATTCAGAGCCTTTGCTGTGACACTCATATATAACTCACATGCTGTCCATTTCCTTCTGATCCTCCTTGAGATAGTTCTACTCCTTCATTGGAGTCCAGCTGTGTTTAATTAAACTGATTGGACTTGATTAGGAAAGGCACACACCTGTCTATATAAGACCTCACAGCTCACAGCGCATGTCAGAGCAAATGAGAATCATGAGGTCAAAGGAACTGCCCAAGGAGCTCAGAGACAGAATTGTGGCAAGGCACAGATCTGACCAAGGTTACAAAAGAATTTCTGCAGCACTCAAGGTTCCTAAGAGCACAGTGGATTCCATAATCCTTAAATGGAAGAAGTTTGGGACAACCAGAACTCTTCCTAGACCTGGCCGTGCAGCCAAACTGAGCAATCGTGAGAGAAGAGTCTTGGTGAGAGAGGTAAAGAAGAACCCAAAGATGACTGTGGCTGAGCTCCAGAGATGCAGTAGGGAGATGGGAGAAAGTTCCACAAAGTCAACTATCACTGCAGCCCTCCACCAGTCGGGGCTTTATGGCAGTGTGGCTCGAAGGAAACCTCTCTTCAGTGCAAGACATATGAAAGCCCACATAGAGTTTGCCAAAAAACACATGAAGGACTCCCAGACTATGAGAAATAAGATTCTCTGGTCTGATGAGACGAAGATTGAACTTTTTGGCATTAATTCTAAGCGGTATGTGTGGAGAAAACCAGGCACTGCTCATCACCTGCCCAATACAATCCCAACAGTGAAACATGGTGGTGGCAGCATCATGCTATGGGGGACAGGACGACTGGTTGCAATTGAAGGAAAGATGAATGCGGCCAAGTACAGAGATATCCTGGAAGAAAACCTCTTCCAGAGTGCTCTGGACCTCAGATTGGGCCGAAGGTTCACCTTCCAACAAGACAATGACCCTAAGCACACAGCTAAAATAACAAAGGAGCGGCTTCGGAACAACTCTGTGACCATTCTTGACTGGCCCAACCAGAGCCCTGACCTCAACCCAAATGAGCATCTCTGGAGAGACCTGAAAATGGCTGTCCACGAACGTTCACCATCCAACCTGACGGAACTAGAGAGGATCTGCAAGGAAGAATGTCAGAGGATCCCCAAATCCAGATGTGAAAAACTTGTTGCGTCATTCCCAAGAAGACTCATGGCTGTACTAGCTCAAAAGGAAGGGGCTTCTACTCAATACTGAGCAAAGGGTCTAAATACTTGAATGAACATGTGAGATTTCAATTTCAAAATGCAAAGTGAATGAAGAAAAGAGAAATCTAAATCCCATCAATATTTGGTGTGACTTTTACCCTTTGGAGGAGGAGTCCTGGAAGTGGTGATACCGCCCCCCACAGATCCGTGATCTCATCATCTTCCATGCTCACAAATGACAAAAATACAAACGCTGCGCGGCAGATATAGTATAGACCTATTGGTGACAAGGTCAAATGTTGAGGAGAAAAGGTGACCAATTGGTCTCTCACCTTACTGTGCTGGGAATGGCCCAACAGCACACGAGTGATTAGTATGGAAATCAGGTGAGAGTGGCTGCAGAATGGCCCAACGTCATCGGATGACCGGACGTCAATATAACTGCGCTTTTAGGAAATGATCTCCTTGGTCACGTTTGGGTAAAAACGTGACTCTTTATTGATAATCACAACGCGTTTCAGGGTCCTATGCCTCTTTCTCAAGTGCAAAATAAATAAACGGTGTTGTAAAACAGCCCAGCAGAGGGGATACTCGCTGGATTCCCGTTTAGAGATCTAACAATGATGATTATTCAGAGAGACTTCATCATCTTCCAGTCTGTCTGGGATTACATGAAGAGCCAGAAGGATTGGAGTAAGCCTACATCCACAGAAGACCTGTGCTTATTTCTCCAAGATGGCGGGAACAACCTCCCTGCCGAATTCCTTCCAAAACTGTCTGCAAGTACCGAGAAGAACTGATGGAAGGCAAAGGGCAAAGGTCACACCAAATATTGATGGGATTTAGATTTCTCTTTTGTTCATTCACTTCATTTTGTTAATTGGCAAACATAAACCATTAACCCTTCTATGTCTGAAACCATTCTTACTTTGCAGCTTTTTTTCCCACTTCTTAAACTTTTGCTTAGTACTGCACATACCAACAACCTGAGCCATTACGATAGTGTTCAGTTTTACAGTACCCAGATTTATTATATGCTTAATCTTAGCTCCATAGTTACTATGGTCCTTGCTGTTCTTTTTCTTTCCGTTCTATCATACTTTAATTATGTAAGCTACAAAATGAAGCAGTCATAAGATGTGAAATGAAAATTTCTTGCTGAGATTGACGCTCTTTTGCAAGTTACACAATTTATCACTTTGTTTTTGATTAGAACTACGCAATGCTCTGTGCATGCGGATCATTCTGCATACTGTACCCTGTTCAATTGGTGCTGTGTTATACCATAAAAATGGGAAAATTGGTCCCTGAGGCCAGAAATAACTATGTCAACTTCTGCTGTTTATATTTTATTGAGTGCCTGGCTTCTAGATATTTTGTAATTTAATACTACTAAATGTCAACTGAAACTTCTCCCGACCACAGCATGATGTTCGGTGACAGAAAATCATTCATACCAAGACAGGAGAAGCCTCGTTAATGTGTTTCTCCTCCTCTACCGGAGCTGTAAAATAGAAAAACACAAGTTGCTCGATGTCCAGATTTAACCAGATTCACTTGAAGACATGGATTTGTGTAATGGTTGCAGGTCACAAGCTATAGTATCAACATAATGGAGCTGTGATAAACCGTAGAACATAAAACCATACCATATAAACAGAACCTAATAAGTAAAAGCTCCGCACTTCGTCTTCAGCTCACACTGTATATGCAACAGGTAAATTATCCAAGCACATATTGCTGGAAAATGAAAAGTTGTTGGAAAGTTTATGCTTTAAGTCCTCTCACAAGATAGATCTGTGTATTGTTATGTATATTCAATTGTTTTATGTGTTTCATTGTAATTGCATTGCCTAATACCCTTGCTGATGACTCATTGTTGCACTTTGTGTTTTGTATGCCGCCTTTACTTTTATTGTGTCTATGAGTGATTGCGTAATTTCGGTTCAGGTATTTTCTGGGCAGGAGGTGATACCATGATTCTCTAAATGTGCAAAATTCTGTCTATTTGTTGTACAATGGGCTGTGCCATTTCACTAATCCCAAGGCACAGCCTACACAGACTGCAGCCTAACACTTTACAGTCATGCCAGAAGCAGGAAAATCTCCCTATTACAGTTTTCCTGTGCCCTTTGGGAGTCTACTCCGAAATCTCAATGCAATAAGTGAACTTTCCCATCAGTACAGAGTGACCCGGGCTTTTCCAACCAGTGACAGTCGAAACCTGGAATAGCATGGTCCATATGTGCTGAGCACAACTCCTGTGATAGGTGTGTATGCAGGTCTACAACCGCAACGTTGTCAGAAGAAGGCATCACCTGTGTTCTATGGCGCCATTGTCGAGTTGCTGTGTGACTGTTGTAAACTGCTTTGAAGTCCTTTTGCAACCGATAACTACCTCCAGTAAAGTGTTTGGTGAAACCATGACCTGAAAGTTTAGCGTATGCACTGGCATGTTGGGCACCCTGGGTAATACAACATAAAGGGTAGTATGGTGTCAGTACCTGGCAACATAACACAAAAACACTCTACAGCTGATAGGATTACTTATGTAGCAATAGTTCCCTGTGTACAGGGATAACATAAACATTAATGGCACTGGTGAATTCAATAGCGGCAGCGACTCTTCTGTGATTGGTCCATTCTATAATTGTCTGTAAATGTAAACTCACATATAACAGTTTAGAGTGAAAAGTCACCGGAAAGTACAGGTACACTTTAAGTGTAGTTAAATTTCCGTAGTAGCAAAATTAGGTAGCAGGAGCGCAGATGTTATGATAAAGATCTAAACAGATTAGAGGTAAAATTACAGCTAAATGATACAATCATATAGTAGATTATATTCTCCACGGTATTAATGCCACAATTTACTTAAAAAAAAAAGTTCTAGTCAAAAGAGTAAAACATTTTAGCTCGCATCTGCTCGTCTTGTCATACTGAATTCTACTTAATCATATTGGAAAACAAAAACCATAATGTGGAGGTAAGTATCCATATAACAGCTGCAGGCAGCCTATGCTTCTATTACCTTGAAGTTGTCTCATTAGTGTAGATTTTGAGACACCCCCAGGAGTAAGATTGTGTGTCTAAACCAGCAAAGTTCTGTTTTTATACGCTACATTGATGTGTGGTATCTTTATTTATATGGGAAACACTCTGGGGAAGATTTAACATTAACCCCTTCTTGCTCTACACCATACTATTACGTCGCACTGAGCATATAGTTAACGTTCAGCACCATTATAGTATAGCGCAGCATTGCAGAAGGCACAGGAACTGTTCCTGTTACACTGCTTGTGGGCTCTAGTTGTATCATACAGCGGGACCCAGGACTAGATGCAGAAATTGGAAAATACTCTGACTCCAACAGATTAACCCCTCAGAATTTGGGTGGTTGGGGAGAAGCACCCCTTCTTTCAACCCCCTGCCATGAATAGATGTGTAATAGGTCTTAGGCTAGGTTCACATATGTGCTGCTCTCTCTGTCATTCGGGTCCGCTGGGGACCTGAACAACGGAGTCATGGACCCGTTTTAGTGGTTACACACGGACACGAACCTTGTGAATAGTCTAACGGAGACTCTGGCGCAGATGTGAATGTCTCCTTAGCTTAATACATATAGACAATAGTGTACCATGAACCATATACTGCAATACAGAAGTATCAAGAAATCTCAGGTTCTCAAGTTCTCTTGTGCGAGAAGGTAAATAATATACAGAAAAAATGCATGAGTCCAAAACTATCCAAAAATGTTTTACCCCATATGGTGAACGCTGTAGAAAAAGCAAAAAAAAAAAAAAAAAAAACAATGCGCAAATGAATGTGTTTTGGTCACCTTGTACATACCAGAAAATGGTACGAATAAAAACTAAAAGTTGACCAACAAAAAAAAGCCCTCACATAGCTACATCAACAAGAAAGTAAAAAAGTTATGGATTATACACACGTGGACAAAATTGTTGGTACCCCTCGTTTAATGAAAGAAAAACCCACAATTGTCACAGAAATAACTTGAATCTGACAAAAGTAATAATATATAAAAATTCTATGAAAATGAACAAATGAAAGTCAGACATTGCTTTTCAACCATGCTTCAGCAGAATTTTTTAAAAAAGAAAACTCATGAAACAGGCCTGGACAGAAATGATGGTTCCCTTAACTTAATATTTTGTTGCACAACCTTTTGAGACAATCACTGCAATCAAACGATTCCTGTAACTGTCAATGAGACTTCTGCATCTCTCAACAGGTATTTTGGCCACTCCTCATGAGCAAACTGCTCCAGTCGTCTCGGGTTTGAAGGGTGCCTTTTCCAGAAGTCATGTTTCAGCTCCTTCCAAAGATGCTCAATAGGATTTAGGTCAGTGTTCATAGAAGGCCACTTCAGAATAGTCCAATGTTTTCCTCTTAGCCATTCTTGGGTGTTTTTAGCTGTGTGTTTTGGGTCATTATCCTGTTGCAAGACCCATGACCTGCGACTGAGACCAAGCTTTCTGACACTGGGCAGCACATTTCTCTCTAGAATCCCTTGATAGTCTTGAGATTTCATTGTACCCTGCACAGATTCAAGAAACCCTGTGCCAGATGCAGCAAAGCAGCCCCAGAACATAACAGAGCCTCCTCCATGTTTCACAGTAGGGACAGTGTTCTTTTCAAGATATGCTCCATTTTTTCATCTGTGAACATAGTGCTGATGTGCCTTGCCAAAAATTTCGATTTTTGTCTCATCTGTTGATAGGGCATTCTCCCAGAAGGTTTGTGGCTTGTCAACATGTAGTTTGGCAAATTACTTTTGTCAGATTCAAGTTATTTCTGTGACCATTGTGGGTTTTTCTTTCATTAAATGAGGGGTACCAACAATTTTGTTCACGTCTGTATATCCATCCATTATATATCCATACATAGAATATGGAGACCCCCAAGTAAATTGTTTATTTTTATTATATTGTTTTATGATTTGTATATGATAATACAACCTATATAAATATGGTATTGCCGTAATTGTAAGCAGATCAATTTACAATGAAGTCTATGGAGAAGGTTGCGGGAGAAAGAGAAGGAAGGAGAGAGATATGAGACTGTCTATAGAATTTAATGAGTTATTTATGTCAGGAGAAGGCTGCATGGTAATTCCTGATAGAACTGTCACTCCTTAGTGTAGAGAGGTCTCTTATTTCACTGATGTCTCTTTTCCTCAAGAAGCTCTCCTCCCCCTCCCCTATTTAGAAACGTTTATTGGACAGAATTGATTAGTGGCAGAAGGAAGCAAATATGTGAAGAAGCAACCACTTTTCTTGTATATTGCAAAGTTTTCTACATTCACCTGCAGTATGGATTTATGAAAAATAAAAAAGTTTAGTTACGCTAGGAGGAACTGGGCTAGGGCTAAGTTTTGCCTTGACTACCATGGAGAGGGGAGACTGCAGTTAATATTTGGGGAAGAAGGGGGATGCTGTTATAACAGCACAAGTCAGCTGAGTGCTCAACTATAGTAGCAAAATTCAACCATCATAACACAAGGTGAGCAGCATTTCTGTCTGTGAGTCTTAATGTTTCACTGGTTTACTAAGGCAACACTACCTCTGAGGCATGCTTCTCTTCTTGTTCTTCTCTCCCCTTTTTTCCTCTGTCACTTCTGAGAAAAGTATATGATAGAGGGGGGAAAAGCTGAGCTCTGAGATATATAAGTTTATATGATTTGAAGCAGGATTTCTGAGTAAAAAAACAGTATATCCTGACATGACTCCAAGGAGAAACATTGAAAGTCTTTATGAGAGTATAAGAGCTACAGAACAAGCTGTCAGACCAGCTTGATGGATTTCAAGAGGACAGAGCAGCCTGCAATGTATGAGAAGACATGAGTGCCAAGATGGCGCCGCTGAAGTGGCTGCCTGTTAGGCAGCTCTGAGACTTTCTCTCTCTTATTTTTCTTTCTCTGTCTGTTTTTTTTTATCTCTCTACTTAATGGACTTTACATTATGAAGAAATGAAGAAACAAAGACTTGGAATTGGACCTTTGTGATACTTTTTTTTTGTTTTTATCTGTCTTTTTGTCCTGCTGAAATGGGGACTCTTGTGTCTGCAGGCATTTCTTTTGTCTACACAAGAGAGAAATTACTGCAGCTTAGAGTCACAACAACAGGGCTGCATACCATTTGCCCACCCATCCCCCAAGAACTCTGGAGAAAGAAAAAGCGGGGGGAGGGGCTGCAGAGCAGGAACTCTTCAGAAGATTAAAAAGAGGCGTTACCGACCAACTGTTCCCTCCATCATTATGGGCAATGTGAGATCTCTTGCAAACAAGATGGATGAACTGACAGCGCTCACCAGGCATCATCAGGAGTTTCGGGTGTGCAGCATGATGCTACTTACAGAGACTTGGCTCACTGAAGTTACTCCTGACTCTCTGGTCTCCTTGGATGGTTTTAAACTCCTTCGGGCAGACAGGACAAGGGAGAGCAGTAAGAGGAAAGGAGGGGGGCTGGCAATGTTTGTGAATAATGGTGCAATCCTAGGCACATTGTGATTAAGGAGCAAACTTGCTGTAAGGACATTGAACTATTAGCTGTGAGCATGAGACCTTTCTATCTACCAAGGGAACTATCACATGTCATCGTGATAGCTGCATATGTCCCCCCCCTCTGCGAAAGCTGACGCTGCCTGCGAGGTCCTACAAGCCACGCTGAGCCATTTACAGTCACAACACCCCCAGGCCCTCCTCCTTGTGTCTGGTGATTTCAACCACGCCTCTCCATCATCCACACTGCCCAGTTTCACACAGTATGTAACCTGCCACACAAGAGACAACAAAACACTGGACTTGTTCTTTGCCAACGTGAGGGAGGCATATAACTCATCAGCCCTACCGCCCCTGGGAAGATCGGATCACAACCTAGTACATCTCCGACCTGTGTACAAGACACTTGTACGTAGAGAACCAGCTGTCACCCGCACAGTGAGGATATGGTCCGAGGAGAGTGATGAGGCTCTGAGGGATTGTTTTGACACAACCGCATGGGAAGTTTTGCAGGATTCGTATGGAGAAGATATAGAAGGACTCACACACTGCATAACGGACTACATTAATTTTTGTGTGGACAACACAGTACCCACAAAAGTGGTGAGGTGCTTCTCCAACAACAAACCATGGATTAACTCTGATATAAAAATACTACTTAAGGAGAAAAAGATGGCATTCAGGACAAGAGATAAGGAGGGGTTGAGGGAAGTACAAAAGGAGCTGAGGCATCTAATCAGGCAAGGAAAAGCCAGTTATAAGGAAAAAATGGAAAAGCAAATGGAAAGAAAAGACATAAGGGGGGGTCTGGGAGGGGCTTAAGTCAATTTCGGGTCATAAACAGTCTGTCTGCCAGATTGAGGCAGATGTTAACTGGCTTAATGAACTAAACCTATTCTTCAACAGATTTGATCACACACCAGCTCCTCCCACCCCAGCATGTCCTTCAGCTCCCCTCACCACAATGACTTCACCCCATTCACCCCATGTGGCTACTTCCCAACAGACCAGTAAATCCAGAAATCTGTCTTTATCTGACCACAGTCTGACCTTCACACGGGCCCAGGTGAGGAAGGAGATGAAAAAGATCAAGGTGAGGAAAGCCGCAGGGCCAGATGACATCAGTGCAAGGCTAATTAAGACTTGTGGGGACCAGCTGTGTGGTATAATTACATATGTATAATATGAGCCTGAGGCAGGAAATAATCCCTGAATTATGGAAATCTTCTTGTGTGGTACCAGTTCCAAAGAAACCTCACCCTATGGACCTCAACGACTACAGACCTGTAGCACTGACATCCCACTTGATGAAGATCTTAGAGAGATTGGTTCTCACACATCTTCGCCCTCTAGTGAGCCCCGCTATGGACCCTCTCCAGTTTGCTTATCGACTGGGCATTGGGGTAGATGATGCCATCATCCACCTTCTGCACAGGGCTCTGTCTCACCTGGAAAAACCAGGGAACACGGTGAGAATAATGTTCTTTAATTTCTCCAGTGCTTTTAACACCATACAGCCCAGGTTACTGAGAGACAAGCTGGGCCTTGCTGGAGTGGACCACCACCTCTCCAACTGGACCCTAGACTACCTCACAAATCGACCTCAATACGTGAGAGCCCAAGACTGTGTGTCAGGTACCATGATCTGTAATACGGGGGCACCTCAGGGTACGGTTCTCGCCCCTTTCCTCTTCACACTGTACACTGCTGATTTTAGGTGCAACTCATCCAGCTGCTACCTACAGAAGTATTCTGATGACTCTGCAATAGTAGGCCTCATCACAGACGATGATGACAGGGAGTACAGAGAACTGAACCGGTTTTTTGTGGACTGGTGCCACCAGAACCACCTGAAGATTAACGCGGGGAAGACCAAGGAGATGGTGGTGGACTTCCGTAAAGGCAGATGCCCTCCAAAACCAGTGAACATCCTGGGGACGGGCATTGAGATTGTGAATACCTACAAGTACCTGGGTTTGCTCCTTAATAATAAGCTGGACTGGGCAGATCATATGGAGGCCCTGTACAGGAAGGGCCACAGCAGGCTCTACCTGTTTAGGAAGCTGAGAGCCTTTGGAATCCGGGGGGCACTTCTTAGGACTTTCTTCAACTCGGTAGTGGCATCAGCCATCTTCTTTGGAGTGGCCTGCTGGGGGAGCAGTATATCAACCAGGGACAGAAATAAACTTGACAAGCTGATTAGAAGGGCCAGCTCTGTCCTGGGGAGCCCACTGGACCCAGTGCAGGTGGTGGGTGACTGTCCGTGGTGAGCTCCATGCGGGAGAATAACTCCCATCCCATGCATGAGACTGTGATTGCGCTGGGCAGTACTGTCAGTGACCGACTGCTCCACCCTAGGTGTGAGAAGGAGCGCTATCGGAAGTCTTTCCTCCCCACCGCGGTTAGGCTGTACAACCAACAGCGACCTAAGCGGAGATCATTACATACAGAGAACTGAAATATCTCTCTGCCTGTTAAATCCCTCCCCCCCCCTCTGCTACGTCCTATCTGTCTGTCTGCTGTTAATGTAATGCCTCTCACCTTGGAACATTCCTGTACATGTTGTATTTGTATTTGTATCTGCTTATCTTATCTTATCTTTGCTGCTGTAACACACTGAATTTCCCCACTGTGGGACTATTAAAGGACTATTATTATTATTATTATTATTATTATTATTATTATTATTATGTACACTGCACAGGGATATTGTTATGGTTGATTTGCAAAAGCAAATATCAGCAAAAGGAGAATCAGTGCCAGCTGCGAGGTCAGATGGACTTTGCTGGATTTGGGTGTCCAAGTTATTACCATAAATGCTCCACTATCTGAAAACAAAACCACAGCCCACCATTAACTTACAGGGCAGATCTAAAACAGGAGAATAAATGTCCAGGCAAATGGTCAATACCAGGTGATGTCGTCAGAGGCAGAATAGGGAGACAAAACAGATATCCAATACAAAGCCAAGGTTCAATTCCATGCGGTAATGTCAAAGACAGAATCAGTAGGCAAACAAATAACCAGAAACAAGCCGAGGATCAGAAAAGCAATCCAATACATATGATCCGGGTTCAGAGGCAAACTAGAGTACTAAATTAGCAGGCCACATGGTTCAGGAGGGAGGGGTCTTATATATGCCTCCTCAGCTGCTAATTGGACAAGCCCAGGGAACTTGTTGAAGCTTCTCAGGTTGACATGGCAACCTTAAAGGAATATCAGCTGAATTGAGAATTCTGACAAATAAGTCTGAAAATTTTTAATAAAGATCTATCAAAATAAATGCAATACAATAATAAAAATTTTTTCAAAAGGTATCCACAGATTTTAACAGAACAGCACTGGTATGGATGTACCGTATAATAAAATGCAATTCTAAATTGGAATTAATTATAATTACAGATGTTGTAGATTGTAACATTACACTAAACATGGTAAATACACTGCTACAAGAAACTTTCACTTGACTTTTTTAATGGCTTTTAATTTGGCTTTGGCATTAAAGGGAGTCTTTCACCAGAACCGAGCATATCAGCCCAGCCCTGCAAGTACATAGGTTAGGGTCTCCTGAACAAAACTGTGTTTTCCCCTTGTGAATCCCTGCCTCATTGCCGAGATATCAACTTTTTGTCACTATCTAAACAAGCTCTTTGGAGCACCAAGGATGTTGCCGTGGCTCCAAAGTGATAAGCTGCAATGCCTTCAATGCTCCATGGAGCTTATTTGCATATTAACATTGCATACTGGCTCTATCTCGGCAACAGAGACACCAATTCACAAGGGTAAAACACCTTTTGATTCAGGTGACTCTAACCTATCTGTGGGGCTGGGTTGACATACTGGGTCCTGGTCAGAGGCGTAGCTAGCGGGGGGGGGGGAAGAGGGGGCGGCTGCCCCAGGCCCACTGACATTGTAGGGCCCACCCTGGGGCCACCATTAATACATCTTTTACTTTTAACTAGATCGGTGTCTGCAGACACAGATCTAGTTAAAACGCTTCCTGTCGCTTGCTGTCTTGTAAACCGCAAGCCACTTCAAGCCTGCGGTTTACATGACAACGAAAACACAGTCATCAGCACAGGCGGCGTGATGACGCCACAACATCGGGCCTCCTACGCTGAGACGCTGACTTCCTGTGCGTGGACCCTGCGCACAGAGCGCGGGTCAAGAAGAGAAAGCGATGACTTTGTTCCTTATGGTCGCTGGTAGGTGAGTATCACTTATATTTGTTTTGTTTTAGCTTAGTTGTGGGTATTTTAATAGTATAAGGGGTTGTTAGGAGGGGGAATTATAACTATAAGGGAGGGGGCATTATGAACATAAGGGGGGTCATTTATATAAGGGTTATTACAGGGTACAAAGGGGGAGGTTATTTATATTAGGAAGCATTATGAACATAAGGGGGTGGTCATCGATATAAGAGGTCATTAGGGATGCAGTATTTATGTCAGGGGTAATCAGGGGCATAAAATGAAGGGGCAATTAATTTAATAAAAGTGACACTTGGGCTTTATTAAGACTAAAGCCCCACGTAGCGGGCTGCAGCAAAAAAGCGCTGCAGGAAAAACCGCGGCAGTAACATTGTGGTTTTTCCCGCAGCGCTTTTCACAGAAGGGCCACAGATTTTTCCTCTGCAGACTTTCTGCTTCCATTATAACTATAGGGAAACCGCCGGTGTTTCCGTAGGTATAATTGACATGCTGCGATTTCCAAAACAGCAACGGTTTTGGAAATCGCAGTGTGTCCGCGAAACACATTTTTCCACAATGTGTGGATGGGATTTGCTAGAATCCCATCCACTTTGCAGGAACTGTAAAATGCCGCACTTTTTTTTCCCGTGGCATTTTTGCCACGTGGGGCCCCATCCCATCCCCACTTTGTGGTAAAATATGTGCAGTGGATATGCTGCGATTTCCAAAACAGTCGTGGTTTTGGAAACCTCTGCGAACTTTCTGTGCAAAGCGCAGCAGGAAGAACAGCGCTTTTTTGCAGCGGGACGCCACGAGGGGCCTTGGCCTTAAAGAGTTTTCCAGCTCATTTTTAATTGATGATCTATCCTCAGAATAAATCATCAATAAGAGATAAGTGATTCCCCACTGATCAGCTGTATGAAGGGGCTATGGCGCCTGTTTATATCGCACGCTGTCTGTTTATAGTGACCATGTGAAGTCATTCCAGCCTTGTCACATAGACGTGTATAGGACGAGGCTGTAGTTACATGACATGGCCGCTATGAGATGAATGACACTATGTAAACAGAGAAGGGGTCATGGCGCTTACACAGGTACCACGGTTCATTCAAACGGCGGATCCTGGGGGTCCCAATTATTGGAACCGCATTAATTATTTTTACCTTTTGTTTACTTTTTAATTAGGAAACACCTGGGGCATTATTAATAAGGGGCACTATTTAAAGTGGGTACACAGGGAAGTTATTAATTTAAAGATGTATTTGTGGGTATTATTATGGGGGGTATATTATATATTTTATAATTGGGGTAACAGCAGGATGAGTGTGCAGGTGAGGATAATGTGGGTCAGGTGCCTGGAAAAGTGAGGAGCCAAAGATGTCTGTACTGCAAACTTTACAGAGACTGGAAGAAGTGGTCATGGCGGTTCAGATGAAAGAGATGGGGAATGTGAACGATTAGTCAGAGATGTCACCGGTAAGTCACTAAATGTTACTGCCCTGTATTTGCCTAAATCGTCTGCAGAGCCCTGTGTAGATCCGATATATACCACTATACAGTCACCGTATAGTGATAATATCGGTATACCTAAGTTGGGGGCCCACTTGGACATGTTCGCCCCCCCCCCCCCCCGTGCTGAACCCCTAGCTACGCCTCTGGTTCTGGTGACAGCAAGTTGCGGCAGCAAGTTGTCAGTATGAAGCTAAAGTTTGCTGCATCTATATACTTTTATAATTGTTTCCTGCATAATTGCAGCATTGTATAATCATAAGAATCGTTGCCTTCATATAAGAATAAGCTATATTATTTTTGCTGTATCGGTTATTATGTTTTATATTCACTATGTTATCTATGCATATTTCACATTATGATTTTTTAGTAGTATTTCAAAATGAGTTAGAGTATTTCTTTTGCAGATTGTAACACATAAGTATACCTTTGTAATATGCATTTATAGCTTAAGTGGATGAGTCATTTCCGGCAGTTTCTATGCAAAGCCCTCAATACAAATAATTTTATAATTTCCAGAAAATAGCGCAACTCTTCTTTGTGAAGTACTCTTATTCCAGTCCCATTATAATGGTAAATACTTTGTCTCGGGGGATATAAGTGTTATTGATGACTAAGTAGAGGACAGGAGTCATCCAGCACAGTTACTACTCTGTGTACAGATGTAGCAGACTAAATATCTCATTTAATGGCTTCTCGTGTACATAATGAGTGACGCCAAATCGTACATTTTTTTTTTCTTTTTGTTTGTTTATTTATATATGCCTGTTCTACCTGCCACATTGCTATATTTATATCCAAAAGTGGATACACAAACAGGTTTGAAGATATAGCAATGTTTTCTGATGCTTGGATTGTAAATTCTTGGGCTGAACCAAATGTTGAGTTAAACCATATGTGGAACAGGGAACAGGACCAGAACACCAGGAGCAGAAACCAGAAGCAAGGGCAGCATAGGCACAGCCGGAAGCTGGAACCAAAAGCACAGATACCAGGGGCACCTGGTACCAGAAGAAGATCACATGAACAGAATCTAGAAACAATCCAAGGTCAGAACCAGGAGAACCTAAAATAAATCTAAACAGTCAGGCCATGTCACTGGAAGGTGGTCATAACTCAGGTAAATGGGCAGAGGAGCAGGTCACAGGAATAAAGCCTAAAACAGAGCCAAGAGTCATCACCAGGAGAACAGTTCAAGAACTATACATTGAATTCAAGGATAACGACAGGAGCATAGCCAGGCAAAACCAGGAGTCAGGCCAAGCATAGCTACAAGTGCCAGGAACCAGAACCAGAACCAGAATCAGACTTGAAAAAATTTGAGGAACTGATAGGACACAGACAAACTTGAGACTTTGTGTAACAATAGAGTCCAGACGCAGAAAATAGTTAACCATTACTTTGCCAGTGTGGCTGAGCAATGGAGAGAGAACTGAACTTGTATAGCAGACTAGGAACTAACTTGAATAGACCACCTGTATCAAATAGCATCTAACCAGTGGAGGAGAAGCATTTGTGACCACCACTACACTGTATGGAGTGGAACCTGTATACAGTGTACAGAGATCTGTACACCGTAGTGGTGGTGCCTAAAAATGCAGGCCTGCTCCTATTCTGATTCTGGATGTATACCTAGTATATGGCTTACAGTGACCAAAAAAGTTGATCTGGACAGGGTCCAGGTGTCTGACCCTGCCAATCTAATACTGATGGTCTAACCCTTGGATAGGTCATCAGTATCAATTACCTTAAGGTCCTGGACAACCCCTTTACAATCATTAGGTATAACTGTCAATATAGTAGATCTGTCCTAGTTTTAGTGTATAGGACCTCATGCTACTGGAACTTTGTGTGACCATTAGTGCTTGTTTTAGCAATACCATTGCCTAAATTGCATCTTCACAGCTACACACTCTTGTGTATGTTTTCTTCCATGGAACAATGAGTAAGAGTATGGAGGCACCTTAGGCTCTGGCATAGTGACCATGTTTCCTCCAAAGGACACTCAAATCTGAAAATTACCATGGGCCCCATGATTTTTATGTACACCCGCAAATTGCTTTATTGGAGTCCTGATGAATACTGTCTCATTTGAGGTGTTTTATTTGATTCTGGGTCAACACTACATAACAGTTTGAACTAAATGGGCTTTTGTCTTGTTTCAATATGGTTATACATACCATAGAGCCAGACCATATGGCTGTAATGGGGCTCTTTGGAGAAAGGGGCCCAACCATGACTGTCCTATCCCCCTTTTTTTAGTGCCTGAGCATGTGCAGGACTCCCTGTCTCAGAGGAACTACATGGTTAAAAAATAAGAGGATGCAGAAATAGTCTAAGTGTGATGGAGAGTGAGCTGGGAAAAACACCAAATCTGGCACCATAAGGGGGGAACCATATTGAATCACGCTCTAGGGCCCCTACCTTTCTATATATGCCATAACTAGTGTGTTACTATCACCAGCTTTATCAGTCTAGTCATGAATTTAGAGAGAAATCTAAATGTATTATTCCAAGTTAATACCATCTCTTAATATATGGCAATGTATTCTATACAATGGCATGATGTTCCTTGGTCTTCTAAATGCTATAGAGAAAACCACTATTCAATAAACATGGCCCAGAATATTTTGCAATGCACGGCGAGCCTTTGTGACTGACTTAATTAAATGCATTTGTCACTGGAGCAACGCCTGTTGTCTTTCCTCTTGCTGGATATTCCTACGGATTTACTGTATTAAGTATTCCCTTTGTGCTTTGACTGTGTAAGACTTCAAAATATACAGCAGTGTTTCGATGACATTTCAGCCCTCTCCCCATGAACAATGCTGCATAATATACCCACAATGCCAGGAAATGAAATGGATCTTCATTTAGAATTGTAATATAGATGTTTATTGTACAAATTTATTAGGATTGCCTGATATTCAACTGTTTAAGGTATTTTTGGCAATCTGTATTCAATTTATAGCCAAAATGCGGCATACAAATACAATAAAAATCACAAAAACCTGAAATATGATAAATATGAACCTCTGAGAAATACATTAGGTGTTAATTCCATGAATATTGATTAACTGGATGTAACATTATATGTAAATTTGCCAGTTTAGAATTTATTTAGGATGGGATAAATGATACAAATTCATCTCCTTTATCATTTTTATTATTATTTATGTACATAGTGCCACCATCTTCCTCGGCCCTGTAGAGGTAAAAGACGAGAGGAAATCCAATATCCACCCAAAAAGAACTGGTAATAGAGAAAGGTGATGAGTGATAAAAATGGAAGAGATGCCCATATAATGTCTAGCAGTAAAGTGGGCGCCCAGTGTAGCAGAGGCAGACACTGGAATACCAGGGACAGGTGAGTATGATTATTATTTTTTTTTAATGTTTCATGTTCCCCAACCTCCTCTGGGATTTCTGCATTTCGCTACTTGGGGCCTTAGCCTAAGATGGTTCTGAAAAATCCAGAATTGGACACATCCATTTGGACCTGCTTTTGGAGTCAATCACTTGTCACTGGGGTATATACCTGAATGTTTTGTCTTAATTACAAATACCCTAGTAGACCTTATGGGCTATATGTCTTGTGTGTAATGAAAAGAACATGGCGTGATTTACATACTATATGGAGGGTCATCCCAAAGAACTGTAGTCCAATACTGACTACACCCCACCAATAAACAACCATGATAAGGGAACGAGAGATGGGGCACTGTTGCTTAGTTGATTCCGGTTAGCGGGCTAACTGGGTCAGGCTTTAGAATCTGTAGCTGCCACTAATTCCTACCCTCCACTCCTCGTCCAATCAGTAATAGCTACTCCACATTGGGAGATCATCTGAGTATTTAAGAAGTAGCAGGAGTCTGCCGGTAAGAACCGCCTGTAAGGAAACAAAAAAGAAAGGATAAACCAATGCCCAAGGAAGCTAACAAATAGAGTAACAAAGGGTCACCATCCGTAAGCCGTCAGTAGATTTGTTGTAACATTTGATGTTGTATCTGCAGGTCATGCATGTCACTTTTAAACAAATGGGACAGACACAAAAATTTCGGCAACAAATTTTTCACATGTGAATATATCCAAATGGGTTTTGTGGTTTCGGAATACCATGTTATCTTATTAGAATATGTTGAGTTTATATTCCCCATTCAGAATATACATCTATTAGAAAGTTCAAAGAGCGTCTTTTACTGTGGAGGACTTGCCATATCCATATATAACATGGACAGCCCATTGATTTCCAAGGGAATTGGGTAATGCTTTATTTTCCCTGTGGTGGCGCTGCAGGAAAATGTAACAATTGCTCATATATTTCACTACAGATTACAGCTGTTCACTGGCTATTTCAGCAGTAAAATTTCTTACCAAAAGTTTCAATTCAATAAAAGCTAAAATATAGTTTACCTATACAAATGTCTATGAAAGCGGATATTAGAACATGCTATTTTAAAGGGGTCTATGAAACCATGGCATCGGTGCTCAACAATTCGTAGTGGTGGAACATTTTTACACTCCTTCAGCCACAATAAAAGGATTTTAAAGTATTTTATATTCCTGTTGAAAATATATCAAATGGATATTCTGATAGAAGCAAGGTCAGTGTGGGGCCAACTGCCTGGACCCCACTGATGTGTACACAGTTCTTGGCTATCTTCGACAGTGTCAGAGGCTTTGAATGGAGCAGCAGGGTGCATGCTTGACCACCACTCCATTTATACTCCTCTTAGTGGTGGTCTTACAGCTGGAGGAAACCGGGTCCTGATCTGGTCGTCGTCCTTATAGCCAGACCCCCACCCAATCTACTGGTTATCACCTATTCAGAGGATAGATGGTAACTATAGATTTTGCTCTGTCCACTACTCAAGTCAACCGCCCTCAAACTTGTTTGCTCCAAACTCAAAACTTCCCCTAAATCTGTTTTGTGACATTTACAAAAAGCTCAGAAAACTGCACAACAATAGCACGTAGACATCAGGGGTTTCATCTTAAAAAAGACGTTGAGCACCACTGACCTAGTTTTTCACCTTTGCGAGATAAGCTGTGTGATCTGTGTGCTCCAGAAATAAAGTTGTAAAATCTGTACTTACTTAAAATAATCCATGTTGTAGGATTGCACAGAACAGTAGATTCCAGATGCAACCTTTGATAGACAAGAATAAATTATAGACAAGGTTACAGTTTAACCCTTTCATTTTCTGCCTCGTAGAGCGAAACATCTGAACTTGTCTGGTTTCCAAACATGTCTGGTTAGGCTGGATTCATACGATTATAATACGTCCAGATTGCATGGATTGTGTTACGGACACAAATACTGTCCTGGCTGCAGGTCTAATGGCTACAGATGAGTGAACTGGTTTGTATTGAACTGGACTTGACCTGAGTTTTCCAAAAGTTTCGGGCTCGACCCAAACCGAACCTGAAACTTTGAGGATTCGTAAACCCTAGATGACTTTTATACTCTGGGGTCTGTTCAGACCCAAGAGTATATTAAGTGGAGGCCCAGGAGAGGTGTGCAAACTTAACAAACAGTTATACTCACCTTTCCTCATTCCTCATACAGGGGGCGATCAGCAGTTTCTCAAGTCCTTTTCCGAGCTCTTTTTGCATTAAAGCATTATGACGTTGGTGTGCCTCATGTGACCTCTGAGACCCAATCCAAGGCTTTAGTGATGACCCCGGGCCACATGACATCACCCAAAATTTGTTACACGGTAGTGCTCGTATCTAGGTCCTTTATCAATCAATGTTTATGTGTATCATATGGCAACACTCCTTTCTTGGTTTGTACCTTGGACCTCAAGCTGCAACCCTCTACAAGAACACCACTCGACTAACCAGGAGGTGTTATCTGAGGCTTTTTTTTCCTGCCTGCCTAGCACAACCTGAACAAGGTGAGACCTACCCATATAGGGCCTGTGTTTATCTCTCTCATTGTGCGTCCTGGTACCTCTACACTGGGGAGCGCCCCTCTGTTTTTTTCTTTTTTAGATAACCCAAAAGGCTGCAAGAGGATCCTGAGAGAGCATCAGATGCCGGGAGGATGCCCAGGAGAGGTGTAAAAGTGAGTATAACTGTGTGTTATACAGTCATATGAAAAAGTTTGGGCACCCCTATTAATCTTAATCATTTTTAGTTCAAAATATTTGGGTGTTTGCAACAGCCATTTCAATTTGATATATCTAATAACTGATGGACACAGTAATATTTCAGGATTGAAATGAGGTTTATTGTACTAACAGAAAATGTGCAATATGCATTAAACCAGAATTTGACCGGTGCAAAAGTATGGGCACCTCAACAGAAGAGTGACATTAATATTTAGTAGATCCTCCTTTTGCAGAAATAACAGCCTCTAGTCGCTTCCTGTAGCTTTTAATCAGTTCCTGGATCCTGGATGAAGGTATTTTTGACCATTCCTCTTTACAAAACAATTCCAGTTCAGTTAAGTTTGATGGTCGCCGAGCATGGACAGCCCGCTTCAAATTATCCCACAGATGTTCAATGATATTCAGGTCTGGGGACTGGGATGGCCATTCCAGAACATTGTAATTGTTCCTCTGCATGAATGCCTGAGTAGATTTGGAGCTGTGTTTTGGATCATTGTCTTGCTGAAATATCCATCCCCGGCGTAACTTCAAATTCGTCACTGATTCTTGTACATTATTCTCAAGAATCTGCTGATGCTGAGTTGAATCCATGTGACCCTCAACTTTAACAAGATTCCCGGTGCCGGCACTGGCCACACAGCCCCAAAGCATGATGGAACCTCCACCAAATTTTACAGTGGGTAGCAAGTGTTTTTCTTGGAATGCTGTGTTTTTTTGACGCCATGCATAACGCCTTTTTGTATGACCAAACAACTCAATCTTTGTTTCATCAGTCCACAGGACCTTCTTCCAAAATGAAGCTGGCTTGTCCAAATGTGCTTTTGCATACCTCAGGCGACTCTGTTTGTGGCGTGCTTTCAGAAACGACTTCTTTCGCATAACTCTCCCATACAGCTTCTCCTTGTGCAAAGTGTGCTGTATTGTTGACCGATGCACAGTGACACCATCTGCAGGAAGATGATGCTGCAGCTCTTTGGAGGTGGTCTGTGGATTGTCCTTGACTGTTCTCACCATTCTTCTCCTCTGCCTTTCTGATATTTTTCTTGGCCTGCCACTTCTGGGCTTAACAAGAACTGTCCCTGTGGTCTTCCATTTCCTTACTATGTTCCTCACAGTGGAAACTGACAGGTTAAATCTCTGAGACAACTTTTTGTATCCTTCCCCTGAACAACTATGTTGAACAATCTTTGTTTTCAGATCATTTGAGAGTTGTTTTGAGGAGCCCATGATGCCACTCTTCAGAGGAGATTCAAATAGGAGAACAACTTGCAATTGGCCACCTTAAATACCTTTTCTCATGATTGGATACACCTGGCTATGAAGTTCAAAGCTCAGTGAGGTTACAAAACCAATTTTGTGCTTCAGTAAGTCAGTAAAAAGTAGTTAGGAGTATTCAAATCAATAAAATGATAAGGGTACCCAAATTTTTGCACCGGTCAAATTTTGGTTTAATGCATATTGCACATTTTCTGTTAGTACAATAAACCTCATTTCAATCCTGAAATATTACTGTGTCCATCAGTTATTAGATATATCAAATTGAAATGGCTGTTGCAAACACCCAAATATTTAGAACTAAAAATGATTAAGATTAATAGGGGTGCCCAAACTTTTTCATATGACTGTATTTTTACACCCCTTCCCCTTGGCGCTCCACTGACACTCTGAAATCTCAAGAGACCCCCACAGTATATTAATTGCACTTCCAATATATGACAAACTTATTTGACCCGAAACTAATCTTTGGGCCAAACCATCTGAACTCCAAACAAATTTTCAGAGGTTGGCCCATCTCTACTAATGACCTGAACTAGTAGGATCTATGATCAGGTCAGGACTGGATTTGCAGCTGTAATATAGTCCATATAATACAGACATATTATAGCTTTATTAATCCAACCTTATGGACAATTCCCAAATGAATTCATCTTGGTCCACTAGAAGAACAAATTGAAAACTACCATAAGTTTGTACATCAAGAATCAATCTTGAGATTTAGTTCTTACTTTCATCTACGTTCTTTTCCAAAAGTTTCCCTAAGACAAAGAAAACCGTTTTGGATGTTGATCAGCAGAACATAAAGGGGAAGCATATGTTATACCTTGCTAGGCAGTTGAACGGCTGAACCTCCAGAGTATCAAACTTGTGAGAATACAGAAAGATGCTAAGAATCTGGGGGGACGAGGAGTAAAATTCATGACACATTCAGCTGCACAAACAGAGCAGGATTAAAAACTGTGCCTCGTGGTTCCAGCTGGTTTGTGCTTCAAATCTGCTGCAGTGTGGATGTGATAATGAAATATCTGATAATGCGAGGGAAAGGCTATATTTGTGTACAATATCTGCCTGCTGGCTGAGAGGTGTCAGGAAGTGTTCTCTCTTTCATTCTATCACTTGTTCTGTTTCCATGAGATGATGAGCAAATGCTGACAGTTCCCGCATTATTTATATATTTATTTATTTTGATCCGCGTCGTATTCATGACAAGGTGTACGTAGACTTTTATTTCTTGCCGTGCCAACAGCGTATTCAGTGCTGCAGATGCCTGACAAGATGATGTCGCATTTTCTAATAATTTATTTTGGACTTATTCACGGTGTAAAAATTACCCAGGGAACAAGTTACTTTGAGAAGCTCTTACTTGATTTTTTAGACCATTATATAATATAAAACGCACCTGTTATTACTGTACATTTAAAATTTGTTACAAAATTAGTTTTGGCCTTTTTTATTTTTACTGATTTCTAAATTTCAGGAATTAACTTTCAGAATCCACAGTGATCTTTAACTGCGTCTTATCTAGGAAAGGATAGGCTTCTGAAGATGCCCGTATACCCCATCCGGGTCCAGAAGACAACAATCCCATCCGGGTTCAGAAGACATCAATCCTGTCCGGGTCCAGAAGACAACAATCCCATCCGAGTCCAGAAGACAACAATCCCATCCGGGTCAAGAAGACAACAATCCCATCCGGGTCAAGAAGACAACAATCCCATCCAGGTCCAGAAGACAACAATCCCATCCGGGTCCAGAAGACAACAATCCCATCCAGGTCCAGAAGACAACAATCCCATCCGGGTCCAGAAGACAACAATCACATCCGGGTCCAGAAGACAACAATCCCATCCGGGTCCAGAAGACAACAATCCCATCCGGGTCCAGAAGACAACAATCCCATCTGGGTCCAGAAGACAACAATCCCATCCGGGTCCAGAAGACAACAATCCCGCCCGAGTTAAGAAGACAACAATCCCGTCCAAGTCCAGAAGACAATAATCCCATCCGAGACCAGAACACAACAATCCCATCCAAATCCAGAAGACAACAATCCCATCTGCGTTCAGAATTCCATTCAGAGCCACTTATCAATAGGATCTCTTTCTTATCAGATGATACACAAACAATCTGTTAGATCTTATCGATGATGTGTCCTGCTTTTCATTAATTTATAAGTGGATGTGCAAGGGCTTGTATAGATTCAGGATAAAGCCTCAGTATTGTTTTCTTTGGACACAAGCATTCCTAGTCCAACATGTATCTCATCTACAAATCCTTTTTGACTCTAGATACAGCTCTAACTGCTATTATATAAAATACTAATAATTTCTATTTACCCACTTATACATCCATCTTGTCCTATGAGCAAGAAGTTATGTGTTAGATGTCTGACATTTAGAATAACACTAAGGCTACATTTAGACGACCAAGGTGCAAAATGGCCGTGAAAAACATCCATTTTTCACAGCCATCTTGCACCCAAGGGGTGCCCGATTTCATGGATCTACAATACATTTCAGTGTATGGAAGGATCCATGAAAATATCCAAAAATAGGACATGATCTATATTTTGACGGACCATCAAAATACAGTCAGGTGAATAGCCCCCATTTACGGACATTGAAATTAATGCTGTCACACGACATCCATTAAAAAAATGGACCGCACACAGCCATTATTCACTGTCATGTGAATGTAGCTTAAGGACTTATTCATACGAAAAATGACCCTTTTGAGAACACATTGAATTCAACGTGTCCATTCACATGGCTGTTTTTTTTGACAGACCATTTTTCAATAATGCCTAAGGCAACAGTCACATGACCAAGTGACAGCCATTTTCACAGATCCATCATACATTAAAGTGTATGGAGGGAGCCGTGAAAATGGACAAAAATAGGACATGACCTATATTTTAATAGTGCGTTACAACGGACCATCAAAATAAGGGTCATGTGAATAGCTCCCTTTTGCAAACATTGAATCTGCAACAAAAACAGCTGCGTTTCCTCAACCTAAAGTGGTTTTCCAACTTTTAAAAAAAGAATGGCCACCAATTTTAGATAAGACTATAATCTGACTCTCGACCTCCCTACCGGTCATCTTTGGTGCTTGTGCGAGCACTGAGAACCTCTTCATTGTTTATATGAGGTGTTGGAGCTGCAGTGCTTACAATGTTTCGTAGCGACTGTTCTAGGTATTGTAACATTGATCTATTTACGTAAATAGGAAAACACTGCAAGACCCCGAACAGCTTCTATGGAAAATACGGGGTCCATGAGCATTGCAGCCCCTTCAGACAACTGTTTTAGTAGTCAGAACCCCAGCATTCCAAAAATCGATGTCCTATTTTAAGAATAGGTCATCAGTGTTAAAACATTGAATAACCATTTTGTTATTTAAAATGGCGGTGACCATTGGCACTCCCATTGGTGTAAGGGGGTTTCAAAAATAAATTTTTGACTTTTGTTGTTTTTATCTGAAAAAGGAACCCTTTCACTTTAAGAGCTGCACAGTTGATAGATTTTACATTACTCTATGTGATCTGTACACTCTCTGCCATGACAAGATGTATCATTAACAAGTGGGCAGTACAATTCTTGTTTACGCCGAGATAATTGTGCATTCTTCCTATATATGTCCACCTATATAACTGTATCACACAGAGCCGCATCCATCCCCTGTTATAATGAACTATACCATAGGCATTGAAGATTTATTTTAAGTAGAATTATTAAAAATCTGACTTGGTAAGAATAAAGTTCTGGCTTTGATGGATCTCTATAAAATCCCACATATTAATCTGTAGAATAACAGCAGCCAATTACTTTTACAGCTTATTATTATTTGTCTGCACAGTAATAAAAGTCATCTCCATTTTATACTGTGTTTATTGAAAATCATTCTTATCACTGTAAAATGATCTAATATATTTTATCATCAGAGGAAAAAACTTGAAATATTCTTCAAGCAATTTTCTGCATCTTTTACAATAATTACTGTAGTACTTTATAGAAAGCTGCAGGATATTACTTTGTGCATTTGCACACTGTATTTGGAATGTTACGTGTGGAGTGCCTAATGAAAAGTGCAGTGTGAACAGAGCCTCAGTTAAAAAGCATAATCTAATATGCCAAAAAACTTAATGCTTTTTTTTAATTTTAAATGGGAGTATATGGCAGACATATAAGAGTTTATATACAGTACATCATGTTCATTGATAAAAAAAATGACTGCAACTGACGCTAAGTTCACACTAGCGTTGCCTCACTGTTGTTCTGGTCCATTGCCTACAAGGCTAAGGCCCCACGTAGCGTCGTGCAGCAAAAAAGTGCTGCGGGAAAAACCGTGATGGCAATGCATTGGGTTTTGGGACCTCTGTGTACTTTCTGTTTCAATTATACCTATAGGGAAACCGCCGGCATTCCCGTAGGTATAATTGACATGGTGCAGTTTCCATTACCATCCACTGAGACTATTTACGCCATGTGGGACCCCCGGCCTAATGGACTTTTTCTTCCACGATTTTCAAGTGGACACTGCAACGGAGTCTCCAGTGCAGAAATGAACTTAACCTTATATGTTAAGTGTGAACATACCTTCATGAAGAATAGTCCGACCTTGTATTTTTGTTCCCTTCACATACACACACTGTATTGCTATATGATACAAAAATACAGGCTTTGCTTATGTACATACATTTCACATATATACATAATCACATTCTAAGCACATATGTATACACAATACTTTCATACACATTATACACATATTATATACAGTGGGGGAAAAAAGTATTTAGTCAGCCACCAATTGTGCAAGTTCTCCCACTTAAAAAGATGAGAGAGGCCTGTAATTTATACTGATAATGTCAAACAGGAGCCATTACTACAGGTAATGAGTGGAGGACAGAGGAGCCTCTCAAAGAAGAAGTTACAGGTCTGTGAGAGCCAGAAATCTTGCTTGTTTGTAGGTGACCAAATACTTATTTTACACCATAATTTGCAAATAAATTCTTAAAAAATCAGACAATGTGATTTTCTAGATATGCTTTCTCATTTTGTCTCTCATAGTTGACGTCTACCTATGATGTCAATTACAGGCCGGCCTCATCTTTTTAAGTGGGAGAACTTGCACAATTGGTGGCTGACTAAATACTTTTTTCCCCACTGCATATGAAACAAATTACACAAATATACATACATATTACACATAAATATATTTACACACATTATGCATACCTGCACAGATAGCACATTCTAGCGGTGGGGAGGGAGCCATGATGAGCAAAGGACAGAGTCTTTTTGCCACCTTATTTATTTTACTTACTTGTATAGCGCCATCGTATTCCACAGGGCTTTAAAGATATTCTCAACACTGTCCCACATAGGCTCACAATCTAATTTCCCTATCAGTACGGGAAGAAACTGGAGTATCCAGAGGAAACCCACACAAACATGGGGAGAACATAGAAACTCAATGCAGAAGTTATCCTTGGCTGGATTCAAACCCAGGACTCCAATGCTGCAAGGCACTGTCCATCCAAATAAAACTGTTTCCTGGGTCAAGCCACAGCTTAGGGGCTCTATATTCTTCACCAAAAGACACAGTGGTCCATATTTATGAAGGCAGCTGCACCTCGAAGGTGTTCAAAAATGTGCCTCAACTTAGCACATTTTTGGTGCACTTTGGAGCATCTAAGCCTCTGTGCCAGGCTCACTACTTGTGGTCAGAGTCAAAATCTAGTCTGGGACAGGGAAAATTGGAATGAGTTACTGTATATCACAAATCTATGCCTGGTCCTGGCTGGTATAGATTTGTGATCAGGCGCATCTCCATGCGTTGAATTGCTAAGAGACCAGAGACTCTTAGTAATTCAGGTGGGTCGTACGCCTGTCGAAGAATCAATTAAGACAGGTGTAAGAATCACCAATCCTAATACATTCCCCCCAATAAGTCAGATTAATTAAAACTGAGATCAGAAAGTAAGAAAATGCTAAATTTATGACAGTAGAGCAGTCTCTTTGACTGATTTGGTGCATATTGATGCTTGACACTTATTAGACCACTTATTTTACACCAAAAATTTGGTGCACATCATTTAAAAAACTGACATATTGTAAGACTCCTTTAAATCAGGCTCCTTTTCTTAGCCATTTTTCACAAAGCAAAAAAGAGTCTAAAACCTTTAACCAAATCTGGTGCATAAACACAATTTTGGTTGGCACAGTGTCAGCCAGAATTCTAGTGCAATTGGAATTGTAGATCTCCCACAATGGTTAACATGTTCCTAGCAACCAAATACAAAAACTATCCATAGAGCCTCCTGTCCAGTTGCTTCAGAGCCCAGCAAATCTTATCAAACAGACGCAGATTTGTATATCCTTTGAAAGTTTGCTTGTGCATAAGAAATGACTGCTCGGGTCCAACTTGTCTAACCTGGAAAATAATTTGAGATAATGCAGTGGAAAAGCGGTACGGGATGGGATTGTGATTGTCATCTTGAATCTTCGCAGGTAGATGTGGGCTTTATTTTTCTCTATCACATGCTAAAGTAAATAGATCGGTTATTGAAGTCTCCCTGCAGGCTTTATTCAAGCAATTGCAGGTGGAACAGGCAGGTAACATCACCAAAGGGAATTGATGTCAAATCCACCACTTATATTCACAAATTATGTCAGCAATCAGTTGGTAAAATAAAGAGATTTCATGTGTATATTTAGTAAACCAACATGACAATGTCATATACAATTGGAGCTAATTAAGCAAACGATACCTTCCCATATAGAAGCCTTAAGGCTGCAATACAGCACAATATCTCGCTAGCCAGTGACTGCATCTTTGCAAATTTGAATGATGGTTCTTCAGTCCCCACTTTTAAGGGAAATTTACGTCAAAATGTCATGTCAAAGTAGAGATGTGTTTTGCTAGTTAGCGTTTGATTGTTCTCTTCTCCTCCTGACAGAGCCGGAGACGTATATATTCCTTTTCTTGTGCATTTTCCCCAATAGCATTGCAAAGTTAACTGTAAATATCTTAAAAAGCAATCCCCTTAGATGGTATTAATCTGGCACTGCGGTGACAACTGCTATCTCCGCATGAAAAAGACCCTTAATGAAGAAAATTGGAGAGGGGGAGCGAATGTGTTCATCTGAGTAATCGTGAAGGTTAATTTAATGAGAAAGTTTATCCCAAAATTTAAACTGACTGTCAAAATAAAGCGAGAAAATGGTTATCGCAACTTGCTTAAAGATTATTGATAATTATACCTTCAGTAAGTGGGTGACATTACTTAGTGCATCCATATCATTTAAGTTGGAGGTTTCTGCCCGTCTAGCAGAGCTGTAATTAAAGCTATGTTACATTATATTACGTTACGCTCATTACTTGAATATTTCGCTGTGAATTCTAGACACTGTGGATAAATTAAGGTCGATAATGGAACATGATATTGGGAATAAATAAGCTAGGCTTTGACAGTTGTGTATGCAGGAACAAGGTTCTTTTAAGAACTATACTTGAAATATATGGACCAAATATTACACACAGGGACTTAAAGAGGAACTTTCACCACCTCCACCACCTCACCCTTTAATAGGTGCTGCTCCACTGATTCTGACACAGTTGGAATTTTTTCTCTAACCCCCACCATTCCTGAGCAATGATTTCTGATATTTAGCAGATACTTTAGTGACTCCATACTGCCAGGTGGGTGGTCCCAGGCTTTCTGCTCCACTCCAGCACCGCCCACCTGACAGTAGAGAGCTTAATCACCATATTGGGTGCTGAAACTAACAGCACTGATTGCTTGAGAAAGGTGGGTAGTAGAGAAAAAAATTCAACTGTTCCTGAATCAGTGTAACTATAGCTACTTAAGTATGCAAAGAATTGGAGTAGTTGGAGGTGGTGAAAGATCCTCTTTAAGGCTAAGTCCCCCACGTTGTGGAAACATGGCTTTTTCTGTTGCAAATTTTGTGCAATTTTTTTTGCCAAATCTAGTTGTGGCTATATAAGTAATGGAAAAATCTAGGAAACTCTTATACTTCTCCCTTCTGCTCAATCCACTCCTGGCTTTAGTTCAAAAAACCGTAGCAAAATCTGCAACAAAAAAAGCAGCTTTTCTGCAACATGAGGTTGCCTAAAGGGGTACTCTGGTTACTTGCAACTTGCTGATCTATGGGGGTCTGAGTGCTGGGGCCACCACCAATCACAAGAACAAGGGTCCTTTTCCGCCTGAATGTAGCAGCAAATTGAACATGCACACTGCTGTTTCATTCATTTTCTATGGAACTGTTGGGGCTAGCTAAGTGCAATGCTGGGCTATCTCATGCACAACCACCTGTTCCTTTCATTTAAGAGGGCAAGGGAACCCTGTTTTTTTTTGATTGGTAGGGGTCCCAGTGGTTGGACCCCCATGAATGAGCCAGAATACTCATATAAACAATGTCTGAATGAAGACATAATTGACTAATTCTTTTCTGTGTACATGAAAGTGCAACATATTTCGAGCCCAGTCTGGGACCTTCATCAGGTATCCATTGATGAAAGAAAAGCTCCACCTAAGGTTTCATACACACAGCCGTATGAATGGTCAACTTGACTGCCATATATTTTATGGCATTGTCATATATTTTCTTTTTCCAGTCACTGAAATTACGATTGCTGTGTGACAAAATGTCAGTGTATAGTCCTAGACTAAGTCCAGGGGTGTAGCTGTAGTGAGCATTTTTCAACCAGACCCTGGTGACGCATAAAAAGGCACCATAGATGGTATATTCTAGGTAGGACCCAGGTTCTTTAAATTACACCTCTGCCTAAGACTCATAATTGTGTATGTATTTATGATGAAACTCTATATAAGCCAGAATCTCTCAAAGTAGAATAAAAACATTAAAGAAACAAATCAAGACCTCTCATCATTGACTTTCAACAAGACAATGACAATCCAAACACAATATGAGGATAAACTTGAGATATGGTATCCAAGACTGAGACATGACTTAAGGATTAGTGTCCAAGACTGATACAAGACTTGAGAAGTGGTGCTGAATCATCAGTCTACTTAGCTAAAATTCTGGAATCATGGGTGGTGATAGGGGCATATGATAAGTATGCCAGAAATCTGGCATACAAACGGTGAATCTTTGATTCACAGACCCAGTTTGCACCAAATATTTGTTACTTTGTTGATTTTCCTCCCCGTTTGCCCCTTTTTAAAACAGTGGACATAGCAGGGCAGGGATCAAGACACATCAGATTTACTATAACTCATGCCAGACAACTGGCTTGAGTTACAGTTGAAATCAATGCAAGCCCATGACTGGCATACATTTTGATTTTGGCATATGGAGATGCTCGAGAATTATTAAGAGTCCATAGGGTGAATTGATAAGCTGGTTGTCAGAAATGCCTAGGTTGTTTAGGGATAAGAGATGGATGTGCATCATAAACTTCCACACTCAGACCCAATTGTATGGACTACCTCTATGTAAGGTGTGCCACACTGATCAACTAATGTAGGTCTTAAGGCCCTATACATCTTCAATAACTGTTGGCTAAATTATTCAAACTCCCCCATACATATGGGCCAAGTGTGCATGTGTTTTCAATACTGAGATGAGTACGACACTGCAGATATCTCCTAAGGGGACAAATGAAGGGATATGATAAAATTCAATAAACCAGATCTTCTAAAATCATGTATCAGGGGTGATTTTTGAGGCTTCAATACACATAAGATAATTGGCTACTCCTGCCAAAATGGGGTGTAAGGGGTCTTATGTGTATGGGTCTTCTTCAGTCCACTTGTATTTTCAACTGGTTTTTGTTGAGTCGATTTATTTCTTGAGAAAAAGGCAGAATAAAAATATTAATTTACTTTTTGTAACACTATCAGTCAAATATTTCACATTGGACGTTGTTGTTTACTAAAGGGGTTCTCGGGGTTTCCAGACATATAAGCCATTGAAGTGCTCACAGCATGGTATACATCTTCCTTAATAATTTGCCACCCAGAGCAATTCTTGCGAGACGACAGTGCCTAGTCTGTACTTTGAGTGCATGCAGCGTGCATAATTCACATGTAGACCCCAAGAACCCCTTTATCAAGATAACAACATTCATTCCAGAAATTTACAATTCTAAAGTTTTACATCTAAAGGTATCGCTCAAGGCACATTACTGGGTTAAACCCCAAATTGTCTTATTTGATGAAATTGCTCAATATTACAACACAGATAAGGTAAGAAAAGGAGTTAGAATTCTGTATAAAATGTGATAGTAAAATAAGTGGGAAACAATGGAATGGAAAATAAAGTAAAAATATTCATGATGGAGTGTATTTCACATCCTGCTGTGCAATTTCAAAGCACCAAACTGCATAGTCGTTCCGGATAGAAGGTAAAATAGTCCCCCCAGGGCGATCTCATGGTATGTTTGTTACTCCCAAAAGTAAAAAAAAAAAAAAAAAGCCTCCTCTCTGCTAACTGATCAGGAGGTGTCATGTATATCCAGTCTGTTAGGATGCACATATTCTACAAGCCGTAGCTAAGTAGACAGGAGTAAATCAGGTCTGATTTATTGGTGACATGCTATCCTACTGCATCGATGTCTTGTCTTTGGTTTGCTGCAGAGCTCCTATTTAGGAAAGATTAATTTTGAATCTGTGTCACCCATGTGTCTCCACAGGTATAAGATCTGTCATCCACACTGTCACTGGTAACATAAAGGAATCCTGCTTGGGAGTGCAGGATGCCATAAAGAATCTACGGCAAGAAGAAGAGGGAGCGAGACAGAGAGGGAGAACATGTGTTTTATTTTAAAGCCAAAGCACACGAGAAACAAGGAAATTGGTTTTGGCTTCGAACCTTGCTTATTTAGAGGTGAAAAAACAGTCACACCGCTTATAAATATTTGCTTGTTTCTCGCAGAATGTAGAAAGAGTTAAACAAAGATCGCTTGGCATTGATACATTAGGACCTCAGCGATCAGTCTTAATCTTGGCAGCTCTTATCAGCCGAGGAAGAGATTTTTAACAACCAAACCATAAGCAAGATAAAGTGTCAACAGTTTCCAGGAAGGGCTTTGCAATGAGCCAAGATGACTTGTCTGTGCTGCAGGCATTAGGACAACATATGTCATTGTGTTTGAGATTGAAGAGCAAAGAGATGTGCCATGTTGCTATGATAATGGTGCCAGTATTTTTAACTGTCTTAACTCTATCAGTGCCAAAAATACGAGCACTATGATTTACATCTGTTCCGGTCATATGGTGCCCCATAACCTTAGTTTGGTATTTCATAGCACTTTATTGCCCTCTCCAGAATTCTTGCACTTTTCAACTTTCCACCATATATTTTTAGTTGGGTATTTAGACTATATATCTGATCAGATGTTGATGGCCTATCCTAAGTATAGGCTGTTAAAGGTGTTTTCTGTCCCCCAATGCATGTTTTATAACCTGGACCCCAAACAAATCAACCGTTCCGACAGCCCCCAGGCACCGGAAGCTGCAGCAGTGGATGGGACTGCTGGAAAGTCATCAGCATGAAACATGCATTAGGGGCCATGAAACACCTTTAAAATTCTAGTGCTGGAAAACCCTATAAATCAGGTTCAAATAAGCTAGAACACTTCATGGGGTTATATGGGGAACCAAAACTTCTGGCAGTGTATTCAATGCAGCATAAGACGATACAACAACCAGAGCAACAACGCTTGATTAAGGAAAAATAATCCAGCGCAAGGATCTAAACGACTTTGACATGGGCCAAATTTTGATTGCTAGAGCCAATCGTGTGGGGTGATTCCAATAAGCCATGGTTACTAGCTACCAAAAGTGGTCCAAGGATGAACAACCAGTCAGCTGGTCATGGACACCCAAGGATCAGTGATGCATATAGGGAGTGAAGGCTAACCTATCTGGTCCAAAAAAGAACTATTGCAGCACAAATTGCTTATCAAGGGGTTTAAGGGTTATTCTGGCCCAAACAACATTTTTTATAATGATGACCTATCTACAAGATAGGTCATCAGTATCTGATAGGAGGGAGCTTGACACCAGAACCCCACATCGATCAGCTTTTTCAGTTGCCTCCCTGTGCCAGTAGTGACTGCTGTGTACAGGGCTTGCAAGCAGTGCTACACCTATTCATGTTATATGTGCAGAGCTGCAGTAACCCAGCGCCACCACTAATTACGTGAATAGCAGCAGAACTGCTTCCGGCCCATCCACAGTAATAGCTTCCAGTGCCTGGAGACAGTCAGATCGACTGATCAATGTGGGTCCAGAGATTATACCCACACCGATCAGACACTTATGGATAGGTCATTAGTATAAAAAACACTGCTTGGGATGGAAATCCCCTTTAAGGCTAAGGCCCCACATTGTGGAAATGCAACGTTTTTCCTGTTGCGGAAAAGCAGCGTTTTCAAAAACACACGCATTTTTGAAAAACGCAGCATGTCAATTTTACCCTATAGATTTAATAAGAGAAAAAGGCAACAAAAACACAAGGAGAAACATTGTGGAAAAAAAAATGCAATGCGTTTTATAGGTGCATTCTGCAACGTGGGGCCTTAGCTGGTTATGATAGAAAAGTGTCATAACACAGAGTGTATTGCAGCTTGGTGTAGACAGGTTGTGTGCCCCTGTTGACGCCTGTCCACTGGTGAAAACACTTACAATAGGCTCATAGTCATCAGAGCTGAACCATGGAGCAATGGAAGAAGACAACCAGGTCAATGAATAATGTTCTCTATTACATTATGTATGTACTGGAGATGGTCATGTGCATTGGGAAAGATACGACACAGGAAGTTGGCAAGCCAGCAGAGCTAGTGTGGTGGTCTGGGAAATATTTTGATGGCTGACTTACTAGTCTTGGAATTCATATGCTAATTTGACATGTACAACCTGCCTTGGCTTTGTCGCATACCAAGTATACCCCTTGATGGCAGCGGCATTTGCTAATGGTAATGGCCTCCTTTGCCACGATAATGCGTCTTGCTACACTGCAAAAATAGTTCAGGACTGGTTTGAGGAATATAACAAATTGTTTGAGGTGTTGACATGGCTTTCAATTCAATCCAACTGAGTATGTAGAGAGGTACACGGAGGCCTCACGTTGCTGCTTTTACAGGATCTGCTGAGAACGTTTTAGTGGCAGATACCACAGGTCACCTTTTTTTCCCCATTTTTTCCAGAAAATGGAAAATAATTACTGAAATGGGAACATAACCTTACACTGGCCTTACAGAAGGCAATTTTTTGATACATGCATATGGAGAAAATATATTGTGGTGTCACTGTACTCCCCCCTCCTGACAAATCTACGGTCATAGCTTAGAAACCAACAAGTATGACCTGAAAGCGATAGTTGATATTTTTTTGTGTTATTGTTTTATGAAAATGGTTTTCATAGTCTTCACTCTGACCTGTGTCTTTTCTTATTTACTGTCTCTAACGTCTCTGCACTAACTACCCCTTGTCTTGGAGTCTCCTTTAACCGTAGAGTCAGTTCTGTGCCCCATAGCAGCTGCTACTCCTGTAATTTAAGTCAGTACTTCTTAATTTGAAGTTGCTCTAAGGGTTTGTTCCATCTTCTGTGTTCTCCATGAACAACATATAGTGCTATAAACTTTTTGGCCATGCTATATCCTTGCTTGACTATTAAAACTATGCCTCTGTGCTCTGAAACTACCCCTACCAATACTTTCTTTGGACATGTTTGAAAAACAGAAATAAGTGCACATTTACAACAAAAGGATTACAACAAAAATACATCTGAAATACAATGTTATGTCATCCTGAGTTTATATTTGGGAAACCATAATTCGGTACCTGCATCTATCAACCAAATTAGTTGCTTTTGCTAAAAATAACATCTCTCTCTCTCTAGAAGACTTGGTCTGTTGGTGCATTATGTGGATATTCCATGGATTTCACGAGAACTGTGTAATGCTTCATTTCTCCTGTGGTGGCACTGCAGGAAAGCTGTATACTCGCTGGTCATCCCAGAAGCAGGACATCCTTTTATAATCTTATTTTTGGAGACACCTGTAACATAAGGTTGAAAAATTACCAAAGTCACTTACAAACCCCAGTGGGTGCAGAGGTAGACATAAACCCCATTGAATGGCATAGACCCAGTTTGCCAAAATGAAGAAAAATGTCTTCCTAACCTTTGGAAAATAGACAAATGCAAGAAACAAGATTGATACCACTATCCTGTATAATGTATTTCCCAAATATTGTATCTATACATTTAGCAAAAATAATATTTCAAACAGCAGCATCAGCCAAAATACCTTAAAAAATATATTCTAACCAAATCCAAACCCAAACCCCCAGTCCCAATACAAAAGACAAAAAAGAAGGAAAAGAAAAACACAAACAAATGAAAGTACCTACAGCTTTAAGATGGAGTCTTTTTTTCTATAGAATCAAGGTGGTTCGTCCATTTTTCATAAAATTTAAGTACAGTGAGACCTCTCCAAAAGACAACCACCTTGAGAAGACCACCCCCTTACCAAGACTACATTTTCTGTGACTGTTTTTCAGTTTTGAATATTAACCATCTTCTCAACTCCCAGAAGACCACTTTTTAATGTAATTGTGGGTGGTTGTCTCAAAGAGGTTTCACTGAATCCCCTATGATATAAAATAAAGACTTTTCGAATAAAAAAAACTTTACACACCCGGTACTTCCAGATGTTCGCTTAATTTTATAGAAAAAATAATATAAGAAAATATAAACACCTAAATAAATATGGAACTTTAGATAGCATCAGACCAGGTATATAAGATCTGCATCAGCCAAATAATAACTTGGGTAGGAAGAGGAGGCTGAACATTCTACTTTATGCAAAAATGTAACCAGTTGGTTAAAGGTAGTCTACTAGATTTTGAAAAAAAAAACAAACTACTTTTTATCTCTATGCAAATGAACTAAGAGCTTAACCGGGGAGAGTTCCGGGGCACCTGAGCAACTTGGCACAATATTCCTCTAGTTGGTGGTGGAGGCGGGGAAAAAGCACATCAGTGTTGCTGGTAGGGGTATTGAGTTAGAGGAAGATCCTGCTGTGATGCTGAACCGCCTCAGAACACATCCCTGATACACTCTTAGCTCATTTGCATAGGAATGAAAAGCAGATTTTTCATCAAAATTGAGAAGTCATTCTACAAACAAATTCTAGCACTGTGCTCACTGCTCTGAGCACTATAAGGTACTGGGACTGGTTTAATAACATTTTTGGTACTGACAGACTCCCTTTAGCCAAAAGTTGAGAAAAGCAATGTGTGATTTAAAGAAACTTTATAATATATAAGACAATTCCACAATATAGTGCTATCAACATCCCATGCCTGTTTTAGTAGTATCCCAATAGAATCGATTTAGAAGGGGTTTTACCTCTTAGGGATTACCTACTGTAAAGCAGACATCCTTTTCGGTAAACTATTTATCAAGTCCACGAGAAGCTCCTCAAAGCCATAGTTGGACATACCAACTGGGAATGGAAGAGATGGGTTTAAAACATGGGTTGGTTTAAGGATACAGTCCCTCAGACAGTAGAGGATAAGAAAAGCATCTCATCTACTAGAAGCACATGACAGGCGACAGAAAGGGCAAGTTAAAAAAGTTAACCCAGGGAAAAGCTCTTCTAATCTGAGATCTTCAACACAATATATTGCTAGTTCTAAAGTACCTCTCACGTAATTCATATTGTCACGGCAATGACAGACCAAGTTTGATATTTTAGCCAATGCTCATATTTCAGGAAAGCTCTATACATTCCCTTCAGCTATATTCACAGGTAATGAACCAGCAGCATTGCAGATATTTAATATCTTCTGCTCTTTTTATTTTGGATATGTTCTCGCACCCTCTCATTTTCTTTTTTCAAAAATTAGCATTTATGACCATTTCCTCCAGACCTGGTGATGAATAACTGTGCCGGCGCTCTGCTTTCATGCTCTGTTTAACAAAACTCGTTTTTTTTTTTTTTTCCTCCCTTCAACATCTTAGGGTTGCACTTTTAAAATAATGGTAAACCCAAAGAAAATCATTTCTTTACAACTCCTCTATAAAAAGAGAAGCTATGCCTTAAAAATAATTAAACTTAAAAGTTATAAATCAGCTTGTTCTGTAGTCTCCGTCTCAAGCCTCCGGAGGCTGCTTCTCCGCTATCTAACCGTAGAAGCAGCTTCTTATATTTTTGGGACAAAAGGCATTTTTATTACAGTAATTTATCACAGATATAAAAGAGGCTCTTCTGAAACACTGAATAATTTTGAAAGAAATATGTTTTTAAAATTAAAAATGCAGGATGTGTGCACACCGGGGTCCCCCGGGAGGCATTTCTGCAAGTACTGTAACTGCGCCGATAGTTTTAATGCGGTTGCCTTCCATTATTTAAAATGTGATTGTATTTCTCCTGCTCGCAGCTTTGTCAGCTATAAATAAAAAATAAGGGTTGAATTGTATTGAGTATCAGTAAGCACCTCTATTATTGATACTTAATGTGACTTTGAAAGAATATGGCATAAGCTTTATTTTGATCTTAAACCCTTTTGGCTTCAATGTGGGAAGGAAAAGCTGATTGTCAAAATCTGAATGCGTCTTCCTCCCTTGTTCTTTGGAGTCCTCAGGTGATATACATTTAACCTGTGCCAAGCTACAAAACATCTAAAAAAATATACCGCTACATGACTAGTCCTAATGTCTATTGTTCCTTGAGGTGTTATAAAGAGCAGAACATTTTTTCCTAAATCGTTTCAGTTTGTTTTACAAATATTTTTGTGCTTGGTGACAATATCGCTTGGAAGTGGCCAAAAAAGTTCTCACCGAGAGAAATCCATCATTTGGTTGTAATTTGATGTTATGAACAATACTTGGGTTAGCATAAAACCAGGGTTGTGGAGTCAGAGTTGGAATTGTGGAATCGCAGTTGGGAACAATTTTAGGTGGAGTTGGAAAAAATTTTTGAGTTGGAAAGAGAGGAAAAAAATCTTTGAGTTCGAAAAAATTTTTTGAGTCGGAAAAAGCTATTGACTCCGACTCCAGCTTCAAAATAATGATTATTTTTTACATATATTATACAGTTATTAATATTATATAATAAATTTGATGTATAGTTTATTACATAATTACTTTATGAGGAACTCAATCACTTTTTAATGATTTAGAGGATCTTTGATACTTGTGACTGACCATGGCTGACAGCCATTTATGAGTCAAAGTCAGATTTCGGGCTCAGGAATCAAAGTCAAGCTATGGAAAAATAGAGGAGTTGGAGTTGGCTTACCAACTTCGCAGTCATGCATAAATCATTTTTGAAAGGTTTTATAAAACTTATTTTGCGAATTGCATTGTTAAATTTTCTTAGCATGCATGTATGAAGCTTGTCTGGATGCCGAGTCCGTGTGACTCCACACTATGGAGCCATAGGTACAATGGCCCACAGTTACTAATGGTTAAATATTAAAACTTAAACTTAGACAGGCAGTGTGAAAATGTGCCAGATTTATCACAGTGACTGATGCTGGATGATAGATCTGGTGCATCTTTAGACTGTCTAGTCTAAATTTATGCTATCTATAAGGTTACATCCACATGACAGTGAATAATAGCCGTGTGAAGTCCATTCAAAATATAGGTCATATCCTTTTTCTCCATTTTCATAGGCCCGTCTATACACTCAAATGTATGGGGGATCCACGAAAATGGGTGCCTCTCGGGTGCAAGACGGCTGTGAAAAATGGACATATTTAACGGATGTTTTGCACACTGTTGTGTGAGTGTAGTCGTAGTCCAAGCCCCCTTCCCAATTAATTTTTTTTTCCTGTGAAGCCACACCCCTTTTCCAAGAGAGTTTGGAAATGTGATCGAAAACTAAGTGTGCCAAAATACACCAGATTTTGGTACTTGTTACCCAAGGTCAAGTTGCAATCACAATACTTTGGTGCTGTATACATAAGCTGCATGATGTATGCTTCTATACAGCATAGAAGAATACCTCCATAATATGGCAGCCAATGGAACGTAGCATGATATTTTATTCATATACTGTACATATTAAATCCAAAAGGAATGGTACAGTATGGCCCTATAGACTTCTATGGGTATCAGCAGTGTAAGCAAGAGGGGGGAAGTTACATGGTTAAAGCTCTTCCCTTGCATTTCCTGGTTGGCCACATATCTCTTACAAAGTCCTGGTGCCGCAGGAGAGCGGTGGCATGGGGGCAGGAAGGTGATCAATTCACACTAAGCAATTCTTTAACCCTTACTTACAGGCACCCTTGCTCTCTTGTTGTGTACAAAATAGATTGATTTGTTAAGCAGTATGTTTACAAAAAAGTAACCACTAGATATAGGGGGACATTGAAATGAAATGCTGGTGATTTTCCCCCCTTTCATTATGCACCTGTTCCCCCAAAATACAGTGGCATGCAAAAGTTTGGGCACCCTTGGTCAAAATTACTGTTATTGAGAACAATTAAGCAAGTTGAAGATGAAATGATCTTTAAAAGGCATAAAGTTAAAGATTAAACACACTTGTCTATATTCTTAAGCACTATCAGTGTATTTTTATGTTTGAGTACAATTTTAGAGTGAAAAAGGCAAAGGAGTACCTTGCAAAATTTGGGAACCCTTGTAGATTTGTGTGCTCAGATAACTTTGACCAAGGTCTCAGACCTTCATAAGTCAGTTAGGGTTATGGCTTGTTCACTATCATTGTTAGGAAAGGCCAAGTGATGCAAATTTTACAGCTTTATAAATACCCAGCCTCCTCTAATCTTGTGACAAAAAACAGCAGCCATGGGTTCTTCTAAGCAGCTGCCTAGCACTCTGAAAATGGTGGAGGCCCACAAAGCAGGAGAAGGCTATAAGAAGATAGCAAAGCGTTTTCAAGTTGTCCTTTCCTCAGTTCGAAATGTAATTAGGAAATGGCAGTTACAGGAACAGCAGAAGTCAAGATAAGGTCTGGAAGGCCAAGAAAAATTTCAGAGACAGCTGTTCATAGGATTGCCAGAGTGGCAAATCAGAACCGCCGCAAAAGACCTTCAGGAAGATTTAGCAGACTCTGGAGTTGTGGTACATTGTTCTACTGTTCTGCGACACATGCACAAATATGGCCTTCATGGAAGAGTCATCAGAAAAAAACCTCTTCTGCGTCCTCACCATAAAATTCAGCGTCAGAAGTTTGCAAAAGAACATCTAAACAAGCCTGATGTATTTTGGAAACAAGTCCTGTGGACCGATGAGATTAAAATAGAACTCTTTGGCCACAATGATCAAATGTATGTTTGGAGAAAAAAGTGCACAGAATTTCAGGAAAAGAACATCTCTCCAACCATATGGGGGTGGATCAATCATGTTTTGGGGCTGTGTTGCAGCCAATGGCACGGTGTGTCATCTTTAATTTTATGCCTTTTGAAGATCATTTTATCTTCAACTTGCTTAACTGTTCACAATAACAGTCATTTTGACCAGGGGTGTCCAAACTGTTGCATGCCACTGTATATCATTATGTTATAATAAGTATTACCTTATTTAGTTTATTGCTTTCTATCTGAAAATTCATGGCATCCTTCACTTCAATTGGGTCATGTGGGCATCTCTTGATGACCTCCTGCAAATAACATGCCTTTCTGTTCTCTCCAGGGGGTCATAGTTGAAATTATATGGGCTGTAAGTACACAGGCTCTCCACGTGGGAAGGGAGGGGGAGCACAAACTGCTATCACTAGCTGCTGCTTATTATAAGACAGCTTCTGTCCTTCCTTATAGTGAAGGAAATCTCAGTTCAGCCTCCCTGACTGTATACTTATAGTCTGTTAGATTATTTAGGAAAATATGAAAAGAAAAGGATAATCACACTGTCTCCATCAGGTAGTGATGGTACTGTCTCTAGCTGCCCATGTGATGCTGTACTGAGGCATCATGGGATTAATAGCCACATAAAGACAAAGTGACATTTAAAACTTAGCATGGAGCCTGATCTGAGCAGAGAGGATCCTATGTTGCATGGATATGAATGTAATATACATAACAGAGGTATCAAATGAGAAAGATAATAAGGTGAGCAGTGCAAGGATGGAAAAAAGTGTTGTCACTAAACTGCTTATATAAATGGGGTTCTCCTATTTCAATAATCCCTATGTCTTAAAATGATACCTTGACAAGAAGCCAATTAAAACTGTCCTCCTGCTGGGACCCCCAGAGATCAGATGTAATTTGTGGGGAAATCTGGTAATAATGTTTAATTTCCCAGAAGCACCCAACACAGAAGAAATAAAGGATTACACAGTGCTCATTCAAATCAATGGCGTGTATGTAAAATGCATGATGGGTCACATCCTCCAGAGAAAGAGATAATTTTTGTAAGTGCTGTACACTATGGCCAATGGTGAGAATCCTTAAAAGGGAACCCTTATTAATTCACTGATGGGGTATTTGGAGACGAGTTATCTAAAGCAGGAAATCCATTTAACCCCTTCCCCCTGCAGCCATTCTTTCTTTTTAAATTTTCATGTTTTATTTTCCACGTTCCAAAACTTTTTTATTTTTCCATTTACAGAAATGTGTAAGGGATTATTTTTTGCAGGACAAATTATAATTTATAATGATACCATTTAATATTCTGTTCAATTTCCTGTGAAGCTGGAAAAAATCATAGTGGGGTTGACTTGGGGTTGAGCTTAGCATTGTGGGCTTGCAGTACTAGAATCTTGGTTTCAAATCCAGCCAAGGACGACATCTGCAAGGAGTTTGTGTAGATTTCCTCCCGGTACGCTAGTTTCCTCCTACACTCCAGAGACAGACTGATAAGGAATTTAGATTGCGAGCCTTGGAACAGAGAGTAATGACAGGACCTGTAAAGCACTACAGAATATGTTGCTGCTATATGGGTTAGTAGAATAATTTTTAAAAACTTTTCTGATGAGTTTTGTTTTTATGGTGTTCACTTTGCAGCTGAAATTACATTACCTATATTTTGTGAATTGAAATAATTATGGAGAGACCAAATTTATAGAATTTTTATTTTTATGTTTTAAACTGTAACCAAAATCTAAAACTTTTTAAAAAATTTCTTTGACTCACCATATCTGACACGCATGACCTATTTATAGGTACAATACCTACAATACTAATGTATAATGTATTGCAGTGTATTAAGAAATTCATTCACTTCTATTACTGACTGCCTATGGCAGCCTGTAATATAAGTATAGTAATGACAGCTCTCAGAGCCTTCAATAGACTCTCAGCTGTCATGAAAACAGTCATCTGAGGATTTCACTCCTGAGGACATTGATCTGGAAAAATCTGGCATCAAATCACATATGACTGAGGCATTGAAAAGGTTAATCCTGTGATCAGAAAGGACTGTAATCGTGGACTTCTACAGTGAAGAACCTGCAGCTATGGCATCCACTCAGTGGGCACCATATTTAAAGTCCCAACATTCATTGTACTATTACAGCTACTGCTGCGAAAGAGATAACTTTGATGGTAAAGACATTTTATTACAGTCAGATATGACATAGTGGGTGCTTCATGGAGGGTGTCTATATATTATAATATACATAGATTATAAGTAAGGAACTAATATAATGAGAAATTTCAGAAATGCAAGCTACAAAAAATAGTATTTGCCCATACAAAAAGTTTTACAGAGTGTATTTGTTAACGGTGTAATATATTGTAAACTAAATATGCCAAGCTATAGCAGAGTTCAGTGTGTCATGTGGCATAGCATATGGTGATGTCATGAAGTGTGTGTACAGTATACAGTCATATGAAAAAGTTTGGGCACCCCTATTAATCTTAATCATTTTAGTTCTAAATATTTGGGTGTTTGCAACAGCCATTCAATTTGATATATCTAATAAGTGATGGACACAGTAATATTTCAGGATTGAAATGAGGTTTATTGTACTAACAGAAAATGTGCAATATGCATTAAACCAAAATTTGACCGGTGCAAAAGTATGGGCACCTCAACAGAAAAGTGACATTAATATTTAGTAGATCCTCCTTTGCAAAAATAACAGCCTCTAGTCGCTTCCTGTAGCTTTTAATCAGTTCCTGAATCCTGGATGAAGGTATTTTGACCATTGCTCTTTACAAAACAATCCAGTTCAGTTGAGTTTGATGGTCGCCGAGCATGGACAGCCCGCCAAATTATCCCACAGATGTAAATGATATTCAGGTCTGGGACTGGGATGGCCATTCCAGAACATTGTAATTGTTCCTCTGCATGAATGCCTGAGTAGATTTGGAGCTGTGTTTTGGATCATTGTCTTGCTGAAATATCCATCCCCGGCGTAACTCAAACGTCACTGATTCTTGTACATTATTCTCAAGAATCTGCTGATACTGAGTTGAATCCAGCGACCCTCAACTTTAACAAGATCCCGGTGTCGGCGTTGCCACACAGCCCCAAAGCAGATGGAACCTCCACCAAATTGACAGTGGGTAGCAAGTGTTTTTCTTGGAATGCTGTGTTTTTTGACGCCATGCATAACGCCTTTTGTATGACCAAACAACTCAATCTTTGTTCATCAGTCCACAGGACCTTCTTCCAAAATGAAGCTGGCTTGTCCAAATGTGCTTTGCATACCCAGGCGACTCTGTTGTGGCGTGCTTCAGAAACGGCCTCGCATCACTCTCCCATACAGCTCTCCTTGTGCAAAGTGTGCTGTATTGTTGACCGATGCACAGTGACACCATCTGCAGCAAGATGATGCTGCAGCTCTTTGGAGGTGGTCTGTGGATTGTCCTGACTGTTCTCACCATTCTTCTTCTCTCATTTCTCATATTTCTTGGCCTGCCACTCTGGGCTTAACAAGAACTGTCCCTGTAGTCTTCCATTTCTTACTATGTTCCTCACAGTGGAAACTGACAGGTTAAATCTCTGAGACAACTTTTTGTATCCTTCCCCTAACAACTATGTTGAACAATCTTTGTTTCAGATCATTTGAGAGTGTTTTGAGGAGCCCAGATGCCACTCTTCAGAGGAGATTCAAATAGGAGAACAACTGCAATGGCCACCTAAATACCTTTCTCATGATTGGATACACCTGCATGAAGTTCAAAGCTCAGTGAGGTTACAAAACCAATTTTGTGCTCAGTAAGTCAGTAAAAAGTAGTTAGGAGTATTCAAATCAATAAAATGATAAGGGTACCCAAATTTTGCACCGGTCAAATTTTGGTTTAATGCATATTGCACATTTTCTGTTAGTACAATAAACCTCATTTCAATCCTGAAATATTACTGTGTCCATCAGTTATTAGATATATCAAATTGAAATGGCTGTTACAAACACCCAAATATTTAGAACTAAAAATGATTAAGATTAATAGGGGTGCCCAAACTTTTATATGACTGTATATACTGCGTATATGTTTGTCTGTGTAATGATCAAATTCTGTAAATGAGTGGTCATTGCTTACATCAATATAAAAGGATGCAAAAAGATCAAAGGTAGCTAATATTCTATTGGTTACTATGAAGTCTTTGGAAAACTGATTAATTCTTGCCCATCTTCTTTAACATTTGATTTATTTTGGGCTTGTGACCTTGTCAAGGGTATGATGAAAGGTTATAGGATTCCGCCTATGTGTCTTATTTGCATCATGTAATTAGCTACATCAACTTTGTACAATGTCCACAAGTCAATCCAGTAATCGGGGACACTGCTCTGAGTGGCTTCAGTACCATGGACAGCGGTGAAAAAAATATACCAGCTAATATTACTAGTCCGGAGAAGCAAATATACCATGAAATACAAGTTTAACTATTTCAAATGCAAAAGCGATTTATTATAAATTAAGAACTATACGATATTTGCTTAACCCCTTTTTGCTCTGCACCATATTATTGTGTTGCGCTGAGCGTATACTTAGTACAATAGTATGGCGCTGTCATACTGCAAGCATAGGTGTTGTGCCTGTGGCATGACTCCTGGGTCTCGCTGTATTACAAAGCTGGGACCAATAAATATAAAATACTCTGACACCGGTGTCTTAACCCCTTACATGCTGTGATGAATAGCGGTCACGGCATTTTGGGTGGTTCAGAGGCAAGATTGAACCCCCTTTTCCTCCCTGGATTCCCCACGATGATGTTGCGGTGTCCGAGGCCTCCTGACTGCCTACCGCTGTTGCACATATTGATACTATGTGCAATGTACTGCAATTCAATATACTGCAGTACATTGCACTGGGGATTAAGAGATCCCAGGTTCCGTTACCCTTGTGGGACTGGAAAAAAGTAAAAAAAAAAGGTTAAAAAGTAACAAAGAAAGTATAAAAATAAACAATAAAAATTAAAAAACCACACCTTTTAATTAAAAAAAATAAAAACGTTGTCAAGAATTCCAACATCCAAACTATCCTGCATCCTTAAAGGGTTAAAGCAATATCGGTTAGAAGGGTCACCTGCCAAAGGGCTACAAGTTTTATCACTGGTAAAGCTCTTACTGGTCAGCTATACTCTAAGGAGAGACCTGGCTGCAAGTGTTCCCTTATACTAAAGGGAAAATTAAGGATTACACAACTCTCTCTGAAGTCAGTGATGATGAGCTGACAAATGGGTTCTCCATATAGCAGGTCCTCTAGGGTAAGAGGTGCTGCTTGTCGCTCTTTTACACCCTAGATAACAATACCCTAGATAACAGCCCTTCCATCATAACGTAGATTATGTGACGCTACTGCTCTGTGCTGGCCAGTGTACTAGTAATCGCAGCAGACCTAGCCACTTCTTTACCTTTGTTTCTTTAAGAAATAATGTACTCATGTGCAAGATTCCTTCTGTTAAACTTTGTCTGTGTGTATTTCTGTCTGCTTCTGTCACCACACCTTGGCTATATAATGTGTTAATTTTCTGTTTCATGATGTGGGATTTACCTGCATACTGTCCTTCTGTCTGTATGTATGTTTGACTATTGTTTCTGATGCTGGAGTCATGTCTGTAATCTGTAGACGCATTTGACCTTCTGCCATGTATTATCATTGCTATGTGTAGATTTCAGGCCTTCTGCTATGAATGCTAGATGTGCTTCCGCTGTGTTTGTATCTCTACTGTCTGTGGCTTTTGGGCCTTCTGTAATGTATGATTGACTTTCGGCCTTCCATATGTCCTTCTGTTACATATTCCTGTGTGGATTTGTACAGTATGTCTTAGTCTTCCAGTATATATGTACCTTTGTCCTGTATTGTGGACATATATTTTTCTTCCTGAATGTTTGTATGCCTGATCTTGTTCTGAATCTATGTGTTATGGATCCTGTCCTGGGCCTATTCCTTGAACCACATATCCCTTACCCTGGAGTCAATGTCTATGTCCTCAGTTCCAATGTTCCTGCTATAGACAAGTCTCAGTTATTAATGTTATGTACTCCTGTGTGTAGGTTTGACCTCTACTACCTGTCCTGATGTCCTGCCTTGGATTCCTGTGTTTGACAAAGCCTCTGTTATCTGGATGTCGCATCTTGTTTCTAAAAAAAAAAATCTCCATTATTACACTGGGACCACCTCAGGCTGTCTCGAACTGGAAGACTCCCTGCAGCAAAGTCCAGATTCTTGTGTGAGGGTAAAACGTGAATACCGGGAAGTCTGCTTCTCTTAATGGTGGCCAAAGGTCAAGCCAGTTTGTTAGCACAATGGGTCCATAACCCGCTGCCCATTACAGTCTGAGTTCCTGATCTGCTTGGTTAGCTGCTACAAACACTTAGACCACCTAAGGAGGTAGCGACCTGGCAGACTCCCAGGAGTGAAGTCCAGATCCCTGTACGGGTTGAATACTAGGGGTCACTACATTACAATAATGCTTGTAATTTCTTATAAAAATATATCATAAGCAAATAATGTATGTTTTTTTTTTGTTTACAGAAACCTAATTCATCATCTAGCAAGCAAATCAGTATTTCATGCTGTTTGGTACTTCCCTCTCCTGCTAAAGCTGCTAGGCAATTGTATACCTGTTCTACTAGTCGCATTCTTGGCTGTGTCCACCCTGCTATCAGCCATGGATCTCTTCAGCCAGCGATGTCTCATTGCCAGGCAGCTGGCGCCTGCTAATGACATTAGAACCTGTGTCCTAGTTACAATGGTGATCAGTCTTCAATGCGTTGCCTGTTGGTTGAGGTTCATACCTTGTCCTTTGATCTTGTGCCTAGTTCCTGGTTTGACTACTGATCCTGACCTTGGCCTTGATTTGGATTTTTGCATGCCTTGCCATTCAGATTGACATCTAGTACCTCTTGCTTAACTCCTGCCTCTGACCTTTGGTTTCTTTCCTGACTACACTTCTGTCTTATCGTCTGGCCTGCTACATTCTGTCTGATCGCTTGGTAATGACCTTTGTCTGTGTTCCTGGCTATGCTACTGCAGCATCAGCCCTACTGCTGTCCATCCATGGCTACTATGAGGACTGCAACCCCTGGGTTTTTGTTTCAGCAAAGTCTTAGGCCTCATTCCCTGCATGCTGTTTCAGTGTGCTATCCTTGTTTTTTCTGGATAGGACACTGACCTATTCATTTCAATGGACCTATGCACACTAACCCGTTTAACCCGTGTGACATCTGTATTTGCGGAACAGTTACCTAGCCACCCACAGGGTTTTTTATGCGGATCTGCAAATATGTATGACGTACGGGTCACACGGATGACCACAAAAACTTAACATTTGGCCGCATTTTGTGGACTGTAAGTTAAACACGGTTATATGCGTGATGCCTTTAAGGCTAAAACCTCAAGTAAAGAATCACAGCTAAAAAATTCTGCAGAAACAAAACCTAGCACAAATACAGCAAGAATTAAAAAAAAAAAAGCAGAAAAAAAGAAGTGAAATATGCAAACACTTTTACTGCCATCTTTTCTGCTTCTTTTTTTTTTTTATTCTTGACTCCCCCCGCCCCGTTGGGGAAAATTGAACATTTCTACAGGGAAAAATAAACATGTTGTGTTTTTCAAAGACATGCATTTTCGGAAATGGTCCAATTTCTGCAGCATTTTTTCTGCAATGTGGGGATGAGATTAAATAAATCTCATTTACTTTTTTGGGACTGTAGAATGCAATGTTGCCAAAAACGCTAAGTTTCCACTACGGAAAAAGGGGTATTCCAGCAATTAGAAAATCATGTTAATAAGGGATAACTGTCTGATATGCGTGGGTCTGACTGGCGGGACCCCCACCAATTACGAGAGCGAGGGTTTTGTGCGCACTATATTAATGTAACAGTCAGTCGTATATGCATGCTTCTGCTTCATCTCCATGGGACTGCCAACAAGGAAGACCCCTAGAAGTGAATAGAATGCCAAAGCTCTATTCACTTTTGGATAGGGAATAACTTACTGGAATACACATTTAAGGGCGAGGGGATTCCCTATACCCCAGTCTATCCAGATACATTACGACTTAGAGAATCCTCATTTCCAGTACATGACCGTAACAACACAGACATATGGAGTCCCTGCAGCTGCTTACTACAAAACTGTGGGCACCCTGGGTGCCACCGTATGCTCCATACAAAACCATATTGCATGTATATTCTCCCCAAGAAGCAATGCTTCTAGGGAAAAATATTTGTGTTACGTTGCATATAATGGAACATCCCACATGAAATGTAAGAAAATAAAATCCCCTGTATGAGTGAAGATACAATCTAGCCACATAGATGTCTTTGGATGATGTATTGCAGTTCTGTACAAACTGGAAGCTGTACAGAGCCATAATACAGTAGTGTCCATGAGCTCTAAGAGACCCCCGTGAAGTTTACACATTAAATTGCATTTGATACAACTCAAACAGATGTTCACTACTTTGCAGCTCCGCCACTTTTCCCCGTGTTAGCCTTCTGCTTGCCATCACCTATTGTTTCTCCTGTCCATTACATTATCTTATAAAAAGCTTGTGCGATATTTTGTGTTTTCTTGCTTTTGGGAAGAGCCAACTCCTGTGAGTGTTTGCTACAAACAAGCATTACCACCGCCACCATCTGTTGGGCTTACATATATTAAAGGAAACTATTACCCATGGGTTTTCCAGCTCCTGCACAAGTATTTGACTTTCAAATCACAGATAATCCTTCTTCTGGGCTACGTAGACCTTTCTTATCAACTGCATCTTCATATTTTTCATAATTATAGGATTTTAAGCCATCTGATGGTCTGTATATCTGCAGTCCTGTATCGTATCGATAATCGATAATATTATAATATTCTTATTAATATAAGTACTGTTATTTCAGGTGTGAGAACAGTTTATGGATCAAAATGCTGTCAAGAGTTTTGCATTTTTTTTTTAATATATCTTGTGTTTTTCTTCCTTGTCTTGGTGTCAGTAACAAGGACTGAATCCCTGTCTTGAATTTGTCCAGTTGACACGAGTGTATAACTTGTTACAGTGTGTCGGAGCCGATTTTTAGCCTCTTGAAGGATTCTAGTTGCTGAAAATAAGCACAGATGAAAATGGTAAAACACTGAAACAAACAGGATATCGGAAATTTTCATAACATATTTTATACATATTTTACTTATGTAAAATTGGAAGTCTAATAATTGCGTCCATGTGGCATAAACTTCAGGATAAGGTCAGTTTAAGAAAGGACTGTGCAGCCTGCAATGCTATTGAAAAGAGTATCCAACTGCACTAAAGGAAGGAACAATGGGGATCATCAATCCCATCGAGTCATGTATCTTTTGTTCAATTTCAGGAAATAAGCTGTACATAAACTTTAGGTAACAGACTACTGAATGTTCATCGTCAGAATTGATTCCCACATAAACATGCATGCTCAACTTGGCCGAGCATGCATATGGTCTAAATGGGAAGAGGAGAGAAAGCTGTGGTCAGACTTCTCTGGCATTGGTTTATTTCTCTGAGAACGAAATGACCAAGCAATTCTAGTTATTGTCACTAAGGGAGTGTCTGAAGGCCCCATACACATGTACTACAAGTTGTCTTTAAATATGTCCGCATGCTCCAGCAAGTGCACAGGATAAAACCCCATCTACATGCAGTAACCAATGATAGCATGGCTATACAAGCAAACACCTGTACAATCATGTGACTGGCATCCATGTGCGGGCAGGGTTTCATCCGCAGGTGCCTGGCAAAGCATGTGGATGCATCCTTATGATAGAATTCCAGCTATAATGTTATGTATTTAACTCCTTGGCTCTCTCTAGTGGTGATTGCAGAAAGTCAACATGTATTAGAGGGATTTTACAGCCCCACATGCATGTTCCATACTAATGACCTATCCATAGTCTCTGTCAGCCTCCAAGCACCGGAAGATATGCAGTGGACAGGGAGTATGTGCAGAACCGCTCCTATTCAAGTTATAGGAGTGGAGCTGCAGCTCCCTGGCGCCACCATTCATCAGTGGACATGGCTGCAACTCCCCTCCTATTACTTAAACTAACTGCTTCTGCTCCCTGTCTACTCCAGCAGCTTCCCTTACTCAGAGACTGCCAGAACAGATGATCGCGATGGTTTTTGAAATCGCAGCATGTCTGCTGTGGATATTTTTCTGCAGTGTGTGGATGGGAATAGTCAGAATTCCATCCACTTTGCAGCTACTGTAAAACGTTGTGGTTTTTGCTGCAGCATTTCCGCCACGGCAAAATCATGGCATTTACGGCTAAGCCCCTTTTTGAGCCGAGGCCAAATATGGCTACAAAAGGAAATGGGAAATATATAGGAATTTCTTATACTTCAACCTTCCACTCTTGGCTTTTGCTAAAAAAGATGCAACAAAAAAGAAAAAGCTGCAATTCCACAACATGGGGCCTTAGCCCAAATCTATGCCTATACAGGGGAATTGGAGCTCTATATCAGAAAAACCAAACTCCAAACACTAGGAATTGCACTATTAGATTGTATCTTTAATCATCACTACATAAACAATTGACATATTATAATGATATATTGTAAATCTTGTATATTCATATTTAATTTACAGTTTTAATATTTCACAAGCTTTTATTCTAGTCCTCACATCATTGACCCGTTTTCTCATCAAATGCGTAGACAGTAGGTTTTATGTGAGACATCATTCCCATAGAAAAAAAAAAAATCAATTGAGCTTTCTGATAGCTGGTATAATATGCTTGTAATTGATGGTTCCCAGTTCATGTAGGTGGCAGTGCTGCACCACTGGGCCGGTCTAACCCAATGTAACAATTAGCGGAGCTAACACATTTACATGTCAGACAAGGGGATTCAATATATTGTGATCATCAGAGAAATGCAACCTAAAGATCCTTATAGGTGCTGTATTGTATGCTATACATTAGAGGGTCACAGCGTGTCCATGCTAAGCATCTATCTATTTGTCCTATTGTGGCATATCTAGTAAAATAAAGTCTGATCAATGGGGGTGTCACTGCTCGGATCCTCACAATCCCTGGACGGTAACTCCTCCTGGCAATGAATTAGACAATCATACACAATCATTCTCCTAATGTCAATAGGGATAGATATAAAAAAAATCAACTTTACTGATCTTTTCAGATATGAAAATGTGTAATAAAAAGCTTGGCTATATATTGTACATTGTAAGTGAGCAGTGAGTAGGGCATTGACTAAGGCTACATGCACATTTGCATTGGAGTCTTCGTAGAAAAAAAAAATTCTGCCTGAAGTCAGTGGACTAAAAAGTCCTGAACGCACAGCTTTTTTGTCTGCCACTTTCAGTTTTGAAACAACACTCAACTCACCCCATTATAGTCAAAGGGGTCCGTCAGGCTCAGTATGTAGCCGCCATTTAGTGGTCCGTCTTTCCATTGATCTGATCCTCCGACAGACCAGGACCATGGACAGCTGACGTTAGTGTGAACCTAACAAAAGGTGGTAAGTGGTCAGTAAGTAGAGCATTGCCTAATGTGGTAAGTGATCAGTCTAGCCTTTCAACATGTCAACATGTTATGGGAGCCAACCAGATTGATATACTTGTATAGTTTAGTAAAAAAAAAATTCAACATCATTTGACTATATATACTATTATGTAACTATACATCAAATCTCCTCAGTTCTTCCTGTTCTATAACTTGCTACCTGCAGATCATATTCAGCATGCCCTTTATCGATTGTTAGACAGGGGGCGCTAGTTATAAAACTTAATTAGTTTGTGTCAATAACATAAATGATTATATACTTTGTGCCCTATTCACATTGGCATTAGGGATTGTTTCTTCTGATACATGTTCATCTCTGACAACCAGACTAGCATATTGAGTAGCATTGTTCATGCCCGGAAAGGGAATACCCCAAAACTTGATGGCACCTATATAATAAAAGAGGGCCCTTTCTATATTCATTCATACTGTTTTTCACTGATGGGGTATTTGGAAGTGGGTTATTTAACCAGACAATGTAGTTAAAGAGGACCTGTCACCAGATCCAAAAATCTCTCTGACATATCGCATCTGATGTGCTGTCAACCCGAGCACTTTGGTGTTTTGTTTATCTAGATCCATTCAGCTATTCCAAAGATATAAGCCCTTTTAGTGTTGATGCAAATTTGGGTATACTAATCATGTGGGTGATAACATTGCATGGCATACTGTACTGTAGGTGGTAATGCCTACAAGTCAAGCTCTGGCTGGGTCTGTTCAACCAGTCAGGGCTTTGAGAACAGAGCCAATCAGAATGCTCCTCACTGTCAAGCCAGACCTGAGGCGGGGTATTTAGGCCCAGCTCAGGCACTCATTCATTGCCTGTGATTGTTTGTCATGTATCTGGGCTCCCAATCTTTCTAAACTCCTTTCCAGTACCTCTCCATGTTTTCTGCTGATTCCCTTGTTTTCTGATTTTGGCTTGCTCTCCTGGTTAACCCCTTTCTTTCTGATTTATCTCTATCTGCGACCTTCTGGACTCATGACCTTTATTCTGCTATCACTTTCGTAATTTATATACTCTTCTGGTTTTTGACCTTGGCTTGTGGTATTACCCTCTCTCTGCTCGCAATAGGGTTTATGGTTCGATCCTTAGCCTGAAAGCGAAACTATTTTCTGGTACTTTGTTCTGGGTTGTAAGTTGGATTCTGAGCAGCTAAGTCCATTTTGCCTTGCGGCATGTTCTAGTGAATGCCTTGGGAGTAACCTTAGACTCTGTAAACCAGAGTGGTGCGGGATTATTGTTAGCTCCATTACTTGCTGCCAGCTGCTCTGGTCAGTTACCTGCTACATATTAGGAAATTGCTTAAATAGCAGTTCCATAACCTTTTGGGAATTGCTTAAGAGGCAATACCTTAGCAAGTACACCCTAATTTGCAGCAACACTAAAAGGGCTTATATCTTACTGAAACCGGCAAAAACTGGGTCGAAACCTGGCGGACCCCATTATAATCCATGGGGTCCGTGAATTTCCACGGATAACCGCTTTTTAAGCAGACAGGGTCGCTGTCTTTCGTTTTTTTTTCTAATATTGCATTAATTATCAGAAACTATTTATTATAGCAAAAATGAATATTAGGGGCAAATATTTTCTCACAGCAATGTATTCTTTTATACTGTATTTTTTTGCATTCATCACGTTGGTCTACCTGTAACATTAAATATATATATATATATATATATATATATATATATATGTATACACACATACTTGTATATACCAAAAACTCTTTTGATAAGCAATATGGAGTTAGTCTTTCATGACAGCCTTCAGTGCTCTTACATGCTTGCCAGCACAGTTTCCAGAATGTGGCTCCCTTGTGGATAGCAGCTGCCAACTCGGTAGTACACCAATCCCACGCCATGTCATACACCTGGCACCAGGATTACAAGTTAAACTAAGTGACTGCCAGTTGCCCCAGACAAAGAATCATATCAATGGCACAGGACTCCTGGTTTACATTCATATATCAGGCACTTTTTACTATAGTAGGCACTATCAAGCTGGAATTTGCATAACGTGACTCATCATGTCTTAGATGTATTACATGAATATGTGGATCTTCCTGTAAAAATTAAAGGGACCGTAACATAAACTGTAAATCTATAGATTTAAAGGGAACCCATCATATTGAAAAGTGAGGCATCATGTTATAGAGCAGGAGGCTGAGCAGACTGATGTACATATTTGTGAGAAATGATTCAGTATCACTTGTAACGTATTCACTGAAACCTCTCCTCATTCTGGGATTAGGAGTTCGGTGGGCTATCCTACTCAATGAGTGACAGCCTTTCCTGTACATTCATATGATCCCCTTTTTCACAGCATGGTACCAGATTGCTCCAGCTCGTCTTGGACCACTTTTTTTTCACTGTGAAAAAGTACTGCAAACTACCTGTTACTGGGCACTTTTTTTAGTATCTGCTTTAAAGAGGACCTTTCACCATATCCAGTAACTCCAACTCTTTATATCCTTTAATAGACCCCCCTCCACTGATTTCAGCACAGTTGGAATTTTTTCTCTAGCACCTACTGTTCCTGAGCAATCGTTGTTGTTGTTTCAACACCCAATATGTTAATTAGGCTATATACTGTCAAGTGGGTGGTACCTGTTTGTCTGCTCCAGCTTAGGACCACCCACCTGACAGTGGAGAGTCTAATTACTGGGAACGGTGGGGGCTAGAGAGAAAATTCCAACTATGCTGGAATCAGTGGAGAGGTAGCTACTCAAGTATGCAAAGAATTGGAGTTACTGGAAGTGGAAAAAGGTTGTCTTTAAGCTAGGTATCAAGAGAGCCAAAGTGGTACTAGAAGGTCACATGTCCACATACTGCTCAGCTGATTGGTCGTCACTTAGATGACAACTGGATACATGAAGCAGGTACATTCTGCAGTGAAAAACAAACAACATGGTACCCAAAGTAATCCAAGAGAAACCAAACCACGTCTCCGTGGTACTATGCAGTGGAAATGTATCTACAGAAGTAACTGGACCTCCCATCTGAATCCTTAGCCCAGAATGTGTAAAGTTCTACTATATTTCCCCTAAACTATCCATCAATCTGCTCAGCTCCTCCTCTATAACATGCTGCCTACAAAATGGACTGCATTTTTATGGTGCAGGTTCATACTAAGAAACCTTTAGGAAATATTGGTATCCTTAAACATATAATTTTTGTGTATATTTCTTGACCACATTGGCCTCTTCAGACATAACCTTGAGCTAAATGAATGAACACCTGGTATTTGCCATAGTAATGATACAAGGAGCTGCATTTATGTAAATATGCCATGAAGGGCATCAAATGCTTTCCTTACACTCCCAAGACCTTAACAAAGTGAAAGGCACTTCTTTCGGAAAAGAAGGATGAAAGGAAATGTGCAAACAAAACACACATGTTGTTTGCCCTAATTAGCTGTGACACTGATCTAAGAACATGCTAAAGTAGTCTAGAAAGGAACAGCTGTGCAGGTAAGGCACAACTAGATCTTACATAACCAAAGTGTCATCTATTCAGCAAGATAATTGTTACTTCACTTTCAATAACAATCTATTCTGTGTTCTCAAGCTCCCGGGACAATTTTGTTCTTGATTCATCTACTGAATGCTTTGATAGCTCTGTTCTCTGCTGTAAAACAAGCAAATAACTGTCCCGAAATATGGACCTCATCAGACGCCAATGTCTTGTTTTATGGCTCGCCTCCCAACTTTCTTTGCAGTGACAGATTTAAGGAAGAAGATGATTACATAGACTTTGACTGCAATATAAGACATTGGGGCATATTTATTATTACAGTTATGATACTTAAGAGTCTTAAAATATGTCAAAATTTTGGTACATCAAGACATGCACCAAATATGACTACATGGGCGCCAAAAAGCTGCAGGAATGCAACTTTCTAGAGAACTTCTCTTCTAAAAATTGGAAATGGATATGGCTAACACTCATAGAATAAGGTTACAAGACGAAGGTGCAAAACGGCCATAAAAAAACGTCAATTTTTCACAGCCTTCTTGCACCTGAGTGGTGGCTGTTTTCACAGATACCTCATACATTACAGTGTATGGAGGGATCACTGAAAACGAACAAAAATAGGACATGATGCCATGAATTTAATGCTGCCGTCACATTGAATATAGCTTAAGGCCCCATTCACATGACATGTAACACACCTTTTATTTTTGTCCATTATACCTTCATTTTTAGAACTATAGAGTCAACGGGTAAATACACATGACACTTTTTTAACTTAAAAAATAGCACATCCTATTTTTGTTCATTTTTGCAGCCTGATGGACCCAAAACAAGTCCATGGGGTTAAGGCTTATTCATACAACATTTAAAAACGGACATGTGACGCTGCTTTTGCAACATCCGTCACGCTTCCATTTTGAGAACACATTGGGGCACATTTATCAAGCTACTTGCGCCTTTTTTTGGCGTAAAAAATTGCTCCTTTTTGAGGTCTTTTTCTGGCTTCATTTATGAAGAATTTTACATCTTTTTTTTCCAGATGTTATGCTGCTCTTACCACTTTTGCTTTTTGCTAAGAAAAGGGGACATGGCCAAAATGGAGATCCCATTCATGTAGTATTTATGACTTATGCATTTCTAAAAAAGGGCAAAAAAAAAGGCATAAATGCCCTCTAGTCCATGGGCTGCGTAAAAGAGCCCGTCAGGCCAGAAAGCATTAAAAAGAGGCAATTGTGCAATTCTTTAGCAAAAAGTTGACAAAGTGCACATAGCTTATATAGGCTCCTCAAAACTAACTAACATGTGCACAACATTTAATAAGGAGGTGCGCCCACATCATAAATAGGGACCACAATAAAACTAGTCCAAAAAAAAGCACACCTGCGAAAAATATGACTTAAAAAGGGGAAGATGCTAAATAACCCCCATTGAGTTCAAAGAGAAACGCTGTGGAAAAAAACACAATGCAAATGTTTGCAGCATTTTTTTAGTTGCTTTTTTGCAACATGGGGTCTTAGCCTTAGTGTAGTGTCTATTTATAATGTAGCCGCACCTCCTTGTAAAATGTTGTGTACGTTTTCAGCTGTTGTAGATGCACCTTTATGTTTCAGCCCCTCTTGCCACTTTTTAAGGGATGACATGGCCTCTCAGATTTACTATACCAGATTTATGGAATGAGCTATACCAGAAATTTCAATTCTGGTGCAAAGGACCTCCCAAGATGTGGCAGAATTATTAAGAGGCCGGAACTTCTTAATAATTCTGGCACATCTCGCGCCAGCAGAGGAATTGATTATGACTGGCATAGGAAATACAAGTCTTAATAAATTCCCCCCATATGTCTCGTACTGTGATATCCGCAATACAAATGATGGAAGTTTGGCAAATTTCAATTATTTCTAAAGGTGTTCCTTTCTTATATAGGCATTGAGAAGTACACACTGTAAGACAAGTAAGAGCATTCACAGAAGAAAATACTGGATGCAGTCAGTGTGGCAGTGAAGGAATTGGAGCCTCGAAGTTGTCTTTGTCATTGCAATGTTCTGTTTGTCTGAAAATCAATGCGTACTGTGGCAGGGCACATTCACAGGCTCATCCCTCGGCTGCTATAAGAAGCAGACATCTCCTTTATTTGGAACTCAGTTGGGGCCTTGTTATTTTTATGGGTGCAGTGAGGCCGCTCTGCGGGAAGAATAGATTTGTTGAAATAAAATGGCAAACTTAGTGATAAACACACCCTGCAGCGAGACAAGAGCATTCATATTCTCGCTATTCTTCGGCCATTTCTTGTCAGACATGCTGGGTCTGCTTTGCATTAATGATTTTATTTAGTAGGACATAGGCAAAGAAGTAATGTCGACATGTCTGACTAGTCAAACAGCTGAACTTTAAAGGGGCACTAAACATAATGCACAAAAATGTGCAAAACCTAAAAAAAAAATTTCAGCCGTCTCTGCATTAACTTGTTCTTTTCCTTTGACGCTATATTATTTCATATTAAAATATATAAGGCGATATTCTCTGTGTATCCTAAGAAAGTAGCCATGTACCTCATCTTCACTGACCTTTGTCTGGCTGTAAGACAACTGGCAGGAGCAGGAGCCTCCCTGCTGTGCCCTGAATACAGTATGACAAAATATCATTAAACACCTCCCTTTCTCCAAAATGGAGCAGATAAGCAGGTTAATAACTTCTTTCTTCTCTGGGGGATATCTGCAACACTGGCTCGGATTTACTATTGTGGTTTGGACTAAACACTGGCATAAACATGGCGCATCTAGGTTGGGCTAGAATTTTCTGCCATGCTTGACATGTGGGCGTGGAATCTTAAATCCACCACAATGTGCCAAAATAGTGTTGAAAAATTCTGGCACAAAGTAAGCCAACTTAAAGGGTGGTATAAATGAGGCCTAGTCAGTCTAAGGATACTCCAGATTTATCATCCAGCACCAGTCACTGTGATAAATATTTCAGTATCAGACTGCCTGTCTAAATTTGCACTGCCTAACTAATAGTAAATTTGGGCCACTGTTTCAGGAACATCCACAAAAACTCCTACAGACTGACAAACAGTGAGGGCAAGATCATCTGCTGTGTATGTGTATCATTTTTAGGTTTAGTGTCTATCACAGACTTATGATAGGAGAGGTATCAGGATTATGAGCTGTTGGTTCCACTTTTTACTTGACCTTCTACTTATCTGAGTGCACTGCCCCCTCTCTTCACAGTACCACCTATAGTGTCCCCGCTGACTACATTGACCCCAAATAATGCCTCTCTGGATAGAGAAATGCCCAGACAAGAAGAGATTGACATCCCTTGTAGAACCTAAAAATTCAACAATTCAGTGCAAACCGGTTTCTGCACAGCTAGATGTCAGAAAAAAATGAATGGTTGAATAATCTGTCTGCAGGTATTTTCTAGTGATTTTTTTATTTTAGTAAGAATGTTCATTTTTGCTTATATTTCACCAATATTTTTACAGTTTTTTTCCTACATTGCGTCTGAAACTAACACAACTGCTTCAGTTCATTTTAACCCTTGCCTATAAAATGAGGTCTGCAATAGCTAATATTGAATCCTACAAATTGGCACATGGTCACATTGTGATGCCAGTTCCAGGAGGTCATCTAAGGTGGAAAGATTTTTCAGAAATTCACAATATTCTTGCAGGTCAAATACTTTTGCTTCGGCTCCATTAGCTTCAGTAAATCTTTTTGCACTATCTGCCCGATTAGGCAGTCCTCAGATTAGGTCTCAGTAAGTGGAATGAACATTGCAGACTTCCCAGTTGATTTGCTTCATCAGACAGACATTTGGCAGCCCGACAGATATCCGGGAATCTGAAGTTAACTCTTCACAGACACAAAAGCTTTCAAAACAATCTCTGAAAAATATACAGTAAGCCTTATACATTAGATACTCTTGCGGATGGGTTGCCTCTGGTGTTGGTCCCGAATTTTAAGAAAATCGAGCTGAATGGCAATATCACACACACAACCTGTGCTCAGGTGTGGAGCTGTTTTTGGAAGAAAGTTGACATTTTTTAATCTTTGGGCACTGTATAAAGTTCACATTGAATAGAGTTTTCTGCTTCTGTACCCTGGTGATACATGAGTAGAGAGTGATCCTGTTCTATTTTCGCAGATCCAAGTGCACTGGCCAGCTTGAGCAATATAGGTTCCATGCCCCAGGTGATACATCAGGGCCATTCATCTATAATTTGGCAAAATCTTCTGTGGAGTCTCTGGGGAATTTGTCACTTATCTCCCAGATCACAGTTATGCAATACAGTTATGCTGATCATAAGTGATTTGTCACCTAAGATCTGTTCACTCAATCCAACATGTATTTCTGCCACAGATATTGGATTCGTTACGAATTTTCGCCACGGATTTGCTGTGTATGTGGTGCAGCAGAATCACAGCAGATTCGTGCAAGGATTAGCCCCATTGTCATTTAATGGGATTAATTCTGCCCATGTATTTCTGCTCCGGATTATTTTCTTTTGTGCTGTTGGAGACCCACATGGACATTTTTCTATAAATGTATATGGTGTTTTGTATCGCCCATTCGCATACATGGTATGTAAATTTCACACAGATTTGGCCATGGAATCCAAGTTGGAATCCATGTGAAATCTGGCACATGAACACACCTAGGTACATACAGTTACTCCTTCTGCCCTCCATCAACTTGCAACCTTCAACATGGTTGAGCGTGCATGTGTTTTAAAAAAGAAGAGAAGAATAGGCTGATGCCAGACACCTCTGGAAACAACTTAATGTATCTCCCTTGAGGACATGGCAGGGGCAGGTGGTAGGCCTCTATATACAAAGGATGACTGGCGTTTCTGTTTATATTTATCCAATTTTTAATTCCCTCTTTACCTCTTTATCGTATATTCACACAGAGGAATTTGGCGATAATGTTGTGGCAAATTCTGCCTCAAAATCAACTATAAATTCTACCTGAAATCAGACTCCATTAATTTCAGTGGTAGGCTTATGCAGGTTTTTTTCAGCTAGTGTACAAATACACGCCATGCTTATTTCTGCCTGAGATCTCCCATTGAAATGAATGGGAGTCAAACAATACTTCCTTTATATTTTCTATTCCTTTTCAAGCCACTCCTGACTTTGGCTCAAAAGAAAGCAGCAAAATCTGCAAGAAAAACCCCTTAGTCCCCAAGTAGCGTAAACGCCACTATTTTGCCACGGCAGAAACACCGCAGCAAAAACCGCAGCATTTTACAGTACCTGCAAAGGGGATAGGATTCTAAAAATATCCACAGCGGACACGCTGTTGCACTTTTGTAAATTGTAGAAAGTCAATTATACCTATAGAAACACTGGCGTTTCCATATAGTTATAATTGAAGCAGAAAACTCTGCAAACTTTTTTGGGTAAAGTGCTGGGGAAAAGAAGCAATGTGTTTCTGCCGCGGATTTTCCCGCAGCTCTTTTTGACTGGTACTAAGGGGCCCAAAAGTTTTTTAGTAGCACTTTGTTCTATAAAAAAAAAAAAAAAAAAAAAGTATAACATGGAAAAAACAGACACATTTCCCCCCTTCTTTGTTTACATTTTCCTGAATATAAAAAAAGAGAAAAAATTAGCAAAAAAAAAAAAAAAAAAAGTAAATATAAAAATAAAGCCCTATGTGTCACTGAAAAATAGCTGTAAAATTATTTGAAAAACCAAATGAAAAAAATGTTATAGCCCTCAAAACCACATGTACGAAAAAACTCGAAAATGCGTGTGGTCCTGAACCCGGGAATTTGGTGCAGTCCAGACATGGCTAAGATTTATTTGAATTTGGAGGTTTTGCAGAGCTCTACAGTAAGAACTGATCTGGGGTCATGCAAGTAGTATTTAGGGATTGTTTTATTCTTACAGTACATTGACCTTCGAGCAGTATTCACACATGGAGACTATTTACATCCATATGTAAGTATATCATTCATTTTGGAAAAGCTTTATGATAATGAAGAATTTGTCACGTAATATGAAATCATTCTCTCCATGCGGGTGAAGTGGAATACATGAGAGTTATCTCGTGCCGCAGGGTCTTTTAATTCACCGGCCGCAGATTTGAATCCACCTGGCATAGAAGAGGGTTAAACATGCCCTCTCTTGTTTTCTTTTACCATTTACAAGGGCCAATAAAAAGTAGTGGACTGTTCTCACTCTTTAGTTATGTGCAGCCTTGTACATACTTGCCAGCTATTGTCCATTTGCAAAGGACCCCAGTCTATTGGAGTGGTCAGACGGGACAATGGGCAAGTTCTCTTATTCACCGCTGATGGCCTAGAGAATATTTCCTACTCAGTGAGCAGCGCCTTTCAGTGCCCCTTTGCCTGCCTCTGAGTGACAGCTGAATCACAGAGGAACTTTCCAACAGCAAAACCTCAGAGCAAGTGCCAAGAGAGGCCTTGTTTTATTCAGAGCTCGGCACAGCTGCGGTCAGTGGGAGGTCCCCCCATTGTCCGGAGAACACAATGACAACTGCAGAAAAAGATGCTTCTGTACAGGCCTCTATCACCCAATAAGGCAGACAAGATGAATGAAAATGTCAGAAATAGGGAACAAGCAGATGTGAAGCTATTTAGAGGGACTGACACAAGTACACTGAACATGCCGTCCCTGGCTTTGCTAAAGCCACAGTCCAAAGAGAAAGCACTTCACTTGTGTTTAAGAGACGCACTCATGGGTTCCCAGTGCTGCTGCTGTACTATTGAGAAGGCATCCTTACCTCTGATTACTTCTTGCTTTTTATACCTTTCCCCCTCCTGTTGACAATGAAACCCTGTAAAGTCTTGCAAAGTCTTTTTTTTTTAAAGACTAGACTTTTTGGTGAATGGCGCTCCCCGAGAAGTTTGCTTGTTTGTTAGCATTAAATGTTTATGATAGAAGAATATGGGACAAAAATAGAAGTAACCCTTATGTTTCCAGATGTTCCCGGAAAAGAAGACCTCAAGATATTTGGAAGGGCGTCTAACCAAAACAAAACAAATTTTTGATGGATTATCTGAAACAACCTTATGACAACCTATCCAAAATCTAGAACAGAACAAAAAAGTAAAAATTTAAAATTTCGATAATCTCCATATATAGGGCACATACTGTACATATGGCTGTATTGCACATATGTTTTGAATTTGTTGTGTAAGCCTCCAAAAAATAAAAAATAAAAAAATGTGGTTGCTGATCATGCCAAAATCTCAAGCTATTGACCATAATTTCCAAATTTCGAGCTCACATATAGGGCTATATTGCACCTCTGCTTTGAGCTTTTGCTGTGTAAGCCTCCTTGCCCTGCCATATTGGCTCTATGTCAATGTTCATGAGTTCTAACTTTGTGACAAAGAAATGTGAAACAATCTACTGTAATGTAGAAAGGTAATTTCATTACAAAAACATCAGAAATATACATTAAAGGGTTTGGATGCAGCATCAGTACTCCAGAGGTCCTTGGCAGTCCTGCCGCGGTGGCATCATGTACATCATTCACTTAGGTGCTGGAGCCAATTACTGGCCTTGGCAGTCATGTGCCATACATGCAAGTGTCCTGCTGGGCCAGGGATTAGTTGCAGTGGTGACATGAATAATGTATGTGATGTCATTGCTACAGGAACAGTGGGGACCACCAGGGAGACAGGATTTAATGAATAAGTATAAGTTTAGTCTTTGTTTTACGCCCTATCCATATACGTGCCCAATTTTCTTAAAATTTCCAACAGCCCCTTAAATATTTTGTTTCAAAAAGAATTGTATACGTGCATTAACCTGGTATTTTCAGTGTTTTATGTTGCTGTTAACCTGTCCAACTACATTCTCGACCCTAACAACTGCATCATGTGGTAACATATGGTCAACTACTGGACTTTAGACTTCAAGCCTCCATGAATCAACATTAATGGAAGGACAGAAGGGTATAATAGATTTTTACATTCTGCCGCTGCAAGGTCATACTTTTCTAAAATTGAGAATTTTTGATAAAATTGAAGAAATTGGTGTAAAGAAAAAAACAGCTCAACTTAACATGCTGTTACTCAGATACCCCAAGAGATTCTAAAATATTGAGATGAAGATGGACATGTTGATTAGCTTTTCTGTCCACTGTAACAGATAGTAGATCACAGACCTTCTGTGCCACCTAACCAGTTTGGCTTTGGGTCACTTCCAAGGGCATTGTCTAAGTAGTCTCCCAGATTTTCACTCTTTAAACCCCCATACAAGGATCTGGTCTTTGCTGTGGGGTAGTCAAGGATCTGTTTTTTGCTGTGGGGTACTCATTATCTCTCGGAGTGGTCTCAATGTAGATGTCAAAGGCGAGAGAGATGCCAATGCGAAGCACCAGTGGGTCAGATAAAGTGTTGTCAGGTATGGGCCAAAGATCTGTGGCAAGCAATAGGTGTGTAAAGTCGTAAAACAAGCCAAAAGGTTCGGAGGGTAAGCTCAGGTTCACAGGTCGGGGACAGGCAGTGGTCACACAGGAGGTCAGTAAAACAGAATCAGCAGCAAAGTCAGAAAAGAAGCCAAAGTCAGTAAGCAGGATTACAGAAACAAGATACCTTCACAGGAACTAGTACACTAAGATCTTATATTGTCCAGGCACTGTGAGGAGGACTGAGCAGGTACAAATAAACCAGAGTTTCCTGGTATTGGCTGGTAAGGCCCTCAGGTCTGCGTGTTAAGCCTTCAAATTGTAGGGAGGAAGGGTGCACAGTGCGTAGCATCGGTAACCTGGCAGCTATGCCTACAGGGAGAGATAGTACGCCGGCAGGTGCAGAGTGACGTCATTACATCCACAATGTACAATGTGTTTACCTGATTCCATAGTTAAAACACATTGTACATCATTGTGGACAGTAAAGCTACAAGTTTCCTTTTGCTTCTTTGCATCACGTTAATGTCAATCTTATCAGTTAGAAATCTGTTACTATATTTTTAGAATTTTTTTTTCCTTTGCAGGTTATTATTATTGTTATGTTATACAATAATTTAGGAGTTAGTTGTTTTTTTTTTATCTTAACAATAATGAATGAGTTAATGTATCTGGCGATGGTAAATCAGCGCATATATGGATATATGGACAGTCCCACTCTATGTCACCTGCCAAATCGATCTGCCCCTCATTAAAGTCTTTCACTCAATCTGACCCAAGTGAAATATCAACAACATTGTCCTTCTTGACACTTTAAAGATGCCCTTTACAATTAAAGGGTTTCCATTAGTTTTGGCTTATTATTGGATCCTTCAGGATGTGATATCCTAATATAACATATATGATTGGATATGATCAAATTAAATTCTAGCAAAAATTTTTTTATTGATCATTAGTCATATATGCAATGTTCATATGGAAGTGTCATAACATGAATGGTGAGTATATTTACCATGCCATTGGTGAACTTTCAGTAGACCAAGACCAAGTTGTCAATCAAATTGAATGCCCTCCTATTCAGGATGTACTATTATTTTAGTCTCCTTTACACTCAGGGATGATACACACTGTGATTTACAGAATAAATAACACACACAGTGATGTCACAGTAGAGGGATAACGCACATAGCGCTGTTACAGTAAAGGAGTAATATACACAGTGATGTCACAGTATAAGAATAATGCACATAGTGCTGTTACAGTACAGGAGCAATGTACACAGTGATGTCACAATACAGGGATAATGCACCCAGTGATTTTACAGTAAGGGAAAAATACACAGTGATGTCATAGTACAGGGATATTAAACACAGTGATGTCACAATACAGGGATAATGCACACAGTGATGGCATAATACAGGGATAAGCACAGTACAGTGATAATGCACTCAGTGATGTCACAGCACTGAGATAATACACACAGTGATGTCACAGTGCAGGGAATAGGATAATGCCCACTATGACACCATAGTATATGAAGAAAGTAATTATGTCACAATAAAAAATAATGTCACATGCAAACATTATGTCCTGCTAAAGTAGTTCAGGTGCATTCAGCTTTTCTCATCCCATCCATCATGCAGAGTAATCACTTACTAAACTCTGGAAATCGGCCCCCTCAGTTGTTGAGTCCCATAGTAGCTGCTATGGCTTCTACCCTGGTAGTTATGCCCATGCTCCAATTCAAGTCTCCTTCTATTTCCTATTGGTTTCGGAGGGACACGTATGGCTGGCACATATACAACTCAAGAGTAAGACAATAAAAAGCCCATATTTTGCAGAAATGGACCTCACACCAATAAGTGCTGGAAACTGTAGTTGTATGATCACAAGGTCCTGGCAGTGTACTACTTAACTATTGCCTATATCTGCAAAAATCAGCAATGTTTATAGCCTAGGGGGACCATGAAGGCACTTGAACAGCAGATAATAACTTTTTTGCAAACTGTAAGATGTTTTCCAAAAGAGGACATACCCCTTAAATGGATTCCACTAGCTAGTGTTGTTCGTACAGTTCTTAAGGTTGTATTTTTAACCTACTTAACAATGCGAATAAGCCATACTTCTAGCACTACTGGCCTAGCTACATCCGATCTTATTCTCCGTTTCTAGCTTCTCTTTCTAGTCTGTGTTATATCTCCATGTCCTGAGGTTATCCAGTATTTGTGAACTTCAAGAGAAAATTTACATGATAAAGCTGAGGCTTACAAGTCGTCCTCCTGGCTGAGGTCATGCCCCTGAGGTCGTGTCTCCTCACCTCTTCTAGGCTTGAGGTAACCTCATCCAAATCTTCCAATACAATGTCCAACCAAATTTTTTGGGCAGCTGTTTGACAAATGCAGCTTTCATCCCCATATGTTGTGAGATTTTTTTGGACCTGGAATGGCTGACTTATGACTATATATAGACTATATATGAATATTAGACACCTCCAAAAGTGGCGTTTTTTTCAAGCAGGGGGATTAAGTGGTTAAAACATTGGCCTACAAGCCACCCTTCTCACCTGCAGAGCAGATTCTTTGCCGCTGGCCAGCATTTTGCACCCCTACACTTATTATTTTAACTTCAATAAAGACAGGATTAAAGAGAATGAAAGACACACTTCAAAAGAGGGAAGAGCATTCCCAAATGATTTTTTTTCTTCCTCTTGCCTCGGTGAGATAACTCATGTTTAAACACCAGATTCCCATTTAAAAAGGGATCAAAGTCGGATCACTTACTAAAGAAAGCGTTACAAAAGAGCAAAATAGCTGCGGGTGAAATATACTCACTCAAAGGAAGCAAGTTACTTCATTCAGGAGATGGGCATGTATGTGATAAATTAACACACGTATTGACTGTCAAAAAAGATAGCGCCAAACCTACGAAACATCCTAATAGAACATCTGGTACCTGCCTTGTTCAAGCACAGGGTACGAAAACCTGAGCTGATCTGCAACTATCAATAATGCATCACTTTAACAGGTTGTCCAAGATTCACATGCTAAATCCTCACTTCATTTAAAGGAGACGGCAAAATAGATATTACCAAGGATTCAGTGCATGAGGAAACATCTAGTTTAAGTCCTTATTCATACCTCCACTTTTAGCGGACATGTGATGTCCATGAACTGATGGACTGTATGCTTACCTATTGAGTTTAGTGGGAACATTCAGATTTTGGTCCATTTTGCAAATTGTGGATGTACGTTAAACACTATAGGCCACTGAAATCATGGACAGAACATGGTCCACTTTTCATGAGACCAGAGTATAGTAAAGTATAAAGACTTTTATTTACAAAAAAAAAAGTTAACAATTTTTCAAGGACGTGCTATCCGTGACGCAGGCATGTGAATAAGGCCTTATACATCTTCTGTAAATCAATCTGTCTGGTGATCAGCTGGCACTTCTGACACTATAGGGAAGCCACAATGTATTATTCCATTGTCCTACTATATATTACACGTGTTGTTTTTGTTGGTAAAATATTAAGCTAAAATTATATTTTATTATTAATGTGGCCAAATAACTTCAGTTACTCAGTGGAATGACACCTATTCTTCCCACTTAAAATTACAACTCCCAGTATACAGTTGAAACCAGAAGTTTACATACGCTACATAAAAAGACACATATGCAGGTTTTTCTCACTATCTGACATGAAATCAGAATAAACCTTTCCCGTTTTAGGTCAATTAGGATTACCAAAATTATTTATATTTGCCAAATGCCAGAATAATGAGAGAGAGAGAGAATTTTTAAGGCATTTTTATTACTTTCCGCAAAGTCAAAAGTTTACATACATCTCATTAGTATTTGGTACCATTGCCCTTAAACTGTATGACCTGGGTCAAACGTTTTGGATATCCTTCCACAAGCTTTTCACAATAGTTGGTAGGAATTTGGGCCCATTCCTCCTGACAGAACTGGTGTAACTGAGCCATGTTTGTAGGCCGCCTTGCTCGCACCTGCCTTTTCAGCTTTGCCCATAAATTTTCAATAGGATTAGGATCAGGGCTTTGTGATGGTCGCTACAAAACATTGACTTTGTTATCCTTAAGCCACTTTGTAACCAGTTTGGCAGTATGCTTTGGGTCATTGTCTATTTGGAAGACCTATTTGCGCCCAAGCTTTAACTTCCTGGCTGATGTCTTGAGATGTTGCTTCAGTATTGTCACATAATGTTCTTTCCTCATGATGCCATCTATTTTGTGAAGTGCCCCAGTCCCTCCTGCAGCAAAACAACCCCAAAACATGATGCTGCCACCCCTGTGTTTCACATTTGTGATGGTGTTCTTGCACACTTGACTTCACATGCATGTGTTGTCAGTGGGAGTAAGTCACTGTCAGACACCTCCCCTGAGAACAAGGACTGGACATGTTTAAATCCAAGAGCCCGAATCTTCTTCCCCTTTGATATCTGCCATCTGGGAAAAGTCAAGACCTGTATACACTTTGGATGGTTGGCTGATCCCCCAAATCGATGACTCGTGGACATTTTTCTAATATGTATGATCAGCATTTGTAGTTGGATTACATTAGATGTTGCCATTGATACTTAATCAATACTGGGGGCGGCATGTTATAGAGACAAACAAATTGATATATAGTTTTTTTGGGGAAAGAATCAGTATAACCTGTCATTTCTTAAAGACCTCACCCAAATCCAACTCTGTATTCTTTAATAGACGCTGCTCCATTGATTCTGGTGCCTCTGGCATTTTCTCTCTAACCCCCACCATTCCCGAGCAATCATTTTAGTTACTTTCAGCACAGTAATGCTCTCCACTGTCATGTGGGCGGTGCCTGTCTGTCTGCTTCTGCCTGACACTGCCCACCGGACAATAGATAGCATAATTGCTCTGGAATGGTAGTGGTTAGAGAAAAAATTCCAACTGCTCCAGAATCAATGGAGCAACACCTACTAAAAGATACAAAAAACTGGAGTTGGTGGAGGTGGTGAAAGGTCCTCTTAAACTTAAATTCCTGCTTACAGTGGGCTTAGGAGTCCAATGGGTGGTCCTGATCAGTGATCAATAGCATTCCTTGTATAAGGACACAGTGATAGCTGTCAATCACACATTAGGACCGCCCACTGGACTCCTCAATTCAGAATGAGCAGGATTTAAAATTGAAAAAAAAAAATTAAGTTATACTGAATCTTCTCCAATAAAACTATATATCAATCTGCTCAGCTCCCGCTGCTCTATAACATGCTGTCCACAGATCAGACACCACGTTCAACTTGACACCTTCCCTTTCACAGATTACAGTCAGCCATACAAACCCGACATCTGCTTCGCAATTGTAGTCTCATAAAAGGATCATCCAAACTTTGGGGTCATTTTTGGAGTACGTCAGGATACTGCTAAATATAGTAGACTTCATTTAGTGATCCTTGTTTAGGAATTGTTTAATTAGTATTGTAAAAGTGAACAGCAAAACACAGCCTGACCCTGCGGTCCAGGAAGAGTTAAAGTGCCCGATAATTAATAGCATGGTAAACATAGCATTTCAGATGAGCCCCTTTCCTTAGTGTCAGGGGCATGGGCTGGAAATGACCCCTGTCTCATTAAATTTTTAGAGCGGTAAAATCTCCTCAGCAGCAGGTCCTTGCAGTGGGAGTTTATTCCTAGCTGCCTGACCTTTTTTAATAAACATGGAATTATTGACTATCAAAGATCTGTGTTGAGGCGATATGTAAATAATATATGAATACACCGCTAGAGACCGTCAAGAGCTTAAAGTCTGTTCTTCTTTATTTTGCGAACGACCTTGGGCGAAAGGTAACGCTGGACAGCATTTTGTTTACATCAATTTTATAAGCAAGCGTTCCGCATAGTCACTGCAGGATTCTGACTAAATTATGCATGTTAGGTTTACCTCGTTCTTTTTTTAAGTTGTACCAGCTTTACTGGGAAGCAATATCATCAAAAGGATTTATTCAACCTTCTTTAGGTGTCATTGCCACAAGGGAGTATGGATGAGAGCAGTATTACTAGTATGTGGCAGACATACCATATGTCCAAGCTGTGCAGCTGCACAAGGATCCAGTAGGTAAGGAGCCCACCTTCATCCAAAAAGCCGCTTCCTATTGCTCATGAGACAACCCTCAATGTAAGCAATCCCAAACCTATGATATATAATGTATAATGTTAGGCTTCATGTACATGACCATTTTTGTAATCCAAGTGTCTTCCAGTCCGTGTGTCCATTCTAATTATTTTACAGCAACCCATTAAAATAGAACAGTGAAAAACAGAATGTTTGGAATTTGGAATGTCATTAAAAAATAGAAAATACTAAAATTGCAATTACGGTCATGTAAATGAAGCCTAATATGAGCAGAATTCTAGTGGTTCAGATGAGGATTCTTTTATAGTCTACTGAGGACATTTAGGACCCATTCAAGCAATCGTATTAAGGATCCACCAGGGTGAAGCTTGTAGGAGTGCAGAGGGTACAGTTGCTTTCTGGCCCAATCTAAAGTGGGCCTATAAGGTGTCACTGCCAAACATAAGGATATCAATACTATAAAGAACACATCATAGTTGGGGGGTCTAGTAAAGATTTTGCTTTGGGGTCCTCATGTTATGCTTTGAGGATCTATACTGTATGGATCTATATTTGACCACCATGTGTCATCACATACTACGCTATGGAAGAAGGCTCCAAGCTCCACATAGCAGCACATGGGATACTTAAATGGGTGTTCCAAGTCTTTTTTTTTTTTACCCACTAGGTATACAGTATATTCACTCCTTTGTTCGGCTCGGGATCCAATGGAGAGTGTAGGTCCCCAGTCTTTGTCTACCTTCTGCATGCACGCAAGCTCATCAGCCAATTGGTGACTGATGCTCCGATTGAACAGGGTATCACTGCTGTGTGAGATAAACGTCAGGAAGGCCAGGAACCCAAACAGAGACTCTCAGCTGGATCCCAGACGGAGAAGCGAGTATATAGCCTTTATTATTTTAACCCTTGCAAGGGGGTAGAAAAAAAAATACTTGGAATGCCCTTTGAGATTTTCTAATTTGAGGCAAGGTCCCATATAGCCTAAATGGCGCGATTTTGCCGCAGCGCAAAAGCTGACACAGAGAAAAACGCTGCGTTTTATAGAACCTGCAAAATTATTGGGATTCTGGCTAATCCCATCCACACATGGAAAAAAAATATCTACAGTGGACACGCTGCAATTTCAAAAATTGTCACGTTTTTGGAAATCACAGCATGTCAATTGTACCTACGGAAACGCTTGCCTTTTCCATATACTGTAGGTATAATTGAAGCAGGAAGTCCAAAGAGAAAATCTCTTCGGATTTTCTGTGAAAAGCGCTGCGGAAAAACCTGCGCAGGAAATGCATTTAGGCTCTGGCTTGCTACATGGGGCCTTAGCCTAAAGATATAACATCTCCAAGTGTCATTTTTTACACTTTTTTATCCTACTTTGACGGATTTGAAGTGTTGAGAGTTAAATAAATGGCTTAAAAAAATTTAACTTTGGGAGTAGACCATGCCTCTACTGTGCTATTTATTTCACTGCTGTGGTCAGTATTTGTCTTAGCCTTGTACTGTGACATTTCTTTGTGTGTTACTGTAACACTGCTATGTGTGTTATGCCTGGAATGTAATATCATGGTGCGTATTCTCCCTGTGCTATAACTTCCCTGTATGGATTATCTCTCTATTGTGACTCTACTGTTAAATCACTGTGTGTATTGTTCCACTACTGTGTCATCAACAGTACATATTGTCCTACTATTGTGACATCACTGTCCGGACTACACATTGTCCTACTATTGTGACATCACTGTCCGGACTACACATTGTCCTACTATTGTGACATCACTGTCTGCACTATTTCATTATTGTGACATCACTGTGGGCATTATTCCATTATTGTTTATACCATTACTCATTGTATACTGATTGTATATATAAAGCTACCAATTCAATCTCTCCTAACCATGGCCATTTCAGTGTGAACTAACCCTAATGTTATTTGGGTTCCTCCACCATCACATTGGTTATATAAAGACACTAGAAATGCATGGGGCTGTGCACCCCTGAGGACGCCAGTATATGGAGATACATGTCGGGGGGATGCTTGTTTCTTTGTTTTAGATCAGTCACTGAATTAAGGCTTCTGCATATGAGCATCCATATTATGGATTTGCTTCTGGACACAGCCAGTTTGTTGAACTCAACTTATATAATCAGATGGATCTTTGATGCTCTAAGTTCAAGTCAGTAGACCCATAATTGGGCCAGGACGCAGTGTGTAATGCAGACGCTCATATGTGGAGGCAATATGCTCAAATGTGAGAACCCTATGGTAAACCAAAATGATCATAAGCATTTTATGTTCTGAATTGGCTGCTAAACAGTATCAGACTGCGGTAACTTTGGCCTGCCAGGTTATTGATTCTCAGGGCCCCCTCTCCATCTCCACAGGAATTGTGCATGGCCAAATACCATTAGACATATCATTGATAACATCTAATGTATAATATTTGTAATCCATCCTATAAGAAATTGACTCTAGCCTCAAGTGATTATTGCAAAGTAACATCCAAGTGGGTTTGTTATCTGCTAGACCTTTAGGGCCCAGTACTATGTATTATTATGTGGCATAAGCCTCATGGGGTTTTTTGCCTTCGTCTGGATCAACATTGTAGGGGACTGTAGGGTTATAGGTTGGACTTGATGGACTGATCTTTTCATCCAACCTCATCTATTATGGTTAAAGGTTCTGAGGTCTGGCCCTACTAGTGAAGGTGGTAATGGAGGAGTAGGGCCCCATTCCAAGTCTTGCACCTGGGCATGTTCCACTTTTGGAGCAATTAATAGGTATGCATGTATGCCAGCCATGAGTTGGCATAGAGTCCATCATGCTGAGAGATTAATGGCAAGTACATTATGCTACTTTTCTAGAAACCTGGCACAGATTTTGTCATTTTGACATGTTCCCACCACACTATTACAATTATTGAACTCATAGCTCAAATGAACTTGTAGTACTACAGATGTTAGAGAGACAATTTGCCTCTATTTGTCCTGTTTTGCCGCACATTCTCAGGCTTTTTTCATTATCATAGCTAGAGTCTTATTTTTTAATAACTTATTATTGCTCATATTGCTAAGACACCTCTGCAGAGCCTCTTTTTTCATTTCCACCAGTCAGAGGTTAAAATAGCAATGGTGTTGTTCACTGATGTTCTGCCAGACCGCTCTATCAGTACATATAAATACTCTGTACGTACAGAACTTATTGATTGTGGTATATTATGGCTAAATCCCTCAAAAATCTCCAGATGTAGCCAAACTTCAAAATCTGCATTCTATTAAAATGTGTTGCTATTAGGGGAAAACACTGCAGCAATCCACATACATGCTCAAAACCTTCCCTCAAGCCCAACTTTATACACATCACAGGCATTGCAAAACCTCTCCATTACTCGTGATGTGTCACAACCACTTCTAGACTTCACGGAAACAAATCATTCTAAAAAGAACAGTACAGAGCGGATCGGTTGAGGAAGTTGGTTGAAAAATATTTGTAACTAAATATTCTGCTTCCACTGGGACCAATTAGGACAATGTCCATTGTGAAGGAGCCGGAGCTGAGTTCCACCTGTAGCAAGACATAAGGGTAGCTTAGAGCTTGATGTGGGTACCTCCAAAATGCGTACAAAAAGCTATGCCATGTCCGCTCAATATGTATTAGGAACATGTGGCTCTATTTTCTAGAGAAATAGACTCCATATGTATACACCCTGCAAGTGCCCATCAACACAGATCAGTGGTCACAGCTGGATTCTGAGCGGGGACTTTCACTCATTATGCGTCAATCTGAATTTTGCTACTCTCCCAATGGGAGGCTTAAATTGCAGCATAAGGATCGCTGCCAAAGTCAGACATGCAGCAGCTGTCTCGAGAAGACACTGTAGCTGTGGTTGTGTGTAGAAAGCTCAGTTCTGTAGACCTTGACACATATAATCCTTTTCTGATATAAAACAGGACCCTTGTGCTCGGGAATTTAGAATCACTACCGTGCTCTTGTAATGTTGTAACCAAATCACTTACAGGAGACCATTTAATTTTACTATGCTAATGTAATAGAATTTCATTAAGTACCCTATAATGCTGAGTATTTGTTGGGTGGGGATGTATGAGAGAAAGTCACATAATAATCTAATATTACCTAGCAATTTCCAAAACCTGCTTATAGGGCTTCAATGGAGATTCTGAGGAGTCCATGTCATAGGTAAACCTGTGATACAGTGATGTGCAAAAATTTAAATCATGTATGGGAAAAAATGCTACAAAGTAAGAATTCTTTCAGAAATAGCAGTGATAATAGTTTATTTTTGTCAATTAACAAAATGAAGTCAATGAATAAAAGATATATCTAAATCCCATCAATATTCGGTGTGACCTTTGCCTTCCATCAATTCTCCTCAGTATACTTGCACAGTTTTTGAAGGAACTCAACAGGGAGGTTGTTCCCACCATCTTGGAGAACATCTTGGAGAACTAAACACAGATCTTCTGTAGATATAGGCTTGCTCCAATCCTTCTGCCTCTTAATGTAATCCCAGACAGACTGGATGATGCTGAGATTAGGGCTATATCTGTGGGGGCCGTATCATCACTTCCAGGACTCCTCCTCCAAAGAGTGGTCACACCAAATATTGATGGGATTTGGATTTCTCTTTTGTTCATTCATTTTAATTTTAAAGGGGCTGTCCATGACCTGAAGGTAATTGATACTCATGACCTATCCACAGGAAAGGTTGTCAGTATCAGATCAGTAAGTATGCAACACCTGGACCCCATCCTCAGCCACATACTAGGTATATGTCCAGAAGCAGCTCTGCTCCTAGTCAAGTAAATGGGAGCGGGGCTGCAGTTCTGATGCAGTTGGAATTTTTTCTCTAGCCCTCACCATTCCCAAGTAATCAATGCTGTTAGTTTTGGTGCCTGATATGCTATTTAAGCTGTGTACTATCAGTAGGGCGATGTCAGGCAGGAGAAGACAAGGGGTGTGATTCTGAGCTCTGACACTGGCTGCCTCTGATTGGAACTCTGAATCACGCCCCCTGCCTGACACCACCCTTTTGACATTACAGAGCTTACATAGCCCATCAGGCACCAAAACTATCTGCACTTGTTGCTTGGGAATGGTGAGAGCTGTAGAGAAGATTCCAGCTGTGCTGGAATTAGTGGAGCAGTGTCTATTAACAGATGCTAAGAAGTAGAATTGGTAGAGGTGGTGAAAGGTCCTACTTAAATTGGTTGTTCGGGATTTGAAAATTGATGGCTAATCCTTAGGATAGGATATCAGTATCTGATCAATGGGGGTCTGATACTTGGGACCTTGCATAATGCATTACTTCCCATTCACAGGCCAGTTATGTCACGTAGCAGGCCAGTTATGTAACGTTCATTCATCACTTGGCCTGTTTGTAGTTCAGTCCCATTCAAGTCATTGGAACTAAGCTGCAATATCAAGAACAGCCCCTGCACAATGTATGGTGCTATGATCAGTATTTAGCAAAGAGTCTTCAGTGCTCACCTGAGCACTTTGGTCTCATTAAACAGCTGATTGGTGAGGGTCCCAAATGTCGTAGCCCCATGATAGGTTATCAATATTTAACTCCCAGAAAACCCTTTTAAATGGGCTGTACTGCAAGTCCCCTTTATTAGTCAGAGTGGAGAACACATTTTTTTTCTGCAGCATCCACTACAAGAAAAATATTCAGGAACCCCAAACTTCCTCCAGCGATTACAGCGGATTGTCAAGGTTTCAGCTGACCACTAGAGGGTGCTAAATAGGTGAAAGGATTATCCCTATCAATCAGTGAGGTTTCAATAAATAGTTAAAGGGGTTACCCACTTTCTTATATTGATGGCTTATCCTTAGGCTAGGACATCAATATTAGACCTGACGGTCTAACATCAAGGACCCTTGCAGATCAGCTGCTCTGGGACACCGTAGCTCCTGGTAATGTTTACTCACCATACAAATTGCAGCAACGCCTTTAGGTACTGCAGAACTGTCTCAGTAGTCTATAAAACAGCAATGCAATGCCTAAAGCCACAGCTACAGTGTGTACGCCGAGCGTGCAGTGCAGACTGGTCATGTAAACATTACTGGGACCACGCTGTTCAACATAAATGATGTGCATAAGCTCTGCCATTGTAAGTACATTTTAAACAGTTGTCCAGGATTATAAAAAATGGCTGCTTTCTTCCAAAAACAGCACCAAGATTGTGTGTGGCATTGCAACTGAACCCTATTCATTGGAATGGAGCTAAGCTGCAAAATAAGACATAACCTGAGGACAGGTGTGGCGCTGTTTCTGGAAGTAATCAGTCATGTTTTTGTAATCCTGCACAAGTCCTTTATGACTGCAATGTGTTGTCTTCATGTAGTTAGTATCACAGAAATGAATGGGTAAACTTAGCCTACCCCCGATGTGAACGCTAAAAAGGCTACCTAAGGGCTTAGCAGTTCATATGTGTGTTGTGTAAGCTTTTGTTGCATTGCATTCACATATCTACAGGAATTTTGTGCTTTCCTGTAGTGTGCCTGCTTAGGCTCATGGAAGTACCAAAGTGAGATCAACCAACGGGGAGTTACAGAAACTTTTTCACCATGCACCTGGGACCATTATTGTTTTACAGTGGCGGTTTTACTACACCATCCTGAGAGCACTGAAAGATTTATTGGGGAAAAAGCAGTGTTTGGATGTATATCAGCAGATATTCCTTGTTTACAAGTGTAAACCAAGCAATAACTCAGCGGTAGAAAAACCATAACTAATTCAGAGACAAAGCCCGAACTTTATTTTATCCTGGATTATAAGAGTTAATGTAAAATATCATGTAAATTAGGGAAACATGTTTGTGGTAGTTACTCCATTACTCTGTCCTTTGCTGGCTCTCTTAAAGGGGTTTCTCACAAAAAAACTTGTCTTGACAATCCACAGCATAAGTGATATATTTATGATCACTTGGGCCCTCTCACAGGAACCTACTGGGACCAATAGAATGGGGTACGTGAGTTCCCTGTATCCCCCATCTAGCTGGATGGCTGGAAAAGGGGAATTGTGAGTGGGATAGCTATGCTACTGGTTGTGGGGATCTTAAAACAGGAACCATTTTAGTTTACAAAATTAAACTCTTATAGATATAGCTAACAGGGTAGCAGACAAGTGACATACTGTGACATCACTGTGTTCATTATCTCTGTACTGTGATATTAATGTATACATTACCCCTGTACTGTGAAATCACTGTGTTTATTATCTCTGTACTGTGACATCACTGTGTTTATTATCCCTGTACTGTGACATCACTGTGTTTATTATCCATGAACTGTAATATCACTGTGTGCATTAACCCTGAACTGTGATATCACTGTGTTTATTATCCCTGTACTGTGACATCACTGTGTGCATTATCCCAGGACTGTGATATCACTGTGTGTATTACCCCTGTACTGTGACATCACTGTGTGCATTATCCCTGTACTGTGATATTAATGCATACATTACCCCTGTACTGTGACATCACTGTGTTTATTATCCATGAACTGTAACATCACTGTGTGCATTAACCCTGAAGTGTGATATCACCGTGTTTATTATCCCTGTACTGTGACATCACTGTGTGCATTATCCCAGGACTGTGATATCACTGTGTACATTATCCTTCTACTGTGACATCACTGTGTGCAGTATCTCAGGACTGTGATACCAATGTGTACATTATCTTTATACTGTGATATAATTGTGACATTACCCTATATTGTGACATCACTGTGTGCATTATTTCTGTACTGCAACATCACAGTTTTTATTATCCCTGTACTGAGATTTTTCTGTGAACATTGGGGCATATTTATCAATAGAAGTCTGACACTTATGGTGCATAGCATTTACAATATATTTATGAACAGTGTGCACCAGAAAGAACGGAAAAATACGACAGGCTAGACACTTGAGGCATGTACCAAATATTTGTTTCTTACAGACTGTGAGTTAAGTTTTTTTTTGTCTACAGATTAGGGCATATTTATCAATAGATGTCCAACATTTTTCTGTCTACATTCTCGCCAAAAGTTATGGTGCACAGCAAAACAACAGGGTGCACCAGAATAAACAGAAAAATACGACAGGCTCGACACTTTTGAAAAATATATCACTGTGCACCAGAATGGGCAAGGTTTAGAAGTGTCGAAGATAGCCTCATGCTGATGACAGACAGTGGATGAGTGGTGAAAAAAGCAATACAGTCCCTCCCATGAATCCCAAATCCGAATAGTGCTGTGACAATGTCCATAAGATATATAGATTGAAACATAAAGATATGACCACTGGGATATACTGTTTAACCCATAGACTCTGAATGTAGTGTAAGAGCGCATTTGCATCCAATTTTTCTTATCACAGGGGTTGTGTACTAAAGAGCACCAAGGGCTCGGATCCCCTAATGACCAACGGTGGTCCCAATCCTTGGGCCCCGTAGTGATCAAACATCCTGTGGATAGGTGATAAATGTCTTTAGTGATACAATCCTTTTAAAGGAAATGTGTTAGTGTTTATATTAAACATATTTTGGTGATGTTTTTTTTTCAAATTTTCCATGTCACTATCTATATTTCTAAAAAGAAGTATTAACTGCCGCCGTTTTCATTCTGGCTACAAAGCCTAACAATAGGCTGATACCTGACAATCCTGTAGGGGTTTTCTTTGTGGCAGTTACAGTGCCTTCTTCCACATGTTTGGTGTGTCTCCCAGGTGGCTTGTGGCAAACTTTAAACAAGACTTTTTATGGATATCTTTGAGAAATGGCTTTCTTCTTGCCACTCTTCCATAAAGGCCAGATTTGTGCAGTGTACGACTGATTGTTGTCCTATGGACAGACTCTCCCACCTCAGCTGTAGATCTCTGCAGTTCATCAAGAGTGATCATGGGCCTCTTGGCTGCATCTCTGATCAGTCTTCTCCTTGTTTGAGATGAAAGTTTAGAGGGACGGCCGGGTCTTGGTAGATTTGCAGTGGTCTGATACTCCTTCCATTTCAATATGATCGCTTGCACAGTGCTCCTTGGGATGTTTAAAGTTTGGGAAATCTTTTTGTATCCAAATCCGGCTTTAAACTTCTCCACAACAGTATCACGGACCTGCCTGATGTGTTCCTTGGTCTTCGTGATGCTCTCTGCTCTTTAAACAGAACCCTGAGACTATCACAGAGCAGGTGCATTTATACGGAGACTTGATTACACACAGGTGGATTATATTTATCATCATCAGTCATTTAGGACAACATTGGATCATTCAGAGATCCTCACTGAACTTCTGGAGTGAGTTTGCTGCATTGAAAGTAAAGGGGCCGAATAATATCGAACACCCCACTTTTCAGTTTTTTATTTTTTACAAAAGTTTAAAATAACCAATAAATTTCGTTCCACTTCACAATTGTGTCCCACTTGTTGTTGATTCTTCACCAAAAAATTAAAATTTTATATCTTATGTTTGAAGCCTGAAATGTGGCAAAAGGTTGAAAAGTTCAAGGGGGCCGAATACTTTCGCAAGGCACTGTACATATCACAGCATTACAATAGAAGATAACATCTCTATAGATAACGCAACAGACCCATCATTACATCCACTACCTACAATAGGTGATGTCACAGCTTATTTACTCCCTTCCTCACAGATAATGTCTAGAAAACGCTCCCATAGACCTCAATGAGTCGGCTACACACTATTGCTGCTTATGACCATGACTATGCTGTAAAGCATATCACTAAATATTCTTAACAGAAGACACTCAAGCAAAATGGCCACTCCCATAAATATGTACAGTAAATAGAAAAAAGTGAAATATTTAAAGGGGTTGTCCAGTTTATAATTTTATAGTTTAATAGTGCTGCTACTGGTGATATAACCATGACAAAGAAGCACTCATCCGGTTCTCCATTTGAATGGTAGCTCTGTTGGTTTGTATGCTGGTCTCATGCTACTTGTATGAGGGGAGTGCTGTAGCCAATCACAGGCCCTAGCGGTCACCTATTCACCAATGGCAAGTCAGAGCAGTCACCTGTCATTGGTGAAGAGCTCACTATTAAGTCCTGTGATTGGCCAAATGGGAAGTCACTGGTGACATCAGAAGGGGGGTTGTATACAGACCAACAAAGCGGCCACCACTGGAAACAGAGGCAGGGGCAGAGGTGAGTACTGGTTTGTATCCCTAGTAATAGCGCTATTAAATCCTAAAAATATGGACAATCCCTTTAACTATCTGGTTTTATTTATTAAAAAATACAAAAAAAAAAACCTGACATACATTCCCTTTATACATGAATGTAGCAGATATCAGCCATATTACATATTCTCTGCCTTTTGTGTGCACATGTGACAATGAGCTGGGTAGATATTACTAGAATATGCATCCCTACTATGCAGCATGCATAGGTACATAGGGGTGAATTTATTATTCCATCTACGCCAGTTTTGTAACATAGATGATTGTTATGCCAAATGAGCACTATAACCCCAATTCTGCGCCTCACTCGTCACTTTCCGTGGGGATACCTTGGTCTGATATATTTATTATAACTCTCACCAGTTTTACGGTGTTCTCCGTTCCAGGAAACAGACGTGTTCCTGATTTATTAAGATATACCAGTTTCACTAAATTTGTCCCATAGGGTATATAGATATACACCCTTCCTACAGGTGGCAGCCTTGAGATCAGGGGCGCTACAGTAAGATTTGATCAGTAGAGCTGGTTTCTCATTTTGAGATTTGGAGGCAGAAAGGAATCTCACCCTTTTGAATGTCTTTGGTCATTTTCACCAGGGTTATCGCCGGAGAGTATTAAAAACCAAAATTTTATCCTCCTTGTTATAAACTTTGGATACTTTAAAGTTAATTCCGAAGAGGGATTTTTCTTGTGTACAAGATTACAAAGTTGTAAGGAAGGTAATAAGAAAACTCCTGATGATGACAGCCGTAAAGGATGGCTATAATGTTGTTTGCGAGATGTTTCTACAATGTATCACTGTCTCTAGATAGAAAGATTATGATGGCTATTGATTACTTGTCTTTGTGGCAAAGGATTTTTTTTTTAGCAATTATACACAGCGCTTCCTCCACTTTTCAGAACCAAGCAATTTACTCATTATGAAGAAAAACTAGATGGAGGGTAAGTGTTCTCACAGCAAGTTGCTTTAGATAGAGCTTGTTATCTGTAGAACAGACAAGAAAAGCCACATTACTGACAAAATGAATGAAAAATGTGTTTGATGGCACTTCACCATTTATATCATTTTGGTTTCGAGGCATTAAACTGAGAGTGCTTTACAGGGCATGAGAAAAACCAGGTACTCAGTGCAGTCTTAAAGGGCAAAATAGCTATGTCAGTTAAAGGGGTAGTACCTGAGAGTGGTCATTCCAATAAAATTAGATTGTTGCTCCACAATCATAACGTCTGGCAAAGGATTATATAAATAAGTTCTCCTTGAAAAAGCAAACTTCTTCTAACACCATATTATGATGGGTAGCTCTCTATGGCTTAATGACATGACCAGGGATAAATGGCAAACCAGAAAGTCTCCTCCAAAAGGACGAGAAACCCATCCACAGACACCTGTTTCAGGGTTATTTCTTTTTATCAGTACTCAGCAAGGTACCGTTTGGCTAGGTGAGAGTCAGAAGGTGCACTGTGTCTCCTTAAGGACACTGCTTTGCACAATGGGTCTCTCTTCCTTTTGGAGGAGATATTCTGGTTTGGCTTTAATCTCAAGACATGTCTATAGGTTTCTTGAAAAACAAGCATTAATCTATAGGGAGCTATAAGGTAGAGTAAGGGTGGGTTCACACTTGCGCCGGTGTCCGTCCAATGCGAATCCGACTAAAAATCTCGGAAAACTGTATAGGGAAAGGTTTGCGACGCATTGCTTAAAAACCCATTCACTTGAATGGGTTTTTTAAAGCAATGCGCGGGTGTGCGCTTACACCCTCTGCGCCGCGAAGACAGTTTTTTTCGCTGGAAACAAAGTCAGACATGCAGGACTTTGTTTCCAGTGAAAAAAACGGCTTTGCGGTGCAGAGGGTGTAAGTGCACACCCGCGCTTTGCTTTAAAAACTAGGCTAGGACAACAGAAGTGTCCAACTGAACCATTAAAAAGCAATGGAGGATATGGACTGAAGAACATTGAGTGAGTAATTACAAAATAGTGGTGTTAATATTGGTAGGTGGTTAAAGAGGCTGCTTGCTTTGGACCACCTTATTTAAGGAATTGTCTGACTATTTTATGTGCTGCTAATGGAGCCAATAACATAAATCACCTCTCCCGCTCCTCTCTTTCTCCGAAGGCAGGTCCAGTCTTCTGTTTACAGGACCCCCAGCTGATGTCACCAGTGTCCTTCTGTATGTGCCAGGTTACCACTGAGCCAATCACAGTTCTCATCTAATCATATTGACAAATATCTTTTCTCGACTGAGCTAAGAATTGCAGCAAACAATTCTATCAAAATTAACAGAAAGAAAATATAAACCCACACTTGCAAAACATGGGTATTGGGCAATTTATTCTTGTCCAGGAACTCTCCATTATTCAGGAAGTTATATTTTTGATCAGAAGGTTCACACAATTCGGATCCACATTAACAGTGTTAAAAAATTCAAGCTTAGCTGGATTACAGGAAATTCTGGAATTTTGGTTCACTGATACTTTTACATAGTCAAAAGTGTAAATTTGTAAGGGTTGTATTTTATTTTATTTTTTATTTATTTCAATGGCAATAATTATTACATATTATCTTTGTGAAGAGGAAAACCAGAGAAAAATAACACAATTAATTAGAAATATATATATATATATATATATATATATATATATATATATATATTTATATATCAATATGAATATGTAAAAGAAAATAATTGGCACAAAAACTCTTAGTATGAACAAAAATAGATCAGCTTGTATTGAGTGCTTTTTGCATACAAACACAATGGACTGTGAGGGAGCTGCATGCACCTTGGTAATATCTGAACTTTCTACCCCGAGGATACAGGCCCTTCTCATACACTGGCTGAGACAGCAAAGCCAATGTGTCTGGCTACTTCTGTACATGACTAATGAGCTACTCAATGGAATGTAAAGGTCCATCACAGAGACAGCTGGAAGGAGAGGGCCACGTTTGATCAATGATGCCAGCTTAACTCAACGTCATCATTAAAATTCTGAAAATCAATGTTAAAACAATCAGAATTACACTGTTGTTGGACAAACGACGATGGGCGGCCGGGCTGTGACATGCATAGAAGGAATCTTTAAGATCCAAAGGAAATTAAATTAAATTCCAATTACAAGAACCATCCAATACAGAGATCAGGAAGGATTTAATGAGAGTCAACCCTGACTTTTTACATGTAAACTACCACGGTGCTATGAGGGTGACTAATTTACACAGAGATTTTATAGTTATCTACTTTTAAAAATAAATAAATTGTAGCTACTTCAAGAAATTTAAAAAGTCTTACATTTTTTGGAAATCTCATTGACATTCCAAAATTTTCTATCAATTTAATCTGAATCTTCATTTCAGAATTGCATTTAGTAATTTACTGTATTTGTTTAGTCATGTCTGAGTAACTTAAGTCAACTTTGGGGGATACTGGTTTTTACTGGGATATTAGCTCTCCTCCAAAGTGCCAACTATACGTGGCCATCATATAAGTCTATGTCCAACCTATTGAAGACATGACTAGATATGACTTGACATGTGACTAGATATATTATACAAATCATACATTTTTCTTGCTCTTCTGCCCATGGTCCACCACCCATAACTGCTGGTTCTATAGTAGATATGGCCTAAATTTATGAAACAATTTGTTACTTTTATACATATTTCAGACTTCATCAATGCAAGTTATGGGAAATGTATCTTTTTGGAGTAGGGATTGGGGAGAACCCAGACAGTATGATACAACTGATGTGTAGGAGGAAATCCTCTGAAAATCCACAGAATAGTCTGAAGTCTACCAGATAATCCAGAAAGTCTCATGTTCCAGCACATTCTCAGCTTTTACTTTTATTGTTTTCATTTTTGGCCTGTATTGCTGAACATTTTCTACCATAACAAGAACATTTTATACACTGTCTCCTATTACAAACTTCCAACACATATACTAAGAGGTTTATTCTCCATTTTAGGAAACAAAGATGAACTATGTATTCTTATATATTTAAAATACATTATAATGGAATGAATTACAAGTGACCTAGGATCTGTGTCAGACTGGCCTACCAGAGTACAAGAGAATCCTTCATTGGGTCCAGATTCTAACACAAAAATGGTCCAACAGAATACACCCACATTGGAAGGGTACTGGGGTTTCATAGGAGTTGTTGGAGGATGGACCCCTTGGAATCATGTTATCTGGTGGGCCCTCAGTCTGACACTGTCTGGGCCCCATAGTAAGGGTAATGGGCCCCTACCAACCACTATAGGCATGATACTCTTGCCATGGGCACTGCTCTAATTGTCAGACTGCCCTGATTATGATTGGCCATAAGTAAGGCTGGCCAAACACCTTAGAAAGCTAAAAGCTATTCCTTCTGTACTCCATACACACGCATCCTTGGCCAAGTGTGTATGTGTTCTCAATAGGGAGTAGGGAATAAAATACACCTCTGTCAGGGGTTTATCTCCCATAACAGCAAATGGATGTAGCATATGAAACTGCTACAACTGCTTGATGCTTCTTGCCCCCAAGATCTGTCATCAGAGTAAACTCAGGGGGCACCCAAGTACATTAGATGGTCTGCTGGCCCAGCAGGTTTGATTGACATTCATCTAATGCATATGGTCACCATTAGTGTTGTTTTACACTATGGCCATTTGAAGTACATAGATGAACAGGTCAGTCGCTACCCCAATGAGCATACAATGTACAGCCCATGCACCTACAGAACATTAAACAATATAAAACAACTTGAATGTTTGGCTGAATGATCTATTAATATGAATAGTAGAGTCATGTAAGCTCCTAACACAACACTGTACATGGATCTCTTTTTCTGGATTTTCTTAATGCCTACTATTTCTGGGTATATAATTTCCATGTCATGGAGTTTTCAATGACCTATTTCTGATAGTGACCTCATTCTACTTCTTAAAGTCATTTTCCGATTGAATTAACATAATGTCACTACATGTTTGACAAAATGCTTTTTACATCAATTAATTTAATTAAATTAGTCCAGGTTAGATTATTGGATTATCCACCCAAGGAGTGGATGAGGGGTGCAGTACTAAAACTCGGCTTTCATAAGTCAATACTCGCCATTATACAGATGGAAATGGATCACTTTAAGTTATTTTTATTTTACTGTATGTAAAGTTTTTTGCATATTCAGTTAAGGGAAAACATATACGGCCAGGCCAACAATACGTGGTACAATCCTCAGCCTCGAGCAACCTATGCCATAGCCATGATAAACTAACTTTTCACCAATGTCTTTGGCAGAGACATTTATTTATTGAATGATTTACACCCGTTTACTGGCGTATAATAGTCTCAAATTTTGGTGTGTGATATTTTAGAGATAAAATACGTGTTATTTTATTTCTTTCACCACTTTTCAAAAGAGGCAAGAGAAATGGCAGGGTTTGGCACCTGGGGCTTGGCTACTTTCAGCCTAGAATATTTACTATAATTTACACAAGAAATTGGTGAAAAATATACCAAGCAAATCTACGACTGCCTGTAATAGGCAAGGATGTCAAATTCTAGCATATGGACAAAGATGTGGAAACTTCATCTTTAGACCCAAGATATAATACATTAATAGCCAATATCCAAGAGATCCCCATCCCCCAAATAACCTATTTGGTTTAGTGGAAAAATTCTGCTTCTGAATTCCTCAACCAGAATGTTTCAGATTCTTCAAATTCTATCTCACCTAAGGTTCCAGAGCCTTACCCTACATTCACACCACTGTGATACAAAATGACCATAAATAATGGACATTTTTCCAGGCCATTTTGAATACAAGGGGCACCCATTTTCACGGATCCCTCATATATTTGATAATATTGATGGATCTGTGAAAACTGGTAAAAATAGGACATGACTTTTTTTTTTGCTGGCCCGTTACACGATCACCATCACGACTGACATATTTGCACTTGGTAAAAATGGATAAATAAAACAGATATGATGTCTTATATATATATATATATATATATATATATATATATATATATATATACAGTATATATAGTGCCTTGCGAAAGTATTCGGCCCCCTTGAACTTTTCAACCTTTTGCCACATTTTAGGCTTCACACATAAAGATATAAAATTTAAATTTTTTGGTGAAGAATCAACAACAAGTGGGACACAATTGTGAAGTGAAACGAAATTTATTGGTTATTTAAACTTTTGTAAAAAATAAAAAACTGAAAAGTGGGGCGTGCAATATTATTCAGCCCCTTTACTTTCAGTGCAGCAAACTCACTCCAGAAGTTCAGTGAGGATCTCTGAATGATCCAATGTTGTCCTAAATGACTGATGATGATAAATATAATCCACCTGTGTGTAATCAAGTCTCCGTATAAATGCACCTGCTCTGTGATAGTCTCAGGGTTCTGTTTAAAGCGCAGAGAGCATCATGAAGACCAAGGAACACACCAGGCAGGTCCGTGATACTGTTGTGGAGAAGTTTAAAGCCGGATTTGGATACAAAAAGATTTCCCAAACTTTAAACATCCCAAGGAGCACTGTGCAAGTGATCATATTGAAATGGAAGGAGTATCAGACTACTGCAAATCTACCAAGACCCGGCCGTCCCTCTAAACTTTCATCTCAAACAAGGAGAAGACTGATCAGAGATGCAGCCAAGAGGCCCATGATCACTCTGGATGAACTGCAGAGATCTACAGCTGAGGTGGGAGAGTCTGTCCATAGGACAACAATCAGTCGTACACTGCAGAAATCTGGCCTTTATGGAAGAGTGGCAAGAAGAAAGCCATTTCTCAAAGATATCCATAAAAAGTCTTGTTTAAAATTTGCCACAAGCCACCTGGGAGACACACCAAACATGTGGAAGAAGGTGCTCTGGTCAGATGAAACCAAAATCGAACTATTTGGCCACAATGCAAAACGATATGTTTGGCGTAAAAGCAACACAGTTGATCACCCTGAACACACCATCCCCACTGTCAAACATGGTGGAGGCAGCATCATGGCTTGGACCTGCTTTTCTTCAGCAGGGACAGTGAAGATGGTTAAAATTGATGGGAAGATGGATGGAGCCAAATACAGGACCATTCTGGAAGAAAACCTGTTGGAGTCTGCAAAAGACCTGAGACTGGGACGGAGATTTATCTTCCAACAAGACAATGATCCCAAACATAAAGCAAAATCTACAATGGAACGGTTCACAAATAAATGTATCCAGGTGTTAGAATGGCCAAGTCAAAGTCCAGACCTGAATCCAATCAAGAATCTGTGGAAAGAGCTGAAAACTGCTGTTCACAAACGCTCTCCATCCAACCTCACTGAGCTCGAGCTGTTTTCCAAGGAAGAATGGGCAAGAATTTCGACTGATAGAGACATACCCCAAGCGACTTGCAGCTGTAATCGCAGCAAAAGGTGGCGCTACAAAGTATTAACTTAAGGGGGCCGAATAATTTGGCACGCCCCACTTTTCAGTTTTTTATTTTTTACAAAAGTTTAAAATATCCAATAAATTTCGTTCCACTTCACGATTGTGTCCCACTTGTTGTTGATTCTTCACCAAAAAATTTAAATTTTATATCTTTATGTTTGAAGCCTGAAATGTGGCAAAAGGTTGAAAAGTTCAAGGGGGCCAAATACTTTCGCAAGGCACTGTGTTATATATATATATATATATATATATATATATATATATATATATATGTCCAAGTAGAGACAGCACCAGCAACTACTGTATGTGGTGTGGGTGCCAGCCCAAATCCAGTACATGCAAGTCCAGTATAAAAATACAAAAATTAGGGGGAACTCCAGAGAAGTAGTGAAGAAATGTGGGTTTTATTAACCCAAATTCACTAGCGACATTTCAACATACCTGAGCCTTTTTCAGGCAGAGAATGGCATATACATACAGTTTTTATAGTGTGCAAGACAAATTGACAATTGAATAAAAGTCATATGAAAAAGTGACAAATCTGAAAATCGAATATATATTGTGTAATACAATTCCATATATGATATATAGTGTAATAAGTGTAAAATACACACTGTAAAATATGTGTACAAAAATGTAATGTGTATAAAATTGCATATGACTACATAAGTACCACTAACATAAGATTAAACACAGGTGCAAATAATATTAGGGATCATTAGAATACCTGTTGGAATCCAGTAGCCGAAATAAACATTCTCATGTGTCTATTAGCGTCTCTAATCAACGTCCGCGCATGCGCAGATAGTACAAATGCATCGTGGGTTCGCATTACATGACATAGCGCACTAAGCACTCTGAAGTTATGGCTGCCATCTTGGAATAGTAGCTAAACCAGTGGCTATTGCTCACAGGTTATTTAAACCTTAACAGCATAAAGAGAGATGACATACGATTTGGAGATTTGTCACTTTTCCATATGATTGTTATTCAAATCAATTTGTCTTGCACAAAAAACCTGTTTGCATATTCCATTCATTGCTTGAAAAAGTATGAGCTGAAACATCGCTTGTGTATTTGGGGGAATAAAACCCACTTTTTTTCACTACTTCTCTAGAGTGCCGCCTAATTATGGTATTTTGAGATATATATATATATATATATATATATATACACACATATATTGAAATAGGTTTCCCTATTGTAAGGACAGTGTTGGTACTGACACTCTGAGATGACCCTTGGTCTGTGATCAGCGGCGTAACTAGGAATGGCTGGGCCCCAAGGCGAACATTTGACATGGGCCACCCCCCCCGAACCGCTGCCCCCAGCCACCCCCCCCGGACCGCCCCCTACAACCCCCCTCCCAGAACCGCTGCCCCCAACCACCCCCCCCCCGGGACCGCCCCCCCCCCCCAAAAAAAACGCATTCCTGCGCACACTATTATGCCCCATAGTGGCCCCTGCACACAGTATCATGTTCCATAGTGACCCTGCACACAGTATCATTCCGCATAGTGGCTCCTGCACACAGTATTATGCCCCATAGTGGCCCCTGCACACACTATTATTTCCCATAGTGGCCCCTGCACACAGTATTATGTCCCACTGTGGACCACCCATGAAAAATTATTATACTCTGGGGTCTTTTCAGACCCCAGAGTATAATGATCGGAGACCCAGGGGAGGATAGAAACATAAAAAAACAACGTTGTTTACCTGTTCCTTGCTCCGGTCCACTCCTTGCTACTTCGGCCTCCTTTCCTCTTCATACTGTACACTGCAGATTTTAGGTGCAACTCATCTAGCTGCTACTTACAGAAGTATTCTGATGACTCTGCAATAGTAGGTCTCATCACAGACGATGATGACAGGGAGTACAGAGAACTGAACCGGGATTTTGTGGACTGGTGCCAGCGGAACCACCTGAAGATTAACGCGGAGATGGTGGTGGACTTCCGTAAATGCAGATACCCTCCTAAACCAGTAGACATCCTGGGGACGGGCATCGAGATTGTGAACACCTATAAGTACCTGGGTTTGCTCCTTAATAATAAGCTGGACTGGGCAGATCACATGGAGGTCCTGTACAGGAAGGGCCACAGCAGGCTCTACCTGCTTAGGAGGCTGAGAGCCTTTGGAATCCGGGGGGCACTTCTTAGGACTTTCTTCAACTCGGTAGTGGCATCAGCCATCTTCTTCAGAGTGGCCTGCTGGGGGAGCAGTATATCAACCAGGGTGTAACGTCTCTGCCTGTTCGGGTCTCTACGCCACCCTCCGCTCGCACGCTGCGGTGAAGGAGGCGTGTTCAGTTTGGTTCCTTGTGTGGGTTTCTTGTGGCTCAGTCTGAACATGGTCCTAGACAATGTAATGGATTTCCAGCCACACCCGTGTTCTGAACATTTCTCTCTGGACTGCATAGAGTTAATCTCTTCCTGGCCTGTGTGATTGACAGCCTGTGTACCTATCAGGTCTGGGGCTGGGCCCAGACTTTCTATATACAGGATGTCACTTTCTCAGCAAGTTGCCGGTTATTGCACTGTCTTTGCCTGCTCTCCTTGTTATAGCTCTTGCTACCTTGTTACCTGATTATCTGACCATTGGCTTGCCTTGTGACTATTCTCTTGGATTCTGATTCTGTACTGCATTGCTCGTTTGTTACTGACCCCTTGGCTTGCTCACTCTGCTTCTGTGTTGTTTTGTTTTGTCTTGTCCTGTTCTGTGTGTCACTTACTCAGTATAGGGCTCGTCTTCAGGTTGTCCTTTTACCGTTTAGGGTAACTGAGGCAATAGGAAGGGACAGTGGCTGGGGTGAGATTAGGGCTCACTTGTCTCTGTCCTTCCTCCCAGACCCCTGCAGTAGTGTCATGGTATTGCTACATCTGGCAAGACCCTAACACAGGGACAGAAAGAAACTTGACAAGCTGATTAGAAGGGCCAGCTCTGTCCTGGGGAGCCCACTGGATCCAGTGCAGGTGGTGGGTGACAGAAGGATACTGTCCGTGGTGAGCTCCATGCGGGAGAAGAAGTCCCATCCCATGCATGAGATCGTGATAGCGCTGGGCAGTACTGTCAGTGACCGACTGCTCCACCCTAGGTGTGAGAAGGAGCGCTATTGGAAGTCTTTCCTCCCCACCGCAGTTAAGCTGTACAACCAACACCGACCTAAGAGGAGATCAATACACACAGAGAACTGAAATATCTTTCTGCCTGTTAAATCCCCCCCCCTCCTCTGCTACTTCCTATCTGTCTGTCTGCTATTAATGTAATGCCTCTCACCTTGGAACATTCCTGTTCATGTTGTATTTGTGTTTGCTTATCTTTGCTGCTGTAACACACTGAATTTCCCCATTGTGGGACTATTAAAGGACTATTATTATTATTATTTAATGTTAGACCAGGCCGGCATCACGTGATGCGGGCCGGCGTCGCGACGCAAAATGACGTTGGCTGACGTCTGGGACGTCACCAAACAGGCCCGAAGCCTGGAGAAGCGTAGGAGAGGTAAGTACATTGTTTTTTATGTTCCCTCACCAACTCTGGGCCTCCGATTATTATACTCCGGAGTATAATGATAGCAGTGATTGTGGGGATCGGCCCGCGTTCTTACATACCGATCCCCGCTACTGCGCACAGCCACCTCCGCAGAATCGGAAGCGCAGGCGGCCGTGAGCGGGACCCCGGGGAACGGTAAGTATATAGGGCCCGTTACCTGCTGGGGTTACTCCAGCAGGTAACGGCCTATTAAAAAAAAAAAAAAGCATTGGGGGCCCGCGGGGGCCCCGTAATGTCCCGGGCCCTGTGGCAGCTGCTACCGTTGCTACCCCGATAGTTACGCCCCTGTCTGTGATGGTTTTCATATGTGAAACTGTTTCCCCTGGTACTCTAGCCATAGTAGCTAACAAGATTTTGTTACACCTATTTTACAGATTAGTGTTACATTAATAATTTGTCACGTTGTCATTAGAAACAATCAACACGAGAGCATTACTGTATGGTGGTTAAGTCATCCTCGTATACAGATTTTACATAGTATGCCCTGTGAATTCATTGAGCTGGAATTGGATACTGGGAGATTATAGTACTGAAGCCTCCAGGACTGTGAATGCAGTTCTGAGCTATAACACAGACTGTAATGTAAGATAAGGGATATAATGTATTTACAAATGTATTATGTATTCACATGTATTCGACACATTCCTTTGTGCACTGGGGTGAACACAACCAATGGTAAAGTTGTGCATCTGTTTGGTGCCCTCGACCATGCTAGGTTCTGTCATCTGGTTGCACTTTTGCCTTCAGTTTTCCTCTGGGACCAAACATAACAAGGTCTTACGTAATGTATTATGAAAATCATTCAAAGGTGAATATACATTTTAATGTCTTTCACCAGATTTTTTTTTTCAATATTGCAGCTTGATGAGGGACTGACTGTAGTAATGGTCAAGGGTTTGCCCAAATGATTGCAAATATTTGTTGCACATGTCCAGGTCTGATAAACTCGGGAAACATACACTGAATGGCCGCTTTCACTATTGGAGCTTTCCAGTTTGGACATTGGAGACATAACCCTGAAGTGCACCATGAAATCAAGAAAGCAAATTTTCTGTGTATCAGATTCAGTGTGAATCCACAAGAAAATGGGAAAATTGAGTGATCTGAGTGACTTTGAACCAGGCATGGTCATCGGGGCTAGACTAAAAGGCCTGACAACCTGATAGGATTTCTTATGTAGCAATGTGAAGAATATACTGAAAATGGTGGGATCATGGAAAAACATCTTGTGGATGTCATCAACTTTTCAACATAAATAATTCAATGGGAATATCAATAATCAATCTATTGATCTGATAGACACACAAATTGCTGCCACATACAATGTTGGTTCTTCAACTAATGCATTCAAGTGCACAACCTGGCATTCCTTTGCACTGATGGGCTATAACAACAGATGACCAGTACGAGTGTCAGTATTGTCTAAGGGAAACAGAAAGACAAGATTCCATTGGTAATATAGCAAAAATTAGGTCACGCAGCAATGAAGAAAGATGGCCTGGTCAGATGAACCCAACTTTCTGTTACACCATGCCGTTCGGAGGGTCAGAATTTGGCATAAGCAGCATGAATCGTTCGAGGCTGGTGGTGGTAGAGTGTGGAGAATGTTTTTTGGCACACCACAGGTTCTCTGATAGTTGTGGATGACACAAAAAATTGCTGCAAATTTTTCCAAAACCGCTTCTAGACAGGTGTCCCTAATAAAGTGGCCATTCACTGTAATTGTAAATACAGGGGGGGAATTTATTAAGACTGGCGTTTCCTACCTCATTCTTAATTCATTCCACCGCTGGTGCTGGATGCACCTGAATTATTTAAAGGCTCTCTCTTAATAATTCTGGCATTCTTGTGAGGTCCCATGTGCCAAAATTGAAGCCTATGCCAGTCAGGGATGGGCATTGATTTCATGTATAATCAATATTAGTTTTCTGCCCCTGCTTCCTAAAAAGTGGCAAGCAAGTTGGAAAATGGAGAAGGTGCCCTATTTTTGGTGTAAACAGCCATGTACCAAAAATGTGGGACTTTTTCACCAGGAAACTGGCGTGACTTTTTGGTAAATTCCCCTCATAGGATGAGTGATTTCAGCGCTTTACTTTTAAGGTTTTCAGTTTATTTTCAGGTCCTCCTGTAGATCATAATATATTTACCTTGAAGGTATTATCTCCATAACTACTTGATAATTTATTTTATAGTCTTGCATGAATCTAATGTATAATTTACCGCACATCACAATAGATATACTCAGGAACCTGAGCTAATACATCTCATTCTTGGAGCTATTGTGAAGAGATTGCATACAGGCTGTCCATCAGCAATGTGTCAGTAAGATGGTGACAGGAGAGCTGTAAGTAGCCTTTGTTGTGGAAGCATGGAGAGCGACATGCAGAACTGCCAGAAAGAGCTGCCACATTCTCACAGAGCTGAAAGCTACAAACTGTCTGCGTGCTTCACTCACTCCGTGTTTATTAGTATCCGCCTGCACTGATCTTCAAGTTGATAGGCAAATGAACAAGAAACAGCTCAGAGACAAGCGCCAATGCGCTTTCCCCGCACGCAACATTGCGGAGAGGAGATTTCTAGGGTTATTTACAGTACTGAACAATAAATTGGATTTACCTTTACTCACCGCTGAGAAGCACAAATAGTAAAAAAAACGTAGCAACTCAAGGCTTTCAGGAAAATCCACATTCACCATTTTTCACTTGCTGTATATTAAAACATTATACAGTCATTGCTTAGCATTTTAGTCAACAAGGTCCAAGATTTCATCTGATGATCAGATTCTAATAAAATCTAATATATTGTCATGGAAAATCTCTGTAAATAACTGATGTTTCCATGTTTGTATAGAAAAGAGAAGGGTTAGGATATATTCACATGACCGTGTCCGTTTCTCGGCCATGAAATATAAATTGGTCTCCTTTTAACGTCTGTTTTACATCCATTGTGCCTCCGCTCAGCGTCTGTTTGTCCATTTTTTGGATGGCCGAGTGTCATCCTTTTTGCATCTGTTTATAAAAAAAGACGAATTTCAGCTTTTTTTGACCCAACCCACTGATCTGCTTTTAATGGACGGAACTCAGACATCAATCTGTTTTTACGGCCCTTAAAAACAGACCCATTTCTATTGGGTCTGTGTGTCCATCAAATCAGACAAACATAGAACATGTCCGTGTTTTATTTTTAACTGTCCTTTCTGTCAGTGAAATCTGTCTGGATCTTGGAGATAATAAAAAAACACAATGATGTCAGAATGCATGGATAATACAACGTAATTACAGTGATGTCACAATAAACTGATAATAAATAAAATAATGATGCAATATTGAGGTAATTGACATAGTAATGTCACACTACAGAGATAAACACAGTGATATCATAGTACAGAGATAAACAGTGATGTCACAGTACAGATATAAACACAGTGATGTCACAGTACAGGGATAAACAGTGATGTTACAATACAAAGATAAATACAATGATTTCACCATGCAGAGTTAGACAGTGATGTAACAGTATGGAGATAAACACAGTGTGTCACAGTATAAGGATAAACACAGTGATGTCACAGTACAGGATAAACAGTGACATTACAATACAAAGATAAATACAGTGATGTCACAATACAGAGATAAACACATAATACATGGATATAAATACAGTAATGTCACAGCTCAGATAAAATAAACATAGTTCGGTGACTTTACAGCTATAAATAAATTTTGATCTCACAACAAAGGAAAAATAAACAGCAAGGTCTAGGTGGGATTTAATGTCTGACAAGGTCCATAGAGCACTTTCCTACATAAGAAAAGGTACGCTTTGTAAGCAGTGATATCATTACAGGAATAATAGGTACAGTGATGTCACAGTGCCAGGATGATGCACAATAGGGGGACTTTATTAACCCATCTATGCACATTTTCTAGCATAGATGGGTGTTAATGTGAAGCATCTTTGTAGCATAACCATTTCTTGTGTGAGCAAAACTATCTTGGCTCATAGCAACCAATCACAGCACAGCTTTAATTTTCAGGAGCAGAATACAAAATGAAAGCTGCACTGTGATTGGTTGCTATGGGCCAAGATAGTTTTGCTTTTAGACTGTTTTAATAAATCTGCCCCATTTATTTCAATGATGGATATATATTATTGACTTTATGCCAGATACCTGGCATAAAAAAGTAACAAACCTCAGTTTTGCAACTTTTTCAACCCCAGTCTCGACAGTAATTGTCATAATTGAGGTTGTTGTTCCTCCTACACCACTTTCATTGTGTTTTTCACAGTCATTTTTATCCACAGTCCTTTGAATATAGCCTTAGGCCTTATTCACATGATGAGTCCGAATGCCATTTATTCACATGGCAGTGGATAATGGCCACGTGACAGGATTTTTTTTGAAACATCCTTATCTATGTAAAGTTTGACAGATAAAGATAGTGCATGTTGACTTTTTTGACAGGCCACACAGGCCACAAAAAATACAACCATGTCAATAGACACATTGAGTTCAATGTGTTTTCAAAATGGCCGTACAGTGGATTCTTCAAAAACAGCCAGCTCACCGCCATTTTTCACTGTCCATAATCTATGCTTCTTCAGTCAACAGCTATTCCTAAGCCACTATCAGGCATGGTTGAGAACAAAAGGATTGGGCATGTTGAGAATCAACAGCTTGATCTTGCGGGCCTCCCAAAAAAACATTAGATGGACGAACAATCCTGCCACCAATTTATTAATCTAATGTATATGAACACCTTTAAAATGTGAACTAGAAAAACTAAAGATAAGACATTTTACAGAATAAACTGCACCGTTGCAAAATCCAGGCAAAGTTTCCTTCTCGGCGACAAGATAATATATTATCATTATTGTGCTTTTAGTTTGTCCTTTCTGCAAAAGCCAGCAACACTGTATAAAATACATCAACGTGATACTGCTCTTTAGACTTGAAGGTCTGGAACGTAATTGACTTCACCTACACATTATTCATGAGACAGATTAGCTCAGGATCTCATAAACACCCATTAGGGGTGAATGATAGTATTGATAGTTTGACACCTTTCTTGCTTTTCCTCTTCTGCCAGTGACATTTTCCTGTCCAGATATACATAATAAGCAAATAAAGGACACATTTTAAGGTCAAACACAGCTGCAATACAATAGGTGTCAAACTTAGTCTTACTTTCCTTCGTCCTAACATTTTTGAAGGCAGGGGTTATTCGGCACAGGCTTGTCAATCATCGACTACAAATCAGTGTCTGTATTCCGGCTTTAAGCTGAAACAAGACAGATTTACTATCTAACATTCAACATATTCAGGCAGCTGGGAATTTCTGCTTTGTATATCTCTATCATACCAGTATTACAAAGTTAACTTGAATGTTAAAAGTAAAGGCACTTAACTGGATCCAACCGTAAAAGCTCCTTCAACAAAATAATACACAAAATCTATTTAAGGCTAGGTTCACACCTGCACCCGGTTTCCGTTCAGGGATTTAGTTCCCCATTCCGTTTGAAAAATGTAGAGAGAAAACTCTGCATTTTTCGGGCCGAAAACCCGGTGGACCCCATAGACTATAATAGTTATAATATAATAGCTTCCACGGGTAACCATTTTTTAAGCGCATTGGGTTTCCATTTTTCAGGTGTCCAAGCAGAACCGAAGAACGGGAACCTGAACGAAGGTGTGAACCTAGCTTAAGCAAGACAATTGTTTTGCCAAATATTATAACTGTGCTATGTAATGTAAGCCTCTGTTCAAACTGGCGAAATTAGAGAACATCCCAAATAGTACATAAAAATATTCCCTTATACAACCTTAATAATAGGGTGGGGTATAACAGACGTCTTAGGCCACATTCAAACGAATGAGTGAAACTTGTGTGTTTCGGATTTACCAGCCAGGAGAGGGGCTCCTAGCATTATAGTTATCTATGATACTAGGAGTCCCTGCCTCCAAGCAATATACTGTCCCATACTATAATCAGTACAAGACAGTATGTGGCTGGGAGGCAGGGACTTCTAGTGTCATAGATAACTATAATGCTAGGAGTGCCTCTCCTGGCATGATGTTCAGGCCAGTAAATTTGGCACACGCACAGACCCAGTTTTACAGGTAAACTTGGTCATGTGAATGAGGTATGTCATAGCCTTGGAACACTCTTGGGACACCCATGGCTTCATCAAAATGCTGTATTTATAACTTGCACCTCTTTAAAAAGGCACAAATATACTACAATATATGGTCATGGTCAGACAGCATTAAAAAGGGGCAATTGAGCCTTTTTTAACAAAAAAGGGGGCAAAGTGCATATAGATTATGAAGGTGCATCTAAGCTAACTAACATGTGCACAACATTTACTAAGTTGTTTCGCCTACATCATGAATAGACACCACAGTAAAACGAGCCTAAAGGCGCATTTGCAAAAATATGGCCAAAAAGATAAATAACCGCCACTGACCTTTACTGCTCTGTTACGTGTAGTATTCACTGCATAAGAAGGTGCTGAGCCGTTTCAATAACCTATTGTCATTTGGGTGATCCTGTGTTATCTGCCTTTAGCTTTATAAATAAAGTATAAGGATGGCCATACACATTTGATAAATGTTGGCTAAACCCACTGAAATTATGGCAAAACTCACTCAATGTGTATGATGGTGTCCCAATTACACCCAACTGCACAAGTTGAGGAGAGAAAGGGGGTCAAGCATGTTAGAGTTCAACATGCCCAATACTTTTGTTCTCATGATAGATAAGATTACCCCCTCTGCATTTGGCAAACAGCTGTCTGAAATGCATGGCCAGTTTCAGGCTATAATGATGACAATCTGAAAACTAGAATATTGCATAGATAGATAGATTACATGTTTTTTCCCACTTTAGACCCTTATCCCCTATCACTTGTTGACTGCCGAGGGTCCAACAAGTGGGAACGTCAGCAATCATGAGATCTGGGGTCCACAAGTGCACCTTGTGAATGAACCACATGCCCTACGTGAATGAAGTACATGCATTGCCACCATTCCATTCACTTCTATAGGACTTTTGGGATGGCAATTTTTGGCACCACTGCGGATCACATGGGGCACTGGGAAGCAGTTATGAGCCCCCATTCTCCCCATTTGCTCCCTATCTTGTAGATGAAAATAAAGCTTATTATTGGGAAACCCCTTTAATAAACGACCTTTTTTTTTTAAACGTTTGATATAAAACCTTAGATCACAAGGGATTATTATTATTATTGTTTATTTATATAGCATCATTAATTCCATGGTGCTTTACATTTGCGGATTTACATACAGTACACCAGATATACAAAACAGATAATGCTAACAGAGACTAACTGGTACAGTGGTATAGAGGGCCCTGCCCACAAGGACTTACAGTCTATGAGGGAAGAGGGAAAGAGACAGAAGGTAAGGGGAGAGGCTGTACAGATGGTGGTGTGGTGACAGTAGTGTTATTGGAGGTTGTAGGCCTTCCTGAATAGGTGAGTCTTCAGGGCCTTCTTGAAGCTTGTGATTGTGGGGGTTAGTCTTATGTGTCTTGGTAGTGAGTTCCAGAGTATGAGGGATGCACGGGAGAAGTCTTGGAGACGATTGTGTGAGGAGCAGATGAGAGCAGAGCGGAGTAGGAGGTCTTTGGAGGATCGGAGGTTACGTGCGGTAGCGGGAGATTAGGTTGGAGATATATGGAGGGGACAGATTGTGGATGGCTTTGTATGCCAGCGTTAGTAGTTTGAACTCTATTCGCTGGGCGATGGGTAGCCAGTGGAGGGATTGGCAGAGGGGAGCAACCGATGAAGAACGGGGGGAGAGGTGTATTAAGCGAGCAGCACAGTTTAAGGTGGACTGGAGGGGGGCGAGAGTGTTAGCTGGGAGGCCATGGAGAAGGGTGTTACAGTAGTCTAAGCGGGAGATTATGAGGGCGTGGACTAGCATCTTTGTAGTTTCAGGGGTGAGGAAGGAGCGGATTCGGTGGATGTTCTTGAGTTGGAGGCGGCAGGAGGTGTTGAGGGTTTGAATATGAGGCTTGAAGGACAGGTCAGAGTATAGGGTTATCCCAAGGCAGCGGGCCTGTGGGACTGGGGTGAGAGTGGATCCATTAATTTTGATAGATGGGTCAGGTAAAGAGGTCATGCGTGGAGGGGTGAAGATTATGAACTCCGTTTTCTCCATGTTGAGTTTGAGAAAGCGGGAGGAAAGAAAGGAGGCTACGGCTGCCAGACATTCTGGGACTCTGGACAACAGGGAGGTAATGTCTGGACCAGAGGGATATATTTGGGTGTCGTCAGCATAGCAGTGATAATGGAAACCATGGGATTCTATGAGTTGGCCAAGGCCTAGGGTGTAGATGGAGAACAAGAGGGGTCCTAGGACGGAGCCTTGGGGGACACCTACAGAAAGAGGGCGTGGCGGGGAGGTGGTGTGCAAGTGGGAGACACTGAATAGATCATTACATGACAATAGACTCTATTTAAAGACTCATGTATAGTAACATATTTTTCATCAGTCTGTTATCTCTCTTTTTAAGGAATAGCACCCTGACCCGTTCATCTCTATAGCCACATAGCTATGATTTTCACAGGTCCATGTAGGGGCAGCAGGACCAAGCCACAAAACTGTGCATAGGTCCTATTCCTGTTCATTTTGTGGCACAGTTTTGTGTATTCAAATAAGGGTCAGTGAAAAACATGGCTGGCACACCGTTACCACTGATGTGCCATCTGTCTCATTTTTCATGGACCCATACATGACGTTTGTGTGCATGTGGCCTCCCATTGCAGCCATAAAACACCCAATCACTGCCACATACATGTATTATTTTTATATTGCTTACTTTATAGCCTTTATTTGTAGGCTTGTGCAACCAACAAAGTCTCTCGAAAACTGGACTCGCAAGACAAAACCTGCTGAGCTGACATTTCTTCTAAAGAGTCAAGAAGACGGTAAGAAATATACCATACTGCTATGAAAACCCTTTAGCAGAGCTGACATTTTTGTCAGTCGAACAAAAACCGCTCTTCACATCAAACGATATCAAAAGTAACCGATTCCCAAAATGTGCCTAAAGCCCGGCATTTCAGGTGCGCTTCATAGTTAAGGGATGAGGAGCGCGAAGTAGGGGAAAAAAATTAAACATTCATCTTTAAAGTTAAGGCAGACGCACAGCTGGAGAAATCAATCACATTATGATGTGGAAATATTTGCTCATTCCTGACACTCCTGGTGTAAATTATTAATAGCCCCCTGCTGAATTAAGGACAATGCAATAAAACAAGTTAATGCATGTTATGATGATAGCAGCGAATGCTATGTGGGAGGACTGCAGTAATAAAGATGATAGAGATGACAGTCTGGATACCCCAGATCGTATGATAAGACGGAACTCTACAGATTTATCTTCTTGCTGAAGATAAATGAAAGCACCAAAGCCAGTAATTAATTTCCCCTCCGCTGTGTATTAATAAAAGAAGCTATGCAGGTCTTTTCAAATTCAAAGATTCAAATTGAATCTTCTTTTAAGCATATTGACCAAATTTTCGAGTGACCCAAAAAGCATACTAAATATTCCTTTAGAAATTATTTTTATTATTTTTATATTTGATTATTCAAGATTCCAGAAAGCAAGCCTTCCCAGCTGGTCAGATACATTCATAATAATAATTCTAATTTGGATAGCGCCTCCATATGCTGTGACATTTTATCATTCAGAAGATTACAAAGTCCTACAATATGGAGTGACAAATAATTAAAGGGACTGCTTGGAGTTTCTTCCAGAAACAGTGCCATGTCTGTCCACAGGCTGTGTGTGGTATTGCAGCTTAGCTCCATTGACGTCAATTGAGCCAAGCTGCAGTACCAAGCACAAACTCAAGTAGCCACTCAGGGCTAGGTGTCCTTAGCGGATCTAGGGCTACCGTTGGTGGCTTTCATTACAATGACTAACTTTTGCCACCTATTTTCAGACCCCATATTCTGGGCACTGGTCACCGTATCCCAAGTTCACACAACAGTATTAGGGAAAGCGTTATATGCACACTCTTGTTAATTTTTTCTTTATTTGACCCGAACCTTACTCCCGCTTGACCTATAGTTTTTGCTGTCCCAGGTCTCCTGATGAGTCTTGACACTTGAGGCGAAACATGTCATGATGGGACAAGCTGTCAGCAAAGGACCATTGGTAGGTAGGCTCATTGAGGGTTAGCGTGTCTAGTGCCAGGTTCTGGTCAGGGTGGCAGCAAATTAGGGAGTTAGGAATTTAGGGACATCTAATGTTTAATGTTGAGTGCTACAAGGACAGTTAGGTCCCCCATTAAATATAGTTAGTTCATTATAGAGGGTGCCCCTTTTGCATGACCTGTTTCCACTTCTTTGTGTCATCTCTGGAACCAGGCCTAGATCCATGTTCTTCCCCTCTCACCCATCTGCACAACGCGACAAGGGTCTTCTGTGCATTTGTATAGTAAGCTCCACTTATGGGTAATGGCCATTAGCTGGTTTGCTTTTACTCATTTTTCAACTTGTGACCCTATGTCCTAGTGACTTTGTTATTGTGTGTTGTTGGTTTTTTGCTTAGGACCGCAACTAAACAGCATGGCAATATCTTATTGATTTGGGTTTAATAACTGAACATAGTCAGGTGATGGGGCCCCTTGCATCATAGTGATTGACAATGTTAGGATTCCCTGCTTCCTTGTGGCTCTACTTTCCCATACTGTATATAGTGCTCTGTTTTTTGGTAGAGCACAGCATAGAGATGGTAAGCCTAGTGGTCAGACCCCCACCAATCTACAGTCTATCCTCTATCCTGTCGATTAGTCGCTTTGATGGAACAAGAAATATATCTTGCTAGATTGGCAATATCTTGAAAATAGCCATGCCATTAAATTACGTGGTCAGAGATATTACCAGGTCAAGGGAGAATAATCCCACATAGTGGTTGCACTCATCATGAAAAGCAGAAAACCAGATCAGTTTAACTTCTTCGCCATGGCTTTAAAGCTAACTGAGCTGTTTTTTCCCTTTTCACAAGGCTTGTCTTCTACTCAGACATCACAAGGGAAAACAGTCCCAAAAGTCTTGAGGTTATGGTATGAAAACCTCCCAGGAAAAAGCACAATTTTAATAACTAATATGCAGATAACCCCCTATGTGTGCCCCTGACTCTAAAAGGGAATAGTTCTGTTTTACTAAAGATTTTTTTTTTTTTTTTTTGCAGCCTCCTAATGTAATGATACAGGGGGCAGAAGATAATTCAGACTCAAAGAGCACCAAAGACAGAAGTTAGATACCTCCACTAGGCATAACACAGTGAGGGAGATTTACTAAGCTATGTGCCCCAGAATTTGGCTTATTTTGTGTAAAAAAAAAAAAACCCTGACATACATGCTATGCACCCCCATTATGCTTAATGCGCTTCTTCACATTGTTGGATATGGGGGTATGGCTTAGTGGAAATTGGCGTGGTATGCAGGAGAGGGGCATGCAAAAAAAAAAAATGTATCAAATTGCACCAGAATTCTGGTATATAGTAAGTCAACAAGTGGTGTAAACTTAGACTAGGTTTTAGATTTTGGTAAAGAAAAGTCGAATGAGGGTTTTATACTGATTGCCAGATTTGGAGTTGGGAAGGAATTTATTTCCCTGACCTGGGGCAATTGGCATCAGCTTCATGAACTTTTTTTTCCTTCCTCTGAATCAAAACTGTAGGGTTATAGGTTGTACTTGATGGACCTGTTTCTTCATTCAACCTCATCTACTACAGTATGTTACTAAAATGTGTCAGATAGGGTTGAGTAAACCAGACTGTAATGAATCAGGTTCATTACGAGTGTTCCAAAAATTCTGGGTTTGGTTGAACCTGAGATTTTTGGTGTTCGCCATGCAAAAATCGTTATTATACTCTGTAGTCTCTTTAGACCTCAGTGTATCATAGTCAGAGGCCCAGGGAGGTCATACTCACATTTTCTCACCTCTCCAGAGCTCAGGTCTTCATTCCTGGGATCTTCTTGCCTCCTGGGTGATGTCAGCAGGCCCAAATCATCGCCTGGGCCTCACTGGTCACGTGGGGCAAGTTGATGTCATAGCACTTGCATCAAAGTGTCATAACGCCAACGGGCCCCAAGTAACTGCTTGTGATTGGGGTTCAGTAATGATGCGGGGTCGCTGACATCACCCAGGAGGCCAGAAGATGTCTGAGAACACCGCAAAAGAAGACCAGGCACTGTGGCAGAGCCCCAGAAAGGTGAATACAAGCTGTTTATTCATTTAAGAACCTTCCTGGACCTCTGAATAAATATTATACCTTGTGAATATATGCAAGATGAATCTTGTGAGTTTCACCCATCACTAGCGCCAGATTTATCATCCAGCATCAGCCACTGGGAAAAATCTGGCACATGTTAGGAATATCTAGTCTAAGTTTTCACTGTCTAAATATTCAACAGGATAACTGAGTCTGCACTGGGTTTTATGGAGTGTTTCCGTAAAGTAGCCACTATGATATCTTTGACGTATACTACAGTAAAAATTTCAGCCTATAACAGTTCCTATCAAATAAACACTGAAATATCACCTGAGAACTGAAAATCACACTTGTGGTTCTGAAGGACAGATGGCCAGGAGACTCAAACAGCTGGACAATGTCTCAGTCATTGTTATGGGTTAATTGGTCTGTTCTACAGCATGTGAGACATTCCAGCCCCACATTTACTAGAAATGAGCAAAACACTACAACCTGTATTTCCATGTTATGTCTAGCAAGCATCATAGTACATTTCCGCACATTATTCAAGCTTTATGATGACAGCTAGTCTACATACATTTTTCTGTACATACACATGGTCTAAGCACTGGAACTGTAGACAATTATTTTCTAGCAAAGGTTACACAATACATAATTTATCATAATACATAATAAACTCACATAGTGATATGTAATAGTGTTCTAATCCAGTGTTTTTTAACCTTTTTAAGCCAAGTGAAAAACTATTCCAACCAAGTATCCTAAATTAGCAATCAGTTATAAATGTTAACAAAATAAGACTGCATTTGGAGCATCCATGAGCAGTTATGTCAGGACAGAATAGTACAGCATGTAGCATTATTCTTCCCATCAAAGCGATGGGCACCATTATATCACCGTGACAGATACTATTATAACACAATGGGGTCTGTGGAGGAAAGGTAGGAGATGGCTCATGGTAGCTATCATATGACGGGTCCTGCTTATGACCACAACAGAACTAAAAAAGTTGTTCTTTTCTTTGGGGGGTAGGGTGGCTCACTTAAGAGATACAATAACAGAACCAAGTTTACTGCATAGATACAATACAAGAACCAAGCAAAGTTACTAGATGTCATACAAGAACAAAGCTTACTGCACAAATACAATATGAAAACCAAGTTTACTGCATGGGTGCAATACAAGCACCAAGCTTACTGCATAGGTGCGATACAAGAACCAAGCTTACAGCATACCTATGATACAAGAATCAAGTTTCTGCATTCGATACTATACAAGAACCAAACTTACTGCACAGATACAATACAATATCAGAACCAAGCCCACTCTATAGATACTATATCAGAACCAAACATACTGCATACATACAATACAAGAACTAAACTTACTGTATTCATACAATACAAGAACCAAAGTTACTGTATACATACGATAAAAGAACCAAGCTTTCTGCACAGGTACAATATGAAAACCAAACTTACTGCATACATACAATACACATAACTTACTGCATAGAAACAATACAAGAACCAAATTTATTACATAGATACTATACAAGAAACAAGCTAACTGCACAGACACAATATCAGAATCAAGCCTACTGCATATATACTATACAAGAACCAAGCCTACTGCATATATACTATACAAAAAACAAGCTGACTGCACAGACACAATATCAGAACCAAGCCTACTGCATATATACTATACAAGAACCAAGCCTACTGCATATATACTATACAAAAACAAGCTAACTGCACAGACACAATATCAGAACCAAGCCTACTGCATATATACTATACCAAAACCAAGCTTACTGCATAGATATCATAATAAAAGCAAGCTATTGCATATACAGTATATTATACAAGAACCAAGCTTAATGCATCTATATGATACAAGAACCAATACTGTAGCACAGTATGAATTGGAAGAAGTAGTGAAGTCCATCCTACTACAGTCTTAGAATTCTTGTGTAAGAATTCAAGAGGATACAATTAAATCAACAGAACAGGCAAAAAATGCAATATATCTTATTAGAGGAAAATGTCTCTTTTTCTCCTTAGCAGGTTTCTTTTCTCCTTCCCATTCCCTTAAACTGCTTACTCACTTTGAATTCTTTGCTGAATCAGTCTTGGGAAATTAGATGGACTGCTAGGGATCAGAGAAGCTACTCATAGAAGAATATGTCTTGCTGCAGCTAATATTAAGTTTTCTATCTCACCTCAAATACTTGCCAACTTGCTTGTGCCTGAATATTCTGTTTCCTTTGTTGCAACTGTGCAATGGTCTAAAGTTTCTATGTATTGGTTGATGTTAGTTCATCCTACCAGGATTGCCTATGCATATGTATAATATTAGTCTGAGATTTGTATCTTTTACCAACTATTGGACCTAACAAATGTTAAAGGGGTTATATGATTTCCAAGATTGATGGCCTATCCTTAGCATTGGCCATCAATATTAGATCTACGGGGGTTCGACACTCCAGACCCTCCACAGATCACTGGTACAGAGGTAGCTGCTAACTCAGCATACAAACTGTAGCGGCAAGTGTAGGTGCTCCAGCACTGCCCCATTGAAGTCTTCTAATCTGTTTTTTAATTTTTTATTTATTTCTATTTTCTGTTCTAATTATGGGGGGCATCTTGTCTGAGATGTTTGTGGAATTCGGAGATTTGCTTTACAGCAGCCATATGGCCCAAAAGAAGACTAAATATGCTCATTAACATATTTAGGAGAGTGTTGTGGGCATGTTCTGTGACCTGTGCAGAAGTTGCTTAGGAGTTGAGCTGTGACCTTCACAATGGAGTGATCTTGTTCTTTCTATATATAGGAGCTACATTTTATTGTAATCTTGTGATAATAATGAGATGACTACTGAAAAGTGATCTCTACAGTACAGGAAGTGTCAGTCTATTATGAGGTTCAGTGGCCAGAGGAAAAATACAAAATTAAAAATTTTTTTCAATATACAGTACATAATGACACTTTCTTTCAAAAATCCCCAAAACTGTTTAAAAATACATTCAACATAAAACATGTAAATAGGTCAGTATCTCATTATAACACCCCTTTAACAAAATTCCCTGAGTTCCTCTGCTCTCATTTTGCTATAGGCTATAAAATATGCCTCAATATTACAATAGTATCAACTAGTATGAGATTACAGAGTATGTTTGGGCATAAAGCATATGGAGGGAAGTTTTCCGCTATTGGAGAAGAAATCCATGAAATTCAACAGTTTGCTCGCAGCAATGTAGCCCTCCACAGATAACCCAGAGATATCACCTGATCAGGAATGGAGGTTCCCCTTGTGGCGGAGGCAATCCCTTTAGGTCAGTCCAACGATAAGGATTATTTTGGGTTACATCCTCCAATGTCTGCCATGAGCGCTAGTTCACAATACAGGCCACCACTGCAATGTCACCACAACTGCAAACAAGTCAAGACAACTTGCAAGAAATTATGGGCGCCTGTCTGCATATTTATGTCCCTGTAAACAAAATTAACTGTACATACATCTCTACATGTGAATTTATGATGGCATGGTACAGATAAATGCAGAAGCAACAAGGGGCAAAGAATTAAAATGGCCCTGTTTAACAGTATGCCCAAGGGTTTCTTGGCAAAGCCAAGAACATTAAAACTGTTAGTTACACATGGAAACACAATGAATGACAACTTTGTGAACATCACAGCAAATTATGGCTGCAAGGTATTGAGATTAATGGTAGTAATTGCATTTGCATGGAAGACTTTTAGCAGCATGTTGAACACAAACATGAGTTATATTAAGCCACTATATTTCCATTAAAGCACTGGAGGCATGTTGCTGATTTTATTACCTTCATTTGCAATTTCAATGGTGTAATAAATAAAACCCTTTCGTGTTTTGCTAAAGGAACGCTGCTGTCTGATAGAAAAACTGAGATTGCCGCGTACGTTTGGAGAAATAAAAGGAAATGTTCGGCTTTATATTGCATCCCATTAATTGTAATGAAACTGCTAAAGTGGAAATGTGCATTCATATTTACTTAGAAACTAACAATATCCTGCAGAATGAGGATTATGATAATTTTCAATAACTGAACTGTTATGCGAATAGGCAAATCTGTTTTCCGATGCAGTACATTCACACTACGATCTGTCATCTATCTCCTATCAGTGAGAGAAGCTTGTGATGTTTATCTCCTTGTAGCCCATAAGCAATACTGTGTCCTTATCTGTACCTACAGCTCAGGACTTTATGCCAAAGTATAAGCAGCACATCTCTAAATACATAAGTGATGCAGATCTCTAGGTATAGGGGTGTACACAAGGGGGCAATTTCACAGTTAAAACCACCCCTTGCTAATCCTGGCCACCCACTGATCTCCTGAAATATTAGGATGATGCTGATAGGAGAAGGAGCAGTTTCATTTCTAATACTCCCCTACCTCTCCTGCTGCACCTCCCCATCCTGATCTCTGCTACCAGTCTCCTGAAGTCCTTGTCCTTGGAAGTGCTGATCTTCTACAAGCGCAACCTTTCTCTTGCAATAGGACTTCAGCAGTGCCAGTATGAGTGGGGGCCATTGGATAATGTTTGGGGGGATTTGCTCATGGGGAAGTGTCTGCAACTGCCAGGGGACCTCTCCTGGAAAATCCTTGGTACGCCCCTACCCAAGCAGACCTCATCTTTCTCACCTCCACAAGTACAATATAGTAATGCCAGAAAGAGGAGACACCACTTGCATATCATACAAGTCAAGGTGTGAGTGTGATAAAACCGATCCAGTGCTTGCAACGTTTCAGCTTAGAGGCATCATCTCGGTTGTGGTTTTGCGTTGCCCCTTAGAGACAACACACAGGTATACATTATTGAATTACATATACAGTCATAGGGGAGGGGGGCCTATATATATATATATATATATATATATATATATTTATTTATATATATGTAAAAGATAAATACATTTAAAGGGATTGTCATATGAAAAACTGTAAGTTGTTAGCAGCAGAATGTGAAAAACACATATTGAAATCAGGGTTGCGGCTGCTCTCTGTATTGTGCTGCTCCACAGGCCATCCTGTTTTCTCTGAGAGATTAATATAATATTGAACCATATGTTGCGGAGCAGCAGGAAGGACTGTAAAGCAGCTCAATACAGAGTGCACTTAACGGAAAAGGACTGCCCTCAGAGCACTTCCAGAAGCCTCAACCACAGATTAATAGTTTTTTACGGTCATGCTGCTACTACATCATACACTCAGGTCTCCTACTTAGATCAGTCAAAACTGCTGACAGATTTCTTTAAAAACATTTTTAGGCCCTTTTCCAATTGGCGTTATTCACTTTCTCTCTAGAATCCAATATAACAGTAAAAATAGCATTAAGCTCTCCATACACATTACATTAAATTTGATGAAAATTCCATTGAACATGTACGTCTGCATATAAATATGTATATACAGGTGTAGCACTGTTTAACTTGACTTTCTGCAGCGTGATAACTTTATGCGCTGTGATATCTGATCTCAGAAGACAACAAAAGTCATTAAAAACCCATTGAAAGTGTTAACACTCTGTGTCTGTGTTGTTAACGCGTTATGAGTCATGTTAACCTTAGCTACATCCGTATATCCAATGTGTCTGAGATACTATCATTCACCAATCGATTGTTCAATGGTTATTTAACCATCAACTTACTTCTGTCTAATGTGAATGGCCACCTTTGCTTCACAGTGCTATTCTTGCTGTCAAGGATACTGGAACATCCAAGGAAAGCTGGTGGACTCTATTAACTCAATGGGACCCATCAGGATCTGTCAGAGCTGTCATGGCTCTGTTATATATGGGAGCAATGAGTCTAGTGTAAACCGAGGCTTAGCCTTCCTTCTTGGAGAAAAATTTCTAAATTTATATCTAAAGTAGAGAACTAGTCTGTAATTCCCAGAAACCCTACACACATCTTTTTCTACCCACTTCTTATATAGCAGGGTACCAAGTAATGAAAACTTTTGGTCTTAGGCAACTTTTAGAAACGACTTTCCAGAAGTAATACTGTAAAATGATTATTTTTCCATTATATTTATTTATTAATAAAAACATTCGACAAAATGTAAAAGAGAAACCTCAGAGGGATAATACGTCTTTAACCATAAGACTGTGTTTTTTAATCTTCTTTTGCTGGGGAAAGGTTAATGTGGTATATGATATTTTTATCGGGCAGCTGGTTTGTGCAGTTTTGGATGTGTTATGTGCTCTCTTCTATTGGAACAGAGAACGTGGGGTAACATATCTTCGCTGCTGGCAAGTCTTCAGTGAAATATCTTGTATAGCATTGGTCCCATTCACCATCTGGTAATTCTCACAATGGCTTTTCCCAAGTTTAGACTATAAACAGGCACATCCAAGGTCTGTGATCTGCATTTGTTCGTGATTCTCAGTCATATAACAGATTTTTGAGTTTTAACCCTCCAATTGACACTGTGAAAAAGCGTCTTCTTTCTTCCTCGTGGTTATATCAGTGTCATATTGCTACATTTTCTTATCTAAAATTCATAATGATTTGTGGAATTTTTTTTATAAATCTAAAATCTTAGTCTTTCTTATCAACAATTTTAGGTTATTTAAATAAAAATACAATAAAGAATATTAATGTTAATACTGTACATTGAATTGTGTGTAGCACATGCTTAAAGGCATGAAGAAAAAAATATGGAAAAAAATAAAGAATGTGAAAATTGAATTTATGATGTGTTAAAGCAGGGAGTCTACACCCCTCCCCGAGTCAACAGCTACAGAAGGAGGAACATAGGTAGCAGATGTCCACTCAGGTTAAAAAAAAAAATGGCACGGGGTAGGTGTAGGGTCAAGATTGGTGCCCAATATCTCTGCAATTCACAAACTGGAGTTATGACCTTATCACCTTTAAAATAGAATTAAGATGTAATCATTTGGGATCACGGTTCTCACAGCAAGCTGCTAAAAGCGTGTAGGAAAGTAAGTGCAAAGAAATTACAATGCCACCAAATGGATGCTTTTATTTTTTAACCTTCAACTGTGAGTTGGATTCTGTCCAGTCGCTAGTAGACTAAATCCCTATTTTGCTTTTTCTTTTATACTTGATCCTATTTTGAACTCTATGGTATAAAGTAAAACTGCTGTGGAGAGAGTTGTAATAATGGCCGCTTCTTGTGTGACAGAGGGACCTTTGCACCCCCTTAGGAACCAGGGCACACATTGAACTCTTACCTCTGTACCCCCCTATAGCCATGCCCATATATATAACTAATCATTGGGCCAGAAATGGTGGATTTTTGCTTCTTATCAACAGTGGGAGAACACATATATTACGGTACATTCATAAACATATGTACAGTACATCCAGACACAGTATATACATCCATGTTTTCAGCACCCATGCAGTAATGCAGTTATTCTATGGAGCTCACATGTCTCCTGACACGTACACTTTAGGAAATAACTAATAATTATGGAATATCGCTTCTCAGAACTCTGCTTTGCTCTATTCTTCTGTTATTTCACCCAGAAATGTATGAACTGGGTGCTACCAGGTGTTTTATGGTGGGTTCTAAGGATAGTGAGAACGAGAAGGCCATACACCACTGATTTAAGTGATTTTAATAAAAAATAGATAATAATTGAAACAAAAAAGCAAGTAAAAGGTAAAAAGACAAGAAGCAACGCTTACAGTTCAATTGGGTGAACCCATAAGTCATGCATGCTAACACCCCAAGATATACAAGCAATTCAAAGATGACAGGAAGCCAGGCAGATGTCTAATGTCAAATGGGTTGGCTACAATGAAGTGCGCTACATCTTGCAGCCTCCATAGAACTTTCCAGAAGCTGTGTTGTGCACATGTGTTATGGTCACTGGTTTGGCATGTGACCTTACACCTTTGTATCAAGCAATACCAAGACCTTCTATAAGGCTTAACAATCCTAGAACTAAAGTGGAAGAACCTTCATGAAGCACAATTAACCGTTTCCAATACCCCAGGTTACCCGTAAGGGGTGTCTTAGCACAGTCTCGCATTATCCATTCACTCCTGACTACTGTGTTGGGACAGTGCTTCAGGTTTTCTTTTGAATCGCCACCCAACTTTAGCTGTGAATGACATTCTCATTCTCGACCTACAGTATTGTTCATAGGCAAATCTGGGAAGTCAGTCCCCGCCTCCAGTGCACCTTCAGGCTGATTTGCATCCATAAAATGATGATTATCTCTGCATTGCTTCATCAGTCTGTTGGCACAAAGGTATGTTTCTACTTCTATTAAAGGCCCTTAAAGGCATTATTATTGGTTTGAGAGGCATGTTACAACTAATAGACTACCCTATTGGTAGTACCAATGTGCTACTACAGACTTATTAGGTGACTGGGAGCCATACGCACCTAGATCCTTAGGTTTAGGAAGCAGCCGCAGAGCATTGGTGACCAGTATATCCAGGATAATACAAGGATATATACAGTATACTATCAGGTTGTCCATAAACGCCTCTTATACTATGTACTAGCTTTGTGCAGCTCTGGTCCCTGAGATCTACTCTAAGGGAGTTCACATATATCGCTTGTTTTATGCCTGATCTAAAAACAACTGATGACAATTTTGTGTACTTTGTGCACCAGCCTGGCATCTATAGCTGGAAATAACCAAGCAGAAAAATACTGGATACAACATTTTTCTGTCTGGTGCAGGGAGAAATCTAGCATCAATTGATATGATTCCATAGAAAACTATGCTGGTATCAGTTTTCCTATAACAATTCTATACCACATCGATGGACACATGTAGACCTAGCCTTAACCTAAATGATCGAGTCAGATGTACTACAAACAGGATGAGGTTGTTCCTATTAACTTTGTTTATAAAGAGGACGTGGACAACCCCTTTACTTATGGAAACATTTCCAATGGAATTCTTTGGTACTTCTAAGATCATCAATTTAGTTCTGATCGGCCTCTCCGTATTATTACTCAATATTTGCAAACACAATTGACATCTTAAAAGCATATGATAATTGCTGACATGCAGCTGTTGTCAGATAAATACTATTACATAAGAGACCACCTGTTTTGCAAGTTAGAAAAGTGCAAAAAACTTCACACGGCTAGAAAAAAGTTGTCAGCGAGAGGCACTCACAAGGGGATGTAAAGCAGTTATCATTGCTGACATTCCTCGCCAGCCTCTAGTATCACTTTCAATCATTTTTCTTCATCTATCACTTTTATTTTCCAACATATCCAGGAAAGATTATCCTGGTGTGGTGTCCCGATTCATCATCCATTTAACCCTTTTGAGTCATACCAGAAATTACACAAGGCACTATCCAAGTCACCAATTTGTTCTCAAGAGGAGGGCTATTTAACGGAGATGGCACACTCTATTTTTATGGAATATTTGGCCGAAAAATGTTGCAACCAGATGTTACATGTTGTTCCAATAGGTTTTTATCATGTGCCCTACAAACATTAGGGTGAATTTACTAACCCATCTATGCAAGTTTTCTGGTGTAAATGTGGGACATCTTTGGTGCACAACCCTTTCTTGCACCATAGATGTGCCACATTGTTCCTTCTGCACTCCATTTACTACTTGTTATGAAATTGGGTTGAACAGGGTGGAGACAAAAGTGTTTTTTTTTTGGAACAGCAATGCCTCAGCCCCACAAAGTTACTCTAATTCATGCCAGAAAGTTGGTGTGAGTTGTACCTGTTTGGTATAGATTCCATTTATGGTGCACAGGAGTGACCTGAATCCAGAGCCTCTTAATAATTCAGGCACATGCCGCGCCAGCCGGGAACATGATTAAGACTGGTGGACAGGATGATGGATCATAAAGGGACGGAACCTGTAAAGGAGAGATGGTACTTATCCACTTTTCTAAATCCACTTTTGGTTTGGGCTTAAAAATGCTGAACGTGTGTCCTTACCCTAGGATTAGCATCTGCTCTGGATTGCTTAGGACATCCATTCATGGATTTATCCGAAGGACTGCCATTTAATATCACTTACGCTAAGTTCACATTAGCATTTGTCTCTCAGTCGTTTGGGTCTTCATGGGGACCCAAAAGATGGAGAGTCTATCTGCTCCAAAAACGGTTACCCACAGACCCCATAGACTATAATGAGATCTGCCGGGTGTCCGTTGGGTTTCCGCCGGTTTTATACTGAAACCATGCAGGACTTCTCTCTCCGCCAATTTTAGACGGAATCTGCGGCAGAGTCTCCTATGGAGACTCTAACGCAGATGTGAACACTGGGCCTTACCTCTGCAGCAGCCTTTGCAGGGGGACATATCTGGATGACCTTGGCTTTGCTGGGTGTGTCAGGGAAAATGACAGAATTTTGGCAAACCACAACATAAATGTTATCCTCTTTCATTCTTCATTTCTTTGGCTTAATATTCCTATGGAATGGAGACTCTGATATCACGAGGAGGTAATGTTAGCAACAATTGTTTTTCTCCTGTGATACAGTACAACACTATATTGTATTTTCTTTTTCTTTCCTCTTGCTGTTGTAATATATTCTACGGCAATACGTGAAAAATGAAACAAAAGGGAAAAATTAATTTGGAATTCAATGATGTAAAGGTCTAAAGGGCAGACAAAATGACAATGATACCATGCCACAGCAGCCATGTTCTTGTCCTTTTAAAAAGGGGATGACCCTTGTAGCCTAGCAGAAGTATGCAGACTATGAAGGTTATTACATGTACAAGTATAAGTCACCACAGTATAAAAACAATGCAATGGGTCATTGCATCCTGTCAGACGGGCACATACTTGTCACCACTTGCAAACTAGATTCTGCTATGTCATATGTAGCAACCTAGTTTTCACAGTTCAAGTGTTTCTAAAATTACATTCTGCCTAATTATATATTCAGTAAGTCAATGGGAAAAGTAAGAGCAGGCAAATATTATGTTATGCTTTATCTAAACAGCACCAATATCTTGTTTTGTTTGTTTTGTTTGTTTGAGTTGGAAGGGACCTCAAGGGCCATCGAGTCCAACCCCTTGCAAAAGCAGGAATTCCTAGATCATCCCAGCTATATACCTATCCAGATTCCGCTTGAAGATTTCAATTGATGAAGAGCTCACCACCTCCCGTGGCAGCCTATTCCACTCCCTCACTACCCTTACTGTTAGAAAGTTTTTCCTAATGTCTAATCTGAATCTCCTTCCCCTTAGTTTCATCCCATTACTTCTCGTGCTTCCTTCTGCTAATGAGAATAGGGTAGATCCCTCTGCACTGTGACAACCTTTCAGATATTTAAATACCGCTATTAAGTCTCCCCTTAGCCTTCTCTTCTGCAAACTAAGCAGTCCCAATTCTTTTAGCCTTTCTTCGTAGGACATGGTTTGTAGACCTTCCACCATTTTGGTTGCTCTTCTCTGGACCTGCTCCAATAAATCGATGTCTTTCTTAAACTGGGGAGCCCAGAACTGTACACAGTATTCCAGGTGGGGTCTGACCAGGGCAGAGTACAGCTGAATAATTACCTTTCTTGATCTAGCTTCAATGCTCGTCTTGATACATACTAGAATTTGGTTAGCCTTTTTAGCCACCGCACCGCACTGTTGACTCATGTTGAATTTGTGATCTATTATTATGCCCAGATCCTTTTCCCCTGTACTCTCACTTAGTACTATTCCTCCCATACTATATATGCTTCTTGCATTTCTGTTACCCAGATGTAGAACTTTGCATTTGTCCCTGTTGAATACCATTTTGTTCACCTCAGCCCATTGTTCCAGTGTGTCTAAGTCCTTTTGGATGCATTCTCTCTCCTCTCTAGTGTTGGCCATTCCTCCTATCTTTGTATCATCTGCAAATTTTATTAGTTCCCCATTAATCCCATCATCCAGATCATTTATAAAAATATTAAAAAGTACTGGGCCCAGGACAGAGCCCTGCGGCACCCCGCTTTTACTTTCTTCCAGTTTGATGTATAGCCATTTAGAATTACTCGTTGTGCCCGATTATTTAGCCAATTGTGAACCCACCTTACTGATATTTTATCAAAGCCATACTTGATCATTTTTTCAATAAGAATGTTATGTGATACTTTATCAAAGGCCTTACTAAAGTCAAGATATACTATGTCCACTGCATTCCCCTGGTCCAACCATTCAGTGACTTTATTATAGAAGGAAATAAGATTAGTCTGACAAGATTTATTAGGCATAAAGCCGTGCTGTCTCTGATTAATTAAAGCCTTCCCATCCAGGTACCTAATTAAATGTTCTTTAACGATTTGTTCAAAGATTTTTCCTACTATCGAGGTCAGACTTACCGGCCTATAATTTCCTGGGTCGTCCCTATTCCCCTTTTTGTAGATGGGGACCACATTTGCCCTTTTCCATTCTAGAGGGACCACTCCTGTTTCCCATGACTTATTAAAGATTATTGCAAGGGGTTCTGTTATTTCCTCTGCTAATTCTTTTAAAACTCTAGGGTGTAAATCATTCGGTCCTGGGGACTTGGTTTCCTTAATCTTAGCTAAATGTTCTCTTACCAATCCTTCACTTATAATCAGCTTGGAGTCCTCATTCCCCTCATCACTATCACCATTAATGTTGATATTTCCATCCATTTCTTGGGAGAAGACGGATACAAAATATGAATTTAGTAACTCCACCTGCTGATCCACCATGTTAACTTTTTCACCCTTTTCGTTCTTCAGGACTCCAGTGGTTTCCTTCACTTTTCTTTTGCTCTTAACATATCCCCAAAAACCTTTTACCTTACTCTTAACTTCTTTTGCAAGCTTCAATTCGTATTCAGCCTTAGCTTTTTTAATCTTATCTTGCAGAGTCTGCAAACTGCTGTATACTCTCCCTTAGATATAGCTCCCATCTTCCACTTGTTGTATGTTTCCTTTTTTAGTAGGTTATGTAATTTTTTGGTCATCCATCCTGGAGTTTTTAGGTGATTCCCATTTTTCTTGCTTCTAGGTATTGTTAGTTCCTGTGCATTAATGATTTCCCTACGGAAAATTTCCCACCCCTCATGTGCATTTTTGTGCTTAAGTATTTTTCGCCATGGAATTCTACTAACCCTTACCTTTAGGCCCCTGAAATCTGCCCTACTAAAATTGAGCCTTCTAGTCTTTGTCTTCTCAGGTCTTCTTCCTACAACCCCTGGTCTATTTTACACTGACATACCTGCAAAATGTACTAAACTTAAAGGAGTCTAGCATGTGAAAATTCACTTGTTACTTGTATTTGCAGGCCCGAAGCCCGAAGGACTCTGATGATGTCAACCACTATTCTATAAAGATAGGAGGTACATAATGTTTAGATATTCTTCTATATGACATGCATACATAAGTTTTCCATGATTTCATGTATGATGTCAATGGAATTGGTCAGTGGTGTCAGTTTAGGTTAAAGGGGTTATCCAGGAATTAGGTTTTTATGGCCTATTCTTAGGATAGACCATAAATATATGATTGGGGTGGGGGGCAGCACCCAGCTCCCACACCAATCAGCTGTACAGGGCTGCTTCAATGCCCATACAATATACAACACAAGGCTAGAAGAAGTTGGATCCAAGTCCTGTGTAGTGGATGGGCGCCAGTACTACGGCTCAGCTCTCATTGACTTCAATGGGAGAAGAGTTGCAGTACCGCCACTATAGAGGAACCGGCGTTATCTGCTTCCAGCCCTGTGTTGTGTATAGTAAGGGCGTCAAAAGTGGCCCCATAAAGCTGATTGGTGCAGGGGCCCCCACAATCATATATTTATGGCCACAAAAACCTTATTCCATCCTGGACAACCTATTTAAATGACATCTTTCACATTTTTATGTTCACTAAACTGCATTTTTAAGTTACTTCTATTATGTATGGATATTCTGCTTCACAGGAAAAAAAAATCATACCATAATATCCTGCCACAACTACTGTTGTCTCACTTTTTCAAAAGATTACTTTGTGCCACAAATAGAGGAGAGGTAAGTATTTTTTTTAATTTGCTGCCCCGATTTGCAGCACAAAATAATCTTTTAAATAAAGTTAAACAACCCCTTTAATACTTTCAGTACCACAGTAAAGCTGGTGAATTTGTTGTGTCATAATCAGAGTTGTAGCTACTGTATGTTTTCCTTCCACCAGGGCAGTACTTCAGTTTGTTGTATTTTCCCTGTATCTAAATATCCAGGACAAGGCCAGCTCTGGCAGCACGTGCCTCATGGTCTAAGTTGAGTAAGTCTTGAACAATAATCTAAAGTTATGTTTTATGACTGTGAAACAAAACACAGAAACCCCATACAGTTAATGGAAAACATTACAGATGAATTTCTTCAAGCATCCCTCCATATATAAGGATGAAAATAAGTACAGATGAAAATAAGAAACTTTGTAATATATCTTACTAAAGAAGTCTGTTTTCTTCTCTACTTTTCAGGAAGTTACTTTCTCCACATTACTCTATGAAGAGAGGAGGGGTATTACAAAACACACTCAAATAATTGCTGCTGTTGCACTCTGCTATTCCTTGCTTTGTTAACACTGCTAGGTAGTAGATAAGAGGCTTCTAGTACACAGAATGAGGCAATAACTCAATTAACCTGCTGGCTGGAGTATCCTACTCAAACCCCTCCGTGCTCCATAGAGTTGTATGTGTGAGGCTGAATATGGAGATGGATATAATGTAAATAAGCAGTCAGATTGAAGATAAGGATCAGGAGAATAATAAGTGGAGGAAAAAACAGCTCTCCTTCATAAAATATATTACAAAGTTTCTTATATTTTAATGAGCTATCCATTTATGAAAAGTTGTTGCTAACTGGAAGGACGCTTTAAGTCCTGCACTCCAGAATTCTGGTGTTGACTTTTCAGGGGGGGGGGGGGTTTGCACACAAAAAAAATTGCAAGTGGTTGTGGTTATACTGACAAGTTGACTACATCAGACTTATCAAATGAGACTTTAAAAAAAAAAAATTGCAAAAATTGTTGCAATCTCACTTCAGTAGGGGGATAGCGTAGAAAATGGAGTAACATTTTAGGACAGAAACATTAGATACAAAGATGCACCAAATTTATATTGTGCACCTTTTGATAAATTGTGCACAAATAAAGACAACGAAGACTCCATTAAAATTGACTTTACAAGTCTAAACTATTAATACATATTCCATAGTGTATACAGTAAGTGCCCTGCAAAGTGTTAGTCTGTAGTACGATATATATAGTCTTAAAATTTAATATTTGGGAAAATTCGCACTTAATGTATTATATAATTGTAGTAACCTAGCAACACAACACAGCAGTATACAAGTTTGCAGTCAGGCCTATACATTTAGAAAACTGAGTAAGGGGTTAATGCGTTCCAGTAATTTTCTCATACAATGCACAGCTGCAGGCCCACTGTTATACATTCCCACAGTTCCCAGCCCCAAGGACCTGCGTGTAATACATCCAGGTCAAAATGAGCCGAGGCATGGTGTCAACATAAAGTCTGTGCTGTGGTGTGGAGATGCCTTGGTCATCTGAAGTGTAAACACGGTTTAATACCACAGTCAGGAATTACCATCGATCATTTATCATGTTTCAGAAGACAGCTGTACAATTCATTACCCCTGAGCAGTCATCTGTCTGCACCATGGGATATCACAAGCAATTGAAAGTTCAATCTCAAGAGCAAGCACAGAAAGCCCAACAGCATCTTATTAACAAATATCTTCATTTTCAAGATATACATCATGCAATAGATCATACACTTGATATAACAAATTCTAAAATTCTTTAAAATTTTAAAATGAAATAAAATGCAGCTAAAATCTCTACATAAGTGGCATTTAAAGCCATTACATCTATTTTACTCCTTAGGCTGAAGCCACATGTTTCCAAAAAGCTGTGTTTTGTTGCAGATTTTGCTACAGCTGTGCGAGCTAAAGCCAGAAGGGAGACATATAAGTCATTCCTTTCTAATTCCCATTCCTTTTGAAGTCACTCTTGGTTTTGGCTCAAAAAATGCAGCAACATTTGCAACAAAAAACACAGCTTTTCTGCAACATGTGGCCTCAGCCTTGCAGGTTTTTTCCATGGGATATATAATCAATGTCTGAGAGATGAGAAGATAACTAGATAGGTTGCCGCAATATAAAGATGCATCTCATCTAAATGGAGAGGTGGCTGCACATTTGTGGCTCTTTGCTCTAAAGTCTATGGAAGATTTCAGCACCTTTCTTTCTATAACTCTCACAGATTTGAATGAAGAGAAAGCTGTGCATGTATGGTGACCTCTCCATTCAGCCAGCGGCTGGTTGTGGACTCTGCCACCAACCACACCATTGCAACTGGGTTTAGTGGCAGCTTTTCTGGCATTTGGTGGGGGTAGCATGGATGGACCACCACATACCACAGACATTTATGGTATATCCTGTGGATCTCCCATGAATATCTCAGATGGAATTAAAGCTGGATAAGAACTGGGTCAAGTGAGAACTTACTTCCAATGAAAGATAAGGTGACCTTCCTCAAAATGCATTTTAAGCATTTATATGCATCAAAAAAGGGGTTAACCTATCAAAAATATACTCCTAAATGGTGGCATGAATATGGAGAGGAAGACCATATATAGGGCTTCACAGCGAGATGGCAGTGAGTAACATCATGTGCCCACAGATTGTCATGTTGCTTTGCGACTATGTCACTAATGTAAGTAAATGGAGTCGCATTGCAACCCTGAGGGTGCTATGACTTCAACTTAGTCACCAAAGATCGAGCATAGCTGTATTTTTTTGCCACCAGAAGTCACAGCACTCTTGGGGTCACAATGCAACTCCATTCACTTACATTAGTGAAGGGTCACAGAGCGTCACAACTATTTTTGTTCACATGACAGGAGTCATGGCCAAAGTCGACGTGCAGCCTTAGCCTTAAGGTGGATATACAACTTCAATAACAAGCATCCATCTGACAGCTATTCCTTCTGCACACTTGGTTCAGCCAAGCATGCAAGTATTCTTAATTAAGTGAAAAGAGTAAGCCACTGCCAGACACCTCCGGTGGTGGCTTACTTCCTTGGAGAACAAAGAATTGGGCAGATGAATTCAACATGCCTGATCTTTTTTATTTCCCAACATCTATCAGAAGAGAATTTGCATATCCTTTTACATATAGGATAGTGGGCCCAGTCCTGCTCATATTAGCAGGCCTTCTGACCAGTGTATGTGACAGATCAATAGATCAAAGCATAATATGTGGTTGTATATTCTGGTTCTTTTTTCTCTTAATGTTGGTATGCTTTCCAGTAATAACATTAACTTGTCTATACCTAAAGGGGTCTGTCAGATCCAAAATGCCTCCCAAACCAATCCCCTATAGAACTGCCCTTAGACATGATAGACATATTAGCCTCTGCCTGTGTCACAGCTGTCTATAGGCAAATCTGGTCCACCCCAATGCACTTGTATACTGATTTATATCGCCATAAAGAGTAGAGATGAGCAAAACGGTTTCAACTGAACCAGATTTGATCCTGATTTTGCAAAACTATGGGGATCCAACCAAACATAAAACCTTTGTGGTTCGCCACCCACAACTCATTATTATGCTATGGGGTCCTCTTCGGTGGTCCTCCAGCCTCCTGTGTGAGGCCACAGGTCACCAGGGGTCCACTCAGAACAGTGATTGGGCCTCAGCAGTCATGTAGGGTACAACAACATCATGACACTCTCAGCCTGAAACAAAACAGGCAGATAAAACAAATCTCGCCAGTTTCGCCCATCTCTAATAAAAAGATGATCATCTTTGTATTGCTCCATCAGTTTGTGACCACAAAGGTATGTTTTTGCTCCTATTAAAGGCACTATTATTGGTTTGGAATCATTTTGGGCCCTACAAACCCCCTCTAAGTTGCTTCCCTTTAACTTAACTTTTAATGAGAAACTTTAGATTTTAGGTTTTATTCCTGAATACAACAACAATAGACATAAACCTTCACTTACATAACACAAACACTTGTTCTTCAATTCGGTTAGGAAATAAAACCGGGGGAAGGATATGTATGATGCTTTATCTGCAGTCAACTTCCAAGTTTCTGAGTTTCAGGATATTGCTAATTTGCGGAACGGGTAACTGTGTATTAATTAAGGAATGACAGATTTAATAGACCAGCAGGCTTCAGTTCCTGAAAGGACAAATGGACCCGCTCTTGTCAATAAACGAATAAATGAGCATTTTCCATCTCTTGCAATTAAACATTTAACAGGAGAGCCCTTATCTTTCGCTATAACAAGCCAATTAACAGGCCGTTTCTTATGTAGAGCAATGAGCAACTAATTCACTTTAATTAGATTATTGTGAAAGGGTTAATTGGAAACACTTTGCGCAACAAGTTGAGTGTTTTACGAGCGTCCTGATTTCGCTAGTAATGAAAAGGTTAATGGATGTCCTGCTATCAGAGGAAAAGTTTAATGAGTGCACTTGTCCTAGCGAAAGGGTGAGAGAAGCGGCTAATTATTTCATGATCGCCGCATCATCATCTGAGCACAGGTAGACCGGCTGGGCCATATCGGGATGTTTAACACCTGCTGTATGCCAAAGTGGTCATTTAAGAGCTGATTTTGGAGGTCTACCCTTTCAAGCATCAAAGATGACTGAAGATCTTAGGATTTCCAGTGGATTAAATTGAACTGAATGAAACGCGCCATGAGGGAGAAGAACGTATTTTGAAAAACTAGAAGAAAGGTTTGAAAAAGTTTCGTTCGGTTTGCCCTGTTGACCTCAGACTAAAACAACTCACTGGAAGCTGGTGGTGCTTCTTAGGTATCTAATACAAAAGGATAGCCGTACTGCCGAGTTTTTGTGTGTACTTAAAGAAGATGCTTGTGGGCTTTTGAAAGGTTCTATAGAGAAGCACAGAGAAATATTACAGGGGAAGTAACAGCTTTGAAAATCTTTGTTTTCTAACTATAGATAGCAAGGCGACATGATCTTAATAATTATTTTATGGGGAATAATTGTACCCATTTCTTTAGCTGTTTATAATGTAGTAGAATGAGGTTCTGAGCCTCTGGTATTGTAAGGGCATTGAAAAAATCAAAAGAATCAGAATCAATGATTTTCTTAAAGAAAGAACCACCATGAGTGCATTATAATTTATTGAGATAAGGGAGGGGGTTAGAAGGTTCAGTGGCACCAATACACACATGGCACATACATAGCGTAAATGAGTTCAATAGCAAATATCAAAATGGAACCTCTTTCCACTGTTAGGTCATATTAAAGAGGTTTTCGGGGCTAAAACTATTGATAACTTATCGTAAAGATAGGTCACTAATATCAGCACTGTGGGGGTCTCAGTTGCTCTCAGATACGGATACACAGATAATGGAGCAGGAAGCAAATAGCACTGTTCTCTGTAGTGGTTTAATGGTAGGTGACCTGCAGTAACTGGTCTGGCCACTACACAGAGAACAGCGCTGTCTGCTTTCTACTCCATTCTCTGTGTATCAGCTGCTGAGAACAGTGGAGTATCGGGTGTTGGACCCCACTGATCTGAGAGTGATCACCTATCCTAAGACAAGTCATCAATATTTTTAGCCTTGGAAAACACCTTTAACCACTACCCATTGGTGGAACAGCATTGGTTCAACCCCCTCTCACATACTCACCATAGGGGAAGCTCTATGCAGGTGCGGTCAACCCCTGAGCTCCCATTATCTTCACAGGCCCATAGTGCCAACGAGCGCAGTGTCAATAGCTATAGGTGATATTACAGACATTTATTTCCTTCTAGAATTAAGCAAATTTACCTTTCCACAGGGAGCGTAGTTTGTAAGTCTTTTCTCATCCTACATTTTTCCATTATACATATATGTCTGGAAATCTCCCACTAGAAATAGCAATATAATTTTACAAAGCATCTTTTACTGGAAGTCACAGTATAAAATAGTGCCACCTGCTGTGCTATTCTATACAGACATAATAAGGGAAACCCCATCTGGTGACAGATCCTCTTTAAGTAATGTTTCAAGGTGCTTAAGGCAGGGTCCCCAAGTTGCGAAAACGCAGTGTTCTGGCCATGGCAGAAACACCACGGCAAAAAACTCTCCGTTTTACACTACTTGCAAAGTGGATGGGTTTAGCCACATTGCAGAAAAAAATCTGCAGTGGAAATGCTGCAATTTCTAAAACACTTGTGTTTTTGCAAATTGCAGCATGTCAATTGTACCTACAGAAACGCTGGTGCTCTCCGTATAGGTATAATAGCAGCAGAAAGTTCGCAGAAGAGAAAACTGCAATGCGTTTCCGCTGCTGTCTTTTCCGCAGTGTTTTTTGGCTGTGGCTCGCTACGTGGGGCCTTATCCTTAAAGGTGATTTCTGCTCCCCCAGGTATTTTTTATACTGGTGATCTATGCAGAGAATATGTCATCGGTAATTTTTCAAGTTTTTATTTTTGCATTTTACCAAGAATAAGCCAAAAAACCATAACAAGCAACAACAAAGAATACATCCCAACAGTGTTGTATAGTAAGGCAAGAGGGGTGCACCCTGGCAAAAAGCGTAGTCAATACAACCTACAAATACCCTGACAAAAGATGCAAAAAGAACTCCCTGCATAAATATAATACAAAAACAAAAAACACCAGGAGTATATATCAATAATAAAATAACAGTTCATATGTATTGAAATGCGTATATAAAGAAAATAATACACAAAAATTAAACAAAACCTGCACAAAAACAACACAGTAGGGAAGGATATAAAATATAACCAACCTCAACTGAAAAGAGAACACATAGAAGGGGGAAGGTCACACACTGGTACAATAAATAAACCAAAGTGCTAATGCAAGTCTGACACCTGAGCGCCACACCAATCAGCTAATCCGAATGTCTCCGGCACTAGAAGCTGTAGGATGGAGCCAGAAGCAGCTCTGCTCCTACCGAAGTAACAGAACCACAGCTGTGGACTCCATTAAATGTATAGCGGTGGTACCAAGGTAATCCATCTCTGCCCCTATTACTTGAATGTAAGCAGAGCTGTTTCCTACCCAATTCTTTGCTATAGCTTCTGGAACCTGGAGGCAGCTGAATCAGTTTATTGATATAGGGACTGGGTGTTGGACCCCCACCGATCAGATACTGGTGAGATATCCTGTGAATAGTTCATCAGTATAAAAATGTCTGGAGAACTGGAAAAGTGCATTAATGGGTCAGATATTAGCATGCATAAGACTTACAGGTTGAGCTAGAGAAACAGTTTTCTTCCTTCTAAAGGAAAAAAAATGTGCATACCTTTCTCTATGGAACATTGCTTGTAAGACACCCTATGTTAGCTAGGGTCTTCACAAGGAAGATAGTATTGTCTAAGTGCAAGCATTGTACGACCTTGGAACACACCTTTATTATAATGGTGTAAATTTAACTATACACATAGTAGCCTCCAATCCAAATCTGAGATGTCTTTATACAATATGCTAGGATGCTAACAGTACAAAAGCAAATACCGCGCCAGCTACTACATGACCAAGTGTGTGACAATTCATGAACTGGCACTAGCTAGTCAGATTTCTTAGCTGTGAGTGCCTAGAACTTCTACTGGTGCCTATCACTATGTGCCCCCAGCCCTTCACAACTTTAGCAGATGATGCTTCTCCATGTATAAAGTATGTGCTATATTTGGATCTCTATGTCTCAGAGACCCCCTAAAGAAGTTTTGTAATTGGAAACTTTTTCTTACCCCTTTGTCTAAGGTACATTTATATCTGTAGCAGCTCAATCCACTTCTTTCAATAGCAGTACTATGTATCTTATAGCACAGTCAAAGACCAAAGAACCTTTCTGTAATAGTCAGCGGAAATTAGTCACATTCAGCAGATTCCGTGTATACATGTATTTGAATGAACTTCATGTTGAACAATAGGAATTGCAAACATTTGGTGATATTATTAAAGATGTTCTGGGAATGTGATGTCTATGATTTTACACCCCATTAATCACAAGGAGCTGCGATTATACAAAGACTTTAAATAGTACACTACGTCCAAGAAAATAGAATACATCGGGTTCTGGATCCTTCTATGGAGTTACCATGTGCAGTAATTCTGAAAGCAGATTAGCCACCATATTAGCCCTTATATAGTTGTTAGTTGTGTCACCCTGTGAATGGTCTTAGAATTTGTACATCTATATACTTCCTTACACATACAGTGCCTTGCGAAAGTATTCGGCCCTCTTGAACTTTTCAACCTTTTGCCACATTTCAGGCTTTAAACATAAGGATATACAATTTAAATTTTTTGGTGAAGAATCAACAACAAGTGGGACACAAAAAACTGAAAAGTGGGGAATGCCAAATTATTCGGCCCCCTTAAGTTAATACTTTGTAGCGCCACCTTTTGCTGCGATTACAGCTGCAAGTCGCTTGGGGTATGTCTCTATCAGTTTTGCACATCGAGAGACTGAAATTCTTGCCCATTCTTCCTTGGAAAACAGCTGGAGTTCAGTGAGGTTGGATGGAGAGCGTTTGTGAACAGCAGTTTTCAGCTCTTTCCACAGATTCTCGATTGGATTCAGGTCTGGACTTTGACTTGGCCATTCTAACACCTGGATATGTTTATTTGTGAACCATTCCATTGTAGATTTTGCTTTATGTTTGGGATCATTGTCTTGTTGGAAGATAAATCTCCGTCCCAGTCTCAGGTCTTTTGCAGACTCCCAACAGGTTTTCTTGCAGAATGGTCCTGTATTTGGCTCCATCCATCTTCCCATCAATTTTAACCATCTTCCCTGTCCCTGCTGAAGAAAAGCAGGCCCAAACCATGATGCTGCCACCACCATGTTTAACAATGGAGATGGTGTGTTCAGGGTGATGAGCTGTGTTGCTTTTACGCCAAACATATCGTTTTGCATTGTGGCCAAAAAGTTTGATTTTGGCTTCATCTGACCAGAGCACCTTCTTCCACATGTTTGGTGTGTCTCCCAGGTGGCTTGTGGCAAACTTTAAAGAAGACTTTTTATGGCTATCTTTGAGAAATGGCTTTCTTCTTGCCACTCTTCCATAAAGGCCAGATTTGTGCAGTGTACGACTGATTGTTGTCCTATGGACAGACTCTCCCACCTCAGCTGTAGATCTCTGCAGTTCATCCAGAGTGATCATGGGCCTCTTGGCTGCATCTCTGATCAGTCTTCTCCTTGTTTGAGATGAAAGTTTAGAGGGACGGCCGGGTCTTGGTAGATTCGCAGTGGTCTGATACTCCTTCCATTTCAATATGATTGCTTGCACAGTGCTCCTTGGGATGTTTAAAGTTTGGGAAATTTTTTTGTATCCAAATCCGTCTTTAAACTTCTCCACAACAGTATCATGGACCTGCCTGGTGTGTTCCTTGGTCTTCATGATGCTCTCTGCGCTTTAAACAGAACCCTGAGACTATCACAGAGCAGGTGCATTTATGCGGAGACTTGATTACACACAGGTGGATTATATTTATCATCATCAGTCATTTAGGACAACATTGGATCATTCAGAGATCCTCACTGAACTTCTGGAGTGAGTTTGCTGCACTGAAAGTAAAGGGGCCCAATAATATTGCACACCCCACTTTTCAGTTTTTTATTTTTTACAAAAGTTTAAAATAACCAATAAATTTCATTCCACTTCACAATTTTGTCCCACTTGTTGTTGATTCTTCACCAAAAAAAATAAAATTTTATATCCTTATGTTTGAAGCCTGAAATGTGACAAAAGGTTGAAAAGTTCAACGGGGCCGAATACTTTTGCAAGGCACTGTATGTACATGTACTACAGAGAGCAAAGAGGGCACTCCTACTCAATTACACATCCCACATAATCACATATTGAAAGACCATGCTTCTGTACACCTATTAAAGTACTTACTGCAGTGTTCCCATAACAAAATCCAAACACAGTACCCCAAAACAATACTACATAATGCCCGAAAATAGTCAATGATAAGCCCCAAAATAATGAAACCAGAGTGTCCCCATGTACAGCAATAGTAGCCTAATAGAAAAGGCAGACACAGTGCCCTATAACAATGTTATCCACAATGCACAATAGTACAGCTCACCACCATGATTCCATTACACTTATTGCTACAATTCCCTATAGCACAGCCTGCAACCATGTTTCCTTAACACTCAGAGAGACAGTGCCCATACTGCAGACCTCTACCATGCTTCCATAACACTCAGAGAGACAGTGCCTGTACTACAGACCTGTACCATGCTTCCATAACACTAATAACCACAATGCCCCATAGTACAGACATCTACCATGCTTTCATAACACTCAGAGAGACAGTGCCCGTACTACAGACCTGTTCCATGCGTCCTAACACTCAGAGAGACAGTGCCCTTACTACAGACCTGTACCATGCTTCCATAACACTAATAGCCACAGTGCCCATACTAAAGACCTGTACCATGCTTCCATAACACTCAGAGAGACAGTGCCCATACTACAGACCTGTTCCATGCTTCCATAACACTCAGAGAGACAGTGCCCATACTACAGACCTATTCCATGCTTCCATAACACTCAGAGAGACAGTGCCCTTACTACAGACCTGTTCCATGCTTCCATAACACTAGTAGCCACAATATCCCATAGTACAGTCATCTACCATGCTTACATAACACTAATAGCCACAGTGCCCCATAGTACAGAACTCTACCGTGCTTCCATAATACTAGTAGCCACAATGTCCCATAGTACAAGCCTTTTACCATTCTTCCATAACACTAATAGCCACAATGCCCTATAGTACAGGCCTCTATCATGCTTCCATAGCACTAATAGCCACAATGGCCCATAGTACAGACCTACACCATGCTTCCATAACACTAATAACCACAATGCCCGTTATTTCAGCTAGTCATAGTGTCCCCATAACATAGCTTGGCATGTTGCTCAATAACACTCCACTGTATCCCTATAGCACATCAGCTTCAGTGCCTTATAACATGGTAGTCCCATAATAACAATACTAGCTACAATGTCCCCAGACAGCCCACCAAAGTGTCTTTATAACAAAGTCAGCTAAAGGGAGTCTGTCAACAGTTCTGAGCATGCAAGACTGCTGACAGACCTGGGTAGGGCCAGGGAACAAGTGGCGATGCTGTTAAAAAAATAAATAAATAAAAAAAAGCTTTAAAAACTTTGTTCTTGCAAGTGCAATGGTGGCAGGATCTCACACCGCCCTGCTCTGAGTGACAGCGTCTGACCAAGAGACCACTGCAGTTATGACTCAAAGCTAGGGGTAGGGGCTGTGAAGCACTGCAAGCACTTGCAAAAACAATTGTGCCCTATAACTCAATAACTCCCCCTTCAGCTGTAGAATGCCTCTGTTAGGCTCTGTCTACACCATGTTCAAGCCTGAAGTTTGATGTATACGTCTGTTAAAACTCCCTATATATACTCTGGACAGAGGACTGACAGGTGCCATACAGTGGCATCCCTCACCCATAAGCTCCCATGTCAAAACACGTATACCATGTGCTGTACATTTATTTTACTGTACACTGTTGTACGGAATAGCATATGCTACTATGCTATTTCATGCCTTTCTTTGCATTATACCAACATATAAGAAGATACTATTTTGGATTCTGTAGTGCTAGTGGGAGCCCAATAAATACACCGAGCTTGTACGCTGGAAGATTTTCAGGAAATGGATATCACAAGCGTAATGGGGGAATTTGCTAAAATTGGTCTTCTGTATTCCAGTCAAGTCGACGGCTGGCGCAAGATGGTCTTGAGTTAAGAGGCTCTGGCTACTCAATAATTCATGTGCCCTCCTGTGCACCAGAGTTGAGGTCTACGCTAGTCTGTAACTGTCTTACATTTCAGTTATAATTCACAACACCTTTGTTGGTGAGTTAAAGTAAATTTGTCCCGACCACTGATCTACACATCACTCCACCTACTTTTGTAAAAAAGCAACATCGTTACACCCATCTACGCCAGAAAACTGGCATAGATAGGTTAGTAAATTCCCGCTGGTGTGATATATATATATGAATATGCTGCGTGTGCCTCTGTATAAAAGCCTAGGCGCATAGTCATATGATATCGGAACACGTGTGTATCATATTATGGATCAGTAGTAAAATATATTCTCTTCCATGCTACCTATACAAAAAATGAGTCTATATTAGAAAAATGTGCACATAAAATATATGTGGAGAAAACAGAAACATCTGCTCTGCCTTTAAGGCCTCAATGATGTAGTATTACACAATTATTCTATTATAAGTCATGCCTTTGCTTTTTACGGGTAGATTCACCAATAAACAGATTTTCCCAAAAAATGGAATAATTTCTCCTTTAAGGACCTTTCACCTCCTTGTAGGGCTGATCCTGCTGCATAGAATCCGGGGGCTTGGAGATCTGGCCCAGTAACACTGCCATGTCCTGCTGCAGCGCCTTAATTATTTTCTGTGTTGTGCATATTACAAAGGATAAATCATGGGCATATCGAGAAGTGTTTTCTCATTCTAAGGCATATCAGAATCTTGCTGACACTGATCCAGAGCTGAGAATGTCACTCCTGCATAAACATGATGTCATTTCCATTCCATTCATACTCCTGCCAGACAGCTGCTGTCAGCATCAGTGAAGAAAAATGCCACCTCACTTGTGACAGCTGCCACTAGAGGTACTTTGTACATAAGCCAGTCTAGAAAAAAAAAACAGCCAGGCATGCAGATGCTATTTAAAGCAGAAGACCATAAAACTCACCACAGACTGCTGTATAATGCCAATGTGTATGCCCTTTAATTAATCCGCTTGTTTGTACATGGTATTCCGCCTTCTTCTTCATCCACTGTATATAGAAGATTTCACCTTACGGGGGGGTGATACGTCTACAATTCTAGAATGACGTAATCTTCATTTTGTAGCATGCATAGATGACCTTCAGAGGTTGTGATTGTTCTGTGTCTCCTCTGATGGTGGGGCGCTTTCGTGGGGCATGTCATTCAGCAATAGATTATTGTTTAAGGCTTTATCTTCCCCCAAAGCAGACATCTAGAACAATTCAACATATACAGTCTGGAAAAACGCATTATTGGAAGAGGATAAAAAAAAAAATTACACATGGATATCAATCTGAATGGGGCCTTATTCACACAAAGACAATGTGATTTCCATTTTTTAACAGTTCCCATATCTGTTTTTTTTAATGGACCATGCGAATGTGCGTCAAAAAATAGGACATCCATATTTGGTTGTTTTCTCTCGGATCACTCATAGGGGGAAATTTCTGAAGACTGGAGTTTCCACCAGTATTCATATCCGTTGCTCCATTGGCGCATGCCTCCCCATAAATCAGGTGTACCCTCCAATGGGTCATGCACCTGCACCGAAATCTACGCCAGCTTGTAGCGTACATGGCATAAATTATAATAAATCTAGCACAACTTCCACACCCCATCTACAAATGTGGCTTGGGCAGTACAAATAGAAAAAAATTGCATAAATTTATGCAAAACAGTTGCTACATTTTGATACCTTGTATGTCAGAAAACCGGAGTACGAGACATAATAAAACTGCTGCGCAGACTTAAGTCTATGATGGTCTTTGAAAAATGGATACCATATTAATAGAGATCGGCCATGAAAAATGGTCGTTTTTCACAGCCGATTTGATTCAGGGCTGTGTGAATACAACCTTATTCTTGAAAACTATAGAATAATTGCATGATATATTACTCTTTTTGAATATATTTTTTTTTCCTCTAAATGTATTTTATGAGACTATAATAATCATGACTTCTCTTGCTTTAGAATAGATTGTCAATATCAGATCAATGGGGGATGCAGCTCTCTTACTTGTATAGAGCTAACGTATTCCACAGTGCACGCAAACTCCTTGCAGATGTTGTCCTTGGTTGGATTAGAAATGATAACTACTGAGCCACCGTGCTGCCCCGCCAATCAGTTGACTGAAGGAGCCGCAGCACTTGGGAAATAAATGCATTAAACTGGTTTGTTGGCACCCCACTGGCAACCAGCATCTGTGGCACAAGTTCTGTTGCCCCTCCCCAAGCCACGTAATTGAGTTTTAGATCACTGTTTTAAGTGATCCAGCCAATTCCAATTGCTTCTTCCGTTCTTATCATGGAAGGACCTGACCCTCTGCAGTAGCTCAGCAATATGCAGCAAAGCTAAGAAGGCTAACTGGCTCATGAGTATGGAACGTTGTACAATATATTCAGGAAGTAAAACAATTTATCTTCATTACTCGAGAGCCCATGGTACGAAGATTACCTAAATATACAGTCATATGAAAAAGTTTTGGCACCCCTATTAATCTTAATCATTTTTAGTTCTAAATATTTGGGTGTTTGCAACAGCCATTTCAATTTGATATATCTAATAACTGATGGACACAGTAATATTTCAGGATTGAAATGAGGTTTATTGTACTAACAGAAAATGTGCAATATGCATTAAACCAAAATTTGACCGGTGCAAAAGTATGGGCACCTCAACAGAAAAGTGACATTAATATTTAGTAGATCCTCCTTTTGCAAAAATAACAGCCTCTAGTCGCTTCCTGTAGCTTTTAATCAGTTCCTGGATCCTGGATGAAGGTATTTTTGACCATTCCTCTTTACAAAACAATTCCAGTTCAGTTAAGTTTGATGGTCGCCGAGCATGGACAGCCCGCTTCAAATTATCCCACAGATGTTCGATGATATTCAGGTCTGGGGACTGGGATGGCCATTCCAGAACATTGTAATTGTTCCTCTGCATGAATGCCTGAGTAGATTTGGAGCTGTGTTTTGGATCATTGTCTTGCTGAAATATCCATCCCCGGCGTAACTTCAAATTCGTCACTGATTCTTGCACATTATTCTCAAGAATCTGCTGATACTGAGTTCAATCCATGCGACCCTCAACTTTAACAAGATTCCCGATGCCGGCATTGGCCACACAGCCCCAAAGCATGATGGAACCTCCACCAAATTTTACAGTGGGTAGCAAGTGTTTTTCTTGGAATGCTGTGTTTTTTTGACGCCATGCTTAACACATTTTTGTATGACCAAACAACTCAATCTTTGTTTCATCAGTCCACAGGACCTTCTTCCAAAATAAAGCTGGCTTGTCCAAATGTGCTTTTGCATACCTCAGGCGACTCTGTTTGTGGCGTGCTTTCAGAAACGGCTTCTTTCGCATCGCATCACTCTCCCATACAGCTTCTCCTTGTGCAAAGTGTGCTGTATTGTTGACCGATGCACAGTGACACCATCTGCAGCAAGATGATGCTGCAGCTCTTTGGAGGTGGTCTGTGAATTGTCCTTGACTGTTCTCACCATTCTTCTTCTCTGCATTTCTGATATTTTTCTTGGCCTGCCACTTCTGGGCTTAACAAGAACTGTCCCTGTGGTCTTCCATTTCCTTACTATGTTCCTCACAGTGGAAACTGACAGGTTAAATCTCTGAGACAACTTTTTGTATCCTTCCCCTGAACAACTATGTTGAACAATCTTTGTTTTCAGATCATTTGAGAGTTGTTTTGAGGAGCCCATGATGCCACTCTTCAGAGGAGATTCAAATAGGAGAACAACTTGCAATTGGCCACCTTAAATACCTTTTCTCATGATTGGATACACCTGGCTATGAAGTTCAAAGCTCAGTGAGGTTACAAAACCAATTTTGTACTTCAGTAAGTCAGTAAAAAGTAGTTAGGAGTATTCAAATCAATAAAATGATAAGGGTATCCAAATTTTTGCACCGGTCAAATTTTGGTTTAATGCATATTGCACATTTTCTGTTAGTACAATAAACCTCATTTCAATCCTGAAATATTACTGTGTCCATCAGTTATTAGATATATCAAATTGAAATGGCTGTTGCAAACACCCAAATATTTTGAACTAAAAATGATTAAGATTAATAGGGATGCCCAAACTTTTTCATATGACTGTATGTGCAGGGTAACTTTTACGGCTCTGTATTTATGACTGCCAGTGGGCATTTCTTTTTTTTATTATTATTATTATTTCTTTTTTTTTTATTATATTGTGTAGGTGTAATATACTTTAATAATTTAATTTATATATACAGTAGGTTAATAAAGTATTTTCCAAAAATGTTTACCAAACACCGCTCTGCAAAGGATCAAACAAAAAGTGAAATGACACTTACACTTTAAGGTTGTCAAGACACGGAAGGAAACTACCAGGTGAACTTACTAGAGATTACATGTGCTGTTGCCAGATGAGGAAAGGCACTGACTGACATTGATGCTTCACAGGTGCAGTCATGATAGGCAAATAGTCCAATAGTGCAAAGTGGTTTTGTGAGTTGTAGGCATAAAGAAGTTAAATGGAGCACATAATCTGGTCCAGCAGTCCATCCACCATAGCACATATTAGTACTAAGGGGAACTCAGAGAAAGCCTTTTAGGGCTTTTTCTATGAAATTATAATACCAGATGCATTTATAGTTATGAAGCTGGGAATAGCTGTGTTGGGTAATGTGTTTGTAATTATTATCTTACAGCCCACAGTAAATGTGCACATGCCTACAGGTATTCAAACCAATGTTCCCTGACTAGTAGATCAGGAACCACATGTGGCTCTCCTACATAAGCTTCCACTACTAGTGGTACATAGTCTTAAAGTTCATGTTGACCGGCATAGTTCCATAGTACAGCTGAAGGAAGACTTATGTCCATCAAGTTCAACCCTAAGAAGTCAGAGAGGGAAATTTATTTATTTATTATGCTTTCTTATATAGCGCCATCATATTCCGCAGCACTTTACAGACATTGACAGTCACTGTCCCATATAGGGCTCACAATCTATATTCCCTATCAGTATGTCTTTGGAGTGTGGGAGGAAACCCATATAAACACCGAGAGAACATATAAACTCCTTGCAGATGTTGTCCTAGGCAGGATTCGAACCCCGGACTCCAACGCTGCAGTACTAACCACTGAGCCACCGGATAGGGGATGTCTTATAAAAACTACAGGTTATTCAATTTGTTAAAAAAAATAAAAAACATATACAGTACAAATATATGAACTAAACTTACTCTTCCATTTGACATCACTCCAGCTAAAATTTAAAGCCTTTATTTTAAGTACAGGAATCGATCAATATTTTATGATACTTTTGGACAATTTATTTTTTTTTACTATACCTAGATAGAGAATTTAATTCAGAATCCTCAAATTTTCCCATTCTCAATCTACAAAGATTTTCCTGGAATAGTATTTGTTTTTCTTGGATTCACTATAATATTAGTTTTAGTGATGTAAGTCCACACAAAAAGCTGAGCTGTTTTCTTCTTGAGGTCTGAAACGACATGTTGTTTATAGACAGACGGAGGAAGGTTGTAGTTGCAGTTGTCATTAAGGATTAACATGTCACTCAGATAATTGGCCAGATTGAAACTTAAGTAGGAAAGGCGTACAATGTCTGGATTTCAAAGACAGTTCTGTTCCGATAATATGTTACAGAGTCAGATCGTGTAATTACAATGAAGGACGAAAGCTGCAAATTGACTTCTATAGAGTGATGAGCTTGTTGAGCTGTTCTGAACATGTTACTAGCATTATAAATCGAATTAGAGCTAGCAGTGGTATTGGTATAACCACAGTTTTCTGCTATTTTATACTATAGGAGTTTTATTATAAATTATAGAGTTAGATCTACAATAGACTAACTTTTCAGCAAACTTTGGCTAAATCAGTAGTACAAGTATATATAAGAATACAGGGTGATTCGGAAAGAATGGTGTAAAATTATAGCCTAACATGAAAAGATACAGAATCAAGTTTTATCTACACATTACAAATGTTTGATGAGATTTCCATTTGTGACATGGCAGATGTCTAGGCGGTAGTCCAGTTCTTTCCAGACGGATGCTAGCATATCCTTGGATATGGACTCCACTGTTTCAGTGATGTGTTGTCTCAGGCCATTCGCATCCTGTATTGTGGGGGTTATGGTAGATACACTGACGTAGCCCCACAGAAAGAAGATGCAAGGTGTTGAAGTCTGGTGATTGTGGAGACCAGCCCAACATTGATGAATTGTTATTTCCTGGACAGCCAATCCAATGTTCTGGTAGAGTTTCATTCAGGTACCAGTCAACATCCCAATGGAAATATAGAGCTGTACCATTCTTCTGATGGACTGTTTGGCAGATGTGTTTCTGTCTTTCAAATTGCTTTACCCACGTGAAAATGACTTACTATGAGGAGCACATTTACCAGATTTATTCTGAAAGTTTTGCTGTCACAACAGACCCTGTTTTTGAAAATTCCAACATTCCAACAAATCTTTTTCATGCCTCAATATAATGATCTTATGCAGTATAAGACTGAGTTTCAGTGGGTCCACCCTTCAACAACCCCTAGGAAGTAAACAATAGTAACCTTCAACTTTGGTTGTCATTTGCTGAACCATTACGTGTTGGAGCCTAGGGTCCAACCGGAGATCCTCTGGCACATTTCACATTTGTCTCTTGAAAAATGAAAGCTGTGCTGTGATTGGTTGCTCTAGGCAATAAGCTAGATTCAGTCACTGGCCTTTTACCACTAATGTTACATTAACTACAGGTCTCTGCTTTTGCACCATCCATTTTGAATCTCCATGTACATGTTAGCACAGAAAAATGCTTTTTTTTCCTCTTACCAAGCTCTTTTCCTCTACCCCTGTCCACTTCCTGTATGATTCTTCCTAAACTCTTTACTCTGAATTTTCTGCTAAATCTGTCTTGGATTCTCAGAATGTCAGCTAAGTGAAGTAAGAAATTACATGTGTCCATGGAATTCTATGTAAAGCGGAGTGGGAAAAGGAGGAGGAGCTGAGTAAGAAAGAAGAAACACAGGTACATGAATGCTGCTCCAGCTAATAGTAGGTTTTCTATCACACCCGAAGTGTTTTTTCAACATTAATACTGTTCAGTACTTCTATATACTGTCTTATATGTTGCTGCTACTGCTTCTGAGTGATGATAGAGAGTTAGGGAGCAGAATTTCCTGCTTTTTGTGTTGTCTATGGGATGCACACCATACTAGTCTCTCTCCACCCACCAGCTCAGCAAGAATTAGGAATTAGGGACAGAACCTGCAGAGGGGGAAACTTTCTAAATGTAGACTAAAAGTCATAGAATGACCTTAAATAGTTTTATTTTTCACTAAGTGCACGACAGCTTATTCTGATTAGTTATTTGAAATTTTATGTACACAATTGCCCATTAATGTGAAGATTCACCATGACTAAGTAAAACACCTGTGTCTGTATTCCGAGACTGTGACATCACTGTGTGCATTATCCTGTACTGTGACATCGCTGTGTTTATTATCCCTGTAATGTGACATCACTGTGTGCATTATCCTGGTACTGTGTGACATCTCTGTGTTTATTATCCCTGTACTGTGACATCACTGTGTTTATTATCCCTGTAATGTGACATCGCTGTGTATTATCCTGGTACTGTGACATCACTGTGTTTATTATCCCTGTAATGTGACATCAATGTGTGAATTATCCTTTGTACTGTGACATCACTTTGCTTATAATTACTGTGCTGTGACATCACTGAGTGCATTATCAATCTACTGTATTACTTATGCCTGCACTGTGACATAACTGTGTGCATTATCCCAGTTTGTGACATCATAACATAGGCATCTGACCTAGAATCTGATATTAACAAGAAAGTCGGAAATTAATTTAAGGGGTATAAACATATTTAGGGAGTGTGGTCTGGAGTCTGATATTAATATAGGAGTACCAGATCTAGTTCACCATATCCTTTTCTTATAAGCTGAACCATTGAAAAGAACAATTTCATTTTTGCTGTGACCTGCTATTTGACTATCATCCAATGTGCCCCAAAATAGTAGAAATAAACATGTCTATGAATATAATGACATGAATGCCATGTTACTTATACACATTTTGTAACGTCTCACATCTGTCAGTAGCTAAACAGTAAATGTAAATCCAGTACAGAATAAAACTCCTACAACTTACCATGACTTCACAAGGATCTGGCTAAGGAAAAAGAACATAAAAATAGTGATAGATAAGTATAATTTTCCTGCAACAAACTGGAAATACCCTTTTGTCTGTAGTAGCCACAACACAAAACTATATTTAATTGTCTAAGAAATTTCTGAGAACATTACTGGATTATAACTGGTCTGCAGGGGCGTAACTACCAGGGTAGCAGTGGTAGCGACTGCCACAGGGCCCGGAACATTACGGGGCCCGGAGCCCTGTGGCAGTCGCTACCGCGAACCCCACAATCACTGCTATCGTTATACTCCGGGGTCTTTTGAGACCCCGGAGTATAACGATCGGGGGCCCAGGGGAGGTGAGCGAACATAAAAAACACCGTAACTCACCTATCCGCCGCTCCGCAGGCTTCGGGCCTGTTTGGTGACGTCCCAGACGTCAGCCGACGTCATTATGCGTCGCGACGCCGGCCTGGATCGCGCGAGATCCGGTCCGAAATTGAAGATGGCCGAAGTAGCGCACGGGGAGTGCACCGGAGCGAGGAAGAGGTAAGTTGCAGTGTTTTCTATGTTTCTATCCTCCCCTGGGTCTCCGATCATTATACTCTGGGGTCTGAAAAGACCCCAGAGTATAATAATCGTTCATGGGTGGTCCACTATGGGGCATAATACTGTGTGCAGGGGCCACTATGGGGCAAACTACTGTGTGCAGGGGCCACTATGGGGCAAACTACTGTGTGCAGGGGCTACTATGGGGCATAATACTGTGTGCAGGGGCCACTATGGGGCAAACTACTGTGTGCAGGGGCCACTATGGTGAAAACTACTGTTTGCAGGGGCCACTATGGGGCAAACTACTGTGTGCAGGGGCTACTATGGGGCAAACTACTGTGTGCAGGGGCCACTATGGGGCAAACTACTGTGTGCAGGGGCCACTATGGGGCAAACTACTGTGTGCAGGGGCTACTATGGGTCAAACTACTGCGTGCAGGCGCCACTATGGGGCAAACTACTGCATGCAGGGGCCACTATGGGGCAAACTACTGTGTGCAGGGGCCACTATGGGGCAAACTACTGTGTGCAGGGGCCACTATGAGGCAAACTACTGTGTGTCGGGGCCACTATGGGGCAAACTACTGTGTGCTGGGGCCACTATGGGGCAAACTACTATGTGCAGGGGCCACTATGGGGCATAATACCGTGTGCAGGGGCCACTATGGGGCATAATACCGTGTGCAGGGGCCACTATGGAGCATAATAGTCTGCGCAGGAATGCGGTTTGTGTGTGTGTGGGGGTTGGGGGCGGCGGTTTGGGGGGGGGTTGGGGGCGGCGGCTGGGGGGGGGGCCCATGTCAAATGTTCACCTTGGGGCCCAGCCATTCCTAGTTACGCCTCTGCTGGTCTGGGTATTATTATAACAACCTACATTCCAATGCTCTTTAGATAGAACTTTACAAATCTCTTAACCCTTGACCCTATTGTTCCTTCTTGTCTATCATTTGATAACTCGCCTACTTATGGGATACAAATGAATTTCTAGATCTCAGTCTACAACCACATTTAAGTAATTTATATAATTTCAGGTCACATCAAGCTACAATTTTTGGATTCTGTATGTAGTGATACAATGCACCATGCCAACCTATTACTCTCGCTTTTCTGTGCTTCTTCCATTGACTACCCATTATTGTATCTATTCATTTTCTTCATACTCTTAAAATTAAATCAATTTCCAACTTATGGACCATTATAGCCTTTGACAAGGATTTTACAGCATCAATAGAATGGCTCCATTCAAACCATCTATTCCATTATCTAAAGAAATTTTTGAAAGTGAGCACAGCTCAACCCTCTCAGCAGTTGTGCAAAGTGCAATATATGGTCTAATGTATATACACTGTATGTATAAAATACTGTATGTATAGAAATGTGTCTCAGTAGCTCAGCCATTCCCCAATCTCCTCCTCATTGGCCTGTGTCTGGCAATATGCCAACTGGCTGGAGCAGGATTTGTGTCTTGTTTGCAGTACAACAAAAAGATGAATCCCTTCCCCCTTGGTTAAAGGGGTTGTTCTGTTATAGACACTTATCCCCTATCCACAGGACAAACACAGGCAGAGCCCGCAGCCGTGAAGAAGTGAATGAAGTGTTGGTCACGCAAGCGCACTGGCCCTCCATTCACAAGGAGGCCTTAGGGGGACGATCAAGTCCCCAGCATTTGGACACTTATTCTCTGTCCTGTGGATAGATGTCCATATCGGGACAACCCCTTTAAGCCTTGGTCCCTCAATTAGTCTCCAGTTGCAGATAGAACAGATCAGCATGGGATTAACACCTTTGTTTTCTGTACAGAGGATAACCACTAGATCAGTAGGTCTGATCACTGTGACACCCCCCTCCCAATCATAAGAAGCTCCTTGTACTCCTGTGTGAATGGAGCAGTTGGTCTGGTCACGAATTTGTGGGCGCTCCAACCACTTCTATGGGACCACTGGAGATAGCAGAGTACAACACTCAACAATCTCTGGTGGTCTCAAAGAGTGAATGAATGGAAAGGCAGAACCCGTAGCTCTATTGAAACAGAAGATCAGAACTCTTACAGTCATATTCCAGTAGATAAGGGATAACTTCAAATTATCCGACTATCCCTTTAACCATTAAACCTGGATAGCTTTCTTATTTTAGTTAAGGAATTAAAGTAACCATTGACTATAATGTCCCTTCCAAGTTACAGATAGACATAGTTAAAGCAATGTGAAGAACTAATCATATTAATTCCATGTTTCAGTGTATCTACCAGGAAAGAAGGTATCAAATTGCTGTGAGCTCCAACATTTGGAAAGGGGCCCCACTTTCAATGAGTGGGATAGATACAGATAACTTTAGGGAACACTGAAAGGAGGGACATTGTAAAATCAATTTCACCATACCCTTTTTGATAAGCTACACCCTTGAAAAGGACATTCCCATTTTTGCTGTAAAGGGCTCTCCCATGTTGATTTGTCTGCAAAATTGCACTTGAATTTTCAGGTTTTCAGTAGAATTAGGCTTTAAGTTATAACCAAGTGCCAAGGTATTGAGACCAGGCAAAGACATTACATGAGACAAGTTACAAGCAGCAGGGAAGACTACTGCACAGCAGAGAGCTGGCTACATACAATTGTGCAGGACCTCACATGCAATAACACTCAGCAGGCATTTGTCCAAATACAGTAATATACCCAGTGGTGAGGTTGCTCATGCATATTTTGTTATAGAGGAAAAAATGTTTTTTTTCTACGGAGGTGCTTGGAAAAGTAGGCAAATAATCTGTTCCGAAAGTTTGTTTTGCTCAGAAATCATTACTGTGTCTGCATTACTGTCAGCAGTATAAATATACCTGCTGTTTGCTGACTGCAAAAATGTGTTTGTCCAGCAGTACAAAATCTGCCATTGATGATGACTTGAATTCTCAAGGTAACGGAGATAATTGCTCTGCCAGACAGCAACAAAGCTATTTTCTTAATGATCTTGTTTGTCTTCTGTCCCTGGGACTCCCGTTGTCACAATAAGAGTATTTAATTTGTCCGCTGTATAAATACCTACAAGCTGACTGTGTAAATGCACAAAGTCGCAGCCAAATTTCACCTTTGTATGCAAAATCCTTTGTGGTTCTGCCTCTTGTATTTGCTGTTTATGTATATTCATTCTCTGCTTACTGTTCCTGCATTTTATTCTTATGCGCTAATTGTAGAAAATAAATCACAAAATACTTTAGAATGGTCACCAAAGAGGAAATTACATGTACAGGGGAAGTCATTGCCAGGATATATGTCAGGAAATCAGGATATGCTATTAATAGGCAGAATACATTTATGTATCAATATATACCAAATGCCGTGTTTCTCTGAAAATAAGACAGGGTCTTATATTATTTTTTGCTCCGATAAAAGGGCTAGGGCTTATTTTCGGGGTAGGTCTTAATTTTTTCCATGAACAATAATCTCACATTTTATCACTTTTTATTTCAACTTTTATCAGAGGTGAAATAGCGAAAAAACAGCAGTTCGGCACTTTTGATTTTTTTTTTTTTTTCCGCTACGGCATTCACCATAGAGGTAAAATATTTTTATAAGTTTGTAGAGAGGGCATTTTCGGACACAGGGATACTTAATGTGTATGTGTTTCACTGTAATATTTTAGTTTTATATGTATTCTAGTGAAAGTGGGGGGCCTTGAACTTTTATTGTTTTGTTTTTTAATATTTTTTAACTTTTTTTTTCTTTTACTATTAACCTCTCCTAGGGGGCTTGAACCTGCAATCACCCCATAGACTGCAATACAACGTATTGCAGTCTATGGGAGATTATCTACATTACTATTGAGGCATATATTCCTATGACAGGCCTGGGAACCTTCATAAGGCTCCCGGCTGTCAAAGGAACAGGTCGGCTCCCGCGATCTCGCCGCACGGGAGCCGACCTGCAACGTGAAAGGTACGGGGCCGGTGAGGATAGTTGCTCTGCTTTGGAGGGGGGGGCTATAGGAGGGACTGTAGCTATAGTATGGTAGCCCTGGGGACTGCGGGGGGGAGGTCACACTTAGCAATGTCCGTGGTCAGAGCCCACTCTGATCGCGGGCATTAACTATGGGTTGTGCTACTTTGGTGGGGAGGGGGGAATCACGCTGAACAATGCCCGTGATCAGGGTAGAAACTGATTGCGGGCATTAACTCCAGGTCTCCGCAGAGACCCAGTACAGCAGCTATGGTAGCCGCTCTGCAGCAGAGCGGCCGCCATCTTTAAGGACCCGGCATCCGCTGTAATCGCACGGCAGATGTCGGGAAGGGGTTAAATTAGCTAGGGCTTATTTTTGGAGTAGGACTTATATTTCAAGCCTACTCCAAAAAACCTGGAAAATCTAGCTAGGGCTTATTTTTGGGGTAGGTCTTATTTTTGGAGAAACACGGTAAGACCACAATTCAGTTAAAATATACTTTGTTTAAATCTAAGTGTGAAACAGAAGATGATATTAAACCCAACAGGGCAGAAACCACCGATGCAGTTACAATATAAATTGCATATACAGAAACACATAATTACACATACAATACATTATAATAATATTAAACATATCATTGACACATAAATATCATAAATATTAAAATAGTATCTGACCATATAATATAGGGCCAAAGGCAACCATCCAACATTTATCTCAGATACCAAGCTTATCATTGATGGTAACAAATGTAGCTGAAACAAATCCCAGTGCCAGGGTGTATACAATACCAAAATCAAAGTATACCTTTGGACATAATGGAATCCCCAAATAATTAAGCTGCACCCAGCATGGACTCCTGACATGTTCCACCACTCCCTGGATTCGTCAGGAGGTAATTAGATAAAACAGACAAGGGTTAAATAGTTACCAGTAATAAAGTAACGTACCAGAGACCAATGACGCAAAGCCTGAACACTGGCACTAATGGTGCAGCCCCCCATGATGGCGTTGCCACATCCAAGTTAAGCAAAGGCAATAAAATCCCCATATGTCAAGAAGTAGAAGGTCACATGACTGAAAGTTGCTTCCTTAGATACGGCATTGGCCAGCCCATGCAGCGGGAATGCGTCTAAGCCAGCCCAAAGCGATCATGCAGCATAAAAACTATATAAATGTAAAAAATAATGTTCAGTGCTGAAAATAGTACATATTACAGTATTTTGTTAATGGGAACAAATGTGAACAATAAATAACCTAAAAATAATATGTGGCGTTAACATATATATACAATGGTGAAAAAAAGTATTTAGTCAGCCACCAATTGCGCAAGTTCTCCCACTTAAAAAGATGAGGCCGGCCTGTAATTGACATCATAGCTAGACCTCAACTATGAGAGACAAAATGAGAAAACATTGTAAGGGTCTTGCCAAACGTAGCAACCTTGACACTACTGCAGCGGTCTGGGAGGAAGGACAGAGACAAGTGAGCCCTAATCTCACCCCAGCCACTGTCCCTTCCTACTTGTCTCACTGTCCTAATGACAGGAACAACTTGGAGCCGGTCCCTACTCTGAATAAGTGACAACACAGAACGAAGACAGGACGCACAAACAACAAAAGAGAGGTCAGGAAGCCAAGGGGTCAGTAACAAATGAGCAAAGCAGTACAAAGTCAAAATCCAAGAGAATAGTCAGGGGCAAGCCAAAGGGTCAGAGAATCAAGTAACAAAGTATCAAGGAGTATAGAAAGAGAGCAGGCAAAACACAAGTGTAATAACCGGCAGCCATGTGAGGGCTGACAACCTGTTTATAGAAAGTCTGGGACCAGCCCCAGAGCTGATAGGTACACAGGCTGTCAATCACTCAGGCCAGGAAGAGATTAACTCTAAGCAGTCCAGAGAGAAATGTTCCTAATTACACGGGTGTGGCTTACACAGCAAGAGAACTAGGACCATGTTCAGACTGAGCATCAAGAAGCTTGCACAAAGAACCAACTTTTACGACGCCTCCTTCGCCACAGGGTGCGAGCGGAGGGCGGCGCCGAGACCCGAAACGGCAGAGACGTTACAAACATATCTAGAAAATCACATTGTCTGATTTTTTAAGAATTTATTTGCAAATGATGGTGGAAAATAAGTATTTGGTCACCTACAAACAAGCAAGATTTCTGGCTCTCACAGACCTGTAACTTCTTCTTTAAGAGGCTCCTCTGTCCTCCACTCATTACCTGTAGTAATGGCTCCTGTTTGACATTGTTATCAGTATAAAAGACACCTGTCCACAACCTCAAACAGTCACACTCCAAACTCCACTATGGTGAAGACCAAAGAGCTGTGGAAGGACACCAGAAACAAAATTGTAGACCTGCACCAGGCTGGGAAGACTGAATCTGCAATGGGCAAGCAGCTTGGTGTGAAGAAATCAACTGTGGGAGCAATAATTATAAAATGGAAGACATACAAGACCACTGATAATCTCCCTCGATCAGGGGCTCCACGCAAGATCTCACCCCGTGGAGTCAAAATGATCACAAGAACAGTGAGCAAAAATCCCAGAACCACACGGGGGGACCTAGTGAATGACCTGCAGAAATCTGGGACTAACGTAACAAAGGCTACTGTCAGTAACACACTACGCCGCCAGGGACTCAGATCCTGCAGTACCAGACGTGTCCCCCTGCTTAAGCCAGTACATATCCGGGCACGTCTGAAGTTTGCTAGAGAGCATTCGGATGTTCCAGAAGAGTATTGGGAGAATGTCATATGGTCAGATGAAACCAAAGTAGAACTGTTTGGTAGAAACACAACTCGTCGTGTTTGGAGGAGAGTGAATGCTGAGTTGCATCCAAAGAACACCATACCTACTGTGAAGCATGGGGGTGGCAACATCATGCTTTGGGGCTGTTTCTCTACAAAGAGACCAGGACGACTGATCCGTGTACATGAAAGAATGAATGGGGCCATGTATCGTGAGATTTTGAGTGCAAATCTCCTTCCATCAGCAAGGGCATTGAAGATGAAACGTGGCTGGGTCTTTCAGCATGACAATGATCCCAAACACACCGCCAGGGCAACGAAGGAGTGGCTTCGTAAGAAGCATTTCAAGGTCCTGGAGTGGCCTAGCCAGTCTCCAGATCTCAACCCCATAGAAAACCTTTGGAGGGAGTTGAAAGTCCGTGTTGCCCAGCGACAGCCCCAAAACATCACTGCTCTAGAGGAGATCTGCATGGAGGAATGGGCCAACATACCAGCAACAGTGTGTGCCAACCTTGTGAAGACTTACAGAAAACGTTTGACCTCTGTCATTGCCAACAAAGGATATATAACAAAGTATTGAGATGAACTTTTGTTACTGACCAAATACTTATTTTCCACCATAATTTGCAAATCAATTCTTTAAAAATCAGAGAATGTGATTTTCTGGATTTGTTTTCTCATTTTGTCTCTCATAGTTGAGGTCTACCTATGATGACAATTACAGGCCGGCCTCATCTTTTTAAGTGGGACAACTTGCACATCAGATGTTTGAAGTGCCCACAGAACTCCATGAACAAGACGTCACAGGCCATGTGACGTCTTGTTCATCAGCTCAATCCCATTCAAGGCAATGAATGGACTGAATTGAAATACCAAGCAGTCATTGTACAAATGTACAGCATTGAAACATTGAAACCCCTTCAAACACCTGATTGGCCGGGGATCTTTAATTAATGACCTGGTCATCAATTGTTTAACTTGGAAACCTCCTTTAGGCTAAGGCCCCACGTTGCAGAAAAGCAGCTTTTTTTGTTGCGGATTTTGTTGCAGTTTTTTGAACCAAAGCCAGGAGTGGATTGAGCAGAAGGTAGAAGTAAAAGAACTTCCTATATATTTCCCATTCCTTAAAAAAACCGCAACAAAATCTGCATAAAAAAACTGCATTTCCGCAACGTGGGGCCTTAGCCTAAATGTCCAATCGGAGTCCTACCACTTTGTGACCCGCGACAATCAAACTAGTTTAGTGACACACCTGCTATGTTACAACTGCTGGGGGTCACAGTGGTCATGCACCCATAGATTAAACATTGATGGCTTATTCTAGCAATGTCATTCAATGTTTGTGCTGAGATATCTCCTATAATGTTATAAATGATGTCAGCATCAGAATTTTCTTTTCCAGATGCAATTGAAGAAGTGGATATTTGACCAATGTCATCTATGGACAAGCTAGGATCAAATCACATGAAGAATATATACTTAGTGTGACAGTTTTCCTGCTTTGTTACTGTGGATTAAAGGAGAACTCCAGGAAAATGGGCATGGTTTAGCAAAGTAAGGTTGTGGCCAATTAATAGGTGGTCTAAAACTATTACACAGTCTAAAGATGCACCAATGGGTACCAGCTTTTCCTGAACGGTTCCTTGAATGTATCTCTGCTCAAGACCCCAAATTTCATATAGATATGAGGGCCATGACAAGGCATGTTGGCGTCTAAGCCAGATAAGTACAAACACAAACACAGCCACAAAAGTTGGATGCCCCAATCACTGGTCTACAACTAGATCTAAGAACAGAGTGTAAGAATTCAGGGATCCTGCTACAACGACTGTTAGTTCTAAGGGGTGACATAAGGTTTAAGGAAGGATAGAGGGGAAGGAAGGAAGGAAGGAAGGAAAGAAAGAAAGAAAGAAAGAAAGAAAGAAAGAAAGAAAGAAAGAAAGAAAGAAAAAAAAGAAAGAAAGAAAGAAAGAAAGAACTATATGCATCTAAACACAAAGTAAAAGTAAGCAAAAAAACATATACAGATATATATAAATGTATGTATATATATTCTATGTATGTATGTACATAGAAAGAAAGAAAAGAAAATGGAAAGGAGAATTTTAGTGATGTCTTTCTTTATTTTCCTCTCCATGTATATTTGCAGAATTATCGTTTGAATACAGAAAAATGTGCATGAATGAAAGTTCGAAAAACTCCAACGGAAAGCACCAAAGAAATGACTGTGCATTGTGAATTGCATAGAAAATGAATGTTCTTGTTCATAAGGTAATTTTCTTTTATCTTGCTTTGTGCACAACCAGAAGAGCCGCAGCAGCTTACAGCTGTCTACATGTCTTAGTGCACTGTGGAGTGAATTCTTTATTTGTCCAAGAAAGTATAATACTATAGGGACCTAGTATGTGCACAAAGTGTATGGATATACCCTGCATGTAGTGTAAAGGCAGGGTTCAAGTCACACCTAAAGAGGCACATTTACAGAGTTGCTTGCCTGCTATAGCATTAATATGTTGGACACATAAAGTATTTATTTGACACTGTACTGAAGTGCGACCACAGTGGAAATGCATCCAGCATAGGGGTGTTTTTATATTCAAGGAAGGTTTGTTTCTGGATTAGTTTTGTCAAATATATCTATGTTTATCGCAGTGCTCTGGCAATTGACAGCTAAGAAATCCATAGAGAACAGCATCCTGGAAAATTAACACATTTTTATACAGAATAAACTCACAGAGCGAAAATTAAAGGGAATCCATTATCAGGATTTTTTTAATTTTCCATGTCATCTATATATATATATATACTGTATTTTTAAAATTTCAGAACTATTTTCTTTATCACAGTGACCACCGCACCCCCATAAAAGAATCACATGTCTAATAAATTAGGCTTTACGTATCTAGTGATGGAGATATCACTATATACACTAGGGAATGGGCCCAAGAGATGCCAATTTTTTTTTTTTGTTTACTGTAAACCGAAGTTAAAGCTCCAAAATTTTTTATTTTCTTTCATTATGTACCTTGTCCCAAATATAAATAATTCAGCTATTATTACTTCATTTACTTATTCCTTTCTGACCCTTCTCTTCTTTTGGATCATGTGATCTCATTCTGACCTGCTAAACAAACCAAGCCTATCTGCTCTGCAAAATTTACAACAGAACTTCCCAAAAGCGGCATGGGCTCTCCCCATGGGGACACACACTTTTATGGCAACTATGGCTGATGGGGAATATAGAGGGACAGATAATAACATTATCCCCCAGTAGGAAGAGATAGTATTGTCTATAGCTGTCCATGTGATGCTGGGGTCAAGTACAGTGCCTTGCGAAAGTATTCGGCCCCCTTGAACTTTTCAACCTTTTGCCACATTTCAGGCTTCAAACATAAGGATATAAAATTTTAATTTTTTGGTGAAGAATCAACAAGTGGGACACAATCGTGAAGTGGAACGAAATTTATTGGATATTTTAAACTTTTGTAAAAAATAAAAAACTGAAAAGTGGGGCGTGCCAAATTATTCGGCCCCCTTAAGTTAATGCTTTGTAGCGCCACCTTTTGCTGCGATTACAGCTGCATGTCGCTTGGGGTATGTCTCTATCAGTTTTGCACATCGAGAGACTGAAATTCTTGCCCATTCTTCCTTGGAAAACAGCTGGAGCTCAGTGAGGTTGGATGGAGAGCGTTTGTGAACAGCAGTTTTCAGCTCTTTCCACAGATTCTCGATTGGATTCAGGTCTGGACTTTGACTTGGCCATTCTAACACCTGGATACGTTTATTTGTGAACCATTCCATTGTAGATTTTGCTTTATGTTTGGGATCATTGTCTTGTTGGAAGATAAATCTCCGTCCCAGTCTCAGGTCTTTTGCAGACTCCAACAGGTTTTCTTCCAGAATGGTCCTGTATTTGGCTCCATCCATCTTCCCATCAATTTTAACCATCTTCCCTGTCCCTGCTGAAGAAAAGCAGGCCCAAACCATGATGCTGCCACCACCATGTGTGACAGTGGGGATGGTGTGTTCAGGGTGATGAGCTGTGTTGCTTTTACGCCAAACATATCGTTTTGCATTGTGGACAAAAAGTTTGATTTTGGTTTCATCTGACCAGAGCACCTTCTTCCACATGTTTGGTGTGTCTGCCAGGTGGCTTGTGGCAAACTTTAAACAAGAAACAATATTTTTGAGAAATGGCTTTCTTCTTGCCACTCTTCCATAAAGGCCAGATTTGTGCAGTGTACGACTGATTGTTGTCCTATGGACAGACTCTCCCACCTTAGCTGTAGATCTCTGCAGTTCATCCAGAGTGATCTTGGGCCTCTTGGCTGCATCTCTGATCAGTCTTCTCCTTGTTTGAGATGAAAGTTTAGAGGGACGGCCGGGTCTTGGTAGATTTGCAGTGGTCTGATACTCCTTCCATTTCAATATGATCGCTTGCACACTGCTGGGATGTTTAAAGTTTGGGAAATCTTTTTGTATCCAAATCCAGCTTTAAACTTCTCCACAACAGTATCACGGACCTGCCTGGTGTGTTCCTTGATCTTCATGATGGTCTCTGCGCTTTAAACAGAACCCTGAGACTATCACAGAGCAGGTGCATTTATACGGAGACTTGATTACACACAGGTGGATTATATTTATCATCATCAGTCATTTAGGACAACATTGGATCATTCAGAGATCCTCACTGAACTTCTGGAGTGAGTTTGCTGCACTGAAAGTAAAGGGGCCGAATAATATTGCACGCCCCACTTTTCAGTTTTTTATTTTTTACAAAAGTTTAAAATAACCAATAAATTTCGTTCCACTTCACAATTATGTCCCACTTGTTGTTGATTCTTCACCAAAAAATTAAAATTTTATATCCTTATGTTTGAAGCCTGAAATGTGGCAAAAGGTTGAAAAGTTCAAGGGGGCCGAATACTTTCGCAAGGCACTGTATCGTGAGATTGCTGGCAGGGCAAAGAGAAGTTGAAATATAAGATTTAACATGGTGTGTATCATTGGATTGCTTATTTCAAAGGTGCACGACAACAAAACTGACCAATTCTTTTAATCAAGTTCTTATGTTAAACATATCTTTAAAATTATATTGGTTGTTTTTAATTTTCCATATTATCTATATTTTAAAAAAATTGTAAAAATCTTCCAATTCAAACTCTTGCCACAAAACCTAAAATAACTTGTGACATTTTGTTTCTTGGACACCATGAGCCATGGACACAATTGTCTGGGGTAGACCATATTAACTTTTATGGGAGAATTTTCAAGGTATGCTCTGTGACCTATGCAGAGGTCATTGTGTAGAGAGGGGAGTAAATATGCTGCGAGATCACCTCTTGTGACTAGTGGATTCTGTGTCTTATCTACATGTACACATAGAGTCGATATAGGACACAAAATTATCCACAAGTCCTTATGGACTGGGTTTTTTTGTCCCATATAGACCTCTAGCCACATTACCAAAAAAAAAAAAAACCTTTATACTTATCTAGAGATCAGTCCAATGAGTCACATCGGACTCATCTTTGGTACTGCACAGTTCTTCAGTGAAACCAAGAACATACACCTTGGCTTCACTGCGCATGCACTCAAGGTTCAGCGCATGCGCACTGCAGCTAAGGTCTACTCCCCTGGCTTTACTGAGCAAATCTGCTGGCACCAGGAGTATAGGGGCTGGGTAAGTATAAAGGTTTTTTCTTTTTATCATAGGCACAGATGGCATTAAAAGAGGGCTAAGAGTAAACCACTGATCCACAAGGCCCGTTGAGTGGGTTAGTGTCCCAAATCGCTCCATGAAAGGCTCCCTTTATGTTTTTCTTATATAACTGGTAACCGCACAGAAAAGTATAGCATAGCCTTACTCAAATCAAAATACATTGATGTCACCATATAGTGCAAACAGAAATCAGAAAAATATACTTTTGTGCCACTATTCTCTTTCATTTACACTATGTGACAAATCACATATATACTATATATCCTTTTTTACACAATTTTAATATACTTGGATATGCAATATTTCTTTTATAGTAATATGTTTGCATGGTGTGTTTTTCTGCAATTAAAACCTGCATATATATAAAAAAAACAATAATAATGTTATGTCATGCGGTTCTCTCCCTAGGTAGCTGCTGGAATGTCTCATTTTCTAAACAATCCTTTGAATAATGCTCTGGGGTTTTGCATAATTATATAGTAGCACAAACATCCTGTATCAAAGATGCAGGGCCAAATTAAAATTCATAAATATTGACAATGCTGGAAAAAAACGCTTGTTTGAAATCTCTCCTGTGCTTTTTATTTCCTAAGAATTGGATGTTCTCTGCAAGCCGCGCTATTTCAAGTTTGGTTCATAACATCTTACTGAATTTCTGAAAAAAATCCTGAAGTCGTTCAGTAACATTATACAGAGGCATCTTCATTTGCATAGAAGTTTTGGTGGAAGAATAAATTAATTTAAATTACATTCCTGCCTTTCTAAATAGTTAGAGTTATTATTCCTTTAACAAGCATAAACCACAAAACATTCAAGGCGTGGAGCTTTGTGTGAATTCACCTATAGTAATATTGTGTGTTAGAGTTTTAACTTTTTACCATACTGAGATTCCCATACTTGAAGCTCCTGAGCCCCAGTGCAAAGCTTGGATCAGAGTAACCCTCCTACTATGTGCCATTCACAATGCTGGCATCAAATGGTAGAAAGACCTATGGTCCCCTTAGACACCAGGGCTAATCTATGTCCTCCCTATAAATACCCCTGCATCCGGAACCACATTAGGGTATATACACATATCAAATAATTAGCCATAGAGATATGGCCCACAGACTGTACATATATATAAAGCTTTGCAAAGAGGGGGTAGAGACTCATCACATTGCACTTGATCTGCTCTGAGCCCTATCAAAGCGACATAGAACTTCTATGTCCTAATTCACACACTGGAGAGTCCTATGTGATGCAGCTTTGTACTGTTGTCTTCTGCCTCCAAATGGCAGTGGATTTATCCTGTCAACTCTTCCAAGCAAGAGGAATGGTGAACAATGTGAAGTTGTGTCTTATAGAAATACACTGGAGATTCTGCACACAGCACAAACACAGATAGTATTCACAGTGGGAGTTAAAGGGGGGTCTGTCAGCAGACCCCAACTAATCAACCCAGCTTTGCAGATAGATAGGTTAGGGTCAGCTGAATCAAATGGTGTTACCCTGTGAATGGGTGCTTCAGTTGCTCTTATTGCTCAAAAAAAGCTTATTTGTATATTGACAAACAAAGAAATATCTCAGCAATGGAGGCAGCAATTTACCTTGGGAAAACACTGATTCACTCAGGTGACCCTAACCTATCTATCTGAGGGGCTGGGATGATATTTTGGATTCTGGTGTCAGACTCCGTTTTAAGGGAGTTTTATAACACTTCAGCTAATCATTGTATCTACTCACCTACTATAGTACTGCCCTCCAGCTCCTTTTACATAGGGCAGGAATGATATCTTCAGCAGAAGTTTATACAAAGGGGACCATACAGAGGAACAACGAGGGTGGAACTGGGTAGAGAGTGGAGGGGTCTGAGCACTACTAGGATGGATTTGATAGACGTTGATATAATCTTGTAGTTCACAGGAAGTATGCGCACACAGAAGAGACAGACATCCTGTCTACATAGTAGAACAAGCTCTGAGCTGGTACTCAGACTGGGGATCACATGGCACAGCTGCCCATAAAAAAAGTGTGGTGCGTTAGCATTATATGTAGACATCAGCCAATCTCCCAAGATTCTTTTTGAGATTAGCTTAATTTGTTTGGGACCAAATAAATTTGGTCCAAATTGTAAATGATCCGATTGCCTACGTTCAGTACAGGGACTCCTTTGTAGCTGGAGGAGTTCACTGTCACAGTATGTAACAGAACAAGGTTAATATCCAGAGCATGGGTGTCATGGCTAAAGGCTAAGGCCACAAAAGTAACAGACACGGCATTATAATACAAGAAAATGCACACAGTGGCCCAAATTTACTACTGTGGTTATGACTAGACACTGGCATAAATGTGGCTTATATTTTATGCATATTTGGTGCCCTGGTGCATCTTGCTGGAGCAATATGTGAAAGGCATTGTAGTGGACACTGAGGATCTGTATCTGTGCCTAATAATTATCCATAGGAAGTATTCCATAAAAAAATCTCCTATTTTATGCTTGTAATAATGGGTGCATTAAATGGCCCAGTGTGTCCTATATAGTAGCTGTGAAACAGAAGGAATATACATTACTATTGTATGCCTAGAAAAGGCCAATCTGTTAAGAACATGTATATATGGCAATGGCTGCATGGCAACTGTCTGTTCATCTGTGGGACTATGTAAAATAAAATAAAATAAAATATTATTTTGTGTCTACAGATCCAAAGCAGACATATGTGAATCTATCATCACAGACAACAAATAATTTCTATGTAGTCTGACCGAGTGGCTATATTCCCTTTCATTTGTCCACTAATCCTTGTGAATGTACTTGGTTGGTTAGCAAAAAGTAGGACACATAGAAAAAAAACATGATCAGGGTAAGGCCTGGCCTCCACGTTGCAAAAACACAACATTTTGGCCGCGGCGGAAATGTGACAAAAAAAAGCTGCGTTCTATATTGCCTGCAAAATGGATGGGATTCTGGGTAAAACCATCCACACACTGCACAAAAAAATCTGCAGTGGAAATGCTGCAATTTCGAAAATGCTTGTGCTTTTGTACATCGCAGCATTGTCAATTATACCTAGGAAACGCTGCTGTTTTCCGTATAGGTAAAATAGAGGCAGAAAGTTTTCCTCTCCTCTTCCGTGAAAAAAGCTGCGGAAAAAAATGTGATGGGTTTTCGCCGTGATCTTTTCCACAGCATTTTTCTTTTTTTGCAGCAATTTGCTGCAAAATAGGAGCTTTAGACACTATATGGTAGGATGTTTGCAACCTTGCTTCATTTTTTATTTAGATGTTTTGGGACAATGAAATGTAAGTGTACTCTTTAGCTTCTTCATACTCCCCATACACTCAAAATACTATAAATATACTGTTCTTTATAGTCATAACAGCTATCATGCAAGGATGTACTGCTGAAGAAGCAATTTAAGTTAAAAGCTTGTATTAGATTGAAAAATCCCTGGCTGCTTTCTTCCTTGCAGCTTAGCCTCATTCACGTGAAATTGCCATGTAATGCAATCTCATATGAGCCCTTTACAAGGGTTTTCTGCACTCCTATCCACAGCATAGTTTATCTGTATCCATTGATTAGCTGATTGGACTATTTTTAGGCACCCAAAGCTACAGAGATGGACGTAGCCAAGAGCAGCTCTGCTCTAATTCAAGTAATAGGTACAGATTTGCCACCCCATCCACTGTATAGCTGTACAGGTGTGGTGAATAGGAGCAGGGTTGCTTCTATCTCTCTCATTCTCTATAGCTTCCGGAGGCTAACCAGATCAGCTGATCGGTGCAATGTCCTGGTATGGGATCCCCACCAATCAAATACTGATGACTTATCTTGACCCCTTTAAAGAGAGTCTGTCACCAGAACCCAGCATAGAAAACCATTAAATAGATAGGTTAGGGTCACCTGAATTAAAGCGTTTTTTCCTTGTGAATTGGCACCTCCGTTGTCGAGTTATAGCCGTTGTTTATCAACATGGAGAAATGCGGCATTGCCACTTACCTATTTGGAGCAATGGCAAATGCTCCAATAAGCTAATTTACATATTAACAAAACAGTGACATGTACATCTCAGCAACAGGGAAATTGATTTTCATGGAAAAAAAACATTTGATTCAGGTGACCCAAACCTATATATCTGCAGGCTTGGGTTTATATGCTGGGTTCTAGTGGCAGACTCTCTTTAACTCTTTGTACTCCGTACTACATAATAATTCATGTCCATTTAGCTGCGTATTGGTTCCATACATTCCACAAAGTTGTAAAAGGCATGTATCCAAGGCATAATGGGCGGGAAGAAATTCTTTTGCATTTTACATTTACTTTAATTTGGAAAGTTAAATCTTAGGGGATAAAGCTTGGGAAATTCCTTCTACAAAGTTTACTAGGATAAAAAGTTGCAGTTGAGGGCGTTATGAAAAGGTTTTACTGTTTAAGGAGACTGTGAACCATTTTCCATCTAAAGACATTTATTTCTCCTCCACCAAAACCACTGCCAATGCCTATGAACTAAATACAAGGTTTGGCGTGAGACTGGAATCTCTGAGAACCAAGTGAAAGATCACAACGTGTACATATACAGGAACAAATGAGATAATACTTATTGCCCACACATACATACACATTCATAAAACATAAGACTCTTTCCTATCATTTTCTAAGAAAAAAAAATCATGTATTATTACAGGATCCTCCTTGCACAAAAAGAGAAAAAAAAACTTCTTTGTATTCTTTATATGAAACTTAATTGTATGTAGCGTCGAATAAATATCGGTTTGCCTTCTTATTTAAGGTTTACATTAGATACCTGAGTAACAAAAAAGGAACCATTACGAGTTATCATACAGGTTCTTCAGAAAGGGTTAATGCAGTTATTTAAATGCATTGTCAAGTTAAAATTGGAAAAGTGGACCATGGTCTAGAGGTGGAAAGGCCCCTCTAAGATGTCAAAGCTATGTAAACCTTTGCAAACAACTATTTTATTTAATATGACCCTGTACATCTGAACGAACTAAAGAGAAATCTAAATCCCATCAATATTTGGTGTGACCTTTTCTCTTTGCCTTCCATCAAATCTTCTCGGTACTTGCAAACAGTTTTTCAAGAAACTCTGCAGGAAGGTTGTTCCAAACATCTTGGAAAACTAAACACTTTGAATGGGTTTTATGACCTATCCTTAGGACCAAAGGCCAATTCTTGGCACTGTCACTGATTAGCTGTTGGAATAGACTGCTGTGCTGCATAACAGGAACCAGGACCGCACAGCTCTGTATACTGGGTGATGGTTGCAAAGGGCACTTCTGTGCTGCTTCCATTTAGTTAAATGGGAGCTATGCTGCAGTACCATTTAAAGGTATTATTTATGTTTATCTCAAGGATGTAAAGGATCATGTGTGTTTCAGAAACCAGAGGAAGAAGATAGAATGATAACTTAAGATCTTTTGCATCTATTTATAAAAGGACAACTTCATTCACCACTGAGAAGGAGTTTTTTCTCCGCATTTTTCAGTGGGAAACCTGGTGGACCCTATTATAGTCTATGGGGTCAGCGGGTAACCGCTTTTAAGCAGATTGGGTTTCCGGTTTTCAGGCCCCCAAACAGACCCAAAGAACAGAAACAGAAGCACAGGTGTGAACCCAGAGTAAGAAGAAGCTGGCATCATTCACAGCACATGGTGGGTGAGAGGTCCAGTTCTGAGTTGTGCACTTGGACCCAAGAGTTTCCATTTATGTCTTTACCAGTAACTTTAACCTCTTCCTGCCGATGCCATTTTAAATTTTTGCATTTTCGTTTTTTGTTTCCTACCTTCCAAAAGCCATACCTTTTTTTATTTTTCCATTCGCGGGGTGTTATAAGAGCTTATTTTTTTGTGGGATTCATTGTATTTCATAATGGAACCATTTAATATTCAAAGCAATGGACTAGGAAGCTAGAAAAAAACAAAACACAACTTTATTTGAACCACCATATTCTATCGCCCATATTTTGTGATACATAGCTGTATAAAGCGTCTTCTTTTGCAGGGAAGTTGTGTTTTTTTATATGTACTGTTTTGGGGAATGTCTGACATTTTGATCATTTTCATTCCATTTTATTTTGGGAGGTGACATGGTAAAAAGCAGTGATTCAGTCATTTACATTTTACCACCATAACATTCACTGTATGTGAGAAATATTTTTATAATTTCATATGTTATATTATTGTTCAGACTCTTTTTTTAAACTTTTTAAAAATCTTTTTACCTTAACTTTTGGACCCCTAGGGGGTTTGAACCCTAGGGTGTCTCATCGTCCATAATATATAATTCAATACTAACATATTGCACTATATTCTAAATTTGCTTCATTTCTATTGCACACTGCTGACACATATAGGAGCTTATTGTTGGCTCCTAGCTGTCATAGGATCCAACAGCCGCCTGGATGACACTTTGGGTGGGCCACGATCTTATTCAAGATGGTGGTGTCCATATGCTGCTGCTATTTAAATGCCTGCTATCAGATAATCTCTGACTGTGGTCATTGCTGCCACAACTCTGCTGTGTAAGATAGGAGAGATCCAATGGTTATGGCGAATGCTGAGCTTCTGAGCAGGCGCCATATTTAAAGTTCTAACATTTGCTGTACTATTACGGAGGATGTCAGGAAGGGGTGAATATTAAACACTAGACGGGTATGCTTTCAAAGAATGTAAAGCAGAATAAAGCACTCATAAAATAGGAGGGAAAGGCATCCAAACCATTTTGGAAAATAAAAGTTTTGTGCATAATTTATAAAAAAAAAAAAATTAGTCAAGGACATTTTCCACATGTCACATAATTCCAGGTTTATTTCTTCCTGTTTGAAGTGGCTGAGCTTTCACATAAGAATATCAAGATTAAGCAGCAGATCCGAAGCTACATTCGCATTGTGACAGCTCCCTCTCTCCAACTCACCAGCCACACCGTGTGTCATGGTGAAGGATTATTGGTACAGTACGAATAACACGCTGAACTGTACTGAAACAAGCTCTTTCTCCTGGGAGATGCATTACAAGAACAGAGGCCATAAATTAACATTGCATGTCAAATTCTCAAGCCCAGAAAGCTACCAGAGCAAATTCATCCAGGGCTTTTACAGTTCAGCCTTTGTGGAAAAAAAAATCATTGCTGGTTTCCAAGCTATTTATATATCGGGAACATGCATGAAAAGATCCAGTATCACGGATTACAGTTAATTTTAATCCTGATTATACCGTGTTAAATCCGGTGTTCTCTCTCGGGATAATAGAATAATACTGTGCAAAGTAATATCAATAAGAAGGGTAGATTAACCTGAGTCCAAACCCATAAAGAAACAATAACAATAATACCGCTATATTTATTAAAATACATATTTTTAAGAGATTTAATTAATATTTTTATATTATTAACCGATTAATACTGATCTTTTTGTCTCATTCCCCCTTTCCTTGTAAATTGTAAGCTCTCTCGGGTAGGGATCTGTCTTCCTCTTACCAGTCTGTCACTCATTTAGTTCATTGCATTCATTTTTTTGTCTTATGTTTTGTACTCCAGTGAAAATATTACAGGTCTTTCTGCACAAAATTAGGGCCTATTTCCATGTCATTGGGTCACATGACTATGTTAAGCCCCTTTGTTTCATAGTTGTTTTAGCATCAGCAAGAGGACACCATCAGCCTTCGTGACCCAATTACTGAAGCCTACAAACTTGCATCCTCCATGTTAATGTTGTACTGTCTGAATGATACCCGCCTAGACCATGAACTAACTAATTTCAGAGTCCATTATTTAGATGTGCGATGCAAGAGATAGGTTGTCAAGGATACAGAAACTGATGAAGATGGTCCCAACATGGCTGCAGCTGAAGAAGATCAGGAGGTCATTGTAGGAAGAAGGATGGCGCTAGTGACTGAAATAATGCAATTGTTTTCGTAAGGGTTTTTCCCCACAATATACAGTTATACTTGTCTGATTACTGGGGATCTGAAAGTAAGGACCCCCAGAAATCAAGAAAATGGAGGCCTGCAAGCAAAGGTATAAATTGAAGCTTCTGGGCCCCAATGTAAAATCTGTAATGGGCCGCCCCTACCTATCTTGTGCCATTTAGAATGGTGGTATATTTTATGTGGCAAAGGGATTTTTTGGGCCTCCTCAGGGTCCAAAGTCCAGTACTGACTGGCACCCCTTATAGCTATGACCCTGCATGCAAGTTCCTGTGAGTGCCCCATGTGAATACACCGCTGGGGCAGATGCTTCGGCAGTATTCCATTTCCTTCTATAGGATTTCCAGGTCAGATATCTTAAAGGGTGTGTGTCACCAGAACCCAGTATATCAAGCTAGATAGATAGATAGGTTAGGGTCACCTGAATCAAGCAGTGTTTCCCCTTGTGAATCTGTGCCTCCATTGCCGAGATATCACCATTTTTGTCCATATGAGATCAGAAGAACTTTTGTCTCCATTTTTAATGGAATGGTGGTTGGGCAGTGTGAGCACAACTCCGTCAATTTCAATGGGAGTGCCAAAGGTAGCCGAATGCTGTATTTTGGCTATTTCCAGTACCCCCATTGGAATGAATGGAGCAATGCACACATGGCCCAATGCTTCATATAGAATACAGGATAAAAGTTTCCCATTTTCCTGATCAGGGGGGCTGAGTCGTCAGATCCCCATGATATGTTATCCCCTGTCATGTGGATAGGGGGTAACTTGCTAAGATAGAAAACTCCTTTAAGCAGTCACATAGACTTAAATGGAGTGGGGGTCAAGCATGTGCACCAAGTACATGGAGTACTCCAGGGCACTTGCTGGCCTGCATTCTTGTGTTCGCTGGTCTTCCCAGTTGTCGGACCCCTAGTGATCAGGCATTTATCCCTACCCTGTAGATATCAGACATATGTCTTTAGTGGGAAACCCTTCTTTAATCTTTTTCATATGACGAGTGGAATTAAATGGACTTAAAGTCTGAAGAACCAAAGATTTCCATGTCATGTGCATGCAGAATACTTATCATACTTATGTATGGACTTTCACATTTTATGTAGTATTAGATATAGCAGAAAAGTATGTTGCATGTTCTTCACAGTACATTATCGTTGAGGTGACATACACATTACAGTAATGTCAGATGAATCCACCTATTTCATTTAGACCAGCTGACCTGCTAATATGTATGACCACCGATGGAGGCTGTTGGAGGGAATGAAGAGTTGGGTATTTAGAATTTCAACATGCCCAATCCTTTGTTCTTAATGAGATAGACCGTCACCCCAAGTTAGTTTCTAGCAACATCTCATTCCCCTCGCTCTTATAACAACATGGTCACATTCAATTACTGCATGTATATAGAGAAGCCAGGTGAACAAACATCCTTAGTTTACAATGCATTAAAATCTCTCCCTGTATGCGATTATCACATAGCTGTATGGCTCGTTACAGTTGTAGTACCGACCAACGCTCTTACTGTGTACCTGTATAACAATTACATAGCTTTCCATTGTCAGATGAATCTTGATTGGCACAAACCTAAAATCCGCTGGTAGCGATTCAGAGCACTTGCACCTGATCATTTTAATGACATAAATACAATAATTAGGTTATTCTACTGATATTACCACATCTTCTGCGGGGTAATCTGACCACTGTGGTCCCGGTGAATATTACTGGTTTATCTTAATACACTACTACAGCAGAAACTGTAGTAGAAAATGCAGATTGTGGCTTTGGCATGAATGTTAATATTTCTTTGAAGCTGTAAAAGGTCTTTGTGCATATATAATAATGTAACTGTTTTTCTTGCTTTATTCTTAATTGTCTAGAAATCTTCACAAGATGAAACCTGTGGGAGAAGAGGAAACTAGATGAGAAGCCTATTTAATTCATGGGGCTATTTACAGCTCATGATACTGGAATGAACAGTACAGTAACCTCTTTACCAGTGACATTAAAGAAGAATTTCACTACGTGAATGATTTTATATTTTCACAATAAATTTGTTCAGCTTTTATCATTTTAGTTTCAGGCAGATTTACATTACGTCCACGAAGGGAAGATTTGTATCTTATAGTCGCTCAGCTAATCGGATCCAGAATTCAGTTAGAAATTTGACAGAAAATCAGGGCAAAATCATGCTTTTTTGGAGAAGATTGCAGATTTTCCATTGTAGATTTCAACTGCCCATCTGAAAACAAATTAATATATATATATATATATATATATATATATATATATATATATCCACCAGTAAGTCCATCACCATCTGCCACTTCTTCAGTGATCAATCTGGAGACGTGACCCCTTTGAGTTATGAGTGGCTCTAGTGGTCACATCAACACAATACATAAACTGAAGAGATATACAATAAGATGGACCAAGGGGGAGCGCAGGATAAAAAAAATCTGCAGCATTAAAGTGAAAAAAAATTTCAGAGTTTTATTTCTGGCAGCTTTTGTGTCATTAATATATTTTGTAACATACTTTATTAACAAATCTTGGCTCCTTTCTGTGAAATCCTGCATTTTTTCATTCTTTCCCTTGCTTCTCTATTGAGAGCTGTCCCCTGCTTCTCATTGTGTATAGAGTACGGGGCTGTACAGATGCATTTAAATAAATTAGAATATTTTTGAAACGTTCATTCATTTCAGTAATTCAATTCATAATCAGCGTCGTCCATGATTGTGAGTCCTACTGAACCAGACTGAAGGACCATTTAAAGGCTTAGTAAACCTTGGCAGGTGACACTGAATTTACAATACTGAACTTTTTCACAATATTCTAATTTTCTTAGATTTGCGTTTTCATTACCTGTAATCCATAATCAACACTTACAGAAATAAAACACTTGAAATAGAACACTCTGTGTGTAAAGAATCTAGAAAATATAGAAGGTCACTTTTTTTATTTCAATTACTGAAAGAAATAAACGTTTCAAAGATATTCTAATTTATTGAGATGCACCTGTATGAAGTGAGGAGAAAATTAGGGTAGAGGGGTCACTTGAAATGGTTATATCTGCTATTGGTGTCATATGAAAGAGGAGATTCCCATTTTTCATATGATACTAAGTATTCAGTTCTACCTCTATAATTTCCAGCGATATCACTGGTTGAAACCATAGATGGGATTAGGATATTCATACTGTATGCAGCTGCATATTAATATTCCAATCCCAACTTGTTTTTTTCAACCTTCGTTTTTTTTAAATGCCAGAGATATAGCCATTTGAAGTGACCCTAGACACCCTCGTTTTGCCTCACTTCACACAGCCCTGTACTCCATACACAATGAGAAACAGGCAACAGCACTCAATAGAAAAGCAAGGGAAAGAATAAATAGATGCAGGATTTCACAGAAAGGAGCCAAAATTAGTTAATAAAGCATATTACAAGATTTATTAATAACAGAACCTGCCAGAAAATCCAAAGTTGTCTAAAAGTTTAGTTACACTTTAAGCAAATTTTAAGGGCTTTTTTACAATCTCAGAAATAGTATCAATTGCAAATATTACTGCAAAAAAAAGACACCACAAGCAGCCTTATACTTCTCAGCTTTATCTATTAGAGAGCTGCAGACAGACTCGATCCATCATTTACACCTAAAGAGGTAGACCACAAGGCTCCTTCTATCTCAAGTATCTTTACTTCTTTGGGATCTTTACCTCCCAAAACTATTACATACATCATTGTAGTAAATCTGTACTCCAATTCAGATTACATATTATGTTTAATGTTCCTTTGACAAAAGCGATTTGAAGTATTCTTCCATGATGATAAGTGTTTCATGAAGGATCTTCACTACATCCAAACCAAAAATCCCAAGCCCCCAAAAACTTTTCTATAAAAACATGTTTCAAGATGAAGTGATCAGGAAGACAAAAGTGCCTCTCTTGACCAAGAATTCTATGTGGCTTTTAATCTTGCAAAATCTTGAATTCTATGTACCGAAAAATACCTAAATTACAGCCGTACGATATTTTAATCATTCGATTTAATGGTGGACAAAATTTAATAAAACCTCTAGGACTCGTTAGACCAAACTCTGGCCCCACAACGTCCAAAAAAAGACCAGCGAAATAAGAAGAATACTTTCAAAAGGTTCATCTTTATCAAAGAGAAACATTTACCAGCAGACTCAAAGTGTGGGATACTCAGAGGTATTGCTTGATACAGCGGTGATAAAGAATATGACTCAAAGAGATAGAACATTCTTCACTACTGAAAATGAGAATGGAAAGATCAGACTGCACAGTAGCAGTGAATGTGTTCAATCACGGAACAATGGCCATAGAAAAATCAAACTTTTCCTGTGATGTATTCAGTCGTTGTAAATATAACTCGCAGTCTGTATGAATGTACAAGCTGAAAGCCAGATACTTTACCTTGGTCTCCAGTTTCTTGCAGTAGGTTGTTGGGTAGTCAGTGCACTGTTTGTACTGTAGTATGGAACAGCGGAGAACTTTCATTCCTGGGATGCAGATAAAACAGGTAAGTCTTCAATGCTTTGCAAATGAAGTTTACTTAAAGGGAACCTGTCACATTAAATATTCAATCCAATCAGCAGGCAGCATGTTACAGAGAAGGAGTAGATGAGCAGATTGATACATAGATCGATAGCAAAAGACTTAGTATAAGGCTGTATTCATAAAAATGGAAAAACGAGCATGTGAAGATAGTTTTTAGCCATATTTTATCAACATTTTCCAATAAGGCAACTCAAAAACATTAACAACAACCACAATGAACAAGGCGGTGCAGCACCCCGTGTGAGACAAGGAAGACTCAGAACAGTACAGGCAATAGCGTCCTGCCAAGGAACGTTCCTTGGCATTCCTTATATGGAATCTATCTACATGTGGATATGGTGAACTGAAGATTTAACCTTTTTAATTTTTGTTCATCGTTATAATAGCGTCCTGCGCCCAAGTCAACTATCATATCCAGCAAAGGGGAGATACCCAAGGGACGGAGCAAGAACATGAGGGACATGTGCAAGTGGGATGGAGGAGTGGTGTCGGCAGAGTAATGCCCTGTCCCCGCAATACTACGAGTGTAGCCAACAAATGTGATGAGAAAAAACAATGCATAGTGCACCCCACCAACGTAGCACTGTAAAAGGAAGGAGGGGGAATCAAACCTAAAAATCCACATGGAGGGTAAAAAGTAATAAAACAGAGAGGGGAGGAGGGGAAAAGGGTAAGGAGTGAACGGCACTATGGAAAGAAGAAATCCCTGGCTACCCTGGGGAGGTAGCAAACACATCACCAACCAGCAAAGGACTAGGGGGTCATTGACTATTAAGCTTTCTAGGTATCAGGACGTCAACTAAAAACATTCTTGAATAGACAATATATCAATAAAACTCTCCCAACACTCAAAGAACCTACAGCCATTTTTTTTCATCAACTGTGTTATTTATTAAAGATTTTCAACAATATGTACAAACACACAATAACCACAAAGCAAGATAAATTATACATAGAGTACGAGATACACACTATGGCGCAGCGAGGGAGTCAGTAAGAAATCAATACAATATAAGAAAATACCAGAACAAGTCCAGGAAAGGACAAACTAATTCAGAAGGGAAGACACGGGACAGGTAACAAGAGGGAGGGAAGCCAGGAAAGGAGAGGTATATCACAGGTTATAATTAGCCCAAAATGTATCCCAAGGTTTCCAGACAGCGTAGAATCTCTCCTCATTGTGCAAGAGGGCAGTACGGCCATTTTTTAAACATATTGATATCGATGTGCCTATTCACATGACCATTCGTCATGACTGTCAAGAAATGTCCTTGTACATTTTCCCTCAACAGACTTAAGTGAAAGCGGGCCCCGGGTGGCAAATGACCAAAAATCGCTATGTCGTATCTGACTCCGTCACTAATGCAAGTGAATGGAGTTGCATTGTGATCCTGAGGGTGCTGCAACTGCAACTTCGTTAAAAAAATTTAGCTAGAAGTTGCAATCTCAGCACCCTCAAGGTCACAATGCAACTCCATTCACTCCCATTGGTGAAGGAGTCACAGGGTGATGCAGGAATCTTTGGTTGCTCATCGGGAGTCACTAGCCCTAGCCTAGTTTTATAGTCAACTTAAGATATCACTCCATAGTGTAATGTGTAAGTAAGGGCTTCATAACAACCACAGGGGATATCCAGTGCATTTGTCTTGAACATTAAATACGCTTGGGACAGGTAAAATGTAGCGAAAAAGGCCTCCCCTCAATCTCCGCTGCCTATAGACAATTGCCTATTGTTCCTAATGATAATTTGTCTTGCATATATGCATATGTAATAAATACTGCCTTCAGTCTGACACATATTCCTTTCTGCATAGTTTTCATGTGTCAACAGAAAATTTCACAGTCATCTATAATAGCAGTTTTCATTTTAATACGATTAATATGCAAATATTATGGGAACCTCATATGGTAAATGTTACCCATGAGCTTTGGGAAAACCCATAATTCTAATTCATGCGTTTATTGATTTATGTATTTATTTATTTTCTTTAGCTTATGAAAATACATAAGCAGATAATAAAAGCATAGATAAATAATAGAGAGACAGATAGATCTGGCTATTCGTTGCTGGTGTAGATTTATGTCATCATTTACAGAAACCTGGTGTAAATGATAAATCTGACAAGGGCCGATGTGCAACCCCCATGCCCTATTAGGCCTCCTTCATACAACCATAATGGTTTCTAGGATCCGCAAACACTTATCCATATGTCATCCGCAATCACGGATCTGCATAAGGACTTGTATGATCCCCTACATTTGTATGTCATAAAATAGGGCAAGCTTCATAATCTGCAGTCCTTGTATATGGCACATATATATGGCAACAAAAATGTGGTCAAGTGTCTGGGCCAACAGAAATGCATGTGTAATTGTGGATCCGCAACTACAGGTGAAAAGTACGGTTGTGTAAGGAGATCTTAGAGAAAAGTAACGTGCAGGGCAGAAAACATAGAAAGTCACAATTTTGTGCAAAAAACTTTTGATTTGCACCTAAAAAATTTAACTTTTGTGTCAGGTTTTTAAATTTGAAATGGGCCGGCTCGTGCTTGGTCAGCGATATTCTTGAGCACCTGTATACATTACCTGTGGTTGATTATATAATTGTCTACTTTGATACATTGTTATTAATTTATATGTATATTGATAAATTAAGGTCACTATTATGTAGTATTGGTATTTGGCACATTCACACTTATATTTATTGACATATTTGGATATTTGTTATTTATTATTATAATTAATTACACAATTAAAATTGTATTCCTATATAAACCTGCTTAGATCAATGATATTTGTTACACTTCTTGAGAAAGGTTCCTTTTCTAACTGCTTATGGAATAAAAGATCCACATTTCACCTTCTTTTAGAGTGCTATTCATTTTTTTTGGACTAGATAGATGTATGGATAGATAGATAGATAGATAGATAGATAGATAGATAGATAGATAGATAGATAGTCAGACAGACAGATAGATACAGCTACAACTCAATAAATTAGAATATCTTTGAAACTTTTATTTCTTTCAGTAATTAAATTAAAAAAGTGACCTATATTTTCTAGATTCTTTACACACAGAGTGTTCTATTTCAAGTGTTTTATTTTTGTACATGTTGATTATGGATTACAAGTAATGAAAACCAAAATCTAAGAAAATTAGAATATCATAAAAAAGTTCAGTATTGTAAATTCAGTGTCACCTGCCAAGGTTTCCTAAGCCTGTAAATGGTGCCTCAGTCTGGTTCAGTAGGACACACAATCATGGAAGGCGCTGATTATGGATTGTATTACTGAATTACTGAAATGAATGAACGTTTCAAAGATATTCTAATTTATTGAGATGCACCTGTAGATAGATAGATGGAAAGATAGATAGATGACGGTTAGCAGATTAATAGATAAACAGATAGGTCTTTCCACACCATTTCAAGAACATGGGGGGAATTTATGAAGACTGGCGATTCTTAGGCCAGTCTTAATTCATTCCCTGCCAGGAATGGTCGCACGTCTACACCATGGACTGGTGATGATTTTTGGTATAAATATAAATACATAAATCGTAAATTTGGCATACCGGGGTGTCCCTGCCCTGGTCCATTAAGATTCCTGCCCCACTCCGCCTACTGTCTAAAAAAGTGGTGAGTGGGGTGCAGAAGTTGAGATACATTTTTTCCCACTATCGAGGCACATCTGCCATAGTAAATGTGAGCCAACATCAGTGTAACATGGAATAAAATGTCTGTATTTCACTGTTTGGGAATTGGAGATCCCAGATTTCTGCTACAGTATTTTGATCTTTTTGTGTAGGTGAGGACTCGGGGTTGGGCTCCAGTTTAGTGAGCACCCGTCTATTCTGACAACACAGTGCAGCATTACACTTTTTAATATTAGATAGATAGATAGATAGACAGGTTCGAGATTTTCTCATTTCTGACTTGACATGTATTACTCTATTTATCAATGATCTTTTGTACTTTGTGCCCTTTTCTGCTTCAGTTTATGAAGACGAAGAGATTGCAGAGAGTTCTTCTCACTGAAAACTTATCAGTAACCTGGATAGCAGAATTTTATGACATTAATACATTTTAGAAACATATTCATGTCTTTAAATGCAGGTTCTTACGATAGGAACACCTCATGAGAACAACTTTATGTCGCCTGAGAAAAGATAAAGTAACTCTTGTGCTTTATAGAACTAAATATATTAAGGCTCATCTACTAAACTTCATGAGACTGCTCAATTATCATATATCATAGCAAATAATTTAGTGTATTATAGGGATTTAGCTATAGGGGACTGAAGTATGTAGATATTTTAACCATTTATGACACTGTGCTAATTGATATAAGACAAACATTTTAGAATGAAGCAATGGATAAACTCAAGTATTGCTATATAATATAATTATTAGAAGCGTAAATGTGTCAAATATTTTATGAATAAAAGACTTTTTTGTGTTTATTTCATATCCAAAATCTATAATGTACAGTTGAATAGTGAAAGTTGAAGAGCAGCCCCTAGTGTTAGATTTAGAAATTGCAGTTTGTAGACAAATTGCAATATTACATCTGTGCTATACCAAATAACGTAATGTCATTTTTTTTCTGATATGCCTCCTAATACATGCAGATTACTTTTCAACAGTGCTAAGTATTACTTGTTTTTTTCTCTGTAGTGTCTTTTTTGTTGTCAAGCTATGCAGTAGCTCTTAGTATGCCCAGTGTTGCTGTATCCAAAATCTTGACTAGTGGAGGTATATAGTGCATTGTATTCCAGCCATTGCACCAATACAATGAACTGACCTAATTGTGTGCTTTATATATACAGTATATGAAGGCTTCGCTGTACCCTACCAATTCCATACAGAGATCTAAGGAGGATTTCCTGATAAATTCTGAAGCCATATTAAAAAGTGATCTAGGGGATAACATCTTCTTAAGAATGAGGCCACATGTTGCAGAAAAACTGCTTTTTTTGTTGCAGATTTTGCTGCGTTTTTTGAAGCCAAAGCCAAGAATAGCTTCAAAAGGAATAGGAAATATCTAGGAAGCTCTTATACTTCTACCTTCTGCTAAAGCCCAAGGCTGGGGTCCTGTGTTGCGAAAACGCAGCGTTTTACAGTACCTGCAAAGTGAATGGTATTCTGGTTAATCCCATCCACACATTGCAGAAAAAAAATCCACAGCGGAAATAGAAACCCTTGTGTTTTTGCAAACTGCATCATGTCAGTTATACCTTCGGAAATGCTGGCGTTTTCCATATATGTATAATGGGGGCAGAAAGTCTACAGAGGAAAATTCTGCGGACTGTCTGTGAACAATGCCGCAGAAAAAACGCGATACGTTTCCGCTAGGTGTTTATCCACAGTGTTTTTTTTTGCTGCACTATGCTAGGTGGTGCCTTAGCCTAAAGGAGATTTCTGCATTAAAGATACTGATACACAGCACAGCTACTGATCAGCTGTTCCCAGCAGCCACCACATCTAGTAACTGGCCTATTCGAGCTGCAGTAGCCCCATTTGGTCACTACACCCCAGCAGCTGCTGTGAATAGCTGATCATTGGGAAGGCCTAAGGCACTATTCACACAATGATAACGGACGTTTTTTGTTTTTTTTTCTTTTTTTTAAACAGCAGTCATACAGCTTTATTCATATCAATTCGTTTCAATTAGGTTATTGTCCCATTTTTATTTTCATGAATCCCTCAATAGACACAAAACAGATGCCTCATAGATAAAAAAAATCGCAGCATGTCATTTATACCTATGGAAATGCTGGAGTTTTCTGTATAAGTATAATAGAGGCAGAAAGATTCCCTCTGCGGACTTTCTGTGAAAAACGCTGCGGAAAAAAAACGTGATGCGTTTCTGCCGCGCTCTTTTCGCAACTTTTTTGAGCCTTAGCCTAAAGAAGAACTCCAACTATAACACTTTATTTTTCCATCCCTGCACCCATAAACTGACTGTCTATCACAGTCCTGGCTTCCTTCATGTACAATGCCCTCATAGCCCTATAATCTAGTTTCTCCTCAGCTCCTGCTCAGACTCCATCTTGGCTTTTATATTTGTCTTTCTCATTGCTCTGCTTTTCATCCCATGATGCATCAGGACAGCATCACACTGTGCCTCTGCAGCCTGTACCAGGTATGGGGCAGTGTAATTCTCCTGAATAATCTAAGAAACTAGCAGTATATGGCTAGTGAGGCTCAGCTATGAGCTCCTTCTCCATGGTTGTGTCACATGATCTCCCTACTCTTCGTAATTAGTGACAGAAGTTTCTGTCCTCCCCCGTGGAGTGTGTGGTATAGTCCATCATACAGGAAGTCTCTTCTTCTCTCACATAATTCCATGTACATTTTGTTAGGTCTGACTGAGATGACATGACTTAGAGAAGAAGTCAGATAGAATAACTAAAAATAGTAATACTGGCACAAATACATACATATATATATATATATATATATATATATATATACACTCTGGGGGACTAAGTACATGTTTTACTGCTTTTACTAAATAAAACTTTATTTTTCGAAAATAAACTACTTTCTTTGGGTCGCCGTATTCTGACACCTATAACTTTTTACTACTTAGGGTGGGTTCACACCTGTGCTTGAGTCCGTTCGCTGCCAATCCGAGTGAAAATCTCGGGGAACGGGATAGGCATCGGATACCGACAGGTTAGAGACGCATTGGTTAAAAACCCATTCATTTGAATGGGTTTTTAAAGCAATGCGCGGGTGTGCGCTTACACCCTCTGCGCTGCAAATCCTTTTTTTTTTCGTCGGAAACAAAGTCGGACATGCAGGACTTCGTGTCCGAGGAAAAAAAAACGGCTTTGCAGCACAGAGGGTGTAAGCGCACACCCGCGCATTACTTTAAAAACCCATTCAAATGAATGGGTTTTTAACCAATGCGTCGCTAACCTGTCGGTATCCAATGCCTATCCCGTTCCCCCGAGATTTCCACTCGGATTGGCAGCGGACGGACTCAAACGCAGGTGTGAACCCACCGTTAGTTGACAGAGCTATGTCAGGCTCTTTATTTCTGGGGAAGTTGTAGTTTTTTATTACCAATATTTGGTATGTGTGTCTTTTTGATCACTTTTTATTGCTATTTTTGGGAGGGAGGTGACAAAAACACATTCATTTGTGCATTGCAGTATATATATATTTTTTTCTATGGCGTTCACTGTACGGGAAAGATAATGCTATTTTTGGATAGTGCAGACTTATACGCTCATGGGGATAACTATCATGTTTGTTTACATTATAGTTTTGGGTTTGTTTGTTTTTTTTAAATGGCAGCTTTTTTTACTTTATACTTTCTATTTAACTTTTTTATTTTTGCTTTTTTCCTGTCCCACAAAGGGAATTGAACCTACAATCTGCTGAAGTCCAGTGCAGGGCATTGCAGTACATCACACATAGTATTCTTATGTACAACAGGAATAGGCAGCCCCTCAGACCCCGTGATCTCATTGCAGGGGATCTGAGGGGTGGAAGGAATGGGGGCGATCTTGCCCCTGAACCACCCAGATGCTATTATCATTATTGAGGGGGTTAAAACACTGGACTATTTTCCAACCCATCCATCACCTATACATACAGCATTAGAGTGCCGTACTATTATGGCGCTGAGCGTTAACTATATGATGCGGAGAGGGAAGGGGTTGAACTCCATTTGTCATCTGTTTTAAATTTATAAATTCCATTGTTTTTTTGTTTTTTTTTACCTAACCCATTTATGCATTGCCAAAAACAGATGTTAGAAAACTGACCCATAGACTTGTCCTATTTTTATTGGACGTTATTTACTGTGTGTTTGTACCAATTGGGGCACATTGACTAAGCTAATAGCACCTTTTGTTCGCGTAAATTGTGCCTTTTTGTGGTCTTTTTCTTCCCTGTGCTTCATTTATAAAGCATTTGCGCCTTTTTTTTCCAGATGTCATGCTGCCCTCGCCGCCACTTTTTGCCGAGAAAAGGGGGTGCAGCCTAACTGGAGATCCTTTTCACGCTGTATTTATGGTTTGCGCCTTTTTAAAAAGGGGCAAAAAAAAAAGGCGCAAATGTCCTCCAGTACATGGGCAGAGTAAAAGAGTCCGCCAGGTCAGACTGCATTAAAAAGTGGCAATTGCGCCATTTTTTTAGCAATAAAACAAAGTGCACATGGCTTATAAAGGCGCATCTAAGCTAACACGTGCACAACATTTAACAAGGAGGTGCGCCTACATCATAGATAGGCACCACAGTACAACTAGTCTAAAAGAAGGCCAAAAAAGGGGCAGATGATAAATTGACTTCTATTGTTCTAAAAACAGATGTTAAAAAAAAGCCCATCACACATCTGTTTTTTTCACTGTTGTGTGCATGAGGTCTAATTCTAACTTTTTTATTTATTTATTTTTTTAGGCTCAGGCCCCACGTAGCGTGCCAGAGTGTAAAAGTGCTGCGGGAAAAAACATGGCAGAAACACATCACGGTTTTCCCGCAGCTCTTTTCACAGAAAGTTCACAGAGGAAACCTCTGCTGACTTTCTGCTTCCATTATACCTATAGGAAAACCACCAGTGTTTCCGTAGGTATAATTGACACGCTGTGTGATTCTCTCAAATCCCATCCACTTTGCAGTGACTGTAAAAAAAAAATGGCAAAATCCGCTGTGTTTATGCCACGTGGAGCCCCAGCATTAAAGTGTACTAAAACAGCACCACACTCGTCTTTGGGCAGTGTCTTGAATTGCAGCACAGGCCCATTGACGTAAATGGAGGTAAGTTACAATAGCAAACATAGCCTATAGAAAAGAGTGGCGCTGTTCCTAAAAAACATAATAGGCAAATTTTATTTGCTGATTCTGAAAGTCACCTTTAGACTTGATTCACACTTATTTTATCGTACTAATTTTATCTTCTTCTATTACAAATAGTAATATTCACACAGGATATAATAAAACTCCATGTTCACCAACACAGTAAATATTTGAAGTATTGCGCTCAGCTCAACCCTTCCCAAACATTTTCCCTGCTAGCACTACAAACCTTATAGGGGTTCTCTGGCAGTGTGTGAACAGAGGTGAAATAACTGAGCATTACACCTGCTCTAATTCCTTAATATATTCTCTGTTGCCATTAGCACTGATCTGGGGTTCCATAGGGATCTATAGGGACCTAGGTATATATTCTTCATCCATGGGGGACTGAATTTAATCAAGACTATATTAGGAAATTAGAGCACATGTTTAGCTCAGTTATTTTGGTTGTATTTATAGTGTACAGGAAATTCCTGTTAACCTTCTTTAATGTGTTGCTGACATGTTTCTGTTTTATAAATTATTTATAAAGTATAAAGCAAAGTATCGTGTAAAAAGGATAAGGCAGCACTTACAAATTAAAATCAGTTTTACAAAAATTACATTTTTATAAGTAAATTCAAAAAATTAGATCTATTTTAGGGCACAAAAATAGGGAGCTATGTCAGTCACAGGGAGACAGACAAGGAAAAGTGGAAGCAGGCTGCCCACTGGCTATACACCCAGAGATGGGCACATTACATTGGCTGCAACACATTTTTGTGATGTTCTCAATGGTATTTTTTAGTTGTTGTTTTTTTGTGTTGGTTTGTTTTTTTAATTCAAAAACACTATGGCTAGACTTGAAAGTAGAATATTGCAAAGTCTACATATAGAAGGGCAGATTTACTGCCCTGGAGTAAAATGCACCAAAATGTAGTGCATCACTGAGTATTTTGGAGCATCAAGTTTGAAATAAAGTTTTTCAGACTAGCAGTGCTTCACAGGTAGGGGGCATTGCTTAGTGGAGAAATGATGTGGCTTAGGCTGGGGCCCACATGACATAAACACCACGGTTCGTCTGCTACACTGTTTCCATAGCTCCTCAGTTACAGAAGCGGCATAGCTGTATGTGCTACACTGTTTCCATAGATCCCATTCACTTCTATTGGAGTTACAGAAACAACATACAGCAGCTACTGATTTGCGGACAGCTATTCCATTTATTGGCAAAAACGGAAATAACCCTTTAAGGCTGAGGCCCCACATTGCAGATTCTGCTGTTTTTTTGAGCCAAAGACTGGCTACAAAAGGAATGGGAAATATATAGGAGCTCTTATACTTCTACCTTCTGCTCAATCCACTCCTGGCTTTGGCTCAAAGAAAGCAACAAAATCTGCAACAAAATTCCGCAACATGTAGCCTTAGCCTTATTGTGTTTTTTTGCATGCCCTGGTTCTAGTGTTATTTTCAAGTATTTTCCTATTGATTTCATTATAGGAAAAAAAAAAACTCATTAAAGCCAGGGGCCCCACGCTGTGAAAACGTTGCGTTTTACATTACATTATTCTGGCTAATCCCATCCACACATTGCAGAAAAATCTGCAGCGGAAAGGCTACAATTTCAAACACACTTGCGTTTTTATAAATCGCAGGATGTCAATTATACCCACGGAAACGCTGGTGTTTTCCATATAGGTATAATACAGGCAGAAAGTCAGCAGAGGAAAACTACTGTGAAAAACACTGCAGAAAAAAATGCAATGCGTTTCCGCCGTGGTCTTTTCTGCAGTGTTTTTTTGCAGCAATTCTCTGTCTCTACATGGGGCCTTAGCCTAAAAAACGCAGGACAGACACTGTGTGAACAAAAAATACCAAGGGGAAACAAACACTATAAAAAACGCTAATCAATACTGGTTGATTTTTTTTTTTTTTTTAAAGAAAAAAAATGGCTAGAAAAAAAAATGTAGTGTGAATGAAGCCAGAAGGGTGTATTTCCATCTAAGGCTATGGCCCCACGTAGGAAAACGCATCTATAAAAAAAAACGCTGCGAAAGAAAAATGCATTTTTCATTGAATTTTTGCTGCATTTTTCTATTTTTTTCTTCCCCTATTCAATATAAAGGGGAAGCAGGAAAAAATGCTGTATTTCTGCTATGTGTGACCTTAGCCTTAGACATTTATGGCACATCCACAGGATGTAGATCCCAAGAACCCTCCATCTGTATGAGGAGGTGGCCATGTGCATCTTTCTCCTTTCACTGCCATGGGATATAGCCAGCAAGCTAGATGTGAATGGAAAGAGACATGCACATTTCATTTTCTGCCCAGTTGTGGTTATCAGCAGACAGCTTACCAGGTGGTATGGGATTGAGAGACAGGTGAAGAATAGGTGGAGGTCCCAGAAGTGGATATCTTGTGTATGGAGCCCTAGGTTTGAATCCGACCAAGGACAAAATCTGCAAGGAGTTTGCATGTTCTTCCCGTGTTTGTGTGGGTTTTCTCCCACATGCTAAAGACATACTGATAGGGAATGTAGATTGTGAGTCCTATATGGGACATTGACTGACAGTGTGCGGAATATGTTGGTGCTATACAAGTAAGCAAACTAAAATATGCTATAAATATATAAAGCTGGCCATGCACAATAGATTTTTGTCGACCACAATGGATGATTTCAGCCATAAAATTACCGTAAACCTTCATTTGAGACAGCAGACTTTAGTCTGCCAAAAGAAGTTCGGCCATGTTAGATATTAATGGCCTGCTGAAAATATCAGTGTTTTGCATGATCGGAGACTTTTGGGCGATCATCAGCCAACTTGCACAGACTCAGTGTGCTAAGGCCCCACGTCGCAGAAACATTGTATAGCTGCATTTTACAGTACCAGCAAAGTGAACGATATTATGTTTAATCTCATCTACACATCTCATCTGCTGAAAAGTTGTATTTTCAAAAAAGCATGTGTTTTTGAATAACATAGCATGTTAATTTTAACTGCAGATTCACTTCTTGTTTTCCCTATATATATAATAGGGGAAGAAAAAGTGCTGAGAAAAACTTTGCTACATGGGACCTTCGCCTCAGGCTACATGCACACGTCAGTGAATAATGGCCATGTGATGTCCGTTTTTTTAAAAAGAACGTCATGAGGCAGCATTAAATTCAATGTCAGTGAATGAGACTATTCACATGACCGTTATTTTGACAGTCCATTGTCACAAACTGTCAAAATAAGGCTCATATCCTATTTTTGGCCTTTCTCATGGATCCCTCAACACACTCAAATGTATGGGGGATCTGTGAAAACAAGTGCCCCTCGGGTGCACCACGTCGTGAAACACAGTTGGAAAACACTGCGGGGAAAAAATTCAGTGAAAACGTATTGTTTTTTTTTTCTGCAGAATTTTTTAAGTTTTTGCTGCGTTTCCCCTCCCCCCCCATTAATATACCCTTATTATTCCGGCTAATCCCATCCACACAGAAAAAATCTGCAGCGGAAAAGCTGCATTTTCAAAAACGCTCACGCTTTTGAAAATCACAGCATGTCAATTATACCTGCGGAAACGCTGGCATTTCCCATATAGGTACAATAGGGGCAGAAAGTCGCAGAGAAACTCTGCAAAATGGCAAAAAACGCAATGCGTTTCCGCTGTTTCTTTCCACAGCGTTTTTATGCTGCTACGTGGGGCTCAAAAAACTTAAGCAAAATCTGCAACAAATTAGGTAGCGTTTCTGTGAGCGTGATGTCTTAGGCTTATGCTTACGAGCAATTCTGTCACGTAATGACAAATACAAATGTCTCTGTATATTGCTACGAATACGAGAATCTGTAAATAACGAACTGGATGTGTTTTGTTCTTAGCACTTACCTAAATCTATCACTGAGTTTACAACAATGGACAGACCAAATGAAGACAGAACCTGGGCCATAGTATTTACCGTACACCGTTCTACCTTAAGAATAAAATCATTCTGCTAATCAAAGCGGTAACTTATTTTTAGGTGACAGTTCCCTTCAAACGTAAAGGCTGCCAGGGATTGATTGGTGACTTGAATACTAAGCGGCCTCTATCCCCTCTTCGTGTAACTGAAAATAACACATCTGCTTGTTTTGTTTCTGCTGCTAATCCTCCCTGGGACTGTTTGTCGTCTGTTGGGGAATGGTAGCGACTGTTCGGTATCTCGGGGCTACAGCAAAGCAAAGAGCCACAAAAATAACAACCAGGAATATTTGTGAACTAGACTGAAAAATGAAAACTGAGCGTCCCCTTTCCGCGTGTCACCTCGCTACTTGCTTTGATATGGGTTTTTTCATATTTGAAATAGAAGCAAGCTCTCTGATAACAGCATCAAGGCTGAGCGCAGGCAGCAGCTGTGGGTAATTACCCAGCCGCTCAGGTGAGCACAAGGTGGAAATGTCCAGGCCGCCTTACAAAATGGTAGGAAGAGCTGTATTTTGTGTAAGGGCAAGTTCACACAAGGACATTGAGTGCGGCTGAAAAATGGGAAAAGACAAGTAATCATCAGGAGATTCGGGACCCACAGCAACATTTAGAATGGACCCCCTCTTTTGTAGCTTCAGAACATGAATTCAGGTCTTAATAGCTACACACATATATACACATATATGCATAAACAGCCAGAGATACAAAATATAGAAATGTAGATATGCCTAAATTCACACAGGAATAAATACAAACAAACAAAGCCATGTGGTTGGTATGGGGCCCATGAAAGAAGTGTCTTTGGTCTAATCCTTTCTGCTATTGGGTGATGAGAACCTCTCAAGGACTCCCCTCCCCAGAGGAACTACATTGTTAGCAAACAAGGGAGTGTGGAAACTAGCCAAAAAGCACCCACTCTTCTATGTACGCCACTGCTAAGGTTAGGTTCACATCTGCACTAGACTCTCCATATAGAAACTGCCAAAAAGCAGAGGAGAGAAAAGGCCTGCACGGAGGCTGCTTTCAGTATGAAAACGTTGGACAACCTGAGGACCCCATTGTAGTTAATGGGGCCTTCCGGTGTCAGCGTTCTTTTAGCAGTCCTGTCTATGTCCTGGCAGCGTTTGAGGCATCTCACAGGGACATCTTTGTTACATGAGACTGTATGTTGGAGGGCGTGAGGTTTATTACGTAGGACTGTATGTAGGAGGTTTATTACATGGGATTGTATGTTGGAGGGGGCTAAAGGGAGGCTGAGTCATGTTGCAGGATGAGGCTTTACGCTGAAAGAACTGAAACAGCAGGAGTTTACAGTGACACTCCAGCATTTACTTATTTTTTTTAACTATGCAAGGTATTCGTCAAAGTAGATTCAAAACATACAATTGTTGATGCCGTCACCTATATCTAACCCCTGTACCCATGTCTTGTACTTGTACCCAGGACTAGTACCTGTAGTCATGTCTACTTTCTGCTTCTGCAAAACACTGCAGAGCTAATACTAAAATGTACCTTTTGGGACCTTATACTGTAATGTCACCAAGTCCTGGATGCTGCACCAACTGCTGGGGAAGGTAATGTTGGCATGGTGACCTGATGAGAGAGGGGGGACTTTGGACAGTATGTGAGAGAGGGGAACTATAAGGAGAAGATTATGTGAGAGGCCAATGAGGAACTGTGAAGCATTATGACATAAGAAGTAGAGTTAAAAAAAAGCGGGAACCTTTGGTCACATGGTAGTTCTGGATATAACTGGACTTATTAACCTTACCTAAATGCATATTTGCATTTGTCTAGGTTTTGGTTGTTCTAATGATTATTTGGCTTTTGCATGATCATGAAAAAATATACTGTATATATTTTATAAAACATATTGATCAAATTGGTGGTAATTTGCAGCTTTCCATGGCACCTTGACAGTATAAGCCTCCTAATTTATAGAAGATGAAGAAGACATACTCACGAGGATAGTCATGTGATCGTTTATCCAGCTAAGTAAACTGCTTAAGGTGGCCATACACATTACCGGCCAATTTTGGCAGACCTGGCCAACCATCTATATTGAATGAAGAAAAGATTGGGCGTCATGAATCTTTTGCCAGGTCCTTTGTTCCCCTGGGAGGTACTAGGTGTCTGGCAGTGACATAGCTCACTCTCCCCATTAAAAAAAAATTCCAACTATTGGCCCCCACCAAACATGTATGTGTATGGGGTAGTTGGAAGGAATAGTTATAGGCTTAATATTCAGATGACCGCCAGGTTTGTACTAAATTGCCTTGTGCCTACCAGATAAAATTATTCTGGGTGTTCACCCTGCAACAACTCCTAAGAAAAAGACTATAATACCCTTCAAATTTAGTTGGACCATTATTGTGTTAGAGCCTGGACCCATCGGGAGATCCTCTGGTTTGTCTGACAACTATTGGAAGTGTACGTGCACCTTTAGCATTGGGAACAAAGCTAGATTTGGGTAGTATTGGTTAAAAAAAAAAAACTTGCATTGCTAAAATAGAGATCTCAAAAACATACTGAATGCAAATATTGTCAGAAACCTAATATTTAAGTAAAAGGGTTTCCACCAATAGGCGACGTCCCTAAAATTTGAAGGTTACAATTCAGCTAAGTTAATCATCCCATCATCTTCCATTCCGTCCCCATTTTCTATATTCTGCTCTTTTGTCCTATCCCTACTCAGCCTTTACAAATCTATGGTCGACACAGCAAACATGTGAAGTATCTCATCTACAAAACAGCTTTTTCTGAAACTGGCTTTATGCATTGAAAATCAGCAGATTACAACAGCCTTGTTCTAAAACCATTCAGATAGACATTGTATGTAATGTTTGTATTCACACTGAATAACTGAAGTGGCTCTGAGACAAATGCATTGAAAAAGTGTTAAAGAGCAGACATAGTTTGTTCCCTAGAACTTTCTATGACTTAGAAAAGAAAATGTAAATTCATCAAATCCAGGGAAATTATATTGTATATAAAAAAATGCACATTATAAGCAAATGGAGTTCTAAGCAAACATGATGCAGATCTAAAAAGAAAGAAGACAAAGAGACCTATACAAAAAGAACAACTGTTAGGAAATGTATGAATTCTCATTAGCAACTTTTCTCTATATCATGTTCTCTATATGACATTCTAAGGATTTCCTAGGATTAAAAAAAAATTGCTTTTATTGCCAAAAACAGCATCACTTTTGTCCACGGGCTGCGTATGGTATTGCAACTCAACCCATTGTTCGTAAATGGATAGACTACATTAAATACCTTGAAAAACATATCAAGAAATTTTCTCAAAAAATACTGAATTCTGGTTTAAGTAAATGTGTCTGTGTTAGCTTGGATTACACAAATAGTTCTGCCTTTTTTTTTTGAAAAAGCACCTCTTTTGTTCGTAGGCTATATTGGGTATTATCAGCTCAAGCCCTATTCACTTGAATCAGAATGCAACAGTTGGGTTGTTGAAGTAGCGCTCCCACAAAAAAAATATATTTTCCAGACTGGTACATGATCTAAACTGTAGTGAAGGGAATTTTTTTTTGTCTGTAATTTATCAATTTATTTCTTGTCCTCAGCTTTGTCACATGACTGAGGTTCACACTAGCACTGGGAGTCCATTCTCCTGGACCATCGGAGAAGCAGGAGAGCGGACCACTTATATAGTGTATACCAATGAAGCCCAAAAGACCCCATTAACTATAATGGAGTCCATTAGGTGTCTGTCATTTGTTTGTTCTTTTTAATCGAAATCACAGAAGAAAAAAAGTTGGGCTTGCAGGATTTTTTTTCATCCAGAAATTTTAGATGGAGACACCAACGTAGATGTGAACCTAGCCTGACTCTGATAATATCTGTGTAGACAAGAGGTCAAGTTCTCTGTACATTCCTATTATAGTCACATTGGGACTCTAATAGGAGTGAATAGTGAATCTTACTTTCCACACATAGGTTGCTGTCTAAGAGTTTTATTGCTGATCACATGATACTGCTGAGGACCAGAACGGAGTGGATGACTCACAAATGCAGCCACTGGTAAGAATATTACCTTAAAGGGGTATTCCCATGACCATAACCATTTTTAAATTTGTAGATCATTAAAAGTTAAGCATTTTTGCAAATATAAGTAATTAAACATTTTGCAGAGTTTTAAAGATTTTCTCTAAATATCTTGTGGTCACGAGTTGTTGTCTTGATCGGTTGCCAGTGGATACGACCATGAATGCAGGACCTTTCTAAGGTCAGAAAGTCAGCCATGATTTGCCTTATTGTGGCCGGGATATCTTCTCATACATGTAGTGTCCCTGCCTGATAAACAGTAGAATATAACACCTCTATAGATCTCATCTCATCTATCATTAAATGCAGTACTGACAATAAATGTTACAGCGTATCTACTTCCTTTCCCTGTACAAATATATCTAGAAAACTCACCCATAGACCTCAATAAACCTCACCCATAGACCTCAATGAATTGACTCCCCTCTTTTGCTGCCTATGCCCATGGCTATGCTGCAGAACATATCACTAAATGCTGTTAACAGTGTAGAGGAGAAGCTCAGGCAAAATGGCTGCCCACCATAAAAAAAAAAAAAAAAAAAAAATCAGATTAGAAAGAAGTGATAAACTTCACCATTTGGTTTTAATAAATAAATAATTTTGTGATAAATTACCTTTATGTAAAATTGCCATATTATATTAAGTATTTGGTGTAGTTTTGTCAACTAATGTGGATAGAATGAATTTGTAATACCAGACACAGTCCAAGGGTGGTGCTATTTTGTTTTTTTTTTTTTTTTCTTTCCTTTCCCGGACTATGATTTTAATTAGTCACAAATGATGGGACTATACCATTTTGCAAATAAATATTTTGTATGTTCTACTCTAACATACCAAATTTTGTCTATTGCATACCGATTATAATCCCTTTTTTAGGCCGGGGGGCCCATGTGGTGTAAATGCCGTGGTAAAAAATGGGGCATTTTACATTCACTGTGTAGTGGATGGGATTCTAGCAAATCCCATCCCCACAGTGCAGGAAAATACGCACTGCTGACACTCTGCGATTTCCAAAACCGTTGTGGTTTTGGAAATTGCAGCATGTCAATTATACCTATGGAAACGGCAGGTAGGTGTGCTACAAGGATTTTTTTTTTTTTTAGGGCTGCCCTAAAAAGGTTGGGAAACCCAGCAGTACAGTGTGTTTTAGACCATTGTCTCTAACCCATGGTCCATCTCCAGGAGAAAGGAAGTCACAGATTATTTTAGGTTTAGTTGAAATTTCAAGATTTTTAGGTTGTTTTTAAATATAGATAATAACATGAAAATTAAAAACAACATCACCAAAAATTCACTTGAGAATGAAGTTTGAGTTATCAGTAAAGGGTTTAGATGTGGCAACATTTTGGCACAAATTAAGTCAATTAATAGGTGCTGCAAAGTAAAACATAAATGTCACTATGATGAATTTGGCACAGCTTTAGCCTTCCTGTTCTAAATATTAGACAGGATTAGTAAATCTGTCCCAATATTTCTTACAAAATTGAGGTGTATAGTAGAGTGTGCACTAGACAAATATGAAGACAAGTCATTCTTCAGCATTTCTTTATAAGTTACAAGTTTGGTAAAGTAATATAAAATAAAGATGGATGAAACAATAGTAAATCCACTTCTCTGCAACGATGAATTATGTCACGGACAAAATTTATTCTTCATATCAAGAACACTAACGTTTCTGTATTAAACAAGAACAAAAAAGGCATACGTTCATTCTATCTTAAAAATTACGCATTGCTGAGGTAAAGTTATCCATCCAAAAGATGCAACAACATCTCAGAATTGTTCTGACCTTATCCAACATTACAAATAGGGGAAAAATTTCACAATATTCTAAAGCAGCTGTACTGTTGTCTTGGCTCACTTCGTCGTTGGTCTACAGCCCCCACCATTTTTTTTTTTTTATTGAACCACTTGCCAATGAGGTGGTAAACAATTTTAATGGAGACGATAGATCAACATCTGAAGGAAAGCCAAATTGGAGTACCTCTGTGCTAAGAAATGGAATGGGCCCAAAACAAAATAAATGAAGCAGCTTTTGTTTATTAGTATATTCTTTTCCTGCTTTATACCTTTTTTAGAGACCAAACAAAACTTTACAAAAAATTACACACAGGTCATCAATTTATACAAGGTTGGTTTGAAATTGGCTTTATCGATATTATTAATGAACACTAACTATGAGTTTAGTCATAAAGGGCATCAAGTCTAAATACTTCTGGAGACTCTCAGAGTCGGAGTTGGCCTGTAACATATTCCAAAGTGTTTCAGGCAGGTGTGGCACTGAATTGGATATGTTTTAAAAGTGAGGAGTGGTATCATGTGCCTTTCTTAATTTCCTCATCTGCATTCAAGGAAGCTACATGGGTGTTGTTTTTTTTTTGTAGACAGCTTTGTTAGAAGTTGGAAACTTTATGTAGTGAATTTACAGGTCACATAGTCTTAAAAGTGCTGTAAAATGACCAAGTGCAATTTTCTGCATTACATAGCTTGCAGAACATGTCAGACAGGTATACTCAAAAATACAACTATTGCATTCCAATTTAGCCCATATAGTACTCAATGAGAGTTATAGACAATATGATGTTCATGTAACCAAAATATGGTTTCCTAATCAAGGCCTCATGGAGGAATCACCAGGAAAACTCTTAAGTTGCCCATACACCTTCAATATCTGTCAGCCGAAAGCTTGTTTGGCCAAAAGCTATCTCTACTCTGCCCTATTCACATGCATGCTTGGTTCAGACAAGCGTGTATATATTGTGAATGGAGCGAGTGAAGAAAGCCACTGCCAGATCTCCCTGGTGGTTGCTTATCTCCTGCCAGAACAAAAGATTGGGCGTTGAAATTCAGCATGCCTGATTCTTCTTTCTCCCCATTGTCATGTACCAGGAGAAAGTCAGGTGGCCCCTATACACATGAGATGGTTGGCTGGTCCCAAATAAATCAATGGGCTTGGCCAACATTAATGTGTATAGATGCCCTAAATAAATTAGTGTAAAGGTCATTGAATTTGGTTGTAAGGGACACTTCAGTGGATCTTCGCATGGAAAGTTTTATGGTGGGTTGGAGATTAGTTTTCTTACAGTCACGTCCCCACGTTCAAAACTGATGAGTAGACATCTTTAAACTCTAGTCTGAAATGTATGTAAACACTAATACTGTATAGCCTGGTAGCTCTTGTGGATCACTGGTGGATTGTGAAATATTTCAATAATTGCAGAAAATAACTTCATTTAATCCAATTGGAAAATAGTTTTCACAGTGAACGATGTAGCTAAGATTTAAAGCAAAATAAGTGAACTTCCAACAATGGTGGGAGGACCATTGGGCCTTCAATTATGTAATCTAATTTATTCTCTTGTGTCATTGTTCATCATGTTTAATACAGCTCTCCAACTAGCCGATTATCTTCTGTCATAAACCCTGCATGTTGTATAAACTTGTTTATAGGACTGGAAGCAGACGGGGGTCAAGCCATTGACTAGGACATCATAGAAAAGCCTTCTAAGATGTTATCGGATACATTTCACACCTAAAACTTGAAGATCTCTATGAAAACCTCTTTCCCCTGGACCAATGTTGCCCCCAAAAACCCATCTGGATGTTGGTACCAGTGCAAACTTTGCATGTCATTGACAGAAACCATCACATCATCTATAAATGTTGAAATTTTACACTACTCACTCAGAGCAAAGTTCTGTCCAAAAATGTCTAAAACAAAGTAACTTTTTTTTAGGACTAATTGAAAAGTAACAAACTTTTAACAATTTTGTTCTGGTCATAAATATACAGAGAGAAAATGTATGTTGATAAGACAGTATATAAGGCACATAACAGTCTTTGAGAATACAGAAGATTCAGCCAACTTAAATTAATGGTTCTTTCCCTTGTTTAGTCCACAAAACTGTATAGTTACACAAATGTTGTGTTGCAGATACATCTTCCAAGCAATCCTTCAGTTTATCAAAACACCAGTACAATGAACTCTTCTTCAAGACCGTCCACCAAAAAATGTAAATTATTCATTGAACAAAGTCTCTATTAAAATACACTTGGAAATCGACTAAAAATATTTTTTTCTTTAAAGAAATTTTCAAAGAGTCGTCAGAAGAGATTTGTGAGTGTTGTCTGTGGAGGGCTTCGAGATTCGTGTACGTCCAAGCTGCCAGGCACTGAAGTCAGTACGGAGGTCACAGTTGGCATTGTGGGGTTAGTTAAGTCTGTTAATGTGGTTGGGGTAGTGGAGGGACTCATTGAGGCATTTGAAATTTCAGAGGCTGGTCCTGATGGAGTCCCAGCTTGAAGAGTAGAATCTGATGTTTTGTCCACACCATTATTTTCTTGCCGCAGAAGGTTCCTTCTGAATTTGGCTCGTGCATTTTGAAACCATACCTAGAAGAAAAGGAAGAACATTTAGATCTTGGCTAAGAATTCTTTAAATTCTAAGTTACCGATGAGAATAAATGAACAATGCAATATTATAACAGTAGTGTAATAATCGTAAAGTTTTGTACTAGAACGACAGGCTACAAAATAGCATAGAACATCGGTAGACGGTATAACAATTGCTACAACTTTAGATTGGGTTGAACAACTGGGTTGACTGGAGAAGTAAAGCTGATAAGTATTATAGATCCAAAAGATCATGCTGTACAGTACCTGTATAAGTGTACAGTCCACATGATCATATAATATATCAAATATCTACCTGAAGTCAATAGTCTTTTGGTTCCTGTGCAGGTTCTACTTTCAATAAAAATGTCACAAGACAGTCCAAAGATTTTAATTTAACAATTTTTACTTTTCTACTTCCCACTGTATTGTTTGTGTGTATAAATTGCATATACTGGTATTTTGTACATATTTTATATATACCTGTAAAACTCTTTTGGTTAAGCCTGTCTTCTGTGCTAGTTGCTTTAAGTCCTTGGCATCTGGATTGTGGTTAATAGCAAAGTAAGATTTCATTGTCCGCAGCTGATGGTGTTTGAAAGAGGTCCTCATGCGTTTGGTTTTCTGGTTAGGGGTGTACTGTTGGTCTCTGTCCATGTGGTCTCCATCATTTTCATTGCAGCTTAGAGCTAGCAAGAAACAAGAGAGGGGATGTTATTAACGGCAATAACAACACAACACTGTAATTTACCACTAATGTGAACTGGACTTGTAAATAAACTGTATAAGAAGGAAAATCTTGGAAAATTTTGGTTGGCTAATTATCTGCACACGCTTCAGTACATCCACCTGTGACACATGAGGAATAAATATCATGTGACCATAGTAATCAAAGTAACTACGCCAGAAGACATCCAGGGAGTACTAGAAACCACAACAGTGGAAAATCGTGAGCAAGACAACAGCTTGGACTTTTGCTTTAAAACACCTTTAGTGGATAATGAAATTCATAAATACATAAAGTAATATCAATAATCTTCATTAAAGTTGTCACCAAATGGAAACAAAAACAATCCCATGATGTGGAAGGCCAAAAATCGTTAAAATAAGGAAGACCTTAAAAAATAAAACTACACAAAGAACATGGCCTGAGATTCTGCTGGCCAAACTTTTTGCAGAGCTTTGGAAAACCACAAGACAGTATGGACAATTTTGCTTTAGAACCTTCCTGCAACTTGTTTCTGCTTCTACACTACTAAAACAACCCATTTTTTGTATGTTTGTTTTATTCCATTTCAATTGTTAATACTCAAATCTATTTGCATCTATTTCATGCACGGTTAGGTACATCAGGTTTACTAGTTGAAGGGAGATAGCATTTTACATTAACTTTAGATTCTATGTTTTTATATAATGGTGTCCTATACTGTTGTCCTATGCTCTTGACTGTATATCCAAAAATTACTCTGAATACTAATTATAAAATAATAGTCTATCTTTTAACTCCTAAGGTGTACACAGGAGTCACTTGTGTCTTATATTAAGTCATATATTTAGACTGCTATGTGTCAGTGGTTTGCAATTAATTGATAGAAAATTGTAACAGACAATTCTTTACAATATTAAGTAAACATTGTAGCCATTTAGTACATGGATAGATGCTTTATAAATAGATAAAGCATCAATGTATAAATAAAATAGATGATAGCGTATACATGATAGATAGATAGATAGATAGATAGATAGATAGACAGATAAAACATATATAAAATGTAAATTGTCATAAACACTTGTTTCATTAAGTAAACTTTCCATATTTATAATAGATGAATAGATGTATGGATAAAATAGAATAATACATTAAAAGATAGATATGAGATATATAGGTAGGTAGATAGATAGATAGATAGATAGATAGATGGATAGATAGATATGAGATATATAGGTAGGTTGATAGAAAGATAGATAGATGGATAGATATGAGATATATAGGTAGGTTGATAGAAAGATAGATAGATAGATGGATAGATATGAGATATATAGGTAGGTTGATAGAAAGATAGATAGATATGAGATATATAGATAGATAGATAGATAGATAGATAGATGATTGTAGATACAGTATAGGTAATATATATAAATAAATATATAAATAGAAGGTGTATAGATAAAATTGATGATACTGTACATAACATATATAGATACAAAAATGGAAGATTAAGAGTGCTATATGTGATTGGTTATCTGCATCCTGCATAGAGCCATGTTTTATCTGGGTAAGGGTGGTCTTTTTTCTGCCATATGTCTTTTTTTGCTATATATGTGATTTCTTTTCAGTTAATTGATGGAAAATTGTCATAAACAAGATTAAAATTTACACCCATATAGAGTAGATAGATAACAGTACAGATAAAAAAGATGAATTATAGATCTTAGATTGTCTCTGTATAAAAATAGATGATTGATAGAAATACGATAGATAATCTAGATAAAATAGATAATAGATAGAATTTCTTATAACCTATTATACTATACATATGATCCCTTTATAAAACAAAGAATAAATGTCTTTTATTGTTCCTAGTACTACAGGGGTAGGCATACTTCCGCACCATCATTGCACATTTCTAGCTCGGTATCTAGGACGCTGGACTTGTAAGATCTGTACATCATTATCATTTCTTGGAGCAACGAATCTCATTGTTTTTTGAATTATGCAAAAGAAATGGGGCAACGTCATTACTGCAGAGGTAACACCAACAGAGACTGGGAAAGCTGCATACTTGAGAAGGAGCGGTTTCACATTGTAAAAAGATCCTATAGTGTGATATGTAAATGCTCCTGGCATAGCTCTCCAGCATAATGCAGAATAATCTTCTAATTCTGTATGCCGGTGCCAAAAGCGTTTTATGATAGTTAGGACCAACATGCCAAATCAGAAAAAGTGATGTGGCGTTTACTATGTGTAAATGGATACATAGATTAAAGTCAAAATCGATGCAACTTGTTAGTAAGATTACAAGATGTATAATATTGCTACGCATCCTACAGAACAAGGGAATGCTGGAAAACAGAAATTGCAAAAAGTTAACCCATTTAAGGAGATCTATTCATGAATTACAGATGTAGTCATGATTTTTTGAGCATATAAGGCCATGTTCACATCAGGTTTGGTGTATACCACAAAATAAAGGTATGGTATAGTGTATCAGACTATGGTATTCCAGTAAAAAATGTATATGTTGCCACCTTTTCAATGGAACCCTATGGGTATGCCACTGTAGGTCATGAGTCTGACGCGTACTATATATATACTGTTCATGTAAACAGAGGCTTACATCCAGTAAAACCACATATTACAGAGAGTTGAACCAAATGACAAATTCAGCTCCGTTTATCGACTGATTTAGGTAAATAGATCATGAGGCGCCAACCATGTATTTAGATAGAGTTCATTTATCAAAAGAGACCTGAAAAACTGCCATTTAACTACCAGGTAAATATAGGTAAGGAATATATACAGTAACCAATCATATCCCATTGCAAAGTGATCGAATTGGTTTATATGGGCAATTGCTCCACTTTTTGTATTAGCCTTAGTTTCTATACACATGCCTATGTTTGAAGCCTAACAGGGCATTACAAGCTAAGTGTATTACTAACTAATCCTTGTTTTATTTCTGAAGTATAACTTTCTCACACTCCAAAAATGGGTTGCATATTGGTAATGGACATAGTTCTAAATAGACATGTTCTTGTTAAAGTAAATAAGGAACAAACGGAAAGTCAGCTAAGGAAAACCAGCTAAATATCACATAGCTACACCCATTGGTCTAATACATGGTCATACTGATGAGATCATTGCAACTCTTTCCTAGATATCTGAGTAATTCTTAGGTTTCGTCATACCCTGTTGTGTGAGTTGTTACAAATACAAACATGGTACATGACTTCTCTGCTAGATACAATGAGTCACTAAAAATAATACTACAATATGATCATTATTAAAGCGGTTGTATGTACCCAGCCAAAGGATCTGCTTTTGCCCAAACACAGCTCTTCTCTTTTCTATAGAGTATGTCTGGTACTGTTGCTTTCACTTAAATGAGATTGTTCTGCAGTACCACCCATGGCCTATAGGTAGGAGTGGCGCTGTTTCTTGTAGAAAAGCAGCTGATTTTTCTATGGTGTTAAACAGTTTGTCCAGCTTTCAAAATCCATTTTTATATTCCCTACCAAAGAGTTCTGACTTAATAAGGGGGGTTATTTGTTTATCCCATAAATGAGTGTCAATAATCCAAAAATAAAAGGGCTACTACATATGAATATCATTTATACCATGGAATAGAGAGCAGCATTCACAAAGAGCATCCCTCACTCTGGAGGACTTGTGCTGTCCTGCACTCTGATTTGAATGAGCAGAGTGTAATTCTTAATTTCCCCTATGGTGGCGCTGCTGGGAAATTAAACACTTACTGACACGTTTTCCCACAGATTACTGTACAGCTCATCACAGGAGGTCCCAGAAGGGGAACACTTTGTGATAAGTTTATTGTAATGGGATTCTTCGTAGAGTTTGTTTAAAGTGGAGAACCCCTTTAAGAAGCAAGTCATAGTAGAACACAAGAAAGAAAGAGAAATAGAAGACAAAGAATGATGATGTTATTAATAAAAATGATTGAAAATATGGTTGGTAGGGGTATTCCTTGCTGAAGAGTAAACCACCATGAGTTGGAAGGTATGCCATTTGATAGGCTGCCAGACAGTTTAGCAGCTGGCAATTGTCCATGGAAGCCTGTACTTAACTCATTAACCGCCGCACAATATCTCATCACTTCACATTCCACAGAATACAAGAAAACAAGAAGTTTTATACAACATACACCACATAAGCTTGTAGCAGCTATTCTCAATCACAGATGATCTTCGAGGAGTCTCCTATTACTAATGTCATGTTAGGAATTTTCTTTGTGGTCTTCGACAAACACTTTCGAAAATTTTTGACAAAAACATTTCCCGTTTCACCCAGCCCGAGCGATATTACATTATATCATATTTTTTTCAAGATTATTTTTAAAGTCTTAGAAAGCAAAGCCTAAAGGAAGAGATTCTGGAAACCAAAGTAGATGTGGTTTAAAAAACTGGTTTCAATTTTCTGCAGTTCTTTGGTCTGGCTTGGAGAAAGAGAAAAAAAAAAAATCAATTGCTTTTGAAAATAAAGCTAGCTTTAGCCGCAGCCAAAACTAACTGACTTGTCTCCAAAGGACAGCAAAACTTGTTATTGTAATAGTGACACATGAAATCTGTTGATTGCTTGCAAAGTACTCTGGCACAGGCCGACGCCAAATCATTTCATTTCGCAATGCAGGGAGAGGGGTGTTCACTCCCAAACTATTCTGCGGAATAAACTCCAAAGAATCTGCTGCTTCAACTAATGATTTTGTTATGTCAAATGGAGCAAGGAAGAGTGGCCGATAAGTTCTGCCTTCACACATGTAGTTTTATATTAGTAGACGAAAAACACCAACTATGATGTTATAATGACAAACTCAGCTCTGCTACATCTAGAAGTCATAGCTATATAATATTTGGACAGCTTTATGTCTAACACTTTATTATCCAAGGTGTAACTTTGTCAAGGACTCCCAACTATCAGGCAGTATATATAGTGCTGCTCTTCTAGTACGTGGGCCCCCTCAGGCTCCAGTGTCGGGCCCCCTAAATCTATACCCTTTATAATGTTTTCTCTATATATGACTATATCTAATACCATTTATGGTTAAATCTGATAAGCACCCCTTGATTTATACATTGAGGCTGAGGCCACATGTTGCTGAAAAGCTGTGTGTTTTGTTGCAGATTTTGCTCCTTTTCAAGCCAAAGCCAAAGTGGATATAGCAAGAGGGAGAAGTATAAATGTGTCCTTGATATTTCCCATTCCTTCTGAAGCCAACTATTGACTTTAAAAAAAAACCTGCAACAAATAAACGCAGGATTTCTGCAACGTGTGACCTCAGCCTAATACAGATTCAGCTCTCCTTAGAGTTAGGCCTTATCCATGTTGCAGGGGAAACACATAGGGACATATTTATTACAAATAATGTTTCATGATCCAGTCTATGACCCAAATGTATTAAAAGGTGCACACAAATTTGGCATATTTTTGTCCCTCTTTAAGTCAAAAAAAATTTACATTTCCGCCTATTATTAAGAATAACATTTCATGCTCCAGTCTAAAACTGGTGAGTTACAGTAAAGTGAACGAAATATATTAAGAGGGGAACATCTCTCAAAAATTTGGAACAATTTGATGCATTTTTGTCTCTTTTTAAATAAAAAAAAATGAAATCTACACCTGCTATGAGTTGGCGTAGATTTGCTCCACTTTTTGGATCATATTCTGTCTTAAATGTAACATCAGAACTATGTTGGCACTCCCCATCCCAAGTAACCCTGTCCACTTTTGTCAATTTTAGAAAGTGTCGAGAGGCGAGAACGGTCCCAAATTATAGCGTAAATATGGTTTGCGGCATAATTTGTAACTTTTCGGGCATAAATGTGATGATACATTCCCCCTTCATGATACTTCTTTACTACAATGTACTCCATGATTGAAGAAAAACAGAAAATGATAATAAAATTTAAAATTCTCTGAAGATATAGACATAGTTACACTTAGCAGAGCTGAGTTGTTACGTGTAGCAAAGCAGAGTTTGTCATATTGGAATATGAAAGTTTTGATAATAACCCAAAGTTCTGGAATGTATTGTACATTAGACCTTCCCACCCAGTGAGGTACATGGGGCCTAGGGATATAGAGGGTTCTTATACAGCAAAGAGTTAAGATTCCTTTTCTCCCTATTTGGATATTTGGTTGGGAATTACTCTACAGAAAGAATAAGTCCAGCACTTGTAATACAATGAAGCACATTGTGCAGCAGACTGGGTTTATCCCTCTTGTCTGAGTGTGTTGAATCTCTTGAAGGACTGCAATAGGGTAAATCTCTTTGGGAAACAAGCTAGAATTTCTATGACAAACCTTCAGGGGTTTGCAGGAGTAGCGGAGCTGAATTTGTCATTACATTCTGTTTATCTCCTGCCCTATTGAAATCACTGATAACAAACCATGGCAGCCTAATAATAGAATCATCATGATGATACATTGACACACTAAGCAATGCCAATTCAGCTCTGCTACAGCTACTTTTTATATGTTAAGTTACTAACTATACATTTTGCTGTAGGTATAATACTATGTTTAATGCAAAAAATTGCATACAAAGGTCTCAATAGACAAGTGCTTACAGTACATGTAGTCTTGTATAATACAAATGCATTGGGGAGAAGTTTAATAAGTACAGATGTAGCAGTGCTGAGTTGTGTTATTTGTTGTTTTTCATTGGTGTGCAGGTAAACTTCCATATTTCATACATTAGTGAATTAGAACAGTTCACAAGCACAGCAAATAATCAACCCAACCCAATATAATGTATAGTATAATGATAGAAGTAGCACATGTATGTATCACTGGTGTAGTTTGTTGTGGTGTAGTGCCGGTCAGGCAGCTGTGTCTGTTTTTCCAGGTTTGTTTAGCTTATGTAATAGCGTGATGCGTGGTTTAGTTTTATGGTGCAACAGGAGGAGATATTACACATGTAAAACAAATCAAACCTAAATACAAGTAAAACAGGAGTGTATGAAATGAAATAAGTACATTTCAAGAGCGAACTTCCTAGGGGTTCATATAGAACCAAAGTTCATCATTGCACCAAGAAATATATGGTAAAGGTGTTGAGGCAACATAGCGCTGCAGAATCAATCACACACATACTGTACCTATAGTTTCTCCATACAGGTATAGGTGTCAGGGGTTGAGTCTATGTAAGAGATTAATTTGTCATTTGGTACAGCGCAAAGGGAGGTCATAACTTAGAGCAACATTTGCCTGCAGTTTGCATTCTGCTTGCTTGAGTTTCCTCTAGTTTTGTCCAGTTTCCTCCTACATTCCAGTGACGTATGGATATGTTAATTGGTTTCCTACAAAACTGGCCCTTACTTGTATGTGTGTATATGCAATGTAGATAGATTAGATAGATAGATAGATAGATAGATAGATAGATAGATAGATCAGACAGATAGATAATCGATGACAGATATTAGAAGAATAGATTGGATGGATAGATAGATATAACACATTATTATTTTAAAACATATTTTATGTACTTCCATTAACCCTTTATATCGCAATAGGGACAGAAAAGTATTTTTTACACCAAGAATAACCAATCGCAATACTGCAACACTCCATTCTACGTTGTACATGGAAGCTATGAGGCTAAAGTCCAGGCTTCCACCTACCTCTAGAGGTGCAGCCCCATCATGGAGTCAGCACGCAGGAGCTCATTTCCTTTTACATTAAACCCCCCATTGTCTCGAAGAAAAGAGTAAACTCACAATAGTCAGAGAAAGCTAAACCCAGCACAATGCAGAGCACCCTCACAATAAACTTTCACCATACAACCCATATACTTTCTTTCTTCCCTGGGAATTAAGTCCATGTAGGGATTCGGCCTCAGCATTCACCCCAAAGACTGCTCTCTGGGGGGGAGGGGGAGAAGTCTCTTTGCTCTTAATGTACCATTGCTATGTAAACAGCTTGTCAATAGTCTACTAAACAAACAACATACATGGGATGACAGTATAATGAATGGTCAGTACTACAGTACACTATATGGTACATTACTCTGTCACAATGCTACAGATAGGAGCAGAAAAGGCACAAAGAGATCATTTGTAGTAGTAATAGTAGAAGTAGTAATAGTAGAAGTAGTAATAGTAGAAGTAGTAATAGTAGAAGTAGTATACTAACGTTACTATTACTTGTAATGCAAATCCTACTACAATTATTACTATACCACAACCACCACTACTACTAATTTTGCTACTAAAGTCATTACTCTGAACTCATTATGACTATTCATTGCTTCATTGCTATTACTGTTATTTTTGCTAATACTATTATTGACATGATAATTCTTATTGATACTTTTTATTACTATTTTAGAATCACTATTATGGCCACTATTGTTTCTACTACTTTTATGACTATTAATGTTGATATGAGATAGATTTATAGACAGATTGGAGATGATAGATTGATAGATAGAGGGATAGATAGATATTAGACAGACTGTTTTAGCAACTTTCAAATGATGACTATAATGTGAAGGTCAAGATTTGCCTCAGTCTTCAAAAATTGAAGTAATGGATAACAATTTGTCCTGCTATAAGTTTGTTACAAATTGAAGTGGTGAACACTTTGGTCAGTCCATCAGGCTTAATGTATTTTAATATATACATGTTTTTATTTTGCCATAAATCTAGTAATGTGTATGTATATATACAGATGTAACAGCTATGAGCAAAACATTCATATTGCACCACCAGACTTTCATTTCACGCTTACACAAACTGTGTAGTGTGGCCGCCATTTGGATGGGAAGAAGCTGTGCTACGCAAAATGCAATATATATATATATATATATATATATATATATATATATATAATATTTATTTATTCTTAACTGTTTAGCCACAGCCCCTAGAAAATATAGGTATACATTATGTAATGCAGTTTTCTAGGATTGGTTCTGGCTGCCATATTTTCTGCTTTACACCGATTAATACATTGACCCAACAATTCAATACAATGACAGCTGGCCTTATGGATTTGTCTTATGGGTAATGCTAAATATAAGGTGGTACTTGCAACAAATGAAATGTTTATAGGGTGTAGCTGGTATATAACACCTTGGTCTTTTAACTGCATTGTATTAATACGTTCTATAAGCAAACAGGCATAAGTAAAAATCACATGATCATCATGTTAAGGATTTTAGAAGGAAAACACAAAGGGAAGTTTACAGACTGAAAACTTGCAGAGTCACTCAACTGCCATGCCAAGCCATTAAACCTCCATCAAACGTGGCAGAGTTAATTACAAGTCATAGTGTAAGAATGACAGCTTGGCAGCAATGATACTGCATTATGTCTGCCACTGTGGGAACAGATATAATTAACTCATTAAATAGCCTCTGATAAGGTCATGCATAATGTATTGCTTTATTTGTGACTAATATTAATATTATGTAAAGAGGGGAAAAAAATTAGATTCCTTGCAATGACCTTGAGATGGTTTTACAGGAAATACTGATGTCGAATTTATGAATGACTTGTATATTTGGAAACCAAGTGCCATTGGTGAAATCACAAGCACTGGATATAACTTGAATTTGTAATTAATTTATTAATAATAATGGAATCATTTTCACAGTTTTTATTTTTTATGATTTTTTACATTTTTTTTTTAAACCATTGAAATTTTAAATAATTTACCAACCTTAGAGTAGTTTTGTTTGGTGACGTCACCGCAATTAAACACCATATGATTGGTGAGAATAATTTTTTCTAGTTTCCATATTTATACCTGTCACAGGTTTATATATGCACACAAAAAATAAGTACTGTTCAGAGATTATACATGTTTGTATTAGTAGACATTTGATAGTAGTTTATTTTGTTTAGTTGTGTTAGACTACTTGTTATTTTATTTTTTTTATTTTGTCTGCTCAATTCTTATATTTAATACGTGAAATATGCAGTTTGGATCTTAATTTTTTTTAAACAGATAATTTTTATAGTATTTCTTTATTAATAATAGATAATTTATGCCAAAAGTGAATACAAAACATAGAGAATTGTTAAAACTTAAGCTTTTAAATAACAGAAAGTGCAGAACTGCAGAAATTGAAAGCTTATCTGTGAAAGACTTTTAAAGACTTTTATCAATTTGCAAAAATTACACTTTCTTGATTTGCCTGGCACACTATATATTTGTTTAGTCATTTTATAAAAATTAGTAATAAAAAAAACATCAAGGAATGAACTTTTTGTTAGAAGGACAGTTTTTCTTACAATTTAGTTTTTTGCTTAAGCTCTAAAAATGCAACAAGTTTTGTTCACACAGAAGTTTGTATTTCTTTTTTTAAATACATTTTTTTTTATCACCATTGAATGCAATCCATCAAGGTATATTTTGTTTCCATATTTATGTATTTGTTTCTGTTTTTCTGTTCAAAAATTATTTAAGAAATTTTACAAAAACACCAGTGTGGATATGCCCATGGTACATCTTTAGGTCCTGTTACAGAACCAGAATCACAAAACTTATTGAAACTCGGGGAATATACACATTTTTGCATTTTCTTGCTGCGCATTTTTATTTTAGTTTTTTCTTTAGCAGTCCAAATTTCAAAAATTTTTTGGATCTGATTATATTTTTGGGGTAAAAAATTGATATGGTCTCTGTCCACACTGGAGGTTTTGTTTCGTTTTTTTTTACTGATATATTTTGTCATCAGTTTAAGTTCCATAGAAATTAATGGGATCTATCAGATGGCTCTCGGTTTCATGCTTTTTTTGTCAAATTTATGTAAGGACAAGCACTAGACTGAATGCAGACTTATATTATTCATCAGCCCAATCCGCTTGGATTAATTAAAAAAAACTGAAGCATACAAATACTATTGTGAATTCAACCTTAGCTTTGATTGACATTGGAATGAGCACAAATTCACCATGTTGGATTTAATTTCACATGTCAAAATTTAGAACCACATATTTATTTCCTATCTGTATAATTTTAAAATGTTCTGTGGATCTAACTTTTCATCCAATGAGATTCAAGGATTTTTTAATTTGTTTTTTTTTTTTGTGTTCTTAATTTAATTGGGTAATGGACTCAAAAACATTGCTTTTTATTTGAAGGGGGTTAGTGAAAGTTTAATTATATGTATGTTATATACAGTATGTTTAGAGTATAATTTTCTTTTTTATATAGCTTCTCTCTCACTTGGTTTTTTTATATTTTTTTTTTCTAAACAACCTATGAAATTTAACTATACTGTCCATATATAAAATATAACTATACTTTCCAGCTACGACATACAATAGTACTTATACAACACCTAATAGTCTTTAGCTAGTATATTGAAGGTATAATTATTATTTTCTGTCTGTTATGTTAAATCTATGTGTCCAAATTTATATAAACTAACCACTGGTAACCAATGGTGAGGACAGTTCACCTCACTGGTAACCTGGTTTTCTGAAGGTTAAAAAAAAAAAGCTCAAAATAATTCCATGCTAAAATATATTTAAAAAACATAAATAAAAACTAGAAATACATGATAAAATATCCCCCATGAACTGCAAAACATTGAGGTGGACTATAGCACAATTTTTATTCATTCTTAAAATTGATAAAATTTGTGTTTTGTTTTTGTTTTTTTTTGTTTTTTAAAGGAATAATTCAGGACTGACAAATGTCACCATAATAAAATTGACTTTGCTGCAATCATTAACCAATCCCTTATCAAACTTTATAAAAATTAACACTTAACTCCATTTACATCACAAGCTAAAATAAGAGTTGTGGCAATAATATGATTCCCGAGAGAAAATGTTAATTCTATTTAACAGTGCACGGCACAGATTATCTTAACCCCTTTTTCTCCAAAGCAAATGGCCACACAGATGTGATAGTTCAGTGTACAAAAGCCATAACAACACCAAATATTATTTTGACTTTTGATAGTCCATTCACAATTTTTATTATTAAGTAGTCATTTCTATCATGAAGTAAATTATTTCATGTGATCTGATAGAATTTTAAAATATGCAAGGTGAACCCAACACATCTATAAAAAGGCAGGACCTACAAAACAACAGGGTAACACAGCTATATAAGACATTTGAAGCCTTCAGGGTTCTGTGCTCACTAGTGGCCTTCCCATTTTTCCATTTATTTTTTGTCAAAAACATTGAACAGTAAAGTCTAATTTTGTTTCCATTTTTGTGCACTTTTTAACCAATTCAAGTCATGTAAAACTGAATGGGATTAGTTTCTGTTTTTTTTAGCAAAAAAAAAAAAAAAATCATTAGTGTTGGCAGTGCCTATGGCAGATTCCATTTATTTCTATAAGAATCAAGAAAAAAATCAATTTGTGTCAAATCACTATTTTTTTTTTTACAGGGTCCAAAAAAAAAGTGATGACAAAAATACTCAAAAAACAAAAAACAAAATCATCAGTGTGAAACAAAGCCCAGCTACATCTTTTGGGGCCTTAGAGTAGAGCCAGTTGGTATAAAAACTGATTGATAAAGTGATGTAAAGTAATATCATTCCATGTATCAGTTTAGCAAGTAATGTGGATCAGATGCAAACAAATAACATAAAAATGCACAATACACAATAACATAAAGAGCATCTCAATACTGTAATAATAAAAATTATACAGCAAATATTGAGCCACAGTAAAATTCATGGCTACACCAACTAGTTTTTTAACTTTACCAACAAGAAAGTTCTTATAATTAATATAAATACTTATAGTCCAATTTATTCACTTTTTCATGTTACTTATATAGTGCCAGCATATTCCACTGCAGTGTACACCTTCACATTGGACCCTTTCCCCATGTCCCTGTTTATATGCAGTACATTTTACTTACTGTATCACTAGCATATGATTAATGCAGGTTACTAATATATTACTGGCCTCTATGAAAATAATTAATTAATCATTAATTGGCTTATATTTATAATATTCATACTAATAATAGATAAATATGTTAATTTATAGTAATGAATTCAAGTGTGTGTATTTGTATGAGTGTGTGTGCGTGCATGTGTTGGTGCATGTGTGTGTGTCTGTGAGTGTGAGAGTGTGTTAATTGTTTACAATGTGTTCTAGAATTTAAAATCTCTAACGACCCCCATAGACACTGAAATTGTTTGCACTGCACATACCCTGAACTGCCTCTAGGGGGAGCTAGAGAGCTGCAATTCTCATGCAGGCAGCGTCACCAGAACATTAAAGCATTGTCACTTCAGGCTGCTTTTAAATAACAGAAGCTCAATTGCTCCTTTCAATCCTATTTATTGATTTACAATACATTTTTTTTTTTTAAATGTTTCATATCATGTATCATTAGATTATACTCACTTTTGGGGTTTAGTGGGTTTTACCAGCAAATATAGATTTTTTTTTTCTACAATATACTGAATGTTTCCATTCATAGATGAGTGTAATATTTACCATACACATCTCATTAATACTTATTTAATATAATACTGATTTAATATTGTGATGGATTTTTTTTATGTCCTAGATAAAGATTCTTCATTATAATGAATACATTTTCCTATTTGTTTTGTGAGTTGGTGTTGTATTTTATTTCATTTCTTAAGATTTATATGACTTATTTATTTCAATATGTTGAATATATTTCTGTTACCTTCCAGGGTGTCATAAGCCCCATGTGATGAAATAATTACAGAGTATCAGATTTCTGATCAACGTAATCGTTGTGTAATTATCGATTTTCACTGGAAATAGGTTAAAAAAAGAAAGCAGCAAAGAAAAAGAGCAATGTTTTTATTCTTGTATGGACACATACGTCTATAGTTAGTTATCCAGTAGATGTACTATGTTATTACATGGCTATAAAGATATGTTTAGATTCATGAATATGATAGATAGATAGATAGATAGATAGATAGATAGATAGATAGATAGATAGGACAGCTTTTATATGATAGATAGAAAGAAGATATAAAGATAGATAGGTGCAATCTTTCTTGCTATATTTTCAATATTTAACAATTATGGGGTTACATTAACCCTTTATATCCAGGCAGAGGAAAGAAAGTAAGTATTTTAACTCCAAGAATGACCAATTGATACAATTATTCAGTCTACATGGAAGCTATGAGGCTAAAGTCCAGGCTTCCACCTACCTCTAGAGGTGCAGCCCCATCATGGAGTCAGCACTCAGGAGCTCATTTCCTTTTACATTAAACCCCCCCATTGTCTCGAAGAAAAGAGTAAACTCACAATAGTCAGAGAAAGCTAAACCCAGCACAATGCAGAGCACCCTCACAATAAACTTTCACCATACAACCCATATACTTTCTTTCTTCCCTGGGAATTAAGTCCATGTAGGGATTCGGCCTCAGCATTCACCCCAAAGACTGCTCTCTGGGGGGGAGGGGTAGAAGTCTCTTTGCTCTTAATGTACCATTGCTATGTAAACAGCTTGTCAATAGTCTACTAAACAAACAACATACATGGGATGACAGCATAATGAATGGTCAGTACTACAGTACACTATATGGTACATTACACTGTCACAATGCTACAGATAGGAGCAGAAAAGGCACAAAGAGTTTTATTAGATAATTGGTAGTAGTAGTAGTAGTAGTAGTAGAAGTAGTAGAAGTATTAGTAGAAGTAGTAATAGTAGTAGTGTACTAAAATTATAACTGTTACTACCCCTAATAGAATTTCTACTAGTATAACCACTGCTAGTATTACTATAACTGCTTCTACTTCCATTAGTACTGTTATTACTACTATTACTACACCTACTGCTACTCTAACACTACTACAACTATTACTTGTAGTTTTATTATGGCTATTACACCCTCTAGTACTGCTTCTATTAATATTACTACAGCTATAGTTACTATTAAAACAACTTTAGCTCCTAAAATATCTGCTATATTCACCTTTAATATGACTGTCTTTATTGCTGTTTATATAGTTTTTGCTAATCGAGTTATTACCATGATGATGATTCTCAGGAATACTATCATTTTTATCACTATTATATCAACACTGTCATGAACAGTATTTGTTGCCATTTTTTCACAATAACTCCTATGATGATGAATCAATTACTTTTACAATAATTTATAGTTTTACTTCTACTACTACCATCACCAATATTAATACCACTACCACCATCACCAATATTACTACCACTACTACTATAATTACCATAGGTTCTAGTAGTAGTGATCAGAATATTCACAGCCCCTAGAACTGACTTATCCCTGGTAGGATGACTACACCAGTTTATGGTGACATTGCCAGGACCCACACAGTCAGCATTGTACAGGGAGACCATGACCAGAAGGAATAAAAGAACTCAGGCTTTGGATAGTGGTGGCACCAGACACAGGTAGTATACTACATGACTGTTTACAATGTGCAAGTGCTTTTGCCTAAAAAAAAATTATCCCAGGCCTTGATTTACTGACCTAAAAAAATCAATCAGCCTCCTCTACTAAAAGCTGAGGGAGAATTCCGATCACATAGAGGGAGAGGGATACAGGCTTTTTGAAGTCCTAGTTCCCTTCTGAGCTATTTTCTGCTTGTCAAGATCCATCCACATCCAAATTGCCCCAGCTAAATCTCCTGGACCCTGCACAGTTATTGGGGCACAATGGCAGCTCTTTACCCCCTTAACAAAGAACACAGGGACTAAACAGGATTAATACAGATAGTGCTGTGTTCTCTAAATGGTTAAACGTTAACCCCTTTGGTGCCAACTGGACCAGAAATACTTATCTAAAAAGTCTCTGACAGAAGCAGATTTCCGCCTGAGAGGTGACATTATGGACAAAGTAATTACATCTGCGTGGAATGAGTACGGGGGGGGGGGGGTACAATGCTTGGTTATAAAAACTACACACATAAAAAATCCTATCCACTATTTCTCTATGTAATATACATTTACATATAGGCTATTAGTCTCTAAGTTTTATGTATGTACATATAATGTATTTTATTATGTTATCTGTCACTGTAAATAAGAATCTCATATTGTAATCTCTTGAATTTTTTCACTTTCTCACTTTATCTTTATATTTTCTTTCTATATATCTCTATAGCTATCTTATATCTATCTCTTCACATATCTGTTTATCTATTAATCCAGGTGTCTTTTTATGTATCTCTCTTTCTCTGCATTATCTGATTATATATATATATATCTCCTGCCTCCATGTTATCTATCAATATATTTTACTATCAGAATTTATTAAATTATTTATATCTCTGTAATTGTTTCTATTATTTATCTTTCTTATCTGCTTATCTATATCACTGTTTGTATTTATTATCTCATTCTAACCAGTATCCAAACAATTATAAAATTATTATGCCATTATTATCTTAGAAGCAGTAGATCTAAACATTAATAGACGCTCCAAGTCCCCATCAACAAAAGTTATCTGTCCAGTTCAGTAGTTGTACAAATCTACAGTTAAAAAAAAAAAAAAAAACTCTTCAAAAGAACTAACACGATCACGATTCATTGGTACTAAGAATCAGTAAATCAGAAATCACTAAATATTTGGTATATTTTCCTAGTCAGACCAGATCATTATTACATCCATTTCCCATTCAATTGATTTGTTCTACTCAAACCAAACCTGCAAAATTGTAAAGTTCTATTCCTCTTTGCGATTATAAAGAACCAGACGTCACGTTATTAACAATAGCAACAATTACAATCACAATAGCACCGTTTATAATAGACCTGAGTGTAATATTTTCACTACCAACAGCAGGCTATTATGTGATATTTTATAAACTAGAATTGCAGAATTTTATGTATCCACTTCTTCTCCTTAATGAACTTTTCATAGAAGACATTTCATTTTACCCACAATGAACACACATATATATGTATATCTTATAATGAGCTGTTCGCATATGCAATAACATACAATTAATAATCATACATGACTCATGGGCTGCTGGGTATGATTTTAGAGGGGAAATTGGTCTGCTCTTTATGAGGTGATGTATAAAGCAGGGACCAGAATTGTGTTACTGGGTGTAATTATTAACACAAATACAGTCAGGAAAGCCGCAATCACAGCCTATTTCTGTTATTTATTGAGCGCTTCTGTGCAGACTGGAACCTGATGCAGGAGCTGCACTGCCACTCACATCTGATTACCCAGCACTCCACTCAGGCCTGGCACCTGCAACACCTGCTTAATCCCCTAGCAAGCACAATGCACACCCCTGCCAGCATGGCCAGGGTTAATAGATAGGGCAATAGAATAATCTTAGTGTGTTCTATTAGATTTTTTGCTTTTTTTTTAACCTCTAATATGCACAATGCACACTCTCCCCTTGCATCAATTTATCTAATGTGCTCATATATTTCATTACTGAGTTATAGATATGAACTCTACATTTTGCAGACCTATTATAGTTCTAATCCACTGTCTTCCCTGATCAGAGGAGCTCCAGGAAGAAGCCTCTTCCTCTCTACCTTATTGCCATTCACTGCATTTCTACCTGAAGTGAAGAAATGCTAAGATCCCGACTCCTGCAATTACCAGCTTGACAGCACTCGATGCAAATAATTATCCCCAGCCAGGCTATTATTATCAGTTGAGATTTAATAAATGGAAGCTGTTTGGTGTAATCAAGAGGAAAACACAACATTAGGAATACACGAGAAAGCTGCCGCTGCTTACCTGCATTATAAGCTGCCAGGTCTGCACCAGGCCCTGGACTCTTCCTCTTCCTAGGCCTGCCCTTCTGCACAGTCCCCACACCATTGTAATAAGGCAGCCCCAAGGAGGTAGCCCCAGACCCCAGTCCTGAACCCTTCCCTGATGTCACATCCGAGTGATTGAAATGGACTTGATACTCTCCCTGGATTAAAGTCTCAAAGTGGAGCCTGCAGTAGACCAGATTGTCCTTCATCCCAAAATGGTCCCCAGTGGTCAACATTTTGTTGCAAGTGTTGCAGGTAAAGCAGTTGAGGTGGTAGACTAAGTCCCTGGCTCTCATGACCATCTCAGAGGCTGAGATCCCCAAGTGACATCTGGCACATCTCTGGACTGAAAACCGCCTGCAAATACAGAGAAAGGGCACCGTTATAGCCAATTAATTCAGGACTGAAGAACTTTCCCTGGACTTAAGGGAACCACTATGTATAAACGGTATGGAAAGAGCTTCATATATTTATGTTTATGAAGATTCTTAGAGCCAGAGTTGGACTGAGGTTCCTTGGGCCCACTAGATAAAATGATTCTGGGTGAACCACCCTCCAACAACCCACAGGAAATAGACCAATGGATCATTCAAATATGCATGCCTTCTTCTGGAGCATTATTGTATTAGAGCTTGGGCCCACCAGAGGATCCTCTGGTTCTCTGATGGGCCAGTCTGACACTGCTCAGAGCTGGACATATGCAACATGAAGTAGCAATTGTTTTTGGACTCATCTGTCAATCATCCCTTTCTCTACCCAGTCTGCTTGCATGGGACAGATACTGTATGTAAATAAATACATTAGGATGTATGTTCCTTTAATGGGCATGTTTGGTTCTACCCACCATCAGCACTGTATGTGACTTGCTATTTACAGCACTGGGTGACATGCAAAATTTCAATTACCATACCTAATGCTAACAACACCACATATACATAATTTGCTTGGAAAATTAAGGTATGACTATATCCCTCTCATATGTTCACAATGGTCCCGGAAGCTGAGCCAGAAGGAGATGTTTGTCAGGAATCATACACTAGAGAGCAGATTTTCTCTTCCTGAGAAAACCCACTCCTTTTTTTTGTAGAATAAAATAGATTTATAAGAAATCTGAGGATTCTGTTTTATTGTAGAAATATTATTTTAGTGGTTTATGGTGGTGGTGGTGGTAGTGTTATTGTAAGAGAAAGTGATATAATCACAACCTGGTGTGGGTTTGGGTTTTATAAGTTGAACAGTTGTTGTTTTTAATATTGTAAGAGTGAAGGTTGGTATTAATAAAATGTACATGAAATGACTGCAACCTGGGATATATAGAATGGGAAATTTATGTCATTTATATAATTGACAATATTTAATTCTAAATTTTTGCAATTACTACATATATTGCAATAAATTATATAGACACATGTAGCTGAGACAAGATGTCAATGTATCTATACAGTATGTATATATTTATATGTGTGTATACATGTCAAGATGCATAGAGAGATCGATAAATAAATATATATAAATAGACAATTCTTGCAGGGTATTGGGGGTGGCACTCATACCTGTAATAGTCCTCTTTGCAGTAGATGCTGCCATCTTTACTGAAGCAGGTGAGCTCAGACTCCAGGTTTAATTTACATTCACAACACTTCAAGCAACGCATGTGCCACTGCTTGTCCACTGCCAGGAGGTAATACCTGTCCGAGATCTTCCCTCCACAGCCGGCACACAGAGCAGCCCTGTCACTGCTAATGGAGGGCATCGTCTGGGGGGTAAATATGAAGACATTAATATCAGCACACACCCTTTCCGTCATACACACAGTGCTTTATCAACTTCCTTCAAGGGCTTACACTCATAATTTAATGTACATTGCTGTATGGGATACTACTACACAGCCTGGTACTTTTCAAAGCCAAGAGCTTACAAGCATAAAATAAGAAGTAAAAAAAGATTTGATAGTATTAGTATGCACCCTAATACTTTACATTAGCCCCAAAAGCTTACAATGAAAGCATAAAAGAATGTGTACTATACAATCACCATAATAAACCTATATGTATGAAATAATATAGTAATAAAAAAGAAAAACAGAAACCCTTCTATGGCATTAGGCAGCAATGAATATTATAGAACACAGAGCAAAGCCAAGAAAGGGTTAATACAAGTTGACCTTATTTATTAAAAAAAAAAATCTAAGATATTTTTTTGGCCTATAATAGTTTAGCATATATAATAATATGGCATAATCATAATACTACATTGTGCCCTAATTTTTGGCAAATTAAATTTTTTTTTTTGTTGTTTTTATTTGTTATGGGGGGTTATTATTTAAAATGTAATATTTACCTAGTCAATTTTATATGAAGAAAACATCATAAATAGGCCACTTTGTCTTGTTATTAATTTACACTTTATAATCCAACTATATCTTCTATCTTCTGTGCACATGTAGATAACACTGAAAACAGTCACTCGCTTTACACTGGAGACACAAGCTGATCGCAGGAAATACCAATCATTGGACTGGACTCACTATTAATAATTTTATAAGCAATTTCCTGGAAAGTCACAGACTTGTATACACATCAGGCATGGATGGGCAAAATAATGACAATTTATTAAAATTTTATTCTTACTTTTAGTTTTGTTAATAATTTTATTAATAATTGTCTGTAAGGTAAAAAAATTTATATTACTTCTATTTTTTTTAATAAAGTTAAATTAATTTACATATATATATATATATATATATATATATATATATAGTTTAAGGGCTGTACAGATATTTTTAGATTTATTTTGTATTAATTTATTATATCTCTTCTGTTCAATAGTTTGAATTTTACTTTTTTTTTTTTTTTTTTTTACTTGGGTGTATTCTAAATTATATTAACTTTTAGCCACCAATAATGCTTATGACAGATCAAATATTTAGATATATTGGTTTTCTCTGATTTACACTTGCTTTATAACAAAAAATAAAAATTCTAATGTGTTTTTAGTTAAAAAATTACTCTATAATATTTTATATACTTTTATAATATGAACGTTAACTGGACTATTTTGTTCTTGTTTTATTTCTAAGCTTTATGCAAATTCAGTAGTATATTTGTATCTATCATAGTTTTTTTTAGAAAATATACTTAATGTGCATATTCAATTTTTTGGTGCAGTATCTTTTGACAATAATAACATTCGGATCTGAATCTGGTATATACACACTTATATAAGTAAGTGATACATAGAGATTGCTGCTCTCTCTCCTATTTTACATTGCTGTTATTATTGTTATAATTAATACTGCATCTTCTATTAATAATATTACTAGTAGTATTACTATTAATGGTAGTTGTAATAAATTTATTTTTATTTGTTTATCTATAATTTGTTGTAATTGTAGCCTGCAGCCCTGGGCCCCTCCCTACCTCGGACTTGAATCCCGGCCACTGCCTAATATCTCAGCCTCCCCTCTGTCTATGACAGAGCTGATGGTTGATTTATATATACTATACACACACACACTATATATATATATATATATATATATATATAAAATCTGTGCCCTAGCCTTACCTTTATTGACAAAGTATCACAATCTACCTTAAGATGTTAATTTTTGACAAATATTTTTTTTATTTCTTTGGGGTAATATTTACACAACATTCTGCATGAAGAACATATAGTAATAAATAGGTCAGTTTGTTTTGCTATTAATTTACATTTACAAATCCATATCCATCTACTGTGCACATGTACATGACACAGAAAGAAATCACTCACTTTATCCTAGAGACATCAGTTGATCATAGAAAATACAGATCACTGGACTGGACTCACTATTAATAATTTTATAAACAATTTCCTGGAAAGTCACAGCACTGGGAATACAAACTCTATATATACATCATACCCTTACGGGCAAAATTAAAGAAAATGTCCTATTTAAGTAGATTACAGGGCAGAGGATTTTGTTATACAATTATTACAATTTTTACTATTATTTACCATTTTGATTTTGATTTGATTTAAAAACTTTGGTAAAATAATTTTTAAATACAATAATTTTAAATTATTTATGTTCCTGAAGTCAATAAGATAGATTTATATATATATATATATATATATATATACACACACACAATATTTTATTTGTAACTATATATATATATATATATATATATATATATATCTTTAGTTATATTTATGTATGTGTTTGTGTATCATTTATGGACTATATAACTAACATTTTTAGATTTTATTTTGTATTTGTTTATTTTATCTTTTATGTCCAGTCGTTTCGGATTATATTTTCTAATGTGGGTTTATATACTAAATTACAACAATGCTTATGACTACAGATAAGATAACTGAATAAGATCAATTTTTTTTTTGATTTGCTAAAAATATTATGATGATTTAAATAAAAAAAATAAAGATAACATTTGAATTTATTATTCCAGATCTAACTGATAAGAAGTTTGCTTTATTATTACTATTAACATTACTTGGTCTGCATTGTTCTTTTTTGTTTTTAGCTTTTTTAAGCTGTTTCCAGTTACAGTTATATAGTGTATATGATATAGATTCTATATATCTATCATAGGCTTGTAAATTACATATATTTACATGTATATTAAATTTGGGTGCAGTATATTATAACAGCAATACTATTCTGATCTGATTGTATGAATGAGTTATACACAGAGATTGTTGCTCTCCATCTTATTTTACATTATTAGTGTTATTGGTATAATTACTGCTGCATCTTCTATCAGTATTATTGCTAGTGGCATTACTATTAATAGAAACAACATTTATTACTATTATTTGGTTACCTTTAATGTAATATAATTGCAGCCTGCAGCCCTGGCCTCTCCCCACCCCAGACTTAAATCCCGTCCGCTGCCTACCGTCTCAGTCTCCCCTCTGTCTATAGCAGAGCTGATGGCTGAGGCTTCAGTTTTGGATCTTCTGTCCATCTCGTCGATGACCCCATGCATCTCCCCCCTGACAGACTGTGGAAAAGCATCTCTGGAGCGTGGAAAGAACACGTGTGGTGGGAATCTTTACAGATGCTGTGGTAGCTGCAACCTACTTCCATAAACTGGAGTCCTAAGCCATGCATTGACTGTCCCCCTGAGGAGCAGACTGGTTCCTGGGACGGTTCCTTGCCGATGAAACCAAAAACCCACAGGTGTTAAAAGTCAATGTCCTAAAAAGGTGTCCTTGCTCAAGAATGTCATGTGATGATCCCGATAACTAGAAGGCTAACCTTGAGGACATTGCTGCTGCTGCTGCTGCTGGTGGTGGTGGTGGTGATCCTCAGGTGGCCTCTGGAGTTGCAGGACTTCTCAGTGTGGTCACAAGCACAACTGTCCTATAGCTTTAAATACTATAAAGATCAGATGAAAAAGATGCAATTAGACATCTAGGCCTTTCACAGTGCAGAAGGGACAGGCTCCAGTCATCATCTGCAACATCTTTCACTCAGTCCTCCAAAAAGGAGCAGAAGTTTGTGCAGCGGAGAAATAGATTTCTTATTTATTGATCACAACTAAATTCCCCAAATCAACTTGAGAGTGGTGTGTGGGTCCTGTGGATCTTCCTGCAGGCAGGGCTGAGTATGAGTAATGGGGGAGGAGGGTCTTCTGCATGGACTTGGTGTAATCCCTTAAAGTGAGAAGCTCTCTTCCTTATTTCTGTTCTGCAGTCCTGTGAGCACTGAGCTCTGCACCTTTTCTACAGGGCCTGTGATGTCATCACAGACCTCCTTCCCATTGGCTGCTGCCTGCCACTGGATGCTTATTATAGATAGCACTGTGTGTATGGGGTGGGGGGCACAGCAGTTTGCATGCAGCAGAGGGTCTGTTCTGCTCTCCCCTATAATATGCTACCCTGTACCACAATGTTAGAAGGGACATGGGCACTGCATCTTTTACGGTGGCACTTTCTTAAATCATCTATTCTTTTCAATTGCATGTACTATAAGGACATTTACACAAGATGCACTAATTTTTGCAAGAAATTATTCATTATAATACATATAGTGTAGTATTTATTACAATATATTATAACTATTATTATTTTTGCTATTATTACACAATATATTATTTAGCTAAATCAACTGGATAACATGAACTTTGCTATAAAGGTCATTTATATAATGGGTGTAATATAGTTCTGATATAGTTATAATAGTATAATATGTTCAATAATGCTAAAAAAAAAAAATTACCCCCCTTGTCATGTCTCATAAAGTATCTATGTTTTTCACATTCACTATCAATGAGAATACATGAGGTCTCTCTTCTAATACAAAAGCATTTTGGAAATGTGGATGGAATTTAAAAATCTAAGGGAAAAAGAACGGGAGGAGGGGATGAGAGGAAAGCTTAACTCCTTCAATACCAAAGGCTGCTTGCAAAACGTACGTAATTATAGGCAGCTCTCCAGCAGCAGGAGGGTTAACAGAGATCAATTAGAAAAAAAAAAAAAAGGAGTTGTTGATTAGAAAGCCAAACATTTAGTGTAACAAATTCGGCAGTTCAGTCTCCAAATCCATCAGAGACATAGCACAGGGTGTATACTGTATATATATCCTCCCCATCCACCCGGTGTATGAAATATTTAGTTATACATGAAATAGATCCAATGATACAACATAGCAGCTAACGATCCACTGACACACTGCATCAGCACAGGCACAAGTGGACATGAAATACAGCAATTCTCCGCTTTTTATCTGGAAATGTGTGTAGATAGATATGATAGACAATATAAATGATATAGGTAGAGAGACTAGATAAAGAGATAGCTATGATAGACAATATAAATGAGAAGATACGTGACAGATTAGATAGATAAATGGGTAGATGGATGTGATACATAATACAAATTATGATAGAGATAAGATAGGTAGATAGATATGATAGACAATATAAATGGATGATAGATGTTGAATAGATAGATAAATAGGTAGACAGATGTGAGAATATAAATTATATAGATAAAGAAGGAGAGATAGATAGAGATGGATATTAGTAGATAGATAGATAGATAGATAGATATCACAGACAATAAAAATGAAATAATAGATGAAAGATTAGATAGATGTCACAGATAATAAAAATGAGATAATAGATGTCACAGATAATACAAGATAGATAGGTAGATAGATATGAGGTAGATAAATGAAGGATGTAGGTAGACAATAGATAGATATGATAGACAACATAAACAAGATGATAGATGACATCAGATAGATGGATGTGATACATAATCAAGTTTATATAGATAACAATAGATAGATAGATAGATAGATAGATAGATAGATAGATAGATAGGCAAAGGATTACGCTGCACTCCATAATTCCAAAAATGTATAAAGATAGATAGATATGAGATAAAAGATAAATAGAATAAACATAGATAAAATGTAAATTATTAGGACAGATACTTTTTGTACTACATTTATATTGTGATTATATCATAATGTCACTTCTATAACAGTAAATAATAAAATATTGTATTTTTTATATACACACATATAGCAAACATCCCTCCCTCAATAAAAAGCTTGATGCATTTTGCACTTTCCCCCTTCATTTAACTCCGTCCCCACAAACACCATAAACATACACATATAGATGTGTGCCCCTACTAAGTCTACAGTTAACCCTTTCACCACCAGCAACACAAACACATCATATACGTATTTATATCTATGTGTGCGTGTGTGTATGTGAATAGTGGGTGCAGGAGTGTTAGCGTATTATCCTGTGGAGATTTCCTTATAAACACAAGGACCTTTCAGAATTTGTAAGTAGCTGCCTAATCTGGCGCCTGTGGGATCTGCTCAGACCAACCCAATGCAGAGGAGTCTCCTGTACCAGAGCAGCAAAGACTATTTGTTCTGGCGTCTTTATGATTTTGCTCAAAAGGAAATAAATGTTTAACCTCTTATTGTCCAGGCGGAATTATAGACAGCAGAATTTGGGGGGTAAACTACATTTTGTCACCATCATCAACCTTCTCCATTCAATATCAATAGAAGGGAACAAGTCCAATATATCTAAACAATATACAACCTACAGGAGGAATGAAATAGGAAATATTATAATGATATTAAAATATATGTAGGGAAGGAATAAAACACATGATGTAATTCAAAGTGGCATGGGGCAGTGCCCACACATAAAGGGCAGTAACATATATATATATAGGAGTTCATCCCTTATCTTTAGATGGATTGGTTAGTTTCCAGCCCTTGTATGCCCCTGTTTCTAGGGTTACATTAACACTGCTGAGGAGCAGCATCTCTGGACCAGCGATGGTCCCACAACCTCTTATTCTGCAATAAGATGACAGGTGAACAAACCACAAATGCTGAGACTCCCCAGCCAATGCCTGTGTGTAGTAATCAGCTATAGTATACCATCTGCCAGCTACTAGAAGCCCAGAGCCTATACCAGCTCCCAGCCTAGCTAGTGTGACTAAAGCCCAACAAAGGGACTTTGCACAAGGCACAAGGCTGGGAACCCGGTGTACAATCCATACCACCAGCTAAACCCTGTATGTGTCATATTAATAGGATCATCTCTGCTGGGGTTGGCTGGACCTGGGATGGCCCAGGTAAGTAAGGGGTTAAAGAGAGGAATCAGTGGGAAGAAGTGAGGAGGAGGATGTGATTGATCTGTCATATGTTTCCCAAGTCTCATACGGTCATTAAGACTTAATATATAGCAGAGCATACAATAAAGCAGGAATTAAAACATGGTAGTAGCTGGAGGCAGCCTGCACATTGTCTGCTGTGGTGTTATGTCTTCATAGATCAGTCAGTGACACGGGGTAATTAATCATTTTACTCACATGGAAATGGGGCCTAATCCATTCATTGCCCGCACTGGTGTAACAAGCAGCAGATCACTCTTCCTCTCTACATCCAGGAGGGAGACAATGATGTATATAGAGCTGATGGGATGTGGGGTAAGGACCTCATGCTTTGTGTTCATGATAACTGCATTGTTTATGCTCTGTGGATGTGTTCTTCACTTTCCAGGCACTGATGTGCTGCTAACACATGAGGCACTTTGCTTTTTGACAGCAAGATCAGATCTACAGTTCTTGTTGTCCCTGGAGGATACCTGTACACTTCTACTATGGAGACAATCCCTCATTCATATTGCACCCAAAGACTGCATCGGCCATAAATAGACACAGATAATATAGCACAATGATATTAACTACATTTACTGAGGAAGGGACCTCCACCAGTCTACCAGTTGTAAGATGCAAGCAGGTAACTGGGTCTGCTGGAAAGTGATACTGTATTTTACGCTACATGTGGTTGAGTAAAGAACTTGGACCAATAGATATGGGATGAGATGGCCTTTCTGGATCCTAGATAGATGGGTAAACCGATAGATAGAAAGATAGATAGATAGATAGATAGATAGATAGATAGATAGATAGATAGACATAGTGATCAACCGTCAGAAAGACAGATAAATAATGTAGCAGAGCTACAATGTCACTGCAATTTGAGTTTGTGACTTAATACAACTAACAGTAATGTATTATATCACTTTACATAGAACATACATTAACTCAGTAACTAGTGTGGATATAAATGTCAGCTACATATGTAACACAGTTAACCTGATTTTCTGTAATAAATTTATATCAGTTTACCTATAGATTACAATAGACAGAGCATAGTATGCAGAAAAATTTTACTTGATATACAACACAGCACCCACCAAGTCAAGGTAAAGTTTGCTGTATCAATGCATTTAACATGTTAAGTGTCAAGTTATAGTTACATCTCTAACTATATAAAACTGTAAATGTAATATCTACAATTACTCTGTAATAATATATATATATATATATATATATATATATATATCAATTTTTAATCTGCTGAATTCTTATACTTGCAGCACAAGCCAAGATAACAATGGTAATATAGTAACTAGTACTACATGAAAACAAATTTACTTTACCTAATTCATTAATGTGCATAAAACATGGAAATGAAAATTTTCAGCCAAAATATGGGAGTTCCTGACAACCAGTATACGCTAATATATAGTGAATGGGGATTGGTGGGCTATAAACAGTAGAAGGGTGCTGCCCAAACTGTCTACTTCAAAGTGTTGTATTGATCATAGTGTACACCAGCTAAATACTAAGAAAACTAATAATAAAGTCATACACAGAAATAAATGACTCAAAATAATAATAAATCATAGGAAAGAAAGAAAGAAAGAAAGAAAGAAAGAAAGAAAGAAAGAAAGAAAGAAAAGAAAAATAGATAGAAGTGTCTGTATCTTTGTGTGAACTAAACTCTGTCAATCTGTTTATCTCTCTTCTACCCCTATCATAGTATCACAGAACATTCCCTGACATGGAGCTCTTCCACAATTGATGGAGAGCAGTTTGGGTTTTATAGCTGTATTTAGGGGGGGAGGGGGGTCCTGCTGCTGGAAATCTGTCTACAGTTGATTTTCTTGTAAGAGAAGTGTTGCTGAAAACCTTAAAACATCCGCATTCTTTATTACAACAGTATCCAATTACTGTGCAACCAAAGCAAGAGCTACAAGTAGCCAGGGAAATGGGGGGTTAATTGCTAAAGCCCCACTTAACACATTTCATTCCCCACCCCCCTCCATCTTAGGTGTCCCACAAAATATCCTGCACACAGCAGCAAGAAAACCTCTATAGAAGGATCAGGGGTAGCAAATCACACTGACAATGGGAATAGCTACTTAATGCGCTCACATTCCATCCATCAGACAACAGTCTTCATGTGCTGTGTTGTATTATGATTATTAGTATTAGAATAATAGGTTGTGTTATTACATATGATGAGTTATATGGGGTATGCATGTAAACTATTGCAATAAATACAGGAATCCCTCTACTCCTCCTGCCTGACCATCACTCAAGTCATCACATCAGATACTACAAGAGGAAATAGATTCACACAACAGACTATGTGATGTATATATATATATATATATATATATATATGATATATCTATCCATACTAACAAAATCTGCCTATAACATCTACATCTATATCAGTTATAATAATCTAACTTTAACTAATTTGTATTCTCATATTCTGTCTATATGCAGTGCCTATCTACATTTGTAACATTTCTAATTCTATCTATGTACATTTAACTATCTATGTCTATCTATCGACCTAAGTATCTACCTAGTCAATTATCCATTCTATTTCCTTACTATTCAGCATGACAGATAGATAGATAGATAGATAGATAGATAGATAGATAGATAGATAGATAAATAATAGACCACTATTTCGGATTAATGAAGTGCTGGGTCAGGCACACTAAAGGAAAGGTCATCCCAAGCTATTCAGAGATCGCCCTACTCCGCATTTAGTTAGGAAACTTTACATCCTGTTGAAAAGAACGAACACACATAGATAGAATAAAAGATAGATAGGATAGATAGAGGAAGTTGCTACATTCTATACATTCTATCACCAGGATAATTCTTCTGACAGTCATTTATTATATGTATAATTTACACCGCCACAAATCATTATAACAGTCCCTATACATTCAATGACATCCCAAATGTAAGCTTCAGGTTCTGGTTACCAATACTATCACAGATATATCTTTGTCACTGAGCAATACACAGGAGACTAGTATCTCTGGCCATTACAGAACAATGACAAGTCTAGTGTGATTTTGTGATTTGATAGTAGATCTATGTAGAATATACAAGTATAAGTTATGCTTAAAGTAATAATAAAAAGAACAATAGTCATATAAATATTATCATTACTTGTATTATAATTCTTATTACTGTTATATGTATTTTTACATTACTGTTACAACAGGGAATAAAACAATTGATTAAAAGGAGCCAGCAGAAGTCCATGTACTCCATATACATGAAGGCTCAGGTGTACTGTGCTGCTGTAAGCCCCCTCCTTCTCCTCCCAAATCTGGTTTGTTTGTATTGTGCTGGCATTAATTAGACAGGTATGTGTTTAATTACTGTGAATAGATCTGCATTCTACAATGACTGCACATCCTTCTGCCAGCAGCTTTATGAATTATACAGGCATATTCTATATTATTATGATGCAAATGCAGAAATCTACACTTCTGAATGTCAATCCCTTCCTATATGTATAGGAAAGCCTGCAATCCTCCCAGCATCTGCTGGATCACACAAGCCTCTTTTCTAAGAGGGACCATTTTCATATGATGATATTGTAATATGATCTGCAATGACAGAATGCATGACAGTTGTCCCACAATACATGGCAAGTCAGTCAAAGGACAGGAGCGACATTTGGATAATTAGCACCCATTGGGCAGTCAATCAGGCGCAGAGGACAAGCTGAAAAAAAACCCACAGAGGACTTGGAGACAAAAGGTGCCCAGCCTGCCCAGGATTAACTGCTCCAAAGCGATCTAAATGCTTTTGTATCCAATGCTCCCTGCATCCTCCCAGGGATCCCACTGAGGCAGCACCAGGGTTAAACCTCCTTTCTTTCACCTCTTCTATGGAACAGCACAAAAGCTCTAGATATATCTATTTGTTCTAAGAGCATGGAAGTTGGTTTTTCCTGAGCCCTACAAATAATAAAGGGTGAATCCTTGATTTCCAGCGCTAGAGATTAATTTCATTACAAGCGTATTTGGCTTCATGTAATAAATTAGCAGAATTGTACTAAACACTCCAATAATAGGCTCTCAGGGAGGAATTAATACAGCACTGAGACTTTATGGCCACAGTCAATTCTTTGCAACTAGCAGGACCTGCCAGCAACAACATAAAGGTCCCCAAACACTAATGCACAAAGACTATGGTCCCTATGGACAGAAGAGAGTGAGGGACTGGGGTGCCAGAGGACCAGAGCACACCCCTTTGCCATCCCATGCCGTATAATAGAGGAGAGAGAGAAAGGAGCTCTTACCTTGCTGATCCAAACAGTATGGGTAGAGCAGACCTGGAGGCTCCTGTGTGCTGTTCTCTGGGTGGGGTATATTCTGCTATATGCATATGTACAGTAACACACAGAGAAGGGAGCGTGTGTGAATCTCTATAAATCAGCCCTATTCTTTTCTGCATGGTACAGTCTGCACTACTGAGCACATATCTCCACTCAGTTGGCATATATGGCTTGGCACATAAGGGGCTGACTGTATAGAAAGATGCTACTCAGCAAGAATCCCATGGTAATGATCATCAGGATCAGCAGCATCTCGCCATAGCAAATAGGTAGAGGCTTATGCCTAGTGCAACTCAGGTCGTCATCACTACTATGTGACAGGGCTATAATAGGATATATATTTATATATATACAACTTGTGTGTGCCAGTTTTTCATTTTATTCTAAATTCCAGTCACCTGGGGCAACAAAACCTGTGGGCGCAATACATATAGATGTCTGGTGTATTAAAATGTCTCTGTATGTATCTTAAAAACTACAAAAATCAATCAAAACACCAAAAAACTCCAACAGCAATTTCCAGACACACCACAGTCAATGACTGGTATGATTTAATGTGACAACATAAAACATGATTGGGAAATCTAAATCATAATAATAATTGTATCACATACAGGTATACATGTATACTGTCACATCCGGAAAACTTTTTCATAACTGCTAAAGATCAGAGGAACAGGTTTTCACAATTCAGCCATATTTATTCACAAATCATAATAATTAACCTCTTCTTTGCTAACCAAAATTAGCACAGACGGTCCTGTGTAGGAAGATATAAGATATACATTAAGATCTTTCCAGATGATCACATTCCTATGTGTGGATATGCTGATGGTAGAGTCGAACGATTTGTGTATTTCTTATTTTTTTATATTGGGAAACTTTTAGAAAAAAAAACTATAAAAATATAGAATGAAGCAACAGATAAAAAAGTTTATCTACCATAATAATGAGTCATCGAGAAAGTGCCACATTTCTTTCCTACAAGTATTGAGAAATTATAGACAAAATGTACTGTTTATGTATGACAGATGTTCCTACAGTGAATGCAATAAATGAATCTTGTTATAATAACTTGGTCTTTTATTTTTCTAAACAAGATGGAGAGAGCACATCAAGCAAAGACTAAATAAATGTGACCCGAGCTCAAATACATACAAAGATAGAAATATAGACAATAAATAGAAATATAGATCTGAGATTAAAAGATCTGAGATCGACAGAGCAATAGGTAATACATGGATTGATAAGTAGGTAGTAAATAATTTAGATATATATATATATAAAGGTAGATATAAATAGATAGGTAGATAGAAAAAGAAGCACTCTAACTTAGCAAATGATGAAAAAAGTAAGGTTCTTTACCCATTCATGGTCAGTATCCTTGCCCCTTTTCAACAATTCTTATACACTTTTCTCCTTCTTTCTTCTATTTTCTAGATAGATATATAGATATGAAATTGATAGGTCAGAAGGTAATAGAAAGTTAAATATATATATATATATATATATATATATATATATATATTAGATAAATAGATAAAATGTCTTTCTATGTATTGGGATATTGTAATTACCAAGAACTGCAAAAATCAACAAACACACCAGAAAAAGTCTCTTACAGCAATAGCCGGATATACCAAGGGCTCCGTCATACGAATTAATTGAGACATTCACATCTCATAGTTAACCCCTTCTTCGCTCACAAAAAGAAAAACAGAAAAAATCTGTTCCAACTTGTGTATTTACAATTTGTGTTTTTATTCTATTTATCTAGTGCCACCAAAGATTTAAGCAAAGTAATAAACACAAACTGTAGACAGATGAATAGATAGATGTATAAGTAGATAAAAAGATTATACATAGTAAAATAGATACATAAATAGAAAGAAAGGTTAAACATAGTAAGACAGATACATAGATAGATTGATGCACAGACACATTAAATGCTAATAGATAAATAAATGAATATACCATAGATAAAATATAGATTTCTAAAAATAGATAAATATGCATAATATGTAGTAGGATAGGTGCAGAGATACAAGAACGATACATACAAAGATACATATATACATCAGTAGACAGATAAAGATACATGCGAGATAGGTATGTAATATATAGATAAAAAAAGAATAGATAATATCTATATTAGATAGCTAGATAGATAGATAGATAGATAGATAGACACAATATCTGGTGCTAAGACCATTCAAAGATTCTAAAAATGTGATAGACACACAGATAAACAGAAAACGCAACAGATAATATATAGAATTATATTAGACAGATAATACATGGTAAGGTATTGATAGAAGAGATCAATAGACAGATAATACATAAAAATATATATTAGATAGATAGATAAGCGCTAATATAGTGTGAATATATGTCTTTCTTTCTTTGAAATAGAATAGAAAAAAATTAGTCATGAAATGTTTCCATTATCTAGAAGGGTCAAGTCAACCGAGTCAGGACAGTGTCAGTTTATATCCATAAAGCTCATGAATTTTGCTAGTTTTGTTTAACCAATATTACAAGAAATGTAAAATAAGCGATTAATTGAAATTTGCATTGCCTTCATTGCTTGTACATGGTCCCCAATGCCCGATCCTTTACAGCTGACCTAAAACTAATTGAATTTATTATCTCAAGCATATGATTGTAGTAATCTACATCCCAATGTTAAGTGCCCTAATGTAGTGCACTGTTAATGACAGTGCCTGCTCCTTCATTTATTACTAATACCAGCCTCTTAAGTGTGATTTATCTGCTATACAATAATGCACAATGTGTCACCTCCTGGTCTGGATCATACAGGAGCTGGATTACATTTAATTGCAGTAGCAATGAAAAGAGCCGGGGCGTTCATCAAAAGAAATGGAAGATAAACAATAAAATCATTAAATCTTTGCGGCACTAAGTGTAACTAATCAGTTGTGACTGAGGAACACAACACAAATAATGAATCTGTCATTGCAGAGGCTCTCATTAAATACAGCCAACATCAGGGTCCCTCTGCAAGGACCAGGGTCCCTCCCCAAGTGCTTCTAGGCAAGGCTGAGTGTCCTCATGTAGCTGCTACCAACATATTCATCAGCTTCACTTAAAACCTTTGACTACAGCTGTCCATTGACATAGCAATTTTACAATCATTAACATTAATCGCTCCATCTATGGTACAAAACTGATCAGATATGATGGATCTGCATCGATAGAATCTTTCCACAAATTTATGGGGGATATTTAAAGATTCTGATATATTGTTGACAGTGCATGGAGTATAGGTTGTATATAATGTGCTATGGTATACATATGTAATTTATATGTTCAGAGCATACATGTGAATGTAATAACCAAACAAGGTATGTCTGCTAGCCTTAGTGTACAGATTTATCATCTTTATCAATTATTGTATTAGATGTAAATAATCATGTTGAATGTTCTTCACACATCTAAAGCTACATTTATGTTTTTTTGATGTGCTTTCTACAGATACATAGAATGTTTTCTTCTGTCAGAAATTATACAAATATTTAAGGGAGAGTCAAAGATCATCTATCACTCTGGAAGACTTGTCCTGTCCTGTAATAAACAGACAAACTATTGATATGAATGGACCTGCTGCAATGCCTAATTTCTCCTGTGGGGGCACTGCAGGTTAAATTAACACCTACTACCAGGTCTATCCAAATATTACTGCTTGTAATCAGCTTATTGCCAAGGGACCCTTTGAACAGGTAGAGATTGTCAAAAGTAGAGAACACAATTTGGGGCCAGGTCCAGAGGTTAGGGGTATCCATGTAAGAGCGACAAACCAGGTTGCTGAGTTTTTTTTACAATGTGGCAATTCACCTTAAAACATATGCAGTTTTGTTCCGCTGTTTTTGATCACATAGCACACTACCTGTATGGAAGATCTACATGCAGGACATCCAAGTCCTAGAGGTAACAGAATATCCAAAATCTGTGATGGATTTGTAAATCCTTAAAGGGAATGTATCACCAGTTTTAAAAGTGTATTTAATAAAACTAGATAGTTAAATATATTAGAAATATATTAGTTTTACTAATCTGTTTTTATTTTCCCTTTAAGTTAAAAATTTTCCAAAATCTGTATGTTTTTTTTCCCTGCAGCATGTAAATGGGATTGTGAAAATTTACTTACTTATATTGCAGCATCTTCAGTATGGATTCTTGGTGTAGAATAAGGAAAACATTCATCAGATACGCAGAGTAAGAACCTAGTCATTGAATGGAAAAAGTAAAGCTGGACATAGATATAATGATTCAGTACTTGATATGATGGCAAATAGTAATAATTGATACATCAATGGTTATAAAAGCAACATCTACTAAAATCTACAATCTACTAAAACCCATAGTCAGGCACCGTCTGCAAGGATTGGACAGTGTCAGGCTATGTAGGGGAAATGCAAGAAAATGGTAGCAGTGAGCTGTCAATTTAGTCATAGATTTCCAGGAGGATTAATGGAGGAACAATGCTAAAGAATTTTTATTTTAAGGGGGGTGCACGGGAATGTTCCATTATATAAACATCTGTATATAAAGGGAAATGTAGCTTTAAATTACAACTAAAATGCTGATGGATATCCTGTAGGTTCTTATAGATTAGGAGGAATATCTATTAATCTCTTATATTTCATAATAATAATCATAATAATAATTTTATTTATATAGCACCAACATTCCACAGCACTTTACAAATCAATTATATTATATTAAACCAATTATACATCATAGTTCAGAGATCAACTCTTATCTGAAGAGTCTCTATGCACATCCTAGAATTACTCTAGTAAATTAGAGATGGATTTCTTATGTAAAGCTCGAAGGGCCCTACATAAAAACTTGAACCCCCCCACCCCCTCTAACAATGAATCCTGAGTAACATGGTTGCCCAGACAGGAAATGAAGTTGCTTCCGAGTTCCATGCATGGGGTCAGATGAAGGAGTGTGCAGCCTTCACGCTGAGGGTTAAGCAGCTTGACATGACTCATATATACTGCATGTGGTTTCAAAGTAAATTGTTTCCAAAGCAAAGTATTATATCTTTGGAGTCTTTTTGGCTTTGGGCAGAAATTGAACATTTCATTGTGTTTTTCTTTTTTTATAATTCCAGTCAATCGCGTAACAGGAACATTTACAGTTGAGTGAATCATGGCTATAGATTTGATAAAATCATCATATACCGACAACCACAGCAATGTATTTTCCCTATATAGTTTTAGGGGGCACTCTATAAAAATGGTGGTCATAGGGTGAGTCACATTTTTGGACACGTTACACCATTTACTAGAAACCCCACTCAAAGTATACTTTTATATGATATATGCATAATGGGTAACTAGTTCGTAATGTTAAAAAAACTATCCACAGAAAGTACAGGCAATTCTAAACATTTTATGTAGTCTATAGCGTCCCCTGCATTCGGTAGGGCTAAATTCACACTGCATTTTTGAACTATGATATATAAGATCAGAAATACAGTTCCCTTAGTCCAGGCATATACACCTAAGGTGCCCTAAGACTTCTATTAGACTGAAGTATACATCCTTTTGGCATATGCTTGTCCAGTATATGCTGGTTTACCTTTGCTTTTAAGGGAACCTGTCACATTGAATACAGGATATATATATACAGTCATATGAAAAAGTTTGGGCACCCCTATTAATCTTAATCATTTTTAGTTCTAAATATTTGGGTGTTTGCAACAGCCATTTCAATTTGATATATCTAATAACTGATGGACACAGTAATATTTCAGGATTGAAATGAGGTTTATTGTACTAACAGAAAATGTGCAATATGCATTAAACCAAAATTTGACCGGTGCAAAAATTTGGGTACCCTTATCATTTTATTGATTTGAATACTCCTAACTACTTTTTACTGACTTACTGAAGCACAAAATTGGTTTTGTAACCTCACTGAGCTTTGAACTTCATAGCCAGGTGTATCCAATCATGAGAAAAGGTATTTAAGGTGGCCAATTGCAAGTTGTTCTCCTATTTGAATCTTCTCTGAAGAGTGGCATCATGGGCTCCTCAAAACAACTCTCAAATGATCTGAAAACAAAGATTGTTCAACATAGTTGTTCAGGGGAAGGATACAAAAAGTTGTCTCAGAGATTTAACCTGTCAGTTTCCACTGTGAGGAACATAGTAAGGAAATGGAAGACCACAGGGACAGTTCTTGTTAAGCCCAGAAGTGGCAGGCCAAGAAAAATATCAGAAAGGCAGAGAAGAAGAATGGAGAGAACAGTCAAGGACAATCCACAGACCACCTCCAAAGAGCTGCAGCATCATCTTTCTGCAGATGGTGTCACTGTGCATCGGTCAACAATACAGCACACTTTGCACAAGGAGAAGCTGTATGAGAGAGTGATGCGAAAGAAGCCGTTTCTGAAAGCACGCCACAAACAGAGTCGCCTGAGGTATGCAAAAGCACATTTGGACAAGCCAGTTTCATTTTGGAAGAAGGTCCTGTGAACTGATGAAACAAAGATTGAGTTGTTTGGTCATACAAAAAGGCGTTATGCATGGCGTCAAAAAAACACAGCATTCCAAGAAAAACACTCGCTACCCACTGTAAAATTTGGTGGAGGTTCCATCATGCTTTGGGGCTGTGTGGTCAATGCCGGCACCGGGAATCTTGTTAAAGTTGAGGGTCGCATGGATTCAACTCAGTATCAGCAGATTCTTGAGAATAATGTACAAGAATCAGTGACGAATTTGAAGTTACGCCGGGGATGGATATTTCAGCAAGACAATGATCCAAAACACAGCTCCAAATCTACTCAGGCATTCATGCAGAGGAACAATTACAATGTTCTGGAATGGCCATCCCAGTCCCCAGACCTGAATATCATTGAACATCTGTGGGATAATTTGAAGCGGGCTGTCCATGCTCGGCGACCATCAAACTTAACTGAACTGGAATTGTTTTGTAAAGAGGAATGGTCAAAAATACCTTCATCCAGGATCCAGGAACTGATTAAAAGCTACAGGAAGCGACTAGAGGCTGTTATTTTTGCAAAAGGAGGATCTACTAAATATTAATGTCACTTTTCTGTTGAGGTGCCCATACTTTTGCACCGGTCAAATTTTGGTTTAATGCATATTGCACATTTTCTGTTAGTACAATAAACCTCATTTCAATCCTGAAATATTACTGTATCCATCAGTTATTAGATATATCAAATTGAAATGGCTGTTGCAAACACCCAAATATTTAGAACTAAAAATGATTAAGATTAATAGGGGTGCCCAAACTTTTTCATATGACTTATATATATATATATATATATATATATATATACACTACCGTTCAAAAGTTTGGGGTCACCCGGACAATTTTGTGTTTTCCATGAAAACTCACACTTTTATTTATCAAATAAGTTGCAAAATGAATAGAAAATATAGTCAAGACATTGACAAGGTTAGAAATAATGATTTTTATTTGAAATAATAATTTTCTCCTTCAAACTTTGCTTTCGTCACAGAATGCTCCATTTGCAGCAATTCCAGCATTGCAGACCTTTGGCATTCGAGCTGTTAATTTGCTGAGGTAATCTGGAGAAATTTCCCGCCATGCTTCCAGAAGCCCCTCCCACAAGTTGGATTGGCTTGATGGGCACTTTTTGCGTACCATACGGTCAAGCTGCTCCCACAACAGCTCAATGGGGTTGAGATCTGGTGACTGCGCTGGCCACTCCATTACAGATAGAATACCAACTGCCCGCTTCTTCCCTAAATAGTTCTTGCATAATTTGGAGGTGCTTTGGGTCATTGTCCTGTTGTAGGATGAAATTGGCTCCAATGAAGCGCTGTCCACAGGGTATGCCATGGCGTTGCAAAATGGAGTGATAGCCTTCCTTATTCAAAATCTCTTTTACCTTGTACAAAAAAAAAATCCCTTTTACCTCCCACTTTACCAGCACCGAATCAACCCCAGAACATCCCATTCCCTCCACCATGCTGACAGATGGCGTCAGGCGTCTTCCAGCATCTTTTCAGTTGTTCTGCGTCTCACAAATGTTCTTCTGTGTGATCCAAACACCTCAAACTTCGATTCGTCTGTCCATAACACTTTTTTCCAATATTCCTCTGTCGTCCAATGTCTGTGTTCTTTTGCCCATATTAATCTTTTCCTTTTATTAGCCAGTCTCAGATATGGCTTTTTCTTGGCCACTCTGCCCTGAAGGCCAGCATCCCTGAGTCGCCTCGTCACTGTAGACGTTGACACTGGCGTTTTGCGGGTACAATTTAATGAATAGAGACTCTAATGTACTTGTCTTGTTGCTCAGTTGTGCAGCGGAGCCTCCCACTTCTCTTTCTACTCTGGTTAGAGCCTGTTTGTGCTGTCCTCTGAAGCGAATAGTACACACCGTTGTAGGAAATCTTCAGTTTCTTGGCAATTTCTCGCATGGAATAGCCTTCATTTCTAAGAATAAGAATAGACTGTCGAGTTTCACATGAAAGTTCTCTTTTTCTGGCCATTTTGAGAGTTTAATTGAACCAACAAATGTAATGCTCCAGATTCTCAACTAGCTCAAAGGAAGGTCAGTTTTATAGCTTCTCTAACCAGCAAAACAGTTTTCAGCTGTGCTAACATACTTGCACAAGGGTTTTCAAGGGTTTTCTAAACATCCATTAGCCTTCTTACACAGTTAGCAAACACAATGTACCATTAGAACACTGGAGTGATGGTTGCTGGAAATGGCCTCTATACACCTATGTAGATATTGCATTAAAATACAGACGTTTGCAGCTAGAATAGTCATTTACCACATTAACAATGTATAGAGTGTATTTCTGATTCATTTACTGTTATCTTCATTGAAAAAAACTGAGCTTTTCTTTCAAAAATAAGGAAATTTCTAAGTGACCTTAAACTTTTGACCGGTAGTGTATATATATATATATAGCGCTGTGCAAAAGTAGTCATGTTTAACTCCTTAACGACCCAGGGCGTAATAGTACTTCCTGAGTTGCATGACGATGTATGGAGAGCGCTCAGGAGCTGAGCGCTCTCCATACACAGCGGGTGCCGGTTGTATAATACAGCCAGGACCCGCCGCTAACAGCTGCGATCGTTGCCTGCACCGATCGCGGCTGTTAACCCTTTAGATGTTGAGGTTAAACAGGACCGCGGCGTCTAAATTGCGCCATGGGCGCTGCCATTTTCCCTGATCGCCGCCCTCCAGAACGTCATCGGAGGGCGGCGATTGGTTGCCATGACAGCCGGAAGCCTATTGAAGGCTCCCAGGCCTGTCATTACATTAGAGCTATTACACGATGCCAGAGGCATCATCTAATAGCAGTGAAGGCATTTTGCTATTCACTGCAATACAGTAGTATAGTATAGTATGCATAGTATGATCGATCATAGGTTTCAAGTTCCCTAGGGGGTCTGATCATACAAGTAAAAGATAAAAAAAATAAAAAAAACCCCCACAAAAGTTCAAATCACCCCCCCTTTCCCTAGATCAGATATAAAAGTAAATAAACAAAAGTAAACATAAACACATTAGGTATCCCCGGCTCCAAAATGCCCGAACTATTAAAATATTTATCCCATACGGTGAACGGCGTAGCGGTGAAAAAAAAATCAAAATGGCCAAATAGCGTTTTTTTCAACACGTTGCCTCCTATAAAAAATTTAATAAAAAGTGATCAAACCATCAGATCTTTCCCCAAATGGTATCAATAAAAACATCATGTTGTCCCGCATAAAAAGACGCCATACCCAGCTCCATACATGTAAATATGAAAAAGTTACAGGTGTCACAATATGGTGACACAAATTTTTCTTTCTATTTTGCAAAGTTTTTATATTTTTAAAAGGTATCAAAACATTACAAATACTATATAAATTTGGTATCGCCGTGTTCGTATTGACCCGCAGAATACAGGTAACATGTCATTTTTACCACACATTGAACGCTGTAAAAATTAAACCCATATGAAATTAGCGCAAATGCAGTTTTTCTCCAATTGCACCTCATTCTGAATTTTTTTCCAGCTTCCCAGTACATTGCACAGCATATTGAATGGTACCATTACAAAGTACAATTTATTTCGCAAACAATAAGCCATCATGTGACTCTGTGAACTGAGAAATGAAAAAGTTATGGCTCTTGAAATGTGCTGAGCAATTCCTGCTTTACAGTATGTTAGGCAAAAACTTTTGTAGTCTGGGATATACCTTTGGTGGCAGTGAACCCACCTAGCATAGTGCTCAAACATGCTTTGAGTTTAGTCTGTGTTGTGGACCATCATGAGGAACACATATGCTTAACAACATAATAAGCAGTTGTATATAATGGTCCACTTTGCACAGTGCTGATATATGTATTTTATTTGCACATAATATAGTATGTTTATAAATAAATTGTGGGTACAGTGTAAAAGAAGTGCCCCCTATGCGACAACCACTCTTACTTGCTCTAATTAAAAAAACATTATTCGGAATTCAGTCTGACCCTTTAAGGAATCCATCACAAGGCCAATTTCTTTATGGAGCTCAATATGGTCAAGTGTGTATAAAGCTGCTTCAATGGTAATTCCTCAATATATCATGATTCACAAAGCCACTTTATCTACAAGAAATACAGGAGTTATGTGTTATTTCATAAAACCATTTCTCAAAGACAGTGATCCTGTACCAGAGACTAGCGGTACATACGTTAGAATCCAAACTGGGTACCTGTATGATTTTCACCAAACACTTTTAAAGGGAACTCAAGGGCTGAAATTGTAGTCCAATCTGTAAATTGTATGTACTGTAATAAAGTGAGAGTATCTACATAGAAGATACAGTATATAGCTAAAATGTATTGTTTTGTTACAAAAGTTTCAAGCAACAGATATGGTCAGAACTTAACCAAAAAGTGCCTTAGGTATAAAAAAAATAAACAAATAACACCTATAGATAAAGCAAAAAAATTTCATTAAAATATAAAGCATTAAAATTATATCAGGGAAGCAAAATGCCAATAAAACAGACCTATAGAGAATAGGAGAGAAAATGTCTGGGTATCAAAAACACTGGGCTATACCATGTAGGGTGCAAAGAGGTTATCCAAGGGTAATGAATACTGATGACCCATCCACAGCATAGGTTATCCATATGAGATTTGTGGGATCTGACCACGAACCCTGCACCAATGAGCTGATTTGCCTGCCAGGCTACAATGTATACAGCCAGAGGTAGCTCTGATAGTAGTATAATGTTGTACCGTGTTAGCCATTGAAAGTAGTGGAAGAGTGAAGAAATCAGGCGATACCTTTTAGAGACTAACTGAGTATATTTATAAGCAAGCTTTCAGAAGTACTAGCTTCCTTCATCAGACATGGTGTTATACAAGAAGTGAAAATTCACAGATTTTTATACACTTGGTCTTCAAAGGATTTTAGAGTCCTTAAAAAAACCCAAAACAAAATGCAATCTAAGTAGAGAAGTTATTTACAACTGGTCAAAAAACAATCTGGAAAGTTGTGGTGCATGACAGAGGGATCTGTTATCTGTTTGCTATCAGGAGGTGATTTGTGACCCTCACAGTTCATGCATAGTGTGACATGAAGCTGGCATGAATATTAAGTCCAATTTGCAGAGTTTTAAATTTTTGAATAAACTTGTACTCCCATTGTTTCCTATCCTCCTGCGTCTTAAACTGTCCCATTAAAACCACAACCTGCAAATCTTCAATAGAGTGGTTCTCTCCAGAGAAATGTGCGGTCACTGGTAGCTCTGCTCAGATTATATAGAATGGGAATGGATCTGCAGTTCCATGTATATGACTGGTGCGGGGTCTGGTGTCGAATCTCCACTGATCTGATACTGATGTGGATAGGTCCATCAGTATCTATTACCCTTGGGTCTTGGACAACCCTATTAATCATATAGATGGCAGAGGATAGTGGGGAATATGAATGCAAGAGTCACAACACATCATGGCGGCACGGTGGTTCAATGGTTAGCGCTGGAGTCCTGGGTTAGAATCCTGCCAAGGACAACATCTGCAAGGAGTTTGTATATTTTCCCCGTGTTTGCGTGGGTTTCCTCCGGGTACTCCGATTTCCTCCCACACTCCAAAGACATACTGATAGGGAATATATAGATTGTGAGCCCTATATGGGACAGTGACTGACAATATCTGTAAAGTGCTGCGGAATATGATGGCACTATATAAGTAAGCATAATAAATAAATAATAATAATGGTATACTGTATTATATCCTAGAAAAGTATCAAATTTACGATATTCCCCAACACAAAAGTGATGGTATTCACAGGTAAACGAGACCAAATGCATGCTTTGCAAGAATTGCTTCATCTGGGGGTCCTGTTTACCTGGGGATACCATCACTTTTTGTTGGGAATATTAGGGGACCTCTACAAAAATCTGCAGTTGAGCTGCAGGAAAAACACCCAAGTTTAGATGGTGTTTGCTGCAGAGGTTTGCAGGAGAATATGCTGCAGTATTTCCCTGCAGACATTTCTATGAAGGATCCATTCCACACACTTGAAGAGGCTGTTTCTGCAGTATATATACATGGATTTTTGCAAACCCTATTCAGACGTATGAAACTGATTCTAAGTCACAGAAATTTCTGCAACATATATTTCCTAAGACAACTGCCTTGGATTGCCATTGTAATTATTCCTATATTGCTGATGTCAGGGCTCTGTCACAAGATCACATTAATATTCAGCAATGCCAGTATCAGAGATGGGGCTATGCCAACCTCTCATCCATCTTCATGAAAAAGACAATGGTTACTACCATTAATAAATGAAACAGCTGCACCAGAGGGGAGCAGATCTTATTAAAGGAAAACCAGAAAATAAAAGAATATTAGAATTACAGGTTTACAACCAGAATCACTACTATATACACAATTTTAGAAATGTAAATTAAATGGGGTGTCCCTTCACAACAACCTCAGTACATACGCCTTATTAGGGTATATGGATGTCATAGAGGTTTGTTCAAGACCTCCCTCTATGAGCCAGAATGAAGAATGGCTGCCATGTAATACTATGTTTTACCTGTAGGGGCCACTACTGGAGAAATACAGAGTTGGCCAGGTAAAAATCAGCTGTTTGCTGAAGATCTCTGCAGCTGCTGTGGCCATTCTCAAATTAAGGGGGTTGTCTATGATAAAGACAACCCCTGGTAATCCCTGTAATATGTTTTTTGCTTTCCGCTGCAAGATACCTTTTCACTATTTTATACTCAGCGTATGCGTGGTAACAGTTTTTGCATGTGAAAGTGATTTCTTGAAGAGCATTTCCTAAAATGCATAACCTAAAATCAAGAAATCCTGAGTCATTCTCATCTGCCAAATATGTGAAATTCTATTCCTAGCTTGGAGAGGGACTGTCATCCAGCTTTTCCAGAATCCTGAAGGGTAAATCTGCCTAGTTATGTAGTAATCAGCTGCTTCCGTGTCATACACTGATTCTATAGGAATCATGAAAACAGTTTGAGAAGATCTCTACAATGTTCATATAAGAAACTGGTGTAAAATACACTTTTTTGTGTCTGGATTTTATTATGTGAAATGGCAAATTACAACCAAACAATTTTTTATATTACGGTAAAATAAAGTAAATAATGGATGCTAACAGTATTAGACTATGTATAGACAACCCCCATTCACAAGGCAACTGAGAATAGTCTGTCAATTTATGCATACTATACTGTATGCCCAGGAGGAATAATAGGAACAATACAATGCAGAATTCTAATAAAAGATGCTCAAAATTGGTATTTCATGCGGAATACAAATAGCTCCTAGAACAGACATTCCAGAAAAGCTGATAGGCTTATTTAAGTTGTCCAGAAAAAAAGAAAACAGAAAGTTGGCAGCCCAGATAGGAATAATATATAGTAGTGTATACTATAAAAAAGCTAATGCTATAATATACTTTCATATGGTGTGATGTTAAAAAAAAAAATATATATATATATATGAAATATATATAGTAATAAATAAGAAAAAAATACTTGAGACACTAGAGCAGGAGGTGAGCAGTAGAATATGAATATATATATAAGTACTTTGCCAAAGTTATAAACAGGTGTGGGGAAAATGCTGTAAAATAAGCATTACAGATGGGTGAACCACTTTGTCATGAACCAGATTCGACCCGAATATTCCAAATTGTTCAGTTTTAACGAAACCAAACAAATGGCGATTTGCTTTAGATGGACAAAAATAGCTGCCGCATTATACTCTGGAGTCTCTTCTGGCCCAGGGGAGGTGACTGGCAAAGCAGGGAGTGTCTGGCACTCTTCTGTGACATCAAGTGCCCGGGGTCACTGCTGAGGCCTCTGATTGGGCTATCGGTGGTCACATGGGCACGCCGGTCATCATGACACTCAGCGTGCCTATGGCACCCCGGGCGTAAGACGTCACAGGAAAGCATCAGGCGTCACCGAGGCAGCGGAGAGAGAGTGCTGGACGCCGCAAAGAGGCACAAAACAGGTAACAGAAGGTGAATATGAGTTTTTGGGTTTTTTTACGCCTTCACCTATTATATTCTGGGGTCTGAAGAGACCCCAGAATATAATGTCAGTTATTCAATGAAGCTGGGGAAGTACACTGCAACTTCACTGTGCATGCGCCTGAGGTCCAGTTCACGCGCACTGAAGCTAAGGTATACTACTCTGGCTTCATAGAAGAACTTTGCAGGTGCTGAGAGTACAGCCACTTTTTTTTAATGTGGGCTATAAACTTGTGTTACAACAGGACTATTTGGGACACTAAACCATTAGTCCCTAAGAATCCATTGGTGATTTAGTGCCCTAAATTGACCTGATCTTTAATGTTGTTGGCCACTGAGCAGTCCTCGATTGCCCATATCATCATTCTGCAGGTAGCCACTGATGATGTAAGTGTAATTCTACAACTATTGCAAGAATACAATGTGAAGGGGGTCACGATTGGCGCAGAAACACCTCACAGCAGGACCTCCCATGATCAGCTTATCTTGGGGGGCCTACAATCTATAATAGGGCTGCACAAACAATAGCATTGCAAAGGGGTGAAACATATAACACTTGGATTTGCTTACAGTAATTTATGTGCTGTGTGTGAAGGTATGTGATGAGTATCCTATCACCGACAGAGTATACAACTGCTTGTAATTAGGCCTTTTCATTTACATCCTGTGAAGTAAGAAAATTTGCCGTAATTGTTTACCTATCTGCTTCCCAACATATATTTATATGGTGTTTGAAGTGTGATTGTTAAAAACCGGAAAAAAAAAAAACAAACTTCATATTTTTTTTTTCTCTTGATAGATTTTGCATTGCGATTCACAGCGCACATAATTTTCTAAGCATTCGGCTTATGCTAATCCTGTTTATTTACACACAGAGCCTCCAGGTTTTTCCTGCGTTTTCAATTAGGTTCAAGCATTCGCACCTCAATTACAACAATTTCACTTATTCATTTATTCAGAAGAATGCTTCTTTACCTCTAAAGATTTTTGTGGGCTCTGTAATTTACTCTGACACTGTTAAGTGAAAGCAATATTCTCTCACCCTGAAAGAAAAATGAATCTTCTTAACTCGCAGCTAATACTGGTCATATGTAAAAAGGAAATCGAGAGCTCAAAATGCCATTTAAAAGAGAGAAAAAAAAGTGATATCTACTGTGATTTGGTCTTCCAGTAGGGGGTGGCTCTGTAATGTAGTAGAGAAAAAAATACTCAACAGCTACGGTGAACGGAAAAAACATCAAACTTCTTGTCTCCATTAAAAATAAAGTGTGCACTGCCACAATGACAAAACTGCTACATGTGTGAACCAGGTCTAAGCTAAATTAGTCTTCCAATAGGGGGGTGGTACTGTAATGTAGACCAGGAACCAAAAATCATCATATTTGCTATAGTGTACATGTAAAATCTCTTTAGTCCCTTAAGGATCATCCTATTTTGAATCTTTAGGACTCTTTTCTCAGTTTGTCATTGTTACATTCCAAGGTCCTAAACTTTTGTTTTTAAAGGAAATCTACTACCTCCCCAAACTCCCCATATTCAACTGCCACCACTGTATTACAGAGCACATTAAATGATACACAACATATCGTTATATGTCACTTTTGTAGATTTGGAAGAAAGAAACTTTGAAGTCTTATGCATATGAGGCAGTTGGTGCACTGGGGGCGGGCCTTCAGAACTGGAAGAGTGATGTCATAGAAGATAGAGGATCAACTGTCACTGCACAGAGTGGCACAAGTAGGTGATGGTAAGGATCTGAGTGGCAAGAGCAGTGATCCAGGGAGCTGAAGGCTCACCCCCAGTGCCCCAACTGCCTAATTTGCATAAGACTTCAAAGTTTTTTTTCTCCAAATCTACAGAAGTGGTAAAAAATATGTAGTGTGACAGGTGACCGTTAATTATGTTTGGGGGAGGTGGTAGACTCTCTTTATGGGGAAGAGTTGTAGGTCTTATTGCCACTATTGTGAGGTACATGATCTATATATACACATGTGGACAAAATTGTTGGTACCCCTCGTTTAATGAAAGAAAAACCCACAATGGTCACAGAAATAACTTGAATCTGACAAAAGTAATAATATATAAAAATTCTATGAAAATGAACAAATGAAAGTCAGACATTGTTTTTCAACCATGCTTCAACAGAATTAAAAAAAAAAAAGAAAACTCATGAAACAGGCCTGGATAGAAATGATGGTTCCCTTAATTTAATATTTTGTTGCACAACCTTTTGAGGCAATCACTGCAATCAAACGATTCCTGTAACTGTCAATGAGACTTCTGCACCTCTCAAAAGGTATTTTGGCCACTCCTCATAAGCAAACTGCTCCAGTTGTCTCGGGTTTTTTAGGGTGCCTTTTCCAGACGTCATGTTTCAGCTCCTTCCAAAGATGCTCAATAGGATTTAGGTCAGGGCTCATAGAAGGCCACTTCAGAATAGTCCAATGTTTTCCTCTTATCCATTCTTGGGTGTTTTTAGCTGTGTTTTGGGTCATTAGACCCTTGACCCGCGACTGAGACCAAGCTTTCTGACACTGGGCAGCACATTTCTCTCTAGAATCCCTTGATAGTCTTGAGATTTCATTGTACCCTGCACAGATTCAAGACACCCTGTGCCAGATGCAGCAAAGCAGCCTCAGAACATAACAGAACCTCCTCCATGTTTCACAGTAGGGACAGTGTTCTTTTCAAGATATGCTTCATTTTTCCGTCTGTGAACATAGAGCTGATGTGCCTTGCCAAACATTTCGATTTTTGTCTCATCTGTCCACAGGACATTCTCCCAGAAGCTTTGTAGCTTGTCAACATGTAGTTTGGCAAATTACTTTTGTCAGATTCAAGTTATTTCTGTGACCATTGTGGGTTTTTCTTTCATTAAACAAGGGGTACCAACAATTTTGTCCACGTGTGTGTGTGTGTATATATATAAATACAAAAATGCAGGGCACTCTGCACACAGCACAAGGGCATATGAAGGGCACTACTCATGTAGTTAATAACACCTAATATGATCTAAAATTTAGAGATTCTTTGTTATACACATTTGATCAAATAGTAAGAAGCCCACCTGCCACGACAAGGCGACCTCATTCAGATGGGAACCTACACTAAATAAACATGCCTCTCTTGCACCCCGACCTCCATAGTTTGACTAGCACTCCCTTTTAATTGCACAGATTTATCTAATTGGACTAGAGTATATATTTTTCACTTCCCCATCTGCCCTAGGCTATTTTAAAATAGAGTGTACTCTGGATCCTACTCGCTATGTGTTCACACTGTAGACCTATTCTGGATCCAAGCGAGGTAAATTGCCCTGTGTTCACATTGTAGACCTGTGCGGGTCCAAGAGAGGCATGTTTATTTAGTGTAGGTTCCCATCTGAATCGGGTCGCCTTGTCGTGGCAGGTGGACTTCTTACTATTTGATCAAATGTGTATAACAAAGAACCTCTAAACTGTAGATCATATTAGGTGTTTTTAACTACATGAGTAGTGCCCTTTAGAGTTTTCATATGTCTTTGTGCTGTGTGCGGAGTGCCCTGCATTTTTGTATTTTTCTATATATTACTTTGCAGTGAGCACCTGTTCACACTGGGATGCGCAGTCTTAACCTTTTTTTGGTGTGTATATATATATATATATATATATATATATATATACATGCAAATCCATTTTTATATAATGTGTTTCGCAGTTAATGAAAAAAGGGGTATTTGCTGTATATATATTTATTTATTATATACATTAATGCCTTCTTTCCTTTATAAGGGTAGTAGATCACATCAAAGATCTCCAGGCTGCGTTTATGGTATACCATTGTCTGAATCAGTATAGTCCATAATATCTTAATATTTGTACTGGTCACCTCAAAATTGCTGAAACTGACATGGCTGGATTTGTCTCTGCAGCCCTTGCAAATTTTTAATGTTGACCTAGGGCCTTGTATATTCTCATCCTTACATCGCCACACATATGCTGAGTTGGTTATATAATCCTGCAGATCTGTAGTAAATTTTTACCTCAATTATACAGTACAGACCAAAAGTTTGGACACACCTTCTCATTCCAAGAGTTTTCTGTATTTTCATGACTATAAAAATTGTAGATTCACATTGAAGGCATCAAAACTATGAATTAACACATGAGGAATTATATACTTAACAAAAAAGTGTGAAACAACTGAAAATATGTCTTATATTCTAGGTTCTTCAAAGTAGCCACCTTTTGCTTTGATTACTGCTTTGCACACTCTTGGCATTCTCTTGATGAGCTTCAGGAGGTAGTCACCTGAAATGGTCTTCCAACAGTCTTGAAGGAGTTCCCAGAGATGCTTAGCACTTGTTGGCCCTTTTGCCTTCACTCTGTGGTCCAGCTCACCCCAAACCATCTCGATTGGGTTCAGGTCTGGTGACTGTGGAGGCCAGGTCATCTGGCGTAGCACCCCATCACTCTCCTTCTTGGTCAAATAGCCCTTACACAGTCTGGAGGTGTGTTTGGGGTCATTTTCCTGTTGAAAACTAAATGATGGTCCAACTAAACGCAAACCGGATGGAATAGCATGCCGCTGCAAGATACTGTGGTAACCATGCTGGTTCAGTATTCCTTCAATTTTGAATAAATCCCCAACAGTCTCACCAGCAAAGCCCCCCCACACCATGACACCTCCTCCTCCATGCTTCACGGTGGGAACCAGGCATGTAGAGTCCATTCGTTCACCTTTTCTGCGTCGGACAAAGACACGGTGGTTGGAACCAAAGATCTCAAATTTGGACTCATCAGACCAAAGCACAGATTTCCACAGGTCTAATGTCCATTCTTTGTGTTCTTTAGCCCAAACAAGTCTCTTCTGCTTGTTGCCTGTCCTTAGCAGTGGTTTCCTAGCAGCTATTTTACCATGAAGGCCTGCTGCACACAGTCTCCTCTTAACAGTTGTTGTAGAGATGTGTCTGCTGCTAGAACTCTGTGTGGCATTGACCTGGTCTCTAATCTGAGCTGCTGTTAACCTGCGATTTCTGAGGCTGGTGACTTGGATGAACTTATCCTCCGCAGCAGAGGTGACTCTTGGTCTTCCTTTCCTGGGGGCGGTCCTCATGTGAGCCAGTTTCTTTGTAGCGCTTGATGGTGTTGGCCACTGCACTTGGGGACACTTTCAAAGTTTTCCCAATTTTTCGGACTGACTGACCTTCATTTCTTAAAGCAATGATGGTCACTCGTTTTTCTTTACTTAGCTGCTTTTTTCTTGCCATAATACAAATTCTAACACTCCATTCAGTAGGACTATCAGCTGTTTATCCACCTGACTTCTGAACAACACAACTGATGGTCCCAACCCCATTTATAAGGCAAGAAATCCCACTTATTAAACCTGACAGGGCACACCTGTGAAGTGAAAACCATTTCAGGTGACTACCTCTTGAAGTTCATCAAGAGAATGCCAAGAGTGTGCAAAGCAGTAATTAAAGCAAAAGGTGGCTACTTTGAAGAACCTAGAATATAAGACATATTTTCAGTTGTTTCACACTTTTTTGTTAAGTATATAATTCCACATGTATTAATTCATAGTTTTGATGCCTTCAGTGTGAATCTACAATTTTTATAGTCATGAAAATACAGAAAACTCTTGGAATGAGAAGGTGTGTCCAAACTTTTGATCTGTACTGTATATATATATATATATATATATATATATATATATATTATAATTTTTAATGCCATGTGTGATGCAGTATAAACAATATGCTATCTTTATTTCTATAAGTTCTTAACATTGCAGATATATATTTAATATTGGGTTGTATTTAGGGGGCATGGGGAGTATTTCTTCATTTTGCTTCATTCAACTTTTTAAAAAAAGTTTTTTAGTACCAACTAGGGACTTGAAACGCCAATAATATGTACACACACGTACACACACAACACACACACACACACACACACACACACATACATATATATATATTATATCTCATCACCAGTTTTGATTTTACCAGGACAAATCCAGGAACTAGATTGCAAAGTGAATGTTCTTGGGCAGCTTGAGGCATTCCTGGGTTGGTCCTAGGGGCCCTGACTTTGGCTATTCAAATGTCGTCAAGTTTGTGATTGGAATATTGTCAGTATATGCAACCTAAAAGGAGTTCACCCTGTTCCAATGGGCTGACAGAGGGATCCCCTAGCTCTGTCAACTCCTTGGATGCCATGGTTGCTATTGAGTGTGGCACCTAAGGGGTTAAACAGCTAGTATGCTTTCTCCAAAGTCTTGACTCATTATTTTGTCTGCCAATACCAGTTGTGGTCCCACAAGTAAACCTAAACATGTACAACAAAATATATCTTCGTCTACAAGAAAATAAAACATGTTAACAAATAAGTTGAATAACAAATACAACTACATCTGTTTATCTCATTTATAGGACTATGTTTGGATTGTGACATTCAGGTATGCCCAAATGCACCAGGGGGGGGGAGGTTACATAATATTAAAGGGACTTTTTATGGAAACTGGTTTTCCAAGAATTACTTGCATGCACTAGAGGAGAGCTTGGGTTGGTGGGTGCAACATTTCTTTATTAATGCACAGCTTAGTATCTCAATCGCGATGGCTCTTTCTATTGTGATGTACATGGGCAGCTTTACATCGTATGTCCTCTTAAGAATAATGCCATCTCACTGAATGTGTTTTTAAGTCCTGTCTGACTTGGCAAGTGATGATTAAAGACAATTTAGTGAGTCTGTGTAAACTAAGAAAAATAGTAATTAAGATGTCTGTATTTTATAAGCAGATTTCCAGTCCTCCTGTTGTTGCAGTTTAACATCTGCGTTTGTATGAGACTGACTATAATCCCTGTATTGCTTTCATAGCTGTCTTTAGAATGGGAACCCACAGATATGTTAATACCAATCTAAATTTATTTAATATGTCAAAGCTTATTCTAGTCGTATAAAAAAGGACGAGTTGCTATGCGTTACAAGTTCAGTTGCTTGGAAAATAAAATGTGGTTAACAAATAAGTCAAGAAACTTATAAAATTGCATCTGTTTATCTCATTTCTAGGTCTGTGTTTGAATTGTGAGCCAAGTACTAGACACAAGGTGCAATAATCAACCTATAAAAATGTAACATGTCTTCTACAGAATAACAACACCAGAAAGAACAATCCACAGCGAGAAGACTTACTGCTTTTACAGATGACCTTAATGATTAAAGGGGTATTCTAATTTTAGAATGTTATGATATGGGCTAGGCTATACTAAAATATTGGAGCCAAAATATTGTGTTTGCACCAAACTTTTTCCTATTTTGTGCCTTTTTGGTTTGCACCTAATCATTATTGTGGTGTGCCCCTCAGTTTTTTTTTAGCTTGGTGCACCTTTTTACAAAAGTGACTTTGTTATGTTGGCTTGGTTTCGATCGGACATTGCTGTACGCCTAATTCACTATTTGCAGCTTTTAAAAAAGTCACAGCATTTTTTTGCAAGCACACTCCACTTTTAACTTGGCTTAAAAAATGCACAAAATATCCTAAGTGAACTCTAGTGCCCTCCCCTTAGAGAATGGTGACAAATTTATGGACCAGCGTGAGACACTTTTGTCGCAAAAAAAAAACACACTGGCAGAAAATAAGGCAAATCAGAAAAGTAAGATATAAAATACCTCCAGACCTCAAAAATCCCTCAAGCAAAAAGAAATAATAAAGGTAGTGGGATCTTCCACTAGGGACCCCCAGACCAATAAATTTAGGCCGTAGCAAAAACCACAACATTTTACAGTCACTGAAAAGTAGAGAATCCCATCCACACATTGCAGAAAAATACGCGCAGCAGAAATTCTGCGATTTCCAACAAAGTTGCAGTTTTGAAAATCGCAGCATGTCAATAATACCTACGGAAATGCTGGAAATTCTCCTATAGGTATAATGGAAGCAGAAATTCCACAGAGGAAACTTCTGTGGACTTTCTGTGGGAAAGCCTTGCGGGAAAAACCGCAATCCATTGCCGCCGCGGTTTTCCCGCAGCGCTTTTTTGCTGTGGCCCGCTACGTGGAGCCTTAGCCTTAATGTCACAGGCCTAAAGAGTAGGCTATGGCATTTACTCTGTATAAACTCTGCAGTTCAAAATCTTTGGCAGAGCATAGAGCCATTGGTCCTTTACACCACCACTTACTCTCATAAGCCACAGGCTGTTTTCCATCAAAGGATGGAAACACACACACAATGTCAGGAGGAGGGATGACATTACTACATCGCACTGCCTATGCCTGGCTACAGCCACAAAGATGAGGACCTTTCAGGTCGTCGTGAGAGCCACAGTAAGAAAGATTTTTTTTTTTTTTTTTTTAAGCTGACACACTAAATAGGAAGAAGAGCGCACATAGTAGCATGGGAGTTTAAGCACTGCTCCAGTGTTCCTATTGAAATGAATGGAGCGGTGAGCTCTGGCCAAGCAGTGGGGGTCTGAGTGGTTGAACCCCACTGATCTGCAAATTTCCCTATCCTATGGGTAGAAGGTAACTTTCTTTGATGGGAAAACCCCTTTAATAATTAGGGGGGCACAAAGGTAGACTTTAATATTGCATGGAGGCAGTCCATACAGAAAAGAAAAAGCAACTTTTCCAGCAATAACTTGTACACTGAACAGAGCTGTATTTAGGCTGTCACCCACCCAATGGTTCATTTCATTGCCCTTGTAACTAAATACATAATAGTGGCTTGTTGGTGGCCCTCCCTTACTGACAGTCAGTACCCAGGACTGATTTCCCGGTTGCCCTTTCCTCCCCACGTATGCCCATATGATAGTTTTTTTTGCTGATAGATTAAATGGAGATGTTTTCTAGATTTGCTTTCACATTTGTACTTTTTGGAATCCACGCAGCTAACTATCCACAAGTTATCAAATGACACCATTGTTTTTCACCATGTCTCTTATGTACCAGTGTAGTCCATGATGTTGATGGTTGGATCCATTATTCATGAAGAGTTATATTGAAACAACTACTTTAACCCTTTCCCGACATCAAAGCAAATAGTATGGATGCCGGTTGCTTAAATATGGCTGCCGCTCGAGACCTGAGCAGCCTCCATATCCGCTAGGTTTCTGCTATATTATACAGTAGACACCTGGCGCTAATGCCCACGATCAGTTCCCGCAATGATCGCGGGCATTAACCCCTCTGGCGCCTCGGTCAAAGTTTGGAATGGGGGGGAGTCAAAAATGAAAAACGAAAATCGAAAAGTGTCACCGGCGGGAAAGAGTTAAGGCTTACTGAAAACAGGAACCACCTTTGTAAAAATTCAGATTGTAAGACATCCAACTACTGGGTATGATGACACTATTATACTGATTTAGCAAGTGTGAGATGTGCTACATACTTATTCCTATTTTACAGATAAAGTATTACCACATGAGAAAAGTGTGTGGGGTTGTTCACTCAAATCTTGGATGCAACTAGAGAGCTGTTACCTTTCACAAAACAACCACAACCTCTAAAGTGTTCCTCCTATAATAAAATAACTTTACACAGATGAATAGTTCAATTGAAAATAAAAAAAAAAACCTTTGTAATATAACTTATTAAAGAAAAATACTTCCATGTCCTCTTATCAGGCTGCTTTGCACATGAGCTGTTCACTTAGATGATATCACTCTCCCTCTGTCTAGTCTTCTATGATTTACGCTAGGTTCACACCTGCGTTGGGGTTTCCGTTCTTCAGGTCCACTTTGGGATCCAAAAACGGAAACCCAATCCGCTTATAAAACGGATACCCATAGACTGTAATGGAGTCCACCTGGTTACCTCCCAAAAAATGCGGAGAGAAAAGTCCTGCTTGCAGCATTTTTCAAGCAGAATGGGTGATGGAATCGCCAAATGCAGATGTGGACCTAACTCTTCACCAATTCTTTGAACCTTCCACTGTTTTCAACACAGGTGAAATTTTTTTTCAAGCCCCCACCATTACCAAGCAAATAGTATTATTAGTTTCAGCACCCAATATGCTAAATAAGCTCCCAACTGGATTGTCTCTGTCTGTCTGCTCAAGTCCAGGACCGCCCACCTGACAGTAGGGAACCTAATTAGCATACTGCATACTCAAACTATCATGCACCGATTGCTCAGGAATGGTAGGGGCTAGAGAAATTATTTCAACTGTGCCAGAATCAGTAGAAGGTAACTGATTAAGGGATGAAAAGAGTTGGAGTTGGTGAAGGTGATATAAGGTCCTCTTTAAGTCATGCTCAATCTGTCCAGCCCATATCCCCTCTTAACACAGATTATATGACTCTTCCACAGCCAAGAATACTATTAGGGGGACGTTCCACTCAGCCCAGCAATGACACTAGACTGTAAAATCCGCCCTTCTGGAAAGCGGACAGATCAGCTTTCTAGTGGTATGTAATACTGCTGATCTGCAAGGTCTTCTTTAAGATTTAAAGTATAATAGTGCACTATGCACTTACTAAATAAACAGTGTACAGTAAGTGGAGATATGATGGGCAGTAGAACTTCAGATGGAGTGAGCAAAAATAGAAGAGACAGTGCAAAAAGAAGTGGTAGTATGAGAAAAAAACAAGTGAAAAGATTAATGCGCAGGTGTGAAAATGAAAAGTTTCCCTAGATGCTGCCGGGAATCATTAGAAGGCTAGAAAGTAGCAAGTACCACTGTCAATATGGTGGAATATAAGACATTGTTGACCTTGCATGATATAAAAAAAAAGTATGAAGAGAAGAATCCAAAGAATCTGAGTGTATCATATATATATATATATCTAGTGACAGGATTAGTTTGTTGGATCACCATCTCCTGAGATAGACGAGTACTTTTGGCACAGCAATAAGAGTCCAGTCCAGCCAAGTATGCTGCAATGGGCTGCAACAACTTTTATTTGCTCGTTTTCACACGGTGGCCGTCTGGCCACTACCTACAACATAAGTCCCTAACTACAGAGAACTATCTGAACACCACACATAAAGTTGTCGTTTTTTTTTTTTTTTTTTTTTTTTTACTCACAAGTTCTTTTCCTAGGAGCAGACCCATCTACCTGTGTGCTGTCTACCCATATATACGAACCTGAGTTTTGCAAGGAATTAACCCCAATGTTTCCAAATACCTGAAATGGCTGAATGGAGTAGACACACCAGATTCTCCCTACTCCAGCAGGACTCTCTCTTTGTGCAATGAATCCACGTCCAGCGGCAGTGAGCTCCATAGCCTCGCTGCTCTTACAGGAAAGAATTCTTGACTATGATGCTGGTGAAATGTTCTCTCCATTAGGTGTAGAGAATGTCCCCTTGTCACTGTCACAGGCCTAGGAGTAAAAATCTCATTAGAAAGGTCTTTGTACTGTCCCTTGTATTTGTACATTGTGATTAGATCTCCTTGAAAACCGGGGCCAAAAATTGTACATAATACTCTGTGTGGCCGTACTAGTGATTTATATAGAGGCATAACTATGTTATTGTCATGAGGGTCTAGGCTTGTGTTGATGCATTCCATAATTTTATACCCCTTGGTAGAAGCTTATTATCCACCAAAATCTCCAAGTCTTTTTCAGTAGAAGTCTTACCAAGTATTTTACTATTAAGCACATAATCATATATTTTTCCTATCCTCCACAGTTTTGATTATCTGCAAATATTGAAACCCGTCCCTTCCCACCGGTGATATTTCTGACATTGTTCTACATAATGGTACCATTTATTATTCTGTACAATGTACTGGGAAGCTGGAAAAAAATTCAGAATAGGGTGGAATTGGAGAAAAAGTGCATTTGTGCGACTGTCTTACAGGCATTTTTTACGGCATTCACTCTGTAACCAAAATGACATGTCACTTGTATTCTATGCTTCAGTACGATTCCGGAGATACCAAATTTATATACAGTCATATGAAAAAGTTTGGGCACCCCTATTAATCTTAATCATTTTTAGTTCTAAATATTTGGGTGTTTGCAACAGCCATTTCAATTTGATATATCTAATAACTGATGGACACAGTAATATTTCAGGATTGAAATGAGGTTTATTGTACTAACAGAAAATGTGCAATATGCATTAAACCAAAATTTGACCGGTGCAAAAATTTGGGTACCCTTATCATTTTTTTGATTTGAATACTCCTAACTACTTTTTACTGACTTACTGAAGCACAAAATTGGTTTTATAACCTCACTGAGCTTTGAACTTCATAGCCAGGTGTATCCAATCATGAGAAAAGGTATTTAAGGTGGCCAATTGCAAGTTGTTCTCCTATTTGAATCTCCTCTGAAGAGTGGCATCATGGGCTCCTCAAAACAACTCTCAAATGATCTGAAAACAAAGATTGTTCAACATAGTTGTTCAGGGGAAGGATACAAAAAGTTGTCTCAGAGATTTAACCTGTCAGTTTCCACTGTGAGGAACATAGTAAGGAAATGGAAGACCACAGGGACAGTTCTTGTTAAGCCCAGAAGTGGCAGGCCAAGAAAAATATCAGAAAGGCAGAGAAGAAGAATGGTGAGAACAGTCAAGGACAATCCACAGACCACCTCCAAAGAGCTGCAGCATCATCTTGCTGCAGATGGTGTCACTGTGCATCGGTCAACAATACAGCACACTTTGCACAAGGAGAAGCTGTATGGGAGAGTGATGCGAAAGAAGCCGTTTCTGAAAGCACGCCACAAACAGAGTCGCCTGAGGTATGCAAAAGCACATTTGGACAAGCCAGCTTCATTTTGGAAGAAGGTCCTGTGGACTGATGAAACAAAGATTGAGTTGTTTGGTCATACAAAAAGGCGTTATGCATGGCGTCCAAAAAACACAGCATTCCAAGAAAAACACTTGCTACCCACTGTAAAATTTGGTGGAGGTTCCATCATGCTTTGGGGCTGTGTGGCCAATGCCGGCACCGGGAATCTTGTTAAAGTTGAGGGTCGCATGGATTCAACTCAGTATCAGCAGATTCTTGAGAATAATGTACAAGAATCAGTGACGAATTTGAAGTTACGCCGGGGATGGATATTTCAGCAAGACAATGATCCAAATCTACTCAGGCATTCATGCAGAGGAACAATTACAATGTTCTGGAATGGCCATCCCAGTCCCCAGACCTGAATATCATTGAACATCTGTGGGATAATGTGAAGCGGGCTGTCCATGCTCGGCGACCATCAAACTTAACTGAACTGGAATTGTTTTGTAAAGAGGAATGGTCAAAAATACCTTCATCCAGGATCCAGGAACTGATTAAAAGCTACAGGAAGCGACTAGAGGCTGTTATTTTTGCAAAAGGAGGATCTACTAAATATTAATGTCACTTTTCTGTTGAGGTGCCCATACTTTTGCACCGGTCAAATTTTGGTTTAATGCATATTGCACATTTTCTGTTAGTACAATAAACCTCATTTCAATCCTGAAATATTACTGTGTCCATCAGTTATTAGATATATCAAATTGAAATGGCTGTTGCAAACACCCAAATATTTACAACTAAAAATGATTAAGATTAATAGGGGTGCCCAAACTTTTTCATATGACTGTAGTTGTATTTACATTTTAACCCCTTAACAAAGATCTAAAACTTTGCAAAAAAACAATTTTTTCTTAAAGTCACCATATTTTGACACCCATAACGTTTTTATATTTCCATGTACTGGGATGCAATTTATTCAATTTTCTATCACAGCCAACAGTGAAAAAACAGCAGCATTTTTTATTTATTTATTTTTTTCCCGCCACGCCATTCACCCTATGGGAAACATATTTTTATAGGTTTGTAGACAAGGCATTTTCGGACACAGGAATACCTAATGTGTATGTTTTTCACAGTATTTAAGTACTTTTATATGTGTTCTAGGGAAAGGGGGATGATTTGAATTTAGAATTTTTTTTATTTTATATATACAGTATATATATATATATATATATATATATATATATATATATGTATATATATATTTTTTTTTTTTTTTTTTCATACTGCATTTATTAGACCCACAATGCTTTGCAAAATATCGGCATTTTTATGACGGGCTACCTAAAGCATATATATATATATATATATATATATATATATATATATATATTTATTACAGGAACCTTGAGGTTAAGAACGTACAATCATGATTCTACGTCTTTAATGCCCACTGCCCAGCCTATCCATAGTTACTACAATATTCACAAGGAATGTTAAGTGACTTTTATCCTTCTCTGTAGCAGGAGATGGAGAGGGGGCCAAGAAATGGGTAGTTGAGTCTTTGGATGTGAAACATGTGCCCAAACCAATAACAGGAGCAAGGATCCATTTCAATTTTTATTTGTGTCAACCACTCCTCTGTAAGACTCCACTGACTAGTTGGGTTAGGATTCTGAGACACAAAAATTTATGCTGTGCTATACAGCAAAATGTAAGCAATGCTGCCGTCCTTCTGGCTCATTGTATTCAGGTTGAAACTTTATATCTAATTCTCACGTAGTTTACATGGAACTGTAAAGGTTCATAAAACTAAGGTCTTCTCAGATGATCTTCAATCAGTAATGGTTGTGCCAAATCCTCCCCAGCTAGAGTCACTCTACATAACAACTCTTCGATCTAGCTAAAAATGAGGGTAGCAACCATCGTTCATGACTTCCATTTGCTATACAAGGCCATACAAACAAGTTTTTCATAATGAGACAACTCCATTAACATCTTTGAAAATCATTGAAATCCCACAGAATAAGATAATTGTTTTCATTGGGGGAGTGTGAATTTATCTCACCTGTCCAAAAATGTATCTCTATTGATAACGGTCAATGCCAAGATCATGATTACTTAAATAGTTGCTAACTCTCCAAGATAGGAAAAGTAAGAAACTATGTAATATGCCATTTTCTCCACTTACCAGGTACTTTTCCTCTTCCTCACTCCCAAACTGATATTCAGTATAATGTTGTACCGTGTTAGCCATTGAAAGTAGTGGAAGAGTGAAGAAATCAGGCGATACCTTTTAGAGGCTAACTGAGTATATTTATAAGTAAGCTCTCAGAAGTGCTAGCTTCCTTCATCAGACATGGTGTTATACAAGAACTGAAAATTCACAGATTTTTATACACATGGTCTTCAAAGGATTTTAGAGTCCTTAAAAAAAACCAAAACAAAATGCAATCTAAGTAGAGAAGTTATTTACAACCAGTCAAACAGATCCAATGTTAATAACAGCAGAACCGATCTCCCAGTGGCCGCACATTTCTCAGGAAAAAAACACTCTATTGAAGATTTGCGGGTTGTGGTTTTAATGGGACAGTTTAAGACGCAGGAGGAAAGAAAACAATAGGAGTACAAGTTTATGCAAAAATTTAAAACTCTGCAATTTGGACTTAATATTCATGCCAGCTTCATGTCACACTATGTATGAACTGTGAGGTCACAAATCACCTCCTGATAGCAAACAGATAACAGATCCCTCTGTCACACACCACAACTTTCCAGATTGTTTTTTTGACCGGTTGTAAATAACTTCTCTACTTAGATTGCATTTTGTTTTTTTGTTTTTTAAGGACTCTAAAATCCTTTGAAGACCATGTGTATAAAAATCTGTGAATTTTCAGTTCTTGTACAACACCATGTCTGATGAAGGAAGCTTGCACTTCTGAAAGCTTACTTATAAATATACTCAGTTAGCCTCTAAAAGGTATCGCCTCATTTCTTCACTCTTCCAAAACTGATATTCACTCTGAAATTTCTGCTGAATTCCGTCTTGGTCTAGAAAAACAGATTGTCAGCTCTGGGGATGCCGATTGTTGTACTCCTACCAATCTGATAATGATGACCTATATACAGTACAGACCAAAAGTTTGGACACACCTTCTCATTCCAAGAGTTTTCTGTATTTTCATGACTATAAAAATTGTAGATTCACACTGAAGGCATCAAAACTATGAATTAACACATGTGGAATTATATACTTAACAAAAAAGTGTGAAACAACTGAAAATATGTCTTATATTCTAGGTTCTTCAAAGTAGCCACCTTTTGCTTTGATTACTGCTTTGCACACTCTTGGCATTCTCTTGATGAGCTTCAAGAGGTAGTCACCTGAAATGGTTTTCACTTCACAGGTGTGCCCTGTCAGGTTTAATAAGTGGGATTTCTTGCCTTATAAATGGGGTTGGGACCATCAGTTGTGTTGTTCAGAAGTCAGGTGGATACACAGCTGATAGTTGTACTGAATGGAGTGTTAGAATTTGTATTATGGCAAGAAAAAAGCAGCTAAGTAAAGAAAAACGAGTGGCCATCATTACCTTAAGAAATGAAGGTCAGTCAGTCTGAAAAATTGGGAAAACTTTGAAAGTGTCCCCAAGTGCAGTGGCCAAAACCATCAAGCGCTACAAAGAAACTGGCTCACATGAGGACCGCCCCAGGAAAGGAAGACCAAGAGTCACCTCTGCTGCGGAGGATAAGTTCATCCGAGTCACCAGCCTCAGAAATCGCAGGTTAACAGCAGCTCAGATTAGAGACCAGGTCAATGCCACACAGAGTTCTAGCAGCAGACACATCTCTACAACAACTGTTAAGAGGAGACTGTGTGCAGCAGGCCTTCATGGTAAAATAGCTGCTAGGAAACCACTGCTAAGGACAGGCAACAAGCAGAAGAGACTTGTTTGGGCTAAAGAACACAAGGAATGGACATTAGACCTGTGGAAATCTGTGCTTTGGTCTGATGAATCCAAATTTGATTTCTTTGGTTCCAACCACCGTGTCTTTCTGCGACGCAGAAAAGGTGAACGAATGGACTCTACATGCCTGGTTCCCACCGTGAAGCATGGAGGAGGAGGTGTGATGGTGTGGGGGTGCTTTGCTGGTGACACTGTTGGGGATTTATTCAAAATTGAAGGAATACTGAACCAGCATGGTTACCACAGCATCTTGCAGCGGCATGCTATTCCATCCGGGTTGCGTTTAGTTGGACCATCATTTATTTTTCAACAGGACAATGACCCCAAACACACCTCCAGACTGTGTAAGGGCTATTTGACCAAGAAGGAGAGTGATGGGGTGCTACAGCAGATGACCTGGCCTCCACAGTCACCAGACCTGAACCCAATCGAGATGGTTTGGGGTGAGCTGGACCGCAGAGTAAAGGCAAAAGGGCCAACAAGTGCTAAGCATCTCTGGGAACTCCTTCAAGACTGTTGGAAGACCATTTCAGGTGACTACCTCTTGAAGCTCATCAAGAGAATGCCAAGAGTGTGCAAAGCAGTAATCAAGGCAAAAGGTGGCTACTTTGAAGAACCTAGAATATAAGACATAATTTCAGTTGTTTCACACTTTTTTGTTAAGTATATAATTCCACATGTGTTAATTCATAGTTTTGATGCCTTCAGTGTGAATCTACAATTTTTATAGTCATGAAAATACAGAAAACTCTTGGAATGAGAAGGTGTGTCCAAACTTTTGGTCTGTACTGTAGGTCATCAGTAATTGAAGTCCCAAAAAATCTCTTTCAGTAATTTTATTTTGCTGGCCTATGAAGGTCCTCTATGTAGAACTGTTCCAATTGTAAAAAAAAATTACAGCATATCTGTAAATATCCAGCTCAGACGATCATTCCCAAAAAGCATGTACAGTGTGTATCCAGCTTTATTAGAAGCAGCCGTACCAATACTAGTTGAAAAAAATAATTTTAATATTCATGTACTGATATTAGGCCAGATTCTATTAAAGATCTTTAATATTTCTAAAATCTCTGTATGGGTGCTAGGGAAAAATAAAAAATAAATAAAACAAAATAAAAATTCACCCGACCTGTTGTATGCAGTACCTGAAATAAAGATGAAGCATAATAATACTCATACACGTCAAATACAGTACTCGGCATGAATACGGATATATTCATGGATAGCAAAAAAATATACAAATAAAAGATAAATTTATAATATTCAATGCATAAAATACAAGTTTATAGAACAGATTTTCCACTGTCAGGTGCAACATAGTACATTCATTTTTGCAAAGCGTATTTTTCCCTTTCTATTTTTAACATTCTGGATCGTGGAAAGTCACTCTTTTCACTTCTCCAAGATGTACATATTAATTGAAACAACAATCCATTGTGTAATATAGAATTTGTACCAGTGTGACTATAAGGAATCAGATGGTGGACATCTGTTGTACAAAACAGAAAATGTCGTATTTTTTGCTGTTTGTTAAAAGCAGATTTCTGAGATGTCTGGTCTAAATAATGCAGTCTTTAGTGTATTGTGCAGTTAGTTCACAAGGTCTAATAAAAGGAATGCTTGCTTGTCATCTTCAGAATGATAGATCCCACACTGGACCTGTTGGTTTGTGATGTGAGCATCTCTTTACAATGCACAGATGAGAAATAAAGACATAAGGATCATCGCAAGAATACAATGCTCAGGGATGCTCGCCGTGCTTGAAAAAGATGCAAGAACAGATTGAATAGGACGAAACATGAAGAGGGTTTTTTTTATATATTTTTTTTCATTTATTTTATTTTTCTAAAGCGGAATTACAGCTCTGCATATGAGCAACATATCAATGAATATGCATTTTTGGGAACAAGAACAGTAAGTGGTTACAACAGTAGTATAACAGATGAAGACATTACAGTGTTACAATACCAGAGTATTAATATATTTTCATGTCTGCCAGTTATCTTGGTTTAAGAACACTACAATAAGCCTAACATGGCTAAGGCTGCGGGCCCACGCAGCTTTTTTTTTGTTGCAGATTTTGCTGCGGTTTTTTTAAGCCAAAGCCAGGAGTGGATTTAGCAGAACTTCCTATAAATTTCCTATTCCTTTTGGAGCCATTCTTGGCTTTGGCTCAAAAAAACGCAGCAAAATCTGCAACAAAAAAAAGTTGCGTCTCAGAAATGTGGGCCCTAGCGGCTTGCCTGCGGCGGAAACGCCGCAGAAAAAAAAAATGCAGCGTTTTACAGTCACAGCAAAGTGGATGGGATTTATGAATGGATGGAAAAAATATGCGCATCAAACACGCTGCGATTTCCAAATCTATCAATTATACCTACGGAAACGCCGGCAGTTTCCCTGTAGGTACAGTATAACTGAAGCAGTAAGTCCGCAGAGGTTTGCTGCCTCGTTTTTTCATGCTACATGGGGGCTTAGCCTAAAAGGGCTTTTTTTTCCCATTAACATAACCATATTTAAATTTGTAGACAAATAAAAGTTCAAATTTTTTTTGCAAAAATAAATACAGTAATTTAAACGTTTGCAGAGTTTATGGATTTTCTATAATGATGTTAGCAGTGATTTGATTATTATTATTATTTTTTTTATAGGTTGCCAATGGTTATGACCATGAATACAAGAACTTGTTTTCCTTATTGCATGCACTGTCCCTACCTGCCTCTGTGTTCCTGCACAAGAAGATTACCCAGCCACAACAAGAAAACCATGGCTGCGTTTCTGTCCATATAAAGTTCCTGCATTCATGGATGTATCCATTGACAACAATAGGTATAAATCCAACACTGTCATCTTGTAAAAATATCCAAGCTGTATTGAAGAATCACATTAAAACCAAAATGGGCTGTGCATCCATAAAATCCAGAATTCTGCTGACATATATCAAACCCATGCAAGGATTCCTAATCATAGCTAGTATATATACACGGCACGTGCACACAGTTATATCTGGGCAAGGGGAAATGCTATTCAGCTACTCCCTAAGGGGTGTGTTATACACCATAACAGACAGAACTGGATACAACAATTAATAAATAATAAACCACATCATAAATGATATACATTAAACTGTCAATACAGAGACATCAGATCCATCCTAAAAATCAGACCCTTAGGAGCTCTTGTGTCCAGGTTCAAGATCCAGAATAAAAGGTGCTATGGACCGATCTCCACCTCTCAGATGGCTTTTAACCCTTTCAATTTCAAATCCTCTTAAACTACCAATATCACCTTGATGAGTCTCAAGGAAATGTCAAAAAACTCCAGACAGAGAAGGTTTTATCTGCATTTCCACCACATACATGTTCTCCTATTCTACCTTTCAGTTTGCGGATAGAGCAATCCACATACTGAAGGTTGCACGAGATGCGAGTGACCAAAGTGTGCAGTGTTACAGGTAATGGAAGATCTAATAGGATAAACCACATAACTGTGAATGGAAGTGAAGGTTCTTTATTGTCTGCAAATTTGCATAAATGACATCTGGGTACACCTATTGATATATATGCTGGGTGACAGAAGATTACCCAAGAAGATAGCTGTTTCAGGCCACCTACTTCTCACCCATCTCCAAAATAGCTGACAAAGCAGCGTCCTGATATACAATTGGAATATGTTTCCTGATAATTCTCACTATCTCATGGTATTGTGCACTAAAGGGTGTGGAAAAGTGACACTAAGTGAGGTTTTCTCTTACTGGTATAATCAGAATAAAGGTATTGTGCTCTTTCCTTACAGTTGACTTAGGTTTGTGCAAAATGTTCCTGCAATATCCCCATTGGGACAGTCTGTTATCAATAGTATGTACATAGTCTATGGAACAAGCTCTGTGTGCCCTAACATATTCCCCTATGGGCAGATTTTTAACTGTATGTGGAGGGTGACAGGCGGTAGCATGGAGGATGGTAATGCCACTCTTAGGTTTCCTATATAAATTGATATGAACTCTTCCCCTCTGTACATCACCCATTAGGTATATTTCTAAGAAGGCAGTGCCTCCCACATGATATTCAGTGGTAAACCTCAGGTTTAAATTATTGAAATGAATATTCTCCACAAAATCTGGTATACACTGATAAGCAAAAGGAAAAGGGTAACAATGCTTTGAACGTTTGACTTTCAGGTTCCATATCTCACCATCCACTACAGCTGACTTGTTGACTCCGATATTTTGCCTGGACATCCACCTCTTGGCTTATGAATGGATGGGCAAACTTCATTTCATATTCTTCCAACTTTCATGGCACTCACATGATGCATTTGGCAATTTTCTTGGCCAAAAGACCGCTATCGATGAGCTGGATGATGCCGTTTCTCTTTTCTTGGAAAATTTTCTTCACGGCTGATCATGGATTTGAACCAGTGGCCTTTCGCTTGGGAATCAATCTAATAACACCCTGAGCTATTAGGGAATGTGAGAACAGGCTGTAATGTGTAGTATACAAGAAGAAAGATTTTTCTACCACCAGGAGCAAAACAGTAACAATGTAGTTATGTAACAAGAATCTGCAGAACTAATCATATGCTAAATAGCTGTAAGTCAAATCTATGTATGAGATAGCCAAGATAATTGTCTATAGAATGATGGGAGTCTCATGTTCACAGCTAAGTCAAAAGTTCAAAATATTGTTACCCTTTTGCTCATAAGTGTGATATCCTGATGCCATATTAGGAAGAGGTCATCTATATACCGACTGCACCACTTGATGTTACTGTGGTAAGGGTTTACAGTCTCCCCCCAGGCTATATACAGGTTTGCCAATGAGCGTGAAAATTTTGCCCCCGTTGGACATCTGTGAACCTGTAAATATTAAACCTGGTTAAATACAAAAAAAAAAATGTTGGCTAATAAAATATGAGTGACAGATACAATGTACTCCCTTAACTCCAGAGAATAATTACTGTGCTTGGACAAGTGGTAAGAAAGGGCTATCAGTGACATATCATGGGGTATAGATGTGTATAGGGAGACAACATCACATGTCACCCGTATGTCTCCCTCCTCCCACTCCCACCTCCATGGAGTTCTTTGGCATCCTTAATGTACCCTGTTGTTCACTGCAACAAGGGCTGTTGGAGATTGTCCAACGAGGCAGACAGTCTTTCTGCCAGTGACCCTATGCCAGCTACAATAGATACAAAATATTACTTTATGGGTTTTCATTAAAGCATGAAATGCCATTAGGTATTCCATCTGCTGTATTCTAATATCCATATGTACCCCCTACACCCCAATAATCGGATTAGGAATTTAACGTCATCAGTAGGGTTAATCCTTAATCCACGGTAGGTGTTCCCTTCACCCAACATATTTTCCAGTTCCCTTTCATACATTGCCTTATCAATGATAACAGATCTTCCCTTAACCGATGATCGTATTGTATATTGGACTTATTACATAACTGTAACAGAGAAAGTTTCTCAGACCAGGGGAGATTGGGCATTGGTGGTTGACTACATTGTTTTAATCGAGTTCCCTACCAATGACCACTCAAAGTGTCCATGACAGGAACCCAGGATTGAATGTGGTAGAATTCTGGATTGGGTGACTTCATTCTAGTCACAGTATTGATAAAACTGGCCCCTTCTTCAGATTGTAAGTTTATTAGAACTGAATAGGACATCTGTTCCTGGAAGGTTAAACTTAAAGGGATAGTATCCTATTCTATAAGTGGGATCTCATTAGTAGAATCCTCATTTGCCATATTCTCATTTTGGCTGAAGAAATGTCTTCTTACTGTCAAGAGGCAAACAACCTTATTGACGTCTTTGAGGGTCTGGTATAAATCAGACATGGCTGTTGGTACAAAGTTTAATCCTTTTGATAGAACTTTAATTTGTTGGGATGTCTTACATAGTGGCAGACAGGTTGCGTACACTATATTACACTGTATGGTAGTGCAGGTTACTCTCTCTATGTGTGGTTCTGTATAGGATAAATCCTTCATCCGTCTATGTTTTCTGCTCTGCTTGATGCTGCCTTTTTTTGGCAGATGCCTTTTTAATGCCATCTTTGCTCTTTTAATGCCTTCTTTCCTTTATAAGGGTAGTAGATCACATCAAAGATCTCCAGGCTGCGTTTATGGTATACCATTGTCTGAATCAGTATAGTCCATAATATCTTAATATTTGTACTGGTCACCTCAAAATTGCTGAAACTGACATGGCTGGATTTGTCTCTGCAGCCCTTGCAAATTTTTAATGTTGACCTAGGGCCTTGTATATTCTCATCCTTACATCGCCACACATATGCTGAGTTGGTTATATAATCCTGCAGATCTGTAGTAAATTTTTACCTCAATTATACAGTACAGACCAAAAGTTTGGACACACCTTCTCATTCCAAGAGTTTTCTGTATTTTCATGACTATAAAAATTGTAGATTCACACTGAAGGCATCAAAACTATGAATTAACACATGTGGAATTATATACTTAACAAAAAAGTGTGAAACAACTGAAAATATGTCTTATATTCTAGGTTCTTCAAAGTAGCCACCTTTTGCTTTGATTACTGCTTTGCACACTCTTGGCATTCTCTTGATTTGCTTCAAGAGGTAGTCACCTGAAATGGTCTTCCAACAGTCTTGAAGGAGTTCCCAGAGATGCTTAGCACTTGTTGGCCCTTTTGCCTTCACTCTGCGGTCCAGCTCACCCCAAACCATCTCAATTGGGTTCAGGTCTGGTGACTGTGGAGGCCAGGTCATCTGGCGTAGCACCCCATCACTCTCCTTCTTGGTCAAATAGCCCTTACACAGTCTGCAGGTGTGTTTGGGGTCATTGCCCTGTTGAAAAATAAATGATGGTCCAACTAAACGCAAACCGGATGGAATAGCATGCCGCTGCAAGATGCTGTGGTAACCATGCTGGTTCAGTATTCCTTCAATTTTGAATAAATCCCCAACAGTGTCACCAGCAAAGCACCCCCACACCATCACACCTCCTCCTCCATGCTTCACGGTGGGAACCAGGCATGTAGAGTCCATTTGTTCACCTTTTCTGCGTCGCACAAAGACACGGTGGTTGGAACAAAAGATCTCAAATTTGGACTCATCAGACCAAAGCACAGATTTCCACAGGTCTAATGTCCATTCCTTGTGTTCTTTAGCCCAAACAAGTCTCTTGTGCTTGTTGCCTGTCCTTAGCAGTGGTTTCCTAGCAGCTATTTTACCATGAAGGCCTGTTGCACACAGTCTCCTCTTGACAGTTGTTGTAGAGATGTGTCTGCTGCTAGAACTCTGTGTGGCATTGACCTGGTCTCTAATCTGAGCTGCTGTTAACCTGCGATTTCTGAGGCTGGTGACTCGGATGAACTTATCCTCCGCAGCAGAGGTGACTCTTGGTCTTCCTTTCCTGGGGCGGTCCTCATGTGAGCCAGTTTCTTTGTAGCGCTTGATGGTTTTGGCCACTGCACTTGGGGCCACTTTCAAAGTTTTCCCAATTTTTCGGACAGACTGACCTTCATTTCTTAAAGTAATGATAGCCGCTCGTTTTTCTTTACTTAGCTGCTTTTTTTCTTGCCATAATACAAATTCTAACACTCCATTCAGTAGGACTATCAGCTGTGTATCCACCTGACTTCTGAACAACACAACTGATGGTCCCAACCCCATTTATAAGGTAAGAAATCCCACTTATTAAACCTGACAGGGCACACCTGTGAAGTGAAAACCATTTCAGGTGACTACCTCTTGAAGCTCATCAAGAGAATGCCAAGAGTGTGCAAAGCAGTAATCCAAGCAAAAGGTGGCTACTTTGAAGAACCTAGAATATAAGACATATTTTCAGTTGTTTCACACTTTTTTGTTAAGTATATAATTCCACATGTGTTAATTCATAGTTTTGATGCCTTCAGTGTGAATCTACAATTTTTATAGTCATGAAAATACAGAAAACTCTTGGAATGAGAAGGTGTGTCCAAACTTTTGGTCTGTACTGTATGTACCCATTGGCAACCTATCAAGACAAAAGACACCACTAAGATGGTTAAAGAAAATGTTTAAAACACTGCAAAATTTTTAATTATTTATATTTGTAAAAATGTTTCATTTTTGTCTACAAATTTATATATGGTTACTGTATGGTTACACGTAGTGGGCCGCTGCAAAAAAGCAATGCCACGCTAGTCTGCATAGGATTTTCTGCTTCCATTATACCCATAAGGAAACTGCCGCCATTTCCGTAGGTATAATTGACATGCTGTCATTTCCAAAAACACAATAGTTTTGGAAATCGCTGCATGTTTTCTGCAATTTATGGATGGGATTTGTTAGAATCCCATCCACTTTGCAGTAACTATAAAAAAAAATAAAAAATGCTTAGTTTCTGCAACATGTGGCCTCATTGTCATTTCTGCTGCAGATTTTTTTCTGTAATGTGAAGATGGCATTAGCCAGATACTGCAAAACGCTGCATTTTTGCATCATGGGGCCTTGGACTAAAGGATTGTTTCATGAAAAAAAAAAATCCCTTTGCACATGCTCTACTAAGGAATATGAATGTTATAGAAGAGAATCCCACATCTGGGTCCCTATCTATCAGCTATAGAGGAGAGCTGCTTGTTTGATCATAAAAAATCACTGCACAAAAAGATGCACAAAAAGATCAGCAATAAACAGGAACACTATTGTCTATCATTGACCTCATGTATGTCAATGATATGTCTCTGCCAAAGGGTTACTGGTAAATGTAAATGTTCCTCATCTGTAGCAAAGTTGAACTCATACTCAGAACTAATTCCCAACCCACTGTTAGTTTATTAGTTTTCAATACACCTATATAATGCATTAAACAAACCTACCCTATGGTTTACAATTTTCTTTTTAAAGGGCTATTCCCAGTGATTTTGCTAGACTATGCCATCACTTTGTGATTGGTACAGAACTGATCTCCAGAGGCCACCACTGATCCTAAGAATTGGAAGGACAAAGTTCAGAATCAGAGTTACGCGTTATTTTGTTGTTGTCGTGCTCCGGGAGAAAAACATTGGCGCACAAGTACTAATACTGTCTAAAACCTAAAAGGTGCAAACTCAGACTAGACAGCCTTAAACTGCACCAGATGTACAAAGATGCGGTTTGATAAATCTGGTGCATTCTTACACTAACTACCTTCTATTAGTTGGCTTAAAAGTTCTTGGTGCATTTGTGGCACATTTTTGTCGCAAGTTACGCCACATCTCTTTTAAATGAAGCCACACCCACTTCCCACAAGGTCATGCCCCCTTTTCAGTCAAGTCTGTAAAGTGTCTAAAAGGCTTGATAAATGTAGCACACAACATGCTAGACAGTTTTTTGGTGCAAAAATATGAAAATTCTGGCGAATTTTGCTTAATAAATCACCCCCAATGAGGCAAATGCAGTACTAATCCTTCTATATGTCATTAAGGCCGGGGCCCCACGTGGCAAAAACTACAGCATTTTACGCTTTACAGGCTAGCGAATCCCATCCACACATTGCAGAAAAATATGTGTAGCGGACACGCTGCGATTTACAAAACCGCTGCAGTTTTGGAAATCGCAGCATGTGAATTATACCCACGGAAATGCCAGCGGTTTCTCTATAGGTATAATGGAAGCAGAAAGTCTTTATGTAAAAATCTCTGTGGGAAAAACCTCTGCGGACTTTCTGTGAAACGGGCGGGAAAAACCACAATAATCTATGGGGTCTGCGGGTGTCTGCAGGTAACTGCTGTTTTAGCGGACGTGCTCTCCGTAGTTTGGGTCCCCCGGCAGACCCGAATGACGGAGAACCCAATGCAAGTGTGAACCTAGCCTAACAGAAAAACAGCACAACATGGCATTATTACAAAAGATGCTCCGGTATCATTATTTCTTGGGGAATTCAAGTATTTATTAAAACAGACATGTCAGGAGAGGTGACGGATTCTCTTTAATTTTCATATACTCATTCTATATATAATACGTCTATGAACCCATAATAATGGAAACTGCCATTATATTCTGCTTATATGGGTTTATAGCAGCACGTAGAAAAACTGTATATGGAAGTTACCTACAGGTCAGTGGTATAACTAGTTATTATCAGCAAGGAAAAAAATTCCATGCTGCAGAAACAATATGGGTTACCATAAAAAGCATGTAGACAGGAAATGATTATATGGTCAGCGAAGCATGACTTACAATAGAGCTGCAAAGGAAACTGTGCAATGAAAGTATAATTTATATATATTACCTGATTCTGTATATAGGGACAACATGACAAGTGCACGGTAACACATAAAGACTGCAGTTACCAACTGACATGCTGTGATATATTTCTTACAGGCCGAAAAGAGAATGGGGCCAAAGATTTGGCAATGCATATATCCAATTCTAAGACATAAAATGCTAAATTCCTACTTTCACCACTGTGGGTCAGCAATAATAACAGAATGTGTCAAACATCAATAATAAAGGGTATAGTATAATAGCAATAGTAAGATATACAAAATATTACACTACAGTGCCTCAATGGGAAAACCCTATAAGGCTAAGGCCCCACGTTGCGGAAACACAGCTTTATTTGTTGCAGATTTTGCTGTGTTTTTTTGCGCCAAAGCCAGGAGTGGATTGAGCAAAAGGTAGAAGTATAAGAGCTTCCTATATATTCCCCATTTCCTTTGTGGCCATTCTTGGCTTTGGCTCAAAAAAACGCAATCAAATCTGCAACAAAAAAAGCTGTGCTTCCACAACGTGGGGTCTCAGCCTAATTCTGATCTCAAGTCTTTATCCAGATGACTATATTATGTGATTCTGGACTTGTCGACTATATCATAATTTGCTTCCCACAGTCTTATACGCTCACATGCACACCAGAGATATTGTTTTCCCAGAGTAACATACACATGACAACCTCACATTAAATTTCACCCATAGGACTCCAGGCCCCTGATACATCCTTATTCATAGCAAGCAGGAGGTTTGGGAGAAACTAAGTGCATTTTTTCCATTCTCAGCAGGGTTAGGTCATGAGGAGGTTAAAAAATCTGAAACATATCAGCCACCTGTCCTACTCCTCTGACACATGCACCATGTGCTAAGGAAGGATGTCAAAAGGAGGAAAACAAATCAGCAGATTGTCACCTAACAACCTCATTTACTTAACCCTTCCACCTCAGAACATTGCACACTATCTGTCAGGATGAGACAGGATTTCAGGACTCTTATGGTCTATTCAGTGCTCAGAACAAATGATGTATCTCTAAGAAAAAAAAGGCTCAATGCTCTAACTAAATCTCCCCGACTCCGGCTGACACAGGGGTCTATTGTGTCCTGCAAAAAGAAACTGTATAAACGTATCTGAAATATTGAAGACCAAGCTCGGTAAACTGATATGACCTCTTAAGGGTTCACTAAAACTGAGCCAAAGAAACCTACAATGAGGCATATTTATAAAAAGTGTCCTATTGTCCAAATGGGGGAATGATAAACTGGTCAATGTGTGGAATATATTATAGCGACATATACAACTTTAAATACTTAGTTTAAAAAAAGAATCTTTCATAAAATTAATTTGGCATCAGAACTATACAAAATACAAAAATATCCATAGCTAGATTATGGGGCAGATTTATTAAGAGTGGCATTTCGTACGGCAGTCTTAATAAAGGCTCTGAGGGTCGCAGGACACTACTGATCCACGAAGAGGCTCTGGCACCACATGTGCGCCACAAAATCATCCATCTACCGAAGAAAACTGGTGAAGAGGAGTTAATAAATTCCTATTATTATTATTATTTTATTATTATTATTAACAAACACAAAAAGGCAGCAACACTCTTTAGAGGGTGCTAATACATTTATGGAGTTTTTCGGGCTAAAAATATTGATGACCTATTCTAACCCCCATCACAGATCTCAGCAACTGATGCTCTGATACTAGGCAGCAGGATGCAGACAGCGCAATTGTCAGTGTAGTGGCAGAACTAGGTCACTGCAGCTTACTGATCTTTGACCAAGAATTTTGGAATCTATGAGTAGACTAGTAAGTCCCCTGATGATTGGTGCGTTACTGTACCAGGAAACGCGTAGGAACTAGGGATATATAGGGTCATCTTAAGGACAGTTTGGTACTGCCCTTGTTAGGGCGGGAGTCATTTTGGGTGTAAGGGAAAGTGTCTTAGGGGGAGGAATAGGGACTACAATTTCTTCCTTCTGTGATGCACCCTCACCTGCTGGGTTACTCCCGTCTTCAGATATTGGTAAGATCGTTTCATTATTTAATTGTATGGCTGCCATGATATACAACTTTATATGGTGGTGATTTCATATGTATTTGCTATAACGTTGGACTCTATAGAGTGGCAAATTTATGATGGTTGATCTATTTTTTGGGATCTTTTTAATATTTAATATTAAATGTTAAGTTTTATTAGTATTTGCATGAGTGCCTTCTATTTATATGTATGCTTTCTACAACTTTGTGTTAACACACTTCCACTGTTATTCTTCTAAGAAAGTTGTGAATAAATGTACATTTAGGTTACATTGTGTTCTACACCTTTCCACATGGTCCAATCAGTTTTGCCATTATTTTTCAGTGTATACACCCTTTTGATGAGGGGGAAAGGTAACACCCAGTTGTCAATTTATGCATACATTTCTAGTAGGAGTAACAAACGGACAGCACAATGCATTTTTAGGAAAAGTTACCTGCACAGAGCAAAAACTGAACCAATTTTTTCACAGAGGGCATCGGGCAGAAATTTTTTTTTGTGTGAAAGGGCCCTTAACCCTTTAAGGACTACTTTGGACCTTAATGTCTAATGATTTTTTATCATATTTCCCATCTCCACCTTCCAAAATTCATAACTTTTTAAAAAAATGTTTCTGTGTTGACTTAGCTATGTGAGGGCTTATTCTTTGCACAACAAGTTGTACTTTAATTTGCCACCATTTTGAGGTACATATCTTTTGAGTAGCTTTCATTAACATTTTTGTTGGGTCCATGTGAAAAAATCCACAATGCCATCATAATATTTGCATTTTGTTTTACGGCGTTCACTCTGCATTAAAAATGACATGGCAGTTTTCTCCAGCAGGTCATTACAATTACGGCGATGCCATATTTATATTGGTTTTATTATATTTTACTGCTATTACTGAATAAACCACCATTTTCGAAAATAAATGATTTGTCTGGGGTCACCGTATTCTGACACCTGTAGCTTTTTTACTGTATTGTTGACAGAGCTATGTCAGGCTTTTTATTTGCAGGGCAAGTTATAGTTTTTATTGGTACCAATTTTTGGTATGTGTGATTTTTTTGATCACTTTTTATTACTATTTTTGGGGGAGGCGAGGTGAACCAAGTACAAATAATTTGCACATTGCCTTATATATTTTTTTCACCGTATGGGATAGATACAGTGGGGAAAAAAAGTATTTAGTCAGCCACCAATTGTGCAAGTTCTCCCACTTAAAAAGATGAGGCCGGCCTGTAATTGTCATCATAGGTAGACCTCAACTATGAGAGACAAAATGAGAAAACATATCTAGAAAATCATATTGTCTGATTTCTTAAGAATTTATTTGCAAATTATGGTGGAAAATAAGTATTTGGTCACCTACAAACAAGCAAGATTTCTGTCTCTCACAGACCTGTAACTTCTTCTTTAAGAGGCTCCTCTGTCCTCCACTCATTACCTGTAGTAATGGCTCCTGTTTGACATTGTTATCAGTATAAAAGACACCTGTCCACAACATCAAACAGTCACACTCCAAACTCCACTATGGTGAAGACCAAAGAGCTGTGGAAGGACCAGAAACATAATTGTAGACCTGCACCAGGCTGGGAAGACTGAATCTGCAATAGGCAAGCAGCTTGGTGTGAAGAAATCAACTGTGGGAGCAATAAGACATACAAGACCACTGATAATCTCCCTCCATCAGGGGCTCCACGCAAGACCTCACCCCGTGGGGTCAAAATGATCACAAGAACGGTGAGCTAAAATCCCAGAGCCACACGGGGGGGGGGGGGAACTATGTATCGTGAGATTTTGAGTGCAAACCTCCTTCCATCAGCAAGGGCATTGAAGATGAAACGTCACTGGGTCTTTCAGCATGACAATGATCCCAAGCACACCACCAGGACAATGAAGGAGTGGCTTCGTAAGAAGCATTTCAAGGTTCTGGAGTAGCCTAGCCAGTCTCCAGATCTCAACCCCATAGAAAACCTTGGGCCAACATACCAGCAACAGTGTGTGCCAACCTTGTGAAGACTTACAGAAAACGTTTGACCTCTGTCATTGCCAACAAAGGATATATAACAAAGTATTGAGATGAACTTTTGTTATTGACCAAATACTTATTTTCCACCATAATTTGCAAGTAAATTCTTTAAAAATCAGACAATGTGATTTTCTGGATTTGTTTTCTCATTTTGTCTCTCATAGTTGAGGTCTACCTATGATGTCAATTACAGGCCGGGCTCATCTTTTTTTTTATATAACTGTAATTTTATTGAAAAATTTTTCATTAACAAGGAATAAAGAAAAAAAAAAAAAATAATAAATCAAACAAACAGGAAGCATTGAGGTAAATAGAGGCTATCTGCCTCCTCCCCCTAAGCAATATGCATTTAAATTAAGCAGTGAACAAGGGAGGGGGAATGGAGGGATTAAGAAGACAAGGGTAGGACCAAAGGGAAGGGGGGGGGGAGGGGGGGGGGGGGGAGAGAGGCCCCCTGAAGTATAAAATACACCCGCCGGGGGGCCCAAATACCCCAAAGGGCCCCCCGTGAATTATGTAGGCCAGCAGTCAGGTATTCAAGACTCCTCACATCCTTCATTCTAGCCACAAGCTCAAGACTAGATGGGGGACTCACCTTCTTCCAGTTTCTAGCTATGAGAGTTTTAGCTGCAGTACAAAGATGCAAGAAAAGCCTGGATGACTTATTGCTCAGGTGTCTGGGGGAAGGTTCAGGAGATAAAGAAGAGGGTCAAGAGGAACCTCTTGCAAAAGAGAGCAGTCGTCAGAGTCCTGACCTCCCTCCAAAACCGAGGATGAGAGGGCACGTCCAAAAGATATGGTGCAGGGTACCCACCGCAGCTCCACAGCGCCGGCACCATGGGGGAACTAATGGGTTTAAAGTATGAAGGGGGGCCGGGGGATGATACCAATGCATCAACAGCTTTTTCTGGGTTTCCCTAAACGTAATGCGCTGGGATGTTTTTGGGGGCGGGGCCCATCAATCCCCCCCTTTTTCGGGGGGGGGGGGTTTCCCCCCCCCCCCCCCCTTTTATATATATAGGGAGGGGTAAGGGGGGGGGGGGTGGGGTGTGGGGGTTGTGGGGGGGGGGGGGGGGGGGGAGGGGGGGGGGGGGGGGGGGGGGGGGGGATTTTTTTGGGGGGGGGGGGGGGGGGGGGGGGGGGGGGGGGGGGGGGGGGGGGGGGGGCGGGGGGGGGGAGGGAGGGGGGGGGGGGGGGGTGGTGGGGGAAAGGGGGGGGGGGGGGGGGGGGCGGGCGGGGGGGGGGGGGGGGGCCGCGGGGCGCGCCGGAGGGGGGGGGGGGGGGGGGGGGGGGGGGGGGGGGGGGGGGGGGGGGGGGGGGGGGGGGGGGGGGGGGGGGGGGGGGGGGGGGGGGGGGGAGGGGGGGGGGGGGGGGGGGGGGGGGGGGGGGGGGGGGGGGGGGGGGGGGGGGGGGGGGGGGGGGGGGGGGGCGCGCCCGGCGCCCCCCCCGCGCGCGGGGGGGGGGGGGGGGGGGGGGGGGGGGGGGGGGGGGGGGGGGGGGGGGGGGGGGGGGGGGGGGCCGCCCCCCCCCCCCCCCCCTCATCTTTTTAAGTGGGAGAACTTGCACAATTTGTGGCTGACTAAATACTTTTTTTCCCCACTGCAACACTATATTTGGATAGTGCGGACGTATACGCATATGGGGATACCTAGTAAGTTTGCTTACTTTATTTGTTTACATTATGCATATTTTAAATTTAGAGTCTTTTTTTTTTTTTTTACTTTTTATTTATTTATTTTTAACACTTTTTAAATTTTGTTTGCCCCTATCCCACAAGGGGACTGGATCCTGGGATCTTCTGATCCCCAGTGCAATGCTTAGCACAACGTAATAGTAGGGTACGGAGCAGTAAAAGCTTAATGGGCTTACCATCTACCATAATGTCATCCACCTGATTTCAATGGATAAAAAAGCAACAGTGAAAAACAATTGTAAAAATGATTTGCTACAATCAAATGAACTGAAAACTATAGAAAAAAATTCATATTGTTCACATTTTTGGCTTTGTTTTTTCAGTGTGGTAGTTGTACAGATATAGCTTTAGCTGTAAGAGCGAGGTGCTCCGTCAGTATTATTATATTCTCTTTGATATTATTTCTTGATTCATAAACCTCGATATGCACATCCAACATCCAAATGTTTATCATCACTGATTCACTGTTTCTTATTACAGTGATATCACAGTGTAAAGCATTACTTACAAACCTGGCATGTGGCTCATTGCCAGATAGCAGGTGGCAGAGCCATGTTCAACACAAGCCTGCTATATTGGTATACACCTTTTGCTATATTAGCTGTGAAGCAGATCTTCATTAGATCTAAAGGTAACACATACACATATCGAAGGAAAGATAGAAACTGAACTATGTTTAGCGGTATTTTATTAAAAATCTAAGAGGATTGCATGAATGCACAATACTTTAAAGTAGAGATGGGACAAATGGGTCGTAGCGAACTGGATTCAACCCAAATATTCAAAATTGTTTTGTTTTAAACAAACAAACAATTTGGGATTCGTCTCAAAAAAACTACTATGGGTGCAACGGCTTTGTGTGCCCATGTCACCATGTACCCATACACAGGCCTCAGCAATGACCCTGGGCGAATGATATCACAGGAGAGTGCCAGATGTCACTGAGAAAGCAGAGAGAGAGTGCTGGACAATGCAAGGAGGCCCAAAAGAGATAACAGAAGATGAGTATAAATGTTTTTTTATTTCCAAGGCCCCACAGATGCAGTGAAAAAGCGATGCAGGAAAAACCGCAGCGGCAATGCATCATGGTTTTACCTACAGCGCTTTTCACATAAAGTCACAAAGGTTTCACAGATAGGTTTCCTCTGTGGACTTTGTGCTTCCATTATATCTATAGGGAAACCGCCGCCGTTTCCGTAGGTATAATTGATATGCTGCGATTTCCAAAACCGCAACGGTTTTAGAAATCGCAGCGTACCTACTGTATGTATTATTCCGCAATGTGTGAATGGGATTCACTAGAATCAGGGACTGTAAAACACCACGTTTTTTCTGTGGTTTTTCTGCCACGTGGGGCCCCGGTCTTACTCCTCCCCTGCGCCTCCAACAATTACACTTTGGGGTCTGAAAAGACCCTAGAGTATAATAATTTCACTTCCGGTTCTATCCGAACAAGTTAAGACCGAAATGAACCAGAGAATCGCTTCATCCAAACTCGAGAAAAAACAAATGTTCAGAGGTTTGCCCATTTCTACTTTTTAAGTCAGTAGGATATTTAAAAGCCTACTAACACTTGTGACCCTCCTCTATGAGCCAGAGCGGAGAGCTGCTAACAACAACCTATTCTCACTCAACCATTTTTTTTAATGGTTATCATGTAATACTACAGCTATGTACACTTTAACAACCATAGATTGTACTTCTTCAATGTATCTGAAATAAAAATGAGGCATTTTGTATATATAGATATTAAAAATTATTTTTGACATCTTCTACTCCTATGCAGACATACAGTGCCTTGCAAAAGTATTCGGCCCCCTTGAACTTTTCAACCTTTTGCCACATTTCAGGCTTCAAACATAAAGATATAAAATTTTAATTTTTTGCTGAAGAATCAACAACAAGTGGGACACAATTGTGAATTGGAACGAAATTTATTGGTTATTTTAAACTTTTGTAAAAAATAAAAAACTGAAAAGTGGGGCGTGCCAAATTATTCGGCCCCTTTACTTTCAGTGCAGCAAACTCACTCCAGAAGTTCAGTGAGGATCTCTGAATGATCCAATGTTGTCCTAAATGACTGATGATGATAAATATAATCCACCTGTGTGTAATCAAGTCTCCGTATAAATGCACCTGCTCTGTGATAGCCTCAGGGTTCTGTTTAAAGTGCAGAGAGCATCATGAAGACCAAGGAACACACCAGGCAGGTCCGTGATACTGTTGTGGAGAAGTTTAAAGCCGGATTTGGATACAAAAAGATTTCCCAAACTTTAAACATCCCAAGGAGCACTCTGCAAGTGATCATATTGAAATGGAAGGAGTATCAGACCACTGCAAATCTACCCAGACCCGGCCGTCCCTCTAAACTTTCATCTCAAACAAGGAGAAGACTGATCAGAGATGCAGCCAAGAGGCCCATGATCACTCTGGATGACCTGCAGAGATCTACAGCTGAGGTGGGAGAGTCTGTCCATAGGACAACAATCAGTCGTACACTGCACAAATCTGGCCTTTATGGAAGAGTGGCAAGAAGAAAGCCATTTCTCTAAGATATCCATAAAAAGTCTTGTTTAAAGTTTGCCACAAGCCACCTGGAAGACACACCAAACATGTGGAAGAAGGTGCTCTGGTCAGATGAAACCAAAATCGAACTTTTTGTCCACAATGCAAAACAATATGTTTGGCGTAAAAGCAACACAGCTCATCACCCTGAACACACCATCCCCACTGTCAAACATGGTGGTGGCAGCACCATGGTTTGGGCCTGCTTTTCTTCAGCAGGGACAGGGAAGATGGTTAAAATTGATGGGAAGATGGTTGGAGCCAAATACAGGACCATTCTGGAAGAAAACCTGTTGGAGTCTGCAAAAGACCTGAGACTGGGACGGAGATTTATCTTCCAATAAGACAATGATCCCAAACATAAAGCAAAATCTACAATGGAATGGTTCACAAATAAACGTATCCAGGTGTTAGAATGGCCAAGTCAAAGTCCAGACCTGAATCCAATCAACAATCTGTGGAAAGAGCTGAAAACTGCTGTTCACAAACGCTCTCCATCCAACCTCACTGAGCTCGAGCTGTTTTCCAAGGAAGAATGGGCAAGAATTTCAGTCTCTCGATGTGCAAAACTGATAGAGACATACCCCAAGCGACTTGCAGCTGTAATTGCAGCAGAAGGTGGCGCTACAAAGTATTAACTTAAGGGAGCCGAATAATATTGCACGCCCCACTTTTCAGTTTTTTATTTTTTACAAAAGTTTAAAATATCCAATAAATTTCATTCCACTTCACGATTGTGTCCCACTTGTTGTTGATTCTTCACCAAAAAATTAAAATTTTATATCTTTATGTTTGAAGCCTGAAATGTGGCAAAAGGTTGAAAAGTTCAAGGGGGCCGAATACTTTTGCAAGGCACTGTATATATCTCCAAGGTAACAGACAACCAACAAATGCTATGTAGTCTGATCCAATCGTCTTACTTATTTCTAATTATCTAATTATCACTTACTGTATCTCTTCCTAACAATAGATTAGCTAAACATAGAGGACAGATAGAAGGGAGTATGAGTGTTGTATCAGACTACATGTGGTTTGTTTGTTGTCTGTTACCATGGAGACACAGATATGCCTAGGAGCAGAAGTCACAAAACGGTAGGACATATGTACAGCTGTCTACATGCAAAGTTTTATTTTACATATTGCAGTGAAGCAATTAAAGTTTCCCAGGCATCTTTTTTTCCTATGATTTACATATGTTCAGCAATGTATTGGTTGACTGCACTAAATACTGTAACAAAAATAAAGGATTTTACAGTACACTTATGAAATTGCTACAAGTGTTCAATAAGGCATGTAAGAAATGTTTGGGACAATAATTACCGTGAGGACTGCATGTAAATAACAGTGATACAAGGAGCAGCAAGTAAAATAAAGCCAAGCAAAAGGTACACAAGGGAACAGTGAGCATTTAGCACTGCTGTGGATGTATTTGCAATTAATTTTTGGAAGCTGGATAACCCCTTAAAGGAATATGATTTTTACCATCCACTTACATCTGCAAAATTTCCCTGGCTTTTGTAAGTGTTATCCAAATGACAGATTTTACCATTGCTACAATATATCTCGGACGTGTAATGCCACTCTGATCATCTGTGCTAATGCTGGCTTTGTTAACTTAGTGCACCAGTAGAATAATTTGTTTGCAGTTCAGTCCAGCCTCTTCTGTAACTTTGGCAGATTGCCCATTTATGCCCATTTTACAGCATGCATTAAGTGGCAGTTTGAGGGGTCACGAAAACCTTTTCCTCCCCTATAACAAGCTCTTGCCTGTTTCACTATCCAATATTTTCAGGAACTCACTTTATTTTGTGCGTTAGTAGTTGGTTTAACCACTGTTGCTTGAACGTTTCAAGTACCACAATGGCTAAGCATTGCCTTTATTTGTTGCTTGGTTGGGACAACTAGTCTAAAATATAGCCTGCTGTTCATACTACTCTAAAATTATAATGGTAATGATTGATCCTGCTGCTAATAAAAGTATTGCATTTAAGGCTGTACCACAAACTGAATGTATATTAAAACTTTTACAGTAAAACAACTTGAGGCTTTACTTGCAATATTCTAGGAAGCCCAAACCATTGGTTTCCAGTTTAAAACAAACATACTGGGCCAGATTTACAATTGTGGTTATGACTAGACAATGACGTAAATGTGGCGCATCATTGATGCACCTTTTTTTTACTTTCTAGATATGTGTGTGTGGTTTCTCTGAAAAGGGACAGGGTTTAAGGTGCCAAGAGGCGACAAACATGGTGTCGGAAATTTCTGGCTCAAAGTGAGCCAACTCAAAGTAAACTTGACAGATTTATCATCCAGCATCAGTCACTGTGATAAATCTGGTGTAGTTTCAGACTCTTTACCCTGTCTATTAGTAAATCTGGGCCAGTGTGCTAACATAGTTTTACATTATATTGATCACATGATTAGAACTTTATACACACGTGGACAAAATTGTTGCTACCCCTCATTTAATGAAAGAAAAACCCACAATGGTCACAGAAATAACTTGAATCTGACCAAAGTAATAATATATAAAAATTCTATGAAAATGAACAAATGAAAATCAGACATTGCTTTTCAACCATGCTTCAACAGAATTTTTTAAAAAAGAAAACTCATGAAACAGACCTGGACAGAAATGATGGTTCCCTTAACTTAATATTTTGTTGCAAAACCTTTTGAGGCAATCCCTGCAATCAAACGATTCCTGTAACTGTCAATGAGACTTCTGCACCTCTCAACAGGTATTTTGGCCACTCCTCATGAGCAAACTGCTCCAGTTGTTTCAGGTTTGAAGGGTGCCTTTTCCAGACGTCATGTTTCAGCTCCTTCCAAAGATGCTCAATAGGATTTAGGTCAGGGCTCATAGAAGGCCACTTCAGAATAGTCCAATGTTTTCCTCTTAGCCATTCTTGGGTGTTTTTAGCTGTGTGTTTTGGGTCATTATCCTGTTGCAAGACCCATGACCTGCGACTGAGACCAAGCTTTCTGACACTGGGCAGCACATTTCTCTCTAGAATCCCTTGATAATATTGAGATTTCATTGTACCCTGCACAGATTCAAGACACCCTGTGCCAGATGGAGCAAAGCAGCCCCAGAACATAACAGAGCCTCCTCCATGTTTCACAGTAGGGACAGTGTTCTTTTCAAGATATGCTTCATTTTTCCGTCTGTGAACATAGAGCTGATGTGCCTTGCCAAAAAATTTGATTTTTGTCTCATCTGTCCATAGGACATTCTCCCAGAAGCTTTGTGGCTTGTCAACATGTAGTTTGGCAAATTACTTTTGTCAGATTCAAGTTATTTCTGTGACCATTGTGGGTTTTTCTTTCATTAAACAAGGGGTACCAACAATTTTGTCCACGTGTGTATCTTGTATAGGTAATCAACATGATATTGCCATGATGTCCTGCCCGCGCATACATATTACAAATAGAAACTTTGAAGTAAAGGAAATGTCAAAGTCAGCATAATCTATGCCCCCACACTGTCACATCTTAGAACAAGAGAGACTGCAGTTCTTCTATTCACTGGGTAACAGAATGGACGTGTGACCCTATGGTATGTTATACTCTCTGTTGCTTACTATGATGTTCCAGTAAAGCCAAGTTGAAATTGGCTGAAAAATAGTATTGGGTCAACATGAGTTACGCCACCCTATTTATAAACTTCACACTATAAGACTGCTTGTATAAATATAGATCAAATATATTTATAATAAATATTTGTTATCCTGTACAATGGGCTAGGAAATAAAGGAGTTGCCCTGGCATGCTCTACCACCCTATCCAACAATAAAGGGGTTGTCTAGGCAAAATTTTTATATTTTAAATAGGCCGGGGGGAGGTGAAAAGAAAAAAAAAAATCATACTCACCTTTTCCCATTGCTCCGTTGCCTCCCAGTGCGGATCGGTTCTCCCGGTCCATTATTATCTTCCGGTGGAAGTCCCCGCCACACGTGACCACCGAGGCCAATCAGCGGCCTCAGTGAAGGGCATGTGATGTCACTACCTGTGACGTCCCGAGGTCTCTTCCTGAGGCCGCTGAGGAAGAGACTCTGGAATAAATCTGGGATGTCACAGCCGGCGAGTAGTTTCACTTTGATAAGACAGTCCAGCAGAAGGACTGGGCCACACTGGGAGGACTCTGCAGCATCAGGGACAGGTGAGTATGATTTTTTTTTTTCACCTCACCAGGTCTATTTAAAATATAAAAATTAATGCTCTTTAAGCATGAATAGATGCCATGCACACTAGTCAGGACACTCAAGCATCCAACACTCAAGTATGGAGCCTCTAGTGTAATAAATGGGACTGATGCATTATACTGACTGGGTATTGGATGCTTGCCTTGGCAACCACCACAGTCTCCTGATGTCAGATCAGGCAGGACGGTATGTCCACACAATCTCTTCAACTTTTTATATACAGTGGGGAAAGAAAGTATTTAGTCAGCCACCAATTGTGCAAGTTCTCCCACTTAAAAAGATGAGAGAGGCCTGTAATTGTCATCATAGGTAGACCTCAACTATGAGAGACAAAATGAGAAAACAAATCCAGAAAATCACATTGTCTGATTTTTAAAGAATTTATTTGCAAATTATGGTGGAAATTAAGTATTTGGTCAATAACAAAAGTTCATCTCAATACTTTGTTATATATCCTTTGTTGGCAATGATAGAGGTCAAACGTTTTCTGTAAGTCTTCACAAGGTTGGCACACACTGTTGCTTGTATGTTGGCCCATTCCTCCATGCAGATCTCCTCTAGCAGTGATGTTTTGGGGTTGTTGCTGGGCAACACAGACGTTCAACTCCCTCCAAAGGTTTTCTATGGGGTTGAGATCTGGAGACTGGCTAGGCCACTCCAGGACCTTGAAATGCTTCTTACGAAGCCACTCCTTCGCTGCCCTGGAGGTGTGCTTGGGATCATTATCATGCTGAAATTTTTTTTTCTCATTTTGTCTCTTAGTTGAGGTCTACCTATGATGTCAATTACAGGCCTCTCTCATCTTTTTAAGTGGGAGAACTTGGACAATTGGTGGCTGACTAAATTCTTTTTTCCCCACTGTATATATATATACATCTACAATGTATATTTAATAGTAGTATATAAAAGGAATATTCTACTAGCTCATTAAAATACAGGAAAGCCTTAGCCTATACGCTCCAATCTATACGTCTGTAATATGATGTATTGCTATGTAACGCATGTGTAACCCTTGGAGCTCCCCTTGCAAGTAAGATGTGAGTAACCTTGGCATCTGTCACACTCTCCCATCATTGTGTCTTTGGTTAAATATGGCTTCTCACCCATCAACAGATGCCTCCGATCAAGTTCTACAAATTCCAAAACAACCAGCCTAGCTGTCACGAGAAAAAGGATCAGTAGAATATATTTAACGCCACTTCCGCAAGCAGAGCCATATATACCGTCTGACTGACAAACAAAATATACTGATCTTATGGTTAAAAAAATGATTGACAAGTGGTTTATAAGATATGGAAAACATTGTAAAATATAATATTAAAAAAGCACACAAACAGAGTTAACTATAGAGAGAATGTCGTAAACACAGAAAAAACAGACTCATATTTTTGATAGTACAAATTTTATTGGCATCAACAATATTCTGCTTTAACAATATGTTCTACGTTCATAGAGAAATATAATTATACTTTGAGTTAAATCCAGACAAAGCAAATACAAGCCCGATTTCCGCTGGAATAGTTTACTTTTTCTTATTTTGACAGTTCTGTCTTTAGGAATTTTTACATATTTATATAGACATTTTATTACAATGAATGACAAAATGCAAATGGGATAATGGAACGGATATAAAGACTCGATTGATAAGACATACTGTGTGTTAATCATACAAGATATTATTCTGGATTTCTGTATACAAGAAGGATTAAGAGATTAAGAAAATCAAGAGAAGTGGATAATATGTTCTTACTATTATTGTTACTTCTTTGTGTTGAAGGCTTCTTTTTTCCTAGTTCACTTACAGGATATTGGTATCATTGTCTGCCATGTTATATATTACATTTAGCGTTCTCCATGGACAACACATGGATCCATTGATTTGAATGCTTGTATTCAGACATCTGTTTCTTTCCATTGTACAAAATGGATACATGTACTGCTTTGGAACTCTCTCCGGACCAAACACGGCCATTAAAGTCAACAGGTCTATAAAACCGAGTCATTTGTTATTGATCCAATAAATTGAAAAGTGTTTAAGGCTAAGGACCCATGTTGCAGAAACTTATTGTTTTTTTGATGCATATTTTGCTGTGGTTTTTTGAGCCAAAGTCAGGAGTGGCTTGAAAATGAATGGAAAATATCAAGGAAGGTCTTAGACGTTTCCCTTCTGTTAACTCCACTCCTGACCTTGGCTTAAAAAAACGCAGCAAAATCTGCAACAAAAAAACATGTGTGGCTTTAGCCTAAAATTGTTCTAGAATTTGTTGCTGTTTTCACAGACCAGGAAAAAAAAACAAATAACTGAGGCTAAAAAACATTGCCACATGTTCAGAAAATTATCCTTTGTGGCCCATGTTTTCGTGTTCGCAAAACAGCTACAGACAAGTAAATAAGGCCTAAATGACTGCTTTTTAGTCCAGAAACTGCACCACTCTTGCCTGTAGCTTAGGTCTGGTGTTGCAACTCACCACCATTTACTTGAATGGGGCTAGACACAGACTATGACTATTTGGATAGATAATGGTTGCAAGTTTATGTGCAAAACCATTTTGGCTCAAAACTTTTAGATTTTTTTTTTTTTTTTTTTTGGTGGTGCTTAGTGGAGAGGGCATGGCTATATAATTATTACGATAAGATAGGTTAGAAACTCCTAGTTAGCATGGATTTGACTGTCTGGCACATGGAACACAATGTCTGAAAAAGAGAGCTAGACTCTCGAAAGCTTACCATCAAATATACTCAGTTAGCCTCTAAAAGATGTCGCCTGATCTCTTCACCCTTCCACTACTTTCTATGGCTAACACGGTACAACATTATACTACGGCACATGGAAGGTCAGAGATGAGCCTAATATATTAAGAGGTATGTTCCTTCAATGGGCAGAGGATCAAGACTGGTGAAGGAGATGGCACTCTTGATAGATATCACCCGTTGTGTCTAGTGTTTAAAAATATATAAAACATCAATGATTAAGTCTTTATAAAATTAGTATAAAGTTATAAATTATTATTCCTGGACCAATTTACTTTAGCTGAACTTCATTTTTGTTTTTCTCTCGGTGAGCTCATAGAGGATGCCGCCGGTGTCACGGTTAATTAGGGAGAATTCTAAATAAAAATAATTGATCTGATGCTGTATAAAACATAACCTCCCAACCAAATTCTCATTAAAGGTCACAGTAAAGAAATCGCTGGCATGAGAATGCTGAATTAAATTGGAAGGTTTTGAATATCTTTTAATTGCTTCTACATTGCTATTAAATATCTGTAAAATAGATTTGCTTCATGCTAAGCTGACCTTATAAAGTCTCTAAACTCTATGTTTTATATGTTACACAGGGGTCTAAAGGTGAATTTCTTTTTCCTAAACCCATATAACATATTTTTATTCTATGCTAGTGTATTGAAGTTTAAATACAAAAAAACAATATGTAATGCTGTTATAAGGTTGTTGAATTTCAATCCTGCAATTGCTTGAAGATCTGGCTTCTGATGTAATGTTATATTGACTGCAAATCATAGAGTACATGGAGTGTTAACAAGCAGAGATTTTACAGCAGGAAGTGAATGATTCACAATAAGAATATGATATTAGAAGGTCCAGTACTCAAGTGCTGGTGACTGAAGGAAAAATCTGGGCAGCTATTAGATCATTAAGGAAGACTGTGACCAACTACTATCAGTCTAAGGAAGAATCTGACCAACTACTAGCAGTCTAAGGAAGAGTCCAGCCATCTACTAGAACTCTAAGAAAGAGTCTGACCAATTTATTTATTTTGCTTATTTATATAGCGCCATCATATTTACAGTCATTGTCCCATACAGGGCTCACAATCTAAATTCTCTATCAGTTTAGTGTGGGGTTATTGGCGCATGGGAGGAAAACTGAGTACCCAGAGGAAAGAACACGAGAGAACATACAAACTCCATGCAGATGTTGTCCTTGACTAGATTCAAACCTAGGACTCCAGTGCTGGAAGGTAATGGTGCTAACCACTGAGCCAAGGAAGACCCCAAGCAATTACAAGAACTCTATAGAGAAGTACTCAAAAGAAGAGACCAACCAACTACATCCAACTTCCTGGTCCTCCCTGTGCTATAGCTTCTAACTCTCACTTAAAGAGGTATTTTCATATTAGACATATATGACATAAGCACAAATTATGCTGTAAATAACTGTTACATGTGGGACCCAGAGGTGGGACTCATATCTATATCCTGTAGATGTGTCATAATGTCTACGATAAACATACCCCCTTTAAGTCGCAATGGTCTTTTCTGGTGACTTTATACCAGGCACAAGGGACAATTAAAAACTTCTAGAAGATACTTTTCCATTTCCATACAATGACATTCTTTCTTAAAGCAGCAATGTTTTCTGAAGCTACAGGAACAGCACAGCTTGCTCTGTTGCACGGTTTCCAGAACTCCTGTTCACCACTATCAGGGATATGGAAACAGCGTAGAGAAGAACTCCTCAACTGCTCCCATAAGCAATTTGCCAAGACAGGAATAACCCTTTAATGGTCACTTGGTATACTGAGTGATGGAACCAAAGATGATAGGTTAGAAAGCAATCTGGAAGAAGAATACCTGCCTATTTACCCAACATGTATTATTACCCAACAGGAATCCCCCTCCTAAATATCCTACACTTGCAAGATCTACATATACTTTAGCTGTTTTACTAATAAAAAATAACTTTTCTGTCTTCACGGTATACCATATTGTCATTTTAGTAATCTGCAGGAAATGCTTTAATAAATGGATGCCTATAGAGCGCCAAACATGAGTTGTACCATTAAGCAAGTAGTCATTTGTCCAGCAAGTATATTGGAAAAGCAGAAAAAACAGCGCCAAGTGCTAATAGCGTAATATTGTAAGGTAAATTATACACCGATGATGCAAGCAGATAAAGTGGGTGCTCACCTTTCTGGGTTGTGATAAAAGCTCACAACCACTTTTTGCGCATATAGGAATAATTCCTAGAGATGACACGGACCCCAGTAAGCAGCTGCTAGCCTCAGGAACGTAGTAAACTTCTTTACACGTCAGGATCATCAAATGTGAGGAAAAGATGAGGCAGATGGAGCGCTGGTCCAAAGTAAAATTCTTTATTCCTTCAGGTAAAACACACGACACGTTTCGGGGAAACAAGCCCTTTTACAAGTGTGCAGCAAGGACAGGTCAGCGAGTCAACAGCCTTTCATGTTAGATATAGCGTAAACTATTATAAGGTTTTGTTTCTTGTTTTATTTTGTGTATGTTACAGTACATGCTCCAAAGTGTAGCGCAATAGTGACATCAATAAGAAAGAACGTAACTTCTCCCATTTCAGATTAACAGAAATCAATATAGCGGCAGCCTGAGACATAACTACATGTTACGTAAGGCTTGGGATTCAGCAGCTTTATTGCATATCCCGAAACATAAAGACTATGCAGTTTTCGTTGGAAATCTCTGGAAATACACTTTAAACAGTCTACTGTCAAAGACATATTGTGAAGCAGTGATCTACCAAAGGCTGTATCTGATAAGTGCCATACATCTTAATACACCTTAAGTAATCATCTCATAGAGATTTCTATACAAGCTTCATTACAAGGAGGCTGAATATGAAATAAGGAAAGTATTCAGCCCAGGCTGGCCCAATGAAATAAGAGGACCTACATTAAATAATGTAATACCATTAATATTGCATGGCAAAGGCTTGGTCTTTAGTGAAATCTTCCTAACAAGAAAGAATTGAGAAAAGTAACCGTTTGTGTTCACTGTGTCCATGCCGAGACATATTTCATTTAAAAAGATATGGAGATTAGAAGTTTCATATTTCATACTATGTGGACAGTTTTTCCTTTCTTATGCTGAACACTTTTACATTTACACACACATTTTTTACGCACAGACATACATTTTTTTTTTTAATCTAATTTCGCGACTATACTTCAGATAGTACAGGGTGACTCAAAAGGGATGGTGTAAAATTATAGCCTCAGTATCCATAACCAATATAACACTAATATAACATATGTTCAATGTGACTTACATTGGTGATATGGCAGGTGTCTAGGCCAGTTCTGTCAGGTGTCTAGGCCACATTCCAGCATACCTTTGGGTATGGATTCCACTGTATCAGTGATGCATCGTCTTAGGTTGTTCAGATCCTGTGGTTGGGGGGGGAGATATACTGAGCCCTTGATTTAACTTCACAGAAAGAAGTCACAGGGTGACACAGGGTGTTAGGTCTGGCGATAGTGGAGGCCAGGCAGCATAGGCCTGTTCGGGTCTCTGCACCACCCTCCACCCACACACGGCGGTGCAGGAGGCGTGTTCAGTTTGATTCCTTGTTTGAGATTCTTGTTGCTCAGTCTGAACACTGTCCTAGACTATGTAATTGATTTTCTGCCACACCCGTCTCCTGCACCTTTGTTTCTCTCTGCTCCTCTAATAGTTAATCTCAGCCTTGCCTGTGTGATTGACAACCTATCGCCCTATCAAGTCTGGGGTGGGTTCTTCCTTCCTACTTATTCTTTGCGCACATTCACATTGGCGCTTGCTATTGCTTTTGCGTACTGGCCTTTACTCCTTGCTGTTTGTTACTAGTATTCCTATTCCTGACCTCTGGCTTTGACTTGACTACTCTCTTGGATTTTGATTCTGTACTGCATTGCTCGTCTGTTACTGACCCCTGGGCTAGCTGATCTCCCTTTTCGTTGTTCGTCCTGTCTGCATTCTGTGTTGCCACTTATATTAAGAAGGGACTGTCGACTGGTTGCTGGCTGTCACCTAGGACAGATCAGGCAAGTTAGCCAGGGACAGTGGGGGGGTTCAGCTTTAGGGCTCACTGTCTTGTTGTGCCCCTCCCCCTAGCAGCAGCACTGGGGAATTTCTCAACTGGCAATTCCCTTACAGGTATAGATGAATATCTAAATGGAAATGTGGAGGTGAATAATCCTGCTGATAAACTACATTTGGCAAATCTTCCTCTATCTGTGGCATGAGCCATTTCTTTAAAATGTCCAGGTAGGAGTGGCCAGTGGCAATATCATTAGCAAAAAAGAAAGGACCGTAGACTTAGCTCAAGCTCAATGCACAGAGCATGCTGACTATGGGTGAGTCCCTCATATATTCAATAAAAGTGCAATAATATTATGGTGATTGACCTTCCTACTGAGGTGAAAGCCTCATTGCTGAACATCAGAATTTCAGTGAGTTTGTTCTTTTACAATCAGAATTATTGCAGGGTATTATACAAACTATCAAGTTCCCTAGTGTAACGAAAGCAAAGTCATTAAATAGATTCAATAAAGAAAGTAGAAAAAAATATCAAAATATATCACAATTTTCCCCTAACATATAACTTTGTGTTAAAAGTAAAAAAATAAAAAAAACAGCACATAACAGGTATCATCTAAATACCGTAAGAAAAACAAATGTACACTTTTTTAAATCTTGTCTTCCAAAAAATAAAAAGTGATCAAAAAGTTGAATGCACCCCAAAGAGTACAGATGGAAAACTACAGCTCATCCTGCAAAAAAATAGGCCCCTACACAGCTAAATCAATTGAAAAATTAAAAAGTTATGTCTCTTAGAATATGGCGAAGCAAAAACTAAATATTTTATAAAAGTGTTTTATTGTGCAAAAGTAGTAAAGTGTAAAAATCACTGTATAAATTAGGCATCGCTGTAATTGGGCTGACCACAGAATGAAGTTAGTATGTCATTTATACGTATGATGAGCGAGATAAAAACAAAACACACACAAAAAAATAGAAGAATTGCTATTTGTGTTTACTATTTCCCCCTCCAAAAAAAAAAAATATTTTTTTTTTAATGCATTATATGTATTCCAAATGGTTCCATTCAAAAGTACAACTTGTACAAGCCATCATATGGGTAAGTCAATGAAAAACTAAAAAAAATATTGCTTTCAGAAGACTGGTATTTAAAAAAAAAAAAAAAAGACAAAAAGTATGTCTTGTCCTGAAGGCCAAAACAGGCAGTACCATTAAGGGGATAATTTCAATATGAACAATAATGCACTGTCAGAGGACCAGGTCATTCTTCACTACATGGAGTATCTTCACATCTATACATACATAGGAGCAAACTTGGTCGCCAAAGCAATATCCAAGTCTGTAAGTACAATTTTCCATCATAGTTGGATGTATTTATCAGATAGTTTCATCTTTTCTTTGTTTTTGAGGAAGAATAATCTCAGCCTTTATCATTTTTGGCCAACTGTACATTATAAAAACATAAGTATCTCAGTTTTCTTTCCATTATATAATTTTTAAGTGTTGAATAGAAGCCATGTTTTAGATATTAACATATTTTAAATACGTCTTATAACCTCTTAAAGATTTTAACATTATTTACTATATAAAATGCCATACAATGAGGGTTGGGTCCCATAGAAGTGCATGGTCCGTAAGCATTATAATACACTTCAGCAATGTCTGGCTCTGTCAACCAACCATTGGGTTTGATCCGAATATTCCAAATTGTTTGTTCTTTTTTAGAAAAGCAAATAAATGGAGATTCATCTTGAGCGAACTAAAATGGCAATCACACTACATTCTAGGGTCTCTTCAGACCCCAGAGAATAATAGGTGGAGGCCCAAGGAAGGTGACACAATTAAAAAGAAAAACTTCTGTTACCTCTTTTGGGCCTCCTCCCAGCATCTGGCACTCTCCTTTGATGCATGTGGCCAAGGTCACCTCTGAGGCCTGGAATTGGCTTACTAGAGTATAATAATGTCACTTTCACTTTGACATGACTTCAGCTGTGTTTGCCTTAGAGAACCCTGACAGTGTCATACACTATGTTTTATAGATAGGTTCCTAGGAGCCCTGACAGTGTTATACACTATGTTTTATAGATAGGTTCCTAGGAGCACTGTCAGTGTTATACACAATGTTTTATAGATAGGTTCCTAGGAGCCCTGACAGTGTCCTACACTATGTTTTATAGATAGATTCCTAGGAGCCCTGACAGTGTCATACACTATGTTTTATAGATAGGTTCCTAGGAGTCCTGACAGTGTTCTACACTATTGTTTTATAGATAGGTTCCTAGGAGCACTGTCAGTGTTATACACAATGTTTTATAGATAGGTTCCTAGGAGCCCTGACAGTGTCATACACTGTGTTTTATAGATAGGTTCCTAGGAGCCCTGACAGTGTTATACACTATGTTTTATATATAGGTTCCTAGGAGTCCTAAGGGTGTTCTACACTACATTTTAAACAAATTTTAAGGTGTGGTTCATATCGAACTTGTTCGACCCAAAACAAATCTTGGACCAGAGCCACCTGAATCTGAAACAAAACAAATCCTGAGAGGTTCACCCATCTCTAATTGCAACCAAGTTACAGGTGTATCCTTATGTATATTAATGTGTATTTCTGTAAAATATATAAGAATCACAATCATTGTCTTTTCTAATCAAATTGTTAACAATAATTGTTCACTGTATATCTTCCCATCGCTGCTATTGTAAACAATGGATTCTTGTAGCACCCGGTATTTACATTGCCTTCCATGTGAAGACATACCAAGTGTGTAATCACCAGAGTCTATTGGTGTTAATAAGCTGGGTGCAGTCTCGGAGTGCCCAGGTTGCATGTCTAAAGCTCTAATGAGGTAAATCCAGCTCTACTTCACATCCTGGTTAACATAATTAGTCCGGGGAAGCTGGACAGTGATGTGATCGGGGAGGGACACCGGCTAATTTAATCATGGCGAGCATTGTAAAGAATGTAAATTGGGAAATAAACACAAAGTAATCACTTTAATTAAATACACTGAGAGGCTGCTGGTAGGCACACTTAACCCATTCTCAAGTTGGAAGGTCAAGTGGACAATGCACACGTATTTGTAATCTGGGACATAGAACGCACAGCATTAAAATTTTACTTGGGAGCAATAAAACTAATAGCCTATAAATATGTTTACCATTTTGGCTCTCATAAATTGTACATTATTTACTTATTAATGAATCTTGCTATAGGCATGTTTTGATTTGCTACAGCCAGCACAGTTAGAATTTTGGGGAAAAAAAATTATATTGTATATTCTATGCAGTCTGTCGATAGTGCAGGCTTCACTTTCAACACTATTCATTCCATCATCAATCATAGTTGGCCATGTACATGGGGGAAATTTGCTATTAATTTTTATCCAGGTCATCAATAATATACTCCTATAGAACCACTTTAATGATTATATAATAATATATTTAGCATAATGTATCACTATTGTATATTAGAGCACTTTTAGAAGTTACTTAGTTCCATGAGCATATAAAAGAATGAGGGTACAGGATGAATGTATTTTCTAAAAGGGTTGTCCCGGATTAGAAAATCATGGCTTTTTTTTTTTCTAAAAACAGCACCACACATGTCCACAGGTTGTTTGTGGTATTGCAGGTTAGCTCCATTAACTTTAAAGAAGCCTAGCTGTAACTTCAGATAGAACTTTCAGGATCAGAGCAAATTAGGATTACTTATAGTATTCTTTATAATTTATAGTAGGGGACACATTATTTCATTATTTATTTACTCTTTATTTTTTAAGGTTTTTTCATAAAATAAAAAAGAACAACATGACCCTTAGGTGGTCCATCCTGGCACACAGGGCCTGACTAAGGATTACTGATCAATATAGTTTAAACGAAGAAAAACCATTAACAACATATTTTGCGCCCAATGGGAGCCAACTGAGAAATGAGATCCAAAAGAGGATCAACTGGTCTCCAAGCCACATTGCCATCAGGTAGGAGAAACTGAGGTTGGACCTTTCCCACAGCAGAGTACCTCAAAAAGGACAGGACGCATTGGTGAGATTGTAAAGTGTCTCAGTTGGAGGATCCTCCAGATCCCAAATCTGTAATGGTAGACATCTCAAGGAGGAGGCGGATGGCCACTGATAGTCACCCAGGTGTGAGATGAGCTGCATTAAATATTTTATGAGTGGACCATTTTAGAAAGACTGGGTTCAAGAGGCTGGTTAAAAATTTCTGTTGCTGAGTCTCAGGAAGAGAAGGGATGGTTGGGATGTGACATGCTTCTTGGGGTGTCTGCCAGAGAGTTCAGTTAAAGGGATATCACAGGCGATTTGTTCATTGGCAACCCATTTTTTATGAACAGATTGACAGCAACAATGGCGCTGATGTGAGAAGCAGCATAATACATGTTAATATCTGGGAGGCCCACACCACAACACGTCTTTTGGCCTATGGAGAACTCAGTGTGTGAGACGTCCTGGCTTCCCAGCCCAAATAAAGAAGAAGAGTGCTGTTGAGAGTTTGGAGAAAATATTTCTAGGAAGATAGCTGGCCAGGGCTTGTAAAAGTACAGGAGACAGGGAAGTATGTTTGGTTTACCTAAATTACATCTGCCAATCCACATAAATGAACCAGGTCTCCACAAGTCAATTAGCCTTGATGGATCTTGGAGGCACATTATTCTTTATAACACATAGTTGCTCCTGTAGAACCTCACTTGAAACAGTATGAAAAGCTTCCGGTCCATGATACTTATACCAACTTTATTTACTGACATGTCCATGAAAAATTTCTAGTAATGTGGATTATATGTAAACATATTAATGATAATATTTTCACAAACACAAATATTATATAATATATTCTTGATTACATATTACAGTCATAGCAGAAATTAATTTATAAAATTATTCTAATAATTGTAAAACCTGTGTGTGTTCCCAGCAATAGGGCTCCAGCAGAACCCTTGAATTGTACATGGGTTGCACTCATAGTAGGGATTTTGCATGACCATTGCTCCTTTCAAATGGGGGACAAAAGAACCCTGTTCTTGCTCCTAAGGGGGCAAGAACGTCAAAAATGTTTGACAATAATCAATTTGTTAAAATAACTTTTTCAATATTAATTGCCAATATTCAGATGGCAAGTAAAATCAGATCAATTTGCTACAGAGACCATTTAATATCCATTACCTAGGTACTATTGTACAGTTTGTTCTGTGTTAAATTATTTTCATTATGTTTAATTTTCTTTAGTTAACATTTCATCCAGCTCACAAATTTTTCTGCATTTAGAAGAATTCACATTATACTTCTGCCATATTACTATAATTGAATCCATTGCTAAATCACATATTCTTAGGGCAAGAGATACTAGAAAGCTAGAATAATGGATACTTTTTTGACATTTTTTATTGTTATTAAATCCTTCTTTTAACTTTTTTTTTTAACAAAACTTCTATAGTAGGAGTGAATGTAGCATATTGTTGAGTAGCTATCTGAAATGTTAGTAGTCACATTTTTGGGATACTTTGGTGCAGTGCATATCCTTGGTCTTTGTACATCTTCCTCTGTGTGCTTTAATCAGGGGTTATACAGAACGGTTTGGAGACAGGGACCGCTTTCTGATACAATGAACAGCCATATATCTTTCACCGGACAATAGCACATTACAACAAAATCTATTCTGAATAAACCAAGTCAATGCTGTAGAAGTTCATTATTTTCTCAGGCATTATCTAAGAATGGAATACTTTGCAGACGGATTCAGACGAGGTGTTTTTGTGACAGAAGCACTCATTAATGACCAGAAAATGCTGAACGTCGCTAAGAGTTACTATGGTTATCCACAAATGTCACTAGGACTGAGGACATTTTCTAAGAGGGATGATGCTGTGCCGGTTCATTTTGTGTTCATATATCACATTGCTTTCTATATAGAATATTCATCTGCTATAATAAATAAAAATAGACTTTGTTGAATATAATAAATATACATGCTTTATTGTATAAAAATGTATCCATATTTGAAAATAATATTTGAATACAGCTGCTAAATGTTAGATCGCTGGCGCCCCTGCTAAACACTATACAACTGTAGTTAGGTTGCCACTCCATATAATTCTATGGAAAATACCACATCAGCACCCAGAAATACACCTATACATATGAGACTACATCTGAGGGTTGTTCTAGCATCCGAAAACATAGATTCGTCCATTAGACTGTCAGGTGTTTACTCGTGAGTGATCCCTCCAGAGAAGGCATGTCCACTACTCCAGAGCCCAATGACAGTGTACTTCACAACACTTCAGCTGACACTTGGTTGTGAATACTTATCTCAAGTTTGTGTGCAGCTGCTCGACCATGGAAACACAATCCATGAAGGTCCTGACAAACAATTCTTGAGCTGACTTTGCATCTTGAAGCAGGGTGGAACTTGGAAATGAATGTTGCAAACAACCAGAGACAATTTATAAGAGCTACATACCTTACCAATGGGCATCTTGTTCTACGAGTTCGTATACAGTTCCTTAACCCTTCTGCTTCAAACTTATATGACTTATTGACATGATGGAAATGTGACAATGATTATGTATTAAGATTTTCATTTGCAAGATGATATGTTTGATTTTATGCATCTATGATCAATGAATGTGGATAAAATGGGGGTAAATTACTGGTCCACATAAGTATGGCAATGTAGTATATAGTCTGTAGGTTTGAAGACATCACATCTTACATTTTTACATTTAAAGGGGTTCTCCTGGCAAAAAGTAATAAAAAGTAAGCAATATTTAAAATTAAAAAAATGGAGAGTTACTCACCCCCTTGTTTCCTGCCTATAAAGTGGTGGTCAACAGATCGTTTTCACCAGTCTCTGCTTCTGATGTGATGATATCAAGGATCCCCAATGTGGTCGCTGCAGTCAATACCTGGCCTCAGTGGTCACGTGTGCTAGCAGAGATCCCAACTTTTTGCTCCATTTCATTTCTGTGCTGATTAATTTCTTAATATATCTTTATATAATTTAGTGCTCTATTTTTGTGATATAGAGCAAAAAGCCCTGCTAGAAGAAGAATTAACAGATAAAACTTTGTTAACTCAATTCCCACCTTTCCAACTTGCTGGGGCAAGAACTTCTTGATTCTTGTTCTTAACATTTAGTCACTAATGTCTCCTATATACTATAAAGATATGTCTCTGCCGTACATATTTCATATATATTTGTACAATTTAATAAGACACTAATTATAATTTAGTTTACTGTTACATTGACTCTGTTTATTAAATTCCAACTATTGAACTATTGACAAAACCTTAACTTGTACTGTACCCAAACATTCAGATGACTTGAGTAACAAGAGGAGTAACTCTACTTCTGGTCATTAATGTATATTACTTGTATCTGACATTTTCTAGAAGTTTTTCCTTCTGCATGTGTTCTCTAATTCTTGTGGAGTCTCTTATAGACAGCACACATACAACACAGGAGATTCTTCTTTCTAACTCTCTCTCTCAGAAGCAGCGTAACTAAATAGATAGAAAAGTACTAAGCAGTATGGAAGCAAATGAGACATACTGTTGAGATTGAAAACTTACTACTAGCTGCAGCAGTATGCCTGTGCCTGTCTCTTGACTCCTCTTTCCCTATTTCTATAGACTTCAGTGGCCAGCCATAATTTGATATTTCAGCGAGCTGACAGTCCATCTTAAAAAATTAAGGCAAATTCAGAATGAGTAAAGAGTTTGAGGATGGAGGTGGTTGTTGGAAAAAAAGTCTGATAAGTGGAGAAAGAAGAATTTTTCTCATATTTGTTGGTACTATTGATGCATACAAAGGTTACTGAAAGGTTAGTGATCATTTAATAAAATCAAGTGAAACATAACATACTATCTGTCTGCAACTACCACTGTAGGGAGCTTAAGGTATATTGTTTGTACATTGAACTCCATGATGAAATAGTATGCCGTAAGCTCCCCATAAGACAACATTAAGCAGTGAAGAATTTTTAGCATATTGAGAGATAAAATGGCATTCAATGGTGCACATTCTTGTATCCTTGTTGCAAGGTATGCATTAAAGAGTGAAGTAAATCAGGAAATAATAACTCTGTATGGCACTTGCATTTATTGCTGGTGCCTGATTCAGTAACTATCTTGTTTATAGACTGTAATTCATGAGTGCACATCTATTACATGTATCCGTCCTGACCCTCCACTGAACACCAGGAAAGCTTTATAAGAACAGATTACTGAAGATCACTAACCATTGGTGACAATAAACTCATTTACTCTCATTGCAGTTAGCCGTATCTGTCCTGAAACATTAGTGACTATGTAGTCACTGATTTTACAATATATACATATAAAGTTCTGTTTAGTTATTATAATAGAGGATTTCATAACTAGCCTTTCTTAATACACTCCCTGTGTAAACTCAGTCCCTCCTAACTTTTCTCACCTTCCTATCACACCCTTGACAAACACATATCCTCTACCAGCCCTCATGATACACATACACACATTCCCATGTGTAACTTTAAAATCAGGTAGCCTACTTTAGAAACTGACATAGCTAGTCATCAGTTCCTATTACTTCATGATGTTTCAGGGGAGAAAAGACCCTGGTAGCCACACCCTGCAGACCCTATGGATAGATACCTGTAAGGGCATTTTACCTTTAAGAAATTCTATCACAAACAATGAGGACAGTTAATGCCCAGTACACAATATATGAAACAAGTATAGTTGTGTCATGGTATTCCCCAATCTTAGATGACTATCTAGAAATTTGGGAGACAAAAAAAGAAAAGGCAGCACTCCAAAAATTCTGAAAAAATGCAAAAAGTGTCTCTAGTTCATAGGCGACATTTTGCTTCCAACAAGAACCTGGAGATCCTGTATTACAATACCATCTTTGACATATATAGGTAAAATGATTATGTCATACCCCGAAGACCTCTATATATTAAAGGGATTTTTCCACCAATACACCTTATCCTTCATCCACAGAATACGGGTTAAGCTGTACACAAGAACAGATATGCTTTGTATCTCCGTCTCAATTGAGTGATGGTCGCACATTCACATTACTTGTGAGCTAGTCTCATCATTTCCCTTTGTTCTTTTATGTAATATGTCAGTTTGCATGTCTTTGCAAATCAATGGTATCCCATAAAACTAATAGGTTTACCCACTATTATAATTTTGTCACTAAAAAATGTACCTGTTGTGTATTTGGTTGGCACCCATCAAAGTGCATGATGATTCTCTCTACTTTTCACCAGTTTGATAAAGCAGATGGACACATTCTATATGTGATGGGTGTGGACAAGGATAAAGTGTGTGGGATTATTCTCCTCCTGGTTGTATACCGCACGTTGAGCAAGTGATGACAGTTTACACGCCACATGCTGCTCACATTATTTCAGGCATGCTATTATCAAAATGAGCAGATGCATAAAAGCATTTAGTGAAGATCTGCACCAATGTTCAGCATTGGACTACATCACCTTCATTTTCATAGCCTATTTTGCTATTGTGGGTGAAAGGGTTTTATGGGCTTATCAAGTGATGACCTATCATCAATTAAGATCGCCGAGGGTCCGACACCTGGGTCCCCAGTAATCAATTGCTTGAAGAGACCGAAATGTTCGGAACAGCACTGCAGTCTCTTCACTTAAAGGGGCTGTCCTGGATATTTTAGTAATGTGGCAGGAAGACAGGGAGGGTGAAAAATGATTAAAAAAAACATACTCACCAGTCCCGTTGCGCCGGTGTCCCAGGCCGCTGTCTGGTCCCACAGGGCTTTATTTTAGATAGCTTTTTAGACGACACTCCCAAGCACATCCACACTCAGTAGACTATGTTGCCTGTAGAGGGAGAGGAGTAAGCCACTGTGAGGCAACTTTGGCTCACCCCTTTTGAGAACAAAAATTTTACATTTTTAATGACACATCCAACCCTACTTCTTATGACCTTTACCTTTGGGGGGAAAACCAAGATATCACCATATACACCAGATCAAATTCAGACAATATTCTGCTAAAGTGTATAATTTCCTAGTAGGGTCAGGGTATTACATTGCAACATGACCCTGACATATCACATGGCCTGCATTGGTTTGTTCCCTGCTGGACATTTATACTGTAAGTGCACTTGAACGAGACCGAGTCCCGATCGTGGAAAACAGCACGTATGTTGGCTGTATTTCCTGGACTGAACTTGGCTGCGCACACAGAACTCACTGCATCATAGTCAGTTATGATGCAGTGAGCTCCCGAACACTCCAGTTGCTACAGTAATGAACTAACATGACGCTATCAGCAGTCGGGCTGTTCGGGAGCTCACTGCATCATAACTGATTATGATGCAGTAATTCCTATGCACATGGCCAAGTTCATAACAGGTACTACAGCCCACATACGGACCATTTTCCACAGATGTGACTGGATCATGTGCAAGGGCCCCAACTGAAAGACATCACAGTCAGTAGTTGTCTGCCACCTGTGTTGGTTGTAGATAAGGGTTATTCTCCCGATTCTGCTGCCATCGGTATCCAAAGTTGGAAGAGTGTACAGATTACTGTGAAAGTAATTATCATTTACAGTTCATAGTAAATGATGCTAATGTGTTCAGATTAGTCTTCTGAGTTATAGACATATTTCTTTTATAAACTATGGTCTTGACATGAGACTTTTCACAATTGTTTTCACTATTGATACCGTTTTATAAAGTGGAAGAGTTCTATGAAGTGTAAGATGCATGGATCTTAAAGGCCAGGGCTACACAGTGACTTTGCAGCGCTGCTGATTGATTTGACCTCTTGAGTGACAGCTGCAATACAGAAGTTTGCACACAACTCCATGCATGCGTATGGACTGCAGCTTAAGCTCAATAGTTACAATCAATTAGTAGCGTTACAACAAGTCACAGTGTAGCCCTGGCCTACAAAAATACACCATAATAGGTAAAAAAAAAAAAGTTAAAGTAAAACAAATTTCAAAAATACTGAATTAACATAGGATCCATGTATGATGATAACATATTATTTCACGAAAATCAGACACATGCTATAAATGACTACATACACATATGGATCTTCTACACTTGTGCAATGTACGTACAGTAAAGTATGGCCCTATACTGATTATGAACAAGATAAAACCTAAGGGTCACATGCGACGTGTTTTTGGAGTTGTTTATTCATGAGTATCTAAAATTATTGTCTGGCATCGATTTTTCTAAGACTTGTGCTGGAGTCTGAAGAGTAACCCTGATTTCCAAAAAAACATAATCACAGAAAATCAATGAATGTCAAGACAGTTTTTATTTTAACTTTTGTAAAAAAAACAAAAAAAAAGAAAAAAACCAGGCTATAAACGCATTGAAAAATGTTACTCCAGATAATCCATAGCCCCTTTCCCCGACAAAAAAGCACAATGACCAGCCCTGTGTAAAAGTCTTCAAAAAGGTACAAATCGATGATAAACGAAGCGTACACAGCATAAACCTTAACAAAAGGGGCAGACTTAGAAGAAAATAGGTACAAGAAGCTTGGTAAATGTATTAACAGGTCACGTTTACAGTACAGGCCTATGGGAGTTAGATTGTATGATCTTCTGTTCATACAACACTGGGGAAGATACATCAAGCAAAATTTTCCAAAAACCTGTCTGAGGCCCGATTCACATCTGCGTTCGGGTTTCCGTTCGAGGAGTCTGCTTAGGGACCCCCCGAATGGAAACCTATGCGCATAAAAAAGCGGTTTACCTGGGAAACCCGTGGACCCCATAGACTATAATGGGGTCCGTGCGGTTTCCACACAAAACATGCGGCGAGGAAAGTGCTGCTTGTAGGACTTTCCTCTCCATATGTTTTGTGCAGAAAATGCACGAACCCCATTATAGTCTATGGGGTCCGTGGGCCTAACATGCTGTGCATCACATTATCACAATATACCAGATTTATCAAACAGCATCACTTACTTTGATAAATCTAGCACAGTTTAGAACTGCCTAATATAATTTTGTACTGTTTAAAACGTAGGCACTATTAGTAAATCTGCCCCACTGTGTGCATCAGAGAGGAGGTCAGTGCTCCAGAGGGGAGCACATAACTTCACAATAAAGCTACCAGTAAATTATTAAGTAATATTGTACCACATACAGGCTCATTTTGAAACAGAGGGGGCAGATTTTTTACTGGAGCCCTTCTTCAACCAACAAAGTATAAAAACTCCAAAATGGTGTTAATAAAAATGGTAACCTATCTTGTAACAAACAGTTGTCCATATGACATAAGTCAATGGAAAAATTAAAAGGTTATGGCCCGTCACACAGTGGACTCCCCCTCCAAAATTAGAGGCAGGACGCTGCTTGATCTAGCCACGGATTCTGTGACTGATTCAGCTGCAGAGTCTGTGGTACGAGACTACCCTTATGATTAGGTCCATTCATCTGGGACTACAGAGCTTCCGCATTCTGCCATGGGGAGTGGAAAACAAAAAGGTATATAAAGTGAATGTATCCCTCGAATTCCTCTTCATTTTCTGCTGTGTGAATTTAACCTTATGCTAGGTTCACACTAGCGTCGGCTGTCTGTTGTTCTGGTTCGTCAAAGGACCAGATCATCGGATAGGCGGACCAATAAAGTAGTGGTTACCTACAGAGCCTAATGGACCCCATGGACTATAATGGGTTGATCAGGTGAAAGCAGCAGACGGAAAAGCCATGTGTGCAGGACTTTTTCGTCCGCTGATTTCAGGTATAAAGTATACAGTGCAGAGCTCATTATGTGTACAGTATACAGTGCAGGGCTGTGTATGTAAAGTATACAGTGCAGAACTGTATATGTGTACAATATACAGAGTAGAGCTGTTTATATGCATGTATACAGTGAAGAGCTGTATATGAATGTTTGTATGTGTACAGTATACAGTGCAGAGCTGTGTACGTATGTGAAAAGTATACAGTGAAGAGCTGTATATGTATAGAACATACAGTGCAGAGCTGTATATGTGTACAGTATACAGTGCAGAGCTGTGTACGTATGTGAAAAGTATACAGTGAAGAGCTGTATATGTATAGAACATACAGTGCAGAGCTGTATATGTGTACAGTATACAGCGTAGAGCTGTGTATGTGTACAGTGCAGAGCTGTATATGTGTACAGTATACATTGTAGAGCTGTTTGTGTACAGTGCAGAGCTGTATATGTATAGTATACAGTACAGAGCTGTATATGTATGTGTATAGTATACAGTGCAGAGATGTATATGTATGTGTATAGTATACAGTCTAGAGCTGTATATGTGTGTATAGTATACAGTACAGAGCTGTATATGTGTGTATGTGTATAGTATACAGTGCAGAGCTGTATATGTATGTGTACAGTATACAGTGCAGAGCTGTATATGTATGTGCACAGTATAGAGCTGTATATGTATGTGTACAGTATAGAGCTGTATATGTATGTGTACAGTATAGAGCTGTATATGTATGTGTACAGTATAGAGCTGTATATGTATAGTATACAGTACAGAGCTGTATGTGTTCAGTATAGAGCTGTATATGTATAGTATACAGTGCAGAGCTGTATATGTATAGTATACAGTACAGAGCTGTATATGTATGTGTATAGTATACAGTGCAGAGATGTATATGTATGTGTATAGTATACAGTACAGAGCTGTATATGTGTGTATGTGTATAGTATACAGTTCAGAGCTGTATATGTGTACAGTATACAGTATAGAGCTGTATATGTATGTGCACAGTATAGAGCTGTATATGTATGTGTATAGTATAGAGCTGTATATGTATGTGTACAGTATAGAGCTGTATATGTATGTGTACAGTATAGAGCTGTATATGTATAGTATACAGTACAGAGCTGTATGTGTACAGTATAGAGCTGTATATGTATAGTATACAGTACAGAGCTGTATGTGTACAGTATAGAGCTGTATATGTATAGTATACAGTACAGAGCTGTATGTGTACAGTATAGAGCTGTATATGTATAGTATACAGTACAGAGCTGTATGTGTTCAGTATAGAGCTGTATATGTATAGTATACAGTACAGAGCTGTATGTGTACAGTATAGAGCTGTATATGTATAGTATACAGTATAGAGCTGTATATGTATGTGTACAGTATAGAGCTGTATATGTATAGTATACAGTACAGAGCTGTATGTGTACAGTATAGAGCTGAATATGTATACAGCATATAGTACATCCAGGAGCAGCAGCACAGACATGTTCCCCTCACACTTCTCTATATCCTGCTATGCAGTAAATTCTCCCACAACCATCAGAGAACTCCACAAACTGCTCCAGCAGCAGAGCCCGGGATCTGACCCCTCCCAGACACGTGACTGATCACATGCTTGTGACCTCATCAAAGGTCCTGTAGCCCACTCGGATCTATCATCTGCCATCATTCAAAGGTCCTTTAGCTCCCTAGGATCTAGCATCTACCATGGCGCTGTGTGTGTGAGTGAGGGAGAAGACCCCGGACACCGGAGACAATGGGCTCCAGGGTGAAGTAAGTGTCCGGGGCGGGCTGAGTCTCCCGTCTGTAGCTGTGTGCTGTGGGGAGCCTGGTCACACATGGCTGCTGCTGCTAGACAGACCTGTAGGCTGCTGTGTGTGTTGTCATGTCTATGTACACATGTAGTATGTTGTGGGCTGATATAATGCTGGGGTTTCCTGTGGTGTTGGTATATCACTGCAGTATATGTGTCCTGTCACTGACCTACATGTCCTGGACTTGTCCACTACACAACACCTCACATATACCCTGCTGCAGCTGCTCTCAGGTTTGGCTGTCACTCAGTCAGGTGACACCTATATATATATATATATATATATATATATATACATACACAGGAGACAGTTGCCTTGTGTGTGAATGAATTGCACCAATTTTGTGGGCTGCTGACTGACAGGGCGGAGATGGACACCAAGTAATACTCTATGAAGGAGTCATCAGAAGTAGTGCAGGGGAAGAGCTGCCCAGAGCAACCAATCAGGGCCTTACTTTCATTTTACCTCAGACATCAGCTGCTTTCTGGTTGCTATGGGCAACTCCTCAGTTCTTCCATCGCTGTCTTCTTGGTGATTCTTTCACTTTACCTCACACACACCAATGACAGGTCATACGTGTTGTGAAATCGTATTGTAATATGTATTGTTGGGGATTGTATCACAGACGAGACTTATCCCCTATTTCAGATGCTGGAGACCCCATAAGTCACAAGGGTCGAATACCCGAATTTGAAAGGGAACTGTGTATGTTTCCTTCAAATGTTAGAGGACAGAAAGAGGGACTACCTAGGACAGCACCTGAAATCTGGGATTGTCCTGCTGAACTGGGACGGTATGGTCGGGTATGGGATGCTATGGGACTGGCGGAGGTATCTGAGCGCTGTAGTAGGCTGTCTCCATCTGTCCCACTGAATTGGATGGAGCAGTAAAGCGCATGCGCAACTTTCCCTTCATTGTAAATACGAGGACTCTGGACACCTATTATTGTGATCGGACACTTTCCATGTGGATTGGAGATGGGTGTTGTTTGTGATACAACCCTTTTAAGGGTGTGTTCACACAGTGCAATTAAAACTGCCTCAGAAAAAACTCAGTTTTGTTGTGGTGGTTGGTGCAGGTTTTGATTTTACAGGCAGGGATGTGGAGTCAGTAGGCCAAACCTCTGACTCCTCTGTTTTTCCACAGCCCGACGCATAATGGCGTTATATATTTAAAACTGAGATCTCATTCACACGAGTGAAAAACGGCTTTCAAAAAAACGGGCGTACTCTATCTTTGTCTGCTTATGTGGATCTAATAGAAATCAATGGATCGGTTCCAAGACCAATGAGATTCATCAATTTTTTTTTTTTTTTTTTCACTGTCTGCTAAAAATGGATGCAAGATGGATGACTCTCGGCCATCAAAAATGGAAAAACAGAACGGATGCAAAACTGCCCTCAACAAGATGAAAATTACTCTTACCGGTAATTGGATTTCCCTCTTAGGCTAGGCTCACACCGCGAAAAATGAAGAGAAATTCCTCTATGTTTTCGGTCGCCGTACTCTGCCGCGGGATTGCCATCTCCATTTCGTTGCGGCTTTCCTCTGATTAGGCCTGGGTGAATGGAATCCACAGCAAGATCGAGCAGAACGCTGATTTTCTTTTCTTTTTTTTTTCCGCATCCTGCTGCTATTCTCTTCCTCCCGTTGAAAACAATGAGAGGCAGATACAAGGCGGAATCTGCCACGGATTTGGGGCGGAATCCACTCCTATATCCGTGGCAGATTCCTCCGTGTGAACCTAACCTTCAATGCAGCACCGATAGGAAAAGGTATCAAAGAGTCGATAACTTTTTTTTTTTTTTTTTTCCAACTATGACTCCACAGCCTTGGTGAAACTTGTTATGGAGATGGACACTCCATCAGGCTAAGGCCCCACGTTGCGGAAATGCAGCTTTTTTTGCTGCAGATTTTGTTGCGTTTTTTTGAGCCAAAGCCAAGAGTGGATTGAGCAGAAGGTAGAAGTATAAGAACTTCCTATATATGTGCCATTCCTTTTGTTACCATTTTTGGCTTTGCCTCAAAAAAAGCTGCGTTTCCGCAAAGTGGGGCCTCAGCCTCACAGTGTTTGCTGTAACTTATCAGAGGAAAAAGTCCCGTGCAGAGAATTAATTTTTCTCCGCCGGTCTGTGCAAATATGACAGACACCTTACGGACCCTATTATAGTCAGTGGGGTTTGTCGCACTGTGTATGTAACCGCTGTTTTAGCGATCCACATCTCCGTTGTTCGGGTCTGTTTTACGCCAGGGTGAACCTAGCATAAATGAAGTAAATGTTCTTCATCTGTAAAAATATAAACCTACAGGGAAGCCATCCATGTGATCGGCAGGCAGGATGTCATGCCATCACAGGAAGCTTTGCCTTGTTCCTGTCACTTGGCAGCAAAGCTTAGTGCCAGAATGTGAAATCCACACCTATGGTTAAGTTACTTCTGTCTTATCCATAGGAACTTCTAATTTTTTTTTTTTTTTTTATTAAGACTAGGACCTTGTTGCTTGCTATATGAAAAATGGCTCCATTTTGGATGAATCTCTCCCAATGGCTTGTCATACAGAAGTTGTCACAAGTATTTTGTATACCACAGATGCAGATGGTAGAAATAACTGCATGTATGGTGTGTACTGACGCCTCATTGGTAAAAGACACGTCGAGTTTGATTTCCATTTACTTCGAGAACACCACAAAATTCTGGACAAGGCAATACATGAACGGTGGTTTCTAGAAACATGTTATGTGTCAGCAAACTGGCAAATTCCTCAAATAATTGAGGAGGGGGGAGGTGCTGATCAGCCATAACATTACATCAAAATATTGTGCATGCTGTCAAGGTCTGGACTCAAGAAGACCTCTGTAGGTGTCCTGTGGTTGCTGGCACCAAGATATTAACAGCAGATCCTGTAAAGGGGTTATGCCAAGCTTTTGATTTATAAACCTATGTGCAGGCGGTACAACGTTTGACTGTTGCCATCAGTCACAAATAAGTGTGTGGTGGTGGTGTTACTATGTGATCACCTAACCTGTGGATCTTGGGACAACCTCTATCAATTTTGAGCCCTCCATGGATTGGATTGGATTGGATTGGACTTTTTTGTTGTTTTTGTGTGTTTTCCTGCTATCTCACAGATGACCTGAGGCAGAGCTTTGGCCTTCCATCACATTTCCCATGATTCATCTGCCTGCTCTCACTGTGTTTACCCCCTACATGCTCCACTTTTCTCTGGAATGAAATCGCCGGACGCACACACACACTGCTTGTGTGCAAACTCCCTCCCTGGGTTCTGTGTTGTCACATTTCTTTCTCAGTTCGTGCAGCATTGCATATCTGACCACTAACACTCCCATCCGAGGTCAGTATGAGTGGCTTCAGGTGTCAAGGAGGTCACATGCTGCTGTGATGTTTGTTTGCTAGCTGAACTGCTCACAGGGAAGGGTAGTGAGTCTGTAAAAGAAACATTACAGCTGTGAGGTCAAATACCTGAAAATAAAACTGATAAACAGTGGCGAATTTAAACAGGATATATATCCCGGAGTGTTTTATATCGATACATCCAGTAATTTGGCCCGTATTTTTTTAAAAAATCTGGATAATTCCTTTAATGTTATGGCTGAGCATAATATATTTGTGTGTATGTGTTTTATATAGGCAGCTGGCAACGCCATTTTACAAGCAGAGACTTATACTGACTATATGACTGGATTCCCTTGGACATTATCTCATTTCCTCACAGTACATTGTAACGTACCGTAATGGGCTGAGGCTGATATTAGATCTTGAGTGCACTATTAGTAATAGAAGTGCTTTCTGGTATGCAAGGCATCTGTAACCTTTGGTCCTCGGGAGCTACAAAAAATAAGTGCTTTGAACTTGGATACACACACGGTGGTGTGCATGGACCCTTACTACAAAATAACTATAAACTAAGTGGGAGGGGTATTCCCATCTTGGGTATTTATGGATTACACCCAATAGATGCGGTCCACCTCTGGGCTGCCAGCTTGGCCTTTTGCAGAATTCCCATACAAGTTAATGGCGAGCGACACATGTGCAACCTCTCCATTACAGAAATGACTTTCTTCCATAAAATACACTGTAATGCAAAAAATACTAAAAAGAAAATGACATATTTTATGTTAATTCAATTCTAATTAATAACACTTTATATAACAATTATAATACACATTTTTAAACAGGACAAAATAAAAATGACAAAATAGCGATGGTGGAATTGATGGGGGATGTTTTGCAACCCCTCCAAAAAATAAAAAATAAAATAAAAAATAATAAAAATGTGTGTATATGTATTATGCTGATAAATCAGTAACATGAAAGTTAAAATGTTACAACTGAGAATACAACTTGAAAGGATAAAAGAAAAAAAAATAATTTTCTTGGCCACTGAGACCCAAACAGGGCTGGTCATTAATGGGTGAAAGGGATTATCTTAGAGTTTTTCCCACAAAAGTAAATTATGGATAGAGTATAATTTGCAGATCCCTGACCTCTCAGATCCCACTGATCAGGATTATGGGGGTACTTTCGCACCCGTTTTGAATGGGGTAGTTGTTGGGCAGCGTGTGCACCACCCTATTCATTTCAGTGGGAGTGCCAGAGAGAGCCTGACCACCGCTCCATTCAGAATGGGGTACTTTAGTGGTGGTCCAACTGCTGAGACCCTCGCTGATCTGTAAATGAATCCCTATAGTAGAGCCAGCTCCCATAACACAGGTAGTTACTATAGAGGAGGTGGGGTAACCCAGGGGTTCTGCATACATGATCCAGGATGCAAACCCGCCTGGATCTCCCAGGTACAGCTTCAAAAACTTGCCTTGTACACTCCCTGCACAACCACTTTAACCCCTTCACTACTCCAGATCTGGTGACATCAATTCCATATCTGCTTTAGACCTTTGGAGAACTTATAGTCAGATATAATTTTTACTCCTTTTTTTTTTTTTTTTTTTTTTTTTTTGGCTGCACAAAACTCAGATATGTGTATGACTGATACTTGTTTTCTCCATTGATGGGCGTCTGAGAGCGGTTGTGGCGACCCCACACTTGTACTGATACTTTGCAGAGTTTACCTGTGGAAGGGTAATTGGAGATTTCCGAAAAAGGGTTAATGTAGAGTTGGTAGGAATCCTGTGTGTAAATTATTCATGGTTATTTGCTGTAGTGCTGGCTCAGTCAGTTTCCGTCATCATTACCAGATGTAAAACTTGAAGACACATTTGTACATCAGGAAATCTGATAATCATAAAACCAGGGAAGTAACGCTTGTGAAATATGTTGTGTTGAATCCAGGGTGCCACACTATAAATATTCTCTGTGTGGGCATGGCCTACCTCACTGCAACCTGGATCTTATCTTCAAGTTTGCAGATGCCTCATGAAGCTAAGTTTTTGCATTCTTTTATCCTGAGTTGTCCTTCTTTCTTCTGTACAGTTCTTGAGAATATATTACCTTCTGGTATGTCCTAGACCAGGCTTGATAAATCCCAGGAGCCAGAAAGCCAGCTCACTTAGTTAGGTGCCAGTGGCAAAATCAATTTAAGTGTCTTCTATTAATATCTGTGTATGTTCTGATTGCCAGGCTACTAGGCAAGGCAAATTGGCTCCTGTACTTCTCCGCCTAGCCATTAGTTTACAGTATGTTGTCTAACACTGTCCTAGGAAAGTATTTTAAAACTCCTCAGAAATGGTCTCCAGCTGTGATGTGGACAGCATACACGTTACCATAAGGGTATGTTTATAGATTTGTTGCAGAAATGACTGTCGCTGCAGAATCCTTAACATATGTCAGGTTGGTTCTGCTTCATGAATTTCTTAAAGGGAATATGTCACGAGAAAATAAGTTTTTAACCAGGTTTTATTCACACACACACACACACACACACTATATACCCTTTCCCGTCCCCTGGTCAAACTTGTCTTTTTTCAATCGTACTATGTAACGTGTGTGTTTGTGTATAATATATTGTAAATTTAATTTTTCCATATCACCATCTGTGTTTTTAAAACAGCATTATATCCTGCAATTTTTAACTCCATCCACTAAGCCTAATAATAGACTGCTACTTGCCAATTCCGTAGAGGTTTTCTTTGCTCCAGTCACCTATTTTACATTGCAAACAAGACAGACTGGATTACCATAGGAGTTAATATATCTATAGATAACAACATACCCATCATTGCATCCACTGCTGACAACAGATGATGTCGCAGCCTATCTACTCCACCTCCTTGCACTGAGCATGTCTAGAAAAATCTGTAGAACTCAATGAGTCGTCTCCAAACTATTGCTGCCTGTGGTCATGACGATGCTGTAAAGCATATCACTAAATGTTAACAGAGCAGAGAAGTAGCTCCGGCAAGATGGCCGCCTCCATAATCATGTTCAGAAAATAGAATAAGAAAAAAATTTACACTCAGAAAATACAGGTTAGAAAAAAGTAATAAAATTTAATTAAAAAAAAAAAAAAATTTTAATTGACCATATATTCAAATGAATGGGACTGTCACCTAAATGTCATTTGTGGAAATAGATGCTTGTTTAAGAGTATGCAGTTGTATCTTCTCTATATAAAGTGTCTATACTGGCTGTGATGGTGCACAGTATTAGTTTGTAGGATTTGCACCCTTCTATACTGCATATTGCAATGTCCATTTGTCTTTTATGCACTGGGAAAGTTCATAGATCCACAAACGCCCGACAGATGCCAAAAAGAGTGTCCCTTTGGCCTCCATTAGCTTGGTATTCGTTGGTATAACTTCCAAGGGCACTTCAAAGTGTAGCGTAGACCCTTAAGGTAACATGTCACTAGCTTTAGGGCCATTAAATTACCAGCATGCCCTTGCGCAACAGGGCTGGAGGGTCACAATAAAGTTTCCGACTCCAATAAAAATAAATTTTAATAATATACAATTACTAATATTGCTTAATTAAAGGGAGTCTTTCAGCAGTAAACTTGTTATAAACCTAATCCTATCCTGTAGGGATGATTCTCCACTATCCAATTATGTCTCTATTATTAAGGTTTCGAGCGCCATTTTAATGTAAATCCATATATGCAAATGAGAGGGCAGCTCTGATTCCAGCGCCTGTGGTGCCCACTCAGCTCCTGATCGGGTACCATACATCTCTACATGACCCAGGGTGTACATGTATACGTCCTGGTGCACATAAGAGTTTAAAAAGAAATGTGAAACACAAATTAGTGTCAGATTTCTATGTTTGAACGGCGTCTTAGTCTGACAGGATGACATGTTTCTGGCCCTCCTTGTTTTTCACCGTCTTAAAAAGTGGTGAGTAGGGAGGAAAAGGGAACACTTCTGCAACAGTTTTCTAGCATAGTATACTTCCCCAGTTAAAGGTTTTGAAAAAAACACATACAAATAAGCCTTTCTTGATGGAAAACCAAAAACTTGCTTGAGCACTGCCAAATAACTTCTTTAGGCTATGGCTACATTGTAGAAATGCAGCATTTTTTGTTGCAGATTTTGCTGCTTTTTTTTAATTTTTTTTTCCCAAGCCTAAGTCAGGAGTGGATTTAACAGAAAACTTAAGTCTTAAGTGCTTAACATTTTCCATTACTTTTCAAGCCACTCCTGACTTTGGCTCAAAAAAACCACAGTAAAATCTGCAACAAAAAAGGCTAAGCCTAAGGGCCTCCGAGACGAAGAGAAAAGGATAGGGTTAAAGAGGACCTTTCACCTTCTCCATCAATTCCAGTTCTTAGCAATGTTAACAAGCGCCGCTCCCCTGATTCCACCATAGTTGGAATTTTCCCTCTAGCCCCCAACTTTCCCAAGAAATAAGTTTAGTTAGTTTTGGTGCCAGATGTGCTATTTAGACTCTGTATTTTCAGAAGGGCGGTGTCAGGCAGAGGGGGGGGGGGGCGTGATTCAGAGCTCCAGTCTGAGGCCGCCAGTGTCAGAGCTCATAGTCGAACCCCTTGTCTGCTCCTGCCTGACACCGCCCTCCTGACAGTACAGAGCCTAAATAGTATATCAGGCACCACAACTAACAGCATTGATTGCTCAGGAATGGTGGGGGCTAGAGAAAAAAATTCCAACTGTGCCAGAATCGGTGGTACAGTGCCTATTAAGTAATGTAAAGAAGGCCCTCTTTTAAAAGGAGTGTAGGTATCATTCTAGAACAGGGCAGATTCTTGTACTGCTGCTAGGTTTAGTTCAGATGAAACTGCCTGCACTGAAATAGTGAGAAACTGAAGCCTCCTTGAGACCACTTCAAAGAAATTTGGCATGATAGGATTTTTGCAGTGGTCATATGGTGACTTAAAGGGAAAGTCTACCACCTCCCCTAATAATATTCAGCTGCCCCCACTGTGTTGCAGAGCATCTTACAGTGATATACAGCATACCTTTGTTATATATGTTTGTTTTGTAGACTTGGAGGGAAATAATTAAGTGGTGCTCCGGGGGCGGGTCTTCAGCTCCCTAGAGCATTTCTTTTGGCAGTCAAATCTCTACCACCTCCTCCCTGTGCTCCCACTACCGTAACATCACTCATCTTATGTGAGCAGCAAGAGCAGTGCTCCCTGGGCTTAAGGCCCGCCCCCAGTGCACCAGCCACCACCTAAGACTCCAAAGTTGTTTTTCTCCAAAACTACAAAAGTGACTTACATAACATAGGTATGCTATTTATCACTGTAATGGGCTCTGTAATGCGGTGGTGGCAGTCGAATATGCTTGTGAGGAGGTGGTAAAATTTCTTTTAAACTTTTTTTTCCCTGTAGAACACTGAACATTGTAATAAGTAGACATTTTGTTTTTCAATTAAATAGCGGATTTGTTGCAGTTTCTATTGATTTCTGTACAACAAAGTTTCTCATAGAAGATATTTTAAAAATATTTTCCCTGAACTGATTATTTTTAACAAGCCATATCTGCTCCAAAAGCTGTATATATCTGAGTTTTTTGCAGAGTAGTAGTGCTGCTGCTTCCTGTCACATCACTTACCAGTATGTGTGAATGTACCTTAAGGACTTGTTTACAGAAGTGTAACTTCACTCTGAGTCCCCTTCCGTATTTTAATTATTTTTTTTTTTTTTATGAGCAAAAGTGGGGTTGGGTCCCAACAGGAGGGAGATGGAAATGTTTTTTTCATCCTTCTGCGATCCTCTTTCACCGGATGACTTGTTTCATATACAGTCATATGAAAAAGTTTGGGCACCCCTATTAATCTTAATCATTTTTAGTTCTAAATATTTGGGTGTTTGCAACAGCCATTTCAATTTGATATATCTAATAACTGATGGACACAGTAATATTTCAGGATTGAAATGAGGTTTATTGTACTAACAGAAAATGTGCATAATGCATTAAACCAAAATTTGACCGGTGCAAAAATTTGGGTACCCTTATCATTTTATTGATTTGAATACTCCTAACTATTTTTTACTGACTTACTGAAGCACAAAATTGGTTTTGTAACCTCACTGAGCTTTGAACTTCATAGCCAGGTGTATCCAATCATGAGAAAAGGTATTTAAGGTGGCCAATTGCAAGTTGTTCTCCTATTTGAATCTCCTCTGAAGAGTGGCATCATGGGCTCCTCAAAACAACTCTCAAATGATCTGAAAACAAAGATTGTTCAACATAGTTGTTCAGGGGAAGGATACAAAAAGTTGTCTCAGAGATTTAACCTGTCAGTTACCACTGTGAGGAACATAGTAAGGAAATGGAAGACCACAGGGACAGTTCTTGTTAAGCCCAGAAGTGGCAGGCCAAGAAAAATATCAGAAAGGCAGAGAAGAAGAATGGTGAGAACAGTCAAGGACAATCCACAGACCACCTCCAAAGAGCTGCAGCATCATCTTGCTGCAGATGGTGTCACTGTGCATCGGTCAACAATACAGCACACTTTGCACAAGGAGAAGCTGTATGGGAGAGTGATGCGAAAGAAGCCGTTTCTGAAAGCACGCCACAAACAGAGTCGCCTGAGGTATGCAAAAGCACATTTGGACAAGCCAGCTTCATTTTGGAAGAAGGTCCTGTGGACTGATGAAACAAAGATTGAATTGTTTGGTCACACAAAAAGGCGTTATGCATGGCGTCCAAAAAACACAGCATTCCAAGAAAAACACTTGCTACCCACTGTAAAATTTGGTGGAGGTTCCATCATGCTTTGGGGCTGTGTGGCCAATGCCGGCACCGGGAATTTTGTTAAAGTTGAGGGTCGCATGGATTCAACTCAGTATCAGCAGATTCTTGAGAATAATGTACAAGAATCAGTGACGAATTTGAAGTTACGCCGGGGATGGATATTTCAGCAAGACAATGATCCAAAACACAGCTCCAAATCTACTCAGGCATTCATGCAGAGGAACAATTACAATGTTCTGGAATGGCCATCCCAGTCCCCAGACCTGAATATCATTGAACATCTGTGGGATAATTTGAAGCGGGCTGTCCATGCTCGGCGACCATCAAACTTAACTGAACTGGAATTGTTTTGTAAAGAGGAATGGTCAAAAATACCTTCATCCAGGATCCAGGAACTGAATAAAAGCTACAGGAAGCGACTAGAGGCTGTTATTTTTGCAAAAGGAGGATCTACTAAATATTAATGTCACTTTTCTGTTGAGGTGCCCATACTTTTGCACCGGTCAAATTTTGGTTTAATGCAGATTGCACATTTTCTGTTAGTACAATAAACCTCATTTCAATCCTGAAATATTACTGTGTCCATCAGTTATTAGATATATCAAATTGAAATGGCTGTTGTAAACACCCAAATATTTAGAACTAAAAATGATTAAGATTAATAGGGGTGCCCAAACTTTTTCATATGACTGTATATTTTATGAAGCCTGGCCTGGTTACACAAAGTACTACAGGACAGGCTTCAGCAACCTAGAGCTGTAGCATATTATTATAGTGTAATATTCCTGCTGAAAGGGGATGTGATGGCCACAATTATGTTTCCTTTCATTTTGGTTATGCTTACACAGTCGATTGAAGTCTTTTCCGTTAGCCCCTTAGATTGAATATAGCATAATGACCTTCTCTACTAGGTCCGTAAAATATAACTTTTGACTTTTTTGGAGACACTATCCAAGAATCACAATAAAGGTGAACGCATTATAAGTACTGTAGAATCCTCTATCAATATGGGGTGGGCTTCCATACAGATCATCTCTCATCTTGGAGGACTGACGCCACTTAATACCTCATGTTACCTGTGGTGGTGCTGCAGGTTAATTGAGCACTGGCAGCAAGGTTTCCCTACACATTACAGGTGTTTGAGAGTTCCCTATACCAAATGGGCATTGTCCAAACTAAGTTATCCCTTTTAAGGCTATGGCCTCCTGTGAAGTAGTCACCAGCAGATAACCTGTTGTGGTATACAGTAGCAGTGTAGGGGAAGGGATTTAAAGAAGAAATTTCATGTCCTCGAAAATGGGTGGTTTTATACACCACTAGAAAGCTGAGTGCGCACTGTCTGGTTTGCCGATATGCGCCCAGGTGTCAGAGATATTGGCACCGATTTCCCTCCGCTGTCAGAAGGGCTTCACTGCTGTGAGGACCAAACCCTTTTACGTCCTCTTCGATGTACCGCACTGTTTACTTTCCCGGTATGTACCTGACATTACAGGTCTATAGAAGAATACGCTGAGCTATAAGGCCTGCCCTTCTGATAGTGGGGAGATATTGCTGCCGAAACTATCTGCACCGTTCTCTCCAGCACTGGGGCACATACCGGGACAGCTGACTGTCTGCTTACTAGCGGTATATAATGCCGCACATCGATGAGGATGTGTAAGGTCCTCTTTAAATAGCCTTGTGCTGTCGGAGGTGGCGTTCCTCACAGTCCAGCAATGACGCTAGGCTGTAAGAGACAGTGAAGGGATATCTATGCTGAAAGTAATGGCATCGATGTCTTTGGAATCTGGATGCATACTGCCAAAACTGATAGTGCACTGAATTCAGTATTCTGGCAGTATTCTATACCACTAGAAAGCTGCCAATCTCCAAGGACAAAAATAAAACCCATGCATACATCATACATGGCTAGAAAAAAAATGCAGTACAAAGTGTGTTGCTCTTCAGGCTTTGAACCCACAGCAGGTCTATTTCATGCTGCAGGTTCGACCATTGGAATATAAAGGTTAAAAACTGGCGCAGCCACGGGTCAGACCCGCAGTAAAAACCAGCTAATTTCATGACAATATAGACAATACCCACAGTGGAAGTGCTACATGTAGCCATAGCGTAGCAGAGTCTTTACATCTTATAAAGTGATGGTGTAGCGATGGGGTATGCTTAGTGATCAGGATGAGTCCGTCCTCTGGGTCTCCCAGTGATAAAGGGGATGCAGCGATAAACCCATTCTAAGTTTTCCTCTCTCTGGCACGCCTGGCTGTGCAAAGAGCTGCAGCCGCCCCTATTGACTTGAATGAGGCCATGCTGCAGTACTATGTACAGTGGATGACTAGAGCACAGCTATGAAGGGATGCAACTGTTTTATTCTTAGGATCAGAGCGGCCTCAGAGGTTGGATCCCAACTGATCATAAAGTCATGGGTGGAAAAAGGGGATATTCATCTTTTTAAAAAAAATAAAAACTTGTTTGTTTGTAAGTGACCAGTGTATGATTGCAGTGACCAGTTAGTGGCTGCAATGGTCGTGCGCTGTACTACTGTGGCTCCTGTCATTGAGCACTGATGCCAGTAGTACGCTACATGACCATCGCAGCCACATAGAGGCCACTTGTAATAGTGGTGGAGATGATAGGTGAGTACTGTTTGGTGGTGGTTTTATTATTTTTAGGTATTTAACGCCTTTAGTTTGTATATGCAGAAGACCCTATTCCTGGCATCATGGCTGGACCAGGGCTCGAGCAGCGGTGTCTGAGAGCTGCTTATTCTTGTATGCTAACCCAATGCAGTTTCTGCGTGGACTATGCATCAATAATGACATGTCACTTTGTTCACACATGGATTTGAGATCCTTGTCACTATCTGTGGCTATATAGGATCTCTAATAAAAGAAGCAATATAATGTGGTTATGTATAGTTATACAGTATTGTGCAATAGTTTTAGGTAGGCATGGGGGGGGGGGAAATGCTGCAAAATAAGAATGATTTCAAAAATAGAAGGGGATAACTTATTTTTGTGAATTAACAAAATACAGTGAATGAAGAATAGAGAAATCTAAATCCCATCAATATTTGGTGTGACCTTTGCCCTTTGCCTTCCATTAGTTCTTCTCGGTACTTGCAGACAGTTTTGGAAGGAACTTGGCAGGGAGGTTGTTCCCGCCATCTTGGAGAACGAAGCACAGATCTTCTGTGGATGTAGGCTTGCCCCAATCCTTCTGTCTCTTCATGTCACCCCAGACAGACTGGATGATGCTGAGATCAGGGCTATGTCTGTGGGGGCCAGATCATCATTTCCAGGACTCCTCCTCCAAAGGGAAAAGGTCACACTAAATATTGATGGGATTTGTTTTTTTTTCACCTTATTTTTTACAAAAATAAACTATTAACACTTCTATTTCTGGAAGCATTCTTACTTTGCAGCAATCCCCCCCCCCCCATCACGCCTGCCTAAAACTTTTGCATTGTTCATATGAAAAATTAAACCTGAGCCCGATGATAAATCAATCCCAATTCCTCTGCTCAAATATGGTTAAACTACATCAGTAGTTAAGGGGTCAATGAAGAAGAATTACCAGAGCGATAGAGGACGGACAATGTGCCACTATACTCTTGTACAGATTGAAATCATTTTGACAGATTTTATGATGTAAAAATAAAAATTCAGAGACTCAGAAGACACTCTGCACTAACAAGACCAGCCTGTTTGCAAGCATTTAGGCATCTCCCCAGGATTCTGTAGCCCCAGGTCTCTCTGTTTAACAACTGAGTAGAAATTTTCATGTGAAGTTTCGGCTCCGGAACTGAGGGAGTGCCCTGAAATCACACCAGATTGAGTTTGGTTTTATGTTGGCTGCTTATTTTAATAGTCAGTTGTGCTAAATAAATTCATGGGTGTGGACAAATGTAGGAAATTGCTCATTCGATTAGCGTTTAAGAGAAAAAAAAAAAAAAAAAAAAAAAAGAATTGATAAGTAGAACAACCGTCCTCCAGATTGTTCATTTTGTAAATACTCTATTGGGGAGTTCTGTGTGAATGGAGGAAATTCCTCCATTCAGGAGCTCCATCTATCAGCCAGATGGGGAAGATACAAAGAGAGTCTTCATTCTGGAGGACACGTTGTGTCCGTGCTTATCATGGGCAGTACATTGGGCATTGTGTAATACTTCATAGGAGATACCTGATGGCTGGGGGTCCCAGCAGCAGGACACCTTGTGATAAGCTTGAGGGACCCTTCTGGCACACAAGGATTTAGCAGTTTACAGGTATATTTACATGCAGCAAATGTATTGCAGACATTTCTGCAACTGCCCCGATCATCTGGAGGGGAGACTTGCAGAAAGCCATGTACTTGCTGCCCAATAAACCCTATTGCACACGACTTGGAACTTATTTTTAGTTGCAGAAATTTCAGCAATAAATCTGAGACTTGTGAATACTATGTTACAGATCCAGGTTTGCTGCTGAAAGGGGTCCCACACTTTTATCTTTACATTTCGCTCTCCTATCAACATACAGAAAATGTCTGCTCAGCCAATAACCGGCTGCAGTGGTGACCTGCCTCAGCCAGCCCTTTTGCCGGGTGACAAAAGATCACCCAAAAAATTGGCAAAATGCTTGTATATCAGACAATTGAGTCTTTATGTAACACCTGCGCAGCAAACCCAAAGCGTTAATGGTCAGGAATGAACATTCCTGAGTAATATGCATTCTCTATTAATATTGGGGCCTTACATTATATAGGGCCTTACAGCTCAGGTTCATCACTGGGCTATGAGGAACGCCCCTCTGACCGTATTCTTCCATAGACCTGTACAGTCAGGGGGGGGTCGTTCCTCAGAGCCCAGCGATTACGCTAAGCTGTACGGCCCACCTTTCTGACAGTGTGGAGATATCGATGCCGAAACTAACTGTACCGATATCTCTAGCAAATTCTGGGAAATTCAGCGCACTGTTGGCTCTCTAGCAGTATAGAATACCGCACATCTATGAGGATGCAAAATGTGTTCTTCAAATATATTTTAAAATTGTTGGAATTGCTGTTGTTGGTACAGGCCCCTTTCAGAAAAATGAAAAATTCAATTAATCCCGTTATTAATTTTATTTAATTAATAAAACAATTTTATTGCGCGAAAGTAGTAAAACAAAAAAATGATGTAATCCTAAACTTGTATCACTGTAACGGTAGCAACACATCTTACATGTAATTCATACAGCGTGGTGAACACCATAGAAACAAAATGAAAAAATGACGTTTTTTATTTAACCCTCCAACATTACACAATCTTAAGTTATTCAATACATTATATGTTCCCAAAAATGAGCCATTAGAAAATAAATTCATCCTGCAATAACAAGACTTCGTGTAGCTACGTGGATGGTGAGCGGCACTATCAGATTTTGAGTGGCGCATCTTTAGGAACAGATTCTCTGGAACGTTGTATATTCCTGACATCTAGTCCGAATGCATGAAAATATCTCCGTGTCTGCAAAGGCGTTTCAAAGGAAATGTATTGTATATAATGTGATATATCTAATGTTCATTAAAGGCATGTTCCAGGGTTTTTTTTTTGTTTTTTTTTTTATATTTTATACTGCTACTAGTGGGCCAATAAACATACAGTGATGGCCAAAAGTATTGGCACCCCTGCCATTCTGTCAGATAATACTCAATTTCTTCCAGAAAATGATTGCAATCACAAATGCTTTGGTAATAATATCTTCGTTTAATTTGTCTTCAATGGAAAACCACAAAAAGAATTGTCAAAAAGACCTCAGTCAGGGAACTTAAATACCGGAGAACGGAGCTGCCGCATCTGGAAATAGAAGCTTGGAGGCAGAGGAGTACTTGTGTGTTGTGTTTATTGCCCACTAGCAGCAGTATAACATAATAATAATTAAAAAAAAAAAAAAAAAGTCTTGGAACACCCCTTTAATCTGACTGTCTTTGTCAGTGCTTTACTTGTTTTGTTTTATGGCTTTTTTTTTGTCTCCTGTCTTCCCCATGCACTTGAATGCTTGGTTCAGCCAAGCATGGGAGTTATAGGAGCAGTGTAGTTCTGCCCTAGTGGATGGGACTTGTAGTGATTTGTTGAGACGGAAATAACCCTTAAGCATTTGTGTTTGATTCAAATTTAAAGGAAATTGATTTTTTAATTATTTAATTTAAATAGATACCAGTGTAGAATATAGCTCCTCTAACCATAAAGATCAACCATTTTTGCTGGAGATGGTTGTGCTTAGGTATATAATGCCTACCGTATATATGGCTGCCATGTTTTGGTAAATAGATTAGATCCTGGGCAGTTGACTAAACCCCCTCGCCACCCCCCAATAGGGCTTATAGACGGGTTCATGGCACAAGAGAGAATAATTACACCGTTCTTGTATATATGTCAGTACTTTGCTTATCCAAGAAAAAGTCTTTACTGTACATTTTCTGTCTTGTAATGCATTTTGTAGATTTATGTTAACACCTTTTCATATCGCTCCTTAAATTTTTGTTTTCTTGTAATCCATGTAGTTGCGTAAAACAGTCAGCAGGGTCGGAGGGAGGCATCGCCTTCAGGAATTACTCAGTTGGCAGAGTCGTGTGATTTCTCAGAGATGGCTGTTGGCCTCATGCCATATTGTTATATATAATGATATGCTACTTCTTTGCTTCCAGCTTTTACAGTTAATGTAATACTTACCAGGCATATAGTTTTACAGTTTACGTTAAAAGATAATCCCATTGCACCCAAAATTGCCTATCTGAAGTGCTTGGTTACCTAAGTACTGTACTTTGCAACCCACATCTGTTGGCACATGGTGCACGTCTATTTCTACATACAGGGTTTATTTTTTTTAATAGTGTAGTCTACAACGCTTTTCTTGCCATCATAAACTCTATAACCCCTCAGGAAACCTGTCGGACCCCTTTAGAATTCAATGGGATCTGTTGGTATTTATTGCTGTTGTTTGCAATAATATAATAATATTATATATAATATATAATATAATAATATTATATTATATATAATATATATTTTATTATATCTATTATATTGGATCAGGAAGGAAGCTATGACTGTGGAGTGAACAGTGCCTGGGCAATGCAGTCACTAAGGCTAAAGCAATATTAGGGGTTTTTATAAGGCTTTAAGGCGGCACTTCAGAACACAGACACTATAACATGGGAATATACCCTTCTTTATTTAGGGTTAAGTATATTAGGCAACAATAGCAGTCTAAATACGGTATGAGAGATTTCTTTGTGAGTCTAGATGGTTATATTCCAATACAAATCGTGAACCAACTCCACATAAACTTGTATTCTCAGAGCTGCTAAGCATGCCGGTTTACTACTAGAAGTGGGGGGATAAGTGGCTTCCGGATATCTGTGGTATTGCTTATATTTTGGTGGACAAACAAGCGGGTATGTCCCATTTTTTGAGGATAGGACTCTGATTACAATATACATGACCGGATTTATTGCATTGCTTTGTCCATAGCTGTGACTGTAAAGCTGGCCTTGTAAACTGTTTTTTATCTGCCGATTTTGGCAGAACTGGTCAGCTATGTAATGCGTATAGGAGTCTCCTGTCATTCCCATAAAGCAGATGGCAAGAAAAATAAGGATCCTTTTGTGGTCAGGTGAATATGCCGCCACCAAAGGTTCCTGGTGCCATCTTATTTCCTATTTTCTACTGATAAAACATACAGCCCATTGTTTGAGGGATCTGGACTGAGAACTGTTGGTTTGACTGTCGGCTGTCTAATGTGTATGACCAGCTTAAGGCTCTATTCACACAGTCGAGATGTGGTCGTATGTTTAACGGATCAGTGCCAGCTCTGTGCAGCATGGACCCATTGACCTCAATGGGTGAAGTCCAATCTATGAAAAAAAAGAGCAGGCCACAGATGCTGCACGGCGATGAAGTCAGTCATCTGAATATGCTCTTAGAAAGAGCTGTGAACTTACAGACTATAGAAATATTTCTCTACTTAATAGATTTGATAAAAAAAACCCAGATCTTACATCTGTCATATTAATATCACATTAATTACCTTTCAGGCAGAACCCGGAGAACACATTTGAAGTTTATGTGGAAGTGAGCCGTCCTGGAGAAAATGCATCTAAACAAGGTATTGTTCCTCTCTTAGTCTGTGGCCGTCTATGTCCTGTCTAGTTAATGCCTTGGTTATTGACATTCTGGTTAAAATGTTGTTGTAAGTGAAATTGGTGGAAAATCACCAGAGTGTGGGAAGACGTTAAAAGTATGTGCACCCTGCGGAGAGTGTTTCATGGAGCTTGAAGTGACTATTAATGCACAAGTCCCAGAAGAATATAAGTGATGTAACCCTTATACAGACGCATTCTTTCATCGCTTGCACAGCCACTTTGTGAACTCGCCAAGGTAAAAACTACACGTAACTTAGTTATTGCAGACTGGTTCCATCCAAGACAGGCTGCGGTTTTCAGTAGGCAGGTAAGGTCTCAGCATCCTGTGTTTTAGATCTTGGAAGTGTGGAGGCTCTTGAGAGACACAATTAATGATGTTATGCAGACTGGATGTGGCCCTCTGGGTTTAATGGAGTACCGTGTGGAGAATTGGCCAGGAGAAGCCTCCCTGCTCTGCTAAGCAGCTGTAATAGACAAAGTGCCCTCAGGTACTGTAGCTTCACCCTGCTTCCACACTTCTGAACAATGCTTGTGCCATTATCCTTCTAAAAGATCCTGTGGCTGTTGCATGTTGAGGTTTTCAACAATGCCGTTACTTTTAATCTTGCACACTCATCCTTGTAAAATATACAGTGTTTGCTGAATGGCTGAAACATGATGTTATAGATCTGCCATTCTTAGAAAACCTTTTTTTTTCCCTTCTTTCTGAAGAGTGCCGGTCGATAACCTTTCCTACGCTCACTTAGATCGCTTATTCATCCCTCTGAGATGATACCGTCCGCCTTCTACTATTTCTGTTTCTCTTCCAGTTATTTCCTTAATTTTAACTGTTTTCCTAAAACGATAATTCTCCTGCCATGCTTTAGCTTAAAGAGCATTTCACCCCCCATAAAATAAAATGTGTGTCCCTGAGCTATCCTATCGCATCAGGTTTATTATTTTATTCATACCTTACTAGCAACCACTAGTAGCAGCCAGTATGGCTCAATGTAGTTGTTATGAAGTGTTTCTATCATTTTCCACCCTAGTATGTGATTTCATAGTGGTTGACCCCCACCAATTATAAATCCTAGTGCAAAGCCAAAACTTTGAGAGAGGAATCCAAATACCACTTTATCAATGTAGATTGCAGGCCCAATGAAGAGTTGTTTGACTATCTCATTGAGCACTGTATTGTCTTATAGCACTGCAGGAGACCAAGGAAACTCCTAAGTTGGAGAAAATAAAAAGAACACCCCTATTTTTACATAGTCAAGATTATCTTTTTCCTACACACTTGCCATCATTGTTAATGTTCACTTTTTCCTAAGTTATTTAGCTTATATCTACTTGTCCTGTTCTTAAAATCTGTTTATTTTGTTTATATATTAGACCTGACAGCATTCTAAATGGGACTGATTGTTGTTGTGTGCCTAGTAGGAGCATTTGTCTCCTGTATTGGGGTGGGTATGTGTGTGTGTGTGTGTTATTGGTGTTATGGTCTTTTCATGATCACATCTCAAAGACCAGCAAAACATCTGAAGACAGAATTGGCTGAAGTCGAAAGTCAAAGCTTTACACAAAGGACCACTTTTTTGCAAATTGTAGCCAAAAACACAAAACTACGGCCCCTCAAATTCTAGCAGAGTTGAATGCACGTTTAAGAGCACTGGTACTAGAAAATCATTAGGTGTGCACTGCACAAAGATAATATACATGGCAGTGCTACAACAGCTAAACCAAAGTCAAACTTTGACTTTTGACAACAGCTGATTCTGTCTGTAGATTTTGTGCCGATCTTCGAATACTGAGATGTTGTTATGGAACCCGGTAGACCTTGACACCTCTATCAAATCAGCAACTCGGGTCACAGAGACCCCTACCAGGTACACACCAAGAATCAGTCCCCTTTGGAACTTTGTCAGGTCCGACATATCACATTCCTAGAACAAATAAACCGCTATTTAGACCAGCACAAGTAATAATGTTTATCAACAACGATATAAAGTATATGAGGTAAAAAGTGTTACCGCTCATGGGAAGTGTCAATGTGTAAAAATAGGGGTGTTCTAGTTATTTTGTCCAACAACTGTGTATGTATGTAATAAATGTATATAATGTAATATGTTCTTTTCAGTTAACAATACAGTGAAAATACTTATAAAAAGTAATACTGATAAAAAGGAGCTATTACACTTGTCAGCCAGTTTAGTGTTCCTTTACTTTTAGAAGTACCATCCAAGTTCTCATGACCAGTGACATTCTTACCGTCTTAATGTTTTCACTTGACCATCTTAGAGAATGGTGGGTGAATAATTGGTATTTAGTATCATAGACCAGGAGAGATGAGTACTTGATGGTAGCAGAGCAGGCCCTGCCTCATGATGGTCCTCTAATGATGGAATAGGATGGACAAGACAATTGGAAATTGATGGAATTACTGCATTAAGGCCCGAGTCAAACTGGCCACGAAGGAGTTATTACAACCCTGCCATTCATGCAGTGTTGAGGATTAGGGAAGGGAAATGCAGCTTATGTGTCAAGACAAAGCTTGTAAAAGGTTCTTTCACAAACTCTACCACACGTTTTCTCCCTTCCCTCCAAAACATCCTGCTTTGTTAAACTAAGAGATGAATCTCTTCTACTGAAATCTATTAACTCCAGAGCAGTTCATCATTGTTTGAGGGCAAAGGACCCCATTAGCATCTGAAAGACTCGCGCTTCCCATAATTTTGTTCCTACAGGAGTCTGGGAGCGGTTGAAGTACTTCCGTCTTTACTCTAGTAGTTGGTTTATGTGCATGGCTTTCTGAAGCCTGTGAAGATCACAATCATTGGCCGCTGCTTAATTCCTTTGTATGGCTTTTTTACAATTATTACGTTGGGCAGGACGGTGGTATCACATAAGATTCTGTCTTGTTGGTAGTTGATTTGTCTCAATAGCTGATACTCAACCAATTTTTTTTTTTACTTTTTGCTTATAATGGAATTAGATCATTGGCTTAACTTTTAACCATACAAATGATCAGTTTTTCTAAATTTCATGTCATGTGGCTTCAACATATGTAGCGATGTACATTTTAGTGATTTTAAATGGGTTTTCTGGACTTTATCAGTTGATGAACTATCTTTAGGATAGGTCATTGATCAAAGATCAGTAGGGGTCCTATACTCAAGATCAGCAGTTTGAAGCCATAGTGGTGCATCAGTCACATGGCCTGTTAAAGTGAATGGGGCTGACCTGTGATGACAAGCATAGCCACTGTGCAACATACAGTGCTGTGTTTAAGGATTTTTTGTGAAGAGCTCACAGCACTTGCACAGACTGTGGTAACCTCTTACAGATGTTCAGTAGGGGTGCTGAGTGTGGGCTTGAATTGAAGCCTTAGCCCAAGGATGGGTCACCAATTGGAAAACCCCTTTTAAGGCTGTGTATAGTTTTGCAACCAGTTGTATCAGTCTAATAAAGCAACTTTGTAAAAATTCTTTATTTTAAAAGATTCTACCATTTATCTATTTTATTTTTTTGTCTACAGCTCCAATGCAGATTTATGTGTCTCCATACACAAACCAGGGGAGTGACAGCAAACTGCAGGATTAGACTATTCAGGGTTTGTGTATGGAAACAAAAACCTATTAAAATCCTAAAATGTGATCTTTTAAGGCTACATTCACATGCAGTGATTAATGGCCATGTGATTTTTTTTTTTTTTTTTTTTTTTTTTTAATGGATGTCACATGACAGCATTAAGTTCAATGTCCGTGAATGGGGGCTATTCACGTGACTGTTATTTTGACAATCCATTGTTACGGATCATCAAAATATAAGTCATGTCCTATTTTTGTCATGGATTTCCCCCATACACTCAAATGTATGGGGGGGGAATCTATGAACACGAATGCCCCTCTGGTGCAAGACGGCTGTGAAAAATGGCTGTTTTTTACGGCCGTTTAACACCTTGGTCGTTTGAATGTAGCCTTTACCTTTAAACTAGAAAATCCAGATTATACACAGTTCCAAATCTGAATATGCATACTTTTTTTAGTTTGTTTTTTGAGTTTAAAGAACTTTGGGTATGGCTGGGCAATTAATCGAAAACCAAATAACTGAAACTGATCGTTAGTCCGGATAACTGATGTGATTGAACCGAGGTTTGGTCATTTTTGGTTCGGTTTTTACAATATTCACGAGGTTCTACCTGCAGTTTCATTCTGACTGAACACGTCCCAACCAGAACTGTGGGCCTCTTCTGGCCTCCTGACTGACGTAAGGGACTACTGAGGCCTGTGATTGGGTTTCAGTGGTCACGTGGTGTTGAGACGCATAGATACAAATGTTACTACTCTGTCTGACAGATATGACCACTGGGTCTTGTCAGGAGGCTGAAAGAGGCCCGAAGAGAACATAGAGTTCTTTTGGAACCCAGGAGAGGTGAGTAACACGGTGTGTGTGTTTTTTTTTTTTTTTTTTTTTTTTTTTTTTTGTTTGTTTTTTGTTTTTGTTTTGTTTGCTCACCTTCCCTGGGCTTCAACATATTCTGCTCTGGGGTCTCAAGAGACCATAGAGTACAATAATAGCAGTTCTGTGACCCAACACAATAATTAACTGTATATGCAGAAGCCAGGTCAGATTAGAATGTGGGCCCCAAGGGAAAACCCATTTCACCCATATATTAATCTGTTATAATCCAGCAGTGGGGCTTAGCCTAAATATTAAAGAGGACCTTTCATGTCCTCATGCTGTTTTACATACTGCTAGAAAGCTGACAGCGTGCTGAATTCAGCGTACTGCCGGCTTTCCCAGTATGTGCCCCAGGGCTGGAGATATCGGCGGTCGTAGTTTCATGGTTCACCGTCAGAAGGGTGTTCCTGACAGTACTTGCCCATAGACTTGACGCTGAGCTATGAGGAACTCCCCCCAGTACATCGCCGGGCTATAAGCAACATCCCAGTGATGACGCTGAGCTGTTAGGAAGGCCCAACCCCCCCCCCCCCTCAGTACAGGGCTATGGAGGAATACTGTCAGGCGTTCCTCACAGCGCAGCTAGACTGTCAGGAACGCCCTTCTGACAGTGAACGGTGAAACTAAGACTACAGATAGCTCCAGCCCCGGGGCACATACCGGGAAAGTCGGTAGTGCGCTGAATTCAGCGCGCTGTCGGCTTTCTAGCGGTATGTAAAACAGCATATACATGAGGACGTAAAAGGTCCTCTTTAATTTATTAATTTTAACTGAGGTAAAAGGCTGAATTAATCACTATTTTTGTTTAGGTTATAAATACCCAGCCCTATATTTGGGTGTTGCTTTTTTATTATAATTTGTATACATGTATTGTAGCCCATTCACAGAGGGTCACTATTCATACCCTTCAAATCCTGAGCACATTTCAATCATAAAAGAGGTTTTATTTGGTATTTGTGCTTTTTTTTTCTTTGGAAATATTTGTCTAAACTTCCTGAAAGTTAATATATGTTGCTCAGAATGAGGATCTGCCCTCGATGAATCATTGAAAACTGCTAACTTTTCATGTTTAGAGCTAAATTATTTTTAGAGCTACTGACATAAAAATGAAACACAAACCTTTTTTTTTAACTTTGTATGATAATGCTTTTTTTTTTTTTTTTTTATTTTAATATTATTTGATGGCCACACAGCTGTGGAGTCGGTAGGCCAAACCACTAACTCTGATCCCTCTATTTTACATAGCACGGCTCCAACTTTTTCACAAATGGCTGACAGCCATGGTCTGGCAGAAGCAGTAAAGATCCTCTAATAATTGAAAAGCTAGTCATTCACTTCCTATGAAAGTAAATATGTAACACACTATACATCTAATTATACAATATTAATAACTGCATAATAAAAAATTTCTTTTATTTTAAAGTCTGAGTCAGTAACTAAAATTGGTCATAACTCTGACTCCATAGATCTGTATGTCCAGCTACTAGATTGACAGGGGTGGTTTAAAGCTACATCACAGGGTCTCGATGCTAGAATAAATCCTATGAGATGTTAGAGTTCTACGTGTAGTTTTTGGGTCTAGTGCAGGGGTCGGCAACCCCCGGCACGAAACTGCTATTATTATACTGTGGGGTCTCTTCAGACTCGAGAGTATAATAAGCGGAGTCCCCGGGGAGGTGATCAGGCATAAAAAAACAATGTTACTCACCTTCCCTGGATCCGCAGCCGCTGTGTGCTCTTCGGGCGCTTCTGCCTGATGTAAGAGACAGCTGACAGGGCCTCTGACGTCATTACGCATAATAACCCCGACGTGACTACAGGCAGAAGAGCACAGAGCGGCTGCGGAGCGCAGGAAAAGGTGAGTTAACATAGCTAGTGAGTGGCGACAATTGGAATATTATAAAAGTTAGAATATTACACCGTGTTCAGGGGCAACTATGGGACATAATACTGTGTGCAGGGACCACTATAGGACATATACCGTATGCAGGGACCTCTATGGAACATAATACCGCGTGCAGGGGCCACTATGGGACGTAATACCGCATACAGGGGCCGCTATGGGACGTAATACCATGTGCAGGGACCTCTATGGAACATAATACCGTGTGCAGGACCCACTATGGGACGTAATACCGCATGCAGGGGCCGCTATGGGACGTAATACCATGTTCAGGGGTCGTCAGACTTATTATTGACTGGCACTCCGAGTACCTCAACTTTGATTTTTTTTTTTTATCGAAATCGGCACATTGAACAAAAAAGGTTGCCTACCCTTGGTCTAGTGTTATGGAGTGGTGCTTGTTGGGAAAATTACAACAATATAGATTTATATATTTTTGAGATTTCCTTTGTTAAATTAGTCACCCAAAAATAGACTGATCAGTGTTTTGCCTAGTGTTTCATCGCTGTTGAAATCCATGGGCTGTCCATTGTATTGTATGGATGGTCCAAGACCTCCATAGAGAGAGAGATACTTTGTAGACCCTGTTCGGAGAATGCCCTAATTTGACTGTTGAAGAACAAGTAAAACTAAAAGGGTTTCTGGGCTTATCAATTAAACTTCAGAGTGGATCTGACACCAGGACTTCCATGGGGCAGCTGTTGGAAGTGCCTTCTGCTTCTGACATCAAGTTCATTGGTCACATGGCCTGTTCTCAGCTTGGTCACCTAAAATTCACAGCACTGTGCTTTGTATGTGGGCTGCATGGTGGCTCGGTGGTTGATGTGGTGGCTCGGTGGGCAGCATGGTGGCTCAGTGATTAGCACCGTTGCCTTTGAATTCGATCAAGGGCAATATCTGCATGGAGGTTGTAAGTTCTCCCTGCGCTTGCATGGGTTTCCTCCCACACTCCATCAACCTACTGAAATACTGTGTAGCGCAGTGGAATATGTTGGCGCTTTATAAGCAAGAGAAATGTATAATTGTGTGAAGAGGCCGCAGCGCACTTCTGAAAATCAGTTTCTTCAAACAGCTAATCTGTGGGGGGTAGGGGATCTGGGGAGCCTAGGTTTTGGACTTTAAAGAGATGCCTTATCTGCCGAGGAAATTTTTATAATCCTTTTTAATAATAATAATAATAATAATAATAATAATAATAATAATAATAAAAAAAAAATCTTGGATCAGAAGACTTTATGACATCAGTTTCTACTTGTGTTGAATGTTCTGGTTGTCTAAGAGAACTGGAAATATTTTTAGGTGTTTTAGGTAAAATCTTTTGTCTACGAGTTCCTGCTTACTTACCGATTTGCTTTAGAAATTCTTAGACTAAAGAACCATTTCACAAAATCTTACTGGGAACATCTTGCTTGCCGTCCAGTGTTCAGGACGGAATGGTCCTTGTTCTGCTGCTCCGAAACGTGTTGGATGTGTCACGGAGAAAGAATACATAGGCTACAATTCCTTCTTGCATCTTCATAAGGGAACCCCTCTTTCGTGTTGATTTATCTTCTCCCTTTCTTCTTTCCATGCCTGACATACTCATCAAGTTCACAGTAGGCTTGCTTTGTTTGCTTTATGTTCAACGCTTGATAAGATTTTTTTTTCTTTTTTTTGCCCCATTGTTTTTTGAAGCAAGGACAAGACTTGCCAGAGTCTGGTGACGGTTTTGTAAAGCCACAATACGGTCATTGTCTACCGTTGAATAATTGTGGCTGCTTTTTGTGCTACCAGAACTAAGGCATTGGCTGTGAACGAATTCCTTCTTAGCGTGAAAGGGGACTAATCCATGTAAATACAGAAGAAAAATAAAGCTATACAGAAAAAGGGAAAGACTGCTAAGCAGGAGGGCAGAGGTCAGCAATTTAACCTTTGACCTAACAAATAAGAAGCATGAATTGGTTTACAAAAGGGAGCTTCTGTGATCTGTCAGTATTTCTATTGAGGACATGGCAAGAAGGACAACTGACAGGCACTGCCTTTTAACTGCATGTAAAAACTTAGTAGTTGGTATATCTCTGCCAGCGGGTAAGACTTAAAGTTTGAGATCTGTCTGTGGTTTCTACATCACATCAGCGGTAAAATGTGATTTATGTATAGTAGACTAGGCCGTAAAGCTGTCAGTGTGGGCATTGGGTTAAATAAAGAGTTGTGATCATCACACATTACCACAATGGAACCTCAGTACTTGTCTTTGGGCAACAAGGTCACATGCCACCTTAAAACACTCACAAAATTATTATTTTTTTTTTTTTGCTAAAAAGATAGTCTTAACAGTCACCCGCTATTTTGTTTCTGCTTTATGGAGGACCTTTCACCACCTCCACCCAGTCCAGTTCTTAGCATCATTTACTAGGCCCTGGTCCACTGATTCCAGTACAATTGGACTTTTTTTTTTTTCTACCCCCACCTTTCCTGAACAATCAGTGCAGTTGGTTTTGGTGCCTCATATACTATTTATGTTCTCTACAGTCAGGTGGTGTCCGGCAGGAGCAAATAAGGGGTGTGATTCTGAGCTCTGACACTGGCTGCCTCTGAATCACACCCTTTATTTGCTACTGCCTGGCACAACCCACCGACAGTACAGAGTTTAAGAAAACTAACTGCACTGATTGCTCAGGAATGGTGGGGACTAGAAGAAATATTCCAGCTATGCTGGAATAAGTGCAGTGGTGCCTACTGAAGGATGCAGAGTTGGAGTTGTTGGTGAAAGGTCCTCATTGGTGACCAAATGACGTTGCTGTGTTACAGGGACCGGTGGTAAAATATGTTGGTTCTGTTGATGCCATTCAATGTGAATCATTGTAGTTTATAACTTTGCTGCAGTGCATGGGGTTGTGGAACGTCATAGAAAAATGCAAGGGGATGTGATTCTGAGCTCTGGCATTCTCGGTCTCTGATTGGACAGCGTGAAAGAGCTCTGAATAACACCCCTTTGCCTGCTCCATCCTGACACCACCCACTTGACAGTAGTGAGAGGTCCTCTTTTTTACTCCATGTGTCAAAATGGCTCATATCGGAAGAAACTGTCCACTTATGAAATAAAATGCTTGCCTTCCTCCAGCAGTGACAATACTGGAGTATCTTTTCTTTAGGGGAATTTCACATCAGTTTTACTGATACAAAAAAACAGATGCTAAAAATAGATGAAAATGATTGAAATCTGATGACCATCCCTTTACAAAGAGTCAATGTAAAATAAAAACAGACCAGCCTGATGTATGACCTACTGATGTAGAAAAGAAGAGTAGGACATGTCGCACGTTTGTGTCCCACAAAAAAAAACAAAACAAAAAAACACACACTGATTTGTTTTTACATCGACTCTATGTAAATGGATGGTCATCAGTTTCCAAACATTTGCATCCGTGTTTTTTGTATTCGTAAAACTGATTGGTTAAATGGATGATCAAAAAGTGATGTGAAGTACCATTCCTCTGGTATTTACAAATAAAGAGATGACTGGGTGTTATCATTCCCTTTGTCAAAGGGGCGTGTCACTAAATAGTTTCACTGTCAAAGACATAGTGTCAGTTTATGTAGAGACACCTCCCTACCCTTCCCCCAGTTACATGGTAGATGTCGTTGGATGAAGACACAAGTCCATCCTATAACCCTACAGTGTGGATCCAGTGGAAGGCAAAAAACCCCCATGAGGCTGATGCCAATTGCCCTATGTCGGGGGAGGGGGCGGGGGGAATTCCTTCCCAACACCAAATTTGGCAATCAGTATAAAACCTTGTGTTCGTAGCACCCAGTTGTCAATTTATTCATACATTCTTAGGTGAAATAACAAAGGCACAGCATAGAATTATAAGAAAAGATGCTACAGAATGGTGGTTGTTATATAATGAATGCAAACCTCTATAAGAAAAGACTTGTCCATAGTGCTAACAGATCCTCTGTAATTTTGTCAAGATGTTAAAATCTCTGCCTAGTGATTTTTAAGTTTCCTCTGTTATACCTTCTAGAAATGTATGATTAAGGCTAGGTTCACACCTGCGTCTTGATTACGTTTGGGGTTTCCGTCCCGAGTCTGCTTAAAAAATGTAAGAAACCCACCGGACCCCATTATAGAATATGGGTCCCGCAGGTTTCTGTGAGTAACTGCTTTTTAAGTGGATTAGGTTTGCGTTCTTTGGATCAAAGGGGTGTATCCCCCTACCTAGTCTGATAGTGCCAGCACTGATTGGACACCCCACTCCCCAAATGGTAACTCCCACTTGTCCATTTCTAGTAGGAATAACAGTAGAAAGCCTTCCCAGAAGTAGTTTGTTCAGCTTTCGGAATGATTCTGAAAGGCAAGTATGTATAGTTATACATTGCTGGATCCTCTGCTTTGGCACTGCCATATACTTGTGCAGATTTGCTGTCCAGTCTGAGAAGGCTGAGCGACGATCCCTGATGATCCTGTTCAGTCTACTCAGTTAGGGCTTAGGGATAACTTACTTAGATGATCTCCTGGAGGCAGATGTTAGCAAGTATTCAGCGTATACATAGACAGATATGGATGCCTATGTTTGCTTGTTCGTACTGCTTTAAGAGACTCATGAAAAATGATGGGATGAAAGGGATCTTTCTGACTCCTTTTTACTGGGCACCGCTAAGACTTGGAGCACAGTAGGAGGTTTCCATAAACCCTGCCAGTATGGAACCATCACCAAACCAAGCTTTGGAGTAAAATTTTATTTCATTCTTCCATTGTTTGAGACACAAGTCATAGCATAAAAAAATCAAGCAAAGAAAACATTCATTATTTCCATGCGTGAAAAACAACTTCCTAGTGAATCTAAAATTACAAGCTCACTGCCAAAATATCTACTTGTCACTCTGATGCTCTTGTAAGGAGTAAGTTAGTATTATCTCTTTGTGACAAAACATTTACCTAGTTTGTTGTTGTTATTGATTATTCTTAGTTATTATTAATTATCTTTGTTATTATTCTCATTATCTATTGTTGTTGTCAATTATTCTTCAAACTAAGTATAAACCACATTTAATATACAATAAAGTGTTAAACTGGCTACTAGTAGTCCATTCTGCCCAGCAGTACTGCAGAAGAATCATCAAAATTAGTAGTTGTGGACTAAAATGGGTTGTCCAAGGATAGGCCGTCAGTATCTGATTGGGAACAAAGCCATTAAGACAATATTACACCTTTAGGCTAAAGCCCTATGTTGCAGAAACGCAGCTTTTTTGTTGCAGATTTTGTTGCAGTTTCAGCCAAAGCCTGGAGTGGATTGAGCAGAAAGTAGAAATATAAGAGCTTCCTATATATTTCCCATTCCTTTTGTAGCCATTCTTGGCTTTGGCTCAAGAAACTGCAACAAAAAAAGCTGCGTTTCTGCAACGTGGGGCCTTAGCCTTTAAATAGCATTTGATTCTGGCCACACCTTCTTGGCCAAGTGTGCATGTATTCTCATTAGGGAGATGGGAATAAGCCACTGCCAGACACCACGAACTGCGGCTTATAGCACCTCCATTGAGCATAAATTTACAGCAATGTAGTCCATCCAATAGGTGAAAGTTAGAGAAGTGTGTAAAGATGCACAAAATTTATGATCCAGCATCAGCCCCTATAAGACTGTTGTATTTTTAGGCTGTCCCAGTATAAATAAAGTATAGATATTAGACAGGATTACTTAATCTGCCGCAATATGTTGAATAGGACATGTATAACAACATTTCATCACCTAATCCATAAAAGTCCATATACATAAGTGATTAAAAAACAATTACAGTTGATTATATATAAAATATTATAGTGTTAAAAATCTACAATTATCGTTATTTACTGATTTGGTACTATAATGGAGTATGGCACAATATTCTTTTCTGGAGGATTCATGTTGAATCCAGGCAGTAAGAACTTCCCATAGGAATTAAGAGGGCAAGTAACAGCTGAGTGTTGCAGCTGATCAATGAATCAAGGGCATTGTATTAGTATGTGTGAAAAATGGAGGGTTTGGCAGTTTGCTGGTCTGGTGCATTCAGAGGAAAGACATCCGCAGTGATCTTAGAGAAGCAATTGTTGCTGCCCATCAATCTGGGACGGGTTATAAGGCCATTTCCAATTAATTTGTAGTCCATCATTCTGCACTGAGTACGATTATTCCCAAGTTATACGCTCCAGCAAATTCACCTCATGGTCAGACTGTACAATGCTCAGATAAATAAAAAAAAAAAATCCTAAGCTTTACATCTTGGACTGTGCAGGTCTCAGTTAATATGTTAAGTAAATGTTCAAGTTCTTATCGGTGCAATTGGTTTGTATGGAAGCGTTGCCAGGAGAAAGCCTCTTTTTTTTTTTTTTTTTTTTTCTCCCTAAAACTAACATGGCAATACGGCTTATGTTTGGAAAAGTTGTATCAGAACAACCCAGAAGACTTCCGGCACTATGTTCTATGGACACATGAGACCAAAGTCGAGATGTTTGGCTATAACACACAGCGCCATGTTTGGAGAAAACCAAGCACCGTAGATCAGCACAAACACCTCATACCATCTGTCAAGTACGGTAGTGAGTTGTGCTGTTTTGGACGACTTCTGCAGCCACACAGCTGGGCATCCTCCCGTCATTGAGTTGACCATGAACTCCTCTGTATATCAAAGTATTCTACATTCATTTGTGAGGCCATCTATCCAACAGCTAAAGCTTGGCTGAAACTGGGTTGTGCAACAGGACAATGATCCAAAGCTCACCAGCAAATCTACAACACAATGGCTAAGAAGGAAAGAATCAAGATGTCCAGACCTCAATCTAACTGAAAGGTTGTGGTTGGAGCTTAAAGAGGTTGTCCCGATATTGACACTTATACCCTATAAGTGTCTGATCGCTGGGGGCCCAATGATCAGGAGAACGGGGGCATGAAATTTCCTCTAAAGCCACCTTGTGAATGGACCGGTGGCCCCTTAGAAGTGAATGGCGTGCCAGTCATTCAAGCACAGTGGTGCTCCATTCACAAGCAGGATTTTGGTGGATTTTTGGTCTCCCATCCTCCTGATCACTGCGGGTTCATAGTAGGGGGGTTGTTTTTTGGTGGCATGAAAGCAACAGTGACTCCCTTGTAGCACCAAACTGCTCATTTATATCAGGAAAAAAAGCTAATATTTTAGCATTTGCGTGAGCCCCGGCCATGTGCCTGTGCTTCTAGTTCACTAGGGACTGTTCTTATGACACTCACCCTTTTGCAATCTTTTGTCTTCCTGCTGGGGTAGGGGGCGCTCCTTCTGTAGCTAGTTTTCTTTTAAAAATAATGTAGAAATCATTCATATACATAACGCACTACATGTACCATTTACCTTCAAAGCAGGTTGCTGTAGTCTTTCTTTGATGTGCGTACACAGTAATGATTTCTTCTCTATGTAACTCGGTAACTTGTTGCTTGATTTTTATGCACTTTTTCTTATAATATTGATCTTAAACTTTCAGCGGACACTTGAAAAAATATTTTATAGATTTCCTAAGTGATCCTGGAGAGCTGGCAGGAGGCTGGAGATGATAGATTGCGTATCTCGGGATGTTTGTGCTGAGGATAGTGTGAAATGAACTGGAGTACTAGCTCAGTCAAGGTGTTCTCATTTCCATTTGCACTCATTAGTCCTGCCCAAGGAGTGTTAAAATGTACGAACCTACAGCCTACCAGTGGAATCAATCACTCCTTGGCTATCAGACCCCGTGTCTGCTACTTTTATGTTGTTATGCAGAGCTTGGTTTATATTATTGCAGTGATAGATTTCACTATTGTATAAGACATGAGCAGCAGTCATAGACTCTACGCAACACAATAGGTTATGGATATCGTTAAAAATTCATATATTTTAATAATTGACAGACCTATTGTGACACGTAATGCTCCTTCTGCTGACAGCTATTCCTCTCAACTTCTCTGTATACATGTGTACTCAGCTGGATTAAGCGTGGCTGTGTTCTAAATAGGCTATAGGGAATAAGCGTCTGCCAGACGTCTCTGCCATCATCTTATCTTCATTGAGAACAAAAGGTTGGGGCATGTTAAAATCCACCTAGCAGATACTGCTTTCTTCGGACATGGAAGAGTCTGGCCCCTATATAGATTGTTCTCTGGTCCTGCCAGTATTCACCTAATGTGCGAGGCCACCTTAACCCCCCTACTGAGGACGACCATGACCTGTGCTTGTCCAAATAGAAAAGGCCAATATTGTTTTTGGCGATGCACCTGCCCTGCGTCTCTCCGGTCACCACCTACTGAAAGAAGATGAGATAAAGTGAAATAAAGCTGGGATAAAGTATTCCTGCTGAAGTGCCCCCCGATCTTCAATGAAAAAGAAATCTACTGGTCTGCTCTCTTGTCCTGCTTATAAACTATGGGCTTCCCCGCCATTCTCTGTATGAGGTGAATGCATAGGTCTTATTCATGTCATGGCTATTTTTTAAAAGCGATCTTTGGATGCCCGTTTATGAAACCATGAAGGTAAATGGGGTGTATTACATGTCCAGGTTTTTTTTTTTTTTTTTTTTTTTTTTTTATCTCTGATGGGTACAAAAACATATGTCCCTTCCATAGACTTTCATGTGCTAGGTTCACACTAACGTCTTTTCTCCTTTGTTCTGGTCTGTTGGAGGACCAGAACAACGAAGAGGCGGACCGCTAAAATATTGGTAACACATGGAGTCCACCAGACCCCGCTTACTATAATGGGGTCCGGGTTTCTGTCATTTTAAAACTTAAACTGGTGGAGGAAAGAGTTTCCATGCAGGACTTTGGCGGACATTGTGACAGTCTCTCCAACAGAGACTCCGGCGCAAATGTGAATGTAGCCTTACACAGATAACTTCTGTCCCCTTATCTTACTTTCTTTTATTGCTTCTGCTCTCACACAAAAGTAATTAAAATAATTACCGGCAGATTTCTCCATATTCGTAGTGGTGCGTAGTTTATACAAATGTGCTAAATGGCGGATCATCAGGAGACTGGGGCATGCCCATGATGCAACATTTGGCTCATTTGCATAATACATGCTGCTTATAGAGAAATCCAGTGATAGACTCCCTTTAAGAGCCCTGGTATCCAATTGCTAGAAACAGAAGATTGGCAGCAAAAAAAGATCACCTGGTTCATCTATCTTAGTGATTTTAGATGGCCTCGACCAAGATACAGTATTGGCAACAATAAAGAAATGCAAGAAGCCTTCATCCTACAGTACGTTCCAATTTTAGATCAGGCATTGTTTCTATTTTTTATTCACACTTTGCATCTTTGGCTTGAACCTGTTGCTGCGATTCTGCATGTTCACATCCCAGAGTAGCAGTGTCGGGAGCTGGCAACATTTATAATTCATGTCCCACTTATTTTTCATATGCTTAAAAACTGTGACTTATAGGTGTGAATTCACAACCTTAGACTGAGCGGCTTGTGTGATGCCTGCAAACGGATGAAATGGTCACATTGACAGCACTTCCTCCTTTTTTTTTCTTAGCCATTGGCATATTATAATTGTGTTATTTTCTTTTTTTTCTTGCTGCCAGTATATGGCCTATGTAGGGAACCTGATTGGTTAACTACAGGCACATTTCCCACAGTATACAGGTGTAGCACAGCTTAACTAATAGTGTGCTGCAGCGTTGATATCTTCCCACCAGTGATGAGCTTAATAAATAACTAGCAGGACAGAATTATTACAGGATTCAGTGTAAGAGGTTTTCTAGGAATAAACGTTGATAGCTTAGTCCTAAGATGGGCCATCTCCGTGATAGCAGTCCATGCACAGTTTAAAGAAGCACTCCAGACATATCATTTTTTTTTTTTTTTTTTTTTTTTTATCCCTGCACCCCTCACCTGACGGTCAGTCACTCTCCTGACTTCTTTCATGTATTCTGACCTCATACCCCTAAAATCCAGCTTCTCCTCACTCCTGATCTGACACCACCTTGAATTTTATGTTTCTTTGACTGTGCTGTGCTTAAGCACAGCATCACATGGGCAGCTAGAGACTGTACTATATCTACCTGCTGTGGGACACTGGAATTATCACATGACCAACTAGAGGATTGTACCATCACTGCTGCTGGTGGACAGTGGAATTGTCCTTTTCTTTACATATTCTCCCAAATAATTGAAGAAACCAAAAATATACAGTCAGGGAGGCTGCACTGTGATCTCCTTCATTATAGGTATGTGATACAAGCTGTCCCATGTCAGCAGTAGCTAGTGATAGCAGATATTAACCTGCCCCCCCCCCCCCCGTGGACAGCCTATGTGGTACAGTCTTGTTAGAATCATTCAGAAAGGTCTGTTTCCTGCGATGGTGACCCCCCCCAAAAGAGAGAACAGAAAAGCATGTTATTGGCAGGGGTCACCCTCAGATCACATAACCCAAATGGGTAGAACAACTGAATAAATAAGGTTTTTTTATATATATATATATATATATATATATATATATATATAAAATAAAAAAAAATTCTGAATTGCTTATTTAATGGACAGCTTTCTAAGCACTACACCTATGATAGCACAAGCTCAGATGGTCTGAATAGTAACAGTCCAACGTACGGCACATGATTGATTGATATTTTGTATACTGGGGGAATTACTGTGCAGAGATACTGACGTGCTGGGTGTCCATATATCATGTGACAAGTGGAGAAGGTGTGGGCTGTAACTAGAACAGGTCTTAGGAGGTCATATCAGTAAAGTAAGTACATTTAATTGTAGTTGTAGTAAAGATTCTAGAAACAATGGTTTAAAAAAAAAAAAAAAAAAAAATCTTACTACGCCCCCCTGCGCTCTCAAATCCTTTAATGGGGCTATTCCAAGTTACACTAGCATTCGGATTTCTGTCCTTCTGATCTGCTTGGGGACCCAAAAGACGGAAACCCTTTCCACTTAAAAAGCGGTTACACGTGGAAACCTGCAGATCCCCGAGACTATAATGGGGTCGCTGGGTTACTGCCCAGCTGATTTTAGGTGGAATCTGGGACGGAGTGCCTGAACGTCAGTGTGAACCTAGTGTTATAAAGATATCTAAGTTCATGATTGGTGGGGTTCTAATCCCTGGAACAGGGCTCAAGTTCTTCTGTCCTGAATTGTATGCTCTGATCCTTAGACCAGGTCTAGTGAATACAGTACACTGTCTCCAATACATCCTAGAATTCTTCCCCATGAAGCCTTTTGGGTTTTGCGTTGAATTATTTCTGCGGTTTGTTTTCCCTTAACAGTCACATATTGAAGATTCTTGTGCTGAAAACTTTAAAGTGGTTCACATTCATCTCGTAGTTTCACAGCAGAATGTGTTAACAATCGCCAAAAGTTTCTCAAATAGGCTTGTTTCTACATTTATCCTTTATAACACCTCTGATAACATTAGGGGGTCTCTGCTGGAAGTATACCCTCAACCTCAATTCCGATCACAAATCACTCCCTTATTTTAGTCGCCAGGGCTAGCGCTCACATTTCGAGAAATGGAATTGTTTGTAAACAGTCATTTTCCTAATTCAGCAATGTCTCGGCCTTTTCTCCGCTCTACCCCTGCTTGCTTAGAAGTTAAGCTTAACCAATTACCGCATGTTTCTGTATAAGCAATCATGCATCATTATTTTGTATTACACACCCCCCCGCCAGGCTTCAGCTTTTATTGTTGTTTGCATGAACATGGACCAAGAGATCAAAGAGACCAAGTTAGAGTTTGCAGTATGACTTGAACCTCCATATAGCATCGGGGTATTGTCACTAATTGTGTACTATGCAGTATTGTGCTTTTACTTGGACACTTTGTATTGGGCTTTTGTGTCTTTCTGCTGAGCAAATCGGCGGCAAAGTTTATACAAACAGATTGAAAAGTGATTCTGAACGGAACAGACCGAAGCGTCGCTGTCGGCTCCTCTCATTTGTTTAACCTTGTTAAACAGCCTAACAAACCTTCTACATTTTTACTAATAATTATCATGTTAAAACTTCTGTGCGTTTAAAGGGAGAAAAAAAATACTTTTTTGAAAAAGAAAATATCCCCCAAAAGAAATTTAATGAGAGGAAACAAAGAGACATCAAAGGGGTTTTCCCTGTGATTGTGGCGTTAGATGTATTGCCTGAATATAGGTTATATTTTTTCATTATAATGCCGATTGCTCATTAGCTGCTCATCTTAATGACATTCCTTAGGAACCTCTCGCACCGTATGTATTGCCTTTAAGGGAAGCCTAAAATAATCTTTTTATATGTTTGTTTTTGTGTGCTGTGTCCTTGCTGGCCTTCACATTGAAGCAATGACACTGTGTTTAATAACCCTAAGGGAAATATGGAACAAATGATTGGATTCTTTTAATAAGAACTCATTTAGGTAGATGCTTTTAGGGTTTTTTTTTTTTTTTTTTTTTTGCTGTAAGGATCAACATAGCAAGACATTGCAAGGTTTGAATGGCAGTGGCCCTGGATATGGAAATATATTTAGTGTTAAAAAATAGAGGGTTTTATTTTTAATTGGATTATTTGTTTTGTGGCTAAAATGCCCTGAGGATCAGCGATGGTCAACCAAGCCTCAAATGTGACCACTAAGGGGTTCTCTGAGGAGTGTTCCCTGCACTGGTTAAGCTTTGTTACTTATATGCACCCTTCCGAACCCCAAAGTTACCCACTCCACTCTGCTCTACATGGAATAGAGTGTAGTCTTTCACTTGACCAAGAGTCGGAGTGTAAGCTGGGGTGACAGAGTAAAGAGAGTGCCAGCCTCTCCATCTGCCCTCCACACAAGCAACGTCTGGGGTACCAGGGGGCATTTTTATTCCCTAGATAACTCCTGTAATGGGCTTGTAACTCGTAGCTTTTTTATTTCCTAGATAACTCTTCTAATGGGTTTGTCTCAAACATTTCTGTTAGATCGCTCAAAGTTTTCCTTTGAGGTCATTTTTAGGAAATTCTCCTATGTCGAGATATTGCTGTTACATATTTATTATGGCGCCCCCTAGTTGTTTTATTGATTCCATCACTCACTCACTTGACTTGGGGCCCATCCTATTGTATCAAGTTGCCCACTGTATGCAGAAAATGATTGAATCTGTTACAGATGCTCCTGTACATGTGAACAGAGCCTTACCCTGCCGTTCAGCCATATTGTTTGCATACTGTGAAGTGGTGAATTCCAAACTTATTACGATGGAGGAACCAACAGAACTCTTTGGCACTTCCATGGTTGTTGCCAAAACTGTTGACAATTTGTTTTTATCTCCTCCTGCAATGTAACAGTGACCGGTCCACATGTCGTCATATTACCAGATTCCATAGAACCCTAGGATTTTAGGAACCTGGGTTGCCAAACAATTCAGTAAGGCATTGAGAAGATGACAATCCTACAAACATTATGCTGTCTTTTCTATGCACACAGTATCACAGGGAGTGTGAAGTAAGAGTTGTTAGTAGAGCGCTACCAGCTGTTGATGCGTTCTCTATAGATGTATATAGAATAGGCTAGCAGCTGCTTTAAAATTTGCCTCCATCTTTGACGTCTGAAGGACCGGTCATTGTTTAGGGCCTTAACTATTCTGACTGGCTCTGTACAAATAAGCAACCCTTTCAGAACTCTCCGTATCTCGAATGACATATTTCTTTCAGGGATACATTGCACCTTAACAATATCCTTATTGGTAACAAGACATTCCAGACATTCGCGCTTCCAGCTTTCCATTCGTACTTTTTCAGCTTTGCTCAGTGTTTTTTTTTTTTTTTTTACCGTTTCGTTGCTCTGTTCTCTAAATCTTATTCATCACAATAGAAAAAAGCCTCCTCTTTGTGTTATGATAAAGCCAGGTATTTTAAGGCTATAGTTTACTAATGGTAAGAGCCATTTATGTTGTAGGTTATTGATTTTTAATTAATACTGCCTCGGCTTTTTCTACTCCGGCTGACCCGGCAACAGCTTGTGGCATTTTTTTCCGCCTTTTATTTCTCATTTTTCCCTTTTGTACTTCATACAATGTTATTTATTCCTGATGAGAAAGCACCTCATACAGGTTAAATGCGCTAAAACACAAGTGTAACATTTGGTGCCGGGAAACCTTGATCTTTTGCCAAAGTATTTAAACAATTTAGTGTTTTGGTTTCTTCGCTCCAATCTGCTGCCGGAATTGCTTGCTAATTAATCCAGTTAATTCTTTGTAGACACACTGTATTCATTGCTTGTATCATCGAGGACCCGGATTTGTGTTTGAAGCCACCCTAAGTCCTCTTAGAAGGGTCTGTTGCCACAAGAGCTGGCAGATGTACATCAAGTGTTCCTCTGTTCAAACCTTTCCTGTCGTCAGATATAGCATGACATAGGATGTAAATGAGGGTGGCTTCACTTTTGTGCAGGTGCACTCACTCAGCGTTGCTAATAATTATTTCTGAACAGAACATGCCAAGTAGATATTTACCATGTCAATTCTGAACGCTGTCTGCTTTTCTCCCGTTTTGAATATAATTCCTGTTGTGATGGAAGATGAAAATTTTTCACTTATTATTTGGCATATACCACCTTGGTGTAGTGCCAGATATTTTAGTCCCATCCTTTGACATATAATAATTTAAGATCTGTTTAAATGTTCTCTAGCATTTCAACAAACTTTGCTACATCAATAGAACAAGTGGATATAAAAAACTTTGTAATAAGTTATCAGAGAAAAATGCTGCTTTCTCCACTTGGAGGCTCTTTTCCCCACTTTCCTGTTAACCTAACATGCAATCTCTGTAGAATTTGTCTTGGTCTTCCAAGGTGGACTGCAGGTCACTGAAGGGCCAAATTACAGCTCACAAGAAAAGTTTATGGCAAAGAGGGAGGAGGAGCTAGGACGCAGATACAGTTGTGGTCAAGCAGGGCTCTGTCTCAATTTACGGACATCATGGACCATAGAACTTGCCACATCCTTCCCTTCGGGGGAACTCAAGGAGAAATTCTCCTTTCCTTCTGTGGCCACTTTACAATATCTATTTATACACCACTATGCGTGGGACCTCTTCCATAGCACCCAATTTCTATCCCCACACCATTTGAGCGTTTCTGCAGACTGAATATCTCTACTTGTGGCCTTATTTTCCACCATTAAAGGGGTATTCCCATGTACATAACCATTTTTAAATTTGTAGATAATTAAAAGTTAAACATTTTTGCAAATATAAATAAATAAACATTTTGCAAAGTTTAAAAGGTTTTCACTAAATATCTTGTAGTCACAGTCATGTTGTTGTGATCAGTTGCCAATGGATACGACCATGAATGCAAGACCTTTTTAAGGTCAGAAAATCAGCAAAGATTTCCTTATTGTGGCCGGGATATCTTCTGATACATGTAGTGTCCCTGCCTGATAACCCAGCTACAATAAGAAAATCATGGCTGGGTTTTACTTTTGCTTTCTTGTTATGACCCTTATTTTGTACAACTCCATGCTTTCTTTGATTATATTGTTTCTGCTGAAAACTTAATAAAAAAAAATACAGTTGGGGGGGAAAAAAAGACGCAGATAAACAGACTGCTGGGGCTAGTAGTAAGTTTCTATCTCATCCCAAGAGCTTTATTCACATCAATACTGGTTGATGCTTTTCTATAACATTCTCCATGATGTTTCTGAATAAGGTACAGAGAATTAGGGAGCAGAATCTTCCGTTTACTCGATGTGTTGTCTATGGGGAACATAATAGTTGTGTGCAGCAACCAGCTGAGGGAAAGCTGAAAATTATAAACTACTGAGGGGAAAACGGGTTAAAAAAATTAATACAAACCATGTATCAGCCAGAAATAGTGTTATTCCTAATGTACATACACATACAACAATTTATCCGGAAAAGTTATCTGAAAGGTTAGTTATCTGTTAATGTTTTTAGGAAAAAAAAAAAAAAAGATTTGTTGATATCCCAGTAATGGCCTGTATGTCGTCATTTGTTTCTCTTCTATAGCTTGTAATGACTGACAAACCTAAGCAATGAGCAGAAGTGACTATTGTGTATGTCCCCAATTTTCAGCATATATCGTCCATTAATAACATTTAGCTTCTGCCTGCAATCTGTTTCTATAGAATATATTTCTTTGCTTTATTATGCCCCTACTGACTTAATTATGCCAGCCATTGTGCCCGCACTTCATTAAATGAGTCTCTGGGCTCCTATACATCATCCTAATCTACGTTGCCTCTATGGTTTGTGTTGCCTGTATACTGTAAGGTATATTGCTTCTTTTGTACTAGCTTTAACACAGGACTCTGGATATCTTTTGTTCAGCCTCCAATTGTCTTTTAATTTAGTAATTGTGATCATTGAAAGCAAAAGATACCGACAGGATCTCCCAGTGGCGGTCACTGCTCTCACTATCTGCTTTTGTAAGACGGCCTGTCCTTTATGTGATGCTAGACTTTTTCGCCTCCACATTCTGGAGCTACCTTTGCATTAGAAAACGTGCAGTTCAATGTCAGAGATTTACCTGCTGTGGGTAGAAGGAGCAGTCATGGTTCATCGAGACATAAAACAACTCCTCTTCAGCTGAACCAGGAACTACATAATAGGTCACTTATACACGGCCAAGACTCGGCCGAGAATGTAAGGCCACGCAAACCACCATGGTTGTCTAATAGCTTGTTAAAAATTGTCTACTTGATGGTTAAACCTGCAAAACCATTATGATTAACAGTAAGCGCACAATAAACAATTTTAACCCCTTTATGGCCAGACCTCTTCCAATTCGTTGGGCTGCCAAAAAAAGTTTTGCAGCTTTTTTTTTTAATTTATTAGTTTTTTATTAAAGGGTTTTTCCAGTCTGTATATATATCAATGAGATAAGTGTATGTGTGTGTAAAATTCAACACACACACACACACACACACACACACACACATATATATATATGTGTGTATATATATATATATATATATATATATATATATATATATATATATATAAATTACTAATAAAGTGGAATCTCATGGTCTATATAACAGAATGTATCTAAACTAATAACACAATAAAGAATGATTTGCGTTTTAGACTGGCCAAGTTAGTATCATGACTTTAAACGGGTTTGCCTAAAAAAGACATTTATGGCATATCCCCTGGAACACCCGTAGACTCTGACGCTGATCTCTTCTTCACCTCATCACTGCTCTACACGGTCTCTGTGACTCCCACTCACTTCTATGGGTGTTACGGAAACCACATAGCGCAGACCACTGCCTGCAGTCTGTAGTCGGCGGGGACCAGGTTCATTTTAGGGAGAGGGACACACTACTAAGGGGGCGTTCACACTACCGTTGGTGACCGTCAGTAGTGTCCGTTGCTATTGTCCGTTACAAGATTTTAGCATCGGACACTAGCTGAACCGTCAGAAATCCGTTAAAATTTGCATTAATTTCAATGGGTTTTTATATTGTGTCCGTTTACACCAAATCCGTCAGAAGTCCGTTATTTTTTCGCGGACAAAAAATCCTACATGCAGGACTTTTTGTCCGTTTGAAAAAAACGAATTCTTGCCGGACAGCAAGTGTCCGTTATTTTTTTAACATTGAAGTCTATGGGTAACGGACAGTAACTGATAGCCATCAGTTACTGTCCGTTGTTTTATGTCCGTTTTTTTTTCTTGGGCATGCTCAGAAAGCAGAAAAAACAAAAACGGACAGTGTTAAAAAAAAAAAAAAAATGGACAGTGTTAAAAAACGGACACTAACTGATGCTAATGTGTCCGTTTTTTTAACTAATCCATTAATTGGATCAGTTATAAAAACGGACACATTAACACCAGTTAGTGTTCGTTAATGTCTGTTATGATAGGTGTCCGTTTTTTTTTTTTTTTTTTTTTTCTTCTTCTTTTTTTTAACGGACACCAGAACGGACATCAACGGTAGTGTGAACCCTGCCTAAGGGGACATGCCATAAATGTCTTTTGTGGACAAACCCCTTTTAAACCATGTTGAGATTCTGTGACATCATTCCCCCAATTGTTGTAAGAATAAAGGGATAAGTTGAAAATTGGTGGGGGCTGAAGATTTGTGTGTTAGTTACGGTTATAAGCACAACAATCAGACCACATTTTATTAGTAATGTATGTTAATATGAAGCTGTGTATAATAAATATCTCAATGTATATAGAATATTTTATCTCGCACTGCTTTTCCATATATTACCTACAATGGCACAGACTACTTTTCTGACCTCTAGACCTTTCCTATTTAAATGCAGTCTTTCTTGTAGTGCCACTGGTGGCCTTATTGATGTATGCAGCAACTACAATGACATGTCTTAGAGCCAGTGAGGATCATACAAACACCAGTAGTGCAGGACATTGGCCATCTGTGTGTTGGTGTCATTATTGCAGAGTTCCTGGCATCCTCCAGCTGTCTCCTCCTTCTGGTTGGAAAGGGTCTCCAGAGAGAGGTCAAAACAGAAGGGGTTTGCAGAGCTATGAACCTTATTTATGTTGGTCTTTGTAAAAAGTCATGTAGGCTTTAGCAGTTCTGTTCAATGGTCTGTATACATCAGCAGGTTATGACAGATAGTAGTTAGTTTGTAGACAGACATATGATCCTCTGCAGATGTTCTCATCTCTTTCTATACTGGCACCATGTTGTTATCTCGGCTTATAAGAAGATGCTGCTCAGTGTTTCCCTTTCCCTGTTTTACTTTTTCTTCAAGAATACAAAATGTCAACATACCTGTGGCAAGTTCATGGTATCCCTAAAGAGGTGAGAAGGTGTGTGCACTATTTGTGTTAAATAAAGGTTATACAGCGAGACGTTGACCTTGTTTTACCATCCCTATGAAGAGCCATTGTTCTAGCTAGTGAAGTCATTGCAGTTTTGCGTTTCTCTTAGGCTAAGGCCCCACGTAGCAGGCCACAGCAAAGAAGCGTGGTGGAAAAAACCGCAGTGGAAACGCAATGCATTTTTACTCAATTTCCTGGTTTCTAATGCTGACAAAACATGGGTTTCTGGGGAGGCACCAACCTATGGTCACGTGATGAGAACCAACACCTGTCCCCCGTGTCATTCACTTCACCTCCTCCCTCCACTTTTGTGTTCACTGCTAGATAAAGGGCTTTTCCCATGAACATAACTATATTTAAATTTGCAGACTAAAAAATAAACATTTTTGCAGACTTTTCAAAAAAATGGGGCATAAATCAAAAGTAAAACCAATAGCACGAAAATGAAAAAACTATAAAATATAACTTTTTTAATTGATATAAACTAAAAGGCCCAGGTCAGACCGGAAAACACATTAAAATAGATAATAGTAGGTGTGTGTGCGTGTGTATATATGTGTATGTATGTATATATATATATATCTATATAGGGTAGTCTAGTTACAGCCAGGTCTTCCAGGAATCCTCATATATAAAGGGTAATGATGCAAAACTCCCCAATATAAGGGAGTCAGAGAAGAGAACATAGGAAAACCTCAGACCACATAATCAGATTGGCTTAGCCCTCAGACAATGGGAGAGCTGTTATATACTTAAACAGGTGAAAAGAAAATTACCACCTGAACACACACACTGAGCAGGACACTTGCCCATTCAGATAAAGTGAGCTAGACAGGGTAACAAACCCTAAAAAAAGGGGTAACCCTGCTAGTACCCCTCAGTAAAGCCCCTCAACGCGTTTCCCCCTATGGGTTCATCAGGAGGGTATAAATTTCAAAAAAACATGCCAATATGTATTATGTTAGCAGCCGCAGTTATATAATATGCCGGTACTAATATGCAATAGAGGCGGTTCTTTAGCTGATGCCCTGATGGTGGACAGCAGCATATAATAAGCCTCTATGCCGATATGCACTGAGCAGTAGCAGCCACAGTTAATTATATCAATACAAAAGTGCAGTGAGCTGGTGCCCTGATGGTGGACAGCAGACTTAATTTAAAAGTTTTGCAGAGTTTTAAAGATTTTCTCTAACCATCTTAGTGGTGACAGTCTTTTGTCTTGAGCGGTTGCCAGTGGGACCTTTTTTTTTGCCTGTAACTTGTCAGCAGTCTTGCCATGATTTCCTTATTGTGGACAAGTTATCAGGCAGGGGCACTACATGTATGTGAAGGTAATCTGGCCACAATAAGGAAATCTTGGCTGGGTTTCTGACAAGAGCCAGACCATAGAAAGTTCCAGCATTCATGGTCGTATCTATTGGACACCATTCAAAACAAAATACGGCCACCACTACGATGGTTAGAGAAAATCTTTTAAAGCTCTGCAAAATTTTTATTTATTTATTTATATTGGCAAAAGTGTTTATTAATAGTCTGCAAAATTTAAGTTTGTGAGAAAACCCCTTTAACTGCGCTATGGGTTTACGACACATGGGGCTGTGGCTTTAAAGAGATTTTGGTTGAACTTAACGTAAAATTTTTTGAAAATGGTCTAAAATAATAAAAATCATACTCTCAGACCCCCATGGTTCCCTTACCAAGGCTTTCATTCTATACTTCCAACTCGACACCCAGGAAATAACTGCTCAGCCAATCACTGGCCCGCATGGAAACAAGAAATGGAGACTCGAGTCAAAAAAGGAAGCATAGGAAAGGACGCCATTCTCAGCCTTCTTTCAAAAAGTGTGTGTGCACAAGAGACTTTTGTATATGAAAAAAATATAATCAAACAGAATAAAAAAAAATATAATACAAATATATTGAATTCCCCTGGTTTGTCCCCGTTTCTCCCAATCAGTGGGGGTCTGAGTGATTGGACTCCCCACTGATGTGCATGTTATCTCCTATTGGGAAAACTCCTTTGACTACATGTTTGATTACGGGGCATTGACCACTGGGACCCACCTCAATCATGATAAAGGGATTCCCAGTCTCCTGTATGAATAGTGGTAGTGCTCATGATTGACCTTTGCCCCGTTACTTTCTATGGGACTGGCAGAATGCTGTACTCGGCTATTTCCATCAGTCCCATAGAAGTAAATAGAGTAGTGGTCAGACATGCACTACTGCACCCAGGGCACTCACATGTAATAGCTGGGGGTTAACAATTGTCCAACCCCTAAGATTCAGTAACATGTCCCCTATCCTGTAGATGGACCAAACATGTTACTAGTAGTAAAATAACTTTACCTTGGGTTAAAAGTAGGAAACCTTTACTTCAGGAGACTTCATGACACTTGAATCTCCTGTGTGATAAGTGTTATATGGAAGATTCTTAGCTACAAACCTTTTTCAGCCTAATATGAGGCATAGTGGTGTTCTCACATGGGAACAATTTCCCATTGTGTGAATAGGATGTTGGGGAGAATTCAAGACCGTCTTCCCCATGGGGATATTTTCAGTGTTTGGACGCGGCTCCTGACCCATCAGTATAGTAGCACTTAAGCCGCTGACATTATCCTACACTATCCCTGTAGTCTTGTCTAACCAGCAGAAAATGGGCTACGAAGGTTCACTGCTTGTCTGATCACAAAGGTCAGCGGTTAGGTATTACCATGTATCATATTAGCTGTCTTTTATTTTCAGTACGGTCCTTCTTCTAGTTGGAGCGTCACCGTACATCTCCCTGTGCTCAGGGCTCATTCTGCTCCTGTGATATCCTTTTTAACACCTCTGCCCACGTCAATTTAGATCCGACAAGTGTGAAATTATCTGTCAATGTTGTAAGTCCCTTCAGACTTTAGTGTTTGTACAGAAGGAGCTTTTTTGTACGTTGCAAACTGAAGAAATGGTGTTGTTCACAGGGCTTGTACTTCTTACATAAATCCTCTGTATAGCTGACCACAGTTTTTAATAACTCCTGGACAAAAGTTGCTTAGATTTTAGTCAGCGCTTCCCCTCTCTATTAGCCATACATTGCATTATTATATGCAGGGAAGAGGGGTCAGTGGCTTTCCAACATGTCTGGTGTGGTCTGCTGGTGCCCATTGATATTAGCAAGATGGCAAACATGTTGCACGTGCATAAAAGTGTATTAGACAAATACATTATACTGAAATAGTATACAATACAATATAAAAGTTACTTTAAAAAATATAAAGTAAATTCCAAGACACTTTAATAAACTTTATTTAAAACATTTAATAAACATCCAAAGGCGCCATATATGGCAGGTTCGCTTTATGCTGTCACTACAAAAATGGCTGCTGCAACTGAACATAAATAAACAGATGGAGCCAATTTTTGTTTTTGCATTTCCGTTTTTTCCCTTCCCACATTCCAAGAGCCATCATTTTTCAGTTCAGAGTCACATGACTTATTGTTTGCGAAACAAGTTGTACTTTGTAATGGCACCATTCAGTATCCTGTGCAATGTACTGGGAAGCTGGAAAAAAAAGCAGAATGAGGTGACACTGGGAAAATAAAACGCATTTGCGCCAATTTCTTATGGCTTTCATTTTTACAGCATTCACTATGTGTTAAAAATGACGTTATCTGTATTCTGTGGGTCAGTACAATCACAGCGATACCAAATTTATATAGTATTTGTCATGTTTTTTGATACACTTTTTTTTTTAAATTTTATTTTCAGAACCCCTAGGGGGTCTGATCCCTCATACAATACTGCAATACTAATGTATTGTAGTGCATAGTAAAATCCATTGACTTCTGTAGTAGAACTATAGTAATGAGAAGCCTGGGAGCCTTCAATAGTCTCCCAGCTATCCTGGCAACCAATCGCCGCTCTCCGATGACCTTCAGGAGGTTGACGATTCTTACAAATGGTGACGCCATCAGCGGTCATGTTCTACCACGGCAACTAAAGTGTTAACAGCCACGATTGGTGCCGGCTCTGTTAACAACCGACATACCCAGTGTATGGAGAGGGCTTAGCTCCTACGCTCTCTCCATACATCCCCTCGCGCCTATTCATGTACATAAAGGGGTTAATGAGTTTTCCAGCTCCAACAGCGTATTCAGTACTGATGACTTATCCACATGATGGGCTATCAGTATCTGATAGATGTAAGTCTGACACTGAACAGCTGATCTGCTGATGTGGACTCTCCAAGTAATAAATAGATTGTAAGCTCTTGTGAGCAGGGCCCTCACTCCTATACATTTAATTGTTTGTCACATTATATTCTCAAATATTGTCTGTTCATGTGTCCTCTGATTTGTAAAGTGCTGCAGAATATGTTGACGCTATATAAATAGTTAATAATAATAATATTATTATTAGTAATAGACACAGAACTGCAGCTCCATCCACCGTATAGTTATCGCACTGTTTTACTGCAGCCCAACGCCTTTTACTTGAATAGCTGCTTTTGGAACATGGAGCCAGGCAGATCAGCTAACCAGTGCGGGTTCCAGGTGTCAGACCCCCCCCCCCCCACCAATCGAATACTGATGGTCTATACTGTGGATAGGTCATCAATATAAAAATGAAGGATGAAGACTAAGTTGTGTGGATTTTTGGCACATAGGATGAACAACCCTTTTTATTTTTTATTTTTTTACAAATAACATTTTTGGGGGATTCTGGGCTCCTTTTATCAGTTTAAGGTTCAATTTATCTTATGCGACAAAGGGCTCTGAGAGTCCTGACTGGTTATCATTAAGGGCGCACACTCGATCCCTTTGTAAATTGTGGAGTACGTTTATAAAAATAGCCTCAGAATTTTTATTATTTTTATTGCAATATTTTATTATTCTAGCATAAGTGTCCCCAGTAGTGCAGTGCTTCTCAAACTGTGAGGCACTGGTTCCTGCCAGTGTCAGCTTTGGCACAAAGCAGTGACTCTAAAGCAGAAGCTGAGGTTTATCTCTGGCCACCTTTCATTGTTAGTACAGTTTCTGTGGTTACAAAGGCTGAAGGACCTGTGATGATCCACACGTCCACAGGTCCTTCATCTGGCATTGTCAGGCTGAGCCTACAGGCTGAATTCTTGAATCTGGAGGCGGAGGCATCATAGACTGGCACTGGAGGGAGAAGGGTCCTGTCTTATCTCCTCTCTCTGTTGTGGGGGTGGTGTGGAATTGGGAATGATTTGGAACCATTTTGAAAGGTTTTATTTGGTGAGAATGTTACTGCCAATAGGCTAGAGGTGAAAAGGGGAAGACTATAACTGCTATTAGGAGGACGGGTGGGGAGCACTGCTGCAACTAGTAATGCTGCACTGCTGGGTTATTTTCTGCTGGACACTGCTTTGCAGGTATTTTGTGCTGCAATGTGTTCTATGGTGTTGCTACAGGTATTGTGTGTTTTACTTGGTATTTGGTTGCCACTGTTGAGGGTATTACGTGGACAGCTCAATGGCTTTTGTTTGGCACTTTATGTGTTTCTTTGCCAGTTTGACCTCAGCATCACAACAGATTGGTACGCCCCGAGTCTAAAAAGTTTGCGAAGCCCCGCAGTGAAGTGTAGTGGTTTGGGAGGGTGTCTGGCTGTAAGTTTAATTGGGTTCTGCATCTCCAAGGGAATGTCTTATGCAGCTGAACAAACCACTGACCTAAGTGATACTCTCTGGTGGACATTGGTGGCTGCAGGGCTTTCTCATGACTAATAGTGTGTTCTTTGAATCCTTATGTTAAATGGGTTTCCCTTTATCCAGCCATCCTTATTACATGGTGGTACTAGTACATTTTAGATAAGGAATATACAAATATGTTCTCATTGATGTAGAAGAGGAACTTACTCCCAATGTCATCTTCTGGAAGGTAGCTCCCTATAGATTAATGCGTAGTTTTCAAAGAAAACTAAGGGCATAATCCAGGAACAATAGCCAAACCAGAATAACTCCTCCAAAAGGAGAAGATTCCCATCCACAGACAGTCGTGGTTGTTGCCTCTCATCATTGCAGGGCAGGGGGCGCTAGCTGTGTGAGAGGTCTAGATGTGGGTCAGAAGGGGTCTCATTAGGGAGAGACGTTACTGGGACTTATTAGACCTTCTGGGTAAGGAATAAGCAAGTTCCCTTTTTTTCCACCAATACTTGTATATTCCTTACCCAGAAATCTTAGCAGGGTATTCATGGTCAAATAAGCCCCTGTACAGTCTCATTACTCTTGACCCGAGACCATTTTACATATATATTAGATGAGATATTGTGTTTGGCTTGCATTGTAGACATGTTCCATGCATGGCATATTATATTGTAATATATAAAAATATTAAACACTATACATGGCTTATATATTCCTTCATTGTCATTCTACAGTATATACATGACCATAAATAAAAATGCACAGAAGGAACCCTTCACATAACATACTTACAGTCACTATCTGAGCAGGCAGTGTTTATCCTTCCTGCAGTCGGCTACATCACCGACCTCTGCTTTAGGTATAAAGAAGCCTTCAGTTTCGTGCCAAAAGACTTCATGCGTCGAGCACTGGGGATTTGAGGAAAATGTTAGAATCGGTGCGTGTATCCAAATGTTTATTTAACATAGTGTGTTTTTTTTTTTTTTGTTTTTTTATTGATGTTTAAGTATTTTGCTTGCCATTTATTTAGTGTAATACTGCAATCCATCCTTGGCAGAGCGTGCCAGGTGGTGAATGTGAGCTCATGAGCATTAAATGAAATACAATTAGCATTTCAATTGGTGCTACATGAGGATAACAGCAGGTGACTGTGTTATGTATTAGCCAGTGATGTTAATATAGGGCTGTTTGCCAGATTTTATACTTTAAACTACAAAACAAATACAGAAGCAAAATTCTGGACTCATCTAGTGTTTAGTGTAGTCTAGAACCTCCTCGTACAACATGTTGTGTGTCCTTTTTTTTTTTTTTTTTAATTAGGTTGAAGCGCCTTTGGTGGGACTACTGTTATTTCCTGCAGAAGTGGATCTTTCTCCAGTCATATTAATACCTTCACAAATAAATCCCCCCTTTTGTATCTATCGTTATCTTTCTTTCTTTATCAAGACCGATCATTTGCACACTGGTCTTGATGTCACTTGCGCCGGTGGAGGCGCATCCTCGGAGAGCCCATGCACCTCAGCTAAAATCTACACCAGCTCTTTGTTGGTGTAGATTTCTGCTCTTATTTATGTTACAAATGGGACATAAATGAAAGCGAATCTAGTGTGGGCAATGACAAGCTCCCCACACCGCTCATGTGGAGAAAAGTGGCAAGAAAAAAAAACACACCACATGCTACTGCAGGATTTCCAACTTTTTTAAAGGTTTTTTTTCCCACCAACATATTTAAATTTATAGACAAATTATAGTTAAACATTTTGCAAATATAAATAGTTAAAAGTTTTGCTGAATTTAAAGATTTTCCCTCCCAGGTTGATTTGGGACACTAAACCACTGGGTGTTTAGTGTCCCAAATTACCCTATTTTAAATTCATCCGTGCCTGCATTTAAAAAATAAATAAACCTTAGTCTCATCGGACTCATCCCTGGTGCTCCAGGCGCCTCCGCAGTTCTTCAGTGAAACAAAAGAAGTACACCCCGGCTTCACTGCGCATGTACGGGAGGTACGGGGCATGTACACTGAAGCTTGGTGTAGTCCTCTGCCTTCAGTGAAGAACTGTAGCGGCGCATAGAGTATAAAACTATATTTTTTTTTATTGCGTCTTTATACCAAGACGATTTGGGACTCTAAACCCCTGGTCTATAAGGGCCTGTGGATGGTTTAGTGTTCCAAATTGCCCTGACCGATTCCTTTTAATTGTGAGCCGTAACCTTTATGTTCTGTATTGACTGCAGAGAGAATAATTTATTTAAGCCATTAAGGGCAGATTAATCCTTGTAATTTCCTGAAGGAACATTTTCACATATTAAAGGGGTTGTCCAGGACCTAACATTTTTGATACTGATGATCTATCCACAGGATAGTATCAGATTGGCCCGGGTCTGACACCTGAACCCTCAACCGATAGCTGATCAATTTGGGTGTCAGACCCCGACCGATCTGATAGTGATCACCTATCCTATGGATAAGTCCTCAGTATGTTCAGATCCTGGACACTTTTTAATATTTGTATATAAAAGAAATAAATTAAATATTTTTTCTGGTTATAGTGTTTTACTCTTAATTTTGCTATCCTTTCATTCATGCCACCTTTTGTGCGATGTCAGGCTTCTAAGAAATTATTATTAATAATGTTGTTAATAATAATAATATTATTATTATATATAGATAGAGATATATATATATATATATATATATATATATATATATATATTTTTTTTTTTTTACTATTGTATTTTACTATTGTATGCAGGTATAATGTTCTGGTGTGAACAGAGCCGTGGACACGTTTTCTAATATAGACACTTTTTCTGGATTAAGTTACTTAGTTAGTTTGGGCTGCTAACAGTAGCCGTCTTTGTGCGCAGCGGGTCCGGTGCTCTGAATTCATTCTGCAATAAGCTGTACTTTTTCTGGGATCTAGAGACCTCGACAGCTTTCAGCTGAAGTGAGGGGGTCCATTTTCACCTTCTCTCATTTTATACACATCCAGCGCCCAGTGCTTCAGCTAGAGAAGTTAATGCAGTAAAATATAATAGACTACTAATGCTCCATAATACTTTTTTCAATTCTTAATATAGTGCTATGAAAAAAGACATTTCACTCTGAAAAATCACTGGCTTCAACACACACAATGGAGAGGTGGCAAATGGCAAAGGACTATTGTGTGTGTGTCAAAAAAATAAAAAAATAAAACTGATGTGTTAGTCATGTAGATGCAGCTGGTAAGTAATGAATAGGTTAATAAACAGCTTAGAGTTATTAGAATTAATATCTACACTACCGTTCAAAAGTTTGGGGTCACCCAGACAATTTTGTGTTTTCCATGAAAACTCACACTTTTATTTATCAAATGAGTTGCAAAATGAATAGAAAATATAGTCAAGACATTGACAAGGTTAGAAATAATGATTTTTATTTGAAATAATAATTTTCTCCTTCAAACTTTGCTTTCGTCAAAGGATGTTCCATTTGCAGCAATTCCAGCATTGCAGACCTTTGGCATTCTAGCTGTTAATTTTCTGAGGTAATCTGGAGACATTTCCCGCCATGCTTCCAGAAGCCCCTCCCACAAGTTGGATTGGCTTGATGGGCACTTTTTGCGTACCATACGGTCAAGCTGCTCCCACAACAGCTCAATGGGGTTGAGATCTGGTGACTGTGCTGGCCACTCCATTACAGATAGAATACCAGCTGCCGGCTTCTTCCCTAAATAGTTCCTGTATAATTTGGAGGTGCTTTGGGTCATTGCCCTGTTGTAGGATGAAATTGGCTCCAATCGAGCGCTGTCCACAGGGTATGGCATGGCGTTGCAAAATGGAGTGATAGCCTTCCTTATTCAAAATCCCTTTTACCTTGTACAAATCTCCCACTTTACCAGCACCAAAGCAACCCCAGACCATCACATTACCTCCACCATGCTGACAGATGGCGTCAGGCACTCTTCCAGCATCTTTTCAGTTGTTCTGCGTCTCACAAATGTTCTTCTGTGTGATCCAAACACCTCAAACTTCGATTCGTCTGTCCATAACACTTTTTTCCAATCTTCCTCTGTCCAATGTCTGTGTTCTTTTGCCCATGTTAATCTTTTCCTTTTATTAGCCAGTCTCAGATATGGCTTTTTCTTGGCCACTCTGCCCTGAAGGCCAGCATCCCTGAGTCGCCTCTTCACTGTAGACGTTGACACTGGTGTTTTGCGGGTACTATGTAATGAAGCTGCCAATTGAGGACCTGTGAGGCGTCGATTTCTCAAACTAGAGGCTCTAATGTACTTGTCTTGTTGCTCAGTTGTGCAGCGCGGCCTCCCACTTCTCTTTCTACTCTGGTTAGAGCCTGTTTGCGCTGTTCTCTGAAGGGAGTAGTACACACCGTTGTAGGAAATCTTCAGTTTCTTGGCAATTTCTCACATGGAATAGCCTTCATTTCTAAGAACAAGAATAGACTGTCGAGTTTCACATGAAAGTTCTCTTTTTCTGGCCATTTTGAGAGTTTAATTGAACCAACAAATGTAATGCTCCAGATTCTCAACTAGCTCAAAGGAAGGTCAGTTTTATAGCTTCTCTAACCAGCAAAACTGTTTTCAGCTGTGCTAACATACTTGCACAAGGGTTTTCAAGGGTTTTCTAAACATCCATTAGCCTTCTTACACAGTTAGCAAACACAATGTACCATTAGAACACTGGAGTGATGGTTGCTGGAAATGGGAATCTAAACACCTATGTAGATATTGCATTAAAAACCAGACGTTTGCAGCTTGAATAGTCGTTTACCACATTAACAATGTATAGAGTGTATTTCTCATTCATCTAATGTTATCTTCATTGAAGAAAAACTGTGCTTTTCTTTCAAAAATAAGGAAATTTCTAAGTGACCCTAAACTTTTGAACGGTAGTGTATATAATGACATTTATTTTTGCTTTGAAGGGCATCAGGACATTTGTGAAAAGTATTACCAGTAAACCAGAAAGCGATGCTATATCCACTCAGTGGTCTCCTAAACTCTCTCTTTGCCCCCCCACCCCCAGGTTGGCATTGGATGACTGTTCAGTGGAGGTCATCCAAGTCTAGAGAAACTCATAGTTATATGGAGCCATAATATGGCACTAATAGGAATGATGTGTTTTCCAGTGTTGTCATTAGGACTGTCTAGTTTTAACCCCTTAACAACTACTGTATACAGGGGCATAACTAGAAAAAACTGGGGCAGATAGCAATGCCACCTTTTACTGATCTCCTCCCCATGGTATATTGCCCCTTTATTGGCCCCCATACAATATTGCCTTGTTAATTAGCCCCCATACAGGATACTGTCCCCATTGCAGGCTCCCATATAATATACTGTCTCAATTGCAGGCTCCTATATAGTATATTATAGTATACTATAGTACACAGTACAGGCTCCCACAGAGGTACTTTAGGCCGCTACCTACTGGATTACTCCATAAGGTAACGGATGATATTCACTTGCCTGTCCCTTCTCCTATTCATGGCCTCAGCTCAGGCCTCCAGGGGGCGTTGCATAAAAGCAGTGGAGGGCTGGCTGTGCCCACAATTGTTATGGTGGTAGTTACACCCCATACTGTGTAGTGTTTTTATGGTGGCTGCTCAAGAGAGATTTTCTGCTGCACCACTTTTTTACCAAAGATACTAGCAGTCTTGTGAACTGAAGAATCCATATGTACAGGCTGTAGCTTGCAGCCATTAGCCTCAGGCACTGATTGCAGACCAATAAAGTTGGTCTTTGATTGTTTAACCTTTAGATGCAGTGGTCAGTGGTGAATGCAGCGTCTAGGATGTTTGACAGAAATGGGGGTGTCTTATTAAAGGGGTTGTTCAAGAATTAGGCAAACCCCGTTGGAGGGCGAGAACAATGTCACATAAGAAAAAAAAAATCATACTCCCTTGTCCCCAGCACTCTATTGTCTGATGTCAGTGCCTGCATGGGAAGTCCTGTGCCCCATGTCATCTCTAAAACCAATCCGTGGCCTCAGTAGTCGCTGGTAAGGAATCAGTGATGTCACCGGTCCCTTTCCAGCAAACACTGATTGGTCTCAGCAGCTATATGGGGCAATGGACTTCCAGCGATGAGGGTACAGCATACATCTGAACGGACTCCAGTGGTGAACAATGAAGCACCAGGGTCAGGTGAGTATAATAAAAATATATATTTATTTCATACTCACTTGACCCCAGAGGAAACCCAGACAAACACAGGGAGAACTTGCAAACTCCTTGCAGAAGTTGTCCTTGGTTGAATTTAAACCCTGGACCCCATTGCTGCAAGGCATCAGTGCTATCCACTGAGCCACCATGATGCACTAGACATGGGCATAAAAGGTAAATACTATGGAAATCCTGAACTTCAATTTTTTGGAGCTGTTGTGCGTCTTAGGCTCTGCGTTTGCCAGCATTGGGTGTGTGGTTTAGTAAACTCTCTTTCAGTACAGTCTATGGGTATGGGAACTACTGGCTGGTATTTTGGTTCAATTACAACATAAAGAAATTATGGGAGATTTTTTTTTTTTTTCTTAAATTTGATCGTAATGATGCCTGACTGTATATGGCCCCTGTGTAAACATATTCTAAAGGGAAATATCCTGGTTCCCTTTTTCAAGCCATGATAGATAGTTGACAATAGAGTGGCAATGTACCAGCTGCTGCCCCTATGAATAGACACCAAGGAACTCCATTGTCTGTGCTCGTGAGCACAATGCGGTCTACAATTCACTCTTAACGCTCCTCCATCCTGTATGTTCATCAATTGCACATTAATTACAGGAATACCAGCTTCTGCCGAGATTTTTGGTTGCCAGGTGAATGTTGAAAGACGTTTCAGGACTCTGAAAAAATCAATGAAGATAATGAATGTCCACATTTTATAAGTCGCTCGTGCTACAAGGAATTGAAGACTGACTTTTTGTCCTAGTGTCTCACATTGTCTGTCAATTAAAGTGAGACGATAATGACCTGGTATAGGACTCTTCATTAAGGTATTGCTGAGTGTCAATAGCTTGTATTGCTATGGAGGCAACACTGCCAATGAGACGCTGCACCTATTTATATACTGTCCCAGCATTTTGAAAGCAAGACACATCTCCTCCTTACGTCTTTTAGACACTTTTTGAATAAGTTTATTTTAAGACATTGGGGAAGGGGGGTGGGGGGATATTTATCAATCCCTCTAAGCCAGTTTTCTGGCGTAGAGGGATAATATTGTGGCTCACATTTGACACAAAGGCCCTTTCTTGCACCACATCCCGCTTTCTACACCTTGCTCATTACGTTGTAAGAATGTAGGCGGGGTCGCCTCGGCCCGACATATTTATTATAAATCACACCAGTTTTCTGCCATTAATAATATATTGTGTATGCCATTAAATGTTACTTACTTTGCCAAGCGCGTTACTGGTGAAGATGTCGATCCACTCACTTGCTATGCATTTGGCGTTGGGCTGAGCTCTAGAGCAGAGCTTGAAGGTAAGGTCACATCTGCGTCAGACTCATTTGCAGTGGCTGTCTGAAATCTCCTGCACATATAACTTTTTGTCCACAGATTTCAGTTTTAAAACCATGGACACCTGATGGATCCCATTGTAGCCAATGGGGTCTGTCGGGCTCCATATGTATCCACTATTGTAGCGATCAACTTGTCCATTGTTATGTTCTTCTTACGGACCAGAACAGCAGACAGGCCGGTGTATATGGGAATGTGTCCTAAGAGATTCCCAGATATTCATCCTTTAACCCCTGTACAAGGATCTGGTCTTTGCTGCAGGAAATCCCCAGGAGTAGTCTCTGTTAGCATTATCTGCTCTGCTCATGCCAGTCACTGCTAAGACATTGTACCAAGACAACAGACAAAGTGTATGGTTAGACAGTGCAGAGGTCAAAGCAGATGGAGATCTGTCACAATGGTGGTCAGGCAGAGGTCAGGGCAGATTGCAGACAGGAATATGAGGAAAACACCTTAGCAGACTGTACTAACCTAATAAACCGTATTGCTCAGGCACTGATGACTGGCTGAAGGACCCACAAAGTACCTGGCGCAGCAGGGGTTTGCCTAAAGCAAGCAGACTTTGGCATGCCATAGCCCTTTAAGCTAGCGCTGCTTGGCAACTTTTGGCCAAAAGACTTTAAAGATTGCATATTTGAAGCTGCAGTTGTACAGAGATCCAAAATGCTTTCTGCAAACTTTCAGGTCACAGCCGCACCACATTGCTGGTTGCAACATGACCATATTCCCCTATTATTAGGCACAATTTAGTAGTACCACATTGTAACCTTTTGTCTCATTGTAGCCCTAGCTCTAAGTCAGCATTCAGGGAGTGGGCACAAGAAAAATACCAGGCAGCGCACTGCAGGCAGAGGTACAAGCAGATTGTAACAGTTATTATTATTATTATTATTATTATTATTTCTGTATCAATTTTTAGGAGTAGAAAATAGACTAAATGTATTAAATAAATATGATATATGATATATAGTTATAAGTATTTTTTTTTTTTATGTGCCAGTCACTATTGAAAAACTAAGATGCTCTCTCTATTCTGAGGCTGAAGAGCTTGCACTTAAACACCTCCTTCCATTTGTTGTGTGCATGCCTGAGTGTCACGTGTTCTGAGGCCGCTTCCTTATTCACAACATAGAAGACGACTGGCAGCATTAAATGTCTTGATCTGAGTGTTCCCACGTCTTAGATGTGTAATATTATGATGCCCTGCTGACACTCGAAGCTGCAATGTGGATCTCTGTTTCAGAAGTGCCAGCAGTTACAGGGCAAATCTCCTGTTAATTGCAGGATAGTTTGTGGTGTTTTCCAGTCCTTTATTTTGGGGTTGATCTGCTCACCCTTTGGTCACCGCAGAAGGCTTTGAAGCTTTGATACTAGAGGTCACATCCAAGCTCAGGTCCTTGCAGTTCCTTAACTTAGAATTAGGGTAAACTAAACTCTTACTAATTGTACAGGGTAAGGGCAGGAAATGAATTTATTTACAGAAGATTTAGCTGCCCTGGAGGATGACTAGTAATCGTAGTTATAGCTTGTAATTGTGGAACTGTAAGATGTTGGGGAGTGGCTACAAAATTTATGTGTTGGTAAAAGTTAAAAAGAATTTTTGAGACTTAGTTTTATTTTTTTAATATTTTTTAGAAACCATCAAAAAATAAAAAATGATGCATGCCCATGTACACCCCATGGGATTGTGCACATCCTATGTGTTCTGTGTAGCTGCTGTGAGTAATCCAGTGGGTCAAAGACCCACAAAAACAAATCTATAGTGTGTGTATATGAGAAATAACTGAAACCGAACATCAACTAGGTTAACCAACGTAATATTTTTCACAGCGGTTATTTCGATTTTTTTTTTTTATATTTTTTTTTTTAATTGCAGTATTTGCAAGGTTCTAACTGTAGTTTTGTTTGGACTGAACACATCTGAATCAGACCTGCTACTAGGCGGGAGGGTCTCTTGAGACCCTAGATTATAATAAGTGGAGGCCCAGGGGAGGTGATCGAACATAAAAAAAAATAAAAAAATAAAAATTAGTGTTACTCAGCTCTCCTGGGCTCCGGTGCGACTCCCTGCTTTCTTCGTCTTCTGTCTGACGTCAGGGACCACTGAGGTCTGTGATTGGGCCTCAGCAGCTGACGTGGAATCTTTATGTATTGAGGCAAGCATCACAATGCTGTGTGACCCATGTGATTGGGTCTCAGCATTCCCTGGCATCAGTCTGAAGACCCGGAGACAGCAGGGAGTCGTGTTTGTTCACCATCCCTCATAGGACCCCACAGTATAATAGCAGTTCCAGTTTGGCCCGATTGAAGTCGCTGGGCGAACCTCACTAGACAAATTTAGCAAGGTTCATCCAACGCGTACTCATACTGTAAAAGGGGCGTGAGCTAAATAATCTCCATGAATTGTAATCGAGGTAAAATGCCCGATTAATCGTGATTTCAATTTAGGTCATAATCACCCAGCTCTAGTCACCAATACCGCCATTGATTGCTTGAAGCATCAGAATGGTAGAGACCAGCGGAGGATCTCGTCAGAACAGCAGGATATAGGTGAGAATTTCCACTTTTATTTAATTAACCCATTCTTACGCTAAGTTCACATTAGCGTTGGTTGTCATCTGTTCTTCTATGTCTGAGGACCAGAACAATGGACAGTTGTACCTCTAAAATAGCAGTGCCAGTCACGCGGAGCCCGACAGACTCCATTGACTATAATGGGGTCTGTCAGATGTCCATTGTTTTAAGCCGAAGTGGAATATTTTGCTGGAAAACCCCTTTAATTATGTCATAAATTTAAAATTTCTTTTCACGATATTTACAGAAAATGGGAAGGACGTGATAAAGAAATGGATTTGACAATAATCGTGGGTTTTGGAGGCAGACAGATATGAGGACAGGTTTATAATGTCTCATAATCTGGTAATTTATTAGAGCTGGAAAATGTGACATTTAACTCGCACTTTTAGGCTTTTATAAACTTTTGCAAAAACCTTTTTATTTGTCCAGTGCATCTACAGTAAAAAGAACTAAGTAGCTTTGGAGAATAAAAAAAAAAAAAATCTAACAATTGAGAGTACAGCTCCTATTTCTCCATGGGTACAGATGTAAAAAAAAAAAAAAAAAAAAAAAATTGATCTGATTTACTAAGCTAAATCCACCAGAATTCTGGCCCAATTTGCCAGGGTAGAGTCAAAGTTGCAGCCAATTTTGGGTAGCGTCAGAAAGAAGTGATAGCTGAAATGTGATAAAATATTAAATTATGCAAATAATATTGTATAATTAATTAGATTCATGGTTTGTTACATACTTGCTATACAAAGTCAGTTACAAGTTTTATTTTGTGAATTAGACAAACTTTACGGCTTTTGTCTGACTATGGCGGTCAGCCAATGATGGAGGAGTCAGAATCCGGCTGTGGAAAAATAGAGGACTTAGAGTTGGTGGTTTGACCTATTCACTCCATAGCTTGGTAGTTTGTACAAACTGGGGTGCTATATGTAGCCTCGTGCTAGATTTATTTTGTGTCTTAGGCTAAGGCCCCCGTAGTGAAAAAGCGATGCGGGAAAAACCGCGGCGGTAACGCATTGTGTTTTTTTTCCACACCACTTTTCATTCTGCTGTGCGTAGTTTTCTGTAATGTGTAGATGGGATTCTCTAAAATCCCATCCACTTTGCAGGGACTGTAAAACACTGTGGTACACCATGTGGGGCCCCCGGCCTTAGACATTTTTTTGTTTCTTGGGAGACAAGGGGTCATGGCTTAAATTAAAAACAAAAAAAAAACAATGCAATGAATTTGGCACATCTTAGCCAGTTAAAGACTTAGAGGGGTTTTTCTTAGACTTATAGGGGTTTTAGTCACTTATTCTCTACAGCAGAGGGCTGCAACACTCTTATTGGGAGGATGACTGCATGCCTTCAGGCAATATTATCTGCGTCCTTAGGAAATTGTTTTTCTTGTTTGGCAAAATGTATTGGTAGGAGTGCCCCAACAAATTTATATATTTTTTTTTTCTCCAAGGGTGTCTGAAAAGGTTGGGAAACTCTGTTCTACAGGATAGAGAATATGTGTCTGATCACTAGAGTTGTCACCACTGGAGCCCCAGCAGGCAGAAGAATGAGGGACTACAAGTTCCCATGAGTATTCCATCTGAACGCTTGGCCACATCTCCACTCACTTCTATGGGATTCCTGGAAATTGGTATTCGGGCATCCTCATAAGAGAGAATTGGGCAGTGGCCACATGGAGCATTTGGGGGAACTTTCCCCATTCTCATAGATATTAATAATGGCCTTGTGCCTTCTGTTTTTTTACTCGTTCAGATAAACTTGCTTGGATGTGTGATCAAGAAACAGACACCTTGATCTGTTAAAAAAATAGAAAAAGACTGTATGTGAATAGCCCCAGACTGTGTGCAGTTTAAAAAATAAAAACCAGCATACTGAAAATAATAATGGTCATGTGAATAAAGCTTATGGCCCCATACATATGACCATGGGTTATGGGGCTGTGAGCAGAACTCAGGACATGTCCTATTCCTATCCGCTTTTTGGCCCCGTTGACTGGCCTCAATGAATGGAGCTGTGTTGAGGCACGGGCGGCAGACTGATGTTATCTGGTCCTGTCTGTGCCATTCAATCGCGTGCATGTCACCTAACACAGATATTTGGGCTTAAGGACACAGTCCGTGTATCGGCAGTATTTCTTAGCCTGACCCTGGCTGCTTGGACTGAACCTACAGCATCTTATTGATTTATGATGCTAAAAGCTTCAGAACTATTACAGCTCTACTTGTCCTGCACTCGGAGCATTATGTGGGTACGGGACAGTACAGATGTAGTTCAGAAGCTCTCCACACCATGAATCACTGTCATGCTGTATGTTCAGCTTACAAGAGCTGCCGACAGGCGGGAAATACAGCTGATGTGGACCGTATTGCTTGGCCAGAATATAGCTATGTGAAAGGGTCCCAAGGATCTAGTCATCGATCCTTATCGACTATCTTATCCTTCAGTGTCGTTTTTTTTCTTTCACTGATCCATTCGCCTCAATGAGTAGATTGTATCCATGAAAACTTACCTGATAGTCCAATTGCTCTATTTTTTCCTGGGTTAAGGGCACCATACAGCCATTAAAGTGGGTGTCTGTATAGGCTGTAATTGATGTAAGCATCTGTATTGTCCTATCCAGGTATATTATACTGTCTTTAGTTTTCTTACCTTTCCTACCTAGCGATTGGTTCCTGATACTTGGAGCCAGTCATTTGTCACACCATTTATTATGTCCCTATACTTTACTGAATAAATAAATCCAGCCATGTTTAGTGCAGCGGTGACTAAAAGTGACACAAGCACCTGTCCATATAACTGTCCTGAACCCAATAACTCATGGGATTCTTTTGGCTCTTTTGATGCTAATAACTTTCAGTCACTTCTCATCCAGCCCGGATCTGAACCGGTGACCTGTAGGTGAAAGAATCTGTTTTCCATGTATATGTTTCCTGCACCTTTAATCCAGATTCCCACAGAGAGCACGGACTTTACAGAATTGGGGAAATGGATGTTTTAAAGCAATTGGGATCAGTAGACAGGCAGCACATAATTCTCTGAAGATCAGGCTTTATATACAGATTTGCAGGCAAACACTGGAAGAAGTAAGGGTTACGGCCAGAGCCAAGTTAAATATTATCTAGCTTGCAAAGGGTTATCGCGGCCCCCCCCCCCCCCCGCTGTGCTGAGTCACATCCTTGTGATGATTCAGTTTTACTTTGCACACACATTATGTTGGGAAATGGATTGCCAATGAAACGTGATGCTATGATGAACTTATTTCTCCAGGACAATAGAGCTGTAATTGGAAATGTATGTAGGTGCAGCTTGGGGGTTCCTCAGCAGCGTATTCCATCATCTGGCAAAATACATTGTCCTTTTTTGGATGGCAGGACTGGTTCCTCAAGGTATTGCATGCTAAGTGCACGATACAATAAATCACAAGTAACATTACAGCAGAATTTGCTAAAGCTGTGGGTAAAATTCAGATGGCTGGTAGCGGTACGTACATAAATCATAGTTTACGCCATTAAACAGTCCATAGTCTTGATTAATGGTTATTCCGTTCCTACAAAGATATTCTTCTACACACTTGGAGGGAATGTGTTGAGGGTTTTCTGCACATTTATGTGGATACAATAAGCAAACATAGAAAGTTTTACTGGTATTGACGTCTGTCCTTAAACAAATGGTAAAGTGAAAATGGGAAAAAATTGGTGTCTACAGGCTCAAAAAGGGTTACCAATCTACCCTAGCTCCGCCGATTCCTGTTGGTTTTTGCTTTATGGTCCTGTCTCTGGTGCCGGCTGCCATTTACTCAACCTCCTTATGCAATGAGGGACAGGAAGATGAGACATGTTGGATTTCAGTATGCCTAGTCCTTTGTTCTAGTTGGAAGATAAACTGTTAGAGGTTTCTGGCTACACTTTCTCTTTTGCCTTACGTGATGGGCCAGGAGTTTGGACATAACACCTTAGATGGCTGTCAGCTTTTCTTCCTAATCTCCACATACACTTGCACTCTTGTTATTTAGTAGGGGAAGGGGTATAAGCCAGTGCCAGACACCTCATGTATGGACTTATCACAGAGAAAAACCCTACCTGCCCAATCCTTCTTTCCCTAGCAACTGTGCAGGGAGGGACAACATGCCAACTCCATACAGAATTAATTGGCTCGTCCTGTTTCAGCCAATACTTCTCTAATGTGTATACCTGGTTTTAGGCTATCTCTACGTCACCATGCAGTACAATTCAATATTAATATTTGGTCACTTGCAGACAGACTGTGCTGGCTACTGGAAGGAGGAGAAGGGTAAAGCCAAGTTTACTTCTTTTTATATTGTAATTTTTGGAGTTTGGGAAACCTCAGAGCTGAAATATGGGATGTCTGTAAAAATGGATGGGCTTTCTGGAAGTTTTCAAGAGTTTGTCTAGTCACGGAAGATTATTAATCGGGCATGGCTCCGCTAGTGCTTGTCTGTAGCAGTCACATGTCCCTTTTTCAGGGTGTCATTGTGAAACTAGAGACCTGCAGAGGACTGGTTGGTGACGGTATAGGAGTGACAAGGGTGAGGTGAATATGGCGGTCTTAAAAATTCTTTAGCTCGTTTATCAATTTTTTTTGGGTTGGACATTATACACAGTAGACAAGCCTAGGTTTGTATACCCTCTTTTTTTTGTTTTTGTTTTGGGGGGACTCGTCCACCGGCACCAACCAGATTGCCCTAACAATTTTCCTTCTGGAAAACAAGTGTTGGGGTTAGATTCCTTGCAATGGGCAACCACTTTACTTGCCATGCATCAGCCATAAGGAGTAGACTGTTAGCAGGACCAAAGTCACACCAAAAATCTTCAAAAGCGTTCCAAGTTTAAAAGGCAAGCTTTTATTGGGTCAGAAGGAATGAGCCATAAGGAATCTCTATTTTTTTTTTTTTTTTTTTTTTTGTTTTTGTTTATACTCGCCTCTTCTTGCATCTGAGCCAGAGATATAACCAAGATAAAAGAAAAGTCTAAATATACCTCCTTGGGCTGTAGGCCACTGTTCTGTGGCTGCTAAGTCACCAGTGTTAAGTGAGACTTCTCTAATCAGCCCATTATCTCATTTTCTGCATTGCCCCATTTAAAAATTTTTCACAAAAATATTTATTGTTCTTATTTTAATGAGATTTATTTGTCTGTTTTGTGATTTTATAGCAACAAAAAATACCAAATAATCAGTAGATTTTGTTTTAAATGTTTCACAGATCATTAGGCGGCATTTAATATTCCGAACCTGAGCGTCTCTGTGTGTGAGATATTATGCAACAAGAAGGCGAGGTGGTTATATCGGTGCTTTGTTCTGTTCTTCTATTTCTCCGTCGCAGAAAGAGAACCAATTAATTTTTTGTACATCAAATGAACTGTGGATGCCGTAGCTACTCTTACAGTTGGATGTTAACTTTTTCTGGGAGTCAAAAATGTAAATGAGCAAGTTTCGCTAGTTGTACCCAAAAATCTCATTAGCGAGATGTATTTTTAACACCGACCAAATGAGGAATGTGCTTGGTATTTGAAAGGAGAACAAAATGAAAGAAAGATGTTCTTCAGTAAATTAATTTATTGCAGTTATCAAAAGGAATGGGGTTCAGCATCTTTCTCCTTCATTGGCCACCAGTCTACTTCTGATATGGCACGTCTTCCGATGGTAGAGGAACTTAGCCGCTGAACTTTTAGAAGGCGCTACACCAGCAAAGATTGGTTCTAATTCTTTGTTCTTCTTACCTTCATGTGCCATCTTCCCGCAAACATTTGCTAATAACAAAGGCCTTGGATTAGCTCACTATTGTGTGTAGTCTATTTCTAAGTATTATTATTATTATTATTATTATTATTATTCTTTCAGGTAATTCTGTACTTTCTGTTTACGATTATCAGAATTGTTATTTTTAATGAAGCACTACTAACTTTTTTTTTTTTTTCTTCTCCTATAGTAAGTTAGGGTAAATGGAAGTGAAGTTGGAGGGTTATTCCCATCTTGATAAATCACTGCCTAGATGGGAATTACTGTCCTAAATCAAAACCTCTATGGTGCTTCTTATGGTAGCAGTGCTGCTCTACACTGTTCCTGTAACTCCTTTAGAGGAGAATTGGAGCAACAGGAACACCGTAGCCTATTTTAGCTGTTTCTGTAACTGTGGATCTACGGAAGCAGCAGTTTCTTTAGCTTCGATATACCTCTGTGGGAGTTGCACTGCTCTCCTGTTCCCGTAGTTCCCCTCCCAGGGCAGTTATTCCCATGTAATTAGCGATTTACAAAGGTGGGGATGTTCTTACCACTTTATCAGTGAATTATACACTCCATTCTTTCTGGTGTCCCATATGAATTCTCCAAATCATACTGACTATTTTGTGTGGACCAGTCTTGCATTCCAATGAGACTAACAGTGAGGCTCTTTATAGGGATGAAGAAACTGTCTTCTGGTCCACAAGATTTGGGAAAGTCTGATTCGGAGTCACATAATTTTGCGGGGAATGCAAACAAAGCAGATAATTCTCTAAGGTCCTACCCACATGTCAGAAAGTGAAATGGAATTTAAGATGGTCTCCCGTCTCAGAATCCTTTCCACTTCCTACCCTGTGCATCTCGCAGTGCAAATCCGAAAAAGAACTTTGTCTTTCTGTCATGGGTTTTATCGCCGATTAGCCTTAGAGTCAATGGGGTTAATCAGCCCAAGTTTCGTGCTGCGGGTTCTATGGCCGAATCAACCGCAGAATTCTTGGATAAAACTAGCAGGTTGCTTATTTTTCTTCAGCATCCTGTGCTGGTCTCCACCTCAGAATCAGTGCCAGATTCCTCTGTGTGAATTTACCCTAATAATGCAAATGATAAGAAAACTAACCCCTCATCTGAAGAAAATGTAAAAAAAAAACTCACTAGGTTGATCATCTAGACTTCAATTTTGAGTATTGCTTTTCTTTTTCTTTAATCGTAGTTGTCATATTGTGGATTTTGTTTTTTTTTTTTTGTTTTTTTTGCTCTACCTTGAAAATTAGGAATACATTTACAGAAATAAAACAGTCATTGGGATTTTTATTATATATATATATATATATATATATATATATATATATATATATACACACTACTAGCAGAAGGACCCGGCTTTGCACGGGTATATTTCATTTTTTGTTTGTGTAGTGGCCCCATAATAATAGGTTGGTTGCTATGGAAACCTGGTGTAAAGCTGTGTGTATGTGAAAACTGAAGAACCTTCAAGTTTCCATTGGTTCTTAATCTCAGTTTGGAAAAATGAAAAACCTGTGATCAGTTATGGAAACCTGGAGAGCTGAGACCCGATCTAAAACCTTCCCGGACACCTGATGTACCTGTGTACCAAATTTGGTGAGGATCGGTCCAGTTGTTTGGTCGTGCATAAAGAACAGACAGACAAATACTCTTATATATATATATATATATATATATATATATATATATGAGATTAAGCTGCATACCAATATCCTATTCCCGACTGTATTTTCAACCAGTGATATCTCTGGAAATAAGTTAGATAGCAGTGCACCGTAATGTCACATGAAAGAAGAGAACCAAAAGCATTTTCTCTACTTTTTACACAGCCCCGTACTCCATATACAGTAACATTCAATGAGAGGCAGGAACAGCTCTCAATATAGAAACAAGGGAAAGAGTGAAAAATGCAGAATTTCAAAGAAAGGAGCCAACATTTTGTTATTAAAGTATATTACAAAATTTATTTAAATAATTTAATTATTTATTTAATCAAAAGTTGTCCAAAGTTTAGTTATGCTTTAATAGGTGAGTGGATTACCACCTATTAACATGGACTTAGATGAAGCTGCTCCCTGCCCCCCTAATAACTATTTAAGATCAATTTGCATGTTTTAATCCAAGGTTTTAAAAGATAAGTCTGCATCAGAAAGCTTAGTGAGGGGTACCATTGGAAAGGTCAATATTTGATGGACCAGTTTAGGGTAAAAAAAAAAAAAAAACACGTAACAAGTTCCCTTTTAAATACAACACACAGAATTACCAACTAGAACATAATCAATGATATCGATCAATTACATTCACACATGAAGCAGCATATCGATGACCATTATTTCCGCCATTGCGTTTCTATAACATATTCCGCTTTCTTCAACTGTAGTAAAAAATCGAAGGCAGTGAATAATGTATTTTCTTTCCAGTAAAATAAAATTTACATTGCGCTTTTATCTAAGGGTCCACCATCTTATCAGTCAGGTGCCCTAACTCTTTTCACTAGTGTCACACAAACTCTCCGGGTCTTTTGGTGCTGCATCCAGGGGGACCCCTTTGAGTCAAAAGCAAAATTGTTTTGGATTGGTTGAGTTGCCTTAGCCTACGTTCACACTCCCGTTGTTAATGTCCGTTGCTGTCATCCATCATAGGATGACAGAACCTGACGTGAACTGTAGCAAAGTAATGGACACTGGCAGAGCCCGCTCCACTCTCTGTGTCTGTTCCCGTTGACTCCAGTGTAAACAGCATGACACATGTTGTCTTCCCACATGTTTGTTTACTTTTGTAATCCATGCTGGGCTTTTTCTTCCGTCTCAAAAGTAATAAACATGATGGAAGAAAGCTTCCATTGGGGTGAATGCGGACAGAGCCCCCTCTGTTTTTATCTGTCATGTAGTGTTTGATGCTTTCATCTTATGATGGATGAGAGCAACGGACCTTAAATAACGGTGGTGTGAACCTAGCCTTAGCAGACATTAGTCTTTTTTGTTGGACAAGTGGATTAAAGTAGAGTTTTTCCTCCTGTCTTAAAAGTGCTTTATGTGGAGGACAAGCAGCAGAAATACATTTTGCTTTTGTTGTTGACCTTTAAAGGGATTATCCGATTTCTAGTATTTCCATCAATGTTACATTTGATGTCTATGGGGTAGCACTTTTTTATTTTATTTTTATATTACCCATTACTGAAGTGACTTGCAGTTATTGTCGGCTTTAGCTATGATGTAGAATTTTGAGGAAGGGCTCTAAAATTATGCAGTTCAATAATGCCAAAATATAGAGCTTCCTAACTAGCAAACAAAAACTGGAAAGTTGTGTTATTTTTGACTTAAGAACGACCTGTCAGCTCTCCTGACATATCTGTGCTAGTGTTTAAAAAAAAAAAAAAAAAAAACAAAACCTAATATAAAATTATATATTTATATTTTGCATTCTCCATAAGGCTACAGGCTACTTTATGTTATAGGGACAGAAAAAATGGAAAACTTGATGCAGACAGATTTCATATGACGGAGACAAACTGATCCCTAAAGATCCTATTGACTCTAATGGGATCCATATCAGGTATCCATTATGGTGTCCATCATTATTCTGCAATTTTTGATGGAATCTGTGATGGAAACTGCTAACAAAAACTCCAATGCAGATGTAAAAAAATTAAAAAACACAAATATTGCGAACAATACCTTTATGATAGCAATTCTGGAGCATCTTTCCTTAGAACTCTGTATAGTGCCTTTCCTTTGCTAATCCTCATACAAATTAATGAATCTATTAATAACTTGGTGAAGCCATTTCTCTTGTCAATGGCGTCTACAACATCTGATACTGTCAGCACTGAATGAACAGTGGGGAGATAAACTAAAACTGTGTAACTTTTAGACAGTGCAAAGTTAGACCAGACAGTCTTAAACTGCACCAGCTTTTCCAAAGTGTCTAACGCTGTTTGATAATCTGGCAGTCTTTTAGACTTTCTAATCTAACTTTACACCACTTTTTAGTTGGTTTAGTTTTATGATAGAATTTTGGCACAGCCTCCAAAATTTTGGCACAGGTTGTAGCTCTCAGTTTAGCATATTAAGTCACACCCATTTTCCAATAAGACATACCCACATGTCATATGAGACACACAAACTGTTAGAAAGTGTCTGAAACAAATAGGGGCAGATTTAATATGCATTGCATGCCAGTTTTCTGTTGTATAAGGCATAAAAAATGTCTCAATTTTTTGCACAAATCATGGCTTTGCGCAAAGCGTTTGCTTTTTCTTTTCAGCGCCACCTTTGCCACTTTCCCAAAAAGGGAGTGGAGTGAGGGCATGTATCAGGAGGGTTCATTGGCCCTGCTACATTTATCATCATTTACACCAGAAATGTGGTGTAAATAATGCAAGAAATCAACGCCAGTTATGAGGTCCACCCTCCGTTGGGGTTTTGAAGACTGGCTTTAAGAAGATCAGTTTTTATAAATAAAAGGTGTAAAGCATGTACACTATAATTTTGACATATATTTATTAGTTTATCTGCCCCAATATGTGTAGAGAGACACCCTCAACTGGTAACACCAGGTAGTCAGTTTATTCAGAAGTTTCTTGGAAGAACGCCACATTGTAGAGTCCTATGAGTAGATGCTCTAGCACTGCAATAGTATAGTTGTCAAAGAATGGAGCAAAAAACAGGGTTGAGTGCAATATGTAAGGTAAACTGGAACTGAGTGGGGAGTTATTAGGCTAAGTTCACACTACCATTTATTAACATACATTGCTGTCATAGGATAAGAGTAACGGACATTAAAGGGGTTTCCAGGGTAAGTGGTTTTTTTTTTTTATATTATATAAGGCCATGGGAGGTGAAAACAATAAACCCATACTCACTTGTTCTCAGTGCTCTGGTGTCTCCCAGTGCGATCAGGTCCTGCTGCTCTGGTGTCTTCTGCCAGAAGTCCCGGAAGAAGACGTCCTGTGGCCTTTCCTTAGGCCACTGATTGGCCTCAACAGTCATGTGCAGTGGGAACTTCTGCCAAAACAATACACCGGAGCAGCAGGATCGGACCACGCTGGGAGACATTGGAGCATTGGGGACAGGTGAGTATGAGCTTTATTTTAAACATTTTTTTCACCTTCCCCGGCCTCTTATATAATAAAAAAAAAAAAAAAAAAAAAACTGTATCCTGGACAACCCCTTTATCTATAGTGGAGTAAGAGACATAGATGAAGCCCCCTCCATCAATGTCCAGTTCCATTGACTCTAATGTAAGCAATGTGACTGACACTTTCTTTCATCATTATTGTTTACTTTTGTAACAGAAGGAAAAGTTCGCATGCAGGACTTTTTCTTCCATCAGAAAAGTAAAAAACAATGGAAGAAAGCTTCCATCATGGTTTTTATTACATTGGTATGAATGCAGATGCACCCGATAGACGGGGCTTTATTTGCATCTGTCATTTTAATGTCTGTTGCTCTTATCCTTAGAGGTGAGAGCAGTGGATATTAAATAATAGTAGCGTGAACTAGTGGTGAGAGGAAATAAACATCTTATATCATGATAGATTTTGCTCCATCAACGTATAGTACAATGCCATTTGGGTATGGGCAAATGATGGCTTTTACTGCTATGGTTTTGCTATTTGGAGGGCTTTTTGAAGAATATTGAAAAGCATTTATGACCTCACATATTCCTTTAGTATGTCTGAAGGATTAAGATGGTTTAAAAAAAATAAACAATTTTCTCATTATTATTATTCCTTTAGGAAAAGTGTGGCCCTTCTATGTAAGGCACGGTGAATCTGCACAACACAACATCTACGTATACACTTTGTTATTCATTTTCCACGTTCTGCCCATCTCCTTGCACGTTCCTCTTTTGACATGGGAAGAATTTGCTGTGTGTAAAAGAGCAGCGCAGCTTTGGCCGACTTACCATTTGAAGCAGATTCCCATCCCATGAACTGGAAAATTAAATCAGGTTACAGCATAGATTAACATCCAGGCTTGTGGGTAGAAGAGAAGGCCGCTAAACTCCATGAAATTAAGCAACAAGATTATATTGTTCAGGATACATTTCAAAGCTCCCTTCCATATTGTTCTCTGCTTTTCCCTCCGCTGTAATCTAATTTAAGCCTTAATACTATATTGTACTTTTTTCTGTCTATTAATCTCACTTTGCTGAAGATCAGTGTAAAGTCAAAATCCATTTTTCCCAAACTGCTGGAGAGATTTCCTGTGGAAGGTAATCGGGAGGAAAGAAGAAAGGCTAGATAAGGGAGTGAGGTGTTTTATCCCCTTCTTGAGTATATTATATTCATAATCTGTTACTTTTATGCTTATTGAATATGTAAGCTTTAATATGTTTATTTTATGTCCACTACTATCCATCTATATATTCTAGATACACTTCAGTCAATATCAATATGTGTTATTTCCATCTCAACCAATCCTAACTAAGGTGGGAATAGTTAGTCGCAAGTCCCAGACTCCAGGTTGTTTCTGTAACAGTAGATAGGCATGTGACCAAGGGAAGCAGTATAGTTACCCTCATTCTATAACTGCCGAGCTACAGAAACCGTGCAGCTATGCTACTCGGCTTCCCATTAACCCCTTTGGGAGTTAGCGTAACACCCCTAGGCTGTGTTCATGCTTCCTGCCCTGACGGTCGGGATTTGCAGATAGCTATTCCCATCTTGGCCATGATTGGCTGACATATGTATAACCCTTTAATAATATGTTCACAGGCTCAGCCCAATATAGTAAATCCCTCCCAATCACATGCGTAGGGTTGAGCTACAATACTTGACACATTTAGTGTACAACAGTAGAGCTGTTCCCTGGGGAAAAAACAAATCTTTATATGTACCTAACACAACTCTGTTTAATAGTCACGAACTTCACAATGAATGCAGGGGATTATAATAAAATAAATCTTAGCAATACAAAGTAGGGCTGGACAATTATGACCTAAATCAAAATTGCGATTAATTGGGCATTTTATCTCGATTTACGATTAATGGCGATTATTTAGGTCACACACCTTTTAAAGTATGAGTTTGTGTTGGGCAAACCTCGCGCTGTTTGGTGGTTTCATTCAGACCAAACACGTCTTAACCGAAACTGCTGTTATACTCTGGGGTCTCTTCAGACACAGGTCTTGTTGTGAGTCAGAAGACCTCAAGAGAACAGGGAGTTGCAGCAGAGCCCAGGAGAGGTGAGTAACACTGTTTGTTTGATCACCTTCCCTGGCTAATTATACCCTGGGGGGTTCAGTTCAGACCTGTTCGGTCCGAACGAAACTGCAGATGAAGCCTCGCGAATATTGTAATAACCAAAACGAAATATCTGTAAGTGTAGGCACCCCTGAAATATTTCCAGAGAATTAAATATTTCTCCCAGAAAATTGTTGTTGTTGTTGTGCACCATGGACAAAGGAACATCAAGATCTCTGGCGATGGACTTGTAACCTTGAGATTGTTGTTTCACAATTTTGGTTCTCAAGTCCTCAGACAGTTCTCTTCTCCTCTTTCTGTTCTCCGTGCTTAGTATGGCGCACACACAGATACACAATGCAAAGATTGAGTCAACTTCTCTCCTTTGTATCTGGTTTTGTGATTTTTTTTTTTTTTTTTTTTTTTTTTTTTTTTTTATATCGCCCACACCTGTTACTTGCCATAGGTTAGTTTGGCCAAGCATCACATGCTTGAAACTGTTATTTACCCACAATTTTGAAAAGGTGCCAACAGTTTTGTCAGGGTCCATTTTTAGATTTGTGTGTGACATAATGTCCAGTTTGCATTTTTTTTCTCAGTTTTTTGAGTTGTCCCAATACACACAAACAATATAAACATGTGTATAACAAAATATGTGTGATTGCAAAAATTTTCTGGGAGAAATACTTCCTTTTCTGGAAAAATTTAAGGAGTGCCAACACATATGGCCATGACTGTATGCTAACTTCTAGACAAGAAGTCATTTGCTCATCTTTCCTGCCCTCTTCAAAATACATTGACATTCTGTAATCCTGAGAATCGGTGGCCATATATATCCTAAGTTCTGGTAGTGCAGCAATACTACACCTTACCAAACCTTATGAGTGTCCCCACTGGTCTGTGCAGGAGTGTAGCTATTTCTTGCTGTAGCTTACGTCTGTTGTGCCTTTTGCTGGGTATCAGCTCTAACATATGGTGCTCATGGTTAGAGAACAGTACACATGAGAAAAATATTCATTTATGGTGTCTAAAGGGCTCTGTAATGAACAAATAAAATGCTGAACTTCTTTTTTTTTAAAACCAAAGTTTCCCTTTAAGATCAATCTTATTTCTTAAGTCTTTGTGCTTTTGTGGAATTCAAAGAGACTTCTAACTGAAGTTATTATATAATGTTGATACTGGAATAAGGATTTGATACAAAGTTTTTCAGCGGGATTATTTTCCATATAAACTATAAAACATTTTATAAAATGTTCCCAGACTGTTTCAAAGCCAATGAAAAACATCTGACATGTTATAGAGCATGAAGGCTAGTAAAAAATACATAAATAAATAAAAGTAGCCTGCTGCCAATGGGAACGTTTAACTGCATTCTGCTTCGCTTAAGGGTCTCGGTTCTGTGTGTTTGTAACTTTTGTTTCATAGTATTCAACAGGAAAAAAAAAAATCTGTCCTTTATACAGTGCTATGGGAATGATACAATTTGATGTTTTTAGGTTGGTCATATTGAGAAATATTATATATAGTACAGATTTACAACTAGACTCATCTTAGGCACATCTAGTTTGAGCAACAGTTTTTCCAACTTGCTAGACGTGGGTGTGGTGTCTGAGAAAAAGGGAGCGTGGCTTACAATTGCCAAGATGTCAGAAATGGCTTAAAATTCTGGCTTGAAGTAAGGTTCAAAGGGTACCCGAGATTTCATGAAAAGTTTAAATATATGCAGGGTCTTGCTGTGCAGTCTGTTCTTTGACTGTATAAGCTTTCATATATGGTGTCAGTTTTTTTGATGCTAATGTTTCCATTTTGGGTGAAACACGTTTTGCATTTTACTTTTGAGGCATGTACAAAAAGGAGCAGTCTGCCCCCTTCCCCTGTCGATTTATAACTAGTTTGGTCTGTGTACTTGTAATTTTGCCAGGAGTAACTGTACAAGAGCAAACAAATAGCTGAGAAAGCCCAAGTGACCATCATATGGGATATCCAGGAACACTAAACTGCAAATATAGGGCAGATATATGCAGATACCCACTACATTATAGCAGCTACCATGTAGGCATGACACCGGAACAGACCAATCTGTGAGCACAGTCAGTAAAGCTGCTTGCTGTCTGTAAATATTAGAAACCACACAAGCAGCCAGAAGTAGATAGTACATAGACTTTTTTCTGACATTGTAAGCTGTGAGATGTGCAGAATCTTCAGTCCTTGCAGTTTGCAGACATGGATGTGCAGGCTATGAGGAAAATTGGCCCCTCCATCTGCATTCAAAAGGGGTTTCCTCTTTCACTCAGTAAATGCAGTTGGGAGGGGCTGATTTTACGCATAGCCTGCACAGCTATGTCTGCAAAGAGAGAAACCCCTTTCTTCTCACCTCACTGTCTTTTTCTCTTGCTTCCCTAGTAAGTATAGGATCACGATGATGGACTGAAAAAGCCGACAATGACTGATGCAGAAAGCTTCTGTCTTGTTTGTAACGTTACAATGATTTGAGATGGAAGCAGACTGAGAGTGCTCAGTCTGCAACAGTAACTGTATTGGCTTTTCAGTCTGTTGTTCTGATCCTATGATGTATCATAGCAGTGGACGTGAATGACGACAGTATGAATGTACCCTAAGCTAACTTTAAGTTATCACAAAACAACATGAAAAATTTGTTTTAAAATTTATTATACAGTACAGTAGTAGATATTCTATAATTCAGTACAGGCATAGTACGTTACATATTTATTTTCAATCACTTTGTTCGGTGAATTAGAGGATCTTTAATTCTTTCTGACCAAAGGTGTCAGCCATTTATAGAAATCTCGAAAAATAGCAATTTGAGTCTGTGGTTTGGCCTACCGACTCCACAACCCCGGTTATCAGCATGACATGTGCAATGGGGACAACTGTAAACCAGCGTAAATTTTCCGGTGTATGGCACGTGATCTACATTGAAACAGGAAGCTAGAAGATGTCACATGATGCACATGCTATCAGCTACACTTCTAAAACAAGGATATATTAGAAAAATGCTTGTTATTCCCTTCCAATTCTACTGAAATAAAAAGGTGTCCCAGAAAGGTTTAGTTTCTTGGTTGGGGTGATGAAATACACAGGAGCAACTTCTCTTCTTGAAGTGAACACAATTCACTGACTAAAGAATTACGTTGTCTTCAAATGCTTGCTTAGTGGCTGTGCGCCTCCTGGTATGATTTGCCCTGTATATACTGAGCAAATCAGATGTTCCTTCCTCTTGATGCTCCCTCTCCCCTCTCACAGCATGCAGTCTCACACACAAGCTGGGGAGGAGAGATTTCAGCTGCAACCCCTCTGTTATGTCAAATACTTATTATCTTATATTAAATTTAATTTGTTTGTGAACACCAGGTTTCTGAATATTTGCAGCCTAAGATTAATAGCGTCTTTATATATTTGCATGTACTGCTACCATGTCTGCTGTCTGCTTCCTGCTCCATTCTCTGTGTATCAGCTACTGAGAACAATTGTCTGATGGGGTGCCCGGTGTCAGACTCCTCCAATCTGTTATTGACAACCATTCTTTAGGATAAGTCTGCAATATTTTTAGCCTGCAAACCCCTTTAAGATTAAGGCCTCACATTGCATGAATGCAGAAGAAAAAAACTGCGGCAGTACCAGCAAAGTGAGTGCTTTTCTGGCTAATCTCATCCACATTGCAGAAAAAAAAAAAAAAAACACTGCGGGAAAAACTGTGTTTTCAAAAACGCGGCATGTCATATTTATCTGCGGAAAGGCAAGTATCTTCCCTATAGATTTAATGAGGGAATAAAAATGGCCGATAAAAACGCAGCACAAACTCAGTGAGAAACGCTGCAGAAAAAAAAAGCAATACGTTTCCACTTCGTTCGCTACGTGGTGCCTTAGCCTAAAGGGGTTATACAGGGAGTTTAGCAGTACATTCCCCCGGGCCCCCATGTTTACCTCTGCAGAGCGCAGGCGGGGAGGCCGGAAGGCTCATCTGATTTTCCATCTCTCGGTCACATGACTGACTCCAGTCTACACTATGGACTTGCAACAGGGATTATGTGGAGTTGATGTGACATACAGAGGAGGGCCAGCCTGCAGAGACCTACAGCACCCTCGCTGCACTCTGCATATGTAAGCATCGGGGGCTGTGGGGGAACCCGTATATATATTAGTGATAAAGCTCATCCAGTGCAGGGAATGGACTGGTAATCCTTATTTTTCCCTGCATAACTCATTTGAGTATTTTAGACACTTTTTTTTTTTTTTTTACTTTGTTATTCAAGTGGGTGTGGCTTGGAACAAAGGGGTACTGTTTGCCTGTAAGGGGCATGGCTTAAGATGCAACAGTGTGCATCAGACTTGTGCCAAAAACTAGCGCAGCTAATGGACCAAATTTACCATTGATCATCGGGGGAATGTGATAAGCTTAGTGCGTTTTCAGACTTTCTACTCTAAGTATGTACTAAATCTTAGCCAGGATTAATAAATCTACCCCTGTATATTGAGCAGCCCGCATAATGTCCATATACACACACGTGCACGCACACTCTTCTGTACAGCCTTACTAGCATACACTGCAAAATACAGACTTTATAATGTTTTGTGCCTGTTTTTATGAATGCCACATAAAAAGCCCAGAACACACTTTATTTCTGAAAATCATCTACAATGAGAAAAATACCGCTGCTACATTGTATATTTTTAGTACAACTGCTAGAACAAAAAACTAAACTTTGTAGCCAGTATTCCAGCATCAAAGGGCAGCACTGAGTTTACAGCTCTGCAACTTGACCTGCACTATCCGTATATGTTATAACCTGCTACATCTGCTGCCAAAGAAAGTGCCGTATCTTCTGTGCTGATCCTTACTGCATCTCGGATGGTCACCTGTAAATATATAGTGTCCAAGATTAGTTGTGAATTGCTTTCCAAAAAGATTCTGCGATTCCACATGTACCCTGGAAATTGAGAATAAACCGCTGCTCCTGTCAGTAGTAATTTTAGTCTTAATGATGAATTATTACATACAGGCTAATGTCTTGAGACTCGGTATGCCCTGAAATCTCTTCATTTCAAGAAGTTAAAGAACCACTCCTACAAGTGCAAATCAAATGCAAGCAATTAAAATATTAATTATATCCAGTTTTTTTTTTCCTTCTTGAAATTAATATTGCTGTGTATGTGATATAGCGGATGTTTACTATTGGCTTTATAGATATAATGGTACCGATATAACATCTTAGAATGATTATCCAAGGAGATTATTATACAAAGAGGGACATTTTTTTAACCACGTAAATAAATACATTTAGTTATTCCGGTTTGTTGCCTTCATGATGATGAATTTTTATTTTTTTATTTTTTATTTCTTTTTTTTATTTTTGCTTTCTTTGTGTTATTTTTTTCTAACCTAAAAAATGGATACTGATAAAAGCAATGAGAAAATACTGAATAAATAAGATTTTGGACCACAATTGATCTTTCCTTTATTTTCATTAATCAGATTGTCCTCTTTAGAAAATCCCTTTTTGATATAAGGGCCCCCTGATGATAAGCTGCTCACAGGGTGTCTCGCTGATGGTACCCTTAGCGTTGAACTGTAACCTAGTAGCAAGTGTTGCCCTGCAGCACCTCCACAGGGTAAATGAAGCATTGCACAGTTCTCATGGAAATGAATAGTCTGTCTGAGTAATACATGGACACCCCAGGTCATCCAGAGTGAGAAATGCTTTTTGTAGTCTATGGAGGGCATGCAGTTTTTTTTTTTTTGTTTTGTTTTTTGGCATGTATTTTTGTGTATGTAGTATTTCCATGTACTGAAGTGGACAACACCGTTTTCTTTTTTTTTCCCCCGCACATTATAACATTTAACATTTACAAAAACTTGAAAAAAAGCACAATTGACTTGATAAACACCCCCTCTATTCTGTTAGATGATAGTACTGAACAGGAGACCACACCTCAATTTACACAGAAATTCCTAAAACAGGTATTTGAAAATTGTTTTGTTTTTTTCTGAATCTGAAGCCTTTTTAAGGGCATGTTCAGATGGCTTTTATTGTAATGAAGTGATATCCACCCCACAATCTGAAGCAGAAATCCAAGGTTGACCTTCAGAGTCCTGCTTTGGATTGCCACACGTTAGGCCCATTCAATGGGTTTGGCAATCTGGGTTACGGTTTCCACACAGAATCTGAGATGCGAATTTGATACAGACTTTCACACTGCTATGCATTGAAATCCATGTGAATTTGACAGATGAAGGAGTCTGAATAAGGATAAGCAATGTGGGCTTTATACACTACTGTTGTAAAAGAGGAAGGAACAAGTTCCAGTCTGGTCTTTATTGTGCTTGGTTTTCCCTTACAATATACATTTTCCCCCTAAAAATACAATCACAGTTGAACAAGACTATACTAATTTGCCTGCAGTCTTATATTGTGGGTGATTTATCAGAACTAGTGCATTGAAAAGTGATGGTAACTATTAGTTTTCTACTTTTATAGGGGTTGCATCATAAAGATCCGGCAACGATTTCTTGGCTTATGATCGGCTAAAAAATTTTTTGCCAGGTCCTCTAAAGCAGAATACACTCTTGCTTAGTGGCTCTTCACCACCCTCTGTAAGACATCCATATACACAGATGGGACATATGGTCAGAACCTCTTCATACTAGGGCTGTAGTAGAGTCAGTAGACCAAACCACCAACTCCAACTCCTCTATTTTTCACACCTGACTCAGGCTCCTGTTCCAACTCCTTTATAAATGGCTGACAGCCCTGGTCAAGATGTAGTAAAGTTTCTCCAATTTACAAAAAAAACTAATATCTAAATTCTTATGAAAGTAAGTATGCAATAAACTATACTATATGTATTAGTAAATATGCAATAAACTATGTATTTAATAAATTATACAATGTTAATAATTGTATAATATAAGTAACAATTATTAATTTTATTTTGAAGTCAGAGTTTGTAACTTTTTTTTTTTTTTTTTTTTTTTTTACTCCACCCAAAACTGGCCCCGACTCCGACTCGACAGCCCTGCTTCATAGGACACCTCAGAGTTTCAATCGGATTGCTCCTCTCCTTTTACATTGCACCCTTTTTAATAAATTCCCCCCTATTATTATAAGACGTTTCCCTGTGACTTTGAGAGTCTGGCCGATTATATCTGCTGGGTATGAATAGGCAGGCTCACTTACAGTATATACCTTTTTTTTATTTATACTGTATTTATTTTTTTAATGAGAATTTTTTTTCTTTATTTTGATTATTTCCGTACGTGGTAACCCCATATATAGCTTAAATATTAAGAATAATGCAGAATGTTCTAGATTGACTCAACTGCAGTGACTCATACATATAAATATGGGGAGCAAGGTCTGAGAGGAGAGGGAGAAACTTGTAAATAAAGGCAAATTTAATGGGGAGCCAGTAATGACTGCAGGAGACGGGAGGCATTGACGGTATTCCCAGTCACTCTGTGTTCTGTTTATTTAAAAAATGTAACCATTGGTAGAATTTATGCTTTCAGGTTTACAATGGGAACCATCCGTGCATTAACATGCTCGTAAAACAAATTTGGCCTATGAAAACTCAGTATTGAAGCCAACTCCGAGGAACATGTAAACATTAAAATTACTCATGAAAGAATTCAATTGCCCTTGAGCTACAAACCCAACAAAATGAAGTGAGCTGTAAAGATTGTAGGATCGCCTCACCCAGACACGATGATCAAAACTCTGAGCTATGAAGTCTGCATCTGTTAGCGATGTGTCCCAAGGCAACTCTTAGCTCACATATTTGCAAGCATTATGATATAGAAGGGGAAGGTGTCTGAGGCTAATTCGGCTTGAACTGCTTTACTGTACTGGCACATTCAGTCCCTCTGGCACAAGGGTTATACTGTAGATCACAGCTATCGGCTATGGAGACTCTTTTATAATACTTAGAAGATAACCCTACTATTTTTATTCAGATTTTCCAAAATGACTGTAAGGAAATTTGCAAGATAGTGTTAGATCTACTCCTACTCTTGGCAAACACCATTAAGTTCATTGCCCCCTAACTACTTGTGTGCTGGTGGTTTCAGTTGGCACAGGCTGCCATTCCCTTCTCTATAGTTCCATTTTATAGTTCTTTTTGGTTTTACATTGTGGAAATTATGTTTCATTGCTATGCACAGAACTTAAGGGGTTGGCTCACCAGATACATTGGTGGTATTTCCCTAGGACATGGCACCAATGTCCATTCGGTGGGTATCCAACTGCTGCGACCCCATCTAATGCTACAAAACATGTTTTAAATTTAATGATTTTTCTTTATGGATAAACATTTATTTTGCTTAAAATGTTGTGGATTTGCAATGCCTTAGAATAGTAAACTAGACCGCAAAGGCAGTGTTTACTCCTAAGGCTACATTGGAGGCTTTGGCACAGTGTCTGCCGAAAACCGACAGAAGAAAAAGTCCTGCACGTAGGACTTTTTCCTCCACTGGTTTCAGTTGAAAAATGACAAACACCCAATGGACCCCATTAATAGTCAATTTTAGCCGTCTGTTGTTCTGGTCCCCTGACGGACTTGAATAACAATGAGCCAGCACTAGTGTGAACCTAGTTTTACAATCGCTGTTGAACCAAGGACGGTAACAGATTCCCATTGGTTGAAAGTAGGGCTGAGAGATTTTGCCTAATATAAAAATCTCCTTTTATTTCAAATTTATAGGCATTTTTTTTATTGTTTTGCTAAAAAATACTAAGAAAAGTTTGATGAGCTGGTACAGAAGGGAGGAATCAGATATATGTGGGACAGGCTTCCTCATCCTACCACCTAACTATAGATTAATGCCTGGTTTGTGTGAAACCTAATAGCATAATCTGAGAGTATCTCCTTAAGGAGACGTAGTACCCCTTCTGACCTACGCCTTTGACCTCTCTCCCGGCCAGCAGGCAACCTAGTTTGCACTCATAAGAGGCAATAACCTCATAACAGCTGTCTGCAGATGGGTCCTTCTTCCTTTTGGAGGAGTTATTCTGGCTAGACTATATTCCCAGATTATACCATGGGGTCTCATGAAAACCAGGTATTGATCTACCTTCCAAAACGTGGTTCTAGAGCATGTTCCGCTTTTATTTGTATATTTCTTATCCAGAATTCTTAGCAGAGCATAGTCTAATAATTCCCTGTACACGTCATGGTAACATGTCAAGATAGAAGTATAGCACTTCTGTCCGAAGATGTCTTTGTGTCACCCCCTACTGGAGAAAGATTGCAACAATTTTTGTGACTTTAGCTCACCAGACTGACCACACCAATTATTTAAAAGTGGACTGACTTAAAGGGAGTCTCTCACCAGAACTCAGCATATTAATCCAACCCGGCAGATAGATAGGTTACAGCCACCTGAGTTTTCCCCTTTGCCTCCATTGCTGAGATATCACTGTTTTTGTCAATTTGCAAATGAGTTCTTTGGAGTAATGCGGATATTGTCACTTATCTCTTTGAAGCAATGGCATCATCCTTGCTGCTCCAAAAAGCAAATTTGCATATTTGAAAAAAACTGTGATGTTTCTTAAATAAAATCCCCGATTCACAAGGAGAAAACACAGTTTGATTCAGGTGACCCTAACCTATCTATCTGCAGGACTGGGATGATCTGCAGGTTTTCGGTGACAGACTCCTTATTGAAGCCGTAGTTTTGGGCATGCAGGCGTTCTTTGAGAACTTACATCGCTCACTCCGCTCTCTGAGCAGAGCTGATCAGCAAGGAATGGGCACAGCAGAGTTACTTGGTGATATCACCCTGAACATCTTCATTATCTGCCTCTATAACTACCCATGACATGGGGGAAATAATGTGGACGTTAATGATTTTTCCCATAGTGATATATAAAATATGGACTTGCACTAGGTTCACACTAGTCTTGCATCTGAGGACCAGTTGGTCGGAGGACCAGAACAACAGAGAGGCAGACTGCTAAAATATCAGTAACAGACTGAGTCTGTCCATTGACTATAAAAGGGTCCGTCAGTCCCCTCCACTCTCTGTACTTCAGGCTTCAGAGATGACGTCCTGGCACAGACGAGACCACTGGTTGTGATAGGCCACCACTACAGCTACTGGTTGGCTGCAGCAGTCGCATGTCCAAGATGGGTATTCTATGGACATTACCAAAACAGCCAAGCTCAAATCTTCATATGTCCTACTGTGTGCCATAAATATACCTTTTAATGCTCTTTCTTGTTGAATGTGGTTGCAGTAGATCTTAAAAAGGCCATGAAAAATATCTATCAGTTCTCAGAATCAGTGGAGGTCATAGTGGTCCAACCATATATTTTTCATGGCATGGATGGACATTATTAAAGGGGTATTTGGAGTTTTTTATCTTGAAGGTTGGTATTTCCTTAGCATGGGTTATCAGTATCATATCAGTGAACGGTCCAAAACAGGGTGGCCCACCCATATCTGTGCCCGAGCACCTGCTATCTTATGTGTTAGGTGTGTCCTTCTGCAGTTTGGTCCCATACACTGTGCCTGATATACAGTGAACAGTCTCCAGCACTTGCTTGACAGTCTGACTGATAGGGGTGTTAGGTCTAGACCGATCTAAGGATTTAAGGATAGGCCATCAATCTAAAAATTCAGGAATAGCCCTTTAAGGAATGAAATTGAATATACAGTGCATATATATATGTTATGTTATTTGTTCTTCTGCCAGATGATGTTGACTAATGTCTATATAACTTTAGTTATACTGTAGATTTTTCAAGCAAGTTATATTTTAACTATGCCGTATCCAATGAGGCCCAGACTAATAACACGCTGTACAATAAAGTCTCATTGCCAAAGTCTTATGAAATCTTTTGACAAATGGTGTTTGTTATACCGATGGCATTTTATGCAGGATGGAATCAAAGTAGCAGATTGTCGGGGCTGTTTTCTGTAAATCGGAGTCTAATATCTTCTTCGTCTGTCAATCTTTTTTTTTTTTTTTTTTTTTTTCTTTTCCGACAGCTTTTCAATTTCTAAACCCATATACCTGAACATAAAGCGTGCGCATATAGCGAATGTTTACGCTACGACCGAACGTTTCCGTGTCTCATTTTAGAATCAAAGGACAGATAACAAGCTCGCTGCTTTTCCCACGTCCCCCCGGTAGACCAAACGTAGCTTTTAGCTCTTACAAAGTGCTTCTGCTGGCCATTTGACAACAGTCAGCGTTCTTTAAAAATATAAGACTTTTTTTTTTTTTTCCTTTGGAAGTCAATTTAAAACTGGTTAGTTGTAGTGTCAGGTAACAGTTTAGATTTAATGGGGCAGCCGAGCTTTTTTTCTAACTTTATTTTTGTTCCTCCTTTTTCATCTTTCGGGGGGAGGCTAAAGGGAGAGTCTCCGAGAGAGTTCTTTGCTTTTCTCTACACAGACCCAGGCTGCCCTCGCAGGATCCCCTGCCAGGATTTCTATCATCTTCTGATCAAATATTAATGTATGATTCTCTGCTTGCTCACTAATCCAAAGCCAATTAATATTATCTGTCAATTATTTACAGATCCTGAGCTGCAGCGGATCTTCCCAGAAGACTTCAGTGACCAGGTTTGGAATGCGTAATTAATTTTTTCCCCCCTTTTAACGTGACACCGCGTCTTCCATGTCTGATACTTATTTAATGTGCTGTTGCCGCTGTCCTTTAATAAATACAGGTGAAATCTTGATTGCCTGAGCAGAGAAGATTTACTTCTAAGTAAGATGTCACAGGTTATTTATTGGGAGATGCTTGTGTATGTCTTCATGCATTTGCGCTAGGTTGAAAAATGGATTTGAAAAGCAACAAGAGGAAGGATGTTATGGTGAATATTTCACAGCCATAGTATATTTTCCAGAGATGGCGAAGTTAATGTACATTTCTAAGACACGTATGCCTTTTCTTGGGGTTCTACGACATTTAAATAATGACCACATAACACTATTAGTGCTGTGCTCAACAGCAGCCTGTATACACACAAAATCTATATCGATTTGGTACGTCTGATGTATTAGGTTGCTACATGGACCTTCATAAGTAAGCAAAATGTTGGCCATATACATCAAAGAAATGTAGACGGAATCTGCTGATTTCAGCAGAAGCGACCAACAATCTGAGTTCTCATCTCCTTTAGGATTTGCTTTTCTGTTTCCGTTATTGGAACAGAAAAAATTGAATTTACTGAGGATCGGATCAGTTGTATGACAGGCAGATTCTGATGGACCTCACTGACCATTAGGGGGGCTATCTTTATTTTAGTTATGGCGTCTGTCATTGTGCCAGGCAAAATAGCACTGCTTGCTGCCCTATTTTATCTGTGGGTTTTGACCAACTCTGCGATGTAGGCAACGCGAATGTGAGCATAGCCATAGTTGTATAAGGCCAGATAGCCACATGAGGTATGTTATGTGGAAGAAGGAGGATCAGGCTTAGGACTGAGAGAAGAATTATTCATTTTTTTTTTATTTAATTACCAATAGATTGCCCCCCCCCCCCCCAATAGAGGGCACTTTTAGGACTATTTAAGATGGCTCTAATGTGTCCACATTATAATGTATTGCAGCCACAAATCCTGTCCTGAATGTGGTTGTAATGACATGTACACTATGGTTCTTCTAAGTCAGGTTATTAGCCCTATGGTAGAGATAGGATTTGTCATCTTTATATAGACCATATAAAGCAGAGGGGTCCTGGCTGTCTGAATTAGTCCTTACATGGTTTAAAAAAAAAAAAAAAAAGAAAAAAACAAAACAAAACACAGGTTCAGATTATATTCTTACACTGTTGATCCAGAGGAACACACAAACCCCTATGAGGCAGATCCCCCACTGCTCCTGATCTGACACACGTTAAATGCGGCTCAGCCAATCACTAAGGCTGTTAAGTTTCTGTGTGCCGAGAGTGGAGGTACAGACCAATGGGGGTGTGGACAGAATTGGAGCGTCATATATTCCATAAGTGTCTGCAGATTCCAACTCTGATGAGGAATGGGTTCACACTGACCTGGCTGGTGAGACACCTGACTGTTGTTGCATTAAAGTGTACTTGGCATTAGACTTTTCAGAAGAAGCTTTTATGTGTATATTAGGAGTAACACTACTTATATGGTAAATATTCTGCAGTGTTCCCCCCCCCCCCCCCTCTGCATCCAATATCTGGAGTTTGCAGTTCTCTCTGAGCTGGTGGGAGGAGACTAGCTGCCATACCTTGCACAGAGTAATTAGAGAAAAAAATCTGCTTTATAACACACTCATTCAGAAACATCCCCAGAAACCTGCAGTACATATATAGAGAAGTACTGACATGTACTGATGTGAATAAAGTGCTTTGGTTGTGATAGAAAGCTCCTCTACAGCTGTAGCATCAGACTTCATCAAAATATCATTTTTCTCTTATCTCCTGCACCTCCTGCTCACTCCTCTCATCTTCCTTTCTCCATAGACTTCTATAGAGGTGCATATTCTGAGACATGCAACCTGTAGCCTGTCTGTAAATAAGATAAAGCAGTGATTTTTACAGTGAAAGCCACTTTGAGAGAGGTGGGGGCAGCCTGATAAAAGCAGTTAAAAGCATTTACTCTAGGATACATTACATTTAGTTTCTTATAATTGCCTGTACTTTCCCTGTGCAAAGTTTGTTGAAATGACAGGGATTATTTAAGGGTTCTGCGCGGCTCCCTCCACTTACATGACCACAGCTTTCAGTATTGTTTCCATGTTGGGAGCTGCAGTGCTCATCTGCTGTCTTTTTTTCATAGACGTGGTTATAAGTTACTGCCGCGTTGGCTTATATACTTGAATGGGACACCTCAGCGGTATAGTTCATAGCCACCGCGAGGAAAGAGACTGTGAATGACCACTGCAACTCTCAGCAAGTAGACAATGTGGGGATCCTGAGAGCCAGGCCCCTGCCGATCTTAAAGAGGACCTTTCACCACCTTAGCCTTATCCAGCTCTTTACATCATTTAATAGCTGCGGCTCCACTGATTCTGGCTACGTTAGAATTTTTTCTCGAGTTCCAGAGCAATAAGTGGTGGTAGTTTTCGTGACTGATATGCTACTGAGTATGTACTGTCAGGAGGGCGGTGTCAGGCAAGGGGTGTGATTCTGAGCTCTGACTCTGGCTACCTATTTCTGATTGATGCTCTAAATCACGCCCCCTGCCTGACACCACCCACCTGACTGTACAGAGCCTAAATAGCTTATCAATCACCAAAACGAACTGCATTGATTGCTCAGGAACGGTGGGGGCTAGAGAAAAAATTCCAACTGTGCCAGAATCAGTGGTGCAGCGCCTATTAATAAATGCTAAGACCTGGAGTTGGTGCCGGTGGTGAAAGGTCCTCTCTAAGGAAAGGTCTTCAATTTTCTGAAAGCCTTTATTTAATAGGTCTATCGCCACTTTAAAAGGGAATCTGTCACATTGAAAATGCAATCTCCTCTGCTGTGTGTTAGTTCCTTATGCAACAAAAAGGTTAGGTATGATGAAATCCAATAGCCCGATCCTTCTTTTCCCCGACACCTGCCAACGGGTGGGGAAGCTCAGGACAGTCCGGCACACATTATTTAATAAAAGCATCTTGTAAGCATTGCTATAATAATTCATTTAATTTATATAGCGCCAACATATTCCGCAGGACTTTACAAATTGTAGGGTTCATGTACAGACAAAATGAGACCTTACAGTGTAATACATCAATTCACACCATGGGACTGAGGGCCCTGCTCGCAGGAGCTTACAATCTATGAGGTAGAGGGGGTGACACAAAAGATAGCCGATAATAATGAGCACAATATAAGACATTGTATAAACTGTACTTTGAAACTACTATATTAAAATATTAAACTAATAAATTGCTCTGAAATAATTCCGCCTTTCTATTATAAAGATCTATTTTGGCAGACTCCTCTACATTGTCTTCATCTTAGGAATGTACTTGCTAAGTGTATGTAAGTGCCCCAGGCATGGTTTTAAATATACTAAGGTTTGGTAGAAGTTTTGGTGTCCTTCTTGCTGTAGGTCTAATACTTTAAAATATTACCGTCAATTGCATTAGTCTTCACCGTTTCATTGACAAATGCAAATTACCCCCCCCCCCTATATTTTCTGCATTGAATAATTTAATCTCTGTCTCATCCCTCAGCACTTCTTATGTTAACATTACATTCAGATTCTCACTTTGATGCATGTGGTTTTCCCTTTTCTTTATAATCAAGTTCTCTTGTGGGGGGGAAAAGTGTTATAAAAATAAAATTATTATTCCAGAGTCACCGGCAAAATTATCTTTCTTTCAGATCCATTCATACATCCCATCTGTCCTGCGCCTTCTAATGAGCCGGATACTTCTACATATGATTATAGAGTCATGAAAACATAATGGCGGGATTATATTTTGGTCAGATAAGGCGGTAAAGCGCTCTTTTATCTGAGTTGTATCTCTAGTGTATCTAGGTTTCAGTAATCTTATCGCTGCCTATGCATTAAGTGTAATACAGGGGAGGACAGAGCAGTAAGAAAGACTTGGGTTAGAGGGGTTATTCAGGAATTGTGTTGATGGCCTAGCTTTAGGATAGGCAATATATACACACGTGGACAAAATTGTTGGTACCCCTCGTTTAATGAAAGAAAAACCCACAATGGTCACAGAAATAACTTGAATCTGACAAAAGTAATAATATATAAAAATTCTATAAAAATGAACAAATGAAAGTCAGACATTGCTTTTCAACCAGGCTTCAACAGAATTTTTTAAATTGTCATATTCTGGCACTCCTAACATTACATTTCCATGTGAGGAGCACATGTTTTAAGTTTTGATCACTTTTAAATTTAACTTTTTGGGAAGGCAAAACAATGGATAAAAAAAAAAAAACAAAACACCGGGTTCAGCCATTTTGATTCTTTTGCCTGCTACAGCATCCACAGTTTGGGATGGTGAGGTTCCTGGAAAGTTTAAAGACTGTATTGTTAGATTTGATCCCCCATCCACACCACAGGATAGGGCATAACTTGCAGATTGCTGAGGGTCTAGACCGCTCAAACCACCAAATCAGGAAAACGGGGGACTTTGTTGCCTGTTTTGAATAGAGTCACGGTTGCACAATGAAAGTGCTGGAGATAGCCAAACTGCAGAGATTCCCAATGAAATGAACAAAGCAAAGCGCTCGCTACCGGACCGCCACATGGCTCTATTCAAAATGGGGGACAGAACTACTCCATTCTTTTTGTTATTTTAAAACTTACGCCCCATTCCGTGGACCGCGAAAAACTTATCCAGATGGGGAAACCCTTTCACATGTAAACAGAGAAGTCTGGTGACATGTAAGAACTATGAAGAAGGAGCTCCAGTTGTTACTATGTTACCGATAGTAGTCAGTGAGCGCCTGATCACTAGAGGACATAAATAGTCATATACAATACATTGCACTAATACATTATATAACAAATAATGGCAGGATACAGATTAGATATATTGTGTCGGTCACAGCCCCCTTGTCCACTCCTTAGGCTGGGCTCACACAGCCGTGACCGTGCTCGGAAACACAGTCCATGTATTGACCACAGCACTAACATGCTGAAGTCAGAACAGCCAGAATATGATGAGAATAAGCACAAGTGTGATCAGTTATGTTTCTGTGTAGCATATTTTGCAGTTTTGCTGCCCCAACAGTTATGGGGTGCCGTACAGTTTGAGTAGCATTGCCTCAAGTCCCGTAACCTCCTTCATTCCCTGCACAGTAACCTTAGCCCGGGACACAGAGACTACCCAGAAGACCATCCAATAGACTCAATGTCCTCTGCAGGTTACAGTTTTCACATATCCAGGTGGCTCTTCACAGAGGAGAGGAGCAGTTTGGGCAAGACGTATGCCAGAATAAACATGTACAGAAAACAGAATAATAAAAACTACAATCCAAGAAAAAAAAACAAAGTTTAGAAAAGAATATCTACCTGATGCCCCCCCAGCATGTTATACGGGTCTTGGAATTAATAGTTAATATGGCAAATCTTTAAGCCAACTATGGATGTACAGTATGTATACATATTAATAAGATCCCCTCTAAGGCATCCTGTATGAGCTGCAGAAGGCCAGTTTTCAACTTCTTATTGTACAGTCCTTTTTTTTTCCTTTATATGTATCTAGCTGCACATCTTTGCTTCTTCTAAACTGTTCTACAACCAATACAGAATGAGGTATTGTGCTTCATAGGTGTAAAATCACACGTGGCAGATTTGCTTCAGTTTAATTCATCTTAATGTATCAAATGAATGGGAAAATTGCAGAAATGTCTACAATAACTCCGCCACAGGAGAACATACCCTTATACATATTCAAGATGCCGCTCACAAGTTATGTACAGTATACACGAGCAAAACTGTAAGTCTTAAATGATATTTTCCTCCCTATTCTTTTTAACATTTTATTTGCTTCTGCAGCCGCTAACTAGTATTGAGAATTATTGAAGTTAAAAGAGGTTTTTCAGCCCCCAATGTTTTCTTCGTACTCATGACCGGTCCACAGGATAGGTCATAAGTATGTGATCTGTGTGGGGCCGCACAGATCAGCCACTCCTGCAGCTGGTGCAGTGGACGGGGTAGCAAGGCAGGCTGATCCTGATACGGCCTTACAAATACCCAGAACCAGCGTAGCCTGCCCTTGCTGCCCATCCACTATTGTAGCTTTTGGGGGCTCCTGGAAAAGCTGATCTGTGTGGGGACCGGATGTCAGAGCCCTGTGGATAGGTCATCAGTAAGAAAAATCTAATAGAGGCCGTAATTTTTTTTTTTTTTTTTTTTTATTACCTATCCTTAGAATTAGGCTATAAATATCTGTTCGGTGGAAGGATCTGAGCTGCAGTACTGGCACCTGGCCACTATGCAGGGACAGAAGACAACTACTTTCAGCTCCATGAAGTGCAGTGTATAGTACAGGAGTTGGAAGCGGCCCAAAACAGCTGATTCATGCAGGGGCCGCCTGTCAGTCCCCCACCAATCAGATACACACGTGGACAAAACTGTTGGTACCCCTTGTTTAATGAAAGAAAAACCCACAATGGTCACAGAAATAACTTGAATCTGACAAAAGTAATAAATACATAAAAACATGTTGACAAGCCACAAAGCTTCTGGGAGAATGTCCTATGGACAGATGAGACGAAAATCAAAATTTTTTTTCACTGTCCCTACTGTGAAACATGGAGGAGGCTCTGTTATGTTCTGGGGCTGCTTTGCTGCATCTGGCACAGGGTGTCTTGAATCTGTGCAGGGTACAATGAAATCTCAAGATTATCAAGGGATTCTAGAGAGAAATGTGCTGCCCAGTGTCAGAAAGCTTGGTCTCAGTCGCAGGTCATGGGTCTTGCAACAGGATAATGACCCAAAACACACAGCTAAAAACACCCAAGAATGGCTAAGAGGAAAACATTGGACTATTCTGAAGTGGCCTTCTAGGAGCCCTGACCTAAATCCTATTGAGCATCTTTGGAAGGAGCTGAAACATGCCGTCTGGAAAAGGCACCCTTCAAACCCGAGACAACTGGAGCAGTTTGCTCATGAGGAGTGGCCAAAATACCTGCTGAGAGGTGCAGAAGTCTCATTGACAGTTACAGGAATCGTTTGATTGCAGGGATTGCCTCAAAAGGTTTTGCAACAAAATATTAAGTTAAGGGAACCATCATTTCCGTTCAGGCCTGTTTCGTGAGTTTTTTCTTTTTTAAAGAAATTTTAAAATTTTTTCCGTACTATTTTTGTGTCTCACATTATTCAGCAAGCTTTTATTAAGACTCGGTTCACACAGAGGAATTTAAGACGGACGTCTCAGGTTCCTCCTCATTTCCTACTACCCCGCAACGGAATACTGAAGCAGGGTTGGCTTTCTGCTGCTGTTTAGCCCCACATGAATGGGCAGATTGAGCAGAATGCTTACTTATCGTCCTGCTCCAAACTCTGGCTCCCAATGAATAAAATGGAAGGCTTAAATAAGGCGAATCTGCCTCAGAATCAGTGGCCCTAAATAATAATAGCAAATATAACAAACTGCCGTGTCTTTTCTGCCCTAAATTGACATTCACTCTGAAATCTCTGCTCAATCCATCTTACTACAGGACGATTGTACTGCAGCTCACAGAGCTTTTATATACTCTAGCTCACATTAGAAGTCTATGGAGAGGTGAAGAGTGAGCAGGAGCTGAGTTGGAGAGGTGAGACACAGGCACAGACAGAGACTTCTGGAGATTAATAGGAAGTTTCTGTCTTAACACAAGTGCTTTAGTCACATGAATGCAAGTCTGTACTTTTCTCTCTAATGACCTACATAACCCCAATAATGTTAGATTCATGTTTTCTCCTTAAATGTTCTGCCCCTTTATGGTAACCCGTACTCATATACCTGATTAGGGCATACACAGTAAACATTATTTCAGGGATACCCTCTCTGTTAGTCAGAGTAGCGAGTCACTGCAGCTTCTCATGATGTCATGCACTGGTTTCCAGTTCCATGACCTCTTTGTCGTTTCTGATAACTGTTTGTCATGTCCTGGTTATGCCCAGTGTTAAGAAGGATCACATTGTCTGACCTACTTTCATGTAAAGTGACTGTACAGTCATTAGCGCAACATTACATATAGGGCAGTATAGGTGATACATAACCGCTATAGTTACCTCAAATCTGTCTTGCTTTTCAGTTCAGCTTCTATAGGGTAGAAGTGTTATTTGTGACTACAGTTTAGCTATAGTACACAGTGAGATCAGATGCTCTGGAGTTTACCATCACTTTATCCCCTATGGAGTTGCAGACTACTTAATCCATAGAGCACACAAGATGTCGGCCTTACTTTGTAAGATAGGGCTGAGAGGTGACTCTTGTTTTCTTAATACGTATGTATTTGGTTTATAGGAATTAAATCATTGGCTTTTTAATGAATTATAGGATCTGACTCGCCATGGCTGTCAGCCATATTATTATTATTATTATTATTATTATTATTATTATTATTATTAATTATTTCTCTTACTTGTATAGCACCATCATACCTCCGCTTTACAGACATTTACAGTCACTGTCCCATATAGGGCTCACAATCTAAGTTTCCGATCAGTATGTCTTTGGAGTGTGGGAGGAAAGCAGAGTACCATACAAACTCCTTGAGGTTGGTCGATAGAAATATAGAAGAGTCAGTGGTTTGGTTTACCAGCTCACAGCCATGGTATGTAACAATGATAAGCTAGAAAATCAGACGGTTGAGTAAAGCAGCGGCCTACGGCTAGGCTCACATCAGCATTGGAGTCTCCATCACAGTGTCCATCTGAAAATCAGCGGAGGAAAAAGTTCTGCATGGAGGACTTTTCTCTCCACTGGGTTCAGTTTTATAATCTCAGACAGCCGACAGACCCCATCGGACTCCATGTGTTACCGCTGTTTTAGTGTAAGTTTGGAAGTTCCGATGGTTTTTTTTTTTTTTTCCCCCCCTCCAAATATTTTTGTAAAAGTTGACTTAACTACTCAAATCATGACTGCAACAAAAAAGAACAATATATCTGCTTTACCGCAGAAGTTAAATTTCCGAACTTTAACTTTTGCTCTAAATTCTGGTTTCCTAATAATAGTCATTTTTCACATTTTGGATAGAAATCGTCTGATATAATGGGATCTGTATTGGTAACAAGTTCTAAGTTCTTCTTTTCATGGCGACATTGCAGTGGCAGACTGGAGTTTTGTCTGATCTAGAGGTAAATAAAATGTTTGGCTTGCTGGTGTTTTAGGGCTTTCTAACACCTAGAGCCATAAAGCCAGTTACTGCCTGCTCTGCCTGTCAGTTTGGAATAATATGTGATCCTGCTGGTTTCTAATGCGCAGAAACCAGTCCTAGTCACCACTGTTGTTTCTTTTTATCACTCGCAGGCGTAGGGGGTGCCCTAGGTATGAAACAAGACCAAATCTAAAAAGAGATATATACAAAAGGATGGAAGCTAAAGTTTGAATGCTTGTGTTTCTGGCCAGTGTCGCTGTGTCTGTGTACTGCGGCTGGTCGCTGTTTTATTCCATGCATCCTTTTGTACCTTACAGTAAAAGAATCTGTCACAAATTATTGTGGCTTAGAGCTTTAGAAACTGAGAGCGAGAGAAAAAGAGAGAGCACAGATTGACATCTGCGACTAGATAATAATGGGCAGCCGTTCCTGCTCCCCTCCAGCCACAAAGCCAGCGTCGTCTTCCTGAAGGAACAAGGAGTAAGAAGAAAGAAGAGTGATGAAAGAGAGATACAAATCCATGGAGCCTCAGACGTGTTACTGTTGGGCCAGTTGTCTGCGTGCTACCATAATCCATTTTGATCTTCCCTGTCTTAATTGTCTGCTAAAGACAAAACGGCCAGCGAAACTTCGTCAGCCTCATCTCATCTTCCGAGGCGGAAAAAAAAAATTGTAATTATATATATTTGAGTGGCCTCTGCAGGAGGAAAAAACAACACTTTTTTTTTTTTTTTTTGGGGTAGCCAGGCAGAGCATTTATTAAAATATGTCTCCCTCATTATTTCAGCCCTCTCAGCTCCAACTGATCTCAGTGTTTCATGAAATATGTAATCTGAAATGTAAATAAGGGGATATGATGCAAAAGTAATACAGTAATGAGCAAGCCCGTCCATGGCAGGATCTGGATTGGAAACGAGGACACGGTTCTAGATCGGATTTTCCAGCGCCTTCTAATTTTTATCTTCTTTGATATGGACAACGCTTTTTGATTTCTGTTATCTACCTGGAAACCTATATGTGAGGGCGAGAGATAGAAGATTATAGCCAATTCCTCTACCTCACCAATTGGATCTCAATGTATTTCACTCAAAGGATGATTTTAGTAATCTATCGCCTATATTTCTGTCTTACACCAGTGTAAGCCCTTAAAATGTATTTAGGTCATTGGGTCACTGAGTTTTTATAGGTCCTGAAGTTGAATTACCATTCTCTGCTATTCTACTACTAGGCGGTCTCACTACAGACAGACATCCCCTATCCAAGTGTCATATTGCTGGGGGTCCAACCAGTGGGACCACCAGAGATCAAGAGAACGGAGGACTGAAATTCCCCCCCCCCAAGCTGCCTCCATGTGAATGAAGCTCCAGTGTGCTTTTATGATTGGTGCTCCATTCAGTGCCATGGGACTACTGGGACGGCAGCCCATAGAAGTAAATGGAGCACCGGTCACACAAGTGCCCTGGCGTTTTATTCCATGATGGAGTCATGGAGGATTTTTAAGTCCCCCATTCCCCTGATCACTGCGGACCCATGATCCACAGCAATGTGATAGGTGTTAACTACCTGCAATGAGACAACTCCTACAGTTCTGTTGCTCTGGAATTATAGCCATGAACCAGGGTGTGTAGGGTAAGCAGATATATGGCACTTGCCAAACTTGTAATATGAAGTGCTCAAACATTATCCTCCTTTCTCTCTCTTTCTGTTTCTGTCTCTCTCTGTTTCTTTTGCTCTGCCTAGCTCTCTATTGTAATCCTATATGTTTTAATAGAAGTTGGTGCTTACATAGGATCACACTCCATATACAGTTAGGTCCATAAATATTTGGACAGAGACATTTTTCTAATTTTGGTTCTGTACATTACCACAATTCAGATGCTGTTGAAGTTCAGACTTTCAGCTTCAATTCAGTTGGTTGAACAAAATAATTGTATAAAAATGTGAGGAATTATAAAGCATTTATTACACACAATCCCTTCATTTCAGAGGCTCAAAAATAATTGAACAAATTAAATCATTGTAAATAATGTTAATTTCTAATACTTGGTTGTTCCCCCTTTGTTGGCAGTGACTGCCTGAAGTCTTGAACTCATGGACATCACCAGACGCCGCCGCTGTGTTTCCTCCTTGTTAATGCTCTGCCAGGCCTTTACCTGCGGCGGTTTTCAGTTGCTGTTTGTTTGTGGCCTTTGTCTGAAGTTTAGCCTGTAACAAGTGAAATGATGCTCAGTTGGGTTGAGATCAGGCGACTGACTTGGCCATTGAAGAATATTCCACTTCTTTGCTTTAATAAACTCCTGGGTTGCTTTGGCTTTATGTTTTGGGTGATTGTCCATCTGTTTTATGAAACGCCGACCAATCAGTTTGGCTGGATTTGAGCATACAGTATGTCTGAATAGCTCAGAATTCATCCGACTGCTTCAGTCCTGTGTCACATCATCAATAACCACTAGTGACCCACTGCCACTGGCAGCCATGCATGCCCAAGCCATCACACTGCAGCCTCCGCCGTGTGTTACACATGATGTGCTATGCTTGGGATCATGAGCTGTATCACGCCTTCCATCATTCTGGTAGAGGTTGGTCTTTGTTTCATCTATCCAAAGAATGTTCTTCCAGAACTGTGCTTGCTTTTTTAGATTGTTTTTTAGCAAAGTCCAATCTAGCCTTCTTATTCTTGAGGCCTATGAGTGGCTTGCACCATGCAATGAACCCTCTGTATTTGCTTTCATGCAGTCTTCTCTTTATGGTAGATTTGGTTATTGATATGCCTATGTCCTGGAGAGTGTTGTTCACTTGGTTGGCTGTTGTGAAGGGGTTTCTCTTCACCATAGAAATTATTCTGCGATCATCCACCAGTGTTGTCTTCCGTGGGCGTCCAGGTCTTTTTGCATTGATGAGTTCACCAGTGCTTTCTTTCTTTCTCAGGATGTACCAAACAATAATAGAAGTGGCAAAATCTCCTAATATTGTAGCAATTTCTCGGATGTTTTTTTTTTTCTGTTTTTGCAGCTTAAGGATGGCTTGTTTCACCTGCATGGAGAGCTCCTTTGACCGCATGTTTTCTTCACAGCAAAATCTTCCAAATGCAAGCACCACACCTCACATCAACTCCAGGCCTTTTATCTGCTTAGCTAAGAATGACATAACAAAGGAATTGCCCCCACACCTGCCCACGAAACAGCCCAAGAGTCAATTGTCCAATTACTTTTGGTCCCTTTAAAAACAGGGTGGCACATGTTAAGGAACTGAAACTCCTAAACCCTTCATCCAATTTTAATGTGGATACCCTCAAATGAAAGCTGAAAGTCTGGACTTTATGTTCATGTCCATTATATAACTATATAACTTGAAAATGTTTCAGTAAACAGGTGAAAAAAAAAACAAAATCCGTGTCCAAATATATAGGGACCTAACTGTACATTACTAAAGAAGAAAATCTGGCACATGAAATTGTGCTTAAATTTAGATTTTTTTTTTTTTTTAATTATGCAATCCAGATAGAATTATGTTTCAATCTCATTATGACTTTACTCAAACCATTGGATTGCTTAGAAAGAGGGAGCATGTCCGTAAAGCTGCATAGTGTAATCTTATCAGTTCTATAGCTCTGAAATTGAGAATAACATAAAATGTTCAATCTTATGATCCATTGAATAAATGTCTCTTCTACCTCGCTTTTTGTTTCTGCATCCATCTCCGTCTCCCCCATTCTTTCTCTCTGTCTCCATCTCTGTCTCCGTGTCTCTCTCATACACTTATCAATTCTATCGCTTGATTTAGGATGAAGAGTTTTTTCCAACATTGAGATACAGACATCCCTGTTTGGTTGTCAAGTTCTGACAGTCGGTGGAAGTGTTCTAGGTGGTCGCTCCTCTTTGACTCCTTGTCATGCACAGAAGTGTTTTACAGTCCTCTTTATTATATTGCACAACCTAGGAGTCCCAGATATGTATTCGCATACAGCACATGGCCCCTCTGTCACCGGACCGTGGTGGAATGCCACAAAGATAGAAAGTATGTATTCAGAATCCTTGTCCATTCTCCTGTCCTACCACGTTACCACATCCCTTAGCACTGCATTGTGGGTGCAGGTTGGAGGGATGCTTGGTGACATCTCCAGTTCAGTAGCCTGCAGGCCCATAGGAGAAGAGTAATAGGACTTTACTATAGATTGCGTGTTGGCATCAGGACGGAAGGTATTTGGATATATATAAACATTACTCCAATTCGGTTATCAAATAAATTGTTGGTCCTTCTTTTCTGCTTCTACCTTTTACTATTTTACCAGGCTGGGTACATAGAGACCAATGAGTCAGGAATGTATTTGGATTAAATTGTCAGCTTTCATTCTCTATGGCACTTGTGTTGCTCTGAATCTGTCGGATAATCCCCATTTAGTTTATATTGATCGTGTTTGTGACGGATGTAATTTACAAGAAATGCAAGTGTCGGAATAAACCGCTCATCACATTGGGACAAAAAGACCTGCTGTGTGAAAGAGATGACTAACTTGCTGCATTATCCTAGACTGGAAAGAAAGAAGTAAGCAGCCCACAAGAATCTTAGCCCATACCAAGCACAAGTTTTTACAGCATTGTAGGCTTTCACGGAAAAACAATGAAAAGTTGCACGCTCCCTGCATCACTAGCATCATCTTGTGGACCATCCTTGAATAAGACTAAGTCATGGCTTGCTGCGGCTCCACAATAACAAGGCTGCTTTGTTGATCTGCTGCATTTCAGTTTTCCTGATTCTGAGCTGAACAGGTCCTAATACCATCACCTAACCTGCAACCACAATATGGTTATCTTATAGTAATATTGTCATATTTACACATGGGAAGATCATTATGATAGCAGCACTCCAGGCTGTGTGCAAGGATCCCCCACGCAGCAGAGCTGTCAATCACTTTGTTACCCACCCAAGCCTATCTTCTTACACTGTGAACACCGAGGTCAATATAGCAGAGGCCAGCATTTAATTATTTTCTTTTACTTCATGTCTGCAGTGCTACAGCGTGACATGATAAAACATTGTCCACGTGTTATACTCCTAGGCAACTATGTCTTTACTTAAGAAGGAGCAGGTAACTACTTCCAGAGGTTTGGAAACTGAAGGATGACCTGGTTGCCAAGCCACTAGTTAGATGCTGAAGCCTCACCTGCATGGGAGCTTTGCCTTAATAGGGGTGTCCAAGCAGTGACATGTCTGTCCACAGGCTGTTATTAAACTCATACTCATCCTCATTGCAGTAAATGGACCTTAAAGGGGTATCCAGTTTCAGCTAATAAATGTTATTGTTTGTATAATGAAAAGTTGTACAAATTTTCCAATATACTTTCTGTATTAATTAAGTTTTCTACATCTCTGCTTGCTGTCATTCATTATTCCAGTGCATAAAAATGAACCCATGGTCATGTGATATACAGGCCATGGTCATGCGAGATACAGGCCATGGTCATGCGAGATACAGGCCATGGTCATGCGAGATACAGGCCATGGTCATGCGAGATACAGGCCATGGTCATGCGAGATACAGGCCATGGTCATGCGAGATACAGGCCATGGTCATGCGAGATACAGGCCATGGTCATGCGAGATACAGGCCATGGTCATGCGACATACAGGCCATGGTCATGCGAGATACAGGCCATGGTCATGCGAGATACAGGCCATGGTCATGCGACATACAGGCCATGGTCATGCGACATACAGGCCATGGTCATGCGATGGACACACAGATGCACAGCTCGTTATAGTCACAGTAATCAGACATCTGCCTGGTAACGAGCTGTGCACCTGTGTGTCCATCACATGACCATGGACTGTATATCACATGACTTTTATCTACTGGAACAATGAATGACAGCAAGCAGAGATCTAGAAAGCTGTGAGGAACTGATACTAAAAGTATATTGGACAATTGTAGAACTTTTCATTATACAAACCATAACATTTATTTGCTGAAACTAGAGAACCCCTTTAAGTGCAATACCAGACACAGACCATGGACAGAAGGGTGGAAAATACTCCTTTTCTAGTCCGGAATGACCAATTAAATAGTACAGTTGAAAATAAGAGACTTTGGAATATATCTTATTAAATAAACCGTTTCCTTCTCTACTTATCCACATTAGTTACTTTTTTACATAGAAGTCTATGCAGAGGGGAGTCAGGGAGCTTTTCTGACAATGCTGTATCTTTCAAAATAAGACTGTACCACAGCATAGAATAAGGTAATAAATCAGATAAGAATCCATCCCCCCTCTCCATAGACTTCTGTGTGTGATGTGACTATATATATATATATATATAAACCATCTGAGTGCAGGTACGGAGGAGGAGAGCAGCCTAATAAGTGTAGAAGGAAACCTATATTATTAATAAGATGTATTACAAGGTTTCTCATACTGTATTTCTCTAGACTATTCACTTATGTAAGTGCTTATATATTTGGAGCTATGCTGTTACTTTAGCATCAAGTGCCAGGCAGCTGCTGCCAAGGCCAGTAACATTGTGGGTTGCATCAAAAGGGGCATGGACGCACATGATGCAAACTTAGTTCTGCCACGATATAGATCACTTGTCAGACCACACATACAGTTTTGGGCGCCAGTGCACATACCAGACAGGGTAGGAGATTGAGTGGGCAACCAAAGTAATGACTACTTTCAACAATATGTGATAGTGAATTATTTCTATCAGCCATTCGGGGAGCGGACCTATAGAATGTATAGGTGACCATCAGAGGATCTCCAGAACAGATCTCGGGATAAGATGTGAAGTTGTCTCCGGAACACTCTCTATATACTGGTCTACACCAATTTACTAGGTTTGTTTTCTGTAGAAAATGCTGTGTTGCTTCCATAGTTTTTTTTTTTTTTGTTTTCACTTATTAAATGCACATGATAATTAGTTTTCTAAATGTTGTAGCTATTTTTAGAATAGGTGAGGATGGCAGGATTCACCTAAGGAAGTGGCGTGATCTGTTGTATCTTAACGTTTTGCACACACATCAGTTTTCCGAAGTGATAGATAATGAGATTTAGATCTGTGACACGGTGGTCTTTTTTTTCAGAGCCTTTGATAAAATAAGGAACAGCATTTTTACTTATTTTTCTGTATATCAGTTGTTAGCTTTGACACATTTCTAAACTATGTGGATTACATAATGTAACCTGAAGATATTGTGGTGTTCCCAATACGCTGCTTTTTTTTTTTTTAATTTGTGTTAGTGATTTTTTTTTTTTTTTTTTACATAAACTTTATCAGTGAATATAATTATTAATATAATATTGTTTTTCCAAGTTTTTTTTTTTTTAAAGCAAAGGTGCTGGCTGACTTAAAAAATAACAATTAAAACAGAAATATACACATAAAGATTGACGCATCATCTAGCCTGCCCTTATATTATTGCCTTTTTATCTTAGGATAGACTTGTGTATCCCAGACATATATAAATTCACATATTGTGGATTTCCCAAACACATCTACTGGGAGTTTGTTCTAACCCTCTAATACTCTAAGAGTTACTTTGTTCCCCAACCTCACACCACTGCTATTTCGGCTCTTATCATATCCTCTTTAGGCTCTATTCGGGCAGGCTAATGGGCATTACTTTCAAATTCTGTGCAATACAAACTTTATGCTCAGTAACCCCAGCAGTGGCCATGTACAGTTTAATATCCCCCAGCAATGGCTTTACATGATTCATTGTCACCCCAGCAGTGGGCCAGCACAGTTTAATGTACCTCTCGCCAGTGACACCCACTCAGTACTTACCTCACTGCTCTCAGGTGCGCTCTCTTCCCTTACTCCGGGGGCACATATGATATCAGTGCACCTGGATCAAGGAAGATGCACGGGATGGAGAGCTTTGTATCTACACTCAAGATTCCCAGAACTTGTAGGCCGAAGGCCTGTGACTTACAAAAACAGGAAGCTTCAGAACTGGGTTAGGGATTCTTTTCACCTCGGTTCTGCCAAACCAGCTGGATAGGCAGAATCAGGACAAGGACATGGGTTGAGGGCCTCAGGGGCTGTATGCGGCCTGTGAATCACATGTTTGAGACCCCTGCTCTGCTTCCTGGTCCCACCTCAACATGCAGGATATATCTGCTCAGCGATTGATGACCTGCCTTTGGTGTTTCCAGACATTTACTGTGTGTTAAGTTGTGACTGGGATGTAGAGACCAGCAGGGACTTGATAAGTGTTGGAACAGCAACAGTGGGGGATCAATGAGATTGAGTAACTCTAAGACTAGGGTCATGTGCATAGCAATGGCAGCAGGTTAGCCACTGCTGTGATTAAAACCCAAATCATGGCATGTTATACTTTAAAAAATTTTTTTTGTCCTGCGCACACAGTTGCAAGGGTTGTTTTGTATCATCATTGCAGCTCATCCCCATTCATGTACATGTGGCTGAATTACAATACCTTATGCAGCCCACAAGCGGACAGGTTTTCATTTCTGAGGAAAACAAGATACTTTTCTTTTCTTGGATATGCCCTTTTAAAGGGAGTCTGTCACCAGAACCCATCATATGAACCCAGCCCTGCAGATAGATAGGTTAGGGTCACCTAAATTTTTTTCCCTTTGCCAATTGCTGCCTCCCTTACCGAGATATTGGCGTTTTTGTCAATACGCAAATGAGCTGTCTGGAGCATGGAGGATCTTGCCGTTGCTCCCAAGAGGTAAGTAGCAACACACTTTATGCTCTAAAGAGCTCATTTTGACTAGAATTGTAGTATTTTGGGAATGGAGGTAGCGATTCACAAGTGAAGCACTGTTAGGATTAGGGATCCCTGAATCAATCTGCTGGGCTGGTTCTTGTGAAATTTTTTCAAAAAGTCCGACAATTTTCTGTCTACGTTTGTGCCAAAAATTATGGTGCATGGCATTTGCGACATATTTATGAACTGTGTGCGCCAGAAAGAACAGAAAAATACGAGACAGAATTTTGGAGCATGGGAAAGTGGTTTATAAAACCGCACATTGATGAGGACATGATAGGTCCTCTTTAAATAAATGCTTACAGAGCCCCCTCCATATGGTGCTATCTGCTTTCACCCCATTGTAAAAAAAAAAAAATTAAAAAGTGGAAGCTTTCTTCCGTCATGTTTTTTACTTTTTCTTCCATTGCAAAAGTAAACAAGCATGAGAGAAGAAAGTGTCCGTCATGTATACATTAGAGTCTATGGAGACGGAAGGAGCTCCGTCTGTGTCTGTTAATCTAATACCATTAATGTCTGTTGCTGTCATTCTGCAATGGACAGTGTGTACATAGCCTTACCCAGGATCAGAGATCTAATGCATTGTAACAACCACAGCAGCTGTGTTAGCAGGTCTCAATCAAGCCAGATTTTAGTCTCTGAATGTACAAGCAGAGCTCTTGAAAAGTGAATGAACTGAAACAACTTCACACACATTTGTGGACAAACACTTACTAAAGGTTGTTTGCACAATACTATATTACCATTATAATGACCGTGAAAAACAAATAGACATTGGGATGCTTTAACTCTTTCACTGCCCAGAGTTTTTCTACCTCTAAAACCTGAGTCAAATATTTGACATAATGTAACTCCTCCTAAAAATATTAAAGTAAATCTTGTTTTATGATGCACATTTTTTCTAAGTTTTATGTTTAAAAAAAAAAAAAAAAAGTCTAAGTGTACCCTCAAACCTTGACCAAACGACCTGACAACATTGCAATAGTGTTGTCCAGATCTACACAGGAATATTCACCTTTACAGGAAGTTTGTGGAAAACAATATATCAAAATAAAATAAAAAAAATTCATGATTGAAACAAAAATTTTGTATCTGAGCAGACTTCGGCATAAAAGACCCTACAACTATACAGTAATAATTCAAGATGTGGAAGTTGTGTATAGGAGCTTCGGTACAAAAAAACAAAGGGCAGGCATGTAATATCTGGTTTTCACCTACAAATTTAACACTTTTTGGTTGTGCAAGGCAAAATATTATGTCCCATCAAATTCTGCATTTTCTTCAGAATGCACTCAAGACGACCTCTAGGAATATACCAATCAATAGGAAAAATACTCAGGTAAATGCTCTAAATTTCAGCTCTAGATTTGCTCCCAGACTTGGCCTATTTGCTGTATAGCACATTTATTATATGTTTCAGACCATCTATCGCCATGTTGTGGCCACGAGTGAGGGATGGAGGGCTGCACATGTCGAGTCTCTCCAATGATTTGTATGGGAATTCTGAAAATGGCAAAGCAGGCAGACGCCTGTACAATTGAATGGATAGACTTCTGTATGAGACTAGCAGCTATGCTTGAGATACAGGTGCATCTCAATAAATTAGAATATCTTTGAAACGTTTATTTCTTTCAGTAATTAAATTAAAAAAATAACCTCCTATATTTTCTAGATTCTTTACACACAGATTATTCTATTTCAAGTGTTTTATTTCTGTAGATGTTGATTATGGATTACAGGTAATGAAAACCCAAATCTAAGAAAATTAGAATATTGTAAAAAAGTTCAGTATTGTAAATTCAGTGTCACCTGCCAAGGTTTCCTAAGCCTTTAAATGGTCCCTCAGTCTGGTTCAGTAGGACACACAGTCATAGAAGACGCTGATTATGAATTGTATTACTGAATTACTGAAATGAATGAACGTTTCAAAGATATTCTAATTTATTGAGATGTTCTTGTAGATGCGGGTCACAGAAGCACAAAGTAAGCCAACTAATATGTGGTGCTAACATAGGCCAGCCATACATATGATGCTGGTATCATTCATACAAGCGATTTTGGCAGACTATAAATCTGTCTTTTATCGGCCACGAAAATGTAGATTGCCAGCTGTTCATCCACCAAAATCGATCGTTTTGGCAGACAAAAATCTTATGTGTATGGCCAACTTTAGACAAGAAAGTATAAAGATGCACTAAACGTATCATCCAGCATCAGCAGTGTGATAAATCTGGTGTGTTTCCAGTGTAGTAGTTTACACTGCCTGAATCTTAGACCGGATTAGTAAAATGCCTTTAACAGTTATTTTACGCAAAAATTGCAAAGTTGCCATATCTGACCTGAGAAAATAAGTGCAAGGTGTACAAAATGCATACATAACACTCATGCCTAAGTAAGCATGTGCATGTCTCCACATCTGTCAAGACTGCAGAATGCAAAATCTTTGTTCTGTTTGCTTGCAAATATAAAACCGAACAATATTGTACAAACAAAATCGATCGTATGAGTAGTATTAAAAAAGACAAGTGCGAAGTAGATGATATTTGTGAATTATGGGTGATTCTACAGTAAAGATTGGGTACAGACTGAGAAAAGGGTAGTGTGAACAGGGACTTATCAAGAGAGGGTACAGAGGGTGAGGTCACATCAAGGGGCCCATAAGGTGCCTGCTGCCAATAGGAGTACTAGTACTATAAGCAATACATTGTAGTTGTGGGGACTTGGTACAGATTTGCACTGGGGCACAAAAGCTTCATGTTAAACCTCTGACTATAAAGCATATAAACTTTATTAAATTATGTGCGTGCTTGGTATAATTTCATGGACCTTTCTTTAACGCCTTGTCATTGGGGCACACATTTGAATACTTCTATACTGCCATGGTTAGTCATACAAAGACAACAAGGGTGTGCTAGCAGTCGCATAAGAAAATCTCATGGACAGCTACAAAGACAAACAAACCCTGAAACGACAAGCAGTGAACAAAAACCTTTAAGAATAAAACTTTAAAATGTGTTTTTCTGCTCAATGTGACATGACAAAAGTAGAGCTTAATATTTTACCTGTTTTTTCACCTTTTTTTTTGCTTTTTGAACATATATTTTTGATGTCTCTCTTTCAAAGAGCACTTGAAAAGTTGTAACATGCAGGTTCTTGCTGACGCTAGGTTCACACCTGCGTTCGGGTTTTCGGTTTGTGGGGTCCCCAAGTGGACCCTAATAACAGAAATGTAATCAGCTTAAAAGCGGAAACCCGCGGACCCCATAGACTATAATGGGGTCCGCTTGGTTTCTGCCCGAAAAAATTGGAAAAATGCGGTGTACATTTGTCTCTGAGGCAGGGGGCATGTATAGTAACGAGCAGTCTGACCCCTCCCCTATCCATTATAACTACTATTGGTTGGTTTGTATGTAATTTTGCCTGGAGTAACTGTGCAATACCAAATAAGCCCAAGTGAGCATAAAATTGGAAAGCTAGGAACACTGGAATGCAAATACATGCAGCAACCAGCCAAAAGGATCCCTGCCACAGGAAAAGAACAATCTCTGAGCACAATTAGGAAATCCTCTTGTGGTCTGTGAATTAAATTCCATCTGTAATCCCACAAGCAGCCAGAAGTAGATACAAATACATAAGTAGACTTTACTTACATTGTAAGCTGTGAGATGTTCAAAATTTTCAGTCCAGTGCACAGAGAAAGCAGTTGTATGGAGGCTGTGAGGAGAATCAACCCATCTCCTCTTTATTCACTGTGAAGAGACCAATCCCTCTTCCTCCTTCCACTCACTGTAAAACTGTCTTGCTTTTTTAATGTATCTATAGATGGGACTTCCCTAGTAACAGGGAGTGAACTGCAAGTTCCCTTTACGGGAGACACCTTGTGGCAGGAAGTTGAGATGTTTTTAGGCAGAAAACAGCAACATTTTGAATTAAAGTGCATTACATGTTTATCCAGAATCAAATGATCCGTGAAACGAGACTAAGTTGGCTGAAAGTTAGTGACCATTTTAAAGGAGTTTTTCCATCTCAGGGTTGCAGCGGCCGTCCTATTTCCCATCTCCTACATTTTCTGCTTTACAGCTCAGGCCAGCAGTGTTCTCTATGCTTGTTTCTAAATTGCAGTTATCTATAGAAACAAGAGAGGCGCTGCTCAAGTTACTTTTCTAGCACTTATCAGGGGTCAGCAGCTGAAAGCAATATGTAGAGAGAGGGAGAGAAGAGCATACAGGTGGCCGACAACAGGGACTTGAGTCATCAGCCTGACCTGAGCGCAGGTCTGCAGCCTCAGCAACCAACCGTAAACAGAGAGAAGACATATTTCTGGCAACTGGAGAATATATATATATATATATATATATATATATATATATATATGAGAGAGAGAGATGTTGTTCCAAACCTCTGCAATGTCATACATCATCACAGTAGACAACAAAAGCCAATGAAAAGTCATTGAAGAATGTTTTTCCAATAAATTTTCATAGTGTTTTTTTTTTTTTTTTTTTTTTATTTACCATCTTCTGTGATATTGTATTACAGCAGTTTAACCAATTGCTTAAAGTTTGGGTTAACTCTGCTACATCTGTATATACATACAGTGAAACATCTTTGAGATGACCACCCAAAATTGCACTAAAAAGTAGTCTTTTTGGAGGAGTGGTCATCTGAAAGAAGTCGGCTCATATGGAAAATCCACCGAAAATTTCGTCTAGATAAGGGGTGGCCTTTTGGAGTTGTGTCCCTGTGACAGCACCAATAGGGAATTTTGTAACCCACTAATTAAAAAAAAAAAAAAAAAAAGCCACCCCTGGGATGTTTGTTTTAGTAACTACTTGTCTTCCTGTGAATTAATTTTCTTACAACTATAAGTTATTTTGTTCCACTGTTGTTCTTCTTGCAGATAGTTTTGGTGAATTGGGTACTTCCCTGCATAGTTTGAAACACTCCAGTATGTGTGGACTTTTCCAGGAGGCGTAACAGAGGAGCTGTTAGGGTCTTGGGTGACATAATACACTTCTGTAGTATGGCCTTGTGCATGAAGCCTCAGGCCTATATGTCATATCTACATTACCTTGTGTGAATTCATTTATTGATCAAGTTTTAGATTCTATAGTATTTTATATAGATAAAGTTGATGGCCTCTACAATTTTTGGTCATGGATAGATTTGTGGTTTCTTCTACAGATACCGGACTTGACGTACACGTCAGTTTTGGAATATCAGCAATTTTCACTTATGGTGGTTGAGTTCAGCGCAGCCGCGATTAGCAGTGACAGACAAAACATATTGCAGTAGATTTGGGCTGTAAAATGTGGCGAGTATTAGCATGGGATACAGACATCAGCACAGAAAATAACAACAAAATCTGCTCCAAGTCCGAGCGGAACGTTTGTTGTCGAGGAATAGTTTAACTCCTTGCTTCTCCCTAAGATTCTGTGTCTCCACTGCGTGGCATGCGAAGGGTCATCATCACAAAGCCCTTTTTATATTAACTTGCGTAAACTGTGCAGAACAGATTCCTTATTTTAGCATTACAACTTCCAAGCTTTCTCTTTAGCAGCCTTTAATTTCTTACTTATGTATGTGACATAGCCTGTGGCATCGATAGCTCCTGTGTATCTGCCATCCTTTTGGGATGAAAGAGGCAGGCAGCTGGAAACTCAGCAGCTACATCTAGCTGTCTACCTAGAGTAGGCCTTGATTTCAAGTTTATCTAAACAAGCTCCACTAATCCCAACTATCTAGGGGGATGCGCTGTCAAAACAAGCAGCATGGCCCTAAGGCAAACCACAACCATACAGAAATCAAGGCAGGGACTTCCAAAGCTGCAGACTGGAGGGGCCTTCCACCTCCCCCTATAGAAGGGGACTAGAGTTGGAATTTGCATAATGCCTTTTCATGGGGAACTTTTGGACGGCTGACAGCAGTCCAGCTTATAGGTCCGCAGCCACAATACGCAGTGTGTAGGGGAGCTCTTGAATGACCTGACCATATTGTATGCACGCCACAGAAAAGCTTAAGCACATCCAAGAGAGGGGGTGAATGGGACCCCGGCATTGTTTGACATCTGCTCTACCTCTCGTTAGTTTTGTTCGGCTCTATTCTGTGTGGACTTTGGAGAAATCTAAGACCAGCTAACACGAATCCTATAATCTTCCTCCTGAATATTTATGCAGCCTCTAAGCTGTCCCTCTCCATCTCCTGCTTTCTCTCTTTCTCGCTTGCTCACCCCCCTCCTCCTCCTCCGCCTCCTCCTTCATTCAAATGAGGACAGCTTTTGAAAAAAAGCTAAATAAATGTTTGTTTGTGAGTGTTTGTTAAAGATTTGCATACATTTGTCCGTCCTTCTGCAATGATCAGTCTATTCCTCTGCCAGATCTGATCGGGTTTATGAAAGGCTGTTATGTACTCCTTTAAGTTTGTTGGTCCCCCCCCCCCCCCCCTCCCCGTCAATTACTCAAACCTATGAAACTTTGCGGGTGTCAGAGAGGTGTCACAGGGGTTAAATGTGAAATTATCAATATCTCTTTTCCAACTTATCCCACACTAAATTAATTAACAACCTGTTTAGCATATGGAGCGGCAGAGAGATAGTTTCACCTCTTTACCTGTATTATGTTGTTATTTATGCTATTACTATACACACGTTGTTACATTGTTATGGTTTAATCACCTGTAGATACTGATTATGTTGTTTTCTTTATTTTCTTAAGGCTGAGTTCACACTTGGGTTAATGTGCTTTGCAGCAAAACCGTACAAATTTTGCAAGGGTTTTGCCATGTGCAATTTTCAGCCACGCAGTTTTCACAAGAGAAAATACCGTACTTTTTTTTTTTTTTTTCCATGTATAAATGTAAAAAATGACATTTATTATGTGCTTTAATAACAGTTGGGGAGTCAGTGGGTGACCTGTAGGCGCCCATGCTCAATACATATTATAGTCTGTACCGCAGGAGGACAGTTTACCTTTCAGACTGTGGAATGTGGAAGGAAACAAGCGTCCAAAGGAAAACCGCACAAACACAGGGAAAGCATACAAGCTCCATGTTGTAGTTTTGGGTTAGATTAGATTGGGTTAAGCGTTGCAACAATGTTAACCACTACCAAAAAACACATCACTAAACTGCTGCAATTTACAGTAAGACCCCATGCACACAACTTGAGTGTGCTTCCGATGTGGGGCAGAGTTAGCAGTGGAATGCCGTCAGATGACAGTCAGGGTGACGTCCGAGGGTGGTCCATGATGTACTCGCATCTATGAGGGCTTCCCATGCGTTCTGTTTTGATGACAAGGCGCAGGATTGGACATACTGTATGTTCACGGGGAAGGACCATTGGACGGGAGGAGCATTAGGCCTGAAATTCTGCAGCTTTACTGTGCGGCCACTACTTGTCAACCAAACCTAAAACAAGACATTTAAAAGCCTTATTGTAACGTTTGGAAGTGGAGCACTTTCCTGAAAATGCATCGTATTGAGGGGAGATTTCTTAGGGTGCCTGATTATAATAAAAAAAAAAAAAAAAAAAAAAAAGCCGTTCTCTTCCTCATGTCAAGAGTTAATGTACACTAGTATTTTTCACAGAACAAAATTGTCCACCTCTTATTAAAGGGGTTTTCAGGCTCCAAATTGATTGATATTTTTTCCTCCTGATGATAGGTCCAACACCCGGACCCCGCACAGATCAGCTGTTCCATAAGTCTCTTAAGTGCTGAAAGCTGCTACATTGGACAGGGAGCGTGTGCGGGCTGCTCCTATTCTAATTATAGGAACGGAGCTGCAGTTCCTCAGAACCACCACTGTGTCGCTTCTATTACTTGAATTGGAGCAATGCTGCACACACTCCCCATCCAGTAGCAGCTTCTGGCACCCGGGGGCTGCCTGCATAGCTTATCTGTATAGAGTCTGAGTGTCGGGCGACAACAGATCACTTACTGATGGCCTACCCTGTGGATAGGACAGGAGTATGAAAGTTCAATTTTGAGCCTGAAACCCCTTTAAGACTTTTCAAGTTTTGGAAATTGAACCCCCTCCTCTAATACATACCCGATTTCACCCTTGACGTTCAAAGTGGGCCTAAGTGCCTTTCCCCCCTTCCTAGTAGTGAAATTGTAGAAATCTATGGCAGCCTGTTGTATACTTTTATACTTCCTTTCTGTGGGTTATTATTTCTTTGGTTATATGTATAGGCTGACTATGGATGTACTGTTATACTGTTATACATTAATAATTCTATTCTCAGGAAAGTGCCTCTGTGTTTGATACATATAGTCATTTGTTTATGACTTTTGTGGACCCACACAGATCAGCTGTTACAGCAGCCTCTGGGTGCTGGAAACTGCTGCAATGGAGCACCCAGTGTTTGCAGCAACAACTGATCTGTTCTAGGTCCGGATGTTCGACCCCCCCCACAGATCACATGCTGATGAGCTATCCTGTGAATAAGTCATTTGTATCAAAGATTCACTTGGGGCCGTAAAACCCCTTAACTTGGAAGTGTTCAGTGATATATAAAGTATTAGCATTAGCTTTTGTACACTTCTGATATTTGTTTGGTTTGCTATTGGTGGGGGTCCATTAGTCTAAATCCTGATTGATTATTAGAACAATATTAGTCGCTGGTGCTTTTCTGCTCTTTTAGCTTTGGAAATTTCTCAACTGCCAAGCTAAAATCAATCGTCTAGTCTTAGACTTAGTAGAATTTTTAGGCATATCCACATTAAATTCCCATTGACATGGACAGCTCTTCAACACTAGCTCAGACATCTATAGATGACGCCCCCAAGCTGAAATCCGACCTTGCATAATTCCGAGGATCTACTGACCCCCTCATTTTCCAGGTTGGTAGGGGTCTCGGCTCATGAATTGTCACCAAGGCAAACTTTGTGAATGTTTCCTCAAAATTGAGCTACACTTACTTCCCAATGCGCTGAGAGAAGTCCCAGTCACACAAATGTCTTCACCAGTGCCAGCCACGAAGCCAGATGGACTTGTGCTGAATTTGGGGCCCAAGTTATCACCACAGAATCTGGTATGAGAAAAAAGTTGCTCTACAATCTGACGTCTAACCAGAACCCACAATAAAGTCACAAGGCAGATAAAAACCAGGGGGATGAATCAGAAGAGTGAACATGTCCAAGCCAGAAGTCAGTTTGAGAGGTAATGTCAGAGCCAAAATCAGAGGACAAGCGGATTTCCAGTAATAAGCCAAAGGTCAATATTAGAGCAGTCCAGGACCAATGATCAGGGTATGGAAGCCTCAGTATAGTACAACCAAATAGCAGGCAGCTGGATGAGCAGGAACAGGGTTTAAATATCCCTCCTCCTCAGTATGGGAGAGCCCTGAAGACTGAAGAAGCTTCACAGGTTGACAGAGTAACTTTAAAGTAACCTTAAAGCAGCAGCAGGTGAACTGAGATTTCTGACATCATATATTTACACATAGATATCTGTACAAAACAATAGATCTGATTGTTTCCATATTTAGAGAGGTTGTCCAGGAATTCTTATTTCAGTATGTGGTTGGTGGGGCCTGACAGGCAGCCCCCACATGGATATGTATACTATACAGAGGCTGGACAGTGTGCCATCTGCTTCTGGTCTTGTACACAGACCGGTTGTACCTCCGATCTGCTGATCCATCCCGGAGACAACCTGTCAGGCCCTGCAGATAGGCCATAAATAATAGAACGGTGGACAACCCCTTTTAAGGTTATAGTTTAAAGGGGTAGTTATATTACCCTAGATAAGGTAATGTGAATGCAACATCCATTATTTAAGATTTATGACAAATAGCCTTGTGTACAACAAATCTGATAACATAATTATTGGTCATAAGATTTCCTTAGCTACGTTATTAATGCCTATGGCTGAGATATTGACAAGATCCTAAGGTTAGGTCTATTAACTTCTCCCAAGTATCTGGAAAGTTTCAGAACTATAGCCCTGTGGTATACTTATCATTGGTAACCTAAATGATCGGGGGGACTGGCGTCGACATTGCCAGTTTCATCTCTGCTGTAAAAACTCTCGCAGTAGTTTTAGGGTTAACAATAGACTGGCCAAGATGAAGTGCTTTATAACACACACGGAACAAATCAATGAGGATTTTGGCCAGACAAGCAGCCAAGTCCCGAGGGACGGACCGTAACTGTGAGCGGGTTTTAATTTTTATTTATTTATTCACCACAAAGTGTGAGACTCGTCCCTGGTGGCTCATTGTGGCGACTAATGTTATCATATCCAAAATCCACTTCTATCTGTGTAAGGTGCCTGATACACTATACACACACTGTGCAAAGCTATTATTGTAGCTTTCTTCATGACGTGTACACAGCCCATAATCTTATATCCATGTCTAGGCAGAGAAAAAGGTTGCAGTAGGGCAGACAGTACATTACAATAGGATATATTATAAATGCACATGACCACCGCAAATCAATACTTTTATTTATTTATTTTTTTGTTAGCCATGTCGTCTCCTTTTACTGAAAAGAAACATGGCATTTTCCTTTTGGTTTGCGTTTTGTTAACTTTGTACATTTTTGTTTTTTATACTTTTTTTTTATTTTATTTTCTTTACAGCAATTTTCTGGCATGGGGAATAATAAATCCTCCCATTAAGGTCACCTGTTGTGCCAGAAACTGCAACACAACACTTTTCACCCTGAATACCCAGTAGATGGGATCCCTACATTGTAGGAAAAAAAACTGGTCAAGAGGCTTCTGCCAATTCATACTTAAGATCAATATGGTCTCAAAGGTTGAAGAGACCAGGGTTATGAAATGATGGCTTATGCTTTACTGTTACTTAGGCTAAGGACCCACATTGTGAGACTGCTGCGTTTTACAGTACCAGCGAAGTGAAGAGATTCTGGCTAAATCCCATCCACACATTGCAGGTAAAATAAAAAAAAACTCTGCGGAAAAGCTGCATTTTTTTGAAAAACACAGCATGTCAATTTTATCTGCGGAACCGCTCACGGTTTCCCTCTGGATTTAATAAGGGAAGAAAATCTGCAGAGAAAAATGCAGCAAAAACGCAATGAAAACGCTGCAGAAAAAAAACATGTTTTTTGCTGTTTTTCCCGCAGCATTTTTTAGCTGTATTCTGCAACGTGGGGCCTTAATCTTAAAGGGGTTGTTTTTGCATTCAGGCAATTTCTACTTGTCTCAAGCGCTATCTAGAATTAGATAAACTTTTAAATATATTACATATTTAAGGAAAAAAAAAAAAACACTTGAGCTCTATCTCTGTATTCGAACCAACTCGCTTTTATTTTTTCTACCCACAATTAGATAGAACTTCATGATAAATTTTGAGGCAACGTTTCCTATAGATTTTTATTGGCATGCAGCTGTTGCTTCATTTACATGACCATTGGATTCTGAGGTCAAATTAAATTGCGTTCTGTATATTGGGAGAGCTTAGTGACCTAAACAACTTGCTCCAGAAATCGGGGTGAATTGTTAGCACCAAAAAACTGGGAAAAATCTCTTGCGCCACCATGAGTTTTTTTAAATGCTTTTTGTACCCACTTGACAAGGGCTTGACTTGCCTTAGTCGGAAAGGTGCATGGGTTAAAATGTGAGAACACGTAGAAAAACTTTTGATGCAAAATAATGCCATAAAGTAAACCAAACTTGCCACATTTTTCCTCCAGCATAAGCCACGGTTTAGACAAAATTTCCATTAGGTTAAATATTTCTCAGGGTTAGCAAATCTGCCCCAGTATGCTTCTCTCTACATTCCTATAAGCACAGCATGTGGAGTATTCATACATAAAGCTAAAAATATATATCTATATGTATTAGGCGTTCCTTCTCACTCGTAAAAAAATAAAAATTAAAAAAATTTGCCACAAAAATGGACATTAGTAGTAGTTCTTAATAATTTAGGTTGCAAACTTTCTTTTTTTTTTTCCTCGGTTTTGTGAAATGTAATGTCGCCCCATTTCCTTCATCTCTTTCCTTTTGTTTTTAGTTTCTTAAAGGTTAGGACATGTCTCGTGCGGTTTTGCTACTGACTGGTGAATCTGAAGTGAACCTGCCCCTTCTTCCTCCTCTCCCATTTCTCAGCATTCAGTCAGTCTCTGTAAGAAAACCAGTGTTATGTGACATATGGAATATACGGAGCATGCTGCTTTTCATGCTGCCGCTGTGATTCAAGGATTTTAGGATAATGTATAAATATTTATATTGTAAGCTCCCAAGGGCCGGGATTTCTTTCAGTATTGTCAGTTTTAATGTTTTTTTTTTTTCGCATTCATTTTATTTCTCTATTCTGTTGACTGCTGTAACACTTACACTTTGCATACACTTACTGGTACTATACAAACAGACTCTTTTTTTTCCATGCTGTTTGTGTATGGTATGTGTAGATCCATGTGTGATTTCCCCATTATTCAAGGAAAGGCTGAGTCACGTAAGCTGTAGGGGTCCGTATCTACTGAGGTTGGTAGCTTTCTACAGAGGAAGTGTATACAAACAAATTTAACATTTTATTTGTAGAGTATTTGATCCAGTTTCCTTATCGCTTTAGTGATATAGACTATGTCTAGATGTGGAGTCCACTTTTTAGGAGAATGAAGGTCCTCCCTGTCTCACTTCACTTTGTTCCTCTGAACCCCATTTGCTTATTCAAAGTGACCGATGTCTTTTGTTACACTTTCATATTCTGAGATGTGTGGCACAAGATGACCAGCTTTTAAGGAAAAAAAAAAAAAAAAGCCTTTGCAATACTCTGTCACAAGATGTCTATTCTACTTGTGTCTTCGTGCGGCCACCCAATGATTTTGTTGCACTTTGCAGCCTATGAAAAGTTTTGCTAGCAAAAGAGTATTCAATTGCTTTAATGAGGAATTGGAATCCTTAAAGAGGACCTTTCACGTCCTCATGTATATGCGGTTTTACATACCGCTAGAAAGCTGACAGCGCACTGAATTCAGCGCGCTGTCGGCTTTCCCGTTCTATCCCCTGGGGCTGGAGATATCGGGGGTCTAAATTTCACTGTTCACTGTCAGAAGGGCGTTTCTGACAGTCTAGCTGGGCTGTGAGGAACTCCCTTCTGACAGTGAACAGTGAAATTTAGACCCCCGATATCTCCAGCCCCGTGTCATATAACGGGAAAGCCGACAGCGCGCTGAATTCTGTGCGCTGTCAGTTTTCTAGCGGTATGTAAAACCGCATATACATGAGGACGTGAAAGGTCCTCTTTAACCAAATTCGAGCTAAGTGTTGAGATCTCTTCATTCAAAGTTTGAAGAGCTGTGGTCCAAAACTGAATCAGCAGTGTAGACTGAAGTCCATACTTGATACTTGAGCAGTCTATACACAGCAGACCATTTACAGACTACAGACTGTTAACTTTAATTATAAAACAGCTTTTCATAAACGAATAGTACAGGTGAAGTAAGAAATATTGTAATAGATCTTATTAAAGAAATCTGTTTCCTTCTCCACTTCTTAGGCTACTCTCCTACTCCATATTTTAACTCTATTTCAATGTATAGAATCCAGCTCCCTAATCATCTCATTCACACAGAAGTGTATGGAGAGGGGAGTGGTGAGAAGGAGATGGGTAATTGATATATTGCCTCATCCTGTGCAGATACAGCAGTGCTAAGAGTCCCCAACTCTGTGACTCCTCCTCCTCCCCTCTCCATAGATATCTATGTAAATAGTAGCTCTATCTCATAAGTGGAGAAGGAAACACAATAATTTCATAAAATACATTGTACATAAAATACTGTACTATACATTTATGATAAGGTGCTTTACAATTTGGTATAACCTAATAGACCCTATTCATGGTGCAGGATTCTGTTTAGACGTCATCACAGCCCCTCTACTTTCGCTCTTTCTGCTGTGCTAGAAGGACAATCCCTGGAAATGAGTGGGATTTATCAATAGTGTTAAGAGGGACATGAGTTTACAATAGGCAGAAAGCACATGCATTGCTGGTGAAGGATGCAGAATATATTTGCTGTACCTCACTAGGTTTGTCAGACACATTTTCTTTTTTACGCTACGGCAAAAAAATAATGCACGCCCTTTATAAGTTTGGTGCACTTTATGGCTCGGATTTACCCCCTTTCTTGGCACTTTTGCGAACTATTGTGATAGTTGTGTAAACTAACATTTTTTAATCCAGTCTATGTTACAGTTCTGCCAGATTTTGCTTAGTGCGGAGCAGCCATGCAGAGGAAGATTTACTATTATCTTCCTCAATAGGTGTAGTACATACAGTATATGGCGTGTTTTACATAGAGGTAAGGAACTGCTGACAATGCTAATCCCTATATAATGTACGGCTTAATAAGACTTCAGCCTTGTAATATACTGCACGCTGCCAAGGCTTATTAAAGAAGACATTACCCTAATAAAAGATAGAACGATCTTAGATAGTGATAATAAATCTATATATATATATATATATATATATATATATATATATATATGATATAGATGTGTGTGTGTGTATATATATGATATAGATGTGTGTGTATATATATGATATAGGTAGGTGTGTGTGTGTGTGTGTGTGTGTGTGTGTGTGTATGTATATATATATATATATATTATTAAAATTCTATCAATTGAGATGTATATTGGATATTAAATGTCTGTTCGATAGATAATAGATGTGTAGATAGATAGAAGGATATTAAGTAGATGGATAACTGATGGCTTAATACATTTCTGGTTTGTGTAGTCTTTCCTATTTCCTGATATTTCGGCCCTTGCCTGTGTCTCAGGAGGGATGGATCTCCTCCCACAATGTCCCCATGTAGTAAAAGGTTAGGGTCCCAGGTTCCCATGTAGTTCTTAATCTGTGCTGGGGTGTGTGAGGTTTTGCCTGGGGGGAGGGAGGGATTGAATAAAGAATAGAAATAATCATGTTTTAAAAATTCAAGGATTTTACAATTAACAAAAAAGTCCATCTGTGCGGTTTCAATGATGAAATTTTAATGATTCTGACATTGTGTGGCATCACTTTTCTGATCTGACCTTTAGCGTTGCTTTTTCCCCTCCCTGTGTCTTTTCATGTGGTGTGTTTATGGTGATAGATCTTTAAGAATATTGCTTGTGTGATAATGACTTCTCCTTATGTTCTTACATATATCCAGGTTTGTTTGTTGCTCTTTTTGTACAGATCTTCACCAAATTAGTTGAATTCTCTTCTGGTCCATTTGCTTGCACTGCTTCAGTAGGATTCATTGTGACATAACATAGAAAATATCTTTGTTACTTGTTACTGTTTTCTTCTACTCTTTACACATGATCTACATTTTGCAAGATTTTAATGGATGCTAAAAAAAAAATATAGCTTTTTAATATATTAACACATCTCGGGGAAAGGGAATATATCCTATTCACAGAACCCTTATCATTGATGTTAGGTAACCATTACAATGACAGTGGTATTAATCTCCTAGTGTTATAATATTCTATAATATCATACTTAAGGTATGTTTCCTCTGTGAGGTCAAGTCAGTGTTTTCAGTTTGGAAGAAGACAGTTTAGGGTTGGTTCACACTTGCGCCTGGAGTCCGTCCGCCGTGAATCCGACCTAAATATCAGAAAAAAGGATAGGGAAAGGTTTGCAAGCCGTTTGTTTAAAATCCCATTGAAATGAATGGGTTTTTAAAGCAACCCGCAGGTGTCCGATTGCACCCTCTGCGCCGTGAAGCTGCTTTTTTTGGTTGGAAACAAAGTCGGACATGCAGGATTTTGTGTCCAACCAAAAAAGCGGCTTCGCAGCGCAAAGGCTGCAATCGGACACCTGCGGGTTGCTTTAAAAAACCTTTTCCTATCTTTTTTTTCTGATAATTAGGTCGGATTCACAGCGGACAGACTCCAGGCGCAAGTGTGAACCAACCCTTAGGGGGCGACCTGTCTATGGTGTACAAATATATAAATGGACAGCACAGGGATCTTTCCAATGGTCTCTTTATATTGAGGCCTGTGACTGTGACAAGGGGACATTCTCTATATGTAAGGATTTACCATAGTCATAGGGGAGGTAAGTTCACACACAGATTTTTGCATTCTGAAAAAATCAGCTTCAGGAATTAGAAAGCCGTTTTTGATGCAGTTTTTGATACAGTTTTGTTTTTCTTGGAAAATTTGCTTCAAAAAATGTGTCATATATTTTTTTCTGCTTCCTATTCATCTCTATGGGGTTTACAAGGTGGAGTCCGCCTGAAGATAGGTCATGAAGCTGAAAAAACAAAAAATCTGCTACTGACTCCCACAGAATGTGCTGAATATAAACTAAGAACATGCCTCTTTTCTACTATAAGGCTAGGTTCACACCTACGTCTGTACTCCGTTCGGGGTTTCCTTCCCTGAATCTGCTTGAAAAATGCAGAGAAAAGTCATGCAAGCAGTATTTCTCCACATTTTTCAGATGGAAACCCAGCGGTGGGGTTCGTGGGTTTCCGCAGGTAACCACTTTTTAAGTGGATTAGATTTCCGTTCTTTAGGACCTGAAGAACGGGAACCCAGGCGCAGGTGTGAACCTAGTGTTAGTTTGTAAGGTTGGTTACATATGAGATACCTGTTGGTCGAATGCTTGTTTGGCTGACAGCTATGTCTCTTTACACATGCACGCTCAGCATGTGGAGATAGGGCAGTAAGGCACCACTGCAGCTTATCTCCGAAAAAACTTAAAAATCCAACTTTCTTCCAAAATCCATAGTGCAAGTGAAGACTGCAAACCTTGTTATATGTGATTATAAAGAAAATTGCCTGTTATTTCACTTATTTGCCTCTTTCTGCTACTTATAAATCCTGTGCTATAGAAGTCTATGGAGGGGGAAGCAGACTACTGAGTGGCGATTCTCTTTCCCAAAGAGATGGGATATCAGAAATTTCTGTTCAGACTTCTCTTGACAGAAATAACTCATTAAATTCTGTAGACAACCTAATTTTTTTTTCTCTCCTTCCCCTTTTCGTAGACTTCATTGTAAATTGATCTACTTGTGTACAAACAGATGTCAGAGAGTGATAAGAAGTAAAGACAGAAGTAAATTGTTAAAGTCACAGGCGCTTTTCTTTAATAAGTGTATTGCAAGGTTAGTTTCCATCACCTGCACTATAGATCTATGAATTTAATCTATTAAAGTTTACTTACACTTTAAAGGGATTGTTCAAGACTGGAATTGACGGCCTATACTTAGGATAAGTCATCGATATCAGATTGGTGGGGCTCCAGCATCCGATACCACTGCCGATCTGATACAGATGACCTATTCTGAGGATATGCCTTTAGGATATAAGTTATCTAGCCCCTTTATGTGGTTTGAAGCTTATTGGCTGAACCTCAGGCATCTATATCATTGGTGTATGGCAGTGTTTTATAGTCTACTACTAAATTAAATGGTAGGCTTTACAGTTCTGCCAGTCTATGGGATGATCAGGTGCATGAGCGGGAAGTATATAGATGTGTTTTCCCTCTCATGTGCACCAGCCCTTAGGGACTACTGGTGTGCCGGTTGTCAAGGAAAAGGAGAAACCAGGGATCGGAGATGCCAATCCCCGTAGGATGGTGAGCGGAAAGGGGGTGTTATAGGGAGAGCAATATATAGTTTACAGATATACCAGAGCACATACTTCTGTCGAGAAATCAACATATACAATATAAACACACACATATAAAGGCAATAAACCACTCTAGTTGGGAATGGATGCGTTATTGGATTATATTTCTGACCATTATCTCTCGTATGGCTCATATGGACTCTAAAAATAGAGATCAAGAGCATTCTATGCTCTCATTCAAACTATTTGGACTTAATGGGGTTGTCCCCTTATGGCCACTTATGTCGGGGCACACTGTGTAGCTGGCAGCCTGAACGTATCTTATTCCTGTGGGAATTTATACGACGACTGAGTAGTGCGCCCGACATATTGCAGACTGCATTGGTCCAAAAGCAAAAAAAAAAAAAAAAAAAAAAATGTTTATGTATTTAAGTAGACCCACAATGATATTCACCACTTATAATCCCGCATATAGAAATGTAAGTTTGTATACCAAGCTGTGCTGTGATTGGTTGCTATGGGTAACAAAGGCCATTTTGCTTTTACATAGTTTTGATAAATTAAGGTCCGTAGTACATTGATATCCATCTTTCTTTTACCATAAGTGACAGCATAGATGATTGGATTATCTATATTCCTCCATTAACGTGCACAGTGGGGCAGATTTACGATTGGGGTTGCAATTCAACCTTGGCACATTTACCTAATTTCCTGAGTATTTTAGCACATTCCGTTTTATCACAGATTTTTTTTTTATAGTCCCTTAAAAATGTGGCATGGTTTCATTGAAAAAGGTGTGGGTTTGTTGGAAATGGATTTGACTTAAATTGAAAATCTGTGGGGGATTTGACACCTGGGACCCGCACAGATCAGTTAATTTGAAGTGGGAACATCTCGTCAAGCGCCTCTTCAGCTTCACAGGCCGTGTAACATCAAGGTCATCAGTCACATGGCCTGAATATTTCCACTATTGTGGGTGCAGCAAGAACCAAACCCAAACCCTAACAGATGACCTGATACAATTCATTTATCAGGGGGAACATACATATTTTAGAATCTGAGTGTGACCCTTTGTATCAGTGTTTTAGGTTAATTTTTAACTTCATTGGCACATAAAGGGGTTGCCCGCCAGGAAATATGCTCAGAATGAAAGCTCTCCGATACTCTACCTGGGAACCCACTGGCCCCATCTCAACACAAGAAATGCCCATTCACTGGCTAAGACAGGTCTTTTTGGCCATTGATTGACTCAGTGATCTCTACCTGTGTTTCGAGGGGGACCAGAATGTCCCTGATCCTGGCCAGTATTGGATCAGAACTGGTGGGAAAACTATTTACCGCAATGTGAGTGCACCGGTCTATAGTGTAGTGTTTGTCACCTGAGGCTTCTCCACATGTTCCTTCAAGACTTTCTCACATCCCAAATATGTTTCAAAAAGTTTCAGTATGTCCATAAATGTTCCTTCCAGCTGAGACATGTCTTAACCTTTTTCTCTCCAGATAGTGGACTAATATTTAGTTTTCCTCCTGACATTGTTTGATATGGATATTCGCTGCGTTCCTGAGCTGGCAAGAAAAGGTGTTATTGATTAGAGTAGGACGGGTTCATGAGTGCCTTGTCCAGGGAGAGGGTGCCAGTGTTCATGAACAGCATTTGTCAGTCGCTTTCAATCCGCCTCCTCTCTGATGAATACAAGGCGGCTTCCTCATTACCACGGCTCCCAATTAATGACACAGAATGCAGTCTACAAGGCTTGGCAGTCGCTTTCCCAGAGACGGGAGGAATGAAAACCCCAAAGAAAATTAAAACTGCTGCACAAATTCTCACCATTTATACATATTGCAGCGAGGGTATCCTAGTGAATGGGCCTTATTTGATATGGATAAGGACCTTGTGTTTTTATTTTTTTATTTTATTTTATTATATTTTTTAGCAATTTGGAAACCATATTAAATAAAAGTATTCCAGTAGTGATAAACCTCAAAGATTGTATATTTAGTCTGACTCTACTTATAACTTTTTTTTTGTCTCTTTGCCCTTTTTTTAGTATTTTATTTAAATGTATGATTTATTTGTATAGATATATGTGTGTGTGTATATGTGTGTGTGTGTGTGTATATATATATATATATATATTTTATTTTTTATACCACAATTTTTGTCATGATCAAAGGCTTTTTATGCCACCTCTTTCTTGAGGCCTTTTGCCAAGAAGCGTTTGGGCATCTGTAGTATAACAATAGGATTTTGCATATGCCCAAGGCAGGTCTCAAGTGAGCCATGTTAATGATGTCGGGATGGGTTTACATTCTTCCTGAAAATAATATCCTACTGGTCTATTGTTCTTTTCATTTCATTTGTGGTGGTTTTATGAACATATCTGTATTAACCATTTCTGCTCTTGGATCTTTTTACTTATGGCCCTGTCTCGGAGCCTTTACTTTGTGCTCTGCAGAACAGGTTTCTTATATTATGTGCCTTTTGCTATGTAATAGTACATCGGCTGAATAATGGGCTGGTTATGAGAACTTGACCAAAATAAAATTCTTAACAGTTATGTAACAAAAGTTTTTGCATTCCCCCCATATACACTGAGAATGTGTATGCCCCAAGCTTGCCCATGGGACCTGTATGTAGGATATGTTTGGCCATTATATGAGTGTATAGTTTTTTTATTTTTCAGTGTACAGTATTGAAAAGTGTTGTTGACTGAGTTTTACAATACTGGGAGATTCCAAAAAAAAAAAAAAAAAAATGCTGCACTTTGGCGCTCCCATTGAAGTAAAGCACCCCAGGATCTGTGGGGCCTCAGAGGTCAGTGGCACAACTTCTTTAAGAACACATTACAACTCTTATAAGGCAGATTCCCTATCTCCCCCCCCCCCCCCCAAAAAAAAAAAAAAAAATCCAGTTCATTTATCTGAATATTCAAAGCCTGCCATATTGCTTGCAGAAATCAGACAAGTCTCCCATGGCAGGAAGCAGCAGCTCAGCATTATTACTTGGCACCTAGATGCAGCTGTGAGCAGGGAGTGCTGCTCTGTCAGGGGCACAATGACTGTATGTTAATAGCTGTATGTTTTTTTTGGAGGGGGGGCTAGATTGTTTGCCAGTGACAACAGCACATCCCACAGGATGAAGGGGATCTGCTATCACCTAATGCATGCGTCTCTATCCAGCTATGACTATGGCAGAGGGGGGAGAGTCACTTTTTCTGGTGATCAGTAGACGTCTAACCAGTTGGACCTTCACCGATCTATTACTTAACATATATCAGTCTGCTGGCGGCGTATGGTGTGTGTAAAGGTGGTAGACAGATTTATTATGACTGTCTAAAATTTAGACAAGGTAGGTAGAAGATTTCCCAAATCTATCATGGTCACAGTTTTTGGTGCATCTTTAGACACTCCCTTACACCATTTCTTGGTCCACTTAGGGTATATTCACATGACTTAAAGAGGACCCTTCACCACCTCTACCAATTCCAGAACTTGGCATCATTTAATAGACTCCGCTCCACTGATTTCGGCACAGAATTTTTTTTTTTTTCTAGCCCGCATCGGTCCCGAGCAATAAGTGCTGTTATTTTTGATCTCATGTGCTAACTAGACTCTCTACTGTCAAGTGGGTGGTATCAGGCAGGAGCAGACCAGCGGGCGTCATTCTCTTGGGCTACAATCAGTGGAGCATTGCCTATTAAAGGATGCAAAGAATTGGACATAGTGAAAGGTCCTCTTTATTGGTTGTATGGAAAAATCCAACATGGAGTCCACAGCACAGGATAACCCTCAAATTTCTGTCCCAGATTTGCAGGTTAATATACCACAGATCCACATGAGAATTGACCCCATTCAGTGGGGCAGATTTACTAATAACGTCAAAGATGTGAACGCTGCAAATATAGTGCCTTTCACATGGTCTGGGCAAAATGGTCCATGTATTGGCCAGATTTGCTGCCGACAATGTGGCTAGGAGGAGATATTCAGCCAATGCTTGGACCGTTTTTCCTGACCTGAACATGGCCACACGAAACAGCAGGTTTCAGAAGTTTTGATCTGTCTAATTCTTACACTGTATTAGTAAATCCACCCCAAAGTGTGTAAACCACATACTAAGGTGAGGCAAGGCATATACATTTTTTTTTCTTTTGGCACCAGTTGAACCAGATTTCTAGTGATTTTAACCCTCCATGATGATAATAATAATTTATTTCTTATAACTAATTTATGTGCTGGTTATGTTTATGTATATATATATATATATATATATGTGTGTGTGTGTGTATCTATCTATATAATACAGCTCTCATGTTTGGCGGCTGCCTCAGTGCTCAGTTCTGCACATGGTGTCCTATCGCTGCATCTTTATATTTGTTCAGATCTGAAGTTTGTTTTTGTAAATGATAAAATCTCTTAATGAAGAAGGAACAAATGGATCCATAGCAAGTGTCTTCTTTAAAGTGCACTGTATGATCTGTGTCCCTGGAGGGAGAGACCTCTTAGTGTCACCGCTTGCTCGGGACATTCACCACCTGCCTCCTTGTCCCAAGGTTGTAGCCTGCCCATAATCAAATCGTGGCTTGACATTTGGAGCGTTCAATGCGACTGTGCTGAAACCTGCTCCGCTCAATATATTTAAGACGGAAGGTATTGACGGTTACGCAGATCTCATTGATTATGTTTGGTTCGCTAGCAAAGTTTCCGAAATAAATGAGACAGGAGTGTGGTGATCAGACAGACAGAGACACCAGGACCTTCTCAAAGACAGACGTTCCCATCTATCTCGTCCTAATGCTGAAAGATTACTCGGGATGAATTGTTTTTTTCTTCTTATCATTCTGTAGTATTTGTCCAGGTTTTGTATTTTTTTTATTGTTTTTCACAGAATGTTTGTATACGCTGTATACCAACCAGTTGACCCATGAACCTGACCAGATGAGGTTATCCAGGAGGTGGCATCGCACACAAAAACAACAATCTGATCAAAAGGCATCAACTAATTAAGGCTTTGTTCACATCTGCCCTGGAAATCCATTGCAGCAACCTGCAAAAATCAGCGGAGGAAAAAGCTCTGCATGAAGGACTTTCTTCCGCCGGTTTCAGTTTTAAAACAACGGAGCCCATTATAGTCAGTGCAGTCTGCCAGTTTCTGTGTGTAACTGCTATTTTAGAGGCCCGCTTTTCCGTTGTGCTGGTCCTCCAACACACAAATAAACCCTACATATAATATGTATGAATATACACAGTAAATACACTGAAAAGCGGATTTGGACTTGGCACCATATACCCAGAGTAGGCTTCAAGCAGCCAATGGCAAAAGCTTTAAACAGGCAGAGGGAAAACTGGATGCAAAAATACACTCCACTCCACTCCACAAGTAGAGTATAATAGTGATAAGCATTACACTGATGTCTGCTTTATCTGTATATGATACGTCACTGGATCACTAATGTAAATGATGTGGACTGTGGAGCTATGGCAGGACATGCTTAAAGCGTAGCTCCAGTTATAAATCACTTTTCATAAATTAATACTACTAGTGAATATAAAATTGCTCTCATATCATATGAAGGAGATCTGTTTTCTTCTCCACTTATTAAACTGTTCTCCTGGACTTCGTTGTCAATCGACTGTCTGTATACATTATATCCGTCTCCATATTCAGCCTCACATTTACAACTCTATGGAACAGGGAGGGGTTAAGTAGGATTATCCTGCTGGCTGGTTAATTGATTTCTTCATTCTGTGTACTAGAAGCCTCTTATCTACCACCTAGCAGTGTTATAAAAGCAAGGAATAGCAGAGTATAACATCAGCAATTCTACAAAGTGTCTTTTTTTTTTATCCTCCTCCTCTATTCATAAACTAATATAGAGAGGGGGCGTTTGGCACGCCAAACCACCCACAGGTCCTTATGGATCGGGGGATTGTATGTCTCAAATCCCCCTGTTATAAAGCCATCTGTGCCCTTTATACTCACTCTGCCGCTGTACTCCTCGTGCCAATGCAGTTCTTCACTGAAGCTAGAGGAGTACACCTCAGCTTCAGTGTACGTGCCCCTTACCTCCGGCACTTGTGCAGTGAAGCCGGGGTGTACGTCCTTGGCTTCACTAAAGAGCTACGCAGGCATTGGGAGTACCAAAAAGGAGTCCGATGAGACTTATCAGACTTACCTCTAGGTAAGTATAAAGGATTGTTTATTTTTTATTTTTTAATGTGGGCACGGATGGATTAAAAAAAGGGCGATTTGGGACACTAAACCCCCGATCTATAAGGACCTATGGGTGGTTTTGTGACCCAAATCCACCTGACAGGTTCTCTTTAAGGCTAGAAAGCTCCTTTTGATGATCTTTATTTTGGGCAGCATGGTGTCTCAGTGGTTAGCACTGTTGTAGCGCTGGGGTCCTGGCTTCAAATCCAGCCAAGGAAAACATCTGCGTGGAATTTGTATCTGCTCCCCATGTTTGCTTGGGTTTCCTCCCACGCTCCAAAAGACATAGACATACTGGGAGTTTAGCTTGTCATCACCAGTAGGGCTTACAATGTCTGTAAAGTGCTGTGAAATATGTTGACACTACTGTCTATAGGCATGAGAAGTAAATAAATGTAGTGCTAACATAATCTGCAGCGCCTTACAAGTAAGTTAGTAACAAATGCAACTCACACCCGCCCAGAAGAACAATCTAAAGTAGAGCTAAATAATCTTACAGTCTCTGTAGGTACAAACTCCCTATGTGTGTGGTCGGGTTATTGCAGGCACAGCATTACACCAGGCATAGCAGTGAAGTTATTACGCCTTTTAACTAGGTAAACAAATATTTTTGCAAAATATTTGCAATTTCTGGAATTTTTTTGCAAAACCAAAGTAACGATTTTCTTCTGTATTTAGATAGCATATGATTAATAGGAATATTTGTGTGAATGCATTATGTGGATTAGAGCCACAGATAAAATCTTACAAATACTTAGAACATTTCATTACTATTAAAAGATTTTGTGATTCCTATTATAGGTCAGTGTGGGAGATTTACTAAGGAATATGCACTCTGTCCGATGTACGGTTGTGCGGCCCCCAAACACAGCACATGGCGATTTACTGTGTGTTCTGACACCTTTCTATCATAGGCAGTATTAAAGTGAATCTGTCAGCAGTTTTGACCCCTTAAAGCTGCTGACAGCGCTAGATAGGTGATGTGTAAAGAAGTTAAAACATATCTACAGGACTATTCATGCTTAATGCATAATAGAGGAAGCAAAGTGTGAAGCTTCCTAGTGCTGCCATCACAAGTGCTCTGGGTGGTCCCATACTTGTACAGTATCCCTGGAGGGTAGGTAGAAGTTATTTAGGTTTTTGCCCTTTGTCAGTACAGAACAGGGCTAGATAAGATGTCTTACATACAGCTCTGAGGCTGGGGAGTACCAGGTAATCATAGGGACCACAAAGGAAAACTTCTAATAGGGCCCATTCTACCATTACCAATGTAGTACAATTATTTTGGTCTCCGTTACACAAAGGGATCACCCACAAGGTGATTTTACAGTATAGATATTGCACACAGTGATACCGGTATCACAGTACAGGAATAAAGCACACAGTGATATCACAGTACAGGGATAACTTACACAGTGATGTCACAGAAAAGGAATAATGTACATGGTGATGTCACAGTACAGGGTTAATAAACCCAGTGATGAAACAGTACAGAGATAATGTACACGGTGATGTCACAGTAGAGAAATAATGTACATGGTGATGTCACAGTAGAGAAATAATGTACAGTGATGTCACAGTACAGAGATAATAAACAGTGATGTCACAGTACAGGGATAATAAACAGTGATGTTACACTACAGGGATAATAAACAGTGATGTCACACTACAGGGATAATAAACAGTGATGTCACAGTACTGGGGTAATGTCACAGCATATACAGTGATCTTTTTGTGTGTACATTGCAGGTTATGAAAAAGTAATTACAATGTCGTCATATATGAGCATTATGATGTCCCAGTAAAGTAATGGAGGTACGCTCAGTTTTTCACTTTCCTTTCCATCATCCGTAGTTACCACTAACTGCACCCTATGTGGAGATCGGCCCCCTTAGTTGTCGGGCCCCACAGTAGATGTTCTGTCTGCTACCCTGGTAGTTACGCCCATGCTATCGGGCTTACTGGTTCTCATTAAGGAAATCCTACTGACATACAGTAATATAGACATTTCATCATGGGAAAAATCAAGTACATTGTCTTTCCTTACTGCCTTTCTAATGCCACCTATACTGCAGGTAGCCACCATGTATAGGGTTGTACAGGGTAGCTTTCTCTAGATGACAGTATGGAGGTAGATTTCATCCTTCTGGAGGAGAGCTTATAATTCACCTGCTGTCACTTTAGGGTGTTATATTAGTTATTCATTATTCACTCTTATGTAAGTAAGGCTTTATGTACACTACCATATTACTTATTCATACAAATGGATATAGCTACAGTACTTTACCCATAGGTTTCTAAAAGGGTATGGTATGTCTGTGGCCTCATAGGGGGGCATAGAGAGGTCTTATCTGACTCCATGTGGCATGCTTTATTTGGTGTCTTCATGAGGTTCAAAGAGAACAGAAATGGGGCCCGTATAGTAGTAAACTGGGGGAATATCATGATTTCACATAACCCGGCAGCCCTGTGCATGTGCCCCGGTGTTTTTCCCATTACAGCTACCATCTTCACTCCACTCCAGGTTATGGTTTCTATCTTCTCTCTCTGCTAAATGAGAACATTCACACAATGTAAATAATATGCTGAAATCCACAGAAATGTTGGCGAAGCGTTCAAGAGAGTGATCCATTTGTGAGATTTAGCACTCGCCCACTACTGGTAATCTGAGCCCTTGAGCACTTCATCTGCTGTAGGTAGCATTCTGGGAGCAGAGCCCCCTCTCTGTGTACCCCTAAGTGTGTAAATGCAGAGTAAAGAGAGGTGAAGATTGCAAGCTGTCAAAGAAGGACTTGCTGTTCCGCTGCAGAAGTGTGATGTTAAACATCTGGCTGCTGCTTCCACATCTTCAGATTACACAGTCATTCATTACACTAAGTGTTGTTTGTCTGAGCACTTATTCCGCACAAGATATGACAGAGCTGGGATATGTAGCCAGGAGACCGCACTATTGGAAAGTTTATCTCCAGTGATTTGTTCTGAGTGGTGCTATCAGGTAGGTCAAGCTGCAACCCAGGAGAGAGATGAGGGCAGCGAAGTACAGTTGTAACAGCCTTGTACTTGTCACATGTAGCAGGGCTGAGTTTGTTATTGAAAGAGGACCTGTCATCTCTCCTGATATGTCTGTAATTGGATTCCCCATGATATAACAATTCTGGAGCGTTTCTTCTTAGAAGGCTATATTCACCTCTGTATAGGAGGCTCCGTCTGAGCACAACTTTTTTTTTTTAATCTGAAAATGTGATGGCAAAAACAACCGATACCCAACAGACCCTCTTATAGCCCATGGGGTCCCTCTGGATCCATGCTTGTCCGTCGTTAGATGGACCCGTTTTATAGGGGTTTTACCATTACAAGCTCTTATCCTCTATCCACAGGATGGGGAATAAGTGTCAGTTCGCTTCTATGAAACACAATTTCTGGAAGCCCCTAAAAGTGAATGGAGCACTGGTTCCACAAGCACACTGTGGCAGGGAGGAGGCAGGGGGACTTCTGGGTCCCTGTTCCCCTGATTGCTGGAGGTCCAGGATGTCGTATCGATCACTTATCCTGTGGGTAGCAAATATGTGTCTGTAATGGTAAAACAAAACCCCTTGACAGAGCAAAAGATTTGATAAAGATAACACAAGTGTGAGAACAACCTGAAGTCTCCCCCGGTACCCTTCCTTTGTTCCCCCTACACACTTAGGCACACTTCAATAAGTGCTTGTTCCCAACTGGGGGGTAGGTTGTCCCTATACAGTCCAACATTGTCCAGTCAGTGCCAGGCTTTGTAGGGACACACCCCTCTGACAAATGGAATGGTAACAGATATTGTCAATTTATACATAAATTTGCAGGAGGAATGGCAGAGTTGCTAAATGGACAAGTCAAAAAAAATTACAGGTCCCGTTTAAAGGGGCGATGGCATGTTGCTGGGATATGATATTACATGTGACTTCTGAGACCACCAGTTCTGAGAATGAAGAGGACGCAGCAGTGTGACATTCTTCCGTTCAGCAGGGGTCCTGCAAGTCAAGTAATAGCTTTATCCTAGCGATAAGGACCAGAACTTCTCATATTGAAGTTCCCAGATCACTTGGGTTACTCAGATCAGCTGCTATGGCTGGAGAAACCATAAAGTAAGTACTCACAAGGAGGGGACCAGCTCAGTACCTGGTATCTGTTCTGCTTGGGCTACTATAGCTCAATAGGGTTTACTGAACAATTCCTTTAAAATGACATTGTAGCGGTCTGGTTCAGCACCAGAGATAAAGCACTGTGACATCACAATGCATTGTGCCTAATGACAAACTCATCCCTGCTACATCTGTATTTCCCAGCTCTGGCAAATGGGGACAGACATGGTTAAAATGACACATTTCTCGTTTCCACTCCATTGGGCAGGTTATTAGATTGATATTGCTTGTTTTGGGAACAATGGAGGCGGTACGGAAATAAATGAAGTGAGGAGCATCCGTTCAGTTACCATTGATAATTCATTATTTGCCACCAGAAGAGAAGTCCCCGTGCACGCTGATGTTTAATTTATTAGACTGGTTTCACTTTGCTTTAGGCGTATCTTGTGTCATGCCCAGAACTTCTTCATCTTTGTGCTCTTTTCCATACCTCCCGAATAAATAATTATCCCATTATCAGCCGCCACTCACTGAATACCAGCCAGCCAGCCAGCCAGTCACATAGGAGAGGCACATTACAGGGTTCTCCACCGCACCGTCTTAATTAGAGATCTGAAGACGTTTTCTAGAAGTTTTCCTCTGGCCGCACAGAAATGAGCACTTGGCTCACGAAACAGATGATGCCACCGATATCCAGCTGGAGAGTGGTGAAGTATCTGTTCATCCTCCTCTGTTGTCAAGGGTTGGCACAGTCCATGGGGGCGCCAGATAAGAACAGTGTATGGGCCCTAATATTCACAGTCATAGAGCTCCCCCATTTGTCTCTCTACCAGTAAAGATGAATTATGCCCTTACATCTAATATACAGTCAGTGTCAGACTGAGGTTCCTTTGACCCACAGATAAAATAAATGGGGGCCTACCCTCTAAAAACTTGTAGGAGATACAAACTATGGTAGTCTTCAAATTTGGGTGTTTTCTGGTGGACCATTATTCTGGGCCCCCCAGAAGATCCTCTGGTACCCTGCCGGACCAGTCTGACACTGTATACAGTAAGAGTCCCTTTATTTACAGTGCACCTATGTAACTGGCCAGGTTGCTCATATAGTATGTTTTCCTGTATTGATGGTCACCTACCTATGAAAATACCGATTAATAATGAGTGATCATACATATAGGGATTTCATTTAGTTGTAGAGAAGATATTATCATGGATTCATATAGCAAAAATATTAGGAAATTCTGGTAGTGTCCTGTTGTAAGTAACGTTCAGAGTTTTTCTGTTCCCCTCTTTTGTCGGGGTGACCATGTGGGTTATATTGGGTCTTGGGTAGAAGGGAAGAAGCCCTGGCTGGTTTCATGCACCTTGTTACTGGGTGAGAAACTTGCACAGGACTTTCCGCCTCACAGGATCTATGTTGTTAGTCTTAATAGGATTGCCCATTTAGAGCTTTGCTGTGGGGCCGCTGCTCTTTCCTATGTGCCACTACATGTGGGCGCTGCAATGGCAGCCATGCTAGATGTGATTTCTCCAAGCTGGTGGATAACAAAAGTAGAAGACTTGTCCCTTACCTTACAAGCCCATTGAACTGCTCTTTCTCTGTAAGTCAAAGGAAAAATATAAGTAGTGACCTACGCCATTATTTTCTTGCTCTAGTTTTGGTATGCTGGGGAGTGGGAATAGTGGAGAAGTTGCCTGTAGTAAGCAGTGACCTGACTGGTTCTTATGCGAAATTCTCCCCTTCTACTGTCTTAGTAAAGGGATTGTCCCATTGCTGACATTGTTCGCCTATCCACAGAATAAAGTAATACATGTCTGATCACTGGGGGCATCATTGGCACGACAGGTTCCATCTCACTGGTAAATGGTGACCCCTTCTCCCCCCCACCCATTATTAATATAGAACATGATGAATACAGAAAGCATATTACTGTAAGTGTGTCTGTATTTTGGTATATGTTCTATCTATGTTTTTGAGATAATGGGATGAATCCTTAAAATACGCCAATTGTTCTGACATGTAGCAGCACTGACAATATTTATTGGCTATTTACATGGTGTGTATAATGCCGTATTGTATGTTGTTGTGGGTTTATAACTATGCAGGTTACAGAGGTGCTATGTGTGCGGTATAGTGTTATAGAAACATGATGGGGGCATAATACAGTAGCCCATGTATATTAGTGGCGGCAAAGACAATTTCCAAAATTCCAAAGCTCTCTACAGTTTCTTTGCTTGTGTCAATACGAATAATAGGACAATAAGAACCTAGCCATAGCAAGTGATCGTAGTCACTCTCATATTGTTGGAAGCTGGGCTGTCACTTGCTCTGTGCTCCTGTGTGACACGTTGCTCTGCTTCGTTCCCCAAGCCCTGGTTTCTAGGTAACAGGCACCAGCGCTGGCAGTTGCACAGGGTTGCTTTTGCTTCCCGCACCCCATATGCTGTGGCTGGTGACTATCCCTCGAGGGGCAATCCCTCTCAGCAGATTTCACGTTCTTGCTCTCTGATTAATTCCTCATTGCAGGATCCAGTCCTCCTTGTCCTTAGTATTTTGAATTTGTAATATAAATTTGGTGCGAAAGCAAAGATGTTGTAGATTGTCTGATGTGTTTATTACTGAACCGGTCCTTTGGGGTCATTCACATATACAGTATATTATCAGGCTTATAGAGATGAATCTGATCAGATGTGAGGACACAGTATGCATGCTTGTCCTTTGCAGTCTAATTACTTTTTAGCATTTACTTTTCTGTCCGGTAATATCTATGGTCTCCATGAAGCGTTCCTATGTGTAGGGATGATTTAAAGAGGACCGATGACCATCTCCATGGATTCCAGTTCTTAGCATCTGTTAATAGGCACCGCTCCACTGATTCCAGCACAGTTGGAATTTTTTTCTCTTGCTTTCACTGTTCCCGAGCAACAAGCATAGTTAGTTTTGGTGCCTGATGTGCTATTTAAGCTCTGTAATGTCTGAGGGGCAGTGTCAGGGAGGGGGGCATGATTCAGAGCTCCAATCAGAGGCTCAGAATCCTCCCTCTTGTCTGCTCCTGTCTGACGTAGAGAAAAAGGTTACAGATGTGTGTGGAGACTGTGAGGAAAACCAGACCCTCCCCTCTACATTCACTGTGAGAAGAGATAGCAGCTCCTCCCCCTCCACTCACTGTGAACCCATCTTGTTTTATTCAATGATAACTAAGGACAGAAGTTCTCTAGTAACAGGGAGTGAACAGCAAAATAGCTGGAAAGAAGACAGGAACTTTAGGCTAAGGCCACATGTAGCTAAACGCAGCAAAAAAACATACTGCATTTTTTCCTACAGTGTTTTCCATTGTGTTTTCACAGTGTTTTCCACTGTGGACTTTCTTCCCTTATACCTACATGGAAAACGCCAGCGTTTCCGCAGGTATAATTGACACGCTGCGATTTTCAAAAAAGCAGGCAACTTTTCCGCTTCAGATTTGTTTTTCTGCAATGCGTGGATGAGATTAGCCAGAATCCCTTTCACTTTGCAGGTACTGTAAAACATAGCGTTTTTTGCCACGACGTTTCTTCCATGGCCAAAATGTTGTGTTTTCGCAACGTGGGACTTCAACCTTAGAGAGATTTTTCATGCTGAAAACAGCAACATGTTTCATTAAAGAGGTTGTCCAGGCTAAGAATAATTTATTGCATTAGGACAGCGGAGGTGGGAAAAAAAAACTGACCACCCAGCACGGGTCGGTCCTCCTGCCGTCTGTCGTCTTTTGCTGGAACTCCTCGCCGCCTGTGACGTCCCATGTCCCTTTCCTTAGGCTGCTGATTGGCCTCAGCGGTCACGTGTGCTGGGAGAACAGTGGAGCAGCAGGACCGGACCGTGCTGGGAGGCATTGGGGACAGGTGGATTTTTTTTTATTTATTGTTTTAGTAATGTGTGCTCTCATAATGTGTGTTTTCATGAAAAAATAAATAAAAGTAAATATGCAATAAACTATACATCTAATTAATAATGCAATATCAATAATTGTATAATATAATTTTTAAATAATTAATCATTTTATTTTGATGTCTGCGTCAGTAACTTTTTCCCGACTTCACCCAGCACTGGCCTTGCTTTACTGTATAGTCATGGCCATAGACAGCAATAGACTGGAGACCAACTCATTGAGGTTTATGGGAGAGTTTTCTACACTTGCTCTGTGGAAAGTGGGGAAGTAGAGCTGTGACATCATATATTGCTAGTAGTGGATGTGATGTTGGCTCAGTGGTGTTAGTAGAGATGTGAGCTTCTATTGTGATCCTATTGTTTATGTAAATGAGGTGACTGTTGCAATGGAAATCCCTACAGATTGATTCAAATGTCAGCCTATTATTAGGCTTAGTGGTCAGACGGAAGAATGCATTACATGGTAATTTTTTTTTTTTAAATCTAGCTAGCAACATGGAAAATTAAAAATAAAATCCTAAAATTCTTAAATAGGTTTCATATAAAAACTTGGTTTAAAAAGAATACCTTTTTGTTGATTTCCTGATAACCCCCTCCCCTGATTAATTTAGCAGTCAACACGTATACAGCCATTTACTGACCATTCTCCTTTTCATTGCAGGAAGTCCTCCAGACCGTCACCAAATTTTGCTTCCCGTTCTCCTTGGACAGGTAAATCTTGATGTTAATTTTAATGCCCTTATGTTGTCCTCAGCTTGGGGAGTATCTGCTCCCCCTGGTTGTGCCAAGAACTTATTCACCTTGCATTGCATATTGTAAGTGTTATAGAGCCACACTCGGCAAGGTGGCTTCTTGGCCTAGTTTAAAAGGGTGTGGCTTAAAGGGGTATTTCCATCTTAACAAGTTATCCCCTATCCATAGGAGAAGAGATAACTAGCAAATCGGTGGAGGTCTGGCTATGTCCAGTGCTCTCATTGAAATGAATGCAGTGGTACCTGCTGGCCCAATCACTTCACTATTCAGAATTGGGAACAAAACTCTCCTCTTCTCCTGATCCGTGGGACTTGGGATAGTCAGACCCTACCGATTGGCAAGTTATTCCCTATCCTATTCCTCTTTAAGATGCAACATGAAACCGTATGAACCCTGTTACATTTTATCCTGAGCAGTATTCATCCAGGGAGATGTCTCTACATACACGTGCAGATTTTCTTTAACCAGTGTACAGGGGAACGTGTGCAGGGAGAGGGAGAAGGATTTTTTTTTTATTATTATTATTCTTCTGTCCCTGACACTTCTTCAGATAACACCAGGAGATGAGGGAACCATGGACTTTTGTTCATGTTATTTCCCCACTATTTAGAGCCACTTATCAATCTGGCTTGTAGATGGGTGGTCCTATGTATTATTTAGAATACCCTAACAAAGTAAAGCTTCTGGTCCCCAGGGTAAAATCTGTAACAGGATCCCCACTTAAGGGTCCTTATACACAGGGAAGGTGTCTCTCCATAAGGGGCAGTTGACAATGATGGTCACTTGTTGTTTTTCATTCCCGATGTGCAATGATTGTGAATCGGGGATGTGCTGCAGACAGAATGGAACGTGACTCATACAATTTCTATGATGATGGCAGCACATTCACTGCTTAAACAGGGATCTTCTGCCTGCAGTAACCATGCGATCAGCCGTCAAACATGGGGCCATTATCAAGAGTGAGCTTTCCAAATTGTGATCACTCGGTTGATCTGCCTGTGTAAAAGACCTTTATCATGTAATTTATAATATTGGTGTTGTCTTGTGTGACTAGAGGGGCTTTTGGGTTTCCTCAAGCACCAGTGGCCACCTGTAATTGTTACCTCTGCAACCCAATAGCTACATAGCTCATAAAAAACAATAACCCGTTCTCTCAATAAAGACTAAATTTATTGTTTTATATTCTTTTATGTGTATACAGTGACATCACCTGAAGTTCCTGGGCCCTTAATCTGTATTAGCTCCACAACTACATTGTATCATTTATAGTACTGGTTGCCTCATATTGGAAAGAGACACCCTATGGGCCCCCCTAAGGCTCTCGGGCCCAGGTGTGACCGCACCTTATACACCCCCTGTGTTTATATTTGTGTATATGAAATATAACGTCTCACGTCTGCTATGTTATGTATAGAAGACAGCCTGGCGACACTTGTAGCTCTCAGAGGTTTTGCTGTCTATGACTCGATCACTACTAATTAGTCCGACTGGTTTGTTGCTGTTCACCTAGCAAGGAACCGAAGTGTTAATAAATCTGACTCCTTCATGAATTAATAAGACACAAATAATGCAATACTGTTATATACCGTAGAGGTATGTACATATATATTGGGTTTATTTATATCTCACGTCTTTGCTTTTCTTTTCAGCCTTTCGGCCAGCCAAGTCGGGCAAAACTTTACATTTGTGCTGACTGACATTGACAGCAAGCATAGGTTTGGCTTCTGCCGGTTATCTTCAGGCGCTAAAAGCTGCTTTTGTATCTTAAGGTAAGGCCAGCTGTGTCTGTGTGTGCAGTACATGTCATATCTACGGCGTTGCAGCTCATTTGTCATCGGGATGAGCTTTGGAGACGGGTGGGTGGGTGTCAGATTCCTTGGGGTTTTCTTGTTGATGGTCATGTGATATTAGCATCAGTAATCCCATCATGTTCAGTAGTAAGCAACATAAAGATAAAGTAACAGACGTACATAATAAATAGATTATTCACTATAATACAATTTTGGTTCCTGGTTATAGGTGCTAATAACAAACTTGAAAAGTGGCCAACTGTATTTGCACAAAATTTACACCTACATGACCACATAGATCTACAGTAGTAACATATAGTAATTTGTAACCCTGAAAAAGACAGTTCAACCTGATATCCTGTAATGGTTATCCAGAAGAAGGTAAAATCCAGTTTTCCTCATCTTACAGGGGTATTCTGGTCATAGCAATTTATCCTATATCCTATGCAGATTGGTGGGGATTGGACTGTCCTCATCACTCCATTCACTTCAACGGGACCTCCAGAGATAGCCCAGTGCTGTTTTCAGCTATCTCCAGCAGCCCCCCAATAAATGGAGCTGTATGTGCTGGACAACCAGCCATTCCATTAGAAAACACCATTGCATCCCAATTCTGGTTATCATTGGCGTCCCAGCGGTTGGGATAGGTGATACCCCTTTAAGGATGAAAAAAAATTGCTTCCCAAAAATAAATCCCTTGACAAATGTCCCATCATCAGCAATCCAGTAATATAACTTGTACTATTGAGGAAAGATATTCAGGCCCCTTTTGAACTTTCTTAGTGAATTCACCATGACTCTTTAATCTGGCAGAGAGCTCAACAGACTCTGCCCTTACAGTAAAGAATATCCTTCTATGATTTAGACCTACTATTGTACAGTGAATCTCTCAATCTCTCATTACGTTCTCATTATATCGTCCAGTATGCGGTGTCTTGGTGGAAGTTCTAGCCTTGCTTCTCCAAGTTTCTGCCCATATGTTCAAGAAGAGCATCTACGTTATAGACTTTGAGGGACTGCGGGCCGCTGTGCCATGGTTCTTCTCCGAAATCTCAACCAGCTCCACATAATTCTCCCATTGTCCAGGACACTTTAAACAAATGCAACCCAGCTTGGTTAGGGCACTTTGGTGTCAACAAGGAATCTGGATAAAACAGCTTTGGCGACCTATCAGGAACGCCACCATTTGTTGGCCTCTCTGATGTACTGATAAGTGTGGATTTTCTTTAGTTGTGAGAACTACTCATAAAGGGGTTTTTCGGGACTTTCGTTCTGGAGTTTTTTTTGATACTTGAGTTCTGATACCCAGAACCTCTGCGGGTCCGCTGTTGGAAATGGTAGCCCATTCCCTAAACTCCAGTTCTGCTTCACGGGCCATGTGTGATGCCTCATTCATTAATCACACGGCCTGATCACAGGTTCAGTCCCATTCAGGTGAATTGACTAAGTTGTGATGCCAAGCTCAGGCACTGCACAAATGTACTGAAGGGGTTGCAGTTCTCATCTAGACACTGCAGCCTCTTCAGACAGCTGATCCTTGGGGGTCCCTGGTGTCAGACCCCTGCCAATCTTTAATTGATGACCAGTCCTAAGAAAGGTATTTTGCTGTCCTTAAACTAGAAACTAAAATTCCGCCTGTATCGAGCAGATTTTTTTATATAATTTGCGCTATGAATCCACAGGGGTCCCACCAGTCCTGCTATATCCACCTCACCTCTGCCTACTTGCTGCACCGCTTTTGTCAAGAGATGTAAAAAGGTGTATATTTTTACATTTTTATTAAAATTGCTTACCAATTGCAGTTGATCTTCAGCAAGATCATAATGGATCTGTCGTATCCTTCATGGATGATGTAAGGGAAGCCATGTTGTCAGTGTAAACAGAGCCTTGGGGTATGTTCTCACATTGTGGGTCTGAAAGAAGTTTTGCCTGGATTCTGGCCTTGAAACCCAACATGAGTTAACCCTGTTAAATGAGGGTAATTCTCATGCGGGTCAGCGGCACTTCACACTGCATATTCCCAATAAAAATCTTAGTGATATCTGCCACAGATCATGCTGGATTTGCAATATTCAAACTTAACACGTCTGAACATGCCCCTACATTCACGTCTACATCGACATCAGGGCGCTGATCACATCTGAAATTCTGGTCAAAAAAAGTCCTGAAAGCCTGACTTTTTAGTCTGCTGATGTCGGTGAGAAAATACCTGAAGATACCTGAAAGATAACTGAAGTACCCCATTATAGTCAGTGGGTCCTCCAGATCTATTGTTGTATGTCTTTAGCCAGTTTTTATTGTGTAATCGGTTCTTCTGGTCCTGCAATGGACCAAACGATGCCTGAAACAGTGCCGATGTGAACTAGGTATCGTATACATTGTATCCAATACTATATATCAAGCAAAAAGCTATTTTTTTCTTTTGATGAAAATAAATTTTGTAAAGTTTTAGGTTGTATATGTTTTTTGTAATTCGACTTGAGTTGTCTCATACTTTCTAGAATTAAATCTCTTTTGATTTCCTGTTTCCTTTTCTTAAAATAATACACTAGAAATTGTAAAACCGATGCAAAAATACAACTTTAGCGCTTGCTCTCCATTGGTCTGTTCCATTGGAGGACCGGAACAACAGCTAGGCAGACTACTAATGCTAGGTTCACACTAGTGTTCAAGTCTCCATACGAGTCTCCATCTCCCGTTCCGCTTAAAATCGGCGGACAGAAATGTCCTGCAAGTTTTCTGCGTGTAACTGCTTTTTAAGCGGACAGGGTTTCCATCTTTCGGGTCCCCAAGCGGATCAGAAGGCCAAAAATCCAAACGCTAGTGTGAACCTAGCGTTAAATAGCAGTTACAAACAGAGCCTGATGGACCCCATTGACTATAATAGGTTCCGTCCGGTGTCTGTCTTTATAAAAAGGAAAGCTGTGGACGAAAAAACCAAGAGTGCAGGAGTTGTTTGTCTCCCAAACATCAGGCAGACATAGTGACAGCACAAATATAGTAACATAGTCTTTGTTCTAGCCTGTTTTTTAAAACATTAGTGAGAACAGAGCCTAATACCAGCTGATATAATACCGCGTTTCTATTAGTGAGCATATAGTCTTCTCTATAGGATATTCTGCTGCAGAGCTCTCTCCCTGTTATATTGGGGTCTTGTAATGTCAGCTGATAACACTTGAAGTTCCTGTTCATCTTCAGAGCTGCTCACTCACATCCTGTCATTTTTCACTTCATATTGTCCCTTTGACCTCCGTCCACTTTTTTTGAGCTGGGCTTTCGGCCATATCGGGAACGGTTGTACAGTTTGTGATGCGTCGATGAAATACACAGAATGGTCTGGACTGGGAGAGCTCTTATCTGGGCTTGTCATAACTTATCTCATTGCAGCATTTGTATATTTAAGTTACACAAGCGCCTGTTTTTCAAGAAAGTGATGAGGCTGCTGCAGTTTGTGAGTTGTCAGGAGGGTTTACAGGACCTTGAACTGCTTGTCCCTTGTGGTGTCAGTTAAACGTGCGGGTCAGATGGGAAACTTCGCTCAGCCTTAGTAGAGGAAACACATGTAAGGGACACTTGGGTGCATACAGATTTTACTGTGGCAATGTAATTTTTATTCTAACTGCAAATTTTTTATGGCAGCTCTTATGTAATGATTGTGAGAGGAGTAGTGGACTTCCATATATTGTGGTGTAAATGTTCTCTAATATGCACAAATATATATACATATATATTATATATATATATATATATATATATATATAGAGCTAACTTTGTCATTCAACTCTTATGTGCTGTCCTCAAATATATCATCCCTAAAACACTACCATAGCCATACAGAAAGATAGCAATAGCTTCCTAAAAATATAACACACTACCTGTAAAAGTCATTGGTGCAGTCCTGGTCTCAGTAGTCTTACAGATCTAGCTTTACGTCCTCGGCTAGTTCCAGTGGCATTCAACAGAACTTAGACCCTATGCCCATGACTGAGTGTGCATCCAATGTGGGGCCGAGTTTGCATCAGAATACACTCAGATGACACTTGGAGTGACACCCAGTATGTTATGTGATTCACGTCTATAGGGGCTTCCGAATCCGTTCCGATGTCACTGAGCAGGATAGGACCTGCTCTATAATCATCTGTGTCGTGTATCGGAACAGAATGAATTGAAAGCCCCCATAAACGTGAATGCACTAGGATGTCACTCCGAATGTCATCCGAGTGCATTCCACTGCAAATTTGGCCCCACGTTGGAAGAACACATGGTTAATGTGCATGGGGCCTTACTCTACGGCGCATGCAGTTTTTTACCTTATAAATTTTACTTAGCGCACAAAAGTAAAAGTACATAATCATAAACTGCGATTGTTGCTCTCACTGTAATACCGTCATATTCTGTAGTCCTTTATTATCCTATATCCGTGTTTCTGGACCGATTATTGTACTTTTTGAAAAAAGTACTCCATAAAAAAAGATAAAAATGACTTTATGCTTCAATACCATTTCAGAAAGTCACATCTTCAGAAAGGCATCCCCATCCTGTATGACACTATGGCAGCAGTTTAGTTGTTTGATAACAGATTCCATTTAACCCTTCCCGCAAAGAAACAAAACTGTACACTGGGATTTTCAGCTAGTTACAGGTTCTCCACAATTACATCCCATGGACGGCGCATGCTCAGAAGTTGAGTCTGCGCCATACTTAGTGGGAGCCTATAAAACTATAATGTTTTTTAGCCTGCATGTAAAACGCCGTTAAAAAAAAAAAAATGCCAGAATTGCAAGGTTATTTTTGTTCATCCTCCTACACAAAATGTAATGAATATAATGTAATAAAAGGTAAATCAAAACTCCTATGTGCCATGTAATGGTACCAATGAAAACACCAACTCACCCTGCAAAAAACAAGTCCTCACACAGTTCTGTGACTGGAAAATGTAAAAGGTCTGTAGACACAGAATATACCAGCAAAAAACAAATTATTAATAATAATAATAATATATTTTTATAGTGTAAAGTAGAAGAAGACGACTAACTATATACGAATTTGATATTTACGTAATAGTGCTGACCCACCAAATAAAATTAACAGATCGTTTATAATAATATACAATGGTGAACGCTTTAGCAATAAAAACTAAAAAAAAAAAAAAAAAAAAAGACTGATTTTCTGTTTTGTCAATCCCCCTCCCGTACACTGGGGAGATTTACTAAGCAACATGTGGCACAATTCTGGGGTAATTTGCACCAAAAAAATCTGTCTGGTGCCACAGTTAATACATGTTCTAGACACTTTTTACACATGGTTATAACTTATCTGAAAATGGGTGTATGTTTATGGGGGGGAAAAAAACGTGGCTTATTAATAAGTGGGCAAGACTTAGACCATGACCAAGACCATGTGACATTTTTTTTTGTTGTTTTTGTAATCAAAACCCTTGATAAATCTGTCACAGTTTAAGACTGTCTAGTCCATATTTACACGTTCTACTTATACAGTATTAGTAAACCTGCCCCATTCTAGTGCCCCAAAATGGTGCCATTAAAATAGTGCAACTCTTCCTGCAACAAAAGTGGCACTCTTCTCCAAATTCTTCTTCAAATTCAGGGTCAAAATCCTTGTTGGTTTTTGCCAAGCAGAAAAAAATCTGTTTCAAATTCCTGAAGCAGAAATTTTCTGCTTGGTAAATTCAGCGTGAAATTCCTACATGTGAACATCACCTAAAAGGACAAAACTGGCTATAGCATCAAGAAATTAAAGGGGTTATCCGGCCCTTGTGAATAGGTCATAAGTATGAAAATTTGATTTGGAGCTGGAAAGCCACATGAGGCCCACGTTGAGGAAATGCAGCGTTTTTTGTTGCAGATTTTGCTGCGTTTTTTTTCAGCCAAAGTCTGGAGTGGCTTGAAAAGGAATGTGGAATATAAAGGAAGTAAAATCTGCAACAAAAAACCCTGCGGTTCTGTGACTTTAGCCTTAAAGGGGTTGTCCAGGCAAAAATGGACAACCCTTTTAAAGTTTAAGCTGGGGGCAGTAAAAAAAAAAAAAAAAAAAAAAAATGTATACTCACCTGTTCCCATTGCTCCGGTGTCCTCCAGCGCCTCCCTGTTCATCTGCTCTGGCAGCATCTTCCGGCGTTGTGCTGAAGCCGCTGATTAGCCTCAGTGGTCGCGTGCCCGCTGAGGCCAATCAGCGAAGGGCCTGAATGTCACTACTTGTGACATCACGGGTCCTCTTCTTGAGGCCTGCTGAGGCTGCTGATTAGTTTCAGCAGTCACGTGACCGCTGAGGCCAATCAGCGGCTTCAGCACAACGCTGGAAGAGACCCGCCGGAGCAGAAGAACCGGGAGGCGCGGGAGGACACCGGAGCAACAGGGACAGATGAGTATACATTTTTTTTTTTGTTTGTTTTTTTTCACTGCCCCCTCCAGATTTAAATTTTTAAAGTTTTGCCTGGACCACACCTTTAAGCTTTAGCTGCAATTCACACATGTAGAGTCTTGGTAATACAGTTTATACGGCATATCTTATCTCCCAACCTTTGAACATAGGATTAATGGTCAACCATATGTGTCTCAATGTGTCAGATTTTTCACATGTCCCAGTGCCTTTATTATTCGACCATCCACAGTATCCTCACAACTGTGTTCAGAAAGAGGATCCCCATAACCGTGCCAGCAACTCAACCTTCATAAATCTATATATATTCTTCAGCAATGTGTTTTAAGAAGCAAAATTCAGGTAATCTGGCATATACACCCCCACATTCATATATACTTGTGGGTTACACTGTAATAAATAATAAATCCCACCGCCTTCCTCTCTCCGTCCGGCTCAGAGGTCACTTTCCTTTGATTGAACATAATGTCCAAGGGGGCCTCTCACGTGGTGCAAAGTGAGAATTGTTTCTAATTGAGCAGAAACATGTGGAAGGATCAGGAATATCTCGGGGGATTAGACAAAAATTCCAAATTTGTACTACTTCCAGGCTGCGCTCCGAGCAGGCTCTGCTGGGAATAGATGTTAGTTAGTGTGACCTGCGACCCTGGAATCTGTTGACAAGGGTCCAGCCAGGACTCAGCCACAGAACGCTTTTGTTAAGACCAATTCACAGTTCCTTTAAACTGCAGTCAGTGGAAGTCGCCAGCTCACATGGAAGGAGAGCAGAGGCTTTTTTTTTTTTCCCATGCTTTGGAAACATAGGACGCCCGTTCACCAGCATGAACCACATAGCCTCAGCTCAATTGACACTGACAGCTTCCTGGCTTGAGGTTGCCAACTGGCAGAGCATTGATGCATTGAAGAGGAGCAGCTTGAGGGACCTGTATACCAGTGTTTGTATGCACACTGGAGCAACTTAACATAGAAGGATTGTGATACCATTAACTTGCAGATCTCTCTTGTGTTTATCTGGTGTCCTCTGCCAATGAAAGACTCTTCTTACACTTCAGGTGTCACTGGAAGGCTCACCCTTCAAATGGCAGGATTCCTATAGCGCCCCTTAGAGGACCAGGGTATGTGCTTCTTCCCCACACTTGGTCATTCCTTTTTTTCATATATAACAATCCAAATTTTTAGGCCATTTGCTTTTGTGGTTAATAAAAACTAAAATTAAAAAAATAAAAATACAAGTATAGAAATGGTTTCTGAATAAGGAATATTTTTTTTATTTAAAAAAAAAAAACTGTTTAATTGTAACTAAAAGTATGGAAAAATTTTTAGTACTTGGATTTAAAGTGGTAAGTCCTTGTTAAAGGATTTTTCCACCGGACTATAAAATCGATGGCCTCTCTTTAGGATCTTAACATAGTTTGCAAGGGTGAAATATCATCCATCCATTTAGTTAAGCCTACTAGGCTGCAATGTTGATCCAGACGAAGGTAAAACCTCCAGTGGGTTTTTTGCATTTTAGGAAAAAATCTCCACTTGACTCCCAATCTGGACATCACAGTTAATTCCTTGGTTAATAATCTGTCTTCAGTAACCTAGATTTTTATACTCAAGGTCCAGGCCCGATTTGTACTCTTTTAGTGAGGTCAACATGAAAGCTTTCTCTGGCACTGCTCGTACAGTAAAGAATCCTTTCTTATGCTGCAGTAGAAGTCTTCTTTCCTCTAGGCATTGATCTTGTCCCCTTCTTATTATAGTCCTGGGTATAAATAGATTATAGAAGAGACCTCTGTAGGTCATCAATAACAGATCGGCAGAGGTCCGTACACTATACAGTGCCCCATATAGTAGGTGTAGGCGGTGCCTGGTGTTGTAGCTCACTTCTCTTCCATACATCTAAATAGGATAGAGTTGCAGTATCAGGCACAACCACTGCTAGATATACAGACCTAGACCTTGTAAACAATAAGTCTGACCATGGGGACAACTGGCGACAGAGCCCTAACAATCTGGAATTTATTTCTTGACTTTTGGCCATTCTTAAAGAAAAAAATGTGTCTGAACGGTGTTGCCTAAAGTGCTGGTTTTACACTAGATGACGTCTACTGTCAGCATTGTAATAATTTCACTATCGGCACACTGAGAATATACATTGTAAGATATCTGCCCCAAGAATATGATTTTCACTTACTCTGATCCTAGTAAATATTGTTATTGTATTTTCCTATTCAGATGGGTTATGAGTTACATAGTAGATGAGGTTGGATGAAGACGCAGGTCCATAAAGTCCAACCTATAACCCTACAGTGTTGATCCAGAGGAAGGCAAAAAACCCCAAGAGGCTTATACCAATTGTCCCATGTCAGGGGAACAAAAATTCCTAATCAGTATAAAACCCTGGATCAACTTGTCCTTAACAACTCATAACCCGTAATATAGTTCTGTTCGAGAAAGACATCCAGGCCCTGTTTGAACTTGCTCAATGAATCCACCATCACTACATCCTGTGGCAGTCACCTCCATAGCCCCGCTGTTCTTACAGTAACTGGATTATAGTGTTTTAATCAGATATGAGAAGAAAAGTGACTTTATCTGCTCAATCCTGCGGAGCAATGATCTTTCTTTCCAGTTCCACCATTCAATGTTAAAGGGGCTGTGCAGGATTAGAAACTATGGCTGCTTTCTTCTTCTCAGGAAGTAACCTCATGTCCGTTGGTCACATGAAAATGCCGTAGCTCAGTCCCATTACATTGAGTGAGACAGAAATGCAACATGGCTATGTTGAGCAATGGACGTGATGTCACTCTCTCTTCTTGCAGCTGCTGTTTTATGGCTTGTATATCAGGGTCCATATTTTTGAGTAGATGAGTAGTTTTAGGGTCAGATTTTAAGTGAGAATTCCACAACACAACCTGTAGATACAGCAAAGTATATATGGATGGGGTTTTGTAATTTTATTGCACATTTCAGGCCATTCAATGTATAGGGTTAAAATCTTGTTCAACCTCTGCTACTCCGTTGTCTACTCCTTAGCTTAGCCAAGTCCTTGCTGCAGTAATGATTTTGGTATACAACATATAATATTACATTTTAGTCAGTTTTAGTTTTTTTAGTGAATTTTACTCTGTCTTTGTGTTCAGCATTGTGACTGTTTTGGTCCAGCCTTGCTCATGACTTTATATAACACATTGAAGTGAAGGCATCCTGATCTCCAGCTGTTAGTTCCTCCTAGGGTGAATTCTCCAAACACCCTCTAGTTTATTCCCCTCTTATAGGAGGATTAAGTCGTGCCACCTTTTGACATTGAGCCATCAGGATGGTTTGGCACAGTAGCAGGCAGAAAGTACAAGAAGTTGTTTACAAAAGAGGCCATGGACTTTCAGTCTTTCTGTAGAAGCATTCAAGCAGGAAGGCCTTGCACAGTCTGTTTGGCACAGTAGCCGCGCTCAGCTGGCCCCCTGCCCTCCTGCTGGTAGTCAGGGCAAAGGATGTGCCAGATCTCAGATTGTAACAGAGCAGTGAGGCCGCCTGCAAATCTGCTTGTAGTTAGCATGAGGCCTTTTGGCAGAGACGGAAGGCTGACCGATCCAGTCGGCCCTTTTACCTTAATATTTTCCATCTGCTCGCCAATGACAGACCTGAGAGGAGGTTTGAGTTATGAGGAGTGTGATGGGAAACTGCTTTGAAAAGTTGTTCGAGATCCTGCAGTAAAGATGTTTCCCGACTTGCTGCACTGATTTAACTCCTTGGCTTTCCCTGCATGATGTGGAAATGGCTCCTAGCATAATGCTGTCTTTTTTGTGCACAGACTAGCATTGTGCTACAGATCTTCCAAGGTTATCTCGCTTTTTGAGGTTGTTTTTAATAGTTTATTTCTTAATTTCTTTTATTAGTATCATTTTCTTTATTGAGCACTGCACTCCATTAATACTGATATCTTAACCATTTGGATTGCATACATTTTTATTCCCCCCCATGCTTATGGTATTTGGGGGGGGGGGAGAGGGAATAACATGCTGTTTTGTTAAGTACAATGAAAACTTTATATGTGTGTGTGTGTGTGTGTGTGTGTGTGTGTATATATATATATATATATATATGTGTGTGTGTGTGTATATACACATATACACACACACACACGCACACACACACTAAAAGTAATACTACAGTGAACAGTTTATATCTTTGCTTTGCAATACTTTTAACACTTGCGTTACACTTTTCCCCCTTTGTGTTCTGCCAACAAAGTCTCCCGCTGGTTAAAAAAAGAGTCTTCGCCAAACTGTTCCTACAAAGTTGCTAGCATACAATTGTCCAGAATGTCTAGGTCTGCTGAAGTATGGTGGAAATCATACAATACAGGACAGACCCTTTAAAGGAGCTCTCCAAATCACAAGAATGGGTGTTCTTGAGTCCCCCTGTGTGGATGAAACAGTAGTTGTCAATCCGTAACCTTGGTTCTTTTTTCACTTGTGATGGAGGTAGCATTCGGTCAGTCCTATACACTAGAAGTGAATGGCACTGTGGTTACACGTGTACGCTACTGCTCCTGCCTCGTACACTAGAAGTGAATGGCACTGTGGTTACACGTGTGCACTACTGCTCCTGCCCCGTATACTAGAAGTGAATGGCACTGTGGTTACACGTGTACGCTACTGCTCCTGCCCTGTATACTAGAAGTGAATGGCACTGTGGTTACACGTGTACGCTACTGCTCCTGCCTCGTACACTAGAAGTGAATGGCACTGTGGTTACACGTGTGCACTACTGCTCCTGCCCCGTATACTAGAAGTGAATGGCACTGTGGTTACACGTGTACGCTACTGCTCCTGCCCTGTATACTAGAAGTGAATGGCACTGTGGTTACACGTGTGCACTACTGCTCCTGCCCCGTATACTAGAGGTGAATGGCACTGTGGTTACACGTGTACACTACTGCTCCTGCCCCGTATACTAGAAGTGAATGGCACTGTGGTTACACGTGTGCACTACTGCTCCTGCCCCGTATACTAGAGGTGAATGGCACTGTGGTTACACGTGTGTACTACTGCTCCTGCCCCGTATACTAGAGGTGAATGGCACTGTGGTTACACGTGTACACTACTGCTCCTGCCCCATATACTAGAGGTGAATGGCACTGTGGTTACACGTGTACACTACTGCTCCTGCCCCGTATACTAGAGGTGAATGGCACTGTGGTTACACGTGTACACTACTGCTCCTGCCCCGTATACTAGAGGTGAATGGCACTGTGGTTACATGTGTACACTACTGCTCCTGCCCCATATACTAGAGGTGAATGGCACTGTGGTTACACGTGTACACTACTGCTCCTGCCCCCTATACTAGAGGTGAATGGCACTGTGGTCCACGGCACTACGCCCTATACTAGAGGTGAATGGCGCTGTGGTTCCGGCCGCCCCCCCCACGTGTGCACTACTGCTCCTGCCCCGTACACTAGAGGTGAATGGCACTGTGGTTACACGTGTGCACTACTGCTCCTGCCCCATATACTAGAGGTGAATGGCACTGTGGTTACACGTGTGCACTACTGCTCCTGCCCCGTATACTAGAAGTGAATGGCACTGTGGTTACACGTGTGCACTACTGCTCCTGCCCCGTATACTAGAGGTGAATGGCACTGTGGTTACATGTGTACACTACTGCTCCTGCCCCATATACTAGAGGTGAATGGCACTGTGGTTACATGTGTACACTACTGCTCCTGCCCCATATACTAGAGGTGAATGGCACTGTGGTTACACGTGTACACTACTGCTCCTGCCCCATATACTAGAGGTGAATGGCACTGTGGTTACACGTGTACACTACTGCTCCTGCTCCCTATACTAGAGGTGAATGGCACTGTGGTTACACGTGTGCACTACTGCTCCTGCCCCGTATACTAGAAGTGAATGGCACTGTGGTTACACGTGTACACTACTGCTCCTGCCCTGTATACTAGAGGTGAATGGCACTGTGGTTACACGTGTGCACTACTGCTCCTGCCCCGTATACTAGAGGTGAATGACACTGTGGTTACACGTGTGCACTACTGCTCCTGCCCCGTATACTAGAGGTGAATGGCACTGTGGTTACACGTGTGCACTACTGCTCCTGCCCCGTATACTAGAGGTGAATGGCACTGTGGTTACACGTGTACACTACTGCTCCTGCCCCGTATACTAGAGGTGAATGGCACTGTGGTTACACGTGTGCACTATTGCTCCTGCTCCCTATACTAGAGGTGAATGGCACTGTGGTTACACGTGTACACTACTGCTCCTGCCCCATATACTAGAGGTGAATGGCACTGTGGTTACACGTGTACACTACTGCTCCTGCTCCCTATACTAGAGGTGAATGGCACTGTGGTTACACGTGTGCACTACTGCTCCTGCCCCGTATACTAGAAGTGAATGGCACTGTGGTTACACGTGTACACTACTGCTCCTGCCCTGTATACTAGAGGTGAATGGCACTGTGGTTACACGTGTGCACTACTGCTCCTGCCCCGTATACTAGAGGTGAATGGCACTGTGGTTACACGTGTGCACTACTGCTCCTGCCCCGTATACTAGAGGTGAATGGCACTGTGGTTACACGTGTGCACTACTGCTCCTGCCCCGTATACTAGAGGTGAATGGCACTGTGGTTACACGTGTACACTACTGCTCCTGCCCCGTATACTAGAGGTGAATGGCACTGTGGTTACACGTGTGCACTACTGCTCCTGCTTCCTATACTAGAGGTGAATGGCACTGTGGTTACACGTGTGCACTACTGCTCCTGCCCCGTATACTAGAGGTGAATGGCACTGTGGTTACACGTGTACACTACTGCTCCTGCCCCATATACTAGAGGTGAATGGCACTGTGGTTACACGTGTGCACTACTGCTCCTGCCCCGTATACTAGAGGTGAATGGCACTGTGGTTACACGTGTGCACCACCGCCCCTGCCCCGGACATTGAGGGGAAGCACTGTGGTACACGTGCACACCAGGTGAATGCACTGTGGTACATGTGTGCACTACTGCTCCTGCCCCGTATACTAGAGGTGAATGGCACTGTGGTTACACGTGTACACTACTGCTCCTGCCCCGTATACTAGAGGTGAATGGCACTGTGGTTACACGTGTACACTACTGCTCCTGCCCCGTATACTAGAGGTGAATGGCACTGTGGTTACACGTGTGCACTACTGCTCCTGCCCCATATACTAGAGGTGAATGGCACTGTGGTTACACGTGTGCACTACTGCTCCTGCCCCATATACTAGAGGTGAATGGCACTGTGGTTACACGTGTGCACTACTGCTCCTGCCCCGTATACTAGAAGTGAATGGCACTGTGGTTACACGTGTACACTACTGCTCCTGCCCCATATACTAGAGGTGAATGGCACTGTGGTTACACGTGTGCACTACTGCTCCTGCCCCATATACTAGAGGTGAATGGCACTGTGGTTACACGTGTACACTACTGCTCCTGCTCCCTATACTAGAGGTGAATGGCACTGTGGTTACACGTGTACACTACTGCTCCTGCTCCCTATACTAGAGGTGAATGGCACTGTGGTTACACGTGTACACTACTGCTCCTGCCCCGTATACTAGAGGTGAATGGCACTGTGGTTACACGTGTACACTACTGCTCCTGCCCCATATACTAGAGGTGAATGGCACTGTGGTTACACGTGTACACTACTGCTCCTTTCACACAGGGGACCCATTCACAACAGTCAGACTCCACTTCCTGTGGATAGAGAATAAGTATTGTTAGGGGCCCTCTCACATATTGGAGAGCATCCCTAATTCCACCGCGGGGTTACTCACTCATTAGCCTCAAACAGCGAATCAGGAACGTCATGCCGCAGGTTTAATGTCTACATCAGCCGCAGAATCCATAGGAAGATTGAGCAGCTCGCTTATTTTTTCAGCATCCTGCATTGGTCTCTGCTTCCCATTGAAAACAATGGGGGGACAGATTCCAGAATGAATTTGATGCTAATTTAGAGGCAGATTCCGCCTTCAAATCGCTGCTGAATTCCTCTATATGAACTTTCCCTAAGTGGATAAACCCCTTTAAGTATTTTGATCTAGTTTGCTGGTGTTCACATTTTGTCTTACACAGGGCAAATAATTCTCTCTGACTCTTGGATACTCTTGCGTAAAAAGACAATATTCTAAGAATGGTTTATTCCACAGCAGTGTCTTATTTTATTTAATATAAGCGGCATGCGCTTGTGATGTGAGAGAGCGGAGCGGTATTCGATCGGCGAGCACTTTTACTATGATTAAATGAAAACATATGAGGACAAGTTGCACAAAAGCCCTGCACATATCAAGCTCAGATTTCCTCTCCGTAACACTGATCTGTGTTGAGCATATGCAGCGAGGTATTGTGTTAGTAATACATCCTTTATCATGATTTCAGGCTCTGGCATATGGATAGGGCATAGCTGTCAGAATCGTACAACCGATAGCTTGTTATCTAACAGATTTTCTGCTTGGGGCTTTATATATGTGTCTCCAGTTACAATCACGGATGTCTTTTGAGAGAATTAATGGAAATCTCAGCTGTTTCTCTCCGCTTACCACCCTCTTATATCACAGGTGAACTCCTCTAGCCCACCATGCTGGTAATCTTGAGCGTTTTATCACTTAGGAGTAGAGATAAATAGCTGGAGAATGATCTCTACATTCCACACGTGGTTGTTGGCAGGCGCTCTGCCACTATGTCTGTAGTAGGGAGATAGCTAATGTGTATCTCAAGCAATAATACTCAGTATTGGGGGCAGCTGAGACCTCTGTGGTTTTACTATATTGAAGGATAACAGCACAGTCTGCATGCGGGAAAGAGTAGAAGCCGAAATTCATAATACTTAATACACATATATATATAATGGATTAGTGGTCAGGCAGCACACGCACACACCACTGTATTCATTGCAGTAGGAGTACTAGACAATGACAAACATTTGTAATGCGCTTTTCTTGCGGAGACTTAAAGTGCAGGGAGAATTGTGGAGTAGGGGAGTTAGTGGCCGCTGTACAGGCAGTCATCCCTATCGCCCACCCAAGGATCAGTTGTTTGTATGGGGAGCCAATATATATATACCTATCAGTATATTTTTGGCAGGTTGATTTGTATATTCATAAAGAGATTATTATCTCCACATTCCCATCAGTTTGTGACCAAAATGGTATGTTCCTTCTCCTGCTAAACATCCCCTGCACAGTACGAGTATTGGCTTAAAGAGGACCTTACACGTCCTCATAGATGTGCGTTATTGTAGAACAATAGAAAGCTGACAGTGTATTCAGCCCCGGTGCTGGAGAGATCACTGCCGTTAATTTTTGCACAAATATCTCCCCACTGTCAGAAGGGTGGCCTTACAGCTCCGTGTCAGCGCTGGGCTGTGAGCAACACCCCCGCCCTCCAACTGTACTCTTCATTAGACTTGTACTTTCGGGCGGGTGGAGGGGCGTTCCTTACAGACCAGCGATGATGCTGAGCTGTAAGGCCCGCCCTTCTGAAAGCGGCAAGAATTCAGTGTACTGATGGCTTTCTAGCGTTACATAATACTGCACATCTATGAGGATGTGAAAGGTCCTCTTTAAGAAGCAGTTTGTACCTGATGACTCCCTTTAAAGAGGACCTTTCACCACCTTCACCAATTCCAGTTATTAGCATCTATTAATAGTTGCTTTTCCACTGATTCCAGCACAGTTGGAATTTTTTTTCTCTAATCCCCACCATTCCAGAGCAAAAAGCGCAGTTAGTTTTGGTGCCCGATGTGCTATTTAGGCTCTGTAATGTCAGAAGGGCAGTGTCAGGCAGGGGGGCGTGACTCAGAGCTCCAATCAGAGATAGCCAGTGTCAGAGCTCAGAATCACACCCCTTGTCTGCTCCTGCCTGACACTGCCCTCCTGACAGTATAGAGACTAAATAGCATATCAGAAACCAAAACTAACAGCATTGATTGCTCAGGAATGGTGAGGGCTAGAGAAAAACCCCAACTGTGCCAGAATCAGTGGAGCAGCAGCTATTAAATAATGTAAAGAACTGGACTTGCAGGTGGTGAAAGGTCCTCTTTAAGGGTGAGGTTGTCCTAAAACTTTCACTTATTCAGAGAATACTGTAAGTTGAAAGCCTTCACATTTCCAGTTGAAATCAGTTAAGAGCCATAAAAGTCCTTTCTCCATTGAAGTCTGTGGCCATTTTAGGACCATACCCTATAGGTTTACTATTTCAGGTGTGGTGCACTTTACTTGGGTTATTTTGTATTTATTATGTTTTTGTACAGATTCCGTCATAAATATATATAAAGTCTTTTGCTACTGGTAGTAAAAATAAATCTTACCTAATATGGTTGTAGAAAAACCTATTTTTGACATTTATTTTTCCTTGAAGCTGCATAGCTTTCATTTAATCCTAAATACAGATTAGCGTCCAGTAAGCGCTGCCTGCGTTACATTTTAGGGGGGATGATCACACGTACCCGTCAGTGATTACAGTATCAGACTTCTCCATTTATTCTTACACTTGTAAGCCCGCGCTTCTCATATGTGAACGTAAAGCTTTTTTGTCACTTGTGTTTAATGGAAATCTCATAATAAGGGGCTCTTAAGAATTCATTATTTAAGAGGGCTGAACTACAAGAAGCAGCTCTGCAGGCATAGTATTGATGCACTCAGACTGTCAGCGGCTCTCGGCTCTCAAGCAAACAGCTTTCCTAGATCCTTTATTTCACTAATGCTGAAAATGATGCCACATAATGTTCCATCTAGAGAACTTTTACTAGTAAATGACTTCTTTTATGGATTTTTGGTCTGTTCTAAAGCAAAATGTTTTCTATATGACCCCACTCTTAGCTCCCATTAGATCTAATATGAGGAGGCTGCCTTCTGCAAACCAGGCGGGAGGTGAGAAATTACCTTGTTAATCCATCTTTTTGTTGATGTTGAAATGTAACATTTCACGGAATGAACAAATATCAATACTGCCCCTGTGCATTAAAACGGGAGTTCGGTGCAGGCATAGAGAGCTTTATTTTGTCGTCTAGAGTAGAAAAGCAGCAGCTACCTGGAGCAGAAAAAGCCGTGTATAGATATTTTTGGTTTATTATGTCTGTGTATTTTACACATGCAACATATTATTTTTGCCTTTTTCCTGGTTGTTTAGTTTTTGGGGTTTTGTTGCCAAGATTTTGCCTTTCCTCAAATGTATTTTATGCATGTAAATCGTCAGATTTGGTTTCCAACCAATGAATCTAGGGCACAATGTTCGGTTGATCTATTGTTTCACAATGTGTTCAAAGGATGGCGAGAGTCATGAATATCGCCACCATTAATTTCACTTATTTTAATACTTGAAGAGATAATAAGGAAGTTTTAATAAAAGAAGGTTCAATAGAAATGAAATCTAATAAGGAAGAAGTAGCCACTTCAGTTAGATCTCTCACTCACTTGGGGGAATAGTAGTATAATGTTGTACCGTGTTAGCCATTGAAAGTAGTGGAAGAGTGAAGAAATCAGGCGATACCTTTTAGAGGCTAACTGAGTATATTTAGTATAGTATATATACTATAGTAAGCTTTCGGAAGTACTAGCTCCCTTCATCAGATGAGTTACCTGTTATGACTTGCATTGAGCTAATGTACGTCCCGAGCTACCCACTCTAGTATAAAAGGTATGCGTAGAGTTAAAAGGCTTATCCGGTTTCTAAGATTGATAGCCTATCCTTAGGATAGGCCATCAATATTAGATCTGCAGGGGTCTGATGCCCAGGACCCCTGCATATCAGCGGTAGCAAGGCAGTGCCGGAGACTTCAATGGGCGGTGCCTACACTTGGTGCTACAGTTTCTATGGCGAGTGAGCTGTGCGGTTCTCCCGTGCTGCCTTTGTACCAGTCACCCTATCTGACACTCTAGGACCCCCACAGAACTAAGATTGATAGCCTATCCTAAGATTAGGCCGTCAATCTTAGACACCGGATAACCCCTTTAAAGGGAGTCTCACCAGAATGCAGTTTATCAACCAAGCCCTGCAGATAGTCTATGGTCACTTGATTCAAACCTGGTTTTCCACTTGTAAATCGATGCCTCAATTGCCTAGATATTGCAGTTTTAGTCAATATGCAAATGAGCTCTTTGGTGCAACAAGGGTTTTGCCACTTAACTCTTTGGAGCAACAGCTGTCCGAATAGGGACAGGGAGGTTTAGAAATAATGAAAACAGGACACAGGTCACCAATGTAACTAATACGTGTAGGATCATCTATATTAGGATTTGTGAGTGTAGAGTATTTATAAAGTGGCCAACCCCTCTAGACATTACACAGGGCCCATTGATATTAATGGGCTGTAGGTGTAATACACAGACATGGCAGGTCCTCCAGAGCAAGAGACATAGTAGCTGGTATATTCTTTCATTTGTACATGAAGTTTAATTGGAGCACCCCATTGTTAACTCTAAATACCCTAAAACAATATTGTAGTACTCATTTTCTAGGCAGGACAATCCATTTAATATTATTCTTTTTCAATGGTACTGCTTTATACAGTGTCCATAAGACAATTTTGTGCATGTACACTTATGTAAGCAGAGGTTTCTAAAAGTTGGCTGTACAGTGAAACCTCTTTGAAGACCACCACTTTGAGAAGACCACCTACTTGCCAACATTTTTTATGACTGATTTTCAGTTTTACATATTAGCCAACTTTTTTCAGACCACCTCTGTAGAAGACCACTTTTTCATAAAATTTCGAGTGGTCATCTCAGAGGTTTCACTGTATTCACTTAGGGGGCATTCACACTTCCATTGGTGACCGTCAGTAGTGTCCGTTGCTATTGTCCGTTACAAGATTTTAGCATCGGACACTAGCTAAACCATCAGAAATCCGTTAAAATTTCCATTCATTTCAATGGGTTTTTATATTGTGTCCGTTTACACCCAATCCGTCAGAAGTCTGTTTTTTTTCCGCGAACAAAAAAATCCTACACGCAGGACTTTTTTGTCCGTTTGGAAAAACAGATTCTTGATGGACAGCAAGTGTCTGTTATTTTTTTAACATTGAAGTCTATGGGTAACAGACTTATAGCCATCAGTTACTGTCCGTTATTTTATGTGCGTTTTTTTCTGCGCATGCACAGAAAGCAGAAACAAAAACCAAAAAAAAAAGGACAGTGTTAAAAAACGGACACTAACTGATGCTAATGTGTCCATTAATTGGATCAGTTAAAAAAAATGGACACATTAACATCAGTTAGTGTCTGTTTAATGTCTTTTATGATAGGTGTCCTTTTTTTTTTTTTGTTAACGGACACCTTCATAACGGAATCCAACGGTAGTGTGAACCCTGCCTTAGTTGTCATATCTTCTGAAAGTCAATCAACATTAGGGCTGTAACTTAGGGCATGTTCACGTGACGGAATCTGCTGCTGATTTTGAGGCAGATTCTATTCAAAATCAGCGTCAGATTCTGCCTGCCATTGTTTTCAGTGGGAGGCAGGGATCGGAGCAGGACACTGAAAAATTAAGTGTCTTGCTCAATCTTACTCTGTATTCTGTGGCTGATTCAACCGCAGAGTCTGCAACACGAGACTCCCCACAGATTAGGCCCATTTATCTGAGCTTAATCTGAAGCTCTTTCTGCTGCGGGGAACCGGAGAGCCTCCTCAAATTCCTTTTCATTTTTGGCCATGTGAATTGCCACTTAGAAGGGAACATTCTCTACCTCGACAGCAGTGTTTCCCAACCTTTTCAGGCTCAGGACACCCCTGGGAAAAAAAAAAAAAAAGAAACTTCCTCGGGGAACCCGTAACAAGTAATTTTCACCAAAAGGCAGAACACTTCCTGAGGATGCAGATGATAATGCGTGAAGACGTGGTCATCTTCCCAACTAGAGTGTTGCAGCTATGGCAACTTTGTTGGGAAACCTGCTAAAAAGGAAAAAGGGTTTTACACTAAGATAGAAGGGGAGTCTTTACTGTAAAGCGGCGACGCTATGGAGCACCCTGCGTGAGGAACACATCATAGTGAATTCATTAAGACTGTTGAAGACTCTTCTAGACTGTACTAATATACTAATGGGATTCTTGGAGATGGGTCTTTGATCAAAGGATGTATTCTGAATGCCATATTTGGAGTTGGGATTTTTTATTTTTTTTTTAATCTAAGATTAGTAAAATTGCCTTCTTCCTCCTGGTAATTTTGTCTTGCTCTGGATCAAAACTGCAGAATTCTTGCAAGATTGAAAAAGGGCACCAGGAAATTTAACTATGTATTACATATTTATTGTGACTCAGAGGGTCACTTTAAGTTTAGATGTTCACAATATAACATAACGGAGTAGAGAGCACACACCTTTATTGTTGTTCTTAGTTTTTGGTGGTTCACAAATTCCTCCTGCACATGGAATTCAGTTCTGTGCCAGCAAAATTGCTGAGCTGAAGCCGGTTTCTGATACCTGTATGGGTGCGTTTTATTTTTTTCTAATAAATAAGAACGAATAGTCAACGTTTCTTAAGCAGATGGTCCTAAACTTGAACCATGTGTATTTTTTGACTGTTTTCTTTGTTTCAAAAAGTTTTTTTATTGGAAGAAATAAGAGTATATGCTGACATTGCAATGACAGTGTATTTGGCCTAGAAAGGGATGGAGTATATGGACCTTGTGGGCTGATGAGGGTTGTAGTACAGAACTCTCAGCACAGGTAATGGATCTTGTTCTAAGAGAAAGAGGAAGAAGCTGAGATGGTTTGCTTCAGGCCATAAGTTGGTAAGTGTCAAGGAAAAGTGGAAGAAAAGAGTAGGAGGAGGTATGTAGGGGTTTAAAAAAGGATATGGTTATGTGGGGAATATCCAAGCTGTAATGACACATTGAAAAAAAATAAAGGGATGGTCACTGTTTTTGAGAAAATTCTTATCTAGGCATTTTGTGCCAGGAGCTGAGGGTCTTTTCCAGGCAGTTGTTTCAGAGAGAAGAACTGAGGACATGAGCTCCTCTCTTTAGCACCAAGAGGAGTTTATGCTGAGGCCACACTTTGCTGAAAAGCTGTTTTTTTTTTTTTTGTTTTGTTTTTTAAGATTTGGGAGCTTTTTTGGAGCCACCAAGTGGATTTATCAGAAGGGAAAAGTATATTTTCCATTGTTTTTGAAAGATGTTTTTGGCTTTAAAAAAAAAAAAAAAACTGCAGCAATATCTGGTACAGAAAAAGCAGCTTTTGCACAACGTGTGGCCTCAACCTTTAGAAAGAATTGGGAAACATTAAGGAAGCACTTATACTTCTCCCTTCAGCTAAATCCACTCTGGGTGTCGGCTTGAAAGACCACAGGAAAATCCGCAACAAGAAAAGAAACTCTTAGGCTAAGGCAGTTGTGGAAACGCAGCTTTTTTTGTTGCAGATTTTGTTGCGGTTTTTTGAGCCAAAGCCAAGAATGGCTACAAAAGGAACGGGAAATGTATAGGAAGTTCTTATACTTCTACCTTCTCCTCAATCCACTCCTGGCTTTGACTCAAAAAAACGCTACAAAATCTGCTATAAATAAAAGCTGTTTTTCCACGACGTGGGGACTTAGCCTTACACAATACGTAGCCTCATTGTGGATTTGCACACTGTAGATTTGTTGCAGAAACTTCTGTGATTGTCCCATTAATTTTAATGTTGCTTATAAAATTCCCTGAGTTTGCTTCCAAAACAACCCTATTCACATGGATGGAGATGATTTTCTAGTTTTGAAATTTTTTGCCACAAATTTGTTGTTGGCACTATTTAATTTTTAAATACCTAGGACCACCTATTTATTTGATTTATTGGCTTTTTCTGTGCAGTGGTAGAGCCTTATCTTGAAGGATATAGCCGTGTCAAAAGAGCTCTCTGTCACAAAGTATCGTCTCTTCTCCACCATTCTCCTCCTTCTCCTCTCTCCTTAGACTTCTATGTATGAAGTAACTCAGCCTGATAAGTGGAGAAGGAAACCAACTTTGATAACCTAAATTATAAAGTTTCTTCTACTCATCTGCACTATTCATTTATGACGGTGCAGAATGACTATGTCTGTGAAGTGAAGCAGAATATGTTGGTGCTATATAAGGAAGAAAAATAAATCACAAAATGTTACTTCCATCCTCTGCCTTCCTCTTCTTGGTGTCACACACACACACAGAAAATTTTTAGTTGCATCCACTCCAAATAGTGATTGACTGAGCAGACATCTCTAAGAACTCCCTGTGTGTCAGGAGATGCAAGGAAGTGGAAGACAGCAGGAACCCCGGCAGGCAGGGAAGAGGTGAGTGGTAGTTAGTTATGTTAGGGCCGCCATGTTTAGTCCTTTTAAAAATATTTTTATTCCCCTGAAATATTTACCTGGAAAACCCCTTTGGAGGAAAGGCAAAATTCCTTTTCTGGCCCCAAATGGAATTTTCACACTGATCCTATCCTGTGTGTATATGATCTGTGGGTGTCTGACGCCTGCTCCTTGCACAGATCAGCTGTCCGGAACTGCTGCAATGGACAGGGAGTGTGCACAGGCTGCTACTATTCAAGTACTAGAAGTGGCGCTGCAACTCCTTCCATTATATAGTGGTGGTTTTGGGAATTGCAGTGCCCTGTGTTCCTCCATCCACTACAACCTCTTCTGAAACCTGAAGGCTGCAAGAACAGCTGATCTGTGCAGGGGTCCAGGTGTCGAAGCCCCACGTATCACTTACTGATGACCTATCCTGTGGGAATAGATCATCAATATGAAAAATCCATTTGGCACAGAAAACCCCTTTTAAAGGGATTGTCCATGTAGTTGGAATTTACTTACCTGGACCAGAGATCGCTGATGATGGAGTTGGTGGTTCCGGCCATGTCATATTCCCTGGGTCATGTGATCCGAAGCATCGTTCCACATCTCCTTGCCGGATCGCTCTGCCCCCTCCCTCCTTCCCCCATTTTCACAGGTAATTAATTACATGTGCTATAGGGGCTGGCTGAAAACCAATTACCTGTGAGAACGGATTCGGAACGTCCTAGGAGGCAGAACGCTGCTTTGGATCACATGATCCGGTGGTCATAATGTGGCCGGAAACGGCAATCCCGGACCTTATAAAGTAAATTACAACTACCCAGACAAGCCCTTTAAGGAAGATTTACAAAATACTTTAATATGTATGTTTTTTATTCTTCTACATATTAGGTATGTAAATATTAGTGATAAAGTGGAGGCAAAACTGATGGGAATCTGGGTGTACTGTCACAAATATCCAGCCATCTATGGTTATGCCTTATATTCTTCTTGTGACCAGTTGCTCCAGCCAGATACTTTTCTGTGCTCACTTTAGATTGGAAGATTTTCTTGTAATATTCTTCAGCGTCCTGTGTGTCTTAATACGGTATATCAACCACAATAAATATGTTTGCAGACACGTTAAAGGGACAAGTATAATGTCCCTGTATTGTGTAAGAATGTGCTATTGACATCCTAAACCTAAAATGATGTAAAAGCCTTGTAACCGAAGGATTTACAAGTCATAGTACTACTTGGATAATCAGGTATTGTTCTAGTCAAGGATTTGCTTTATTTATGTGTTTGATTTTACTTTTATTTATTTTTTTTCTTCATTTGGTTCTAAAAAAAATTGTTCCCTTTCTGTTTCCTATAGAGATGCCTTTTTATCCATCTCCTCCCTTCTGAGTGCAGTTAAATAGCTGCCGGGGGAAGGATTCTTTTAAAAGCTTTTCTGCAATCTTTTAAGAAAATTAAGCAGGCATTGAGGAGCATGTGGTGTATGAATGCTCACACAGTGAGTGAGATATGGGGGTGTGGAACTGTCAGCAGCTGGTTATGGATGCGGAAACGCTCATGAATCTTTTAACCCTGAAATTGCCACGGGCCTTGCCGTCTGGTGTGGAGGTCATACCGCATACTACTTCTAAAAGTTGACAATGGACTCCACGTTGTGATTGCCATGTGCGGGTACCTGACAAGAGAACATGCACATGGATGGATTGTCCCATCAGCTACAACCTCTTTCAGGATGCAGCACCTCCAAAAAATTTGTCTAGGGTAAGCCAGCCAGACATTTCCCTTGAAGTGGCTGCTGCAGGAGGAATGAATTACATGGCGGTATTCAAATGAGTAGAGACAGATCGGGAGACTCTCTTTGTTGTGGCTTATAGATCAGGGTCCCAAATGGGCAGCCCCCACCCACCTATAACATTTAGATGTCCTAATCGTAAGACCACTTGAAACATTTGGTCAAGCATAGTTCCACTAGGGACAAGGAGAGTTGTCGTGTAAATATATTGTTTGCGAAGCCATGTTAAAGGTGAGTTTTTCCTTTGGTAAAGCATGTTGGGACAGGTTCACATTTGCATTAAGGCTTTTGTTCACAATGGAAAGAAGAATCTGAACAACACCTTATGAAACCCACTGACTTATAAAGGAATATGGTTTCCATTTTGACTGGTGTTCTGTATGCCGGTCCTAATCAATTCCCATCCTCGGGTGTACCTCTGTGCACCAGTCAGGAATTGGTGTGGATTTCAGGTATAACTCATGCCTGTGTTATATACCGCTGGAAAGCTTTGCCAGTATGTTGCCACAAATCCCCCTGGTTGCAGAGATATCTGTGCTGTTAATTTTGACACCAATATTATTGCAGAGCTATCTGCCGTTAGTTTAAATACTGATATTCCTGCACTGTCAGAGGGGCCGGCTTTACAGCTCAGCAGCAAAGTGATGACACCAAGCTGTAAGGCCGGCCCCTATGACAGTGCAGGGATATCAGTATTGAAACTAACACCACAGATATATTTGCAATGGGGGCACATACTGGCAAAGCTGACAGTGTGCAGATTTCAGCACATTGTCTGCTTTCCCGCTCCATATATCACTGCCACTGTTAGTGGACATGAAAGGTCCTCTTTAAAGACCTGCAAAGAGATTAGGCATCCCCTAGTCTTAATGTACTGAAGAGCTTTTTATTTGAAGTTTCTTTCAAGCTTTGATGTAAAATTCTGAATTTTACATTCAGTGACCTAATATACTTGTAAGGGAATTGCTAGAGGAGCGATTCCCCAGTAGCTGATGGTAAACCCTGGGGGGAGGGGCACGACAAGACAGTGAAACCCCCCCACTGTCCCTGCCTACTTGCCTGACTGTCCTAGGCGACAGACAGCAACTGGACGGCGATCCCTTCTTAATATAAGTGATAACACAGAACGCAGACAGGACAAACAACAACAAAAGGGAGGTCAGCTAGCCAAGGGGTCAGTAACAGTCGAGAAATGCAGTACAGAATCAAAATCCAAGAGAGTAGTCAAAGGTTAAGCCAGAGGTCAGGAATAGGAATACAGGTAACAAAACAGAAAGGAATAATAGCCAGTATGCACGAGACAATAGCAAGCACCAATGTGAATGTGAGCAAGCAATTACTAGGAAGGAAGAACCCGCCACAGACTTGATAGGACGATAGGCTGTCAATCACACAGGTAAGGCTAAAATTAACTATTCGAGGAGCAGAGGGAAACCAAGGTGAAGGAGATGGGTGTGACGGAAAATCAATTAAGGAGGTGAGGAAATAGGGCAGTGTTCAGACAATACAAGAAAAACCCAAAGAAAGAAATCACAACCGGTCCTGCCGGAGGATGGCGCCAAAGCCCAGACGGGCAAGGATGTTACAGTACTGTAGTATGTATAAATATATCCTTAAATGGAAGTCTCTGAGTCTTCTAGAAAATCAACATATCTTTTTGCATCCGTATTAAATTTGATATGTTTAGTGATGTTGGAGTAAACTTCTGGTTTGCTTCTCAAAATAAACAAAAACAAAAAAGTAATTTTACATAGGTGTGGGCATATGTCGTCCCCATGGCAATATTATTCTGGTATGACATTACAGTACGTTTTATCTTACAGGTATGTAGGTCCAGATATTTTAACCACTTAAACCGGCCTTTCACTTTACATAGCTGTTAGCCGAACAGCTTGCCCAACTCCTCTGCTTGACTAAGTGGTGCATATGTACTGGATTGGGAGAAGGGATTAAATTTCTCTCCCCTAGAGCAAAAGGATAGCGCAGATCATATTCAGCTGCCCAATCCTGATCTCCCCTGTCACTTACCATCGGGGTCGAGCCTAGAGGATCCTATAGACATAAGATGGTTGGCTGAACCCATCAAAACCGAAAGGTTCTTCCAATATGTAACTAATGGGTATGGCTAGCGTTAGAGACTGAAATATTCTATAATCTCTTATTTTACAATTGTCTGCCACTTACAACTTGCTGCGGGGGAGTTACCAACGGAGATTCCGGCACAGGTGTGAACTTAGCCTAAGTGATAGTAACAAATCTATAGTATAAGTAGCCATAGTGGAAGCCAGATTTGGGGAGATTTAATAACGGAAGAAGTGGAGTAGCTGGCCATATCAGCCAGTAACAGCCTCTACAACTTCCACTTCCTCCAGAATGTATAGATGTTTATTTTCTGGAGTATAATGTCTAATATTAGAGCTCATGAGATGTGGTGTCAGCAGGTGACAGTTCTTGAAGTCACTAGTATAGTTTCAATGAATCACTTTCCTCGGTGACTCAAGGCTGCTGGAAAATAGTGACTTGTTTCAGTATATCATTCACTTATGATAGTTACATCTGCAGCCTATAATAGTCTTTGTGCTATATCTCATTTATATGTCAGAGGATTGTACGGCTTTAACATAACAACTACTATTTTATCAGCTGCTATAATCCATAAAGATAAGCAGCCTAAGAGATAAGGGGGGATAGGATTGGGATGTAAGTAGGGCTGATCATTACATATGTCTAAATATTATCATAGGAGCTGGTACAGAATTCACTAACAGAATAAAATATCTGCATGTCACATATCAGGATTAACAGGATAGGAGGGGTTAAGACTTCAGTAAGGGTATGATAACATGGTGTATTTTACTGGTTGAAAAATACTGAGCTCATACTAAGTGAAATCTGTCTCTTTAGGCTGAGGCCGCACATTGCTGTGTTTTTTGTTGAAGATTTTGCTGCAGTTTTTGGAGCCAAAGTAGGGATGAATTTAGCAGTGAGGAGTATAAGAGCTTCATTTACATTTTCCATTCCCTTTGAAGCCACTCATGGCTTTAGCTCAAAAAAACGCTGCAAAATCTGCGTTTCTGCTACATATGTCTTCATCCTCCTCTTTTAGAGGCATAAACACCTGCTAAACATCCTTTGTTTCTAAAATGTTTTAAGAAGTGACATGTCAGGCTAGGTTCACATCTGTGCTGGACTCTGTTGTTTGGGTCCTTCGAGGGACCCGAATGACAGAGAGCCCAACCACCAAAACCGTGTTTACCCGCGGACAGACTATAATGGGATCCATCGGATGTCCGCCATTTTTATTCTGAAATCGGTGGAGAGAAAAGTCCTTTGTACAGCACATTTTATTGAAATGAAAGGAAGGTTATGTATAAACATATTTTGTAATAGGTGTATTTTACGCACTGTGATGTGCTTGAAAAATTGCCTAGTGAATACATCATAAGCCAAGATTCACATGACAGAGTTTTTCCTGTGTCACTGGGAGGCAGCATAGATAACTATAATGCTAGGAAATTCATGGCGCACACAGACCGACTTTCACAGGTGAAACTCTGTCGTGATTCTAGGGTAATGGTTTTGACATCGGATTTGCATGACCTTTTAGTTGACAGTATAGCTCTGGTGCCAGGTTGTAGGTTATACTAGGGAATCACGTAAATGGCAATTATGTAAAAAAATTTTATCTGAGTTGCTTTCTTTAGGGTTTGTTCACACATCATAGATTTAGGTGCAGAATTCTTATCAAATCTGCTAATTCCACATCCGGTTGCACTTTCAGAGCAGCACCATTCACATACTACAAATAACTTCAGCCATAGTTTTGGCCAAGCAGCGGAAAAGAAGTGTTAATAATGAACGTATCATTATTTCCATGGATTCTACTCCATCTACTGCATCATTGAATAGGGATAACCCTGGTGTGAATCTGCTGGCATACCAAATGCGCATCCCCAGTAAGAAGGATGAAAAAGCTGGCAATGCACATTAGGTTGCGGAAAGGCTTGATGCAGCCGTCTGATCGATGGTGGGATCGGTTGTGCGAATGATCCCATCATCAACATTAACAGCTAGGAAAATGGAATGAAATAAAAGTGCAGTAAGCCTGAGTAAATTGGTTGATGATCAACCACATTTGGTTGATCATGCCAAACACTAATATTTTTGTCCACATTGACGTGTATGGCCAGCTTTAGCCTCAGCTTTCTGCCACAGATTCTCCAGCTCAAATATGTCAGATTCGGTAGATACTTTTAGTGTAAGTTACAGGGTACTCCCATCTCAAGGATCATATTCAGGCTTGTAGCTGAAGATAACTGAAGTGTCTTACCCAATACATTGCTTTATCTATCTTTCTGTGTTTGCCAGATACAGCTGAATTATTTACAGCTGGTTGCCTAGGTTACAGACCTGCTCACAGATCGGGATGGTGACTCCTGGCCATCTATAATTTGTATTCTCTTGTCTCACTACATATGGATTTTAGTTTTTAAGCCCTGATATGGTCTAGAGAAGTTTATTTAGCAGTGTGAGTGTTATCTGTGTATGTAAATCCAGAGATAACTGTGCAGTTTACAGCAAGAATGGGACTCAGAGCTGGAAAGAGCTGAAAACCAGGAAGTGGGGGGGGGGGGAAGGAGGGCAGCGGAAATCCTGAGATGAGAAAACCCTTTTAAGTATCCACAGAATAATCAGACTGGATATCTCATCTATAGGAGGAATATAAATATAAGACAGCGGCCATCACTCATTCACGAGGGAACTGAAATGTGGCTGAAAAAAAACCTCAGCTGATTTTGTCTTGTTTTCTCTGTATGGACCAATTTTTTTTGGACAAATTGACCAATGTCAGTGCAATAACAAGCCTTCAAGTGTTTCATGATCTTTGAGTTTCCTGCCACTGTCATTCAGGTACTAATATGGAGTACTTTCAGTGTATTATTGTCAAGATGGCCCTAGTATATTTCTAGGATAAGCCACATCATTATGATCAAGGGGGTGTCCGAAAAATGGAGCCCTGACAGGCGCCAAAAAACATGAAAGACAAAGCCCTTTAGGATTTTCCTTTTACATCATTTTTTAGGGCCGTTGCTGTCCAGAGAAACATCTTCTATCAAGTTAACGGACATTTCTACACCAGCTGGGGGGTTACTGCACAGGAATCTCAAAGGGCTTTTTCGCATACAGTGGGGCAGATTTACTAATGAATATGCCCCCAAATTTTGGCATACATGTGCCAAAGATGCTCCAAATTTGCCACTTTTTTAAATCAGGAACTAGCCAACTAGTAGTGGTGTAAAGTTGCACTAGAAAGTCCAAAGATATAGGAAGAGAGTAAGATTTATTATCCAGCGTCGGCCACTTTGGTAAATCTGGAAGAACTTAAGACTGTCTAAAACTTAACATTAGTAAATGTGCCTAGTAGATTTCTCCTAGGTGATAAATGTCCAGTAGGTGGGCCCTCACTGCTAGGACCACATGATCATTAGTATGGGGAGTCCCAAACATCCCCCTATACATGGAGCAGAGGTCATGTATTCGCAGTTCTGCGACACTCATAGTCTGTAATGCTGACTGAAACATCAGAGGACTGTACTTGTCTTCCTTGGTCAGTCTCTGATCTCTTTAAATTGTGACAAATATATAATTTTATTACCACTTTGTGTCCTCGACTTCTGAATTTGTGTCCTATAGAGACTGCAGTATGTTTTCCGCAACATTTTTTTTAAACAATGTAACAAAATGAACAATACTTATATAAGAAGTAGTATCCAATAAAATAAACACCTGCGGAGTAAAAATGAACAATGTTTGTGTAAACAGCAACAAGCATATGAATCAGCAGCAATTAGCTATCAAGCATGATCGTATATAGCGTAATTATAAGTCAGCGCTGAAAAACACATTCACACCGAAACACACAAACAAGAAATGGAAACTTCAAATACATTTACTCCTTGTCTTGTGTTCTGCTCAGCATGAGGGTTGTCTTTGAGCTGAATGTAATAACTTGTGGAATAACAGCAGAGATATAAGCAAATTACCCAAATCTCTATGTGCATGCTAATAAAACTCAAGTGACAGGTAAATAATGTATACAGTATCTCAGCTGACACCCCGCCGATAGACAGCCAGGTGTGAACTACGTCATGCAATAACTGCATGTTCTCCAGATAAGGCATAAAGGGGATAAGCTCCTCTGACCTGGCATTTACACATGTCAGCTTGGGGTCCTTAAACTGCATCCCCACCAATGTGCTGCTATGGGTCCCTTCTTCTTTAAGGAACACCAGTTGCTTAAAGGGTTTTTTGTTTTTAATAAACCAAGACTGCAACTTATCTCCTAGCTTCAGGATAGATAAGTGTTTGACTGGTGGGGGTGTAACCGCTGGGGTCTCATGTTCCCCCATTGAATGGAGTGGCAGTCTCTAACAGCTGGAGACCTCATCTGCACCTTCTAGATTTCAGGAGAGTAAACAGCAGCCATGCGGAAGGATGTCACAGCAGAGATCAGACTTGTACTACCTGATGTCTAAAGTTAGCAGCTAGCCCAAAACAGGTTAAAGGGATTTATTTTTTTTTTGGAATTGTAATATTGATAGCCTGTGCTTAGGATGAATCTTCAATATTACAATAGCGGAAAAACCCTTAAACGACTTGAAGTCCAGAAAAAATGTTGCTTCTTCTGATCTCTGCTTATTATTAAATATCCCCATTTCTCCAGAATATTTTTACTGTAGGTCATCAATATCAGTATCCTTTAGAATAGGTCAATGTGATCAGATTGATGGGGGTCCCACACCTGTGGCCCCACTGATCAGCTGTGTCCGTAGTGTTCAGGTGACCACTGTAGCCTTTTCACTGATTACCAGGCACAGCGCCATACATTGTTTAGTGGCTGTGGTGGGTATTGCACAACAACCCCATTCACTTGAATGGGATTGAGCTGCAAACAGGCCAGGTGATGGATGAATGTGACATCACTAACCTGTGAAGCCAAAGCTGTGGTCACCCAAGTGCGGCAGCTGATTTGTGGGGGTCCTGCATTTCAGACCCACAGATCAGATATTGATAACTTATACTAAGAATAGGTAATCCATATTTAAGTAATAGAAAACAGCTTTAAAGAATGCTACGGCCCTCAGCTTCATATGGATAGAATAGTAGATTATACTCCTCCTTACAGCATAGGTAGATCTGATAGCTGCTTATCTAAAAGTAGAGTTATGGACAGGGCCATGTTACCTGCACTTCTGTTTATTAAAAGAAATGATAGCTTATAGACTTAGACAAGATCAGTGTAATCTGCTGGGTTAGGAACTTGTCTGATGGGCAAATCTCTGTCCCTCTGTCATTGACAGAACTCTCTCTGCCCTAGAATAAGGAGCGATCTGTCAGTCACAATGAGGAGGATGGTGAAAAGCAGAGTGGAGCTACTCAGTGGTCACATTTACCTATTCTACAAAGCCCTATCTCCGTTTGCTTTAGTTCACAACTATTCCTCTAGTCCCTCCATACAGACCCAGTAGTATGGACCTTGTGACAGATTCTCTTTATAGGGACTGTCTGGCCAATCGGATTTTGTTTAAAGCAAAAAATAAGGCTCAAAGTAGCATAAGGCAGCATGGTGGCTCAGTGGTTACAAGTTAATCATTTCAGCATGGTGGCTCAGTGGTTAGCACTGTTGCCTTTAAGCGCTGGAGTTTTAGGTTTGAATCTAACCAAGAACAACATCTGCAAGGAGTTTGTATGTTCTCTCCATGTTTGTGTGGGTTTCCTTTGGGTTCACCAGTTTCCTCCCACACTCCAAAGACAGGCTGATAGGTAAATTAGATTGTGTGCCCTATATGGGACAGTGACAAGGTCTGTAAAGTGCTGCAGAATATGTTGGTGCTATACAAGTCAGAATAATAAAATTAAATTTAAAATCACAAGGCACACCTACCCTGATCCCCCTCCACTCCCAATGCTATGCTTACTGGGTCTCCTGTGATCTCTTATGGTCTCCTCTTGATATGCAAAAAATGCTCAGAAAAAAATACCCGTTCAACCAATTGCTACTATAATAAGAATTTTTGTGTGTCGAGTGGCACCAGGAAGCAGAGAATAGGGAGCAGCAGGGAGCTAGTGTAAAGGAGTGTGACTTCTCTGTGCCTTTAAAAGAAGTACAGCTGAACATCCCCTTTTACCCATCAAAAGTTCCAGAATTGCTTATCTTCCTATTTAATGTGTACTTTCAGTTATAAACAACTTTTCGTAAATGAATAACACAGGTTAATATATGAAACTTTGTACTATATCTTATTAAAGAAATACTTTCTTCTCCACTTTTCAGGCAGTTACTTTCTCCATATTAGTTTAGGAAGAGGGGAGGATCGAAAGAAAAGACACTCTAGTAATTGCTGCTGTTACACTCTGCTATTCCTTGCTTTTATAATTCTACTAGATTGTAGATAAGAGGCAACTAGTGCACAGAATGAGGCAATTACCCTGTTGGCAGGGGAATCCTACTCAACCCCTCCCTGCTCCATAGAGTTGTATGTGTGATGCTGAATATGGAGACGGATATCATGTATACAAGTAGTCAGATTGAAGATAAGGAGCTGGAGAACAGCTTAATAAGTGGAGAAGAAAACAGATCTCCAGCATAAGATATATTACAAAGTTTCTTATTTTCTCCGGTACTGTTCATTTCTGGAAGTTCTTTATAATTGGAGGTATGCTATAAAGAACGTCTCAGGGAACAATGTACACAGGGCTCCTTGGCACCACATAGGCTCTCGAATATTTAGCACAAAGCTGCTCCTTGCTCTATAATTCCTTATAGGTTTTTTTTTAAAACTGTATTTCCCCTTAAAATACTTGCAAAATAGATTTTCATTGACTACTAAACTGTATAAAATGCGGTAACATAAAATCATTCTGGGATATAATAAGCACCAAGTGGTCATACAGGTGGTACTACTTGATGCCTCTGGTTGATTAGCTGCTTGTGTGAATGATAGGTGTAGTTTAGACCCACAGGAGCTGTAATACTAGAGGCAGCAGACAGCATCAACCGAGCAGATGTTGCTATGGAAATTTGTGTATGTGTTTATGTATTTAAGCCTTTAAGTGTTAGAATATGTGTCGATACGAGAAACTGGAAGCCCACAGTTTTTCTGGCAGCATGAGAATGTATTAGCGTATAAATTAATAAATAATGGAATATTTTACCTTTCAGTGGTACAGCTAGTAATTTGCAATTTCGGTATGCTTTGTTTATAACACCTGGTTTTAATGATTAATCATAGGTCTTTATTGACGCCTTTATTTACACTGTACAGATCCTTTAAAAACATTTAGTGGTGTTTTTTCTTTTTTTGTTTTCTTGCATTTATAGAAATTTGTTTACAGAATGTACCAAATAAAAAAAACACTAAGATTGGCTACAAAAAGGGTTTCTTTTCAGGAGGACCTGGCATGTCCACACATACCACGGACTGCCCATTCATTTCAATCCGCATCAGGCAATGCTTTATTTCTACTGCGGGGGAGCTGTAGAAAAATGAAACACTTGTTACTGGTCATCTTGCAGATAAGAGAAGGCTGATAGTGATTCTGATGGTCCCTTGTAACAAAAATTAATTGTTTAAAAAAAAAAAAAAAAAGATAAGATAACGTGAGTCGGAATTGGAAAAAAGTTACTGCCTCCGGCTTCAAAATAAAATGATTAATTATTTTCAGTTATACAATTATTAATATTGTATAATTAGTTAGATACATGGTTTGTTTACCTTCTTAGGAAGTCAATCACTGTCTCTTTTAATAAATTAACCACGGTCAGTCAAATGCAGTAAAGCTTCTCTGTTACCATTCTGCAAAGGAGTCAAAGTCAGTCTTTGGAAAAATAGAGGAGCCTGAGTCAGGTGTTTGGCCTTCCACCTTCACAGCCCTGCTGTTACCCACTTAGAAGGGATTTCGCAATGTATTCACTCATCCTCTATTTTGTGGAAAGGGGGTAAGAGTCTGATCGCTGGAGCTCCGACTGCTGGAAAGTACAGCAATCACCAGAAAGGGGACCTACAAGTGGCCCTTATAAATTGAGTAGTCGTAGATATGTGTATGTACTACTGCTTTATTCGTATAGACCACTTAGTGGAAGTTGGGGACCCTACCAATCAAACCCAAAGTGGTCGTTCACCTTTCCTTTGGATAGGGGTTATGTTTATGGCAGACCCAATCCTTAAACCCACGCTAATTTATATTTGCTGGTGTATGTTTAGGATGGCATTCCAAATGTTTTTGCAGCCAGTTGTCCGGAGCCTAATCGTTCAAGACTACTGGGAACCCTAACAAGAAGACTGAAGTGATTTTCCACATAATACTCACATACTGTACACAATGCTGAAGGAGTGTTGTGTATGGAACAGAAACGGTTGCAATGTTCTCCTCTGTAACTGGGGCTGCTCCTGCCTTTGTACACTGCATAGTTCTGGCACCTGTGGCTGCTGAGAACAGCTGAATGATGGGGTTGTCAGATGTCAGACCATCACCAACCGGATGTTATTGACCTATCCTTAAGGATAGGGCATCAGTATCAAAAGGTTGGAAACCCCTTGAAATTGGAATATATTGTAAAAAAAAAAAAATTAAATAATAAATCCCACCCCTGCCTTTTTTTGTAGATAACCCCCTTCACAATTATATAGGGAGAAGAGGTGGTGGTTGTACTACGGCCCTGCTGGGCCCCCTGTCTTACATTGGGGTACCTCCCAGCTCTCGGCGCCACCATTCTCCTTCATTGCTTTTGTAAATAGTATTTTCCCCCTGCTGATTTCCTACTTTGTAGACTCAGTTTATATGATTTTTATATTAGCCTGTTTACATTGCTTAAATAAAGTTTTGAATAAGTAAAAAAAAAAAAAAGTAATCTGTAAGCCTAAAAGAACTGTAAAAATGGGAAATGGATAAACATAATAAAGATACCTGCATTATGCCCGAAACAACTAGACAACAAGTAAGAAAGGTATAGCTGTCCATCTTATTTAGATTCAATGGGGTACAGTATTAAATGCTCAAAACCACCTGGATCTGAACTGGTTAAAATATTTCAGTAATCCTGATTTTTGACAGCCTAAAAGTAAAGGCCTTCTTATAGCTAACAACTCTGTTCCAATGCACTCAATATATACTGTAAGTGGCATCTTATGCCACATTATATTGCACTTGTCATCAGATAGATGCCTTTGATGTTAGCACTTCCTTTATAGAGCAGAGTTTAAGGTTTGCACACCCCTTGTACTTACCCTTAATGGACATCTTGTAAATGTTCTCATCTGAACCTAGTTGAGTAGCTTTGGTCCTTCAGCATTAACATGTGTCTTATTATTTGGAAAATCTTTGGGTATACAGTCCCTTAAATGTGTCTTTCATCAACATTAGATCACTGGGGTTTTGACTCCCAGCACCCCCAGAATCAGCTGATTGAAGAATTTGCAGCCCCCCAGTACCCGCACAGCTTTTGTGTAGTGGCCGTGAATGGTACTGCAGATCACCCATTCACTTCAAGATAGGTAATCAGTATTAAAGGGACTGTACCAACTTAAGAACTTATCTGTTATTGATGGGGTAGGGGATATCACGATCGGTGGGGTCTGAGTGCTCAGACCCCTCCACTGATCCAGAGAATAGGGGTTTGGTTTCACCATCCCGATGAAGCGACAGGCAGAGCATGTCCCCTGCCGCCACTCTATTCATTTTCTATGGGAGTCCTAGAGATAGAACACTGTGTTCTGCTATCAGCAAGTCCTTGAGTTTCACTTCAGATAAATAGAAGTCATTTTCAGTTACAAAAATTTCTGCAACAAACTTTGACACTTGTAACTTATTTTGTGTGTTTTGAACTGTCCTAAAGTCTGGGGAAGACATAGCTTTGTGCCAAAATTTTTGCCATTTTCTGCTTTCAGTATTAATAAGTCTGTGTAAAAGTTTTACTCCCCTTTTTGGGATAGTGGTGAGGGCGGTGTAGAAATGGAAAAAAGGTGCAATGTTTGCACAAAAAAACCCCCAGATTTTCTCAAAAAATGGCAACTTTTTATGCCTCCAGAAAGCTGGCGTACAAGGCATAATAAATCTGCCCCACCGAGTTTACATTGCTTTTTTGAGGCATATTTTGCTGCAGCTTTAGGAGACAAAGCAAGGAGTGGCTTCAAAAGGAATGGAAAATGTAAAGTAATGACTTAGGCCTCATGCACATGACCGAGTGTGCAGGCTGACAGGGGTGGGAGGGGGCTGGGAATCGATTTTTTTTAACGGAAGGCACTTGGATTACATCCTTAAAATTTAAGGAATTTTATGGTATTGCAGCTCTTATTCATTCAAGTGAATGGACTTGAGCTGCAGTAACAGACACAGCCCATCAACAAGAGTGGCGCTCTTTCTGAAGGAAAGAAAATCCTCTTTAAGGTAATAATAATAGACAAAATATAAGTTCTGCTTCGCTGAATACATTAGACAGACACCTGATGGTATATTTGTATATATGGCCCTCTCCTCAGTAATTTATTATATACAGTACATTTTCGCACAACTCCTGTTTATCCAGTTTCGGACATCCCAGTCCTAGCAGGGCAGGTGTTGACATCTGGAGGAGACAGCATTGTGTTTTTCTAGGCAGTGGCGGGGAGGAGCAGCCATGGTGCCCATCACATCTAAATACTTGACCTTGAGTACTAGGTACGGCGGAGATAGCCACCGTGATTTAGTAGAGCACACACCATATCCTCTGTCTAATGAGGTTTTTTTAAAAATATATCAAAAGAGCTTCTAATGGCGGGATCTCGGAATTTCAAAGGAAAATATCTATTTATTATAAAGCTCCCCAATTCATTAGAATTCCTTCATAACTAGAAAAGAAACAGCTGCTCCCGGTAGCAATCAGTTTTGGCATATTTTATGCCCTGTTCTTACCCCCTACATCTTCAGCCTTCAAGACCAATGGAAGGTGGCTGACTCGTTAGCAGACTTGGTTTTAATTAGAGTGTGGGCAGTGGAGTCGACATGTTCTTTATGCTGAGGACGAGCTGGCTTGTGATGAAATTCGAAGGTGCGTTGGCCCATGTTTGCTAAGTGACTCCAGCCCCACTGATGGATCGCTGGTCTTCTACTATACGATAATACTCTTGGTATTATTTACACAGTATCTTTCTATTCTCACATTTGCATATGTTTTATTCATATCTTCTTGTCATAAATATTGCATATATTATAAATATTGTAGTTTTTGTAGCCATCCTAGACTTCTATGGAGAACGTGCAGATTTTTAATCATTATATTCATATAGCATCACGTGAATCCTCTGGTTATTGATACGACTTATGTTATATGATCGACAAAAGCGCAGAATAGATTTTTCAACTTCTTTGTAGAATGCGGGCGACTGCCTCAAGCTACACAAACCGTCGTACCACTTACATTGCCCGCCGTCAATTACGCCGACTGGTTATAGATTTTTATTATAAAAAAATAAATAAAAAATGGAAAAAGATCCATTTTATAATAAAAATAGTTAATATACATTCGGTATGGAATCTATGTTGCTAAAGAGGTAATATGGTGTATTTAAGGCCATTATTACCCAGTATGTACAGTACCAGTTATGATGAATACTGAGTAGCTGGACTGCATTGAAATGTAAAGTGTAGCTTAAACAGGATCTTCCACCATCTCCTCTAACACCACCTCTTTACATCCTTCCCACACAGTTGGAATTTTTTCTCTAGCCCTCACCATTCCTGAGCAATCAATGCTATTAGACTCTTTACTGTCAAGTGGGTGGTATCAGGCAGCTGCCGACAAGGGGGAGTGACTCAGAGCTCTAATCAGTGGTAGGCAGTGTCAGAACTCATAATCATGCCCCCTTGCCTGCCGCTGCTGACACCACCCACTTTACATTACAGAGCCTAGTTAGCATCTTGGGTATCAAAACTGCTCGAGATTCAGAGGAACAACGCTTATTAAAGGATGTAAAAGTCCTCTTAATTAGAGTCCTCGTAAAGGTCCTAGTGAATGGAGTCGCATTTCACCCCCTAATGTACCACAGCTTTAAGTCACAAAAAAAAAAAAGACTATCTTGGATTCCACCTCAAAATTAGCACCAAATACCACCCTAAATCTACCTCCCATTGTACTCAGGAGACAGAGATCGAAGTAGTACACTGAAACAGTAAGTGTCCTGCTCAAACTTGCCATGAATTCTGCAGTGCAAGACACTAAGCTGATAAGGCCCATTAATCTGAGCCAATTTATCAAGTGAAAGCTGGAGGGGCAGAAAGTGGAGGGGTATTTGAGACTGAGATCCGCCTCTAATTCCTCTTCTGTGAATATATTCTTTAATCCAGTGGTCCCCAACCTTTTTTGCACCATGGCTCAGCAAGGGAGGTGGGGGTTGCTGATTTAGTGGTGGGGCTTTGGTCATATGGGGGTGGAGTTATACACCAAACAGCGCTGTAAACCGGGGGATGCTGGTGGGACCTCGGTGTACAGCGCTGTAGACCAGGTTCCCACAAGGAGCTATGTCAGGAGCAACGACACTGTGGCTAAATCGCCGACCCACCCCACCGTGCCCCACATAATGTGCCAGGAGCCGCATGTACTGAGTTCAGCCTACCACCCCGCGGACCGGCAAAAGACCCCCAACAGCCCGGTCCTGGTCCACGGACCGGTGGTTGGGGACCCCTGCTTTAATCCATTCCCACCATCTGCCATAATAGTACGGTGGATGTCGGGTGTTTAAATATGGCGGTCACTCAGAAGCTGATTAGCTGCCGGGTCTCCGCTGTATTATAAAAAGCTGACAGAGGCGCCATTTTCCCATGGATCACTGCTAGTGAACTGTAACTATGTGTTAGATTAGCTGCAGCCAATATTTCAGACCCTGCAAACTTTGTTGAGGTTTTATCGTACAACAACTTTTTGAAGAATGTACCTTGGTGGTTACTGGTAAGGAATCTGTGACTTATGTGACTGACATCACTGGTCCCTCTCCAGCGAATTCTGGCGCTGTAAGTCCCGATACTCGACAGAAAGGGGACCAGGGATCGACAACGGGGCACTGGGGACAGCTTAGTAGACCCCCTTTTTTTTTTGTTTTGCACAAAACCCAGTCACTCCAAATCCTGGAAATCCCTTTATGGAGGTGATATAGATATAATAATTTTTTTATTGATCTGTAAATCAGCCAGCAAGTGCTCTGAGGTGGGTCTAATTTGTCTGCAAACAACGGTGACTCAGGCAGAGGCTGAACATGTCAATTATGGCTTAACAGGCAACAATGAGAAGCAATTCCATAGGAATAGCAGACCACTCTTCTCACAAAGCCTAAAATAATCTGTTACCTTCCTGTTTTCTAGAGATGGACCATGGGCCATAGATACAATGGTCTTGAGCAGACCCTATTCCCTTGTATGGAACAGTTTTCTAGGCATGCTCTGTGACCTGTGCAGAGGTCATTGCATAGAGAGGGGAGTAGATAATCTGTGAAATCCTCTATTGTGGTTGGTGGATTCTGTATCTTAAAGAGGACCTTTCATGTCCTCCTGCACATGTGGTATTATATACCGCTAGAAAGCCGAATTCAGCGCACTGTCAGCTTTCCCATTATATGCCCTGGAGCTGGAGATATTGGTGCCGTTAGTTTCGGCACCGATCTCTGCCCACTGTCAGAAGGGCGTTTCTGATAGTCTAGCTGAGCTGTGAGGAACGCCCCCATTCCCCCTGACAGTACTCGTCCTTACCTCCCAGCGATGACACTGAGCTGCGAGGAATGCCCCCCCTGTACAGGGTTATGGATGAGTGCTGTCAGGGACTCCAGGAACGCCCTTCTAACAGTGGGCAGAGATCGGTGCCAAAACTAACAGCACCGATATCTCCAGCCCCGGGGCACATAATGGGAAAAGCTGAATTCAGCCCACTGTCGGCTTTCTAGCAGTATATAATACCGCATGAACATGAGGACATAAAGGGTCCTCTTTAACTAAATATACATGAGTATATATATATATATATATATATATATATATATATATACACTTATGACCGTAAGTGAGGTGACTGCTGCAAAGAAATCTATAGGAAATGAGAAGTCTCGGCATATAGATTGACTAGTTGCTAGAGTCAGAACTGCAGGATTTTTAGGATTAGTTTTTTAAATATAGATTTATTTATTTATTTTTTTTAAATTTCACCATTATTCTTAAAAACATAACCTGAATTTCGAATCAAGTTTTGTTTTCTTGACACATTCCCATTTAAGGCCCCTATGCTGAACTTTTTTTTTTTGTTTAGGAGGCATTTAGGGCTTGACAGACTCCCTTTAAGATGGAGCTTAACTTTAAAAGAACGTTGTCGTCTCCCGCCATTGGGTGTGCGGTTGCCTTGGCGCACAGGTTGCCCGGTCTGCCACACTATTGTGTGTGGAATCATGGCTTGAGCGTCACTTACACCACTGTTTGTGTAAGTCTGGCTATTTGCATCCTCCTTTTAACGCCGGTAATCCTCAGTGCACACTGTGCTTCTCCGTGTCCTAAACAGTATATTGTAAGAGGAAAAGAAAAAAAAAAAAAGATTGTGACGCAAAGGTATAAAAATAGAAGTGAAGGTGTTACACAGCCGACTGCTGTCACCTTTTGCTCCTACTAATAAGCGGAACAGTACCGAGCTCTGAATGCTTATTGCCTTTTTTGCTTATCCGTTTAATTGTCTGCAGCTTCAGCGAAGCCCTGTGAAAAATTAGATATTTATAAAATGGTAGCGCCAATAAAAAGTTAAGCCGAGCCTTTTATTAAAGATAAATTGTTAGCTCCCGCATGTTTGTGTAATGACAGATTTTATATTTCTCATTACTGCCGCAATCTTTTACACTATTATAACATACTAAATCCTTAAGGTTTAAGTCGCGTTCAATTATTGCGCTTAGAACAATAACACAGAGCCAAAGCCAGCCAGGAAAGCATATGGAATTATTTGGAGTTTCAGCTTGAAAGACTCATTCATTGACAGGCAGCTAGAAAAAAAAAAGGGCTGCTGACACATTTATGTTCTGGTTTTTATTCTATGCTTTAATTCGCTCTTTGAAATCAAGTTTTCATCTTCGAGAGAGGCCAAATATTATTAAAAAATATAAAAATGCTGTCAGTGCTGCCCAGGAGGAGAGTGAGACATCACTGGTGAAGAGATCCTTTTTTTTTAATATTAAATTTGCCCTCACTCGTGTAGACATATAAATCTTCTACCAACCTGACTTGGCGCACAGCAAAATAACTTCACTTCCAGTTGTACAAAGGCCTAAGTGTTTATTTTGACTGTTATGTGTTGGGGGGTCTCTGTGAATGTTTGGGGGTCTGTATTTTAAAGAGGAAATGTATATTTTGCGGTCTGATTTTTCATTTTTATTAATAAGGAAGGTTTTTGCTTTCAGTATCTTTTTATAGCTTTGTCTAAATAATTTTCATGTTTTAACATTTTTTCGATTTTCATTTTTTACTTTTAGATTTATTATTTTTCTTTTTTTAATGTAGATTTAGAGTGAGTTACTCCTTTACACTAAAGGAAAATATGGTACATTAAAAATTTTATTTATTTTTTTTTTTTTTGCACAATTTTCGAAAGCTTGGTAGAAACTTCTGTAATGGGAACCACCTACCTTTCCCGTCAAGGCTAAGGCCCCACGTTGTGAAACACAGCTATAAGCTGCTGTAAAAAAAATAACGCAGCAAAAACATATTGCATTTTTTTCCCCCGCAGCATTTTTTGCTGCATTTTCTATTAAATCTATAGGGCAACACAAGCGTTTCCGCAGCTAAAATTGACATGCTCCATTGTGAATGGAGCGGTAGTGTGATTGACCACCACTCATTTCACTAATGGAGTTGCTGTACTCTGCTATCTCTGTCAGTCCCAAAGAAGTGACTAAAACAGTGGTCACAGATGACTATTAGCAATCCATTCACACAGGGGACATGGGTACAACCCCATTCAAGTGGGAGGGGCTGATCACAGGAACTACCAGCGATCAAGAGATCACTGGTGGCCCCAGTGATCAGCCCCCCCCCCAGTAATCATATACATATCCCCTATCCTGTGAAAACCCCTTCACATTTATATAATTGAATATTTCTGGTGGCAAGATCAGCAGAGTATACTACCAAAAATATTGGAACCCTAGCGGACTCCATTAGTGATTAGTTTCTGATTGGCTCAATAATTAATCTTATTAATCCTAATTGTAGCTGTGTTATTATTAGAAGCCATGACAAGAATATGGACACAGCCTAAAAATATTTCATAGAATTTTTTAAGATCATTTCTTATTGGTCTTAACATATACATTATTTTTAAGTATTTTTTTTAGAAATGTTATTTTCTATATTTTGTTGCAACTATTCTACAGACAGTGGTATAGAAGATGTAACCTATCTGGTAGGACTGTCGTAGGAGACCAGTTATTCCATTAGCACACAATTTTTGGTGTCTCAGGCTGATACTTTATTAGTTGTTTTTTGAGCTGGAGACGTAACGTAGTTGTGGCACTCTTACCTGTCATTAAATACACACTCCTGTGCATCCTTCCTAGGAAATATTCTCCATAGGTGGTCTGGGTACGCTGCTCTTTTCAAAAGTTGGTATTTACTTTCCTTCACCACAGGAATATTCTGTTTTATTTTACAGTAACAAAACCTTGTATTCAAAAACACCTGAGGAGTAAAACGGTCCAGGCTTCCAAAATGGCTCCTCCTCTGTGGGGACATTTTATTTTTTTTATATGCTTGTATGCAGTGAATCAGTCGCTGAGTCATGAAATGTACGTGATGCCCATGTGCTCACATTACGGTGTTAGGCCCGGTTCACATCTGCGTCCGGGTTTCCGTTTGGGCACCCCCAAACGGACTATACGCATAAAAAAGCGGTTTACCCAGGAAACTCGCAGACCCCATAGATTGTAATGGGGTACGTGTGGTTTCCGCTCGGTTTCCGCACCAAGCGGACAGGAAAGTACTGCTTGCAGCACTTTAGTCTCCGCTTGCTTCGTGCAGAAACCATACGGACCCCATTATAGTCTATATGTTCTGTGGGTTTCCCAGGTAAACCACTTTTTATGCGTATAGGTTTCCGCACGAAGCAAGCGGAGAGGAAAGTACTGCTTGCAGCACTTTCGTCTCTGCTTGCTTCATGCGGAAACCACATGGACCCCATTATAGTCTATGGGGTCCGCAGGTTTCCCAGGTAAACCGCTTTTTATGCGTATAGTTTTCTGTTCGGGGGGGTCTGCAAGCGGACTCCCTGAACGGAAACCTGAACGTAGATGTAAACCGGGCCTTACAGAACACACACAGTGATAAACAGTTTACCTTTTATGTATGTACTGTATGTATATCATGGTTGGGGGCGGACCTTCAACCCACGCAAACACAGGGAGAACATACAAACTCCTTGCAGATGTTGTCCCTGGCAGGATTAGAGAAATTCCAAACCTAGAGCACATTTTAGTGATAAATATCATACCTTTGTTATGTATGTTACTTGTATAGATTTAGAGAAAGACAACATTAAATTCTTATGCAAACAAGGCAGATGGGGGCAGGCCTCCTGCTCCCTGGAGCACTGCGTTTGCCGCTTAGCCCCCTGCCACCTCCTCCTGACTTTGCCACCCATTGCAGTCGGAGTTGATCTTTCCACTGCTATGACATCACACATCTTACCTAAGCAGCAAGAGCAGTGCTCACAAGGCTGAAGGCCCGCCCCCCAGAGCACCCACTGCCTAATTTACATAAGACTTCAGAGTTGTTTTTTTCTCCAAATCTCTGAAAGTGACATACATAACAGAGGTATGATGGTTATCACTGTAATGTGCTGTAATGCGCTATATGGTTGGGGAAGGTGGTAGACCTCCTTAGTAATCATTTGGTATAATACTGTATTAATACAACCTCTTAGTAAGATCGATGATAAATACCTTTCTAGCTGCTGTTTTTTAGAAAAATATAAGACCAAAAAAGTAGAAGATTAGTTTGGTTCATGTACATGTCAAGCTTATGTTTTCTGAAAACATGTCATGTCCTACATCATTTAGTTTACTGAGCAGTTAAGGAATTGCTTCTCCTCCTCCCAATGTTAGCCGGTAATTTTCCAAAATCTTTGTGATCCACTAAAACTCTTATTTTCATTACTGTATTATTAAAACCTTCTTCAGGCTGGGTTTCCATTAGTTTTGATAGTTCGTTGTGCATCATGTTGCCGTATAATGGGAATCAAAATTAAATTTTTTTTTGTTTGTTTGAACTTTCTGCATCCCGTCTGACAAATGGGTGGGGCTTAGTAAACAGTGGCGTGGTTTACAGTGAAAGAAGCAAACTTGATATGTTGCACTTTGCACAAAAGTGCGGCAATATTTTTGACACTTTTCTTATCAGAAGCTAAGCCAAATAATATTTAAGATTGTCTGATCTAAGTTTGTACTGTCTAAAATGTAGACAGTGTTTGCAAATCTGTTCCATAGTATTGAAGGTTGAATTGTGATACCTGACAGTCAGTGTTACTGAGGCACTTTCTTAAACAGCTGACCGTTTACCAGAAAATGATGACTATTCCTTCTACACCGGCTATCTATTGTGAAGTAACTATAGTTACTATAAAACAACTCTTAAGCTGGTGAAAAGGGGCTATAAAGGAACACTGAACACAGAAAATGCACAGACATACTGAAAATAAAATCACCCCAGCCCTTCCTCCCTTAACCTTTCACCACCCCCAACAAGTCCAGTTCTTTACATTGTTTGATAGTTGCTGCTCTGCTGATTCTGGCACTGTTGGAATTTTTCCTCTAGCACCCACTGTCCCCAAGCAATCAATGCTGATAGTTTTGATGTCTGTATACTTTTTAGGCTCTACACTGTCAGGAGGCGGTGTCAGGCAGGAGCAGACAAGGGGTGTGATTCTGAGCTCTGACGCTGGCTGCCTCTGATTGGAGCTCTGAGTCACGCCCCCTTCTGACATTACAGAGCTTAAATAGCACATCAGGCACCAAAACTACCTGCACTTCTTGCTGAGGAGTGGTGGGGGCTAGAGAGAAAATTCCAACTGTGCTGAAATCAGTGGAGCGGCACTTACTGATAAGGAGTAGAATTGGTGGAGGTGGTGAAAGGTCCATTTTAACCCTATCCTATTCTCTCGGTCCTATTCTATCTCATTTTAAAAGAAAAGCTGTGAAGTCTTCTCTGTGTGTTCCAGTGTATCTGCCGTGTCTCTCCTCCACCTCTTCGCTGTCATATGTCTGTATGTAAGACAACTGGGTAGAGCAGGAACCTCCCTGCTGTGCCCTGCCCCATTCTTAAGCTCCTCTATCTGTAGCTATCTACCAGGAGATGGAACTTTTCTGCAGGAGGTCAACCCCGTGTGTCAGGATCATGTAGAAAATTCTGGAGGACCACCATGTTTCTTGTTTCATCATCCATTTCCAGGGTTAATGTCACTATAAACAATGAGCATTTATCTCATGTGAGGATGGGCTCCCCTTGAGGCTTGGCTATAAGGGTTAAAGAGGTTGCAGTTGTATGCAGGTCCCGGTGTCTGAGAGGGCCCAATGGCTTCTCCGTCACCAGTCACTATTATAAATGATAGGTGGGGGGCCTGGCTACAGATTCTGCGTGGGGGCCCAGGAGCTGCCCGATACGCCTCTTGTTCCCCCCCCTTGCTTTTCCTATTATTTCCCTGAAAAGAAAGGAAAGTTGGAGCCGAGCACATGTTTGGAGCCTGTCCAGACAAAGTGAAGGATGCTTCTTTATGTGAGAAATAAACACAGCAATGTTTTTTCTTTTTTTTTTAATCAGAATTTTATGTAGCAGTTGATGTCTGTATAAACTCTGTCGCACAGTGGCTTATTCAGCATCCGTATGTCATCACCTCCTTTACTACAGTCACTAAACATGCTTGCCAAGCCTAACTCAAGAGTGTTTAAACCAATGTCCTCCTGACCTTCAGCCTCTCCCGGTGTCTGCGGTGCCTTACTGCACTTTATAAGGGACTTCATAAAATACGTTTCTCTCTTCTAAGGTTAGAATACAGGTAAGATGAAGCACGTTAGTGAAATACCGCTGCGCCTTTGTGCACGCCGTAAGACAGGACCGGCCCGGAGCAGATTTATAGCGCATTAAAGGCACCAGCACTTAAGGGGTCACAACATTTTACCTAAAGTAGCTTTATTAAAGTGCCCTCATTTATTTGCTTGACAGCTGTAATAACGCTCAGCCATGATTAGTTGTGGATGAAATGGTTAATTCTGACACATCAGCTTTTTTTTTTTTTTTTTTTTTTTTGTGCAAGCGCGTTTCTTCCCCTTATGGAATTTTGCTGTAAAAGTGTCATTTTCTATTAGGAGGCAATACGCTAAGCTGCCATAACTGGGAGCAGATCCCCGGTGGAAGGCGGATGATGGCTACAGCTCCGTCTCTTGTTTACTTTTTGCCGTGATGATTTATGTTTCTTTGATCCTTTGAACTTTAACTGTCTTGAGGAGCCTTTAGCCTATCACTTATTTCTTAATGTCTTCTTACACAGGACACAGCGAGCTGTGGGTTCTGGCCATTCTCACAATCCCCTGCTTCCCTTCCTTTGCTTAACCTCTGACCTGTAAAAACAAGAGTTAATCAGGGAGTTCTAAGGTAGTTAACAGGAAGGGGAAGTTTTTGGTTACAAATTAAATATATGCAAGTCATAAGCTATAAATCGCACAACAGGGGTGACTGCTGGAGCTGCCGAAGCTGGAAGGGACAGGGTGTTTGGGTTATAGGCTCAAGGCTCTTTAGAGAAACTTCGTCATTCAGCGCAGATAAAGACTTTGCATAGTTTCACAGTGACATATTGGCAGCAAAGTGTCCGCTCTACATGATACCGTCTTGCCTTGGCGGTGGGCTTCGTTTTTATTTTTGACATGCATTTAAGGCTGTGTTCACACTTGCAAGAAGATTAGAATAGATTATCAACCAGAACTGGATTAGAAATACCGAGAACGTGTATTGGTTTAGGGCGTGAAAAAAACATGCAGATTTTGGAGCGGTTTCTTAATTTTACTTGAGAAATATGTTTATTTAACATGTTTCACCTTTAAAATTAAGAAACTGCACAAGAAAACGACCTTAACCGTATGCAGTTTTTTCCATTGTTGTTTTGATGGTTTTAACCGCACCTTGTGCATACACCCTTACACTGCTTGGGAATCAGTATGTCAAAGTCAGTTGGTTGCTAAGGATTGGTGTCCCAACCTGAGCCACATGTAAAGGAGTAGTGCCAAATATCCCGTGATCCCTCCTCTCCATTCAGCTGCTTTTGCTTTCTTACTACTTTCTGATTGGAAGCCTGCCCGACACAGCGCTGTACATCTGGTGGTGGCTGTGCCAGGTATAGCAGCTCCCATTTGTATGAGGTCACCTTGTCAGGTCTGATGGGCTCATAGTATAGTATATAGAATTAATGCATTTCAGTATAATCTATATGTTTTAAGGGGTTGCTAGTCACAGCGAGTTACCCTCTACCCACAGGATAGGGGTAACTTGCTGAATGGTGGGTGTCTGACCACAGGGATCCCCAATAATCATCAGGACTGGGGTGTTTTCCACCCTAGTTTGAATGAAGCGACTGGTTGAAAAACGCTGCTTGGCTGTGTCTTTTGGTTCCATTGAAATGAATGTTATGACAGCGTGCGTATCTGACCAGCCGCACCATTCAACCTGGGGTGCAGAACACCCCCATTCTTGTGATCCATGTAGGGGGTAGCAGTCAGACCCTACTGATTGGTAAGTTCCTCCCTAACCTGTGGATAGGGATTATCTTGGGACAAGACAACCCCTTTAATGTTTACCTGTGTCTTGGTGCTGGTACTGAGTTGTGCTTTATCTTTTGTGTTCACTGTAGCGTGCAATACGTGTGCAGACTAAGGCTAAGGCCTCCCGTAGCAAGTCACAGCCAAAAAGTGCGGCGTGGACTCATCACAGATTTTCCCACAGCGCTTTTCACTGAAAGTCTGCAGAGTTTTCCTTTCTGCTTCAATTATAGCTATACGGAAACCGCCAGCATTTCTGTAGGTATAATTGTCATGCTATGATTTACAAAAATGTGACGGGTTTTGTAATCTCATCCTGTCCGCTGCTGATATTTTTCAGTAATGTGTGGTTGGGATTAGCCAGAATCCCATCCACTTTGCAGGTACTGTGAAATTGCGCATTTTTTGCTTGGCAAAATCACAGCGTTTACGCTATGTGGAGCCCTGGCCTAACTTTGGTTTTTCGGTACAACACCTCAGTCCCATTTACTTGCCCCGGCTAGAACTGCTTTTTTTTTTTTTTTTTTAAATAATGTTTCGCCTTCCTCAACCTCCTGCCACAGTTTTGTATTTCCTGGACAACCCCTTTACTATTTAGTAGGGAATACACTGTGTTCCAAATTAATATGCAAATAATATTTTATCATATTTTCCAAAATTACCTATATGAATTGCAGTCATTGTAATTTTCCAGTCATCAACTATTCGAGTATAATTGAAAAGTTTTTGAACAAACTGCCTATGATAACAGTATATTTAAAAAAAAATAAACACTCAAAATGCATGTTTTAAATTATTATGCACAGCAGAATTTGCAACCTTTTCATTTTTATTAAGAACAAAAAAATGGTCATTGTGAAATTCTAAGCATTATCAGGTTATTACAAACTGAAATCAAACAGTTTTCAAGCCAAAACTTTATTCTAGGTGATGTTACATTTGCACATAGGACCCCTTGTTCGAAAGAAGCTTCTGAACTCTCTCGTCCATTGAATTTGTCAGTTTTTGGATGGTTTCTGCTTCAATTGTTTTGCATGAGGACAGAATACCCTCCCAGAGCTGTTGCTTAGATGTGAACTGCCTCCCGCCATCATAGACACTCCTTTTGATGATGCTCCGGAGGTTCTCAATGGGGTTGAGGTCAGGGGAGCATGGGGGCCACACCATAAGTTTGTCCCCTTTTATGCCCATAGCAGCCAGAGATGCAGATGTGTTATTTGCAGCATGAGACGGTGCATTATCATGCATGAAAATGATCTTTCTGCGGAATGCATGGTTCTTCTTCTTGAACCTTGGCAGGAAGTGCTGTTTGAGAAACTCCACATACATTATGGAGTTCATCTTTACCCCTTCAGGGATCCTAAAGGGGCCGACAATCTCTCTCCCCATGATTCCAGCCCAAAACATTACTCCACCTCCTCCTTGTTGGCGCCGTAGCCGTGTTTGCATGGGGTGTCCATCAACAAGCCATCCTCCACTCCATCCATCTGGACCATCGAGCATTGCACGGCACTCATCGGTGAACAAAACAGATTTGAAGTCAGTCTTCATGTATTGTTTGGCCCACTGGAGCTGTTTCTGCTTGTGTGCAGTGGATAGAGGAGGTCGACAGGATGGCTTACGCGCAGCTGCAAACCTCTGAAGGACCCTGCATCTTGTTGTTCGGGGGGACGTTGGAGGCACCAGCAGCTTCAAAAACTTGTCTGCTGCTATGACAAGGCATTTTTGAAGCTGCTCTTTTAACCTGACGTAATTGCCTGTTGGAAAGAGTCCTCAATTTTCCCTTATCAGCACGCACACGTGTGTGCTGTGAATCAGCTACATACTTCTTGATTGTGCGATGATCACGATGAAGTGTCTTGGCAATGTTGATTGTAGTCATGCCTTGACCTAAACACTCCACAATTTGTTGCTTCTCAGCAGCCGCCACATCCTTTTTCTTTCCCATTTTGGCTGAAAATGTAGGCTGCTTAATAATGTGGGACAGCCTTCTTAAGTAGTCTTGCCTTTAATTGGACACACTGATATAAAGAGCCCTGACACACATCACCATCAATGAGTTTAACTGACAAACAAAAACATTCTTACCTTATCACGCCGAAACACTTTTTGCATAATAATTTGGAACACAGTGTAAAACTGTACTAAATAAATGTATTTCCCATAATATAACAATTCTGCAGCATTTTTTATCCCTGGCTGTGCGGTTCCTCCTTTACTCCTCCTAGAAATACCTTACTAAATTAATAGGTGGGTGTTACTAGATGGGGGAGTGTCCGACACAGTCTGACATTGTCCAATCAGCGTTGTTGATGCTAGACTTTGTAGGGACACGCCCCTCTGACAAAGGGAAAGGTAACACCCAATTGTGCATACAGTTCATGGCAATAAGTGGAGAAAATGTTCAGAATATGACAAGCAGTTTAGTGATATTATATGGAGCATAGTATTTCTATAGCCTTTCTATAAGCACTAATGTTACATGTACCATTAGGGCATATTCACATGCAGCAGTTCTGTTGCAGAAATTCCTCTTTCTGTCCAGTTCTTCGAAACAGCAAAAAATCCATGTGTTTGCTGCAGAAAAAAAAAACCCATTCAGATGCATGGAACTGATTTTCAGTTGCATAAATTTCTGCAACAAATCCAGCGCTTGTGAACGCAGCCTAAGCCACACTTCCCTTCATTCACATTCTGCAAATATTTAATCGTGATGGATTCCTCCGACACGTCTTTAAATGAAGGTAAAGAGTTAACGAGTGAATGAAACTTCTTGTTATGTCTTAGTGTTAGAAGATTGAAGAGACAGGAAATGTCAGCTCCATGTACCTCAACACTGCCATCATTAGACACAACATGGGCAATGCACACACCGCACGTACGGTGTAAACACTGCACACGCGAAAGAAACACCTCCAGCTCTGCACTCGCTGCGATCTGTGCAGATATTCGGCATGGGTAATATACATACAACGCCTGCTTTATTAATGTCAGGAATATGGACTCTCTGAGCTGTGCCCATGTCGATTACTATTCAGGGTTTTCTGCTCCAACATGCACCGTTTGTCCTAAATCTGTATGTGTTTTACACTCTGCCTGTCGTGGATCATATCATATGCCTAAATAATAATGACTTCCAGATCACATCATATCAAAGACTGGCTTGGCAGGATAATCCTGTTACAGCAAACTTTTATATCCTTCTTGAAAAACCATATACGGCGTGTGTATTTCTACCATGTACAATGCATGTATCCGATATCTAGTGGTTAAAAGAGATGGTTCTGTGTAATATTCATAGAGGATTTCTGTCCAAAATGTCAAAAATGGCTGTAAATTATATAAAAATTCAGAGCAGTATCCAGAGTTTAGTAATTATGCTTAACATAATATTCAACTTTATATAGCGCCAACATATACAGCAGCCCTTCACAATTCAGAAGGAACATGTACAGGTAAGATTAGACATTACAGAATAATAAAGAAATCATGAGTGAGGACCCTAAGAGGCTACAATCTGTGAGACTTAAAGGGGTATTCCCATGAACATAACCATATCTATATTTCTAGATAATTAAAAGTTAAACATTTTTGCAAATATAAGTAGTTAAAAATTCTGCAGAGTTTTAAAGGTTTTCTCTAACCATCTTAGTGGTGACAGTCTGTTGTCTTGATCGGTTGCCAATGGATACGACCACAAATGCAGAAACTTTCTATGGTCTGGGACCTGACAGGAACCCAGCCATGATTTTCTAATTGTAGTTGGGTGATCAGGTAGGGGCACTACATGTATCAGAAGATATCCCAGCTACAATAAGGAAATCATTGCTGATTTTCTGACCTTAGAAAGGTCCTGCATTCATGGTCGTATCCACTGGCAACCGATAAAGACAACTTGTGACCACAAGATATTTAGAGACAATCTTTAAGACTCTGCAAAATGTTTAATTACTTATATTTGCTAAAATGTTTTACAAATTTAAAAATGGTTATGTTCATGGGAATACCCCTTTAAGAGACCTGTCACCTCTCATGACATGTCTTTTTTAGGAAATACTTGTATACCTCATGAAAAAAAAATTGCAGATCATATTTTTTTATAACGTTACATTGTACCATTCCTCTGTTGTTACTCCTAGAAATTCATCAATAAATTGGCAGTAGGGTGTTACCAGTTGGGGGCGTGTCTTTACACAATGTTACACTGTATCCATTCAGTGCTGACAACAGTGAGACCGTAGGGTTGCCCAGTTGTCAACTTCTACAGAAATTTCTAGGAGGAATAACGGGAGCGGCACAATGCAGAGGTCCAGAATCGTCAATTCATTGGGAAGTTGAATCAGAAGTAGCCGTGCCCATATACTTTGCCTGGTATTGTAGTTTAGCACCACTCACTTGAATGGGGATAAGTTGCAATTCTGGACATAGCCTGTTTACAAGAGTGGCAGTGTTTGGGAGAGGGAAAAAAAAAAGCAGAGTTTGTTTTTCTAAGAACATAAACCCTTTTTACGGTCATGTCAGATTTATAATGGACACCGCTATATCGCCTCCAATCATCAGTAGCCGCTATCCAACATGTCCACGCAGTACAGATCTGTGATCTATCCCACTCTAAACTAGGGAAAGAGCCATAGCATGGGAATAAATGGTATATGCAATATAGTATCTGCATACTACCCATGAGAAAGCAAGAATCAAGGATAAATTGGTTTATGCTTTTGTCTTCCCTAAAAATAAGAATTTTTTAAGGCTAGGGCCCTACATTACGGAACTGCAGAGTTTTTGGCTGCTGCAGAAGTGCAGCAGGGAAAAAAAGTTGCATTTTACAGTACCAGCAAAGTGAATGAGATTTTGGTTAATCTAATCCACACATTTGGAATGTAATTTCTAGAGTTTTCCCTATAGATTTAATAGGGGAAGGGAAAAAAGCAGAGAAAAATGCTGCAAAAATTCAGTGAAAAACACTGGGGGGGGGGGGGACACCATGTTTTTGCTGCAGTTTTTTTTTCACTGCGTTTCACTACATCGGGCCTGAGCCTAAAAGGGTTTTATTTGTTTTCAGTAAACAGATCAGTTTATAGGCAAACATACAGTGTAGCATTGAATTATTCACAAAGTCAAAGCAGTGCCTGGCATGTCTACGATGCAAGATACATAGCTGTAATGAGTAAAATGCCAGAATGACACACAGTAAGATCTCCTCGGGCTGTAGGGATAACTCACAAAAATAGTAAGTCTTTTTGCAGCACCATAGGTAATGGCTATGGACACGTCTGGGGACTGTTTTCTTTACTGCAACATTTTGTATTTTTGGCAAAAAACTAAATTGTAACTGGGCTTTATTAAAAATTTTCATGTGTTTGTCTTCTGCAGCCTGCATGCATTCTCATACATTGCAGGCTGTGACATCCACCAGATAACCCTGCATCATGGCTGTTTCTAGCCCCTTGCTCTGATCTTTTCATGCTTATCTAAGCAGCCATGTTTATATCCATATTAAATAAAGTGGAACCAAAAAGGACATAGACTTTATGAAAATTCATGAGAGCAGAGAGAGGCTGAAAACCAAGCCGTGAGATTCTACACTGAATGGGGCCTAGCAGACTGTGATGTATGACATTACACGCAGGCTACAGAAGACAAATGGTTAAAACTTTTTAATAATACCTAATTTAAAAATTATTTTTTTTAGCCAAAATACATCCATTTCAGAAAGAATAAAGCCCCTTAACGCATGGTGACCGTAATAATATAATAATAATAATAATAATAATAATAATAATAATAATATAATAGAGTGCACTAAAACCCAAACTACATACGGGTGTTACATAGTTGTAAATAATCTTTCTGATATGAGTTCACCTTATATTCAGCAGTCAAAACTGGTTCAAGTAGTAGAGTTGTGGATCAAAAAGTCTGGTTAGACAGGTAAAATATCGGTCTACTGTCTGTGAATCAGTGAAACTAGACTAAGATAGAATTAAGTAAAATATATACAGTAGATGTAGAAAATTCTGTACAGGCTAAAAATAGTATTTACTTAAATACAATGGTGCTTCTTATACAGGGATAAGGCCCAGTGTTGTGTATACTACTTACACACTTACTTAAAGGGTTTGTCAAGTTTGTAAAACCCTTTTTCATATACCCTAATAGAATTTATAGAGAGTCCACCCTTGGGATTTACATCTTTTGGCCAGAGTAAATTTCAACCAGCATCTCTTACTCTGAAGGACCTGAGGTATCCTGCATTATATGGTCAAACCACACATTGTGTAATACTTGGTTTCTCCTGTGGAGGTGCTGCAGGGAACTTAAACACTGTCTGCCCGGTTTCCCACATATTACAACTAATTTCTTGGGTCCCAACAAGAGGCGACTTTGTGATCTGTATATTGTCTGGGGAACTTTCCAATAAGCTAGGACTGTCCAAAGCAAACAAACCTTTTAAAGACGTCTGAGATGTGGTGGCAAATCCGTGCGCTGTGACCGCTGCTGATCGCTAGAACAAAGTGGCAGATGCATTTGTACTTTTTCATTTTTACTCTACCTTTTCTGTTCAGCCTTATGGTTAGTCTTTTTTGGCAAGCAGTGCCAACTGGAGCGGACGTGGCACAAGTATTACTAGTACCTCTTACACCTAGTAATCCCGATTGGAGCATGGTTCATAGCTGCTGGGACTGTCAGTAGGCCATTGTCAGGGGACTATTGACAGCTACTGGGGGGCCACAAGCCACTGTAATATGTAATAAATGCATAGTAGGGACAGCGAAATGAATCTTTGCAATGGATGATGGAAAGTCTAGCTACAGCTCTGCCATTGATGTCCTATCCTTGTGACGTGCTAGTAATAAACTAAAGGGTAATAAGTTATATCTCAGAGAAGTTGTCATTGGTGCAGTCCTCCGTTTACAGCCCAATGCACATTATAGTGTTTGTAATCCCAGCCTCCACATTGATAGGTTATCTGGAAAGGTTTTTTAGCCAGGAAGAGATTTTTGCATTGAACAAGAAAGTATCTGAATTCCTTTATTCCTGTTCCCATTGCAATGTGTTCTTAACTTATAGGGCTCTATTCCAATAGATAAGCTTCAGGCAGGATCCAATATATACAAATTGTCTGACTTGCCGCTGGCAACACACACCTATGTAACCTAAATGCCTTCTGCTCTTTTTAAGCTTCCTTTGCTTATTGTTTTACTCTCTAGTTCTGTATTACCGATTACACGGTGTTCTGTTCCTACTGCTGTTCTTATATTACAATGGATATTTCATGTTGAATTCTTTTCCAGTTATGAAAACCTCATTGACCTTCTATTCGTATTACAGTATATAGGGCATCATATATTACTAAACTAGATACTTTGAAGACCAACATAAAGCTCACCACATCTATTAATAGTTACAAATGTTCATATTCAGAGTTTATGTACTGAGAAATCACAGACCAGGGTTTCTTTCACTTTTCATGGCAAATATAGTATAGAATGACATTAAAACAGCAGAAACCTAACCAGAACCATTATAAGTCAGTGGAGTCTATTGGTAGCCTTTTCAATTTTTTTCCCAAATTGGAGAAGTTTAGGATCAGTCGTTGAACTCCTTTTTCACAGCCACATTGAGCGTATTGATGTACTTGTATGTCGTATTATTTTTGTATGATTTGATATATGTTATGTATCTGTACTGGCCAGGGCTCTTTGACGTGTGTTGTGTCCTACAAATATAAATACTAAAAGCTAAAGGGGTGATGTGCTTCAGTGACCGTTCTCTGCTAAAGCCAAACGAACCCCTGGCCTCTATTTAAAACCCCTGGCATGTTTAGTTTGTGTCTAATAATTTTGCAAGGGTGGCTCAGTGGTTAGCACTGCAGCCTTGCAGCACTGGGGGTTCTGGGTTCAAATCCAGCTAAGAACATCTGCAAAGAGTTTGTATGTTCTTCCCGTGTTTGCGTGGGTTTCCTCTGGGTACTCCGCTTTCCTCCCACACTCTAAAGACATACAGATAGGGAATGTAGATTGTGAGTCCTATATGGGACAGTGTTGACAATATCTGTAAAGCGCTGCAGAATGTGATGGTGCTATGTAAGTAAGCAATTAATAATAATAATCTACCCTCTAATGCTCATAACAATTGAGATGAATTTGGTCCTCCAATGTTGAGAACTGTTCCGCATACACACAGTCTTTCAGTCTGGCCTGATAGTTACTTTGCCTAGCGCACCTTTTACTTTTTAACTAAACATGGTCAAATCGAGACTGGGACAAAGCTGCAATACCCAGCACAGCTGCTAAGGAGATAGTATGCAGGTAGATGGAACGCTTGATCGGCAGGCGTGCCGAGATTTAGACCTCCGCTGATCTGATACTGACAATAGGCATCAATATTGGGATCCCAAAAAGCCCCTTTACACTTTTTTTTGCTTCTTGTATCAAACTCCGGGGGCAGAGATCACCTTTGAAATAGTGCTAAATTCCTGTAGCAATAAGGCCTCCTGCACAAGGGGGAAATGCAGACCATATATTGCCTGAATTTCCTGGATTAAATCTGATCCACAGGCCAGCACTCCCTAAATCTGGTCTGGATTGGGACTCCCTGTATCACATTGATCTATGGTGCTAGGAGTCCCTGTTGCTCTGCAGCTCCACTGTCTCATACTGTATAAAGTACAGGACAGTAGAGCCGCAAGGAGGCAGGGGCAGAGGGGGATCACTATGATGCAGGGAGTCCCAGTCCCCAGATCAGATTCAGTCCAGTCCAGTTAGCCATAGTACTGCAGCCCTATACTCCTTCCCCCCCCAGTGGACCTCACAATCTAAGTTCAACACACACTTGTGGCTTCTTCATTCTGACAATTGGCGGGTTGGCTGATAACCTGGATGGCCATCAAGATTAGGCCATAAATGTCTTACATATGAAAAGCCCTGAAATTTATCAAATTGAAAATATCGAGAATCATTGGGGGAAACTTTTGAGGGAAAAAGTTTTCTGGCATAGAAGAATGATATTGTGGTACATGTTTGGCGCAAGGCCATTTCTTGCACCGAACAACCTCTGTTCTGTGCCTTGCCCGCCACATTTTGCGAATGTGGTCAGAGTGGGTAACAGGAAGGGCGCCTCGGGCCAACATATTTATTTCTGGCATGAGTTATAATTGAACCCTATACCAGGCGTAGATCTCTATTCAGGAACCTCTTCATAAAGCAGTCATGCCCTGCTCCAATTGGGGCCTTTATTAAGACTGGCGTACAGTACGTTAGGCTTAGTAAGTCTGCTCCGATTTTTAAAATGTTAACTCTTCTTTCTTCTGCCTCTCCCAAGAGCTTCTATTCCGTTTTTCTCTAAGCCACAATCCCCCGTTCTCTCACTTTTCAGCTAACTAGGGGGAGCGTCCAGTGATAAGGGCCCTGTAATCCTTCTGTTTACTGAAAGGTCCTTAATCTGGCTCTCCAAGTCCTTTTACTGAGAGGATTTCTTGGTACTCCTTCAGCTGCTGCAGTTCTGTGCGAAGTTTGTTTATAGCCAGAGACTTTGCTGCTGCCTAATCCTGCCGAATGTTTACACAGTCTCTGCTCCCGGCTCCTTGTGTAAACTGCTAATCATTTTCCACTCGGCAATATCCAGTTCACGGCAGCCCAGGCTGATTGAAATGTATTAGCACAAGTGATAATGCTGTCATATAACATGAAAAGTTATGTTGCTTATCAGTATATTTTGATAAGCTACTTAAATTTTACAGTAGTACTTGCAGGCTTCAGACAGACATTAGTGCCGCTCACTCATCTGTCACGTAAATTGCATCTCACTTCATTTATTACTACAAGCTGCTCAGTTCTAACCATGGGGGCACAGATCCCCTTACAGTTGGCAGAACGCAGTATCTTGTAAAGACTTTAAACATCTACTCGGCTCTAGTTCAGAATCCGCTCTTTGTATTTAGCGTCTACCCAGCAGAGCGGCACCCCTACTACATTTATATACTTCAACCAAGTCTTCCTCACGACTTCTATTTGGATTATAGAAAAATGTTAAGAGTAAAGATTTAGGGGCAGTTTAGCAAGTAGTTCCTCAGCTTTTATTTCCCCTATTTTTCTATTCTTTTTTTTTGCTGCATTATTCTTAAATTTTCACTTTTATATATATTTTTTTCTACATGTATTATTACAACAGTGAAAGTTGACGGAGTTTCCTGATTTTAGGAAAATGTATACCTTCCCACATGTAAGTTAACATACAGCGCTTTACCTATAGATATTGTACTATGCAAACGTTTTAGACAAGTAGGAGGGATGCTGCAAAGTAAGAATGCTTTCAAAAAATAGAAGTGTTAATAGTTTATTTTTGACAATTCTCAAGCCAAAGTGAATGAACAAAAGAGAAATGTAAATCTCACCAATATTTGGTGTGACCTTTGCCCTTTGCCTTCCATCAGTTCGTCTCGGTATTCTCGCAGAAGGAACTCAGCAGGGAGGTTGTTCCCGCCATCTTGGAGAGCTGAGTACAGATCTTCTGTGGATGTAGGCTTGCTCCAATCCTTATATTTCCTAATCCCAGACAGACTGGATGATGTTGAGATCAGGGCTATATCCGTATCATCACTTCCAGGACGACTTCTCCTCCTCCAAAGGGCAAAGATCACACCAAATATTGATGGCATTTAGATTTCTTTTTTTTTTGTTCACATAATTTTGTTAATTGACAAAATTATAACTTACTTAAGGAAATTCTGCTCCCTTGTGTGAACCTTGTTTACGTGTGCCGTAACCCTTTCCTGAAATCTGCCATACTATTAGGGCATCTTTTTTGTCTTTAAATATGGCAGCTGCAATGCCCGTGATCGGTGCCCACATTAACCCTTCTGATGCCTTGGTCAAACCTAATTGAGGCACCATTTTATCGGTGGCACAAGGGAGCCACCATTTTGGGTTGGATGACTCTCTCATCCTCCACCAGCAATCCGTTACATTACTCCCAGGCTTGCAGTGTATTGTATTAATGATGAGATTGGGCTTTTTCAGATGCAGGGATACCTAATCTACAACCATTTCTCCCCTACGGAGAACGCTAGAATGGGGAAAAAAATCAAGACCAAACCACGGCGTATACGCCTCCTACAAAAATTTCAATGGATAAGCAATCAAAACATCAGAACATTACCCAAAATGATATAAATAAATAGTACATCTTACCCCACAAAAAAAAACAAACACCTTATACAGCTTCATATACGGAAATTTAATCGTGTCAAAATATGGTGACTCTTACAAACTTTTTTTTTTTTTTTTTTCCACCAAAATGTAGTACAACATACTCTTGAGTTGGTCCAAAACAATGGATCAGGTTTTTTTAACCCCTTCCCTCCGCAGGCATTTTTTCGACTCCTCGCCTTCCAAACCCCAGAAATTTTTCTGTTCACAGAGCCATATGAGGGCTTAATGTTTGCGGGACAAATTGTTCTTCATAATGGTACCATTTAATATACTGTACAGTGTACTGGGAGACTGGAAAAAAAAAAATCACAATGGGGTAGAATTGGAGAAAAACTGCACTTATGCAACAATCTAACCGGCTTCGCTTTTATGGTGTTCAATATGCAGTTAAAATAACATGTCACCTGTACTCTTTGGTAAGGTAGAATTCTAGGGATACCAAATTTCCATAGTTTTAGTAACATTTTTATTCCTTTTAAAAAAATTCCAAAACTTGGAAAAAAATTTTTTTTTTTTTTTTGAGTCACCATATTCTGACACCCGTAACTTTTTTGAAAAATTTCCATGTATGGGGATGCATAGAGTGTCTTTTTTTTTTTTTTTTTTTTTTAAGGGGCCAGTTGTACTTTTTAGTTATATAGTTTTAGAGAATGTCTATTGCTTTGTTCACTTTTTATTCAAGTTGTTGTCTGAGACCAAAACAGCAAAAAAAAAAGTAATTTTAAACTTTTATATGTGTTCTAGGGAAAGGGGTTATACATTGATGTCTATGTAAATGGTTGGCCATTCGTTTGCATCCATTAAATAGATGTGCTAAACGGATATAAAAAAAAATGTGATCTGTATAGAGACTAAGATGGTTAAGAAAATCTTTAATGATCTGCAACTTTTTAGTTATTTATACTTATAGCTGTCTACAAATTTAAATATGGTTATATTCCCTTTAAAGGGAATGTCCCTTAAGTGTCACATTGTAGGGGGTCCAATCATTGGGACCCCCAGTGATCAAGAGAACAGGGGACTGAAAGCCTCCATGCTTATGAAGTGCCAGTGCTTGTGTGACCAGCCCTCCATTCACCGCTATGAGGCTGCCAGAAGTGCATTCTCCAGATCCCCTTTAATATACTGACACTTAAGTGCATTATTTTGTATGCAGACAACATTTGTGTATTCCTGTACACCACGTATATTCTATATAGCCTTTGTTTGCTCTAGTGTTATGGTTTCTCTCCATAACAGAGCCACATAGCACCACCGATCTATATCCCAGATTAACAATTTACTCTGAGAGGTTTTATTTGTTATGTTGGCAAACCTTGACATACTCCTTTGGATGATAATGGTGGTCATCTTGAGAATTATTACATAAACACTGGTGGGAGCAAATACAAAAGCTGCAAAACATCAGTGTGAATTGACCCTGCCTCACTACATTTATCAGTACTGGTTTTGGTACACTGAAATGCCCTTATCATATATACATAAAACTAAGACTAAGTTTTGTGAAAGCAAGTAGTTTTATGGAGGAGATTAATAGAATAACCACCTCATTTGCTATTTTATTCTCATTTGCCTTCAGATTTCTGGTAACGTGGTATGTAATAACGTATGTAGGAGGCAAATTGGATTTTACCAAGGGTGTCTGTGCCAGATGAGTATAGCATAAGGCTTGTAGTAAGATGTGATATTCCGTCTCTTTCAAATGTGCCAAAAACAAAGCAATTGAGGCTCAGCTACCTGACTACCCAAGCCTCTGTTACCGCATGTAGTTCTTAGTCCTCCTGCATTTGGCTCCTCATCTATTGAGATCTAAAAACATAAAATAATCAGATCACACATTTTTTTATAAAATTGTGCTTGGGTGTGCATTGTGTGCTGAGCACCCCAGGCACTGGCACGGTTTGCTTTCCATCAGCAGTAGAACAACAGGTTGCAGAGTTATCAGATATTTTATTTCTAAAACCATGCACAGTCAGTCTCTGAACTGAAAAGTCCTTCTTAAACTCAGGGTATCAGTGTCTTGGAGTACTCGTCTGAATGGTTCTATTATTTAAACAGCTGTTTGGTTGGGGTGCCGGGTGTCAGACCTCCACCAATCTGGTATTGATGACCTATTCTCATCAATATGTAAGACCCAGAACACCCCTTTAAGTAATAGAAGCAGCACACGCTATCTATTAAACTAAAACAGCGGTACACTGGATGTTCTCTACTGCTGACAACCCAAGTTCCCAACATGGGACACTTCCTTGTTGACTTTTTCATCCTGGCAGTCTGACTCTGAGATCCACACGTCTTGGACCCATACAAACAGTGCTTTGACACTGTTCTGTACTGCACTTTCCCGCTGCTTCTCTTCCATCTCCTTGGAGCTTTGTGCCACACTTGTCTCTGCTCCGAACATCACTTCACGCAGTAGATGCTAAAATGGAGTGGTTCGAAGTAAGTTCTCCTTGGTGTGGATCCCACTAGGTGGGCTGCCTCTGCTCTGGCTGTGTTGGCCACCACCACCTGTGTCCACATCATAGCAGATGGGTTAATGTTGCATTTAGGAGAGGCATTTTCTTACTGTGACTTGGACCACACTGCAACAGATTACACTACTAATGTGCCTGGAGCCAAGTCGGCGCTGCCAAAAGGATCTACACTAGGATAAACCTACTTCTAACCCCTCCATCCCAGCATCTGCCCATGTCTTGTGCTTCTCATATCTGTTTCCTGGGGAACCAATTTCTGTTATATAGTGCCCTCTAGCCACAGGGAGGTCTTTAGATGCCACCAAGTCTTCCGTGGCCAGAAACTCTTTCCTTCTACAATTGAAACAGTTGACCCTAAGATAAATAGTTCTGCATATTGTAAGAGTCTTTCTGCTTCTGTCCCTTGTGCTAATAGTGAGCCAGAAAAAAATATGTAATGTGTAAAGTTGTAAATGTCACATCAGTGGGTAAGAAACACACAATTCTAAGAAAGTCTTCGTGTGTGCGGCAGATATACGGCGTGGATTCTCTCTTACCCATATTGTATAACCTAAAACTAACCTCTTTTCCCTACTTGCTTTCTTTCAGCTACCTCCCGTGGTTTGAAGTCTATTACAAGTTGCTTAACATCTTGGCGGATTATTCTTTGAAAAACCAGGTGAGAGTTCAGTCATCTGACCTACCTGATGCTGAGGCAATATAGGGAAAAGTTTTCATTACCTTTTTATATGTAAATACATGTGCAAGGTGTTTTATAAGATAATTTGGAAAGTATTTATATGCATAAATCTCATGAGTATTTCTAATATTCTTTTTGTATAATAAAGGAAACAAAAGAGAGCCTGCTGTGATTTACAAAAAAAGGCGGTTGACCCTAAAAAGTAACAAAATAAAAAAAAAGCTACAAAAAGTGCACTGTATGTAGTGCATTTCATTGACAGTGTACATTTAGACAGTCTGAAAATGCGCCAGATGTATTACAATAATGATATAGATGATAAATCTGGCGTATCTTGTGACTGTCTAAGGCTTTCAGGTTTCTGTTGGAGAGTCCGTGGCAGAAACCGCCGAAAATCGGAGGGGAGAAAAGTCGTGCTTGAATTTTCAGTGGGGTCCGTGTGTAACTGATGTTTTAGTGGTCTGGCTAATGTGAACCTAGCATAAGTTTATACCACTGTTTAGGTGGCTTATTTTGAGCCAGAATTTTACAGGACAATTTTGGCAAATTTTTGGTGCATGTAAACAACGTCCCGTTTTTCTGAGATTTCATACCCAGATGTCTAGCAAATCAAAAAATGTTATCCCAAACTTGATGTGCCAGGGTGCTCCCTCTTACGCCAGTGTCTAGTATATCTGGACTACTGTTTTTTGGTCCTTTTGAGCTGAAAAAGTATGTTTTATTGAAAACAAATGTAAAGTCAGTACTTTAATAGCATTGTCTTCTCACATCAAAAATATTAATGTTTGCAATGTTATTTGTAGGATAACCAGCGCAATGAACTCCTAGAGACTCTCTATAGACTGCCTATCCCAGAACCTGGAACTGAAGTCCATCTGAGCGTGGTAAGACTAGCACCCATACTGGCCTTTTAAGAAACTCAATAAATTTTACAACTCCTCTTTTCTTTTCAAAACTGTTCAAATAGTTAAGAGGAACTTTCGACGACAACACCAAATTCAATTCTTTGCATCCATTCATAGGGACTGCTCCATGGATCGACCACCAGTCCTGAGCAGCCAGTGCAGTTAGTCTTGGTGCCTGATATGATAATTAGGCTCTTTACTGTCAGATGGGTGGTGTCAGGAAGGAGCAGACAAGGGGGTGGGATACTGAGCTCTGGCACCACCTGCCTCTAATTGGACAGTTCGAGAGAGTCCACCGAATCTGAAATTCCACCTTCCATTAATTTCAGTGGCAGGAAGATGACTCATTTTCCACTAGCTAAAAACAAATGGCTAGTAGAAAAAAAAAGCATCCTGCTGAAATTTTTAGCAGATTCCACCTGAAGCTCCTAGTGAAGTGAATGAGGGTAGAAGATCCTACTTCTGCCGGAAGGAACATTTCTGTGGCAGATTTTGCATGGTGCAAAATCAGGCTATGTGAACCTAGTCTTGGACTCCTCTGATGGTGCATTACCTGCTGAGAGATCAAGGGTTTGGACATGCCCAAGCTTTCCCCTACGTTTTCTATTGAGAAGGGAGAGTGAAGACCCCCATAAACATTGAGTGGTTAGCCAATCCCACGAAAATTGAAAGGTTTGGCAGACATTCATGTAGTAGTTATGGGAACTTAGTCTATGTTGGACAATTTAAGAGCACTTTCTATATGTTTATGGTCATGCTGCTTTCAGAAGGCTATCTAGATATGCTAGGGCTTTATTATAACACACTAAGGGTATGTTCAAATCTGTTTTGGAGACTCCGTTGCAGTGTCCGACTGAAAATCGGCAGAGTGAAAAGTCTGTACCGGACTTATTCCTCCGCCGGTTTCAGTCTTAAAACGACAGACACTCCACGGAGCCCATTATAGTCAATGGAGTCCATTGGACTCTGTGTGTTACTGCTATTTTAGTGGTCCACCTATCCTCCGACAGACCCGAAAAACGGAGAGGAGACTCTAGTGTGAACCTAGCACCGGTGATACAGTTTATCTTTCTTTTTTTTTTTTTTTTTGGTAACAGGTCAACATTAAATTTAGATTTTTCAGCTTGTAGCGCCCGGTACCATCAGAATATTTCTAGCTGTAGTAGTTTTTGAAGAGGACTAATGGTTCTCATTAAACAGCCCGTCTTCTGCTGACAGAGAGGAATCTAACATTCCCGGGTGCCCTTTTGTATCATTCAAGTTATTTTGCAGCTAAAAAGAAAGACTTCATAATAACATTACTGTATATTAAAGAATGATCGTAAGCAATGCCTGGTTATTTCTTAAACTGTAATATAATAGTATTTTATGCGACCTCCACCCCTAAAACCATTCAGATGAGTACATTTCTTTATCTAGCTTTCTTACATGATTTATGCTGCCATAGTACACATGGTTGTTTCCATGACAACAAATTCGATGACTATAGAAGGCGAGCCAGGGGTGGAGTTTCTGCTTCAGCAGATAGATAAAGGATGATTACCACAATGGATATGTAACATATGGATGGACGGTGTTGGTGAAAATGATGACACATAAGCTCCTAATGAGACTCCTGGAAAGACTAAGGCTCCTATGTACAGTAGAATCGGATATTTGGTATATTAAAGCACTTGTTCACGGCCATGATATTGAGCTCCGCTTCCTCTTGTTAGGCAGTGACATCACATCCATTGGTCACATGGCCATGTTGCAGCTCGGTCCCATTCAGCAAGTTTAAACACACTGATGGCAGCTTTAGTCAGATCTCAGCATGGACTTTCTGAAGCATTAAAGAGTTGTTTGACCACCAAAAATGTTTTTAAAAAAATAAAAAAAAACTTGAAATCCTAAAACAGACATGTGACCACTGTGGCTAATCACTGGTTGCAGCGGTGACCTCAGTGGTGTTGCCAGGTCCCCACTATAGCCAGTGAGTGGCTGCAGTGCTCACATGTCCTTATCCAGAAGTCATGGCTGTAGACTGTGTGACAGGCGAATTGGTAAGTTATTACTTATATGATTTTATACTATTCTATTATATATATATATATATATATATATATATATATATATATATATATATACATACAGATTCATCTCAATAAATTAGAATATCCTTGAAACGTTCTTTCAGTAATTAAATTAAAAAAGTGACCTCCTATATTTTCTAGATTCTTTACACACAGAGTATTCTATTTCAAGTGTTTTATTTCTGTAAATGTTGATTATGGATTACAGGTAATGAAAACCCAAATCTAAGAAAATTTGAATATTGTAAAAAAGTTCAGTATTGTAAATTCAGTGTCACCTGCCAAGGTTTCCTAAGCCTGTAAATGGTCCCTCAGTCTGGTTCAGTAGGACACACAATCATGGAAGACGCTGATTATGGATTGTATTACTGAATTACTGAAATGAATGAACGTTTCAAAGATATTCTAATTTATTAAGATGCACCTGTGTGTGTGTGTGTGTGTGTGTTATATATATATATATATATATATATATATATATATATATATACATACACACACATCATCTATGTATATGAAAAAATGCAAAAACAAATACATACTATATATATATGGGTTTTTTTTTTAAGTTTCTGGCCAAGCCCTTTAATGTTTTGGAAGATACAAGAGAGTGATACTGTGTTACAGCCCCTACTATTAGTTTTTATGAACGTGATATGACCTATCATGTTACTATTTCTATATAACATATGTTCATCGCCTGCCTTGGTTACATTTCATGATGTCAGCTCATCTGTATTTTTTTTTTATTTCTATCTCATCTGTTTGTCCACAAGCCCCTCACAGCTAATGTCCATCACCCCTTCCTGCAAGTGACAGGTTGCGGTTGGTAAGCTTTGATAAGTCACCAGCTGGCAGGGCCCACATTGATTCTGTGTCATAGGAAAGGCCTATCTGACCTGCAGGAACCACTTTCCCTTGCCTAGTAGTCCACTGGCATACCTTTCTCGGGCCAGTGGATTCTAGGAATGCTGACAGTCTCTCTCTTCCCCTCCAACGTATCCCAAGCACTCGAGCAGAAGGAAAGAAAAAACTATCAAAGACATTGCCCAAGGAGCTTTTTCTGCTCGGGTCTCTTCCGGCACATTAGTTATTCACAAAGTCCGAATATCACTGGGGGCGTAGTGCTGCCTTCTTCCTTTTCTCTGTGTATTGTGACCACTTTTTGATGTTTATCCCTGTGATGCGCTGTCATCTCTATCGCCCATTACTACCTGTCAAGTCTTAGAGAGTGTGCGCTGCAGGTTATGTTGTGTATATGTTTTTTCTTCCTTTTGGGTAGATCTGTAATCTCTCCTGGTATTGTTTTCTCTTACATTCTCACAACATATGTCATCTGTTGAAGCAGTAATTTTCTTGCCTGGAAATGGAAATGTCTTAAAGCAAATCTGTCATTGATTTTTTTTTTTTTTTTTTTTTTACTGTTATAGCTTTAAAATGTATGACAGTGGCATGCCTTCCATAGTTTAATCCTACTTAAGCAGTAGTTTATGCTGTCAAGAAGAAACGTGACGGAACGTTTTTAACCACCTCGTAGAAAAGTTTGCATTACCATTTGCATTGGTTACATGTAAGCGGTATGAGATTTACTTTTAGATATGTCTGAATATTAAAGAGGCAGGGGGCATAAGGGGGCGCTCAGGTAGCCCAACACATAAAATCCTAAAATAAATGCAAATGAAGAAACTTCACCTATACATGCAATACCTGTACCGGTAAATTGTAAATCATGAAAAATTGAATAAGAAGAACCCTTAAGAAACTGCAATTTTTCATTAACTGGGATGTGTCATCTTAAGGACCCCTACTGAAAAAAATCTGACCTGGTGTTCAGCTGAGCATTGAAGGTTCTGCCTTCTGAAACCCACGTGAGGAAGAGGATGTTAGGTAAGACTCTGAGCTAGGGTATTTCTCATGGAGCAGATGATCTTATGCCATAATAATGGTTGTCCTAAAAATCAAACTCTTTTTTTTTTAAGCTGCCTATACACATTAAACTAAACTTGGTGAAAATGGACGATTTCATAACAAAAGGGAATTTTACAATGTACATTTTAGCCAACCAGTCACACACTGTAGTTGTCGGGAAAGAAGTTGGCCTTATCCATACTTGAAATTTTTGTCCGATAATCTGTTGAAAGATCTTCTGTCCCCAATTCATCTTTCCTTGAGAGAACATAGAAATATTTTTCACTCTATATTCACACGGCCAAGGTACTTCTTGTCAGGGTGATGACTGTGTGATCCGTTTTCTAATCCTATCCGTAAAAATATCTGCAGCGGACATGCTGCCATTTTTAAATGGCGGCGTTTTTCCATGGAAGTATAATTGAAGCAGAAAGTCCGCAGAGAAAACTTTCTGTGAAAAGCACTGTGGGAAAAACCGCGATGCATTTCCGTCACGTTTTTTTCCTTCTGTGCTTTTTGGCTGTGGCGCGCTACGTGGGGGCCTTAGTCTTAAAGGGAGTCTGCCACCAGAACCCAGCAAATCAGACCAGCCCCACAGATAGATAGGTTACCTGATAATATTATTATCGGAATTGGTTTCTATAAGAAGAAGTGATTATATAAGTAATATGTGTGGTGTTCACCCAAAAAATTGGTCACAGGGGAATCCATTAGCAAGACCCCATGAGATCAGCTACTGACAAAGGGGCTACAAAGTAAAACATTATTGCCCAGGCTGGAGACATTCCCCATAAAGCAATTCGCTTCCGTTTAGTTATTCATTAATAGAAAACATAGTAAAAAAAAAAATAGATATATAGTGATATAATATAAATATAATATAAATATAAAAAAAAATAAAATAAAAAAAAAAACCTACCAGCTCACCTAATTGACCTTATTTAGTACCTGTTTAGTACCAAGGTTCTGTGCAGCACACGGGGCCCATGGGACGCTTCTGGTTTTACACTAAGAATTTATAAGGACTTTATGGAGAAATGCAATGAGCTTGTCACCTGTCGTAAATGTTGTTTCCGGTGATAAGGGAAGCCACCGATATGTCACAGTATGGAAGTGATTGCCGTGCAGCCATCGCCCTCCATCTGGCAGATGCATTTGGTCTCAGATCCCAGTGCGCACACTTTTTATTATAGAGTGTGGTAAAGTAAAATTTCCATCTTTCTTTCATGTTGGCGATTTCTTTGAACAGTGTTTGTGGTCAGAGTTCTCCCTTCACTTGGCTCGCTCTCATGTCTACTAGTTTTTTTTTTTTCTGTATTTTTTTTTTCTTTTTGTTTAACCAAACATTTTCTCATTTTTTCCCCTCCAGCATTCCTACTTCACAGTGCCTGATTCTCGAGAGCTGCCCAGCATTCCTGAGAACGTGAGTACCTAGCAAGGTCTAGTCACCTGGCTCTGTATATTTTGCAGCGTTTGTCTCATTTTACAGTTTCAGTATGGTAAAGGTCAGCAGCTGGACACAGTCACTCATTTATCTGCATAGGCTAAGATTAGGGGCTCCCTGTCTCTGACATCTTGACCTGAAAAGAGGCACCAGCATCTGATCAGCCTAGGAGTCTAGCAAATGTAGAATACCAGAAATACTTCTATCCCTCTCCAAGATAAAGTTATTTGTGTTAGCATATTCCTGTCTGCAAAAGTTACAAAGGAACGTCTTCATGATCAATTCGATATGGCCCATCTCTGATGTGTTTCTGATCCACGTTTCAGTAGGACTCTGTTCACATATACTTTTTTTGTTTTAAACAGCAGCCATGATGCGGTGCCGAATTAGGCACAGAGAGGACACCAACGGCACCCAACAGACTTCATTGACTTAGGCTATATTCCCATGACTGAGCCTGTTCTTGGTTTTCACAGATATGCATTGGATCCTTTTTTTTTTTTTTTTTTTTTTTTCTTTTTTTAACTAACCCATTCACCTCCATGGAATAATGCGATCTGTGAAAAGTAGGGCATGCACTATATATTTTTTTATTTGGATCATGAACTGCACACTGTCTGGCAAATCAGTTGTATGAATATAGCCTTATGATGGGGTCTGTTGGGGTCCATTCGCTTGATATTTGAGTATATTTGGTAGGGGAGATTCCATTGCTGGTGCTTCAGCATTGCCCTAGAAATGTCATACCTAGTATTTATCAGTGGACTATTTGCCCATTAGAGGTGCAAAATTTTTTACCTACTATTGTACACCTTGGATGACGAACATACCCTGCACCGCAGTGTGTCCAGCCAATAATGTGGGCACTGTGTCACAAATGTCTTACTAGGGTCGTCTTGTCAGCATTCACTATACAGAAGCATACTTTTTGTGTGGGCATCTTTATGGGTGCCTGTAAAATAAAAAATCCCCAAAAACAACAAAAAAAAAAAATGAATATTTTGCATTTATACATTTATTTTTTTCTTATTTTTTGGTCATGGTACAGGAACTTCACTTCCAAAAGTGATAATGCACAATAATGGGTATGCACATAGGATGCAGCCCCTGCCTCATCTGAAGCCCCCCACTCACTGTGCTAATTGGCCGCTGTTGCATTGAATAACAGGCACCCATTAGTTAGCGGGGATTCTGACGCATTGAGTGTGCTCACCCTTAATGCCTAATACTTCCTAATAGCATGTAACATGTACATACATATTGGGAGTAATAGGTGTAACTACCTACTCTACACTTATGTGGATATAGTCTAGCCCGCTTTACGCGCATAGTGACATAGTATAGCCTGTTGGACAGGTTACTTTAAGCAACATTTAAACAATTATTTTTATTTATTTCAATTTTTTTTTAATTTGTTTTAATAATTACTTTTATTTACAAGTGCATCTCAATAAATTAGAATATCATCAAAAAGTTATTTATTTCAATTTTTTTTTTTTTAGTAATTCAATTGAAAAAGTGAAACACATATATTATATTGAGTCATTACGAACAGAGTGAACTTTTTCAAGTGTTTATTTATGTTAATGTTGATGATTATTGCTTATAGTCAAGGAAAACCCAAAAGTCACAATCTCAGAAAATTAGAATAATTAGCCCAAAACAGCTGCAAAGGCTTCCAAAGCATGTAAAAGCGTCCCTTAGTCTGGTTCAGTAGGCGACACAAACATGGGGAAGGTTCAGTAGGCGACACAATCATGGGGAAGACGGCTGATTTGACAGATGTCCAGAAGGCAGTCAGTGACACACTCCACAAGGAGGGTAAGCCACATAAGGTCATTGCTAAGGAAGCTGGCTGTTCAGAGTGCTGTATCAAAGCACATTAATGGAAAGTTGGGTGGAAGGAAAAAGTGTGGTAGAAAAAGGTGCACAAATAACCCGGATAACCGCAGCCTTGATAGGATTGTTAAGAAAAGGCCATTCAAAAATTTGGGGGAGATTCACAAGGAGTGGACTGCTGCTGGAGTCAGTGCTTCAAGAGCCACCACACACAGACGTATCCAGTACATGGGCTACAAGTGTCGCATTGCATGTGTCAAGCCACTCATGACCAATAGACAACGCCAGAAGCGTCTTACCTGGGTCAAGGAGAGAAAGAACTGGACTGCTGCTCAGTGGCCAAAGGTGTTTTCAAATGAAAGTAAATTTTGCATTTCATTTGGAAATCAAAGTCCTAGAGTCTGGAGGAAGAGTGGAGAGGTCACAATCCAAGCTGCTTGAGGTCTTTTACAGTTGGTCATATATACCGTAGTAATCTAATTTTCTGAGATAATGACTTTTGGGCTTTCCTTGGCTGTAAGCCATAATCATCAACATTAACAGATATAAACACTTGAAAAAGTTCACTCTGTTAGTAACGACAAAATATAATATATGTGTTTCACTTTTTCAATTGAATTACTAAAAAATAACTTTTTGATGATATTCTTGTATGTACTTGTATTTAACACCTACTGGATAAAGCTTGTCTATATATGATTCCATAGATATCCTGTTAATCCCATCGCTATATGAGAGTTCTTCAAATCAAGGATATTTACATAAGATTTCTAGAAATCTCTGAGTGGTGTTCAAGGGGTTCAAGCATGTTCTAGAGCCCTTTTATTCTGGAAATTAGTAGCAGTCTGAGATTAGACTGCCACATGTCTATGACATATTCATTTTCCTAAGTTTCCGCTTAAAGTTTTGATGCGCTGTCTTTTATAGAAATGTCAGTGGAGTGTGTGCTCTCATTGAGCTTGGCATAAAGCCAGTCATTTCATCAAAAACATATTCTTTTGCGTGTTATTTTCCTGCTAATGTACAGTTGTGCTAGACAAGTCAAGGATGTATTGTAGTTAGAATTGCTGATAAGTCAGTTGCCTTTAGAAAAGGGGGTGCAGATGTTACATCACACCCTAGTGGTCTTAGAAGTGAATAGCAACTCTATGGGTGGGCACATGTATGAGTAGAATTGAATTGTTATCACATTGCTTGGTGTAATCCCTTTATAGAAATATATATCTATATAGTTTTTCCAAGACTTGATATTGGTGGCCTGTCCTAAGTGTAGGTTATCAATATCAGATCAGTGGGGTCAACACTCATCACCCCCACCAATCATGTAATACTTGTACAGTATACAGAGTTGGAAGCAGATGTCTCCATACACTGTTTAGTAGCCATGCTAGGGTACTGCTGCTCAGCTCTAATTCAAGTGAAATTTGACCGCTGCAGTATATGGAACGGTCTGTTCTGGTTCCATACACTTGCAAATATCAGCTGATCAGTGTGTGTGCTAGTGGATAGTCCATTAATATTGACTCCTCCCCTTTAATTCCTATTTCACGTATAAATACTATTTAGAGTATCTTTGCTGGCATATGCTGGTGATATCAGGGCTAACAGTTTATTGAAAGTCCAATTCCCCCTTCAATGTCTTGGCTGCTGATCGAGGTTCATACCCTGTCCTGGCTCTGGATTCTTGTGCTATTGTTTCTGGTTCTGACTCTGATCTTGACCTCAGCATTGTTCCTGGATATTACTTTTATTTTGTCATTTGGATTATCTGCTACGCATGATTCTACTTCTGGCTCATGTCTCTTCCTTACCACACATCTTGTCACATCCTCAGGCCTGTAGCAATCTGACCACTATTCTGATGATGACCCTTGGCTCCATTCCCGATGACACTACTACTCCATCAGGGACTTAACTCTAGACTCACAGGCACTAGTGCAAGCACTCTGCTTGGGCCCCCCTGTGCTACCTCTCACAAGTCAGCTGTGTCTCGTGTACATTTTCCCTTTCATTCTCTGTTGGGCCCAGATCACCATCCAGACTTGTTCACAACATACCTGTGCACACAAGCTTCACATTATTCCCATCCATTGTCTGTGCCCCCACATAGTAATCATTCCCTTATTTGTGCTTTAGCCCCACCCACAGAATTATTCCACTTCTATATGCTGCTGACCATTTTTGCCGTTAAAGGGTTACTTTTCTCCTTTCTGACAGTGAAAGGCTGTGTATTATCTTATTACAGGGGTAATACATTTTTAATGCACTGAGTGGCAGCCATCAAAGGAGATCAAAGACATTTAATCATCCCTAGTGTGTTGAGGGTGCGCTGTGGGCCAGTTTGACTTCTGGGCCCGGTCGCAGCTGTGACCACTGCAATCCCCATAGTTACGCCAGTGCCATCAGCGCCGCTGTCACCAATCCATTACTTTTCTGGGGATCACGACCTAGTGATCTTTCTGCATTGAAGTCCAAACTTCCTTATTAAGTGGGAAGACTAGGGTATCCCTTTTGACTCTGTATCTAAGTCTAGTCAGTACCACATGGATTCACTGGAGGATCTCCAATATGTTACAGTAACAATAATTACCATGTGAGTGTTACCATTCGCCTTGCTAATAGTGCAGACTGTAGGGATATACTCTATCAGCACTGATACCGCTGGAATTCGACTGCTGGAAATCCCATTGAAATGAACTACGCAGGGTGCGCCTTTTCAACCACTGTTCCATTCAGAATAGGGAGACAAACACCCCCATTGGTGTGATCAGTGGGGTCCCAGAGGCCGATTCCGCACTGATCCGCAAGTTATGCCCTATGCTGTTGATAGGGGACTAGTTGCTGAGGTTGGAGAAACCCGTCAAGTCATTTACATATATACTTGGGCATCGCTTCAAAAACTGACCAAGGAATAAGACACTATGTATTCTTAGATATTCTATTTCTTCTTCTGATTATAAAATTTAGTTGTGTTTTGCTTCTTTTGAAGTGTATGAAGATCAATTGACGTACATTTGCAGTCTGAAGCCGCACTTTCTCGTTTCCTCTTCTGTCAGCATTGTTGCTATCTGCACTCTATCATTTCCAAAGCCTTAATGTGTTTGTATAATTCTAGATAATGCATAGATTGTGTAATTCTCAGGAATGCATTATGTGTATAGTACAAGCGCATTTTACCACCGTTCGTTCTTAACTTCGCACTAGCAAATTCCCCCCGTGGAGATTTTCCCTGTCATTTCCATCCAAGCAATTTTACAAAATATAGTTAAATATATTGTGCATATTTCTATCTGTATACATAGGAACGTCGAGGAGTTTCAATTTGTTTTTGTCCTTCTCACATACACATTAGCATTCATGTAGGCGTCTTAATGTAGATAAATACAGGCGATACCCTGTCATAAATATTAATGGGTTTGCAGCAGTTGACCTGCGGTGTGCAGCATAAAATCAAAGCGTTTAAATAATTACTACATTTTAAGGAGGTTTAAGTGTTTTCAGCAGTGCTGTAAGTGTGTGTTATTTCTCGCGAGTAATGGTTCTCCATGTAAGAATCAAACTGCTACAAGACGTACTAACGTTGTAATTATGAAGCTTTGTGGCAGAGTTTTGTTTGCCATGATTATTGTAAAACAATTCGCTGGCTGTAAAGATTTCCCAGCGTACCCGGCGACTCTGGGTCAGAGGACGTGATGGGTTTTATAAATGACTGCAAGTGTCTTTTCCCATGGATAATGCAAAGCGGCATAGCGGACTCCACCATGTCATCGGACCTGGAGGAGATCACCAGTTTCTTGGCTAAAATAGGAAAAAATATCTATCTTAAAATGACTAGAAGATGGAAATTTTGATCCTTGTCCGCGCCTCCAAACCCGAGGACTGATTATTGGTTTGATTTATTTTTTATGTTTACTTATATAACGCCAAAATATTCTGCAGCGCTTTACAGATATTGTCAACACTGTCCCAAGTAGGGCTCACAATCTACATTCCCTATCAGTATGTCTTTGGAGTGTGGGAGGAAACTCACACAAACACGGGGAGAACATACAAACTCCTTTATATCTGTAATGCACCCAGATTACCGCACTTCACCTATACTTGCAGCTTGAAACCATGGCAAGAGGAAGCACAAGTATTAGTGGTAACTCACATGCGTTTTCTGCGATTTGGTTTCAACGTGTACGCAGAGCATTAGTGGAAGTGATGAATGTTTAAGAATTTCCATGGTTGAAAATAGCTTTGGAGCTAAGTAATGGTCAGCACTGTAAATATAATGCAGTGTAGACTCAAACTGGACTACTTCCAAGAGTGTGGCCTAGGTCAGTGGTCCCTAACCTTTTTTGCACTAAGGACCAGTTTAATTCACGACAATTCTTCCGTAGTCCGACAAAGTGTGGTGCTGGTTGGGGGGTCGGGTTAGAGTTGCAGGGCCACCCTACAGGTATTACTGCCCCCCTCCATAGGTAATAGCCCCCCCAGCTTTGGTAATTCTATTACCTGTGGGATCACTGCAATAGTGCCTTAATTTGTACCCCACAGGTAATAGTTCCTTCCCCCACATAAGTAAATAAGCAACCGCTGTTATCTATATTTGCACTATTACAGTAATAGTGGCCTAATAGCGCCCCACCCCCACTGGTAATAATTCCCTTCCCTCACATACCAGTCCATGTTTTGTTGCATTGTATGGTTATATTGTACTTACAGAGTAGTGATGGGGCGGGCAGGATCTCCTCTTTCACACACTGTGTGCATCTTGTATTTTCCTCCTGAAATCTTGACCCCTATTCTATGGTATCACTGGGAAGAAAATAGAAGATGCATTCAGGCTTTGTGCAAGAGGAGATCCTGTGGTTTTCACCCTTTAACCCTTGCACAGGGATCTGGACCTCTCTGCAGGGTACCACCAAGCAGTTACCTCTAGTCCTGGGGCTAGTTACAGTTGACCCAGGTGGATTAAGAGATGCCGGTGCATGATCAGAAAGTGGTCAGGGGATAGGCTCAGTTTAACACTGGCATAGTTTGTGTGCATCACTAATACAGTCAGAGGTAAGGGCAGATGGCACAGAGTTAGAACAGTAATTCAGGCAAAGGGCAGGGACACATTCAGAAACTGGTAACAGGACGAAGAGGTCATACTTTGTAGACAGCAGACAAGGATACACGAACATCTTAGCAGGGAACTAGGAACCAAAATTGCTCTGGCTTGCTGTGGTAGAATCTGCCTTTCATTGATTTAGAGCTTCTCCAAGGGGCAGCACACCCTAAAGGCAAGGACTAGAACACCGCACCCACAGCCAAAAGAACATTTCGATGTGCAAAGAGAAGACAGTGGTTGTCACCACCTAAAATGGAACATAGATTCATGTTTCTACGTCTGTGCTACGTTCTGCATGCACATAACCTTGTAGTCCGGTCTTCTGAATAGTCGGGCTGTCTAGTCCCTTTTCTGGTTGAATGACACCCCTCTACTGTCAGGAGAGCAAGCAGATTCTCTGCAGTAAAATGTTATGGATTCCAATTGTGTATGGTTATATAGTGAACTGTACTAATAGACCCCACATACTGTATATGTTTATATAGTCCAAACCAGCAGGGACGTATACTGCACCTATAGCAACACTGCTCATTGGTCATTGTGATGTCCCACTGCTGTGTTGTATGAAGAACTTTATAGGATCTTATTCTAAGTAGTATAATTGCCCTCTAAGATGAAGTGTTAAGGCAATAAGAATCGAGTGAAAATGGATCTGTATTTTTATGCAGTCATAAAGCTGACTAATCCATAAATATTATCTGCAAAGCCCCTGTTATATAACCGCACGTGTGTTGATTGGCCGGGTTTAGGATCTGGATTTGCAGACCTGTAGCATTAAGTGAAAAGCTATATATAAGTGCAGGATTCACCCTTAAACAAGCATAGTATACATACCGCATAGTGCTATGCCAAACCAGTGCAAAGACTGTCAGATACACAGAATACAGTGGTCTCCAGGCAATATAAACAGCCAAGTCCACACACCATATAAACCCTAATGTTGTACTCTATTGCAGAGCCATGAATAAATGATCGTAGAAATCCTATTGTGTCTGTTTTTTCCAGCCCTGGCTTTTACAAGGAGAACTGTTGGGTTATTACTTTTATTGCTGGAAAATGGAAACGTTTACTGGTACAAATATGCAATAATATTGTATAATCCCGAATACAAAGGCCCATTTGTTATGACGACACGGAACACCCCAGAATTAACCCTTTGGATGGTTGGCGACCTGGCTTTGTTTGAATATTGACAAATAACGTAATGCATCACTTTATTTCTTGTAAGTTGTATAGTCTCACAGATATTAATGTTTTTTCATATGGGATATGACGAGATTGGTGGTGATCTGATCTTTGGGATCCTACATGGTATTCTTAAAGGGATTGTGCAGAGCTTGAAAACATGGCTGCTGCCTTCTCTGGAAGTGACCTCAGGTCTATAGGTCACATGGCAATGCCACAGCTCCATCCCAATAAATTGAATGGGATTGTGCTGCATCAGGGCCATGTGACCAACAGACATGATGTCACTTCCTGAGAAGAAGAAAGTGGTCATGTTTTTGAAGTCCTGCATAACCCCTTAAACAATAAAGCCAATGCTTTATCCCTGGACATTGACACTCCATACCTCCCATTGTGATGGGCAGTTCCCTCTCTGCTTCATTCTCATGAATAGGGCTGTGTAAGGTTCCCTACAACGTAGGTGGACGAAATCAGTACTGTGCCAGGAAATATAAGGACAGTTGGACCCCCAAAATGATAGCATATACTAACAATGTAACATGTAGTACTTGGATGTTCATTGATGCACAGGTGTAACACTGGATGCTAATTGATTTTAATAGGCGTTACAAATATTCCCTGCTGTGGGAAACAAGCCATTGCTATGTGCTTTTCACTGACTGCATGTGCTCCCAGCAAGAAGAACCCCGAAATCTGATTCCGGTATCTAATATCCAAACTGGTTGCTTTCTGCGGTCTGGGAATTGGATGTCCACCGATCTGACACTATGATCTATCCTGTGGACAGGTCATCACTATGAAAAAAGAAAAGCCCTTTATTTAGAGATTGCGTAGGCTGGTCCCCATGGATCTGGTTAATTCTGTTACAGCCCCATGGAAGTCACAAAAGATGTGGTGTACATTAGCATGATCAAATTCCATGACGTTAGTGACAATTTGTAAAGTACTGCGGAATATGTTGGCGCTATATAAATAAAACGTATTTATTATTATTATTATTATTATTATTATTAGTGACATTGAAATAGCTACCGGTTAGTATTTGCCGCCATTAAAGTCCTAGCACATGATTGTTGTTTGTTTCAGGCCTGATCATCAATTTCCCTTGATCCTTTTTCACCCAGATCTTACTAAATATATGAAGAGATTTTGCTTCTTTCACCGTAAACACCAGTTGATCTTTGCAAGCAACCCGTTGGACATATTAAATAAATATCATCTGGTACAAGCTCCTAATGTTCTATGCTCTGTGCTCACATACATTATTATTTTTTGTTTGTTTTTAGGACTAAATGGGCTTGACAGCATAGAGGAAAATGATAGAAAGGGTTGAGGCACCCTGAGCTATATAACACCACTGACCACACTATGGTTTCATAGTGCAGCTTAATACTTCTCCTGGAGCAAGAAAGATTCCCAATACAGCAGTCTACAGATGAGTCTCTTCATTTTAGGGTAGATGCACATGTCCATGTGCCTTGTACCGATCCATGAAGAATAGAGCGCCGCATGGTTGGCATCTGTGTGCCATCTGTGTTATCCACAGACCCAAATGAGCCCAGACCAGAGAGTGGACAGGAATAGGAACTGTCCTGAGTTTTGTCTCTGGGCTCACAGCCCCTTTCCTCCACTCACCGGTCCTGTGAAAAACAAGATTATGTGTAAGGTTCTATAGAAAAAAATGGATAGCATAGTGACCAAACTGTACCTTTATATTTACCTACTGTACACAGGAGCGGGAGAGGAATAATGAATAGCGCCACAGTGTAGTAGTTGGGGTGGGTGGGAGAGGGACCCTGCCTGAGAAGAGGAGCAGAATCACCACACCCATAACTGAAGACAGGATGGCAGACCTGGGATATTGGACCTGATGACCTAGGACATCCAAACTCTATCAAAGAGTAGGCGGGTGTCAGAGATAAAAGGTATTCATTTTTTTCATGAATCATTATAGTATCAACTCGCCGAACCACATCGGTCAACGAGAGAAATGGTCTCCTCCAGTTGAAGGCAATGTGGAGCCATCAGGATATATTGAAACAACTTAAATTGGGCAACGTTTTTTTATTTTAAAGGAGATTTCCAGGCTTTTGATATTGTTGACCTATCTTTAGGATAAAGTATCAATATCCAATCAGTTTTAGGTCCGTAAATGGAAGCTGATGTGCAGTAACCCGGATCTACGCTACACAGTGGACGGAGTTGTCTGCTTCTGCCTCTATATACTGTGTGGTTTTAGTGGCAGCTTGGTATCAGCTGAGTGAGTGCCAGGTGCTGAAAATTCAGCGATCTGATATTGAGGACCTATCCTAAAGAAAAAACCCTTTAATTCAAAAGACATGAATGGCAAAGTATAAATGATGCTTTCTGAAGCGAAAATCAGTGGGTGTACAACTAAAGGGATCCTCTGGGCAGGGGCTGTTTTTGATACTGATAACCTATCCTCAGGAATAGGCACCTATATCAGATCAGGGGATCCCACACCCAGACCTAGCACCAATCCGCTATTTCAGTCAACCTCTTTCAAGTGAATAGTAGCTGGGCCTCAGTACTCTGGCCTGGTGTTATACAGTGGACAGAGCCTTCTGATTCTGTCCCCTGTTTTGATGCTGGCTGCTTTCTGGGGTCTGGGAATTGGACGTTCACCGATCTGACACTGTGACCTATCCTGTGGACAGGTCATCACTATGAAAAAAGAAAACCCTTTATTTAGAGATTGCGTAGGCTGGTCCCCATGGATCTGGTTTATTCTGTTACACAGCCCCATGGAAGTTACAAAAGATGTGGTGTACATTAGCATGATCAAATTCCATGACTTCTGTGTACCATGAAGGCATGTACATGCAGACATATTTGTGCATGCATATCCATTTTTTGCATTTTAATGCTAATCATAAATATGTTTCAAAAAGCTCAATTACGTCCTTTTATGCTTCCATAAAACGTCATCGCACCTGGAAGTTTTCTTAAGGTCTATGAAGTGAGAGAGGATAGAATTTGGTCTTTATCTGGAACAAGCGCTCTGCGTTCTACGTCCAAGTGAAACACCTCTTTAAGATCAGGCTCTTGCTCTTTTATAGTCTGCAGTAAATGTGGTGTTTATAGAAGACTTTACGCAGCTCTGCCAGAAGCAGGTATTTGGGTCCCCTTCCCTAGAGACTTTACGGCCTATGTAACCCTTTTTGCACCAGAATATCGTGTGGTTATGACTAGATTAATTTCAGATAGCTTTGGGCTAGATCTGAGACATGCCAGAAGGATCTTCTGTTATTATTTCCAATGGTCTTCTGTATATTATCAGTTTCTGGTCATGTTGTCCGCCCCAAAGCTAAACGCTATGCAGTTTCATGGTTAGGGATCATGGAAAGTAGCCTGGGGGTAAGCACCAAGTCCTCTTGTCCAAGGTTGTTAGAGAATGTAGTATTAACCATCGTCAGAAGGGGGCCCCAATTTAAGTTTTGCTATGAGAGCATCAAACCCTTTTGCACACTCTTACTCCCATCTCATTCTGTTGGTTTTTCTTTTGTTGGCTAGTCGCAATGCAACTCAAAAAATAGTATGTATCTGCAGTGAGGTCTGATAGTGGGGTCTTTACTCCAAAAAGCATCCAAAAAGTTTCTGATCAATAAAGACTTTGAAACTTTACCCAGGATTGGTACAATCTGTACTTTGAAGTAGGGAGTGCAGATACTTGATGACCAATCTTGCAGGTAGCATGCTATAGAGCAGGTGGAGATGTGCATATTCATATATAGTTTTAGGGGAAAAGAATCAGTATAAGGCTAGGTTCACACTATCTCTTGGTCTCCGTTTGCGGTTTCCGTCCCCCAGTCCGCTTGAAAAATGCACATTTTTTGTCCTGAAGCCAGGTGGAAAATCGGTGGACCCCGTTATAGTCAATGGGGTCTGCGGGTAACCGCTTTTTAAGCAGATTAGGAATGCCGAACGCTAGTGTGAACCTAGCATTACTTGTATTTAATTCATTTAAATCTTCATTTCTGTGCTTCAGAGTCCAGTGGGCGGTCCTACACAGTGATTTGAAAGCCTTTTTTATATGAGTTTCCTATCAATCACTGAATTGGACTTCCCACTGGACTCCTAAACCTAATATGTGCAGGGATTTAAAGTATACATTATTCTGAATCCTTTCTCACAAAACTATGGGACTGATTTATCGAGAGCGGCGTTTGTGTACCTTGTCATAAATTAGGCACGTCCTTGGGGTTCAGTGTGCCTAAATAGAAATCTATGGCAGCTCTTTGCTGGTGTAGATTTCTGGTATCATTTACGGGAGAAAAGTGGCATAAATGATAAATCTGTTGGGGCCAATGGCCCGACCCTGCTGCACCCCTGTTGAGAAAAGAGGCCGTCAAGACACTAAATTAAAAAAGTTTAAATATTTTGTGCAAAAATTCTAGCTTGCACATTTCTTTCATGACTTGTATGCCAGTTTTCTGGTGCATAAGCCTTGTTAAATCAGCTCCTATATATGTCTGCTTAGATCATCCTGCTCTCTAATATGCTGCCCACAAATAGGACTGCATGTCCAATGTGAGGGTTTCCTATTGACTTTTAGCTTGTTGTTTTTTGTAGAGTCCTTTAACTTTTGTATAAACATATCTTTAAGAATAAGAGATTATCCAAAAATGGACACTTAATCTCTTTAGTAGATGTTTTAAAAACTAATGGGCATCTTATTTATTTATTTTTTTAGATTATGCTAGGTTCACACTAGCGCCTCCGTCATTCAAGTCCGCATTGGCACCCAAACGACGGAGACCCTATCCAATTAAAAAGCGGTTACTCACGGAAACCCATGGACCCCATAGACTAGTATGGAGTCTGCCAGGTTTCCGCCAGTTTCAATATAAAAGTCCTCCTTGCTGATTTTAGTCTATAGAGACTCAAACACAGATGTGAATCCATCCTTAAAGGGGTTGTCCAGTTTCAGAAAGTAAATGTTGTTATTTGTATAATGGAAAGTTATGAAATTTTCTTTTTATACTTTCTGTATCAATTTCTCACAATTTTTTTGATCTCTGCTTGCTGTGATTCATTGTTTAATTCCAGTGGATAGAAATCCGTCCATGGTCATGTGATGAACACACAGCACAGTAATGAGAGCTCTGACATGTAATAAGCCATGCATCTGTGTGCTTGTCACATGACCATGGACTGATTTCTATTCACTGGACGTAAACAATGAATCAAAGCAAGCAGAGATCTAGAAAGCGGAGATGAGTTGATACAGAAAATATATTGGAAAATTGTAGAACTTTTCACTATACAAATAATATGTATTTGCTGAAACTAGACAACCCCTTTAATGTCAAGAGAAACTGATCCATTTCAGTCAGTTTTTCTTGCCAGACTTGCCTCTCCGTTTGCTTCCGTTTTTAGGATGAATCTACAGAGCGAATAACCTAAACTGTATATAAATCGACTTTAATGTCCATTTTCATGTAGCCTATTAGGTTTCATGCGGATGACTGAGTTTGCAGGCAGAGGGCGTTTCGATTTTAATGGAAGGCACTCAGATGACGTCCGAGTGCTTCTGTGTTACATTGGTTTAATAGGAGGGGGTTCCATTCCAAGCCCTTTTACGGCGCTGGATAGGACATGCGCCATAATCCTTGGAACCCCCCTTGGACTGCACACTTGATCATGTGTATGAGGCCACTTCTTAGGAGTGGTGAGAAGTTGCAAAGAGGTCCCGTAGCTCAGGAGAAGCTTTCCTGTTCTGCATTACATGGACAGCCCCTTGATTTTATAGTATATATTTTACAGTATTCATTGTATGCACAGGTTAAAGTCATTATTGCCTCACCTAAATGAGACTTGTATTCCGCACCAGTAACAAGCTTGCAACGTCACTAAATTCCATTTTTAAATACTGACAATAAACTCCTCAGCGCACTAAATCTGCTCACAAAAAGTAGAAGGCTTTTTCTCTTTTGCACATAAAACATTGTCCTTTGCCAAGTAGTTCATTTTTCTATTATATGATCGTTTCCATTTAAAGCGGATTGTGTTGGAGCTATCAAACCATAACTGGATTCATGTAACTGATGTCATTACCCTGTACACTTATAATATGACCAGAAAGTTCTGAAAGATTTTTCAGACTATATTAATACCATCTGTTGACTTACGGGAATATGTTGTCTTCAGTTCAATGAAATGGATATGTGGAATCTAAGCTGTGTGTAAGAATTGATAACATCCATGATTATGGAACATATGCTGCAAAGCCTGTAGTGTGAAGATTAGTCTGCTGTGGAGGTGGATGAGGAGCGTAGATAGGATGATCACATGGTAAAGATGTCCGTACACATTATAGAAAAGGAGGTTGATGGTTGAACGAATGTGAAATGATTGATCGTCTGGTGAATGACCGTTCCACTGACACGTTATACGGGCCTTTGATGGTAAAGACTCATATTCAGGGTTTGTTGATGCCGGTTTTAAAGCCAAGACCAGGAGTGGATTGAAAAGAAGTACCATCTGTCCTTTATAGGCCTTCGCCGTTTATGATCCACACCTGGTTTTAGCTTCAAAACTGCATGAACAGAACCGAAACATGTGTCCTTACCCTTATACTGGATGATGATGGATTGCCTGATTTATTGAAAACGCTTCTTTGTCGGCTGATGACGTAACAATGGAATGGTGGCGCAAGTGCTACATTTACAATGAGGGTAAAACATCCCCTGCTCTCAGCATTGGAGGGAGGTCTGGGTGGTCAGACCCCCACAGATCAGCAATTAATCCTCTAAACTATGGCAAGAGGGTGAATAGTTTCTGTGGCATAAACCCTTTAAATTGGAAAAATTATATAACTTTTTATTATGCAAAAAAATACTGTTTTTGCTGACACTAGAATAGTCCATTAAAAAAAAGCACTCCTTCAATTTATTTTACTAATATAGTGTAGTTTAAGCTATTATTAAATAGAGTCCTATCTAAAGTATCTAGTAATAGATCAGTATCCCAGAACTTCTGTCTCCTAACTCACATTGCGGAGTCTCAGGGTATTCCTATATCATGTAGATTCAGCCTGTCTCCGCTGCCTCCTGCTAGTGATGGGTTTCTCTCTGTAAGCTGTGGCAAGCAGGAGGCAGTGGAGAGCCGTGTGATACTGAATCTCATAGGAATACACAGTAATTCTGCACACAGCACATCCCTTGCCCTAGCTGCAAAAGATGAAGGGTTTTAAAATGTATAGCAACCACTAAGCCAGGAGAAAAATGTGTGCAAGTAAAATAATGCTGGTGAGTTTGCATCATTTTTCTAAGAAAAAAAAATCCTGGAGTGCTTCTTTAATGTTTAAAGGGAAATTGGTAATATTGGTATTTCTATTGAACTACAACTTTATGCAGATTTTCTGATGCTTTTATTAAACTTTTTACAGCTGACGTTCCATGTTGGTTGTTTTTACTAGTTTTTATGCTTTTTGCAGTTTGACCATTATGGGAAAGGTTTTCTGTGAGGCGATCCCTTATATAATCTTGTAGGGATTTTTCAGCAAGCGCTCCAATAATGTAAAGTAATTGGATAGATTGTTTTTAGATACAGCTACACATCTATATTTGTATAAATGTCTAATCCAAACTGTTTGACTTCCTCTCTTTACAGAGAAACCTGACTGAATATTTTGTGGCCGTAGATGTGAATAATATGCTGCACCTCTATGCCAGTATGCTGTACGAGCGTAGGATCCTAATTTGTTGCAGTAAACTAAGCACGGTGAGTTAATATTCATGAAATCATTGAACAAATCCTGAGAAGAGCAATTTTTTAAAAATATTTTTTTGTGCAATAAATATTGAAATATACATCCTAAATAATACATGACGTGGGTTAGGCTCATATATAAAAGCAGGAGCAGCTTATATGAGTGGCTCACATATGGCAAAAATAGAAAAAATGTAGGGCTTATTCTAGGTCATACTGATTTATATTTTATATTATATTATAGATTTTTCTAAAAGGTGAAAAAGTCAAACACTAGTATTGTACTGGAAGGGGGAGTCTTTAATAAGTTGCTTCATCATCAGGGCATATTCTGGGTACCAGGCTTCATCGGCCAGAGTGGAAAGTAAATGCAGACAACAGCACACACTTCGGAAGACCCAGCCCCGCTCTTGCATTACATGGACATAAGTTCACTGGTTTATTACACCTGCCAGAGTAAATGTATGGCCATCTGCAGCAGCTACATTCTGTGGCTGACTTGTGACAATCAGCTGATCGAGAATCAACTTCAGTATAAATGTTATATGAGGAGACCAAACCTATAAAGTGATCATCACATGTTAGACTGAGAGAAGCTGGGCTCTACCATATATACAGTCATATGAAAAAGTTTGGGCACCCCTATTAATCTTAATCATTTTTAGTTCTAAATATTTGGGTGTTTGCAACAGCCATTTCAATTTGATATATCTAATAACTGATGGACACAGTAATATTTCAGGATTGAAATGAGGTTTATTGTACTAACAGAAAATGTGCAATGTGCATTAAACCAAAATTTGACCGGTGCAAAAGTATGGGCACCTCAACAGAAAAGTGACATTAATATTTAGTAGATCCTCCTTTTGCAAAAATAACAGCCTCTAGTCGCTTCCTGTAGCTTTTAATCAGTTCCTGGATCCTGGATGAAGGTATTTTTGACCATTACTCTTTCCAAAACAATTCCAGTTCAGTTAAGTTTGATGGTCGCCGAGCATGGACAGCCCGCTTCAACTTATCCCACAGATGTTCAATGATATTCAGGTCTGGGGACTGGGATGGCCATTCCAGAACATTGTAATTGTTCCTCTGCATGAATGCCTGAGTAGATTTGGAGCTGTGTTTTGGATCATTGTCTTGCTGAAATATCCATCCCCGGCGTAACTTCAAATTCGTCACTGATTCTTGTACATTATTCTCAAGAATCTGCTGATACTGAGTTGAATCCATGCGACCCTCAACTTTAACAAGATTCCCGGTGCCGGCATTGGCCACACAGCCCCAAAGCATGATGGAACCTCCACCAAATTTTACAGTGGGTAGCAAGTGTTTTTCTTGGAATGCTGTGTTTTTTTGACGCCATGCATAACGCCTTTTTGTATGACCAAACAACTCAATCTTTGTTTCATCAGTCCACAGGACCTTCTTCCAAAATGAAGCTGGCTTGTCCAAATGTGCTTTTGCATACCTCAGGCGACTCTGTTTGTGGCGTGCTTTCAGAAACGGCTTCTTTCGCATCACTCTCCCATACAGCTTCTCCTTGTGCAAAGTGTGCTGTATTGTTGACCGATGCACAGTGACACCATCTGCAGCAAGATGATGCTGCAGCTCTTTGGAGGTGGTCTGTGGATTGTCCTTGACTGTTCTCACCATTCTTCTTCTCTGCCTTTCTGATAGTTTTCTTGGCCTGCCACTTCTGGGCTTAACAAGAATTGTCCCTGTGGTCTTCCATTTCCTTACTATGTTCCTCACAGTGGAAACTGACAGGTTAAATCTCTGAGACAACTTTTTGTATCCTTCCCCTGAACAACTATGTTGAACAATCTTTGTTTTCAGATCATTTGAGAGTTGTTTTGAGGAGCCCATGATGCCACTCTTCAGAGGAGATTCAAATAGGAGAACAACTTGCAATTGGCCACCTTAAATACCTTTTCTCATGATTGGATACACCTGGCTATGAAGTTGAAAGCTCAGTGAGGTTACAAAACCAAATTTGTGCTTCAGTAAGTCAGTAAAAAGTAGTTAGGAGTATTCAAATCAATAAAATGATAAGGGTACCCAAATTTTTGCACCAGTCAAATTTTGGTTTAATGCATATTGCACATTTTCTGTTAGTACAATAAACCTCATTTCAATCCTGAAATATTACTGTGTCCATCAGTTATTAGATATATCAAATTGAAATGGCTGTTGCAAACACCCAAATATTTAGAACTAAAAATGATTAAGATTAATAGGGGTGCCCAAACTTTTTCATATGACTGTACATGCAGGTTTATATCATTTGCAGCCGAATTGCTGAGTAATTCCTGACAGGACTCCTAGATGAGACAGTAGAGCCCTGCTTATAATGTTCTGCCAGGAGTAACTGTACAATTGCAAACAAATACCTGAGAAAATCCTAAGTGACCATAATATATGAGATCCAGGAACACTGGACTGTAAATATAGGCCAAAGACGTGCACAGATAAAACACAAGAAAAAAAAAAACAATCTATAAGCACAGCCAGTAAAGCTGCTGCTGTCTGTGAATAATATCCCATCTGTAACCACACACAGCCAGAAGTAGATGAGATTTGCAGGATCCTTAGTCTTTTCACACAGCAACAGTTTGCAGACATGTCTGTGCAGGCTATGAGGAGAATCAACCACTCCCCTCTCCACTCACTGTGTGAAGAGAGAAAAGGACTGCTCTCTACACTGATATGAGCAACATGGAATGTAATGTATCTAGGGAAGGTCTGACTATGTAATAAAAGAGTGAGCAACAAATTAGCTAGAAGGGTGACACCTAGTGGCAGGAAATTGAGTGTTTTTTCAGACAAAAAGCAGACACATTTTTAATTAAAGTGCAGTACATTTTGGTCCAGAATCACATGCTCTATGACTGAGACTAAGGTGTCGGAAAAGTTAGTGACTAGCATTATAAGAATGCAAATGAAATAGGATTCCTACTGATCCTTATTCTCCCTGGAGAGCTCAGTTTACTATGAGTATATTCTGTCTACCATGTACCAATCATTGCAGTCGGATAGATACATTATATGATAATCGATTGCATTGTATTGTGTACATTTGTGTAGGTAAATTTACTTTTATTTGCTTAAATCCAAGATTTCAAAAGTGACGCCATTCAGAATTCATATGAGAAAAAAGCGAGTTAGAGCTTTGCATTGAACTTTGGAAATAAGGTTGAAGTTGTAAGATGAGGACCCGCTTTGTATGTGCAGCTCCTCATTGTGTATTTCATGTTTCATCAGAAAACACATGTTTTAGTTAATCAGCCTTAGTTCTACTGTCCAAAAAGAAAACCAGTCAATACACATTAACAGCTCAAAGAACGCGAAATCACTCTTCTCCCGGAGATGGAAACGCACGATCTTATCGACTGGTAAATCTTGAAATGCAGAGCTGTGAACTTTGAACAGAATAAAGCTGGGTTTTTGGTATTGACATGCTGCCATTTTAAAGGAAATAGCACTTTTGGGTTTTCAGCATCTTTTATCTGTCCGAGGCTTGATGGAACCTAAGTGGCATTAAGCTCCCATCTTATCAAACAAACCTGTCTGGAAGTGCTGTTGTTCCAGTGCATATCTGGTTTCATCAGCACAGCGAGAATGGTCTTTAATTTCCTCCCTTAACAATGTAGCGTCTGCACATTGCCCTGGTCCACATGGCCAGGGGTGTGATAGAAAAGCATTGTATCTGTACTCCAGGTGAAAAAGTTTGTGTGTCTTTTTGAGGTGACAAGTCAAGTGCTGATCTATGGAGCAGTTCTAAAATAAAATTAGTACTATTATCAATATTACTTCCTTGAACTCACTATGGAGCAGTGATTCCCAACCTTTTCAGCCTCAGGACACCCTTGTTAAGAAAAACAAAAAAAAACCCTGGGCACCCCTACCAAATAATTTTTACCAAAAGGCATAAAACATCCTAAGGGACACAGATAATGATAGAGTCATTCTTGGCCCCCTGACAGGTTTCTAAGGCACCCCTGGGTGCTGTGACACCCTTGTTGGAAATCACTCTTCATTCCATCATTCTATAGTTTGACAGCTTTTATAGTCTGCGAGCCATTTCTATGTAGTCAGTAGCACACCGGCTTATTTTGTCATTAACATGCCTGAACCTATGACTATTTTGTGGTGTTGGATTCATCTTCAAGTCTACGTTTTCCAAAAATCAGTAGACTTTGGATAAGTACCACCACTAAAGGTCATGGCATGAATAAAGTTTTCCCATAGACTGACTTCACTGAAGACCAGCTCTTTTTGCATGTTCACAAAGCGAACATCTGGTCAATCTAGTAGGTGTTTTTGCAATAGATCTCCTTATAATGAATCAGCCAAGACTTCATCTAAAATAGTGCCCCGTCAAACATATGGAGACTCTGAGCTAAAGATAGCTAGTCCTTGATAACCCTTTAATATTTCCTTATGGTCTCCTTAATGATGAGGAGTAGACATATGGAAGGAATGTGTATTGCCCCGGTGTTAACTACTGTAATTGGTGTGACCCATGGAAAAGAATCCAAACGATGAGTTACTCAACTTGAAAAGTGAAATCCTTCCTTCACCTTTGTTTCTTGCTTACCGACGACCACCTTCAAGTGTGGTAGGGGGTGAATCGCTTCGCTTATTTTTGTTCGGTAGAAGAAAGTAGCTTGGCTTAAAATTTTAGAAATAAAATGGAGTCGTTCCAATAAGATGTAGAGGCGTCCAGACCTGTAACTAACAAGCGTTCCCATTAGTGTGCCAAACCTCCTTTGAGTTACTACTCTTGGAGGTTGAGATCCTAATATTGTTCTATGTAGTTTCAAGTCGGGGAATGGCTAAATGTCTGTTGTACGGCAAGGAAGATATTTATCTGCCATCTCACCTTTACATCGAGAAATGAATGAGAAATTTCTGCCGAATATATTGTTCTGCTGAAGAAAGCTGGATGAAAGGAGCTGGGAAATTTGCATTTGTATCTGCTGGAGGATGGAGCAAGGAAGGTTCTTTTCTCTGCCCGTTTGATCTTTTTTTTTCTCTGCGCTTTCTGAAAAACGCTCATTTGCAGATCTTTTGGCCTCGCACTTTCATGATGTCAACCATAGTTCTAGACTTTATCGTGTCCTCCTGACCTTATTGTCGGCTACTGAAGAATGTAAGCAGCAGAGCCATGTTCTGATCTTCCACTATGTTTTCTCTCTTCTTCTTTAATTATATTACTTTTTTTTTTTTCTCCCAAGTGTTAACAACATCCCCGGTTAGTCATAATTTATGCCTGAGATTTAATGAATGTTGGTTGATCTCATTTATTCGATGCTCATCTTTGTTTTTGACAACAGCATTAATGTTTTTGTTCGTTTTTTTTTTTTTTTCAGTCTATTCTACTTGTCCTTTTAATGTATAGTTTTAGCTTGTATCTGGTTATCCATTTGCTGTTGGTTCATTATTTGACCCTTTTTGTACTGTCAGTTGTTATTTCTCAGCTCTATAGATAGATTTGTATATTTTTCTGACAGTAGCTGGTTTTCTAAGCCATATATGTGAACTATTAACACCCACTTACAACTTTATATCTTCCATTTCAATAATACCATATCAAGCAAATGGATGTTGTGTAAAAGGGTTTCGGAATCGAGAATACTTTCTAAATTGTATGTGGTAGTCTGTATAGACTTAAAGACGGCTCTGTATATTGTATAGTGGCCATGCAACATTACAGCAGCTTTTCGGACTGGGTGTTTGCCCTCCAACAATTAGATATTGATGACCTTTCCTGACCAATATTACCGCCATGCAGTGACTATATAGTGGTAGAAACTAATTGTACACAGGCGCTCTTCAGACCATATATGTGATATAGTTACATCCAGAGATGTAACATCCGATTGTAGTCGTATACTAATAGTGCTACTGAGGCTCCTCTTAGTGCCCTCACTCAGTAATGTTACTCGTTATGCCCCAAATGATACCCCCCCGTTTATGCCTCTACACCCTCTACTAAGTACCAATGTCCCCTGTGTGCCCCCACTCAATAAAGCCACATTTGTGCCTTCACTTGGTGGCTATGGCAATATTAACCCCTTTGATCTTCCACTGGGTGGCCCACTCAGTAATAATGGACCCACTTCATCCCCCAATCAGAAAGAGGCCTCTTTTGTGCTCTCACTCAGTTACAATGTCCCCTCGGTGCCGTCACTCAGTTACAATGGCCCAGTGCCCCCACCCAATACTCCTAATACTCTTATTTGTACACAGCAGGTTCAAGGACATGGAGGAGTATATAACAAAAGTAAGCCCATTCAGCAGCGGTCCATAGAAGAGGACCTATATAAGAGTTGTTGAAATGAGACTAACCCTGTAAAGGTCTGACCAGGATTTTTTGCAAGTATTTTGAATAAGTGCTCTCCTTTGGGCCCCACCCAAGCATTATACCCCTTCTTCGCACTGCTCTCTATTCTATCTGCTGCACTACACACAGACCACCTCATGTACTCCTTAGGGGTACCAGCCACCTTCCAATTTTCCACCTCCTACAGCAGACAGCCGGTGCCCAGCTAGCATATTAAACAGCACACCTAGGTGCCTTGAGTGGAGCATACAAGCAACCAGCCAACCCATATTGCCAGCATATTTTATGCAAAGTAGCCACTTAATTCACGGTATGTGGTACTGTGTTCTGGAATCCAGTGCAGCACTGTGCATGTGAGCAAGGAAAGAGTGCTCAGGTTAATAAAGATGTGCCATGGTGCTGTGGAAATAATGCTGCAAAGTAAGAATGCTTTCAATAATAGAAGTTTGCAAAGTGCAAGATGCAGCCGTTCCAAAGATATTAGCCCTTTTAGTGTTAATGCAGATTAGAATATACTAGCCAAGTGTTTGGTAACACTACATGACATAGAGCACACAGAGACCCTGCCCCCAGAGAAACCACAGTGTTACCACCCACTTGGCTACTAGTCCCTAATTTACATCTATACTAAAAAGTCCTTACGTCTTTGGTATGGCTGAACATGTTTGAATAAACAAAGTACCAAAATGTTCAGGGTGACTATCAGATGACCCTGGTTTACACACAACACCTCTACCAGTCAGCTCTTCCCAGCATACTGGCGGCGTGAAAACTTTGCAGTGTACAGAGCCAGAGGCAAACTGCTCCATACACTGTGAGGGGGACTGAGCTGTCAAAAAAAAAAAAAAAAAAGATATATTATATATATATATATATATATATATATATATATATATATATATATGGGTTAAATACAATATTTTTCTCCAGAAGCCAAAACTTTTTAATAAAAACCAATATCTTGTTAGCTTTTGGTGCAGCACACTGGCATTGAAAAAGTTGTTTTAATTTAGTTTATCAATATTTCCATCCAGATCTTTCCCCACTGTAGACTAACCTAATAATCATCCATTCATGGTACACGCAGCATATAACCTAACCAACTGTATTACAGAATGTGCCACAGACTTTCTCTCATAGTGAGATTAAAGTAATTCAGAGAAATCTGACTCGTATTTACCATAGTTCTGAATCCTGTGGATTTACCAACGATCTGCTAAACATTCTCCATGTGTAAATGTGACCTCACACAATACAGATGAAGCTGGACTGAATTTGTTACTCAAAGAGGACCTTTCACCACCTCCACCAACTCCAGTTCTTTTCATCTTTTTAAATATGTGTCCCTCTACTGATTCTAGCGCAGTTGAAATTTTTTCTCTAGCCCTCACCGTTCCTGAGTATTTGGCTATGATGTCAGATATTCTAAGTAGACTCTCTGAAGAGGGTGGTGTCAGGCAGGAGGGGCGGGATTCTGAATTCTATCACTGCCTCTGATTGGACATATGTCACGCCCCCTCGCCTGCCTGATGTCACCCACTTGACATTAGAGAGCCTAGTTAGTATATCAGGCATCAAAACTAACTGAACTGATTGCTCAAGAACCGTGTGGACTAGAGAAAAAATGCCAACTGTGCTGGAATCAGTGGAGGCAAAGAAGAGAGTTGAGGTGGTGAAAGATCATATTTAAAGGGATTATCCAAGACCTAAGATAAATAACCCTTTAGGACTGGTCTTTAGTTTACGATCTGTGCCCGCTATTTGGCCCCCGCACTGAGCAGCTGTTCTGAGTATAGTGTATGGAGCCGAAGCAGACTGCTCTGTACAATGTGTAGTGGCCTGGCTGCTGTATTGTGGCTCATCTGAATGGAAACAGAGCTGTAATGGTACGGCGTGGCCAATGCATAGTGTACAGCGCTGTCTACTTCCATCTCTGTACACTGTGGTCAGAACAGCTGATCGTGTCAGACTCCGACTGATCCCTAAGGCTAGGTTATCCTAATGCCCTATCCTAAGGCTAAGTCATTAATTTTGGTTCTAAGATAACCCCTTTATTTCCATCAGCCTGCCCCACTAATACATGATAGCTGTTAGTTATGATACTGCTGTAGCTATTCCTCCAGCCCATTGTGCCCAATGATGACCTCTGCCCTGCTACATCTCACACGCTCAGTTAGGCTACATCTGTAGGTGTACAGATGTTTTACATATTCCATTACTTGCAGATATTTTATGGGTACTGACGGAGTTTTAAAATACTATTTTCCAAGCCTCGTGGCTTGTCTTCATTCCAGAGCACATTTCTTAATTTATCCCATCACATAGGTGATTGAGACAGTGTCTTCTTTCCTACAGCCAGAGTTAATTGTGCTGCCACTTAGTTGCGGGTAATGTTTCAGTGTCACTGTGCTGTGTGTTTTGTTGCGCTCGCTGTGGCGGAGGAGTGTAACCTCCATTCAGCAAGGTAATTAATGCCTTTCAAGTTGTCTCACACAGACAACTTTTGGCAGAATCCATTCATAATGTTTTGAATGTTGCGCTTGAAACACTAAACAATATGTCATCCGGCTGAATGAAAAATTAATAGTGTTGCCGATTTTTAAATTTACAAATGACAGATTATTAGGGAAACCTGTAATTTTGCAGATTGGATTCATTTTTACGTTTGCAGAGCAGGAAGATGAAAAGGGTACTTCGCACTACTTCTGGTGAAAAATGAGCTGGGTACAGATGTGCGTTATCACAGTCATTCTTTATGTAAAAGCTTAGGGCACTGAAAGTATGGATGTTCGGATGGAATTTATGTCTGTTAATGTGTCCTCCTGATAAGGGGAGGTCAGAAGTTAAGTGTGGTGTGAAGTTGTACAGAATGGATATTACACGGGTCAAGTGTTTTTTATCTGTGGTCATGATGTCTCCATTCATGCACAGAGTTGACTTCATAGACACTTCTAAATTTTGGCTTAAAGTTTCTTTATGGATAAAGAATATAACCAGACTTCTTATGCTCTGTAAGAGGCATCATTAAAGGTGGACCTGTTGCCTGCTCTTTACTTTGTCAGTCTTGGGATCCATATTGGTCATCACTTATCCCTGGAGAAGATTAATGGTTGGGTGGTAGGCACCCCCTGGCCTCATAAATTCCTCGCTCACTCATTGCTCTTCTAGAAGACACTGACCTAATTCTGTCTGGAACATATCGGTGATGCGTCCCTTCCATAGTGTAATCAATGTTTTTGTGCTTTTTCTCCATTTGGCCCATGATATCATAAGTCATGTATATATACACATAATAAGCCAAGCCTAGCAAGCTAGTAGTTGGATGGCAGGAGTGAATCAGCATATCACAGGGGAATGATGCAATGAGTGTGACTGGTGGTCAGATACAGATACCAATGTGGTCATTGAATGACTACAAGTACAAAAATAAATAGCTTTCTTGGGAGGGTACATGGAGAGGAAAAGTTATATAATCTTCCATGTACCCAGCTAAATTATTATTTTGGAGAGTTATTTTCTGGTCTTAATACTAATACTTTGCCATTGACCTCTATGGATACAATAATGTCCATTTGTCTGATTTAGTACTACATGACCCACGTAAAAAACATTTCACTCAACCAACTGGTGCCCTGTTCTGTACTGACAAGGGACCACAATCTAGAAACTGCTGTCTACAGATGGGTGCCCCTTCCTTTTTGATGTGACTCTGGTTTGATGAAAATACCTAGTCATGTGTCAAGGCTCGTTTATGGTTCGGACATTGACTTACATGATAGCTAATTATAGAGAGAACTAATTTGCATATATTTTCCCATGGAACACCGCCTGTAAAACTTACCGCATCATCTGGATCTCTACAAGGAGAGGTGACTCTGGTTTGAGGGATATCCCTAGTCATGTGTCAAGGCTCGTTTTTGGTTCGGACATTGACTTACATGGTAGCTACTTGTGGAGAGAACTAATTTCCATATTTTTCCCTATGGATCACCGCCTGTAAGACTTACCGCATCATCTGGATCTCTACAAGGAGAAATAGAACATCCCGGAACGGCTGCACCAAAGCCCTTGGATCCAACTAACCAGTGACCTGTTCTATACTAACAAAGAACCCTAACACTTATGTCTTCCGATAGACTTTGGTTTGGCTGAATCTCTAGTCATGTTTTAAGGCTTTTGAATGGGTCGAACATTAATTTAGAGGTTAGTTGTAGGTGGCATCTGATAGACTGTTTTCTGCTTCTAAATAAGTGCTAATTTGCATACATGTTCCCAGGGAGCATTGCCTGTAAGAATCTCTGTCTTCAAGATTTCTACAAGGGGAAACGGTACCTTCCCCCTCGTCCCCTGAGATTTATTAGAGAACACTTCTGTTTTGAAGATCCTTAAGTTAAAATATTTGTGAAATGCAGTAGAAAAAGTTTTTGATATCTTAGGAATAATGAAATCCCAAAGTGTTCCATTGACGACATCACTGTTGGCTTATATAAAGAGGATTTCTATGTTTTATTAATTGATCAGCTATCCTTTGGCGAGGACATCAGTTAATCTGTGAGGGGGGAAGTCAAACACCTTAGAACACCGCAGATCAGCTGGTTGAAGTCACATGGGTCTATTCACATGAATAGGGCTGAGCTACAATTCCAAGCACAGCCACTGTCTGCGAAGAGGCCGCAGCACTCACTCGAACACTGCTGATCGGCAGGGATCTCTGGTGTCAGATTCCTGTTGCTCCTATTTTGAGAATAGGTCATCCATTGATAAGCCTGCAAAACCCTTTTAAGACGTCCATAGCTTAACGCCTCCACTATAAGAACTGTATTTCTAGCATTAATTGTTGGTATCTACCAGATCTAAGAAATGGCTTTACATAAGATGAGCTTATGTATTTTTCTTTATTTTTTGTGCTTTAATTTTTTATTTTTTTGGAATTTTATGAACATGATGAGAATACTATACATAAGGGTATTTTTTAATGCAGCATTGACTAGATAGGCAATGTATCCTTGCTTCCTCCCTGTCGTGTTAAAGAGACATACGCGATGTGCATAGAAGAAACTGGTGGGCTGCCAGTTGATGTAAGATGTGTACCACGCTCTGCATGTTTCATCAGAAAGAACAAGCCGCATTATTTTAACTCAAACTGTGCTCAGCAGAAGGCAAGACCTTGTAGCTGGAAGCTTCCCAAGCCTCCACAGACGCAGCTCCTTCTATTGTGAGCGAATAAACACACACATATAAACTGTTTGCTTCATTTGTCATTTCACTCATCTAACACAGATCCAAGGAATAATGCAAAATACTGCAAGGCACACACCCTGCCCCAGAAATCTACTGCGAAACATAACTGAGCTGTCCGGCCTGCTGAGACCATGTCTGTGTTAAAGACGTAACATTGAAGGTCGGATAAGGTATCTCAGGAGGCTGTCAGTCATTGAGAAGAACCACCCACTGGACTCCGACACACAGATAAGGCAGGGGTTTCAAAATATATAAATATATATTCTATATTTATTTTAAAATAAATCTTTATTTATTGTTCAAAGTAAATAAGACATTTCAAGAGGAGGTGAAGGTAACACCATACAAGGTGCCAGTAGACAATACACAAAGTGGATACAAGGCAAATACAAAATCAGATCACACAAACCAGTGAAGAGTTGCATGAAATAACAAAAGGAGGTAGGACAAAGGATGCTCCAGGCAGTAGTGGAGGAACCAGGTAGTACAAGTGGCATAGAGGGGGAAATCAAAGTAAATATAGAAGTCAGAGGGGGAGGGGAGGAGGGAGGCGTGGGAAAGGAGGGGAACTCAGGTGGGTAGACGTGACAGCTGGACGGGTTGACTTAAAAGGCAGAACCCAACTACTTATGAAAGGTGGGGACGGCTTTAAAAGAGGTCCCCAGAGACCATAAGAGGGTAAGCTTGTCGGAATGTTGTTGGTCTTCAGCCATGAGAAGTTCCATCTGGTAAATATAGTCAAGTTTGATTGTCCATTCTCTGATTGAAGGAGGGACAGAGGTACGCCAGTGGCGAGGGAGAACTGTCCTAGCTGCTGTAAGAAAATGCCTAGTAAGGCCATTTTTTTTAGCTTGGAAACAGGACCTGGCGGCAGGGAGAGCCAAGGCTACTTGTGGACAGCAGGTGGGATCCTGTAACGTGGCCATAGATATCAAACACCCCATGCCAGAAGGTCTGCAGGTTCAGGCAGGACCACCATATATGCAACATTGTATCATCTTAAGTTCCACATTGCCAACACCGGGATAGATTTTGTGGAGCAACTCTGGGCTGCGATACCACTGTGACCATATTTTGTCATTTTTCTCCTGAGTGGAGCATGCCACATATAGCTTGTGAGTGAGAGTAAAGATTTTTTGCCAGTCGAGAGCACACTGCCCAAGTCGCGATCCCAGGCCCGCATAAACGCAGGCATCTCTCTCACGTTAACCTCCACCAGGACACCATGAAGTAGAAGAACACCAGATGGAGCGCGGCTTCACAGTCTAGTAAAATGGATTCAAAGACTGTGGAAAATGAGGAGCCCAGGCCCAGGGAGACTGATCCTCATGTGTGCTTATCAATATATTATAAATAATTTATATTGAGCCTATTTCTATAAAACTATTAATCAATCTGCTCTGTAACACTTTGTCTATGACAGATTGACTTTAAGAAGTGTAGCAGATGCTACATTTGTAGGCTACTTCAGGGTTTAGTGAGCATGTGCCAACAACAGTAGTGCTCGAACCAGGATCTTGTGTGTCTGTGTACTGATTTTGTACTTGGTACTCTTGTTATTCACCACTGTGGATACAATATTGTCCACTTTTCTCATACTACACATATTTCTATAAGACCTATGTAAAAGGCATCTCACCCAGCAAACCCATGCCCTGTTCTCTATTGATAAGGGACAACAACCCAGAAACTGCTGTCTACAGAAGGGTGCCCCTTCTTTTTTGAGGTTATTACCAGTTCTTCTCAGGATTCTCAATTCTTCTCTGCAATTAGAAACCGTACCCCCTTCATCCCCCAGACCAACAAGCTATCCTGTAAATGTAAGCTGACCTACTAGTGTGCTGGTGTAGGGGAAGAGTCGTGCATGCACCCTGTATAGCTGCTGTATCACACGAGCCCTGTGCAGGTGCGTCACATAAACACTGTTCCCTTACATTAAATAATGTAGCATAGTGTGAACAGAGCTTTATAGGTGGTTACAGAAGCTACAAAATGTGTGGCATGAAGCAAGCATTGAAAGATTCTCATTTTATGTTCTAAACTAATTTTGTAATAAAAGTACTAAAGTAATTTTGCTATATTTATTCTCATTTAGGTGTCATTGAACTGCATTATATTGTTGTTGCTTTTTATAAGTTTACATCTTAAAATGTTGATATTCTTGCAGCTGACTGCCTGTATCCATGGATCATCCGCTATGTTATTCCCCATGTACTGGCAACATGTTTACATCCCCGTTCTTCCTCCACACCTGTTGGACTACTGCTGGTGAGTCTGCATTTCTAAAGAAGGTTAACACTATTGATTTGTAAGGTGCACAGATGTAAATTCCCAGTTATACAGTATGGTCAGGACACAGCCATGTGATTTGGTATATTAGAAAATAGTACAGATTTTTATGAAGACGTGTAAGTGACACTTTAGGGACATTATCCTTCCTTTCAGAGGACAGCTGTGTGCAGGGTTTTCCCTTGATACCTTCCTGCTGGTGCTCTCTAGGGATACTCCGTATTCTAGTGAGTCTCTATACACAGCATCACTTTCGTGGGCTGCTGAAGTGCAAATGAAGTGGGCATCTTTGGGTAGTTAACACCCTGTTGCATATGTTTTGAAATGGAACATGAACTTTCAAGATATTTATGTAAGAATCAATGGGGGGATCTCCTGCGTTGGTGGAGGATGCACCTGATTTTTGAGGAGATACGTGCACCCTCTACTGGCCCATGTACCTGCTCATAGCTGGCCTAGCTTTCAAGCATAAGTGATAATAATTTTGGTGAGAGCCAGTGTCGATGGGGTCGATAAACCCCAGGCTTGTTGTCTTTTTTTTTTTTTTTTTTTTTTTTAACACCACAAAAGTGGCGTAGGAGATTATAATCTTCCTCATTGTCTACAGTATCCATAACTTGCTGCTGATGCTCCAAAAGTAGAGTGCAGATACAGTATATATTGTCAACTGATTCCAGATTGATTTCCTTGTGATAAGTCATCGATATGAGATTGGTGGGGGTCCAACACCCTTCACCCCTCACAGATCAACTGTTTACAGCAACTGGCAGAGCTGGAAGAAGTCTGTTCCATCCATGGTGTAGTGGTTGTGACGGGTTACACTTGAATGGCTACTGCACAGTGGATGGACCCATCTGTTTCCAGCTCTGTCCACTGTATAGTTTTGGCAGCTGCTGAGAACAAACTGATCATGGGAGTGCCGCATTACAGACCCTCATCGATCTGATATTGACCTATCCAAGTACTTTATTGAATATGAAGTACGTGTCAGGTAAGCCGACTTCAACAGGAAGTGGTATTTATTATTATTTATTTTTTTTGTTTACTTTTGGTGAAAAATTTGGATGGACTATTATATCACAATTTTCTTATGTTTTATTTTGGCCAACTAAGATGACTATACTCTAGGCTGCTGCAAAAAATATGTTCTACAATAAGATGAAATGCTATATTCTGATTTCATAAGTAGGCATACATCATTATTAAAAAAACATTAATTAGAGGGATATTCTCAATATAGACTATTATTACATATGCCATTAATGTCTGATAATGTAGGTACAGGTGCCAACCTCCAGGGACCCCAGTTACTTCCAATTATTGTCCTACCTGGTGAGGCAGCTCTTGGCTGCTGCTGAGAACGCTTGGCAAGGTGACTATATATGTTCACAGCTCTGTCCATTCAGGTTAATAGGAGTTACAGAAAAGCAGAGCAACATTTTCTTTTGTTTTCTAGGAATATATTTATTTTACGGTTACTGTGTAGTGATATGACAGGACAGCTATGGAGAAATTCTTTGCCCTATCTGCCCTGGCCAAGAAGCACACTACGGCAGATACAGGTGGTGGTAAAACAACCAAGATAACATGGGTGACATAAGAAATGTGATTATCCCCTTCCCACTGTTTCTGTGGCTTATCCTTTATGCACAGAATTTGCAGTTCAGTGAAAGTACATCTCTTAAAGGGATTCTTCAGGGGGTCTTTTAGGCTTCTTCTTCCAGGGGTGTTTTTAGTTGCCATTCCTAGGGTTTCCAGGCTTGTTCTGGGTCACATGATTGGAACCAGCACCCGGCCCCGGGTCACTCTGCCTTCTCCCTATTCTCCCATGTTCACAGGTATAGGGGCTGTAGGCTATAGTAAACATTGGAGAGAAGGCAGAGTAACCCAGAGGCTTGGGTGCTGGTACTGATCACGTGAGCTGGTGTGACAACCACCCTGGGACCCCAAAGTACAGCATCTAAAAATACACCCTGGAGAACCCCTTTAAAGGAGTTGTTCAGTGGAACAACCCACTGGAAATAGTGCTTACCTCACTGATCTCCTGTGGCTCTAGTTCTGCCCACTCAGCCAAACACTAGCCCCATTGTAATCCCCCTCAGCCAGTGGTTGGGTACCTTTTGCCATGTCCTATGTCTGGGCACAGGACCAGGTAGTAGAGACCAGCAGGGATCCGGTATATATTGGAATGGGAGAAGTGAGTATTGTTTGTTTTATGTTTTTAACCTATTCTCAGCCTGTTATAACTCATGTTTCAGATAACCCCTTTAAGAAACTTGACAGAAGTCAAGTGGATGTTTGCGAAAGTTGCAAAATAGAGAGTGCCATTAGATCCAAACTAGAGCATCTTATATAATACAGTTCTTTGAGTCTCCTGGCTTTTGTGATAGATGCGGCTGTAACATTGCATGTATCTTCCTACAGCAAACATGTGCAGGGTTTTTGGACAGAGAGGCTTTTAATTGCAAGCGCTTTTAATGAGTTTAATTGCTGTGTAAAGTAACATCAACACAACGGAGAGAAGACAAGTAAGTCAAACAGACGCTGCAGGATTCCTTGAGCCTGTAGCTCCTTATCCTCCAGTGAGAAAGTCCGCACTGCGCTCTGTCCTACGCGAGCTGATGCCTCATCACATTTTATAATTAAGTTACTAAGGAAGCCGCACTGTGGGAGACATGGAAAACAGTGGAAGGTTCTCCCACTGCTCTGTTTGTGCTTTTAACTTTTACACTAATGATGCTGCATGAGAAAAAAATGTTTGCTTGGAAACCCAAATGATATTTTTTTTTTCTTCATTTTTATATTAACTCCTTTGTGAATTCATAGTATGCTGCTTTTAAGTAAAAACTTTCCAATTCTAAGTGAATTCTGGTTGAAATTCCGATTCATGTTTTCTGCAAACCTAATATTGAGAGAAAGTCGCTTATTAATACATTAGTTTTTGTCAAAACATTAATAGCAAAGGAAATGTTACTGTTTAATGATGTCAAAATTATACTAGTGATGCACAGTGAGGAGTATGAAAGTGATCAGGAAAGGGCAGGATGGAAGGGACGGCCATTTGGGATTTATCGATTAGGTATGTGAAGTAGATAGGGCAGGAATCGTGTCATGTGGGTAATAAAGGGACGTTTACATGGAGCAATAATTGGAAAAATTTGTTAGTTTCCAAGCAATATTATCGATTGTCGGCTAGTCTAAATGCACAAAAAGAGCAAGACTACACTGTAAAATATGTAATATATACATCATTGGTCAAAAGTGATTTCCCATACATAGGAAATCATAGCTATAAAAGTAAGTGATACTTATCTGGGGTTATTTATTTTTAAAATCGATGTCCTAATAGTCAGATACGACACGAATCGGCGGAGGTCCGACCACTTGGGACCCCCACGGATCAGCTACTTAAAAAGACTTCAGTGATCGGTTCAGTGCTGCAACCACAGAAACTTACAGCTCCATAAATTGTACCACCATAGATTTAGAATTTTTGTATCAAGTTTTTAGTTGTTGGTTTAGGGATTATTCAGCTTTTCAAAATTGATGTCCAATACATAGAATAGGGCATCAGCTTTAGATCGTCAGGGGTCCCACTGCTGGGGCTCCTACAGATCAGCTGTTTCCCCATAACAGAGTGAGTTGCCGTATTTTTAATAGAACCAATAATGAGTACTGCAGTGGTTAACCCCTATAACATTCATAATGCATATGGCCCTATGATCAAACTTGCATTTGAAAATGCAAAACTCACAGATGTGTCCTCTCTTACCTTTAGCTCAAATTTGGTTAAAGGGTACCTGAGTTTTCAATGGAACTTAAAAATCATGCAGAGCCCTCTTGGGAACATCACTCTTTTGACGTCCAACCCTTCAAAAGTGTTGATTTCATTATTGTTTTTCTGGGGATAATCACCCCATTTTGTTTGTACCTTGATCTGCATTTCGCTCAGAGCAAGGGGGTGGGTATATAGTGTGGACATCTGGGAGTAGTTTATTGAGCAACACTTTCCATAGGAATCAGCAATGAGCACAAAGCATCATTGTATTATATATTTTGATGCCAGTAATGGCACGATCTGGGCAGATCTTATATATGCACTGTATACACGAGATAATGCCTGCGGTCCTACACAAGCATAATCTTATAGTTCAAGGGGTTATCCAGGTTTTTTTCTAAATGTATGGTCCAAATGAGAGGATGCATCAATACATAACACTCCCTAATATATATCCTATTTAAATTCAGCACTGTTCATCTGATTTAGTTTCAGGTCAGTGACCTCAGCTGTGACGATTCCTTTGCTAGCTAACTACCCCTCCCTGTGAGCAGTGTGATCCAGCAAGTGAAACATCACAGCAGCATATGACCTTGGATGTGAGAGTGATTGATTTACCTGTGATTTCATTGCAGGAGAGAGTGGAGAAGGGAGGGGTACAAAGAGAGAGGGCAGATGAATCATGGGAAATGTAGTTTGCCCACAGATTTACTGCATATAGATAGTGATACAAGGAGCAGCAAGTGATATAAAGCCAAGCAAAGGGAGCACAACGGAACAGTGTGGATGTATTTGCAGATAATTTTTGGGAGCCGGATAACCCCTTTAACTCATTTGCATTGCTTTTTTCTGCTCTGTGCAGAGCTGTCATCACAGGCATAGATCTCTGCATGGAAAGCATTCCTCATTCTGTCCTGTGAAGATACACCAATGTGCACGGAGATAAGAGGAGACAAGTGATTTGCAATTATGTTCTGGATGAGGAATTGTATGAATTGAACATAAGTTGTGTGCAAAGTTAGCGACCATCTAAGGATTCCAATTTCTCATGAAACAAATTCAATACAACATTGCGACATTCACCATCTCCAACAGTCCTTACATCCTTCAATAGGTGCCATTCCACTGATTCCAGCGCAGTGGCGAAGCACCTACTGAAGGTAACAGGCTTAGTTTAGGAAAGTTGTTCTCTATAAGAAAGCTGGTCATCTCACACCATACATCTTAGGATATGTTGAATCAAGAGGAAAGGATTCACACACATGTATGAACAGTCCATTGTACTGATGGTCATCAAACACGATAACCTCTGGTCTGTGGCTTGGAATGTTGCTATATAAAAACAGACCTTGGTTTATAGCTGAAAAAGCCAGTATCTTAAGGGAATTGGGTCTTTGTGGTGGAAACATGTGGTTACTTCCTGAGGCTTTAGTGAATTTGCCATATCCTATTAGGCTCGGTTCACATAGAAAATATTTGCCTGTGGCAAATTCACCATGTTTGTTACAAGAGGATCTGCTATAGAAATCTGAGGCTGCCAATGTGCTGTGGATCCACACGAGGGTGATCCCTCACTGTCATTGATTGAGACTAATCTGCAGATTTTCCTTGTGGAATCTCATAGAATAATGAACACAAACATTATTCCTGCAGATTAAAATTGCACTGCAAAAATTTCAATCAGTATGCAAATGAGCTGTTCCGGGCACCCGAGGGCCACTCCTACCAGCACACCTGTTTTGCCTGTGGCTACTGCCCCTATACTAAAGTTGACAAGTCCAGATGAGCGGTGACCACAGGTGAAAACAGGAGCTCCAGCGGACACAGCCATGCTCTGGCTGCAATGAACAGCTATTTTGCATATGGAATAAAAGTAAAATGTTCTCAGAACCAAGGTTGCAATTTAACTTAATAAAGGTATGTCACTAACCGCCCCTACAACAGCATATAAGAGGTTTTGTAGAGATTTTGGTGGTGGTAGACTCCCTTTAAAATATAAAAGCATTTATATAAAAGTCCTGTGTATAATATATTGTTAAAAGCAAAAACCACAGCTCACCCCGCACAAAAATAGCCCTTACAGAGCACTGAATGGGAATATAAAACAATTAAAGGGAGTCTATCATTAAAAAAAAACACTTTTAAGCTAATTGCACGTTGGAATGGCCTTTGAAAAGGCCATTCTTCTCCTTCCTTTCACTGTTGCCTTCTCCCATCCATTTCTGTAAAAATTAGTTTCTTCAATTGTGGAAATGATCCTCGCGGAGCACTCGGGGCGTTCCTCCATAGCAGCGAGTACCCATCGCATCATCGCTTGTCACTGCCCATTAGTCTGTTGTGGTGACTCCCATCTCAGTATTCTCGTCTACATCCTCTGACGCAGCGCTGGACGGGAGCGACTGCGCATGACAGGCCGCCATTTTTCAGTGGTCCGTACTGCGCCTCTTGTGAAAGACCACCGAAAAATGGCGGTGATCGAGCGCTGCGTCAGAGGAAGTAGAAGAAATAAGATACAGAGAAGACCAACATGGGAGGCACCACAACAGACTAATGGGTGGTGACAAGCAATGACGCGGTGGGTGCTCGCTGCCACGGAGGAACACCCCGGGTGCTCCGTGAGGATCATTTCCATAATTGAAGAAACGGATTTTTACGGAAACGGCTGGGAGAAGACAACAGTGAAAGGTAGGAGAAGAATGGCCTTTACAACGTGCCATTAGCTTAAAAGTTGTTTTTTTTTGTTTTTTTTTAATGATATACTCCCTTTAATGGATTGTCAGAGACCGAAGAGTGATGAATACCGATGACCTATCCTCAGGATAAGCCATCCGTAACAGATCTATGGGTGTCCAACAATCGGAACTTACCCTGATGAACTGATTCAGCTGCCAGAAGCCGTATACATGGTATATAGATGAATTGCTTAAATAAAAGTTTTCCAGAAGTGCACATTGTATAAGAGAAAAAAAAGTCCTATTTAAAAATAAAATATTTAAGATATATTAAATATTAATATTAACTAATAGATTTAAAATCAGTGATAACCACCAAGTGTGTGAAGGAGACTCCGGTCCATGAGATTTGCAGATAAAAGGCTGCAGCTAAGTGCTGCTGGGGTGTTAGGGCTGGATGCAAATGTGTACAGTCATGGCCAAAAGTTTTGAGAATGACACAAATATTATATTTTCACATGATCTGCTGCCCTCTGGTTTTTATGTGTGTTTGTCAGATGTTTTTATCACATACAGAAATAGAATTGCATTCATATTATGAGCAACAGAAGCTTATATTGACAGTTAGAATGAGTTAATGCAGCAAGTCAATATTTGCAGTGTTGACCCTTCTTCTTCAGGACCTCTGCAATTCTCCCTGGCATGCTCTCAATCAACTTCTGGACCAAATCCTGACTGATAGCAGTCCATTCTTGCAGAATCAATGCTTTAATTTTGTCTGAATTTGTTGGTTTTTGTTTGTCCACCCGTCTCTTGATGATTGACCACAAGTTCTCAATGGGATTAAGATCTGGGGAGTTTCCAGGCCATGGACCCAAAATCTCTATGTTTTGTTCCCTGAGCCATTTAGTTATCACCTTTGCTTTATGGCAAGGTGCTCCATCATGCTGGAAAAGGCATTGCTGAGCGCCAAACTGCTCTTGGACGGTTGGGAGAAGTTGCTCTTGGAGGACATTCTGGTACCATTCTTTATTCATGGCTGTGTTTTTAGGCAAGACTGTGAGAGAGCCGATTCCCTTGGCTGAGAAGCAACCCCACACATGAATGGTTTCGGGATGCTTTACAGTTGGCATGAGACAAGACTGGTGGTAGCGCTCACCTCTTCTTCTCCGAATAAGCTGTTTTCCAGATGTTCCAAACAATGGAAAAGGGGATTCATCAGAGAAAATGACTTTCCCCCAGTCCTCAGCAGTCCACTCCCTGCACCTTTTGCAGAATATCAGTCTGTCCCTGATGTTTTTTCTGGAGAGAAGTGGCTTCTTTGCTGCCCTCCTTGAGACCAGGCCTTGCTCCAAGAGTCTCCGCCTCACAGTGCGTGCAGATGCACTCACACCTGCCTGCTGCCATTCCTCAGCAAGCTCTGCACTGCTGGTAGCCCGATCCCGCAGCTGAAACACTTTTAAGAGACGGTCCTGCCTCTTGCTGGTCTTTCTTGGGCGCCCTGGAGCCTTTTTGGCACCAATGGAACCTCTCTCCTTGAAGTTCTTGATGATGCGATAGATTGTTGACTGAGGTGCAATCTTTCTAGCTGCAATACTCTTCCCAGTTAGGCCATTTTTGTGCAGTGCAATGATGACTGCACGTGTTTCTTTAGAGATAACCATGGTTAACAGAAGAGAAACAATGATGGCAAGCACCAGCCTCCTTTTAAAGTGTCCAGTGGTGTCATTCTTACTTAATCATGACAGATTGATCTCCAGCCCTGTCCTCATCAACACCCACACCTGTGTTAATGGAGCAATCACTGAAACGATGTTAGGTGGTCCTTTTAAGGCAGGGCTGCAATGATGTTGAAATGTGTTTTGGGGGATAAAGTTCATTTTCTAGGCAAATATTGACTTTGCAAGTAATTGCTGTTAAGCTGATCACTCTTTATAACATTCTGGAGTATATGCAAATTGCCATTAGAAAAACTGAAGCAGTAGACTTTGTAAAAATTAATATTTGTATCATTCTCAAAACTTTTGGCCATGACTGTAGTGTCATTGTTAGTGGGAAGTTTGTATAGTAAAAGTAGCTAATATGTGATCATTTTTATGTTATATTGTTACTGAGAAGTCCAGTAACTTGTATATTTACAGTCTTCCATGAGCTTGCACTGCCATCCTGAGCCTTAGTTTCTACTAACATAACTCGGGGCTCAGTATTGTAGCAAGGATACAATGAATGTTGACTTTTTTCTCAATTTCCAGCATCAGATGCACAAATTCCTGGGGTACAAGGTTTATGATATAAATTTTTATAATCCTTGCAGTTGACTAATAGCTCAATTGCTTCTGATCACTAAGGGACAGTGTCCGTGTGCAAGTCAAGTTATTGACTGTTTAACTCCTGCATTCACACAACCAAGAAACTTGGTCTGTGTGTGTGCCGGATTTACCGCCCTGGACAGTATGCTAGGTGAGGGACTCCTAGCAGTATAGTTATTTCCGCTGCTGAGAGTTCATGCCTCCCGGCGACATATTGTCCCATAGATACCTGTATTGCTTGGAGTACCTCTCCCAGAATACTGTTCTGGCCAACACACAAACCGAGTTTCACGGGTCATGTGAATGCGGGGTAACAGGTCCACAAAGCAAATGGGAAATATTAGTGTAATTTACTTGTCAGTAATAGCTTTTGACTTGGCCAAAGTATATTCATTTTCCATACATTACTCATTACTACTTGTGTTTTTTTTTTTCCTTATTTATTTTTAAGAAGCAGTTCACAGAAATCCACAATTTTTGTGCTTTTTTTTTTTATATTAATGACCTATGATTATGATAAGTATTCAGCATCTGATTGGTGGAGGTCAGACCCCCGAGAACTCCACTGGTCTTATGTTTGAAGAGACTGCAGCATTTGTGTGAGTGCTGCAGCTACTTCATTGAATTCCAACCACAGCTTAATACATTGCATAAGGGCTGTCCTTGGTAAAGCTGCTCAGCCGCGTTCACATGAATGGCACTCCTCTGCAAACAGGTCATGTGACTAATGAACATGATGTCACTGGTCTGTGATGATTGAAGTGGTACTCACCCATGCATCTCTACAGCTTCGAACAACTGATCTGTGGTGATCCCGGATATCAGGCTCCCACCAATCACATATCAATGACCTTACCCATGGATACGTCTTTAATATTGAACTCTCAGAAAGCCCTTTCACATGCCTACCAACCATCCTGGATTCAGTGGGACAGTCCCATTTCTTGGGTGCTGCCTCCGGTGACTAAATGTTTGTCCCAGCTTCATCTCATCTGTGTCTAGAGGCACTGACAGGTTCTATTCCTGTCCATTTTGTGGCCAGGGCTCATTAATGAAATATATGGGTCCGGACACAGCACATGGATATTATCTATGTGCTGTCTGTGCTGTTTTCACACAGACCCATACATGCACACGTTCATCTGCATGTAGCCTAAAAGGAATCCGGCAAGGAAAAGACAACCATTGGGTGCACTACTAACTGATACTGGCAGCACTGACTGGCCATTGGTAGACTCTGTGGAGACATATACCCTATCTGGTAACATCCAGTTGATAATTTAGTCTCCCAAGTCATTTAGTAAAACAGACCTATCATGAGAAATGTCCAGTCCTGACAGTGTTCTTCTGTCCCTTGCATCAAACTTTGACTTGTTGAACGTAGCTGGTCTTTCTATACTGACTTTTGAGCATGGAAGCAATAGGCCTCAACACACCCATCAACTCAACTGTAATGCCAGTGCACTGCTTTTGTCAGCGTACTCTCTGCCAGCAGACAGTTGCCAGGTTTCCTCTATTACACACTGTGCTTGTCCTGCTGCTGATGCAGTTACACCTGCACATAGGACGGTGTGCCTTACCTCCTTTAAAGGGTTAGTGTGTACACCTTGTGCGCCTTATCCAACCAATCCTTGTCAGCCTGTGTGCTAAAGGTCTGCTACACCTGTCTTACCTTGCCCGAGCAATATAGGATCTTAGCGTTCAAGTTCATGCGAGGGTATCTTGATACTGTGTTCTGTCCAATTCTCTGGTTACTGACCTTGGCCTGTTCTCTGTCTTTGTTGTTGTTTTTGTTCTGGTCCCTTTCTGCTTACCATCTGAGTACGACCTCTGCTTGTTACTGACCATAGAACCTGTGCAGCCCATCCTGACCTTTTGTCTGTTTACAACTTTGTACACTTTGCCACAGATCTTCAACCCATACTTGAACACTCTTTTGCTTGACCCTCTGGTGCTTTGCAATGGATTTTCTCTGACCTTTAGCCAGTTTCCACCTATACCAGGACCACCCTGAGAGGTAGTAATCTGGTAGTCTCCCTACAGCAGAGTCCAGAAGCTACTTAGACAATGCCCTTGCGAGTGGCCCACTGTTAAGACAGGTAGCTGACACAGTTTGTCCACATCCCTCTCCGTTGGGTCACAGGCGCCCCTACCAGACTTAAACCAACAATCAGTCCACTTTAGGACTCTTTCAGGCCTGACATACAGCACCCCTAATCTTAGTAAATCAATCTTTAATACAAGTAATAGATTATCAACAGTGATATAAGCCGTGGGGACGTTACTGATGATGGTAGATGTGGCAGGAATGGTTAAACTTGACTATGTAAAAAGAGGGGTCTTCTAGTTGGTTTGTCCATTCCCTATAGAAGACCCTTGACATTGATGGACTGGCGTTCAGGCAAACATTGCGCTCTACTGTAGTGCTGGTGGCAGCCATAGCTTGTGGGCCTTGGTCAGCAAACCTCAAATCCTATTATAGAAGGACAAAGAACATTGCATTTCATGGTTTTAGTCCTCTCACTGTTTACGTGGAAAACCACAAAAATATGGGTTAGTAGACAACTGAATGAGAAAATAAATGCGAATTAAGCCGGGGCGCATGGTGCACGTTCTCAGGAATTTAACCCTGCGAGGACTGGTGGAGGACCTATCGCTTGTTGTGCTAATGGCCTTGTTATAGCTCATTGTGTTTCCGAGCAGCGTCGACCCCCCCCCCCCCCTCCTCCTCTCGCAGCTTCATCACATCCTTCACACAGTCAAATACGAAATAGGTGCCACCGAGTTGTGCAAATGTCTGAATGGTAAATAAATTGGTGTTAAATATATGTATCAGACAATTACCATGCGTGCGATTACAAGCTTAATGAAAGTTCAAGCCCCGGATAAGATAATCATTTGTTTCTTAAAAGCACAATTAGAGCCATCCCGATAATTGCGGGTTTCACAATCATACTTTATATTAGCAATTTCCACCGAGCCGCTCCATTCTTCAGATATACCGGCTAAAATACAGCCCGTAGGAGCCTATTGATGCCGTCTATCTATCAATTTCTGTGTTCCTCAGGCCACATGACCCACATGTTTGCTTTGTCCACACCTGTGCTCCCAACAGCAGGGCCCGGCCTTCGCCCCTTTTAACATGTCTTTGTCAGGCAGTCAATGAATAGCTAATCTTCAAACCCCATGTTAAAAGCTATTGCAGCCCACACCGTTGTCCTGAAAACTCCTACCAGCATGCACCTGAAGCAAAGCTGGCAGCAGCAGCCTTTATGTGTTAATTACACATGCGAAGCCTATTATACAGAGAAAGGGTAACCTGCTGGCAGTGAAAATGAAGTGAATCTGCCCTTCCTGTGCAGTAAGTAAATTGAAGGTTCATTTCGACCGGAGATAATAGTTTTCAGATTCCATTTTGTGTATCTGCGACTTGGAGATGTACTTAACATTTAAATCATCCACGGGGGAACAAACCTCCTTTAAATTTACATGTTTTAGGCTTGGAGCTCTTCACTTAAAATGCTAGTTATCCCTGCTGGTTCGATATGCAACCCGACCTGCTCAGCTTTCTGTTAGAGGGCACTGGTCGTCCTGGAAAATGGATATAATAAAGCCTAGATTTAGGGTTTTTTTTTCTTCAAGTTTTTAGTTGTCGATTAAAAGGGTTATCCAGGGTTTTAGAATTAATGTCAGTTTTAGACTGATGGGTGCTCAGTTTTAGGTTGATGGGTGTTTGACTGCCAGTGCTCCCGCAAATCAACCGTTTCCCAATGATGGCGCGATCTCCAGTGATCACTCACCATTGATTTAATAGTGGCCGTTGTGAGTACTACAGGGGTTGTCCCATAGACTTGAATGGCACAACCCCTGCAGTACTCAAAACCACTATTAAAAGTAGGCGAGTGAGCGCTGCAGCTTGTGCCGTCTTTGGGAAACAGCTGGTCTGCGGAGGTCCTGGCAGTAGGTCCCCCTGCCTATCTCATGGATAGTACATCAGTTTGAAAAGCTGGATAACCCTCTTAAAGAAGTGCCAATAATCATAGTCACGTGTGATTGTACCACCCAGTTCTTTGGTATCACTTGCAGTATTGTGTCTCTATCATTTCTGTATATTGTTCTTGGCTTTAATGTTCATGTCATCCATGTACTTTTTGTGCCTCTACTATAAATATAAATATATATATATATATATATATATATATATCACACACACACACACACACACACACACACACACACACACACACACACACAAATATGTGTATATATAATAAAAAAAAAAAAACCCACTCACACACACACTTACATGTATACGTACATATAAATATGAACATGCAGTTGTTCCTCAAGTTATAATGGCCTCAAGATTTTCAACATGCATTGGGACCCGAATAACGGCGAGGCGATGCTAGTGTGAACCTAGCATTACCATCATAGAAAGTGATTTACAGTTTCCAGCAGCTATCTCTAATTTTTATTGCAAGGATCTATATTTATCTGATATTTTTTTTTCTTTATTCTTACCTATTTCACATTTTTGTGACATTTTTGAACGTTCAGAACCAATTTCTACTTTTCCATAGGGTTCAGAACAATTTACGCGTTTATACAGATACACAAGAAACGCACTTTCTGCAGTGGAGTTTTCAGCAGAATCTTAGACAAATCCACATATCATATGCAGGTTTATTGCGGAATCAGATGGTTGTTCTGTGGAATTCGCCCCAAGCATTAAAATGGTTGAATTTTGCTGTGAAAACTTCGAGCATACATTGACACACACTGGATTTAAAATCTACACCACAGGTCAATGTTCATAGTAGATTCTCCACCTACCATCTGGTTGCCAGAAGGGCAATCTTTGGGCCGCTTTCTTGGGAGTAGGGGCCTATGGATACACATCACATATGCTACAGGAGCTTTTCCAATGCATATGTTGAAGATAAAGGAAAAAAATGAATTGTGACCACAGGATGTATATACTGCAGTGACAAGTATATACACTGTTGTGAAAAATGCTCCTTGTATTTGACGAAAATCCGAATTGGCAAAAACAGCACCAAATTGTTTGTGTTTTTTTTTTTTTTTTCTTTTTTACAGATTTCACAATGCAATGCATTGCAAAGAGAGAAATTCTCCGCTACATATCAGTTGACGCTGCAGATTCCTGGCCTGCAATTCTGCATTGAAAACTTTGCAGCGCATACACCCCGTTTGCGTCCCAGTATTCATTTGCGTCACTTGGACTGAAATGATTTCGGTTCAACTAGGCGGGAAAAAAATGTTGTTGCTTCTCTGTTAACATGAGTGTATTTAATGCGTCTGCGAAAAATCGTATATGATAATGAGCAGACTTTATGATTCTAATTCTATTACCACATTATTGCTTTGAAAGCACAGTAAGCGACTTTGATATTCCTGCGTGAAATAATATATTCAGAGTAATATTCATAGCTCATTGTATAATTTTTGTATGGCTGATGTACATGCTGCTCCAACCAAACCCCGCAGACTTTTCTTTCTGCTTTACAAGAAATGTATAGCGCGTATTGTTATATAATCTGTCAAAGGGAACGGCAAGAATTAAACAGCCATGACACCGTATTCAGATTCTTCCTTCTGAAACACGGGTGAAGAATGCATTTCTGACACAAGAGCATTGTGAGCGCTTCCTTACACTCTGGTTTCCTTGGTGCCCTTGCCGGATTTCTCCCAAGCTTTGCATGGCTTTTCTGGGCCTCTGATCTTCTTCTTTTTTTTTTTTTTTTGTTAAAAAAAAAAAATATATATTTCACGTTTCTTAAAAACCAGCTCTTCATCTGTTTCATGTTGGCTTTTATTGAAATGAATAGAATCTTGCACATTTGTTAAGTGTTTTCAGGGTGCTGTGCCGGGGAGATGTACCAAGTCTCTATGGGTCATCTTAGGGGTCAGGAACCTGAGAAAGGCATGCTTTTTTTCTATTATACAAAATATGTTTCTGCTGCTTGTTCATTTTTCTTTTGTTGGAATGGCATATACTTTTTTTTTTTTTTCCGGCTCTTCTTCATTAAATAAAATTTGCCGTTTCTTCTGAGCATTTTGCTGTGATTGTCGGAATTATTGTCTCCAGGTTCACAGTAATTAACACTTTTAGCAGGGTTTGTCATGGAGTGCTCGCCTCTGACAGTGAAGGGGTTACAAGGTACTGACGACAGTATATTGGATAGGAGAAGGTTTGGGACTTGCATTAGTAATGGCTTATTATACCATAGAGGTGACCGCAGACGTATCTACCCATGAACTGCATGTAAGACTGAACTCATGGTCTTATAGAGAATGAATAGCTCTATAAATTAGCTCCCCCATTCACATGATCTATTTTCCTTTGATGGATCTACTGTAGTCCGCTGCAGCACCCCATTACTGCTCACAGGTCTCTTACATGGATCTTTAGATTTATAATATATAGATATATGGATGTAATCTTGGGGCCACATCTTGATAGGACGGGTTGGTCCTTAGACATAAAACCTCCATGGGACTCCAATTCAGTAAATATTGATGACCTATCCTTGCTAATCAGTGTATTAGTTGTATGTGCTCTATTTGTCCACATAAATATTGTTTTCTTGAGTTTTTTTGTCAGTCCTGTTGAAGTGACTGTGGCTGGGCCTCAATACCAAGCATAGCCGCTATAACAGGGTCTTGCCCGTCAGTCTATGGTGATGATAGGGCAGCAAAGAAATCCTTCCACAAAGCAGCAAAAAAAAAAATTCCGCAGTGCATATAATACCCCTAGCAACACCAAATACCAGACTGCAGCACAAAATACCTCCCCAGCAGTGCCAAATACCTGCATTCTGCAGAAATACCTCCCCAGCAGTGCCAAATACCTGCATTCTGCAGAAATACCTCCCCAGCAGTGCCAAACAAATACCACTGTGCGGCACACCATGGTACAGCATCACTGGTAGCAGCATCCCCCCATGCTTGTCCTCTTCCAATGGCAGTCTCCCCCATTCCACCTCTAGCCCATTGGCAGCAACATTCTCCCGAGTTAAAAGCTTCCAAACTTGTAGCAAATCATTTCCAAATTCAACATCTCCCATACTGAGAGAGGAGATAAGAAAAAGCACCCTACCTAAAATAGCACCATACCATGCCTCTGCCTCCAGATTACAGCATTCAGCCTGCAGACTCCAGCTGCCCTGCTCCCAGGTTAAGGACCGGTGGACTCTTGGTAGTGATACAGGGTTGGCAATGTCAGTGCAGTTTCTGCTTTAGAGTGTCTACTTTGTGCCAAAGCTGACACTGGCAAGAACCTCCACCTCACCAGTGACACGCCTCACAGTTTGAGAAGTCGTGTACTATGTAATGTACGGCTCTTGTCCGAACAATCCAGCCTTTTCAGAAACCTGATCAGTTGGGGTGCCTTATGTCAGACCACCGATTTGATAATGATGACCTATCCTAAGAATATGTCATCAGTATTTAGGTCTGGGGAAACCACTTCTAAGTTAAAACATATGTACATTTACTGTTATGGTAAAAAAAAATACTTTAGGTGCCCGTACACTTTCAGTAGTTGTCAGCTTAATGCAAGTTTGGTTAACAGCTATACCTTTCGATTCCCCTGTACACATTATACATGCTTACTTTGGCTGGAGAGATGGTAGTAAACTGCTTCCAGCCATTTCCGGCAACAGCTTAACTCCAGGGATAACAAAAGGATCAGCCACTGGAATTCAGTATGTCCAGTTCTTTTTGCCCCAACGTTATATGGTGGGAGAGTGTTTGGAAGACCCCTTATATACATTAGTCAGCCGGTCCCACCAAAATGACTGGCCTGGCCAAATTCTCTTTTGTATATGGGAGCCTTTATGGTATACTGTGCTCTGTGCAACACCCAAAGCAAGCCACTTGAAGGGTTGAACAGTTCAGAATATCCATTTTCATACACCCTTGTTAGCAAATTCTACAAAGAGTACAGTAGAATATAGTGGTATAGTATAAGTAGAATACTGCTCTTTAGGAGCTTTCCTACCCTGTATTATACAGATAATAAACAGATTTAAATGGACACCATGTAATACCTAATTTCCCCTGTGGTGGCACTGCAGGGAAACTGAACACTCACAGTTTATATGCGGAGTACAGCTGGTTACTGGAGGTCCTTGCAGGGGTACACTATGTGATCTGTACTTAAGCCAGTACTTTGTTCAGACTCTTATTAATACATCAAACAGCATTATCATGATGTAGCAGTGTGTTCTGAGAGGCGCACGCAGATGAACAGATCAGTCACACTCTTTGGGGACATACCAATAACTGGAGCCAAATGTATTCGATTGGTGTATGGCTACATACAGAGAGTTGCCACACCATAAATGTTGCTGTTCAAAAAAGCATTTTTTTTAACCCTACAGACTGGTGGTGGTCCACATTAGTCCATAAATGGTGACATGTGTAAATTCAAGTGACCATCTGTGCCCCTGATCCAATATATTATTTCCACTAAATGGTATCTTGATAAATGGATGTTCCTATAATAGGAAATTACTTTAAAAAACTTAGTAAACCAAACTTATATAATTTTACTCTAAATGGGCAATTGTAGAGAAGTCATTATATAAAACTGTTACCTATTCGGTCATGTATACCAACCAGCTATATGACAGTTCCATGCCGCCTACAGGTGCCCCAATGTATTCGTAGAAAGGTTTTATATTAAACAAACGGGTGCCCAGCTTATTACCCCTGTGGAAGCAGCAGTGCATTTTCTTATTAAGGTGCACCAAAGGTTAACTTAACAGTGAGTGCTGTAGAGAGAGATCTGGAGAGCAGCGTACAGTATATTCACACTACAGTATGACTTATGTATGGTACAGACGTTCAGTGTGAATTGAACTTCCATGTGGAACTGCTCTTTAACACCTTGAGCACACTACATACTACATACCGCACTATAATCATGTGCAAAAGCCAAAGTGCTATACAACAGCCAAATGGAAATGCCAAAAACGTGTGTCGAGCTACATGAAGAAGATAGAAACACAATACAGATATATCTAGCTGAAAGTAAAGTTCCCAAACCCAAGTCCGTGGAAAAGTGAATGACATTATTGGTTTTATAAAGAATTAAAGGGAGTCTATCAGGTCTTAAATGCCTCTCCAGCCAATAATAGTGTTATGTAGTGGCCTGCACTGTAACGCAGAAACATATCTGATGAAGACATGCAGAGATTTAATATCTTTTATATGCAAATCATCCTGTAAGTGTATCAGTGCCGGGCCACATTGGCCTACAGACAGCTGCAGATGCTCCAGCTCTCCTCTGAAATTACCTTTTCAGCCACTTCTTGGAACATGCCCGTCTGTAGGCAATGCTAGCAAATTCTGCCCTGCCCCCAGTGCACTTGCAGGCTGATTTATATATACATAAACAGATGTTTGCCTCTGCATTGCTTTGTCAATTCATGAGTACAAAGGTAAGTTTCTGCTCATATTAAAGAGGTTATGCAGGGTAAATAAAGCTTACCGGTACATTCCCTGCACTGGAGAAACTCACTAATATACCTGCAGGTTCCCCAGAGCCCTGATGATTAGTTGTGCACAGCACAGTGGGGGGTGCCTCTGTGTCCAACCTCCCTTGCTGTCACTCTGGCTCTCTATGATGTCACCTACTCCACTGTACTCCTGCTTCGTGTACATGGAGTAGAGCAGAGTCAATCCTGTGACCAATATATATGAATCCTGCCTAATTCTTAGACAATGTGAACTTGAGGTCCTATTAGTTGGGTCAGTATTCAGGCAATTATAATATCATAATATATAAATAGCAGAAATTGCTCCTCCTTCATTCAGTTTGCCTCGGCTTGTGTAATAAGGCTGATGCAAATGAGTGGTGATCAATGTGCGCACCAAGATGCTGTTGAGGAAGCCTGTATTCTGTCATTGGTCTTCAACAATTTTATTATTAGAGGTTATTTAACTTCAAACAAAAAAATCATATTCTCATATGTTCATCCTGTACATTTCTGATAGATTTAAAGGGGTTGTACAAAGTTTTTTTTTTTTAACTTTAGAGATTAAGTGATAAGTGTCTGATCGGTGAAGTCTGGCCGAGCAAGTGTCCTGCTGCACACATATCCCTTTCCCCCTCCTTGCAGGTTTTTTTTTTCCCTTTTGCTAGTGAAAGCTTTTGCATTATATTCTGGTCACATTTTTATTTAGATCACCTACCCTGAAACAATTAAACAAGGAGACATGGAAGAACCGTATGAAACATTAGCTCATTCCGCCTTCAGTTCTCAGATATTCCTGCTGTCTTGCCGGCCCTGAAGTATCATCAGCAATAAAATTAGAATCTTTAGAATGAACATCATCTGTACAACTTTGTATCCAGCTCTCAATCCATCAGCTAAATGAAATTGTTACACTAAAGATGAATATATATAGTGCTTAATCTAAATATGTCTCTCCGTGGAATACCTTAATGGTGAGCGCTGCACATAAAGTCTCATCTGTCGACAGCGGATTTCAACACTTGTGACATTCTAATTAAACACGTTATACTTCCTCGTCCACCTCTTGATTAGCTATGGATCACGGAAAGATGGACACGGGGCTGTTAATTAAATTTCTCAGATCCAAATTTACATGTCTATATTGTGTCACCTTAAGCTTTGGACATATCATTAGGGGTTAGATTGTACCTCTCTCCTTTGATTGCTCTTTATTGTTCTGCAGGTTCCATCTTTCATACGTTTTTCCAAGACATCTTACAGGTCGTCATGCTTCTTCAAGCAGTAGAGTATTGCTAATGTTTTCTTAAAGGGGTTTTCCAGGATTTATCACTGCTGATCTATTCTTAAAGGGGTTGTCCAGGAATTATGGATCTTTGCCTGGAGGCCGGGGAAGGTGGAAAAAAAAACCCAAAAACATACACGCCTGTCCCTGGCACCTTGTTTCGATGCAGGTCCTCCCCGCATATGACTGTGCTGTAATGTATGTAAGTGACGCCACATGTCCTTTCCTGTGACTGCTGAGGCCACATGTGGCGAGGATTTGTGGGGAGCTATTGGACAGTTAAGTATGGGTTATTTTTTTTTATTTTTTCACCTTTCCTAGCCTCCTGGCAGAGATCCATAATTATTGGACAATCCCTTTAAGATAGGTCATCAGTTAAAGGTCAGTAGGGGTTCAACACTGGGCCCCTGGTCAACCAGCTATTTCAAGAGGATGCAACATCCATGTGAGTGCTGTAGCCTTTTCAGTACTTACCAAGCACAGCACCATACATTTGTGCAGTGGTTGTGCTTGGTATCACAACTCAGTCCATTCACTTGAATGGGACTGAGGAGCGATCAGGCCATGTGACCGATGAATGTGATATCATATGCTCTATGAATTGGAACACTACTGATCTATGGCGGTCCCGGGTGTCAGGCCCCCATGTATCTCCAATTAATGGCCTATTCTATAGATAGGTCCTCAATTTAAAAGTCCCAGAAAAAACCCTTTTAGTGGTAAATACAATTGTTAGAATGAACTGGACCACCGTGCCAGTTAAAGGGGCTTTCTGGGATTATTTTTTTTGATGGCCTACTGTTCAGATAGAACATCAATAACCGTTCAGCTGTTCGGGGTTGCTGCGTGTGCCGCCTCTTAAATAAGCCAGTGTTCATAAATCTGCCTCTGTCTCCTCACTAGAACTCTATGACATATACTACATGCCCTGTATATTATAGTATAAATAACATGTCATAATCCACCCTTAGACAGGTGATCTGAGAGCGTCACGGCTGATTTCATTCAATGTAAAGCCTACAGTACGTTGCATAACATATGCTGCACAATCCTTCACATGTGTAGAAGGTGTGAAGTGTATCTGATTTGGCACTCACTATACATTGTATGAGAAGCGCGCTGCATTAGATCTTGAATTGTTTCCTTATTGTTACCTGATGTGGCTACATGATGTTCTTTTGAAGATTTTCTGTGCAGATCATTCTCCAAGATAACCTCTTGGCCTTGTGGGAAATATTTGTTTTCCGGTGAAATCTCTGTGACCACTGACAAAGAAGCAGCTAATGAAAGCCACCCCACTTTTTGATTTCTTTACCCCAGCCTGTTTTTTTGCCACTGTTAGGAAATATTTTCCATTCCATGGGGATATCTTACATATTACATTGACAGTTGCTGCAAATGCAAGGGAAATTGAATGATGGCGCGGAAACCTAAGCTTTGTGCCCAAGGAAAACCTTGCCTTTTGTGATTTATTAATAATCATCACCATCGTCCTCATCATCACACAGAGTCAGATCAGTCATTGCCTGAATCCACTGTGTACAGAGGCTATTGACGTGTGCTCCTTGCTGCTAATCCAGCCATGATGACCATGAGATCGAAATAGCATGTAAAATTGTGCAAACAATAGGATGTAAAAAGTTGTAAGAAAACTTAACTTAATGCTCCAATAAACTTGGTGAAGTGGAGAAGCAGGGCCGAGTCCACCAGAATCGACACTCACATTAAAGAGTCTTTCTCAAGTGGGAGAGCCCCCAATGTAACCCTTGTCTTACAACGTGGACTTGTCCTAACTGTAAAAGAAAATTTCTGATATCATGATATAGCTATGCAGATAATTCTACATTTTAGAAAACTAGATCTACAGCATACTGTATGTATACCGAAGCGTAATATGACCGCTAAATACCTCATCGCATGTGAAGTACTAATAAAAACATCTAAAGTAACGTTCTTGGTAAGCTTTAATGTGGGTATGACACATGGGCACATGTAAATATCATTGTGATGTGGCTATAACATTTCCTTTAAAGGAAATCTACACCACCAAAATCCCTTCTAAACCATCTATGTGTGTTAGGGAGACATAGTGACATGGTGCTATACTATTTTCAGTGTCTTGCAGCAGAGAATTTCTGCTTTTAACCCGTATGCAATATTACTGTTGAGTGCACCTAGGATGTGGCCGCACCTATCAGAACATAACTAGTTTGCCTGTGGGAGCACAGCCCAAATAACCACACTTAAAAATGGGTGTTTTTTTTTAATTATCATTTTAAGTAATTAATTGTTTAAATGCTGTGTTTTTTCCCACAATCCAAATTTATCATATGTCTACGGGATAGGTAATAAATGTGTGATCACCTGGGCCCTACTAGTCTGGAGGTTGAGAATGAACTGTGGCCCCATTCAAAGTCTCAAGTGACAGAGATAGTGTGGTACCCATTTACTTTACCTGCATTAGTCCAATAGGCTATGAAATGGAGAGGCAATACTGTGCATTTCCATCATCTGCTCCACTTAAGCTCTACAATGCAAGCGAGAAGGACTGGCAGGCTCAGCATTCCTGTTCTAGTGATCACCACGATACAGTAGTCCTACCAGTGGGGTCCTAAGTGATCACACATTTATCAACTATCACCTGATGAAGGGAGTCTGTCATCAAAACCAAGCAGATAGGATCAGGTCACCTGAATCAAACTGTGTTTTTTACCTTGTGAATCACTGCTTCTATTGCCAGGATATCACTGTTGGTTTCAGGTGAGCCTATCTGACTATGGGGTTGGGTTGGAATGCTGAGTTCTGGTGACAGAGTCTCTTTATAGAGGACCTCTCACCACCTCTGCTAACTCCAACTTTTTGCATTTTAATAGTTGCTGCTCCACTGATTCAGTGGACAGTTGGAATTTTTTTCTAGCCCCCACCATTCCAGAGCAATCATTTCTGTTACAAACCATTAGGCTCTCAGGTGGGCGGTTTTGGGCTTGGGAAAATAATTTGGGACCGCCCACCTGACAGTTGAGAGCCTAATTAGCATATTTGGGTTATCAAACTAACTGCAGTGATTGCACAGGAAAGATTTAAAGGTGGTAAAATGTCCTCTTTAAGGCGCATATACAGATTAGTGGAATGCTGGCCAAAGCTGCTGATTTTGGCAGGACTGGCTGACCATCTGAGGTGCCCCAATAGTACATGTCGGGATAGAGAAGGGTTGGGCTTGTTTGATCTTTTTGTTCCCAAGTGAGATCAGTTGCTACTAGAGTAATATGGCCGCAGCTTATTCTTCTCTCCTGTAAGAGCCCATCCTAAGGCTACATGCACACGGCCTGTCCTGAGTTTTGCTCATTGCTGCATGCACTGGCCTGTGATAATACACAACATGTGTATTTGGCTATAGAAATGAATGGGTCAATGTGCCAGCAGTGATAAACAGCCTAAAGTAGGCTGCTGGTGGAACGTTGAATGATTGACTGCTCAGCTGTTTTCGAGAGTTCCATATAAATGAACGGCGAGACTTGTGCATGTGCAGCCCTCTCATTTGCGACTGTGAATGGGGAGCATATTCTCAAAATAGATGTGGCACCCACCTCAGTTAGGCCGAGCGTACAGCCCAAGGTTCTTCTGATGCTCTGTTCCATTCCAATATATTATAACACGTGCTCTATAAATATCAGAATGGAATGGAGCATTGCAAATCGGAAGAGCCTTAGTCATTTGTGGTACATCCTATGGATATAGCCATTACTGTTTTATTTATTTATTTTGCTTACTTATATAGCGCCATCATATTCCGCAGCGCTTTACAGACATTGACAGTCTCTGTCCCATATAGGGCTCACAATCTACATTCCCTATCAGTATGTTTTTGGAGTGTGGGAGGAAACTGGAGTACCCGGAGGAAACCCACGCAAACCTTTTGACATGGGAATCCTCTTTGAGGTCTGGGTGGCATCAAGTATGGCTGCCGTTTGTCATCATGAAATGCCATTTAGTTGTCCCAGGCAGCTGAGTGCCAAATCGGCCTAGATATATTATGACACATTCTCTGCTTCTTTAATCCTGCCAGTGGGGATTTTCGGACGGCTGTATGACAATCCGATAAGAGATGGATAAGCTTTGCATATCAAGTATTTTATAGTACTTAATGCCAGTCAAGTGTCCTGTATTGGCTTCTAATTGAAGAATTGAATTTCTTTTGATAGTAGGAGGAAAACATAGATTTACATTACAATACTGCATGTGCTTGGATTCTAGGAATACAGATGTGTGTATTCAATATTGATTCCTTGTTTCTCTATCTTTTGCAGTGCTCCAATGCCCTACCTCATAGGAATACACTCAAGCCTAATGGAAGTAAGTTATCTCTTTGTATAATTACAGAGTAAAGAGTTCTTTCAGTTTATCTCTCAATGGGATTTTTTTTGTGTGTAGAAAATTGTTGTTGCAATTTGCACACATTAGTCTAAGGGCTTAGGCACATGACCGTGTAACTACATACCAAATCTGTAATATAGAGGTTTATAAACTGAGATACTAGGATACGCCATCACTTTGTTATTGGCGGGTGCTCCCAGTAGTTGGACAACCACCATTCAGAAACTGATGTTACAGCCATCAAAATACAGGAGCTTCACTAACCCTGCTGCCCCTTCACAGTTCCTTGTACAGTTCGTGGCCTGGAGCACTGCTATCCAAGAGAAATGTCAAAGGGACTTTGAGTCTTTGATATGAGTATCAGTGAGGATGCCAGAGAGCAATATAAACTATACCATTACAAGATAGACTACCTCTTTAAAGGCATATTCCAGTCGCAACAAGTTACCCCCTATTCGTAAAGTACTTCAGCTTTTACAGGTGGTCCCATTAAAATGAATGGAGCGGCTGCAAGCATTTCTGACCACTGCTCAATTCAAACTGTTGTGCAAAACACCTCATTCTCAAGACGACTGGGGGTCCCAGCACTCGTACCCCACAATCATTACAATACCCGAAACTGGGTAATTTTTTGAGGGCAGAATACCCCTTTAGGCTATATGCACACATGTGCCTGTGCCAGGTCCGTGGTTGAATGGCACAGATTGCATTAATATCCATTAATATCCTTCAGTGAGCCAGGCTGCAAAACAGACGGGTATAAGTGTTTAACCATGGTCTCCTGGCCCCATATGCAGAGCGGTGATAATATACGGGCATGTATATGGGGCCGTTAAAATATAATGAGTCAGCACATCATTTTTAGTATCACAGTACAATCTTGTGTCGAGAAAATCAAATCTTAATCCATATGCAGGTGAGCTGTACAGTGCGCCCAGTGTGTGGCCATGTCTGCCAGAGCTCCCATTTTCACCTTAGGTTGTCTCATATTGGGGCCAGCCTTTATGTAGGGAGTGGTGCTAAGTAGCGGCAGATGCAGCCATGCCCCAGGGAGCACTGTGTCACTAACCGCCCCTACAACAGTGTATGAGGGGTTTAGAAGAGATCAAGGTAATGGAAGAAGTGCATGTAAGGAAATCTACTGTCTTTAATGTCTCTGTAAATTTCCAAGTAGATAATACAAGCTTTCTTGGACATCTAAAGAAGGAATCACTTCACAGGTCTCTTTTGTGTACATATTAGCCATGGCTGCTGTCATATACAGTGCACCCTTCTCCTGCCCTGTTGTCAAAAACAGCTAAATCAAGATATCGTTCTCCCACCAAGTCATAGAGACAGGACTAGACAAACTTACAAATTCCCCATTTATTTTTCTCGTCTGTACGGGAGATGTGGAGTTCTCGGAAGGTTGCGGCCGGCCTTAAATTTTTGAGTCTCTTAAACATACATTATAGAGCATTTTCGATACACTTTGCTGAGCAGATGAGGGAATTGTGAAAAGCCGTAAAGCTGCAGCAGGCTGTACGAGAGAGAAGTCATTATTTTATTTTTATAGTGCTAGGCATACTGAAACTGACACAATTGATTAGTGCGGGGAAAGTATTGTACGATTCCTTTATAAGTTGGGAGCTAATCCGTCAGCAGCACATCAGCTCTGTCACTAAGGCCAGATTATATTACTTGTTCTGCGTCTCTGGGAATTTGATGAAAAGCCTTGAGCGTACTCTGCTTGTTCTCTGTCAGATATTAGGACCAAGACGTGGCTCAGTTTACGTGCACTGCAGAAGCATGGCTTGATTATTTCCTGTGTTTGATCACAGTAGGGTGCCACAGCATTCTTTCCGCAAAAAGCTGTCTGCTATTTATGAGTTAATAAAGGCCAATGAAATTTCTGCACAGATAGAAATTATTAGGCTCATTATGAGGATCTTGCACTCGCGCGTCTCTCTCTCTCTTCCCTACTATTCTAAAAGCACAAAGGAAAAAACAATTGGCAGATGATCATTCTTAAACACCATCCGTAGTGTCAGTTCTCACCTGCCGAAAAGAGCCATGAAGGACAAAGATGGCTGCTCTTATTCCCTGGGATGTTGCACATATTACTTGGGGAACATTTGCTGTCTTTTTCTATGTCACTGCAGGTTATGACTAGATGGGATAGCCACTTAGTGTATGTATGCCTTTTAGATGTGTGTAATCTATTTCCGGAATGATTGGTTTACTTGGAAGCATTGGTTTTGGTAAATTAGAATATGTGCTAGGCAAGTAGGACGTGTGTGTATGTATGTATATGTGTGTATGTATATGTATATATATATATATCAAAGGAATTCAGTGCAATTTAAGAATCCTATACACCTGTGTTTGGAGAGAGTGTCTGTCCCCAAGGATTATTAAGGGCATAGGGAAGGAGACTGGTAAAAAGAAAAAATGACAAAAAAATTGTATTGTCAGTGGTTCTAGCATTAAATTAAAAAAAAAAAAAAAAAAAGTCAGCATTTTTGTTGTCATACTTCTGGTGGTGGCCCTGGACTCAATCAGTCTCCTTCCCCCTCTGGTGCCGGATGATATATTCTCTTCTTATTTCCCCTGAAAAAAGGCATTATTTTCAGCTGTACTGCCCAGGGCTATGAAGTCCAAGTCAAGACCAGTTTTTGGTGGAGTCAGAGTTAGAAGAAATGTTACTGACTCCGCCCTCAGAATAAAGTGGTTAATTATTTTTAATTATATTATACAATTATTGTATAATTAATTAGATGTACAGTTTGTTACATATTTACTTTCATAGGAATCAGTGACTGGCTTAGATTAGAGGATCTTTGCTGTTTCTGACCGACCATGGCTGTCAGCCATTTACAAGTTGGAATCAGGCTGTGGAAAAATAGGAGTTGGATTTGGTTACTGCCAAGGCTCTGCTCCTTCCCTGACCAGCAGGGCAAAAAGCTCTTTCTATTGGCTGCTCTGTAGTGAACAATGTTCTATCCTATTTGATGTTGGCATACATGGTAGAGAGGGTGCCTTCATGAAGGATTTAAATTAGCCTATTGTTTTGGGTTTCGCCACCCAGGACGGTAGGTCTTAGTGTTTGTTTCCCGCTTTCTCACCAATTCCATTACCCATGGACTACTTTTACCACTTTGCTTGCTAGTAAGTGGGGTTTTCATGCACAGATTTTCACCACCGTCTACAGAGCATGAGAACAATCTGGGCTAAACCACCTCTTGCGAAGAACTCCACAGCAGGCCCATGGTCCGCTTCTATGACATCTGCGTAATTGAGTTTATTGGCTGTTCTTCATGCATTATTATTTTTTTTTTAATGTATAAAGATTTAGAGGACCTTTTTCAATGTCTTTGTGCCAGTTTTTTCATGGCATCCATTAGTGTAAATTATAGTGCAAATCTATGTCAACTTGTAGCTGGCGTAGATTTCATTTTATGGAGCTTGGGCAGCCAAAACTGCATCCGATCTATTACATCGTGCGCACCTCTATTCATTTAGCGTGGCTCACTTTAGCACACCTCTTGTAATAAATTCCCCCATAGACCATTTTAATGACAAATCCATGCAAAAATTACATTTACATATGACTCCGTAACATTGTAAAGTAACATATCTCCTGACATTGTTAAACCCCTGCAAATAGGGGGGACCTACAGTGTCCTCCGGAGACTGGATTTAAATATGCAGTCGTAGAAAAAAGGAAGGCACTTCTTATTAAATGCCACTTATAGCGCTGCCCTTTTAGTGAACACATTACCCCCCCCTTTTAACTGTACGACTCACATAATTACAATTCTAAAAAATAGCTTTCAGCTCCCGCCATAGCAGCAATACACATACTCGCTTCAGTAATAACATTAAGCGCTAAAATATTCACTTATCTTAACTGCAAGTAGTTTATCTTCTAAGAAGCTGATTTTTTAGGAATTGGATCTTATAGTTTTATAAACTGATGTTCCTCTCAAAGTTATTGTTTGTGTATGAGACGAGAAGAAGAAAGCCGAATGTTCTCTGGGTGGCATTTATAGATAGAGCTCTGTACTTCAAAAAGCATCCAATTTAGCTCCCAGATAAGTTCGCTTTCTCCATTATGGCATAAAAAAAAAAATCTCAATGGGCTATTTGATCTGCTATTTACTGGTAAGTAAAGTCTAATTTGCAGAGTTATCTGTGTAGAAAAGGAAAGCCTTAGACAGACAATTACATTAGTCTACCTGAGAGTCGGTGATACTAAAAGTATTGTGTCTACACGTATGTCCTCCGAAAAGTAACCCAGAAACACCAAGGGTAAACCCAGTACTGAGTCATTTATATTATTTACCGCCTCACAATATTGTCACCTACCGACAATTTCGGAGTACTCGACCAATGTACGGAGAGTGGACTATGGTAATCCGCATGAACTTACTTTAGTTACTGGTGGGAGGAAATTACTGCAACTTTCTATTTAATATGGTCATTTAGGAACTATACTATAATTCTGTTTACTATATTTATTCTATTATTTGATCCAAAATAATTAGTAATTTCCAACAATCTCACTACATGGTTAAATAGATTCAGACCTGGTCTTTGTAGGAGTTTAAAAAATTATCCTAACAGGTAATAAATTAGGTAAAATTAACAAAAAAAAAAAAAAAACACAAAAAGAAATAAATAATACTCGCCCGTTAAATTCAGTGCCACTCCAATGTTGATGCTTCTGCGGTCCCTGTTGTTCTTTGTTTACTTCGTTGTAGAGTGGTAGGTGACATCAATGCTGCAGCACTGGAAATGGGGGCCCAAAGGGTTTACCCAAGCTGCAGCATCGGAACGGGGGGGGGGGGGCAAGAAAAGGTAAGAAACAAACACTGCAAAAAAAAGTGTTTCACTCTTAACAACAGAATCGCTGACAAGTAAAACTAAAACATGACTGTATTAGTGCAGTGATAAAATATATAGATCATACCCCCAATAGGCAGAAGTATGGTACCAAAACCCTAAAATTGGGCAAAACTATATTGCTTCACAAGGGGATGTATATTAAAGAACTCTCTATAGGACCATGGCTATCTCATTGCGGATATAGGCAGCCACTAACCAGGCACAATTAATAACTTTCAATACTTTCAACTTTCGATACCAGAACAAGTAACATTCACAGGCATATGCATATATATATATATATATATATATATATATATACATATGCCTGTGAATATATAAATATAATTTTTTTGTGGATTCTTCCAAAATCCTTTTAAATCCAAATCACTGATGGCTCAGCTCCCTCTTCCCTGTCCCTGATCAGAACCCTTGTATATCATGGAACATTCCCACGATACGCCATAAAAAGTATCAAAGTCAATTAATCTTTTTCTGACTAAGGCTAGGTTCACACCTGTGCTTACATTTTGTTTGGGGTTTCTGTCCCCAAACCCACTTAAAAAATGCGGAGAGAAAAGTCTTGCAAAAGCAGGACTTTTCTCTCTGCATTTTTCCACATTTTTCGGGTTAGGATTCCATTCATCGGGTCTCCAAGCGGACCTGAAGAATGGAAACCCAGACGCAGGTGTGAACCTAGCGGCAATTTTCCTATGTCCAGATACCTGCTGTAAAGCAAATTGCTGAAACTTCTGTTTCAGCTTGTCAGTAATAAATAAATAAATAGATAAATAGAAACATGCAATCAGATTGCTAAAGATTAGACCGATTAGAAACACATTAGAAAAAAAAGAAAATATTGTACTGAACATTTTTAATTTGTAAAAAACTGTTACTACATGTCAGTAGCGGTCACCAACCCCCATGCTGCTGCCGCAGCTTAACCACACCTCTGTCACCTTGTTCATGGGCCATTACCATAGGGTGATCACAGCTAGTGCAGTTCAGTTGTATTACTAATGGTTCTGCTACTGTGGTGGGTTACGGTGGTCAGCATGCACAGGGGCCTTGCTACTTTTCGAATGGCGGATGTCAACTAAAAAAAAAAAGGATTGGGTAGCAGGATTTCAACATGCCCTGTCCTAAGGATATGTCATCAATACCAGATCAGTAGCAGTCTAACACCCAGCACTCCTACTGATCAGCTGTTCTCAGCAGCTGCTAAGCAGAAAATGGAGCAGGAAGCAGACAGCTCCATTCTCTGGTGTAGTGGCTAAACTGAGCTACTGCAGCTTAGTTCCCATTCAAGTGAATAATACATGATCTGCAGTAACCTGGTTTAGCCACTACACATAGAACAGCACTGTCTGCTTCCTGCTTTATTCTATATGTATCAGCTGCTGAGTACAGCTGATCAGTGGGGACGCTGGGTGTTGAACCCCCACCAATTTTATACTGATGACCTATCCTTGGGATCGGATCATTATCGTTTTAAACCCAGAAAACTCCTTTAAGGGTACTAACTGTCTCTAGATGTCTGCTGTTAAGAAATACATGGCAGAATTTGAGATTTTTACCTATTTAACCTTAATGCAGTGCCAAAAAATGTCTGGCAGCATATTACAATTCTGAAGGATTGGAGAACTTCCATTCACCAATAAGATCCCTTAAGGAGTGAACTGATAATGATAAGGACACACATTTTGTTAAACCAGTAAGTGAGAGATTGCAGATCAGTTTAGTCTTTCGCACTACCTGTTTTATTATCACATTTTAGATATTGTAATACATTGTAGCCTTGTATGCAGTAAGAGACACCATCAGTAAGGTAGATCCCGTCAGCCACATAGTACTCAGGAAGGAGGATTTTTATTGAAGCCATTAACTCTTTACATTGCCAGGCAGTAATTTCTGTCATTAGTCCACCATGTCACCTTAAACGTTCCACATAATTTTGATCTCTGCCAATCTACATCTGTGCACTGGCGATGCTGCCAATAATCAGCATATTGCATGGTAATGACTGGTGCACCTAATAAATATTCTACATTGTATGCACCCAGTAATAATGTATTGCAACCTAATTTGTCATGGAGACCAAGTTATAGTATAATTGTGTGTGTCTGGTTCTTCAGCAGGACTGTGCCATAAACTACCTGTGTGTATACCTAGGGCACTTTGTGGACTTCATTACTCCCATTAAACCATTGTCTTACTTTCTGACATGCTGTGAAGATGTGCTTTAATGCTAGTAATTATATTGTAGAAGAAGGAGGTTTATCCTGTAGTCCAGGTGAACTGTATGTATGAGGGTTTATCACTTGTAGGCTAATATACTTTACTTTAATGTTTTCTTAGTGTGTTCTTCCGTATTGGGGAATATGTGATTATGCTGCAATGTAAAGATAATACGTGTAATGTAATATAGTACATTATAGGAGCATTAAGAAATATCCAGGTTTTTTTTTATTAACTATCATTATTTTTTACGTGATTATTGTAATGGTTCTTAATATTTTCATGGTTCTCGATTTTATTATGTAGTTTTTCTTTTTTTTTTAAATATATTTTAGCTTTATGTTTCACAGTATGTGTCTGTTTAAAAAGGACCTTTTGCCACCTTCAGCAAGTCCAGTGTTTTACATCATTTAATAGGTGCTGCTCCACGGATTCCTGCACAATTGGAATTTTTTGTCAAGCCACCACCGTTCTCGAGCAATTAATGCTATTAGTTTTGGTGCCTGGTATGCTATTTAGTCTCTGAACTGTTGGGTGGGCGGTGTCAGGCAGGAGCAGACAAGGGGTGTAATTCTGAGCTCTGACACTGGCTGCCTCTGATTGGAGCTCTGAATCACACCCCCTGCCTGACACCGCCCTCCTGACATTACAGAGCTGAAATAACATGTCAGGCACCAAAACTAACTGCACTTGTTGCTCCAGAATGGGGAGGATTAGAGAAAAATTTCCAACTGTGCTAAAATCAGTGGAGTGGCAAATATTAGCATATGCTAAGAATTAGAATTGGTGGATATGGTGAAAGGTCCTCTTTAAAACTTACACACTATTAGTAAATCCAAATGCCAGGTCCAAAATGCTTTCAAAACCAATAATAGTACCATGTAGGGAACTTTAATAGGGACAGAAACATACTTTTGTGGCCACAAACTGATGAAGCAGTGCAAAGACGATCACTTTTTTATGAATAAGCAAATCAGCCTGTAAGAGCACCAACAGTGGGGCCTGATATGCAGATTTTCCTACAGACAACTGGAGGACCAGAAAAAGGGAGAGGCTGACCACTACAATAGAGCAGGGGTCCCCAACCACCAGTCCGCAGAGCAGGACCGGGCCGTTAGGGGTTCTTTTCCGGTCCGCGGGGCAAAGGGCTGGCCTCAGTCTTAGCTGGATACTTTGTGCTAGGCCACATTGCTATGGTAACGTGTAAACTATTCCAGTAGCGCGGCGTCCTGTAGCTGCTAAGGATGCTGTGCTACCCAATAGTTTACACGTTACCATAGCAATGTGGCCTAGCACGAAGTATCCAGCCTCAGTGTCACCATAGCATCCCGATAGAGAGCCTTCCCGTCTACACGGTGGAGCTCGCCTATAACCCCGCCCCCATATGACCAAAGCCCCACCCCTCCCTGCCGGCCCATCCTCTACAGCAGCCAGTCCCTGGTGCAAAAAAGGTTGGGGACCACTGCAATAGAGGATACATATGGAGCCCAATATACCTCATTAACTATAATGGAGTCCGCCGGGTATCCGTCATTTTAAAACTGTTCTATCCACCGAATTTCTCTATTACATTGCGACTGATGGAGACTCTGACACATATGTGAACTTAGACTTAAATATACATCATGTTTATCAAAAACCGCGAAACATTTCATTAATCTGGTGCATATTTTGCATTGCAGACTCCAGCATAACTGACTGTAAATCTTCCCTCACAATTTATTATTTCCATTGTATGGACTGAATATTAGTGGAAACAAGTTAGTTAGTTTGGAGCTAGGAAAGTTAGATATCCTTGTTTGCTGGTGACAGTCAAAAATATTTGGCACAAAGAGCAGGAGAGCACTATATACTGTCCTTGCAAATGCAGAGAGTGGGCCAATATGTGGTATATGGATTAGGATTAGGCGCCATAAAGAACCCCCTAGAGTTGTTGCTGGTTTTGCTTTACTATTTGTCTGTCTGGCTACCTGTCTGTCTGTCTGGCTACCTGTCTGTCTGGCTACCTGCCTGTCTGTCTGGCTACCTGTCTGTCTGTCTGGCTACCTGTATGTCTGTCTGGCTACCTGTCTGTCTGCCTGGCTACCTGTCTGTCTGCCTGGCTACCTGTCTGTCTGTCTGGCTACCTGTCTGGCTACCTGTCTGTCTGTCTGGCTACCTGTCTGTCTGTCTGGCTACCTGTCTGTCTGGCTACCTGTCTGGCTACCTGTCTGTCTGTCTGGCTACCTGTATGTCTGTCTGGCTACCTGTCTGTCTGTCTGGCTACCTGTCTGGCTACCTGTATGTCTGTCTGGCTACCTGTATGTCTGTCTGGCTACCTGTCTGTCTGCCTGGCTACCTGTCTGTCTACCTGCCTTCCTGTTTATCTGTCTGCCTGGCTACTTGTCTGCCTGCCTGGCTACCTGTCTGCCTGCCTGGCTACCTGTCTGCCTGCCTGGCTACCTGTCTGTCTGCCTGCCTGGCTACCTGTCTGTCTGCCTGCTTGGCTACCTGTCTGTCTGCCTGCCTGGCTACCTGTCTGTCTGCCTGGCTACCTATCTGCCTGCTTGGTTACCTGTCTGTCTGTCTACCTGCCTTTCTGTTTATCTGTCTGCCTGCCTACCTGACTGACTGTCTGTTATTTATCTACCTACATATCTATTTGTGTTTTATATATCATTTAATGTTTATTTTCCACAGCTCTCATGAAGATAAATGTAATAGTCCCCTACCTATTCTCACTTAGTTTCCTATAGTTTTCTCTTACAAACCTGTAGACAGATCCATTCTCTTCTCTTTTATCTTATTTAATTTCTTGCCCGCTTTCCATAAATTGACAGAATTGCTACCCACAATACATAATTAATATGGTCAGGTATCCATTAACTGTTGTGCTCAGCAGTGCAGCCTGCGTCACAGCGGATAAGAGTTATATCATCTGTTACAGGTCATGAGGTCCCCTCAGTTACTTGTGGCATCCCATTAAAATACGTGGACAGCAGTGTGCCCTGCTTTTCTTTGTTAATTTTCCTATCATCAGAGCCGTTTGTCTTCATATAAATGATCTGTATTTAACAATCCATAAAGCGACTTCAAAGAAAAATAAAGCGTCTCGAGCAGCATCGGTCATTAGGAGAGATAATGGAGCATGCTATGGACGCCAGTGATCAGGGTTCGTGTTGCACTAGGTAACTGACAGTGATCAGCAGTGTTGTATTAACCCCCCACAGTATATGTACTGTTTGTACATGTCATTCAGGCACCAACTATATTTTAGTATTTCTGCTAACAATCTGCTAGAAATGTAGTTCTCGTGGTTTCTGTTGTATTATCAATTTAATAGGGCTGTTAACATAAAATATACAGTTTGAGACGACTAAATTGCATCTGTTGTAAATCTATTTTCTTTTATATATTAGTATTTGTAAGAGATATATCAGTTATGTCATGATCCACCGGATAACAGATATCAATGCAAAGATACCACTACATCTATCTGTTAGTATGACATGTTAATGTAAATATACCGTATGGTATGGTTAACCTCTTAAGAACATAACCTAGTTTGATACTTGAAAAGGACCTTTCACCTCCTCCTCCTCCCAACTCCTTGCATCTTTCAGTAGGTGCTGCTTCACACACTTGGAATTTTTTTCTGTTTCCCCCACCTTTCCCAAGTCATCATTTATGTTACTTTCAGCACAACAGGGCTCTCTACGGTCAGGTGGGCGGTTCCTGTCTGTCGGTTCAAGCCCAGGACCACCCACCTGACAGTAGAGAGACATCGACGACTAAAGAAAAAATTCCAACTGTGGCAGTATCAGTGGAGCGGCGCCTATTAAAGAATGCAAAGAGTCGGAGATGATCAAGGTGGTGAAAGGTCCTCTTTAACCCCTTCCCGACATCCATTGTAATAGTACGGCGGATGCTGGGTCTTTAAAGATGGCGGCCGCTCTGCTGTAGCGCGGCCGCCATAGATACCGGGTTTCCGCTGTAATGTACAGCGGAAAACCGGAGCGAATGCCCGCGATCTTAGTCCATTCTGATTGCGGGCATTGCAGGCCAGGGTCCCCCCCCAAAGTAAAAAAAAAAATAAAAATTTGCCCTTGGGGCAGGTCCCCATCAGCCCCGTACCTTTCCCGTTACAGGCTGGCTCCCGCGCAGCGAGATCACAGGAGCCAACCTGTTGCATGGCAGCCTTGAGCCTTATGAAGGTCTATAACCAGCTGCAATAGTAACATACCGAAAGTCCCATAGACTGCAAAGCAGGTTCAAGCCTAATAAAATAGTACTAAAAATTTTTTTTAAAAAAAGTTTAAAAGAACAAAAGAAAACTAAAAGTTAAAGACACCCCCCCCCTTTCCCTAAAATAAATATAAAACTTAAAAATTACTGTGAAACACATACATACACATTAGGTATCCCTGTTCGAGATGAGCGACGTATTCAAAAATTCGATTCAGCAACTTTGCCGAATTTCAATATATTTTTCTATTCGATCCAAATTAATTTACGGCGAATAAACAGCTATTTCCTGTCTACAGAGGGCCGGGGTGGGCGGCAAAATGGCGGAAACCCTTGGATGCCGTGGTCATGTCTCTCCCCAACATGGACAACTTTTATTCATGTGGAAGGATCTACTAATTAGCAAAGAAACACCTACCCAATCACATCACTAGAGATTATCGTGTGACCGTCTGATGTCACAAAGGTCCTTACTAAATATTCGTTACCGCGAAGCATCAGGAAATCCGGATTCCATGTGAATCGAATATTTCCTGAAATTCGGATCGAATTCCACTTCTGCAGCTTCGATTCGCTCATCACTACAGTTAACGCCGTAGCGGGAAAATCAAAAGTACCAAGCCGCCTTTTTTTTCACAGTTTCACCTCTGATATAAATTTGAATAAAAAGTGATCAAAGTAATAGACATTCACCAAAATGGTATAACTAAAAATTACATCTGGCCCCACAATAAAAGACACGCTACGGGTGTCAGAATATCGCGACTTTAAGAAAAAATTTTTTTGCAACGATTTTTGTTAAGGGGTTAAAATGTAAATAAAACTATATAACTTTGGTATCCCAAGAATCGTACTGAAGCATAGAATACAGGTGAGAAGTCATTTTGGCTTCAGAGTGAACGCCATAAAAATGAAGCCCGTAAGAAAGTCGCACAAATGCACTTTTTCTCCAATTCTACCCCATTCTGAATTTTTTTTTTCAAGCTTCCCAGTACGTGGTACGGATTAATAAATGGTACCATTATGAAGAACAATTTGTTCCGCAAACAGTAAGCCCTCATAAGGCTCTGTGAACGAAAAAATAAAAAAAAAAAGCTATGGGGTTTGTCACCGGCAGGAAGGGGTTGAGAATGCGTTGTACGTTTCCATTGCACCATTGTAGGACAAAGACTCTCTGCTGGATCCCCAACTAGAGAGGTGAGTTTATAGCATGTTATTTTATGCCTCTGCAGGGGTTAAAAATAGGAACTTGTCTTGAGAGCCTACCATGCAAATTTCAAATACTATTGCCACACAGTGCGCAAATAACACTATTGTTTAATATTGCCCTTGACTTGAGAAAATTGGGGCTTATTCACACTGACTCCATCTGACTATCTGCATGATGGTGTATAGAGCCTTTAGTATGGAGCTGTGCAGCCTCCATGCGCTGCTGTACACATATTGGGATTACACTGAAAACAACCACATGTCGACCACAGGACCTGGTGAACTTATGGTAAAGCATTAAAAAAGCAAACAAACATATATAAGGTTATTTATACGAACAAACAGCCGCCCAACCCACCCACAGCCAGATGCTTCCTCCATTATCTAGACACCTGTCCACAGCCAGATGCTTCCTCCGTCATCCAGACGTACATACAAAGACTGGTGGTCAATTACACGGACTCTAAGGAGCAGGTAGTCACTGTATATACTGCACTAGGTGGGGGCTACACATAGACTCGGGTATAATAGTAACATAGTTGATAAAGTTGAATAGAAACACGGGCCCATCTAGTCTAATCCCCTACAGTGTTGATCCAGAGAAAATATAGCCATTTCCAGAAATATACCTATAACTTGTGGTACAATATTTTTAATTTCAAACTGTCTAAGCATTGCTTTTATGTCATAATTTAAAGGCCTAGGCATAAAAAGATTAGATTAGTACCCACTTTAGTTCAGCTACATCCTTATATGCTGGTACCCAAAACTGTACACAATAGCCCAGATTTGCTAATAGAAAGACACTCTGAAAATGCTCCAGATTTACCACACTGACTGATGCTGGATGATAAATCTGGTATATCTTTAGACTGTCTACCAGGTTAGCAGACATAGTGGCTGCTGTAGGGTTCCAACAACTAATAGGGCCTTTTTCCACTGATCTGCATGGTGCAATTGATATATGGATGACGGAAGAGGAAAACTGAATGCACCTCCATTACTTTACTGGGACATCATAACAGCTGCATATCACATCATTATAGTTACACTCTGACTCCTGCTTCAAAATAAAATAATTAGATTATGCAATTATTATTGATTAATTAGTAATTAATAGTAGTAATTATTATAGAATTATTTACGGTACATAGTTTGTTACATATTTACTTTCATAGTAACTAACTTTTTAATAAATTAAAGAATCTTTATTGCTTGTGACTTGTGACCGTGACTATCAGCCATTCTTGAAGGAGTCTGAGTCAATTCACGAGTGTATATGTGATCAGGAGTTGGGTAATATGTGCTGTACTGTGGGCCCCCAGAATGAATTTACTTGTGGACCCCAGGCCTCACTGTCCAACATTGTATAGGAAAGATCCCCAAACCATTGTCATTTCTCCACTGCCAGCTTTTGCAATAGGCTGTGAGCTTTTTTTTGGCATTGCTAAGTCATTGACTATGGAGAAATCCCTTATGTGAACTATTTGGAGAAGGTGTTTTAGATGGCCTTTTTATTACCATTAATGGAGAATTTTGAGGGGAATTTCTGTAATAAAACCCCTGCATGAAATCATTTCCATCATGGCTTGTAATGACAATTTGTTTGTTCTCACGTGTTTCTGAAGAAAATCTGGTTCAGGGGCGTTTTGTATCACCCAGTTTGCGGCAGCTGCTTGCGATAAGGATCTTCCAGTCACCTGTCTATGATCCAGGATACTACTGAAGAAGGTTGGTGGGAGGGTGGCGGAAGAGTGGAGGATTCTCACAGGGGGAGAGCAGAAGCCCACCTGCTGTGCTGGGATCAAAGGGTTGGGAGGTCAGATCAGACTTAACCACATCTGTCTGTTCAGTCGCTTTTTCAGATTGTAAATCTGAACGGGATTTCATTAAGTCTTCCCCACTTTGTAGCCGGCTACGAAATGATAACACTTTATATCTGTAGACTTTCCTGCTTCTGCAAAACATTTTGACATATCTAATTCCTGGTTTAAGGGCACCGCTTGAATGTGTCCTATGCTGATGTTTGTATGGCCCAAAAATATCTCAGATGTTTAATTAAACCATACAAGAAGAACTGGGTAACAAAGCCCAGATGAGAGGTGGACAGCCCACACTCTTTCACAAATATACACTTGCAGACAGTGTACTGATGGAACTTGGCAGGGAGGTTTTTCCAAAAATCTTGGAGAACTAAGCACAGATCTTCTGTGAATGTAGGCTTGCTCAGATCTTTCTGTCTCTTCATGTAATCCCAGATTGGATGGTGTTGAGATCAGGACTCTGTGGAGGCCATATCATCACTTCCTGGACTCCTCCTCCAAAGGGCAAAGGTCATACCAAATATTGATGGCATTTAGATTTCTCTATTGTTTATTCATTTCATTTTAGTAATTAACACTTCTATTTTTGAAAACTTTCTTTACAGCATCAGTGTCCTCTTCCAGCCTTTTTCTGACGACACTGGCAGCGGGGATCACCACTGAGGCCTGTGATTGGGCCTCAGCGGTCACGTGGGACGTGCCGAGCATCACAAAATGGTGCTCTTCATAAATCCCCCCTCTAAGATCTTAGTTTTCTGTGATGTTTTCTTGAGGTCACCTGTCACAATAAATCCTCTGTGTTGGATTGTACTTCTCACTGCACCATTCTGTCTAACCCAGAAAAGATCCTGTGAGTGACTGTCCCTGTCGCAGAACCTGGAGAATAGGCCGTCTCCATGACTGCGTATACTAGAACAGAATATAGAGACCTTCACCTTACGATGGCCGTTGTGGGGAAGGTATCTTGGTAGAAGCAATGGTGTGAACCTAACCAGTCAGAGAACAGGTTTTATTTTAGAAAAACAGCAAAAATAAATAAACCTTTACTTCAAGTACAAAACAAAATACAGCCTTAACATCAGGCAAAAGAATGTAAACAAAACCCTGCTCATCCGAGCACTAACTAAACAGTAAAAACTAACTATACGTGTGGCTTTCTATCAACCACACGAACAATACAAAGTAGCACAGTATCAGACTCTTAGTGTTATAGGAGAGACCCAGGCACCTCCTCTCGCTCCCAGGATCTGCCCTGAAGTGCAGTCTCTGCAGCCTTTTATGGCCCGAGCCTGGGACCCACACCTGGGGGTGAAGCTTATTCAAGATCCACCCTGGACCACACATAAGTCAGAAATCTGGGAGAGCTATACCGTGATTCCAACACTTTGCCTGTCACCTTCTCACAACGTCTACAATAATTGAGTTTCTTCAGGGATCCCAATATACACAAAATGACAAAATGGAACAATTGTAAAGGCCAAAAAAAAATCTTAAAGTTTATTGTTTCAAAATGGTCAGCAACCGGATCTCTATCTAAATGATAGCTATATGAGAGAAAAAGAAAGAAATGAGAGAAAGAGAGAGACGCAGAAAGTTAGATGGGAGGCGGACTATGTTTTGGCTTCATAGATGTTCTACCAAAAGTCTCTATATTTTTCCTCGCCCTTCTCATCATCAGAATCTTCAGATGGCACAGGCACTTCTATTCTCCTGACATCTTAGAATAGAAAAGAAAAACCATAATGAGGAGATTATCACATATTAAGTATCACATATTAAGTATCATACATAGCAGATCATTCTGGAACTTGTCATGTTTGGATTATTAGTCATCCAAGGTCGGTTCAGTCTCTAGATCTTTGGAGTTTGTGAGGACCTTCATACTTTATATGTCACTAGGACAGACCACTATAAATTAGGGAATATACAGGTTTCCCTAGTAGAGTTAAGTTATGTACTAAAGACCAAGGAGGTAAGTGCTATACACAGATAGTTCTACCTGCCAATGACCCTCACCGCCAAATATAACCCTATGGACTGATCTATGTCTAACATTGGAGCCCGCTCAGATCTATAGCACATGCTCCCTAATAAAGAAGTCCTAGATGTCTGCTGAAACCCTCAACTCATATCTGTCAGGGGGTCCTGCATGTGTCCAATTTTATAAGGATATAACCTCCTCAATGATTATCTCCCCGGACTGGCTATACACAGCCTCCAGATGACACCATGCCTGCTAGACCTGGTTGCACCCCCCATAGGTTACACAATATGACTGATTCTCACCATCCACACACTGCAGGTGCCTCATGAGTGCGCTCGGTAATGTTATTGGCGTTGGTGGTTCGGGAGCAACTACAATGTAAAATACACACCTCAGAAGACAATGGGTATACATGTCCTATTTAAGAAGAGTATATAGTAGATGTAGCAGAGCTGATGTAATCTGGAACTACTCATCATGATTCTGCAGTTCTGTGGTAGTGTTGGTTTTGCACAGGACTGCAAGTAAACAGACTATATGTCTAATATTTATGGAGATATTGCTAATAATGCAGTGCCAGATTCAGCTCTGCTACATTTGTAGCACAGGGGACAGGACAACTTGGGCTGGTTGTGCCTACTCAGGGTTCTTACCAGGTTCCTGACCAGCATCATCTCGCAAATGTTCATCCAGTGATATGATGTAAATACTCGGTTCTGTCTTAGATGTCATCTCCACCATATCTACAATGTACAACAGAAAGCAACAGATGTGTATGTCCCATTATAGAAGAGTATAGATGTAGCAGAGCTGACCATGTAATAAGAAACAAATTATCATAATGCTACTAAACACCAAACTGCAGTACATAGACGGGATGCCCAGTACTCGTAAAGCCATTGCCAGCAATAAACACAGCCCATAAGAGTGAAATCACAGATTCAGCTATATCTGCAGCACAAGAGAAGGGAAAACTCTGTGTGGTAATCCACAACCTTCAGGTGCAGGTGACATCATGTTCTTGGCCTGGTTGTGCCCTCTCATATTTACCCCTTATTGGGTGTGATATTTTTGTGATATGTGCCCAAAATATGCCAGTGATATACCACTGTTTTGGTCATGATCGTCACATAGAGTGCCTAAGTCACTGCTAACAGACCCAGGAGTTTTGATAGCTCTTCCGGGAGTCCAGGAGGTCGCAGTTTTTTTTTGGGAACTTCCTGGAGCTTTCAGGAGAGTTGTCAAGTATGCGGTAACTAGTTATCTGATGGATTCTTACCAGGTTCGTGGATGGTATCACTTCTCAGATACTCTTCCACTGAAATTATAAACGGACTTCGTTCTTCCAATGTTGTTAACTCTGGAGCAAAAAAAAAAAAGTGTAACAGAAAATCCCACTATAGAAGCCAATGGAGATGCTCAGCAGGTAGCACCATATCTGCTTGTACCTCCAAAGGGTTACTAGATATGACTGATTCTTACCAGGTCTCTGGATAGCGGTGATCTTTATATTTTTGCTAACCTGAAGAATATAGAGGCTGGGATCAAGTGGAGCAGCTACAATGCACAAAGGAAACCATCATTAGACAATAGACCTGTGCGTCCTAGTATAGAAGACTATAGATGTAGCAGAGCTGACCAGGTCATCTGGAAGAACTCATTAGCATACTGCAACTCCTGTTACATAAACTATACACCAAGGAAAACTGTAGAGGCTGCAGTTGCACCGTGGTGTCTCTGCCCCATAAGAGACCAGAAGTTCAGTAAGTGATATAGTTACATAGTAGCTGATAGAGTTTGTACTGTGCCCAGTAGCCTCATGTTGAGCCTCTGGTTGGTGCCATATACCCCCAGCCACAGGGTTACTAGCTACTGATGTGTAACTCTTACCTGGCTTCTCTGTGACCACTTCGGTCAAGTGGTCCTTCGCGGAGGCCAGACACGCGGATTGGCGATGTTTGTAGCTGAAATTATATTTTAAAGAAAAAATCAGTATGGTGGGCAATTGCTCCTCTCTTCACCTTATGTATGACTATAGGGGGCAGGCTACAGGGGCACTAGATATTATAGACGTGATATAGAGTTCATTATAACACATCACATGCCATAGGATAGACAGATCCCCCCGAAACCGGATTACCCACCCACCTCCAGATTATGGCGACTTCATGAAACTACACTACTTATGTATTGCTGATAAGATATTCTGTAGAAGATGCTTGAAACTCACCAGAAGTAGATTAAGGCGCCAGTCATCGCCAGTAGGGTGGCGCCACTTAGTGCCATAATGGCATATAAAAGGACTTGTAATAAAAATAAAAGATGGTTAATAAGATGGCAGGTCATCTGAAGACTCCTCACTTACATCGTACACTACACTAAGGACTTTCTATGGTTGTCTTGGTGATAGGACATATGGGGACAGTTTTATTAAAATAGTCTGAAAGCAAAACTGTCTGTTATCCATAGCAACCAATCACAGCACAGCTTTCATTTTTCATGAACAGAATACAGAAAGAAAGGTGCACTGTGATTGGTTGCTATGGGCAACTAAAACAGTTTTGGTTTAGACCATTTTAATGAATGTGCCCCCTTATTATGGAGCCCTATGGGGTCATCAGAGATCACTGGATTTTATAAAATTATCCTCTGGGTAGGATGTGTCCGCCATGGGTATCATCATCATCATCACCACACTCAGCATGCACTATATATATGGATGTAGGATGACGACTGCTACTCACTTGTCTCCTCGGGTGCGGCAGGTTGCAGGGTGATGGGCGAGGAGGTCACTGTCCAGAAATTATTAATAAACAATGGTGAAACTTTACATTATACAGGACACAGACATCATATACCCATTTTATACCCCCATCACCCTAGTTATAAATGTCCATTACCTGCTGGTCTCCTCCTGGTGACCCTCCCCTCCACATCACACGGGCCAAAATTCAGTAAAATCCCATTCTCTTCCTCTCCTTCTTCAAAACCTTCAGATTCCCCCAGCACATCCCCCACGTAAAGACTTGGATATGGCATTGTGATGTCATAAACAATACAGCGTTCCGATGATGTCATCTGGACAGGGCCTGAATCTTGGCATTTTACGCAGGGATCATTTGATATTCAGATTTTCTTCTTTTATATACATAACTATGAATGGCTGATCTCTGCTTGCAGCCAGTGAACAGTCTAAAAACCTGTGCAGATATGTTTTTTTTTTTTTTTTTTTTTTGCAGCTGGGGATTTGTTACAATTGTATCTAGTGTGGACAACTGTCTGTGAGCTAAACACATCATCAGCATAATTTTATCTCTCTTTTATTTATGCTTTTTTTTTTTTTTTTTTTTTTTTTTTCACTTGTATAGCGCCATCATATTCCGCAGCGTTTTACAGACATTGTCAGTCACTGTCCCATATAGGGCTCACAATCTACATTCCCTATCAGTATGTCTTTGGAGTGTGGGAGGAAACCCACGCAAACGCGGTGAGAACATACAAACTACTTGCAGATGTTGTCCTTGGCAGGATTCGAACCCAGGACTCCAGCGCTGCTAACCACTGAGCCTCCGTACTGCCCAGTTTGCTACAATATGTCAGTGTGGGTAAATTAAAGAAGTACCATAGCAGCTGTTGTACACTGCTTAAGAGGGAGTGGGGGAGTACTAGATGTCCGTTAGTCAGTGGCAAAGGGGCAGGAAATTCCTGCAAAAGTGATCTGTGACAGACTGGGAAAGAGAAGCAGCGGCTATGTAGAGCCACTGATCTCTGTATAACCCTATGTAACAGAATCCCCAAAGTTAAAAATGTTCCTTACCTTCCGGTGTGCTCGTGGTGATTCTCCCCTCCACATCACAAGAAACAAGTGTCAGTAAAATCACAAACACTATTCTCTCATCCATCTCCAACAACATCTTCATAACCCTCAGAGCTCCCCAGCAAGTCCCTTACTTTATAAAGAGATGGACAGGGCATTGTGATGTCACTGTATTGTGAGGTCATCAGAGTGGTGGAGGGTTCTGGGCTCTTATGATGTCACGTGGGAGGGGCCTATGCGACAAGCAGTGTATACAGAGATCATGTGAAAATGTCTATAAAGCTATTTACTAATAAAGATTGTACTATTCACAAAAAAAAAAAAAAAAGACGATAATAGTCTGCTGACAACTCGTATCATCGGAGGTCATGAATGCAATAAGGCTCACAGCAGCACAGTGTATTTCAGGAGAGGAGTGAGGGTGATGGTTGCCACTTGTTATAATGTTTGGAGGTGACAGGGCTATAAGTGACAAGAGAATTGTAGAAAAGTGATTAAAGCTTCAGAGCTGAAATCTCCTGACATTCCCTTCTTGTGCAGTGTCTGTGCTACACTTCCTCTTTTTTTTTGCATTCTGGGAAGTCTCACCTTTACACCAGGCTTTGTACAGACACTTTATTTAGGGAAACCAAGCTGTTTGGGACTGTCTGCCCACCAGCTCGCTGACTGTTTCCTGCTCTTCCAACTTATGAACATTATAAAACCAAATATTTTATCCGAGCGCAAAGCTCAGAGCCCTCTAAAAGCCTATGGGTATGTTCACACAGAGTTTTTTTGCAAGCTGAAAAAATCTGCTTCAGGAACTAGGAAACTGTTTTTTGATGCATTTTTTTACATGTGGTTTTTTTTGTCACATTTTTCATTGCTTTTTTTTTCCACAGTTTTTGGCGCGGTTTTTTGTTCCAGCACACTCTGTGGACCTGGAAACTTTTCCTTAAAAAAAAACACTAGGGGTTTTTGATACGACTTTTGCAAAATCCGCAGTAAAAACTGCGTCGAAAAAAAAGTGTCGTGTTTTCCACTTCCCGTTGATTTCAGTTGGTTTTTCAAGGCAGAATCTGCCTGAAGATAGGTCGTGTCACTTTTTTTTTTCCTCTAGATGAAAAAAATCAGCAAGAGGAAAAAAAACTGCTCTTGACTCCCATTGAAATAAATGAGAGGCGCATTTTGAGGTGGATTCCGCCTCAAAATCAGCCTGCGAAAAACTCTGTGAGCATACTGTTAGAGAGCAGAGAGGACAGCATTAGGAAACGGGGCAGTTGTGAGTCACATGTGCTGTATGTGTGCGATATGTGAAAGATGTGTCGTATGCATGTAATATACGAGAACTGTGTGTTGTATTAATATACAGGTGCATCTCCACAAATTAGAACATCTTTGAAACGTTCATTCATTTCAGTAATTCAGTAATACAATCCATAATCAGCGTCTTCCATGATTGTGTGTCCTACTGAACCAGACTGAGGGACCATTTACAGGCTTAGGAAACCTTGGCAGGTGACACTGAATTTACAATACTGAACTTTTTTACAATATTAAAATTTTCTTAGATTTTGGTTTTCATTACCTGTAATCCATAATCAACATTTATGGAAATAGAAAACTCTGTGTAAAGAATCTAGAAAATATAGGAGGTCACTTTTTTAATTCAATTACTGAAAGAAATAAACGTTTCAAAGATATTCTAATGTATTGAGATGCTCCTGTAATATGTGAGTGACATGCTGTATGAATGTAATGTATGAGTGGCGTATGTTGTATGCATCTAATATGTGTTTGGTGTTCTGTATGTATGTAATATAGGAGTGACCTGCTGTATGTATCTAATATGTGAATAATGTGTGCTTGTAATATGCAAGTGATGTGTGCTGTATTTGTCTAAAATGCAAATGACTCGAGGGATATGTATGTGAAACGTATATCATGCATATGTATACATATGTGTGCGAGTGTTAAATTTATGGGGACTTTTATTAAGATTGCCATTTCTTCCACCTGTCTAATGTGTGAGGCATCCCCATTCTGACCCTCCTTGATCCCAGTCCTGCTCCAACAACTGTGTCGAACAGGGCAAAAACGGGAGAACGCACATCTTTGGCGCAAGTCAGGTCAAATGCTCCAAAGATGCACCATTTCTGTGCCAGACAAACGTCTTGCACATGGGCCTGTACCCATAAAACTCTGATGAAGGGAAGGAGGGAGGGACAGAAGCGGAGTCCTTGAAATATCCTCTATGGTGCGAGTGCGGCTGCTTTTGAGTGTGTCAGAGTGTTAAGAGACCTCATGTTATCTTCATGCACTGTCTATGGCACACATCATAGTCTGTACCCACCAGCTCAGGGACAGATGACAACTACAGATAGAAACCTGCCCTTGTGCAGGTTAACCAGTTGGCATCTTATCCTGAAAAGTCATTCATAGGTTTAGGTACGCTTTAATTGCTTTATGCTTTAAGGACCTGTTGAACCCTTCCTTTAAGAGTTAGGCGTCATAAATAATATCATTTTTAGGACTTTGTGTGTCTCTTGACTCTTAGTGATACAACATTGCATCATTTTGATGGCATTTGTGGTTAGACTTATCACTGTCTTTATATTACAAGGACTGTAGTTTATGTGTTACTTCCCATAGCCGTACACCTCTACATGTCATCCTAGATTTTCTTCATTACTTTCCATGGGATTGATGCAATGATAGAAAACACTTTCAGCGAGTCTGTCTATTGATTACATATGAAGAGAAATATCATACAAGCACAGAGGGAAAACAGTGGGGATGATATAACATTTTACATCTGTCATAGCCATTGCTTACAAGCAGAATTCTTATCTCGGCATCGATAACTGGTATGTCTGTTTTCTGGTTCCTTTTCTTTCATGTATGTGCATGTGACGGACCAGGTGGAGAGGTTTTCCATCTGCAGCATTAACATGCACTTGGAGGCCCCTCCATAAACTTTTCTCTGTGCATTATTAGATATTTAAGGCAACACATGCAACCTGAGATGCCTTAAGAAACATCCTGAAGGTCTTTTGGAATCTGTGCGCTGGTTTCAGGTTCTTCTCAGAGTTTCCCTATGAGACAGTGAGTTGAGTATCACTTACCTCTTGCTTCCTTAAGATTAAAGCATTGCTCCTTTTAACCTCAACTTTAGGGAATTGAGCAAGTGAGATACAAGTCCACTCCCTGTGCCCAAATAGAGAAGTTTGGCAAGGGGATTACATTGTTTCATTCCGATCCTTATTTAGTTTGTACTGATATATGTATTTTTTTTTTTTTTTTTTTTTTTACAATAAAATTTACAAAAACTAAAACAGAAAACAAGTTTATGGAACGTTATCTAAAATAAATTTTGTATAAGACTAGTGGGGGCCAATATAGGACTTCCTATCTAGAACCCAACTCAACAAATTATTAATAAAGCCTATAAATAAAACCGTGGAGGCGCAGATGTTTTGAATACTTGGGGGTAAGCCACAGCTTTGCCCAGGAGGACCTAGCAGTTACTTAAAAGGGGACCTTTCATCACCTCCCCAACTCCTTCATTAGGTGCCGATCCAGCAATTCCAGTGCAGTTAGATATTTTTTCCAGCCCCCACTATTTCCAAGCAAACTGTAGAGTTGGTTTAAGCACCAAATATGCTAATTAGGCTCTCTACTGCCAGGTGGGCGGTCCTGGTCTAAAACAAACCGTCTGTGACCACCCACCTGACAATAAAGAGCATAACTATGCTGGAACTAACAAATGATTGCTCAGGAACTGTGAAGGCTAGAGAAAAAATCCCATCTGTGCCTAAATAAGCAGATTGAAGGATGTAAAGAGTTTGTGGAGGTCCTCTTTATATTTACTCCGATGGACTTTTGGGACACTAAGTTCCTAATCGAAATTTATATTTTTTATTTGCAGCCTTATCCTCTCAGTCCATGGCTGCGATTAAAAATAAAAACCTTTTATACTTCCTTAGGACACATCTTTGGTGCTTGTGGCACCTCCTCAGCTCTTTATTGAAGTTGAATAAGTACACCTTGGCTTCATTGTGCATGCGCTTGAGGTCCGGCTCATGCGCAGTAAAGCCTGAGTGTAGTCTTTGGGCCTCAGTCAAGAACTGCACAAGTGCCAGGAGTTGCAGGATCTGGGTATGTATGGACTTTACTTTTTTTATTGTAATTGTGGTCACAGTCAGTGTATATTTTTGGATTTTCCTCCTGTTCCATGTTAATACTACAAGCGTCAGGTGACATGAGAAAAATATAGCTGATTTAATTCAGAAACGGCACCACTGTTTTCCATGGGAGGAATAGGATAGCTCAGCTTTGCTGGATCTAGTCCCCAGACAAGAGTGGAAATGAGTTGTGGTTAAAAAAAAAAAAAAAAAAATAGTTTTTTTTCTAATTTCATTCAACCCCTTTAAGGGGAAATTCCTTGAATTTTATGGCCAGTCATTTCATAGATTGCGAGATGAGTTCCTGGCACTAGGATTTCACAAAATCTGCGATAATCATGGGGGACAGCGCTCATGGAAAGAGCCAGGGAATGTTAAGAACCTTCTATGCCACCAGACTGGGTATAAACAATCGTTTCTTATTGTATTGGAGATCACATGTGGAAGAATTCTAACTCTGCATCACATCCATCTGAGCATGTCCTTGTAGATCAGTGTTGTCTTCTGGTTTAATGGCACAAGCAATATACAAGAATCTAGACGGGCCATCACCTTTCTTTGATAATTTTCACTTTGAGGACTGAAATGCACATTTTGCTTGGCTATAAATTACAATTCTGTGAATTTTGTGCAACATAACTTATGAAATTTATTATTCTTTGACTTTGAACAAAAAGAAATGTCTTAGCTCACAATATTTATATCATTTTATATTAACTTCTTGGCCGGACTGTAATATGGAACCAATTGAAAAAAAGACATATATCATAAATCTGGCTCAGGACACTTTGTACAGTATATTGTACGTCTCCATGTTGTGGTTTCTAATATGCCTGAACATCTCTTTATCTTTTGCACCGTGTTAAATGGACACTCCAGCTTTATCTGTTATCCATGCTTTTCTAAAAGCATTTAAAAAACCATGTTGATTTGGAATAAAACGGCATATTGTTGTGGCTTTTCGCAGCATTGCGGCTGAATAATGGACTCCACATATGTACTTACCCTGATACAATGCCCATAAACCCAACAAACAATTCTTTCTGTAAGGATAACGTTCTGTTTAATATGTATTATGTTATAAAATTAGGCTGTTAGAACTAAAGAGGGACCTTTCATGTCCTCTAACATGTGCCATGTAACATACCAATGCAAAGTAGTTTTGCCAGTATGTTCCCCAGTACCAGAGATATTGTGCCATTAGTTTCGGCTACTCATATTACAGCACTGTCAGAGGGGCCGTCCACTCTCCCCCGACCGTACAAGTCTGTAGAAGCGCACCATTAGGGGCATTCCTCACCGCCCCATGATAATACTGAGATGTCAGGCCAACTCCTATCACAGTGCAGGGATATCAGTACCAAAACTAACAGCCCCGGGTTCTCTTGCAGCGGGACGCATACCTGAAAAATGACACCTTTGCAGCGTTGTATAAAATAGTACATGCTAGAGGATATGAAAAGTCCTCTTTCAGTTCTCTAATGGAAACTGAATATTGGTTGTGTAATGGCCGTTTTTTTTAATGGCTGTTAAATGGCTGCATTAAATTCAGTGCCTGTGAATTGGGGCTTTTCACATGACCGATATTTTGACGGTCCTTTGTAACAGACCATCAAAATATAGGTTATGTTCTATTTTGATCTGTTTTCACGGATCACTCCATACACTCAAATGTAAGAGGGATCCCTGAAAATGGATGCAAGATGGCCGTGAAAAATGTACGTAGGCTTACGGCTTATTCACAGCATGACACCTGATGAAGAAAGCAGTCCAACTTTTGAAATGCATTGCATTTTTTTTTTTGTCAATAAATTTTGTTTGTAATATTTTTGGAGCGTTCCTGGTTAATCCTTTTTAATATTTTTTTTTTTTTTTTTTGCTATTCACACGACAGTGAAATTTTTACAGATCTAATGATCGTTGAAACCGCATGTACATGTTGGTTTTTAATGACTGCTTTGCATCTGTTCCATTATGTTTTTGATGGCTGCATTTCATCTGTTTTACATCAGTTTTTAACTGTGAAAAATAATGGATGAGTTTCTTGAGTCTTTATTTTTTGTCCCAGTCCAGTGATCCATTTTTGACACACATAAAACCATTAAAAGTCCATATGTATTACATCTGTTAAAAATGGATCTATTGATTTCTATTGGGTCCGTGTGTCCGCGAATAAGTCAGTCAAGAAAACGGACTTGCGAATAGACACATTGAAATCAATGTGTTCTCAAAACAGCCGTGTGACGGATAGTGCCAAAACGGCACTCAGCGGCTTATGAAAATGATCTTTTATAAAATGTAAGCTGGCCTGGCAATCGTGTGATTCCTGCACGTCTGACTTCAGAAATAACAGAAGATTACAGATTGGAAGCCTAGGCTAGCAACACGATTTTCCTACAGTGCAATGTAGTATTAGATTACATGTATAGGGTCCAAAATTGGGGAATGCCCTTTGCGATGCCCATATATTCTGATAGGGCATATGAAACAATCTTTTTAACTGTATTGGCTACTTGTCCCTTGTATCTGCCTTTTTTTTTCTACTGACTTATACCACTTTTATATTAGTTTAGCAGGGGTTTATATGTGTTTGAACTCATTCTCTGGTTTTATTTTCAGAAAGTGAAAGGTATGAGCCTGGAAGATGTGGTGGTTCTAAATGTAGACACTAACACCTTGGAGACTCCCTTCGATGACCTTCAGAATCTACCAAGTGAAGTGGTCAGTATTGAATCCGTTAATATTATTTATTGAGTTACATATATGTTATTTTTAAGAGAAACAAACAACTTGTATGAAACACAAGAAACTGTGAAAGAATGTCTTCCAACTTTCTCACATCTATCACATCTAAAAGTAGAAACGAGAAACTTAAAATAGAGAACTTACTAGACATTTGATTTACAAGTTGAAAATACAGTGTTGATACAGCGTACCGTGATATGAGAAATGCGTTCAATTCAGAACTGTGGAGTCAGTAAGCCAGACTCCCGACCCTGACTCGCAAGACAAACTTCCGGTTCTTTGAACAAAAGAAACAGGACAACATGTACAGCACATGCATATTCAGTGATACCAAAAGTAACAGGCTCAGCACAGTGGCTTAGGCCCGGTTCATATCTTCGTTCAGGTTATTCCGTTCCCCTCTTCGCGTGAAAAATGCGGAGAGAAAAGTCCTGCAAACAGCACTTTTCTCTCTGCATTTTTTGCGCAGAAACCGAGCAGAAACCACACGGACCCCATTATAGTCTATGGGGTCCACAGGTTTCCTAAGTTAACCGCTTTTTTATGCGGATTATGTTTATGTCCCCAAGTGGACTTCCCGAACGGAAACCCATGTGCAGATGTGAATGGGCCTTAGTGGTTCACATTTGTTGGGGTCCTTGGTTTGGATCCGACCAAGGACAACTTATAGAAGGAGTTTGTGTATTCTACCTGTGTTTGCGTGAGTTTCTTCCAGGTACTCTGGTTTCCTCCCATGTTCTAAAGATAGGGAATGTAGATTGTGAGCCCTGTATGGGATAGTAATTGTCTATAAAGTGCTGCAGAATATGTTGCTGTAATACAGGTAATAAAAATATCATATAAAAAATTATAATCTAATATTTACATATACATACATACACACATATATATATATATATATATATATATATATATATACACACACAGAGTGGAGAAAAAAGTATTTAGTCAGCCACCAATTGTGCAAATTCTCCCACTTAAAAAGATGAGAGCGGCCTGTAATTGACATCCTAGGTAGACCTCAACTATGAGAGATAAAATGAGAAAACAAATCCAGAAAATCACATTGTCTGATTTTTTTAAAGACTTTATTTGCAAATTATGGTGGAAAATAAGTATTTGGTCAATAATAAAAGTTCATCTCAATACTTTGTTATATATCCTTTGTTGGCAATGACAGAGGTCAAACGTTTTCTGTAAGTCTTCAAAGGTTGGCACACACTGTTGCTGGTATGTTGGCCCATTCCTCCATGCAGATCTCCTCTAGAGCAGGGATGTTTTGGGGCTGTCGCTGGGAAACACGGACTTTCAACTCCCTCCAAAGGTTTTCTATGGGGTTGAGATCTGGAGACTGGCTAGGCCACTCCAGGACCTTGAAATGCTTCTTACGAATCCACTCCTTCGTTGCTCTGGCGGTGTGCTTGGGATCATTGTCATGCTGAAAGACCCAGCCATGTTTCATCTTCAATGCCCTTGCTGATGGAAGGAGGTTTGCACTCAAAATCTCACGATACATGGCCCCATTCATTCTTTCATGTACACGGATTAGTCGTCCTGGTCCCTTTGCAGAGAAACAGCCCCAAAGCATGATGTTGCCACCCCCATGCTTCACAGTAGGTATGGTGTTCTTTGGATGCAACTCAGCATTCACTCTCCTGCAAACACGACGAGTTGTGTTTCTACCAAACAGTTCTACTTTGGTTTCATCTGACCATATGACATTCTCCCAATACTCTTCTGGAACATCCAGATGCTCTCTAGCAAACTTCAGACGGGCCTAGATATGTACTGGCTTAAGCAGGGGGACACGTCTGGCAGTGCAGGATCTGAGTCCCTGGCGGCGTAGTGTGTTACTGACGGTAGCCTTTGTTACGTTAGTCCCAGATTTCTGCAGGTCATTCACTAGGTCCCCCCGTGTGATTCTGGGATTTTTGCTCACTGTTCTTGTGATCATTTTGACCCCACGGGGTGAGATCTTGCGTGGAGCCCCTGATCGAGGGAGATTATCAGTGGTCTTGTATGTCTTCCATTTTCTAATTATTGCTCCCACAGTTGATTTCTTCACACCAAGCTGCTTGCCTATTGCAGATTCAGTCTTCCCAGCCTGGTGCAGGTCTACAATTTTGTTTCTGGTGTCCTTCCACAGCTCTTTGGTCTTCACCATAGTGGAGTTTGGAGTGTGACTGTTTGAGGTTGTGGACAGGTGTCTTTTATACTGATAACAATGTCAAACAGGAGCCATTACTACAGGTAATGAGTGGAGGACAGAGGAGCCTCTTAAAGAAGTAGTTACAGGTCTGTGAGAGCCAGAAATCTTGCTTGTTTGTAGGTGACCAAATACTTATTGTCCACCATAATTTGCAAATAAATTCTTAAAAAATCAGACAATGTGATTTTCTGGATTTGTTTTCTCATTTTGTCTCTCATAGTTGAGGTCTACCTATGATGACAATTACAGGCCGGTCTCATCTTTTTAAGGGGGAGAACTTGCACAATTGGTGGCTGACTAAATACTTTTTTCCCCCCCACTGTATATTAATATTTTTACATATATAATATATTCAAAAAAAATTAAAAGCCAGTATTATAATCAATAACCTTCAGAAATATAATTGAAAGCTAACTAATCATACAAACAAATGCAAAAGTGACCCCCTTTAAACATTTTCATGAAGAAAAAGTGTTTTTTGGGTAACACTTCTAACACTGACGCCAACTCCTCGGTTTTCCACACTCTGACACCAACTCTGATACCTTCTTAAGTGGTTAACTATTTCTTATCGATTCCTGTCTATAGCAAAGCAACATGTCTGTAAGAAAGCGAAAGGCCTTAGAAGCAAAGATACTTTTCAACCAATGTATTGTATCCAGGGTGTTGAGAAATGGTACAGAGTTGTGCCAGGCAGCTATCCAGAAAATTGTTGACCATGTCCAGAAACAGTATCCAAAAATCTAAGAAGAAGTTAACAGAAGTAAGTTATTGGCTGGAGGTGGCGACACTCATCACGCAGGATCATGTTCATGTTAATGGAGCACAATCATGGCTGAGGAACATCTGCTTCTTCTTACAAAGGCGAATTATGGCAAGTCCAGTGCTGAAGTCATATTACAGAGACAGCCTATTGGTTTGCAGTGTGGAGGCTTGGAGACCAAGATCAGAAAGTAGCAGCAGAGCTCCTCTAATTCTGGGGGAAGAACTGTGATAATGCTAGAGAGGAACAGTCCACAAAAAACAGGCACCAAAGCCCCAAGACACAAGAGTCCAAACAAGATCTGCAGGAAAAACGCTCATCCATTCAGTGAAAGTTGCTTGACTATATTTAGTGCATCTTAAAAGGTCCAAGACTCAGTGAATGGCAAATTTCCATCTACGCATTTTGGATACGTTCTCTGTCCTAACGCAGGACAAACAAGACCCTCAGATGATAGCAGACATCAGAGCCATTCGTGAAGAGATAGAAGCTTCTTAGAAGCATTTTACAAGAACCTTCAGGAACAAGTAAAGGAAGAAGGGCATTAGATTAATAGACCATAACATATATTTATGAGTAACATTTCTATATGACCTAGTTTGTCCGTGCGTCTGTTATAAAGCAAATCTTTGCTTTTGCTGTAGCCCGGGTAAGATAGTTCCCCCATCATTGTGGAAAGAAAACAGATTACAAATGTACAATCCGAATATAAAAACAGATTAAAAATAAAGTGATTCATTCCTTTTAAGAGCTGAAAAAGGGAATGGTTCCCTCGGAGAAGTACAATGAACTAAAAAAACACATTTCCCTTTATATTTAAGAAATCTGCAAAATGCACTTAAATAATATATGTTCTACTACAATTTCCACGGTAAAGATAAGTCAAGGATCGTTGCGCTCACAAAAAGACTTTAATAAACGTGAAATAAAAAAAGGCAGCGTTCAGCTGAAATCCTTAAAATACGCCAACATAGCAAAAGACACAGCAATGCACAAGTGTTTAAAGCTTGAACTCTCTCCCTATATAATTTATGCTTTATTAATGAAAAGTTTGCCAGTTGCCTTTTTTTTTTTTATACATTTTACGTATAAATATTTATAATTCTTGCATATTATATGTAGTATTCATAGACGCACAAGGGTACTTCTTGCTGTCCTGTTATTCCAGTGTTCTTTTCTTTCAAGGCCTTTTCTTCTCGCACAATTTCCCAGGCAAATTGTGTAGAATAACTCAATATTAATCAGGCGGCTATGTTCCTGCATATTCTTATTGTGCTCGGAGACCGGCCATTGCTTTATTCAGGTCCTAATGCTCGCCAGCAATGGGCCGAGTGATGCTGATGGTTAAATGCTTTTCATTTGCTAAGACAAAGTTGGAACAATTTTGCTTGCGGTTGTATCGATGCCACCTGCTAGTGAAGTACTCTTAATTAATAGATCAAAGCTCGGGTACATGGGCTACAGAATATACAGGCCGGGGAAGGTAACAGCTCTTTGATCTGGAACACGCTGTGTTTTGGGGGTGGAAGGTGTTTATTTTTTTTTCTATACTCATTGGTTGTTGTTCCAAATGAATTTATCTTTTAGCAAAGCGGGTTTACTTTTTATTAGATATTATTGACATTTATTTAACTCTTTATTGTTTCCGATGTGCAGCACTATTGTTGCTGTGGTTAAAATTCATATTCTTTGGGTAATATGTCATTAAATACAAGAAATGTCCAAAAGGGGGCAATTTATGCACTGTCTGCAGGATAGGGAATAAGATACAGGTCAGTGTGGATCCAACTGCTGTGTGCTGATCACAAGAATGGAGGGGTCTTTTGCTCCCCAATCTGAAAGGAGCGTTGGTCTGGAAGGGGCAACCTAGCTCTTGTCATTTCAGTAGGACTGCTTGAGATAGCCAGAACCCTGCGCTTGACAGTCTGTAGTAGTCGCAGTGCAATGAATGGATTGGGGGGGGGGGGTACCTTTCCGACCACCACTCCATTCAGAATGGGGAGCAAAACACCCTCATTCTTGTGATCCATGTGGATCCAACAGACAGACCCTCACCAATCTGCAACTTACCCCCTATCCTATGGATAGTCAATAAGTTGCTTTGGTAAGACAACCCCTTTTAAGTGGATTGTCTTCTTTGGACAATCCCTTTTAGACTACATACACATGAATATGTGCATGTATGGGTCCCTAAGAACACTTCATGGACGGCATGTGAATTATATCCATGTGCCATCCGTGACCTCTGAAGCCCCATACATTTCATAATACAGGCTCATAATGAGCCTAGGCTGCAAACAAACATGAGTTGCACCTATCCTGAGTTACCTCTCCGGGTTTATGGCCCCCTCCCTCACTCATGACAGTACACGGTCATGTGTATGTGGTCTTTGTGCTGACAGATCACTTGGTCGTGTGCATGGAGCCTTAGTTTGCTATCCACTAACTATAATCTTATAACTGAGGTTCCAGCTCCCTGGACCTTGTAGGAATCTTCTTTTATCTGTTGGTTAATCTGGCAGCAGATCTTAAATTTCACTGCAGTGCCAACACAGGTTAGATGTGGTATTACACAGTCTCCTTTTAAATCAGTATTATGCATAATTATACCATGTCCTTCAGAGCGTGAGTGCTGTTGTAGACACTTACAATTTTGGCTAGGAACAGGTAGTTGAGGCCCTCAATAACAGAAAAATCCCGATGATTTTGACAGAACCAGGTGACTATCCTATAAGTATAGGGACCTGACAGCTCTTTGCAGTTACATCAAACAAGGGTTCGACCAACAACTATTGAAGATATTTAGGTTGACGGGATGTCCCCACATCTTTTAACATAAATGCTGATGGAATGTGTTCTCTGAAAATTACGATTGTGATATCTCTTTAGATCCATCACAAATAATGAATGGTTGTGTGTGCTGTATTTATTGCTTGATCGTGGATACGCTGGATGCAAACTAAGTCTTTAGAAACTCTGACTGCAAACCGGAAGATGTGTCCTCAGGGCTGCAGTGTGTATATTCAGGGCTGTGAGCTTATTCTGCTCATTACATTGTACTATTTATGAGAAAGAGAAGCTAAGCATAAGAATGAAAGTCTTACACTGTGCCGCAGAAGAGTCTCCTTTTACAGCCTATGGTGAAATTGAATCTTATTAGCTCACTTAGCTAGGCAGAGGATTAATGACAAGTCTGGTGTACTGCCTCAGGTAAGACACTGATAGAGTGTAGTATACAGGTAGAGTATGGACAGCAGGGACTTTGAATCACATTTTTTAGAAATTGAAATACTTTTATTTTGAGTTAAAATTATTTTTGTAGTTACTCTTCTTATTAAAAATGTTGCGGCGTTTGGTTCCTGCCGCCTGCATATATGTTAATTCATAGCAAGCTGCAGAACTCCGTTCACGGTCAGATCCATCAGACAAGCTTGTCTGGTTGCCTGAACTTGTGTCTAATGAGCGATCATCTGAGATAAATTATGATCACAATAGATCAGCTTTGATTTGTTGTTAATTCAGCAATTTTTGGAAAGATAAAACAATTTTAGTATGTTATAGAGCAGGAGGAGCTGAGCAGATCGATATACATAAATGTGGGAAAAGATTCAATGTAACCTTTTATTTATTCATCTAAATCTCTCCTCTTTCTATGCTTGGGAGTCCAGTGGGTGGTCCTAGTCAGTGATTGACTGTTATCAGTGTATGCACACGTATACAGGGAAATCTATCAATCACTTAGTCAGACCTCCCACTGGACTCCTAAGCATAGAAAGAACAGATGTTTAGCTGAATAAATGACAGGTTATGTAGAATTTTTTTCATATATATCAAATTTGCTCAGCTCCCTTTTTTTTTTTTTTTTTTTTTTTTTATTCTCCATAAATTGCCGAAATATTAAGTCAAAGCTAATACTTAATCTTTCCCCCTGAAATTATGTATCAATAAGGGCACCATGACGGTGGCTCAGTGGTTAATACTGTTGCATCGTTTCAAATACGACCAAGGGCATCTGCATGGAGTTTGTATGTTCTCCCGGGTACTCTACATGATCAGTAAGACATACTGATGCTGAATTTAGATTGTGAGCCCTATATGGCACAGTGGTGCTACACCTAATAAATAAATCCACTTATGCTGCTCTATAGCATGCTACCTAAGGGTTCACATGGTTGAAATGGAAGAAGAATTAGAGGTGGACTTCTTTCACAAATTCCTCTTCCATTTCTACCCTCCTGGCTTTCGAGAAGGATGCTTATTTTTTTTCAGCATTCAGCTTCGATATCTGCAAAGGGAGTCAGAATCAGGACAGAATTTGGTGCTGATTTTGATTGTAAAATTCCACTGTATGAACAGGCCGAAGATTGGACTGGCCCTTTATAGGTCCATTTGATGCCAGATTAAAAAAATAAAATAAATAAATAAATAAATTATATATATATATATATATATATATATATATATATATATATATTATAAGAGATTAGCATTCAAAGCTTTTTGTGCTTTTTTTTTTTAATTTTTTTTTTTTATATAATCTATAATAAAAATTCTACTTTTACTCTATTTCCATTGGGACTATTCATCATCTTATCGTTATCCTCTTTATATACCACCTCCTGCAGTTTATAAGGATCCACCTTAGTTTGGTGTCATGCAATAAAAATATCCCCCGAGACCATTGACAGGATTGTGAAAACTAAGCTTCAAAATCTGTGTGACCAAGTGAATATCTGCCATGATATAATGAAATGATCACATGCCGCACTGCAAACAGTTTATGCAGATAACCGTCCCCCATAACAGCCCCTCTGGCCGCTCCCTTTACAACCTGTTTGCTGTTCCATGTGCTGTTAGAAGGTCCAGAGGTCTTGGAAGGTTTGTGTAGCCCCCTGTGAAGAGCAGTTCTTGTTACTCCTCTAGGGAACAGTCGCAGCCGCGGGATAATGGGATAACTGTCTGCAACCTTAATTTGATTTGGAAGAGGAAGTGATTGCCCTCTAAGACACACATGGGCTCGCATTATACTGGAACAGGTCGACGTTCTTAGTCTTTCCTGCTCTTGCACTTTTTGTTTTGTCGTTTTACATATTCCCCCCTTATTATAATATAAAATACAATGTAGAAGTATAAGTGACTCATTGCTTGGTCACATATTTTGGCGGCTGGGACCTTCTCCTGCTGCGTGATCCCACTGTCTGCCCTGTCTACAGTAGTCTCGGCTACCATTAAACCTCTCAACATATTGTCCTCTAAAAACTAGAATGTGCATTAGCAAAGAAAAATAAACTGCACCCGAAGAAAAGGCGACATTTAATCTTTTATTTATCACCTAGGCTGCCAAAACAGCTACATTTCCTCCCAGACCTTTAACAAGATTTAAGGATTAATAGACAAAAAAGTAGCTCTCCATTTACTTAATGGAGAAATATGAGCCTCTTGTCTGAGATTCTAAGCTTTTCACATAGAGTAGCTGAAAAACAGAGGGTTTTGCTTACATTGTTCAGTATGGCTGAATCAAGGCAGTAGCCATTATGGAGCATTCTCATTTTCAGAGCTTGGCTTCTGTATACTGTACCTGACATGGGAAGTGTTCTAGAGAAGGTCACTTTAGTTTCTTAAAACTCATGACTCCTAAAGTTTTGGCTTACGGGTGTCTTGTTGCGGAGGCTACCACCGATCACTGGATTCGGCAGACGTTCGATTTTGATTTGCTTTGTTCTGGTCCTTGTAGAGGTTGAGTTCGCAGTATTCAGGCCATAGACTGGTTATGAGCTTGGATACTGTTCAATTCTGCCACAAGAGTGGCACAAAACTAATAAGTCATGACATTTGGCTGAGCACTTCATCCCCTCTGGTCAAATGTTCAGTAGCAGTTTCAGCCAGGGCCGTGGAGTCGGAGTCGCAGCTAATTTTGGGGAAAAAAAATAAAGCGTTGAATTATTTTTAGTTATATTCTACAATTATTGATATTGTATCTTTAATAGGTGCATAGTTTGTTGCTTACCTACTTACATAGGATTTCAGTCACTAGCTTTTTAATGAATTAGAGGAGCTCTACTGCTCCTGACTGTCCATGGCTGTCAGCCATTTTTGATTGAGACTTGGCCTGCCAGCTCCACTGCCGGGTCTCACACCCAGACTCCCCACGACCAATTCATCTGAAATGTCACTATAGGTGAGAAATTTTACTGAAACAAGGTACCCTTTAAATGAAGACAATTTTAACCCCTTAATGATCAGCCTGCTTGTCCCCTAATGACTCTAAAGTCATTATTTAGTTTTTCCATCTTCGAATACCAAGAGCCATAACTTAATTTTTTTCATCAGCCGAGGGCTTGTTTTTTGTGGGACAAGTAGTAGTGTTTAATGGCTCTATTTTGGGGTACATATATCTCATTGGTTAACATTTATTAAATCTTTTTGGATAGGAATAGAAAAAAACTATTCTAAACCGTTAGGCTTTTAATTTTGCATTGTTCTTTGCTGCTTAAAGAGTTGGTGTCACTAGGTAAAAATTACTAAGTGACATACATCATTGGTCTCTTGCTGTGCCCCTGAGCAATTTGGCGTTTTTATTTTAAAAATCTGTCAACCCATTAAAAAAAAATATGGCCGCTGGAAGATTATATGTAAACTAGCTTATTCACCAAGATGGGTGAAGCTTTTGGTTTTCTTATAGAAAAATGATAAATGGCCCTACACTGAATTATTACAGGTTTTTGGAGGCAAATACAATATATATGGGGTTTTTTTTTGTTTGTTTGTTTTTTAAACGTGGGAACCAATGGACAACAGATGTCATTTTATGCCTATACAATGACATCCTTCAGAGGTATATGGCTGTAAAGTCCAGCAAAAAAAATATGTAGTATGTGAACTTTATCATGTACATTAATGATCAATGTAAACTAATTGTGGAGTGTGTGTATGTGTATATACTGTGTGTGTGTGTGTATATATATATATATATATATATATATATATATATATTTATAGTCTACAACCATTCATACCAACTTGCAGAGTTCAGGGCACCTTCCGCTTCCCGGGTCACCACTAAGTATGTGTTAGAAGGACTAAGCAGAGTCAGACAGTGACGAGTGCTCACCTTGCAGAAACAGATGTGGTGTTGGTAACAGGCCCTTCAAGGAATCCACTCTTACACCAGTAATCCTCTTTCAAGGGCAATAAAAAGCAAGGGAGGAAATGAAAGACAAGCCGGCTGTTGTGAGGATCACAAGTTCAGAAGTTACTGTGGGGCTTATGTTAAATGGGTAATTTATAAAGAGACAATATGTTCAATTTCCTAGTTTTAGGCAAGTTAAACAGAAAGGCTGTGATCTGAGGGATGGGTTCTGCCCTGAAAGCTTTATAGAGGCCTGTGCTTATTCTGTGTTCTTCACAAATGTTTCCTGACAGTCACAGGCTGCACTTTTTTACCAACTAGTATAGTTTGCATTATGAATCCAGACTGAAGAGCAGCGCTCATATGTAGGGGCATAGCTACAGGGAGTTCAGAGGTAGCAATTGCTACAAGGCCCTGGAGCCTGAGGGGGCCTAAAGACCTCTTTACAATATATGACATGGTAAGTGGGGTCCCATTACAGATTTTGCTTTGGGGCATAGGAGCTTCAAGTTACGCCTTTGCTCATAAGTATATCAAGGTTTCATTCAAGTTTTTGTAAGTTTGGTTTATGGGTAATGCCATTTCTTTTGAGTTTCAGGGCCCTCTGCTGTGTATAAATTAGCATATTATGGTTGTTGTGTATATAGTACATCTATGGAGTATATGAGATTTCATAATGAGGAATTAATTAAAGGGGTCTTCCCATCTCCCTGTTTCAGCAACTTTGCCTGCTGTTTCTTCTTCTTCTTACTTCCTGTATTCTTCCACAAGCTGCGGAGTAGGTGGCTCTGACAGTGTGATGAACAGGGCACCATGAAGTATCACAATAGATATTGACTTTGCCTTTACCATAAGAGATTATTATGATTACTAGAAATCTAATATAAATGCAGATCAAATAATATGCACGGTAAATGTATATTACATTACACAGGTTTGTATAGAACACTTGCCGTGCCTCTACAGAGAACGGACTCAGTGTTAACTTTGGTTTTACATAGAGTGGTAATAACACTATCTGAGCCTTTATCAGCAAACTTCAATTATCTGAACTGATTGTCCTGACTGCAGAGCTGTATATAACATAGAGAGCACTTAGCCCCCCCCCCCGTCCCAGAGAGCAGTAACTCACGTCAGTTGTCCTGTCTTGGATACCAGCTGTGCACCATGGAAACGCTGTGTAAACAAGGGGAGGAATAATCTAACATAGCAGTCAACCAAAGCAGCATTGCTAAAGGTTGAATTTACATAAGCTAGCAGTATAGATAGGATCCTTGAGATGGGACTATCCCTTTAAGACTGGCAATCTGCATACCAGTCTTAATCCATTCCCCTGCTGGCACTAACTGCAACTAAGAGGCTCTGGCCTCTTGCTATTTCAGGTGCACTTCAATGCGCCAGAATAGTAGTTTACACAAGTTAGAAACTGGAATAAATTTCCTATGTAACTTGTGCCATTTATCTGGTGTGTGTTAGAATTTCTCAGACTGAGGTGTCCCTGTCCTACCTTGGTTTTTGCCCCACTCCATCCACTTTCATAAAAAGTTTTGAGTGGGGCACAGAAAGAGGCCATGGTACACCTTTTATTCATGCCAGCTTCATGTCACACTATGCATGAACCATGAACTGAACTCAATATTCATGCCAGCTTCAAATCACACTATGTGTGACCTGTGAGGGTCACAAATCACCTCCTGATAGCAAACAGATAACAGCAAGAATTACTGATCCCTCCGTCACGCACCACAAGTTTCCAGACTGTTTTTTTGACCTGTTGTAAATAACTTCTCTACTTAGATTGCATTTTTTTTTAAAGAATCCAAAATGCTTTGAAAACCATGTGTATAAAAATCTGTTAATTTTCAGTTCTTGTATCACACCATGTCTGATGAAGGGAGCGAGTACTCCTGAAAGCTTACTTATAAATATACTCAGTTAGCCTCTAAAAGGTATCGCCTGATTTCTTCACTCTTCCACTACTTTCAATGGCTAACACGGTACAACATTATACTACTATGGTACACCTTTGACACAGAAAATGGCCATGTGCCAAAGATGTGCTACAACTATTCTAGAAGTCTATTGGTTTCGTACTGCAGTGTATGAGTGGTTGTACGGAGCCATAACACCGTGATGTGCATGAGCCCCTCACATCGACTCTCTACTCACCAAATGGAGCGTATTTATTATCCATCTTCATTATCTGTTCTGCTTTTTTTATATGTAAGTTTATCTCTTTATGCATGGATTACATAGTGTTTCTTCCTAGTAAGCATTAACAAGGTGCTGTTGTTGGATGTGATGTTTTTATTGTGTCTTTTATTAGCACTTTTAGTACATAATAGATTACAGTTCTGAATTAGTGATGGATCTGATTGACATGTTAACATTAAAGATTTTCTCTGAATTTTTACACTACACAAAATTGGAACAAAAATAAAACTGTAATGACATCTGTCAACAGCACTTCCCTGCTTGTTGACAGTTTTCAGCTACAAACAATTTTTTTTCTAAGCTAATAGGAGAAAGTTGTTACAAAGCATATATGTCATTAAAGCATAAATGAAAGCATAAAAGTTAAAAGGGTGATCAGATGGATAGGTGATATGTGCTAGATCGGTGGGGACCTGGCCCCAGAGGTCCTGTCCTGTCACAACAAGGGACCTTTTTGTTATCTTCAAGAGTGCCGTGGAGCAGAAGGGTGGATGTTTGACCGTCTCTCCATTCAAACTCCATGCCATGGTATTGAAGTGTGTGTGTGGGGGTGGGGGTGGACTGGGGTTTCTGCTGAGCTATGGGTGTGTGATCCATTCAGTGGGTAAGGTGATATCCAGATATATTATGAAGATCCTGGAAGTACATATATCATCTACACTCTTGTTCAGCTCACCGAACGTAGAAGCTGTAGTGACCAAACAGGATAACCTGGGTGCAGGAAAGTGCAGGTGTCAGGAATCTCAGTTTAGTTGCTGTTGCTTTAAGGTTACTATGCCAACCTGTGAAGCTTTTGCAGTCTGCAGGCCTCTTCTATGCTGAAAAGGGATATTGGAATCCTGCTCCTGTTCATCCAGCTGCCTGCTATTTAGTTGTACCTAGTGTGGCTTCCATATCCCGATCGTTTGAGCTGGATTTCTCTGTTTTGACCTTTGGTAATCTGCTTTTCTTATGATTTTGACTCTGACATTACCTCTCAGACTGACCTTTGGCTTGTTACTGGAAATCCGCTTGTCTTCTTATTTTGGCTCTGATGTTACCTCTCAGACTGATTTTTGGCTTGGATATGTTCACTCTCCTGATTCATCCCCCTGGTTTTGCCTTCCTTGTAAGTTTATTGTGGGTTCTGGTTTGATTTCAGATTGTGTTGAGCCTTTTATTTCTTATATCAGTTTCTGTGGGGATAACTTGGAGCCCAAATTCAGCACAAGTCTGACTTCACAGCGCTGGTTAAGGCATTTGGGATCTATCTATCAGCGCTGAGTAAGATTTAAACAGCTAGTTCTACTGCTCTCTGTTGTCAGCCAGTTCCTGCAATTTCTGATATTTGCTCCAGAGACACAATCATAACAGCATGCAGCAGGAGGGACAGCAGAAAGGGTCTGTTCATACAGTGGAATTTGGTGGCGATTTTGAGGCAGATTCCACCCCAAATTTGCCTCCCATTGTTTTCAGAGATGAAATATGAAATCTAAGCATCCTGCTTGATCTTGCTGCAGATTCCGTGGCTGATTCTGCCATCCTTCAGCGCGGGATTCTCTGCTGATTAGCCCCATACATCTAAGCTTAATCTGCTATGGCTTTCTGCGGTGGGAAGATGGAGGGATGGAAGTGGCAGAAAGATTTGAGGCAGAATTTTGCACATATGAACACTGACATGTTTCGAGTAGACACTATGTTGTACGCACCTTCATAAATATGGAGAATTTCTAGAAGCTCCAAAATTCAAAGACTCAAATACCATCCGATTAAAAGTGTCGATCTTCACCATGATACAAATATTGGGGCGCAAAACATGTAGACAAAATCTGTAGACAAAAAAATTAACTAGCAGACTATAAGGAACAAATATTTGGCGCATACATCAAAAACCCTACAATTTTTGGCACAACATAAGCAGATACCAATCATTTCTCACTTATTGAGGAGACAAGTATGTGGCGCACGGTGGGACTATATGGCGGTGGACTTTCCTCCTGTTCTTTATGAAAATCTTAGAGTTAATATTTATTGACAGTGAAGTTTCATCTGAATTATTTTACATATATTTTTTTCTTTTCTTTATTTTATCATTATTTTTCTTCACTACCATGCCAGATTTATTTACTCACAAGTTAACAAAGTCATTATCATAATTCTGCATCTTCCCTTTGTATCTCTGGACCATTAGACTCATGGGAAAATAAGCTTGTATGACATGGTTTATGCCGCACCAAGAAATCTAACTGTATAGTCAATAACCATAACAGCCACTCGGATGTTGCAGATCTTTACTGTTCACATCTTTACTGTTCACTTTTTGCTAAGTATTTTGTGTTCTAGACATTTACATGTTCCAGCTGAGTAAATTACACTCCCAAGACAAGTCGCTGGGTTGTTTAACCCCCTGACTGCCGCTCATTGTCCTTCCTGCTGCAGTACCTTTAATCATTTTAAGTACTTAGTACTGGAGCTGTCGATGGCAGAATCTGCAATCCGTAAACGGCCCCCCTATGCCTTGTATGTTTATATAATTTGTCAACAATTGTGGGTTTTATTAGGTTTTATGGGCCTTCATTAAAGAATGTATAGCTTGCACACTGTACAACATCAGAAGATATTCCACCATAAACCAGAAAGAAACTTCAGGCTGTGGAATGTCATAAATGTTTAAGAGACTTCCTTCCTTCCATTATTTACTATGACTTTGCTTTTATAACAGTAAGTGTTCCCTTTTATTAGTGCCGATGTCTTGCTTGAGTATTTCTCTGGACTACTTAGAAACACCACATTTTACCTTAAAGGCTCTTTAGACTTGTAGATATGGAGGTAAAGACAGTGCAGCTGTGAGCGGCCGCCTATTGCCTGTGTCTCTGTACTGTGTATTGATTGACTGAATAATTTCTCATGGTCAGTGCGGTGAAAGGCCCTTTATTTCCCAGCAGTGAAATATACATTATAGTTGTAACCTGTGTTTTCATCATTGTTTCCCTTTTTCTTTCTTTCACCTGCTTTGTCATTCTCTCCTAGTGCATCACAAACATAGAATTTGACTCCTTGACCCAGCGGTCCTCTATTTTTTACCATGCTCTTCCAGCAAGCAGCTCTATCCACTGGTGTTCAGGAGGCAATTTGTGAATTTTTTTCATTCAATATTGAAGATTATTGCTGAGATTAAGTAAAGTTGGAAGAAGAAGCTCATGTCTGCACATGTATCTATGTATTACCCATTGTTTATGGAGCACCTGGATATTCTTCTACTCTGTATGAAAAATACTCTTTCAATGGTCTCCTCTGGGGCATGCAATCTGATTTCTCTATTTCATTCACCCTCTACCGTCATAGGATGCCTGTTGGACAAAGTGTGGGGAAAAATATATATCACCCTAAGGAAACCCCGGCAAACAGATGTGGCCCTGGTTAGAGCCATAATCCAGACCCCATGCTGAAGTTGATACATATGGTAAAAAATATTGCTCCTTAAAAAAAAAACACTGACTTCAGTCTAACAGATTAGACACCTTAAGATTCAGTGAGTGCTGGTCATGTGATATAGCAGAGGACCTGAACAGATAACTCATAAATAGAAGGCTCTAGGAAGATGTCTACCTACACTGCTGTTTATATCATCTACATTACAAATGGGACAAAGGATAGATTTTTTTTTGTGGAAGATGTTGCCTGACTTAACATAAAAAAAAAAAAAAATCACATTTTTAAACACCCTACTCCAGTGTAAGTTAATACAAAAAAAAATACCACTCCTCTCTATGGGCTGTGATTGGTTTTAAAGCCTTGTGTGATTCAGCTGAATGAGATTGAGCTGCAAAATCAGACACAGACCTTTAGCAAGGTTGAAAAAAATAGCAGATCTTTTTTTCCTAATGTTGGAGAACCCCTTTAATAAAAGAAATGATCAAATAGCTGGAGTTTAGATCAGCACCAAGAAGCCTGTCTCTTTCTCATTCTCATTCCCTCTTACTTGCTCTCACTCTCTCTAACTCACTCTTTGTGAAGGGCCTAGCACATCTATGCGCTATTTGGACAGACCATTGAGTTCATTGAACACTAAGTAAGGCTTCATTTTCCCTGGCACTGGTATTAAAGGGGATTTCCAGGCTTTATAAATTAGGTCATCAATTGAAGATCAGTGGGGTCTGACACCCAGGACCCCTGTGGATCAGCTGTTTGAAGCAGTAGTAGTGCTAATCTTCACAGGCTAGTGATGTCACATTGATTGGTCACATGGCCTATTTGCATCCCAGTCCCATTCAAGTGAATAGGGGTGAACTTCAATACCAAGGAAAACAGCTATGCAATATACATTACTGGGCTTGTTTTTTCTTTGAAGAGGACACAGTGTTCACATGAACGCTGTGGATCTATCCTAAAGACAATCTTGACAACTCTTCCATAATGTCCAGGAGGTTCCTGCAACAGACTGTCCTCCTGGCATCCTAGAAGGATGGGCAAATACCCTGATCGCGACAGAGTGCTCCTTCATCCACTGGACTCCAAGTCATGTGTCAAATTGGCAATTTATGTACTGGTCATATCACAAAAAAGGGGCATGCTCATTTTATGCTCATACCCCCAAGAGGGGTTGGGTTTAATAAAGGGAATGTGCCCATACAAAATGTTTTGCAACATGCTCCACTTGGCCATTGAAAGTCAAAACGTGTTTTCGCAACGTGGGCTCCTGGTTTTAAGGCTAAGGCTCCACATTGCGGAAACGCAACATTTTTTTGTAGCAAATTTTGCTGCGTTTTTTTGGGCCATAGTCAGGAGTTGCATGAAAAGGAATGGAAAAAGTAAAGGAAGCACTTAGACATTTCCCTTCTGTTTAATCCACTCCAGACTTTAGCTGAAAAACAAATGCAGCAAAATCTGCAGCAAACAACGCTGTTTCCCCACAACATGGGGCCTTAGCCTAAACGTGTGTTGCCAAGTTTAATTAGGCTAATATATTTATTTATATAATGGGTGTTTCCTCAGACTTCTTTAACCACTTCCGGACTGCCCATTGGGTATATATGTCCGGAAGGTGGTTGTCTAGTTTTGCAGTTTTCAGAGAGACCGCTGTAACTTCAGCCGGAGCTCCCAGAGAGAAGGCAGGGAAGGTTTACTACTCAGTTACAGGGGAAATCGATCCTCCCCCCCCCAAAAAAAAAAAAAAAAACAAAACAGTGATTAGATGTCCCCAAAGGTCTATTATGATCTTATGGGGACACAATGTAAAAAATAAAATAAAATGAATAGAAATAAATAAAATAAAATATATAATTGAAAAAATAAATAAAATATGTCAAAACACGCCCTTATTACAGGTTCTAGCCCCACCCCCGATGACACCATACAAAATAAAAATTATGGAGAGGAGAAACTATTTTAAAAGTTTTTTACTAGCACTTTGTGCTATTAAATAAAAAAAAAATGAAAAGTGAAAAACAGACACGTTTTCCCTCCTCTTTTGTTTATATTTTCCCGGATATAAATTTTTTTTAAAAACCTGCAAAAATAAAAACATAAAAATAAAGCCATATGTGTCACCGAAAAAAGACGCAGGAATTAGCTGAATAACCCAAATGATATAGAAATGTTACAGCCCTCAAAACTGCACATACAAAATACCCAAAAATGTGTCTGGTCCTGGATGAGAAATTGGCCCAGTATTATAATTTTTAAAATTTAGATTTTTCAAGAAACTTTATTCTGTGTATTTAGTTTTATCTATTACATTTTGTTTTTGTGATGCTTGAGCTTTAATCAGTATTAGGACCAAAATACTGTACCTTGACCCCTTGTGGTTCTTCTCAAGCGAAATGAGATGAATATAGGGTTCTGAAATTCATAGATATTATGGCCAAATTAAATCAGCATTTTTGCTACTTCAAAAAAAAAAAAAAAACATGGTTGGAAGATAATAGCTGTTTTGCCTTAGGGAATTATAAAACACACTACAGATGCTATGTTTGGTTGGATTTGACTTTTTTCAGACATTTTCTCATAGACTTCTCCATATGAGAAAAAAGGATGCCTGAATAAAACAGGGCTGTTAAGTCGGAACCAATTTTGGGTGGGGTCAGAGTAGGAAAATAGTTACTGACTCCGGCTTCAAAATAAAATTATTATTTTTAATTATATTTTACAATTCTTAATATTGTCTAATTAATTAGATGTATAGATTGTTACATATTTACTTCAATTACTAGATGAATTAGAGGCTCTTTATGGCTTCTGACTGACCATGGCTGTCATCCATTTATGAAGGAGTCCGAATCGGGCTTGTTTGGACTACCGACTCCACAGCCCTGGAAAATAAATGTCTCCCAAGAAAGCCACCATAAGAAGTTTTTAAGAAATTCAAGATTTTTTTTTTGGGGGGGGGGGATTATTGTAGTTTATACGAGTATTTAAATTAATTCATACAAGCCAAACCAGAGACCCATCTGTAGATAAAACTGTTTCTGCTTACCATAACAAGGTTATTGGATGGGAGGATGAGATGCCTTAGATACAGCTCAGGGGCTACTATCTCTCATAGAAGCAGCACATTGGTTTATGGAGACTTATTTTGCAGACAGTGCTTCATGTGAGGGACAAGAACACTGAAGCACTGCTGTCTACAGATGGGTGTCTCAGGTGTGGCTGAAAATAGTTAATTTGCACACTTATTTTTCTGGAGATGTTCCACAAAAAAAAAAAATATCTCCGTACACCACTCAATGAGAGACAGTACCCCACTGAACTTGGCTAGAGACGGTAGTTCGAAAGGTGACTTTATACTTTTTCTAAGACTTAGGAAAAGTTTACTATAATTATATGTAAACATGCTTAACTGGTGTCAAACACCCATTAAAAAAATCTTTATGTATTTCGCTAATGAAATGTATGCAAACAGCTAGACTCTCAAACATGTCTTCTGTGTCTTGGGAATAAAGAAAGGGTGAGGGATTTATAGGTTATGGCATAAATGTAAATACATTGGTGACAGGTTCCTGGTAGAATAAAATGCAGAATGTCATTATTTCCATATACCTCACTTTGATTGTCTCCCTAACATTAGTTGGATAGAATATTATAACTGTCTCTTTAACCCCTTCCCCCGCAGCCATTTTTCTTTTTTTTTTTTTCTCGCCACCTTACAAAAGCCATAACTTTTTTACTTTTACATTCACAGAGATGTATGAGGGCTTCATTTTTGTGGGACAAGTACTTTGTATTGGCGCCATTTAATATTCAGTGCACTGTACTGGAAAGCTGGAAAAAATTCAGAACGGGGTGGAATTGGAGAAAAACTGTGTTTGTGCAACATTCTTATGGACTTCATTTTTACGGTGTTCAGTGTGCAGCCAAACTGACATGTCATCTGTATTATGTGGGTCGGTACGATTATGGTGATACCAAATTTATATAGTTTTTTGTTTTGTTTTTGTTTTTCTTTTAACGCCTTTTAAAAAAAAAAAAATCAAAACTTTACAAACACATAAAAATTTCAGAGTTGCCATATTTTGACACCCATAACTTTTTTAGATTTCCAGGTATGGGACACATAAGGTGTCTTTTTATGCCCAATGTGCTTTTTATTTAAACCATTTTGGGGAATGTCTGTTGTTTTGATCACTTTTTATTCAGATTTTTATGGGAGGGAAAAACTGTGGGTTGGTTCTTTTTTTTGTTTTTTTTTTTTTGTTATGGTGTTCACCATATGGGAAAAATATTTTTATAAGTTTGTAGACCATGCGTTTTCAGACGCAGGGATACCTAGAGTATGTGTTTTATTTATTTATTTACTTTTATGTTTTTTCTAGTAAGGGGGCTGAATTTTATTTTTTTTTAATACCCTCTAGGGGTCTTGAACTGCAGGTCGTCTGATCAGTAATACAATGCACTGAAATTGTAATGCATTGCAATGCATTGTAAAAACCCTATACTTCTAGTAATTGAAGTCTGCTAATGACAGGCCTGGGAACCTTCAATAGGCTCCAGACTGTCATAACATATAGCTGCTCCTGGATAGTAGTGCAGCAGATGGCGGGAAGGGGTTAGAATCACTAAATGAAGCATGCAGAAGAATCCAGGTGGAAAAATCCAAAAATGTGCTTTTTTATCCACAGGTTTTAAAATACCTCAAGACACAATCATATAAAAGCAGGTCCTGGCGCAAATCCCTTAAAATTATTGTTACCCAATTACCCCTTCGTAGTGAGAGGTGTGGATATTCCTTTTTAGAGTATAAATAAATCCAGATTTTTATTAGCAGTAAATCACGCGTTTTGGGATTCGTAGACCCCTTTCTCAAATAAACAAAGTGGATATATAATGCAAACAGTGACACACCCACACACACATTTAAAAACAAATGACAAATGTGTATGTCACTGCTTGCATTATATTTCCACTTTGTTTATTTGAGAAAGGGGTCTGTGAATCCCAAAACGCGTCATTTACTGCTAATAAAAATCTGGATTTATTTATACCCTAAAAAGGAATATCCGCCTCTCACTACGAAGGGGTAATTGGATAACAATAATTTATTTATTTATTAATAATTTATCTATTTCCACACCATCCGGTGTGAAGGGCATCGCACCTGGTGGAAATGAGGCAAGGCAGCATCCTCATGGACATGGGAATCTATATGATTCATTTCACATAATTTGATCTTTCAATAGGTGAGAACTCATACACACGGATTTTGTAGGTCACTGATAAGCATTTATCTCAAACATTATTACCCTATGAGCGCTCTTTTTTTTTTTTTTTTTTTTTTTTCTCTCCTATACGCCCACACCGCAATAAAAGCGGTTCCAAAATCAGAAAGCTAGGTGGAGCTTCCCAACTCTATGGCAGCTGTCAGAGAAAAGGGTTGGGCAATTGGATTTGAGAGATGTCTGGCAGTGGCTCACTTCCCTCTACTCATTCAGAATACATGTATGCTCAACCAACCCAAGCATGTATGTGTATAGGAGGGTCAGGAGTGATGTTGGAGGGATGAGTGTTCAGCCAATAGTTATCTAATTAGGAAGTCTAGCTTTAGGCTGTGTTCACATAACGAAATGGTCTGGGTTCAAATCCTGCAAAGGACAACATCTGCAAGGAGTTTGTATGTTCTCCCCGTGTCTGCGTGGGTTTCCTCCGGGTACTCCGGTTTCCTCCAACACTCCAAAGACATACTGATAGGGAATATAGTTTGTGAGCCCTATATGGGACAGTGACTGACAATGTCTGTCAAGCGTTGCAGAATATGATGATGCTATATAAGTAAGCAAAATAAATAAATCAATAATTTGAAATGCCCCCCTTTCCATATCGATGTGCACCATAGTTTATACATTGTGTACTTAGCTGATGTACATCTGAAGGTGATCCATTTTCACTGATCTCTCATAGAGTTCAGTCTATTGAGGGATTCGTGAGAACTTCTCAATATGACCTGTTCTGTTTCTTAACGGATCTGAGACATGGACCATTAAAAAAAGAAGAAGAAGAAGAAAAAAAAACGTTTTGTGAATAGTTCTGTTGATTTCAGTGGAGTTGTGTGCTATCTATTTAAAAAATGGATAGCACCCAGCCATGAAGACCCGGCCATGAAGCCCTGTCGTGTGAGTAGGCTCTAAAGCACAGCAGAATATGTAGGTGCTATAAAAACAAGAGAAATAAATAAAAATGTAGACTAATCCTATTGAATGGTGTAATCTGTATGTGAATCTGCATCATATGAAAATTTTTGACATGTTCCGGTGAGATAAGCTAGTGCCAGAGCGATCTAGAAGCGACTTTCTGCCCGTATCCTGCTCAGATCATATGTACCATTTGGCTTAGCCGGGAGTGCATGTGTATAGGGATGCCTAGCAAGATAGCTGTTGGCCATTTGACAGCTGTCTTATGTGTATGGCCTGCTTAAACTATAGAAATTTATAGATAGCGGTGGACTTTTTTTTTTTTTTTTTGTACTTTTTGGTCTCCTACACCTACAACCATAACAAGCTATAATACAGCACGTATAGAAGTATGGTGGCCATGTAGAGTTGCAGAGACTCTGTTATCCACCTAGCCACCTTTTTTTACCTGCTGGAAATAATTTTGTTGTTACTTTTTTAGATTCATCACCCGTCACAACCGTTTTGTCCCGCATAGTCAAATTAAGTTTCATCCCAGACTCCCAATAATATTTATTACATTATAAATAATAACTAAAATCGCTGAAAAAAAATAGGCTTTAAATTTTTATTATTATTATTATTATTATTATTATTCATAGAGCTGTTTTTTACTGGAGAGATGTCTGTTGTTTTTTTTGTTTTTTTTTCTTATTCTTCATTATTTGTGTGTGTGAAGAGAGCAGCGGGATTTGCTGATAAGTCTATTTTGTAGAGAACATCAGCAATGAAAAATGAGAGCTCCTTCTCATGTTTCTGATTTGTAAATCTCGTTTATTTTAAAGGTTGCCTGTATTTTTTTTTCTCTTTTTTTTTTTTTATTTTTATTTTTTTTATTTTGTAGTGTTTGCAAGAAAATGTTTCTTGGTTTATTCATGCTGACAACTGAAAAGCTTTGGACCTAATTAAAAGTATTTTCACTCGCACCTTTAGTGAACCATTTCATTATGCCGCAATGCACAGATTGCATTTTGAAATATAGTGATAGTTTAAATCTGACCTTTTAATCCCAAACTGCCAGAATTTCCTTAAAACTACACTCTCAGGGCCACGCTTTATGTATATTAGCTGTTTGGTTAGAAATTATCTTCTGTACATGCAGTGACTAACAGGCAGAGACATAACAAAATAAATGTATTTATTTCAATGGTATACCTGTGCAACGAGCCGTCCTTTTTAGCTGATATTTCCGTCCTTTCATTCCTTGACATGCTGATAGTCAGTCTCTCCTGCTTTAACTCCAATTCAGTTTTTTCTGCTGCTCCCGGAGAGTTTGTTGTTTTTGCCGTGATGATCCACTACTGAAAAACAGTTTGACAATTTATGTAAAATATGCCTCCCCCCCCCTTCCAAAATATGAAAGTTACTTATAAACATCTTGGAATAGTAAGTAGATTTGCCATTCAGGTGGTCATATTTAGGGATGTGCCATTCATTTGGTGTAATATGAATCTCATGGGTCCCAATGCAAAACCTGTTATGGGGCACCTACCTACCCCATGCCATTTAGTATAGTGGTATATTTTATGTGGCAGAGGGACTTTTGGGGCCTGTTTAGGGCTCATCTGCTCCCCCCCTATAGCTACATCCCTGGTGAGAGTGTTAACTCAAGAGGCTTCCTCAAGAGGGGGGGGGGGGGGTCACTGTTCGACATGAGACAAATTATGAAGGCTAGACTGGTTGGTCCAGACCACCCTGTGGGGTGTTACTGGTACATTGGTCAGTACTTACCAGATGTGGTTAAAGGAAGTACAGCTGCTGAACTTTAATAATATATAATATTCTATATAAAAATTCTATGAAAATGAACAAATGAAAGTCAGACATTGCTTTCCAACCAGGCTTCAACAGAATTTAAAAAAAAAGAAAACTCATGAAACAGGCCTGGACAGAAATGATGGTTCCCTTAACTTAATATTTTGTTGCACAACCTTTTGAGGCAATCCCTGCAATCAAACGATTCCTGTAACTGTCAATGAGACTTCTGCACCTCTCAGCAGGTATTTTGGCCACTCCTCATGAGCAAACTGCTCCAGTTGTCTCGGGTTTGAAGGGTGCCTTTTCCAGACGGCATGTTTCAGCTCCTTCCAAAGATGCTCAATAGGATTTAGGAGGAGTACCAACAATTTTGCCCACGTGTGTACCTGCTCGATATCTTTGTATATCAAGACATGCTTTAGCCATTGAAGTCTGTCTGTGAAAATCACAGACAACACACAAATGCCATTCGTGTGCTGTCCATTTTTCAGAGTAATTTTGTTAAATAATTGGTTGATCTGTTTCTGTTTCGGTACACGGCTGTGAATACTGAGTGAATGAATAAGCCCTATAGAAACAGAGCACATTGCGTATTTCCACAAGCATTAGTTTTGTTTGTAAAATATTCCAAGAAACTTGTTACATCAATTAACAACCGTTCCTCAAGGATGTTCTAAATCCGAGTGGCAAAACTTGATGGTAAAGTTAAGTCCCTGTTTATTAAACAGCAGGTAGGTTTCTTCTTTATACTAAGTGACTTGTGTTTTCTGGCGCTCATGAAAAGACTGAAGATCTAGAGTGTAGATGGATTCCGAGCTGTTAATTAAAGACTCCTTGCTCTGTTGAAATAATAATTAGTCTTTCTAATTGAAGTTACGGAAACTTGCTGAGAGGACATTTTCTAGCAGGTTAGCGGAACACTGAGAGCAGCGACAGTGTAACAAAATACCTTCTTCACTGTAATTACATTAGTCGCAGTCGCGTAATACGTTTTATTTGATCTCATGTGATTTAAAGGGAGAGAGGCGTCCTTTTATAAGCTTGGTAAATGTGCACTTAGCATTCCAAATTATAACATGGTCATGTAGCCAGTAATATTGTAGTCTGTGACACCTGCAGGTGAAAGTGCTACAGACATATCGCACACAATTTAGGGTCAGGGAGGGACACTTGAATAATCAACACTTATCTCTTATACAGTCATGGCCAAAAGTTTTGAGAATGACACAAATATTCTATTTTCACATGATCTGCTGCCCTCTGGTTTTTATGTGTGTTTGTCAGATGTTTTTATCACATACAGAAATAGAATTGCATTCATATTATGAGTAACAGAAGCTTATATTGACAGTTAGAATGAGTTAATGCAGCAAGTCAATATTTGCAGTGTTGACCCTTCTTCTTCAGGACCTCTGCAATTCTCCCTGGCATGCTCTCAATCAACTTCTGGACCAAATCCTGACTGATAGCAGTCCATTCTTGCAGAATCAATGCTTTAATTTTGTCTGAATTTGTTGGTTTTTGTTTGTCCACCCGTCTCTTGATGATTGACCACAAGTTCTCAATGGGATTAAGATCTGGGGAGTTTCCAGGCCATGGACCCAAAATCTCTATGTTTTGTTCCCTGAGCCATTTAGTTATCACCTTTGCTTTATGGCAAGGTGCTCCATCATGCTGGAAAAGGCATTGTTGAGCGCCAAACTGCTCTTGGACGGTTGGGAGAAGTTGCTCTTGGAGGACATTCTGGTACCATTCTTTATTCATGGCTGTGTTTTTAGGCAAGACTGTGAGAGAGCCGATTCCCTTGGCTGAGAAGCAACCCCACACATGAATGGTTTCAGGATGCTTTACAGTTGGCATGAGACAAGACTGGTGGTAGCGCTCACCTCTTCTTCTCCGAATAAGCTGTTTTCCAGATGTTCCAAACAATCGAAAAGGGGATTCATCAGAGAAAATGACTTTACCCCAGTCCTCAGCAGTCCACTCCCTGTACCTTTTGCAGAATATCAGTCTGTCCCTGATGTTTTTTCTGGAGAGAAGTGGCTTCTTTGCTGCCCTCCTTGAGACCAGGCCTTGCTCCAAGAGTCTCCGCCTCACAGTGCGTGCAGATGCACTCACACCTGCCTGCTGCCATTCCTCAGCAAGCTCTGCACTGCTGGTAGCCCGATCCCGCAGCTGAAACACTTTTAAGAGACGGTCCTGCCGCTTGCTGGTCTTTCTTGGGCGCCCTGGAGCCTTTTTGGCACCAATGGAACCTCTCTCCTTGAAGTTCTTGATGATGCGATAGATTGTTGACTGAGGTGCAATCTTTCTAGCTGCAATACTCTTCCCAGTTAGGCCATTTTTGTGCAGTGCAATGATGACTGCACGTGTTTCTTTAGAGATAACCATGGTTAACAGAAGAGAAACAATGATGGCAAGCACCAGCCTCCTTTTAAAGTGTCCAGTGGTGTCATTCTTACTTAATCATGACAGATTGATCTCCAGCCCTGTCCTCATCAACACCCACACCTGTGTTAATGGAGCAACCACTGAAACGATGTTAGGTGGTCCTTTTAAGGCAGGGCTACAATGATGTTGAAATGTGTTTTGGGGGATAAAGTTCATTTTCTAGGCAAATATTGACTTTGCAAGTAATTGCTGTTAAGCTGATCACTCTTTATAACATTCTGGAGTATATGCAAATTGCCATTAGAAAAACTGAAGCAGTAGACTTTGTAAAAATTAATATTTGTATCATTCTCAAAACTTTTGGCCATGACTGTACATACATAGGGACCCTCCCATCCACCATACTGATTATGGAAACAGGTTGGACTTAATTTTATTTGGTGGGCCCAATAAACCTATTCCAACAACCACTAGGAAATAGACCATCGTACCCTTCAAATTTGGGTGTCTTTGGCAGTTACCATTATTGAGTTAGAGCCTAGGCCATCCAGCGGATCCTCTGGTGGACCAGTTCAACACTGCCTGTGTCCCCTGTTTGAACGGAGTGGTATATGTGGTGCTGCTTAATTCAAAGTCTGTTGAACTGATGGAGTCAGTCAGGTATAGTGTTCAGATGTTTTTGTCAGTGCCATACACTTTAAGTGGAGCAGCATTGTATGTGTGCAACCTCTGCTCCATTTACATGGGGGCTACAGGGCCCTTGTTCTTCTGATCACTGGAACCCTTAGCAATCACATACTTATCTTGTGGATAGGTGATGTGTTACTTATGGGACATCCTTTTAAGCCGGCCATTTACATAAGATACTATGCTACACTATGCTATTCTTCCAGACTCCAACACAAACTGGCACACTCAGCTTGGCCAAGTGAAAGGTTTATTACATTGGGCAGAGGAAAATAAGTCACTTTCTGACTCCTCAGTTAAGGCATGTTAAGATCCAAAATATTGGGAGGTCCCCATGGAAATAGAGTGACAAAATTCACCTATCTAATGTACAAGTCAAAACCATAGAAGTCACCGCTGAGGCAAAATATTAACTGCAATGGTCACATGTGATCTTGACATGACGTCACTGGTGCTGGGTGAATAGAGACAAAAAAAATCATGGGGTTGGCGAACCCCTTTACAGTAGTTTTTCCAGCAGTAACCTTTATCACCTATGGGATAGGTGATAAATGTTAGAATAGTGAGGGTCCCACAGTATGCATAGGTTTTGCCATAAAAGATTATTAAACTCTTTTCCCACCTCTGGGACCTTCACCATTTTGGCAAGTTCTGGCTAATTCTGACCAGCCACTCGCCTGGTTGGCCATACACATGAGATAGCTGTATGACAAATGCTTGTTTGGATCTGCAGCTATCTTGCCCAATTTCCCCATACACATGCATGCATGGATTGGATGAACAGTGCATGTATACTGAATAGAAGAGTGTAGAAGGCTGCTGCCAGTCTATGACGGGAATATACCTCTAGACAAGCATGTACAATAAGATCTGTAATGCCTTATTCACCCAAATATCAAAAATGGCCATCACTCCTGTTTTTGGAGCACAAAAAAATTATTTTAATGGTGCTGTTCACATCTCTTTTTTTTAATGGTACGTTTTGATGGACCATCAAAAAATTGATTGTCCTATTTTTGATCATTTCCATGGATTTCTCAATAGACTAAAGTCTATGAGGGATCTGTGAAAACAGGTCCAAGACAGGTGCAAAACAGCCGTGAAAAAAAAACACTTGTTTCATATGTTTTCAGGGCCATTTTTATCATAGCAGTGTGAAATCTAGCCCGTGTCTCTGTAGTCTGCATTTCCACAACTATGACTAGCGAGTCCTGAACAAACGTTAAAATATCAAGACTCTTCATAAAGAATTTTCCCGAGCAGCGTGCCCTGCACTGTGCCTGCATTTATGTAGTCAAACCTATTGATCCCTGTCTATAAACAGTCATTACAGCCAATAATAAAGGTGGTGATGTAGACCTAGGAAAGCTTACACTGTAGGTGGGGATCTGCCCTCCTCAGGGGGTGGCTGGTGTTGATGAGTGGTAAATGGATTAACACAATATTATAGAGCAGTTAAAGGTGTTGGAGATGAGCATTAGCAATCTGGGAATTGGAGACTAATCTGTTAAAAAATAAATAAATAATAATAGTAATAATAATATAAAGGCTTCCATAAAGCATTGTGTGTGAACTATACAATATCAATTCCTGTTGTATCAAATGAGTGGCCAAAAAAAAAAAAGTTTTTAGCTTTTGTTTTATTTTTTTGCAAAAATGTCTTTTTATGTGGACCACAATGGCATTCATAAATTTGTCATGTAAAGCTGTTTTGTCCCATAGGGTGATACAAAGGGTTAGATGTATAAGAGGGAGCATCAGTAAGGGAAGAAGGTTCAAACCCTACACTGCAGAATTCTGGTGTTAAAAAATAAAATAAAAAAAGTTGAAGAGTTTGAGCTTGTTTGTGAAAAATACTGGAACGTTCTGCGTTTTATGCCACTCACTCCACTTTTGTAAACTGGGTGGGAAAGTGGATGGGGTTAGCCAGGTTTATCAAATGGGACAAGAAAAATTCTTAAAAATGGTCGCAACCTCACTTCTGTAAAGTGCGTGGTAAAAAGTGAAGGACAGAAGTATTAGACTTTGGCAGTTTTAGCAAACCTAGTGCGATGTTTGATAAATTTGGTGCAAATTACATCAATGCAGATTCCAACTAGGCTGACTTTAAAAATTCCCCTAATGATAAATTCCCCTCATTGTGTGCCTCCTTCCATTGATCCATTGATCTGTTGTAATACATCGTAGTGTTCAGAATACTTTGCCTCTTGTAGCTTGTCGCCACTGCAGTGTCAGTGATGGGCACCCACTTTCACCCTAGAAACAACTGATGTTTGTGTGTTAAATAATATATTGTATAGTAGCTTTCAGCATCAGAAAAATTCCAGTGTTCAACTGTGCTATTGTGTAAAGAAATCTAGATATATATATATATATATATATATATATATATATGAACTATTATATATACATTTACATTTTAGGTCATCAATATCAGACAGTTGAGGATCTAGCACCCACACCAGTCAGCTGATATCTGCACAGTATATGGACTTGGAGGCCTTGTATACCATACAGTCACCATTCTGCTCTACTGCAGCTCAGCTCCCATTCACTTGAATGAACACTGTACAGAATTGTCTGATTCAGAGTTTGTATCCCCCATCAGTCTGGGGTGGGTCCTACACCTAGCTTCTCCACTGATCAACTGCCATGGCCCGCAAATTTGTTATGCACTATACAGACTCAAAAGCAGACAGTTCTGTACACTGTGTAGTGGCTTTTCAAGTGAATGGGAGCTGAGCTGCAGTAGCACAGAATGGCCACTGCATGGTGTACAGAGCTGTTGTTTCCTGGTCCATACATGATGCAGACATAAGCTGACTAGTGTGGGTGCTGGGTGTTGGATCTTCACCAATCTGATATTGATGACCTATCTTAAGGATAGGCCTCAATATCTACTCTTAGACATCCCCTTTAAGATCTTTCCAGCATCCATCACAAATTCATTGAGATTTGATATATGATCTGCAGGTCCAGTCTGGAATGGTTGAGTCTAGAATGAAGTGGTTTAAGTCAGACGTGTCGTGGATCCAGTAGGTGGCGATGCTCTAAGTATGTTAGCTGTGAAAGCCTGGTGGGCGGAGCCTCAAAATTTTCGAGTGTAGCATTGTTGAAGTAGGGCTAACAATACTTCTCCTTTATGCTAATGTAACCCGCCTGGTGTGACGTGGATACATCAGGCGGTTCCGCATACTAACAGGCACTGGACGCAGCGCCACCTACTGGATCCACGGCTTACCAGGTAGCACCTCATTCTACCCATTCTAGCATCTACCGTTCTTAAATTCAGCCTTAATAAAGTTTAAGAATTTTTCAGCCTGACCACTCAATATTTGTCAAGGCATAGGGCAGAAATTAAAAAAAAAAAAAAAAAAATCTAAAAATTGTGTCCCTTTCCTGGATCGACCATCCAATGTTTTGTGAGTAGCGTAAACTGCGGGACATGAAACGAAGCAATTATTTATTTACGGCTACATTTCCAGCTACAAAGGAGTAAGACATCATGTGACGCGCCAGTGATTTGCAATCTGCATGTGTGAGAAGGTGTCCGGTTGATATTTGCTCAGTTTCAATGAGTGAGCATTCATCTTTTGTGTAAATGGTAATTAGATCATTAGGAGATCTGTACTTGCACCTGAAAAGTGTGGCTTTGTGAATATGGAGTAATTACACACCTCGACAATGAAAGAGGGAGGTCACTCGGGGTTAAGTGCCTAATAATGCACAGGTGGAGCAGAGCCTTTGAGAAGCCCGAAGCAAAGGGGTTAGGATGATGAGTTTCAAAGGATGGAAATGTCAGTGATGCTACCATAGATACTGTTATTTTCTGCTCAGCCTTTCAAGTGCTTACCCCGGTGATTTGAATTATTAAAAACTATCAGGAATTTAGTTATGCATGACCAGACAGCGGCTATAGGTTGTCTTCTGGCCTCATCTTAAATGTCTTGTCTTATATATTTGTTCTAACTTGCAAGGCTTAAAAAGGACCGGTCAGCTCTCCTGAAATTTTTATGTAGTAAATACTATTAACTACCGGAGCATCTTTTCCGTCCCGTTCCTCTGTTTTTCCTCCTAAAAAATGTATAAATAAGTTGATACATAAGTGTTACCAGTCGCAGGTGTGTCCCTATACCATCTGACACTTTCCCATCCTGGCTATACTGTGTAGGGACACACCCCTTTGGCAAGGGGAATGGTAACACCCAGTTGTCTGTTCATTCATAAATATTCGGGAGGAGTATCTGAGGAGGAACAGCAGAAGGCAAAGATTTAAGGAAAGCTAATCTAGAAGTGTTATTTTATAGTACATCTAAGGAAAACACACAGGTGCGCTTTAAAGGGGATGTACCACAACTTAAACTTCGCACCTATTCACAGTATGGTGAGAAGTGTCAGATGCTGGGACCCAACCAAGCAATACGATGGGCGTCCTGAGCCCTTACATTTGAATGGAGCAGCAGTCACATGTTTGCTCAGCTGTATTCACTTCTGTGGGACTGCCAGAGATAAAGGTAGACAAGTACTCAGTAGTAGTAGTAGTAGTAGTAGTAGTAGTAGTAGTAGTAGTAGTAGTAGTAGTAGTCAGCTTCTCCTCTATGGTTCCATAGTGATAAATGGAGCAACACGGAGCATCAAATAAGAGGACTTGGGACCCCTATTTTTGTAACTGGTGGCTCACTTGGGTGAACTCACAGTGATGTCACTTTGAACAGTGTCATAGCCTGTTCCATTAAAGTTAATGTGGTTTAGCTGCAATACCGTAGGCGGCACGGTGGCTCAGTGGTTAGCACTGGATTCCTGAGTTCGAATCCTGCCGAGGAAAACATCTGCAAGGAGTTTGTATGTTCTGTGTTTGTATGGGTTTCCTCCGGATACTCCGGTTTCCTCCCACAGTCCAAAGACATACTGATAGGGAATATAGATTGTGAGCCCTATATGGGACAGTGACCACAATGTGTGTAAAGCGCTGCGGAATATGATGGCGCTATATAAGTAAGCATAATAAATAAATACCGAGCACAGCTGCTATACAATGCACAGTACAGAGAGGCTGTGAAGAGGCCCAATAGCAGTGGCAGTCATGTGTGAGACCCCCAGTGATCTGATATATAAGACCTATCTAAGGATAAGTTTATCAAGATCATAATCCTGGAAACCCTCACTAACTGGTCAGCATTTATTTTCATAGCAACCTCTTAGAAAGTTGAACTATGGCTGCTGTGATCAATAAGGATCCCCCTCTCTCCCTGAAAGTATGGAGACTCCTGGAGATGACAAGCTTGTTGGGCATCTTATTCAGAGACCGTGAACATTAACATGGTATTCTTCCTTCAGTTACTGCTATAACTAGATCCTCAGAGCAAATACCAAAGCACACAGAAAATATACAAATAATGCCAAACCTCCTTATTTATAAAGACATAGAGATATATAAAAACATACAGTAGATTACATAATGTTTGGCATTATTCTTATATTTTCTTGTGCTTTGTTATTTGCTATGTGTATTATTCAGGTAACCTGCAGGATTTATATGTAACTAACATCCATTAGCTCATGTTTTGGTAGGTTTGATTTGTTCTAGCTAGATCCTGTCTCACCCTGTCTGAGCTATAGAGAGATCAGGTCGGCACTCACACCAGATCACATCCAACGTAAGACTTACATTTCTCTTTTTTTGTTCATTTGCTTCATTTTGTAAATTGAGTAAAGTAAACTATTAACATTTCTATTTATGAAAGGATTCTTACTTTGCGGCATTTTTCCACACCTACCTAAACATTGGCTTGTAGATTTAAAGGGAACCTGTCTGGTTGATTTTGTACACTAAATCACGCACAGGTCCTTATGGATAATGGGTTTAGTGTCCCAAATCACCCTGTTTTATATCCATCCGTACCCGCAATAAAAATAAATAAATAAATAAATAAAACTTTATACTTACCTAGAGATGAGTCTGATAAGTCTCATTGGACTCATCTCTGGAGCTCCCGGCACCTGCGCAGTTCCTCAGTGAAGCTGAGTCATACAACTCAGTTTCACTGAGCAAGTGCTGGAGGTACGGGGCATGCACACTGAAGCCGAGGTGTACTCCTCTGGCTTCACTGAAGCACATTTATTTTTATTGCCGGCACTAATGGCTTTAGTACTGGTTGATTTGGGACACTAAAGCCCCGGTCCATAAGGGAATTGTGGGTGGTTTAGTTTCCCAAATCGCCCTGACAGATTCCCTTTAATGCACATTCTGGTACATATTTTTGCATTGAACTCAAAGTGAAAAATCTGACTGAAGCCTACAATGGATCCAAATCCTGCGGGGAAAAAAAAATCTGCAAGGTGCACAGTACAATTTTCAAAGACGTATTGACTTCAATGGTAATGTTTTACGTAATAAGGACACCCTTGTCAAGTCTTCTGATGAGGTTTTTGAAGCTAAAATCAGGTGTGTATCCTAAAGGAGTTACAGTATAAAGGACATATGGTATTCTACTCTTTTTTTTTTTACAATCCATTTCTGTTTTTGGCTAAAACAGCATTAAAAAAAAAAATATATATATATGTGTCCTTAACCTAAAGGCTTCATGATTTTGGTTGCTACTCTTGTCGTTTGACCAGAGACTGACGGTGATACTACAGCTCCTTTCCTATTGTAAGTTGCAGTCACAGTTTCCTCAGGGTCAACCTCATTTACCTAACTAGTGCAGGAGTGGCCAAAATTTTTATGTCGCCCCAGCCTAAAGGGTTTAGTGTACAATTTCCATATACAATGTGCAACACTCCAGTAACCTTTCTTCAACTCTGTAGTGGCATCAGCCATCTTCTTTGGAGTGGCCTGCTGGGGGAGCAGTATATCAACCAGGGACAGAAATAAACTTGACAAGCTGATTAGAAGGGCCAGCTCTGTCCTGGGGAGCCCACTGGACCCAGTGCAGGTGGTGGGTGACAGAAGGATACTGTCCGTGGTGAGCTCCATGCAGAAGAAGAAGTCCCATCCCATGCATGAGACTGTGATCGCGCTGAGCAGTACTGTCAGTGACCGACTGCTCCACCCTAGGTGTGAGAAGGAGCGCTATCGGAAGTCTTTCCTCCCCACCGCGGTTAGGCTGTACAACCAACACCGACCTAAGCGGAGATCATTACACACAGAGAACTGAAATATCTCTCTGCCTGTTAAATCCCCCCCCTCTTCTGCTACGTCCTATCTGTCTGTCTGCTATTAATGTAATGCCTCTCACCTTGGAACATTCCTGTACATGTTGTATTTGTATCTGCTTATCTTATCTTATTTTTGCTGCTGTAACACACTGAATTTCCCCATTGTGGGACTATTAAAGGACTATTATTATTATTATTATTATTAAGGCAAGACATTTTTGTTGTTTCAGAATCAAAGGGGTATTCACGCCTCAGACAATCATGAGCTGCACCTTTTGCATATCTCCAGGAGTTACAGAAACAGCGTAGCTTGCAGTGCTACAGTTTCCTTAACTTCTATTTATCTCTATTGGGTGTTTAGTTGTTACTGTAACTCCTGACAACCTCATGGAGACAGAGACAAGGGCTATCAAGGGCCAAGATGAGAATAACAGAACCCCTCCCTCCCCCCATCCTGAGCCTCTGTGGCAGGGGTAGGCAACCTTTGGCACTCCAGTTGTTGTAAAACTACAACTCCCAGCATGCATACTTGGTCTATGGTTCTTGGAACTCCCATGGAAGTGAGTGGAGCATGTTGAGAGTTGTAGTTTCACAGCAACTGGAGTGTCAAAGGTTGCTGACCCCTGCTCTATGGAAACAACTTCTCTAAGCGGATCCCGTAACTCCCATAGAGGTGAATGGGAGGCAGTGTAGCACAGCTGAGCTATAGTGTTTCTGTAGCTTCATAGTTAGAGATAGCATAGCTAGATGTGCTATGCTATTTCCATAGATTCAGTTCTCCTCTATGGGATCAATTTAGAGCAGCACTAGTGGGATGTTCTCTTAAAGGGATTGTGCCATAAAGGACACTTATCCCATATCCTTATCCCTGATTGTAAAAATCGCTCGGGATCTGACCATCAGGTCCCCCAGCAATCGACAACAGGGGAGAGAAAGTCCCCCTAAGCCCTCCTTGTAAATGGTGCGCTTGTGTGACTGGCATCTCATTGACTGCTATGAGGCTGTGGGTGCTGCTGGAGATTAAAGTCCAGGCAGCCCCATAGAAGTCAATGGAGTGCCAATCTACCATGTACACTGGGGCTCCCTTCACGGGGAGGCTTTAGTGGAACTTTCTCCTCATCAGTGGGGGACCCGGCAGTCGGGCACATCCCCTATTCACTGGATAGGGGGATAAGTGTTCTTAATGGCACAACCCCTTTGAGTCCTGCCCTAGGGGTTGGAACTACGAGTCATTAATACCATCTCAGCAGCAATACGCCATGATGAGAATAACCCTTTAAGTATAGTAATCTATATCCAGTGAAGAACCACTTTATTCTGTGAAGTCCCCAGAAGTACAGTAACGCCATATATGTAATTTCTACTAACAATAGTTATAATTCATACATTACACCCTCGTACTCTCTCTTAAAATAAATCCCATATTATTTGGGGGAAATATGCGGTACCTATGACACAACCCTAAATCTAATTTTTCTGTAAGTTCTACCCCAGACCATCTTAAATGGAAAAAGATCTAAATTGCCTTAACGACTTAAGTTAATTATGGCCGGACAGTGAATGAACTGACAAAATATCCTGCATTATACTAATGGTGTGATCCTCCATGGTCACATTAATTTTCTCAAAGGTTCCATGCACATTCCTGCTTAATTAAAATAACCTTCAGTGATATTTACGTGGGGCTGGGAAGAAGACTTGCACTACATATCAGTTTGATCCGTTCATGTGCTGGTGTGACCTCACTTAGTAGTAAGTGTTTCTGACTTGAGCCGACTTCAAGGAAAATCTGCAAAAATGACATTTCTATTTTAAACAGCAACCATTTCCGATGAATGAATTCCACAAAGACGGCACCTTTTTAATTACTGATATCTGCTTCATTTTATGATCTGCAGGGGGATTTTATGTGTGTATTTATAGGCACATTATCAGTGTCTGCTCTGATGCTATATTGTTTTTCACTTAATAAATGCACTACTTGCCATTAAACATGTTTTTTTGTCTATTTAGTTGTTTCGAAAGGGGAAATGGCATTGCTCTCGACAGTCTGGTTGCTTTAAAAGGAAGGATAATACTGCACACTGAGGATAGCTAATATCAAATATTATATATTCAAAAAAAAAAAAATATATATATATATATATATATATATATATATATATATATATATATATATATATATATATATATATATATATATATATGTATATAATATATATATATATATATATACAGTCATATGAAAAAGTTTGGGCACCCCTATTAATCTTAATCATTTTTAGTTCTAAATATTTGGGTGTTTGCAACAGCCATTTCAATTTGATATATCTAATAACTGATGGACACAGTAATATTTCAGGATTGAAATGAGGTTTATTGTACTAACAGAAAATGTGCAATATGCATTAAACCAAAATTTGACCGGTGCAAAAGTATGGGCACCTCAACAGAAAAGTGACATTAATATTTAGTAGATCCTCCTTTTGCAAAAATAACAGCCTTTAGTCGCTTCCTGTAGCTTTTAATCAGTTCCTGGATCCTGGATGAAGGTATTTTTGACCATTCCTCTTTACAAAACAATTCCAGTTCAGTTAAGTTTGATGGTCGCCGAGCATGGACAGCCTGCTTCAAATTATCCCACAGATGTTCAATGATATTCAGGTCTGGGGACTGGGATGGCCATTCCAGAACATTGTAATTGTTCCTCTGCATGAATGCCTGAGTAGATTTGGAGCTGTGTTTTGGATCATTGTCTTGCTGAAATATCCATCCCCGGCGTAACTTCAAATTCGTCACTGATTCTTGTACATTATTCTCAAGAATCTGCTGATACTGAGTTGAATCCATGCGACCCTCAACTTTAACAAGATTCCCGGTGCCGGCATTGTCCACACAGCCCCAAAGCATGATGGAACCTCCACCAAATTTTACAGTGGGTAGCAAGTGTTTTTTCTTGGAATGCTGTGTTTTTTTGACGCCATGCATAACGCCTTTTGTATGACCAAACAACTCAATCTTTGTTTCATCAGTCCACAGGACCTTCTTCCAAAATGAAGCTGGCTTGTCCAAATATGCTTTTGCATACCTCAGGCGACTCTGTTTGTGGCGTGCTTTCAGAAACGGCTTCTTTCGCATCACTCTCCCATACAGCTTCTCCTTGTGCAAAGTGTGCTGTATTGTTGACCGATGCACAGTGACACCATCTGCAGCAAGATGATGCTGCAGCTCTTTGGAGGTGGTCTGTGGATTGTCCTTGACTGTTCTCACCATTCTTCTTCTCTGCCTTTCTGATATTTTTCTTGGCCTGCCACTTCTGGGCTTAACAAGAACTGTCCCTGTGGTCTTCCATTTCCTTACTATGTTCCTCACAGTGGAAACTGACAGGTTAAATCTCTGAGACAACTTTTTGTATCCTTCCCCTGAACAACTATGTTGAACAATCTTTGTTTTCAGATCATTTGAGAGTTGTTTTGAGGAGCCCATGATGCCACTCTTCAGAGGAGATTCAAATAGGAGAACAACTTGCAATTGGCCACCTTAAATACCTTTTCTCATGATTGGATACACCTGGCTATGAAGTTCAAAGCTCAGTGAGGTTACAAAACCAATTTTGTGCTTCAGTAAGTCAGTAAAAAGTAGTTAGGAGTATTCAAATCAATAAAATGATAAGGGTACCCAAATTTTTGCATCGGTCAAATTTTGGTTTAATGCATATTGCACATTTTCTGTTAGTACAATAAACCTCATTTCAATCCTGAAATATTACTGTGTCCATCAGTTATTAGATATATCAAATTGAAATGGCTGTTGCAAACACCCAAATATTTAGAACTAAAAATGATTAAGATTAATAGGGGTGCCCAAACTTTTTCATATGACTGTATATATATATATATATATATATATGTATATTTATTTTATGAATATGTTGATTTCTGTACAGTACATTAATAGTGAGTGTGTGTATATACACTCCACAACACCGAGAAGGTCAAGTCATAAGGTTATGTATATTGAGGAAGAAGTGTGTGTTGCCAACTTTGCAAATGATTAAATTTTCAAGCACTTAGCTCCAATCTGTGACATGTGGGAGGGGCATAAAAAGATTGAAATCAAAGATTTTTAGTTCCATGAAAACTCAAAAAAGGGAACATGTGAGATGACTGCGTTTCCTTCTGTTCGTCGACGTGCCACTTATCACCACTTGCAAACTGAAAGGAACAGAGTCCTTGTACTGTGAGACCTTGATTTATCACTCCAGGAGATCACTGCACACCTAGGCTGAGAAGTCTGTACTTTTCAGTGTTGTGTGTCCCAAAGGTTGGAAGAATGGCGACTTACTGGATGGTAACAGTAGGTGTGTGAAGGACATGGACAGATCTGCATTCTATAGTGCAGCTGAGATTTCTTCACATCCCAAGCTTAGGTTGGCAAACAGTGTCAAGATACACTATCAGTAGGCTGATACTTAAATAGCACCAATATATTCTACAGTGCTTTACAGATATTGTCATCACTCACTGTCCATCACCAGTGTTGCCATCACTCGTTGGCTCATCATCTATATTCCCTATCAATATGCCTTTGGGAAGAAACCGGAGTATCCAAAGGAAATCCACACAAACACAGAGAGAACATACAAACTCTATGCAAATGTTGTCTGTGCCTGGATTCGAACCCAGGATTCCAGTCCTCACCCCAGACCTCATGCCAAGCCAATGAACTCAAAAGCTTTCATGGTGTACAGCAATGGAGGCTTCAATGTGCATTTATCCTCTTTAAGTGATGAGTCCTGCTATTGTCTCAGATGCGATGATAGCCAAAGATTGGTCTGGAGACCTCTTGGGCAGCTCCATGAAGAAGCCTTCACAAGGGAACGTGGCACAGTTCCTAATTCCAGGATTAAGGTACAGTGTGGCATATTGTACACTAGCTGGAACCCTCTAGTCTTCATTTTAGGTACACTAAGAACTTGACATTTCATTGATTTCGACTTTTCCAAAGTGCCCCAGTAGCTGATTTTCAACAGACCACATGTTGCTTGTTCTACAGTGAACGGCCTACATGGCCTAAATGTGCTACCATGGCCTACAGAGGACTTGTATCCCATCAAGCACATCCAAGACGTCATTGGTTGGCAATTGCAAAGGGAGTTGCCAGTGGCAAATCTTCATGAATTATATGCTCAAGTGCATTCTACGTGGCATAACATTCCTCAGACAACCATTACTATAGTCATGTAAGTGTATGTATTATGGCACATGGTTTTCATACTCCATACTGAATAAATCGTGACGTTTTGAATATTTTGTTTCTTTTGCATATCATTAATATGACTGTCTTGTGATTTCCATAATTCCAAGACCTTTCCTTGGTGTTGTTTCATTGTTAAGGAGCTTGTATTTGGATTAGGAGTTGGATTTAGATATTTCAACATGCCCGATACTTTTGTTCTGCAGGGAGAAAAGTCATTCACAGAGTAGTCTGACACTAAAGACCCCCTTACACATACGAGGAAAGACCTAGCATTGTCTAGGCTCAATACAACTGTGTCCACTTCTCTTCTAAGCGAAAAGTAAGATCTGGATTTCAGCATGCCCAATCCATTTGTTGTCATGGTGTATCATCCACTGCCAGATACCTGCTCTCCCCAGTCTGAATACATGCACATTGTATCACTCGGTGTGGGGGTGAGAGCTGAGAGTGTTAGGAGGTATAGATGTCAAGCAATAGAATTGTTAGCCATTATATGAAGTTAATGGGCAGAGAATCTGCACCAATGTGTGACAGATTGTCCGGAATATCAAAACTAGGCCCCTGACTGTTCTCTTAGACCTGTCATCTTGTATATGGTGCTAGATAAAGCTACGTGTAAATATAGTTCCAGAAGGAAACTGTATAATTGAGTGTTTTTCTAAGCATGCTTTTAAGCATCTTACTAGGTGTGACTTCCATTTATTAGGTATATTATACATTCTAATATCAGGAGATGGTTCTTGTTTAGTTCTCAGTTGATATAATGATTCTATTACATTTGCCAGGTATCTGCATTAAAGAACAGACTGAGAAAGGTGTCCACGACAACAGGAGATGGGGTGGCACGAGCTTTCTTAAAAGCCCAAGCCTCTTTGTTTGGCAGCTACAGAAGTGCACTCAAAATTGAGCCGGTAAGTGGAATATTTTTCTTAAATGTGAAATGATAGATCTGTGAGAAGATAACTCTGGTTCAGTCTGTGATCCCGGACCACCACTGATTTTCATAGCAGAGGGGATTAACCCTTTTTGGCACTGCTCAGCAGTATCTGTTGCTAAAACCTGTGGCAGTGCATCATAGACAACACCAATGTCACCTTGTCACATGTATCTGACATTTAGACTGGATTTCTCCTTTCGTGTTTCTCTTACTGTTTCCTATAATGTCTATGCATTCCGTGGATGTTTTGTGTTTCATTCAGTTTACAATCTGAGGTCGTTTATTAAATGAATATGATCTAGTACTAGCTCACATGTGCTTATGAGTAGTTAAAGGGGTTATCCATTTTCTACTATTGATGGCCTATCCAGGAGCAGCGCTGTCTCAGTACAACTGATCTGCGGGGGTCCCAGTTGTCTGAACCTTGTAGATCTAATATTGATGGCCTATCCTAAGGGTAGACCATCTATTGTAGAAACTGGGTAACCACCTTAAATTCTGAGGTGCCTAAGTTATGGACCCAGTAATTTAGAATATTCAATACCAGGTTAAGCTCCTTATCCAAAACAAGGATGGTCAGTGACTAGTTATATTCTCTCTGAAATTTGACCTATAATTTTAACTGCCAAAGGGATCTTAACACTCAGATCTAAACTTCTGAAATATCACTATGTCAAGTTTCTGAAATGATATATACTACTTAAGACTCATGCACACAGTGCATGAAGGCGTAAGACAGTCCACAGACTACAATACCTGTAGTAGAAGACCAGGACACACAGTTCTGTGTAGATACTTGAAGTATATGTTATTTGAGTGTATAAGATATGAACAAATAAGCAGCTCATATGTAGCTAATCCATCCAAAGTGTAGACAAATATAGTCCATATAACAGATAAGCAGTACACAGATAAGCAAGACGTTGATCTATCCAGAATGTAGATATAGTAGAGTCCATATAACAGATAGGCGAAGCACCAATATGCAATACGATGTTTCGGTCGTTCAAGACCTTTGTCAAGTATGATTAGCAAGGTATGGCATGGAGGGAGGGGGTTTCCAAACAACCGAAACGTTGTATATGGCCTATATTTTGCCATAATACAAACTACAATATGACACCGTAATCCAGATCCATATTGTGCCTGGATAATTTTGCATGCGTGTAGAACACTCTCCAAATATGCGGTGTACTTTATTACAGTTTTTATCTCTACCAAAGAAATCCAGTCGTGCAATGTGGGCCCATGTTTGTGAAACATATGTGATGAATCCTATATATAATGACATGCATGATATTTAGTTTCATTTGCCAACTAACCCAGCACACATGATGTATATCCCCGAACTATGGAAAAACCATGCTATGCTTGGGAGGCCAATATTAACGGGTTTTCCAAGACTTATACAGTATAGTGATGACCTATTTTTAGGACATCACTATATGATTGGTTGGGGACTGACACCTGCGGCCACTTCACTGAATACCAAGTACCATACATTGCGTAGGGGCTGTTCTTGGTATTGCAACTCAGCACTATTCACTTTAATGGGACTGAGCTGGTTCTGTACCATGTGATCAGTGAACATCAGCATGGTCAGGAGGCCACAGCATTCATGAGCACTGTTGTCTCTTCAAACTGTTGATCGACAGGGGGTCCCACCTTTCGTTTTTTCCTACCTGGCATGCTGACAATGCGAATCCTTATTTTCGACAGGCAATAACAAAAGTTGACTTTGTTTTTCCTAGCGCCTTGGTCCTACGTCGCCTTCGCTATATTTAAATGCTCGCTCGTTGTATAAAAACCCACTGTGTGGAGGTGTAAAAAAGCCACGGTCAGGGAGAGAACATATTGATGTGTTTTGTCAGAGCAAATACATCCAACTCCCGTCTTGTTCTGGGTCTCTAATCAACCTGCAGAATGCTGAGTAACATCGATTTGGGTCTGTGTTAGAGCAGTAAAGAAAACCATTACCAGCAGAGAGCAGGAGATGCCGCAATAGAGTAGTGCCATACATCATTAGTACAACTGCCTCTAAAGTGTACTGGACAAGCATCTCCAAATAAAGAGAAGGTGTTACAGAATCAAATCAGAAGAAGTACAGTCATCTGGAAATGCAAATAGTCAGCTGGCAGAGACTTAAGAGGGCGCCCAGGTTGTAGTAAATACAGTTGAATAGACAGAAACCATCTAGATAAACAACTTAGTAAATCAGATCGCAAGGACAGACAAGCCATGTGTATTTGTAAGCCGCCTGTAAGCAATGGGTATGCTGACAGGGCTTCTGACTCTCTATTAGATTGTAGTATAGATCAAATATTTGTCCCAAACCAAAAATATGCATCTTACCAAAGAAATCAGTGAGTGTCTTGTGGGAGGTGTTCCATGGTGTGTACTTTACACTCCATAAATAAGCTTTTGGGGACAGGGTTCTAACTTAAAGGGGTTGACCTGTTATGGACAATTATTCCCTATCTACAGGACAGAGGATAAGTGTCTGATCGCTGGGGCCGATCACCAGGTCCCCCAGTGATCTGGAGGATGGGGGATCAAAAGTCCCCCTAAGACCTCCTTATGAATGGAGCGCTAGTGCTCTTGAATGACTGGCGCTCTATTCACATCTATGGGGCTGTGGGAGCTGCCAGAGATTACTGTCCCAGCAGCCCCATAGAAGTGAATGGAGCGCTGGTCACACAAGTACTGGTACTCCATTCGCAAGGAGGCCTCAGGGGGTCTTTCGGCCCTTATCCTCCTGATCGCAGGGACACATCTAGCCCCAGTGTGTAGAGGGTTCTGGGCCCGGTCGTAGATGCCACCACTGCGACCCCTATAACTATGTCAGTGTTTGAGGAGCAAGGGGCATATTGGCTGTTTACAGCAACCCCTTGAGGTCTGTGCCCATCCCTGGAACAGTGTACTCTATATTTGTTTGTTTGGTTTCATTCTGGAGCCTCGGAAGGAGTAGCCAAACCAAAGAGAGATGACCATGACTGTTCTTAGGGGCTAAGACTTAATCTGAGCAGTCCCAATACCTTGCTGTTTTTTGTTGTTGCGGAGGTGGAAGATCACTGCACATAACCTGCAGAAATTTAAAGCTATGTAGAGGATACAATCCAATAACTGAGTAAGCCTTGGTTCTGAGATTATGATTGTTCCATATAAATATGGAGGTTTGGCCCTGTAGCCAGCAAAATGGCACATTTAGAATTTCATTGAAACAGTGAATGAATTTAGGCCACCGTTACATGTGACTTGATGTAGCACCTCCTTGTGGTCAGTAGATATCCACATCTATGTCCTGATGTCCAAACATATGACATGTTGCAGGGGATGCCCCTTGGATTTGCATTGTTACAGCCTTATCTGATCCTAGTTACAAAACCAACCACCCAAAATCTTTGTTGATGTCACTGGCCCAGCTAGGAGGAAGCAAGAAAGCATCATCCTGGAATAGGAAAGCTGGCAGTACCACTGGAGCATCATTTATATTCCTAGAAACAGGTGGTTGGCATCTGCAAGATGCAATTGTAGAACAGTTGCCAAAATGGATTTAGCATTAGTGTACAGCTGGTGGGCACAGTGTGACGGCAAAGCCTCCGGGCACAGATCAATGCCAAGGGTTGAAATTCTGCAGCGGCTTTGGTGCCCAAAGTTATAACCATTGTGTAAACCAGACCTGAATATTTTGATGTCCACTATTCCAGTTTACTACAAATACTTCCATATCTTTGCCAAATGGCATTTTATAGATTGGCGAAAGATAGCACAATCATATGGTTATATATGCCCCTCTATATGGAATTTCCATATTCGCTATGGTAGTCTGCCAGGGCTTCTTATCTTGCTATACTACTCACAGAGCTATACAGGTCAAGTGAAAGCATGCTGAACCTTGCTTTACATGTATTTTATTTTCTTCTCCATCTTTTTATGCAGCAGCGTCATTTGGACATGATCAAGAATGATCAAAGTCTGGAAGTTAATCACAGTGCTTGCACTGACTTACAGCAGGAAGGGTATTGACAATGGTGAGAAATGCAAACACATACAAGCCCACTGAAACCAAAGAGAATCAACCTTTATATTTTTATGTTGTCATCTATGATGGCACTCGTGGAAAAGACAACCCATCGCTGGGCAGGAAACCTGAAAAGATAAAAATTGGACACGCCTTTTCTAGTCTTAGGCTTCCTGTCCAACTGGATGGGCTGAATGTACAGAAAGTTTCAGACTTGTTCTTTCCTCACAGCTCTTCCTTCAGAGGAGTAATATCAGTGTTAGGCCTAATGACAGCATGCAGTCCAACACTGGAATGGGCCCAGTTAAGATCCAGATCCCTGCAGATGGACATACTAGACAAATGGGATGTCCGCAGATCACTGGATGTTCAATCCTGCCTGTCCTCCAAGGCAGGGAAGTCTATTCACTCATGGTTGAACCAGGAAAGTCAGACAGAGTTCCTTGGAACCTTTTCCCAGCTATCACCATTAGATCAGCAAATAAAACAGTAATCTGGTTTGTTTCTATGTGCAAAATCCGTTTTTCCTTTGAAAATGTTTTTTTGCAAATCTGACCATCCTGTTGTATGATAAAAAAAAAAAAAAAAAAAAAAAACCTTCACAATAAATACATAGTATATACTTAAAATCAGGGCTGTGGAGTTGATAAGCCAAACTTCTGACTGTAATTGCTATTTTTACACATGGTCACACACACCCCTCTACACTCACAACTATTTTTATGTTTCCTCCCTGCATGCAGCCTACTCTTTCCGCACACCCAGCTCTGTTGCCTTCCTGTCCCCCCTCTCACCCAGCTTTGCTACTTCCATTCCCCCCCTACACTGAGCTCATCTAAATCTACATTTCTTCACATGCACTCAGCCCTGCTACTTTAACATTTCCCCCCACACTTAGCACTGCTAACTCTGTGCAGCCTTACACAGCTTCTTCTATATACAGTTTCACCCCTGCATGTGACTGGTTACATGATTGGCAATTTGTGGCTGCAAAACATCAGCAATTTGTATTGTTGGCAGTTTGCACTTCTGCAGTGGGAAGAAATTTATCAACTTGTCACGTGAAACCCTGGAAGTCATTTATACAACCCCCTCCTCCAGAGGGGGTCCTGATCCACAGTTTGGGAAACAGTGCTCTAATTCATTATAAAGCTGATTAAATTCCTATGAAAGTAAATATGTAACAAGCTATGCATCTAATGAATTATATAATACTAATAATTGTTTCATATAATCAGAAATCATCATTTTATTTTGAAGTTTTTTCTGATTCCACCCAAAACTGGTCTCGACCCCCCAACCCCACAGCGCTGCGTAAAATACCAGGTGTCCTCATTTTTAATCTTTTGGATACGGTTTCCCTTTTTTTCTACCCCTTCTGGTAGTCTGATGTACTTCGATGACCCCCCCCCTCCCCGATTTCTCAGTTGGTCCATACAGCAAGAGCAGGAGAAAGTGTCTCCTACATCTGGATAGATGGACCCTGCTCTTTGATGAACCAGCCGACAGCTGAGGTTGGGGGTGGGGGGTGTCAGGCTAAAAGACTGACAATGGAGCCAGAAGAGTTCCCATTGACTAAAGTGGAGTCCATTGGGCTTCTGTTCCAGTGTCCGTCATTTTGTTGAACAAAGCTTTTTTTTTATAGCTTCTGTGTCGGAGGCTCATAACATTGTATTGTGAACCATGGGGTCTTGCTTGTTATTGGTAAAAGACTGATATCTTTATCTGAATACATATTTGGCACATTTGAGGGTTTTTTATAGAGCAGTGATGTTCTGTGACGTACAGGATACATGGATATGTAGAGATGCAATTCTCCCCCCCCGTCCATGTGATTTCTTATTCATTGTGTGATATATTCCATAGAACAAGTCCAGCTGATGCTGCAGGCAGCTTGGTGGTGATGTTACAGGGGAGAGACATTGTACCTGTAGTTCTCTGCCAAAGCCATTGCACATAGAGCAGTGATGTCGCTGCAGGCTGCTCTTCTCTTAGCAGAACTGCATTTTAGCATTTACGGAGCCAGAAAACTTTGTTTCTTGGCTTCGCAGTTGCCAGGGCGTGTTAATGTAGACTAGTGTCTTTATAATTAGTTATTGGCTGAATATTATATAGAGACACTACTTGTCCCCAGGTTCTTTATGCTATGTATACAGGGTCATGTATACATTAATATAAAACAGTGGGGTCCTACTGAGCCTTGTTCTCTCTGGAGGGTATTCTCTTCCAGAATTTACAGACTACTTGTTTGTTTGCTGCCGCTATCCACCCCAGAGATATGAAGGTGAAGCGACTACATGGGAAAGAGCAATCCTGTAGTTAGTGCTCAAGTGCTCCGCTTCCTCCCAAGGCGGGACTCTCTAAGTTGTTTAGGCCCCTTGTTGAGTTCCCATTGTTCTTGAGAAGGGTTGTATATTTTTTATTTTTTTGTAAATGGGCCATATCGATATTTATTTATCGGAGGACAGTAGGATATGTGTTCTTTTCAGGGTATATTTTCTGAGATATTTTACACTATATGTACCATAACATACATTAGCAATGAATTTATATAATTTCTCAATTTTTAAGCATAACACAACAAAATCCATGCATCAAGATACAAGAAATAAAAACAAATGTTTAGAAAAACAGATCAAAGAAAAAAGGGGGGGGGGGGGATGCAAACTAAACCTGTAAAAGTATTTTTTTTTCAACTCTACATTTTTTTTTTAACTGTAATTTTTCTTTTTTTCAACAATAAAAAACATTACAAGAAAAAGAGGGGAATAGAAAGAACAGAAGCAGCAAAATAATACAACAGTGTCGGCAATAAACATGTGATCCAGAGACAGACGACAAGATGGGGGATGGGGGACAAAAAACCAAACACTAGAAACAAGAGGGAAGGAAGGAGGGGGGAAGGGGGAAGAGATCAGAGACTATGGAGAGTACAGTACAAATGGACTGAAAGCTCTCCACCACATTATTCAGCGTAGCAAACTCTACATTTTACTGTGCTAAAAAATATTACCTATCCAAAGGCTAACACCTGGCAGCACCACCGATCAGCTGTTCTCAGCAAGAGATAAACTGAGAATGGAGCAGGAAGCAGACAGCTCCTTTCTTTCTAGTGGTTGAACTGAGTCACTGCAGCTTAGCTCCCATTCGGGTGAAACTGGTATGACCACTACATAGAGGACAGAGCTTCCTGCCTCCTGCTCCTTTAGCCGTTTTCAGCAGCCATCAATCTTTTACTAATAACTTAGCTTTAGGTTAAAACTCCTTAACTTTTTGTATGGGGTGTAGCGATCAGAAAAATAATGCTCTCCAGTAGTGATATACACAGGTGGACAAAATTGTTGGTACCCCTCATTTAATGAAAGAAAAACCCACAATGGTCACAGAAATAACTTGAATCTGACAAAAGTAATTTGCCAAATTACATGTTGACAAGTCACAAAGCTTCTGGGAGAATGTCCTATGGACAGATGAGACAAAAATCTAAATTTTTGGCAAGGCACATCAGCTCTATGTTCACAGGCGGATAAATGAAGCATATCTTGAAAAGAACACTGTCCCTACTGTGAAACATGGAGGAGGTTCTGTTATGTTCTGGGGCTGCTTTGCTGCATCTGGCACAGGGTGTCTTGAATCTGTGCAGGGTACAATGAAATCTCAAGATTATCAAGGGATTCTAGAGAGAAATATGCTGCCCAGTGTCAGAAAGCTTGGTCTCAGTCGCAGGTCATGGGTCTTGCAACAGGATAATGACCCAAAACACACAGCTAAAAACACCCAAGAATGGCTAAGAGGAAAACATTGGACTATTCTGAAGTGGCCTTATATGAGCACTGACCTAAATCCTATTGAGCATCTTTGGAAGACCATTGTGGTTTTTTTCTTCATTAAACGAGGGGTACCAACAATTTTGTCCACGTGTGTAGATAGTTTATTACCAAAGTAGATTGGTGTTAATACAGTTACTGAAGATCCCGGGGACTGCACATGGTATCATAAGGTATTTTTAATAAACATGGTCATATTGGCAAAGCTTATATTAACCCTTACCGCTGTATGCTCCCCTCCTGTTGCATATGGACCAGATTTCATTACTTTTAGGAAATCCACTCTTTCACACATTTTCTTGGGAATGACTCCCAGCACAAAAGAGAAGGAAATATTGCTAAGTAAAGATTTCCATTCTCTTATTATTTATTAGGTTCTGTTCACATTTTTGATGTGGGAAAAAAGACTTCTGGGAGAAAGGAATCTCCCAAATGCAGTGTGAATGCAGCCTAAGGCCAGGTTCACACTTTAGTTTTATACATCTGATCCAAGTAGATTGAGCAAATGATGTGTAAAATGACCTTAGATTGAGTCAGTTACTCAATTGATTTTTAGGATTATGCTCCTTTATGGGTTCAAAAGATGCAATGCAGCATGTATTATGTCCCTGGAAATACAGATCCTGACTAAACCCATGCATTCTGGCATCTGTGTAGATCCTATAGATTGAATGGGTTCTGTCTACCCATTACAGTGTCACAATAATGTAAAACAGATTTAATGTGCCTTGTTTGATTTTATTTTTTTATTTAATTTTAGATTTATTTAAGGGTCACAATTCAGTGCAGAATAATTTCCTAGTGTATCTTTATAGGGGTTAGAGCTCCATTTTTTTTATTTATGTTTTTATTTATTTTATAATAGAATAAAAATTTCGGTGTGTGAATTTACCCAAAGGGGCTTTTTGAGACCCCCAACGAAATCAGATATAGGAAGGGAATACTGTAAAATAAGAATTTACGTATTCTTTCCCCCACCATTTCAATGACTGGGGTCTGATGCTCCTTGCCAGCAGCCACAGGAAGTAGTCAGTGACTTCATTGCAGCAGCATCAGAAAAAGAGACCAGCAGCGAGGTTTGTGCCAGTTATCTTGATGCATACCATTTTTAGCAGAATTTTTCAAGTGTTTACTATCTCTTGATGGAAATAGTCAGCAGAGTTTAGCGAGAAAGTACAGTGTCTCCCATGGCCCATCAGTTACATAATTTATGCTAGAAATTGACATAGAATATAGCATAAATCTACACCAGATGGCATGCATTTTCTTTTGTGGCACCTGGATAGACAAAGATATGCCAAATTTTTTAAAAGGTGAGCCTTTCTTAAAAAGTTTGGTGCATCTTATTTCAGCAAATTTCGGACTAAGAGCAGCTTTCAAAATGCCTATTTTTGTAAATTCCCCCACTGTATAAAATACTGTATGCAGGTAGCCCCCTCTAGTGGTGTCTTCAGGCAGCTCGAATGTTATCAATCAACTGTAACTGTATCATGTAACTGTAGGCTAGTGTTTCCCAACCTTTTCACACACTGGGTACCCCTACCAAATAATTTTTCCCAAAAGATGCAAAACAGCAGTTTTTATGGGGGGGATTTTGCACAATTTTTGTATTTACAGCTGGAACATACATTTGTTTCACTTGTAAATTTAGAAAACCTCATGAAAACATCATCAAAACTGCACTGTGCGAATGCATCTTCGAAGCTACACTATCCTATACTTCCCATCCAGCACATATAAACATTCATAGTTTACCATGGCCAGGCTCTCAGGCTTAGTGGCCCCCACATAGTGTCATGCTTCGCCGGTGGCCCAAACAGTATAATACTCCCCAATGGTCCCCAGACACCTAATAATGCTCCCCAGTGGTAACATTTACTCATTGTCATTCCCAAAGAGCTTGATGCATCAGGTCTTCACCAGATATCACAGCAGATGCCTGAATGGTGGAGCAGGAAGCTAAAGGCTCCACCATTCTATTCAACTAGTTTAAATAGGACATGCAGCCAATTCCCCTCCGGATTGTCGTGACACCCCGGTTGGGAATTACTTCTGTAGGTCAATGTAGGAGATTGGGCGCTCTGACCAGCGTAAAGACTTTTAACCCTTACCCAAGCGGCAAATGTCAGGTATTTAAATATGGCAGCTGCTGAGGAGCTTATCGGTGGCAAAAAAGAAATAAAAATTGAAATCCCCCTTTCCCAATGAAAATACACATTTAAAAAAAATGAAGTGAAACACATACACATTAGGTATCCCTGTGTCCGAAAACACCCCGTCTACAAACGTATAAAAATCAAAGTAGCCTAGCTGCCATCTTTTCGTTGTTTCGCCTCCCAGAAAAATTTGGATAAAAAGCAACATTCTCCAAAATGGTATAACTAATGCCTTATGCATCTCTGTACACGGAAATATAAAAAGTTTCGGATGTCAGAATACCAAGAATTTTTTTTGTTTGTGTGTTAAAACGTAAAATAATAAAAAAAAAAAAAAATATATATATATATATATATATATTTGGTATCCCTGGAATTGTACCGACCCATAGAATAAAGGTGACGTCATTTTGTCTGCAGAGTGAGCACCATAAAAACAAAGCCTGTAAGAAAGTCGCTCAACACAGTTTTTCTCCAATTCTGATTTTTTTTTTTTTCCAACTTATATGGTACCATTACAAAGCACAATTTGTCCCACAACATTAAGTGTTCAGACGGCTCTGTGAACGGAAAAATGAAAAAGTTAAGACATTTGGAAGGCGGGGAGTTGAGAACAAAAGTCAAAAACCGGGGCGGGGTTAATGGACTTTCGGAGGGGGGGGAATGTAATTACTGATCATTCTGGCATAAGATAATAAATAAGCATCCCGTTCTGATGCTCAGGTTCTCTGATGTCCCTCAACTACAGGAATTGCCTGGTAATGATAAGTTGAATGGCATTTCCTGCAGGTGATGCAGGATCAGAGCGAGGATCTGGACACCATCATTATGGGAAAGGTTGGGGATCGGTAAAGGCGAGTATCACATTTATTTATTTTCTAATGTCATACTGATCATTATATGTCAAAAGTTTTTATCTCCTGGATGATCCCTTTAATCCTCACAGAATTATAGACCTAAAACTAATGTAGACATTCACTTTAAACAGACCCCATACACCCGTCCACCCCATTCTGAGTACTAGCAGCCTGCACGGGATACTTTTCTATCACTGCTCTGAGAGCATTTGTTTCTTTTTATTTTCGTATTGAGAAGAACGTATGTATTGTATTCATGGGAACAGCGTTTTACTGCAGCGCCGCACATTCAATTCCAATTATTTGTGTGTTTTAAGTTTTTATTAAGCTATATTGCCGGCTGATACCATCTGCTCAGACTGCCATAAACAAGTAAAGTGCGTTGTGGTAGTAACGGAGTTGATCTGAAACAATTTCATCATTACCTGTTCGGAGCAGCGCTCTATTCTCAGCGATTATCAGCAAGATTACATATAGCGCACACTGAAAGAACAGACCGATTCCAATGAAGTGTTATATATGGGGTTCATTGTGGCAGTGATTGGAAAGATTTACAGACAGGTCATATAAGTGTCATCTATTAACGTACAATTCTGATAGACTGTAAGCCTTTTGCGGGAAAGGCCCTCAATCCCACTATGCCAATTGGTCAGTGTTAGTATTGTACTTGTTTTGTGTATTTTGTGTACTGTATGTGAACCCTCAAATGTATAGCACCATGGAATTAATATAATAGTGCAAAGCATCATGGGATTAATATAATAATGTACAGCACCATGGAATTAATATAATGTACAGAGATATGGAATTAATATAATGTACAGCATCATGGAATTAATATAATAACGTACAACACCATGGAATTAATATATAATAATGTACAGAGCTATGGAATTAATACAATAATGTACAGCGTCATGGAATTAATATAATAATGTACAGCGTCATGGAATTAATATAATAATGTACAGCGTCATGGAATTAATATAATGTACAGCGTCATGGAATTAATATAATAATGTACAGCGTCATGGAATTAATATAATGTGCAGCGTCATGGAATTAATATAATGTACAGCGTCATGGAATTAATATAATAATGTACAGCATTATGGAATGAATATAATTAATATAATGTACAACACCATGGAACTAATATAATAATGTACAGAGCTATGGAATTAATATAATAATGTACAGCACCATGGAATTAATGTTGCTCTATAAATAAATAAAATTATAGCCTACTCTTCAAGACTAGATTTGCCTAGAAATTTTTGACTAAATTGACAACTGGATGTTATCATTTGGGAGTGTGACCAATCAGTGCTGACTGTATCAGACACCCCTCTAGTATAGCTTAAATGATACCACCCAGTTGTCAATTTATTGTTAACATTCAGGAGGAATAACAGCGGAGCAGCACATTTTGCATTTCATAAGAAAGTTTCTCCAGAATTCTAGTTGTTTCATGGGAAACACAAGGTATTACTTAGATATAAGAAGTGACAGATCTCTTTATATTAATATATAGTACTGTGCAAAAAGTTTTAGGCAGGTATGGAAAAATGCTGCAAACATTGCTTTCAGTAATAGAAGTGTTAATATTTTTTGTCAATTAACAAAATGAAGTGACAAAAAGAGAAATGTAAATCCCATCAATATTTGCAGTGACCTTTGCTTTTGCCTTCCATCAGTTCTTCTCGGGACTTGCAGACAGTTTTGAAGGAGCTTGGCAGGGAGGTTGTTCCCACCATCTTGGAGAATTAAGCACAGATCTTCTGTGGATGTAGGCTTGTGCCAATCCTTCTGTCTCTTCATGTAATCCCAGACAGACTGGATGATGATGAGATCAGGGCTATATCTGTGGGGGCCGGATTATCACTTACAGGACTCCTCCTCCAAAGGGCAAAGGTCACACCAAATATTGATGGGATTCAGATTTCTCTTTTGCTCGTTCACTTCATTGTGTTAATTGACAAAAATAAACTATTAACACTTTGCACTTCTGAAAGATTCTTTCTTTGCAGCATCTTGGCCATGCCTGCCTGAAACTTTTGCACAGTACTGTATATATACTTTTCTAGACCTCTATATGGCAAATGGTAGTTGCTTAATTGTCAAGTATACATTAGAGGCAAAACGCCATAGCAGTGATGGCACCCCCTGTGTGAGCCATAATGTGGGCCATATTGGTTACCACTGCTCTTTACCAGGAACAGATAAGACTAAAGATCTGTTCAGACAATATGCTTAGCAGGCACATTTGAAGAGTTCTGTGGATATAGTTGATGTGTAAAATGTCAATTGGAAAGATTTATCAATAGAAGTGAACAATGGAGCCAACCAGCACAGTATAGTATGTGTGTCCCATCAGCACAGTATAGTATGTGTGTCCCATCAGCACAGTATAGTATGTGTGTCCCATCAGCACAGTATAGTATGTGTGTCCCATCAGCACAGTATAGTATGTGTGTCCCATCAGTACAGTATAGTATGTGTGTCCCATCAGCACAGTATAGTATGTGTGTCCCATCAGCACAGTATAGTATGTGTGTCCCATCAGCACAAGGCGGCCCGTATAGTATGTGTGTCCCATCAGCACAGTATAGTATGTGTGTCCCATCAGCACAGTATAGTATGTGTGTCCCATCAGCACAGTATAGTATGTGTGTCCCATCAGCACAGTATAGTATGTGTGTCCCATCAGCACAGTATAGTATGTGTGTCCCATCAGCACAGTATAGTATGTGTGTCCCATCAGCACAGTATAGTATGTGTGTCCCATCAGTACAGTATAGTATGTGTGTCCCATCAGCACAGTATAGTATGTGTGTCCCATCAGCACAGTATAGTATGTGTGTCCCATCAGCACAGTATAGTATGTGTGTCCCATCAGCACAGTATAGTATGTGTGTCCCATCAGCACAGTATAGTATGTGTGTCCCATCAGCACAGTATAGTATGTGTGTCCCATCAGTACAGTATAGTATGTGTGTCCCATCAGCACAGTATAGTATGTGTGTCCCATCAGCACAGTATAGTATGTGTGTCCCATCAGCACAGTATAGTATGTGTGTCCCATCAGCACAGTATAGTATGTGTGTCCCATCAGCACAGTATAGTATGTGTGTCCATTAGCCAAGTATAGTATGTGTGTCCCATCAGTACAGTATAGTATGTGTGTCCCATCAGCACAGTATAGTATGTGTGTCCCATCAGCACAGTATAGTATGTGTGTCCCATCAGCACAGTATAGTATGTGTGTCCCATCAGTACAGTATAGTATGTGTGTCCCATCAGCACAGTATAGTATGTGTGTCCCATCAGCACAGTATAGTATGTGTGTCCCATCAGCACAGTATAGTATGTGTGTCCCATCAGCACAGTATAGTATGTGTGTCCCATCAGCACAGTATAGTATGTGTGTCCCATCAGCACAGTATAGTATGTGTGTCCCATCAGCACAGTATAGTATGTGTGTCCCATCAGTACAGTATAGTATGTGTGTCCATCAGCACAGTATAGTATGTGTGTCCCATCAGCACAGTATAGTATGTGTGTCCCATCAGCACAGTATAGTATGTGTGTCCCATCAGCACAGTATAGTATGTGTGTCCCATCAGCACAGTATAGTATGTGTGTCCATCAGCACAGTATAGTATGTGTGTCCCATCAGCACAGTATAGTATGTGTGTCCATCAGCACAGTATAGTATGTGTGTCCCATCAGCACAGTATAGTATGTGTGTCCCATCAGCACAGTATAGTATGTGTGTCCCATCAGAGAGGCCCAGCACAGTATAGTATGTGTGTCCCATCAGCACAGTATAGTATGTGTGTCCATCAGCACAGTATAGTATGTGTGTCCCATCAGCACAGTATAGTATGTGTGTCCCATCAGCACAGTATAGTATGTGTGTCCCATCAGCACAGTATAGTATGTGTGTCCCATCAGCACAGTATAGTATGTGTGTCCATCAGTCAGTAGTAGTGTGCCCCATCGCCAGTATGTGTGTCCCATCAGTACAGTATAGTATGTGTGTCCGATCAGCACAGTATAGTATGTGTGTCCATCAGCACAGTATAGTATGTGTGTCCCATCAGCACAGTATAGTATGTGTGTCCCATCAGCACAGTATAGTATGTGTGTCCATCAGCACAGTATAGTATGTGTGTCCATCAGCACAGTATAGTATGTGTGTCCCATCAGCACAGTATAGTATGTGTGTCCCATCAGTACAGTATAGTATGTGTGTCCGATCAGCACAGTATAGTATGTGTGTCCATCAGCACAGTATAGTATGTGTGTCCCATCAGTACAGTATGTGTGTCCATCAGCACAGTATAGTATGTGTGTCCATCAGCACAGTATAGTATGTGTGTCCATCAGCACAGTATAGTATGTGTGTCCCATCAGCACAGTATAGTATGTGTGTCCCATCAGCACAGTATAGTATGTGTGTCCCATCAGCACAGTATAGTATGTGTGTCCCATCAGCACAGTATAGTATGTGTGTCCCATCAGTACAGTATAGTATGTGTGTCCCATCAGTACAGTATAGTATGTGTGTCCCATCAGTACAGTATAGTATGTGTGTCCGCACAGCACAGTATAGTATGTGTGTCCCATCAGTACAGTATAGTATGTGTGTCCATCAGTACAGTATAGTATGTGTGTCCATCAGCACAGTATAGTATGTGTGTCCATCAGCACAGTATAGTATGTGTGTCCAACAAGCACAGTATAGTATGTGTGTCCCATCAGCACAGTATAGTATGTGTGTCCCATCAGCACAGTATAGTATGTGTGTCCCATCAGCACAGTATAGTAGTGTGTCCCATCAGTACAGTATAGTATGTGTGTCCATCAGTACAGTATAGTATGTGTGTCCACCAGCACAGTATAGTATGTGTGTCCCATCAGCACAGTATAGTATGTGTGTCCCATCAGTACAGTATAGTATGTGTGTCCCATCAGCACAGTATAGTATGCGTGTCCATCAGTACAGTATAGTATGTGTGTCCATCAGTACAGTATAGTATGTGTGTCCGCCAGCACAGTATAGTATGTGTGTCCCATCAGCACAGTATAGTATGCGTGTCCATCAGCACAGTATAGTATGTGTGTCCATCAGCACAGTATAGTATGTGTGTCCCATCAGCACAGTATAGTATGTGTGTCCATCAGCACAGTATAGTATGTGTGTCCCATCAGAGCAGGTGCCCCGCCAGTATAGTATGTGTGTCCCATCAGCACAGTATAGTATGTGTGTCCCATCAGCACAGTATAGTATGTGTGTCCCATCAGCACAGTATAGTATGTGTGTCCCATCAGCACAGTATAGTATGTGTGTCCCATCAGCACAGTATAGTATGTGTGTCCCATCAGCACAGTATAGTATGTGTGTCCCATCAGCACAGTATAGTATGTGTGTCCCATCAGCACAGTATAGTATGTGTGTCCCATCAGTACAGTATAGTATGTGTGTCCCATCAGTACAGTATAGTATGTGTGTCCCATCAGCACAGTATAGTATGTGTGTCCCATCAGCACAGTATAGTATGTGTGTCCCATCAGACAGAAAGGATACAGTATAGTATGTGTGTCCATCAGTACAGTATAGTATGTGTGTCCATCAGCACAGTATAGTATGTGTGTCCCATCAGCACAGTATAGTATGTGTGTCCCATCAGTACAGTATAGTATGTGTGTCCCATCAGCACAGTATAGTATGTGTGTCCATCAGCACAGTATAGTATGTGTGTCCCATCAGTACAGTATAGTATGTGTGTCCATCAGTACAATATTGGCCCCACAACACGTATAGTATGTGTGTCCCATCAGCACAGTATAGTATGTGTGTCCCATCAGCACAGTATAGTATGTGTGTCCCATCAGTACAGTATAGTATGTGTGTCCCATCAGCACAGTATAGTATGTGTGTCCATCAGCACAGTATAGTATGTGTGTCCCATCAGCACAGTATAGTATGTGTGTCCCATCAGTACAGTATAGTATGTGTGTCCCATCAGCACAGTATAGTATGTGTGTCCCATCAGTACAGTATAGTATGTGTGTCCCATCAGCACAGTATAGTATGTGTGTCCCACCAGCACAGATGATGTGTGTCCCAGTCCCCCACAGTATAGTATGTGTGTCCATCAGTACAGTATAGTATGTGTGTCCCATCAGCACAGTATAGTATGTGTGTCCCATCAGTACAGTATAGTATGTGTGTCCATCAGCACAGTATAGTATGTGTGTCCCATCAGTACAGTATAGTATGTGTGTCCATCAGCACAGTATAGTATGTGTGTCCCATCAGCACAGTATAGTATGTGTGTCCCATCAGCACAGTATAGTATGTGTGTCCCATCACAGCACAGTATTGTCGTGTGTGTCCCATCAGCACAGTATAGTATGTGTGTCCACAGTACAGTAGTCCCCGTATAGTATGTGTGTCCATCAGCATAGTAGTATAGTATGTGTGTCCCATCAGTACAGTATAGTATGTGTGTCCCATCAGTACAGTATAGTATGTGTGTCCATCAGCACAGTATAGTATGTGTGTCCCATCAGCACAGTATAGTATGTGTGTCCATCAGCACAGTATAGTATGTGTGTCCATCAGCACAGTATAGTATGTGTGTCCCATCAGCACAGTATAGTATGTGTGTCCATCAGCACAGTATAGTATGTGTGTCCCATCAGCACAGTATAGTATGTGTGTCCCATCAGCACAGTATAGTATGTGTGTCCCATAACAAAGTATAGTATGTGTGTCCCATCAGTACAGTATAGTATGTGTGTCCATCAGCACAGTATAGTATGTGTGTCCCATCAGTACAGTATAGTATGTGTGTCCCATCAGTACAGTATAGTATGTGTGTCCATCAGCACAGTATAGTATGTGTGTCCCATCAGTACAGTATAGTATGTGTGTCCCATCAGTACAGTATAGTATGTGTGTCCCATCAGGGTCACAGTATAGTATGTGTGTCCCATCAGTACAGTATAGTATGTGTGTCCCATCAGTACAGTATAGTATGTGTGTCCATCAGCACAGTATAGTATGTGTGTCCCATCAGTACAGTATAGTATGTGTGTCCCATCAGTACAGTATAGTATGTGTGTCCCATCAGTACAGTATAGTATGTGTGTCCCATCAGTACAGTATAGTATGTGTGTCCCATCAGCACAGTATAGTATGTGTGTCCCATCAGCACAGGCCCGTATAGTATGTGTGTCCCATCAGCACAGTATAGTATGTGTGTCCCATCAGCACAGTATAGTATGTGTGTCCCATCAGCACAGTATAGTATGTGTGTCCCATCAGTACAGTATAGTATGTGTGTCCCATCAGTACAGTATAGTATGTGTGTCCCATCAGCACAGTATAGTATGTGTGTCCCATCAGCACAGTATAGTATGTGTGTCCCATCAGCACAGTATAGTATGTGTGTCCCATCAGCACAGTATAGTATGTGTGTCCATCAGCACAGTATAGTATGTGTGTCCCATCAGAACAGTATAGATGTGTGTCCCATCAGCACAGTATAGTATGTGTGTCCCATCAGTACAGTATAGTATGTGTGTCCCATCAGCACAGTATAGTATGTGGGTCCCATCAAACCCATCAGCACAGTATAGTATGTGTGTCCCATCAGCACAGTATAGTATGTGTGTCCCATCAGTACAGTATAGTATATGTGTCCCATCAGTACAGTATAGTATGTGTGTCCATCAGTACAGTATAGTATGTGTGTCCATCAGCACAGTATAGTATGTGTGTCCCATCAGCACAGTATAGTATGTGTGTCCCATCAGTACAGTATAGTATGTGTGTCCATCAGTACAGTATAGTATGTGTGTCCCATCAGCACAGAAGCATGTGTGTCCATCAGCACAGTATAGTATGTGTGTCCATCAGCACAGTATAGTATGTGTGTCCATCAGCACAGTATAGTATGTGTGTCCCATCAGTACAGTATAGTATGTGTGTCCGCCAGCACAGTATAGTATGTGTGTCCCATCAGCACAGTATAGTATGTGTGTCCCATCAGCACAGTATAGTATGTGTGTCCCCCCAACAAAGTATAGTATGTGTGTCCCATCAGCACAGTATAGTATGTGTGTCCCATCAGCACAGTATAGTATGTGTGTCCCATCGAGCACAGTATAGTATGTGTGTCCCATCAGCACAGTATAGTATGTGTGTCCCATCAGCACAGTATAGTATGTGTGTCCCATCAGCACAGTATAGTATGTGTGTCCCATCAGCACAGTATAGTATGTGTGTCCCATCAGCACAGTATAGTATGTGTGTCCCGTCAGCACAGTATAGTATGTGTGTCCCATCAGCACAGTATAGTATGTGTGTCCCATCAGCACAGTATAGTATGTGTGTCCCATCAGCACAGTATAGTATGTGTGTCCCATCAGCACAGTATAGTATGTGTGTCCCATCAGCACAGTATAGTATGTGTGTCCCATCAGCACAGTATAGTATGTGTGTCCCATCAGCACAGTATAGTATGTGTGTCCCATCAGCACAGTATAGTATGTGTGTCCGCCAGCACAGTATAGTATGTGTGTCCCATCAGCACAGTATAGTATGTGTGTCCCATCAGCACAGTATAGTATGTGTGTCCCATCAGCACAGTATAGTATGTGTGTCCATCAGCACAGTATAGTATGTGTGTCCCATCAGCACAGAAGTATGGTGTCCCACAGCACAGTATAGTGTGTGTCCCATCAGCACAGTATAGTATGTGTGTCCCATCAGCACAATATAGTATGCGTGTCCATCAGCACAGTATGTACCATACGTAGCTACACAGGACCTTAGAAAACAGGAAGCTGAAGTCAGATTGGTAACCATAGGCATATGCTCCTTGTGTTACTTGTGCCCACAGAAGGCTAGCAATGCATTATACAGTCATTGCCAGGCGGTAGATTATGGGTATTACAGGGCCATACAGTAAATTCCTCTCTGTGCCTAATTATCAGACAACCTACAACCTGTACCGCACTAAACCCCATAGGTTAGATGTGTAATAGTATCCAATAAGACATATAAAGAGATGTAGACTTCAGCGTGATCAATATTTCCTCTGGATGTCCCAGCATATAACAGCCACAGTACAGTGACTATGAGTATAACTTGCAGGTAATGTTATGGTTTACACGTAGCAGCGCGTACATGAAATGTATATATGTATCCCTGCAAAATGAATACATGTTAATTGTTTTGCTTTTTCTAAGGTATTATCATTAAAAGAAACAAAGAAAGGCGCCAACACATTCTAGATAGAATTAGTAGGCTGCTCTTCATGCTTTTTCCAAGAATGCCACCTAGTGGCTAGTAAAGGAATGTACACTAGTGTAAAATTTATATCTATGAGATTCTGGTACAAGGCTTATAATACATTGGGTCTAATAGGGATAACATACTAACTATACTTGTTCACTTTACACTTTTGTGTATTGTAATGGGCTTAAAACCAATGAAACCATAATTTAATAAAATGATAGCTTATTAAATGTTAATCTGTCGACCTTCTCTGGCACTTCTTATCTAGGACTTCTGGCACTTTTTACATAGGACCGCCTCTAATACAAATGTTAAGACCAAGCAAAGATGCCGGGGTGCTACTGAATAAAATCTGGGTGATAGGGACGTATACTATGGTAGAATGATTTTGTATTATCTACTTACATTGCATTTAATAATCTGAGACTGGTCAGTTTTCCTTAGCACTGGGTTCTAGTCATAAGTTGTCTTCTGACTTATTTGGTGGGGCAGTTTTAAGATAATGGTGTCTTACAGCTCTTTCACTCTACCTTACATAAACATTATAGTCTTTAGAAAATCGCCTTTTTTGTTATAAGAAAAAAAAAAAAAAAAGCTCCCTGACTACAAGCTGATCAGGGATGGTCCCACTGCTCGGGCCACCACAACTTAAAGGGATTATCTAGTTAAGGGCTGCAGTACCAAACTCTACCACTACAATTTGTATGGCAGGTGAGTAGCGCGGTTCCTGGTATGGTTTACATGTCTTGGTACAGCTGATCTGTGGGGGTCCCAGATAAGGATAGACCATCAATAGGAGAAACTGGATAACCCTATTAATCAATTATTAGTTAACCCATAAAGGCTAATGTACCACATGACCACTCACCCTCAATAGCATTGTTGTGTCCCAACACACAGTTGTGATTATGTCACTTTGCTCAGCAGGGGGCACAATCCTAATGAGCAAAAAGTTACACAGGCTTATGAGAAGGGCAAAAAAAACCCTTTTAGGGTGAGTTCACAGTTCGCTGGAAACAGTCGGACATGCAGGACGAAAAAAAAACTGGATTTGCGGCGCAGAGGGTGTAAGCGCACACCCGCACATTGCTTTAAAAACACATTCAAATGAATGGGTTTTTAAGCACTGCATCGCAAACCCTTCCCTATCCAGTCCCTATACAGTTTTCCGAGATTTTCAGTCGAATTTGTGGCGGACGGACTCCGGTGCAAGTGTGAACCCACCCTCGGATGTATATAAAGCTAACTGGTCACTTCCATAGGTGCTCGTGATACACTGCCATTCCCATTGTTCTGCCTCCATTGATACAATGCTGTGTAGATCATATGGTCACCTACACATCGCACTCAGCGGTCTGAGATATACTACATGTCTTTGGGTATGTGCACACAAAACTCATAGGATGCAGATGTTTGGTCTGGGTAAAATCTGCAACATTTCACAACAACAGCAAAATGAGTGAGATTTATTCCAATCTAATACATTTGCATGTCAATTTATGCTGCAGACTTTCACAGTGGATATTACACTCTGCAATGTATAGTGAGAATTCCAAAGGTAAATTCATAACAGGTTCATGTGGAAGAATCTGCTGTTAAAAGATGGTAACTATGGGCATATCCTTAGCATATTACTTTTCCTACATTAATATTGTCAGTATTCCCACTAAGGGCAGGTTTACATGTGTATTGGTTAGACCCCCATGCACATGACTGAGTGTGCTTGCGATGTGGGGCTGACTTTGCAGCAGAATGCCCTCAGATGACACTTGGATAGGATAGGACCTGCTCTGTAATCATCCGAACGGAAAGGATCTGAAGCCACCATCGAGGTGAATGCATAATGGAATGCACTGGGATGTCCTCCTCAGGCTTGGTTCACATTAGCGTTGGTCTATTCGTTGTTCGGGTCCACATGGGGACCCAAATGACACAGCCAGTCCGCTAAAAAAAAAAAAGCAGTTATCCGTGGACACCCACTGACCCACTAGACTATAATGAGGTCTGCCAGGTGTCTGTTGTGTTTCTGCTGGTTTTATACTGAAACCAGTGGAGTAAAGTCCTCTGTGCAGGACTTCTCTCTACGCCAGTTTTAGGCGGAATCTGCAGAGACTCCAACGCAGATGTGAACCTAGCCTGAGTGTTATCTGAATGCATTCCGCTTTAAATTCGACTCCATATTAGATGCAACCTCGGAAGCTTGCATACGGTCTTAGTCCATTCTTCTGTGGAGTTATATGTATAGAAGAACAGACTGAACAGGAAAGACAAATCTGTCTAATGCAGGACACCAATGGCTCCTGATGTGTCCATATTGACTATCATGAGGTCCGTCAGGTATCCGTTATCTTCTCCATAATTTTACTATATGAAAAAGTCCTACATGCAGGACTGCAATTTTAGATCTGCTCTGCGGAGGAGATCCTAAGAGAGCCTCCTACGTAGATGTGAACATAGCCCGAGCAGGGTACAAGAAGTTACTTTTTTCAAACCAATATAGAAAAACACTTTTTTTTTTTCTTTTGCTCTGAATATATTTCCTGGGTATTTAACATTTTGCCTTTCAGCAGAAGTGAATATGCAATTTTTTGCACATTTAATATTCCATTTTTTCCCTGTAATTTGCATTGATGAACACGATAATTAATGAAGTTCACGTGTCAGTCAAAAGACTGTATATTTTATTACGTCCTCCTCTTGGATCGAGCAGCGAGGCCAGCTGACATATACACTCCATAAAACATAAGTTAAAAGGGTACAGCAGATATTGCAGCATTAGAGAGGAGAAAAAAAATGTGCAGAGTAGAGGGATTCAGGACATTAGGAATGTAAATAATTTACAAGACAGTGGAAAGATCACATCCATATTCTGTATGATGGCCTATGATGGAAGACCAGCCTCAAATGACAAGATATTAAAAAGCATCACGGATCTTATAGTAAAACAAATATCCCTGCTCTTAATGACTGTGCAGGAAAAGCCCATTTGTTCTCATTTGGGATGTAGGAAGCCATAGTATGGTCGCGAGCAACGCAGAGGTAGAAAATGAGACTAATGAGCTTTGGCTTTTGGGAGGGAGGAGAAGCTTTTTGCGATGTAAGGCTCTTTATACAGCATCACTTTCAACTGCCTTCTGGGAAAATGATAATGAAATACCGGGTGTCTCAGCATATCAGATGTTTGCTGGGGACCTTCCGCAGTATTGCATCCACACTGTAACGTTACGACGCTTACCCGGGCAGTGCCACGCGTAACACAGAAATAGACATGCCAAGCCCTGGAACCACAGAGAGAATTCCTAGCTGAAAAATATAAGTAGCTTAAAAGATTAGATTAACACAAATATGTATAGTACCAAGAGGCTGCGTACAAAGGGCAGCGGAATAGAAGTGACGTTCTAATAATGGGTGACTGTCTGCTTTGGCTACAATGCCAGTCTCGGCTGTACTAGCGCTGGCGCAATCTTACATACAAATGAAACTCATAATTAAACCAATTTAGTTCTGAAAAATGACAGAAATCATTGTGTTTCACACAGAAATATTTATTCCCAGGCTGGGATCATACATCACTGTAGTGTACCACTCGGCCAAAAACCACACGCCTGCTTAATGCAGTTTTGTGATGCGGTTTTTGTCCGAGTGTTTTTTTAATAGGTGAAATGTGTATTAGAATAACCACGTTGCAGAATTGTGGCCAAACACGTGTAGTATTCTACTGTAATGTGAGGACATAGATTTAGTCACAGGATCACAAGGTGATGTAAGACTATGTTCACACCTGTGTCGGAGTCTTCATTGGAGAATCTGTTGCAGTGTCCGTGTGAAAATCGGCAGAGGAAAAAGTTATCCAAATTGACCCCAAAATGACCCAATTATAGGCCATGGGATCTGTCAGACTCTGCTTTTTTTTATGTGTTCCACCTGTCTGTTGTTCTGGTCCTCTGACCGACCAGATACTAAGGTGTGCTAAGGTGATGCTAATATGAACTTAGCATAATTGGGTCAAGGTGGACCAACTAACTTCTTATGAATATAACATTTTATAGATGTTCTTTAAGGATGAGTTCACACAGCGCTTTGCAAATAATAGCTATATGTTTTTTTGTTTTTTTTGTTTTTTTATTGCCTTCTCTGGACCATTCCCAAAATAGGGAATGAACAAAAGAGAAATGAAAATCCCTTCAGTATTTGGTATGACCTTTGTCCTTTGGAGGAGGAGTCCTGGCAGTGATAATATGGGCCCCAATGAGACCTGATCTCTACATCATCCAGTCTGTCTGGGATTTCATGAAGAGCCAGAAGGATTGGAGCAAGCCTACATCCACAGAAGATCTGTGCTTAGTTCTCCAAGATGGCGGGAACAACCTCCCTGCCGAGTTCCTTCAAAAACTGTCTGCAAGTACCGAGAAGAACTGATGGAAGGCAAAGGGCAAAGGTCACACCAAATATTGATGGAAATTACATTTCTCTTTTGTTCATTCCTTATTTTATTAATTGACAAAAATAAACTGTTAACCCTTCTATTTCTGGAAGCCTTCTTACTTTACATCATTTTTTCCACACCTGCCTAAAACCTTTGCACATTACTGTATGTGTTAATCTGACACTTCTTAGGTCTATACTAGATATGACGTGTAGCGCTCCAATTGTATTAATAGTGTATTAAATGGTGCAAAGTAAGCACTCTAATAGAGAGAGGGGCACAGGAAATCACTATTATAATAACTAGTAATATTATATATATGCGTGTATATATATATACAGTCATATGAAAAAGTTTGGGCACCCCTATTAATCTTAATCATTTTTAGTTCTAAATATTTGGGTGTTTGCAACAGCCATTTCAATTTGATATATCTAATAACTGATGGACACAGTAATATTTCAGGATTGAAATGAGGTTTATTGTACTAACAGAAAATGTGCAATATGCATTAAACCAAAATTTGACCGGTGCAAAAGTATGGGCACCTCAACAGAAAAGTGACATTAATATTTAGTAGATCCTCCTTTTGCAAAAATAACAGCCTCTAGTCGCTTCCTGTAGCTTTTAATCAGTTCCTGGATCCTGGATGAAGGTATTTTTGACCATTCCTCTTTACAAAACAATTCCAGTTCAGTTAAGTTTGATGGTCGCTGAGCATGGACAGCCCGCTTCAAATTATCCCACAGATGTTCAATGATATTCAGGTCTGGGGACTGGGATGGCCATTCCAGAACATTGTAATTGTTCCTCTGCATGAATGCCTGAGTAGATTTGGAGCTGTGTTTTGGATCATTGTCTTGCTGAAATATCCATCCCCGGCGTAACTTCAAATTCGTCACTGATTCTTGTACATTATTCTCAAGAATCTGCTGATACTGAGTTGAATCCATGCGACCCTCAACTTTAACAAGATTCCCGGTGCCGGCATTGGCCACACAGCCCCAAAGCATGATGGAACCTCCACCAAATTTTACAGTGGGTAGCAAGTGTTTTTCTTGGAATGCTGTGTTTTTTTGACGCCATGCATAACGCCTTTTTGTATGACCAAACAACTCAATCTTTGTTTCATCAGTCCACAGGACCTTCTTCCAAAATGAAGCTGGCTTGTCCAAATGTGCTTTTGCATACCTCAGGCGACTCTGTTTGTGGCGTGCTTTCAGAAACGGCTTCTTTCGCATCACTCTCCCATACAGCTTCTCCTTGTGCAAAGTGTGCTGTATTGTTGACCAATGCACAGTGACACCATCTGCAGCAAGATGATGCTGCAGCTCTTTGGAGGTGGTCTGTGGATTGTCCTTGACTGTTCTCACCATTCTTCTTCTCTGCCTTTCTGATATTTTTCTTGGCCTGCCACTTCTGGGCTTAACAAGAACTGTCCCTGTGGTCTTCCATTTCCTTACTATGTTCCTCACAGTGGAAACTGACAGGTTAAATCTCTGAGACAACTTTTTGTATCCTTCCCCTGAACAACTATGTTGAACAATCTTTGTTTTCAGATCATTTGAGAGTTGTTTTGAGGAGCCCATGATGCCACTCTTCAGAGGAGATTCAAATAGGAGAACAACTTGCAATTGGCCACCTTAAATACCTTTTCTCATGATTGGATACACCTGGCTATGAAGTTCAAAGCTCAGTGAGGTTACAAAACCAATTGTGTGCTTCAGTAAGTCAGTAAAAAGTAGTTAGGAGTATTCAAATCAATAAAATGATAAGGGTACCCAAATTTTTGCACCGGTCAAATTTTGGTTTAATGCATATTGCACATTTTCTGTTAGTACAATAAACCTCATTTCATTCCTGAAATATTACTGTGTCCATCAGTTATTAGATATATCAAATTGAAATGGCTGTTGCAAACACCCAAATATTTAGAACTAAAAATGATTAAGATTAATAGGGGTGCCCAAACTTTTTCATATGACTGTATATATATATATATATATATATATATATATATATTGTAAGTATGTGAGCCAGGGGGCGCTGTTGAGCGACCCAGACCAGACCAGAAAAGGCTCTCAGCCACGCCTTTGGGGGGTGGCACGTAACTCCAGAGGGGCTGGAGTGTCCTGCAGGAAGTAGTGGACCAGCTAGGACAGACAGAGAGGGTCTGTGCCAGAAGGGCTGGGTACCACAGAGACTCTTTGCTAGAGCTGAGCAAGAGTCAGGCTAGTGAGGGGCTCTATAAGTGAGTTAGGGCCCTAACGGCGGCCTAGATTTTGTTTGTTGTTTTGTTATGTTGCCCTTAAGCTGTAATAAAGCCACTTTGTTTTAAATTGGCACCGTCTGAACGCTGTCTCACCGGCGCCCAGTACCACGAACCACCGCTGTTTTGACCAGGAAAAGCCACCATTTGAGTCTAATTCCCCCAAGTTGTCACAATATATATATATATATTATTTTATTCTTTTTGTGTGGTTTAGGGGTGAAGGACAAGCAGGATTACACAGCAGCTAGTTTGTCTTGGGCTAGTTTCACACAGATCTGTTCTGGCTGGGGAAATGGTTCATGTATTGGCTGCATTTACCAACCTGAAAGCGACTCGCCAGAGCGGACATGCCGCGTTCAGTTCAGCCAAGCCACGGTCAAGTTGGTAAATGCCCCAACACACAGACCTTTTATTACCTATGCTGAACATGGCTGCAACCGAACATTTTCCTTGTGGATGGTTTTGTTTCAATGGCTGCTAAACTTTCTTCTTTTTCTGAGATTTTGCTGATACTTTGTAATGTAAAGACTATGATAAGTAGATTAATAATGGAAGCTTAGAAAGGTCTCCGATGTCTGTGTAGTTCATGCCTGATATATTGTGTTTTCTTCATCTGAAGCACAATAGAGACTTTTCTTGGCATTTTATACAGTAGGTATTTCTTATAAAGCTGTATATGAATGTACAGAGATTTGTGAGAACACTTTGTAATATCACAATGTATTATGTAGTCCGGCGTTTCTCAACCTTTTTAAGCCTTACCCACAGAAAGTTCCAACCAGGTACCCCAAGGAAGTAATCTTATAAATTCACCCACTGTCATGGGGCATATTTGGCTGGCAAACACTGGAGACACTTGGGGTGCAGGCACATTATAGGGCAGCTTTACCCTGATCCTACATAGCAGATGTATGATGGGGCAGGTGATGGTAACAGGGAGCAGTAGTGTTGGCTTTTAGTTGCCGAGTGTTCCCCATGAACCTAGGGTGTGCATGTACCACAGGTTGAGAACCGCTGATCTAGACAAGCAGGAGTCCTCTCTCCTGACATCTGTTTCAGTAAATACTTACCTTCGTTATTGTGCCAATGTTACTCCTCCTGGAATTGGATAAATTCATTGACTACTGGGTGTTGCCTTTGGGACATATCCCTACACAGCCTGGCACTGTCTAATGTGTGCTGATTGTGTAGTAACTAGAGGAATGATACCACTCAGTTTCATACATTTCCAGGAGGAATAACAAGTTAACAGCACATTGCAGAGTTGTAAGCGAAGATGCTCCAGATTTGTGACTTAAGTAGAGCTGTCTGGTCGTCTTTAACTCTAGTCAGCTTGCATGTAGCTGCTCAGAGACCCATATATATGTATATAGCCATGCTCATTTTGTGCAGAGTAATTTTCTTAGTGTGACTTTCTGCTTATGTGTAATGTGTGATATGCCGGTTATTTTTATATACAGATTTAGAAACGTAGAAATGTCTGGTCCATCTGTTGTCTGTGCTTTCTGTCGGCGAATGTTTTCATTTTTTGTCACTTGTCTTTTGCAAAGCCTTTTACAGTCGTCGTCCCTGGATTGTTTTACAAAGCCATGGTAGACGTTGTTCCACTTTGATTCCGCTAGGGATCCTGACCTCTACACTCTCATCACCTCTATTTCGGGAATAAAAGGACCCTTCCTTCTTGTGGCCTATTAAAAGTCAAGAAACTTTATAGTCGAGGCGCTTCTCCTGATTCTGCAAAGATCTCTTCTGTACAAGAGAAGTTGGAATCATCTAAAACAATATGAGATAAAGTGACATTGTCAGAGACATTGCTGTATGCTTATAGGGTGCAGGTCAAGCTCGTGGTGCAGACCTGAAGAGCATCTGCTAATAATACCGTACGTATGCTGGGTTATACGACACTTGTCGCCTTCCATTTGGGATCTTAATCACTTGCTTAGAACATCGTAATATTTTAACATTTTGGGTATCCTATCACTTTGTGATCAGTGGGGTTAGGAAACTTCTTTGTGCAGGGAACTGCAAATTCTGCAACTTCAACAGCCTTTGTTGCATACCCTTATACAGCGTTGTGTAGGAACACTGCTAGGTGCTATTCACATGACCGAACTTCATGTTCTACTTTTTGGTGGATCGGACATGTCTCCATCTTTACAGACCCAACTCTCCCATTAAAAGTCAGTGGGTCCATGGAGAAAAAAAAGATGCCACAATGTGGTCGTGAAAAAACTGCTTCAAATCAACAATGTCGTGTGACTATAGCAATATGCAGGGGAAAACTGTCTAGCTGCTGATCAGCAAGGTGCCCACAGATGAACCCACTCCCATTGATCAGAAAGTAGAGACATATCCTTATGATATACCATTACTTTTAATATACTCTTATCACCTTGGAGTGATTTCTTAACTATGTGGTCTTCTACCCTTTTGGTACTACTCATTGGTTCCTATGACTTGAGTTTCCTACACAGCACTTTAATTAAAATTGTTATGATTTTGGCACAGTAGAGGTTAATTGATGGGGTGACATGATGGCACCTTTAGTTAATGGCATGTTCACAGGGGAGATAAGGGGCTTTACTCTCCTTTTCGCATTGAAAACACATTTATTTACCAAGTGTGCCTGTGTATGGGGGTTGGGAGGAATAGCTGTAAGCTAAATGAGTGTTCAGTCAAAGCAATAGAAGGTGCTTGGTGCGCTCTATCCATTTACCTCTATTACACAGTTTTGGTCTTTAAACACAGATCAGACTACACAGTGTTTGATTGTTGTCTATTGCCATGGAGATGCAGAGGTTTGATACAATTGGACAACATATAATTACGACTATCGGCGAAGTTACAGCAATGAAAAAAAATGGTTGTGGAGATGACCTCGGCGTATCCAGCGGCTTCATTTAGTAAATACAATGTTTTTAGATCCTGAAAGGTTTGTGGTTTCCCAGAGTACATGGAGATCAGAGAAACCGTTTTTAGGGCCGAATTAATAAAATTATTTTGGTTTCGTGGTAAGATACAAGGAAAACAATTCCGTAAGGTAATACGAGAAGGCAAAAAAACATTTGGGAATTAAGGTTGATGACAATGTTTGATACATTAAAGACAAGCTTAATTGGGCGCCGTGACTTGTGTCTCATTATAGCATATAAAGGAAGGCAGTCCACCTATGTATCCTTGTGTTAATGAATTATACCAAGGGTCTATGGAGACTTCACACCCTTTGTTTAATAGATCAGTCAGAGGAATCAGGGACTGCTCGCACCTCTAAGGTTTCCTTGTTTTGTGTGAGCCCCATTGTTTGACTATGTAATGATTTATATATCATAACCAGAGTCCCAGTTGTGTTTTGTTATATTTATTATCATTGAGATCTTCAGTGTCGTCGGTATTCATCAAATTGTGTTTTTTGGTAATCTTGAATAAAGTTAATTAACAAAAAAAAAAGTGAAAACAAAAATTAATTTGGTTTAAAAAAAAAAAAATTAAATGTATTAAATGTCATTAAATTCAGTCAAAAAGGGCTTAAAAAAGCTTAGTAAAATATATTTCTTAGGGTGTGGAAAGATATAGCTATAGTTTTATATATGCTTCAATATTCACTAGTTCAAAAATATTTTTATAGTTAAAAAACAGTGCGGATTTACCAGTACCGGAGAATAAAATGTTTGTTTTCAATTATATTATACAATTATTAATATTATATAATTTTATTTCTAGTTTATGTATTTTCAGTCATAGGAAGTCAATCACGATCTTTTTAATGAATTAGAGGATCTTTACTGCTTCTGTCTGACCATGGCTGTCAGCCATTTATGGAGGAGTCAGAGTCAGGCCGGCTGCAGACGACCGTGCTGTGGGTCAGTGTGCGATCTGTGTATTTCACGGAGAGCACACTGACCCATTCTTTTCTATGGACCCATACATACGACCGTAATTTTCACAGTCCCGTGTGCGGGCCGACAGTCCTTCCGTGGCCCTATTCATTTAATGAAGGAGCAGCAGAAGCACGGCCTGTGCATGGGCAGCATACGGGGGAAATCACGGCAGGCCGGTTGTAGCACGGTCGTCTGCAAATGGCCTTAGACTGTGGAAAAACAGAAAAGTTAGAGTCGGTGATTTGGCCTGCAGGAAATAACAGGGACACAAGACAACATGTACAGGTTCTAGGAGGGCCTGGATGTCTTTCTTGAATGGAAATATATTACAGGTTATGGGTATTAGATAGGGCTGGGTGATTATGACCCAAATCAAAATCACAATTAAAAAAAATTTCCTTGCTTATGATAAATAATTTTTAGGACACTCTTCTTTTTCCATGCCACACCCCCTGTTTATATTCCATACCACGTCACAGTAATCCTAATTGGATTGTGTATAGTTAGTGATATCCTTAGCCAATGGCATTGTGAGACAGGATGACATGGAGACAAAATAATTGATGTGGGCAAGTTCACATCAGTTAATTGAACCGACTTTCGATTTTGGTTATTTTTCGATTAATGGCCCAGCCCCTTGTATTATATTTTTGATATAAACAAGTTGATCCAGGCTTTTATAGTGATTGCCAAATTTGGGGTCTGGAAGGAATTTTTTTCCCTGTTATGGGGCAATTGGCAACAGCCCCATGGGATTTTTTTGCCTTCCTCTGGATCAACAGTGTAGAGTTATAGGGTGGACTTGATGGACCTGTGTCTTCATCCAACCTCATCTACTATGTTACTAAGTGCTATGCCACTCCATTCAAAGACTATGGGGCTGACATAAACAGGTGAATGCTGTCTCTTCGGACCCAATGACCACAGGGAGAAGATAAGGGGATCTCATCACCCCCATTTTAGTGATCAGGTACCCCAGCTGTTACACATTTATTACCCATCTTGTTGGTAGGTTATAAATGCGCCTTTAACAGTATTAACCATACAGTCACTCTTTATACGAACCGCCAACCCATTTAAAAGGAACTAGGTAATCCTCCATATCATAATATGATCATATTTTTTTGCATGTTTTGCAAGTTGCCATTACCCAGATAACAACCACACCATAAGCCTAATTTTCCCAAGACATTGCATTATGGCACATGTATACAGACATATTACAAGTCTGCAGCGTGATATCTTATCAAAGAAGACAACAAAAACCAATAGAGTCATTTGAAAAACATACACAGACTTTTTTTTTTTTTCTTTTCTCTCCAAGCAAATCCGAAAGAAAAGCAAATAGTTGTACGTTCCATTGAACTCTGTGTATATGGAGGCATTCTCCCCAGGAAGCTGTAAGGTCCCTGTGCATTGCTGCACAGGTTACGCACCAATAATGGAGCAAAAATGACAGCTGTTCCTTTTGAGATGATTTTCCTATATTTGTCATTTACTCGCACAGACTCGTAGAGAAGCATTGCTAGCAGTCTGTGTAACATAGAGGGTCATCCTTTTGCTTGATTTGGCTTGGTTTCCATTGTGACAGATTTCAGAGCTGAACGGATATAAATAGGTATGATCTAGAATGAGAAGTGTTAGTAGCAAGGCGTCCTCTTCTCCCGCGCCTCAGTTTGTACGTGCTTAGTGTACTCTCAGCTGCCAGGTTGTGCAGGTTGAATGTATGCCTTGGCTTGATTTTGGGATATGACAGATCTCTCAGACACTGGAGCAGAGAGCAAAGGGGTGAAATGTTGCACAGCAGTCTGAACAATGTGTCCTGTACAATCTGCGACTGATCCAGTATCGTTTCTGGGAAGGATTTCTTGGCTCCCTCAGTGGAGAGCTGTTCCTGGTTGACCCTTCTATGTTGGAGAGGTTAACTATCTGCTTGGAATCTGTGCCAGCCGGCCACAAGCCTGTATTAAGTATAAAGCTCATATATATATATTGTGTGGCGTGATATAAAATGCTAAAGACTTTTCGGCAATGGCGTGCTTTACTGTAATAAAAGGACTTTGATCTAAGCAGGTCTTCTTGGACTGTGCAGCCATTACGGCCTATTGTGTACAGTATATAGCTGTATGCACATGTTTTGTTTCACTTTTAGCCTCTTACTGTGAATTGCTTTTGTTCTCCTCCTCTTTTTTCGGGACACAATGCATCTTTTAGGGTATTATTAAAATCATTATTGTTGCAGCTTTATCTATGAATATGTGGGGCGGTAAACAAAGCATTTGAAGCCAGCTCGCCTCGTAGCTAACCCCAATTAAAATACAGACAGACAGAGGGGAGCATATTGTTGCCTTAAAGGGAATTTGGTTAAGATAATGAAAGATTATACTTTCTTTAATACCTCATTAAGGGGAAGATAGTTTTATAAACCCAGCCACAGGCTACTCTGCTGTCCCTTGTTTTTAAGAAGAGCTTAAATAGCGGTCCCATTATTTCTAGCGAAGGATATCGATGTGGTCAGTAGTATTAGCAATTATGTATTACTGACATCACTCAGCGGACATGGCACATAATATGGGGTCTAACAGTCCTAATTTGTAAAGTTTTCAGGCTGTAGGAGAATAAATACAGTTAAATTTGGAAGCTGAAAAACATTAAAATTACTTTTTTTTTTTTTTTAGGTTTCATATACACGGTTGTGGCTGTTTAGCATCCTTGAATACAGAACGGATGGCACGTGGATACCATCCGTGTCCTGTATGCTTTTTTTTCAATCACCCGTTCATTTTAAAAGTAGAGTCTGGTCCATTTTCAAGGGACAGAATAAGACCTTTCTTATAATTTAGCTCAACAGATACATAAAAATGTGTGTATGAGCCCATAGACTTGTTAAAATAAAAAATCAGGCTGAAGATAAAAACAGTTGTATCAATGAAACCTCATTGTATAACATTCACATTTTTGGATAGAAGTATGAAAAATTTTGCTTTATTTTGAAGTAGAAAATTAGTAAGAGTTATTTATACTTTTAGATCTCACATTCCTGTTAAAGGGATCCAGTCTGGTGATTCTGCTGCCCTGTCTGAGAGCAGGATGTGATAAAGGGAGAGAAGCTGAGCTCTGTGATATATAGGGTTATATAATAGTGGGGGAGAAGCTGAGCTCTGTGATATATAGGGTTTTAGGATAGGGGAGAGAAGCTGAGCTCTGTGATATATAGGGTTATATGATAAAGGAGAGAAGCTGAGCTCTGTGATATATAGGGTTATATGATAGAAGAGAGAAGCTGAGCTCTGTGATATATAGGGTTATATGATAGTGGGAGAGAAGCTGAGCTCTGTGATATATAGGGTTATATGATAGAAGAGAGAAGCTGAGCTCTGTGATATATAGGGTTATAGGATAGAGGAGAGAAGCTGAGCTCTGATATATAGGTTATATGGTAGAGGGAGAGAAGCTGAGCTCTGTGATATATAGGATTATATGATAGAGGAGAGAAGCTGAGCTCTGCGATATATAGGGTTATATGATAGAAGAGAGAAGCTGAGCTCTGTGATATATAGGGTTATATGATAGAAGAGAGAAGCTGAGCTCTGTGATATATAGGATTATATGATAGAGGGAGAGAAGCTGAGCTCTGTGATATATAGGATTATATGATAGAGGGAGAGAAGCTGAGTTCTGTGATATATAGGGTTATATAATAGAGGAGAGAAGCTGAGCTCTGATATATAGGGTTATATGATGGAGGGAGAGAAGCTGAGCTCTGTGATATATAGGGTTATAATACAGAGCGAGAGAAGCTGAGCTCTGTGATATATAGTGTTATATGATAGAGGGAGAGAAGCTGAGCTCTGTGATATATAGGGTTATACGATAGAGGGAGAGAAGCTGAGCTCTGTGATATATAGGATTATATGATAGAAGAGAGAAGCTGAGCTCTGTGATATATAGGGTTATAATACAGAGAGAAAGAAGCTGAGCTCTGTGATATATAGGGTTATATGATAGAGGGAGAGAAGCTGAGCTCTGTGATATATAGGGTTATATGATAGAGGGAGAGAAGCTGAGCTCTGATATATAGGATTATATGATAGAGGGAGAGAAGCTGAGCTCTGTGATATATAGGGTTATATGATAGAGGAGAGAAGCTGAGCTATGTGATATATAGGGTTATATGATGGAGAGAAGCTGAGCTATGTGATATATAGGGTTATATGATAGTGGAGAGAAGCTGAGCTCTGTGATATATAGGGTTATATGATAGAGGGAGAGAAGCTGAGCTCTGTGATATATAGGGTTATAATACAGAGCGAGAGAAGCTGAGCTCTGTGATATATAGGGTTATACGATAGAGGGAGAGAAGCTGAGCTCTGTGATATATAGGGTTATATGATAGAAGAGAGAAGCTGAGCTCTGTGATATATAGGGTTATAATACAGAGAGAAAGAAGCTGAGCTCTGTGATATATAGGGTTATATGATAGAGGGAGAGAAGCTGAGCTCTGTGATATATAGGATTATAGGATAGAGGGAGAGAAGCTGAGCTCTGTGATATATAGGGTTATAGGATAGAGGGAGAGAAGCTGAGCTCTGTGATATATAGGATTATATGATGGAGGAGAGAAGCTGAGCTCTGTGATATATAGGTTATATGATAGAGGAGAGAAGCTGAGCTCTGTGATATATAGGGTTATATGATAGAGGAGAGAAGCTGAGCTCTGTGATATATAGGATTATAGGATAGAGGAGAGAAGCTGAGCTCTGTGATATATAGGGTTATATGATAGAGGAGAGAAGCTGAGCTCTGCGATATATAGGGTTATATGATAGAAGAGAGAAGCTGAGCTCTGTGATATATAGGGTTATATGATAGAAGAGAGAAGCTGAGCTCTGTGATATATAGGGTTATAATACAGAGAGAAAGAAGCTGAGCTCTGTGATATATAGGGTTATATGATAGAGGGAGAGAAGCTGAGCTCTGTGATATATAGGATTATAGGATAGAGGGAGAGAAGCTGAGCTCTGTGATATATAGGGTTATAGGATAGAGGGAGAGAAGCTGAGCTCTGTGATATATAGGATTATATGATGGAGGAGAGAAGCTGAGCTCTGTGATATATAGGTTATATGATAGAGGAGAGAAGCTGAGCTCTGTGATATATAGGGTTATATGATAGAGGAGAGAAGCTGAGCTCTGTGATATATAGGGTTATATGATAGAGGAGAGAAGCTGAGCTCTGTGATATATAGGGTTATATGATAGAGGAGAGAAGCTGAGCTCTGTGATATATAGGATTATAGGATAGAGGAGAGAAGCTGAGCTCTGTGATATATAGGGTTATATGATAGAGGAGAGAAGCTGAGCTCTGTGATATATAGGGTTATAGGATAGAGGAGAGAAGCTGAGCTCTGTGATATATAGGGTTATATGATAGAGGAGAGAAGCTGAGCTCTGTGATATATAGGGCTATATGATAGAGGAGAGAAGCTGAGCTCTGTGATATATAGGGTTATATGATATGTGGCACAAGTGTACCAAATGACAGAAGTTTGGTTATAGACTTGGCATGGTGACAGGTTTTCTTTAAATATTGGTGGTTTTGATGATATTTTTGGGTTCTCTGGCAGCTGTGATGTCCCAAATGCTAAGCGTTATGTTATCATCTGAACTGATCACTTTCTCTGTCTCCTCCTCCATCAGCTCAGTTGGGGTCTCTTCCTTCTCATTCTCCATTCATGATACAAGATTAGTTGTCTGCACGTACAGTTTATATTAAGAAGGCCGTGTAACCTAATAGGTAGAACTGTTCCCTTGGAGCAAGGTGACCTTGTGGTCGATCTGGAGTGAGGAAATTATGTCTGTAAAGTACCAGAACACTAAATTTAGAAGTACAGATTATCATGTCTATAGGGCTTCAACTATTGTGTGGGTGTGGGTAGGTCCATTGCTTGCACCACATTCAGCAGCATTTACACCACTTTTTGTGGTGCCATCTGGTATGGATTTTGGATTTCAGTCGAGGCACTGACTCAGAGTCCCTGTGCATCCTCTGCTGGTGCAGGGGCAATACACATCGGAGTTGATGAATTCTCCCTATTGTATTCCAAAAATTTTAGCACGGTACATGATCTCTTAAATACTCCATATTCACCTATTTGGAAAATACTTTTGGATGAGTTAACTTAATGATTGCTGGGGAGCAAAAATTAAAAAATGTTCACATTGTAGAGTCTGTGAAATGTATACAATATGTATCAATAGGATTTCCGCTTTATACCTCTAACAAATTCATAGCCATACAGTGACATCTGTTGCCTATAGGCTCCCATGTATAAATATATATATATATATATGTAATATATTAGTTGTATATACTATACTTTGTATGATATGCAACTTGTTGAGTCAAGTTAACATTGACGTTGGATACATCTGTACAGCAAAGGAATAAAAGGTAAACTGATGTACAGTATGTCAACCCGATGGAGGGCAAAAGGCAAACTGCTGAACTGAAGAAAGGTAGAAGCCATCCTCTAGTAAGGCACATGCACTCAAATAGTATTTCAACCTGGGCTTTGTCTTTCCAAAGCTCCGTTCCAGTGAACGAGTTGTGAACTTTTTAAAAATAGATGGCCCATTCTTAAGATGGGTTGGTAGAGGTCTAAATGTCAGAACCCCCACAGATCAGCTGTTTCCCAGAGTGCACAGCTCCCGGCACTGTTTATATGCTGGTTTCTGCAGCATTCAGTTGCTTTACATTTAGTAGTGGTGGTATCAGTTCTGCAGCAGTATCCCATAGACTGAAATGGGACATCCCCACTACTAAACAATGCTGGGAGAGGTGCGCTCTGGAATACCGCTGATCCACACGAGTCTCAACAGGCACACCCCAGTGCATCTAAATATTGAAACGTGAGGATTTTGCTATGGAGGACACTTGGAGATTCCCTCTATACGACAATGCATCCACCATGTTGTCCACAAGCAAAGGCTTTCTCAGCCCTTCATTTCTTAGACCTCTGTTGTGTGAATATGGACCTATGAATATGCGCTGGAAGCTTTCCCGGGTCATGTGGCAAACAAACCCTGTGAATCCAGTCTATTAAAGATCACTGCAAGTCATCCTCTGCCAACCCTGGCAAACAATACAATACATCCATCTGCACAGCGAGAATGATAAGGACTTTAGGCCTAGTGTCCTAGTATTGTCATGTATCCGTTTAGCCCCAGCCTTAGTGTGAGCTCTTCCTTGTCCTGTCATCATTTAATTAGCCAGGTATCTTAATGTGTTAATCTCTTGACCGTATTATTGGAGTGCTCAGCAGTTCATGGCATGGCTTCCCTGTCTCTGGCATTTGAAAGGTTAAAAATATATCTGATATAACAGACCGCCCGATCTTACAGACACACTTATAATGAAACTGAATCTGATACACATCATGAATTGTGTTTGGTAAGTCTATACGCCCTTTACAATATGTGTGGTGGATATTTACTTCTACTAGTCCTGAGACTTAGTAACAGTTCTGTATAGATCCCCCTATAAGGCCTTACACTTATCATTCAGAAACCCTGCTACAATGTAATATCCTGCCACAGAGCCAAGATGTCTAACAAACAATAAGAGCTTCCTTTCTCTGTACTTTATGGTAGGGCCTTTAGAGCTGGTTTCAGGGGGTATTAAGCTTGGCTTTTGCCCAGGACCCTTGATTTTTGGCGACACTCATAAGGATGGTAACCCGAAGAATCAACTATCACAACCCGGATGTATTTAGTGTAGATATAGTGTGATATTCTTATTTGGAAATGATATTGTAGTATTATGTGGGCAATATATGACCGTATTACCCTAGGTTCCCACTAGCTTTGCATCTCCATTGTTTTCGTCCTTCAGGGACCTGAACAACAGAGAGGCGGACCACTAAAACAGAGTTACACATGGAGGCAGGCAGACCCCATTGACTATAATGGAGTCCATCAGATGTCTATTGTTTTTAAGCTGAAACCGGCAGAGTCTATTCAGGACTTTTATCTCCACCTTTTTTAGGAAGACTCTGTGGTAGAGTCTCCAAAGGAGACTTTGTCATACATGTGAATGTAGCCTTAGAAATCCTGTATATCCCGCTTACCTGGTGGGATTCACTGAAGTATTGGAGACCTGGTCTAGGTAGAATAGCAGGAGAATCCAACATCCATTAAAAGAATCCTGGTTACTGGTAATTCATGGGAAACCTAAAGGAAACCACACGTAAGTATTTCAAGTTTTAGATATTCTTTAGTCATAGCTTTTCCTATAACTCAAAACAAATGAGCAAATTATTTTATATTGGTTTTCCAGAATTTTTTTATTTTATTATCTTTAGGATAAGCCATAAGTGTCTGATCGATGGGTAGCCAACAGCTGGCCCCCTGCATCCATAAGCTGTTATTAGCGGTGCGTCCGGTTTGTGTATTATACAGTATATGGAGCAGGAAGCAGATAGCGCTGTGCCCTGTATAGTGGCCAGGCAGTGTAACTGCAGTACGCCTCCCATTGACTTCAGTGGGAGCTGAGCTGCAGTTATGGCAGCCAGGGCATATAAAGGACACAGAGCGATACCAGACGCACTCCCAAACAGGTGATCCATGTGGGGGCTGACTATTGATCAAATATATATGGACTATCCTAGGATATGCCATAAATAAATAAAAAAAAAAAAAAATCCTGGACATCCCTGTTAAAAGATACTGTATTCTCCTGTTTTCTTCTTGCAGGTTTTGCTGCGTTTTTTTTATTGAGCCAAAGCCAAGAATGGCTGCAAACGGAATAGGAAATATATAAGTGCTTATTCTTCTACCTCCTGCCCAATCCAATCTTGGCTTTGGCTCACAAAACCGCAGCAAAAGCTGCAACAAAAAAAGCTGCAGTTCCACAACGTGGGACCTCAGCCTTAAAGGGGTTTTTCTGCATAAAGATCTACAAGGTGTGTATGTACCCTTAGTGAATACAGTAATACATTCTTATTATTTGCTATTACTTTTGTAAGTCCGTTAGGTGAAAAGTCTATCGATAAAGAGCAAAAATAAATTATCCTGAAGTTGTAATATACCACATAAACATCACACACCAGAGGATTGATAACTTCTTGTAAAGTGTCTTCCAGCACTGCAACTCTTTCTAGTTAGAAATTCGGTTTTCTTGGTAGAACCTGATCCTCTTATGTTCACCCATGCTCTGTAATTATTAAAGTAAGACAAATCAAGACCATCTGATCTCTCTAACCTGCCAGAGTCATTTGTAGGGATTATCAAGGTGATTATGTTGGCTTCCGTTAGCCCATCTGTCCCTGTACATGTGGGGCGCGTACAGCGCAGGTTTGTCAGTTAATGACTTGTTATACCTGTAGCCCCGGGGGTCTCGGCTTAACACTATCAGGTGTGCTCCTGTTTTGATCTAACGACAGGATAAAGGGAAGATTGCTTTAACACGGTCCTTGGGGTCCGCAGCTTGTGTAATCCTCCCAGTGATGTCAGGATGATCAGAACTTGATCTGTAGTACAGTAAGATGAACAGCAAAAAGAGAAATTACATCCACGGGCTTCACAGACACAAGGTGCTTTTATACAATGGAAATGCAGTATGGCGGCAGTGTTTTAGGTCCTTGCATGAGGGTTCATACAAGGACACTGGGGGAGATTTACTAATTCTGGTGCAATTTGTGCCAAAAAACTATCTAACATGCCTTGCACCACATTTATCAAGTGTAGTAGACATGTTTTACACATTCTTGCAACTTGTACAGAACAGGGGTATAGCTTAGCAGGGCAAGGGCATGGCTTAGTGGAATGTGGATGACCGTGCGTCAAATATGCGCCCACGTATTAGTGCAGTTTTCTGGCATAAACTAAACCAACTACTAGGAGATGTAAAGTTAGAATCAGGGCCGGCGTTAGGGGGGGGGCAAACTGGGCAATTGCCCAGGGCCCCGTCCCCAAAGGGGCCCCCGGGATCCGGAACCTGATGACTCCGGATCCCGGAGTCAGGCCCAGCCAAAGCAATAACAGAAAGGGACCGCAGGGCCCCTTTCCGAGGTTAGTAAAAATAACAAACATTTTTACTCACCTGTCCTTGGCGTCCGACGTCATCTTCTGGCGTTCCGGACATCACCGCTGAGGCCTGGCCTCAGCGGTCACGTGGGGGCGTGCCTCACGTAATCACTGAGACCCAATCACAGGCCTCAGAGGTGACGTCCACAACGCGTGACGTCAGCCGCAGAGAAGAAGAAGCCAGCGCCGGCGGGGATACCGGAGCAGCGCGAGGAGGCCCAGGAGAGGTAAGACAAGGTGAGTATAACTGTTTGTTATTTTACCTTACTTACCCCGGGTCTTCGATTATTATACTCTGGGGTCTGAAGAGACCCCAGAATATAATATAATAATAGCACTGTAGGGCCCCTGTGGAGCATTATACTGGGGGCCCCCTCTAGATAGCATATTATACTGGGGGGCCCCCTCTGGATAGCATATTATACTGTGTGGGGCCACTGTGGAGCATTATACTGGGGAAGGGGCCCCTCTGGATAGCATGTTATATTCTGTGGGGCCTCTGTGGAAAATTATAATGTGTGGGGGGGGGGGCCTCTGGAGATAATGTTATATTCTGTGGGGCCACTTTGGAGCATTATGCTCTCCAGAGGGGCCCCCCAGTATAATACTCCAAAGTGGCCCCACAGAATATAACATGCTCTCCAGAGCCCCCCCACTTTATAATACTCCATAGAGGCCCCGCAGAATATAACATGTTCTCCAGAGGGCCCCCTCCCCAGTATAATGCTCCACAGTGGCCCCACACAGTATAATATGCTGTCCAGAGCCCCCCCCAGTATAATGCTCCACTGTGGCCACACACAGTATAATATGGTCTCCAGAGGGGCCCCCCAGTATTATACTGTGCGGGGCCACCATGGAGCATTATACTGGGGGGGGGGCTCTGGAGAGCATGTTACACTGTTTTGGGCCACTGTGGAGCATTATACTGGGGGGGGGCTCTGGAGAGCATATTATACTGTGGGGGACCACTGTGGAGCATTATACTGGGAGAACCCCTCTGGGGAGTATATTATACTCTCTGGAAGTAATTATGGAACATGTTATACTGTGTTAGGCCACTGTGGAGCATTATACTGGGGGGGGGGCATTGTGGGGTGCATATTATACTGTATGGAGCATATTATATTGTGTGGGGCTGCTGGGGAGCATATTGTACTGTCTGGGGCCACTAAGGGGTAGTATACTGTGTGGGCCACTGTGGAGTATTATACTGTGTGGAGCCTTACAAATCATATGGGACCACAATGGGGGGCTCAGGGGAGCATTTTATACTGTGTGGGGTCACTGTGGAGCATTATATACCATGTGGGGAAACTGGAGGGCTCAGGAGAGCATTTTATACTGTGGAGCATTATATACCATGTAGAGCATTATACTGTGGGGGGGGGGGGCTCACAATTCCTGCTGGCAGCCCTGTGTGCTATGTCTGCATCACAGCTCCCTCGCTATAATCTTGCACATACGTGTAGTGCTCCATGGCCTTGTCATTCCCCATACAGTACTGTGCATGAGCTGGCCATGGAGTTATTGGAGCCTGCACAGTACTACAGGGGCTGACTATACTGGGAACATACTCAGTGACACCAGATAGTCAGCACATATGTAAGACTTCAGTGAAGGAGCCGCGGTGTAGGCTATTAGCAGGAAGCTGCTGGGTGGGGCCCCAGAACAAGTTCCTTTGGTGGGCCTAAGGCCCTTCAGTCCGACACTGTATAACGGAGAACTATTATATATAAGGGTGGGTTACTATATATAATTGGGAAACTTAAGTATGAGGGGGCTATTATTTATAAGAGGGGAACTATTTATAAGGGGGGTATAATTGTTAAGTGGGCTTATTTATAAAGGGGGCTATTAGTGATCATGGGGACTATTATTTATAAGGGTAACTATTATTTATGAGGGGGCTATTATTTTTAAGGGAGCAGTATTATTTTTACGGGGTGACTGTTACTGATAAGGGGGGATATTACTGATACAGGGCACTATTTATCATTTATAAGGGAGCTATTATTAATAAAGGTGTAAGATTATTTATAAGCAGGGACTATTATTTATAAGGAGGCGCTATAGTAACTGATGACTGGGTGCAAAAATCTATAACGTGGTACAAAGGTGCTCATTTGAATTGTATGTGGTAAAATAGGGCTTGTTATTACTTTTTTGTTGGCAGAAAGGAGGTGTTATTATAGGGGTCGTCACTGGAAGACGATGGTGTTGCTTGCATATCAGCATTTGGGGCCCCGCTTTTAATTTTTGCCCAGGGCCCCACTTTGTCTAAAACCGGCCCTGGTTAGAATAGACTATCAAGTGCAGTGCTTCTCAACCTTACTAATGCCGCGGCCCTTTAATACAGTTCCTCATGTTGTGGTGACCCCCAACCATAAAATTATTTTCGTTGCTACTTCATAACTGTAATTTTGCTACTGTTATGAATCATAATGTGAATATTTGATATGCAGGATGTATTTTCATTGTTACAAATTGAACATAATTAAAGCATAGTGATTAATCCATGGTACAGATATATTTTTATTTTTTTTGCAGTAGTTGATGATTTTACATTTACCCAGTAATTATAATTCATGAAGTGCCGTTTTACCTCCAATACTGTTGCTTTCAACACAGTAGCTGCTTTAAACAGAATAGCTGCTCTCTACACGTCCCCCCTTCATCTGCCCCTAGTTTCATTTTCCCCCTTAATTTGCACACAAAGTTTAACATAAAAAACACTGATACTCGCCTCTCCTCGCTACCCTGCTGCTCTGTCTGCAGGCGCGATGTGAGTGACGTCATCACATCGCGCCTACAGCTCCCGTGCCCGGAGCACACAGGGAGCACAGTGGTGAAGCTGTCTGTGGACGACTCCTGCTTCATTCACCATTGTATTCAACTCATCTGCGTCCTCCAGAACCGGGACATACGTCCCACCGACCGGGACTGCGGGACAGGACCCACAATTCGGGACGGTTGGGAGGTGTGATAGAGGAACGGTGTCTCGGTTCCTAAGACCATCGGAAATATGTGTCTTCCAATGGTCTTAAGCGACCCCTGTGAAAGGGGTCGCGACCCACAGGTTGAGAACCGCTGATCTAGTGATACAACAGATTTATCATCCACTATGGTAAATCTGGTGCATTTTAAGACTCTGTAGTCTAAAGTTACATTCACATAACATTGATTAATGGCCATGTAAATTCAGTGTCAGTGACTGGGGGCTATTCACATGACCGTTATTTTGACAGTCTGTTGTCATGTCTTATTTTTGGATTCCCCATACATTTGAGTGAAAACTGGTGACCCTTGAGTGTAAGATGGCCGTTGAAAAATGGACGTTTTTCATGGCCTTTTTTGTACTTGAATATTGTTTTAAAAAGACCTTTACAAACCTATGAAATGATCTGTTGTTAAGGCTGTCTTCCATCTAACCTTTAGACAGTATTAGATTTTCCCACTTAGTGTGGTTGACACACAAAGCGCACTTTTGTGTACTAAATTCAGACAAAAATTGTAGTAGTAGAGACACAATGCTATTGGGGTGCTATGCAGAGCAGGTTATGCAAGCAACAGGCACATCACTGAGAAGCTTTAGGAAAAGGTACCCTTTGGTGGTGCTCTAGACTGTAGACCAGGGGTAGGCAACCTTTTTTGTTCGGCGTGCCGATTTTAATTAAAAAATCAAAGATGAGGTACCCGGAGTGCCGGTCAATGACGACCCCTAAACTAAAGTCATATACCACAAACCATAACACAGAAGTGCTGCCACCAGATACTTTAGGACACAAGTGTTTTCTGCTATTTCCTGGGACCCATCTGTACTTTCCGATTAGAAGCAATGAACGTCCATGTGCAGCTGCCAATTAGTGGTAAATGTGTCCAGGAGCACCGTATGGCAACAGTCTTATGGTGAAAACACACTATGTATCTGGATGCAGCTATATTCTTAGGCCACTGGAACTTTTGCTTCGATGTAAAACTAGTGCATTTTTGCACAAAAAAAAAGTTTTCTGTGCAAAAACATCCTTAATAAAGAAAACACACTGTTATACAGAATAATGTCCCATAGTGGTCCCTGCACATGGTATTATGTCCCACAGCCATAGCAGTCCTTGCACACAGTATTATATCCCATAGCGGCCCCTGCACACGGTATTATGTCCCATAGCGGCCCCTGCACACGGTATTATGTCCCATAGCGGCTCCTGCATATGGTATTATGTCCCATAGCGACCCCTGCACACTGTATTATATCCCATAGAGGCCCCTGCACATGGTATTATGTCTCATAGCGACCCCTGCACATGGTATTATGTCCCATAGTGGCCCCTGCACATAGTATATGTCTCATAGCGGCTCCTGCAGATGGTATATATCCCATAGAGGCCTCTGCACACGGTATTATGTCCCATAGCGATCCCTGCACACAGTATTATGTCCCATAGTGGCCCCTGCACACGGTATTATGTCCCATAGTGGCCCCTGCACACGGTATAATATTCTAACTTTTATAATATTCCAATTTGTGCCATTCACTAGCTATTATTATACTGTGGGGTCTCTTCAGACCACATAGTATAATAAGTGGAGGGCGAAGAGAGGTGACAAACATAAAAAAACAATGTACTCACCATTCCACGCTCCGCAGCCGCTATGTTCTCTTCAGGCGCTTCTGCCTGTAGTTAGCTACCGCTGATTGGGTCTCGGGTCACGTAATGACGTCAGATGCAGACGTGACCCCTGAGGCCCTGTCAGCTGACTTCAGGCAGAAGCGCCAGAAGAGCACAGAGCGGCTGCGGAGCGTGGAATGGTGAGTACATTGTTTTTTATGTTTCATCACCTCCCCGGGGGCTCTGCTTATTATACTCAGGGGTCTAAAGAGACCCCACAGTATAATAATGGCAGTTTAGTTTCGGCCGTGTTTGGTCCGATCGAAACGGCTGGGTGAGGACTCCGCTGCCGTGCCAGGGAAATAAGACTCGCGTGCCACTCTTGGCACGTGTGCCGGGGATTGCCGACCCCTGCTGTAGACCTTTTTTTTTTTTTTTTTTTTTTTTTTTTTTTAGCCAACCTGAAGACAAATTTCATCCCAAATAATCTATACACAGCATGCATTTTATAAAAAAAAGTCCAGTAACTTTGTAAATATGTTGCTTTTGTTATGTGATGTGTTACATTATAGCTCAGAGATACGTTTGTGTTTCTCTGAGTTGCCATTGAAACCAGTCGACAGTTTGTAGACAGACACACCCCTAAGGATTCATCCAAGCTCCTGTAATGCCTATGATCACAGGCCTCAGCATTCATTAATGTCATTCAGGAGTAAGACTGTTTTTATGTCTACTCCCCTCCCTTGGACCTTCGGGGTCTGAAGAGACCCCCAGAGTATCATAATAGCAGTTCTGATTCGGACATGTTCAGTCCAAACAAAACCACCAGACGAACCATGTGAATATTCGTGAGATAAATCACCTGAGGTTCGCTCACCAAATACTCACCTCCAGCACATGGGGGCCAAAGTGCAATAACTTGCTGCCGGGCCCTTTTGCAGCCTCGGGCCCCGGGCCACCACTCATTTTGCCTTTATTATAATTCTTCCATGATAGCATGCTGTGATTTGAAGAAACACAACTAACAAACTAAAAATAAAAGCCATGAGCCTTCATGTAGTGTATGTAGCTTAGGTTATACTTTATCATAGACTTTAATGTACTGTATCATCTGGCCAAGAAAAAAAAAAACTGTGAAAAACATCAAGAAAAATGTGGTGTTTTCATAAAATTGCTGTGTGTGAAACCTTCTTAGGCTGGGACAACGCACACCGTGATCGCAGCCGGTTACTCAAGGTTCACACTAGCGTTGGCCTTTCCACTGTTCTGGTTTATTGGAGATCACATATTTAGTCTGACGGTCCCTATTACCTATAATGGGATCTGTCCGGTGTCCAACAGTTGAACTTGCAGGACTTTTTGTCCGGCGATTTTGGACGCACACTGCGACTGAGACTTCAATGCAGATGTGAACCTAGGCTTAGCCACCACAAAATTATTGGCAGCTAAACCATTGCAGTACCAGCACTGTTGATGGGTTTTACCAAATCTGCGGAGCAAAAGTGACTTGTGCTGCGGGTCTTAACTTTGCGGCATATCAATAATCTCTGCACATTTTACCCGCAGATTTCAACCATTCCAGTACAAAACCTACAAGTGATCTTCAGCAAAAAAAAAAAAAAAAATAGTATTTTTTTTTTGGCTGCTGTGGCTTGCAGAGGAACATGTTGAATTTTCAAGCTCTCGTTTGTTTCCTTCGTTCTATAAATGTAGTCCTGTCAACCTTCGCCCTGTGTGTGAGAGGGGCTTCTAAATGTTCTCCCAGATAGATAAATCTTACACTCCAGTCTCCGCCAACTATAAAAATAGCTGTTAATAATACGACATTTTGTCGATTGAAAATCCATTTACCCAGAATTCCTCTGCACACTTACACAGTTGACCAAGCAACTTTTCTTTTCTGAGTTCAGTGACCAGGAGAAATGGATTTAGCCATTAAGTAGTAGATACAATAGAATTGCCTCTCAGCCACATAGTCTGCAGCGCTGGCATCATTTACTGTGCCCAAGTCTAATTAAATTTTGTCAAAACTCAAAGTCACCGCTGACCTGAAATCTGTGTGCAGCCTCTTATCCAGGGGGCATGTTCTCATAGGTTGGCCGTGCTGCATGCTGCCCTTCTTTATCAAAGACTATTTCATAATTAGGTTAAAAAGTACTTTTATAATTGGGATTCTGTGTGGGGAGGACGGAGGAAGAAGCAGAATTAATTCCAAAAAAAAAAAAAAAACTGAAACAGAAAAAAAAGGCTGCTTAACCGTTTGAGATTTCTTGGGAGATTGCTATGGGATTTTGCATATTCTTCTTTGTGAACACCAATGACAGCCTCAAATAGGTTATTATTTCTCATTAATGCAATGGATAGATCGCAGCTATTTAACAGATGACACATAGGACTATAGGAAGTCCATTCTGAGTTGCCAGTAATGGTGAAGGGACTATCCAGAGGGTTCAAATTTTGTTGAAAAAGGGGCAGAATGAGTTAAAGAAAAATTGAAGGGATGATTACCTTGCTGCCGATGATCCAGCTTTTCCCCGATACCCTCCTGCTCTCTACTTCCTGCTTCTCATGATATGCAGGAAATTAATGCTTAGCCAACCATTGGCTGCAGTACTGACCTGTCATAGTTTGTGATTGGTTGAGAAGTATTTCCGGGATGTCAAGTGGAACCAGGAAATAGAGAACAGCGGGCACCTGCGACATGACTAACCTGTAGCATCAGGGGTTGATGGGGTCTGATGAGACACCCTCCAGAGTATAGCAAGCAGAGGGCCAGAGGAGGTGAGAAAACATAAAAAACAGTGTTACTCACCTCTCCTGTTCTCTGGATCAATCACGTAGTGTCACAACGCCACCTGACGCTGAGGCTCAATTAGCGGCCCCTGATGTTAGCCAGAAATGCTCTGTAGCGTAGAAGGTTGGTAAGGCTGGCGCCCCACGTGGCGCAAACGCCGCGGTTTGTCCACGGCAGAAAAGCCGCCGAAAAAAAAACGCTGCGTTTTACAGTCACAGCAAAGTAGATGGGATTCTAAAATCCACGCAGCGAACATGCGTCGATTTCCAAAACCATTGCGGTTCTGAAAATCGCACTATGTAATTATACCTACGGAAACGCCAGCGGTTTCCCTATAGCTGTAATTGAAGCAGAAAGTCTGCAGAGTAAACCTCTGCGAACTTTATGTACAAAGTGTTGCAGAAAGAACTGCGATTCATTGCCGCAGTGGTTTTTCCGCAGCGCTTATTTGCTGCGGAACGCCACGTAGGGGACTTAGCTTAACACTGTTTTTTATGTTTCCTCACCTCCCCAAGCCCTCTCCTTGTTATACCCTGGGGTTGGAAAAGCATAATAATATCAGGTTCGGTTCGATCCGGACAAAATTCATGAGACAAATCTCACAGTGTTCGCCCAACATTTAATCATACTGTAAAGGGGGCATGGTTTTAAATGGATGTGACCAAAAATCTCCATTAATCGTAATTGAAGTAAAATGCCCGATTAATCACGATTTTGGTTTAGGTCATAATCGCCCAGCCCTCCAGGACTCCTCCTCCAAAGGGCGGTCACATCAAATATTGATGGTTTACATTTTTCCTTTCTTGATTCTCTTTGCATTTTGTTAATTCACAAAAAAATAAACTATGAACATTTTTTTCCACACATGACTTAAATGATTGCAGTCCTATCTGTGTGAGATATATATATATATATATTATAAATTATTTTTTAATCTAAATTTTCTTTATTACTTGGATCTTTCAAAACTTGTTCTCTAAGTTTTCCGGCGACCTTCTGCATTGCTGATAAAGTGTCATACAAATGACTGTGCTGATACACGACTCCCATTGTGCATATTCACACATATAGTACATAGGCATGTCACTTTCATACCCCGTGAACACACATGTCCTTTGCATCACATTACCATGTGAAAAATAAATTGATGTGTGCTATAGCTGTATATAACCAAGAGCCCCCATCAAGGTAGGGATGGATGTACGACTGTTTTACTGGATTGATATGGCAGCATTATTTATACTATACAGCACAGTGACACTTTGCAGAATTCCCTTGCCCGGGATAGTACATACTGTAGATTATAGTAGCTGACATTAAAGCTCCACACTTAAGTCCGGCCTTCACACAGAGCGATTGTTAGGACTTTTTTTGGCAGTGAAAGGATTAAGTTTGTCAGTAAAGTAAATGCTACCTGGAGAAGCGAATACTAATTTCTATTTTAAGGATATATGTATATATTCTTGAGGTTTCATTTCAAGTATAGATTTTTTTTTTTTTTTCTGCAACTGGAAGGCAGACAGTCTGTCAGAATGTCACAGAAATTTACGTGGCAGCATTGAAATATCACATCACATCCCGCAGCCTTTGCAGGTTTCACCTTTTTAACAAACACCCCCCCTTTCCGATGTATAATAATATTAGCAATAATAAAAAATAATGTCACGAGTATCAGGCCTTTCCATGGTGTCTGAAATGCTGTAGTATTAATTGGCTGTCAGGTCGTGAAAAACTAATGGATTAACGTGTTTGATCGCAGTGCAGTGTTCAGAGACTGAAGTTTGATCCTGATGTCCCCAGCCTCTTTACTTAATGCAATTACAGATATGCATCCAGGACATCTGAGTGAATTGCATTTCATTAAAATGATTGGAGCGGACAGCATTAAGCTGCTTTCAGGGCCCTCTTTGACAGCTAATTACTCGAATGAGGCTTGTACACTGATAAAGAACAATAGAGCACTTGTCTGAAACACTAAAGGGGGTCTATTCTCAGGAACTCCGGCAGCTCTGCCCCAAAACCAGAGACGGCTGGAAGGTATTGGCAGTTTAGTCTCTTTTTCTGGAATGGAAGGGAAACTCGTATCCTGCTGGACTCAGAGCTTAAAATTTCTCTGAAGCAGGAGGCGCTTGTTAAGCCTTCTCCAACATAACCACTGATCATCCAGCAGGATCCTTCTCGTTGGACCTAATATTGACCTGGCAAGAAAAGACTTGCCTTGTGAGATACAAAAGGCGTAATCCATATGCGTTATTTCAGATTTTCTGTCTTCTGCCCGAACCCCCTTTTTAAATGTTTTGGAGTCTATAAGATATCCATAGAAAGATTAAATGATACCATCGGACAATTAAATGATCCTCCGTTGTCGTGATCCATGGGGGTCCCAGCGGTCAGACCTTCAACAATCAGATACTTATTCTCTATCCCGTGGATAGGCAATAAGTCTTAGTGGGAAGACCTTTTTTTTATTTATTTATATTATATATATATATATATATATATATATATATATATATATATATATATTGTGACAATTTGGGGGGATCAGTCTCAAATGGCGGCAGACTCCTGGTCCCGACAGCAGTGGTTCGTGGTACTGGGCGCCGGAGAGACAGCGTTCAGACGGTGCCAGTTTAAAACAAAAATGGCTCTTTATTCAGCTTAAGTGCAACATAACAAAAACCTAGGCCACGCATAGGCCCTAACTCACTGCTTGACCCCTATCTATCCTAGAGGCAACCATCAGCCTGACTTATGCTCCTCTTGAGCCAAAAGTCCCCTGTGGACCCCAGCCCTCCTGGGACAGACCGCCTCTCTGTCCTTGGCTTGTTCCACAGTTCCTGCATCCAGCAGGACTCGCTGGCAGCTCTGCCGCTGTAACCACTCCCCTTGGAGTTACGCCCCCCACCCATAGGTGTGGCTGAGGGCCTTTTCAGGCCTGGGCCTGGGTTGCTCAATAGCGCCCTCTGGGTTCACATACTCACAATATATATATATATATATATATATATATATATATATATATAGTGTCTGAAGTTTTTGTTGTTCAGGTGAGTCAAGTATACCCCTATAATCATTCACAATAGACCTGCATCGCCTATCCGTAGAATGATGAATGTCTGACCGCCAGGGCCCCCGTTCCATTAAGGTGACCATACACTGTGGGATTTTTCTATTTGAGCAGTAAATTATATTATGGAATGATAAGCCTGTTATAATGTATAACCTTTATACTGTAGGCTCATAGATTGACGTGTCTGATCATGTAAATGGATGAGCTGAATATAAACTAACTAGTATAACACAGTCCTCTATAGACAACATACCTTCCTGAAGTTTTTAGAGAATTTTCATCCCTGTCTGAAATTGTCATTTTGATGAATCAAATATCATGTATGTCTTTACAAGTCAGGTAATATTTTAATGGGGGTGACTTTTTGCCTCTTTGGTACTTTCTAAATCATCGACTTGGTGCCAAAGTCATGTAACGTGTTTGTCTGTAAGTGTGGAGCGAATCAGCGCTGGGTTGTGTTGTAAAAGTAATACGTCAGTCTCTTCAGTTAGGACATCACTGGGTATCTTAGGCCCGGGCCAGAAAATAATTGATCCAGGGGAAAAATTGGCAACTTTGTGGTACTGCTCTGATCCCTCAAAAGATACTCCAAAGGCACCCATTGTGCCCAATTACTCTATGTGGACCATAGAGAGAAGTAGCCAAGCCCAGGTCTTCTGCGTCCCTTATATTTGATGGTGCTAAAAAACAATGTATGGATCTCTTCCCCAAAGGTCCTACAAAACAAATAAGTAATGATATGGGAAAATTAACCCAAGGGTCATATAAAAAGAACAAGCATGCACCAAGTTTACTAGGAAAATAACAAATTTAAACTTTACCATAGGTACTCTACCAAGGCAACCATTACCCATTGGAGCACTCCATTATACTATGACCTCTTTACAAAAACATACTGATAAATGTTAGCAGTCCTTTAATCCTTTAAGTTAATGTCTGACCCATTAAAGAGGCTTTGGAACGTGACGTAGATGTAAGCCAAACCAGATGCTCTTCTACATACACATGTGGACAAAATTGTTGGTTCCCCTCGTTTAATGAAAGAAAAACCCACAATGGTCACAGAAATAACTGGAATCTGACAAAAGGAATAATATATAAAAATTCTATGAAAATGAAAGTCAGACATTGCTTTCCAACCAGGCTTCAACAGAATATAAAAAAAAAAATAAAACTCATGAAACAGGCCTGGACAGAAATGATGGTTCCCTTAACTTAATATTTTGTTGCACAACCTTTTGAGGCAATCCCTGCAATCAAACGATTCCTGTAACTGTCAATGAGACTTCTGCACCTCTCAGCAGGTATTTTGGCCACTCCTCATGAGCAATCTGCTCCAGTTGTCTCGGGTTTGAAGGGTGCCTTTTCCAGACGGCATGTTTCAGCTCTTTGCAAAGATGCTCAATAGGATTTAGGTCAGGGCTCATAGAAGGCCACTTCAGAGTAGTCCAATGTTTTCCTCTTAGCCATTCTTGGGTGTTTTTAGCTGTGTGTTTTGGGTCATTATCCTGTTGCAAGACCCATGCCCTGCGACTGAGACCAAGCTTTCTGACACTGGGAGCACATTTCTCTCTAGAATTCCTTGATAGTCTTGAGATTTCATTGTACCCTGCACAGATTCAAGACACCCTGTGCCAGATGCAGCAAAGCAGCCCCAGAACATAACAGAGCCTCCTCCATGTTTCACAGTAGGGACAGTGTTCTTTTCAAGTAATGCTGCATTTTTCTGTCTGTGAACATAGAGCTGATGTGCCTTGCCAAAAATTTCGATTTTTGTCTCATCTGTCCATAGGATATTCTCCCAGAAGCTTTGTGGCTTGTCAACATGTAGTATGGCAAATTACTTTTGTCAAATTCAAGTTATTTCTGTGACCATTGTGGGTTTTTCTGTAATTAAATGAGGGGTACCAACAATTTTGTCCACGTGTGTATTGTTGTTTCAGGGCGATTACTCTTCACCAGTGCAGGGCAGAAGGCTAGTTTGGGTGAGAGGCCTTTATGGGGATCGGGGATGTGGGGCATTGTTTCATGGCTATGTACCACTCCATGTCAAGAGTTTTTATCTAACTGCGGAAATGTAGGCAACATGTCTCAATATTACAATAGTTTTTCAGAACTTAATGAAACCTTTGTAAAAACATCACAAAAAAAAATAAATGACTTTCTGTCAGATGCTTCAGCTCCAGGGCTGTCAGAATAAAATCCAGGACAGCTTGCAAATACCCTGCCTCTACGAAAAACTTCCAGCAGGTATTTCATGACTCAACACATCTCCCTGCCGTGATCTCACACTCAGTCAGAGTTCACACTTACGAACCTGTTCTTGGTATGGGATTTTATTTCTTTGTGAAACAAGTTTTTAAAAAAATCCCACCGGCTATCCTTACACAAACACACATGGCTGTCAAGATTTAAGCAGGGATGAGTATTTATCTGGCAAACGTTGTATAAATGTATGTTTTTGGAAATATTCTTGAACCTGCCATCAGTTACGTGCTGTCCAAACCATGGTCAGCATAAAATGTCAACGGGGTCCATCATGGCAAAGAGCTACTAACTGCCTTACTATAAAATGTTATGGTATTTTAGAGAAAATCCAGTTTTAAAATCAAGTCGGGCACGAGTAGAGGAGTCTGTACAAGGGGACATAAGCCCACTTTTCAGTGTCTTCCCTTCCCCCCTACTCTTCTTGTTGAACAGTTCTTTCCCTTTTCAATTATAGGGAAGAACTTGTCAGTCAGGCCTGTCATGAGGGACTCCGTCGACATTTCATTCTGTCCATGCTTCAGGCAGTTGAACTGTATGAACTTTCCCTTTAAGTGTACGAAGTATGGAGGACTTACTACTGGTACAGTCGCTCATATTATTAAAAGTCTGTCGAAACTAACTATATACTTAAAGTGGTTTTCCACTTTGTTAGAAAAATCCCTCAACGTTGAGGTAATCACAGCATATCTAATTGCATGGAACCAAACAGGAAGTGTTAAGTTTCGCTGCAGTGCCACCACTGGGGAAATGAAGGATTACACCATGTCCTTTGAAATCAATAAGCTTAGTCCTCCAGAGAAACTCCTTGAAGATAACTTTCCACTGGCTAGCAGAAAGGGATCCTGAAGCAGACACTTCCATCTTATTTTTTTTCCCCAAAGGACATTTATCATGGATTCACAGGATAACCAGGACATAAAGCTATTGATTTCAATGACATTATATCCAATCCAGTGCTCATTTGGAGATCCTACATTAGGAAAATCTTAGACAAATTTGGCATGGGGGAGTAATAATTGTCCATTAATACTTGTCCATTTCCAGTTTTCCAAGCAAAACAACATCATTCTCTTGAAGGGGTGTGATTAAAAATAACACTTTGCCTAAAGATCATGGTTTAAAGGGGTTCTTCAGGACTTTACTAATGATAGTCTATCCTTATGTGATATTGGTGACCTTTCCTAAGTGAAGGTTGAATTTTTGGCATCCCTACTGATTATGGGGCTTTAGGCTCTTTAGTATGTATGAGGTAGAGCTCCTTACATTGAGTAATGGCTGTGCCTGGTACTACAGTTCAGTCCCATTCATGTGAATAGTCCTGAGGGGCAATACCAGACACAGCTCTGTACAATTTGTAAAGAGTCCACCGTGCTTGCCAGAGTGCCACAGCCCTGTAGTCACCTGATTGTAGGGATGCTGGGAGTTGGATCTCTACTGATTTGGTTTTTGATGATGATGATGTTAAAAATAGTATAATACATTTTTATTTATATAATAGCAACATATTCTGTAGCAATTTACAAATCATAGGGTTCATGTACGGGCAAAATGAGACATTATAGAGTGATGAATCAGTTCACACAATAGGAATCAGGGCCCTGCCCTCAAGAGCTTACAGTCTATGAGCTAGAAGGAATGACGCGAGGTAAAAGTGCTTATCCAGTGGTTCAGCCATTTTTATGAGATAATGTTACACACAAAGCTGTATGAGCTGGTCACCAGGCAGCATCCTTTTATGTACAGATCCAAAGTGGCTGGACATACAGGGTTACACTTGGATAAAGGCATCATATCCTGTAGGATAATGTCCAGGGGGATGGAGGGGACAGAGGAGGGTTAACTAGGGGGGCATATGTGCAGAAGTGTTAGTTTAGGAAATGTTATAGGATTGTCTGAAGACGTGTTTTTAGGATGTGCTTGAAGCTGTGACGTTGGGTGTTAATCTGATTGTCTGGGATAAAGCATTCGAGAGAACTGGTGCAGATTAAAAGAAATTTTGCAGACGTGATTGGGAGGCTCTGAATATAGAGGATGTTAGTCTTCGATCACTGGCAGTACAGAGAGCATGGGAAGGGTGGAAGAGAGATGAGGAAAGAGTTCTGTGGAAGTCCAGTGCTTTGGAAATCTTTGTGGATAACAGAGAGAGGTCACCAGTGATAAAGTCCCAGGAAACCAACAAGTCCAGATCTTTGCATAATTTAATAGGCGCTGCTCCACTGATTTCGGCACAGTTGCTATTTTTTTCTCTAGCCCCGCTGCTCCTAAGCAATAAGGGCTGTTAGTTTTGGTTCCTAATATGCTTTTTAGGTGGTGGGCGGTGTCAGGCAGGATCAAGGAAGGGGTGCGATATTGAGCTCTTACACTGGCTACCTCTGATTGGAGCTCTAACTCACACCCCTATACCTGACACCGCCCCTTCTGCCATCCTAAAGCCTAAATAGCATAACAGGCACCAATTCTTACTGTACCAATTGCCCACAAATGATGGGAACTATAGAAAGAATCCAACAGCGCTGGAATCATCGGAACGGCATCTGTTAATAGTAGCTAAGAACGGGAGTTGGTGGAGGTGGTGAAAGGTCTTCTTTAAATACCATTACTTTTAGTAATGTTGTATAAACATTGTATATATTGTATAAGAACGCACATATGGCTGGAATTGCTCATTGCTATCCAATGTCAAAAACAGTTTTTTATGACATCAGAAAGATATACAGTATATGTACTTGTCAGCACAGTGCAGGCAACAATATTCTAGTAATGGCCTCATAACATATTGGTAGCGCGTTTCTTGGTATTACAGCACACTATTCTGCCATAGGCATTCTCTTCCATTCTTACAGCATCACAAAATACAGTATACCTTGTAGTGATATACAGGACGCAGCGAGGGTTCTTGTACTGTGGTACGTTACCTTACAAAATAAAGAGGTGTCATTTTCTAGCAAGTGAACATAAAAGTTGGCGCCAGTTGAGAGTGGCTGGTGTTGTGTCCTGCAGGCACTTCCGAGCAAGGCTGAATACATACGTGGCCTGCATTAATGAGCTGCTAACATTTCAGAGCTTGTTTAACACTTGCATTCCCAGAATCATTCACGCCTCCCTGTCTACAAATGAAATTGACTTACAGGAAGTCTCCAGATTTTCATCAGTTCTTTTTCCTATGTGTTTTGATCCACTGATGCGTTTTTTTTTTTTTGTTTCAGGCATATCACCCATTCACTTTCCCTAGTGCCTTTGTGGTGAGATAATAATAATAATAATAATACATTTTATTTATATAGCGCCAACATATTCCGCAGCACTGTACAATTTGTAGGGTTCAATTACTGACAAAAAAGATACATTACAAAGAAATAGTCAATTCACACACTGGGACTGAGGGCCCTGCTCTCAAGAGCTTACAATCTATGAGGTTCCCCCATTGTTGTTGATATTGCATGTGTTTCAATAAGAAACAGGACTTTTCTTTGGTTTGTAGACACCTGTGTAGTTATTTATCGCTACTTAAAGGCCATTGCACCATTTTTATTTAATTGCATGTGTTTTGGGCCAATTTTTTTTTTCTTAGTCTGTTTGGATTTCCCAACTTGTATTCCAGTACATAGCAGGCAGCAGAATGCTGTTCAGTAGCAAATTGGTTAGACTTGGATGCCTTCCGGCTAGGTGTCCAGCTCCTTTTTGATTTGGTAATAAATCAATGTAGACGTTTGTTCAGAAAAAGAGAGAAAGGGGTCTGTAGACCCAACCTTGGGACAGTCAGCCCGACACATTTGCTAGTGAACGGCATTCTGCAGCCTGATATGTATTTGAATTTGTGCAATAAAAAAAAAAAAAATATCTAAAGTGTCCTTATCTTTTAAATGAATCTCCAGAAAAAAATTTCCATGTTGTCTACATTTTAAAAATTTCTAAAATTCCTGCAGTTCTGAATCTGCCCACCAAGCCAGATAATATGCTGAGACTTTCTGTTTTCTGTAGATTTCTTTGCAGCAATACCTCACTTCTCAGCACGCTGATGATAACAGCTCTCATGTATATGTAGATAAGACATAGAATCCACCAGTCACAATAAGGGATTTTATAGCTTACCTACTCCCCTCTCTATACGATGACCTCTGCAGAGGTCACAGAGCAGAAACTCTCCCATAAAAGTCAATAGGGACTTTCCCAGACCATTGTGTCTATGGCCCATGGTCTATCTCTAAAAGACAAGAAGTCAACAAACTACTGCACTTTAGGCTTAGTGGCAAGAGTTGGAATTGCAAGATTTTTAGGATTTTTTAAAATATAGATAATAACATGGAAAAGTAAAGCCAACATTGCCAAAAATTCTTAAATATTATTAATAAAAACGTGATTTCAGCTATAGGTCATTTCCTGGTGACACTTTCCCTTTAACAACAGCATTAAAAACCTCTACACGTATTATTAACGCAAGTGTTTTATATTGCCTGTCATAACTAAGGGACCACCGTAGAGTCAGCAGGTGCAAAAGAGATCTGAGAACACTTTTCTTTTACTGTATGTGTATGGGGGCCTTTATTTCAAGTGGCTTTGCCTTGTGACATTTGCACATCTATTCCAATGTCTATTGTCCTGCAGTTGATAGCAACTAGTCAGCTACTACCAGACAACCCTTATCCATATCTCATAGGCATATAGACAAAACCGAGCCCTGGTGCATTGAGCGAGTCCCGGCCCATACACTGACAAAAGGTTGGATGGTGACCGTACTGAACTGAGCTATAAGCTGTAAGTTTGGTATAGTAGCGGCCATTCAGGAGCTCACCACATCATGCACTGAGTTCCATTCACATGGATGTGGTCAGTCCAGGAAATACCGCCCACGCACGGATCGTTTTTCATGGACGGAACGCTAGTGTTATTCACATATCTGCTTATTCAGTCGTGTGCTCAACACAGGCAGCACATGGATCTATTTACTTTTATGATACTATTTAGGCTGTGTTGACACGGAGTTTTTTGGCAGCGGATTTTGACGCGGAATCCGCCTCAAAATCCACCTGAAAAACCTCCTCCCATTCATTTCAATGGGAGTCAGTGGCGTTTTTTTTTCCTCTAGCGGCTTTTTTCCACTAGTGGAAAAACAAAGCAACATGACCTATCTTGCTGCAGATTCTGCCCGCGGTGTCCGCGGTGCGAGCCGCGCTCCTGATTAGGCCCATTCATTTGGGCTTGGTCAGGAGCGGATAGCCGCAATGGAGTGCTGATGCACGGCATTGGAATCCCGTCGCGACTGACCGCGGCGGAAAATTTTCCGCCGTGTGAACACAGCCTTAGATGTCATTTTTTTTTCACAGACCTTAGGCTTTTTCAGATTTATTTATTTTTACGTTTTATACTTTGTGCACAAGATGTATCAAGTGTTTGCGCCTATTTGGGAGGCTCTTACACCAGGTTCGTCACTTTGCTTTTTTGACTGGGCAAGTGGGCGTATAAATGGAACTTTTTACACTGCATTTATGAAAATGCCTTTTTTTTTTTTCAAAAAGGCACAAGAAAAGGGCCAACTTCACTCCAGTGCATGGGTAGCGTAAAAAAGAGCGACAGATCTGACAGCATTGGAATCACAAGTTCCATTAGGTGAATTTTGCACAAAATTTATGATTCAATTGCATCTTTTTAGTATATTAAGTGCACATAATGCTGATGCATTAAAAAAAAAAAAAAAAAAAAAGCACATGCCAAAAAAAGGTGTAAAAAAATTGCCTGAATTCTGTGAGGGATCCATGAAAACTTGTTAACCTTAGGTGTACACTCACAGGCAGCATGGTGGCTCAGTGGCTAGCACTTTTGCTTTGGTCCCTGGACAACATCTGCATGGAGTTGGTATGTTCTCCCCGTGGGTTCCTCCGGGTACTCCTGATGAGTAAATTGACATCCTGTAAAACAGTTGACCCTTGTGGGTGTTGGGGACTAACTCCCTGCGCTGAGTCCTTTGGTGAGAAAAGTACATGACAAACATTGGTCATTTTCATTCTTCGTACACTCGGCCCTTAAGTCCAGGCACTCGTGTGGCATAAACACAGTGAAAAAAAAAATGCAGCGTTTTACAGTCCCTGCATAGTGGATGGGATTTCAGAGAATCCCATCCACACACTGCGGAAAATTATGTGCAGCGGAGATGCTGCAAATTCCAAAACCATTGTGGTTTTGGAAATCGCAGCATGTCAATTATACCTACAGAAATGTTGGCGGTTTCCCTATAGGTATAATGGAAGCAGAAAGTCCGCAGAGAACACCTCTGTGAACTTTCTGTGAAAAGCGCTACGGCCCGCTATATGGGGCCTTAGTCTAAAAAAAGGTTTTTATCATGGCTGATTGTACGGCACGTTCATGTGAATATGCACTTAGGCACATATTCCCTGCCATTATCCACATCCCATGAATGTCAGTGGGGTTACTGCTGCCATTTCCACGTTGGGAAAAAAACCCATAACGTAGCATGTTAGTTCTTCTATGGATTCTGCTCGAAAAATCAATGGATAAACCTGGTTTAATCCCATTGAATGTACCAGTCATCATTGAAACCATGGCACTTCACACCATACATCCACAGCAGAAATCTGAGGGTCTCCGTTATGGTAATACACATCGGATGGTAATTCGAGGGGCAACACTATACAGCGCTCCATTAATACAAGCCGTTACTAACACAGATGTGCTTCAGAGGTCTCTTTTTTTTGTGTACATCTGCAGTCTTTATAGCTAGTTATTATTACTTTTTATCCATGGAAGTATCTTGGATTACAGTTTTTGTTGGAAAGTCAATGAAACCCTGTAGAAAAAAAAAAATAGAAATCGCTGTGCCACCTAATGAGAAGACAGCCACCGGCCTGACCCGCATTCTTGGTCAGGTATTTTCACATTGCACTGGCAACACTGCAGCTTTAAGGGAATTTTTCTCCATTTGTTCCAGCGCTCAGGTGCTGGAGAAATTCTCAGCAACATCACCCAGGAGCGGCTCAGTGGCTGTTATATGCTGGAGATTACCGAGTTTAATGATTAGCTCCTACAAGACGCAGCTGATGCCAGACTCTACCCCCTTTACACCTAATTAGCCTCATTAATGAGCTCTCCTGCTCTCCACAGAGAGGGCTTCCTTCTTAGAATATCAAGCAGAAATACCTCACACAGGTAGGGTCTTCTGAAACCTTTAATTAATGCCCCAAACCTGCAAAGCCTTGTGACTCCCGTTGCCTGAGTGATGCTGCGGACCTGAAATCCAGCTTGTTTACAATGGCAGTGTTAGAAGCCCTTAACTCTTATAAAGCCCTATGAGGTCCCTCTTTTTTTTCATATACATTGTCTTAAAAAAAAAAAAAAAAAAACCCTCTTCAACCCAGGCCTCCCATTAAGTCCTCAAATATTACTCAGCATCGTAGACATAATAAGATTTGCATTTAAAGGGTATTATTCATTAGGAGCAGATCCATAATTGGATCGTACTTGGAATATTGGTCGTGCTGTTGTCAGACCAGCCTAAGGCCAGGTCTACAATGAGACCTACAGTCTGCTAGATTGTATGCAACTTAAAGGGGTTGTCTAGGGAGTTTTATTTTACTTAAATGCAGGACCTAGAGGCCAACCTTGAGTCATGTGATCAGAACCAGCATCCAGCCCCTGGGGTTGCTTTGCCTCCGTCGTCCTCTACCATTTTCGCAGGTAGTTACTTGTACTATAGGGACTGGCTTTACTATAGTCTGCCAGTATAGTAAGGAAGAGGCTGAAGGATTCGGAAGTACAGGTGACCCAGAATTGCAACCAGCCCAGAACCTCCAGGTCCTGCATAAAAAAAACTCTGGAGCATGTAAGTAAAATACAACTCCCTAGACAATACCTTTAAAGGGATATTCTAGTAAGTACTAGTTATCTCCTGACCAGTTAGACGAAGCTGTCTGTGGGGATCTGACAGCTGGAATCCTATAGGCCCTGTATATAACAGAGCTATCCCTCCATCTAATTCTATGAGCTGCCAGAGATGGCAAAGTGCTGTATCCTGCAACCTGCTGCCCTGTTCATATGGGGTATGGACCTATATTCTTATGATTAAACACCCACTGATCAGACAATTATCCTCTATCTTGTGGATAAGGGATCATTTGGACTTAGCGGAATACCCCCTAAGGGTAGAGACACACTATGTGCCGAACTCTGCTATAAAAGCACTCAATTTTGGGGCTAAGGGTGCTTTACCTTATAAGTAATTGAAACACTGATTAATTATAGGCCACTTCTTAATCAGTAAGGCTGGCAGGGGGTGCACTGGCCTTGAGATTACCTGATGCTGCGGTCTCAGGCGGCACCTCTTGGCTTAATCTAAAGGGCAACATTTTTTATTGGATTATTTCAGCCGGTTTTGGCCAATATTTTACTCAGCCATTCCCAGTCCTGTCCAGGCTGGTCTCCAGGGTGCCCTGCACAGTATGTCCTGAGGCTGAAGAATGTCCTGATGGTCTTCAGGATTAGAACATAATGTCCAGCTATCTCTGGAGGCAGAAGTAGAGGTTGGCATGGACAGGAGCGGGAGTGGGTGAGTGAGTAAAATATTGGCCACTACCTGCTGAAATAATCCTGTAGGTAGTGGCCTAACATATCACTGTGTGATAGGCAAAAAAAGGGGCAATATACTGTGGTGAGTGGGAAAAACAATATACTGTATGTGGGCAGGAAAGGGGGTGTTATAGTGTGTGGAAGACAGTAAAGGGGTGATATACTGTGGGGGCCAGTAAAGGTGGCATTATACTGAATGGGGGCCAAATTAGGGGATTTTTTAAGATGCAAATGGGGGTTAGTTGCGGTAAAGAGGGGGCATAGCCTAAAATTTTAATTACAGGTTCAACTACCATAATTTTGCTTGAGTCCTGTTATGCAGCCAAAGATCAATGCGTTGCCCTGCTTCTCCTTCACTATTGTTAGTGAATAGAGTTGCTTTGCAAACCGCCTCTTCCACAGTTGCAAAAATATTGAGTAGTGTTCATTTTGCAGTTGTGGTTTTTATATCTTAGCATGAGGAGACATGAATGCCAGCGCAATAAATTTGGCAGGGCTAATGGCCCCGCCCCCTATTTTTTTATTTATTATGCTTACTTATATAGCGCCATCATATTCTGCAGCGCTTTACAGACATTGTCAGTCACTGTCCCATATAGGGCTCACAATCTACATTCCCTATCAGTATGTCTGATAGAGTGTCGGAGGAAACCGGAGTACCCGGAGGAAACCCACGCAAACACGTGGGGAACACACAAACTCCTTCGTCAAATCACTATATTAAAGCCGCCCCCATAGCACAGGTAATTAATTTACCTGTGAGATCGGGGGAGGAATGGGCGGTGCAACACGGGGAGATGAGCGCTGTCTTCGATCACATGACATTGCCGGAACACCCCCACCCCCCCCCCCCCCCCCCCCCGGTCCATCAAAAGCATCTCCAGGACCAGGTGAGGGAATATATTCTCCTCGGACAACCGTTTTAACTTACCTTTAAGGGAAAAAACCCGGGGGGCCAGACTGAGTGCAGTTATAACTGCATCTGCTACAGTTGCATGTGATACCTCTAGGGCACAGACAGCTAGACAGGCTGACCACATCCACTTTCCCACCCATAGTTCAGAAAAGGAGTAAGTGGTGTGAAAATGCAAAATGTCACAAAAATTCTTTTAGGTTAAGGCCCCACGTAGTGGGCAGCAGCAAAAAGCACTGTGGGGAAAAAAACCCAATGGTAACATATCGCAGTTTTTCCCGCAGTTCTTTTCACATAAAGTCCCCTGCGGACTTTCTGCTTCAATTATACCTATAGGGAAACCACTGGCGTTTAAGTAGGTATGACTGACATGCTGCGATTTCCAAAACCATGACTGTTTTTGATATCGCAGCGTGTCTGCAGCGCATATTTTTTCACAAGGTGTGGATGGGATTCACTATCCACCATGCTGGGATTGTAAAACGCTGCATTTTTTTCCGCCACGTGGGGCCCCGGCCTCTTGCCTGAATTTTGGAGCACAGGGCTTGGTATATTCCTTCCCCCCTTTATTTTTGGTATATTTTCAGAATAAATTTATCTCCAGAAAAAATGACATACCACTGGCCTATAAGTTTGCCTGAGCTATTGAATTTAATTTCTAACCATTACTAATGCTCTGTACTTGCCTGTTTCCAGCGCTCCCATACAGAATAAATGGAGTGGCAGGGCACATGCTCAGCCTGCTGTCCCATCAGGATAGGGGAACTGAAAAAAAAAAACAAAAACCATTAAGGGATTATGATTTTAGGACAACATAAAGGTTTGTGGGTTCTTTATAGGTCCCCAGGGCCGATTGCACAGGGGTCCTCCAGTCCCCAGTTGTGTCGCTGGAATCTGGTAACCCAATTTAAGGTTGTTGAGAAATAAATGATGATTGGATGGTTTACTGAGTTATCATACAATAACTTCTCCAAATATTTTTTCTCTATATAATGTACAATTCTAATATTTAAATTTGATTTATCTTCTCCACAGGTAAAAAAAAAATCTGTAATGCTAGGTTCAGATCTCCGTCAAGTTGTCTCTTAGAGACTCTGTCGCAGAGTCCACCGAAAATTGGCAAAGAAAAAAGTCCAAGGAGGATTTTTTTCTGCGCCGCTTTCAGTTTCTAAACGACAGACCCCATTATAGACAATGGGGTCAGCTGGGCTTTGTGCGTAACCAGTATTTTAGTGGTCCTCCTCGCCATTGTTCGGTTCCCTCAACGAACCTTAATGATGGAGCGCAAGCACTAGTGTGAACCTAGCGTCACTGCTATATCCATTCATCCAGTTTCGGATACCCATGATACAGCCACACTGTCTGTGTTTTGGCTTTCGGATCCAATTCCTTCCTTACCTTTATTATGGTGATAAGTTTGTTTCCTTAGGAGCACTGTAATGTGGGCCCTAAAATACAGGCATGTTAAGTCCTCATGTAACAAGCCTGATTCTGCTGTATAACATCATAATACACCTGATATTCCTTTATTTAATACTATTTGTTGGCCATACATTGTAATGTGACATATAATAGAAAGCGTCTAAAGAGTTCTGTGAACATTATGACCCTGAGTCCTTCCCGACACTCAAACGTCCCAAGATGGACATTCTTGTGACAATGTGTCTTTTCCAATATCAGTATAACAGGCCTATATAAGATATTTTTTGAGCAGTTATACAGTACATTTACTTGTAACCTATCCATACAGCTGAATTTATGTCCCAGGAGGAGACACTTAGTCGTTGTTTTAGTGGAAGATGCACGGACTGTAACTTTGGTAGAATATTGTGTATCTAGGAATCCATCTTTGTCTTAATGGAAGGGTTAATATTGGAATGCCTTGAGGGAATAATTTAATGCCACAGGAACCCAAAGACAAGTGTTATATTGTTATTTGTAATGGAAAATGTCCTTCTAGCCTTGCACAAGACCCCCAGGAGAGAAGAGCTGGTACGGTGCGTGAAGACACGTACGGAAATGATGGGCGAGGGATGAGCTGCCTTGGAGGGCACTGAACTTGGCATTTTTTGGCCCTCCAAACAAGCTGCCCATCTGGTCCCTGTCAGATTATGTTAAGAGTGCATCTGGACCCAAGCCCCAGAGTTTCAGCTTCGAGCTGGTCATGTGATGGTCTCCACGACAACTGGAGGTGTGGTGCGAATGCCGAGCACAAAGCCAGATGCTGCTCTTCACGTGTTGGCTAATTAGACGCCTCTCAGAAAAGTGCAACCATTTCACACACAGCCAATCCCTGTATACTGCTGACCAACATGACCCCAGCTACAACAGAGCACCAAGTGTCAGGGCTACACCTGGGGTACAATGCACAGTCCACAGGAGGCGATACCTCGTCATCACATCTATTATGTTTTGCAAAAACCTGGCATGTAATGCAGACACGTTAAAGGTAAAGGACGGCACAATGTCCTGCTGCGTCACACAACCAAAGATCTGCATTACATGATAGGCTTCTATATAATGCGATTGCACAGATGGGTTTGGTAAGGATTTTCATTTTTCAGGGATCGTTTCCAGAAATGGTTGCAGTGTTTGTCATCATATGGTGGTTAAGCAGGTATTATCATCTCATGTAAGGTCATTAAAAAAATAATCCCATTTTTACCACTGAACGGAGACTTTAAGCCGGTAAGACAGACTGTACTGGAAGGAATAAAACCCGAGAAGGTGAAAATTGATTCCTGTAATTATAGAAACCGTATACTAATCTTAAACAGACTCTTTCCTTCACTTTCTAAGGTTTTAGTGACTGGTTGCATAATATATTAGCTTTTAGTGGATACATTTCTTTAGTGTAAAGGGTTTGATTGGGAAAAAAAATGACTTAAAGGGGTTGTCCAGGATATATATATATATATAGTCCGGAGGAGGTGGAAAAAAAAAAAATACCCACCAGTCCCCAGTTCTCCGGTGTCTCCCAGTGTGGTCTGGTCCTGCAGCTCCGTTGTTCTTTTTTCCAGCGGAAGTGACCGCTGAGGCCAGTCAGCAGCCTCAGCGAAGGCACGGGACGTCACTACCTGTGAAGTCCCCCAGGTTCTTTCCTTAGGCCGCTGACTGGCCTCAAAAGATGACAGCCAAGCAGCAGGACAAGACTGCACTGGGAGGACACTGGAGCAGCGGAAACAGGTGAATATGTTTGTTTCTTTTTTTCCTCCTCCCTGGCCGAAATAAAGAAAAAAAAATTAAAAAATTACGCTGGACAACCCCTTTAACCTTAAAGTGTTTGTTTTAGAAAAATACTCCTCCTTCTTAGCTTTATTTACTCTAACTCCTAGCCATTGGCTGCTATCTCCAGGGGAAGATTTGTCTAGCCATAGTGCAGGAGAGATGCCATGACCATACAAGAGGCTACCTGTGCCTTGGCTTGAATTTAGTTAAAGGGGTTATTCCAACAGATGGGTCCCTATTCCTGGGGGTTCGGCACTCTGCTGATCAGCTGTTCTTCAATCTGGTGTTGGGAGTTGCGTTTGCTCACTTTTTTCATTTTGTTCTTAGTATGGCTGCATTGTCCCATTTTAATGATTGAAGCAACTCCGAAAAGATGCTCTAAGTACAGACCGCACTGTCACTGGAGGTGAACAATGAAGACCACCAACACTGCCTCCCCTTCAAAATTGGGTGGCCATAGGCTGTCTAAGTGTCATGAAATCATGTTTCTTGAAAAGCCGCTCATCTCATAGCCCACATTTTGATATACTGTATATGAGCCAAGAGGAAACGTAAAGAGAAGCCCCTGTATAGTATATTCATTTAGTAGCAATCTATTCTGCAGTGTGGTATGGAGATTGTCATCTCTCGCTCACTGTCACCATTGGGGCTCACAATCTAGATTACAAGTAAACTCCTCAGTATGTAAGAATTTGGGAGGAAATCGGAGTACCTAAAGGAAACCCAAACAAACAAGGGGAGAACATACCAACTCCATGCAGATGTTGCCTTTGGTTCGATTCGAAACCCAGGATCCCTGCTCTTCAAGACAACAGTGATGACCACCAAGCATCCATGCTGTATGCTTAGACGGGCTCAGGGTACAGAGCACTGAAGTACTCTGGCTCATGAAAAAAGGGATCTCCCCTGCTGATTTTTGTTTCCTAAAAGGGCATATGTTGCCATGATTACACCTTGGAAAACAAGAGGATCTATACCTTTTAGGGGATGTTCATAACTAGAAATTTGACACTGAATTTGAAGTGGAATTTAAAGCAGGTTTTGGAGAATAGTTTATTGGACAGGGACAAAATCCAAGTTCGGCAAGCGGATTTTGACAAATTCTGTGTCCAATTCCGCACTGTAGAAAAAGGTGTATTTTCCACCTTCAATTCATTTCCTGTACAAACAGTACAGGCTTATTTTTTCCGCTAGTTGAAAAAAATCAGCTAGCAGAAAAATCAGCTACTGCCACCCATTGAAATGAATGGGAGGAAGATTTCAGATGGAATTTGAAGCAGATTACACCTCAAATTCAGTGTCCAATTCCTACGTGTCAACACCCCTCTACAGCTTGTGGATTCTGAATAACAGACTACATAGCTTGGTTCAGGATGAGGAGTAATAGTTTTTTAGGGTATGGCAGCCTTGGCTGGACTATGTTGGAACGTTCTCCTATAGTCTCTCTCCTAGGAGAGCGGCTCCTGTTATTATTTTGCTTTGGTTCCTGTTCTGTCCTTTTTTTCTCCTCTTTTCTTCTCTTCCTACACCATTTCATAACGTGTCACATATTGCTAGTATGTTACTTGGGCCTTTTTGATGTCTATTAAAAACTTTACTAAAAACAATTGCAAACTTGAAGGGCATTTGGATAAGGGTTATCCTCAAGGGATAAACTCATTAGGATGTGAGCTGCTTTGATACTTAAGGACATGGCATTTTTTTCCATTGACATATCTTTAAAGCAATAACTTTGATGACCTGAGACCCACGCTGATCAGCTGTTCTCAGCAATTGCTTTATGGAGAACAGAGCTTGAAACAGTTAGCTATATTCTCTTTGTAGTGGCTATGCTGAGTTTACTACTCCTATCACAGCCGCTGCACTGAGAACAGAGCTGTCTGCTTCTACCACTGTTCTTGGTATAGCAGCTACTTAGAGTAGCTGATCATCGGGGTCCCGGGTGTCAGACCTCAGCCAATCTTTAGATTCCATCAGGCTTCAGGGCCTGGTATCAGTTGCTACTTCTGCATCCCTTGTAGCTACACTCCTGACTGCGTGTTGGCCCTATTCACCTGTAGGTCCAGTTGTAGCACTAGGTAAATCCTGGATAAACTATAAACCATCACTAATCAGACTATCATAGGCCACTAATGTTATATCCTTGGATTTGGTAGCACTGACTCTGTAAAGAAGAGCTACAAGTTCACTGTAGTAGCAAATAATTGTAAATTGTCTACATTTTAATGTTACTTTGTAACAAAACTTGACCTTCTGTTGATAGTTCCGCCAAATGTATATTCTTGCTTTTCAGATAATGCACTTTTCCCTAACCCGCACCTACGGGCTAGCCTTAATGTATACATTCATTTTTGCTTGTCCTATTCTGAATCACTTGCTGACTGACACAGTAAGACAGATGGTAGATGGTAGATGATGGGGGGTGGGTATTTCAAGAAATACCTGACCTGAAGGAAGCCCGATTGCCCCTTCCCTTCAAAGAGTCTGGTTTGCCAGAATTCAGAAGAATGAAAAAGTATACAATTAAGCAAAAGGGGAAAAAAAACATGGATTATGCAAGGGAAGGAGGTGAAAGAAAGCTAGTGCTCAGTGTATGTGCGAGTGTGAAAATTGGGTGAATGGGTGAGAACAGGGTCAGATTGCAAGCACAGAGGCATGGAGTCGTGTAAAATGGATTGAAGAGCAGGGAGCCACAATCCAAACTAAATAGGGTGATAATTTTATGCGCTTGGAAAGTGGATTAAACTGGAAAAGTGATAATAGTCTGAATGATCCGGAGAAGAAGAAAAAAAAAAAAAAAACTAGTTACACTGCAGCCAGCATGTACAAAAATAATCTTTCAGGGAGAGGAAAATGTAATTCTTGATGTTAGAGTACACAAATAGTGGGTTTTGTCTCTCCGCCCTATGAATGATACATCAGGCTGCTTATAAAAACACACCAGGGACAAGATGAAAGCCTCAGCCGTCTCTTTGAGGATTTTATTTTGGCCACGAGGGGGTTAAGTGGTTGTGAATTCTCTTTTGTGCTTTGTGAAAGATGGAACAGAATTTGACTTTAAATAGGACAGGTCACACAAGACAGTGACCCCAACCATAGAATACTGGGCTCTGAACCAGGACATGGACGTCCGTGAGCAGACCAAATGTAAAATGTCATAATTGTATCCTATAATGCACAAACGTAATAACTCTACACATCAACATGACCTTACATGGCGTGGTGAAACGTTACAGATAGCCATAGCAGAAATTATTATAGGCGGGTTACTACTTTACGCAAATTTTTGAAATTAATTTAGAATTTTTTATTTTTTTCTTAAGAAAACATGAACACTAATAACCCATAGACAGGTGTGGTGTTGTTAATGGAAAAAATACATAAATATTCCAATTTCTGCCATAAACACACTATTGATAAAAAAATATTTATTATGGACTATTTTGGATTTACCAGTTGTCAGTGCTTCTTAACAATACGACTGGGGTGGTCCAAGGATTAAATATTTCAGGAGTTTTCTAGGGTCAGGATATTGGCGACTTATCGTTATGGTAGGCTATCCATGTCAGATTGGTGGGGGTCCAACTCTTGGTCCTCCTGCAGAGCACCTGCATGAAGGAGCCATGGGCAAGTGCTGCACCTCTTCAGTGTTTACCTTGGTTAGTCTGCCTGAACTCCATCGGTGGTGTAGGGTATTTATTTCATTCAAGTGAAAAGGGCAAAACCCTGCAATGCCACTACTGAGGAGACTACATGCACATAGATGGACCAAGGTAGACATTAGAGATCTTGGCTTGCATTGAAGAAGAATGATATTACAAGTATATAGGGAGAGGAGGGCGTAGGATGGGGAGCCAAATGAGAGAGAAGCAGAGATGCACCAACACGGACATGGTGCTGCAGCTAATAGTATGTGTTCTATCTCACCTGTGCTTTACTCTCATCAATACTGTTCAGCACTTCTTTATAATGTCTTCCATGCTGCTCCTAAGAGAGACTTAAAGGAGCTTTCCCACAATATACACTTATCATCTATCCACAGGAGCCTCAGCAATTAGGAGAGTGTCCCATGTGTGGCGCACTAGGGTGCATACCCTGACTGCACTCCTTTCACTTCTATGGAACTTCAAGGAAAGCTATTTCTAGCAGTCCCATAGAAGTGAATGTATTGGCAGTCATACCCCGTTCTATATGGAGCACTTGCGGGCTCCTGTTCCTATAATTGCCAGGGTTCCCAGTGGTCAGACTGCCAGCAGTCAGACATATACCCCCTTTTCCCAGCCTTACTTGTCAGATTGCTGGTACTGATCTTGTAATATGGCTGAGCTGCAATAGATTTGGGCTATGTTTGGTAAAAACTCTGAAGAGGCCACTGCGCTCAACCTGCACGGCTCCTTTGTCCTTGTGATCCTTCATTCCTTTAGTAACAGAGAATATTTACTTTTACGCACTATTATCACATTTCTGCCATTATTGTATTCTCTATGGTTTTAATGACACAAACTCGACGCACAAGGAATTCTAATAATTGTGAAGAAAACTGCTCTCGCTGATATCTTCATTTTTTCAATTTTTAACATCATTACTACATTGTCACATCTGCAACAATTCATAACCTGATGTAAAAGGACCAAAGATATTGTGATATTTTATTATTGATATTGGCTACCTGCGGTCGTCTTTACATACATTGTACATGTAGAATATGCACTTTACTCTTCTCATTATAAATATAGTTTCAGGGAACGCAGGTGACTTGAGTTTCACTTCTCCTCTCATGGGGACAGAGTCCATAATCCCCTGACAATGCCCACTGTGTGTCTGCTCATCAACTTGGCATCTTTCCAACCTGGCTACCGAGTCACTCAGACATCATGTATACAGCTCGTTGTAATCTCTGCGGGTCTGTCCACCGCGAAGACTCACTCTCCTTCCTACACCAGGGACTCTGTGTGTGTTTGTTTGGTGAAGATATAATTAAGTATGGTTCTCCGCCGTATTTTCTACCTATGTATTTATAGATTTTTTTGCGTTTGTAATTCCACAGTTTTAGCTGGAATTTGGAAAGGGCAAGCAGGCTGACATTTTTATATAGATTATTAATACATTTGCCTTGCTTTTTTTTTCATGTATTATCCATATAAAAAATATATATATATATTTAATTTTTTTTTTTTTTTTTTTTTTTTAAACTTGTATCCATATATTCGCCTAGGCATTTGTTAAGTCTGGACATCTCAGGTGAATACATCTAGTGTTTTATATAATTTGCCTATATTTACACCACCGCAGATAAAAACGAACTTGGGAAATGGACGAAACGGTCTATTTATTTTTTTTTTGTCACGGCTATTTTTTGCTTCCATCTGAGACCCATTTTCACAGAAGTGGATCTATGGGAACGGTCAAAAATAGGACATTTCCTATTTTTTGACTGTCTCTTTAAATGGACTTGTCAATGGTTATGCTGTAATCAATGGGGGAACTTACTAAGATTGGCGTTCTTTACGCCAGTCTTAATCCATTCCCTTGCTGGTGCTAACTACACCCAAATATTAAGATGCTCCGTTCTCGTAATAATTCAGGGACACTCCTGTGCGCCAGAATGGAAATCTGTGCAAGTGAGTAACTGGTGTAGATTTCTTATATACATTTACTGGGCCAAGGAATCTCTACCCTGCTTTGTAAAAAAGAAAAAAAAAAAAAAAAAAGTAGTGAGCGGAAAGGGAATTGACATATCCCTAATGGGTTCTAAATATGGCCATGTTGGACTTGAGCATTATGTTCTTGGATAAAAGGTAGTTTGATGGCTGTATTGTTATGTGGATGGGGCCTTATTTTTCTCTAGTCTCTGCATTGTATTGACAAATGGACTGACCTATCTGGACTCTGTTGGCATGGGTGGATTGACACAAGGCATAATTTTACACCACATACAGATCCACCAAAAAATCCATCTGTCTTGTAGGCAGATTTTGAACCAGATATAGACGCGGATTTCACTTTTTGCAAAGGTTAAATGCATGGCAAGTCCACAGCAGATCTGCTATAAATCCACCTGAAAATCAGCATGAAAATTACATCAGGTATGAATGTATATGCTGAAAAATCAATAGCTGGTCTGAAAGATATTAGTCTCCAGATTTTAATAAACTGGTTCCTTAAAGCGCCCCTCCAGTTCACAGTAAAATTTTGTAACAAAAAGTGTGCAGTACATACATAAAGTACTTGGTGTCCTCCTTTTAAATCTTTCAGGTGTGGTTTCTGAGATTCCCAGATAACTCTTCAATTCTGTAAAATGGCTACCAACTTCTTGGAGAACTCTATGTACACTGGGGGAGATTTATCAAGGTTGGCAGTTTCCACACGGATCTTGATGATCTCTTCTTCAGCTGAGGATTTTCTTGATTTATGATGAGTCTGTATCTTGTCATAAATTAGGTGCGTTCTTTATTAGGTATTGTACCTGTGCTGAAATCTATGGCTGCTCATAGGTAATAAATGTGCCCCGCTATGCTTAGGTAGTCTCACACTCCCTCTGCTTTTGGCTACTCAACAGAAGGAGGAGTAGATGGTTTGTGCTTACTAGTCAAAGATTTTTTTATTAGTGCACAAACACAACGCGTTTTGGGGTTACCCCCTTTATCCCTATCCTGTGCTGTATATACTTGATAAAGGGTTAACTCCTAAAACGCGCTGTGTCTTTGCACTATTAAAAAGACCTTTGACTGGTAAGCGCTGACAATCTTCTATTTTTTGGTGGATCTTCATCTCCTCCTTCTGCTGAGCTGCTATTCCATCTGGAACCTAGACGTCTTGATGCGTAGAAGTCTTGCTGCTTCCCGTCACATACCTACTGCCTACATTACATGTTCCTAAAGCGATTGTAACTGATCACAACCCGATAAGGTGAGAGTACATCCTGACCACAAACCCTTGGGCGAGTGCACTGTCTCCTTGTTTGTCTCTCTGGAATCATCTTTTCATTTGAGCACCCTTTACTATACATTCTGTACGGTTTTATGGCCCAAATGTGAACATAGCCAAAATCAGCTCTGTTGTTCCACTTATGCTCTTAAAGGGGTTAACCGGTTTCTAACAATGATGGCCTATCCTTAGGATAGGTCATCAATATTAGATATGCGGGGTTCCAACACCCCGTAGGTCACCGGTACGGAGAAGGCGCGGTTCGCAGTATTGTTTACTTTATAACTGTGTAGTTTTTCAAACTAGCTATTCCCCACTTCTGATCTGACGCTGTTAGCCTCATATTTCATATATAAAAGTTTTATTAAGCATTAGCTTTAGGTTTTTGGTTCCTGTACTATAATAATAAAAAAAATCCTAGTTTGTGACATTTGCCTTTTCCACCCGGCGAATGTTGTTTGATTGTAAGTTCAGGACATATAGCCATCATTGTGTATGTGACTGGTCATGGTAAGGATTCTTCCCATGGAGGGGTCTGACTCACTTGAGGAAATCTGATTCTGTCTCTCTTTGATTTCAGTAGCCTTTCTTCTACAGGCTCACAAACCAGTATGGGTTCTGAATCCTCGGCAAGCGTTGCTGCTGATGGGTGGGCTCTGCATTGCTTTCACTCTTCTTTAGAGCCATTTTACAGCAGTTTGTTTTGGCGTCCAGCTCCGCATTCCTTGTTTTGATTTACCTCTTATAATTCTCCATCTCTCTCAGCTTTCATTAGACCTGCTCTTTATGAGAAGTCTACGTTGCTCCCTCGCGGCTAGTATCTTTTACTACAAATTTATTCTCTGCACCATTGTGCCAACATCTGTTGGTTAAACATTCTGCACCATTTCGCGATTACTACAGACGAATATATATTTCTGAAGCATCAGACTGGAATAGTAGCTTGTCCTGTACTTTACTTACATAGTCAGGGATGGACATACCATTAGTGCAGCCTATGCAGCTGCGCAGGGGCCCAGTACATCAGGGGGCCCTATCAGTTCAACAGCAACTTTCTACTGTCTATTAGATTGCAGGTAAATGTCTAAGACTTCTTGGCTGTTGGTTACTGGTGGATTGTTAGAGAGACATACAGTAAAGGGAGGGAGCACTGTACAAGGAACTACTATGACAACACCTGGCATGTAGGACCTCACAGATAATTCTGACCTTAGATTAGAGCCCTAAAATAAGAACCCAGAGCAGATCCCTCAAATAAGGGGACCTATTAAAAAAAAATATATATATTAAAAAAAGTCATACGTTGCTATTTCCCTGCCACTACCCTCATGAAATAGCCCAGGTCCCCCAGTGGTTCTTGTTACTTTTCGACACTCAGGAAATGCTCCTCAGCAAATCAGTGACTGAGGCAGGTGGCTGCTGCGGCCAGCGATTGGCTGAGTCGTCATTCCCTGTGTGTCAAGAGGGACCAGGGTTTTTTTTTTTTTTTTTTTAAATACAGTATTTTGTAACTTTATAATATTTGTGGGATCCCAGACAAGGAATGTTGGTTTATGAACCACTTAAAGGGTTGCTCTTCTAGATGACGCTACCCCAAAGATCATCTAGTAATCATGGGCCCAACTTCTCTAGTATTAGCAGTGTGCTCTTTTTAGATTGGCCTCTTATCTCCATTGTAATATTAGATCATATAAAATAAGGTTATGTTCACACAAAGCTCAAAAGCAGCCATATTTAGAACACTTTGAAGTCTGAAAACGCGTCCCAGACGGATGCAGCACAGCCACAATCGTGTGAATATAGCCTAAGGCAGTTACCTTTGTGTTGATTTTTTTTTTTTTTCTTAGCAAGCAGGTACTGTTCTCCATAGCAACTCTATGCTCAGACTCAGTGAAGGGGCTCACAGATGTATCATTGATCATTAGAGATGAATGATAGGTGGGCATAGAACATCTCGTAATGTGATGTCAGTGCTCTGCCGCATCCTATGGACTACATGTACTCAACATAAAACATATTGGATACTACTCATCTTTCATTAGAACAAGTATAATTGTGCCTAACGGTTTTAGTTATACTCAGCAAGACTTCAGGTGGGATAACAGTAATGGAAGACATCATGTAGACCTAGACCCTATGTACTGTCAAGGTTTCCATCACGGAAATCAATATTTCTTGAAATCATCCAAAGTACAGAGGAATTTTAAGCGAACTAGCACTCGATGGGCTTATCATTGTATAGAACTAGGATATACAACCATTGGCTCACCAGCTGTTACATAGCTCCAAGTGGGCATGCTGGCATATATGGTTTATCCACAGCAGACACTTGACTTCTTCTAGTGAATTCCGTGCTATCACTTGGTAGGAACATAATAATGCAGCACAGCATTTTCTCCAAGAACCTTCCTGTATCGCCTCTGATGCTGACTTTAGCTTCCAAATTCCTTGTTTTATTTTCACACAATAGATTTTCCCAGCTGAAAAAAAAAAAAAAAAAAAACTTTTGTTGATATTTTTGTTCTTACAAAACCAATCAATTTAATCTCACAATATCGATGTCTCATGCCTTCTTCCATCTCACTAATTTGCGTTCCGCTCCCATCTAGCCGGAGAGCGCTATCGTTTTTCCCGCTGTGTCTGAAATAAGTTGCCGTACGGGCCTTTCATTTGAGTACTATACAGATTCTCGAAAACATCAGGAAGCTGTAACAACTTTTTAACGAGCTCCAATAAAACAATCCAAAGGAGGTTTAAAAAAACCTTCACCTTACATTAGTTAGAATCTGGAAGGCCCCAAAATATATGCTAGAACTAATGAGATCATCAAATACGACTCAGAAATATAAACTAAATAACACACAATATATTACCCCTGTGGATTTAGAACATAAAGGTTCGTTATGAGCACTGAAAAAAAGAGAATAGTAAAATTTGCTGGAAAGCTCTCTATTTCTAGAGTTTTTAATACATGCCGGAGTCGGGCTGCGCATTTCACGAAGTCTTGGAAGTTGATAAAAAAAAATAACTATTCTCACAAATCTCTCAGCAGAGGATTTGCACCAATTTTCCTTTAATTTATCTCCCGACCTTCAGTGTGAAAAGCCCAATAATTTTTGTTCCTGATTATAGTACGATGTGGTTATTATAAGGTGAAGTAATGGGAGTCACTGACTTGTATTGATTGCCGGGAGTGAGATTTTTTTTTTGATGAGGATGTTTAACACATTCATGGGGTTGTCTCATGAAGACAACCCCTGTACATGTGCTTTATTAGGGCATCTGAATGTCATAGAGGTGGACCCCTTCCCCCTGCTAAGAGGTAGAATAGAGAGTCAGTCTGTATGAGCAGCCCTTGTTCTGCCATACTTGGGCTATCCTTGTATTACAAGAACATCCCTTCATCTGAATGGTTGCAAGGTGATACTATATTTCCCCAACAGTGGCTGATGGATAGGAAATGCCTGCCCAACTAAAATATTTTTTTGCTGGGATGGTACACAGGGCAATAAGCTGAAACAACCACATTAAACAGGTCTTCCTACTCATCACACTATCACCTAAAGTATCGATAGGATAGATCATTCATGAAAGATCTCCATTGGAAACACAATTTTCCATCACTGCATCCCCCAACTGATCTAAGACACTCTTTTATGTATATTGTACTTACTTCTTGCAATACATCCCCCTGTCTAATTGGATTACACCTTGATTTTTAGATTTTCCCTACTTTTACTTCTTGTCTGCCATGCCACCTGAGAACAGAACCACATAGACAGCTAGAGACAATACCATCTCTGCCTGCTAAGAGGACATTGTGATATCCTCAAAGGGCTTAGAGGCCATAATTGTATAGTTAAGGAGGCTGAGCTGTCATCTTCTGTATTATAACTGTGTAACAGGAGAGCTGCAATGGGAGATTGTCTATGCTCCTGCATTGAACATATACAGATAGAAACAGCAATAAGAAACATAAATAAGAGCATGATGCTTGAAATACCGTAATGTAGCACATGGGAAAACTTTAGTTTTAGGTTGATTGCCCCTTTAAATGATTTATACACATTCTAATATAGATGTCTGATCCTTTGCATAGGCTATCAATATTAAATCTGCAAGGGTCCAATACCTGGGGCCCATACAGATCTTCTGCTCCGTGACAGAGAGGCTCCTGGTAATGTTTACATGCTGGGATAGAGAAAAAAAAATCTCAGAAACCCCTTTAAGTAGGTCATCCATGTAAGATTGGTGGGGAACAAACTTACAGCATCTCTGCCGATCAAATGTTTGAAGGGGCTGTGTCATGATCCCCCCCCCCCCCCGCTGCCTCTTCTTAGTGACTGTGATGTCATGCCCATAAGTCACATGGCTTTTCTACAGCTCAGTCCTATTCATGTGAATTGGACCAATTTGCAATACTAGGCACAGCGGGTACATATTGTATACCACGGGACCTGGTAGAGGGCACAGCACTTCAGGGGTGAAAAGCTTCCAGATAAGTGGTGGTTACAGAAGTCAGACTGTCATCAATTTGATATGAAGACCAATAATGATAGATCATCTAGTAAAGTCTCAGAAAACCCCTTTAATCCAAGGATCCTGGAAAAGAGAAGACGTCATGTAAGAACTAGTCCTCCTGTCCCAGTTGACTACGGGTGTGGAGAAGGTGGCCAGGATCAGAAGAGGGCCCATTATTATCATCTATGGAACTGGGCCTCCTACGCGCTTCACTGGTTTCAAGCTAACAATATTGTGTGCAAAAATGTATATTTAGCAAATTATAATGTAGGTTTAAAGGAAATGTTACTCGGAAATGTAGTTCAACAGCCAGGCTTTCATTTTTAACCAGACGTACATGTGATTATCACTCAGTAATTATTCTGCATGGAGGACGTATACCATCCAGATCTTCCCTTTTAATACTTTCTAGCGCTCTGACAAAACCAGGTCTAATGCAGGTGTCTATTTAAAACACACATTACTTGTGAAGTGATCGGATCCGTCCTCAGAAGCGAGGCAACGCTGTTCAGCAGGTAAAGAATATCCGTGGCCTTTTTCTACGTACCCCCCACCGGATGAATAACTAAACTAGTAAATTATTATAATATATGCAGACATTTTCACATCAGTTTTGTCAATAGCGATGTCTCGCCAGTATAAAGTGTATCGCAGAATGAGAAGAAATAGCATTCATAAAACATTTATAAGTGTAGCACAAGTAGGGCTGAATGTTGGCAGTTTGTTTTTCGGAAAAATAAATTAGCATACAAAAAAACTAAAAGACCTGGGAGTAATATTACTGATGTGACGGTTGTGCTGAAGTCTGACATTTATCCTTTGTATGTGAGCGAGCTTGTGAAATAATTATGGAAGCTTCATGGGCAAATCTGAAATAAGAAATATATTGGGAAGGAAGGATGTGGATCAGAATATAATTGGGAAAGATGTGCGGAGCGCAGGTTGCGGACGGGTTCATCTGAACCTTTGGGCCAATTTTATGTTAATGGCTATGACTTGCATAAATCAGAAGAAAATTTAGCATCAGCACATTGGCTTACACAGAAGAGAGGGAGCCCCATAGCAATGGGGCAACTGAAGGGCCTAATGTTTGTTTCCTACTTCACTCAATTTCCACCTCCTTGCTTTCTAGTAATGCGGTTCGTCTATATATGAACGTCCTGCACAGCTTGAAAAGTGAGAGGGTCAACGAGGACTAGGACCTCTCTTTCCAAGAGTCCCAAAGTAGCCTCATTAAAGAGAGTCTGTCAGCCCTAAAAATCAGAATTAAACTAAAGACTGTACCTTGTACACTTTTACACTTTCCAAAGCTAACGCCTTTCTTATTCTTCATTGCAGCTAAGAGTTTTATTCTTATGCAAAAGGACTTTAAGGGTGTTTCTTCTCTCTTGGGCCTCTGCTCTCCACTCCAGATAACCGCTCCTAACTGCAGACAATAAGAAAGGCATCTGCTCTTGTCTTAGTATTTTTACTAGCAGGTGTCGGTCTTTACAGACATCGTCTGCTAACCTGATAACGTTTTCTTTTTAAATTCTTTTTGTACATTTTAACAATGGTATAAGTGATATAGGAATGGGTGGTAAAACAAGAGGTGTTCAACAAAGTGAATAATGGCAGGAGGGGAGGAAGGGAGGCATCGGGGAAGGAAGAAGGGGAAGAACAAGTAAAGGAAGAGAAAGAGGGAGGTGTAAGGGAAGAAAGGGGGAGCCTAGACTCTGATAACTTTTAACATATGATGAGCGAAGAGGAAAGTTTTTGAAAAATTGAGCAAACTTGGGACTTGTTCTTATGTGGCTTTTTTTAAAGTTGCATTGTATGCCGTATTATACCTCTTACACTACACCCACCATTCAGTTTATACTCAGTGATGTCGCATTTCAAAAGCTATCTTTGGTGGGTTTGTCGATATGTACTATAAAGAAATTATAATGTGAACCCTGCAAAAAAAATAAAATCAAATAATAACAAAATGAAAGCGCTCTTTTGTCTGTATCATGTAGACAGGAAAATATTAATTAAGGCATCAAAAACACAAGAAAGAACAAAGTATATCTATAGAAGTAAATTAGTAGCAAAACAGTTACTGTCATCTTTTGTATATAGCTAATGAAGTACAGCGCATGTAAATACATTACTTAGTCATTTGTATTCTTGTCTGCTTTTTCTTTCTTTTTTAGCACATTTTTTACTGTTGATGTCCCAAAATGTGGGTAACTAGGTCCTATTAGCATAATAACCCTCTCTTATGGAAAATTCTCCTTTTATCTTTTAGTTTCAGTAGGTTAAACCAATATCTCAAAAAGAGTGGAAGGGAATAAAAATTCACTCATTTAGCTCATGGATGGCTAATCTTAATTGACATGTAGAATTCCATAAATTGTATTATTGTGGAAAATACTCCCAAATATTAAAAGTTGTCCAGTGAATAAAAATTAGTTTTAAACCAGATCACTTATATGTGGGCAAGAATAAAAATAGTAGGCGCACCAGACTAATCCTGTTCCGACACTTCTTGTGGTTTTTCTCTGATCGCTACTTTCTGGTGCCTTTTGATAAATGTGAAATACTGCTCAGCCAATCATCGGTGACACGCCTCACCACTGCTGCCAGTGATTGGCTGATGGTCACTTCCTGTGTGTCAAGAGAGTTCAGGAAGTAGAGAATGGTAGTGCTCTCAAGCAGTACCAAAACAGGGACCTTTTTTTTCTTTCTGTACACTTTTGTACTATTGTTAAAAGTAATTTTAATTTCTAGATTAACTCTTTTAAATATTCATATTGCATTTTCAAACTGAGCTTTCGGTAGAAAAGAAGCAATATGTAGTGTAAGGGTAGGTTCACACAGAGGATTATGTGGCAGTCTTAAGGCCCAAATTCTACTCCTAATTCTGGCCCTGTGGAACCCACGGTGGTAAGACGAAGCAGAGTTTGCTAATTTTCCATAAAATCGCGCAGGAGGATTATTTTTTTTCAGCAAAAAAAAAAAAAGCAGTCACTGTCTCCCATAGAAAACGGCGGTAGACAGATTCCAGCGAATTTCGGAGCTGATTCTGAGCTGATGTCCAGGTAGGGCGTGGCCAGGTGGATTTCATTTCAGCTCTATTCTTCTTTTGCATCTGCTATGTAAAAATAGCAGATACTTAGCTGGGTTTCAATTTAGTGTTTTTCAGAGACATAACATGAATCTCCTGGGCCGCATTGCAAAATCTGTACCAGCCCCCCGAACTATAATGTAACGTTTATAGCACTGGTCTCCTCATACTGGGAAGAGACACCTTATGGGCCCCCCTAAGTCGCCTGGACATTGTATTAGGCCAAGCTCTTGGCACCCCACCAGTCAGCTGTTTGGTCGGGGCTGCAGTGTAAGTGCTGTAACCCCTTCATTGTTTATCTCAGCAGCAGTGCAGGCTATTGTAGCTTCATCCCATTCACTGGAACAGGACAAAGCCATAATACCATTCACGTACAGTAGAATATGTACCAAGTGGAGAGAGACTGAGGTTAACCAACAACTGACCAGCACTGGAGGAGGAAAGGCTGCCGAGAATCGGACACCCAAGGATCTGCTACTACTGGAAGAAGGTCGCTGAATCAGGGATTTATTCTATCGTACTTTGTATCTGTAAGGGATTCATTTCCTAAAATAAGGAATGTTTGCCTCATTCTGGATCAACATTACAGACTAGGTTGAGCTGAATGGACATAAGTCTTTTTTTTATTTCTATGTTTACTATATTGCAAAGCATGACTTATCTTAAGACATTAAGATGGAGCCATAAGAATATGTAAAATTTACCCCGGGCCTGAATACTGCAGATGAGTGTCTATAATGCTGCATACTGTAAAACTCATTGGCAACGTTTTCTTACACTTGGCGGCCATTGTCTGTGTCCCCCACAGGAGGAGCCAATTACCTTTTGTGAAGAGACATTTGTGTCCCATCGTTCCAGTGGGATGAGACCATTCCTTCAAAATGCAATTCAGCTCCAGCTTTTTAAACAGGTACGAGACATGAGAAACCTCTTGCACAATTGTGCAGTTTCCTATTATAGCAGCATTTAATCTCTTTCTCTTCTAGTTCATAGATGGGCGTCTTGACCTTCTGAATACTGGAAATGGATTCAGTGATGTCTTTGAAGAGGAGATAAATATGGGCGAATATGCAGGTACCGAATATCAGAGCAGACGGTTATAATACCTATTAGTTGTAGCCGCCCCCTCCCCCGCTGTTATGCTGTCTACCAATGACATCGTGTAACAGCATCCTGTGGTTAAATGTATTAATTCTGGTTGTAAACCAATCAAGTATCTTCTATGTAACATTTTTTTAGCTATGTGTGTTTATTTTAGATTATATTTTGCAGTTTGTGCTCAGTTCACATTACCGTCACCTCTATGTTCTTCTGGTTCGTCGGAGGACTAGAACAATGGAGAGGTAGACCGCTAAAATAGCGGTAACACATGGAGTCTGACATTGACTATAATGGGGTCTGCTAGGTGTCTGTTGTTTAAAAAGTGAAACCGGTGGAGGAAGAAGTCCCCCGTGCAGGACTTTTTCACCCACCGATTTTTAGGCGGATACTGTGATGGAGACTCCGGCTCAGATGTGAACTCAGCTCTACATTGATTTATTGCGATTTGATCTGATTTTTTTTTTTTTTTTTTGTCTATAGGCAGTGATAAGCTTTACCATCAGTGGTTGTCTACAGTAAAAGTAAGTGCTGTATACCCAAAATATACAGTGTTATATTAGTAATAGTATGGATCAATTAAATCCCGCCTTCATGAATCATTTTTAGTAATGCTCCTAAATTTTACAGAATTATTTAATAATTTAAAACAAAAAAAATTAGAATCTGTTGCAATTCTTTACATTTAGACCCTTGCTCTTGAGAAATCATTATACATGTAGGAAAGTTGGATCACCATAGGTATAGTCTCATAGTCTATAGCCTGACAACTCCTATTAGGGCTTACACCTAGGACGTCCCTCAATGAGCCAAAGCAGACAGCTGCTAATATGGTGGACCAGGTCTTTTCATGCATTATCCGACCAGCCAGTCATTTGAATGGCCGCATCTTATGTTAGGGTCCTCGCTCAGGACACACAGGAAACGTCAACTCAGCCGATCATCCTCTGAGACAGGGCTGAGGCCAGTGATTGGCTGAGCAGTCATTTTTTATGTGTTGAGAGAAACAAGAAAGTACAGACTGGTGGAGAGCTTGTGTAGCGTTAAAATGGGGGTAGTGAGCGATCTGTCACATTTTTCAATATTAATCTAAAATGTTTGATAGTCCAAGACATTAGGTGATCAGAAACAAAGGATTAGGAAGAGAGGACCATTATTTATACTCCAGTTATAAATAACTTTCCTTAAATGAATAGTACAGGTGAATATAAGAAATGCTGTTATCTTATAAAGGAGATGTTTCCTTCTCCACTTATTAAGCTGTTCTCCTGCTCCTTATCTTCAATCTGACTGCGTGTATACATTATATCTGTCTCCATATTCAGCCTCACACTTACAACTCTATGGTTAATTGATTTATTACCTCATTCTGTGTACTAGAAGCCTCTTATCTACAATCTAGCAGTGTTAACAAAGCAAGGAATAGCAGAGTGTAATAGAAGCAATTATTTGAGTGTCTCTTCTATCCCCCTCCCCTCTTCATAGACTAATATGGAAAAGTAACTGCCTGAAAAGTGGAGAAGAAAACAGATTTCTTTAATAAGATATATTGCAAATCTTCTTATTTTCACCTGTACTATTCATTTATGAAAAGTTGTTTATAACTGGAGGTACGCTTTAAAAGCAAAGTAATAGCATAAGATTGGAATTGGGAGCTGATCTGCAATACCTGGTCTGGCCACTAACAGAGAACGGAGCTGTCTACTTCTTTCTCCATTCTCTGTGTATCAGCTGCTGAGAACAGCTGATCGCTGAGGGTTCCATGTGCGGGACCCCCACCTATCTGATATCTTTAGGACAGGTCATCAATATTTTTAGCCTGGAAAAGCCCTTTAAGAGCAGCATCTGATGAAGCCTTGTTTATTACAGAAAGGAAGTGGGGCCTTTCTTAACACTATGAAAACCAGAGCGAATCCAGCAATGAAGACCGTCTACAAGTTTGTAAGTACCGCACTATCACGACGGTAGAGATAAGAGGCTTTACATTGACTCTCTACCACTGAACCGTGCTATAATGACTCTCTTAGTAGGGATGCTATTGATTCCATTGAACCTATTAAATATTTATTAGAAGGAAAGGTCTCTGCTCAGAAATAAGCCTCATATGTGTTGTGTATGTTAAAGCTACAGCTAAATAGAGCACAACATAATGTACATTGATCATGGACTGGCAGGGCAGTAGACTGTCCCTCGTATCACTGGATTATTCCTGTTTGTGAAAGTGAGCACTATATAAGCCAGTTGCTGGTTGTACATTATCCTACACTTTCCCTGGGCAATATTCTTCAGATTCACTAATACTGTGTGCAATAGTTAGACAGTGTAAACTTAGACTAGACAGTCTTAAAATGGACCAGATTTATCATAGTGGCTCGTACTGGATGACACATCTGGTGTATCCATGCATTGTCTAATTTAAGCTTATACTGCCTTTATGTTCAGTTGGTTTATGCCTAAAAAACACCTAAAGTTTTGCTCCTCAATGGCATGTCTTAGGCCACACCTCTTATCAACAGGCTTGCAACCCGCGTCAAGGATTCCCATTTTGTGCAGGCCCCTATGCTAAAATCAAAAATAATACACTGAAAGAGACAATTATAAAGGTCCCTTTCAGTGTATTTTTGGTTTATTTCAGTATAGGGACTTGCAAGACATTGGGACCATTGACACTGTTTGTGGGCTGGGTTTTTTTGAAAAATATCTACTATTACCTCATAGTTATAAACTCCTATCTTGCAGGTCATGTTCTGTTTCTTGAGAGAAAATGGGGTGCTGGCACCTCTGTGGTGTACGTATATGGGTGCTGGCCAGCCCATTTAATGTAACAGTATGGGCGACACTAATAGGCTGTAGGCCAGCATAGTGCACATCACAATGTCATGTGACTGGCATCTTATGTACGCCCTATCTTAGTGCATTTGGAGTACCAGACATCCACCCTCCTCATGGATTGAAGGAGTGTGAGTGAATGATTTACACCTATGCAACCACCACCATATTTCACTTGGGCCTGTCTACATCCTGCAGTCAACCAGTGCCCCACCTAATATTAGGTAAATGTGGCTTTTTTTTCAATGATAGTTTAGTCCTATTCACTTGAGTTGCAGTACTAAGTACAGCCACACTAGTATGTGTGGCACTGTGCAACCAATAAAGGGTCTTTAATTCTGCTGATCACTGGGGTCCCAGGGGTCCAGCCCCCACCACTCCAACACTCATAGTCTGTTGTAAGGATAGGCAAGTCCCAGGTGTCCTCCTTAAATCCAGTGTCTCTGGTAGATTGCTGCAGTCTACATCTTACAGTCTAATCATACTTGTCTCCCCTAGGCTAAAGACCATGCTAAAATGGGAATTAAAGAGGTGAAAAACCGCCTGAAGCAGAAGGTACTTGTCCTCTTATTTTTGGCTAACTGATTGTGACTACACACAAATTGTGTTTTCAAGAACTAGCTTGTCTCTGTTACTGTATATGGTATGAGCCTGGGTTTGTGCCACAATAATAGCACCATATAGTAATTGAATAATACTACCATGAGGTCACCGACTAATAGTTAAAGCAACTGAGTAAGGCTGGACTCACCTCTGTGTTGGAGACTCCCTCACAGTGCCCACGTCTAAAATTGTGGATTGAAAAAGTCCTGGTGCTTTCATTACACCGAACAGACAGCCGGCAGATCCTATTATAGTCAATGGAGTCCGTCGCGCTATGTTGGTTCTGTGTGTCCGTTATTCTGGTCCTCTAACAGACAAGAACAACGGACACCCTGGCCCTGATCTTCTCTTTAATATGCCCCCTGAAAACATACTGTCAGTAAGAATGGACCCCACTTATGGGATAACTGAGACATTCCCGAACAAATTACTAGTTAATGTTTCCTTTCTTTTTGGTGTCCGGATCAGTTCCTGATTTTGATTAAATAGGTCAAATGTCCAGACAGTGCCCTTAGATGTACCGGGATGGTTTTGAGCAATGAAGAGGTTACTGTCCCTGCTGGGCTGGGGTATAGAAAGAGTAATGGTCTCATCCCGGGTAATCTTTGGTAGTAAATGGGTTTGTTCCACATTTATTGTAGTCAAGGAGATATTGCCAATTATTCTGGTTGTCACCTACGTTGGCCACCAGGGAAGAGGTTTTCCCATAATATAAGGTGATGGTGTATCAGTAGAATAGGCCATTACTTAACCAACGGTGGGGGGGGGACCAGATCAGTGGGGGTGTCCGGTGTAATTCTGAGAGTGGAGAAGACCCAGCATTGGTTTTGTGCTGCATCCCTTCCTAACTTTTCCTTACACAGAATGATCTTATTGTAGTGGAAGCTTTAGTATAAACTTCCCACATGGTCCAGTATAGTGAAGGGTTAATACTTGGTGTCTAGTGGTTGATTCACAATCCTAGACCTTATCGGTATCTCCTGGCTCTGACAAGACTGAACATGATACACTCAACCAATTCCGCGCTCCCCTGGACTGATCATACAAGGCAAAGAATAGAGTCCTGCATTGTGGATGTAATATCCTTTTATAGACACTTGTCCTCATTTTTAGACCCCATGTGCAATTTTGTCATCTAATTTTGGGTTAGTTCCACCTTTTTAGGCTATCTAATATAGCGTTCCTGGTTGGTGGCGTTGTTAATGGCTGCTTCCCTGGTGGTCTACGGCAGTTTAACCCTGCTGTACTGTTCGCATCTACTATACTCTTGTACTGCTTCAGGTCAATATGACCCGACCTATTAAAATGTTGATTTTAGCTACTGTAAGTGTTTTTTTTGAATACCTATTTCATTATTAAACTGTATGTGAACATGGTTGATCATAAACAAATGAAAAATGAAATTAAAACTTAATTTTTATTTATTTTTTTCAGAAAAAAGGTTACACGGGCTGTTTGCAATTATGTTCGCTTTATAGCATTCTGCACACAAATAACAAACATGCTTATTTTAATTTACTATAACTTTAAATCCAACTAAATATAACTTTGTCTTAACATATTTTATAAAGCAACAAATGAAAAATAACAAAAACGTCAGTTTTTTTCTTTTTTATCTATAAATATGCAGCTTATTTCTGTTCCAATTGGGGTCGATTTCTCTCCATAAAACAAATGCGTTGTATGCCGAAACATCCAGAATGTTGTAAAACATTATCATTGGCCAACGATTAGGTTTGCGTTTGCATGTGTATGTTGATGTTGCTTGATCTAGTGTATCAACTGCCCCTTTTATGGCATTATAATCTAATATCATGTCCGACTTTTTGTCTTCTCGATTACTTATTGCATTGTCATGGTGCATTGTGCTCATTAGAATTACCTGTTTATTTTTTTGGGGGAACATAAGACACAACTGTTGTATCTCCAGTAAAGTAAAAGTAGAACTATACACTTCTGTTTTACTAAGGATACCTTGCGGCAGTTCTGCCTTGTTTTTCCTTATAATACCCAGCATGGTAAGTTGTCTTTTTCGCAATATTTGGCCCAGTTGGTAGGATGTCACATGTGACATTTTGTCCTTTTAGTCCATGAGTCAAATCGAGAACAACTCGCATACCCTGATTTTTTTCAGCTCTTTCTCCAGGGTTTCTTCCTGTATACACTTGAGCATTTTGAGCGTATGAACTTTTGCTGTCACAAAGTGTCCATATCTTGATGCCGTACTTTGCTGGCTTACTTGGTATGTATTGTCTGAACGGGCACCTACCTCGGAATGCCACCAGTTGTTCATCGACGGTTACAGCTTCACCAACATTATATAATTGTGGTAGAATCTCGACCCATTTATTCCAAACATTTTTAATACGGGCTAGTTTATATTTCACTTCGATCTGTTTTATTATCAAACCTCAATACTCTAGAAATCTCATGAAACCTTTCAAGAGACATTGTAGCTCTAAATATGTGGCGACCGGTTTCCGCAAACTTTTAGTAGCTTCACCATAAGATTTGTATACTCCTGCTAAAAGAAGTAAACCAATATAAGCATTTAGAGCTGTCACATCTAATTTGTGCCATTTATCACCATAAACTTGTTGTCCCTCAATGTTTGTCATTTGTATTAGAATATTTAGGATAGTCATATTTAGGAACAATGCGAATGCTGATCCTATATCGGATATTCTTGATATAGTGTACCTAGTAGGACCAGGAGTAGCTGTTATGATATTTTCAGTAGGCAATCTACCAGCATGACTAGGCTGCAAGTTCCAAATTACATCCTTGTTTTTAGAATGGATTTCTTGCATCTGACTAGTTGTCTGGGTATCATGTTCTTCTTGATATTCCACTTCAGAATCATAATTTTCAGCATTGCTTTCCCCATCACTCATGTGGTCCTCCTCTTCGGACACATTTTCCTGTGGGATGTCATCTTCTGAATCAGAGGCGTTGACAAGCTCTTCCAATTCAGCGTCAGTCAATAGATGTCTTCGAGACATTTTTATCCAAATTTTGAAATTATGCACAGTCACAACTTGAGTCAACACTATGAAATAAAAAAAAACCGAACTATATAAATAAATAACAATAAAAGAGAAAAAGATCTATAACCAGTTTCACAACAAAACGAGCTTATATATTACGATGAAGAAAGTGCAGTGTGACTCACATTTGTGATGTTGCAGCATCACAATCGCAGGGTGCATCTGTATGTGTGTGATGGGGCCCTGAAACAGACCCTGTTCAAATCTGTACTCAATGCTCATCCATGCAATCCATATATCACAGTAGTGAGAATACACCCCCACCTAAACAAACATTCACTCTGATTTGTCACAATGGCACACATTAGCTTACTTCATGGCACAGTAATCAAAAATGACTTCACAATATACACCCTTTTGAATAATAAGATGAAGTACACAGGAAAACAAATAAATTTTGCAGGCAAAAATAATGAGTGACCTAGTAAAACTGTTCGGGTCATATTGACCCGAACAGTACAAGTGTAACCATCAGCGTGTAGCAAAAAAAACCCGAAAACATTCATAGTAACAACCCCTCAAATGAGGAAATGTCAATTCATCACAAGTTTCAGATCTGAATGAAAAATAATCCACAGGGTCTCAAATTTCAATTCAGGTCATATAGACCCGAGCAGAACAGCAGGGTTAAAGGGGCTTTACCATCATACTTATGAAATGTCATATAAATTGGTGCAGTATATTTAAAATTTTTGTAAATGAATAAGGCAAATAAACTTGTAATAAAATAAATGAAATCATTTTTAATGAATACTGTAACTTTAAAAAAATATTTTCTATCACCTTTTTACATCACCTTTTTTAAGCATTTTATTTAATCAAGTTAAAGTAGTATGGCCTAAGATAAGTACAGTCCTAAAAACTTCTACGTTTTGTGGGCTGATCTCTATATATCCTGCACAGCGTTCTGTAGGACATCCTATATATACTGTATTTTTGCAACATCAGTTGCAGGATGTAAAGGGGGTCTCTATATGTAACCATGTGTCTCTTGTCATGGTGCCCAGTGCCTCCACCTCTGTGGTAAATGTCATATGATGTAATATTAAAGGGATTTTCCAAGCTAAATAATTGATGACCTATCCTTAGGATAAAGAGTAGCAGGGATCCAAGACCTGGGAACCCAACCGAACAGCGCCACACATTTGTGCAGCGTCTGTGCTTGGTATTGCAACTCAGCCCATTCACTTGAATGGGACTGAGCAGTAATCAGGCCATGTGACCAAAGAAAGTGAGGTCATATGGCCTCTGTAGTGCCACTGCTGCTTGAAACTGCTGATCTGCAAGGTTCGCTAGTGTGAGACCACGATGGATCTTCGATTGATAACCTATCCAAAGTATAGGTCTTCAATTTCAAAGTCCCACAAAACCCCTTTAGGCCTTTTATTAAGTAAAGTAAAAAAACAAAAACTAAAGAATCTTTAGTTTGTTTGTTTTTTTTCTTTTACTCTAATCTTGAATATCTTAACCATTTTATATATCTTGCTAATATGCAGGCCTATATATCTCCATGGCTACAGACTACAGATGATCCCTGTGCGTTCTGATCTTGTAGTCAGACAGTAGAAGGGGCAGATGGATAAGAGTAAGACTTCCCTGTAGGCCAAGGTAAAGTAGTTTCTTACACAGCCCACTGCAGTCTTTCCCTTCAACCTCCAGGGGGCCCCTGTGTGCCATACATTTCGTCATCACAACATGATGTGCCCATTGAAGGCTGAGGAGTGGGATCAGTAAGTGAATGCAGCCAGTTCTCCTCGGTTCTGTCGATCCGGTTGTTAAAAATACAACCAGATCGCTGAATTTGGGAGAAGTGGCGATCTGACCCGATTCAAGTACTGGTAGAGCAGGAAGCCATAAGCTGCGTGAGATAAGGGGAAAGTATATGGATACTTACATGTCTGCTCTCTGGCCTCTCGCGCTCCTTCCTGCTCCAGGCACACATGTGCCCCAAGCAAGAAAGAGCGGGACCGGGGAGCAGACAGGTAAGTAATGACCTAATACTGCTATAAGGGGGGGTTGTGAAGGGGCTCCCCACAGGATATTAGCCCCCATCACTGCCCCCACACAATATAATGGCAGTGATGGGGAATAGTGAAGGGGCCCACTGTATCGGGGGGACCAGTGAAGTAGTATTAAACCCAGACAAACCCTTTAAAGAGGTTGTCCATAAATTGGAGCGACTCCTGTGGTGGCCAGGGAGGTGGAAAATAAAAAACAAACATACTTTCCTGTCCCCAGCACCCCGTTGTCCTCCACCAGTGTCTGTTGGCTCTCATAGCGGCGCCTCATTTCTGGAAATCCTGTAACTAATTCATTTTTAATTTTTATTTTACACCGCTCAGCCACCTGCCACATGGGTTACTCCAATTCCTAGACAACCTCTTTAATCCCTTCCCCCGATGACATTTTTCTATTTTCATTTTTGATTCCCCACCTCTCAAACCCCATAACTTTTTTTATTTTTCCATTCACAGAGTCATATTAGGGATTAATGTTTGCGGGTCAAATTGTTCTTCATAATGGTACCATTTATTATTCTGTACCATGTACTGGGAATCTGGAAATAAATTCAGAATTGGGTGGAAGTGGAGAAAAAGTGCATATGTGCGACTTTCTTACGGGTTTCGTTTTTACGGCGTTCACTCTGCAGCCAAAATGACATGTCACCTGTATTCTATGTTTCAGTGCGATTTCGGGGATACCAAATTTATATCATTTTATTTACATTTTAACCCCTTAGCAAAGATCTAAAACTTTGCAAAAACGTATATCTTTTTTCTTAAAGTTGCCATATTCTGACACTCTGAACTTTTTTATATTTAAGTATATGGGGATACATAGGGTGTCTTTTTTTGCGGGGCCAGGTGTACTTTTTAGTTATACCATTTTGGGGAATTGCTATTGCTTTGCTTTTTATTCAAATTTCTTCAGTGGCAAAATGGCGATTCCGCACGGGAAAAATATTTTTATAGATTTGTAGACTGGGCGTTTTCGGACACAGGGATACCTAATGGGTATGTGTTTCACATTATTTAAGTACTTTTATATGTGTTCTCGAAAAAGTGGTGTGATTTGAATTTAGAATTTTTTTTTTTTTTATATATATATATTTTGTTTTTTTCTTGCATTTATGAGACCCCCTAGGGGACTTGATCCCCAGGGGGTCTGATCACTAATGCAATGCATTACAATGCTAATGCATTGCAAAATATCGGCACTTCTATTGCAGCCTGCAATAGAAGGTAATGCCAGACATAGGCCACCATCAGTATTACATCAGTGGGGGTCTGACAGGCGGGACCTCTGCAGATCAGCTTTCTCAGGACAGTGCTGCTACAGGTATTGTTAACAATTCCAGGAGCCACACTGCTCACTTACCATACAGAGTGTAGCAGTGGGTTTAGGTAGTGCAGTGGTGCACATCGTAGGACAACTCCCAACATGTTATTATCTGTAGCTGTACTGTCTCGGTACAGCTGATCTGCAGGGATCCTGGTGGTGGGCCCCTAGAAACAATTCCACTGGTGGGCCCTAGTTATCTCAGTCCGACACTGCATAAGCTTTCATAGGAGATGTATTCACATAACATGATGTCAAAGACATGTCATACACATGACATACTTTGTAAAATGTTTCGGCCAAACATACTCACAGAGGCCGTCACTTCCCTCCCCCACTCTGCAGACAGCTTCCCCCCTCCATACTGTTAAATGTGTAAGGGCTATATAACATAACATTATATAAAGCCATGTACTAGTTATTGTAGTTTTCTCTTCGTCATGACCCGTTATGGTCCAGTGAACTCGATCTGGATGAAGATTAGCCATCGGATGTCCCCAGCACTGTATTAAGGTGGACCCGTTTCTGCTTTCTTGTGTGACCTTAACAGTTTAGGTCACAGTCTTGATCCTTATTTGCAATTCAAGCCACTATCTGAAGGGGGCAATGGGTAAAGCTCAGAATCTTGATTATGTGTGAAAGGTCAATACCGTGAGGATAAGTATCTGGTGGACTGAATACATATATACTGCACCTCACTACCCAGTTGTATAGTGCAGACGCAGCACAAGTCATCTCTGCTACAAGCACAATAAACATATAGGAAAAAACGATCTCCACACCACTTATTTCCCAAGTATTACTCTAACTCTTCAAGGAATGGACTGACTGCAAGAAATAAACATTACAAACAAACATGTTGGAAGTTACAGTAGAGATTCATTGTAAAGGGGACTATGCAGAGGAGGTAAATGTAATCACAGGGTGCAGTCGCCCAGGGGCTCCAGGGCTTTAGGAGGGCTTATAAGGGGCTTATGAGGACTCTAGTACTATAAACCATACATTAAAGTTGGAGGACCTGGTACAAATTTTGCATTGAGGCCCAGGAGCTTCATGTTACACCTCTGAATGTAATGATGTTTGTTGCTCATATCAATTGCTGTGATCATAAATGAAACAAAATCTTACAGATTTGTCATCAAACAGGCCATATGGTTGTACGTAAGAGAGACCTTTCAGGTCATTACTGTAAAGTGAACGGACTCCTATGGACCGGTTTATCATGCCTTGTACTCTGGCTTTCTGGTGTACAAAACATGACAAAAGTTGCAATGTTTGCAGCAAAAAATTGTGACTTTTTGGTCTCTTCTACCACTCTTGCCACTTTTAGAAACAGTGGGCAGAATGGGGTGTGGGTCAAGGTGAGCAAGAGTGGGGTCGCCTTGGCCTGGCAGATTGTCTTATAACTTGTGCCAGTAAACTAGCAGAAGTTATAGCTGAAATCTATTCCAATCCCCGGCTGGCATAGATTTCGATATTGGTGTATGAGATCTCCCAAAATGCACCAGATTATTAAGAGGCCATAGCTACCTAATAACCCTGGCATATGTCACTCTAGTGGATATATTAAGACCACCACACAAAATGGCGTTTTTAATAAATCGTCCCCCTGGTGTAAAACTCCATTAGTAGTATATTTATATCAATCTATATATATATACATTGGCTATGACCTAACTTGAAATGGTGTAGTGCACGATAAATGATACGAGTGTGTGTCTCAGATGTTAGGATTTAGCCTTAGATCAGTTTCACACAAGTGTATTATGGGTGTATTTTCACACCCCAATATTACAGCCTAGTGTCCTGGCCCAACCATGGGTCTACTGACTCGATCTCCTTGCACCATAGGAATCATTGATGTGGTGAAATCAGGTTGTTAGACATCTGCTTGGGCTGGGACATTCAGTCTCAAAAATGCGCCCATAATATGCTTGTGTGAGACTGGCGCAATTCACCCAATTTGCCTTAGCTTTTGACCCCTCCTAAACGGCCTTCTCTTTGTGTTCTGCACCCCACATCACGTTGGCTCCTGTTGTAATACTTAGATTTGTAGTACCTGTGTTCCTTTAAGTCAGGATCACATCTTACCTGGCAGCACCCTTATTATAGGGCCTTGTATGTCTACAAGACAATGCTACATAGCTGAAAGGAACTATAGGGCATAACAGGGGCAGCATATCAAGCTTCTTTTGTTGTGTTGCTGCGGGTTTACGCAACCTGTTTGCCCCGATGTCTGGAACGGTATTTTTCACCCTAGATGATCTGTAGGGGCCAATGCCATTTTTCAATTACTTTTTGAGCCAAAGTTTTGGTATTGTTTACACAAGAGTATATACAATGCCTGCTGTCCTATGATATATTATTGTAGTTATAGCTGTTTTAGTCTATGACATAGTAATTTCAGGGTTATTTTTGTTTGCTAATTGATAATGGTAGCGGTCTTCTATCCTGAGCCGCTGCCTCTACCTCTCTGTATTCCAGGGCCATGACATGTAGCTGTCAGGACTTGCGCAGAGATAGATATATCAGTGACGGGTAGATGTCTTTCACATCAGAGACTGTCAAACTAACTTTCAATTCTGAGATTGTCAGGTGTAGATCTGGATGCAGGAAATGTCAATGTCAATATATCTGTCACTTCATGACTGTCCATTGGATACCTGTACATGTTGATGTCATACTGGAATCTGTCAATGTAGAGACAGCTAATGTGACAACTGTCTGGAATAGGTGTCATTTAAATATCTGTCAGTATCGGCACAGTCTTATTTGTGACAGACACGGTTCTTGATACTGGGCGAGGGGAATACTCCATATATATTTGTTGAGGAATAAGAGAACTTTGTAATGACTCTATATGACCATCATCAGATATTCACAATGACATGGTCATCTGTGGTCAGCAATAGGACTGAAATAACTCATAATATGAACCTGTCTGGTGATTTCAGCTGCTCTATCTCACAGTAGGATATGATAGAGGAGAGAAGCTGAGCTCTGTGATATATAGGGTTATATGATGGAGAGAAGCTGAGCTCTGTGATATATAGGGTTATATGATAGAGGGAGAGAAGCTGAGCTCTGTGATATATAGGGTTATATGATAGAGGAGAGAAGGGGAGCTCTGTGATATATAGGGTTATATGATAGAGGAGAGAAGCTGAGCTCTGTGATATATAGAGTTTTATATGTGATAGAGGAGAGAAGCTGAGCTCTGTGATATATAGGGTTATATGATAGAGGGGGGGAGGGGGGCTCTGTGATATTAGGGTTTATGATGGAGAGAAGCTGAGCTCTGTGATATATAGGGTTATATGATAGGGAGAGAAGCTGAGCTCTGTGGTATATAGGGTTATATGATAGAGGGAGAGAAGCTGAGCTCTGTGGTATATAGGGTTATATGATAGAGGGAGTTGTATTAAAGCAATAGTCCACACTTTCTACTGCTTTATTATTTAAAAAGACAGTGAGTGAAGTTTATGCAACCTTCATTCAGTGCTGACAGAGTTAGACTCACCACTTTAGAAGTAAAATTGTAACACCCGGTGTAAGAAGTATTATTACTGACTATATTAATAACTATAATATTGAATAACAACAATATCCTCACTTGGGTTCCAGGGGATGGTCAGCAAAGAAAACACATCAACACGGTGTTTAGAGAAAAAGTATGTTATAGATGGAATCAAGTGGTTAGTGAGGACTTGAGGCAACGTGTAATAGCTTCACATAGAAACAATAACAATAATTCAGTACTGAACAAGCATTGATATATCCAATAGTCGTCTAAATGGAGTTTGTGTCTCCAGGCCTCCCTCACTTCTCTAGGCTTCCACCCAGATCTTTCCGTCTAGCGTTTACCCATTGATCCCAACCTGCATATTTTTAAACCATATTTTACCCAAACTTCTGTCTCTTTCCCCCCTTGTTTGACACTATTGTTCCCCACTGGTGATCAAAGAAGGATTTTGATCTGTCTTCTCATCAATATGCCATATCCCTCTTTCCATGGTATCACTTCTTGAGTCTCGTTCATTTCCATCCTGAAGACCAAAATCCCACAGAGAAATAAAATGAGCTGCCAGTAGTTGGCGCCCTTCATACTTTCATTAAATGGCGAGTTCTTGTGGTCTCTGGAGCCTTTGCAATGTAGGGGATATTGTTGTTGTTCAATATTTATAATTATTAATATTGTCAATAATAATATGTTATTACATCAATTTATACGTGTATTTTTAGGAATATCAGAGGAACGGCTCAACCCAGGGTTATATGAGAAGGTTCTCCAGAATTGTTATATTACTAAAACACGTATCTGGATAGGTGAAAGGCCCTCATTAACCAAATTCAAGTTCTGTTATTCTTTATTTATATCAGGACCTGACTGAAAATGGATGTAGTGTAGCAGTGGAAGAACCACTTCCAAGGATGTCACCATCACCATCTGCCGAAAAGAAGGACCTAAAAGCCCGAGAGGAGAGAAGACCCATCACAGTTCATTTTGGTCAGGTAGGTGCTTAAAATATGACAAGTTCATGAATAAGTTACATGTGACTATATATACATGTTATTATCTCTATAGTACATGTAGAAATAAGCAATTTGTTATTGAGGAACGTAATGTTCCCCCATAGGGAAACCTCACACACACCTACTGTCTCTATCCCCCTTCCCTTATAGATTGTAAGCCCTTGCAGGCAGGGCCCTTTGTCCCTCTATACAAGTTAGTTACTGTATTAGTAATGTGCTTGTTTTTGTGTTTTATATATAAAACTTCAAATGTAAAGTACAAAGGAAATAATGGTGCTCCAAAAAGAAAAATAGTAATAATGTCAGACTGTTAGGCATGTGTCAGCGGAAATGACCGTATCTCTTCAGGAGATGCTTCTCCTCTCTTAGTCTACATGCATATGACCGAGTGTGCATGCCGAGGTGGGACTGACTTCATAGAAGAATGCACTGGGATGACATCCGAGTGTCCTCCATCTCTCAATGACTTTGATGGGGGTTCTGTTCTGTTCCTCTCCATTAAAATGCCACAGAGCAGGATAGGACCTTCTCTATAATGGAATTGGAAAAGCCTCAGCCTGCACACTCGGTCATGTACTTGAGACCTTAACCACAGGTTGATGATAGTCTCTGTAGGTGCATTGCTTTGATTTTACTATTAATATAGGTAGAGATCATGTTATTGCTGTCAATAACCTTATCATTTATAGCCAAGGATTACCTCAGCTTGGTTAATCCTTATGCAGATCCGCTGCTGTGCAAATCCATGGCTGACATCTGAGGATCAGTCTCAGGTGTATACCATGGAAAATATCAGCCTATAATGTGTACTTGTCATCTACAGAGTATATAATAGATCATGGAAAGCCTAACGTTTAACACTGTATACTATAGAGCTCTGCTTCTATAAGGCTGTATTCTCACAGCTATAGTACATCTATATTATATGGCTTATACTATAGCCATAAATCCAGTTCCAGGGACAGAGACAACCAGCGGCATCATAGGGATCATTAGACACGTGGTCGGGAAAGATAATATCGTCCATGCCAGGGGCATCACAATTTTTTGGCTGGTTAGATCCTAATAGATAAAGTTTGAAGGAGCCAACATGCGTGGTACCCTTGTCCGGCCAAGCTACAGACTGGATACAGCTGAAGACCACATCAGCACGGCTCGGTCTTTTCAGTCATTGTCTACATGGTTATTTTTTAATGTAAATGTTGTACAAGGTTTATTACAATGAAACAGCCGACTAGTGGTGTGTAAGTGCAAGGGGTCATGATGGGCTTTTATTGGGATTGTTTTGTTGCTGGATTACTCTGATGTAATATGAGAGGCGCCCGGTATAGTATGAGCCATGAGCGAACAACTGTATATACATGAAGCCAACACACCACCTAGTGGAAATCATGGATACAAGGAGCAGTGAATGGGCAGCAAGCAAGTTCTGGCAGTGTTCTGTACATACTCTGTACACGTGCCTACCAATGTGGGTCTTATTGGTAGCATCAGTAATGTTAACCCGTCGTTGGATGAGATCTTACCCCAGTTTGTATGAAGTAACGGTCACATATGCATGCTGCTGCTCCATTCATCTTTATGGGACCTGGTGGAGATAAATAGCGACAGCATGTGCGACTGGTTCTCTGACTGGTTCATCCAGTCACCCAGTTATCAGACACTATATCCCCTATCCTGTGGATAAGAATATATTTCATTTGTGGGGAAAACCCTGTAAAGGGTCATATTAACTTTTCACTTGAAACCATTGTTATATGGTTGGATTGCTACATAATTATGGCGCCCCCTTGTGTTTTTTTTTATTTCCTTCTTGAATGTCCACCTGGCATATGGAAAGAAGTCAGTTCTTGTGCGATGTGCACAATAGCAGGATTTACTTTACTGTCAGTGTCCAAGAAGATCAGTCACTGAGCTGCTGAGCATGCGTGTCCATCAGTACTGGAAACATTAGGTGGATATCCTGAAAATGAACACCAGGAGGTGACAAAACAAAAAAGTAACAACCTATATCAACCATATCTACACAGGGGAATTTATTCTATTTAAACAAAAAAAAAAAACCTCCTTTTAAAGTTGTCAAGAAAAAAAAGCAAAAAAAAAAAAAAGACACCCCAATTGATCTATGCCTGGCTCTGTTAACATCTGCATTATGGCTTATGTTTATAATGCCAACCAAAACTCTGCGCGGGATCCATCACACGGATATGACATTCTGAAATGTTACCTGTGTATAACTGACGCTATGTTCACACTAGCGTTGGGGTTTCTGTTCTTCGGGTCCGCTTGGGAACCTGAAAAACAGAAACCCTATCCTCTTAAAAAGCGGTTACCCACGGAAACCTGTGGACCCCATAAACTATAATAGGGTCCGCCCGTTTTCCGCCGATTTCGAGTCCTGCTTGCATAATATAAAAAATAAGATGTCCACATTTACTGATATTTTTTGCCAGTTCATGATGTGAACTGTGTAAAGAGAAAAAGTTGACAATGATGACATGCCCCAACTTTGCACAAAAATGTGTAACATTTTTCAACATTCAAGAAGTTTTAAAAATGAGCGTCTCCACATTATGATGTAAATCTATGGCTGCCCATATCTGGGGTCAAACAGATTTTCCACTAGATCAAAATTTGTCAGATTTACTGTAAACGTAAGGTGAGCACCTTTTTAATAAAACTTTGCGCAAATCTCTCCAACTATGTCATTTACTCGGGTTGGTGTAAGACATGCTTAGTAGTTACTGGTATATACCAATACGCCCCAAGATTTTTTTGTTGGGAGGTTCTCTTGTGCCCCTATTTATGGACATGGGTTGCTCCCTGTCTCCTCAGTAAGAGGCTCAGCAGCTACAGTGTGTGTTATTCCATACTTTTGCTGCTGCGGACCTTCTTTTAGAAAATGATGAGGGCATTTTACTTGTGTATACTGTAAGTGGTCCATATATCGTCTGGATTTCCCAGAATTAATCCCGTCCAGAGACCTGGACTCGCACCATTGTAGTTGTCTATAACGCCGGTAGTCCCGGGGATCCCATACTGGAAGCACAAATGCAATATGGGACAGTAGTCCCACAGGGAGGCAGGAGCTCCTAGTATCATAGATGACTCTAACACTGGGAGTCTGGGTCTCTGGGCAGATTCAATCCCAGAGATACGGAAACTTTTGCGTGCAGAAAAAAATGCATTTGAGTCATTGACTTCTACTGAAAACAATGGAATTTATATCATGGCCGTATTTTTATGTGGACTTCAGTACATAAGGTGATCCAAACTACCGGAGAAAAAAAAACTGTGTGTGAACATACCCTTAAGCTGGCCATACCCAGTAGACAACCATTGGTCCACCTTGCCAATTTTGGCAGGACTAGATGACTAGCCAATGGTATGGGAGCCTCCTACCTCTCCCCTGATGGCAGATGTTAGGAGAGAAGAAGGCTGGGGTATGTTGAATTTCAAGAAAGATAAGTCACTGCCAAGATAGGTATCTTACTCCTCATTAGAACACATGCACACTTGGCCAAACCTGAGAATGCATGTGTATCAAGGGGTCGTAAGGATAGCTGTCACCAAATGAACATTCGCAACAGCTGTGTATGGCCAACTTATGTCTCCAGTAAAGGTGTGTATCATAAAAAATAATGTACCCCCTACTATACATGTGCATATTAGAAGCCACCTTGATGCCCCCTGACCTGTATAATTATACTCCCCCTGCGGCCTCCTACTTTTATATGGCCACAGAACCCCTTATATATAACAATAGAAGGTGTCTCTGAATTCATGCCCTATTTCATCCACTCCCATTGTTATCACAGTGGCTTTGGACTTGGCATTCACAGACGTTTGCCGCCCAAACCTTGGGATAGCTGTAAGATTCCTCCAGAATTTCTGTATAATATTATCAGCTCAGATGTGGTTACCGCACTGTTCCTCGACGCATATGTATTCTATATGATGTTTAAGCACACCCACACATAATATTATCTGTCCTGTGTCTAGGACGACACATTTCTCCTGCTCCGCGAGCGCAGTTTTTAGCAACACACCATACTTTAATGTCATCATTAGCCGGGGTTGCCTTTAAAGTCATATAGCATTACTATGCATGCGAGCCGGGGACACAATTAAAAGATACAAAAGCTTTGCCTCTAATACAGAGAAGACGAGATGTCCCTCTCTCCATTTCTCACTTGTTTTACATATCTCCTGGCATTATGCTAGTTTATGTAGAGGAGGCAGATTTTTTTAAAATGCATGCATGCGGATTAAGGTCAAGCCCCGTGTATCACTAATGCAGTTTCTCCTGGCTGTACGACTGCAGCTCCTGAATCCAGCAACAGCAGTAAGATGCCTTAATTGAGACACGTTGTCAGAGTGACAAACACATTTGCATACACTCTATTTATTCTCGCTGGAAAGGTCTGCAAGCTGCTGCCGCTTGAACATTTTTAATCAGCTTTTCTGTTAGCGAGCCGGCAGCTAGCTGTCCTAGTCTTGGCTGCTTCTTTATTATTTGACAGGTTAACTAGATGGGGGATGGGCATTTGGGGTTCAAACTATTTTTTTTTATTTTTTATTTTTTTTTGCTTCATCTATGTGCGTTTTCTAAACTTAACAACAAGTAACTTCATCGCGCCGGATCTGGATTATATCGGTCGGATTTAGTCCTAATTAATGTATGTTTTGAAAAGCGTTCTGGAACGTCAGACGGAATGATTTCTTAAAGGGACACCACTTGAATTAAATGTGTGGTTCAGCCCTATGCGATTCCTTGTTACCGGTGAATAGGTTTTGCGTCTTTTTTGTCATTTAACTATTTCAGCCTACTTTTTATAGTGTTTGTACCTTGTGTTGGCATATATTACATTCCAGTATATACATATATATATACTTTATGAGCATAAATATAAATTATAAATACATATAGATATCTTATATCTATAGATAAATCAAAATAATATTTTTTTTTTTTTTGTGACCTTTATTACTTCACAGTTCACACTTCATCATTTTTAGAACTGTATTAAAAGTGGCACTACATCTATTATTCTTGTAGAATATAATACGTATTATGTAAAAAAAAAAAAAAGACCCGTCGTATCTCCTGACCTCTTCCATTGTATATACCCATAGGCTGGCACCACTCTACTAAGTCCCCTGCTTGCTGCTGTTAATTTTTCTTTGGCACCTCAGTTCCACAGGTATTGATGCCATTACTTTTCCTGCTGATACAAGGGTGTTGTCATGTGGAGGAACCCCACTATCCAGTGATAACTCTGAACGGTGGACACCCCCCACTTGTTGGTACATTTGTAGATTGGCTTTCCTTCACCCGAGCAAAGAATCAGTTCACTGCCCTTAGTCTGTATCTAAAAAAAAAATTAAAAAGGCTTGTTGGTGGCCCCCCACACAATATGTTGCCCCCTGATGGCCGTCACACAGTATAATGCACCCTTATTGACCCCACACAATAGAGTGCTCCTTTCCTGTCCCACACACAGTAGAATGCTTTGTTAGTGCCCCCTCACACACAGTGTAATGCCCCATTTTGGTGTCCACACAATATAATGCCCTTTTATGGCCCCCATACACTATAATTCTCTTTTAGAGTCCCCTATGCAGTATAATGCTCTAATATGGCCCCCAGACAGAAGTTGTGCCATAGAAATAAAAATAAGTAATACTCACCGAGCCCTGTTCCTACAAAGCTGTTTGCATGTCTCCTACCACTTGTCCTGTCTCCATCTTGATGCAGCAGGTGTCATGTCGTTGCGACTGCCTGCACTCAGCCACAGACAGCATTAGTCATAGCCTGAATGGTGAGCTGGGAGCTGACTGCGCTCATGACAAATCAAGATAAGATAATTCATTATGTTATTTATATAGTGAACTTTTGCAGGACTTTAAGACGCCATACAGGTGGCTGTTCAGCTGAATTATGCCTCCTATACACATGCATGCTTAGCTTGGCCTAGAGTGCATGTATTTCTCGATGGGGAAACGGTAAAAAGTCGCTGCCAGACACCTCTATTAGTGGCTTAACTTGTCTAAGAACAAAAGGATCAGGCTTGGAAGAATTATACTTGCCCAGCTCTCCTTTCCCTCAACATCAGCCTTCAGGGCAGAGTCAGGAGGCGCACACACATTAGATGGTTGGCCAGTCCCACCAAAATTAAGCGATTCAGCCAACATTCATCTGATGTGTACGGCTAGCTTTATAATATTAAGGTAACACAATGTAAGGCTACGTCCACATCTGCGTGGTGGCCTAAACGCACGGGTCCGCTGCTTTCAGTTAAAAAACAACAGACACCCGACAGACCCCATTATTGTCAGTGGGGTCCATCGGGCTACATATATGACTGCTATTTTAGCAGTCTGCTTGTCTATTTCTCTAGTCCTCCAACGGATCAGAACAACAGACAGTCAACGCTAGTGTGAGACTAGCGCAACACTTACAAAATACATTAGGTAAGAACCCCCACACATACAGACTTACACTCTGAGGCTAAGTTCACGTCTGCGCCCTGTTCTCCGACGAAGAGCCGGACCACTAAAACAGCGGTTACCTGTGGACACCAGCGGACCACATAAATTGTATTGGGGTCCACCGTTTTTGTACTGAAACCGGCGGAGAGATAAGTCCTCACTTCAGGACTTTTCTCTCTGCTGATTTTTTTTCGGTTTCTGCGGCGGAGTCTCCGACGGAGATGTGAATTTAGCCTTAGTTACATGCAATCCAGAGTAAAACTGTATGCAGTATATTATCAAAATTAATTTTACCAAAAGTAAACTCAGCCCTGCCACATCTGTATTTAGTAGGGTTAATTTTTTCAATATAACATCCATTAGAGAAATCTATCAGCCTATAACTCAGATTTTGCATTCATTGGCTACCATAGTTCAGTATGTAAGGCTAGGTTCACACCTGTGCCTGCTCTACGTTTGGGGTTTCCATCTCCAAATCCTCTTAAAAATGCAGAGAGAAAAGTCCTGCAAGCAGAAAATGATGATTTATGGGGTCCATGGTTTTCCACGGGTAACCGCTTTTTAAGCAGATTAGGTTTCCATTCTTGGGGTCCCCAAGTGACCCAAATTACAGAAAGGCGAACGCAGGTGTGAATCTAGCGTTGACTGGTCACTAATGTTTTAGACAACTTAGTCTCATTCTTTAAAGCATGTGATATTGGACCAAATGCAATGCAGTTTAATTAAAAATGGGTCTGCCTTCTGCCTGAAAAACCTCTCTAAAGTTGCTGCCACCGGGTGTCTCCCTTCTAGTCAATTTACAGTTCACTCTTTTGCTACTGAGGAAATGAGTCCATAGATGCCAGATAAAGGCAAGACAGGAAGACAGTGAGTGTAGAGGTCCTATTCTCTCTTCAGACAGTGAATGGAGAGGGGAGGGGTTAATGCTCCTGACATCCTGCATAGACATGTCTGCAAACTGTTGCTGTTTGCAATAGAATGAGGATTCAGTAAATCTCACAATTTACAATGTAAGAAAAGTTTTCTATGTCCTTGTATCTACTTCTGGCTGCTTGTGTGATTACAGATGGGATATTATTCACAGACAACAAGCAGCTTTGCTGCTCATAGATTTTTTATTTTTTTTTTCTTGTGTGTTGTCTTCTTGGCTGCATGTATTTTCCCTGTATTTACAGTCCAGTGTTCCTGGATCCCCTATATTATGATCACTTGGAAATTTTTTTTCTTAATTTTTTAGCTATTGTACAGTTACTCCTGGCAGAATTTCAGAACATTATAACAATAGATGGGGTAGGGGAGCAGACTTTTCCTTATTGTACATGCCCACAGCCTCTGTGACAAATGCAATATGTGTCGCAGCCATAATGTGATTATTAGCAGCAGAAATACTTATAGGACATCATGTATGAAGGCTTATACAGTCATGGGACATACTTTCCAGCAAGACATTGCACATATTTCAACTTTTAATGAAAACTCAGATAACCTTTAACCTCAATCATTTTGTTTGACATTGGAAGCAAGTCAGTTTTTTTTTCTAGAAACAGCGCCACTCTTGTCTATTGGCTGTGTGTGGTATTGCAATTCAACTTCATTCACTTGACTTAGTGCATTTCTATTTACAAGCTTAGTGCTCTCCTATATACAACTCCCAGTTGAAATTTATTATTATTTTTTCAAGTATAAAGTGTCATGTGTGTCTGAGATCTATGTACAACGTATTTACATGCCACGCACCTGCCCGTGCCAGCTCACTCCTCAGTACAGTAGCTTTGTTAACTCTATGTAATAGTTTCCTGACATTATCTGTTAAAATGTGCTAATCGTTGTGAAAGTGGAATTATCCGGCAGTGCGGAGGCATTGGTGCAGAACACACCCCTGACCTATACTTCTTACTAATAAATGGCTTGGTACGCTCGCGAGCTTCCACGTATGAATTAACACACTGTGCAAATGTAAACAGAGATCCACTTAACAAATATATGGAAAGTCAAAGATTTAAAGGCCGTGGCAGATGTATATAAGATGCATTTGCATTTGCCAGAGCGGGAAAGCAGAGATATTCTTTATAAGCGGCATGAAGCGCATACATATTTGTTGAAAGCTGTGTCTACATAGCAGAAGCTAGTCTCATACTGATGAGTCTCGCAAGGTCTTTGCGGGTGCTTTCTACCACCACGTTATTGTGTATGCTGTGCATGGCTATAGGATCCGTGTGCACACTTAATGCTAGTCATACAGTGCACACTTAGTTTTTTCCATTCCTTGCTTGCTATAAATCACTGTTCCCAGTTTACAATAAAAAATGATGCAAGTACAGCATAGAATTTAAAGAGAACCCGTCAGCTCTCCAGGCATACTTGTTTTAATAGATTTTTGTATTCCCCACATGAAATTCTGGAAAATCTTTTTTTCTTATAATTTTGCTTTTTGCTGTTCCTCTGTTATTCCTCCTAGAAATGTAAGAATAAGTTAACAGCTGTGCTTTACCATTCCTCCTGGCAATAGAGTGTCTCTGAATAGTCTGATTCTGTCAGCACTGATTGGATAATGTCACGGTGTACAAGGAGATATACCCTACTAGTAGCAACTAGTTCTGAGAGTACAATATTGATATCCTATTTAGAATACTTATTACTGACTCCAGCTTGTTCTTGACAAGCTTAACTCTGCTGCCAGCTCTGACCTCGGCCTGTACCTGACCACACTCTGCCTGACCTCTGATGCTTTACATCAGTGTCTCTTTGCCAGCCATTATCTACAGCGAGATAAGTCCAGATCCCATTCTGGGGAATAAAGGGTGGAGATTGGGGAGGCTACTTAGAAAATACCATGGGAGTGACACAGTCGGTCCACCCCCAATGAGGGGTTGCACATGTGCAGTATGTTTAAATTGTTCCCTTCCTTTTTCAATTTAGTTACTATCCCATATATTACAGGATGAACTTTTAAAGGCTTCTTTGACATTACTTTTAATGTTATCTGCTTAGGCCATAGGCTTCCATTTAGCCAACTGAGGCCGAAAGAATATTTGATTGGAAACCACTGGGCACAGGGATCCCATTTTTTTCTATAGGGACTTCCGCAGCAGACTGTGCTATCCCATACTGGACTTCCAGTTGTAACAAGGGTGCCCATGTATGACTGATGCCACTGCATTCGGGTATACGTCAGAAGTATGATGTGTGTGTATATGTATATATATATATATATATGCACACACTACACACACACATATACATGCTCACCTGTCCCATTGCTCACTATCTCTCCTTACTAGTATGACACAATCCAGGTCTTTTTACAAATTGCACGTCCACTTCTAACATTCCCTGCACCCAACTACAGAGGATTCTGGTCTTTCAGTTTCATATAACCCTATACGTCCCAAGTTCTTAGTGTATGACCAAAACAAGTTTAGACTATTAACCCATTAAGGTCAAGGCTGGAGGACGCAGTGACAAGCGCTTTGCAGCGATGTCCATATCCTACAAATGGCATTTAACCAGTCTGTTTTCTGTATTTTAATTAAGTGCGGAGGAATGCTGGGAAAAATCCCTCTCCCTAAATCAGAGGTGAGCTGGAGAAAGTAAGCAGGGGAAGAGGACAATGTGACATGTACATAGCTTTGTACTTAATGATACACTGGGCTCCACTGCTGGAAGGTTGTGAGAGGTGAGACCAGAACCGTAGAGAGAAATGTTTTAAAATGTGGGAGACTTTGTCCAGACAGAATTATTCATAATGGGAGAAGGATCCTTTGTTATTTTGATCTTGCATGTTGGTGGCAGAATTCTGAAGGCCTGTGAGCTTGACAGAGGTCACCAGGGGAAGCAGAAGCTGCAGAGATTTCTCTTTGTCAGGTTCTCTGCCTCCCCCCTGCACCCTCCTCCATGAGCCACCCCACAAAGAGGAGTGATAATGGCCAGCCACTGTGCTGGAATGAAAGGGAATAGAGGCAGCAGGCAGATGAAAATCCCGTAAACAGTGTTCAGCGGAGGTATAATTGGGCTCTTCTCACGTTACGTCTTCCATAGCTGGAGCAACATCACCAGTGGGCATACTATTGAGCCCTTCCATGCTAATGAAATTCATGTCCATCAGTCACCCAGTGCAAATCTCAGACCCTGCCTTGACAACATCTTTATCTCTTGTCTGTTTAACCCCTTCAATTACTGCACTACTGTATAAAATGGGAAGATGTAAAGAGATCGCATTTTTGAGGAGGCCTCCCAAATGTACCAAATATCATTCATTATATTTAGTTTTGCCAAGTCAGTGGCATTGCTATAAATGACTGGCGTGGCAGACAGAGGAATCCACCCTTAGCTTCTCGTGACTTTAGTTGAGCACTCCAATTTCTCACGATCCAAATGAAATACAATATTGTGACATGCAAGCAAAACCTGACTAGATAAACGAGGGCTGGCATCAAGTATGGTGAGAGCAATACACCCCAAAACAATACCCATAGAACACAAGAGAAAAAGAAGGGTGTCAAAAAAGACCCAATAAATATTGCATATTTTATTGAAGTAGGCTAACACGCAAATGCCAATTTTATTGCACCATTTATTGGCACACTTCTTTATCTCTTGTGTTCTATGTTAACAAAACCATTAACAGGCTGCTATTCACAACACTACCACTGGATGGCAACATATAGACAAATATAGGATAGATATCTCCCAACAGAATATCATGAAATCTTGTTTTGTTTTTTAAGTTGAGATTTGATGAGTCAAGATGAAAGATAAGAAAAGACACCACATGTTGTGTTCGAACTGAATATTTGACCGGGTGAAAATAAGCCATTTGTTTTTATCCTCTTGCAATTGGCTATGTTAAAGGGGCTGTGCGGGACTTCAAAAACATGGCTGCTTTCTTCTCCTCAGGAAGCGACCTCACGTCCGTTGGTAACATGGCCATGCTGCAGCTCAGTCCCATTCATTTTAATGGGACTGAGATGTGGCATTACCATCTGACCAACGTACGTGAGGTCACTTCCTGAGAAGAAGAAAGCAGCTATGTTTTTCAAGTCCTGCAACAACCTCTTTAAGACTTTGACATTATATTTTTCCAACGTATTCTTTGTTCATGCATATTTTTGTGCATATATCATGTGTAAGGGTATCTCTGGATGAGTCCATAAAGTATAATGGACCCTTTTGGCTTATGTTTAGGCGATTTGCATGGGTATATTTTTCGCTGTACTGAAAATGCTGTCAACTATGCTTTTCAGTATGGAAGATGCTGCAATTAATGGTGCGGAATATCATTTTTCGCATATCTATGCCATATATCTATCTAAAAAAAAAAAAAGATGAAGTCTGAACATGGCTTTATTCATACACAAGTAAGTAAAGGCCCCAGAAGTGAATACTACACATCTCTAGGCATCTTTATACAGATGTCTCCCGCATACTCTTGCTGGCTCACCCCAACATCAAGATTCCAATTCATTATACAGTAATTTCCTATAATTATATAGGTGTTACTATGTATACCATCTACAGACCTCCCCAGCTTTGCATTCTTGTTAGAACTTAACCTCATTAACCCTTCTGTCACCAGAGGGGACACGCAAGCAGTGGCGGGCATTGACAGACCAGTAGCAGTTGTTTTCGCCTGGAGAATATGCATGTAAATATTTGTTTAAATTGTGATTTTAAGCCAAATGGAAGTTCTTTTCTCTTTGCCCTAAGCAGTGTTCAAAGCCGCGCTCAGTGCAATTCCCCTAATATCATCCTTTCACAGTCAAGACGGTGCAGGAGGCTGGTTTTATAAATCGGAAGCGTCTCCTAGCATTTCTCCCATTCTAAATGTGCGTTAGTGCTGCCTGAATTACATGCCTTCTCCACTGCTCTCAGCTCCCATCATTGAGCCGGTATCCAGCGCTCACAGCGAGACGCAAAGCTTCATATTAAACAGCCCCAGGGCTGTGCCACTTCTACATTCACCTAATTGATTGATCTGTGGGAAAATTAGAGCTTAGATTTCAATTGTGATTGATTGAAGAGGAAATGTTCTAAAAGATCCTTTTACAATAGCAAATAGTTTAATAGATTGTGATAGACATTTCCTTCAGCAGATCAGGTATCAAACGGAGAGAGATAAAGAAAGATGACGTCTACTGTAAAATATCTTTATATTACTCATTATCCAATCTGACATGTTTTTAGCTGAACTGTATAATTCTAGCTTTGTTTTTTTTTTTCTAGCCTTATTTCATTGCAAAATCCTGACTGTAACAGTTCTTTCCATGCCTCTCGGTGTCTATAAGAGCGGATTGGATGTCATGGAGGCCTTGGAGCACAGCTGGCTGGAATACGCCACGTGCGCTGACACTCTGCCTGCTGCTTATATCGGACACAACTTTTCTAGTCTATGAGGGGACTCTCAAGACAGTCAGGAAGTTACTAAGTAGTCTTAAAGGGAGTCTGTCAACAGAATGACATAAAGAGCGATATATTGGCATTGGAGGCAGTGACTCATAAGAGAAAACTCCATTTGATTCAGGTGACCCTAACCTATCTATCCGCAGGGCTTTGTTGATATGCTGGTTTCCGGCCAACAGACTCCCTTTAGCATGTACAGATATGTCCACCCTTAACTTAGCTATAATTTGGTTAAAGACTCCAAAAGGAATGTTAAAGAAGGACACATCTGTAGTTCAGATAGATCAAGTACTAACCAAGGGCAACAAATGATTCACTAAAATTCATTGGAGTACTAAAACATAACCTCTATTTATTTAGCTGAGGGTGGGTTCACACTTGTGCCGGAGTCCATCCGCCACAAATCCGACAGAAAATCTCGGAAAACTGTATAGGGACTGAATAGGGAAAGGTTTACGACCCTCTGCCCCGCGAAGCCGATTTTTTCGCTGGAAACAAAGTCCTGCATGTCCGACTTTGTTTCCAGCGAAAAAAACGGCTTTGCGGCACAGAAGGTGTAAGTGCACACTCGCGCATTGCTTTACAAACCCATTCAAAGGAATGGATTTTTAAGCAACGCGTCACAAACCTTTCCCTATCCAGTCCCTATACAGTTTTCCGAGATTTGCTGCAGATGGACTCTGGCGCAAGTGTGAACCCACCCTTACTTATATAGCGCCATCATATTTCGCAGCACTTTACAGACATTTCCAGTCACTGTCCCGTATAGGGCTCACAATCTATATTCCCGATCTGTTTGTCTTTGGAGTGTGGGAGGAAACCGGAGAAAACCCACGCAAACACTGGGAGTACAAATTCCTTGCAAATGTTTTCCTTGGCAGGATTCGAACCGAGGACACCAGCGCTGCAAGGTTACAGTGCTAACCACTGAGCCACTGTGCTGCCCACCTGTACTTTTATATTGAAATATAACACCCCCCCAGTGTCTGCCTAGATAAGGAGGTATATGCCATAAACAGAGCAAAACCCACCCGCCACTCCTGCCTGTGTTAATGTCCTTTGAATATACAGTAGTAAATCAAAATGCAAATGGTGGTATGAGTTATAGTTTTTGGCTGTCTTCATTTGCTTTCATAGTAGCAGCAGTGTACATACTCAACCACCATTCCATACATAATATTCCTCATTCCTCTTGTGTGGGGGCAGGGTATTGGGAACTGGGTTCTCCCATTTTAGCAATTGATGGGGGTCTTAGTGGTTGCACCTCGGATATAGGATATAACATCAACTACCAAGGTGATAAATATTTTGGCGGCCATATACATTCAATAACAGCAGATGTTGGGGAAGAAGAGTCAAGCAACTGGATTTCAGCATGCCCTATGCTTTGTTCTAAAAGAAAATAAACTACCACCAGGGGTGTGGATAAGCTACCACCAGGGGTGTGGATAAGCTACCACCAGGGGTGTGGATAAACTACCACCAGGGGTGTGGATAAGCTACCACCAGGGGTGTGGATAAGCTACCACCAAGGGTGTGGATAAGCTACCACCAGGGCTGTGGATAAGTTACAAGATCATGTGTGCCAAGCTAAACTTGTATATACATGAAAGAAGGTGGCAGGAGTTATAGCTAACATGAAGGCATATGGGTTCGATAGGGGTGGATTCAGAAATGGTGATTTAGCATAGGACCCCTTTAAATCAGCTGGTGTCTCTCTTTATGCAGAAGCTTTCATTCTGGTCACTACCCATAGAAACATGGTTGGTGCAGCGCCATGCTTTAGCTAATAGATAATGGTCCTGAGCAGGGAATATCATTCAAGGGAACACCATTAGCTACATGTAGAAAACATAGAATTAAATTGTCTAAGTGGTAACATGGAATATATTAAAGAAAATAGTGTAAAAGTGGAGACTTTGCCCATTGCCATCATTTTCTTATCTGTAAACACTGGTGGAGTAAACATGGACAGCTCCTCTAGTATTTGTCTGCTCTAGTACTTTTATACATAAGTAGTTTGCTCTATGACATTATCTTCTATTGTACGATAAATGTAATTTCACATTTGATTTCTGTAGTAGGTGGTAGTGACATAACACGTAGTTATCAGCATGCCAATGTGCACTGAATACAACATAGGCAATAAGAAGCGCATTACTATGTATATAGTATGACGTTATTAATATATCATTTATTCCATAGACACTTTTACACATGTTCCACCATTGAGACTATTCCTATCTATCTAAAAATTCATGGGATCCTCAGTTGCGTGATCTCATATTGACCACCTGAGATTTACATGTCCTTCTGCTCTCTTGAGGTCACCATCTCAGAAACCAAACTCCTGTGTGGTAAAACTGCCTGGATTGTACTGCACTGGCTCTCCACTTGGTGTGGACAGAAACTCCTAACACGGTCACTGCTGATCATTAGACAGCACCTGTCACACATTTATAAGCTAGAAGACAACAGCTCAACTTTGCTGGATGTATACTAATGGCACTTAGGATATTAATATTTTGTCCCCTTAATGATAAATTGTAAGGTGTGCAGTCACCTTAATACAAAGGAGGTGAAGGCACAGCATGTATACTGCTGTCGTCTTTGAGTATATAACCTCTTTATAGAGTTCAAAAGTTTCATGGAGAGTCTCCTAGTGACAGGAAGCATAGCTAAAATATGTTTTAGTTCTGTGCCCTAACCCTTTATCTAACTATATTGGCCAAAGTAAAGAGCCTTATTGGCACCGCTCAAAACAAGAGCTGCCTAGCTTAAAGGCTATGTACACCATTAAAGCTATGTTTATTTTTTGAACAATATTTATTTTTGGCTAAGAATGCTTTTTTGTAATCGGATTTAATTAAAAATGTTGCTTTCTTAGGCTTCCGCAATTCTATGTATAAGCACTACAATACAAGCTGTAGAATGTAGTTTCTTATTTATTCGGTCAGACTGACTGCACGACGGCTCCTTCTTCTCCACAACCATCTCTATACTTCTAAACAAACTATAAGACTTATTTCTGACCAGATCAAAGTTCAACTTGTTGTGATCATAAATCAGCTTGAAAGATCTTTCAGGAGAGGTCAAAGAACGGCTGGAGAAGAAGCTGTGGGGGAGTCAGTTAGGTAAGAAATGTCACTCTACAGCTTGTATTGTGGTGCTTATACATGAAAGCTGTAGACACCAATTGAAGCAATGTTTTTAATTACTCTATTAAAAATTATTTTTAGCCCAAAATATACATTTAAGAATATAAACCCAAAAAATTGCTTCAAAGATATACATAGGCTATAAGACTATTCATTTTCCCATTTGGATACACAGAAGACAGGCACCACATGGAGAGGAGTGCTTTCTCTAGCCCGTTAAAGGGGCTAGCATAGATTGGACAACATCTGGCCATTATTCATATGATCTATTTCTTACTGGTTAACCCCGCACTGTTTGAGTGCTGCCGCTGGTGCACTGTTGAGGCCCATGGATGACTGCAATGGTCATGTGTTTTGACGTGATGTCATTGCAGACAAAGGCTGGTTGGCTGAACCAGGGCAACTCTATAAAAGCGAGGTATTTACGAGGTAAGTAACGGTTCTTTTCTTTTTTAAGACATTTCCTACCACCCTTGACTAGAATTTTTCGAATCTCAGGCAACCCCTTTAAGTTTGACTTTTTTAATAATGAATTACCAAAATCGCAATAACCAAATGCAAAATATTCCGCTAGCCAACCATAGCATGGATAGCATTGGGCAGCACGACGGCTCAGCGCTGGAGTCCTAGGTTGCAGTCCAGCCAAGACCAACATCTGCAAGGAGTTTGTATGTTCTCCCCATATCTGCGTGGGATTCCTACAACACTCCAAAGACATATCCATAGGGAATTTAGATTGTGAGCCCTATATGGGAACAGTGTCAATAATATCTATAAAGTGCTGCGCGATATAAGTAAGCAAATAAATAAGCATAAAAAATACCAATTTTGGTTTGTATTTCCTACCCATATGATCATAGGTCATTACCCAATATTGCTCCCAACATGTACGCTACTTATTTTGAGATTTCCAAGGAAACCAGACCCCATCTTGTTGACTGGGTATTCCTGTCCATATTTGCATTCATTGTGCTGATGCTGCATGTCTATGATATGTTGAAACACAGGGGGCTATTTTTGCGGAGACAACATATTGTGCATGTTTTCCGTTTGTTTCAGCACTTTGAAAGCACACATCACGGTGGGAAGCGCTCGCCAGCGTCTCCTCTCTCCCATGCGCCCTTTATTATGTGTGTTCGAGCAGCAGCTGCACAAATCCATAAGCAGTGTGATTAGTGAGTGACACGCAGTGCTGGGCCTGCCTTGCTACAGAAATGACCAACAGCAAGTCCCAGGTGCTCTCCACCTTTATATTAATACCACTCTGCTGTATAAATGAGAAGACGCTGTGCATAGGAGCTGCCCTGGAGGATTTCATTTGACAGTCAGATTTCCCGGCAGTTGCTCTCTTCGTTAGGCTGCAAGAAGTACCTAATAAGCCGGTGGAAGGAGATGCCTGTGTTCCTGTCTGAGGGACAGCTTTAGCACACACACATCCAGCAGGGCTGATCATTACAAGGGCGTTCGGCACCATGAATAAAAAGTGTCACTAGCACTCCCCCTTCCTCCCGGTATAGTATGTCAGCCCTGTCACACACACAGCGCAGGTGGCACAGCTCCGTCTTAGCAAATTGGAGAGCAGATCCCTCCTCGACTCGCTGTCTGAAGCTGCGGAGGAACAGCTGTGAGCCTTTAACTGGGATCTAAAGGCAGCAGGACAAGTCAGGGACTCCCCATCTTTCTAAAATCTGTCGGGTATCAAACAGTATGAGCTACTGTATTCATTACTGGCCGACTCTTCAAATACATTTTGTCAGAACTTTCCTTGCCTTTGTTACACGCGCAGCAGTGCATTTTGGGGCTCATGTATCATTGTGCGGTTGACCTAAAAATGACGTTGGGGGAAAATGTGCTCCATATGTTTAATGGGGCGACTAATGACTGTTCCAGACATGTTCAGGTTTTAATGAAAGGGCTGGGGATAACAGGTCACAGGTAATGCAACTTATATATATATATATATATATATATATATATATATATCCGTGCACTTGGCAAGGGTTTTGCAGAAAAAGAAAAATATGCTGTAGGCCTCTATAAAGTATATCCCTATGTCTGTAGAATTTTAGACACTTTAAGGAGCAAAGAAATAAAATAACACCCTTGCGGTATGTTCACAAAGTTTTTTTTGCATTGATTCCAATGATGGAAACTCATCTGAATCAGGGGAAAAACTCCTCAGATCTTCCAAGTCAGTGATGGACGTTTCTTTCTTCTGTGTGCTTCTCATTCATGCCAAAGTTGTAAGGTGGATCTTCGGGAGAATGCTTGTGGAAAATGGGGTACAGGGCGGCTCTCGACTTTGAAAGACTCAATTGCACACAATTCTCACCACCCACCATCGGTTCTTCCCACACTACTGTATGACATCACCTGATTAGCCTACCTGTCTCTGGACCAATGCCTGATGAAGGGACAAGTTCCCGAAACGTTAACGTGGCACCTTACAACGAATTGTGAATAAACACTTTTGCAGAAAAAAATGGAGTGCCGTAACATTTCTTTTTTACATGGTTTGGGAGAATGCCGTGCTCTGTGCACTTTGAAAATGTTTGACTTAGGCCACGTCCCTTTTGGGATGAGACACCCCTTTTTTCGTGATGTGGGCACACAATGTGCTGGACACATCCATTTTCAGAATGTGACTGGCATATAAAATACCCGCTTTACATTTTAGAAGAAGCATTCCACTGGGCCCCGGGCAGGTGGCCACATAATCATTTAGATTCATGGAAAGGCCCAAAAAGAGAGTGCAAAGTGAGGCAGAAACCCAAAAATATAAGCCTGAATTTTTTAACAGGTATTTTATGCCATGTGAACATACCGTTAGAATTCGGTGTCGTGTCATTCTTCTGGAAGTGTGCGAAGCTATTGGTAAATGGGTGTTACCATTAGCCTTGTCAAAACAGTGTGTGGCCACACAGTCGGACACTGTCAGCCCTGATTTAAGTGTCAAAGTATGCATGGACACTTCCCCTTGTCAAGGAGTTGTCGGAGTAGTCATGCATTTCCAGGAGGAATAAAAGACGACGGCACAAAATTCTCCAATTAGATGCTCTGAAGTTTTGTTTCACTGAATGGTAGTATTTACTAAAACAGCCATGAGAGCAAGATGGCTCCTCTCTTCTGCTTTTTAACTAGTTCCGAACCACCCATTGACTATATACGTCCTGGTGGTCCAGTCCGAACCCTGCAAGGATGTAACCATACATCCTTGGTAGGTTAGGCTGCAGCACAAAATCGTACAGCTATAAAATGGGGAGCCGGACCTCCAGTAGGGAAGGCAGGGATGGTTTATAACCAATGAGCACTGTGTGAACAGCTATGGGAGGCACCATGATGTACCTCTAACTGTTAAAATCCTCCCACCCCCCAAAAAAACAAAAATGTAAAAAACATACAAATTTCCCCTCATTTTTTATTTACATTTTTTCAGATATTAGAATAAAGAAAAAATGTGGCAAAATAAAGCCCAATTTAGCAAATTGGCAAAAAAAAAACGAACCAATAACCTAAAGAAAAAAAATGTTATAGCCCTCCAAACCGCATGTACAAAAAAAAACCCAAAAATGTGTCCAGTCCTGAACCAGGGAAAATAGCCCGGTACTGAAGTGGTTAAAGGGATTGTCCAGTTTCAGCAAATACATGTTGTTATTTTTAAAATGAAAAGTTGTACAATTTCCCAGTATACTTTCTGTATCAATTCCTCACGGTTTTCTAGATCTCTACTTGTAGTCATTGATTCTGCTTACTTCTGGTTGATAAAAATCAGTCCATGGTCATGTGATGTACAGTCTCGTTACCAGGCAGATGTCTGATTATTGTGCTGTGACTATGACAAGCTGTGCACCTGTGTGTCCATCACATGACCATGGACTGTATATCACATGACCATGGACTGTCCATCACATGACCATGGACTGTCCAGCACATGATCATGAACTGATTTTTATCCACTGGAAGTAAACAATGAATGACATCAAGCAGTTACAATTTTTCTGTATATGGTAAGATTTTCAAGGTAGGAAATTGCCTGGCACATATCAGGAACTCTGAACGGTGGCCACATCTTCAACTTCATCTGTCCATTGCTGTCCACCATTTTGATACAAGGGTCCCCCAACAATAAATTGATCTCCAGATGTCATGCTGCTGGGACCCAAAGCAATCTGTTTAATCTGTGGTGTACCGAGCAGCAATTGTTCAATCTCCCTGCAGCGCCACCAATGGGGAATTGTTGTATTTCATCATTGTAACATTGAAGTCAATGTACGGCATTCATAAAACCTTGTCCTCTATAGGAAGGAACACTCTATGTAACAATTCTTTACTCCAACTCCTCTTCCACTAACTAATTCTCTAATAGAAAGTAGGTTTTCTAAGCCAGGCGACCACTTTATCAGCCCAAACATATGGAGCACCCTAGTCTGGATCACATAGTGGGGCAGATTTACTAATTCTAAAAGTTAGACAGTGTAAAGTTAGATTAAACCACCTTAAACTGGCCAGATGTATTATAGTGTCTGATACTGGATGATACTGTAAATCTCTTGCATTAGACTTTTTAGTTAAACTTTGCCTCTTCTATTAGTTGGCTTAGTGTATGCCTAAAAGTGTGGCAAAATTTTGGCAAGTTTGGTGCACAATGTTGCAATTTAGACCATGCCCACTTTCTGCTAGGCCGTGCCCCTTTCTGCTAGGCCGTGCCCCTTTCTGCTAGGCCGTGCCCCTTTCTGCTAGGCCGTGCCCCTTTCTGCTAGGCCGTGCCCCTTTCTGCTAGGCCGTGCCCCTTTCTGCCTGTACAAGCTGTTAGTGTGTCTAAAAAGTGTCGAAAACACTTGACATGCTGTATGCTGGCTCTGGCATGGCAGGTGCACTGAAGGCTTCAGCATATCCTATTTGTATGAAAACCCTGCAGTGATATTGGATGTTTTATTCCAAGCAGGGAGCCGCTTACCCACATTTCTCTAGTAGGAAGTAGTTAACATTGCATGACTGTCTAGGATAGGAGAAGTGATATCCAGAGGAATGACCTTCTGTCCTTATCTTAGTGCCTCATTGCTTTCAGTACATTTGCTATAATAACATGTATATCTTTAAAACGTCTCCTGAGACTGGAAATGAATTATATTTCACCAGCTGACAGAGTAATGTTTGCAGCGCTTCTTCCCTGCTCGGTGTCAGAGGGAGACGTCAGCTTTATTGTCACCAGTGTTAGAGGCAGAGAAACCTGACAGGTAGTCAAAGCACAAATGCCAGGACAAATTAACAGCGAAGACTACAAGACACCATTCCCGCTGAAGCGTGGGGGCTACTTTCCACTTCGGTACCAAATAAGCCAGCTCTAGTTTTAGTTTCTTAGATTGTGTCTTGCACCTCTTCAACTCCTGTTCATTTACCAATTTAATTCCAGACTCCCCAATCTGGCTCTGCCAATCCATCAGCAGAATACAGGCTACCACTTAATGTATGGGCTGCAGCCACAGGCTGACATGTCTGAGAGACAAGCAAGGAGAAATTGAAAGAAGGATTAATCCCTACTTAGATATAAATTGGCTAAGGACATGACATTTCTGTGAAACTGCTGTGCTATGAAACATGGATGTAAGAGGCAGATGGACTAGATAGATAGGAGTAGATGTGGAAAGATAGATAGATAGATGGATAGAGTATATAGATAGATGGAAGTAGACAGATATAGATATGAATGGATATATAGATGGATAGATATACATAGATGGGAGTAGATAGATGTGGAAAGATAGATACAGTCATATGAAAAAGTTTGGGCACCCCTATTAATCTTAATCATTTTTAGTTCTAAATATTTGGGTGTTTGCAACAGCCATTTCAATTTGATATATCTAATAACTGATGGACACAGTAATATATCAGGATTGAAATGAGGTTTATTGTACTAACAGAAAATGTGCAAGATGCATTAAACCAAAATTTGACCGGTGCAAAAATTTGGGTACCCTTATCATTTTATTGATTTGAATACTCCTAACTACTTTTTACTGACTTACTGAAGCACAAAATTGGTTTTGTAACCTCACTGAGCTTTGAACTTCATAGCCAGGTGTATCCAATCATGAGAAAAGGTATTTAAGGTGGCCAATTGCAAGTTGTTCTCCTATTTGAATCTCCTCTGAAGAGTGGCATCATGGGCTCCTCAAAACAACTCTCAAATGATCTGAAAACAAAGATTGTTCAACATAGTTGTTCAGGGGAAGGATACAAAAAGTTGTCTCAGACTTTTAACTTGTCATTTTCCACTGTGAGGAACATAGTAAGGAAATGGAAGACCACAGGGACAGTTCTTGTTAAGCCCAGAAGTGGCAGGCCAAGAAAAATATCAGAAAGGCAGAGAAGAAGAATGGTGAGAACAGTCAAGGACAATCCACAGACCACCTCCAAAGAGCTGCAGCATCATCTTGCTGCAGATGGTGTCACTGTGCATCGGTCAACAATACAGCACACTTTGCACAAGGAGAAGCTGTATGGGAGAGTGATGCGAAAGAAGCCGTTTCTGAAAGCACGCCACAAACAGAGTCGCCTGAGGTATGCAAAAGCACATTTGGACAAGCCAGCTTCATTTTGGAAGAAGGTCCTGTGGACTGATGAAACAAAGATTGAGTTGTTTGGTCATACAAAAAGGCGTTATGCATGGCGTCAAAAAAACACAGCATTCCAAGAAAAACACTTGCTACCCATTGTAAAATTTGGTGGAGGTTCCATCATGCTTTGGGGCTGTGTGGCCAATGCCGGCACCGGGAATCTTGTTAAAGTTGAGGGTCGCATGGATTCAACTCAGTATCAGCAGATTCTTGAGAATAATGTACAAGAATCAGTGACGAATTTGAAGTTACGCCGGGGATGGATATTTCAGCAAGACAATGATCCAAAACACAGCTCCAAATCTACTCAGGCATTCATGCAGAGGAACAAGTACAATGTTCTGGAATGGCCATCCCAGTCCCCAGACCTGAATATCATTGAACATCTGTGGGATAATTTGAAGCGGGCTGTCCATGCTCGGCGACCATCAAACTTAACTGAACTGGAATTGTTTTGTAAAGAGGAATGGTCAAAAATACCTTCATCCAGGATCCAGGAACTGATTAAAAGCTACAGGAAGTGACTAGACGCTGTTATTTTTGCAAAAGGAGGATCTACTAAATATTAATGTCACTTTTCTGTTGAGGTGCCCATACTTTTGCACCGGTCAAATTTTGGTTTAATGCATATTGCACATTTTCTGTTAGTACAATAAACCTCATTTCAATCCTGAAATATTACTGTGTCCATCAGTTATTAGATATATCAAATTGAAATGGCTGTTGCAAACACCCAAATATTTACAACTAAAAATGATTAAGATTAATAGGGGTGCCCAAACTTTTTCATATGACTGTAGATGGATAGATATACATAGATGGGAGTAGATGGATAGATTATATAGATAGATATGAGTAGATATAGATATGAGTGGATAGATTAGATAGATGGGAGTAGATAGATGTGGATGGATAGATAGTAGATGTATAGGAATAGATAGTAGATATGATATAGACATTTGATAGATATGAGAGAGAGTAGAAAAACAGAGTAGATAGATATGATAGATATGAGAGAGATAAAAAATCAAACAGATAAGACAGCAAAACCAAAAAAGTGCTATTGTGCATTGCAATCCAACATTCAATGTATAAAAAAATTATATATATAAAATTATTGCAAATAATTTATAAAACAGTCTGGCAGCATGTACCATCCCAGATGGAATCTGTTTATTGCGCCAGATAACACTAAGTATCAGCTAACACAGGAGCCTTTATCAACTGTTCTAGATTTATAGATATGGGAAATAAATCAGATATTAGGAGATCGCTTTGTAATGTGAGTGGTAGAGAGAGAGAGAAGTTGAATATGATAGATAGATAGATAGATAGATAGATAGATAGATAGATAGATAAAGATATTCACAATCAGACATGAAAGAATTCTATAGTGTCAGGTAGTAAACTCCTAGTGACCTAGTAATTGGGTATTGGCTCTGGTATTGCCAGTCTGGCACACTCACCTATAACATAGCGGGCGTTTTCCTGCTGTACTCGACTCCTGTCCCGTATACGTATTACTGCTGGGAGCTCAGCATATTTTGAGGTGTGGCTACGAGGGGGGTGAAGTAACACCTCTAATGTGCTGCTAAGGAATCTGTTTTGAATATTTTATGCAAAAAAATATTAACAAGAATTAGCCATCAGACAAAGCTGGAGAATCTCCTGGGCATCAGCTGCTAATTCACACATACAGAAACATTTTGTTTTTATGTTTTCACTGGTGTGAAAATATTACACTCTGTACTGTGAAATCATGGTGGACTGTGGGTAAACTGCTCATTCCTGTCCCCTGGGCTCTATATTTTGCCTTTTTCCTTCTGACAAGCACAAGTACAGTAGTCTCAATTCTGTTGCCAAATATTCTACGTCCACTGTACTGGCGGATGGGACCAGAGTTTTTTCCCAGTGCAGGAATGAAGCATTTTCTTCTCCTTTCTACTTTATATTCTTCTCTTTCCTTTTCCTTTTTTCGTGTATTGATTCCTGGGATAACATACAAACAGCGTGTGGTGTGATGATCTCCCATGGTGTTAACGAAACGCGCATCTTTATGTGATAACTGTAACCCATACGTAAAGTATTCTAACCACACAGTCGTTTCTATAATGTAGCATAACACAAAGTACAAAATGAAAATCTTTTACAGCTTCAGCACTTCTGTCCGGAGATGTTTCTCCACTCTCTATGCCACCCCCTTTGCTGGAGTGAGATTGCAACAATTTTTGCAACTTTTTTTTTAAAAAAGGAACTGGCATGTAATTTCTTAAGTCTGGCGTTTCCTATGCCAGGCTTAATAAAGTCCCCAACTGGCGCAAGGCATGCCTGAGTTATTAAGAGCCTCTGGCCTCTTAATAACTCAGTGCCGTGTGCCAGAATATCTTATGTAACCCATGCCAGTTTTCTGGCAAATTTATCATCCCCACTCCGCCCGCAAAAAGTGGCTAGTGGGGCACAGAATGAGGGATGTGTCAAAAATGCGCTGTCATTACTCCCATCTAGAAGACTGGTGCAGAGGGGTTAATAAATCTCCTCCATTGTTTATAAATCTGCCTTAAATCAGCTCAACAAGCTAAATGTGCCCTCTTTCACACCCACTTGACAAATCCCTTCCATATTTGCATTGTAGGTTACGCCCCTATTTCTTTGTTCACATTCCTTCTTGAATATGTTCAAAAAAGTATCTGCAGCACATAATAAATGGGGTGCTAGGGGTGTACGCCAATTTTTTTGTTGCAGATTTCACTACCATTTTGACATATTTTTATTTGTAAATCTGTTCCATGGTTTTCCATTTTTACCTATGGTTACCCTGTAAGGTGCACGTTTTATACTCACTTGTGGTGAGCTGTTATGTTTGGTGGGACAGCTAGAAGTCCGGCTGATAGTTCTGTGTCGTATGCTTCATTTTTGGCTGAATTGCAATTTATGTCACCCTTTGGAATGGCCTAGTTGCACTGATCATAGTCCTTATAGACCTTAGCTGACATGTGATCTTAGTCCTCGTAGACCTTAGCTGACATCTAACACTGCACGCACACCACTGATACACGCAGTGAGAAATCACCTATTTTAGAAATCTATTTATACTCCTTCAGTGATGCCTTATTGTGGAGTCACCTGCAGTGAGGTGGTGTTTTCTGCTCTAAAATTCTAATAATATCCAATATAAGTAAAGAAAGGATCCCATTAAAACTGGTACATTGTGCTATGAACAGTGTGGGGCTTAAAAGGCATGGTGTACGACACTGGGATTTTCTCTTTGCAGTTCTTTCAATCCTAAGACTCCATGCACACGACCGAGTCTGCTTCACATGTGAGGCCATGTTTGCAGTGGAATGCAGTCAGATGTGACATCCAAGTGCGCTCCATGATGCGTTCATGTCTATGAGGCTTCTGTTCTGATGACACGACGCATGGATAGGACCTACTCTATAATCATCCATCATCAGAATGGATCGGAAGCCCCCATAGACATGAATGCACTTGGATGCCACTCCGACTGTCATCAGACTGCATTCTGCTGCAAACTTGTCCCCACATCGGAAATACACTCGGTCGTGTACATGGGGCCTTATGCATATTTATTCTTCCCCAGAAAGAATAATACTGTCTCTCTAAAGCCACCTATAGGTAACTACCCTGTAAATCAATGTCCAGTCCTTTAAAGAGCCCTGGAACAGAGATTTCGGTCAAACTGAAGTCACCTCCAAAAGAAAAAAAATCCCAATCTGTAAAGCACTCTTTCAGGGTTCTTGACTCTCATCAGTAGAAAGCAGGGTACTTGATGTCTGAGAGTAGCTTGAGATAGCTTGAGTGTAGTATGTTTTTTACAGTAGGCATTGGGCACTGTCCTGAGAAAATTAGTTTTCTTCCTTCTGGAGGAGAGCTATCTTACCAGTGCTACCCTAAAAGTCAATATCTGACCCATTAAAGACCATTGAAACATGACTAGGGATTTTAGCTAAGCCATATTCACTCCTTATGTAATTCACTGCCCCCTCAGTGCCTGCACTAGGTATATTTCATAATGTATAAGATGTAAAAAGAGGTTTAAGATTAGAGGAACATAAATTATATCAGATGGGTGGGGGTCCGACACCCAGACTCCACACTGGTCAGCAGATTCTGCTGCCAGAAGCGATCAGTGTAGGGTCTGAGTGTTGGACCCCCACCCATCTAAAACCAAAGACTTATCCTGTGGATTGTCATCAGGTCCTATTACCCTTAGATCTCAGACAACCCCCCTTAGGTTTCTGGCATATTGCTTGGCTTCTTATGATACTGGCCCTAAAATGGCTCCATTGGGTGTCCCATCAGGTTGTATGAGGTAACATAGTCTACCTCACTATTTCCACTACCCTTTTTATTTATTTTTTTGTTTTTTTAGTTTTGCTTATACTGACCTATACCATATAGACAGCGGCTAGAAGGACACTCTCCATCTAGCTCCATCTAACTTGCAACCTTATGGATACATTTTGTTTGTAAGTCAAAAGTGATGTGAATTCAGCCTAAGGCTATGTTCACACTACCATTAATTACAGTCCATTGCTGTCATCTGTCATAGAATGAGAGCAACGGTCATTATTGGTAGTAGAATGACTGACTCTGATGGAGCTCCCTCCATCTGCATCAGTGTCCATTGACTACGGTATAATGTGAAAAACATGATGGAATCTTTTTTCCACCATGTTTGTTTACTTTTGTAATGAAAGGAAAAGTCCTTGGGGTGAATGCAGACGGACACCAGATGGAGAGGAGTCTCCGTCTGCATCTGATGTTTAATGTCTGTTGCTCTCATTCAGTGTGGATAAGAGCAACGGACATTAAATAACCGTACTGTGAATCCACCCTTAGGGCTCATGCACACAACCATGTGCGAGCCGCCGGCCGTGATTGAATAGCATGGGAAGCACACGGATGTCATCTGTGTGCCACCCATACACTGCCCATGCTTCCCAGCCCCATTCATGGGGTCCAGTGAGCACGGCCGCAAAACCAGACAGGAATAGGACCTATCCCTGAGTTTTGTGGCATGGACTATCGGCCTGCACATGGATCTGTGGAAATCACGGTCACGTACATGGGCCCATAGAAATGAATAGGTCAGTGTGCTATCTGTGAAAAACGGTCGTGTGCATGGAACCGTAGACTATAAGTCCAGTAGGGAGTAATGACCATGGCACAGTCCTGTGAAATACATTGGCTTTACAGCATACATTGTACAAGAGAAGAATAATAAAAAGCAATGTGATTGACTTTAATAACACAACATGGCTGCTGTTAAAATAATTTTTGCTCAGAACATATTTTGGCATTTTTAACAAAGAGAATTGGCACTGTAGGGTAGCCCCGCTCAAAGAATAGCAGAGAAGTTTTCTACTTGGCTCTCTCTTCTGCAGTCTCCTCAGAAGGTGCTCATTTAAATCCATTTGCCTTGTTCTTTTGCAATGTCTGTCTATACCCTCAAACGCCGTGCATACAAGCCATGCGCTAATTAAGATGATTTTCCAGCGTGCGTTCCCCTCCTGACCTTTCGGAAACAATGTGTTTTGCTGCATCAACAAATTAACTGCAAATCAGATGTTGCTTTTGTAAATAATATCTGCTCCCTCCGAGTGGGCTCCCACATATGGCTGATCGTCCTATACAAGAGATGGCAGCTGTACATAAGAGGAGAAGAACCTAACAGCCTTGTCGTCTAATTACGTGAAAGTAAGAAGGTATATGCTAAGTATATAGTGTCACTGCCAGCCCTTGCCTCAAGATCTGGATGCTGGGCATACTAGAAACTCGGACACATATGACACTATAGATGATTGAGAGACAGCGGTGGCAGATCAGGGGTTAACCCCAGACCTTCTTGTAGGAACCCCGAGCTTATCAGATTTGCATGTTTCATTTTTAGAATATGCTGCAGCTTTTCCATCCCGCAGGGGATCCTGCTCAGGCTGTGGACGAGCTTACTGTATGTGCAGCCCGGAGAGAGCGAGAAAACTTTCTATTGGAAAAATTGGCTTAAGGCAAGGATTATCTGTGTTTGAAACATTACTTCTCAGGGCTATCTGGTGTCCTTGGAGTAGCTGAAGGACATATGTGGGATAGGTAAATCTCCACGTTGCAGAAATTTGCAATTAAAACGAGCCTTTGAGCTCCAAGTGGTCAGCATCCAGCCCTGCGATAAAGCGTGTTTATCTTCTCGACATTCTCACAGAACTACACAGAGATGCTGCCCTCACAAATGCTGCTTTTTGCTCCCTTCGGAGCTACTGTTTATTTTGTTGGCAATCTTTTCGGTGACCATTTCGTGCTTGTCTATTGAAAGGGGGTTATCTGATGGCAAAAATTCATAAGCAGTAGTATTAAAATGTAACATAAAGCAACCTACAGTAGTAATAGGCTTTTATTTTCAAAGCTTACCTGAAAGCCTCCAAATTTCCAGGTCCATGTTGCCACAGCTGCAAATAAGCTGGTGCACAAATAGTCTTTTCGAAGCTGCAGCCTCAGGGTCCCTGAAGTTTGGAGACTTTCAGGGGCATATGCAAGGGGGCAGTTACACGGTTCAAACCACCCCCGTGCATTGCCAGGTCAACGACAGATCTCCTACACAACAGTCGAGAAGCAGTGCTTGTAGGAGATGCACTTGATGATTCGTCACCATCATCATAGTCAAAGTCCTGGTGCAGCAATGGTGCAGTAGCATGCCAGTGCTTGCAGGACATAAGGTAAGCAGATAGCTATGTATTGTACACTGATCGTCCCATGCAAATTGTCGCCATTTCCAAAAGAATTTAGCTATGCCTCTAGCACCACCTGTTGGAAGATAGTCAATGTCCGACCCTTTCAACAGACCTTGGAACATAAGGGTGTAATCCAAACAAAACACCCATCTGAAATCCGATTGCTTGGCTCGGCTGGGTGAGAGGCCTTTGTAGGGATCTGGGGTGTACAGTTGTCCCCTTAGTGCAAGTTCACATGGAGGAATTTGAGGGCGTTTTCTGCCTCAAATTCCTCTCCGTAAAACACGTGGCAGAAAGCCGAAGAAGAGCTGATCAACCACAGAGACAATGGGGCCTTTCAGTGTGAGCCTTGCGCAATGGGTTCTGCAGAGGACGTTTCTTTTTTCATAGCGCTGAAAGAAAAAGAAAAAACATTCACTGCCTCCCATTAAAAACAAAATCCGCTCCAAATTCCTCCATGTGGACCTAGCCTTAGGGAGAGCACCATGTAGTAGTAAGAGGTCTTATAGGCCTTGCATTACTTCTCTGGAGAAAGGTATGCAAATTAGCTCTTTTTCCCCAAAAGAAAAAAATTGTGCCTCGACCGCCACCTGTTGGAAAGTAGCAATACTGTAAGTCAATGTCGGACCCTTTAAACACCTTGGAAGATGACAAGAATGTAAGCCAGACCAGACACTAATCTGCAGTCAGCTCTTTTATGGTGTTGTCCTTCATCTGTGCAAGGAAGACTATTGGATTGGTGTGGTGAGAGAAATTTGTGGGGATCAGAGGCATAATGTTTCCTTTTAGGGAGAGCGACACAACTTTCTTATTTTGGAAAAAATAAAGAGAAAGAGCTACATTTGCATACCTGTTCCCCAAAGGAGCATTGCATAGCCTCTAAGACGCCTTGTGCCTACAGAGCACTCTCCCTAAGGAGCAGTCTCATGTAGCAGAGCCTCCTTCCTCTCCCCCGTCTCTTGGCAGATGACTATCTGGAGGAGCTGTCAGCCTGGCACAGTTCATTAGTGAAGCAAGCCAACTTACCGTTGGGTAACCCCTTAAAGATGTAGGATTATATAGCGAAGACTGTACAGCACTCAGTGGGATCATATGCAAGCTGCTTGTTGCATATCAGCACTTAGGAATATTACCTATCAGAATGATGTGATACTTCAGTTAAACATTTCCGTCTTCCTGAACCTTGTTCACATTCTCGCAGGGCTGACGTTTGAATGAGAATGTCAGCCGCAGATAAGACACGGTAAAATATACATGTGACCGATTTCCGGATGGACTGAATGATCTGGACATGGAATTGAAGTTCTATGTCTTAATACATGACAATAACGTTTATCAGCATTTGACCAGATTGAGTGCTGCGGACTGTATAACATGCTTCATACGAGCACTATGACTGCTACACCACCAAGGCGCTGAGTTTTGTTTTTCTGCGGGGGGTAGAGGATTAGATGGAATTAGAAAATGGAATAGCAGTTGTTTGTAATATACATTTTTTGCCATATATGTTTTTCTAATAAATAGTTTTTATAGTTCTATAGGTTGAACAGTGATAAAATCTGGTAGTGCGGCCTGACAGGCCCAAGAGTAGATGCGTCCCCTTGGAGCTCTGTACCCAGCATTTACATTTACTTACTAATTTGCATTGTGGCTATGAGATCATCTAGAAAACTGCTGAACGGAAAGCCAAGACTCCTGAGACTTCTTGAGGTGGTACCTCGCTCTTTATTTTTACTATAGGATGGTTTTGGTCTGTGGCTTTCCTGGAGCTTACATTGCCACAAGGCTCTCTTCTGCAGGAGAACTCATGGGACTATATATTGTATATGTTCGTAACGTCCACCATAACTTATTTAACAGCCACTGTTATAGTGTAAATGCTATACAACAACTCTGTAAAAATGTACTTGTTACCCGGAGTTGTAGATAGACATAGGTTAGAGGCCACTATTCTAGATTAATGGCCACTTGTCCCCTGCAGTCACTCACAGGAAAATGTTAGGATTCTCGTAAGACCATGACCATGCCTTAGGGCCTTAGAAAATCTAGACTATCAGGTGATCTCTGGTGTTTCCCCAGGAATAGATTTCTGGACTAGATCCTAGATTCCTAAGCTATGGTATAGCTTTCTTATGGACCCCATGCCTTGTCTTAAAGGAGTTTACGGGGACTAAAATTGATATCCTATCCTCAAGAGGTCATCATTATCAGATTGGTGAGGGTCAGATCAGCGGTTTAAAGGGTCCACTTCACAGGCCCATAACATTATGTTTGAGTCATGTGGTTGGTTTGTAGCGCAACAGCCCCTTCAAGCAGTCGATCGGTGCAGGCATTGATGACCTATGTTAAAGGGGTTGTCCAGGGTATCCGATTTTTTGGGCTATCCTAAGGATAGGCCATAAATATCTGATCGGTAGGAGGCAGACAGGCGGCCCGAGCACTGATCAGTTGTACAGGGCCACTTCTGGCACCCATTCTATACATAACACAGGCCCAGAAGCAGAATTCTTGGCCCATTGAAGTCAATAGCAGCTGAGCTGGAGTATCAGCGCCGACAGCCCGGCACTGCCCCATGTTTGTGTATAGTAGCTCCAAATGATCAGATATTTATGGACTATCATTAGGCTATATCCTGGTACAGCAGTGTATGAACGTAACATAACACCCAGGGAAACATTAGATCATCTGAGACCACATTTAGTTTATTGCTTGTACACTATACGTCTTGTCTACCTTGCTAACACAGTAAAGGATTACATACACTGAATACTCCTCATCTCTTAAAGAAGACCACCCCTTATCCTGGTTTCCTATTACACCTTATATTGTGCCCTCTTATATAGGATGAACCCATCGAGGATCACTTTTTCATGCAATTTTGGGTGATAAATTCATTGTATTGTATTATATACAGTTTCAATTAGTCATGTAGCGTCCTAAAGTACCCGAAGCAGTTGAATGAAAGCCTGAACGCAGGCGTTGGAAGATCAACCCATCTCAAGGCAGAAACTGAGTTGTTAGATGTTTTCAGAATATTCACTTCACAGGGCGCAGACACATAAAAATCCCGGGTCAAGAGCAATACGCTCCAGACATTTACACGCTGTAGGCAAATGATGCCACCATTGTACCACTGCTGGTTTTTATGCATACTGAGCCTACGTTTTCAGGCACAATATATGTAAAGATGGACATCTGTATAGTGGTGTCAAAATTTGCATAAAGGTCCAGAGTTCGTTGCCCCAAATCGGGCAATGACGAAGAGCAGGAACAGGAGCCACATGGGCACAAGCTTCATTATTAAATGAACTCGTGCCCCTGGAACAGATCCTCTATCTACATTATACCTGCAGCTTAAAGCCACAAAGACGTGACAGCAGAAGAGAGTTAGCGCCTCAGTGCTGGATACATAAAGAAGCAATGGTGTGATGGGAACCAGCGGCAGCACAAGACTTTCCAGTGTGCTGCTATGGGAACTGTCAGATTGTTATGTTACAGGCTTTATTTACAGGCGCTTTTTGTTGTCAGTTTTTAAGAACGGGTCACTGAAATCTATAAAGAAATACTAAAGATAAAAATGCAAATTTCAGTATGTGCTGAATTTGTTGTTATTGTCACAGGAGGAGTACTTTGGTGTTCCATCGTAAAGGGCTTATCCAAGCAAAATTAGTTGGCGAAAAATAAACATCTAATGTAATAGAACAAAACCTCTGCTTCTACTCTCCTGTGGGGGATGGGAAGTGACAACCAGCTGCGAAAAAAGGAGTTTTTTTTTCCACTTATATCCAGCACTTTCCTCCCCAAATTGTACTCCAGGAATTGCACCTCATGGTACTGTTTGTACACTGGGAATTTTATATTTGGGCAAAGAGTCCTTTTATTTAATGAAAAGTATAGTAGGAATAGAATTTGACTCTGTGAACACTAAGCCATGACACCGATAAATAAATAAATATATATATATATATATATATATATATATATATATATATAACATTTTTTTTATAATACGATTTTTTTTATTTATACATATGATTATGGGGGCAGCCATCTTGCCGGGGTTTCTCCTCTGCTCTGTAAACAACGTTTAGTGATCTGCTTTACGGCATATTTGTGGCCATAGGCAGCAGTAGTCTGGAGCCGACTCATTGAAGTCTATGGGAGTCCTGTGATATCATCTATTGTCAGTAGTGGATGTAATGATGGATATTATGTGGTGTTATCTTCTATTGTAATCCTGTCTGTGATGTAAATGAGCTCACAGCTGCAAAGAATACCACTACAGGTGTTAGTTTCCAGAGTGAAAATTTAAGGAATTATTTATTATTTTATTTTTTTAGACATAGTGACATGAAAAATAAGTAATATAAATCAAAAATGTTTATTTAACAGAAATACTTCCCTTTGGTTGCAAATGTCTTAAAAAATTAAGAGAGCTTATATTTGCCTCCATTCTGACTGTGTCCAGGTCCTTGCTGTGCTCCACTTCAGTCTTCCTCCTTGACACAGCCGGATATACCTGCCGATCACGGAGGTGGTTCACAATTGCAACCAGTGACTGGGCATTTCTTGCAATTTGGGGATGGGAAAAGAAATTGTAGAGCCATGGAGGCCTGGGTAACACTGACAGTATTAAAAAATTGCTGTTTAGTGCCAGCCATTTGTTTGCCTCTGATCAATTTTCCCAGACACCCATTGACTTTGCAACAGGGGTTTTGTTATTTTGATGGTAATAATAGTGTGGTATCAAAAATAACATAACTCAGAGGGAAATGAAGATATGCTAATGTGAACTGAGCCTTTGACTTTACATTTGAAAGATTTTCCATTTCCTTCTGGCTGGGATACATTTATACTTATATATGTTATTCACTTTAGACCATCTCATTTTGTTAGAAGGGTCCCCCATCAACATGCTGCTCACACGTTTTCCCTACAGAACTCCACTGGATCCACAGTGATGAGCTGTAATCTGTAGAGGAACCCAACAGAAAGCGTCCATTTCTTCTGCAGTGCCCCCCAGAGGAGGGATGAAGCATTACACAGTTCTCTTTAAATCAGTGCAACCAATGCAATGGAAGATGTTTTTATGGGTTCTCTTTACAAAGGTTAAATAGGTGATCCCTTAGACTGAGTTAACACGTGGTGAATGCACTTTGGCCCAAGGTGCCCCCAGAATGCGGCAGAAACTGCCCCGCTGTCCAGATCGGCACAGTTTTCAAATGGACTGCAACTAAAAGCAGTTTCAGTGTTATTGGCTGTACCTGCATAAGCATATTCCATATGTTGGCGCTGTTTCATTTGCATAGCAGACATACCTTGACTCCAATGTACCCGCATGGTGTGAACTCAGTCCTATAGGATATTTGAAGAAGGGCTGATAAAACCATTGTGTGTGTGTGTCTGGGGGGGAATTATCCCCCTATATTATATGGTAACTCTTACACTTTTCAGATTATTACGTTCACATTTTTATGCTGCTCTTTCTTTTCACTGTCAAAATCTGAAAAAAAAAAAAAAAATGCTAATTCTGTTGTTTACCCGACTTAATATAATATACAATTCTTTGTGGTACTAGCAGAATATGAAGCAAAGTGAATCCAGGTACGGTTCTCCATCCATGTGTGTGTTACTGTCTGGCACATCTGCTAGCAGCCCAAGTTGGGCAGGAAGAACGTCCCACTCTTCTGTCTCTGCACATTTTAGAACCTGTGATGGGAACCATATGATCATGTTTTTGTCTCTTTACTAGAAGTGGGAAGAGTGAATCGTTCCAGAGAAGCCCATGCCAGACGCAGATTTCTAGGCTGGCTAAGTCCCAGTGCTTCCACCTCCATGTTTAGATGGTGCTACAGAAGGATATTAACAGATTCAATGCCAGTGCAGCATTTCTGCAATATGTATAATAGAATTTTCGGAGTAATTTCATGTCAGTTTAAAAGGCAAGCGGGCATATCGCAGAAGTGCATCGACTGCTATTTATACCATGTGGAGCATTGCAGAATTACAAAAGACACACAATGGCTTTGTGATCAGATCAACAAAATCTATCCTACGTTTGACCATCACAAATGACACATGAAGTATATTTCAGATAATTACGGAAGATGTTATATATGTATATTGTGTGTAGATATATTACACGCAACATGCCGTATGTGAATGTAGAGAAGAGCAGTATGTGGGCGACTGTACAGCTGACGGGGCCTCATGCTACTTTGTGCTGGTCTCACTAGTATTTGTCGCTTGCCTCACTGACAATTATTGTTTTCTGTCTACTTTGGTTCCTATACTCGCTGTTCTTTTCTACATATACTGTTCATGTTCTGTGCCGCATTGAAAGCACTGACCCATGTCTGGCTGACGTATTTCATAAGTCTTAACTAGAATTGTCGTATTGTCAGAATAAGTAATAATAATTTATTGAAGCATCAGTGCATAAATACTGCACATTAACCATGTCATTGTGAACTGTAGTTTATCTCAACACCCACAATGTCTTTCTAAATTGTAATTAATGGTAGTGTTCTTAGATATTGCTTCTCATTTCACCATACAGGTACGGGTTAAAGTGAATGCTCAAGTCACTTTTTGGACGTATCCCCACTCCTAGGGCCACTTAGTGCCTGCTGAGACTCTAGTTATAGTGAGTATGGCTTGTAGAAAGTGGAATACTTTGATCTGCTGCTTGGCCTTCAGGAGAGGAACAGGGAGACTTGGTCCAGAACCAAGCCTTGGGTAGAGTTTCAGATGAAATCTTTATCCAAAGTTAAGTACTAAGTTTTTGGGTATACTCTGACCTAAAGTGGTTTTCTGGGACTGAACTTGGTGTAGCTAGAGGGGGTGCAGAGGTAGCAATCGCTGCTGGGCCTTAGGGGGGCAAAAGGCCTCTCTACAATACAGGAAGACACCAGCATTATAGATAGCACATGGTAAGTGGGGCCCATAAGCTTCATGTTACCCCTCTGGTCATCAATATATGATTGGTCAGGGTCTGACACACGGGACCACCACAGATCAGCTGTTTAAAGAGACTGCAGTGTTCTCACTCAATACCAAGCACAGCTCTATACATTGCATTGGGGCTATGGTATTGCTGCTCAGCCCCATTCACAGTGGTCACGAGTGCTGTGGCTTCTTCTTCACACAGCTGATCTGTGGGAGTCCTGTGTGTCAGACCCTCATTGATCAGATCGTGATGAACTATGCAAAGTCTCTCCTTTTAAATGAAATCCATCACCATATATAAGCCATTCTCACCACACTGCATAATGGGAAAAGCACTTTCTATACTTCTATTTTCCCCCAATAGTGTTACGTGCCTTAAAAGTGCAAAAAAACTCCCTTGTCCTATGTGGTTTAGCCCTGAAGGGTCCATTGGGTGTATCCAGACCTCCAAGTGTCCAAGCGTGGTTCCTTAGTCAGGTCCTGTTCCATTGATTGACATGGATGTCACTTCCAGGCTGCTCCAGCAGAGAATCTGCGCATGTTCATTGTGGTTTCCATTTTATGGGTAGAGGAAGTGTTGTTGTGCACGTGCATCAGTCTCACTTAGAGGTTCGTTTGTTTTCTTATTGATGGGGATTGGCGCATGCGCAGGATAATGTTGATACATTGACCCACAAATCCAGTTCCATTTAAGCATTTATTGAATGTGTACAATATATTATGCTTCACCATTTTCTTTTTTAAAACTCATGGCTAGTGACTTTTGTTTAATTGTGACCATTGCCAAGAGATCTCACAGCATTTACAGACAGGTTTTGACAATCTTGGAAGGCAATTGGATTTGGTCTTCACTCCAGATGATGGAACTTGAGGGACCCCTATTAAAGTTACAGTATAGTACATGAATGCCATACATTACTTGTAACTGATATGTCAGTTTCCATTTTGATACAGCAAGAAAAGCTTCCCCCTCCTCGACCTCCTCCACCAAGGATCCAGCGCAACACCATGCCCGTGAGTAGAGTTTGCGAGTCTGTACTATCACTTACAACTTTGCCTGACTCGCTCTCTGTAGCTCTAATAAAGTTTGTTAGTTGGGTCTATCATCCTGAATGAGCAAAAATGACATCCAGTAAAACATAAAACACCTCTGTGAACTGCAGAGAATTGAAACTTGCATTTCTCCAAACTATATATTTGTTACTTACACATTCGCTTGAATAGGTCAGAGCTGCAATATCAGATCTTTACTTTTTTCTACTAGTTCTTATAAATACCCTTTAAAGGAAACCTGTCAAGTCTTTTTGGGCTCTAAACGTACCAGCAGGTGATTTTGGACCAATGGTTTACTGTCCCACATACCCCCATGCTATTGCAGTTGGTGTCCTGGTATAAAAAAAAAATTCCAGCTTCTGCTCTCCTCAGCCTTTGCAGTTTTTCACTGAACTTGGAGTAGCACACCTCAACCCTACTGCGCATGCGCTGAACCTCAGACACATGTGCATTGAAGCCGAAGTGTACTGCCCAACTCTAGTGAACGACTGTGACTGTGTTGGGAGAACCACAGATGATTTCGATGAGACTCCTCAGAAATATCTCTAGGTAAGTATAAAGGTTTTTTGTATTTTTCTTCTTCTTTTATCTTGCCCACAGAGAGCAATAGTGTAGAGTTATTTGGGACACTAAACTACATATCAATAAGTACCTATTGGTCGTTTAGTTCCCCTAAACTAGGTGACTGGTTCCCTTTTAAGTGCTCTTTACAGGAAGTTCTGAAGGATCCTAAAAAGTTTAGTCTGTGGACAAGCAAGGCTCTTGTTGAAATTCATGCTTTAGGCCCTTGGTTTCTAATCTGTGACTCTTAAACTGGCCACACATTAGATTAATGTCCGCTGAACCAGATTTCAGTTGGGCTGCCCAACCATCTATATCGTAAGTATAACGTTCAGAGCCTTCTCTGACAGTGCATGGCTGGGGTTTTCTAGGATAATAATATTGATGACCTATCCTAAAGATCGTTGGGGGGTCCAACACCCGGCACCCCATCGATTAGCTGTTCTCAGCAGCTGTGAAACAGAAAATAGAGCAGGAAGCAGACAGCACCATTCTCTGTGTAGTGGTGGAACTGAGTCACTGCAGCCTACCTCCCAGTCACATGAAAGGGTGCTGATCTGCAATACCTGATGTGGCCACTACACAGAGAAAAGCAGTATCTGCTTCCTGCTCCATTCTCTTCGTTATCAGGTGCTGAGGACACCTGGCACCTAATCCATGGGGGTGCCGGGTTTCAAACCTAGGATTGTTAATATTTTTAGCCCTCTCTGTTGGAGAGCTTTAGTTTGGAGACCCTTGGTTTGCTCAGTGAAGTTTTAACAGAGAACTTTGTGGTTAGTCGAATGACTAGTATACCGGTAATGTAGTATATAGTATGTTACGTATACCGATAATCTGTGTATACGTACACTTAATAACCAAATCTGCCATTTAATTTCATTTTAGTAGGATTATTATTAGATACAGTAGATAAGGAGAAAGTTAAAGGTTAATATTTAATGAACGTCAGAATTATATTGGAGAGAGATTAAATAGGAGATTTATTTCAAGAGGTGGATTTAGAGAAATGGTTGAGAAGTGAAGGGTTGTCAGACAGGGCAAGCAAAGTCCATTTCTGAGTATAGGGCAGCGCAAGAGAAGTCTTGTAGCGGTGTATGACTGAAAACTATGATAAAGGACAGAAAAAGAGCAGAAAGGACAGTTTCTGGATGAGGTGGGACTTGTAGGGGGCATAAGGAGTGAAGTGATTTATGTAAGGCACGACTAAATGTTAATATTAGGTTAATTTGAAGCCATTGCAGAGATGCCGACAGAGCTCTGGTATAGTCATAAATGCAGCAAAAATTAGGTTCTTCCAATGAGGCTCCATTGAATGCAACACAAGAGCTCTGCACAGTGTGGCAAGGGGGGCAGAAATCCTATTTTTTAGAGGGCAGGGGTATTTTGACCACCATTGTTTAGTACTTAACTGTGCACCCTTCAAGTTTTCTCTGTACTTCTTACATATGTGTGTTTTCTATGTGTATATTTTTTTTTTCTTAAAAGTCTATCACCAGGGTAAGGGTGTGTTCACACAGAGGAATTTGCTGCGGATTTGGGGGCGGATTTCGTCCCTGAATTCGGAGCAGATTCCTCCCGGAATCCGCCTCCCATTGTTTTCAATGGAAGGCAGAGATCGCAGCAGGGCGCGGAAAAAAGAAGCGCTCGATCTTGCCGCAGATTCTGCTCGCAGTGTCTGCGGCTCAAGACGCCCTTCTGATTAGGCCCATTCATCCGGGCCTAATCAGGAGTGGGATGCCAATGCGGCGAAAGTGTCGGTGGCGGAAAATTAAAGAGAATTCCATTTCATATTCCGCTGTGTGAACATACCCTAAAGCATATTAAAGCAGAAACAGTCAGATGGTAACATACTGTAGGTCAAATTCATATATATTCATTTATTTTAAAATATGCAAATGAGCCATCTGGTGCACTGAGGGCGGCTCCGTTGCTCTAAACTGCTATGCCCCACAAGTTTCTAATATGCCCTCCTTCCTTCTTTGAGTGACAGGACCAGGGAGCTATACTGAAATCTCACCTGGCCCTGTGTTCTCGTGTATTTAGAGCAATGTGGGGTGAAGTATTTTGGAGCAATGGAGCCACCCTAAGTCAGGTGAGCCTGACCTATCTGTCTTGCTGGTTTAATACACTTCACCCTGTTGACAGACTCCCTTTAAGTTATGGCATATTGCTTGTAAATGTCATAGCTTGCCTATTAGAGGTGGTCTAACCAATGGGACTCCCAACAGTCACTAGATCTCCAATATGAAGGACCCCCTGGACTGGCAAAGTACACTAGCCCCTTGGAAAATTTTTACATGTACAATCTATAACTGTATACTATATACAGTCATATGAAAAAGTTTGGGCACCCCTATTAATCTTAATCATTTTTAGTTCTAAATATTTGGGTGTTTGCAACAGCCATTTCAATTTGATATATCTAATAACTGATGGACACAGTAATATTTCAGGATTGAAATGAGGTTTATTGTACTAACAGAAAATGTGCAATATGCATTAAACCAAAATTTGACCGGTGCAAAATTTTGGGTACCCTTATCATTTTATTGATTTGAATACTCCTAACTACTTTTTACTGACTTACTGAAGCACAAAATTGGTTTTGTAACCTCACTGAGCTTTGAACTTCATAGCCAGGTGTATCCAATCATGAGAAAAGGTATTTAAGGTGGCCAATTGCAAGTTGTTCTCCTATTTGAATCTCCTCTGAAGAGTGGCATCATGGGCTCCTCAAAACAACTCTCAAATGATCTGAAAACAAAGATTGTTCAACATAGTTGTTCAGGGGAAGGATACAAAAAGTTGTCTCAGAGATTTAACCTGTCAGTTTCCACTGTGAGGAACATAGTAAGGAAATGGAAGACCACAGGGACAGTTCTTGTTAAGCCCAGAAGTGGCAGGCCAAGAAAAATATCAGAAAGGCAGAGAAGAAGAATGGTGAGAACAGTCAAGGACAATCCACAGACCACCTCCAAAGAGCTGCAGCATCATCTTGCTGCAGATGGTGTCACTGTGCATCGGTCAACAATACAACACACTTTGCACAAGGAGAAGCTGTATGGGAGAGTGATGCAAAAGAAGCCGTTTCTGAAAGCACGCCACAAACAGAGTCGCCTGAGATATGCAAAAGCACATTTGGACAAGCCAGCTTCATTTTGGTAGAAGGTCCTGTGGACTGATGAAACAAAGATTGAGTTGTTTGGTCATACAAAAGGCGTTATGCATGGCGTCAAAAAACACAGCATTCCAAGAAAAACACTTGCTACCCACTGTAAAATTTGGTGGAGGTTCCATCATGCTTTGGGGCTGTGTGGCCAATGCCGGCACCGGGAATCTTGTTAAAGTTGAGGGTCGCATGGATTCAACTCAGTATCAGCAGATTCTTGAGAATAATGTACAAGAATCAGTGACAAATTTGAAGTTACGCCGGGGATGGATATTTCAGCAAGACAATGATCCAAAACACAGCTCCAAATCTACTCAGGCATTCATGCAGAGGAACAATTACAATGTTCTGGAATGGCCATCCCATTCCCCAGACCTGAATATCATTGAACATCTGTGGGATAATTTGAAGCGGGCTGTCCATGCTCGGCGACCATCAAACTTAACTGAACTGGAATTGTTTTGTAAAGAGGAATGGTCAAAAATACCTTCATCCAGGATCCAGGAACTGATTAAAAGCTACAGGAAGCGACTAGAGGCTGTTATTTTTGCAAAGGAGGATCTACTAAATATTAATGTCACTTTTCTGTTGAGGTGCCCATACTTTTGCACCGGTCAAATTTTGGTTTAATGCATATTGCACATTTTCTGTTAGTACAATAAACCTCATTTCAATCCTGAAATATTACTGTGTCCATCAGTTATTAGATATATCAAATTGAAATGGCTGTTGCAAACACCCAAATATTTAGAACTAAAAATGATTACGATTAATAGGGGTGCCCAAACTTTTTCATATGACTGTACATGTAGTCCTCTATATCCAAGTGACAAGCGGCTGTTGACGCTTGAAAGGAGCAAATGCAAGTTTTGGTTTTGGATCTTCTTAAATCATTTTTGCTCAAAGTCTTTTGTCTTAAATTCACAAAATGGTTAAACCTGGGCACTTCCTGCTAACAATGCATGTTCTGCTACTCTTGTAGTGTAGCAAGCATCTACTGCATGGTTTCTTATGTATTCATCCTATGACTTGTGAAACCTGGTGAAGGATAATGTTGTGAAACATGCGGAATCTCCAATATATCAATCATTGGGCTGTGATGTATACCTTTATACCGATTGTCACATGATTGATTTTATTCTAAAATTGCACTACTTCTGGCTGTCCTTCTATGCAAGGAACTGTAGACAATACAGTTCCTACAATGCTCAGTAACAAAACCTAGTAACAGTGTGTGTGCCTTGTGAATGATGGCTCGCTTTGGTCTTGAGTGTGATAAACTGATGCATGTGTAAAGGGAGTCTTTCAGGTCCAAAATGGCTCCCAAACTAATAATAATGCTATGTAGGGGCCTTTAATAGGAGAAGGAACATGTGTTTGTGGCCACTAACCGATGATCCAATACAGAATTTAATCCTTTTTCTATAGATATGTGAATTTGCAAGTGCATCAGGGGCGGAGCCTGATTTGCCTACAGACAGTTGTTGCACAAAGAGAGACCTAAAGAGGCAGCAATTCGAGGGGAAATCCAGAGGCAAATCAGGTTTGCCCCAAGTGCACTTGCAGGCTGATTAGCATATCCATAAAAAGATGATTATCTCTGCATTTTTGGGGCCATAAAGGTATTTTTCTGCTCATATTAAAGGCTTCTATATGACATTATTATTAGTTTGGGGTGTTTTGGACCCATCAGACTCCCCTTAAACCAAATGATCCATCTCGCTTATGCCCTACAATACATGGAAAACTCAACATGTAGGTTGTTGTCCAGTATCCTTTACCTAACGTTTGTTGTCATTGACTATAAATCTCAGACATAAACCTCAAAAAATGCCGCTTTTTGAGGCATTTAGAAGGGGCAAAGTAAAACTCAATAGAGATGTATTTGCTTGATCCAGATAAACTTAACTTTAAACTGTACCATTCTTTGAGCCACAGATTTTTAATATGGCGCCTCCTAGTTTACTATAGACCCATACTGTACATCTGTGTAACCCTGTATACTACAAAGGAACACCAAGGTTTTTTTTCTCCTAGATCCTGGGCTTACAGAGGTCTCCTGGTCCATAATACATGTGCACCACTGGGTGATAAGAGGGACCACTGTATGGAGCCCTTTAAAGATACCTGTCACCTCCAGACAAGTTGATTGCTTAGATTCTTCTCCAAATTCCGGCCCTGTGAATCCTATGGCTTTGCGCCCAGAAACAATGGGGCTAATCAGACTGAGCTTTGTGCCGCAGATTGTGCAGCTGAATCAGCCGCAGAATCCGCCACAGAATCTGTGGTCGATCAAGAAGACGCGTTTTTTCCAGCATCCATCTTTTCTCCTTTTGCTCTTCACATACATATTTGTAAATACTGTCTATACTTTGTGTGGTTTTGTGTATATACAGTACTATACAAAAATTTTAGGAAGATGTGGGAAAAAAGCAAAATAAGAATGTTTTCAGAAATAGAAGGGTTAATTATTTTTTCCATTAAACAAAAGAACAATCTAAATCCCATCAATATTTGGTGTGATCTTTGCCCTTTGCCTTCCATCAGTTCTTCTCAGTACTTGCAGACAGTTTTTGAAGGAACTCGGCAGGGAGGTTGTTCCCGCCATCTTAGTTCGCCATTTCTAGATCTTCTGTGGATGTAGGCTTGCCCCAATCCTTCTGTCTCTTCATGTAATCCCAGACAGACTGGATGATGATGATGATGAGATCAGGGCTCAGTGGGGGCCGTATCATCACTTCCAGGACTCCTCCTCCAAAGGGCAAAGGTCACACCAAATATTGATGAGATTTAGATTTCTTTTTTTGTTCATTCACTTTTTTTTTTTTTTATGTAAAATGACAAAAATAGACTAGTAAAATTTCTCCTTGTGAAAACATTCTTACTTTACAGCATTTTCCCATGCCTGTCTGAAACTTTTGCACAGTACTGTATATTTTATTTTTTTTTTCCTCTTGGGTCTTAGTTCTTCAGCCCTTTTCTGACAGCTCCTTTGCTTCCTACAAGTTGGCAGGAGCTTTCCTATTTCCTATTCTTGGCAATGATTTGTTCATTTGTCATCCTTTTGAGAAATAACACATGGTTGGCATTCATATTACCTAGTTACAGTATTATTTTAAAATCTAAGATTTCATCTGCTGTCTCTAAAATGTCTCATATTGTATGTATTTTTATGGTCTGCCTTAATAATCTAAGGCTCTCCTGATATCACATCAATATCCGCTGACAATGTGTTGTCCTATTATTGGTACTTTGACTATATAAGCTGTGATGGTGATTCATGAATTTGTAACAATCGTGGAAGGGTTAAAACAACAAGCACAGTTTAGAAGACTTCTGGTGTTCAGGGGCTCCCTACCATGAAACACAAGTGGATTTAGTGCTGTATTTGTGTAATATCTCTTATTATCTGTGGAACTTTAACCCTTTGTCTGTGGACAACTTTGATTTATGAAAACCAAAAATTTGCAGGTGCAAGCAGCAAAATTTGGGGTGCAAGAATGGTTAGGTCATATTGCTATATAGGTACACCTAAACATAATTACAATTTGTGAAGTGATGGATTTAAAGTGAATCTCTATGATCTGGGTGCAGCATAAGATAGAGGGAGAGGTGCTGAGCTCAGGAATGTATTGCATTTTAGGATTTATTTCAGTATTTTTATGCTAAAACCTGGTTAAATGTTGTCAGTACTCTTCCTGTATAGAAGAGCTGTCAGTCAATGTTTGTGGGTGGGGAAAGCAGGACTCACAGGCTCTCTCTAAATGCTGTTAGTACTCATAAAGAAAGCTTGCAAGTTCTACCTTCCTCGCCCACACATAGTGATTGACAGCAGTCCATGTATAGAAGAGCTGTCAATTACTATGTTTGGACGGCAGAGGCAGGACTCGCAGGCTCTCTCTCTAAATGCTGTCAGTACTCATAAAGAGAGCCTGTGAGTCCTGCCTTTCCTGCCCACACATAGTGATTGACAGTTGTTCATGTAGGAAAAAATAATACAGGAAGAGCTGTCAGTCACTGTGTGTGGGTGCGGGGAGCAGGACTCACAGACTTTCTTTATTGGTACTGACAGGATTTAGAGAGAGCCTGCGTGTCCTGCCTCTGCTGCCCACACATAGTGATTGACAGCTCTTCTATACATGGACAGCTGTCAATCACTGTGTGGAAGTGCGGTGAGCAGGAGTCACAGGCTTTCTTTATGAGTACTGACAGCTTTTCGAGAGAGCCTGCGAGTCCTGCCTCTGCCGTCCACACACAGTGATTGACAGCTCCTCTATACATGGACAGATGTCAATCACTGTGTGGGGTTGAGGGGAGCAGGACTCGCAGGCTTTCTTTATGAGTACTGACAGCATTTAGAGAGAGCCTGCGAGTCCTGCCTCTGCCGCCCACACACAGTGATTGACAGCTCATCTATACATGGACAGATGTCAATCACTATGTGGGGTTGGGGGGAGCAGGACTCACAGGCTTTCTTTATGAGTACTGACAGCTTTTAGAGAGAGCCTGCGAGTCCTGCCTCTGCCGCCCACACACAGTGATTGACAGCTCATCTATACATGGACAGATGTCAATCACTGTGTGGGGTTGGGGGGAGCAGGACTCACAGGCTTTCTTTATGAGTACTGACAGCATTTAGAGAGAGCCTGCGAGTCCTGCCTCTGCCGTCCACACACAGTGATTGACAGCTCTTTCTCTGTGAGTTTCTATACAAGGACAGCTGTCAATCACTGTGTGTGGACGGGGGGAAGCTCCAAATGCTTGTTACATGAAAATACTGACTCACATCATAGCAACCTGTATATCCCAGAGCTCAGCATCTCCTCTTCTATCCTATGCTGCCCTCTGATAGGAGACCCGACTGATCTACTTCAAGGTAGTGCTCGAAAATCACTCACAGAATCATTCACAGGTTACAAGCTTTAGTGAGGGAATGAATATGGTTACCATTATACACAATCCGTTACCTGCAAATATTTGTCACTGAATACTATATAATCTATATCTATATAACATGTCTGTTAATAATGCATTTGGTAGCACTGACTTCATTCTACCCTGTCTATCTGATCTCATTGTTCAGTGTACAAGCTCTTGTAAGAGTTAAAAGAGAACAGAAATCGGATCATCCATTGTGACTGTGTTCTATTTGGAGAATAGTGATATTGTAAGATGCTGGAACCTTATAAAAACTGGAAAAAAAAAAACATTAAAAGTAGTTTCTTTAATGAGTCCAGGACGAACCCCATTGGCTGTGCTCCTGACTAATGACTCACAATAATTAATCATTTTCTCCTCTTCTGTGTAACGCTTCATCTCTTTCACTTTTGCTGACTACAAATTTGTTTAATTGATCTCACTAATTCTCTCCTTTTATATAAAACACATAAAGTATGTAGAGTTCTTAAAGGGAACCTGTCGTCAGGTGTGGGCCCCTAAACCTGCAGCAAGTGCTTATACAACTGAGGTTTAGGGCTCCCAATCTGGTGACCTCTGTCCTATATGTTAATATGTTCTGGTGTTTTTGAAGTTTTAGTCTACAGTCATGGCCAAAAGTTTTGAGAATGATACAAATATTAATTTTTACAAAGTCTACTGCTTCAGTTTTTCTAATGGCAATTTGCATATACTCCAGAATGTTATAAAGAGTGATCAGCTTAACAGCAATTACTTGCAAAGTCAATATTTGCCTAGAAAATGAACTTTATCCCCCAAAACACATTTCAACATCATTGCAGCCCTGCCTTAAAAGGACCACCTAACATCGTTTCAGTGATTGCTCCATTAACACAGGTGTGGGTGTTGATGAGGACAGGGATGGAGATCAATCTGTCATGATTAAGTAAGAATGACACCACTGGACACTTTAAAAGGAGGCTGGTGCTTGCCATCATTGTTTCTCTTCTGTTAACCATGGTTATCTCTAAAGAAACACGTGCAGTCATCATTGCACTGCACAAAAATGGCCTAACTGGGAAGAGTATTGCAGCTAGAAAGATTGCACCTCAGTCAACAATCTATCGCATCATCAAGAACTTCAAGGAGAGAGGTTCCATTGGTGCCAAAAAGGCTCCAGGGCGCCCAAGAAAGACCAGCAAGCGGCAGGACCGTCTCTTAAAAGTGTTTCAGCTGCGGGATCGGGCTACCAGCAGTGCAGAGCTTGCTGAGGAATGGCAGCAGGCAGGTGTGAGTGCATCTGCACGCACTGTGAGGCGGAGACTCTTGGAGCAAGGCCTGGTCTCAAGGAGGGCAGCAAAGAAGCCACTTCTCTCCAGAAAAAACATCAGGGACAGACTGATATTCTGCAAAAGGTACAGGGAGTGGACTGCTGAGGACTGGGGTAAAGTCATTTTCTCTGATGAATCCCCTTTTCGATTGTTTGGAACATCTGGAAAACAGCTTATTCGGAGAAGAAGAGGTGAGCGCTACCACCAGTCTTGTCTCATGCCAACTGTAAAGCATCCTGAAACCATTCATGTGTGGGGTTGCTTCTCAGCCAAGGGAATCGGCTCTCTCACAGTCTTGCCTAAAAACACAGCCATGAATAAAGAATGGTACCAGAATGTCCTCCAAGAGCAACTTCTCCCAACCGTCCAAGAGCAGTTTGGCGCTCAACAATGCCTTTTCCAGCATGATGGAGCACCTTGCCATAAAGCAAAGGTGATAACTAAATGGCTCAGGGAACAAAACATAGAGATTTTGGGTCCATGGCCTGGAAACTCCCCAGATCTTAATCCCATTGAGAACTTGTGGTCAATCATCAAGAGACGGGTGGACAAACAAAAACCAACAAATTCAGACAAAATTAAAGCATTGATTCTGCAAGAATGGACTGCTATCAGTCAGGATTTGGTCCAGAAGTTGATTGAGAGCATGCCAGGGAGAATTGCAGAGGACCTGAAGAAGAAAGGTCAACACTGCAAATATTGACTTGCTGCATTAACTCATTCTAACTGTCAATATAAGCTTCTGTTACTCATAATATGAATGCAATTCTATTTCTGTATGTGATAAAAACATCTGACAAACACACATAAAAACCAGAGGGCAGCAGATCATGTGAAAATAGAATATTTGTGTCATTCTCAAAACTTTTGGCCATGACTGTACAAGAGATGAGACTTGGACTCCCTTCTGGTGACTCTCTGCACATGTGCAGTGCAGCTCTGAGACCGAGGAGGGCCTGTCTCCCTATTAATGCTGGGATGTGGGGGCATCTTGTGTTTGATTTATTTCTTAATATATTTTATAGCTTTTTTTTCTGATACTGAGCACCAAATTCCCCCCATAAAGTTAAATAACATTTTGGCTGGTTGCAGCTGCCACTAGGGGGAGTTTATTACCTTACTTCCCAGGCTCTTAGTAAGTTAGTAATGATCTCTCCTTGGGATAGGCCATTAAGACAAGATTGGTGGTGGTCCGATGCCCAGCACCCCCACCAATCAGCTATTCTCAGTAGGTGATGCACAGAGAATGGAGCAGGAAGCAGACAGCTGTGTTCTATGGTGGTGCTGAGTGTCGGACCGCACCAATCTGGCGCTGATGACCTAGTCACAAGGCCAATACTCATTGCACTAAATATCTTGTACCTCACTGTCTTGGAGGCCTTTCTACTTATAATTTTAGTATCTTTCTTCTTTTATTATTTTCTTCCAAGTTTTCATAGTAGTGGGTGTCCAGCAGGATAAAATATTTTTTGAAACGGGACAGAATGGGTAAAAAATGTAAAAAGCATTACTCACCCCAGTTCTGCCATTCCAGTGCTTCCTGGGTGCCCAGCTGTCCTCCTAGTCCATCTTGACTTACAAGCAATAGCCACTCGGCTAGTGATCGGTCACATCGTGATCCGCCTCAGCCAATGGTTGGCTCACCATATTTTCTTCATGTCGAGAGGAAACAGGAAGTGGAGAGCAGTGCGAGACCCGTGAAAAACATCAGAACAGCAACAATGGAGGACCCTAGAGAAGTATGAGGACAGCAGCAGTGGGGGGCCCCAAGAGAAGTGTCAGTGGAGGACCACAAAAAGCATCAGAACAGCAGCCGTGAAGGACCTAAGAGAAGTATCGGGACAGCAACAGTGGGACCCCAAAAAAGCATTTGAACGGCAACAGTGGAGGACCCAAAAGACAGGACAGCAATAGTGGGGGACCCCAGAAAAGCATCTTAACAGCAGTGGTGAGGACTAAAGAGAAGTGTCAGGATAGTATTAGTGGGGGGCTCGAGAGAAGTGTCAGGACAGCAGTAGCGGGGGGTTTGTGAGATGAGTAATGATACTTTTTAATTTATTTATTTTTTTGCCCCTTTTCTTAAATAAATAAATGATTGTATGTGTCATGCCAGATAATGCCTTTAAGTTTTTTTTTTTGTTTTGTTTTTTTTTGCTAGTACACTGTTGTCCTGTTATTTTCCACTCCTGTGACATTGAAGGTGTTCATCCCTCTAAGGATAAGACACTGGAGGGAGGGGGGGGGGTATGTAATAATTTTAGGTTTTGTCCATTTCCTTGTTAGCATTGGGTACTGTAGTAAATGGCAGCACTTACTGCCTCGTGTCATGCATTGTATTGTCAGTTTTTTAGTGTTTTTATGACATCATGAACTACACAGCTACACAATGCACATTCTTTCTAACATGCTTTTGGAGCTTTCGTTGAGACTGAACATATTTTGTCACAATGCCATCTATGTTATCACTATTTTCTTACAACTACTGGAATGAGCTTTTGTCATCGTAATATGGCAAATATCTAGTGGGAGACTTTCACAAATTGCTTGAAATTGATACCTGAAAAAGAACAGGATAGGAAAGAAACCAAATTGAGCTATTTGGGTAAATCACCTTAAATTTCCAGGTATAAGCTGCACTGTGTCGGATGTTAAGTCACCTCTTGAGAACCTCCACATTTTCATGTTAACATCGGAGATGTTATTCCTTCGAGCTGTAGACAGCCTCTTGACCTTCTCTGTGTTGTTGCTGTAATTTTAGCTTTCATTGTCCCTTTTGTATCATAAACCACTGCCAGCCAGATCATTGCTGCCTATCGCTTTGCTGTGTCCTTATATGTGTTTAGGTGTCATTATTAGTGGGAAATTGTGTTTCTTTTTTTTACAGTGCTATGACATGACAGCATCCAGTGATATTGTGGAGATAATACACAGGGTACCGCACAATCTTTCATTTCCACTGCAGACGTCGGGCTCTGCTATGTCATGGCATAATAGACCATATTTGCCAGCAGTTGAAATGTTGTTTTTCTCCGTAGCATTTGGTCAGGCAGCCGAATGGTTTGGGACCGGACTGACCTGTGGCTGGATAACCCGAATACACATCTCCAATTTTTTTACCATTCAAATAAAATTAAATAATTTTAATAAACCTAGTTAAATAATATATTTTTTTTTTGCACATACTGTAAGAGTAATTCAACACATACAGGGAAAATCCACCTTGTGTCACGTGGCTGCACTGCAGATTTTACTTACATTGAATGCTATGGGGAAAATCTACAACAGAAATGGATTTGCTGTGGATTTTAAGATATAGCCCAGAAAATTTCTCAGCAATTTTGATCCCTAAGGCTGTCTTGAGTGTCTCTGCTTAGTTTATTGCACCCATTTACTAAGCTGCAGGGTACATAGGCCGTAGCCAAACTCTGGAGACACCAGTGAGAAGATTCCCCTGCTCACTGCTATTCCCAAAGACATGCATCAAGATAGTAACCTTATGAAGTTAAAGGTGGTTTCCAGGGACTATGGTATTTATAACCTATAATTAGGATAGGTCATAAACGTGGTTTTCCCTGTCCCAACCTGATGTTTCATACTGATGACCTATCCACAGGGTAGGACATGAGTATCTTATCATGGAAGTCCAACACCCTTGACAGAGCAGCTGTTCTAGCAACCTCCAGGTGCCGAAAGCTGTGTATGGATGGGGAACATGTGCAGCACTGATCTTATTCAAGTAATAGGAGCCACACAGCAGCCCCGTCCAGCATAGCGGTGCTTCTGGGAAACTGCACTGCCGCTCCTATTACTAGAATAGGAAAGGTGCTGCACGTAAACTAGAAGCTTCAGGCACCTAGAGGCTGCTAGAACAGCTGATCAGTGTAGGGTCCTGGTGTCATGACCTACCCAGTGGATAAGTCATCAGTATGAATATTCGGTTTGGGGCTGGGAAACTGGAAAGGTGGACCCCTTTAATGTTTCACCACCTGGCAGACCCGCTGATCAGCTGTTTGAAGACACCACAGTGCACAAGTACTACTTCCTCTTCTCAGATCAGTGACATCGCGTTTCGTTCCATCCAAATGAATGGGGTTGATTTCCATCACCAAACATAGCCCCTATACCATGTATGGAGCTGTGCTTGGTAAGCAGTGAAGAGGCTGCTGTGCTCATCTAAATGCTGCGGCCTCTTCAAATAGCTGAGAAATGGGGGTATTGAGTATCAGACCCCACCCGCTATCTGATATTGGTGACCTGTTCTAAGGATGGACCATCAGTAACCTAGTCCTGGAAACCATCATTTTTAATTTTAAATAATTTCATTGAATATTACAGAATAGGATGGAAAGAATATCTGGTGACCTTACTTGGCTATATCTATGTATTGTGTATGTAGTGGCAGCTATCTAACAATACCAGGCTGGGCTCATGGACAAGTAGATTTTTGCCCACTGTCCTGTAAACCCATCCCCGTTCACAGGCTGTAGCAGGATATCGGGATATGGAGTCCTGCATATCTGTAGTAGCTTGTAGTTTGCGCCCATATCATCTCCTGACTTGATTATTGTATCTGCCCAGTCATCCGCCACACAATAGTAAACCTGGTTTTCATCTGGTTTGATCTTCATTGCATCTACCAGACTGACTTTTCCTTACTAATTGGTTTACTTATGTTTTGCCAGTCCCCACATTGGCTCCCTGTTTCTTTTTGGACCCAGTTCAGATTTCTGTTTCTCATTGTAAAAGCTCTCCGCAGCGTAGTGATCTGCCGCCTTCTTCTCATCTTTCTTCAGTCGTTTGCTTGTGCCTGTAACCTGTGACTACTAAACTACCGCCAACTTCTGCCCCTATCTCCTGGCTTGTGCCTGTGCTCTGTATTGCAGCACCTACACTTACCTGCACAGGAAATTCTCATAAGCATATTATATGCATTTTTCAACACGTATAGTTCCGTGCAAAAGTTTTAGGCAGCAAAACAATGCTGCAAAGTAAGAATCCTTCAAAAATAGAAGTATTAAACCTAATTCCATCAATATTCAGTGTGACCTTTGCCCTTTGCTTTCCATCAGTTCTTCTCGGTACTTGCAGACAGTTTTTGAAGGAACTCGGCAGGGAGGTTGTTCTCGCCATCTTGGAGAACTAAGCACATATCTTCTGTGGATGTAGGCTTGGTCCAATCCTTCTGGCTCTTCATGTCATCCCAGACAGACTGGATGATGATGAGATCAGGGCTCTGTGGGGGCCGGATCATCCCTTCCAGGACTCCTCCTCCAAAGGGCAAAGGTCACACCAAATATTGAGATTTAGATTTCTCTTTTTTTTTTCTTTTATGTAATTTTGTTAATTGACCCTTTTATTTCTGAAAGCATTCTTACTTTGCAGCATTTTTCCAGCCTGCCTAAAACGCTTGCACAGTACTGTATACATATCATAGATCTAGAGGGCCGGGGATCCCATTGTACGGATTGGATAACCTGTGTATAAGTGAACTTTCCCTTGTCTATTAGGAATTGTTTTTACAGTAGATCTCTATTATATGTTATTTATTAGTAGTCAATAATGGTGGTAATACAGGGAATTTAGGAAGTCCGATTCCCCACAGCAGCTCTTTGACATGCGGAAGGAGAATATTCCTGTTAATTTAGAGGGATTGTCTAGGATTAGATAATAAAAAAAAAAAAAAAAAAGACACTTCCCCACTTCAGAGAATCAGTCACTCCTGTCCTATATTGCAGCTCATTCCAATTCATTTGAGTTCAGTGAGTTGCAATGCCAGGCCCTGCCTATGGACAAGAGTGGCGCTGTTGCTAAAAATTAAACCTTTTCCTTTTGCTGCCAGTATCCTCTGAATGGATAAGAAAGGGATATCATTATACGGAGACCCAAGGTAAATATCTACAGGGACTTAGATTTCTATGTTCTACCTCTATTTCTCTCTTTTAGGAGTATTAAAGGGGTTCTACAGGGTTTTTTTTTTTTGATGGCCTATCCTTAGCAAACTTTACAAAAAAGTTTGGATGCTTCAGCCCCCATCATCTGGGTCATAGTCCCTCTGTGTCCTGACTGTACACCATGTTTATTATGAAGATTTAGATTTTTTTGTTAAGTTGTTCTTTTCTTTAGATAACCTGGAGGCAGAGACTTGGTTGCCTAGTGAACCCCGTCCTGTGCAAATGTGGCAAAGACGTCGGGATGAACTGCAACTCTGAGACGTATCTAAATGTTGTGTAATGTTTTAATCACAGGTCCGTCCCCCGAGGCCGACTGTAGCTCGCCGGCCCAAGAGTAATGCTGTGGTGGAGAGCCGCCGGACATCTGTCTCCAGCCCTGACCAGTAAGTGACTGCTACCTGTGCATTATCCAGGGCACATGTTCACCTTGTAATCTCTTACATCTAAGTATATGCATGTAAAGCTTGTAAATATCAAAAGAATTAGACATAAACCGAATGTGCTTTGTAGGTAACACAGGAAAAAAAATGCTATAAATACCGAGGACCCGCTACTTACCTGGCGGACCTCCTGCCATATCAGCACCCGACAGTCTTAGTTTACTTGGCGTCATATCGACCTCACATCACAGTGCACTGTTGAGGCCAGCCATTGGCTGCGGTGATTACGTGTGGTCAATGTGACGTCATATTTGGGTTATGGTTTATTTTAATAGTATTCCCCTCTTGATGCCATATTGTACGATCATACACAACTCTTTAAAGTAGCTCCATAAGGGTATGGCAGTCTGCTCCTCCTCACGTCCTGTCCCTAATGTGTGTGTAATGTAGAGTTTACACTGAGTCCTGTACTTGCACAATGTGAAGGAGACAAAGCTGCAATACCCAGCACAGCCACTATTAAGTTAAAGGGGTTGTGCGGCTATGGACACTTAAGGGATGAGATAAGAGTCCAATCTCTGTGGGTCCGATCTGCCGGTTCTCCAGTCATCCCTTACGTGACCGACGCTCCATTCACTGCTATGGGGCTTCTGGGACTGTAATCTCCGACAGCTCCCTTATCACTGGGAAACTTGGCAGTCGGCCCCCAACGATCAGACACTTATGCCACCCTGTGTCCATAATGGAACAACCCTTTTAATGGCAAGGTTATCCATGAAGCAGCTGCAGCACCTAAACTCCAAACGACTGGTTGGCGAGGGTGCTGAAAATGGGACCCCACTGATCTGATATTGATGACCTATGCTAAGTAATCCCGCACTAGCACTTTAATATGTTCTTTTCTGTTGGGCACATTACTTAAAGAGGTTCCCTGAGACTTATATATTCATGACCTATCCTTGGGTTTGGTCATTATTATGTGATCGTGGGGGGCTGACACCTTGGACCCTTGCTGGTCAGCTGATGGCCTCTTCCCTGTGCCATGTGACAGCATGGTATAGCAGCAGCTCAGTCCCTTTCAAGTAAATAGGGCTAATAGCATGCACAGCCTCTGCGATATGCACTGCACTGTGCTTGCTATTCAGAGAAGACTCTGCCTCACTCACCCGAGCTGATCTGTAGGGGTCCCAGGTGTTGAACCCCCATAAATCAAATACCATCAGTACATAAATCCCAGAAAACCATTGTAAGTCCTGCCCCTAGTACCAGTGGGTGTATATGTCATTTAGGGGGGTCTTATAAATCCTGCCCACACAGGCTGACATGTTGTGATGTGGACTGGTTGGATCTACATGGGTGCAGTCATTATTATACACTTGTGCCCTATAGTTTAGCATTATTTATTATTGTGTGGGTTTGTTTGGTGACCGTCTCCCCTCACATAGTATTAGTACATCTGTTTATAGCACTTCTCAGCGGTTGTGTTAGGCCGTTTTTATATCTGGAAGCCAGAAATTGGCAGGTTTTTCATGATGCCCATTTTCTGTCTTTAATAAAATGCCTTATTTTGCATCTTTTTTTATTTTTTTTTATTTTTTTTTTTATCTTGCCTGCTTTCATTAGTGTTCACTGGAGCAAGGTGTAACTGGACCTCTTGGTTAATGCGCGATGTATATTTTTAGTCATGTTTTCAAGTTGTCATATCGCCATACCCATCTGATTTTGTGATCACAATACAAACTGAAGGTAGCAGTTTGCACAAAAGAATACAAAATGCTAATTTCTTTGTATAAGGTAATTTCTTTTCACAGGCTGGAATTTTTTTTTTCTTACTGTGGGCAAAAGAAACTGAACGTAGAACTCTATTGCCCTCTTGTGGCCATAGATGGTAAAATGCAGATTTTGACCCCTAGGAAATGATAAATTATATTAAACGTCCTTTTTTTTTTTTTTTTTTTAGAGGGTTGTGGAAACTTATGGATTTTACCATACCATTTTAGACTTTTTCCAAATTCTGTTAGTATTATACAGTAGCTTAGATACGGCTGTCTTCCCATATGTACTTATAATACATTCTGTAGCATTGTACACTATATTGTGCTTAGAAATAGTGCAGGTTTTTATTATTAATAATTATTTAATTATTTTATTTCTTAAAAAAATATTATTTTTATTTGGCATAATCAAATGGGAAGTCAAATATCAGGAGAGTTAAAACATTTAGGGAGTCGACTATTTTTTGGTGTTCTTTATTTACTAATGGGATGACTAGGTAAAACTACATCTTTTCCATAAGATGGCTTCTTAGACTACTTTATGCACTTTATGCTGAGGACAACTAAGGCTGGGTTCACACCTGTGCAGTCTCAGTGACTGTTGAAAGTTGCCCATTTTCTAATACCATATTAAAGTATTCAGAGTCAAGAGCAGAGGCGCTATGGTGCCAGCCACAGTGCCCCCATCAGTAGAGTGCCAGTGGAGCACTCTATGCAGTACCAGCCACTTTGTTGCCTTCTAAATTTGTACTCCTACATACTATACCTGCTTTAATGCCCCACATTGTCAGCCACAACCCCTCAGATACAGTAAAATCTTTACCTCCCAGACATTCAGCCTTTCTGTACCTAGTTCAAGTACAAAAATATACATATATATATATAGGCATAAAGGCAACAAATTTAGCATAAACCAGGAGTACAGGTGATTACAGGTATAAGAGACTTTGTAATATATTTTATCAGAGAAAAAGCCCTCCTCCTTCTCATATTAGGCTGTTTCCCTGCAGACAGTCCCTCTGCTAAACTGATTGTCACAGACTGCAGGTCCTATAGCTCAGATTACACATGTCTATGGAGAGGGGAGGGGAAGAAATAAGAAGAAACCGAGAGAATCAGAATCACAGTGTGTGATGCTGGAGCTAAACAGGAGCTTTCCAACACAACCAAATTGCTTTATTCACATTGATACATATCAGCACTTCTATATATGTCATGCATGGTCCTGGGGCTCTTTCTGAGAGATAGTTACATAGTAGATGAGGTTGGATGAAGACATCAGTCCATCACGTCCAACCTATAACCCTACAGTCCCCTACAGTGCTGATCCAGAGGAAGGCAAAAAACCCCATGAGGCTTATACCAATTGCCCCATTTCATGGCAAAAAATTCCTTCCTGACTCCAATCTGGCAATCATTATAAAACCCTGGATCGACGTGCCCTTAAAATCTAAAACCCATAATCCGTAATGTTGTTCTGTTCGAGAAAGGCACCCAGGCTCTCTATAAACTTGTTCAATGAATCCACCATCACCACTTCCTGGGGCAGAGAGTTCCATTACTAAAGATACAGAGAAAGATTATGTAGCAGATTCTCCTCTACGTACTGTGAGCAGTGTATGGCAGCTAGTAGTGTATGGCAGCTAGTATCCCCCACCAGCTCAGAGAGAAATGCAAACTACATATAGAGACTGCATCAGGGAAAACTGCTGAATAATAAAAAAAATATATATAATGGCCAGATATGGAGTTCTTCCCCATGTATTCCATTCATACATGTCGCATGTGTCATGGATTTCACCTTGGATTCCACACCAAAATCCATCTTGCCTCCACATTTCAATCATCAAGCATATAAATGGGGTTACCACAATCCTGTTTATATACTATTGAAAAAAACCTGCAAGAATAATTAGCATGTTACTCATTTTCACGGATTCTGAATGAAGAAATAGCATAAAGCCTGACACACAGATGATATCCATTGCATGAAGGTAATCCTGATATGGATCCACGACACTCCAAATGTAATCCTTGGTGTACTGCCATGGATTTTATAGTGGAAATTCAGTATGTATCAGATTCATATCTGACGTGTGAATAATGTAGGTTGTTCCTAGTGTAAAGATAAGGAGATCCTATAGTATGTAGCGCTCTCATCTCTGTGTATTGACATCTGTTATGACATCATATAGTCACACGTCAGTGGTAAAGGAACTCATAGCCACTGGTCACCAATGGCCCTCCTCATCTCCAGACATGGATCAACTACCATTGGTGCACACATCTTCTAGGAGTGATAGATGTAAGATAGAAGACGTGGTGGTTAATAAGATATCACATCTGGTACACAAGTAGTCATCAGTATATATCTCTCTGGATTTTTCTTACAGTCCAGTTCATGTTTGTTCATATGAAGACTCCTCACCCTCTAGTCTCATATAAAAGCTACTTATTATTATTTTTCCTCCGTCCTCCCATTATAATCTCCAGCTCATTTAAATGTCAATTAAATTTGAGATATCTACATTTGTCAGCAGTTCCTGCTTCTGGCCACAGTGATGTGAGGCAGGCCTGTCCATGATTTCTCACCATGCATATCCTCCTCATTAAAAATAAAGCCATGCACTTGTAATAATGCACACAGGCTCCGCACTACCCGCGGCTATTGCAGGATGTGTGTCTGACATGGTATTTAAAAAGAAGCAAGCTGTCACCAGTGTCACGTGCAGGTGTTAACACAAGGGGAAGGAAATGTGCAGTGCGTTACAAGCAGTGGTCTTGATCAATGATGAGTGTTTGACATGCGGTATATTGAGCCTCAACACAGCAAAATCTCAATTATTTTCAGTGGTGGAAGAGTCTAAACATCTCCAAGTATGTTAAAATGTCATATGAAAATATGTGCAATGAAGAGCATAATATGTACACTAGTAGATGATAGAGCACGTAGAAGCAAGTCACTGTGAACATGGCAACTGTGTCGTGTCCTTGCTCATTTAGTTAGAAAATGAAAACCCTTTATAATGTCTTAATAGGTTATTTATAGCAATGGTGTATATACAGTATACTGTTGATCCCCTGTCCACACCAGTTTTGACCATAAAGATTCTGTCCCATATTGTCTAAGTTATTGTATATAGTTAAATCAAGCCCATAAAACATTTTTTTGTATTTACACTTATTTAAAAAAAATTTTTTTAGAGTCTTAGATATTCCAGGATTACTTTTAGAACAGCGCCACCTGCTGTTCCTATTGAACTTCAGTTTTGTGTCCGTCTCAGTAAATGTGCTAAGGTCATGCATGCTCAGTGTTGCATCTGTCTATGCTACACTAAGTATACAGAGGAATCCCTGGTGTGGTGAACCAGTTGCTTCTGTCCACCTTAGCACATTCACTGATATAGTGTCACGTACAGACCGTCCTAGCATGTGATGTGGGTGCGGCTGTCACTCCATTCACACAGTCTTGCACTCACCTTTCATTCAGGCTGCAAGTTAAGCATCTGTTGCACCCCCAAAATACATGTTACCACCAATACTGACTTTGGGCTCAGTAGAAGCTCTTCTCACACATGCACGTGTCTCTCTAACAGTCAGACACAAACACACTTTAAAAAGGTAATGGGTTCATAGAGCATACACAATGTACCATTAAATGTAATGATTTAATACCTAGTGGTTCAGTGCTATATATCAAAAAGACAAATAAAAGATGACAAGACAAGCAAAACAGTTTTTAAAATCAAAGGGAGAAAAAGACAATAAATCTGGCAACTTAGAGTCCTTTTGTTTTCATGGAGTTTGGAAGGGCTCTAAGATCGGATGGCCAATACCCAGCATGTTAATAAATGTACCAGCCCCAGCTACACGGGAAATCAGCCTCCCCAAAAAAAAAAAAAGTCATCAGATGTCCCCCCCGCGGGGATCAACCAGCCCTCCACACCACACGCCCAGTCACACAGTAGAACCGCCACACAAGAGACAACAAAACACTGGACGCGCCAACGGAGGGAGGCAACAACCACAGCCCACCGCCCCTGGGGAGACGGACACAACCTAGTACATCTCCGACCTGGACAAGCCACTGTACGAGAGAACCAGCTGCACCCGCACAGTGAGGAATGGCCGAGGAGAGGAGAGGCCTGAGGGATTGTTTGACACAACCGCATGGGAAGTCTGCAGGACATGGGGAAGATATAGAAGGACCACACACGCATAACGGACACAAATTGTGTGGACAACACAGACCCACAAAAGTGGTGAGGTGCCCCAATAACAAACCATGGATTAACCTGATATAAAAACACTACAAGGAGAAAAGATGGCACAGGACAAGAGATAAGGAGGGGGAGGGAAGACAAAGGAGCTGAGGCACAAACAGGCAGGGAAAATCCAGTATAAAGAAAAATGGAAAACAAAGGAAAGAAAAACAAAGGGGGGCGGGAGGGGCAAGCAACGGGCAAAACAGCTGCTGCCAGATTGAGGCAGATGTTAACGGCAATGAACTAAACCACCAACAGAGACACACACCAGCCCCCCACCCCAGAGCCCAGCCCCCCCACCACAAGACCTCCCCAGCGGCCACTTCCCAACAGACCAGTAAATCCAGAAATCCACACTGGCCACAGTCGACCCACACGGCCCAGGGAGGAAGGAGATGAAAAGACAAGGCGAGGAAACCGGAGGGCCAGATGACACAGTGCAAGGCAAAAGACGTGGGGACCAGCGTGGGAAAACAAAGTAAATATGAGCCTGAGGCAGGAAATAGTCCCGAATATGGAAACCGTGTGGTACCAGCCAAAGAAACCCCACCCAGGACCCAACGACACAGACCGAGCACGACACCCACCGATGAAGACGGAGAGAGGCCACACACCCGCCCCAGTGAGCCCCGCAGGACCCACCCAGCACGCCGGGCAGGGGAGATGATGCCACACCACCTGCACAGGGCCGCCACCGGAGAAACCAGGGAACACAGGAGAAAAGCGACCCCAGGCAACACCAACAGCCCAGGAGAGGGACAAGCTGGGCCCGGAGGGACCACCACCCCCAACTGGATCCAGACTACCCACAAACGACCCAAACGGAGAGCCCGAGACGTGGCAGGACAGGACGAACGGGGGCACCCAGGGACGGTCCGCCCCCCCCACACGTACACTGCAGATAGGTGCAACCACCAGCTGCACCACAGAAGTACGACGACCTGCAATAGTGGGCCACACAGAGATGATGACAGGGAGACAGAGAACGAACCGGGAGGGACGGCCACCGGAACCACCGAAGAAACGCGGGGAAGACCAAGGAGAGGTGGGGACCCGCAAAGGCAGAAGCCCCCAAACCAGTGGACACCGGGGACGGGCACGAGATTGTGAACACCAAAGTACCGGGGCCCAAAAAAGCGGACTGGGCAGACAATGGAGGCCCGACAGGAAGGGCCACAGCAGGCCACCGCAGGAAGCTGAGAGCCTGGAACGGGGGCACCAGAACCCAACCGGTAGTGGCACAGCCACCTGGAGTGGCCGCTGGGGGAGCAGATACAACCAGGGACAGAAATAAACGACAAGCGAAGAAGGGCCAGCCGCCGGGGAGCCCACGGACCCAGGCAGGGGGGGGACAGAAGGAACGCCGGGGAGCTCCAGCAGAAGAAGAAGCCCACCCAGCAGAGACGGACGCGCGAGCAGACGCAGGACCGACGCCCACCCTAGGGGAGAAGGAGCGCTATCGGAAGTCTTTCCTCCCCACCGCGAGGCGACAACCAACACCGCCAGCGGAGATCATTACACACAGAGACAATACTCTCTGCCGTAATCCCCCCCCGCACGCCCATCTGTCTGTCGCTATCAATGTAAGCCTCTCACCTTGGAATATCCGTACATGTTGTATTTGTATCTGCTTATCTTGCTGCTGTACACACTGAATTTCCCCATTGTGGGACTATTAAAGGACTATTATTATTATTATTATTATTAAATAACACCAACACCAAGATGTCCGCCAATAACACACCCTTATTAAAGGTTATAGCCCCACCCCCGATGACACAATACAAAATAAAAATTACCGTATTGGAGAGTAAAAGCTATTTTATAAAGTTTTTTAGTAGCACTTTGTGTTATTAAATAAAAAAAAAAATTAAAAGTGAAAAACAGGCACGTTTTCCCTCCTCTTTTGTTTAGATTTTCCCGGATATAAAAAAAAAAATAAAACACATGCAAAAATAAAAACAACTTAAAAATACAGCCCTGTGTGTCACCGAAAAAATACCCGAAAATGTGTCTGGTCTGGAAGGGGGGTAAAGCATCTGGTATGGAAGTGGTTAAGTATAGACAAAATTCTTTGTGAGACTCTGCTTCGAGATCTGGACTGGAGAGATCATGTCTAATAAGAAAGGTGAGTGGGAACGCCACCATGTTTCACAAGTGTGGGATTTCTGGTTTTCCTGTAATATATCAATCATTCTCTTTAGAATCTCAGTCCATGACTACCTGGAGGTACTTGGGCTGTGACATATTATGATATATTGTATATAGATATTTTCTTTCTATATGTGACATGATTACTCATAAAATGTGGATTTGCCATAATCTATTGGATTACATGTTTAAGGGATATCAGGTCCAAAATGTCTCCCAAACCAATAATGTAGTTGTGTAGCAGACTCTAATAAGACCAGAAAGATACATTTATAGCCACAAACTGATGAAGCAATGCAGATAATTTATCTTTTTAAGGATATGCAAATCAGCCTGCAAGTGCATCAGGGGCGGGGCCTGATTTGCCTCATTTATCTACAGATATCTTTTGGAATCGGCACCCAATGCTTGCTCTTATGAGTTATATTTTCAGCCTCTGCCTGTGTCACGGCAGCTGTAGACACATCTAGTACATTGGGTCCTTCCCCGGTGCACTTGCAGGCTGATTTACATATCCGTGAAAAGATGATCTCTGCATTAACTCCTTAGTATGTGGTCACAAATGTATCCTTATGCTCCAGTTAAAGACCCCTATAGGGCACTATTGCTGGTTTGCAAAGCATTTCGGACCTGATAGATTCCCTTTAAGAGCTTTGCTGTACCTCCTGTTATTTATTATTGTACATAGGTGGCCAGAACACCACTAACTGTCTTCTCCTCCTGTCTTCTCAGCGTTGTGAAGCCCACACGCCACTATACTGTCTTCCTTTCTGAAGATTCCTCTGATGATGAATTCCTGCAGGAGGAGGACCCTGTTTCTGCTTTCTCTGAGAACTTTATCTTCTCTGCTCCCTTTGAATGGTCTCTGTCTTCTTCTTCTGTCTCCTTTTTATAACTCTCATCTCCACCTACCTTACATCATCCTGAAGAACTTTACATGTGTTTATATATTTTGTGTGTACGTTCATGGTAATTTTGATGTACAGATCCAGATAGCATGGTCACAAGATTACATGAGATATACTGTCCGGTATTTTGGTTTGAGATTGTCCGCCATATTAATTCACTTAATATTGAGCTTATCTGTGTATTGAAGAAAGCAAATAGCCTTTGACTTATAAGCTCGCGACACATGGAATTTTTTTTTGCTTTGTTGGTGCATATTTTGTTGTGGTTTGGAATAAAAAGGAACGAGAAATGTAAAAGAAGGACGTATAATTCTTCTTCCTGCTCAGTTCAGGCCTGCGCTTCAGTCCGTCCGTTGCCAATCCGAGTGAAAATCTCGGGGAACGGGATTGACATCGGATAGCAACAGGTTAGCGACGCATTGGTTAAAACCCCATTCATTTGAATGGGTTTTTAAAGCAATGCGCGGGTGTGCGCTTACACCCTCTGCGCTGCAAATCCTTTTTTTTTCGTCCGAAACAAAGTCGGACATGCAGGACTTCGTGTCCGACAAAAAAAAAACGGCTTCACAGCGCAGAGGGTGTAAGCGCACACCCGCGCATTGCTTTAAAAACCCATTCAAATGAATGGGGTTTTAACCAATGCGTCGCTAACCTGTTGCTATCCGATGTCAATCCCGTTCCCTGAGATTTTCACTCGGATTGGCAAAGAACGTACTGAAGCGCAGGTGTGAACCCACCCTTAGGCGCAAAAAGCAAAATCTGTACTAAAAAAGAAACAAAAACTCCATTGGGTAATTTATTAAGACCTGTGTTTCCTAAACCAATCCTAATAAAGTCCCTGACTGGGAATTATTCAGAGGCTCTGGTCTATCCAGTGTACTCCAAAGGACTGGCGTAGATTTCTGGTGTAACTCATACCAGTTTTAGATAATAAATTTGTTAAGTCCCCATCCCGCCCACCTTGTTCTCGCCTACGTTAGCAAAAATGGTGAGAGGTGCTCAGAAGGATGTGGTGCAACTTTTATGGGAAAAAGTGCTGTACACCAAACCTGCGCCACATTCACACTCATCTATGCCAAAAATCTGGCGTAGATTGTGTCTCCCCCACCCTGGACTGACTATATTATCAATAAGAAAACAGGCCATCTCCATGTTTGTTCAGGGACCTCACCATACATGACCATCTGTAAACAGTACAACTTTGTCTTTCTTTCAGTATATTTGTATTTTTTCAGTAAATGAATTATTGACTTATACTTTTAACTTGTCTTAGGCCTCAACAATATCGAACATTGAAGGAGTCCGATGCTGATGGAGATGAGATTATCAGCCCAGAAAAGGAAAGCGATTCAGTGCTTGACCAAGAGCCGTCACATAAGGAGGTCCCAAATATCAACCTGCTTGAAGATATCTTTAGTCATTTTGATACAGAATCACAACCACCACTTTTAAGTCAAGCTAAAAGTTTGGAAGACTTGAGAACCCCCAAAGAGGACCATGAAGACCATTTCACATTTGATTATCAGGTGAAGTAATAGCAACAAAACTGAAATGTATGTAACACTGAAATGTATGTAACACTTATGTATTACATGAAGATTTTCAAGGATATTGATAATTTATCTTCAGGACAGGACATTAAAGAGATTCTCCTATTACAGACACTTATCCCCTATGTTGTGGATAGAGGATAAGTGTCACATCCTCTATGGCAGGGGCAGACATACCATTAGGGTAACCTGTGCAGATGCACAAGGGCCCAATAGGTTAAGGGGCCCTGTCACCTTAACAACAGCGGTCTACTATCTATTAGATTATGGGTAAATGCGAGACAACTTCAGGGCTTAACAATTACTTGGAGATTAATTAGAGAGACATAAGAGGGTGCACTATGTTGAGATACTGAAAAAATGGGGGCCAATACTTGCACATGGGCCCTCAGCTGTCTGTGTCTGTCATGGGACAAATCCTTTAATATCTGATTGGTGTGAGTCTGATTCTCAGCACCCACAACAATGAAATAATGGGGCTGCGTCGCCCCCTATTGTTTCCTTGAATGGGAGAAAGGCTACATTCACATCTGCTTTAAAAGAAGCAGATACGGCCTTAGATCGGCTGATCAGTGGGAGAGACAGGAGTCGGACCCCACCGACCTGAGATTTAATAGCCTAACCTTAGGATAGCTATTCAGCATTAAAGTCCATCAGGTATTAAAGATTTCTGCTTGTAGTCATTTAATGCGAACCTCCATGGTTAAAGATATTCTAAGACTGAGAACCTGTCCTGGTCATGTGATGATCATACAGGTGCACAGCTCATTGTAGGGCATTCTGATAAATGTACTATAATAAGCCCGAGCACGGGTATGATCACATGCACAGGACTCTGGTCTCTTTCAGCAAAGAATAGATCACTCAATTCACTGACAGCAAGAGATATTGAAAACCTTGCACGACTGATGTATCTGCTGATCTGTAAGACAAAGATCAAACTACTTTAACAAAAAAATCTTTTAACACCAACTTAATGTTATTTTATTTGACAGAGAATGGATCTCACAGTACCAGAGAGAAATCGTCTGGTACCACCAATGAAACACAACCACCCATACAATAAACTATGGAGCATGGGCCAAGATGACATGGCTATCCCAAGCAAATATCTCCAGATCTCACCTGAGAAACACGCATCCCTTCCTGGAAGTGACACGAGTACTCCTCACAAGGAAATGACATCATTACCTGTCGATAAAGAGGTAACCTTGAGCAGCAGCCAAGGTAATATCACTATCCCAAGACCACATGGAAGGAAAACACCAGAGCTGGGCATTGTGCCACCCCCACCAGCACCAAGAGTCTCCAAGCAGCAAGGTGTACCATCAGTAACGGAGTCAGGTGGCAAGTTACAGCTCGGAGAGAACATCGGCTTCACTTTGCAAGGAACCTTTGGAGAAGCATCAGTATCAGATGGACACAGACAAGTTTCTGATTCTAGTTCTATGGATCTGTTACAACCTGTCAAGGTTTCTACTGATATCTCTGTAAACGATGATATTCTTAGTCTTTTAGATCCTTTAATAGCCGGTCCGGGCCAGAGTGACACCATGCCTCCTCTAGGTAGTGGTCTTCAAAGCTCTGAAGCACCACATTACTCCAGCACTCCATGTTTTTCCTCTCTACAAAGTGAGTTCACGCCTGCAGCTTTCCCTCACCAATTGGGATTTTCCACCCCACCACCTGCATTTATCCATTCACCACTTAATCCATTTATCCAAGCAGTGCCCCTGGACCATTCGGTCTCTGTGATAGGCATTACAGCGAGACCATTTACTCCACCAGTTGTCTCCAACTCTCTTTTCTCAAGGTCAGTTTTCTATCACAGTCAGAGACGTCCAACTCCAGCCTTGTCAGGAAGTAATCTACTGAGCCACGTTGCATCTGGCCCGGCAGTCAATACACTAATGCAACAAAGTCAACCAACCTCAGAAACACGGCAAAACATTCCACCAATCATGACTGGCCCAGCTGGCCATAGAACTTTACCTATGACTAAACCTCCGGCCAAACCTCAAGGCAGCAAGCCCAGGGAGTATCCCGCCATCCCTCCTAGACCTTCAAAAATTTCAGACCCCGTTCTTCTACCCTCTAGGCCAGGTCAGCCCAAGGATCCTTTCGATGAGCTGCTCACCAAAACAAAAGAAGCAGTAACTCCAACACCGGGCAAAGTAGAACAGCTCCGAAAAAGATGGGAGACTTTTGAGTAGGATTGAAATTTATAGCTTTTGGTTAAAGAGCAAGTGGTCCAGTTGTTAAAGAACTTGTGGAATGACCATGAGATCAGATATTTGCTCTCGAATTTCTGACTTTTTGGAATTAAAGGCTTTAATCACAATCGACTCATTATACTCTTTAGGTTTGGGTATCCCCCAGTGCTTGCTTTGTTGTCTGCTTGACTACTTTCCGGTCGGAATTTGTCTTGATGTAGAACTACTGAATCCAAGGCTTTATCATAACAAAAAGCTGATACAGCACAGGCATCACAGTATGTGGTCTGTCAAGGACTATAAATCGACACATTACTTATCTAGTTAACTCCCCACCGAGTCCCTGGGAAGTGCTATATGATGTGTTAGCACGCGTTATTACCATGTGCCCCAGTTTACGAAGCAGCACAGTTTTTAGTTTTCTATAGCAAATTTGATCATTGTGATAGCAAATGTGATCGTTGTGGTGAAACACACAGTTTTGTATTAAGATTTTACCGCCACTAAGGATCAAAAAGTTAATAGGTGTGTAGCGGAAAATATACACTCGTCTTTAGCGGTTTCTGTGACTTAGAACGCAACGCCATCAGTCTCCAGAACAAGGTATAATCGTAGCTGCTGCTCTAGGTCCTCGACGCGTCGGTCGATATGAAGTTATATTAGACATTTTATGTCCCACTTGTTGATGTTTTGGATCACCAAAAATGAGCGTATCTAGAACACAGAATGTACTAGTCTGTAGTGTAGATTGTACACTATATTGTCTACATGTACTCCTCAATACTCTTCTCATGTAAGACAACAGATGTTTAGGTGAAATTTCACTTTTAGCTGAGCCATATAAAAGTGTCTTGTTAAGTAATTTAGGTGTCAATATACACAACATATATTACTGTTCTGTATATTGTTTGGTAGTACAGCACCGGTCATGCAGTATACAATGAATGTTGCACTAGGTAGAGTAGATAAAGTCCTACACTACACAGTAATACAACCTGGGGTGATTTTTTTGGATAACCATTTATCACTTATTGTATCAAACTAAACCCACGTTGTCAGCCTTGGCTTGTGCCATGACTTAGGCCGGAGGAACCCTTGCATGTTACCTCTATGTGAATACCTATGGCGCAGTATAGATGTATAGTTCTTCACACTGCTCATCTTGTTGCATTATATTTCCAGTGTTAAGTGCTTTTTACATTTCCTCCTAAGGTCATCTTAAACTTTTGACCCGTTTTGTGCCACTGGTTCCAGTCCGGATGAACAGGGGAATTTTTAACGTTTAAAATCTTTTTTTTTGGAGAATGTTATTTTTCAGCAGCCTTAAGCCTGAGCTGAAATGTACTAAATAGCTGGAATTTGGTAGAAACAAGCTGTGTTATTTGCCCCATTCACTAGCTCGTACGGCTTTACAATTTATCCACTTTTTGTTATGCAGAATTTTTGCAATATGAAATTGCTATGCTGGAGATTTACAGGGACAATGGAGGCCAGCGTGCCCGTGTCCAGCGCGTAATACTGCCAAAGCGACAGCAGCATATTCACACCCAGTGGTTGTGATCTAATGTATAGACTGTTGTCCACCTTGTACCCCCAAAAAAATTATAGAATTTCCAAAAATTTTACTGATAATCTCAGTTACATTTAAGAATTGCGATAGAACCACCCTCCATTGGTATTAGGAACCATCTTTTGTGACTCCTGGAAAATTAACTCTATTTCTTAAAGTCAATTTGGTCTTTAGAGTTCATGTATTTCCATTGCCCCATGGGGTTATGTCACAAGGTAACCCTATTTTCAGGGCTATATGGAAACTATAGATGACAACATGCCTATCCAGTGTATGCTCTGACAGCAGGAAAAACATATACTCTCTAGAAGATGTATAGCTCGCCTGTTGGAGCAATCCAGATCTTCTGTGGTCATTGGACCCTCTTAAAGGTAATGTGTTGCCAGTAAATAACCTATTTAAACCTCCTATTTATGTTAATCAAAAATTCTTAAAAAATATGGTTAACTTTTTTTTTTTTTTTTTTTTTAAATTTCCATGTCACTATCTGTATTTTAAAAAGTACTATATCGTGCAATTTTCACTCTGGCCACTAAACCTAAAAGTAGACTGACACTTATCGATTCTGTAGAGGCTTTTTGCAGGCATGCACCTCATTTACCTCACAGGTATGACAGACAAGATTACAATAGAAGATAACACCTGTATAAATAACTCCACTGAGCCATCGTTGCATCCACTGCTGACAATAGATGATGTCACTGTTTATATAATCCTCCCTACCTGCACAGGGCATGTCTACAAAAACTCTCCCATAGACCTCAATGAGTCGTCTGGACTATTGCTGCCTATTGCCATGACTATGCTGTAAAGCAGATCACTAAATGTTGTTAACAGAGCAGAGAAGAATATCAGGCAAGATGGCCACCCCCATAATCATATACAGAAAATAGCATAAAAAAAATTCTAAAAACAGATTAGAGAAACGTGATCTCTTTTGTCGTACACCTAACGTCTGTGAGCACATTACATGGAATATTCACACTGAATGTATGCTGAATTTTAGCCATAAATCTGCCCCTGTTTTTGCAGACCCCAGACCTTTTACAGGCACGTTCCCGTCACATGATGCATGGGCGCTGGGGTGGAGTCTGACTGTCTCCTCTCTTCTCCGAACCTTCTAGACATTCCAGGATTGGCAGATATCCGGTCAGGCCATATTCTAGCATTTACATATAATAATTTATATCTGTAATTTGACAACTAATAATATCATTTGGCTCCGACATTTTTGGATTTAGGAGTCAAAAGCAACCAAGAGATTTTTTTCCCCCTATATGTTGAGTTATAACACCCAAAAATGGACAGAAGTGGATGGATTGCTGCAGGTACCGGCTATATAACTTCCTTGGAGAGCGTATATGGAGTTTCCACCTTTTGTAACTGCCTCTATAAGGAGAGACAAGGGAATCCTTTATGTTTGGTGCTTTACATTATTGACCAAAAAACTCCTACACCCCAGGATGATATACTCACATATGTATATCACATATATACCTGTCCTACTGACCCGATGATCGGCGCCTTTGTCCCATTTCATGGTGTTGCTCAGCTTTTTTACTGCCAGAAGGACACTCTGTATACTTAGTTACATTGTAGCTTTCCTATGTTACGTTCTATATATGTCAGCGACACTCTCTGTTACATTTACAATGTATTAGATCTCTCGTATAACACTGCTCTGGGAGTGAGGGGCTCGTCCAGTGCAATATAAGTGACCCCGACCGCTGCCGAATCATCTGCTGCTGTACCAGGATCCCAGCACCACCCCACCTGCTGGTCAAGAGATGTTACTACAGACTTTACTTTGTGTTTCTTTTGTTGGACATATAATATATATATATATATATCAGGTGTCTTGTTTTCTAATACTATGAATTGCATTGAAATATTCTAGATCAAGATAGTAAACTATTGTGTTTCCCGGCTGGGTGAGACTGGAAATGTATATTGTATAACCTGCGTGTAGATGAGGCGTGATAAGTTGGATGCACTGTGTAAACATATTACTGCACTAATAATTTATGACAAAGTGCGTATCAGGTCGCCAGTGTTTGATATAATGTGTATTACTTGCTGGAAGTCAATGTTCTGGTCACTAATGCCTCTTTTATATTGTTGCTGGTTTAGAAATTTCTCTTGAAGCAAAGTGTTAAAGTGGACCTGCCCTATTATTCATTATGGAAGGTAATAAAAAAAAGTATCAAGGGGGTGGTGATGCTATTTACGGCCACTAAGAGGCACCGGGGAGCAAATCTTATCAAAGAGTCGTATATGGAAGAAAAATGACTAAAAAAAAAATTAGGTGAAGCCTCTGATTGGCTCAAACCAACAATCTATACAACTCTTAGGCCTAATGCACATGACCAAGTGTGCAGGTCGAGGCTCCGTTCCGGATGATTATAGAGCAGGTCCTATCCTGCTCTGTGTTATCGAAACAGAACGGATCGGAAGCCCCATAGACATGAATGTATAATGGAAGGCACTAAGATGTCACTCCGATTGTTATTGGAGTGCATTCTGCTGCAAAATCCCCCCTCCCAATCAGACTGAACACTTGGGGCTTATATATTTGGTCCCATGTAACAACACGGAGTTTTAGGCTAGAGAAATATGTTGTAGCTGACTGCGCACAGCCAAAAAAACGACCAGCCGCATCGCCCATTGACCACGCGGTTGAAGCTAATCATTGGCCACCGCAGGCTGGCAGGGTTTTCAGCCATGTGTGCTTGGTCACAACATGTGTCCTTGCCCTTATACACTTTAAGTCCTGTACATTATACTTGTGTGTCTGTAAACCCCTCCAGCTCCACGTTCTAGCCCATTAAGTTCCCAACTTTGGACTTGAATGGTTGCAAATCTCTTAGCAAACCTTAAAGCTGTCGGGGCATACTGAAAGTTGTAGTTTTGCAACCACTGGACAGTCATAGGTTGTAGTCCACTATCCTAATGGGTATTGGGGTCTGTCAGACAACTCTAGGCATGTAAGGTCAGAGTAGTGTGTGAACAAGTAGGTTACTGTATCACTAATAGGCACATGGGGAGGGGGGTTATAAGAAACGCTAGTCTTAATTCATTCCCTGACAGGCACAAGATGTGCCAGAATTACTGAGTCAGGAGCTGGCGTAGATCTCTGGTATAACCCTCACTAGTCTAAATCTGATAGACTGGGGGGGTATCCCCACCTTGGTCCGCTTAGATTTCCACCCACTGGTGAGCAGGTTGCAGGAGCTGAGATCTGCCACTGTGCGCCAAGTTGAGGCACATTTTTGCCCACTATATAGGTGCAGCCCTGTAAGTAAATCTGGGGCGTAATTTCAGAGTGCGATGTATTCATGAGCAGAATGGCACCCCTACCTCTCCCCGCCCTCCTCATTGTGACAGCTGTCAGTCGCTACAGAGCGGAGGGAGGTCTCATAAATACATCAGGCTATCGAGACTGTATTCCTATCTGCCTACCAGCACCCTGGCCATTGCACTTGTGCCCATGCATTTATGGCTTTTGCATATGGAATCCCTTCTTTTCGCTATAGTTTGGGGTCATGTAGATGACAGGTCCACTTTAACCGCTTGTATATTTGTTGCTCCGAGGCGGCATACTCTGCATGTGACTTACAGTACATTTTTGAACCTATCATAGTGTTTTGTTTTTAACTCTTAATCTTTTATTTTGCTGTGGGCAGAGACGGGAGAGTTTTATGCTTATGCCAGGCAGTGAACGGGTTAAACACGTATTTTCTTTTATACAGTTGACGTGCATGCACATTGCAGTGATGGGCGTGTTCGCTGTCTCACAGAAAAGTATTTTTCTATCATTTATACCTTTTTATCCTGTGTGTTAAACACAAAAGTACAAAAATAAGAGAAAAAAAAAAAATCACTTTTTTTTTTTTTTTTTTTTGAAGCTCGGTGAAATAGTGTGCACTTTACAACGCCGTGAAAATGAACTTGTGAAACTTACAGGAAAATAAATATCTACAGCCAGCTACCATCCTGCCTTGTTGTATCCTTTCTAAGGCCCGTGTAAGTGTCGAATGTGGGAGAGCGGCTACGTCATGAAAGTGTACCCATTGTTTCATTTTTCCTAGATGGACCCAAAGGTCTGTGCAAATTTAATTTCAGCTAAATGTAAAATTTTGGCTTCTTGCAGTCACCACTAGGGGGAGCTTACTGAACATACAACGTTATGGCTGATTTCAGTGGCGGTAATGTGCAGCAGTTTTTGAGAACTTGCATTTTATTCTTTGCAGCTATGTGGCCAGCAAGATTTGGATGAATTCATGATATGTGGGATTGCCTTGCCCCGCAGGTGCTGAACCTGCTGATTGACAGCTTTCTCCCTATGCAAAATAATAGGGAGAAATTTGTCAATCAGCAGGAGTCGGGCTGAAAGCATGCATATTGTATATCATACTCCCCGCTGCAGAAAATAACACATGGGTGCCACACCCCCCAGGTCATTGTGCGGCACTCATATATGCGGTCATCAGAGTGGACGGTATTATTTAGCTGACAGTTTCTGCATTTTTTTCATTGTAGATTGAAGGAATTCAATGACTTTTCATTGGTTTTTGTTGTCTTTTCTGATATCTCGCCGCAGCAGGTTAACCAATTGCAGAAGTTCAGGTGAACTCTGCTGCACAAGAGCGGATATACTGTTAAGGTCAGGTTCGGATTAACCCTTTGTAAGTTTCATTTGCTTGATATACCTGGCGTTATCCCAGCAGCAGCTTTGACACACAAATACCAAGGTAAGCTCAGTCATGATAAAGACTATAACTAAATGTATTATTACTTTTGTCCATCAGGGGCGCAGTTTACATCAGTCCGAAAAACAACATTAAGCCAAGGAACCTCGTCATTGTGTAAGAATAGAGATAAGAGGTCAGTGTATCCTTAGCAACGAAACGCAAAATCTCAATTAGTTATACGTTGAAACAGACGCATTATAAATTAATGATATGCCGAGATCAAAGCTATAAAATTAGCGGGAGATATCATTAAGTAGCGTATGGACACATCAGAAATGAAATAGTAATGTATAGGAAGAGAGCATGAAGCTGAGCACTCCCAAATATATCTGATATCAGATATCTGAATCTACATGGTATTGGTTTTATAGGTTGTATATTATTTACCCCAGAAATATAGATCCGGTGCAGTGCAAAAGGTAAGTGGTTAAACTGAAAGTGTACCAGAGTTTCCATCAAAAAACTTAAAATAGCTGCAGGGTTTTCCTGGGTAGCCTGTTCTCTGTATAAGGCTTCCTACATGGTGTCCTATTAGTTTTTCTGCTCCTAAGTGTACCATTATGGCTGCAGCACATTTTGTATTTGTGTCTGAGGCAGGGGGCAGGTACAGTACTGAGCAGTCATCCATTACTACTATTACAGGTTTCTTTTACATGTAATTCTGCCAGGAGTAACTGTAAAATAGCAAAACAAATAGCCAAGAAAAGCCCAAGTGACCATAATATAGGAAATACAGGGACATTCCAAATCAAGGTTATGGTGCAGCTAAAATGACACTTCATACAGAAAAAGAGAAATTTGAGCACAATCCACAAAGCTGCTTATTGTTTACAGACTCTGCTTGAACCCCCTGTGCAGTGCTCTGTGCAATGTAAAGGCAGGGAAAGCTGTGTGTAGACATGCAGAGGCTGTGAAGAGTGACTTGCCCCTCCTCCCTCCACTCACTGAGTTCTCGTCTTGTACCTATTGGTTTCTAAAGATGGGCTTGCCCTAGTAAGTGCTTATTCACATGACGGGGTTTAGAGGCCAACAAACGGCCCCATAGAAAATACTTTTATCTATTCACACACTGGTCAGTAGTGTGACCTATCCATTTAATAATAAAGCTTGCTGATTCTCAGGACATGTTCTTGGATCCCTCAATAGTGTCAAGTCTATGAGGGATCCGTGACTACTGATTACCCTCTGATGTACACTCGTGCAACACATATTATTTTTTTCATGGCTGAGCATGCAGGGTCATCCTGTGAATAAGCTCTAACAGGGAGTGAATAACATATTAAGAAGGAGGGAGACACCTAGAGGCAGCAACTTGGAGAGGTTTTTCAGTCCAAAAAATAGCAACATTTATAAAGCGTACCGCCAGTTAGAAACAACATTTCATAAAGGACTATAGTACTGGTGAAAATAAGAAACCTTATATCTTATGAAGGAGATATTACCTTCTCCACTTATTAAGCTTTTCTCGTGCTCTTCATCTTCAGGTATGACAGCTTGTATACATTATATCCATCTCCGTATTCAGCATCACTCTATAGTTAATTGATTTATTTCCTTATTCTGTGTACTAGTAGCCTATTATCTACAACCTAGCAGTGTTTAAAAAAAAAGCAAGGAATAGCAGAGTGTAACCGTAACAACCTTTTCAGTCTTTTCTGATCCCCTTCCCCTCTTCATAGACTAATATGGAGAAAGTAACTGCCTGAAAAGTGGAGAAGAAAACAGATTTATTTAATAAGATCTATTACAAAGTTTCTTATTTTCACTTGTACTATTCATTTATGACAAGTAGTTTATAACTGGAGGCACGCTTTAACTAAAGTTCATTGCATTTTGGTCCAGAATTACTGGCTCTAGTAATGAGACTAAGTTGTGTGAAAAGTTAGTGACCTTTTAAATCATGGTGGATTCTGCTCAATATCTTAGATATGAACACAACACACTACTGGCAGCATGTATACTCAGTATCACGTGTACACTTACTGTGTGTATACATCTGTGACATCACACCTGATAAGGAACCTAACCAATCTGGAAAGGTTGTTACCTGTCATCTTCATTTATCTGTTAAATTCTAAAGTAACTGCATAAATCTCGATTACATGCAAATAGAAGACATTTTATACTATATCTTAGAGAAAAAGATATTTCTTTCTCCACTTATGTGTCCCCCCGCCCCCATATATTTACTGAATTCCGTCTTGGTCTCCCAAGACAGACTATTAGTTCATTGATCAAATTACAAGTGTCCATAGAAGTGTATGGGAGGGTAAGAGGAGCCAAGTAAGAAGCAAAGGAACAGGTATCTCATCCTGAAGAGTTGTCTGAAAAGTTTGGTACGCGCTTAGTGACGCTAGGTTCACACAATCCCCGGGATCTCCATCGTTCGGGTTCATCGGGTGACCTAAACGACAGAGAGACAGACCGCTACAGCAGTGGTTACACGCTTTTTTTCTACAGTCTCTGCGATGAATTCTCCAACGCAGATGTGAACCCAGCCTAAGGCTCTAGAACTTCCCATCTACTGAGGACCCGGCTATAAGAACATGATAATTACTGTATAGAATCCCACCCCCACTGTTCTTGTTAGCTCCCCTTTAGGGCCATAGAAATATTTTTTTTCATTCCGTAGTATGCCGCTAATAGTCATCATAAGTGAGAGTATAAACTTTACCAACCTTCCATACACATGACTGACAAGTGGCAGTCACGAAAGTGGCCACGAACTAAGCACAGGCACTGCCCCCTGCGCCCGCCCTCGCTCTAATGAGAGAATCTGGACTCATTAGGAGTTTTTTAATAAGTAATTAGCAGGATAAGGCCTAATGGTTTTACACTGGATGTGAGACTCCTATCCACTAGGATGCAAAACCTCACAAAACGCGGCTAAAAACATACACAAGTTGTATCTGTAAATATCCACCACTATTAATTAGGAGTTACAATGTGAGAGGTGACTGTGTGCACGGTGGTCAGTGGGCTATAAATACTCCAGAATTGTTAATGATATGTAGATAAGAGGCAAATTATCAAACAGCAGAACACAGGTAATTAAAAAGATGCCATGTTAGCAGTGTCAGCAGGATTCAGTACATAACAAGGAGGTCTCCTGCACACGGCCATACTACAGCTGAGCTTTATAGGAAGTCTCCTAGGAGTATTGTTTCATATAAGATCTACATAAAGTCTATTTTTCAGGTGAAATGCCGCACAATGTGTGATAAATTTGGTGCATCTATTAAGTCTAATGCGACCAAGTTTCATCCATGGAACTCAATTCATATGTGCACCTGTATAGCAGCCACTAACTCCACAACGTTCCCTGCGCTTTGAGTCGCTTGGTGAGAAATGCGCATTACAAATGTTTGTCATTGTCACTCTAGATAACTATAATTTCCCAGTGTCCAAGTCAGTAAATCATTCATGGAGACTTGGTCATGTGAAAGTGGCCCAAGACTTCTTCCCTGAGATGTTACTCCCACTTTGATGAAATCCCCCAAGTGAGATTGTGATCATTTTTATGACCTTTTAAAAGTTGCATTTGATAAATTTGCAATACATATCATTTCAAGAACTATAAAATGAAGTTAAAACCTAAGGATAAGTCAGTGACGGCGAACCTTTTAGAGACCGAGTGCCCAGACTGCAACCCAAAACCCACTAAATTATCGCAAAGTGCCAACACGGCAACTTAACCTTAAATTAACCAGGATCTGTTTTATAGTGACCGTGCAATGTTATTACAGCCTGTAATAATATCACATGTCTGCTATAAAACAGATACTGTGTGATATAAATAGTGAAGGGCCCCCACACAGTACAATGCGCTCCACAGTGGCCCCCAGACAGTATTATATGTTCCACAGTTGGCTCTCAAACAGTAGTATATGCTCCACAGTGGGCCCCCACACAGTAATTTACGCTCCACTTTGGGCCCCCCCCCCACAGTATTATATACTCCACAGTGGGCCCCCACACAGAAATTTGCTGCTTACCCAGTATGACTGCAATCCCACGAAGAGAGTCGTCCTTCTTCTGATCGTACTGCTGATAACACAGATTGTCATCGCACCTGCGTCGGGGCAGAGGTTACACTCTGCAGTCAGTGTAAGCCGCGGTCCCGCGGCCTACACTGGCAGCTTTCGGCTGTATATGCATCTGTACCGAATTCCCCGTTAGTGAGTGAACATGGCGACTGCGCGCGTGCGAACTGAGAGGGCTCTGCGTGCCATAGGTACGCCAACACGGAGATAGGTCCTCAATATCACATGGGGGGTTGACTTCATAAATTGCTCACCAGCTTATTCACAGAACCGAGTTGAGAAGACACAAGATGTGCAGGTCTTTCCATTGTACCTTATCTTTGTGTAGTCTCCACTCCCGGGTTTAGCTTACAAGCACTGATGCAGAACACTGCTGTGTGTGAATAAGGCCTCAGTGTTATACATAGCGGGCTACTCATAAACCAATAGCTCAGAATGGAATTAGCGAATATAACAAACGGAATCAGACACAATATTTAGGAAGTAAAATATTTTATTTACATGAAATAATTTAAGTATTTACATCAGGAAATCAATCAAATCAATGAGTCACCTCCATCTATGTACAAAGACCAACCGCAACAAATGTAGATAAAGCGCTCGGCATTACGCTGGCCGTACACATTACATACCTCATTCCCTCCATACACATTTATGCTCGGCTCATGCAGTACATGTGTACTGGATCTACAGCAGCTCAGCTCAAGAACCAAAGGATCAGGTAGATGTCGGGGAGAGTTGGGAGACACACAAACATTAGAAGGGCGTCCAGTTTGGCCATTACAATATATCATCATTATTATTACATAGGTATAATATACTCACACTTGCATTTAGGATGGGTGTACCTTCGGCCCTCTTTTAGCAGCTCGGGATACTCGGTATGATCTGCTAAGCAGCTTTTATGAAGATGGAGGATTAAGACTTTGCAGGTTAGTTACTAGAGAACCTCGTGAGATTTGTTTCATGAATATTTGCATGACTTATCTGCCTGTATTATTTCTTTTGGGCCTTAGTGGTCACATGGGGCATGTTCACATCATGGTGCTTTTATTAAGGAGACCCCAGAGTATAATAGTGGTCTGTGGGTGGTAAACCCCCAAAGTTTCAGGTTCTGCTGGACCCAAAATTTTTGAAAAATTTGGGATGAATTTGGTTTGTTCTAAACCACTTTGCTCACCTCTGTTAGTTACTTGTGATATTGAGTTTCAACTACATTGAAATATTACAAGGCACTTAGTGCACGTCAGGTGTAACCTAAGAAACCGGAGTGCATGTCTGTACATATGTGCACAAAGCAAAAAAAAAAAGCAATTTTGCAGATAGTCTTCATTGCCTCCAGTCCTTATCCAGACTTGTATGTTGTCATGGTTACAGACTACACACAACACCCTGTGTAGTCTGATGCTGCAGTCATATTTACTTCCACCTTTTTTTAACCTCCTAAATGTTCAGATGAAAGCAAAGTATGACTATGGCTCAGTCAGGTTTGTAGTCTGTTACTATAGTGACGCATACAGTAAATCTGAATAAGAGAGACAAACAGCAAAAGATTTTTTAATCAAAATTATTTGCAGAGTTGCTTCAGATTTTATTCTAGCCAACAATATTGAGAACATAGCGGCAATTCCTATTAGTAGTTGCACTGTTTTACACTAAGTAGTCAATAAACGGGCTGTCCCATGCCAACTTACAGTAGTTTTTACTTAAAGTGTATCTTCCATTTTATTACTTAGTATTGTGCCAGGGAGTGTTTGGTCACCGTTTTTACAATTTACTTACTAAACCTATCTAACTTCCTTTTAATAGAAAACAGGCTGTAAAGTTCCCACTAGCAATGCTCTAACTAAGCATTGTCATGTAAAATCTATCCATACACTTGTAATGCAGTATTTAGAGCCAAAGGGGGGATGGTCACTTCAAATGGCCGTATCTTCGGTTGTATATCACCTATAAAAATGCTTCTGGTATAAGAAAACTGAGATTCTATCTATAAAGAGACTGGAGATATCACTAGTTAACAACACAGTCGGGAATGTGATTTCTGTATGCAGCATGGATTGCTGTATATAAAGCTCAAACTGTGATTTTAGCTAGTTATATCTCAGGTAGTTTTATAGCTAGTACTTCATGTACTGACTCTCCGCTTTCATGTGATACCTGAAGCATTTTTATAGATGGTATAAAATTGGAGCTGCAGCCATTTGAAGTGGCCATTCCCAACTTTGGCAAATGTTACATCGGTACACACTAGCAATACAAATGTGTACAGATTTCCCTAGTAATATCTTAGAGCAGGGGTCCCCAACCACCGATCCACGGAACAAGACCAGGCCGTTGGGGGTTCTTTGCCGGTCTGCGGTCTTGGCCTCAGTCTTAGCTGGATACTTCATGCTAGGCCACGTTGTTATGGTAACGTGTGAACTATTGGGTAGCGCGGCATCCTGTAGCTGCTAAGGATGCCGCGTTACCCGATAGTTTACACGTTACCATAGCAACGTGGCCTAGCGCGAAGTATCCAGCCTCGGTGTCGCTTACCATACCATACCGGTGGATAGAGTCTTCTCGTCCACACGGTGGAGCCCGAATATAGCCCTGCCCCTATATGACCAAAGTCTCCCTCCTGCCCCGTCCCTGTCCCACCCCCACCCCACCGGGCTATCCTCTATGGCAGCCGGTCCCCGGTGAAAAAAAGGTTGGTGACCACTGTCTTAGAGGGTTGCTAGGGAAAATTTTATAGCCTGTTTTCTATTAAAAGGAAGTTAGATAGGTTAAGTGAGTATATTACAAAAATGGTCACCAAACACCTTCCGACACAATAGCGACAAAAAAAATAAAATGGGAGTTACACTTTAACATTTACACTCTGATTCATGGGTTAGATAAATTGAGTGGGGAGTTTGACCTCTAAAGCACCCACTATTGGTGACATTGAAGGGCCCCTTACCACTTTTGTTGCCAGGGAGCAGGACAAGCTTGTGTGAGTGTGACACTTCTATTCACCTCTACATAGAGGGACTAAGTATGGTTCATCCTTCTTCGAAGCAACAACAGGGACTTGTTCTCAGCAAAGATGGTGATCCCAGAGGTCAGATCCTGCCAAAACAAGTCCGGTCACCCCCTCCCCCTCCATTCATCGGCTGGTTTGGGTTGGTCATTGACGTACATCATCCTTACAGTTAAAGTAATCTCATTTGTGAACCTCGGCATTAATAGATTTTAGTAGGATGTATACATAATATAGAAGCGCATTTTTCCCGTAAGGAACAGGTCATAAGCTTTGTGAGACATAGTTTCCTTAACCAACAAGGCCTTTAGGTAAGAACTTTGCTCCGGCAGAAGTGTTCCCTGGGGGGTCATCTAGGGAGAGTGAAGACACTGCCTTGTAATGGTGGATTATATTGTATTTTCTCCATTTGTTGCTACAGTTCAGATCAGTCTCTCTGTAGGCGGCAGCTTGAGGACATTCCACATCTCTACTCTAGCTCCATCCTTTTCTTGCCGACTTGGACTATATGTCCCTTGTGTGGCTCTCTTTTTCCTCATTGCTATCATAATAATAGCGATGACAAGTAGTAGTATGAAAAGCATTCCTGTCCCTATAGCTGACCCAACCAGGGTGGAGGACTCGGCTTTTCTGATCAAACGTGGCTTCTGCATAGAACATAGAAGGGTGAACATGAAAAGTAAGCAAGTAAAGGCACAGATTACATATAAACAGGGTGGGCCTGGAAATTAGTTATTCATCGTGTTCCCATTATGTAATTTTTTACTATTTGTCAAATAATAAAAAGTATGCCTTGTTTAGAAAACCTTCAGAAGAACATGTCACCCTGGAGGACCCATCACCTCTGTGTTACATGTACTCAGTGTAATAAGAACGGTGTAATACCTCATGTCCCCTGAGGAGTTGCTGCTGGGAAGTTGAACACTTATTAGCTGGCATGTCTACTGATTTTCACCGGGGTCCCATTAGGAGGACACATTGTAGTGGGATTATAGTCTATCAAAAAGGGATGATGATCAAGAATACGAAAGGCAGAAAAGAAGTGGAAGATAACAGAGCAGAGAGTGACATAGTAACTTACCCTCAATGTGTTTCCATCACATGGACACCAGAAAATTGGCGAACAAGTGGCACATCTTTGGCGCAAATCCTGGCCGTACACACTTTGTTTTTACACCTGGAATGGGCAGGGATCAATGGGGAAGCGCAGGGACACCTCAGCTCATCAGATTTACTATTATATGCCAGAAAACTGGCTTGAGCTGTAACTGAAATCTATGCCTGATGTCAGTTCTGTAGCACAGGACTAGCAGAGATGTGGGATACAAAAAGCCAGTCCTCCTAAAATTCCCCCCATTGCTTCTATTTCTCCTCATAGTATGATATTTGCCATGATACAGAGAAGCCATCACCTGTCATCACTGCTCATGGTGTTTAAAGAGGACCCGTCCCCTCCCCTGACATGTCTGCTTTACTAGATACTTGTATTCCTCATAATATAATGTGCACCTTATTTTCTTATGACTTATGCTATTCCTGTTATTCCTCCTCCAAATATGATTACATTTACAGCTGGGTGTTACCAGGTGAGAAGTGTGTGGGGGTGCTTACACAGTCTAATCCTGCAATTCCCAACCAGGATGCCGTGGAGACCCCCCCCAGGGGGGAATTGCTGGATTAGGATGGCGATGTAGTTGAATAGAACGATGCACTATTACTATTACTCAGACATCATCTAGTGATGAGGATAAGGAGGAGGATCTCAGCATCGGGGACCGAGGATGGGTGTTTTTTTTTTTTTCCCCCTATTTCTATAGCACAACTACAGTATGGGGCCACTGGGGATCATTGTTTGGTGTATGGGGCCACTGGGGATCATTATTTGGTGTATGGGGGCCAGTGGGGAGCTTGGTGATGGTAAAGGGTGAATTTTTGCATGTTCTGGGTGGAAAGTAGAAGAGAGTGTAGTTTTTGATGAGGTTTTCTAAATTTACAAGTGAAACAAATTCATGTTCCAGCTCTAATTTCAAAAACTGCACTAAAAAATAAAAAAAAAACATCAAAACTGTAGTTTTTTGGGGTTTTTTTTTTTTTTGTCTTTTGGTAAAAATGATTTCGGAGGACTACCCAGAGGAAATTTTTTTTCCCCCAGGGGTGCCTGATCAAGGACACACTCTTTTGACAAGGGGAATGGTAACACGCAGTTGTCAATTTATTCACATTTCTAGGAGGAACAGCACGATGTGTGGCAGATTTGTTATCCCATGGGGAATACAAGTACTTACTAAACCACTGCTACTTGACAGAATACTGGGGCTGTTATGATAATGGGTACTGTATACAATAAGACCGATATCTAGTGGTGAGAACCTCTCTAATACTACCGCATCACCTACAACAGAGCAAAGCCAAAGGTAATACATGAGGTTTCCTTATATACTATACATTACTACATTGTGGCAGGTAGAGGATGATTCTGTATTATTGGAGTGGTGGTTGGGTGACCACAGATCGCAGGATGACCCTGCAGGCCATGTATGTGTTTGGGGTTACGTTGTGACCTATGATCACATGACACATGTTGCTGCCACAATTCCTGAGCGGCCTCAGCCTTACAAAATAGAATATTGTAGTTCTAAGTTATTACATGGAGTCGCTGGGTAACCGTCCCATGGCGCACTACGTCTCCACAAAGTTTTACTTACCTAAATGCTGCCACAGCAGAGATTACCTCCTGTTTTCTACCCCGCCACAGCTAAAATAACCAAGCACTAGCACGAGCCGCATGGCAGGCAACAAGGGAACTACTGCAGGTGTCATACATGGCAGGTAAGACCTTGTTTCTTGGTAATGTATGGACAGTAGCTGTAAAGTGACTCATGGGCATACCGCCTGGTAGTGTACCAGTATTAAAGGGGTTGTCCAAGAGTTCTTAATGATGACCTATCATCACTACCCAATTGGTGTGGGCTGTGCTTGACTCCCCTACATCTCAACTGTAGAACAATGTACAGAGCCAGAAGAAGCTGACTCCGAACACTGTGTAAGTAGCTCCCATTCACACCAGGGGCTAGATCCTCACCCAATCTGCTATAGATGGACAGACCATCAGTATCCGCTCATAGCCAACCCCTCTAATAAGCAGGACTTGTACAGAGTAGGGCAGGAGATATTGTGTAATAATAGTAAAGATATGGAACATTATGTAGTATTTCAGTATTCTAGATGAGTGGAGCAATACAGAACAGCGACTACCAGGATTTTTTTTTATTTTTTACATTATTTTTGGAATAGAGTTCATTCATTTGCTGTTGCATTTGGCAGTTTATTTACAGTACGTGGCACCCGGGCACTGCCCGATTCTTACAGTACAATATATACAAACCAAGTATCATACAGTTTATACATCGCCATTTACAGAGAGTAAGACCAGTGTTCATACAGATGCGTTCTCTAATACAGTGTGTAACCTACAGTACATGGTGGTTAAAGGGGTTGTCCAGCCAGGAAATACAGATCCCACAATGCTCCTTGTTTAGCACTGGTCTCTCTTGTCCGATGTCCGGACACAGGGACATGTGACTGGGAACAGAAAGGCCGCATTCACACGACCAGGTTTCAGCCGTGAAACTTTGTGTGTTGGCCGGATTTACTGGCCTGCACCTTATGCTGGAGGAAGGACTCCTCGCAGTACAGTTATCTAGGACACTAGGAGGCCCTGCGGCCCAGTCATATATTATTCTGTACTGATTATAGTACAGGACAGGGACTCCTAGTATCCTAGATAACTATACTGCGAGGAGACCCTCTCCCGGCATAAGGTGCAGGCCGGTAAATCCAGCCAATACATGGACCGGTCATGTGAATGCGCCCTAAGGTGAATACAACTTTAGTTAAGTGATATACTGCCACAGGGGAGCCTCATGGACACTGCATGGGGGTCATATAGGCAGATGTACAGTATTATGTCTTCCGTTGTGTTTTTTCTGATGCAATATTTTAGATGAAATGTACATTGTGTATTTGGGACCCATGCACTACAGATCCCGAGGATGACATTACTGTAGGACCCATTCACAGGTAGATAAAGTGGACGTACAGTCAGTATAACATGGCACAGAGCCCATCTTAGCTAGTCAGAAGTTAATGTAGAAATGACTGTCCACGGCAAACCTGGTCAACACCCAACATTAGCAGGACTGTATGTGTGTGCCGTAATGTCGGGAGCTCCTTATAAAATGTGTATTCTAGAACAGTCTATAACCTGCTAAAAACATTATCAGCATAAAGTGACATCCAGTAGAACATGACAGCAGCCATTTATGGCCTTAGAAAAACCATCATTAAAGGGCTTGTGCCGCTATGGACACTTATCTCTTATCCACAGGACAGGGGATAAGTGTCCAGTGATAAGGAGGACAGGGAACTTAAAGTCCCCCTAACGCCTTTTTCTGAATGGAGCACCATTGTGCAGTGTGCTTGTGTGACCGGTGCTCCATTTACTCCTATGGGGTTTCTGGCACTGTAATACACCCGCAGCCCCATAGAAGTAAATAGAGCACTGGTCACACAAGCACACCATCGCGCCATTCACAATGAGACCTTAGACAGGGGATCATTTACCCCTTGTCCTGTGGATAGGGGATAAGTGTCCATAGCGGCACAACCCCATTAAGGGTCTGCTCACACCCTGCATAAGAAAAAAAACTATTTTTTTCTTTTTTGATTTTACGGCTGATACATTAAATGAATGAATTTCACCTGTAAAATTAAGAAACTGCACCAAGAACCGCCACATGCCGTTTTTCCTAGGCAGATTTCACTGCGCAGTGTAAATGCGCTGAATTTTTACTAGCTGGAGAATTAGCTTCAGGAATTTGAAGCAGAATTTTTCCGCTCGATCAAATATCACATTGGCCAGACAGTATTTTTCCGCTTACAGGAAAATAATCATTGAAATGAATGGCAGGCAGATTTCAGGAGGAATTTGAGGCAGAATTTGCTCCAAATCCAGGCCTGTGAATATCCCCTATACAAGTAATTGGATTGTCAGATATCTGGACATGGTGCCCTGTAATATTATTCAGGTAGAGGTATGGAGAGCTCTAGGCCAGGTTCACACTGCTCTTACAATGGCTGCCTTGTGGCGTCCGCATTATATTGGTGACATACAGATTCCTGTTCCCGCCGGCAGTTCTACAGATTGGTCCCCCCACAGTTCTATGGTGGTCTTAATTCCAAACACTACAATGCAGCCATATTGTGTGACACAAGCCGACTCTCATACACGGGATTACAAATATCTGTCAATCTGCGGGCAGCATATTATAGAGCAGGAGGAAAACTCCAGTATAACTCACAGTGGTGGGGCCTACTCAGTGGGTTCCCTGTATGAACAAGCTGACACAGAGAGTTGTCAGTCACAATAGGACCGCCTACTGGACTCCTAAGCATAGCAAATCCAGGGATTTCAATAAATAATGGACAAATTATACTTCCTAGCAAATCTATCTACTCAGCTCCTCCTGCCTGAGACGGACTGCGTGTTTAACGTGATGCAGAAGTATTTCCTATCCCGTCTCTGACACCTCAGCGAATGGAGAGATGGTCACACATGCACGGCCCTCCGTATCCCTAGAAGTCACAATTTTATCACTTATTGTGCCTGAATCAGTCTCAGGTTTATAGGGAGAGGTTCGGAAGGTAATACGGTTTTATACATTTGTGCTTTAGGAACATTGGCCCAGACATCTTATGCATTATATGGCAGGTTTCTAACGTACAAGGAATAAAAAGTCACTTGCCGCCATTGTCACTTTCCCAACTTTAACATCATTTATGCCAGAAATATGTTGTAAATCATGTGGGAAAGGTACGTCAGCTATGAGCTGGTGTGCCTCATTTATGGGGTGGTTGCACCCTCTGCCAGCTCAGGGGCATTAGTAATGCCAGTCTTCATAAATCTGCCCCACTGCATCCTGTACTTTTATTTGGCGCTGTCTCTTCTAATGATACAGTGTATGACACTAGTAATACTGAATTATAAATAGGACAAGTCAGTGGTAGAAGCCCCGTCCTCACAGACCATGGGCCAGTATGTGGAGCTCCTACTAGACGAGGTTATCCTGCCCTGCTACTCCTTTACCTACTTACTGATAGTAGCGGTAGAAACTATTGTATTGTCTATAAGACAATTGGTTTCTAGAACACCAGTCTTAAGCCAGTCATACATTTCAGGTAGCTGCAGGCCAATCGCTATTCCTCCTGGCTACCCCACACATGCACACTTGACTTGGCTGAGCATGCATCGCATCTCCCCTGAGAAAAACAAGCAAACAAACTGAATATGCCTAACCCTTATTTCTCCTCCCAATATCTGCCTTAGAGGAGAATCAGAAGGCCTGATATATATTAGATGGGTGTCTGTACCGCCAAATTGTTGGGTTCAGCCAAATTAATGTAATATACGCGACCACCTTAAAGCCCCTCGCACACAGTTTTTCTGTCTGTTCAGTTTATGTGCCAGGAAATCCCAATGTATACCTTGGACAGAAGGCTTTCATGGATTGTGACCAGAGCCTTACTGTGTTATTCCCCTCGCAGGCTCTTGGTGATGCTGTAAGGTAGTCGGACATAATAGAATTGCCAACTCCTCTGCTGCGCACCGCAGATGACTCCCATCACTTTCCGTACTAGTGTAAGGCACATATAGGTTAGTATTGTCTCTTTATGGTCATAGAAAAAAATATTATTCTAGAATAAAGGCACATCCAGAATATTGCTTCTGGATAGTTCAAGTATAACAGATGCGTACTGAGGAGCACGGCTCTAGACAGACAGAGGGTTAGCGCGGCTTTATGGCATCTACCTGTACATTAGGCAGAATTGTTTCTCACACAGTCTCCTGTTCCTTGTCTTGACGGTTATATGGGCAGTAGTAAAGTCTCACTGCCTGAAACAAAGAGGAACCAAAAATATTCCATTCTTATGACGAATAGTCCGCAGTCACTATACAAAGGATTTTTACTGGTTCATAGTTTTGCCCCCAAGCGTCCCTTTTCCTGGATCATATCAGTCGCTCTTCGGGGGGCACTTTTAGGACACTATCCATTTCTAGCCGGGCACCGGCCACTTCCTGTTGGCTTGGACTGTATGTTCCTTCTGACTGTCTCCTCTTCCTTGCTGTCAGCACCATGAAAATGCCCACAATAACAAACAGAAGCAAAACCCCACAAGATACAGGGACTGCAACTCCAAGGAGAGGGAAGGGGAAGGCCAAGGCTGCATTGCTTTTCTGCAAGAAATGAACAGCACATTATATCACAGGAGCCCTACCTGAACGGTACAGGATACAAGCGTGTACTCATATGGTCATAATATAATAGAAATTATACAATATAGAATGTCTCATTAGCTATGTATCCCAGCTCACCCATACACATGCATGCTAGGCTTGGCTAAGTGTGCATGTCTTCTGAATAGGGAGACAGGAATAAGCCACAATTAAACAGACTGAGCCTTCTCTCCCATAACCTACTAAATAATGCATTGCTTTGTGTTTTGTTGCTCCTGATCTGCTGCAGATTTCACTCTTTGCAGTGCTGAAATTCGCACCAAAAACCTACAACATTCATCCGATCGATATCCACTTCACCGATCCAGTGTGTGAATTAGATTCTATCCACTTTGCTGCTATAGATTTTCTGCACTGAAATTCTGCAGCATTTCAGTCCAATGAGAGCATACCCTAAAACGTGGCCTCTGGCATTAAAAAAGGCTCTCCAGCTTTTTGATATTGTTGACCTATCCTCAATATTAGATCATTGAGAGGGGGGCAACACCTGGCACCACCACTGATCAGCTGTTCACAAGAAGCAGATGGTTCTGTCCAATGTGTAGTGGTCCTGCCAGACTTCTGCAGTCCATCTCCTATTCAAGTGCAGCCATTACACCATGGACAGTGCCATCTGCTTCTGGTGTCCGCAGTGATTGGTGAAGGTGCCGGATGTCAGATCTCCATAAATCAGATATTACTGATTTATCGTGACTAGAAGTCATCAATATAAAACAGCTGGACAACTCCTTAGAAGGTAATATGAAAAAACTCATAGAAAAAAAAGCCCAAATCAAGTAGTAGAACAAAGAACATGGTGATCGGAGACATGCATTAGGTAGACTTGGAAGGAAAACATGCAGGTTATACACAAAGTCTGGAGATCCAGCCCATATCCCACATCAGGAGCCTCCATTAGGTCTAGGAGTAGAAGGACTACAGCCCGCCATAGTACCATGAGCTGAGGTTTCCTGGCAGAGGGTGCAGGTAGAGTGAGATTAGATATTCTCTGTGTTAATGAAGGCTCCGCAGCTTCAGCTGACATAGACATCAAGTCATCACATAGAACATGCAAGACTGTTAACCAACACTTAAGACACATGCAGAATTCTGACAAAAGCAACAGCAATGAAGGAACTCTGGCTATAGCAAGTGATCCCGGCAGTGGAGGTGACACGTCTGGAGTGACGGCACAAGCATTGCTTTGGGGAGTTTAGCAAGGTGATTCTCTGACACTGGACAAGATCCATATGTAATATCATCTGCACCTACCTCACAGCGGACCCCACTGAAGCTGGCGTTACAGATGCACTTGTAGTTGTTGTCTGCATCCTGGCAGGCCCCGCCATTCAGACACGGGTTGGGCTCACAGTCATTGATATTGATCTCACATCTGCATAACCAGGAATATAACAGAGAAGATAATTTAACAGAATATATAGTGAGTATTACAGTATATAAGAAGGATCTTACTGTGCCGCCTGCTGCTCTAAGTGTAGTCTATAGACGGGAGATTGGGGGGTCCTCTGATTTGTCTTACTTTGTTAGGATATATTCACACAACATGGCAGATCTGTTGCAGACATTTCTGTGACTGTCCCATTTAACTGATATTACCCTGCAAAAATCTAGGCAAATGCTACAGAAACAACCTCATTCACATGTATGGAATAGATTTTTCGGTCGGTAACAAATCTGCTGTGTGTAAACATAGGCTGGACATACACATTAGATTATTCGACAGCTATCTCTCAATTCCCCCATACACATGCAGACTCGGCTCAACCTAGGCATGTTCTTAATAGGGAGGAGGCAATATCTGGCAGAGGTCTGTCACCTTGAGGACAATAGGATTGCACCGTCCACATCAAACTGATTGATCCTCATCCCCCCTGACATTCATTGTTGGGGGAGACTTAGTAGGACCCCGTACACATTACATGGTTGTCCAGTTCTAGCAAAATTGGCAGTTTTGGCCAACGTACATGTAATGCATATGGCAAGCCTTACAGTCATGGTCCACTCTCCATTTAGTCATTGTTGTGGTGTCCCCTACACAACCTGCAGGTTGCAACATGGCAAGAACTTGGGCCCTTGTCAAAACTCCATGTTTTCAGGTATGTGTGTGATGGACAAGTCTTTTCCTTCTCTGATAGAAACAAGCAGACTCAGGCCCCTCTGTGGTGGTGGCACCTAAGGCTGAGAGAACTGGATGGGGGCTCATGGCACATGACAATAAGTGAACCCCCTCCCTCCCTCACCCTTCCAAAAAAAAATTAAAACATGGCTGACTCATTGCTCTAAAACTCTCCTGAAATGCTCCATTTCTCATCACTACTTCATGCAGGATCAAAGTTTGCAACCTTGTGATCCTGCAAAAAAGAGACAAGGTTGTCTCGGCACAAAATTGCTAAATATGGGGCTGAGCACAAGTACTACATTAGCCTGGGGTTAGAGCGAGCTATACGAGGGTTTGCCCATCTGGCTTTACACCTACTGCTTTACCTAGCAGCTTCGATCACAGAATTAAAGGGGTTCTCCAGTTTCAGTAACTAAAGGTTAGTGTTTGTATAATGATAAGTTGTACAATTTTCCATTATACTTTTCCCTGTTGTGTCCTCCCCCCTTTTCTTATCTGATCTTTTCCCTGCCTCTGATTCTATCTCCATGTTTTCCGACCCGTATTCACACCTGGAACACATACTATTAATGTATTGCTAGCTAGTACAAATCTAATTTCACTGGTCAGTTCAGTCCAACATCCCAAAGTGCAACTCCTAAAGTGCACAGCCCAGAATCAGGCCAAAAGGGAACTGAATGTAAAACAAAACTAAACCAAAATCTTGCAATTATCAAACAGAAATGTTAATCACTTTAATCACTGTTGTTCTTTCCATACTTGTACAAGTGACTCTTCCACCCTAAACCACCATCGTCACTAACAAAATCTTTCTCTCTCCATCTGTTCTACCCCACCATCTGACTCTCTCTGCACAGCTACTCACAAACATGCAAGCTTTCCGCCCCAGAAACACACAACCTCCCCACACTCTCTCCCACTTAGGCCTCTTGCAGACCATGGCAGAGATCAGTGTGCCTTTAATTCACAGCCATCCGAAAACACACAGGTCGTGTGCAACCACCCTTACACCTGCTATCCTTATATCTGGGGACATATCTCCTAATCCTGGACCACCTTAACACATTCCTACTGTCGGATCTTTCCACACAACTGGCATTAGCACAAGGAACCCCCTAAATCTTACATCTTACACCTATCTTCCTTGCTCCTGCCCCTCAGGCACCTCCCCCCACCCTCTCCAGTGCACTTTTGCACGCTCGTTCCACACGCAATAAGCTTGACTACATCCATGACCTCTTCATTTCTCGGGATCACAGAAACATGGCTGACATCCTCAGACCTCCCTTGCTGCCCTCTCTCCTATGGCAGTCTACAATTCTCACACTCCCCGTCCCAACAACAAACCTGGTGGAGGTGTAGGCATCCTCCTTTCTGACATTTGCTCCTTTGCCCCAATCCAACCGCTACCTGCTCTCACCCTCCCCTCCTATGAAGTGCACTCTCTTCGCATTTACTCACCCCCAACTGACTGTCATATACCAACCAAACTATCCTCCTATCTCTCGTCCAATGTGCTCTATGACAGACTACAGTCAGGCTTCAGACCCCATCACTCCACAGAAACTGCCCTAACCAAGGTCACTAATGACCTTCTAACTGCCAAAGCCAAGTGTCATTACTCAATCCTCCTCCTCGACCTCTCCTCTGCCTTTGACACAGTCACTCATTCCCTCGTTAGAAACACTTTCATCCCTTGGCATCTCAGACCTGGCCCTTTCCTGGATCTCCTCATACCTCACACCTCACCAACCGCACAATTATCGTCTCCCACTCGCACACCACCTCCTTGCCACACCTTCTTTCTATAGTTTCCAAGGCTCCATCCGAGGACCCCTGTTCTCCATCTACACCCTCGGCCTGATGACACCCAAATATATCTCTCTGGTCCAGACATTACCTCCCTGTTGTCAGGAGTCCCAGAATGTCTCGCAGCCGTAGCCTCCTTTCTCTCCTCCCGTTTTCTCAAACTCAACATGGAGAAAACGGAGTTCATAATCTTCGCCCCACCTCGCACGGCCCCTCTACCTGACCTATCTATCAAAGGTAATGGAACCACTCTCACCCCAGTCCCACAGGCCCGCTACCTTGGGATAACCTTAGACTCTGACCTATCCTTTAAGTTGCACATCCAAACCCTCAACACCTCCTGCTGCCTCCAACTCAAGAGCATCCATTGAATCAGCTCCTTCCTCACCCCTGAAACTAGAAAGATGCTAGTCCACACCCTCATAATCTCCCGCCTAGACTACTGTAACACCCTTTTCCATGGCCTCCCAGCTAACACTCTCGCCCCCCTCCAGTCCACCTCAAACTGTGCTGCTCGCCTAATACACCTCTCCCCCGTTCTTCATCGGCCGCTCCCCTCTGCCAATCCCTTCACTGGCTCCCCGTTGCCCAGTGAATAGAGTTCATATTACTAACGCTGACATACAAAGCCATCCACAGCCTGTCCCCTCCATATATCTCCGACCTAATCTCCCGCTACCTGCCCACACGTAACCTCCGATCCTCCAAAGACCTCCTACTCCGCTCTGCTCTTATCCGCTCCTCACACAATCGACTCCAAGACTTCTCCCGGGCATCCCCCATACTCTGGAACTCATTACCAAGACACATAAGACTGTCCCCCACAGTCACAAGCTTCAAGAAGGCCCTGAAGACTCATCTATTCAGGAAGGCCTACAACCTCCAATAACACTACTGTCACCACACCACCACCTGTACAGCCTCTCCCCTCACCTTCTGTCTCGATCCCTCTTCCCTCATAGATTGTTGGTCACTGTTAGTATTGTATTTGTTTTGTATATTTTGTGTACTGTATATGTAAACCCTCAAGTGTAAAGCACCATGGAATTAATATAATGTACAGCACCATGGTATTAATGGTGCTCTATAAATAAAAAAAATTATATATATAAAATAATAATAATTTCTGTTTCAATTCCTTGCGGTTTTCTTTGATTGCTTTCATTCATTCTGCTTACTCCCAGAGGGGACATTATAACAGTGTCTAAAGGACCGCTGGGGGGACAGGTTAATGTGTGATGGGGCATTATAACTTGCGTGGGTCATGTATGTCTATGTGTTGGTGATGGGGGCCCCCCCACTTATAAAACCTTTGCACTGGGCCTACTAATGTGTTAAAAAGGCCCTACAAACCATAACATCTATTTGCTAAATCTGGACAACCCCCTTAAGCTGCTACATTAGTTGTGCCCATTACAGGATTGGGGCTATAGGTTAACAATAGCTGCTAGCATTCTCAGTCTGACAACCAGATGTAGTCGGCAGAGTTGGACTAGAGGATCCTCCGGTGTGTCCAGGCCCTTACACAATACGATTTGAAGGGTATTATGGTCTATTTCCTAGGGGTTGTTGGATGATAAAGTGACGTGTAAATCTGATATATTCAGAAATCCTGTAAAATGATAACAGATGTTTGGTATAGTGATCACATTTTACGAGTCTTACCTTTTCCCTAAAAAGCCTGGCCGGCAGGTACAGTTTGCACCCCAGATTCCATGGCTGCATTTCCCACCATTCAGACATGTAACATTTATTCCGCATCGCTCAGGAGGGAACGGCCATCTATCAATAAGGAGAGTTAGATGATATGTATTATATTATTGATTATTAGGTCAGTCTTCCGCACAGCGTGTCTTGGTAGGAGCGGCAATACATTGCGGCCTCTCCATTATGTTATGTCAGTCTGTCTACCTACCTGCATGCCATGTTAGTAGTAGCTGTAAAGTTGTCACACCCTGCACAGTTACTACCAAGTAGATAGACCAATGGAAATAGTGGCCACACTACTACTATATACCCCATTAATATGGGATTATGTTTTTTTGTTCTCATTACCAGGTCTTTATGGTTCAGATACACTAGTGACACTTACTGGCAGTAAGCCCCGGTATAGGAGGCTGGGCACAGACATGTGTATCTGTTCACACCATCTAAGCAGGACCCTCCATTTAAGCACTGATGCTGCTGACAGTCATCCACGTTGACTTCACAGTTTTTGCCCGTGAATCCTGAAGAACAGTTGCACCGATAGTCATTGACTAGGTCATAGCACACACCATGAACACAGGGGCTGGACTGGCAGTCATCGATGTTGAGCTCACAGTGTACGCCTTCCCATCCTTTTGCACATGCACAGCTGAAGGAATTGAACAGATCTTTACATTCTCCGCCATGCTGGCAGGGGACATCCCCACACACATCCGCTCCTCTACATCCAAGCTCCAGGGACACTTGATCTTTCTTAATGATCTGTTGAGGAAATAACTGATCAGCAAATGGAAGATATAGGCCTCCGATGGAAACTTTCCCAAGGCATCCAGTGTAATTCCTGGCCACTTGAATTGCAGTGTCTTCAGCTAAGAAACTCAAGCTGCCAGCGTTGGCCTGTAGCGCCATACTGTACCCATCGTCCAAGCTTATAGTCCATTGAGGAGCCACACCTGTAGGATCTTTCATCATGATCTCAAGTCTGTGCCACAAAGCATCAGAGATGACAGTCTTTGAGTGAAAGCGGATTTCCTCCACACTGTTCACACCATGCAAAGTGAGGAGCAACTGACCGTTCTGAATGGCGATGGATATTTGGTCCTGGTCTTTGGAGGCTTCCAGCAAAACAGCATCCGAATCTCTGGTCCTAAAGTCCAATGACAGCGATGTAAGTTGATGTTCTGATGAAATATTGGATGTAAATGTCACTGAGCTTTCTTCTTTGAAAGTGGCATTGACCAGACCTGTAAATATGAAGAATGTGACGTCATCTCAGGCTGGAGAACTCTCAAAGTATAATTCAGAATGTATTAACCTAGTAACACTTTATCTAAAGCTCTGCCCCTTTTGGGGTATACCACAGCCCTACTCAGATGTGACCTGCACATATAGTGCCCATGTCATGTATCATGTAACCAGGCAGATGTGGGTGTATTCTGCTGGGCCTGGGAGAGTCACCCATGCTGGGAGGTCACCACTTTTTGTGGCAGCTTCCCGAACATTTCGGAAGAGTTGGCAAATATGCATTAACTACAAAGGTATAACATTAACAATCCATACATGTATACCCTCCGGGAAAGTCCTTGCAGGTGGACTCTGGTGTACAAGGCCTCTGATGACACCACACCGGCTCCTCACACGTTGGTCCGGTAAAGTTGGCTGAACACTTGCAGGTGAAGTCATTCCAGGTCACAGTGCAGGTGCCATCATTCTTACATGGGCTGGACTAGAAAAAAGGAGGTAAAATCTATTAAACACTCCACAGAAGCATATAGATATGTGGTATATAGAAAGCAGTCAGAGATGTCCTGTATCAGTAAAATTAAACAAAACTTTTACTTATATTAAAAACAGCCCCAAACAGAGTCTCAAATAGTTACCAAGTTCATGTGTCAATGTGAAAAAGTAAAAAATCAGAACCATCTTACTGGTGACCAGTAAAGTGGTGAAGAAGGAAAGGAAATCGTGGTGCTAATGTTACTCCTGTTTAGTACGGAAGGATGATGTCTAACGCTTGGTTCACACTAGCGTTTGGGTCTCCGTCATTCAGGTCCACATGGGGACCCGAAGACGTAGACCCTGTCTGCTTAAAAAGCGGCTACCCCCATAGACTATGATGGGGTCCACTGCGTTTCCGCCATTTTATATTGAAGTCCTTGCAGGACTTTTCTCTTCGCCGGTTTTAAGCAGAATCTGGGACAGAGTCTCGAATGCTAGTGTGAACCTAGTGAAACCCTTTTCCCCAACAGTAACTCCTGCCCTTACAACGGCAGATCCAACATCTTTCCCTAGGTCACCCTATACATTCCAAACTCCTTCCCAGTGCATGTCGTACCTCCCTAATAAGGGGGACACTCCTCGGGATTTATATGGAAGTCTCAATAGAGACCTTGCTGGCTTGAAGACCTTTTTCAGCTCTACCCATTAGTTCAGGGGAGCTTGGCGTCCTCACAGCGGGTTCAGATATTTTACTTTTTCACATTATGACACTTGAACTTGGTAATGGATTATGATTATAACATCACAATGACAGCAAGTGTGTGCACTATGGGTACAGGACAGTATAATAAGTCTTCTGCTCACCTGACACATGTCATCAGACACACAATTCTCTGTCACGTTGCTGATAGAAACTGGATAAAATTGATCATCTTTACTATCGATTGAGAAAAACTCCACCCGATGACCATTCACTCGCACATCCTGGAGACATCCTTTAAAATATCCACCCCACTGCTCAATGTCTCCACCTGGTGGCATTCCACCTACAAGCACAGTGTTTTCTGCAGAGACCGATAATGATGGCAGCTGTTCTAACTCTTCCAGAAATTTGGCACCATTTAGTTCAACAAGTCCTGCCATGATTGATATATTGATCATCTGCTTCTTGCCATTGCTGATATATTCCTTGAAAGAAAGTCTTTCTGACATGAGTTTGATGTGGATTTGTCCAGATTTCAGGTAGATGGACAAGTAGTCCGCAGTACCATTACTGATCTGTAGCACCAGGCCATCAGGTTTAAGGGTCCTAATAAATGCAGATATATTGACAGAGTCTCCAATGTGCTGGGTGATTGTGAAGTTGGCAAAACTAGGAGAATCTTCCAAGAAGAAAGTGGCAGATGTGTATTCTGTGAAACAGAGAAGGATGAAAACAAACAACCGATGAGCTAAGAGAAGTGAAGAGATAGCACACATTATCGCCTCAGTGTCCCACTGGTGGGGGTCTGACCACGGGCAGCCCCTCGTCCCCTGTGTTATTGGAATGGCAGTCAAACATGGAACTACTCTATTCATCTCTATGGGACAGACATAGATAGATCCTGTACTCAGCTCCTCCCAGGGGTTGTCCTTCCAGGAGACCATTGTGTCCTGAATTTCTCGCTGCTCTGGCGCTCAGTCGTGTCCGCAGGGCACCACTGAAGCCAGTGATTGGCTACAGTGGTCGCATGTGAGCACTGGAGGGGGGGTTCAGGAGGTTTGTTTTACTATTTTTTTTTTTTTTTTTTTTTTTTTAAAACACATCCCCTACTTGTGGCCACTTTTTCTGTGAAACTGGTCAATCCCTTTAAGGAAAATTTATAGCGTGACAAGTTACATGAGAGGAAAGAATTAACATGTACCTCCAATTATAGAATGACTAGGACAGGTGAATAGAAGAACCTTTGTAATATATATTCTTTAAGAGAGAGGTTTCTTTTTCCCCTTATCAGGATTAGTTACTATTTACATAGAAGTCTATAGAGAGGGGAGGGGGAGAAGGAGGTTGCTGGAAAACACAAATAACTGCAGCTGCTGAGCTCTGCTACACTGTGAGTGAGGGAGCTCTTCTGACACTGCTGTACCTTTCAAGATAAGACTCTACTACTGCACAGCCTCCTCCTCTCCTCCATAGACTTCTATGTGTGGATTCTATATAAATAAACAGACTGAGCGAAGATATGGGCAGTCTATTATGTAGAGAAGGAAACCAGTTTCTTTACTAAGAGATATTAAAAGGTTTCTCATATTTCCAACAAAATAATAATATAATAGTAAAAATGCATGACAAAGTGGAAAAATCTGTCTAAAAGATGACAAAAAAACCTTAAACCAAGTACATACCTTCTAAGCAGGTTGGACCTGTGTAGGGTCGGATACAGTCGCACTTATAGCTGATCCATCGGTCAATGCACGGTGATCCATGGTGACAAGGATTGGGGTGACACCAGTCTGTTTTATTACATCCCAGTATAAGTTGATGGGATTGGTCATCTCCCACATACTGGGGTATCAGGGTGCTGGAGTCAACCATAAGATCTTCTAAACATCCAGTGAAATTTTGCCTGCTCTGTGTATTGTGTAGCAGAGAGTCCTGTGTTAGTCCACCTATGTATAGCTTCCTGAATGACTCCTGAAGATGAGGCTCATACTCGGAGCTTAGAGGTTGGGTGATAGAACATGTACTATTGCCGCAGCCTGCATGGTGTAGCGATAGATTCAGGAATGAATTCAGAGTAACTTCTGCTTTGTACCAATGGCCATCATCTACTCTATAGTCCTCTATTACCAGGACTGAGGAAGTATTGCCAGTATTACATAGAACCTGCAGCAGTCCATTATAGAGTTCCAGTATGAGATAACTTGTTTCATCGCCACGGTACAGGAGGACCATAGTTGGCAAAGTTGTTCTAAAGCGTACAGCTATATGGGCAGAATGTTCTTCAGCGCTCCTCTTACTTCTGTTAGATACCTCCAGGTCATATATAATGTACCCACCTGATGAGAAGGAAAATGTGGTGGGAATGGAACAATCCACCCCGTAAAAGCCTGGCTGGCATGTGCAGGAATGGCTATGGATGTCTTCTGCATAGTAGGGAATGCACACTGCATTATTCTGGCAGGTATGGTTTAGGCACCCCAGCAGCTTTGTGGAGCAGTTTTTACCTCCCCAAGTGATGCCATCTAGTATGGGTGCTGGACATTTACAGGTATAGTCTGCAACTCCATCTTCACAGGTTGCTCCATTCTCACATGGGTTGCTTTCACAGTCATTGATGTTTATAGTGCATAGTACACCTAGGAAAGTACAAGCAAATAATCACTGAATACCGCCATAGAGAGGGGCATCTACGAGAACCGTCTCATTGGACATACAGCATAAAGCACAAGCAGTACATACTGTATAGTCATCTTCATGTAGGCAAGACCAATACATACATTCTACATTATATTCTGCAAACACATTTATACCCGGTCACAGTCTCTTCTACAAGCTATATGGGCTGAGTTAAAGGTTTCATGCTGTGACCTTTATTCGCTTTCAGACCCCCTGATCTCCACCTTGTAAGTTACTCCTAGTTGCAGAGTCTTATAGGGCATGTAATACTGTACATGCTGGATATAAGATCTGTGTGTCCTGTATGCTGCTGCCTTCACTAGCTCTTATGTATTGGCACATCTTCATTCCTGGACCAATTTCTCCTTCTACAGACCATGAGGAATCTCATCTGCTGATAGACACTGATGCTGAGGAGTGTCTGCTGATAGACACTGATGCTGAGGAGTGTAATCCCCCTCACTTCCCCTGCAGAATCTGCATAGGTTTTCTTCCCCCTCCCTCTTTCTACAGATACACAGTCTGTGTGATTGACTATTGCAAACTATAGTGTGTGCTTTTCTCCCTTGTCTGATCTGCCAAGCACAACTCCCACCCCGCCACTACGGTAAGTTTATAAGGGTATTTTTTTCTATACAGATTCTGATGCATTTTTCATGTCGGAATCTGCATGGACGATACCTCACTTCTGATTCATAATGTTCTTACAGCGAATACATTTCAGTGCAGGGATCTGAATAAAGTATCATGCACCATCTTTCATGGTTTGAGCACCAACAAAACAGCTTGCCAAGTGGCTTTCCTTGTTAAAGCTACAGCTCACTTCATCGTGCATGTGCAGTGAAGCTTGGCATACTCTGGATTCAATGTGCATGCACTGGCAGTCACTGGAGAGGAATCCTGGACTCCTATCGGAACGAGTAATGGAGGGAACTGAGGTCACCAGATTAAGGGGGTCTGCCTCCTAAACCAATACTAGTGCCATGCAGGGGCCTTTAATAGGAACAGAGACATGCCCTTGTGGCCACAAACTGATGAAGTAATTGAGATAATCATTCTTTATGCATATGTAAGTCAGCCTGCAAGTGCACTGGGGGCGGGGACTGATATTTTAAATGTACCTACAGACAATGCAGACAGAGGCTTAAAATGTCAGTCACAGCTAAAGGAGAGACACTGAGCACTGACTCCACAGGAGACTCAGAGAACTTGCAGCTCTCTATAGGCAATTAGGTCCGCCTCTGAAGCACTTGCAGCCTAATTTGCATATTCATAAAAAGATGATTCTTTCTACAGTGCTTCATTGGCTTGTGACCACAAAGGTGTTTCTGCTCCTTCTAAAAGCCTGTACATAGAGCGGTTATTGGTTTGGGCTGACAGACTCCCTTTAAGGACTTAAAGCATAAGAACATTTGCAGATAGAGGGGCCCCCAAACCTGTCAGGGCCACCTTTGAGTATATTCACATGTGAAAAATTTACTGCAGAAATATCCGTGCTTCTAAATATGGCCCATACAGATGAAGGTTTTTTCCCTGCAGCAAAACACATGGATTTTTGCAAGCTAAATGGACCCAGGAAGGGAGAAGACTAAAGCCCCGAGGCCTCCATGACATTTATTAGGATCACCTCCACCATAATACATACGTTTCAATGACAGCCCAACATGAAGAATGGCGCGTGTACCTACCTCAGACACTCACACGAAGCCCTCCTTTCCTGCACTCCTATTACAGAACATGGGGGGCAGATTTAGTAGTCCAGTCTAGACAGTCTGATGCTGCCAGAGCTACCCGCAGTGGCGGATGCTGGATGATAAACCTGTCTAGGCCACGGTTTATACCACTTACTAGTTCCATCTTAAGGGGAGTCTAACACACAATAAATGATGCGCACAGCATGTGGGCCTGTTTTTATTAAATCTTCCCCATTGTCCATTTGCAGCTTTGCATTTTCCCCGCTATATATTACACTATGCCCTGAACTAATGGGCCAGATAATAAAAGAAGTGACCCTAATGCACTCACCATTTGCATTATGGGCTTACACAGTCTTCTGATGTGTGTATTAGGGTCACTCCTTTTATTGTCTGGCCCATTAGTTCAGGGCATAGTGTACTATATAGGGGGTCTCTTCACTCACCCGCTGCTTTAGATAGAGGCTTCAAGGGTTATTTGGTCTCTGTGCGATCATGTGACCAGCAAACTGACCTGCCGATTCACACAGCAGTCGCAAGTCGCTTTTTCTATGTAAGTCTATGAGAGCCTTACATCCAAGTTCCAAGATACTGATCACAAGGCCTTTGTAAACTGCAGACCTATAACATCGTGAACTGACTGATATTATTGTATAGAGCTGTATATACTGAGCAAGAGAGAACAGGGTGAAGCAGGCCTAGAAATTCTATATAATGGATCACAGAGGAAGAAAGTGGGGAACAACCTGGACGATGCACACAGAAGGATCACTTATAAGGCGGCCACTAAAAATCATTCATAATAAACAAATGACACAAAGAAATGTAGTCCCCTGAAATCACCAGCAGATGGCACTGTAACCATGTTCTGCCAACACTATTCTATAGCATCTATACTTTATAGGAGACCCTAACAACAAAGCTGGTGGGTGCAGCTACAAAAAGCTGTGACCCTCATGTGTCTATGCAGCTATAGGGAGATGCTTAGAGATGGATCACCCATTAATAAGCTGCTACAGCTCCGGCCCCTCATATTACCCTACTTTGTAGAAGATCACCCATTGTCTTCACACTGCTCCTTACTCACTCAATGGAGGCCGAGGAAGGAATAACCTGAAATTACAGATCACACACACCTGTCCCTCCATTGTCCACCGCCAGTTTGTGTTTGGTCTCATTCTGTGCCCCACGTGACTTCTGGCCTCAGTGTTTTTTTTGTTTTTTTATTAATGTTACACCTCCCCCAGCCTCCACTGAGCTTTGCCCAATTCCTGGACAACCCAATTCATATGTAAAACTGTGCCAAATTTCTGGACAATGCAACTAAGGCTAGGGTTTACATCTGTGCCGGAGTCTCTGCGGCAGAAACTGCCAATGGAGAGCCGTGCGCAAATGTGAACCTAGCCCAAGTCAACTAAGTAAATTAATAAATGGTGTAGATAGACTAGACAACTGATTCCCAAACTTTCTGAAAGCAGGACCCCCTATCAGGCCTATCAACTTTTGTTCGGGAGCCCCCACTATCATACTTCATCACATGTGCATACTGCCTCTGTTCTCCTCTCATGTTCTCCCACCCACAGAGATCTGCTACCTCCACATTCCCTACATACTGCACTTTACACACCCACACCCAGCTATCCTACCTCCATTTTCCTCTCTCCACATCCACACCCAGCTATCCTACCTCCATGTTTCCTCTCTCCACACCCACACCCAGCTATACTACCTCCATATTTCCTCTCTCCACACCCACACCCAGCTATACTACCTCCATATTTCCTCTCTCCACACCCACACCCAGCTATACTACCTCCATTTTCCTCTCTCCACACCCACACCCAGCTATACTACCTCCATATTTCCTCTCTCCACACCCACACCCAGCTATACTACCTCCATATTTCCTCTCTCCACACCCACACCCAGCTATACTACCTCCATTTTCCTCTCTCCACACCCACACCCAGCTATACTACCTCCATTTTCCTCTCTCCACACCCACACCCAGCTATACTACCTCCATTTTCCTCTCTCCACACCCACACCCAGCTATACTACCTCCATTTTCCTCTCTCCACACCCACACCCAGCTATCCTACCTCCATGTTTCCTCTCTCCACACCCATACTCAGCTATCCTACCTCCATTTTCCTCTCTCCACACCCACACCCAGCTATACTACCTCCATATTTCCTCTCTCCACACCCACACCCAGCTATACTACCTCCATTTTCCTCTCTCCACACCCACACCCAGCTATACTACCTCCATATTTCCTCTCTCCACACCCACACCCAGCTATACTACCTCCATATTTCCTCTCTCCACACCCAAACCCAGCTATACTACCTCCATATTTCCTCTCTCCACACCCACACCCAGCTATACTACCTCCATATTTCCTCTCTCCACACCCACACCCAGCTATACTACCTCCATTTTTCTCTCTCCACACACTACTGATGCATCTTGCTACACACACAGCTTTGTTTCCCTCTCTGCTTCCCCCCACGGGAAGGAAGTCTGTCAGCAGTATTGACCCTGCAGAACTGCTGACAGAACTATTTAGGAAAAGAGGTGTAAGCCTGCCTAAAACCTCCTGTATGACCAATAGATCAACATTATAAAGGGGTTTCCCAGGTCTTGTTAATAGATCATTAGGACAGTTCATAAGATGATGATCTGTGGGGTCTAACACCCAGGACCCCACCCCCACCACACACAATGGGTATGTTCTGCTTTTACATTTGCCTATATAGCTTTGTCAGCAGTTTGAGGGTTAATACTGGCAACAGACTCCCTTTCAAGGGGGATGTTTCCTAATATGCAAATGAGTAGTCTGGAGCACTGAGGGCGGCTCCTTTACTCTAAACTGCTACACTCCACACTGCTCTAATATGGTGGTGTGAATACGAGAACACAGGCCCAGGATTTAGATCTCTCATCAGTATATGCCACCTCCAGACCCGGTCATTACATTTCCTTCCTTCTCACCCCAGTGCACACTTTGTCATCCCGCCTGGTACATACTGATCCCACCGCCTTGTGCAGATTACCGTAATAACCTGATATGACCAGATATATCAAGGTTTGGAATGATCTGCAAGCCAGGAAGATGATATTTGTGATCCTCACTAACCAGAATAATGCAGGATGTGTGTGCGGAGTATCCGGGGGAGGTGGGGATGGAGACATCACAGCACCACGCACGCCTCTGACAAGGGGGCACAGTAGGCGTCCCTGTGATCTAGGCCGGCATATAGAAACTCTTTACAAACACAGAATTAATCCAACTTTAATGAAACTTTGACTTAGCTGAAATACAATAATAACTGGTCGCGGGGAAAATCAGCCCGAGAAGTCAGAAGAAACAAAGGCCTGAAGACACACGAGTGGTCACAAAAGTCATCCGAGGCATGTGTACAGCCGGCCATATTGTACTGCACAGGAGGGGGCATTTACAGTGTAAACTGGAAGAGTCAAAACACCTATGCAAAAATCTGTAATAGAGACCAACTATGTCTCATATCACACCAACATATTCTGCAGAGCTGTACACATGCCTGCCAACTCTGCCGAAACAAAAGGGGGTGACGACCTGGAGTCCTGGAAGAGCCGCAAACCTCCTGAGCCTGGCTCACGTAATGTCATATATTAAGTCGGCAAATGTGTCAGCCATGTCACTAGACTTTGGGCAAGACTTTGTAAATGGTGGTGTCCTGGAAATTTCCAGAGTGTCATCACACACCAGTCCTTGTCCTCAGTGGGGCGCACTATCTATACCATAAACCTACAAACCATACACATATATACTATGGGGGAAGTTTTTTTTTTTTTTCTTTAAAGGGAGCAAATTAAAGGGGTGTGATGCACACTGAATATATGCTGAGCAATGCCACAACCCTGCTACATGTGTGGGGAATACCTACAGGAAACCAGAGAACACTGAACAGAAGGGGGCGCTGTCTGCAGTATATCTGGTTCAATAAGAATGCAATGTGACACATAACTACCTGCTAGGCCTCAGACTCCTATGACAAGGTAGAACAACAGAACTGATGAGCACAGATGTGAACAGAGTCTTAGGGTGGGTTCACACTTGCGCCAGCACTCCGTCCACCGCAAATCCGACCTAAATGTCGGAAAACTGGATAAACCCATTCACTTCTATGGGTTTTTAAAGCAATGCGCGGGTGTGCGATTACACCCTCTGCGCCGCAAAGCCTTTTGTTTTTTGTCGGAAACAAAGTCCTGCATGTCCGACTTTGTTTCCGACGAAAAAAAACGAACACTTCATGTGCTAAAGCTGGCGAAATAACCATTAGGCTCTATTCACATCACGTTTAACAGATGCAAAAAACGGACACAAACAAGGACCATCTGTTTACATAGACAAAAAAAAAAAAACGGATCCATTTCTATCCGTTTTTTTGGACAGACACAAAGGTATGGTATAAAACACAGACCGCTTGGTCAGGACTGCCAAACAACATGAACACGACATGCAGGTGCCCGCTGCTGTAGCTGCAATACAATTGCAAAAAAAGCAAAAAGTTGCAACAGTGCCGTGCTAGCACCAAGAGCATTACTGCAAATACCCCGTATATAAGGAGACAGGAAGATGAGGTCACACAGAACACAACAAAAAACAATGAAAAGTCATTGAAAAAGGTCATTGGTTTATATTGCCTTCTGTGATAAGACAGTAGATACATCTGTAGATAGGTTAGGGTCACCTGAATCAAATCGGTGTTTTTGTCAATATGCAAATGAGCGCAATAAGGGCACTGCTGTCGCTCCAAAGAGCTCATTTGCATATTGAATAAAAGGCAATATCTCAGCAAAAGGGGAAGCGACTCACAAGGAGGAAAGCACCTAACCTATCTATCTGTGGGGCTTGGGTAATATTTAATATACTGGGTTCTGGTGACAGACTCCCTTTAAATCTCTGCTGAGTATGGACTTGTGGGTCCAGTGGGCAGTCTTACTCAGTGATTGACAGCCATCTGTGTATAAATAGGACCGCCCACAGGACTCCTAAGACCAGAGTGACAGGAGACTTACCTGAATAAAGGACAAGTTCTCTAGGTTTGATAGAGATGTGCCAGTATATCAGTCTGCTCAGCTTCTCCTGCTCTATAACATGCTGCTCATAGATTATTATTAAGGTCTATCTTAGTTTATCGCCTCTGTGTATGAGCGACTATTAGGGCTGGGAGATTATGGCCTAAATCAAAATCAGACATTTTACCTCGATGCTGATTAAACTGCGCCCCTTCTCAGGTATGAGCATGTTTTGGGCGAACCTCGTGAGATTCATCTCCCAATGTTCGCCCGGCAGTTTCATTCAGACCAAACACAGAACTGCTATTACACTGGGGGTCTCTTCAGACCACAAAGTCACATTGGCTATCTAGACTGACAGAAGGTTTCAGTTATTTTTCGATCAATTGCCCGGCCCTAGCGACTATATTATGGATGTGCGCTCCAACTTGTCCATGGGTCTGCTAACCTGAACTCTCAGCACCATACGGATCTGCGATGCTCTCACTTTGGGTCAGCAGAGCGTGCAGTCTGTTATATGGACGCTTATATGCAGGGGGAATACACCGCTCCCTCAGAGCCCTATGGGTGCAAGATGGAGACTTATAACCAAAAAGGGGGTTTTCCTAAGGATCGGTCATAAATAATATTGTTGGAATCCAACACTTGGCACCCCATGAATCAGCTGATCTCAGAGAATGGAGCAGGAAGCAGACAGCGCTGTTCTCTGTGTAGTGGCTGGACCAGGTACTGCAGATCAGCTCCCTTTACTTTGAATGGCTGCTAAGCTGCAGTGACTCAGTTCAGCCACCACACAGAGAATAGCGCTGTCTGTCTCCCACTCCATTCTGTTTATTCACAGATACTGACTGGTGACGGATCATACAGCTTCAGTTACACAACCTCTTCTATTAAAAGATGGCTGGACCATGGTAGCAAACAAGCCCTCTGACCTCTTGTGTCCCCCTATCTCCTCATAGAGTGTAAGCTCTTGCGAGCAGGGCCCTCACTCCTATTGTTTGATATGTTTATTTCTTTGTCACATTGTAATGTCTCATATTGTCCATGTGTCCTCTGATTTGTAAAGTGCTACGGAATATGTTGGCGCTATATAAATAAAGTTATTATTATTATTATTCATCCAGAACATCAGGTAGGGGGTCTAATGTGCCAGACCCCCCCCCCCCCATCATGACCCTGTGACATGTATAAGTAATATGACAACTTCAGTGTGGAATGCCCAAATCTGAGCCAGGGGGCCAAGTGCCTGGTCCGAGCCTGGACAGAGCAGTTAACCCTTCATCACACACGTGCTGTCCCCTCGGCCTCTCCCACATTCCCTTCTCCTGCCCATCAGGACTGATCATTCACAGGAATGCAGCAGATTCCCCAGAACGGACAGCAGCCAGCAGGCCATGACTTACAGGCTGTGCCAGGCAGCGCCGGCTCCACACACATACATACACTGATACATTCATCATCTGCACAGCACAAGCCCTGCAAATACAAGAACATTCATCCTATTCACAACCGGGATCTCAATAAAGAGGTTTTCTAAACCCAAATGGCTAAAATGCAGCAAAACATGAAAATATCTGAGTGTGCCATTCTGTATTTATAGGAACATAAGAAACAAACAAGTTGTCAAAATAATCCTGATGAAGAACAGAGACCGTGTGAACCTGTGCAGCTAGCTCATACGCTATGGGGGTAAAAATAGATAAAAAAAACTACAGGATTTAAAAAAAAAAACAACCCATGCAAGTACAATAAAAATTCTTCATTTTGCAATGTCTTAAATCCACACACTTAGCTCCTGTATAGTCCTGGACCGACCTAAACAGTAACTACAGACTAATAAGACTTTACACGCCAATTACCGTAATTACACATAGATCGGTTTAGTGGAACTGCTGCAGTCGGGCGTGAATGAGTTACATTGCTTACACACACATTATATATATATATACATACATATATATATATATATATATATATATATATATATATATGAGAGAGAGTGCACTTTACGTATTAGTAAATATTGCTGTAGACATTCATTCTGTAGTACTTGCTAGTTTTTAATGCAAAGCAAAATTTATCAGGTACTAAGGTCTTTTTTGCACCTTTTTGAGCCTACTTGCACAAATAATTCGATGCCATTTTTTAGCCCACTCACTTGCTGTGGAGGAACATCCCACGACAAGTGTTAGATAATCTGATACATTAGAATTCTATCAAACATTGTGTGATCTCTGATAAATTTGGCACAGATGACAGCAATACAGGCTGCGGCAAAACTGACTTTATAAACCCCCTCCCGTGTGCCTACACGCTATCACAACAGTACACATTGTAGTAACAGAACTGTTATTGTAGTCCACAGTCACCAACATTAAGTACTATTACACTAACCACATACATTATTACAATATTCCATATAGCGCACAATTGTGTCCATGTGCTCTCACCATAGTATATACACCTGACACCTGTAACACATATCTGCTTCTTACTTTATATACATCAGCAATAAATAATTGTACAAAACACAAAGTATAACAAAGTCCATATAATACAGCAATAAAGAGTGAAGGTAAAGCCTCGCGGCGTACGTATACGTAGACCATACATGGCCACATTATCTTATTTCTCACATTAGTGGGGCAAGTTGGAAACTTTCTACACTTAGTAAATTGTCTAAATTTTTACAAAAACTCTCACAGGCCTCTATGAAGTTTAAACTAAGTATAATGAATATTCTGATGAACAACTTTACTCAGATATACCAAGACAAGTGTACCATCTTACCCCGACTATATGGAGGAGCACTGAGAGAGGACTCTAGAATACTGTGCCAGTATGTGCAGGTACACGCTGGATAACTACAGTTTTCCGTGACCTCTAGATCTCCCTTGAATGCTCTTCTGGATCCTGTGATCCACCTTGAGGAGAATCTCACCTACCTGCAAGAAGACAGAGCGCACTCCAGATGGCCGCAGCAGTTCTGCTCATGGTGTGATCGCAGGCATTGGGGAGAGTGAGAAGCAGTAGAGGCAGCGATGGGCGCAGCGTGGAGCAAGCACCAGCCTCTCCCCCCTCATACCAGTCAGGCAAAAGGGATTGGATTTGTATCCAGTCACAGCGCTGGGCTACACATCTAATCCGTTCCTGGTGCAGACTACCAGCTGGCTCCTGTCATTGCTGACTCATGGGATGCCTCGTCTGTCCCACTGATAGTCCCCGGCCTCACAGAGGAGGAACCTGTTTACTACGTCCACACAGAAGACCACCAAAGTCAATGAGACAGGGTAAAGCAGAACAGAAATTGGCGCAGAACAAACTTCAGAATAAGTCACGCCACCTGAATTCAACTGGGCAACCATTCATTTCAGTGTCCTCGGCTGCCCCATTCCTCACCAGTTCCTAGTATTAGTAAAGTATATCAGCAATGAATTCCTTCCCTCTAACTGCATATTGAGGACTAGTGTGAATTATCCTGAACTTTGTAAAACAGAATAGTATACGTAGCAACAGATAGGGGGCGCTGCCATATAATGGTGATGTCAGGTGCACACAGTGACTACTACGAATGGTCACCACCGATCCAGAAACGGGGTCGGGTTTCCCTGTTCTGCAGGAGCAGCGGGCCGAGCATGCACCCTGCCACTCATTCTCTATGGGAGTGCTGGAGATAGCCAAACATCATTCTCAGGATTTGTGAGGACCCCAGCGGTTGGACCCCCACCCATGCATCCTATTGATAAAGGATAGCTCTTAAACTTGTTAAAACCCTTTAAGTCTTCTGTGTGAATTGTCCCTATCCTGTAGAACTATCTTACATTATTCCCATGCTGTGACATCATTGCATTATCCATGTGCTGTGACATCATTGTGTGTACTATAAATACATAGTAACATCATTACGATAGAGGATTATAATATGGCCCTTTTATGAGGGGCCCATGGCCACCAAAATCTATCACCAACTTAAACAAGCGTAGACCACTTAGAAGTGTCTGGCGGTGGCAGTAGTATTTTACATGTACCGGTAAATACATACATGGCTGCGACTACTCTTGTCATAAGCTAGAGGGTGACCTCATAGTGTGGGCAGCGTGTGCCGACTCCTGGCATAGAGAGGGAGCCTGCTGCTCTTACACAGTTATGTCCCCGCTCCTGTACCCGTGGCCATTAAAAATACAAGAGCATTCAGCTCCACTCCGATCCCTGGGTCTGGCAGCCTCCCCATGTTGTATGCGCCGTGTATAACACTGGGAATGGTTGCGAATGAACATTCCCATGAATGATCATTCAACTGATAATGAGCCCATTTAACAGGCCCTGAAAACCTGCTGGGGGCTCCAGGGTCCATGGTAGTCCTAGTTCACCCCTACATCATTACGTTTTTTCCTGTACTGTGACATCACTATTTAGTCAATACAGGTCAGTCCTTCTCTATAATGTCCTGCTGATGCTCTTCAGTGAAACGTATATAAACAATTCCCCTCTACTTTCTGTGCGCAGTCTACGGCAGACATCATAGCAGCTCAGGGAGAACTGAAAATTACAGATAGAGCCAGAAGAGACTAATAAAAGCTAAATGGCTAAAGAAAATGTAAAACAATTGATATAATGGGCAGAAATAGTGCAATTCTTTATGTATATACACCGTACTATGGACGCTAGCTTCATACTAGTGCCGGCTCTCTGTCATTCGGTCCCCAAACAATGGAGAGTCGGACTGCTAAACCAGCAGTAACATGGTGGATCCTGTTTTTTGGTGGTCTCTTCAATGGAAACTGACACAGATGTGAAACCAGCCGGATTTATAGTAACTCTGTTGTAAGTTCAGTGCTGTGTAAGTTACATACTACAAAGACAACAACAAATTACCCTAAATCACCCTACCTATAAGTGCAACGCTCGCCATCTTTTCCAAAAAAGTAAAAAAAAAAAGACAGAATCTAATAGATTTATTATTATCCAGCTGTTGCTCCAGTTTCCTGAAGGCAGGTGATATACACACCAGATTTTTCTCACATCAAAAACATTAAATCTTGGGCTAAATTCACATTTGTGCTAGAGTCCATTGTAGTGTCCGCTGTTCTAGTAGACAGGCTCTCCGTTATTCGGGTCCCAAATGTCGGAGAACCTGCCCAAGTGTGAGCCTAGCCTGTTTCACAGGTTTATAGACATTTACGGTATCAGAGCGCAGACTTTAGAAAAAGGTAACGTACATATACAATATTGTTGCCTTGTGACATTCATGACCCAAAGCCAATGCACTTCAATGTCGAAAAGGTGCACCACGTATAATGCAAGACAACCTAAAACACCGGATTTTTTCATGTAGTTCACATTTGGCAACGCTAAATGAATAAGATAATGATATGTAAGTAGTTCTCCGACCTAATATATAAAGAAGCTTCCAGCAATCTCAGAATACTATGTAGTATGAATGAGCCCTTACAGGTCAGACTGGTGTGGAAGTGATAGATGGGGCAGCAGGTACCTGACCTGGGATATAGAAAAACCACGTGGTACGAGCTTTGGCCAGGCTTCTCCAAGAGTCTGTAATATCATATAAAGCTATGCCAATAATGGAAGACGTCCACCACTATATTCTGCCACATTTGGGTTGCTGTTAATGATATTGATAATGCCAGGTCGTCAGGTTCTGTACTAGCAGATATAGTCTAGGATGGACTACAACATGTGCCCACTGATGGATTCATACAGCAACGCCAAGAACACTCGTGAAGGAGACGTGGACATCAAAGACAGGACAAGTCATTCTGATTCCCCATAACAGCACTATATAGAGTCCCCATACCAAAAAACCCCACGGGATGCAAGATACAGTGCCTCAGTGCCAACCATAGAGCTCACATAGTTGTAGCCAGAAGTATCCCCATAACAATGCCAGCCACACTGTTGTGATATATTTCAGCCATAAAGCCCCCATAGGAGTGCCAGCCGCACAGGATTGTACTCGGTAAGTGACACATAAACCATATACACGAGTCAGTGATAGGGTAATGGTTCCCCGTTGGTGTCACAGCGACTATATGGTCTCTCCCACCCAGCCCGGGCCGGTTCTCCTCACGATGAAGGGTCTGTGATCCTAATATGAACTAATAAGCTGACTCTGGAGGGATTAATGCACAGAGTGCAGGGGATTAGCGGCTTTATTTTCTTGTCAGGCCATGCTGTTTATTCCAGGCCTCGCTTTGCTCACTAAACCAGTGGTGCATGTTCCCTTAAAGGTACAGGACCCTGCCACTGCCCGGAGTAAAATGTCCTGCTGAATGTTACTATATGAATACACTTACCTAGGTGGAATGAATTCATTCAAGATAAGACAATTCAGTAAATGTCTGCTCCATATGTCCTTATAGCAATCTGATCTGACTCCGATGCCTGCTCTACACTAGTTCTCCAGTGCCCGGCTATCAGGTAATGCCCTGCCAATCCAGCACTGGGACAGTTTATGCTATATACATGGGCCCAGTCCTGACAGGTCGGGTTTAGTAAATGCTTGTATTCCCTTCAAATAACTCTGGATCATCTTTTCTGCGGCATCACTAGTATAATAGACATAGGCCCTGGAACTTTTATCTAGTGCACCGACTATCCTTGGGCCTCACAATCAACTGTATCGGGGCACAGGAATCCAAAACAACCTGCCCTGCTCTGCCAGTCACCCTCATATGCCACAGGCCACTGAATGAGACGATCAGCAGTGTAGCGGACATCATTGTGCCGCCGGAGCCAGGGTGCAACAGCTCAGGCTAAAGGTTGGAAGGGCCACAAAACATCGCAAACAGCAGCAGAGGAAGATTTATTTTTCTACTTCTAATTTGGGGTACACTGGGGGAGCATTATACTATAGGGGGCACCATTAATAATGACATATACTGGGGGGAGCATTATACTATTGGGGAACTGTTAATATGATATACTGGGGGTTCTATATTACTATTGGGTGTCCTATTAATAATGACATATACTGGGGGAGCATTATTACTATTGGGGGCACATTAATAATGAGGTACACTGAGGGACCATTACTACTATTGGGGGCACCACTAATAATGACATATACTATAGATATTACTATTGGGGGCACCACTAATAATGACATATACTATAGATATTACTATTGGGGGCACTATTAATATGGTATACTAGGGTTTCTATATTACTATTGGGTGCACTATTACTAATAGGGTATACTGGGAGAGTATTACTACTATAGGGGGCGCTATTAATAATGGCATATACTTGGGGAGCATTATTATTATTGGGTGCATTATTACTAATAGGACACTATTAGAAAAGGGGCATGCTGAGAGAGCATTACTACTATGGGGGGCATTGATCAATATCTGTCAGTAAACGGACAAATGGATGTTTCCATCCCTCTTGTCAAAGGGGTGTGTCTCTGCACAGTCTAGTACTGTCAGCACGGATTGGACAGGACCAGAGTGTACACAACTGGTAACACCCAGCGGTCACTTTATTCATATATTTCTAGGAAGAATAACAGAGGAACAGCACAACAAAGTGATATGAGAATGGATGTTACTTCATACAAGTTATTGCTAGAACAGACAGGTCATGAAAGGTGCCGGGTCTTCTTCTTTTTCTTTAAATACTTTTTAAGATACCTCACAAAGACAACCATATGCATACTGAAGCCGAATGAGTGGTCCTGGCTGGGGAAATCTGAATAATATGCCGGCCATTAAAATGAATTGTCATCTATGTAAGAGATGCCCCCCCCCCCCTCTGCAATGCTGTAATAAGTAATGATATAGATAGATAGATAGATAGATAGATAGATAGATAGATAGATAGATAGATAGAGATATATAAGCACCCCCCCTCAATAAACTAGTGACCGGTTCAGACTATAGCATTCCCATGGCCTCCTCCCAGATGAGTTCTCTATAACACCCACCGCCTCCCCCGACATTCTCGACCTCTGCCGCCCTCCTGTGAAGCTGACATGGCAGGACTGAGAGCAGAGATGGCACACTCCTCCACTGGTCACCGTCTGAAGCTCTAAGCCAAATCCCTTGTTCTTTAGACCTCATTTCCTTTCATTACAGAAAATATGTTTCCCTAAGGCCTGCACCTTGTGTAAGGAGCAGAAGAACCTGTGTGATAGTGCACATCTGGGGCACGGACTGCATTGTATGAGACTACCTTTACCAGTGACACCCGCCAGACATCTCTCAGTAGGGGAACATGTCATCTTATAGGAGGAAATGAAGTGTAATGGGGACATCATCATTATGGGGTTATCCTGGCCGTGAGAGGGCGTTTGTGGGACAGTCGGTCGCTCCGGTCATAGACATATACACATGTAGCAGAGTTAACCCGAACAGAAGTTGGTTAAACCCCTGCAGTGTGATATCTTGTCACAGAAGACGACTAAACCGAATGAAAAGTCATTGAAAAATGACATTATCTTCTGTGACAAGATATCAGGCTGCAGCAGGTTAAACAGTTGCAGAAGTTCAGGTTAACTCTGCTACATCTGTAAGGACTCTCCTGATAGACTTCAAAATGACTTCTCGAGGGTTGTCGGGATAAGAAATAATATATTACAGCACTCCAAGTGAATATAGAGGGGTAGTCAGTGACTGTGAAGGCCATGATAGTGTCAGGATTCATTCTCCCTATGGTGGCGCTCCAGACACTGCCAGGCTCGCCCACAGATGTAATGGATATCCGGGGGGTCTAGGCGGCAGCATCAGCTTATTTCCACAGAGCTCATGATGAGATTTCCGAGGATTCTCGCTACAAATATTACGTTGTAGTTCAGAACATATTACTCATATATTTCTTGCAAAACCCCGAAGTTATGTCAAGTTTAGAGATGCAGCAAGGATTGTGATCCTCCATGTTGGAGCCACTTCTGCATTTCAATACATTATATCTACGATGTCAAATACGGCCCCAAACTACACTTTACTTTTAAACGGGTACATGTCACCCTAAAAATGGTGCCCGATCTAATGGCAGCAGATCGATACGTTTTGTAGGAAAAGTTTTAGTATAACCTGAAAGGTATCAATTAAAATCCCTTATCTTTCTATAGAGTCCAGTGGGCGGTCCTACCAGTGATTGACACCTATCTCTGTATGCACAGTCATAATGGGAAGGCTGAGGTCACTGTGAGGACCGCCCACTGGACTCCTAAGCCTAAATTACAAATTATTCTGGAAGTTTTCTAATACTCTTATATCATATATTATATTATATGCTGAGCTCCTGCTGCTCTATAACATACTGCCGGCAGACACAACTTCATTTTCAGGCTCGGACACCCATGGAGCTCCAGTGAAGGTAGTGAGGGAGACATTATCATTTTAGGGATCAGATTGGAGTCCCAGGTATATCATATAGCGCTGACATTGATGTCACTTACATTACATTTACATGCTATTTATGTCATGTTTTTCTGCAGTGGGGATGTACAAGGTTCCCCCATTTATAAAATACTGTGACTAAACACTATATAGTGAATATATCATATTATATCAATATATGCTGCAGAGCAATCAGTATGGGTAGGATATGTACATGGATCTCTACAGAGCAGCTGCTAACCAGCCTAAGGTCCCATACACACAGGACAATATGGACCAGAAAATCAGTTGGATTTCCATCATAGTGACCTAGAGAGTCCCTGCTTCCTCGCAGCTATACTGTCCTTTACTGTATATAGTGCATATAGTAGAGCAATGAAGAGGCAGAGACTCTATAGATTACTATGATGGAAGGAGTCCTGTCTCCTGACCAGTTTCAGAATAGGAAATCCAGCCGATGCATGGACCAGATTTCCTGGCTACGACTGAACCACATGCACAGGGCCTTTAGAAGCCCCATTTAGGCTCCAAGCACATGAACATGGGCTTTGTCAATGTGGTAGCCACGCTTGTGAATGAATGGGTTTGCGGAGGGTACAGATGGCACACAGATATATCCATGTACCTCCATGCATGTTTCCCATAGACCGTACGATGTACACGTGTGTGTGCATGTAACCTAACAGCTAGCCGCCATCCAGGAGCCTCACAGATGCTCTTCCTTCAGCAAACCTCGCAGACGCTCCATACTACAGCTAGAGGATACATCCGGTACCATGCTACCTATATTCCAAACTGCAGGGTCCATACAGCAGAGTGAAAATATCCCCATAAAACTTTACACACCAATTCACTACATAAATACATTCTACAACAACCACAAAGCAGAAACCATAAATGTACAGCTGCGGTGCCTCCATAAAACTGCACGCCATCTCCTCCATGGTCCTGGGCTACAGTAGCCGATGTGCACCTTCCACAACGTACCAGTCTGTTCCTATGCCAATGTCTCTAGGGAGAGCTCCATGAGGAAAATCTATTAAAGGGCTTTACAGGCAGAATTTGTGTGGGGCCTTAAAGGGGATGTCCGGGATAAAATGATCTTTCTACTCAAAGCTAAACACCCTTCCCCACCAACTTTCTAACTTTAAAAAAAAAATCTATATTTACCCAGATCGCCAGGGCGGTCATGTGACCGCCCCAGGCACATTTTCTGTTTTTCCGGAGACATTCCATTTCTGGAAACTAAATCTCTCCTCACATCCCATCATACTTACCTGTATTCCTGTCCGGATTTTCTGGACATGGGACATCACTTCCTTCAGGGGGGCTGTGTCCTCCTCTTCTTTATGTCTGCTGGCCTCCCATGCTTGCGCAATAGAGCCGACATGAAGGCGCCTGCAGACATGAAGAGGAGGAGGAGCCGGCCCCACAGAAGGAAGTGATGTCCCATGTCCAGAAAATCCAGACAGGGAGACAGTAAAGTATGATGGGGTGAGGGGGGTGGGCTGAGTTAGTTCGTTGGGAAGGGCTAGTAGTGGGCGGACTAGCTAGGGAGACAGGGAAGGGGTGTGAGGGAGTGAGAGAGGAAGAGGGAGGGAGTGAGAGGAAGGGGGAGGGAGTGAGAGGGGGAGATAGCGTGAGTCAGCTCTGAGTGAAATGCAGTGCATCATGGTAGTTGTAGGATAAAAGAACACGAAGCTACACCATGTAAACAAATGCAGAGGATGTCAGGAGCTCCCAGAGAAAGCCAGAAATCACTCATGAAACTGCTAGATATTTGGGTGCACTTATTAACCCATTAATAGCACTAACTGACATTTTATTAAAAAAATAAATAAATAAATAAAAATTTCCCGGAAAACCCCTTTAAGATGGGGCATTGAATCAGTCACCATCTGACTAAATCTTGGTGAGTTGTTCTGGGGTTTAGAGCCAGGAGTAGCCATTAAGTAGCCACAATGGCTGTAGATGCATCTATACCGCTACCATGAATGGTATATCATAAATGAATGAACACAAATGAAGGATTGCAGTCTAACACAGTATATCAGAAAGTGAGATAGAAATGTCTAACATACCGGTGTATCCAGGAGCACAACGGCATATGAATCCATTGATCTGATCTACACAGGATCCACCATTCTCACATGGAGCAGGGTCACATTCATCGATATTCACTGAACAATTTTCTCCTAGAAATAAAGTCCATGTGGTCAGCTACTATATCCTATGTCAATATTGGTACACCATATACACAACGCAATTACAGCTTTGTATCTCAATACAGTGACACAAATGTCCTGTTTGCAAAGCTCAACTTAGAGAGGATGGTGTTATATACTGCTGGAAAGCTGACAGCATCTGCCCCGGTTGCGGAGATATTGGTGTCGGTAGTTTCAGCACAGATATCACTGCAACATCAAAATGGGCTGGCATTATAGGTCAGCGACATTGCTGAGCTGAGCTGTGAGGCCTGACCCCGCTAACAATGCAGTGATATCGCAAAACAAACCCAACCAGCACACACACCCCCCCCCCCCACACCTATACATCACAGAGCAGCTCTCCCCCTATCAATACCTACATCACAGAGCTCAGCTTCTCCCTCTATCATATAACCCTATATGTCACTGGCACCCCAATATCTCTGCTATCCAGGCTCAGCTTCTCTCCTCTATCATATAACCCTATACATCACAGAGCTCAGCCTTCTCCTCTATCATTCCCTTTTCACACAGCTCAGCTCTCTCCCTATACATATAACCTATATATCACAGAGCTCAGCTTCTCTCCTCTATCATATACCACCTCCCTATATATCCACAGAGCTCAGCTTCTCTCTCTATCTATCATATAACCCTATATTCACAGCTCGCTTTCTCCCCTCTATAAAACCCCCTATATATCACAGGCTAGCTTCTCTCCATCATATAACCCTATATATCACAGAGTTCTGCTTCTTTCCTTCTTCTTACCACATATATCACAGATAACCCCCCTTCTCTCCTCTATCATATACACCTATATATCACAGAGCTCAGCTTCTCTCCATCATATAACCCTATATATCACAGAGCTCAGCTTCTCTCTTCTTCCTATAACCCTTTCAGTCTCTCTCCCTCTATCATATAACACTATATATCCAGGCCACCTCCCCCCCTCCCATAACCCCAATCTCCCCACCCCACCTCCCCCCCCCCCCCCACCCCCCCTTTATCACAGCTCAGCTTCTCTCCCCTCTCATATAACACTTTAAGCCCCTCCCCCATATAACCCTATGTATCACAGAGCTCAGCTTCTCTTCTAACCCTGAGGCTCCTTCCCTTTCACAGGGCTCAGCTCTCTCCTCTATCATATAACCGTATACAGTACAGACCAAAAGTTTGGACACACCTTCTCATTCCAAGAGTTTTCTGTATTTTCATGACTATAAAAATTGTAGATTCACACTGAAGGCATCAAAACTATGAATTAACACATGTGGAATTATATTCTTAACAAAAAAGTGTGAAACAACTGAAAATATGTCTTATATTCTAGGTTCTTCAAAGTAGCCACCTTTTGTTATGATTACTGCTTTGCACACTCTTGGCATTCTCTTGATGAGCTTCAAGAGGTAGTCACCTGAAATGGTTTTCACTTCACAGGTGTGCCCTGTCAGGTTTAATAAGTGGGATTTCTTGCCTTATAAATGGGGTTGGGACCATCAGTTGTGTTGTTCAGAAGTCAGGTGGATACACAGCTGATAGTCCTACTGAATGGAGTGTTAGAATTTGTATTATGGCAAGAAAAAAGCAGCTAAGTAAAGAAAAACGAGTGGCCATCATTACTTTAAGAAATGAAGGTCAGTCAGTCCGAAAAAATTGGGAAAACTTTGAAAGTGACCTCAAGTGCAGTGGCCAAAACCATCAAGTGCTACAAAGAAACTGGCTCACATGAGGACCGCCACAGGAAAGGAAGACGAAGAGTCACCTCTGCTGCGGAGGATAAGTTCATCCGAGTCACCAGCCTCAGAAATCGCAGGTTAACAGCAGCTCAGATTAGAGACCAGGTCAATGCCACACAGAGTTCTAGCAGCAGACACATCTCTACAACAACTGTTAAGAGGAAACTGTGTGCAGCAGGCCTTCATGGTAAAATAGCTGCTAGGAAACCACTGCCAAGGACAGGCAACAAGCACAAGAGACTTGTTTGGGCTAAAGAACACAAGGAATGGACATTAGACCTGTGGAAATCTGTGCTTTGGTCTGATGAGTCCAAATTTGAGATCTTTGGTTCCAACCACCGTGTCTTTGTGCGACGCAGAAAAGGTGCACAAATGGACTCTACATGCCTGGTTCCCACCGTGAAGCATGGAGGAGGAGGTGTGATGGTGTGGGGGTGCTTTGCTGGTGACACTGTTAGGGATTTATTTAAAATTGAAGGAATACTGAACCAGCATGGTTACCACAGCATCTTGCAGCGGCATGCTATTCCATCCGGTTTGCGTTTAGTTGGACCATCATTTATTTTTCAACAGGACAATGACCAAAAACACACCTCCAGACTGTGTAAGGGCTATTTGACAAAGAAGGAGAGTGATGGAGTGCTACGCCAGATGACCTGGCCTCCACAGTCACCAGACCTGAACCCAATCGAGATGGTTTGGGGTGAGCTGGACCGCAGAGTGAAGGCAAAAGGGCCAACAAGTGCTAAGCATCTCTGGGAACTCCTTCAAGACTGTTGGAAGACCATTTCAGGTGACTACCTCTTGAAGCTCATCAAGAGAATGCCAAGAGTGTGCAAAGCAGTAATCAAAGCAAAAGGTGGCTACTTTGAAGAACCTAGAATATAAGACATATTTTCAGTTGTTTCACACTTTTTTGTTAAGTATATAATTCCACATGTGTTAATTCATAGTTTTGATGCCTTCAGTGTGAATCTACAATTTTTATAGTCATGAAAATACAGAAAACTCTTGGAATGAGAAGACGTGTCCAAACTTTTGGTCTGTACTGTATATCACAGAGCTCAGCTTCTCTCCTCTATTATATAACCCTATACAGTATATCACAGAGCTCAGCTTCTCCCCTCTATCATATAACCCTTATATCACAGAGCTCAGCTTCTCTTCCACTATCATATAACCCTTTATCATAGAGCTCAGCTTCTCTCTTCTATCCTACAGCCCTATATATCACAGAGCTCAGCTTCTCTCCCTCTATGATATAACCCTATATATCACAGAGCTCAGCTTCTCTCCTCCATCATATAACCTTATATATCAGAGAGCTCAGCTTCTCTCCCTCTATCATATAACCCTATATATCACAGAGCTCAGCTTCTCTCCCCTATCCTATAACCCTATATATCACAGAGCTCAGCTTCTCTCCACTATCATATAACCCTATATATCACAGAGCTCAGCTTCTCTCCCTCTATCATATAACCCTATATATCACATAGCTCAGCTTCTCTCCATCATATAACCTATATATCACAGAGCTCAGCTTCTCTCCTCTATCCTATAACCCTATATATACAGAGCTCAGCTTCTCTCTTCTATCCTACAGCCCTATATATCACACAGCTCAGCTTCTCTCCCTCTATCATATAACCCTATATATCACAGAGCTCAGCTTCTCTCCCCTATCCTATAACCCTATATATCACAGAGCTCAGCTTCTCTCCACTATCATATAACCCTATATATCACAGAGCTCAGCTTCTCTCCCTCTATCATATAACCCTATATATCACATAGCTCAGCTTCTCTCCATCATATAACCTATATATCACAGAGCTCAGCTTCTCTCCCTCTATCCTATAACCCTATATATCACAGAGCTCAGCCTCTCTCCTCTATCCTATAACCCTATATATCACAGAGCTCAGCTTCTCTCCTCTATCATATAACCCTATATATCACAGAGCTCAGCTTCTCTCTCTCTATCATATAATCCTATATATCACAGAGCTCAGCTTCTCTCCATCCTATAACCCTATATATCACAGAGCTCAGCTTCTCTCCTCTATCATATAACCCTATATATCACAGAGCTCAGCTTCTCTACTCTATCCTATAACACTATATATCACAGAGCTCAGCTTCTCTCCCTCTATCCTATAACCCTATATATCACAGAGCTCAGCTTCTCTCTCTATCCTATAAACCCTTTATATCACAGAGCTTAGCTTTTCACCTTCTATTGCAGACTTCTCTCAGAAAGGATGCCCTATAAAGAGGAAAATGTTGGTGCCCTATATAGAACAAGTGCTATGAAATTGGGCAAAGTGAAAAAAAAAAATTATATCATCTCCATCTGTATGATGCCGTGGTTTAGACAGCACCAATGACCCAGATGAAACCAGCAGACACAGACCTGGTTTTACTAGAAGCTGCTTACCTGTGAATCCTGGCTGACACCTGCACACATAACCTGCAGCGCTGTCATAGCTGAAATCTGTGCTAAACTCTGGCTGTGTCCCATAGTGTGTCTGATTCGATCGCTCCATACATATGGAGTCGTGTAGGCACGGACGCTCTGCACATTCATCAATATCCATCTCACAGTGATCTCCGACATAGCCTGGATAAACAGCAATGTAACACAAAGATATCAGAAGTGGTGGAAAGTAGAAGACACCGGACAGAACGATAAACCTAATCTGCTCTGGCCCACATGTCAACAAAATGGGAAGTATACATGTCTCATACCTCCCGACTTTCAAAGGACTGAAAATGTGTGCAAGGTGAATTTTTGTACAGTAAGTCCCACCCACTTGTACTCTGGCTCCGCTGAATCCCATCCTTGTTCCTTTGTGCCCTCACACAGTATAACCCCTATAGTGGCTACATCTTACCTACTGCCTGCCACCAAGACACCAGGAGAATGAGCCAAGGGTCGAATGGATCCCTGCTTCACCATTGTACTCAACTTCTCTCCATCCACCCGACATTTTTTTTTTTAAACAGGACAGCAGAGCACATGGTAGTAGCCTGCATATTCTGTCCTGTTATACTAAAGCATGGTGTGAACCTAGCCTTATACACGCACACTACTACTACTGTACATAGTCCATACATACTACATCCATAAAGTAAGGAATATATATGGTGAACTGTGGCATGTTCCACTGCATGGTGTAGGATGACAATACTCCTAGGGAAGAAGTTTGTGGCAGAGAGGTCCATAATACTACATTGGGACTCTGTGAGGCGCTGTACAAGGTCTATGCAGTGTACGTGGGACTGTAGAGATGATCTAGTATAAAGACAGGAAAAGACTGGCCTTGTATGTAAATGATTGTATCATCATTATAGAAAAGGGAAGGTCTAGCACATGTGCATACCTAGGGATATACTGCTGACCTCGGGGTGGCGATTGTTTTATTGCTATACGAATGCTATATTATGATTTATATAAAAGCTAACTTCACATTTGCACCCGGGACTATGTTGAAGACTCCGTCACAATCTTCTCCTGAAATTGGCAGATGGAAAAGTCCTGCACGCACTTTTTTTATCTGCTGTTTTCAGTTTTAAAGTGAAGGACTCCCGATAGATCCCATTAGAGTCAATGGGGTCTGTCGGACTCGGAGTATAACCACTATTTTAGCAGGAACCCTATCCATTGCTCTTGTCCTCAGACAGACCAAAACAACAGATAGCCAATGCTAATGTGAAATTAGTGTAATTGTGATATGCAGATATGTCATATCTGACGTCTCCTCTATAGGCACCATATCATATTGTATGTACATCCATGACTGCAGTTTTGTCCTGTGACCCTTGAGATTATCTAAATATACTATGTGATCCGTAGGCACTTACCTGCCCAACAGACACAATTGTATCCTTTGATCCTTTCCTGACATGTGGCGTTATTCACACACGGGTTGGAGGCACACTCCAAGATATCCAGTTCACAAGTCTCTCCTACAAATCCAGTGTCCGTGCAGTTACAGTAGAACCTGTAATACAGAGCCCGTGTAAGCGGTGTACCCGCTGGCATCACTTACAGCACACAGTGACAATAGCAAAATGTACAAGGTAAAGAAGAAAGATCTGGAATGGATTTACCTGTTAATGGCATCGATGCACATCCCTCCATTGTGACATGGTTGGCTTTGGCACTCGTCAATGTCTAGCTGGCACAGCTGGCCTTCATACCCTGCAGGGCACTCACAGGTGAAGAAGCCAATGTGATCCTGGCACGTGGCTCCATTCTGGCAGGGGTCTGACTGACACTCATCAATCTCCGTCTCGCAGTTGACTCCTTCATACGTGAAGAAGGATCACATTAGACTGATACAACATGGCATCAAGATGATCAACCCCTTGATAGATCTCAGGCTTTGTTCACATCTGCATACTGCACTAGTGATCCGGTCAAAACGATGGACACCTCAATGGAACCTACAGTATTATACGTCAGTAAGTTAAAGGGACCTGTCACCTCCCCTGACATGTCAGCCTTACTAAATCCATGCATTATCTATGAAACTACAATTCTAGACCATCTTTTCTTATAACTCTGACATGTACCGTTCCTCTGTTATTCCTCCTAGAAATTTATGAATAACTGGGAGCCTTAACCTTTACAATACTGGGCGTTTTGCACATGCATTAGTTATAAAATATTTTAGCATCACAATATATGTAATATATAAATTAAACATTGTCATCCGCTACAACGTGCTGTCATCACCCAGGAGTTAGTGATGTTATTCACATATCCTGACAGCAGATGGCACTATAATACCATGAAACTCTCCCCCCTCACTGACTGGATGTAACAGTAGAGACAGTTATTTTTGTACAGTCACATTACTTGGCTGTCAGCTTTCCATTGGATCTATTTTTGTCCATTACGCTCACATTTATACCCAATTTAAAAACTCAGTTTCAGCAATAATATATTGTAAACCTTCCCCATCCCTTAGGATGAGTTTCAGCATTTACTATTACCAGATCGTGTTGCTATATATACACTGTATAACACTCTCAACTGGGGTTTGTTTGGACCCTAGCATGATATGGATCGGTATTACTTTTTGTGCAATCTGTACAGGGATTATTTGGGCACTAGATGAAATTATATAAAAAAGTGGCCTCTCTAAGGGATAGTTTTGGGCACTATGTGTCGTACTACGGTATTTCTATAGTATGTAGTATTGTTATTTGGGAACTATAAGGAAGGAATGCTCATCTATCTAGAAATTATAGGGCGCTGACTATCGGGCATCTGTCCATTGTATGGTGGCGTTATGTGAGCTTTGTACAGATTCACACTAGCGCTGGCTCTCCATTATTTGGGTCTGTCAGGAAACCACAACAATGAAGAGGTGGACTGCTAAAACAGCGGTTACACACGGAGACCGGCGGACACCATTGACTATAATGGGGTCCATTGGGTGTCCATCATTTTTAAACTGAAGCGGATGAGGACTTTTTCCTCTATCAATTTTTGGCAGACGATGCAGATGGGAATTTAGCTCGAGTATTATTTTGTTACATTATTTGGGAAAAATGAGCAAAGATTATTTTGCACCTTTATAGCCCTATTACTTTGTGCACCCTATGGTAGTGTTTTTTTTTTAACCTTATTATAGTTGCACAGTCTGCATGTTTAATCTGTAACCTATTTTGAGTTATTCTCCCTTTTTCAGGTCCCTAAAAAGGTACAGTATCTAATATTACTAATATAAAACAGGTCAAGTCATCCATTATCCATCCGTCAGATGTGTAATATGACGGCTCAGCTCTCCCACCATGTCTGCTGACCTGTCACCACGTTTGATCTCTATATACCAAAATTAACCCTTTCTCTTGTCCACAGCAGCTTCTGAGGCCATTTAGTTTATGCCTGCTGTGAATCTTAACTGACCAGTTAATTTTATGGGCTCCGCAACGTAACCAAGAGGAAACCACACAATAGGGGAGATGCATTCAAGTCAGCAGAGATCATGGAGGGCGATCTCCAGCTGTACTCCCATGATGGTGAGCCAGCAGGGGCTGTAAACCAGTCTTTATTGGTGGCCGCTGCTGCTGGACCATTAAATCTGGGCTAATGCTTCTATGTAGGTGGCCACCCTTAGTACACTCCCCATCTATATATAGTATATAGCCTTCACCTCTTCAGTCACAGCTGTTACAGGTTGTCTCTGTGTCTCATTCACTCTGTCAACTTGCAAACATGAAGAAATCCTCAAAGTCCCTAAGAAATAATTTCTGTAAAAATCAATCTCGCCATATAGTCCTCATTGCGATTTGGGCAGGCCGCGGTGCCAGGTTAGGCTAAGTTCAAATTTACATCGGAGTCTCAGTTGCAACGTCTGCCTGAAATTGGAGAACGAAAAAATCCTGCACTTTTCGTGCGCTGCTTTCAGTTTAAAAACAATGGACACCATTATAGTCAATGTAGTCTGTTTCTGTCGGGTCCGTATCTATCCGTTATTTTATTGGTCTGCCTGTCCGTTGTTCTGGTCCTACAACAGCCAGTCATACACAGATGTGAACGAAGCCTTAGAATGCACCAGATTTCCACATTCTTTGGAGATAATTTTCTATACCAGATCTATCCAAAACACCACTTGCTGATGCCATTGTTCCCACTGCTGTCTATGTCACCTTCATGTCGCGCCAGTGGCTTTCAACATCCAATGCCCTCCTTTATATAGCAGTGATATGGCTAAATGTGACTACGTAGCTTTGATGCTATAGGGGGTGAACAACTACGTAGTCATTTTTTACTTTTGTAAATAAAAAAATGACGTTTCCTATTCTCAGCACTAACAGAATAAAGTGTATAAAATCTAGACTGACTAACATAATGAGGATAAAAAAACTGAAATGAGGCAAATGTTGGTGAATAGATGTGGCAGGGTAGGGTATGCCAAGGCTGCACCGGATTTTGTGTGTGTCAGTCATTACACCTTGTCCTTGTTATGGCCACTAACACGACCCCACGGAGGACAGATGAAATAAAAGGAGCAGATGCAGCTTCCAAACACAAGACCTGATATCCCATAGTGCTATCTAGAAATGTACTAAGCACCAAAAACTGTCAGAACCTCCTGCACCACATGTATTATGGGTTTAGGCGCTTTTTGTGTTTGCGTGGGTTTCCTCCGGATACTCCGGTTTCCTCCCACACTCCAAAGACATACTGATAGGAAATATAGATTGTGAGCCCTATATGGGACAGTGACTGACCATGTCTGTAAAGCGCTGCGGAATATGATGGCGCTATATAAGTAACCGTAATAAATAAATAAATAAATAATGGCACTATACAAGTAAGCAAAATAAATAATAAATAAAATAAAAATAAATTTTTGCTCCCCAATTGAATAAGAGGCGTGAAAATGTCTAACATGTCTAGGAAGATGCGCCAAATTTATCATACAGCATGAGCCAATGATTGCCTGGACGGGATTAGTAAATCTGCCCCAATGCCAGTGCCAGGTGCATTTCCGGGACTCACCATGTCTGTGTGAATGGAGCCCACTGCTTCATAGTGAGTTAAATGCAGTGAGCGCCAGACTGGCCAGATCACTACTATAGTGAACCTCCATAAGGCTGTGAGTTTGGTACAGTGGTGTTCAGCAGTGCAGGAGATCATCACATCACTACTTACTATGAAGCATTGGGTTCTGTTCACACAGCTGTGGTCAGCCCAGTCCTCTATTTACTTATGGTATGCCTTGTAATGTTGGGGTTCCCCTGTATCAGGGGGGGTTATTCCTCCATTATCTGCACTGAAAACATTTATTCGCATTTCCTGACAACAATAATTTGTGGTGTAGATGTTGTATAACCTGATCATCTCTGCTGTGCCTCTCCATCTGCTTTCCTAATAGGATTATGTTAGGTTTTGTAACAAGCTGTGGGGGTCCGGGGGTCTCCTTTCAGCCTTCAGACAGAAATGCTGCAAACCTTGTACAGAGATTGATCACAAGGAGAATTCCTCCTCACATTCCCACACATGTATAGCTGCCATCACTGATAGTACCAGGCTGTGGTCTGGTGGGGGGCAGGAGGGGCTGCACTAAACAAAGGACTGGACTCAAAACTGTGCGCCTACTACAGGCCTGCGATGGTATTACTATTCTTATTACACAATACTGTAACACAATTACACTGTAACACAATACTGTATCAATAGTGCATAGTATTTTGATAGCTAATATATATATATATATATCTCCACAGCTTTTAGTATAACTAACATATACTGTACATTCAGCATTAACATGTACGTGACAAGATAGGGTGAACATTTCCAGTCCCCGCACACATGTACGGCTGCCATTACAGACAGTAAAGCTTCCAGGAGATAGGGACTCTTAGTGGCATAGATCACTATGATACAAGCAGCCCCGAGCTCCTGACTGGGTTGAAACTGGTAAATCCAGTCATTGTACATTATTTTCCTGCCTGGATTCCTCTGTGTGCATGGGGCCTCATGACATTATGGCAGTACATGTGCGCAAAAAAACAATATGGTCCCCAAGATCCTCATTAGGAGACCTGATTTTCATGTGTTAGGATAAGGCCTTAGGCTTTATTCACACAACAGTAAAAAAACAACAACAAAAAAGCATATTTGCAAAACTACAAAAGAGTAATAGCCATTAAAAAAGGGATCATAGAGTTGAGTCAAAAAAACAAAAACAAAAAAAAAATACAACGAAATTCATCACTCGGCAGTCAAAAACCACACAGAACGGATGCATGACGGCCATTGCAAAATGATGACTGATGCGATCGTTTTTCATAGCTGAGAAAGGACAAGGTAGTGTGAATAAGGCTTAATCCTATGGTGCTGTTCACACATAGCTATATTTATTTTATGCAACATAGGAGAGCAGCCTTTAAAAAAAAAAAAAAAAAAAAAAAGGATTACATATCAAAAACTACTACAAGATCCCATAAACCCACATTGTGTAATGGCATGTGTCAACCCAACCTTGAGATGTAATCCATTAAAGGTTTTTCCCAGCATACTATAGTATAGAGTATAAGCCATCACTTTGTGGTAGGTCCTGGCAGTCGCCATCACTTATCATTGGAGTACCCCATTTCAATGGCACACACATATAAACAATTTTATAAGGGATCATATACAGGACTTCTTGCTATACAGCAAACAGTACATAAGTGATGCAATGCCATGCACACTTACCTGTGTAGCCCATGGCACAGTCACACTTATAACTATCCATCTGGTTGAGGCAGGAGCCATTGTTCTGGCACGGCTTGGATGCACATTCATTTATGTCTATCTCACAGTGATGTCCTTGGAAACCTGGCACACAGTAACAAAAGTATTTGTTTCCTTTGTCCACACAGATGGCATCATTCTGACATGGCTGTGACGCGCACCCGCCTACTACAATCTCACAATGTTGCCCTGTGTAGCCTGGGTGACAGTCACACGTGTAATTGTCCATGTTCTCTACACACACAGCGTCGTGGTCACAGGGATTGGGTGAACATGGAGACACCTTATTCTGGCACTCCGGACCACTATATCCATCTTGACATTTGCATGTGAATGCCCCAACATCATCCGAGCACTGAGAGTTGGGAAGGGCACACGGGTTACTATCACATTCAGTGGTGCAGTTATATCCAGGTTGGCAGACACACTGGTACACTGGGTATCCAGGGTTAGCATGACACGTGTGTGTGTTAGGGCAGTCAAATATTGTACATGCATTATATAATACTCCACAGTCTGGTCCAGTGAAGGCCTGAGGCTCTGAGGGGCAGAGACATATAAACCCACCAGGTGTCTCCTGGCATGTTCCTCCATTCAGACAGGTAGTAGGCAGACAGTTCTGTGCCAGACCTAGAGATCAATGAAAAAAAAAAGGAGTGCTATTAAAATAAGATAATCTACTGCAAAGCTAAAATTCACACAGCTAGCCATGTGGGTAACCATACAGTAGGGTAAGTGAACCATAGTAGGGAAAGCAGACTGCCGACTATTACAGGTGACACATGTGGACTCTTCTAGCCTCCAGGTTCCAAATTAACAAGTAGTCTGTGTGAAATTGATCCTTACCAGACACCATAGGTGGTGGGGGGGGGGGAATGTTACTATACCTTGTATTCCAAAAAGTGGCATAGATGGGGATTAGTCATTGCGCACGATGCTCTTTCTGCTCCCCATTCACGACTTTTTATGAAAGTGGGTGTATCGGGGTGGAGACAAATTTAGTATAACTCATGCCAGTATATTGTATGGATGATCAGACCCTCTAAGGTTCAAGGTAAAAAAATAAATGTAAAAAAAAAAAAAAAAAATATTTAAAAAATAAACATTAAATTTGAAATCCTCTTTCCCTTAGGCCCAGTTCACATCTGCATTCGGGTCATTCCGTTCCCCTCTCCGCGTGAAAGATGTGGAGAGAAAAGTCCTGCAAGCAGCGCTTTTCTCTCCGCATTTTTCATGCAGAAACTGAGCAGAAACCACACGGACCCCATTATGGTCTATAGGGTCCGCCGGTTTCTAAGGTAACCGCTTTTTTATGCGGATAAGGTTTCCGTTCGGGGGGTCCCCAAGCGGACTCCCCGAACGGAAACCCATGCGCAGATGTGAACCGGGCCTTAATCAAATACAAGAACACACACATTAGGTATCCCCGAAAATGTCCAAACATTTTGCCTCCCAAAAATTTTGAATAAAAGTAATCAAAATATCAAAAAAGGCCCAAAACAGCATAAATAAAACATACAATTTGCCCTACAGAAAGAGACGCCTTACACAGGCCGTCATACAGCTCTGTGAATGGAAAAAAATAAAAAAGTTATGGCTTTTGGAAAGCAGAGAGTAAAACTGCTGTATATAGCAGAGATTGGTGATTTACTGCAGGGGTCGTGTCAATGTGATGTCACCGCTGCAGTCGTTCTATTTACAAAAAGAGGCAGGGTAAAGCTGGCCCAATGCAGGAATGGAGGGGAGGATGCAGGTAAGTATCAGTGCATATTTATTTTATAAGACTCCTCTGCTGGCTGCATTAAAATTTCTGATTCTGGACAATCCCTTTAATCCCTAAAACCCAAATGTCATTATCTCAGAAAATTAGAATAATTAACCCAAAACAGCTGCAAAGGCTTCCTAAGCGTTTAAAAAAGTCCCTTAGTCTGGTTCAGTAGGCAACACAATCATGGGGAAGACTGCTAGCTTGACAGATGTAAAGAAGGCAGTCATTGACACAATCCACAAGAGGGGTAATTCTGATGATATTCTAATTCATTGAGATGCACTAGTATATATTTTTTCGGCTTTTAACTTAAGGCTAGGGTTACATGGTTACTTTGGCCATGAAAGACTGTTGCGTCTCCCTATGACTCCTTCTCTAATATTAGTAAATGGAATTGCATTGTGACCCCTAGTGTGCCACAACCGCGATTTCTAGTCGCAAGTTGCGGTCGTGGCACTACGGGTCACAATGCTCAAGGTCCATTTACTAGCATAAGATCAGGGGTCGTAGGCAGACCCACCGATCTTTGGTCGCGCCCTAGCCTAGGATTTTGTTTTGGTCTGTTACAGAGAAAGCTTATGAGAAATCATTACTAGAAGACAGCGTTGCGTGCTGCATGGAATTTCTTGCCGTATAATGGAAGAAAGTCACCAGTAATGATCTTTACAATAGGGCAGAGAAAAGGAGGCACAAAGCTGTAAATGAGGGTCATGCCGCACTAATAACCTGAAATATGAAAGGTCTTGCTCCTCTGGTAGTTTTCCAATTGAAGGTTTTGCTATGAGAGACGGCTCTGGGAATGTAGAAGCAATTAGTGAGGAGAGGGCACAGGGGCTACGCTCCAAGACAAAGCCCGGCCTTTATGGGAATTTACTCCCATTATGTTTCTAACAAGTGACCTCAGTCAATGGGCAGCCTCCTGGTGACATGGCGGAGATAATGCAAATCAACAGCTAGAATTCCTTTCCCATTGACAAGGTTACTATTGTATTGGGGGAGTCAGAGATTCGCGATATGTCGCACTTTTCTGCGGTAAGTCATCTTATCCCTATTGAGTTTTAGCACTTTGGATGACTTTGGTTTCTATTTTCCATGTACAAGATGATCACCTGCCAATCGCGGATGTATTTAACCATGTGTATCCACGCATAAAAAAAATGTTTGTCAAATATATTCCTACTTTACCTAAATATATATATATGTAACTGGTTCGGGCAGAGCGTACAGCGCATACTCCATCAGCGCAGTACGCTCGTTGAGTAGGAGAATAAACATGGCCGGCAGAGCATGTGCTGTACGCTCAGCCTGAACTCGAAGTGGCCGAGTGTACAGCGCATGCGCCGGATTTAGATCCTGCTGAAGACAGCTGCTGCTGCTGAGACAGCAAAGAGGAGAGGAGAACTCATCTGCATGAAGGGGCCATGCAAAAAAACAGCAACAAAAACAAAATACTTCAGAAACGGCTGGGAGCAGGAGAAAAACAAAAGGTAGAACTAGAATAGCCTTTCTAAAGGCTATTCCAACATGTGTTTAGTTAAAAAACGATATTTTAATTGATAGACTCCCCTTTAAGGTCTGATCTATTTTGGGCATTTAGGACTTATTTTTTTTATCGCTTAGTCCACGAACCTTTAACTTTTTATTTTGCCATTGTCTTAGCTGTATGAGGGCTTGTTTTTTGCTGGATGAATTTTTATTAGCACCCGCATTTTGGAGTACAAATACCCAGATGAATAACTTTTTTCATTAAGATAAAAATCTAATTCTATAAACACATTTCACAAGTCAAATTGACAAAGTTTTATTTGGTGGGGTCCGGGTGCCGAGACCCTTATCAGTCACAAAAACAATGGGGCAGAAGTTGTGGCCACTCAGCCGTGAGATGCTCAGAAATGCTGGATTCATAGAAAGCAAATTAGTCCATACAATGCTCCGCGTGCGCATCCCAGATGGAGAACAACACAAAACTGAGCACCTTTTTTGGTATTTTTAAAAAAAATTTTACGCTATGCGGTATAAATGCTATCTTTACGAGTGGCTTTACTTTACCGAGACATTCTTAAAAAATTTTTTTATGGTTTATTATTTTTAAAAAGTACCCATGAGATCCCTGTCATGCATATATCCATTGCTGCGCTGGATCAAACACATGAAAGAGTTAGACAAGATTTTGCTTCTTTTTATATGTTTAGAGGGGCACTCATTGGGCATTTTCACAAGTAACTTGTTGGGCAAAGCCACGTGCACAAGACTGTATGGCAGTGTATGGGACTGTACACTCTCCACGGGGTGCGATACATAAGGAACTAACCATTGCTAGAAGAAATGCTTCTAGGGAAGAAAGCTACGTACATACCTGTATGGCATGTGATACTGCATGCCAGGATTTTCCTCCATTCTTCAATATGAAATTGGAGGCAGAGACACAGCAAAGGCTTCATTCATTAACATGGGATCTCTATTACACCTCTGCACAACACTCACAGCTATAATGCAGTCATGTATGTATATGGGGTCTCTTCCTCTATTCTAAAACCATAATTTTGTTACAAATAATGGTTGCTTGTTGGACACGAAACCTTAAAGTTCAGAGCACCCGATACTCTGGAAGACATGAGAATGAAAACTATCTGGGTAATCCATATCCCTGGACATAAACCTTACAATGAAACTTGATATTGAACTTAAAAGGACCTGTCCAGTCCGGCGTAACCCTATGATCTGAGCTTCAAAAACACACAATGATTTGTAGAGGTTCTGACCCTCGGTGGAGCTTCTGGTGACCATCTCTTACTTACATCTGTGGATTTTCTCCAAGGTACAGCATTAAAGAGAGGTAATAAAGGATTTCCACCCCTTTCAGCATTGCTTTTATACAATGGAGGAGACTATCAATCCCTATACACCAGTTTTTGGGATAGATGGATGATATTAGGGTGCACACTTGGTGCGACGACAAGGTCCTTTCTTGCGCCACACCTATTCTGTGTCTCACTTACCTTTATTATAACTGATGCCAGTTTCCTGGTGTGAGTTATGATGGATCTATGCCACTTCCCAACTGGCCTAGATCTCAATTCCATCGCATGGGTCTGCGCCTGATATATGAATAGGCCGGAGCCTTGCCCTGCGCCTGTCGGGGCCCATATTAAGACTGGTGTATGAAATGCCAGTCTTAATAAATCTGCTCCAAAGTTTTTTTTACCTTTGTAGGTTACGTTTTTAACATAAAAAGGAAAGTCTCTGCAGCTTGTCCAACTTGTAAACCATGAACTGGAAGTGAATACTATGACGGACATAAATAATTTTCTGATTTATATAAAGAAAGATGTGGAAATTCTACATCCAGATTTGGTAGTCTCGGACCAAGCCAGTGTCAGGATATAGAGATAAAATGCTAAAGAAACAAACGGATAAGGGTAGTAGTATACGTGCATAGTGCTAGAAGGTTCTGCCTGATAAGGGTGAGCACTCATGATACCAGGCTGGTAGATCTAAAGCCCTGTCCATCTGCAGTGGTGACCAGAAGAGTGTGGACATTGGCCACTGCGGGCAGGGGGAGCTTCAGACACCGCAAGAGCTGCAACTTTTATACTCAGCCTTAAAATGACTTACAATAAGTTGGAAATTTGCTCTTAGGAAAAATATCAAGATATTGGTAGCAGGGCTTCATAGTCTGCTATTTTAGGCCAGTCCCCATAGCACCCTGTGAGATCGGTGATGGAGGAAGGGGGCGGAGCAACCTGGGGGTCGGACACAGATTCCGATCACGTGACCCAGGGTTCGTGACGAGCCCAGAGCGCCTGAGTCTATCATCATCCATCAGATCTGGCAACTTTTAGTCTAATCTCCCCGGACAACCCCTTTAAGTGACATGCGGCAGAAGACGATAACCACATAAAAATTGTTATAATACAAAAGGAGAAATGAAGCAACCCATGGATAATAAATATTTCTGAATTTTGTTATAACTTATACCATATTTCTGAGATGTTAAAGTTACATAAGGGACAGTAGAAAGTTCATACATAAGTGAGGCCGGCATTATTGGCGGTCACATCCCATTATTCCCTCCCATTCTGTAATCTTACCATTACATGTTTCACCTCCTCTTAAAGGGTTTCCTAAAGAAGCAATCTATAAGGGTAAGATTCACATTGCTACTGCAGTGCAGTTGGGATAGTTGTACTTTAAGTGGTCTTCTACAACAAAAACATTGATGGTACATTTACGTGTACGGGCAAGTTACTGGGCGAGGATAAACCTTTAAGAGAACGCTGCTCCACCTTCGATATACATCAAGCCCAGGGGTTCACCTGTACAAGTCATTGTGCCTGGTAATGTACTATTGTCCCTAGAGCCGGCCATAAACGTCCGCAGAACCCACCAGTTTTGTATGGTGTACGGTAGACTGGCAGATGTCAGGGGATATAAGGATTGGGCAGTTGGACTTCAACATGCCCAATCTTTTAGTTCCTAGGAAAAATAAGTCACCACCAGAGGGGTCTGACAACGACTTTCTCCCTTTTCTGTGGAAAACACGCACACTCCAATGTATATGTGTATAGGGCAGTCGGGAGAGATATAGTGCAGCTGTGGGCCATAGAAGTGTTCAGCCGACTGCTATCTGATGTGTATGGACAGTTTAAAGGATAAACCCTCAATGTTTTGGTCCCAAAAAACTCTATTTTACATGCTATTAAAACTACTACTGCTTTATGGTGTCGCCATACAGTATGTTTTGTGGAATCTGACCTCTTCCATGGTTAGGTTTGTTCAGCGCTTCTATTCTGTTATAACTCAGGTGTACAAACGTTTATTATGGAGGACAAGAATGGATTTGGAGAAGTCATACACAGCAGGATATATAGATGGCAGCAAACATGGTTCTGTTTTACTGCATTGGCAAAGTGTCCCAATACAATAAGGAGGACGGGAACACCACTGTGAAAAAAAAGTCACCATTTTTAGTGCACTTGCGCCATTTTGTAGCACCGTCACTTTAACACTTTATCCTCTATAGTCTTCAAATATGCCACCAAAATCATTAGGCTCCAGGGGTTACCATGTACATGGGATTTAATGGCATCTACCAGATGTCTTCTCTAACGTTCAAGAGCTATTTTGGCACAAGTTGTAGAAACTGAAGTGAGTCACTGGAGGTCGTATGTAATGTGTGCATGGACATGTCATCCATATACATTAACCATGCGTGAGACGTACCTGCAATATAACGTTCTCAGACAGCTCTACTGATAACAGGACCTAAAGCTTCACTTAACATTCCAGGCCAAGGAATCGGGGGCTGAGGTTATCAGTTATCTAAAGCTGGATGAAAACACCTTCCAAGAACTTAAGAAAGAAGCTGTCTGCATCTCCAGACACACATTCTGCATTCATGTACAGCAAATACCAAGTAATGTAGACACATGTAATGGTCATCCTAAGATTACACAAGGCTATAGAAGACTGCTCTGGCACCGAGGAATGGAGAGACTATCACAGGTTACAGTCCGTCCACCTAGAGCTGTCCAGAAACAACAATATTGGCCTGAAAACAGATGTCGGAGGAAAGAAAATATCAGGATAAAAACTAAACTTTGATTCGGTTTCAGAATATCCAGAGCCAAATTCACTTTAGCGGGAATAGCAATAATTTTTCATAACATACATTTTAACATAGCATTTTTCAGGCAGAAACCGATCAGAAATCCAGCAGACCCCATTATAGTCTATGGGGTCCTCAGGAAATCGCTTTTTAGGCAGGTGTTAACAAGGGCAGGTGTGAACCTAGCGTAAGATGCAAGGTGTAAGGAGGAATTGTGCCTACCAAAATCTATTTGGCTGACAACTCTAATGGATAGACATAAAAACCATAATCTATTTGGTTTCAGGTCTATCCTTTTATACTGTAAGCTCCTATGAGTAGTGACCGTTCTCCATTGGCCTCATTGTCTGTTTATTTAAAGGGGTTGTAGGGACTTAAACTTACCCTGCTACATCATGGACCTGGCGGTACTGGCCTGGTTGTGACCCCGACACGTCAGCCGGCCCCCATAGCACAGGTAAATTACTTGTGAGATCAGAAGTGGAGGAAGGGGGGCGGAAAGACGCGAAGGTTGGGGGTTGGTTCTGAACACGTGACAAAAATAATAGAAATATATTATGGCAAGCCTGAGGCTGGGTTTATGCATTTTGGATTTCTCCCATCTAAAAATTTGCTTCTATATTTTTTCACTCTCCAATCCACATGCATGCTTGGCTAAGCGTATCCGTGTTCTCAATAGAATGTAAAGCGCTGTGGAATATGATGGCGCTATATAAATAATCATAATAAAAATAAATAAATAAATAATAAATAGAATGAAAAGATAGGATTTGGCATATTAATATACATAAATAAATAAATTTATATATATTTTGCACATAATTTATTTTTGTCTAGACATCTGTTATCACCAGGACACATTATTTTTAGCACAATATCACCAGGTCCGGTCAATGGCAGTGCAATGCTGTAGCTTCCGTACTACTAGATACAGAGTCTACATTTGGGATGACTGGTGATTCCACCCCTAGAAGTCTGCACTCCAGTGAGCACCGAATCCTTAGGTCAACAAGTATGTCTACCCCACACAGCGCCAATGGAGCATGTAACACATCACTGAAAGGAATGTTTTTCTTCCCCTCGGACCATAGAGCACTCTGTAGATAGCGGGTACAAGGACTCTGCGCTGTTTTCCTCTTTCAAAGCTTGTGATCTCATCCGGGGTGTTAATACCGGAAAACAGCAAAAAAGGCAAACTTTATATTCTTCCCCCATGTCTGGAGACGAAATGCAGGGATCATCGGCTGGATCTAGGGAGACCTTTAGTCCAACATTTTGTATTTTCAGCTAAGTTATGTAGACTAAGGGAGATTCATAAGGTTAAGGGTGAAATTGTTGACATTTCATTTGGTTTGCTAGCCCTAGCTGATATATACCACATGAAAACATATTAGGAAATGAGAGCAATGCTGACCAGGCATATAGGGTCTTGCTTTAAGGGGTTATCCTCTATTAACAGTTTTGTTAAAAAGTACCCCCAATAAGATGATCACAAGTCTCTGCGATCTGTGTGGGAAACCATCAGCATGTGGCCCTAACCGCACACGTTCCCCAGTTCATGCACAGGCATACAGTAACTAATCCTGAAGAGCGAGACACTCTCTGTAGCTGCTCTCCGCTCTAGATTATAGATGGGGTCTAGGGAACCTCCATTAACCCCAAATTTCCTAGCTATTTCAAAAAGGTTATGGGGGTGACCCAAGTCCCGTTACCTCCTTTCCACATGGTGTCAACATGATCCTATGCAATATTGTCTTACCACTGGTACAAGAAGTTTGATACAAAAAAAAAAAAAAAGAAGAAGAGCTAGGAACTAGGGGAGTGACTGCCACAGGAAACAGAAATTCCTCTTTCCCGATTTCTACAACATAGTACGTAATAGTGCAAACTGAAAGGCAAGGCTGTGTTCACACTGCCTGCAGAGGCAGAACTGATAGGATGAATAGCAAGGCTATTTTTCCCCTTCATTAATGACGGGCACCATGAGAGAACCCAATGGACCCCTTTGACTTAATAATAATGACGTCCTTCGGATTGAGTCTCTAAGGCACAAAACAGTAATAGTACAATCATATCAAGGATCACCACAGTGTCCCATGAACCCCATTTTGGGTTACATCCAAAGTTAACAATCACTACCAGGCCTGGAGCCTGAAGGGGCCAAAAGCCTCTCTACTACATAAGACGACACCAGAATTATAGACTGCACATGGTAAGTGGGGGGACAAGTTACAGATTTTGCACTGGAAAAGCACTGCTTCCTACTTTTGCTCTTGCCTAAGAGGATGCTGCAATGTGAACAGAGCCTAACTCACACTAAAATGGAGGGTCCAAAAGAGGGACCAAAGTTCAAATGGGTAAAGCATGATGGGGGGGTATTTAGCAAGCCCTTTAGTTCAGAATTCTAGTGTTAAAAATGCGCAAAATTAACAGGGAGCAAGGAAAAGGTTAAAAAAAAAGAACAAAAAACAAAAGAAGCCATACTCCCGTGTCCTAGGTCTCTCTGTCCCAGCTGTAGCTCCCCAGTTCTTTCTGGTCTGGTGCTCAAGCGATGACGTATCTTGACCCTCACATGAGCACTGCAGACAGTCACTTATCTTATCGGTCACGTGTGGGTGGTCAGGTAGGTCATTGCTGCAGAAGTTCTGGTTCCCTGAGGCCTAGGATAGGCAAGTATGGCTTCCCTGCCCTCCATTTATTTAGACTGGGTAGGAAAACCTCTTTTAAGCTAAGGCCCCAGGTAGCGGGCTGCAGCATAAAAGCGGTACGGGAAAAAAAAATCACGTTTTTTCCCGCAGCGCTGTTCACAGAAAGTCTCTGTGGACTTTCTGCTTCCATTATACCTATAGGGAAACCACCGCCGTTTCCGTAGGTATAATTGACATGCTACGATTTCCAAAACTTCAAGTTTTGGAAATCGTAGTGTATCCGATGCGCACATTTTACTGCAATGTGTGGATGGGATTCACTAGATTCCCATCCACTTTGCAGGTACTGTAAAACTTCGCGGTTTTTTGTCTGTGGCATTTACGCCAAGGACAAAACACGGCTTTTACGCCACATGGGGACCTGGTTTTAGGCTGAGGCCCCACACTGCGGAAATGCAGCTTTTTTTTTTTTCTTTGCAGATTTTGCTGCTTTTTTTTGAGCCATAGCCAATAAAGGGTACAAAAGGAATGGGAAATAGATAGGAAGCTTCTTATACTTCTCCTTTCTGCTAAAAGCTGCAACAACAAAAAGCTGTGTTTCTGCAACGTGGGACCTCAGCCTTAACAACTTAACGTAGACTGTATTGTGGGAATTTATTGTATTTGGTATTTTTACAGTCCGTTTTGCTGGAGATAATATTGCATTTATTTGTAACAAATTTATCACAATGTTGCAGGATGTTGATACATTTGTACATTTCATATCTCTAGATATGATTCTTCAATGTGTACACCACCCATCCACTGAAGTGAGATTTTACAATTCATAAGGGTGTCCGATTCCTGGCCGAGCAGTAAGTAATGCCCGCTTATTTCACTTTTACCTTTGCACGGTGTAAATGGCACTAATTTTTGACGAAAGTAGTTAATAAATGTGTCCGATAGCAGATAAGGCACAAAAGAAAGAGGTAAATCCATAGATAAAAGTGGTCCAGTGTCTATCTTATTAATGTGTCAGTGAATGGTCTTCATCCCATGCTTGAGTCACAGGCTGCCCCCCTGCCGGAATCTTACATCAGTCTCTGACACCTCATCATGTTCTTATCTGAGCCTCCCACTGCTTTGTAACACCACACAATGACAACACATCACTTGCGTCTGCAATTTCAGGGCTGACTGTAGAAGTTATGCAGGTGTTTGTGTGAATGTGCACAGGACTGTAGGGGGGCAGTGAGGGGGCGCCGAGGCGGAAACTTGTCATGGGAATAATAGAAGGTGAATAATTAAGAAAGTGATAGTGAATACAGGATCCTAGAATAAAAAGGATCTGCGGCCTCACTGACTTGGCAGCGATACTACGGCATTCTGACTTTGCAACAAAGCCCCTTTCAAGTTAATAAGTCAGTGTTGCAGTTCTTATGTTCCACTTCACTGACAGCAAGCAGTATATTGAAAATGGTGAGAAACAAACACAATATATTAGAAATCTGCAGAACTTTTCATTATTTAACCATTAAAGGGATTGTCCAGCCAATATTTCTTTCGAGGAACCAGAACAACGGACAGCCAATGCTAGTGGAAACCTAACATTAACCAGAAATTATCCAGTTTATTTCTATATACTGTAGACACACTAGGCAGATGAGATGGCCTCACAGTGCAGTCAGACCAACCAGTATCCTTCGTCCCTGGGCCCCATCTTCTCCATCACACTGCAGGGGACTCATGTTAGACATGTTAGATAGGACAGTGCAGATTCGGGCCGGACTGGTACAGAGATCTATTATGTATAGAGGAGTTCTGATGTTCCTTCCCAGTGCAGATGACGGAGGAAAGTAGGAATGGACATGTTGGATTATTTCAACACACCCAGAGATAAACTACCACCAAGGGTGGATTATTCCCCATTCAGAACACATGCACACTCAGCCAGGCAGAGCACCCAGACATCTTTAGCCTATAATTTCTATAAATGTGGATGCTTTTCTTTGTTATTCTTCTTCTTATGATATTTTACCTTACATGGATAAAACAATGGCTTTTGAGATCATTCTTATCATGACTATCACGGTGCACGGACATGACACAACTGAGAGGCGGCAGTCACCCCTGATATGGGCACATCCGTCACCGTGTATGGTTATACTGAAGTCACGAGGGCGGCATGTTCTTACTCCGTGGCCTTGACATACTTACACAGCAACAAAGTTGCCCACAATGAATGCTCATAGAAGAGGAAGTGGCCATTGTGTATTGTCAAGGATCTGCTTCTTACACTTGTATCAGGGGTCAGGAACATTGTCCGATAGGTCATTCACGTCTACACACAAATAGGAGATTGAGATTCACTGACTATAACTCGGCCATCTCTATATCTTTGTCGTTTGGGAAACGACAAATATTCACCTATATCCCCATGGAGAACTATACAAAATACCTGCAGAGAAGAGATGTGTGCAGAGGTAATAAGATCGCCTCATGTCTGCATATGGGTACACTACATTTCAACTACCCTCATCTTCAGACATTTAAAGGGGTTGTCCCATCATTAAGGGGGTATTTGTATCTAAAGAATATGCCATGAGATGCCATTACTGATCTTGGCTACAAAAGAAATAGGAAACCTATAGGAAGCCCTTATACTTCTTCCCTTCTACTAAATCCACTCCTGGCCTTGGCTCAAAAAACTGCAGCAAAATCTGCAACAAAAATCGCTGCTTTTCCGCAACATGTTCTGAAATTGTGGAGGGCGTTCTCGGCCCTCATGGAGTTAAACATCTGCGATGTGGACTGGCTAACAAGATTAGATTGAAGCAGAGAAGGACACTAATCTGAGTAAATCTCAATTTACCCTGAACACAGTAAGTGCCATATTCCCGGCTGACACAAGTCTCCAGGTGTGATGTTGTGAAAGTGCCGATCTGTATTTTATGGGTAAAGGACATAGCCGCCTAATAATCTGCTGTCACAACTGTGTGCTAGTCTCCGAAGAAACTGAGGTGACGGAAGATGCTGAGGACAATAAGGGAGACAACAAGGTGCGCAAAGGCAGCTGTCCATATAATACATAAAGTGTAATGTTGTAGGGTTTGAGAAATAACAAATGACACTACATAGTACAGGAATACAATATTGTAATATCACAAGATCGTGATCAGAATAAGCAGCTTGATGCAAAAAAGAAAAATGTTGAAAAATGCTAAATGTTGAATCACTCATCCTATGTAACATGATGGTGCCCGACTGTGTATATAGCATGGCTGCTTAGCCATATATTTTATATACAACGTCCGGTGGCCACATCGACAGATCAGTGTGGCATCCAGGTGTCAGACCCCGACATATCTGATACTGATGACCCTTCCTGTAGATAGGTCCAGGTCATCCGTATCAATCATCTTCAGGTCCTGGACCACCCCTTTAAACCCTCTTATGTATCTTAACAAAATAAATATTTCAACAAAAACCATAAAGTCGATTTTTTCAGCGATTCCGTCTATGGTTTGTGCTCCACTTGCCGGATTACACGAGCTTCACTGACGTTTGTGTATTTTCTTTCTTGCTTTGCAGAGGCTAAATGGAAAAGCGTGACTAGTCAGCATATCTAATTCCTTACCGCCAACAACTAAAGTATTGGATGAAAGAGCAGCTTAATGTCAGAGGGCAGAGAAATGATTCTGTGCAAAGTGTAGAATTATTAGACACATGGAAATATGACATAATATAGATAAGTATATAAACAGTGTGTATGAGAACTGCAGATAAGGCGGCCACTTCAACCCAAGTGCAATAGAAGAGGTAGCAATAAGATCATGGCCGCGCTCTGCTTTCCAGAAAAAGGTATTAGATCAGGATCACGGGGCAGATCCCGTTTGTGTATTATGATATTGGCCTATCTTGTATGGAATGTTTTTATTTTTTGGGTTATTCTATATCGCTTGGGATGAAGATATCACACTGATGTGGGGGGTGATCTATGGTGTATGGACCACGTGTTACATCTATGTATATCTATATACACATTCACCAGCTTGTTATTTTCCCTGCTCTTTTCTTAATATCTATCCTTTCCTAATATTGCCCTCTGCAGATCTAGTGCGGACTGCGCAGGCATCATGATAATATTACACTGGTATCCGGCAGGGAGCACAGACTTCTTGCGGGACGCTGCAGGACCAGAGGTGGCGCTCTACCGCTGGGATCTGAGTCAGTGACGCCACTGCTAGCAATGAGTTCAGCTCCTTGGGGCCTGTTTATATGGGGATGCCCATCTCTACCTCACAACCCCCGAAGTTATGTTTATACGAATTGGTTATCTATTGCTATTTATCTCTACGGTATATTGTATACTTGGCGATTTGATGGTGCTTTTTACGTTTTTGAGTCATTTATTCTGAATTCTTTTATTATTGTATTTAATTTAATAATTATTATTTATGAATTATTTATCATGAATTAAACTATTAACTATTAGGGAATTTCTTTATATTTATCATGTACCTTATTTATCATGTTTGGATTATGTATTGATTAACATTTAGTATTTGAATTATTGATACATTTATACATATGGATACATATTCCCACTTTCCGCCGCGCCCTCCACCCCCCCCTTCAGTATTTTGTATGTTTTTGATGGATTTTTTTGTTCCAATTATTCTGTTATTAAAGTATTTATTATTATATGGTTTACTGTGTCATATATGAATTACGATGTGCCAATTGTAGGGATTCTTTGTATTCAGTTTTGTCTAATGGATGAAAATTTGTAGGTTGATGCTTTCCATGAACAGCACCACTCCTGTCCACAGGCTGTGGGTGGTATTGCTGCTCAGTTTGTTCACTTGGACAGGGTTGAGCTGCAATACCACACACAGCCTATGGACCAGGTGGCGCCATTTCATACTGAACTCAGAAGGAAATGAAGAAGATGCAATTACTTCAATTTTATGTCTCACCATAGAAATGCAAAATGCTGAGCTACGATCATATGACAATGAATCTTCACTGACTCTTATGGTGTCCGTCATGTGATAGATGACCAGCGATGTGTTGCAGGTGCATTGAGTATTAACAGCAGAACTTCTGACACGGTCAGAAACCTACTGATAAGATAGGACTTGTATTTCAGTGGTCTCAGGGGTCACAAGAACGATGTACATGACATCATTGCTGGAAGAATAGCACAAATAACCAGATCAGGGCATTTAAAGGGGTTTTAATATCTATCTTAGGATAGGTTATCAATACTAGATCAGTGGGGATCCAACACCTGGAACTCCCACTGATCAGCCCACCCTGGGAGCTGCCGGCGCCAGAACTCTACAGCTGATGGAGCTAGAAGCAGAAGGCTACATACACGGTATAGCGGCTGTGCTGGGCTAGCGGAGTTCAGCTCCATTTAACTTGAATGGGAGCTTCCCTGCAGTAACCAGGAGCGGCCACTACGTAGTGGAAGGAGCTGTCAGCTCTGTCTACTGTATAGTTCCAGCGATATAACAAGGCCAAGCTATGTGAACCTATGGGGCAATTTACTTAGGGGGAGATGCCAGTCTTAATAAATTCCCCCAAATGTTTTCATATCTACAAGCTTTGCCATCTTTACAGAAAGGCTAGGTTCACGTCTGCGTTGGAGTCTCCATAGGAGAGGAGGACTTTTATCTCCGACAGTTTCAGTATAAAACAAGCGGACACTCAGCGGACCCCATTATAGCCTATAGAGTCCGTGGGTAACTGCTTTTTAAGCAGACAAGCTCTCCATCTTTCGGGTCCCCATGCGGACCTGAACGACGGAGAGCTAAACGCTAGTGTGAACTAGTAGTATAATAACTCCCACTGAAGTGAATGGGCGGCAGAAGAATACCACCTGGCCGCTGCAAAATGGTAAATTCTGTGCAAGATTCTGCAGCAGAATTTGGTCAAATGGAAAAATTCCTAAAGCCTAATTTTTTTTTTTCAAATTCAGGTGTGAACATACCCTTAAACTGCACCAGATTTATTTCCTGGATAAGTCTGGTGTACTTTTAGACTGTCTGGCCTAGTTTTACACCACTTATTAGTTGGCTTAGTTTCTGTCAAAAAATGCAAATCCAAATTTTGGCAAATTGGGTCACATCTTTCAGACCTGCCCCCTTTAGTAAAGCCAGCCCCTTTCCCAAGGTGCTATAACACTTAGTAAATGAGGATTAAGCATGTACGTCCGTTTTGTGGTGCAAATTACAGCAGAATTCTGGTGCATTTCCATTAGTTTATGTGTCCCCCTGCATTAAATACACAAACGTCTTACTCTTGTATCTACATCTTTCCTATACCGAGCAGCCATGGTCTGCAGCAACAGCAATTATGTAACATAAGAATTGGAAGCAAAAACTGCTCGTACTAAAATCAGCTGGAGGAGACCGTATTCAATAGTGTTACAGCTGGCTTACTGAATTGCAGGGGGGTTCTGGGCCAGGGCCCATTTCAATTTCACGATCACTTTCTATCCAGGCACTTTATACCTGTTGGAGTCACTGAATGTACAAAAAGAGGAGAAAGGGTGTCTTAAATGGGCTGTCCCATCAGAGACAACTCCCTTCAGAATCCAGGGCCCAAAGTGATCAGCCGATGACCCCAGATCCCACACCTGGCACCCCTAACAAACAGACAATTTTGCCAGTGGATGACTAGTCCACCATGTAATATATGGTCAGCTCAAGTCTGCCAGAATGGGAAATGCCCCTCCAGAGCGTCTCACTTTCTGTCTTACAGATGGGTCCTGAGCAGCGTACCCTGCTCTACAACATCCATATGCCCAAACAGGGCATGTGAACAGGAGTAACCTTCATGGGACAACCCCCTTAACTAGCGATTTGTCCTATCCCTACATTATAGTACATAATGCAAATAGTGTAACAGACATTAAAGGGGTTTCCTATGAACAGAACTAGATTTGAATGTGCAAGCAATGAAGAGTTAAACATTTTTCAAATATAAATAATACATTTTGCAGAATTTTATAGATTTTTTCTAACCAGTTATTTGTCTTGATCGACTGCCACTGGATGCAACCATAAATGAAGGAACTTTCTATGGTCTGGGACTTGTCAGGAACCCCGCCATGATGTCCTTATTGTGGCAGAGTTACACTACATGCATGATCTGGCCATCATAAGGACATCATGGCTCAGTTTCTGACAAGGCCCAGACCATAGAAAGTTCCAGCATTCATGGTCATATCCATTGGCAACTGATCAAGACCACAGACTGTCACCACTATGGTTTAACTTTTAGGGGGTGTTAACAGGTAATCCGCCTCAAATTCCACCTTCCAAAATCTGCCTTCCATTCATTTCAATGAGAGGCAGTAGCTGATATTTTTCTGCTGTTTTTTTTTCAGCTTGCGGGAAAAATAAGCGTCCTGTTTGCACTTCAGGCAGACTCCACCTGAGAACTCCCATTTAAATGAATTGGATGTGGAAAATACACCTTTTCCGTCAGTGCAGAATTTGTCAAAATCCACTCACGGAATTTGGCCCTGCCCAAAAAAGGCAAAACACAATGTCACTCTTCTCCAAATTCTGATTCCAATTCAGTGTCAAAACCTGTGGCTGTTCTGGTCAAGCAGAAAAAAATTTGCTTTAAATTTTTGAAGCAGAAATTGTCTTGCTTGACAAATTCAGCATCAAATTCCTACGTGTGAACACTACCTTAGTTGTCTACAGGTGTAGCTATTATGTTCATATGAAAAACCCTTTAAATAAAATGAATTACTATTAGAGATCTTGATATCTTGTACTCAAATTATCTAAAGGTCTGAAGGACTGAAATGTGTAATAATAATAATTTTGCCTATTTGCTCGTAGCTGGTATTTCCACGATCCACTTATATGCACACAGTATAAGAGGGGATGAGAACCTATAGGGTAGCAATCTTGGTATCTGAGAACATAGTCTCCGACTGTCTACATATGGTAAGACGTATACGTAGTGATCTCTTTCTCATATATATATATATATATACACACACACCCATACACACACACACATATATATATATATATACCCATACACATATATATACCTATGTATCACATACCAAGAAGATGCTTACTGAATCCCAAATAGTAATGAATGGGACAAGATGATGCACACAAATCCGTTCTGCAGGAGTCTGTTTTTGGGAAGGGGTGAGAAACAGTCACATAGTGAGAACTTTCCTTTTGTGTGCTAAGACTAAGGAGTCCTGGCCGGCTGGCGGATACTTCACATGCTCAGCAAGTTACCAAGGTTACTGGTAACAAAAGAATGCCCGCAGCCTCCATCACAAGGGCTTCCCGGAGCAGACAATGGCACGGAGGCTCCTCCACACCGCATACAGGAGTATATACAGAAACGTCAGCATGTATATACACTATACACAACTATGCAGGTGTATAAAACTAACAGCAACTCATTTTTCTATATATTGTTCATGATAAGCAGGTATAGCCGTATGTAAAGTTGTTGCACTTTATGCTTTAGTGTTTGTAACTATTTGTCACAAAGAGGATGTAGAAGTATAAAGTTATGTTACATCATTTCTAATAACTTTGTCATTTGGCCATATGTTTTTGCATAGGACTGCAGATAAACATGACTTTTTATCATAAAGAAAAAGACACATGAAGAGATATAACAAGCTCTGCTACATCTCTACATATATTTGACAGTGAATATTTCATTATAAAGGGCTGTGACAGTATAGGGTAAAATACCTAGTGTAGGTAGTTGGCAGGCTTACCATGTGCACAGATAGAGAGGAGCAGCAGTGTACAGGTCGTCTGTAAACCCAGATTAACTCTCCTGAACTCCATGCTAAGTCGCAGATTTGTAGTCTGGAAGAAGTAAAATCCTGAAACATGGAAGAGTGGAGGTGAAGGGGCCGCCTGGGTTAGGGTCAGGATGATGTGTGCTGGAGGCTTGGACAGAGTGAGCAGAAGTTTGGGACTAGCACTACTGCCGTGGACAGAGACTGTGATGCCTGATACACTGGGACTGGATGCTCCTAAATAGTGGGCTGGATCTCCGGGAAGGGACTTAAGAGGAGTTACACAAAGTGTGCAGAAGACTTCACATCCGACAGCAGCCCCGAAGAGTTCAGTCACCATCAGTAAAGCTATCCTGGAGACAACCTATAGATTATATCCATAATCCACCCCTAGTATATCCCTTAAAGCTATTATAGGCATACTGTAATATATTTATATGTATGGAAATGTGGGCATTTTTCTAGATTTCACCATACAGGTGTAGCAAACTTTAAATAACTACAATTTGGCACATAGATTTCAAAGGCTTTCGTTGTCTTCTGTGACAAGATATGACAGCGCAGCGTGTTATCACTGTAATGTTAAGCTCTGCTATATCTGTGTTATCCAGCCATATTGTATTCTGTGCCCGCTCTCTTTCCTCTACAGTAACTCGTGTACTTTTTACTGTATCCATATATTCAGTTTGTCTGTCCTAAACACAAAACAAAATTTCTTAAAAACAAAAAAGTTAAACTGGGATTAGTTAGGAAATATTCAGATAAGTCATCAACTTTACATAGGTGGCGAGGCCAACACTTGGCACACCGACTAACGCTCGCTCAGATTGGCGGTAGCGCTAGTATAAGTTCCTCTTTCACATTCATCGGTCTTATGGACAGTTTGCAATTCATCCCCATTCAAGTGAATGGGGCTGAGTTGCAATACCAGGCATGGCCACTATACGATGTAGCAGTAGAGAGGCTGCATGGTTCATTTGAACACTGTAGCCTCTTCAAGCAGCTAATCGGTGGGATTGTGCGGTGTCAGACCTCCGCCGATCTGATATTGATGACCTATCTCAAGAATAAGTAATCAGGGATGAGCAAACCGAATCAGATCGAAACCAGATTCAACCAGAATTTTCCAAAAGTTTCAGGCTCGTCCCAAACCCTAAACTTTTGGGGCTCATCACACTATTATACTTTGAAGTCTACACAGACCTCAGACTACAATAAGTGGAGTCTCAGGGGAGTGGATTAAACATAAAAAAACAGGTATACTCACCTTGTCAATGCCCTGGGGTCCTCTTCAGGTCGCTGCCTGATGTCATGTGACCTGCTGAGGCATGGCCCATGTGCACCAATCACAGGCCTCAGCGGTGACCCTGTGAAACATGACATCAGCCAGAGACTGGAAGAGGCCTGAAGAATACTCTTGGGGACAGCTGGATGTCACAAGCATTCTCAGGGGAGGGGAGGCAAAGTGATTATAAGTGTTTGTTATTTTTACTCTCCTTCCCTGGACCTCCCCTTATTAAAGTATAATAGTATTTCATGACTGACCTAATAATATAACAAGCTGGAGGCCGAACCTCAAACTATTGCAGATTGGAAGGACTAGAGGTGCTGAACACATCTATTAGTCATTTACAGTGTACATCTTTATGTAGGTTTCAGATACAAGTGAGGAAATCACATTGGTGAAGTCTGGATGCTCTGGTTTCCAAAATAAAAAAATTAAAAAAAAAAACTTTGACAATGACTGTGATTGCAGATCTGGCATTATCTAAAAGTGGTATTCCAATTATATGCTATATTATTGAGGGTACAATAGCTGATACCCTCGCCGATCACCAGAACAGGTATCCTATATACAGCCCTCGCCTATCTCTGCCAGTCCTCCACTGGAGCATTCATTCAATTATTCCTGGCCGAGGTCTTTCTACTGGGGAAACAGGAGAAAATGGACCCTTGTTCTGGCAATTCAAGATATAAGGGAAAGAAAACAGAGAGACTCCTATACCATAGTAAGGTAACAATAAGGAATGACCCGTTTCCCTCCTCTCGCTCCCTTCTGGGTGAGAACTCATAAGCTATGGTTGTGCTACGATGCACTTCAATGTACAGAATCCTGGCACATTATAACCAGGCGTTGACCCAATGCAAAGTATGGACTTGGTGCCATTCCAAAGGATAGACATGTATCAACTGGGAAGAAGATAATGGATGACATTCAACTGGTGTAGCCGTATTCTGCTTACACGTTTCAGGGGTGTAACACCCCCTTCTGTGTATCCGTCCATCTGATGAAGGAGGTGGTGCACCCCTGAAACACATAGACAAGATAAAGCTACACCCGTTGCTTTCTCAGTTGATTTCTGTCTATCCGCCCCATACTTTTCATGGCTCTACATGTGCCCATCGGGACCTCCACTGCATTCTGGACACGGTGGGTGTTCAGTGGTCAGCCTGTAAAACTAGTGAATAGGCGATAACTTCACATAACCAGAGGACCCCTTTAACCAGAGGACCCCTTTAAGGAACAAAGTTACCCAATAATCATAGTGATCATGTAAAAAAAAACTCCCGGACTTCATAAAAAATGGACAAAATGTAATCTATATTTAGAGAGAGCTGACTGAACAGATAGAAATCACAAGCCTACTACAAGAATACTAGAAGAGGTGAAAAATAAGTTGGTGTATTTCAGCCTAGGAAGGGTTACACAGCCTTACACAGTAGATTAAAGTAGATTTTGCCAGGACCAGTTGACCATCTAACGTCTCCAGACAGATTTAGTATTGGAAAAAACAATAGGGGTAAAGTAGAGATATCCGACTAATGCCCTTAGACAGTATAAGGCTCATTTATACCATGGAACCACAGTGAGAGCCATAATCTCCATAAACCTATCCAGTCAGTGATATCTACACAGGACGACTCTCTAGTCGTAGCTAGGTAATCGGTCCACCCAAAAATAAGAAGAGCTAAAAGTCTTCCACCATAATAGGAGACGGTGATATAATGTTATATTATGTACTCTGTCAGTCCTATAGATAAGCAGAACCCCCACTCCATTCAATGTTGGGCACTGGCCCCCGGTTCTCGTCATTGATGGTGGTAACAGTGTTGGGACTCTTATCAGCTATCAATTTTAAGGTCAACCTTCTGTTCCAATTGCCCCTTTACTGCTTCATTATTGGCTGTGAGTGAACGGAAATAAGTGACAACCCTATAAGAGCCATAATGGCTGCCACTTCCTGTTGTCGCTTTTAAAATCAAAGGAAAAGAAAGTGTTATAACTAAGAAACAACCAAACAGGTAATAAAAAAAAAACCTTAGAGAGACAGAATCAATGGCTTAGGTTCAGGTTATAGTTTGGTTTTAGATGGAAGTATCCTTTAGAATGCTGAAGTACTGATAAGATTTAGGGCTCCCTTCTATTTCGCTTCACAATGTTAACCCTGCTATAAAATATACAGTACATTTGTAGCAGAAAAATCTCAGGAGACAGAAAAAGGATTTACAGACCCAAATTCCTGATGTGATTGCATTATTCCACTTGAAAGACCCAAAAAACAAGTCTTGTAATATCCTCACACAACAGCCAAGAATGCATAGAGAAAATTCTGAATGTCACTAGGTACACTAAAAGCATCCATCTGAGCTCATAGCTGAAGATCTATTGTATTATTTAGTAGTATTGAAAGGATTTGGCAATGAGTAACAGATTCGACCACGTAAGGCGGGTCACCTAACTGGCACATGGACAAAAACATGACCAAAACATGCCTGTGTGCTTGGGCTGGACGTCTAAGATGTGTACAAGGGCAATAATACCAAACCAGTCGGCCTTGCTGGTTACTGAATTTGCCCTGTAGAATAACACTCATATTTGGTGAACACTTACATCCAGGAGTGAGGTCATTCTGACTGGAGATGACGTGGACAAGGGAGTAAGTCATAGAACATTCTAGGACCCAGCAAAGGCTGGCCATACACATTACACAGTGGTCGGTCAATTATTCCTTTTGCCCCCTCCTCCTTATATACACGCATGAACCAATGCTAGAAACCTCTGGAACTGATTTATTGAACCTGAGAACAAAAGTCTCAGACATGCCGACATCTATTAATTATGTATTGATTTTGCTTACTTTTATAGCGCCAACATATTCCACAGCGCGTTACAGATATTGTCACTGTCCCATATAGGGCTCACAATCTAGATTCTCTATCAGTATGTCTTTGGACTGTCCGATTCTTCTTCATACACATAAGATGGTCAGCAGTCCTGCTGAAATCTATGGGTTCGGCTGACATTAACCTGAAGAGCATGGTGGGCTCAAGAGTGCTCAATTCCCCTCAGAGGTGAGAACCAGTCATGAGAGATGGAGATATGCAAAGCACTTAAAATAAGAAATTAAGCGACATTGCAAGCGGTCTACAGCTTCTTTGCAGGTCTATGTGTCTCCATGGCGACAGACCTCAAATTGTCTCACCCTGCAGTCCTTACTGTGTTCCCTCCTCTCCGCCCCTTCTTTTGGGTGACCCCAAACCACAGAGGTGGTCAATGGCACTTACTGCAAAGAACTGGGGGCAATAAAAGAAAAAAAATAGTTGCAAAGTTTACACAGTGGTATAAGTGAAATCTCATTTTGTTTTTATGGACAGTGCGTCTCTTTTATGAGCTGTATACACAGTCACTGTGAGCGACTTTACTGCCAGTTATTGTGCCATTTAAGCCTAACACTTGCTTTTATTACTGCCCCGCTACTTCTCTCACCTGCATTCTGCTCCTGTTCACACTGAGCCAGGATTACTAACCAGCAGGAAGGAGAGTGGGATACAGAGATGCATTTGGAGCTAGATACTATCTATAATAATAATACATTTTATTTATATAGCGCCAACATATTCCGCAGCACTGTACAATTTGTATCTATAGTACATGTTAGGATATAAAAAGTTTTGACTTTGCAAGAGGTAATATCCTGGAAGGAAAATTATATATTGGATCAACAATAAGGCGTTTTTAGAAACTTACAATGTTTAACATATATACAGGGGTGTAAATACAGGGGGTAAAGGCCCTAGGGGAGGAACTGGTCACTCCGGAGTTAATACTCTGCACAGTGACATCACTGTTTTAGGTCTGTCCAATGACATCACTATGTGCATTATTTATTAGCATTATTGCCATGTTTAATATCCCAGTGCTATGACATCACTATGTGCATTACCTCTGAAGTACCGCATCATTATGTGCATTTTCTTTGTATTATGATGCGGTGTCTATAACCACTGTGTGACATCAGCTACGCTTACTTCATTGGGTGTAAACCCTTTTCTATGACTTTAAAGTATTTATTACACTTGTACTATGGCATGGGGCTCTCTTCGCTCTTTACAATATGCACTGGGAAAAATCAGATCGCAGAGGTTACAGGTTACACAGGTTGTCACTCAGCATCATCTATTAAACATATGTGCACAAGGTTTCTGTTGAGAGATGTTCCCAATACAAGCATGGATGAATACTGCACAATACTATGTGGGAAGAGCCTTACTGTGTTCATTATCCCTGTACTGTGACATTACTGTGTGTGTGCTTTATCCCTTTACTGTGACATCACTGTGTGCTTTATCCCTGTACGGTAACATCACTGTGGGCATTATCCCTGTACTGTGACATCATGGTACACTTTATTCTTCTATTGTGATAAACCGTTACTAAGTATACTGCACTGTGACATCAGGTGACCATTATTCTTGTACTAGTAATTAATTTAGGTAATTACCCATGTGCTACATCATTATTATCCCTGTGCAGATATCATTAGATATCTCAGTATTAAGACGTCACAGAATTTGCTATCCCTGTGGTGTGACCTCGCTGAGTACATTGTGCAGGTTCCGTGACATCACTTTAAGAATTATTGCTGTGTAGTGAAACTCCGCTGCCCGATCATTACCTCTCCTGGCAGAGGCCATTGGCAGGAGAGTCGAGAGGGTCTACGTGGGCTGATGACAGGTGTATTTGTTATGTACTTTGAAAGTTATTCTTATCATGTCTGATTGTTAGCTCTGTTTAATATGAATGTGCCACAGAGATATCTGTAATTGTTATTAATATGTTATTTACAAAATGCAAGAATAAATTACTATATAAAAAAATTGACTCTGATAACCTGCAACATTCCCTAATGATGACAAAATGTATCACCTACAGGTGTACTATGCTGGACGGCCCGGTGGCTCAGTGGTCAGTATTGTTGGATCCTGCATCTAAATAGAACACAAACTGACACTTAAAATAGACTGTCACTTTAACAAAAATATTTTTTGACATTAGTTAGGCAGCTCTGACTGTGAATATTGCTGAGAAATACACCTAAACCACTATCCAAAGACTTAAGATAAAGCCCCCTAAGCATTGTCTCACTAAATTCCTATCAGTTGAGTCATTAGGACTTCAATGAGGAATCTGCCAGCCCCCTTTATACTCCCGAAACTCCCGGCCTCATGTTGTTGAATCAGCCCGCAATGATTTATTTGTACCAGGGCTCAGCAGAAGTGCAAACAAAGAGCAAACTGAGAGTAGTAATGCAAATGACGTGCGGGGGTGTGTAACAAAGAGGTGCTGAGGTCTTAGGCTTCTGTCTAGTGACTTTATTCAACATCATTACAACAATATAGTGAGATATCCTGAATGTGTCTCAGGATGCCAAATTCGTCACCCTCTATGTCATAGTTTAATAAAAGTTAAGATTAGACTTCTGTGCAGTGAAATGAAAAAGGATTGTCCAAATACAGCGCCACACCTATCTACAGGTTAAACGTGGCACTGCAGCTCAGCCCCATTCTCTTCAGTGGAGCTGAGGACAAGACACTGGTTTGGTGCAGTTTTTGGAAGAAAGCAGCCATCCTCTAGAAGTTCGAGTGAAGGAAAAGACTGTATATCTTGTGGAAGACCCTGCTGAGATAATGGGGTCTGTGGGGCTCCATTTATAACTGCTATTTTCCAGTCCGCCTGCCCGAAAAACAGGACCAAAACAACAGCCAGCCAACACTAGTGTGAACCTAGCATCAGAAGAATATTCTTATTCTTGGTTGACATACAAGGGCTGTTTAATGTGTAACATGATGAAATTCTCACAGCCATCACTAGCGGGAGCTTTCTTCATATTGTTGTATGTACAAATGCAGTGCGCTCCTAAGCTCCCCCTAGTGAAGCGGCGCTCCTATATGCCACCCAAATGGATTCCCAGGTCTTCCACTATGGCGTTCCATGAGTCAGTCTCTTTATCTGTTCTTTTTCTTGCAGCTTCCATCTCTACAGAAGTCCTCACCGCACATGGGCTCCACTGTAGTAGCACCTTAATAGTGGAAGGCTCTACATGACAGTACTACATATACCAGTCTTATTTCCACTATAAATAGAACACCATGTTACTAGGATAAGTAGCTGACGATGAGGATCCTATTGCTGCCTATGTTAGGAATTTCACATATTTCTCAAACTTAAACCACACAAAATTTGATATTACATTTGTGCAAGTTCCTCCTTATGTTATTTCATCACCCCCTGATATCTACAGTGTGAATTATGTGTTATTACTGGAAACAAAACCATTAGTACATCTTGTTAGCATCGAATCTACCACGCTCCAAAGTCTCCACATCCAGCACCCACTTCACTCCCTTACTTTTAGTATCAGTTTACAGTATATACATTATTGGGCAAAACTGTTATCTGGTATAGAAATATGTACTGTATAAGAAATAAAATATAAGATACTCTACGCACTGGTAAAAATGCTGATATACATTGCTCTGAACTCCATAAATCTAGTGTAGGAATGCTGCAGGCACGCACTGTACAGAAATATATATACACTTTTACTAGCTCTGTTTACTTCTGCTAGATTCTTAATATATTTTATTATATTATATATTTTATTTTAATTTTATTTATTTTGTAAATTTTAAATTTATTTTATATATATTATTTTATTTTATTTTTATTTGTTATATTTTATATATTTTATTTTTATTTTAATACACTATATATATATATATATATATATATATATATATATATATATATATTTTTTTCTTCTTACTTTACAGCAGTAAGGCAGGCACGGTACGTTTTGTAATATCATCCAATGTGCACACAGTATGTGATAAAGGGAATCAGTTTCCAGGTTTGGGGACCATAAAGCACTGTCAGGTCTAATAGGTTGTTGGGGTTTAGGGCCTCAAATTTAGCAATGGCCATTCTATTCACCCTGCAGATTACAAACTGAATTAGGTTTAATAGGAGGTGAGTACAAGGCATCTTTCGGCAGTTCCTCTCCAGATACATGTGCATTGCCCTATTATTTGTGTATAATGCTAAATGTAACAGGAACAAGCAGCAGCCATTAGAGCACTGTAGAAGCGCCTACCACTGACCACCAGGACCAGGCCACCAGTGCACCAAAGAATGCTGCGTATTTTGTAAAAAAAAAAAAATTGAGGTTATATGACAACGGATGCCATCGCTATTTTTACCATATTAATACTACACAAGTCTAATGTATTGTCTGAATCACAGGTCTCAGTCAACCATATCATATAATGTCTCGACCATGGCAAATAAAATTGGTAAACTTTGGAAATCTATGCAATATAATATGCAGCTATGTAAATAGCTCTTGGTATAGTTCCAGTTCAGTAATGGGATAAGCAGCATGGTCAGCCGGCCGGCCGGCATTATCCTGTATAGAGGACAGTGCTGTCAGTGGCAGACCTGAGTCTTGTCTTTCTCTTGTCACATAAAGCTGTCCTAGTCTGGCCTGTCTAATGTCATATACATCTGGAACGCATTAACCCTCTTGGCTCCTTTATCGGGCTGTCACAGTGTTTGTTTACACACCTCATGCTTTGTAGTGCACGTTCTACATGAGATCTAAGCCAAATGGGCAACTATCTGTAAAATGTCGGTGAAAATGCTAAATTGTGCACTGCACATTCACTTACTGGTAAAATGGAGCACAGTAACTGAATATACTTAGAGAAGGGCGCTGTATATACTGTATTACTGTATACTGTATATACTGTGTATACTGTAGACGATGGTGGAGGACTGCTGCAAAGCAAGCTAAAGATTGTAAGGGTAAGTCATTGTTCACATGAAGACCAAGGGACAGATCCTGGCCGAGCCTGTAGTACAAGGCATGTAGGCCAGGATTTTAGCACATTTATTATGTGTACTAGGCACTTTTTTTGCCTTTTTCAGAAACTACAGTAAACTAACTAATAGGTAGTATAAACTTATACTAGACAGTGCAAAGATGCATCACATTTATTATCCAGCATCAGCCACTGTGATAAATCGGACGCACTTTAACTCATGGCCATTGTGGCTGTAATCTGCGGCCCGCAGCATTCTCCCCGCTTCTACCGATCCAGATGAACTGGAAGAGTCGGAGAGCAATGAACCCCCAGATCCAGTACTAAAGCTTCCCAAGTTTGTAGGTCTCAAACCTGCACCTACAAGCTCAGGGCAGCTTACCGCTCTGATCCCCAGCACTGCTGTGACATATATGTGCACCTGGAGCAGGGGAGGAGAGCACGCCTGCGAGGAGTACTGGCTGGGGGCAATAAACTATGTGGAGCCAATGCTGGGGGACATTAAACTGTACAGGGTCTCTGCTGGGGTTAGTTACATTTGTGCAGATTATGTATATATGGGGGTATTCTACCTAGAGCTGTACATGTTCTGTATATATGGCGGTATTCTACCTACAGTGCTGGCCAAAAGTATTGTACTGTACAGGTTCTGTACTGTATATATGGGGGTATTCTACCTAGAGCTGTACAGGTTCTGTACTGTATATATTGGGGTATTCTACCTAGAGCTGTACAGGTCCTGTATATATGGGGGTATTCTACCTAGAGCTGTACAGGTTCTGTACTGTATATATGGGGGTATTCTACCTAGAGCTGTACAGGTTCTGTATATATGGGGGTATTCTACCTAGAGCTGTACAGGTTCTGTATATATGGCGGTATTCTACCTAGAGCTGTAAATGTTCTGTATATATGGCGGTATTCTACCTAGAGCTGTACATTTTCTGTATACATGGGGTATTCTACCTAGAGCTGTACAGGTTCTGTATATATGGCGGTATTCTACCTAGAGCTGTACAGGTTCTGTATAAATGGCGGTATTCTACCTAGAGCTGTACAGGTTCTGTATATATGGCAGTATTCTACTTAGAGCTGTACAGGTTCTGTATATATGGGGTATTCTACCTAGAGCTGTACATGTTCTGTATATATGGCGGTATTCTACCTAGAGCTGTACATTTTCTGCATACATGGGGTATTCTACCTAGAGCTGTACAGGTTCTGTATATATGGCGGTATTCTACCTAGAGCTGTACAGGTTCTGTATATATGGCGGTATTCTACCTAGAGCTGTACAGGTTCTGTATATATGGCGGTATTCTACCTAGAGCTGTACAGGTTCTGTATATATGGCGGTATTCTACCTAGAGCTGTACAGGTTCTGTATATATGGCGGTATTCTACCTAGAGCTGTACAGGTTCTGTATATATGGCGGTATTCTACCTAGAGCTGTACAGGTTCTGTATATATGGCGGTATTCTACCTAGAGCTGTACAGGTTCTGTATATATGGCGGTATTCTACCTAGAGCTGTACAGGTTCTGTATATATGGCGGTATTCTACCTAGAGCTGTACAGGTTCTGTATATATGGCGGTATTCTACCTAGAGCTGTACAGGTTCTGTATATATGGCGGTATTCTACCTAGAGCTGTACAGGTTCTGTGCCATGTACATGAGCCCTTAGGAAGTAACAGGTCACACTGAAGCTACATAGTACAAGCAGAGTTTATTAGCCCATATACTTAGCTCATTGAGCTCCTCTCAGGTTCTATTGTTTGATATCTTATTAGGACAATAGGATTATCTCCACCTCATTCCACCCCCCACATTGGCACTCACATAGATTGTTTATATAATGGCTACTCTGGTGGGATCTGTCAGCAGGCTGAAGTCGCCCATACATATACAAAGGAGAACTGACAGCAGAAAATAGCCATCTCTCCATCCTCCCGAGCAGGTTTATTTCAGTGGGAGAGGGGGGGGCAAACTGTTGTCAGACATTACTAAGAGGTTTATCTCCTGGCTGAACCAGAGATCAATTTTCTCCCTAAAGTCTGATGTTGGGAGGCAATTGGGAACCATCGTGCATACACATTCAATTGTTGGCTGGATGATGCAAAAAAAAAAAAAATAATAATCTCATGACACATACCCTTCACCTAGACGTCGGCTAAACATTCATGTGGCTTTCAGCTTTCTCCCCAATATCCTTAGGCATGGCTGCGCAATGCACGTGCGCCGAATAGAGAGAGTGGTGACTATCTGACTGCTTTGGCAGAGACTTGTCCCCCCACATGCGCTGTCACCATCTGTAGAGCAGCACATCTGGCCTGACAGTATCTGGCAGACCCCTGCTGCATGGACGTTTGTTCTGCTGGTATTTTCTTATAGTTTCAAATGTATTTTTCATGGCTTGTTAATGGTTAAAGGAAACCAGTCAACTACATTTTTGATATTAAACCACCAAAAATTGAAAAAAAAACTCTTATAACTTGTCTTTCGACGACTGCTTCTGGTGCATGTGCAGCTCTGTAATGGAGTTGGGTCGGTGAAGCGGAGGTGGAACTCCTTGGCTTTAATGCAGAACTCCACATGACGGGAGTATAAAGGATTTTTTCCAGCCCTTGAACAGGCAGGCTTTTTGTAGCGATATTATGGACACTAAACCACGGGTCCATAACAATCTCTTGGTAGTTTTGTGTCCCAGATTTAGGGGACAGGTTCCTTTTAATGGCGTCATGGTCTGCAAAATGGTGCGCCCACAAACCAGCATTACATCAAAACGTCTCAGTTATTTTTATAACTATATCTATAGCCAGAAGTGATCACCAAATGAGGGTAAATTCCTCATCTCTTTCATTTCAGCTTTTCCTACAATACAGTACAAGAAGATATAAAGTAATGTGGCAGGATCAAAATCTAATAAAAGACAATTCGGTTTTATCCCAAAGAATTAAAAGAGCAGCGATCAGATACGGCTGCCAGGTTGCTGGAATGAGGGTGTTTATTGATAGTGGGATGACGGGATTATTACAGGTTACCCTGCCGACATGTCTGAAGATTATCATACTTGTCTAACATGACATAATAGGAAAGGCAGAATCCCCGGCTCATGGTCATCATCTGATATCTGACATTACACATCAAGGTGTTGTTCTAGAGCGAATCTGTTCACATATAAGTGAGATGTGTGTGTTTACAGTATATAAAAATACATGGTGGATGTTGGTCTTATACAGCCATCACCCCCTGCCATAATATTTTTATTTTCATGCCACATGTGGATTGGATTTGTCCTGTATAGATGTTCCCTACATAGTCATTCTCGCCTAATACTCTCATATAATGAGGAGTAGGTAGAGCATTTATGGCACGCTTTAGTTTGGTCTTACAGTAGTGAATATGGAAGACTATTCACTAGACTTTTTTTTTTTTATTCTACATCTATTATGTTTTATTATAAAAAAAAAAAAATCATATTTAAAAAAAAACCCTAAAAGGGGATTAAATGTATACCACAAGAGAAAAAAAAAACAGCGCCAAGAGCCAATAGTGTAATATTGTTAAGGCAATCAAATATGGTCGATACGATATAAAGGTTCTCACCTTGTGCAGGTGTGATGAGCTCACAACTGCTTAGAGGGCATATCAGATGATTTCCAACTGGAAGTCGGACTCTTATAGAGGCTGGGCACCTCCTTCACGTGGTACGAATCCCACGTCGCTACTTCTTGGATAAATGTATAGCACATCATACTCAAGACCTAATAGAGGAAAAAACTGTTCAGTTCATTTCATTCCATCTCTTAGCTGCAAGTTACCATTAGAAGCAAATTCACACCGCAGGATTTCTACTACAAGCTGCTTCAGTTTAATGCAGTTCAAAAAAAGTGACATTTCGGTATTACTTCTATTGTCTACACTTAGGATTCTGCCTCAAAATCAGCACCAAATTCCCCACAGAGATTGAAGCAGGATGCTGAAAAAATAAACGCCCTGCTCTATCTTGCCGCAGATTCCATGCCCGATTCAGCCGCAGAGCGAGACACTCGTCCATTATCTCCATTCATCTGGGGCTGAACAATGAGTGAGACACGAAAGCCAGAAGACCGGAAGATGGAGAAGAACGAGGCCTGAAACCAGACTCCATTCATTTCAATGAGAGTCATACGCAGATTTTTTTTTTCTTCCTCTGGCTGAATTTTTCAGCTAGTAGAAAAAATAAGTGGCGCACTCGTTCTTTAGGTGGATTCTGCCTGATAACTCCCACTAAAGTGAATGGGAGGCAGAAAATGTATGCTTTGCTGGGGTGGAATTTACTAATTCTGTCACGGAATTTGATGCAGAATTTGGTCAAATGGAAACAAAATCAGCTTCAAATTCTTGAAGTTGAGTTTTTCAGCTAAAAAAGATTCCCAAAGCTGAATTTTTCAACTAGGAAAACTTCCTCCGTGTGAACATACCCTTACCTTCTACACAGTATCATTCATATAAACCATTCTCAATACTCCCAGGATGAGAGCGGACAGGACACTAGAGAGGTTATGTTTATTCTACTGAGACCTTCATTAACCTTCAGGCAGATCCCCTGGCAGGTGGAGGAGAGCCGGGATTCTCACCAGAGCATGCCCTTCTGATCCTGTGCCCTCCTTTGACATTTATTGCCAGCAGTGCCAATGTGCAGATCCTCTTGGTCCAGAATGGTTATAATGGTACGAGCTTCATAAGACTTGTATACAGAGAAGGGGCAGATTAAAAAAAACCTTGTCTAACGGCAAGTAAAAAAAAAATTCAGTTTCAGGAATATGTAGCTGAATTTACTGTTTAACAAAATTCCACTAATTGATTTTGCCACATCCAAAAATGTCCAAACTGGTAAAAAAGTATTTATCACATATGATGAAAACCATAACAGAAAAAACTGTTTGAAATGACTTTTTTTGGTCACCCTCTCCCTACCAATAAAAACTACAGCTCGCCCTGCAAAAAAATAGAGCCTTTAGATGGAAATATAAAAAATTATAGGTGGTAGAAATTGGCAATGTCAACAAAATTTTTGTTTTTCAAACTTTTTAATGTCTTTTAACCTCTTCACGATGCCTCACTGTATATAAACGTCGGCTCTTGCTGGGCTTGGGGCAGCGCCGAAGTTGAAAAAAAAAGAAGTGAACTGTATGAAAAAAAAAATTTAAAATTAATAAAGCAAGAAAATGATTTTTCGCCATCTCGCCTTAAAAAAAGTGCTATAAAAAGTGACCAAAAAGTCATATGTACCCCAAAACATACCATGTAACCAATATAAATGAGGTATCGCCGTAATCGTACCGACCCGCAGAATAAAGGTAACATGTTACTTACGTTGTATGTTGTGTGGAAAAAAAATTAAAAGGCAAAAACACAATACCAGAATTGGTGGGGGTTTTTTTTAATCCACCAAGAAAGAGTTAATAAAAGTTAGCCAATAAGTTATAGGCACCCAAAACTGGTGTCATTACAAAATACATCTCATACTGCAAACAACAAGCCCTCATATGGCTACATCACCAGAAAAATAAAAAGATACAGCTTGTACAATGTGAAGACAAAAACCCCAAAAATTGCCAAATCATTAGAACATAACTGGCTGCGGCAGGAAGGGAATGTATAAGCTGTGCGAGCGGATATTAGGGGACACCCCAGATTTACAGCTTACGAGGGAAAATAAACTAAAAGTGACCTCCAGAGTGACCCCCCCCCCCCCCTAATCATAGGAACTACTGGGGATATAGTAGGGAATTTGGTGTTCCCCATGTACTCTGCACAGCTTACATATTCACTTTTCCCCATCCGCTGTGCAGTCACGTCTGGGATACTAATGCTCACTACACCCCTTGATAAGTTCTTTGAGGGGTGCAGCTTTTAAAATGGGGTCATTACCTAAGGGATGCTACTTTACTGGTACTTTAGAAGCTCTGCAAACATGACATGGCGTCCAGATACCAAATATCTAAATCTGCACTGCAAAAGCCACATAGCGCTCCTTCCCTACAATGCCCTGCTCTGTGCCCAAACTGCAGTTTACGCCCCCATGTATGACACTGGTGTACCCAGGATAATGTACTTAATGTCATATGTGGGTATAAACTGCTGTTTGGGCACAGAAGGGAAGGAGCGCTATTTTGTTTGGCGCACAGATTTAGACACCATGACACTTTTGCAGAGCCCTAAAATGGCAGTAAAGTGTAATCCCGACATGTGACCCCATTTTGGAAACTACAACCCTGAAGGAATTTATCCAGGGGTACAGTGAGCATTTTTAACCCCCAAGTGTTGCTATAATTTATTATCCATAAATGAATACGCAGCTGATGATGAAAGGTGAAAATGACAATTTTTCCAGGAATCCGTCATTTCAGTGCGTAATATGTTGTGCCCGGCTTGTATCACAGGTAAATGCTCCAAAAGCTGTTGTGCCCGGGATCCCCGCTCAACAGTTTTTGGAGTGTGTGTCTCTGCTGATACAAGCTGGGTGCGACATATCGGGCACTGAAATGGCGTATCTATGGAAAAATTGCAATTTTCACTTTTCATTATCAGCTGCACATTCATTTCTGGAAATTAAATGAATGCAACGATCAAGGGTTAAAAATGATCACTACACCACGTGATAAATCCCTTGAGGGGTATAGTTTCCAAAATGGGGCTATGTGTCTGCAGGTTCTACTATACTGACAATTCAGGGGCTCTGCTGAAGTGGCATGGTGTCCAAAAAACCAAACTGTGCTCCAAAAAACAAAATAGCGCTCCTTGCCTTCTGTGCCCGGCTGTTCCCAAACAGCCATTTATACCCACATATGACATTAAGTACATTACCCTGGGTACACCAGTGTCATACATGTGGGCATAAACTGCCGTTTGGGCACACAGCAGGGCGCAGATAAGAAGGAGCGCTATGTACTTTAGGACCACTGATTTAGATTGTTGTTTTTTTGGACGCCATGTCACATTTGTAGAGACTCTACAAAATAGGGAATTCCAGTTTACTGGCACCTCCAGGGCTTTGCAAAAACAACATGGTGTCCAGGAAATCCCTCCAAATCTGTACTCCAAAAGCTAAGAAGCGCAGTGCTCCTTCCCTCCGGAGCCCTGCGGTGTGCCCAAGCAGCGGTTTATACCCACATATACAACTTATTTCTACCCAGGATAACCCACTTAATAGTTTTAGGAGTGCATGTCTCTGATGACACAGAGCGGGTTCATCTGACACCCCTACTATATTCCGCACCGAGCCAGAAGCAGTTGGTTGCCGGCCACTATACAGGGACAGAGCCATCACTGCAACTCCTATTGACTTCGCTGGTCAAACACCTTAAGAAAAAATGCACAGAATATAAAAGGGGTTTTCTGGTCCTTAATGCACATTTCATACTGATGACCTATACACAGTAGGATCTGCAGGGGTCTAACACCCAGACCCTGCACAGATCAGCTGTTCCAGCATCTGCTATAGTAGACGGAGAGTGCTTGAAGAACTGCAGCCCGTCCACTGTATAGAGGAGATTTTGGGTAATTGTAGTGCCGCTCCTAAAGGTAAGTCTGCACACACTCCCCGTCCACTGCAGAAGCTTCTGGAGGATGCTAGAACAGCTGATCCGTGCGGGGTCCGGGTGTCCTGTGGATAGGTCATCAGTGTGAAATACGAATTAGGGGGTGGAAAACCCCTTTTAGCAGTGGCTTGGGCTTAGTAAAGCACAAGAGCATATGCCAATGTATATTAGCCCACTGGAAGCTAAAAAGGAGCCTGTGATGCGACAAGAGCTTCCCAGGAATATGATAAACAAGCAGGGAAAAGATAATGTGAACATGATGGAGTGGGAGTGCTTGTACCACGTATCAGTATGTGGCAGCAGCACTGTAACTGGATGTAACACGTACCATAGGTCTGAACAAGGGAAACCACAGCAAAATAACCAGTTCTCATTAAAGCTTTTAGTTCCATCTAGTGGACAAAACCAGTAACTTCAGCACGTGACTGCTACATATAACTTACTATATACTGCACTTGTTCTACAACTTTTTCTCTCTTTAATTCAGATATACATAGATTTCACAATGAATGTAGTGTACAGGCATATAACATGTATAAATGTATATAGTGTACAGGCTTATAACATGTATAACAATGTATATAGTGTACAGGCATATAACATGTATAACAATGTATATAGTGTACAGATATATAACATGTATAAATGTATATAGTGTACAGGCTTATAACATGTATAACAATGTATATAGTGTACAGGCATATAACATGTATAACAATGTATATAGTGTACAGGCATATAACATGTATAACAATGTATATAGTGTATATAGTGTACAGGCATATAACATGTATAACAATGTATATAGTGTACAGGCATATAACATGTATAACAATGTATATAGTGTACAGGCATATAACATGTATAACAATGTATATAGTGTATATAGTGTACAGGCATATAACATGTATAACAATGTATATAGTGTACAGGCATATAACATGTATAACAATGTATATAGTGTACAGGCATATAACATGTATAACAATGTATATAGTGTACAGGCATATAACATGTATAACAATGTATATAGTGTACAGGCATATAACATGTATAACAATGTATATAGTGTACAGGCATATAACATGTATAACAATGTATATAGCGTACAGGCATATAACATGTATAACAATGTATATAGCGTACAGGCATATAACATGTATAACAATGTATATAGTGTACAGGCATATAACATGTATAACAATGTATATAGTGTACAGGCATATAACATGTATAACAATGTATATAGTGTACAGGCATATAACATGTATAACAATGTATATAGCGTACAGGCATATAACATGTATAACAATGTATATAGTGTACAGGCATATAACATGTATAACAATGTATATAGTGTACAGGCATATAACATGTATAACAATGTATATAGCGTACAGGCATATAACATGTATAACAATGTATATAGTGTACAGACACATAACATGTATAACAATGTATATAGTGTACGGGCATATAACATGTATAACAATGTATATAGCGTACAGGCATATAACATGTATAACAATGTATATAGCGTACAGGCATATAACATGTATAACAATGTATATAGCGTACAGGCTTATAACATATATAACAATGTATATAGTGTACAGGCACATAACATGTATAACAATGTATATAGCGTACAGGCATATAACATGTATAACAATGTATATAGCGTACAGGCATATAACATGTATAACAATGTATATAGTGTACAGACACATAACATGTATAACAATGTATATAGTGTACAGGCATATAACATGTATAACAATGTATATAGCGTACAGACATATAACATGTATAACAATGAATGTAGTGTACAGGCTTATAACATGTATAACAATGTATATAGTGTACAGACACATAACATGTATAACAATGTATATAGCGTACAGGCATATAACATGTATAACAATGTATATAGCGTACAGGCATATAACATGTATAACAATGTATATAGCGTACAGGCATATAACATGTATAACAATGTATATAGTGTACAGACACATAACATGTATAACAATGTATATAGTGTACAGACACATAACATGTATAACAATGTATATAGCGTACAGGCACATAACATGTATAACAATGTATATAGCGTACAGGCACATAACATGTATAACAATGTATATAGCGTACAGGCATATAACATGTATAACAATGTATATAGCGTACAGGCACATAACATGTATAACAATGTATATAGTGTACAGGCATATAACATGTATAACAATGTATATAGCGTACAGGCATATAACATGTATAACAATGTATATAGTGTACAGGCATATAACATGTATAACAATGTATATAGTGTACAGGCATATAACATGTATAACAATGTATATAGTGTACAGGCACATAACATGTATAACAATGTATATAGTGTACGGGCATATAACATGTATAACAATGTATATAGCGTACAGACATATAACATGAATAACAATGAATGTAGTGTACAGGCTTATAACATGTATAACAATGTATATAGTGTACAGGCATATAACATGTATAACAATGTATATAGTGTACAGGCACATAACATGTATAACAATGTATATAGTGTACAGGCACATAACATGTATAACAATGTATATAGTGTACAGGCATATAACATGTATAACAATGTATATAGTGTACAGGCATATAACATGTATAACAATGTATATAGCGTACAGGCATATAACATGTATAACAATGTATATAGTGTACAGGCATATAACATGTATAACAATGTATATAGTGTACAGGCATATAACATGTATAAATGTATATAGTGTACAGGCATATAACATGTATAACAATGTATATAGTGTACAGGCATATAACATGTATAACAATGTATATAGTGTACAGGCATATAACATGTATAACAATGTATATAGTGTACAGGCATATAACATGTATAACAATGTATATAGTGTACAGGCATATAACATGTATAACAATGTATATAGTGTACAGGCATATAACATGTATAACAATGTATATAGTGTACAGGCATATAACATGTATAACAATGTATATAGCGTACAGGCATATAACATGTATAACAATGTATATAGCGTACAGGCACATAACATGTATAACAATGTATATAGCGTACAGGCATATAACATGTATAACAATGTATATAGCGTACAGGCTTATAACATGTATAACAATGTATATAGCGTACAGGCATATAACATGTATAACAATGTATATAGTGTACAGGCATATAACATGTATAACAATGTATATAGCGTACAGGCATATAACATGTATAACAATGTATATAGTGTACAGGCATATAACATGTATAACAATGTATATAGCGTACAGGCATATAACATGTATAACAATGTATATAGTGTACAGACACATAACATGTATAACAATGTATATAGCGTACAGGCATATAACATGTATAACAATGTATATAGCGTACAGGCATATAACATGTATAACAATGTATATAAGCGTACAGGCATATAACATGTATAACAATGTATATAGCGTACAGGCATATAACATGTATAACAATGTATATAGTGTACAGGCATATAACATGTATAACAATGTATATAGTGTATATAGTGTACAGGCATATAACATGTATAACAATGTATATAGTGTACGGGCTTATAACATGTATAACAATGTATATAGTGTACAGGCATATAACATGTATAACAATGTATATAGTGTATATAGTGTACAGGCATATAACATGTATAACAATGTATATAGTGTACGGGCTTATAACATGTATAACAATGTATATAGTGTACAGGCATATAACATGTATAACAATGTATATAGTGTACAGGCATATAACATGTATAACAATGTATATAGTGTACAGGCATATAACATGTATAAATGTATATAGTGTACAGGCATATAACATGTATAACAATGTATATAGTGTACAGGCATATAACATGTATAACAATGTATATAGTGTACAGGCATATAACATGTATAACAATGTATATAGTGTACAGGCATATAACATGTATAACAATGTATATAGTGTACAGGCATATAACATGTATAACAATGTATATAGTGTACAGGCATATAACATGTATAACAATGTATATAGTGTACAGGCATATAACATGTATAACAATGTATATAGCGTACAGGCATATAACATGTATAACAATGTATATAGCGTACAGGCATATAACTAACATGTATAACAATGTATATAGCGTACAGGCATATAACATGTATAACAATGTATATAGTGTACAGGCATATAACATGTATAACAATGTATATAGCGTACAGGCATATAACATGTATAACAATGTATATAGTGTACAGGCATATAACATGTATAACAATGTATATAGCGTACAGGCATATAACATGTATAACAATGTATATAGTGTACAGGCATATAACATGTATAACAATGTATATAGCGTACAGGCATATAACATGTATAACAATGTATATAGTGTACAGGCACATAACATGTATAACAATGTATATAGCGTACAGGCATATAACATGTATAACAATGTATATAGCGTACAGGCATATAACATGTATAACAATGTATATAGTGTACAGGCATATAACATGTATAACAATGTATATAGTGTACAGGCATATAACATGTATAACAATGTATATAGTGTACAGGCATATAACATGTATAACAATGTATATAGTGTACAGGCAGGTATAACAATGTATATAGTGTATATAGTGTACAGGCATATAACATGTATAACAATGTATATAGTGTACGGGCTTATAACATGTATAACAATGTATATAGTGTACAGGCATATAACATGTATAACAATGTATATAGTGTATATACGTATATGTACAGGCATATAACATGTATAACAATGTATATAGTGTACAGGCATATAACATGTATAACAATGTATATAGCGTACAGGCATATAACATGTATAACAATGTATATAGTGTACAGGCATATAACATGTATAACAATGTATATAGTGTACAGGCATATAACATGTATAACAATGTATATAGCGTACAGGCATATAACATGTATAACAATGTATATAGTGTACAGGCATATAACATGTATAACAATGTATATAGTGTACAGGCATATAACATGTATAACAATGTTATAGTACGCTGTTATAACAATGTATATAGCGTACAGGCATATAACATGTATAACAATGTATATAGTGTACAGGCATATAACATGTATAACAATGTATATAGCGTACAGGCATATAACATGTATAACAATGTATATAGTGTACAGGCATATAACATGTATAACAATGTATATAGTGTACAGGCATATAACATGTATAACAATGTATATAGTGTACAGGCATATAACATGTATAACAATGTATATAGGTACAGGCATGTAAAGGACAGGCATATAACATGTATAACAATGTATATAGTGTACAGGCATATAACATGTATAACAATGTATATAGTGTACAGGCATATAACATGTATAACAATGTATATAGTGTACAGGCATATAACATGTATAACAATGTATATAGTGTACAGGCATATAACATGTATAACAATGTATATAGTGTACAGGCATATAACATGTATAACAATGTATATAGTGTACAGGCATATAACATGTATAACAATGTATATAGTGTACAGGCATATAACATGTATAACAATGTATATAGTGTACAGGCATATAACATGTATAACAATGTATATAGTGTACAGGCATATAACATGTATAACAATGTATATAGCGTACAGGCATATAACATGTATAACAAATGTATATAGTGTACAGGCATATAACATGTATAACAATGTATATAGTGTACAGGCATATAACATGTATAACAATGTATATAGTGTACAGGCATATAACATGTATAACAATGTATATAGTGTACAGGCATATAACATGTATAACAATGTATATAGCGTACAGGCATATAACATGTATAACAATGTATATAGTGTACAGGCATATAACATGTATAACAATGTATATAGTGTACAGGCATATAACATGTATAACAATGTATATAGTGTACAGGCATATAACATGTATAACAATGTATATAGTGTACAGGCATATAACATGTATAACAATGTATATAGCGTACAGGCATATAACATGTATAACAATGTATATAGTGTACAGGCATATAACATGTATAACAATGTATATAGTGTACAGGCATATAACATGTATAACAATGTATATAGTGTACAGGCATATAACATGTATAACAATGTATATAGTGTACAGGCATATAACATGTATAACAATGTATATAGTGTACAGGCATATAACATGTATAACAATGTATATAGTGTACAGGCATATAACATGTATAACAATGTATATAGTGTACAGGCATATAACATGTATAACAATGTATATAGTGTACAGGCATATAACATGTATAACAATGTATATAGCGTACAGGCATATAACATGTATAACAATGTATATAGTGTACAGGCATATAACATGTATAACAATGTATATAGTGTACAGGCATATAACATGTATAACAATGTATATAGTGTACAGGCATATAAAACAAAACGCACATATAACATGTATAACAATGTATATAGTGTACAGGCATATAACATGTATAACAATGTATATAGTGTACAGGCATATAACATGTATAACAATGTATATAGCGTACAGGCATATAACATGTATAACAATGTATATAGTGTACAGGCATATAACATGTATAACAATGTATATAGTGTACAGGCATATAAACATGTATAACAAAAAAAACAAAAAATGTATATAGTGTACAGGCATATAACATGTATAACAATGTATATAGCGTACAGGCATATAACATGTATAACAATGTATATAGCGTACAGGCATATAACATGTATAACAATGTATATAGCGTACAGGCATATAAACATGTATAACAATGTATATAGTGTACAGGCATATAACATGTATAACAATGTATATAGTGTACAGGCATATAACATGTATAACAATGTATATAGTGTACAGGCATATAACATGTATAACAATGTATATAGCGTACAGGCATATAACATGTATAACAATGTATATAGCGTACAGGCATATAACATGTATAACAATGTATATAGTGTACAGGCATATAACATGTATAACAATGTATATAGCGTACAGGCATATAACATGTATAACAATGTATATAGCGTACAGGCATATAACATGTATAACAATGTATATAGCGTACAGGCATATAACATGTATAACAATGTATATAGCGTACAGGCATATAACATGTATAACAATGTATATAGCGTACAGGCATATAACATGTATAACAATGTATATAGTGTACAGGCATATAACATGTATAACAATGTATATAGCGTACAGGCATATAACATGTATAACAATGTATATAGTGTACAGGCATATAACATGTATAACAATGTATATAGCGTACAGGCATATAACATGTATAACAATGTATATAGCGTACAGGCTTATAACATGTATAACAATGTATATAGTGTACAGGCATATAACATGTATAACAATGAATGTAGTGTACAGGCTTATAACATGTATAACAATGTATATAGTGTACAGGCATATAACATGTATAACAATGTATATAGTGTACAGGCATATAACATGTATAACAATGTATATAGCGTACAGGCATATAACATGTATAACAATGTATATAGCGTACAGGCATATAACATGTATAACAATGTATATAGCGTACAGGCATATAACATGTATAACAATGTATATAGTGTACAGGCATATAACATGTATAACAATGTATATAGTGTACAGGCATATAACATGTATAACAATGTATATAGTGTACAGGCATATAACATGTATAACAATGTATATAGTGTACAGGCATATAACATGTATAACAATGTATATAGCGTACAGGCATATAACATGTATAACAATGTATATAGTGTACAGGCATATAACATGTATAACAATGTATATAGCGTACAGGCATATAACATGTATAACAATGTATATAGTGTACAGGCATATAACATGTATAACAATGTATATAGCGTACAGGCATATAACATGTATAACAATGTATATAGCGTACAGGCATATAACATGTATAACAATGTATATAGCACAAAATGTATAACAATGTATATAGCGTACAGGCATATAACATGTATAACAATGTATATAGCGTACAGGCATATAACATGTATAACAATGTATATAGTGTACAGGCATATAACATGTATAACAATGTATATAGCGTACAGGCATATAACATGATAACAATGTATATAGTGTACAGGCATATAACATGTATAACAATGTATATAGTGTACGGGCATATAACATGTATAACAATGTATATAGTGTACAGGCATATAACATGTATAACAATGTATATAGTGTATATAGTGTACAGGCATATAACATGTATAACAATGTATATAGTGTACAGGCATATAACATGTATAACAATGTATATAGTGTACAGGCATATAACATGTATAACAATGTATATAGTGTACAGGCATATAACATGTATAACAATGTATATAGCGTACAAAACAGTAACAAGCATATAACATGTATAACAATGTATATAGTGTACAGGCATATAACATGTATAACAATGTATATAGTGTACAGGCATATAACATGTATAACAATGTATATAGTCAGACATATAACATGTATAACAATGTATATAGCGTACAGGCATATAACATGTATAACAATGTATATAGCGTACAGGCATATAACATGTATAACAATGTATATAGCGTACAGGCATATAACATGTATAACAATGTATATAGTGTACAGGCATATAACATGTATAACAATGTATATAGTGTACAGGCATATAACATGTATAACAATGTATATAGTGTACAGGCATATAACATGTATAACAATGTATATAGCGTACAGGCATATAACATGTATAACAATGTATATAGTGTACAGGCATATAACATGTATAACAATGTATATAGTGTACAGGCATATAACATGTATAACAATGTATATAGTGTTATAACAATGTATATAGCGTACAGGCATATAACATGTATAATAATGTATATAGCGTACAGGCACATAACATGTATAACAATGTATATAGCGTACAGGCATATAACATGTATAACAATGTATATAGTGTACAGGCATATAACATGTATAACAATGTATATAGTGTACAGGCATATAACATGTATAACAATGTATATAGTGTACAGGCATATAACATGTATAACAATGTATATAGCGTACAGGCATATAACATGTATAACAATGTATATAGTGTACAGGCATATAACATGTATAACAATGTATATAGCGTACAGGCATATAACATGTATAACAATGTATATAGCGTACAGGCACATAACATGTATAACAATGTATATAGCGTACAGGCATATAACATGTATAACAATGTATATAGTGTACAGGCATATAACATGTATAACAATGTATATAGTGTACAGGCATATAACATGTATAACAATGTATATAGTGTACAGGCATATAACATGTATAACAATGTATATAGCGTACAGGCATATAACATGTATAACAATGTATATAGTGTACAGGCATATAACATGTATAACAATGTATATAGTGTACAGGCATATAACATGTATAACAATGTATATAGCGTACAGGCATATAACATGTATAACAATGTATATAGCGTACAGGCATATAACATGTATAACAATGTATATAGTGTACAGGCACATAACATGTATAACAATGTATATAGTGTACAGGCATATAACATGTATAACAATGTAAAGAGTATAGTGTACAGGCATATAACATGTATAACAATGTATATAGCGTACAGGCATATAACATGTATAACAATGTATATAGCGTACAGGCATATAACATGTATAACAATGTATATAGCGTACAGGCATATAACATGTATAACAATGTATATAGCGTACAGGCATATAACATGTATAACAATGTATATAGTGTACAGGCATATAACATGTATAACAATGTATATAGTGTACAGGCATATAACATGTATAACAATGTATATAGCGTACAGGCATATAACATGTATAACAATGTATATAGTGTACAGGCATATAACATGTATAACAATGTATATAGCGTACAGGCATATAACATGTATAACAATGTATATAGCGTACAGGCATATAACATGTATAACAATGTATATAGCGTACAGGCACATAACATGTATAACAATGTATATAGCGTACAGGCAATAACATGTATAACAATGTATATAGTGTACAGGCATATAACATGTATAACAATGTATATAGTGTACAGGCATATAACATGTATAACAATGTATATAGTGTACAGGCATATAACATGTATAACAATGTATATAGTGTACAGGCATATAACATGTATAACAATGTATATAGCGTACAGGCATATAACATGTATAACAATGTATATAGCGTACAGGCATATAACATGTATAACAATGTATATAGTGTACAGGCATATAACATGTATAACAATGTATATAGTGTACAGGCATATAACATGTATAACAATGTATATAGTGTACAGGCATATAACATGTATAACAATGTATATAGCGTACAGGCATATAACATGTATAACAATGTATATAGCGTACAGGCATATAACATGTATAACAATGTATATAGCGTACAGGCATATAACATGTATAACAATGTATATAGTGTACAGGCATATAACATGTATAACAATGTATATAGCGTACAGGCATATAACATGTATAACAATGTATATAGCGTACAGGCATATAACATGTATAACAATGTATATAGCGTACAGGCATATAACATGTATAACAATGTATATAGCGTACAGGCATATAACATGTATAACAATGTATATAGCGTACAGGCATATAACAGAACAAGAAAGAAGCAAATGTATAACAATGTATATAGCGTACAGGCATATAACATGTATAACAATGTATATAGTGTACAGGCATATAACATGTATAACAATGTATATAGCGTACAGGCATATAACATGTATAACAATGTATATAGTGTACAGGCATATAACATGTATAACAATGTATATAGTGTACAGGCATATAACATGTATAACAATGTATATAGCGTACAGGCATATAACATGTATAACAATGTATATAGCGTACAGGCATATAACATGTATAACAATGTATATAGCGTACAGGCATATAACATGTATAACAATGTATATAGCGTACAGGCATATAACATGTATAACAATGTATATAGCTACAGCAGTATATAACATGTATAACAATGTATATAGCGTACAGGCATATAACATGTATAACAATGTATATAGCGTACAGGCATATAACATGTATAACAATGTATATAGCGTACAGGCATATAACATGTATAACAATGTATATAGCGTACAGGCATATAACATGTATAACAATGTATATAGCGTACAGGCATATAACATGTATAACAATGTATATAGCGTACAGGCATATAACATGTATAACAATGTATATAGCGTACAGGCATATAACATGTATAACAATGTATATAGCGTACAGGCATATAACATGTATAACAATGTATATAGCGTACAGGCATATAACATGTATAACAATGTATATAGCGTACAGGCATATAACATGTATAACAATGTATATAGCGTACAGGCATATAACATGTATAACAATGTATATAGCGTACAGGCATATAACATGTATAACAATGTATATAGCGTACAGGCATATAACATGTATAACAATGTATATAGTGTACAGGCATATAACATGTATAACAATGTATATAGCGTACAGGCATATAACATGTATAACAATGTATATAGCGTACAGGCACATAACATGTATAACAATGTATATAGCGTACAGGCATATAACATGTATAACAATGTATATAGTGTACAGGCATATAACATGTATAACAATGTATATAGTGTACAGGCATATAACATGTATAACAATGTATATAGTGTACAGGCATATAACATGTATAACAATGTATATAGTGTACAGGCATATAACATGTATAACAATGTATATAGTGTACAGGCATATAACATGTATAACAATGTATATAGCGTACAGGCACATAACATGTATAACAATGTATATATAGCGTACAGGCATATAACATGTATAACAATGTATATAGTGTACAGGCATATAACATGTATAACAATGTATATAGTGTACAGGCATATAACATGTATAACAATGTATATAGTGTACAGGCATATAACATGTATAACAATGTATATAGTGTACAGGCATATAACATGTATAACAATGTATATAGTGTACAGGCATATAACATGTATAACAATATAATGTATATAGTGTACAGGCATATAACATGTATAACAATGTATATAGTGTACGGGCATATAACATGTATAACAATGTATATAGTGTACAGGCATATAACATGTATAACAATGTATATAGCGTACAGGCATATAACATGTATAACAATGTATATAGTGTACAGGCATATAACATGTATAACAATGTATATAGTGTACAGGCATATAACATGTATAACAATGTATATAGTGTACAGGCATATAACATGTATAACAATGTATATAGTGTACAGGCATATAACATGTATAACAATGTATATAGTGTACAGGCATATAACATGTATAACAATGTATATAGTGTACAGGCATATAACATGTATAACAATGTATATAGCTGTTATAACAATGTATATAGCGTACAGGCATATAACATGTATAACAATGTATATAGTGTACAGGCATATAACATGTATAACAATGTATATAGTGTACAGGCATATAACATGTATAACAATGTATATAGCGTACAGGCATATAACATGTATAACAATGTATATAGCGTACACACACTATAACATGTATAAAATGTATATAGCGTACAGGCATATAACATGTATAACAATGTATATAGCGTACAGGCATATAACATGTATAACAATGTATATAGCGTACAGGCATATAACATGTATAACAATGTATATAGTGTACAGGCATATAACATGTATAACAATGTATATAGCGTACAGGCATATAACATGTATAACAATGTATATAGCGTACAGGCATATAACATGTATAACAATGTATATAGCGTACAGGCATATAACATGTATAACAATGTATATAGCGTACAGGCATATAACATGTAAACAATGTATATAGCGTACGGGCATATAACATGTATAACAATGTATATAGCGTACAGGCATATAACATGTATAACAATGTATATAGCGTACAGGCATATAACATGTATAACAATGTATATAGTGTACAGGCATATAACATGTATAACAATGTATATAGTGTACAGGCATATAACATGTATAACAATGTATATAGTGTACAGGCATATAACATGTATAACAATGTATATAGTGTACAGGCATATAACATGTATAACAATGTATATAGCGTACAGGCATATAACATGTATAACAATGTATATAGCGTACAGGCATATAACATGTATAACAATGTATATAGTGTACAGGCATATAACATGTATAACAATGTATATAGTGTACAGGCATATAACATGTATAACAATGTATATAGCGTACAGGCATATAACATGTATAACAATGTATATAGCGTACAGGCATATAACATGTATAACAATGTATATAGCGTACAGGCATATAACATGTATAACAATGTATATAGTGTACAGGCTTATAACATGTATAACAATGTATATAGCGTACAGGCATATAACATGTATAACAATGTATATAGTGTACAGGCATATAACATGTATAACAATGTATATAGCGTACAGGCATATAACATGTATAACAATGTATATAGCGTACAGGCATATAACATGTATAACAATGTATATAGCGTACAGGCATATAACATGTATAACAATGTATATAGCGTACAGGCATATAACATGTATAACAATGTATATAGCGTATATAGGTACAGGCATATAACATGTATAACAATGTATATAGCGTACAGGCATATAACATGTATAACAATGTATATAGCGTACAGGCATATAACATGTATAACAATGTATATAGCGTACAGGCATATAACATGTATAACAATGTATATAGTGTACAGGCATATAACATGTATAACAATGTATATAGTGTACAGGCATATAACATGTATAACAATGTATATAGCGTACAGGCATATAACATGTATAACAATGTATATAGCGTACAGGCATATAACATGTATAACAATGTATATAGCGTACAGGCATATAACATGTATAACAATGTATATAGCGTACAGGCATATAACATGTATAACAATGTATATAGCGTACAGGCATATAACATGTATAACAATGTATATAGTGTACAGGCATATAACATGTATAACAATGTATATAGTGTACAGGCATATAACATGTATAACAATGTATATAGCGTACAGGCATATAACATGTATAACAATGTATATAGCGTACAGGCATATAACATGTATAACAATGTATATAGCGTACAGGCATATAACATGTATAACAATGTATATAGCGTACAGGCATATAACATGTATAACAATGTATATAGCGTACAGGCATATAACATGTATAACAATGTATATAGCGTACAGGCATATAACATGTATAACAATGTATATAGCGTACAGGCATATAACATGTATAACAATGTATATAGCGTACAGGCATATAACATGTATAACAATGTATATAGCGTACAGGCATATAACATGTATAACAATGTATATAGCGTACAGGCATATAACATGTATAACAATGTATATAGCGTACAGGCATATAACATGTATAACAATGTATATAGCGTACAGGCATATAACATGTATAACAATGTATATAGCGTACAGGCATATAACATGTATAACAATGTATATAGCGTACAGGCATATAACATGTATAACAATGTATATAGCGTACAGGCATATAACATGTATAACAATGTATATAGCGTACAGGCATATAACATGTATAACAATGTATATAGCGTACAGGCATATAACATGTATAACAATGTATATAGCGTACAGGCATATAACATGTATAACAATGTATATAGCGTACAGGCATATAACATGTATAACAATGTATATAGCGTACAGGCATATAACATGTATAACAATGTATATAGCGTACAGGCATATAACATGTATAACAATGTATATAGCGTACAGGCATATAACATGTATAACAATGTATATAGCGTACAGGCATATAACATGTATAACAATGTATATAGCGTACAGGCATATAACATGTATAACAATGTATATAGCGTACAGGCATATAACATGTATAACAATGAAGGTATATAGCGTACAGGCATATAACATGTATAACAATGTATATAGCGTACAGGCATATAACATGTATAACAATGTATATAGCGTACAGGCATATAACATGTATAACAATGTATATAGCGTACAGGCATATAACATGTATAACAATGTATATAGTGTATATAGTGTACAGGCATATAACATGTATAACAATGTATATAGCGTACAGGCATATAACATGTATAACAATGTATATAGCGTACAGGCATATAACATGTATAACAATGTATATAGCGTACAGGCATATAACATGTATAACAATGTATATAGCGTACAGGCATATAACATGTATAACAATGTATATAGCGTACAGGCATATAACATGTATAACAATGTATATAGTGTACAGGCATATAACATGTATAACAATGTATATAGTGTACAGGCATATAACATGTATAACAATGTATATAGCGTACAGGCATATAACATGTATAACAATGTATATAGTGTACAGGCATATAACATGTATAACAATGTATATAGCGTACAGGCATATAACATGTATAACAATGTATATAGCGTACAGGCATATAACATGTATAACAATGTATATAGCGTACAGGCATATAACATGTATAACAATGTATATAGCGTACAGGCATATAACATGTATAACAATGTATATAGCGTACAGGCATATAACATGTATAACAATGTATATAGCGTACAGGCATATAACATGTATAACAATGTATATAGCGTACAGGCATATAACATGTATAACAATGTATATAGCGTACAGGCATATAACATGTATAACAATGTATATAGCGTACAGGCATATAACATGTATAACAATGTATATATATATAGCGTACAGGCATATAACATGTATAACAATGTATATAGCGTACAGGCATATAACATGTATAACAATGTATATAGCGTACAGGCATATAACATGTATAACAATGTATATAGCGTACAGGCATATAACATGTATAACAATGTATATAGCGTACAGGCATATAACATGTATAACAATGTATATAGCGTACAGGCATATAACATGTATAACAATGTATATAGCGTACAGGCATATAACATGTATAACAATGTATATAGCGTACAGGCATATAACATGTATAACAATGTATATAGCGTACAGGCATATAACATGTATAACAATGTATATAGCGTACAGGCATATAACATGTATAACAATGTATATAGCGTACAGGCACACTATAACATGTATAACAATGTATATAGCGTACAGGCATATAACATGTATAACAATGTATATAGTGTATATAGTGTACAGGCATATAACATGTATAACAATGTATATAGTAATGTACAGGCATATAACATGTATAACAATGTATATAGTGTACAGGCATATAACATGTATAACAATGTATATAGTGTACAGGCATATAACATGTATAACAATGTATATAGTGTACAGGCATATAACATGTATAACAATGTATATAGTGTACAGGCATATAACATGTATAACAATGTATATAGCGTACAGGCATATAACATGTATAACAATGTATATAGTGTACAGGCATATAACATGAAAAATATAACAATGTATATAGCGTACAGGCATATAACATGTATAACAATGTATATAGCGTACAGGCATATAACATGTATAACAATGTATATAGTGTACAGGCATATAACATGTATAACAATGTATATAGTGTACAGGCATATAACATGTATAACAATGTATATAGTGTACAGGCATATAACATGTATAACAATGTATATAGTGTACAGGCATATAACATGTATAACAATGTATATAGTGTACAGGCATATAACATGTATAACAATGTATATAGTGTACAGGCATATAACATGTATAACAATGTATATAGTGTACAGGCATATAACATGTATAACAATGTATATAGCGTACAGGCATATAACATGTATAACAATGTATATAGTGTACAGGCATATAACATGTATAACAATGTATATAGCGTACAGGCTTATAACATGTATAACAATGTATATAGCGTACAGGCATATAACATGTATAACAATGTATATAGCGTACAGGCATATAACATGTATAACAATGTATATAGTGTACAGGCATATAACATGTATAACAATGTATATAGCGTACAGGCATATAACATGTATAACAATGTATATAGCGTACAGGCATATAACATGTATAACAATGTATATAGCGTACAGGCATATAACATGTATAACAATGTATATAGCGTACAGGCATATAACATGTATAACAATGTATATAGCGTACAGGCATATAACATGTATAACAATGTATATAGCGTACAGGCATATAACATGTATAACAATGTATATAGCGTACAGGCATATAACATGTATAACAATGTATATAGCGTACAGGCTTATAACATGTATAACAATGTATATAGCGTACAGGCATATAACATGTATAACAATGTATATAGCGTACAGGCATATAACATGTATAACAATGTATATAGCGTACAGGCATATAACATGTATAACAATGTATATAGCGTACAGGCATATAACATGTATAACAATGTATATAGCGTACAGGCTTATAACATGTATAAATGTATATAGCGTACAGGCATATAACATGTATAACAATGTATATAGTGTATATAGTGTACAGGCATATAACATGTATAACAATGTATATAGCGTACAGGCATATAACATGTATAACAATGTATATAGCGTACAGGCATATAACATGTATAACAATGTATATAGCGTACAGGCATATAACATGTATAACAATGTATATAGTGTATATAGTGTACAGGCATATAACATGTATAACAATGTATATAGTGTACGGGCTTATAACATGTATAACAATGTATATAGTGTACAGGCATATAACATGTATAACAATGTATATAGTGTACAGGCATATAACATGTATAACAATGTATATAGCGTACAGGCTTATAACATGTATAACAATGTATATAGCGTACAGGCATATAACATGTATAACAATGTATATAGCGTACAGGCATATAACATGTATAACAATGTATATAGTGTACAGGCATATAACATGTATAACAATGTATATAGTGTACAGGCATATAACATGTATAACAATGTATATAGTGTACAGGCATATAACATGTATAACAATGTATATAGTGTACAGGCATATAACATGTATAACAATGTATATAGTGTACAGGCATATAACATGTATAACAATGTATATAGTGTACAGGCATATAACATGTATAACAATGTATATAGTGTACAGGCATATAACATGTATAACAATGTATATAGGTACAGGCATATAACATGTATAACAATGTATATAGTGTACAGGCATATAACATGTATAACAATGTATATAGCGTACAGGCTTATAACATGTATAACAATGTATATAGCGTACAGGCATATAACATGTATAACAATGTATATAGCGTACAGGCATATAACATGTATAACAATGTATATAGTGTACAGGCATATAACATGTATAACAATGTATATAGCGTACAGGCATATAACATGTATAACAATGTATATAGCGTACAGGCATATAACATGTATAACAATGTATATAGCGTACAGGCATATAACATGTATAACAATGTATATAGCGTACAGGCATATAACATGTAGGATGTCACAGACTTACAAGCAACTCAACACAATCTTCCAGATATCAAGTACTTGAATTTTTAAAATGTATCAGAAAATACTTGTTATGTATTCACAGGGGTGGATTTGGAATTTTTAGGACCCCAAAGTTATATCTGGGACCCCCTAATTTAGGATTTTATCATCAAACCCCAAAATGAATTCATACTCAGACCCCAAAATATACCTAGAACCAAATCTCCAGATCAGGCCCCAAAATGAATTCTGATCCCTGCAGACCACCCCATTTACTTACCCCTCACCGCCAGGTCCTATTCACCCATGGGACGCCACCATGAGATATTGTGTACATAGTGACTGCCATTATCTATTGGATCTCATTTGCATCACTTTATATCTCATGATATATATAATGACCGGCGCAGGCCCCTAGCTCCGTGGGCCCTGTATCAGCAGCTATGGTTGAACACTTATTTTGCGGCAGTCAGCTTCCATCTCAGTGAACTAAATTCCCTTTACGGGAAGTCCTGCACTATGTAACCCATGTACTGGAGTACCAGGAAAAAGCAATGGAGGAAATGCATAGAAAGTCGGGGCTCCAGGTCTGTAAGGCACTGCTGATCCACCATACTGCTCAACCCGACATATTAATACATGGCACTGACTACACAACTGTGGGTACACACAGTGCAAAGAACCACTGCCAATGGCTGACTGCTAAAAATGGTTTATATTGTGCCCTCAACATCTGTCCCCTCCAAACTAATACAGGCAGGAAGTGAAAAACAGCTGTCTAACATTTCGGGTGGGTTGTTGCCTGACCTGATGAACAACTCTATAGTAATAGCGATTCCCAAACCTGATAGAGATCCAGGTCAACCAGAATCATACCGGCCCATCTCACTATTGACCGTGGACGTCAAACTCTTAGCAAAAATACTGTCTAACCTCCTTAATTCTGTAATCACTAGAATTATACATATAGACCAGGCTGGGTTTATGCCCAACATGTCCACGGCAGTGAATCGCCGCAGGTTTTTTCTAAACTTACAGATCCCCCACGGAGGATGAGGCCCCTCGTGTACTGGCATCCCTGGATGCTGCAAAGGCCTTCGACAGTGTGATGTGCTGATATTTGTTGTCCACTCTGCACTGTCTGGGCTTCGAGGCTGCTTTAACCCAATGGTTCTCCATCCTTTATGCTTCTCCAAAGGCTGGGGTATGAGCCAATGCCTTCTGATTTCACCTCAGTGTTCTTGGTCACATTTTGGTGGAGGACTCCTTTACAGAAGCATTAGAGACAGGTAGGAGGTAGAATGCAGATCAGGGGATCCTCCGACCCCTCCTTACAACTGATCCAGAAGGGATAGGATAAAGTGAAGTGGACACCAGGTCTGACGGGTTACACGCCCTTCTCCCCACTACCCAGAGTTTTCTAGACTTGAGGGGTTTGAAGGTCGGAGGTCAGCTGGCCTTAGACTTATGCCACAATTATTTGCAGACGCCCGTTTCAAGTCCTTTGCTGATTTCCAAGGAGATCTGAATCGTCCACATCAACATTTTTACCAAGACATATCTATGACTCAATGACCACAGGCGCCCATTCTACCGGTTTTCTCCTTATTAGAGGAGGTGATACAAGAGGGGGTACCAGTGGGGCTGTATCTGTACCCATCTCTGGTGGAGGCGATATTAGGGATTGTGGGTTTGAAATTTGTTTTCTCTTTTTGGACTTAAAAATATTGATAAAAATTATCTGATCAAAAAGAAAAAAAAACGGCTGCCTGGAACTTGTTCTCAAAAAACAATGACTAACAAAAAGTGAGCTGTGACTGTGTATAGAAGACTCCTGATAGACCGACGCATCGCTAATCTGCAATGGCCATACGTTTCTTTTCGCCACCCATTTCAAAGGAAAAGTAATATTAAAACTTATCAGAATCCAAATTCATTTCACTCAGTGCAAATTAATAAAAAATGTTACAGAGTAATAAACTAAGATGTAAAAAGCGTCTGTCACCGAAACGCTGGTTATCTCTAATTCTAGAGTATATTCAGCACCATGTTGCTTTTTACACTGTAGCCATTTTGCATTTCACTGATGTATCATAAAGCGTACCTCTGGCTATAAACAACGGATCATAAATGAATAGTACAGGTTAACCCCTTCATGCCACAGTCAGTTTTGCGTTTTTGCATTTCCGTTTTTCCCTCTCCCCATTCCAAGAGCCAGAATTTTTACATTTTTCAGAGTCACATGATGGCTTATTGTTTGCGGGACAAAGTGTACTTTGTAATGGCACCATTCAATACCCTGTGCAATGTACTAGATAGAAAAGACACTCAGATAATTGTTTCAGTTATATTCTAATAATTGGTTTTTTAACACTTCGGTTGTAGATAAGAAGCTACTAGTGCACAGAATGAGGCAATAAATCAATTAACTAGCCACCCGGAGAACCCTACTCAACCCCTCCCTGTTCCATAGGGTTGTATGTGTGAGGCTGCATACAGAAACGGATACAATCTAACTCCAGACAATGAAGCTGAGGTTTGCCTTACTGTAAACTTATACTGCCATATGCTGTATATTCACATAACTGTACAGTACAGCTAAGAAATAAATGCATGGGGTGAGTCTGCCAGTGTGGAAGTCACTCTCTTCCTTTTAGAGTATGTTCACATGATATAATTTGACACTGATTTTGAGGTGAATTCCAAATTCAGTCCTGAACCTGCCATCCATAGTTTTTGATCAGAGGCAAAGATCAAAGCAGTACACTGAAAAAATAAGCGTCCCGTCTAATCTTGCCTCAGATTCCACGGCTGATTCAACCACAAAACCTGCAAGACTCTGCTGAGTAGGCCCATTCAGTGGTGGAAAGTGGATAGGAATTTGAGGTAGAAGCCCTCCTCAAATTCTTATTCACTTTCCACTATGTGAACAAACCCATCAGGGCTGCATCTGCCACTATGGGACATTATACTCTACGAAGAAGCCACTATGGGACATTATACAGAATGAAGGCCACTATGGGGCATTATACTCTACGAAGGGGCCACTGTGGGGCATTAGACTGTGCGCTCTATTATGGGACATTATTCCTAAAGGAGTTTTCCAGAAATTGGACAAACTCCGGAAGGTCTGGGACAGGTGGAACAAAAAAATTCCTGGACAACCCCTTTAGGCTGAGCACAGACGCTAGGTGGGTGTCCCTGGCTCCTTTTAATCACTGCGCAGGCATTTTCTAACTTCGGATGGCTTCACCATTTCAATTTTCGCCTCAGGCAGCAGAAAAGCTATAATCGGCCTTGCACCTAAACGCTCCCTTGTTGGCAGATCTGTGTGTAAACGGGATGTGCTGCCGACGACCATGTAATATGCCTGCACTATGAAAATAAAAGTAAAAAAATGAGCACCGATTGCTTTTCTGGATCTGCGATCAGTGCTTATTATGGGTGCCAATCTCTGAATAGGGTCCTGAGTGGAGGACCACACTCCATGTAACATCTTCACGCCCTAATAGGTCATACGAGAGGGGTTGATCTATGTAAGACATCCCTTTAAAAAGGTACTGACATCACAATCTGGTACTCCTTTGGTGCCGGCGTGACCTTACTTGTGATTTATTCCTCATAAATAAAACAGGCCATGACATCATTTATATATCCACTTGTGAAATCTGCCATTTTTGGATGATTGGTAGAAACTAATATTTATATATCCAGAGCATGAAATATTTCCAAGTGTAGGAAATGCTAAATGAATGGCGGCAGTCTCCACACATACAATCAGATAATTCAGGGTTTGCCATACACGCCGCTGACGATTTTGCAGCTTGATATATTTTGGTGTCAGTATGTGAGTAAATACCCAATTACCTACCTGTTCCCTGCAGAGACGTGTTATTGGAGGAAACTGCGCTTTTCTAGATGTTAAAAAATTATCTGATTGCCGTGAGAGACAAATAGAGCTTTGTGTACGCAGAGAGCGGTAATTTTACAGGAAAACACAGGGCTGAATCCCATTTCAGGCACATTTTCTATGACGGTAATAGCAGTTAATATGAAGTCTTTTGTTGCTTGCAATCTTTTCACTTTACTGTTATACTCTGTCATTATTTACTCCAAATTGTCTCACACAAATGTGCCGCATATCATACATATTAATATGAGAACTATTTTCTCTCTCGATAAAGTTTACCTACAGGATTTTAATGGCAAGTTACCTTTTAATTAAAGGGGTTGTCTAGGAGGATACTTTTAATGAATGGAGTGGTTTTTTTTTGACTCCCTTAACTGTGTGGCACCCGGTAAGCTCAGTCCTATTGGCTTAAATGGGCCTGAGCTTGCAGTATCTATGTCCTGTACTACACAGTGTACAGAGCTGTATAGGACTGCACGGCTGATCGGTAGATGAGCCACAAGCTAGTCCCCTGTAACCTGCTAAGAAGAGGTCAGGATACTTCCTAGAAGCCCCCTTGAGGTTTGCTGAGGAACCCATTCACATTAGATGACATTCGCATCGGTCAGCCACTTTGCGGTGGCCTGTTACATGAGCGTACTGTGCAGCGTACTGTGCAGCGTACTGTGCAGCGTACTGTGCAGCGTACTGTGCAGCGTACTGTGCAGCGTACTGTGCAGCGTACTGTGCAGCGTACTGTGCAGCGTACTGTGCAGCGTCTGTGCAGGTACTGTGCAGCGTACTGTGCAGCGTACTGTGCAGCACGTACTGTGGCAGCGTACTGCCTGAACCCAAAGCAGCGGCCTACTGTGCAGCGAGATTTCATCCCCATACTGTGCAACGCCGGATCCTGTGCAAGCGAAGATCAGAAGATGAACTGCCGGAGCCCTCTCTGAAAATACCGCAGAAAACGGAATAGTTGTTACCAGCGTAATGTAACATACGCAACAAATAACGCACATCACGTGACACACAGAACTCCACAAACAGCCAAAAAAAAGACGAAAGCGGCACTACACAAATGGCGAACTGCTATATGTATAGCAAGCAGTCGGCTCTGACCTGAACCCAAAGCAGCAGAGCCAGAAACCAAACCACCAAAAAAAAACCCCAACACAAAAAAACTGCTATACACTACATATCATCACCCAAAACCCATATAGCCACAACCACACAGTAATATCAGATTAAAAGTATAAAAAAAAAAAAAAAAAAAAAAAAATAAAAAAAACACTGACGCCTGATGCCTATGTTATATTATAATTAAAACAAGGCAGAAGATCAGAAGATGAACAGCCGTCAACTCGGAGCTCCTCTCTGAAAATACACGTTCCAGAAAAGCTGGAAGATAAAAGTTGTTCACAGATGCTGCAGATGGCGTCACGGATATGTCAACATACACATACAAATAGAAATTACGCACATTCACGTAGACACACAGTCAGCGCCACATTAATGATATAAAAAAAAAAAAAAAAAAAAAATACAGCATCCAAAAAATAATGTTACTGTATAATGCGGTCATGCTTTGGGGCTGTACACGTGGCTAATGCTGCTATATGTATAGTATGGGGGTGCCGAGGTGGCCGGCTTACATCTCTCAGGCATACATGAAGAGGCACAAATGTCCCTGCTCCGCCCCAAACATAAGAAAACACCAGTATTATAATGACACATGGTCAATACCTGGGCCAGATATACTTTTCTAAATGCCACCAAAATGTAAATATACCGCCATACTGTACAAATAGATAAATTAAACTTGCCCCCTTTTAGAACTAAATCACTGATTAATAGGGGGCCCAAACTTTTCATACTTAAATATGCTCCAACAATGACAACGTAAGAGTCTCTACTGACTACACACCAGAATCAACTGAGAACGCCCAACCACAATAGTGTCAGCGGATAGGCCTATCAATGTTAGATACCAGATGACGCCTTTAATAAATCTGTCTCATAGACCCCAGGCCAGGTCCTTTTCTGTATATTAACTTCAGACCCTCCCTGTATACAGACCTCAGACCAGACTCCATACTACAGAGCCCAGATCACACCGAGGAGCAGAGCTATAGGGGAGTCTGAATGCCATAATAGCTGACATGGGGATGATGTGGCAGCACGTTGCATTGTTCCTGGCATGAAACACTGTAGCATGATTAAAGTGTAACTCCTATTTTATTTTATTTTTTTGCAATTGTGTTGGGAGGTGTGTGGGGAACATTTTTACAATATTTATTTATTTATTTATTATGCTTATTTATATAGCACCATCATTATCCGCAGCGCTTTACAGACATTGACCGTCACTGTCCCATATAGGGCTCACAATCTACATGATATACTTTATTAACCTATCTAAGGCCCGGTTCACATCTGCGTTGGGGTTTCCGATCAGGGAGTCCGCTTGGGAACCCCCGAACGAAAACCTATATGCATAAAAAAGCGGTTTACCTGGGAAACCCACGGACCCCATAGTCTATAATAGGGTCCTTGTGGTTTGTGCTCGGTTTCCGCACAAAAAATTTTCCAAGCGGAGAGGGGAACGGAATCCCCGTACAGAGAGCCAATGCTGGTGTGAACCCAGCCTTACACCTTAAGACATGATGCATTTGTAGCAAGAAGGGAGCACTGTGACTTCTCCCTGTTCCCTCCACTTCTCTTCAGAACCCAGGAGCAAAGAGAAGTGCAAGGATGGGGAGAGGCAAGTATAATTGGAAAAACTGGGTACCGGGATCGGGAGTGGGCCATCACCTCACAGAGAGCAGCGGATGCCGTCCGGGACCCATTTTCAACAATCATTCATAGACTTCAATCTATTGAGGGATCGGTCAAAACAGACAGGACATGTTCTATATTTTGATGGTAAAACAATGAAATTGACAATGAAATCAATAAGGGAATTTATTAAGACTGGCATACTGTACACCAGTCTTAACCCATTCCTCATCGGGAGCGAAGATCCTTGGTCTCCATCTCGCTTTGCCCACTTTTGTAAAAAGTAGTGAGTGGGGTGCAGAAGGCGCATTTTGCTTTATAAATCTCCCCCAATCTGTTCTAAAAGCGGCCATGACTACCCATAGTCACCAGGTACAGGACAGACATCTGACTTACCAAGTGTCTACAAAGACGTGGTATGTAGGCCCGGCTGACTAACCAAGATGGCTGCAGTATATATTTGCCTCACTTCTTGTTGAGGCCATGTTGGAGAAGATGTCGGAACACTGAATCACTGTTAGGGTACGTTCACACAGAGTTTTTATCAGGAGAATTGTGAGGCAGATTTCTCCTCAGAAATGCGCCATTCTGCCTTCCATTCATTTCAATGGGAGTCAGTGGCAGATTATTTCCTATGGTTAGTTTTTCAGGCACAATCTGACTGAAACTCTCCTAAAAAAGAATGGGAGGCAAAAAAAAAAAAACAACTCTGAAGAGGTTTTTGTGGTGGTCTTTAAGGTGTTTTTTTTTGCAAAAAAAAAAAACAACACTAGGTTTTAGGAAACAGAAAAAAAAATGCTATAAAAACCTGCAGCAAAACCTCTTCAGAAAACAATGTCAAAACCCGCTTCAAAAACCTAAAACATTTATTCTAACAAGAAATTGTGTGTGAACTTAACCTTAGGCTAAGGCCCGACGTTGCAGAAACGCAGTATTTTTGGCTGCCGCTGAACAGCGGCAAAAAACGTGGCAAAAAATAAAATAAAAAAAACAGTAAAGTAAATGAGATTTTGGTTAATCCCGTCCCCATATTGCAGGGGGAAAAAAACGCTGTGGAAAAGCTGTGTTTTTGAAAAACAGAGCGTGTCAATTTTAGCTGCGGAAATGCAAGCGTTTTATCTATAGATTTACGGTCGAAAAACGCCACAAAAACGCAATGAAAAACGTTGTGTAAAAAGCAATGCATTTTTGCTGTGTTTTTTAGCTGCGGTTTGCTACGTGGGGTCTTATACTTGGGGTGGGTTCACACTGTTTCTTATGTGAAGCTTTAAAAAAAAAAACTTCACCTCAAAATGCAAGTGCGTTTTTTTGAGGCGTCCCATTGATTTCAACGGATTTGGTGTTTTTTTCCGCCTCACAATAGGGCAGGATGCTAGCTGAAAAATAGAGCAATGGAAATAAAAAAGCTCAAAACCTGCTCCACAAGACGCAGTGTGAACACACCCTTAGTGTGCAGTAGTGTGGGATCACCAGAAAGTGAGGGATTACTCTTCACATATCAAAAAGACAGTCAGTGTAAAGCAAACCAGCAGAACTACAAGTCCCAGAATGGTAAGGATGTCTAGCTACAACACTCTACAATTTATAACATGATTTGACATGACTTCTCACATGTTTTCCAGCCAGGTGCACACTGGTCTCCTCTGAGTGGTCTCCAGCAGGGCGTGCATGTAGTCTCACATCCTCCTGCCATCCCTCTAGTGACTGGCCACGCCCCTTCCTTCCTACAGATCCGGCTGCAGAGGCGTCATGTAGGGGGCGGGGCACAGCACCACCGGGGCAGCTGGGAATTGTAGTTAACCTGGGCCCTTGAGCACTGGGCCACTGTGGTGAGTGTTTATTTTCTGTTCTGTAGTATTGTAACGTATCAGCCATTTACTGCCCCCGTGCAGTGTTACTACTTCTGTACTGTGACGTCACTGGAGGTGATAACCCTTTCATATGACATCACTGATTTTTATTCCTCTTTTGTGACATCAGTTTGTGCATTATATTTTTATTGTGTGATACTGGGACTATAGTTGTTGCATTAAGATGTTACTGTAATTGTCTTGTTCCTTCAGTTTCACCATCAACCATGTTCTGTTACATCACTGTCTGTATTATTCCTATATTATCTCTGTGCTGTGACTGCACTTTATTATCCCTGTACTGTGACATCACTGTGTGTATTACCCCTCTATTGTGACATCACTGTGTATATTACCCTTATATTGTGACATCACTGGTAATGTGGGGCTCACATTACAACTTTACACTTGACCCACTAATGTGTTATAATGGGGCTGCTTTTCCATATAGATGTAGCAGGCACCAAGTGAACCTTAGTTCTGTGTCATGGCGCACTATCCCACCAGCCGCTCTAATACTGTGATATGTAAGTAGTTCATAGACCGTCTGTTCCATCTGTACATGGACGACTATGTGGCGGTTCATAGACCGTCTGCTCCATCTGTACATGGACGACTATGTGGCGGTTCATAGACTGCCTGCTCCATCTGTACATGGACGACTATGTGGCGGTTCATAGACCGTCTGCTCCATCTGTACATGGACGACTATGTGGCGGTTCATAGACCGTCTGCTCCATCTGTACATGGACGACTATGTGGCGGTTCATAGACTGTCTGCTCCATCTGTACATGGACGACTATGTGGCGGTTCATAGACTGCTATATGGACCACTATGTAGCGGTTTGTGTCTTTGTGAATTATGGAATCTTTGTAATGAAATAATCGGAGAGAGAAAATGACACCGGACACGGGAACAGCTGAATTTATATCATTTATTAGCAATAAGCAAAGGAGCCATTAATAATAATGGCTTGTGTTATATCCTACTAAATGATGGGGGTTGTGGTTCTTATCTCAGGTCCATGGAGTCTGACCTCCTGTGATGGTCCATGTGACCAGCCATAAATAAGGTCCTGAGATAAGAGCCCCAACCCGATGATCCAGAGGAAGGCGAAGAAAAACCCCCGAGATCTGAGTCTCAGGGGAAAAAATAATTCCTCCCTGACCCCAAATATGGCGATCGGCGGTATAACCATGGATCATGTCTATCCATTTGCCTACTGCCAGAAACCTGCCCCAGAGAGCTTACAGACAAGGAAATACTGGCCGAAGGCTCACAATGTATATAATAATAAAACATAATATCAACCCCTATAATGATGGGAATTATCCTGCTCCGGAGACCTTACAGACTGTAGTAAGGAATCCTCTCTATGGTGATACATAATAAATGATGTCCATGATGGCCGCTTATCTCTAGAGCAGGAGCTACACGGTGACTTCAGCCACAACACACATCACACAGCTAAAGACCTATGTGTAGTGCAGCCGGCATCTCTGCCAGGGATCGCGAATGCAGTTGTGTCTCGATGACTCACAAGGCCGCGATCGCCCAACGATACAGGTCATTTTGAGTTTTGGACCCGACCATCAGTTGCAACCATTGCCAGAACACCTATTAGCTAATCTATTAGCAGATTAGATGTTCTTACTTGCTCGTCATAACGCAACCACATTCACTTCCATTAGAGCTAATGGAAAAAGCGCTACACTGCGATCTCCAACCACATGACATATGCCACAGCTAAAGCCACCATGTAACCCAACCTCAGATAGGAACCATCCTGGTCATCATTAGCCCTAGCCTAAAGAGAGGATTCTTGCCAATAAAGTCAGTCTCCAGAAGTCTATTGACTGGAGATTGACTTCATGGCTTACAATCTATTTTGGAGGGTTCCTTCCGACCTTCCATGATAAGACCGGCCCTGCTCTTCTGATCTTACAATCTAAAGAAAACCATCATTGACCCTTTAAGGACCACTATTATGAGTTTCAAGTGGCAGCCATGTTTAAATAAAAATCCTGCAGCTGTGTGCAGGCCATGAACGATTACGGCTTCATCTACACTGACCCCAAAAAATTATAGGGGCAATTTAGGAGAAAAAAAAAACAATTGCAGACTATGAAAACGCTAGTGGTATAAAGTATAGTGGGAGTGGTCATTAAAAGGTTAATGTCCCTACCCTGAGGAGCTTACAATCTAAAAGAAGGAACCCTCTAATAACTAATCTGATATAAGATGTCTTCTGGGACTTCTTGGCTTGCGATGAGAACTTTTGTTGCGTTGACTTGCGTTGAGATGGTGATTTTCTTCTTGAGAAGACTTTGCGTAAAGAACTTCTGTTCATTCAAAAGAAAGGAAAAAAACTAAATCAATAATTTCCTCTTATTTTCTGATTGGCGCAGCCTCACCCATGAGCTGCCCAGCCCCACCCCTGAGCTGACCAGCCCCACCTCAGCTCTACTATTAGCATTTACACTTAATAAACTGCTTTCAGATTGGACGGTGAGGCTGCTAATACCCCGGAAATTTGTGGATCTCTCTTTCCAGTTGAAAACGCTTCTTAGAAAATCTATGATTTTACTTTAAGGTTTACTAAAACAAAGGTTATGTGTTATTTTTCCTTGTAGCGCCTCTGCCGGAAAACTGGAGAATTACATCTGCAATTACTGAAGCAACAGGACCCTGATAATCTAAACCCCCCACCCCTATTTTCCCGGGAGCTCACATCCCTCTATAGATCCTATGGAAAGACATTGTTTATTGTAGGTAATCTGGCCAAACCGCTGTGTCTAGTTATTAAGACCCAAAATATATAATCTTAATATAATATAAAACCTATTAATAAATGAATATGATAGGAATGATAAATAAGTATAACGCTCTGGTACTTACCTCTAAATGCCTGTGGAGGAGGCGGCTCCGTCCATGTGCTAATGTAGAGGCTGAAATAAAGTGATATATAGAAAGTGAGTGATTATTAAACATGAAGCCGTCACCATCACACAGATATCAAGTCATTCGCAATACAAGGACATGAAGAGCAATGGAGAGTGAGGCCACATGACCGCCCACAGGAAGTGACATCACATGTCAGGGGGTTGTTGTCTCCATCTATTAAACCTATTTCTTGTTGGACTGGACATGAATCTTATATTTACTAACCCCCACCCTCATGTATTATATCAGAAATGAGTTCACAATCCACACTGGAAATCTGTGATAAATCTGCCATGTCTCAAGTTGCCCAATTAGATAGAAAAACCCATCAGTCCCTAATATATTCTTATAAATATGTAAGAGACAGCCAATGTTGTCCTAAGCTTTATTTGTCTGTATAAATTGTTAATGTTGAATGTATTTCTGTGATTCTGTTCCTTTAAGACAGCAGCCATTGTAATTGTGACATGATGCTGGAGTGAGACCCCCCCTTTTATGTCAGCCTGCCTGTTCTGCAGACAGAGTGTGAGCAGAGAAGCAGGAAGTGACGAGACAGAGAGCAGCAGCCATCTTGGCAAGAGAGAAGACAGGTGTCTGTGCTGTGTTGAACTGGTGTGGATATTTTTCTGTACAGCTAAGCTGTATCCTGGTCCAGAGACAAACAGAGTGTAAAGAGACGACAGGACTAGTGAGTCCACGTGAAAGGAACTGTGCTCAGTGGCTGATCAGTGAGACTGACATTGTGACTGTGTATATGGATACCACAGATAGAGACTCGCAGTGCTGTTGATGTACTGGACAGCACCTGCTAAATCCCGGCTTACATCCCAGCTCAGTGTATGGATTCGGCAGGACTGTCAGTGTGCTGAGTGGAATCTGCTGTTGGATTACATTGCATTCATTGGGTTTCCCTGTTAAAGAGGACTTCATTTCTCCCAAGATCCTGATAACAGTGAGGAGAGGACGCTTCACTATAAAAGAAAGGACCGACTTTGGGCCCCACCGCGCGCTTCTACGGACTGTAAGCGGTCCACCTGGACCACTGGGGAAAAGGGGGTGCACCCAAATGTGAAGTCAGGGTCAGTTAGGGATAGTTTTGAGTATATTGTTCATTCAGTGTCCATACTGCAGAAGTGGACAGAGTAAAAGTAGAAACCATTGCAGAATTTGCCTTGAAATTGTTCATGCTATATTGTATATTTTGCTTGTCTTTATCCCTGTCATTTTACCTTCAAATAGCCTTTATTAACTTATAGTAAATATATATTCTTTTCTTGAACTACCGCGTGTGCGTTCATTTCTGGTTGCGGAGTCCAAACCACCTGCCTTGCTCTCGGTTCACATATAAAGCTCCAGGATTGTGGTGGAAAAATTCACAAGCAACTTTTTTCCAATGAAAATTCCTGCTTGCCACATTTCTAAAGCATGGGTGGAGCCAGCTGGGTGGGGCTTATCAGCAGGGGAAGGGCCACATTATTATGAGTTGCACCAAAAAATGAAATAATTTTTGGTTTACAAAGTAATTTAATAAATCCCACCTTTCTTTTTCCCCAAGTGTGTGTTAAAAAACTTTCAAAATAAATGCCATGTTCCTGGTCATTTGAGGAAGTCTCTGCAGATTTTGGAACGTCATGACGCTCGGCGTGACCATGCCACCGCTAAGGCCCAATCACAGGCCTCGGGTGACTCTGGGTGCATGACATCAGAGAAGAGCACCAGACGCTGCAAGGACGAGGACACAAAGCATCGGACACCACGAGGTGGCCCAGAAGAGGTGAGTATAAATGTTTTTGTCACCTCCCCTGGGCCTCCACCTATTATACTCTGGGATCTGTAGAGACCCCAGAGTATAGCCATTTCCCTTCCGGTTCTATCTGAACAAGTTTGAACTGAAACAAAATAGGTTTTTGCTTCATCTGACCACAGGACAAAACAAATCTTCTGGGGTTCGCCCATCTTTAATCCTTACCCAAGTATTACTATTATAATAAATAAGATGCTCAGTCTATGCACAAGTACAAGGGGGGGCACTGGGGGGCGCTGTGTTATGTGATCACAGAGGAAGGTTAGATCCATCTATAGGGAATCCTAAATTCTCCCCAGCATGGCGCCCCCTTTAGTAATGTGGTAAATCTTATATACTGTACATACCTGGTGTAGTCCTCTCCTCAGCAAGGACATCTTCATCTATCGCCATCCTCTGAACAACTGCTCTAGTGTCAGGTCTATTTATGCACTTACCATCATTGTGATGTCATCATGTTCATTGTGATATCATCGTGTTCTGGTGATGTCATAATGGTCTTGGAATTCCAATGCGTATGCAGTAAAGGGCAATCTCATTTGCATATGCAGTAAAGGTCAAATTCATTTGCATATGCTACTGACAATATTTTGTGTTTTAAACCCTGGAAACCCCTTTAATAATCCATAGTCCCGGCCTTGTGTACCTTTTTTTTTTTATTGCATTCTCTTTCATAGCCCTGAGTTAGGAAATATAGAACAAGTGTAATATATAAAGAATTCCCTGTAAGATATAACATGAGACATCTACTTGCAAGGTTCACCCATCACTATTTGTGACTATGCCCATTCCATGCACCAAGCACCAATAGCAGGTAGGAGGATTTATCAGTTTTTGCTGAACGAGAGGTAAGACTGTCTGGTTGTAACGGTGAGCATTAAACACGGCGAGAATCATCAGAGAGAGAGAAAATAAAATGCACAAAGGCTTAGTCCTCATGGTACCCAATTGGTACAGTATATGAATGTGACAGGCAGTACAGCCCCATTGAATTTAATATTGCTAACAGGCAGTACAGACCCATTGTTTTTAATGGTACTAACAGGCAGTACAGCCCCATTGATTTTAATGTCACTGAAGGCAGTACAGCCCCATTGATTTTAATGATGATGACAGACAGTACAGTCCCCTTGATTTTAATGCCACTAGCAGGAAGTAAAATCCTCTTGATTATAATGCCGCTGACAGGCAGTACAGCCCCATTGATATTAATGCCGCTGACAGGCAGTACAGCCTCATTGATTTTAATGTCGCTGTCAGGCAGTATAGCCCCATTGATATTATTGCCACTGACAGGCTTTACAGCCCCATTGATATTAATGCCACTGACAGGCAGTACAGCCTCATTGATTTTAATGTCGCTGTCAGGCAGTAAAGCCTCATTGATTTTAATACCACTGACAGGCAGTACAGCCCCATTGATATTAATGCCGCTGACAGGCAGTACAGTCCCATTGATATTAATGCCGCTGACAGGCAGTACAGCCCCATTGATATTAATGCCGCTGACAGGCAGTACAGCCCCATTGATATTAATGCCGCTGACAGGCAGTACAGCCCCACTGATGTTAATGCCACTGACAGGCTTTACAACCCCATTGATATTAATGCCGCTGACAGACAGTACAGCCTCATTGATTTTAATGTCGCCATCAGGCAGTAAAGCCTCATTGATTTTAATACCACTGAGAGGCAGTACAGCCCCATTGATATTAATGCTACAGACAGGCAGTACAGCCTCATTGATATTAATGCCGCTGACCAGCAGTACAGCCCCTTTGATTATCATAAAACTACTGACCAGTTCCCTGATGTTTTTGTGAAATCGGTGGTACAAAACTTACTGCAAGAGTCAGGAAGCTGTTTTGGGGTTCTTCTGCCCTCTAGAGATGATTTCAGCCTCATTGGACATAGTGTCATAGTGTCATTACGTCACATGACCACTGAGGCCCAATCACAGGCCTCAGCAGTCCCTGATGTCATCTCTGGAGGCCGGAGGAGCCCAGGAGAGGTGAGTAACATTTTTTGTTGTGTTTGATCACCTCTCTGGGGCCTCTGCTTCAGACCCCTTGAGTAGGGGCGGCGGGATAGTTGGACGTACCCCCAGGGGTATGCGTACTGCGCTTTGAGAATCACTGCACTAGAGGATGCAGCCTGACCCTGATAGTCCATGTACAGTACATAAAACAGTTAACTAAAATAGTGGTTGCTCTGAAAGTCCCTCATAAAAAATGATAATGGCAATGTTAGTTTATTAATGTGTTTCCCTTTAATTTTCTGACTACTGCTTGCCTATTCCTGACACGCTATAGCCATAGATACGGTATGCAGGTCACATATCTACTAGTTGTCTATTCATGTCACTTGCTTTAATAAAAGCTTGTGTACTGTTCAGTGGACGCCGCTGGTGCAGATCAATGGTGACATTTGACCTTCTGAATCAAAATATAAGCTCACATTAAAACCCGGCCTATAATGACTTGTATTATTTATTTCCATTATAGTCCCTTAGGTTGCAGACCACACCATCGCCTTCTTTACGCTTGGTGTTTAGCTAAAATGATCAAAAAAGGCGAGTGCCATTAGTAGAGACATTAGAGCACATCTCGAAAATGAATCCACATGGCTGGATAGGACGGAGATAGCCGCCGTAACTCTGGTGCCGGGATTATTATGAAATATCCATTTTATGTTCATAATTGATTTTATTAATTCATAAGGCTTCTGAGGACACGTATATCATACAAATAAAACTTCCATATTAAGATGCCCACTTCTTCGTACGAGTAGCGTCCTACCGCCATAGAGCAATTCTCCGGCAGCTAAGGTTTTATTATATACATACATTTTAGTGATGTGCGATAAGGCTTTACATAAAGAGGATTGACAGAAGGTCTATTCTATGCTATTGAGTTATGGGAACTTTATACACTATGTGACATACAAGAGGAATGAGGCTCCAATGAATCTCCCATTCTTCTGCGAGTCGAATGTATCCTTGATACCACATGGACAGACCGATTGTCCTGTTGACAGACCCATTAACCCATTCCGACATCTGTCGTACTATTATGGCGGATGTCGGGTATTTAAATATGGAAGCCGCTCTGCCATAGCCGCTGGGTCTCTGCTGTATTATCAGTGCCTGGACACTTAAAGGGACTCATAGATATAATAGGGTCCACTGAATGAAAAAGTGTTTTCCCCTTCTAATTTGGAGCCTACATTGTTGAGAGCTCATTGCCGTCATTGTCATTCTGCAAATGAGCTCTTTGCAGCAACTGCAATGCCCTCTTTGCTCCAAAGAGCTGGGTTGATATGTTGGGCTCTATAGGTACTTGTAATATAACGGAGCAGCGTTTCTGACTCATCTTTCTGACATAGATACTTGAGTATCGAAGATACTCAGAAAGATGACGGTGATGTCATCTTTCTGCCATAGATAATGGGCAGTGATGCAAAGAAAGTCATGGTTGCAGTATTTTTCTATAAATTTACAGGACTACTTCGGTACCTTACAATCTCTTTCAGGGCCAGTCGTAGATCAGATCCCACCCTATGCCCACAATACCATAGTGTTGGAATATCGTGTCATTTAGGTTACTTTGCATACACGGCATACAGACCACATCTCCTCTCATCGCTCTCACAAAGGATGAATAGACTTTTGATGTCCTACTCAGATCTGACCCCCTCTCCCTCCCACTGCTAGAGTGACATCTTGCACTTTGTCAAACTTAGGGCCAATTATCTAGAGCAGAGAGTGGTCCCTGCAGGAGAAGAAATATCCCTAAAGCCCTTTTCAGCTAATTTGCATAAGAATAAAATCCAAAACTTTATGAAAATGGCGCTGCAAGGCAGAATAAGAAAGGCATCTTTGGAAAGTGTAGAAACCGCCCTACAAGGTACTGTTATTAGTTTGATACTGATTTTCCTGCTGACAGACTCCCTTTAAGTCCCAGTAAGTCTAGTTCCAGACAGTAACAGATTGGAGCAGTATCTACATTCCCCATATCTTAAATATTGACCATCGATAGGAAGTAACCGTTTGCTTGGATCAATACATTATGGCATATCCTACAATATCCAATAACATTCTATGGACACCAGGCAAGAGTGGGCACAGTTTAATTTTCTGGTACACTGTATGTACTGTATGGCGCCATGAAAAAGTCCAATCCTCTACATAGAAAGTGATTCAAGCTCTTTGTATATCAGACTGACTGCAGTCTGGCTGAATGTACAGTAGCTGTGCCTCTTACTGGATCACTCTTACGGGATCAGTCCGTCCCCATTCACATAGCCAAAGTACAGCTAAAAACCACATAGGAACTGAACGCAGAGCCCTTTCATATATAAATTCTTTACTGTCCATCCTTTTTTCAACTTCTATAAGAGACTCAAAACACAAATTGCAGTTTAGCTGGAAATATCAATGAATTCTTTGTACCAGACTGCTGCTTTAATAGTCATTTTGACTCCTGGAATTTTGCCTAGTTTTTCTTAGTCTCATAAGAAAAATCTGGGAACGTTACAAGACATTATTCCTGCTCCATTAAACAATAAAGAGCAAAGTATCTTGTTTGTTGGATCACATCACAGTCTCTTGAGCAAAGCTTTTTTACCAAAATTAGACAAGGGCTGCTACCAATTGGAATAATATTTTATGGGATATTTCAACACAGAAGTCTTTAGAGACATACAGAAATATTGCCCAAATTTTTTCATTGTCACAAATAAAACAAGTGCTCTAAAATCACTTTCTTCTGAGATCTCTAAGGGTAATAACATGTAGCTATGCTGACCCTTCTATAGGTAGAGACAATCAGTTGCAGCTTTCAGTATGAAGAAGACAAGTTTTAGCCTTTTATCCATTGACTACCTCTTCACTTATTATATTCTTAGATATTTAGGATTCTTTGTCTAAATGCCCTGTCCTTTCAAGAATATATTCCAGCATCTTCAGATTTCTTTTTTATCATATTGCATGTGTAGATCTCATCTGAGTGACTTTCTATGTTTTTCAGCTCCTCATAGAAGGGCTCTATGTGACTGCATTTGTATTCCCTTAGACCCGGTTCACATCTGCGTTCGGGTTTCCGTTCGGGGAGTCCACTTGGGGACCCCCCCGAAAGGAAACCTATACGCAAACAGCACTTTCCTCTCCGCTTGTTTCATGTGGAAACCGAGGGGAAACCACACGGACCCCATTATAGTCTGTGGGGTCCGCAGGTTTCCCAGGTAAACCGCTTTTTTTTTTTTTCAATTCAAAAGCAACCACCCCGGGGAGTACTGGGGGGAAATAAATCAGAAAGAAACAAGAAAACCAGCAGTGTCAAGCAGGCGTCTCCAAGGCCAGCTCTAAGCCTGCGTGGATAATTCAGAACCGAGAAGCGACAGGTATTCTCTAGAGCGCTGGAATTCCATCCAGTAGAACCAGGTTTTGTTAAAGACTTCAACTGTATCATGCAGGAAAGAGGTAAGGTTTTCCATGCACATAATTTAATTGACCTTCAAAATCCAGAGGAAGAGAGGAGGAGGCTCCGTTCGCTTCCAAAACTGCGGTATGCAAGCTCGGGCCACCAGAATCAAGAAGCGGAATAAGGAATGCTTGTGTGTTCGCACCGGAGACTCGCAATGATGAAGGAGGAACTGAGCGGGGCCTAGAGAATGAGATGTTTCCATGACCTGGAGAATGATTCTCTTAACTCCCTCCCAGAACGGGCCAAGAACAGTACAAGCCCAGAAAGTATGAAACATGGTGCCCTCCTCCGACCCGCATCTCCAACAGGTAGGTGCGACCAATGGGAAGAGTGAATGCTAAACCACTTTTTTATGCGTATAGGATTCCGTTCGGGGGGTCCCCAAGCGGACTCCCTGAACAGAAACCCGAACACAGACCTTATTCTTAACCATCAGAGGATCAGTAAAAAAGGACGCGTCCCATCGAGGTTATTGGAAAAACAGAAACAAACTGAGGCAAACAGAGGAGAACGAATGACAAAATAAACCATTGAAATTAATGAACCCTTTTTTCTACATTTTTATGATCCTCTGACACATCAGAAAGTTGGAAACACAGCGGAGATGTGAACTCAGCTTTAGCTATTTTGAAACACAATTTATATGGCTGGATAACCCCTTTATTATAGTGGCCAGGTAAGTTATGTGCTGTGCTCATATGTGAAAGATAAGAGAAGTAGTACTGTGCTGTGGCCATATATGTAGGATAAGAGTAGTAGTACAGTGCAGTGTCCATATATGTAGGATAAGAGTAGTAGTACTGTGCTGTGCTCATATGTGAAAGATAAGAGTAGTAGTACTGTGCTGTGGCCATATATGTAGGATAAGAGTAGTAGTACTGTGCAGTGTCCATATACAGTCATATGAAAAAGTTTGGGCACCCCTATTAATCTTAATCATTTTTAGTTCTAAATATTTGGGTGTTTGCAACAGCCATTTCAATTTGATATATCTAATAACTGATGGACACAGTAATATTTCAGGATTCAGCTTCTCCTTGTGCAAAGTGTGCTGTATTGTTGACCGATGCACAGTGACACCATCTGCAGCAAGATGATGCTGCAGCTCTTTGGAGGTGGTCTGTGGATTGTCCTTGACTGTTCTCACCATTCTTCTTCTCTGCCTTTCTGATATTTTTCTTGGCCTGCCACTTCTGGGCTTAACAAGAACTGTCCCTGTGGTCTTCCATTTCCTTACTATGTTCCTCACAGTGGAAACTGACAGGTTAAATCTCTGAGACAACTTTTTGTATCCTTCCCCTGAACAACTATGTTGAACAATCTTTGTTTTCAGATCATTTGAGAGTTGTTTTGAGGAGCCCATGATGCCACTCTTCAGAGGAGATTCAAATAGGAGAACAACTTGCAATTGGCCACCTTAAATACCTTTTCTCATGATTGGATACACCTGGCTATGAAGTTCAAAGCTGAGTGAGGTTACAAAACCAATTTTGTGCTTCAGTAAGTCAGTAAAAAGTAGTTAGGAGTATTCAAATCAATAAAATGATAAGGGTACCCAAATTTTTGCACCGGTCAAATTTTGGTTTAATGCATATTGCACATTTTCTGTTAGTACAATAAACCTCATTTCAATCCTGAAATATTACTGTATCCATCAGTTATTAGATATATCAAATTGAAATGGCTGTTGCAAACACCCAAATATTTAGAACTAAAAATGATTAAGATTAATAGGGGTGCCCAAACTTTTTCATATGACTGTATGAAGGATAAGAGTAGTAGTACTGTGCAGTGTCCATATATGTAGGATAAGAGTAGTAGTACTGTGCTGTGCTCATATGTGAAAGATAAGAGTAGTAGTACTGTGCAGTGTCCATATATGTAGATAAGTAAGAGTAGTAATATGTAGTGCCCAAATATGCAGAATAAGATTACCGCCCTGTGCCCATATATACAGAATAACAGTTTATAGCAGATGGCACTTGGATGACATCCGAGTGTGCTCCGTTCCCATTGACATCAATGGAGGAGTTCCATTCTGCTCCTTTCCGATGCCACGGAGCAGGATAGGACCTGCTCTATAACCAGAGCTGTCTGCTTTGGGCTCTGCACACTGTGCAGATATCAGATGATCAATGGGGTTGTCGGGTGTCAGATTCTCACGGGGCTGATATTGATAAACTATCCTAAGGGTAGGCCACCAATAACAATTCTTGGACAGTCCCTTCAGGCTAGGGTGATATGGTAACTTTGGCTGCAACTCCCATCGCTGTATCGCCATGCTATTCCTTCACTGATGTAAGTGAGTCCATTGACTTACATTTATAGGAGTCGCAGGGCAACACATGGCAATCCATGACCATACAACGGCAGTCGTGGCCAATGTCGTTGTATAGCCCTAGCCTTGAGCACTGCAGAGGTTGATGGTGCTAGAAAGAGTAATGATAGCCTACTATTAAGTGTGCCTAAGATTCTCAATACTGCCGTCTTATTCGAGTTAGCTTGAACCACATCCACCTTCGCAAATTCTGGAATATTAGTTTGGTGCCAAGAACAAATGGCAGGTTGTAAAAGTTAGATAAAGAAACTTTGCATGAATAATATTAGTGCTGAGATGTGTTACATCTGGATTAACAAATGTCTTGCTGTTCTAGCATAGCCCTCCTTGTCATGTAGCCTGTTTGCGGTATGCTAATACCACTGATATACATCTTAAGCAGGATCAATGGTTTCTCAATCCACTTCCTTTATAACAGATGCTATCACAGTGAGGAATGCGAGGCAGAACTGACCCGTGACCCGTATAAAGTGACTCAAAATGCTTCCAACACATGGAATTGTTGACGTTGGTGTGTGAAAACTTGTTCCCACCAGTAGAGGGCTCTGTCCATCTTTGGAAAATGTTCTGTTACATAGAGGATGCGATAAACAACCTCAATGCAGAATTCTTCAGGACAATAAACGAGAGGCAGAGGCGACAGCAGCGACACCGCAGAATTACACGTGTACGACACAACTCGAATGTAGACCTGGTGATGTGTTTGGAGAAAAAAAGTATCAAGTGTTAAATAATTCAGATTTTAATGGAAAAAAATCTTAAAATAAAACCGTGTGGTTACTAAAGAAAGTAAAAGACCATTATAATGTATGACGGTAATGTAAAGAGTGCAGTGACTTATTCAGCATTATATGGTTAAATGGCCCCCCATGTTATGCAGGTCTGCCAGAGCCACTCTACATATTGGATCATAGAAGGGGTCTTATGGGTTGTTCACACATAGAATTTGATGCTAAATTTGAGTCGGATTCCGCATTTCAGATGTTGATTTTAGCAGGAAAATAAGCGTCATGCTCAATCCTCAGGCAGATTCCACCTGATAACTCCCATTGAAGTGACTGGTAGGAAGAAAATACCGCCTGGCAGGTGCGGAATTTGATGTGGAATTTGGACAAGCGGAAAATTCAGCTTTAAATTCCTAAAGCTGAATTTCTCAGCTAGGAAAATTTCCTGAAGCTGAATTTTTAGCTAGGAAAATTTCCAGCTTGTGAACAACCCCTTAAATAGGAGTGCATATAGACAAAGGTTTTTTTTATGAGACCACCCCTTTAAAGAAGACCTGTCTCCTCTCCTAACATGTCTGTTTCAATAAATATTTGTGTTACCCATAAAATAATGTCTTTTCTCAGAACTCCACATTGTGCCATTACTCTGTTATTCCTCCTGGAAATGTATGAATAAATTGCCAATTGAAAGGTTGAAAGCTGTAAAAGCATTGCAGGTCATCAATATCTGACTGGTTAGGGTCCAACACTGATCAGCTGTTTGAACACTGACAATATCTGTAAAGGGCTGCGGAATGTGATGGCGCTCTATAAGTAAGAAAAATAAGTAGATAACAACTGTAACCTTTTCACTTAAAGGAATTTTCATATCCATAGTTTAAATTGTAGACAATTAGAAGTTAAACAAGTTTGCGGAGATAAGTAATTAAAAATTTTGCAGAATTTTATAGTTTTCCTCTAACCATCTTATTGGTGACAGTCTGTGGTCTTGATCAGTTGCCAATGGATATGACCATGAATGCAGAAACTTTCTGTGGTCAAACCCAGACATGATTTCCTTATTGTAGACAGGTTACCAGGCAGGGGCACTACATGTACGAGAAGATAACCCGGACACGATAAGGACATAATGGCTGGTTACCAGGCAGGGGCACTACATGTATGAGAAGATAACCCGGACACGATAAGGACATAATGGTTGGGTTTCTGACCATAGAAAGTTCCTGCCTTCGTGCTCGTATCCATGGGTAATCTATAAAGACAATAAGGTGATCATAGAAAATCGTTAATTCATTTTTAATTATTTATATGTGCAAACATGTTTAGCTTTTAATTATCTACTAGTTTAAATATGGTTTTGTTCATAGGAAAACCCCTTTAAGGTCAGGGCCCCACGTAGCGTAAATGCAGCAGTACCTGCAAAGTGGATGGGATTCTGGCCAATCCCATCCACATTGCAGAAAAAATATCCGCAGCATGTCAATCATACCTCCGTATAGGTATAATAGAAGCAGAAAGTCCGCAGAGGAAAACTCTGTGGACTTTCTGTGAAAAACTCTGCGGAAAAAAACGCAATGTGATTCCGCCTCAGTCTTTTCCACAGTGTTTATTTTTGCTACGTGGGGCCTTACTAATACTGTACAGAGCACTAAACTTGCATTCACTTGAATAGGACTGAGCGGAACACAAGCCATGTGACAAATGAGCATGAGATCACAGGCCTAGGAAGCAGATGCGGCATGTCCGTGTATTGGAGCTGTGATATACTGAATTATATAGAATGGGTCCATACTGATATTTGGAATAGGGGCCCCACTACCATGTTACCAGTCAATAGTGAATTCAGTTGCAGCACTGCACTCTATATGTTACATGCAGTGTCCTGCTCAATCCTGCTGCGGCTGATTCAGGAACCAAAACCATGGCAAGAAGCTGATTCTGATACCCCATTGTATCTGAGGTTTATCAGCTCTGCTTCAGAGCAGGACAGGTACTCGGAGAGGAATCTGAGACCAAAGACCACCTCTAATGTCATTCCAAATTCTTCCGTGTGACCCTGCCTTTAGTGGGTCCTCAGCTCCAGGTTATTCCTCTGAATACCTGTCTATAACCGTTCTGTTATGGGGATAGAAATATGAGTGGAAATTTCTTTACTGAAACTCATACGACCGGTAACTAGATCAGATGCGTCCTGAGTCTCCCAGTTATGTGGCAGGCATGAGGGAAAACTACTGGAGCTCAGCTGGAGGAAACAGTAATTTACACTGCGGAGGTAATGGAGATCTATGTTATCAGCTGCCGGCTCATCCTTACTGATGGCAGATACACTCCTGTTCCCCTTGCACTGGTGGTGTCAGGTAAACACAAGGTGACATAATGAATTTAATTGTGGATAGAAGTGATGGAGTCTTCCCAGGAACTATAGAGATACATTGTCATTAAACATTCATAACATAAGCCATTGAGCTGTAACCGTCAGATGAAAGAATACATAAGTCTGTCTCTGCAGCAAATATGTCCGAAATATAGGGCAGGTGCAATATACTTATCAGTGCATTGTGTTATGGTATCAGGCTGGGTTCACATCTGCGCTGTTGCAGAAATCGTCGAAAATTGGTGGAGAGAAAAGTCCTGCTATTTTCTCCACCGCTTTCAGTTTTTAAGTGGCGGACACCCGGCAGACCCCATTATAGTCATTGTGGTCCGCCGGTGTCCGTGTGTAACCTCTGTTTTAGCTGTTTGGCTCTCCATTGCTGGGGTCCCCCGGTACAGTGTGGGGGCCACCTTCTGATAAAGTGTCTAGTACAGTATCTGTAAAATATCAGATGGAGCGAGAGGCACAGCTAGGGGGCTCAAGGGGCATTCATTAAAATAATTCAAGGGGGCACATCGGGGGCATTATTATTCTCAAGATTAAGCATTATTACTTCTAAGGGCATTATTAATTTGAGGCAGCATTATTAATTTAAGAGGGGCTCTTAGGGGGCTTTATGAGTTTATGGGACACTCGGGAGACATTATTAATTTAATGGGTCACTCAGGTGTGCTGATAATTCAAAGGACCACACAGGAGCATTGTACATCTGAAGTACGGTATGTGGGGGAAATGTGTTGTGCAGCAGGTACACTAACAAATGGGCTACAACACGCACAGAATTGGGGTAGTAGCAGGAGGGGAAGTTTGTGTAGGTGAGGAAAATGTGGGGAGGATGTTCTATAAGTGAGGAAACAAACGAGTCCTAGCTGCCTGCAAACTTTAGGCTAGGTTCACATGTAGGAATCTGCAATGGATTTGGGAGTGGATTCCGTCCCCGAATCCGTGGCAGATTCCGTTCCAAATCTGCCTCCGATTGCTTTCAATGGGAGGCAGAGATCACTGCAGGACGTGGAAAAAATCAGTGTCCTGACCGATCTTGGCACAGATTCCGCAGCTCCGGAGTCCCTGCCGATTAAGCCCATTCATCTGTGCCTAAACAGCAGAGGAAAGCCGCAACGGAATCCCGATGCAGGGACATTGGCATTCCACCGCGGCGATCCCACGGCCGAATATGGCAGCGGAAAATGAGGATGAATTTCTCTTCGTTTTCCACCGTGTGAACCTAGTCTTACAGAAACAAATTGCAACTGGAAGACGCCATCAAGGCAGTCTGGGCAAGATGGAAAAGACAAGAAATGGGAATGAATACAGTCAGAGATGTAGCCTGTCTCTATAAAAGAGGACTTCACCAGATCTGAAAAATGACATATCACATGTGATAGGCGCTGTTACCCTGAGCTTTTCGTTGTATTGTTTATCCAAATCTGTTTAGCCGTTCCAAAGATATAAGCCCTTGTATTGTTGATTTCAATTAGAGTCTGCTAGCCAAGTGGGCGGTAACACTGTGGTTTCTCTGGGATCTCTGTGTTCTGTATGGCATGTAGTGTTACCACCCACTTGACTAGTATGCACTAATTTGTATCAACTCTAAAAGGACTTATAACTTTGGAATGGCTGAGTGGATTTGGATAAACAAAACACCAAAATGCTCTCGGTGACAGCGCTGATCAGATGATATCTGTCATTGAGCTTTTCAACCCTGGTGACATGTCTTTAAGTAAAGGTATGTAGAATGTTTGTATAGAACCGATATCTCCCATTATATGATCGGTATATTGGTATACTTGGGCCCACTTAGAAGTATTTTTCGCCGTCTGTGCTGGACTTCTAGCTATGTCTCGGGGTGAAGATTAAAGAGCAGTCTTTAAAAATGTAAAAAAAAAATCCACAAGAAAGCTCAATCATCTTATAGCGTCCTTCCTTACATTTATCATAAGTGCGATAGAAATGTAAACTGATGTTTCTAATAGTCATGGCCAAGGGAAAACTACAATACAATAGTCAATACCTATTGATATCTTCAAGTCTTGAAAATGTTACAATGTTTACATTAAAGCCTTATATAACGATTTCCGGATTCTGCAGCCTTGACTAAATATGCATTTTATGACACTATTATTGAATAAATGCAGGCCAGGAACACGGACAATGATTCCAATGGAGAAGAAATGCCTTCAATTTTATGACTATAGATAGTATTATGGCTATTAAAAGGGAATGTGACTGTCTGCTCTGGATCATTAAAGACTAGAAAGATTACGAGTAACCCATCACCGTACATCCTGCCCCTCCCCCACACATAGATAATGCTGGGTCAGAGAGAAGGAAAATCTCCAAGGCTATGAAGGTAAAACAGCATGTCTATTGTATCTATTACACTATGTACATCTCCATACACTTCACAGGAACACTTCTATATTATTTATACATTATACCTCGTAGCAACGCATTGCAGAGCCAGATTTTCTATCATATTAACCCTTTTGCTATGTCATCTTTTAATAGTTGTGATGAATGAGATCTACATAGATTATAAATCATCCAAGTGATCGGTTTCCGAACCACTTGCGCTATTTTCAGAAGAGACATGATATCTTTATGAATGACCAGAAGGAGAAGAATCCTCCATTCCTGGGGGGAGGGGGAAGGAAGATTTATGGGGCTGTACTGAGCAAATTGAGATTATTGTGTAGTAAAATGTTCTTGCCTTATTGTGTTTGCGAAGGCGACTTTGACAGCCCCTTCCCCCTATTATCGTCTTTCACTCATCTTGAGATTTTGCAGAATTGAGAGTCTGTGACTTCGTACTGCAGGAGCTCAGCGTGCCACAGGTTAATGTAATATTTCACGGGGATGGATGACCAGTGGAGGTAAGAAGAAACCTGATCGAGTTTTATCCAATATAAAGGCAATGATGGAAGTAATGTGTCTTTTTTCATTCCAAGTAAGGATACGGCTTTGATGACATTGTTTTTATGAGTTGAGTAACATCACTTGTCTTATTCAGCGCACTGTTCCTATGTACTTTTGTGTATAAATATATGATTCTTCAGATTTTCTGTTCCACTGTTATGAGGGGACCTAAGTATAGTGGTGTGCAAACGTTTTAGGCATGTATGGAAAAAATGCTGCAAAGTAAGAATGTTTTCAGAAATACTTTATTGTTGTTAGTTAACAAAACGAAGTGAATAAAGAAAAGAAAAATCTAAATCCCATTAATATTCAGTGTGACCTTTGCCTTCCGTCAGTTCTTCTCAGTACTTGTAGACAGTTTTTGAAGGAACTCGGCAGGGAGGTTGTTCCCGCCATCTTGGAGAACTAAGCACAGATCTTCTGTGGATGTAGGCCTACTCCAATCCTTCTATCTCTTCATATAATCCCAGATGGACTGGAGGAGATAACGACTCTATGGAGGCCATATCATCATTTCCAGGACTCCTCCTCCAAAGGGCAAAGGTCACACCAAATATTGATGGGATTTACATTTCTCTTTTCTTAATTCACTACATTTTATTAATTCTTACTTCGCAGCATTTTCCCACTCCTGCCTAAAACATTTGCACAGTACTGTAGATCCGGTGAGTGTATTCTCAGTAAATTAGGTCAACTGCTGCTGTTGTTATCCTGGGCTCAAGACCGAAATCGGTCATCAGAGCAATCAAGTAAGGATCCAGAAAAAACAGAGGTCTCCGAGGGCTGCTAAACATAAACCCAGAAGAAAGATGTTTGAGGAACCAGATTGTATTACAACACAGGCAAGGCGTTTTGACACCATGCTGGTATTTTCTTGGAACAATGCATAAGCAGGATCTGTGGAAGAGGAGAAACCGAATCGCAGGACTGCACACAGGACTTTTATCTTCTGTTTAAAGCTGCAGCCCCGCATTGCGAAAATGCCGCAATTTGGCCGTGGTGGAAATGCCGCAGTAAAAAACGCAGCGTTTTACAGTACCTGCAAAGTGGGTGGTATTCTGGCTAATCCCATCCACACTTTGCAGAAAAATATCTGCGGCGGAAATGCTGAGATTTCAAAAACCATTGCATTTTTGTAAATTCCAGCATGCCAGTTATATCTACAGAAACTATGGCAGTTTCCGTACAGATATAGTAGGGCCAGAAAGTCTGCAGAGGAAAACTCTGCGGACTTACTGTGGAAAAAAAAACGTGATGTGTTTCTGCCACAGTCTTTTCTGCAGCACTTTTTGGCTGCAGCTTGCTGCATGAGGCCTTAGCCTAAAACAGTAACAAACAAGGTGGAAGAAAGCTTCTGCCTTCTTTATATTAGGGTGACTGGTGGTGGATGCAGGCGGAGGGGGTTCTGACTGAATTGATCATTCTATGAGACAGATCAGATCAATGGATGAAAACAATGCAGTGTGAAAGTAGCCTTACAATTATACTTTATGCTTTCGAACTACCATGAGTTCTCTAGATGTATCAAAATTAATCTAAATTATTGTTCAGATGGGATAAAACACTTGAATTTCATATACTCTTAGATATTTGGTGGAGATTCCCTGGACTGGATCTTCTCTCAGACTGGATCTAAACATAAAATCTCACCCTCTATATATAGTAGACCAGACTACAGATCCACTAAGGCAAATCTCACCTGACATCTAATAGCAGCAGCCAAGTGGTTGATTCCAATGCAAACACCTCCAACAACTGTGTCAGTGTGGTGTGACAAAATTATCTGAGAACTGAGGAAACATGCTAGCTTTCTCAAAGTATGATCCCCATTAAAAAAAAAAAGATGGATCAGTTGTCTGGGGCCACTTCCGATGCCCATATGGTACTGAAGCTCAGCATCCACTGACTTCAATGGGATCAGAGCTGTAGTTGCGGCACCTGGCCACTATACATGGAGCCATCTTCTTCCGGCTCCATGCAGTATATAGTATGGGCACCAAACAAATGATCCGTGCATGAAACCACATATGTGCCTTTCATCGTTCTTATGTTTATGGCCTATCCTAAGGATAGGCCGTAAATAAAACTTCCTGGAAAACCCCTATAACCTCTAACATACCATGAATCTACTTACAGCCTTATCGCTTATTATCAGTTCCACTGTTATTTATTACTGGTGTATTGTGTCATTCCTTTGCCCTTTTATACAGGATCACTATTACCTTTATCTCCTTTTCTTCCTTACTCTTCATTATTTTTGTCTTTTTACAAGAAGACAAAAATGTATTAAAGTTGCCCATTAAGTCTTAATTAACACAACCGTAAATCATGGTCATGTGCTGTCTGTGACCTTCATGGACGGCAGACTGTCCCATTGCTTTCACTGGGTGCAAACAGACATGCACTACATTGGTGCTACTTATGGGCGTTTCGATATTCACAGAACAAATACTTTGAAAAGTATTCAAAATAGTTTATAAAATAATGGTAGACATTTTCCACGGACATGAAAAATGGGAGAACCATAGACAAAGTACGTCCTAAATCCAGACCCCTGTGGGCGCAAAGTTCATGCTACATGGTCTGTGTTTTTGGCCTGCAATATGACCATGGACGTGTGAATAAGACCATAGATTTTATTCCCAAATTGCAGATACTTTAGGATTTAGTCATTGTGAATTTCACCAAATATGCAACAAAATCCACAACATCATAAAACAAATTCTATATAATATGATATTATTTTGTCTTATATTACAATTAAAACCAAGAAACTCAGCCTCATCCTCCTCCTAAGGATGTTTTTTCAACACTTTGACACCTATAAAAAACCATCAGAACTTCCTCCAAATGGTATAAATAAAAACGTAATTTTGTCCTGCATATAAAGACACTTTACCCAACTCTATACATATATATATATATGAAAAGTTACAGGGTCACAATATGGCGGCACTATTTTTTTTTTTTTTTCTATTTTACAAAGTTTTACATTTTTAAAAGGTATCAAAACATTACAAATACTATATAAATTTGGTATTGCCGTGTTCATACTGACCCGCAGAGTACAGGTGACATATCATTCTTAACACATAGTGAATGCCATAAACATTAAACCCATAAGAAATTGTCGCAAATGCGTTTTTTTTCCAATTCCACCTCATTCTGAATTTTTTGGCAGCTTTTACTGCATTGCACAGGATATTGAAGGGTGCCATTACAAAGTACAATTTGTCCTGCAAACAATAAGCCATCATGTGAACTGAAAAATTAAAAAATTATGGTTTTTGTAATGTGGGGAGGGAAAAACGGAAATGTAAAAACGAAAATTGGCTGTGGCATGAAGAGTTTAAAAAAATAAGGGGCACTTCACATCCGTCATAAGTCCGTTATTTTCAATGGAGCCAAAAGTCCTGCACCCTTTCTTGTTATCCCCACCAAAATAATGAATCTGTGACGGATTTGGTGAAAACGGACACTGACGGGCAACAGTTCAAATCCCATTGAAATCAATGGGATTTTTAACAGATTTATAATGGATGCTAACAATGGTAGTGTGAACACCCCCTAACTATTCTGGCTGTAAAACAGTTTCCTGCAGCAGGAGCTTCCCCCCTCCTCCCAGTCTAAAGTAGGACAAACATATTGTTAAACCACCCTCTCTTGTTTAATCCCAACTCTCCCAGTCCAAGATGGAGCAGATCAGCGAGAGGTTAACTCCTTTATTGTCTGTACGATTTCTACATGACTGTTGCAGGACTTATTCATGCAGAGATGAATAACATTTCCTAGAAAACAGCATGATAGTACAATAAAGAAAAAACACTTAATGGAGAACGCCACCTACATCCAATAATACCATGTATAATTGCAAGGCTGTTGCATACAAAGACCAGGATCTTCACAGATTCTTTTTCTTTAGCTTGTCTTGATGGTTTCTTCCTAGGGTGAATCATGATGGTTTTCCACACCATTTTGCAATATCACTCGGCTTCCTTCAGCTGTTATGAAGTAATTACTTTCCCGTTTCTTCTCTCAATAGGTGATATAACATTAATCTTAGTTTTTCTACCTGGCTGTCCAGAGATAACTGTTGTCATCAGAATGATGATTTTATTTCTCATTTCGGAGTACTTTGCTCCAGTACTCTATTACTATGTCATATTTATATTAGCTGGCACATTACACAGCACCATATAAAGACACAATAATGAAGATCACTGGAGTCCAACACCCAATGACATTAACCATCTAAAGTCCCCCGGTGTTTCTCATCTGTAAGTGTAGTGCATGTCTTGTATTTTGTACGTCATTAAAATCACATTTTGTGCTTAGAAAATGCACATATTCTTCTTCTAATACAAAAATAGAAATGTGTCATATTGTTGTGGGCATTGCGCGTTACATGCAGAAGCAAGTGCACAATGAAAGCTGAAATTGGTTGTCTCACAATGAACATTTATCACCTATCCACTTATCACTACAACTATGGCCCTGAGCCCCCATGGTTCTCCTTTCTGCAGAACCGCAGTGAGCACTGGCTTGTATGGAGTGGTTGTAATAGGCACCAGCGAGCAGGTGCTGGCACCAGGATGGTGGTAATATAGTGCTCCATGTGGCTGGCACCACTATTCTTGCTGCAGCCAATATGCAGCTTCTTTGGCCCTTCTGCTGCCCAGACATCGCCCCCTGCAGATCCACTGGAGTTCCACTGGCGTAGGAGGCAGACACAACACCTGACCTCACACAATATATTCTCCTCACATGCTCCTCTTTACTGTATACTGCATGATACAGTGGATCTTCACAAGGTCAACACAGACAATGGGATGTTAGCGTTACTTGTGCGGCATACTGCAAAACTGGTTTACTACTGTTCATTATATGTTTGCTATGTCTGTCCTGCTGTGTATAGTTATGTATATTGTTTTGCATATGCAACTCTGTATGGTCCCTTAAAGGGACTGTTCCACTGGAAACTGGGATACATAAGCAATGGTTTAGTCCAGCTAGTAAGTTGTGGAATACGAGGAGGAGACTGAGAGTCTTCACCCAGCATCCGCAGAGCGAGGAAGTCTTTATCCAGCCTCCTAAGAGGAAGGTGTGTGAATTAGAGCACAACCTTTGCAACTGCCCTGCAATCCCGAGACAGGGAAAAATAAGCTGACTTCAGCTGTAAGGAGAAATTTTGGAGTGATTCAAGTGCCATTTTGTAGAGCCTTATGACACTTCCAATAGAGGCCTTAGCGTACTGACCATCCTGGTTAAAGAGAATGAGAGTGGAAAGGCTGGCACATAATGAGAGACAGACCAAAGCACAGACTGCTGGGACTACCATTCGCCAAGCTCATCCCAAGCACACAGTGGATCTCTGTGTAAGAACTTTACTACCATTGTTGAGGAAGCTGTCTATTGAATTAATGCTTCAGTTATCCAGTAAATTTGTGTCATTTCAAGAAAAGGGCCCCCATACTAATAATTTTTCAAATATTCCCTACCACTGTATCTGCATTACCATCATGGGCACTCAAACATCCATCTGGTTCTGGAAAACTGAAGACCATTAGGATATGCCCCAGGGTAAGACTACCACCACCAGGTACTCTGGAGACCCCCTCATCTCTGAGAAGAGCTGGAGGCATTGGTTGAGTTTACAAACTTCTGTAACAAGAGCAAGTTTTGCTACTACTACTTCCAGCCTCCGATTCCCTCTAATGGGATACTACAATTCTAAAGGCTTCCAGGCTCTGGCGATTAACAATGTCTCTTTGTTGTTGCAGAGTATGCGCTGCCCATCACCACAGGACACAGGCTCCTATTCACCAGATACTTGTAGAGGTGTGCCAGTTCACTGAACCTGCTGATGTCTAGGTGGAGGTGTCCCTCTCCTCTCAACATATTGCGCTTGCGGCTCTCCTAGCTTGACTGGACTCACTAGATGTTGCTTTCACCAAGCAGCCGTCCTGCAGTGATTGGCCATCCTGCTCATGCAAGCTGTCCCTGCATCTTGCCCCTTGCAAGGTGCGAGAATGTCCCTTAAATAGTGAGCCATCTCCCACCCTGAGTTGCAGGGGTACCCTAGCAGGCCTTATGTCAGTGGGTTGCACTACAGGGGGAGTAACACACAAGGGGTGCAATTTAGAGGCTGAATACTGGAGGTTGTGTCTGCCATTCCTGAATCATTCGGATAGATTCACTATGTATTATGGTACTTTATTCATATTTGCCACTTTTATTATTACAGCATAATCTATCGTGCTACGGTGTAAACCATGACCTGCCTCCCTTAATAATTTAGTAATTTTACTTATTTTATTGGATTTGCTTGGATTCTAACTTTGTGAATTAATAAATTATTATTTAAAAAAGAAAATGTGGTTATTTGCATAGACATTAATTCTGGGTGATACCTGTAGGTAATGTGCAACTTAGTTCCAGCTCTAAGGAATTACATAATACGGCTTCCGAAATTGAAGACATATGCATGTAATACATCATACAAGCTAGTGCAAGCACATTGTAACTCATGCTGTAATGAAACCATACAAGTGGTGCAGACGTTTATTCCTTCCCTGTGTAACAGATGAACTGTTCAAGGTGTGCGTACAACCATCGTGCCAAGTATTAAATGCTTGGGTTACCGCCCACTTGGAAAAAAGGAGCTAATTTACATATAACCTACTGGTTGCCATAAAAAAAAAACTATACAGGGGCACAAATAAATCGTGACTGGTCCTCATTCATGAAAATTATCTTACTGGTGATGAGTCTAGGACCGAGATGAACGAATACATTTCTAACAAATTGAATTCATTATGATTCAGATTCTAGCAAATCCAAAACTTATGGGATTCAATCTCCAAGAATCATCAAGAATCACTCCAAGTGCTTTTAATGAATAAAGTGAGAACTACAGTTCAACCATACATGACTATAAGCCCTGATTGTCCAAGCGCACGTGTTGTCCTGCCAATTCCTTGGTTACTATCCAAGTCTACTGTCTACCTCAGTGATGTCCTCCATCTTCATGATGTCTTTTGGCCCCCATGTCCCTACTGAGGACTGTGATTGGACACAGTGACACGTACGGGACAATGTTCACCATCTCGCTCTGATTCTCTAGTGTTGTCACACCATCTCACATCAATGCACCAGTGTCATCATGTCAATGCGATGATCCTGCAGTGGTTTTTTTGGACCCAAACCTAGTGACAGAAGTTATAAACTATAAAATTTACATTTAGTGCAGTATAGATCTATTGAAAGTTTCTGTCCATAGCTGTAAACATTGGTAACATATGTGGAGAGGATTGTTTAGTCTTCTCTGTGCAGTAGTCGTGAGCTATTACTTAAACGTCTTTGTAGACAGCTCCGTGCCTGCAGCTAGGACCTGCTGACATTATATTGTATATGACAGCTACTAGATGACTGCTGCACATAAATAACATGTCAAAAGCATGAACTATTCTTTTCTCGCTTGACTCTCATGTTTCCTATCACATTTATACTAAATGTATACAACAAAATACTATTTTAAGCACTTGGAAGAATTTGCACTAGTAGATGTTTTGGACCTATCACATTGAGTCTTCATGGAGTATGCGTACAGTATAATGCAAACCTGTATGGTTAATAAAATGAAGGAAAGCTATAGAGGGGTGGACATACTGTAGGTGGGACCTGTGCAGCTGCACACGAGTGCAGTAAATAAAGTGGGCCACTGCCATCTTAAAGGGGTTGTCCGGAATAACTGGAAATCCCTACACTAATCTAAACACCCTCCTACTTTCTAAATAACATAATTAATCAAAAATGTATATTTACCCATATCCCTGGGGCGGTCAGGGACATTTTCTGATTATCTGGTGATGATCCGTTTCCCCATTTCCAGAAACGGATCGTCACTACTACCCCCCCTCCATCCACCCCATTATACTTACCTTCTACGCTTCTTCCTGGGGGACGGCTCCTCCTTCTTTAGTAATTCTGCAGGTAAGGTAATAAACCTTCTGTGCCTTCTCGATCACTGTGTATACAGCGCTCAATGAGCGCTGTATACACCGCTACGGGCGCTGCCATCTTGCAGCTCCCCTATGACCCAGTGGTCACATGATTCGCCGGGATCAGCTCTGTAGTAACGGGCAGGAGGCTGTATTCCTCCTGCAACTGGGGCTAAACGTACCAGCCTCAGTTACAGGGGAAATCAGCCTTCCCCAAAAAAAAAAAGGTAATCAGATGTCCCCATTATGACCTTAAGGGGACACAATGTAAAAAAAATTAAATAATGAATAGAAAAGTAAAAAAAAAAAAAAAAATGTAAATAAAATAATTAAAAATAAATAAATAAATAATACGCCATAAAATGCCCTTATTACAGGTTATAGCCCCACCCCCAGCGACACCATAAAAAATAAAAATTACCGTTACGGAGAGGAAAACCTATTTTATAAAGTTTTTTAGTAGCACTTTGTGTTATTAAATTAAAAAAAATAAAGTGAAAAACAGACCCGTTTTCCCTCTTCTTTTGTTTATATTTTCCCGGATACAAAAAAAAAATGAAAACACATGCAGAAATAAAAACAGCATAAAAATAAAGCCCTATGTGTCACCGTAAAAAGACGCAGAAATTAATTGAATAATGCATATGATAAAAATCTTACAGCCCTCAAAACGGCACATACAAAAAAAACCCGAAAATGTGTCTGTTCCTGGACCAGAAATTGGCCCGGTACAGAAGTGGTTAAGGGATGCCTTCAGTTTGGCAGTCCAAAAAGATATGGGCTCCCTTCTTACACCCAAGACTCTCACTAAGGACACAAAGTAGTTTAGGGTGATTGGGACATTTGATGAAGCAGATAAAGAAGTGCTAAAGAAAACTGGGGCATGCTGCTGGATAATTGGTCCTAGACCAGAAATCACCTTCAAGAAGGGCAGGAGTTCCACAGATCACCTTGTTAACAGTCACTACACTCTGCCACCTTAAGCAGGCGACTGACTTTCATGCCACCCATTAGACATGTTTAGATTTGGCAGTCTTTAAGATCACAGATAGTTATTCATATATATTGCTGGATGGCTTCTGTCATACAAATGAATGCAAGGACTGCCCAACTATTCAAATGAATAGCGGGCATTGATACTTAACATCTCAGGTGGATTGTGCTAGATCTGCTATATCTGTATCAATGTGTCAACTATCTAGTTTGTACACTGGTGAAAAGTTCTTGCCTTTTTGTGAGCTTTTTCACTGGCAAGAATTTTATGATAAAGGACTGCAAGTCCCGAGGTGTAATTTATGTTGCCAGCTGTACATGCCCACTCAATGATGAAGGTAAAAAAAAAAAAAAATCAATTTCTGCATGAGGCATCATTATAATGACATAATAAATCAAAAAGATACTCTATTCCATTTCTACTGTGTGAACAGACCTTAATAGTTAATTGGCTGTAGGGTGGAAAAGAAACCTCATGTTACTTATGCCCTATCACTGTTGACAAGCGTAGAGTGGGGAGACATGTTATGTGTAACTTTACCCATCTTCTGATTCACCCGAGCCCCTAAATAGGGTGAAGCTGGCTGAATAAATGGAGGAGGGTTTAGCAGCACTATGGCCATTGCCATTTAATGCTGCTTCAAGACACTTTGCCCATGTCCAGGGGTGACACAATAGGTAAATGTGCTGTTTTGTACAATGGTCCAGCATTCTATTAAAATTAGGGCAGGACACACAGAGCTGCATAATCCAGTCACCGGCCAATATCTGTATATATACATATACAAAGTGCCTTTGAGTACATGGAGTGTAGAGGTTAATGTTGGATAAAGATTAGGAAATGTGATAGGTATGCTTGAAAATATGTGTTTCAGAGCTGCTCAAAAGTGAGGTTATTGTGCATTAGCTTGATTGTTTGGTGTAGTACATTCAAGAGAACTGATACAGCATGAGAAAAGTCTTGGATACAATAGGAGATTCAGATTATGGAAAATGTCAGTCTTAGATTATTGGTAGAATGTAGAGCACAGATAAGGTGCTAGACAGAGATGATGGAGGAGATACTGTATAAGGTGATAACCGTGGAGAACTTTGTGGGTCTGCGTAATAAGTTCAAATTGTATTCTAAAATGAACAGGCAACCAATGCAGTGATTGACTTCAGCGTAGTGGTTGGACAGAAATATCAGCCTGGTTGTAGAGAGGAGCAAACTGGTTCAGAATGGACTAGATTCAGCCCAAATTTTCCTAAAGTTATGATCGTGTTCTGAATCTTAAACTTTTGGAGTTTTACTGCCATGAATGACTATTATGCTGTCGGGTCTTTTTAGACTCCAGAGTATAATAAGTGGAGGCCCGGGGAGGTGCAGAAACATAGTAAACTATTATACTCACTTTCCCTCACCTCTCCTGGGTTCTCTCATTGTGGACGTCTTTCGGCCTCTTCCTTCTGGGTGACATCACAGGCCCTGGGGGCACGCCAACATTATGACGCTTGCATTAAAGAGCCATGCTGTTGGCACATCCCACGTGACTGCTGAGACCCATTCACAGGCCACAGTAGTTCCCTGGGGCCTGTGATGTCACCCAGAAGGCCAGAAGAGCCCAGGAGAGGTAAGTGTAGGAAGTATAATTGTTTAGTATGCTTCCGTATGTCCCCTGTTCTCCATTCATACTCTGAAGAGATCTCCGAGTATAATAATAGAAACCTCTGATTCTTTGGCCCAAAATAAAACAGGCAGACGAACCTCACAAATATTTGTGAAATGAATCCTGCAAGGTAGAGATTGGTGAGGCAAAGACTGATTAGTAATGAGTTACAGTAGTCAAGACAAGAATGAATCAGGGCGACGGTAAGGATTTCTGCTGTTTCAGCTGTGACATAAGGTCAGATTTTAGAGATGTTTTTGAGGTGTTGGTGACATGAGTGTACAAGAAACTTAATAAAAGTAGAGAAGGACAGATCTGAGTCAAATATAAACCCAAGACAGCTGGCATACTGCCTCTATGTCATGGTAATACCACACATCGAGAGAGCAATAATAGCTTCAGATGGGCTAGAAGATGGTGGAAGCACAAGTTTTTGAAAGATTCCTTTTCAGAGAGAGGACATGTCAGAGACAGCAGATAGACGACTGATGTCTTATAGTAGTGCAGGGGTGGTGTCATAGGATAAGGTTTATAATTGGGTGTCATTTACCTAGACATGGTACTGAAAGCCGAATCTGATGATAGTTTGTCCAACCGGAGCTATATAGAGAGAAATTGGGAGAGGGCCTAGGAATGACCATTTCAGCTTTTTGGCAGAAACATGTAGGTCACACTGTTTAAGACCTTTTTTTTTTTACCTAAATATAAGCTACAGCTAGATTTTATATTGTACCTGTCGTGTCAGTCATTATCCAGGAGTGGATCAGTCAAGCACAGCCATCCTTACATTAACAGTGACAAGAGAACATCACTTGTCACAATTGCTGAACGTTGCCCTTGGCAAGTTATCAATACAGAAACTTTTCTAAAAGTTACACTCTGTGGATATATTGTACTCATTCTCTACCATTAGGGTAAAACCTGTCTAAATCTTCTTGATGTTCATTTAATAAGTAAAAAGTGATCAATTAATGAAGCCTTGCTCAGAACTTCGAGCAATTTTCTTCTCAGTAGTATGTCTTTCAATAGCCTGCATTAGGAGAGGTATTTACAGGTTGTATCAGAGCTAAATTGCTGCCTCCTACCGGAAAATGAGGAATAGGTCATAAGGTCTTGATGCCAATTTTAAAATTCGGGCCGTCGTTTTCCTGCACTTCCATCAATTCCGCAGTCATTGCCCTACGATAGAAGGGGTCACCAGGCTTGCTTCATTTTCTTCTGTGATGTTTCCTCACCACAAATGAGACCAACTGCTAAGAGCAAACAGTGAGAGAAGATGACACGGCCATATATATGGAACACTTAGCGATAACAAATGACATCGCTCACCTGCTAGACATATATATGTGCTCAGAGAATACTTTACTAAGTGACCTCAATCTATTGTATTGTCTCATCACACACTGTAAGGACTATAGACATATTCTGAAGCAATACATCTTTATTTTTCTAAATGTAATGCAGTAGCCAGGGGTGGACAGAGCGTGGTCTCGACCTCTGGGCAATAATGGTCATGGGCCCCTTATCAATCACTGTTGTTATAATACATTACACAATGCTTCTGCATTTATACCTGAAAATAAAATATACCTATTGTTTCAGGTAACTTTTCAGGATAAGCTACTATGTGTATGGATCAGAGGCGTAGCTAGTGGGGGGGGGGGGCAGAGCCCCAGGCCCCTGATTTTGTGGGGCCCACTTCGGGGCTGCCACGAATAAACACAAAAAGTTCAACTAATGCAGTTGAAATACATCGTAGAGCAGGAAGGTGTTGGCTTCCTGCTCTACCATTCTATAACCTGTAGGCCCTGGCAGCAACTAAGATGTCAGACGTCCTGTTGTGATGGTACATTGTAGACTGCAGGCCTGCATAGAACATACAGCAAGAATAGAGTGACAAGTCTGTGCATCAGGGTTCGAAGCCAGGTGAGTAGTATTCTTTTTCTTTTTTTTGGGGGGGTGGGGCTGTAGGGGCCTTATTAATATAAGTGGGGCATTGGGAAGCAGTATTTATGTAGGAAGGTATTAACTTCTGGGGTATTGAGCTGTAGTAATTTAAGGTGGGCATTATTGGTTTAAGTAGGCATATAGGAGTATTATTAATTAAGGATGACACGGGGTTCTATTAATTGAGGTCACTTGTAGATGTTTGCCCCCCCCCCCCATGCTGAACCCCTAGCTCTGCCTTTGGTATGTATATAGCAGGAACACTATTTATGCCTATTATATGACTTATATTTTGCATTATTTAGTAGTTTCCCCTCTGTTTCAGGAAAACACTGCAGAAAATGAAGTGATAGTAGAAATACAAACTGCAGATTATCTCCTGTTTACTTGTATCTTTTATTTGTAGTTTTTGGTCATTTTTTTTTTTAATCCACAATATCTATAAATTACAAAAAAAGACATAAAAATGTACCTATAGCAAAAAATTACATAGAAATAAAAATTTTAATCTTTTTAGGATGGATTCATTGGGTCTGGTTGGTCGTCTTGGTCGACCTATCAGTCCTAAATTCTCACAAGAACATTGTGGTACAACAGTTCACCTTGGGACAGTCTTCCAGCCATTGATGTAAGTCACTATTTTCATGAGCTTCATTCCACTCCAGGGGTTACATCATCCCTCTTCCTCCCAATAGGGAAAGAAAGGGTTGACACACTTCACCGCAAACCCAAAGTGCTGAAGCTGCAAAAAACCACTTTAATAACCTTGGTCCTATAAGGTAAACACAATAATTAGGTACTCAGTGTTAATTGGAACCCAGTTCATGCATCCATGTCCAGCATTTCAACCCCATAACCACGCCTGGGAGAGACCACCAGCCATGCTTTACGAGAGCTTAGTTCCAATAGTTCCAATCTTATACTTTAGTGCATCGGGCTGAGGGTATTGCCACCATTAGTATTTATCACCTACATAAAGGAACCCCACTGTCCTCTAGTCTTTGCAGGGAAAAGGAGAATTCTACAGTCAATGGGGTCATGGTGGTTGGATGGCCACCAATAATTACAACCTTTCCTCTGGATAGTAGATGAATGCTATAGAAGAAACTCTTTAACAAGCAATACTTTTACTGGCTGACTTAATCTAAATGCAAATAGTACATAGCTTGATCCTGCAGTTTGACACTGTTCACAACTACATTGTTCATTTCTGTCTTTCTGCTTCGTCATAACAACATGCTGCTCGATTTTGTCCACCATTTTTGAATGAATTTGCGGTGGAGGTCCCTAGTATTATTTCAAACACACAACTTTATGTGCTACTTATTTTAACCTTCTAGGCTGGTTTAAAAAGAGCTAGTTGAAAGATAGTAACCTATCACTACAGTACCAGACTAATGTACACATAGGGTTAGCTTGTAGTCTGTAACCAAGAAAACACATAGACCAGCATAGGAGCTGTATACATAAATAATTCACAAATAGAATTTGCATCATTTGAAACTTGCTGCTCAAAAGATTACACTTGTAAGCTGCTACAGATCATGTGATCAGTTCACACATACTGATTCAGCCGCAGTATCCCGTGGCCCAAGACTCCCTTCTGAGTAGGCCCATTCATCTGGGCCTATTCAGCAGCGGAAAGCCGCAATGGAATGCCTATGCCCTGCACTACGGCTGAATACGGCTGGAATTTCTCTTCATTTTCCACCATGTAAACGTACCCTCAGAATAGATTTACTAATAAGTTATAATGATGTTATAAGTCACTTGTAATAATAAATACTATTATATGTGGCAAGTGCATACAAGTATATATGATATAGTATATATGAAGTTTATATAGAGGCAGCCTCTGTAGCTTCCTGGAGGTCCTTGGAGTGAGAGTGCCCATTCATTGTTGATCTCACTCCATTATTATTAGGTGCTGAGAACCTGCATGGAGATGGGGTCATGACTCTCGGCGTACCCATGTGACTGAAGAGACCCCAGACTCTATTTGTTCGGTTTCTAAAAAAGCAAACCATTTGGAATATTTGGGTCGAACCTGGCTCAGTAAGAGTTAGTTTGCCCATCTCTAGTGGAGATATTTCTCAGTTTATGTATTGAGTATGGGACCTTCATTTGAGCTGCATTTCTTATTTCCTTTACTACCACCAGAGCTTTCCCTATTCGGTACAAATAACATTTGCCTTCTCAGTCTATTTTACTTACTCTATGTGACAGTGTCTCTCCATAGGGCTATTTTTCTTTGTTATACTTTCACAATTTTATATAATATTATGGCCAAACTAAATTGAATCCTGTAGTGTAGAAAATTCAATGTGTTATTCTCTTGCCCTTGCAGTCACCATGTTAAGACGTTCCATTGCAGTCAATGTAGAGAATTATGGGAGACCGAGATGGCTGTCTTGATCTATTTCTTCCAACAGATTGTAAACTCTCATTAACCAGATTGCCATTGACGCTATCTGAAGTTGTGTTTTCTTTCTTGTCCGTGTTTTATTCTTACAGCATCAAATGGTTTTATCTATTGTGTTTTTTGTACTATGTATTCACTTTCTTCCTACCACAAGACATGCTGTGCACCAAAGATTAGAAATAGAAGTGACAGATGGCCCCTATAAACTAGTGTATGGACTATATATAGCTTTCATACAATACAGTCAAAGGATACAAATGAATTTTTCAATGTATGAAATGAAACATAGAAGCAAGAAACAAGTCTTAGATTATAGTCCCTGGTGCAATTTCCATCTTTTTTTTTTTTTTTATTTGATTTTCATATGCTGTATATCTGGTTACATTGAATAGTGTCACATTTACGACTGGATCGAGCTTCATGCAAAGCAGACCTTGTCCATAGGTAGCCCTTGGTAGAAGGGTTCCATCTAAAGGGAGTATTTACATTGAACAGTATGTATTGTATGTTCAGGTATATGTAAATTATGCATATTAATACATATTTGAAGAAATAATTTACATATTACTTAAAGGGAATGTATAATGAATGTTTGCAAGGTTCCCGGTTCCTGTGGCTGCAAAACGTTCCAAAGGACGTTGCTCTAGAAGACTTGTGTTTGTTCAAATGTAAGTTTTCACCTTAAACTGTGTTCCTTTTACAAAGAGTAGGCTTTCTCCTGGCAACCCTTCTAAAAAAGCCATACTTGTTCATTCTATTTTTAATTGTACTGTCATGAAGATGAACATTTAACATGCTAACTGAGGCCTATAGAGTCTCGGATCTAACTTTTAGGGGTTTTTTGCAAGTCTTCTGAGCATTGCCAAATATGACCATCAAGGTGAATTTGTTGGGATGTCCTCTTCTGGAAACAACAACAAACATTTGTAAGATGCGTTTCTCACAATGTCAACTGACTTGAATGTTTTCTTATTGTGAACAATCTTTCGCACTGTAGAATGATGGAATTTATTGGAAATGGTCGTATACCCTTTCTGAAATTGATAGGCAGTAACAATTGTTTCTTTAAGATCATTGCTGATGTCTTTACTCCTTGACATTGTGTTAACACATACCTGAATGGTCCTGACCAAGAAACTGCCAAAACTTTTGCTTTTATAGAATAGGTCACACTTGATGATGATCAAGGGCAGTCCCCTGCCTACCATTTATAATACAGGCATCTTTTCATGTGGCCAAAGTCTTTGGGCCCTCTCAGGCACCAGGGCCTGATTATGTTTGCATCATCTGTATCCTCTATACTCATGGCTCTGAATTTATGTGTTTATTATGCAATTAGTGAGAGTGAAGGATACTCATAGTGGAAAAAGGTAACACCTGTAGGGTGCTAGATATAAGTTCTATGCAATGTTCACCTTTATTTTAACACACGTGACTTAAAGAGGACCTTTAACCACCTCCAACAAGTCCAGTTCTTTACATCAAATAACAGGAGCTACTACATTGATTCTGACACAGTTGAATTTTTTTTCTCCACTCCCCACCGTTCCCGAGCAACCCATGCTCTTAAGTTTGGTGCCTGATATGCTATTTAGGCCTCTGATTGGAGCTCTGACTCACAACCCCTGCCTGACTCCGCCCTTTCTGACATTGCAGAGCTTAAATAGCACACCAGGCATCAAAACTACCTGTTTGCGAACGGTGGGGGCTAGAGAGAAAATTCCAACTGTGCTGGAATCAGTGAAGCTGCACCTATTCACAAATGCTAAGAACTAGATTTGGTAGAGGTGGTAAAAGGTCCTCTTTAAAGGGTACCTATCATTTTTATTATTATAAGCTTCTAACATGTCATAGTGACCAGTGTTTTGACCAGTAGAGGTTTGGATGTTGGGAGCCTCACCGACCCTCATGTGAGAGCTGTGCTCCTTTGTTTCTCCTCCACTCCTCTCAGAGAAAAAAGATTGCAGCATATGGTTTCATAGAAATTTTATGGTTTTTCTACATATCCATATACCACAGGCTGAGCTCTACATGGACAGTCGACAGATACAAACATGTTTCTTTGTTTTAACGATAGATCAAAACTATGTCACTATAGCATGTTGGAATTTTGTAAAAGTGATAGATACCCTTTAAGATGTAGCTTATTTAATGGGTAGAATTTAAGGCACCAGACAATCTGTAACTACAAGCAAAGATCAGGAGAAAAAGGTATGGTCTACTTGATGGGATTAGTCTAATGTATCGTGTCTACTATTTCATGATGTGTTAAGCTGAATGTACTGATTTCATGTTATACAGAATGATTTGACAATCCACGTTCGTTGTGTAAACCTCTGGGAATCAATACCGGTTCTCTATTTTTAAGGAACTTTTATCTTGCTAGGTGAGACATCTACCACCACTAAGATGGTTGACTCCATGATGAAGAAGTTCACGCGTTGATGTTACAATAAAAGCCTTCATAAATTCATTTCTTTTAATAATACTTCTGAGGATTATCGACCTTGAGATGCCTGAAATCTACATTCATTTTGCTTTGTAGTCTGACATATTTCACTGTGATCTGATCATGTCCAAATTATTAGTGAATACAAGTTCTCTGATAGAATTATTCACATGAGGATTAGTGCACAGGCTGGGAGATGAAACGGTGGCCCTGCCTGCTATCAGAAGCTCATACACACCTCACCTGAATATTAATTTCTCCGGCAGTCATCGGGGGCCTATTATTTTCCACTGAAACATTAGGAGGACTGGAAACAATTTAGGGACGTCATATTATCTATGACTCGTGCTCCTAGGTAGAAGCAAGTACATGATTCTGCAGAAACTCAGCAAGTCCCCAGTTCTTCATTAACATTTGTAATTCGCAAGCAAGAAAACAGAATCAGTTCAAGACCCTTGGGAGAGTCAGTAAGTATCAGGAGGAGCAGACATCGTTCCGTCGCTCAGCAACGCTAGAAAACATGCACTGTCTGGAATAATGTATTAGTGAATGGCAAATGTCTATGCTGATAACATTCTGGCTAAACTGGGTCAGGTAACAAAAAAAAATTAGGCACATGCCTCTTAGTAAATTGGGTACATTCCTTGCTCTTCGAGCACCAGAGCCCTCAAGTCTAGGCCATCTAGTTGCTGGTGTAGATCTTGAACTGTAATATCTACTGGTTTTTGGTGTAAACTATGGTATATTGGGCGGGTCGCTGAAGACCAAACTATTCCTGCAAATCACTGCCCACCTACCTTTTTAACATGAACAGTGTGCATACATTGGTGGGGGTTTTTTTTTTTACATCCGAGAACTGATGTAGGGTTTTGATTTTCCCCCAATGAGTTTAGAGTGACCAGACCGTGGAACATAGTGTATAAGTCTCTACTGAAATATAGAACCATAGGACGGTCATGCAGGCTTAATGCTGTGTACACCATGACCTATGGAAATTCATGATCTACAGCTCTTAACTTGGTTTATAAATACTTCTTTTGGGTCATGCTTAATTTTAATAAGGGAAAATGATATTTAAAGTGCTTGTCCATGATTTTTGATTGGAGGGAGGGCAACAGCCGACCCCCCCCCCCCATGAATTAGCTGTCTGGAAGTGCGTCTGGCTCCTAAAATATGCAGTGCATTGAGCCAGAAGCAGATAGCTTTGTGCCTTGTATAGTGGCCAGGCAGTGTTGCTGCAACTCTGCTCCCATTGACTTCAGTAGGAGCAGAATTGCATGGGACTATCTGCTTCAGGCTCAGTGCACTGTATAGTACAGGGATACACCTCTGAACAACTAATCAGATATTAGGATAGCCCTTTAAAAAAAAATAATGAACGACCCCTTTAAGAGGGGTCCCCTTCTATGAGCTGTGTGTACATTATATGGATGGCACTCAAGTAAACAGTTATGACTTTGGCAGGACTCTCCCATAAAACCAACCATATATTTATGGGTTACCCTAAGAAATCCATATCACTTTACCTTTTTCCTGAGTACAATATGTATTACTATAGGGCTACCTACCAGTGATATGGTTCTGCTCTACTGCCTAGTTATAGTTATGTTATGATATGTCCCTTGGGTCAACTAAATCCACTAATTCAGCCATAAAGATGAACTTTTACTTATAAAAGATAACAAAATGGTTACGTAAAATAAAACCCCTCCCCGCATTACTAGGCTTCCATTTACTGCACTGAAAATGTCAGATTGTCCCTACTGTGAACATTGAATGAGAAATAGTTGTGTCTAACAAATGTGCCCATAAAGACAAGAAAGAATCCACATTTTTTGGCCTTTCTGGTTAATGGTCATTTACAAAGTTCATTCCTAGTAGCACTGGGTAGGATATACATGGCGGCCAGCTGAAAACCCCTCAATCCTCGGCCATCTGGAATCTGCCTCTTCCTGTCCCTTAGCATTATTTGAAACAATTCTAGTTAAAATCCACAACATTTTGGATGTGTTCCTGCATGTTTTGTGTGCCATCTTGTCCAGCATCCCCTTGTCCAAGATAATAGCATTTTACAACCAATAATTACTTTGCCAAAGACCAATTGTTCTTGGATGGATCTCAAGAAGCCCCTCATCAGTGTAGATCCTGCTGTATGGAGACGTTCTAAACAGCAGCTGCCTGGAAACATGGCAAACATCTGTCAGATGTACAATACAAGACAATTACAAGGCCTAAATTGTGCCGTTTATCATCTCGGTAGTTGGGGATGTATGCAGAAGATCCCTGTTATGTACACACTTATGTATTACCTACAGTAGACAAGAATTAATTCAAGATTGTATTTCTAAGAGGGTTTCTACCCAAAATATAAAAAGAACATATAGTTGTAAATCAGATGTTATAATAATAATGTATTATTATATTAATAGAATTATACCTATTTCAGAGAGAAAAAAAAAAGAAATACATGGACTGCACATCCCAATATTATTCATTGATCTTATGCTTCTCAGCAAAATCTACTAAAATGAACATGAGGTTCTTAGTATACAGATTGATCAAGGTGTATAAGCCTACTAGCCTCTTCAAGGTAACTTTTGCATAGTTGGTCCCTACTCGATTGGGGGCACAGCAACCGTCACAGCACAGTGATCACAGGTAGAGTGACCCAACAGCCCAACAACAACCCTGCCGCAAGGCTAACCCCCAGGCTCTGGGCCACACCGGCCACAATCACAGCACCACAGCAATGATGCTGCACACCATGTGAACAGATCTCAAAAAAGTCACATGTTCAGTTCCTAGCCTGGCAGCAGGGGTGTTGCTGGGGGCTGCGTCGCTCTCCCTGTGGGCGCTTTGTTGGGGTGATGGTGGTAGCTGTGCAGCGCTGCACCCAGTAGAGTTGACCTTGATCAATATGTATACTAAGAACCTTGTGTTCATGTTTGTAGATCTGCTGAGAAGCATAAGATCAATGTATAATATTGGGATGTGCGGTCCATGTGACCCAAACATGTAGTGACACCATGATGTATTTAGGCACGGAGTGCCTACAATTAACTCCATACCCTGTGTCCCCCATACTGGTTTCAGACAGGCACCTAACTTCCAGAAGTTTTCTTTTATAATAGGAAAGAGTTGGATTCTTCTAGATTGTCTGTAAGGTCTGTAGATTTCCCTGTTCAATATATTGCTGTACTGAACAGCTCTCAAAAAGAAGGGAGGTCTTTACAGGGTTTGCAGACTGACTTAAGGGGAGAACCTACAGTATAAGTGGCAAGGATTTCTGCAAGGAGATCAGTACCTTTTAAGAGCCAAGGACAGAAATGTAAGCAAGTATCCTGAGTTTTGCCAGATGACACTTGCTTGTAGCTACAGTATAAAGCATCCTGTATTGGACTGGATCTGAAGATTCCTTTAATCAGTTGTCTGTTTTTTATTTCTGTTTTTGTCAATAAGCAGCTTTTTGAAGCAATGAATGCTTTGCTATTGCTCCAAAAAGGTAAGCAGTAACACCCTCGCTGCCCCAAATAGCTCAGGGTGCCCAGGGATCTACATTACTTCAATGTGCCAAACCAGGTCCCAGTAGGTTACCTGATTGGGGCTGGCCCACGCTGCTACCATCCATCCATGTGATTTGGATGGCCAACTGCTACCTGCAATAACATGGCAGTAGTAATATGATTTAGACTGAGAAGTCTGGTGCGAGCAGTGGACTCTCAGAGTAAGTTACTAGACACAAATCATACCTGTCATTTGGTGGAAACGGAGAATGTCACCTCCATTTGTTGCCTCTGCCACTTCTGTCTGCACGTCTCTCTGGCAGATATGTGAATGTGAAGTCAAGTGCCCAGCCAGCAAACACAATGCCATCTGCTTCAATAGTATTCACTTCACTGACAAAGGACAACAGTGACAGTAAAGTGGGTACCAGTGAAGTGGGACAGAAGGTGAGGCAGCGGGATGGGACACAGCAGCAGACATGATATTGGTCAGGTATGGGTAGTGGTGGTGGTGATTCATCACTTCCAGGAACAAAGAGGGCTCCATTGGAGAGGGCCCATTGCTGGCGGCATGTACATAGCCTAAAACAACATATTATTATGGCCATTGGGCTTCTTTTCATTAGATCTGTGACTGGGCCCCTGATGGCAGTACTGATCAGTCGAAAAACATTTCCTGGTCAGATAAAACCTGATATCTGATGGGAGGCTCAGTATTTGGCCCACCTGCATGAATGGGAGAATCCTTACTGTCAGATGTCCATAGTTAAGGCTTGTGGAGATGGAGTAATAGGGCTTGGTGGATTAGGCATGATTTCTTGGCACGCCCTGAGTCCTCTGATACCTGTGAATGCCACAACAAACTTCTGTAGTTCTGCAGACCAAAGGAGGTCCAATACTCTACTAGATGAGGGTCTCTATTAAAGTGGACATCCAGGGTATGAGAAAGTACATTATATTGATAACTTAGCAAAAGTATTGAGTTACATAAAAAAAGAGACCAAAGTTTTGGAACCTACAGCTCTCAGTAGGGAATGACATATGGATGCCGGTTACTTATATAACACTATATGTCATCGGAGATGAATCAGTGCAATGGAAAAAGATTGCAGGGCAAGGGGTGTTTGTAATGTACCAAGAGAAGGCAAAGTGTCATAGACGGTAATTCCAGGCACAAGTATAATGTGTGCTCACACCGAGAAATCTGTCATCTGAAATTAGTCTTGTTTTCTGCCTTTATGTAATAGGTGAAAGCACTTTCTACCCATTACCTGATGCCGCCTTACACCTAAGATGTGCCCTGCTCCTCAGCTCCTCAGCTCTTCATTGATGACACCAATTTGAAGATGAAATATAATTGAAGTAAAAACACAGTTCACACATAAAAGCTTCTCTAATGTTTGACCGCATTTTCTATTTTCCTCATCCCCAACTATTTTTTAGACATTTCTTTTCTTCTTTCTTTATTTCCTATAGGGTTGGGGTTGGCTCTATAAATTGTTGCATTGTCATTCCTGAGAGCGGGGAAAAATTTGGCAAAATAAAAGAAAGTCAAAGATGGAGATATGTAGCAGAGCTGAATATGTAGTATTAAAGGGTTTGGCCAGGAATGTTTTTATCTCATTGGTGGGGCCCCTGAACGGATCAGATGTATGGGCCACTTCTGACGCCCATACAATACACTGCATGGAGAAGAAGTGGTTGGTTCGGGTTCCTGTATAGAGTCTGGGGCACCAGTACTGCAGCAATGGGAACTGCTGCAATACCGGCACCAGCCACTATGCAGTGGATGGAGCCAACTGCTTCCAGCTCCGTGCAATTGGCTCTGTTCAAACCAAAAATAAATGTAAAAAAGTTTTTTAATTATATAAAAAAAAGTCTTTAAATTCAAATTACCCCCTTGCACCATATTTCCATATAAAATAATCTTACTGATGGTTAGAGTAAAGTACATTACTTGAATAGGAGCAGAGCCGCTTCCAGTCCCATCCTGCACAGCAGCTTCCAATGCCAGGTCATGGCTGGATCAGCTAAAAGGTGCAGGGCTAAGTATTACCAGCAATAAAAACCTAGTAATGCCCCCCATACAGACAGACAGTATTGCTATACATTACTTGACACCGCCCTACAGTGCCCAAATAATACTGTTATAAATAGGCCAAATACGTCCACACAGATCCCGGGGCCTGGAGGTTGTGTCCCCCCCCCCGGAGGCTGAGGGGGCCCTAAGGCCTCATTACAGTATTATACACAGCACCAGGTAAGTGGGGGCCCTGTGACAGAATTTGCATCTGGACTCAGGAGCTTCTAGCTATGCCTCTTGCATAATATTATCATACAATGCAAAAATAATAGCGCCATGCAGAGTCCATATAACGTTATATAGTGTCACCAGAACCCAGCATATCAACCCCGTTCCACAGGAAGATAGACAAGGTTTTTCCCTTGCCTCTGTTGCCGAGATGTTGCCTTACTCGTCGTTATGCAAATTATTTCATTTATATATAGACAAAAACAGCGATATTTCAGCAATGGAGGCATTGATTCACAAGGGGGAAACACCATTTGATTCAGGTGACTCTAACCTATCTATCTATGGGTGGGCTGGGTTGATGAGCTGGGTCCCTTTAACAACAAGTCCATACAATGACACATTTTCTTTATCTTTTATGTGGTTCGCACCCTTATAGTGGCTTCTCCCAGTTATAACGTTCCTCTCCATTTTGCTATATTGATGTCTCTTTACTCTTTGGTTATATATTCTATCTTCTCCCTTGCCCGCCTAACCGCAGTTGTGTTCCTTCCGGCTCTCTGATTCCAGCTTCCATTATTCATTGCTAGCAGTCCCGTTCGCTCTCCATTACCAGTTTTAACTCTTCTACTGCCTCAGTGGTGGCAATTTTTTTCCCCTATCCCACCCCCCAAGTGACAGCAGTTTTCTTCCCCTCCGTGCCCTCCTCAACCTTTTGCAGATGTGATTTACACTAGGATCACACCTGCGTTGGGGTTCCTGTTCTTCGGATCCGCTTGGGGACCCAAAAACGGAAACCCAATCCGCTTTCTGACGGATTTGTGGCTGAGAATTGCAGAGAGAAAAGTCCTGCTTGCATCTCCAAACGGTCACCGAGTGCAGGTGTGAACCCAGCCTTAGTTTCTCTGTGGCATTGTTTATGGATCACTTACATTACTGTACTTTAGTATAAAGCGCAGCCTTATTAAACATTACCAGCGAGATCTTCTGCTAAATTTTGGCGCATACGTCATGGGCTGTACTTATTTATACCCACATATGTCTTCAACATTTTGACTTCTTTTTGCTGCATAAATAAAGACAAAATGAAATCTGTTTTCTGCAGATATCTCATACACCAAATCTAATTTTAAGACTAGGTGAGGAGCAGATGATTGTTACTTATGTCCCGCTATGTAAAATCACAGATGTACAGAACATACCCAGGTATATACAGATTACAAGTCAATAGAGATCCAGCTCAGCTCATCCCCTACAGACTGGAACCTGCTATTTTGGTTTGGGTTGTGTATAGAGGTGTTTGACGGAGCTGACAACAAAGTACAGCGCTCATGAATAAATCTATATATAAAGGCAGGAGCTGTAATATCATTTACAAGTACACACGGTGTTAAAATGTTATTTGTGACACCTTTAGGTGAAAATAAATGATGCGCTAAATGTAGAGCTTGCCTGGCCTGGATCCGTACATTTTATACTTAGTCATCAGAAGAATTCTGTGAGGTGGTCACACGCAGCATTGCCAATAAGCCATGGATCTAAAATAATTACTGCTAATTAATATGCCTTGCCAAAATCTGAAAATCTATGGCAACCAGGAAAATAAGCATCAATTGTGCGGATCACATTCTGATACATTACGTGGGTAGCATTGTTCTGAGAATCCAATCTGAAGACCCATGTAACTCTCTATGTGCCTGGAAGTCCCGAGTAATTTTTGCCCTGCTTCTCTATCGGCTGGTATTCACACCTCTGTTAGGAGTTAATTAGCGCAGCGTCGGCTGCAACAAGCCGAAAATAATTAACAGAGAGCATAGACTGTAATGAGGAAGACGTAGAATATCAATGATATATTTCCAAACTCATCATAAATAGAGATGAGCAAAATGGTTCACAGTGAAACAGATTCAACCCGAATTTTCCAAAAGTTTTGGGTTTGACTTGAACCTGAAACTTTGGGGGTTCGTCGCACACAAACCGGAAGTAAAATTATTATATTCTGTGGTCTCTTCAGATCACAGAGTATTATAGGTGGAGACCTGGGGGAGGTGTAAAAAAAATAAACAGTTATACTCACCTTTCCTCATCTCTTCTGGCCCTCCTTGCAGCATCTGGCCCTCTCTTTGGGCCTTCTTCTGGCCTCCTGGGTGATGTCATGCACCCCAGGGTCACTGCTGAGGCCTAGTCACATGGGGTGCGTCAATGTCACGATGGAGGGTATATTACTCCCTTTAAGAATGTAGCCATGGTGGAAGTAGACACTCCCCGCTCCATTCATTTCAGTGGGAGATTCGGAAATAGCCAATTGATAAATACTCAGGAGACTAACAGAGTGCTTGAGATTTTCTTACAGAGATAACAGAGGCACTGCTCAAATATTGTTGTAGTCCTTATTAGTGATTTGGAGGACAGGGGACCAAAAGTCCACCTAAGACCTTCTTGTGAATTGACCATCAGTGCGCTTGCATGACCGTCTCTCTATTCATTTCTATGGGGCTGCGGGTACTGCTGGAGTTTACAGTTCTGGCAGCCCTATAAAAGTGAATGGAGCATCCGTCACACAAATGCACTGGCGCTCCATTCACAAGGAGACTATAGGTTACCCATCCTCCTGACCACTGGGGGAGCTGGCGATCGGACACTTATCCCCTGTCCTGTGGATAGGGAATAAGTGTCCATAACGGGACAACCCCTTTAAGCCAGCCGACTACTGCAGCTATGTAGCTAGATAGTGGTCTGAAACCTCGGCAACCAGCTGTAAACACATTAAGATGTATCTGACAAAGGGAGCAAGATAAATAAAGCAATGTATTAGGTAAAACACTTCTGTTAGCTTAAGCTACAAGTTAAGATATGATCCTGGAGGTGGGAGTACCACTTTAAGGACTTTTACAAGAATTGTTGGAAAAATTTGGAAAATTTTAATTCTTATGCCACACTCATCACTCCTAAAATGTCAGTGGGAAGACGATGTGGTTAGTCCATTGAGGTGATGCAAGTCAGATTGATCAAAAGAGGCTTTTTCAAAAGTCCTAAAAACCCATTCTGTGAGTTTTTGACACCAGAATTGTAGCACGCAGGGCATGATACATTGCCCATTAGTGAATATACAGAGTTGAGTCACATTATTATGACCACCAGCTAATATCCAGAGTGACCACCGTGTGCAGCACAGACAGTGCCTCAATAAGGTGCTGGTAGGTTGGTGTCATGCTGACTGTAGTGCCTCCCACATTTGCCGGAGGGTGTGTGGGGGATGATCCATATCGCAAAGACAAAAATTGAGGCTGTGGAACATTGCCACCCTTGGCCTGAAAGCCAATAATCGTCCTTTTTAGCAACTCGTATGGATAAATCGTCCCTTTTACCCATGACAACAAAGAGTGATATGTGTTCAGACAACCTATCGCACAATTTACGTATCCACCAAGCCATGCCCATGACATGTCACTTCCTTCACGGGCTACATGGGTTCTGATATCAAAACTGTGACCCAACCGTGTATAAATGTCTTTATTATTCATGTGATCTCTATTAAATAGAAATCAGTAAATGTCACAGTCACATCTTTTTTCATATTTCTAGCTCTTTCTATGTGGAGTGCAAGTTTCGAGAAAACTAGGGCAGAGCATTGTACAAATCATTGATAAACATGCGACCTGGTCCAAATGCACGATCACACGACAAGGTTTAATTTCCACTTGTTAGGTCTGTTCGAGGATTAAGGGGATTTAGTGTTTTTCTTCACTGCCACTTGTAGAGTCATTAAAGTGACTTTAATTATTGTGGATCAGCGGACAATGACTATCTGTAGATGGACACATAAACTTCAAAGTTTTGCAGCTATTGTAGAGTATCCTTCTGAAGCCTCTTAGTAATATGACTTCATGATGGATCAATAGTAGTGGTCCAGATTCTGTATGGCATATTATAAACTGCAAAGCAAAGGTTTGAAGGACTTACTGCTTTGTAGATGTAGAGATTCATAATGCAGGGGTATATGTCACACACCAAGGCTACAGTATATGTTATGCCCACTGTGTGCTGTTACTGCATATGACTTTGAGATCTCTCACTGCCTGTTGGCCAAGACCATGGCAATGAGATTCTTCACCTCATTCCATTCCCGATGAGGTCATTGGGACATCTGTTTATACCACCCTGGCCCAGTCATTGCCTCAACGTCCTTGGTTATTCTTTCTAGCCTCCAGTTATTATTACTTCATCCATTAGCCAGCTTTCTGACTTCTGGCTTTGTCTCTAATTCCTGGCTCATCTTGCCCCTTGGAGTTTGGCTCTCTCTTAGTTGAACTTCTGACTCCATTCTCCTTGTACACTTCCGTCAGTCCTCTGGCACCAAATCCCGCACTTGTTGGTTATGCTTCAAGTTACTCTGATGACCATGACTTGGAGACAGCCCAGCAGTTTAGCTACAATATGATATTTCTTCAGGAAAATGTGGGAAGGAGGGGAAGCCAGACATTTTATTAGAACAGTATCCAGTTTAAAGGGGCTATCCTAAAGGAGTACCCCATCAAGTGCGTCAAGTTGGTATTGACTCCTGGAGACCAAGTGAGTGTAGTTTCTCCTAAATATAAGCTTGTAACTTCTCTATTCTTCCGATTCCTGTGATTGTATACAGTACTGTGTAAGTTTTAGGCACTTGTGGAAGAAAGTAGGAATGTGGAAAATTGTAAGAATGCTTCCAAAAATAGAAGTGGTAATAGTTTATTTTTGTCAATTAATAAAATGAAATGAATGAACAAAAAATAAATCTAAATCCCATTAATATTTGGTATGACCAAAGTCTGGAGGAGGAGTCCTGGATGATATGGCTACCACAAAGAGCTCAATATCTTTGAGGCCGTTTGGGATTATGTGAAGGATTTCAGCAAGCCGACATCCCAGGGGCTTAGTTAAAGGCTCATGGGCCCAGGTGTGAAAGCTCAGCTTGGGCAACTACCCACCCAACCCCACCATTGCAACTTCTTTCATGGCCAACGTCCCTGTCTGTAAGACTAGGGCTAAACAGTGATATGTCTATGACTACCATTGTATGGCCAAAGATCACTGTGTTGCCTGTGACTCCTTCACTAATGTAAGTGAATGTAAGTGAATGGAGTCCCATTGGGACCTAGGGGATATGATGTTTTCAACATTTACCTGCAAAAAGAAGTCAAGCAATGGTCAATCTTTTGGTGAAGAGGAGTCACAGTTGCGGTACCTGTGGAGTTCGCAATGCAACTCCATTCACTTACATTAATGAATGAGTTTCAGGGTGACACAGAATCTTTGGTTTGCACGATTGGAGTTCTCGAGTGAAGTGTATACCTGCTTTCTTTTCCTACACAATACTGCTGCAGAGCCTGGCTGTGTGTCTCTTCTATTGTCCTTAGGTCTTCCCTGTCTCCTGCTCCATTGTACTGCTGGTTCTCTGAGCAGAAGACATGGGAGCTGGGAGGAGAATAGAAGAAACACACAGCAGCATCAGTTCTGTGCAGGAAGAAAAGGTAAATATACATTTTACTGGACCAGGCAGCAGTAAATATACTAATAGGAGTTTTTTGTGCACCATCTAGGCTTTTCCTTAGATATACAAGTATTTGCATATATTATTTTGTGTATTTTGTGTATTCAGATATGTTATAACTGGTCTTTTCTGGACCACTAGAAATGGGTAGTGAATTTCCCTTATATTCCTGGGAAACTATTACTCACCCTGGAAGTGTTTTCTATTAGAAGTGCCTCTTCTGTACAGCATGTTCCCTGTTTTTGTCCTATATACGGTAGTGTGTTTTTGTCCTATATACTGGTATTGTCTATATTGATGGAAATAAAGATTAATATTTAGTGATATACTTTGGGCATACTTTTACCTTCCATGTTTATAGGTCAACATATAGTGCTCTGGCAGGAGGAGTCACATCTTGGATCCCCCGAATAGCTCTTTTGCATACAAATAAAAAGTTGATGTTCTTGGCAGCAACATTGCACTTTGACACAAGAAAGATATGTTCACTGTGCCACTAACCAGCCCGGCAACAGCATATAAAGGGTTTAGAAGAGATTTTGGTGGTGGTAGGCTCACTTTGAAACCCTTCCAAAATTATAGCAATTACTTAAATGTGATACACTTTTCACAAAGTACCGAAGGATTAAGTTGGAAAATTCCTGAATGTTCCAATTTTTGTAGTTTTATGTACAAATACTATGATGAAAATTTTCCGATTGTAATTTTGGGTAGATTTAATGATCTTTCCGCCTTTTGTGGATGAAATTAAAGAAATAAATTTGGAAATGGTTCTGACTCTGACCAGTTAGTAAATGTTTTTCTCATTCCGTTATACATAGCTGTTGCCTCCGAGAAGATTTTTCCATTGAGACTGAGAGCACTTTTCTGTGGTTTAATACAATGTTACTATCATACTTATTTAGACACTTAAGACTTTAGGTTGTAACAGATGGTTCATATTTCCATTCCATTCCCCTGTCTAGCTTAAAATCTGTTTCAATCAGATAGAAAAACTACTAGTAAACAATAACTTCTCTCTGCTTGAGTTTATCTTCTAATACTTTGTGTAAAAACAATGTAGAGCTCATAGTAATGATACTGGCTGGATACAAGATTGCAGACCTGGACTTTATTTATAGCAATCGCCTTTCCTAGGTAATGTCAGTATCTCCTGGACTCCTACTCAGGTTTCCCCAGGACTTACAGTAGGGCTGAGTTATGCAACAACCGGACAGTCACATAAGCAAGAAATCTGAAGAATGTATCACAATGCTAACAGATAAGAGAAACGCAAGGGAATAGAGAACTGGTACAGGATGGTGATGTCATCAGATTAATGCACAATTGGATGATGGGAATGGTATGGTCAACAGATCATTAAAGGTAACGTGTCATGAAAAATGACCTATTGTTTAAATGACATTTTTATGTTTGTAATTTTCCATGTTATTATTTATGTTAATAAGGCTGTGACTTCCTGTTTCCATGGGCCATAGACACAATGGTCTGGAGCAGATCCTATTCATTTCAATGGGAGAGTTTTCTAGTCATGGTCTGTGACCTGTACAGAGAGGGTGAATATTTATTTTACTGACATGGCACCAACATATAATGGATTGGTAGGAGAATCTCCCAAAAAATGAGGTGTGGGGACCGCGCTTTACCAAAGATGCTTTATTATACTCAAATAACACAACGCGTTTCGTGAAAATCAGGTCGCCTTTGTCAAGTGTACAAGAGACTAAACATAAAAACAATAAAAGAATACACATGTAAAGAGTCAGTAATTGGAAATTAGAACCAGTGAAATTAATGATACCATTCTATGGGATAAAAGAAAAGTATCCCACCAGATAATATTGTTTTAATTGAGAAGAAAAAAAAAAAAAGGCACCAACATATTCTGCAGTACAGACATTGTCTCACAATCTCAATTCCCTATCAGTACGTCTTTGGAGTCAGAGTACACTCATGCAAATACGGGGAGAACATACAACCTCAATTCAGCTCTTGTCCTTGTCTGTATTGAAACCTAGGACTCCATAGTTGAAAGGCTACAGTGTTAGCCATCGTGCTACCCCATGGTGTAGGTAAGTGGTGAACGTTAGCTATTTTGATTCTATGTCTTTTCTATGTGTGCATAATAGTTGTGATCATAAGTGTGCTGATAAGTGAGGAGGCTGCTGCAAAGAAATCTCCCACAGAAAACAGAAAGTGTCTCCATATTATTTGACTTAGTGGCCAGAGTCAGTACTGCAGGACTTTAATTTTTTTTTTTTAAATATAGATGATAATATGGAAAATATTTAAAAAGCTTACCAAAAATTTGGAAAAAAAAATGTTTACTATAAAATGTGATTTAAAAAGTACATCATTTTCTGGTGATGCATTCCATATAATAACTTACCCTGACTCTAGCTTTCCCTTAATGTTTCCTTACCTCTATCCCTAAACACTGGCCCTAAAATGGAACACCACTGACCCTCATTGTCCCTAATGATATCCCAAATGGAAATCTTAATCTGCAATACTGACAAACAACAGGAGTAACGCTAGGGTGTAATTTTTTTTTTTTTTTTAAGTTTTTTCCACCTCTTGCTTACCCCACCATCCCATCAGTGGAACCTTGGCCTTCTTTATCTATCACAGGCACTTCAACAATGGGAAGGGGTGGAGTACCACACTGTTTGCCCTGGGCAGAGAACAGAGTCACACCCACAGATATATCCACTCACTGTATACCAATTCTTGGGGTTATCCGTTCACCTTACCACACACACAAACTTTTGATGCTAGATGCAATCATAAAAGGGATACTCTGCTTCCATACGCCCTTCTAATTTACCTATCACACCTATAACACTCATGCATCTTCCACTTTACAACGAGACACCAGTATGCTCACACAATGCACACCTAGCACACAACAGGGTAACATAGCTAGCGATATTCACTTTTTGGATGTGGGAGAACGTTAGAGCCAAAGGACAATCTTATTAAATTTTAGATTTAATCTACATAAGCAAGGTACACTGCGTTACAATAAAAAGATGGAATAAAGAAGACAAATGTATCAAACAATGTAAAATAAAAGCAGAATAAGGGCACACGACCATGTGCGAGATTCCGGTCACGATTTAACAGCATCTGTGTGCCACCCATGCACTGGCCTTGCTTCCGTGGCCCCATTCATTGGGGCCGGCGAGTATGACCTCAAAACCAGACAGGAATAGGACCTGTCCTGAGCTTTGCAGCAAGGACTGTCGTCCCGTGCACGGATCCAGTAGAAATGAATGGGTCATTGTGCTATTCGGGAAAAACCCTAATAGCACACTGAACTTGCACACAGTGTGCATGGGCCTTACTTACAGATTGGGTTGTTTAAGTCTGGGACAGAGTTCACATTAGCTCCAGAGAATCTGACAACTGAAATCATGAATCTCATCCTAGTTATGGACCACCTGACCTCCCAGCTACTTTCTGCAACCTCACACCTATCATTTTTACTTTGATCAAACTATAGACCTTTTCATCAGCAAATTTCCACATGGTCCTCTGCCACAATGTCTGCAATGGTCAGGAATCCTGGCTAATTAGATGACCACTAATTGAATTAACACCTGGAACTGGTTCTTCCTTTTTCCTATTTTAATTATATACCAATTATATACCAATATACCTAGACTGTGCATAACCTTTACTATTAGGAAATTCCTAAATAGACACATAACTTACACCACGATATCTAAATATTTCATCACAGCCCTGGGCGAAAGGGAGCCTAGGTTGTTATTCACATAACAGTCCTGTTTTTGACATCCCTTGGACGGCAATCTGTTTTACATCCATTGCATCTCTCTTGAATATGTAGTTGGGTAGGAATAGTACTATAAATGTACACAGTCCCTGCATATAAGATTATGTAGAATCCGTTCTGTGGTGTCAAAAAATCTGCGCAGTGTACACGATTACCTTTAGTTAGCCAGTAGCTATATCATATACAGAGCTACAGTATACAAACTCAAAAGCCTGCTGTGGAGTCAGTACTTTAGGTTTAGTACGACATCCCTAATTATTAATATTGTTGTTGTTATTATTATTATTATGTTACTATATATTTACTGCAAGCAAAAACCTATTACCAGGGAGTATGTGCCATCTGATTATTAATTTTCCCTGAAATGGAATATTACATTCATGAATAAAATTAACTGTAATAATATGGTAAATATTATTTTTGTGATAACATTTCAATTACATGATTTCTTTTCATTTCGTTATATACAATTATCCTAACATGTTAATTAACCATAAACTGTGAATTCTTAGAAATAACCAATTATGTGCAACTTTGTACTATCAACTATTTAAAGGGGTTTTCCCATGAACATAGCCGCATTTACAATGGTAAGCAATTAATTGTTGACATTTTTTTGCAAAAATCTTGATCTGAGCAGAACAAGAGTTCACCAAAATCCCCCTAAGATGTCTCCCTTGGGTTGCGGCCAAATCGTAGGGCGACCTGTCAACACCCCTCGCTAGTGGCGGATTTTTCAGAAAGCACAGTCCCCCTTATTCATGCCAAAGATCCCTGTGAAAGAAAAATGTCCCATAGCGGCCCTCCACGCAGTATAATGTCCTACAGTGGCCCCCACACAGTATAAGCTCCCATAGTGGCCCCCATACTGTATAATGTCCAATAGTGGCCCCTCCACACAATATAATATCCCACAGTAGCCCCTACTATAATTTGCCATAGTGGCACATACATAAGGATGACTGAACAGGTCATGTAGGTGTAATAATGCTTGCTCCCTGATGTCATACAGGAGGCCTGAAGAAGGTGAGGACCCGCACTCCAGAGCCCAGGGGAGGCGAGTGATACTGTAATTGGGTCATCAGCTGTCATATAGGCACGCCGAGCGTCACAACGTCCCAGGTTTTATTTTTGTCACCTCCCTGGGCTTCCACTATTTATACTCTGGCGTCTGAAGAGACCCCAGAGTATAATGCTGCAACCATTTTAATTTGTCTGAGACGAATCTCCATTTGTTCCATTTTGTTAAAAAAATTTGGAAGATTCAGGTCAAAAACTGCTTTATTACAAACTTATTCGCCCATCTCTTGTCGTACCTATTATCAACCTATCAAGACAAAAGACTATCACCACTAAGATGGTTAGTGCAGTGGATATAAAGCCTTGCGTCGAAAATGTCAATCTTCATAAATCCGCCCCAATAAGTGCATTCCAGATGGATATTGTGATCCGCCGCACTCTACACATAGACATTCTCACAGATACAAAAAAACAGACCATGTTTTCACTGGACATGGACATGTGAATAAGTTATTAGAGTGTTTCTTTTGTTTTTGATCTCCTGCCCAAAAAGTCGTGCATATGGGACCAGTTGTGCCATCTCGTAGGATACCTGTGTCAATCATCTTCACCTTTAAAAATAACTTTTTGATAGATTTTCATTTTCACCCTGGAAATGTCAAACTTCAACAAATAACTCTGTTGATTTCAATGTAGATGCATCTGTTATACAGCAAAGTGTCACGAGAAATTGGTCTATGATTTTGGCTAGTGTATTATTGTGTTGTAACATTTTAATCCTGCGCTCATCACAAGATACATTGAGCTGTTCCAGCTTATTTCGGATGACTTTGGATACATGGAGACCAGTCATCTCATTAGCTGTCAGAATCCTAGTGAAATTTCTTTCAGATCTGGCGGTTTATCAACTCCTCTAACAATGATGAACATCTGTTCTTGATGACTGATTGCATCCAATTAGTTTGATTTCTTCCTGCTCGAGCACAATTTTCTGTGATATATTTTAATTGAACGCCTCAATACGTCATAATTTACACTTAAATAGTTTTTTACATTTTTTGTTTTGTTTAGTCATCCACTTGAAATTAGGAAGGTTCTTAAAGTATAACTAAACTTTTATTAGAAATTTCATTAAACAATACTACAGGTGAAAATAGGAAACTTTGTCATATATTGTATTAAAGATAAATGCTTCTTTCTCTACTTAGTTGCCTTATTGATTAAGGCCGGGGCCCCACGTTGCGAACATTCTGCATTTTACAGTACCTGCAAAGTGGATGAGATTCTGGCAAATCCCATCCACATATTGCAGAAAAAAATCCGCAGCAGAAATGACCAAACAAATGACCAATCGCATATGCAGGTCATTTATTATGCATGTGCAGTGAGACAGCTGGTGTTAGTGGGCGGGCGCGTCCTCCACTTGGTTGAATCAGGTAGCGGCCCTGGATTGGCTGTGAAACCTGCAGGGGGCGTGGCTTTGCACGTAAAAAGACCAGCCTCTCCGCTCTTACGTGCGGCCAAACATTAGTGCCAACGGGGGGTGCGGGGAGTGATGTTGGGAAGGGCACAGCCTAAGACAACAATAAGAAAACATATGTACCTAACCTCTGAAAATGCCTAATATCAGTGCAGAATGGAGGAATGGGAAGCATATGTTAGAAAAGGAATAGCCTAAAAATGAATAAGAATACATACTTACCGTACCTGCACTGAAGTTCTATAGATTAGATAAATAACACTTACCTCTGATGAAGATGCCAACAATTTAATATTTGTTGACATCAGAAACGCGTTAGATTAGTGTTAATTTTGTTGTGAGCATTGGTTTACTATAGTGCTGGTAGATAAAAAGCATTTTACCTTGGTGTGAGCACTGGTTTATTATAGTGCTGGTAGATGAATGTGTAGTTTGCCGTGAGCACTGGTTTGTCTATGGTGCTAGCCAATTTTAAATTCAAAGCGTGACTGCTTCATCTGTGCTGCTTCAGTATTGAAACCAAAGCTGGTTTAGCCATCCTGGTACACCAGAGCAGATAGCTATAATTATTGAGGCAGGAACAATCCTTGAAATTTACAATTGTCGAGAATGAGAGAGACTGAGGTCTGTATATAGCTGTAGGTTTGTAGTTACTTTACAGCTATACATATAAAGTTGGTATATACATGGAAATAAATGCTATACACAACTCTCTCTGATTTCTATGTAAATTGTAGGCAATTAGAGCCTTTTAATTAATAATGTGCACCCAATGTGTTTGTGTTTTGGTATCTTTTAAGTTTATTTAATAAAGATTACAATTTTTATACGTCGATATAAAATTAGTGAGTGACTCTCCTATATTTAGTCATATACTAGCCTTGGCATGTAATACTGTACAACTTATTATGTCAATATTGCTATTCATGAAACAAGATTTATTTCACAAAAATAAACCTTCCTCCACACATTTCTCCACCTCCATCCTAAAATTTCCTGCAGGTCCATTTCCAATATCATTTGACTGAAAACTATGATTCCGAGATGCCATACAAATCTTAACACTATTTCGCTTTTAGGTCCAAAATTAAATTTTTGCTTAATTTCCAAATATATCTGATGTGCAGTCAGAGCTTAGATTTTTTTTTAATTCCAATCTCCAAATCCCCTTCATATGCATAGATTTAACACAATGGTGGGGAATCAAACATGCGCCACAAGCCCCGATTGTACAAATGTGTATCGGGGAGGCCCGACTGATTTATTATAACTTACGACAGTTTTTTAGTGTGAGTTAGGATGGGAATCTACACCTGGCATAGATTTCAATTCTGGCACAGGGACGTCCAACAGATTTATGAAGAAGCCACAGCCAGATCATAAATCTCTGCTTTCTTAATAAATTTGCTCCAACGATTGATAAAGATATTTTCTATTTTCAACATACGTATTTTTACAAAATTACAGGCTAAGTGTTGTTACATAGTTACACAGTAGATGAGGTTGGATGAAGGCACCAGTCCATCAAGTCCAACCTATAACCCTACAGTGTTGATCCAGAGGAAGGCAAAAAACCCCATGAGGCTGATGCCAATTTCCCCATTTCAGGGGAAAAAATTCCCGACTCCAATCTGGCAATCAGTATAAACCCTGGATCAACTTGTCCTTAACAGAATCTAGAACCCATAACCCGTAATATTTTTCTGTTCGAGAAAAGCATCCAAGCCCTCTTTGAACTTGTTGAATGAATCCACCATCACCACTTCCAGGGACAGTGAGTTCCATAGCCTCGCTGTTCTTACCGTTAGTGAATGCAATGTCAACAGAGCCTTACTTTAGGTTCACACTAGTGTTCAAGTCTTAGGAGACTCCTTCTCAGATTCTGCTTAAAATCAGCAGAGAGAAAAGTCCTGCAAGTAGTCCTTCAGTCTAAAAACAGTGGAAACTGGGCAGAAAATCTATGGGGTCTGCAGGTTTCCGCATGTAACTGCTTTTTAAGTGGACAGGCTTTCCATCTTTCTGGTCCTCATGTGGAAACCTGAACACGAATGTGAACCTACCATTAGACAGTATTAATACTTGAAGACCAGAGTTCTAATAAAGTCTGAGACTGGATAAGATTTTTTAATCCGTATGTTATTTTTCTCTTTGAGAAGAGTTATCGCCTTAATTAAGAGGAATTTAGCTTTTAATTGGTTTATTGGTATGCATCCAATGCTCAGACGCTTCATTCTCAGAGTTTACTCACTTCTTCTTTTTCAGAGCTTTCCCCAAGGCTGCTGTTAAATGGGAAGGAACAATGTCCCCAATGTCCCATTACTTTTATTGTGTTATGGTATGTTGGGTATGTTGATGTGTGCTCGTACTGGTGCATGAAGAAGCAGCATCACTAACGCATCATCCACAATCATGGTTTTGTTCTTGCTCTGTGCATGTTTGGCCACCTTTCCCTTTAATAGCAACCATTGTACAGGGGTTTCAACTCCCCTTCTGAGGAGGAATCTATATCCATAATTCTTTTATGGAATATCCTGTTGATATGCCATTAATGTCTGAAGTAGAGACGGGCAAATTGGTTTGTATCGACCCGAATATTCCAATAATTTTTAAATAAAACTCAACAAATGGAGATTCTTCTCAGGTGAATGACAATGGCCACCGCTTTAAACTCTGGCGTCCCTGCAGATCCCAGAGTATAATAGGTGGAGGCCCAGGGGAGGTGACAAAAATAAGAAAACATTTACAATTACCTTCCGTTACCTCTTTTGGGCCTCCTTGCTCCAGCTGGTGCTCTCCTGGTGACATCTAACACTCTTATGTGATGTCATTGGCTCGGGCTGAGCGCTAAGTCTGAGGGCCTGATGACAAGCCTCAGCTGTGAGTCTGGTAGTTATGTAGGTGTTCTAGCCATGCTCCTTGGTAGTAATGCAGGTGTTCTAGCCATGCTCCTTGGTAGTAAAGTAGGTGTTCTAGCCATGCTCCTTGGTAGTAATGTAGGTGTTCTAGCCATGCTCCATGGTAGTAATGTAGGTGTTCTAGCCATGCTCCTTGGCAGTAATGTAGGTGTTATAGCCATGCCCCTTGGTAGTAATGCAGGTGTTCTAGCCATGCTCCTTGGTAGTAATGTAGGTGTTCTAGCCATGCTCCTTTGTAGTAATGTAGGTGTTCTAGCCATGCTCCTTGGTAGTAATGTAGGTGTTCTAGCCATGCTCCTTGGTAGTAATGCAGGTGTTCTAGCCATGCTCCTTGGTAGTAATGTCGGTGTTCTAGCCATGCTCCATGGTAGTAATGTAGGTGTTATAGCCATGCTCCTTGGCAGTAATGTAGGTGTTCTAGCCATGCCCCTTGGTAGTAATGCAGGTGTTCTAGCCATGCTCCTTGGTAGTAATGTAGGTGTTCTAGCCATGCTCCTTGGTAGTAATGTAGGTGTTCTATCCATGCTCCTTGGTAGTAATGCAGGTGTTCTAGCCATGCTCCTTGGTAGTAATGTCGGTGTTCTAGCCATGCTCCATGGTAGTAATGTAGGTGTTATAGCCATGCTCCATGACAGTAATGTAGGTGTTATAGCCATGCTCCTTGGTAGTAATGTCGGTGTTCTAGCCATGATCCTTGGTAGTAATGCAGGTGTTCTAGCCATGCTCCTTGGTAGTAATGTCAGTGTTCTAGCCATGCTCCATGACAGTAATGTAGGTGTTCTAGCCATGCTCCATGGTAGTAATGCAGGTGTTCTAGCCATGCTCCTTGGTAGTAATGTCAGTGTTCTAGCCATGCTCCATGGTAGTAATGTAGGTGTTCTAGCCATGCTCCTTGGTAGTAATGTACGTGTTCTAGCCATGCTCCTTGGTAGTAATGTCAGTGTTCTAGCCATGCTCCTTGGTAGTAATGTCAGTGTTCTAGCCATGCTCCATGGTAGTAATGTAGGTGTTCTAGCCATGCTCCTTGGTAGTAATGCAGGTGTTCTATCCATGCTCCTTGGTAGTAATGTACGTGTTCTAGCCATGCTCCTTGGTAGTAATGCACATGTTCTAGCCATGCTCCTTGGCAGTAATGTAGGTGTTATAGCCATGCTCCTTGGTAGTAATGTCGGTGTTCTAGCCATGATCCTTGGTAGTAATGCAGGTGTTCTATCCATGCTTCTTGGTAGTAATGTACGTGTTCTAGCCATGCTCCTTGGTAGTAATGCACATGTTCTAGCCATGCTCCATGACAGTAATGTAGGTGTTATAGCCATGCTCCATGGTAGTAATGCAGGTGTTCTAGCCATGCTCCTTGGTAGTAATGTCAGTGTTCTAGCCATGCTCCATGGTAGTAATGTAGGTGTTCTAGCCATGCTCCTTGGTAGTAATGCAGGTGTTCTAGCCATGCTCCTTGGTAGTAATGTCGGTGTTCTAGCCATGCTCCATGACAGTAATGTAGGTGTTATAGCCATGCTCCATGGTAGTAATGCAGGTGTTCTAGCCATGCTCCTTGGTAGTAATGTCAGTGTTCTAGCCATGCTCCATGGTAGTAATGTAGGTGTTCTAGCCATGCTCCTTGGTAGTAATGTACGTGTTCTAGCCATGCTCCTTGGTAGTAATGTCAGTGTTCTAGCCATGCTCCATGGTAGTAATGTAGGTGTTCTAGCCATGCTCCTTGGTAGTAATGCAGGTGTTCTATCCATGCTCCTTGGTAGTAATGTACGTGTTCTAGCCATGCTCCTTGGTAGTAATGCACATGTTCTAGCCATGCTCCTTGGCAGTAATGTAGGTGTTATAGCCATGCTCCTTGGTAGTAATGTCGGTGTTCTAGCCATGATCCTTGGTAGTAATGCAGGTGTTCTAGCCATGCTCCTTGGTAGTAATGTCGGTGTTCTAGCCATGCTCCATGACAGTAATGTAGGTGTTATAGCCATGCTCCATGGTAGTAATGCAGGTGTTCTAGCCATGCTCCTTGGTAGTAATGTCAGTGTTCTAGCCATGCTCCATGGTAGTAATGTAGGTGTTCTAGCCATGCTCCTTGGTAGTAATGTATGTGTTCTAGCCATGCTCCTTGGTAGTAATGTCAGTGTTCTAGCCATGCTCCATGGTAGTAATGTAGGTGTTCTAGCCATGCTCCTTGGTAGTAATGTACGTGTTCTAGCCATGCTCCTTGGTAGTAATGCACATGTTCTAGCCATGCTCCTTGGCAGTAATGTAGGTGTTATAGCCATGCTCTTTGGTAGTAATATCGGTGTTCTAGCCATGCTCCTTGGTAGTAATATCGGTGTTCTAGCCATGCTCCTTGGTAGTAATGCAGGTGTTCTATCCATGCTCCTTGGTAGTAATGCCGGTGTTCTATGCTTCATTGCAGGAATTTCCCTGCTTTGCCTTATGTCTGAGTATGAAGTAAGTCTATTCATTATTAAATACCGAAACCGTCAAAGTCTTGTCTGTCACATACTTAAGTCATTGCACACGTTACTACCTGAAACACATGTACAGTTATTTTCTGTGCACTTTAGAGTAAATTGAACTATTTCAGCTCAATTCAGCAGCTGTTAAATGTCAGAAACAATTCTTTCCATTACTCTGTAGTGACACATAATCCCTCTGTAAAGTGATATTATAGATCTGTGTCTGACCGGTGAAGATCTCTAAGATCTGACCTAATAAAACCTCAGGAGCGGTGCAGTTACATTTCTTGTATAAAATGATAAGGATGACTTTCATGCAATACAAAATTTTCTCTTGTAAGCTTGAAATGATGAGGTGCATCCAAGACAGTAAGTCAAGCTTCAATATGACTATATTTAAGACTGTGTTTAGGGAATAACAATGACCAAATTCATACTTGCTATCCCAAAATTGTTAGTACTGTCCCCAATTTTCAGAAACAATTGGGCTTTTTTCTAGCCTAGATAGAAATCTTTGGAAATACCTCTGTATTGTATTATGACTCATCAATTCTCTTAAAGGGGTCATTCAGCCACCAAAAACAGTAAAAAAAAAACTGCTTAAAATGGTATAAAATAATAAAATAAGTAACACCTTACCAAGCGCATGGTAGTCCTAGCCCCTCAAAATCTGTGTATCCTGGTTACCAGTGCTGATGTCCCGGAATGGACATTTAACTGCTGTAGTGGTGACCTGTCAATATCATTGCGATCACTGCTATAGGATTGGTAAGGTGAGTATCCCTTATTTTATAGAATGCTATGCATTTTTGGCTGGACAACCCCTTTAATTTCCTTAGTTGACCTACTATGCTTGTGTTCAACTTTGTCATTGTTTTACACAGGTGCCCAAAATTGTATGCAATATTCCATGTCTGCACCAACTAGGCTGCAAATGACTTTTGTCCAGCCATATTGTGACTGGTCATTCATGTCTTGAGGGGCTTCTTCAGAAAATTAGCATTATGACAATTTACAGTAGTCTAAGGGCCGGTTCACATCTGCATTCGGGTTTCCGTTTGGGGAGTCCGCTTGGGGACCCCCGAACGGAAACCTATATGCATAAAAAGTGGTTTTCACCTGGGAAACCCGCGAACCCCATAGACTATAATGGGGTCCGTGTGGTTTCCTCTTGATTTCCGCACGAAACATGTGGAAACATGCGGAGAGAAAAGTGCGGCTTGCAGCACTTTTCTCTCCGCTCGCTTCATGCGGAAACCGAGCGGAAACCACACGGACCCCATTATAGTCTATGGGGTCTGTGTGGTTTCCCAGGTGAAAACCGCTTTTTATGCATATAGGTTTCTGTTCCAAGGGGACTTACTGAATGGAAACCCGAACGCAGATGTGAACCGGGCCTAATACTAAGAAATAATAAAATTTTTCTTTTTTGCCATGAACACTAGGCCTGAGATGTAATTCAAAGCATGGTGGTAAGTAAAGAATAAGACTTTTTGGAAGCCTTGTAGGTTTCGTGGTGAGTCCTAGAGGTTGGGTCTCCACCATTCAGATACCTAACTGAAATGCCATCAATGTTAATAGCTCGACAACTCCTTCAGGATTTAATACAATGTTGAAAGATACAAAGGGCTATGCTCATTTAGTTTACATGAATCTGTTGAAGGAAATGATTAGAAGTAATTAGGAATCTTTACTAATTAATACAAGTTACAACTCAATGACATAAACATTGACTCTGGCTTACACATTAAATACTAAATGAGCGAACCTTTCAAGATTCATTTCATTTCAGATTCAGACGATGCAAGCCAAAAGTTCAACTAAGTCTAAGCCGTTTCATTACAAACCAAATTGCAAATGGCACATTACAGTATTGGATTTTTCATGTTAAGCAGTGGATGATTTGCAATATCATAAGTTTCCTTAAAAAGTTTTGTATGTACGACATTCTGAGGTCTACCCGGATTCTATCTAACACCTTTCTAGCTCTCTCAGACAAACACAGGTTTATTAATATCAAAGTGACAGCTACAGATATGGCTATGTGTAAACAGATGGTAGTCGGTAGTGACAAACAGCCTGCTGAAAAACACACTACATTGTAGGACTTATGAAAAATGGTTCAAAAAGTATCCCAGTTTGGGTGAGGAGGTCTGTGGTTATACTCACACAGTATTGTTGGAATAAGCAAAGGCTTTTTCAAGTGATCCAAAAATTATCCATTTTTGGGCAGTAGTAGCAAGTCCAAGGTTTTTTTTTGTTTGTTTTTTTACACCAAAAGCCAAAACCAGGGTTGCACAAACATGGAGGTGTCATTACAAGCACTTGGCCTTGATTTGGTCTGCTCAACATTAACCTGGTGGGCTGTGAAAGATGTGTACTATTCCTCCCCATAATTGCTGCAGCTTCCCGAACAAGAAAAATTGGAAGGAGCGGCCTATATTTTCTGCCATATAATAATAATAATAATTTTATTTATATAGCACCAACATATTCCGCAGCACTTTACAAATCAGATGACACATGAACAAACAATATAAGACATTACAATGTGACAAAGAAATAAACATATGAAACAATAGGAGTGAGGGCCCTGCTTACAAGAGCTTGCATTCTATGAGGAGATAGGGGGATACAAGAAGTCAGAGGGCTTGTTTGCTACCATGGTCCAGCTATCTTTTAATAGAAAAGGTTGTGTAACTGAAGCTGTATGAATCCGTCACCAGCCAGTATCTGTGAATAAACATATACTAAGTGCAAGGAGTGCAGATGGAGAGGACAGGATCTGAGGAACAGAGGAGGAAGGAGAAAAGGTGTTATTATTCTCCATCTCCGCACACTGCACTGTGATCAGGTCGTGTGATAAGCCTGACCATACAGATGTGATTTTAGGACAGTTTTGAAGCTGCTGTAGTTGGGGACTAATCGAATTGTCCAGGGTAAAGCGTTCCAGGGCACCGGTGCAGCTTGAGAAAAGTCTTGGAGATGGGAGTGGGATGTTCGGATAACAGAGGATGCAAGTCGAAGATCATTTGCAGAACGGAGAGGACAATTAGGGCAGTAGACAGTGATGAGAGAGGAGATATAGCACAGTGCTATGGATGGATTTGTGGGTGAGTGTGATAATTTTATATCATATTCTGTGATGGATGGGCAACCAATACATCAACTGACACAAGGTAGATGCACCAGTATACCGGTTTGACAGAAATATGAGTCTGGCAGCCGCATTCAGGACAGATTGTAGAGGGGAGAGTTTAGTAAGAGAAAGCCCAATTAGAAGAGAATTGCAATAGTGATGACAAGAGAGAATCAGAGCGAATGAGGGTTTTTGCCATATAAAAGTGTAAGGTAGGGAATTTGGATGAACAGTATCCTCCATTGAGGCTGAGGGCATACCATCAATTGCCTTAAGACAGTAGAGTCCATCAAGTTGAATTGTAGCAATTGCACAACCAGCCAATTGTCCATGTGCGAGTTCAGTTGACGGACACATCATATACTGGGCGCACATTGTTGTAGGAGAAGCAGATGGTAAGGATGATGACAATGATGAGTCTGGCAACAACAAACACGTACTAGTTGTGATCATGGCCTGGTTACAAGAATAACCATGAGGAGGAGGAGGAGGAGGAGAGTCTTGCTCACATGGCTCCCTTGCCATGCCCATTCTCCAAGTTTTTTTAACCATATGACTTCAGGTTGCAGAGGTATGTGCCAAATTGAAAAGGGCAAATCTTGCTTTGTGAATATTTATGAGATTCTCCCGCCAGTTTTTTTCAGAACTTGTTTTGTGTGAAACAGAAGTATTATTATTATATTCTGGGGTCAGGTGTCTATAAGTGGAGGACCAGGGGAGGTGTGTAAAAATGAGTGAGTAAACACTGATACTCATCTTCCCTCACCTCTCCTGGGCTCCCTCTTGGCATCCAGTGCTCCATCACAATCATTTTCGGTTGTCTTCCAGCCTCATCCGGCCTCTTAGCTGATATCATGGGCTCCAGGGGACCGCTGTCGCCTGTGATTGTCCCTCAGTCATCATGTGGGGTACAATAATGTCATGGTACTTTAATGCAAAAGTCACAATGTTGGCATGTCCCATGAGATCCATTCACAGGCATCATTCAGGAGGACAAAAGTGGCCTGAAGATGGCCATGATTTTTGGGAAATTATTAATAAACCCAGCTTGTGATGAACTGGTTCACTCATATCTAGTACCAAAGGAGAGCCATAGTTCTTAAACTTCCTACATCTGCATTTGGCTGACCATGGCTTACTTTCTGCCTACAAGATTTCACTAAAATGTCTTTGAACTAGTTCCTTACCTTACATCAGGTATGATGTCCCCACTGTCTTAGCCTGTGCTGCTCTTTATTTGTAGTACTTGCTACACACATTTTCGTTTCTATTGTAAATTATTTTCCAATACATTACTTCTCTATTGTAATTTCTCATTTATTGTTGTTTGAGTTTTTGTGTCTAAATTGCAATTTTCTAAATCTAATTCTCTGTATATCCAATAATTTACATTATAAAGTACTGATCTTCTAGCCTTCTAATACTATTTCTCCATGGGCTTCTGTGTAATTTACAATTTATTTTGCTTTGTTATAAAATTCCTCTTTACTTTTCAATTTATTATTATCTGCAAACTCACCTAAGGCATTTCTCATGGGACAAACAATAGGATAATAGGGCAATGCGGTGGAACTGCTTAATATCAAGTGGTGAACATGCTGAAAAATCCATCTCCAGGGACAGATATGTTAAGGTATATTCTCATGCTGCATATTTGTTGTAAAAATGTATTTTATTTTGTCATGTTTTTACTTTTATCTAACATCAAGCTATTAATTCTATCATTTATGGACTCTTTCCTTAAAGTAAACTTCCAGGCAAATATTCAAGATAAACATTGAGAGTCTTCAGTAGTTGATGCCTTTTAATGGCTAACTAAGAGCCAAGCTTTCGAGACTCCTTAGGTCTCTTCATCAGACACCAGGTATAACACAATATCTGAAGAATTACATATTTATACACAAAATGAGACAAGTGATGTAAAACAGAGCTATGACTATACAGAGCAAACAACTACAGTAGTAAATACTGGAGCAGTTCCTAGTTAAGGAGTGCGAAAGTTGTCCCAGTTGAGATCTGAATTCCTGGTTGTGACTCCCCCACCAAATCTGAGTAAACATTCCTTAGAAGACCTGTCACCACCTCCAGCAGCTCCAGCTCTTTTCTTCCTTCAATAGGCTCCTCTCCACTGATTCTGATGCAGTTGGAATTTTTTACTATAGCCCCCAACATTCCTGAGTAATCAATTCTGTTAGTTTCAGCACAATTTTACTCTCTACAGTCAAGTGAGCAGTTCCTGTCTGTCTACACCAGTCCAGGGACTGCCCATTTGATGATACAGAGCCTGTCTATCCACATTGATTTCTCAGGAATAGTGGAAGTTAAAGAAAAATTTCCAACTGTGCCGGAATCTGTGGATGACTGTGAGTGACCTATGCAAGGATGGAAGGATGTTGAGGGTGTTGAATGATCCTCTTTCAGTGATGTAGAATGACATACATCCATGAGACACATTCATCCCTGTTGTGAGTATATCAAAGGTTGTCATGAGTTTATACTCACAGAACCTCTGTGTCTCTGAGATTTGAAGTTTTCTTTCAATACCAACATTTTTCATGTCATTTATGTTGTGATCAGAGCTACAGAAATGTCTTGGCACAGGGAGATCTGTCCTCTTCTCTTTGATTGTATGACAATGTGAGTTTATCCTCATTCTAAGTTTCTGCCATAATTCTATATAAAGACCACCAGTAGGACATTTGGTACATATAATTAAGTAAACCACAAAGTGAGGGTTGTAGGGGACAACCAGGAGCACGCAATTGTTTTCCTGCTTTGTTTTATACCATAATAGTTCACATCTTGGCATCCTAGTGGCTTTGGCAATTTGGTCTTCAACTTTTCTTGGATGGTAACCCTGCTCCAAGAATGTCTTTTTGAAGCCACCAATATGTTTGTCCACATCTACAGGGTAAGAACATACGTAGTTGTATCTGATTGCTTGGCTATAGACAATGGAGTTTTTTGTGTGTTTCACATGAAAACTGTCCCATCTCAGGTATGTTGGGCAGTCAATTGGCTTCTGGTATGTCTCAGTGTTCCAGTGATGTCTCAATTTTGTTGCTCTGAATTTTGATGACTGTGTCCAGAAAGTTTATTTCAGTAAAGGACTAGCTGAGTGTCAAGTTGATAGCCACCATTCACCAAGGGCACCTGAGTTTTAATGAAAAGTTGAAATATGCATTTTCATTTTCTTCATACATAGTATCAGTTTTTCTTCTGCTAATGTCCCTATTTTGGCTGAAGCACATTTTGCACTTTACTTTGAGGCTGTTGGCATGTATAAGAAGGAGCAGTCTGCCCCCTCCCCTGTCCATTATAACTAGTTTGGTTTGTTTACATGTAATTCTGCCAGGAGTAACTGTACAAGTGCAAACAAATAGCTGAGAAAAGCCCAAGTGCCTATCATATAAGAGATCCAGGAACATGGAACTGCAAATATAAAGCAGATACATGTAGATACCCACTACATTCTAACATCTACCAGGCATAACACAAGAAAAGACCAATCTGTGAGCACAGTTAGTAAAGTTGCTGCTATGTGTGTATAATATCCTATCTGTAACCACACAAGCAGCAAGAAGTAGATAAAAGTGCATAGATTACTTTTTTCATACATTGTAAGCTGTGAGATGTGCAGAATCTTCATTCCTTGCAGTTTGTAGACATATCTGTTTAGGCTGTGTGGAAAATCAGCCCTTCCCATCTGCATTCACTGAGTGAAGAGAGAGAACCCCTCCCGCCTCACCACACTGTCTTTCCATCTTGCTGCTAGAGACGTACTTCCTTGGTAACAAAGGAGTCAACTTTCAAATTAACTAGAAGGGAGACACCTCATGGCAGGAACTTTAGAGAGATTTTTCAGGAAAAAAGCAGCAACATTTTTAAAGTGCATTAGGTGTTAGGTCCAGAATCACAGTCTCTATGAAATGAGAATAAGTTGTTTAAAAAGTTAGTGACAATTTAAGAAATGTGTCCTCTGACCTGGTGAGGGCATCACAACCAGGGACCGGATCTCTATCAAGGGGCAATAAAACTTTAATATTCCTTATCTAGGAACTGCTCCAATATTTACTGCTGTAGTTGTTTACTCCTTATATTGATGGCTCTGTTTTACATCACTTGTCTCATTTATCACTATGTACCTGTGTCATTTTGTGTATAACTATGTGACCCTTCAGATAGTGTATTATACCCAGTGCCTGATAAAGAGACCTACGTAGTCTAGAAAGCTTGCTGTTTGTCATCATCTTTTCAGTAAACCACTAAAAGGCTTCAACTACTGAAGACTCCCAATTTTTATCTTTTACATCTACTAACTTATATGATACAAAGATATATTTGTTCCTCTGACAAATATTCATAACTACTAAAAAACTACTAGGGTTTATATATATATATATATATATATATATATATATATATTAAATCTTTCACTGGGGTTCTTTAAAAGAGCAGAAAAGACTCTCAATACTAGCAGTATTATACGCAGAGTTCATGTTGAGGGTGGGCAAAACAGGAAGTTAGTGCAGTGCAGCTTGAGCCAATAGCGGCAGAGCAGGAAGTGATTTCCAAAAAAGGGACACCAATCATTTTTCTAACTTCCCCTGTACAACCCTGTAACATGCAGCTATTTTGTCAGCCCTGTGGTGTCAAGGACATACAGTATAGGGAGGACCCTTGACATTTGACAGAACTGTTAAAGAATTAAGAATCTAGCAACCCATTCACATTGTGCATCACATTGTACTTTAATCTAGGATTACGAATTGCACAAGCAAATGTAGAAGTAAAATGTAATGAGACGACTCAATAATAAGCAATAAATAAAGTAGTTCCTGATGTTATAATCCCCTCCAACAGATAAAAACAATTTACAGTCTCTTAGGGGTATGATGTAGACAGATAAGATAACATGCTTGAATCTTGACTAGAACATTTTCTGCTTTTATGTTTTTTCGCAAGTATAGATTAAAATATATACTATAAATCCATTCTTACAACCAAATAAATATTTCTCCTCTGATAACAAGAGCAGAAAGTGCAGACAAAGCACAATGAGGAGACGGTGAAGTACCCTTATCAAAACCAAAGGAGGCATACAGAGGTCAGAGCCGTGCTGAGGACTGCAGTTCTGTACAAGGAGGAAAATGGAACATTCTGTATATGTGTTTCAAAGTGAATGTCTTGTGTTTATTTGTAGATGTGAAATAATATCTTTACATTCCTAGCTATTTCTTTTAAATTTTAAAGACTTTCCCCAGGGGTGGCCATATTCGAGGTTACCATTTCCTTCCTGAATTATCTGTACAGAAAGTAAACCAGGGTATATGTGCTTTATGGAAGCTTCGATGAATAGGAGACAAAGGGCAGAAAACGTGTCCCTAGACTAACACAGTCTACAGTATACAATCCTTAGCCCAGATACTGATGGGGAAATGCATACAGAATAATATCTAGGCTTCCAGCAGTACAATAGAACTGTCTTCTGTAATTAAATCCCTTTTCCCCTTGAGATGACTCTGCTGATGATGTCTCATTCTACACAACAAAGCAGAAAAGTGGTCCACATAAAACAGTGTCAGCCTACTAGAATTTGACAAATATAAAATATTTTAAGTATGATATTAAAAAGGCAGCTGTGTTAATACTACTTTAGATTGTAAGCTTTAACTGACAGCATCTTTGTCTTGTTCTAAAATAGTCAATAACCTTTCTATAGACTGTGCATACATCAATGGAACAAGCAAACATAACACACTTTGTGTTATAATGGATCAGAGAAAAATACTTCTTGATCTTCTTATTAGACTCAAACTAATGTTCTCCCTGAATTCTTCTTTTCTTATGTCAATATGTCAGTTCACTGAAATATCAAATTATATGTGTCAATACAGATGTCAATAGAGAAGCAGAGATGCTCAGAAACATGGTGCTGCAGTTAATAGTAAGTATTATTTTATCTCATCCCAGACTTTAGGGAGCAGAATATCCATGTCTAGGGTTATCATAACAGCTAGGCTTCTCTCACTAGCTTAAAGGGGTTTTCCAGGCAAAATAAATATTTTTAAAAAAGGTCTGTTAGTGCTATCAATGTGTTAATAAGTGCACCCAAATACCTTTAGCAATGTTTTGAGTGATTTCTGGCTTTCTATGGGAGCTCCTGGTATCCTCTGCATTTGTTTACATGGGTAGCTTCCTGCTGTCTTAGCCTACAACTACCATGATGTATTGCAGTTCACTCAGATCCCCCCTCTCACTTCCTCCCTCATAACCCGCTGCTTTGTTTCCCTAGCTAGCCTGCGGACTACTAGCCCTACCTACCTAGCTAACTTAGTCTCCCATGCCCCTCCCCACCCCATCATACTTACCTGTCTTCTGGTCCTGGACATGACTTTCGTTGGTGCCGCTGTCCCCTCTTCTGCTCGCACCTGGGAGCTGGCGCCTGCGCAATAGAACAGAAGGAAAGAGAAGCAGTGGGCCTACCACGCATGTGCAATAGAACGCTGCTTCTCTTCGCTACTGCCAGTGTTCTATTGCACAGGCGCCGCCTCCGGATACCTTGTGAAGGAAGCGACGCCCAGCAGAAGAGGACGTGAGCATTGGTGAGTATGATAGGCACAGGGGGGGGGAGAGAGAGGAGTACTGGTGACCTCCCATCTCCGGAAACAGCGAAACGCCCCAGGCATATGGGTAAATATACATTTTTTTTGAAGGGAGTAAATTAGAAGTTAGGCGGGGAGGGGGTTTAGCTTAGTGTTAAAGTTTTAGTTTATGCAGGACAACCACTTTAAGGAAAACTGAAAGTTAGGGTCCATGCACATGACCAAGTCACCTGATGTGGGGCTGAGTTTGCAGTAGATGTCACTCGAAGTGACATCCGAGTGCATTCCTTGATGTACTCACTTCTATGGAGGCTCCCGATACGTTCTGTTTCAATGACACGAAGTAGGATAGGACCTCCTCTATGTACATTGGAACAGTAGGGACCATCGGATGCCCCACTGGAGGAGCATCAGATGGCACATTTGGTCATGTGCATGGAGCTTTAGAGATAACTGCTAAAAATGCAACGTTCAGTGGCCGAAAATAGTATTACTCCTCATGTAAACACACAGCAGCTTTTCCTCAAAAGTCATCGGAAAAGGTAGAAACACATTAAGGTTCATTTGTTTCCATTATTTGTTATGCAATGTGTTGGCACCTTCTATATAAAGGCTGTTGTTATGATTAACAATAATAATGCCAGAAGTAGGATTAGACTTTGGATATATTACACTTGTGGCATAAAAATAATAACCTTCGCAGCTGTAAAACATAACATGTGGTTTGTTAATCCATAAATCACTTTTTACATTACTTGTGTGGTTTCAGGTTATTATATTTTAGTGTAAACCTTTAGTGTATTTTCCAATTACAAGTTATCTGTAAGTAAGAAATGAGCTACTAAAAGATTTATACAAAGAAGATCATCTGGAGGGATTGGGCTTTATCTCTTGCTGTTCCACTATGTATCCTGCTGAGCTTTTTTCAGGAATCAATGGCTATCGATTGTGTTACAGTAAATAAGCATTCCCAAAACTCCCCCACATTCAGTTTGTATTGTCCTTCAGGTCCCATGAGTATACAATACAATGCTGTATAACGTCTCTACGGGGCTGCTGGTTATGTATATACTGGGGTACAACAAACTAGTGCACAAAAGTGTGTCATTGTCATTAAGACTGTCTCAAAGCAGTACATTGCTATCCACAGTGCATATACGGAAGGAATAAATAAGAAAATTGTATTATTCTAGACATTCAAAATATTTGATACAATTCTAAATTTTGATTTAAACTAAAAAAAATCCTCTTTATACAATGTGGCTGAAAATTTTGGCATGCTGTGTGTTTTATCCCCTAGCTTGGACCAGTCCCAGGTTTATATGGGCCTTTGGGTTATGGAGTAACCCTTATGCTATCCTCCCAGCATATATACACCAATAATGACAGATTTTTTGCAGAGTTCCTTTACTTTTGTTTATTTTTTTGTAAAAATAAGATTAAATTATATTCCTGTCATTTCTACCCACAAAAAGCCAAAAATCCTAAAAATGTTAGTTGAAGCTGCATGCTGCAAAGTTTGTAAATGACTCCTTTTACAGATGGAAACTTGTACTGGGGAAAACCAGAAAAAGTATTTAATATTTATTTTTCACCCTTTCCTCATTCAAAGCCTTAACAGGCATAGATTTTTTTCACCTCAACATTGCAATGTGAGGTCTCGTTTTTTGGTGATCTGGAGTTTTTTTCTTCCGAGTCTTAATTTATTTATTAACTTTTTTATGGGTTAAATTCAGAAATAAAATCAGTTGCAACTATTTTATTTGCATTTATTCTTTGTTATAAATAATCTGTCTACTGTACAGTATAGTTTATTCTAACTGCAAGGACACTGAATATGTTATATAGGACTTTTCTGTCCACATTTTTCAGAGTGGAAACCAGGCAGAAACCTGGCAGACCCCATTTTAGTTTATGTAACCACTTTTTAAGTGGATTGGGTTTCTGTTTTTTGGGTCCGTAAGTGGCAAACCCCAATGCAGGTGTGAACCTAGCATAACTGTGTTGTGATGTTTATTTAACAATTTTGTTCAGTAATTATGCAGAAATTACCTCTACTTTAACATTTTAGTCTTTTCTGTTACTGATAAGCTACTGAGATATGAAAAAATCTGTATTATACCCGTAAAGAAGAATACAATGAAGACTGTTAGACAGAGAAAATCCTTCCATGGACAACAGTTGTGTCTGTGACTCTATTTGTTGGAAAATATTCAGTATAACCTGTCTATTGAAATAGATTCTCTTTCTCCGTTGAGATGTCCAGTGGGCGGTCCTATCAGTAACTGACCGCCTCCCCTCTACAACTGTGCATACAGAGATAGCTGTCAATCACTTATAGCACCACTTCCTCAACTTCTCAGCATAGAAAGAGCAGGGATTTCAATGGATAAATAACAAGTTATATTGAATATTTTCCCATAAAATTATGTATCAATCTGCTCAACTCCTTCTGCTCTATAACATGCTGCTGGCAGATTGAAGAGCATTTTCCATGTGACAGGTTCCCTTTAAACTCATATTCCCTGTTTTGCTTAGAAATATAAAATTACTTTCTCCACATTTGTGGCTCTCACCTACTGTATCAGAAGAACGGTGTGACTTGTCTAAATTCAGTGACCACTGACGATTTCACAGAATGGGGTCCAGGGGACCTCTAATCTCACAATAGGTGGAGATTTCAGAAGTGAGATCCCCATGTGACACAATAGATGAAGGTTCCAGAAGTAGGATCCCCATCATATGGACATGAATCGATTGTGGAACTTCCTCTATTAGTCAAGGAAAAGAGCAGCTGCAATTTTGGCAAATTTGGTATCGCCTCCAATATGTGCTCAATCACTTAAAAGCTTCCAGCAGCCAGCCTTTCCTCGATCTGGTAGTAAATAATAACTTGCTTTGGAGGAGAGGCTGTCCAGGATTGACCACTCTTGTAAAACCCATGGGAAAATAACAGTAATTGACTCCATATCCTGCCTTTTTGCCTGCTGTACAAGATCTGACCCCACTGCTCATAATTTATACCCACGGCTGTCAACGTTGTTCAGCCTTGTTGTGTCTGTCTTGCTATATGTGACCTTCACAGCTGTAGTATTCGTACCTCTACTGTATATCTTACATATTTTTTTCTAATGGCAGTATCCATATAGCTTTCCCTGGTGACACTTTAGTCACTAGATTTAGCTGAATATAACCAGGCTTTAATCCGAACGTCACTATACATTGACCCATGATGCCATGAAATTGAAGTATGACCTAGTAAGTTTCTACAGGGATACCATGGCACAAAGAATCAAAGAAGGAAATATTTCTTGAAGTGCATCAGTATGGTTTGTGTTATTTCTAAGTCATTTCTAAAGCTCTAAGACTCAATTTATCCACAGTAAGAGCCATTATCTTCAATGGAAAGAAATGGAGAAAGTTCTTAGGAGTGAGAAGTGCAAAGTGACAATTCATAAGAAAGATCTGGATTGGATTTGGATTTCTTCAAAACTGGGATAAACTTCTTAGGAGGGGCATTGTCTGGTTGCTCTGTTTGAAGGGATTGCAATAATATGGACCTTAGTATGTGTAAGTTTATGTATATATATATACAGTCATATGAAAAAGTTTGGGCACCCCTATTAATCTTAATCATTTTTAGTTCTAAATATTTGGGTGTTTGCAACAGCCATTTCAATTTGATATATCTAATAACTGATGGACACAGTAATATTTCAGGATTGAAATGAGGTTTATTGTACTAACAGAAAATGTGCAATATGCATTAAACCAAAATTTGACCGGTGCAAAAATTTGGATACCCTTATCATTTTATTGATTTGAATACTCCTAACTACTTTTTACTGACTTACTGAAGTACAAAATTGGTTTTGTAACCTCACTGAGCTTTGAACTTCATAGCCAGGTGTATCCAATCATGAGAAAAGGTATTTAAGGTGGCCAATTGCAAGTTGTTCTCCTATTTGAATCTCCTCTGAAGAGTGGCATCATGGGCTCCTCAAAACAACTCTCAAATGATCTGAAAACAAAGATTGTTCAACATAGTTGTTCAGGGGAAGGATGCAAAAAGTTGTCTCAGAGATTTAACCTGTCAGTTTCCACTGTGAGGAACATAGTAAGGAAATGGAAGACCACAGGGACAGTTCTTGTTAAGCCCAGAAGTGGCAGGCCAAGAAAAATATCAGAAAGGCAGAGAAGAAGAATGGTGAGAACAGTCAAGGACAATCCACAGACCACCTCCAAAGAGCTGCAGCATCATCTTGCTGCAGATGGTGTCACTGTGCATCGGTCAACAATACAGCACACTTTGCACAAGGAGAAGCTGTATGGGAGAGTGATGCGAAAGAAGCCGTTTCTGAAAGCACGCCACAAACAGAGTCGCCTGAGGTATGCAAAAGCACATTTGGACAAGCCAGCTTCATTTTGGAAGAAGGTCCTGTGGACTGATGAAACAAAGATTGAGTTGTTTGGTCATACAAAAATGTGTTAAGCATGGCGTCAAAAAAACACAGCATTCCAAGAAAAACACTTGCTACCCACTGTAAAATTTGGTGGAGGTTCCATCATGCTTTGGGGCTGTGTGGCCAATGCCGGCACAGGGAATCTTGTTAAAGTTGAGGGTCGCATGGATTCAACTCAGTATCAGCAGATTCTTGAGAATAATGTACAAGAATCAGTGACGAATTTGAAGTTACGCCGGGGATGGATATTTCAGCAAGACAATGATCCAAAACACAGCTCCAAATCTACTCAGGCATTCATGCAGAGGAACAATTACAATGTTCTGGAATGGCCATCCCAGTCCCCAGACCTGAATATCATTGAACATCTGTGGGATAATTTGAAGCGGGCTGTCCATGCTCGGCGACCATCAAACTTAACTGAACTGGAATTGTTTTGTAAAGAGGAATGGTCAAAAATACCTTCATTCAGGATCCAGGAACTGATTAAAAGCTACAGGAAGCGACTAGAGGCTGTTATTTCTGCAAAAGGAGGATCTACTAAATATTAATGTCACTTTTCTGTTGAGGTGCCTATACTTTTGCATCGGTCAAATTTTGGTTTAATGCATATTGCACATTTTCTGTTAGTACAATAAACCTCATCTCAATCCTGAAATATTACTGTGTCCATCAGTTATTAGATACATCAAATTGAAATGGCTGTTGCAAACACCCAAATATTTAGAACTAAAAATGATTAAGATTAATAGGGGTGCCCAAACTTTTTCATATGACTGTATATATATATATATATATATATATATATATATATATATATATAATGTAAAAATGACAATCCTTTTTAGTGTGCTCATTAAATTGTAGGTAATATTCACACGACTGCTCCATTTTTGACAGGTCAAATGTCTGGATGTATTTGACAGCTATTGTCATCGCATTGCATCCAATTTTACTGTTAAAATAATGGATGAATTCCAATGGTCTTGGGTTTTGACCCAATCCAATGTCTTTATAATTGACTTACTGTAATAGGAACGTCAATCCGCTTTACATCCGTTAAAACCAGATCCATTTTTTTCTATTGGGTCCATATAGATAGAGCATATCCGTTTTTTTTAATCTGACTGTTTTTGTTTATTTTTGGGCCCCCCATAATCGGACACTTAACCCCTGCCCTGTGGATAAGTGTCCTTAACCCCTTTAAGTGAAATAATGATGCATTGTGTCCAATGTACAAGATAATGCATACAGCAATTGCTTTAGAAACCTTATTGTAGTAATATACCCCATGGACATTACGAGAACTTTAATTCCCATACTGTTGGTGTTTGGTGCCCAGTTTAGGGGAAACGGTTTTCATATTGGCAGCGAGACATCCTATGATGAGAACTTTCTATAGGGAAGGAGAGCTGACAGGGCAGAATGGCTAATAGTCTCCTCTTAGTTGATATCAATATAAAATTCTTTTCCCTGCAAAGTAATTTGTATCACATCCTGGAATTTTACTATCTGCTCACTCGTTACTTTTAGGGACATATCTTGGTCTACTGTGCACAGGCCAATGCAGATAATACTGCAAACATTTAGAGGTGCGGAACAATATCAATGTCAGGGCTGGTGTGCAGGAAACCTGAGATAGGACTAGATACATACAGTACATGAAATCCACAGGAACAAAGGGAGAATTATTTAGGAAGCTTCATGTCCTGCACCATATCTATATAAAGTTAGAAATGAAACTTGGATTACTCCACCAAAAGGAAGAGAAAAAAAACCCATAAAAACAGAAGGGCATTGATCTGTGGGAGTGGGAGAAGGGTCAGTATGGCAGGGGTGAGAGATCTAAAGGCTTATGTTATCACCTGTGTGTATTGTACAAGTTTATGGGCACAACTCATCGCCATCGTCAAGATGATGTACCTACAGGGAATTGGAAAATATGACAACCTTTTTGGGGTACTGTTGCCAGGTAAAGCAGAGAACCTTCAATTCTATACACATTAAAAAAGTATAAAAATAAACATACAGTGCTGTGCAAAAATTGTAGGCATGCTGGGAAAAAATGATGCAAAATAAGAATGCTTTCAAAAATAGAAGCAATAATAATTTAGTGCTAATAGTTTGTTTTTGTCAATACACAAGATTATGTGAATGAAAGACAAAGGGAATAGAAGGGTTAATAGTTAATTAACAACATTATGTGAATTAGAAAAGAGAAATGTAAATCCCCTCAATATTTGGTGTGACCTTTGCCCTTTGGAGGAGGAGTCCTGGAAGTGATGATACGGCCCCCACAGAACCCTGATCTCATCAGCATCCAGTCTGTCTGGGATTACATGAAGAGAGAGAAGGATTGGAGCAAGCCTATATCTACAGAAGATCTGTGCTTAGTTCTCCAAGATGGCGGGAACAACCTCCCTACAGAGTTCCTTCAAAAATTGTCTTCAAGTACCAAGAAGAACTGATACAAATTGTACAGTGCTGTGGAATATGTTGGTGCTATATGAATAAAATGTATTATTATTATTATTGATAGAAGGCAAAGGGCAAAGGTCACACCAAATATTGATAGGTTTAGATTTTTCTTTTGTTCATTCACTTCAACTATTAACACTTCTATTTCTGAAAGCATTCTTACTTTGTAACATTGTCTCCATGCCTGCCTATAACTTATGCACAGCACTGCATCTTGAGAACAGGGGTCCCAAGATGGCGGGAACAACCTCCCTGACGAGTTCCTTGATAAACTGTCTACAAGTGTACTGAGAAGAACTGATGGAAGGCAAAGGTCACACCAAATATTAACGGGACTTCGATTTCTCTTTTGAAAGCATTCTTACATTGCAGCTTTTTCCCAAACCTGTCTTTTGGACAGTGATGTAGATCAATCCATTCACCATAATAACATGCACAAAAACTAAAAGGATTTTAGGTGGAATCTACTGTATGTTTCCTGTCTGTGTTTTATCTTAGCAATCTTCTCTTTTGTCACACGCTCTGCAGCACTGCCCCATTTGAAGTCAGCGGAAAGTCAAGCGGTGACTTAAAATATATATATGAGTATGTATACATGTGATCAATACTTCTAATGTTGTGCTTTGCTACATGAGCACATCCTGTAGGGTTCTTCATTTAGCTGAATTCAGAACAGCTGTAACTCTCCTAGGGTTGCTGGATACTCCCATATGGGGCCACATCTCTGTCTGACAAATGTGAATTTTCTTTTTCCACAATTCCATGTAATCATTTCGGCCTTGAGTTCAGGGTGAATAGAAAATGTGAGCGTTGTTCTAGGCGGCCAAACAATCAGCGCTGATTTACCGCTGAGGATGTCTGACTCATCCCGGGGAGTTTAGCATCATTTAACAGTAGAATATTGGGAGCCTTCTCATCAGCTAACATACAACGGCACAACCTCTCGTGACAAGCATTTCTCGAAAAAAAACTTCATTTAGGCTCCATTGTCAGCTGAAAAAGAAAAACGTGATGGAAAGTTTTAGATTAAACCACTATGCTTTGAAAGGATCGGTAACAAATATTTCAACTCATCTTGGATTCTGTTGAGGTTTATACTTCCTAGCAGAAAAAATGCCCAAAAATATCAAATTGGAAGATGTTATTATTTACTGCAACAAACAAGAATGTGCGAACCATAGGGGTAGACCATAAAGCTGTCCTGGCGCCCCTGGTGGGATGAGGATCAATCCAGGGTGGTTTTGCCCCCATATTAATAGTTGCAGAGGTGGTGCAATTCGAGTAAGGCTAGGTTCACACCTGTGCCCGGATTCCGTTCTTGGATTCCGTCACCGAATCCGCTTGAAAAATGCGGAGAGAAAAGTGCTGCGGATTTCCAAGGGTAACCACTTTTTAAGTAGATTAGGTTTCCGTTTTTCGGGTCCCCAAGAGGACCCAAAGAACGGAAAACCGAATGCAGGTGTGAACCAAGAATTTTACCTCCACGAAATTGCCGCAGCAAAAAATACGCTATTTTACAGTCCCTGCAAAGTGGATTGAATTCTAGCGATTCCCATGGATGAGCCACAGTGCCAGTAATATGGCAGGTAACCGTTGCAGTCATATATTGGCCGCAGCTGTCACTTGCTGTCCCCCGTAAACAGAGATGGGAAGAACTCATGGAGAGCCAGAACTAAATTGTTATTACTTAGTTGGAAATATATATCAGGTCATCCATATTGTCATCTGTTTAACAACTCTAAAGCGACATTCACACGACAGTGAATAATGGCCGTGTAATTTCTGTTTTTTAATGGACATCACGTAGCAACATTAAATTCAATGTCAGTGAATGGGGGATATTCACATGACTGTTATTTCAACGGACCATTGTCACAGACTGTCAAAGTATAGGTCATGTCCTATTTTTTGCCCGTTTTCACAAATCCCTCCATACACTCAGATGTATAGGGGATCTGTGAAAATGGGTGCCGCTCAGGTGCAAGATGGCCGTGAACAATGGACGTTTTTCACAGCCGTTTTGCACCTTTGGTCGTCTGGTCGTAACCTAACTGGTAAGAAACCTTTCTTATGTTGATGTTGACTAAGTAACGTTAGAATATTTAATATGACAATTCTTTGTATTGACCTTGACCCAAGAAATAATTCAGAAACATATTTCCCTTAATCTTTGTTGTGTCATTCGTCTGTTATTCTTCTTGGAAATTTAGATATAAGTTGACAACTGGGCGTTACCATTCCCCTGTGTCCCTACACTGTACTGTAAGCATTGATTGGACAAATTCACAGTGTGCAGGGACACACCCCCAAATGATAGTTGTCAAATTTTTTTTGCAAACTTTTAGGAGGAATAACAACAGAGGAATCGCACAATGCAAACCTCTAAGAAGAGATGATCCAGAACACAAGTATATACTATAGCAGACATGTCAGGAATGATGACAGATCTTTCAGATGTCTGTTTTTTAAGCTAAACCATATATATATATATATATATATATATATATATATATATATATTTTTTTTTATATTTTATATATCAAAACAAGGATAAAACAGACCCCAAATGATGGCAAGAATGTAGTGATATTAAACATTAACTGGCTTACTTCGGTTTTTTAGTAGATGTGATCTGTCGGACATCTTTCTGTATACTCCACATCATCATAGCTGATAAATCATGTATTTTCTGGCTGCCATTGATTGCGTGTTGTTCCCAGTGTTCCTTGTCAATCACCTCCAATGACTTGATAAGAAACACTCTGTTCCTTGCAGTTTTGTATTAGGGGAATGTTGGCTGTCAGTATTACTTAGCTGTTAAAGGGGTATTTCCATCTGACACATTTATGGCTGCCTTCTCGACTCTTTTCGAGACTCTCCATTCTGAGCTGTTGCAATGCAGGGGTCAGGGGAGCCCTGTTCTCAAGATGCAGCAATGTGCATAAATTATAGGCAGGTGTGGAGAAAATGCTGCAAAGTAACAATGCTCTTAGAACTAGGAGGGTTAATAGTTTATTTTTGACAATGAAGTGAATGAACAGAAGAGAAATCTAAATCCCCTCAATATTTGGTGTAACCTTTGCCCTTTGTCTTCCATCTGTCAATCTCTGTGGGGGTTATATCATCACTTCCAGGGTTCCTCCTCCAAAGAGGGGTCATGCCAAATATTAATGGGATTTAGATTTCACTCTCATTTAGTGAATTGACCATTACAAACTATTAACCCTATTCTTCCTTTGCAGCATTTTTCCACACCTGCCTAAAATTTTCACATAGTACTGTGCAGGGCCCTTAAAGGCACATTATGCATCATTTAACCCTTTACACACATGGTGCTATTGACGCTGAGAAGAGTATAGGTGCATTGAAGAGAGGTGTAGCTCCCTCGGATTCAGCAGTACATTGGTACATGTGCCCGGCCCCACCATAAATGAATGAAATCCCGAATAGTAGTGTGGATTATTGGTAGACTCTTTAGATTCCTAGGGCATGGGAGGACATAAATAGAACTAAATGTGTTGCCACGGATATGGCTTGCCTACAATCCTCAGATGTTTAGTCCAGTCATTTTCCGTCTTCAGCGTCCCTTCTTTATGTTTAACCGATTATACCAGTGTATGCGGCTATGTAAATTCAAGAGCTGTACTTTACATTTACTTTGCCATTATTATTGTGCTGATTGTTATAACCTCCTCTGAATTGCTGCTAAATATTTATAGCCCTATTGAGTATACTGTGTCAGGCTTAGTCTAAATTTACTATTCACACTCTATTCCTGCTGCAAATTCTCTACAAAAATAGATACAGTTCTTGTTTTCTTTGTGCGAAAACGCTTCCTGCAGCATTTCATGGTAAGTCAACATTCAATGTGAGATAAAATAAAGGATCATTTCCTCTTCTAATAATAGCTGGAAAAAGGCAAACATATGTCCCAGAAATATGTGTGGTGTCCTGTTGTCGAATAGAAAAGACTATAAGAAATTGGTTCCTGAGTAAGGACAACAATGTAGATTGTATTTATTACCTACTTACCTTCATACTATGCACCTGCCTATACCATACCAATGTACAGAAAACATACCTCAGTCTGTATCCTCACATGTTCTGCCATGTAGTCCAATTCTGGATAGCTGGCATTTGAACAGGAGTGGGTTAGTGGTTAGTACAAATGAGCGAATCCAAAGTGGATTTGTCTTGAATTTTTGGGTTTGATGAATTGCTACTATACAGTAGAGACAAAGCGACAATGCAGGCACTGATCGCAGGCTTTCACCCTACACAGGTAGCACATGGGTGCCGCCATATTGATGAGGATCGCCATACCCTGGAATGAGATCAGGGGGCAATGATCCATTACTATGACAGCCAAGAACCTATTGAGGCTAGGACCCCGTGTAGCGTAAATGCCGCAATTTTGCAAAACAGTGTCATTTTACAGTCACTGCAAAGTGGATGGGATTCTGGCTAATCCCATCCACACCTTGCAGAAAAATATCTGCAGCAGAAATGCTGCAATTTCAAAAACCGTTGCAATTTTGTTAATCGCAGTATGTCAGTTATACCTACAGAATCGCTGGCTTTTTCCCTATAGGTATAATTGAAGCAGAAAGTCTGCAAAGGAAAACTCTTTCTGCAAAAAGCGCTTTTTCACTGAGGCTCGCAATGTGAGGCCTTAGCCTGAAGGCTCCCAGGCTTCTCATTAGGAAGAGCCATCAATATGAGAAAGTGGAAGGCCTGCCATGAGTACACAGTAGACAGAACTGTGGAGCAGACCCTTTCCATTAAAGGTCCTTGAAATAGTTGTTTTCTATCTGTGTATAATAATAATATATACACTAGCATACCCAAAAATGTTATGGTATTGATATAAAAGGAAGTTTTATACATTGCAGGTTCTTATATGGCAATTTGCTAACACTGCGATAAAGGATGTCATCAGATTTTTTTTTTTAGTCTTAAAAGAAGTCTCACCAGAACCCAACATATCAAACCAGCCCGGCAGATAGATATCAGCTTAGAATCACCTGCATGAAATGGTGTTCTCCCCTTGTGAATCGGGGACTCTAACCTATCTATCTGGGAGGCTCTGGGTTCTGGAGACAGACTCCCTTTAAATGATTGAGTCCTTCCAGGGGTGAAGCTATAGAGGAACAAGTATGACATGACGAGTGTAGGATGCCAGTGGGATATCAACAAGTGACTCTACCTTGGTTAGAGTCTAGATGAGGTTAGATGAGGACTACACCAGCAAATTTAATATTTTTCCCTAAAGAAGAAAAGCATGGAAAAAAATAATTTCCATGTGTTGTTAGATAATATATTCAAAAATGCTAGGGGTCACTTATATCTGAACGGAACTGTCATCTTCTACCTGCACTAAAGCAATTTACTTGTCTAAATACAATATAGAAGAAAATGGCCCCTCTGCTTGATCTCCTCCATTCCCCCTGCCTGCCTGTGCAGGAGCTTCTCACCACCTAATGCTTTGGTATGTTTGTGTCTCTTTCATGAATTGTTTATATATACCGCTATACCATGTGATGATATTTGATTAGCGGGGAGAGGGTGTTGAATATTGATGAAGTATTTTGCATAAGAAATTATGAGGAGCAGATGGATCTTTTTCCATAGGAAGAATAGTACGGTATATGCAGTTCATTTACACTAAATCTAATAAGACGAACGGTGGGAAGTTGCATAAGGATAAGTTCGATAAGGATACCATATCCTTTAATATGGCTATTAATCTGAAAGAGATACCCTTTGATCTACACCAGAATCAAGATCAAAAGACTTGACATGTGATTCTTCACAGTTCAACTAAAGGATCATTGAAAAAGTCATAGAAATATTGATGATTCAGAAAGTAGTAGTCTTGTTTTCTACGTGATCCCATTAGTTATTAAAAAGGTTTTTCAAGTTAAAGCCTACCTAAACTTTTGAACAACTTTTGATTTTTCTGTTAGCATTTGTGCCATTAATAAATTTTGTTAAATTTTTATTATCAGATTTTAGCTCCTTCCCTTGAAATCCTTTGCTGAAGTCCACTTTCTGTCCTCTGATTCTCTATTAGCATTGGAAATCCTCACTGTTTCTGAAATGGGGGGAGTACGGGTGTAGTAAAGAGAAGCTGAGGCTGGAGGAATGGTTACTTAAAACACTTATATCTCAGGCATTAAAAAAACGTAGAACCATGCTGCTTGTGCTATGTGAAAGATGAGATTCTAAGCTTACATATGTCACCAATATCATAGTTTTACTTGCATTATTTATGGGATATCACCAGATGAAAACACAATTGTGATAGGGGTGTTGTATAAACAGTTCCTATATCCTGAATCCCGAAAAAGAGGAAAGAGATAAAAGGAGTTTATTCAGTAGTAGTGTGTTGAGGGACGACCTGTAGGCTCCTTTGGCTCCTGGTCTTGGTCACAACTGCAACTACAGTGACCCCTATAGTTACTCCAGTGCCCTATGGAAGTTATGGGAACAGAGTAATGCAGCACTGTTGTCTGTTCCAGTAAGTCCCAACCTAAGAGTTGGAAATTGTGGGTGGTTTGTTGAGATGGGAATAACCCTTTAACATCTTTCATCTGCCCATGGGATGTGTTGCACCATCTTACAATATGTAAACAAGTTCAGTAGTCAACTAAGAATCTACAGAGGGCAAGATTCCAATAAAAGGTCACACCACTAGTATAAAATATTCAGGAGGGATATATATATATATATATATATATATATACACACACATGTTAAAGTATACTGTATATTTTTAATTATAAAAAAACATATGGTGATGTATCCACATGAATATGTGGCAAGCTACCCATTTTTGTAACATACACTGTATTTGTATAGAGCATTTTTATGTTGCCCATAAGCATTTTATTACCTTCTTTAATACCAGCAGTATTTTATAGGACTACCTTAGTTAGGTTCCCCCAGTTTATATATATATTAAATAAACTCCCTTCCCCCGTGTATGGTTTATAATTTGCTAATGTAATGTGGTGTAATATAATTCTGCATGGCTCGGTCACTGTTGGGTGTTTAGCAGGCACTTACATTACATATAACGTCTTTGTAATTATTATGCTCAATCCTTAGTCCACGCTGGCAGAAATGGCAATTTTTTTTCCCCCCCGAGTGACTTGAATATATTATAATCATACATCACCATAAAGATCTTTATATCAATCCACGATGGAATATTTTAGTACATTTTTGCTAAATAGTCTTGTCTGCCACAGACTGAATTTGTTTGCTGAATGCCAGCAATGCGGCCAGCAATTCAGGAAGCTGGTAGCTACATAAATATTACAAATATTTTACTGCAGACGGACGCAGCTTTTGTGGTTTTTGAGTAAAATGAGTAAAGTTTTAATTTTAGAAGCAACAAAATCATTTTGTATACCTCATCAGCCATTAGAGGAGAATCTGCTCCATGGTATGACTTGTATTACAGTAGCTGCGATGGTCACTTTCTTTACTGTAGTCTCTTAAAGGTAATTTATTTATCAAAATGATGTAAAATAATTTTTATATAATTTCTTTCTGTAGAATACTAAAAATATTATCTTATTCCCGTCATATTCACCTAGTAAGTGCCAGTTGTCAACCCACATAGCAACCGTTGCTTACAAAAATGTTGGCAAAATAATAACCTGCAGCTTCTTGGAATTTAACTCCAATAACTAAATAAAATACGAATATATTTTTGTTTTATTTTATTTTTGTTATTCAGATGAATATATACATTATTTGTCTCAGAGCCACAGAACACCTTCATGTATTATTATAGGGGTTGGCCACTTTGAGACCAATATTTAGAGACCAAGGATATTGTTTAATAAAAAGTTAAGCAATTTTCCAATATACTTCTGTTATCTAGATCTCTGCTTGTTGTCATTGATTCTGCTTACTCGCAGTGGATAAAAATCAGTCCATGGTCATGTGATATACAGTTCATGGTCATGTGATATACAGTCCATGGTCATGTGATATACAGTCCATGGTCATGTGATATACAGTTCATGGTCATGTGATATACAGTACAGGTCATGGTTATGTGATAGACAGTCCATGGTCATGTGATATACAGTCCATGGTCATGTGATATACAGTCCATGGTCATGTGATGAAGACAGGTGCACAGCTCGTTATAGTCACAGTAACCAGACATCTGTCTTGTAACGAGCTGCACACCTGTTTTCATCACATGACCATGAACTGTATATCACATGACCATGAAACCCCAATAAATTTGTGGCTTGGGACACCACCAAAGTCAGCAAAAGAAATTGATAGTTTTTTAAGTGTATTCAAGTGTTTCAGGCTTTTCATTGTGGCTCGAGTATTTTTGAATAGCACAGCCATTCACAGTTTTTGGCATCAAAAATACCAAAAGCCATGAGTGAAATCAATAACAACAGTGTGAACAGACCCTTAATGACTGTCAACTACAGTATGAAAATCTAGCTTTATCAAGTAAAGCTCATAGAAAGTCAAAGTGATCAATCTCATATTAAACTGGTATAGAAGGTGCCTGCTTATAGATTGTTAGATGAATAATCTGTTGTCAGAATCTACTTGTTTTCTTTCTCTTCATTATGTGAATGATATACAGTAATGGTCTCACTTCTCGTCTCTGCAGCTTTATGGATCAGCAATCAATGCTAACGGGGGAAATGAGCACACCTCGGGTTAGCTCATCAGTCCGTAAAGTCGCCGCGCACACCAAAGAAATGAACCACTTACGTTTCTTACCTAATTTTCTTGTTTGAGTGGATTCATTTTAGAAGACAATTTATCAGTAATAACCCAGGGCTCATATTCCTTTTACATGGAGAATTCTAGATATCTCGGAAATTAAATTACATTAAAAGTCTTTATAGTTTTTATTGAGTCAACCCTATTTTTAATATTATATTAGTAACTTCTTGGTTCTTTGTCGAGTAGCTACAAAAATAAATCTTGCTATGGGGGACACATAAAAAAAATGCATCAAAAATAAACCCCATTTATTTAATTGGGAACTATGCAATGCTTAATTTACCCCTGTGGTGGTCCCATCTACTTTCGGCTCCGGTCCCTGTATAGTCGCCAGGCGTCTTAACTGCAGCTCAGCTCACATTGCAATCAATAGGAAATGAGCTACAGTACCAGCTCCCAGGCCACTATACATAGGCCATAAATAAAAAATTCCTGGCCAACCCTTTTAAGAAAACACCTTATAAAATGAGAAACATTTGATATATGTACATAGCAGAGATGGACTGAACTACCTAGCCCACCAAAGGAGGAAGGACTGAGAGTTAAAGGGGTTATTCAGCTTCCAAAAATTATCTGCAAATACATCCATAGCAGTGCTAAATACTCACTGTTCTCCTTTGCACCCTTTACTTGCTGCTCCTTGTATCACTGTAATTTACCTCCAGTGGATCTGTGGAAAAATTACATTTCCCATGATTCATCTGCCTTCTCTCACTCTCTCTGTACCCTCCCTTTTCTATTCTCCCCTGCAATGAAATCACAAGTACAGTCATGGCCAAAAGTTTTGAGAATGACACAAATATTCTATTTTCACATGATCTGCTGCCCTCTGGTTTTTATGTGTGTTTGTCAGATGTTTTTATCACATACAGAAATATAATTGCATTCATATTATGAGTAACAGAAGCTTATATTGACAGTTAGAATGAGTTAATGCAGCAAGTCAATATTTGCAGTGTTGACCCTTCTTCTTCAGGACCTCTGCAATTCTCCCTGGCATGCTCTCAATCAACTTCTGGACCAAATCCTGACTGATAGCAGTCCATTCTTGCAGAATCAATGCTTTAATTTTGTCTGAATTTGTTGGTTTTTGTTTGTCCACCCGTCTCTTGATGATTGACCACAAGTTCTCAATGGGATTAAGATCTGGGGAGTTTCCAGGCCATGGACCCAAAATCTCTATGTTTTGTTCCCTGAGCCATTTAGTTATCACCTTTGCTTTATGGCAAGGTGCTCCATCATGCTGGAAAAGGCATTGTTGAGCGCCAAACTGCTCTTGGACGGTTGGGAGAAGTTGCTCTTGGAGGACATTCTGGTACCATTCTTTATTCATGGCTGTGTTTTTAGGCAAGACTGTGAGAGAGCCGATTCCCATGGCTGAGAAGCAACCCCACACATGAATGGTTTCAGGATGCTTTACAGTTGGCATGAGACAAGACTGGTGGTAGCGCTCACCTCTTCTTCTCCGAATAAGCTGTTTTCCAGATGTTCCAAACAATGGAAAAGGGGATTCATCAGAGAAAATGACTTTACCCCAGTCCTCAGCAGTCCACTCCCTGTACCTTTTGCAGAATATCAGTCTGTCCCTGATGTTTTTTCTGGAGAGAAGTGGCTTCTTTGCTGCCCTCCTTGAGACCAGGCCTTGCTCCAAGAGTCTCCGCCTCACAGTGCGTGCAGATGCACTCACACCTGCCTGCTGCCATTCCTCAGCAAGCTCTGCACTGCTGGTAGCCCGATCCCGCAGCTGAAACACTTTTAAGAGACGGTCCTGCCTCTTGCTGGTCTTTCTTGGGCGCCCTGGAGCCTTTTTGGCACCAATGGAACCTCTCTCCTTGAAGTTCTTGATGATGCGATAGATTGTTGACTGAGGTGCAATCTTTCTAGCTGCAATACTCTTCCCAGTTAGGCCATTTTTGTGCAGTGCAATGATGACTGCACGTGTTTCTTTAGAGATAACCATGGTTAACAGAAGAGAAACAATGATGGCAAGCACCAGCCTCCTTTTAAAGTGTCCAGTGGTGTCATTCTTACTTAATCATGACAGATTGATCTCCAGCCCTGGCCTCATCAACACCCACACCTGTGTTAATGGAGCAATCACTGAAACGATGTTAGGTGGTCCTTTTAAGGCAGGGCTGCAATGATGTTGAAATGTGTTTTGGGGGATAAAGTTCATTTTCTAGGCAAATATTGACTTTGCAAGTAATTGCTGTTAAGCTCATCACTCTTTATAACATTCTGGAGTATATGCAAATTGCCATTAGAAAAACTGAAGCAGTAGACTTTGTAAAAATTAATATTTGTATCATTCTCAAAACTTTTGGCCATGACTGTAATAGATCACTCCTGTTTTTGAGGTCACATGCTGCTGTGATATTTCGTTTGCTGGATGCACTGCTTACAGGGAGGGGTAATGAGCTTGCAAATGAAACGTCACAGCTGAAGTTGAGGACCTGAAAATAAATCAGATAAAGGGTACTGAATTTAAACAGGATCTATATTAGGAAGTATTTTGTATTGATGCATCCTGTTATTTGGCCCATATTTTGTAAAAACGGGATAGTCCCTTTAAACTATCCAGCTATGAAAGAACAGGTACATATCCCCTCAGTTGCACCTCAGGGGCATTATGATATGGGCCTAAACCCTTTTAAACATCCCCTTGAAAACTGATGGGCCAGTCCAATGCTGTAAGTTGACAATTCTACCCAAAATTTTAAGGTTAAGGCCCCACGTTGCGGAAACACAGCTTTTTTTGTTGGAGATTTTGCTGCGTTTTTTGAGCCAAAGCCAAGAATGGCTACATAAGGAATGGAAAATATATAGTAAGAACTTATACTTCTCCCTTCTGCTGAATCTACTCCTAGCTTTGGCTCAAGAAACCACAGCAAAATCTGCAACAAAAAAAGCTGCTTTTCCGCAATGTGGGGCCACAGCCTAATATATACCAGTAAACAACATAAAGTGTGAAATATAGGATACAAAAATTCATATATTTTGGTAAACCAGCCTGCACCGAAACTGCAACAAAAGTCCAAATTTTTCAGTTTTATACAAAGTATCTGCCTTTACCAATACCTACCATATATTATATTTCTAAACATGTAGATCCATTGACAATATTCTAATTATGACAAGGATTTCATTAGTTCACATTGTACATATTATAATATAGACATCTTTTTTCCAAATAGTAGTTCAGTAAATTATTATATAACTTTACATTTACAGGAAAAATATTCACTTTTTTAAAGCATATTGCAAGCCCAGTAGGAAAATCTAAAAAATACTGTATCAGAAAGGAAATAAAATATCTCTTAGGAAAAGTTTACAACAGAGCCCTCCAACTGTAGCAGAATTGAGGACTTTGAGTTATCGACACAACTCATCTCCTCTTGATTTATCTAACAGAGATGTACAGAACAGACTCATCAAAGAGCCAAGCAGGAGAAAGTCTGCACTAATAAATAAGGAAGATGTGGGGGAAACGCAGGTACAGTCTTCGGCCAGGACTCATTAATATTAAAGGGAACGTTTTGTGTTTTTAATTTATTATCAGCAATTACATCATCTGTAGGCAATGTCTGCAGACGAGAAATCATTTATTATTTATTTATTATTTATTTTATTGAATTATTGTAACTATATTCTTATACCTTTATAATAAAATTTGAATACACTTCCGTCCTTCATTCTCTGTACATACAGTGCTGGCCAAAAGTATTGGCACCCTTGCAATTCTGTCAGATAATACTCAATTTCTTCCAGAAAATGATTGCAATCACAAATGCTTTGGTAATAATATCTTCATTTATTTTGCTTGCAATGAAAAAACACAAAAGAGAATGAAAAAAAAAGTCAATTCATTGATCATCAACTCCAAAAATGGGCCGGACAAAAGTATTGGCACCCTCAGCCTAATACTTGGTAGCACAACCTTTAGACAAAATAACTGCGAACAACCGCTTCCGGTAACCATCACTGAGTTTCTTACAATGCTCTGCTGGAATTTTAGACCATTCTTCTTTGGCCAATTTCTCCAGGTCCCTGAGATTTGAAGGGTGCCTTCTCCAAACTGCCATTTTGAGATCTCTCCACAGGTGTTCTATGGGATTCAGGTCTGGACTCATTGCTGGCCACTTTAGAAGTCTCCAGTGCTTTCTCTCAAACCATTTTCTAGTGCTTTTTGAAGTGTGTTTTGGGTCATTGTCCTGCTGGAAGACCCATGACCTCTGAGGGAGACCCAGCTTTCTCACACTGGGCCCTACATTATGCTGCAAAATTTGTTGGTAGTCTTCAGACTTCATAATGCCATGCACACGGTCAAGCAGTCCAGTGCCAGAGGCAGCAAAGCAACCCCAAAACATCAGGGAACCTCCGCCATGTTTGACTGTAGGGACCGTGTTCTTTTCTTTGAAGGCCTCTTTTTTTTCCCTGTAAACTCTATGTTGATGCCTTTTCCCAAAAAGCTCTACTTTTGTCTCATCTGACCAGAGAACATTCTTCCAAAAAGTTTTTGGCTTTCTCAGGTAAGTTTTGGCAAACTCCAGCCTGGCTTTTTTATGTCTCTGGGTCAGAAGTGGGGTCTTCCTGGGTATCCTACCATAGAGTCCCTTTTCATTCAGACGCCGACGGATAGTACGGGTTGACACTGTTGTACCCTCGGACTGCAGGGCAGCTAGAACTTGTTTGGATGTTAGTCGAGGTTCTTTAGCCACCATCCGCACAATCTTTCGTTGAAATCTCTCGTCAATTTTTCTTTTCCGTCCACATCTAGGGAGGTTAGCCACAGTGCCATGGGCTTTAAACTTCTTGATGACACTGCGCACGGTAGACACAGGAACATTCAGGTCTTTGGAGATGGACTTGTAGCCTTGAGATTGCTCATGCTTCCTCACAATTTTGCTTCTCAAGTCCTCAGACAGTTCTTTGGTCTTCTTTCTTTTCTCCATGCTCAATGTGGTACACACAAGGACACAGGAAAGAGGTTGAGTCAACTTTAATCCATTTCAACTGGCTGCAAGTGTGATTTAGTTATTGCCACCACCTGTTATGTGCCACAGGTAAGTAACAGGTGCTGTTAATTACACAAATTAGAGAAGCATCACCTGATTTTTCAAAGGGTGCCAATACTTTTGTCCACCCCCTTTTTTATGTTTGGTGTGGAATTATATCCAATTTGGCTTTTTAACAATTCTTTTTGTGGTTTTCCATTGACGACAAATTAAATGAAGATATTATTACCAAAGCATTTGTGATTGCAATCATTTTCTGGAAGAAATTGAGTATTATCTGACAGAATTGCAGGGGTGCCAATACTTTTGGCCAGCACTGTATAGGGAGCATTTCTCAAGCCTCTTGCCCCTATTTTCCTTTAATATTACCCCCTTTTTTTTAAGTATGTGCAAGATTTATGTGTTTTCTCTTATTTTGAAGGCTTTTACACAAGACTGGTGTGAAGAATATCGCCTCGCCCAGCCGCCTGGCACACCTGCGATCAAACTTCTTTCTTAACCTCCCACTCACACACCGTGAGTAGACCGGGTCATAGGATAGAACGAAACGAGCGATATAAATTTTATATATTTAATAACCCAAGTGGGTCGGTATGAATTAATAGCATATACAGAAATATACAATATTAATACTATCAAGCATAAACATACAAGCAAAAGTGCGATGATACCGTACATAAACAAAAAGGGAAAATAAAAATATAGAATGTTACCTGAGCCAACAGCTCTGTCTTAGCTGTGACTCTTACAGCTTCCACACAAAGACTAAAAACAACTCACCCTCACCTCAGTGTCGGACCCTCAGCCCCCACCCTTCACCTCCCCCCCAGCCAGGGATGAAAACCAGTGAGACATAGTGTCCAGCGGTGTAGCCTCACTGGCATCACATTCCAACCAGTGGGGGAAGGACTGACATGATCAAGTAAAAACACACTTCCAAGAAAGATACATAAATTGAGGGTCTCATCATCACAACTGGTCACTTTGCTTTTTCGTTAGGGAAAGTGGGAAGGTCTTTAGTAACATTTTACAATGCGCTAAATGAAATGTCCCTTTTATAAAAAGGAGCAAAAAAGGGGCACCTTTATTCCAGTACATGGGTATCGTATAAAAATCCCACATAGGCTGGGTTCACACCTGCGCCCGTCTCCGTTCAGGGTTTCGGTCCCCGAATCTGCTTTAAAAATGGAGAGATAAAAGTCCTGCATGCAGGACTTTTCTCTCCGCATTTTTCCACCTTTTTCGGAACACAGGTGGAGATCTGGCAGATCCCATTATAGTCTATAGGGTCTGCGGGTTTCTGCGGGTAATCACTTTTTTAAGCAGATTAGGTTTCCGTTCGTCGGACCCAACGAACGGAAACCCAAAAGCAGGTGTGAACCTAGCGATATTTGGCAGCATTGGAATCACAATTTACATTTAGTAAATTAGGTGCATGGAATGTCGAGGCATAAAAAAGGGCATGCTAAAAAAGGCTAAAAAAATGTGAACTGATGAAAAATGACCCCCATAGTGTGTTGTGTCTGTTTTATGGCAGATGCAATTCACTCTAAAGATCAGAAAAGCATCCATAGACTGATATAGTCTCCCAGAAGAGATGAGGTACTGTCTATCCCCCTGAGAACATTGAGTGACAAGGCATCCTAATAATATATTATTTACATTCCTTCTGATGGTAATAAGGTTAGCTGCGTGTAACTGTAGTCCATGGCTAGAGATTCTCATTGTTGGCCTCTGAATTATGACCTTGGCCTGTGATCCAGAAATGACCACTTGTTTCTGCTTCTCTGCCTTAACTTGACAGATCACATTGACCTGTTAGTTGTTTTTCACCTACTGGTTTGTCTTGGTTTGTTCCTCTCTGTATTCTTGACCTTCATAGCATCCAACAGTCAAGAAACAGAGCTGACGACAAGGAAACGGTCATTTACTGCACAAGCCTATCAATGACAACTATAAATAATCCGAGCATCTTGTGTTGCTTTTTTCCTAAAGTGTAAGTAAACTTTTATTCATTTTTTCATAAATCTATAGTGCAGGTGAAGGTAACAAATTTGCAATATACTCAACTGAAGAAAAGTGCCTGTGTCTTTAACTAGTACTCCTGTCTCTACTTTTTATCTATACTCCGTACACAAGCAGATACGTTTAAAATGGAGTCTATGGAGAGGAGAGGGGGGAGGAGGAAAAAGAGAGGACAGATATATGAGGCCGTCCACAGAATTAAATGAGCCATTTCTGTCAGGAGAAGGCTGGATAGTAGTTCCTGATGACCCAGCTGTGTTGTGAAAGAAATCTTCTTTTTCTCCTCCCTCACCTCTCCATAGACTTCTATTATACAGATTTGATCCGTGACAGAAGAAGTTAAATAAGCCAAATAAGTTAATAAACAAACACAACGTTTTCTTTAATAAAAAATATTACAAAGCTTCACCTGTACTCTGAATTTATGAAAAAAATGACAGTTTAGTTACATTTCAATGGTTCGATTACTTTATTTTTTTTATTTTTATTATGGTCACTAATACCTAATAGTGTTGCTATATGTATGTAGCACACCCGTGGGTGGAGCTTGATTTGATTATGGGATATAACCCCTGCCTAGCGCCTTGGTGACACCCCAAATATTCCCCAACTTTCTGACACAATTTTCCTTTGTCAGCAGAAAGTATTTATTTGAACAGGTTAGTAAAATTTCCTCAAAACAAGTTATAAAGTGTATAGATAGCAATATAAAATGACAAAAATCAAATGATTGGCTAATTAAGCACCAGTAATGACATTAAGGTAATATTATTAGTTCAAATGCATGCATCTAATCACACAATAACTCCAATTCTAATTGTCCAGCTGGTTCAGAATGCCCTCAGAAGCTTGTGTCTGAGGTGAGGGAAAAACAGGTTTAAGGAGAACAAAATGTGTCCATAGTCCTCTAGTACCAAAACAAAAAGAGTCCAATATATTCACAACTGTGCAGCTCCCAAATGAATCAAATAACCATGTAGAGGTGCGGATGAGCTTTAGGTGTAGTCTCTCTCCTTACAGGCAGTTGGGGGAACCTCAGGCTGCTGGCTCTCACTTGTTCCCCACTTGTTCCCCTTACTGTTACAGATACACTTCACATCACTGGCATTTATCTCTGTATTCCACTCCAATCTGCAGAATTATAATTGAAAACTGGGGCTGCATCTGGTGTGGCTCCTGCATGCATGTGCCACTGTTTTTTTCCTTTAGTTGAAATGGCTGACTGCATTACAATTCCAACATGTGTCTTTAGTGAAATGGTGGCAGCCTCACACCGTGCTGTCTCTCATCCAGCTATCTAGTAATGTCCACAAACTGTAACTTGTACTCACGGCCCGGGCACGTGTCTGCTAACAGGCAGGTTCTTTACAGGTCCTTTCTGAGGTGATCCACAAAATATCCTCCAGATCAAGACAACAGCAACCGATGTCTCCACTTCCTCTCTTCTCTCCTCCCCCAACTCACTCCTGTTGGATCGTGGGTCCTGTAGTTTTTTCACTGTATCTCCACTGAGTAGCTCTGAGTGTAATCTGATCCCAAAGCACAGTCTGAACTAAAACAACATTAACTGTTTATTTGCTGAAGAATGTCACTAGCAGAGGGACTCTACATGTACATTAGATATAACATGAACAAGTATATTGTCTTTACATAAAATATACTGCACTGCGTTTTTGGAAACTGATAGGTTTAGAATTAGAATAGGTAAACCTGGGTTCACACCAGCTCTTAAATTCCATTTGGGGATTCAGCCCCCTTGAAAAATGTGGAGAGAAAAGTCCTGCTTGCTCTCCGCATTTTTTGGGCGGAAACCCGGCGGACCCCATTATAGTCTGTAGTTTCCGCGGGTAACCGATTTGTAAGCGGATTGGGTGTGAACATAGAGTGTGAACCTAGAGTAAGTGACATGGTTGTTTACAGTGTGTTATACTTGGCAGTGTGAACTATTAAAGAAAACATATTACTGAAGCATTAAAACAATTATGCCCGAATGCCATATTGATCACTATTCAAACTTTTTTGTTGATGCCTGAAAGATGGGGCATATAAAGTTGCGGTGAACAGGGCCAAGTACAACCTGACATTGTTCTCTAGCTGTCCCTTAATATCCAGTGGGTTTGTCTTGGCACACACCACAAAAGAATTAGACACTGGTGTATCATTCCAATATAGTAATATTTTTACTAACATATAAGCAAGCAGGCAAGAGAATTATTACACAAGCCAGGGGAGTACAGGAATAGCCTAAATGAAAGTGGAGGAACATCAGAAGTCCAGGTCACTATCAAGTCAAGGTTACAGATAAAAATCAAATCAGCAAAAAAGAGGATAACCAGAAGAGCAAACCAAAATTAGTAAACCCGGGAATCAACAGAAAAAAACAGGGAAAGGTACTGGGAGTAAGAACTGTGAAATCAAAGCCTAGAAAGCTAATGCAATCACAGGCAGGTAATCAGTGTTAGATTCAGTGTTAAATACTCTGCCCTTGATTGGATGCTGAAGTCCAGCCCTTACTGGATCTGCATCTCATACCACTGACTGACTGGACCAACTCAGCCAAATTTTGACTGGTTTGCATAGCAGCCTTAAAACACCAGTTGTAACGTCCATGCCCATTCGGACTTCGATGCCATCTTCCGGCTGCATGCTACGGCACAGGAGGCATGTCCGGCTATGATTCCTTGCTTTAGGTTCTTGTAGTACCCTGTCTGAACACTGTCCTATTCCCTCACCTCTGTAATTGATATTCCACCACACCCATCTCTTACACCTTGTTTCTCTCTTCTCCTCTAATAGTTAATCTCAGCCTTGCTTTGTGATTGACAGCCTATCTGCCAATCAAGCCTGGGGCGGGTTCTGGACTTCCTATTAACAGCCCATCAGTCCACACATGGTTGCTGGCTATTGTGACTCTGTCCTTGATAAGCATTTCTCTTGCTATTGTATTGTATTACTGACCTCTGCTTTTTGGCTTTTGACTTCTCTTTTGGATTGCGACTTGGTACTGCTTTTGTCTCTCTGACTTTGACCCTTGGCTTGCTGACTCCTCTTCTGTGTTGTTTTGTCTTGTCCGCATTTTGTGTTGTCAATTATCTGGAGAAGGGACTGTCGCCCAGTTGTCCCTGTCATTAGGACAGTTGAGGCAAGTAGGCAGGGACAGGGGCTTTGTCAAGTGTAGGCCTCACTGTCTCTGTCATTCCCTTCCTCCCAGGTTTGAGCAGCAGCACTGGAGAATTGCTCAACTGGCAATTCCCTAACACCAGTCATGTTGCAAATTCACAAGCTGCACAGAATCTCCCCCTGCTTCGCAGGATAAGTTTAGATATTTAGATTCCTGACACCTATATAACATTATTTCCTTAGGGCGGCTATGTGCAGAAAATTATAGTGCGATATATAGTGCAAAACAGATAAAGTAAAATAGCTTTTGCTTTATAAAGGTCTCAAGGTTCACAAAAAACATCTGAAACAGGCAGCAAACAAGTGGTTTAAGAATCTGACTTTAATGGTCTGACTAAATGCCGAGGACTGTAATAGAAAAGAAGATGTAAAGCATTCCACTGAAATTGCTGGCGAGCTAATGGCACAGTAACTCTCAACTCTATTAGTCCTGGGATACCTGAAACATCCAGGTCCATCTTGTTAATGGATTCTGTTAAATACAGCATATTGATCATTTCCAAACCTAAGTATTTGTTCTGTCCGGTCCTGCCGCAAAGGTACCCTGAAAGCCGGGTATGTTCAGACTCAGAGGGATTTAAGGACATGAGGCAGGAGTGAATGAATTATGTTTCCCCATTACGCATTAGATGGAAGTTGTTTTACAGATACCAAAGTTCTGTTTAACAGGGTTCAGGTTGTGTCTTTTACAGTTGTTTTCTGATTGGGTCCATATACCAATGAGAGGGCAAGAGGGTAAGTAACATAAAGTTCCATTCACTTCTCTGGGGCTGCCAGGACTGTAATCTCTGACAGCGCTGGAGTGAATGGAGCGCCAGTCATGCACTGGCGCTCCATTCACAAGGAGGCCCCCAGCCCCCTTATCCCCTGTCCTATGGAGTATGGGATCCTCGTGGTAAGCACTTCAACCCTGCCTTTACTCAGGAATGATGCAACTGCTGATGTGATGATCTGGGGAGCCATCGTATACGACAGGCAGTCATCCCAAGTAGTGATACAAGGGACACTGGGTGCTCAGCAATATGTGAAGGACATGCTGTGGCCACAGGTATTGCCGATCATGGCAGGGCTTCCAACTGGCATATTTCGGCAGGATAATGCTCGCCCATACACAGAAAGAGTTTCCTAAGAAAGTACCCAGTAGATTGTAACACTTCCTTGGCCAGTTACAAGATTTATCGCCAATTGAGCATTTATGGGACCAGTTTCAGTGTGCAGGATCAACAAGCCCAGCTCCTACATCTGTTGGAAAATGTGCCAATTCCACCCAATTCTGAATCTTTCCCAGCTTTCCAGTACATTATATCAAAGATTAAATGATGCCATTAGAAAGTACAATTTGTCCCACAAAAAAAAGCCCTCAGGTAGCCCTGTGAACAGAGAACTATAAAGGTTATGGTTTTTTGGAGGCAAGAAACGAAGATGCAAAAACTGTGGGAAGTGTTTGTAAAATTACATGAATTTCCATTATACTGTACAATGAATAAACTCGATTTACAAAAATAATAATAATACAAAATAAATAATTATAAATCTGATAGATTTCTTCCAACCATCATGATATAATTGTGGAAATTTGCGAATTACAGCATGATCATAATGCAATGAAGGCAATGCTACACTGTGATCTTTGGCCGGCTGACCTATGTCATGGCCAAAGTAGCCGCGTGGACATCACCTTAAGATATAAACAAAACTTTAGTTTAGCGGCTATTTAACTGTTTATGGACTTATTTTGGATTCTTTTCATTCTGGTCTTGTCTCCTAAAGACTATTCATCTTTTCTCAATTTCCTGTCATTTGAAGCTTTTGAAAGACGGAGAAGAAAGAAACACTTGGCACTCTTCAAAGAGATATTGAAATATAAATAATTTAATCTTCAATCCACGCTAAAAGTTTCTGAAGCAAATGACAACTGTTAAAATTTGACAAAAGGCAAACCAAGACAGTGCCCATATTGGTAGTATAAGCACATACAGGGTCACTTCGGTTTTCTCAGCTGCTGACATATTTCATGTACAATCATGTTCATTCCAAATATATTCCGTGAATGATCAGATAGAAATGTGTTTTTTCCCAATTACTTCTCTTCTGTTCTTGCAGCATGTGTGAGAATCCAGATATCTTAAAGAGATTATCCAAGATTTCCAAAAGGGGGATATGGGCAGGAAATGGTATAAAATAAACAATACTCACCCGCTATGTGCCCGGCCGCTCCAATTTGGGGGCTCCATTGGTTCCCACTGGTACTGTAATGTCATGTACATCATTCATGTGACTAGTGCAGCCAATCATTGGCCTCAAATGCCACATGCTATACATGCAAGCATCACCAATGAGGCCACCGATTGGCTGCAGCTGTCATGTGAATGATGTACATGATGATGTCACTGCAGGATCGGCAGGAAAACTCTGCAGACTTTCTGTAAAAAGCTATATGCATTTCTGTCACGGTTTTCTATGAAGTGTTTTTTGGGCTGCAGATCGCTACATGAAGGGTTTTTTGGGACTTATATATTGATAAGCTATCCTATAAACTATATGTCATTGCTGGGGGTCCAACACCCAGGATCCCCATGGATCACCTGGTTGAGGTGGCAACATTTGGTGAGTGCTGCAGCCTCCACTGGATATCAAGCACAACGCTTGCAGCTCACTTGGATGGGACTGAGCTGCTGCTAGACCATCAATATGGAAGTCCTGGAAAACCCTTTAAAGAGTTCATACACATTTATATGAAAATACTGCATAGATTTATGTGATAATATTAATAATAGTATTTATGTATAATAATAGAAAACCTGAGATGACCACCCAAATTACTGTGAAATTTCCTCTCCTGTATTTCGGTTTCAGAGGATTCTCTGGTGGACCATAGTTTTCACACAATAATGGACCCTAAATTCCATAAGGGGACACCCCCATTTGGCATGGGTTTGGAGTCTATGACTGCACAAATGACTTAGTTTTATTGTATTTATTAATATTATCTTACTTATATAGTGCCATCATATTCCGCAGCAATTTACAGAAAATGTCAGTCACTGTCCCATATAGGGCTCACAATCTATATTCCCTATCAGTTCCCTATATTCCCTATTCCTGTCTTTGGAGTATTGTAGGAAACCAGAATACCCGGAGGAAATCCATGCAAATGCAGGGACCACATACAAACTCCTTTCACGTGTTGTCCTTGGCTGACTTATTATATATTAGTATGACAACAAAATTTGCGATATATAGAAAAGTGGACCTGTACATTTTTTGTAATCTGACACTGACTGTATTTATGTACAGTCATGGCCAAAAGTTTTGAGAATGACACAAATATTATATTTTCACACGCGGCCCCGGTGATCTGCTGCCCTCTGGTTTATGTGTTTGTCAGCATGTTTTTATCACATACAGAAATAGAATTGCATTCATATTATGAGTAACAGAAGCTTATAGTGACAGTTAGAATGAGTTAATGCAGCAAGTCAATATTTGCTAGTGTGGACCCTTCTTCTTCAGGACCTCTGCGATTCTCCCTGGGTTGTTCTCAATCAACTTCCGGACCAAAACCTGCTGATAGCTAGTCCATTCTTGCAGAATCAATGCTTTAATTTTGTCTGAATGTGTTGGGTTTTTTTTGTCCACCCGTCTCTTGATGATTGACCACAAGTTCTCAATGGGATTAAGATCTGGGGAGTTTCCAGGCCATGGACCTAAAATCTCTTTGTTTTGTTCCCTGAGCCATTTAGTTATCACCTTTGCTTTATGGCAAGGTGCTCCCAACATGCTGGAAAAGGCATTGTTGAGCCCCAACCGGGGACAGCGCCAAACTGCTCTTGGGGGTTGGGAGAAGGGTCTCGGAGGACATTCTGGTACCATTCTTTATTCATGGCTGTGTTTTTAGGCAAGACTGTGAGAGAGCCGATTCCCTTGGCTGAGAAGCAACCCCACACATGAATGGTTTCAGGATGCTTTACAGTTGGCATGAGACAAGACTGGTGGTAGCGCTCACCTCTTTTTCTCCGAATAAGCTGTTTTCCAGATGTTCCAAACAATGGAAAAGGGGATTCATCAGAGAAAATGACTTTACCCCAGTCCTCAGCAGTCCACTCCCGGTACCTTTTGCAGAATATCAGTCTGTCCCTGATGTTTTTTCTGGAGAGAAGTGGCTTTTTTGCTGCCCCCTTGAGACCAGGCCTTGCTCCAAGAGTCTCGCCTCACAGTGCGTGCAGATGCACTCACACCTGCCTGCTGCCATTCCTCAGCAAGCTCTGCACTGCTGGTAGCCCGATCCCGCAGCTGAAACACTTTTAAGAGACAGTCCTGCCGCTTGCTGGTCTTTCTTGGGCGCCTGGACCTTTTTGGCACCAATGGAACATCTCTCCTTGAAGTTCTTGATGATGCGATAGATTGTTGACTGAGGTGCAATCTTTCTAGCTGCAATACTCTTCCCAGTTAGGCCATTTTTGTGCAGTGCAATGATGACTGCACGTGTTTCTTTAGAGATAACCATGGTTAACAGAAGAGAAACAATGATGGCAAGCACCAGCCTCCTTTTAAAGTGTCCAGTGGTGTCATTCTTACTTAATCATGACAGATTGGTCTCCAGCCCTGTCCTCATCAACACCCACACCTGTGTTAATGGAGCAATCACTGAAACGATGTTAGGTGGTCCTTTTAAGGCAGGGCTGCAATGATGTTGAAATGTGTTTTGGGGGATAAAGTTCATTTTCTAGGCAAATATTGACTTTGCAAGTAATTGCTGTTAAGCTGATCACTATTTATAACATTCTGGAGTATATGCAAATTGCCATTAGAAAAACTGAAGCAGTAGACTTTGTAAAAATTAATATTTGTATCATTCTCAAAACTTTTGGCCATGACTGTATGTGATGTATATATGTGTATGTAGCATTTTCAGGATATGTCCACATGAGGTGTGTACTGTGGCCAAAATTTACTATTGTGGTTATAACTAGACATTGGTGTGAATGTGGCCCGTCTTGGCGCATCAAGTTTGGGCTAAAATTTTTGACTTGTTAAACATGTGGGTGTACAGTCTCAGAAAAAGGGGCGTGGCATAAATGTACCAAAAATACTCCAAAAATGTGTCATTATGGCTCAAAGTAGGCCAACTAAAAATTGTTATAAACATAGCCAGGACAGTCTGTGGGTCATTGTGTATTACTCTGCAGAAATTAGCTCCTTACACCACTTATTCTCATTTTTACCAAGGAGGGGGAGATTAATCCACTGCCGGAGGGAGTGATTAATTTCTTATGAGAACAATGGATTGGGCATGTTGAAACCCAACATGCACAGTTCTTTTCCCTCACATCTGCCATTGAGGGAGAGTCGTATAAATTCGGTGACAAATATACCGTACCTTTCTCTACATACATAGTAAAATAAAAGTAGATGCCTTTGAGACTCTGCTATTAAATATCAGTCGAATGCTAGGTTCACAATTATATGACAAATAAAACTTAACATTTAATAATCATCTAAAATATAATTAACCCCAAGGATTGGATGGTATAAAAATCTGAAAATAATTGGAACGCTCTTACCCGTTCCAGATGAAGGATGTCATACCCCACCTTTAGGGCCACAATTTATCCAAATGCATAGGGAACCAAGGATGGGTGCAGGAGATTGACCCTGTGCAACCCTGTCACCCTTAACTCCCGTCCTTACAAGGACAGTCCCAATGCTGACCCTAAAATTGCCCTGTTAATATCTCCTTTCCTGCCGACGTGTTTCGCATCCAAAACATGGATGCTCCTCAGGGGATTGTTAGACGATCAAATGAAATAACCAACCATAGCAGAGCCCTGCCCCGAATGTGGGGAGCTCCTGACAGTCTCATATCTATGTTTTGGATGCGAAATGCGTCGATAGGAAAGGAGATATTAACAGGGCAATTTTAGGGTCAGCATTGGGGCCGTCCTTGTAAGGGTGGGAGTTAAGGGTGACAGGGTTGCACAGGGTCAATCTCCTGCACCCATCCTTGGTTCCCTATGCATTTGGATAAATTGTGGCCCTAAAGGTGGGGTATGACATCCTTTATCTGGAACGGATAAGAGCGTTCCAATTACTTTCAGATTTTTATACCATCCAATCATTGGGGTTAATTATATTTTAGATAAATATTAAATGTTTAGTTTTATTTGTCATATAATTGTAGATCTTTGCTTGCTTGTATTATGAATTTTTGATCCATGAGAAATTAAGAACCCTTTTTCTCATTTGTGCTATTGTATACAGGTTCTAATGCTAGGTTCACAACTGTGTTCGGGTTTCTGTTCGTGGGGTCTGCTTGGGGACCCAGTGAACGGAAATCTAATTCACTTAAAAAAGCGGTTACCTGTGGAAAGACTATAATGGGGTCTGCCGGGTATCCGCCCAAAAAAAGCAGAAAAATGTGGAGAGAAAAATTCTGCTTGCATTTTTTAAGCGGTTTTGGGGATGGAAACCCCAAACCGAGACTAGGTGCAGATGTGAACATACATCCTTCCTAGCTTATACTAGTGTAGTACACAGAAAAAGACAAGTTTTTTTTTTTTTTTATTAAACTACCAGTTCCACTGGTTGTTTCAGCAGTTGTAATGGTACCCAACAATAACAATTGTCATATTTAAAGGAGAACTCCATTTTCTAATGATTATAGTGGTTAACCCCTCAGCAGTCTGTGAGTTACAGGTTCTGTCAGTATTTTATTATTTTAGGCTCAGTTACCTCCTGGGAGTTAAATGAATACAATACTTATTGCAATGTGTCAATAATACTGATTGGATGGCGGCCGCTGGGAGGAAAATCATACGGTCTGGCTGCCAGTATTGCAGTTTTGTACAACTATAGTGACGCTAAGTGGTAATACTGCAAACCCCTAAAGCATGATTCCAGAGACTGAAAAATACGTCCGCATAGTTCTTATAGTCCTTCCTTACTGCATGTAACAATGTAGTTTAGCATGATAGACATACAATAATAAAATAGCAAATAATAATCCATATTAGATATGTCACAACTTGTGTAAAAAGCACAACGTTATTTTTGAAGAGTGACATAATATACCTACATGTTACAATACAATGTGGTGACATGCTAACAAAACCTATGACAGGCTGCGATTCACAAGTCAAATACTGGATGGCTGCCATATAGAATATTGTTTTGTGATAAAATATCATGAAGTGTTGTTTTGAAAAGCTTGTCATCTTATGATACACATATCACATGTCCAGCCAAAGTGAGACATAAAGAAGGGCTCATCTTTACTGTAAAAGGATTTACTGATTTACTTCTTTTTGGTTTCACTCCCGGGTTTGGCTTAAACCTGCATGTGTGATTCCAGCCTAATATTGTGTCAAAAAGCTGCAGTATTAGAACAATGCAAAAAACATGGAAAAACTTTATGCATCTGTAATGCATAAGTCCTGTGAGAGTGGACCCTAAAAGTGAGCACAATACTGTAAAAATAAAATAAATAAGTATATGTGTATATATATATATATATATATATATATATATATACAGTATATATTCAGTTATATATATGTTCATTTTCTATAGTATATAAATAACTGAATAATTCAAGTGAGCATTTGACACAGTATATTGTGTTATTTTTTCAACTTTTCTCTTTTTTTCCTCTTTTATTTTTAATTGTATGCTGATGGAGTTGGAATATGTGTTTTATATGGATGGTTTTAGTATTGTATGTGAAACTTTCAGTTTGAACTTGGTTAGATAAGCTGTGCTGCAGTACATGGTACTAATACCCACCTGGTGTGTGTGCAGGAGTTTTCCCTTTTAATGTAGTATAAGAAGGGTGACTCCATCCATTCAACTCCATTCTCTCCTGCACAACAATATGCATGAACCGAATACATGCACATCACAAGTTAGCCATGCATTAGTCTTGCTGGAGTGAAACCACTCACATGTTTGTCACCACATGTGGTCCAATCTCTTAGCCTGGATTGACCTCACAGGCATCCCCAGGACTAATGCCTTATGCACACGACCGAGGCTGAGGCTTTTCTGATGGGGTGTGCAATGCTTTGTTCCGATGATTATAGAACAGGCCCAATCTTGCTCTGTGACATTGGAACGAAATGGAATTGAATCCCCCATTGAAGTCAATTTGGGACAGAAGGCTCTTGGACGTCATCCAAGTGTCATCTTATTGCATTCTGCTATAAAATCGCTCCCACTCGGCCTGCACACTTGGTGGTGTGCATGTAGCCTAAGACCCAATATTCCTTGTGCTTCTCTGTGCAGTCTCACACACATAGGCCAGGTTCACATCTGCGTTGGAGTCTCCATAGGAGACTCTGCCACAGATTCCATATAACATTTTTCAATCAGTATAAAGCCGGCGGAAACCCGACAAACACCCGGCGGACCCCATTATAGTCTATGGGGTCCGCGAGTGTCCGCAGGTTACCTGCTTTTCCAGTGCATGGTCTCTCCATCTTTTGGGTTCCCATGCAGACCCAAACGACGGCCAGATGAATGCTAGTGTGAACCTAGCATAACTGTGCTTCAGGCGGAAACCAGACAGAAAACCGGCGGACCCCATTATAGACTATAGGGTAACCCGACGAATGGAAACCCGAATGCAGGTGTGAACCTAGCATTAACTGTGTATTACACTGTGGTGCAAAAGCACTATCTATTGACCAATTCTAGTACTGTGCCCTACCAGATCAATACAACATACAAAATGACTAGTTAGGCTGAAATATTAAGGGTTGGCCTCCACAACCTTACAGTCCTATTTGAAACTGCAATTGGTGTCTGTATAACCCCTGCTCCTTGAAAGTCCTGAACCTTACATCAAAGGCAGAGAATAGGTCTAGAATGAGGAGCACAGAGTAATGTCATTGGGCTTTGACAGTTACTGTAGTAGTAATAGTAGTAGTGGAATACTGTAGTAGTAATATAGTAGTAGTATTGGAGTACTGTAGTAGTAGTACTGTACTAGTACTATAGTAGCAGTAGTAATATTGGAGTACTGTAGTAGTACTGTAGTAGTAGTAGTAGTAGTGTAGTAATAGTAGTACTGTAGTAGTATTGTAGTACTGTAGTAATATTGCAGTAGTAGTACTGTAATAGTACTATAGTAGTAGTAGTGTTGGATTACTGTAGTAGTACTGTAGTAGTATTGTAGTACTGTAGTAGTAGTGTAGTAGTAGTACTGTAGTAGTAGTGTAGTAGTAGTAGTACTGTAGTAGTATTGGAGTACTGTAGTAATATTGCAGTAGTAGTACTGTAGTAGTACTATAGTAGTAGTAGTATTGGATTACTGTAGTAGTACTGTAGTAGTAGTACGGTAGTAGTATTGGAGTATTGTAGTAGTACTGTAGTAGTACTATAGTAGTAGTATTGGAGTACTGTAGCAGCACTGTAGTAGTAGTAGCAGTAGAGTACCGTAGTAGTATTGGAGTACTGTAGTAGTACTGCAGTAGCAGTACTGTAGTAGTACTGTAGTAGTAGTATTGGAGTACTGTATTAGTACTGCAGTAGCAGTACTGTAGTAGTACTATAGTAGTAGTAGTAGTAGTAGTAGTATTGGATTACTGTAGTAGTACTGTAGTAGTAGTAGTACTGTAGTAGTATTGGAGTTCTGTAGTAGTACTGCAGTAGCAGTACTGTACTAGTACTATAGTAGTAGTAGTAGTATTGGAGTACTGTAGCAGTACTAGTAGTAGTAGTACTGTACTAGTACTATAGTAGCAGTAGTAATATTGGAGTACTGTAGTAGTACTGTAGTAGTAGTAGTAGTGTAGTAATAGTAGTACTGTAGTAGTATTGGAGTACTGTAGTAATATTGCAGTAGTAGTACTGTAGTAGTACTATAGTAGTAGTAGTATTGGATTACTGTAGTAGTACTGTAGTAGTAGTACTGTAGTAGTATTGGAGTATTGTAGTAGTACTGTAGTAGTACTATAGTAGTAGTATTGGAGTACTGTAGTAGCACTGTAGTAATAGTAGCATTAGTACCGTAGTAGTATTGGAGTACTGTAGTAGTACTGCAGTAGCAGTACTGTAGTAGTACTATAGTAGTAGTAGTAGTAGTATTGGATTACTATAGTAGTACTGTAGTAGTAGTACTGCATTAGCAGTACTGTAGTAGTACTATAGTAGTAGTAGTATTGGATTACTGTAGTAGTACTGTAGTAGTACTATAGTAGTAGTATTGGAGTATTGTAGTAGTACTGCAGTAGCAGTACTGTAGTAGTACTATAGTAGTAGTAGTAGTAGTAGTAGTATTGGATTACTGTAGTAGTACTGTAGTAGTAGTAGTACTGTAGTAGTATTGGAGTTCTGTAGTAGTACTGCAGTAGCAGTACTGTACTAGTACTATAGTGGTAGTAGTATTGGAGTACTGTAGTAGTACTGTAGTAGCAGCAGTATTGGATACTGTAGTAGTACTGGATTAGTAGTAGTAGTATTGATTACTGATAGTACGTAGTAGTAGTATTGGATTACTGTAGTAGTACTGTAGTAGTAGTAGTATTGGATTACTGTAGTAGTACTGTAGTAGTAGTAGTATTGGATTACTGTAGTAGTACTATAGTAGTAGTAGTATTGGAGTACTGTAGTAGTACTGTAGTAGTAGTATTGGATTACTGTAGTAGTACTGTAGTAGTACTGCAGTAGCAGTACTGTAGTAGTACTATAGTAGTAATATTGGAGTACTGTAGTAGTACTGTAGTAGTAGTAGTAGTAGTAGTAGTGGTAGTAGTAGTATTGGAGTACTGTAGTAGTACTATAGTAGTAGTAGTATTGGAGTACTGTAGTAGTACTGTAGTAGTAGTAGTATTGGATTACTGTAGTAGTACTGTAGTAGTACTGCAGTAGCAGTACTGTAGTAGTACTATAGTAGTACTATTGGAGTACTGTAGTAGTACTGTAGTAGTAGTAGAAGTAGTAGTAGTAGTAGTAGTGGTAGTAGTAGTGGTAGTAGTAGTAGTAGTATTGGAGTACTGTAGTAGTACTGTAGTAGTAGTAGTACTGTACTAGTACTATAGTAGCAATAGTAATATTGGAGTACTGTAATAGTACTGTAGTAGTAGTGTAGTAGTAGTATTGGAGTACTGTAGTAATATTGCAGTAGTAGTACTGTAGTAGTACTATAGTAGTAGTAGTATTGGATTCCTGTAGTAGTACTGTAGTAGTATTGAAGTACTGTAGTAGTACAGCAGTAGCAGTACTGTAGTAGTACTATAGTAGTAGTAGTAGTATTGGAGTACTGTAGTAGTAGTACTATAGTAGTAGTAGTAGTATTGGATTACTGTAGTAGTACTGTAGTAGTAGTAGTACTGTAGTAGTATTGGAGTACTGTAATAGTACTGCATTAGCAGTACTGTAGTAGTACTATAGTAGTACTATTGGAGTACTGTAGTAGTACTGTAGTAGTAGTAGAAGTAGTAGTAGTAGTTGTAGTGGTAGTAGTAGTAGTAGTAGTAGTAGTAGTAGTACTGTAGATCATTAAAGACTTTGTGTGATGATTCTGCCTAAATATGGCCATAACTCAGCTGTATTTTGATCTCTGGGTATAGGATCTCCCTTCTTGCTTGCACTTATCCATACTGTGCGCAGCTATGAGCCTAGGTGTATATTGGCAGTAGTGGCCGGGCTGGAACAATAGGACTCCATTGAATTCATACACAGTCCTGGCTGATCAAACAAACATGCATTGTCCAGCTGCACTGGTTAACCAGATATGGCTGATAACATTGTATCAGGTCATTTGGTCTCATCTACATACAAAAGATCTGGACTTGAGGGGATTATTCTATGAGACCAGCTGCCGCCGGTGACCTCATTCTGGGAGGTGGCATAAAGGGTTTAAAAGATGAGGTAAGAGGTCTGTGGGAGAGATCATGCTATGAAGACTGTGCTGAGATCATGCTATGGAGATTATGCTATGGAGATTGGGTGGAGACCAAAAAAGACTTCCACTGAGAGAGACTTTCACTGAGATGCTACTATGAGCAGGCAGGTTGGAATGCTGCTGCTGACGATGATGAACCTACAAGAGACTGAGAGATATTACAGAGAGACTAATGCTGAGATTCCTGTGAAAAGCATGCAGGCGGGATTATTGTATTAATGCCACATGCTAACAAGCCTCCACTGGTGATCTCCACATGCTATGTGTGAGTGTTGGACTACAGAACCACATCAAGGACATGTGTGGTAAAGTAACTATTTCACCTTTATCCCTTTTATTTTATTTGTACTGTATCTTGTAACTAGTAACTTTTAATGCTTGCATATATCTGCATATCTGTTCTGAACTGTATGTGTTAGATGTTAATACCGACCCATTTAGGGGTTAATAAATATATTAAATTTAGAAGGCTTGTCTTGTATTTATCTTGTGAACCCGGCACTCACTGGCGGTGAGTGTGGTTTTTATATGAAAGAAGACTCAGGTGGGGCCACAGCGGTGTTGGCGCACTGAGGATCTTTCACACTTTGGTTGGGGTTATTTCAGTAGCCAGTTGAAGAATGAGTTGGATGATAGGTGGGAGGACGGTTTGAGACGTGTTCGGTGAAATTTGAGACAAACAAAAGCAATGAGATGGCAGAAATGAATTGGGAGTAACAAGATACTGCAAATGTTTTTACCAGCTATATTTTCACAATTAAAACAAATAAAACAGATATATACTGTAGTCAGAACTGGAAAATGATTCTGTTCCTTATTCAGTCTGGAATTTAATACAACAATCTATTTATAAAACAAAAATGCGCAAGTACAGAACTAAAACCATTATTTCCTATTTTGTGGTATTATGTCTGCTTCTGTAGACACAACACGCCTGATATTAGCACATGGAAATTACATTTATAGAAGTAGTAAATCTACAGCATAATTTAGGAACAAAATGTAATATATTTCCCATTTTACATAAAAGAAATCAAAACACTCAGCTTTAGCTTTTTCAGCCTTAAACAATTCTAGCTGCAGGCGGATTTAGCCTACCCAGGAAAATGGATCTTCCAAAGACAAAAAAGACAAATATTTCTCAATTTTATAATGTACAATAGACAAATCAATGAGGAATTATCTATATTTTTTATGAATTTCTACACATATAGTAAAATAGAAAAATGTCTGCAACAGATATTATTAACATAAACATAATAAGAAATAATATTTTTATCAATGCGTAAAACATATCAAGTCACAGTAAAGGACTTTACTTGAAATATAGTTACCATATGTGTTATAGGATGTTATATAATATAATAAAGAAATTATCAAATGAAAGCAATGATCTTAATTTGACAAGGTTGCATCTAGAATCTCAGTGTTTTATAGTTTCACAGTTTATAATGGCTTTTATAATGCTTTATAGGGGGGCGGAACCTAGCCGCGGTACGACATGGTCGCATAGTATCTGAGCTCCCAGCCTGAGTCTCAGCAAGCGACATTTAAATAGCGACCAGCCCGTGGAGTGAATACCTAAAGTTACCCCAGGAACGGGAACTTACCTGTGGAGATGCCCAGGAAACGAAAATCGGTGGTGAAGCCGCAGAAGCTCCTAGACTTCTTCTCTCACGGAGAAGGAGAGGAGCAAGATGGCGATGGCCCGCGCACTGAAGCGACCTCCGGAGCCTCGACTCCTTCTGGGGATCCTCCGGAGGATGCGCTTTCACTCTCACTATCCGCGCGGAGGAGAGCGCTGTCGGCCCCATCTCTGCCTCAGCTCATGGAGCGGGCAGACTCCGGATCACACGGGTCTCCCTCCCGGCGGGCCGGGATGGGTGCAGACCCCGGGCCTACGCAAAATGGCGCCGCGGGGCCTACAACTGCAGCAAGCCTGGAAACGCAGCAATCGCCCACCGCGAGTCCGGTAAGGCAAAAGCCCAAGTTTCAGAGCACTGGTCTGCAAGGAGAGGAGGTGAGTGACACTATACCACATACACCTCCAGCTATTGATTTCTTTGCAGATATCCCGGCGACAGAGAGTTTGTTAACTGAGGCTTCTATGAAAAATATGCTTATGGCCTTTTGTAAGTCTTTAAAGACTGACATGTCCCTAATGGTGAAACCGCTAGATAGAGATCTTCAAGAGTTAAAAAGCCGATATGATGATAAGATCGCTACTACCGAATCTCACGAAAATGGACTTAACTATTGACAGAGCTCACAGAGTTCCGAGACCCTCGCATTTAGATGAAACAGTACCCAGGGATGTTCTGGCAAAAATCCATTTTTACGTACTGAAGAGCTGGTTTTGATAATATAATAATAATAATAATAATAATAATAATAATAATAATAATAGTCCTTTAATAGTCCCACAGTGGGGAAATTCAGTGTGTTACAGCAGCAAAGATAAGATAAGATGACCTCACGGAAGATGGACCGCCTACCTGATCCATATCACAAGATTTCTATTTATTCAGATCTCTCAGCCACGACATTACAAATCCGGCGACAATTCATCCCTCTTACTGCAGCATTACGTCAGCATCACATTTTATATAAATGGGGATTCCCGGTCCGTGTGATCGTTTCCCGCAATAATTTGGTACATGTTATCAAGACTACATGTTATCACAATACGCAGACCCGGGGGGCGATTTATAATACTGATTTGCATTCTCAATAATATTACCTATACGCTGGTATCAGCCTACGCCCCCAACAGGAAACAAGTGGCATTCTTAGGTAGACTGGTAAAAGCAGTAGCAAAGAGGAAGCAGGGATGTGTAGTATTGATGGGAGACTTTAATGTGGCTCCGGACCCGATGGTGGACACGACTTCTGGTATATCAACACACAGCCCTTCTCTCTCGCAAGCGCTATGGCGCCATGAATTATTTGACGCCTGGCGTATCCTCCACAATACTGAGAGAGATTATACTTATTTTTCTTCACATAATAGTTATTCACGGATAGATTTATTTTTACTTAAACAATCCAGCCTCCCTATGGTTTTGCAATATGATATCTCAGTAATCACCTGGTCAGATCATGCAGCAATAACCTTGACCCTAGCGGAAAAATATGAATGCCCAAGAGCGTTTGTATGGCGGTGCAACGAATTCTTAATGTCACAACCGAAATTAAAAGCAACTTTAGAGAATGATCTGAAGGAATTCTTTATGATTAATGCCCCCTCTGCCCTTGGCCCTGATATCCTGTGGAATTCTCATAAGGCCTTTATTAGAGGAACGTTCATTCACTTGGGGCATATAGAAAAGAAAAATAGACTGGCAGAGATAGATAGATTGCTCCAAATTAAATCCATCGACAATAGCAATAAAAGGTCTCCCTCTTCATCCAATACAGCAAAATTGACGACATTGCGCCACCAACTGACAGCTTGTTTATTGCATAAATATGAGAAAAATCTAAAAAGGACCAAAGCTACATATTATTCTCAGTCCAATAAAGCAAGCAAACTCCTAGCCTCCAAACTCAAACAAAAACATGCGAAATCCAGAATTCAATTCCTTCACAGTAAAGATGGCACTTATAAAATATATGACCCTAGAGGCATAGCTGATGCCTTTAGGTCATTTTACGAAGGCCTCTACAATATCGTGGAAGACACAGCGGTAGCTCCCCCAACGAGCTGTGACATTGAACGCTTTCTTGTAGCTGCACAATTACCCAAGCTCACCGAGTCACAACTGGACTCTTTGAACACACCCATTACTTCAGAGGAATTGTTGTCAGTTATCAAATCGATGCCATCTCATAAGTCTCCGGGCCCTGATGGCCTTACCAATGAATACTACAAACAATTTCTCCCAATCCTGAAAGACCCGCTGCTGTCCTTTTTGGCGGCCGCGATGGACTCTGGTACCATCCCAAAAGAGAACCAAGAGGCTTTGGTGGTTACGCTACCAAAGCCGGGAAAACCGGCCACTGAGCCCCAAAACTTCCGACCTATCTCTTTGCTAAATTCCGACCTGAAAATCTATGCCAAATTACTAGCAAGCAGATTAGCAGCCTGTCTCCCGAGCTTGATAAATAATGATCAGGTGGGATTTGTCAAGGGGAGGCAATCTTATGACAATACCAGACGCATTTTAAACCTTATGCATTACGTTGATGGTAGGAAAGTAGAGGCGGTGATGCTTGCGTTGGATGCTGAGAAGGCGTTTGATCGCATTTGCTGGTCGTATGCCTTCTCGGTGCTCAGAAATATGGGATTCTCTGGAACTATTTTGAGGGCGATAGAGGCACTATACTCCGCACCCTCTGCGAGAGTGTTCACTAATGGAGTAGTATCGGACCCTTTTCTGATAACAAATGGGACCAGACAGGGATGCCCCCTGTCGCCCCTGATATTTGTTCTTTCCATGGAACCATTAGCCCAAACACTCATTCTAGATACCAACATAGGGGGCATTGATATAGGGAATAAAACTCACCTTATATCGCTCTACGCTGATGATATTATTCTCACCCTGTCTAAGCCACAAACATCTGTCCCCCGCCTAATGGATATTATTACTAAGTTTGGGCAATTATCGTTTTACAAATTGAATATGGCCAAATCACAGGCGCTACCTTTGAATGTCCCTCCTTCTTTGCTTCATCAAATGAAGTCGAATTATGACTTTGACTGGAGGGAGGACAATGTCCAATATCTGGGGACACAGATGACAACGTCCCCAGGGACCCTTTATAGAAGTAACTACATACCAATGTTAAAACTACTGCAAGAGGAGACGGAGCGAATGTCAAAAACAGATACCTCCTGGATAGGCCGAGTAGCGGCCTTTAAAATGTTACTACTACCTAGACTTTTATACTTGTTTCGCACACTCCCAATACCCATTCCCGTTTCCTTTTTTGAAACAGCACAAAGGGTGATCTCAAAATTTATATGGAATGGGAAGAGACCCAGAATCAACAAAAGCTTCCTATTTAAACAAAAGGAGGCGGGTGGGCTGGGAGTTCCGTTGATAAGAAACTACTATATAGCCTCGCTGGTCACTCAGTGCGCTAGGTGGAAGTCAACGGACACCTTGGTTCCATGGTTGCACATAGAACAGGCGTTTATCGCTCCTTTAAAATTGGAAGATGCGCTGTGGGTACCCTTTTGGAACATTTTAGCTCCTGGATCCTTCTCCCCGGTCATGGTTGCCTCATTGGCGGCATGGAAAATAATGCACGGGAAAGCTAACCCTATGAAACACTTTCATATTTCTGAGATGTCTTTGTCACTAATGTCATGGGTAATCGACGACTTGAGAATTTCGGATTGGGAGTCGAGGGGGATCACACAGATTTCTCAATTATATTCTGACACTAAACAACCTATATTGTTTGCGGACCTTAGACAGAAATACGGGCTCCCTATAGGCGACTTCCTTAAATATTTTCAAATATGGCACTTCGTGTCTAAGCATCCCGTGACGCTTTTGCCCCATAGTGGCGCCCTTTTCACTTGGCTTTCTACCAAGGTGAGAGGATTGCGTTTTCTGGATGACAAAATGGACGAAATATCGACCTTCACTAGATCTACCCCATTCCGTTATTGGGAGAGAGATTTGGGGATAGTCATCACCCTTGAGGAATGGCAACAAGCAATTAGGCTGATCCATCTATCCTTAAAGTGTAGTACGCACATTGAGACGGCCATGAAAATAGTATTACGATGGTATAGGACCCCGACTATGCTACAGTTAGCCTATCCCTCCGAATCAGGAAACTGTTGGAGGGGATGTGGAGGTAGAGGATCCCTTCTCCATATTTTGGGGAATTGCCCCATAATTCAAGGATACTTGGACGGGGTCTTTGGGATGCTATCGGAGATAGTCGATTTCCGACTCCCATACACCGCCAGCATGGCTATCCTGACAATCGGAATTCCCAGTGCACTAAAGGCATACAAAAAACTTATCTGCAAAATTCTGACTATAGCCAAATTGATGTTGGTGCAAAGATGGAGGACAGTAGCTCCTCCGCTCCTGTCGGATCTGTTAACAGCCATAAATAGCACATACACTTACGAAAGAATAATCGCCCTGGGAAGTAACTCTTTCCACAGCTTTGAGAAAATCTGGGAAGCGTGGATTTACTCTAGATTCATTCTGAGAGAGAACCAGGGGGTCGCAGGACGTCCGGGAGGGGGGATGCACTGATGTAATGACTGCAATAAATGGCGGGGGGGGGGGGGGGGTCAAACCAGTCAAATCTGTCAAACCGGCCAACCTCGGGGTAGATGGGGCAGGAGAGGGGGGGAATTCAGAAATGACGAAACGGAGCTTTGGTGTCTACACACTAATAGAGGCCTTACAACCAAGAGAAGGTTGATACTGAGGAACATGTCCTAGGAATGACTCAAGATAGCCCGCTGAATGTGCCTAAAAGTTATTGTTATAGTTAAGGTTTACTTTGTTAGTACGTTGCATATCTGTCTTATTGATGTATGACTTACAGATGTATTTTGGAAAGGAGAGTAATATGTTATTTTGTATACTATGTTATAATGCATACCAATGTACATCGCGACATAAGTCAATACTGTATTTTACCTTTATTCTTTGAAAAATTGAATAAAAACTATTGAAACTATAATGCTTTATAATGCATATGGAGGAACAACAGTGCCAGAAGTTGTATGAAGCTGGAATATACCCATGTGTATGAACCATGCAAATACGTATTAGTCATAGTAAAACATGACAGAGCTTAAATGGTCAACCAAAATAATGAATTTAGGTCAGAAAAAAGATGGCTGGCAAGTGAACCTTATACAGTAAGAACTGTGTATAAATATATCAAAGGTCAATACAAAGAAGAATTCTCCTATGATCTACCCAGGACTATATTTATAAAAAAGAGGCATTCTCGAGGTATAGAGTAGACATGGGCAAACCTCTCAGAATTCGGTTGGCTCTGGTCCCTGATTAGTTTTGGGTTGAACAAGTTTGGTTTGAACCATACCTTAAATTGGCTTAAAACAGTGTAGAACACTGTCATTCCTCCTAGAAAGGCAAACACAGCCGAAGTTATGTCATAGTGAAAGTGTAATATTAAAAATCTGGTTCTCTTCAGATTCTACAGTATAATAGGTGGAGGCCCAGGGAGGGTGTAAAAATAAACAAAAACATTCATACTCACCTTCCCTCACCTCTTTTGGGCCTCCTTGCAGTGTTTGGCACTCTCTCTCAGTCTCCTCAGTTACGCCATGCACCCAAGGTCACCATTGAGCCTCAGTGGTAACATTGTCATGCCGAATGTCATGACATCATGACAATTGGCATGCCCATGTGACCACTGCTGGCAAAATCATAGGCCTCAATGGTGACCTCGGGTGCATGATGTCACCAGCTGAGTGCCAGATGCTGCGAGGAGGCCCAAAAGAGGTAAGTGTTCATACACTTTTTTTTCTTATTTTTTTTCCCTCAACTGGTCCTCCACCTATTATACTCTGGGGTCTGAAGATGGATTGACATATGTTATTTTAAGCCTTACAAATTATGTTAGGGGTGTAGCTATAGGTGGGGCAAAAGTAGTAGTTGCCCTGGGCCTTGGTGCCTGATATAGAGGGGTACAAAGATCAATTTTCTAACTAAGAACATGCTGTTATTATAAATAGCATATGATACGTGGGTGCCAAGTTACCGATTTTGCTTCAGGTTCAAGTAGCTAAATTGTATCTTATTGTAGTGTCACACAAGGACATTCCTTGTGATAAAATGTTTGTAGAGTTCCCTGAGTAACATTGCACTCAGAATTGCTGCATAATGTTTATGATGGCTGCTCCAACCAACCATTGCCTCTGTTAAAGAGGACCTTTCACCACCTCCAACAAGTCCAGTTCATTTAATAGGCGCTGCTCCACTGATTCTGGCACAATTGGAATATTTTCTCTAGTCCCCACTATCCCCAAGCAATCAATGCTGTTAGTTTTGGTGTCTGATATGCTATTTAGGCTCAGGAGGGCGGTGTCAGACAGGAGCAGAAAAGGGGTGTGATTCTGAACTCTGACACCGCTGCCTCTGATTGGAGCTCTGAATCACACCCCTTGCCTGACACCGCCCTTCTGACATTACAGAGCTTAAATAGCACATCAGGCACCAAAACTAACTGCACTTGTTGCTCAGGAATAGTGGGGGCTAGAGAGAAAATTCCAACTGTGCTGGAATCAGTAGAGCGGCACCACTGATTAACAGATGCTAAGAACCTGAATTGGTGGAGGTAATGAAAGGTCCTCTTTAAGGCTTTGAGACGGTGGTACTTCTGTTTCAGAAGATCCATGTGCACAGAGATTATACAGCGGAGAGCAGAGCCTTATGGATTCCTTCTGCTGCTGTACAGTTTAGGAGCTGTATGTACTGAGCTATTCCCATCTAAAAGCAGTGTTTGTAGGGAAAAAGCACAAACATGAGGACTGGCTAATAGGTCACAATATTTCATTTTATTAAGTACACAATCTCGGTTTTGAAGCGTAAATGCATTTTCTAGACAATAAAAGGTCAAGGACATATCTTGCTGGATCACTTCGCTATCCTCAGTCTCTTAGGATGTTGCAGCCCCTGGAGATTAGTGTTGACACTATTCTTTCATGTAGCCATTACGGGTATAATGTAGGTATTCAAGTACAATGATACATATGTAACCTCTGTAACCACGCATTTCCATCAGTCACCTCCACTCATGCCCTAGGCTTACATATGTATATGTTTGAACATGTCAAAATAATAAATCCTTTCTAGATGAAATAGCTATTACAGACTTTTTCTGTTAACAACAAAAACATATATTTTACCAATGCAGTGGTCTAGAAGGTTAGAGGCATAACAACTTCTCTAAGACGACACCATCTGTTCTGATTATTTTCTTAAAGACCTTGAAGAAAGTTATCAGCGGTTTGTTGCCAGTTTTCTGGGGGAAAAAGTCACTATCTGCTTTCTGCTCCATTCACTGTGTTTAAGAGGAACTAATTGATGGGAGTGGTGAGTGTTAGACCCCCACAAATCTGATATTTGTGACCTATGTTTAGGATAGATAATGAATATTTTAACCTAGAAATTCCCTTTAAACTGTGCGTGCCTCTTGATAATTTTTTTTACCTATGTCTTAATCGGTCTTTGCTCACAGATAACATACAAACCCTATACACTCATGCTCCCCTCTATCCTGTACTTCTTGCTAACCTATTAACTGCACAGCATTAGAAAAGAGAATGGAGTATGTCTGCAGGATCAGACTACAAAGGGTCTTGTTTGTAGTCTGTTACCATGGAGACTGTATACATAAATTAACAGAACTGTTCAAATATCCTATTCCAAAAGATCCCGTTATTTAGATGAATTTTAGAAACAGAAAAAAGTCTGAAAAGTTTGTGACCACAACCACTGGGTGATCAATTTGCATATGTCAACTACACAATGTACTACCAGGTACCAGATGCTCAGTGTAGCGCAGTGACCATCAGAGGCATGTGGTTAGAAGTAATAATGTTTGAGAAAATAAAAATAACTGAAGGAAACAGAGGTCTTGAACATTTTCTAATATAGAAGCACGCAGTTCTTAAAGAATATACGGAGACATGAAACAAATAGCCTAGAGAACTCTAGAGATTACAGGGTAAAACATACATCAACAACAAAAAACCATGACATACTAAAAGTTGCTCTGAGCTTAGTGACCTTGATAAATGAGCCACAAACCCTTTAACAGTTTCCAGCCTTGAGGTCGATTTGTAGACATTGTCCCATCTACTTCTATTCTAGTAGTAATCTGTATTATTCCTAGTGACAGAGGGTCATTTATTTTGTCAGATTTTACTGCTTGGATATGCAATTTCTCTGAAAGTATGTTCAATCTTGTGCAAAGTTTATTTGGAAGCTAGTTTTTATGTGTTGTACTTTTTGCAGGTATACCCCCTATCAGTGGGCCCCCAACTAAGGTATAGCGATATTATCACTATATGGTGACCGTGACGTGGTAGATACCGGCTCTGCACAGGGCTCTGCACAGAGCTCTGCAGACCATGTAGGTAAAGACAGTACAAGTATAATGTTGTGACTTACAGGTGACGTCTCTGACTATAATTGTTCATATTTTCATCTGAACCACCATGACCACTTCTTCCAGCTGTGACTTGTCTCTGTAAAGTTAGCAACACAGACATCTTTGGCTTCTCACTTTTCCAAGCACCTGATCCACATTGTCCTCACCTTCATAAAATCTCCATCCTGCTGCTACCCCAATTATAAAATATATAATATAAAAATCCTCTGGAGATGAGTAATACCCCTGTGTGCCTTTTTAATTTAATTTAATTTAATAATACACCTGTGTGCCCCCCTTATTTATTAGTGCCCCCCCTTAATTATTAGTGCCCCTCCATGAATAATGCCCCTAATTAATAATGCCCCATGTAACTACCTAAACTCAGTAATGCCCCTGAGTGCCACCTAAAATACTAATATTATTATAATAATATACTAATATCAAATACAGCTGCCAAAATATTTTCCCCTCTTCATTGCAATCATTTTCATGTAGATGAAATATAGTTTTGTGTTGCTGGGTTGGTATGGTGATATTATTTTTTATTTTACATTTTTTCTTAATTTTTTTTTACACATTGTGCCCCCCATAAAGTCATAATATCCCTTTGGGGGCCATAATAATGGTACATTTTTGCTGATTTTTTCTGTAACTGGGGTTGCTCTATTAGCCTCAGTTACATGGGGAACACAGGTTTTCTAGCATTTACTGCAAGGCAGATCTGGGTTCTCTAGGACTGCTAGACTGGGGGGAAGCAGCATCATGGCAGATCCCATAGCTGTATGCACAGTGCTTTTTGAGTGCTGTGTATAAAGCCATTGTGAAGTCAGGGATGGTAATAAACCTCCGTCACTGACAGTCCCCTTCATAACCCTGCAGCTGCACAATCACAGGCAGCTTCTAACTCTGCAAGAACATACTGGTACATCCTAGTAGAGTTAAACAGCTGCCTGGACATATATAGTCAACAAGTGGTCAGCAAGTAGTTAAAAGAGGAACTTTCACGCCCTCATGTATATGCTGTTTTACATACCGCTAGAAAGCTGACAGCGCACTGAATTCAGCGCACTTCCGGCTTTCCCGCTATGTGCCCCGGGGCTGGAGATATCGGTGGTCTTAGTTTCACCGTCCACCATCAGAAGGGTGTTCCTGACAGTCTAGCTTGGCTGTGAGGAACGCCCTCCCTGATAGTACTCGTCCATAGCCCTGTACTGGGGGGCGTTCCACACATCTCAGCATCATCACTGGGCTGTAAAGAATGCCCCCTCTCTCTGTATTTGTCCCATAGCCCTGTACTGTCAGAGGGGGCGTTCCTTATAGCCCAGTGATGACGCTGATCTGTGAGGAACGCCCCCCAGTACAAGTCTATGGACGAGTACTGTCAGGGAGGACGTTTCTCACAGCGCAGCTAGACTGTCCCTTCTAGTGGTGAACCATGAAACTACGACCCCCGATATCTCCAGCCCTGGGGCACATACCGGGAAAGCCGGCAGTGCGCTGAATTCAGCGCGCTGTCCACTTTCTAGTGGTATGTAAAACAGCATATACATGAGGACATGAAAGGTCCCCTTTAAAAAACAGATCAATACTAAGGGTAGATTCACATAGGGCATAAATTTCTACTACTGTTCCTTTCTTCTGAATGGCTTGCCCAAATCTAATCACTTCTTGGTGAAATAACCTTGTTTAATTTTATAAAATGAATTTTCAGTTGTAGAAATTTTCTGCAGCAAATCTGCAAATATGTGTAAATATATCTTAATTCACCCAATCTGATATATATGAATGGTTTATAGCCTTCATATAATTTTTACATAATCAAAATGTCAAAATGTTTTTACTAAGGTCTGACCCCATTAGTAATAAATGTACACGCAGTAACATCCTGGGAGAAGTCAATGTATTGTACTCTCTAACCCTATGTATTTGTAAATGTACAATCTATGAATATGAATGTCATATTTACAAGTAGTTTGCAGTTGGTACGTCTTCATGCAACTTTGTATATGTGATATTCAGAGCATACTACACTGTGATTGGTCAGTACTTGGTATAATAACATGAGCAAAGGTTCGTGTCATCACACTCTTGGGGTCATGCACAGGCCATGCTATACAGTTGCAGGATCGCGGTCACATCTGTTATCCTGCTCCCTGCTTCCAGTTGCAGACTCCCCCGCCAGCTTGCAATTTTAACATATTAGACATATTTGTCTTCTCATATAGACAGAAAAACAAAACCCAGAGCTGTTAATGTACAATTTTAATTGTTTCAATTAAAGATGAAAATTATTAATATTTATGATAACATTTCAGAGGCGCAGAAAAATATTTGCGCTAAAATTAGATTGTAAATTTATGGCTGGCAGAGCAACTGCAGATCTGCATATTGTCCACATCTAATAAGCTATATCTGTTTCCTTCCTAGGACAGCTGACACAGAGACAGATTTTTGTCACTCGTTAAGTCAGCGGCTGACAACATGCCATTGTGAGTATAATTTTATAGACAGCTGACAAACTCGGGAGCTGGAAAAGGAATACATTGATTTCACGATTTTCAAAGACTAAAATAGTAACGGCTTCCTAAAAGTGACCCAAACTCTTATAGAGTGATATGTATCTAAAGTTTATTTTATTTTCATTTTTGAAGAGTAGGAATATAATATTTTAATTTATATATTTTGCTTACTTATATAGCGCCATCATATTCCACAGAGACTTATAGATATTGTCAACAATGTCCCTTATAGGGCTCACAATCTAAGGCTGGATTCACCCTGCACTTGCATACCATTTGGGGTTTCCGTCCCCCATTCGGCACGAAAAATGCAGAGAGAAAAGTCCTGCAAGTAGGACTTTTTTCTCCGCATTTTTTGGGCGAAAACCCGGCGGACCCCATTATAGTCTATAACCGTCTTTTTGGTCAGGGCCCCACATGGCGTAAATGCAAAGGAAAAAACGTGACATGTTATAGTCACAGACAAGTGGATGGGATTCTAGCGAATTCCACCTCACCTTGTGGAAAAATACACTCAGCGGACACGCTGCGATTTCCAAAACCGTTGCGGTTTTGGAAATCGCAGCATGTCAATTATGCCTGCAGAAATGCATCGGTTTCCCTATAGGTATAATTATACCAGAAAGTCCGCAGAGGAAACCTCTGCAAACTTTCTGTGAAAAGTGCTGCGGGAAAAAAAAACGCGATGTGTTGCCACCATGGTTTTTCCCACAGCACTTTTCACATAAAGCTGCGGGACGCTATTTGGGGCCTTAGTCTTTAAGTGGATTGGGTTTCCGTTTTTCAGGTCCCCAAGCAGACCCGAAAAACGGAAACATGAGCGCAAGTGTGAACCTAGCGTAAATCCCTGATCAGTATGTCTTCGGGGTATGGGAGCAAACCAGAGTACAAATAGTTTTATACTTTTTTTTTTAACCTTATACAGTAGTTTTACAATTTATGTCTTTATATTGCCTTAAAAAAATTATATTTCTATTGCCTTAAAAAATTAAAAATTTCAATACTCTCTTAGATTTGTTTATGAATATTAGATGGTCCTCTTTTTTTTACCTTAATTTTTAATTGATGCTTTTTCCTTGCGTATAAATTTTTCATCTGTACCATCAAAGTGCTGTTCCATTTTCTAGGCTTTTTCAAGTTTGGCTAAACTATTGGTCCTAACTCCTTATATTAGTGTTGTTTTATGCAACCATATTATTCAAAAATCCAGAGCTGGAAGAATCGCTACTAGAAAAGAATGGCCGTAATGCAGTGCCATAGGGAGGAGTCATACTGGGAATCACAAAACTCTAGTGGCTTCATAGTATGGAGTTATTTATTTATTATAGTTACTTATATAGCGCCATCATATTCCACAGCGCTTTACAGACATTGACAGTCACTGTCCCATATAGGGCTCACAATCTACATTCCCTATCAGTATGTCTTTGGAGTGTGGGAGGAAACCCACGCAAACACAGGGAGAACATACAAACTCCTTGCAGATGTTGTCCTTGGCAGGATTTGAACCCAGGACTCCAGCGCTGCAAGGCTGCAGTGCTAACCACTGAGCCACCGCGCTGCTCTGTTATGAGTTGTGAGGGCTTTGTGTGCATCCGTACAAGCTTCACATGATACCTTCGGAAGATTTTATTTGGGCCTAGAAGCATATTTAGGGTATGTTTAGATCATTTATTTGTCATCCATTTAGCGATATGGTTAATGGATCCGCTAAAAATGGATGGAAATTGATGGCAAGTGAAAGGGCATTTGGATACATAGGGTTCAATGTAAAAAAAACAAAGGATACTGGGATGTAGAGTTTTTTATCAGACAGAAAAGCATGGTGGATGACCCTTTTGCGTCCTATAAAAAAAAAACCAGACTGCAACATATAAAAAGGAAACAAAACATTAAACCGTATATACATGGATGCCCTTTCACTTGACAGATCTGTCAAACAGATCGACTAAACGGAATCTGAACATACCCTTAGATGACGTGAACTAGTGACATTTTACTTGTCTGTCTAGCTTTCGCTAAGGGCTTATCATCTTGGGATACCAAAGCTTTGAGTTGGTTTGCCCAAAAATAAGAGAAATATTCAAATGATCATATTTGCAAGTGGCTTAGTTCTGGGCCAGAATGAGATTCTTTTTTTTTTTTTTTTTTTACAGAGCTTACAAAAAGACATTACCTTCAGGATAATGAAATGGGTCATTACTTCCTGTTCTCTTCCTTAATTGTATTAATGACCTCATGGCCTAGAGAGTAAACTTTCCATGTTTGCTGATGACATTACCCTGCACATAACACTAGTGTTATCCTCTTGGATAATGAGTCTGATGTGGAAAAGAATATAATTGGTAAGGATCAATGAAGCTGGAAATTACAATAGGTTAAAGCAGATGGGTCTTCGTCTACTTTATGAGCTACATCACAGTGGTGGGACCACTAGAAGGAGTCCTCACAGCATATGGTACAAGAGCTTTGCATGACATACGTTATTCTTTACATTTTGGGTTGTCCCACTATAACAACTTATCACGCCTCCTAAGGATTGTTGGGGGTCCCTTGTCTGACATTTGAGCGACAATTGCTCATGAGCACTGCCACTCCATTCCAACATTGAGGAGCTGACGAAGATAGAAGAGTTCTGTACTAGATTATCTTCATCAGTTCAATAGAGATTGAATACATGGACAACCATTGCTTCATTTTTTCAGGTGGACCTGGGACCCTTGTTCTTGAGTTTGGTAGGGCCCTCAGCTAATGCAGTTAAAGGTGTTTTCCAAGACTTATTAATTGATGACCTATTCTTAGGATAGGTCATCAATTTAAGACACCCAGGCCCTCGGCTGATCAACTTTTTGAAGAGGCTACATCTTTTGGGTGACTGTTGTAGCCTATTCAGTACTTATCAAGTACAGTGCCATACATTTGTATAGTGGCTGTGCCTGGTACCGCGGCTTTGCCCACTCACTTGAACATGACCATTGAATATCATGTCCCATGACTTGAGAAGTGGAAGTGGGACTGAGGGAGCACCGCTGATGTTTCAAACAATTGATCTGCTGGGGTCCCGATGTCAGTACATATGCTCGGTCCATATACAATCTGCGTGTACAACAGACATCACATGGTCCCATATAGTACATGTTGCTGTCCACACTGCCACCACCACTTTCACTATTTTCATCCGAGTTTATCTGACTGTACAAATTTGTGTGATTTAAGCCTACAAAATGTGTGCAGATAAAATAGAAAATTAAATGTGTTAAATATTTTAAGAATTTTTGAGCGCGCATCGACTATGCGGACCTATGTTTCTCAAAAGTTACAGACAACAAACAAACCTTTGTGCAGCCCCAAAAGGGTTAAGAACGTGGGCAATGAGATGATATAAAAACCATATAGTCAGGTGTTTGGTTTAACCCTATTCGCATTACGAGTCTTTTGAGACGGACATAAATAGGTTTGAGTCTATCTGGCGGGCTGTCATGATGTTCTGTTGGCTCATCTCGGAGCCTTTGATGGCCACTGGGACATGGTGTAGGACTGGATGATTTAGTATGTTCTAAAAAAGTTCAGAGCAGTTTAATAGGGATTACATTTCCCATTAATGTGAAGTGTTAGTGACATTGAGATAAATGACAGAAGTGACTTATAATTGGCATCCATTACTCACTCCTCCAATGTTCCCTCAAAAACAGTGTAACGTGTCTCCTCCTAAACCTCTTGTGTATGTCTATTCAGTTCTCTCATTACTACTACACATAAGCTCCTGGCAAAGTCTCTGAAGTGAAGATCACATTACACATCACATCACTCTCCTTGGTTCAGCTAATTTCCTATCCGTCTCCTTCCAGCCGCCCTGTTTATCAGGACTAATTACAGTTTAGCATCTGACAACTTCATAACTCATTGTAAACATTGAATCCGTACAACGTCATGTCAGTGCCAATGCCTGTATCTCTGCCAAGTCTATAATCGCTGCCACGCAAGATCTTCTGAACATTACAATAGCTTCCATACCAATCTTACTTTACATATCTAGATACTACAGAGCGACTACTCTAGTCTACTCTCTTAGGGTCCATTCACATCTACCCAGTGTCCATTGCACACTTTATACAGAAAAGCCAGAAGAAAGCTGATGTTACAATGGATCCTATGGTATCCGGTATGTTACTTGCCATTGCATCAAATGGTTCCAGACCTGTCTAGGACCTGGATCATAAGATGTTAGATGCAGTGTTTTTCTGTCTAGCACCTTGACAGGTCTAGAAGGATGCTGGGTGCACCCTAGATCCATCCTTCAACTGAACGGACCCTTACCCTCAATATCAGTTCTGGACAATGATGGCTAACATGGTAACACTATATAACATATATAATACAATAATAAATAATCTGTAGAAGTATCTTAGCCTAAGTGCACATCAACTTCTTTTTATTCCACTGCTCTGAGCCATCATAGGATCAGAACAATGGACTAAAAAACTAATACAATGATGGATGCAGAAAGAGGACATTCTGTCTGCCATCACTGTAATGTGAAAAACAACATGGAAACTTTCTTTCGCCTTTTTTAGTTACTTTTCAGACGGATAAAATTGTGCGTACAAAACTTTATCATCTGTCTGAAAGGTAAACAAGATGGAAAAAAGTTTCCATCTTGCTTTTTCCATTTTAATAATGACAGATGTAGACAGAATATGCTTTGTCTGCTACTGTCATTATATTGGTTATAAGGTCCGTTGTTCCGACCCTATGACAGATCAGAACAATGGACTGAAATTAAGCTGATCTGCGCTGATCTGAACTTAGTCTTAAGTAGCTTCCACAGTACTAAAAAAATCACAAAGCTGGTTGTCTTACTACAGTGCTAGGTATAGTTCACTAACTTTAGATGGTGCAATTGTTATTTTTTTTTCCTTAAAAAATATTTTTGTATCATATTACATATATTGACAATACAACAGGGCAACGCTATATATCTAGTGGCAGTGGTGGGGTAGGAGTCTTAGTTACTATTCGTCTCTGTCAAAGCCCTTTGTACAAGCCACACAATTCTGTCACTGTATGTGACTTGGAGGTCAAATATTAGATATGGTTCTCAATTAGCAACAATTACACGCAGGAAAAATGGAAGAATAAACAGACAGCTCCTGGCATCGTGACTCATTGTGAGGAAGACTGAATGACTGAGGTCTCCAGGACTGCAACATTTCTATACATTTCTTTATCAGAGGTTATAGTGTCTATTCATGTTTACGTATCATTCAGGATAGGTCTATGGCGATATAATTTTTTTCTATTGTCATTATAATCCATGGAAAAACACATGCACTGAGAAAAGACTTTAGCGAGTTTTCTCTCACTTATCGGCAGGAATTAGTCTGTTTTTTTTTCTAATTCTTGTTATAATTTATTTTGACAACCAAACATTATAGAATTAAGACCTACCCCAAAAACACATGCTCGCCCTTCCAGCTGTGGGGGCAGCAAAAAAGTAACACAAACAAGTAACTTCTAACCAATATTCCCGCTATATTTTCCAAGCTAATTTAATTATTTGGCGGTTTCTTTTCTTTTTCTTGTTTTTTTTTTTATTGAATATTTTTCAAGTTTTACATTAAAGTAGATCTAAAGTATGTAAAAGCAATGCAGATTCTCATAAACATATCTGAGAAAAAAGTAAAGTAAAGAAAATAAATCAGAACTTGAGTGGGTTCAAAGGAGGGCAACCCAAGTAGTAAATGGCATGGCTGGACTATAGTGCCCAAAAAGATGATGGAAATTAGGGTTATTTATTATAGAAAAAAATATCCAAATGTATAACCAGGTCAATACAGAGATCTCTACCAGGATCTATTCATACTGAGGACCCTAATGGTATCAAGGAGGCAAGGCCGAGCGACTATGGTATGTTACTTTGTGCCATGTGACGTAGTCATGGGTAAATCACTAGAAGAGAGGCCCGGATGTCTTCTGGAGTGTAACAATATTATAGGTTATAGTTACTAGATTTCTGGAAATGGGTTCTTGATCCCGGGACTTGAAGTTGGGAAGGAATATTTCACCTAGGATGAGAAAATTGGCTTCCAATTTTATTTTTGCTTTCCTCCGAATCCACATTGCAGGATAATAGTTTGAGCTGGACGGTCATATGTCTGTTTTTTGAGCCTTGGTTGTGTGAGTGCAGGATCCATGCAGTGCCCATTTTTTTCAAGGACCCATGCACCTCAATGGATGAGTCAGTAAAAATGATCCCAATAGTTGTTGATACAGTTTTTGAACCAAAGTCAAAGTGTATTCAGAAGGAACGGAGAATATAATGATAGGACTATAGTTCTCCTTCCTGCTGGATCCACATCTGGCTTTGGCTCAATAAACTACATCAAAAACTACAGTGATGTTTTTCTAAAAAATTCTTGTGTGAGGGTTGTGGAACTGATCAAGGACTGGAAGGACAATTCATAATGATGCCTAATAATTTATCCTTAGTTTCCATTATTTACTTGTAGCTACCTTGTGTCCTCAAACCCCTTCTTCTACAGGGAATCCCTGTGATGTCATCAATGACCTCATGGATCTCCCTGGCAATCCTTACTGAAGAAGCCGCATCTTCTACACTCTGGAACACAATGTTCAATATCTGCATAATGTTTAGGGTTTTTTCTATTGAAAGGAACTGACTTTAGTTACCTGTCACATTACGGGTCCATTCTGTTATTATTAAGACAGTCCAAACCAGCAGATGGCGCTGTACACAAAACCAGGTTGTGTCATCAAACAGAATTAGTAAAGTAACAGTTCTTTGGCACCACAATATGTATATACATGTACATGTACAGTTATGGCTAAAAATTTTGAGGCTGACCCAAATTTGGAAGTTTCCTACTCTGTTGTTTTTTAGATCTTGTAGTCAGATGTTTCTATGGTTACTGAAATACCAATATAAATATTTCAGAAGTTTTTACACTTATGTTGACAAATACATCAAGTTTTTACAGTGTTACATCAATATTTCTAATGTTGACCCTTATTTTTTTTAAGACTTCTGCAATTCCCCCTGACATGTTTGATATCAGCTTCTGGGCCAAGTCCTGACTGATGACAATCCATTCTTACCTACTTGGAGTTTATCACAATTTCTGTGTTTTTATTTGTCCACCTGCTTTTTCAGGATTGACCACAGGTCCTCAATGGGATTGAGATTCGGGGAGTTTCCTGGCCCTGGGCCCAAAATTTCAATGTTTTGTTCACTGAGCCCCATCATGCTAGAAAATAATTGTTCATCATCAATTTCCTCCTGGATGGTTGAGAGAAGTTTCGCTTGGAGGATGTTTAGGTCCCATTCTTTGTTCCTGGCATTGTACTTAGGCAGAATTGTGAATGAGTGAGTGAGTGGAAAATACGGGGAATGGACTAAAAGACAACTGGTATAAATGTATTTGCTCTGATAAAGCCCCTTTAGACTGTTTGGGACATCCTCAGACAACAAAAATGAAGGGCTATGCCCCTTTGGATTAACTCTAGAATGGGCAAGTAATGCTGATAGCTCACCCATGCTGACATGGAAATTTCCTTTAAAGGGTATCTGTCACCACCTTCATTCTCACCTCTCTGAGGGTAATATAAGGAAGTGCCAGACACAATGATTCTGCTTTTTAGTTGCACTGTGAAGAAGGAATTCTTATTCATAAAGTGCAGGGCTAGCTCTGTCCACCCTTTTCCTCCTGCTGCTGATTGACAGCTTTCTCCCTATTACTGTACATAGAGAGAATACTGTCAATCAGCAGCAGGAGGGAGGAGCTAGCTCCACAGCTCATGAATATTGAGGCCTCCTTTTGTATAGTACACTGTGAACACTGCAACTGATAAACTTCATGGAAAGTAGTTCAAAGGCAAACCACAGACACATCACCCACGTCAGATGGCCTGGCACTACCCTAGGGTCCATTCCCATGGCCATTTTTGGGCCATAAAACACTGTCTGTGTGAGGGTCACATTCCCCAGATCTACTGCTTGTTCAGACTTTTTGTCTGTACTGAATATAGTTAATATATCACAGCGATTTATAATACTGTGAGATTCAGAACCATCGTGGTCTACCATTCTGTGCTTACAGCATCACTTGAGTACAGGACAGTAGAAATGCATTATAAATCACCATGATGCTGTACTTCAGTTCAGATGATGCATTGTCAGATCGGAAAATACTGCTGTTATACAGATAACCCCAAATACGACTATGTGAATTGGTCCTTAGCCATCAAGGCATCAGCTTTCCTGACATCTATTTTGTTGAACATATTCTTCATTTTAACTGTGTAACCAATTGACAGGTAAATACTGCAGCATCACTCAGCTGTCAATTTACTCATATACTTCCAGGCAGAATAACAGAGGGACAGCAAATTGCAGAGTTGTAAGGAAGAAATGCAGAATACAAGTAGAGTATTTACTAAATCAGACATATCAGAAGAGCCGACAAGTCCTCTTTTAGGGTATTTTTTTTTAATACTGAATTTCCTAAATTATTATTTTCCATTTCCATATTAGTTAACCCTTATAAAAATAAAAATATGAAAGAGAACTTTTCACCTCCTTTGCTATCAGTACTACATGCATCATTTGCATTCATAGAAGGAATCCTTCAGGTCTCCAATACTCTATATACAGCAAGTCATAAAATCAATAGCAGTAACCTGGAGAATCACACAGAGGATCTGTATACGCTCATAGCTCTAGCTTATGGAGGAAAAATGTGGGCAGGTTCCTTTAAATTAGTCAGGACGAAAACATAGAGTAACTCATTGGCTACAGTGAGCTATATATAGATGTGCTTATTTTGTGGCATAAAAAATGCACAGGCTGAAGGATAACAGAAGTGTTGTGCATGGTCCGTCTTTATGACCTTGACAGTGCCCTTGCTCAATAGAAAATATTCTCTCTTGCTGGTTTATTGCAGGTTCATTTACTATATGTTTCCAGTAGGCTATTGAGAATGGAAATTACATTCAAGGCTATAGGAAATATAATTAAAACCTGAGAAAGATAACCGCACACATCAATAGTGTTCACTTGCTCTGAGTGGTCTGGCGCAGCATGGGAGCTCCGGTCTCTGTGTTTTCTAAAACATTTTTAACTATGACATTGCTGCAGCCTGTTTAGTTGCAGTAGCCTGGCCAATATATTTATTATTGGTTCAATGTGGTTATACATCAAAGCAAACAAAAGATATCAGTTTCAATTGTAGGTATTTATAGAACAAATAATGCAAAAAAAAATAAAACAAATATAAATCACAGACTAGTGCCTTTAAGGTAGAGCTTGTTTTTTTCCACTGATTTTATATTTGCAATGGAAATATTGCTTGCAAAATTGATTTAAAAAATGATGGAAACCTCAATTTTGATCTCATTCTACGGAATGCTTTGCAACAACAAGAAATATTCCTCCAGATTTACATCTGACTATAGAGTTTTTGTATTTTAAAAAAAAAATGTTGCTAAGCTTGACCCAAAATATTGTGCGCAAATCCAGCCTTAAAGGGGATATTCACCTTTGAATTTTTTTTATTTTTTTATTCAAAAATCCAAAACTTTAAAACATTTCATTGAGTCACAATTTTCTGCCACCTGTAACTTTTTTTATATTTCTGTTTACTGAGCCATGTGAGGTCTATTTTATGTGAGGCAAGTTGTACTTTTTATTAACACCATTTTGGGGGTTGTCTGACCTCTTTTATTACATTTTTTGGGTGAGGTGAAACCACAAATAAGCCACTTGATTTTTTTTTCCTGCTATAGTGCTTTTGTATTTATTAATTGTGATTATTGTTAGAGATGTTTGTAATGAGCAGGGGTCAACTTTCTAAAAAATTTGGGTTCTGCCAAAACCTACATTTTTGGGGCTCACCTCCCATAAATCACTATCCTCTGTGGTCTCTTCAGACGCTGGTTTATAATAACCCAAGACCCAAGGGAGATACAGAAACATAATAAACAGCCATACTCACCATTCTCATCTCTCCTGGGTTCCCTCACAGTGCTCAGTGATCTTTTTTGAGCGTCTTCGGGCCTCATATGGTCTCTATGTGATGTCAGTGTCCTCCAGTTACTGCTGAGGCCGTTATGGGCCTTAGTGGTGATGTGGAGCTTGTCAATGTCATGATGCTTGCGTCAAAGTTTGGTGCAAAAATGAAACTTGCTAGTGAACCTCATGAATATTCATGAAACAAACTTCTCTGTTATTATTATTTATATATTTTCAATGTCCAACTTTCTTCTAGTGGCTTATAGGCTGGTTGTGTCCTACTATGAGTACAGGGCTTTAACCCAATACTTTTCTAAGGATGTGTGCATTGCTCATAAGTGCGATCGTCTGCACCTCTTGAGCACTCTGATGGCCCGGAAACTATTATTATTATTATTATTATTAATAATAATTAATTTGTATTAATATCTTATCGTAGATACATTGAACCTCCTCTCTGCCGCCGATGACCCCTTAAACACTTGTCACAGTGTTGATATCTTAAAAGAGCCTTGACAGAAGTCTTGCTATGACTGATAAGGGAGTGACATTTAGGAGTATTCTTCATCTCATTTGTTAGTTTAGGTAACACATTGTTAAGATTTTTCATTGACAGGTTGTGTATCTTTTTCTATTGATATGTAGTCACCCAGTCTAGATTGTAACATGATATGATCCATTACACAGCCATTAATTATTTTAATGAAATGCTTCATCTTGCACACTTCATTCTTCTTCCTAATGGCACATGGCATGGCGTCAGATCTAAAGGACTACAATGATGGTCACTTTCAGGAACCAAAGCTCTAATAACAGCATGACACTGAAGGAATGCATGGGCTCTGCTTAAAGGGGATTACAAAAATAGATCTGCTTAGTCTGCTTCCACTTTGCTTAAATTGAGATAATCTGCAATACCAGGCACAGCCTATGGACAAATGTGGCACTGTTCCTGGAAAAAAAAAAAAATTAGATCCATCTTTCTAATCCTGGACAACCTTTTGAAAGAATCACATCCGAAACTTAGCATTGTTAACTTGATTTGGCCTTTCCATTCAGCTAAACCTCTGACGGGATTGTAATCCATTTTCTGGAGCTGAAGAGTGGTATAAATATTTATACAATAAAGGCCGTGTAAATGATCAGGAATGATGGATTCTTGGCTGCACACTTTACAAGTGAATTCAGATGAATTCCAGAATGTTTCATACTATAGTCAGTTCTTAGCCAAAATTCAGTCTATGTTTCATAAAAGAATTTCTCCTTTTGCTGATAGAAGATTAAAAATGAACATAAACATTAACAAATATTTTACATAGAACAGTCAGTCCCTCCAGAATAAACGGAGAGTTTATCTAAAATTACCTATGCTTATCTGTATGGCTAGAAATGGGCCAAAGAAAGGAGCACTTCATCTTCAATGTAATTATTCTGTCCAGATCAGATCCTGAATGTTCGCTCCGTGCAGTTGTTCCAATTATTTCCAAAGTGATTTGGAGCTTCCAGCGCTCGCAGGCTGGGACGTCTCATAGTCATCCAGATGATGAAGTGATTTAGAAATAACAATAGGCAGATTGTGCATTTTCATTTTGATCAAATCTCTGGAGCAAAGGAAATACTTATAGGGTACCCAGTAGTATTTTTGTAGATTGCAGTTTTCTGACTCTAGACTTAGCAATAAAAGACGTAGCAGAACTCTAGTCCTGGTGTCCAAAGGCCCGGGGCCACACAGAACATTGTTGTTTTATATATACAGTGGGGGAAAAAAAAGTATTTAGTCAGCCACCAATTGTGCAAGTTCTCCCACTTAAAAAGATGAGGCCGGCCTGTAATTGACATCATAGGTAGACCTCAACTATGAGAGACAAAATGAGAAAACAAATCCAGAAAATCACATTGTCTGATTTTTAAAGAATTTATTTGCAAATTATGGTGGAAAATAAGTATTTGGTCAATAACAAAAGTTCATCTCAATACTTTGTTCTATATCCTTTGTTGGCAATGACAGAGGTCAAACTTTTTCTGTAAGTCTTAGCACACACTGTTGCTGGTATGTTGGCCCATTCCTCCATGCAGATCTCCTCTAGAGCAGTGATGTTTTGGGGCTGTCGCTGGGCAACATGGACTTTCAACTCCCTCCAAAGGTTTTCTATGGGGTTGAGATCTGGAGACTGGCTAGGCCACTCCAGGACCTTGAAATGCTTCTTACGAAGCCACTTCTTCGCTGCCCTGGAGGTGTGCTTGGCATCATTGTCATACTGAAAGACCCAGCCATGTTTCATCTTCAATGCCCTTGCTGATTGAAGGAGGTTTGCACTCAAAATCTCACGATACATGGGCCCATTCATTCTTTCATGTACACGGATAAGTCGTCCTGGTCCCTTTGCAGAGAAACAGCCCCAAAGCATGATGTTGCCACCCCCATGCTTCACAGTAGGTATGGTGTTCTTTGGATGCAACTCAGCATTCACTCTCCTCCAAACACGACGAGTTGTGTTTCTACCAAACAGTTCTGCTTTGGTTTCATCTGACCATATGACATTCTCCCAATACTCTTCTGGAACATCCAAATGCTCTCTGGCAAACTTCAGACAGGCCCGGATATGTACTGGCTTAAGCAGGGGGACACGTCTGGCACTGCAGGATCTGAGTCCCTGGCGGCGTAGTGTGTTACTGATGGTAGCCTTTGTTACGTTAGTCCCAGTTTTCTGCAGGTCATTCACTAGGTCCCCCCGTGTGGTTCTAGGATTTTTGCTCACCGTTCTTGTGATCATTCTGACCCCACGGGGTGAGATCTTGCGTGGAGCCCCTGATCGAGGCAGATTATCAGTGGTCTTGTATGTCTTCCATTTTCTAATTATTGCTCCCACAGTTGATTTCTTCACACCAAGCTGCTTGCCTATTGCAGATTCAGTCTTCCCAGCCTGGTGCAGGTCTACAATTTTGTTTCTGGTGTCCTTCCACAGCTCTTTGGTCTTCACCATAGGGGAGTTTGGAGTATGACTGTTTGAGGTTGTGGACAGGTGTCTTTTATACTGATAACAATGTCAAACAGGAGCCATTACTACAGGTAATGAGTGGAGGACAGAGGAGCCTCTTAAAGAAGAAGTTACAGGTCTGTGAGAGCCAGAAATCTTGCTTGTTTGTAGGTGACCAAATACTTATTCCCCTTACGTCCGACAGCAGCACAATATGGGGGTATCTCTGCCCCTGTGTGTTGTTTAGGACAGTGGAACCTTTAATTAGCACCAAATTTAAGGTGCCTCCTACTAGCCCTATAAGAGGGCACCTGAGACCTCCCTCCACTGTGTTTTTTTCTGTCCTGTGTGGGACAGGTGGACGGAGGTCTCTGGTGACCTCCCGTTGCTAGGGTTTTTTTTCCTAAAAAAGCTCCTGGCTTACCTTTTTGGGGGTACCTCGGTCCTTTCCTACGTTCCTAAGATCCTCCGGTCCTTCGGGCCTTTTTCCGCCCCGCAGCGCAGCGTTACCCGGCTCATCGCTCTGCAGGCAGCGCGATCCCGGAAGTAAGCGGGGAACCTCTTCGGCCGGAACCTTTTTTCAGTCCCGTGTTCCCCGGGGAAGGAAGCCTTTGCGCACCACCGCGCCCTACTTCCGGTTTTCTCGGAAAAGTGCGGTAAGTTTGAAAATTGGAATTTTAATGGCAAAATATAGATTTGTTTTTTGCTGCTTGTATGTGGAGCCTCTGGCTTAGGCTTATGCTCCTCTATGTTCCATTATGGCATTTGATCTTGTTTGGCGCTGTATGAATATTTCTTTGTTTGGCTCCTCCCCTCGCTGCTGTATTACATTTAAAAGGGCTTCAGTCCTTTACTGGGTGAGCTCGTGGTTACTAGCTCCTCTGCTGCGGTTTGCGGTGTCTGGGTTTTTCCTGACGGGATCTTTTTTTTCAAGTGACCGATTTAAAAAAGTAAGGTACCCCTTGGTTTTTTTCTTCTTGTAAGCGATGCTTGGCAATCTTCTATTCTACATTGTCATGTGGCTTTTGATGTTTCAGATGTCATCTTCTGCATCAGGTAATGGCGATGGGCTTAGGAGGAAAAAGTCCTCTAAACGTAAACACCTAATGTGTTTGGATTGCAATACCCCTTTACCTGACGGCTATGATTTTACCCGCTGTCGCCAATGCCGCGGACCTCCGTCAGAAGAACCTTCTATAAGAGAGGTTGTCACCTGGGTAAAGGACTATATGGAGGAGTCTCTTAAGGAGATCCGTTCTTCCATCGCCCAGATTGCCAAGAAACCGCGGGTTGAGAAACAGTCCTCCCTACGCATCGCTGACGAAGATTATCAGATAGTGGACGAGACACTCTCATCTGACGATTCCACTTAAGATTCCAGCAGGCCGTGCTTCCCACTCGAAAAATTAAGCCGGCTGCTGAAGTCCATCCGGTCTAAGGATCGTGATGTTGACGGGGAAGCCTCCACGTCCACCTATAGAGGGCCTAGGGTCTTCCAAGTGGACGAGACATTACAAAGATTAATGTCTTCAGAGTGGAAATGTCCTGAAAAACCTCTTGTGGTTTCTAGGAGGTTCAAGGCTTTATTCCCAGTTGCTCAATGGGATCAATGGGGTCCTCCTCCCAAGGTGGATATGGCGGTGGCCAAACTGTCATGCCGCACTATGGTACCATCAGATGATGGATCAAATTTGCACGACGCCATGGACAGGCGCATCGACAATACCCTCAAGAAGGCGTATTCAGCTGCTTCGGCCCAGACCGCTGTGGCGATTGCGTCTTGTGAAGTGTCAGCCAAATTACGCACTGACCTGGTTCATCTCGAGAGGGACATCGATTCTGGAGTCTCCAGAGATGAGCTGCTAGGGTTTCTAGGCTCGGTTTCCCTGGCAGCTGAATATTTAGCGGAGGCCTCCCACCATCAATTAAGGCTGGCGGCCAAATCTCTGGCACTTACCACTGCAGCAAGAAGACCTCTATGGTTAAAACCCTGGAGAGCTGATTTCCCCTCGAAATATAATTTGTGCGCATTACCCTTTGAGCCAGGTAGAGTCTTTGGCAGTGCCCTAGACGAGATCCTGGAGGGCTTGGCTGATAGGAAGGGTAAAACTTTACCCCAGGCCTTTAGAGGTAGATCTAATTCTGGCCGTGGTAGAGGCTATCCGCCTCGTCGTGGACGGCAGTCCCAAAGAGGCTCTAGATATTCCTCTAGAGGCGCCGTCCGGAGATTCCCGAAGTCTGATGATAAAAAGGAGAAGCCTAGCTTTTGACATCAGGAGCAGTCTTCCTGTGGCCGAGATTCCTGTCGGGGGTCGTCTCCCCCATTTTTTCAACTGCTGGCAGGAAAAAATTCAAGACCCATGGGTCCTGCAGGTAATCCAAAAAGGATATGCAATCGAGTTCCTCCATCCTCCTCAGGATCGGTTTGTGTTAACTCACAGCCTGCCTATAATGCAGCAGACTACATTGGAATGCTCCATCCGAGAGTACATTCACAAGGGAGCCCTGGAGGAAGTCCCTTCTCTAGAAGAAGGATCCGGTGTCTATTCTCCCATCTTCCTGGTACCAAAACCGGCAGACAAGTGGAGAATGGTCATAGACTTAAGGTACCTCAACCGCTTCATCAAAAAGAAGCACTTCCGTATGGAAACCATAAAGTCTGTCACCACTTTTCTCCTCCAAGGCGATGTTTTCGTGACTTTGGATCTAAAAGACGCCTATTTGCATATTCCTATTTATCCTCCACACAGAAGGTTTCTAAGGATTGCCGTAGTAGTTTCCGGCCACACGAAGCATTTTCAGTTCACAGCACTACCCTTCGGGATCTCCTCTGCTCCCCACACCTTTACAAAGGTAGTGGCTCCTATAGCGGCCGCCCTCAGACTTCAGGGGATATTCGTGGTGCCTTATCTAGACGACTGGTTGATAAAAGCCCAGTCAGAGTCTGTTCTGCTCCAGCATCTACAGACAGCCGTGTCCCTGTTTCAGAGTCTGGGATGGCTTATAAACTGGGAGAAGTCGGTAACGATCCCTTCAACCCGAAGGAAGTCCCTCGGCTACTTCCTGGATTCAGTCCGCCTGCAGGTCTCCTTGACACCAGCAAGGAAGGAGAAACTGGTCGGTGCAGTCCGGCACCTCTTCAAAAAGCCGATAGCCTCCATCAGAACAGTGGAGGCAGTCCCATGGGCTTTGTGGCACTTACGTCCCCTCCAGAAGGAGTTACTAGAGGCTTGGGATCGCTCCCTTCTTACACTCAGCAAGAAGATTCGACTCTCCCCCAGGACCCGTCTTTCCCTCAAGTGGTGGTTGCACCTGAAAGACGGAAGGTCCACGGTCCAACCTTCTTGGACCCTGTTGACTACAGATGCATCCCTCTCGGGATGGGGAGCCCATTTGGACGAAAACTCCATAAAGGGAGTCTGGAGCGCTCCAGAAAGAAGGACCTCGTCCAACTGGAAGGAGCTCAGAGCTGTATATCGTGCCTTACTCCATTTCTCGTCTCTTCTCAAGGGAAGAGCAGTCAAAATCCGGTCAGACAACATGACCACAGTGCTGTACGTGAACAGACAGGGAGGCACCAGATCACCAACCCTCCTCAGGGAAGCAGATCTGATATTTACATGGGCAGAGAAAAATCTAACCCATTTATCCGCAGTTCACATCAAGGGCTCCCTAAACATAGTAGCGGATCGGTTGAGTCGGGGGTCATGCTGTATCAGGAGAATGGTCACTCAATCCAGAAGTCTTTCATCAGATTACCCTGAAGTGGGGTCTTCCAGAAATAGACCTCATGGCAACCCGACTCAACGCCAAGGTGGAGACGTTCTGTTCCCTTTACCAGGAGGACAATCCCTTGGCAGTGGATGCCCTGTCCATCCCTTGGAGGTCCAGGCTGGCATACATCTTCCCTCCAATTCCAATAATACCGAAGGTATTGATGAAAATCAGACAGGACCAAGTCTCTGTGATAGCCATCATTCCATTCTGGCCAAAAAGAGCTTGGTTTTCCCAACTCATGGAGATGAGTCGAGGGATATATTGGAGGCTTTTCCCCATCCAGAACCTGGTTTCCCAAGCATCTCTGAAGTGCCAGGATCTCTGGAGATTCAACCTGACAGCCTGGAGGTTGAGCAGTCCCTACAGCAGGATAGAGGACTGTCAGAGGCCGTCCTGAAGACCCTTTCTTCTGCAAGAGCAGACTCTACCAATAAGAACTACCAGAGGACAGCCAAGATTTTCATGGAGTGGTGCTCCAAGAAGGGTATTAATAATCTACAACCTTCAACGGCTGATATTTTAAATTTTCTTCAGGACGGTTTGGATAAGGGCCTTGCCCCTGCCACTTTGAAAGTGCAGATTGCGGCCCTCTCCGCTCATTTGAACAGATGTCTGTCTCAGGATCCTCTGGTTGCAAGGTTCCTTAAAGGGGCAATGAGGCTAAAGCCCTCAGTATCATCTCCAGTTCCCCAGTGGGACCTTGCGGTAGTCCTTACAGGCCTGTGCGGTCCTCCATTTGAACCCTTGGAGACTACGGAGCTAAAATATTTGGCATACAAAACCGTTTTTTTGTTGGCTATTACATCTGCCAAAAGAGTAGGGGAACTCCAGGCTCTCTCTTCTAGAGAACCGTACATTGTGTTTTTTGCAGATAGGGTGCACCTTAGATTTTTGCCTGGGTTTAACCCTAAGGTCACCTCATGCTATAATAGCAATCAGCTAATTTCGCTACCAGTGTTTTTCCCCACTCCAACCTCTGAGGAGGAAGAAAAGCTCCACACCTTAGATGTGGTAAGGTGTCTGCGGATTTACCTATCCCGCACTCAACCGTTAGGAAGGCCGAAAACCTACTAATTAATATGCAGGGTAAAAACAAAGGCCTCAAGGCTTCCAAGCCTACTCTATCCACATGGATCAAGGAGACAATTAGGTCTTCCTTCCTTATTCAGGAGTTACTCCCTCCAGTTTTTTCTACGGCCCACTCGACCAGGGCTGTGTCGACTTCTTGGGCTGAGTACCGGTCCTTACCTTTGGACCAGATTTGTGCGGCTGCATCATGGTCATCCCAGTTGACCTTTGTCAAACATTATCATTTAGACGTCCGCAGTTCCCAGACAACTGCCTTTGGTCAGACAGTCCTTGACGTTGTAAGGCGAGGAAACCCTCCCTAGGGGAATTACTTGCTATCTCCCCATATTGCGCTGTTGTCGGACGTAAGGGGAATCGTTGATTGTAATGTCAATCTGTATTCCCTTAGTCCAGACAGCAGCACAAGGCTTCCCTCCCTAGAAGCTTGTTTCCTTTTACTTTATAATTTACACAGTGGAGGGAGGTCTCAGGTGCCCTCTTATAGGGCTAGTAGGAGGCACCTTAAATTTGGTGCTAATTAAAAGTTCCACTGTCCTAAACAACACACAGGCGCAGAGATACCCCCATATTGTGCTGCTGTCTGGACTAAGGGAATACAGATTGACATTACAATCAACGATTTCCCACCATAATTTGCAAATAAATTCTTAAAAAATCAGACAATGTGATTTTCTAGATATGTTTTCTCATTTTGTCTCTCATAGTTGAGGTTTAGCTATGATGTCAATTACAGGCCTCTCATCTTTTTAAGTGGGAGAACTTGCACAATTGGTGGTTGACTAAATACTTTTTTTCCCCCACTGTGTATATATATATATATATATATATATATATATATATACAGTACAGACCAAAAGTTTGGACACACCTTCTCATTCCAAGAGTTTTCTGTATTTTCATGACTATAAAAATTGTAGATTCACACTGAAGGCATCAAAACTATGAATTAACACATAGGCCTAAGGAAGAGGAGCCGTGATGTCACAGGCAGTGACATCGCATGCCATTTGCTGATTGGCCAATCAGCGACTTCAATGGAACTCTGGAAGAGACCCGGGAGAAGCCGCCACTGGGACTCGCCGGGAGGACACCGGAGCATCGGGGACAGGTGAGTATGCATTTTTTTAATTTTTTTAATGCCCCCGGCTGATTTAAAAGTTAAGAGGGTTGTCCATTTTTGCTTGGACAACCCCTTTAAGGGGTTAAAATCTTTTCTAATATGCATGGAGTTTATGGCTAATCCATCACGTTGATTTCAAGGATTCTTATAAGCAATTTGGGGTCACAGATGGAAATGAAAATGCTAGCAAATGGTCCAAAATTGCAGCAATTTTTGCAACGCATGAACTCAGCATGAAACAATACTGTCCCCATAAGTGTAAATCGTTGATTGTAATGTCAATCTGTATTCCCTTAGTCCAGACAGCAGCACAATATGGGGTATCTCTGCCCCTGTGTGTTGTTTAGGACAGTGGAACCTTTAATTAGCACCAAATTTAAGGTGCCTCCTACTAGCCCTATAAGAGGGCACCTGAGACCTCCCTCCACTGTGTAAATTATAAAGTAAAAGGAAACAAGCTTCTAGGGAGGGAAGCCTTGTGCTGCTGTCTGGACTAAGGGAATACAGATTGACATTACAATCAACGATTCCCCTTACGTCCGACAGCAGCACAATATGGGGAGATAGCAAGTAATTCCCCTAGGGAGGGTTTCCTCGCCTTACAACGTCAAGGACTGTCTGACCAAAGGCAGTTGTCTGGGAACTGCGGACGTCTAAACGATAATGTTTGACAAAGGTCAACTGGGATGACCATGATGCAGCCGCACAAATCTGGTCCAAAGGTAAGGACCGGTACTCAGCCCAAGAAGTCGACACAGCCCTGGTCGAGTGTTCCGTAGAAAAAACTGGAGGGAGTAACTCCTGAATAAGGAAGGAAGACCTAATTGTCTCCTTGATCCATGTGGATAGAGTAGGCTTGGAAGCCTTGAGGCCTTTGTTTTTACCCTGCATATTAATTAGTAGGTTTTCGGCCTTCCTAAACGGTTGAGTGCGGGATAGGTAAATCCGCAGACACCTTACCACATCTAAGGTGTGGAGCTTTTCTTCCTCCTCAAAGGTTGGAGTGGGGAAAAACACTTGTAGCGAAATTAGCTGATTGCTATTATAGCATGAGGGGACCTTAGGGTTAAACCCAGGCAAAAATCTAAGGTGCACCCTATCTGCAAAAAACACAATGTACGGTTCTCTAGAAGAGAGAGCCTGGAGTTCCCCTACTCTTTTGGCAGATGTACTAGCCAACAAAAAAAACGGTTTTGTATGCCAAATATTTTAGCTCCGTAGTCTCCAAGGGTTCAAATGGAGGACCGCACAGGCCTGTAAGGACTACCGCAAGGTCCCACTGGGGAACTGGAGATGATACTGAGGGCTTTAGCCTCATTGCCCCTTTAAGGAACCTTGCAACCAGAGGATCCTGAGACAGATGTCTGTTCAAGTGAGCGGAGAGGGCCGCAATCTGCACTTTCAAAGTGGCAGGGGCAAGGCCCTTATCCAAACCGTCCTGAAGAAAATTTAAAATATCAGCCGTTGAAGGTTGTAGATTATTAATACCCTTCTTGGAGCACCACTCCATGAAAATCTTGGCTGTCCTCTGGTAGTTCTTATTGGTAGAGTCTGCTCTTGCAGAAGAAAGGGTCTTCAGGACAACCTCTGACAGTCCTCTATCCTGCTTTAGGGACTGCTCAACCTCCTGGCTGTCAGGTTGAATCTCCAGAGATCCTGGCACTTCAGAGATCCTTGGGAAACCAGGTTCTGGATGGGGGGAAGCCTCCAATATATCCCTCGACTCATCTCCATGAGTTGGGAAAACCAAGCTCTTTTTGGCCAGAATGGAATGATGGCTATCACAGAGACTTGGTCCTGTCTGACTTTCATCAATACCTTCGGTATTATTGGAATTGGAGGGAAGATGTATGCCAGCCTGGACCTCCAAGGGATGGACAGGGCATCCACTGCCAAGGGATTGTCCTCCTGGTAAAGGGAACAGAACGTCTCCACCTTGGCGTTGAGTCGGGTTGCCATGAGGTCTATTTCTGGAAGACCCCACTTCAGGGTAATCTGATGAAAGACTTCTGGATTGAGTGACCATTCTCCTGATACGGCATGACCCCGACTCAACCGATCCGCTACTATGTTCAGGGAGCCCTTGATGTGAACTGCGGATAAATGGGTTAGATTTTTCTCTGCCCATGTAAATATCAGATCTGCCTCCCTGAGGAGGGTTGGTGATCTGGTGCCTCCCTGTCTGTTCACGTACAGCACTGTGGTCATGTTGTCTGACCGGATTTTGACTGCTCTTCCCTTGAGAAGAGGCGAGAAATGGAGTAAGGCACGATATACAGCTCTGAGCTCCTTCCAGTTGGACGAGGTCCTTCTTTCTGGAGCGCTCCAGACTCCCTTTATGGAGTTTTCGTCCAAATGGGCTCCCCATCCCGAGAGGGATGCATCTGTAGTCAACAGGGTCCAAGAAGGTTGGACCGTGGACCTTCCGTCTTTCAGGTGCAACCACCACTTGAGGGAAAGACGGGTCCTGGGGGAGAGTCGAATCTTCTTGCTGAGTGTAAGAAGGGAGCGATCCCAAGCCTCTAGTAACTCCTTCTGGAGGGGACGTAAGTGCCACAAAGCCCATGGGACTGCCTCCACTGAGGAAGACATCAAGCCCAGGATCTTCATCAATGTTCTGATGGAGGCTATCGGCTTTTTGAAGAGGTGCCGGACTGCACCGACCAGTTTCTCCTTCCTTGCTGGTGTCAAGGAGACCTGCAGGCGGACTGAATCCAGGAAGTAGCCGAGGAACTTCCTTCGGGTTGAAGGGATCGTTACCGACTTCTCCCAGTTTATAAGCCATCCCAGACTCTGAAACAGGGACACGGCTGTCTGTAGATGCTGGAGCAGAACAGACTCTGACTGGGCTTTTATCAACCAGTCGTCTAGATAAGGCACCACGAATATCCCCTGAAGTCTGAGGGCGGCCGCTATAGGAGCCACTACCTTTGTAAAGGTGTGGGGAGCAGAGGAGATCCCGAAGGGTAGTGCTGTGAACTGAAAATGCTTCGTGTGGCCGGAAACTATGGGGGAGATGACCCCTGACAGGAATCTCGGCCACAGGAAGACTGCTCCTGATGTCAAAAGCTAGGCTTCTCCTTTTTATCATCAGACTTCGGGAATCTCCGGACGGCGCCTCTAGAGGAATATCTAGAGCCTCTTTGGGACTGCCGTCCACGACGAGGCGGATAGCCTCTATCACGGCCAGAATTAGATCTACCTCCAAAGGCCTGGGGTAAAGTTTTACCCTTCCTATCAGCCAAGCCCTCCAGGATCTCGTCTAGGGCACTGCCAAAGACTCTACCTGGCTCAAAGGGTAATGCGCACAAATTATATTTTGAGGGGAAATCAGCTCTCCAGGGTTTTAACCATAGAGGTTTTCTTGCTGCAGTGGTAAGTGCCAGAGATTTGGCCGCCAGCCTTAATTGATGGTGGGAGGCCTCCGCTAAATATTCAGCTGCCAGGGAAACCGAGCCTAGAAACCCTAGCAGCTCATCTCTGGAGACTCCAGAATCGATGTCCCTCTCGAGATGAACCAGGTCAGTGCGTAATTTGGCTGACACTTCACAAGACGCAACCGCCACAGCGGTCTGGGCCGAGGCAGCTGAATACGCCTTCTTGAGGGTATTGTCGATGCGCCTGTCCATGGCGTCGTGCAAATTTGATCCATCATCTGATGTTGCCATACTGCGGCATGACAGTTTGGCCACCGCCATATCCACCTTGGGAGGAGGACCCCATTGATCCCATTGAGCAACTGGGAATAAAGCCTTGAACCTCCTAGAAACCACAAGAGGTTTTTCAGGACATTTCCACTCTGAAGACATTAATCTTTGTAATGTCTCGTCCACTTGGAAGACCCTAGGCCCTCTATAGGTGGACGTGGAGGCTTCCCCGTCAACATCACGATCCTTAGACCGGATGGACTTCAGCAGCCGGCTTAATTTTTCGAGTGGGAAGCACGGCCTGCTGGAATCTTCAGTGGAATCGTCAGATGAGAGTGTCTCGTCCACTATCTGATAATCTTCGTCAGCGATGCGTAGGGAGGACTGTGTCTCAACCCGCGGTTTCTTGGCAATCTGGGCGATGGAAGAACGGATCTCCTTAAGAGACTCCTCCATATAGTCCTTTACCCAGGTGACAACCTCTCTTATAGAAGGTTCTTCTGACGGAGGTCCGCGGCATTGGCGACAGCGGGTAAAATCATAGCCGTCAGGTAAAGGGGTATTGCAATCCAAACACATTAGGTGTTTACGTTTAGAGGACTTTTTCCTCCTAAGCCCATCGCCATTACCTGATGCAGAAGATGACATCTGAAACATCAAAAGCCACATGACAATGTAGAATAGAAGATTGCCAAGCATCGCTTACAAGAAGAAAAAAACCAAGGGGTACCTTACTTTTTTAAATCGGTCACTTGAAAAAAAAGATCCCGTCAGGAAAAACCCAGACACCGCAAACCGCAGCAGAGGAGCTAGTAACCACGAGCTCACCCAGTAAAGGACTGAAGCCCTTTTAAATGTAATACAGCAGCGAGGGGAGGAGCCAAACAAAGAAATATTCATATAGCGCCAAACAAGGTCAAATGCCATAATGGAACATAGAGGAGCATAAGCCTAAGCCAGAGGCTCCACATACAAGCAGCAAAAAACAAATCTATATTTTGCCATTAAAATTCCAATTTTCAAACTTACCGCACTTTTCCGAGAAAACCGGAAGTAGGGCGCGGTGGTGCGCAAAGGCTTCCTTCCCCGGGGAACACGGGACTGAAAAAAAGGTTCCGGCCGAAGAGGTTCCCCGCTTACTTCCGGGATCGCGCTGCCTGCAGAGCGATGAGCCGGGTAACGCTGCGCTGCGGGGCGGAAAAAGGCCCGAAGGACCGGAGGATCTTAGGAACATAGGAAAGGACCGAGGTACCCCCAAAAGGTAAGCCAGGAGCTTTTTTAGGAAAAAAAACCCCTAGCAACGGGAGGTCACCAGAGACCTCCGTCCACCTGTCCCACACAGGACAGAAAAAAACACAGTGGAGGGAGGTCTCAGGTGCCCTCTTATAGGGCTAGTAGGAGGCACCTTAAATTTGGTGCTAATTAAAGGTTCCACTGTCCTAAACAACACACAGGGGCAGAGATACCCCATATTGTGCTGCTGTCGGACGTAAGGGGAATACAATTATAGTTCTACCAATTAGAACACACCAGGATAAATGGAAAAGTATTTCCTCTTGAGTGTCATCCCCATAATGATGCTGAGGAACTTTTAATATTTGTAAGTCTACATTGGAGAATTCTGTCCTTTTTGCTTCTGAACTCTGCGCACTTATGTGGAACAGAACATAAGGAATTTAACTCAACACAAAACAATACAAGTAATCAGCAGCCGCTTCCCACAATGAACAGAAGATTTTAATTAGATTTTCTTCTTAGAACTGTCACCGTTTACAATCTCTATTTCTTCTAAAAGCCGGTAATCATTTACAATTTGTCACAAAAAAGGATTTCTTTCCTTATTAGAAAAAAAACGACTAAATGAAGGGGAAAAAAATCTCAGAAAAAAAAAAATGGAAAATTAATGACATTTCCACAGCTAATTCATGAAAGCATAGCCCCATCATTGTCTGAAATCTTTCTTTCAACCTTTTAGTTAATTAAAATATGTAAAGTAGTTCTTTACAATACTTGTTGTGGAATGATCCATTAAAAGGAAAAATGGGGGCGGAAAGCCTTTTTTGAAATTAGTCAAGTCTTATATTCTAAAAAGATAAGTTGTCCAAATACTTGTGATATAAAAGTAATAATAATACAAAATATAAAAGGAAGTATAATACAACGTGTTTGATGTTTGGTACTATTATAGCGGTTCTTCCATTTAGGTCATGTCACAGCAGGAACATCAATACTAACTTTCCACCAACTTTCACGGAATTATGGTATGTCTTATTAAAGCAGAGCTATGTAAAATATTATTGGGTAGATATCTAACACATGAGACTTGTACGCCTTGGTAGCCAACTACATAGAATGACAGATGAACTGGTGATGGAACTTTAATTTTTACCAATAAACACTCTTTATATTTTCCCTGTGTTGAAGCCAAGACTTATCCAAAATTGGCCAAAATAAACTATGGAGCAGGTTTACGAATCTTGTCTAATATTTAGACAGTCTAAAGTAGTGCAAAATATATTAAAGTGGCCAATCCTGGAAAATAATTTTTTTAGATACTAAAAAATGTTGGTGCACTTTTGGTTCAATTGGCAAATCTTAAGCTATGTCCGATTTCTAATAGACCAGGCAATATTTCTGGACGAGTGCTGATCGGCTATAAAATTTGCCAGTGCTCATTCTGCGCCGGATTCATTACACAGGTCAAGTACTTTCATTGTCCGACGGCAGCAGTCCTTATGAGACGGTGATGTGATGCCGATGGGTGATGATTTTTTTTGTCCTGCTAAAATCAACCGATCACCTGATGAACCAGTCAATATTTTATCATCAGATAATTATCGCATTATTAGACTGGCCAATTGTCGGAAACGACTGCTTATATGGGCGTTCATTCACGACAATTGGCTGTTAATTCATCCTGTGTATCAAGTCATTACATTCGGCCTAATTTTGAGAGTGGCCCATAATGTGGTGCCAAATATGTACTCCAGTTTATAGCACCAACTAAGCCAGAATTACTAATCTTGTCCAATTGCATCAAATGTTAACAGGTGTAGACTGCTAAGGCGAAATGCAAAAAACACAGTATCATTCAGTAGATGGCTCTATGGATATGCATGCAATAGGTTTGTGAAGTTTACACTGCATTACTGCAGTAGTTATTATCTATCCATAGAAATTGGAGGTTCTTGGCACACCATTTGATCAACTTGTGAAAGCTCATCTGGCTCAACAAGGCAATCTCATTCAGAGGGGACCCTACACTATACGGATGTAACTCTCTCAGACCCAAATTTAGGCCTACAATATGAACACAGTGCAAGTAGCATTCAGTGACATACTCTATTACAGTTAAAATAGCCTTGGGTATTTCTCGATTTTTATATATACTGATATAGCAAAGTTTAGGTTCACACTTAGCACCCTAAATGAACTATTGCTGCAAACTTTAAATTGGCCTCAATGGCTTTTATGTTCAATTTCTTTTTATTGAATAAGTGTAAAAATACCAAGTATACAATATACCAAAAGACATATGTATGTCAGAACAACATAGTATATAGATACAAAGGGGAAATTGCAACAATACAGAGCCATATACAGTATAACACATTGTTCTGAGTTATCATGCTATATCATATCAGATTTAAGACAAACTTTGCTAAGATAGATAGATAGATAGATAGATAGATAGATAGATAGATAGATAGATAGATATCAATCTCTTTTTCTCTGTCTCTCACTTATTGTCCCTTAGATATATAATTTGGGTTTCTGGCTCTATTTCCATGTGTCACTCTCCGATATTAGCCAAGTCCAATAAGTGCTAGGTTTCATGTTCCAGACTTACTGTACTTGGTCATACTCTCTGACTTCCAATAGAAACCTTACCATGGCACCTCCTGATCAAAAGATTATTCTGAGTTTACTCTCCTGTAAAGCTGGCCATACACAACTGCTGTTCCGCACACATGTACTCTTGGCTTGGCCTGTACATATAGGGGATCCACTGCCAACTTAACAACAAGTTCCTGATGTCTATTAGATTGTATATACATGACTGAACTAATTGATTTAAGGTCTCACATGGTGTTCATATTGATATAGGCAAATAGTAATAAAAGTTCTAACAAACCTTGACATGGTCTATCCAGCTTCTCCATTGGTTTTATACACAAGGCATTTCGCTTTCATGGAGCTGCCAGTTTTTCCTTTATACCAGACACTTGACACTAGTTAAATAGAACTGCTGATGGATTCAACACAAATGTCTAAACCAGATTGTATTGTTATGTCCATCACTAATGCAGTCTGATCTTTCTTGCTACCTATTTTATCCTCGTGATCTCACTTGCTCAGATTTTTCTTCCAAACCATTTCCCCTATAATCTATCATTTAGCTACAGCTCTGTTTTTCTTGGATGGCAGTTGCTGAGCTCTCAATTTTTACGTTTTTTATGGGATGCCTCATCCTCAGGCGAAATCATAAAGCAATCTTATTATATTATATATATCCAGAATAAATGCTCAAATAAACATTCGACTCCCACTATTTATGTTTGGCAATCGGTAAAGAAACTTGGCTTGTGCGGAAGTTCACCTTTTTTTTCTATTCTTCATTACAGTGACATGAGAAAGTATTCCCTTCCAGATGGCCATTATTAGAGCAATGAACGTATCACAGTTTTTGATTTATTAAAAGGGAATCGGAGGAAAATCACCTATTTTTTATGTCAAGTTTTATATGGAAGGGAATGTCTGGTGTATTTCATTGTGTTATAAGAGACATAATGTGTTTGCTCTTTTTTTTATTGTTATAGCTAAGAAAACTTTCCTGGGTGGTCTTATTGGGGATATGCAACAAAATATTAAGTTAAGGGAACCATCATTTCTGTCCAGGCCTGTTTCATGAGTTTTCTTTTTTTAAAAATTCTGTTGAAGCATGGTTGAAAAGCAATGTCTGACTTTCATTTCTTAATTTTCATAGAATTTTTATATATTATTACTTTTGTCAGATTCAAGTTATTTCTGTGACCATTGTGGGTTTTTCTTTCATTAAATGAGGGGTACCAACAATTTTGTCCACGTGTGAGTTATGTGTCTAGTTATGAATTTTTTTTTGTTTATGGATTTCATTCATTGTAGTGGTGTGGTCATGTTGATCTATTGTATAGTGTCTGTTATATGTCTGAATGTTTCTGGTGTATAGTAATTTCAATACACAAGCCATGACGCCAATGGTGAACTAAATCCCAAGTGTTAATTCAATTGTTGTCAATCTGATTAACAAACAGTATTCTGTGAGATGGGAATCTGACATCAAAAAGATATATATCATAATTTATATCTCATAACCATCTGTGTAAAGGAATGTGGCTGGGGGACACAAACTTGTCTATAACATCATAATGGGGACCATGCCACTTCCAATCCACACCAAATTATGTCTATGTGGAAGGGAGTATAATTTAATCTGCATGTAGGGTATGCCTGGACTGGTAAAAACATTTGGCATCACTTTTCAGACATATCATACCCATATTTGGTACCCACCCAGAGTTATAAAATATTCCAAAATATGTAATATCTCTCTAGATTTAGTGCAGTAATTAGCCAGTTCTAGTCACAGGCGGGAGTTTCCAGAAAGGGGGCTGGGTTGAGGGTCCTTAAAAAAGGGTGATGTCAGGATCTACCTGGGTCAGACACTTGGAACTGCGGCCCAGCCTGTAGATATGTCCATCCACAGTCATGGTTAAAAACAGGTCTAGTCTTTATTTTATATCTTTTTTATTTGTATTGTTTGCTTTTTATAAGCACTGTACTTTTTGTGTACATTAAACCTACAACTGAATAAGATTTTCTGTGGCTCTAAATTTACCCGCGATTTCTGAGAGTAAATATCACTTATGCTTGTTACTTTTTTGTTTTCCAGTGTGTACCAGCAGGCGCACGTGCGCGTAGTCTGGGTATATTGGTGTCTAGCCTACTGTAAGTGGTGGGCCGTGTCAACTATTTAAATATAAATATTTTACAAATTTGTTCACAAAATTCCCTCTACATAGTAGCATAAAAAGTGAAATCACACTTACACTTTAAAAATGAATATTGAAATATTGCCATTTCCACACAGTAAGTAAGACACCTACATAACTCAATAGGTTCTCCGTCCCAAGTACCTGGGATCTGTAAAGCAAAGAAAAAGAGGTAGTTGTCCCCATAATTATGTATAGCTTTAACATAGAAGTGGGAACTATGGGGGTCTACTATATACAGATTTGTCCTCCCTTACATTTCTACTTTGCTGACCATGTTCAGCTATTTTTTCATGAGATGAGAAATTTTTCAAGACAATATTCAATTTCCTATTTTTTTACACCAAGTTTTTATGTTATATTTTTTTTTTTTTAAATATTTTTTAGGAATTTTTGATGTCAAATTAATAAATCCTGCAATTCCCACATCGGTCACTAAGGGTAAGAACAAAAAAGGGTAAGAACAATTTTGTATGGATTTTCTTTGCATCAGTCACCTCTTTTACATCACAGACAGGATTACAATAGCAGATAACACATCTATAGTTAACATCATTATATTTACTACTTACAATAGATAAGGTCACAGTTTATCTACTCCCTCTGACTGCATAGAGCATGTCTTGAAAACTCTCCCATAGACTTCAATGAGTTGGCTTAGACTATTGTTGCTAGGGTCTATGGCTGTAAAGTATATGACTAAATGCTGTTAACTGAGCAGAGAAGAAGCTCAGGCAAGATGGCAGCTCCCTTAATCATGAACAGAAAATAGAATAAAAAAATCTAAAATCTGAAAATAAAACCAATCTGGCTTCAGTGAAAAAAAATGGCAATACATTCCCTTTAAAGGCTGACACATCTGTATTCAGAACTTTGAGCTGAATAAACAATTACTTATAAACACATTTGATATTGTCTTCCCTAGCTCTGGCACTACTACATGGATATCAAATGTATTTTTCATATTTATATTTCATATTTTTGGAAAAGTTTGTTCTTAAGCTATTCTTCGTTGGTACACAATTAACCAAATAGATTCTCCATTTCACTAGTTTACCATTTTGTTATAATTTTCCAGGACATCAATGTCCACAACTTCAATTTCCACCCAGGGTATTTGGAAACAGTAAAATAATTCCTATATTATGTGCATTCTACTGTTTCTCGAGAGTGATCTGTCTTCTGTTTCAGTCAATAGTGTTGGAAACATTGTGACCATGATTTCCATCCTACTAATTGCTGACAGTCCTGTATCTTACTTTTCCAGCCAAGCATAATTACTAGAGATGAGCAAACTATTTTGTAACAAGCCACCCACAAATCATTATTATACACAGGGATCTCTTCAGCCCCGCATGACTGCTAAGGCCCAATCAAAGGTCTCAATGGTCCCCCAGGAGAATGGAAATCTCCCAGAAGAGGTCACGGAAACAAGGTGTGGGACCCCAGGAGAGGTGACAGAAAGCACATATGACTGTTTATTATTTTTCCTTATATCCCCAGGACCTCCAATTATTATTCTCTGTAGTCCAAGGAGACCCCAGAGTACAATAATAGCACATCTAATTCACATTGAACTTCAGTCCAAAATTAAATTGTTGGGCGAAACTTGCAATCTTTTGCGAAACAAATTTCACATGTTTTGCCCATCTCTTATAATTACCTTTTTTCAATGGACTGGTTTTGGGAATAATATATCTAAGACAGGATGATTTCATTGTAGGATGTCTGATTTAGTATAGGGATCCACAGCTTGTTTGTCTCTTCACCTACAATAACATTTTCTGCAACACTAAAGTTCCATCAGATACTTTTCATCTCTATTTTCTTCATTGTCCAGCCTTCACATCTATAAAGAACCATGGAAAATACCATAACCATGACAATACTGATCTTTGTTTTCATAGATGTGTCATTGCATCTCAAGATCTTTTCAAGGCTTTTCATAGTTGTTCTACCAAGTATCATTCTGTATTATATTTCCTATGAGTGGCAGATTTCCTTTGTAATAATTGATTCAGGTAAGAGAAAGTTGTCCTCAGCTTCTGCCTTCTATCTCTGACGTTGGCTGTCAAAGTGAGTTGTTATATTCATCATACAATGCTATCTTTTAAAACAAAGGGATACTTTACAGCATCTGGAAATCAAAGATGCACCCTTCTTGCTTAACAATGGCTATATAAGGTGTTTGTTGCACGTCATAGAAAAGGTTTTATATTTGTTTTCCAACTGTCCGATAGTTTTCACACACACAAAAAACAATAGATACCTTCATACCAATGTATTAGACACAGAGGTCCCTCTAAGTGCCAGCCATACATGCCTCATAACAATGTCAACCTCCATAAAACTGCCTCACATGCATGCCACATAAATGCCCTCTTCAGGGTCATTATGATTTTGGTGCTGGTATCTTAGCACCAAAATGGGTTCAATAGCAGGGATTGACTTTGACGGTGTGAAGGTGAAATGTGAAAAGCTGCTGATGGCAACTGGTAACCCTTTAAATGACACGGTCTGGATAAACCAAAGCATCTAAAGAACTTGAAAGATGCCATTGGCTTCCTTACAATGCAAATACCCCAGGTCTGCCATTCGTATCTGCACTGATATCACTGGCAGGGTCTAATAGGTTGCCACTGGCAGGGCCTAATAGGTTGCCAGTCAAAATTGTATAGCCAGAATATAATACATTGGTATAATAAGTATTCCATAGCATTAGATAATCTATGGAGATTTTATAAAATTGTAAAATAAAAGTTTAATAAATGGTTAAAAAAGGTCCCAATAAGAAATTATTAAACAAACCCATTTTCCTTTAAACCTAGTTCCTTTTAAAAAAAAATTATATTACATAAAATAATATATTTGAAGCATTATTTATAGAGGACAAAATGGTTTCAAATTCACCTTTTTTCCTCTATTCTTTTCTTATAAATTTTATAAAACTTAATTAACAAGTTATATGTACCATAAAATAATAATAAAACCTACAACTCATTCCACAATAAACTAAGCCTCATATGACTACGTCTTTTATTGAACAAAAGCAGTGATACATAAAAATATCTATACATCTCTGGTAACACCACGTTCCTGCCGACCCACAGAACTTTGGTTACCATACAGCAAATAGCAAAGAAAAAAATATGGAATTGATGGGATTTTTTGCATTTTCCCACAAGAAATTTTTATAAAATCTAATCAATAAATGAAATATATATCCCAAAAGGGTGCCAATGAAAGATACAACATGTACACTAAAGAAACAAGCCCTCAAATAACTGCATTGATGGATCCAAAAGAGACAGGACCTTAAGTTGATAAAGAGCATTTCGTCTTGAAAAAAAAAATTAACAAAACTAAGTCAGGTCTTTATTATATCCGGGTCTGTGAAAGGTGAATGAAAATCTATATCACTGTCTTTATGGATTCTTGTTGGTTTGTTAGGTCAGGTTCATACAACGCAGTCTGGTGCAATTTTTGATGCCTTTCTTTTTATCCAAACCAAGAGTGGATCCAAAGAAGAGTAGACACATCAAGGAAAGCTTTGAACTTCTTTTTCTTTCGATCTATTGCTGGTTTAGTACCACATCAAATAGGGTATTAAATCTGTGAACCTGACCTACCTTTCTTAAACTGTGGCTAAATTATAGATTTACCTACAGTAGAAATGCCGCTATAAAGAACAGGTGCATGTTTCATAATCCAGCAGGCAACATTTGCTTTACAGTAGTCACAAGAGCCTGGATGACTGTTCCTTTTGGAGCTGTTAGGCAGGGGCATAACCGAAGACTCATGAGCCTGGTGCAAACTCAACTTGGGCTCCCCTGTGCAACTTCTCACAATCAGCTGTGTCCCATCCATACATTTCCGCAGCATTTACATTTCCCTTTCACTCTCTATTAGTCCCCAGACCACCATGAAGTCTGTGCACACAAGCTTCCAGTCATTCCAATCCCCTGTTGTTGACCCTCCACATAATGTAATCATGCTAGTTTGCCTTAAAAGGGTTAATTTTTTTTTTAACCTTTTTCACAGTGGAAGGCTATGTATCATAACGCTTCAGTGCACCACAGACTGCAAGCCATCAAAGGAAATAAAAAAGGAGATCAAAGATGTTTATCCAGCTCTAGTATTTTGAGGTTTACCTACGTACTCCGTGGCTTCTGGGCCTGAGCCCAGCTGTGACCCTTACACCAGTGGTGTTAGGTTGGCTTCACAATTTCCACATGCACCAAAGTCAAGTCTGCATTGAAACTAGAATATGTGAACATCACCCTAATGGTGGTACAATCAGTCATCACTTATACAGACAGAATTGTATTATGTGACTGTACTTTTACATATTCCCTAAGCACAATATTTAATGTGAGGTCCGATCACCTTAATCAGGACTTGCATTGTCTAGTAAGACGTGCAGTGACCTTGATACTGTACTTCAGAGGGTTTGTCCTCTGTCTGATCTCCAGTAAGTGAACGTATAGATCAAGCAGCAGAAAATGTATGAACATGATCCAAGAGCTGTGTAGAGTATTGCTGTAATTCGAGCACCTGCAGACCTTGCATAGCACCTGAACATCTCTCTATAATTTCAATTCTAAGTCAACTGAATCCACCTTGGACCCATGACATTGCAATTTTGCAGATTGTCATCACTTGGAGCTATGTGCCAATCTACAATATGTGAAGCCACAATGTGATTTATGTATCTTTAAACCCCAGTTTCACATTCAGACAAATGCCAATGGAAAATGTGACCCTTTTGCTATTTGACAAAGAAATAGCAAAAAAATCTATTTTACTTCTAACAGTGCTACATTTACATAAATATGGATTTTTGATCCTTGTTTGCCATTTCTGGGGATTTCCTCTAAACTCTGCTGTATTTTTTATAACATTCTGTAATATTGTAACTAAAGTATGCCTGTTCTCTAGCTACTATATAAAATGAAAGGTGGGATATTTAGGAATATTTGTCAATTTTTAATCTAATCATCTATAAAAGAAAAAAATAGCCCTACCTTTCATTTATCATCACATATAAATGTGATATACATTATACAAGCACAAGACCCCCACCAGCAGGGGGTAGATGTATAAGATCTTCCTATATATTTCCCATTCCCTTTGTAGCCATTTTGTGCTTTGGCTCAAAAAAAACGCAGCAAAATTTGCAACACAAAAAGCTGTGTTTCTGCAATGAGGGGCCTTAGCCTAAGGGGGATTTTCAGACTTATCAGTTGACGACCTATCCTTAGTAAGTCATTGATTGAAGATCACTGGGGGTCCAATACCCGAGGCCTCCAATGATCAACTGTTTCTCCCTGAGTGCCACCTCAATTTCACAGGCCATATGATGCCATATGTCACATGGCCTGTTCTCAGCTCAGTTCCATTCACCGGAGGATACACACGTGGACAAAATTGTTGGTACCCCTCATTTAATGAAAGAAAAACCCACAATGGTCACAGAAATAACTTGAATCTGGCAGACTGGAATTTGCCAAACTACATGTTGACAAGCCACAAAGCCTCTGGGAGAATGTCCTATGGGCAGATAAGACAAAAATTGAAATTTTTGGCAAGGCACATCAGCTCTATGTTCACAGATGGAAAAATGAATCATATCTTGAAAAGAACACTGTCCCTACTGTGAAACATGGAGGAGGCTCTGTTATGTTCTGGGGATGCTTTGCTGCATCTGGCACAGGGTGTCTTGAATCTGTGCAGGGTACAATGAAATCTCAAGACTATCAAGGGATTCTAGAGAGAAATTTGCTGCCCAGTGTCAGAAAGCTTAGTCTCAGTCTCAGGTCATGGGTCTTACAACAGGATAATGACCCAAAACACACAGCTAAAAACACCCAAGAATGGCTAAGAGGAAAACATTTTACTATTCTGAAGTGGCTTCTATGAGCCCTGACCTAAATCCTATTGAGCATCTTTGGAAGGAGCTGAAATATGACGTCTGGAAAAGGCACCCTTCAAACCTGAGACAACTGGAGCAGTTTGCTCATGAGGAGTGGCCAAAATACCTGCTGAGAGGTGCAGAAGTCTCATTGACAGTTACAGGAATTGTTTGATTGCAGGGATTGCCTCAAAAGGTTGTGCAACAAAATATTAAGTTAAGGGAACCATCATTTCTGTCCAGGCCTGTTTCATGAGTTTTCTTTTTAAAAAAAATTCTGTTGAAGCCTGGTTGAAAAGCAATGTCTGACTTTCATTTGTTCATTTTCATAGAATTTATTATATATTATTACTTTTGTCAGATTCAAGTTATTTCTGTGACCATTGTGGGTTTTTCTTTCATTAAACGAAGGGTACCAACAATTTTGTCCACGTGTGTAAATGTCCATAACGGGAAAACTGACCACTTCTTTGGTCAACCTAGAGGGAATGTGGAATATTAAATCAAGTTTTTATGGTAAAAACCTTTTAAAATACATTTTGGTGATTTAAAAATAAAAAAAATCATGTCACCATGTGTAAATTGAAAAAAAAAAATCCTGAAATTCTGCAGTTTTCTGACCAGTAAGCCTGATTTTTGACACTTCCAGTTCTGTAGAGATCACTTCTCAGCCATCATCTCATTATTAGCACAGGCAGGATTACAATGGAAGGTGACACCTACTATATATATGCAAATAATAAAGGATCCACTATTCAAAATAGGTGGCAGTTATAGCTCAGCTCCTCCTCTTCTTGTACAACAAAGAAGCAAGTCTTTCTTATAGGTGAGTATACCTATAATTGTAGGGTTTTATGTGACCTATCCTTAGGACTGAAGATCAGTGGGGGTCTGACAACCGAAATCCCCATGGATCAGCAAGTTGTAGTGGCCATGTGAAGTCACGTTCATCAGTCACATGGCCTGTCACAGCTCAGTCTCATTCAAGTGAATGGGCTGAAGTGTAATACCAAGCACAGCTGCTGTACAAATGTATGACACAGTGCTTGGTAAGTACTGAAGAGGCTGCAGCAGCCTCTTCAAGCAGATAGTTGGCTGGGGGCCCGGGTGTTGTGCCCCTGCTGATCTTTAATTGATGACCTATTCTAAGGATAGGTCATCAATTATGTAGTCTGACAATCCCCTTTAAGATAGATATATTTGAAGGAGTATTCTAACAATATATATTCATGAAACATCCCTAGAGTATATCATAAATGTCTATAGTCGTAGTAGCCATTTATGTCAGTTTAATGGAAAAGTAGGATTGCAAATAAGATATAGCTGTCGAAGCCAAAAACGGTCATGTGGACATATTGTAGGTAGAGTAAGTTTTCATTTGTGGAACATATAAATAGTCTCCAGTGCCTCGATATTATACAGCCTATCCTCTTGGGAATCACTTTTACCCACACATGCCTTAACCCTGCCTTGCCTAGATAGACTGCAGAGGTTTTTACAGACATGGCCCTCCATTACCCAGAAGGTGCATAGAATAAAAATCCATTCTGTTTCGAGATGAAATCCCAGCTTTCTACGACATGTGATCCAATTAATTTCTCCCCGCATCTGCTGCCGTAAGGCTAACAGGTCTGAATAGGTGCACTGCTCATTGAACTTGTTATGCAGTCTCTGGAGGCTAGCTTGTGAATTCTTTATACTTTCATTTCCCAGCTCCAGTAATCTATCCTGGGACTGGAAATTGGAACAGCACTTAGTGTCCACTGATTCATTTCTGGGCTACCTGAATCTTCAACCTAATGCATCCTGATGGGTAGTAATATCAAGCTGCCACATGGAGGCAGAGGTTAGAAATGGTAATTGCATTTCTGATTAAGTAAGTATGCAGCATGCATGATGATTTCATAACAAGGTGACTCTGGTACAAGGCTCCTCTTACTTTCTTCTGCCATCTGCTCTATCAGCCTTGATTTGTGAATCGATAGCGATCCTAATAATGTCTATGACTTTACAAACATAAGCAATAAATGTCAATGCACATAAGTTATATCATTAGATGGGATAGACCCATATGTGTCTACAGGAAAATTAAATTGGACACAGGCCTAACAGAAAAAAATGTACGCAAATTAAAAGAATGTAATATCGCAATATAATACATTTCATACTTATGTAATACCACAATATGATACATTATATATTTATTATGTAATACCACAATATGATACATTATATAATTATTACATAATACCACAATATGACACATTTTATATTTATTATGTAATATCTCAATATGACACATTTTATATTTATTATATAATATCACAATATGATACATTTTATACTCATTATATAATACCACAATATGATACATTTTATACTCATTATATAATACAATATTATGCATGTTATATTTATTATATAATATCACAATATGATACATTTTATATTTATTATATAATATCACACTGTGATACATTTTATATTTATTATATATAATCACAATATGATACATTTTATACTTATTATGTAATATCTCAATATGACACATTTTATATTTATTACATAATACCACAATATGATACATTTTATACTCATTATATAATACCACAATATTATGCATGTTATATTTATTGTATAATATCACAATATGATACATTTTTTACTTATTATGTAATATCGCAATATGACACATTTTATATTTATTATATAATTCCACAATATGATACATTTTATTATTATAAAATACTAAAATATGATGCATTTAATACTTATTACGTAATACCACAATATGATATACAGTCATATGAAAAAGTTTGGGCACCCCTATTAATCTTAATCATTTTTAGTTCTAAATATTTGGGTGTTTGCAACAGCCATTTCAATTTGATATATCTAATAACTGATGGACACAGTAATATTTCAGGATTGAAATGAGGTTTATTGTACTAACAGAAAATGTGCAATATGCATGAAACCAAAATTTGACCGGTGCAAAAATTTGGGTACCCTTATCATTTTATTGATTTGAATACTCCTAACTACTTTTTACTGACTTACTGAAGCACAAAATTGGTTTTGTAACCTCACTGAGCTTTGAACTTCATAGCCAGGTGTATCCAATCATGAGAAAAGGTATTTAAGGTGGCCAATTGCAAGTTGTTCTCCTATTTGAATCTCCTCTGAAGAGTGGCATCATGGGCTCCTCAAAACAACTCTCAAATGATCTGAAAACAAAGATTGTTCAACATAGTTGTTCAGGGGAAGGATACAAAAAGTTGTCTCAGAGATTTAACCTGTCAGTTTCCACTGTGAGGAACATAGTAAGGAAATGGAAGACCACAGGGACAGTTCTTGTTAAGCCCAGAAGTGGCAGGCCAAGAAAAATATCAGAAAGGCAGAGAAGAAGAATGGTGAGAACAGTCAAGGACAATCCACAGACCTCCTCCAAAGAGCTGCAGCATCATCTTGCTGCAGATGGTGTCACTGTGCATCGGTCAACAATACAGCACACTTTGCACAAGGAGAAGCTGTATGAGAGAGTGATGCGAAAGAAGCCGTTTCTGAAAGCACGCCACAAACAGAGTCGCCTGAGGTATGCAAAAGCACATTTGGACAAGCCAGCTTCATTTTGGAAGAAGGTCCTGTGGACTGATGAAACAAAGATTGAGTTGTTTGGTCATACAAAAAGGCGTTATGCATGGCGTCAAAAAAACACAGCATTCCAAGAAAAACACTTGCTACCCACTGTAAAATTTGGTGGAGGTTCCATCATGCTTTGGGGCTGTGTGGCCAATGCCGGCACCCTGAATCTTGTTAAAGTTGAGGATCGCATGGATTCAACTCAGTATCAGCAGATTCTTGAGAATAATGTACAAGAATCAGTGACGAATTTGAAGTTACGCCGGGGATGGATATTTCAGCAAGACAATGATCCAAAACACAGCTCCAAATCTACTCAGGCATTCATGCAGAGGAACAATTACAATGTTCTGGAATGGCCATCCCAGTCCCCAGACCTGAATATCATTGAACATCTGTGGGATAATTTGAAGCGGGCTGTCCATGCTCGGCGACCATCAAACTTAACTGAACTGGAATTGTTTTGTAAAGAGGAATGGTCAAAAATACCTTCATCCAGGATCCAGGAACTGATTAAAAGCTACAGGAACCGACTAGAGGCTGTTATTTTTGCAAAAGGAGGATCTACTAAATATTAATGTCACTTTTCTGTTGAGGTGCCCATACTTTTGCACCGGTCAAATTTTGGTTTAATGCATATTGCACATTTACAATAAACCTCATTTCAATCCTGAAATATTACTGTGTCCATCAGTTATTAGATATATCAAATTGAAATGGCTGTTGCAAACACCCAAATATTTAGAACTAAAAATGATTACGATTAATAGGGGTGCCCAAACTTTTTCATATGACTGTATTCTATTCTTATTATGTATTACACTTTATCTGTACATTATTACATATAGATATGAAACAGCAAATGCTAAAAATGTATTGCTTTGAAAACGTAAAGTGCTTTATAAAATGTGGTAACTATGAAAATGGGATTATAACATGAAATAAAAAAAATATAAAGAAATCTATTCATAACTTCACACTGCAATAATGGAAAGGCATTTTAGCTATTGTAATCTGTAGGGTAGAGAAGATATGATCCCTGTAATACATGGGAGGGTTTTTTGCAGACAAACAAGCAGAGAATGTCAATATTCTTCATGAATAGCCGAGATATCTTCAGCTGATGATAGAAAATACTGTAGCTTTTATGTACAGTGGTACAAAGAAATTGGTACGATTTTTGCAGATTGTGTTTCCACCCAGCATGTGAGTGTGGGCAAAGGTTTACTGGTGAAAAAAAAATTATTGTTATGGTTAGAAGTTACTTTTAGTGTCAAACATTAAATTTGATCCCATTTGATCATAGGTCAAGTACAAAATACCGGCAGACAAGAATATCATGTTCAGCGAGACAGTTCACAATGAAATATAATGGACTACGGCTGAAGCATGAGGAGAAGACATCCAGGGCGACCAGATTTTTTGGAAGTTAGGGACATCGTCCAAGTGGATGACATTGCGTTTTTTACATAACATAATATTATTGATCCTAGAAATAATGGGCGATATGGACAAAGTCGGAAATTTCCAACGGGACACAGTGTATATATGGGCAGCTAGTAAGATAAATTGCTTCAGTTTAACATGAGTGGTTTATCTCCTAGAAGACATACAGCCAGAAGTTTAGGACAGGTTTGACCCTGAACATTGGAGATCATATCTAATATTTTTGTCTAAAACTTAGCCACTACGGGGCATGTCCATCATATGTGGTAGAATTCACTTCATAGCTAGCGCTAACACCAACTTATACTTTGCTAGAGCTTTGCCTCTATTGAGCTTACGGAAATTTACGTGAAATGGTTTACAGCAGTCTCATGGCCATAGGCAGCAATAGACTGAAACCCACCCATTGAGGTCTATGTGAGAATTTTCTAGACATGCTATGCCCAGGTAGGGGAGCAGATAAGCTGTCACATCATCTATTGTCAGAAGTGCATGCAATGATGGGTCAGAGGGTTCTCTATGGAGATGTTATTTTCTATTGTAATCCTATCTGTGTTGTAAATGAGGTTACTGCTGCATGGGAAGCCTCCACATAATTGTCAAGTGTCAGTCTATTATTAGGCTTAGAGGCCAGAATAAAAATTGCAGGATTTAGTTTTTTGTTTTTTTTTAAATAAAGATAGTCACATGGAAAAATTTTTAAAAAATCAAGAAATATTCTTAAAAATATGATTTAAAAAAGTCACATTCCCTTTAAGAATTTTCATGGTTTCATCTCTATAAGCTCAGTAGGAATGTGTGGACTTTGGTAGGGGATTCCTTAGCTTGTGTCTAGCTTTTGGTAGTGTCGGGGTTCTTCCTGAGCACTGTACTTCCCATACACATTGAAATCAATGGAGTGATGGTGCCAATTTTCAACCAGCTGCTCTATTCACTCTGGGGTGCAAAACACCCCTGTTCTTGTGATCAGTGGGGGTTCCAGCGGTCGGACAGCAAGTTATCTTTTATTCTTGGGCTAGGGGTAACTTGTTGCGACTGGACAGCCCATTTAATAAGGGGCTATATTTTTTATCTTGAATTTTTGAAAGAAAATACTAAAAATAGTTTGCTTTTGTCATCAGTGCACATAGTCCAGTGAAATAATAATAATCAAGTGGATTATTTGGTGAATGTAATGTAATGAACTCCAGGATTAAAAGAATATTATAATACTGAGCAATACCTGAAACAGAGAGACAAGGAAACAACTTCCAATAGCTGAGAAGAATGACATAACTGTGATCACTAGAAGGAAACAAGACCACATCAAAATTGTCACCTCCATGGAGCCCATCAAAACACATTAAACCATGCATAATACATTCTGACGCCTAGAGATCTTACATATCTCTCCTATTACTTTTTAGCATTGCAGACTGCTATTGAGAACGTTGTACAACTGTCTTAGCTGTCTTTTATCTTTTACAGCTCTGCTGAAGATTCCCTAAGTGAGCTGACTGATAAGAGTGACAGTTCTCCAGCAGATTGGAACCAATAAGTGTGCAGTGACCCCGAAGTATAGGAAGCTTCAGAACCTTTACAAGATCATTCACACAGAATTGATACAATTCACAATAATGGCCAAGAAAATTGCATTGGCAACTGGGAAGCTTTAGGAGCACCTGCCACAAGCCTGGAGAGAAATAGTCCTGTGAGCAAGTAATGAGAAGATAAAAACTAGTATTCAGCTAGCCCAAAACAAAGCCACAAAGCAATTCCTCAGCACAATAAATGTTGGCATCCATGGACATTTCAAGTCAGCTTGTCCAGAGAAGAGCTTCCTGCAGTATGGAGTAAAGAACCCCCGCAGGTGTGTACCCTGTAACTGAACAGAAACATTGTCAACTACCCATCAATATACAATGTATCCTATAAACACAATATATACTTCTGCATAATCTTGAATTATTTTGGGATAGCACCTGCAACCAGGTACTAGGGAGGTGCATTTCTAGTCCTAAGGTTAAGTGTACACTTTTAGAATTTTGTAAATTTTTTTCCAATTTATATCTGTCATGTCCATTGTGATCAGTACTTTTTATCAGATGTATGCATACCAGCAACATACTCATAGGCTTCCATTGTACTGATGTATAAGTACTTCCCTATAGAAAGTGTTGATGGGTTTAGTGTACTGGAATTTTCTAACAACTTTTGATTTGGCAGCCAAGGGTGTAAATACCGGGGTAGCAGTGGTAGCGGCTGCCACAGGGTCTGGGACATTATGGGGCCCGGAGTCCTGTGGCAGCCGCTACCGCAAACTCCACAAACACTGCTATCATTATACTCCGGGGTCTTTTCAAACCGCGGAGTATAACGATCGGGGGCCCAGGGGAAGTAAGGGAACATAAAAAACAACGTTACTTACCTCTCTGGCGCTCGGACAGGCTTCGGGCCTGTTTGGTGACCTCCCAGACGTCAGCCGACGTCATTATGAGTCGCGACACCGGCCTGGCTCATGCGAGATTTGGTCCAACATTGAAGATGGCCGAAGTAGCGCATGGGAGTGCAGCGGAGCCAGGGAGAGGTAAGTAGCATTGTTTTTTATGTTTGTATCCTCCCCTGGGTCTCTGATCATTATACTCTGGGGTCACTTTCATGCGTGGTCCACTATGGGTCATAATACTGTGTGCAGGGGCCACTATGGGGTATGATACTGTGTGTACTGGCCACTATGGGGCATGATACTGTGTGCAGGGGCCACTATGGGGCACGATACGGTGTGCAGGAGCCACTATGAGGCATAATACTGTGTGCAGGGGCCACTATGGGGCATAATACTGTGTGCAAGGGCCACTATGGGGCATAATACTGTGTGCAGGGGCCACTATGGGGCATAATAGTATGCACAGGAATGCGGTTTGTGCAGGAGGGGGGTGTTGGAGGGGGCGGTCTGGGGGCGGTGGTTCAGGAGGGGCCCCATGTCAAATGTTCGCCTTGGGGCCCTGCCATTCCTAGTTATGCCATTGTTGTCAGCCATATGACTGGGGCCATATGGTAAGGTAAACTTTTTTGAGATCTGTTCACATGGTGCGGTACTTGTGGTATGACCTAGAGCGTGGGGTCTAGCCTGGCAGCAGGGGTGTTGCAGGGCTGCTGTTCAAAAGTTTAGTTATGTTTTAAGTATAGTTATGCTTATTGAAGGGTTTCAAGGGTAATAGAAGCACACCAAAGTATTCGATAGAGATTCGTGGCATACAAATGGATATATATCTGGACAGTATATAATTGTATCCATCGAAAGAAAAACTTGATGCCCATTACAAGTTTTTCAAGTTACTTCCAGTCCCCTATTACTTCTCTAGCACAAAAGTATTCCACAGTGCTTTTACAGATGTCATCACTCACTGTCTTCAGTACAGAGGACCATGTAAATTTCCCATTGGCATGTCTTCACCCTTGGTTGAGTTTGAGTCCCCTGAGTCCTAACCATTGATCCACCATGCTGCCTTTCCTATGATTTCACATGTAAATTCACATGTACTCACGACAGCATTCTAAATCTGTACAACTTTGTGGGGCATGTTGAGCTCCATGTCTTTGGCCAAAAGATGACCTTAAAAAATTTTCAGAAGACAGAAAAAGTGGCACAACATAAACATGCAGCCTTCGAAACCATGTCTCAGATCAAATCTTAGGAATAGGTTTTCAATGCCAATCTTCATAGTTTTGCTGCTCCTCTGCTGGACCATGTACCTGGAGTGAAATCCAGGTAAATTTTTTTGCAATTTCTTTTTAAGAAAATTGGCATAGTATCATAATAAATCTACCCCATTGTAGTGTTGTGGTTTGTTGCTACGATTTCAGAAAAAAAAAACGTTTTTACAAAAATTTTTTTTTTAGAAAATTGCAACAATGCTTAAACTGTAATTTGACTCATTAGTAACTTAAATATAGATTGAAAAACATCTTATATTTTTTAGCAAATTTATCTAAGGAACTGTAGGTCACATTGCAGTTATTTTCCTACAGCTATACCTTGACTGCATCCTAAAATAGTCTAAAAATATATCCTGTCCTTATAAATGACAAAAAAAAGTATTGTACAAAGTGAATAATACCAGAAGTCACTAAGTGCTACATGCTTGCTCTTTACCATTGAGGTTTGTGAAAGGTCATTGAGAATAAAGCAGCACCATCCATTCTCCTGGCAGATCTTCTGCGTCCAGCCCCTGAATGGCCCCAGACAGACTAATGGACCTCTTTCTGCTGTGAATTAGGAAAAGTCAAATTAGTTCTGGGTCAGCATGTAAGGTAATGAAAGTTTCACAAAAACACAGATGAAAGAGATGGAGGGTAAAGGTTAAAATGTGTTGTTTTTTCTGCTTCCTACGTCAATTACATCAGTGACGTAACATCAGCTACAAATAAATAGATGGTATGAAAAGTGTCTATAGGAGATTCAGGTCAAAATGAGACGAAAACTCAAGCTGCAGTAAAGCTATATTCACATGGTGGTGGAGAGAAATGACTGTGAAACAGGGACAAAAGGGTCTCATTTTCACCCCCTTTTTGCATCTGTCTAGGACCCACCTTAGTCTATTGAGGGAGCCATAAAAATGGACATGTTTTTGGCATACAAGGTATAAAAAGTTGCAATTTGTGACTTTATTTTTTGTGCCAACCTTGCTACACACTAAAACCGAAGGTGGCGTGGCGATGAAGGTGGGGCCGATGGTGTAGATGATGCTAGAAATCTACTCCATTTCACTCAAGGCACAGAGCCTTGCCGAGGGTACACCTCATTTATGATAGAAAGATGAAGAAACCAGTGTGGACATCTAATACTTTAGATGATTCCTGTATGTTACAGTACATAGGGTCTGACAAGGGCATAGCTATAGGGGTGTAGTGGTACCTTTATTATAAATGGTACAACGTAGATGGGGGCCCCATTACAGATTTTATACAAGATGTACTATTGGTGGTAACTTCCATGATATGCTGTAAACTATATGGGAACTCCATGTTCCATTTCCTTACAGCGCCACTGCAGGGCACATGAAGCATTACACAACTCCAAGAGAAATCAATGGGAAGTATAAATAATTCACAATTGCATTAGGTCCTTCAGAGTTAGAAAGTCTCCTTGTAGCCAGTCAGCACTCTGGATAAGGTCCTGAACATAGGCTGCCTTCACAACAGAAGATTAAGCAACTGTATGGCAAGAAAACTAAGCATGTGCGCATTGGATGACATTTTTGCCCATTTTAGCCATGTACTAATGTATTAGTGGAGATTTGGTGCGCATTTCTTACCTGTTTCTCATTTGTGTTTCCCAAAATATTCACAATTTCACTTCCTTTTTTATGAGTCTTGGAGATTATTAATAGATCCTATACAGATGTGGAATAGATTAATATAACTATCCACTATCATCAATATCCCATCTACTGCAATAAATCAGATGGAAGGTCAAAGCTGGGTTAGAAATGGAACATGGAGCACTTATTTGGTTCCCCCAAAAAAAGGAAATGAAGATAATCAGGGAGATGGAATCCAAATTAGAGGTTAGTTTTCCTAAACATTATCCTTATATGCATGTTATAGAACATGGGGAGCTCAGCAGAGTGATATATATGTAGCTTTGTAGGAAAAATTCAATACAGCTTGTAACTTATAAGATTTCTACCCTAGTGGCCCCATCATGTGCAGGATCAAGTACTTACCTTTCCATTGGTGCCCGCTAATCTTTGTGTTTTCACAGCATAACTAAGGAAAAGGAATACAATACTGAGTAGAGAAATGTCCTTACGGACGAAGCAAATGACAGCAAAGCATATAAACAGGTAGGATACATGGCATATAGGAATATGGATAGGGGAGCAAGGAGATGTGGAGAAAGTATCAAAGGGATTGTAGGAGATTTCCAAGATCTAGCGATCGCGATCTTAGCTGCTAATAGGATATATTGTATAACAATTTTTCTATTGACAGACTCCCTTTAATGATTTTATTCCATACTCTATGATTAGGAGTCCGGTGCGTGGTCTGACTCAATGAATGACAACTTTTCCTGTAAGTGCACATACAAATATATCTGACAATCACTAAGTAGGACTGTCCACTGGACTCCTAAGCATAAAAACAGAGATTTCGATCAGTAAGTAATAAGTTACAAAGCTAAATATTAACCTGCTGAGCTCATCCTGTTTTCTCTTTCTCTCTCTGTCTCTCTATATATGTATATATATATATATGTATTGTGAGAAGGTGACTGGCAGAGTACTGGAGTCTCGCTATGTTAGCCCCCGGTTTTTAACATATATCTGGTCCAGGGCAGGTTTTGAGTAGGCCTCAGCCCATGTGTAAGTCCTAGGCCTCATTACTGGCCCATAAAAGCCTACAGAGCCTGCACTTCAGGGCAGACCCTGGAAGAGAGTGGGGGCGCCTGGGTCTGTCTGGAGCTGAGAGTTTGGTGAGACCTGTGCCTTGTTGCTGTTTTGTTTTGTTTGTGTGGCTGGAGCAAGCCACACGTATAGCTAGGATTATTTCTGTTCAGTTAGACACTCAGACGAGCAGGATTTTTTTTGTTTTCTTATTTGCCTGAAGTTAAGGCTGTGTTTTACTTAGTCTGTTTTACCTGATGTAAGATTTATTTATTTTTGCCATTTTTTTTAAATAAATCTGTTGCACCAGAGCTTTGTGTCCATGTCTCTGAGTCTCTGACTGTTTGGGTCCGTACCTGCGCTGCTACCACAATATATATATATATATATATATATATATATATATATATATATACTGTATGTATGAAAACCTGTCCAGGTACTCATCACCTGTTGTATACACACACTGTATACGATACCATAGAGACAGGAGAGAGGAAGGCTACTCCAGGTTTATCTCCATTAATGGGTCATGGGAGCCTGTCACTGATGTGACCTCCATGGGTATTGCAATTTTAGCAAACTAGGGAGTGGTAAATGTCAAGTCATGAAAATGGAATGGGGGCATCAAGTTACAGTGGGTACGGAAAGTATTCAGACCCCTTTAAATTTTTCACTCTTTGTTTCCTTGCAGCCATTTTCTAAAAGCAAAAAAGTTCATTTTATTTCTCATTAATGTACACTCAGCTCCCCATCTTGACAGAAAAAAAACAGAAATGTAAATATTTTTGCAAATTTATTAAAAAAGAAAAACTGAAATATCACATGGTCATAAGTATTCAGAGCCTTTGCTGTGACACTCATATATAACCCACATGCTGTCCATTTCCTTCTGATCCTCCTTGAGATGGTTCTACTCCTTCATTGGAGTCCAGCTGTGTTTAATTAAAATGAACTTTTTTTTGCTTTTAGCAAATGGCTGCAATGAAACAAAGAGTGAAAAATTTAAAGAGGTCTGAATACTTTCCGTACCCACTGTATACTGTTGCAGGTGGGTCAGAGCGTGATAGCGCAGCCCCTAAAAGTTACCACATTTTTTTACTTTGCTGTTACATCATTGCTGATAACCACCAATGGTCCCATTGGTCAGATTATATAACATGTCTTATTGACATGCTATAAAATACTATTTTGGGTTAAAGTTTTTTCTGTCCCCATATGGATTTTTTATACTGATGACCTATCCACAGGAGCAGCCTGCATATCCTCCCCTCCATGGTGCCTGGAGGCTGCCCGAACATATGATCTATGCAAGTTTTGGGTTTTGAACACCCACAGATGACATACTCATGGCCTATCCTGTTCACAAGTCATCAGTATGAATAATCCATTTGGGGTTGGAAACCCCTTTAGACTAAAGCCCCACATTGCGGAAAAGCCGCTTTTTTGGTTACAGATTTTGAGGCGGTTTTTTGAGCGAAAGCCAGTGGCGGACTGAACAAATGGGAGAAATGTAAGAGCTTCCTTTATATTTCCTATTCCTTTTGTGGCTTCTCCTTAATCTTTTAGATGGTTGAATCATCCTAAATTTACATCCTTATATCACTCATATGTGACATTTTTAATGTAGCAAATATTTTTTGGCACTCCTATTATATTTGTAATTTTACACATTTTAACATGTTGTTTTAAAGAAAGTTTACTGATTTTCTACTTAATACTTTGATTTCTCTGACAACCTGCGAAGCTCCTTGCAGCAATCCTGTTATTTGTATCTTGGTATAACAGGTAAAATCTGCCCTGCTGCTTCCATCAGCAAGCGTCGGCTAGTCTGAAATGGATTTTGAGCAAGTAAAGAATGACAAAGGTTCATGCCAAGCACTTTGTAATCACTGTGCTCAGTGGACGCTTATTTCATGAGATATTTTGTATAAGCAATTCAGTGGTGCTCAAGGCTTTGTAGCTTGCATTGAAGGGTTTTTGTTTTCTTTGTTAGTTTTTCTGAGTTTTTCAAAGTTGTTGAGAAACAGAATTGTAAAAGTTTAATAGGGTTAAAAAGAGTTGGACAAGGTAAAGAAAATTGCTCCAGAGAGCTAATAAATAATGGCCTAAATACTATAGATAACATCATCAATAGAGAAGATGAGCTTGTGATGGCTGCAAAAAATAATGTACGAAGAGAGGGACAAGGCACGACTCTCTACTTGGTACTGGTATCCAAGTAGGATACTATTCAACTCGGTATTTTTAAGATGCTATGAGAATTTATTGTGATAAAAACCACAAAGACATAAACTATGACCATTTATTAAGTCTGATGAATATTGCCAGTTTACGGTAGTGTTCAGCACCTGACAGTAAGGGTATGTTCACACAGAACTACTTTAAAATCAGCTCCAAATTCTGCCTGTAACCAGCCTCTATTTATCTCAATGGGAGTCAGGTGCTGAATTTTTCCTCTAGCTGATTTTTTTCAGCTAGCAGAAAAAATAAGTGTCATGCTTCCGCCATGATTCCGCCTGAGAACTCCCACTGAATTGAGTGGGAGGTGGAAAAATTCCACATCAAATTCCTAACGGTGAATTTATCAGCTAGGAAAAATTCCACCATCATCTGTAGTCTGGGGAAGGTCCGATAAAGAGAGCGGAACATCACAGTCTTTGCCTTTGAGGACTGCATCACAATAAATTCTCACAGCAACATTCCCTGTACTGGATAACCTTTATTACTAATATACACTTCTGTCCCCCAAAGCCCCATTTATTACCAATGTGGAGGTCAGAACTCTCATTAACCTTTTTGCCCCTTCTGGCGCTCTGATTCACATGACCACATGACCCTACTCAATGGACCCATGGCCTGAGTAGATGAGATCAATGAGCAGAGTTGTCATGTCTACTATATGTTGGATGTGTCCTCTGGAATAAAGTATACTAGAATTATTTGGATCATATTTGGAATGCTGTCCTATTCTTCTGTTCTTTAAACCACCCAAAGGTCTTTATGGATCGGGGGTTTAATGACCCACAATGACCTGTAGCAATGTCATCTTGCCTAGAGATTTGTCGGACTCATCTCTGGTGCTCCCATCGCCTGTGCGGTTCTTCAGCGAGACCAGGGATGTACACCTCAGCTTTCCTACGCATTTTTGTTTTCACTATGCAGTTTTATTATGTCCAATTTAACATGTTGCATTGCCATATAAGATGACGGCCTTCAAGTTTTTTATTAGCAAACATCTGAAATCCAACATAAAGAGGTTCTCTCATCTCAGGATTTCAGCTGCCCTCCTGTTTCCTCTCCCCCTCCGCTTCCTGGTTTTCAGCTCATTCCAGCTGGATTTGCATACACAGATAACAGAAGCTGCTTAACAAACATATCTATCTCTTATCAGGGCTCAAAAACAGAAAACAGCATGCAGAGAGAGAGGGAGAGAAGAGAATATGTGTGGTCGGGAGCAGGAACAGAGTCATCAGTCTGATCGGAGAGCAGGTCTGTAACCTAGGCAACCAGCTGTAAATTCTGAGGAGAGAGATTTAGAGGTATCTGGCAAATGGAGCAAGATAGATAAAGGAAAAACATTTCAGTTAGCTTAATCTAAGTCTGAATATAATCTTCAGCTGTAAATACCTATTTAAGGCATTTTAGTGTAAATTAGGTACTGCCCTAGAAGAATGAACCATGCACCCATAACAATCAGCATGGCTCCACCAGTGTGCAGAAGATTGTCCCAAACCATAGAGGCTGAAACTGCCACAAGGGGGAGCACACTGCATACAGATGTATACAGTCCCTATCAATGACAATAAGTGCTATATAAATCCATATGTGGCAATCTTCTCGTCATGTCCACTGCCAACAACCTTTGCAGGAAATGTGCCTGCTCTTTCAGGAGTCCAGGAAATCTCAGTGACATTCCTATAGAGTAAGCAAGTACTGTGTGTCAAAGAGAAGTTTCAAATGAGAACATCCCATTAGATGTACTGTCAGCATCACTTTCATATAATAATGTCTGGCTGGAAAATGCATAAGTAGAATAGTAAAAAAAAAAAAAAAAAAGTAAAAAAGAAGACTGAGTTGGCCTGACAATCCTGCCAGGTTATTATTATATATTGTAAATGGGTGCAATTACTGGCTGATACAGGTAATTGCCTCTACTAAGAACCATGACAGCCATTCTGTAAAACAAAAAAGATCCATATTTCAACTGCATCTAAAATAAAGTAATGGAATCTTTTTATTTCAACGACCTAAGTGGACAGTGCTGTAGAAGTGCAGAAAATCCGATTACTGGTGTGAATAGAGTCCCCCTCTGAGCGGTGCTGTTATAAATCATGTCATGTACACCTAAATCCACGTCTCCAGATGACTCTACCAACATAATAAGCATGCCGTCAATAGTCATCGATAATCCCACAGAATGGAGAAATCAATCACCTCGCCGCACGGGGGATGTGCAATAAAATGAATGAATAGGATGAAATGCTTGAGAATAATAAATACTCGAGTGACAATGTAAAAGCTGATGTTTATTTATGTGTACACGTGGAAGGCTTTCGTGTTGCGCCCATCTACGGCTTTATACTGTCTTGCTATTGTACTGACGTTGTCAGCTGCTTCTTCAAAGCTTGCATTTATCATAGCCGCGCAGAAGAGTTTCATTGACTTACACGCTATTATTGATGAATAATGATGGCGGGTTCATTATGTACTCACATGCTTTCTTACCTTTCAGCATTTCCACGGCAGCAAATTGTAGCATTATAAAATTAAGTACTGGCAAGATATCATGTTTTGGAGTAATCATTGTAGATTTCTGAACCCCATGCCAGGACATCTTTTAGTGCCATCTTTTTATTCTTTGTGGCACTGGCATGAAGATTATACACATTATACACTATGAAATGCGCTGGAACTTCTTGACTATAGGGGATTATTTTGTTAAAAAATCTGTTACTCGAGTCTACTCATGCATTGCACCACTTGTAATTTTTGGAACAGAGACAGCGGGTTTTAGGAGGTGGCAAACTGAGCAGTTGCCTATGGCCCCATCCTTTAAGAAAGCTCCCTAAAAATTGATCTTGTAGACATAACGTGAATTTACTACGGCCCTGTCACTGCCAAAGATCCACAGGGAATGTAAAATTAAAGGGGTTTACCAATCTCTCTTTCTCATCAGCTTTGCCTGCTGTCTCTTCTTTTCACTTCCTGTATTCTTCAACAAGCTAGTGAGCGGGCTTTTTGATGGATAGGACACTATGAAGTACCTCAGTAAATATAGACATTGCCTTTACCATGAGAAATTATTTATTATAATTACTAAAAATTTATAATAATGCAGATCAAATATGCACAGTAAATGTATATTACATTACAGGGGTCTAGAGAACACTTACATCCTACCAGGACAGACAACTTGCAGTAAACTCAATGTTATCTTTGTGTTTACATATAGAGGCACAATGTCTGCGTCTTTATCAGCAAACTGCAATTAGCTGACCTTATTGTCTGGATGGAAGAGCAGGAGATATCAGCTCTGAAAGTAATACAGAGAAATCAGCCCCCTCCCCTCTAGAGAACAGTGAGTCACATCATCCATCCTGGATCAGATAAAAGGCCGGGTGCCTTGACAATTATGGAGGAATAATTTCACATTTTCTTTAGGAAAACTTTTGAATTTACATGAGCTAGCAGCATAGATAGGATCTTTGAGGTGGGACTACCCCTTTAATCCTTCACTATCCTAGATCATTAGGGATTTTTAAAAATTAAAAACTAATGAAAAGTAGTTCCTACTTTGCATACTTACCAACTCTGAAGTTGGAAAAATAGGGTCATTTAATGTCTTGCCCCCCTTGGAAAAGGCTCCATTAGCAACACCACGTTTCAGGTCAGACTGCCCAAATTTGCCAGAACTGTTGCTAAAAATTAGGGACTGCCCTAGGAAATTTGGGACAGTTGGCACCTATGACATTGTTTGTTGCCAAGGGCCCTATTTTCTGTAAAATCATCTGTGAATCTGTGAATAAAAAGAGACATTGTAGAGAGGTCTCATGTGCAAGACCTACTAGTGTAACTATAGGAGTCGTAGAGGTCACAACTGCAACCGAGCCCAGAAGCCAGGGGGTCCCACAGGTCACCGTCAACACATTAGAGCTAGATAAACTTCTTTTATTTCCTTTCTGATTTCCATTGATGGCTGGCGGTCTGTACATCATAAATATATTACCTAGCTCATGTGGTTACTCGTGCATCTAGAATCGTAGAGAAACAGCTGTCACTGCTAATGGAAATCTCCCCTCTCTATACTAGAGAAGCCAAGGTTTGCATACATTGTACTGATAAGGGACTAACAAGCCTGAAATAATAGTCACCTGTAATAACCATTTTATAGCTTACATATAAAATTAATCTACATAAAATGCGGAATAACTTTGTAAATATTACATTTCATTATGGTTCTAATCCTGAATTATAGCCTGTATTATAGGTTAGTTTCTGCAGGATGTATAGATGTTGAAGAGGAAAAGTGCATGTCTGTATCCACTGAGTGAGGATAAACCATCTGTTGTAACAAGACCAAATTTCATAAACCTGGACATTTGACCTGTTTAGGAAACATTTATGTGATTTTAAGCAGCAGCCGAATGTTTCGCCTCCCGATAAATTCCAATGTGTCTTATAAAGAGATAATGTTAATGGCCGCTGCATGGCTGAGAGGTACTAAATAAGGTAGAGTGATCTGGAAAATTGAAAAGGAGGGCCAGTGTAATGGAGCGTAACATAGTGATTTTTCTGTAATGAAGATTAGCTAGTTGTATTATTACAAGAAAACAGCTCAGTATTTTCATGGGATGCTTCAATCACTAAAGGTTCCACATCTTGTAGGCTCAAGCAAGGGCATATGTATGAAAGAGACAGGCCATGTGGCCCCTGGAGAAAAAGCACCCAGGAAGTCTACATTTTTTATTATTTTTTTTTCTATTTTTTTGCCAATTTTTTATTTAGGAATTTCTAATGGGTAGTCAAACCTGGTTTAGGCTTCTCCTCTCCGCAGAATACTCACGCGAAAGTTACATAGTTAAAGAAGTCACAATTTCTTCACCTTTCTCAATCAATGATACATCATTCATTGCTAGATTATTTATAACCCAAGGTGTGGGGGACAATGGTAAAATTGGTACAGACAAGCACCTATTTCTCCTGTCCAAGTGGTTAGAGATGTGTAGTAACCAGTACCAAAAAGGGACCCATTTTATCTAGTATTGGGATCCTCGGCTCTATGTGTGCTTCTGATTTTAGGCTATGTTCACATTTGAGTTAATGGTTTGGTTAAGATCCTTAACCTCTGATTATTCCAGATAAAAAAGTGCTGCATGCTGAACTTATTTGTCCAGTAAAATAATGGGCACCATAACCTGTCAGGTATAATCAATGGGATCTGTCAGGCTCTGTTGATGTTCATCGTAATTGGTCCACATTTTGGTTGTTTTTACCCGTATGTGACCTATGAAAAGTTGTTTTACAACTGGAGGAACGCAGTAATTGGATTGATTTTCCTAAAACCTATAAGGGGTTTGCACACAAAAGCAAGTTATCTTCTATCCACATAACCATTGGGACCCCCAATGATCATGACAACAGGGATGCCTATCTTCCACTTCAGAATTGAGCAGTGGTCGAGCAGATCCTCTACCATTATACTCATTCCTAAGGGAATGCTTGAGATACCCGATTTGCCATGGTGGCCAAACCTGTGGACAGAGGGTAAGTTTCATGGGAAAAATCTATTAAAATAGAATGTGGATTCCCCAGGTCTATAAAATTAGCAACAATATAATACTCATATACATGGAAGCCATCTAACAAATACCATCACAGATATTGCAACCTAGATGATAAGATTTATTCAATGACCTGTTCATGCAAGGTCTGGTTTGGGAACTATTTCCAGCTGAGACTTTAATGTCTGGAAAGTTTCTGTGTAGTGTTAAAGGGTTTCCTTTTATGGGTTTGTATAGGTATTGTATACCATCGTTGAATGTCTGAAGAATGTGATTTGGTGGGATTTGCTTGACATACATTATATATGGAAACTTTCCATTGAGATGGAGGTGCTAGCTTTCAATTATTTTGCAGAACACGTAGAAAAGTGTATTTTATTGTCCAACATATTCATTCGGCTATTTTTATTCGTTTTCATTCCTGTTTCTGAATATTTCATCAGTAAATTACGTAGCTGTGTTTTTTGCCATTGTTTTGTCTAATTTTTTTATTCACTTTGATTTTACTGAAATTGATTTTAATCTGATACTACAGTCTATTATCCACCTCTGTACACAATTTTTTATTGCCTAAATGCATCCTAAATAAGAAATAAAGCTACATGGTCATAGATTGTAATGAAACAAAATTATCCAATTTTGTTTCTACAGCTCCTATGCGTATTATCTGTCTCCATGGTAACAGACTACCAAGTCTTCTACTAATTCGTAGTCATATTCCTTTTTACTTTTTGCCAACCTAACAAAATTTTGTTAAAGGGGTTTTCCCACTATGGACACTTATCACCTATACATGTGTAAATGCACCCCTTTATAACCACTAAGGCACCCCCAGCAATAGGGAGCCACACTTGCCCCATGTGAAAGGTGCGATGGGTCTCATGCAAGGCCATCACTGCATTCACTTCTGTGGAACTTTCAGGACAGTGATCAATTAAAAATAATGGATTTGTATGTTCTTCCTTCCGTCAACACTTCAAAAATATGACTGATATATAACTGATAGGTTAATTGGGTTCATATGACCCTTGTGTGTATGTGCCTGAGGTAGGGAAATTAGGTTAGAATCTCTACTGGGCACTGAGATTAATGTGTTTTTAAATAGCATGTAGATGAAAAATCTGTGGCTGAGTTTTGAACCTGGTTCATATGGGAAGTCAAGCTGCAGATCTAACTACTATCTTCGCATTTAAGAGTGAACAGTCATAAGTGTAATAGGATGTAAAAATAATAATTTTATTTATATAGGGCACTTTACAAATCAGAGGATACATGAACAGAAGGTATTTGACTTTACAATGTGACAAAAAAATGAAAGTATCAAACAATAGGAGTGAGGGCTCTGCTCACAAGAGCTTACATTCTATGAGGAATTATGGGAAGTCCAGTAATCTATTAATAGATTTGCTCATATAACTGAAGCTGTAGGAGCCAGTCACCAGCCAGCATCTGTGAATATACAGATATTAAGTGCGTGGAGTGCAGGGTAACCTATATATAGAGGGGTCAGGTTCAGAGGAGGAAGTGTAGAACAATGTGATCAAGTCATAAGATAAGCCTGCCTAACCAGATGAGACTTTAGAATATGCTTGAAACTACTATAGTTGGCTATTAATTGGATTATCCAGGGTAAAGCATTCCAGAACATAGGTGCAGCTTAAGAAAAGTGTTAGAGACAGGAGTGGGATGCTCGGATGACAGAGGTACAAGTTTAAGGTCATTGGCAGAATGTAGAGGATGGTTAGGGCGGTAGACAGTAACGAGGGAGGAGATATAGGGGGGGTGCAGCGCTATGGATGGATTTATGGATTATTTATATTGTATTCTGTGGTGGATGGGCAACAGTAGATGCGTCTGTGTACCAGTTTGACAGAAAGATGAGTCTGGTGGCCGCTTTCAGGACAGATTGTAGATGGGAGAGTTTAGTAAGAGGAAGACCAATTAGAAGAGAATGGCAATAGTGAAGACGAGTGAGTATCAGAGCAACAATGAGGATTTTTTGATGTTTCTACAGTGAGAAAAGGGCAGAATCTAGAGATGTTTTGAGGTGCAGGTGACAAGAGCGTTCTAGTGACTGAATATGTGGGGTGAAAGTGAGATCCAACCCCCAGACAGCGGGCATTCTGCCTCAGTTTTATAGTAAGACCACAGACAGAAATGGAGATATCAGGATTAGGTTGGTTAGTAGATGGACGAAACACAAGAAGTTCCGTTTTTGAAAGATTAAGTTTCAGAAAAAGAGAAGACAAGATGTTAGAGACAACCATAGGCAACTATATAAACAACAGAGTTATAGAAAAGAAATCTTTTTAACTTTTTAATATATGGGATTTCACCACTAGATAAACTTATTTAATTAATTTAATAAAAGTAATGGTTTACTATGCTGTGGGTGGAGAAAGTTCATACTGTTTGTTGTACTATAAGATGTAGTTTATGGGAATAAATTCTAGTGGATTAAAAACCCTTCCCTCAATGAATTGTAAACACTACACTCCCCTTTCTCCAGTTATAGCCTGGAACAGTGTTCTGTCTGATCTATGTCAGAAGTAGCAGGACAACAAGCTAGGTGCAGGAGATAAACAGACTCTACAGCTACATAATGGGAGGAATTTGTAATGAAGATTATTTAGAAAGTTGCTTTATTTAGTATTTAGAAAACAAATGCATAAACAACAACTCTTAGTGCTAAAATGTCCATAGCGTTTAACTATGTGTTAATATCTGGTATTAAAGCTCAGCTACATAAAGATGAAAGGAGGCAAGTTCCAAAAGGCACACAAGAGGGCAGGTGTTTTTCCAGTCTTTGACAACCTCTTTAAGGAAAGGCCCCACATAGCGGGCTGCTGCAAAAAGCGCTGAAGGAAAAGCCGCGGCGACAAATCATTGCAGTTTTTCCTGCAGCTCTTTTCACAGAAAGTCCACAGAGATTTCCTCGCATTGTGTCCGCTGTGTGTATTTTTCTGCAATGTGTGGATGGGATTCGCTAGAATACACTTTGCAGGAACTGTAAAACGTTGTGGGTTCTCTTGTCTGACCAGTTCTACGTTACTACAAAGATTCTGATGTAAATCTACTACAGCTACCCACCCATCCCCCACCCCCATATAAAGCAATTATTTCCAGAAAATGGCTGGAAGTCCTTATTTCCCCTGCAATTCCACTACAACTATTACATTCAACCCAATGAGTATCAATGTCCATCATTGGACCATTTGTATACTGCATAGATGAAGCAGGTCCTTCAGAGGCTATATGAAATACATTGTATCTCTCTCTATGATGAATGCTGACATTGTCCTTCCATCTATCAATAAATTCTGTTAAGAAATTCACTCAAATTTACACCATAATACCACTTTAACTTATTTTGGTCTTACATATGTTACACCACTTCCTCTGAAATTTTGCCAAACATATGCCATTATTCGGCTGCTTAGCCTTTCATTCCGTCTTAGCTCAACACTTACCCACCCGGAGTTCAATCTGAAGACGTCTCTGTCCGATTATTATTTAATAATTGAAGTGTAACTTAATATTTCCTAATCAGACTTACCCAAGGACTAATCTGTATCTGATTTGAGTACTTTATTGTAATCTAGTAAGTAGCACTTCAGTGTCATTCATTAATTCTACACTGCCATTCCTCTTTTATTTGTCTCCATTTTTATCTTTGACTTGTTTAGTTCCTGCAAACTTACAATCTGTTTTTCCTGTTTGCTAAGTCACTGGACTCAGTGTCACAATATACTTGACCTTCCTTTCAGTAGATAGATCAACATGCACGGTGTCTTTCATCCATTTTTGCGTAACTGAATGCCAAATTGTCTTAAAGAGGACCTTTCACCATCTCCGCCATGTCCAGCTCTTTGCATCCTTTAATAGGTGCCGCTTCACTGATTTCAGCACAGTTGGAATTTTCCCTCTAGTCTCCATTGTTTCTGGAAAATCAGTGGTTAATTTTGGTGCCTGATATGCTAATAAGGTTCTATACTGTCAAGTGGGTGGTGTCATTAAGGAGCGGGCAATAAGATGCTATTCTAAGCTTTCAGACACTGCAACTGCACCGATTGTTTGGGAATAGTGGGAGCTAAAGGGAAAATTCCAACAGTGCTGAAATCAGTGGAGTGCTGCCTATTATAGGATACAAAGAACTGGAGGTGGTGAAAGGTCCTCTTTAAAGGTGGTATTCACCTTTTGAAAATTGATGACCTATCTTTATGAGTGGTGGGGGTACAACTGTTGGGAACCCACAGATCAGCTGCTTCCTGGGGCAGCATTGTACTGCTCAAATGCCATACTTTAAGTGGTGGTGGTTATGGGTATTGCACCAGCATCCCGTTCAAGGCTATGCAGTACCCTTAACTGCCTCTCACCTTAAAATCTTTCCTTATCTTATGGCTGTTCCACCCCTGACTATAACTCCATGGGTATGATAATCACAGGGAGACATAAGTATACTTTTATACTACATCTATGTCCTAATTTTTTTAAAGTACTCTTGGCCTACCCAATTGTCATACTTGAGATGTGTAAAACAAGAGTCTTTTCCAGTGGACACTATAAGAATAAATCCACCTCAATACGTCAGATTGTGATCACATCGTGTGCTCACCATTGATTGTACAACAACAAGAATCATAAGAATGAGATCACAAGATCCATCATAATCATAGTATGTAAACCAAACATTCACCGAGCATTCATCTCTACAAGGTCCTTTAAGATTGAACAGGCTTTTGAGACAACAAAAGTCATCAAAAGTATTTTGTGAGATCGATGATCATCTGTGATAAGGGTTGGGCAGTGAGTTAAGTTAAATAAGCGCCCTCCTCAAGGGTAATCTGATTTGTACCAGAGTGTCCTTATGCTTTGCCTCTCATGATAATTGTAGTTCTTCTAGTGGTCTTCATATTCAGCACGGGTTGTGAATAAATGACAGTTCTAACATGCACAGGAGGAGCTGCCGCTGCCCACAAGTACATGGACTAGATGACAGTGACTACAAGGAATCAGCAGACAAAAATTAAACTGAAATATATGTAGTGTCCTACAAGGACTGTCCTTGTGTCAAAAATGTTGTATTTCATTGCTATTTTGTATTCTGTATAATGTTTATTGCACTTTTTCAGCTTTATGTGGGGCCGCTATGGGTTAGTCAGCCATTCCTATGTCGTTCTGTGTAAATGGGACTAGCATATACTCTGTAGTTCCTAGAAGAGGAGAGGAACTGGTAATGGAGCAACCCCCTTTAGCCAGTATGGGCCTGCTACCTAGTGTTAGAGTGTACTTAGCTGCATAGTATTACAGACGTGTTCATGAGAGCTCCTTCAGCTTTCTAGTTAGTGGTAGTCAGACTAAGGCAGGCTGCCCCACAACATTGGGCCCCAAAGCTTGCGGAAGAAACCTTTTATTACTAAGAGCATCTCCACTGCCTATCAATGAGGAAATGTGGTATCCATCTGGCTGAAATGTGCCATGCATTTATCCAGTAGTGGCTGAAACAAAGGACTAAGCCTGGGTTTCCCCCATATTTGCCATGGTGGAAAGGGACAGAGGACTAGAATAGGTAGTGAAGAGCAGGCACCACTTCTGTCAGTGTTTATAGGGTATTTTGTGTAGGGCTTTTTTAATACATTAGAGGGCCCTGTTCAAAGTTATTGTAAGGGTGAGTTGGGTCCCAGATTTGTTTTGAACAAAAAGTATTAAATAGAACAACTAAAACGTAATTTTTAATTTTTAAAGTGCGTATAAAATGTGTCTTAAAGCACTATGATGAAATACACGCAATGGTCCGCTCAAGTGATATAAAATATAGTACCCACTCAAAGAGTATGCATATTGTTCACCCCAAAATAGTGCTCACATTTAAATCAGCAACATTTATAGCATATGCACCTTTAGGGGTTAAACTAATATACACCTCTGTAGCATGTCCTAATTATGAGGCTACATCGTGCAATGAAAAGGTGTGGGTGACGTTTACATATATTAACTGTCACCTCTCTGTTCAGATCATGGTTGATACTTGTAAATAATTAATAACAACCATGAACATAAGAGTTTACCCACAATAGTCTATATAAATAGGACAAATATAAAAGCATAATTTTGCAAATGAGAGAGAATCCACTAATAACCTCATGGTCTCCCTGCCAATTAAAGCCTAGCTGCACTGCCTCCTGATAGCTGCCTATTTCCTATCCTACATGTTTCGCAGGTCAGTTTGTAACCGCTCATAGGGGTATTCAGTTGCTATCTATCTATGTAGCTCACATGCCGATATAACTCCTTATGGATAGATAGCAACTGAATACCCCTGATGCTGCTGATTTAAATGTGAGCACTATTTTGGGGTGAACAATATGCATACTCTTTGAGTGGGTACTATATTTTATATCACTTGAGCGGATAACCATTGCGTGTGTTTCATCATAGTGCTTTAACACACATTTTATACGTACTTTAAAAATTAAAAGTTACGTTTTAGTTGTTCTATTTAATACTTTTTGTTCACATTTATATTTGAGCAACAACTTTTCTATCCTCATTTATTATTTGGTCCCAGATTAGTTTTGGGTTGAACAAATACAGTACCACACCTTAAATTGGCTTAAAACAGTGTATAACACTGTCAGGGCTCCTAGGAACTTATCTATAAAACATAGTGTAGAACAGTCTTAGGGCTCCTAGGAACCTATCTATAAAACATAGTGTATAACACTGCCAGGACTCATAGGAACCTATCTATAAAACATATTGTATAACACTCTTAGGGCTCCTAGGAACCTATCTATAAAACTTAGTGCAGAACACTGTCAGGGCTCCTAGGAACCTATCTATAAAACATAGTGTTAAGCACTGTCAGGGCTCCTAGGAACCTATGTATAATACATAGTGTATGACACTGTCAGGGCTCCTAGGAACCTATCTATAAAACAGCGTAGAACACTGTCAGGGCTCCTAGGAACCTATGTATAAAACACAGGGTAGAACACTCTTAGGGCTCCTAGGAACCTATCTATAAAACATATTGTAAAACACTGTCAGGGCTCCTAGGAACCTATCTATAAAACATAGTGTATGACACTGTCAGGGCTCCTAGGAACTTATCTATAAAACATAGTGTAGAACACTGCCAGGGCTCCTAGGAACCTTATCTATAAAACATAGTATATGGCACTGTCAGGGCTCCTAGGAACTTATCTATAAAACATAGTGTAGAACACTGTCAGGGCTCCTAGAAACCTATCTATAAAACATAGTGTAGAACACTGTCAGGGCTTCTAGGAACCTATCTATAAAACATAGTGTAGAACACTCTTAGGGCTCCTAGGAACCTATCTATAAAACATAGTGTAGAACACTCTTAGGGCTCCTAGCAACCTATCTATAAAACATAGTGTAGAACACTGTCAGGGCTCCTAGGAACCTATCTATAAAACATAGTGTAGAACACTGTCAGGGCTCCTAGAAACCTATCTATAAAACATAGTGTAGAACACTGTCAGGGCTTCTAGGAACCTATCTATAAAACATAGTGTAGAACACTCTTAGGGCTCCTAGGAACCTATGTATAAAACATAGTGTAGAACACTCTTAGGGCTCCTAGCAACCTATCTATAAAACATAGTGTAGAACACTGTCAGGGCTCCTAGGAACCTATCTATAAAACATAGTGTAGAACACTGTCAGGGCTCCTAGGAACCTATCTATCCAATTTCCAGCTCTCTAAGGCAAACACAGCTGACATTAGGTCAAAGTTAAGAGTGACATTATTATACTCAGAGGGTCTCTTCAGACCCCTGAGTATAATAGGTGGAGTCTCTTACCTGTTCAGGGCTTCCTCGCGGCGCTCTCTCTCAGCCTGCTCGGTGATTGACATGACCCAATTACAGTCCTCTGCGGTGACCCCAGGTGCATGACATCACCAGGAGAGCTCCGGACACCACAAGAAGGCCCAAAAGGAAAGTTCCTGACACATACAGTAAATGCATCCATAAACGCCCTATTAGCCAGACGTGAAATAAAACAGCCTTGATATGGGTGAAATCTGTCTGGGTTTGAGGTTTTCTGCTGCATGGAATAACACAGAAGGGTGGACCATTCCATACAGTCATATATTTTTATATGAGCATATGAAATCAGTATAATGCATCCGCTAGGAGCTTTCCTGGTACACTGTTGAAATACCGTGGTGTAAAGTCAACACATGAGGAATCTCCATACTGTGGCCCCTCATATTATTTTATAGATATGTCTATTTTCAATGTGTAAAATTTTAGAAGACCCCCAGTTACAGCAACATCTGTCAGAAATGTATACTCAGGAATCATAAGCCCATTGTTTCTATTGCTCGCAGTGTTATGGGTGGGAACCTTATCACAGCTTTCCTTGGCTCTTTATCGGGCAGCTGACATTTATAGTGTTCCAATGGAAACATTTCCATGGACTGATTTCTCCAGTTGAACTACAATTGGAGATAAGACAGATGTGAGGCTCATCCTTTGCCGTGTTTACTTTTATGCTCTTTGCTAGTACATCCAGAACCTAACAATAACATTTTATGTTTCCTCCACCTCATTCCAAAAATGCAGAATAAAAACAACACCAAAGTAACAGCTATCGCTGGTAATATATACAACCGTGAAGAGGGGATATAGACTATAGATTGCAGATCTAAAGCTTTGGGAAAATTGACTTTAACCATTTCAGGACCCGGCCATTTGCCCTGGCTCAGGACTGGACACATTTTCATGTTAGATATATGGTATCTCACAGTGGTATGCCATCTCCAAGGAAAGGTGAAAGCTGTGCCAGTGCTGCATCGTGACTACAGCCGGACAACATTTTAGCAGATATACAGTTTTCCACTTTTACCATCTTCAGTTGGGTAGGGGCATCTAGTGCTAGCATTAAGTATAAACACCATTGGAGGGTCAGGCTATGTCTCAGGAACTGAACAAGTCAAAGTAACTCTCCAAACTCTCCTTTAGGGCTGCCACCAACATATTGTATGTTGACCCGACTGCATATCTACTGAATAGATCTTAGAGCGTTATAGATCAGTATGATGCTTTAAGATCAGTAGCTATAATGTAGACACTCATATATGGAGCCAAAATATTCGTCTGTGACAGCCCTAAATGAATACATGGGTGACAATTAGCACTGGGGGTTTAGGAATCTGTTCTTTACAATGCTTCCATTCTTGTTAAAATAGGAAGCAGCCTCCATACATTCACTGTTGAGCCTGTGTTAAACTTGTGTTTGCCAATCTGAAGAGGAAGAGCTAGTCACAGATCAGAGCTTTGTTCTAATGAGCAAAGCTGCAAGCTATGGTGATAATAAGAAGCAAGTACTGTCACTATCACCAATAGGAACTGACCTAGATAAAAACCCAAGCTAACACCACATACACTTTATGTAATATAATGTAGTTAATCAGTTACTTTAAATGGGTGTTTTGGTTATTTAAAGTGGTACAACTTTCTGATAAGTGAGGGTCCAACCACTGTGATTGCCACTGGCCATGAAAACAGTGGTCCCATCACCCTTCTGAATGGAGTGGAAGGTCAAACATTGCACTTCATTCATTCTCTAAGGACTCTTGGAGATGGCTGAGTTCTGTACTACACCATTTTCAGCAGGCCCATAGAACTGAATGTAGCTCCCGCGCATGCGCAATCAGCCACTCCATTCTTCAGTAGTACAAGGGACTTCTGTTCAATCGATTGGTTGGACCCCCACCAGTCAGCAAGTTAGCTCCTATTCTGACTGGAGTACCTCTTTAGCTTATTTTTTGTAGATTCTGTCTCTATATAAACCATATAAATTGTGTTTGCGACTACAGAATATTGATGTGTAAATTAATATAGATAGTAACAATGCTATGATTTTTTTTCCCCCTGGCTACCTTCTCTACGTCATTTGCATTACTTTCAGTGTCTAATACAGTTGGTTATGGTGGTTTGTCAGAGTCCTCTGGAACGTTGAAGCATGTACCTGCTCACACACGTTATGCAACTACCACACTAAACCAGGACCAGAAACCCCCGCCTTGATGTGATGGACCTCCGCCAAAAAAAAAAAAACGGCGGGGGGGGTCCCCCCCCCCCCCCACAATAAGAGTGGCAAAGGGAGGGGAACGCCCCCTCCCGGGGGGCGCCCCCCCCCCCTACAAAAAAAAAAAAAAAAATCCCCTTTTTTTCCCCCCCAAAAAGGAGAATTGTGTGTAAAAAAAAAAAAAAAAAAAAAAAAAAAAAAAAAAAAAAAACTATTCCAAGGTGAGAGGCATTACAGAGCGCGCAGGGGCGGCGGGGGGGGGAACAGGCAGAGAGAATCAGCCGGGAGATCTCCGCTAGGCGGGTGGGACAGCCAACCGCGGGGGGGGAAGACCCGAAGCGCCCTTCTCACACCAGGGGGAGCAGTCGGCACGACAGTACGCCAGCGCGATCACAGCCATGCATGGGATGGGACCTTCTTCTGCATGGAGCTCACCACGGACAGTATCCCGTCACCCACCACCGCACTGGGCCAGTGGGCTCCCCAGGACAGAGCGGCCCTTCTAATCAGCTTGTCAAGTTATTTCTGTCCCTGGTTGATATACGCTCCCCCAGCAGGCCACCCAAAGAAGATGGCGATGCCACTACCGAGTTGAAGAAAGTTCAAGAAGGCCCCCGGATTCCAAAGGCTCTCAGCTTCCAAGCAGGAGAGCCTGCTGGGCCCTTCCGACAGGGCCCCAATGATCGCCCAGCAGCAAAAGGAGCAAACCCAGGACATAGGGTTCACAACCGAGCCCGCCCCAGGATGTCCACTGGTTTAGGAGGGCTCTGCCTGCGGAAGTCCACCACCATCTCCTTGGTCTTCCCCGCGAATCTTCAGGTGGCCGGTGGCACCAGTCCACAAAATCCCGGTAGCTCTGACCCCTGTCATCATCATCTGTGATGAGACCCACTATTGCAGAGCGAGAATACTCTGTAGGTAGCAGCTGGATGAGTTGCACCTAAAATCTGCAGTGTACAGTGGAAGAGGAAAGGGCGAGAACCGTACCCGAGGGCCCCCGAACAGATCACGACCGACACACAGCCGGGCCACGATGAGGCGATTTGTGAGGAGTCTAGGATCCAGTTGGAGAGGGGGGCCACCCAGCAGGCCCAGCTTGTCCCCAATAACCTGGGCGTATGGGTTAAAAGCACTGGAGAAGTCAAAGAACATTATTCTCACTGTGTTCCCTGGTTCTCCAGGGAGACAGAGCCCTGGCAGAAGATGGATGATGGACATCACCCCAAGCGGCCGAAAGCAAACTGGAGTGGGCCATAGCGGGGCCACAGAGGGCGGAGATGGGAGAACCAACCCCAAGACCATCAGGTGGGATGTCAGGCACAGGCTGTAGTCGGAGGCCAAGGGTGGGGCTTTGGAACTGGTACCACACAAGAAGACCAAATTCAGGGACTATTTCCGCCTAGGCTCATATATACAATATGTAATTATACCAAGCTGGCCCCACAAGCTAATTAGCCTTGCAGAGTCCGCGGGCCGCCCCACGGGGAGGGAGGGCCAGAAAAGGGGGAGGGGGAGTGGAGGGGAGGGGGGGGGGGCGAAGGCACGGGGGGGAGGGCGGGGGAAAGAAGAGGAGAAGCCAGAACACGCCCAAGGGAAGGAGAGAAAGAGCCCCCAGACCCCCCAGTTCCAGCTTTCCACTATAACGGATTTTCCCGCCGAGATGCCAGCCCGACTCCCCAACCCCTCCTATCTCTTGTCCGAATGCCATCTTTTTCTCCTTAAGTAGTGTTTTTATATCAGAGTTAATCCATGGTTTGTTATTGGAGAAGCACCTCACCACTTTTGTGGGTACGTGTTGTCCACACAAAAATTAATGTAGTCCGTTATGCAGTGTGTGAGTCCTTCTATATCTTCCCCATAAGAATCCTGCAGAACTTCCCAGCGGTTGTGTCAAAACAACCCCAGAGCCCATCACTCTCCCGGACCATATCCCACTGTGCGAGTGACAGCTGGTTCTCTACGTACAAGTGGCTTGTACACAGGTCGGAGATGTACTAGGTTGGATCCGATCTCCCCAGGGGCGGAGGGCGATGAGTTGATGCCTCCCTCACGTTGGCAAAGAACAAGTCCAGTGTTTGTTGTCTCTTGTGTGGCAGGTTACAACGTGGAAACTGGGCAGGGGATGATGGAGAGGCAGGTGAAATCACCCGACAGAAGAAAGAGGGCCTGGGGGGCTGAGACTGTAACTGGCTCAGCGTGGCTGTAGGACCCGCAGGCAGCGTCAGCTTTCGCAGAGGGGGGGACATATGCAGCTATCACGATGACATGTGATAGTTCCCTTGGTAGGTAGAAAGGTCTCATGCTCACAGCTAATAGTTCAATGTCCTTACAGCAAGTTTGATCCTTAATCACAATGTGCCTAGGATTACACCATCTATTATTCACAAACATGCCAGCCCTCCTCCTTTCCTCTTACGCTCTCCCTTGTCCTGTCTGCCCGAAGGAGTTTAAAACCATCCAAGGAGACCAGAGGGTCAGGAGTAACTTCAGTGAGCCAAGTCTCTGTAAGTAGCATCATGCTGCACACCCGAAACTCCTGCTGATGCCTGGTGAGCGCTGTTAGTTCATCCATCTTGTTTGCAAGAGATCTCACATTGCCCATGATGATGGAGGGAACAGCTGGTTGGTAACGCCTCTTTTAATCCTCTGAAGAGTTCCTGCTCTGCATCCCCTCACCCGCTTTTTTCTCCAAATCTCACGGGGGATGTGTGACCAGATGGTATGCCCTCCTGCTGTGCCTCTGAGCTGCAGAATTTCCTCTCTTGTATAGACAAAGGAATTGTCTGCATACACAAAAGATCCCATTTTCAAGCAGAACAAAGACAGATAAAAACAAAAAAAAAAAAAGTATCACAAGGGTCCAAGTCTTTGTGTGTGTTTCATAGTGCAAATCCATAGTGTATATCCATTGTTGTAACTTTTGCTTATATAAGGATTAAGTACATTATGGTGTTATTCAATAAAAATTCAGTAATATGGATTTGACCACTCCTAAATAAATGTGAAATGTCTTACATAAGAATGTGGTTCTCGGAACACCATTGCAAAATTCAATAGTTTTCCAGTAATACTAGATTTCATTTTTTGGCTTTGCGGTGCTTATTTACAAACAGTGTTATTTAGACAGGAAAAGCACCAGAGCCAATTTACTAAACTTTCAGACGTAGAGACTGCACTATGTGTGCTATGTTTACATATTGGCAGCAGGAAGGAGAATGATATCAACAGTAACCAGAGGAATTATATGGGAGGGCACCACCGGCTTATTCAATCTTTTTATCCGCAGATGTAGACAACACTTTGTCTTAGAAAATAAAGCAGTTTCAAAAAGCAAACACATGTTCCTTGCTCCGCTGAGCTTGTCCAAACAAGTCATATTTTGTCATCGGACCCTGGAAATAGCAGTGTGAGGGCATTAGATCAGCGTTCGAGGACCTGTCTCTTGACGTCAGTGTATTCTTCATTGTTTCCAGCGGCCCTGCATGATCAGTATAAATAACAGTGTGCAATACAATTTTCTGTACATTCAATACATACACTATGTACGTTACAGTGGCTGGCATGTAATTGTAGCAATTGCACTGTAAGGTCAAGTTCAACATATGGAGCCACCTGTATGTATTGGAGCTGCCATATATTGGAGCTGCCATATATTAGGCATAGGGCACATTTACTCAATATAATATTATGAGTATTGTTACCTTTGGCCAAGGGTGTATTTCAATAGTAGTGTATAGTCATGGGTGTAAATGTATGGATGAAGAGTCTACAGCTGAGCTTGAGGCCTGAAGCTTGAGGGGCCCAAAACTGGTTTTATAGAAAATGAGACCCTGACCAAAAGCGTAGTAAGGTCCCCGTTCATCATTTTTTTCAGTTTTGCTTTTTATTACAAAAGTTGCATACATGCATGTATAACAGATACATATTCACTTTATCTGAATTGCTATGTGTGAACACTGCCAAACAATACAGGTATCCATATTAGGAAAAAAGTGGAGCAGATATTTCTGCGCTTCCTCCAGGCACAGTCAAAGCCGTATTTCGGTAGCCAATGGAACAGCCACTAAAAGACGTTTCAGGCTAAGGCCCCATTTAGCGAAACGCAGCAAAAAACTTTGCAGAAAATACCACAATGGAAACACGAGAATTTCTCTGTGGACTTTCTGCTCATATTTTACCTATAGGGAATACTCCTGCGTTTCCGCAGGAATAATTGACATACTGCAGATTTTTTTCTGCAATGTGTGGAAGGGATTAGCCATTCATTTTGCAGGTACTGTAAAGCACAGCATTTTTTGCCTTGGTGTTTCCACAGCGGCAAAAACGCTGCATATTCGCAACGTGGGGCTTCAACCTTTATGTCTTTTTATTGTTACAAAGTCAGATAAAAAGGTTACACGTTTCAGAGCTGATACTCCGTCATCAGACCAAAGTGACATAATAATGTGTCAGTTTATGCTATCATGTATACATGTATGTGATCATCATGTGACCTAAAGTTTAGCAAGGTCAGAGAATTAAAAAGTGCCAAAAAACATACATTTTCACAAGAGGCACCACTTCCTTTTGTAAATATCAATGCAATCCCAGGTTCCCCTGTCTTCATCATTTTTCTGCCAGGGGTACGTGTGATCGCATATTCTAGCTGACGGATATGAGGCACAGCTAACTCACCTCCTTACCCATGGACGGTATGAACTTACATCAGGTTTCCCATGTCCACAGGACAGGATAGGATGGGCCAAACCAGCATTTTCTTTGTGTGTAAGGGTTTACTAGTGTGAATATACACTAATAAAGGGCCACATTTTGTCTACTGAACACTCTATTATGTGAATGACCTTGCTGATACATTTAGAGCACATGGGTTAATGTATGTTTGATGTGTTCATTGTCATCTGAAGGTTTGTGGGTGTATCAGGTGTTAGTAAAGACGAAAGATTAAGCTTTGATGAAATGGAAAAAAATCTCTTAGTACAGGAGCAGAACATATGTCTGCAACTAGCCTGCAGCAAAAAGGGCTTATACAGCTTTTCAGCCACGGTGATCCGAAACAAAGAAAAGTTTCCCTTTAACATTGGGTTACATGGAGACAGCTATTTTCACCTGCACAAACTCAGCTTTCAACCATTAGGCAAACTGCATTGTCTTCTGTTTCCTATTGACAAAAATATCAGTTATATAATAGCAAAGATACATTTAAAGGGGTTGCACCAAGGGATGCCAGAGCTGATGCTAATGGGGTAGTTTCTGGCTTCAGGGCAGAGGGCATGTCTTTGCTGTTCTGCCTTCAAGGAGATATCAGAGGAGACCCTCATTTTCTAGGAAAATGTGCACATAAGAATTAGTGTTGGGTGAACCCCTTTTTCATTTTGGGTTAGGGCAGTTTGGTCCCAATATTTGTTTCGGTCCAAATAACTTGTTTTGAATCTACAGTATAGCGGCCCTACCAAGACAAATAGCATGCATGGTAAGCCTAACAAACGTTAGGGCCACTATACTGTATCGATTTAGAAGCCCTAAGGAATGCTCATTAGGGTTGCTAACAAACCCATAGCAGCCCTAACAAATCCCATATACAACTCTAACAAGCATTCCTTATGACGGCTTTACTAACCACCCTAAGGCCGCGGCCCCATGTGGTGCATACGTCGCGGTTTGGAAAAACGCGGTGTTATACAGTAGAGTCACTTCAGGTAAAACAAATCCTAGGCCCTGACTTTGGCAGCAGAGTCACTGACAATGAAATTGCATGGGGTGCTGATGGGTTGTCATGATATCAAGGGTTTATAAATGGCCTCCAAGCCTGCCCTGGTAGCTTCTTATAGGCTACTTGACAATATATCACTGAAAGGCGTAATATATTGCAAGACAGAAGTATTGCAGTGTATTATACAAGGAATCAATCAATCTTACAGTCATAGGAGCAGATTTATTATGCCCTGTACACCAGTTTTCTTTGTAAAAAAAAATTTGACTTTTTCTTTTTTGCACTGCCCTCGCCACTTTCCCAAAAAGGGAGTGCAGGGGCCAAGCCATAACCCCCCACCAGATTTCTTATCATTTATGTCAGCAATCTGATGTTAGGCTAAGGCCCTATGTAGCGGGCCGCAGCAAAAAAAGCACTGCAACGGCAACACATCGCGATTTTTCCCAGAGTGCTTTTCACCTGAGGACTTTCTGCTTCCATTATACCTATAGGGAAACCACCAGCATTTCCGTAGGTATAATTGACATGCTGTGATTTCCAAAACTGCAACGGTTTCTGTTGCGCATATTTTTCGCTAGAATCCCATCCACTTTGCTCAGGGTCATCGCTGGGCTGTGAGGAACGCCCCCCGCCCCCTACTGTAGTCTAACATAGCCTTGTACTAGCGATGACGCTAGTCTGTAAGGCCCGCCCTTCTGACAGTGGGGAGATATCGGTGCTGAAATTAACGGCCATGATAGCTCCAGCACTGGGGCACATACTGGGAAAGCCGACAGTGCGCTCCCATTCACTGCAATGGTATAGTAGAGAAAACAGTATTCACTTCCATGGGAGCGTCGGAGATGGTCAAGTGCTGTACCATACTATTGTAGTGAAGGTCCTGCAGGCGTAACTTTGTGGGACAACCTTACAAAGCTCAAAGGGGCAGATTTATTAAAAGCAAAGCTGACTTAGTTACCCATAGCAACCAATCACAACACAGCTGTCATATGGTGCTCTTGAAAAACGAAAGCTGCAATGTTACTGGTTGCTATGGGCAACTGAGACAGTTCTACCTCAGTGGGGGAAATTTCTGAAGATTGGTGTTAGTAACATGTTATAAATCTAGTGCACTGCCCACGTGACACCCCCATCCATGAAAGTAGCGTGGTCGGTGCGCTGGCAGAGGGTGAGCCTGAGTTATGAACAGATTTGCACCTCCTCCTAACTGGGGCGCACTCTCCACCGATGCAGGAGATATGAAGGCTGGCATTGAATACATAAATCTACCCAAATCTGCCCCAATGTGTCTGATCATGAGAAAATGGAAGACTCCTGAACACAAGATGGATGCAGCATCAATCTATAGATGGGGCCTCATCAATCAATTATATTGTTGCCCATAACAACCAATCAGAACTCCCCTTTCATTTCTTAATCTTAGGTCTGGTTGCTAGGGGCAACTAGGTATCGGACAGTTTTGATAAATGAGATCTGTAGTGCTTTACACTCAGTGGAGAAGATTTATCGTGCCTTGTACACCAGTGTTCAGGCATGAAAAAATTGGGGTTTTGGCTTTTTTTTTTTCTCTTTTATCCCATCACTTCTCTGAAAGTGGGCATGGAGAGGGGCGTAGTGTGGCCGGGAACACCAGCCACGGCTGATTTATCATGTCTGATATTTATGCCAGCTATGAGCTAGTGCATGGCCCGGCAAAGGGTGCGCCTCATAAGTCTCCCCCAGTATGTTAGACAGTATACAGGTACACTGGATCCAACACATATACTGGGCCTGATATATAGAGCCTGTGCAGACAATATGTGGGGCATTTGTCCAAAGTAACCAATCAAAAGCTTTAAGAAAGCTGGAATCTGATTGGTTGCTATGGGCAACCGCTCCTATAGGAGATACAGCAGTCCACAAAAATATCATAAGAGAATAAAAGTAGTATAAGTGATAGAACACTGCACTTTATGGTGATGGTGGTTATTGTAGTGATAGGGGTAATAAAAATGTTATCATTGTAATAGCAGTTTAACGGATGATAGCGGTAGTACGAATGATAGCGTAGTACAAATGATGATGGTAGTATGAATAATAGCAGTAGTACGAATGATAGCGGTAGTACTAATGATAGCTGTATTACAAATGATAGTGTAGTACGAATGATAGTAGTAGTACTAATGATAGCATAGTACAAATGATAGCGTACTATGAATGATAGTAGTAGTACTAATGATAGCATAGTACAAATGATAGCGTACTATGAATGATAGCGTAGTACTAATGATAGCGGTACTACGAATGATAGCAGTAGTATGAATGATAGCGGTAGTACGTCATAGTAGTGCTCCTTCCATTGATGATGAGCAAAGCAGTGATGTTAGTACTCAGGGTGAACAAATAAAAAGTCTGGGATGCGCTTGCCATTAAGTGGGCCGGTGTGACCGAATGGGGCTTGATGGAAGGGAAATGCTAAGAGTAGGCTATCCTTAGCAGCAATGGTCGATCAATGGTCTTATTTTCAATCTTCTCCCAATCCATCCTGTCATAAAAGGGGTGCCACTGAACATCTAATAACAATCCAAGATGCCTATGCCGTTCTTGCATAGGAACTTTTGCATGATGTCTTTGGCCTCTTTAGTAAGGTCTACAGATTAGTGAGGCTTAGACTGAAAGACTCTTATTGTTAAATGCATATCTGGTTTCGCTTCCGCAGAATGGATATGTATTAGTTAACACTAGAAGGCTAAATAATTATTATTCCAAGTGACCACCAAATAATGGCCAAGATATAGTGGTCAACACTTAGTATGTCTGGTGCGATAAAATGTTCCAGAAATCTGACAATAGTGTTGTGGCCAAAGACATTCTCTTCAACCAACCAAAGTCATGAATGTGTATATGGCCCTGGCGGTCAATGAGGACATTATTCTTTAGGTCCCTGTGGATCACCCCAGTTGTGCAGGTGCTGAACTCCACACATAATCTCTGCAGTAAGTAGAGCTGTAGTCCTCGCATCTATGGTAACGTAGCCTTTAACATTTCCTTCAGGTTGCCACCTTGGAGGTACTCCATAACAATGGAGCCATGAGTTTCTGTCTGGAATCCAGCATAAGCATGGCAGAGGTATGGTTTCCCAGATGTCCGCAGCAACACTCTCTTCTTCATTGCTGTCTGAGCCTTTGTGTTGGGAATGGCTTTCACAGACATTGTGATATTTTTACTTTTAACCAATGCCAAGATAACTGTTCCTTATCCTCCTCGAACAAATTCCTGCTGGAAATGGAAGTGTGAAAATCCAAGGTGAGCAATGGTGTAGTATAATGTAGCTATGGCATGATAACGCAAGTGCCAATCCTCAAACACACAACAAAGAAATCTATTAAAAAACCTAACTCGATAAATAAAGAAGACCATGACACAATTCATTTTGGATCATTAACCCCCTACCAGCCATGATGAATTTGCTCCGACATGTTTCCCACATATTCACACTGCAGCTTTTTCAATAACATTAAGGATGTGTATTCCTACTTCAGACAAATCAGCAAGGTCATCCCTGTAAAGACCATCCAGGTCCTGATCTTCTGATGGCCAACCTCCAATGGAAGGTAAGTATTTCTCTAGGTTCCTATTTAGTTATTTTCTGATTTTTTCCACAAAGGAAAACGGAGACCTACTCCACTGAGAATAAGAAACAATTTCAGTAAAAACATATGAGGCAGTGAAGCATTTAATAAAGTCCAAATCCCTTTTCATCTCAGAAATCAGATCCATCGTTTCTTACTAAATTCTTGCCATCTAAATGGATTATTAAGACATCAGGAGCTGAAAAAGAAGACTGCAATTCTTACAAATATGGAGCTAAACTTTCCCATTTCAAGCCTCTACAGCCAAACCATGAAATCTTGACTTGAGCTGGATCCATAAACAGATTTCTAGAATTATTCCTTTCCCTTGCCCTTATCCAAACCCAGCGAACACATATGGGCAAAAATCCATTTCTGAAAGAGAATGAGATGATACAAAATGACAAGGTTAGGTCTGATATGCCATTGGAATTATCTGGAATCTCCCTAACATTTTGATAGTACCCTCATCTACAACCATTCTTGCAGCCTCCATAGCCGCACCAATCTGGAATGAGTGCGTTGAAAAACCCAGTACATCCAAGTTGTAATATTTTAAGTATTTCTTGAGAGTAGCACTAAAATGAAACTGTGTAAAGTGGAGAAGGGTCAACGTGAATCAAAAAGGAACCCTGAGTTTGAGGTCTATTCTGACAGTAAGAGACCAGGCATAACTTAGAATCCAAAAAAGCTCTCGAATTCTACCAGTTTCTTTTGCCTAAATAATCCATTTTAGACCTTCTGGTTAACAACCATACTGCTGAATCATCAAACTGGACATCAATGTCCAATAAAGCTGAATCACCGGTTTTATTCAACACCGTCAATTCACTAATTCTCAAACCTCCAAAAAAAGATAAGAATAAATGCTGTTTTAAATAACTTACTCTCAGTACTAATAGAACAAATATTTTGCAGAATGGTAACCATTTTATCCAAATTTTATCCCCCTATTATTGCCATCCAAATTATTCTTCCATTCTCTTTGAATACTTGCTTGATCTGAGAATAATCTTTAATGGGGCTACAACCACCTAATTCCAAGAAAAGGGAAACACATAACATATTAATCAAGTTATATGACAAGTTATAGTTCATCAAAGAACATCCAGATGCAAGTGACACAGATAACTCATTATTAAAAGGTCCTACCTCAATTGACTGACAAAGCCGTGACCAGAATTCTGCAAATTCTACAGAAATGGTCCCATAGTGTCTGCACTCCGACTCTGTCCGCATGATTATCAAGATGAGAAAAGCGATCCCACTGTGAACAAAGAATCTGCAATTTTACTACGTTTAGCACTGATATATGTAATTTTTAACAAAATATTTAATCTTAAACATTTTAAAACTGAGTAATAAATTTAATTTAGTAACTAATTCACTATTGGAAGTAAGATAGTCAAGAGAATAATACTATCATATTATCAGTATGAAAAATGATTTCTTCTTCAACTACACACGTGGACAAAATTGTTGGTACCCCTCAATTAATGAAAGAAAAACCCACAATAGTCACAGAAATAACTTGAATCTGACAAAAGTAATAATATATAAAAACATGTTGACAAGCCACAAAGCTTCTGGGAGAATGTCCTATGGACAGATGAGACAAAAATCGAAAGTTTTGGCAAGGCACATCTGCTCTATGTTCACAGACGGAAAAATGAAGCATATCTTGAAAAGAACACTGTCCCTACTGTGAAACATGGAGGAGACTCTGTTATGTTCTGGGACTGCTTTGCTGCATCTGGCACAGGGTGTCTTGAATCTGTGCAGGGTACAATGAAATCTCAAGATATACTAGAGAGAAATGTGCTGCCCGGTGTCAGAAAGCTTGGTCTCAGTTGCAGGTCATGGGTCTTGCAACAGGATAATGACCCAAAACACACAGCTAAAAACACCCAAGAATGGCTAAGAGGAAAACATTGGACTATTCTGAAGTGGCCTTCTATGAGCCCTGACCTAAATCCTATTGAGCATCTTTGGAAGGAGCTGAAACATGCCGTCTGGAAAAGGCACCCTTCACACCCGAGACAACTGGAGCAGTTTGCTCATGAGGAGTGGCCAAAATACCTGTTGAGAGGTGCAGAAGTCTCATTGACAGTTACAGGAATCGTTTGATTGCAGTGATTGCCTCAAAAGGTTGTGCAACAAAATATTAAGTTAAGGGAACCATCATTTCTGTCCAGGCCTGTTTCATGAGTTTTCTTTTTTTAAAAAGTCTGTTGAAGTATGGTTGAAAAGCAATGTCTGACTTTCATTTGTTCATTTTCATAGAATTTTTATATATTATTACTTTTGTCAGATTCAAGTTATTTCTGTGACCATTGTGGGTTTTTCTTTCATTAAACGAGGGGTACCAACAATTTTGTCCACGTGTGTATGCACCCCAAATCACTTTTGAAACTAAAACTTGAAAAATTTCAGACAAAACCATTTCTTGTATTCAAGTATTATCCCATGATTTAGCCAACTAGTGTCCTTGTATGAACGTTCCATATCCTAGCTATCTTCAGGCATCAGTAAACAGGTTCAGTGCTATTTCCCTAATAAATGCTTCTTGCCATACACTTAAAATTCCATAAAAACTCTTTCCATGGTCCTCTTTTAGGCTAACACTCCATGTTGCAGAAAAGATGCTCTTTTTGTTGTGGATTTTGCTATGTTTTTTTGAGCCAGAGTCAAGAGTGGCTTCAACAGGAATGAGAAAATATAATAGGAGCTCTTATACTTCTCCCTTCTGCTCAGTCCTTTACTTACTTGGGCTCAAAAACCTTCAGCAAAATCTGCAACAAAAATAGTAGCTTTTCCGCAACGTGGAGCCTCAGCCTTAATGTTTTAGTCAACCTTATGTCTAAGTATGGTGAGTAAAGTCTTCTAGAAAAGACTCTTTCCATCAGGGTGATCTTGTCAGCAAATACTAACAGAACTAGTAACGACTGAACTTCTCTTAATGGATATTTTTCTTAATATCTAACAATTTATCCAACAAATAAACACTTTAACCTCAAGCAGCCTGAATTCTGTGAGATTAGAGTCAATACATAGTGATGCCCAAAAACTCCAAAGTCTTGTAAGGAAAAGTTGTTTTCTCATGTAAAAAATGAATAAACATCAATAAACTTCTGTAACAAATTGTAACAAATATCTGATCCCGCTTGGGATCCCAATGCAAAAAAGGAAAGAAACACCGATTTGACGCCTGTCCTTGCCAGTAGTGCACCCTTCCTGAACTTCCTTAGTAGTACCAAAGCAACATCAAATGAAGAATACTGCACTTTCGCTGATTCACTGTCTTTTTAGTCATTCAGGGAGTTCTTTTCTGGAACTAGCAAGTAGTATATTAACCTGTGCTCACGCAGTTCTCTCTTTGGAACTGTACCTAATGGGTATAATCGAAAATTCAAAAAGCGGCGATACAAAAGAACAAGCAGCTCTACCTTCTTTGAGTTCCTTATCTAACTTCTTCCTTCTCTTACCCTTTCAACATGAATTGTGCTGTCACCTTGTCAGGGTAGATGGTGTATAGCCACATGGACATTCTTCACTGGCTTCTAAGGTTTTAGAAATTGACTCTTTGTTAGGCTGCTATAGAATGGTTTGATAGTAGTATAATATTGTACCGTGTTAGCCATAGAAAGTAGTGGAAGAGTGAAGAAATCAGGTGATACCTTTTAGAGGCTAACTGAGTATATTTGATGGGGAGCTTTCGAGAGTACTAGTTCTCTTCTTCAGACATGGTGTTATACAAGAAACTGAATGAAAAGAATGGTTTGCACATTTGAAGCATCAAAGCCTCGACAGTACTAGCGCTGTCTGGTGGACTGCCAAAACAGTGGTTATACACAGAGCTTGGCGAACCCCATTGACTATAATGCGGTCCATTGGGTGAGAAAAAAGTCCTCCATGCCAGATGTAAACCCAGTCTCTCCATGATATCCCCAACATTCAGATACTCACCTCTCTCTGTTCATGCTCTGAAAGACATAGCAAGTTGTCTGATTTCTTCTGTTCTAGAGGCCAAGCCTCCCCATGCACCCCATCCTCACCTGACCAATGGTCTGTACTGCATGAGGTGCAGCAGTAGCACCAGCAGACTGTCCCTGATCAGGTCCCTGTGGATAAAGGTAAGGCTCAGCAGTGGAACCAGCACACAAGGAAGCTGGAGGAAGAACAGGAGGATGAGTGAGTGTCTGGACCTGTCTTTGGTTGGGTTGTGGGTACTGCTTATAAACATGGTGGTCACTGTCTCTTCTCCTGGGTGCTGCAAAAGCACAGGAAAGAGGAGAAGTGAGTAGGATGGGCATCCAGGAGATTTGTCTGCACTTTCAGCAATCCATGAGATCTTCCTTTTTCTGTTAGTCTATGAGAATTGGCGAGTATGCTAAATCTATAGCAGGATTCCCACTTGTCATACCATTTATATTACTGGCATATTCTTTATATCCATAAGCCAAACTGCAGGATCCAGGTGCAACATCAAACTCTGTACCCTGTATAGATACAACACAGACTGAGAGAGGTAATAAATGGTTAAATATGGATAAAAAGTAGCATAAATGCAATGGTTCCACGCAAACAATTACCACGACGATGCCAGCTCACTGCTTCATACAAAACAATGTGACTCTGCCAAACAGAATGTAATAATGAATCATAGTAGTGTGAGAAAAAACATGTACTATACAGATATCCTATGTAACAGCAGGAAATGTGAAGGCTGATTCCCCACACAGAACATATAAAGTAATATTATGGCCTACGTACAATTCCTACTCCAGTGGTGGGTAAATGATAATGAGAACTTCCAGCTAATCAAATGGATAAAAGGTGAGGAATAAAAGCGAGGGACGTGGAGGGCAATACAAGCACGTGAGGTCAGATATGGGTTACTAATCCAGGAGCGAGATGACAGGCAGATACGGCTGGCGGAATAGTATTGCTTATAGGTCTGCTTTACATTATATAAGACTGCGGATTATTATCTAATAAAATTTGAAAATGTTGAATTTTTTTTTTTAAATTATGTAAAAATAAAGTATTCAACCTCCTTCAGACTAGTTCCTTCCTTAACTTTCCTACTAGCTGGACATATCCAAATATGTGTAATGCCAAAAACAAAACAGCACCTCCAATGTAGGACAAATGTGTACAGATACATGCTATCATGGCTGCAATACAGACAAACACAAAAAATACAAACTAAATTTTTTTTTTTTTGCATTGTGCATATGGGGGGTTATGGATCCCTCTGCGCTGGACTTGCATTTCTCCCATCTGCCCAAGTCTGTTTTAACTAAAATAGAGCATATCTCTGGATCTCACTTGCCCCTTGTTCACATTGTAGGGATAAATCCAGGCCTGAGATAGTGTAGGGTCCCATCTGGATGAGGTGACCTTGTCGGGGCAGATGGGATCTCACAGTTTAATCAAAATGTGTGCTCCAATTTATATACATAGATTATGGTTATAGACATAATGCATTTTAACCTTTACATACTTATTTGCATATATCTTGGCGCCCTCTACAGAGTGTTGCTGCATTTTTTGTGCATGTCCACATAGGTGTGTCACAAGATGAACAGCTTTTCAAGACAACACTATTTTGCTGTATTGTGGTCTGCAATTTTCTATTGAATTGATGAACACTCAAGGGTTGTACTTGTCACATCCTTAAAATGATAGAAGGGATTTTTTTTTGTCTAAACCTGCAGAGCATCTCACATTTATTAACTTTTTCAATTGCTTACTGTAGATATTTTGCTGGGATTCCTTCACTAGAAACTGAAGATGCCTACTGAGCATGCATGTCATCTTATTGCAGAATGAAAGGAGCATCTCAGTATAGTACAGGGATGCTACAACATACTCATGTGCCCATGTGGGCTTTTATAACAACAATGGAGCCCACTTCTGAACAATGAGCCGCCCACCAGCGGTGATAGGCCTGCCCCACCAACTATGTCTTCTGGAGGTCTGGATTTGACTGATCCTTCTTTCCCTAGGCATCTGCTGTTGGAGGGAGCTATGAGACCAACAAATACAATGTTGTGCAAAAATTTTAGGCATGTGTGGAATAAATGCTTTCAGAAATAGAAGTGTTAATAGTTTATTTTTGTCAATTAACAAAATGAAGTGAATGAAGTAAAGAGAAATCTAAACCCCATCAATATTTTGTGTGACCTTTGCCCTTAGGAGGAGGAGTCCTGGAAGTAATGATACGGCCCCCACAGAGCCCTGAGCTCAATATCATCCAGTCTGTCTGGGATGACATGAAGAGCCAGAAGGATTGGAGCAAGCCTACATCCACAGAAGATCTGGGCTTAGTTCTCCAGGATGGTGGGAACAACCTCCCTGCTGAGTTCCTTCAAAAATTGTTCCGCGAGTGTACTGAGAAGAACTGATGAAAGGCAAAGGGCAAAGGTCACACCAAATATTGATGGGATTTACATTTCTCCTTTGTTCATTCACTTAATTTTGTTCGTTGACCAAAATAAACTGTTAACCCTTCTATTTCTGGAATCGTTCTTACTTTGTAGCATCATTCGATGGCTGTCTGGTCTCACTGAAATTGTGTATGGTATATGAATGGACCGCTCATCACTTGTGTAATTGGTATATATTAGTGGGTTGGTATTTATACATCTGCCCAGTACACGGTGAAGGTTCACCCACTGTGATCTTACAGAACATATTAATTACTGAACATTTCATTGCGTGAATATTACTTTAGCAGCTGAGTAAAGCAGTATGTTGCATTAAGCAATAACCATTATATTGTCTAATTTATTGATGCTCAGACATTGGCGGGGATTCATTTGTTGTCAGGATGTTAATTGCATGTGGTGGCTTCTGCAAGGAGTGTCGCGGTAATTGTACAGTTGAGCTGCAGCCTCCTGTGGCACTCCAGAAATGTTCATCTCTAGGGGATCGAATATTTCTTCGCACTTAGCAGAGTGCTACTAAATAAATAAACATCTCCAAAATAGAATGGTGCAGATGGAAATCCTCCTCAGCAGGTACAGCGTGTTCAGCCATTGCTTTCTTCCCTTGCCTTAGAAAACCGCTCAAATACTTGCAAGCGATTCAAGATGCAGGGACATACAGAACGGAGATAGGAGAAGACTTTTAACTCTTTCCCCACTCTGCTTTACCAGGCAGCGGCTTTAATGTTAGAAATGACGGTACGGATATCAAAAGACGATGGGATTTGTAAAGAAGGATAATTATGGAAGACGGTAGGCTATGATCATACTGACCTGCTCCCTAGGAAGCTCCGACGCTGTGGAAAAGCTTTATATTCACTGTGTGGCTAGGAAGAAAAAAGTGACTGGAGAGAGACGGTAATGAAAGGAAATGCTGATGAAATGACCATTAGCTGGAGTTTTATTGATGTTTTCAACATCCCATCAGACTCACGTTTTGTTTTTTTTTTTGTGGGAAACCACAAATTAGAGCAAAACATTGAACAAAAGAGGTTAACAGATATTGGCTGAAAAGGATACAGACCCCCTCCCATACATACTAATGAATCTACAGTATTTAACCTCTCAGTCCTTACATGTGTCAGACTCAGTTCATATCCTATCTATGCAGTCATGTGAATCTGCCATGGACTCCCATTAAAAAAAAAAATTGGTGAACATGCGATATCTTTTCTTTTTCTTACTACACAGTAGTACACCATGCTAAAGCAGACATACTGTATACATATACTGTCCTACACAGACAGCCTCGGACTGAGGTTCCTTGGGCTAAACAGATAAAATGATTCTAGAGTTCCACTCTCCAACAACCCCTAGGAAATAGACCATAGGAACCTTGAGCAGTTAGAGTCTGGAGGATCCCCTGGCACTCTCATTGGTCAGTTCAACTCTGTACATAGATTATGTCTGGCTGCCTCCATAGACATTATGTCGACTAGAGATGAGCGACATTTGTATCAAACCAGAAATTTGGTGCAATTCTTTTTGTGAAGCACCAAAGACTTTTTAACAGTTTTCTAACAAGAAATCTATCTGTATTCAATACCAAGTCCAGTCGGCTCAATAAAGCAGTCACATTCTGCACTGGGAGAGAGTTTGCTCACCATTTGTAAACTTTTTTTGGTGCAGATTTTGCTGTGGTTTTTTGAGCCAAAGTCAAGAATGGCTACTACAGGAATGGGAAATATATAGGAAGCTCTTATACTTCTACCTTCTGCTCAATTCACTCCTGGCTTTTGCTTAAAAAACGCAGCAAAATCTGCCACAAAAAAAAGCTGCGTTTCTGCAACGCCTGAGGTTGGGTTTATACACTGCACATGTAATACATACAACATACACCCTGGATGCTACCAAACCCAGGGATTAGATGAGTGTAGCTGAAGGCAATTTTTGTAATGGTCATGGGGTACAGGGGAGGAGACTTTGCTGTGAAAGAGCAACAGGCTCTATGCCAGAAGTAAGCACACATCACCCACATTATGATGCTGCCCCCTTGCTTATGGGATGACTAGTTGTAGCCGAGTGTGTATTTACAGGTACATGTAAAACTCTGCTGCCACCTCAGGCCACTTCGAAGTGGTCTACACTAAGTTGCTGAAAGATTTGGGCAGTCATGGGCCTCTCATAAGCCTTGGACCCAGGGCAGTCAGGTTATGATCTGCCCTTGTGTGGATAATTGCAGATTCTAATAGTTCATAACCAGCAACCTACATCTGGCTGCTGCAAATTTAGCAAAAAAATAATAACACCTCTGAAAAGGTGCCACAAAAACTAACTTAAATGGCATGTATTCCCTTAAAGGGAATCTGTAGGATATGTAGAATCACCTCTACAAAATACTAGGATTAGGTTTATACAAATGTACCGCTGACAGACTCCCTTTAGGCCTTATTCACACAGCAGTGCCATTTTTCACGGACCTAACGTTGGTCCATTGAAAGAGCTTATTCACATGACATGATGTGAATAATGGCCATCACATGGATGTTTCATAACCCATGAATGTATTTGGGTCTATTGGCTTGGCTTTATATATGTCCATCAAAACTGTAAAATAAAATGTCCTCATTTGAAAAAAATCCAATGTGTAGTGTAATGGTATTGAATAGAGATAGTTACACAGTAGATGAGGTTGGATGAAGACACAGGTCTATCAAGTCTAGCCTATAACCCTACAGTGTTGATCCAGAGGAAGGCAAAAAATCCCATGAGGCAGATGCCAATTCCTTTTTAACTCCAAATCTGGCAATCAGTATAAAATCCAGGTTCAACTTGTCTTTACCAAAATCTGAAACCCATAACCTGTAATATTTTTCATTCAAGAAAGGCATCCAGACCACTCTTGAACTTGCACAATGAATCCACCATCGCCACATCCGGTGGCCGTGAGCTCCATAGCCTCACTGCTCTTACTGTAAAGAATCCCTGTCTGTGATACTGGTGAAATGTTCTCTCCTCCAGATGTAGAGGACGTCCCCTTGTCACTGTCACAGGCCTAGGAGCAAAAAGATCATTAGAAAATTCCTTGTGCTGCCCCTTCATGTATTTGTACATTGTGATACTCCCTAGTACATCTCCCCATAGACATCTTTGTTCTAAACTGAATAACCCCAAGTTTGTGAATCTATCTCTGTCTTCCAATCCTCCCATTCTTCAAGTAATCTTGTTTGCCTTTCTTTGCACTCTCTCTAGTTCAATTATGTCCTTAATATATACTGGGGCACAAAATAATTTATGTTTTGCTATACAGCTGTATAGAGGCATAACAATGTTCTTGTCATGTGATCCTCTTTTGATGCATCCCATAATTATATTGGCCTTGGTGGCAGCTGCCTGGCACTGGTCACTAAATGTAAGTCCACCAAAATCCCCAAGTCTCTTTCAGTGGCAGTCTTACCCGGTGACTTACTATTAAGTACATAGTCATAGGTTTATTTCTTCGACCAAAATGCATAACCTTACATTTGCCTACATTACACTTCATTTGCCAATTCTCTGCCAATGCTTCCAGCTTCCTTAGATCCAGGGGTGTAACTAGCAAAGACTGGGCCTCATAGCAATCTTTTGGCCCCCACACAGCATAGCACTCCCTTTCCTGGCCCCACATGGTTAGACGCCCTATTTACACACAGTATAATTTCCCACTATGACCCCTTCACCAGGTATAATGTCCCATAGTGGCCCCTCCACACAGTATAATGTCCCATAGTGGCCTCCACACAATATAATGTCTAATAGGGGGCCCTTCATACAGTATAATGTCCCACAGTGGCCCTCCACACAGTATAATGTCCCATAGTGGCCTCCATACAATATAATGTCCTACAACGGCCCCCTCCACACAGTATAACATCCCATAGTGGCCTTCACACAATATAATGTCCCATAGTGGCCCCTTTACACAATATACTAATGTCCCATAATGGCCTCCATACAGTATAATGGAAAATAACAAACACTTATACTTACCTTGATGTCATGATGCTCGGCGCACCTAATGTGACCACTGAGGTCCAATCACAGGGCTCAGCGGGCACGTGATGTCAGCACGTGGACACATGATATCAGCTGAAGGCCAGAAAAGCCCTAAAGAGGATGCCAGATTCCTCAAAGATGCCCAGAAGAGGTGAGGCAACGTGAGTGTAGTTGTTTTTTTTATTATTTTTCCTACCCACCCCTGGGCCTCCATTTGTTACACAATGGGGTCTGATGATGAGTATAATAATAGCACTTCTGGTTCTATCTGAACAACTTTGGTACAAAACCATCAGGAAGGCTGAATCTCACGAATATTTGCTAAATGAAACGCATTGAATAACTTACTGACAGCTTTGCTGAGAAGTTATATGCTCCCCTTTACACTACACACAGTCTCTTTTCCAAGTGAAGGGGAGAAAGTAGAGTGCTTCTTTAGCCTTCCTCACCAGTACCTTGAAGCCTCCTCACTCTGAATGGACCACTATTATGATGCATACCGTACTGTTTGCTGCTACGCTCTAGTATCTCTACTATGTTGTGCTGTCTATGGTTTTTATTTCCTTGCTACATTCCACATGTTTTACACGGAGGATCAGCCTTGGGGACTATGCTCCTATCTAATAAGCCAGTCTGTTTGCGCTACAGTCTAATCCCCCTGTTTTTCTGTTATAGGTGGGCAGTGTTTAGTAAAGGATTAGCATATTGTAATATGGATTATGTGTACAGGGGTATAAAGTATTGTAGGCGTTTCTGGCTCTGATACACTGATAAACAGATATATACTTTTGCCCCCTCTGGAGACAGTAGGTTGCATTACATTGAGTGCACATTACAGTCAAAATGCACTGTGCTACGGTATTACTTCTGGATCAGTTATGCAATTTGCCTCTCAATGACTTTAATATAAAGCAGTTGTTGGGTTGTGTCATCCTCTACTATTCCTTCCCGTCAATGTCTTGCAGATTGATACATGCATCAGTTATGCAATTCCGTTCCACTTGAATAGTCTATTTAAGTGCTGTGTGAACAGAGCCTTGTATAATATGTCAGCCTATAATAAAGTCCTTATACAGAAGACATTCTTTCTTTATTTGATGTAGGCTGGCTATGCTGTCATAGCACCTGCCTTGCACTATAGTGTTCAATACCAACAGTCTGGTCTTAATAAAATTCTATAGTGGAGTTTTCTTCAGGCAGCCCATAAATCATTGAAGCAGGTCTGGAGTGCTGTGTGCACTCTCCCAGGGGAACAGAAGATGCTATTTAAACTCCAGCACATTTTTCTGCACCGCTCGACATCCCATCGGTGACATTAGCAATAAGAACATGAGAAGTATATTCCATCATAAATTGCTCGCTGCAAAGAAATAGCTAAGTTTCTTGTTCTATACAGTATATATGTCATAGTACATGCTGAGGAAAAGGCACAATCGATACACTAAAAAAGTAAATACAGCGCATCAATATATCAGATCAATACTATAAAAAGCACAAGGACTGCTTTTAGACAGGGACAGATCTAGGACGGGGGACAAGGATGAGGAAAAGCGATGAAAATACAAATCTCCCTGATGAATACAGATTAAAGGGGATAAATTGATATTGCTAATCTAAGATAAACACCCTTCCCCCCAACTACCTTCTAAATTAGTGTACCAAAAATCTTTATTTACCTAGATCGTCGGGGCAGTCATGTGGCCACCCAAGACACTTTTTCCGATTTTCCGGAAACCCACTCCCCTCCACCCCATCATACTTACCTGTCTTCCAGTCCAGACCTTTTGGGCATGGGACATCACTTCATCTGGGTGGACAACCACGCCTGCGCAATAGAGCCGGCATTCCAGCTCTATTGCGCAGGCGTGGGTAGCCGGCAGACATCAAGAAAAGGAAGTGCCAGCTGCCCAGAAGAAGTGACGTCCCATGTCCAGAAGGTCCGGCCGGAAGACAGGTAAGTATGATGGGGTGATGGGGGGTTGAGTTAGTTAGGAAGGGCTATTGGTGGGTGGGCAGGCTAGGGAAACAGGAGGGGAGTATGAATGAGAAAGGGAGGGGGGAGGGAGTTAGAAAGGGAGGTGGTGTGAGTCAGCTCTGAGTGAAGCCCAAGGCTTCATGGTAGTTGTAGGAAAACACAGAACAGGAAGATGTCCATGTAAACAAATGCAGAAGATGCCAGGAGCTCACAGAGAAACCCAGAAATCACTCAAAACACTGCTAAAGCTATTTAGGTGCACTTATTAACCTATTAATATCACTAAGAGACCTGTTTGAAACATGATTTTTTTGCCTGGAAAACCCCTTTAACCACTTCCATACCAGATGCTTTATCCCCCTTCCAGACCAGACACATTTTTGGGTTTTTTGTATGTGTGGTTTTAAGGGCTGTAACATTTTTATCATATGCGTTATTGAACTAATTTCTGCATCTTTTTTCAGTGTCACATAGGGCTTTATTTTTATGCTGTTTTTATTTTTGCATGTGTTTTAATTTTTTTTTATATCCGGGAAAATCTAAACAAAAGAGGAGGGAAAACGTGCCTGTTTTTCACTTTTCTTTAAAATAGTTTTTACTCTCCATTACGGTAATTTCTATTTTGTATGGTGTCGTCTGGGGTGGGGCTATAACCTTTAATAAGGGCATGTTATTGGCGTATTATTTTATCTATTTTTTAAATTATTTTATTAACTTTTTTTTTTACTTTTCTTTTTATTTTCTTTTTTAATTTTTTTTTTGTTGGGGAGGCTGATTTCACCTGTAACTGGGGCTGGTACATTTAGCCCCAGTTGCAGGAGGAATACAGCCTCCTGCACGTTACTATAGAGCTGAACTAGGTCCTGTAGAACCCAGCGGCTCTTACAGATGCTGATCCCGGCGGATCACATGACCGCCTAGTCAGAGGGCAGGCGCAAGATGGCGGTGCCCATAGCACTGTATAAATGTATATTCATACATTTTTTTGGTGTGGTTTTTCCCATAATAAACTATTGGTCTTGTGTATTATCCTCATTGACTAGAATAGGGAATATTAAAATACTAACTGATCCATTTAGTGCCAGGATATGCCATAGCAGTCATATTGTTGGGGTACGAACTCTGCGATTCTCAAAAATCTCAAAAGGATGGGACACAGATCCCTTTGACAATTCTCCTGCGCAGTGACGCTCCTGGTTAGCCTGCTCTACATGGAATTCAACCCCATCTAAGTGAATGGATCTGCATTGTACTTGTAGAAGATGACTGAATGTCATGGAGGTCCCAACAATCAGTCGCCCACCAATGATACAGTGATAGCATATGGAGGATAATAGACAAAAACAATGTACAATTTGTGCCCAATGATGCAAAGCAGCATATGTTGAGAATGTTCTCCATTGACACTAACTGCTTCTTCTTATTTGACATGGGCACGGGGAATGGGATTGACTAAATTAACCCTGCTGTTCTGTTCGGTTTTACTATACACATATAATGTTCCGGTCATTTTTGACCGGGCCTATTAAAGTCTGGATTTTTAACTAATTTAATAGTACCAGTTATATAAAGTGAAATTGGGCATCAATTCACGATCTGACTGACACACACACGCATAAAAAAAATCTGAAGTGTTTTTTTGTACAAAAAATGACAACTTCTATAAAGTCCTCATATGGTAACATTGATAGAAAAATAAAAATTATGGAAAACAAAAACAATTGCGTTATGAAAAACAAAATTGACTGACACACAAAGGGGTTTATAAGATGCTGAGCACCTTTTTGTTGTCTTGTCCTCGTGTCCTGGTAGAACATATGGAGCCTCCGAGCAGCTGATCCAGCATCTCACATGAGTAAATTCTCAGAGAATATTTTATGCTCTGGCAGTTCTTTTGAGTTTGCATGAAAAGGTTTCTGTGTGACTAAAGTAGCTAAAATAACATGGAATCCTATGAAGAAGAATTTCACTTGAGTGTTTTATGCACATTTATTCACACACTGCAGTCGGCACTGATAAAATGTCTTCAAATCTAACTTCACTAAGACCTTGAGTTTTTGGCAAACCTAGACCCCTATCTCCGTTCCATATACATAAACCCTTTATTTGACCCAAATGCTGCTTTTTATGGACCATATCATGCTTCTAGACAGAGGAATTATATAAATGTAGTTCCATAAAGAGACTGGAACACATCTGGATTCTGGATTCTCAAAAATATTTTCCATATATCTAAAAATGGTCCATATTCCAACACCAGTCTCCGAGGATATGAAACATCAAGGCGCCATTTTGCTCAATCTGTTCTGTACCATGAGTGTTCCAATATTCTCCACATAATACGTACTAGGGGGTCACATATTAAGGGAGATTTATTATAATTGATGAACCCTATGAGTAGTGCACCAGTCTCTCCTCCAGTGTGCCAGATTCCTCCACAGGCCATATGTCATGTTGATAACACCAGCCATTGTATTCCTATTTTTTTCTTCTTAGAAAAGCAGCAGAATATATTCAGAAATGAGCCAGATTTGCTGCTTCTCCAAAGCCTAGTCTCATTCCTCTAGTCTACTTTCGTAACCCCCATAAAAGTGAATGGAGAGTGCCACATAGATGTGTCCACCTCTCCATTTATATTGACCGTGTCATAGAGTGGGATGGGAGTCAGGGCAACCCCATTCTTGAGACCTCTTTCTAGCAAACATTTACTGTATGACATACCTTGGGCTTATGCTCTAAATGACTATGATGGAAATATCCCTTTAATCCCCTTAATTTTCCTTTTTTACACAATGCACCTGCCCATTACAGTGAATGTACCACCAGTTGGGATAGGGGTCAGGGGGACAGGTGAGACAGGTGTGTGTCCCATATATGAGATCTGCATCTAGAAGATGTTTACTGTATGATATATCATGCGGGTATGACGTAAAAGTCTATGATGTGAATATCCCATTAAACAATCAATTTTGGATTTTTTTACCCATTGCCCCCACCCATTACAGTAGCTATACCATCAGGTGGGATGAAGGTAAAGAAGGCCCCCAGTCCTGAGATAGGTGTTGGTCCAAGGGATAAGACCAGCATCTATCAGACATTTTTAACATATCCTGAGAATAGTCTATAAATATCTATGATGGGAATATCCCTTAATTCACCTCCATTTAAAATTTTTTACCCAAATGCACCAGTCCATTACAGTAGCTGTGCCACTAGGTGGAATGGATGTCAGGGAGACCCCTGTTCTTTAGATAGGTGATGGTCCCATGGGTGAGACCAGGATTTGTCAGACATTTATGACATATTCTGTAAACATCTATGATCTCCTATGATTATCCCTTTTATCACCTCCATTTTTTAATTTTTTTACCCAATGTGCCGCCCATAAGCAGAGCTCAATAACATACACAAAAAGCACATGGCAAGACAAGAAAAAGCGGATTTCTCAGCACAGTTCTCTAAATTACTTTGTAGCATCTCCCCATGGATGTTGTGCGCAGTTTACTTTGTCAGTCAAGCAATGGAAGTTTCAGAACAGGCAATGCTAGAGACCATTCATGGATAACACCTTTTACAACAGCTTCTCTGCTGACAGCAATATTCCACTGACTAACCTGTGATAGAGGTAATCTCACAAGATGTCTACTGTGTCTCTGTATTCCCTACTTAACAGAGCATAACACCTAAAGTACATGTATATAAAAGTAATAGTAATTAAAAAGAACCTTCCACCATCTCCACCAACTCCGACTCTTTGCATCTTTTCATAGGCGCTGCTTCATTGTGCAAAAACCACAGCGATTTACGGTACCTGCAAAGTGGATGGGATTCTGGCTAATCCCATCCATAAATTGCAGAAAAATATCCACAGCGTACATGCTGCGATTTCAAAAAACGTAGAATTTTACTAAATCGCAGCATGTCAATTGTACCTACCGAAACGCCAGCGGTTTCCCTATAGGTATAATTGAAGCAGAAAGTCCGCAGAGGAAAATTCTGCAGACTTTCTGCGAAAAGCGCTGCAGGAAAAATGCATTTCTGCCCCAGTTTTTCTCGCAGTGCTTTTTGGCTGCAGCTCGCCATGTGGGGCCTTAGCCTAATACTACTCATGCATGTATCTATTCCTGGAAGTTCTGAAGATATAGAAGGTAAAGTAGTGAATATGGGGGCTTCCTCTCGGTAAATCCTATTTTTTTCAAAGTGGAGGACCCAACACGTCTATTCAATTCAATTACAGCCTATTGAGTCCATGAGGATTGTGTAATACTTTATTTGACCTGTTGAGGCACTGCAGGGGAACTGAAAGCTTACTATCAGATTTCTCCATAAATTATAGCTGAGGGCTAGAAGTCTCAGCAATTGGCTGTTGGGAACATTGTCGAGGATGTCCAAATGTTGAATGTGGACACCCCCTTTATGTATTGAGAGTCTGGCCCGTCATGACTGTGATACGAACATCAAAAAGCAGCTCTATATATAATATTGGGTATAGTATAATATAGAAAATTACAACTGTCCTTCATAAGAAACCAAAGGTCACCTCCTGACAGTCTTGGATAGAGTCCATCTTTGCTTTCTATGTAAAGTAAAATGTATACACCCTCGTATATGCTTAACTCTATATCTAAGTATCTATATAGTTCTAGTAAAAACTGCTCCTCTATCTACACGCATTTCCAACCCTTTTTGCAGCATTTCTTTACTTGTCCACTGGCTAAATATAGTCATTTCCATATGAAATCTGTTATCGGTGAAATGACAGGGTTCCTTCTCGCTAGCTAATATATGCAATATGTCAAAATATTCATTTTCTGATCCTCATACAATATCCAGAAGGGAAAACTCCCCAACCTCAGGATTTATCTTCTCAGTCACTAGTCTCAGTAACAGACTATACAGCTAGCTAAATATACCATATTAGAAGAGCATTTAGGATCTCTGGTTCTCAGAGCTACGACCTTGCTGAGAGTCACCCAGTCAGACATCAATTAATGACTGCAGAACACGGAAGCAGTATTCGCGGCGTTCAGCCAGTCCCTAGGGAAGAAGTGATTTGCTTAAGGGTATAGGCAACATCAGCCTTGAATATTCTTATCCTTTGGGAGGAATGATGCAAAATTACTCATAACCTTCAGCATGTATACAAAGCATATGGAAACTGGAAGGACAGCCTTATGTGACACGGGGATCGCTAATAGCATGGAAATGAGCCACTGAGATTTCTAGTTTGCTACCGTGGAGACCAACAAAACTTGCATTGTTTTTATTGTTTATGCCAATACGTTCTAGGGATCGAATGAGGGAAAAAAAGGATTTTATTTTTATTTTTTTTTTATTTTTAGAAATAGCGCCACTGTTGGCCATAGGCTGTGTCTGGTATTGCAGTTAAGTCCATTCACCTGACTGGGTATTATCAATACTTCAAAGTGCAAAAAACTTTTCAAAATAGTTTTTTCTCTCTGTTATGGTCATTTTTATGTAGTATTGTGTCGCCGGGGGCAGGTCTAAAATCTGTGATGTGGGTGTGCTTTTAACTTTTTTTTTATTATTATTTTACTTGAATTTTTATTTTTTATTTGTCATTTTATTTTTTTTTATTTATTTTTTTTACATTCTGACCCCCCATAAGGTCATAATAGACCTTTGGGTGGCATCTTAACAGTACTTTTTGTTTTTTGGCTGATTTCTTCTGTAACTGGGGCTGATACATTAGGCCAAGTTACAGGAGGAATGCAGCGTCCTGTCAATAACTGTGGAGCTGATATGGATCCTCTAGAATCCAACAGCTCTTACATTCTCTGGTCTCCAGCAGATCAAGTCACCGCCGGGTCAGTGGGGAGCTGCATCATGGCAGTTCCCATAGCTGTGTATACAATGATCGGGAAGACAAGGATAAACTGACCCTGCCTTCTCTATAGGAACTCTGACTGTAGTTATAGCCGGTTCCCCAGTTCTGCAGCTGTATGTATGGGTATGTCCTTGCTGTGTTAAAGAGTGGACCGCCTGGACATATATAGTCTATAGGTGGTCCAGGACTGGTTAAAGGGATTCTGTCACCAGGATGAAGCATATTAAACAGGCAACACAGTAAAATAGTTCAAACTCACCTGAATATAACGCTTTTCCCCATGACAATCCGTACCTCCTTTGCTGAGATATTCATTTATTTCACAACATGCAAATGAGCAGTCTGGAGCACCGAGGGCGGGTCTGTTGCACCAAACTGCTGAGCTCCACACTGCTCTAATACACCCTCCTTAACTCTCCCTTCTTTGAGTGACAGGGTCAGGGTGCCATGTTGAAATCACGCCTGACCCGGTGTTCTTGCTTGCACGCCTGGTGTCTAGTGACTGGTGAACAGTTGGGACACAGGAGTTTGGAGCAACAGAGCCGCCCTTGTAGCTCCAGACTGCTCATTTGTGTATTGTGATATAAATGAATATCTTGGCAAGGGAGGCAAGAACTTTCATGGAGAAGAAGCTGTTACATTCAGCCTCACCTATCTAGCTGTGTTGCTGGTTTAATATGCTTGGTCCTGGTGACAGACTCCCTTTAAGCCTGAGAGATCAACTTCTGAAGCCTGCAGCAGCACTGACATTATTGCAAGCAGAACACTCTCAACTTCTCCCTCACATCCCCAACATCTCTTGTACATCTACTTGTCTGGTAGGGGTGGGAAGGGGTTAAATGCTGCTATTGGTTGGGTGGAAAAGGGTTAAATACTGCTGTTAGGGGCAGAGGCGTGGGAAGGAGATAAATGCTGCCACCAGTGCGGGAGAAGTGGGAAGGGGTTAAATGCTGCCGCCAGTGGTGCTGCACTGTAGTATTTGTTCTGTATTTCCGGTGAAGAATATTGTGCTGTCATCTGGTATTTGGTGCTGCTGGTGGGTATTATGTGCGATGCCTAGTGGTACTGGATAGTTGGCACTGCTGGGGGTCCTATGAGCACTGTGTGCATGTATTAGGTGATTTGGGGTAGGTACAGTATTTTGTGATGTGCTGTGGTAACAGGTAGTGGGACATGGCCTACAAACAGGGGTGCAGCCTGCAAACGGGGAGCGCACGCAACTAATTTTTTTTTCTCCCTGAAAACTGTTTCCAAAAGTTGGCAAGTATGGAGAAAACCCATGAACAGATATGACACTGACAACCCATTTTCCTCATTCTGGAAACCCTTTTTACACTTGGGGTTGACCAATTTATGATTATTTTCACTAAATTTCTGTACACAGCCACTTACTAATATATATAGTCACTAGTGGGTCAGCACTGACAACTTTCCTTGTAAATTGCCATGGCCTTCAGCACTGCCGCTTTGTCAGTACAGTCTTCTCCGCAGAGGTCCAGTCTTAACCATCGCTACTGATGTCTGGCATGTGAGCCAGCACTTCCGGTCTCCCTTGCATAATGACTTTCAGTAGGGGGTGCTGATGGACACATCCCCTCCATCAGCAGCCATATTTAGGACCGGAGACTGTACTAACATTGGCCTTGGTGCACTGCGAAGAAATAAATTAATGACAATATATTAGTAAATGGCATGTAATGCTAGCACTTGTGAAATAGTCATAAAGATGTCAATCCCTTTAAATATTTTACTTTTTGATGCAATTTTGTTCCAGGTTGCAGCTATATTGATGTTAACAAAAGGGCATATTTTTGCAGCTCATTCCGAATCAGTTGTATAGGCTTAGGCTGCAATGCCTCATAGAGCTCCTTGATGAAAGTGGCGCAGTTTCTAGGAGAAAGCAGCCATGTTTTACTAATATCATACACCTATGTAACCATTTGCTTAACTCTCTCACCAATGTCAACATTGGACTATACACCCCATAAAAGACTATAGAAAACATGGAAAAGAAAAAGGCTCTCCTGTGGTGATGGTTGATGGTAGATTAATGTGGTTAAAAGGATGTTCTCCCTAGCGTGGATTCAGCAGGTGGTACTGCCCTGGCTCAAGATGTGTTAGTTGTACAGCCTGGTGGGCCCCCCTGCCTGCCCTTCATAGCTGAAGACTCAACATGTGACTTAGTTATAGTAACTAAATATACCTCTCCTAAATGGAATCCTAACCCCAAACCCTTTGGTTTAACATAGGCACAAGAGAAGGTGCCTAATATTAACAGTCACAAGAGGTTGACCAGACATCAGAGCCAAGCCAGTGCCACCTACTGGATCCATGCCAGGCCTGGTAGAACTTCCTTTTAACCATACCATTCTACTATCTACCCAGACGTGACTGCTCCACCTCCCCTTTCCTTGTCCGACTCTCCTGAACTGAATGTGTATGTCAATGCCTACCACAGGGAAAGTATTGTGCATGCTCCATCCCAGGATCACAAAGCACATGTCTAAGGTTTCAGTGCAGAAAGGTGTGGTGTTAGAGCCATCAATCAGGACCAATTGGGAAGTGCAGGACAGGATTTACTCAGGAAAACCCGAGCACTTGTCAGATTTGGGACCACTGCATACTGTATATGGTAAAACTTAGTTTTCTCAGCAATGAGACCACTCTCGACAGATGCAGTGGTATACTTGCACACCAGTTTCAGTACATAGCTTTTACACTGGGGCCCAGGATATCCAACCTTCACCTCTGATGAGATCTATCCTGGAAGTTATCTGCACTATTGTCACAGTGCCAAAGTATTATTTGTACGTATTCATCCAAAGAATTAAATAGGTCTTCTTATCAAGGAAAAACAACCACAGTAAGACGTGGACAGTACAGTTCAGCCAGGGTGAGAGCTGCCCATTTTTAGTTGCGAGCCACCCTAGCTAATAGTGGGGGCTGCTGATCACTGGCGCACATCTAGGACGTCTATATAACCTGATAGGATATATAGAAAGTGTCTGTCTTACTGAGAAAAGTCATTTACAAGTAGAAACAATTATCAATGCAATGTCTCCTTTTAGTTCTTTATAGATACATTCATAGCATCCCTAGCCCAGAAGATTATCTATAGGTGAAGCCTATGGTGATGGTGGAGTGATTCCTCTATATCTGCTCTATCTCAGAAAGATTTCCCTAGGGACTTCTCAAGCAGCATTGTATAATGTCGTCCTCTGAGCCTCATTTATTTCCCACGTCACAGTGATCACTGAGGAGCAGCTCGTAGCTTGTAAGAATTGATGAAGACACAGAGGAAAATCCATAATTAGAAGGAGGGATCTGACTCGGCATTGACTTATTAAAATCTGTTGCCTGTAGTTATGCAACCACCAGAAGGCACTAGAAGGTCACTATAGCACATGCTAGTATGGAAACAGGTTGACTAAAATTTATAAAACCATACATGAAAGAGTGGAGGAGGTTAGTGGGTCATGTGCCATGAGTATGAAGAGCCAGAGAAGGTGCCTACAAACTACTCCACCATGAACTGGGATGCGAATTGAATCTTTGCCCTCGGTGAAGATCATTCTATAAGCGTATGCAAAAGAAAAAAAACAATAATAACACACATCACTATTCCAATAATCTCCCAGAGCCCACCACAGCCCTGCGGAGAAACGGGACAAAAATAAACGTAACCAACTTCAACCATTCTTTTCTATAGCTAGATATTCTACCAAAAGTAACAAAATGCAATTTTTAAGGAATAATTAATTTCTTCATGGCACTATCCCAGGTTTCTCATCATGGTAGCGCCGCTCCTTTCCAATTGCTGCATAGAATTCTTCTACCCAATTGGAATCTCTTCAAGCCATCCAAAATATGTTCCAGAATCAGTTCTTCTGAAGCCCAACTTTCTGCTCAAGCTCATATTTATAGGGCTCCAAGATCTCCAAATCTTGTAAATAATATCACTAGAGATGGGCGAGTCTCATGAGGTTCAGCCATCCTGTTTGTTTCGGGCTGAATTTTTTTGGCACAAACCTGAAGTGTTATTATTATAGTCTGGGGACTCTTCAGAGTGCAATAAGTGGAAGCCCAGAGGAGGTGTGGAAATATTAGTAACACTCCCCTTACCTAACCTCTCCTGGGTATACTTGCAGCATCCTGTGGTTCCCTGGCTGACATCTTGCACCCTGGGATCACCATTGAAGCCCAAGATTGGGCCTCAGTGGACATGTGGGTTGTGCCAACGTCATGCCACCTTGCAGATTTTGGAAAATTCAGGTTGAATCTAGTTCGATCTCGGACAGCCATAATGTATGTTCTGATAAATATACAGGGGTCATCAATATTTAAAGATGGAAGCCTGCTGAGATGTTTCCAGTGTATTGTTTCTTGTCGGTTTAGCTCATCGTTCCACCATCACATTAGAGTCTATTTCATAGCAAACACATCCACCAGCCTCATTGGTTATAGAAACGTAAATTATAAAGTTACTAAAAAAATGTATAATCGCGTGACGGAAACGAGAATTGATTGATCGCTGTATAGTAAGAGCAGATAATCCGATTGTGTAGAAAGCATTTAGAAATGTGAGTTAAATGACTAGGGACTGACATTTTATGGGTGACACATTGTAATTAAAATAAAGCAAGGATCAGTAAACCCTGTCATAATGTTGTTATTGTATTGAATGGGTTGATGGAGTGCTGCACAGCAGGCATTGTCTGTGTGTCACTGCAAGGCACGGCATGTAACTGATGTAATACTGTCTCCAATGGGAAGATATTGCAAGGACAAGAAAGGACGCTCCACGATATCATGAGGTTCCAGAACTTTGCTGGAAAAAACGAAATACGTTGCATCCATGATAAGTTCAAGTAGTAAGCATCTAAGGAATCGAGGAGCCTAAGGCTCAGGGCGCCCTTATGTTCCTGCACTAGGGTCAAGCACAAATATTTTTCAGGCTTTTCTTTAGCTTTACTTATTTCCCAGACTAACATTAAAAGGAACAGCTGAGAGGAAGAACATCAAAATATGTCACAGAGTTTATGATGAAAGCCACTAAAAGCAATACAAACTGGCAGGAAGTCTGCAAATGTGCAAGAAGTCATTTAACTTAGTGATAGTGCTTCATTCTTATTACTCACTTCCTGCAGAACATACTGAGGAGGGGGGGGGATATATTAAGGAGGTTTCCGACGGACATAACCATATTTAGATTTGTAAACTATTAGAAGATAAACATTTTTGCAATTATAAATAGTCAAAAATTTGCAGTTTTATAGATTTTCTCTAACCATCTTAGTGGAGACATCTGTTTTCTTGATCTTTTGACAAAGGATACCACTATGAATGCAGGAACGTTCTATGGTCTGGGGTTTGTCAGAAAGCCAACCATGATTTTCTTCTTGTAGACAGGTCATCAGGCAGGGACACTACATGTATGAGAAGATAACCCAGCCACAATAAGGACATCATGGCTGCGTTTCTGACAAGAGCCAGACCATAGAAAACTTCTGCATTCATGGTCGTATCCCTACAACTGCTCAAGACAACAGACTATCACCACTAAGATGGTTAGAGAAAATTTATAAAACTCTGCAGAATTTTTGATTATTTATATTTGCAAAAATGTTTAACTTTTAATTGTTTTCAAATTTAAATATGGTTATGTTTATAAGACCAGCGTATCATGCACCGATCATAATATTGTGAGCGTTGGTGCACTACATCAGGTTACATGTGCCAGACATAAAATCTTAGTGATTGACAGCCTACCTCGAAGGAATGTTCATATAGAGATAGCTGTCAATCACTGAGCAGGACCACCCACTGGATTCACTTTACCAGTACTGTAAAAAGCAGGGGGGTTTTTTTTCCCGCTGTGTCTCCGCAGCAGCCACAAACGCTGCATTTCCGCAACATGGGGCCTTAGCCTTATGTAGATTTAACCCTGTAAGGAGGTAAACTTTTTGTATCGGAGCACTTTTTGGATAGAAATCATTATTAGTCATATTATCATGACTAAGTGAGGAGCCACCTAATAGCTGTGTAGAAGTATATATGGTATATACAGTGGATCTGAAGAAGTTTAGACCTATAGTTGCAAGTTCTACCAAACAATTTCTCACAAAACTAAACCTAAAGCTGCTCAATTTCTCTATTGTTACATTTATGCTTTAGGATTAGTGTATGCTTTGTGAAATGACAGTAAGCAATGGTGATATAGTACTGTGCAAAAGTTATAGGCAGGTGTGAGAGAAAATATTGCAATGTAGGAATGCCTTCAGAAATAAAAGTATTAATAGTTTATTTTTGTAAATTAACAAGAAAAGAGAACTCTACATCCCATCAATATTTGGTGTGACCTTTGCCCCTTGGAGGAGGAGTCCTGGAAGTGATGATACGGCCCCCGCAGAGCCCGACCCCACCACCACCCAGCCTGTCGGGGGGGACATGAAGAGACAGAAGGATTTGGGTGGCCCCCCCCCCCAAAAACCGGGGTCCCCCCCACCGGGGGGGAACCCCGCTCCCCCACAAAAACCAAGAAAAAGGAAAACTGCTCCCCACTTACAGGCCCCTTATCAATTCACTGCCCAGTTGCATCTCACTCACTCATCCAGTCTGGTTCTGGGATGACATGTTTGATTTCAACAGTGAACTGAGGAGTTTTGAGGGTGGGGGGAGGAGAACAGAAGCCTGATAAATGGAGTAAGAACCATTTCTCTAACAAGAAACACAAATTCATGCCGGTGCAAATGGGTTGGGGGTTTTTAAAAATTAAAAATTTTCCTCTTTGTTTTTTGGTGTGGGGGGGTTTTTTCTTCCCTCCATTTTAAAAATTTTAAATTTTTCAAATTCTCGTTCCACAAAACTAGTGGGGGGGGGGAAAAAAAAAAAAACCTCTCCTTCTTTTTGTTTTGGTTTTTACATCCACAATGATTGACAACCTTTTCTGAAGGGCGTCCATACAGTGATAACTGTCAATCATTGAACAAGACCACCCACTGGACTCCTAAACCCAGGATGAGCAAAGATTACATCAATAAATGACAAGTTATACTGAATTTTTTCCCACAAACCATATATCCATCTACTCCATTCCGCCTGCTTTATCACATGATCAAATTGAATTTTCTATATGACCGGTTCCCTTTAAAAATTTTTGAAAGCTAGGAGATGGATCTGCTTACTATCGGTTCATTGTACCATTATATAGTGACTGTTCCATATATTATATGATACAATTTATGTTTTTGCAGTCAATGATAACAGCAGATTATAAAAACGAGGAAACATTTAGGCAGTAGGTCTGTATTACACCACAAACATCTCCTGTCCTCTGCCTAACATTTCTTCTATATTCACTATGGTTTGTACTTGGGCATTGCAGAGGGATTTCCAAGGACAAAATTTCTGTGTCTGAACATCTGCACTGCAGCATCACATAAGCCGGTTCTCTGCTTAGTGAGACTAAACACTATTATTACTGAAATTAACTCCAGGGCATACACATACATCGGAGAATGTGTTACATTACAGCCAAAAAATACATGCTAGCACACTGTAATAAAGTCTTAATAAAGTGCAATAGACCTCAGCTAGGGTTCTTATGGTGGCCATAGACAACATTATTTCACAGACTGGAATTCGGAATATCAGAACATCTATAAACCTGAATATCAATTTAACATCTGAGCTGTCCAAAAACTCTAGGCCAATTGTCATAAACTGTAATGATTGTAATGATAACAATTAGTATTCTAAAATAACGTTCCATGTTGGACGGACTTAGACATCTCAAGCCCACCAGAGGATGATATCATCTCTAAGATCTTATTGGTTATAGGATGTGAATCATCCCATACGAAAGAGACCCTAGAGGCAAATATATTGGCTCCAAAGTCAGGTCCAAGTAGGAAGTCTTGGGATCCATTGTAGTGTCATGGACCATTAGAGGATCCTCCTGTTCTCTGGCCCTGATATGTTTATAGATCATTGCTCTATAAAATCAGGAATTCCAATAAATAAGGCTCTGAAGAGGCATTTTTGTCTTGTTGTCATGTTGCTAAAATTTCTGTTCATGTTTTTTATTTATTTCTGATTCTCGACAAGTTGGGCAACAACCAATATGGTCACCATTATAGCTACCGAAGTCAAGAGTGGGACAAAGGATAGATAGCAGGCAGTTGCCTTTGCCCCCCATACCCCTACATAGTGAGTACAAAGTTGTTGTTTTAGTAAGGCAATCTTTGGATATAAAGATTTAGGCAAATAGATTATTTATTTCTCTTACTTATATAGTTATATTACCAACATATTCTGCAGCTCTTTATGGATATTGTCAGTCAATGACCCATATAGGGCTCACAGTCTAAGTTCCCTATCAGTAAGTCTTTGGAGTGTGGGAGGAAGATAGATAGGTTGAGATAAAGATATGTATAGATATTTATACTCATTTGGCAAAATCACGTCATTTATCAATCACATAACCTATTTTTTAGCATCTGCATAATAAAACAATTTGGTGTTCCTGATGGATGTGTGCTGGAGAATCTCAATATTTTCCAATTGTTATGTATATTAAGTTTTGTATACATTACATTCAAGTCTAGCATTGAACATATCGAATGGATATTGATTGAATATATCCAATGGATGCCGTGATGGGCACTTTCCTATACAATGGAAGAACTGCATGCTTGATGCATTCTAACCAGAGGGAGGCCAAAGGGACACTGTTTTGACTTTCATCTGAAAAATGGGGTCCTATGGAAATGTATTTACCGGGTGCATTTTTTGGTGTATACATTAGGCTAAGTGAACATAGACACAGTGCGCACTTATCCCTAATTATATTTATTGCATGTTTATTCAATGGGAACCAGTTACTGTATCAGCAACTCCACAGCCAATGATCATATCCACCCTCAAAACAATGAAATATCTGCAGAACATGATGGAAACAATATGATGTCTACAAATAGTGTGCAATTGCCCTAGAAGGTATTAAAAGGTCAGATCGATTTGGGACAATAAACCATCCATACATCCTTATGGACTGATGGTTTAGTGTCCCAAATAGCTCTGTTGTAATGCAGTCTGTACAGTACCTGCCTTAAACTAAACTCTTTATGCATACTCACCAGCTATACTCTTAGAGCCTGCACCATTGTTCCGTGAAGCCAGAAAAAGTACACCTAGGCTTCAGTGCGCATGTACTAGAACTTGGGCGCATGCGCAGAGAGGCTGAGGTGTACTTCACCGTCTTTACTGACCAACTATGCAGACTCTGGGAACACTAAAGATTAGTCCAGTCAGACTCATTGGACTCTTCTCTAGGTAAGTATAAAGGTTTTGTTTTTTGTCTTTTTGTCTGGATAAGACCGGATTTGAACACTAAATCACCGACCCATAAGGACTTGTGAATGTTTAGTACCTCAAATGACATGATAGTAGTAAGTAGATTTTCTTCTGCGGACTTTCTGACTTTATTATACCTATACTGAAACTGCCAGTGTTTCCGTAGGTATAATTGACATGCTGTGATGTTCAAATCGCAGTTTTTGAAATCGCAGGTTTTCTGCTGCAGATTTTTTTCTGCAATGTGTGGATTGGATTAGCCAGAATACCATCCTCTTTGCAGGTACTGTAAAAAGCAGCTTTTTTTGCAACATGGGGCCCCAGCCTTAAGATATCTTTTCTCTTCACTGATCTTTATTAGAAATGGGTCAGCTACTAGTATTAAGCAGACCAAACATAGAACAAGCTAAAGGCCAGGTGCACCAGGTGCTTCAGTGTGCACAGGGATCATATTTTCCATAGAGATGAATGATCTCTTTGACTTTTTGAAGGTAAGGGAGAGGGAAGCCTGGGTGGTGAAATGCCTGACGATTAACAAGTACTTAGATTTTCAGCATCTGAAGCTCCTCGGACAGGCAAAACCTCCTCCTGCCCGAAATCCCATATATCCATCAATAACTTCTTTGTGTATTTTTGTTCCTTCAGTTTCACCTATTGCATGAAACTGATAAAATCTACAAGCACAGAGAGAATCAATCTTTATGGAGGGAATTCAGACATCATTTTAAAAATGGACAAAATCCTCTATTTTGTCACAATTCTAAAGCAAATGGCAACAATGGAATAGCAACAACATCATTATAAACTCTGAACCACGACCAATATACAGATGAACACATTTCTGCTTATGTCTTATCTACATTTCTAAAAAATGGTGCTAATGAAATAACTGCAAAAAAAAAAATTACATCCTATAAAAATATATAACAAAAATGGTAAATGAGAAATTGTAGTTTGTATATAGGATTGTTAGCATATAAAGTTTTTCAAGCTACAGAAAAGTACCTACATGTATATGTGATTTATTTCACCAAGTGATGTGAATATAATTTAATATCTTTATTAATGACCTGGTAGACGGTTTGCAAAGCAGGGAGTCCATATTTGCAGATGATACTAAACTTTGCAAGGTAATCAAAAATAAGGATGATAGTAGAATATTACAAGGGGATCTAAGGAAGCTGGAAGCATGGGCCGAGACTTGGCAAATGAAGTTTAATATTGACAAATGTAAAGTTATGCATTTTGGTCGATGAAATAAATGTATGATTATGTACTTAATAGTAAATTACTGGGTAAGACTGCCACTGAAAAGGACTTGGGGATTATGGTGGACGGTAAGCTACCTTTAGTGACCAGTGCCAGGCAGCGGCTGCCAAGGCAAATAAAATTTTGGGATGCATCAAAAGAGGTCTAGATTCTCATGACAAGAACATGAGTTATGCCTTTATACAAATCACTGGTATGGCCACTCTTAGACTATTGTGCACAATTCTTGGCCCCAGTATACAAGAAAGACATAATCGAACTAGAAAGAGTGCAAAGAAGGGCAACCAGAATTATTAGGGGAATGGGTGGATTGGAGTACAACGATAGATTAACAAACTTGAGGTTATTCAGTTTTGAGAAAAGACGTCTACGGGGAGATCTAATAACAATGTAAAAATACATGAAGGGACAGCACAAAGAACTTTCTAATGATCTTTTTACCCCTAGGCCAGTGACAGTGACAAGGGGACATCCTCTATGACTGGAGGAGAGAAAGTTTCACCAGCAACATAGAAGGGGATTCTTTACAGTAAGAACAGCGAGGCTTTGGAACTCTCTGCCCCAGGAAGTGGTGATGGCGGATTCATTGAACAAGTTCAAAGAGGGCCTGGATGCCTTCCTCTAACAGAACAACATTACGGGTTATGGGTTCTAGATTTTAAGGGCACGTTGATTCAGGGTTTTATACTGATTGCCAAACTGGAGTCGGGAAGGAATTTTTTTCCCCATGAAATGGGTCAATTGGCATAAGCCTCATGGGGTTTGTTCAGATGCTTTGTTACACACTGACTCTGAAGTATCAGCTTCTCAGCATGCAAAACATAGTGAAGAGATGGACCAGGGAGCCGTGGAGATAATGGACATGTTATGTATGTCATCTCATACTATGGGGGGGCCTCCCACGACTACATAATAGAGCCAGAGTGCCGGTATTGCGCTGCAGCCGGAACTCTTGCTCTATTGCGCAAGCGTGGGAGGCTGGCAGACGTCAAGAAGAGGAGAAACTGGCCCCACCGAAGGAAGTGATGTCCCATGCACAGAAGATAAGGACAGGAAGACAGGTAAGTATGATGGAGTGGGGGGGCTGAGTTAGTTGAGAAGGGCTAGTAGTGGGCGGGCTAGCTAGGGAAACAGGGAAAGGGTGTGAGGGAGGGAGAGAGGGAGGGGGAAGGGAGAGAGGGAGGTAGTGTGAGTCAGCTCTGAGTATAGCGCAATGCATCATGGTAGTTGTAGGAAAACAGAACAGGAAGCTACACATGTACACAAATTCAGAAGATGCCAGGAGTTCCCAAAGAAACCCAAAAATCACTCAAAACACTGCTAAAAGTATTTGGGTGCACTTATTAACCTATTAATAGCACTAATTGAATTGAAAAATAATTTTTTGCCCAGAAAACCCTTTTAATAAGTTCCTCAATAGTGTCCAGTGTACAGGCTGGGAGATGATGCCACATGTTCAGAATAGCATAGTGTAACGTCTCTGCCTGGTCAGGCCTCTGCGCCGCCCTCCGCTCGTGCGCTGCAGTGCAGGAGGTGTGTTCAGTTATTATTCCTTGTTTTAGGTTCTTCTTGTATTGTCTGAACACTGACCTATTCCCTCATCTCTGTAATTAATTTTCCACCACACCCATCTTCTTCACCTTGGTTTCCCTCTGTTCCTCAAATAGTTAATCTTAGCCTTACCTGTGTGATTGACAGCCTTTCTGCCAATCAAGTCTGGGGCGGGTTATGGACTTCCTATAAACAGCCCTTCAGCCCTTACAGGTTTTCAGGCTATTGTGACTTTGTCCTTGCTAAGCTTTCTACTCGCTCTTATTGTATTGTACTTTCTGACTTTTGACCTTTGGCTTTCTTGTGACTACTCTTTTGGATTGCGATTTGGTACTGCTTTGTCTCTCTGGCTTTGACCCTTGGCTTGCTGACTCCTCTTCTGTGTTGTGTTGTCTTGTTTGTGTTTAGTGTTTACACTTGTCTAGAGAAGGGATTGTCACCCAGTTGTCGTCTGTCGCCTAGGGCAGTTCTGGCAAGTAGCCAGGGATTGTGCTCCTTACCCATAGGAGCATATTGAAGTGACTGTATATTAGATGAATATGTCACATTCAGATAGTATATTAGTATTGTATTTGGTCTCTTTAAATGTCTTTACACAATTTTTAAAGTTAAAAATTTAACCTTTGAACTTAATACATTTAATTTAATATATTATTTTCTTAACTTATCTATATAAATATTATGATTATTTTCGCTTTTTTGCTGAGAGGGTTTTATCTTGACAGTGGAGTGACTAGTGTATTAAATTGCTTATAGTACTCTTTTACCACTGCACTACAGTATATTACAGTACCATAGGCGCACTTTTGCATACAATTGTGGCTAACCAGGACTCTCACTGCTCTCCACATTGGAGAAGGGAGTGCAAAGCCCATATTTACCGCTAAACACAAGGCTGCATTGAGATATTTCACAGCTGTATGCAAAGTACCTTAAACAGACGGCATATTTTTTGCACCTGACATCTTTATCTGATTCCAGGTATGTATTATATTACTGGGTATTCATACATGCTTTGCATGGAGCTGTCTGACACCTTTTTGTTCATAAAGACAGAGTTTCATAAAATGTTTCTAGAATTGCCTCTATAGAAAATTGTTCATGGTCTGCAGAACACACAAGAATTTCTGATCCTATCAATAATGTGGAGCTTATATAAGCATTGTAAGTACCTGCACTGTGTATAACAAGGACCAGTAATCCTTGCCATGCCTGCGATTCCCATCAATCCTCTTTTCTTCTAGCAATCACATTTCCTGCACTCATTTTAATAACTATTTTGTCTAATACATTTTACAGATTAATTTTTGCTACTATCATGAAATTTGCTGCCAAACTATAGACACACATGAACAGCATGGTAACCCAAAATATCTATATAGGGTACTAAATGGACATGCATATGCAAACTAATGCAGAATTTCCTGTATATATATATATATATATATATATGTGTTATACTGTAAGTGTAGCGTCCCTCTGGGAGCACTACAGAATTTTATATATGGTGACTATATATTGGGATATATACATAGTGTGTATATAATGTGTAGTTATTCCCTTAAATGGGCTGTACCACTGTGAGTGGGGAGCAGAGATTTGGTAAGACCTATCTAGTAAGTTCTGGAAAGGAGATGGAAATCGGAGTCTTTTCCAGGCCTTTGAGAGGTGAGGAAGTGCAAAGAAGGAAGGAAGGCTGAACCAGGACTGTAACGATTGCGGAGACCAGAAAGCCCAGTGCAAGCCGCAGGCAGGAGAAGGAAACTATCCCTACTTGGCTGATATGATAAAGGATTGTGTGCTGGACTAGAATCTGAGGATAAGTGTTGTATGGGCCTCAAAAACACAACCCTGCCTCCGCCACAGGGCAGAATGGGCACTATGCTGATCTACACCCCTATAAATCTTATTCCTGAATGACCATCATGGGAATTCCAACTCCCATCTGGCTCAGGAAGGCTGACAACATCTACCATCACCATCAAGTACCCTGTAGGCTCCCTCAGCATTGCACCTGACCTGGAGAAAAGCTGGAGGATTTTGTCAAGTTTCTAGCCACCATGACCATTGCAAGCATTAGTATTCCCAGCCGCCTGGCATTCCCCATCGTGTATGTATAAGTTTTTTAATAAGTTCCTAAAAAGTAATCTTTCTACTGTCTAATACTTGTAATATCAGAAGAGAGCTCTGACAACCACTCGCAGTGTTTGACAAATATAAAGCTGTATCTAAATTTACAGGGTGCCAAAATAAACCAAAGGCCAGTAAAAATAAACTGTAATGGATTTAGATATTAGCATGATTGACATTATCTTTCTCTAATGGTAACTTTAAAAAGATCTGTCTCCTCTCCTGACATGTCTGGTTTAATAGATACCGTAATTGTAATCTCATAATATAACAATTCATTCATTAGGCATCTTCGCTGAGCATTCTGCATTGGATTGTTCCTCTGTTATTCCTACTGGAAACATATAAATAAATTGAAGCCTGGGTGTTACAAGTTGAGGCTGTGTCCCTTTACACACTCACACTGTCCAGTCAGTAACACTAACAGGTCCTCTTTAATTCCTGATGTTAACACCAGTCTCTATTTTATTCCCAAAACAGGAAGCTGAGATCTAGGATCCTCTTTGTCAGTGTCTTCATTACCAAAGGACTACTTTAGCTGTAGCTGTGCTTGCAAGACTGACATGAACTGAACACTGTGGTTCCCATCCTGGCTAATAAGTTATTTGGTAGAAGGCCAAAGTCAAAAATCTATGTTTTTTTTTCTTAAAAAAAGGAAAAGCAAAGAGTTGGCAGTGCTTGTGAAGTACAATTTCATTTACATAATGCCCAGCATGTAGACAATTTTGCACTCACCCAAATGAGTTTTGTAAACTAAGACACCCCGGGACTCCTTCTTGGAAGGGATGTGGTTGAATTAGCTAGGATGGAAGAGACATGGTCTTTTCGGCCTGACACACTTAAAGGGGTTGTCTAGGATTTTTTTTTGAATGACCTATGCTTAGGATAATACATACCGATCTGATTGTGGGGGCCAGCAGCCAGCCCCAACATGGATCAGCTGTTTGGGATGGCTTCCAATCTCTGTACTATACCGTGCACAGAGCAAGAAATAGATATCTCCGTACCCTATATAGCAGCTGGGCGCCATTACTGCAGCTCTACTCCTATTGACTTTAATGGGTGCAGAGCTGCAATGACAGTGTCCAGCCAATACTCTACAAAGTGGCCAGGTGCTGTAGATAAATTGGCTGTTCAGGTTTGCTTCCAAGCTGCATTTACAGTGCTTGGCTACTATTCACGGTACTAAGCTATCTGCTTCTGGCTCCATACACTGTAAAGTCGACCCACCACCCCAATGAGATAATTATGGCCTATCCTAAGGATAAGCTGAAAAATCCTTTACAACCCCTTTAATATTATTTACACCGAAACAGCGCCACCCTTTATTTATGGGATTTGTCTGGTGTTGCAGCTCAACTTCATTCACTTGAATGCGACCGAGCTGCAATACCAGGAATAACATAACCTATGGACAAAGTGGGCGCTGCAGATCTTTCCATTTTATACAATACCGTTTAGTTCAGTTCAAGTAGAAATTACAGGTTTTGGGTGGTATTGTCAAGGAATTACAGTATTTGGGCATGAGGCTGGGGCAGTGAAACATAAAAAAAAAAAATCATACTCACCTGTCCTCCTCACTTGTTCCGGCAGAAGTTCATGCTGCATGAGACTGCTGAGGTCAATCAGTGGCCCATGGAGAGCCCCCGACGACGGTTGTGAATGATGTCGCCAGTTCCTTTCCTGTGACCTCTGAGGTCACTGATCGGCCTAATTTTCAGTGAGGACTTCTGCCAGCAAACGTGCACTGGACTGGACAGCAGCGGGGGGGGGGGGGGGTGTTGGGGGGCAGAAGAGTATGATTTAAATTTTTTAATGCTTCACCTGACCCGGCCTCCTGCCCAAGTACTTTAATTTCTGAACAACCCCTATAAGTAGATTCAGTATGAATGTACACACGTGGACAAAATTGTTGGCACCCCTCGTTTAATGAAAGAAAAACCCACAATGGTCACAGAAATAACTTGAATCTGACAAAAGTAATAATATATAAAAATTCTATGAAAATGAACAAATGAAAGTCAGACATTGCTTTTCAACCAGGCTTCAACAGAATTTTTTAAAAAAGAAAACTCATGAAACAGGCCTGGACAGAAATGATGGTTCCCTTAACTTAATATTTTGTTGCACAACCTTTTGAGGCAATCCCTGCAATCAAACGATTCCTGTAACTGTCAATGAGACTTCTGCACTTCTCAGCAGGTATTTTGGCCACTTCTCATGAGCAAACTGCTCCAGTTGTCTCGGGTTTGAAGGGTGTCTTTCCCAGACGGCATGATTCAGCTCCTTCCAAAGATGCTCAATAGGATTTAGGTCAGGGCTCATAGAAGGCCACTTCAGAATAGTCCAATGTTTTCCTCTTAGCCATTCTTGGGTGTTTATAGCTGTGTGTTTTGGGTCATTATCCTGTTGCAAGACCCATGACCTGCGACTGAGACCAAGCTTTCTGACACTGGGCAGCACATTTCTCTCTAGAATCCCTTGATAATCTTGAGATTTCATTGTACCCTGCACAGATTCAAGACACCCTGTGCCAGATGCAGCAAAGCAGCCCCAGAACATAACAGAGCCTCCTCCATGTTTCACAGTAGGGACAGTGTTCTTTTCAAGATATGCTTCATTTTTCCGTCTGTGAACATAGAGCTGATGTGCCTTGCCAAAAATTTGATTTTTATCTCATCTGTCCATAGGACATTCTCCCAGAAGCTTTGTGGCTTGTCAGCATGTAGTTTGGCAAATTCCAGTCTGGCTTTTTTATGATTTGTTTTCAACAATGATGTTGTCCTTGGTCATCTCCCATGAAGTCCACTTTGGCACAAACAACGACGGATGGTGCGATCTGACACTGATGTTCCTTGAGCTTGAAGTTCACCTTTCTGGGCTCTTTTGTTACCATTCGTATTATCCTTCTCTTTGATTTGTCATCAGTTTTCCTCCTGTGGCCACGTCCTGGGAGGTTGGCTACAGTCCCATGGATCTTAAATTTCTGAATAATATGTGCAACTGTAGTCACAGGAACATCAAGCTGCTTGGAGATGGTCTTATAACCTTTACCTTTAACATGCGTGTCTATAATTTTCTTTCTAAGCTCCTGAGACAACTCTTTCCTTCGCTTCCTCTGGTTCATGTTGAGTGTGGTATTCACCATGTCACCAAACAGCACAGTGAGTATCTGTAGCCCTATATACAGGCCCACTGACTGATTACAAGATTGTAGACACCTGTGAGGCTAATTAGTGGACACTCCTAGATTTAACATGTCCCATTGGTCACATTATTTTCAGGGGAACCATCATTTCTGTCCAGGCCTGTTTCATGAGTTTTCTTTTTTTTTAAAATTCTGTTGAAGCATGGTTGAAAAGCAATGTCTGACTTTCATTTGTTCATTTTCATAGAATTTTTATATATTATTACTTTTGTCAGATTCAAGTTATTTCTGTGACCATTGTAGGTTTTTCTTTCATTAAACGAGGGGTACCGACAATTTTGTCCATGTGTGTATAAGGCTCCATTCACATCACATTTTTTTTACATCAGTTTTGCATATTTGTTTAACGGATGCAAAAAAAAGGAAGGCTGTTTACCTATAGATCAATGTACAAAAAACAGATCCGTTTCTGACGTTTTTTTTCTTACGGACACAAAGGTATTGTATACTATGTTTTTGTGTCCTACAAAAAAAACAGACATGGATCTGTTTTTTTTATTTGTTTTTTTTTTTTACATTGACTCTATGTAAACAGATGGCCATCCGCTTGGTCCGCTTTTTACATCCATTTTTTGCATCTGTTGTAAGAAAAGTGGTGTGAATGGAGCCTTATTCTGTTTGATAGGATGATGAATCAGGAGAATAGTCGATCACTGCACCAGATTGGGAGAAGATCTCACTCGGCTCCATTTATCATGAAGCATAAACTAACAAAGCAAAGAAGAAGCTCTTAAAATAATCTGATGTGCTTCATCCATGTTACAGGGTTTTGCGCAGGACGGCACATACATCAGCGGATAGGACGTATCCAGAGATCCAAGCCGTATCTTCTCTCTTTGACATCATCATTAATCATCCTCTCGTGAAATATGGCCGGCCACCATCTGTCTATAGGACAGGAGCAAATCAGCACACTTTCTGCCGCCATCACATCAGGCTTCTGCTAACTATTTTTAGTCACCCAGAGTCAGACTAAACTAAACAGATTTGTGTACGTTTCCTTACATCCCCAGAAGACGTCTTGGTCATGTGTTTCTGGAAAAGAATTAATGATTTATGGGCAGATTTTACAAGAAAACTGTGAGTGAATCATGTAAAACAAATCTGCACTTCAGAGGGAAAACTGCAGACCTCCAGGAAAAGTGGGAGGTATAACTCACACACAATTCACACTTGTCATATACAATAATGTCATAAAAAGCCGTATAAGATGTATTAGTATTAGAAGAATTACATAGGTAGATACTGTAATAATGTACGGTGTGTGATTTTTATTGTGTTTATACCGACATTCTGATAATACATTGCCATTTGTGGTTCGGTGGCTAGGGCGGCACCTAAAATTCTGTCACTAAGATAAACCATTTTAACCCTTTAAGCCATGGCCCCAAGTAGCGTAAGCAGTTTTACAGTAATTGCAAAGTGGATGGGATTCTAGCTAATCCCATCCACACATTGCAGAATAATATCCATAGCGGACTGACTATAATTTCAAGAAAACGTTGAATTTTAGTAAATCACAGCATGTCAATTATACCTACCGAAACGCTGGTGGTTTCCGTATAGGTATAATTGAAGCAGAAAGTCCGCAGGGGAAAATTCTGCAGACTTTCTGCGAAAAGCACTTCAGAAAAAATGCAATGCATTTCTACACCAGTTTTTCCCATAGCGCTTTTTGGCTGTGGCTCCCCATGTGGGGCCTTAGCCTAATACTACTCATGCACGTATCTATTCCTGAACGTTCTGAAGATATAGAAGGTAAAGTAGTGAACGTGGGGGTTTCCTCTCGGAAAATTCTATTTTTTTCAAACTGGAGGACCCAACACGTCTATTCAATTCAGTTACAGTCTACTGAGTCCATGAGGATTGTGTAATACTTTATTTGACCTGTTGAGGCACTGCAGGGGAACTGAATGCTTGTAAATCACAGTATATCAATTATACCAATGGAAACGCTGATGTTTTCCGGATAGATATAATAGAAGCAGAAAGTCCACAGAGGAAAACTCTGCGGAGTTTCTGTGAAAAGCGCTGCGGGAAAAAATGTTATGCGCTACCACTGCGTTTTTTCCCGCAATGCCTTTTAGCTGTGGCTTGCTACTTGGTCCCTCAGCCTTAAACTGATGGCTAATGTGAGCCTTCAGGATACAGCATATTTTTTTGTCTCTCCCTCATCCCATTATGAGCTCCGTAACCTTTATCATTCACATTCTAAGGTCTTGTTTTTTGTATTTTTATGACTCATTCTTCGGTGCATATGTATTTTTTGTAAATATCAATATGGCCGCAGATGTTTTCCACTTTTTCATTTTAGTTTTTTCACTCCCCACCTTCCAAAAGTCATAACTTTTTAATTTTTCTGTTCAAACAACCATATGAGAGCTTATTTTTTGCGGGACAGGTTGTACTTCATAGTGGTACCATTTCATATTTTACACAATGTTCTGGGAAGCAGGAAAATTATTCTGAATTGGGTAGAATTAGAAAAAATACTGCATTTGACCATTTTCTTAGGTGTTTTGCTTTTTGGGCGTTTGTATATTCTGCAGGTTTGTATGATTACGGCAATACCAAATTTATATAGCTTTTATTATGTTTTAACCTCTTAACAAAAATCCAAATTTAAAAAAAATAAAAATCATAGAGACTCTGGCACCCATAACTTTTATATATTTCTGTGCATTGTGGACTGTGTAAGGTGACTTTTTGTGCAGAGCTGTAGTGTACTTTGCATTTATACCATTTTGGGGGTTGTCTGATGTTTTGATAGTTTTTATCAATTTTTGGGAGGGAAACAAAATGGCTAAAAAATGGAGGTTTGGCCATTGTGATTTTTTTTTTTCCCACTATGGCGTGCACCACACGTGATATTTTTATATGTTTGTAGTTCGGGCATTTTCAGAAATGGGAATCCCTAATGGAACAGATCTGTGTCATACACCAGTCTTAATATAGGGCCCGACTGGCACAGGGACCGAGATATTTATGAAGAGGCTGCGGTCAGATGTCCCTGCACCAGAATGGAAACCTTACATTATAAATGATGCCAGAAAACTGCTGTGAGTTATAATGTCTAATGTGCTGTGGCGTCTGCGCCCTGGTCCACCCTCAATCCCTGCCCAACTCTGCTCACATTCACACAATGTGGTGAGTGAGTTGGCTCCTGGATGTCATGGAAAAGGGTTGCCGCTCCAAGCGACAGCAATGCGAAAGAACATGTCGCTGCAGACTCTGGTCGTGAACATTGCTTTGCCATCCTGGTCAACCAATAGACCTTTCTGTGCCAATTTATGGCACACTAACTTGCTATATCGTGCTCTCATGCTATTCACAGGCGTAGTTGGAGCAAAGATTTTACTCTGCCCTTTGCAACAGACTAACTTATTAAGGCATGTGTTTTTTTGTATTTTTTATATATTTTCATAATTGCATTCATTCTCATTATTGTATTAAACTATATTTTTGGCCCCACTGGGAACTTTTACTACGTATTACAATACATTATGCCTTACCTATTCATGTGAAATATCATAGACAGCTACAGCAAAGGCAAATCATAAAATCATGGAGTGCATCAAAATAATTTTACCAAAACCACTAGTCAGGCCGCACATGGAATTGTGGACAGTTTTGTGCAAAAGTGCACGAAAATGACAGTAGAGCTTAAGTGGTTAATAATAAATACATAAATAATAATAATAATAATAATAACAATAATAATAATAATAATAATAATAATAATAAATAATATAATAAAAACATTAATAACAATAATAATAGAAATAATAATAATAATATAATAAACACATACATAAATAAATACATAAATAATAATAAAAATAATAATAATAATAATAATTTATATATATATATATATATAATATATATATATAATAAACTGGTGGACTACTGTACCCAGAAAGCTGATCAAAACTAGGGCTATTTAGTTCGGAAAAAAGACGACTGAGAGGTGACCTAATAACTATGTATAGCTTTGACAAAGATCTCTGTCAGAATCTCTTCATAGCCATGACTGTAACATGGAGATATTCTGTTTGTTTAGGGAGAAGAAGGTTTACAGAAACATAGAAGAAGGTTCTCTACTGTAAGAGCAGTGAGACTATGAATCTTTCTACCAGAGGAAGTTGTCACGGGGAATTCAGTGGATACCTTACAGGTTATAGTTATTATTCAATTTCTGGTGCTGGGACATTGATCCAGTGATTTATTGTGATTGTTGGGATGGAGATGGGAAGGAGTTTTTCTTCTAAAATGAGGAAAATTGGCTTCTATCTGATGTGGTTTTTGCCTTTTTCTGGATCAACATTGCCGGGTACTATATTAAACCGAATAGATTTACTGTATGTCTTTTTACAGCCTTACAAACTTACAAAGTACTATCAGCAGCAGTTTATCGACAGTTTTAAGATTGCAACAAGATATTTTTATACATTGCAGAAAGTAGTAATAAACTGATAGCTGAAATAATCAAAATGTTTTGAAGATATATGACAAATATTTTACAATGACTTGCTATAGAAACAGTGTTAAAGGTAGTGTTTTATAGCAAACTCTGGTTTTGGATGTACAGTGGGGAAAAAAAGTATTTAGTCAGCCACCAATTGTGCAAGTTCTCCCACTTAAAAAGATGAGGCCGGCCTGTAATTGTCATCATAGGTAGTCCTCAACTATGAGAGACAAAATGAGAAAACAAATCCAGAAAATCACATTGTCTGATTTTTTAAGAATTTATTTGCAAATTATGGTGGAAAATAAGTATTTGGTCAATAACAAAAGTTAATCTCAATACTTTGTTATATATCCTTTGTTGGCAATGACAGAAGTCAAATGTTTTCTGTAAGTCTTCACAAGGTTGGCACACACTGTTGCTGGTATGTTGGCCCATTCCTCCATGCAGATCTCCTCTAGAGCAGTCATGTTTTGGAGCTGTTGCTGGGCAACACGGACTTTCAACTCCCTCCAAAAGTTTTCTATGGGGTTGAGTTCTGGAGACTGGCTAGGCCATTCCAGGACCTTGAAATGCTTCTTACGGAGCCACTCCTTCGTTGTCCTGGCGGTGTGCTTGGGATCATTGTCAGGCTGAAAGCCCCAGCCACGTTTCATCTTCAATGCCCTTGCTGATGGAAGGAGGTTTGCACTCAAAATCTCACGATAAATGGCCCCATTCATTCTTTCATGTACACGGATCAGTCGTCCTGGTCCCTTTGCAGAGAAACAGCCCCAAAGCATGATGTTGCCACCCCCATGCTTCACAGTAGGTATGGTGTTCTTTGGATGCAACTCAGCATTCACTCTCCTCCAAACACGACGAGTTGTGTTTCTACCAAACAGTTCTACTTTGGTTTCATCTGATCATATGACATTCTCCCAATACTCTTCTGGAACATCCAAATGCTCTCTAGCAAACTTCAGACGGGCCCGGATATGTACTGGCTTAAGCAGGGGGACACGTCTGGCACTGCAGGATCTGAGTCCCTGGCGGCGTAGTGTGTTACTGACGGTAGCCTTTGTTACGTTAGTCCCAGATTTCTGCAGGTCATTCACTAGGTCCCCCCGATTGGTTCTGGGATTTTTGCTCACCGTTCTTGTGATCATTTTGACCCCTCGGGGTGAGATCTTGCGTGGAGCTCCTGATTGAGGGAGATTATCAGTGGTCTTGTATGTCTTCAGTTGATTTCTTCACACCAAGCTGCTTGCCTATTGCAGATTCAGTCTTCCCAGCCTGGTGCAAGTCTACAATTTTGTTTCTGGTGTCCTTCCACAGCTCTTTGGTCTTCACCATAGTGGAGTTTGGAGTGTGACTGTTTGAGGTTGTGGACAGGTGTCTTTTATACTGATAACAATGTCAAACAGGAGCCATTACTACAGGTAATGGGTGGAGGACAGAGGAGCCTCTTAAAGAAGAAGTTACAGGTCTGTGAGAGCCAGAAATCTTGCTTGTTTGTAGGTGACCAAATACTTATTTTCCACCATAATTTGCAAATAAATTCTTTAAAAAATCAGACAATGTGATTTTCTGAATTTTTTTTCTCGTTTTGCCTCTCATAGTTGAGGTCTACCTATGATGACAATTACAGGCCGGCCTCATCTTTTTAAGTGGGAGAACTTGCACAATTGGTGGCTGACTAAATACTTTTTTTTTCCCCACTGTATATATATATATATATATATATATATATATATATATATCTCTTAGAGATGGGCAAACCGACTCGACCCAAATTGCACATTTTTCAACATGACACTGCGGCCCAATCACAGGCCTCAGTGTTGACCCGGGGAGCATGTCATCACAGGAGAGCACCGAACTTCACAGGAGAGCGCCAGATGTTACCAAGGAGGTGGAGCAGACCGCCAGAAGCCGCGAGGAAGCCCAAAAGAGGTAACAGAAGGTGAGTATGAATAATAATGTCACTTTTCATTTTGACATTACTTTGGCTGTGTTTGCCTTAGAGAGCTAGAAATTGGATAGATATATTGGATAGTCCTAGGAGCCATAAGAGTGCTCTACACTGTTTTGAGCCTTTTTAAGGTGTGGTTCAACAAAACGAATCCTGAGAGGTTTGCCCATGTGTTACCATTTAGGTATAGGCAAACCCTTGGATAAAAAAAATAGCAAAAATAAAAGCAGCACTCTATTGACAAAGGTCCCGTGGAGTTGGATTGTAATATTGTGGTTGTTGGGTGAATAAAGTCACTATCTTCACCTGAAGCTATAGGAGTGTTGCCTCTATTTTTGCATTTTAGATAGACAGATGTGTAGCCTAAGATACAAAGGTTAAACCACAAATACAGCTGAATACTAAATAAGTCCACAGGCATCAATTACATCCTCATGATAATTATCCTATGATAAATTATGTAATACACAATGCAAATCAATAGTAAATATCAGTTGATGTGTCAGTAAAAAAAAAAAAAAAAAATATATATATATATATATATATATATATATATATTTGTGTAACTGATACATAGTGAATATACAGAATATACAGTCTATGCCCACAACAACCATCTACTTAGATTTACGATCTAGTGGAGCGACAGGCCCACATTCATTCTCATGCTGTCGTCTCACATTTGCTGACCAAGCCCAACCATTTAGAGGTGCTGCTCCCCCTCTTCAGCAGCAATTGGGGCCCAGATCGTATAAAGGGCACATGTACTCTGGGGCCAACCTCCCTTGATGGCTATTCCTGACTTCATTGGTTATGGCTAGTGTTGGGCGAATCAGCTGGCAATGACCCGGATTCGTCCCAAATATTCCAAATTTGAGATTTATGTCGGACGGTAAATTATTACATCCACTGGCTTATCTATAGGGGTTTTAGTGGTCACCACTGCGACTGGACCCACAGGTCACCCGCAGCACGCTAGGACTAGATAAACTGTATTGCTCTCCTTTCTGATTTCCTTTGATGGCTGGCAGTTTGTGCATTTATGTAAATATATGACCCCTACCCCCTGGTGCAGTGGAGTGAGAAGATTTATGATACACAGCCTTACAATGTCAGAAAGGAGAAAATTAACCCTTTCATGGAAGAAGTAACAGTTGTTCAGGAGCATATAGTCAAGGAGGAATTCTGTGGGGTAAGCTCAAAAGGGGGGAATTAATATGTGAAGGCACTGACATGGATGGGAATGATGGGAGGCTTCTGCGCACAGACATGTCTTTATGGAGAAGGAAAGAGAAATGTAAATGCTGCTAAAATGTATGGATGAGACACAGCTGACGTTTGCGAGAAGTTGCACAGGGAAGCCCAAGCTGAGCTTCTGCACCAGGGCACTAGAGTGCACCAACCAGTATAGAACTGGCTTATCCTTGTGCTAGTTGTGACTGTAGCAGAGAAACTTTACACGAATGCTTATCAAATCAGGAGGCCTTAAAGAGGTTTTCCAGGGTAAAAATATTGATGACCTATCCTAAGGTTAGGTCATAAATACCATATTAGTGGGGGTCCAACACCCAGCACCCCATAAATTAGCTCTATGCCTAGTGGTAAAACTAGGGTACTGCAGATCAGCATTAGTTTTGCCACTACACAGAGAACTAAGCTGTCTGCTTCCTGCTCCATTCTCTGTGTATGAGTAGTCGAGAGTAGCTATTTGATGGGGTGTCAGACCCCCCACAGATCTGATAGTACTGACCTATCTTGAGGACACGTCATCAATATTTTTAGCCTAGAATCCCCCTGAGATGTATTTTTACACCTGTTGTCACAGTCTGGTAATTTTCTTTGCAGTGGGATTCTTGTCCTGGGTAACTCTGAATCACATTTTTCCTAGAAAGGAGCTATAATATGCTGTGGACCTTCTCTGTGTATCCTACCTGTCTACTACTCTGTCAATTATTCAGTTGTTTATATGGCAGGTGAAAATATTTACCCGTGTGACATTGCCCTTATGGCCTGGCATGCCAGTCATAGCACAAATACTGCTGAGTGTGCACCTGCTTCCCTTCTCCAGAAGTACAGCAATGCTACATTGTATATTCAGCAGACTATTGGTTCCATCACAAAAGGGCACACAAAGACATAGAAAATTAGCATTTTGTGGCATGATGTTTTTTCTTAAAGATCTGAGCAAGCAATTCTGATGTGAAGGTGATGAGAGGAGGGGGGAGGTTAAGGGACAAGAGAGGTGTAACTATTTCCTACTTTGGCTTGTGCATGAAAAGTAAAAAGTCCCATGCTGAGAACAAGCCTGTCTACAGACTGCTGTAAGAAATGGTTTGATCTGTAATACTTCAAAGAACCATAAAGTACAACATTTTCAAAGGCAGGATGGAAAGTTTGTGGTTGTGTGTGGAGGCTCTTCCATCTCCAGTTATATTTTCCTACGTTATAATAGCACGGCTATCATTAAAGCGTACATGTCCTTTCATCGTACTTTTCAGGATTCACTGTTCTGTGTGTACACGAGGAGTAACAATATTTCTTCCCATTATATGTATTGTTGTTATTCTTGTATTCACTGTTTTTGAGAGTTTCCCTTCTGACTGCTACATCAAGGGTTAGTATTGCTCTCTGAGCTGGTGAGATGACATTACTTACTATACCCTACGCACAGTGAGTACAGGAGAATCTAGTACACAGTGAGTGCAGGAGAATCTAGCACACAGTGAGTACAAGAGAATCTAGTACACAGTGAGTACAGGAGAATCTAGTACACAGTGAGTGCAGGAGAATCTAGCACACAGTGAGTACAAGAGAATCTAGTACACAGTGAGTACAAGAGAATCTAGTACACAGTGAGTGCAGGAGAATCTAGTAAGGGGACACAGTGAGTACAGGAGAAGCTAGTACACAGTGAATACAGGATAGTTTAATGCACAGTGAGTGCAGGACAAATTTAGTACACAGTGAGTACAGGAGAATCTAGTACACAGTGAGTACAGGAGAGTTTCATACACCGTGAGTACAGGAAAATCTAGTGCACAGTGAGTACAGAAGAGTTTTATACACAGTGAGTACAGGAGAATCTAGTACACAGTGAGTACAGGAGAAGTTAGTACACAGTGAGTGCTGGAGAATCTAGTACACAGTGAGTACAGGAGATGCTAGTACACAGTGAGTGCAGGAGAATCTAGTACACAGTGAGTACAGGAGAAGCTAGTACACAGTGAATACAGGAGAGTTTAATGCACAGTGAGTACAGGACAATTTAGTACACAGTGAGTACAGGAGAGTTTCATACACAATGAGTACAGGAGAATCTAGTGCACAGTGAGTACAGAAGAGTTTTATACACAGTGAGTACAGGAGAATCTAGTACACAGTGAGTACAGGAGAAGCTAGTACACAGTAAGTGCTGGAGAATCTAGTACACAGTGAGTACAGGAGAAGCTAGTACACAATGAATACAGGAGAGTTTAATGCACAGTGAGTACAGGACAATTTAGTACACAGTGAGTACAGGAGAGTTTCATACACAGTGAGTACAGGAGAATCTAGTACACAGTGAGTACAGGAGAAGTTAGTACACAGTGAGTGCTGGAGAATCTAGTACACAGTGAGTACAGGAGAAGCTAGTACACAGTAAGTGCTGGAGAATCTAGTACACAGTGAGTACAGGAGAAGCTAGTACATAATGAATACAGGAGAGTTTAATGCACAGTGAGTACAGGACAATTTAGTACACAGTGAGTACAGGAGAGTTTCATACACAGTGAGTACAGGAGAATCTAGTACACAGTGAGTACAGAAGAGTTTTATGCACAGTGAGTACTGGGAAATCTAGTACACAGTGAATACAGGAGAGTTTAATACACAGTGAACACAGTATAATCTGCTCTATAACTGTTTCTCTGTAATAGGCATTGGTAACTCTATTTAAATATGACACCCATTTTACAGCTGAGAAGAAGCCATAGCTGTGGGATCTCTGCTGTATTCCACATACATGTATGTAGTTGGCACAATATGAAAGTGTATGCTAGCTGTTAGAAATGGTTGCACCTTTCAGGATTTGTTTTGTTTCGGGTCTGGACAGCTCGGGTCCAAGATTCATTTCGGGTCGAATAAGTTTGATACGAACCACACCTTAAAATGGTTTAAAACATAGTGTAGAACACTCCCAGGGCTCCTATGAACCTATCTATCCAATGTCTAGATCTTTAAGACAAACACAGCCATATATAATAGGTATAATAGTATATAGTAGGTGGAGGTCCAGGGGAGGTGTAAAAAAATTATGACATCATGACACTCTGTATGCCCATGTGACCATTGGTGGCCCAAACACAGGTCTCAGCAGTGTCCCCAGACACATGATGTTACCAGGAGAGCACAGGACACTGCAAGGAGGGACAAAAAAGGTAATGGAACTAAAGTATAATTTTTATTTTTTTTTGTCCTTTTGCTTGGTTTCATAAAAAAAAATAGCCCTTTATCTGTAAAAATAACAAATTATTTATCTGGCGCTGCAAATGCTGTAAAAAATTAAAAACAACAAGACAGAACTGTTGTATTTTGGTCACATTGGGGGGAAATTTTCTAATGTCATTACACCAGCCATATGGCACAAAAGTGGCACGTTTTGGCACACGGCCATTTGAGCCAAAAATACAACACTTTGTCCATTTCCTGACTTGCTCTCCACTTTGGGTAGAGCAGAGCAGGGATCAAGGCAGGTGGGATCAGGAATGTCTTGGCCAGATAGAATTACTATAACTCACACCAGAAGACTAGCATAAGGTATACCTGAAATCTACCCCAATCCCTGACTGGCACAGATTTCAGTTCTGGTGCAGGAAACCTCCTGTAATGTGCCAGAATGACTAAATACACATTGCCTGACAAAGTGATGAAAAAGTCACATATAACCCCAAATAGTACCAACAGAAACTAGAGCTCATCCAACAAAAAACAAGCCATTACAAAACAATAAAAAAAAACTTATATCTCTCAGAATATGCTGACACTAAAACAAATTATTTCTGGCAAATAAGTGTGCAAAAATAGTACGAAATTAAAAAAAAAAAAAATTAAAAAATTTGGTATCTCCATAATCGTACTGATCCACTAAATGAATTTTACATGTTATGGTGAAAATGAAGATGGCAAAAATGCAATTTTTTCCATCCTGCTCAAGAAAAGTTAGCTAAAATGGTGCAATGCAAAAATCCAACTCATCACAAAAAAACACAACCTCATATGGTAATTTCGACAAAAATTAAAAAGTTGTGGCTTTTAAGAAGTGAAAATGGAACAAGCTAAATAGTAACTGACAAATAGGAATGAACGAACCGCTTCAAAACAAGCCAGGTTTGTTACAAATTTTCAAAAAATTTCTGGTTTGGCTAAACCCAAAATTTGGTGGTTTTGCCATCCATGAAATACTATTAAATTTTCTGGTCTCCTCAGACCCCATAGTATAAGAGAAGGCCCAGGGGAGAAAACATAATGAACAGTCATACTCACCTCTCTAAAGCTCTGTCATGGTGTCCAGCAATCCATCGGTGTCCTCTGGGCCTCTTCTGGTCTACTAAATGACGTCAGCAGCTACTGGGTACCTGTGATCAGGCCTTAGCGGTCATGTAGGGCATACCAACATCATTCAAGACTTTGGAAGAGGCTCGAAGAGGATACCAAGAGACCACTGGACGCTGCAGGAGGTGCAGGAGAGGTGAGTAAGATTGCTTGTTATGTTTACTCACCTCCCCTAGACCTCTGCTTTGAAGAGAACCCAGATCTAAATAATAGCATTTCCAATTTGGACCAGCAAGTTTGGCCCAAAACTAAACAGGTGGAAAAACCAATAAGTATACGGCCAAACGAATCTCATGAGGTTCTCCCATCTCTACCGACAAATTGGTATTTGTCCTTAAGGGGTCAAACAAAATCACAGTATCACAAATCAAAAAATATTATGTAATCTGTGTTTTATATACAATGTATGTGAGAATTTGTCAGTTGCGCTGTTTTTCTGGAAAATGCAGACTATTGAGGACACTAATTCATAACACCCAATAATCCAGCGTCCGGCATTGTTATCGCTGCCTTTCTCAGCTCACTGATCAAAAGAAGCGTCCCTGTTCTTGCGCCTTCTTTTATGTCTTTTTCCTGATTTTTAAGAGAACAAATAACAAAGCATCATATCAATTATTCACCAGTAATGCTCTTCTGTCTTCTGGCCGGGTTATTTTTGCTGCCAGTGTAGAATGGCTATGTGCTTGTAAGCACTAACTACAAAAATAACTCATATCTCGCACATAATCAAATTTAGCATCTCAAGCACAATCTGGTTGTAGGCATGTGCACTTAACCCTACCTGCTGTCACTGCCAGCTAGGTATTAACAAGCCAGTAAATCTATCCCCGGCCACTGGACTGACTTTGGTTTTTGCCTGTCTTAATCTGTAATACAAGAAGGAAGTAAAGTGCACGGGTGCTTTTTATGTGACGTCTATGAAAGCCGCAGACATTGTGTATTCAGATCATCAAATAAGGATTTATCTCTGTAGTATGGACAGGATTGTTGGACCAGAAATGTGGCTTCTTTCAGCACAATATAAACTACAGGGAATGGATATAATAATAATAATAATAATAATAATAATAATAGTCCTTTAATAGTCCCACAATGGGGAAATTCAGTGTGTTACAGCAGCAAAGATAAGCAGATACAAATACAAATACAACATGTACAGGAATGTTCCAAGGTGAGAGGCATTACATTGATAGCAGACAGACAGATAGGAAGTAGGGGGGGGGGGGGGGGGGGGGATTTAACAGGCAGAGAGATATTTCAGTTCTCTGTGTGTAATGATCTCCGCTTAGGTCGGTGTTGGTTGTACAGCCTAACCGCGGTGGGGAGGAAAGACTTCTGATAGCGCTCCTTCTCACACCTAGGGTGGAGCAGTCGGTCACTGACAGTACTGCTCAGTGCGATCACAGTCTCATGCATGGGATGGGACTTCTTCTTCTGCATGGAGCTCACCACGGACAGTATCCTTCTGTCACCCACCACCTGCACTGGGTCCAGTGGGCTCCCCAGGACAGTGCTGGCCTTTCTAATCAGCTTGTCAAGTTTATTTCTGTCCCTGGTTGATATACTGCTCCCCCAGCAGGCCACTCCAAAGAAGATGGCTGATGCCACTACCGAGTTGAAGAAAGTTCTAAGAAGTGCTCCCCGGATTCCAAAGGCTCTCAGCTTCCTAAGCAGGTAGAGCCTGCTGTGGCCCTTCCTGTACAGGGCCTCCATATGATCTGCCCAGTCCAGCTTATTATTAAGGAGCAAACCCAGGTACTTATAGGTGTTCACAATCTCGATGCCCGTCCCCAGGATGTCCACTGGTTTAGGAGGGCTTCTGCCTTTGCGGAAGTCCACCACCATCTCCTTGGTCTTCCCCGCGTTAATCTTCAGGTGGTTCCGGTGGCACCAGTCCACAAAATCCTGGTTCAGTTCTCTGTACTCCCTGTCATCATCATCTGTGATGAGACCCACTATTGCAGAGTCGTCAGAATATGTTTTTTTAAAGGGGTTTTCCAGGCTAAAAATATTCATGGTCGATCCTAAGCATAGTTCATTGATACGAGATTGGTGGGGGTCCAACAACCAGCACCGCCATTGATCAGCTGTTCTCACAGAGAATGGAGTAGGAAGCAGACAGGACTGTTCTCTGTGGGCTGAAGAGCGTTACTACAGTTAAGTGCATAGGACCTGATCTGCAGTAACCTGTTCTGGCAACTACGCAGAGAACGGCGCTGTCTGCTTCCTGCTCAGTAGCTGTGAACAGGTGATCGATCGTAGTGCTGATATTGATGCCCCACCTTTACAAAGATGATCAATAGTTTTAACCTGGAAACCCCTTTAGTATTAGAGTTATTTATTTATTATGGTTACCTATATAGCGCCATCATATTCCATCAGCACTTTACAGACATTGTCAGTCACTGTCCCATATAGGGTTCACAATCTATATTCCCTATCAGTATTGTGAAAGAACCCCCGGGGGCCAAACCGCCTGGGCCAAACCCCGGGGTCCTCTTCATATAAAACCACACCACCGCCAGTGAGTGCCGGGTCACCAGATAAATACAAGACAAGCCTTCTAAATTTTATATATTTATTAACCCCAAATGGGCGGTATTAAAATCTAACATATACAGATCAGAACAGATATGCAGATATATGCAAGCATTAACAGTTACTAGTTACAAGATACAGTACAAATAAAATAAAAGGGATTAAAGGTGAAATAATTACTTACCACATATGTCCTTGATGTGGTTCTATAGTCCAACACTCACACATGCTCTGTCATGTGTGAAAAAACAGTGGAGGCTTTCAGCATGTGGCATAAAACGATAATCCCGCCTGCAGCTCCATAACAGTCTCTCAGCATTAGTCCAATAGCAATCACAAAAACCCCATGGTCTGTCTGTAACAACCTGTAGCATCATCCCAGCACAACTTCATAGCATGATCTCAGTGTAATCTCCCGCATAATCTCCAGTGTTAGTCTCCCCCACAGACCCTTACCTCATCTTTATACCCTTATGCCCCCCCCAGAATGAGGCACCGGCGACAGACGCTGATGAGTTAATTCAACACGCAGACCCTTTGTATGTAGATGAGACAAAGTGAATTGATACCCTGTTATCAGCATATCTGATCAACAGCCCAGGCGGAACAATGCACTATTGTTTGATCAGCCAGGGCTGATAGGATACAATGGAGCCCTATTGTTCCAGCCTAGACGCTACTGCCAATATGCACCTAGGCTTGTAGCTGCGCACAGTATGCAAGCAAGGAAGAAGGGATATCCTATAACAAGAGACCAAAATATAGCGGAGTTATGGCCATATTTAGGCAGAATCATCACAAGTATGTCTTTGGAGTGTGGGAGGAAACCAGAGTACCCGGAGGAAACCCACACAAACACGGGGAGAACATACAAACTACTTGCAGATGTTGTCCTTGGCAGGATTCAAACCCAGGACTCCAGTGCTGCAAAGCTAACCACTGAGCCACCATGCTGCCCTATAGAGTTATATATGCTTCTTAATATTTTATATCAATTGCAACATCTTTGGGCAATATTTTTAGGAATTTGAGAAAGAAAATATTTATGCATATTTATATAGAGAGGTATATTGCCCTAGAACCATTGCCTGTATATATTGCCTGTGGAATAATAGAGAACTTTATGGCAAGTTTTTGGATGAAGTTGAGTGCCAAGTTACTTCACATGGTTTAGCTATATCAATAAAAGGTGCAGAAGTGTAAAAGAGACAATGGAAGAGGAACATAAAAATGTGGAGATTTTCTAGTTCCTGACTCCTAACATGCTACCAATGCCAGTTACAGTGGCATCATACAGGAGTTCTCCAACATGCTCCCATTACAGAACTCATTAAAGGGGTTGTCCTGTTATAGACACTTATCCCCTGTCCTGTGGATAAGTGCCCGATCACCGGGTCCCCCAGTGTTCAAAAGGATGGGGGACCGAAAATCACCCTAAGGTCTCCTTGTGAATGGAGCACCAGTGTGCTTGTATTACCTGACCCACTTTTATTGGGCTGTGTGCACATTACGTTCCTGGCAGCCCATTAGAAGTAAATGGAATGCTGGTCCCACGAGCGCACTGGTGCTCCAGTCTGCAACAGAGACTTCATAACAAAGCTGGCTTCCAACAGTGTAAATGGGAGGATGACAGGAACATAGTCTGAGAGCACCATACAGCTCATAGAACTTGCAAGCTTCCTTGTGATCTGAGTCACAATTTTAGGAGCAGAAGACAGGCAGTGCTCTTCCTACCTATCCAAGAAGTAGTAGGAAGCTGGAGTCATCTTAGTTAGATTGATAACTTACAGCACAAGTGTCACTTTGCAGTCAGGAAACTGGTCATCATAGCCCTGTTCATTTTCATGGAACTTTGTGTGCGTGACAGAGACTGAGGGTACTTTTGGAGGGACCTCATAGCTACAATCCAACCTATGAGCCTCTAACCAGGTTGGACACCCTCTTTGTAACCTGCACCCCATAGCCTGGGCATTGAAGGCATTTTATAAAGTTTATGGAAGACTTGAAGCGCACTTTTAGAAGGAGACTGCCCCAGCAAAGGAGACACTGACTTACCCTAGGGAGCATCATCGCACAGCTCCAGTTCCACCATTGTGGTGTTTCTAAGATTTGTTGTTACAGATGTTCAACACTACACTGCATGGAACTCACTGAGTAAAGTTTCATCATAAAATCCATTTTATTAATTAATAAATAATAAAAAGACATCGCTAGTGTAAGAAAAAAGACACAGAACACAGTCCCAATAAAACAACATCCTGGATGGTAAGTAGCAACATGAAGGGAAAATGCCTGAAAAGGTCTTAACCATAACAATATGTGCACAGCAAATCCATATATATAATATATGCAGGCATGCTCATCCTGCTGGTCGGTAGTATACTGTTTAACTAGAGTTGTCATCAGAATTTAGACTTTAAAACCAATACAAAGTGTAGTATCTCAATTCTTGATACCAAAATGATACTTTTCCCAAAAAAAACAAAAAGATATAAAGTCCTCCATTGTCTTCTAAATGTCTAGTATCTTTAGTTTAAGCTATTAATCTACGGGGCTTCCGGATCCATTCCGATAACATGGAACAGAATAGGGCGTGCTCTATAATCATCCATGTTATTGGAACAGAATGGATCCGGAAGCCCCATAGATGTGAATGCATCATGGAATGCAATTGGATGTCGTCCCACTACATTGCGCGATAAACTCGGCCCCCAACTCGGATGCACACACGGTCACGTGCATGGGCCCTAAGCAGTGCTGATTCCTAACTCCTAATAGAGCAGAGATCATCAAGAAGCCACTTCCTGGGCCACGCGATATTCTTCTCCCTACTTCCTCCCTCCTTCTATGATTTGGCCCTCATACAATATATACAAGTCATGTTTAGCACACAAAATATACAATGCAGCTTTGCATTATTCTAAGTAGTCTTTACAGGAAGCTCCCAAAATGTAAGAAATATTCAGTATCCATTTGTATAAAATATATATTTCCACCACTAGGACTGCCAAGCTATACAAAATGTAATGGATTCTCAGTGTCCCACAGATTAGGTGAGGGTTAAAGGGTCACAAACAATTGGCAAAAACATTCCGTGTAGCTTGCACAGGTGCACTGTAATGGAGAAAGAGCAACTCAGTTCCGTTCCTCATCTTGCATGGGCAATGTGAAGCAATGATGTCATGTGCTGATAACTGTACAAGCCTGGTATACTGCCAGGGCTATGTGTACATTTAGACGCATGGACATTGTATAGCCTCAGCTTTATACAGGAGCCAGTGTGTCTTGACATTAATGAATTAGGCCACATGCTCTAAATTTAGTCCCTGTATTTCTACTATATCTGTTTAACCTGTAAAGGATGTGACCTAGTTTGGTACTTAAGGGCACAGAACATTTTTTTTTTTTCCATTTCACATTCTAAAAGTCATAACTTTTTTATTTTATTGAGGAAATAGTTATAGGAGGGCTTGTTTTTTGTGTAATGAGTTGTAATTTTCTAATGCACCATTTTGGGAACATTTAGCGTATTGATCAAATTTTATTAACTCTTTTTCAGCAAGATGGAAAAGAAAGTCAATTTGCCATCCGTTTTTTATGTCCTTTTTTTATGTTGCCTTTATTCTGCCAGTTAATACGATTATGGGGATACCAAGTTAACTTTGCCTTTTTATGTTGTACTACTCTTGCACAATAAAATCACCTATTTGCCAAAAATAATATGTTTTAGTGGCACCATATTCTGAGAGCCATAACTTTATTTTTCCTTCATCGGAGGTATGTGAGCCTTTGGTTTTGCAGCAACCTCTGTTGTTTGTAAGGGTACCATTTTGGGTTATATGTGACTTTTTGATAAATAAATATATATAGATATAAAAACAAAAAAGTGTAGCAGCACTCTGACACAGCACAAGGGTATAAAGAGAACAGAGATAGCATTACTGCTATTATTGGCACCTACAAATTAATATGGTGTATAAACTAGAATTTTGAGGTTCTTATTTATACATATTTGATCAAACAGTAGGAAGCCCACCTGCCCCGACAAGGCGACCTCATTAAGGTGGGACCCTAAACTAATACCTCTATTAAACCCAAAATAAATCTACAATGTGAACACAGGGCAATAACATACCTCTCTTGGACCCAAAACAGGTCTACAATGTGGGTCCTCTAGATCCTATTTGCCCTGTGTTCATATTGTAGACCTGTTCTGGGTCCAAGAGAGGTATGTTATTGCCCTGTGTTCACATTGTAGATTTATTTTGGGTTTAATAGAGGTATTAGTATAGGGTCCCACCTTAATGAGGTCGCCTTGTCGGGGCAGGTGGGATTCCTACTGTTTGATCAAATATGTATAACTAAGAACCTCAAAATTCTAGTTTCTACACCATATTAATTTGTAGGTGCCAATAATAGCAGTAATGCTATCTCTGTTCTCTATATACCCTTGTGCTGTGTCAGAGTGCTGCTACACTTTTTTGTTTTTATACATTTTACCACAGTAGCTTACACCTGTTCACATTGGGATGTGCTGTCTGAATCTTTTTTGTATATACTGTATATATAGATATAGATATATATCTATATATATACACACGTGGACAAAATTGTTGGTACCCTTCGTTTAATGAAAGAAAAACCCACAATGATCACAGAAATAATTTGAATCTGACAAAAGTAATAATATATAAAAATTCTATGAAAATTAACAAATGAAAGTCAGACATTGCTTTTCTACCATGCTTCAACAGAATTTTAAAAAAAAGAAAACTCATGAAACATGAGTTATGGCCTGGACAGAAATGATGGTTCCCTTAACTTAATATTTTGTTGTACAACCTTTTGAGACAATCGCTGCAATCAAACGATTCCTGTAACTGTCAATGAGACTTCTGCACCTCTCAGCAGGTATTTTGGCCACTCCTCATGAGCAAACTGCTCCAGTTGTCTCAGGTTTGAAGGGTGCCTTTTCCAGACGGCATGTTTCAGCTCTTTCCAAAGATGCTCAATAGGATTTAGGTCAGGGCTCATAGAAGGCCACTTCAGAATAGTCCAATGTTTTCCTCTTAGCCATTCTTGGGTGTTTTTAGCTGTGTCTTTTGGGTCATTATCCTGTTGCAAGACCCATGACCTGCGACTGAGACCAAGCTTTCTGACACTGGGCAGCACATTTCTCTCTAGAATCCCTTGATAGTCTTGAGATTTCATTGTACCCTGCACAGATTCAAGACACCCTGTGCCAGATGCAGCAAAGCATCCCCAGAACATAACAGAGCCTCCTCCATGTTTCACAGTAGGGACAGTGTTCTTTTCAAGATATGCTTCATTTTTCCGTCTGTGAACATAGAGTTGATGTGCCTTGCCAAAAATTTCAATTTTTGTCTCATCTGTCCATAGGACATTCTCCCAGAAGCTTTGTGGCTTGTCAACATATAGTTTGGCAAATTACTTTTGTCAGATTCAAGTTATTTCTGTGACCATTGTGGGTTTTTCTTTCATTAAACGAGGGGTACCAACAATTTTGTCTATGTGTATATATATATATATATATATATATATATATACAGTATTTTTTTTTTTTTTTGGAGACAGTGTGACCAAAAAGCAGCAATTTTGTTATGTTTTTTATTTTTATTTCTTACAGCGATCATTTTGTGTTCTCTTTAATGCTCTGGATAATGTTCTGTTTTTATAGTATAGGTTGTTATGGTCACGTCAATACCAAATATGGCTTTTTATTATTATTATTATTAGTCTGTAAAATAAAATATGGCTATTTAGTTGAATTCTTTATTTTATTTTTTATTTCATACTTCTAAAGGGTTAAACTGCATTTAAGGGGTTAAATAGCCACAAACTGTGTTTTTACGTTTCCTCTTACTAGCTTTGTAGCTCAATGACAGGAGCCACGATGCTAGTAATAGTGCAGATAACCAATGTGGCCATTGACTGGCTTCAGTGGTCTCCTGCTGGCTGCATGTATACTGACACCAATGAGGACCACCAGAGAGGCAATGCTAGATCACCAGAGGAATAGACAGGTGAGTACCGATTCTTATATATTTTATGCTATAAAGGAATAATAAAGGGTTATAGTAAACACGACATATAGTTGACCTCACCGACTGTCAGCCTGCACGCTGTGTTGTTAAAATACTGATGGGAACAAAGGTGTTAATCTGCTGACTAGTTCCATCTTTTGCTGGTGGCAGGCAGAGGGGCAGGATCTTTTTGTCTCCTGCTCAAGTCAGTTGTCTTACAGCCAGGCAGAGAGTGCGGAGGAGGAGGAGCAGCATGGCTGATCTCTTGAGACAAACAGAGAATATCTCTTTATATATTTAACCATAATATGAGACCTAGGAATAGCAGAGTAATGGAACAACACAAGAAGATGCTCCAGAATGTAGGATTTCCTATTTACTAAGGCAAGCATGTCAACAGGGTGATGAACAGATCCAGATCCTATTTAAAATGCAAAAATATAAAAAAGCAAGCAAGCTTTTTTTCCTTCATAGGCCACATAGTAATAACTAAGCAAGGCAGCTAAATGTAAACCAACAATAAACAGTGCGCTGATAAACTCTCCCCAGAGTCTAGAACCCAAAGGAATATCATGATGGTGAGAAGATATTCATTGTAACAGTGATCTGAATTTTAGCTCTGCTGATTAAAAATTCATGTACTCTCTTAATACAGATTAAGACCACACATAAAGTGATTCACACTCTGCACATTAATATACTGAATAAATCAACTCAGAAGTGATTATCTTATTACTGAGCCTCATAGACGATTACTGTCCTAATGGAAATATTAAGTAGCCAAGGTCTATATAGTCTTGTAAAATGACTCTGTCGCTCTTAGTTGGCAATTTACTAAAACAATAGACTGGTATTTCACAGTACATATTCGTGTAACAAAAATACTCAGGACACAACTAGAGATTTTCAACGTTTTGCTAAATTGAGGTTAATTTTTAAGGGTTATTCCAGGCCCTGCCTCCTATTACCTGCCATGGCATTCCTAATGGTGTCGATCACATGCATGTACGCTGATTCCCGAGTCCATTTAGTTAATACAGTGCAGTAAGGTATTTGTTCCTGACTTTGCTGGTATTTGACATTGTATTACTGTCCTCTGCCTGCCCTGACCTCCGCCTAGGTACTATTGTGTCCACCATTGCACTGCCTGACCCTGAATTCTGCCTGCTGCCATGATACTGCCGTCAACTGCTCAGCTCACATCAGATGTTGCTAATCGAGACTACTCCTGGGAAATCTAGACAGCGAAGTACAGATCCCTGTGCAGGGGTAAAGGGTGAATACCAGGGAATACTTAAGATTCTGTTCCTGGATTTAGCCCTAAGCCACGTTTGTAGCAATCCAGTAAGGTGTGTGATAGTTTTATAGCCATGTAAAAAGGACGTAGGGAATTGGCAAGCATGAGAAGATAGAACTTTGATCCATCACTTGAGCTTGTAGCATGAAGTCTCTTCCTGGCTTTTCCCTTTACCACGTCAATGGATGGAATTGAAATGTATTAAGTAAATACATAGACATCTAGTAACTCTGGCCCTGACCTAAGGACCTCTGCCCTTCACAGGTTGATATCTGAGGAGGCCCATGGAGAAATGTGCAGGTGATTCACGACAAATCTTGCAGAAGAACCTGCAGTAGAATTTCCATCAGTCTGGCCCTGACCTAAGCTCCTTTGCAATGCTAAGGGTGAGAGCCCACAGAGAAACCTACAGAGGAGCCACGGCAATAGCCACTCAATTTCAGGTGCTTTTTACTGTAGTGACTTACAGTGGAGAATGCTGCACAATTTCCTTCTCTTCAGCCCGTATGGAGATTTTTGCTGATTTTTCTACTTTAGTAAATGCAGAATAGAGTGAAAAAAAAGATTAATATCATGACCATTTACATGGACCATTTACAACCATACTAGACTATGGCTAGCTAGAAACATGTAAAAATTCAACACTGCAGACAGAGACAGATGGCATTATAAAGCTATAATAAACTCTAGGCAAAGTGAGACATTATTTTCAATAGGAAACACTGTTTCCTGTCACACAAGAGCTAGTGTGTATTCAGCTCTCAAGCATTATTCTCGTGGAGTCGGTTCTCACTGGGAATAAATCGGAAGAACTGCGCGTGTGTTTTTCCAGAAGAAAAAGGTACTGATCAAATATTATGTGATGTGATCTCAAACTTCCCACTAAATCAAAGTAGTCCCATCTAATGGTACCGACTAGTTCTCCTTCAGTAAATCATTATATCTGTGGCAAACCTAAGTCTAAGGGTCAATAAGGAGAAGAAAAGACATGAAGTAATAAAAGGAAACACTAGAAATAAAACGGCCAAACTAAAATGAGTGCGATCTGACCTCCTAACCCCTATCTCTACAAATATATTCATTGCCTTACAAGTCTTTACTTCACCTTTACTTTCCACCTAAACTGACTGCCGTCTTGTGAACTTCATTATTGTGTCAATCTGTCTAAAGTACACTCCAAGCAAAGTTGATACAGTTTTTGCCCACTGCAAGGTCTGAGGGGTACAGGATTCCAAATTCTTGATTTGTATCCTTATGTCATGCAGCATCTTTTCAGGTCTTAAAGGGATTTTCCCATGAACATATCCAAATTTAAATTTGTAGACAATTAAAAGTTTTTGCTAATATAAATAATTCATAATTTTGCAGACTTTTATCTTGGTTGGAATCCAATGGATATGACCATCAATACAGGAACTTTCTATGGTCAGGGGCTTGTCAGCATGTATAAGTATTAGAACTTCCTATATATTTCCCTTTCCCTTTGTAGCCATTCTTAGACTTGGCTCAAAAAAACGCAGCAATATCTGCAACAAAAAAAAAAGCTGTTTCCGCAATGTGGGGCCTCAGCCTTAAATGGTTATTCCCAGCTAATAAATGGGGAGCATATTGCTAGAATGTGACTTAAGTGTACGATTGATGGGTGTATGACCTCAGGGACCTCCAGCCATGCTGATAATAAAAGGGTCACGGTGCTGGTTTAGGGCTGCACCCAATTCTAGGTTTTCCCTGGACAGTGGGTGGAAAGGCCAACTCCAGCACCACTCCATTTGAGAGAAGGCAATGGTAAAGTAGAGTCCCTCTGTTCAATTACCATAACCATTAAAGGGAGTTCATCATGTTAAAATGCAGTCTAATCTGTAGGTAACATGTCATAGAGCAGGTGGAGCAGAGATGAGTGATATATAGTTATATATAGTCTACTCATTGAAAATTCTGTTCATTCCAGGCTCAGGAGTCCAGTGGACAGTTGCTCTAAAATTTGGTGCCTATAGACTAGACTTTTCAATGTGTCGTGTTCCCTTTAAGCAAGTTAAACATTTTCTTTATAAAATCAACATGGAAGAATATAGAGAATTCATTCAGTTGGTCAACTGTGTACGGTCTAATTTCCATTATCTGGGCAAAATGCATGCAAGAAGCAATTTCACGTTGTTACAGGTGTGACAAGCATATGCCATAAAAGCAGACTGTTCAGCTGATATAGGTCTCTTGGCTTGTGTGAACCTGGTGTGAACCTGCACAGAACTCCCCTCTCCTGAGGAGCTACATTGTTTTCAAACAAGAGGGTCGTAAATTGGCCCAATAACCATTGAAAGATCATGGAGGGGAAACAAACTCTAAAGTTTTCTCTCTGTCTTGCAAAAATTTTGCTCTTCGGTATGGGACCCTCTACTACATAATCACTTGTGAGGATGCCAAATATGTGTGTTATCTCTCTTGGATCTTTCCCCAATAGGTTCCTTGGAAGTGGGAATCCAACCCTGGTTGGTATCACTTATTCACCTACTGCATGGCAAGAATCTGTACAGAACTCCTCTTTCCAGAAGAACTAAATTGTTCTCATACTATAGGGTCAGAAATTGGTCCAATTGTCATTGAAAGAGCAGAAAGGAGAACAGACAACAAACTGTTATGTCCTGGCCGGCAATAGCGGGTTCCATTTTGCTTGTTGCTGTGGGGTCCTTTCTCCTCTATTCAAGTCACTGAATTGTAAGGATACGAAATATCTTTTTTGAAGTCTTGGCTTTATATTTAATGAATTGTATTTATTGTGAAACATGTGCTTCCATATTGTTGGGGATTTTTTTACGTTTTTTTTTCCTTCAGATTTTTAACCCTTATGTTTTTATTTTACATTCTCTATCCCAAGGATTTATATGAAATAGCTTTACATTTTTACAAGCGCTAACCAGCTTTGATTTTGGCATACAAGGTGTTAAACAGCAGAGTTCATGGACTCAAAAGAGCAGTTCCTGATCAGACGGTGGCAATGCCCGACACTCAGCATGATGGGAATCCTCATGATGGTGCTGACACCCTCCCATAGCAAGCAGAAGGGTAAATCTATGTGGGCTTGTCAGTGTCAGATTGGCCCACCACAGTACCAGAGGTTCTTCACCCAAATTTGAAGGGTTCAATGGTCTATTTTCTATAGGTTATTGGATAGTAGGCCCCAAGAAATTTCAGTCCAACACTAATGCTCGTTCAAGTTTTCTGCTTCTTTTCTTGCAGCTGCTGTCATCTCCTTACCATCACACTTACTCTTGCACACATAAACACATAAAATGTGAGGCATCTGACAAGGACCGAAAGGTCCACCTACATTAGTAATTGACAACTTTAAGAAAACAATACCCACAAGCTAGTTTTGTTTAGTTCAATGGGATATCTATTCTTAGATATTGAACTCTTTCTAGTTCCCATGGGCAGATACATATCAATTACACACCTGAACATGTCCTTCGGCAAACCTAACTCTATCCTTTAGGACGGCCATCATCTTGACTTCCTCATCTAACTTTGCTGAGCTCTATGTTCCAGGGTCGGAGTTTTCTTTCATTTACCTTGTCCTGGTTTGTAGAGATGAGTTGATTTATTATGATGTATAAGAAGAGAATTTGACTCTCTGCTCCATCATGAATCAATGTATTTCTGCAACAGTTTCACTTTTCGGGGAACCTTATAGTCTTATTGAATTTCACAAGTTATTGAATTAATAATGGATGTAAGAAAGTCTTTCAGGTCTTTATTTTCAGGAACTCACATAAGAATAGACCTTGAGATTCTTCGTTTTCCTCTCTTCCTGCTTAGCTTGCTTACAGAACACATTTATAGCAATTGCTTATCAAACAGACATTTTTTGGGGATGAATTTGGGATCTTTTCCTCTATTGGCATTATTTATAAAGAACATTAAGTGCATTAACATTTTAGTGCTATCATTAAAGAGGAATTGAGCTTTCTAGATCCTAGGTTTGTATGTCTCCTGTTAAATAAATAATGAGAAGAAGTGGATGCCCGCCAGTGACTTTCTGGGAGATTGAAGGGCGTGAGAAAATCCAATAGTTGGCAGACCACGCTGTTGCCAGCTGCGTGTATCATAATTGGACATCTATAACACGTCTATTGTAGTTTTATACAATCAGGGAGACTGTAAATCTAGAGTAGGTTGAAAGGACAGTATGTAAAGTATGTGTCAAGTGGCCATCATTTCATTAGTTCATTATTCTGGGACCCAACAAGGACCATAAACCCTGAAGAAGGACCTTTCTAGCTAGGTTTGAGGCCCTGCAATTGTAAATTTGATCCAAATAGTTGCTATTGTTATTATTATAACACTTTACTATTATTCCTCTCCCTAGCACTATGATTTTTTGTGGCAATGTAGAATGTGGTATAAACAAATATACTAATGCAATAATATGTAGATACATAAGGGGGTTGTTCCATGAATAATATTCTTATCTAACCCATAATTATAACCAATGTTTGGATTTAGAATGGCGCCATCTGCTGTTTCTATTAAACAGTTTTTCTGTGTCCACCTCACTAAATGTGGCAAGGTGGACACACATGCTCTGTCTGGCCTTTCTTGGTACTGTTTTGTGTATGCAAAAGGATTCCTGGTGTGGTGAACTGGCTGCCTATGATCCGCTTCTCTTCTTGTCAAAGAAGATGGTAAGCAAGAGAGTGAGACACTTGTTCAAAAAAACGAGAAACACTACAGATCCGCCCAGCATACGTGAAGGATTAAAGCAAGGTAGATCAGGACTGAGCATCTGTGTCCACCTCAGCACATTCACTGGGGTGGACACAGAAAGGTTGTTCAATAGAAACAGGAGCTGATGCATAGTGGCGTAACTAAAGTCTTGTGGACCCCGTTGCAAGCTTTGACTAAGACTCCGTAACTCATCCCTACAGTGTACTCTTGATGGGCGCTGCAGCGGTATCCTATAGACTTGAAAGGTATATAGCTATAGTATTTAACAGTATTTAACATGCTTATTGATATAGCGCCAGCATTTTCCACAGCACTTTACAGATATTCTCAACAATGTTCCAAGTAGGGCTCACAATCTAAATTCCCTATCAGTATGTCTTTGAAGCGTGGGAGGAAATCCATGCATACATTGGAGAACATACAAATTCCTTGCAGATGTTGTCCTTGGCTAGGACTCCAGCGTATCAAGACAACAGTACTAACCATTGAGCCACTCTGCTGAGTAAGCAGTTCAGTGTCCCGCATGTAAACAATGCTGGGAACTCACGCTTTGGGAAGCAGTCGATCTGTGGGGGTCCTGAGAGTCAGACCCCCGCTAATCTAAAATTGACGGCCTATCTTAATGATGAACCGTCAATTTTTAAAAGGGGCTATCCCCTTTAAAGGGGTATTTCAGTTACTTGCTCTTGACAGGTCATCAATAAGAGATCAATGGGAGTCCAACACCCAGGACAATACATCATTGGCAGAAGAGATGGGTGCTCACCTCTACTGCCTTCAAAGTTCAGCATAGTGACCTCTCATCCAGTGGTCTTTACAGGGGACACAGCGGTCAGAGTATCAGGTTGTCCCTAACCACTGTGGTGATGCTATTATTTAAACATGCCTATGTCCTCAGGTATTTCAGGAATTACAATAGAAAAGTACCACCTGCTGTTTATACTGAGCAGCCTTTCTATGTCCACCTCAGTAGATGTGGTCACACATGCTCAGTCTTTCTTCTCTATCTTTCTACTCTTTTGATTACTGTAGTTTTCTGGCCTACAAGTCATAAAAAAAAGTTGCATTTTTTTGCGCAAATCAGTTTTTCATGCTCAAACTTTTTAATGTCTGAGCCACTTTCCTTGCCACTTTCCCAAAAAGGGGGTGTAGCAAGGGCATGCCCTGCCAGATTTACAATCATATGCACCACAAATCTGGTGTAAATAATGGAGGAAATGTATGTCATCCATATGAGCCTGGTCATTCATATATGAGGTGCACCCTTCACTGGCTCCGGGCTATGAAGACTGGCGTAAGTAATGACAGTCTTCGTAAACCTGCCCCAATATTCTGGTGATAACCTGCATAAATTCCTAACTAAAATCACAATTCCTTAAGCTAGCGCTGTTCCTGACATCATGCATAGTAAGATACTGTATCGTATTTGTTATAGTTTGCCTGAGCAATTGCATAGTAGCATTCACTGTACGGATTAGGTGACAACTGCAGATATTCATCATCTTGTGTTGTCAGTAAGAGCTCCTCCAGGCTGCTTCCTGTGCCCTGTATTTGACATATGGGTGATACCATACAGTCATCTATCTTACTCCTCACACAAGATATTCTCCCTTCAGATCTACAGTTAGATGTCAAGAGAGAGATTTCGACAAGAAATATGGCAGCAAAAAGCAGCATTTGGATAATACTAACATAATCTGCTTAGACTTTTCTTGGTGGGGGAGGGGGGGCATTATACTGGGGGTAGAGATGGAGGTGTTCAAGTACAAGGAGGTAGAAGAGTTTGATATATCCCCCCCCCCCCCCCCCCCCCCCCCCCCCCCCCCCCCCCCCCCCCCCCCCCCCCCCCCCCCCCCCCCCCCCCCCCCCCCCCCCCCCCCCCCCCCCCCCCCCCCCCCCCCCCCCCCCCCCCCCCCCCCCCCCCCCCCCCCCCCCCCCCCCCCCCCCCCCCCCCCCCCAAGTAACAGATAGATAGAGGGATAACCTTGCCTGATCTTACAGTCTAAAGCTGGCCGTATATTCAGCTGTCAGCTATTTCTCCTGACTCCACCATAAAAATGCACACCTGTGGCCATGGCTTATCTCCCACAGGAATAAAAGAGCGGCATGGTGAAATCCAATATACCCAATCCTTTACGTTAATATCTCCTGTCAGCATGGAGTCTATATACATTGGGATATTTATCTTGAGACGACAGGTGCTTCATAGGGCATCATTTTCAGGAAAAAAAAGGATATTTGGCAATAGTGCAAACTTTTATATACTCACCTTAGGGCAATTTCACATGGTCGTGTTCAGGACAGCAACGCAGTTCAGGTATTGAACACAGCGCTCCTGAACTATAGGGGGGATCTATCATGCATGATATGTTTGGAGTCGGTGTTGCTAGAGGAAATATTGCCATGTCGGTGACATTGATAAATGTATCTTTGAATATTCTTAGAGTTGATTTTTAGATTTTTTTATGTCATCTACTTATTCAAAAAAGGTCTGTTAGTGCTATTAATGGGTTAATAACTGCAGTCAAATACCTTTAGCAGTGTTTTGAGTGATTTCTGGGTTTCTCTGGGAGCTCCTGGCATCTTCGGCATTTGTTTACATGGGTAGCTTCCTGTTCTGTTTTCCTACAACTACCATGATGCCTTGTGCTTCACTCAGAGCTGACTCCCTCCCGCTCTCTCTCTCTCACTCCTTCCCACTCCTTTTCTCACTCACACCCCCTCCCTGTTTCCCTAACTAGCCCGCCCACTACTAGACCTTCCTAACTAGCTCAAAGAATGCCTTTAAAAAGCACCTGTCACAAGGCCAAACAAGTCCAATGACATGCATCATCTGATCAGCGCTGTCACCCTGAACATTTTGATGTTTTCTTTATTCGAATCTGTTTATCCGTTCCAAAGATATAGACCCTTATGGTGTTGATGCAAGTTAGGATGTCCTAGCCAAGTGGGCGGTAACACTGTGGTTTCTCTGGGGGCGGAGTCTCTGTGTGCTGTATGTCATGCATTATTACAGCCCACTTGATTAGTATATCATAATTTGTAACAACACTAAAGGGGCTTATATCTTTGGAGTGGCTGAATGGATTTGGGTAAGCAAAACACCAAAATGCTTAGCTATGCTGAGGTATGTCATTCAGTTTCTCATACCTGGTCACTAGAGATGGGCCTCCATAATTGGAGGCCTAAAACAGGTGCAGAAACATAAAACACTCACTTTCCCTCACTACCTTGTTGTGTCCAGTCCCCTCCACACAGTATTATGTCGCATCATGGCCCCAATGGTGTTTGTTGCAAATATTGCAAGAATTTTGGGGTACACAACCCACAAATTATTATTATACTATAAGTATAATGATCGGAGGCCCAAGGGAGGTGACAAGACAAACATAAAAACCAGTGGTACTCACTCGCCCCAGCGACATGTTATGGGACGCATGGGGCCCCCTGGAGGGCAGAAGGGAAAGCGGAGGTGGCCATGAGCAGGGGCGGGGAATTAGTAAGTAAATAGGGCCCATTACCTGCTGGGAAAAAAAAAAGCAGCAGGGGCCCACTGGCGGCACTTACACCACTGGACCCCAGGACAGAAACCAGGTACCTGAATCCAACACTGTTTCCAGTAAGTGATTTGTTCTTGTAGTTTATGTCAGTAGGGATGAAGACAAATCTCCATTTACTGCATTTATTTTACATTGCTCTGGGTCACGGAAACAAACTGCTTACTGTAGTTTAATGAGTTAAAGTTCTCTTCTTGTCCATTCTTACGATTTCTGTAACTCTGCATGCGTTACTATTATTTCCTAACTTGTTGTCCTCGTACAAAGCCGCAGTAGGTGGATAAAGTGCCGGGCATCATTTTAATGACTGCTGCTCTGCTACAATGTGCCAAAGGACAGCTTTAAAGGCCCTTCAGACTTAGCCAGAAACAACATTTGAGAAGAACATAAACAGACACAGAGAATAACAAGTTCTAGTGGCCAGTGAGTCACCATTTTAAGGAAAATTCCACCTAATACTAAAGAAAGAACTGAATGGTGAGGCTATCTGAGAGCTGAAACCTGCTGCAGTGATCTAGACAATTGTATTGCAAGGCTTCTGCAGGCCAAAGTGTAGACAGGAGGTAGCACGCTGGATGTGGAGGGACCTCTGCTAAAATTGCACCCAGAGGACCCTGGCTAAGTAATATTTGATTGCAGGGGATGACAGCGTAATATTCTATCCAGAGCTGCATTAACCTTTCAGCTTGTAATATGAGTTTTAGAGAACACGTACATTCATACTTCATGCTTGTCAGTATTCCTAAACCTAAGTGTACTGTGGTGCCGGACAAAATATCATAACAGCCGTATGGTCTTCCTCTATGGTAGATACACTACTGCAGAGATGACTGTGGGGTAATAATAATCTAAGTTCAGGTAATAGGCAGGAGACATGAACACTCCACATGTACAAGGCCATAATAAGTGATAAAACTGGTGAAACACCGAACCCGCAAACCAATAATCACAGTAGGTGGCCAAAGAAGCCATAAAAAGGGTTTTCTTTTACCTTCTTTTAGTCTGCTGAAATCATTAACTAATATCTTTGCATATGTAATAATGTAAGATATATATATACAGTATCCCAGTAATACGCCTGGTGTTCATAATTTTCATAAAGCAATAGTGCAAAGTATTAGTAACACTATTTCTGGCCATTTTGTGACATATTCTGCATTTTTATTATTTCCTCTCTGCAGGCTCTATATGTAATTCTCAGTTGTCCCTGGAGCTGCCATAGACAGCACACAGTAAGTAGAGGAGAATCTGCTCCATAACCATATCTCTCTGACTGTATAACAGATGCAGGATCATATAGAACATCACCATAAGCACTTATGGTGAGATAGAAATGTATTATTTAGCTCAAGCAGCCTCTATCTGTGCTCGTGTCTTTCCTTTTTCACTCATCTCCTGCCCCATTTCCCCTCTCCATAGACTAGAGGAAGATGTTCTCACAAAGTCACGACCCCCAAGTCATGTGATCCAAAGCAGCCTTCCACCCTCCCAGGTCACTCTGCCCCCATCCTCCCTCTAACTCACAGGGCAGTAAACTGCTTCTGATCACATGACCTAGGCGTTGTGACATCACCGGGTCCATCACAAGCGATACTCAGGACCAGGTAAATAAATTACTAGCCCCTGGACAACCACTTTAAAGGGAGTCTGTCAGCACCAAAAACATTATTAGACCAGCCCCAGTACCGTAAAGCATTCAGAGCATTGAGCACAGTGCTAGAATTTGTTTGTAGGTGACCGCTTAATTTTGACAAAAAACTGCTTTTTATTCCTATGCAAACGAGCCCAGAGTGCATCGGAGAAGTGTTCTGGGGCAGATGAGCATCATGGGACGATCTTCCTCTTGCTCAGGAAGAGGCGGGGGGAAAGCTCCGATTGCATCAGTGTTGCTAGTAGGGGTATTGAGCAAGAGGAAGATCTTGCTGTGATGCTGAGCCAATCCAGACACTATGCTCACAGCTCTAAGCACTATAAGGTACTGGGGCTGGTCTAATAATGTTTTTGGTGCTGACAGACTCCTTTTAAAGGGGTTTCCAAGACTTCATATCGATGACCTATGAATATGAAATTGGTGGGGATCCAACACCCAGTACCCCTACTGATCAACTGATATCTGCACAGTGTACAGCCCTGTTGTGCTATTGCACCTCAGTTCCCATATACTTGAATGGTAGCGAACCAGCAGTACCCGGCATCACCACTTCACAGTGTATAGAGCCATCTGCTCCTGGCTCAGTACACGGTGCAGCTCATCAGTGGGGGACCTAGGTGTCCAACCACCACTATTATATTTATAGGCCAACAATATGAAAACTTGGACAACCCCTTTAAGTAATGCAAATGTTATGCTCTGTAGTTTACTGCTAACATATAGGGTTGGTGTTTGGCTAATCCTACTGAAATATGACTGGAATAAAGTCACGGATGATGGATATGTTTTCTCTTTTTTGCCTGTTATTTCTCCATAAGGCACATATAATACATTTATACAACACAGATCACATTTACTGCAGCAAGAATCCAGCTTCAGAGAGAATATAACTAGAAACGCCTGACTACAGCTCTTTTCTGTGACCCCCAATAAATCAGTTCAGAAGGGATAACGGCGTGTCCTCCACCACATGTAATTCGTAGAAGGAGAAGAACAGAGCTGTTCTGAGGTTTATGGTGAACAGTTGCAGATTCCCATTGAAGATGTTGCAGCATTCTAAAGAGGAAATGAGAATTTTACATTTCACCGGGCACAGCACCATAACCTTTATCCATTATATGGGGCACTTGGGACGTGCCACTGGTTTGATCTATAGCGCTGGTCACAAAGGGCTAGGCAGCATTTAAATAAAGGTCACCAATAAATGACCGAGGTGTAATACATAAAACACCTGTCACAGGATCGGGAATATTTACAGGGCACTACAATGGGAAAGCTGGCCATGTATGATTTTATTAGTTATTTAAAGGAACACTCCATTAAAAGCTAATACTCTGTAGTATACATAGTGCACCAGTGCCTGACAGTGATTTAAGGTTATATGCTCCTTACCAGTAATGTTCTCTCAACAATTGTACACATCTGTTCTGATCTGTTGGGTTTTCCAGTCACAAGTTATTGGTATGGTTCCAAAATGAGAAACTTGGTGGTGTTTTCCCAGTAATAACATTACACACAGGATAGGGGATAGGTGTATGATCACAGAGAGTCCATGTGAATGTAGCAGTAGTCTGCATGCACGCCCACTACTCTATTCACTTCTATGGGATTGATTTCTATTGAGATTGCTGTGCCAGAAACCCCATGGAAGTGAATATAGTGGCAGTCAAGTATGTGCACTACTGCTCCATTCACATGGGTCACTCCAGAAGCCTCATTGATGTCATCATTGGGGTCCAAATAAGTGATACTACTGGGAAAACATTGTTGATATATTCACCATATTATTTCTTCAAGGTTCTTGCTCCATAGGTCCTCGGCAATCTCCATCACCAGCTTCTCCTGGACATGATGACATGTTATGGATAATGCAATATTGGGGTTGTAATGAAGAAGAATCCATGCTGTGTCATGCTGTAAACTACAATATATTTACACCATATAGTATCTTCTATAATCAGAACCTTCCACTCCTGTCTCCAAGACTTCTCCCGAGCTGCACCAGTTCCCTGGAATGCTCTACCCTTCACAATCAGATTAGCCGGACTACTGTACAAGCAGTTTTACCTCTTGTGTCACCCCTTCCGCCTCATAGATTGTAAGCTCTTGTGAGCAGAACCCTCACTACTATTGTGTGAATTGATTTATTATTCTATAATGTCTCAATTTGCCTGTATATGAACCCTATGATTTGTAAACTGTTGCAGAATATTATTATTATTATTATTATTATTATTATTATTATTATTATTATTGTTAGTATTATTCTATCCTGGGAGTCCCTGTATGAGCCTCTGACATAGAATGGCATTCACTGATTGGACTAGTTGATAAATGTATCATTGCTTAGGATCCCACCATCACTAGAATGGGGGTCTTGAGTCTCCTATTTCTCTGCACTGTATGATAGCAGTGAGGAGGAGTTTCAATGAAGCAGAAAGTGGAGATCCCATCCAGTGATCAAACATTTATTATCAATCTCCTTAGTGGGAAGCTGTCATTTGTTTCCATGGTCATGATGTAATACTACATTTGCCCTGTAGTGGCTGCTGCAGCAGAAATGTACAGCTAGAAGCAGCTTCCTCAGCAATCACAACTGATCATTGGGACTTAAAACATTATCCACACCTAAATGCATGGTCTTTGGCTGGGTTCACACCAGTGTTGGCTCTCCGTACGGTGATTCCATTCCCCGCTCCGCATGAAAAATGTGGAGAGAAAAGCGCTGCAAGCAGTGCTTTTCTCTCCGCATTTTTCACCCTTTTCGGGCAGAAACCGAGTGGAAACTCGAACGCAGATGTGAACCTAGCCTTAGGCTGCAACATCTTATTTTATTCTTTTAATGTGCAAATAGAAAACACATATAAAACTAAATTTAGTACTTCTGTAATACTGACCTGCAGAATAAACATTATACAAGCTGTGCGGTGAACAGCGAAAAATGTGAAATGTCAAAAAAAAACCTGAAAGAGTTAAATTTAGTGAATAAGTTGGTGCCATTGAAAAATACAGTTTACCCCCCAAGAATCAAGCCCACATACAGCTATATTAATGGAGAAATAAAGAAGTTATAGTATATTAAATATAACAACAAAAACACAAAAAAAGGAAAAAATGCTGCATCTAGAAGGGGTTAATTCCAAAAATGGTTTGTATTTCACATTTACAGCCAGCTAAATAATGATGGGAAAAAAGACAATGAAAATGGAAACATTTTTCTAGTATTTTTCTGTAATAGGTGTTAAAAAAAAGTATTTTGCATAGTGTAATAACAAATCCCCACATTTCCATTCACTTTTTTTCTGTTTTTCTGTCATATTCAGGAATATACATTTTTACATTGTGTGTAGTGCTTTTGCTGTGCTTTGTTGTAAAGCAGCAGATACATAAGTGGTTCTAAGCGGTGGCCATATATCCCTAGGGCTACATTTATAGGGGGAAATATTTACACAGTGAGATTGTCCCTGAAATCCAGAAACAATCTTCAGTTTCACGTATGAAGATGCGATGTCCCAGCAGTATGACAAGTGAGGAGCTCTTCAAAGGCAGCGTCAATGTAAGTGCTTTGAGAGCAGATTCATGACAGCCTTTATAAGCCCCATATGCAGGAAGAAAGCATTGATTGTCAGCTTTCCTCTAAAACGGTTATGGGCTAAATATAATGGGTCTCGGCCCCACCGCCCCCACTTTACTACTTCTTGTAACTGTTTATGATGAAACTGCATATTGTATTTTTGAAATGTGGGTTTCACTCAAATAATACAGTATTTAGATGTTAAAGAGGTATTCCCATTTCATATCCTCAATAAATGCCATAAAAGTGCGATAGATGTGGGACCCTTACCTATCTTGAGATTGAGGGACTCCTGGCCCCCATTTCATGGCCACTGAAATTGGTGATTTGGCTTCACATGCTTGACTCTCTATGTATTTTTTTTTTTTTTTTGCTGCAATGTATCTAAACTAAAAAAATGAAACAATTTTACACATTTAAATTATGTTACTGTTATGTGCATACAGCTCCTGTGCGGACCTCTGTGTCTCCATGGTTACAGACTACAAACAATCAATTACCTTTCCATCTCTCCACTACTTCTTGCTAACCTATAAAGTTCTGTATGTAAAATACACGCAATGTATATACTATAGAGATCTCTATGCCTGATCAGATAATGTTATCTGTGCGTGAATATGTTACCTATGTACACCGTAAACTAGAATATGGAAACTTTTCACCCATGCAGGGAGGGTAGGAGGACAGTGTCCAAGAATATCTTTTCCTTCAGAGATCACGTTAGAAAATATAAGATTACCAGATAGATAAAGATAGAGGCAGGTGGATAGATTACAGCTAGATAAAGAGGAATTCGACCCTAGAGATGAGAGAATATTTTATGGGTTAACAAATGGAGGTTGGGTATCAACACGTACAGATGTAGCCGGGTTAAATCGTCACTTAACTCTTTGTCAAGTCATCAATACCAAGACATTATCATTGTCATATTGGGAAATCAAATTGTATAAAAATGTATTTTCCATATAAATCTGATGAGGCCTGTGATGGCCTGAAAATGGTAAAACCATCAGCAAGTTGTTCAGAGACTAAAGATCTCAATCCCTACTAGGCTTCATTCACACAGCAGTATTCTGTGCAATATTTTGTATCAGTGTCTGTAAAACAAGACCAAGAATGGGCACAAAACACAGAAGAGGAGAAAATCTTTGCATTATATTTTCTTGCTGCCGATACTGGCATACAAATTGTGATGCAAAATACCGTGCAGGATTCTGCCATGTAACCATGCCTGATGTACAGACTTGTCAACTCAACCTGGATTCCTGGTGAAAATGACATATAGTCTCACAATGTGGTGATTATTAGTGATGAGACTGCAATCTCTTTCATTAGGTGTAAGCCAGGATTTGAGCCCTAGAAACAGAGTATGTGAAGCTGTTACCCGACTGACTGAGCCACAAGCTCTATTAGCTTCAATGGAAACTATTAGAAAACTAATAGAATAACCAATAACTAATAGAAAATAAAAAATGCTTTTTTTCTTCTACCAAGCTACAATAGTATTGTACTGTGCCTACATAATGTATTGGTATATAAAGAGATCTCTATAGGCCAGCATTGTTCTTGCACAGGGGCCCTCAGCTGTCTGCATCCGCATCTAAATCTGCCTATTATTTGTGTACTGTTCAGCGACGCCAACATGGTTGTTGAATATAGCAATGAAAGTACAATGGTAAAAAATGCAAAAACTTTCACATGAGGATGATAAATAAGCAACTCTCATCTAAGATGTTCCAGACTCTGTATTGGCATGCGAAGGGTCAATAAGATGCAAGCCCTGGATAAATCAATATTTCCTCATTGCTCTTATATTGATCTTTTATAATTATTCTAATGTAATTTGATCCCAATGAACAGTCGGTGATGCATGGCCTTCCTCTGAGTCCAGTGTTCCCTTAATATAGAATGCAGCCATCTTTCCAATTCCTCAATGGTCTATGCAGGAGGGTTCTTCAATTTTGTCATTGCAAGTACACTTGTAAAAGTAGGGCATGGTATTCATTTAGCCTTGCACAGCTTGTCTGAGTGTTCATATAAGCCCATAGTGTAAGCCGACTGTACATTTAACTGTATCCCAAGCTATGATGTTATTGCAGAAAGGTTGAATAAATAAGGGTTGTTTGGGGATCAGGATATTGATGGCATTTCCTTACGACAGGCCTTTGATATTAGATCAGTGGGGTTGACTCTTGTGTGAGGGCTCCATTCACTGCTCCATCTACTGAATAGTGGCAGTGCATGGTATTGCAGCTTCGTCACATTCAACCACTTCAAATATCTAATCAGCAAGGATGCCAAAAATCAGACTTTCCCCTGCCATCAAATGTGATCCCGATCCTGGAAAATAGCTTTAATAAATTCTAATAGGTTATTATAGTCAACTCTAAAAATAATCCCTAGATGCGAGTGCTTGGCTTCAGAGAAGGCAGGCGGGGGGACCTATCGCCATGTCCTTGAAGACAAGTCTTCTAATTCTTATTTCTCATTAAAGATCCAATGACTTATATTAATAGGACTGTAGGGTTTCAGGAGATAAGAGGATACAGATCATGTGCAAAAATGTATAGCATTAAAACAAAGCACGTGTTTCTGTGGAGAACATTTGTAGGCACATAAAGGGTCTACCAAAAATTCTTGCCCCCATCCAAGACAACAGCTTGGGTTCCCTTTCCGTAGTTGGGAGAATATTCATACATGACCTAGGGTAGTGCATTTTTTCATGCCAGGTGGTCAAGGGTAGGGAACGAATTCATTACTGGGTCTTAGGGAAAGGGGTGAATGTTTTGTACCTGGTGTCCAGTGGGTCATTTATCTTCCCAAGCTCCAGAGATGCCTCTGCAGCTTTTAACTGGCAGCTGAATGCTAGATCGGATCATATGGAAATAATCTGGTGGAGGGGCGATAGGTATACTCGATTCCCAGACCTTTTAATGCATCTATTTAGTCAAAGGGCCTGGGAATCATACAATACAGCTCTACGACAAAATGTGGGTCTCATTTTACCCTAGTTTACTAACATCCCCTGACTCTACCCAATGTCCTGGGAGTGCCACGGCTCTCTCTGGTGTAAGACCGACCAATATCCTATATGTTGCTACATGTAAGTGCAGTCATTGGCACACCTGGGTTAAATACATATGCACCTGAAATATAGATAAGTGCTCTATTGTCTCACAATATCAGTATTTTTTATAATTTTTTATTTTTATAGGATATTATTCTCAACTTTGCTCAATGTGATATATAATCTTCATGTATATTACAGATCTCATTTCAAAACCACAAGCAAAAGTTGACTTCCCGAACGGTAAGAAGTCTTTCATCTGAGTATGCAAGGGTTCATCATTATAACAGAAGTTTATAAAACATGTTAATATGTAATGGAGTGCTCTCATTAAGTCTGGAGGAACAGGAATTTTTCTCACATAATTATATAGTTATTAAAGATGAAGCTAAAAAATTTACACCTGTTACCCTTAATATTGCAACTTAGTTGGGTTCAAAGATGGAGAGCCCCTGGAGACAAAGATGTGGTTCAGATTGTACAAAGAAATCACATAAAAAACCCTTGTTTGGATCTTCACACATGGTTTGAAATAGGTCTTCAAAAACTGCACCAAAAAAATCAAGGACCAGATAAGCAGCATAGTTGGGGTATTTGTATCTACAGGTGGAGAAATTCTTCAAAAACACCCCACTTAGAGCATGGTAGCTTTTGACAAAAATAATTATACTATATTGGTGTCCTGGGAAACCTTGGGCCCACCAGAGAAAATGATGGTCCGCTGAGGGTCCCCTCTAGAGCTATACAGGACATACACATATCACTATTATTTACTAGTATGCTTTGCTATTATTATCTCACATAGAGATGATATCTTCAATAAAATATAATCAGTTATTTGTGACCAATACCATGGAAATAATTTACCAAAGGAGCAAATGAAGATCAGTTCCAATTGGGATTTGTTCTTTGCTGGAGCTCTGTGGCTCACTATTATGTGAGAACCAAGGTCCAAAGGAGGACTCTCAAGTCGCAACTGTGTATGTACCAAAGAAACAGGCCATTGACTGCTTTGGGGCCATTGAAGAGAGAAATCCAATTCTGATTGATCCCATTGGGAGGCCATTCTGAACCTGTGCATAACTCTCCTCTCCAAACCAACTGCAGTCTTAGAAAACAAAGGGATAGGGAATTGCCCAAAAGTGTAGAGATCAAAAACACCCCTTCTGTCCTGAGCAGAAAAGTCTGGTGCCATTGCAGCAGCCAGCTGGGTGGAAGGCCAGGAGTTTGGGAGTAGTAGTCACTGTGGTCATAGTGGCAAGGATCTCCACTAGATCTTCTGGTGCTCCTAAGGGGTGATGTACAGCTACAGAATGTATAACGGAGGTAGTAGTGTTCCCCTGGGGCACATCCTAGTGGTAAGCCTCCCTAAGCGTGATGGTGGTTGGAGTGCCCTTGATGGTAAGAGCACGAATGAAACTCAGAAGACAGTGTTGCAGTTGAGGAAACTCACAATTTACTGATGACGAGGAGATGAGTAGGCAACTTCATGCATATAATGGAGGAACAGTCTGTGTCTCCCTTGCTTGGGCAGTTTTCATCGGTACAGTGTGCTTTTAGTCTCTTAATCCACAAAGGCACCTGCAATGCCCTGGCTGCAGTGTGTGTAATACCCCAGTACTGGGTCCTATATTCCTTTAAGGCTGAGTCAGGGATGTGTTCATGTTGTAGCACAGGGTACTGTTATATTTATAAGTAATATGTATATAATATGTTATGTTATTGCATCAGCGCCAGCACTGGTAAGGTTAATGCACTGCACCTCACACCACATGTGCCCAACACTTAGCCCTCATTGGACAAAGGTGGTGGGGACATTTTGGTGTAGTTTAGGTGCATTAGGGAAGTCTGGTTAGCTCTGCCTGTGGCAGTAGTGAGATGGAGTGTAGTCTAAGGAGGAAGATAGTTGTCACACAGTTGGCCACTGCTGGACAAACAGGACCCTAACACAGAGTTCAGAGTGGAGTACCACAAGTCTCAGGAGTCCAGGTACAGTCTGTTATAAGAGCAGGAGGATTTAGGCTGCTACAGAGCACAAGGCCACACTCAGGCCTACATAAGGAGGGCTACCTACTGCAACACCAAGGTACATTATACTCTTATATATTATAGGAACCCAGATATCCTTCACTACCTTGCTGTGCACCTCCATATTGAGAGTTATCTGCTTGTACTGTATACCTGATGTTGGCTGTCTGGAAGCTTTTTGCACTAAGTAAAGTCTGACACTACTTTCACCATCCATCTTGCCTCTGTGTGTGTGTCTGAAGCTAACTTGCACCAACCACCATCTTGGGTACATCCCGGGCCAGGCCACACTACTACACCCATCACTCACCAGAGGGAGTACCCCGGGAAAAATGTCCAGTACAAGGACCACCTAGGTGCGTTCCCCCACCACTGTGCTGTATCCGAGGGAGAGAACCTGGAGACGCCTGCACCATGACTACTACTCCCAACATCCACCACTCAGGCACTGTCTCCCCCTTTGCAATCCCCCTTGGGGCACCACATGTGCACATCCGTTCTCACTTCAGGCTAAAAAACAAGGCCCATATAACATAACCCTGACAGTCTTCTCTTGCACACAACAATGAGCATGGATTTTTCCAGATTCTCCAGACTGCCGAACAACACAATGGATGACTTTGAGTTTGGGGCCAGTCAAACTGACTACACAGTTCACAATTGCTCCAATTAAAGTTGCAGCACAAGTATCAATCTCCCTGAGGCAAAGCAGTTAACTCTTTCCTTTTTGTAGTGCTCCCATTGGGACATTACACCATCATAGAGAGCACAGGGTAGTCTTTGGTATGGGGCCATCTTCTTATATGTCAGCCTTGCTGGTGGGTCAGCTGAAATTTGCCTTTGTGTTCAGAAATTCATTTTATCCTATTTACTACCAGAATCCATTTGGTTTCTGTTTTTTGAGTGAGCCCTGTGTATGTTTTACATCATTCCTAACCCAAATATCTACGTGTCATAGGATGAATGACTAAAAGGCTAAGCAAGTAATTAGCAAAACAATTAACATATCCACAATATACAATATTAACACTATGTATTGATCAGAGAATATATTAAATGCTGAAGAAATGTAACCTTATTATATTAGGTAGTATAGTGCAAACCTGGGGAGTTACAACAGAGATTTGCCAGGACAAAAATAGTCATTTTTAAGTGTCCTCCATTACATTGAAAATTGACCATATGGTATAGCCAGCTGACCTAAGATACTTCAGCATATGTCTCTATAAATCAGTGGAGACACAAGGATTCATCACTATATATATGGAGCAAACTCTTTAGTGGATTTATGTCATGTTATTAGGTTGAGGTTGTTGGTTTTTGTGCAAGGCTTTGCCTTATGCTAGCTCAAGCCTTGAGTAGATTCTTGCGTTCTATCTCGGAGCCTTCTAATTGGAGCTGAGAGTCCCAAGATATTGATTAAGAGCATTGCTGAGACAAAGTGTTCAAGCCATACCACTCATATATTATTAAGGGCCTGTCATAAACCTCAAGGACCGTTCCCTGCCTCTGATTATATTAATAAGGACAGATTGTGGTCGAAGCATCCTGTGTCCTGATCTGGTCCTAAAAATAAATAGTGTGGTCAGTGACAATTATATAGACAGATGATCACAATGATGCCGAACATATACTTATGTCATGGAGAATGGAAGACAGATGACTAGAGGGCTGAATATCCATAAGATGACTTACTCAATGACTTCATGTATATGTGTCATACTACTGAACCATATGGCCAGTTACAATTTACCCAAGACCCAGCAGTGTTTTCAATATCTAAAGAGTTCAAGGATATTATACCGATGGCCTGTCCATCATGTATAATCATACTTGCAAACTCCCAAAAAAAGGGGCAATCTCTGAGAGTCCCAGAAGAGTGGACAAATCTCCTGGGCCTGGCAGAATGTTCCTGCATCCACTAGGCTCTCTGTCCATTAACAGGAATTAATGTATCCATTTTGTATCCATTCCGTTCTTCTGTTTTTGTTGGCTAAAACTCGTGAAACTTGGTCTGTGTGTTTTACCTGGACTCCCACTGATCAACAGAATGAAGTTCCGTTCACAGTCCCTTCATTCTGCTAATCACAAGCGTCTTGGATATTGATCACAAGCCTCCTGATATTGATCAATGTGGTTTCCATAATGTCTTTAAAGGGAATCTGTCAGGGCAATTTGAGACACTAAACCACCCACACATCCATATGGACCTGGGGTTTAGTGTCCCAAATCACCCTGTTATAACGCAATCCATGGCCGCATTAAAAATAAAAAAGCTTTATACTCAGCCTGCCGCTGTTCTCCCCGCGCCTGCGCAGTTCTTCAATGAAGCCAGAGGAGTACACCTCGGCTTCAGTGCGCATGCCCCGCAATTACGTAGTGAAGCCGGGGTGTCCATCTTTGGCTTCACTGAAGAACAGCGCAGACGCTGGGAGGCATGCCTCATGAATAAGCGGGACCGATCTCACCAAACAGCGTCGATTGGACCCTTCTCTAGGTAAGTATAAAGGTTTTTTATTTTTAATGCGCCTGTGTATTGCATTACAACAGGGAGATCTGGGACACTAAACCCTAGGTCTATAAGGACCTGTGGGTGGTTTAGTGTCCCAGATTGACCTGACAGATTCCCTTTAAATCTGACAGGGATGTTCCCTTTAGAAAACCCATTTAAAAATACCCTATTATACCATAGTTCGAGCAGGGGGTTTTCTATTCAGGACCCTCATCTATAAATCAGAGAAAAGGGTGGAAACAAAGAGCATTCCTTGCCCTTGAGAACCCAGTAAGTCTTTGGACAGCTCATTCATTTAAACTGAAAAATGAGTAATACTTCATTTCTCCTCAGGTGGCGCTGCAAGAAAATTGAACACTTGTCAGATTTTACCAGCTGATGATGTCATTGGGAAATCCTGCTATCATTCTAGCTGGGATAACACAATAATACTAATAATTAGTGTTGGACAAACCTTTCAAGATTCATCTTGAGAATATTCAAGAGATTCACCGGGCAGTGATGTCATGACAGTAGCGTGCCCCATTCAACTGCTGAGGCCTTAATAGTCCCAAGGGTCGCTAACATCATTCAGGGGGCCCAAAGAGGACGCTGAGGGACTGCCGGAGCCCATGACAGGTGATTAAGACTATTATGTTTACTCACCTCCCCTGGGCCTCAGCTTATTATACTCTGGAGTCTGAAGAAACCCCACAGTATAATTTTGGGTCTGGCCAAACCCAATATTTTTGGAAAAATTTGCAATGAACCCAGCTTGTAACAAACAGTTTGCTCATCCCTAATAATAATATCTCTTATTATTCAGGTGCTAAAGTTATCTGCAAACCTCAAAATCTATCTCATTTCTAACACGTCAGTACAAGCGGAAGGTGCAAAAAATACAAGTATGCAGTCTCTCGACAGTAGAGACGTAAAATGACAATGTATATTCATATGCACATCCATAGACTGTTTATGTAAACCTATGATTTCCATTTGTAATAATGTATTCACTTCTACATATTCTTTTCATATCCACAAAGCAAATACTAATCTGATTACTAGAATACAGAGTCTAGGAGGCCGCACATTCCTTCATTGCTGGAACTGTTAATAATTTATCTTCTCATCATATAACCTGGTCTCTTACTGACCCAGAATTTGATAAGGGCAATATAACACTTAACAATGTGCCATATGACGCAGGAAGTCGAGTCATATAAAGTAAATATTATCTATCTGCTCTGGAGGATACAAGAAAACAGAATGTGTTCAGAGGATATTGTATATGCTGTAGCTATAGCTGTATTGTATATAATGATGCTCTACATTGGTCTTATCGGTCGAAAAGATGTTGTTCAGAAGTCTTGTGGTTTGTTCAATGCTACTTTGCAAACCTGAACCGTGATGCCATATTGTTTTTAGAAACAAGAGGCTTTCCCCTGTCAACACCTCCAAAAAAAAACATACTGTAACTGTTCAGTCTTTTTCCTAGTACTGTCATGAACTGAGACCTGTGGAGTTTGAGATGTAGCTCTTGGGTTTTTTGCAATTTTCTCTGACTATTGCACAGTTTGACCTTGGGGTGAATTTTCTGGAGTGTCCACTCCTTGGATGATTGTCAACTGTCTGGAATGTTTTCCACTTAGGAATAATCTTTCTCATTGTAGAATGTTGGACTTCAAATAGTTTGAAATTGGTCTCATAACCCTTCTTCAGATTCAAGACGATTCGGCTCCAGACGTAGCAGTCCAGATTTCTTGTTCACAACACTACAAACAACTTACACAGGTGGACAAAATTGTTGGTACCCCTCATTTAATGAAAGAAAAACCCACAATGGTCACAGAAATAACTTTAATCTGACAAAAGTAATAAGATATAAAAATTCTATGAAAATGAAGACATGAAAGTCAGACGTCGCTTTTCAACCATGCTTCAACAGAATTTAAAAAAAAAGAAAACTCATGAAACAGGCCTGGACAGAAATGATGGTTCCCTTAACTTAATATTTTGTTGCACAACCTTTTGAGGCAATCCCTGCAATCAAACGATTCCTGTAACTGTCAATGAGACTTCTGCACCTCTCAGCAGGTATTTTGGCCACTCCTCATGAGCAAACTGCTCCAGGTGTCTCGGGTTTGAAGGGTGCCTTTTCCAGACGGCATGTTTCAGCTCTTTCCAAAGATGCTCAATAGGATTTAGGTCAGGGCTCATAGAGGGCCACTTCAGAATAGTCCAATGTTTTCCTCTTAGCCATTCTTGGGTGTTTTTAGCTGTGTGTTTTGGGTCATTATCCTGTTGCAAGACCCATGACCTGCAACTGAGACCAAGCTTTCTGACACTGGGCAGCACATTTCTCTCTAGAATCCCTTGATAGTCTTGAGATTTCATTGTACCCTGCACAGATTCAAGACACCCTGTGCCAGATGCAGCAAAGCAGCCCCAGAACATAACAGAGCCTCCTCCATGTTTCACAGTAGGGACAGTGTTTTTTTCAAGATATGCTTCATTTTTCCGTCTGTGAACATAGAGCTGATGTGCCTTGCCAAAAATTTCAATTTTTGTCTCATTTGTCCATAGGACATTCTCCCAGAAGCTTTGTGGCTTGTCAACATGTAGTTTGGCAAATTACAGATTCAAGTTATTTCTGTGACCATTGTGGGTTTTTCTTTCATTAAACGAGGGGTACCAACAATTTTGTCCACTTGCGTATATATTGTGTATAACATTGGAATATTATTCATTGGAAGCTACCTATATTATTCTTTACTTTTTTGTTTGCAGTTTTCTGTGTCTGCATATGATTTTTTGCATCAATTATGCCCTTTGAAATGGAATATTTCATTGCAATATAATTGTTACCAATGCCTGCCCTTTTTACCAGTAACCAGGCCCTTGGGGACTGCCCTTTGTTCAATAATATTATTCAGATTGCATTGTACTGATATTTGGCAAAACATACAAGAGCACATACTCATACATGGTGTTGGAACTTATGTTTTCTTACTTACAAGTCATACTTTTTTTTTTTTTCAGCTTTCTATTATGACCAACCAACTTTCTATTTATGGGTATGACAGCGAAAACTCACTCTGTGACATCCCATTTTTTAACAGACATCACACAGCAGCAGTAATTTTGTTGTCAATGAATGAGGCCTATTCTCATTGTCACAGACCATCAAAATATAGGTCATGTAATATTTTCGTCCTCGGGTCCAAGACGGCCGTGAAAAAGGGATGTTTTTCACGGCCGATTTGCACCTCGTTCATGTGCACTAGTCTTACTATTTTCCATTTGTACTAAGAAAAGTCTATTCGTACAAAGACACTTTTTAGATTGTCCCCACCACATGGCCAAGCTTTCCTTCAAATGGGTCAAAAATAAGGGCTTATTCACATAATGATGTCTGAGATCCATTTTTGCAACATCCTTTTTGAGAACACATTGTCACATGTCCATTTTTTTGACCGTTCACTTTTCACTGCCATCAAAAAAACTGACATGCGCTATCTTTGTGTGTTTTCACGGACACATGGATGCAATGGAAAATGGTGTAAAATGGATTGACATCCATTTTACTTCCATTAAAAACTGACCAGTGGGTGGGGTCAAAAAAGAAACACCAATGAAATTCATCCGTTTTTTCACTGACAGTTAAAAACTGATACAAAACACATGAGGTTAGATTCATACAACCGAGTTTCACCCATAAAACTTGTTCTTTGTGTTGGCCAGATTTACCAGCCTGATCTTCATGCCGCGAGAGCGATTGTAATCGGTACGGTATGCAAGGAGTCGCGTTTCCAGCATGAAGGTCAGGCAGGTAAATCCGGCAAACACACGGACCAAGTTTCACGAGTTTCAGCCAACGAAAACAGAAGAACAAAATGGATACACTTATGGCCGTTAGATCCATCACAAATGTCACTGTCGTGTGCATAAGGCCATATTCTTCATTGCACTAGCCTAGCCCAAGGCAGAGTGACTTCCTGGCACCCCTCTGACACCCATCCTCCCTAGCTGTACTTCTGTGCCCTTCAGGTTCCTTGCACTTTTATTTAATCACAAAATACAGTAATTTTATTATCTACTACATTACAGTATCCCACCTTATGGCAACCAGGCAATTTATTGGGCATCACATACCTTCCCAGTGAATCTATTAAAAATGGATGATCTATGAAAATTTAATGTCCCCTCTATTGCTGTAAGAAATGGCAGAATAGACTTTTTTTTTATCTAAAATCGCAAACAAAGATTGACATTAATATTTCATTTGTCCTTTGGAAACATACCACAATACTAATAATAAAAGCTGTTCACCGAGCTCATAATGGCTGCTTTAATAATGGTGAGCAAATGAAGAAGTATATATGAAGGTGATCATATCTTCTGTGAATATGTTAGGGTAAAATATACTAATTACTTTCCTATATATATGTATACACATTACATTTCATAAGTAGCCCACTAACCATATGGTATGGACTGGTCCATCAAAGATCCAAAGGATCCTCCGGGGTTGGCCAACAATGACAACCCCATTTGGAGGTGACTTTGGAGCCAATCACTCACCTTGAGACTTTTTCTCATGAACTGATTCAAGAATATCCTGTTGTATCTTACCAATGATATGTCTTATGTATATAATGATACCTGCAAAGTCTGCAATGGAATTAAAAGGTAAAGCAAATAGGTTCTATATAGATGGAGGAGTTTCCACCTATCATACTTATTACTTATCCACACAATGAGTGATAAAAATGAGTTGGTCATAACCAAGAAACTTGCAAGATGACAAGGACCCTGGAGTTCTCTATACCAGACCTTCTTCTTCAAGTCATGTAGCGTCTTATCAGGAGACTGCTAGAGCCATCATTTAGAGCAATGGTCCCCAGTCAGTAGCTTGGGAGCCACATGTGCCTCGTGACCCTCATCTGTGTGGCTCACCATGGAAGCCTCCAGTTATGGCCATAAGCACTAGTTATTACAATATGGCATAAATATTGGCAAAATAGAATATGTATCTGAACCTCTTAGCAGTGCCCATTTAGCTGGTATAATACAAGTACAGTACAGTAAAATATCTGCAATTTCTTAAGTTATTTATCCAAATTTACTGCTTTTGTTAACTGAATGTGTCTCTCACGAGGCCAAGTAGAATATAGCTGACAGTGAACTTAGGTTGGGGACCTCTGATTTAGAGTTTAGGGATGGGGCTCGGAAGCATTCACTGGGCACTGCACACAAAGGAGGCAACCATCTGGGCACTTGCATTGACATTAAGGTTTCTTGGTCATCCAATCTGAATGCAATAGGTGTTTACACAAAAGTGAATTCTGGCCGTGTGATGCCCGTTTTTTTTAACAGAAGTCACAAAAAAGCATTAATTTCACTGTTAGTGAATGGGGGCTATCCACATGACCAGTATTTTGATGGTCCATTTTCACGGATCCCTCCATACACTGAAATTAACAGGGAATCCATTAAAACGGATGCCCTTTGGGTGCAAGACGGCCATGAAAAATGGATGTTATTTATGGCTGTTTTGCACCTCTATAGCGTGCATCTAGCCTTACTGTATTCCATTTGCACTAACAAAAGTCTATGCAAAGACACTTTTTAGATTGTCCCCACCGCACGCCCAAGCTTTCCTTCAGATGGGTCAAAGATTAAGGGCTTACTCACAGGACAGTGAAAACCAGATGTCTGACGTCCATTTTTGCAACATCCGCTTTGCGAACACATTGAATTTGATGTGACTATTCACATGTCCATTTTTTTTATCTTTGTCTGTTTTCACGGACACATTGACACAATAGAAATCAACAGATCTGTTTTTTGGTGTAAAATGGATTGCCGCCCATAAAAAAAAATTTTTTTCATGGCCATTTTGCACCTCGATCTTGTGAATCTAGCTTAACTCTATGTCTATGTATACAGTATTTGCACTGTTCCCCCTGTCCTCTATATAGCACTGTCAGGTCATGGTTACCCCATCCCTATGCTCTAAGCGGGCATGACGCCGTCCAGTCAAACTCTACAGTCCCACTTCCATTTTGGCAAAATGATAAAATTTGTCATTTTGATTCTAAATTGCTACATTTTGATACATTTATATTGGTGAATGTTATACTTTTATCCACATGTGTGTTTTTGATCATGTCTGCCTTTGCCACTGCCTTGCTAGCTCTTGGAGTAAGTCAGTGTTGACATTCCTGGTTTTCATATTTCTTTATAGGTCTGTTATAAATTCCATCCAGAACTATACATATAAACGATAAACACATAATATCCCAATCCCATCTGTCTGGGGAAAGTGATGATAGGAGTTGGAGAGCGCCTGCTACATGTCATGCTACAATACTAAACCCCTTTTCAAAAAGCACATGGAGGAAGCCAAGGAAGATTATCTCCTGTCATATCTACCAATCATAAGCCATCAATCTTGGGGGTAATGAATCCTACTCTTAATATAACATTGAAAAAAAAGTCTGAATTACACGGAGATCTGGAAACTGTCTCTGCATAATGAATGTTGGGAATGAAATTTATGACCGGCGTCCCAAAGAAAATAATTAGCCTACTTTTGGGGAATGGCAGGAGTAAGTGCATTATTGGTAATTTATAAAGGTTATTCTATGCTTAAATATGGAAATATTACTACAGGGACGTTAAGCAAAGCCTGACATAATGAATCACCTCCTAGAGGACAAATATAACACGCCGAGTATGATTAAGAACTTATGTTATGTGAAAACGCTGTTTCAGCAGGAAAAGATATCGCAAAGAAATGTGATCTTCTACTGTGATGGGTATAAGATTATACATAACCTATTTAGGTAGCTGAGCCGGTGCCATCTATTGCACTAATGTACTAATTCCATGAAAAATATCGACTTTTTACCCCTTAGTACATTTGTGCACTACATTGTTTACAAAAATGATAGGCAGCCACCACAAAGTCTAAGAGGAAAATTAGGTCAAATAAAATTATTAGAAACCTCAAATTTAATAGTAAGTGATCTGCAATAGAATATCATCAAAGAATATCTTTGTTCAAGATAGAGATGAGTGAATCTCTCAGGATTCGTTTCGGATTCCAGTCTGATCTATAAAACATAGTGGAGAACACTCCTATAAAACATAGTGTAGGACACTGTCAGGGCTCCTAGGAACCTATCTATAATACATAGTGTAGAACACTGTCAGGGCTCCTAGGAATCTATCTATAAAACATAGTGTAGAACGCTGTCAGGGCTCCTAGGAACCTATCTATAATACATAATGTAGATCACTCTCAGGGCTCCTAGGAACCTATCTATAAAACATAGTGTTTAACACTGTCAGGGCTCCTAGGAACCTATCTATAAAACATAGTGTAGAACACTGTCAGGGCTCCTAGTAACCTATCTATAAAACATAGTGTAGAACACTCTCAGGGCTCCTAGGAACCTATCTATAAAACATAGTGTAGATCACTCTCAGGGCTCCTAGGAACTTATCTATAAAACATAGTGTATAACACTGTCAGGGCTCCTAGGAACCTATCTATAAAACATAGTGTAGGACACTGTTAGGACTCCTAGGAACCTATCTATAAAACATAGTGTATACACTGTGAGGGCTCCTAGGAACCTATCTATAAAACATAGTGTAGAACACTGTCAGGGCTCCTAGGAACCTATCTATAAAACATAGTGTAGAACACTGTCAGGGCTCCTAGTAACCTATCTATAAAACATAGTGTAGAACACTCTCAGGGCTCCTAGGAACCTATCTATAAAACATAGTGTAGATCACTCTCAGGGCTCCTAGGAACTTATCTATAAAACATAGTGTATAACACTGTCAGGGCTCCTAGGAACCTATCTATAAAACATAGTGTAGGACACTGTTAGGACTCCTAGGAACCTATCTATAAAACATAGTGTATACACTGTGAGGGCTCCTAGGAACCTATCTATAAAACATAGTGTAGAACACTGTCAGGGCTCCTAGGAACCTATCTATAAAACATAGTGTAGGTCACTGTTAGGACTCCTAGGAACCTATCTATAAAACATAGTGTAGAACACTGTCAGGGCTCCTAGGAACCTATCTATAAAACATAGTGTAGAACACTGTGAGGGCTCCTAGGAACTTGTCTATAAAACATAGTATATGGCACTGTCAGGGCTCCTAGGAACCTATCTATCCAAATTCTAGCTGTCTAAGGCAAACACAGCCAAAGTTATGGCAAAGTGATTGTATTATACTATACAGCGTATAATAGGTGGAGGCCCAGTGGAGGTGTAAAAAATAAAAATAAAAAAAAAATGAAAACATTCATGCTCACCATCTTTCCTTCTGGCATCCGGCTCTCCATCTATGCCTCTGACGTCATGATGCTTGGCATGCCCATGTGACTTCTGGTGGCCAAATGAAAGGCCTCAGGGGTGACCATGGGTATATGACGTCACCAGGAGAGCAGATGGTGCAATTTCAGTGCCTTTCTCATGGTCCTGAAATTGGAGCTTATTCTGCTGATCTGTCATGTTCAAACACAGGCAAAGAGCTTTTTTTTCCACTTCCTGTGTGTGGATTACATAATGAAGTGGCTGACTAAAGTGTAAGACATGTATATAAGTATAAGTATAGACCATCGGCATTACAGTTCTGGAAAGCCCCTTTAATTATAATGGCACAAAGCTACATTAACAAGTTACATAACCAACTTTACATAAATAACAATGATAAAAGCCCTCTGCTTTGGCTTTGTTCACATTGGTGTCATGGCTTCCCTTTATAATGCAGCCATGAGAGCTATGAACTGACTTATATTGAATCTATCAGGTATCTGTCTTGTTTCAGGAGTTTTTTCAAAGGTAATAAACTATTCTTTCTATCAAAATATCACAAACACAGATGGATTGAACATAATGCAAGTGTGAACGGTTACTAAGGATACCTGGTTACTAATACTTAGTTACTAATGATATATTTGGGACTGCAAAAAGGTGGCATTTCTACCAGACAGAGAGGAAGGAAAATTCCTTAAATTTGTTATTTGTATTAGAACGGAAATAAAAATGAAAGCAATGCAAAATAAGATGAAATCTCTTGCAACATATGTTCATAATGTCCATCACTACAAGACCAGGACATTGAAGAGGCTCAGACATGGCGGGCACCTAAAATAACTGACTGCCAAATTTTGGGTTTCTCATTGTTATCTACTACCCAGAAATGGGACCCGCGTCTATCAGACATTGTGGATATGCCCTAAATATCTTTTTTGGGTAAACCCCTTTAAACCTTGCTATGTTGATCCTATGAGATGTCAGGACGTTGCTTGACACCTGCAGCACCGTTCAGTCCTGTACACTCTGCTAAAGTGATCACAAAACAAGCCAAACTTAATGTAACTCAATACAGTCCTTCATACGTCCGCTGGGGCTTCTGGCACCCCACTGTTTCCTTTAGCAACAAACTTCATAGATGGATGGCTTCATAGTGTGAGTTTAATGTGCATTTGTTTCAGTTTTTACGGTGACCTTCTGATGTTTTCCAATCGATATTATTGGCACAGCTACTGGAAACCATTTTTATGCTGTAGTTTCACAATGAACGTCAATAAAATCTGTTTCCTCCCTCTGAGATTCTTTGATTCAACTAAAATTGAACTGTGCTTACAATAGCTGATGGTAGGACAACATAGCCGAGGTAGTGAATGCATTACGTTTCCATTTTTACAAAACAGGTAATCGATGTGACAATAGTGGAATAAGAGGTAAATATGTGAAAGTTTCATGATATTCATATGAGATATAGCATTAAAGTGTACCTCCGGCCAAAAATCACAACAAAACAAAAAAGTACTAGTTGATATTTACTATTATCAATCAACAACTTTCATAGAAATAATGACCGGGTCACCAAGAGGGTCCAGCTTCTCCAAGGTGCCCCTCTGACCTGATTATCACCCCCTCCAATATGTCTCATAATGTACTTTAGGGACAAGAATCTCTCACTTTGAGGAGAGCACCAGTGAAGGTGTGTAGAGATTTTAATTGCCTTTTGCCCTCTACTTAGCATCTACATATCACAAGGCATTATGGGAAAGGAGCTGGGGAGCTCATGCGCCCTCGATTGGATGTAACAGATCCTCAATTTGCTTTTGACTCACCGAGCTTTGAGACAGCAAAGGGATCTTAGCCAAGCCAATTTCACTTATCTGCATACAGCGCTGTTTCCGGATTGTTGTCCTTCATCAGTACAGAGCAAAGTGAATTGGCTGGCTTAGTGGGAGGCAATGAGTGGGTTAGGGACAAGAATCTCTCACATTGAGGAGAGCACCAGTGTTTGTCAGACTTCAGAGCAGAGACTCTAATATAACACCTGTATGACTGCGTTCACATCTGCCACCTTGTGTCCATTCTTCTGGTCCATTGCAAGAGATTGAAAGAAAAAACGGTCCGTCTAATGACAGACAACAACGAATCCGAAGTACCCCATTGACATGGCAGACGATCACACATCCGAATTATCCAACATACATTGGATAGTTCACGTTTCGACAAATGCAACCACATTTCGTCCATTTGGTTTAAGCCTGTCATGTGTTTTCTGTAGCTGTCGGTCAAACTCCCCCATACATATGCTCAATTCAGCCAAGTGTGCTTCTATTCTCAAGGGTTCTAGTTAAGCTTCTGCCTGACCCCTTTGTCAGCGACTTATCTCCACAAAAGAATTGGGCATGATAAAGCACATATCCAAACACTGACTTTATACCATTGTTGCCAAAATTTAGTTGCTAAGGTCCGGGAGAATGGCAGGTGCAGGGCACTGCAAAATTTTTTGTTGAAGTGACTTATGCCCTTATATGCATGGTCACACCCCTTCTGGGCATTGCCACGCACATTTTTGAATATATCATGCACCCTTTCTTGTGACACGGGCACTAAATGTGTTGGCCACACACCATTTTTGGATGTGGCTAGTACAAAAAGTTCTCAAGTCACATATAAAATGACTGCTACCTCAGAAGCTATGGAGATTTTCTTGCTTTTCCGGGCATCCGGGGTGTCAATTTTTTTTTTTTTTTTTGGGAGCCTCCCGAAGCTTCAAGGAGAGTTGGCAAGTATGCATTATACTGAAAGACCAAAACCTTTTGACCAATGAAAGATAACATGGCTGACAGGAAGTAGCTTTCTATAAGACCTGAATGTAAGAAGAAACCAGTCAAGAGATTGGCACCTGTTGAGAGAGAGAGGCAGAAATTCAAGCACAGACTGCTGGAACTACTATCCACTGGGCTCACCCCATACTCACAGGGGACCTATATTATAAGTTCTGTACCTCCATTGTCTGGAAGCTGTTTGCTGTCTTACTACACTACTAAAGTTTTGTGTGATCTGTTTCCTGCAACCTCAAGTCCCCTGGGTCTCATGCCCTGCATTACCATCATGGGCACTCCAACCATAATCTGATTCAGGAAGACTGAAGACCATTAGGACGTGCCCTGATGGCAGACTACCACCACCATCAGGTAAACAGCAGGCCCCCTCAGCTCTGCACTAGCCCAGGAGGAGAGCTGGAGGATTTGGTTGAATCATCTGGCCACCATGACAGCTCCTGTTTCCAATACTACCACTTCCAGCCTCCATGTTTCCTCCAATGTGTTGCTGTAGTAAAGTAAAATGTAAAAGATGAAAATAATGCAGTGTAATACAACAAGGCATCATATCAAGTGGTCTATAGTGACATAATAAGTAAGGATAAACATCCTTTGTTCCAAGAGGAGGTTGTGTCTTCCCGCAAGTAGCTGCCTGCCGTATTATAAAACACTTACCACAGTCCAGTTACCTGAAGCCTCTGCACCCTGGTGACAAAATGAAAGGTTTTCTTTATACCATTTATTGAACGCCTATCCCTGGAAAAGTAAAAAATAAACTTTCAACCATGGCTCACTTTTATCCATTACCTGTGAATGTTTCTAAACTCATCAAATAGACCGGGGTCCCCGGGAAACCTGTTATATAAATTATTCCTTGTTGCTTCAGATGCCTGATGAAAAGGCCGATGCTACTGCCAATGGATTTTTTTCTGTGCCTACTGTGAGAGCGTCCAGTTATTACAATCTTTTGAAGCAAAATCCTCAATTTCTGTTCAGTTGTTTTGCAATCCCCTATTCTGTTGTATCCTCCCCAAGAGACAAATGCTGTACAATATCCTCCTCCTCACAACATACGTCCTCCCAAAGACTAAACTTCAGCTTTACATTAATGGAACACATCAGACACAGCCGGTTCACCGTACAGATCCTGGATCCCAGGAGGGCAGAAAGCCTTTTGGGTCTGTTTGTGTCTACGCTAGAACAGAAGGACGAGTTGTCGGACCCCCACCGATTTGATACTGATTAGTAGAATAGATCATTGGTATTTTTAACCCTTTGACAATAAACCACTGACCATCATCAGGAAAGAAGTCGGACATGTTTGAAATTTTCTTCCAATAATGGGTGAAATTTTGTTCATCCTTTACCATTGCATATGTATTGCCAATTAGAATGACTGTTATGGCCAAAATGACCATTCGCCAGAGAATCCCATCAACCTACTACTGTCTATTGTGTGTGTATGGACACCACTAGATAGCAGAACTTCAAAGACCTCTGCCTTGTTGTAAGATGTCTTCTGTACGACCTGTTCTTAGCACAAGTCGGTTTGTTATTTATTTCCCAGACTGTTTCTATTTCTGGTGTCCTTGTTTTTTCGTGGTTAACCAACACTTTACCTCCTTCAAGGCTGTTTTCTCGTATTGATCTCTTGTTTTCTGTACTTACATTCAGTAGTGCTAAAAGTGACCTCTCTTTTATATTTAATTACTTGTTAAAAGTAAAAAAACTGCGCCGCGCGTCTCGTCTTGGGAATTAGTCTGACCTTCTCCAAAATTAAAATGATTACGTAAAGTGTTTTTGATTCTTTTTCCTCTTGTACCTCCCATCTCTATTGAAGCACATCACACAGCTAAACAAATTAGCAATAACCAAAGCATTATGCAAAGTAATATACAATGAATTGCGTTTTAATCCCCTAAGTCTTGCCTTTTAAAAAAATGTTTTCTTCATTTTAATTTCTCTGAAGATGCATCATCTGAATAGTGCACTCTAAGAAAGAAAGAGAGGAAGAGGAGACTATGGAGCTTACAGGACAGCTTGCATGTGAACCATGATTCTAACCTTACTTCCGTCATTCTAACCTTACTTCCACGGTTCTAACCTTGCTTCCACGACTCTAACCTTGCTTCCATGGTTCTAACATTGCTTCCATGACTCTAAGCTTGCTTCCATGCCTCTAAGCTTGCTTCCATGGTTCTAACCTTGCCTCCATGGTTCCAACCTTGCTTCCGTGATTCTAACCTTGCTTCCATGGTTCTAACCTTTTTTCTCAATTGCATGGTTGAAGGGAAACACTTAGGATATGTTCACGTGGATTTTGAGCTGGAACCTGGCACAGATTCTGAGATGAATTTCTCCTTAAAACAAGCAGCAGATTTTGCCCTGATCTTGCTGAGATCAGAAAAGAACATTGAATAAATAAGTACCCTGCTCGATCTTGCCACAAATTCCGCATGTGGGCCAAATCAGTAAGGAAAAGTCGCAGCAGGCCGTTTGAATAGTCCCTTAGACCTCAATCATAGAAAGTAGATTTGGAGCAATTAGTCTAAATTGGGATGTAAAAGGATTTTTTTAGGCTTTTATTAAATACTACATTACTAATCCCCGCTGCTCCAGCACCGCAGCTCAGGTCCCCACTGATTTGTATGGATGAAGTCTTAGGCCTCAGTCACTCAGTGCAGCTTCAGAGCAATTAGTCAAAATTGGAATATAGGCTAAGGACCCACACTATGATTTTTCTGTGAATGGATTGAGCAGAAGGTAGAAGTATAAGAAGCTTCCTATATTTCTCATTACTTTTATAGCCATTCTTGGCTTTGGCTCAAAAAAAACGGAGCAAAATCTGCAACAAAAAATGCAATTTTTCCGCAACGTGGGGCCTCAGCCTTAAATGGGTTTTCTGGGATTTTAATAAATACTATTTAAGGACTCTCTAGAAACAGGCTCTGTCCCACAAGACTGGCGCAAAGCAAATGTGCCTATATACAAAAAGGCCATCATTATCTTAATCTCAGAAAGCATGCTACTGTGGTCATAGACACTCCATGTGCTGCCACATGGTGCACTGGATGATGATGCAATATAGAGATATTTCCACCAGCACTGTTGTAGGGGACAATATTGCAATATATAAAGGTACTGAGCATCTTGTAAAATGCAGTGAGTCTGGTTATTTTGCTTACTCACATATCTTCTTTGTAATACAGGCTGCGATCAGGTCCTCTGTTGCATCATGTGATCAGTAATCTGACTTGGTTATTCACACAGGAAAGTAATACATTAAACCCTCTGATTTGTTACCTGCTGCGGAACATGTTGGCTCTATATAAATAAAAATTATTATTATTATTATTATTATTATTATTATTATTATTATTATTATTATTATTATTATATTATCGAAGTGCTACTTTAGAACTGAAAAGCCTAACTTGCTACTTCGTAACAAAATCTTGTGACAAAACCAGTAATTGCACAACTGGCTTGGACAATATATGAATAGATATTCACTGAGTTACAGAGAGTTACACAAGCCAAAAGACGCCTTTGGCAAAATCCGCCGGATGATGAATATTGTTTAATACTATCTGGCATCATGGACAGTCACATCACCTGAGGAGTGAGGAACCACAGCCAATATTTCCCTTTGTGAATATCTAACAATTCATGTCTTCATCATACTGTAAAAGACACAGAGAATTCTATAAACCTGAAATTTATATTGACTTTTCCATATTTTTATTACTAGAATTACAGTAGATTATAATGTGAGCTTCTTGTCAGGGTTTAGCCCTAGGGGGCGTAGAAGAGGCAGTCACACTTCGGCCTAACAGATTCTGCACTGGGGCCCTGAAGTTTCAAGTTATACCATGGTTTCTTAAAAAGAAATTTCCAGTCCCAAATAAGGATACTAGATAGGTTGTCAGCAGGGACATAGGTATAGGGGGCAAAGCAGTAGCCCTGGATTCTGAGGGGGGCCCAAACAAAGGTTCCTCTGCCACTATTCTAAATGGCACAAAGTAGGCTGGTGCCCAATTACAGATTTTGCATTAGAGCCCAAGCGCTTCAAGTTATATCTCTGGCCACCAGTATGTTATGTGTGGGGTTCCGCACAGATCAGTTATTTTGGCAGCCTCTAGGCGCCAAAAGCTGCTGCAGTGGACAGGGAGCAAGGGCAGTCTTCTCCTATTCAATTAATAGGAATAGTGCTGCAAGTCCCCAGAACCACCACTATGAAATGGATGGGGCTCTGAACAGCCGATCTGTGCAGAGTTTGGGTGTTGGACCCCAACAGATCACATAGTGATGACCTATCCAGTGGATAAGTCATCAGTATGAAAATTAATTTGAGAATGGAGAATCCCTTTAAATCTATTATGTCCGGTATTCCAAAGTGCGGCCTAATGTGAATGGTGACAATCTCTGTGGAATATATAGGTGCTATATAAATAATGACAAACATGAAGTTTGAGTTCATAAGATGTAAGTCTATTCTTGATTGAAACCCGGGCCCTTATAACCCAGGCTCTAACCATCTCACTATTCCTGGACATCTCAAACTTTTTACGTAACCTTCCACCTCTGGACCTTCCCAAACTGTCCGTAATATTGACAATTGAAAATGCTAATAAATATACAATTATAAAAAATGTAAGCCCATGGCCACACATAGGCAAGATGTGATTGCTGTCTGATCCCAGGCCATGTCGACATGCAATTTTAATACAAAGATGCAAGACGGTGTCTATGCAACTCCACGCCACACAAACATACAGATGAAACCCAAAGATGTAACACACAGCTGCTATGGGGCTCTGAGCCACACCGTCATGCAACTTTAGCACAAAGTTACAAGAGGCAAAACATGACTGCTAGGCAGCTCTTGGACACGTCAACATGCAACTTTAACATAAAGAAGCAAGGGCAAGACATGGCTGCTATGTGACTTGTATGTGGCTCTGGTCCACACCAACCTGCAGCTCTAAGACAAATCCACAAGGCTTTGAAATTTATTGTTAACAACGGGATTTTGCAGGTAAAATGGCGGTTTACCCAAAAAATCTTAAATCCATTAACAATTCATCAGCGCGATCTTTGTCCGCTGTATGTGACCCTACCTCGAGGCACCGCACAAGTTTACACGTGACATCATGAGTTCTTGGTTATGGATGATTTAACTGCTTTGTGTGAAGCCAATATAAAGTGTTGACAAGTAACTACTGCTCCATGTCACCAATGACAAGCAAACCTGACCTTGTGGAAAGAAAATGTGAACATGACAAGTGTGTCTGTCAAGAGCTCATACATTTATTAGATGCCATTCCTTGTAGACTTGTTAATTTCATTCATGTTAAACATCTGCCTGTGCTCGGGTCCCTACCGCCTTCTAATAAAGGAAACATACTATATACACACTCTGGGGTTTAGATTTTTTGCAAGGTTATGCTGTAGTTATATATTCTTCCCCAAAGACCATAAGGATGTAGAATTTTTATGCCCCAAGAAAAAATTTGGTATTAAAGGTAATGGGATTTTAGTAAATACTATTAAAGAGGTTTCCTTTAGCATAGGTCATCAGACATCTGGGACTCCCGCCGATCAGCTGTTCTCTGCAGATGCTATATGGAGAAGAGAGCTTACAGAACTCTGTTTGGCAGCCACGCTGAGTTATTGATGCTCAGCTACTATACAAGTGAACAGGAGCTGAACTGTAGTAACCCAACACAGCCACTACATGGAGAACAGCGCTATCTGCTTTTGGTTCTGTTCTCTTTGGTGAATATCCTAGGTGTAGGAGGATATTCAGCTCATTACAAGACATAGCTCTGATTACTGTGCTGTGATTGTAATGACCTGTGCACCTTTGTGTCCATCACATGACCGTGGACTGTATATCACATGACCATGGACTGTACATCACATGACCATGGACTGTATATCACATGATCATGGACTGTACATCACATGACCATGGTGTGATGAAGAGACCCCTAGTTATGTATTTCTTGTATTACTACTTGCTCATATTGTGGTGTTTATGACTGTTCTTAGGAATGTTGTGTTTAAGCTGTGTTTACATTGGTGGTCAATTCACTTCAGTGGTTTTATGTGTATACCATGGGAGGATTGCCTTTCTGGCCAGCCAGTTTATTACCCCTAGACAACACATGTCAAAGGAGGGAGAGAGGGCTAATGACCCTCAGTTCAACCCCAGACACACATCTTTCCCACAGCTAGTAAGACATCCCTCTTTCCTCAGATCCTGCAGTGGGTTGAGAGGAGGGGGGCTACCTGGAATGGAGGTGTGGCTGGACACTAGCCTTATACTGAGAGGAAGAGCTAGATTCTTTTGTCACTCAGCAAGGAGGCAGCTAGGGGTTAGCTGGGGTGTCCCTTCTGCACAAGGAGACTCTCTACACTTGTTCTATCCTGGGAAGCTATAAAGATACATGCTCTGTAACTTGCTTAAGGAAGTGCCCCGAGGCCTAACACATGGAGGCTCAGAAAACCAGACTACCACTCGTTTTGGGTAATACTTTTCTCTTTTAATCCCATTTTATTTTCTGTACTGTACTGTCCTTTTACCTGTATTTGCTTGATCATGTATTGATGTGTATTTCTGTATATGTTAGTGGCTAGTATCGACCCACTTGAATTAATAAATATATAAAATTTATAAAGCTCGTTTCATATTATCCTGTGAACCCGATCCACTCATGGGCATGAGTGGAAGGTTAAGAAGGGTGATCGCAGGTAGCCTTAGAGGCTTAGCAAGGCAATATTCTTCACACATGGACTGATTTTTTTTTCCACTGGAAGTAAACAATGATTCACAAAAAGCAGAGATCTTGAAAATGGTGAGGAATTGATATAGAAATTATACTGGAGAATTGTAAAGCTTTTTATTATACAAACTATAACATGTATGTGCTGAAATTGGACAAAACCTTTAAAGCACACTTGTTATTTCAGATGACTTTTTAGAATAAGCTGTTATGTGTATACATGAGTATGACTTGTATATGGCATTGTGAGGATCTATCATTTCTCATGAGCTGTAGATTAGCTGCTAAGGGGTCCCCCATATACCACACACAGAAGAGAGGAGGTCCTGATAACCCGACACCCACCTCTCACCCACAGAAACACAGAAGCAGCATGGAGGACATCATACAGCAATACTGACCAGTGTAGCTATAAATCAGCACTGTAGTGAGTGATACACCACTCACTAGATGCTGTAAACACAACTCTGTGCCTCTGTCTCTCTACAGCCACTCCCACTCCATAGACTTCTATGGGCAACATGTAACTCAATCTTTCGCTGACCTGAAAGTCCATCTTTAAATAGATTTAGCAGTGAATTCAGGCTGAGTGAGCAGTTTAGGAAGCAAACGAGGAGGGAAAAGCCTGAAAGGTTAAGAAACAAGTATATTTCTCCTGTAAGGTATAAATCAAAGTTATTTCTATTCTCTTGTCCAGTTGATTTATGCATAGTACACTGGATGGCACACTGTCTACTTAAAGGGGTTATTAAACTTACTAAGAAAAGAACATAAGTTGTCTGAATACTCACCAGATGATGCCACCATAGGTCAGAAGTCATTTTCCTGTTCTATTATCCTAACCATCTTTTTGTAGCACAGTGGTTTATATGCAGCCAGGGCTTGCTGTGGGCTGAATTACCAATGTCAAGGACTACAACTCCCATGACCGCTCTTCCGTCTCATGTACATTGTCTGAAATCATTAGTGCCTGCGGGCTCCTCTATTACAAGGAGTAAAATGGTGCTGTAATCTCTCACCCTCTTCACATAGAAGACAGATCTGCTACTGAAACATTGCTCTGCTATTCTGTTAGTCACTGAAATTGCAGAATCTGCCACCCAGGATGTGAAATACCATTCTTCCAGAGACTCTGACGCAGATGTGAACTCAGCCTCACTTGAATGAAATTAAGCTGTAGTACCAGGCATGGCAACCTATATAGACAAGCCAAGTACCTGTGTAGACAATAAAGGTGACACCTCCAGGACCTTTCACTCTCTTAAATGAGGTGTCATGGGGATTGCACCTGCACTGATCCAACATTGATATGGTCTAGCCTTAGGATCTGCTGTGCCAGTAGTCTTACTCACAGGAAAATGCAGGGAAATCATTTCCCTGTCGTTTCCCCTCCTCTTTATTATTACATTATTCTGCTTTATAAAGGAAGCCATTTTATAGATGAAAATATATTGGAAAATTTCATCAAATGCAGTTCTCTAATATATTGGATTAAGGTTTACATAAGGTTCTCCTGAGCTGAAAGTACACTTTAAAGAGAATATGTAATGTCTATCATTAGATTTGTTAAATGTAAGCATGGAGGAAAGAAATAAAAGGTTGTAGCTATTTATTTTTTATTTTCAGAAAGTTCCCGGGGGGCATCACTTCTGAAGACACATTTCATTAATGTATCGTCTGTATACAGGAGCTGCCGTAGATGGGAGATAAAGGGGTTTTCCACCATTGCAACTTAATCCCTATCCATGGTATAAGGAATACGTTGCAGATTGGTGAGGGGCCCAGTCAGAATGGAGAGCTAGCCAGGCAGATGCACTACTGCTCCTTTCATTTCTATGGGACTATCCTGGATATTGGAGTGCTATGCTTTTTCCATATCCAGTGGTCCTATAGAGTGGCAACGCATCTTCTCAATCAGCACTCCATTTAGATTGGGATGCAACGCACCCCCAAATCTGCAATTTATCCCCAGCACAGTTACATTCATAGGCAATGGTCAGTAGCTTTCACATGCTGATCAGTCCCAGATGAATGGGGCTGACCAGCTGATGTCTCACTCAGCTGATCAGCCACGGAATCTGTGGCAAGATCAAGCAGGACGCTTATTTTTTCAGTGTCCTGCTCTGATCGCTACCTCCCATTGAAACCAGTGAGAGACTAAATCAGGGTGGAATTTGGCGGAATCTACCTCAAAATCAGCACCAAATTCCAACATACCCTAAGGAGTCCAGATGACACCCTATAAAATTTCCTAATAACTTATTCAATTAAATAATCTCAAACTCGTCACCCCAACATTCAACTCCAAAGATGATAGTGCTGGCAACAATATATTCATAAAACATCCACAAGATCTTTGTACAGACATTAAATAAAAGTTGTTTGTATTATTTCTATTCAATAAATTGTATATTTTTATATAAATTAGTTGTGTAGAATTTATTCTTTGGAAATTTGTTAGAGCAATTCTATGCCTTTTTTGTAAAATATTCTTTTGATATGGCCCTTTCCTTTTTGGGGTGTTTTATTAAATAAAAGTTGTCACAAAAATATAAGCGACCAGACTCGAGTATTGCTCTCCCTATCATAGAGACCAGGGAGTGGAAGGAGAGATATCATCTATTATCTGTCATTACCTCCCATCTGAAACTTCTGAAACTGTCACAGTCTACACAACAAAACTGAGAGGTGAGCTTTAGAAACGTGGAAATGTCAGGCTATGGTGTGAACCGCAGGAACTAGGGTTAATCCAGAATATATCAAGATTTTTTATATAGATAATAATCAAACATAAAACACACACAAAAAAAATTGTAATAAAAACCTGGTTTCAATAATATGTATTTTCTGAATATGCATTCTCTTTAAGTTTCAATTAGATGCAATATGGAATTTCCCAGTAGACTAGCTATAAGATAAAACTATCATTTCCTATATTTTCTACTGTCTGAAGAACACTAAAGGGAGTTATTACATTCAGTGGAATTTCTTGTATCTCTACAGATCAGTTTTCTAATATCATTTTACATAAACAGAGGGATTTATATACAATTTTAGAAATATCTGCAAGTTTTTCTTTCCAGCTTTTGTTTACAGCTTTTGGTAAGGTTCAGGGTGGGTAGCAGCGGCAGGCAAGGTTTGTGTGAGTGGGTGTGCGGAATACATCATGATCACCAGCACGCTGAACATGTGGCAGCGATACTTTTTGTCAACAGGACTGTTTCATTATATTCCGCACACTCCAAATTACAATTTGTACATTCTTATCCTTAATCACCTTCCTTGCAACAAAAATCCCATACTGCAAAAATTCTGCGGGACGATTTGTGAAGCCATCATTTTACAGAATTAACATCAAGAGAGCTTCGCTGATCCGAGGTCGTAAAACATAAGTGCAAAGTAATTTCCCCTCTCAAGAAAACATAACAAAGAGAGAACTTAATCACTATGTTATACATACAGAACGTGGGGAGGCCCGCCTGCAGCTGGAGGTTCATATAGCTACTCTCTGTATTAAAGGGACATGTACGGGCCACACAATAGAAACCTGAACATACAGCTCTCTTTACTTTACTGTGACAACTTATTATAGTCTTCATATTTTCTTAAAGGGGTTTTCCTATGAACATAAATAACATTATTTAAATTTGGAGACAATCAAAAGTTAAACATTTTTGCATATATAAGTAATTAAACATTTTGCAGAGTTTTTGCTTTTTTAAAATTCTTTAAAATTCTTCTTTAAAAGTATAACACGAGGATAATAGCAAAAACATATCGGGGTGACACCAACACACAAAGCGGATATAACAAATATAATAGAATTATTACAATGCTCAGATATATGAACGATAGAGAGGTAGAAGAAGAGTATCAGAGGGGCGGAAGGGTAAATGCACAGAGGTGGTGTTTTACAAAAGAGGAAGAGAGAGGAGGAGATGAAGAGCAAAGAAAAAGGAGAAGAAAGAGAAGGAAGGAATGGAGGAAAGAAGGAAGGAAGGAAGGAAGGAAGGAAGGAAGGAAGGAAGGAAGGAAGGAAGGAAGGGAGGGAGGAAGGAACAGAGCTTTAAAGATTTTCTCTAACCATCTTAGAGTTGACATCTTTTGTCTTGACCAGTTGCCATTGGATATGACCATGAATGCAGGAACTTTCTATGATCAGAAACCCAGCCATGAGTTCCTTATTGCGGCCAGGTTATCTTGTCATATGGTAGTGTCCTTGCCTGTCCACAATAAAGAAATCGCTTGATGCTGAGAGAACTAGTCACTTGCCTCTCATTTCTCAGATCTTGAGTAATTATACTCATAAGATATTTGACTTGATGTCCTGTATGTACAATGATGACAATATTTACAATGCAGCTGGATGTACATATGTTCTGTATGGATGGAAATGGGCCTCTAGTATCCTTCCGCTGGTGGGCTCAAAGAACCCTGACCGCAAGCAGCTTATAGCAGATGTTATGCCTGCTACCCTGTTAGTTACGGCTGCGCAGCAAGCCCCGTGCATGTTCACAACTCTGTGACTGTGACACTTGGATTTTAGTCCACATCACAAGTGCTGAAATACAACAGACCTCTGTACAGCTGTTTTCCCATCAACCACATTGTAAATATTTCTATTGTAAAAACCAAGGAAATGAAAAATCCATGTGAAGTAACAGGATTTGTTCAGATTCAGAGATTTAAGCAACATCACATGGGCCGTGCAGACTACATACACATATAACACCACCATGCAATATAAAACCCATAAAGGTATGTACAGATGAAGTCACTATTACACTTCATAAGGATTGTATAGGTGACATAGATTTTTCTCCTCTGCTCATGTTGCATATGGGAAAGTAATGCTACTTATATTTGATATTATATTCTGCCAAACACAGCAAATCTGCAACAGAAAACACATCTTTGTTTTTGCAGAGCATGACCTCAGCCTAAAGGGAGTCTATTGGAAAATCTGACCCCTCAAAACTGCTGATAGCATTAAACAGATAATATATATACTTTATATATATATATATATATATATATATATATATATATATACATATATATCACTTAAATCCTACCTATGTGGATGCTCATATTAGCTGCATAAGCAAGAAAAATAGTTATTATAATCCATCTTGTGCTGCAATGCAAAGTGCCTAGTGGGTGTTTCCTGACTGTGAAGAGCCCCTGGTCTGTAGTCAACAATCCCCAACCTTTCTCCTACTGATCTTTGTAGATTCCTGGGTGAATGCTATAGCTGTCAATGGGCTATTCCATACAGAAATGTGAAGGCCAAAAGGGACACTCTTTTGGCTTCCATTTAGTGAATGGGATCTTTGCATCCGATGGCCATATTTACCACGTGTACTATTGGTCCTTCCTTGGGCCAATTTTGGTAGGACCTGTCATTTTGGAGATAATCTGACCCAGTCGTCTAGCCATGAGAACTTGACCCCTTGCTCAGATCCTTATGCTTGCTCATTTTTCTTGCTTTCATCAACTTCAAGAACTGTTCACTTACTACCTAATATATCCCAGCCCTTTATGTGTCCTACCTCTGAGCTCCACATCTATAGCAAGAACAGCACCGCCTAATCCTTGTCTCATGGTGGCAGTGAAGGAAGAGATGGCCACACTTAGACTGTCTGCTTGTTCCCTAAACTGGCACTTACATTCTGTAGACTGACAGCAATTCACTCCTACCTGTTTCAGGGCTGCAGCAGTGATCAGGATGGGCAATAACTCTAACTAGCAGGAACTCCACTCACATCCACACTCTCTAGTGGCTGGAACAAACTGCCATGAGGTGCCTTACAGTCTCCTCTCCTTATCTCAGCCAACCGTGGGTTGGGCTGGACTGTGGCTCTCCCAAAAGGAGGGGTGTACTTCCATGGTAGATGCTAGAATGGAGTGGGAAAAATCAGGTGCTGTAGTATGCTGTCAAACCAGTAGATGGCGCTGCCTCCTGTTACTGTTAGCATGAGGCACCACCTTCTGTATCCACATCAAACCAGGCAGCTTAGGGTTAGAGTTGCATAAAGGAGAGGCATAGTTAGCCTCTACTTCAGCAATGCAACATCCAAAAATGCAGAGGCCCTGGGTGTGTTAGCTGTGATGGGTTGGCAGGCAGAGCTGAGGTAGCGCCACCTACTGGATCCACAACACATCTGATTTAAATCACTCCATTCTAGACTCAACTGTACTTCTATCCCTAGTGGAATGACCCTAACATAGGGGAAATGTAAAACGCACAGACAATATGCAACACTGTGAAGTTCACTAGGACTTAGTCTTTACTCCTTATCTCAGTGATTTCAATCTGTACTCTGCACAAGAAGATATGATTACAATGAAGACTATGGAGAGGGGAGGGAAGGAGAAAGATAAAGAGATGAGGTTGACTACAGTATTAAATGAGTCATTCATGTTAGGAAAAGGTTGGATAGTAATTCCTGATAACCCAGCTATGTGACGAGGAGCCCTCTTCTTCCTCCCCTTCCCCTCTCCAACGACATCTATTGTACAGATTTGATCAATGGCAGAAGGAGGCGAAAAAGTGAAGAAATAGGCTTTTTTCTTTAATAAAGTATGTTACAAAGTCTGTTCCCTTCACATGCACTATGGATTGATGAGCAAATAAATAAAAGTATACTTATACTTTATGTATATCTAAACTATGAACTCCCTACATCCGTAAACAAAAGCTGCCCTCTACCCCTATATTACAGGTATTATATGAGGATAGCAGAGTTTGCTTTGTTATTTCAGCTTTCTTATGTCAACCCATTAATCCCATTTAGCAGAGTTGAACTTGCTGACTATAAGGTATGTTCCAGTCCCTGCAAACGTCCATTAGACTGTCTAGCATAGCGCTCAGCCGCCCTCTTCGCTTTGTGTCTTAAATCATGAAGTCTACATGCGTCTACCCCGCTATGGTGTCTGCTTCAATATTTAATTGGGTTAAGCTGTTAAGAAGGGACATAAAAATGGCATTGTCATAATATTAACCTTAATAATTGATGCTTTCGGCTGCACATTCTCTTAATATAAGGATTACAGAAATCTGTATTTTTATAATGGTGCTCCAAGCACAAACACTTGAACTTGTAAAGGATGTCCTTGAATCCCTGACCTGAATACTAATAGATTGATCTTATTAGCTCCGTGTGTTCTGTACTTGGTTGGATGCTTTCAGCATAGTCAGACACCACTAGACCCTGCACCGGAGGAAAGATACAAGTCACCAGAGACGAGTGTCACAACGTCCAGTGGGACTTTTCTTTTTGGAACAGATGCAGAGACAGATGACATGTTGGATACAATATACACAGATGAGGCTGAGATTCTGAACCCAGAAGTAATATTCCGCTAGATGCCTCGCTGCATTATTTCTAAGTCTTTAGATGCTCCACCATAAATGATAAGTAGATTATTAGAAAACACGTCAACCTCCTTATTATTTCTTAAGATTCACTTGCTCGTCTCTTCTCAGGAACCTGAGAAGTAATTAGTATTTCAGCATGGCTGCCTCCCGACATGACAGCTATTTACATGTAATGATAAAGACATTGGACTGAGCTGCTGCAAACATAATTGTTCTAAATCGGGTCCAGACCTATTTTATCTCATTAATTCTATTCTATGCAGATAGATGGAAAATTCCAAATAGAATCAGGATAGCAATTTTTGTAATCGCGTCGCTCACAAACACGCTGTTTAGTCATTCCCAGGCTCAATTTATGACATGAGTTTGCATAGAAGCTAGCTGCACTAACACCGGCAATAAAATATTCACAGCATGGAAATTTTTACTTTACAAAAATGCACTTTCAAATCACAAATTCATTTTTTAGTAATGTGTAAGAATTGTAGGGAAAAATAATAGAACAGTGCAAACTTAACCCCTGAAGGAACAGGCCATTGTTAAGCACATTTTTCTTTTTTTATTTTATAATTTCATGTTTGATTTTTTATAATTCTTGATTTTTGGTGCCAATAAAGCAGGATTACGACTCGCTTTCTACAGGACATGATGCACTATTTAGTTTGGGTTATGCATGGATTAGCTTGTAATTCTTAATAATTTAATGTGGTCCAAGCAAAAAAAACTAAAAAATGAAGTCTATATAAGTAAACCTGGGAAGAGCATAACCCATGTGTGGACAGTTGAACAGGGGCCTATGGGAGAATGGGATCCAGGCAGGGAGCAGTTAATCTGCACAGTCCTTGACTTTACTGAGTATTGTACCATGAACTGCCAGGGCTGCAGAATTAAATACACAACAGCAGCAGCTCCGTAGTCAGGAACGGAAGGGAGGGGGAGGATGTCAGCAGGCACTACAAGAGGAGTGCAGATCAACAGAAGAGAGTCTCAGTCTTCAATCCTATATATTTTTATAGATGTGTGTGTATCTGTGCATAACATGTAAATGCATGTGTACCACATCTGTAATCTCTTCCTCAATGAGCGTACCAAACCTGAAGTGGCCGAGTGTACTGCGCATGCGCAGGATTTGGATCTCACTGAAAACAACTGCAGCTGTTGACGCAGCGAAGAGGAGAAGAGAACTCATCTGCATGAAGGTGGTGTGAAGGAAAGGACTAGGAAGCAACATTCGGGGTATGAAGTTGCTGTTCTCGGAGCACAGGAAAAACACAGCAAAAATCAAAATATTTCAAAAACTGCTGGGAGCAGGAGAAAAACAAAGGTAGGACTACAATAGCCTTTCTAAAGACTATTCCAATGTGTGTTTCTTTAAAAAAAACTACACCAAAAATGACACCAGTATTATAGATGGTAAGGAGGGCCCCATAACAGATTTTGCAGTGGGGCCCACAAGCTTCAAATTATGCCTCTGTATAGAGTATATCCTTTTTCATTCCTTCTTGGATTCATATACAGTGGGGAAAAAAAGTATTTAGTCAGTCTCCAATTGTGCAAGTTCTCCCACTTAAAAAGATGAGAGAGGCCTGTAATTGTCATCCTAGGTAGACCTCAACTATGAGAGACAAAATGAGAAAGCAAATCCAGAAAATCACATTGTCTGATTTTTTAAGAATTTATTTGCAAATTATGGTGGAAAATAAGTATATGGTCACCTACAAACAAGCAAGATTTCTGGCTCTCACAGACCTGTAACTTCTTCTTTAAGAGGCTCCTCTGTCCTCCACTCATTACCTGTAGTAATGGCTCCTGTGTGACATTGTTATCAGTATAAAAGACACCTGTCCACAACCTCAAAAAGTCACACTCCAAACTCCACTATGGTGAAGACCAAAGAGCTGTGAAGGACACCAGAAACAAAATTGTAGACCTGAACCAGGCTGGGAAGACTGAATCTGCAATAGGCAAACAGCTTGGTGTGAAGAAATCAACTGTGGGAGCAATAATTAGAAAATGGAAGACATACAAGACCACTGATAATATCCCTCAATCAGGAGCTCCACGCAAGATCTCACCCCGTGGGGTCAAAATGATCACAAGAACAGTGAGCAAAAATCTCAGAATCACACGGGGGGACCTAGTGAGTGACCTGCAGAAAGCTGGGACTAACGTAACAAAGGCTACCGTCAGTAACACACTACACCGCCAGGGACTCAGATCCTGCAGTGCCAGACGTGTCCCCCTGCTTAAGCCAGTACATATCCGGGCCTGTCTGAAGTTTGCTAGAGAGCATTTGGATGTTCCAGAAGAGTAGTGGGAGAATGTCATATGGTCAGATGAAACCAAAGTAGAACTGTTTGGTAGAAACACAACTCGTCGTGTTTGGAGGAGAGTGAATGCTGAGTTGCATCCAAAGAACACCATACCTACTGTGAAGCATGGGAGTGGCAACATCATGCTTTGGGGCTGTTTCTCTGCAAAGGGACCAGGACGACTGATCCGTGTACATGAAAGAATGAATGGGGCCATGTATTGGGAGATTTTGAGTGCAAACCTCCTTCCATCAGCAAGGGCATTGAAGATGAAACGTGGCTGGGTCTTTCACCATGACAATGATCCCAAGCACACCGCCAGGGCAACGAAGGAGTGGCTCCGTAAGAAGCATTTCAAGGTCCTGGAGTGGCCTAGCCAGTCTTCAGATCTCAACCCCATAGAAAACCTTTGGAGGGAGTTGAAAGTCCGTGTTGCCCAACGACAGCCCCAAAACATCCCTGCTCTAGAGGAGATCTGCATGGAGGAATGGGCCAACCTTGTGAAGACTTACAGAAAACGTTTGACCTCTGTCATTTCCAACAAAGGATATATAACAAAGTATTGAGATGAACTTTTGTGATTGACCAAATACTTATTTTCCACCATAATTTGCAAATAAATTCTTTAAAAATCAGACAATGTGATTTTCTGGATTTGTTTTCTCATTTTGTCTCTCATAGTTGAGGTCTACCTATGATGTCAATTACAGGCCGGCCTCATCTTTTTAAGTGGGAGAACTTGCACAATTGGTGGTTGACTAAATACTTTTTTCCCCACTGTATGGATTATGTGGATTTCACCTAGCTAAGCTGAGCAGTGACATTCTCATCTGATGCTATTTTGCACATTGGGACTTAAAGTTTTGTACAGCAATTGAAATTTTCTGCATCATGTGAACATTGGCTAGCGCATGTTCTAGTTAGCCGTCTTCCTGGGTGTTAAGAACTGTCAGGCACATGTGTTATAGCACAGTACTTTTGGTTCAATTAACACGCATTTGTCACACATACTGTAAGTCACACGGTGCATTTCTTTGCATTAAAGGTGACAAAGAGATTTCACTATTCCTTATGGTTGTCGAGTATTCTGTGTATGCGCTGAAAGTGAGAAACAATTTCAATAACACTTTGAACATTATTCAGAAGCAAAAGTAAAATAGTTACAAATCACTCGAAATAGCGCTGATGTTACACATAGCAGAGCTCATGTATTAGGGATGACTTTGTCATTGAAGTCTCCACATTTTCAAATCAAGTTTTTATGTTAAATCTATTTTTAAGAATCGTTGATCTATATTTAAAAACAAATTCAATTTTCACTTTGGCCACCAAACCAAGTCATCCTTACTTCCACTACTGACAATAGATGATGTCACAGCTTATCTACTCCCCATCCCAGCATGGAGCATCGGCGCATGCCTAAAAACTCACCCATAGACCTCAATGAGTTGTCTCCAGACTATTGCTGCCTATGGCCTTGACTATACTGTAAAGTATATCATTAAATGCTGTTAACAGAGCCAAGGAGAAGCTCAGGCAAGATGGCCGTCCCATAATCATGTTCAGTAAATAGAATTTAAAAAAAGTCAACACTCAGAAAATAAAAACACATTCAAAAAAGGGGATATATCTGGTTCTATATGTTTTTTCATGTTGCACAGCACACATGTCACTGACATATGACATATATACAGCACACATTATTACTACTGAGAACAAATAGATTGGGGCATGTTGAAATCCAGCATGTCTGATCCTTCTTTCCCCCAGCATCAACCCTACAATCCTGTTATAATGTTTAGTGGGAAACCTCCTTGGATGGTAACATATGAGAATGTCCTCTACTTGGGAGAGCTCCTTAAAAGAGAACCTGTCAGGTGTTTTTTCCACCTTCAACCTAGTCACGCTTGTCTGACTTCTTTGGCATGATTGACATTTCACTTACACTGCCCTCACTCCCTGACGTCACGAGGGAGATGTCAGTCATGCCCAGGAGACATGTGTAGCCCTATTTGGGGGGGGGGGTATGAGTATTATCCCTCCCGCAACAGACTCTGGCGCTGACCTGTGTGTATAATGGGACCTGAAGCCTTCGCTGAAGGGAAGAGTGGGAACATATATGAAATATATCAGTGCCTCCACCCAGGATAGAGCCTCTGTATTACAGGGAGGATCTCTTCCTGGGACTTACCCATGAAGTACAGTTAGTAGCCTTAACAAGGATCACTGTACTAATCTCACAGTCTGAAGAATACATACAGATACCACATAAGGTTATAACAGTAGCTTTATAAGAATCAACAGGGTAATAATACATACATAAAATATACTCAGAACACAGCAATACTACAACAACCAGCAAGTCCTCAACCGTCTTAGGTTATATACCCGGGTATATATATAGATATATAGCAAGAGTCCAGTGCACAATACCTCCAGGCAACAGAAGAGATGCAGGGGCCCCTGTGGATGACTGTGGATCCTCGGATTCTTCCAGGAGATGACAGACAGCCGATCAGGAGATGATGATGATGGTGAGATTCTTCACAGGCAGCAAACAGGGCGACGGTGACGGCAGTAGATGCAGGCCTGACTACCCTAACACTGAGTCCTTAACCTGCCAGCTAAACTACTAGTGCCACCGGGCCTCTAACTAGCTAGTTGGCCTTCGGAAGCCTAACCTATCACTGCCCTGAACTATATATATATATGGATCCCTAACTACGGTTACTAGCTAGGTCCTGTGAGTATATAGGGGGTAACACATACCTAACTATATACTGTGAAGTAAAGAGGAACAAGTGGCTCTTAGACTCCCCCAGACATAACATGTCTGTCTCAGCAGCTCTGCTCACATCTCTCCCCCCAGCAGCTCTGCCTCACATGTGTCTGACTCACTGTATTTACAAAACAAAACTTGCACTAAATGCCTGGGGTCTCTGAAGCCAAACTGCAGGGGCAAAGAAGCCAGATACATTATATACTAGTAGAAATGGCAGTTCCCTACACATGAATAGCCAGGGGACACCTTGACTAAGTGGATGCTGCTCCCCGCCCACCATGATGCTTAGGTTAACTTGCATATGACTTTTTATGCTTTCATTTATAACTTCACTTTGCTGCAACAGAAAAATTATAGAGGGCAACAATGGAAAGGTAAGTACTTGATGGGGCCAGTTTATGGTGGAAAAAGTCACCTTACAGGTTCCCTTTAAAGCACCACATAGAAGAGGCGGGGGTAACAATCTTGCTTGTGTAGCAGGTGCTGACGGGCACACATCAGCATCGGGTCAGTGGCAATATGGCTGCTCCCTCTGGGCATCCACATCTCACACCTGCATAGACAATTATTAAGTCCTTATTCACCATGGTGTTTTGGTCAGTGTATGTAATGGAAAGATTGGCACCTGTTCTGACCCGCTCCTGGCTTACAAACACTGAGGCAAAACACTGACATGTGAATGAGGCCTAAGACTGCCCCAATGTATGTAAGAAAGTTCTAGGGAGGGGTTAAGCATTAGCTGTAGATTTTCCCAAAAATTTAAGCTAAATGTAAGATTTCTGGCTATGATTTACTGCATTTGGCAGCAATGTAAACTAAATGTCATGACTGGATTTGTTTGATGTGTTAAAGGAGTTTTATAATTAAAGACACTTTGAATAGGGGATAAGTGTCAGATCACTGGGGATCCGATCACTGGGACCCCAATCAATCAGGAGAACAGGTGTCCGAAAGTCCCCCATGCATACCTCCTGCTTGTGAATGAAAGGCAAGTGCATTCCATGACACACATTCCAGTTAATTCTGATACTGGAAGCCCCATAGAAGTGAATGGAGCAGTGACATTTCACTGTGCTTTGAGTCTATTGTCTGTGCTTTGAGTCTATTATGAGAAAATGTTTGTTGTTGTTGTTTCATTCACTTCACTTGCAGTAGGCATGGGTGACTTATGAGTCCCTATTCTGGTTGCTATGGGGGGAAGCTGTGGGTTGTCATTTGTGTACTTGGCCCCCACATACAGATTTTCTGTGTGTGCTGAGGAAGAGGCAGCCAAATGGCAGCATAGGCAGCTGGAGGTAAACTCCAACCCGGAGACATCTCCATCATCCCCAGAGGTTGCTATACAGCCAGAAGCTTAAACAACATCAAGGGCATTCCAGCTGGGTATAATACATCACAGGTATTGCATTATATATTCCACTTATTGGACTCCTGTTTGTACTACCTAGGAAGGAACCTGACCAATACCCGCAACTGAAGAATTTACCACCACCTGCAGCTAACACCAGTGCAGAACAAGTAGAGACCCAGAAACATCAGGTACCGGAACCCACCATACCATCAAGTGAGGAGTCGACCCCTGCCCCATTGCCCAGGAGATCATTTCCCTTGAAGATACCATCTTGCAGTAGGTCAGCAGCAGTATCATCTAGAATCCACAGTGCACCTTTTGCCCTACCAAGACGCATCAAGGTGACTGCGAGAGACCTGTATGATCCACTATCACTGACCTCACTCAGCAGTGGAGCCAGGGAGAACTTGAGAGCCATGATGAACAGGTCTTTGGTAGACAAACGTAACTGCTATGTTAAGGATGAGGGGGACTACATCAGATATACCTTTACCCGTGATGTCAAATACCAGTTCAACAAGAGAGAGTACCATGGGGTAATATCAATTTGCCGCAAAAAAAATATAGTGGTGGGGTGACTTTTAGTGTGCCAATACCATCAAATGGAACATCTGCTACCCTGACTGATTTCCCGGGATAGACCTTAAGCTTGTTTAATGGATTATGCTTTTTGATTGCCTCCTGTCCTGACCGTGGCCTGTTACTGACTATGCATGTTTTCTGTCTGCCGTCTTTGGTGGCTGATCAGTGCCTGTATACATGAGCCAAAAGAAATCGATGTATTGCCCCTTAAAGGGCCCATGGCTATCCCTGGTGCAGCTTGTTCTGGAAACTGGCTCTTCTCTTCTCTTGCTAACTGAAGCCACTACTAATGGCCCATCGAGGAGGATGTGACAGAAATGAGTGACTCTACAAAAAAAATGTTCCAGGTGCCATCCTCAGACCACAAAATAAATGGATTGACAGAAAAGGAGGAAACAGAGAAAGACATGAATAAAATGGCCACAACAATTATATAGAGACTGGAGACTGATCTCTACACAACTACATGGGACTTTAAGGAATCTCAAAGGTCACCAACTCAATAGGAACTCTGCTTCCAGGCGTCACTAACTACAATTATAATACATCTCCCCCCAAATATGGACTACTTGGACTCTTTTCATGACGATCATTGCATTTCCTACTAAGAACAAGCGCAACATGCAAAAAATACAGCAGTGATCAAGTTAAAGAGGTTGTCCAGGCAAAATGTGAAATTTTATATAGGCCGAGGGAGTTGAAAAAAAAAAAAAAATCATACTCACCTGTCCCCAGTGCTCCAGTGTCCTTCCAGTGTCGTCCGGTCCTGCTGATCCGGCGCCTTCTCAAAGTGAAACTGCTCGCTGTCTGTGATGTAACAGATCCCTTCCGCTGAAACCGCTGATTGGCCCCAGCGGTCATGTGACCGCTGAGGCCAATCAGCTGCCTCAGCAGGCCTGAGGAAGAGACCCATGATGTCACAGGCAGTGACATCTCAGGCCCTTCGCTGAGGCCGTTGATTGGCCTCAGCGGTCATGTGTGGCTGGGACTTCCACCACACGTCATTCTGGACAGAGAAGACAGGACCGCGCAGCGAGGTACCGGACCACCTGAGAAAGGTGAGTATAATATTTTTTTATTTTTTTTCACTGCCTCTGGCCTATTTAAATAATAAATTTAATGTCCAGTTTTGCCTGGACAACCCCTTTAACAACAGATGTTGTGTAGAAAGTCATTTACAACTTAAAGAGTTTGTCCACTTTCAGAGCAATATTGAGAGACCAATGTTATTGTTTGTATAATAAAAAGATCTACAATTTCCCAATATACTTTCTCTATCAATTCCTCATAGTTTTCTAGATCTCTGCTTGCTGTCATTCATTCTGCTTTCTCCCAGTGGATAAAAATCAGTCCATAGTAATGTAATATACAGTCCATGGTCATGTGATATATTGTTCATGGTCATCAGAAAAATATCAAAAAAATGTTTTTAACAGCCATCACATAGCCACATCAAATTCAATGTATGTGAATAGGGGCTACTCACATGACCGATTTTTTTTTTTATAGTCCGTTTCCACAGACCATGTCTTATTTTATGTCCATTTTTACAGACTCCCTCCATACACTCAAATATATGAGGGGGGGCAAATAAGGGGATTTTTGATCTGCCAATGGGGGGGGGGCATATCCTAATTAGGGGGGCCTCATTGCTTACCCAAAAATAGCTGGGTTGAGTATTTTTTTTGATGCAGGGGTACCTTTCTATAGTTCGCCTCAGGCAACAGAGAGGCTAGGTTCACCTCTGCAAGTCCCTGACATATAAGACACACAGAACTCATACCGCACCGTAGCAAAAGTCAGATTTGCCCCCCCCCCCCCCAAAAAAAAAAAAAAGAAAAAAAATAGGTTACAGAGGTGTGCTACAGGCAGAAATAATGTCATTTTTATTTTTAGGGTTAATGTTTTGGAAGAACAAAAACTGCGTCCTGCGAAATGATGGAGAACACAACAGACAGTCAGATCTGTTTGTTTTAGTCACATAAGAAATCTGTTCCCGTTGGAATTTCCATGTTTCTGTTCCTATAACAGAAAAGAAAAACTGAAATCCCTACAAAGATGTGAACATAGCCTAAGAGAAGTGGTACTGTGCATTGCTATGTACAGAATAAGAGAAATGGTACTGTGCAGTGTCCAAATACTGAATAAGAGAAGTGGTACTGTGCATTACCATGTATAGAATAAGAGAAGTGGTACTGTGCATTGCTATGTACAGAATAAGAGGAGTGGTACTGTGCATTGCCATGTATAGAATAAGAGAAGTGGTACTGTGCACTGCCATTTACAAAATAAGAGGAGTGGTACTGTGCATTGCTATGTACAGAATAAGAGAAGTGGTACTGTGCATTGCTATGTACAGAATAAGAGAAGTGGTACTGTGCATTGCCATATACAGAATAAGAGAAGTGGTACTGTGCATTGCTATGAACAGAATAAGAGAAGTGGTACTGTGCATTGCTATGAACAGAATAAGAGAAGTGGTACTGTGCATTGCTATGTACAGATGTAAGAGAAGTGGTACTGTGCATTGCTATGTACAGATGTAAGAGAAGTGGTACTGTGCATTGCTATGTACAGAATAAGAGGAGTGGTACTGTGCATTGCCATGTATAGAATAAGAGAAGTGGTACTGTGCACTGCCATTTACAAAATAAGAGGAGTGGTACTGTGCATTGCTATGTACAGAATAAGAGACATGGTACTGTGCATTGCTATGTACAGAATAAGAGAAGTGGTACTGTGCATTTCCATGTACAGAATAAGAGAAGTGGTACTGTGCATTGCTATGTACAGATGTAAGAGAAGTGGTACTGTGCATTGCTATGTACAGATGTAAGAGAAGTGGTACTGTGCATTGCTATGTACAGATGTAAGAGAAATGGTACTGTGCATTGCTATGTACAGAATAAGAGGAGTGGTACTGTGCATTGCCATGTATAGAATAAGAGAAGTGGTACTGTGCATTGCCATGTATAGAATAAGAGAAGTGGTACTGTGCATTGCTATGTACAGAATAAGAGAAGTGGTACTGTGCATTGCTATGTAAAGAATAAGAGGAGTGGTACTGTGCATTGCCATGTATAGAATAAGAGAAGTGGTACTGTGCATTGCCATGTACAGAATAAGAGAAGTGGTACTGTGCATTGCTATGTACAGATGTAAGAGAAGTGGTACTGTGCATTGCTATGTACAGATGTAAGAGAAATGGTACTGTGCATTGCTATGTACAGAATAAGAGGAGTGGTACTGTGCATTGCCATGTATAGAATAAGAGAAGTGGTACTGTGCATTGCCATGTATAGAATAAGAGAAGTGGTACTGTGCATTGCCATGTATAGAATAAGAGAAGTGGTACTGTGCATTGCTATGTACAGAATAAGAGGAGTGGTACTGTGCATTGCCATGTACAGACTAAGAGAAGTGGTACTGTGCATTGCTATGTACAGAATAAGAGAAGTGGTACTGTGCATTGCTATGTACAGAATAAGAGGAGTGGTACTTTGCATTGCTATGTACAGAATAAGATGAGTGGTACTGTGCATTGCCATGTACAGACTAAGAGAAGTGGTACTGTGCATTGCTATGTACAGAATAAGAGAAGTGGTACTGTGCATTGCTATGTACAGAATAAGAGAAGTGGTACTGTGCATTGCCATGTACAGAATAAGAGAAGTGGTACTGTGCATTGCTATGTACAGAATAAGAGAAGTGGTACTGTGCATTGCCATATACAGAATAAGAGAAGTGGTACTGTGCAGTGTCCAAATACTGAATAAAAGAAGTGGTACTGTGCATTGCTATGTACAGAATAAGAGAAGTGGTACTGTGCATTGCCATGTATAGAATAAGAGAAGTGGTACTGTGCATTGCTATGTACAGAATAAGAGAAGTGGTACTGTGCATTGCTATGTAAAGAATAAGAGGAGTGGTACTGTGCATTGCCATGTATAGAATAAGAGAAGTGGCACTGTGCATTGCCATGTATAGAATAAGAGAAGTGGTACTGTGCATTGCTATGTACAGAATAAGAGGAGTGGTACTGTGCATTGCCATGTACAGACTAAGAGAAGTGGTACTGTGCATTGCTATGTACAGAATAAGAGAAGTGGTACTGTGCATTGCTATGTACAGAATAAGAGAAGTGGTACTGTGCATTGCCATGTACAGAATAAGAGAAGTGGTACTGTGCATTGCTATGTACAGAATAAGAGAAGTGATACTGTGCATTGCCATATACAGAATAAGAGAAGTGGTACTGTGCAGTGTCCAAATACTGAATAAAAGAAGTGGTACTGTGCATTGCTATGTACAGAATAAGAGGAGTGGTACTGTGCATTTCCATGTATAGAATAAGAGAAGTGGTACTGTGCATTGCCATGTATAGAATAAGAGAAGTGGTACTGTGCATTGCCATGTATAGAATAAGAGAAGTGGTACTGTGCATTGCTATGTACAGAATAAGAGAAGTGGTACTGTGCATTGCTATGTAAAGAATAAGAGGAGTGGTACTGTGCATTGCCATGTATAGAATAAGAGAAGTGGTACTGTGCATTGCCATGTACAGAATAAGAGAAGTGGTACTGTGCATTGCTATGTACAGATGTAAGAGAAGTGGTACTGTGCATTGCTATGTACAGATGTAAGAGAAATGGTACTGTGCATTGCTATGTACAGAATAAGAGGAGTGGTACTGTGCATTGCCATGTATAGAATAAGAGAAGTGGTACTGTGCATTGCCATGTATAGAATAAGAGAAGTGGTACTGTGCATTGCCATGTATAGAATAAGAGAAGTGGTACTGTGCATTGCTATGTACAGAATAAGAGGAGTGGTACTGTGCATTGCCATGTACAGACTAAGAGAAGTGGTACTGTGCATTGCTATGTACAGAATAAGAGGAGTGGTACTTTGCATTGCTATGTACAGAATAAGATGAGTGGTACTGTGCATTGCCATGTACAGACTAAGAGAAGTGGTACTGTGCATTGCTATGTACAGAATAAGAGAAGTGGTACTGTGCATTGCTATGTACAGAATAAGAGAAGTGGTACTGTGCATTGCCATGTACAGAATAAGAGAAGTGGTACTGTGCATTGCTATGTACAGAATAAGAGAAGTGGTACTGTGCATTGCCATATACAGAATAAGAGAAGTGGTACTGTGCAGTGTCCAAATACTGAATAAAAGAAGTGGTACTGTGCATTGCTATGTACAGAATAAGAGAAGTGGTACTGTGCATTGCCATGTATAGAATAAGAGAAGTGGTACTGTGCATTGCTATGTACAGAATAAGAGAAGTGGTACTGTGCATTGCTATGTAAAGAATAAGAGGAGTGGTACTGTGCATTGCCATGTATAGAATAAGAGAAGTGGTACTGTGCATTGCCATGTATAGAATAAGAGAAGTGGTACTGTGCATTGCTATGTACAGAATAAGAGGAGTGGTACTGTGCATTGCCATGTACAGACTAAGAGAAGTGGTACTGTGCATTGCTATGTACAGAATAAGAGAAGTGGTACTGTGCATTGCTATGTACAGAATAAGAGAAGTGGTACTGTGCATTGCCATGTACAGAATAAGAGAAGTGGTACTGTGCATTGCTATGTACAGAATAAGAGAAGTGATACTGTGCATTGCCATATACAGAATAAGAGAAGTGGTACTGTGCAGTGTCCAAATACTGAATAAAAGAAGTGTTACTGTGCATTGCTATGTACAGAATAAGAGGAGTGGTACTGTGCATTTCCATGTATAGAATAAGAGAAGTGGTACTGTGCATTGCTATGTACAGAATAAGAGGAGTGGTACTGTGCATTGCCATGTATAGAATAAGAGAAGTGGTACTGTGCATTGCTATGTACAGAATAAGAGAAGTGGTACTGTGCATTGCCATGTACTGTACAGAATAAGAGAAGTGGTACTGTGCATTGCCATATACAAAAAAAGAGAAGTGGTACTGTGCAGTGTCCAAATACTGAATAAGAGAAGTGGTAATGGGCACTGCTCTCCAGCAGGGTTGGGCCCCCCTTCCTATGGGCCCCTGTGCTTCAGATCTGCTGCTCCTGTTGATGACTTATCATAAGGACCCCTTTAAAAAGAATGCACTCATGCAATAGAAACAGAGAATATATCGTGCCCCAAACCTACTGACACCAGGGTCAGACATGAATGCATGCACTGTACAGCACTATGGAATATGTAGCCGCTATATAAATAATTGCTAATAAATACCCTTGACTTTCTTGCATGTCACAGGGCAGTGAGTGTTCCTATAGCAGCCTATACTCATATAAAGCAACTTTTTTAATTGCACCTTCTATCCTAGTAATGTAATAATGAGAATTCCTCAAATAATTTCCCCAATGTTTACCGCGAGGGCATCATTATAAAGCCGCTCCTCTATCTCCAGCCTTACCTCAGTAACAGTGACCTAGCTGTGTCCTTGGACACAGTGAACAGATGCAGCTCTGTGTGCGTGCTGCAGAGCTGTGGGAGATATATACAATGCTGCTTGTGCTAAGGATTTGTACGCAGTACGGCAGAAGGCTGCTGTTTGAAGCCGCTGTGTTTGCATTGAAAAAAAAATATACCTACAAAACTAAAAAAGCAGGGAAATTTCTCCTATTCATAAGGATGGCAGCAGGGAGTGACGTACCTGATAAGGAATGCCCCCTCCTAGAACCAGAAATCTTGCAGTAACTATAAGTCCTTGACTTGTCCTCTTCTAGCAAGTTGCTAAGAATTACACTCGGCTGAATCTTAGTTATGTCTGTTTGTTGGAAAGCTGAGTGATACCCATTGTGTCAGCGACTACAGCTCTCACCAGGGCTGTTACCCAGCTTTCCAAGTATTTTGAAATAGCAAACTTCTGCAGAATATTAAAGTGGTTGTCGAAGAATTGGAGCAACCCTTGTGGAGGCCAGAGGAAGATTAAAATAAAAAATAAAGCATATTTACCTGTTCCCAGTGCTCCATTGACCGCCATCGGTGTCCGGATGCCAGAAGTCTTGCACCCCATGTGACCCCTTAGACTACGAGGCAGCCTCATCGGTCAGTGGTAAGGAATCGGTGACATATGTGAGTGATGTCACCAGTCCCTCACGTGACGAAGCAGCGGCCTCATTGGTCACTGGCGAGGAATCGAGGAATCAGGGACATGTGAGTGATGTCACCAGTCCCTCACATGAACAAGCAGCGGCCTCATCGATCACTGGGAAGGAATCGGTGACATATGTGAGTGATGTCACCAGTCCCTCACGTGACGAAGCAGCGGCCTCATTGTTCACTGGCGAGGAATCAAGGAATCAGGGACATGTGAGTGATGTCACCAGTTCTTCACATGACCAAGCAGCGGCCTCATTGGTCACTGGCAAGTAATCGGTGACATACGTGAGTGATGTCACCGGTCCCTCTCCAGTGACCACTGAGGCCGCTAATTGGTCACGTGAGGCTGAATAGACGAATAGATGGCGGAAAATGGAGCATAAGTATACCTTATTTTTTTATTAAACATTTCCCCCGACCTCCAGAAGGATCGTTCCAATTCCAAGACAATGACTTTAACAAATGGATTTGAGTTGAACAATATCTCCAAAAGAAAAGAAAAGATCTCTTAAAGGGAATCAAGAATTTATCACAAAAACTGTACTGGCATGTAGGGCTGTGTGCAAACATTCCCAATATACCTTTGATGATTTCCCCCAATCACAGATTCATTGAGGACAAAATCTGATATTTAGTAATATGCAAATGAGGCTGGAAGTGCAATGTGGGCATCTCCAGAGTGTCACAAGTCTCTGGTTCCCCAGTACCAATCCTGCCCAGCACCGCCCTGCACCACCCATGTAGCCCAGATCCTGATTTTCTCCATCTTTCTGCATCACTTCTCTTCCATATGTGAGGCTGCTTCCAGGTGTAGATGACATCAAGCTGTGTTTGAGCAGTAGAGACACTGATATCATGGCCAGTGGTCTGCGCGAGCACTGACTAGGATCTCTACAGGTAAATATATGGAATCTATGGTTGCCCAAGGATCCACTGTACCAACCCACGCTCTTAGGAAATAACCCCCGGTCACAGATGATGATAGAAGGAATTCACATTTATTAGGGTGATAATCACAATGCGTTTCAGAGCACCAAGCTCCTTTATCAAGTGCATAAAAACAATCTGATGTGATGTTCCCAGTAAAGGTTTTTGACGTCCTCTACATCTAGAGGAGAGAACATTTCACCAGCAATGGAGACAGGGATTCTTTACTGTATGAGCAGTGAGGCTATGGAGCTCACTGCCACAGGATGTGGCGATGGTGGATTCATTGTGCAAGTTCAAAAAGAGCTTGGATGCCTTTCTTGAATGGAAACATATTATAGGTTTTAGATTTTTGGTAGAGACAAGTTGATCCAGGGTTTTATACAGATTGCCAGATTGGAGTCGGAAAGGAATTTTTTCCCCTGACATGGGGCTATTGGCATCAGCTTCATGGGGTTTTTTGCCTTCCTCTGGATCAACACTGTAGGGTTATAGGTTGGACTTGATGGACTTGTGTCTTCACAGGTTATGTGTTCTATCTTCTAGTACAATTACAAATGTAATTGTATTTTGGGAGATAATATACTGAATATACAGAGTATACAACAGGAAAATCTAGCAAAGACAGAATGCATGTAATAGATTAAAAGTTTACTTCAGGTTAAATGGAGCACTGCTTTTACGTGAAGTTTTTCATAGACATTTTATGAGAGCGATATAAAAATAATCTGTCTGCAGAGACCTCATTTAGTCTAAGTTAACATAAGTGCATGATGCGCCCGTGTCCTAACAAGAAGTCTGGTTATAAATAGGAAAGGTACGCCTACTGAATAAACATGAACTGAACTCACGTTTAGCATTCCTGGTTATCAAAAAATCTCACAAAATTAATAGAATAAGATATAGTAGGTAATGTCACTCACGCGGTTTTCAATCCCAATTTCCTGCACATCGGTTACCAGAAAAGTAGGCAGCAGCTCTCAGTGCCAAGCGCCCTGTTGTCTCCAATGTCCATATCATAATATCCTAAAATTGACAGTTTATGATGTCTTTGCAAAAAATTACAATTGAGGCCTCATAAACACGACCAAGTGTGCAGGCCATTTTATAGCAGAAAGCACTCTGGGTGTCATCCGAGTGGCTTCCGTCCGCCCCCCATTGACTTCACGGAGTCACGGAGCAGGATAGGACCTGCTCTATAATCATCAGAACAGAATGGATCGGAAGCCCCCATAGACGAGAATACATCATGGAATACACACAGATATCACTCCAAGTGTCATCCAACTACATTCCACTGCCCCACATTGGGTGCACTCTTAGTAGTTTCCATGGAGTCTTAGGATTCTTTCACACTAACTACTTTTCTTTCTTTGATTTCTTTTTTGGAAGAAGGCATTGTGAACCAAGACTGATCGCTCGCTGTCGGATCAGCGCTAATACGCCACTAAGGCATAGATGAACCATTACGGTTAGTTTACACGCAGCAGATTTGTTGCAGAATTGAATATCAGTTCTAAACATCTAAATGGAGTTGTCTCTGCAGAGTGGGAATAGATGTCTTCAATCCTCATTCACATGAATGGGACGGCCGCAGAACTTTTTGCAACAAATTCGATGAATTGCTTGTGTACAGCACGGTAGTGGCGAGTCCTCTAGAGGAAGATGTTCATTGTAGTTGACTCAGGCTAATAGATGTCTATGTGACTTTGTAAGGGCTTTGGTGCACACACAGAAGATATGGCAGTTCTCTTAGCAAACTTTGTTATCAGAGGTTTGAAAAAGGATTTTTTTTAATGATAAGTAAATTACACCAAGTTACGTGGATGGTTAGAAAAACAAAGAAATAATAATATTTATAAGATATCAATGCAAATGTGCTAGAGGCAAAAACTACATGCAATGAAATAAGAAAAATATAGTTTCACCCTCTCATGACCAGCGATGTTCTGGGCCTTCGTGCACCAAGTAAAATTTCACCTCGAGAAATTCTGTATTCTAAAATCATAAATTTTTGTTTCAGACAGGGAAAGATCTTTCAATCCATTTGCACCATTTTGTATGTGTTTTTGGATGGAATAGCGCTTTGTTTTGTGATAGACTTAGGCTAAAGTTACGCACTGCAAGTGTGCAGCGGGATATCCATAGAAGACACCCCACAGTGGACATGGATGCGGCCAAAAACAGCCAAAATTGGGTTGGTTGTGCTGTGGCTTCCCACGTGGCTAGCCCAGGTTTCAACATGGCACAAGCTACACAAGACACTTTACATTTCAGGTTTTGTTCTGCAGTATGTGGATGGGACCGGACTCCACTAGATTTGACTTTTCAGTATATGGTCTTAGCCTAAGAGTGATTTTTTTTTTTTTTTTTTTGTCTACAAAAAATTTCTCTTTTTTGGCAACTTGCGCAGTGCATGACCTTAGACTAAGGGCTTATTCACACATTTAACATTTTTTTTCAGCATATGTGTCCATTCATTTCAATGTACTCATTCAAAAGTCTGTTTTTTGTCAGGGACCGTGAATCCATGTGTCATCCATTGTTCACAGACCCAGAGACATTAAAGAACAATTAAATGTTTACTAAAAAAAAAAAATGGATCTGTTTTTCACAGATGTGAAAAATGGATCAGCCATGGACAGTACACTGACCGCAAATTCGCAGGGTGGGGTGCTTTCCGTGAAATGTACAGAATGCACACGTGTGAATACAGAGTTAGGCTGAGGCCCCACATTGCAGAAAAGCAACTTTTTTTGTTGCAGATTTTGCTGCGGTTTTTTGAGCCAAAGCCAGGAGTGGATTAAGCACAATTGAGAAATATAAAAGCTTTCTATATATTTCCCATTCCTTTTGTAGCCATTCTTGACCTTGGCTCAAAAAACTACAGCAAAATCTGAAACAAAAAAGCTTCATTTCTGCAACGTGGGGCCTTAGCCTAAAAGTGATATTTTTTTTTCTATTTTTTTAGTCTAACCCTATGGGTCCCTCTCTTCATGGGCCCCATAGCAATTGCCTGCCCTGCCTTCATAGGTATGCCATTGCCAGGCACAGCTTTCTGTAAAGGCTAGGCATGTTGTATTCCCAATATCTGCTGCTGCTACCTCCTGGTCAAGATAAGTGTAGACAACCCTACACCCAAATAGATGTAGAACAAAGCAAAAAATATGATGGTGAGCGCTGATGAATCAATTTTGGAATCCAGACATATAAATAATCTTGTTTCTTGAGAACTTCAGTATAACTGGAAAATAGACCAGAGCTGGACATGTTCTCAGTTCAAGGGGGTTTTCAGTATAACAGACCAGAATAGGACATGTTCTCAGTTTTTTCACCAGTACCATGGATCTGCTTGAAAAGACTGAATTACGTACGGCCACATTCAGTTCAGTGCGTCTGTGTCTAATCCATCAAATTCGGACTGCACTATGTGCACTGAACTTGGACGAGACTTTCATTACAACGGGACCCTATGGGTGATGAATACCACTGTTTGGCATCTGTCACAAGCTTCTGTTAGGACAGGTCATCAATATGTGATCTTTCGGGTCCAACACCCAGACCCTGCATCTGTTTTAGAAACCTCTGGGTGCTGGAAGTTGCTAGTGGATGGAGGGCGAGTATGGCACCACTCTTGTTCAAGTAATGATCTGTGGAGGGTTCGGTTATCCTATGGATGGGTCATCATTAAAGGGGTTTTCCCATCTCCCTGTTTCATCAGCTTTGCCTGCTGTCTCTTCTTCTCACTTCCTGTATCCCCCCCAGCTTGCTGAACAGGACACTATGAAGTATCACAATACTTATTATAATTACAAGAAATATAAATGCTGATGAAATAATATGCACAGCTTCTAGAGAAGGACTCAGTGTTATCTGTGTGTTTACATAGAGAGATAACAAACAGGGCTTTATCAGCAAACTACAATTAGCTGAACTGATTGTCCTGCCAGCAGAGCTGTACATAACAGTGAGAGCAGTGAGTGATGTCAATTGTCCTATCACACAGGTCCGTGGTTATGGAAACAGTGTTTAAACAATGGGAGGAATAATTTCACATAGCAGGAAAACAAAGCAGCCTTTCTAAAGCAATATATTTAGGAAAAGTCTTCAATTTACATAAGCTACTGATATAGATAGGATCATTGAGATGGGAATATCATTTTAAGAAAATTCAACCAGTATAACAATTTGATTTGGGGCTGAACAATCCCTTTAACAATTCAAGCTATTTTGCCAGTGGGGAAGTTGCTTAAGATTGGTATAGGAAATGCCAGTCTTAATACTTTCTCCCCCATTGTATACAGACCCTTGATGTTTCGTTGACATAGCCTCTATATTTAGTATCTGCTTCTGGTGACCTACTAACTATTGAATGCTCACTTCCTCATAGACATGTATAAAAATATTTCTATAGATCTTATATATCACAGTTCTATATGATTGGTATGAACAAAATGCGGCCATACCATGGAGTGCAGAGGTAGCAATTGCTATCAGGCCCTGCAGCCACAGTGGGCCTAAAGGCCTCTCGTCAACATAAGAAGACACCAGTACATTTTAAAGAGGACTTTTCACACCTCCAAGTTCAGCACTTTACATAATTTAATAGCTGCTGCTCCACTGATTCTGGCACAGTTGGTATTTTTTCTCTAGCCCTGCCATTTCTGAGCAATCAGTGCTGTTAGTTTTGGTCCCAGATATACTATCTAGGCTCTGTACTGTCAGGTGGGTGGTGTCAGGCAGGAGCAGACAAGGGGTGTGATTCTGAGCTCTGACACTAGCTGCCTCTGATTGGAGCTCTGAATCACACCCCCTGCCTGATACCGCCCACTTGACATTACAGAGCTTAAATATCACATCAGGCACCAAAACTAACTGCACTTGTTGCTCAGGAATGATGAGGGCAAGAGAGAAAATTCCAACTACACTGGAATCAGTAGAGTGGAACCTACTAACAAATGCTAAGAACTAGAATTGGTGGAAGTGGTGAAAGGTCCTCTTTAAGTGGTGCCCCATTATATATTATGCACTGGGGCTCAGAAGAATTACATAACACCACTAGGCCATAGCAGCTGGCCAAGGTATATAAGAGCCCCGTGTCTCTGCTGATGGAGAAGCCATAGGCATTAAATAAGGTTAACTACAGTACCATACGGGAGGAGCGTAGTCTGGGAGTGATAAGTACATGTTATATCTGTAAATACATTCCCAGTAGATGGAAAGAATTTATGACCAGTTCGGCCTGACAGCTATACAACTGAGATGAGTACAATAAGGAGGGGCTGGTATGTGATTTATTCTATATGACTCCTAACCTGTAAACTATGCACTCACCTACATTACCACGCATATAGGACCTGTCACTGGGTGTGACGCTTAATTTATATGATCTAATACTGTAGAGTATTCTAAAATCTCACCAAACCAGTTCTATACATGAAGGAGAACAAAAACAAATGTGGAACCAGACTTGGTGTTTCTTCAAGTTCTTCACTACCTGGTTCTGTGAGAAAGGTATAAAATTAATATACCTCTTATGGTCCTACTGCATCTTGTTTATAGTGTCATGACATAGTGTATTTGGACATATGACCACAGCAGCCAATCACTAGGTGCCGCACTGGCATGGCTGAATGCTGTCATCATCACTGCTGCCAGTAATTGCCTGCCATGGTCACGTACAGAATGTCATTGTGCTGCCAATATAAACAAGATGGCACAGATTTTAATTAAAATTAAAAAGTTACAATTACAAAGTATATTACAATTTGTTATGGTTAGTCATTTGAAACTGCTTGGGGCTTATGGCAAAGGTGCCCATGCACATCTGAGAAAAGTTAGCTGACTAATGTGTATAGAATCCTCTGACAGATGATGATGGTGGAAAAAGATCAGGTGTGCTGAATTTCAATACCCAATTCTTTTGTTCTGGATGGAGATATAGGGCAGAATTTTGCATTGACTTTCTGGGAAGGTTCACATGGAGGAATCTGCCATGGATTTGCAGATTCCGTCTCCGAATCCACAGCAAATTCCGCTCCAAATCTGACTCCCCTTGTTTTCTGTCACCAATGATTTTTAGGCTGGCATAACTGTTGCATTTGGCAGACATAAGATCACCTGTTGGCTGAACACTGGGAAGTTATCAGGAATCTGCACCCTTGCACCCTCATTAACTGGCCCATGAAAACACATCCATGTTCTTCCAAACTAAGCATTTTTTATATAGAGAGGAAGGAGGAACAGCTGTCGTTAAACAAGAGTTGGACCAACAGCTATTAAAGGTGCATGGACACCTTTAGAGTTTAGAGACCTTCATTAAAGCGTACCACCAATTATAAAACCACTTTTTATAAATGAATAGTACAGGTGAATATAAGAAACTTTGTAATAGATCTTATTAAAGAAATCTGTTTCCTTCTCCACTTATTAGATTGCTCCTTATAGTCAATCTGTCTTCCTATGCAGAAGAAGTATATGAAGAGTGGCGGGAGGAGGCGGAGGCTGCTAACTGATTCATGGCCTCATTCTGTGCAATGGTAGAGTTTTATCTTGAAACATAGCAGTGTCAGAAGAGCTCACTCCCACTCACAATGTAGTAGAGTGTGTCTTTTTCCACCAGCTTCCTCCTCCTCCCTCCATAGACTTCTATGTAAAAGTAACTCAATCTGGAGAAACGAGAAGGAAAGATATTTCTTAAATAAGATATATTACAAAGTTTCTTATATTAACCTGCACTATACATTTCTGAAAAGGTGTTTTATAATTTGAGGTACACTTTAATAAGAAGTTATCACAGTGTAAAGATTCTCTATTATTGAGGGAGTGATCAAATACTGAATGCAAATTTTGAGTAATCCTGCAAGGACAGCATTGTCACTAACCACTGATCCATTAATTCTATACACAAGGATGCGATTCAGCTGTTTTTCCTTAGTTCTGGAACTGGCGTATGGTATACCATATGTATATGTAGCCCTAGACAAATACACAAAGCTGAGTTTATGTGATAAACAACTACCTCATATCTATCTATCTATCTATCTATCTATCTATCTATCTATCTACCTATCTATATCTGCAAGTAAAAGTCATGTTTATTATTCATGTATAGTCATATTACTGTGTGTATTGTCCTAGTTACTGTGACATCACTGTGGTTATTATTCCTGTACTGTGACATCACTATATTTGTACTCAGTTTACTATTACATCATTGGAACATATTCACTAAGTAGGCTGCAACAGTAAAGTGTCAAAAACTGTGCCTCTACTTAACACATTTTAGGTGCACAATGGGGCATATCTTCTCCTGTGACCTGCTTGACACTTTTTAAGACTGTAGGCAGAGCATGGCGGGAATCTAGGCAGGCCGGAGCGAGGAAACCTCAGTCCATCAGATTTACTATAACTCATGTTAGAACACACTGGATCTCCCAACATGTGCAAGAGCCTCTTGACAATACTGGCGCATCTAACGCCTGTGAAAGAATGGATTAAGACTGGCATAGGAAGTGCCAGTCTAAATACAATCCCCCTATTGTGCGTATTATCCTTGTATTATGACATAACGTTGTGTGTTACTCCTGTACTGTCACATCACTTTGTGTATTAATCTTGCTCTGTGACATCATCGTGTGCATTGTCCCTGTATTGTCACATTGCTGTGTGCACCGTATCTGTGACATTACTATGCACATCTTCCCTGTACTGTTACATCACTGTGTTTACTGCCCCTGTACTATAACATCACTGTATGTATTGCCCCTGTAATGTAATTTCTCTGAAGTATTATCCCTGCACTATGACATCACTTATTATTCCTAAATTGTGATATCAATGTGTGTGTTATCCTTGCACTGTGACATCACTATAACAATTATCCTTGTACTGAGACATCACTATGTCAATTATCCTTGTACTGTGACATCACTATGTCCATTATCCTTGTACTGTGTGACATCACTGTGTTTTTTACCCCTGTACTGTGACATCACTATGGGCCCTATGGTTACTTGTTATGCCCCTGCCCCTATTGCCACCATATTGATTTGTATTAAACCACAGTAGAAGAAGTTAGTTACTTCCTACCTCAATGTTGTCACTACCTGCACAAATTCAATTATATCTCTGCATAATGAAAGGGACGGAGAGAGGAAGGACAGAAGATCCTCACAGAGACCAAGTGACAGAAGAAGCGGCCCCGTGAGATCTAATATGGCTGACAACAGCTGCCTGGCTACTGTGCCAGAAACTGATATTCACATATCAACTCGGGAGCACAGACATGTTTTTATATTTGGCAGATGATAAGCTTGAAGCAGAAATAATAATATGGATGTGAGGGGACACTGGGACTGTCCTTGTAGCATATGACACTTCTCTGCTTTTGTAGCTGTAAGTATGCAATATGCTTAGAAGTGCCGCTTTTTGCATAAATTGCACAAATACAAAATAAGTAATTTTAGAAGTGTAAAGATGAGAGGTAATCTTCTCCATCTCTGAAGTGCCGGAGAAATGAAAACTCTGTTTCATTCCTTCACCCTGTAATGCTACATGATGAAGACAGTATTATCTCATAAGTAATCTTGTATCCTGTGGTCCAGATTTGCTCATTGTTAGTGTAAATTTAGGTGGTATGAAAATAAGGCAGATTTATCACAGTGACTGATACTGGAAGATAAATCTGGAGTATCTTTAGACAGTCGAGTCCAAGCTTAGACCACCTTTTGGTTGGCTTACAGAGTTTTGCAACAGAATTTTGCCACATTTTTTTGCACAATTAAGCAATGCACTTTTTTTTCCAAGAATCCATACCCAGACATCTAGCGAGTCGAAAGATTTTAACTAAGATGCACCAAGATGGGCCATATTGCATATTACATATTACGCTAGTGTCTAGCCATCACCACAACAGTAAATCTGGGCCTGTATGTTCCTGCTTATTTATGCTTAGAACTCACACCCAAAAATAATCTCTTGACCTGTTGGGCCTGGCCTCTTAAAATGTCAGTGAGTACTAATGGTCCGTGACTTTAGCAAATGCCCTTCCCACTTCCCACATGGGTCTGAGCCAAAAGGTCCGCTTGGTTCCTGTGCCAGCTACGATGTGCTTGCTCCTGCTCCATCCAGCTATAAACTGGCTTGTGTTCTTGACTTTGTTCACTTTTTTGCTGCTCTTCCCGACCTCTGGCTGTTCTTCAATTGTGACTAAACTCTGCATACCTTGACCTAGGCTCCTGACCATGATTCCTGTCTCTACCATGACTTGGAAACTTCAGCTCATGTACATGTCAGCCATCACTAATAAGGACTACTCTGGGGGTTCCCTGTGGGATGTGCAGTTTTGCAGGCTATAACATTTTTTTTCCTTTGGGCTATTCAAATAATTTTTGTGTAATAAAAGGGACTTTATTGTTATGTTGTTTTTATTTGTCCATGTCTTTTCTTTAATCCCACTCTATTACAGTAATTTTTATGTAGGTGACAAATATTGTTGTATCGCTGGGGGTGGTCCTAGAACCTGTGACATGGGCGTAGTAGTGGCAGGATTTTTTTTTTCCACTTTTACACATTGGGGTGGGGGCAATATCACTTTATTTTTGCTGATTTCTCCTGTGACTGGGGCTGATAAATTCTCCAATGTATTACCGTAGATCTGGTCTGAATCCTCTAACACCCAGCAGCTCTTGCAGCTCCTGGCCCCTGTATATAGGTCCTTACAGTTTTAAGAGTGGACCACGTGGATGTATATAGTTAATGGGCGGTCTGGAAGCAGCTAAAGAGGATTTTTCACCACCTTCACCAACTCTTTGCATCCTTCAATAGGTGCTGCTTCACTGATTTTGGCCCAGTTGGAATTTTTTTCTCTGGGCCCCCAACATTCCCTAGCAATCATTTCTGTTACTTTCAGCACCCAATATATTCTCTACTGTCAGCTGGGTGGTCCTGAGCTAGAGCAGACAAACAAGGAACGCCCACCTGATACTAGGAAGCCTAATTAGCATATTGGGTGTTAAAACTAACTGGACTGATTGCTGTGGAATGGCGGGGGCTAGAGAAGATAATCTAGGAGAATGCACTGGAGAATCCTTTGGAGTATTTTTAGAACTGCGGATTTATTGTAAAGGATAGGAAACCTATAAATTGTGACATTTCATTATACAGAAGAATACAGTATATACAGTATACAGTGGTGGAGATGGTTGTAGTAACACGGTGCTATTATTGTATATGTTCCAGAAAGTATTGCATTAAACAACAGGATTACAATTTTTTTTGTTGCATTTCACGTTGGCATAAGGGTTAACTTTACCCATATTATAATGTAATATTCCTTTACGTGATACCTCTTCATTTAAATAAAACATCAATAAATCCAATACAATCCTATCTATCATTTTTCTAGTCTTTATGTGACTCCTGGGGATGAGATTTTTTTATTTCTATGTCTTATGACAAGAAATCTTCCTGTTTGACTGTAGGGCAGGTTTTTAATTGCGCTCTTGTATCCCCATTTATTAACATAAGTTTAGCTTTAGGTTCAATTACAGATTACTATTATACTATATCTACAAATTGTAGAGACCCCCACCTATCCTGAAGAGAACAGGGGCTGCTTTACCCCTATTGTGAATGGGGTTGCGGTAAAGGCAGGTGTACCCCTGGTGGACGCAGAAGGGCTCCCGCTTCCATTGGCTAAAAGGGAGTGCCAGAACAGCACTCCTATTGAAGCAAATGGGAGTGGGGGGTGCACCTGCCTTCACCAAGGCCACATTCACAATGGGGTGAAACACCTCCCATTCTCAGGACTGGTGGGGTTCTTAGTAGTCAGACCTCAACCGATCAGCAATTTATCCTCAATCCTATGGCTAGAGAATATTTTTCATGGCATAACCCCTTTAAGACCAGATAATGGTACAACAGGCTTTTCTAATCTGTTATGTTATGATTGTAGATTGTCCCCAACCAGGCCTGCCTAGATCCCCACCCTTTCCACCAACTTTCTTAAAAAGTGGTGAGCGGGACAAAAAACCACTGATTTGTGGACCTGCAAGCAGCACTTTCCTCTCCACTTGCTTAGTGCGGAAACCACACAGACCCCATTATAATTTATGGTGTCCGCGGGTTTCCCAGGTAAACCGCTTTTTTATGCATATAGGTTTCCGTTCAGGGGGTCCCCAAGCGGACTCCCCGAACGGAAACCTGAACACAGATGTGAACCAGGCCTAAGATGCCTCCCTGCTACACCAGCTATAGTAAATTCCCCTCATTGACTTCTATAGGAAAATGTTCTAGACATCACCCATTGTGAATGGTGCATCCAATATATCTTTCACTGTAATCCTGCCTGTGATGGTAAAGACACAACTGTTGAAAAATTACAGAATAGTGTATAGTGTACTGAACAGGAATTTTAAGACAATTATTAGACTTAGTGGTCAGTATTAAAACTGCATGATTTTAAAAAAAACATAGATAATGACATGAAAAAAAAATTAAATAAATATAAACAAAAATTGTTAAAAAATATGATTAACATAAAAAGCTGATTCAAACCATACGTCATTTCTGGAAGACTCATTCCCTTTAACACAAGCCTGCTTTGTTGACTTCTAATAATTGATCTCAGATATGTTCTACATATTTGTCTGCAAAAAGTAAATCTCCTATTTTATTTGTCAATAAAATATAAGATTTGTAACACTGTGTAAAAGATATACAATGAACACATTGTAACATTCCTACTGGCCCAGCATGAGATAACCTTGCATTCTACTGTTCCTTCGAGCCTCCTGAGGATGTTACGTTTGCACCATCACATGTTATGACACTTGAGGGAGAACTAAAGTGGAAGCCCCCAATCTGACCTTGATAGTAACTAGCCATGTAAGGACGGGTGTCACTTTTGGTAATGCAACACATACTGTAATTTGATACATGCCAGGAGGTGGTACATTCCAGTGACCATCTGAAACATTAGGATCTCACTAACATTGACAAGGCTTTAGAGGAGACAATGAAGTACAGAGCACAGTGGAAACTATTGTTTCATATCTAGGAACTTTGATATTGCTCTAAAATTTTATTCAGATATTTAGTGATTGGTACCAACAGGAACTGGCAATGCCCTTGTATAAAAAATGCCCCAGTGGGGGTAATTGAAAGCATATTATACAATTAAAGTATTTTTTTCTCTAATGCCTAGAAATTCTCTACTTTTGTTGGCTAGGATTTACACAAAGTATAGCCAAAAGTAGCAACTGGGATGTAATAAAATCTATACTCACCTCTTCCCTGCTGCTCCAGTACTGCCACTTCAGTGCTCCCCGCTGGTCTCTACTTAATTCCTTCAGTGATTACATTATATTTAACACATTACCAATCACTGACCTTGGCAGTCACATGCCATACATGCTGGCATGTGATATTGTATTGTACTGACACATTTACTAATAGTTAGTGTACATTTAGACAAGCTGTCTAAACATGGCACCAGTGGCTAGGCTGGAGAATAAATCGGGTGCAACTTCACGCTGCCTATATTAAGGCTACATTCAGATGACCTAGGTGCAAAACGGTCCATTTTCATGGCTGTCTTGCACCCAAGGGGCAGCCGCATTCACGGATCCCCATACATTTGAGGGTATGGAGGGGTCCATGAAAACAGACAAAAATAGGACATGACCTATAATTTGACAGTCTGTTACAACGGACCATCAAAATAAGGGTCATGTGAATAGCCCCCATCCACTTGAATTGAATTTAATGCTGTTGTTGTTGTGGGATGTCCATTAAAAAAACGGACATCACATGGCCATTATTCACTGCTGTGTGAATACAGCTTAAGGCTAAACCCCAATGTTGCAAAGAGGCTGCTTTTCGTGTTGCAGATTTTGCTGCAGTTTTCTTGAGCCAAAGCCAGGAGACATATCTATATCTATCTATCTATCTATCTATATGCTACCGTTAAAGTGTGAAATCAGTGAATGTGCACATTACCTAGGTAATCTGCAGATTAACTGATTTGCTCCGTTAAAGTGCGAAATCAGGAGTTTTCTGCACTTTACCTAGGTAATGTGCACATTCACGGCTTGCGGGTCGTTAAAGTTCGGAAGTTTGTTTATCTCGTAGTCCTGCTGTCCCTACTCCGTCCCCCTCTTCTCCCTCCTTTCACCAGCAGCGTCTCGTCGTAGCCGGTTGTGTTTTTTTTTTCATGTGTCACAATCGCCGTCGGCTGCCAGAGCGTAGCACAGCTAAGACGGTTTGCTTTCAAAACCCATTCAACTTGAATGGGTTTTGAAAGCAAACGTGCGGGTGTGTGTGCGTGTGATTACACCCTCTGCGCCGCGAAGCAGACATCTTTTTTTTTTTTTTTTTTCGGACACGAGGCACTTTGTGATTCTGACGAAAAAACAAAAAACAGCTTTTCGCGGTGCAGATGGTGTAAGCGCGAACACAGACACCCGCTCTTTTGCTTTCAAAACCCATTCAAGTTGAATGGGTTTTGAAAGCAAACCGTCTTCAACCTTTCCCCATCCTGTCCCCGATCCTTTTTTTTTTTTTTGCCGACATTACGTTCACTGTAAGCCTACACAGCGACGTTGCTGCTATTGTTCCGGCAAAACATGTCGTTGTATCTGGACTTTAACGAGTGCCTAGTAGGTAATGTGCACATTAACTAGGTAATGTGCAGATTACCTAGGTAATGTAAGAAATGAAAGAAGTTTTCTGCACTTTAACGGATCGCCCTAGTTAATATGCACATTACCTAGTTAATCTGCAGATTAACTGATTTCTGCAATTTAACGGTAACACATATATATATATATATATATATATATATATGCCACTTCCTTTTTCTGTAAATTTTTATTTCTAACTAGATGCATAATTTTACACCAGAGCTGAGTCACAACCACAATAGTAAATCTCCCTCATTGTATTATACTATGTATGCTGCCACCATGGTACATTGTATTATATTTATCGGACCTTTGCTCATTTTCGCATTCTTGGAAAGTCCCATTAATTTTAGTTTGGGTTCACTGCTGCATTATTAATGGCTGTAACAAAGATTCTTTTAAAAAAAGAGCGTGTCATCAGGAAGACTGGATATATTGTCTAATAAACATATAAGAGCTAACAAAATACCGTCACAAGTCAACATCTCGCGCCATTTTATAGACAGCATATACTATATAGTATATAGTATATGCCCGCATGCAGCTAATGTCGTCTTCTGTCTTCTTTGTCCATAAAGTTATGCCACTTAGAAAGTTCTTACAAACCAGTTATCTGTATTAAATATGGGACACTTGCCAACAGTCGTGCCCCCTTGAAGATGCTAAAATGTGTTATTGTTAGAAATGATAGTGTTATGATATCTGCCAGATCCATTTACTAATTATATCTGGAGCAACTTGTAGTCTTTCTCCAGGGATGACAGCAGGCTTCCGCTATTACAATGGTATTTCTTACATCTGTTGCACAGTCCCAAGACTACAGTGTGCATAGTATAACAGTGCTATGTAAACTATTTTATGCACAAGGTAGTACCACATGCACAATATTGGACCGTTGACCATATGAAATTTTTCTAAGGGCACCCTCACGGGCAGAGTGTAACAAAACGGCAATAATATTACAATATACCATAAGACAGAAGCATTGCAATATATTGTATGTGTGATCAAAGGACTGCATGTTCAAAAAAAAGATTTAGAAAATGAAAAAAAACTTTTAAACAATACAATAAAACCCCCGAGATATTAAAAATTCTAAATTGCCTCTTTCCCCATTTTATATATAAAAAAATTAACTAAAAAAATAAACATATATCGGTGTCTGAAATGAAAGGGGTTGTACCACAAAGAGTATTTATCTATCCATAGGGTAGAGAATAAATAGCTGATCGGTGGGGGGTCCGACCACTGAGACCCCAGCATTCTTGAGAACAGGGGGTCTTCTCCCATTGATAAATGCTCCTCATGGCATAACCCTTTAAAATATAAAAATATTTCTTCCATACAGTGAACAGCATGATGGGAAAAAAAAATCACAAAGTGCAAATTTATGTTTTTCGCTCACCTCTACTCTGCCCATCATAATGGAATAAAAACTAACCAAAAAGTCATATGTACACCATAATGGTACTAATGAAAAAGACAGCTCATCACACAAAAAAAGAGACCTCACATAGCTCTGTAGACGGAAATATAAAAAAATAACAGGTATTAAAATAAAACAAAAATAACAAAAATAAGGTATTAAAACAGAACAGAAAGGTGTTAAAACATAGCAAAAACTATATAAATTTTGTATTGCTGTCATCGTACTCTATTGTATCACACAGGCATTAAAACCAAACCCGTGAAAAAAAGGCACAGCTGCATTTTTTCCAATTGTTTTTATCCAGTCTATTGTAAGGAAACTTAAATGGTGCCTTAAGGAAGTACAATTTGTCCCACAAAAAATAAGTCCTCATTTGGCTATGTTGCTGAAAAAATAAGAAAGTTATGGCTCTTGGAAGATGGGGAGGAATAAAACAAAAATGAACTGAAAAAACAGAAAATCTTGTCCTTAAGGGGTTAATAGTAACTACACAATACAGTTTTATGACCAGTGTAACACAGAGACAGTTTAAGACTCTTGCTAGGATACAGGGTAGTCTATAAATCTGTATTCTGTGACTTCATGACAATCTACTTATAAATTCAGCCATGAATATGAATAGCATCTACTTGTATACAATGTCTCATTGTCGTGTTAGATTACCAAGAATAAGTTGTTCCGGTGAGTATTATACAGTATAACCCAAAGCTCTTATTACTGAATGTTTTATCGTATAGCAGCAAAACCCACAGAAATATCTGTAATAACATAGACACCAATTTATGGTGACCAGTATGGAAAATGTCAAAACTTTCTGTCCTAGAACCTATATTCATGGCAAAAGTAGTTACTTTCCTGCTGCTTATTATTATTCTTCAGCTTACTTATATAGTGCCATCATATTCTGCAGCTGTCCTAAGTGGGGCACACAACCTAAATACCAGTATGTCTTTGGAGTGCGGGAAGAAACTGGAGTACCCGCAGGAAACCCACACAAACATGGGGAGAACATACAAACTCCTTGCAGATGTTGTCCTTGGCTGGACTCCAGTGATCCAAGGCATCAGTGCTAACCACTGAGCCACCATGCTGCCCACTGTTTACCTAATACGTCTATACAGTGCCCCCATGTTTCCAGGACTCGTGGGCTTATTCTTTACCTGCAGACACTGCACTGCCTCTGTAGAAGGAAATCCTACAAAGTAAGAGCAAAGGGTATTGGACCTGCAGTCATGTGTTTCTCAATCCATCTGCCCCCTTTATTATTATCAATAGGTTAGCAAGACAAGAGGGTCAGGGGAGTGAAGTACCATGACTGCAGGATCTGAATCCACTTTTGTGTTACAGTCTCTAACTAAGAAATGTATTTCCTTCTGTTAAACCTCCACCAAATCTGCTATGGTGCCATGCCCAGCCAATGAATCTTAACTAAAAAGTGCTAAGATGGCCATATATTATCCAGCTTGGTAATTGTCATCATTCAGATTTCTACCACTTACAGTAGCTTGAAATTGCCCACTAAATACCCAAAATATGTCTTTACGTTGTCAGACTGACCACTGAGGAATAGGGCAGTGCCTGAGGACCGATTCCCAGATAACCCGCAGCCATAGTCAGTTACACCCTCCTTAAAGGGAATGTGTCACCAGAAAATTACCTATTTTCAAATCAAGTTTGATTGGTAAGTTTTTAAAAAATTGTCACTGCTATTATCTATATTGCAAAAATCCTACTGTTCTGACCAATGGCCAATAGCCATTCAACATTCAGAGACTTCCTGCTTACTGTAGATTTCTTTGCAGCAGTCACCTCACTTACTGATGATTACAGCTATCATGTACTGTATATGTAGATAAGACTCAGAATCCACCAGTCACCATAGCAGATTTCACTGCTTATCTACTCCTCTCTCTACATAATGACCTCTGCACAGGTCACAGAGCATGTCCAGAGAACTCTACCATACAACTGAATAGGGTCTCCTCCAGAGCATTGTGTCTATGGCCCGAGGTCCATCTCCAAATCCAAGTGATAAACTCCTCAAATGCAATTTATTACCATAATGGACTTTGTAGGTTATAAGAATTCTAGGAGCTTTAATGCCTATTGACACAGTTCTTTCTAGTCTGTCCAATTTTAGGTCTATATCTATTACTGATGTTTTTCTTACCTTTCCGCTACTGATGCATTTCTTACCTTTCTGCTAATAAGTGTAAGCAGAGGGAACATATTAGTAAGCGCAAACCCACACGAGTCCTTGACCTATTAGCAGAAAGGTTATAAACCCATAAGGAATATAATGACACTTCTAAGTATGTGTCACTGGTGCGGGGCCAACTTTAATCTTGGACTGCCTATATAATATCATCACTGGGAATTTATTGATATCATATGGTATATATATATAGGGCATAAATGTGTACAGTGTCTTGTATATATTATTCATTGAGTTGTCTGTGAAGAACTATCACCTAGTTTCAACATTGGATAGTGACTGCTCAGGTTACTGTCCTGCAATGAACTCGGATGGACGGTCAAAAGTGACTACAGGAGAGGAAGCAGCAATATGAGACAGTAGCCTTACATCGTTGTAAATTGGCAGGGCCAAGGCTGACAAGGAGGCGCACAGCTGCCAAGGTTTGTAATAGTAACTACTAGATATGGCTTCATGTATTCGATTTTCCATGAAATGAGGTTCTCACAATTATCAGGAAGTTATATAAAGTTGGATGCCTACAATTGGACAGATTAGAGTGAACTGGCGCCATAGGAATTAAAGTTGGCTCTTTATACACTACCTGCCTTGGCCAGAGAGTTTGATACCAATTTTCAAGCCCAGTGAAAAGTTCAGGTCAGAGATACTGGCAACCAGGTGCCATTTACTACATTTACTATTATAGTTCCTGGGGCCCTGCGCACAATCGGTAACAATGCCCTGCAGCTTTCAATGCAATGTTAAGTACCGGTGCCCTCCTGGTGGAGAAGGAATCATTGGGGCCCTCAGGAACCAGTTCCCAGTGTCACTATAATCTCAGCACCTCATATACTTATGTTTCTGAAAATGCACACGTGATGTCACCGCACAGGAATAATTCTTATAGTTACATTACAGAACATTGATAATGCAGGGATAATAAACACAGATAAGCCGCAGTTCAGGGATAATAGAAAATTAATTAAAATCATAATACGGAGATAATAAACAGTGATATACAGTATCTACACAGGGATAACAAACACCCTGATGTCACAGTAGAGGGGTAATGTACAAAGAGAGCTAACAACACAGGAGGAAAAGTGATGTCACAGTGCAGAGATGTAAACACTGAAAAGTTGTTAGTCACGGGATGTTGCTCACTGTGATGTCACAGTATGGGAATAATGTACACAGTGATGTCACAATATGAGATTAATGTGCACAGGAATGTCCCATTATGGGAATGAGCCAATCAATGAGGTCACATAAGAATAATCAACTATGATGTCACTGCTACTGTCTATGGATCATACTGATGTCATGGGACAGAAATAAAAAAAACAGAACTATGATAATGATAATATACATAGTGATGTCATGGCAAAGAGATAATAAACACTGGTATTCCCTTATGTGGCAGAAGAGGTTTTGGGTCCACATAGGACCATGTTTGACTGTACCTTCTGCATCCCCTATAGTGATCCCTGACTGGTCATAGTTTAGGTTATAAAGTCTATGTTTCAAAACACAATTCCAACTCCCACTATTGTTGATACCGAAGGAGAATTTGTGTGTGGAGAATGGGAGCAGTTCACCCCATAATCCCACAGTCACCTCCAGGAGGAGCCTAGCTGCATAATTTTTAATTATTGAGTGTTGTCATATGTTTTAAGTTCTTATGTTTTGCCTAGTGGTGGTCGGGGACAGCGTAACATTGTTTTCCAGCCTTTAAAATTGATGACTTTTTACTAGACAATATTAGATCAGTGTGTGTCATGTTTTTTACATGGGGGTGAATGCAGACGACATCAGATGGAGATGGCTCTGTCTGCATCTGTTATTTAAGTCCTATGACGGTTAAGAGCAACAGACATTAAATAACGGTAGTGTGAACCCAGCTTTAGTTCTGCAGCTTCTGCAATGTTTCCATTGGTCTGGACACTGTACTGAAGAATGCTGTATTTTTGTTATTAGTGGTGGTACAGGGTACTGCAGCCTTGTCTCCTTCGTCCGGTGTCCACTCGTGACTTTTGGTAGACCACAGATCTAAAGCCGCTTGTGACTTACAAAAGTAAGTGATGGGGTGGGAATTGATGGTTCTCTGCTTCATAGTGTTCAACTGAATCTGTGTTCCGATGATGCAGACCCCCTTCCCTTCCAAGTCCAGTCAAACCCACTGTGACCGCGATCATTATGGTACTGTTTGTCACTAAGGAGGAGCCCCTAAAAAATGGTTACATTCCTAGTGATCTCCTGCTACCTCAAAGAAGATTTTTGCAATGATGGGTTAAAAAAAATTCTTAATTTTTGACAACTTTTGCTGAGTCTTTTTCTTGCCATTAGGCTAAGAATGTCACTGCTGTAATTTTTGGGGGGAATCTAAGATCAGGTTCCAGGTTGCCAAGGTTAGAAAACCTCAATATAGAATTTTAGAAGGTTTTTTCAAGCATAAAAATTGCCCCAAATTGCAAAATATCTACACAATATACTCAACTTTAGATTCCTCACCATCCCCTTGTTCCTGCTGCTTGAGTCTCATGTCCTACTTGCTAGAGATGAGACGTTACTTGAGTGGGCTGCTGTTGTAGTGACGTCAGTGACGTCCACATGTCACAGCATCTGCCTGCCTGTTTGCGTCTACCATTCATAGATGCTTAGCATGTGGGCAAGTAAAACAGTGAACAGGTTTCTGGCCAGAATTTAGAATAGTATATCCACCCCTGCAAAATTCTTCTGTGTGGGTATGTCCACACACAGCGTTTTTCACTACTGCAGTTTTTGATGCAGTTTTTAGCCAACTCCAGTAGTGGATCCAGCAAGGAGCAAAGGTAATTCCTTTATATTTACTATTCCTTTTGTATTAACTTTTAATGCATAAAAAACTGCCACAAAACTGTGCATAACCCACCCTGATATTAACATCTAGTTGTAATGTTTGACCCAAAAATATGCAGTTGAAAAAGTAAATTAAACCGCTGCGAAAAAATGCCACCTTCATCAGCTCCAACAACTTTTTGCATACTTTAATGGGTGCCTATCCATTGATTCTGGAGCAGCTGGAATTTTTTTCTCCAGAACACCCCCCCCCCCGTTCCTGAGCAATAAGTGCAGCAATTTCAGCACTCAATATACTAACTAGGCTCTCTACCATCAAGTGGGTGGTCCCTGACTATCTGCTCCAGCCTAGGACCACCCACCTGACAACAGAGAACCTGCTTAGCATATTCGGTGTTCAAGCTAACTGCACCGATTGCTCAAGTTTGGTAGAAGCTAGGGAAAAAATTCCAACTGTGCTGGAATCAGTAGAGCAGCACCTATTGAAGGACGCAAAGTTGGAATTTGTGGAGGTGGTGAAAGGTCCTCCTTAAATGGGGTTTCCGGGCCCCAAACAAGAATTAGCGAAGGACTTATTCACACATCAGTGTTTAAGTCAGTGATTTACATCAGTGATTACAAGCCAAAACCAGGAACAGGTTAAAAACATTCTGCAGGTAGGGATGAAGTTTGTAATGAACTTTCCAAAAAATTTTTGGGGTTCATGAGCCACTATTATATTTTGAGGTCTCGTCAGATCCCGGAGTATAATAAGAAGAGGTCTTGGTGAGGTACTTAAACATATCAAACAGTCATACTCACCTTTCTTTGGCTCCGATATGGGTCTCCATCCTCTTCTGGCCTCCTGATGACATCAGCTGACCTGAGGGACTGGTGAAGCCTGTGATTGGACCCCAGGAGTCCACTGGGGCTTCTGAAGTCATTCAGGATGCCGGAAGAGACCTGAAGATGATGGGGACCTGCACAGGACACTGTGATGGAGACCAGGAGAGGAGACATCAGTATGATGCATGGAGTCCCACTGTCCTGACTGGGTCAGGGTGGAGGAAAAAGTCCTCTGTGCAGGACTTTTTCCTCCACTGATTTTCAGGCTGACACGGTGGCTGAGTCTCCAGTGGAGACTCTGGTGCAGATGTGAATGTAGCCTTAGAAAAAAAATTCGAATAAAAAGTGACGTGCTTTTTTTTTTTCTGCGAAGAATCTTTCAGGCCAGTGGCTTTATAGTGAATATATTTTTGTCTAACATATTCTTATAATATAATAATAATAAGTGTATAATTATTGATAATACGGTATAATAATAATATATTGTCTAATTATATTATATAATACTGTATAATATTATAATATATTTGATAATTATATAATTTCATGATACAATAATATATTTTGCAGAATATATTAACGTATATTTGTTATCATATATTTTTGTATATAGTGTGTATGTGTAGCTGTATGTATTAGACATATGAATGTTATCAGTGACATAGGAACCTATGTGATATATAATACTAGTTGCAAAAAAACACCTCCCATAACCTAGTTTTCTCAAACACCTTGTGTGAACAGAGACTTATATGGACATCAGCTTTCTGTGTATTGTCCTTGTACTGTCCCATAATAATGGAGGCTGGTGCAGGTTACTGCAGTGCACATGACAGTCCTGGTACACACATCCATGACGCTGGGTGTTATGAGGCTAGGGGCAGCAGCGCTATAAGCAGAGCTCCCTCAGGTGCAGCCTCCGTGCGCGTCCACCCCGGCGCGCCCCCTGCTCAGGTGCCTGCCCAGTGCGTGCGCTCACTGCGCGCCCCCCCTCAGGTGCAGGAGGAGGGGGCGGGGCTGCGGGAGGCTGGCGGCCAATCGGAGCAGGTAGCGCGGTCACGTGCTGAGCGCTGGGCTCGCGCCCTGCTTGGTGTGTGAAGAGGATAAGGAGGAGGAGGCGGCGGAGCATCACCGGGAGACCGGTAACTAGTGCTGCGGGGAGGCGGCGTCTGGAGGGGGGCAATGGATAAGACTGGGAGATGGCTCTGAGCCTAGGCTGTGGAGGGGTGTGCGATGCGGCTAGGGAACGCCGTGTGTGCACAGAGTTGTCCTGAGTGCGGTCATCCACCGGCGGCAGTCCGGGCACCGTGTGAGGGCAGCAGCGGGGACGGGCGCCGTGTGTGTGTGTGAGCTGCCAGTGTCCCCTGTGCGCCATCTGCATCTCATCCATTATACATGTGCACTAGTAGTGAGAGCGCTGCGCATGTGGCTTGTAGTGCGGGATGAGCTGCAGTGTCCGGGTCACAACTTACTCCTGGCCCTTTGTGCTCCTCTCCTTACACCTCCTGGGTCACCGGGATGGGAGTGCTGCTCCGCAGGTTATTAATGCAGCACTTCTGTCCTAGGCAGGACACGCTGCCTGCATTACTGCAAGTCAGTGTATACAGAGGGTGTCCTGAGCATCTGTGGTCCCCTCCTCCCTGCAGGGTCACACTGATGGGATGCTGAGGAGCAACCGTGCCATGAGATATGTGCAGCCCTAGGCTTAACCCTTCATGGTCTGATCGCCCTGCCAACCTTGTATATTAGGGTCACACTGATGGGATGCTGAGGAGCAACTATGCCATATTACATCTGCAGCCCTAGGCTTAACCCTTCATGGTCTGACCACCCTGCCAACTTTGTGTTTTAGGGTCACACTTACGGGACACTGAGGAGCCACCATGCCATGATACATCTGCAACCCTAGACTTAACCCTTCATTGTCCAATCACACTGCTACCCATGTATTTTAAGGTCACGCTTATGGGTTGCTAAGGAGCCACCATGTCATGATACAGCTGCAGTCCTATGCGTAACCCTTTATTGCCTGTTCACACTACCACCCCTCTATTTTAGGGTCACACTTATGGGACACTGAGGAGCCACCATGCCATATTGCATCTGCAACCCTAGGCTTAACCCTTTATTGCCTGATCACTGCTGCTGTCATATTTAAGGGTCACCTATATGGGACGCTGAGGAGCTGTCATGGCCATATTACATCTGCAGCCCTATGTTTAACCCTCTATAGTGCGGTCACTTTTGTTTTAGGGTCACCTTTGCAGGCGGCATGCTTAGAAATTTGCAGTTCTTTAGAAAGTCCCTAAAACACAAATCGATCAGAATCTGCAAATAAATTATTATTCCATTTGTTCTTTAGTGCTGACCTATTGTGTAGTGCTGTACAGAGATCTCATCACAACAGTCACTGCCCCCCATTCCCTATCAGTATGTCTTTGAAGTGCTGGTGGAAACCCACATGAGCACTGGGAGAACATACAAACTCCTTGTAGATGTTGTCCTTGGTCAGATTCGACCCCAGAACCGCAAGGAAGCAGTGAAGGAAGCTTATTGTAATGTATAGGATAATAGGAAGTGTCGGGGTTGGGTTGTCTTGTACGTTCTGCCATATCTTGTTGCACTGAAACCTGCGCTCAGATCTGTGGATAACCTCTAGGATAGTAATACTATATTTATGGGACAAAGTCTTATTGAATTACAGGCTTCTGTCAATATATGGTTAACTTAAAGGGATTCTCCTGAGACCTGGCTTCTGAATACATATCTATAGTAGCAACTGGGTCTCCCAGGTTATGTATATACGTAACCATATAGGATGTAACCTTGGGTGACCTCATGGCGGATTATGGACAGAAGCTTGGTGAGTGTGGAGCCCCATTGTGGGTGTTCTGTATGCAAACAATGATCTTATCTAGTATGTAACTATATATACAAGTTGAACTATGTGGTCCCTGAGGTTTGTCATGTCTGCATACTTTGTAGTTGTTGGATAATGTTGCTATGGTTGCTGTTAAAATACACTGAAATCTATTGCTTTAAGCCCTACATGTGCAGACCCTTGACTTGAATGCTGGCAGGGTATACGCAGCATGGACTCTGCTGTATCCTGGTGTAGCAGAGCTTCATGTAAGTAGCATCTCGGCTCACATGTGCATTGTAGAGTGTGGTCAGCCCTCCATGGTCCAGACTTGTTTGCTTGGACTATTTCTTTTGAGCACCTCTTCATGAATAGGGATTTGTTCTTGCTCCTGCACATGCGCTGTGCGCCCCCCAGCAGGTCTGCCAGATGGTGTCCCTCAGACTCCAGTCAGTTTCTCACGTTGCTGCTGCGGGACAGGCTGTGCTGAGAGGAGCTAGGAGAATGAATGGAAAATGAAGCCCAGGTACCTGCTCTGTGCTGTGTGCGATGGAAACCGCTCCTTACGTGCAGAGAATTGCTCCAGATATCAGGCGTGAGATGAGCCCCTGCTTACAGCATGGATATAGCCTATTGCACTAGTCTCCTATATTCTCTGCAGTCTTGTATACCCTTGCCTGTGCCGCCCTATATACTTGTGTCTTTATGTATTGCTGTGTGTAGTTGTGATGTGTTACTTGTAAGAATTGTCATTTACTTATCTATATTGCTCCTGTTGTTACCTTGCTGGACTAACCTGTTCTTAGTATTGTCACCTGCTCAGTGTGTGAAAGGTGTCTATGGTGTGATCTCATTCATCTCCACACTTGGAAGTTATTCAGTCAGCTTGCAACTAGATACGGCGTATGAGGCGTACATGTGTATGTGTATACACTTATGTGGGCATACATCCTACTGAGACGCCACTATATACTACACTTCTGTGGGCATACATCCTACTGAGACGCCACTATATACTACACTTTCCTACTGAGACGCCACTATATACTACACTTCTGTGGGCATACATCCTACTGAGACGCCACTATATACTACACTTCTGTGGGCATACATCCTACTGAGACGCCACTATATACTACACTTCTGTGGGCATACATCCTACTGAGACGCCACTATATACTACACTTCTGTGGGCATACATCCTACTGAGACGCCACTATATACTACACTTTCCTACTGAGACGCCACTATATACTACACTTCTGTGGGCATACATCCTACTGAGACGCCACTATATACTACACTTTCCTACTGAGACGCCACTATATACTACACTTCTGTGGGCATACATCCTACTGAGACGCCACTATATACTACACTTCTGTGGGCATACATCCTACTGAGACGCCACTATATACTACACTTCTGTGGGCATACATCCTACTGAGATGCCACTATATACAGCAGCTTGGCTGCGAGGAATACCGACTGATCCAGGCAGTTGTGTAAGTTTTGGATGTGGACTGAGCTGTTCATCCTGATCCTTCTATTGATATGTAATGAAGTAGTAACCTGATCGCTATGGTGGCGACTTTTTTTTTTTTTTTTTTCTCACTGGCTTTCTCTTTCCATTATTGATCTAGATGACCTGTTTTTCCTTTGAGATTTTATAATATATATATATATCTATATATATATAGATATATATATATATCTATATATATGTGTGTGTGTGTTATACCCAGACCAGATTTTCTTTGATGGATGTTCAATTTTAACATATAGTGGCCCCAAGAGAACCACTTTTTAATGCACTATATGTGTGTATTATATATAATATATATTTGCAGAGTGTATAAGTGTGTATGTATATGTGTGTGTGTGTGTGTGTGTTATATATATATATATATATATATATATATATATATATATATATATATATATATATATATATATATATATATATAGTAGTGTGTGTGTGTGTGTGTATGTATGTGTATATAACGTTCTCGCGCTCTCTCTCTCACTCGATTTACGGTGTTATCGTGACCAAACAGCCCCATTCAGGAAGGTGTCAGTATTTTGAAATAGATCTACCCAAGATATCGTAAGGCTGTGTTCACACTTGGCATATTTGTTACATTTCTTTTTAACATGTGTTTTTTTGTTATGGTTGAAATGCAGCAAAACAAAAGCATATGTCTCCATGTTAGTTCATCAGCCAAAACAAAAACAGCACAGTGTGAACCCAGCCTATTGCTCATGCTGTGTCCTACCACAAGTATACAGTAGATACAGTAGTATAGTGTCAGCACTAGATGTAGTTTAGTTTGTTTCCACACTTGCGGTTTTGCCTGCCCTCCCCCTATTGATGTCAGTGTTAAATACCCCATTGCTAGAGGGCTGTTATTTACTTATTCCAGCGACAACTTTCTAAAATGAGATGCCTAATTCTGTGGGAGCAGAGTACAAGTCCTTTATGGGGAGCGCATTACACTGTAATACCTCCAGGGTCACAATACAGATAGCAATTTAAGGATCTGCAGCCACACTGGCAGTTTTCTTATTAGGCGGTATAATGTGGCCATTGTGTGCTCCTATAGCCCAGAAATTCTGTAATCATAGGGTAAAGTCGCAGCGAGTCTGCAGGCAGGGTGCACTGAGACTGAATTATACCTTTCAGGAAGCCTTGGAAATTTTGAGCTATTCATCATAATCCAATTACAGATGAACGTATGTAAGGGAGGCCGACCCGCTGGAAGGCTGAGCAGCTCCTGCCTTCATCCTGAGCCGCTCCTGTGTCACAATGGGGAGGAATGACACTTCAGATGACAACAGATGCCATGAGCTATTTATTGGTGTGTCTTTAACCCATTGATTCCTGGGGTAACCTGCAGTTGCTTGTTTATGGTGAGATGCCTGGTAGGAGCTGCAGGCAGGATGGATCCATATGCTGATGCTGGGATATTTGCATAATGAATGTGTTAAGTAGCCTGCTTTGTGTCTTGTATGGGATTCTGCTCATCTGATAGACACTACGACAAAGCTCTTAGGTCCGGCCAAACTTCACGGGGACATCTTAATGATGATGGTGTATATTTTGCTTGCTCTAAGAAGCTTAAGATGCTGTGGATGACTGACACATTTACTGTAAGTGATCTGCCATTGAATCCGGTACATAGTGCCTCCCCGTGCATGGATTTTCCTGGTGCAGCTGCCAACAGCAGGAGTATATGTGTGCCAGCCATTTCTCTTTACTAAGTTGCTTCTATGAGATTATTATATTAGAGATGTTATATTAGCTGATATTAATCGTAGGTTTATGTATGGATATGATTTCTGCGGTGTGCCATGTTAAGATCTAACTTGGCTATGTCCTATATAGCATATATAGTATAATGTTATATTTTGGATATTGCATTAGCTTTTATTGCATGTTTATATATTGATACAATTTCTGCAGGTTAATATCTATGCAACAGCTATGTCCTATATTGTGTATATATATTATATTTTGGATATATATTAGTTTCTATTAAGTACACATTTATTGATATTTCTGCAATATTCCATGTTAATATCTATGTATCTTAGCAGTGTCCTATATAGTATAGTGTTATAAGAGTTCTCGTACTCCTTCAGTTTAACCACCTCCATGTGATATTTGTTTTGCCTATGTCAGTATGTTAGAAAAGCTATATAAGCAGAATATAGTTTTTTTGTGTTATACACATTCAGGTTCCCATACAGTTTTTGAAGCCAAAACTTGGTGTGGATTAAAATAAACAGAGGCGGTGGAGCGCCTGTCATGTATGCTTCATTCCCCCTTACAATCCACGACTGGTATTGACTTCAAAAACCTGACCGTGTAGATGTACCGTCATAATGTTTATTCTCTGTCCAGAGGATATGGGGAAGTGTCTGATCTCTGGGACCCGAGTGATCGCAGAAAGCGAGTCTCCTGTGGGATTGGAGCAGTCGTGAGCATGCGTGACCACTAATCCACCGACTCGCTTCTATGGGACTGATAGAGCGCCGTCCTCTCTCTCCAGCAGTCCCATAGACCATTAGAGGGATAACCCCTTTAGCCTTTCATATGGTAGTCCTATCATAGAAATTCAGCAGTAGTCTGAAAGCTAGGAGGAAAGTGAAGAGGACATTGAGGCAGTTTGCCTTCAATTCCAGCCCTGTAGATCCCACAGCGGAAAACCGAAGCAAATCTTTGGCTTTCCGCTCTGCTTTTGCTTGCTGATAAACCTCAGAACCAATGATATGGTTCTGCGCCTGAAACAGCGAAGGAATCTGCAAAAACTTTGAGCAGGAAAAGTCAGTTCCTGCCTCTCGCTAAAAACAATGATTTTGGATGGAATTTGGAACTGATTTTGAAGTGGAATCTGCCTCAAAATCAGCTCCGTGTGAACACTCCCAGAAATGGGAGCAGCTTCCCTGCAAAGATTCAAAGCTGTACGGTACGTGAGCAGTACGTCAATGTACCAGGTCAACATGTGGATGAGATTTGGGAATATCTGGTTCTTTATGCTTGTACTGTACAGCCCAGCAGTCGCTGGCTGCTAACATGCTGTACATCCATATTATATAGGATCAATACCTGATTGGAGTGGGGTCCGACCGCTGCCTCGCCCACCGATCCTGGAGCAGTCAGGCCGAGTGTAGGTGTTGTCAGGTGGTGGAAGTGAATGTGAGCGCCTGGTGATACTACTTAGGCTATCTCCCCCATTGAAATGAATGGGAGCACTGTCCACCGCCTGACATGTCTACTTTCCACCTGACTGTGAGACACCCCCATTCTTAGGATTGAATGACACCCCCATCACTCAGGTATTTATCCTCTTTCCTATGTTTTAGTTCCTTACCACTTTCATGATCTGTGCTTGCTGTCAATCTAACATCCATCTTATTATTTACAACTAAAAGATAAAATTTTCCTAGTATTTCTTACCTGTAAGTATTTGCAACCCGCTGAGTTAAAGAGTAAGAACAGAGTTTTGAAGAAAATAGATCAGTTGCACAAACAAAACCACTTCTAGAAGCTGAACTTGGAAATGGGAAGGAATAGAAACACCAAAGATATTAGGAAATGACAAATTTTTTTTCATCGTTTGTTGATTAAAGGGTATTTCTAGGGTTTGCATATTGAAGGCCTGTTCTCTAGGATAGGTCATCAATATGTGATCTGTGGGTATCCGACACTTGGGATCCCTGCCAATTGGCTCTTTGAAGAGACCTCGGCGCTCACGATTCCTGATGACGTCACAGTTATCAGTCATGTGACACAGCAGCAGCTCAGTCCTGTTCAAGTGAATTGGACTGAGCTGCAATACTAAGCTGTGATGTGTACGGAGCTGTGCTTGGTATTCAATGCAGAGGACACTGCGTTCGCCCAGATGCCACAGCCTCTTCAGCCAAGCTGATCTGTGGTGGTCCTGGGTGTCAACCCACCCACCAATTACATAGTAATGACCTATCCTAAAGATCCAGTGTATAAGCCACAGAAAACATCTTTATACGTTAAGCGCAAAGATGAATGACTATTGAGGAACATGAGTTTTGGGTTATCTTTCTCAAACCGTATATCTGGTGAGGTAAGGCTAGAAATCATGTAATACTGGGGATTGTTAAACGTGATGTAAATTAAATGAAAATGCAGCGTCGAAGCGCTGTGAAGTCATCTGTGTGAACGTGCATGAATACCATGTACCAGTCACATAAATCACTGTGCAGCCGAGCACTAAATCTGCATACGTGTCTAGTAAATGATACACGTGATTGATATGTGCGCTAGATCTTGGTAGGTGGGTGCCACTCTCCAATATGTAAAATCTACAGATAGTGTAATGTACAACCTGAAAGCTATAAAGAATATAATGTAGAACAAGTGTCTCTGTATCAAGCTTGTGGCTCTATCGCATGATGCATTGGCCAATGGGTTAGAAAATGCTGGTATAATTCTACGATCAGGGCCAGCACTGCTTATGTCAGCACTCTATCCCTCGGATACAATGCATATATTACGTGCATATGGTAGTGGTGACATGATATATCTGTAAGATGCACAATGGTACATATAGGATACAGTATAGTTCAGCGGGTGCTCCCAGTTGTTCCTCTCCACCAGATCAGTCTCCTCCAGTCAGTATACCAAACACTACAGCGGCATCACTGGATGGTTTTCACTTATACATACAGTATATTTTCAGTATACTTATACTATGGTATACCCATAGACAAGCAAAGAGCGAAGCCATTGAATGCTAGAAGTATTCTCTTGTCGCATACACAGCATAGGTTTGGTGGATTCTTCTGTGTACTCTTGTAGATTTGCATGTTGTTAGACATACCGACTCCTGGGATTTATTTTTAACATGCAAATCTACATGTCATGTGTCGGCGTGGAGTCTTGTTGCTGTGATCATGTGTTAAAGGGGATTAATATGTGAAATCCTACTTGATACCTACAAACAACCAAAAACAACAGATGGTCTGTGAGACCTGCCCGTCATAGTACCCAATGTGCAGACTCATGACCAAGCAGTAAACGTCCTCCTGACTTTGAGTTTGTGCTGTTGGGGCATGTTCACAACTAACAGATTTGTGGCAGAAGTTTTTTCACTAGGTGACTTTGCGTCTTGGTTGGGCAACCAAACATCGCTGGGTTAACTGATGTTAGTGAATGGAGTCGCATTGCGCCCCCTAATGTGCCATAATTGCGACATTTAGCCACAAAAAGTTCAAGCAGTGTTCGACTTGAGGCCGTGCCTTACTTGGGGTCATGCAATGGAAGTTGTAGCCAAAGTTGCCGCGCAGGCCTAGGCTAAATTTGGATGCCGTTTGTAACTCTTCAACAATTCTGATACGTGTGAACATGCCCTTATCCGTTTTCAGTGAATAGCTATTGAACGTCGTTGGAGTTCCTATAGGCCACTATTAGTATAGGCCACAATCTTCACTTGCTGTTAGGGTAGGGGTCTTGTATCATTGGGTAGACTCGGAACAACCATTAGTCTTGCATATTACATAGTATAAGATGTTGGAAATGTTACAGTAGTCTGGTATATTACTTGGAGCCTGCTTATTGGAAGCTTTAATGGTGGTTTATAGGTTGTCGTCTTATTTCTTCCATAGCTAAGTAAACCTATAAGGAAACAAAGATGTCTTTCCCAGGCTTGCTTCTCGACCTTTATTGACGTGTCATCTGCACTGCGTGTGTTAGGAAGGGTTAACAAGTTATTAGCTGACTGCACAGAATGGAGCAGCCATTTTCGCGCAGGCCTCCTGGGGGCTGTTTCAATTTACTAGTTTTTCTGGAGACCGACCCTGAACATTAACAATAACTAATCTGCTCCCTTGTCCTGTTCTGACCTGCTTGTAATGACAAGCACTGGAAAAGCTAATGTCGCTTCACTGGTGTGCATTGCAGTAGTAACAGCAGCGCACTGGCATCTCTGCTTGTACACGGGTTTCTTGCATGGAGATTACAATGTTGGGGGGGATGATATTTTCCTAAACAAAAAATATTCTGCATAGTAAAACGTGGATGGGAGTTGCATGCTCCGCCTTCAGTGATGTATTGGGAGATTCGGAGATCTCAAAGACCCTGCCGTCCAGGACTAGAATAAGGATGAGATCTAATATATGTAACCTGTTAGGGTACGTTCACACTACCGTTATAAATGTCCATTGCTCTTAGGACATTAATGACTCCGTGTTTGTTTACTTTTTTACGTTAGCTAAAGTCCTGCATGCACAACCTTTTCTTCAGTCGGGCTAGGTTCACATCTGCACTGGAGACTCCGTCGCAACGTCTGTCTGAAAATTGGCAGAGGAAAAAGTCCTGCATGGAGGACATAAACCTGCAGAGGAAATCAGTTTTGTAATGACTGACCCCATTATAGTCAGAAGGGTCTGTTTGACTCCGTGTGTTACCACTGTTTTAGCGGTTTGGGTCCCCTGATGGACCCGAACAACGGAAAAGAACAGAACCTAGCATCATAAAAGTAAAATACATGGTGGAAGTAGGCTTCAGTCATGTTATTTACATTGAAGTTAATGTAGACGGACTGTGTTGTGTCTGCATCAGTCGCTGTATCGCCATTAAAGGACCTGTTGGGGGTTTAGTGTCCTAAATTGCATTGACAGGTTCCCTTTAAAGTCCATTGCTGTCATCCTATGACAACTGAGAACAGTAGTGTGACATTACCCTTCATATCTAATGTGCTTTATGGTGGTGTTTTGTTTACATAAGGCAGATTATTTCTTTAATAGGCAATTTACAATATGTTGTGAGCTGGAAACTGTCAGCAAGTAGGGAGCGCTGTTGACAGATCTTCTGTTAAGTCTATTTGACATCCAATGATATTTCCAACCATGCCGAGTGATCGGTGGTTGCAGAAATGATCACTGAGGATCTGATGGACATTTCCATCATTCTGATCTTTGCTGCACATGGGAAGTACTTTCTCTCGGACCCCCATGGGTGCCATTGCTTGTGCCTTGTGGTTGTTGGTAATAATGTCTATAGACGGTATTTATGTTTTACAGGAGTTTGATTCTTTAGCATGAATGGGTCCAAGCTGTGGTAAAGGGCACTGCCGCAGGTACTGTACCAGTGTGGAACGGCAGTGCTCCGGCACCTTATTTGACGGTTGGCTATGGGCTTTGGGGTTGAGGGGGATAGTACAATGAGCGATCAAATGTCAAAGGGTTAGAAATACATGGCCGCACCAGGCACGGTGCTTATTTTCCCATTTCCGCCATGTCCTCCTCCACTCTGTCCTGTGAGTGTCTGTAAGACAACTGGCTGGAGCAGGAGGACAAAGCATTAAGCCCCACTCCTTAGCTTGGCTGTGCATGGAAGAGATCACCATGAGATAATCCTCTGCATTCTCTGTAGGATTTTTACAAGACGGATTTGTCAGATTTAAGCAGAGGACATCTATATTTCTTGCTTATTTCTAGGTTTAGTGCTCCTTTATCAATGACAATCCCCGTGGGAGCTGTAATGGTGCCCGTTTTCTCTTGTCACTTTCCTACACCAACAAGAGAAGAACAAGTCATCCCAAGCTGACAGATATCCGCATATAGACCTAATGGCGATTTTCCTGCCTTTCTTGAATAGGATCCGATCTGGTATTGCCGTAAAGTTCCCAGCTATATGTTTACACAGTGCCCTGCTGGTTATGCACAGCAACTTGTACCTGGGCAAATAATAGAGCTGCTGACATTTGTTTTATCGATTCTATCGATCTCCTGTCTCTCGTATCAAACCTTTTTATAGCGAAATTTTAAAGTAAAATTGTAAGTGTTAAAATTGAGGAAGACAGCGCCTGCCTTGCAGCTCCCCCCGCGCCCCATAGACAGGATTGCCATGGCTCCCGTGTCATTAAAATGGATGTTTGTTTAATCCCTGTAGCCGCGCTCTGTGAAGTTCTCCGGTCTCCTCTCTACAATAGAGCAGCGCTATGTTTTACTGAGTTCCTCGGATTCTTTCCTGAATTGTGTGCACGACTTTCCCTCGTCTATTCTGTGTCGTGTTGAGAAGAATTGCCTAATAAATTGTCATTACTGCTGGCGAGAAAAGCACTTACTGCAAAGCTACTACAGTCATGGCCAAAAGTTTTGAGAATGATACAAATATTAATTTTTACAAAGTCTACTGCTTCAGTTTTTCTAATGGCAATTTGCATATACTCCAGAATGTTATAAAGAGTGATCAGCTTAACAGCAATTACTTGCAAAGTCAATATTTGCCTATAAAACGAACTTTATCCCCCAAAACACATTTCAACATCATTGCAGCCCTGCCTTAAAAGGACCACCTAACATCGTTTCAGTGATTGCTCCATTAACACAGGTGTGGGTGTTGATGAGGACAGGGCTGGAGATCAATCTGTCATGATTAAGTAAGAATGACACCACTGGACACTTTAAAAGGAGGCTGGTGCTTGCCATCATTGTGTCTCTTCTGTTAACCATGGTTATCTCTAAAGAAACACGTGCAGTCATCATTGCACTGCACAAAAATGGCCTAACTGGGAAGAGTATTGCAGCTAGAAAGATTGCACCTCAATCAACAATCTATCGCATCATCAAGAACTTCAAGGAGAGAGGTTCCATTGGTGCCAAAAAGGCTCCAGGGCGCCCAAGAAAGACCAGCAAGCGGCAGGACCGTCTCTTAAAAGTGTTTCAGCTGCGGGATCGGGCTACCAGCAGTGCAGAGCTTGCTGAGGAATGGCAGCAGGCAGGTGTGAGTGCATCTGCACGCACTGTGAGGCGGAGACTCTTGGAGCAAGGCCTGGTCTCAAGGAGGGCAGCAAAGAAGCCACTTCTCTCCAGAAAAAACATCAGGGACAGACTGATATTCTGCAAAAGGTACAGGGAGTGGACTGCTGAGGACTGGGGTAAAGTCATTTTCTCTGATGAATCCCCTTTTCGATTGTTTGGAACATCTGGAAAACAGCTTATTCGGAGAAGAAGAGGTGAGCGCTACCACCAGTCTTGTCTCATGCCAACTGTAAAGCATCCTGAAACCATTCATGTGTGGGGTTGCTTCTCAGCCAAGGGAATCGGCTCTCTCACAGTCTTGCCTAAAAACACAGCCATGAATAAAGAATGGTACCAGAATGTCCTCCAAGAACAACTTCTCCCAACCGTCCAAGAGCAGTTTGGCGCTCAACAATGCCTTTTCCAGCATGATGGAGCACCTTGCCATAAAGCAAAGGAGATAACTAAATGGCTCAGGGAACAAAACATAGAGATTTTGGGTCCATGGCCTGTAAACTCCCCAGATCTTAATCCCATTGAGAACTTGTGGCCAATCATCAAGAGACGGGTGGACAAACAAAAACCAACAAATTCAGACAAAATTAAAGCATTGATTCTGCAAGAATGGACTGCTATCAGTCAGGATTTGGTCCAGAAGTTGATTGAGAGCATGCCAGGGAGAATTGCAGAGGTCCTGAAGAAGAAGGGTCAACACTGCAAATATTGACTTGCTGCATTAACTCATTCTAACTGTCAATATAAGCTTCTGTTACTCATAATATGAATGCAATTATATTTCTGTATGTGATAAAAACATCTGACAAATACACATAAAAACCAGAGGGCAGCAGATCATGTGAAAATATAATATTTGTGTCATTCTCAAAACTTTTGGCCATGACTGTACATTTTACTTTATACTCCCTCTAGATCTTCTTTTATATGTTTATGTAGCCTCAGATTATCCCGCAGCATGGTGGATGTATTTACTGAAATCCGTTTCTGGTTTTCCTCATCCCACAGGTCACTTCACCTGTCTATAGCTTTATGATATGGAGGAAAACCGGACCTGCAATTATATTATGTGTTGTCCTTGTCACACCCAAGGCCTTGACCCCGGTTTTAACCACTATATGATGCCTGTTAGCGGCGAATATCGTTGTAAGATGAGGCCGAAACTCTTAAAGGGTTAATGTGTGGCATAGCTTTACTCCCTGGACATACCTGCTGCAGTATCTTATGGCTCTATGCTGGGGCTGGGCGATGGTGACCTAAATCAAAATTAATTGGGCATTTTACCTTGATTACTGTTAATGGTGATTAATTGGATCATGCCAATTTTAAACCACGCCCCTTTTTTACACTATGAGTTTGTGTTGGGCAAGATTCGCTTGGTGGTTTCGTTCGGATCAACACGAACAAACTTGAACTGCAGGGGCCCATGGGAGGTGAGCAGATATAAAAAAGTGTTACCTGTCCTGGGCTCCGGCGTGACTCCCTGCTGTCTTTGGCTCTTTTGACTGACGTCAGGGACTGCTGAAGCCACAGTGGTCACAAGGGTCAGGCAGCATCATGACCCATAGTACTGAGTTGCAGCATGGCCTTGTGACCAATGGACATTAGGTCAGTTCCTGAGAAGAAGAAAGCAGCCATGTTTTCTAATCATGGAAAACCCCTTTAACGCTTCAGATTGGCTGCTGTGTATTAACCCCAGTCTTTCACAGGCCGTCCAGGATGTTGGTACATGTTAGAATATAGGGGGAGCTTGGTGGTCGGGAGTAGGCCATCAATGTGTGCGTCTGACTAGGAACCCACAAGAGGCTGTGTCGCTCAGAGGTGTGATCCTGACCCTTAACCTACGTCACTTATTTTGAGGACATTTTTACCATTTTGGTCTGTCCAGTTTGCATATAGCTAGGTAGCCGCTGGATGCGGAGGCATTGTTCTGCAGGCTGCAGTGGCTTTGACCTTCTTTGCTCTTGGAGAAATTAGATTAATCTGTATCACCATATTGCAGTATTACAGTATTACAGCGCCTTTCGCTGATTTCATTAATTGCTTGTTGCAAAATAAATTACTGGAACTATTTAAGCGCACGGAAAGCAGATGAGCTCGACCGTCTCTTCATTTTACCAGCTTTCTGACGTGCGGGCGCCATCCTCTTCCGCTAGGTTACTTTCTAAGTACAGTTGTCAGATTTCCTTCTCTGTATTTTTTTTCCTCCTTTTTATGTTTTGGTTGCCGGTTTGGATCCAGTCTGCGGCAGGTTATTCCTTTGCCTGTTTTTATTGCTGTACCCCACAGTGCGGTGGAGAAATCCACTTCAGAGCGAAACTCTTCATCAATTATCAGTAAATGGCTTTTGTACCATTTCCCTTCTATAGTTTAATTACCAAAACTGCTCAGTTTTAGGAGCCGATCAGCATGACTACACTTACCTGATGGCGGAAGATTTTTTATTTATTTTTTGCTATTCTCTTGCCGTCCTCCCCTGCTGCTAATAGCTGACTGTATTATACCAGCTTCTACACACGGGGCAGATTGGCTGCAAAAATTATGCAATTTATCTGTAAGGCTACGTTCCTATGACCGTGGTACAAAACGTACGCGGGAAAACTGCAATTTTTCATGGTTTTGCACCCTGGTGGTGCCCGCTTTCTTCATATTTTTAGTTTATTGAGGGATCCGTGGAAATGGGTAACAATAGGACATGATCTATTTTTTTTTTTTTTTTTTTTTTGATGGTCCGTTAAAACAGACTGTCAAAAAAATCTGTCGCCTCTGTTCACATACAGTGATTTTTAAAGAGGTTGTTCAGGCTTAAATTTATTTTTTTAATTAGGCCGGAGGAGGTAAAAAAAAAAAAAACCTCAAAAAAACCATACCTGTCCCTGGTGCTCCGGTGTCCTCCCAGCGTGGTCCGGCTGCTCTCCTGTTGTCTTGCAGTGCAGTTCCTCATTGGCTATGACGTCCCGGGTCCCTTCCGCTGCAGCCGCTGATCGGCCTCACTGGTCATGTGACTCCTAAGGAAGGGACCCGGGGACGTCACAGGTAGTGACGTCCTGTGTCCTTCGCTGAGGCTGCTGACTGGCCTCAGCTGTCACGTGTGGCAGGAACTTCCGCCGAATGAACACAATGTAGTTGCAGAATCAGACAGTGCTGAGAGGAAGAAGTGAGTTTTTTTTTTTTTTTTTTTTTGGGGGGGGGGGGGTTTCACCTCCCCCCTCCCTAATTAAAAAATAAAATTTTAGCCTGGACAACCCATTTAAAGCTTTGACTGCGTGTGCTGGAAAAGAGGCTTCCAATTCTCTGTTCCATTCCATGACGTGTCCTATCCAGCTCCATGACTACAGAACAGAGTGGAACCCCCCCCCCCCCATTGAAATCTATAAGGAACGGAAGGCACTCCACTAAAAATTCGGATCTCCTTGACCTGCACACTCTGTCATGTGCATATTGCCTAATGCAGCCATTAAAAGAAACGGAACCGGATGTTGGCCGTATTTCCGGATCGAACCCTGAGGCAGGACCCAGTCTACCAGCATCGTGGTCGTCTATGATGCTAGGAGTTCTTGCTTCGCTGCGGCTCTAGTGCCCCATGCCATCATTGTGTATAGGGGAAGGAGGGACTCCTCGCACCATAGATGACTAATACTCGTAGTCCAGGTCCCAGCTCAGAATATAGAGCCAATATCTTGTGCCAAAACTGTTCGTGTGAAGCCGGCCTTTAGCTTAGTGATTCTTGTATTTCAGAAGATCATCAAACATATTTTGGAAGAGCGTTCATGCACAGCACAATTTTTGGGCACCATGCTCATGTTGGCTCTGAGCACTCTAGAAAGGCAGAGATTTCCAAACAAACACCACTAAAAAGTACCAGTGCCCCCTCACCTTACTGGTCAGTGCGTGTTCGTTCCAACAGGTCTCGCTGGTGAAAATTTTGGACGTTTCTCTATGAAATTTCATTGTCTAAAAGCAACATCCTGTTCTAAGAACCCTCGAATAAAGCTTAAACTACGCAGTGATCCAACTTTCCATAATACTTTGCTTTTTAGTTCCTTCCAGTTTTCAAAATTACTGTTTTTCTCAGCATGTGGAAACCTGGCTTAGTCCTACGCAATAGCTGAGTATTTGCTACATTGTGTGAGTTATATAGTCACGTTTCTTTACTTAAAATGGCCAAGATGCTTAAAGAGGACCTTTCATCACCTGCACCAACTCCAACTCTTTGCATCCTTTAATAGGTGCATCTCTGCTGATTCTGGTGCAGTTAGAATTTTTTTCTCTAGCCCCCACCATTCCTGAGTAATCATTTCAGTACCATTATGTTTTCTGCTGACAGGTGGACAGTACTAGGCTGGAACAGAAAGAAAGTTTCAACAATGTCTGGTGGATATAGCAGTTTTATTTGTCCAAAAACTCCCAAATCTGATGCTCCCCTCCTTGCCATCCCCTTGTTTTGAGTTCTCTACCTGAGTGGTCTGTCAGCACTTGCTAGAATTTCCTTGCCTTCACTTCCCAGCATGCATTGTGCTGACCTCTATAGGCATTGACTAGTTGGATGCCTACCCCAACTCTGTTCCCATCCTTCTGTTTTGCCTGTATTCAATATTACTGACAGAAAATAGACTGCACAGCCTGACACCAGCGTGCACAGCGAATTAGACCCTAGCCAACTTTCTAGCAAAGGAATTCTCTGGCAACAAAGTTGGCTGACACTTTTCTGGACAAAAAATTGCCTATAAAATAATTTTTGGTCATTAACTTGAAGTTTGGCTAGTAATTACATTGTCTATCATTCATTTTAACCAATGTTGTAAGCCTACATTGCAAACAAAAAAAAAAAAAAATTCCTATAAAAAAATAATTAAAAAACCACCCTAATGCATGTGATCTGTTATATCCTAAATTGTAGTTTTTGGTGTAATTTGTCACACTTTCACTGTGCGGTTTCTGCAGTAGCCTCGTATACAGCGCTGTGTACAGATTGTGAATAATGCTCTAAGCTTTCGCTGCGAGACGTCCCAACAATATCTCCAAGCTCTAGTTAGGAGCCATATCATATCCAGATAAACTTCTAGTAAGCAAGCTCTTAGCGCCACGTTTCTGAAACTGGGGAAACTCCTTGCATTGCTGGCCATCACGTCACACACGCAATAATTTTTTGTGGTGAAGTTCCTCAGTTTCATGATCTCTTGGGTTAAGTGCTTAGAAGTCCACTGGGTGGTCTCATTCAGTGAATGCTGATACTACCTGTATAGATATTTACACAGATAAGCTAGCAGGTAGGACCACCCATGAGTAGGACTGCCCACGAGTAGGACCGCCCACGAGGAGCAGAAGATTAGGTAAAGTTCCGTTTAAGGAGTGGGAACAACAAGGTATTCTCATCGTTTTTCTATGTAGGATGTCTAATGTCATTCCCTACAGTACTGGAGATTGGAGATGAAGCCTAAAACCTAAGGTGTCCATATGAGAGGAGCAGGAAAGCGCATTGCATGGTACCCACTTGTCCTTTGCTTATGGTCTTTTTACAGTGGCAATATAGGATACTTGTTCTCGCCATTAAAAATGTCTACATTTCTCTTGATAAAGTGGCTGGCCCATCTATAAAGAGGCAACTATCATCGGTCACTTGCATCGACTTGTGCTGCTACCCGGGTGTGCCATATATGGCAGGCTGTGGCTTTGTGCCTCCCTGCTAGGTGGAAATGCCAGTGTTACTAATAAAAGCCCATGGAGTCCTGTTTTTGCCAGATGGAGATAATATTGTGCACCAGTCAGATTAGGAGTGTCATAGTATTACTGAAACTCGGCACCAGGGTCAAAACCAAACCACTGGCAATTTACACCATGCCAAGAGCCATATCACTGGCTCCTATCTCATCTCACATGACAGGCACTTGACACTTGCATCAGCACAGGAGATCTGGCTTCTCCACCAGCGCTGTATTGCTGCCGCTTAACCTTTCTTTCCCTCACTGACCACTTATGTTTTTTTTTCTTCCATTTTCTTATTTTAGTAGTTCGTTGTAAACAAAATTTAAAGAACAAAATAGTGAAATAGAATTTATTTTACCTAATACTGAGTAAAGAATATTTCTTATAACTTAAGGCCCCCCCATGCCCAGAAAAGAAAAGTCAGCTGACCCCACTGGTGTTCTGGCATACCAGCCAACTCTCCATTGGCAGATGAGGTCGGGGCCATGTTAAAATTCAATACCAGATTTTTTTTTTTTGTTAGGTTACATAAGCCCCTTCAGAGGTCTTCGGCAATAACTTGGACCCCATGCACACAACCAAGTGGGGCCGAGTTTGTCACAGAATGCAGCTGGATGATACTTGAAGTGACATCCCAGTGCATTCCGGGATGCATTCATGCCTATGGGGGCCACAGATGTTCCAATGACATGGAGCAGGATAGAGCCGGTGTCCCCTTATTCCATTGACAACACATGTACACTATACTGATCTGATCTGAGTTATTTTTTTACATCCAAACATTTATCAAGCTCTTACTATTAGTATTACAAATCTGATTATCACCTATAATGATAAAAAAGGCTTATTCCCCACTTTACATTGATTTATATATGCATGGTGGATTGGGAGGAATGGCTCTCACCAGAGTGGCTGGCTGCCAGCTCTTAAAGCTGTTGTCTGGCCAGTATTTTTTATCTTTTTTAAGGGTCAGGATGACATAAAAAAAAGAAAAGATATGATCTGCCATTCCCATTCTGACACTTCTTGGGTTCCCTGCTGGTCTCTACATGCATATGCATGGTGGATAGGCCATACATTAAAAAAAATAAATAAATCATGGACAAACAGGAATTTTAAGCAGGAATATTGGGTAAACTTCAGAATTTAAAGTCTGTAATTTTTTGGGCAATATTTTAATATTTCCATGTATAAATTTTATTGGAAGATAACTCTTCAGCCAACCAGGTAAAATGTCTGTTCCAAGTACCTGTGAGGCTTTATTCAGATCAGGGGTTTTTTTTTTTTTGGTTTATTTTTACGTCCACTTGGCACATCCATTTAACAGATGCAGATTTATTTATTTTTTTAACATTGATGTCTACGTAATCGGATGGCCATCCATTTGTATCCATTTTTTTTTTTTTTGCATTTGTTAAACACATGTAAAAAGAACATGGTCTGAATAGAGCCTAAGCCAGATTGGCATGCCAGATACATCGCCCTGTATTCTGTGTGAAGCGCCTGGAGCTGATGTTATGTTCCCGCTTTAGAAGCTGATCCCCGGCTGCAGTAACAAATAAGTAACCACCCGGCGCCTTGTTTGTTGGTGCGCACTTTCTTTTCTCTTGGGTTTGCACATAGATGATGATGTTTTTTTGCCTATGTAACTTGAGCTAGATTTACAAATGCATCCACGGGGCCCGCACAGCAGTCACAGAGATGCTTTTCATCCCTTCAGCACTGCTACAAGAGATGCATTCTTCAGGCCTGAGACGACTGAGATGTTATTGTCCGTGGAGGTGTTCTTATAAGTAACAGCACTGTGAGGAAATGGAGTGTTTGTGGAGTGACGCTCAGACAGGGATTGGGATGGAAGTCGTGTATTACCAGAACAGCTCGGTCTCCTCTTACACTTGACCTAAGAGAATTGTGATATATAGTGTTGGACGTGTTCTCTGGAATAGTGTTGTCATTTCAATTTCATTGATAGAAAGCATTAAAATCTGTTTAAAAAAAAAAAAATAAAAAAATCTGAAGGTCTTACGTATTGTTGCTCACGTATGTACATCAGATATATCACTGTTTTATTGGGCGCCGTTCACTTTATTTGTGTCCCATTAATTGGACGCAGATGGACAGTCACATCTAATAGACTGTATTTATCAAGTGAACACAACTCCCAAAGGGTATTATACAGTGCACTGATCCACCAAGTTTCATTCACACGGCCGGCACATGGACGGGGTTTCCCGGATGAAGCATGGTCATATAAACAATTACCCCCAAGCAGTAACTTTTCTCTTCCTCTGGAATGGTCAGCTTGCTTATCTGCCTGTTTCTAACCCTGTACAAGCTATAATATACGTTATAGAACATTAAACAATTGCAATTCCAATAAACCAGCCATAGCGCAGGTAATAAAATCCAGCGAGAAATACAAAACCATCATTTGTAGGACTCGCTTACAGGCTGCCAGCTTGATCCCTCTTTGATGCAAGGATTGTGAAGGAAGATTATGAGAGAGAATGAGAATATTATTAGAATACATGTAATACTGGAATGAAACCCTGCTTGGGGAAAAGCTTGAGGCAGGGGCTGCGGTGGCGTTAACAAGCTTTTCTCTCCTGGTGTAGCAAGAGTGCCATGGTGGCAGACGGGTGAGGCGCGCTCTATGCCAGGTATGCCACAAAGTGATGGAGCCTGACTGGTTATTCCTGGAGAAGAATTGTCCGAATAATCTGGTTGCGGATATGACCAGTGGATAGGCTAAACCTCCGACAACCAAACGCCTTCATAAATGGTTGGACAAGCAGAAAAGATCCTCTAATTCACAAAAAAATCTATTGATTGAATTGCTAAGAATCATTAGAATTAGTTAGCATTTGTTTTTCTTCAACGTTACCCAATCTCTGACTCCAGAAGCCCTGGATACGACAAACATTGCTCTATAGGCAATCATTACTAGCATAGCCCGCCAATGTGGCCATAGTGGTCCGGTATGTCATATGGGCACCATATAAAGGGCAAAACCGAGACCACCACAATTAAATACCCACAGGACTGCCACAAGCTCGCCTCAGTAAAATTTACTATATTTCTCGTATTTTGTGCTTTCAGTCTTTTTTTATGGAAATGAGAATGCGAAGATGCCAAAGGTCAAAAAGCTAATCTATAGAAGGTCGAGATATGGCAGAGATTTATGGCCTGTCTTTATCTGTTTATTGTGGTTGAAGTTGTAGGAATTTCGCAGTGGGGGGATCCTATAGAGCGATATTACATGACGTAGTCTGGTGATGGGTCTACAGAATCTGAACTACCCTCATTCCAAGTCCTCTCCATAGACAAATCTATTGGGCACTGGCTTATGTGGTATCCTATTAGGTGAGGTGTCTATGGACTGTCTATAATAGGGGTTACTTTCTACTCCCAGCATATCTAGTCTTTGTTTTCTTGCTGTGAGCTGATCCTTGAAATGACTTTTACAGTCCGATCTTTTCTTTCTACGGTCCCCAGCCAACGCATTACATTACACCCATCAGCAAGCTGTATCGCCCCTGCAGTATTGCAGATGGGACAGCGCTAGCGTTGCGTTGTATGCAGTCACAGCTGGACTTCCATTGCTACAGTATTGTATTGCAGCAGTGTCTTGGACGTGTTGTGGAGATACAGCCTGCTCCACCCTCCTCATTCCTATGCCGTATATCCCGTCTGGTTACTTTATACTTGCATATTTTACATTAATTACCCTAGAAAGACCTCAGATTTTTTTTTTTTTGTCTGTCGGAGGCGGCGCACGTTTTCTGAGTTCTGTTTTCTTCCTTATGTAGCCTTCACCCTGTGAGTTACATGGGTTGATGATAATTAAATTCTCATTACTTATAATTAATATATTTTAATTGAAAATGCTCCAGAATAACAGCTGGACGTTCCGGTGACTGACACACAAATAATATCACGTCGTGTCTATCTGGTTCAGCCGGAAGTTCTGCGTCCTCAATGGATAAATAAAGCGCTAGTATAATAAACCACATGAATACAGTACATGGGCAGATCATGGGCGGAACACAAGTCATAAACAAAGAAACAATTTGTATGGCCGTAGACGTGACTCGCCGCAAGTCGCATTACCTGTAATAAAATCCACTTTGATGTAAGAGAAACCCAATATGAGCATAGTACATCTAGGACAAAGGTAAGCTAGAGATACTCCAGCATCATAGAGGGGGTAGGGTGCAAAACCCACAAAGAGCATGGTGTCTGACAACTTTCTATATAAAAATACTACCCACGTGAGTAGTCGTGGAAATATCAGATACTATTTGCGCAAACACATTTAATAAGGGGCTGAAAGTGACAGATAACATAATGGGTTGCCTGGGATTTTATTAAAAATCACCTTGGGGAGAATTTCCAGTCACATGTATGCCAGGAAACTAGCGTACAGGTGGTGCATCTTTGGAGCACAGCCGGGATTTGCATTGAAGATGCGCCATTGTGTTGTTTTTCTTCCCCACGCACCACTTTTTAGGAGCGGGGCAGGATCGAGACATTACAGCAGAGTTATAACCAGCCCATGGCTTGCCTAGATTTCTGTTGTGGGGCCCGAGACCACCCAAGATGGGATCGGAGCCTCTTGATTCCGGCGTATCTAGCGCCAATGGTTGACTTAAGACTGTCATAGGAAGTGCCAGTCTTAATAAATTTCCTCCCAGTGTATCCGTAATTCAGCATGTGCATGGCTGGACCCCCCTTTGCAGTAAAGATGCCATTGTATGTAGCAGTATGCAGAAAAAGGGTGGGGGAGAGCTGTCAGGATGCAATGACAAATGCAAGGAAACCTGCACGTGGGAAGACGGTCTTAAAGTGGCCGCACACATTAGAGAATGGTTATCGATTTTGCCAGGGATGGCTATTCATCTGTGTCAGGAGAAAGGAGGGTCAGGCATCTTGCATTTCATCATGCCCTGTTCTTTGTTTCTTCAGAGATGTCTGGCAGCGGTTTAGTCCCCTTTCCCCACTGAGAACACATGCATACTCATTTCTGCCAAAAGATATGGGGAGGGGGATCAGGAGTAATAGCGGTCGGATGCCTTTGCCAATGTGTAAGGCCACCATAAGTATTTAGGAATGGGCTGACATGATTTTCCAACCATAACAGTGTGAACGTGGCCTCACATAGGTAGTGACGCAAAAAGCAGAATTGTAAAAGGGTTTCAGGTGAGCTTAAAAACATTGGGCTCTGGTATCAGTGACGTATATGGATATGATGGGACGGCTGTCAGCCATTTAATACTGATCTTTTCAGATCTCATAAAATTAAATAGTTTTTTGGTTTTTTTTTCTTGTATTAGTGAGTTATGGTACAGCAGAAACTGGGACTAACAGAACTAACAAAAGTGTGAACACAGCCACAGTCAGACGCACAGCAGCATTTTGTACTGCGGCATATTATATTTCTATGATTTTAGCTTTTTACAGTTTTCCTATCTAAAACCGCTTCAAGGCACAAGTCTCCTACAGTGTGGCTATATGAAAACCTCTGCCTGCCCGACGGCTCCGACACAAGCTTAGCTGTTTGTATTAGAAGGCTGGGAAGAAGATGTATTCCTTTATTCCATTACTGTAAGATACAGATGGTATATAGAAAACTGCAGGTGATTCCACCAATAAATGGATTTTCTCAATTTATTTTTAAGCTACATTATATAAATAAATTATATATATATATATATATATATATATATATATATATATGTGTGTGTGTGTGTGTGTGTGTGTGTGTGAATATAGATATATGCGCACACACACAGATTTAGCATGACTCATAGCACGTGACACTAGGTTCATACTAGCGTTCAGCTTTTCCCCAAGCAAACCCAAAGAACGGAAACCTAATCCGCTTAAAAAGTGGTTACCTGCGGAAAGCCTCGGACCCCATAGACTATAATGGAGTCTGCTGGGTTTACATCTGAAAAATGTGAAGAGAAAAGTCCTGCTTGCAGGACTTTTCTCTCCACGTATTTCAAGTGGAATTTGGGATGGAAACCCCCAACGGAGACCAAATGCTAGTGTGAACCTAGCCTTAACAGTCTGTGATACAGTGTTGTTAACTTGACTCGTTTGATGGTTTTTCCATGGCTTTTGCTGTCTTCTTAGATACAATATCTCGGCACAAAAAGCTGCAGAAAGTCAAGTTAAGGCTGGATTCACACTTGCGTTGGAGTTTCCTGCTGCAGAATTTGCTTAAAATATGCTTGCAAGGAGGACTTTTCTCTCCGCTGGTTTCCTTATAAAACCGACGGACCCCATTATAGTGTATGGGGTCCACGGTTTCCGCATGTAATCACTTTTTAAACGGACAGGATCTCCGTTTTTTGGGTCCCCATGTGGACCCAAACGCTAGTGTTGAACCTGACGTAAGCAATGCTGCATTTGATATATATATATATATATATATATATATATATATAATATGTGTGTGTGTATATATAATATATACCGGTGTGTGATATAGATATATATATATATATATTATATATACTGTATATATGTATGTTATGATAATAGAATAAAAGAATGAATTTTATTTGAAAGTTACTTGTCTTCCTCAAAATCATGGTGAATCTTTTACTATCTCCTTCTCAGTACATTAAAGTTGTTTTTGTCCGCATAAAACATTAAGTGGTCAAAGATCACCGCGTCTTGCTGCCTGCGCTGCAGCTAGTGAGTGGTCACATGACAGTCACCGGAAAGTCATCAGGTTTGGATCTCTGATGACCCCACAACACAATCCAAACCTGCTGGATTTCTGGCGACTGGTGTATTGCGGTACTTGTGGCTCACATACAACCACATTTCCATTTATTGCGATGCAGGCAGGATGGCACCGCAGTCTTCGCTGTGTAGACCTAGCTCTATTTCTCTGTCTGTGTAATTGTAGATTGCTATTAGCAGTGACTATACACTCAGTAATTAACCCTAATCTAACTAACGAAGTTTAGACAATGAAAGTGAATGTACTAGTCACTGTAGTGTCGCTACTACTGGAGGTCTGTAATGGTCTCGGCAATCCCTGGTCACACTCTGGACTTTGCAGCAAATTAAGGGTCCATTCAGATGATTTTTACATCAGTTTAACGGACGCAAAAAACGGATGCAGATGGCCAACCATTTTCAAAGACATCAATGTTAAAAAAATAAAATAAAAAAAAATCTGTTTTTTGCATCCGTTAAACGGATGTAAAAAACGTCATCTGAATGGACCCTTAACTTGGCACCTTTGGCTTTTAGGCTGGATTAACAAGACCATAGTATGTCCATATTATACAGATAATATTACAGCGGCAAATCCTATCCCCTTTGTGGGTCTCATGACCTGAACTAGCAGCATAGTATGAGGCTACGTTCACATTTATGGCGGAGACTCCATTGCAGTGTCCGCTGAAAATCGTTGGAGGAAAAAGTACTCCACGGAGGATTTTTTTTCCTCCTCCACTTTCAATTTAAATAAAAACATGGGACACTTGATGGACCCCATTATAGTCAATGGGGTCCTCCAGGTTCTACATGTTACTGGGGTTTTAGCGGTCCGCCTCTATGTTTGGGTTCCCCGACAGATCGGAACAACAGGATTTGCGGCTGTAATGCAGTCCGTACAATATGGGTGTCTTTGGTCTTGTGAATCCAGCTTTACACCTCACGCTATCTACCAGCCTTGCAGGTTTTATCACCACAAGACACTCCTTTCTCTTAGGTTTGGTTTCGCAGTGATTTTTTTTTAATGTGTGTTTTCTGGCATTTTGTAAATCAGCTGTAAGGAGAGGCCGCAGTACTGCAGGCTCTTCCCTGTGCCAATGACATCACATCCATTGATCACATGATGCATCTGCAGCTAAGTCCCATTCAAGTGAATGGGGATGAGCTACAATACCAAACACAGTCCCTTACAATAAGAACAGAAGTGTGCTTTTATTTGGTGAAGAGGCTACAGAACTCGCTTGAATGCCCCAGTCTCTTCAACCAGCTGATCTGTGGGGGTGCTGAGTGTCAGACCCCACCAATCACCTATTGATGACTATATACATACCATAAGTATGGTAAGTTCTCATGGCGGTTTCCACCACCATTTTCTGCCTGTGCCCGCGGGCTACATGGGACGTGATGCTGAGGTAGGTCATGGCATGGCTCTCCTCCCCAGATGAATGGGCCTAATCAGCATCAGTGGGGAGTCTCAAGCTGCGGAATCTGTGGCAAGATCGAGCAGGATGATAATTTTTTTTCAGCGTCCTGCTGCTATTTCTGCCTCCCATTGAAAACAATGCAAGGCACAATCTGCCCCCAAATCCGTGGCAAATTCCTCCATGTGAACTTACCCTATGTCCCAAAAAAAACCCTTTAAAGAGGACCTTTCATTACCTCCACCAATTCCAACTCTTTGCGCCCAGTTGGAATTTTTTTTTTCTAGCCCCCACCTTTCCCAAGCAATCATCGCTGTTAGTTTCAGCATAATAAAGCACTCTGCTGTCAGGTGGGCGGTCCCTATCTTTCTACTCCAGCCTAGGACCGCCCATCTGACAGCAGAGTGCTTTATTATGCTGAAACTAACAGCGATGATTGCTCGGGAATGGTGGGGGCTAGAGAAAGAATTCCAACTGTGTCAGAATCAGTGGAGTGGCACCTGTTGAAGGATGCAATGAGTTAGAGTTGGGGTAAGTGGTGAGAGGTCCCCTTTAAACTTGCCCCATGCTAAAGATTTCACTTTTTTTTAACTGACTTGTCACGATTGTTAAAGCACTGCCTTGATCTGAGCCCTGAGCGTCTATTGATTAGGTGTAAATCTGATGTTTGGCACAAACAACTGTACAGGAATTACCAAGAACGTCATCCGACAACACCCAAAAAAAAAAAAAAAAAACACTTCAGATATCTTTGGTATCTTGTAAAATGGGTGGCTGTCAGCAGTATGTGGTGAATCAGTCATTATAGATGACAGGATCCCCTGGTGTACAAGAAAATTTAGTTCAGCTTACATAGAAGAAATACAGCCGGTCACTGTACTGTTCGCAGTCTGATACTAATCCTGCACGCTTACTCTTGTTGTCCTGTACTGGATCAGAGCTGCGGACGTACAGGCAGCGTCCATCGCCAAAAGGAAAGGTCACAAGACTGTTGGCCGGTAAGCAAAGCCGATCTGCTTTTCGTCCAAGTCCACAGGATATAATATGCAAGCTGCCTATCCCTGCTCAGAGACTGACTTATAGGCAAGCGCCAATGAACACGTTGGCAGGTGGCCACAGCACTAATAGTGTGATATTTTACCAGTCAGCAGGAAAAAGGGGCCCCCAGAGGCCCCAAAACAGCAATGTGGTCTTCTTCCATTGGCGGAGGGCCCTAGCTTGTAATAAAGACAGTAGGTTTCCGTTTCCACGTGGATTTACAGCGTTATCCCCCACCTACCCTCCATTTCTTGGGTCAGATCTCTAAAAAATAAACTTTTTTCAATCTTACTCGGATATTATGGCTACAGGAACTTTGATCATAAGAGTTTTTTCCCATATGGAAATTTGTACTTCACCTTCAGGAATTTGAAGCTGAATTTTTCGTTTTGGCCAGATTCTGCCACAGAACCCCCACGGAATTTGCAAATTCCGCACCAGCCAGTCGCAGTTTTTCTGCCTCCCATTCACTTCAGTGGGAGTTATCAGGCGGAGTCCGTCGGAAGATCTGGCGTGACGCTTATTTTTCCCGCTAGCTGGTGGAATGTGGAGCTGATTTTGAGGTGGAATCTGACTCCGATTCAGCTGTGTGCTTGCAACATCCGCTAGGTTGCAGTGCACTCCATTTACTTACATTAGTGAAAGGGGCACAGCGATCTTCGGACGCACGACAGGCGTCACGGCAGAGATGGAATAAGACTGGCTTGGCTGGCCTGAGGTCTTGTCAATAGAGTACAGGATCCTGACCAGAGTCTGCCATGAAACATCCTGTATTCTGCAGATCCATGACAATATATTGTATATAGGGCTGTGCAGTCAGTAGTCCAAACCAATGACTGCACCTCCCGCTACTCTATTTTGCCACAGCCCAACTCCAACTTCTGCTCTGACGCCTGACAGCCATGATCAGACAGAAGCAGTAAAGCTCCTTTAATTGAGTTCCTATCAAAGTAAATATATGACAGACTATACATCTAGTAAGGCCTCGTTCATATGGAAGAATCGGCCACTGATTTTGAGGCGGATTCAGCCAAAAATTAGGCGTCAGATTCTGGCTCTCTTCAAATTCAATGGGTGGCAGAAATCGGAACAGGACGCAGAAAAAATAAGCGTCCTCTTTGATCTTGCCGCAGAGTCCGTGGCTTGAGACTCCATGCTGATTGGGCCTATTCATCATTGGGGGAATGACGTGGCTCTGCTTCTTTATTCTACCATGGGGTCAGGGTGAAAAATGAAGAGCAGTCTGAGGCGGATGATTCTGCTTCATTTTCCATAATATGAACAAGCCCTTTACAATATCAATAATTTTATCATATAAATTTAATTTTATCATTTTATGTTTTTTGAAGTCGGGGTTGGTCATTTTTTTTTCCTGCTCCACCCAAAACTTGCCCTGACTCTGACTTCAACTCTATGACTCTCGTTGTATATTAATGAATCTATCGGAAATTGGTGAAATCTATTTTCCTGAGAATTCCTCCAGGCTGTGGCACTCATTACAGAGGTCCATGAGTACTGAATGGCGAGAGAGGAGAAGCCTTAACTCCTCTAAGGACAAAAAGATCAGGCATGAAAATGCAAAACGCCCAAGAACCCCTACATACAAGATAGTGGATTCAGCTGACTTAGCGTTTACGTCTCCGTTGTTCTGGTCCTTATGGAGACCCAAAAGACCCACAGACCCCATAGAATGAACCTAGCCTTACTCTTACATGTCCGGGGACCATTATTTGCAGGGGGACCACATGTAAACCATTGTTATATTGTACCCCGCTTCCCCTGTCCCACAGTTGGCTCTATGTCTTAAGATGACAACCTCATTGAGGAAGGAAAAAAAATCAATGTAATGAGCCAACTCCTTTTATTATTATTTTAATTATTTTTATATTTTTTTATTTTTTTACTATATTTCTACACACTGGTGTCTGCCAGAATTAGGCACTTATTACATGAAGATGTTCATTAAGAAATGTCATGTACGTTCCACTTGATGAATGAGACATCTTATCCGGAGCCACCAATAAGCAAGTATAAAAGCTCAAAGCGAGTGTTAAGGGCATTCTCACTAAAAATAGATTTAATGCATTTAAAGTCATTTGCGTCTGTCACAATGTGTTAGTGTACACAGCTATTATTGTCTGAGAGGCAGCTTCCTCCTTAATCTGGACTGAGAACAAGTGATTTTTATGGCTGACCCTTCCCAGTGCACTTTGGACATTGTTTTGACAGCTTTGTGCAGTGTTAAATCCATATTTCCTACCATAGACACACCTTACTACATTTACCCGTTCTGTGCTGGTCCAATCTGTAAACCTCATTGGAGATGAAATCTATTTATCTGTGAAAAATCATATCGGGCCCTGCTCATATACATAGTATTTATTGTGTAATATATGGAAAGGACAGGGATACTTGGCAGCAAGCGGAAGAATTGAAGGCAATATTCACCTTAAACTTTAGAAAGTGTCTGGTGTATAGGAATATTAGGCTTTTTGTAACGGCTTCTAAAAAATAACATCCCCTACTAGAGACAATGATGGAAATTTCTTATCCCATCTATGCCATTTTTCTGGAGTCGTTGGGTGATAATGTGGAACTCTTTAGCACCAAAGATGCGCCACATCCGTCATTCTGATCCTCGCTCGCCACTTTCTATAAACATAAGCAGAGCGGGAACATCTGAGCCCGATAAAATTATATATACAGGAATCTACGCCAGTTCCGGACTGTCATAGACTTCCATTCTAGCGCACAGGTTTGAACCTTATTTATTAAGAGGCCGAAAAATCTTAAAAATTCAGGTGTGCCTCATGCCAGTAGGGGCCTTTATGGGAAATACCAGTCTTAATGAGTATTATTTGTAGAGACACACATAACACTGTGAATCAGCATGGTATCCCAGCATATTGTTAGTGGACACATGGGCAAAACTTCTTTATATTTGCAAACTTGCATGACCAAAAAAAAATCGATGAAATAGCCTCAGGATAGGTCCACAAAATCGGATTGTTCGGACACCATGTATCAGACCCCATCAGCTATTCTTAGCAAATGATCCTCAGAAAATGGAGCAGGAAGCAGACAGCGCTGTTCTCTGTATAGTGGCTGAGCTAAGTTACTGCAGCCTACCTCCAATTCACGTGAATGGGGAGCTGATCTGCAGTAACCCAGTCTGGCCACTACATAGAGAACAGCGCTGTCTGCTTCTTGCTCCATTCTCTTGATGTACTCGACCGAGGCTCTTCAGATGCTCTGTTCCGTTCCGATTTCTTTTTTTTATAGGACCTGCTCTATAAATATCAGAATGGAACAGAGCTCAGCCCCCAATCTCAGTCGTGTGCATGAAGCCTAATAGATTTGTAGAGTTGTTACTTTTAGCAAATAAAAAAATGAGTTAGAAAATAGTGCATGCTGCCTGCAAATAGTCATGTGGGCCTTCCCGGTCCCAGGGGGAGTAGTCATGCAGTGTGGACATGCAAGCCATCTTCATTGACATTCTGCACATGTGCAGGGAAACAGGGTGCCCTGGCATCGTCTTCATCTGTGCACCAAGCTTGCGGCTTGCAAGCCCGGATTGTATGTCAGCTCCTAAAACCGGGACCGCCCACATGGATATTAACAGGTAGCGCTACATTATAAGTTTATTTTTTGCTTTGTACAGAGGGTAACATTTTAAAGAGACAGTCCCCGAGTCCAGCAGTCGCTTTAATTCAAGAAGTCTTCACAATTTCTAAAACGCGTTGGCTTTATTAATGTTAATAGCAATTATTTCCTACACGGGATTGTACAGGAGACGTTACTACAAATGACTTTGTGCTGGCAGAGCGTTGACTCTGGATCTGATCCTGCTAATGTCTCCAGGAATGTAGCCGCGAGTATTGTCTCCTCCGGCTGTACACATCTCAGGAAGCATTCAGCTCTTGCACTGTTTACTTCAGCTTCTTACCTTAGTGTAGTCATTGACCTTGTGGCCTGTGACAGGAAGCTAGTTACGTGATTTCTCGCCGTGACGCTGTGGTTATATCTAGTGTGAAATAGGAGAAAATGTAGAGTGTTCTTATGGTCCGTATGATCGGTGACATTCATCTCTTATAATACACATTTCCTTTTTGTTTTGTAGTGAGGATTAATACCAAAAAGCAAATTAATGGATGACTTTCAGCATTTGTAAAGCACATCGTCTGTTTCCTACCTGCGGCAGCAGATTGCAAAGAAACCTGCATGCTGGTAAGTACATGATATAAGTGTGCATGCACTTAGAGTGTTTAAAGGGATTGTCCGGAACTTAGGATATATCATCAATTAAAAATCGACAAGGGTCCAACACGAGGGCTCTGGCTGATCAGCTGTTTAAAGATGTTAAAATGTTTGGGTGAGCACTAAACAAGCACAGCGCTGTATGTTTGTGCAGCAGCTACGCTTGAAATTGCAGTTCAGCCGGTTCACGTGAATTGAGATGTGATCAGGCCGTGTGACTGATGAACGTGACATCACTTTTCGTGTGAAGCAGAAGCAGTGCTCAACCAGCTGGTCCACGAGGGTCCCGGGTGTCAGGCCACCACTAATCGTTAATTGATGACCTATCCTGATATACAAGGCTGTGCCTGGTATACTGTACAGTGAAGATGGCACAGAGCTTACCATGTGTTGATCAGTGGGGGTGTCGAGACTCAGACTCCATTGATCCGATGTTCATGACCTATCCTATAATAGATCCTCAACATTAAAGTGTCAGAAAACTTCTTTAAAGGGGTTTTCAATATTAAATCTGCTTGGGTCCGACGGCTCAGGCCCCCAGAGATTTGCTGTTCGGGGACAGCGCGACAACATGTAACAGGTAACATGCTAGGAGCCGCACTGCTCACTCGCTATACAATAGCAGCGAGTGAGCGGTGCAGCCCCCGGCTTGTAAACATTACCAGGAGCTGTGCTGTCCCCATCAGCAAATCTGCAGGGGGTCTTGGCTGTTGGACTCCGCAGATCATAAGCATAGGCCATCAATATTGTAAACTGGGTAAACCCTTCAATAAGGCTGAAAATACATCAAAGAGATGAATCTTTCTGTCCTAACCTCTTTGAGAAGACCACCAACTTATCCAGACCTGATTTTATGTGACAGCTTTTCAGTTCCAACATGTCTGATCCATTCCTTGAGAAGACCACACCCCTGAAATAGATAAAAGTGCAAGGAAAGCCCTTTGTAATAGAACGTATGTTTGTTACATGTACGCAGTGGAGGTTTTATATTCTGCTTGCTACACCTGAACATTTTCGAAATGTTACACATTTTTGTGCTTTTGATATATATACATAGTACAGACGTAGCACTTGCCAAAGGGAAGTTTGTTTTGTGAACATTCATTTCCTGATTTTCTTATACTGTAACAAAAGGATGAGGCTAGGGGGGATACCATCTAGAACAGTAGTTCTGGTTTGATATAAAAGCTGAGGTTCGTAGTTCTAGTTATGATGAGATATCATCAGTTGAGGGCACAGTTGAGAATGTGAGCTTTATATGCCACGTGACCTCCAGACTTTGTTTTCTTTTGGTGATTTCTTTGGTTTTGTCAGGGCTAGGTCTTGGTGGCAGATGAAAGCTGAAAATTTCAGGTTTAAAGGGAATCTGTCAGGGAGATTTGGGACACTAAACCAGCAACAGGGCCCTTATGGACTGGGAGTTTAGTATCCCAAGTCGCCCTGCAATAAAGCCATCAGTGCACTCAATTAAAATAAAAACATTTTTATATTCACCCTGCTGTTGTACTCCCTGTACAGTTCTTCACTGAATCCAGAGGAGTACACCTCGGCTTGAGTGTACATGCCCCGTACCTCTGGCGCAGTGAAGTCGGGGTGTACATCCTCGGAACTGCGCAGGCGCCGGGAGTTCCAGAGATGTGTCCGATGAGACTTATCAGACTCATCTCTAGGTAAGTATAAAGGTTTTTCTTTTTAATTGCGGGCGTGGATGGATTTAAAACTGGGCAATTTGGGACACTAAACCCTCGATCTATAAGGACCTGTGGGTGGTTTAGTGTCCCAAATCAACCTGATAGGTTCCCTTTAACATAACACCAGAACCACTGTTCTAGGTGGTTAAAGATACCCAGAGCTAAAGCTATTTAAATTACCCTCGACCTCTCCCAACCTCCGAAGTAGTGAATGCCAGGGACCATTAGCTCAAAGCAGGAGTGTGATGCCAGCGTCATCTTACAGAATACTATATCTCTATGTACGTGCATTGGCCACAATTATCCAACATCCACATTAAAATAATCACAAATCTTGATGTTAATTTCACCCATATCAGTAAAATGAGTAAAATCTGCATTTGTGCATCGTGTGAGGTGGAGATGTCAGAAATGTGCATTCCACATATGCTTGTGAAGTCACTTTACCTGTCTGACCTGACCAGGGGTCTCCGATCTGCTGGTTTGTACACTAGGCGGGGACGTCACCTGTATTTGTCCTTTTTCAGTGCGGACTTGTCTATTGTAATTTTTCTCCCGCATACATATCATTCTCTCTACTTGCCACAGTGTGTCTGATGTAAGATCTGGAAGGGGTTAAAATGTTCATACAAACCCTCAGGAAACAATGGAGCCATATTATCTGTGCAGTTTCGCAGTGATTTTCTTTTTATGTAGTCGCACATTGCCTCATTTTCTCCACAAGGTTATCAGCCTAACACCTTGTATTCTCACTCTTTGTTCACACTCCCCCTCAGTATTTCTGTTACTGGATGATTATCCATGTGTATATCTCTGCTACCCATCCCTTACATACTACGGTATAGCATTCATCTTCACGCATCCACAGTAGGAAAATAATGGACTTAGGCGGCTTGAATTTATATTCACATTGTATACATAGTCTGTGCAGTTATTGGGGCCGTAGGGAGAAGATAATGTGAGAGTCAGTGGAGGCAGATGGCAGAAAAGGTCGGATAAAAAATGGGGGTGGGACTTTGATAAATCTGAGGTCACATGGTAGCTTTCAGTAGCATCTGCAGGGATCAGAAATGCACAGCAACTCATGCTAGAAAAAGAGGTCACGTTGTGATCAGAGAACAGATCAAGAAGGTGAAAGCAGGATAAGGAAAGACTGTGGCAACTTTTTTACCTTTAAGAAGTTCTCTGACGAGAAGTAAGACTTCTTTTTTTAATGGAAACACCATGATGATCAGATGGCTGCCCTCAATCCAGCTTCTAAGACGTCCGTCAAAGTTTGTTTTGCCGGTGAAAAGATTCTATCGGACAATGATTTCTGTTGCAGTGGGAGGTGAATGGAAAATATAGTATTACATGGCAGCCACGCTGATAATTGACTATTCATGGATAGCATGGAGTCTGGTAGATCAAGAGACAGTGTATGTTCGCACACGTTCACTTTGCCTTACAGACTTAAGCCCACAAGCAAGTAATCCCTTCCCCTTTGACCTTGATATGTCCTTGAAAGGGTTTGTGAAATAAACCCATTTAAGTTTGTCACAAACTTTAGATGCCTTTCGTTGCCTCCTTGGACTCCGCCGATTTTATAATGGAATGCACTCGGACTCGGACTTCTGTCCCCTATTGATTTCAGTGGGGTGCTCCTTGTCAATAGAATGGAACGTAATGGAGCTTGGGCCTCCCCATAGGAAGTTTCTTGGCCTGCACAATCTGTTGTGTGCATGAGGCCTTAGTCAAAGCATGCATGTTTTCTTTTGTCATGGGAAAAGAGGTAGAGGCTGCTTATTTCCCATTGGAACTAAAGAGTATTATTAAAGTTTTCTGGACCTATCTTAGATTTTCTGTATTGCCGAAACTTTAAAGCGTTATTCTGTTAATAACTGCTAGATCTGTGGGGTCCAGAAATCTCCAGAATAAGGGTCTCTTGTCCCCTATTCCATCAACCTCAAGGCCCGGCCGGAAGAATATGACTGTAGCAGTGGCCGAGCATACATGCTGTCACTTACTGTAGTTCACAGTCTATGGTTTTGCTGAGCATTGTACTATCTTGGCATGCTCGGGTGCTTTCTCCATTCAACTCCTCCTGGACACAGTCTTGCTGCTGAGGGGAACAGAACGCCCAAAACTCACATTTTTGTCAATCGGTGGTGGTCAGGACGCCACTGATCTAGCAATGGATAGGCGATAACTTTTTACACAGTAAGCGATATATAGCAATACACTTTGTAACCCAGGAGAATGTGAAGCACTTTGCAACCAGTCGATGAAAAACAAACATGTACAGGAGTCAGCATGGTGTCATATGGACTTTAGTACATGAATGGCGGCATTCCATTCCTTGCGTTCCTACTATATGTTCTGCTTTCTTCACATGTATGTCTGCATGGTGAGAGATTTATTATGTACACAGGTAGGTGGACATTGCTTCATATAGCCTAAAGACACTCCGTCACTCAATCTTCAGATTACTGCTTGCAGTAACTGAATGAAAATATTCGAATTAAAGGTCAGAAACCTTCATAATAACAGCTCGTTGGAAAAAAGAGACATTTACGGGGGTTGTCCAGGATTTGGAGCAACCTGAGGAGTCCCCTTTCTCTCACATGTCGGGGGGTCACAGCCAGAAGCGACGAGGCTCACATGACTGCTAAGACCAATAAGTGGCCTCAACAGTCATTGGAGAAGGACTGGTGGCGTCACTCAATGGAGAGGGCCTGGTGGCGTTACTCAATGGAGAGGGCCTGGTGGCATCACTTAATGAAAGAGGGACTGGTGGCGTCACTCATTGGAGAGGGACTAGTGGCGTCACTCAGTGGGGTGGGACTGGTTGTGTCAGTCAATGGAGAGGGACTGGTGGCGTCACTCATTGGAGAGGGAATGGTGGCGTCACTCATTGGAGAGAGAGGCTGGTGGCGTCACTTAATGAAAGAGGGACTGGTGTCGTCACTCATTGGAGAGGGACTAGTGGCGTCACTCAGTGGAGAGGGACTGGTGGCGTCACTCATTGGAGAGAGGGGCTGGTGGCGTCACTCATTGGAGAGGGACTAGTGGCGTCACTCAGTGGGGTGGGACTGGTTGTGTCACTCAGTGGAGAGGGACTGGTGGCGTCACTCATTGGTGAGGGACTGGTGGTGTCACTCATTGGAGAGAGGGGCTGGTGGCGTCACTCATTGGAGAGAGGGGCTGGTGGCGTCACTTAATGAAAGAGGGACTGGTGGCGTCACTCATTGGAGAGGGACTAGTGGCGTCACTCATTGGAGAGAGGGGCTGGTGGCGTCACTTAATGAAAGAGGGACTGGTGTTGTCACTCATTGGAGAGGGACTAGTGGCGTCACTCAGTGGAGAGGGACTGGTGGCGTCACTCATTGGAGAGAGGGGCTGGTGGCATCACTCATTGGAGAGGGACTAGTGGCGTCACTCAGTGGGGTGGGACTGGTTGTGTCACTCAGTGGAGAGGGACTGGTGGCGTCACTCATTGGAGAGGGACTGGTGGCGTCACTCATTGGAGAGAGGGGCTGGTGGCATCACTTAATGAAAGAGGGACTGGTGGCGTCACTCATTGGAGAGGGACTGGTGGCATTGCTCACATACATCACCGGTTCTGCGTCAGCGATTGCTGATACTGAATCAGTGGCGTATGTGACTGACATCATTGCTCCTAACTCCATGAGTATGTCTTTTATTCTATCACACACACCCTAGCCATTCCTGAGGTTGTTCCAAATCCTGGACAATCCTTTTAAGACATGTTCCATTGTGGTGTCGGGAACACACTGCAACAGCAAGCATACTAGATCTGTATGTCATCTCTTGATGCTAGTCCAATCTTAAAGGGGTTTTTTGGGCAAAACAAACTTTTTTTTTTTTTTTATAAAAAGGTGTGTTAGTGCTATTAATGGGTTAATAAGTGCAGCCAAATACCTCAGCAGTGTTTTGAGTGAATTCTCGTTTTTCTTTGGGAGCTCCTGGCATCCTCTGCATGTGTTTACATTGGTAGCTTCCTGCTCTCTTATCCTACAACTACCATGATGCATTGCTCTTCACTCAGCTCCACTTCTCACTCCCACCCCCACCCTCTCTCACACCCCCTTCCTATTTCCCTAGCTGACTCCTCCATCCACATGCACCCTCGGCTTAGCTAATCAAGCAAATGTTCTGAGGGGAGAGAAAATCACTGTTGGACACCACAGGCAGTAGCTTATCTACCTGACAACATTAGGATTAGACAGTTAAAATGTAACATCTGCCATTGGGCATACACATTAGATGGTTGGCTGGTCTCGCTAAAATTGGCAAGCTACCCTAAAACTGGCCATACATATTAGGTGTATGTCTACACAGGATGAATGCGCTGCAGATTTTTCATCACAGATTTTACCCTTTTCAACCAGGGTGGGATGTTGAATCCGGCTGCAATTCCACTGCAAAATCCACGACATTCTGCATGTAACTTTGGCGGATTTTGCCAGATATTTTGACACCGAATCACAGCAACATCCACAATGGAGATTTTTCCACAATGAGTGGACATACCCTTATAGTAACTGACGCTGACAACAGTTTAGGTTCTATTCACACCATGTGTAACCAATATACTTGCTGTTTTAGACATATGTTTACGGGGTTCAGATCTGTGTCGGAGTCTCCATTGGAGAGACTGTCGCAGGGACCTGCGAAAATTGTTGGAGAAAAAGTTCCACACGGAGGACTTTTTTTTTTCTCTGCCGCTTTCAGTTTTGAAACAGCGGACACCTGGCGGACTCCATTATAGTCCGTGTATAACCGCTCTTGTAGCGCCGGGTGTAACTCGTTCGGGTCCCCCGACGGACCAGAACAATGAAGAGCCCGTCGCTAGTGTGAACCTAGTATAAGCTAATTCCTTTACAAAGATCTGCAAAAAACATACACTTGTTATATATAATGTTTTCTAAACTGGCCAAGCAATACTGCACATCGGGATTTCTAAGGAAAGATTGAGTGTTAAGTTTGTAACAAGGAGGACTCTTTCTTTGTATAGTTTGTGAGTGCTATAAAGACTCGTTCATTCGTCGTTCCTGGCTATTTGCATCCCTTTTACATTCAGTTGTTAATGTAGCAAATTGGTAGAGCAGGAAGAAGAGATATTGTTGAAAAGGGATCCAAGTGCAGCGGCTTAATATTTAATACACTAAAAGCATAGATTTAGCGTACCGGCCAACCTAGATTTGCAATATTTAATAGAGCTTGCTTTTATCAAATATTGGACAAGCTCGAAAGCCTTAAATGGAAATTCATCAGGTATGTCCCAAGACGTAAAAAAAACAAGAAGCTTCTGCTAAATGTAATTACATGTAGTGAGCCATGTGTGAATGCGGGCTTGTTTTAAGCTCCCTTTTCCAGGCTATGACATAATCGCGGATTAATTTACTTTGTTTCAGTGGTAGGAATATCATATTGCTCCAATCCCTTTAACCTTGGCTGTGCCAAGCGCACGTTTCTGCTAGCTGGACCGGTTACCGGGGATTTGCTCAGTTTCCTCTGTATAGTAACTTTTTGTTTTGTTTAGTTTAGCCTAACGCATTCTATTCTGCTTCGTTTTGCAGCAGATTGGTTTCTGGTAGTGAAATTAAGACGGAGACAGACTATTGTAAAAGGCACTCGCCTACTGATGGGCTGGTTATGTGTTAAGCCTGCCAGTGGCAAATGCAATAATTTCAGAAAATATTAATTTTGTTGAGCCCGTAGATTTTGTCTTTTCTGGTGCATATATAAGTATTGCACAAAAGCAGTGCCCCGTAGGGCGGCTTCATTACGCTGGCCAACCAACTAATGTGTATGGAGGCCTCCCAACGATCTACTGGATTTCACTGGACACTCCTATACACATAAGATAGTTGGACGGTCCTGTCAGGGCACCCCTGTATACATTATATAGCCAATCCATCCTGCCAAGACACTCCTATACACATAAGATAGTTGGACGGTCCTGTCAGGGCACCCCTGTATACATTATATAGCCAATCCATCCTGCCAAGACACTCCTATACACATAAGATAGTTGGACGGTCCTGTCAGGGCACCCCTGTATACATTATATAGCCAATCCATCCTGCTAAGACACTCCTATACACATAAGATAGTCAGATGGTCCTGTCAGGGTACCCGTATACACACAAATACATATATCAGATAGTTGTCTGTTTGGCTCTCATCCATCACTCCAGCTGCTACAGCATGCCCTATTCACTTCTATGGAAGTTCCAAGAACAGAAGAGCAAGTGTGCATGCTGGGAGTTGTAGTTTCACAACAGCTGGAGTGTCAAAGGTTGGCTAACCCTGATGTAATGTGTACGAGCTGCTGCGGGTCTTAAACAGATTATTGTAACGTAATAAAGAGGTTTTCATATATGACATATCTTGGGTTCTGGATATTGATGTAGAGTATATAAATTGAATATAGGGGTATCTTTGGCTGGAAGGTTACCCCATCATAGGGCAAATAAGCACTTCATGTTGTCGTTGTGGTTGAGCATGTTCATGAGGTCTCTCATGGAGATGTCAGAAGCAGATTTCCATTTTGTGGTCGTAGTTAGTCAGGTAGCAGATATATAGTATGGCTAGTGAGTATACAGCCTTCATATGGGACATTGTGTAGGAATCCTAGTGCCGTAGCTGGATCGCTCTGGTCTGAGTCTTCACATCGCCACCGCATGTAGGGCCGGGAACTTCTATCTCCGCAAAGTCATGAATCTGGGTAGGATGGATGTGCTTTATGGATGGATATTGGAGTAAGACCGCAATATAATGGTAGACTGCTGTCTGTCTATAGAAATGCTATTTCCCATTTCACCTCCCCTATATTTTACTTTGAGAATGAAATTTTGCATTATAGGAGCTGGAGATCCCTCGTAGAGTTTTTTTTTTTTTTTTTTTTTTTTAACATTAAGAATTTTATTGTGATTTCAGGACCTGATGGTTATATAGAGATGAGTGGCGGTGTATAGGCGCTGCTTAGCTCTGTCATGGATGACTTTTGCAGGAAGTTCCTTCTCATCTTCAGCAGCACCTCTTGTATAGCGCCATCATATTCCGCAGCACTTTACAGACATTGTCAGTCACTGTCCCATATAGGGCTCACAATCTATATTCCCTATCAGTATGTCTTTGGAGTGTGGGAGGCAACCGGAATACCCAGAGGAAACCCACGCAAACGTGGGGAGAACATACAAACTCCTTGCAGATGTTGTCCTTGGCTGGATTCGAACCCAAGACTCCAGCGCTGCAAGGGGGCACATTAATCCATCTATAAGAACTGGAACATCCCTGTAAATAGGAGTATTCATGTCCTCTAACATCAGCCTTGTTATTTACCGTTGAAGTTGACATCTTTTCCTTTATCAGCCCCAATTGCAGAGATATTGGTACTAGTTTTGGTACCTCATCGCTCACCGCTGACACTGAGCTGTGAGGCAGGCCCCACTGACAGTGCAGAGATATCAGTACTGAAAATAACAGCATCAATAACTCTGCAACCAGGGCAGATATGTTTGTGTCATTCCTCTGTTATTCCTCCTGGAAATTTATGAATAACTGTTTGCTACCATTCCTCTAAGGGTGTGTCTATGCACTGATCTGATACTGACAGCACTGAGTGGGCAATGTCAGACTGGGTAGGGAGTCCCACCCCCAACTGGTAACACCCAGCAACCAATTTCCACATTTCTAGTAGGAATAACAGAGGAACATGCGCCAGATTTGTTATATTATGGGGGATACAAGTAGAAAGGTGACCTGTCCGCTTTAGTCACCCAACATCTCGTGGGTTAATACACGGGCAACCTGGCTCTAAATTCTTAGTTCACAAAATCTTTATTGTGTTATGGAATAGGCGTAAGTCTCCGCCGGTGACATCAGTGACATCTGCAGGAGGCAGAGCAGGTTTCTCTGGTGACAGGTAGGTATGTCCAGTGTTTTATGTACGGCTTGTCCTCATTCCGATAAGCTATGTGGTGGGGAGCGGTATAATTCGGTGTTATTGCTGGAGGTGGCGCTCTGCACATCTCTCCTGTAATGACGTGTCACTAACCTATTTATTGAAAATATAGTGAGAAGCGGCTGGCTCCCCATGGAGCGCTTATGGCTGGAGGCTGAAAGCTGTTTTTATGAAAAAGCCTTTGGATATTTTTCTGTATTTTGGTCTTATTTTATTGGAAAAAAGTGTTCCTGATGACCTGAATCCATATTCAGCAGGGCACAGTCATGAGGTGTGTATTCCCACTGCATATAGGGGATTATTTAGAAAAGTCTCGGTGACATAAATCTGGTGTTCCTAGCAACACAACGCTCCCCGATCTTACCTAATTGTAATGGCATTGATGCCGGGAATGCAGAATCCTGGGGCTATAAAGCATTCATTTTAAAGGGGTTTTCTGACCCCAGAAGGATCCACAGGATAGGTCATCATTATGTAATATGTGGGAGTCTTAACACCCGGACCCTTTACGGCAGTCTCCAGGAACCACCGTTATACAGTGGACAGGGCTGCAGCGTCGCTCTTATTCCTGCAAGCAGTCAACATCCACTGCAGCAGCCCCTGTGGCCCGGAGGCTTCCAGAACAGCTGCTGTGTACAGAGTCCGGGTGTCGGACCCCCACAAATCGCATTCAGATAACTCATCCTGTGCATAGGTCATCAGTACGAAAAATCCATTTGGGACCAGAAAATTCCCTTAATGTGAATCCTTCTGTACAGTGTTACATATACTGTCTCACATTTTCTGCTTTCAGTCTATGAATAGAAACCTTCATAGTCTTCTTCAAAGGAATGAAACTCTGCCCTAGTCGCGTGACTATTATACAGGGTCCTGACTCCAGCGACCTGTCACCCTGTGTGTCCTACACATAACCTGGACAGATTTCCATCCCCTGGAACAGACATTGAAGGTTCTCATTCATTGATACATAATGTATACTGAAGGGGTGTACTGAGCTTTTGATATTGATGGGCTATCCTCAGGGTAGGTCATCAATATCAGATCAGTGGAGGTCCGACACAGCCTATCGCCCCTATAGATGTGGATGGAGCCTGAAGCAGAAGCTTTCCTCTACCAGGATACAATATCTGCAACATACAGTACATTGCTCTTTTCTGCATCATTTTAACTTGTAACCAGGCTCAACATTTGGCGGTGATTTGACTGGTAATACCCCTGTATTAGTGAGGCACATGCAGTCTCTGGCTGACTATAGTATAGTGCAGTACTGCATGTCCTGTACTTCTCTTTACCTGTGCCAGGATGAGCCGCTCCTTCAGGACACCAGGTGCTCCATGGTTGCCTTGTGTACTGTACAGGACCCTGAAATAGCGCCTGTCCCCCTCATACAAAGTGATTTACAGCCTCCAGCGGCTCTCCCTGACTCTTATGTGTAAGGATTTGCTATAGCTATGTTAGTTATCTGATCATTGCTCTTTAATCTTCGTTGTGTCATTTTTTGGTGAAATTTGGGGGTCTTCTGAACTAATTCCTAGTTTTTCATAGAGTTATGGTCTCCGGTTACAAAGCTTTCACCTTACGATGATCGTCCCAGTTTATATTGTACCTTGGGGTGCCACTGTATTTGTAGTGGCCGTGCTGGGTTACTGCAGATTAATTCTCATTTACTTGAATGGTGGCGTAGCAATAACCTAGAGCACCACTTTGTCTGATCACTACTTTAGAGAACAGTGTGTAGATCAAGGCGGACCGGGGTGGAGATGCCTGGATGCCTTGGCCTGACAGATTTACTATATAACGCTGAAATCTGCACCAGTCAGGGATGTCCCATGGTGAGCCAGAATTAGGGGCCCGAGCCTAAGGATTAGCCCTGTTCAGAGTGGATAATCTGCCATCTTTTCCATGTGCAATCCACTGTAATATATGTAAGTAGATGGTCACAGATGGTCCCCCTTCCCCCACAGCATGGGCTACAATCTGTGCAGAAATTTTCATAGTGTTTGATACCCCATTCACATACATGGGCTGCAGAACCATTGTGGATCTTTCCGTATGGAATCCGTCCTGAAATCTGCATAAAATCCTGAACCTGATCCCGATCTCGTGTTAGCTGTTATTTAGTTTACTTGTGTCTCCCTTCTCAGTCTTTTCATGTACCGGAGGTTAGAGTTAGGCGATATTCACATGTGCTAGATTTATTGCATACATTTCTTCTGCTGCACATTAGTTCCATACATCTAAATGTTCTTCTGCAAACTGTATTCAGATAATTGGGAAAGCATGTAAGAAATCTGTATCGAATTGCCACTTAGGAATATAGCCTTATACATGAGAAACTGCAAACTGTTCCCATGTTCTGCAGATATACATTGGATTTTCATTGGCCAAAATGGACCATTTAGTCAGTGACCAAGCTTGTGGATGCCGTGAACAGATGTCATGAGCCCAGAGCAAAACTCAGGACATGTCCTATTCTTATCCGTTTTGCGGCCCATGCTCACTGGACTGAATGAGGCCGTGTAGGCACGAGTGGCTCACCGATGTCATCCATGTGCCGTTTAATCACGGTCGTGTGCATGTCGCCTCACTGTGCTTATTATTAATCAGGCAATCTAGTTGGTAATGTTAATAGTGGAGGCGTTTGCTAGAGCGCTCCCTCCATCACTCAATTGGCCACATGACGGGTGTCCAAAATCTCAAGTTTATGGGCAGCTTTAGATTAAGTCACAGGGTTGGTCAGGTATGTGAATGGTAACAGACCCCAGACTAGAGCCTGGGGTGGGGGGCAGGGTTTAAGCTTCTTGGATTGTATTATGTTGGTGGAGTAGTCTATTTACTTTTATGCATTTTCAGTTTCAGACTTCAGCGTACAGCCATACTGGAAGCGCTATATTGGGAGCCAGTTGTGTTGACTGGACTTAAAGGGGTTGTCCAATTTCCGATAAATGTTATTGTTTGTATAATGAAAAGTTCCACAATTTTCCAATATACCTTTTGTATCAATTCCTCACGGTTTTCTAGATCTCTGCTTGCTGTCATTCTTTGTTTACTTCCAGTGGCTAAAAATCAGTCCATGGTCATGTGATGTACAGTCCATGGTCATGTGATGCACAGTCCATGGTCATGTGATGCACAGTCCATGGTCATGTGATGCACAGTCCATGGTCATGTGGTGCACAGTCCATGGTCATGTGATGAACACACAGGTGCAGGGCTCGTTATAGTCACAGCACAATAATCAGACATCTGCCTGGTAACGAGCTGTGCACCTGTGTATACATCACGTGACCATGGACTATACATCACATGACCATGGATTGTATATCACATGACCATGGACTGATTTTTATCCACTGGGAGTAAATGACAGTAAGCAGAGATCTAGAAAATCTCAAGGAATTCATACAGAAAATATATTGTGAAATTGTATAAATTTTCATTATACAAACAATAACCTTTGTATAAAAGTGGACAAGCCCTTTAAGCTCCCAGCTATTGGTTAACGCAGCGCTGTGAATGAATAGTGTTGGAGATTGGCCGGATGGTGAAATATAAATTGCTGTAAGACTTGATTAATACTCCTGCCAGGCGCTCTGAAAACCTTCTTGTCTTTGCTGACCTACTTATGCAGTTTCCTACAGTGGTGGGAGCTGTTAGAGAGTGAACGCTGGCTCGGCGCCAAGGAATAAAATTATACAGCAATAGAACTTTGCACATTTTATTTATAATTCTCTAGCAGCAAAGTGTCCTGTGAACTGTTACCTGCACAGGCCGGCGGTGCCAGCTTACGGAGTTGGCAGGGAGGCTGCTTCTAATTAGGGGTGGCATCCAAATATTTAAATCTAGAATGCAATGGTTTCTAGAGGGTGCCAATCACATACAGCAAATAGTTTTCCAGCTGCGTGCGGGCCTGCACACAATGGGTGGATTTCCTGACAGTACGGCCGGGAACCATTTGTGTAAGTGGGCCGCACACCATAAGAGGCTTATGTTTTTACTGATTGCTTTTGAAGATTTCATTCAACTTACTCTTTTCTACTGTAATTCCAGAGCCGGCTGCCCTTTAATCTAGTCCGCACATCCCAACCAGGATAGTAAGACCACGGGTAGAGAGGAATTAGGTGACAGAAAGTAGGACAGTGTCCAGGATTTATTCCACCGGAAACTGAACAGTGAGTGTATGAGTTCTAGGCAGGTGCACAAAAATGCTGCAAAGTAAGGCTATGTTCACATTTGTGCCAGAGTCTCCATTTGGCGGATGAAAAAAATCCTGCACACACGGCTTTTCTGTCCGCTGCTTTCAGTTTTAAAATGACAGACCCCATTATAGTCAGTGGGGTCTATTGAGCTCTGTATGTAACCGATATTTTAGGGGTCCACCTAGCAACACTAATGTAAGCATAGCATAAGAATGCTTTCAGAAATAGAAGGGTTAATAGTTTGTTTTTGCCAATTAACAAAATGAAGTGAATGAACATAAGAGAAATCTAAACCCCATCAATATTTGGTGTGACCTCTGCCCTTTGGAGGAGGAGTCCTGGAAGGGATAATACAGCCCCCATAGATATAGCCCTGATCTCAACATCATCCAGTCTGTCTGGGATTACATGGAGACACAGAAGGATTGGAGCAAGCCTACATCCACAGAAGATCTGTGCTTAGTTCTCCAAGATGGTGGGAACAACCTCCTTGCCAAGTTCCTTCAAAAACTGTCTGCAAGTACCAAGAAGAACTGATGGAAGCCAAAGGGCGAAGATCACACCAAATATTTGAACCCTCTTATTATAGAAATCTGTGTCATGTGATCCCAGCCTGACTACCAGCCCAGAACTTGGTTCTCCTGTGTAGTCAGGTTGTCAGTCTCTTCCCGTGTGCTTGACTTCTTACATCAGAATTTACCAGTTCCCCCGGGCAGCTCTGAGACCCCTCTCTGGCATGCTCCATGCATATAGTGCTACTGAACATCTCATTCCTGCTTTATCTAAGAGGTCTCTACGTTATTCTTTTATTATAACCTACCCCGCACTATATTTTTATGGAGAGCGTCTTTAAACCATCTGATGTTCCCTTATCATGACAAGAAGATGACAGATTCCAACCAAAGCAAGGTCTCTGTGAACAGATTTATCTGTCTGTGTTGGCTTTTTTCAGTCCTTATTGGTAGCAGCTATTGGCAATACTTGGAAGGTCGCTTGTATCAAACAATAGATCTGCACACTCTTATCAATAGAAGACTAGGCCAGGTCAGAGATTAAAGGAGTTTTCTAACCACAGTAAGTGATGGCATATTACTGATTTTGAGAATGATATGCACAGATTGTGCCTACACAGCCATGTCCCTGGCAACCCCCTGCCCAGTAAACTACAACACAGCCCTTTTATCTAAATGGTCACCAACTTTTCAGACCACTTAGTCTAATTTTATTGAGCATGTGATTATGGACTTTGATTAAAAATGTTGCTGCTTTCTTCCCGGAAAACCTTTCTAAAGTTCCTGCCTCTAGGTGTTTCCCTTCTAGCTAATTTGCAGTTCACTACCTTTTATTAGGGAAGTCCAGTCAATAGATACGTTAGGTAAGCAAGACGTCTACACAGTGGAAGGAGGAGGGTCTGCTCTCTTCACAGGTAATGCAGAGGGGAGGGGCTGATTCTCCTCACCACCTCCACTCATAGCTGCAAACTGCTTTCTCTGTGCACTAGACTGAACATTTTGCACATATCACAGCTTACAATGTAAGATAAGTCTTCTATGTACCTATTTCTGGCTGCTTTTGTGGTTACAGATGAGAAACAGACAGCAGCAGCTTCCTTGACTGTCCTCATAGATTGCTCTTTTCCTGTGGCAGGCTGTTTGCCTGCATGTATTTGCTGTCCTGTGTTCCTGCATCCCCTATATTATGCTTACTTGGGCATTTCTCAGCTATTTGTCTAGCTATTACTCCTGGCAGAATTGCATGTAAATAAACCAGTATTAATAGTAATGGATAGTGCAGACTGCTTCTTACTGTACACGCCCCCTGCCTCAGAGACAAATGTAAAATGTGCTGCAGCCATCATGGGGATGTTTGCAGCAGAAAAACTGATAGGACACCATGTATGAAGGCTTATACAGTCATAGAACAGACTGCCCTGCAAGACCTTGCACATATATCAACTTTTCATGAATTTTTATAAGGGGATGTGAACACCCTCTTAGAAAGGAACCTGTCTGCTGGGGACCACCAACATGTCATTATTCAGAAGTGGTTTACTGTCCCAAACCTTCCTATGCCATGTCTCGCTACTACAGGGGTTTGTCTTGTCGATAGGCCTCCCCTGCTGCTCCACGAAAAGAACATTCAAACACCATATCACAGTAAAATATTAGCAAAATGCTATACAAAATAAGTGACCCTCATATTAACCATCTCAGATCCTCACATACCTATTACCGTGCACTTAAGATCTGTAGTTTGCACCGGTTGAGGCTGACTGCATCGGTCGCTAGCTGTATATATTTCTCTGGCTTGATTTAGATATATTTATAGCTATTATATATATTATGCAGGGGTTGCCATTAACAACATATGCGCTCCCCAATTAATGTGCAGTTGTAAGTAAAGCCTAACAGGCGGACGCCCTTTGTTGTTTGCTGCGAGAGCTGAAAGAAAACATGTTGCTGTGCTCAGTGGCCGCTCATCGATCCACAGCTTGAAAACCCCATCTGCGTATCCAAGGCTCTCCAAAGAAAAGTTTTCTGCTGTTCTCAGCTGCTAAGTGCCGCTGCTCTCGCCTCCGAGCAGTTACTGGCAGGAGCGGGATCGCTAAGGTATTATAAGCAGGCAGCATGATCAATGTGTGCAATAACCTCGCCATCCAGCTTCAGTCCCTCCGAGTCAATAATGGGGAGGATAAAAGGAAATGAGAGCACAGTTAGGATATATCTGGTTACCTGCTAATGTGACATGTCATGTAGGAGGGGAGTCTCTTAAGAGTTTGGATGGAGTCTGTTTCATCGGTGCTTTATGTTTCAGTTCTTTCGTTCCATATATATCATTTGTTCATAGGTCTAGAGGCAGAGGCGTAGCTTAAAGCTCCTGGGCCCCAATGCAAAATCTGTAATTGGCCCCCATTTAGAATAGTGGTATATTTTTTGGGGCTCCCTCAGGGTCCAGGGCCTGGTAGAGACTTCTACTTCTGCAGCGCCTATAGTCCAGAGATGTAACTTTAAGAACCTCTGGGCAGGTCATCCATATGAAAAATCCTTTTGGGCCCAGAAAGCCCCATCAAATCCCCATCTATTCAATTGCCGATGCTCAGGTGTTCCCTGCTGGTCTTTGCTTATTTTCCTGAAACAATGACATGGCGTACATCCATGTGACCACAGCAGCCACACTATTTGTTTCATCTTCTATCATCTCTTGCAGTTGCATTTGTTTAATTTCTGACGTTTTTTAGTGAACCCCTAAGAGCTATATTGTATACATGCTGTCTATATAGTGCATTATATTGTATACATGAGGTCTATACAGTGCGTTATATTGTATACATGCTGTCTATATAGTGCATTATATTGTATACATGTTGTGTGTGTATATAGTTCATTGTATTGTATACTTGTTTATGTTGTGCATTATATTGTATACATGTTTATAGTGCATTATATTGTATACTTGCTGTCTATATAGTGCATTATATTATATGCTTGTTTATATAGTGCATTATATTGTATATTTGCTGTGTATATAGTGCATTATATTGTATATTTGCTGTGTATATAGTGCATTATATTGTATACATGTTGTGTCTGTATATATAGTGCATTATATTGTATACATGTTGTGTCTGTATATATAGTGCATTATATTGTATACATGTTGTGTCTGTATATATAGTGCATTATATTGTATACATGTTGTGTCTGTATATATAGTGCATTATATTGTATACATGTTGTGTCTGTATATATAGTGCATTATATTGTATACATGTTGTGTCTGTATATATAGTGCATTATATTGTATACATGTTGTGTCTGTATATATAGTGCATTATATTGTATACTTGCTGTCTATATAGTGCATTATATTGTATACTTGCTGCCTATATAGGGTATTGTGTTATATTGTATTCTCCTTTGAACGATACTTTATTGCACCCTGAAGAAGGTGCTCACCGGGTGTCGTGCTACTGAGACCCAGGCACTGAGCTGTAATCTCTGGGGAGACCTTGGCACGTTCGGTTTCCCTGCAGCATCGCCAAATAGTAAACTAAGGCTAAGTAATTCATGGACGTGCCGAGGTCTCCGCAGTCTCCTCCTCCTATAAGGCATATGGGTAGGTGGTCTTTACAAACCAGACCACCCCTTTATTATTATTATTATTATTATTATTATTATTATTGTTTATATAGCACCATTAATTCAATGGTGCTGTACATTATTATATTAATTCCATGGTGCTTTACATTTGAGGGTTTACATACAGTACACAAAATATACAAAATAAATATAATACTAACAGTGACCAACTGGCACAGTGGGATAGAGGGCCCTGCCCGCAAGGACTTACAATCTATGAGGGAAGAGGGATAGAGACAGAAGGTGTGGGGAGAGGCTGTACAGGTGGTGGTGTGGTGACAGTAGTGTTATTGGAGGTTGTAGGCCTTCCTGAATAGCTGAGTCTTCAGGGCCTTCTTGAAGCTTGTGACTGTGGGGGACAGTCTTATGTGTCTTGGTAATGAGTTCCAGAGTACGGGGGATGCACGGAAGAAGTCTTGGAGACGATTGTGTGAAGAGCGGATAAGAGCAGAGCGGAGTAGGAGGTCTTTGGAGGATCGGAGGTTACGTGTGGGCAGGTAGTGGGAGACTAGGTCGGAGATATATGGAGGGGACAGGTTGTGGATGGCTTTGTATGTCAGCATTAGTAATTTGAACTCTATTCACTGGGCAACGGGCACTGCATCATGTTATTAATAGATGCAGAAATGTGAGAGTTTCCCTATATATTTAATAGGGGAAGGAAAAATGCAGCAAAACGCAATGAAAAATGCTGCAGAAAAAAATGCAACACATTGTAGCCTTAACTAGCTAAGGCTGGATTCACATATGCATTGGAGTCTCCGTAGAGGGAAAAGTCAGAGTGGCAGGGCAAATAAGAGGCGAGTAACCCTTTTTTATTATAATCCCAAAATCCCTTATTTCATTTAAAACGTTTTTGAGTTTAAAATAAATTTTTATTTTATTTTGGGGGTTTACAATGCAGTTATTGCATGTAATGTGTAGACAGTTATTTGTTTCATCTACTTTTAGAATTTTTTTTTATTTATGCTCTTTTTTTTTTCTACCTCAGCATCAGTGTCATATGTAGCTGCTGTCTACAAAAAAAGGGTCCCTATGGATGCAGTATAAGTACCATGACATATACTGCTAGACAGCAAATAACACATCTGTATGCAGGACTAAAGCAGATTTAGTGTCTTTATATTTTGTGTGAAATACAGTACTTCTAACATGATAGAGAGCCCATTTTCAATGAATGTGGTGGGGGGAGGGTTTGCAGCATATCCCATTTGTTATGTTGATAGAATTATTTTTGGATGATTTCTATTACATTTTAATGAATTCCTGTATTCTTTGCTTTCTGTGTGTAGGGTTTATGGCACAGACACAGTAACCTAGCTGAATGAGCAGCTGATGTGTGAGGACCTGGAGACGTATGTGGAGTTTGTGCCACACAGTAGCTTTCCTGTGGATACCTGCAGAGAGAGAAGCCGCCAAGCAACAGTGAAATCCATTCATCAGGATGGTGAGTAGCGAAGACTTACTCTACACAAGGCAACACTGTTATAGCATTTACAGAGACCGAGCTGTGCACACTGGCAAGGGGCACAGGAAAAAAGTGATAAATAGCATCATAATCCTAACCGATAGCAGAACCATTAATATCGGTGACTCAAGGCATACCCGCTGATCAGCTGTTTACAGGGACCATGGGACTCCGAGTACTGCAACCTCTCTGTTCTTCTACCTACAGGCACTGCAGTCAGGTTACGCTAGGTTCACACTAGTGCCGGGCTCACCATCGATCGGGTCCCACAGAGCCGGACTGCTATAACAGCGGTTACACATGGAGCCCGGAGGACCCCCTTGACTATGTGCAGCCTTAAAGGGTTTTTTTGGGACTTACACATTGATGATCTACCCTAAGGCTGGGTTCACATCTGTGTTTGAGTCTCTGTTGGAGATGGCAGACATCCGGCGGATCCCATTAAATATTGGGGTTTAAGTAATGGGGTCTGCTAGGCTCTGTGTGTAACTGCTGTTTTAGAGGTCCAGATCTGCGCTGTTCGGGTCCCCAACTGACCCAAATGACAAGAGAGCCCAGCGCTAGTGTGAACCTAGCGTTAGGATGGGTCAACAATATGTGATCATTAAGGATTTTACACTTGGGACCCCCATAGATCAGCTGGTTGAAAAAGTGGCAATGCTCACAAGCACTGCGTCCTCTTCCCTGTGTCGATGAAGTCACTTTCATCAATCAGCTGGTACAGCAGCAGCTCAGTCCCATTCAAGTGAAAAGGCTGAGCTGCAATACCAAGTACAGCCTTTACGTAATTTATGGCACTGTGCTCAGTATTTAATGAATAGGCCACAGGTCTCACCCAAACACTGCAACCTCTTCATTCATCTGATCTGTGGGGGTCGCAGGTATCAGACCCCTGCTGATCACATATTGATAACTCATCCCAAGAATAAGTCAATATCTAAGTCCTGGCAATCCCCTTTAATGCATTAATGCAAAGAGAAGAGGCTACAGCACTTTTCCAAATGCAGCTGATCGGCAGGGATGGTAAAAGGTAAGAGGACCCCCACCGGTCTGACATTGGTGGCCTTTCCTATGAGTTGACCATCAATATTGTTAAATTGGAAATCCCCTTTAAAGGGAAGTATTATCTTTAATGCATATTAATACAGTGTATGACTATACAAAGTCATTTTCTCACATATTTAATATAGTAGAATCCACAACATAACAAGCGCTAAGGATATGAGTCAGCCATAGCATGCTCTAAAATCTGAAGCGTATGAAGCATCCATGTATGACTTAGGAAAGGGATGTAAATTGTATGATCTGTGTCCTTACTACTGCGTCTTTTGCTTCTGAGCTGTCAGTACACAATGTGCAGCGCTATAATACATTGTACTGTACACAGTGTGCAGCGCTATAATACGATGTACTGTACACAGTGTGCAGCGCTATAATACGATGTACTGTACACAGTGTGCAGCGCTATAATACGATGTACTGTACACAGTGTGCAGCGCTATAATACATTGTACTGTACACAGTGTGCAGCGCTGTAATACGATGTACTGTACACAGTGTGCAGCGCTATAATACCTTGTACTGTACACAGTGTGCAGCGCTATAATACGATGTACTGTACACAGTGTGCAGCGCTATAATACCTTGTACTGTACACAGTGTGCAGCGCTATAATACGATGTACTGTACACAGTGTGCAGCGCTATAATACCTTGTACTGTACACAGTGTGCAGCGCTATAATACGATGTACTGTACACAGTGTGCAGCGCTATAATACGATGTACTGTACACAGTGTGCAGCGCTATAATACATTGTACTGTACACAGTGTGCAGCGCTATAATACGATGTACTGTACACAATGTGCAGCGCTATAATACGATGTACTGTACACAGTGTGCAGCGCTATAATACGATGTACTGTACACAATGTGCAGCGCTATAATACGATGTACTGTACACAGTGTGCAGCGCTATAATACCTTGTACTGTACACAGTGTGCAGCGCTATAATACAATGTACTGTACACAGTGTGCAGCGCTATAATACCTTGTACTGTACACAGTGTGCAGCGCTGTAATACGATGTACTGTACACAATGTGCAGCGCTATAATACGATGTACTGTACGTCCTCGCTAGATGATACTCCGCAGGATGGTGACACTGTACTAGGTGAATAAATGTCACCTGACAACCATTGCTTTGTGATACATGGGATTCACAAAGCCACACTGTACACCAAATACAGTGAGCTCACTTAATATTGAGGGCCGACGTCTGAAGAGATGAATTATTGAACAAAAGGAGGTTTTATCACGGACTATTCTCTGACGGGATGTCACGAGCAGATGGCGTCACATATCTGTGGAGATCTGGTCAGCAGGGTTGGATTTTGGATATCTGTTTATCCTGTTCTTCCAGTGTTCATGAGGTCACTGAGTGGGTCTTTGTGCATTTATCGGCTAGGTATAGCCATGGTTACTATAATATAGCCATGGTTACTATAACTAGGCTGTACAAAGTACATTTACGTTATCCTGATTCTTTTGTGTGACTTTCATTGAAGTGGATTTGTACAACTGTGTCATTTTATCTACACAAGTTCGTTCTGTGTTCTGATGCAAAAAGTAATCCCTCGAGGAAAAGAAAAGAAGTGTTTTTTTTGCAGGATTACAATATTAATGGCCTATCCATAAATTATCGAACCAGTGGGGTTCTGACTCTCAGCACCCCGGTGATCAAATGTTTGCATGGGCCACGGCACCTGGGTATGCACTGCGAACCCTCCATTGTTTTCATAGCTTTGTACACCTGTTATACACTTAGTAGTGGCCATGCTGGGTATAACCTTGTCCCATCCACTTGAACCACAACTAATCAGTGGGGGTGCCGAGAGTCAAACACCTTCCAATCTGATATTGATGGCCTATTCTGAGGAAGTAGTCTCAAGAAAACCCTTTTAACATTTTTGGCATATCCACAGGATATTCCTTACTGGGAGAACAGTGGTCACTAATCCCCCATACTTTGGATTGTTGAGGGTCCCAAAGATAGGAAGGTATGGAAGTACCCCTTTGAAGAAGATCTATAAACTGTATTAAACCCCCTTAATAATGTCTTAGACATACACTTTTGGGGAAAAAAATCCTATGCCCAGTTATCAGAAAGTCTCCTTAGAGAAAAGTGTCTCTGCCGGTGTTCCTAGAGGTCATCTTGTGCTTCTGAGTTGTCAGAAAAACCTACAGAACCAGCAGGACAAAGATTACAACCATGGTACCTACCATCTTTACTTCCTACAGACCCTATAGGTACGAAAAAGCAGGGCTGTAGTGTTGGTAGGCCAAACCACTAATGCGAGCTCTTCTATCTTTCCACCACCGAATTCTATCTTCTCCTTTTCTGACTCCATGGTCTGTCGGAAGCAGTAAAAACCCTCTAATTTATTAAAGATCTAGTGACTGAATTACTGAAAGTAAATATGGCCCATACTATGTATCTAATTCATTATACAATATTAATAATTGTATCATAGAATTGAAAATAGTCAGTACCTTTTTTTCCTCCCAACTTTGACTTCACCCCACATCGGCCCCGACCCGACTCCACAGCCCTTTGAAGTGGCTCAGCAGTCTTACTGTCTACTAAAACCCATGTACAGAATTGTGTTAATGGTTCCCATGGCTTCAGTTACTGGTGAATTGCAATCCACCAGAGAAATTGGTGAATGATTTGCTTGACAACCAATTAAGGGGATCAGCCCTGTGCCAGCAAACAGCTTTCCTCACATCTACACCCCCATTTCTCCTCCGACCCCAGGATCCCTATGTAAGTATTCCAATCACATAGACAGAATTTCTCTCTGCAGCTGCAATTCCCCATTTCACTGGCCGGGGGCCAACACGTTGCACATTAGTAAGTATTAGCACTACACATGTGCTGTTATCTTACGGATATAAATCTATCCCAGAGATCATGACGGAAGGCAAAGGCTATGAAGACCCTGCTGGGTTTCCCATACTCTTATGTAACAAATCCTGAGGTTTGGGAGTATGTTAGTAGCTGACATGTTCTATAGTACGCACATCAGGTTAGGACTACAGTAGTCGGAATTATGCTAAGTGTTATGTAAATTGTATCGTCACATAGAAAACCCATTGAAAGGGAGAACAAATATTTGCATGGATTCTACTTTGTGACACTTTGAAATGTATACAAAATCATAAGGCATTCATGGCGTATCCTGCAAATGTTAGTAGCATTGTGGAGAGCGGGAATCTGCATCTGGAATCCATCCTGAATACATAGCAGCACTTCACACAACTGCAGCCTTTCCTCTGTGAATAGCATTAGACCTTTTTCAGACTCTCCTGCGGTTGCATCTGCTGAGTCTTTCTACTGCTTTATCCAGCGCTAAATAAAATATAGGCTTCAGCTGGGCTGTCAGAGGCGAAGCGTGAGGATATAAAGAACGGCTATAATGTCATTGTTTTGACCCCTAGGTGAGATTTTTGTTTCATGGCACATGGTGCGCTGGGAAGGGAAATAGCTGACCTGTTTTACAATGTAATACCATCTGCACAGGAACGGCAGAGCGATGCAATATAGGAATAAAGCCTATAGGAAATGTAATAAAAACTCACTTTAATATATTAGGCAGGGTTATTATCTAATACTCAAAGGGCTCTGTGTTGTATTACAGGCCGGTATAGCTATGCCAACAGATGAGGAATCCAGTGCGGGCATTGTTAATATGAGGCGGTGTGCCCTCCTCTCATTCCTCCCTTTGTTCTGCTGCTCTCTACGTACATGTGCAGTGGCCTGCTGAACGCCATGACCAGTTTATAGCTTGCGTGTTATGTTATTAAAGTGCGCTCCAGTGGAAGGATATGAGAGCGTCTGTCTCGTGTACTGGAGAGCAGGAAGAGTGCCAGCTAAATCATATCTTGTACCAAGTGCTGCTATACAGAATCGTACCTGGCGGTAATATATTTGTTTGCTGAGGAGTATCTGGGGGTGCTGTCTTATATGGCCGTGCAATGCTGCTGTGGGTAATAGGTGTGCAAACTACCGCTATTTCTAAAAAAAGAAAGTGATGCATCCTGTTGGAACGTAAGTTGAGGTATAAACCCTTCCTAGGGGTGATACTTTATGCAGCACAAGTTGTGTGGATGAAGGAGACAACTTTAGGGAAAGGGGTCACGTCATATGCAGATTACGAAAGATACAGAGGCAGATGCAGAGGCGGAACATGAAGCTCCGGGACCCTAGTGCAGAATCTGTAATGGGCCCCTTCCTTGTGCTGTATAGAATAGTGATATATTTTATGTAGCAGAGAGGGACCTTTGGGCCCCCTCAAGATCCGGGGCCTGGTAGCGACTGCTACCTCTGCACCCCCTATAGCTACACCTCAGATACAATGGGAAAGGACAAGTAAGCATAGTGATATTAAAACAGCACTGTCTTGAGAGAGAGCGTGGTGATAATAGGGGCCCCCTGTGATATGTAACCTGTTCAGTAAATGGAGATTGTTATTCAGGTACTTTGTGGATTAATGACGGGCAGCACCTGCCATATCTGGCCCTTTTGCCTTTGCGGCCGAAGTGCTCTCCAGATCTGGGGAAAGATCTTTCTAGTGAAGTTCAGCGGCCGGTAAGCCCTATGTTGTAAGAAGACTTGGACCTGTAATAAGCACAACTCCATCTTGTGAGCAAGGCTTTATGTGCCCGACTTCTATTATGTACTACATCTTCCAAATGGGTGGAAAGAAACTGTGTCTGCATTCAGCTGAAAAGGACATGAGGGAGGGGCATTGTATGTCCTTTTCAGTTGTATGCAGACACTGAATATTGCCTCTTAGAGTTAGATCACGGAAGGGAAAAATCTTTTCTATTCTTTACCTGATTATTACTAGTAACATAGTAGATGAGGTTAGATAAAGACAGACACAAGTCCATCAAGTCCAACCTATAAACCCACCAAGTTGATCCAGTGGAAGGCAAGAAACCCCATAAGGCTGATGCCAACTGGCCCATCAGAGGAAAAAAATCCTTTCCAACTCCAAATATGGTAACTGGACTAAGTCCCTGGGTCAACATCCTGTCCCAAAAATGTCTAGCACTCCTAACCTGTGATATTCTTACTTTCAAGACAGACATCCAGGCCCTTCTTGAACATGTACAATACTGTACATGACATTACTGTTATTACATGTGATATTATGTGGGATTGAGTCCTAAGAATGATGTAAGAGACTGAGGATACCTTTTACTTTTACAAGGAAATTATTTATGAAGTGATATCTTTAGATATTTGCACTTCTAGATCTTGGGAGACATAGCTACTGATATAGCTAAGTAGTTCTGGATAAGGACTTAGTTTTCTGCTTTATTGTCTTACACTTGCTGTTGGAAGAAACCATAAAGGCAGTGGGGGGTTATTAGGATCAGTTTTAATTGAGTAAAATGCACCAAATTTATTGAGGTGTGCGCCTCTTAATAATTTTGCCATATGCTTGGCTGTCCTTGCATCAGAGAGTAAAATCTGTTCCTCCTGTGATCAGGGGTACTTTTGTGTTCTAATTTGCACCAATATTTGGAACCATTCACAGTAAATTTGTCCATCCTCTCCTGCAAAACCCCACCTACTTTTTTTTGGTAAGTGTCAAAAGGCTTAAAGAGGATCTGTCACTACCCCCTCCAAACCCAACTCCTTGCATCCTTTAATAGACCCTGCTCCCCTAATTCCAATGTAGTTGGAATTTTTTTCTCTAGCCCCCACCATTCCTGAGCAATAAGTGCAGTTAGTTAGGCTCTCTATCAGGTGGGCGGTCCGCGACTGGAGTAGACAGACAGGGACCGCCCATCTGACAGTAGAGAGCACAGATTGCTCAGGAATGGTGGGGGCTAGAGAGAAAATTCCAACTGTGCCAGAGTTGGAATTGGTGGAGGAGGTGAAAGATCCATTTTTAAGAAGTCTTCTATTTTAGCACAAAATGGGGACATGATGATTCACCCCAATGTGTTGCGCAAGTCTCAACTATTCCTCTTGACTGTAATGTGCACTTACACAGTATTTGTTACCAATGATTGTGAATTTCTATGTTTTCCTTGATTTATTTATTTTTTTTTCCAGAGATCCATCCGATCATTTGCAAACGATGATCGCCATGTCATGGCAAAGCACTCCACTATATACCCATCTCCCGAGGAGTTGGAAGCAGTCCAGAACATGGTATCTACAGTGGAGTGTGCACTAAAGCATGTCTCAGACTGGATGGATGAGCACAGCAAGTCCCCGACGGGGGAGAATGAAGTGCAAAACAAATCTGAGGAAAAGGAAGAAAATTCTACGTAAGTAAAGTGATTGCGCTTGTATCTCACTGCCATAGGGAGCCTTGGTAAAATTCCTACATACAGGAAAAAAATGACAGTACTATACAGGGAATAAATAAAGTTTAACTGAGGTATGGCATTTGTATGGGCATAGAAACAAGGCACTTCCTGTTCTGTAGAGATCACTTCTCATCATGCATTATTATCAGAGGCAGGAATACATTGAATTGGTAACACTTCTGTGATAAAGCTTGGGACTTCTTAGATTTTATGGTGTTTTCCTTAAAGGTTTCGGTATCACCTCTGGCACCCCCACCTAAAAGAGGAGCATTTTCCATAAGTGCCATAGACCTGAGGAGCAGTTTCGTGCATTCTTGATGGCCGTTCCACTGCAGACGTCAGGCTGCCACTAATTTAACATTTGTCACTTATGTGGTGGATATGTCATACATGGTTTAGGCTGCAGTGCCCCTTTAATAGATGCTACACCCTGAGTACTACACCTGACAGATAACTGTATATGGGCCTGACAGGGTTCAGAATTAAAGGGCATTTCGTTTTAGAAATGAGAAACTGAATGAACATGCAAAATAGATTTGAGAAAGCCTTTTCTATTCAACAAAGAAATGTACCATTGTACCCGGCCATAATTTGACTAGTCTGCATGGTGCTACGTGTGTTTTGTATAGTACATTTGCTTCGCATCCAGTCAGTTTTCTCACATGTTTGTTTTTTATTAGAAAAGTAAATGATGCCTAAGGCTGTATTCACACAGCCACTGTATAAAAAAAACAGGCGTGAAAAAGGGATGAAACAGCTTTTCAGAGGTTTTGTATCTGTATGTCACATACTTTGCATCCATTTCATGGCCTTCTGACCATTGTTAATGCTCATTTGTCATGTGTCTTTAAGTAAACGGGTGAAATTCCTTTTTTTCCTCGCCCAATCCGCAGATACCTTTTGGCTGTCACTGGGGTGCAAATCCATTTTTATGATCATTGAAAAGGATTTATTCACTCTATTAGGGCCCTGTGACTGTCAAATTGGCCAAAAATAGGACATATCCTTTAAAACAAACTGTCAAAGAAACTGATGTGTGAATAGCCTCATTAAAATCATGGGGGGGGGGGATTGATCAAGGCCGGTGTTTAATATTCATGTCCTCATAATTCCTGCGCCGCCGGGGGATGCGCCTCATTTATGGCGCAGGGGCATCCTCCATCCTGACTGTGTGCATCCACTGAAATCTACATCAGCTCATAGCTCGTACCTTGTGTGTTTTAAAACATCCATATGTTTTAAACGGTCGTTTCTCACTGTGGTGTGAACAAGGCCTTAGACTAGTGATTCCCAACCGGGATGCCGTTGAATAGAACAATGGAGCAGGAAGCTCTTCCTGCTCCATCACTCAGGCATCTGCTAGTGATGCCTGGTAAAGACCCAGTGCATTTAACTGGGGGCACTGGAGCATTATTAGGTGTCTGGGGGCCACTGGAAGCATTATAAAATTGTGGGCCACCAGGGAACCATATACTATGTGTTGAACCATTAGGGAGCATGATATTATGTGGGGGTCACTAAAGGAGCCTGGTGATGGGAAAAGGTGGATCATATGTGCTAGATGGGAAGTATAGGATGGTGTAGCCTTAAGGGAGCATTCACATGGTGCAGTTGCGATGCAGTTACAATTGTATCACAACTGATCGGAAACAAAATGCATGCAGTTTCGATGTAGTTTTTTGTGAGATTTTATAAATTTACAAGTGAAACGAATTTATGTTCCAGCTGTAAATTCTAAAACTGCACTAAAAACACATCAAAACTTTGTCTTTTGGTAAAAATTATTTTGTGGGAGTGACCCAAGGAATTTTTTTTTTTTTCCAGGGGTACCCCGAGTCTGAAAAGTTTGGGAAGCTCTGCCATAGACAGTTCAGCGTTGTTCCTTTGTTCATTTCCCATAGGGTTATATTTATGGGGAAGAGACAGCTCCGTATAGACATCTGCCACTTGTACTCTGGGTATGCCTGCGCATTACAAGCAGTGCCGTGACTATGTACTTTGGGGAGAATTCCCTCATGGAGTTGGTCTAGCGGCTGCTTCTTAGCAACAGACTTTGCAGAGCTGCCTGATCAGCATGAACAGTGTTACTACTGTGTACACAGATGCCATTGATCTCTATGAATTGGTGGTCAGGAGCAGCCGGGCATGAAATATGTCCATTCCGACCGCTGATCCATGGAGATCACTGGGGTTTACATGCACAGATACACAGCGCACTCTAGTGCCGTAGCGTCCGCGGAGTCAGTTGCTATGAAGTCACCATATATCTCCGCAAAGGCCAGGGTTTCGCTCATAAACTTGTAGAGCAATATATTTATTACAGATAGATTACATGTAGGGTATGTACACATAATGTAACTTGGCGCTGATTTTGAGGCTGATTCTGCCTCAAAATAAGTGCTGATTCCTCCCTGAATACAATGGAAGTTAGAACTTGAAGCAGGGTGCTGAAAAAAATAACCATCCTGCTTGATTTGGCAGATTCCGTGGCTGATTCGGGCACAGAATCCGGGGCCCGAGACACTCTGTTGGACCATTCATCTGATCCTCATCGGCGAGTGAAAGTCGCAGCGGAAAACCAGAGGGGCAGAAAATAGAGAGGAATTTGAGACAAAAAACTGCCTCAAATTCCTCTTCCATTTCTGCTGAGCGAATGGTCCCTAAGGGGGTGTTCACACTTAGGAAATTGAGGCTGAGTTTATCAAGCAGGAACTTTCTGCTTCAGAAATTTGAAGCAGTTTTTTTCTGCTTGACAGAAATCGAAGCAGAATTTGGAGAATCGTTTCGCTGTATTTTGCCTTTATTGGGCAGAGCTAAATTCCACAAGTGGATTTTCTCGCCCGGAATTTGACAAATTCCACATCAAATTCCGCTCCAAAGGAAAGGCGCCCTTTTTCGCCTCCCATTCATTTCAATGGGAGTTCTCAGGCGGAATCCGCCTAAAGAACGAGCAGGATGCTTATTTTTTCCAGCTGAAAAAAAAATCAGCTACTGCCATTGAAATGAAGGGGAGGCTGATTTTAGGCAGAATTTGAGGTGGAGTCCGCCTCAAATTCAGAGTCAAATTCCTCCGTGTGCACAGGTATCCGTGCTCATATAGGGAAGGCTGTCAGTCACTGAGGAGGACCGCCCACTGGACTCCTAAACCCAAAATGAGCCGAATGTCCTTATGAAATACAAGTTCTACTGAATCGTCTCACAAAACTATATATCAGTCTCCTCAGTCTCTCCAGCCAGAGAGTATGCCGCAATTTTAATGTGACATGTTCCCTTGAATATATAGATGGCTGGATACCTATATCAACCCCAAGACATGTTCTTATTTAGTAGTTGTAGGTGGCTTGGATTGCACTGCACTGATATCAATGTCAGATTCTCTCGGACTACCAACATTTTTGGACGAGCTCCACATGTTCCACATGCCGCATTGGATAAGTCGTTTGGGAACGTAAGGACTTGATAATCAATCCCTTAAGCTCTTCCCAGGTCAAGTGAAATGGACCTTTTGGAGTTTGTTGCTTCGAAGAAATTTAGACACTTATCTGTCCTCATGTAGTGGAAAATAAGGAGCCTTGTACCTTGTTTCACTAAGACATGCCAAAAATAGACGTGATGGCAAGGATTGTCAGAGATACCAACCAGCTTTAACCATGTGTATGTATATAGAAATGCATTTGTGTACTTTTGTTTTACTATTATTTTACAATTAAAGGGGTTTACCTGGACTTAATAATTGATGACACCTGTAGGACACCTGAGCCCCCCCGCTGATCAGCTGTTTGAAGAGGTTTGCACCGTTCACATGAGCGATGCAGTCTCTTCACTACTTTACATTTGTATAGCGACTCTGTTTGATATTGCAGCTCAACCCTTTCACTTGAATGGGACTGAGCTACAATCAGGCCGTGTGACCGATGAGCATGAAATCACGTTGCTTGTGAAGCGGAAGCAGCACTCAGGGAGCACCTCCGCCGCTTCATACAGCTGATCCACAGAGGTCCCAAGTGTCGGTGGTGTCCATGGATCTTCAATTGATGACTTGGCCTAAGGTTAGGGCATCTATTAAAAGTTTCAGGACACCTCTTTAATATTACAACCCCTGCTATTCTTCAGTATGTCGTTGGAGACTCATTAAATGTCCAGAGAGGCCACCTGTGTACTCAGATGACTTATTGTCCTAATAGATTCCAAACAGCTAAATCTGGTGAGCTCTGCCCACCCACAATGGCCAATGAGGGCACAAGTTAAAGGGCTTTTCCGGGACTGTGAGCTTGATGACTTTTCCTTAGATCAATTTTGAACTAAAAAAATCACATCATTTGCATAAGAAATAGAAATTCTCATAGAAATCAATGCGAAAAATCCACCTGTAATCCTGATCATGTGCGTGTACCCTTAAAAAAAGTACATAAGTTTGCATGAAAAGTTGATATATATGCAGGGTCTTGCTGGGTAGTCTGTTCTATGACTGTATAAGCCTTCATACATGGTGTCCTATCAGTTTTTCTGCTGCTAGTAATCACATGGCTGAAGCACATTTTACACTTGTCTCTGAGGCTGTTGGCATGTACAATAAGGAACACTCTGCCCCCACCTATATCCATTATAACTAGTTTGGTTTGTGTACATGTAATTATGCCAGGAGTAACTGCACATGAGCAAATAAACAGCTGAGAAACGCCCAAGAGATCCAGGAACTCTGAACTGCAAATATAGGGCAAGTACATGTAGGCACCCACTCCATTCCAGCATCTACCATGTAGGCATGACACAGGAAGAGAGCCATCTATGAGCACAGTCAAAAAAGTTGCTTGTTGTCTTAGGATAATATCCCATCTGTAATCACACAAGCAGACAGAAGTAGATACAAGTACATAGAAAACTTTTCTTACGTTGTAAGATGTGTGATTTGCAGAATATTCAGTCCTTTGCACAGAACCAGCAGTTTGCAGACCTGTGTGATACTGTGAAGAGAATCAGCCCCTCCCATCTGCATTCACTGTGTAAACAGGCCATCCACTCCCCCTCCCACTGTCTGTGATCCATCTGACATGTATGGAGACACAACTAGCCTAGCAACAGAAAGTGAACTGTAAATTAGCTAGAAGGGAAACACCTAGTGGCAGTAACTATAAAGAGGTTTTTCATGCAAAAAACAGCAACATTTTTAATTAAAGTGCATTACATGTTGGTCCAGAATCATGATCTCTATGAAATGAAACCAACTTGTCTGAAAACTTAGTGCCCATTTAGGCTGGTGTTAAAGGTTGCCAAATCTAGCCATGCACACAAAAGACTTGTTTGCATTTCCATGGTCATGACTTTGAGTTGTCCATTTGTTGACACCTAAGGACACCTTTTACATTGGCCAGTTTTGGCTAGGACTGAGCGCCAATGAACCACAGAACAGATGAGTTGGTGCTCATTTTTCGGCTGTCGTAGGACCTTTCACACAAGCCATCAATTGGCTGAACGACCCTTCCTACAGACTCCCGTACCCGTTCCCAGTCATTGGCCCATGTTAAACCCCCTTTCATTTACACAATGGCTCGGGGTCTTTTACAGAGGCTCTTAATGAATTCCAGATACGCTGTTCAATGGCTGCCATGGAGATAAAATGCTGTCAGTGATGGATGTGTTTTGTAAAGGATGCTGCAGAAATCTTTTCGTTCTCCCTTGAATATAGTGATTTCCCAGTAATATGACAAATGTTTTCCATTTTGACATTTCTGCCACAATTTTATTTTGTAGATAAGACAATTATTTCTTGTGTCTTAGTTCAATCGTTCACATACCTTCAATTATTATTCATTTAGGATGTTAGTAAATAACTTACTTGTTAGGTTTATTGTGAAGTTATGTGCTCCCTCTGGAGCACTGTCCTATTCTTTGCTCCTTTGATGTACACAGTGTATGAACAGGAGATCAGACGCACTATACAAGTCTATTAGAGCATCCCATAGATCTGCAGTGATAGTTTGACTACCTGTTCGCACATTTTATGTTAGTTTCTTGGAGAAGGAACCTTCAGAGGAATCCTCTCACAGACCCTTATCAGTCTTCTATCAGTCTTCTATCAGTCTCGATTACATGTAGGAAGGTGTAAAGATTTACATACCTGTTGTCTTAGAACCCATACACCCGACCTTGTTCTGTTTTTACATGTCTATATTGTATCAGTATGTCAATCACGGGTCTGCATGATCCCATATACTTGTATGGGCGAGTCTGTGCTGCAGATACGGATATACAGATATAGGCTCTGTTCCCTATTTTTCGGATGGTTTCCACAGCCCTGACACTAATCTGCAAAAACTATGGCTGTGTGATTGGGGCTGCAGAAATGAATGGGTCCATATACTATCTATAATTACAGATCTGTCATTACGGATAATATATGGACAGCTATAGTCATGTACTTGGGGCCTTAAGCAGACAACCCTTTTTGTCAGCTGATTGTCAAGGATCTGGCTCCTATAGCCCTTGAGCAATCACTAGGCTGCACATATGGTGCACATTCATAACAATCAGCTACCATATGATACAAGGCTATTACAGGGATTACATCCATATGTCCTTACAGAATCTGTATAGGGGAAGCTGCTTGACAGGCTAAGCATGCAGAACTACATATATAGTTACATTACAGCGGCCTCCAAATATCTAGTATATTGAGGGGCTTAACTATTCCCTCCTGCACCAGTTCTCTGGTGTAGATCTTGTGCCTCTTTAGCACATGGCCCCTTTGCACAAAAGATGTGCCTCTTTCCTCTTTCTGCACCTCTTTCGCCCCTTTTCTTAAAAAGCTGGCATAGCGGGCCTGTGATCAAGGTGAGCTGGGGACGCCTCTTAATAATTGTAGTGCACCTTGTGCCAGTAGGGGAAACAGATTAAGGCTGAGGCCCCACATTGCGAAAATGCAGCTTTTTTTGTTGTTGCAGATTTTGCTGTCTTTTTTTGAGCCAAAGCCAGAAGTGGATTGAGCAGAGGGTAGACGTATAAGAGCTTCCTATATATTTCCCATTTCCTTTGTAGCCATTCTTGGCTTTGGCTCAAAAAACCGCAGCAAAATCTACAACATAAAAAGCTGCGTTTCTGCAAAGTGTGAACTCAGCCTAAGACTGGAGTAGGAAACGCCAATCTTATAGGGGACCTTTCACGTCCTCTAAGATAGGGAGTGTTATATATCATAGCAAAGCGCATTTTCAGCTTTGCCAGTATGTTCCCCCCCGTTGCACAGATATCAATGCTGTTCTTTCGGCTACCCATATCAGTGCAGTGTCAGAGGGGTCGGCCTCACTGCTCAACGTCGTCGCTGGGTTGTGAGGAACGCCCTTCTGACCATATACTTCTACAGTCATGGCCAAAAGTTTTGAGAATGATACAAATATTAATTTTTACAAAGTCTACTGCTTCAGTTTTTCTAATGGCAATTTGCATATACTCCAGAATGTTATAAAGAGTGATCAGCTTAACAGCAATTACTTGCAAAGTCAATATTTGCCTAGAAAATGAACTTTATCCCCCAAAACACATTTCAACATCATTGCAGCCCTGCCTTAAAAGGACCACCTAACATCGTTTCAGTGATTGCTCCATTAACACAGGTGTGGGTGTTGATGAGGACAGGGCTGGAGATCAATCTGTCATGATTAAGTAAGAATGACACCACTGGACACTTTAAAAGGAGGCTGGTGCTTGCCATCATTGTTTCCCTTCTGTTAACCATGGTTATCTCTAAAGAAACACGTGCAGTCATCATTGCACTGCACAAAAATGGCCTAACTGGGAAGAGTATTGCAGCTAGAAAGATTGCACCTCAGTCAACAATCTATCGCATCATCAAGAACTTCAAGGAGAGAGGTTCCATTGGTGCCAAAAAGGCTCCAGGGCGCCCAAGAAAGACCAGCAAGCGGCAGGACCGTCTCTTAAAAGTGTTTCAGCTGCGGGATCGGGCTACCAGCAGTGCAGAGCTTGCTGAGGAATGGCAGCAGGCAGGTGTGAGTGCATCTGCACGCACTGTGAGGCGGAGACTCTTGGAGCAAGGCCTGGTCTCAAGGAGGGCAGCAAAGAAGCCACTTCTCTCCAGAAAAAACATCAGGGACAGACTGATATTCTGCAAAAGGTACAGGGAGTGGACTGCTGAGGACTGGGGTAAAGTCATTTTCTCTGATGAATCCCCTTTTCGATTGTTTGGAACATCTGGAAAACAGTTTATTCGGAGAAGAAGAGGTGAGCGCTACCACCAGTCTTGTCTCATGCCAACTGTAAAGCATCCTGAAACCATTCATGTGTGGGGTTGCTTCTCAGCCATGGGAATCGGCTCTCTCACAGTCTTGCCTAAAAACACAGCCATGAATAAAGAATGGTACCAGAATGTCCTCCAAGAGCAACTTCTCCCAACCGTCCAAGAGCAGTTTGGCGCTCAACAATGCCTTTTCCAGCATGATGGAGCACCTTGCCATAAAGCAGAGGTGATAACTAAATGGCTCAGGGAACAAAACATAAAGATTTTGGGTCCATGGCCTGGAAACTCCCCAGATCTTAATCCCATTGAGAACTTGTGGTCAATCATCAAGAGACGGGTGGACAAACAAAAACCAACAAATTCAGACAAAATTAAAGCATTGATTCTGCAAGAATGGACTGCTATCAGTCAGGATTTGGTCCAGAAGTTGATTGAGAGCATGCCAGGGAGAATTGCAGAGGTCCTGAAGAAGAAGGGTCAACACTGCAAATATTGACTTGCTGCATTAACTCATTCTAACTGTCAATATAAGCTTCTGTTACTCATAATATGAATGCAATTATATTTCTGTATGTGATAAAAACATCTGACAAACACACATAAAAACCAGAGGGCAGCAGATCATGTGAAAATATAATATTTGTGTCATTCTCAAAACTTTTGGCCATGACTGTATACACTTGTGCTATGAAGAGGGGTGTTCCTGGCCACTCAGTAATGACACAGCGCAGAGATATCTGTTGCCGAAACTAAAGGCACCGATATCTCTGCAACAGGGGAAGATACAGACGGAACTAAAAGTGCGCTGAATTTAGAACAATCAGCTTTAATATGATTCCTTATAACACATCCTGTCGGAAAGGTCCTCCTTTAATAAATACCTGCTCATTGTGTCTTAAATATCTAATTTTATGGTAATATTTTCTACTTTTTATTTATTTATTTGGCTACTCTCCTTTTGATATCTGGCTGCTGATTGGCTATCCTTTGATTTAGAAAGGGTTAAATGAATGCTATATTATTAATCGGCACGCAGTTGCTTTCCTGGGCGGGTGATTTTTTTTTTTTTTTTTCGGTGCGTATTTATTTAGCATTACTAAATAAATGTTAATATGCCTGGTTGCAAGTCCCCCCCCATCCCTGTGCCTAAGTGAGAGGGACATTGCTGACACAGCAGCCGAGCGTCTTGTTTTAGTGTACTTAGAGCCATCCTCACGTACCGCTTCCTGCAGGCTAAGCACTATCCACCTCTGCGAGTAGCCTATTATTCATAGCTCAGGTAGAATGATCTTCCCAGTGGGATTTAGTAACCCTCTGCAATCTCTCAACTTGAAATAAATGATAGTCTCGCAGATGGCGCGTTTCTGTTTACAGTTTTTCCTCTTACCGCTCCTTTTGTCCATATAATCCCCGCGAGTCGGCCCCGCGCTCGGCTTATTTTAATGACGCCTCTCACAATTGTGTATTGCACTCAGAAGATGGAGAAATGTCGGCGGGGCTTGTTTATTATCCTCCTTTACATGGAGCCGGCTCATTCTTAAATTCAGGATGTTCAGCGGAAAGCTTTTAACATGCAAGAAAAAAAAAGAGGAAGAACGTGATAAACACATACCGATGAATTCGGAGTCGGGTTCATCATTTTCCGGATCGTTTTAGGTCCTGACACAAAATGTATAACTAGACTAGTGCCGAAACGTGTAGCGCTGTACAATATCAACTTCTAAGGGTCACTTTTTCCATGACCCGTCTGCGTCATGCGCATAGCTTGGCCACAAGAGGTTTGCAACATATAAAGAATTGGCAGTAAAGTATATAAGGCGTATAGTGTGGCGATATATTATATGACAGACGTATCAGTGGAAAGTTTCCAATTCGGACACTGGTTTGTCTCATGTCATTGACCTGGACATGTAGATGAAGGCTATACAGACACTGCTTATCTATTTCTACTGTAGAGGTTTATTACAGATCGCTTTTGCTGTAGCCATTGCTCCCGCTTTAAGAGGTTCTTCAGCAGCTGCAGTATGTACTATACAGAATTGTGTCCCAGCTGCTGCAAAACACTGTCTGCAGCAGCTTTGGCTTTTTTGGAAAAAATCTTTCATATATATCTGCTAAAATAAAAAGTAGCCGTAAATGACTTGTCCATACCTTGTGTCCTCTATACACATCTGCCTAACCTTCCATGCACCTTTTTATGCACCTTATTACCCCCCCTCCTCATATTTTGAACTGGCTATCTCAAGTACTGGAGTACTTTCCTATATTAAGTACTTAAAGGCAGTCTGTCACCAGAACCCAGCATGTCAACTCAGATGTGTTAGGGTCTCCTGAATCAAACCGTGTCTCCCCTTGAATCTGTGTCTCTGTTGCCGAAGTGTTGTCATTTTTGTCAATATGCAAATGAGCTCTTTGGAGCAATAAGGGTGTTGCCGTTGCTCCAAGGAGCTCATTTGCATACTGACAACAAAGACTATATTTTGGCAATGGAGGCCCAAGGGGAAAACACTAATCGCTTCAGGTGACCCTAGCTTATCTATCTGCTGGGTTGGGTTAATATGCTGGGTTCTTGTGTCAGACTCCCTTTAATGGCTGTAATGGATTGGTAGGAGAATCTCCCAAAAAATGAGGTGTGGGGACCGCGCTTCACCAAAGATGCTTTATTATACTCAAATAACACAACGCGTTTCGGGGAAATCAGATCCCCTTTATCAAGTGTACAAGAGACAGCCTGAGGAGGTAGGCTGTGAGAGCTGAAGTGAATTCCCCACACCTCATTTTTTGGGAGATTCTCCTACCACTCCATTACCTGTATACCGTCTGGATCCAGGAGATTCTGACGCCTAGAGGTTCCGCAGCTCACATATACCAAAACATACACTGGATCCATCCACTATGTTAGTTGTGGGCCAGCACAACTTGAAAAGGTGAGAAACCCACCAATACAAACATCCATAATATCTAACTATCCTGGTTGTGAGATCACCAATTGATGGGGTACTGTTTACCATCAGACCCAGTCAGTTGAACACTCACTATAATATAGACCAGTGCTTTTGTGTTACTTAATAGCTTTCCACCATACTTTCAGTGGATGATCCTTGTTGTTTCTCTAATCATTTGACTACCTCCTGTTCTCAACACAACTATCTATGGACAACCTATTTTTTAAGCAATATTACGCTATGTTCCGCTCGGCATTGTTGTTTTTATTTTTGTTTTGAAGTATACTTTAATGGCTGTAGGCACCTTTTTGAGGGCTTTTTTGCTTAAATGCATGTAATTTTCTCTATAAGTAATTTTTGTAAGTAGGTTTCATGCAAATTTGCAACCAGTTGTCTTTATAGCTTACATGTATTCTCTTACATAGCAAGCTGCTCTGTCTATTTCAGTGTGAAATCTGTCAGAAAAGCTTTCTGATGGCTCAGTATGTAGCCCCACTCTTCGCTCTCCCATAAAGCTGACATCCCTTTTGATCTAAATGAACTCATTTGTTAAGATCTTGACTTATATTTGTGTGTAGAGCAGAGAGAACTCTTGTGACAGTTTTACACTGAGTGGGACTGGGCAGCATGCAATGTATGAGGGTACATGCAGACTGCTAAAGACAAATGTTTGAAGATTTTTAATAAAGCTCAATTGCAAAAAAATATTTTTAGGAAAAATATCCAAGATCGGGAAGCTTTCTGACTCTTTAACAAGAACATTTGCTGTTGCTGCAATAAGGAATGATGTATCCCCTTGCTGTATATAAGGAATATTAGAAGTCACTGCAGAGATCATTACCTGTATAAATGCCCTTGGCTTGTGGCATTGTGCCTTTATAGTCATGGTGACATCTAATCATCTTATCATTTACAGTAGGAAGGACAGGATCTCATATATTAACCCTGTTTGATATATTAACAGTTTTGATTTTACCTATCCCTTTGTCCATATAAATCCCGCACAGTAAGCCTAGGTTCACTTGATATATTAACCTCTTACCCTTCAGTTTCCTTTTCCTTTAGCCGAGGTGCTTCGTGTCCTCAGAGTACATAGTAAGGGTTGGGGAAAGACTCAATTGGGTCAAATTGAACTTCTTTCTTTGTATTGTGTTGATCCAGAAGAAGGTTTAGATTTACATAAATAAATGCTAGATGGACAGAACGGACAAGCATCTGAGCACTTGGTTCATGGCCAGAACCAGAGCCTGACTGCAGACACACCAAGGCAGCCACGTACTGCAGACTGCATTGTATGCATGTATAATAATGCGTTGGTTGGCTGCTTCTATAGAAATCACAAAACATGTCACTTTTGGAATCATTTTTAAGCACTGGCACATTGTAAATCCGTCGCTGTAATAGTCTAATCACACATTGCTTGTTTTTCAGGGATGAGAGCGGTCGGGTGCTATGCGGAGTCATGAGAATTGGCCTGGTTGCCAAAGGCTTACTCATTAAGGAGGATATGGAGCTAGAGCTGGTTCTCTTGTGTAAGGAGAAACCAACAGAGAGCTTATTAGTAACAGTACGAGAAAACCTTCCTCTACAGATCCAGGTGAGACACCATGTCAGCCGGCTTTATGGACGTGCCTACTAACACTATTATTAGTAATGGCATCATTTACATTCGGGTCAGGAAAACCGTACATTTTGCATTGTAATTTACATAGTGTCTATGTATGTCCTTTGTGACACTAGTAAAACACTGGGGTAAATTATGGCTCCCACCTACCCAAGCTCCTAGCTGGAATAGATTTGAGTTTCTGGCATATGGAGGGCAGGAGATGCATGTACTTTATATTAAAGGGGTTTTGCAGCCCCAAATGCATTTTGATACTGGTGACCTATCCGCAGAAAGCAGATCTTTTGGGGTTCAACACCTGGCTTTGCAGCGATCCGCCAATCTGGCACTGGAAGCAATAGCAGTAGACAGGAAGTGGAAGCAGCTCTGCGCCTATTCAAGTAATAGTAGTGGGGCTGCAGCTCCGTTCACTCTATAGTGGTGGCACAAGGGAACTGCAGCTTCACTCCTATTATTTGAAAAGGAGCAGAGCTATATCCATTTCCCGTCCACTGCGGATCTTTGCGGGTTCCGGGTGTTGGATTTCCACAGATCAGATACTGATGTGTCATGTGGATAGGTCATCAGTATCAAAATGCATCTGAGGCCAAAAGACCCCTTTCAGAGGCATATGATAGCTCTACCTCTACTGTGGCACATAGGGAATCTGGACTGGTCTAAGAAACACCAGTCTAAATAAATTTCCCCCAGAGTGTTTACATTTTTGCCCTATAGGTTTACACAGGATCTCTGGGTGTTTTTATGTGACATTGGTCAATGTGCTACATGGAGAAGTGACTTATAGAGAATCTGACATGTCTTAGTAAATACTTGTATACAGATGTGTGAATAAAGTCCTAAGACAGACGTGTCTGGAGAGCAGTTTTGATCTTTATGAGGCATGTATGTTATTTGCCTTGTGTAACCTCCTTCTGTATCCTTCAGAAACTCACAGAAGAGTCCTACGAAGTGGAGCACTCCATAGAAGACTCCTCCCTAATCATCCACAATGCAAAGGAACCCAAGTTAACCCTTAAAGTTATACTAACGTCCCCATTGTTCCGAGAAGAGGAGGACCGAGCAGGTGGAGGTACTTGGGTTTTCTTCTGTCGGATGTTGTGAGGACCAGGTTGCTTAGCCGTGTACACCAGCCCTCTCCTACATTTAGTACTGCTTAGAGATCTGTCGTACGTGTAGATGACTGTCTATTTTTTTTCTGGTCACTGGTACTGAAATGCACATTGAGACAATGTATTGATCACTTTCAGATAGTCAATGTTGTTACATATATTGTCTTATTTTAAAGTCTTTCATTTTGTGGTACTGAACAGATTCTGCTACACAACCTCAGTGCTGTATGTCGGCCCTCAGTAACATACTCCTATACCGTACCACCCGTCTCCCGCCATATAACATATGACTTTTTATTCGTTGCTTTGACAAATTGAATTGAGCCTTTTCATAATGTGCTTGTAGCAGCTATGAGGTTGGGTAAGTCATAAGTAACATAGTACTAATGTGCTCATGATTTTCTTTATTTTTATTTCTCTTTGTTCCCTCCTTCCCCCCTCTTCATTTTACGGTCTGTAATATTTGCTTCAGCTTCCCAAGCCTGTCCCTACAAACTTGCCAAGCAACACTGGACCTATGTCAGACCTTTGACCAACAGGCCACACTCTGTCATGTCAACTGAGGCAGCCAGCCCACCTGGGCAAGATGGACTCCCTGTCGCTCCTCCCATCTTTCTAGCCCCACCCTCTACTTTCTGTCCTTCCCACGAACATCAGCTATACAGTGTCAAATGTTGGTCAGTTAGAAATGTCAATGGGACCATCTGGGAAGAATCGGAGACAATTGAAGACCTTAATTGTATACATTCGCTCATGCTTCAATGGAATGTGATGATGGTACAGACATTACTAGGGGAATGCAGATACTATACAAAAATTACCGATTTGTCACCGATCACTGCTTGACCTATAAGATGTAATACTTCTCTTAGGTTTATGAAACCCGTTACATGCTTTACATGGGTTTTCCAGGAATAGGTTCTTTCTGCAAATATTATCACTAACCAATACATTTCCTAAAAAATATATAGGCAAGTGATGTCACGACTAGGCCTCTGCTGGATGCCTTGTCACTTCAGGTGGCCATACACATTAGATAGAAGGTGGATTGTTGCATGACGTTTCACAGCCTCACACATATTAGTACTTACAGTTGTTCATACTGGCCATACGTGTTCAGTGACACCAGGCGAATGGCGAGCAATCTTCCTATAAGGAAAGATGGTTTGTGGACGAAATACCTTTTTTCCCCCACTGTCGGACTTCTTTCCAGGTGATGACTTTGTGTCATTGGTAGGCTGAAATGATCATTCATTATTAAATGGGTTTTCCGCCCCCCCCAATCGAAAGGATAGGTCATCAGTATGGGATCTGTTGGGGTCAAACACCCAGACCCCGCACAGATCATCTGTTCGGAAGCTGCTAGTGGACAGATGGCACGTGCAGCACTGTTCCTATTCATGTAATATGACTGGTGTTGAGGGTCACCAGGACCACCGCTAAGCAGTGGACGGGGCTGCTTCTCATCGAATACTTGAGTAGGAGCAGTGCTCGTCCACTAGCACCTTCCGGCACCCAGAGGCTTCTAGAACAGATGATCTGTGCGGGGTCTGGGTGTGGGACCGCGACGAATCACATACTGACGAATTACTCTGTGGATAGGTCATCAGTATGAAAATTCAATTTTAGACCAGAAAACCCCTTTAAATGATTCCTGACTAAGGTTTGTTATGGTTGAAATCGTCCTTTTTTTTTTTATTAACTTTAGTCTATTGTGTATGGGCATCTGTATTGTCCATCTCTCTCGACCAAATTGTCTATATTTTTAATCATTGTAAAATTGGTAAGGGATAATATTTTTTATTTTTGTACATGGCATAAAACTCTATTCCAGGAAAACCCTGCCCATCAGTCCAGCTCTCCTTCACCTGACAGCTGTTCCTTCGACTTCCCCATACACATACAGGTTGGGATTGGCAGAGTGTATTTGTCTTGCCACTGCAGTTTACTTACCCTGAGAACAACAGGATTGGGTATTGAAATTCAGTGTTCCCTTCCTTTCCTTAACATCTTCTCTTGGGCAGAGTCGGCCATTATACACATAAAATAGGTAATCCCACTGACGGGTTTGGACGACTTTTCTCCTATGTGTAGGGTGGCCTTTAATGTGCAGCCTACTCCTCCTCCCCCATCATGTCCTGCCTGACAGTCTCTTAGACAGAGGTTGTATTGGGACCGCAGGTTATAGACCACAGCCTTGTGGAGCCAATTCAACTGCACTTCTACTCTTCAGAGTACCATAATCCGGCATAATCCTCCACAAGCCTTCTACTTGAGAAGAATATACCAGCTGTTGTAGAAGCACACATACACATACAAATCTTTAAAGAATATTTGCCCCTAAAATGCATTACAAAAAATAAGTTCAATATAACTCCCTGAGTTAGCTTCTTCTATCAAGTGGTTAAAAATTTCATGATGTAATATGTGTTTCTCAAATGCAGAGTGAGAATATTGTTTGGGGCAGTGTCATCCCAATTTCTCAAATTTTAAAGCAGATCTGTCCTATTATTCCCCGTTTTTACAAAGCCTAGGATAGGGAGGGCGCCACTGAGCTCAAGGATATATCTATATCTATATAGATATAGATATATCTAATATATATATATATATATATATCTGCTCCCTTGCCCACACACAATGATTGACAGCTGTAACGGTCAGTCTCTGGATGGAGGAAGCAGGACTGTAGGGAGTATATCAAGGGGTTTTCCAGTAATTCCAGCAATTGATAGCCTATCCTTGAGATAAACCATCAATATCTGATCGATGAGGGTCTGTAAACAATGTGGCGGACACAGCAGTTACCTTAGCTCTGTAGCTCCTTTAGGCAGCCGATTGGAGAGGTTGCCTATTGTGACCTCCAGCAATCTGATATAGATGGCCTATCCTAAGGATAGGCCATCAAGCTTGAAGAACTAAAAAAAAAAACATTGAGCCTTAAGAAACACGTTAACTTTTTCTTGCTTTTTTTGGTGCAGAATTTCCTGCAGTTTTTTTGAGTCAAAACCAGGAGTAGATGCCACAGGAATGGGAAATACTCCTTCCTACTCAATCCAATTTAGGGGCAAAAAAGCAGCAAAATCTACACCAAAAAATCTACAGAAACTAAATGTGTGTCTTAAATTCTTTTTGTATGAAACTGAAGCAAACAAATATATATATCCCTGAGCTCAGTGAGGTCTTGTATGCTATCCTATCAAAAAGCCCCTTAGTTATGCAGTCCTATAACCCCTTACCTTTTATTGCTGCTTAAAGGGGACCTTTCACCACCTTCACCAAATCTATTTCATTGCATCCTTTAATATGCAGCGCTCCACTGATTCCAACATAGTTGGAATTTTATTTCTATCCCTTGCCGGTCCCGAGAAATCATTGCTGTTAGTTTAAACACAGTTATGCTCTCTGCTGTAAGGTGGGCGGTCCTGGCGCAGAAAGACAGGGACCGCCCACCTGACGGCACAGAGCATAATTGTTCTGAATCTAAGAGTAAAGATTGCTCGGGAACGGTGAGGGCTAGAGAAACATTTCCAACTGCACCAGACTCCGTGGAGCAGTGTCTATTGAAAGATGCAAAGAGCTGGAGTTGGTAGAGTCGTGAAAGGTCCTCTTTCATTAGGCAGATTTGCCATATTGGTTGCCACACTCAGAATCATATATTAAAGTTGTATTATATATTCTGACCACAGAACAGCGCTCCTTTGGGATTTATATTGTCCTGTGAATTTTTGCTATTAGGTGGCTTTTCTCTTTTAATGTTCAGTCATTTTACACTATCATCTACAGATCCCGAGCCCTCCCTCACTCCCGCGATCAGGCTTTGTATCTGTATTCCCTTATATGATATAACTGCAATTCACACATCCATCATGATCTGGGTATAACTGACCAATATTTCCCGAGGTATGGTTTTTGACTATGCTAATCTATATCCTAACAACACCGAGCAGCGTAGGTGCAGTGGACCTGTCCTGTGTGTATTTCATGCAGTCAGAATGATGCTTGTGTCTTCATGGGCTGACCTCATTTTATATCATTCTGCTGGTGTTTCGCTCTGTTATGTAATGGGACCTTCCTGCACATCTTCTGTTGTACTTGGGACATGGTGTGTCTGCTCTCCAGTCATAGGATAGGCGAAATCTAGGTAGGGTCTAGACGAAACTAGACATAAGAGTCAACAAAGGTTATAGCTATATACACTAGTCTATAGACTGAAGTGGGGCCGCTTGTATCGTATAGGTTTTAGGTGACTTTAGAATACACTGCAGCGAACGTAGTCCATGAAGTTATTGCCTTTATATCACTTATTGCTATATATATATATATATATATATATATATATATATATATATATAGTCATTCTGTTATACTACAGTATTAGCTTAGGGTATATACAGCTGGTTTAATAATTTTAACAGAATTAGAGTTTATATTAAACACTATTTTTTACCTAAATTGTTAAACACTTCTGTGCCAAAAATTGATAGTGGTCCAACATTCATTTTTCTAAGATAGGTCTGTAAATCCTGCTCTTACGTTTAAGACATAATGGGGTCGATTTATGACGGTGGAGGGTGCGCCTCATTTATGAGGATGCACATACCTCCTCCACTGGGGTCGCGGAATGAGCCGGCGTAGATTTCTGACATCACTTGATATCTGTCTGGTCGGTGGCACCACACTTGCCAGGCTTCTCGTGACATTTCAGGAAAATGTCATAAAAGAGAAAAAACTTACAAAATATTAACTTGCACAAACAATGCAACTTTTTCATGCCTCATATGGCAAAATTGGCATACAAAGCATGATAAACCTGCCCTAGTCTGTTTGCAGCCACCACTAGAGGGAGCTAACAGCATACTGTTAGACATTGAACAAAATAACAACACTGTAGGCAGTAAGCTCCCTCTAGTGGTGGGTGTAGGTAGCCAGCATGATATCTTTTAAAAGAGTTGTCTAGCCAGACAAAATTTTTTAGAAAAGAGCTGGGCATGTTTCCCTGGTTCCGATGCCTCTTGGCGGTCCTCCCAGAAAACGTTTCTGCTCCAGTGATGATGTCAGTACTTGTGATCGCTGCAGCCAATCAGTAGCCAGATGGTCATATGTCAACAGGAAGTAGATCCAGGAAGCTTTGGAATCGGATTGGCAGGGGACCTTATTTAATAACTTTCTGCGCTGTTTTCTAAGCACTTCTGCTTGGCTGGACAACCCCTTTAAATATATTAGCTCCAAGCACTATAAAGCTATATTAAGAAATAAATCGGCCTTGAATATTGGGTTAATAGGTGGAGATTGGTGTAAAAGTTACTGCTTTGTTATTCTGCTGTTAGTGGTCGTACATAGACTAACTTTATTCATGGATTTATTTTTTTCCTAAAAGGTGAGACACCATTATATTCTGCCTTAACACACTCAGGCTATGTGCAACTGGTCCCTGATCATAAGAGCCGATTCTCAAAAATTGGAGCCTCTGTGAACAAGTCTGGGCCTAGCTTCCTAGCAGAGCATGAAGACACTTCATTCTAATGATGTTAATGTACAAGACAGTCTGATGCAAGTCTGTTTTCTTCTTGCCCTCACCCCATGATCCTTTCATCTGTACTTTGGATAGGATTCTGCGCACAGGTGCTGACTGGCTGCACAAAAATGCTGTGCTAGAGGGTAATAAACCAAACGCATCTTGTAAATGATGTCCTGCTGAGCACTGGGAGGTGGTAGAGTGACAGTACGCTATTGTGTAGGACCACAATGATGGTAGTAGGGTAGCCAGGGAACCAGGAACACCCTCCTAAGCATGTTATTGTGAGAGTATACAAGGCTGCAGACACATCGTAGTACACAACCCAGTCCACCATGATCACAACAACTAGTCAGCTTGTTAGCACCTCTTTGAGGTGTTGAGATCTGTACGATAAAGCTCAAAAAGATTTTTTTCTTAGAAGACGGTGACATTTTTTCCTTGGAAACCGACCTTACAAATGCTACACAGCCCAGCAGGTGCAATAACCGGTGCCAGAACCTTAGGCTAAGGCCCCACGTTGCAGAAAAGCTGCTTTTTATGTTGCAGATTTTGCTGTGTGTTTTTTTTTTTTTCCCCTTTATATTTCCCTTTATTTAAAACCACTAAATTTGCTACAAAAAAAACAGCTTTTCTGCAACGCGGGGCCTTAGGCTGGTTTCATACAAGACATTTTTAAAACAAAGTTTTGCAGCCAGATCCTACAGGTTATTCAGTAAGATATTTTTTTTTTTTGTTAAAGCAGCTAGTTCTGGCTATGGTGTTTTTGTTTTTTTTTCCCTATTGATTTAATAATAGGGGAATAAACGGCAGAAAAAAAAAGCAGGCAAAATTCTCTCTAAAAAAAAACCCACCAAATCCAAAAAAAGTCATAAATAACTACATGTTTTTTATGGTGTCTTTTTCTTGTTTAAGAAATAAAAAAAACACCATAGAAAAACTATGTGAAGGTAGTCCTAGGATAAGCTGACATGGGATTTTTGGAATCAAATTTGAGGCCGATACTCCGCAGCACTTACAGTGGTAGAAAATTGGATGAGATTTTACCAAAATTTTGTTGTGGTTTGTGATTTTTGGGTTTTTTGTTTTTTTTTGCTCCATACATGTGTGAGCATACTGTTTAAAACCGGTTGGAAAGGAATTTGAGGTGATCTTCTACCTCTGCTTCCTCTCCAAATTCCAGCCCAGAGGAAGGTGGACCTTCTGCTTTCCTCGGTGGGTTTGCGCGCTGATAGCCACAAAATCCACGGCAAGATCGAGCAGCATGCTGAAAACAATGCGAGGCAGGCTCCAACTGGAATTCAGAGCTGATTTTGAAGGGGAATCTGGCCTCAAAATCAGCTCCAAATTCATCCATTTGAATCTAACCTTAGGGCATGTGAATATGGCAGATTTTTTTTTCTGCCTCTGAATCTTATTTGCAGTTTGACTTGCTGCTTATCCACAGATTTAGTCCCATGGGTGGCCACTCGCAACTTTTTTTTTTCATAGTTTAGATTTAAAATCTGCACCGTATGAACTACGACGTGGATTCTCATTGATAATAATGGGGCATAGATTTTATGTAGATTTGACATAGATTTCAAAACACTGTGTGAACATGGACTTAAAGAGGACCTTTCATGTCCTGTACGATGTGGCATATTATATACAGAACTGAGCAGTACATTTCTATAGACTTGTACTGTAAAGGGATGGGGTCCTCACCGCCCAGCGCTGATGCTGAGCTGTACGTCCGGCCCCTCTGACAGATACCTGCAGAACTAACAATGGACTGAATTCAGAGCATATAATATGTCACATCATGGAGGACATGAAAGGTCCTGTTTAAGGATCGGGGGGGGGCTACATATACCCTTCTTACATCCCCTGGTTGCAGTGGGTAGTCGGGTACTTAGTAGTATTTTACCTGGATATGATAGAAGTGCAGGCCAGGGCATAGCTGAGTGACACAGAAGCCCGTCAGATCCTGTGCTCAGTCATTTGCAGACCCCGCCACATGTAATAGGCTTTTCTAATGAGTGTTAAACGAGTTTTAAATGCTTGAAATTACCATTTGCGTGCAGGAGGCTTAGCCATAGCATGCACAGGCCGCCCGGAGATCACATAGTAATGCCTAATGAGTAATAATTAATGTCTTATCTGCCCTGCCAACGCCATTTACCAGGAAGGGAACATATGCAAATCATCTGCTCATTATTTTGCAGATCTTTCCAGGCTAGACTAGAAATTCACACACTCCGTCTTTGCCTAAAAGTGCTCCTCAGCCCCGATGCCTGTGGTATTGTAAGTTTCCGAATGTGTCTGCTATCTAGGCTAAGCCTGTGTTTTTTTTTTGTTTTGTTTTTTTTTTTTACACCTGAAATCTCCAATATCAGCAAGAATGAGCACAGCCCCGGCAGTCTATTAGGAGGATTAGCGGAATATGTTAGCTCTGCAACTCCCAGTGCCTGTCCAAGACCTTCAATCCATTGTACCCCTGACCGCTCTTATCATCCAAAAGATGTTAATGCTTTACCCAAAAGTGATGATTTCTGGTTTTCTGGAGATTAGCACATTTTTGCAGCCTTTCAGTCTGTGATTTCAGTTCTTCATAACCACTCATTTACTGTAGTTTCTTTCCGATTTATATGTGAACTTGGAGCAGATGTTCACATTGAAATGGCTAAATCCATGTGCTTTGCAAGCTATGCCTGGGACCCCCCCGGTTTAAAGGTGCAGTCCTTCATTCAGACTTTGTTTTTTGTTTTTTTCGGGACCAGTCGAATACTGGGATCAGTGTTGGTCCCGCAGCTGGCCCACTGATCTGTCTTGTTGACATGCCATATTAGACATTTTTGGCACGGTGTTCCTTTTACCTTTCGATCTTAGAAATGTCAGCTTTTTTATCTTCCAAATTAGAAAAACAACCTCCGAGCCCCAGGCCTAGGAGCTACTGTATACTTTGGCCATAGTCGTAGTGTAACAGGATTACTACACTATTGATCCATTATACAGATACTACCAGCGCACTACAATACCCACTGACGTATAATGGGGTCCGTGTGGGTCCCGTCATGGTCTGTCATTGTAACCGGAAAAGTAGCACAGCAGGAATCGCTATTATTACCACACAAATGTGAACAGAGCCTTAGCAGTTGTGTATAAGGAGCCGTGACCTTCCTGCCATGTTTTTTCTAGTAAATACTTTCATTTTTTTATGAATATCAATTTTTTACTTATAACTCTGTGTTGTGTCGTTCCTCTGTTATTTCTCCTAGAAGTATATGGCTAAATTGACAATTGGGTGTTACCAGTTGGCTACATAATCTCACATTGTCCAATCAGTGCTGGCAGAACAAACCGTATAGGAACATACCCCTTTGACAACAGGAATGCACTCAGTTGTCAATTTATTCATAAAGTTCTCGTAGGTCCGGGACAATACAAAGTTATAAGGAAAGTTGCTCCAGAATTGAGACTTCATGGGGAATACAAGTATTTACTAAAACAACATGTCAGGAGAGGCGAGATGTCCACTTTAAGGCTTTGTTCACAACTAGTATTAAAGGGGGTTTCCAAAACTAAAAAAAATGAACCTATCCTTTAAGATAGGTAAGTAATATCATATCTGTGGGATTCTGACACCTATCATCCCACTGATGTTGTTCTAGGCATCCCATACACAGAGAATGGGACAGGAAGAGGACAGCGCTGTTCTCTGTGAAGTGGCTGACTAAGTCACTGCAGCTAAGCTCCCATTCAAATGAATCTGCAATTCCTGACCTGGCCACTAACACAGAGATTAGCGCTGTCTGCGCCCTGCTGCATTTCCAGTTGCTGAGACCAACTGATGATGGGGATTGTTGGGTGCGGGACCACCACCGATCTGGTCTTGGTAGTCTACTCTTCAGTCATTGATATTTTTAGCTTGGAAACCCTTTTAATGGGATCCATCTTTCCAGTGTGTTTGACTGCAATTGGTCTGCAGAAACCCTCCACCTCACATTATGTCATCCAGGATTCGTCTGTATCCATTTGATGACGGACGTTACATTTTTGGTTATATACATATACGCTCTTAAAGCAACAACGCGTGTACATCTACGTCATCCTCCTTTAGGATGATAGCGGGTTCTTTAAGCTTATATCACGTATGGCCATAGATCATCATTCCTGACCTGAGCTGCATTTCTATGAGACAGATTGTTCATGCCTTGCCGCACCTTCTGTGTTTTATTTATTGGACTGCACCTTTAAACCTTTGCCAGTATCCCCTAAGGGGGACCGGGAGTATCTAATCTGAGCTCTGACGTTGTGAACATGTTAGCAAGAAACAATGCAATGCAAACATCTGCTGTGGAGTTCGTCAGGACGGAAAATATGTCTGTAGCACTTCTGACGCCGGGGCGAAGGTTTCCGAACAGTCACACGCAGCGAAACTGCAAGTCCCCCTCTCCTCATAGCACACGTTTAGCCACCATCTAAACAATGCAATATTAATGCATCAAATCTGATAGCGTTTGATCTTTTTTAGACGGCAGGATTTCATTTTGATGTTTTCGCCATCAACCTGTGAGCTTCATTAATGAGGGAGAATATCAGAATCGCAGACGCCGCGAATCCCCTCTCCAAAGATTAAACAATCTGACATGTTCCCTAGATAGACACTTTATAGAATGTAATATACATGCATCAAATCCTAGACTACTTTTATGTCTGCACATGTATCTATAGTGTTGCAGATCCAGATTTTTACAGTGTACTTATGCCGCTTTATGGCATGTGCCACATTGATACACGAGGCCTATTGCATAAAGGCTCTGGTATCTGATAGGATCTGATTGGAAACATACAGCCGCTGTCACATCTGTTCACTTCGGGTTATAGATGTGCCTTACGGATCACCAAAATTCATAATAAATGGAAAAATAGGTTATAAAAAAAATTATACAGTGCATTACATTTCCTTGATATCGTCATAAAGGCCTAGAGAAGAGCCTTGTGAATCTAAGGATCATGGGTTATGTATTGTACTTGTCGAAATTCCCATATAGTACAGTAAAGGGTTGCTAGGAATGGAGGAAGCACCAGCGCAAAATAGTTGCCAGCGCTTTCCCCACTGGAGGGAAATTTTATACTGATAGTGGCGTAAACGCTTTTAAATCTCTAATGTACATCTCCAGTCAAAAAGTGGGTTAGGGCATGTTCACAAATAATATATTTTTTTTTTTCTTGGCTTTTTGATGTGATAATTTGCTGCTGTGGTTATTCACACAGTGCAGCTATTTTTTTTTTTTTGCTTAATTTTTGAGTTTTTGTAGATTTATTTATTTTTTTTAATTTTGCTAATGCACCACTACTGCTACATGTTAACATGTCCATCAGGTAATTCTCCCTACCACAGAATTGGGTGCCTGGTTACCCATAGGATCAATTGCACCTGTTAAGGGAATATTTTTTAAGCCTGAGGTTTTTTTTTTCGCTGCCAGAATTTGCCGCCAATTCCACTTGTGCAACATGCGGCTGTTGCTGCAGATTCGCCTTGTATTTCAGCTCTGAAAACGGTGACATTTGTGATGAAAATCTGCAGCAGAAATAGACACGCTCTGGATTTTAAAGCCCAAATTTTCGAGTCAATTTCTGTTCGGAAAAATGTGTTAGCACGTGGCTGAGAATTGTTAACCTCTCATCGGCTGTAGTTTTTAGCTGGTAAAAACCGCGTGCAGTCTACGGGCTAGTAAAAATGGCCCAGATGACACATGGATTGGTATCTGTGGTTTTCATTGACTCATTCATTGAAAAAGTACAGACAGGTATAGGGCCTGCTCCATATTTTGCGGCTCTTCAATTTGGCCCAGATGCACAGCAGCAAAAACTACTGCTGTGTGTATGGACCCGTTGAAATATTTGGTTCTGTACTTTTATATGCAATTACGAATAAAAAAAAGTATGGTCATGGCCTTCTACTGTGCTGCTGTTAAGGGAGTCATGCAATGAAGGAGGAACCAATTTGAGATCCCCTTTACGTGGATCCCAATGTTAGTTTTTCCTAATCTCATAGTAAGGGGGCATTCACACTACCGTTGGTGACCGTCAGTAGAGTCCGTTACAAGATTTTAGCATCGGACACTAGCTGAACCGTCAGAAATCCGTTAAAATTTCCATTCATTTCAATGGGTTTTTATATTGTGTCCGTTTGTGTCCATTTACACCCAATCCGTCAGAAGTCCGGTTTTTTTTCGCAGACAAAAAAATCCTACATGCAGGACTTTTTGTCCGTTTGAAAAAAACGGATTCTTGACGGACAGCAAGTGTCCGTTATTTTTTTAACATTGAGGTCTATGGGTAACAGACTTATAACGGACAGTAAATGATAGCCATCAGTTACTGTCCATTATTTTATGTCCGTTTTTTTTCCTGCGCATGCTCAGAAAGCAGAAAAAAAAACAAAAAAAAAAGGACAGTGTTAAAAAACGGACACTAACTGATGCTATAACTGATGCTAATGTGTCTGTTTTTTTTAACTAATCCATTAATCGGATCAGTTAAATAAACGGACACATTAACATCAGTTAGTGTCTGTTATGATAGGTGTCCGGTTTTTTTTTGTTTTTCTTTTTTTAACGGACACTATCAGAACGGACATAAACGGTAGTGTGAACCCTGCCTAAGGCCTCATACACACAACTGTACTTTTTATCCGCAATTGCAGATAAAAGTACCGACCCATACATTTCAAAGGCCCCATACACACCAAGTGTAAAAACACCAATCCGTGTGTCACCTGTGCTGTTTTTGCTGACCTGTAGACTGCACACAGTCATGTGCTTGGAGCCTTAGATATCCACTAGTACTATTTACATGTACCATGTAGATTCTACCTATGGCTGGACTGCTGCCTGGCTGTACATATATACACTATATTATTTAGTTTTGGTCTCTGTGTACACACACGCATTGTATCCCACTGATAAGGCTTAGCTTTTCCTCCAGCTATAATGACTGCTCACATTATGATGGATAAAACATCTCCTGCTCATGAAATATTGGTGGATCTAATGGCTTTATGCCGGCAGTATTTACTATTCAGATTTATAGCTTTCATTTTAACCTTGCTGTGGGGAATCAAACTGTATTAAATGATATTAATGCGCTGCGGCCGTACGTACGGCCGTCCAGCGAAGGCCTCGCGCTGTGATATTCTCACCGTCTCCCCCGATTATATGTCATCGCAACGCTTTATCCGCTCACTTATTTACTTAATCATGTTCTCCCCCCCCCCCCCCCCCTAAATAAAATGTCGTAAGGAACACTCGGGATGAGATTAGAAATCTATTGTGACCACGGTTGTGGCAGGGAAAGTCAAGAAGTGCTATTTGCCTATTTTGGCGTCCTGAAACATGTTGTGCATTTTTAATAAGATCCCAGATGGTACATAGCTGTTATCGATTTGTAAACTGGAAGTGAATGCCTCCTTTGCTTTGTGTTGCACATTACTACTTGAATGGCCTTTGGATAATATAACCGCCGTGCACTTTGTGAACCATTCAGTTTCTCTGGGAGTCTTATTAGCTTGTTCAGATGCTGCCATACTCTTCCTGTGACAGAATCCCCTTGGTCAAATTGTATCTGTCTTTTTTTTTTATCCCATCTTATCAGTAGAAAATGTTGCGATGAAAGATCCTCCGGACTTATTGGACAGGCAGAAATGCCTGAACGCCTTGGCGTCTCTGCGACATGCCAAATGGTTTCAGGTTGGCTATTTGTTCTTACCTTATTGTTATTGTAGCCTTATGAGGTTTTCATTTAATTTCTTTACGACCTCATGAATTCATGCACTGTAATCCATTGTAATAGATCTGAGTAGTATTTAATTCTAGATTTACTTTTAAGTCATGCTTGCCAAGCAGCAGTGCCATCGGTGCGGCCTACCGGGAACCGCTTGCCATTTACCACTTGGGATGGCTTCCGTTTTTTTTTTGACGACCAGTGCCCATGTGAATGTCACTATGTGGCCGCCTGCCCGGGCTCACCAGTGGCACTGTTGCTGTCCAGATGGGTTTAGATTCAGTAGTGCTAGCTGACACGTCATTATCATGAGGCTACAAAAGCAATCTTTACATGAAGCTTTTCAGTTCTATTTAAAGCCTGACCTTTCTAAAAATGGATGTTTTTGCCATTCGGTAATTTTCTTTGCATGAATTTAATCATTTACTACTCAGTAATCACATTAAAGAATCTGTCCGAGGCCTTTGTAGGTTAAGGTAAAGAGTGAACACAGCAGCAGAACTGGAACCATTTTGTCTATTCCAGGCAAGAGCAAATGGATTAAAATCTTGTGTAATTGTACTCCGCATTCTGCGCGATTTGTGCAACAGAGTCCCCACCTGGGCGCAGCTGAAAGGATGGGTGAGTTTGTCTCTAGCGGTATGGGGGTGGGATCCAATAAGTGGTAAAGGAACACTAAACACACAAAAAAGGACCCAGCACATCCTTTCCTGGCAAAATACATTAAAAAATCTTCTCCATGCCCCATAAGTACAGCCCTATTGCAGTCCTTTTATCAGTATTGTGTCTGTAAGACAACTGTCTGGAGCAGAAGCTCTACACTGTGCCCTGTCTGCAGGGCAGAAGGTTTAAAGGAGTTTTCCAGGACTGTCATACTCAGTGTTGTGTCCTCTTCAGTACTTACCAAGCACAGCGCCGTACATTGTATAGTGGATATGCTTGGTATTGCAGCTCAGCCCCATTCATCTGCATAGGACTGAGCAGCAGCATAGCCATGTGACCAATGGACGTAATGTCATTGGCCTGGGAGGAGGAAGCAGAGCTCAACCAAGAACTGCAAGCTCTTTGAAAAGCTGATCAGTAAAGGTCCCAGGTGTCAGACTTTAATGTTTTAATATTGAAGGTCTATCCTAAGCATAGGTCGTCAAGATCACAGTCCCAAAAAACCCCTTTAAGCCTCTTCCCTTAATCATTGTCCAGTCCAGTTTGACTCTTTGTATCAGGATCTCGCGGGAGATACTGCAGTCTGACAAACACATTCATTTCTAGGTTTAGTGTTCCTTTAATTGTTACCCCATTGGCATTAGCCCTATGTATCCTAATCCTTTACATTGCAGTAATACGCTGTCATGTATCTTACAGTCACTCTGAATATAGCTCACAGTCGTCCAGGTCAGATCGGTGCTCACCGTCTGAACCATTTCTCTCTTTCAGCCATTAGAAATCATATGTGAAAAAGCAATAGGAACATGTAACAGACCCCTGGGTGCTGGGGAGGCCTTGCGGAGAGTCATGGAATGCCTAGCATCTGGCATCATTTTGCCTGGTAAGATTATTTTTACTACATAGTGACGAGGGTTCATTAGATGTAATTGTACCACAACACATAAGAGGGGTTTATCCCCCTCCCCGCATGTGTGTTCTGGCTCTGGAGTCTTAAAATAGAAGCGCTACATAGCTTACACTCTTTACATCACATGACAAAACCCGCTGCTTAAAGGGTTTAAGTAATGGTTTTCCTTTAAAGTGACTTCTCACCCTTTCTTGTTTTATTTAAAGGGATAGTCGAGCATTTAAAAAAAAATTTTTAAAGCAGCAGATGAGCTCTTAAAGAGGACATTTCATCACCAACTCCAACTCTTTGCATCCTTTAATAGGTCCCGTTCCACTGATTGTGGCGCAGTTGGAATTTTTTCTTCTAGTCCCCACCATTCACAAGCAGTTAGTGCTGTTAAAGGGGATGTCCAGGATAAGCGTTTTTTGCAAGAGGGCTGTGGAAGATGAAAAACAAAAAAACATACTAACCTGTCCCTGGTGCTCCGGTGTCTCCCACCACGGTGCGGTCCTGCTGCTCCCGGGATCATCTTCTGGCCACACATGACAGCTAAGGCCAATCAGTGGCCTAAGGAAATTCTACGGGATGTGACTTTGGCCAAAACAAGACCCAGGAGTAGCAGGACTGGACCACCCGAGGACAGATAAGTATGGGTGTTTGGGGTTTTTTTTTCCCCCTCTTTCCCCAGCCCCCTTGCAAAAAAAAACAAAACAAAAAAAAAACGCTTATCCTGGACAACCCCGTTAATTTTAGCAACCAATATGCTAATTAGTCTCTCTACTCTCGGTTGGGCACTCCTAAGATGGATTAGCTAGTTTGGGACCACCCACCTGACAGTAATGAGCCTAATTAGCATATCTGGTGCTGAAACTAGGTGCTCAGGAATGGTGGGGACTAGAGAAATTCCACCTGCACCATAATCATTGGAACAGCAACTATTAAAATGTGACGGACCTCCTAAATGTCCTCATTTCTAGAGCTGTGGGCCCGGTTTCAGGTCTGGCTCAGTGCTAATTCTAGTTACTGTAGCTGAGCTGCTGTAACCTGACACAGCCCCTATGACCAGTCTTCTTCTGCCTCTGTACTAGTTGTGGCAGCCGCAGCTCCCAATATCAGCTGATCGGTGGAGGTTCTGGTTGTTGGACCTCCATCACTCTGATATTGATGACCTAACCTAAAAATAGGTTCATCTCTAAATCCGCTACATTTTTGGTGACGCTGCAGGAGAATTGAACACTGGCTGATTGATACCCCTGCAGACTATGGCTACGTTGATGCTGAAATCAGCAGACAAAAAAGTCCTTTCAGTTTTAAAGTAACGGACACCATTGGACCCCATTATAGCCATTGGGGTCCCCCGGGCTCTGTATATAACTGCTATTTTTTGCGGTCTGCCTGTCTGTTGTTCTGGTCCTCTGACAGACAGAGCAACAGAAGACGATGCTACGGTAATATGAACTTAGTGTCAGCTAATTGTGAGGGTCCTAGTAGCAGGAGACCAACTTGTTTTGAGTCCCTTTAACTAAAGGAGTTATTCAAGTGGACTATTTATCTCACAGTGAAAACACTTTTTGGAATATTGACAATATTTAAAAAAAAAAAAAAAAAATACAATTTAAAAATTTTTTTCTGTATTTTTCTGTCCATTTGTCTGTTTTATGGAAGCCGTACTATACTGAGATAATAATACGCCGTGCTCCATAATTAGATTGTATGTCTGTAATGCAGGAGGGCCAGGTTTACATGATCCATGTGAAAGAGAACCCACAGATGCCTTGGCCTACATGACCGTGAAAGAGAGAGAAGAGATCACACAGAGTGCACAGGTAATGAAATGCATGTGGCATCTTTATTTATTTATATGTCCCCGTCATATCTATAGCACCAACATACAGTCCCTGTCCCCACTGGGGCTCCCAATCTAGTGTCCCTATCACAGATGTGCGGCGGGTGGAGTGACTAGGAATTGGAGTGGTTTCCTTTGCATCTCACTAAACAGGTGTCTTACCCATCACTTCTCTGTTTCCTGTCATGTCATCCCTTCAATTGTAGGGTTGATCCATGGTTGGTAGGAATGTCTTGTATGTATCATGTGGATTATACCTTATATAATAGTATGACGCAGTGTATTGTAATGTAGCTGTGTACAGTATACACAGAGGTAGTGTTAACATCATATAGCAAACTTGACTTTAAAGAGGACCTTTCACCAAGTGACCTACATTATCTTATAGGCGCTGTCAACCTGTTGGTGTTTATCCAGACTGCTCAGCAATTCTAAAGATATAAGCCCTTTTAGTGTTGATACAAATTAGGGTCTATTAGCCAAGTGGGTGGTGACACTACATGCTATACAGCACACAGAGACCCACACCCCAGAGTAGTTATCCCTGCCCACATTAGTATGCACTAATTTGTATCAACACTAAAAGGGCTTATATCTTTGGAATGACTGAGCAGATTTGGATAAACAAAACAAAAAAATGCTCAGCATGACAAAAATGTAAGCATGTGTGGCAAAAATGCCGTAAAGTAAGAATGCTTTCAGAAATAGAAGGGTTAATAGTTTATTTTTGTCAATAACAAAATGAAGCGAATGAAGAAAAGAGAAATGTAAATCCCATCAATATTTGTTGAGATCAGGGCTCCTTTGGAGGAGAAGTCCTGGAAGTGATCATATGGCCCTGATCTCAGGATTACACAAAGAGACAGAAGGATTGTAGAAGGGCGATTCTTTGGGCATTTTACCTCGATTATGATTAATGGTGATTATTTAGGTCATGCCCCTTTTAAAACCACATTCCTTTTAAAGTCTGAGTATGTGTTTGGCGAACCTCGTGAGATCGCCCGGAGGTTTCGTTCGGACTGAACACATCCAAACCAAAACTGCTATTATACTCTGGGGTCTGAAGAGTATAATAACTAGAGGCCCATGGGAGGTGAGCAAAAATAAAAGCCTGTGTTACTCGCCTCTTCTGGGCTCCGGCACAGCTCCCTATTCTCTTCAGGACTTTTGACTGACTTCGGGGACCGTCGTGACGCATAGACGCAAGCATCACAACACCACTTGACTGCGGAGGCCCAAACACAGACCTGGCGTCAGTCACAAGACTCAAAGAGAACAGGAAGTTGCCCAGGAGAGGTGAGTAACACTGTTTTTTATGTTTGCTCACCTTCCCTGGCCCTCCGACTTATACTCTTATTAGGCTGCAGGTGGCACCTTGCAAATATTGTAATAACCGATCCAAACTAACCGACGTGAACAAAATCACATTAGTTATCTGGGTTGATTGGTTTTGGTTATTTATCGATTATGTCCAGTCCTAGATTGGATCAAGCCCACATCCACAGAAGATCTGTGCTCCATTCTCCAAGATGGCGGGAACTGCCTGCCGAGTTCCTTGAAAAACTGTCAGTAAGTACCGAGAAGAACTGATAGAAGGCAAAGGGCAAAGGTCACACCAAATATTGATGGGATTTTGATTTCACTTTTCTTCATTTTGTTAATTGACAAAAATAAACTTTTCTATTTTTGAACATTTTCTTACTTTGCAGCATTTTTTCTGCACCTGCCTGAAACTTTTGCACAGCACGGTATATGACTTTAGTGACCTATGTAGGACTCCAGGTTTTCAGGGTCACCACTCTATTCCAGCAACAATATGCCGCGTCAGCGTATCTCTAGAATGGAAAATAATTTGTGGGTGTTAAGAGGAAGTTGCTGTCTAGTAGATACCGAGCATTAAACTATTACTGGAAGCTTTGCCCTGCTGTGACCAATCTATCATTTGTGCAACTGCGAAACCCAATGAGACAGATCTGGTGTCATCCTCATCTTCTCCGAATCGTGTGGCGGGGGAGTTTGGACAGCGATTAAAGAAACGCCTGCAATATATGGTTTGGGATCCAGTGATACAGAATACTTGAAATCATTTGCTGCTATAACATGTCCTCAAGGAATTCTGTAGCGAACGTCGTACATTAAATGTCTATTTAAGAAACAATCCACTTTACAAGAAGGAGACCATCTGCAGTTGAGGACCTGAATGACACGGACGTGCTGGGACAGCTCAGCGGTGCAGCTTGGGTCTGAGCCCCGTAGTTTATAGCCTTTAGGAGTTTAGATGGTTCCAGCTCTGAGAATTATCAGACTTGGGTGAGAACTTTGGCTTCATTTCAGTGTCATTGGGAATAAGCCAGAGAGTCAGAGGAGGACAACTATTTCTGGGACAAGGATGTCAGAGCACCCGTCTATTGCATAATAGTTGTCACATAGAAATGCTCCAGCTGTACCCGGCTGTATTCATTCTAGTCATGGTCACTGACACTAGAGATGGGATACGTGGATTCTGCTTCTTTCTTGTGTTGTCAGTGACTACTCTGTGTACTCCATGTATAAAGCAGGATTGAAGTAGTTAGATATAAGCCGAACTTGTCTAACAGGCATTGTAGAAGAGCTTTGGAAAATATTCAGATACGTCTTTAATGCACCAAGATCTGCCACATTTCATAACTCCTTCTAAAGCCTCGAGGACCTGTCTGGGTCAGGAATCTTTAAACCCAAAGCATAGCTATCAGTTTTTACAAATTTCTGACATGACATGGTGCTGAGACCCCCACTGATCGCTATAATGCAGGGGGCAGAAGCGGTGAGCCCTGTGCCCATTCATACCGTGGGTGCATGCTCACGGCCATAGTGGTTTTTACTTTCTGCAAAAAATCATGTCTGCTTTGCATCAATATGCCATCTGCAATCACAGATCTGTAAAAAGTCGTGTCTGATCCTGGCACTTGTATGGGTCCATGCAAATATGGACTGGAATAGGATCTGCTTCATCATTTGCGGATAGTTTCTACGGCCCAGGCACTGTTCAGTAAAAACTACGGCCGTGTGTATGGCGCAAAACCCCTTTTACCTTATCCGACACTCCTTTTTGTAAGTACAACACATGACCATCATATCTCTTCTGCTGGACGGGCAGTCGGTCACAGATTTACTTTTTCTTTTCACAAATTCTCCAAACTTTTTAACATTTTGAACATTCCATCAGATTTCAACCAGAGATCTGGAGCCGTGTGCCCGGCACCGGCAAGTCCCCCTTTACCATGTGCAATTTATTTTCTATGAGATTCTGACCAGACCACAATAGAGGAGTCCTTGTACCAGGAACTACACCCCAAAAAAAAAAAAAAAAAAAAAAGCCTGCTCCACCCTACCTGTCCAAACCTATCTAGCTGAGGTGCACTTCATCAGGCCCCATAAAGAGGCGCTGTCCCTCTCCAGCTCAGCCCTAAAGGGAGAAGGGGAGGACCGCGAGCAAACCAATGGGAACCACCCATGTCTATTAACTCCTTAGCCTACCCAGCACAAATACAAATGAATAACCACATAGTAAACCTGGTTCCCCCAGGTAAATAATAAGACAGAAAAAGGGGGCAACCACCATAAAGGCCTGGACATATGGCTATGCAGTCTGGGACATCTTCCTTACCTGGACAGTGTCAAACACTGTTGCGTTATTAGGCCTTATTCACACTTCCATGTCCGTTTTCCATCTATGAAGTAGTTTTCTGTCCTGTTGTCCACGATTTTGCATTTGTCACCCACCTCTAAGCTACAGTCCATGAAAACTGGACAGCACGTAGACTATCCTGGAAGCTCCATGTTTTTCACAGACCCATTGACTTGCATGTGTGTGTAGTCCAATAACAGAGAAAAACCAGACATGCTTCTGTTTTTTTTTCCTCTACTGAACCTACTCGACTGTGTGCTGTTCATTGAGAACACCGACAGCAAAAACCACTGATGTGTGAATAAGCCCTTACAGAGGTGTTCTCTCCTAGAGGCATTGCTTGTTGGGAAGTCTATGGTGACTTGCCAGGGGGGCCTTAACTTGCCGATTTGTAGTATATTGTGTAAGCAGCTGTTTTAGACTATGAAGGAGCTTACTATAGTAAGAAAGGACAGAAAGGAAATGGTATACCACCACAGTCCTCTTTCCTGTTCACAAAGCACAGAGCAGTGTTCACACAGATGTTTGGCTTTGATATTAGTAGATTTTACGTATTTTATGTTGAATAAACTTTATTCATTATGATCTGATAACAAGTAGACACGCTATATTCATAATCATGAATGACTACAATGGTTCTGTAACAGTAACGTGTCCATGTTGTTAATAACTCTGACTTTTTCTGTCCCCTCTGTTACAGCACGCGCTGCGTTTATTAGCTTTTGGACAGATATACAAAGTCTTGCAGATGGATCCTCTCCCATCTAATAAACCCTTCCAGAAATATTCTTGGTCAAGCACAGACAGGGAAGGTAAGGTGTCAGCGGTGAGAATATTATTTTATGACATTTTTTTTTTTTTTTACAAAGCTATGCTATGGTACATGAAATATGGTATGAGGGTGGTTTTATATGGATACATAGTGTGGAAAAGGTAGAGCCTTTATCTGGGTTTATATAATATTTTAGCATTGTTAACACAGCTTATTTTATGTACCCCAAAATAATACCATTAAAAAACACAGCACACTCTGAAAAAAATAAGCCCTCACCACTCCTTAAACTGGAAAATAAGAATTATGGGGCTCAGAATATGGCAACGCTGTAAGGAAGCGTATATATAAATGTTAGTATTGCTATAACCGTACTGTCCCACAGCATGAAGTTAACATGCCATAAGGTTAGATGAAGACACCAGTCCATCAAGTCAACCTATAAACGTAGGTTGATCCTGAAGAAGGCAAAATCCCCCATAAGACTGAAACCAATTGCAACATCTGACAAAAAATTCCCTTCCCAACTGAAAATATGGCAGTTCCTCAAAATTCTATCCAAAAATTCTAGTACCCATAACCTGTGATATTTTTTCTCTCAAGAAAGTCATTCAGGCCCTTCTTAAACTTGTATAAGTTATCAGCCATCACCATATCCTGTGGCCGCGAGTTCTATAGTGTCACCGCCCTTACTGTAAAGTCCTTACTACTATAAAACCTTTTTTCCTCTAGATGTAGAGGATGCCCCCCTGCCACAGTCACAGGCCAAGGTGTAAAGAGATGTACTCTATGTATTTGTAACTATTCCTATCTTTTATGTTTCCCTTGATTTTATTGGCCTTGGCAGCAGCTACCTGGCACTGGCTGCTAAATTTACGCTTACTGTCCACCACTGTCCCTCAGTCTTTTTCAGCAGTAGTCTTACCTAGTGTTTTATTATTTAGTACAGGAGTCAGAAACCTTCGGCACTCCAGCTGCTGTGAAACTACAACTCCCAACATGCTCCATTCACTTCCATGGGAGTTCCAAGAACAGCAGAGCAAATATTCATGCTGGGAGTTGTAGTTTTACAACAGCTGGAGCGCCGGAGGTTGCCGACCCCTACATAATTGTAGAAATTGTGTCCACAGCCCAGGTGCAGAACTTTACTTTTATCCGCACCTGCCATTTCCCTGCCCGAGCTTCCAGCTTCCCTAAACCCCTCTGTCATATTACACGATCCTCTTTGTTGACTCCTGTACAGAGCTTAGTGTCATCTGCAGATATACAGATTCTATTCTGTAAACCTCTTACAGGTCATTCATAAAAATATTAAAAAGAATACCCAATACTGACCCCTGTGGCACCCCACTAGTGACTGTGACCCAATCCGAATATGTACCATCAATAACCACCCTTTGTTATTAGCCCAGGCATTTTATGTACCAAGGTTTTATGTCATACCCTACCAATAGTCCAGGTACCCTACATCTGCAGCCTCCCTCATGTCAATTGTACAACTTACCTCCTTATAGAAGACGTTCCGATTAATCTGATGGGTCCGATCCCTCATAAACTCATGTACAGTGAAAGCTGTAAAACATTACTGAAAAAAAGTGATGAAATGCATTTTCCCAGTTCTACCCCACAAAAAGCTTTTCAATACATTGTATGATACATGAAATGGTGACATTGAAAAATACAACTCATCCGGCAAAGAAAAAGCCCTCGGAAGGCTTTGTAGATGGAAAAGTGAAAAGGATGTGCCTCATGAAAGGTGAGGATAAAAAAAATCTAAAATAAAAATCCAGCTGCGGCACCAAGGGGTTAACACGGCAATTGATGCACAAGAATAAAAAAATGATATAAACTTGGACAACCCTTTGAAGATTTCCCTTGTTCATGAATGTATTTATCAGATGACAGTACAGAATGAATTACTTAATATTAAAAACATGAATGAAGCATTTGATAAAACAAGAAAGGGATGGAAATGTGTCATGTGGCCGCGTCGTGTAAAGAGAGTCACGTGCGGCAGGGTTTGTAGTCAAGTCTTTGATATTTCTCTCATCTATCAGCCTAAGGCTGGGTTCACACTGCTGCTGTCAAACTTAACTTTTTAAGCGCTTTTGAGGGGTGCCATTGATTCCTGCCCCAAGGACTGCAAAAAAAGCGCAGAAAAAAGCTAGCCTTGGGGGAATTTTCAGGTATTTGTGAAGCTGTTTTTGAGGCAGAAGAGCCCCCCTTGTCTGCTCCTACCTGAGATCACCCACTCATCAGTACAAAGCTTAAATAGTATATTAGACACCAAAACTTAACAGCACAGATTACTCAGGAATGGTGGGGACTAGAGGGAAAAATTTCAACTGTGCCAGAATCGGTGTAGCAGTACCTATTGAAGGATGCAAAGAGCCAGAGTAAATGGAGGTGGTGAAAGGTCCTCTTTAGCCGGTTTCCGACTTCCTATCTTGGCGGTCCACTGTTAACCCTTTGACCCGGTGGGTCTCGTAATCCGCCAGGGTCTGGGACCTATAGAAACTGATGGGTCCTAGATAGCCCAGATCAGCTCTGTAGTACAGGAGGTTGCATTCCTCCTGTAACTGGATCTAAATGTATTAGGGGCAGCAGCTTTTGCATGTACACTTGAGAAAGGGGCGAAGCCCCAAAATTCGTTGCATGTTGCAATCTTCAATAAAACAGTCCTTTTATGTGGTTTAGCACTGGCTGCCTTTCTTTCCTTGGGTATTCTTCTGTGCCTTGCTGAACATATGCTTAGGATAAGTCAGGAGTCAGCAACATTTGGCACTCTAGCTGCTGTTAAACTACAACTCCCAGCATGCTCCATTCACTTCTTTGGGAGTTCCAAGAACAGCAGAGCAAGTGAGCATGTATGCATGCTGAGAGTTGTAGTTACACAACAGCTGGAGTGTTGAAGGTTGCCTAACCCCAGGGATATAGGTCAACAGTATCTGATTTTTGGGGTTGACACCCAGTTTAATGGTAGCTGAGCTGCAGTAGTGCAACATGGCCACTATACAGTGTACTGAGCCGTCTGCTTATGACTCTGTACACTGTGCAGATATCAGCTGAATGGTTGGGGGTTACTTGTGATCCCAAGAGAAAAAAAAATTACTATCAATATGCACTTTTGGAAAACCCGTTTAAGCTACGTCTATGGATGTTTGTATTTTAAGAAAATAATTCTGGCATTTAAAAATGTATTAAGCAATGGACCTACATTTTGAGCTTTCCTCTCCGCATATGTCTTTCAGGGCTAAAGAGACCATATGACGACGGTTCTTGTGATGACAAAGATCCAAATAAGAAAATGAGACGCAACTTACGCAAAAGTAAGAACTTTCTCTCTGCTGTGAACTAAAGACCCCTATGTAAGGAGAAGTGCAGGAAAATAATGGCGCAGTGCTGTATATAATGCCTTAGTGTGACCTAAAGTGGATTAATAGAAGGGGGTGCGCCATGTAACTACAAAGACTGTTCTGAATAACAATCCATGTACATGAATATTATAGAATTATCTTCTACTCCAGTTTTAGACAGCAAAGCCATAGAATCCAACCAGCCAATGAATGCATTGATGCGACTGAACCAGATTCGGCCTGGCCTGCAGTACAAGCTGCTGTCCCAGTCAGGTCCAGTGCACGCGCCAGTCTTCACCATGTCTGTAGATGTAGATGGTACGACTCATGAGGCCTCTGGACCATCCAAGAAGACGGCCAAGCTTCATGTGGCAGTAAAGGTGAGTGGACTGGCATGTTGAACAATTGCGTTGGTTTTCATGGAATACGGACAGTGGGGAAGTTTACTAAACTAGTGCAAAAATAGCGCATTTTTGGCATGGACCATTTCATCCATTCTCCAACTTGCTCAGATCTTCTAAGAAAAATGGGCAAGGATAAGGGGTGCCTGGCGGGGACACCTCAGCACAGTTATACGGGAAATCTATGCCAGACCCTGACTGGTGTAGATTTCAATTCTGGCACATGGGACTATCATACCTGGAGCCCTGTTCAGGCAGATTCACTGCACATTCACAGGGAGGATGCAGTGGGGACTTTCGGGCCCATGTTCTCATAACTAGGGGTCCCAGCACTTGCACCCCCAGCAATCTGACATGTATCACCAGTTTAGTAGAGATGAGTACCAGTACACTATAAATCTGGGACTGGTAGGTCTTGATGTTACGCCACCAGGTTGTTCTTTTGCTGACTTTTACACACAAGTAGAAAAACTTTGTCTGTTTGGTTCAGTGTGCCTGTCAACATGCCTTTGTAGAGAATTATGGCTTGTGAGTCCAGACTGGCGCTGTTAGCTTGTTCGGTTTTCACTTCCTGAAGTGCAAGAAATAACTGTGTCTGCAAATACTATTAGGGGGCACCGCGGCAGCTGGAAAAGAGGGATGCAGAACCTTTTGCAGTAGTATCCCCTGCCTGCCTCATATGCCTGTCCCTGGCCCCCTCTAACTTGCACATCATGCGGCTTGTTCTGGATCACCTTGTTCTTACATGAAACTTTGTGCAGGCTCAGAACAATCCAGTCTGGCTACATAAGACATAAGTGACAGTCTGATGTTCACAATACATGGTGCTTGTACTTTAGGTGCTATTTATGTGCTCCTCACATTTTAAGCATTGATCTCATGATGGCTTGTTTTCTGCACAGGTCTTACAGGCTATGGGCTACCCTACAGGATTTGACACAGATATGGAATGTCTCAGTTCAGATGAAAAATCAGACAGTGAAGGAAAGAACGAGACCGTCTCCTCCAATTCAAGCAGTAACACGGGCAGCTCCAGCACAGACGGCTCCAACACTCTCGAGGTAAGGGACACTTTAGAAGAACAACTGTCTGTATACTGAAATGTACCATAAAATCTATGACTAGTTGGTCATTGAGGGCTTGACACGACCTCTTCTGATGCTTTGTTAAACATTATGTTCCTGAGTCACCGAGGAAAACCGGATGAGGATAAATATACATTTGCTTACATAATAAAGATGGGGCCCCAAAGCAGAGATCTAAATGATTCCTTCGTTGTGGTGCCTGGTTTTACCATCCAATAAATTAGTATTGGTGCTTGTTATCCCATCACACATTGCCTCTGAACTAATTCTCCACCCCTTGCATGCTAAAGGATCTTTTACATAGACTGATGGGCTATTATGAATAACATAGGCATAGTGATACCTGTGTCTTGTAGTCAACTCTAAAGAACATTATGTGGCCTAAACATCAGGTTCCAAGGCAGAGCTTATCTAGCTATTTTGACTAATTTATTTAAAACAATGTTTCTGGACATACTCGGTTCCTCTGGAGAGGGGAATCATTCATAGGTTTCACCACCCAGTAGCTAGAGGCTGGCCAACCCCATAGCTGTCACATGGTCTATTTTTTATACCCTCTCCAACATGGGTTCCAGGAAGAGGTGATCATCCAGCTGATCAGTGATCTACCTTTTTTTAGTGATAAATCCCTCTGTATGACTAGGAACATATGCAGTTCAAATTTGTCTGAGGTTCCTTGTAAGAGCTGCCATGGTGGCCATATTGGTTTCCCCAACATCCCCAAAAACTGGCAAGAATTTATATTTATAGGGAAAAGACGCACAGAATAGAGATCAGTTCACCTGGTGGTTGACCTGTAGGTTAACATCAGATAGCCTGGTCAAATAACCTACCCATATGACTATCTGCTATCTTCAGTGTGGTTCTAGGGGAAGTAAATGTTGATCCTGGTACTCCCTAAACTCAGTACCATGGATATTGCATCTCTATTCGCCCTTCTGCGGCCTGTACTGTACACTTGCTAGGTTTTCTGGGCAAAGACAGTTCAATATTATCTAAGTGCAGTCTTGTAAGGCGAGACCAGAATAACTGGCTTGTGCTGTAGCAACCGGGCATATTTATCCCATCATTAACCTTTGTACTGGTACTTAATACATGGAACTTTCTACCTGATATCTCCTAAATGCAGCAGAGCTGTAATGTCTATGGGGGACAGGTTATCTTAGTGCAGGATGGGGAAAACTATCCTACACATCATGCAGGTACCTTAAAAGCACATACGACACATCACTAGTCACACATTGTACTAAACTCGCACATCTGTGACTTATAAGAAGCCTTAAAATCCTTAGCTGTGGGTTTATTCCAAGTATTTGGATTGCTCACCTCACATCTATGGCACATTATCCTTTAAAGGGGGTACCCTGTCAGTTCTTGATTTAAAGGGGCATTCCAGCCCCAAATGAAGTTTTCATACTGATGACCTATCCACAGAGTAGGTCATCAGTATGTTATCTGTGGGAGTCCGACACCAAGACCCTGCACAGATCAGCTGTTGAGGTGCCAGAAGCTGGTGCAGTGGATGGGGAGCACATACAGTCTCTCCTGTTCAAGTAATAGTAGCAGCACTGCGATTCCCCAGAACCATCACTTACTATTACTTGAATAGGAGCAGTCTGCATGCGTATCCCATCTACTGCACCTGCGTCTGGCGCCCAGGGGCTGCCAGAACAGCAGATCTATGCAGGGTCTGAGTGTCAGACTCCCATAGATAACATACAGATGACCTATCCTCTGGAAAACCACATTAATTAAATCCGCATTTGCGGGCATTTTTCTTTATAGGGTTTGTCCACTGTTGTCAATTTTTTTTTCATTTGTTCAGTCTCCCAGTAATAAGATGATCACAGGGCGTCTCGCTGCCAGGACCTCAAGTAGTCAGCTGTAACCAGTTAGGGAACTCAGCAAGTAGTCAGTTTCCCAACAGCAAACCCACAGGGGAAATGAAGCATTACACGGTTCCCATTAAAATCACATATCGGGTCCTATTGATGCTAAACCTTCCAATCTTGTAGGCTTTAAGTCAGGATAAATGCTCTGGTCTGGAGAAATAAACATTTGGTCGCTCCTTCCAGATGTTTCCAATTCTGCAGACATAGATTTAGTCAGCAATGTCTGTGCACAAGGAGGAATGATGTAGGAGGGTGGCGGATCCTGCCACTGAGAGGGACTAAATGATAGTAGTAGGGAACAGAGGGAATGGGCAGGAGGACCTTCCAAGTGACAGAAAAGGAGCTTATACGACTAAATCACTTGCTGTCAGACAGAGATACTTCCTGCCATAAAGGCTAAAGGTGGGATGTCTGGAGCCCAAAACACTCAATAATACAAGAGCTGGGCACAGTTACTGCACATAGAGTCCTGCTTTAATCCAAGGCATCCAGATTGTAAAACCGAGACCTGTGGTCCAACCCTCTTGGGCTTATTTTGTTTCCCTACTATTAACATTTGCAATACGATTGCAGGGAACTAATCCTTTATGCAGCTTGTCCCAACCTGAAGAAGGCCTCAAAGGCTGTCCCATTACACGTAGAGTTTACATTAGATATGTCCTTATGGATGCCTGTGCATAATATTGTCATATTGTGTATTTAATCCAGGGGCATCTAATAGCTTAAGGACCCTGGTACAAAAGTTCAGCTTGGGTATGATATGATATGAAGAGAACAGACATGAGTACAAGTTCGGTGATAGTGTACCAACCCAAGTATGACCCAGTCCTTACATCTCCTCCACTGTTTGCCCATATCGTTCATGGATGGCATCCCTTTTCCCATTCTCCTCCACAATCTTAGTGCTTTCCATCACTCCTTGTCCATCCAGCAGCCACCTGTCATTATCTTGGCATGGCAATTGGGAGGTGTAAGGGGTCCATTATTATGGAGACTCAGTCCGGTGCAACATAGTAGTAGATAGGAGAATGCACGGCAGAGACTGTAAGATACTAGAAACGGGAGATTCAGAAAGTACAGGCAGCTGCACACCACACAATGCCAGAAAGGAGAGCAAGTGACTGTATAGTTAGTTTTAGTGTGGCGAGAGGGGCCCCACAGCTTAACCACCCAATTGCTGCACCCCCTACAGCTAGACCACTGATATGATTGGGGAAAGTGACATCTTCCTCACTTTCCAGCAGCCAGGCCATCCCCTTTTCCTGCCAGCCGACCTCCTCAGTCAACAAATCTGTCTAAAGTAATATAGTGAATAGAAGAAGGAGAGGAGGGGGATGCAGCTGCAGTAACATACCCTGTAAAAATATGAGAGGAAGTGGTGCAGGAGGAGGAGACTTCGTGTTGGCTTGGATAGATGGAGGAGGATATTATGTATACAGATTGCTAGGGTCAGTCATCCCAAGGCTGTATGTGCTGTATTCTGTAAGTTATCCCAGCCATAAGTTTCAGATTTTTTTTATGATATAACCAAGTCAGAAAATACCAATCCATCCAATAAACATCATCACACTGAGAGATTATAAGGAGATCGCTTATCATATTAGCTTTAACCAATATGTGATAAATATTATATAGGAGCAAAGTAGAGACTGAAATAATATTAGATAGAAATATTGCTGTACAGGCCTTGTTAATGTGATATGGAAATCCTCCGCAGAGTAGAAATCAATATCATTATGTGGAAGCAGGATAGCGAGGCGAGCGCCACAGTCCTAGAGTCCAAAGCAGCACTGACACACCGGCAATACAGGAAGTTATATGTCAGTAACATCGCATGATGCCAGGCCCACAGCAGAGAACACGGCAGGAAAGGAGGAACAAGGCAGAACCGCCAAAGTCATCCACTTACTCCACGTACGGCGGCTTGTTATAGGCCCTCCGACAGATTGATGTCATGTCCCACTCAATCGGCTTCCTGTCAGACTGTCCATGGTGCGTGTCAGCATATTTATGGCAGTATTGTCTTCTGACATCTCTGTTTTATTAAGTACCTGTTTTCCCCATAAAATTACAATTCTGGAATATCTTTTCTTAAAGGGATTTTTCCAACGCATGGAAATAAAAATCAAAAGGGCTATGTTTGGAGGCATTAAAGGGGTTGTCTAAGTAATTTTTTTTTATTCTTTAAAGTGTTGCTTAGGGGACCATAAGCATAGAAATAACTTCACACATCTCTCCCCGGGCCTCTGTTTTCAGTGGCGGCAGATACAGTCTTCTGTTTGCACTGGTTTACCGCCTCAGCCGTGACCTCTTCACAAACAGCACATGACTGCTGTGACATGCCATTTGTGAAGAAGTAACCGCTGAGGCCTGGGTCCTGTAAATGGAAGACGGGACCTGCTACCACTGGAAACTGAGGCCTGGGGAGAGGCAAGTAACATTTTTAATGTGTACGGCGCCCTCAGCAGATCTATAAACAATTACAAAAAAAAAAAAGAGTCAAGCAAATCTAACAAAGGTGTACTCACCTCTGCCAGGACCAGGTGTTGCCAAGGTACCCGCTGTGGTGCATTTCCTGGTGTCTGACACTTACAAGAAATGCTCAGGGTTTCTCTCTCAGCCAATCACTGTCAGGGGCGGTTCACCGATCCATCCAGTGATTGGCTGAAGCAAGCATTTTATGGGGACTCAGAAAGGGAGCAAAGTTGGGACCTGAGCATCAGGGGAGAGGTGAGTAAACCTTTGTTAGGTTAATGCCGCCATATGTAGCTCTTTCATTTTTATGTGCCTATAACCCATTGGGGGCAAACCTGGCCTACTTTTTATATGTATTGGGGTTTGTCAGCTCCGCCCCCGTTACGCTTCTGAGTCTGCGTCTGATGTGGGGCCGAGTTTGCAGGGGAATACAGTCTGATGATACTCAAGGTGACATCTAAGTGCATTCCATGATGCATTCACATCTATGAGAGCTTCCGATCTGATGACATGGAGCAGGATAGGACCTGCTTTATCCTGCTCCATGTCATCAAAACAGTTCGGGAGCCCCCATAGACATAAATGCCTCACCGGATGCACCCAGATGTCACTCTGAGTGTCACCCAACTGTATTCACCTGCAAACTCGGCCCCACAACGTAGGCAGACTCTGTCATGTGCATGGGGTCTAAGTTGTGGAAAAGAAGAACTGGACATATTGAATTGCAGTATGCCTGATCCTTTGTTCTAATGGGAGATAATCTAACTCCACTGTACGCATTGAGAACACATGCACACTCTGCCAAGGTGGGGGAGTTGGAGGAAATAACTGTTCAACCAAAAGCTATTCAAGGTCACCTTTTGATCTCTGTATTATGCAATCCTTCTTATATTCCTCCTAGAAATGTCTGAATTAAGCTGAGAACTGGGTATTCACCTCCTACTTGTCAATATGGTTTTTCCCCACCCAGTCTGACATTGTCGGGCCAGTGTCAGAGTGTGTAGGGACTTGTCAGTGTGTAGGGACTTGTCCTTTTGCAAGGGAAGTGATGACTAGTTAATTTATTCTTACATTTCCAGGAAGAATAACAGGACCAACCCAATGCATGAAAGAAAACATGCTCCACGGTTGTAACACAATGGGGAATATAAGTAACTAGTAAAACAGACATGTCAGGAGTGGTGACAGCTCTCTAGGAAACATCCCGGAGCCCCTGGGTCGCCAAATGTCCGGGGCTGCATTTTTTTCTGTGCACAGCACCAAGACACTGTATTATAAGATGCGACCCCGGGGTCCACATGCCTCTTTTGGAGGCAGCACATGGCCATGCAAAGGGGACACGGAATGATCTGCAGTATGTGAAGTGCGCCACATCTCTGCACACCACTGACACTGGCCCATAAAACGTATTAATTTGTTTTTAAGAAGCGGCATAACTTGTAAGAGGTTAATTTACTTATAGACAACCTTTCACCTTTTCTTTACATAATCGTCTGAGACCATTTGTGAGCTGAGAGTTCTATTACAATTACCCTATTAGCAGTCCTGGTAGAGATGATCACAATCTGTAATTATTGTAATGAGGAGTAATCCAATTACCGTATCGCCCATAAACACAAGCAGCGCCATAGTCCGGATCTGGATTTACTTCCATTGTAATATGTGATTCTCCCCCACAGGTCAGGACTCAGGGCCCCATTCTTACAGCCAGTGGAAAAAATCCTGTCATGGAGCTAAATGAGAAGAGAAGAGGGCTGAAATACGAGTTAATATCGGAGAGCGGGGGAAGCCATGATAAGCGCTTTGTAATGGAGGTAAGTTACAGACTCCGGATTTCATTTCTACTGTTGTGTCCCTGTGTAAAATACACCATGGATAGGTCAATGCAGTAAATGAACCCACCGGCCACCTTATTGAAGAATTAGGGGCTCGGTTCGGGTCCTCCTGCGGTGTCTGCTTCATTAGCTGCTGGTAAGTTTCTCTATGCAGACTCATATTGAGCATCTCAGGATTTACAGTGCCCCATATTCAGGGGATATACAGGATAGGGGATAACTTGCAGAGTAGTGGGGGTCTGGCTATTCAGACCCCCACCGATCAGTAGAATTCTTCTGAATGGAGCAGTGGTGAGGCGGCATGTGCGTGACTCCATTCATTTCAATGAGAATGCCAGAGATAGCTGAAGTAGAGCTCTCACTTATCTCCGACTCTCCCATTGAAATGAATGGAGCAGGGCGCACGTTGTCTGACCAATGCACCATCGAGAATGGGAGACAAAAATCCCCTGTTCTCTGTGGGACTGAGCCGTAGAGACCCCACCGATCTGCAACTTACCCAGATGTGAAAACCCCTTTAAATATACAACAAGAATTTGGCAGCCCCTACTGGCAATACTTATCTAGTGTCTGCCCCCCCCCCCCACCAAGAAATAGTTTACTGTCTCTATCTGGTATTGTAATTAAGCCCCCTTGTATTGCATGTGGATAAGCTGCAATACTATACATGGCCTGTGGACAAGAGTGGCGCTGCTTGTAGCAAAAGACAGACTTTTTTTTGTAATCCTGGTCAATTCCTGTAAAACACCTTCAGAAAGGTCCTCGGATGTCTCTAGGAACTGGCAGAGTCTTGCTCAGTGGTTTACGTTCATGTATATAGAATGTTTAGGACCAATAATGGTGGTCATTGTTGTCCTAACAAACACTTTCTTCTTCCCCTCTTGGCAGCGCTCCTTACATATTATGTATTTGGCCCCATGTCCTTTTTAGCATATTCTTAGTAGATGTGCTTAAACCCAACCAGGGACATCTCAAGATTTGTTTCGAAAAACAGTGTAAAATTCTTTTATCCCAGCACCATATTGCCAACAGAAATGTATCCCTGTACTGGTGGTCACTTCAACGACCAATGGAAGGCTTCCATCTATACCTTATTACTCCACGCAGTCACTTCTGACCCTCGAGGACCCACCTACGTGTCTGTACTAGTGATTGCTGTATGTAAATGTCCGATAATCTGGTATTTCTGATAATCTGGCGCCTCTTGTAGTGCTTTGTCATCTTTGGCCCTTGTATTATAGGTTGAAGTGGACACACAGAAGTTCAGAGGGGCTGGTCCAAACAAGAAAGTAGCAAAAGCCAGTGCGGCCCTCGCTGCTCTCGAGAAACTATTCTCTGGGCCAAATGCAGCGAATAACAAGAAGAAGAAGATTATTCCACAGGTGAGGCCTCTGGGTCATGTGATAGGATGAGAGTGCACGTCACACCACACTATTGTAAACTAGGCGTATCTTTATACATTCACATATTTGGGTACATTACAATAATGGGGTTGGGATTGGTTGTGTCCCAAATTTGTTAAATGTGGAGTTTGCAACATATAGAAAGTAGCACCTTAGTGTGTACCACAAGGCACGTTGGTACTTTACCAGGGGTATTTCCATCTTGGACAAAAATATATTATAGATTGAGTTCTTGCATCTGGATCAAGAATGGAGGGGTCTACACCTTGAAGCAGCAGTGAACAAACTGCAGTGGCCGCGCAAGCGCTTGGCTTTCTCCATTCACTTCTATGGGAGTTTTAAAATTATCAGACTCCATAGAAGTGAATGGAGTGAGTTGCGCATGCTCGGCCACCTCTCCATTCACAACAGTCAGATCGGAGGGACCCATCAGACATTTATGATCATACCAAAAATGTCTGATTTGGGAATACCCCTTTAAGGTCTATGTACCATATAGGCAGCCCTTTATGGGTGATGTAAACTTTCACAGCAAATGAGATTCAAAGGTTCAGGGGATTCTCTCACATTATATGGGATGTCGTCCTATGTAAGGGAAAGCTTAGATTTTTTTGCTCCGGGACTCCATCCATATGTATATACACGTCTGATAGTAAAGCAGCCGACCTGAAACACAGCCCTAGTAATGTGGAGAATTCCCAACGTGCTGTCGTATAAATAGACACAAATAAGCATGAAAAACACTAAAATAACCCATTACAACAATTTCCTCAAGTGGATAATCACATGTTTCAAGACAAGTGTTATGTGGAAAAATAAGGAGGAAGGGGGGGTGTAAGAACCAAAGCTTCATATTGTAAGAAGACTACTGATACAGAGGTTAGAGGGATAGAAGGTGTGTAATATAATGGCGTATGATGCAAATTCTTCTGCTCCGGCTTTCATCCCTGACTGGAAAATTATTGACTTTGTTGCTGAACTATTTGCCTGGGGGAATCTGCTGGGTAGAGTTACCTGGGTATTTTCCATGTGTCTGCGTGCCAGGGCTTCACTGAATATATTTGTACGGACATTGTGCTTTTCTCTGTTCTTGAGTGAATCTGAATACAGCCGATACAAAGGATGAGATCTTTAAGAATCCTTATAGACTGGAGGGCCCAGGGGTAAGGAGATTGTATACAGGCCGAGCATGTATAAGATGGAGATATGTGCACAGAATTAAGGGAGTTTCTGGGACTAATACTGAAGGCCTAGCCGTAGCATTATCAGATGGGTGGGGGTTCCTTTCCTAGCATCCCCACCGATGAGCTCATTGAAGGGGCTGTAGCATACCAGCTGTGTTTACTAGACACAGATCCATACACTTTGTAGTGCAACTGAAGGGGATGGGACTGAACTACTGCAAAGTATATGGAATTGTACCAAGAAGTCTCCATGGACCCTTGAATCCACTGATTGTTGAGTTTGCCAGTAGTTGGGCCTCTACCAGTCTAGTATCTGCTCTGGCTAAGGATTGGTGGTGGTGCCATTGCCGATCTGATATTGATGACCTAAAGGTTGGTGATGGTTCCAGAAGTTGGACCTCCACTGATCTGACGTTGATGACTTATTTAAGGATTGATGACCTACCTAATAATTGGTGGTCATGACAGGTGTTGGACTTCTACCAATCTGATGTTGATGACTAAAGATTGGTGGGGTGCCAGTAGCTGGACCTCCACAATCTTACAGTTGACAAGTCAAAGGCGTCTCTGGAGTTGTGTCTGGCAAACGATGAAGGGCCACCAATGTGCCGTGGCTCCGTCTCTCACCTCCCCTTCTATACTGAGTTGACCCCTTCTGATCAGATCTTGATAGGCTATCAATATCCGACTGGTGAAAAGTCCTGGTAAACCCTTTTCATTGACAAGGGTCCCATGATGAATCGGTCATCCCCGCTACATCCATGATGGATAAACTATAACCATCCACTTAAACACTTCCACTGTAATAGAGAATTCTCTCTTGTTATCTGGAGATTCCTTTGCCGGCAGGCTTCTCATAAATCCCATAAAGCACAACAGTAAGGTACACAGCAGGATCCTAAAGCGTGTCGTTCTGATGTGTAAATGAGGCCAGAACGTGGCCATACACCCCTAGTGTTATAGTGTAAGGGCTTCTCCAGCGCTCGCATCCATTGCATTAATTATGCAGTTAACACTTCATTTTCTTTATAAAGACAGAGCCGAAACGGATTGAGCGACTTTATCTTTCCCAGCTCTCTCCGCTTCCATTTGGATGGAGATGTTAATGCGTTGCTGGAGTTCATTGTCGGCTGGGTATGACTTGTTCCCAGACTGAGCAGGAAGCAGCAGAGCATGTCTTCTCCCTGTCCAGCTGTTAAAGACACCAGGAGGAAGTGTGGGTTATTTCAGCCTTAGTCTAGGCAGCGAGATCCAGCCCGTACATCTGTTTTGTGTGCACTGCACTGGGAGTAATAGATGGATTGCTAAGTATGTCAAATGATTTCACAGATCAGGCTTCCATACTAAGCAGCAATAATGCGGCGTATTATTAACCCAGCGGTGGCCCTGAGCGCTCATTGTGTGACTGATGATTTCATTTTCTTTCCATGTAACCTCAGACGAAAGGAGTGGTCAGCACAGCAGTGTCCGCGGCGGTCCAGGCCGCTCGAGGACGTGGACGAGTGGCACTGACACGGGGAGCTTTTGTGGGGGCTGCAGCTGCTCCTGGTTATATTGCTCCAGGTATATTATCTTGGCTGTCTCCACGTTGTTTGTATCTTTTCATTCCGTTTTTTTTTTTTTTTTTTTAATTTAAAGTGCATGTCATTAATCTTGATCTAGAGTCTTAAAGGGAATGTATCATCAGAAAATTCCTATTTTTATGTTAAACAGGTTTTTAAAGATTTTTAAATCATTTAGTTTTTAACTCTCCATGTCACTATATTAAGAAAAAAAAAAAAAACAGTCCTCTAAGCCTAATTATAGAGCGACACTCACCAAATCTGTAGAGATTTTCTTTGCCACAACTGCCTCATTTACAGCACAGACAGTACTACAATAGAAGATAACACCACATGTATTGTTATGTTAATAGGCAAGATGGCCGCCCCATAATCATGTATAGAATAAATCAGAAAATAAATACATATTTATAAAAGTGAGGAGGTAAGTGGTTGTCAGACACCTCTAGCACCACTTACCCTCCGCTCCCCATGTACCAGATGTTTATGGTCGCAGCTTTTGTTGATATAAACTAGGTGGTTGCTGTTTGGAAGTCTCCACCAGTGGTCCTGAGCCTGGGGCCCTCCAGTTGTTTAGGTGGTGACAACCCGAGGAGCACAGTTTGGCGACCTCTCTTACTTCCACCTTACTCCTGAGCATTGTGACCTGACTTCTATGCCAGTACAGTTCTGCTTATGGACTTGGACTGATGTAAAAAAAAAAAAAAAAAAGTCCTTTGAACGATCATTGTTTTTCTTTCCTCTTTTTAGGTTACGCAGCCCCGTATGGATACAGCGCTGCTGCACCTGCTTATGGTATGTGCACACTATGGATGTATGTGATGCAGTGTCAGTGTATACGGCTGTTCTCTATACTATAAAGTCATATGATACTCCCTATAGGTTAAACAATACATCTACCATGAGAGACCCTTAATATGCACAATGTACTTTTTCATCTGCATGTGCCCCTCTAGACTTTGCTTCTTGGTTCCTCTAGACAAATGTTTCTCAAGGGAGCTCCTGCGTGAGAAAATGTCATAACCCCAAAGGTAGCCATCACTTATAAATGGTAATAAAATAAGGCTTTGTTTGGAGCCTCCATCAACAGTTATGCAATACTTACCACTCCATGGCTTGCTGCAACATCAGTGTCGGGAGCGGAGAGGAAATAAAGGGTTTACCACTTGCTCACTGGGGCACCTGTAACTCCAATGAGCGCCTCCATCAGTACTGTAAAGTAAGGATGTGGCCTGCTGCAATGTGTTCATCCTTGGCGGGGGGACAGTGCTTCCCACCACGGCACATACCACCAGGGAAGCCTATTGCCAATATTGTTTCCTCCATGGATCTGATCCCCTTCTTTGCAGTTTCCTATTTTCTTCTATATAAAAGGGAAATGTCTATTACTAAAGCCTCACACACACACTGTATATATACATACATACAAATTAGCAAAAGGATAACTTTATATTTAATGTATTGAACTGAAGGGGTTTTATTTCTTTCCTGTGCCTGCTGTATATGTGAATAGTTACTAAGCACAGCGTCCTGCTGTGTCCTCGCTTTTCAGCACCAGTTTCTCTGGTTAACTCTCCGCTTTTTGTATTTTTCTCGCGGTGCTGCAAAAATTGTTGTTTTTCCTGAGAATGGTGGTCCCAATGAACACTGCAGGGGGCGGCACCCACTGCTTCTCCATCTTTTACGCGTACAATAGGGTAGAACAATAACCACACTTTGAAGAAATAAAAATTTTGATAAGTTTATAGCTAGAAGTAAAGGTGAAGAAAACATCCCGTGTAGTAGAGCAGACCTCGGATCTGCAGCCTCGGGTTACTATATAGGTTGTATATACAAGTAAGAGACTGTCTGATATTACTGTGTATAAAGGCTCTGCACATAATAGGCCGACATCCATAGGAAATAAAGGGAATAGACAATAGCTCACAGAAAAATGTGGCCTAGATCGGCAGTGTGTCTGTGACACCTTATGTAATGTTTGTAATAGAGATTGCTCAGCCAGTGAGATTTATTAAAGGGGTAGTCTTTCCTTATGGCATATCCACAGAAACCAAGAGATGGAACCTGCATCTACCTCCAGAAGGAGGGTCTCCCAACCCACATAGCGCCTGCTGAGGCAGCAGAAAATGCGCATGGCCTCTCCATTTACTTCTATAGGAGTTACAGAAACCACCAAGCAAGCAGTGGGGCCTGCCCATGTCAGACCTTATGTGTATGCTAGAAATGTCAGAGGTGGGAATACGCCTCATGGGGTTTTTTGCCTTCCTCTGGATCAACACTGTAGGGGACTGAAGGGTTATAGGTTGGACTTGATGGAGTAATGTCTTCATCCATCCTCATCTACTATGTAACTATGTATTTGGGTCCTTTAGGAACCTGAGCAGTGAAGAGGCGGACCGCTAAAACAGCGGTTACACACAGACCCCATTGACTATAATGGGGTCCATTGTCTTTAAACTGAAAGAAGCGGAGAAAGATAAAGGAGTCACCCAGTGCATCGCTGAGACTGAGGACTTTTTGCAGATCCATTTTAGCAAATATAGATGCAAAAAGTTACAGAGCATGAAGCCTGCCCAGAAGACCTGATCTAGAGCAGATTTCTTCTTTGATAGATTAACACCTCCAAAATATTCTCTCTGCTAGAGGTCATCTTAAAGAAGTTGTGCTAAAGAGAATCTGCTCTCCCGACATGTTTTAGTAAATGCTAAATGCTTTTATTCTCTATGAAATGACAATTCTGGATCATCTTGTCTTCTAATGCTATTCTGTGCCGCTCCTCTGTTATCCCTCTGAGAAATGTATAAATAATCAAGTGGGTGTTGGCAGGTGGGGGCGTTTCTGGCAGTGTCCACATTGATTGGGCCGTGTCAGCCTGTACAGGGACATAGCCAAGTGGGTGTTACCAGTTGGGGCTAACTACTCATAAATTTCTAGGAGGGTTAACAGAGGAACATACAGGTGTAAGAAAGGCGATTTCATGAGGTATTTACTAAAACAGAGGTGTCAGCTCTCCTGATATAGTGACACCTCTCTTATTAAATACTAGGCTGGAGCATTTTTTTCTTTGAACTCTGTGTTGTGACATTCCTCTGTTATTCCTCCTGGAAACGTATGATTACATTGACAGCGAGGTGGTACCATTCTTTTTGTTGATGGGGGAGACTGTGACTACAGATCTGACTGTGCAGGGACCGGTGGCCATTGTACTTACAGTTCTCTCTCTTTTTCTTGCAGGTATCCCGAAGAGGATGGTTCTATTACCAGTTATGAAGTTTCCAGCATATCCAGTCCCCCACTACTCCTTTTTTTAACACACACATTGGACCAGACAGTCCAGAATGTCGGAGACGGAGCTTATTTTCTTTGACCGTGGGATTTTCTTTGTAAAGACCCTTTTTTCCTACTTTTTTTATTTTAACAGAAAACAAACAAAAAAAAAAGTAAATTTAGTTCTTTAAAAACTTGAAGAAAATTGTACTGTGAAATGTTACCTCATTTACAGATAACTTAACTCTTTTACTGCCAGTAGGCACAGCCATGTATAGAAAGTCTTATCTGGCCCCAGAGGTAGGAAGATAAGATGTAGATGATAAGAGACAGAGCTTTTAAATGAAGACTGTAAAATGACTAAATACATTTGTGAAGGATGTACCATATTAAACTGATACCAGAATAAAATGTTTTGTCCTACACGTCGCACCGCGCTGCCTGTTTCATCCAAGCTCTGCCGGAAACGGTAAGTAGGTCATAGTAGAAACCCCTTACTGGGGGGAAGAATTGATCAGTCTCGGATGATATTCTGGCGCACATTTGATACTAGACCCTTGCTTATGCTAAACCTGCGCCATATCCCCTGTTCTGCACCTTGTTCGCCATATTGGGCAAATCGGAGCATGGCAGGTCGGGTCGTGATGGAAATCTACGCCAGTTCCTCTCTCCGCTATGGAGCACAGGTGTGGTGGCCCTGATGTCCGATCAGGCCGGAGCCTCCCTGCACCTGTCAGAGCATGCAAAACACCAGTCTTAATAAATCTGCCCCGGAGGTCCATCTAGAACCACCAGGGTGGCCATTAACCCTTTCACCATCAAGGACACTAGACTAGAGGTGAATGAACCAGTTAGTAAGATGTCGGGTTCATTAGATATTTATCAAAAATCTCAGAGTAACCCGAAACTGAGATTTTTGGGGATCACCCATGAATCACTATTATTCTCTGGGTTCTCTTCAGCCCCTGGAGGAGCGGTCTGGAGAAATAATAAGCACTGATACTTACTCACCTTCCTTCACCTCTCCTGGATGACGTCTCAGGAACTGGTGGGGCCTGTGATTGGGACTTAGAGATCACTTGGAGAGCATTGGCGTTATGACACAATCACAGGCCTCAGCGGTGACCCGTGACATCACCCAGGAGGATGAAAGACAACCGCAGTGAGGAAATGTGGGTATCATTTTTCTGCACTTGCGCTTATTATACTCTGGGATCTGGTAAACTAAATTTGTTGGTATAATTGTCCCATTCAGTATTTTAGGTGTGTATTCACCCCCTGTGCCACAGCTGGACAGCACGCGGATGTTCATTAGTATCTGGATCATGGAGAGTCTTGGTGAATATATATGAATAAGTGACATGTATGGACGCTACCAAACCTGAACTTTTATCTCTGGGTGTTTCTCAGATTCTGCTTGGGTCAGAATTTAAGTTAGACATGAATTTTTCTGTATTTCTTACAAATCATTACATTTTAATTGCATGAAGACGCCCACAAGTCTCAAGAGCTGGGTGACCTTATCACTATATGCCAGGTGTCGGTGTCATATATGTATGAGAGTACAATGTATATGATATATATATTTATTATTATTATTTATTTTTTTAATTTGTGTGTGTCAAAATGAGTAAAAATTTTCTTGGCAGTGAACTAGTTAAATAGAATAATTAAGAATGTTAAAGGAGAGTCTAGCACAGCATTCAGCATTAAATGTGTTGTCTTGTTATGGACACTTCTACCCTGCCCTGTGGATAGGGAATAAGTGTTAGAGCGCCAGTGATCAGGAGGACGGGGGGCCAAAAGTTCCCCTTAAAGGGGTTGTCTGGGATAAAATACAAATTAACCCCTAAACTAAACACCCTCTCCCCCCACCTAACTTCTGATTTACTTATATTTAAAAAAAAAATGCATAATTACCCATATCACAGGTACTTCCGGTTTGTGCGCAGGCTAGGAGAGATGAAGAGAAGCGTCTCCAGCCTGCGCACAATGAAGGAAAAAGGAGGAGCCGTCTGCCAGAGAGGAAGATAGGTAAGTATGATGCGGTGAGGGGGTGGGCTTAGTTAGTTACTTGTGAAGGGCTAGTAGTGGGTGGGATAGCTTAGCAAGGGAGACAAGGAGGGGGGTGTAACAGAGTGAGAGAGGAGGGGGCAGTGAGAGGGAGGTAGTGTGGAAGGTACACAGGAAGCTACACCATGTAAACAAATGCAGGAGATGCCAGGAGCTCCCACAGACACCCAGAAATCACTCAAAACACTGCTAAAAGTATATGGGTGTAATTATTAACCCTTTAATAGCACTAACTAAAAAAAAAAAAAAAAAAGATTTTTTGCCCGGAAAACCCCTTTACGGTCTAGTGAATGGAGCACTAACATGTTTGCGTGTCCCGGCGCGCCGTTCACCTCTATACTGTAATGTCCAGCAGCGCCATAGGAAGTGAATGGAGTGCTGGTTACATCAGTGCTCCATTCACAAGGAGGCCTTAGGAGGAACTTTCAGGTCCCTATCCTCCTGATCAATGGGGAACCCGACACATTCTCTGCCTTGTGGATAGGGTATAAGTGTCCATAATGGCACAGCCCCTTTAAGGCTGGCGCCCCACGTAGCGTAAACGCCACGATTTTACTGTAAACCGCAGTATTTTACAGTACCTGCAAAGTGGATAGGATTCTGGCTAATTCCATCCACACATTGCAGAAAAATATCCGCAGAAGACATGCTGCGATTTCAAAAACACTTGTGTCACTTATACTTACAGAAATGCTGACGTTTTCTGTAAGGGTAAAATAGAAGCAGAAAGTCCACAGAGAAAAACTCTGCAGACTTTCTGTGAAAAGCACTGTGGAAAAAAGACTGATGCATTTTTTGGGCACAGTTTTTCCCGCAGCGCTCTTTGGTTGCGGCTCGCTATGTGGGGCCTTAGCCTAAAAGAGTATTCCACTATAGAAAATGAATGGAGCAGCAGCGTACATACTTAATCCTAATGCACAAGGGACTGGGACCCACAGATTAGTAAGTAATAACTGGCATTAACTGAGTAGGACTCTTATCTATTTCTGGACATTCCTATAATGCTTTTTATAATAACTTGTGTGTACACAGAAAAATACTAAATGGCGAGGGGGAAAGGTTACTATATATATCCAAAGCCATATATGTGAGGTTCCATTGCTACCTACCATTTTACTGCAGCGCTATGCATAGTATATGGTGGAACTGAAAATCTAGTTTATATAAGGGCGTGGGCTTATAGAGCTGGTCTTTTGGAGAGGTGTCACTGTATACAGAGAGATTTTTTGCTAGTTTTATCATATACTGTACATTGTTTTTGCAAACTCTAAAATCTGCCCAAGAAACATTCAGAGAAGCTTCCTAAAGGCCGATTCCAACCCCATTCTTGGTATTAATATACAGTATGGCTCATACCTTTTTTTTTTTTTTGCCAGCATTTCACAATATATAAAGCTATGTAAACATATGTCCGATACAGCTCTTTCTCCCTGGTACCAGCACAGCCACATTCAGTAGTATATACACACACATTATGATGTACATGCCATTCATAACCTTGTAGACTTATAAGTAATTGCTTCTCTTTACCTGTATAAAGGCTTTGCATGGTTTATAGGTGTATTACATCTATTGCATGAAAATCAGGCCTGGTCAGATAGACAACTCAGTAGTATCTTGTGTTGCCATGCCTGCCTTGTAAGCCTTTAGTGTATGTTCTATGAAGCTGAAGGCAAGAAAAAAAAACGGTGTAAATCTGAAAAATTCATTGATGTATAAAAGCAGACACAGGGCCGGGGAATTAGAATTCTTTATGGGTAACTTGCACTTTAAAGGAACACTCCAGGCAAAACTGATAGTTATGTTCTGCATGTGTTCCGGCTGCGCCATGTGCTGCCCCCTCAGGCCCTGCACTGGATACAACACAGTGCACTAGTTTTGCCAGGAGTGTTCATACAATGGAGTTTTCACCGTCTTACAGATTCATCCTCTCCTTGCTATGGTTTAGAAGGTATGGAAATCTGAAATCTGTGCCAAATCTGCAGAAATTATGTGAATCAGATACAGAGACAGAGGAATATAAGGAGGAGGAGGGGGATCTGATAAGTGGAGAAGGAAACAGATTTCTTTAATAAGATATATTATAAAGTTTCTTATATTTACCTGTACTGTTCATTTATGAAAAGTGGTTTTATAAGTGGAGGTACACTTTAAGAGTAAGGGGATTAGAAGTTCTGTATAAATCTAAGCTACAACCACTATGAAGATATATTAAGTATATAAAAAAGTGGTGGTTACATTAAGATGGATTATACATGCACATACAGTGTCTGAACAATGGATGATGTCACAAGGACAAGCAATATTGTTAAAGGGGTTGTCCAGTTTCAGATAAAAAAACGTCTACAGGCAGGGAAGTAAGAAAATGTCTAGTACTGAACTCCTGAGTGCCCGACCGCTCTGACCCTGCTACTTCCTGATGGGGCTGTAGGGGTGACATTACATCGCAGTGACACTGCAGACAGCCTCTGGCCTCTGCGGAGTTTAAGAATCTAATAAGTTGGTAAAAAAGTGCAATGGTTATTTCTAGTGTAACTTTGGTCATTCTTGGTTTTACACTGTTATGTGAACGGTTCTATTATATGTGCTATTTTTATTTCCTGCACCAAAGGACATATCAAAAATACCTAAGCACATATAGTTTCAAAATGCATGTGTGTAATAGCACCTGACAGGGTTAATAGATGCAGGTGATTTCTGCTGCCCTATGAGTGGGAGGGGGTGAGAAGCTGAGCTCTGTGATACATAGGGTTATAGGACGGAGGAGAGAAGCTGAGCTCTGTGATACATAGGGTTATATGATAGAGGAGAGAAGCTGAGCTCTGTGATATATAGGGTTATATAATAGAGGGAGAGAAGCTGAGCTCTGTGATATATAGGGTTATATGATAGGGAGGGCAGCTCCTGTGTACATAGGGTTATATGATAGAGGAGAGAGCTGAGCTCTGTGATATATAGGGTTATATGATAGAGGGAGAGAGGCTGAGCTCTGTGTATATAGGGTTATATGATAGAGGAGAGAAGCTGAGCTCTGTGATATATAGGATTATATGATAGAGGAGAGAAGCTGAGCTCTGTGATATATAGGGTATATGATAGAGGGAGAGAAGCTGAGCTCTGTGATACATAGGGTTATAGGACGGGGGGAAAAGGGATTGTAGAGGGAGGAAGCGGCCGGATATAGGGTTATATGATAGAGGGAGAGAAGCTGAGCTCTGTGATATATAGGGTTATATGATAGAGGAGAGAAGCTGAGCTCTGATATAGGGTTATATGATACTGGAGGACGAGCCTGGATAGAAGGTTATATGATAGAGGAGAGAAGCTGAGCTCTGTGATATATAGGGTTATATGATAGAGGAGAGAAGCTGAGCTCTGTGATATATAGGGTTATATGATAGAGGAGAGAAGCTGAGCTCTGTGATATATAGGGTTATATGATAGAGGAGAGAAGCTGAGCTCTGTGATATATAGGGTTTGAGGGGGGGGGCGGGGCCGTGAAGGGTTATATGATAGAGGAGAGAAGCTGAGCTCTGTGATATATAGGGTTATATGTGGGGGGGTATAGGGATATGAGGAGAGAAGCTGAGCTCTGATATAGGGTTATATGATACGGGGGGAGCTGAGCCTGTGATATATAGGGTTATATGATGGAGGAGAGAAGCTGAGCCTGTGATTAGGGGGTATATAGGGTATATGAGGAGAGAGTGAGCTCTGTGATATATAGGGTTATATGATAGAGGAGAGAAGCTGAGCTCTGTGATATATAGGGTTATATGATAGAGGAGAGAAGCTGAGCTCTGTGATATATAGGGTTATATGATAGAGGGAGAGAAGCTGAGCTCTGTGATATATAGGGTTATATGATAGAGGAGAGAAGCTGAGCTCTGTGATATATAGGGTTATATGATGAGGAGAGAAGCTGAGCTCTGTATATAGGGTTATATGATACTGGGAGAGAAGCTGAGCTCTGTGATATATAGGGTTATATGATAGAGGAGAGAAGCTGAGCTCTGTGATATATAGGGTTATATGATAGGAGGAGAGAAGCTGAGCTCTGTGATATATAGGGTTATATGATAGAGGAGAGAAGCTGAGCTCGTGATATATAGGGTTATATGATACTGGGAGAGAAGCTGAGCTCTGTGATATATAGGGTTATATGATGGAGGAGAGAAGCTGAGCTCTGTGATATATAGGGTTATATGATAGAGGAGAGAAGCTGAGCTCTGTGATATATAGGGTTATATGATAGAGGAGAGAAGCTGAGCTCTGTGATATATAGGGTTATATGATAGGGGAGAGGAGCTGAGCCCTGTATAGGGTTATATGATACTGGGAGAGAAGCTGAGCTCTGTGATATATAGGGTTATATGATGGAGGAGAGAAGCTGAGCTCTGTGATATATAGGGTTATATGATAGAGGAGAGAAGCTGAGCCCTGTGATATATAGGGTTATATGATAGAGGAGAGAAGCTGAGCTCTGTGATATATAGGGTTATATGATAGAGGAGAGAAGCTGAGCTCTGTGATATATAGGGTTATATGATAGAGGAGAGAAGCTGAGCTCTGTGATATATAGGGTTATATGATAGAGGAGAGAAGCTGAGCTCTGTGATATATAGGGTTATATGATAGAGGAGAGAAGCTGAGCTCTGTGATATATAGGGTTATATGATAGAGGAGAGAAGCTAGCCTGTGATATATAGGGTTATATGATGGAGGAGAGAAGCGGCCGGATATAGGTATAGAGGAGGAGAAAGCGAGCCGAAAAGGAAGAGGAGCTGAGCCTGTGAATATAGGGTTATATGATAGAGGAGAGAAGCTGAGCTCTGTGATATATAGGGTTATATGATAGAGGAGAGAAGCTGAGCTCTGTGATATATAGGGTTATATGATAGAGGAGAGAAGCTGAGCTCTGTGATACATAGGGTTATATGATAGAGGAGAGAGCGAGCTCGTGATAATAGGGTTATATGATAGAGAGCTGAGCTCTGTGATATATAGGGTTATATGATAGAGGGAGAGAAGCTGAGCTCTGTGATATATAGGGTTATATGATAGAGGAGAGAAGCTGAGCTCTGTGATATATAGGGTTATATGATAGAGGAGAGAAGCTGAGCTCTGTGATATATAGGGTTATATGATATGGGAGAGAAGCTGAGCTCTGTGATATATAGGGTTATATGATGGAGGAGAGAAGCTGAGCTCTGTGATATATAGGGTTATATGATAGAGGAGAGAAGCTGAGCTCTGTGATATATAGGGTTATATGATAGAGGAGAGAAGGGAGCCGTGATAAAGAGATGATAGAGGGAGAGAAGCTGAGCTCTGTGATATATAGGGTTATATGTAGGGGAGAAGAGCTCTGTGATATATAGGGTTATATGATAGAGGAGAGAAGCTGAGCTCTGTGATATATAGGGTTATATGATAGAGGAGAGAAGCTGAGCTCTGTGATATATAGGGTTATATGATAGAGGAGAGAAGCTGAGCTCTGATATAGGGTTATATGATACTGGGAGAGAAGCTGAGCTCTGTGATATATAGGGTTATATGATGGAGGAGAGAAGTGAGCCTGTGAATATAGGGTTATATAGATAGAGAAGCGAGCCCTGTGATATATAGGGTTATATGATAGAGGAGAGAAGCTGAGCTCTGTGATATATAGGGTTATATGATAGAGGAGAGAAGCTGAGCCCTGTGATATATAGGGTTATATGATAGAGGAGAGAAGCTGAGCTCTGTGATATATAGGGTTATATGATAGAGGGAGAGAAGCTGAGCCTGGATATATAGGGTTATATGATAGAGGAGAGAAGCTGAGCTCTGTGATATATAGGGTTATATGATAGAGGAGAGAAGCTGAGCCCGATATAGGGTTATATGATACTGGGAGAGAAGCTGAGCTCTGTGATATATAGGGTTATAGGATAGAGGAGAGAAGCTGAGCTCTGTGATATATAGGGTTATATGATGGAGGAGAGAAGCTGAGCTCTTGGGGTATAAGGGGGTGATATATAGGGTTATATGATGGAGGAGAGAAGCTGAGCTCTGTGATATATAGGGTTATATGATGGAGGAGAGAAGCTGAGCTCTGTGATATATAGGGTTATAGGATAGAGGGAGAGAAGCTGAGCTCTGTGATATATAGGGTTATAGGATAGAGTAGAGAAGATGAGCTCTGATATATAGGGTTATATGATAGAGGAGAGAATCTGAGCTCTGTGATATATAGGGTTATATGATAGAGGAGAAGCGCCTGCGATATATAGGGTTATATGATAGAGGAGAGAAGCTAGCTCTGCTATATAGGGTTATATGATAGAGGAAAAAGCCCCGATATATAGGGTTATATGACGGAGGAGAAGCTGAGCTCTGTGATATATAGGTTATATGATAGAGGAGAGGGGGCTCTGTGATATATAGGGTTATATGATAGAGGGAGAGAAGCTGAGCTCTGTGATATATAGGGTTATAGGATAGAGGAGAGAAGCTAAGGGTTATAGTGGGGGAGAAGCGAGCTCTGTGTTTGGGTTATTGTAGGGGAGAGGAGCGGAGCTCTGTGATATATAGGGTTATAGGATAGAGGAGAGAAGCTGAGCTCTGATATATAGGGTTATATGATAGAGGGGAAAAGCTGAGCTCTGTCGTATATAGTATCATATAACCCTATATATCACAGAGCTGACCCACCACACTGGTGGAGTATTGTTACACTTTTTCTGATACAACTTATCCTTAGGGTTTTTGACCCCACCAGGACCCCGTGTGGTTCTCAGGGCCTAGTAACTGTAGAGTTGATGTGTTGCACCTGTAAGCCATATTTGGGGATAGATTTACTAATAGTGTTTAAAAGTAGGACTAAAGTAAGTACAGGCTTAGTCTTAAATTGTACCAGATGTATCTGTGTCTAATGCTGAATGATACATCTGGGGCATTGTTAGACTGTCTAGTGCCATTTTACTCTATTAGGCTACGGCCCCACGTTGTAGAAATGCAGTTTTTTTGGTGCAGATTTTGGGGGGTTTTTTTTTTTTAACCAAAGCCAAGAATGGCTACAAAAGGAATGGGAAATATCTAAGAGCTTCTTATACTTCTCCCATCTGCTAAATCCACTCCTGGCTTTGGATCAAAAAATTGCACCAAAATCTGCAACAAAAAAAAAGCTGCGTTTCTGCAAAGTTTGGCCTTAGCCTTAGTTGGTTTTGTTTCCTGTATCCGGAAGTCAATGATATTTTGTACTTCTATTATATCATGGCTACATTACACTTTCCTAGTCCTGTATATACAATATAAACTTATGGAATCCATAGAATAGTTTTGTGCAGTTTCCTGCTGGTTTGACCAACCATATAATTTGGGGCATGTCAGTGGAACATTTCTTACACATCCTTACACATACAATTACAGGAAATGTACAGAGTCACAGCTTCAGCTCTGCACAATACACACTGCAGGGCACCAGAACATCTGGCAAAGCCCTGTGCTAGCATCTGTTCAGTGCATTATATGCGCTCTATTAGAAGAAATCCTGTATTCTAGTAAGTAATACTATGTAACATAGGTGGGCGGCTATGGCGCGGCTTGTCTGTACGCTATAATGGGGGGTGGTCCTGTGTTGTGAAAGCTCAGGCATACATCCTCGTCCCCCGGTAACGCTCACTGACTTCCATAATGTCTTAATTACATACGGTAGCTGCTCACCCGCCGGCAGTCGCTGCGCTGAAACTGCCTATTGTAAGTCTCAGAAGGTATTTCCCTCTCCACATGCTTTATTAAGCTTGCGCTGAGGAAGCTGAGGCCTTCATTTGTGGTTTCTGCTGAATTTAGCAGATTGTTTCTGTGGTACAGATGTAAAGGCTTCAGATTCAGGAGAGAAATGAAATCCTCACAACTTTAACTAATCTTCTGACATCTGTATCATTGTCCTGGTGCTGAAATGTGGGAGATGAGGGGTGCCCTCCATAGATCGCCCCGCTGATCTGTGCCCTGGACTTGACAGACCTTCACATGGATGAAAACATCATCATCACCATGGAAGAGCTCAATAAGCAGCTGTTCACATGGAGGATTGTGCAGCTGATTTTGAAGCAGATTCGGTCTTAAAATCAGCTCCAAATTCCAGCTGGAATTTGTCTCCCGGATTCTTCTTTTTCAAGATGCTGGAGCAAACCCGCAGCAGATAGTCAAAGCTTTGAGGTAGAAGAGCACCTTACATTTCTCTCCCAATTCCATTGTGTGAACACACCCTAAAAGAGCCTACCCAACAATAACCAGATCCTTAAAGCCAATACCTAATTCTCTGCAGGTCTCCTACAGTATGTCCCTCAAATAAAGCTCTGACTTGTTGAGGCATGGACTCCACTAAACCTCTGAAAGTGCCCAAGTGAATGGGATGAAGCTGCCATACCAGCTCTGCCGCTATTATGTAGACAACATGTAGGTAGGCAGACCGAGGTAAATAATCTTACAAGTGCCGCAGCCCCTCAAACACCTTCATGAGTCAGACCCCTCAGTGATCTGATATTCATGGCTTAAGGATAGACCATCACTATGCTGATCCCATAAAACCCCTTTAAAAGGGGTTGTCCAGGGAGTATTTATTCAATTACCTGGTTCATCCCAGATTTCACAGGTAATTATCTCTGCTTTACTATAGTTATCCAGCCCCCATAGCAAAGCACAGATAAGTACCTGTGAGATCGGGCAGAGTGACCCAGGGATCAGATAACATGACCTGAGAGTCATGATGTCATCAGAAAACCTGGTCCATCAAAAACATCCCCAGGACCAGGGAAGTGAATAAATACTTCCCAGACAACCTATTTAAGGCCTGTAAATTGTGAGGTGTGGCCTCCATGATTCAAACTTATTTTTCTGACACATCCCCCAGGTGCCCTATTGGATTGACTTGAGAACCATTGCTCTACATCACCAGAATTGTCCAATAGCTGCTAGCTTCTATTTCCTTAAAGCATAACTAAAAAAAAAAACCAACCCATTCAGAAATCTCTTAATTTCTGCTCCTCCTCTATGTAGTCTCATAGACACAGAACGAGACATCCTGCAGCTGCATCCCCTCCCCACCCCTCCATTACATTTTGAGGGGATTTGTGTAGTCGTATATATTACAAAGTTTCCTATCTAACTACATTTTTATATATATATATATATATATATATATATATATATACACACATACATATATATATATATATATATATATATACACACACACATACTTACACACACATACATACACACACATATATACAGTACAGACCATAGTTTGGACACACACAGGCGTCCAAGGGATCACTAAATTGTAGATTTAT